>OX439141.1:111581800-116797276 GCA_949318255.1 Pollenia labialis
ACTCTAATCATTGCTAAACTCAAGCGTGTGTATAACATTTATTGTAATGACATTTACAAAGGATTAGTTCATCTTTAGACGAATAAATTTTTTTTAAAATGGGGCTTATACACCATTCGACTGACGGACGAATTGATGCAAATGTAGAAATTCTTCGTGTGTATGAGAATAAGCAAAGAATTGTAAATTCGAAATGATTTCTCAAAATAAGTCATGTTAAAATTGTTTAATGACCACTCTGTTGCATGATGCAGGGTATTGACTTTTGTGTAAAATGATTAAGCATTTATGTATGTGTAGAATGAAGTAAGTAGTTGTGTAGTCGTATTTGCAGTTCGGACTATGGTTTTAAGTAGCTTAAAACACCATCTATCATTTGGCGACATTACATGTTAGATGTTGTACCAATAAATTGAATGCATTGTGTGAGAACATTATTTGAAGGATTTTCTTCAGCTTTATAATGTTTTGAAGGACGATTTTTTTGACGCGGAGAAATTCTAAGGGAAGATTTGAAACTTATATAAAAAGATGAAAAACGTTACTAAAGCCTGATATACATACTAGTTTAATGATATACAAAATTTAAATTTTCGTTACCATTAAGTCTTAATAGAGAGGTTTTTAAAATGATTATGGATGTTATTTCTTAAAAGCTTATCCGCTTTTACTTACGAAATTTCAATAGGGTCTCGCCCTATTTTTTGCCGAAAATTACCTATTTTCGGAGGCATGGATCAAGCAATAAATAAATTTGTCGAATATGGTCAGGCTGTCTTTTTCAACGGTGACTGATTTCGGTCGATGATTACATGATATTGACAAAACCTCAATACGGTTCCAAGTCCCCTTTTAGACTGGCAAAGTTTACTTTGACAAAGTTTGTTGAATTCTCTTTTAAACCTTGTTCGGTGTTTAGACACACAAAGTTTATTTTCCACTATTGTGGTGTGGGTATAAAAATATAAAAAAATTTGGATTAAAATCCATAAACAGTTCAACAAAAATTACCACAATACTAATTATTATTTTTAAAAAAATATAATATTCCCTATACTAATCCGGCAAAGCCTTACGGTTGCCTGTATTTGGAACAAAAGATTAGCCCCTTTTGCAAAAAAAAAAAAAAACAAAATAAAGTTCACATAAGTTAACAAATTCATTAAACCTATTTACCCTTTTTTTATTTTCTTAAGGGGGTAAGACTTTAATTCAGAAATAAATTTTTCTATAGAAGTTAAAAAAAGGACAAAAATTACCCCTTTAAATGAGAGTAAGAGGGTTAATGAATTCTAAGAAATAAATCGCCATACGATTCTACTGAAGACATCTGAAAATTATTTTTTTAGCTCAGAAGTTCATTTAGTATATTTTTTTGACTTATACCAAACGACTTTTCAAAAAATTCTAAATCTTTAGTATCCATATTTCGGGAGCCCGAGCTAATTTTTCAAAACCCTTTGGCAGATTTACTCCACTGGTAGTCTACTTTCATTTCGCAATTCAAGTGTTAAGGCTGGTTTTTTTCACAGCGTGATTTCGAGTCGAATAAAACGAATTTTTGCAAAATCTGATATCATTCCGTACATTGTTCCACCATTTATGATAGTTTTTGTAACAAAATTATAAATTTGCTGGTACTTCCACATTTTGATTCATAGCTCTGATCCTACTAATAAGATTTTGCTGGATTTCAATCCCAAACTGCTGAGGATATCTACAAGCAATTTGACACCAAGTTTTTTATTTCTTTTAAGTTTTACGAAAATGAGCGTGTTTTCAACAGACGGACATGGCTAAATCGACTTAGAATTACTCAAGGAGGCAGAATATATATACTTTATGGGGTCTGAGATGAATAATAAAAAAGTTTCACACCGAATGACAAACTTAGTACACCCTTTTCACAACTAATTGTGATGGAGGGTATATTTACATACAAACTGCCTGGCCCACGTTGTCGACAAGAAAATTTCTTTCGTATATTTATATTGAAAACAATAACAAATTTTAGTTCTTTATTATTGTTTTCAATATAAATACGCGAAAGAAATGTTCTTGTCGACATTTCGTGCCTGGCAGTTAATCTTGTTGTTTTTTTTTTCTGTGAACATTGTGATAAATACATTTCATTTTTAAAAACACTGGTTTGTCCGATTTGATTCTGCGCTTAAATTTTTTTAACTTAATAACATTTTAAGTTTCCTCCGCTAGATTGGTCTTATTTCCCAGTGCGTGGCCTGTTAAATATTTAAATATAAAACACCCTGTGTGAATTATGTGGAACTTTAAATCATTTAAAAATTTACTAATTACTCTCCAAATTATAGCCATTCTAAAATTCCAAGTCACTTTATAAAAACAAAACAAAAAAATCAAATATAATGTTTTACAATTACATAAATGTTTTTTAATGCATTAGTGCCGGAAACTCTGATATTTGTAAATTAAATTTGAATGATTTTGATTTTTTGCTACATAAAAAGTGCAAGATGTTGTTGTCAAATGTGAATGATTAAAAGCACACTTGTTTAAACATTTGACATGTCAAAGAGGCCAATTAAATCAAATTTCCTTATTATCTACAAACAAAAAGGAAAAAATCGCAACATTTGCACAATATTTATTCTTAACTTTAAAGAACCCGTTTAATTTGAACATTAAAGAGCCAACACGCGTTTAGCATTTCGCCTTTAAGTCTCAAGTGCAACTTCAACCATTTTGGCTGCAAAAAAAACAAAGTATAAATTATAGAAAATGAAGAAAACAAGATAAATATGTATTTTGATTGGCTTTTTTTTCGCATTGAAAGAGGTACGATTGTGTGCGGAAGAAAATCTTCAATTGTAAATGGACACATAGTGATTTGAAATTGGAATGCAAACATACTCGTGCCGCAAGTGACAATTATGTGCACCATGGGTTATTTGCTAAACCACTTTAGAATCTGTAAATTGTTGTGGTACTAATCTGTAGGATAAAAATCTTAATATAAAAAAAAAATAATAGATTTAAAAATAATTCAAATGTATGAATGATGAAAAAAAGGGCTAAAAACTGGTGTATTGTATAAAACTATGTACAGACCAGTGAAAGGTATCAAACCGAGCTAATTACACTCTATAGTTTATAGCTTTTTCTGAATAAGCAAACAGCTGTTATGCCATAAACTAATGCAAGAGCAGGCATCCACCATTTCAATAAAACAAATGAATGATAGAACGTACGAACGAAGCACGGAACCAACCAACACATCATCATTCATCAAGTATGCTTTCGTTCCTCTCTTTGTCTTTAGGCTGTATTCCACACACACACAGAGCATATGTGACATTGAAAATTAAACCCCTTTTTTATTATTTCTTTTAAATCATTAATGCTACAATAAGATGCCACACAAACGTGTTGTTTTTGTTATTGCTATGTTGCATAAACACGCTAAGTAGCTGCTCGAAATAATTACTTTTTTCACTGCCTGCGTGTGTAAGCAAAAGAAAGTAATTTTGTTTTTTTATAAATAAATCCCATCCTTCTTTTCTAACACTTATGCTTGAATCAAGCAGTGTCCTGTGAATTGTATTAAATGAAACATTGTTGAAATTGTCATCTTTTGAATTGTGTTTTTTTTACTTCGAATCTCTTTCACCACCCATTTTGTTATTATTTGCTTTGTTTTGTCTTTTGCCATACTCCTTTAACACTCATTGCGTTAATGTAAATATTTGCATTAGTGTCCTTGGCTTTATTACATTGTTTTATAGTTGGTGGTGTGAGGCTTAGTTCTTTCGCTATCTCATTTCACTTTTTTATAGAGTGCAGCAATATCTTTTTTATCCAAGCTGCGACACTTGTCTAAACAATATTTGTAATTATATTTTTTGTTGTAAAACTTATCTGAAAACAGTTGTGGTAATTATTCTTCTGTATTCCTTTGAATATCTTTTTATCCTTGAACATATTAAGGTTTCCTATTCATTGTAAAGGAAAAAACAAAATATTGACATACTGCATTGATATTTGTAAAGAGTTAATTTAGGTTTTTAAAAGCAACCCCTGTAACTAGAGAATACCATTGAGTTTATTTTTATATTACATACCTAAAAAATATTTAAATCTTTCTTAGTTCTAAAGAATTGTACTTGGCAGTAGTTTCCATAAACAATGGCGCCCTACATTTATATAATTCGCCGTTAATTGTTTTGAAAGGAAGAATTAAGCAAGCGTTTGCTTAAGTCTCCTAAATATTTTATACAGGACGTGACACAATTTCTTTTAAGTATCGAAACTCAACTAGAACTATACTAAAACTGAACTGAAACTGTACTAGAACTACACTAAAACAGAACTAGAACTGAATTTAAACTGAAGTAGAATTAAACTTGAACTCAGAAATGCTAGAACTGAACACGCACTGTACTAAGATAGAACTTGAACTACACTAGAACTGTAATATATGTTTACTATTCTTGAACTGAACTAGGTTGGGTAAGGTCCAATAACACGAGGACGGCTCACTTGAGTCCTTATAGCGGTAACTTTGTAATACCATAAGCAGGTGAACAGAGTCACCCAGTATCAACCAGACTCTTTCCCAGATATCACTGCAGACCCGAAACATTTTGACTCCCTGCAAAACGGAGATATAGACCTCAATCACATATTATACACGGCGTCTAAGCATGGCGATTCTGGTCTCCTTAAACGCCTCATCTTTATAGCCCCTAGACCAGATCATTGGCAGAGAAGGGTCAAAACGGTTTCCTAATTCTCCTTTTCATGACATTTTTTATAGTAGTAATTTTAACCCAGACACGTCCCTCAGTCATTTATCCAGTAGTCCGTCATGGCCGACATCACTGTCCTAATCTGATCCCTACCGAAACCAAACAGCACGCGAGTTTTCCCCTCGTCTTTCCTGAGACCTTCTGTACGACTCATGTTTAATGAGAGTATTTCAGTGAACCATTTCAATTCCGACTAGGACTTCGACAAAAAGTCGTCCAAGAAGCATCCCTGTTTGTCCAGACCGCCTGTAATTTTGTTACTCAGGCAGCTTCTGTGCCCTAGTACGCAGGCCAGCGTTACCTTAGAATGTTGCACAAGCTCATTTAAGGTAACACAAGTTGTACATATTTTAACGAAAATGCTTCACTTTCTAATTATGTTTTGGAATTTTTTAAAAAACAATAAAAACACTACAGTTAACTTTGATTTCGTGAAAACACCAGCCAGAATTGCTGTCCGTAGGTAGGCATATTACTATATATTACTTTATAACGGAGCTTTTATAACGGAGCCTGCAAGACAGCGGCGTCCTCCGTCAGCACATCCAAACTAGAATGAACTAAATATAAACTAGAACTGAACTATAACTTAACTAGACCTTAACTAGACGTAAAACTGAACTCAAATGTAATATAAAAATCTGTTACGTAGACTCCAACAATATTTAAAATCACTAAAAACCTCAATATTTGTTTCAAAAATTTCTTCGCTTTAAGTCTTAAACAAACAACTAAAGTTTTCTGTCTTTTAACTGTTTATTATTCAAAAAACACAAAAAATTTACCAGACTATTTAAAATCAAATATTTAAATTGATTTATGAATTCACATTTTTTGCTGAAAGGAAATTATTTTACAACTGGCTCAAACGTTTTTTTTTAAATAGCTGTGTTTTACTCTGAAAAGTAAAACGAAATCAACTTAAGAATCTTAAACTTTTATTGCCCTTTTGAAACACAG
Organism: Pollenia labialis; assembly: GCA_949318255.1. Classification (NCBI taxonomy): domain Eukaryota; kingdom Metazoa; phylum Arthropoda; class Insecta; order Diptera; family Polleniidae; genus Pollenia; species Pollenia labialis. Next base: position 111,587,545 of record OX439141.1, read on the forward strand.
CTCTCACTCTCTGGTTCATTAACACTTTTTTCCGCTAAGGCCATGAATAATTAAAATCCATTAGGAGACTTTTTTCTACAGTCAACTTCTTCTTACTAAATAATAAAATATTATTCAATACACCATAATAATTTGTTAAATACAAGGATGAGGGGGGTGAATTTGGATTACGGCGAAGATAGAAAATAAAAAATTTCTACTTTTCCTCATTTTTCTCCAAAAAAATGTAAAGAAATCAGCAAAATGCAGCTTGTGATACAAAAAGAAGAAAAAGAACAAAAACGTTAAGTAAATTTAGAATGTTTTAAGAGATTTTGTTTGTAAATTTTTGGCAAAAGAGGAATTGAATAGTTTAGATTTAATTTAGAGGATTTTACATCGCTTATAAACGTACTTTTTGGTTACTGTAGAACACCTTTGAGCTAAAGTCTGTTCATATAAATTAAACAATGTCGTCATCTTTAGAATTTTCTATGTGAGAAGGTGAGTTGCAAAACTTGTAAGTTACAAAATAAAAACGGGAGACGTCATTTAATTCAAACATTTCTTTTGGTGCTTTATGAGAAGAAATATACTAATTGTATCAGTGCATGCATTTTTCCCAAGTATTTCGAAGGACATGCATTGATACAATCAGTAACTGCCTGTTTGTAGAACGCGAACGCAAAAGCGATTCGTTTAACTTACATTTAAAACAAAAAAAAATTTTGTTTTCAATTAACTAGATTTTGTTTGTCGTGCTTAATTCCCAAAATTTTATTCTTGATAAAAACACTGAAATTTATTGTTGATGCGAATTTCACTGGTTGCTTAGGCCAGATCTTCAGGAAACTTCATAAAGCGCGAAAAGAACTGTGAGAATCATTTGTCATCTAGTATTTTAAATTTAGCAACGAAAGAGTTTTGCAACTTTCTTTTACAGCCTTTAATTTTTTAACCTTTGTTTTCCCAACTTTCCACTTTTATTACAAAATGACATTCTTAAATTAAATCCGTTATCATCGAAAGTAAATTTTAATTCTAGCAAGTATTTTTCAAATTTATTTATGTTCATTTCTCAACATTTTTCACAGGCCACTAATCGTTTCGACTTAATTTTCTAAAAATTTGTAGCCACCTCCATTCACACGCTGCCCAAAGTGCCCATTCGAAATTATGAATTTTTTATTATTTGAAATTAAAAATTCTTGTTTTTCTTTTATTTTTATTGATTTTTAAATCTACTATACAAAAACATTTGATGTTTTGTTCATTTCAAATAATATTATTTTAAGTAGCTAAACTTTATTGCTGCTACTGAATTAACAGAAAAATTTTAATACCTCAGAGATGGGGAACATTGTTAAACCAAAAGGAGACAATAAAACATAAAAAGCTGTTAAGCTGCCCAGTTTCAAATAATTTGTTCGAAATTGTTTGCATATTAAACATTTTCAGATGAATCGAAAGAAAACTAAACAAGTACGAATTTTGTGACTACTTCAAATCTTTCATACTCTTAATCAAGGTTTAACATTTTTTTTTTGGAGGTTGCCCTTATATGGGATCTGTGGAAAATTGTGCAAGAATCTTTATAAAATCTGTAATCAAAATGTCTAGTTATATAAACTAATGTGCGATTAAATTCCTGACGGTCCTACATATAGTCCAAGTTTAAGGCGTATAAATTTGTTTTTTTCGAGAAGGTATTGTAAATAAAGAACCGATTATCATTAAATTTGGAAGTATGATTTCTAGTATTTTTTGACCATAGACATTACTTAGATATATCGACTTAGAATCGATATACGGTAATGTAAGTCAAGGATAATTGTCGGTTCTTATAATTTAAAAGTGCTTAAATTTTAACGCGACATTATTAACCCTGGATGGTTACTGTTCGCGGCAGCTTATTTTCTCTTTTGTGTAATAACGTTAGCTGATGATTTATTTAATTTCTAGTTATTAAATTTAGTTATTAATTGCAGTACATTCTTAATGATAAAAACCCGCAAAGCACTTTGGCTTGTCTGACGAAAGCCCAATTTTGTTTCGAAGCTTGAGAGAGAAAAATAACTTTTATTTTTATGCTTCCTTTTATTTTATTTTTTAAAAAATTTTAACCTAACAATTTTTTTTTTTGATTTTTACTTTAAAAGTCGTTCCGCTTTAATTTTTTTTTTATAGTTCCTCGAATCAAATAAGAGTAACCTTAATGTTCTAAAATGAATAGTAACCTTCCAGGGTTAATGATGCAGCAACCAAAAACTTTTTTTTTCCATTTATGGATCCATACATATTAAGTAAAAACAAAAATTACTTCTAAATAAATTATTTGCATTTTCTATGATAAAAAAGGGATTATTATTATAATCAGTTAGTGACAGGGCTGTGGAGTCGTCCAAAAAAAGTACTAACTCTGACTCCGACTCCAAACGCTGAAATTTTTTAAGTGAGACTCCGACTCACGACTCCAACTCCCACTCTTACTATAATCTTGATGCTGAATGTATATGAGAATCAGTGATGTAAACTTTTATTTTTTCATTACCGCATGGCCTTCTAAAAGCCTCAAGTTCGACTCCGACTCCACAGCCCTGGTTATTGACCAACCTCCATAAAACTTTGTACCAACGTCTACGAGTATATAAAAACTTTTTTGAAAATTCTATTTAGATTTAAATCTGTCTACGAAATTTATTTGTGATTTTCGGGAATAAGCCTAATATGCTTTCTTATGGCAAATACAAATTAACCATCTCAACATTCCAATGTTAAAATGCATTCGGTTTGTTATTAAAAGGTCTCCTAGTTCAACGTGGGACACACCAGCTACTTAGTTTATTATATTCCAAAGCTAATGCGCTTAACATGTACCCAGTAGTAGCGGCTTTAGTATTCTATACTATTTAAGTGAAAGTAACTTCTGGTATTTTTATTATATTTTGTTATTTTTCTTTTTCGTCTCCATTAAAATTGCATTTTGTATTAACAATACTTGTAGGTTTTGAAAAAAAAAAAAAAAAAACACTCAAATATTGAGAAACACATCCAAAACGCTTAAGATTTACTGTAGCGGTTGTGTCACTTTATAAATTTGTATGTGCATGTTTAACAGTAATAAAATTTATTTATGGTTTTTCTTAAAAACGGAACCAAATATTTAAATGAATATTTGATAAATAACGCACGACTAAGCAATTAAAATTGTTTTCTAATGTGAACTAGAAACATACATAAATATATTTATGTCTGACGGTTTTTTTAAAATATTTGATTTTAAGAAAACTAATGTTTTCATTTTTATACCCACACCACAATAGTGGAGAAGATTGTTTAAGTATACCGATCGACTAAGTATCACTATCTGAGTCGAGAATGTTGAGAATCGGTCCATCATTTCACATGGCTTTTATACAAACAACTTTTCGGAAAAGTCGTTTTCCTTAATAAACATCTTTATATATTGGCACTTAGATTAAATTTGGTCTAAGCTTATTTTATTGCAATCTCAGTCATCATACAAAATATTATTGGAATAAGTTAATATATGGCCATAGCTCCTCTATAAATACTACTCTTGAAAATGATGTGTGGGTAACCTCCAAAATTAACCATGTCTCTCATATTTATTCTAAAATAGATTAATGGTTAAGAAAAAATAAAACAATTCATCCGTACTTAAATCAAGACAAAGCGGTGTCACTAGTACGGTAAATACGACTTTCCTTAAATAAAGCAGAGAACGCTTGATTAAAGTACGGGTTATTCAAGTGTAAAATACTTATCTCATCCATATTTTATACCGAATTCTTACTTAAAATAATACGAAAACAGGATTGACTTAATTAAACTCAAACTGTGCTTGATTTAAGAATTTCTAAGACGGTTTAATCTCAATTCGTACATAAAACAATCTGAAAGTAAGATTAGATTGATTCTAACTTAAACACTTACGCCAAAGAATCAGAAAGAATATTATTATTTTACTTACTCGTAACACGTGTTTTTTTCACTTTTGTTGTATTCGGTCCTTTGTTTACAGAAGAATTCTAAATTATAAAACACCAGCAGCATGCCCAAAACGGTTTCCGTAATCGGCCTACCTTAAAAAATTGATGCATTTAACTAAATGATTAAAAAAAAAGAATATGGGAATTTTTGCTTCTTATTTTACTTTCTAAACATGAAAATAATCTTTATTTTTCGTCTTATAGTTTTGTTGTTGTGTCTCCAGCAAACTTCTATAAATATACGCGGTTTTCGAAAGAAATCCCATTTTGGATTGTTTTAAGTACTTTTAAGTGTTATCCGTACTTAAATTTTTGATTACGACTCGTACTAAAGTAAGAAGCAAAAACATAATATCACATGATTGCCATGGGTCCCAAATAGGGTACACTCTCGAAAATGAAGACATATTCTGTGGTGTCCAACAATTCTTTCTTACTTGTTAGTTTAAGGTATTTAAAGAAAAAAAATTATTGAAAGTGAAAGAAGAGGCTTAAAAATATTTTAAACATAAAAGTATTAAATTTATCCCACGATGAATTCCATCTTAAATCTTAAAAATTAATGTCAACTTTTTTTCTTCTAATGTTTAAAAAAATTTTCTGATTTATGCCAACGCATTTTACAGACATTTTTTAAATCTTATATTTGTAGTAACTGCGCTTACATTAACCCTTTTAAATGAATAAGAAAAAATGTTTTTTTCTGCTCTTTCTTACTATTGTTAAGTGTCTTATCTGCTGCTAAAATAATTTCTTAAAAGGTGACATTCTTCATACCTCATGGGCAGTTACAATACCTTTAACACTTGCCATCTCATAAGTCATACAGTATGAAACGTGCGCGTATGACACTCTTCTGTTGCCTGGCTGGTATGATGTTGCATTCTACACGTCTCACTTTATGTACAATGTACATTGCTGCATCTGCCTGCAGTAAAAATGCCTTTTTACGCACTAAATACGACATAAGAAAACAAAACAACCCGGCAACGCAAGCACTTTTTCAAGTTCACAATATTATAAATACGGATTAGTACAATAGGGATGGGTAAAATTGTACCATTCTTAAGGAAAATTAGTACTAAAATGTATATACTGTCTAAATTATGTCGGTTTAATTTATGATCTTTAAAAGATGTAAACTGATAGTGATAGTAACAGTGGGCCGTCTTTTAAAAATTACGAGTACTATCAAATTGTCAATGTTGTTTTAAAATTTCATCATTTTAGACGAATATAAGAAACAATAACTTATATTTGGAGCACTGTATATTTTTATTTTAGACTGTCAATTCTTCTTTAAAGTGATACCTTGTTTTATCGCATATTTAAGGCAACTATCTACCGCGTCATTTCGTTAAACAGGTCTGGGTGAGGAAGCAGCTTTCGCATCATTGTCAATTTTCTTTAAGGCCAATGAGACCGACCTTGACTGTCTGCTTTGCATAAGTTTGCTGTTTATTTTCCCATTGGCTACTGGCTTGGCGTCCAATAGCTGTACCGACTTACAGATTTTGCGGGTTTTGTCATTAAACATAAGCAATCGCTTCTTACTTTATAAATGTATTTGTCTTGTGGAGAACCATAAATAGCTCGATGGTACTTGGTGGAGTACCAAAAAGATAAAGTACTCGTAGGAACTAATTAAAACTAAGATTGATTACAAGTTGATATACTCTGGAGTGAATTCTGGAAGTTCCCGCCATTCTCAAAGAATCGACTTTTGGATGATACTCTAAATTTGTGTGATGCCATGACAATCTAACTGCTATTAGTTTAGCCAAAAATTTTATTTTAGAATAAGAAGAAACATTTTGAAACAGTTAATTTGAACGAAGATTTCAGGTTTGCTTAAGTGCCATCACACTTTATATCGTATCGGGTGTTTTTGAAGTGCATGAAAACTATCGATAGCTATGGCTTCACAGCTGAAAATGTCAACCTGTGTTGGCAAAGCTTCCAAATAGTGGAACTTTACTTAAAGAAAAATAAATCAGTTCGCATAATTCTTTAAGCACTTCGTTCCAGGGTTGTCAGATATGGCGATTTTTCACCAAACGTGGTGATTTTGAAACGTGTGTTGCAGTGGGATTTTCCATTTGGCGATTTTGGATATAACTGGCTATTTTTACCGTTTATATTATTTCAGCGATTTTTTAACATTTTATTTTGTTATCATTTTAAGTGAATTTTATATTTAGTCACTATTTAATTCTAATAGTCTGTATGCCGGTCAAAACAACAGTAAATAAATCGACGAGGCTGAAGTGTTCGACCTTATAGACTTGCGTACTTAATTTTAGTTACTTTTAACTGAATGTATGCTCTCCATTTTATGTTAAAAAACTAAACAAATTTTACTTTCGGCCACTTTTTTGTATTTCTTCCTATTTTTTGGCAATTTTTAACTGAAACATCCCAAAAAAAAAATGTTATCATTTTGCGAAGCACTAATGGTACATTAAAAAAAAAATAAGCGCACAATTATGCGCTACGCAATAAGATAAATGCAGTAAAGTAAGTGAAAGAACTCTCAACAACTTTTATAAGAAAAAAATAACATTTCAAGTGCTACGGCATTTCCTTACTACGAAGCAGGTTTGTAAGGGAGAATACCTTTAAATAACTGTATCAAAACATTCAGTGTTTAAGGCCGATCGTTACATACAACAATTTTTATATGTGCTGAATAATGCGCTTTATGTATCAAAAATGTATTGCTTCAAAGTGAGAACTCGCCATATAAAATGCATGTCTTCCGTCAGCGCAATGGTAAGCGAAACGTTTATGTTCCTCCCTTACAAACCTGCTTCGTTGGAAGCTCCATTTTGTATTGGGATTATACATGCTATTTTTGTATGCAAAATTTTATTTAAAAAACAAAATAAAAAACATATACTAAAACTGAACAAAATTGACTTTAGGCGATTTCTGACATCCGGTTTGGCGATGGAGCTCAAAAAAATCTGACAACCCTGCTTCGTTCAGAATATGGTCAATATAATCGGACTAATAAGCAAGCAATTCGTGCAGTATTGATCGTTTTCGCATTAATTCTACACTTCTTGATTTAAAACCAACAATCAACAAGACAAAGAAATGTGCGTACCAAAGAGAACATTGCTGCAGTACCGCGAAGTATTGAATAAGAAGCCGAAATGACGATTCGTCGTCGTTCTCAACTTGCTGGCCTTTCTGCTTCGACTGCGTGGAGAATTTTACGTAAGAATCTTGGCTTAAGTGCCTTTAAACTACAGATCGTGCAAGCAATTAAACCAAACGACCAACGCTTGCGTCACACTTATGCTGATTGGGCCCGTTGGAAACTGGTCGAAGATAAGCATTATTATCAAAGAATTGTGTTCAGTGATACAGCCGTATTTGAAGTGGATACAAATCCTCAAACGAATTGCCATTACATCCATTGAAATTCACTGTTTGGTGCGGTTTACACGCTGGCGGTATCATCGGTCCTTATTTCTTATTAAGCGCTATCGAGTCCTGCTTAATGAATTTATGGAAACAAGTTAACATCAATTTGGTTCCAACAAAATAGCGTAACTTGCCATACAACGCGGTTAATAATGGATTTTTTGAAAAAACAATTTGTTGACGACTTTATTTCCAGAAGTGGTCGTGTTTAGAAGCCCCCTCGTTTGTGCGATTCAATGCCACTGGATTACTTTTTATGGGGTTATGTTAAGTCATTGGTTAAGTCGACAAACCAGCAATCCTGAAACCATTGGAAGCCAATTATAAAGCCACCATTGACCAGACTTTTGGAAAATATTGTCAAACATTTGGCTGATCAAATAGACCATGTAACTCAAAGCCGCGGCGGACACATGCTGCAAATCATAGAAAAAAAACAAATGCCATGAAATGATCTACCAGATTATAATAAAAACAATTTCAATCCAACAATACTTCTCTCGTGTGTTATCATGTTTAGTTTTTTTTCAGCTAAAAAAATTCTTACATAAATTTCTTTTTAATTATTTCAAAGTTTAAATTAATTTTCAATATTTACATTTTATTTACATAAACTCATAGCTTAGGTTATTCTTCATTAACATTTTTTTAATAATATGCATTTCATACGCAGGTTATTTGTATCATTATACTTTGTACAGCAACATTTAAAAAATATTAATTCTATAAATAGTTTAAACTAATTGCTTAATCCAAAACTTGGCACAGTTTTTCACTCTTTTTTAAGTTTTTTTTTTATTATATTCCGTTTTAGATTACATGCCATTTTTAATATATTTAAGATGTCTTTTCGATATCTCAGTTAAACTATGTTTATTTAATCTGAAAACCGATTTGTGACGCCATTTCCAAGTTTGTATACACAATTTTGACGAAACAGCTTAGTTTTGCTTAAAATTTTGGTCTGTAAAAAAAAATAAAAAAATGCATTTCGCCGAAAAAATCAAAGTTTCTAACTACGTTAAACTTAATCCACATCTCAAAACCCCGGCCTTATACTACAACTTTTTTAAACAAATCCTGAAATTTTAAACGTGGCTCAATTTTTACATTCCCTTCTTTAAGTTGGTTGATATGATGATATGAATTTAGGAGTGTGCTTGCGAAATTGTCCACTGCAAAATGCAAATATGCTTATGGGAAAGAAAAAAAAAAAAATCTACTCTTGTAAATGTCAGCTAGAATTTGCAGGGTAAAATGTTTCAAAAATAGCGTGTTCTCTTTTTAACTGACAAATCATATCGCATCAGCTGTTTTTCAAGTCATTTGTTTTTAGCGTAAAATACAAACTACAATGTATTAATTGAGAACATTTGTAATAACCTAAAATATAATTAAAAGTGAAGAGAAATATAAACGACTATATCGAGCCCTAACAGCGAAAATAACCTAAGCGACATCATTTTCAATTTCGGTTTTTTGTAATAAATGACTTTATTGGTAACACTTGCATCATCTCCTAAATTGTCATAGTCAAATAAGGTACCGTTACGATTTTATAGCAAGAACAATTTCATCGTAAGCGACAAAGTTCATACAAAACTTATATGAAATAAAATAAAAAAACTCTCTCTCCTGTAAAATTGAATTTTTAGGGCTCGATATAATTTGCTATGGTGAACCATTTTAGGTTATAGCAGATGAAACCAAAAACGATCGTGTAAAAGCACAAATTATAAGTCTTCTGTATATGTAAATTTTGACATACATGATCAATTACAAATGGATCTTACATCTGACAAAGCCACTGCAGAATACATGTCGTGTAAAAGTGCCTTTAGCCCTTTTTTTAAATACCCATTTTAACATCAAAAACATTTTAAGCACTTTAATACTATAATTATTTCAAACTAATCCTTAAACGTGGTACAATTTTTATAGTCTCTCTTTAGTACTCTTTTCAAAAATATCCATTTTTTCATCCCCGTTATTCATGTCTTCGTACTTTGTTAAAAAAACATTTTACGTATCTTTCTTACGAATCTTAAAATTATCTTAAGCAAGGTTGCACAGCAATTAATCTTTAGATCTACACTACTGATGCCATGAATTTATGGTTCACAACTAACATACACACAAGACTAAATGTTAGAGATATGCCTTAAACGACAACTTCAACGATAATAATATTTATTTACTTCACAGGACAACATGAAATCATTCAATTTTGAGAAAAGAGAATATATATGTATATTTTTTTGTTAGCTAAAGATAAACACTTAAAACTTTTTAAAACTACATATTTAAATTTATGAAAAAAAAACCTTGGATATTTAACAAGAAAGTTCGAAGGAAAATTGCTTTGAATTTTGCAAGAGCTAAAAAAAGCTGCTGGTTTTTGTCGAGTTAAGAGATCGTATAAAACCAAAATTGCTGGCTGAAACTGAAACTTCACTTGTTCAATTATTTGAAAGGTTAAGGCTTATTATTACAACTTGGCGTTAGTTAGAGGTTGGATATTTTTGGGCGGGACCAAATTACTTAAGCCGTTATTGCAACGGCCCTATGGGTGCCAATAGTCAAAGGTAGGATTTTGTCCCACGTATTAAAATGTTGCCACTTTACAACTTTAATTTGTACCAGCGTTTAAAAAACTGCAGGCAAAGTAGAAAAACTGAAAATTTGTCCACTTCTTCAAATGTTATTGGCCAAAAAAAAACTCTTGCTTTTACTTCTGATTCATAAAATGTTAACAGACTCTGTCCAACTACTTAACTCAAAAAGCGAAAAGTTGTACACAAATTTTCGGTTTTTGTTTGACAGTTTTTGGTTTCGATTGCAGTTTTTTAAACCCTGATTTAAACTAAAAGGAGTGATATGTTAAAGGCAAGATCATCCTATCGGGTAGATCAAATAATAAATAACTTGTTATACGTGCAATAAAATCCTATTTTCAGCTAACAGCAAGTTCTAATAATGACCCTTTGAAAGCTTTATTTTAACTTCTGTATTTGGACAATAGTACAGTACTGATCAACGCGGCACTACAAAGTCCTACGGCAAACTTTTTTAAAAATCCTCCATATAGCAAAACGCACAAAAAACTTATAAATATTAAGAAGACTGTTTTAGTGAACAGATGTGCATAAATATCCCTTGGCACCAAATGGTAATCTTTAGTGGTAGTCACTTTGGGCGCTCTAACGCTAAATAGCTACAACCGACGAACAATTTTTGATCAGACGCAAAAATCGATGTGATTCTCTAAACTAAATTCCCCGGCCGTTTATACTGATTGTATGAGTTTATCTCCATATCGTAGTGAACGACACTAATCTTAGGCTAAAAACGTTCGACAAGAGATCATGTATGAAAAAACAAATTAAGACAAGGAACATGGTTAAGATCTATCTATAAGAATAATGAATAAAATACGTGCTGAATGATCCTCGACTGATACTGACTTCAGGCAAACTTAGCGAGAAGTCGATGAGACGTAGGAATACAGCAGTTTAATCTTTAAAGACAAAGAAAAAAAAATTATTTAAAAAAAATTTTTTGTTATACACTACACGTTATCTGGTGGATAAGATACGGGACTTAACTTCAAATTCATGCATTCATTGTTTAATAAAGAGTTACAAATGAGGCATCGAGTCAAAATTTGACAACAAGCACAACAAACTCTAACAATGTATAATAATGGCAAAAATCTTTTTCTGATATTACAGTCCAATATTTATGTATGTATCAGTGATGTTACCTCCTTTCCTGCTTTCAACTCATAATATATCCCTGAAGGGTTTTAAAGGTTATATTAAGAATATTTTACATTTTGGTGATGTATTCTCCGGGGTGGGGTAATCAGGTGCAATCTACACCTAGGATTAGGAAAAAATTAAAAAGTGGCAAATGCCGAAGCTGGCCACAGACCCTATCAGGAACTGTGGGTGTCAGTAGTAACCGGTGGCACGGCACCAGACCTACTTTTCGTTACGGACTCCGTTTGCGTTCTTCTTAGGAGAAATGCTTTATGTCTTTTAGGAATATTGTAAAGAATTTTACTTTTCTGTTGAAAACATACTGTCGGGAGTCACGTCGTTATTTTGGTTTTATCCCAAAGTCGCGGAAAGGAATATTCGGAAAATCTCACGAAGGGGCCGTTTTTTTACCACTTGGGGGTGAGTTCGGTTATATCGAGGATTATCCCTCGGTGCTGCTGCTTCTCAACGGAAGCTGCTACCATTTTTTTAAAGGAAACGGAGGGTAGATAGCTCCTAAGCAAGGGACGAGTGTATAACCACTGCTACCTGGGTATGTTGATTACGCTCCCACTCGGGACCGGCATTGCTTGTCGCACAGTATTTAAGGACAGGTATTTGTGTAGATCTTTTCCACAGCTCATGATATAGTCGGTTAAACCGAAGTAGAATTGACTTTGTCTGTAGTTGCTTTTAATGTTGCTTTCTCAATCTTGCTTAAGCCTTTCTAGTCATAGGGTAGTGCACTAATTTTGCAGTTTCAACACACACTTATGGTGTTTTCTTTTCTACAAAAAAATTAGCCTTTTTTAAAGAATAAAACAAGCTACCCTTTTCGGGAGCAACATTTTTAAGAAAAAGACACCAAACTGAAGTTTCTTTAAAAAAAAAAGGCACGAATAACAAAATCTTTTGAAATTTAAATTTTGTATTCCCAAAAATTGAAATTACTTTTTGATAATAAACAGGCAGGTGCACGGCCTAAAAAAACACTTAATTGACAACATCTTTTGTAAGTTGTTGTTGTTAAAAAAAAAAAAAAAAATAAAAGCACATTTTTTTGTAGAAAAGAAAACACCATTACTGATAGTGCAAAAATATTGCAATTATTTTGTTCATGTTGAGTGATGAATTGAAAATTTACAGCCTCACTTAACATGAGTGTTAATGATGCTAAAAAATTTTGCACTCAAAAAAAAAAAAAAAATTGTTTGATTTAAAAAAAAAGCAATCATCAGTTTATTGCAACTTTTTTGCTTCACTCATTTGAGTGCAATTAAAAATATTACACTAACTTGTTTTTACATGATTAAAGCTAATAATGTTATAATGTTATTGACAAAATTTCATTTAGTTTAATTTTATTTGCTTATGCACATCCTCAAAGAAAATGAAAAACCATTAAATAAAAAAAAGAGACCTCAAGCTTAATAAAATAATAATAATAATAAATTCACAATCAAAGTTACATTTTTTTAAAATTTAGTGATACAATATTTGTATGCAGCTTTTTTTATTGCAAGTTCAAATTTTGCACTATTTGTATTGAGTGCAGATCTTTGCACACAATCTGCGTATAGTGATAGTGAAAAAATTTGCAATATCACTAAATTTTTTAGTGGTAGTTAAAAAATTAACAATTATCACTAAAGCTGGTAAAAAAGAGTGCAAACTAATGTTTTGCAGTTTTATTTAGTGATAGTGCACCGCTGATTTAAATTAATATTTAGTGCACTACCCCCAACTTTGTTTCTAGTGCATTAAAAATTGTATTTTTAGCAGTTTTTTAATTATTTATCTTATTTAATTTAGTTTTTAAAATTAAAAAAGAGTTTTTTTTAATTTATTCGGCTAATCAAATATGAATCAAAACATCAAACATACAAATAATGTCCTTTGTTCCTTAAAGCCTCTCTAAAAACACCACCTTAAATACTTTTTTAACACCACTTAAATGCATTTTGGGTACATTAGTCGAATATCAAATATACACACATATTCGTATTTCAAGCAAAATCTTTTTTTAAAGTCAAACCAGTAGCTTTACTTACCCAAATGACAACAAAAGAATCAAAAAAAAATATGTAACATTTAAATTTTTTTGCTTTTCATTTTCAACATGTGTCTCATGTAGCACTTTTGTTGCCCTGGGCTATTTACTGGGATTAACTCAACAACTGTCACCATATCGAATAGTATGTAAAAGAGGAATAAAGGAATAAATCGCAAGGGCTTATAGTTTCAAATAATCTGCACTACATACACATATTTATAATATTTTAAATTACTATTATTAGCATATTTAAAAAAAAAAAAATTTAAAGTGGTGGTTTTCATGTTCTGAGGGTCATAATAGAACAAAGAAACCACCCACTTTAAAAAAAGAGACTACCAAACACATTAGTTTTCATTTTGTGTAGAGTAATTGGTTTGATGAATAGAATTCATATTACAAAATTTTGTGCAGAAAATGGTTAAATGAGGAAAACAAGGTTGATTATATTTTTATTTGAGTTTATAATAAAATTTTTGATATATGATCATTGTACAGTGACAGCGACAGTTGTTTTAATGACATTTTATTCCCTTTTGCTTTAAATTTTATTTCTTATGTGGATTATAAATTCATTAGTAACAATTTGGTTGAATATTTGTAAAATTTTTTTAAATCAAATAATTCATAATTTACTATTTTATGTTTTCAACAGTTAAACAACACAAAATTCTTATATAATTTTTATTTTTTAAACAAAAACTTTTAATGAATAACATTTTTACAAAACCACAATATTAAATTAAGAAAAACCATCTAGATAACGAAATAAGAAAAAAATTGAATAATATTATAGCATTTTTTCTAGAAAAATCAACATCATCATGGTTAATATCATCATCCAGAAAACATCAGCCGTATTGTCATCATTATATGCTTTTAACCTAATTTGTTTAAACTTTTTTTTATTTTGGTTTATAACAATGTTGGTTTTTGTTGAGAACAGATACAAAAAAATATAAGAGCGCTATATTCGGTTGTGACGAATAATTTGTTACGCTCTACCGAGCGTTCGAATATTTCAGGAGTGGGCTTTTTATGAGATCAAGAAACTATTTTTAAGAGGTCTAGAAATTGTAGTTAATTCGTTGCCTAATTTAATTAAAAATAATGTTATGATTCGCTCAACAAATATTATTTGACATTTTAAAGTGATCTGCAAAAGTAGATTATATTGAACCTATCATAAATAATGGATCGTACATCACAAAACTTGTTAGAGTGATTTCTAGTATACTAATATAATAAAATACCCAAATAAGATTGAATTTCAATACAAATGTTTAGGAATTAAATGCTTCTTAAATTGCTTTTTACAAGGACGCTTTATATGTGACCTTCGTTAAATTATGGACCGATTATCACAAAATTACATGGTGTTAAAGAATGTTAATTTGGATCAAATTAATATGCTACAGTTGAAGTCGTATTTAAATAATGTTTAAGGGTAGGCTTTATATGGCACACATGACAAATTATGGACCGATCTATAAAAAATTTGGCCTATGATAAACTGCAGGCCGATCTTCACAAAATCTCGCAGAGTGATTTCGAATATTTTGAAACTATTACAGAGGAAATTTAGCTGCCATAGCTTTTTTTGTTATGGTGTTAGGCGTACTTAAGTACATTTCCAGACTGGGATCTAAATGGGACTATGGTATATAATAGACATTTTGCAGCATTATTTCAAGTCATATAAAATGAATTTGCTCAAAATCTATTGGGAATAGGAACCTTCTTTCGAAAATTTATGTTAGTTTGTTTTAACAAAAAACATCAATTTTTTTGGGAGGTATCTTCACATTATGGTTCATTACTCTTTTCTTATTGAACCGCTTATGCTGTATACAATTCCCACACTACTGATTAGAACAAGAAAGAATTTGGGACATATATTGTTCTTTTCTATTAAGTCTTGCAAAAGTGAGCGTGTTTTCAACAGACGGATTTGGCGAAATCGACTTAGAATTGCTCAAGGACCTAAAATATAAGTACTGTATTTATCGATTATTTGAATATCGTTTATAAGCATTTCACGCTTTTATATATCCAAACTTGTGCAATTATAGTTTGCTATGTAAAATGGTCGAAATTGTTAAGTATATAGAATTTGCTTAGGGTGTCTTAGAATTAACGGAAGATCAGAATTTGTGGCCATTTTTGCAGTAAAGTGTTGGCAACGGCAAATTCCACAGCTGACAGTTAACGCTTAGTAAAAATGGTGCGTTACCCGATAGAACTTCGTGTCTTCATTATTCAATAATATTTCTAAAATAATGACTTCAAAAATTATTTCAAAAATTAACTTCGTCAACTGTGAACAGATAATTTGAAAAAGTCAGGCAAGCTGGATTTGCTTCGATATTGACACTTGAACGTTTTGATTTTAGACGATTAGTGTGTTTGGCGTCTACAATGGATCAGTCTCCCTGAATTTTTTAATTAATCGCTTCACAGTTGACCAAGCTAAAACACTATTCCGACCATGTTTCGTAATTTTCAAAACTCAGCCGCCAAACTTTCATTATTTTTGAAGTATGGAACCATAATGAAGACATGTTTTTTACCGTGAACTGTCAGCTGTCGCATTTTTCTTTAGGGCAGCCAACACTTTACTGCCAAAGGCCGACAAATTCAAATCTTGCGTTAATATTGAGAAACTTTTTACATACATATCACCCATCAATGCATCTCAATAAATACAATATTAAAAACTCGCATTAAAAAAGTTATTCCAAAAGCATCGTTTAAAACTTAAGTCAGATACAAGACAAAAAACCGCACAAAAGTTATTTCATCAGAACTAAAATTAATAAATTAAAATCATACTCTAAACAGCAATCGGACCACACACCCTGGAACGAGTCTATCTTTTTAGTGTTCATGTAGACGAACACAACCCTTAATACTGTTCGTTACTTTTTTTAAGAAAAACCCGAACATTATATATTGTTCTGTGTTTCTTTAAAAAACAGTACAACTGCAGTGATACTGTAGACAAACATTATATTTTTATGATCTATAATGTTTCATTTTTTCATTGATAAGAAATGAACGAACAAAAATTTTAGCAACGACCGCAGATTGTGTGTGTACTATGTTTTGTTTGTGTAAAATTATTTTGCTGGATTTTTGTTTTTTTCGTATGTGTATTTTATTTTTGTAAAAAATGTTTGGTTTTTTTACCAGCCAAAAGGAGAAACATTAATGGGCCGAACCGAACACAATGAAGTTTGTGGATTTAAAAAAATCCGAGCGGAATTAAATGTTCTCATCTTTTGTTGATTTTGATTAAAACTGTATTATATTTGTGTTGGAAAGATGACTAAAAGGGAAACGTTATTTTTTTAATGATTTTCTACACAAACACTATAAGCGTTTGTGTTTTCCACAAATCTACCGAACCGAACACTAAGGAGTGATATTTAGTGTTTATTTTTGAACATTGCTCAACATCATTGATGTTCAAAAAGGTTTTGCATATGAATTGTGAGAGAATTCTTAATTACAGTGCCACGCAAAACTAAGCGCACAATTTTTATAAAAATTTATTAGAACGATAAATACTACAGTGCAAACTAAATTTATGCTTTTATGATAGTTTCGTAAAAGCATTAAAATATATTTTTGATTTCATAAATTTTCTTACATACTGTATTTGAAACAAGATCAACTCGGCTTCAAATCATGTGCATTTGTCGCTATCTGACGAGCACCTAAATTAATGAGCGTAAAAAACAACTTAAATCAGTTTTAATTAAATATTTAATCAAGTGAGTTAAACGTTTACTTATATCAACAACATTGCTGCAGAAAATGTTGGTAATATCAATATATACCTTAAAATATCTAAACCAATTATAAGTATTGTTTACTTGTGTAACTTTAATTCATTTTTTAATTAAAATCAGTAAAAATAATTTAATGAGAATAAAATTTGATGACTCACGCCCAACTAAAAATATCAAAATCACGAGTTTCTTAATTAAAAACAATTTATACTTTTTTTCTCTGCGCTGATGAAAATAAGCAAGTTTTTTTATGAGCACAGTAAATGAATATCATAAATGAATATAATAAATGCATTTCTCGTTTAAAATCACTAAAAAAACGTGCAAATTGTGAAATGCTTATAAGCGATAAATACTGCATACTTTATGCGATACTAGATGAATATTAAAACAGTTTCACACGGAATGATAAACCTAGTATACCCTCATTAACCACTTGTGAAGAAGGGTATAATAAAACTCATATCATATGCAAGAGTATAAGCTACTGTATTTACCATTCACATTCATAAAGATAAACACACATACACACATGGATTTATTCAATACTCATATTCATATCATGCACTATCATCAATGTCATAAACTTTAGCTTGGTATTTTTCAATAATAAAAACAAAACACAAAACTTCATTTTACCATACGAGTACTGATGCAGTGGTCTGCTAAAGCCATTAACTAAAATATTGAATATCTACCGTTCATTCTAATGGATTTTGTGTATCGTTATAACAAAAAAGTATTTTCGAGATTGACGGATAACAATAATAATATTTTAGTCAAACAATATTATGCACTAGATTTTATTATAGATGACCGACCATATTGTTAATTTTTAGATTGTATTTTAAATCGAATTAAAAATACAATTTTTTTTTTTATTTATGTGAATAATATCAGAAGAGATTGAGATTGTTCAATGATGCTTTTTGTTACTAAATAGAAGAAAGCAGTAAAACATAAACATAAGTTCGCCTGTTTCAACAGGCTAATTCATCACATGTTTTTTTTTAAATTTTTGAATTTTGACATAAAATAAGTGGCATTGCGAAAGCAGTTCAGCCTAAACTAAATGCTGTCAATTTGTTTGTTTTTGTTTGATTTTTTTGTGGAAGAAATATTCTTACAGCCATATTCATAACAAAAAGTTAGCCACAGCTTGTACACTACGTACAACAATCTGCTAACTAGAATGCCGATTAAGCTTAGCAGTTTGTTGGCACAGAGTTAATTCATAACAAACTTTTCCCCACCTGCCAACTTTTTATAAATCAACTCAATCATTACTCAAAAATGCAACACGTTTTGCATTAATCATCGCTGATTTTGTAATTTTTTCCTTTTTTTGTTTTTTTCCTTCACATAATTTTAAAATTTTTTAAAATTAAAATAAATTAAGTAAAAGACAGTTAATTAAAAAAAAAACTGTTAATTAAAAAAAACCAACAAAACTGTTTGACATTAAACAGCTGTTTTTCATAAGTTGGCAAACGTTTGGCAGCTCGTTAACAAGAGTTTAGCAAATCATCAGCCAGAGTTTGGTTAGTGTAATATGAATAAAATATTTGCTTACTTCATGCCAAATTTTCATTATGAATACGGCTGTTAGTATATACATATATGATATTTATATCAAAGTCTGTACTTAAATTTAATATCTCTTTATTAATTTAAAATTTTACTTTGCAATACAAAATACCTTGTTTAATGTTTTTAGAAATATTTATTTTCAATCAATATAGTTTTGCTTCATTTTTATTGTGAATATGAAATTTCTGTCATTCTGTGAAAATTTTTTGTATAATAAACAACCATTTTTATATAAAATCTAAAAGCCGGATTTGGTTAACAGTAAGTAGGTTAAGAAAATACAAAATGAAAACAAAAACAACTTGCAAAATCAAGTTGCCAGTTAAGTTTGTTTAAGCCGTGCACTTGCCAGTTTACTATCATAACTTTTTCCAAAATTTCGGGTGTAATTATTTTTGTTCGATTATATCGTGCTCTAACCGCGAAAATAACGTAAGCGATATAATTTAAAATTTTCGCTTTTTTAATTAATTTTATACAAACTTCTTATGAGATAAAATAAAAAAACTCTCTCCTGTAAAATTTTATTTTTGGCACTAATTCAAAATCCTCTTCACAAAATTTCGAAAAAGAAAGAAAATAAAATAATTAAAAATAATTTATAATTAATGGTCTGTTAATCGATTTCGATCGACAATTTCGTTTCCTAAATTTACATGCATAATAAAAACAATAAATTTGTATTGATTTTAAATGTAAACTAAGGAAAAAAAGTTTTCGTTCTGAAATAGGTGAACAAATTATAAAGAACTCAAACCATAAAGCACATTCTAAGCCATTTTGTTATTTTGATTAAAAATAAAAAATCGGGTTCAATTACTTCTGTTCGTTATTCATAATTCATTCCCCAAGTCTTCTTCGTAAAATGCTGAAAAAAACAAAAAAATATATTAATTCAAATAGTTATAAAGAATTAAAGCCATATATGTAGCTCAATCTTTGTCTTGTATAAAAAAAAATATTTTACAAAATACATATATAATATATTAGAAACATTCTAGCTGAGGTTTGTAATTTTCTGGACTGTTCACATTCTCAGAAACGTGGATTCCACCCAAAAGACTTTACTTTAAAGAAAACTATATTATTTTTCATGAAAATCGTTCTGTTAGTATAACGTAATCTATCTTTGAATATTTTTTTATGTTAGGAAGTACATTCTACTACAATAATTTGAGATTAAAATTACATAAAATTTGTTTTAAAACGAGCTTGGGTGGTTTACACCCGCGATAGTAATAGCGTTTTATTTTTTTGGGTGTTTTATACCCATCGATAGTAACCTAGTACATTTTTGTAGCGATTACATTTTGTGTGATCGCTAATATACATAAATAAAAGCGCTTGTTTTTCTTTATACCTTTTTTTGCGAATAAGCGCAGCTGTTGTTATGACAAATAGATATACCGTTATTCCATGGGCATCAGATACACAAATTTAGGAACAGTTTCTTTTTGTGATTTTTTTTACGTACAAAGCCACAATATAATTTTTGTTATCAGTATACATACAAGTGCATCACATAGTGATAAAAAGTAAAAAATGAGTTCTTACGAAAGAGAGCAAGAGCGACTGGTGTCGCTTTTATCCGATATAAACTTGAGTGAGCAAGAAGATATTGGTGGTGAAAGTAGTGATGAAATTGACCAAGAAATAGTGGGCAATCATGAGTCAGATTCTGAGCAGGAACTTGTAGAAAACCAAGGTAATGATGAAATTTAATACATCGGTAAAGATGGAACTACATGGCGAAAACATCCATTTCCAATAACGCGAACACCGGCTGAAAATATTTTCATAAATGTTCCAAAGATTACAGCTGCTTCAGAAAAAGTGACAACGCCATTTGAAAGTTGGGAACTTTTTTTCAACTTCTTGGATCTTGTTGTAGAAAATACAAACATATATATTTTAAAGGTGCAAGTAAAATACAAAGATTTGAGAAATGCACGTATCACAGACAAGGATGAAATAAATGCTTTACTTGGTTTGTTGTATATTGCTGGTTTGCACAAGTCGTCACATGTTAACGTGCGAGATATATGGGCTTCAGATGGCACTGGACTGGAAATATTTGCAGCAACAATGTCCTATAATCGGTTCCAGTTTGTATTGAGATGCATTCGTTTTGACAATGTGCATACCCGTCAGGAGCGTAAACAATTCGATAAACTTTCGCCAATACGTGAAATTTTTGAAACTTTTAATCGAAATTGTGAAAAAAGCTTTGCTTGTGGCAGTTATATAACGGTTGACGAAAAGTTGGAAAGCTTTCGCGGACGATGCAGTTTTAGGCAGTATATTCCCAACAAGCCAGCAAAGTATGGTATTAAAATCTTTTCTGCAGTAGATTCTATAACGTATTACACTTCTAAGCTGGAAGTCTATTGTGGCCAACAACCGCCTGGACCATATAATTTGTCAAATAAAGCAGAGGAAGTTGTTAAAAGAATAACCAAACACCTTCAATGTGCTGGTCGAAACATAACAACTGACAACTGGTTTACGTCTTACAGTCTAGCTGAATACTTATTAGAAAAACAGACGACACTAGTGGGAACCATAAGAAAGAATAAAAGAGTCTTACCACCCTCGTTCTCGCAAGTCAAAAATCGTTTAATTTATTCGACGGTTTTTGGTTTTAGAAAGAAAAGTACAATTTTGTCGTACATTCCAAAAAGAAATAAGTGTGTTCTTTTGCTCTCTACCATGCATAAAGAAGGTAAGCTTCTAGATTCTCCAAAGTGTTTACCAGAAATAATTGAGTTTTATAACAAAACCAAAGGAGGAGTCGATACGACTGACCAGTTAGGTTCTACATATAACGTAGCCAGAAATTGTAATCGCTGGCCCCGGGTAATATTCTATTCCTTGCAGAATGTGGCTGCCATAAATGCACGTATTGTTTTGTTGTGCACTCAAATTCCACCACTTAAATACAAAAAACGTTCACTTTTCATCAAAGATCTGGCCTTTATGCTTATAGCATATGGAAAAACGTAGCAAAATTAAGACATTGCCAAATAATATCAAAATAAGCTGTCAAAAATTTACTGAACAACTTTGTGGAAAGCAGAATGATCCAGAAAACATATCACCACCAGCCAAGAGACCTAAACAGAGTCGTTGCCAGGTATGCGGTAATAAAAAGGACCGAAAAACAAAAACAACAACAAGTCACACACACCCACTATATACTAATTGCTTTCAATCTACAAATTCAGTATTGGCAACATACACCGAAAACCATGATGAATGATATGTTTGATGGATTTAATGAGTAACTGAAATTTTGTTGGTAATTAGCTCAACTTTTAGGCAAAATTTTACTTTGTTTAAAAAAATATTATTATATAACTTTTTTTTATATATTTTTTCAGCTTTTCAAATCAGTAACCCGCAGAGGACTGGCTTAACTAGTTTCTTAATTATCACTAGTTTTACATAATCCATTAAATAATATTTTTTATTTTTTTTTTTTATGAAATGTATATAAACAACATATAATTTGAAATAAAATAATAGATATACAAATAAAACTAAATTTGTTCGGTATTTAAGTACTCATTATTTAAAAAAAAATACATTATTTGTATATTTGAATTTGACAGTTAAGAAACGCAGACACTTCAAAGACATGGGTGGATTACACCCAATGATAGTAACGAATTAAGTGAAATATACGATAGTAACGGAGGGTTAAGATAATAAAAATTAACTATCAATAAAAAACCATTATAACAAAATGCGATTTTTGTATTGCAAAGCTTACAATATAAATTGAAATGAATCAAACACATGTTACTCATTCAAAAAAAATAAAATTTGTAGTATTTGTTATCAAATTTCAAAAGATTTTTACATATTCACCTAATAAATCAAACAATTCCTGGCCTGGTATAAAAAGAAAAATTTTCAAAACATATAATAAGACTGTTCTAGTTGAAAACCCTATCCAGCGGGGCACCCGGCGGGTTAACCTAGTTCGAGCACGCTGAAAACAGTGGTTACAATTGAAAC
The DNA here is from genome assembly GCA_949318255.1 of Pollenia labialis. Taxonomy (NCBI): domain Eukaryota; kingdom Metazoa; phylum Arthropoda; class Insecta; order Diptera; family Polleniidae; genus Pollenia; species Pollenia labialis. The sequence goes on from OX439141.1 coordinate 111,610,187, forward strand.
ATGTAAGGGTAACCTGTCCGTGAAACCCTGGGTTCAAGCCCCGCGGCAGTCAAGAATGAAAAATTATCAATAAATTTTAATTAATTTCATGTTGTACAATTCCTTTCTTTATAAAAATATTTAAATAAAAAATTAAATTTGATAATCTTTAGCCTAAACTAAAATATCAAAATTTCGACTAGAAACCATAAACAGTTCAAAAAAATAACCACAATAATAATTATTGAATACAGTAGTGCTAGCCCTTTTTTTGGTTATCTCTTGTTTTCGAAATATACCGTTATTGTGACAATGGAGGAGGTTGAACAACATATATTCACGTAGCTGAAAAACGGCTCAATCTATTGAAAAAACTAAATAAACCGAACCTCCGCAATAAAATTAACTTTAAGTAAGGCTTAACTTTCTTCTAGTCTGCGCAGTCGATTTAGAAATGTTGCAAGACTACCAATATAAAACCAATATTGTATAATTACACGATAAGGCAACGAATGCGACGTTAACGCGAACTTGTGAATTGAGTTTTTTAATACATTCAGCTCAACCAGAAGCCGGTTGGTCGCCTTCTCTTTTAAACAATATTTAGGCATGATTAAAATTTAGCTCTCAAGACTACGATTATATTGACTATAAGATGTCTTTGGCATTTTGAGAAAACATCTTAAGTCGAGATAAGATAGCTTTAAAAAAAAGCTGGGTCAAAAAAATAATTTTGATTAAGAAATAAAATAAACCATATTAAAGAAAAATTTCGTTTATATTACAAAAAAAAACAAGTACTAAAAGAAAGAACCAGTGAAAGAAGAACCAATCCCTTAACTGGTTTATGAAGAACAAAAAGGTAGAAAAAGTTATGAATTACAGTACAGTCTTTAGCGGTGCTGTGACACATTTGTTGGTACGTTTAAAATTTGGTTCTTGAATATAATTCTAGCACTTGTTTAATTGAAAAAATACTACATTCTATTGAAATATTACTACATTTTAGTAACTGGCACTAAGCACGTTCATTGAGAAAAGACCTGTGACTGGTCAAATGGTGTCAATTGACCCCCTCCAATGACAACCCCATGTAATGATAGGTCTTATTCATATAAAGTGTTAGAACTAGAACCGGTCTCTACCACCAAAGACCTATCACAGGACTACTTTAGTGTCAGTTCGCTTCCCTCTAGGGAACATACTGGTCATCTCTCAATAATTACCATAATAATAGTTATTGTGACTTATTAAGTAATTTAACCTGAAGTATACACTCTGTTCTTTACCTCAAGTGCAAAAAAGCATAATCTGGTTGTTTTTTATTGTTATAAATATTACGATCCCATTATAATTTTAAAAATTTTAAAAAGTGAAAATGTGTTATAATATTTTTATAATCGCTGCTTCGTTTTTTTTTCTTTTTTGTGAGGTTAGTGTCCAAATATGAGTCATTACTTGAGTACTTTTAATATTTTTGACTTATTTGCGTAAAACAGGATATTTAATGTTTGTGTCTTGTGGGCTACATTGAGCGAAAAGGGAATCTATGTTTTACAGCCTCCAGCAAATTTATTATAGTTCTGTTTTATATTTTTAAGTTGAGAATTACTATTAAGACGTTATAATGTGTAACTTTTAGTTGATTTATAAGAGCGAATGCATATTAATCAAGTTCAATTATGTTATCGAGAAACTTCCGCCTAGAAGTTAGCGAATCTCTATGTAGGATGAGAACTTAACCCACCCTTACACGCCGACTTTTATAAGGTTTTATTCAAGCAAAAGCGAATAGAAACCCTCCGTAACACTTGCCTTCCCAAGTGGTCCGCCAGAATCAAGTCGATCACTGGCCTCAATGGGCGAAAACGAATTCGACGCAACTATCTACAAAATATGTAAAATTTACTTATTCTGTGTGAGATATGCATCGTAGATTTATGCTACTCGAAAACAAAAAATTATTTCAAGAGTTTTCACTCGTCTTATCGGATTTAATTAGCAATTTTTGAGTTTTTTGGCATATTTTTAAGTTTTTTCTGCAAGTTTTTAACGCACAAAACGTGTTTTTAAGATCTTATTTCTGGTTTCCCCGGTAATAAGTATTTTAAAATGTCACAAATCCTGAATTTAAATGTTAGACTTTGCAGAGAATTCCCCGAAATACCAATTAAAAGCTTTCTTATACTTAAAAATGTTGGTTAACAAAAACAAAAAAAATTAATAAAATAAATAAAAATTATACCAAAGTAAAGAACTAAAATTTAGTTAATGTCCGGTTTTTGCATATAAATGATCAATAGACTGAGTGTGGCAAATTGAAAAAAAACCCTTTATAGCCTTTAACAAAAAAATCTTTTACAAAATTTGCATAAAACCTAAACTCGACATTAGCAGTTACTTATGTTTTGTAGTACTCTGCCTGATAAGTGGTTGGAAGAGAAGTGCTGATAAAGAATACCTCTTGGAGGTCCATTTAATATCTTTTGATGAATACTGAATGTTAATAAAAAATTTAATTTTTATTTCATGAAAGAGACATTGAAGATTTTAATTTACTTTTCATAATTTTATTATATACTCTTTTATCTCGTAATATAATTTTCTTTATCCCTACTTCCTTATGTTGCATCCTAGTAAAAATAATAATTTACTGAAAATTTTAATTTTCTTACGCTCCTTCACATAATAAGATGTTAATCAATACTCCGAAGAAAATTAATTTTATGTACATGTAAAGTTAATTAAAAATTATTTATGCGAGTATATTTTCTTTATTATCCCATAATAATTTTCCGCTGATATTTTTTATATTATGCACATGTAATTACAGCTGCCAATATTGTAATGGAGAATAAAACAAAATGAGTTATTTCTTCACGTATTCGCCAGGTGAAGTGAATAAAAAAAAAGAAATATTTTGTTAAATACCGCAGACAGATAGTTTTCATTCTGCCATTGTATCACAGAGTTAATTTGCAAAAGGACACGGCTTTCAAATGAAAATTATGTGAAAGTTTAAGCAGAGGATGAAAGGAATTTAATGTGTTTTAGTAAAATATTTCATATAGAAACAAAATTAACACTAACAAGGAAAATTACCAAAAATAAAATAAATTAAGATTGATTTAATAAGTAAAGTAAGTATGTACTTGTACGTCCGCCCAACGAGTTATACACTGTCAAAAATAGAGAATCTGTGTAGATTAACGTAGCAAATTACGTGCGCAAAAGCGTAGAATGCGAAAAGTAGGCTTACTTTCTACTTTTGTTGGTGTCACAAGCGGCGTTTGACCATGTCAACTAATTTTGAGCAGAGATCGTAATAATTATTCCTCTTTTCATAAAAGTCAGATGATCGGGTGTGTTCTAGAATCCGAATCCACTCGAAAGTGGATTACTTTTTCTTTTTGTTTTATTAATTCTTCATTTACATAACCGAGCCTATAGGGCCTTATGCAGTTAATTAAAGCTACTTACTAAATAGCAAACTTCTATATTACTTTAGCATTATTGGTGTTCTGCATTTCATATCCACATGTTTTTATTCGTTTTCAATTAGAGTAGATATGGGTTGGCGAAAGTAAACCGAATGGACTTTTATTGTAATATGTGATAACATTTTTAACAAAAAAATTAATATTGCTTTTAGCTTAAAATCTTCTTAATCCAATTTAATCAAAAATATACCGTTATCTAAAACGCAAAAGGCCCTTACTAACCCTTAATTTAAAGTCAACTTTTTCATTGATTTTGATGTAATTATACCAAATTTTTCTTTAACGATTTTTATGTTATTTTCAGACAATTTGTTTCTTTAATCGATTTAGCGATCTCTTAGTTTTTGGGTTTGTTTAAAATTTTGCAATTTTTCGCGAATTTTAGCCATGTTCGCGATATAAGCGATTTGGTCGTGTAAGTTTTCTGATTATTTACAGCTTTAACGATTTATAATAAATAGTTGACTTTGCTATCATGCCGCCGTTAGCAAATTTTTGCGAATTTCCTTGAATTTAGCAATTTTTACCGATTTTTTGCCATTCCTTATAGTTTAAGGGACTTTAAATCAATTTTATGGCTGGTTTGAAATATTAAAAATTTTCGCGAATTTTCGCTATTTTTGCAATTTTTTTGTCATTTTCCGACATTTTGTTTTTTTAACCCATTTAGAGATTTCAAATAAATTTTAGTGTTTGTTTAAAATATTGCAATTTTTCGAGAATTTTAGCCATGTTAGCGATTTTTTTTTGTGATTCTTTACAGCTTTCACGATTTTTAGAAAATATTTGACATTGCTATCATTCTTCGGTTAGCAAATTAGCGATCTTTAGTTCAACAAAAGTTTTTTCGAACAAAAACTTCGAATACACAAAAACATGCGGATTTGAGAACACCAATTTATGACTTATGCGGATTCAAAAAATTTTTCGTTTTCAATTCGAGTCTAAACCTAGAACATACCTGGATAACAGCTATATTTTTTAAATATCTTTTAGTTTTGCTTAAGTGAAAAATATTTAATTTTATCTTTAAATATTAAAAATTCAAAATACCTTTTATTCTTGCTCGAAATAAACAAAATTAAAGTTTTTAAAAGCAATTATTTATTTTATTATATACTAACTAGTTCATAATAAATTCATAAGGATTAAAAACAACAATTAAATAATTCATTGTTTTTCTATCACCGCAGATTTAGTTTAATAACAACTCAAATAATTAGGTACATAATTATTTTATTAATGGCAATAGAAAAAAGGAATTTATACACCATAAAAAAGGCTTATTTCTGAAAGTTTTCAAATAACTTTTTATTTTTTTTTTAACCATCTGTTCCTCTATAATTCTTCTTAGTTTTCCGATAGAAAAAAGTTATCAATAGTTAAAAAAAAATCAGTTTATAAGAAAGCAATTTCTTTTATTTGACCATAAAAATAGTAAATGCCCTTTTTATGATTTACCCCATTTTTGGAGATTTCTTTATTGGCAAACAATAGATTTTGTTTTATTGTCTCTTCATAAAACCGTAAAAAACTTAAATTTTTATAGTTTTAATAGAATTGAATACAAATGCTTTTAGGCTGCCATTTAACTAAAAATTTATATTCTATTGTTTGCGACACAAGTGTCTTTTATGACTTGGTTTTTTTTTGTTCGTTAAATTAATAAAATTAAATGGAATTTAGGATATAAGTTAAGAAATTATTTTATGTTAAAATATTCAAAATGTGTTAAAAAAAATTGATAAAAGCGGGCAATAGCTAAAAACTTAAAAAATGGCTTGAAAATGAGGCCGAAAAATGTAAATGAATACATTCGTAGTAAGTGTAGTCACTTGGAATGTTAAAAGGGTTCCTTTCACAATAAATAAAGAAAGTCACAATCAGAAATTCATTAAAATTCCAAAAGGAGATTTTCGTTTCAAAAACATTTTACCGAAGTACAATTGTATGAATTCTTGCTTGAATAATTTTCAATAGTCAAATGTAAAAAGAAAACCTAAACCTAATTTCGTTTTCAAATTTTCCTAGTGGTATGGAAGTTATGCAAAATAATAGTCAAGTTAAGCATTTTTAATAATTCGATCTCAATACTATTTTCTATATAAATAAAGGCAGCAATATTTGTTTTCTATAGTGAATTATGGTTTGAAGCTGCATTCTTAAGGCTAGTTTCCACTATCACACAAGTCTTACGTATTCCATAATACTTTGAAGATAAAAATCTAATACGTTTTGATGTGACTGTCAAAAAATTCTAAAATAGCTGCAAACCGCAAAATTAGCAAAAAAAATTTAAATTTGTACTGGATTTAACTGAAATGCCTTCGCGTACACATACATTTCAAAAAGAGAGCATCTACTGAGAGAGTAAAGTTGCAGTTGTCAGCAAAGAGCCTGCAAATTTTCACAGAACAATTTTTGTGCCTGTAAAGTATAATAGACAACAAAAACATATGATTTAAAAAAGTAAACAAGCAAAAAACATACAATTTTCAAACAAAATATCTACAATTTGTAAAAAAAAACATTTAAAAGAACAAAAACTGAATCAAAAGTGCTACATAAACTAAAAACTAGTATTCTAGTAGGTATTTTCGAAAAGTAAATTAAATTTAATATAAATCTTAGAGATGTAAACCTAATTAATATTTAAGAGATTTTAACCTTATAATATGAAAACTTTTTCCTGCATATTATTTTGGGTAAGGAATATCAAAAATCAAGTATTCATGTATTTTCGTATGTTATTTAGCTGGAAACAAAATTAAAAATCATGCACAACCTATACAAGTCTAAAAGCTTCCACGAGAGTTCATTTAATAAATATATTTGCTACGATTTTATAATTATTAAAATGCAATGCATCAAGTACCAAAAACAATATATACTGAGTAGTCTAAATAACACATATTTTACAACACTTACCTCATATGTTTTAATTAACCTGTAAGATTTTTTTACGTTCGTTTACTTTTTTGTCCAAGAGCCATTTTTGAGAGTAAAATTTTCATATTTTACTGGAAAAGTAAACAAACGCATCTTGTTAGATTCTAATTTGGCATTACAGTTTGTGATCACACCAGTGATGAAGAATTCAGTGCTATGGTACTATTTTCTGTACTTCTTTTTTTAATAAATACTACAGTACCCCAATGTCAGTTTTTTTTTATTATTGTTATGCTTCGTTGTTAAGCAATCTATTTATGATATTTTTTTTAAACATTAACAACATTTCCTACGTGCCAATAATGTTAATATTTTTAGTTCCAAAAATACTGCTTTTCTTCAAGCACGAATGTAATTTTAAATGCATAACTTAGCACATATTGCACACCTAGTTGAATACCGACTTACTCAAAAAACTTAATTGTTTAGAAATCGAAAAAAACTATTTTTGACCTAATAAAAATAGTTAAAAATAAATCTTTGGACCATTTAGTAAAAAACCTATACAGATAATGATCTAGAAAGTTTTTTTTTAAATATTTACACACTAGATAATGAACAATTTTTATTTGTGTCATATTTGATGATGTGTTATTTGCACAAGTTATCGAATTTTTCCAAATTCTAAACTGACGCAAGTCTTATTAATATACACCCCATCAAAGAATTGTTTTATCAAAAGTGTCACAATTCGACTTAAGACTATTTAGCACTAAGCTGTTTGGATCTGCTTCCATTTTATTTTCTGACACAACTAATACAAATTGAAACATGAAGAAAAACAACTGTTCTTTTAAGCAACTTCACAATTCTTCCAATGGGTAAAAATTAATATATTTCTAGAAAGTATATGTACGTATGTTGAATAAAAAATACGTCTTATATAAATTACCAAAATGTTGAAAAAGTACTCTTTTGCTTGGTAGTCAATACCATCTCGATTTTTCCATCACTGGTTCACACTATCACAGATGAACATGCTTTTGTTATAATGCTACCCTAAAGCTGAGATCACACGATTGCCGCAATGTACCAATTTTCACACTTTTTAATACCCCAATCGTGTGACCGCACAACCAAATGGCTCATGCACCAATCGAGGACAATATTGTGCTTACTTTTACCAATCAAATGCAACCCTGGTGCGGCAATCGTGTGACTGTTTGCTATGCAACCGCGCGTCAATAAAAATTACAAAAATGCACCAATATTTATTGTGTTCTTGTGCGGCAATCAAACAACACAATACGCGGCAATATTTGCCTTTTTTATGAGATATACTTTTTTGTGTTTCTTTTATTAGGTAATGCAAATAAATATGTATGTATTTATTTATTTTGCATTTAAATTTTTTTAATTAATTATTTTAAGTATGTACGTATGTATGTATGTTCACAAGCATATTTAGCTGTTCTGCGCGAATATTTTTATTAAAGATTTTTCTATTCGAAACTAAATTTACGAAATTGTTGAACAGACTGTTAGTTTTTGGAATGTCTTAAAAAAAATTAAATAAAACTATTCAACAATAATTTGTTTAAGTAAATGATACAAATTAAATTTTTTTCAATGAACAAACCAACAAGAACTTTCAAACAAATAAAAAAGCTACCACAACAGCTGTTTTCGCAGTTAACACAAGTAAGAACAATCGTGTGACTGTGCTGCGGCAATTTTTGTAACCATTTCGCTTTGTACCAACTAGCGGCAATTAAATTTGTTTAAAACAGGGCAATCGTGTGATTTCAGAATATTTGATTGGTGCAATTTCTTTATTGTGCGTCAATAAAGCACAATAAAAATTGTGTCATATTGGTGCATTTGCGGCAATCGTGTGATCCCAGCTTAAGACAGCAGCTGATGGCAAATAATTAAAGTGTTGAAAAATGTTTACACTTTTGACTTCTTAGCTCGTTTTCTTATCGGAACTCGATGAAATACTTTTTATAACATGAACAGTTAATTATATTTGATGCTGCTAATTTGTGTCTGGGTTTAATTATTCAAGAGAACATGAATAATTTTCATCCTATTGATTATGTACTTCTAAAATAAGTGCCGTTCTAAGTACCCAAATATTTCACACTTTTATAACTCTAAAAAAAATTAAAATAACAAAAAAAGTTTCAAAAGTTGGTATTTAGCCGTTGAAGCCTTAACAAACAAGTTTAAGTAACAGATATTTATTAACTTTTGTTTTTGTGTAATTTTTTTTAACTTTTCTTTTATTAAACAATTTTTTCATAATTTGTACGCTTTTGGTTTGTAAGTGCTAAGTCAAGAACTTTACGCTCTCAATTTGTGTTTTAATTTACTGTATTTTGTGTACGCGAACGCAATTTAGTAAAATGCAGTAAAAAATAGTAAAAACTTTTGTTTTCTCAAACGCAGCTGTTGTTTAAAAATTTTTAAAAAACGATGAAGTCGTTTGAGATGTAAATTTTTTTCGTTGTATTTACACTATCACACTTTAACTTATTACTTGAGTTTTTGATACTTATTAATACAAATTATAATAGTGTAAACTAGCCTTTTAAACCAATGGTAATGTACTACGTAAAATTATCAGCCGATTTTTATCATCTTTTCCAGTTTTGTCGTATATCCAATAAAAACTATTATATAAATAGTGCAATTCAAGGTTATCTCCACTTTCTGCTTGAAATGGATCTCATGTAAAGGCATTGGTTTATACTCTGGTAAAAAATCATAAACAGATTCATGCTTCAACAGCGCTACAAGTTTGTATCAACTTTTTTTTTTGAATACATTATCTTATCATGTCTTGTGCCACGTGACACATGTGGTCATGTATACCCTCGTTGTTGGTACTGCGCTTTCACCGATGTTCTCCATTTTGGTCTCAGAGGTCCAATAATGTGACTTTCTAGGGGGTTCTGCTAAAGGTTGAACTTGCAATGTCTGTGATGTCTTTTCGAACCGTGTAGCCTACTTATGTCTATTTACGACGCCTATTATCATGGACAATGGGAGTTTAGTTGCTGCATGACAACGGGGCGGCGTTTGAGATGTGGTTGGGCATTTATTACAAACACTTGAAGTAACTTTCCATATTTTGCAGCCATAAAGACGCATTTATTTCACGCTGGATTTGAATATATTTATTTAATGCCTCATTGATATTTGAGAAGAGATGCCTAAGGTTGCAAATTCGTTTCGCGCGCAGTTTGTTCTGTTCGCAACATCCTCATCTGCACAGTTTGACGCCCCATATGAAGTAATTTATACACTTTGCTTTCATATATATCTGATTGAATACAATATTTCTTCGATTGTATAATTTTTTTTCTTTGTTTAAACCGTAATCTTAAATATTTATCGTTAACTTAGTTTGAACTAATTAACGTCAATATGTTTTAACTAATTAACGGGGGGGAAAAAATTTAAAACTTAATTTTAAATTGAAATTTTAATACACACTTACCCTCTATCACACTGACACTCATACAACATAACTCTTAACTTCTTATATACATAAACATACACATTATTGACACAATACTAATAATCGAAGACATTTCGTCTGACCACAAACACTTTTTAACAATTACATGGTCCATGGACCAGTCCATGGAGAAGTCCATTTAATCAAATTGGTTCAGGTGATCCAATATTATTTCCAGGGTACTTACAAATGAGATGCATTTTTTTTAATATAAACTTTAAATACCCTACTTAAACTACTAAACTTAATCAAAAGCTTCGAGACAACAGCGCTGATGTCATCGATGGATTTGAATTGGTGAGTCAATGAAAATTATATTTATATATTTGTTTTAATGGCTGATGTTAACCTTTAATAATGTGAGCTTAGTTCTTTAAAAAGTCCACGAAAAGCTTAGGTTAAGTGTATTTGGGCTATCATTAAAAATATAAATAGATAGCATGGTAAGGGTGGGTAAAGGAAGGGAGGACAAATAACATCTGTCTACTCTAAGAAATTCATTTCACAAATTGATGAGTTTTTTCCCTGTTTTTTTTTCTTGCTTTGTTAAATTCGATCCCAACCTTAATAGTTATACACTACCTTAATATAATTTATTTTGTAACTGGTTTGGTCTGCCTATAAAGAGAAAAGAACACCCTCCCTGAGCACGGCTGGTATTAGAAGGTAGTAGATCTCTGAAGGGGTAAGACTCTGGCGACCGTCTAGAATCTAGATTCTAGATACATACACTCACAATATTATTACAGTAACGGACTGTAGTTTATTTAAGAAATATTCCGTTCAGTCATTTTTAAATAAATAAACATTTAAAATTCCAAGCAAATTTATTTTTAACTGATTCTAACAGTTATTCAAAAAACTAAGTGCATATTAATACGGATTTTCAGTTGCAGTTAATATTTTCCGTTGATTGAGTTAAATTCTTCTTTATGTAAAATTAAATGAAAATGTAATTTAAAGCAACGAAAAGTTCATTTAAATTTTACTGTCAAAAATTCAACCGCGAATTCCGTAAAAACAAATCAATATTCAGTTATCTGTTATAAATTAATTGTCAAAAAATTAACAACATATTCCGTAAAAACAAATAAATATGCAGTTATTTTATAAAATTTTACTGTCAAAAATTCAACACCATATTCAGTAAAAACAATTAAATATTCAGTTATTTTATATAATTTTACTACCAAAAATTAATTTTTACTTATCTATAAAAAATGAATTGCTTGTTTTGTGTAAGCAATACCCATTTTCTATTTGTTAAAATAATTTAGTTAAATAGATCAAATTTTAAAAGTAAAATAATTTCGAAGCCATATCGGTCATGCTGCTGGTGTCTTATAATTGAGAGTTCTTCTGTAAACAACGTGGTCAGTACAACAAAAGTAAAACAAACGTGTGTAACTGGGTAAGTAAATAAAAATATTCTCCCTCTCTCGCTTATAAGAAAAACAAGCGGACAGGTGTCAGTCTGGTATTTTTTAGAAATTCGGCTATTTTGTGGAGTAAACGAAAATTTAATAAAATAACTGAATATTTAATTGTTTTTACTGAATATGGGGTCAATTTGACAGTAAAAAATTGACAGTAAAATTTTAATAAATAACTGAATATTTAATCGTTTTTACTGAATATGGTGTTGAATTTTTGACAGTAAAATTTTACAAAATAACTGAATATTTATTTGATTTTACGGAATACGGTGTTGAATTTTTGACAGTAAAAATTAAATGAACTTTTTGCTAAAAATAAATGAAAAATAGGTAGACCGGTTTTTAATTGAACTTTCATTTATTTTATATTACAATTTCAGTTAATTTTACGTACAGAATATTGTGAGTGTAAGTATTTTTATTTGTGTACCATTTAATATCGACTATTCGACTTTATTTCGTATGAGAAAAAAATGTCGATTCAAATTTGATTTTTTGTTATTTTCACAATTTCAATTTCAATCGGGCTTAAAATATACCCTGTATTTTTAATAAAAAAAATTTTGTTAAAGGCCTCCTTCCTTAACCCTTTGACGACCATAGGCAAGTATGCTTGCCCGAGGGTTTTTGGTTTATATATTAGTTCAGGTAACAGATAGAGCAAATATGTGAAAGACTGTTTTAAAGAAGACGATTGGGGCAACAATTTTGTAGAATAGTGGAAGTGCCTATCTGTTCCCACTTGTTGCCTACAAGGCTCCGAATTTGGTCAAACAATTGGCTTTATACCGAGGGCTGCTACGGGGTAAAAATAGGGCGCAAGGGGCTGAGAGTCAATTATGTTTTGGATTCAGCCTTTATCTATCAGAAAATCAAATCCAGAAGTCTGCGTAAATTCCAAGCTGCCAACAGCTAATCAAATTATGTTTGGCAATTATGTTTGCCTATGGGTTGAAACGAAACTTAACATTCGTAAAACCCTCTACAACTATAATCTCCAATTTCAAATTAAGTTTCTAGCTTTTGAGCGTTTTTTTTTAAAGAAATGTTTAACACTGAAAAATCATACCTGCGCTTAGTATTTTGCATTCACATATTTAAACGAAAAAGGGGAATCACCAAATTGCATAATATGTATGTACATGCATATGAACACATGTAAGTATTTTGACAGTGTTTAGTTTAAATTTGAAACGCATGCACTATTTGCATCAGTCTGTATAAAAAAGTGAAAGAAAACAGTGTTTATGTTTAAAATGAGTGGATCAGCCCGAGATCGTTTCTTTTTCCTTCGACCAGAGCAAATCGAACAAATTTTACTTTGCGACTCCAGTGATGATGACGAAGAAGCTGTTACAAACTTGGATAAAGAAGATATCTTATTTCTTGAAAATGACGTCATTGAAATGCAAAATGATGAGCCCTTAGAAGTAGTAATTGAGGGTACTAAGCAGGTCGAATTATTTGTTAAAAAAGGACGTATTGGCCATAATCGATTTAAACCAGCAGATGAGCCAATAACATCGAATTTAAATGTTGCGCAAGAGGCAACAAGACCCGCGTTGTTCATACCACCCGAAAAGACCTTCCGCTTTAGACAGACCCTTGCTTACAAGAATCATATTTTTACAGGATGTGAAGAGAATAGGGCATACAAATATTCCCAAATTTTAAAGCCTGTTGTGAATATGCATGAAGAAATCCCATCAGCATACGAAGTATTCAACAGTGTTTGTAATTTCGAAGGTGAGTTTTTATAAATCCCAAAAATTTTGATATATTGTGTTTGTACTGACTTACTGTTTTTATTCATATATCTTAGAGATGTGCTTCATGATAGTGGAGCAGTCCAACATATATGCTTTGCAAAAAGGGCGTTTGTTCACTCTGACCGTGGCTGAGTTTAAGGCTTATATGGGTATTATCATACGAATGAGCTTAGTGAAGCTCCCATCAACACGTCTGTATTGGTCAACTGATCCAACTTTTCACCAAGCTCAGATAGCTGGTGTCATGCCACGGCTCAGATTTGAAGAAATAACAGCTAATCTTCACTTTTGCGATAACAATAAGGCAGATGTTAGTGACCGTGGCTATAAAATCCGGCCAATTTTAGATCATATTAATAAGGTTATGCCAAACGTATACACGTATTCAAAAAAGCTATCAATCGATGAACATATGGTAAAGTTTAAAGGACACAATGCTATGAAACAATACATGAAGGACAAACCTATTTCATGGGGATTCAAACTTTGGTGTTTATGTGAGTCTGAAACTGGGTTCTTGTATAATATTGATATTTACACCGGAAAAAAACCATTCGTTGAGCACGGTCTTGGTGAGGCTGTTGTCTTGCAGTTATGCGAGCCTCTGGCAAAAAAAGGGGTTGAAGTTTACTTCGACAATTTTTTTACGAGCCTGAAATTAATGCATATTCTTCAGCAAAATGACATAATGGCGTGCGGGACAATCCGATGTAATAGAAAGCACATGCCAAAGAATTTTCCGGCGGATAAAGATATGAAAAGAGGGGACATTAGTTACTTCATATCGGATAGCATTTCTGTAGTAAAATGGATGGATAATCGTGGTGTCTACCTCGCTTCAAATTTTATTGACCCAACAGCGCAATTCAAAGTCAAGCGACGCGTAGGTGGTCAAGCTGCTAAAATAGATATTGATTGCCCCCTGATTATACAGCACTATAATAAAGGAATGGGAGGAGTTGATCTAATGGATCAAAAAAAAGTGTATTATGAGTACGATCGTAGAAGTAAGTGGCGTTTTTATTTACGTCTGTTCTTCGACCTTTTCGAGTTATGTGTTAATAATAGCAACATAATATATAAAAAACTCATATTGGCCAACCGTTCCTCTGTCAACGTGACCTCTATTGATTTTCGAGCAGCTTTAGCAAAAGAACTAATAAACGACTTCAATTCAAGAAAGCGTGCCTTTTCAGCGGTAACCAAATCTGGAACTCATTTTATAAGCAAGCCCAAATCTCTCCATAAAATGGAAAAGCGTGAAGGTTGGAAAGTTGTTCCCATTGTGCTTCCAAAAATAAGTATAGTCGCACAAATGTTTTTTGCGTTCAATGCAATGTGTTTCTTTGCTTCACTACGTCCCGTGATTGCTTTGGAATCTATCACGAACAACACTAATAATAATTTATTTTTGTGATCTATTATATTTTACAGTATATTTAAAATAAAAACTTTTATAAAAATCTTTTCTGTTATTAAATAATTTGGGACAAAAAATTTGCTTTCAACCCATAGGCAACTATGTTTGCCAAGGAAAATTGGGGACTTAGAGGCTACGCAGAAGGCCAATTTTTTTTTTCGTAACTACTATATGGCCATAGATTGCGATAATAAAACAAAAAAGTTAATCGGTTCAGCCGAAAATGTTTGGTCGTCAAAGGGTTAAGACACAAATAGGTATATATATATATTTTTTTTATCAAATTAGAAGGTGTCTGGTTAAAAATAAATTTGGCTTTTTATTTTAATTAATTTTTTTGTCAATAACACGTCTCCCTGCAAAAATATTTGTTTTTTCAGGCCGCTGGCTCATGCCAACAATAAAAGAAAATCCTAATAAAGCATGCAGAATATTGTTGTTCTAACAGGCAAACAAATCCCTACCTTTAACGGAAGATGCATTTATTATATTGTGACACATGAAGTTACGTTTCCAGAAACAAGTAGCAGGCACCAGGCAGCACTTCAGAAACCAATTTTCATTTGTTAAAACAAACATCATCATCAACAACAACGACAACAAATTGCATACAATTCAAACGTGAACAAGTAAGACTTGCAACACACACTCAGAAACAAACAAGTACAAGTGCAGTTAGATGGGGCAAAAATTTTAAAGAAAAAAATGACAAAGGAATCGTTATAAAAAAGTGTGAAGGAATTTAAAGAATTATAAACAAACAACATCTAGACAAGTCAGCAGCATAAAGATTGTCTATAAAACTCATCAAAGAAGTAGGAGAACAACAAAAAACAGAAAATGGAAACAGCACAAATGTCTCGTGTAGGGAAAATATTCCGCTATGCCAAGAATAAATTCATGAAAGCTTTTCAAGTACTTTTTCAACACAAGGCAAAAAAGAAAAAACACCAACAAAACAGGAATTGTCATTATTGTAAAAAATAGAAGAAAAAGCTAAAAAAAAGTAAACAACAAAAATACAACAACAAGAAAATAATGCAAAAACTTTATTCTCTACGATAAACAAAAAATATTTCTTACATTAAGACTTTCTCAATTTCAAACCACAAAATGATGCAGCTTAATGATGCACGTGCTGCATTTGCTGTACAATGCAATGCCATTTCATTGCACTCAAAAGAGCTTTTGATTTGTTTTTCAGCTTTATTTTGTATGTTTTATATATTTTTTTTCTTTTTCGTCTATTTTGGCAAAAAGTTTTGAAATAAAGTGATGTTAAGTAGTATAATTGAAGAAAAGGATAAAATTTAATATTACAATGAATGTAATTTTTAAAGATTTTTTTTTAATATTCCATTGTTGCGGTTTAAATGATTTTTTAAATATTTATGTGGAAGTTGTATTTTGAAGTCAAAAGTTTGAGTGTAATTTTGGTGTGGGGTTTTGTAAAGAGTTGTTTGCAGTTTTTTTTAAATATTTAGTAATTGACAAAACAACAGTCTTAAAAAATAATTTGGTTTTGTTAGTAAATTGTTAGGTCCATATCTTAAAAATGCGGAATTTTTGAATCTCAAAAATGCGGCCTTCTTGCGTTTTTTTTTGGTGTAAGGCAGTATATATTTTTTTATTATTAAAACATATAGATTCCGCAACAAAGAATCAATTTAATTTGTGAGTCCGAAACGAAGTCAATATCGAATTAAAATGAGGCGTATTTTATTAATCGGATTTTTTATCGGGTTATGCTCGCTTTTAACTAATAAATTGTGTACCTTGTTTCTGTATACTCATGGAAAGTTTTTAAAACAGTTGCGGAAGCGGGTCGAGCGATTTCAACCAAAATTTCAGGGTACGTTGGGGATATTCTGTAGATGGTTTAAGTTAAGTTTGCACGAAATCGGCTTAGGGGTTCCGCAGATATGGTATTTAGAATTTCCTATACATTCCCATAAAAATATCAACAAAATGCCCTCCATTTTAACCTCCTCCGAAACGGCTTGACTGATTTTTTATCAAATTTTGTATGTATATATATATTTTATATCGCTTGAGGACGCAAAATAGGGCATAAGCTCCTCTTCTATATATCTTCTTAGCAATAGGGGTAAAAGCTCCCCCTCCCTATATATTCTTAACTATTCAACTGATTTTCTTGAAATTTGGCAGGCAAGTAGTGTAACATCTGGAAAGAACTATTGCCTATCATTTTTATTATATTCTTAACTAATCAACTGGTTTTCTTAAAAGTTGGCATGCAGACACTTTAATATCTGAAAGAAATATGTTATATGGAAAAACAATGTTTGCCGTGTCAGCTAGTATATAAATATGGGCATTTCCATTTTGACGTGTCGTGATATTTGTACCACAAAATGTAAAAATATTAAATGAAGAAGTCAAATTTGTAAAAAGGGTTCTTATATATACAAAGTAATGAAGTAGCACTATATTCAGAAAAAAAATTACAGTAATCGAAGCTAAAGTTTTGCAGATATAAGGAAAAATCTGCGCTGGCGTGACGTTAAAAAAACGGAAGTGGATCTTGACTTGCATTACAAACTGAATAAGACTGCGAATTGAGCAAGATATTTTGTATAAAACCTTTTATAGTAAACTTTGGACCAATACAGATTTATTTTTCAAGCTTTAAAATTTAAATCTTTGCTCCTTTTAAGGTAAATATGGGCATTTTCAGAGAAATTTCTACTTTTTTTAATGTAACGCCAGATTACAAATAAGGTTTTATTTTCGGACCGTGTTGTTCAATCGTTATCCCTTTTGTTGCTAAATGTAGAGCTCGTTGCGCTTTACACCAAAATATAAAAAAGTAAACTATACATATAAAATTTTTTGAGAAAAAATATAAAATATTTCTGGCGTTACGTTACAAAAAGTAGACTTTTCGCTGGAAATGCCCATATATATATAGTAGTTATTATGTTGCACAAAAACATATGGACACTTTCCCAAAATTGTTATTAAATACTGTGGTCATCAAATTCTTATTTGTTAATATCAGTGTTCGAAAAAAAACCCTAAATATCGCTCCTTAGTGTTTGGTTCGTTAGATTTGTTGAAAACACAAACGTTTATAGTGTTTGTGTAGTAAATCATTAAAAAAATAACGTATCCCTGTTTGTAATCTTTCGAATACAAAAATAATGCAGTTCTCATCCAACTCAACAAAAAGATGAGAACATTTAATTCCGTTCGAATTTTTTTTAAACCTCAAACTTCATTGTGTTCGGTTCAGCTCATTATTGTTCATTCGTTTATGATGTGCTTACAAAAACAAAAAGCCAGCAAAATAATTTTACACAACACACACATACAAGCTGTTCGTGCTGCGGTCGTTGCAAAAATTTTTGATTGTTCATTCCTTAATCAATGTAAAAAAAAGAAACATTATAGAACATTAAATTATAATGTTTGTCTACAGTATCACTACAATTGTTCTTTTTAAACGAAGAACAGACACTATATAATGTTCGGCTCTTTCTTGAAAAAAGTAACAAATGGTATTAAGGGTTGTGTTCGTCTGCACAAACACTAAAAAAATAGATATCGTTCCTGGGAGTGTGAGCCTAACGCTTAATTATATTTTGTTTATTTTCAAACACTGGCTTTTATTATCTTTTGGTTTGGGCAATAACTTATAACTCCAATAGACGTAGAAAGACCTTATTTGAAGTCAATATTTTTTATATAAGTTTTAAAAGCTGATTACAAATTAATCAAAAATCTTCAAATCATATCGTCAGTTTATCAGATATTTTGATTTTGTCTAAGCTACGAGAAATTAGACAGTAAATAGTAAATTATTTAAAAAAATTCCAAATCTACGTAAATTTTACAAATATTTTGAGGATATCGTGAGAATACTGTTGAAAATTAAAAAAATTCCAAATTTGTACTTTAATCCTCTTGCTTTTGTCTATGTTTGTTGAAATTTATATTGCATAAAGTAGACATTTAGGCCAAGATTCTCATATTTAGCAAAAGTTTAACTTTCTTAGTCTTTAAAATATAAGAGAGTATTAAGGTGTTGCTGTGTGATTCCGAGTAATTCTGACCAAACTTTTAAAACAAGTGTAATCATGTATACACATATTCAAATACATTCCAAATATGTATTAGCACATATAAGAGTTTTTAAGGGGAAAAAAGATTTCGCATGTGTTTTTTCACACAGTAATTGGAAACTTACTAACTATAGCGCCTTAAGTCTTTTAGCAAAAGCGATTAAGAAAAGTGTGAAATTAACCCCAAGGGATTCATTGAAAAATAAAAAAATTTAAATAAAAATTATATAACAAAATATTTTTATTCATTAAAAATTTTGGGCTTTTACTTAAAATTGTGAAGAAAGCATTTTTAAGGAGACAAAAACTAAAAAGTATCTGTGGTGATAGAAATAAGCGCCAACTACACTTGTCAAATGCTTGTCATGCACAAAGACCCTATTCCGGAAAGCAGCTATATGAAATTATGGACCGATTCGCTCTTGGGCCAATTAGAACCTATGTAACAAATTTCATTAAATTATCTTTAAAATTGCGACCTGTACTTTGCGCAAAAGGATACATGCACAGCTAGCCAGCAAGACGCACGGACATCGTTAGAAGTGATTCTAAGGTGATCGGTATACTTTAGGATCAATATTTTAAGGTGTTACACACATCAGCACAAATGCATAATGCCCCTACCGAATTTTTATAATCTGACCCAACATAAAGTTGACTTTTTGCTAACTAATTTACATCTAACTTCAAAACTAACTTATACATGATAAAGCTGTGAGTCCATATTTTTGTAATTTTTGTATGACTGGCTATTTCTCGAGGTACCCTGGGGTACCCTCTCCACTCTCGTGGTGTGGGTATAATAACAAACTTAGATAATATAGGCTGTAGAGATGATATTGTAAAAGGGAAACACAAAATATTACCATAACGTTGAACGATTTTTTTAACCAGTAGTGCGATTATCTATTCAATTTTAACAAAATTTATATTGTTAAACATATTTAACAGCAAAGTTAACGTACATTTTATTCAGTAACTTTTTAACAATAACGTTTACTGCTATGTTCTATCTTAACGTCAGATATTTAAGTTATCTTAACGGCAAAATATTTTTCATTGTTTATTTTAAAATTCGTAGTTATTTTTCAAAAAAAAAAAAATTATATTAAAAAATTTGTTTTTTTAGGGAATTTATAAATATCATTAAAAATATTACATTTTAGATGCAGCTTATGGAAATTACTAATAGTGTTTCCTTTTCTACACGAAAAATAAGTGGTATACTTTCCAATCATGCCGCTGTTAGGAAATTTTTAAGCATTTTCCCTTATTTAGCAATTTTTACCAAATTTTTGCCATTCCTTATAGTTTTAGTGGCTTCAATTAAATTTTATGGTTTATTCGAAACATTAAACAATTTCGCGAAATTCGATATTTTTGCAAAAAAAAAATTATGTATTCCATATTTTTAAGCGATTTAGCGATTTCCAATTAATTTTTCGTTTTTAGGCAAGTTTGCAATTTTTCGCGAATTTTAGCAATGTTCGCGATAAGCGATGTTTTTCTGTGGTTCTTTAGAGTTTAACGATTTTTAATAAATAGCCGCTGCTTGCATATTTTTGCGAATATCCGCAAATTTAACAACTTTTACCGAATTTTTGGAATTCCTTATAATTTTAGCGACTTTTAATCAATTTTATAGCTTGTTTGATACATTGAAAATGTTCGCTATTTTTGCAAATTTTCAGAACTTTTGCAATTTTCGCTAGACTAGCAAAACTTAAATTTCGTTTTGTTAGTTTCGAAAGTACTTTAAGTCGTTCCACACGATAAATAGTTTGCCCTCGATGACAGAGTTTGTTAAATATACTAATTAATTAAAAAAGATGCACTTGATTGAAATTGTTAGCTTTGTTTTTAAAATTGAGTTACTGAATTGCTGAATTCCTACCATAAGCAATAAACTGTGCCGGTAAAATTAACGTTAACGTTTATCGTTAAAAGTTGGAGAATTCCCCAACTAAGCTGTTAAAGCACAAAAATCGTTGATTTTTTTAGTATTTATAAAAAAAAAGTTGCACATCAAAAAAAAAAAAATTAGATTTTTGCAAAAATGTATTAAATACGTTTGTTTTCGTATGAAAAACATTAAAAATTATCTTAAAATGGATAAAATAACTAATAAAAAGCCGTTATTGCCACAATAAGCAAAAAAAACAGCCCTATGAAATAAAGCTCATGTTCTTTATTTTTTTATGATCGAAATTTGTGTGCAATCAAAAAAATTCTATCTTGTAAACCAAAAAATAAGCATTTGCTTTTTTTGGTTGGCCTAGTGATGGGTATTTTGATAAGTGTATGTTATTTGGCCCTTTAGAGAGCTGACGGAATGTTTTTATGCTTGAAGTTTTTTATTTTATACTGTCTAATACTACACTTAAAAATTTCCTATACATTTTGTTTTTGAACTTTTGTTACATTTTATGATTTTATCATAGTAAGTAACAAAACATCAAAATAGTGTTGCAACCATAGAGCGTCATGTTTACAAACCTATTTTCCATTGGCACGAAGCTTTTTATTTTTCTCTATTTTTATTACCGAAACGCTTATACCGGTATAATACAGATATTAAGGGAAACGGTATACGTATACCGTTATTTTATGCAAAAACCAAATTTCGGTATCGATATCAATACCGGTATTCAATTTATACGGTATTGGAATCGGTATCGGTTGCCAACCTTGGTTTAATGTGTTGGTTAACTACTGTGCATTTTAACTTTTTTTGCATAAGAGGGTTAATGTTTATATTTGCAGCGTTATGATTAAATCACCATAACATGTTTTATGCCGTTTTTATCTTGATACCAAAAGTAATTTCATTTTTAATTTTGAATTCGGTGTTTGTTAAAAGCAGTTCTAAAATAAATGAATAGGTTTATTTCCGTACTCCAAATTGGGATCCCGCGTAGATTGAGTAAAATGTCGAATATCAGCGGACGCAATAACTATAGGGAGCGATTCCAATTAACCGTAGAAAGATTAGGATTGCATTTTAATATGTTTGTCCCAAATTTAACCTCAATTCCAGCATAATTAGATCATTTTTGTGAACAAAGATTCGATAACGGGGGCAATTTTGTGGGGTCTTTGAAAAATTATGGACTTTTTTCAATGAGCTTAGTCGTTGTGATAATTAAACCTTGTGCACAGAATTTAATCAAATAATGTTCAAAATAGAAAATTGAGTAATAGATTTACATAGACAGCCATCAAGACAGATTAGTTGGTTCGAGACAATTGTATCACTGTTGGGGTTGCGAGACTCGCTTATTACAGTTGGGTAAGAATCTGCGTATTTATTGTCGGTCATTTGGGTAACCATACAATTTTTAGATTAATTTGCAATAAACTTAATATTTTTTTTTTTCATTCTATCAACGTCTTTATAAGTTGAATGACCTTTAAGAAACTTATATTTCTTACTCTCTAGATTTTATCTTGAAAACACTTAACCAAACAAGAAGGATTGATTTGACCTTTTATACACATAAAGGTTAAGAAGTATTAAAGAAAATTCTTAAATGGCATCATAATATTGTTTTACAAGACTTTAATTTTAATGCTAAAAACCTTCATTTAACATTCAATTATCGACTGTCTACAATGATTCATTTTTATGAAGTGCTAAGTGCTTGTGAACACACAGACGAATTGCAATTGGAGAACAAAGAGAACAGGGAAAACAATGTATTCTTAGTTACTGCCTGCGAATCAAGTTCAAAATTACCGTTAATAAATATAAACGAAGATATAATATTGAATTACTTATTAAGTCGTTTAATTAATGTACTCGTAAAAAAAAAAAACAATTTAATGACTCAGAAATTGATAATTGAAATAAGAAAAATAAACAAGTGTGAAAAATGGGAGGCGGTAAAAGGGGGCTCTAAAGAGGACTACAGTAATGTTAAAAATTAAATGGAATTTGCAACACAGTAGGCGAATTAAATAGCGCCAAGGGCTGGCTTTATGCCAAAACTTAATTGTGGATAACGCTAACAAAATTTAAGTAAAAGCCGCACTTGTCAACTTTTTTTTTAAAGATTTTTAAAGACTTTAAGACCCAAATTTACAGTCATTAGTTAGCTAATAACAACAGTTTAACAAATTATATATTATTTCTAGCTTTTTATTGACCATTAGTTAAACGCTCAAATATTATTGGTTATCTGTGTATTTTTATATTTTTATTATTTATTATTTTAATAGAGTTACCATTTTTTGGTCTGATTCAAATTTTTACTTAACAAATCATTGTAAATACGATATTTTAGTTAAGCAAAACTTATAATTTTAATTTACTAATAATTAACTAATAACTGTAAATTTGGGCCTAAGGGGTTTCAATAATAGAAACAATATGGGGTATATGATCAGGTATGAGCCTATCCTGAATGAAGACTTATTCCTGCGGGATATTTGCATCATTTGTTCCAACAGAACTCCTAAGATTTGTGAAAATAGAATTAGGGCAAAAAGAAAGAACTTATGACCTTTGTATGATTAGTACATTGTATGTTCATTATTGAAAGTTTCCGTTATTAAACCATAAAATGTCATATTAATTTATTTTACGTTATATGGGTTTTACAATTGAGAACAAAATTTCTAGTGACCTTGTACCTATTCTGCCATGCTCATGACCAATGAAAAAAGAACTCTTCTCTTAACTAGTATAATAAGAACCGACATTTTTAATTTATACTCGTTTTTTTTTCTTTGTACCGATTTTTTTTTTTTATAAAATATATAAAAGTTGTTTCTATTTATTTATAAGGACTGCTGTTATAGGTACAGTATTTACCGTTCGTGTGATGCACTTTTTTGGGAATTGTCTAATTTATATAATTCTAAAGAAAATCATGGTAGAAAAAACGTGCTAAAATCAAGGCGTTACGTTCAAAATCAAATCATTTCAATCTTAATAGTCTTAATTTTTTAAGATCGCATTTAAGATTGTAATCTTAAAAAAATTCTCATTTTAAGATCGAATTAAAGATTTTGTTCTTATTAGAAATCTTTAATCAATAATTAATTCTTAATGAAATTCTTCTTTTGAGATCGATTTTACGACTGTATTCTTGAAAATATTCTTATTGGTTATTGGTAACATATGCATGTATTTGTATTAAAAAAAAGGAAACCGCAATGATAATGTAATACTTACAAGTACATAAATACTTATATTAACTTATGTTTAACATATGTCTTTCCATTAGCAATTGGATATTAATGTAAAGGAGAGATAGTAAAATCCGAAATTTCAATTATATATGGGCTACTTCAAATTTTTTGAGCACCTGCTGAAACCGACATACTATGGCTCTTATTTCGTTAAGTTTAATGAATTGAAAAAAACGTTGTACAGGGTTTGGATGACTATACTTGAAGGATATGACGTGCAAAGTTTTACGTTGAAAAGTCCTCACCTTAAGAATTGGTGTTCATCTAAAATTCGAAAAATTAAAAAAACGACTTGAAACTTGCAAGAGTTTTTTCATTCATTCCGTTTGCTTTGTAATAGTTTTAAGCTTTCAGATCCAAACCCATGCAAAATATAGTCACTAGACTTGGAGGATATATCCACTAAAAAAAAAAATTTTGATATCGCTGCTGGGTGAAAAGTTGTATGGTGTTTTAAAGTGAAACCAAAATTTTCCGAATTTTGAAATTTTTGAAGATTTTACATAGAGTTTTTGCGCCGTTTAATAAAAATGAGTTTTAAGCGCAGAATTAAAAAAACTGCGTAATTTCACAAAGTTTAAAAGAAATTAGCGTAAATTTTTTAAAAATGTATCTTTTTTGCGTCTGACAATCATGAATTGCCTTTTAAGTTGGCTAGTGTATTGCGTGATGTGAGTAACTTCGTAAAGGGCACCTCCGAGACGAAAACGCACGTTAAAATTTTTAAACGCAAAAATTTTATGAACTTTTGAAAATTTTTGCAAAAAAACAATTTAATTCTAAGCTTTTCTTTATATCAAAACATGTCATGAGAACATGTTTATGTATCTAAGTAGATTCTTCGCGACGGACTAAACTGATAAAGTGCAAAAAAAAATAATTTTTTTCAACCCTGGCGCGTGCAGCGGCAGTTATTTCCAAACACATTTCGCTTTGTGACAACTGAACCGCTGTATCAATTCCGCTCAAACGTACATCGAATAGAAGACTTTACTGAGCTTGATACTAAAATTGAAAACGCACCAAAAAATTTCAAGGATTTAAAATTTTATGGAGGAAACAAATTTTTTCTAACCTCAAAAAGCATCCTTGTATGAAAAAAAAATTTGCGCCGTGTGATAAAAATGATTAACGCGAACGGATTTCACATGCTCAAATATCGGTTTATACACACGCAAATCAACATTGATGTCAGACAAAAAAAAAAAAATTAAAAAAAAAAATGTCTAGGTGTCGTAAATTTTTGAAGTTGCTCATATGTTTCTTTAAGTAAAGAATCAATTTCATAAAACTAAAAGTGCATTTACTTGGAACCTCTGGAACTCCATTCTTAGGCTCAGAGGGGGAATCGATTCTTTTTTGATTTCCTTCTTCATGTACTGCAATTTTTAAAAAGTCACTTTTGAGTCTGCAACAAATAAATTTAATGTCAAATAACAGGCGGTAAAATAATTTATGAATTTAATCAATTTTTTAATTGCACATATAAATAAGAAGGAGTACTTACCTTTGAGATACTTGAAACAGACTCCATTCTTAGCTCATGAAGAAAGTTTTTTTTAGCAATGCGTTGTCTAAAAACTCCGATGCAATTTCCTACGGCATGCTGATTACATTATACTTTCCATTGGCCAGCGGTAATAAATCGTCACTCATTGGAATTCCATTTTAATTGCCTTTCACAATAATTTAATTTTTCGTTTTATTTTTTTTTTCTAAATAAGTCTTCTTCGTTCAGCGTCTTACAATTTATTACATAACACGCTTTCATTGATGTTTAATTTCGAAAAAAACAAGAATTAAATCTTAACTTTTAAAATATATTCTTAATTTCAAGAAAACGATTTTAAAATTAAGATTACGTTCTTGATTTTTAGAACTCATTCTAAAAATTTTTAGTTGAACTGGTAATTTTAATTTTGATATTTTAAGGTAGGCTTGAGTTCATCACATTTAACCCTTTCGTGGACACCCCTTTTAACGAAGGGCTTCCCGTGGGCATTTTGCTATATCTTCGTCATTTTCCTAGATAGAAAAATTCTGAAAACACCAAACTGCGCAAAATTAAAAATATAATATATCTAAAGGATAAAAAGGACATAAGATTTTTAACGTTCATTGCCGTCATGCTGCTCTTTGTACCTCAGCGATGACGATAGATACCATGACGTCAATTGCCGTCAGACGGATATATACGTCTAGGTACCTATAAAACATAAAAGGCTTTGAAGTTCAGCTGTGACGTTTATACACGTCGATGTAAATTTTTAAATTAACAGCTATTTTAGAAAAGTTAAACAACATATTTCGTTAAAACATAAAAATATTTAATTCATAAAATTCAGTCTTTGGTAGTAAAAGAAATATAACATAAAAAAAGCGAAACAAATTTGTATTATACGTAAACTTTAATTTTCAAATTGTATTTTTTATATGTTAGTATGTCATTTTTCAAAACATAGACCAGGACAGAGAGGAGGCTTATCGACACATGTCTTATAACGGTATGAAGTTTCCCGTCTTATGCTTTCTTTGTAACATTGTTTGCACCTTAAGAAGTTTGTTTTTTTCTGCTTCCTGGAATAGGAGGTATTTTCTCTTGAATATTTTGATTTGTGTTTAAATAATTTGACTGAAGTTGTTCTTTTGATAACTTTGATTTGCATAGTCCTAATAAAGAATATATCAGCTCTTCTCGAAATTCTAAATAACTCATTGATTTTCCTGTATATTTTTTATATATGTAAAACGAGTTATACATATGTACATACATCGAGAAGGTGTAATATTACTTTTTTGTACCATCGTAAGATTTTTCTTGGACAGGAATAATAACTAATCATTTGGTAATTTTTATCAACACCTGCCATGTTGGAATTATATGCTTCTACTTATATAGGTTTCATCTTCTTCCTACCAAATCTATTCGAACATTCTTTCAATGCAGGTTTGTAAGCTGTTGTTATGCACAGAACATTCCTTGTGTCCTTCCATTTACTAACATACATTTTTTTTTCGTTTCCATATGTAATCTCCTTTTTTTAACTTTTTTTTACTACAATGGAAGGGTTGTCTTTTCTATTAGATCTTAACGTTCCTGTAGAGTGTTTTAGCAGATCCATACTTAAGTCGGTACTATTATAAAAATTATCCATAAATATATGGTGGCCTTTATTTAAGTAGGGCTTCATTTGTCGCATTACTAAAGAATGAGTTTTCTTATTTTTTTCACATTCCTGGAAATTTTTTCAATTGTGCAACTCAAAATTTAGAGCATATCCGTCTGGTGTACAAAGTTCATAAAATTTTTTGCCATATTTTGCTCGTTTTCCTTTCATATATTGATGGCAAAAAAGACGCCCTTTAAAAAGTAACAGGGACTCATCTAGGCTTAAGGATTCCCCTGGATATTACACTTTAGAGAAATTTTGTATTAATATATTTATTAACTCAGACACTTTTGATAGCCTGCCATTTTCAATTGGATATCTTTCGTAGTTTATGCAACGTAGAAGTTGCTCATATCTTCTTCCAGATATAGTAGATGCGAAAATTAGATGATAGTACAATGAATCCTTCGTAAACATTTTACGAATTGTAGGAAACTTTATTTGGCCTTGAAGAAGGCATAAACTAAAAAAATTTTCATCAAAGTTTTTCTTGGGATTCAAAAATTAATTAACAAGGTTTCTTTCAAATGTGCTAAATTCCCATTTCATACTATTGAGAAACTGAAATTTATTGTTGAATGGATAAGCTATTCCTGTGCGCATTTCACTGGTTGCTTAGGCCAGATCGTCAGGAAACTTCATCCAAAGATTTTAGAAAAGCTAAAGATAGTAAACAAATAAAACTGGTAAGCGAATTTTCGATTTCCTGCTGGTCAGTACTTTCAAAAGCTTTATAGCGACATTTTCTGGTTGTTCGTTAGTTTTGAAACAAGTTCGTTCCGTATTGGTTGGTGCATTCAACGAAAGTCCTGGTAATTTCAGGAGTCCAAAGTTTTGAAAAAACATCATATGGTGATGGGTTTATTGAACGTATTAGACGTTTGTATGTACGCACGTTATTTAAGATGACAGTTTTTGAAAAATTGTGCTGCTGATAAGCACATTTCTTAAGGAACCGAAGTAGCAGGACTTACTATAAGATATTTTATTGTAACTTTAAATAATGTTCTAAATTGGTTTTTATTCTCAACCCAAAATGTTATCAATCAAGCGGACTTTTCCTCCAACGGTCGTTCATTGTTTTGTCCTATGCTCGCAATTGCAATTGCAATTGCATTTGTATTTGCATTTTTTACAACATTGCAAACATATTTGGCATTTCAGTCCCTATGTAAATATATACAAATTTCGACATTAAGGCATTTAATTAGCAGTAAAAAAGCATAGCTAAGCAATCCATACCACCTGCCATTCTTGTTGTTTGTATTCATTGCTGTAATTCAGCGCGAATAATTAATAGCAATTAAGTACTTGCGCAAAAAACTGTGTGTGTATAGCTGCTGTTACATGTCTTTATATAATAATACTAATATCGCATAGGACGCATATTAATCGGACGAGGCCATTTCTGAACCAAAAGACGGATAAGGATTAATGCCGCAAATTTTTGCCTTAATTGGACGGTTTTTGAATTTCATGCAGAGAATTACAGAATCTCTTATGTGGCACAAAATTCAACATTATCAAATTGAGTAACTAGGAACAAACTGTAACGGGATAATGGGTGTAAAAGATAGATCTTTGCCCTCAAAAATGCCTATAAGTTATTCCTAATAAAGTAATATTGAAACGGTAGGTTCAAAATGAACCATAGGTCCAATTTTACCCCATATCCTTAACTCACTTAAAGGCAAACAATCTCATGTAGATAAGGATATTTAAATTATATTCGGCACGAAGAACTTTTACATGAATCTTAACCTTTTAACAAAATTTTGCTCTGGCGGGTCCATGATTGACCATGGGTCCCAAATAGGCTACGCTTTCGGAAATTTGTTTTTATATACTGTGGTGTAGGGTATCGTTTGGTCAGGCGTTACCGACTATATTTTCTTAAATGTTTAAAATTGCACTGGTACTCAAGGTCCGTTAATTTACTGCTCCATGTGTCCATATTTTATACACTTGGATTTAACATTTACAATTAATCTCAACTGCACGTGCTCTATATTTGTGAAATTTAATCAAAATCAGGCGGTATAATTATAACATATTGGAAATATCTCTTGCAATTTTCATCTTTTCATTTTTAACTGCCTGTTTAACAGGCAGTTAAATCCAAATTATTCGAATAATTTTAAATCAAAATTCAGCTACACATAAAATTCGTTCTTATGTTTTAATTTAGTACCAATTTTTTTGATCTGATTGCTCAAACTCTTAAGCCTACAATATTGTCATGGCATAAGCTGCCATAACTTAACTGAAGGAAGTCAAAACTAATAAATAAAATTTTATTTGAGTGGGAAAAAAACTGAACCAACTTTAAGTCTTTAAAATCTCTTTCAACAATGCTACAATTCAACTTTTCTGCTTTTTAAAAACAAACAAGCCATAGATAGAAAAAAATTTAATAGTTTCTCTAATTGCGGATTGAGTTCAAAAATTCATCCATACCGATTAGTGTACCAAATATCTCATACTACAGCATTTTTTTTTTTTTGTAACATAAAACTAAAAATAATTTATTATTTGTTAAACAAGGATGACAAATTATTTAATGATCTAATGCTGGAGTAATAAAGACCAGTTAAACCCCAACACAATTTTTCAATTAAAATACAAAGACGAAAAAGCATATTTCAATTTCTAAACTACAAAACAAATACTCAGTAAGTAGCAATAAACATTTTGGCGCCAAATGATTTTTTTCCTTATCTCTGATCCAAAGGCGTCTAGCTAAAAAGTTTATCACTCGTTAAATTTGTAGACATAGAAAAAAGATTGAAGACATATTTTGTGGCTGGACTGAAGATCTATTAGAGTAAGCGATTGCGTTGCTTCAGTTGCTGCTTCAGTTTCAAATTATGATCATGTTAATGATGAGTTACATGTGAAAGTATTAAACAAAACATGTTTTCAAATCTTACCTCGATTACACTGTTAAACTTGAGAGAAAACTGAAAAAATGTTGTTGTTTATTTTTTATTTTCCTAAAACAAATTGATCATATAAAATGTTCGTTAAAATTTATGTTGTTCGTAGTCATAATGTTTTGTTTAAAAAAAACTTTATACTACATCTTACTTATGATCTATAAAAGTGTTTGTTAAAAAAAAAATAAAACAGAAATTAAAAACATTTTTATGGCGTTTTATTTTACGCATTTTTGTATGCTTTTACCTGTAGATAAGAAACTTATTTAATGAATGACCGCGAATTGCTTGTCTGAAATGCAGTGAATATGTAAATATATGACTAATTAATATACTTGATTCTCCAGCACGAGAAATGTTCAATGAGATTTAAATATATATACAGGGGATTTCCACTAAGAGCGACGCGTATAAAGGAGTTTAATCGCACGAACAATGAAGTCATTCGCGAGCATTATTTCGTGCGATAATTTGCTAGCCGAACTTGATCTTTAATAATTCAATTGAGCCGCCGCTTTACGTTACTTTGCTCCGCCCTTTTGAAATCACATATCGCACTAGATTTAGAGAAAATGTAGTCATCAAAATATTCCTGTTTCAGGCATATCTTGTTACGATTGTCGTTGACGGGTGTTTACGTGTCGTGAATGTTTGTGTGTCGTGTACATTAAAAGCCTCACCAAATAATTAATTATGATTTTTGCGACAGAATGAGCAAATGTTCCTGAATCGCATATGCGGAGATTTTGAACTGTGAAGGAATTTCCAAACTTAAATTCTTCGTACCGATTAATAAATCCGATATAGCAACGTTCGGCTTGTAACGAACCGAACCCTGTTGGCTCTATCTCGTAAGAGGCCTTGCTCATGGAGATTGGGGTGGATCTTATCCCTTTTAAGAAAGAAAGGGTCCTACTTTAGAAATCTTATGTAAATATGTATATAACCAGAAATATAAACTAAATGAGAAGCGTAAGTTTAAATTTACTTTTTAACCCTTCTTGATACACAAGAGTCTGGCCATACCTTTTTTCAATGTGTATAGAAAATCAAAACGTGCGTAAGCCGGAGGGTTAAACACAACGACAAGTTTAATCTTTATTTTACTTGATTTATACTTATTTCAAGATATTCCGGGATTGATTTTCAAAAGTAATTCTATTAAGGATTGTTTTAAGGACGTTTTAGTGTTATTCGTACTTGAATTTTCGAGTACGACTCGTACTAAAAGTAGTCATAAAAATCTTGATTTATCCCGATTGTTTTCCTTTCTGTGTAACCTTTAAAATACACCATTGATAAGAAAAGAAGAAAAAAAGAACGCGATGTAACAAAATGTTTTGTAATTTATTTGATTTGCTTAAACCTCTCCTTTCGGGGGGTTTTCGGGACCGACGACTGCGAATCTGGTATTAGATTTTGAAAATTCCAAATCCAATATGCCGAATTTTTTTGTAAAGTTAACGAGTCGATTTTGATACATCGGATCGCTTTTAGGGATTGAAACTAGTTATCCGGGGGTTTTAGAATTGTAGATTACGAATCTGTTCTTAGATTTTGAAAATTCATAATGGCGAATCCAATATGACTGACTATTTTCTGTAACATTATGGGATTTGCTTGAAGCTCGTTACTGAAAGGCTGTTTGGGTCACTGATTATGAATCTGATAATAGATTTGGAAAATTCTTTATGACGCAGGGTTTTAAGTAGCATTATGGGATTTATTTGGAACTCATCATTTAGGGGTTATTAGGGTCGCTGATCACGTATCTGGTATTAAAATTTAAAATCCTAAATAATGGATAATTTTTTTATTAATTGATGAGCTTTCTTTTAAAATCATTGCTTACTAGTTTTTGCGATTGCTGATAATGAACTTAAGATCGGGATTTTAAAATTCGAAAAGACGTTAAGCATAGCCTAGAACTCCGACATTTTGAATTTGGAATCCCTGAGTGACGAATTTGAAGCAAATTCAATAATATCACAAAAAATAGTCCGCCATATTGGATCCGTCAGTTTAAATTTTCAAAATCTAATACCAGCTTTGTAATCAGTGGCCTAGAGAGCCTATGAGTGAGAAACCGCAAGCACATCCAATAATGTTATAAAAAATAATCCGTCATATTGGATCGGTCATTTTGAATTTTCAAATTCTAATAACAGATTCATAATCTTCAACCTCAAAAACACCCGAATGATGAGTTTTAAGCAATAAAAGAGTTCAGGTGTATCTAAATAACTTTTTAAGCTTACAGAAAAGTCCGCCATATTGAATCCGCCATTTTTAATTTTCAAAATCGAATACCATAAAAGCATTCAGGCGTAGCAAAATCCACTTGTTTCAAACAAATCCAATAACATTACAAAAAATATTCAACTATATTGGATCCGCCTAGGGTTGCCAGATGGACTGGATTGTCCATTTTTTGGGTGTTGTCCAGGTTCCAAAACTTTTTTTAATTTTGAAAAATTAATTTTTTACTAATTATGTTTATTATTATACAAAATCATCTACTAAGAAAAAAATTGTAAGAATAAAATTTCTAATTTGCCGACAGACATTCCAATTAATGAGATAGAGAAAGAGGTCCAGTTTTTCAAAAATGCGATAAAAAATAAAGTAAAAACTTATATCAACTGATCTGGTTTATTGGTCATTTGGACTAGCAATACTTTTTGTGCAAGGACTTGAGGTTTTTCCAATTATCTTCCCTCACAAGAATCCATTCATATGACCGAATAAAGGCTACAATTTTAATAAGACTAAATTTTGATGAAAGTTGCAAAATTTTTCAAGCATGTTTGCTTACAAGTAAAGTAATAGAGATATTTAACTCTTCAAATAAAACCTTACAAACCTGCTTCGTAGTAAAGGAATGCCGTGGCACTTCAAATGTTATTTTTTTTTATAAAAGTTGTTGAGAGTTCTTTTACTTACTTTACTGCATTTCTGTGTGTCTTATTGCGTAGCGCAATATTTAAAAATAAATATATTATGAAAAATGTTGGTATGAATAGTTTGAAAGCAGATTTTTTTTTCATTTGGTAACACAGTTCCAACAAACCTGCATGTTATTAAAAAATCTATAAACCCAAAACACTTATTTTAAAAAATAACCCGATTTTAACTTTTTTCGAAATTTATAACAAAACTGCATTAACAAAAAGCACTTAAGTGCTTTAATTAATTATCCAAAAGATACTCTTTATTATGCAAACAAATGTAAAAATATGATATACCCCTATAGAGTTTTTTTATTTATCTAAAATTTCATTCACCTGTTTAAAATCAATTTTTTAAAATTTTTGTAGGAGTAAAAACGAATTTATCAACACTTTCTATTGGCCAATGAAATAAATATTTTGACATTTTAAACACACATTTTGGTTAACATCAACTCCATATGACCAAGAATATGGTAAAATAAAACAAATAAATAAAAAATTTATTCCAAACACCATGGGTCTTATTTATAACGGCCATCAATAAAAAATATTATTTTTTTTCTTTGTTTAGCTGCTCAACTTTGTTAAAGATTTTTCCACATGTGTTTTATTGGTTTCTAATAAATGTTAGTAATTTATTAGAAAATGACACAAAGAAAAATCACCACCCATAAGATGCCGATAAAGAAGAAAAAAAAATGGAAATTAACTTTATTGAATTGGAACACAATGGCACAAGATGCTAGAAAGTTTAGTTAATGTCTCTAATTAACATTAAAGAACACATGTTTCTACATAAATTAGAGCAGAACTTCTCAAGTATTTGTCTCTTCATCTGTAGGCTTTTGTTTTGAAAGAATAAGAAGAAGTATCTGAAATATGAAATATTGTTAGTAATTTTTTTAAATTTGTTATATATTATTGATAAATTGTAGAATCATTCGTCGTGAGGCAGATTAAATTTGTCATGAAGTTGGTAACAAAGCGGTAAGTTGTGACAAACAATTTAAAAAAAAACCAGTTAAAGTGTTATTTTCGGCTGTGCCGAATCTTTGATATCCGTCACCTACAGTTATCCTTTGTGAATCATGAACCGATCTTCATGAAAGTTGACAGTATGATTTCTAGCCATATAAAACTGTAACAGACCAACATGTATTACAATAGCATAATTTGTTACGGTTACGGGTGGTTGTTCCACATTTTGATTCATAACTCATTTCCTACTGAGGCGAATTTGCCGGGATTCAATTCCAAACTGCTAAGGAGAACTATAAACAATTTTATAGCAATATTGTTCTTATATTTTGAGTCGTTCTAAAGTGAGCTTGGTTTAACAGACAGACGGTCATGACTAAATTGACTTAGAATTACTCATGGGCACAGCATATATGGGCATTTCCATTTTGACGTGTAGTGATATTTTTACCACAAAATGTAAAAAAAATAAATAAAGAAGACAAATTGGTAAAAAATATTTTTATATATGTAATAAACTCTGTTTCTATAATTTTAACAACTTTTTTCATTTCTTCAATCACACCTGTTTCGATTTCACAATTGAAGGGTTGTGAACAACCTTTCCACCTGAGAGATCAAGACCGCCGTTTGTGAGTGAGTTTGTTTCGTATAACAAATGTTTTAAGAACTACATAAGAAGAAATAAAATACATAATAACTAAAGGTATAATTCCAATAGTTAGTTGTTGCTTAAAATACCAAATAAGTGAGAGAAACCAAAACAGTAATTTTAAAGAATGCAATCACTTTTAAACATACTCTTTAAAGAATGTAATCATCCTGCAATAATACTACAATATATACAAAGTAATGAAGTAGCACTATATTCAGAAAAAAAATTACAGTAATCGACGCTAAGGATTTGCAGATGTAAGCAAAAATCTGCGCTGGCGTGACGTAAAAAAACGGAAATTGATTTTGACTTGCATTACAAAACTGAATAAGACTGTTAATTGAGCAAGACGTTTATAGGAGGATGACCATCCCAAGGGGCTTACTCTCTGCCTCTCAACATGCCTACACAAGGGGCAGGTCTGTTGAGACGGCTCTTCATTCTCTGGTCGGAACCATTGAGAGATCGCTCGAATTAAGCGAGTACACACTTGTGGCCTTTCTCGATATTGAGGGGGCCTTCAACAATGTCAACCAGGACTCTATCGTGACGTCCATGATGAGTCTGGGGATCGACGCTGGCATATGTTGATTTGTGGACAATCTACTACGGAATAGGGTAATTTGCTCTACGATAGGTGAAACCAGTATTCAAAGGCTGGTGAACAGGGGTACTCCCCAAGGGGGAGTTCTATCCCCACTATTGTGGAACCTTACTATGAACACCATGTTGACAAGGATGGACGACATGAGGATCAAAACGGTGGCGTATGCTGATGATGTTGCAGTGGCCATAACAGGGAGGCATTTGGGCGTAATGTCCCAGTGTATGGAGGCTGCTTTGAAGGTACTCAGTATCTGGAGTGCATCATGCGGTCTTGGTGTAAATCCGTCTAAGACGGAACTGGTACTCTTTACGAGGAGGTATAAGACCGAGGACTTTAGGCTTCCGAGGTTAAATGGAACTGAGCTTCGGATATCTCACAGTGCGAAATATCTGGGCGTGGTTCTAGATATCAGGCTGTCATGGGGACTAAATTTCCGGATGAGAGTGGAAAAGGCAATAGTTGCCATATATGCGTGTAGGGGTGCAATCGGCAGAAACTGGGGTATGAGCCCGGTGTGCGTCAATTGGATCTTTGAGGCTGTGGTAAAGCCGACCCTGTCGTTGTATGGTGGACAGCACTGGATAAGGGCATACACCGCGCGATGCTTGAGAAAGTATACAGACTTGTCGCGTTGATGATTACGGGATCAATGCGATCTACTCCAACGAAGGCGCTGTTCACGATACTGAACTGGCTCCCGGTGGATATAATGGCCAGACAGTTGGCTCTTTGTTCGGCGACACGGTTGCACGCGGTGAACGGCTGGTCGGCACGTGACTTTGGACACGCCGGGATAATCAAACGTTGGATTGTCCCTGATGGAGTGGATTACTGCACCCCGGTGCCGTTCTTTGGTGCGGGGTTCGTGACACAAGTGGCGCACGGCAGTGTGCTGTTAGGAAAGGTTAGAGGGTCGGCGGAGGTTTCTTCATAGAGGAACTGAATGTGAAGGTTTCCTTTCGTCTGCCGGATGGATGTAGTGTCCTGCAGGCGGAAATCTCGGCTATAAGATGGGCGGTAAACTGGCTGAGGTATCATCGCATATCGGGAGATATACGTATATTTACTGACTGCAAGGCTGCCCTTGCTACCCTAGCGGGTGTCTACTCGACATCTAGGTTAACTGTAGAATGTCGGATGTCTTTGGATGAGATTGCGAAACATTCAAGGGTAACGCTAATTTTTATACAGGGGCACTCTGGGTGCCCGGGCAATCAGGTAGCAGATGAGCTGGCCAAACAAGGTGGTCGCATGGATGATGCATAGATTGACCAATTCATTGGCCTTCCAATGGCTCACTGTAAATCTCTTATAGGGCGCGAGGCTTATAGAGTTTCGCAGACGCGGTGGACCTGTGAATCCACCTGCTCGATATCCAGGGCCCTTTGGCCTGGATATGATGGACGAAGAACTAGCTCTCTACGTGGGACCAGATTAGGACTGTGGTATCTGTTGTAACTGGACACTGGCCGGTGGGGACTCATGCTGGAAGAATGGGTCTGGAATTAAACGACTACTGTAGAAGTTGTCAGAACGAGGAGGAAGAGGAGACTGTGCTTCACTTTCTCTGTCATTGCCCTGGATTGCGGCGCATTAGGGGGAATGCCTGGGGGAACCGGTGTTTGCCTGCTTGGAGGATCTATCTGGTATGGAACTAAAATCGCTCCTTCTCTTCACTAGGAAGACGAGGTGGTTGGACTTTGCAGTGACGCCATCTGAGTAACTGCTCTAAGGGATGGGCATTGGCGCAGGGTATCACAAAGGGACCAATAAAGGACCCCAGTGAGCTGTCTTTTGATGGCTGCCCATGGAACCTAACCTAAGACGTTTATATAAAACATTTTTTATTAAACTTTGGACTTATATAGATTTATTTTTCATGCTATCAAATTTAAAAATCTTTGCTGCAAAGTTTAAATCATCCTAATGTTCTGTTGCATTCAGTACCGCCTTGAAACATATAAGCAGTGAAGGCTAAGTAGCTTTAGGTCCTAAACAAGGGGAAGGGCATGCTAACGCCCGCCATACTACTTAATTGCACCCTGTATGTTAGGGAGCCAATAAACTATGTGGGCCCATCTGATTTGCAAAATTTAATATCTAAAACGCTTTCACGAATAAGTTCAAAAATGTGATGCCTACAAGCAAAATACAACAGATCCCTTTCTAGTGTATTATAAATTATGGAACAAGTTTCATCGAATCGTCCAGTATTAACAGCTGTCGTATCGAAAACCAAAGGTTTTAGATAATCCTGTGGACCCTATTCAAGAGTGTCCGAGTAACAAAAAGTTTATCGAAGCTATTGTAACCGGTGGTGCCAAAGGACAAGAGGTGGTGATTGATATTATTATATTATTTCATTTATTTAATATCAATATAATTTACGATTACAAAATTAATTCTACAAATATGAAGGTATTTTAAAAGCAAGGTATATCAAGACTGTGTATCTATACATATTAGTGATGCACTTGTTATAGCGGTTACTTTTAACAAGTGATAAATACTATAACACAGGGCTGTTGAAACAATAAGGATGTAACAGAAACTAAGAAAAAACTCTTTCAGGTTTAAAAGTAGCGAACGATACCGCTGAGAGGAGTGCCAAATTAATGCAGGATTATAATAATATTTGATCAAGAAGTGAAGAACAAAAACAATATAATTTTCAAATTGTTAAAGATTACCGTTTACAAATTAAAACAAAAACGAAAATCATAACCATAAACAATATTTGCCACAAATAAAACTAAATATCAACGAATCAATTTTTTTTTCATGTAACTCCTATACTTAAGTAAATATAAACACAAGAATCAAAGAAACAAGATTGCGCAGTCAGTCGTACAAAAAAAAAAATTGTCTAATGCGCATCTACGTCATCATAGACTTAATGTGAGTGTTTGTTATAAAAAATGTGAGACACACCCAAATG
Organism: Pollenia labialis; assembly: GCA_949318255.1. NCBI lineage: Eukaryota > Metazoa > Arthropoda > Insecta > Diptera > Polleniidae > Pollenia > Pollenia labialis. The sequence goes on from OX439141.1 coordinate 111,648,219, forward strand.
CATGTACACAAAGTCTATTTCTTCATCACACAAAAAAATAACGGACGTCCGCAATGCGCAATCTTGTTTCTTTGATTCATGATATAAACATATGAATAAATCCATGGGTTCATGAGTTTGATTTACACCTTGTACTAACAACTTTTTTTTTGTAAAATTAATATTTACCAAGTAATTGACAATCAATATCCAAAATCAGGTATTTTGCAAATTTTTGATGGGCCAGGGGTACCCTATCCCCTCAACCGATTAAGCCAAATTTTCAAAGGACTATTTTTTAACAATTCGAACCAATCTGGGGATTGGCTTGAAACAAATTCCAACTTTGAAAAATAACTGCCAGCCATGATTCTTGCGTACGCGGGGGATCCACCATGAGATTAAGTCAAAGTGCAGGTGCTCATGTCAATCAATATCACCGTTCAAATGAATTCAAAAACATTATTATGCTCTATCATTTCGTTGTCAATAATCTAGCGACAAGTGTACATGAATTGTTATCGAGCATGCACACTGGCCTTTATTCATATTAGGAGAAATAACAGAATGATATAATTCAAAATGATTTTGGCAATATGCAATGCCTCTTTATATTTAAAAGAGTTAAACAAAAATAGAAAGACATATTTTGTGTTTTGTGTTTTTAGTTAGGACGCTTGAAATATTTCCCAAAGGAATAAAATGTAGTTTCATATTTTATACGCTCAACTTTTTTATATGTTGCTGGGTAAACTTACTCGTTTTACGAAATACTTATATGCAGCAATACAACCACAGCTAAAATTTTGCGCACCTCTGGTCTAAGACCAATATTTGTATGTGTTATAAACATCAGCGCAATTGCCTAAAGGCGCTTCACCAATAACGCAATGTGTATAAATAGAGATAAAGTTACATCATTTACACCTTATGTAGGAAAAATATTTACTTTAACTTGTGTTTATTTTTTGTTATTTTTTTTAATTTTTTATTATTCCTTGAAATTCTATTTGATATAATTTTTTTATTTGAAATTTTTCCCAGCAGGTCTAATCTTACTTTTAACAGATACTTAGCAGCAGTTTATAAGATTCATTAAGGATCCAGTCTATTGTTTACCCAACCCTTTTTGTTCATTATTTTTTGCTTGTATCCTGAAAAACTACAAGCCTTACTGTTCCTTCAAATTCGATTTAATCTTACAATATTTTACTATTTTTTTTTTTGTAATCTGCATTAATATTGCCAATATTTAACGTTAAGTTCAGTTTTTCTTTTTTTTATATTGATTACAAAACATTAATTTAAATAGTACAAACCACAAATATTCAATTGCCACTTCATTGACTGCGAACATGCGATGCCTGACGAACATTCTGTAAGTGGTCGTCCACTTGTATGTGAAATTATCTATAACAACGCCACTTTTTGGCTGCTGTTCGTTATCCAAAAATTCAAGTTGTTTGTAACAAATGTTATTGCCTGTTTGTGTCATTTATCGTTTGTTTTAGCCAACATAATGTGTCATTAAAATTGATCACATTGTAGTGATTAATTTGTGGACGATATTAATGTTTGGTGATAATTTGGGTCATAAGTAGAAAGTTTCGTTAGCAAATATTTAATTTTTTTCGTTTGGATTAAATGAAAGAGCAAATAATTAAGAATAATTTAATCAAATATACCAAATTTTGTTTAGCCTACATCACGAAATGTCAACTGAATTGCACTGTACAATAAGGAAAATGTATAGCGGGGGACAATGGATGGTAGAGGAGACCAAAAATAAAATATACATACGTATGTCGGCGTTTTGAAAGATCCCATCGGAATTTTATTTTCGGAAGATGAACAGTTTTAATGGTTTGTCCTATTCGTGCAGCATTTTGGGATATAAAACTATTTGTTCTTTACATCTGAGGTATAAGATTTGTATGTTCAGCAGCGTTTTATAAAAAAACTAAGCAAATATTTTTGTGGAATATATTAACTAGGGATTGCTATGCGGTTTTAAATTCGAAACCGCGGTTTTAATGCCTAAAACCCGAAACCGAAAACCGACAAAAAACCTCGGTTTTTAGCTTTTACTTTAAAAATATATTTATGCTTAAAGAAATTGCAAATAATATTTACATAATACTAGTACTTCACATAAAATAGTTTATACATAACAGCCTGCTGCAAAAATTCAAAAATTCTTAAAATTTAAAATTAGTTATAAGAAAAAAAATGTGCTTTTTTTTAATGAAAGTACTTTGATTCCCTGGTACTATTTGGAAGATAATTTCTTTTTTTCAAAAATCATTTTTATGATTCTTTTTGAAAACTTTTTAATCAGTTACAGCTGCAACAAAAATCAACTAATTGTAGTCGGGACTGTAAGAAAAGATAAACTCACTGTTTATTGTTGTTGTTTTTGGTTAAGCTCTGATATTGTTACAAGTAAAACTGAGGTTTATAATTCTTATTCGCTTAACAGCGAATAAAAATGTATCATAATTGAATCTTTGAGGTTTCAGCTTCACGAACAAAATAAATGCATATTTTTCGATACTAAATGATACAATCGTTGTGAAAAAATTTTACCCTGCCGATGAATCACCTCAAAGAATCATTTGTGATACAATTTTCTGATTCCTTTAAGGGAAAACGAACGAATCATATGTCAATGATTTCATATATGATTGATAAATCAGTTTGTAATCATCAAAAGTGATCTGAAAAAATTCTTTTAGGTGATTTTTTCAAAAAATTATTACTTAAATGCTAGCTGGGTTGATATTGTATATATGTTTATGTAGTTTTATTGGGATATTTTCAAAACCGAAAACCGAACCAAAACCGACCGATTTTAATCATTTTAAACCCGAAACCGCGGTTTCTTATTTTTACGTTTTTTAGCAAACTCTAATATTAAACCTCTAACTTCCCTTCATAAATGCAATTTTTGGTTACTTTCAAACAAATCGTTAAAAACAGCCCTAAAAAGGGCGAGTGGCGTTGAATTAAATGATTTAAAAAATATTGGTCATGGAATTTTACTAAATATGTCAGAACACGACAAAGACCAAAACTTAGCACAAACAGCTAAACTCCAGAGTCAATAAAAATGCCCCAATCGGCTGGGTTGTACTGTATGCTCATTTAATTCATTTATCCTACAATGCACATTAGGGGTATGACTTTTTTGTAACATATATTGTGCATGGCCGTACATGGTGAGAAATGGCAAGAAAATAATAACTGCGTTTTTAGTTTTTTATTTTATTAAAAAAAAATCCCGCACCGACCAAGATTAAAAATTGTGGGTCTTAAACTGGAATAAGAAGACAACTCAATTGAAAAGGCCTAAAATTTTTTTGTAATGTACAAATATTCTGTTTATTTATGAGTTCTGTTTTACTTTTTTATTTTTAAGATAAAAATATAAATCAGAATTATAGCTTGCAAATAGTTTTATTTTTTAATTTTTTCATTAGATGCAATAAATTTCAAGTTCAAAGTGCGTTCAGTTTTACAATAAGTATAGATTTCTTGAATTACTTTAATGGCTTGTTCTACACAAATATTGGTTCGTTTTCAATTTAGAATAGCGGAATATTCCTTCACCCAGTGTTTAAGTAAACATTTATGAGCATTTTTAAAGCGCTTTACAGATGTTCCCAAATTTTTAAAGTTATTGTGGCGAAAACGTTGATCTGAAAACCATATATCGTACCATGCGCTGCATATAAATTGACAAACTGTCAAAAGTTCAGCCCTGTGTTCGGGTTTGAGTATAAAAGTTAAAAGTGCCAGAATGGCTCTAGAATTCCAGCGGGCGTTACTGAGTGCTGGTAATACACGGAATTTGATAAAAGGAAATAAGTTATTTTTCTCATAATATTTGAATGCTTATCCTAGTTCGAACAAATACTGCATGTCATCACGCTACTTGATTCTGTGTTTTTCCAATATGATATCGCTTTGCTTGAAGTTTTGTTTAAGATTTTCGTATTCGGTAATCAATTCTGTAAAAATATCGTACGAAATATTTGGTGATGTTGATTTTGCAACAAGCATTTCATTCATGACATGCTTTAGAATCAAATCTAAAACATGATGTTGACAACCAACATATTGCGGAGGTGAAAAAGATTTTTCCTGAAACGATCTCTGCAGTAAATGAACAATTCCATTTTTTTTCCTGTATTGACATTTGTTGTATCACAAATAATCATATTAATGGAATTCCATAGTTTAAATTTATGTAAAATTTTGTTGATACCTGCAATATAATATCATAGTTAGTTATCTATTTAAAAACTTTTTATTGAATTGGCACCTTCAAATATTGTCAAACTTTGTCCATTATGAAGCTTCATGACCGACAATTTGACTTATTTAAGCTCGTTTGTCAACACCACTACCTGCACTTCGTTTTCACCATATTTCTTTCCATCAAAATGCATGCGCCAATTTTCTTCTTTTAATGTAGCCATATACATACTTTTCTTCCATACGTTCCGCTGCTTTTATTGAGGCCTTATAGACACCAGATTGTGAGGGTGTTGGAATATCAATACCCGATTTCACCAACTCTTTACATATTTTTGCTGCATTTCTCGTGCTCACGTTGGAAGTCTGAACCATTTTCACTGCAGCCTTAGTTGAACAGGTCACTTTTTTAACTCTTGGTTCATAGCTTTCATCGTCTGATGATGCATAGAATTCTGTGTCTTCTTCTAGGGACGATATTGTTGTGTCAGATATTTTTATGTCTGGGACCAAGGCGGTCGAGACTTTTTTTTTAATAAAGCAGCTTTTGATGGATGAATAATCATTTCCTTGGCTGTTGAGTATCCAACATCTCCTTTCGTACTTGTTTGAACTGCGTAAAACTTTTTATCTTCCATACTTAGCCAAATGCCTTCTGGATTGGTCACATCAAATAATTCTCCAAACACTATTGTTGGGTTACCATTAGGTCGTTTTAAAAATTTACAGTAACGATCTAAAAGCTTTTCTACTTTTCTTTTTATCGAAGATTCAAGTACACATGGAAACTTTTATTTCGACCATAAATCAAGCAATTCCTTGGCAATAATCTGACACCTTATTTTTCTATTTCTTTCGGTTTTTGCCAATGCGTTGTACCGTCCTATTATAACCATCTGCTTTTGTATTCTGCACATTTCATTCAAATTTTTTTCTATGTTAATTATTTCTCGTCTTTTAGTTGTACTTCTTTCAAAATGAGTCAAATTATTTTCCCATACTACCGAATTTTTCAAAACAGCATTTGCACTATTTCTGGAACTCATTACTTTAATTTAATGTATAAATATTTCTAGACGATTTCTGGATTTTACCGTTACTTTGCAGTCACACAGCAAAACAAATCAGAGAACGTAAGCGAGAAACCAGTGGTGGTTATGCTTGTCTTTAAAAATTTACATGTAAACTTTAATTTTAGTCGGTGCGGGAATTTTTTTTTTAAAAATGAAAAACTAAAAACGCAGTTATTATTTTTTTGGCATTTCTCATCATGTACGGCCATGCATATTAAAAAAAAAAAAAAAAATGCAAAAGTCATATCCCTAATGCACATAGTGGATATAAATTAAAAATCTGGAGAACATTCACTGTTACGAATGTTTTTACATTTGGAACAAATAGCTTGGCTTCTATACAAGAAATCTATCAAAAAGTCGGCTGGATTGTAGAAGTATTTAATATAAATACATTTTAGTTTTCTGTATAACTGAAAACTGTTCAAAGTTTAGAATAAATTGCTTCGTACGAGATCTGTTTTAAATTTTTTTTACTAATTTTATTATTAACAGTATATTATTTAAGCAGCAGACATTTAAATGAATTAAAATTTTACATCAAAAATAACAAACAATAATCTGATTTTGTGATTTGGAGCTAAAATGTAGAAAAGCTACTTAGATATTTATTAATAACTACGTTCTAAATAAAAAAAAATATACCTTAATTCCAACACTTAATAATTCGGGATGCACAAAATATGGCTTATCTCTAAAACATGATTTATGTCTTAAACGCCGTAGATTGCATCTAATGAGATAAACATCCTTTTCTCCCATTTGTAATTAAACTCAATAGTGTGAACATAAAAGTTTTCTCAAAAATGTCGAACTTCCTGCCAGCATGTTATCATTTGCGGGAAGTTCTTCTTTACATCTTCAGTTTGAGACTAAAAGTGCATCTGAAGCACATCGATTGCTTATAATCAGGGAAACCAGAAATATGCTCTAAATAACACGTTTTATGCGCATTAAATATGCAGTAAAAACTCGAAAATATGCCCTGAAAATTTTTAAAAATATGCCCCCAAACAATTCAAAAATTGCTAATTTGAAAACAAAATTCTTAACAATTTAATAAAATTTTAAAATAACATTTATCTTAACCCTACGTTTCCACATGCAAGTAATTACTTGCAAATAGTTTATACGTATTATTAACGAAAAATTAAGTAAACAGCCGATTGGCTTAAGGTAAAAAATTTGTGTAAATGTTAGTGAAAAAGTGTGAGTGTGTTGAGTTTTTCGAACTTGTACATGCATGTGAAAAGGGTAAGTTACAATCTGCTTTATCTTAAAATTTTCGATTAAAAATTAAATGTCGAAATTGAAACAATACGTTGGGTATACAGATAAATATTTAAACAGAGAGGCCAAAGTTACGCAAATATTTTTTTACTTGCTGCAAAAATTCTTCAAGGCATAAACAAATTTAACATGTATTAAAATATGCCTTGAAAAAGACAAAATATGCGCAATAAACTTAAAAATGCTCCAAAAAGGCTATTTTAACTAAATTAACTAATTATGCCCTATGCTCCTTGTAGGAGTTTAAAGGAACTAATAAGTAAAACAACAAATCGATGCCAAAATTCACAAAATGCTCTAAAACTGATAAAAATATGGTTTTTGCCTTCATAGGTGGCACAAGGAAAAACATGCAATTGCATATTTTTGGTTTCCCTGCTTATAATCAGGCATGTTATGCAAATCACATAATTTCAAATCACTTGTGATTTTAAAATCACAATTATTATTTAAGGGTGTTTTGAAAACCACAAAAGTTTTAACTTGGTTTATAAACGGCTTAAAATCACAATTTTGGAAAAAGTTTTTTGTCCAGAACACCTTTCTTGTGATTTCAAATCACTTTCACAAAAAATGATTTTCAGAACATGCCTGAATAAATAAGTTCCAGAAGTGGTGATTTTGACGCGAAAGAACGAAAGTTAAAAAGTAATTTTTGTATCAAATTGTACACAGAAAAAAATGCAAATTTTTTTTCAATTAAAAAATTTGTGTTATTAACAAAAAAATTAATTAAACTTGCAAAAGTAAACCAATTAACTGGCAGGACCACGTTGTCGAAAAGAACATTTCTTTCGCATATTTATATTGAAAACAATAATAAAAAACTTAAATCTGTTTTTGTTTTCATACAAATATACAAAAGAAATGTTCTAATAGTATCAATAAAACGTTAAATACACTTGATTAAATGTTTAATTCACTTTATATTAAACCTGATTTTATTATTGATTAATGCTTAAATTTGTGAAATACTTTGGAGAATTTTTGCTGAGTAACTAGCGATGAAAAATGGATCCATTTCGAAATCTTTAGCAGATTCCGTATGTGAAGCCCAAAAACGAGCCAAATCAGTGTTAAAGACAAATATATATTTGTATTGGCGAGGTAATGCTCTATTTTTGGTGTTGAAATCGCTCCATAGGATTATTAAGAATTTGCACAACACAATTATTTCAATCGAAACGAACATTTTCCAAGGAAATGCAATTAAATATTCGGCCAGGCATTAAGCCGTTATATTCCATAAACATATTGTCTATTGCACTTTGATTCTCCCGATGCTGAACGCTTTCGATTATATACTTACGCTTTACTTCAGGAATTGGCTTTATTCGTTCATGCCTTTAACAAATATAAGAATATCTTTTGGCACGATATTTATGTGTTGTGAAAAATATAGAAAAAACCACTGCCTGTATTCATAAAAAAATTTAACAATCGTTTATGAATACGGGGGTATGTGAAGATAACTTTGAATGAACTTATTTATATTTGAAACAATGTTTCACAATGACAAACCTTTTAAATTCTTTTTAAAAATTTTCGATGACAGCAAATATGTCCGAGAGAGTTCTCAATCTTTTGACAGTTTAGTTATCAAAACGCTTTCACTCTTTTAACAGCATGTTTCGTTCACTTACAATCTGCAATATGCACACATACCTACTTGTGTTGTAGTATGATTTGTATATTTTTAGTTAACAAAATGTATTGACTCCCAATTGCACACACTTCTTTATTACACATTTTTCTCTTCACTATGCTGCGGTTGGTATTGGCAGTTTTTTTTTTTAATCCATACTAATTACTCTGGTAATTAAACAGATTTATAAACATAGTAACAGACATTTATTTTCAAAAAGTATAATGAACCACTTCGTGGCATTCAGGCATACAATGTAACAAAAAGAATAAATTAATTGTAACAGATTAAGACTCTACAAAAAAAATGTAATTGGTAATGGATAATTAAAAAATTTTAAATTTCGTACTACTTAATAAATTTTTATTTCTAAAAGAAAAAAAATGAGGAAGAAAACCACATGGAGTTGTGCTATAAATTATGTAGTCCAGCGAAATACCTTTATTGCTGTTAGTTAAGAAGAAAACTAAATTGAGGTGGTATCATTACTTAGCCTGGGTTCACAATATAAGAGTTTTTTTCAGTATTTCTGAATTTATTGATGAGAGGGGTAACAATAATAGCATGTTCTCAGAAATTATGTGTATTTTTAAATTTTAAAATTAATTTTATATTTGCATCTAAAACTAGGGACTAATTCTGGGAGTAGTGATCGAATACTTTGTCGATTCGAAAGCATGTTTATTTCTAACTCATTCAGTGGATACCGAACGAATCCAAATAATTTTTTCAGTGTTGTGAAAACTCAAATAAAATATTTACAACACTAAAAAAACAGTATCGACTGAAAAAATTAGAAATAAAATTGATTTCGAATCGAATAAGTAATCGATCACGACTGCTATGATCGTAGAATTTATTCTAAACACAACCCCTAATATCGTTCGTAACTATTTTTTCATCTTTAAAAAACAGAACAATTGTAGTGGTACTGTAGACAAACAAATGAACAAACAAACAAGTAAGAGTGCTATATTCGGCTGTGCCGAATCTTATATACCCTTCACCATTGTGCGAGCAGAATACATATCAATTAGACAAAAACTAAATAAAACTGGTAAATATTTTTTTTTTAAATAAGGGACAACCGGTTTTGAACTTCGCTTTTCGTAAGGGCCCAGAATATATACACTTTATAGGGTGTAGGATCAATATTGTAGAAATTACAGTTATATATATATACCTTTTTACCTTCGGTGAAGGGTATAAAAAGAGTAATTTTCGGGAATTCAGGGGTCTAATCACCGCATTCGATACTATCGTAACGAATAAACTATTGAATTTTTTTGCATACGATAGACACTGGCGTATCGAATGAAAACTCGATAAATGTAATGTCGAGTAACTCGATGTCCAATGCATTTCATTCGATATCGAGTTTCAAGATACCAAAATAAATAATTTCGATGAATTTTGCTCCCCAGTATTTCGGTTATAACTCATACAAATTTCCGACATTTCGGTATACGACCGTACGATTTTTGCTAAAAATTGACTTTGATGTCTCCGATGTCTTTCAAAATTTGAGAACGAAAAATATTTTACACGTGTTTCGGGAAAAAAATTAAAAATTTTTTTTTAAAAAGTTATTTGCATTTGAAAATCGTCAAAATCGTGAAAAATCTTCCGACATGACAACATTTAAACTAATGTTTTTATAAAACTAGTGAATGGCTTTTGAAGTTCAATACCTTATTTTAAAGGTATTTGAACCTTCTTTTAAAAAAAAATATTATTTTTTATAAATTAATTTTTTTTTATTATTTAAATTTGGTTTTTTTACTTAATTTCTGTTTTCCACAATCTTCGAACAAGTCGAAAAATCTGAAAAAAATATTTTCTTAAAGGTTAATATATTCTTAACATTCCCTCAAAATTTCAGAGTGGAGGTCAAATGGATTCTATTTTTTTACGATTTTTTTCCATTGCAGCACCACAAAAAAATTACATTTTGTATATAAACATTAGTAATAACGAATTCACATGTTTCAATATTTTAATGGTACACTCAGTTCGTTTCTTTAAAAAATTTAATAAAATTATAATTATAACACGGTGCTACAGTGTAAAAAAACTTGGAAAACGACCTAGCGTTGGTTATTGGTCTTGTTGAGTACATAAAAAATTGTGTCAAAAAAATTCAGAAACACCCTCAAATTCAGAAGTTATTTAAAAAAAACCGTTTTCAGTGATGTTCGTCAACTTATCGACCTGTAACTCAGTCAGTTCTGGTCCGATTTTAATTTTTTTAACTGGTTTGGAAAGAAAACTAATTACGCTTTAAAATGACGTGCATTTTTTATACATTTGTAAGTTATAACAATTGTTTTTGTTAAGAATATCTACAAAAACAAACGAAAATTATGAACTTTTTTGATTTTAGGTCCTTTTCATTGCTTATTTTAATATGAAAGCTTTTAAAAATTTATATTAACGTTCTTAACAAAACATGGTTTTAATTTTTCAAATCGGATAAAAATTGTATAAGTTATTCAACTTTTCATTAACACCTGTTTTTAGTATTTTCTCCCCCCGCGCAAAACATATGAATAAAAAAAACAATTAACTATACAGGCAAATTTGTCAACTTAATAATTTGTTTGTTGTAATTTTACAGTTACGTTTTTGGTATTAACTTATGTGTGGTTTACAGAACACGAATTCAAAATTTTGTTTTAAATGTAAGTTGAACGGACGAGTAAGGCGCTCGTGTTCTGTAAACCACATATTAATAAGTTATTGTTAATCTGTCTTTATTAAAAAAAAGAACTGGAAGATAATACAGATGAATAGGGTTTATTATGCCCTATTTTTTTAAATCATTAAACAAGTTGAGAATGTTTTTATATGCAATTTTTAGTTACATATATGTATATATTTGGATAAATACATAAACTAATCGAATTTATTACCAACACAATGGCAAAGTTTAAATACTACCTTTTGGTGAAGGATATTGTTTTTAGATAAGAGTAAAAAAAGTGTAACTAGTTTAAAATTTGTGACAAGTGAAGTGATATTAATATTTAAATTCATTAAAACAAGTATGTTTGTAATCCTTTAACAAATTTTAAATTGTGTGAAATTTTCTTCTGCAGTGTGTGATAAGCGTAATAATTTTTGTTATGTTTGCGGTTTATTCGCTGACAAAAAACATCGCTTTGATCTGAAGAAAAATAAAGCCTTGGTAAATGCCTTCAATACAGTTTTTAACTGCTCATACAGTTCTAGCAAATGTTATTAACCCGAAAGTATTTGTACAAGCTGTTCCAGTATGCTTAAGAAAACTAAGTCAGAAAAGTTTATAAGCCAGCCATTACCATTATCTTTCCCAATGATTTAGCATCATAAAATATTCCATAAACCACAAGACTGTTATTTTTGCCAAACAAACATCACTGGTTATCAATATAAAAATCGTTAAGTATGCTAATGTGTTAACTGTTACTAAGCCAGTATTAAGTGCAATTAAATGTTATGAAACTTAACATAAACAAAGTGATGATGAATCTGAAAACGAGGAATGTGATATGGAATATTTACCAAAATCGGCTGAGCCACATTTTGTGACAAATGCATATTTTTGCGATCTTGTGCGAGATTTAAAACTTTAGTAACTTTTGCAAATATAAGCCGATTTTAACAAATGATATCTCGTTTTTTTCTACATAAAATTATCTTTAAAATAAAGAGCAAATAAAGATAGGTTTTCATAGAAAAAAATTAATATAACTCTTGTTGAATTTGAAAAATTAGGAAAAAAAATAAAAAAAATTAGATAATTTTGAGAAAAACTCACCTCATTTTTTGGAATATATTTTTTATGAATACATTTCATAAAAGCTTAATTCTTTGCCTTTCCAAAACAGTTAAACATTTTAAAATCGATCAAAAAATTTGTGAGTTAGAGGTACTAAAGTGCTACGACCTACCCTAAAACAGTTTTTTGACAATAACTCAAAATTTTGAGGGTGTTTCAAAATGTTTGAAAACGGATTTTGTATGTCCTCACCTAGGCCTACAACCCCCACTAGGTCGGTTTTCAAGTTCTGACAAAAAGTGTTTTTTTGTAGCAGTGTGTAATTATAAAATTAAGGTTTTTGGGCTTAGCAAGCCTGAATTTTTTATAAAAATATTGAAATTCATCAAGCGGTTTGAAAGTAAAAAAGTGTATTTTTTTTTAATACATAACTAAAAGTTAAATAATAAGCAATTTTAATTTTTATATCAGGGACCGAAAATAAGAGTTATTTTTCAATTTTTGAAGAAATAAATCATAGATAAATGAACATCGTAGAAAACTTTTAATTACACCATCATGATTTTTAGGCGAATGCATCCAAAATATTGCATGATATTTAAATTTTTGATTTTTTTTTTAACAATCAAAAATAAATGAAAAATAAAAGTTATTTTTGATTTTTATATTTTTAAATAAAAAATAAAAGCTATTTATCATTTTTGTATTTTTAAATCAAGAAATAAGAGTTATTTTTGATTTTTATATTTTTATATCAATAATAAAAATCAATTCAAAACTCTTATTTATTTGTTGATGCCGTATGTATAATAATATGCTGCTTCATTCAAATTTCTGTATGAATATAATATATTATGTGACTTATCCATTATCAGCTAAAAAAACATGAATGCATAGAAATAGCTTATAAGTTTTGGCTGCCATTCAAGTCAGTGTAGAAAGGTCATTTTCAGCACTCAGATTAATATTGGGAGATTTGAGATATAATTTATCTGAGGAACATTTAAGTTTTTTTTGTGCTTTGTTGTGATACAGACGCGTATTCTTAACCCCGCATTAAAATTTTAATTATTAATAACATTTAATATAACAATTTAGCGAATGGACGCATTTTTTAAATAAATTTTTAAAATAAAAGTGAACAATTATCAAAAACGAAAAATTTAATAAACAAAAATTAAAAAAAAAATATATGTATAAATGTATGTATACATATACTGAACAAAAACATTTAGTTTAAAATTCTTATTTTTGGTGGAATACAATAAATAATAAAAATAAAAAAGCACAGCAAAACGGTGAAAAAACAAAAACAAATTTTTGCATGAGCAGTCACAATGTAACAACAATAAAACTAGATGAAAGAAATGCATACGTAACAGTTAATGCTAAAGAGTGCAATCCTGAAACAAATAAAACAAAACAAAACAATATTAACTACCTTACGGCTAAACCAATTGTTCGTACACGTTCCCTTTCGCCCTCTGTTTTTACAAAGACGGTTGATGCTGAGACATCAAAAATATTAATCTCTCGCTAGTGCCTGCAAGTGTTGCCGCTTCGGCAAAAACAATTTTAGTAACAAATGTTACCATGAATTCAAACACAGGCGCAATGGAAAAATCACAAGTAAAAAGTTGTCAAAAGCCTCAAGTACAAGTTGGTATGGACAGGTACATTACAGTGCTTAAACGGGGTCGCAGCCCTACCTCTGCAGCAGTTGCTTCGGCCTCAAAAGTACCATCTTTTGATAAGATAAATTCTCAAAACCGTTTTGCAATTCTGGAGGATGAATCCTCTGAAGCACCAAATGTCATAAGATCGTCCAAGCCTCCCCCTATATATCTTAGGGAGCAAAACTCAAACGAGCTAATAAAGAGTTTAGTTTCGTTAATTGGTGAAAATTCGTTTTACGTAGCGGCAATCAAACGTGGTAGTATAAACGAGACAAAAATTCAAGTAAATCATGAGAATGACTTTCGCAAAATTACTAACCAATTTGAGACATTAAAAAAAAGTTTTTATACATACCAACTGAAGAGCAGCAAAGGTCTTCAAGTAGTGATTAAGGGAATTGACTCATATGTGGACCCTGAAGAAATAAAAACATTCCTTGAAGAGAAAGGCTTCAAAATAAAACATGTTGTAAATATCAAAAATAGGGAAAAAAATCCACAACCACTATTTCGAGTGGAGTTAGAGCCCGGCGATGTTAAGCTAAAAAAAAACGAAACTCATCCTATATACAGTTTGAGATATATCCTGTACAGGAAAATCACGATAGAGGAGCCGCACAAAAGAAATGGACCCGTTCAGTGTTTAAACTGCCAAGAATTTGGTCATACTAAGGCATACTGCTACTTACCCCCTGTTTGCGTAGTATGTGGTGAATTACATGGTACAGTTCTTTGCGATAAGCCTAAAACCGACCCCAACGTAAAGAAATGCAGCAACTGTGGTGGAAATCACACTGCCAATTATAGAGGATGCCCTGTATACACTATCGTCAAGCAGTCGTCTGGACCGAAACCTAACCCCCCTCAAACGCAGGTAACAAATCAAGTAAACACTAATGACACTCAGGCTCCGCAGCCTGGTAGTAACAGAACCTCTTACGCTAACGTCCTTAAATCAAACCATCTTTCAATGCAAGGTGCTGCGCCAAGTAACGAAGAAACTCCTAATTTAAGTCGTCTAGAAAAAACCATGGAAACATTAGTGCAAACAGTAAATAATTTTACTAACACAATGGGTAATATGATGCAGGAAATTCTCAGAATGCAATCGATGTTATTGCAAGCTGTACTTAACAAGCCATGAACTGTTTAAAAATTTGTTTTTGGAACGCAAACGGCATCCGCCAACATAAAAATGAATTAGAATATTTTCTTAAAAGTAAACAAATTGATGTCATGATGGTTTCTGAAACTCATTTGACCTCAAGAAATAGTTTTAAAATTAATGGTTATATACTGTATGATACCAAAGACCCTCGAGATAGAGCTTGTGGAGGTTCTGCCATTTTGATAAAAACTCGAGTCAAACACTACTTAATGTGTGATCATCGTGAGGACTATCTGCAAGCAACAAACGTTTGTGTTGAAGAGCTAAATCGAAACATAGTAATTTCATCTTTATACTCTCCACCTAGATTTTCAATATCAGAAAGCCAATATTGTGAATATTATAAATCACTAGGACCCTGTTTTCTGGCCGCTGGCGATTATAATGCTAAACATACCTTCTGGGGGTCACGACTTATAACACCAAAGGGTCGTGTTTTGTTTAATGCAATCTCTAAAATGGATTTAAATGTGGTCGCGAGCGGACAGCCAACATATTGGCCTACTGATCAGCAAAAAATTCCAGATGTTATAGATTTTGGCGTGGTTAAAAACATCCCCACAGAAACTATTCATGTTGAAGCTTCCTTAGAATTATCCTCCGACCACACACCTACAGTTGTTACTGTCCGACTGGTTATTTTGCGCCGTCAGCCACACAAATTAATTGGTTAAAATTTAAAAAATATCTCAGTACCCATTGTACGGAAAATATTCCGCTTAGAACACCGGAAAATGTAGATCGCTCTATTGTTAATTTTGACAGTTATCTTAAACTAGCTGTTCAACATTCTAGTACTGCCCCCAAAAAAACAAAAAATATTAAAATATATTCCACAGATGTCGAGCGGCTCTTGACTGAAAAAAGGAGAGTTCGAAGAGAGTGGCAACTTTACAGATCCCCGCAACTTAAGAATTCATTAAAAGAGTGCACAAAAAGGCTTAGAAACTTACTGCAGACCCAGAAAACGGCTTCTCTAGAAAAATATCTTAAGGAACTTGATGCAACTCCACAATCTGACTACTCATTATGGCGTGCAGCTAGAAATCTAAAAAGGCCAGTTATATCAAAGCCACCATTAAGAAACTTGAATGGTAGTTGGGCAAGAAACGATATTGAAAAAGGAAATCTGTTTGTGAGTCACTTGAAAAACGTATTTACACCAAATTTATCTAACGATATTGCGGTCGAGTTACCACCTATTGCTGCCAGAGCATCTATTCCCATAAGATTTGAAATAAGAGATATCGAAAAGGCTATTTGTGACTTAAACACTAAGAAGGCACCTGGTATTGATAAGATCAGTAATAAAATGCTTTTAGAGCTACCTCGCATAGCAAAGAAAATTATTGTTTTTATTTTTAATGCTATTTTACGGCTTGAATACTACCCGCAAGAATGGAAGGTTTCCTTAGTTAAAATGATACCAAAGCCAGGGAAAGATCATACAAAAGTTGAGTCATATAGACATATTAGCTTATTATCAAATATATCAAAGCTGTTTGAGAAATTATTAGTTTCAAAATTAACACCAATTTTAAATGACAATAGATGTATTCCAAACCATCAGTTTGGATTTAGAAGAAAACACAGCACAATTGAACAAACTCATCGAATAGTAAATGTCATAAGAAAAGCATTTGAAGAAAAAAAATATTGCTCAGCACTCTTCATCGATGTTTCGCAAGCGTTTGATAAAGTCTGGCATGAAGGCTTACTACATAAGTTGAAGCAAAATTTACCAGCAAACACTCACAAACTGTTAGAAAGCTACTTAGTCGGCCGTCAATTTATTATTAAAGAAGGAGATTTCTTAAGTTCACCTCAGCCAATTGGCGCTGGAGTTCCACAAGGCAGCATCCTTGGCCCTCTTTTATATTTAATTTATACTTCGGACATGCCAACAAACAACTACACACAAACTTCAACATTTGCAGACGATACAGCTTTTCTAAGCGTACACGAAAACAGTTATGAAGCATCTCGTTATTTACAGGATCATATATTTCAACTAGAAATATGGCTAAGACAATGGAGGATAATGGTAAATGAGCAAAAATGCGTACATATAACATTCACCTTGCGCCGGGAATCTTGCCCCCCTATTACAATCAATAATCAAATAATTCCTCAACATTCGCATGTAAAATATCTCGGTTTACATCTGGATAGGCGATTAACGTGGAAATGCCATATAGAGGCAAAATTAACTCAAATGAAACTAAAAGCCATTCAAATTCATTGGCTTATTGGAAGAAATTCTGTCCTTAGTCTCGATTGCAAGCTTCTACTTTATAACTCTATCTTAAAGCCTATCTGGTGCTACGGTATTCAACTATGGGGCACCGCCTCGGCCTCTAATATCGAAAAAATTCAAAGGCGTCAAAATAAACTTCTTCGAATAATCACAGCAGCTCCCTGGTACGTTAAAAACTCAAACATTCATAAGGATCTCAATGTGCCATTAGTAAAAACTATGATTACAAAATATGCAGTAAAATATTTAAAATGGCTTGAACAACACCCAAATCCACTAGCTCGAAATATTTTAAATCATGGCGGCCACACTCGATTAAGAAGAAGAGACACTGCAGCACTTACCCAACTGGAAGAGCGATAAGCACCTATATATGTGAACAGAACCCGTGAAGAAGAAAAAATTTTTGTCTGGCACTGGCAGGACATAAATAAAGAATTAGGATAAGATTTGATTAATTATTGTTAGTTCATATTTAATATATGAAGATTCAATAAATAAACAATGAACAAAAAAAAAAAAAAAAAAAAAGTTATTTGCATTTGAAAATCGTCAAAATCGTGAAAAATCTTCCGACATGACAACATTTAAACTAATGTTTTTATAAAACTAGTGAATGGCTTTTGAAGTTCAATACCTTATTTTAAAGGTATTTGAACCTTCTTTTAAAAAAAAATATTATTTTTTATAAATTAATTTTTTTTTATTATTTAAATTTGGTTTTTTTACTTAATTTCTGTTTTCCACAATCTTCGAACAAGTCGAAAAATCTGAAAAAAATATTTTCTTAAAGGTTAATATATTCTTAACATTCCCTCAAAATTTCAGAGTGGAGGTCAAATGGATTCTATTTTTTTACGATTTTTTTCCATTGCAGCACCACAAAAAAATTACATTTTGTATATAAACATTAGTAATAACGAATTCACATGTTTCAATATTTTAATGGTACACTCAGTTCGTTTCTTTAAAAAATTTAATAAAATTGTAATTATAACACGGTGCAACAGTGTAAAAAAACTTGGAAAACGACCTAGCGTTGGTTATTGGTCTTGTTGAGTACATAAAAAATTGTGTCAAAAAAATTCAGAAACACCCTCAAATTCAGAAGTTATTTAAAAAAAACCGTTTTCAGTGATGTTCGTCAACTTATCGACCTGTAACTCAGTCAACTAATTACGCTTTAAAATGACGTGCATTTTTTATACATTTGTAAGTTATAACAATTGTTTTTGTTAAGAATATCTACAAAAACAAACGAAAATTATGAACTTTTTTGATTTTAGGTCCTTTTCATTGCTTATTTTAATATGAAAGCTTTTAAAAATTTATATTAACGTTCTTAACAAAACATGGTTTTAATTTTTCAAATCGGATAAAAATTGTATAAGTTATTCAACTTTTCATTAACACCTGTTTTTAGTATTTTCTCCCCCCGCGCAAAACATATGAATAAAAAAAACAATTAACTATACAGGCAAATTTGTCAACTTAATAATTTGTTTGTTGTAATTTTACAGTTACGTTTTTGGTATTAACTTATGTGTGGTTTACAGAACACGAATTCAAAATTTTGTTTTAAATGTAAGTTGAACGGACGAGTAAGGCGCTCGTGTTCTGTAAACCACATATTAATAAGTTATTGTTAATCTGTCTTTATTAAAAAAAAGAACTGGAAGATAATACAGATGAATAGGGTTTATTATGCCCTATTTTTTTAAATCATTAAACAAGTTGAGAATGTTTTTATATGCAATTTTTAGTTACATATATGTATATATTTGGATAAATACATAAACTAATCGAATTTATTACCAACACAATGGCAAAGTTTAAATACTACCTTTTGGTGAAGGATATTGTTTTTAGATAAGAGTAAAAAAAGTGTAACTAGTTTAAAATTTGTGACAAGTGAAGTGATATTAATATTTAAATTCATTAAAACAAGTATGTTTGTAATCCTTTAACAAATTTTAAATTGTGTGAAATTTTCTTCTGCAGTGTGTGATAAGCGTAATAATTTTTGTTATGTTTGCGGTTTATTCGCTGACAAAAAACATCGCTTTGATCTGAAGAAAAATAAAGCCTTGGTAAATGCCTTCAATACAGTTTTTAACTGCTCATACAGTTCTAGCAAATGTTATTAACCCGAAAGTATTTGTACAAGCTGTTCCAGTATGCTTAAGAAAACTAAGTCAGAAAAGTTTATAAGCCAGCCATTACCATTATCTTTCCCAATGATTTAGCATCATAAAATATTCCATAAACCACAAGACTGTTATTTTTGCCAAACAAACATCACTGGTTATCAATATAAAAATCGTTAAGTATGCTAATGTGTTAACTGTTACTAAGCCAGTATTAAGTGCAATTAAATGTTATGAAACTTAACATAAACAAAGTGATGATGAATCTGAAAACGAGGAATGTGATATGGAATATTTACCAAAATCGGCTGAGCCACATTTTGTGACAAATGCATATTTTTGCGATCTTGTGCGAGATTTAAAACTTTAGTAACTTTTGCAAATATAAGCCGATTTTAACAAATGATATCTCGTTTTTTTCTACATAAAATTATCTTTAAAATAAAGAGCAAATAAAGATAGGTTTTCATAGAAAAAAATTAATATAACTCTTGTTGAATTTGAAAAATTAGGAAAAAAAATAAAAAAAATTAGATAATTTTGAGAAAAACTCACCTCATTTTTTGGAATATATTTTTTATGAATACATTTCATAAAAGCTTAATTCTTTGCCTTTCCAAAACAGTTAAACATTTTAAAATCGATCAAAAAATTTGTGAGTTAGAGGTACTAAAGTGCTACGACCTACCCTAAAACAGTTTTTTGACAATAACTCAAAATTTTGAGGGTGTTTCAAAATGTTTGAAAACGGATTTTGTATGTCCTCACCTAGGCCTACAACCCCCACTAGGTCGGTTTTCAAGTTCTGACAAAAAGTGTTTTTTTGTAGCAGTGTGTAATTATAAAATTAAGGTTTTTGGGCTTAGCAAGCCTGAATTTTTTATAAAAATATTGAAATTCATCAAGCGGTTTGAAAGTAAAAAAGTGTATTTTTTTTTAATACATAACTAAAAGTTAAATAATAAGCAATTTTAATTTTTATATCAGGGACCGAAAATAAGAGTTATTTTTCAATTTTTGAAGAAATAAATCATAGATAAATGAACATCGTAGAAAACTTTTAATTACACCATCATGATTTTTAGGCGAATGCATCCAAAATATTGCATGATATTTAAATTTTTGATTTTTTTTTTTAACAATCAAAAATAAATGAAAAATAAAAGTTATTTTTGATTTTTATATTTTTAAATAAAAAATAAAAGCTATTTATCATTTTTGTATTTTTAAATCAAGAAATAAGAGTTATTTTTGATTTTTATATTTTTATATCAATAATAAAAATCAATTCAAAACTCTTATTTATTTGTTGATGCCGTATGTATAATAATATGCTGCTTCATTCAAATTTCTGTATGAATATAATATATTATGTGACTTATCCATTATCAGCTAAAAAAACATGAATGCATAGAAATAGCTTATAAGTTTTGGCTGCCATTCAAGTCAGTGTAGAAAGGTCATTTTCAGCACTCAGATTAATATTGGGAGATTTGAGATATAATTTATCTGAGGAACATTTAAAATCAATTATGATGGTAAAATTGAACACCTGAAAACGACCTCTTAACACTGACTTGAATGGCAGCCAAAACTTATAAGCTATTTCTATGCATTCATGTTTTTATAGCTGATAATGGATAAGTCACATAATCTATATATATAAAATTGTAACGTTACTGACTGACTCACTGATTTATCATCGCACAGCCTAAACGCCTAAAGCTAATAACTTGAAATTTGGACCAGAGAATGGTCACTCTCCAAATCGATCCACTAAGACGGGATTTTTGGAAATTCAAATGTTTAGGGGGTAAAAACGGGAATATACGGTAACCTTATATGTCCAAAACTAAAAGAGATACAAAAAAAATGTAATACTTATCGTTGTTCTTTAGAAAAATAAGCGGACAGGTGTCTGGTACTTTTTTGAAATTCGGCCCTTTTAGGGAGTAAACGGGTAAAACCTGAATTTTGGTACTTTTTTAACACCCCATCTATCTTTTGAACCAATAAACATAGAACCAAAGTTTATACCACATTCGAAACTTATCAAAAAAATACGAATACGAATTTGGTACTTTTTCGAAATTCGAACATTTAAGGGGTGAAAATCATAACTATTTTTGGTACTTTTTTTACAAAACATTTTCCTCAATTCTTTGACATATTCGTACTAAATTATGGGCTCCCACTACAATACTGAAATTTTTGATACTTTAATGGGGGGAAGTTTTTGGTACTTTTTTGTTCTTTAACTGGTACATTTTGAATATCCGTTAGTATTGGAACTAGAAACATAAAATTCAAGATGCAAGGTCCTGACTGAATGATAAAATAAACTTTGGCATACAGATATGTCCACGAAGAAAATGAAGACGCTAACGAAGTTGTGGGTTAAATGCTATTAAGTATAAAATTTTTATTTAAAAAAAAAAATCTACAATTTTGAAAAAATTTTGATTTTTCTTTCTTAAATTATTTACATAAATTAATATTGTTCATTTGCAAAAATAATTTTTAAAAAATTTTTTTTTTAAAATTTTTATAAACTGCTTGCAACACGGATTTATCCCAATGTTCAGTTTGTGCAATTTTCAAAAAAAAAAAAAATCCACAATTTTGAAAAAAATCAAAATTTTTTTTTATCAAATTTTTAGTTAAGCTAATTATTGTTCATAATCAAATTTAAACAATTTAAAAAATTTTGTTTAGAACCGAAGTTATAAATTTTTTAATTTTTCAAAAACTGAAATTGGCGGTGAAGTTACACGTAACTATCTATAAGAACTTTCTTATGAAAAGCAAGTCGACAAAAAATATCGTCAATATCAAAAATTGCATATTAATGTAATTCACTTGATATTGGATGGGCTTTTGTTTAAATACAAATTCTCTGTAATATTTTATGTTTATAATCCGATGGGAATGTTTTCGTAAATTTTTGGGGTGTATGATATTTTTTTTTTATTAGCGTATAACTAGCGTTATATTTTATGTTGTCTTAAGTAATATGTCATATAGTAAGGAAGTAATTTTTTCATTATATTATAAACGAAAAATCTAAAAATTGGATGTTTTCTTGAAAATATTTAATAAAATACTAAGTAGTAAGCTGAATAATATACCTCTAAGCTAAGGTGCTATAAGAGGGCATATAAAAGCTTTTATATTTTGAAGAAGTATAATTCTTAATTGTACATCAAAACACTAACCATATAATAAGAAAATTATATTTGGTTAGCAATGAAATTATATAAATGAAATAAAAAACTATTCCGCAAATTCTGTGAGAATATTAAAATTGAAAAAATGCCGTGGACGCAGTAGGCAATGGCTAAATGTCCGTTATTTTTAGATAATATTTTTGAAATATTATTCTGGTTGATCCTGCCAGTAGATATATGCTTGTATATTCTATTCATATAGAAATTTTAATGAAGCAGCATATTATTATAAATACGGCATCAACAAATAAATAAGAGTTTTGAATTGATTTTTATTATTGATTTAAAAATATAAATATCAAAATATAACTTTTATTTTTCATTTAAAAATATAAAAATCAAATATAACTTTTAGTTTTCATTTAAAAAAATAAAAATCAAAAATAACTCTTATTTTCTATCTAAAAATATAAAAATCAAAAATAACTCTTATTTCATGATTTTTTTGATAAAAGTCATAACAGTTACGGTCCCTGTTTTATATACATTTTTTATAGAAAAATCAGCTGCAAATGATGTAGTATGAACTTTAATTTGTCTCTCTTGGTACGGAATAAACGCATGGTAGCCTAAAATACCTGGTATCATTTTTGCTTTAGTAAACCGTTCTTTAAGTTTTTTTTCCTGCTCATTATATTGTTCCGTACTAAAAAATTCGCAATTTACGTTTTTAACATTTTGTTTAACCCATTGATAAAAAGTAGTCGGGGTATTGATTGGATTGCCAATATTGGTCAAACTGGCTCGGGCTGCTAATCTTAAAGAAATACGAGGGTAAGGAGTTTAACTTTTTACCAGGTAACGTGTTCCGTAATACCAACCTATTACCGAGTTTTTGCTGGGATTTACTTAAGTATCAAATTTTGTGTGTTTTTGAATACATACACACATGCATACATGCGTTGACATTTTCGTTAACATGCTTGAAAATAAAATGTTTATATACAAAATGTAATTTTTTTGTGGTGCTGCAATGGAAAAAAATCGTAAAAAAATAGAATCCATTCGACCTCCACTCTGAAATTTTGAGGGAATGTTAAGAATATATTAACCTTTAAGAAAATATTTTTTCCAGATTTTTCGACTTGTGGAAAACAGAAATTAAATAAAAAAAACAAATTTTAATAATAAAAAAAAGTTAATTTATAAGAAAATAACATTTTTTTTTTAAAAGAAGGTTCAAATACCTTTAAAATAAGGTATTGAACTTCAAAATCCATTCACTAGTTTTATAAAAACATTAGTTTAAATGTTGTCATGTCGGAAAATTTTTCACGATTTTGACGATTTTCAAATGCAAATAACTTTTTAAAAAAAAATTTTTAATTTTTTTCCCGAAACACGTGTAAAATATTTTTTTATGTTTAATGCGTCTGGCAAATTTAAAGAAAATGGGAAGAGGTGGTGTAAAAAAGGTGTTCGGTCTAACATGGAATGACTCATACATAGGACATATGGCAGCCCTAAAATTTAGGTTTTTATAAAAATTTTGATGTTTTTTAGCCCATTTTTTGAGTATTTTGCTCATAAATTACCCATTGTCTAACCGATTTGATAGTTTTATATACCGACGTGTTAAGGAAGAATTTTACCATATACTTAAGTTATATTCATATATTAACATTTATATAAACTTACAAATATATATTTTAACAAAGTTAATTATAAATAAAAAAGAGTAATTTTTGGGGATTCAGTATTTCGGTTATAACTCAGCCATTTTTTAACCAATTTGGCAGATTTATATAGCGACGTGTTGAAGAAGAAATTTACCATTTACAAAACTTGGACTCGGGGAGATCTATGGTTCCCGAAAGTGGGTATTTAAAAAAAAAATTTAATTTTGGTCATAACTTTTTTGTATCTGAACCGATTTTCCTGAGTTTTTTATAAAATATGTTCTACTTAAAATTTCCGATATTTTGGTATATAAGTCATATCCACAGGACATATGGCAGCCCTAAAATTTAGGTTTTTATACAATTTTTAATTTTTTTTGTGCGGGAGGTTCCACGCCCACTTCTCCAATCCCGCCCACATTTTGTAGGATGGTGTGTATTGGCAACCTAAATGTGTTTACCTAATTTGAAAACTTTGGCTCTTGCCGTTCTCAAAATATACAGAAATAAAAAAAATACAACAACAACAGGGGATTTTTGGAAAAATTTAGAGCCAGTCGTGGTTTTTTGCTCATATATCCGTCATTTTTGGACCGATCTGGCTGAATTTCAATAGCAAACTTAAACGGAGTATATGTGACATAAATATACATCAACCTAGTCCACATCATTTCTGGGGTTTTCGGAAAACCCATTTCAACATACACACTTACAGACGGACAGACTGACAGACGGACAACCGGATTTGAACTTCGCTTTTCATAAGGACCCAGAATATATATACTTTATAAGGTGTAGGATCAATATTGTGGAACATACAAACGGAATGACAAAGTTATATATACCCTCTTACCTTCGGTGAAGGGTATAAAAATATTAGCATCGAACGCAGCACGAACAGCTTGTGTGTCTATTGTGTATATGTTTTGCTTGTGTAAAATTATGTTCACAGAAAAAATTATTGCCGAATTATTCTCAAACAAACGCTTGTTTGAAAATTTTTTAATATCTACAATTTTTTTACTGATTCAATTAATATTTTTGTTTGATTTTTATTTAACCAACAAAAATGTTGACGACTATTCAATAATATAATATACGCGCTATTGGTTTCAAGTTTTCATAATTTTGTATGAAATATTTAACGCTCTTTAAGTTGTAAGCAACACTTCTGTATGTGAAATATAAGAACAACAACACAAAACACATACAGTCTATCTTTGGACGCTTTAAAAAAGTACAACAATAAGAAAGATGATAAAGTAGCGTGACAAGGTTTGTAGTAAAAAAATAAAAAATAGCAGGGGTCTAATCACCGCATACGATATCGAGCCAAATTGATCGAAATTATTTATTTTGGTATCATGACTCTCGATATCAAATGAAATTTATTGAATTTGGAATAATAGATATCGATATCGAGTAACTCAACATTACATTTCTCAAGTTTTCATTCGATACGTCAGTGTCTATCGTATGCAAAAACATTAGATAGTTTATTCGATACGATAGAATCGAATGCGGTGATTATACCCCAGGTTAAAAAAAAATCACTCTTTTTAAACAACAGAAAAAACAACATTATAAGAAACAAAATAAATTTTTGGTTGGTTTCAAAGTTGGTAAAAAGGAATGCAAAATAAGATCCCGTATTCAAATTTTTAAAACCCTTTAATTAAATCCATCAAATACAAAATCGAGTCGGTCTGCTTCCGTTTTTGGCTACATTTCTTCTTCTTTAGCCAAGGAAAGGATACAAGCAACAGTGAGTGATGAAGAAAAACATTGTGTGTTTAAACAAGACTTCGTTCAAAAATTATTCCAACAAAAATGTGTCGTCTTCTCCTTCAGTGATAGCTAGGGTGCTCGTCATTGCTTGTGCAAAAATTTTTGTTTGATTCAGCATAATTATTTGTTTGAAAATTATATGAATTTCAGTAAACTTTTTGTTTGATTCTGTTTGAAAAACTCAGTGTTTTTTTCAATAAACAAAATGCAAATAAATTGTTTGAATATGCAAATTTGTTTATAGGACCGATTTCAGACAAAAAATGTTTTGTATACAAATTTTTTGTTTGAATTGGAAAAATAATTTTTTCTGTGTTGACGGCTTTTTGTTTTTTTTTTCGTATGTGTCGTTATTTTTGTTTGTACAAAATGTTGTGCGCTAAGCACAACAGAAACGAACGAACATTAATGAGCTGAACCGAACACAATGAAGTTTGTGGTTAAAAAGACTGACCGGAATTAAATGTTTTCAGCTTTTTGTTGAGTTGAATAAAACAGTATTATATTTGTGTTCGAAAGATGACAAAAACGAAAACGATATTTTTTTAATGATTTACTACACAATCACTATTAGCGTTTGTGTTTTCCATAAATCTACCGAACCGAACACTAAGGAGCGATAATTAGTGTTTATTTTCGAAATCTTATTCAAATCTAATTTGTTAACAAGGTTTCTTTCAATTGTGCTAAATTCCCATTTCATACTATTGAGAAAATAAAATTTATTGTTGAAGGGATAAGCTATTCCTATGCGCATTTCACTGGTTGCTTAGGCCAGATCGTCAGGAAACTTCATCCAAAGATTTTAGAAGAGCTAAAGATATACAAATAAAACTGTTAAGCGAATAAGAATTATAAACCTCAGTTTTACTTGAAACAATATCAAAGCTTAAACAAAAACAACAACAATAAACAGTGAGTTTATCTTTTCTTACAGTCCCGACCCACTCTTAAGTGGGTTAATTAATCCCTGTTTGTACATATTTAGTTGCCTCTAAGTTCTTAATTTGAAAAATTTCCCTAACATGTATTAACGGTCAAAAAGAAAACAAAAACTTAAATTCAATTCTCATTTTGTTTTTCAATACCATCTTTAAACAAGTATAAAAAAAAATATTTATTCTTAAACAATCTCTTTTTGTTAACACAATAATATTTTATGGCCTATTGAAACATATGCTACCCAGATCAATTGGCATTAGAATATTCGTATGTATGTGTATACTGGTACACTTACATAAAAACATTTGAACACATTTGAACAACCAAAAAAGAATAAAAGAAAATCCCCATTGTCATCAATTGGATTTACCAAAATCTTAATAATAAAATTATATAAAAAATAAATATGCCAGCAAATCTTGTTATTAAAATGTAATTTCTGTTTTGGCAATACGAAAAAAAATTTTATTTGCAAGTTTTTTTTTATATCTTAAGAGTGTATCTGTTATCTTAGATGGCATAATGGGATACAAGATATAAACATCCCTTGTGATGTTGAAGGAAACACTAACTGCATACCAAGTAGAGTATAAAAGCATCTACATCTTTATGGTTTCTAAAGATTGTGCAGCTTTTCCACCTCCATACCATGACCGAATAAAAACTAGGTCAGAATCTTTAAATTTGTTTTATTTGTTAGACTTTTTAAACTTTCTTTACGAACAATCAGTATGTTTCTTTGTCATAAAGATTAACAAAAATGTTGCTACTAACTTTTGGAATTCCCAATTGATAAATTTAATTTAAAGTTTTTTTCAGAGTTTTGCTTTTTTTTATTGTTTGTAGTACAATGCAAAATGTTTTCCATTTTATTTTTGGCAGCTTTTATTTAAATTAAAATCAAATTCTTTCTTTGATTAAAAAATTTGCAAAGACGCACGTAACATTTATTTAGAGATTTTATAAGAGTTTTAGAAAACTAAAAGATTTTTTTTAATCGGAACTTGTAAAAGAAGCACTTAAAATATTTTAGTTTATGTTGTTGCTACCGATGCTTATCTAATTATAAAAGTAAAAGATCAATTTGCATTTGTATTTTCCAACTACATATATATTGGCTCGGAGATCACTATATATGTGGACAGGCTTCTATTTTAGAAGAATCAGGGAGTGGATTCTGGGCGCAACCAATCGGGCCTGGGGTAACCAAGCGGACTGCCAGGTATCACGGACGCTGTGGCCGGTGCTTAGGATGTCCGATTTGGGGTTGCTACTGGGCAGAAGTAGGGTATGCGTTAGGACCATGATAGGAATGATCACGGGGCACTGTATGATAGGCAGGATGATGGTGAGGATGAGATCCGACTTGTCGGATATGTGCAGGTTGTGTGAGGACCCTGAGGAGTTAGAGATAGTTGAGCACTTTTTGTGCCACTGTCCCAGGTTGCTGGGCAGCAGGCTGAGGTGACTGGGCAGTAGATTCCTGGGCGAATTAGGGGATGTCTCGGGTTGCGGACTCGAGAATCTAATAAGATTCGTAATGGGGATGGCCTGGCTGCGCGAGATGAGACTGGGTGCTGACCGCACGTAGGGCGAATTTGGTTTGAGTAGGATTTCACTCGGGGTTGGTCCGAAACTTTCTTTTCTATCTATCTTTTAGTTCTAAATTGTGCTTTCTCTGTTTATTTCACCTACTTTCTATCTTTATATAGCTATCTCTAAATGGGGCGTCACAATGGACCATACTGGTCTCTGGGTGAGGGTGTAAAGGAGACTTTACACCGGCCTTTCTACCTACCTACCTACCTATATATTAGTGAAACAAATACTAACTTGGACAGTGTAACTTCACTTAACAGTCAGCTCAAATTTATTGATACTGCAGAAAGTAAAATTAACAATATGAAAGAATAACTAGACCAACAAATTAAACAAAATTCAAAATGTTTTGCAAACAAATTATAGGATTAGAAAATAAATTAATTGGCACCCTTTAAGTGTGCTCAAAAAGCTTCGGTTGACGTTGAGAGATCCTTTTCCATCTACAGAAGATTTTTGCGTCCGAACAGGTTTTGTTTTGATAATATAAAAGAGTATTTATTTTTTTATGCAAACAAGAATTAAAATTAAGTTTTAAAAAATATTGTCCCTTTAAATAACAATAGACTGATTTTTTGTCTTAAATAAAATTAAAGAACCCGATTTTTTATTAAAAATGTTAAAATTTTTCATGCATATTTTTTA
This sequence comes from Pollenia labialis, assembly GCA_949318255.1. Lineage (NCBI taxonomy): Eukaryota > Metazoa > Arthropoda > Insecta > Diptera > Polleniidae > Pollenia > Pollenia labialis. The sequence goes on from OX439141.1 coordinate 111,677,291, forward strand.
TTTTTTTAATGCATGTTTTGAAGTTTTTAGTTTTGATGCGCTTATTTTTAGTGCATGAAAATCTTATTTCTAGTAATAACCAACACCACATAATTGGGAATCAATTAATCCTTTGTAGTGCATCCTTCTGCGTATCTAATTTTTAAACCTCCGGTTCAATATAAAGGCTAAATTTCTTAAATACCGGATAATTGTAGTATCCTACAGGCAATAATATCTGCTGTTAGGCGCGTAGCTTACTGGTAAAAGTATCATCGGATATCAATGGATTTATGTACATGTAATGATAGCAAGGTTGCCATTGGGATTGCTAACGATCTAAACAACATCAAGGTTAACTGCAGAATATCGGATATCTTTATAAAAGATTGCGAATATTTCAAAAGTAGTGCTAACGTGGTTACTAGGGCAAGATGACTGAAGGGGTAACCTGTTAGCAGATGGGATTGCCAAGCGAGGTGGTCGTCTGGATAAGTGTCAATTATTAAGTGCGAGTCTTAAGAAATCACACAGTTGAGCTGGGTTCGTGAATCAACCTGCTCCACATAATGGTATTGTGGCCTGGCTATAATGAAGGGAGCCTACGATCTCTATGTAAGTTAAACATGGAACATGTTTGGACAGTGATCACTGTGATAACTGGGCACTGGTCGGTGAGGCCTTATGCGAGGAGAATGGGTCTAGAATTCAATGTCAATTGTAGAAGGTCAAGACAAGAATGAAAAGGAAACCATGTTTTATTTTCTGTGGCAATGTCCTGGAATTCTGACATTAGGGAAAAATACCCGGGAAACCCGATATTTGAATGTTTGGAGGATCTTTCTAGGATTAAGTTAAGGTTCTTATCTTCACTAGGAAAACGAATTGATTTAATCAGCAGTGCCGTATATTGAATGCCTGCCCTGTAGAATGGGCATTGGTACTTGTTATTACAACGGGACATTTGAAGGACCTTTAAGACTTTCTTAGGTTACACGATAAGAAGCAAGCAATTCATTAGATTCATTTGATGGCTGCACAAGGAACTTAACATAAGCAAAGTTATAAAAAAAAATAATTTTTGAACAAAAATTGCTGTACAAAAAAAATATACACATGTAACAAAACAGTGCAACAGTGCAAAAACACAAGGATTGGACAGTATAGATTCGATTGTCTTACCAACCGGTATTAAAACCCTATAATCATTTTCGCGATTTTTTTTTAACAATTTTTTAGGGGCCTCCAAAAGTTTTGAAAATCGTTGGGCCCTAAACAAAATGTTAAATGTTTCATCAGTTTTTAACCAACAGCTAACTTTACCATATATGGAAATAAATGTACAAATAGCCGTTTTTGACTATCTTTCACGCTAAAACTATGATATTTTCAAAATTCTCAAAATTCAAAATTTCTCGCACAAGATCAGCTACACATTTTTATTTTACGCGACGCTCAAGAACTGTCAGTTTTTCCATATAATTATATAACATGTTCAAAAGACCCAAAGTCGGCTTAACGGGCTGATTTTTTACTCTTAGGGAAAGTTTGCCTCCGTAGTTTCCTCAGTTAGAATATCCAGCTTATACAACTGCGAGCTTAAAATTCTTTAAAATTTTACACACAAATTGCTAAGACCACAGTTAGGTAGGCCACCGTGGCAGGTACTCACGATAATTTTTGGCATCATACAAATAAAAAATTAGATTAACTTGAGCCAGACTTTCTGGAACTCAACGTAGTAAAAGTTTCGGCCAAGAAGCTAAACGTGAGGGTTATATAGTACCCTGCTAGGAAGGTCCTATGCTGGTTAATGGCAGAACCTTTAGCAAATAACGTTGTAATTGTTGTTCGTACCTAAATCGCGGCGAACATAGATAGCTGTTTAGTTTCACTTCAGCGGAATCAGAGCTTGATAGGCTCCGTCCTCAACCACGAGGGAAGACGTACCAAGAAGTCAGACTCCGTATTGATACTCTTGCCGTCCCTCGAACAGCTTTGTTTTACAGAAAGGGCAAGAGCCCGCTTTTCGATGTATTGTATTAACGCCGTGCGAAGGGCAACTTGGGTTAAGTCTTTACGCATAAATCTAGTTCGACACCCTGCATGCTCCATTTTGTTCAACACGTCAGATCGGCTTTTGAATGTACTTTGAAGCTTAAAAAATAAACATTTTAGAAATCAAATAAAAGGCAAGAATCTCTAATATTTTTTAAAAACGATTACGAAAACTTAATTTTTTCGCTTAAATAATAAAATCAGACTAGCACAATTTATTCATAATTTTTTTTAGATCTAGACATAGACCTTAAGTCAAAGAAAGAGATTTTTACTTTTTTTATATTCAAGTTGATATCAAAAAGTGCAAACCTGTTTTTCTTGCTCTGAAGCTTGAGGTCGTTTTACAGGGTTGATAAAGTTGGTACAATTGTACTTTTTTTGGTTCAATTCAAAACTAAAAAGTACACTGGTACCCCCGTGACTCATTTAGTACAACTCGTATTTACTGTCCAATAAATATAAGCAAATAATCTTGCGAAAATGCAAAATGTCGTAGTTTTTTTATGAAATCTAAGGGAAACTCTACTTTTTGTTGTTGGATTTACAGCTTTTTTACAGCTATGATATTTTGCATTTGCTCTTTTGCAAGACCATTTGCACGAAACACTGAACTCCGCTATTGTGCATAGATTTTTGCACTTGTTCATTGAACGATTGCTTATGCCACATTCTAAATTTAGTATCACCGGCAGCACATAGGCGTGCATTTTCTGATGTTATTGACAAGTTCTTAAAAGATATAGTAAACCACTTCTGCAAAAGTTCTTCATTGTAGAAGAGACGAATTCCTCTCAATTCAAGATAATTTTAGAACGAACTCATAATATTTTTAAATATTCGTCAACAAGAAGTAATCGACAGAATTTTGGAACAGTGGGAGACCACTCCATTATTATTTAACTCCGGATAGTTTTAAAGGAGCTAAATTAAATTTTATTATATTCGGACTTTCTACTCCTTACCTGTTTCTGCAGTTCATATTGAAAATTGTAAACACAATACATTTGGAAATTCAAGATGTTCGTATGCACATATTTTTAGAACGCTCAAACATTTTATTTCCGTTTAAAATTTGAGATTGCATTTTGAGAAGCATTCGATAATTTTCCACAAAAAAAGACGATAAATTCTTAAAAGTGTATGGAAACGCTCTCTGGCGGCAACAAAAAAAAAAATTAATGGATTTCTTGAGTCTAAAGTCCGCATAATACAGGTCTCGCTAGATCAAATACAATCTGTTTACCTGTAATCTGGAATATTTTAGAAAACTAATTATTTTGAAAAATCCGGGGCTCGAAATAAATGTTTGACCTATGGTTTCTTTGGCAAAGTTTCATGGAATAGAACAAGAATCGCTATGGGCCTTTGACGCGAAAAAAATTTTACCCACCATATTTTTATGAATAATCATTCATTATTCATGTTGTTTTTGTTGTATTAAATTTTTTGTTTTTAAAAATAAAATAAAATAAAATAAAATAAAATAAATTTATAAAAAAAATTACTTAGTACAATTGGGGCCAAAAAAGTACGATTTTAAAAGTTTTTTGGTACGATATTGGTTTTCTCATTTATCATCCCTGTCGTTTTATAAAAATATCCGTTTTGTGAATAAGACCACTTTCATATAACTTAGTTTTTTGTTTGTTTTATATATAAATATCAAAGTCAAATTACAATCATCAAAAGCTTTTATACTTTAACCCTTAACCAAACACCAAAATGATTTTACACAAACGAACCGCAGGGCCTGGCTGGGACTTCTTGTATCTTGTAACTAGTTTTTTGTGGCTTTAGAAAAAACTCACACTAACGAACGCATGGGCCTGGCTGGGACTACTTTTACACGTATGGAGTTTAATGGCTATAGCAGGAACATTTTGTTGTCAATATAATTGTAAAGAAAATTTATTGTAAGCCTCGTATCAGAAATATACAAAAACAAAAATTATGAAAGTGCATACAAAATATTCCTGGAAAATATTGAAGGAATAAGACTATTAAAGTATAAAAGCTTTTGAGGATTGTAATTTGACTTAGAATACACATTCGAATAATATGAAAATTTGTATAATAAAATGTTACTCAACATGAGAAAAAAATTCACAGATTCCATATATAAATATATATATACATATAAGCTATGAAATATTGTAATCGAAATAAGCTCGTGACAAAAACTTTTTATAGAAATATAAAAATCTCATATAAAATATAAATTTCTTTAATTTTTGAATTCGCAAAATTATTAACAAGAAGACGAAAATTTATTTTAAATTTTTTATAAAGTCAAACTTTTTTAATAAAGAAAGATTCAATTAAATAGAAATTTAAAATTTATTTTTTTTAACAAAACTTAAATAATTTGAAAATCTTATGTCACACCTCAAGCTAACCTTTAAACAACTTTTACCCAAATTTAAATCAATTTATTTATACCCCCAACAATCACATGTAAAAAAAGAACACATTCAAATATCACATAATTTTTGAGAAACCCCAAAATAATAAAGAAATGTTGATAAATGACATACCTGAAATTGGCGTTAACATCATTTTTCACAATGATTGTGTTTCACACAAAGACTACTACAATATATAAAATATGTTTTACTTCCGTTGTGGCCCCTACTTATTTCCTTTCTTTTGCTTTGCTATTTTCCTGCAAAGAGCACAGCAGCTAAGAATTTAGATTACGATTTCAAGTGGAGTTTTGTTTCATTACTGTCGTTTTTTCCTCACTTTTATTTATTACATTATTTTTTTATTATTTTTTCTTTGTGGTTTCGCATATGAATCCTAAAAGAGATTTGGGATTGAGTATGGCAATAATAGATGATACAAAAAAAGTTGTCACTTCTTTAAACACATTCAAATTATCAAACATTTGTCTTGGGAAATTATGTGTATATTTTCATTGTTACTGTTTTGGAATGTTTTAGAAAATAAAGTTTGCATTTGATTTATTTAAGTGAAAAGTTTTTGAAAACCTAAGACCTCCTACCATGACCTTAAATGACAAATTGAAGAAATAAAAATCCCCAGAACAACTGAATAAAAATTTTTGGATTTTTTGTTTGAAAGTTTGGAAATTTTAACTATTTTTCTTTTCTTGAAGAAATAATCTTATGCTGATGACGGTAGGCTTTAAAAGCAATAAATTCTAAGAGTATTTTATAGGACTGATGTACAGGTAAGCATAAGTCGGCTGTTTCTTATGCAGTCATAAACCAAACACAAATAAAAGAGGCCTTTTATTAATATATAAAATAAGCCATGGAAAACAATTTACAAAATATTTAGAAACTTTAAACAAAACATATTTTCTTACATAAGTATGTTAGTAGGTATGTCACAAACAAACTAAAATTTAAGATTACTAATGAACGGCTCTACTGTGAACACGATAAGGATTTGGTTTGTATACCCACACCACTATATCGAGCTTGATTTGTGATTATATCGTAAGCGACAATTTATAAAAATAGAGTTAAGCTTTTTATGCATCTGACAAAAAAGTAGAATCAGTGTAATTGTATATGACAAGTTACACAGAAAATGGCATAGAATGCATAGTTGTATCAACGCATGAAAGTAGGTTTACTTTCTACTTTTGTATCCGTCGCATGTGTGGTGAAAAATAGTCAGATGTTATTGATGGCCATGGATGACAAATCATATTTTATTTTCAATGTTATCGATAAATATGTTTGTGTGGTGGATTACTTTTTACTATTTATTGGCATTTAAAAAGGTTTTTAATAAGAGAAAAGCTTTCGTTATAAAGATCGTATAAACTTTAAAGAATAAAATACAATAAAATTAATTTTAAGCACAATTTTACCACGAACAAAATTTGCCATTCTAGTTATCGATTACTTTTATGTTCTGAGTGTCATCTTTGTTTTGTTTATTATATATTTTTTTTTTTTGAACAAATACCATGAACTCGAAATTTATTACTACCGTGAAAAATCACGAATATTTTTATAATAAAAGCCTACTCCTCTATGAATTCTTTTAAATAAATTCTATTTAAATATCAATAACACTTTCCATTTTTGGCAAAATTGCTTTTAATTGATAAACATATTAGCACAACAGCTGATAAAAAAACAAATTTGGCGCATAAATCGCATGGCATGTAACTTGAATTTAGAAACGCATAAAATGCATAAAAAGTATCATACGCATCCACGCATGAACGCATGCTGTGGACCTTCAGCTTTAACGAGTGAACTGTTGCGGAGAGAAAGCACCCTGCGTTTTTCAATTTCCTTTATTTACTGCTGGAGAAAATAAATAAAAATGCTCTCCTGTAAAATTTGCCCTTTGTCGTGTACGATATAATCAGAAATAGGACTCATAGAAAAATGCATCTGATGATGCCCATAAGAATAACATAAGAATAAATGGAATCAATGACGCAAAAAGTGACATTAATCCAATGCTGTGCACCGTCATATAATTTTTATTTTATGCGTCATCCATGCCATGACTACAGTGACATCAATCAGACGCAGTGTTGCCAAAACTTGGTGACCAAAAATTAATTTCAAATTGTTTGCGATGAAATTGTACGTTAAGTTTGTTAAATACGAATAAACTTTAATTAATATTTTGATAGATACTTCAGGGACCGTAACTCTTACGACTTTTATCAAAAAAATCAAGAAATAAGAGTTATTTTTGATTTTTATATTTTTATATCAATAATAAAAATCAATTCAAAACTCTTATTTATTTGTTGATGCCGTATGTATAATAATTACTGCTTCATTAAAATTGTATAACTACTGGCAGGATCAACCAGAATAATATTATAAAAATATTATCTAAAAATAACGGACATTCAGCCATTGCCTACTGCGTCCACGTCATTTTTTCAATTTTACCATTCTCACAGAATTTGCGGAATAGTTTTTTATTTCATTTATTTAATTTCATTGCTAACCAAATATAATTTTCTTATTATATGGTAAGTGTTATGGTTAGTGTAGTAATTGTATTTTAGACTTATTTCTTTTGCAAGTTTATCTTGAAGACAAGATTATAACTTGGAAGAAAAAAAAACGATTTCTGTTTTGTTTTGTCAAAACTATAACCATTTATTAATTAATTCTTATTCTAAATTTACAATTCTTATATACTAATTTTTATAGAGTTATTTTGAGTGACAAAAATCACTCAATGCTTATTCCTACTCAATTTTAAAAATATTGGAATAACTTACTTCTTATGTTTGTGTGAAGTCCAAGTGCAAAAATATGCTGACTATTTTTAATAAGCAAAAATGGTTTTCACACGAGCATACATGAATTAAATAAAAAAGAAAAGAATGCAGTTAAAAACAAAGTATGTTGACACACCTAGAATCATATTTCTTTAACAATTTAATTTTATCAATTTAATTTTATGTGTGTCAATAACTTTATGCGCTACTTAATTATGGTAGGTATACTTAATTATGGTAGGTATACTACATGATGCACAATTAAGAATTATACTTCTTCGAAATATAGAAGCTTTTATATGCCCTCTTATAGCACCAAAGCTTAGAGGTATATTATTCAGCTTACTACTTAGTATTTTAATAAATATTTTCAAGAAAACATCCAATTTTTAGATTTTTCGCTTATCATATAATGAAAAAATTACTTCCTTCCTATATGACAAATTACTTAAGACAACATAAAATATGACGGAGAATTGTTATTAGCATCGCATAGAAAAGTAGTTATACGCTAAAAAAAATAGCATTCACCCCAAAAATTTACGAAAACATTCCCACCGGATTATAAACATAAAATATTACGGAGAATTTGTATTTAAACAAAAACCCATCCAATATCAAGTGAATTACATTAAACAATTCAATATGCAATTTTTGATATTGACGATATTTTTTGTCCACTTGCTTTTCATAAGAAAGTTCTTATAGATAGTTACGTGTAACTTCACCGCCAATTTCAGTTTTTGAAAAATTAAAAAATTCATAACTTCGGTTCTAAACAAAATTTTTTAAATTGTTTAAATTTGATTATGAACAATAATAAGCTTAACTAAAAATTTGATAAAAAAAATTTTGATTTTTTTCAAAATTGTGGATTTTTTTTTTTTTTTGAAAATTGCACAAAGTGAACATTGGGATAAATTGGTGTTGAAAGCTGTTTATAAAAATGTGAAAAATTAAAATTTTTTAAAAATTATTTTTGCAAATGAACAATATTAATTTATGTAAATAATTTAAAATAGAAAAACAAAATTTTTTCGAAATTGTAGATTTTTTTTTTAAAATAAAAATTTTATATTATATTCAACATTTTTTATTTTTCGAATTTATTCTATGAGCTAAATTTCAGTTATGTATTTTATAAAGCTTTTTGTAATAGTCATATTCCTTCAATTTTTCAGAAATGACTTTATAATATAAAGTAACCTTCAGAAGGAAATAATTCCCAGTTTCTATTTTATATTATATTCAACATTTTTTATTATTCGAATTTATTCTATGAGCTAAATTTCAGTTATGTATTTTATAAAGCTTTTTTGTAATAGTCATATTCCTTCAATTTTTCAGAAATGACTTTATACACTACCAGACTATTATATTGTATTTTCTTGTTACATTTTACCTTAGGTTTCCTTTGGAAACCAATGAGGTATATTGTATGTACAGAAAAATTTACAATTATTACAATTAGCAGAATGTAATGCATTTTCATAGAATAAATTCGAATAATAAAAAATGTTGAATATAATATAAAGTAACCTTCGGAAGGAAATAATTCCCAGTTTCTAAAAATTTTATACTTAATAGCATTTAACCCGCAACTTCGTAAGCGTCTTCTTTTTCTTCGTGGACATATCTGTATGCCAAAGTTTATTTTCTCATTCACTCAGGACCTTTCATCTTGAATTTTATGTTTCTAGGTCCAATACTTACGGAAATTCAAAAAGTACCAGTTAAAGAACAAAAAAGTATCAAAAAGTTCCCTCATAGATTCTTATCCACTCAGGACATTACATGTTGACTTTTATGTTTCTAGGTCCAATATTAACGATAATTAAAAAAAAATACCAGTTGTAGAACCAAAAAGCTAAACAAAAATATCAAATTTCCCATTTTTCCTGTTTTGGTACTATTTTTTCCCCCCTTTAAAGTATCAAAAATTTCAGTATTGTAGTGGGAGCCCATAATTTAGTACGAATATGTCAAAGAATGAAGGAAAATGTTTTGGGGTGTCAAAAAAAGTACCAAAATTCAGGTTTTACCCGTTTACTCCCTAAAAGGGCCGAATTTCAAAAAAGTACCAGACACCTGTCCGCTTATTTTTCTAAAGAACAACGATAGGAATTACATTTTTTTTCGTATCTCTTTTAGTTTTGAAGATATAAGGTTACCGTATTTTCCCCTTTTTACCCTTTTTTGAATTTCCAAAAATCCCGTCTTAGTGGATCGATTTGGAGAGTGACCAATCTCTGGTCCAAATTTCAAGTTATTAGCTTCAGGCGTTTAGGCTGTGCGATGATGAATCAGTGGGTCAGTGAGTCAGTCAGTAAAGTTACAATGTTATATATATAAATTATGTGACTTATCCATTATCAGCTATAAAAACATGAATGCATAGAAATAGCTTATAAGTTTTGGCTGCCATTCAAGGGAAATACAACGGAAAAAGTAAAACAAAAATGTGTAACAACTTAGTAAATAATAATATTCTCCTAATTTTACTTAATTTAATCCCAATAACTCAATTTTATTTAATTGACTCTTAATAACTCCTTTCTCCGAAGCTACTGAGTCATCGCGCTGATGAAATTTTTTTTTAAACTGGCTCCTATTCGTCTTTACTTTGATGTCGATGTGTCATCACATTTTGATATAATGCACCTTATGACAATTTGTCTTAGTGAGGTTAAGGCTGAAATCACAATGATGAAAAGTGGCATGGGGTGAAAAATGAAAACACTTGTCCTATTACTGATGTCAAAATTCGTCAGCGTTATGACGCCTTTTTTGTCAGTGTATGTGGAGAGTTGCAATTAAAACTTATTGTCGTAAGGAAATTAATTCCAATTTTCCTTATTTCAAGTGTATATAATTTTCATATCTAGACCACTTTATGTGAAAAGGGTGTGCTAATGATTTACCGGCACAGAGACTCTATTCCTCAAAAAAAGTTTGTAAAGTGGCCATGTAAAATTATAGACAGATTTTCACTATTTGCAGTAGGTTTTTTCCTTGTGACAATTAGATTATATATCCGAAATTTCATCAAATTCTTTTTAAAAGAACGACTTGTACTTTACGCACAAAACTTACATGAACATCCAGCCGATCAGCCGGACAGAAATATGGATATCGTTAAATCGATTATGAAACAGATTCTGTGTCGATTAACAATATTCTTAAGTGTTACACACATCAACATAAACGCATAATGGTGCGGGTAGAACAATTCTATAATTTTGATGTCCGGTAAATTGGCACTCATGTCTTTACATTCAAAAGCGTTTATGGAAACTTTTCCGCAGGCAAATACCAGCACTAAAAGCGCACTAAGTAGTAATTTTCAAAAAATCTTGCCAAGTCTTGAACACTTAAAAACAACAATGTTTACCTTATAACTGAACAGATATAGCTCGAGAGGTATTGTTTCCGATTTAAACCATAATTTTAAGAAATAAATTTTTAAATTTTTTTATTCTGGTGATTAGTAATTCATCTTAAGATGAAAAGCTAAATGCAATACAAATATTAATAATGGAATTGCAGACATGATAACTTTAGACCAGTTCAATCACTGTCCAGTAAAAACTTCATTGGTTCTGTCAGTAGAATTGTAAGAAAACTTTTTTCTGATTACTCAACACATTATATTGCATGCAAATTTTTTACTGGGCCCTAAAAAGTGAATATCTTACAAGTCAATTGTTTCAAAAAATTATTTAAAATTTTTGCAGATTATTTAAGTAATTATTATACGAATTTCTAAATTACTTAATTAAAAATATTCAAAGCCCAAAAAGAAACAAATATTTTATAAAATTTTCATTTATTTTTTACATTTTCTTTATTTACTTTTGTTGTTTTCGTGGCACTTTCTACTACTCTCTCACAAACAAAGAAAACTTTAGAATAAGAAAACATTTTAAAATATTTTCATATTCAATCTTTTGCTCCTGATAATAAAGCCAATCAAGCATAATGTATGCACGCATCTCTACCACCCTTTAAATCTATAAATCAAGGAAAAATTCTAAAAAACGAAAACTTTTAGCCAAATAAAACAATGCATAAGAAATAATCTTTGTTTTTCTAGAATCCAAAAAAATATTCAACATTATATTTCCTCAAATAATACCCATTTGCACATTACCAGACAAATAGACAGACATACAGACAGACAGCCAGCCAGCCAGCCATCGAAAAGAATGTACTGACATAGGGACAAATCTACAGACAGACATATAATAAATGTGTAAAAGTACCAGGGGGAATAAATAAAGATGCTACGTACAAAATATAAAATACATAAAAAAATACAATGTATAAAGCTGTGCCGAATCTTTGAAACCCTCTTTTAAGAATTAGGATTTTTTAGGAGTGATAATATATGAACCAGTCTTCATAAAATATACTAATGCAGGCCTGTTCTGAAAATCACTTGATATCAAATTCCATACATTTGGCATACACATTCACATCCACTAAAGGTATAGTAATGCCAACTACAAAGGAATTCGGCAAAATGATTTTTATTTCCGCTTCACGAATCATGTCTGAAAATATATATATCCATCTTCAAGGTTGGTTGGCTCTCATGAGTGCCCCGGTAGGCTAATTGGTAGTGAGCTAGTCTATCAGCGCCGAGGTTGCGGGTTCCATTCCCGCCAGAGACTCTGGTTTCTTTCCTGCAGACATGCGTAGAGCTTCGCGGGATTTGCTAATGAAATTAAAAAAAAATAAAAATTTAAAAAAAAATTTGATTTTTGCTAATTTTCATATTCAAAATGCCTATAAGAATTAGAAATAGATTTACAGCAAAACTATTTTTATCATCTAAAACGCTCGGATGCAAACGTGAACAGCAGACAATCGGACATGGCTAAGTCGACTTAAAATCTTTACTGGGCCCACAATGTTTGTATATAGACTATGAGGACTCAGTGTAACATACAAACTGACAAACTTAATATACTCTCATTAACCACTCGTAGTAATGGGGGGCAAACGAAAAGTGTTGAGTATGAGTAACGCGAAATAATCCTTTAAGCTGTAAAAATTTTACTCATTTATAATCCCTTGGCAAATTTGTAGAGCTAACTTTTTACAGTGCTGTTGAGAAAAAGTATGATTTTTCTTTCTTAAAACGTTTTGTGGCACGACAAAGATGATGCAGCTGTTTGTAGTAAAAGCTAAGAGCTGTTAAGACAAAGTTTTTTTTTTTTTTTTTTTTTTGCTTAGAAGGTGATAAAAAGTTTCTTTTTACTCAGAAATAAAAAAATTAGAAAATTTAAATTTGGATAAGAATGAAAAATATTTAAAATTATTTCTAAAAAATAACATGTTTCATTTGTTAAGAGTGAAATAACTATTGGCATAATGCAAGTAGGTCTCATTGATGCATTCAACACTGTTTAAAGTATTTTCGAAAAAATATTCATGCTTGTCGGGATTTGCTTAGTTAGATTTAAAACAGAAAATATGTAAAAATTAACAAGTACAATTCACATGATTTCCAGAAATTAATCAGGAAATTGCCAATAAAATTTAATTGTTTAATTTTTGCAATATTTTCAAAAAAGAAAACAAGTAAAATTGGTAAAGTCAAGTCGGCTATGCCGAATCTTCTATACCCTTAACTGCAGTACTGAAAACCAATTATTCTCTAGCTTAGATTTATGATATGTTAATGTATAGAGAATACTTAAGCTTGATATGTATTGACCCTTTAATAACAAAAACCCTTAATTCGGGTGGCCAATTGAATGGGAGCCAAGTTAAAAATGAAATAATTGGGTTTATTTTAAATTTTAAATACTCCGTATATTAAGGATATGTCTGCGGCTGGTATGCGCACCATTGCGCCATAACCGATGTTGTTAGTTTTAACTACAAGTATTTTGCTAAGTTTATTCAAGATAAAAGTGAAAAAAAAGGGTCAAAGATTATGTCAAAATATTGATAAGGTATGCGTAAGGAGTCAGAGGGTATCAACAAGGGTATAGTATTCGACCGGTTTTAACCGGTTATTTTAGTTCTGCCCAATTCGAATATTTTAAATGTCCATTTTTCGAATATCGAGTAAACCGGTTATTTTAGTAAAATAACCCGGTTATTTTAGTAATGTGTAATTTATATACGTTTTCCTTACTTGTGTTATAAATGCACCCGTAATTTAAGTATTTTTCTAATTGAATATTTGGCAAACTTAAACTTTTTATAAAAAATGTCAAAACAAAATGAAACAAAACTCAAAAAACATTATGAGCAATGTTAATACAAATCGCTAAAATGAAAGCGTGTGTTCTTGTAACAAAAACCAAAAACAATTTAAAGTACTACAAGATAAGTTCAGCTTAAAAAGTAATTAGCAATTGATAAGTTGCAAAGGTTATTTAACGTCACGACTTATTAATCACTTTTAATTAGTCTACAACAGTGATAACCACTCCATAGACGTATTTCACAGTCACGGTTGGTAATTCACATGTATACAACAACTTTGTTCGTTTCAAAACATTAGTCTACCATCAGTCTCTGCTCAAGCTTTGTGAAAGCACCACCACGCACACAAGCACATAATATCTTTGGGTGCGTGCGTTCGGGGCTTGGTTGTCACTGGTCTACAAGCTTGACATAAATATACGCCAAGTAAAACTTAACAGGGTCAAGTAGTTTTTAAGAGACTGCAAATAATACTTTACTAAAATATGCTGCCAAAAATTAATGGAAAACTCTTAAGTAGTCCAAGCATATCTTCATGCTTAAAACTACAACTTCCCAGTGCAATCAAAGATATCAAATTGTGATCGACGACTTGACAGATATTTCATACAAAAAGCAATATGACGATGCTATTCGTTTCTATAATGCAGAAACAGAATAATTTGAAATATATAATCCTGGCTAAGAGGATTTGTTTGCAACTTTTCAAAAATATGGCTGAAATTTACTGATTCATATAGACATGCTTAAATACCAACAATTTAATTTCCTGTTTTTAGAAAACGTAAATAAGTGAGTGAGTGAGAAATTATATTGAAAACACAAACGAATTTTCGTTTTTTATTTTTGTTTTCAATATAATTTCTCACTCACTCACTGGTATACGTTTTCTAAAAACAGGCAGTTAAACTCATTTAAAATAAATTTGGGAAAATATCTCAAAAAATAAATTTATTAAATTGCTATATTTTTAAACCCAAAGTTTTTCAAAATTTCAAAAGCTATGTTCACACCTATTAAATATTTGACGTCCTATTTAACTACATTTATTTTATACATTTACAATTATCATCTTAGACATAAAGTTTAGCAAATAAATAGAAATTGTTTACTGGTCACGCTTTTTTTTTTTTTTTTTTATCGTCAAATATTTGTTAGGTCTGAACATACTAGGGTGAACGATCGAATAGTATTCGACCGGTTTTAACCGGTTATTTAAGTTTTGCCCAAGTCGAATATTTTAAAAAGTCCATTTTTCGAATATCGAATAAACCGGTTATTTAAGTAAAATAAACCGGTTATTTAAGTAATGTATAATTTATATACGTTTTCCTTACTTTTGTTTGTACTATTTTTCTAATTGAATATTTGGAAAACTTAAACTTTTAATAAAGAATGTCAATACAAAATGTAACAAAAGTCCAAAAAACATTATGATCAATGTAAATACAAATCGCTTACCTGTGTTCTTGTAACAAAAACCAGGAACAATTCAAAACCCTACAAAAAAAGTTCAGCTTAAAAATTGATTTGGTGATAATATCGAACTGATATAAAAGACAATGGTGCTTAAACGGCCCTAAAATCATAAGTTGCAAAGGTTCTTCAACGTCAAGACTTATTAATCACTTATAATTAGTCTAAAATCTTGACATAAATATATATGCCAAGTAAAACATGACTTTGTTCCAAGTAGTTTTTATGAGACTGGAGATAATACTTTACTAAAATATGCTGCCAATAATGAATGAAAAACTTTTCAGTAGTTCTGGCATATCTTCATGCTTAAAACTACTCCATACCGGCGAAATCAACCATATGGAAAAATTCTTTCGTTTTATTTATTAAATTACCAAGAACTTAAAACAAAATTGAGGGAATCAAACAATCTCATGGAAGGGTTTAAACTGTGATCGACGAATTGACAGATATTTCATACAAAAAGCATGTTCATATTACTATTGTTTCTATAATACTGAAACAAAAAAATTTAAGTATATAATCCTGGATAAGAAGTTTTTTTTTGCAACTTTTCAAAAATATGGCTGAAGTTTACTGATTCATATAGACATGCTTAGCCACTAACAAATTGAAACTCATTTAAAATAAATTTGGGAGAATATCTCAAATAATAAATTTATTAAATTCCTATAATTTTTTAAAACCAAAGTTTTTCAAAATTTCTACAGCTATGTTGATACCTATAAAATATTTGATGTCCTACACGTAACCACTATTTTTCTTACAGAATCGTTTCCTTTTGCAAAACGTTTGGCTAGAGCAAACATTATTTAACGGTTTCTTAACTACATTATACATAAGTACAATTATCATCTTAGACATAAAGTTTAGCAAATAAATAGAAATTGTTTACTGGTCACGCTTTTTTTTTTTTTGATTTTATCGTCAAATATTTGTTTGGTCTGAACATACCTTAAGTCATATCTATATATTTTGTTGGTTCCTTACCTTCGTG
The DNA here is from genome assembly GCA_949318255.1 of Pollenia labialis. Classification (NCBI taxonomy): domain Eukaryota; kingdom Metazoa; phylum Arthropoda; class Insecta; order Diptera; family Polleniidae; genus Pollenia; species Pollenia labialis. The sequence continues at coordinate 111,693,262 of OX439141.1, forward strand.
AATTGTTTTGTTTTTATTCTAATTAACTTTTTATTACAAAAACTAATTTGATTTTTGTATTTTAATGTATTCAAATTAAAACGGGTTAACCGGTTATTTTTTAAATGCTTAACCGAAACCCGGTTTTTTTAAAATAGCAACTATTCGGAATATTGAAAACCGGTTATTGAAAAAGTCGAATAATCGATCTCCCTATTGTAGACCCTATAAAATATATCCCACTTGATCAACAAGAGGGTATCAATTCCCTTTAAAAAAACGACACATAATATTCATATCTACCTGCTATAAAAATATCGTGCTGTTTGTATACTTTTTTTAAGGAAACGGTTGATTTGAAAATTCTTTTTCATATGCCTTTAATATTCAATTAAAATTTTCAAGTTAATACCGTCTTTTTGATCAATTGCGATACATTTTATAGGATCTAGGCAAACTGATATATACAGTTTTAACCTCGAATTTGGCAGAGTTCAAATTTGACACATTCGTTGAGGTGTTGGGAAACCTGAGATCCTTTCTGCTACCAAGGCAATCAGTAGAAGCTGAGACTTTGGTCACACCTGACTCTTAGTTATGTCCCCTTATGGAATCACGTGGTGATTGTGGCTTTGACCCAAAGCAGATTTCAAAAAGTCAGCATCAAATTAAGCTAGGTTGTTCTTAATAAGTAGGGCAAATTATAAACCGATTCTCACTTTTGGTTATGGACCTAATTTATTTAAACACATGGGAGCGTAGTTTTTGAAACCTAAATTCTTATTTGTTCACAGGTTGATTCCATTATGTCTACCTAAAACATTTGATCATAACTTGAGAACGATTTCTCCGAATTTGGTAAAAACACTTACAAATTATCTGTATATATAAAATTGTAACATTCCTGACTGATTCATCATCGCACAGCCTAAAAGCCTGCATCTAAAAACTTGAAATTAGGACCAGAGATTGGTCACTCCCCAAATCGATCCACTAAAACGGGATTTTTGGAAATTCGAATGTTTAGGGGGTTAAAAAAGTAAAAACGGGAAAATTGGGTAACCTTTTATCTCCAAAACTAAAAGAGATACGAAAATAATGAATTAATAAGCGTTGTTTTTTAGAAAAATAAGCGGACAGGTGTCTGTACTTTTTTGAAATTCTGGAGTAAACGAGTAAAACCGAAATTTTGGTACTTTTTTGACACCCCATCTAACTTTTGAACCAATAAACATAGAAACAAAGTTAATACCACATTCGCAACTTATCAAAAAAATACGAATACTAATTTGGTGCTTTTTCGAAATTCGAACAACCGTTAGAAATAGGTATGCCAGTGAATCCTTGGCGAGCATTTCGCCGATATTTTGTTTCACACATAATTGTCATAGATCATTCTAACATAATAAACAATTTTAGATAATTCGACTAACATAATGTGCGTTCGTTTACTTTTCCAGTAAAACCCCAGTAAAATACAGTAGGTGATTAATATGAAAATTTAACAAATTTATGTGTACGCGAACGCATTTCAGTAAAATCCAGTGTAAATTTCAAATTTTAGGGTAAACGAACGCAGCTAAAATTAATAAAAAAAAAAAATGGCTTCAAAATGAAACATAGCACTAATTGCAGGCTAGCACTGATAGGTTTGCTTAAATTAAGGCACGGTAACAGATTCAAAGTGTATAAAGTGGCCATGGAATTTTCTTTTTACAATTTCTTAACAAAAAAAAAAAAACAAAAAATTACTATGTATGACTCTACACCTACTAGGATATCGCTAAACCGCTTAACTGGTGTATGACTAGTAGGAATTTACAATTGTACAATACAATTTTTTCCCCAATAACACATAGCCCTACTTGACGGCCAGATGACGATATGTATGTAGTTTTACTATTTTCGAGTTTTTATTGTAGAATGAAATAAATTTTGTAACAATTTTAAAAGAATTTATTTATAACTTTTATTGTTTTATTTTTCTTCAGAAACCACTGTGTAATTTTTTTCTTATTTCACTGCGCTCGAAATTTACAATTTTTTAAGCAAACTGGGCACTTTGCGTTTTTTTAGGATAGCTCTTGCTTGCGCGATACACCGTTATTTCGAAAATGGAGGAGGTTGCACAACATATGTTCGCGTAACTCAAAAACGGTTTAGTCTATTGAAATTACTAAGCACAAGAAACAATTTTTTTTTTTTTTTTTTTAAATTTTTTTTATCAAAATTTAGAAAATTTTGTTTTTTAAAAATTCCAAAAAAAAAAATTGGAAAATGCAGAAAATCAGACATATAAGAAACGTAGCCAAATTAAGGAATTTCAACCAAGTACAAATGGCGGTTTAATAAAATTCTTTAATGTGGCCCCTGCAGCGCCTAGGATGCCCCTAGATGGGTCAAATGTATGACCAATCCCACTTTACTTTTCATCTCAATCAAAATTTGCTAACAGATTGTTACCATTTATAGATTGTGTTCTTTGCAGCTTCGTTTTTTATATGTCTGCAAAACATTAGAAGCATAGCTGCATTTTCCAATTTTTTATAAAATTTTTAAAAATCAAAAAATTTCGAAATTTTGATAAAAAAATTATTTTCTTTCCAAAAAAAAATTATGTTTTTAAAACGACTGCGCATATTAGAAAGGTTCTAACATTCTTAAAGGAAATTTTATTGCGGGAATCGGTTTTTTTTAGAAATTTCAATAGACTAAACCGTTTTTGAGTTACGCATATATATGTTGTGCAACCTTCTCAATTTTCGAAATAGCGGTATATCTCGATAACAAGAGCTTACCTAAAAACGGTTAGTACCATTGGATTCAGCATACGCGTATTATGTTAAAACACCATGAGCCCGGCTTGTCTAATTTTGCAACTAGCACAGTGTTATTTTCGCGCTTATGTTACATCAAAAAGAAAATAATGACAGAGTAAAACAAATCTCTTCTTTGCAATAAAAGTTAAGTAGTAAATTTAAACCAATTTGAATAAATTACCAAAAAGGCAAATGGGTGTTACCTTTAACAACTTTTCACTTCCGCAAAAAAGTTGCTTCTACCTCATACAAAACTCTCTATCACTTTTTCTCTTCGTAATCTTTTGCAGGAAATTAACAATAACTTACTTATACATACATCCCAAAAGAAAATCAATTCTACATATTTGACTCCACAAAAACAATCCCATAAATTAATATGGCAAATATTTTGCCAATTATTAAATTTTTGAAATTCGACTTTTTCCCTACCCCTCCACTAAAAGGACTTTTTTTCCAGCCTCAGGCTGTGTGACAATTTTGTTAACGCTATTACAGGAAATGTTAACAATTTTTTTACGATTCCTACTGCTCTAGAGCTTTTAGTTATACAAAAAATCATAATAAAATTTCTTTAGCTGTTGCGTAGTTTTACTCTTAAAATTCGTTTTACCTACAAAAAGTGTTTAATTGGAATGCTTTTTACAATTTATTTTCTTCCTGTTTGTTGAATGTAGAGAAGAGAAGAACAAAAAATCAAATATTGAAATGAGCGTGTAATTGAATTCCTATCTCGAATATAAAACAAAATTGTATGGCAATATGGAATTCAATACAAAACCTGCAAATTAATACCCAAACATTATATGAGGAACAGTGTAAGCATAAATAACCCAGTTAACAAATATGTGACCAAGTTAACGACTGTAAAAGGTATATCAGTATATTTTTTGTCATATTATTCGCCTCTCGAAAGAGCAAAATAAATAATCATAATTTATTTTAAAACATTAAAATTCTATTACATAGAAAAAATTATCAGTAGTTGTTATAATGGAACACTTTTTATAGGGCCAATAAAATCCAACGGTGTCAAATCGCAGCTCCGAGGTGGCCAAACGACATCAGCTCTGCGGCTGATAATGCGAACTTCATAAACAGGGCGCAAAACATCGAGTGTAACTTTGGCTGTGTGTCACGTAGTGCCGTCCTGTTGAAACCAAATGTAGCCAATATCCTCCTCTTCAATTTTTGTGAACAAAAATTCGTTCAACATGGCCCGATAACGATCGCCATTGACTGTAACGGCCACTACTTCTCCATTTTCGAAGAAAAATGGCCCAATTATGCCTCTTGCCTTTTGGGTGCAACGGCTTTTCAATGCATGCGTGCGGGTTTTCTGTGCCCAAATGCGACAATTTTGCTTGTTTAGATATCCGCCAAGATCAAAATGAGCTTCATCTGAAAAGATGATTTTTTTTGGCAAAATCGGCATCTTCTGTAAGTCGATCGCAGTCCCACTTAGCGAAGCGAAAACGCATATTTTCCAGCGTTGTTCAAGCGTTTACACAACCATATTCCTTCAGCGGATGGATAAAACTAATAATCTGTCGAATCAGTCATGAGCTAAGTGTTACCATTCACGAAATAAGCACTCGTTGAAAAAAACGTTAGATGGCGGACCCGTTATTTTAAACAATTTACGTCTTGTTTAAAATATTAAAAATTTGATTAAAATTCCCTTAGACTATATAGAATGGCAAAAATTAGTAAATTAGCGGAAATTCGCAAAAATTTGCTAACAGTGGCATGATATTAAAGTCTACTATTTAATATAAATCGTAAAAGCTGTTAAGAATCAGAACACTTACAGTAACAAATTGCTTTTATTGCCAACAAAATTTGAAACAAACCCAAAAACTAATTTGAGATTGCTAAATCGAAATGCAGAACACCAAAAATGCTAAAATAATCCACTTTTGAGTGGATTCGGATTCTAAAACACACCCGATTAATAGTTTTTTATAAATTAAAAAAACTTTAGGTTTACGCACTAATTGTGTCTCCTTTGATGAATTAACGCAACGAATTCTTGCCGACGAATACGTCGTACACAGAAAAAATTATTTTTCGAATTCAAACAAAAAATTTGTAGAATCAAAACATTTTTTGTCTGACATCGGTCCTACAAACAAATTCGCATATTCAAACAATTTATTTGCATTTTGTTTACTAAAAAAAACACTGATTTTTTCAAACAAATAATTTACAGAATCAAACAAAAAGTTTACTGAAATTCATATAAATTTCAAACAAATAATTTTGCTGAATCAAACAAAAATTTTTTGCACAAGCAATGACGCGCACCCAAGCTATCACTGAAGGAGAAGATGAAGGCAGAAGCAGAGCGGCGGCTGGCTTTGAGACACATGTTTTGTTGGAATTATTTTTGAACGAAGTCTTGTTTATACACACAATGTTTTTCTTCATCACTCACTGTTGCTGTAACCTTTCCTTGGCTAAAGAAGAAGAAATGTAACAAACAACGGCAGCAGACCGACTCGATATGTTTTTCGTCATCACTTTATTTTTGTATTTGATGTAGGTATTTAAGTAAACAGTTTTCAGAAATTGAATACGGGATTTTGTTTTTCATTCTTTTTTTTCCAACTTTGAAACCAACCAAAAATTAATTTTGTTTCTTATAATGTGGTTGTTGTTTCTGTTGTTTAAAAAAGAATGAAACCTTTTTTTACCTGCTATTTTTTTTTGTTTTTTTACTAATAACCTCGTCGCGCTATTTTATCATCTTTCTTCTTGTTGTACTTTTTAAAGCGTCCAAAAATAAACTGTATGTGTTTTGTGTTGTTGTTCTTATATATCTCATAAAGAAGTGTTGCTTACGATCAAATAAAAAATGCAAAAAACGACAACATTAAAGAGCGTTAAATATTTCATACAAAATTATGAAAAATTGAAACCAATAGCGCGTATATTATATTATTGAAAAGTTGTCAACATTTTTGTTGGTTAAATAAAAATCAAACAAAAATATTAATTGAATCAGTAAAAAAATTTGTAGAAATTAAAAAAAATTTCAAACAATCGTTTGTTTGAAAATAATTCGGCAATAATTTTTTCTGTGTACTATGCGAAGTTCGTTGTTCGTCCCAGTAGTGTTTATACCATAAAACTCACATATTTCAAATTAGTAAAGAGATTTTATTTTTATGATGAAACAAATTTAATCTAATTTAAACAAGAACTTCTATGCGAGTACCTTCGCAAATTTCTTGTGCAGCACAGTGTTATTTAAGCTAATTAAAGTTTAATTTCAAAACTTTTTTTACTTAATGTTTTGCTTTAATTTAATAATTTTCTCTGCACTATTTTTTAGCGTCGAATTTTAGTTGTTTTTTTCAATATTTTCCCTTTAGTTTTTCTAATAACGAAAAATAAACTAAATTTTACCAATTTCTGGCAAAAGTTTTCGTTTTTACATATTGGCAACTATTCGCATTCGTATGATAGTGTTTAATAAATGTATGTGTGTGTGTGTATGAGTGTATATTAACCATGCAGTAAAAACAAACTAATAAAACATTTAGATTGAAAGCCAAATAAAAAACGGCACGGGACAAAAATCTAACAAAGCCAGAAAAAGATAAAAGAAAAAAAATAACACACACAAATGTTGTTAAACCAAATAAACATGCGGCTGCCATTAGGAAAATTAAATTTTGCCAGAGCCAAAAAACTAAACAATTTTTTTGTTGCAGTATTTTTTTGTTAAACAAATATTGAAAAATTCAATAAAAATCCATCGTATGGATTTAACTACAATATTGCTAGCAAATACTATTGAAGTAAAGATTTTTCTTAAACGTTTAATTTGAAAATTTCAGTACGAAAAGAAAATATTTAAGATTAAGTTGTTCGAAATATTTACTACATGACGCTGTATCTCTAAAGGAAACTGTCAACATTTAAGTAGCCATTTGGGAAGATCAAGTTACAAGTGCTTATAAATGTCAAAGATGTTCAACGGATTGTTGTTGTATACTTATGCATCGTGGTTTCTCTAGCAATATCTAAAGCCATTTTTTCTTAACATAACTGCAAATACGTGCCAATCGTCTTGTTTAATGATGACAAGTGTAAAGGTTGGTTGGTGCTTCTATTTTTCTTTTAAAAAAGTATATAAAGGTAGTTGAAGAAGTGGTAATTCCAAAAGTTACGTGCTGCATTTTTAAATGACACCAAGATTTACTTTTTCTTTTGTATTTAGACTTTCGGGTTTTAGAGTTTAAGTTTATGAAGACAAATGGGATATTTGCTGTTTGATTTTGAAGAGTTCAATCAAGGTAAAGCAAGAGTATGAATTCTTTTTTTTAAGGTTTTTTGAATAAAATTATCATTACGGAAAATAGAGCAGGTTATTATAATAAGCATCAACAAAATATAAAGATGAGAATAGAAATTATCATATAATCGTCCTTTATATACATTTGTGCAAATAAAATTTTATGTGTATTGGGATTATCGTAAGAACCAAATCATGCTGTGCTCTTACACAGAATATGTGCTTACCAATATACAGGTAAGAATTTAAACAAAATTCCAATTCAAATCCATACATACATATTTCATGAGCATGTTTTTTAAAGGAACGCAAATATGGAACAAATCTACGGAGTCTTATATTTAAGTTTCTTTCTTTATTAGCTTAAAAGATATAGACTAAAAAATTAATAGTAGAAAGGAAGTTCTTCGTCTGTGTCGAGAGGTATGTTTGCTGCTTGTACAAACACCCGGAATTGATCTCAAAAGAACATTGGTTGAAGGAGTAAGATAATAAAGTCCATATTACCCAACAAATTTTACAACCAGGGCTGTGGAGTCGTTGAAAAATAGTTCTAACTCCGACTCCAACCGCTGAAATTTTTTTATGTCCAACTTCAACTCCGACTCCTACTCTAAAATTGATGCTAAACGCATATAAGACTGGTCCTTTTTTGACTTTAAACTCTTTTTTAATGCAGTACCTTGTGATAGGTTAAACATAGCAAGAAAATTATTCTGTATAAATTACAAATCGATATTTTAACTATTGCATCGCCAATTTCGAAGAATTTGTATTTTGGAAAATATAAGAAAATTTTATTTAATTCCGAAAAACCTCAACTCCGACTCCACAGCCCTGATTATAACTGTAGTAGGATTACCTATACATATTTATATAAAACATAGGCTTCCATCCGAAGACATTTCCGAGGATGTTGTCTTGTGGCCTGCGCATTGCATGACCAATACAGTGCCTTTTACGCCTTTAGATTTTAATATCATTAGGAGTACAGAATGTTATATTACACAGTTTTTACGTACACAAAGAAAAAAATTGATTTTAATTAAAATATTTGTAATATTAAAAAAAAAATTAATAAATATTTGCAACAGTAAACAAATTAATAGTATCAATTAAACGTTTAGTTCACTAGATTAAACGTTACATTTACTTGATTTAACGTTTAATTCACTTGATTAAATATCTGATCTTATTTTTGATTAATTCTTTAAGTGCTGAAAAACTTTGGAGAACTGTTTCTGTGAACTGAGAAGGTTCATAAAAAAAACAAAGTATAAAGATGGAGTAACCAGTGTTGCCAGTTTAGCCATTTAGTGACCATTTCTTTCTTTCTATTAAAAAATTAATTTACCCACCAAGATATATTTATGCTATAAACACATTCGAGACAGCAAGCTACCGACTTCAATATGTCAAAAATAGAATACATGTGTGTATATGAAAATGATTATTTTCACGACGACACGGCTACATGGCTGCAGGTTGTTGTCTGTGCTTATTTTGTCGTTGTAGTCAAATTAAACTAATTTCTATTTTTGTCCACTACAAAACAGAAAAAGTGTTGGTAATATTAAAAAATATTTAAGGAATAAGTGCTTAAAAATATTTTTTTTGTTTAACAGAAAAGAATACGCTTGAAATTGAAAAAATTATATAACTTTTTAGTATCCTTTAAAGAAGCTCTATAGGAAGATGTTTTCGCGCTAACGCTTTCCTTATGAGTTATAGGTCGTTAAAGTTGCAAAGTACTTTATCTATATTTATTTAGCTATAAAATGAATCTTTACAATATGGGAAACATTGGAAAATGCTTCAAAAAGTTTTTCACATGACGTTTAAGCATGACGATTAACCTTAAGAGACAATTTAGGATATTCGTACTCCATGGCTTACTTTTATTTACAAAATTGGCTTTATCTTAAAATTATGTCTATATAACAATTATTATTTAACCCTTAGATATTTGCTTAATAAAGATTTTCTGTATTGCGGGTTTTCGGCCTTGCGGAACACTTATTAATTATGAACATATGTATGTACTACAATAATTAAATATGTAACAAATACAGAAATTATTACCACATACATATATATTTTTACTCAAACTTATAAATAAATTGAGTAATTTTTCAAGATATAATTTTTTAAACCCTAATAAATTTAAAATTTTACATTATGGAGTTACTAAAAATAGGGTATATTAAAGCTTGCAGTGATCTTCCCTAAAATTATTATGTTTGATTAAATATCTAGAAATATTAATATTTGAAATTGGCTCTTAACGGGCTAACAAATCAAAATTTTTAATCCACCATGTGAAAAATATTTCGAAGTAGTTTCTAATAATACCATTCTTCTTAGATTTAGTTTTTACCTCTAAACTTATTGATAAGGGGAACGTTCGTAAATGCAGTTGTTTGGTATCACTTGCGCAGAAGTAAAGTTTAATGTTCGTGAAAGCATCACTTGTAAGAAACTTGGCATCACTCTCATATGTCAAAAGTTTTTTATGTAGTCATGCCGCAGCTCTGCAGCAAATTTTTGCAAATATTGCTTATGTTAATTTTCTGACTTTTGATATAAAAGAAATCGGTTAATTTTTCTTTTGTGATGTTTTTTCTTGTAATTTTAAGAACACTGCCACTTTTTCTTTCAATATTTTCAATAGAATTTGTCATCGTTATTGTTGATAACATTTTTATTATTATTTTATGTTTGCCTATTAAACTTTTGAAATTTAGCTCATGTTCAAAAATTCAAAATTTGCACAGCTGTTGTGCAGTAAAAAATTATCAGCATCACAACTGCAACTGGTACCCACGCTTCAGCAACAACATTTTGCATTAACGCAGCAGTGATCTGAAACTTTTACGACGTGCAATGACTGACAACTAATTTTATTTTGAAAGCAGTATATATTTTTTTGTTTAATCTGCTGTTGTTTATTAGTTCAAAAAAAAAAAAAAAAAATTCAAAAATTTTAAATGATTTTTAATAAGTTCATTTTTTTACGCTATAAAATGTATTATAAATAAGTATTTATATATTTATTGGCTTAAAATAAGTTTGTGTAGTAGTTTTGAATTATGCATGTTTTTCCATTTTATAAAAGTAAAAAAATGATAGTGGCACCACTGAAATATAAATACATAGTAAAAAAAACAGCTGTTTATAATTTTTCAATTGTAGCTGTCGTCATCAAAATAATTCAGTAGCTGACTACACGGCTATAATTGCACCCAGCAGCATTTGTAGTCGCATGTTCGTGTAGCCTGCTGTCTCGAATGTGTTTAATGCATTACATAGCACTCTTAGTGCGCGAGCGCGTTGTAAACTTTAGTAAAAAAGGTTAACTTGCAGTTGTATACAGAGCAAGTAGCATACAAAATATTATGACGCGTCTGCGACAGAATTTTAAACTTTTTAAAGCGGTGGTTTTGACAAGTAGTAGCTGCCACGTAAAGAAATGACTAGCCAATTTTCAGAAAAATTCAAAATACAAAGAAAAATAATACTAATATCCCAACAAGAAATTGCTGATGACTAACACATACAAAACTTGCAATTTTGCATTAAATTCACGTATATTAAAGTTCACAATTATGAGTGTGAAAAATGTCACACGTACACGAATGTTTACATCAATTTTTTCATATTGCCCTTAATGAAATGGTAGAAACTTCTGATGTAGAAACACATCAGCAAAGTCCATCAGATGATGCATCAAATGGCTTTCATTGTTCTTGGCACATTTATTTATTGTTTAGATAAGTTGCTTTTAACATTCTTATAAAATAAGATTTTGTTTGTCGTGCTTAATTCCCAATTTTTATTCTTGATAAAAACATTGAAATTTATTGTTGATGGTTAATCGATGGTTGATCGTCATGAAACTTCATCCAAAGATTTTAGAAAAACTAAAGATATTAAACCAAATAAATATATAATATAAATAAATTGGTTGGAATTCATCCAACAATAATTGAAGTTGTTAGTAGGTTAAGAAAAAACAAAATAAAAACAAACAGAAAATGCTTTATTGCTCTCGCAAAAATAAAGCATGTTGCCAGTTTCGTTTTTTTAAGCCGCGCACTTGCCAGTTTATTATCAAAGTGTTTTTATTAAGAATACAAATTGGGAATTAAGCACGACAAACAAAATCTTGTAAAATAAAATTTTGTATTCACAAATGTTACGTTGATTTTAATAAAATGTAAAAATGTTTTCACATTTATTCGTGTTTTCTTTTCTGAAAATAATGTTCCATGGATGCCAGCATTCGCGCGGGTTTTTGTTCTATTCTATAAATATATGCAAAAATGTGAAAAGTTGTCGTTTTTCTTTCTAAATATGTTGCAAAAATACATGGCAAATTTGTTCCATTTACCCTTTTTTGCATCTGCGTTTAGTACTTTTTTGTGAAAGCAAGAATATTTTTTTATTAAATTTTTTCTTGTGTTTGCGTTAAATTTCTGTTATATTTAGGGGATTCACAAGGTAGTCATAAAGTTGTAAAGTCATATGTCCTAAAATAATTACAAGAAATATATAGGACTGCAGTGGGTTTCCGCTTATAATTAAGATTTCTACTGTACAGTTATGACGAATCAATAAACACAGCATTAACATTTTTATTTAGTTTAAAATACAACAACATTTATTTTAAACAATTGTAAAATATTATTTAGGACATTATGACGATATGACTCGATAGCACACCTTGTGAATCCCCCAATTGTGTTTTTAAGTTATATTGTGATGGAAAACAATGTTTTTGTTTATCGTTTTTAACAAAACCTGGCTGTTATTATTGAAAATCGGTGTTTTTAACGCTTATTGGAATTCGAAGGAACTTTAATGTTGAAACTTGCTACAACCGTGGTGAAAATCGCTTATTATATCAAACTTTGCATCCAATATTAAACACGCTAAATACACATTAGTGTTGAGTTTAAAACGCAGCTATTATATGGTTCCACTTTAATTTAGAAAAATGTATCACTTTGTAAGGGTGCGTGTTACCTTAAAAATATATTGCACAATTATAATGCATTATTAATTTTTCGAAAACAAAAGGCCATAGGCCATTATTTGCTATAACCGATGAATGTCTTTTTGTCTCTGTCGTTGAAAAATTAAAAATTTTAGTAAATTTTTGTCGCCGTCATCGATATGTGTTATTGGCGTTCTCAACGTCTGCAATGTCCCATCGGCTTTGAGTGCAATTTAAAACGTTACGATGTAATCTCTTTTAATAGTTTTCGACATGAGTTACAGACACACTTTTTTTCACTTTTTTAAAAACGATGGAATATTTTGTTGCTCATCTTTTCGATGCGAACATGGGTACAGGACTACAAAAAAAATATTTCCAAATCAATTTATCGATGCAAAACAACTAACAAAAGAGGCTTTTATAATTCGATTTGTGTATCATCTGCCATTTTTCATGCGCTAAAGTTTTAAAATCCACGAGACTCGTCGATAAAAAAATAAGCGTTATGTACGTCTTTCTTTAGGCGTTTTTACTAACCGAAATTTCCTTCAAGTTTTTAGAAATTTTAGGCCAACAATTTGGTATTAGCTGTTATGATAATAACATTTGTATTCGCGCGATAAATGTCATGAAACACTCCATTTTATTGACGGTTTATATAAAAAAGAATGAAACTCATGAAAGTTTTTTTTATTTTGTTGGTAAAAGTTCATGTTTTATCTTAAAAAAGTTCTTAAAGTAAGCCATTTTTGAACATCAAATTTCGCAAAACTAGATTTAATAAAGATTTGGAACACGTCGGATAAATAGTTTCCTTATTAATGGTAAAACTCTATTAATTTAGTACATTTTGATTTTATTTTATCTTAATGTGACTGAGATGTGAGGATTACGGGTTCACTTTAAACCACAAACTCTAGTGTATTTTACTACAACATCTACGTTATTATTTTTGGTAAATTAGTTGGAATAAACAAAATATCGTGTATTTAACTACAACGGAAAGGCGACGTTATAATTTTTGGTAAATTAATTAGAATACAATTTGTTATTATACTTGTAACATGATTTAAATAACTAAATATTTCAACTGAATAATGGGAAATTCTTTTGTTTTTATTTTACTATTTAAGCATTTTTGCTCATAGAATTAATTTAGGCACGTATCAGTTTGCTAAAATTTAACTCATAAATAGTTAACTTACCTTAGGTCATAGACGTTAAATAAGTCTGGTTAACGACAATTTGCCACTATCTCAGACAAACACCCCGGCCAACCAATTTTAAAGCTAAAGGCAACATCTCGCTTGAATTATTGGTTTTCGTTACAACAAACAAATACGTACGTTCATATAAATATAATGATAGCTTTAATAGAAAACGTTACATTTAGTACTTAGAATGGAATTAATTTATTTTGTAAATCCTCTTTACAATGATTGATAAGTTTTGCTACGAACATATTTATGCTTGGTTTTCTTTTAAATTTTAATCATGTCACATGCTTAATTTTTTTTTGTTTTTTCATTTTTCTTTACAATTTTTTCCCAAACTTTTATTTGTGTTACAATAATCTGGACAAAATGAAACTGACATTAAATAAACTTCGTCAATATAAAGTTTATTGTGTTACAAAAGAAATACTTAAAGAATTTGTCACTAATCCTCTTACATGAAAAAAGTTAATACTTTGTTCTAAATCGTACGGTTTAATTTGCCAAAGTAAAATCCTTTATTTTTTTTTGTCTTAACAAAATGAAATAATTTTTATTTCAGAACAAAAACATAAGCTTACTTTTAAAGTTGCTATACTTAAAGGCATTTAAAGACATTTTTGCATTAATTTTTCGCTATAATTTTAGATTAAAATCTTTATTTCGTACAAATTACCCCTTTTTCCAATAAAGGATATTTTGACTTATTAAGCACAAACATTCACATACATACATACATTTTTTTTAATCAATGAATAGAAAATATAAAAAAATGTCTGCAATATTTCATTGTTATTGTTGCATCTGCTTTTCGTTGTACGATTTCTTTGTTTCGCTCTGCAGCCAAAAATCCCATATTTACATAGCAAATATCCACTCAAACGGAAATAAATCCCAAAACAAAAAAAAAAACAAAGTTAATCATCTGTAAAAATTGCCTAATGGAGAGTTTAACATAATAAAACTGTTAGTCCATATCGAAAAAGTCAAAAAATATCTACATACATAGAAAGTAGATCGACAATAAAGGAAATCATTTGCATATGTCCTTTTTATTTAAGGAAACAGCATATAAAAATGGAATTAAATTTAACTAAAACAGACCTCAAAATCAAAGTTTGATTCAAAAGTATTGCATGAAAAAAATAGTTGCCAAAATGGTTTTTTCATATCAGGTTAATTTGTTTGTCATATCCAAGACATAAAAATATTAAAAGATTATTTTTGATAAACCTTATTAATCAAACATTGGCGCAAAAAAAAATTTCATATAAAAAAATGCTTTATAGTAAATATACAACCAGAGAAAAAACATGTTTGAATATGGTCACCTCCAACTAAACTATTTTTAAAGAAAAATTTAAACATATTTTCTTTAATTTAACCATATTATTGTCACTGACAACCATATTATGGTTAAATAAGTCCTCCATCAAGAAGACACAACCATATTATGGTTGCCTCCAAACATGTTATCGTTAATAAAACCTAAAATATGTTTAACACTTATAATAGCATGGTTAGTTATCAACCATAGCATGTTGCTCTTATAAAATTGAAAAAAAAATGTAGTTAATTTAAAAGCAACTATAATATGGTTGCCGGTGACAATAATATGGTTAAATTAAACACAATGTGTTTATATTTTTCTTTATAAAATAGTTTTGTTGGAGGTGACCATATTTAAACATATTTCTTCTCTACGTGTAAGGAGTCAATTTCGATTAAGAAGATACAAAAATTAAACCCATTTGTTAATGTTAATGTGAGTTTGTATTTTCCCTTAGTTTTTCATTTGCCGGGAAAGCGGGACTTATTTTTCAATTTTGTGGGATGACGTGAATTCCTGTTTAATACAAATTGATGTAAAATATTTTTTAATTTGATTTATTTGAACAAATAACGTATTCTGAGATAAAGAGGGTTGCAATAGGGAAAAAGTGCTTAATGGAACCTTAAGATCTTTGAGTTCAAAAGTACACATGGGCAAAATTTCAATTATTTTGTAGGATTCTTGTGTCAATTGCTCCAACAGACTAGTCCTGGGATTTGTGAAAAAGAACAAGTACAATAAGAAAGGACTCATGACCAATGAAAGAAGGACCAGGCCCTTAACTGGTTTATGAAGAAAAAAATGCAGAAAAAGTAATGAATTACAGTACAGTCTTCACCGGTGCTGTGATACAATTTTTGGTACTTTCCAAAAGTTGGTTCTTGAATTTAATTCTAGGATTTTCTTTATTTATTGAAAAAATACTACAATTTAGTAACTGACTCTAAGCACATTCATTGAGAATAGATCTGTGACTGGTCAATTGGTGTCAATTGAACTCCTCCAATGACAACCCCATGTAAAAGTGATAGGTCTTATTCATATAAAGTGTAAGAACTAGAACCGATCTCTACCACCAAAGACCTATCACAGGACTACTTTCGTGTCAGTTCGCTTTCCCTCTACGGAAGTAATAGCTAAATGACTTTTTGGTTATCTTTTTTCAATGCGCAATAACATTTGAAATAAAAAATGCTACCGATCTGTGACATTAGGAGGGTTTAGGAATAAAAACTTAAAAAACCATAACCGCAGAGAACTGATGATTAATTCGGAGTTATTTTCCAAAAGCCGCCTTTAAGGTTTTAAATTGTCCTCATATAAAAATTAACAAATAGTCTTAAGCTCTTATTGCCACGCCAACAGCATTTATATAAAACCAAAAAAGTTAAATTATTTAAAAAAATTATTGCAAAATATTTATTTTAATAGGATTTTGGTTCAGAATAAGCATTTATAGAATCGTTTAAAAGCCTATTTCTAATTTTAATCAAGAAGATTTCAATGATAAAACACGTTTCCTTTCTACGGATGTTTGCGTTTATAGCAAGTTTGGATACCGAAACGAATTTCGGTTACATATTGATTTTGACTAAAAATCCATGCAGAAGATTAGGAGTTAATTGTCTTAGTGCCACTAGAACAATTACTAGAACAAGAAGTTCTAGTTCTAACGGCGTTAAAGTTTTTATATAAAAATCAGGGGCCGAAAATAAGAGTTATTTTTAAATTTTTGAAGAAATAAATCATACATAAATGAACATCGTAGAAAACTTTTAATTGCACCATCATGATTTTTAGGCGAAATACATCCAAAATATTGCATGATATTTATATTTTTGATTTTTTTTTAACAATCAAAAATAAGAGTTATTTTTGATTTTTATTTTTTTAAATGAAAAATAAAAGTTATTTTTGATTTTAATATTTTTAAATCAAGAAATAAGAGTTATTTTTGATTTTTATATTTTTATATCAATAATAAAAATCAATTCAAAACTCTTATTTATTTGTTGATGCCGTATGTATTATAATATGCTGCTTCATTCAAATTTCTATATGTATATAATATGTTATGTGACTTATCCATTACCAGCTATAAAAACATGAATGCATAGAAATAGCTTATGAGTTTTGGCTGCCATTCAAGTCGGGAAAATACGGTAACCTTATATGTCCAAAACTAAAAGAGATACAAAAAAAATTAAATACTTATCGTTGTTCTTTAGAAAAATAAGCGGACAGGTGTCTGGTACTTTTTTGATATCCGGCCCTTTTAGGGAGTTAACGGCTAAAACCTGAATTTTGGTACTTTTTTGACACCCCATCTATCTTTTGAACCAATAAACATAGAACCAAAGTTTATACCACTTTCGAAACTTATCAAAAAAAATACGAATACGAATTTGGTACTTTTTCGAAATTCGAACATTTAAGGGGTGAAAATCGTAACTATTTTTGGTACTTTTTTTACAAAACATTTTCCTCCATTCTTTGACATATTCGTACTAAATTATGGGCTCCCACTACAATACTGAAATTTTTGATACTTTAATGGGGGGAAAAATAGTGCCAAAACAGGAAATACGGGAAATTTTATATTTTTGCTTAACTTTTTGGTTCTACAACTGGTATGTTTTTTAATAATCGTTAATATTGGACCTAGAAACATAAAAGTCAACATGTAATGTCGTGAGTGGATAAGAGTCTATGAGGGAAGTTTTTGGTACTTTTTTGTTCTTTAACTGGTACTTTTTGAATATCCGTTAGTATTGGACCTAGAAACATAAAATTCAAGATGCAAGGTCCTGAGTGAATGATAAAATAAACTTTGGCATACAGATATGTCCACGAAGAAAAAGAAAACGCTAACGAAGTTGCGGGTTAAATGCTATTAAGTATAAAATTTATATTTAAAAAAAAAATCTACAATTTTGAAAAAATTTTGATTTTTCTTTTTTAAATCATGTATTTACATAAATTAATAATGTTCATTTGCAAAAAGAATTTTTAAAAAATTTTAATTTTTCAAATTTTTATAAACAGCTTTCAACACGAATTTATCCCAATGTTCACTTTGTGCAATTTTCAAAAAAAAAAAAATCCACAATTTTGGAAAAAATCAAATTTTTTTTTATCAAATTTTTAGTAAAGCTTATTATTGTTCATAATCAAAAAAAAAAATTAAAAAATTTTATTTAGAACCAAAGTTAAGAATTTTTTAATTTTTCAAAAACTGAAATTGGCGGTGAAGTTACACGCAACTATCTATAAGAACTTGCTTATGAAAAGCAAGTCGACAGAAAATATCGTCAATATCAAAAATTGCATATTGAATTGTTTAATGTAATTTCACTTGATATTGGATGGGTTTTTGTTTAAATACAAATTCTCCGTAATATTTTATGTTTATAATCCGATGGGAATGTTTTCGTAAATTTTTGGGGTGTATACTATTTTTTTATTTAGCGTATAACTAGCGTTATATTTTATGTTGTCTTAAGTAATTTGTCATATAGTAAGGAAGTAATTTTTTCATTATATTATAAACGAAAAATCTAAAAATTGGATGTTTTCTTGAAAATATTTATTAAAATACTAAGTAGTAAGCTGAATAATATACCTCTAAGCTAAGGTGCTATAAGAGGGCATATAAAAGCTTTTATATTTTGAAGAAGTATAATTCTTAATTGTACATCAAAACACTAACCATATAATAAGAAAATTATATTTGGTTAGCAATGAAATTATATAAATGAAATAAAAAACTATTCCGCAAATTCTGTGAGAATGGTAAAATTGAAAAAATGCCGTGGACGCAGTAGGCAATGGCTGAATGTCCGTTATTTTTAGATAATATTTTTGAAAAATTATTCTGGTTGATCCTGCCAGTAGTTATATGCTTGTATATTATATTCATATAGAAATTTGAATGACGCAGCATATTATTATACATACGGCATCAACAAATAAATAAGAGTTTTGAATTGATTTTTATTATTGATATAAAAATATAAAAATCAAAAATAACTCTTATTTCTTGATTTAGAAATATAAAAATCAAAAATAACTTATATTTTTCGTTTAAAAATATAAAAATCAAAAATAACTTTTATTTTTCATTTAAAAATATAAAAATCAAAAATAACTCTTATTTTCTATCTAAAAATATCAAAATCAAAAATAACTCTCATTTCTTGATTTTTTTGATAAAATTCATAACAGTTACGGTCCCTGATAAAAATACTAGTGCATATGAGTACCAGTATTTGATGTAGTATAAGGGCACTACTTGTAGACTGATAGAATTTTTTGTAACAAAACTAAAATTCCAGAACACATTTCTATTTTTATACTGCTTCTTAAATTTGATTTCAAATCATGTATTTATGGCATTTTTATTATAAAAAAATGTTAAAATGCAAAATTCTAATACAAAAAGCAACCAACGTGGTCCAAGTGTACTATTACACGTCACGAACCAATAGTATTAGTGATGTTCCAAGCACACTCAATGCTAATTTGAGCATTAAGATGGTATAGAAAAGTTTACAGTTGAGAACTAGTACTGGTTATTTTTGTACTAATTTGGTTCTAATTAGGTACTAGTTCAATCTCCTACAGGGATATTATCATCACAATAACAATACAAACTTAGATTAGTAAAGCGCAAAATACACTTGTCAAATGCTTGGCATGCAGGCAAATTCACTTATGTAACTTGCGTAACGTTATATTATTATACATCCAGCATCTGCAACACATTTTCATTAGTACTACCCAGTGTTGCCAGCGAGAAAGATACATTTTAGTTTCCAAAAAGATACATTTTTTCCCAAAAAGATACATTTTTAAAAAAATCCATTTTTAACGTTAGCATTTATTAACATAACATTTTTTTCATATTTAATGAATATTGTAAAGAAAATTATATTAAATAAATTAATTTGTATCAAAAATTAAATAAATAGTCATAAATATTAGGTATAATAACAACTGTGATCTAAAAAGGACAAATTTTCTGTGATAATTTTTAAATTTACATATATTTATTTTAATATTTTAAGTTTTGTGTTGTGTTGTCCACCTATACAAAATACTGTGATATATATTTTATAAATGATGTAAACTGACAAAAAAGATTATTATTTTAATAAAACTCAATCCCTGAAGAAGTTGGAAAGAATACCAACGAAACGTCGGATTTTAATGATAATGAAATAAATAATCTTTTATTTACATTAAAGTAATGACCTTGAAAGCCTGTATATAGAAAAACTAAAAAAACTATTTAAAGTAATCAAAAAAGGTCGATAAATACTTAAAATTATTAGGTATGTAATTTTTAAAAATATAGTAAGCAAACTTTAAATACTAGTATATGTACTATCTTTGGATGTTATCAAAACAAATTCATTTACATATATAATATACGAGTTAAGGCGTTTATACTAGGGCGATTATATCAAAAATTGCATATGTATAAATATCCTGAAAATAAAAACAATGTTCATATTTCCTCAGAACAACTTCGCACTACTAGTAATCATCGATTTAGGTGGATCGTATGTTGAAACTTCCTTAATGTTTTCTTTTACCATAATTAAAGCTGCTATTGTAATAGTATTGAGTTGGTTACGATGACCTTAGGACTGAAAGTTTTAGTTGGCTAAAAATTCTCTCCACACATGCATTCGAAAATGTAAGTACAAATGTTAAACCAACAACTTTTTTAAAATTCTTAAACATCGGCTCATTAACAACAATTTTTAAATTAAAATTTAATATTTTATTTCTGCACATTTTACGTACAGATTCAAAAGATACGAAAAATGTCAGGATTATACATGGTACATGATGTCTTCAAAAGATACGAAAAATGTATATTTCGTATTCTAACGGCAACACTGTTAGTACCACAATGCTTTACGAGTATTTTGATAAGTGTATTTATTTGGCCCTAGCTAACCAAATGTTTTTATATATAAAAAATTAAAAATATCATAGTAACTTGAGGGTTACACGATCAAGTTTTGGTTATCAAGTTTTAACACACTCACACTTTTTTACCAATACACTCATACTTTTAAAAATTGAAACGAAATTGCCGTTAAAATGCTCTTTCTAGTGACTGTTTCAATTTACGTTAAAGAATACAGCTGATTTCAAGGTAAGTGGACACATTTTTCGTTTGTCTTTATAACTTGTTTTCTTGATGACATCTTGAAAGTAAATTGCTCAAAAATATAATGCAGGCTACGTCACAACTTAAATTTTTTTTGGAAATTTTGACAAACAGTTTATGTAAAAGTCTACCAAGAAAAACTTTTGTTATCATCTCTTACAGAATCTAATCCGAAAAATATTTTATGCAGCTGCTCTGCATACAAAATCAATAAATTTTTTTAAGCATCTTTTTCGATATTATAAAATAAATATGGGTCTGAAACAAATTAACAATTCTGCATTAAATTGATATCTCTCTGGCGTTTGGCAAAAACATCTTAAATGCTGTTAAATGAAAAAATATTTATTTGGTGTTAAATTGAAAAATATTTATTTGGTGTATTTCATAGACTTTTTCCCTGAGAGCAGATGGTAACGTTTAGAAGCAGTTATACCAGACTTAAGTAATTTAAACCAAACAAAAGAGAAACAATTTAATTAAAGCCAATCAAAAACTCAAAGGCGTTTTTTCGACTTAATACTTTCATGACACAATTTATATACAATTATATCAGCAGTAAAGTTCCCATAATTAAATTTTAAAAAATCCCGGAAATTTCCGCTCAAATATCCCGGGATTTTTTCCCCGAAAAATGTGCGGGAGTCCGGGGTTTTTGTACCGCGAAATCTCGTATAAAAAACACTAATATTCATGTATGTGTGAATAACAATCAAATAAAGTACAAGTGAAATATAACTAGAACTGTGCCAGATACAAACTTTAACTTAAAATTAACTAAAACGGAACTGGAGCCAAACTAGAACTGGGGTTTAAGGTGAGACGGCAAATCAGTGTACATATTGAAAAGAACTTTTGCCAAAAATTATAACGATATCAACAATGGACTTATTGTAGTTAGATATATCCGATTTTCTAGGTTTAAACATATATTTTACAATTCTTTTAAAAATTTTAATATTGAGCAGCTTAATTTAAATTTTATTTTAGGTATGTATGTTCAGACCTTACATAATAACGAAATTTAGAATAGAAACTGTTAAATGTTGTTTGATCTAGACAAACGTTTTGCAAACGCAAATCATTTTTCAATAAAACTAGTTGTTACGTGTAGAACGTAAAATATTTAATAGGTGTGAACATACACAGAAAAAATGTTTGCAAAAAATTATTCAATTAAATAATTAATTGGTGATCATTAATTATTCAATTAATTTTATGTTTGCTGCAATTAATATTTTTAATCAAAACCCATAAAATTAAATTTTTGTGTATATGTGGTGTAGTTTTTTGTTTATGCAATTAATTTTTTAATTGACTAAATTTGTGTCCCATGACTCGAAAATACAAATCCGTTAATTTATATGATCAAATCCAATTACAGGGGCAAAATTAGTAAAATATTTAATTGTTTGAACAAATTGTTTAATTAAAGTCGAGTTTCTATTTTTTCTGTGTAGGTTTCGTACAAGTAGAAGTTTCTATGGCTCACTCTTTATATATTGTGAGTCCTTGAGCAATACCAATTCAATCTAGTCATGTCCGTCTGTCTGCCTGTCCGCCTGTCTGTGAGTTGAAAACACGCCCACTTTCCCACAAAATAAAAAGTTGTACGTCTAATTATTTCTTGCTCTTTGGGATTAACATCATGCACTATCACTTCAGTAGAAAACTATTTTTTTTAATTAAAAAATTATATAAATTGGGTCCGGAATCCACCGATTGTCATTAAATTTCACGCAGTTCTGTTTTATGAAATTATTTTACTAATCTTCTTGAAGATCGGTACATAATTTACAATAGGCTCAGTAGAAAGTCCACTCTCGAAAAATACTTTTGTAAGCATTCAGCCGTAACAAATAATAAGTGAAATCTGAATTGTCGTAGTATTACAATTATTAAAAATTGGTTCATATTTCACTACAGGCCCCATATAAAGCCTCGGAAAAAATTTAGTCCTTTAATTTTATCCGTAACGAATAATGCGCTTGCCGCTATAATTGGTTTATACGACCAGAGAACACGCTGACATTGATTAATCCATAACACTGGTTTACAGCCAAAAAATACCAAGAACGCCACATGCCTAGATAAGTTAATTGGGACCTCCTGAACACGAAAAACGCTGTAATTTTTTTTTTCTAAGTACCGTTTTTTAGATAACGGTACTTTTGTGTTTTTCGGTGTATGGTCCCACTCAAACCCTTGTGGAGCCCAGCCGAGAAGTCCGATCGAGATAAATGGTACATCGTTGCAAAGGTAATTGAATATCTTTTTTGTCGATGTATCGGAAATTTCTATCTGATAAGAACTGGCTGAGTTATGGTACCTCAAAATTCAAAATTTGCCTATTTTTTACGTTTTTTTGAAAATTTTTCATTTTTATTTCGTTTTTTTTCTACGTTATAGTAAAGATCTGGAATGTTTTATTCTTTTACCTAATAGTTTATTTAATTACCAACATTTTAAGTGTAATTTGAAAAAAATCGGATAAAAAATAAAGTTTTTATTAAGGATTTTGTGGAACGACAATATTTTCATCTTCATTGCTCACACACTATATTCGGCGTAAATTCAAAAAATTTAAACTAAAGCGACTTGAACTTTTGCGTTTATTTTCGGATGGATCTTCGCGAATGAGAAACCAACAATATTCCGCCATCATTTGTTCATCCCACCAGCCTTTGTAACGTCTCTCGATTTCTTCCATTTCCTGGTGAAATCTTTCACCTTGTTCATCACTTTCGGAGCCCAAGTTCGTGGGGAAAATATCCAAATGATTGAATAAAAAGTGTAATTAAGGTGTCATATTTGAACTTAAAAGTTAAAAAGAATAAAATTTCAAATGATAACGGCCTTTTTGATATACATGTTTTCACTCAACGCTTACCAATGGCATTAAATTTTTGCAGTAATGTATCAATCTTCTCTGCGTAATCAGGACTTCTGTAGTTTCCCAAAAAGTTGTGAACGATGTCCTGGAATGCTTCCCATGCCTCCAAATGAGCTGGACCTAAACACTCATTAAATGATTGGTCATCGTACAGAGCCCGAATTTGAGGTCCATCAAATATACCAGCTTCAATTTTGCTCGCTGTGGCTCTCGGAAATTTTTGTTTAAGGTAATTCATGGCAAGACTGTCTTTTGGCAACTTTTTTACAATATTTGTAAATAACCCAAGCTTTATATGTAATGGAGGAAGTATTATCTTCTCCAGAGGAATGAGTGGGTCTTTTTGATATTGTGCTCTCCGTGCGTACGTCCACTTCGCTCGGGCCAAACTTTTCGGGTGTAGTGATTCTGACGGTCACGGCTGTCCCATAGACATAGAAAACAGGGAAACTTCGTATTGCCCCCTTGCAATCCAGATAGTATGGCAACTAATTTAAAATCAGAGCAAACTTTCCATTGATGTTGGTCATAATGTATGAGATCGAGAAGTTCTTTCATTGCTTCATATGTTTCCTTTATGTATTTTCCCGAGCCCGAGCCCGAGCGAAGTGGACGTACGCACGGAGAGTACAATATCAAAAATGACCCACTCATTCCTCTGGAGAAGATAATACTTCCTCCATTTCCTTTTTGGGAAACTACAGAAGTCCTGATTACGCAGAGAAGATCGATACATTACTGCAAAAATTTAATGCCATTGGTAAGTGCAGTGTTGCCAGAACTTTTAGAGGAAAAATCAGCAAAAAACCATAATTTTTTATCAAAAAATCTGCAAAATCTGCATCAAGGTTTTAAAAATTTTCAATAAACCTTCAAAACACATTTATTGCATTTTTTATGTAGTTTATTTAGAAAATGATATTATGATATTTAATAGATGAAAACATAATAAATGAAGGTATTATAATGCAAAGCTATTTATCGGTCCGACAAAATCCGGCTTTTAACTATTGGCAAGTTGTAATAATGGCCCTAAAAATATCTACCCAAATTTAATTACTCAGGCTGAGTAAGGATTAGTCACATCTTTGTTAATTTAAACAACAAATTAATATTAATGTATCAAGACAATGCGAATTTTTAATTTTTAAGTAATCTTTTGTGCATAAAAAATCTGCAATGTTAGACCAAAAATCTGCAAATCTGCATTTTGACAATTTTGGGGAAAAATCTTCAAAATGCAGATAAATCTGCACTTCTGGCATCGCTGGGTAAGTGTTGAGTGAAAACATGTATATCAAAAAGGCCTTTATCATTTTAAAATTTTTTCTTTTTAACCTTAAGGTTCAAATATGACACCTAAATTACACTTCTTATTCAGTCATTTGGATATTTTCCCCACGAACTTGGGCTCCGAAAGTGATGAACAAGGTGAAAGATTTCACCAAGAAATGGAAGAAATCGAAAGACGTTACAAAGGCTGGTGGGACGAACAAATGATGGCGGACTATTGTTGGTTCCTCATTCGCTCGTCATTTTAATTTAAATTTTTTGAATTTACGCCGAATATAGTGTGTGAGCAATGAAAATGACAATATTGTCGTTCCACAAAATCCTTAATAAAAACTTTATTTTTTATCCGATTTTTTTCAAATTACACTTAAAATGTTGGTAATTAAATAAACTATTAGGTAAACAAATAAAACATTCCAGATCTTTACTATAACGTAGGAAAAAAACGAAATAAAAATGAAAAATTTAAAAAAAAACGTATAAAATAGGCAAATTTTGAATTTTGAGGTACCATAACTCAGCCAGTTCTTATCAGATAGAAATTTCCGACATATCGACAAGAAAGGTATTCAATTACCTTTGCAACGATGTACCATTTATCTCGATCGGACTTCTCGGCTGGGCTCCACAAGGGTTTGAGTGGGACCATACACCGAAAAACACAAAAGTACCGTTATCTAAAAAACGGTACTTAGAAAAAAAAAATTACAGCGTTTTTCGTGTTCAGGAGGTCCCAATTAACTTATCTAGGCATGTGGCGTTCTTGGTATTTTTCCAAATTTAAAATTTGTAAAGCAGTGTAATTAACGATAGGCCCTTTATAAAGCAAGCTTTTGAAATAAACTTTAAAACGCCTTAAACAGCAAAGAACTTTTATACAGTGAGTTAAGTTTTTATTAATATTGGCTTTCAGTTTTTAGATAGAAATCCCAATCCTGGAATATTCTTACTTTGAGTGGAGGGTATCAAACAAGCGGCACATGTTTTATGTTTTTTACATACTCTCATTATGTCCAATTCGGATAAGCAGATGCATTTTGTCTACTCAGAGGAATAAACATAACCCAAATGAATCAAGGCTTTTCTTAAACTAAACGAAATAAAACTTCATATATTTTCAGCTCATTAATATGTCTCTTCTTTTTACGTGCCACAACAAATTTCTTTGAAAATTGCATTTTTCCCTAACAGTCAATGTCAACGTTTGTCTATGCAGCACGTTTCAGAATTTCACACTAAAATGTCTTGAAAATTTTTTAACACGTTTCAACATTGACAATTCGTTAATTTTCTCCTTTTTCTTTTCTAAAAATACTATCACTTTATGTCTGCCACGAATGCAATACAAGTAACTAAAACCCCAAACAAGAATGATGGAATGAAAAGCGAACTTTATTCATGCCTTTTGTTGTAATTTAACTTAATTGCCAGACATTAATTTGTCTCATTATTTACCTTTTGTTTGCGACAAATTCCAACTGACAAAAAAAACTGTAATTTCTTCATTTGAAATTCCAGGCACAAGTACACGCAGACGCATTTTACCAAACACATGTGCACGTTTGACGTAAATTGCCATTTAACAATGTGGGCATTAAAGATTAATTGTAAAAGAAACCAAGACAAGAGCAGGGAAATTATATCAATTAATAAAAGATTTAAAAAATATATAGAAATACGTATAATGAATATTGGGAATAATTAAAAATAACTTATACGTCTTGCTTAAAGGAGATATAATTAAAAATAACTTATACGTCTTGTTAACACGAGATAATTTATTAATTAAATCTAGATAAAAACTGCTTTAGTTCTATTTAATTTAATTATTTTGCTAAATATATTTTTCTATAATTCCTGGGCGAGAGTTGAGCAGTTCATAATATAATCAATTTATATAAATTTGTGTGTAATTTTGACAGGTATAAGCAAAATAATTAAAATGTGATTAAATATTAATTGCAAATAAAAATCATATCCAGACGCTAGACAATTATTATATGTAGGCATAATATACATTTTATAGTTTCAAAACACTACACTCAAAAGAAAAATCAATCCATTTGTACTCAAATCAATCCGAAGCGGTATCAATAGTACGGTGAGTAAGGATTTTCTTGAATCAAGTACAGAGAGATTGATTCAAATAAAAAAAGATTGAATTAATCCCAAAACGTGCTTGATTCAAGAATTATAAAGTTGATTTACCGAATTTGTACTTAAGATAATCCGTAAACGAGATTGAGTTAAGTAAAACTAAGATTTAATCAATCTCATGCTTGATTCAAGTATGTATTATAAACTTGATTTTATTCCGAATTAGAAAAAATGTTATTATGCTTAATTTACATACCCGTATTACACTTTATAGAATAATAAAACACCAACATCATCCCGATATGGTTTTTACTTTAAAAACCATATAAACTGAATGAGAAGCAAGAGTTAAAATTTACTTTTTAACCCTTCATGGTACACATGAGTCTTTTTTCAATGTGTATAGAAAATCAAAACATGCGTTAGCCGGAGATAAACACAACGAAAAAATCTAATTTTTTTTAATTGATTGAAAGTTTTATATTTATTTCAAGAAATTCCGGGATTGATTTTCGTACGCATTTAGGATTGTTTTGAGTACGTTTAAGTGTTATTCATACTTGAATTTTTGAGCACGACTCGTACTTAAAATAATCATAAAAATCGTGATTTGTCCCGAGTGTTTTTCTTTCTGTGTATTTATGTATATGATACAAATTTAATGGCATTTTAAATTGTATATTCTTTTTTTTCCAGAATTGATATTGGTAATTTTTTTTGTTTTAATTTAATTTCTATTTTGTTATAAAACTCTATCTACTGGTAATTTAAGTTCGGTAATTATATTGAAGCTTTCATTTGGTATAAAAATGCAAGAGATGCCGATACAAAATAAGGGCCAATGAAATAAGGCCCACTTAAGAAAATGAGATTAAACCCAATAAAAATATAAAGTTTAAAATTGTGCGAAATTTCAATTGCGTTTTTTGTTTTGCGACAAATTTAAGAATTAAGTCTTAATTCCCTATTAAATAACACCTAAAAAACTATTTTTTTGTTTTATATAAAATCTTTTTTGTGCTTTGTTCATCTTATTTGGGCCCTTTTTTCATTTTCGTTTTTAAATTGAATTTTTTTTAAAAATTTTGGCGCTGTGGAATGTGGCCCGACCGAAAGACTATGCAAAGAATATTTAGTTAGCGAAGCCAGTATTGTTATAACATAAAGGAAAAAATCCTTGCATCCGGCATAATGCCGGCTGTGCAGATAAGCTTAAGTTAGCGAAGCCGGTATTTGTTATACCATAGAGAAAAAAATCCTTTAGCCCAAAAGTGTCTTCGTTATATATTTATTATATACACCCAGAGAAAAAGCAACAAAACCATTTTTAAAAAAAATTTAACCATAATATATTTTATTTAAACAAATCATTTTAACCGACAACCATATTATGGTTAAATTAGTTTCTTTAAAAATAGTTTTCTTGGTTGTGACCATAATAAAACATGTTTTTCTCAGCGTATATGTAGATCTTTTTTTTTGTATGTAACCTCTTTAGTAATTACGGACCTTATAACACTTTTGAAAGAATCATAAAGACCATACCCGGCATTTGCCCGGGCGCTTGGATTTTCTCCTATTCACTAAGTAAAATACTTTATTTAAAAAATAATTGCGACTTATTAATTTTATTTTTTAATTATTTCATATTTCAAAAAAAACTAAAGCGAAATAATTTATTTATTAATTGAGGACCAAATCACAATAATTGGGTGTTATATTTTTTTTCACTTGGGATTTATTTAATTTTTTAGGGAATTTTTCAATTGGGGCTTATTTAATTTTCTTTTTTGGGCCTTTTTTTATTCGGCCTTAATTCGTGTTGGCACTACAGCTACCTCAAAACTTTACACATTTGTCTTCATTTGAATACCTTACACTTTGGGTGTAATGGATATACATTTAAAGGTATATCATTCATTTTGTTCTTACTATAAAGTATATATATTTAAGGTCCTTATAAGAAGCGTAGATGATGAAACAACATCCGAAATCAAGTTGACGAATGTCCTCTACAAAGAAAATATATTTTCTACCGACCGACTATCTTTGAGAATTTTGCTATTAAAATCAGCCAAATAAGTTTATTAATGACTTAGAGCGTTTATTTCGGCGAAAATTTTTAGTGCACGCAGAGAAAAAACTTATTTAAATATGGTCACCTTCAACAAAACTATTTTTAAAGAAAATTTGAAATATATATTGTTTAATATAACCATACTATTGTCACTCACAACCATATTATGGCTTAATAAATCCTACATCAAGAAGCGACAACCATATGATTGTTGCTTCTAAACATGTTATGGTTAAATATGACAATCAATTGTTTTTAAATTAACAATAGTATTTTCCTCTTTTCCAAGAGCAACATGCTGTGGTTGAAAACCAACCATGCTATAATTATTAAAGATATTTTAGTAATAATAAATCATAGGATGCACCCAATAATATGGTTGTGACCTCTTTATGAATGACTAATTTAACAATAGTATGGTTGTCGGTGACAATAATATGGTTAAATGAAACATAATATGTTTTAAGAATTGTTTTAAGTTGGAGGTGACCATATTTAAACATGTTTTTTCTCTGGATGTTTTTGGAAGACTACAATGGAACACCCATTTTCGGGAAACATAGATTTTTCCAAATTTTAAGGGCAAATTTTAAAACCAGTCGACCTATAAATCTGTCAAATGGATGAAAAGTTGTTTGTTAGTTATAATAAAAAGAAGAAAAGACTAACATACGTGATCACCTGCCGGGTATGACTAATCTTAACCACTGGGCGACATACACCCCCCCGTGTGTGTGGAAGCTACCTGCCGTGAATAGCTCGGCAGAAATATACACTTGCCCTCATTACGGAACTAGAAATATCTAACCTCTGCTGTTTTTTTCACGCTAGCAGCATTTGTGGAAAAGCAACATCAACTAGGAGTACCGCCAGCAGGAAGCAACTTACCTAGATGTGGTTGAAAATAAGCCCTTGAAGCTGATTTTTTGTGATCTCTCTTCTCGCAGATTTGGATATTATACACAACCGCCACGTGATATCCGAGTGGACCTCACAAGGAGATAGTCCGAAGCCGTGTCTTTGGGAGTAATTGAGTTCCCTAGTGTAATTTAGAATCTCTGTTTATGCACGACCTCAAGAGATCCATCACATTTGAACTCTGCTAAATTCCATATGTTGACCACGCCTTACTTCTCCGGAACATCACATGATATACCATAAGGTGAAATATAAGGGTGATCGATTATTCGACATTTTTCAATAACCTGTTTTCGAATATTCCGAATAGTTGCTATTTTAAAAAAAACCGGTTTTCGGTTAAGCATTTTAAAAATATAATATAACCGGTTTTATTTCGAATACATAAAAATACAAAAATCAAATTAGTTTTTGTAATAAAAAGTCAATAAGAATAAAAACAAATCAATTCACGAAGGTGCGGAACCAACAAAATACATATACATATGTATGTTCCCGTCGATCCCATAAGGAGCATAGGGCCTCACCAGTAAATGATTAAACTTAAGCATTATTTTAAACAATTTCTATTTATTTGCTAAACTTTATGTCTAAGATGATAATTGCATTTATGTATAATGTAGTTTAGAAACCGTTAAATAATGTTTGCTCTAGCCAACAGTTGCTGGTTAAGCATATCTAAATGAAGCAGTAAACTTTAGCCATATTTTTGAAAAGTAGAAAACAAAACCTTTTATCCAGGAATATATATTTTAATTTTTTTTTGTTATAGCATTATAGAAACAATAGTAATATGAACATGCTTTTAAATGAAATATCTGTCAATTCGTCGATCACACAATTTAAACCCTTCCAGGACATTTTTGATTCCTTCAATTTTATTTTAAGTTCTTGGTGTTTTAATAAATAAAACTGATGAATTTTCCCATATCTTTGATTACGCCGGTATGTTCTTGTTTTAAGCATGAAGATATGCTAGAACTACTTAAGAGTTTTTCATTCATTATTGGCAGCATAGTTTTACTTGGCGCATATTTATGTCAAGCTTGTAGACTAATTAAAAGTGATTAATAAGTCGTGACGTTAAAGATCCTTTTACGGCCGTTTAAGCCCAAATTTATTTTAAGTCAGTTCGAAATATCACCAGAGATGACATCTTTATAAAAATAGATATAATATTTATAACAATGTCAAATTGCTAATTATTTTTTAAGCTGAACTTTTTTTGTAGTACTTTAAATTGTTTTTGGTTTTGTTACAGGAACATATGCTTATTTAAGCGATTTGTATTTACATTGCTCATAATGTTTTTTCGACTTTTGTTACATTTTGTTTTGACATTTTTTATAAAAAGTTTAAGTTTGCCAAATATTCAATTAGATAAATACTAAAATTATGGGTAAATTTATAACAAAAGTAAGGAAAACGTATATAAATTACACATTACTTTAGTAACCGGTTTATTTTGCTAAAATAACCGGTTTATTCGGTATTCGAAAAATTGACATTTTAAAACATTCGACTTGGGCAAAACTAAAATAACCGGTTAAAACCGGTCGAATACTATTCGATCGATCACCCTATGAAATATCCTTAGAATGTGTCCTATCATAGCTCCAGAGGGTACCCTCATTACCAATAAATCTCTAATTTTTACCCATAATGCATTGTATCAAATGTATCTTCCCGGTTAATAAAATTAAGCTAAAATACTCTCTTTGATTGCTTTAAAGAATCAACAAATTTAAACTATTGTTTTATCTAGCAGCTATGCAACTATTTTCTCAGAAAACGAATTTTAACATTATAACCCCCAAACCTATACAGAACAATTATGTTTTCAATGCTATAGTAAAGGGTACACAAGATGCGGCTAAACGGACTTTTATTTGTTACCTCTAATATTGCTTTATAATTTTATAACCATTAATTAACTTCTATTTAAAAATTTATTACATTAAAAAGTTTTTCAATAATTTATTGTAAAAACTGTATTTGTGGTTCGTTTGTGGTTTTAGCTTTTGGCCAAACATTTCTAAATTTTTAGTTTTTGGCATCAACTCATATTTTTACATTTGGAATGCAATAAATTTTGAACGCATTAATAAAAGGGTTATTTGTTTAAATTACTTAATTGTATTACATTAAAAACTTACATTTAAAATTTCGTTAAAAAGTTTAATTAAACAACTATTTTTAATGTATTTTGCTTTTAATGAAATTCGTTAAAACTTTATTTGATATTGGTTTAACAAAAGTTTTTGTATTAGAAAAACTTTTATTGAAAGTACTCGTAGTTGCTAAAATATATATTTTGCAACCACCAATTAAAACAGATATTAAGGTGAAGAGTATGAACTGGAAAAAAGTAAATAAAAATCAGGTAATTAAAATTAAAAAATCAAATAAATTGTTATAAAAACTATATCCAGAGGTGGGCTTATAGTATAAAAAATAAGAATAAGAGAAATAAGACAAAAAGTGTTTATAGTCAGATAATTGAAAAACAACATCGTCATTAAATTTGAGGTAGTAACTCTCATATGTGCTACATTTAAAAACAAAATAAATAGTTAGAAAGGTCCATAACGGGCTAATAGACGCCCTTCAATAAAACACTTAAAATCCAAAATGCTCGCCAAAAACGTATGTGCAATTAAAACAAATTTTCATACAAAATCCGTTTCATAAACCTTTTATTACTCTGTTTTATTTTATTTTATTGAAAAGGCCGTAAAACTGGAATATTTTTTTATAACTGAACGTTTAAGATCTCATTCACCATCCCTGT
Organism: Pollenia labialis; assembly: GCA_949318255.1. Taxonomy (NCBI): domain Eukaryota; kingdom Metazoa; phylum Arthropoda; class Insecta; order Diptera; family Polleniidae; genus Pollenia; species Pollenia labialis. The sequence goes on from OX439141.1 coordinate 111,726,162, forward strand.
AAACAAGTTAAGTAAATAAAATTGTATGTCTTAAGTACAACATTGAAAATATAAATAAAACTAAAATTTGTAATGAAAACAAAAATAAAAATGGTGATAATTGTCAAAGAGGATGTGGCAATGTCTACACTATATACATACACATGGAGACAATAGGATTTATTAGGAGGGCTACACACGTTTCGATATAGATAATTCAAAAATATTGTAAGGAGTGTTCCAACCATAATGCATGATGCAAATTGTAGGTCACACCATAACGTCAAGTTGTATGCCCAACTTAATTTGGCATGTCTTTGATTCAGTGTTTGACAAATGTAACCGTTGAGAGGTACAGAATTGAGCAGCGCGTTAAGATTGTTGAAGCCTTTTACGAAAATGGGCATTCAAATCACAATGCATTCCGTGAGTTTTTTGGACAGCATAATAGACCAAATGTGTCCACAATCGGGAGAATTATGCTCAAATTTCAGCACCGGGTCTGCAGAAAATGTTAAAAGACCTGTGCATGCTCGCCCAGTTTATTCTGCGGAAAACATTGCTGTCGCGATAACGGAATTTTTGTGGCCAAAAATTGAGAATATGGATATGGACGATATGTGGTTCCAACAGGATGGTGCCACTTGCCACACAGCCAACGAAACAATGGCTCTTTTGCGCGAGAAATTCTATGGCCGTGTTATCTCACGTTGTGGCGATGTTATTTGGGCGCTACGATTATGTGATTTGACACCGTTGCACTTCTTTCTTTGGGATATTTAAAAGAAAAAGTGAACGTCAAGAACAATTCAAGAGCTAAAGGTTGTGCACATTAACGACATTGAAGCTCAATTATATCTCAGAGTCATTGAAATAATGAGTTATTCTTTTATTATAATAAACATTTTGCGTTTTGGTTGGACCACCCTATAGAATTTATTAAAATATTGTTAAAAATATACAACACAATAGCTTAAGTAAAATGGATAATCATGTAACGAAATTGTCCGAAAATCACAAAATATTTTTGTCGCTTTTGGTCACAGAGAAAACTGGTCTACAAATTTGGAAAAAATTTACTGCAGCAACGAAGCATGTTTTTTAACTAATCTGGGTGTGCTGAATTTGAAAATGGCACAAAACTTGGGCTTGTTCATTTCTTATCGCATTCTGGCAATACTGTGAAACAGTCAATACTGACACTACAATTTCACAATAATTTATTTGACAGAAGCCCACATCCATTCTAAATCTTCATAATAGTAGCGTTTAAGCTGGTCAGGGAGTTCGTGAACTGACTGAAGCTATTTTTGCTTTGTGTGTGGTGAATATTTGGTTGGAAAAAAAGGATATGCAATATCAGAATCATTTAAATATGCATATTTACATTATATTGGTTTTTCAGTCAGAAGATTGGAAAATCGTGGACACCGACAATTGTTTTGCATATTCTACATTCGCATTTAGATTTGTTTCCAAAAAAAAAAAACTAGCTGCAGTGAGCGCGAACAAGGGGAGCGTGCTCACTTAGACTTAATGAAAATTGAAGGAATTTATCAAGGATTTTGAGACAAAACGATGCTGGGAGACTATTGCTGGACTGTAATACGTGAAACCAACAAAATACGAACGACTTTCAAATAACGCCATTCACTTTCGAAAATTCATTGATTTTTAAATAAACTAGTGATTTTTTATGTAAGAAACGAATAAAATAATTTTTTTTTTGTACCTCGAAATCCTGACGTGATAGAAAAACTAATTACAGATTCGAATTCAGCCCTCGAATTTCCTTAGGAAAGATATTTGGTTGCATCAGTTCAAAACCTTGAAAGCTAGTGCAATTGATTACACTAAACCAATGAAAATATTTTTGAAGAAATCTCGTGCTTTTGGGGGTTTAAATAATTTGTGGTTGAGAGCTGAGTGGACTATAATTTTTATAGAAATTGTCACCAAATACGAGGAGTGTTGTGCTATATAAGGAATACTATTTTAGAGAGGGGGAAAATTAGGTTAGTTGTGTGAATGTGTGTGTGATTATACTTATGCGTGTGAGCTTACCTTTGTGTTTGTGTACGTATGAATGTGTACAGTTAAAGGAATGGTAATTTTCAATTTAAAATAAAAAATTTATTATTTTTATTATTAATAATATTTTTAATTTAGCATAATTAACGTTGTAACACTGATGGTTGAAAAAGAAGTGAAGTGTAAGAAAAAACCAAACTTAAGTGTAAGCCTGGTTACTTCATCTAAGTAACATTGAGTGCTTTCAATTTTCAAAATATTTCCAGGATTATAATTCGCAATAACTAAAGTCTACTCGTTACAACTACTTTTACACTAGTGGTGAAGTTTAGTTATAAATATTTCAAATTTTAAAAGTGATAATAAGTCTTGAAAAGATATAAATAAAATAAAAAAACAACTAACTTTGTTTAATTTATTTAATTGATCTTGTCTCAATGAATCCTTGGTAAAATTCCAATAAAACAATTCATAGGACTTAATGTTAGAACCAAGTTTTACATGCATAAATATGTAATCTCAAAGAAATAAACGAAATTTCCGCATTATGATTTTCGCCTCAAAGTGTGATTTTAGAGCTGTTTTATTCCGCTAATTAATCCGGTTTCTCTTTTTCTTAGCACTTATTATGACTTTATGTTTTTAACTATATAAATTATTAACCAATTTTCAAAATATAAACAAATAAAATATTACATTATATTACAAATAATGTTGGGAGAATTCCCACTAATTATAGTGGGGAATGTAAGAAAAGATAAACTCACTGTTAATTGTTGATGTTTTTGTTTAAGCTTTGATTTTATTACAATTAAAACGTCTGCTTATAATTCTTTTTCGCTTAACAGTTTTATTTTCTAAAATCTTTGGATGAAGTATCCTGAGGATCTGGCCTAAACAACCAGTGATATGCGTATAGGAATATCTTATCCCATCGACAATAAATTTCAGTATTTTTATCAAGCGTAAAAATTGGGAATTAAGCACGACAAACAAAATCTTGTTAATTAAAAATTTTGTATTCCCAAAAATAAAAAAGATGGTAAGAGTTCCCTAGGGTAAATATAACTACCATTTAACTTGTCACGTGACAGTTCTGAGGGGGTCGGTACCGGTACCGGTTCTAGTTCTAATACTTTAAATGAAGGGGACTAGTCACTTTAACATGGCGTGACTTAGAAGGGGACTGAAATAACCTAAATAAACACATTGATTGTCGGTTGAAATTAGGCCTGTCGCAGATATTGTCCCGAGTGAACCATATTGATATTGCAGATCTCCTTCATATAAAGAAATATAGACAAATATTATCAGTCTGCACCAAATCCAGTCATACGACCAGATTTGTATCAATTGCCTCTCTTCTTGAGTAACTACACCTTGGACACTTTATTACCAGTTAAGTGATATACCTTGTTTTTCCCTATCACCAAATATTTTCTTTTATTATAATATTATGTTCACTGGTCTCGGGACAAGTGCTGCAAGAACAATGACACGAATTTCCCGACGGGCTGTTTTCCTGTAACTATTTTCATAAAGAATAAGAATTTATAAGCTTTTTTTATTAAATATTCAAAAGTTTTTTTTTTATAAATAAATTATGTTTTAAAATCTTTAAATGAGCCTCCTTAATTTAACCTTTAGGACAACCATGTATTTAAGGACATACACATACACCAACAACAAAAGAAATTAGAAAAAAAGACAATGACAGTAATGATGATTGTATAGCAAACCAGAATGTACACATGCACAAAAGTACAACCAATACAACTTCACCAACTGTTAACAATGTTTACTATATGGGCAATAATCACAAGAAAAACAACAACTAATACAACACTAAAGTACACTGAAAGAGGAGAAAGCCAACAGTCAGCATGTGTAGTAGTAGAGTTAGGAAAATAGTTGCATTCCTTCTAATGGCTACTGGTTCAAGTACTTTTCTTTTTCAAATACTTCTTTTTGGTATTCTTTCTACGGTTTGCTACTTGTGAAAAACTTGAGTCCCGTTATGTTTTTTTATTTTTATGGTGTTCGTTTGGAGCGTTAAGTTGTATGCGTGAGTAAAACTGGGAATAGGATAAATATGTATGCGTGTGTAGTTTAAGTTTATCTGTGGAAAAGTAGCTTACACTACCAGGTGTCCTTAAATATACCTAAATAAAAGAGTGTGTGTTTATACACAGTTAAATGTCTGAGTAAAGATTTGTATACATATTATTGTATTTGTGCTAATATTTAACATCGGTGAGATGGTACCAACACCTTAATGCCCTACAACAGTTTTAATATAATTTAATATTTTCTACAATTTATTTAAGAATCATTCATGTTTATACAGATAATAAAAATTCTGAATCATTAATCTTTCTCTCATTATAATATCTTACAGGGATATGTTATTTCCTGATACGGTTACTTGATTTAACGCATATGCAAACTGGTGATTGCAACTATGAGCTTTACAAACCTTATTTTTTGTGTTTAAATTTATTCTGTAATATTCGCCTTTACAAGCCTGCTATGAAGTGAATGTATGCTGTGATCGGGGTTAGTGTTGGTATCATCTAAAGGGTATTTTTCCTTTTCGTGTTGCAAATAGGTTCAGTCAGATCAGAAATTGATAGGGCTTATGAGGTCTTCGTGATTTCTTCAGACAGAAGGCTAACCAGAGCTTTTTACCTGCACAGAAAATTAAAAATTGATTTTAATCACCACATTCGTAAAATCAAGTATGTAGAAAAAATAAAAATATGATTAGTACAATTAAAAAAATAATTGCCAAAACATCGTTATTTTATTCAATTATTTAGTTTAATAAGTAAAAAAAATAAGCCATATAGTAATTTATCTAAGCACTTAATTAATTAAATTTTTTCTTGGATTTAATCAAAATTGTTATTGAATGAATTAAACTGAATAATTAAAATTTAAATTCAGAATTATTTAAGTTATTAAGTAAATATTTTGTATATCAAACAAATTAATATATTTACGGCCTTATTCATAAAAAATAAAACAGATTAAAAAGGGTTATAAAACGAATTTTGTATAAAAATCGGTTTAATAAACCTTCTATTAAACTTTTTTTTATTATGAATAAGAGGGTAGGTAGTCTTCAAATTCCTAGTAAAACAAAACTTAAATTTTTTCTTATTTTTTGTTATTTCACAGAAATTGTGAATTAATTTTAAAAATTTATAAAGAGCTAAACAAAACATATGTGCATATATATTTAAATTGATTTGAGAAAATAAAGATATATTTATTTACTAATGAAAATTTAAAATTAGTTTTACTGATTTAATAATAATAATAAAAACAAACAAACGAACAAAAATCATATTTTCAGTTTTTGTTCAATAAAGAAATAAATTCATTTAATTAACATATTATTTATATCATAATACTTTTTAATTATTGTGTGTAATTGATAAAAAAAAACCAATGAAAATTTTTTCTGTGTGGTACCATGGGAGTCTGTAGCCCATGGATACGCGTCACCATACTGACTGTTATCTGATGGCCTCAGTGGCAAAGTCTCTCAGGGAGGTTACATTTTGTGGAAGGCACATTTTATGAGATGATAAAAATGGTTGAGTTGTTAATACTGGTTGCAGTGAATATCTGGTAGTTTAGTTAGTAATGTCTAGAATCAAAGGACTGTTAGCGGACAGTAAAGTCTTTAAATTAAAAGCATATGAAAGGTTGATGTTTAAGAAGCACGTGCGTTGGTATGTTCTTAGAGGTTGAAGTGTGTTGGATTTGACTACTTTCATAAGATGTGTTTTTTGCCTTATTATGCTCTTGCCTGGGAAATGCTTACCTAATGGAGCAGTGTGGTTAAAATCCAAAACCGTGGGAAGGGAAGATCCCATAAAGAATGCTGATTTTCACCCATTGGGAGAGTTAACATGACAAAGCTATTGCGATGATGCTAGTTGGTTAAACTTTATTGTACGCCAGGCTGTCTTTGGGCGTCCCCATTGTGGGAAAACCTGTGGTTTATACGTAAGAGCAGTCTTTGCGATTGTGTTTGCTGATCTGAACGTGTATGTCCTGGTGGTATGGTATCTGCCTTGTCGTACAAAAAACCTTAGAGTTGTCGATGATACGGTGCAGGCAATGGATGGTGCATGCTAAAAGCCTCTTTGTGGTGTATGTTTTCAGAACACAGATTTCTCATCCATAGAGCAACATAGTCTTAAAGCAGGTATTGTCAGTTCTTAGCTTAAGGTCTCGGAAAAGATATTTAAATATCCATACCGATTTGCGATGTCCTCATCTGCAGAAGCGTTTGTTAAGATTGTACAGCTAAGATAGCTGACATTTTCTTTATTAATTTAATTTATAAGGAGCGAAGGGCTTGATGTTTAGCATTTATATGCCCAAAACTATAAGAATACCAGCATAGACCAAGTCATTTAATGTCTCCAACGAAGGCCGATGGAGCTGCTGTGTTTGTCGCAACCATTACTTCATCCAGTATGAGTAAAACAGGAGTGGGGAAAGGACGTAGATTTGGAGGGCTCCAAGGTCAATTAAAAAGCCATTCGAAGTTGGCCCTTTAAGCAGGCTCTTGTTTCCTGCATCAGAAACCTAATTTTCAATTATGATATCAATGATTTTCATATGTACTGCCTTATAGTAGTCTCGAATGCTGCTCATTCCAAGTCGACAAATAGTAAATATGTCACTGATTTCTTCTAGTTTGCCATGGTCAAATCATGATCTACTTTTGCGAAAACCTCAAGAAGAACTGATTTAACTTACTGTTAGTTTAATTGATTCTTTAACAAGTTAAATTAATTGTATTGAACTGTATAGGGCATGCCACGGTCGTCTCTAGTCCCTTCAATTTTGCTTAGATACTCTTTTTACTTTTACCTTTATGTATCTTTTGCAATGTTTTATACTATTTACAACATTTATAGCAACAATAACTACTACAACAGCAACAGCAACAGCAACAAAACTATAAACAAAAAAACTGAACGTTTTTGTTGTCTGTTGCAATTGTTTATTTTACAAAAGTTTTTTCTGGATTTTTTATTTTTTCAGTCCTTAAGGAAAGACAACTTCCGTCTTTTTCAATTTATTTTTTTTCTTCCTTCAGAGTTTTGTTGGAGGTTTGAAAGAATAGCAAAAAAAAATTGCAACTGTGATATGTTGTAATGATTGTTGTCATTGTTGCTACTATTTGAATGTTAGATGTATGTGTCGTTGTATACTTGAGGTTACATTTTCTATAACTGTGTAGGTACATATTTGGTTTTTCCAACTCTATCTGTCAGTGTATTGGTATACAATGTATATGAAGTGTTTTACAAACAGAGATTTACAATTAAAAATAATGAAAAGACTATTAACAATTGCCAACATTTCTACAATATATTTATAAGCATTTCTAACTTGTTTTTTTTTTTTAAATAGCTAAAACTCAATGAATGGAAAATTGTTAACTTTTAATATGTTAAAACTTTAAAATTAAAGTAAGTTCAAAATACTTTCTGTAAACTTTAAAATATTTTATTTCTCTTGATTTATTTATCATCTTAATTTTGCTTATCCTTTCATCAAATTCCCAAAAACTTCTTAACATCAAACCATACTTTATTTATTACAGAAGATAAGGAAAAACACAATAATTACATCAGTTGTTACTCATTTTATAAAGTGCCATTTAACTCGTTAAACAGCAGAAAAGCAAAAGCAATAGAGGATGCTAAAGAATCCTTCCAAGTTTTCAACAACTTAATAATAACAACAACAGTTTAACACAACAACCGTGAAGGCGAAAGGGCTCTTGAAAAAGGTTTGACGGACAAAATCCACTTCGGTAATGGTCATGTCCTTTAGTGTTTTCTTTTTTTTTTTTTCTTGCAAAAACAAAGCAACTAAACTTAATTATATTTATGAGAACAAAAAAAAAAAAACAAAACGGAAAGGATACATAATAATTCGAAGAAAGTTAAGAAAAAATTAAAGATTTCATAAAAAAAAATGGTCGCTTAAGAAGTTAAGAAAAAGAAATATGGTTGGCAGTTAATGAACATTATTAGATATTGCAAGACTTTTATAACAAAAAATTTCATCATTTAAGTAATCATCTTTAGCAAATTGTTAGCAGCTACTTGTTTGAAGGACCTTTCAGAGTCATAATTAAAAGAAATTTGTTCAAATTAATAAAAAAAAGAAAGGGATTTAAAAGGGGCTTCTTAAAGATGTTTTAACAGTAAAAAACTTATTCAAAGAACATATTTGAATATGACGATCGATTACATTTTATTAAAACAATGAGCAGCATCTTCTGCAAGCCATTAATTTCCTTGTTAAATAATGTCATTGTCTGTAAATTATCTATTTCAAAAAAAAGTATATTTGTAATTTCCTAAAATTAATAAAGTAATTTAACAAACAAGGAAAAACAGGTGCATGCAACCTGGGATACGACAAACGTCAAAATGGCAGGGCTCATGAAGTTTTCGGATTCCTTGAGTTTGAAGTTCCACCAAAGTAATTAATTCTGGTGCTACAGGAATTATTAGCTCTCGAATCGCAGGAACCGTTCCAACTATTGGTTGAGGCCTCCATTAGTATGATTCTTGCGAGAAATGATTCCTGTCTTGCCGGATGATTGTCTTCACGTGAGCCTTCCTTTTCTTATGGAAGGTAGCTTTTCAGTAAGTTGTTCACCGTCCGATGGGGGAGTGCCTTCTTCAAGGCGTGAACTCAAAAAAGGCTTGAACCAACAGCAGCTTTTTTTATATATAGTGTATACCTAAGACCGCGGGAATCCTCAGGAGAGTTTGTCCACTTATTGAAAGCACTGGCTGCGAGCTTTATTCCTCCTTTGCTGTTGTTGCTATTCGAGAAAATCTGCTGGATTTTGAATATAGCAGTGGAGGTTAAATAGTTCCAGCTACTAAATAAAGGGTGAGTGTGTAATTTTTGTTGAATGCGCCCAACATTGGTATCTGTGTGTGAAATATCCGAGCACACACGGGGCAATTTGGTAAATGCTTAAATGAATAACCTCTTGGTTAGGAGGATTTGAATGAGTTGCCTGGTTTCGTACATATTTGGAGCAGTAGTTACCTTTATGACACATGACTAGTAATTAGTGGCAACACCTTTGACATCTTTGTAATTTCACTATCTTAGAATAAGAAGCTGTTCCCCATAACTGCACGCAAAGAAAAAACATGGTTGATACAATCACAATCGCAAACTATCATTAATGTTTGTGGTAATGATTGTGTCAAACACGTCTTAAGTAACAATATATGTTCAGACATAATGTTTATAGCTAATTATTGTCTCAAACATATTATTATGTTCAGTCTACTTAAACATGTTAAATGATTCTCACAAATAAAACCAATAAAAATTAATTTCAAAAATTTATTCTTTATAAAAATTGCATATACATAATTTTGTATTATAGGTATATACATACACGGCTTATATTAAAAAATTAAATACATGTACATATATAAATATATACAGTTTTGTAAAAAATTTATTATTATTAATTGTTATATACGTACATATGAATAAATGTAAGTACTCACTTTCGTCGAAGGTAGTTTTTTTCATATAAATTGTCAGCAAACAAAACGTCTTCTGCAACAACCTCATATGTCTGCAGTTTGGTGATATGTTGTTAAAAGTCTTATCGTAAGAAAATTCTATGTTATCACCTGGTGGAATTTCTGGTAAGTCCACAATATCTTGTGGCGAATCTTCACGAATTACCATGACGCATCAACCACTTTTTATTCGTTTTTATATTTATTCGGGGCTAATGATAAAATTTTGTGTAAAAATTTATTTGCTGGTTTCAAAATTGTAGGTTTTTTTGGCTGCAAGAAAGACAACGTTATTATATACATATTTTTTTATAACTATATATACATATATATTAAATAACTTACATGTTTTAATAAACGTATAGTAATTTATTTCCTAAATTTGCAAGGCAGCATCCCCGAATAACGTTTTAATTCTTTTGTTATCATTCATTAACTGACGCTCGCAGACAGAAATAACGTGGGAGAAAATTTTATTTTTTTTATAAACACACACTGTTTCTTTTGACAATAAATATTTGCTCATTTAGAAAATGTGTTTACAGCAAACAAAAATTATGGCTTTAAACAAAGCCTTTGTATTCAACTAAAGTTATGAATTTAATTGTATGTTTGAAAATATAAAAGTATATTATAGTAGCAAACATTTCACATAATTTAATATGTTCAGCTTGATCAGAGAGACTTTTAAGGTGTAAAACACCATACAATATTATTATAGTGATTTTAAAAATGTTTATGACAAAAAATTTGTTTTCAAGTTATATGAGGACTATAAAAAATGTATTATGCTAAACATGTATGGCAAATATGAATAAAAATGGTCGTAGTGACCACTCATTAATCATGTTTTTTCTCTGCGTGTGGGCTCCGTAGGTCCATATTGGCTTAGTTATAGCTTGAAAGAGCATAGCCTTCTAGTTTAGGTTGAATGCAGAACGGGGACGGCTTTGAAAAGCTTAAGGTTTAAGTTATATGTATTTGTATTCAATATGTTGAGACTAGGTAACGTGACGATCAAGGTGTATCCAAGATACAATTGCATCAGGTTGTTTGTCAACATAATCGAACAAATGTGTCCACAATCACCTGAATTTAAGCAAACCGGGTCTGTTAGATATGTGAAAAATGTGTTGGTTTGGTGTATGGGCTGGCGGCGTCATCGGGCCACATATCTTCGAAAATGAGGTCGGCCAAGCAGTAACCGTGAATGGTTTTCGCTGTCGCGAGATGAAAACTGACTTCTTGTACCCAGAAGTTGAGGAAATGAACCTGAACGATATAATTAAAAAATAGACAGCAGTTGAAGAAAAAAATTATAAATAATAATAAAAGTTTATTTAAAAAAATTATGTTTATGTTTATTTGATGAGGTCTACGAAACGAGTTATCTGATATAAATTATATACAAGTTCTATATCGATAGTATGTTTTAAGTATTAAGTATGCTCTTTAAATATTGCCAATGAATATCGGTTACACAATTTTGAAACTGGCTAAGATAATTAACAGAAAAACTAAAATCTGGTCTGGTTGTAATCATTAAATTTTCGGTAACAATGAGTAGTACATTTAGCAGATGAATTATTTTCCAATGACAGCTTTGGTTCCATAGGAGTTTCGATTCCACTGCAATTCTCCATTTTAAATCGTGTTAAAAGCTTTTTCACACAAGATTTCTGACTTAGCCTCAGTTCAGATTTGTCCATATTTCTAACTATTTTAACTCCTAGATAAACATTAGCCAGTAAAAATTGGAGCTTACATGTAAGCAGGTTTGTAAGGGAGATGAGCTATTTTCCCCCTTACAAACCTGCCTCCAGAAGGCATAATTTTTATATGGCGAATTCCCACTTGGAGGCATTACCTTTGGAAAAAGAAGCGCGTTTTCACTCGTTACATTCATGTGTGAGTAACAGCTTTTTTTAAGCACTTTGGTCATGTCTCTTTCCGATTGCAGCTTTCATTGCATACAAAAAGCATCATGCATTTTTCTGAAAACGTGAACTCATACCTGATGTGAACCTATTACTATATTGCTTACATGGCATCCTTTCTTCATGCTTCTTAAGAATTTGTGAAATAATAACTTCCTTTGCATATTTTTGTTTAACATTTTTATTCAATATTAAAAGAAAATCAAACTTAAAAAATTAAATAATTCAGATTTTGGTTCAAAAAAGTTATGAATAAAAAAAAAAAAGAATGTTATTCCGTTATACTAGGATCAATATTTTCGGAATCAGATTCAAAATCGTCTTCACTATTTAAAAAAGTATTATTCATTGTTTTCTGATTTTTTAAAAAATTTTTTTAATCTAAATGCTATGGGTAAATTAAGAAGGAATTTGGTTTTAGAGAGACCATCAACCTTTATAGTTCTGTAATTATAAGAATTGCGGTTTTATAATACGAATTTATTTATTTATAATTTATAAATAAATGACTCAAATGCACTAAGACGACTGAGCTTGTTATATTATGTAATTTAAAATAATTTGTTTTCGGAAAAGACTAGGTTATTATGCCGATTTCAAAATCTTTGCAATACAACCTGCTTCCTCGTAAGGGATAGGGGTAAGCTCAACTATCTTTAAAATGTTCGCTTACAACCTGCTTCTTTGTAAGGGATAATACTAAGCTTTTTATCTTTTGTCAAACCCTTTCAATGGTATTCGATTATTACCTGCTTCTCAGTAAGGCTTAATAGTAAGCGAATATAGCAGTAGTTATATAACTTTTTAGCTTCCAAAAGTCCAAAAATTTTTTACTGGGTAGCTTTTAAATCCCTTATTTCGAATTCGTTCATTAATAATGATTTTACAATCTGAATTTCTTTTATATCATTTCCTATAAGTGGCAAATCATCTACATAAAGAAGTAAGTAAACAACACTACCATTGTTCTTTCGAATATATAAACAGTTATCAGTTATTTTTAGACCTTTCAAAATTTAAATTTTGTATATAATTATTGAACTTTCATTCCACATTCTCGGAGCTTGTTTAAGGCTGTATAGTGCCTTGCTTAGTTTGGTTGCTTTCGTTTTTAAGACCTTCAGGTATTTTCATAAAAATATCTTCTCGTAAATTTCAGTTCAAGAAAGCTGTCTTAACATCCATCTGATGAATATGTTAATTCTTTTTATTTGCTACATCTACCAACACTATTAATGTGCCAATTCTTGCAACAGGGGAATAATTCTCTTCATAGTTAAACCTTTTTGTTGAGAAACCCCTCTTGCAATTACACGAGCTTTATATTCACCAGGATTTCCATTTGCGTACCCACTTGCAATCTACAATAGATTTTCCGGGTGGTAAATTGACAATAGTCCAGGTATTATTTTTCTTGAGCACAATAATTAAGTCTTTCAGGTTGTTTTCTTTGTCTGACAGTTCTTCTTAAGGGCGTATTACCTTTTTCATCTGTGTTACTTTTACACTTCTGTCTACCACTTCCCGGGATTTCTGAATCTTGTTTTAAATTTTCATCACGATTTTGTTCTTTATTTTCAATCTCATCAAAATCTTCATATTAACTGCTATCACTGCTGACACTTTCAATATTTTCACTTGTTGGACTTTCACTACATGAATTGGAAGGTGCTTCTTTTCCTGTAAACGATTGTATAGATGGTATTTTTTTCTATTTCAATACCTGTAGAAATTTGAAGTTTTCTATTAAATTCATTTATATTTATTGATGTTTTATTCATAAAAGAATATTCATTAAACACCACATTTATTGAAAACACAATATTCTGAGTTTTAGGGTTCCAAAGACAATAACAATTTCCACCATAATTAATTTTTCTGACTTCATATCCAATTTCTTTCGATGTATTTTTGGTATTTGGGAATACACAATGCAACCAAATACTTTTAAGTTTATCATATTGAGTTTTACCAAATTTGAGCTGGAGTCATATTTTTATCATATTTTTATCAATGCTGGACTTCTATTTGTAAGATAATTTGCACACAATATAGCTTCTGACCATAACGATTTGAGCAAACCTGAAGATGCAATCATTGATGGAGCTTTTTCCATTAATGTCCTTTTCATTCGCTTAGCAGTTTAATTCTGTTCTGGCGTATATGAAATTGTGTATTGAATATTTATTCCAGCAGTTTTGCAGAACATTTTGAATTCTGAAGAAGAATTTTCTCCCCCATTGTCACATGTTAAGCTAACGATTTGGGAATTGTGCATATTTTAACCATTGATTTGTACTTTTTAAAATATTGAAACACTTCTGATTTTCTTGCCAGCAAATACACTAAAGTAAAATGCGAATAGTAGTCAATAAACGTTAAAATATACCTTTTCCCTTTCTGAGAAGTAGGCGTAATTTGACCGCAAACGTCACTATGTATTAGCTGCAAACAACGGCTTGATTTTGAGACTCTGCCTTAAAAGGTTTTCTTTACTGCTTTCCTAAAAGACAGGATTTACAAAACAACTTATCTTCAGACTTTAATGAATCAATGCAATCCACTATCGATGACAACTTTAACACATCTGAAAAGTTTAGATGACCTACTCTGAGATGCCATAAATTAAGTTGGTTTTTCGAAAGCGTTAAACTTGAATTTGCATTATCATAGCAGTTTAAACAAAATGCATACAAACTACCAGTTCTCATACCTTGTAACCACATGACACCATCTTTAAATACATTAACAGTTTTATTTTCAAATACTATTTTGAAACCAGCTTCTTCCAAACGTTTGATTGAAAATAAATTACACTTGAGATCTTTACATAACAGCACATTCTTTATATGACAGTTCTTATATTTTCCATTGACATGAATACTTCCTTTAATGTTACCCATCGTTGTTGATTTTATGCAGACGTTACTCTTTACTACATTAATAAGAATAGGATATTTTAATTTGTGTATATCTTTAAAGAAATGTTTATCTTTTGCCATATGATCACTAGCTCCTGAATCTAGGACCAATTTCATAACATTACTTTCAGAAGAACTTAAACTTACTTTTTCCGCAACAAAACTAATGTTTTCTGTTTGAGCTGTATTAGCATTGTGTTTAGTATGATCACGCTTCCACTTAAAACAATTCTTTTTCTTATGCCCCTTTTTATCGGAATAATTACATTTCCATTTAAAAACTGCTTTCATAGCAATATTTTCAGCTGAAGCATCTTGAAGGCAATGATTTCTTCTTTTCTGATATTCTTCCAAAAGTCTGTTCTAGACAAACTCCATTTCTAATGTGTCAGGATCTAAAGTTTCTATAGCTGTAATAATGGTACTAAATGAATCAGGCATTGTTAATAATACATGACATATAATATCGAGTTTTTCCAGTTTCGCTCCTGAACTGGCTCACCAAACTTAAAAAAATGTAATTTCAAATCTTCGGTTTCACTACATGTCATTGTAAGCAGACTTTTTCTTTTCTTGCAAATACTTTACCAAGAGAATTCAAAACAGCTAATGCACTTTTACTATCCTTTACATATTCTAGATAGGCATATTTAATGCGACGTACAATAACCGACTTCGCCTTTTTGTCTTTTGCACGCAGCTCAGAAATCTTTGTAGCCTTTGACTCGTTCAACACCATATTTTCCACATCCTTTTCAATAAAACTTCGCAATTCATGTTCAACCAATATAATTTCTAAGCGGAATTTCCAGTTGTCGAAGTTGAAACCATCAAATAGTTGTACAGCTAAAATTTCTTCGGACATGTCAGGGCCCATAACCAATTAAAAAAATAGACTGAAGTTGAAGAAAAATATTATAAATAATAATAAAAATTTATTAACAAAAATTATGTATATGTATGTATGTTTATTTGATGAGGTTTATGAAACGAGAAAAGTATATTTTATAGAAAAAGTATTAAAAAATTTTCTAGTTTTGACATATGAGCAAAGGTATCTGCTTACAATTCAAAACAAGTAAATTATTTAATTATATTATTCTTTACAATTTAACAGATATGTGGTTCCAACACAATGGTGTCACTTGCCACACAGCCAACAAAACAATGGCCCTTTTGCGCAAGAAATTCAATGGCCTTGTTATCTCGAGTCGTGGCGATGTTAATTGGCCCAATTAACCTCGTCCGTTTTGGTTTGACCACCTTTTAAAACAGCTTTTTTCCTATCTAACCCATTTTAACACACATAGACAGAAGGACATCGTTAAATCAACATCGCTTCTCGTAAGGACACAAGATATATATATTCTTAAGAGGGTTTTAAATCAAAATTGTAGAAACTACAAGCGGAATAACAAACTTATTATGTACCGTTATGTACTTATATATACGTTAAATACTTATATATACCGTTTCTAACTGTGGTATAGTGAATTATAGCCTAAGGGCAACATATCGCTTGATTATTTAAAATCAACTCGTGTTTTTGCCACTAACACAAAAATATTCCCGCCATTTAATTTTCAATTAACCCATTAATAAAAAATATAATTAGTTTAATTTAACAATTAAAACAAGTGAATTAAGTTTACTTTTACCCACAACAATACGACGCCAAAGCGTATATGCAAATAAGAACTGTATATGCATTAGCATTAGGGATGCCAATCCCCAAATCCCGATCCCGAAAATCCCGGGATTTTCGGGATTTAGTGAATCCCGAATCCCGAGATTTAAATTATTTAATCGCGGGATTTTCGGGATTTTGTCAATCCCGAAATTGTTAACTTCATTTTTTTATTTTACCTTTTTTTATAAAAAGAAATTCATTATGACATTCCCCATGAGAGGATAGGGAACACAATATTGATCTTTAATATTTATTTGATTAATTCTGTTAATACTGTCATTGAAAACGTAAGAACATTATTACACTTTGTTATTATTTTCAAGCGAGTCCAATAATTACAAAGAAATTTTAACGTGAGAAGTGCTGAAAATAATTAAACAAGAAAATTTATTAAAGAAAAAAATGTTTTTGAAATGCACAAATACAAAATTTAAACTTTACTCTTTACAGGGTTAAGATTATTAAAGTGTTTTCCGAGAGTTGACATCGAACCTACGGTAATTAATGGAGCGATTTCACAATATCAAGAAATGTATTTTATACACTACATAATTCCTACCGCAAGTAGTGGTGGCTATAAAAATGCATTTTTGTTAAAATAAGATTTTAATGGTTAACTAAATAAATTGATTTTTTAGTTAATTTCGAATTCAAATTTCAATTATTTATTTTAATTTATTTAATAAAATTTTAATAGAATCTTACTAATAAATCAACTTCTATGTTGCGTTGTTCAATTAGAATATTAATTATTTTTTTATTAAGCTTGAATGAACTGAGGTAATTGAATCAAATATAGCTTTTATGGTAATTATTTTTTTATTGAATTTAATGAATTTAAAATAATAAATTAATTATAAAACCCTCGCTTGTAAACTTCTTTTAAAGACGTTTTTTTAAATAAATATCTATAAAAAGCATTTATCTCTTAATTTTCAAAAATCCCGAATCCCGAAAAATCCCGTAAAATCCCGGGATCCCGAAAAATCCCGGAATCCCGGGATTTGATTTTTTGTAATCCCGAATCCCGGAATTAGCGAAAAGCTGTCCCGATTGGCATCCCTAATTAGCATACAACAGCTTTTTAAGCTGTGTGTACTCAAATTTTCAAAATAAACCTGTTTTAACATTAAGAGGAATGCAAAATTTTAATAAAAAATTTATTAAACATATTGTTGTTAATACAGTACTTTTGACTTAACTGCCTTTTGTTTAAGTGCATCTTTGACTTAGCTGCACAAAATGAATAATTTTGGTATTATTCTTTAAGATCCCATACGAAATCCATTTGTATGCACACATGAAAAAATACGAATTTTTTGAAATAAAATATTTTTTAACAAAAACGTGTGTTATTCTTCTTTTAATCACTCTTGTTTAGCTGCACTTTTAAGGCAGGAAACCGCAATTGTGTACCTGCACATTAAGGCAGATAAGTACATTTAATATAACAGCATTTTTGATTTATCTGCACAAAAAGTCGTGCAAAGTAGATTGTGAAGTAGTAGTTTTTAATTAAAATTTAGTTTTATAATTAATTTATTGAAATAAATAAATATAATAATTTATTAATAAAAAGACCTCAAGCTTAAACAATTTAGAATAATTATTAAAAGAGAGGTCAAATAAAACTAAATACAATTATAAATATTTAATTGATACTACTAATTTGTTTACCTGAGCAAATGTAATTAATTTTTAAGTTAATATGACAAATATTTTAATCGCAATCAATTTTTATTTTACGAAGGCGGAGTTTGACCTGCTGACGTATGTATCTTATTGTATTGAAATATAGTGTGTAGCAAAACGTTTTCGCTGATGTCCGCCCAATAATTGGTTTTGTATCCATGTATCTGTAATCAACTTTTGTTTTTTATTCAATATAGCTTTTTATATGCAAACATAACTGAACTTTTGTTGTTTTATTTTCAAATATTTCATGCAATAAAAATTTAATTGAAAAGAAAACTCTGCACTCCTATTAGGCAAAGAAATTGACCCATAAATTCATAATTGATTTACAACACATTTTTGTGCAAACACTTTTTACGGAAAAGTGTCTAAAATCCATAAAAAGGCATGTAGATATAGAAAGCAATTTTCAAGTTCAATAGAATTAACAAAAAATGGCAGAAACAACAAAAAGTCACAAAAAAAAAAGCAACTGAAGAGTAATAAAATCATAAAATATCCCTCAACATTCATGCTGTAAACATTTCCCAAAGGGTTTTTAATAATGTTATTTTCTCTCCGTTTTCTATCATGATTTTATGATAAAAATGCAACTGTCTACACGTGTACGAGTTAAGTGTGCATCATTGCAACAATCATGAAAACAATTTCCCAATTTAGTTTATTGTTGTGTTGTGTTTTTGATTTTTTTTTTTTTTACATACAAACTTATATTTTTTTCAGCTCCAATTTTATTGGCAACAAAATATAATGCAGCACCAACAAAAAACCTGTGTAGAATCCAAACAAAAACTTTTAAAACAGATATAGACTACAGCTATAGAATTTCAAAATGTTCGCGTGTAAAGTGAAATGATCCCCAGGGCAATATAACACTTTGCCTTTTTATGGCCTTTTTTTTTGAGATTTTCATGTTACACAAAAAGCAAAGGCAAAATTGCAGGAAGGCAAACTAGCAAGCAGGCATTCAGTCATTTAACAATTCAATGGAAACAACTTAATAGCATCGGAATTGCTTTTAAATTTTTAGTGTATGTACAAATATAAATAGTTACAATTGCTATAAAAAATATACTTGCATTCTAGTTTTCTTAAGATGGTATTGTGGTTGTTGTCTTAAAAGGAGAAGTTTTCAAATTATTTATTTATTTAATTATCGAAAATTTCTGATATTAAAGTTGCAATCGGGGAGTGAAATGTTATTTAAAAAAATTTTTACTTTTATTCTCGGAAATGGTAACAATTTGTTTACTTAATTAAAAAATGTTAAAGCTTGTATCACAATTTACTTTTACTTAAAGTGTTTTATTAGTCAAATCTGGCTTAATATATGTCCACGGTTATATGTATATGGTTTTAAGCACTAAGAACAAAATGTTGTTTTTATAGTTAAAATTTGAATAGTCGTGCCTTTTTTATTTGATTCGAGTTTTTTTCTAATTTCTCAGTGCAAAATACACGGATTGGACAGTATTAATTCGATTGTATTGCCAACCAGTAGTAAAACCCTTTACACAATTTTTTATGGAATCGCAAAAATTCTGAAAACCGGTGGGCCCTCAAAGAATGGTGTCATTAGTTTTTGGGCCACACCTAATTTATAATTTATGATGCAACTGAACTCAAATAAATTGGGAATATATTTGTTTGAGCTATTAAGGTTCTTTACTTAAGAAATATTTCACCTAGAACAAAGCTCCAAAGTGCAGAACTATTCTGTATAAAACAGAACGAATGGTCACCGTTAGTATATAACTTACTAGACTTTTTATTATCTAGTTTTCCTTATAAAAAAAAAACACTTTTGTTAAATTTTTTTTTATATGTTTATTTTTAATTTTCACTATTGGTTATGTGAGTTATCTTTTACAAAGACTTGTTGAAAACTGATTTTATTAGTGGTAACTATGACGAAGAAACCGCGCACAAGAATTAAGCAAATAAATATAGACGCATAGTCAGCATTTATTTGTTTCATTTTAAAATATTGGTGTTAAATAAGTTCATTCAACACGAGTTTCAATTAAGCATAATTATTTGCAAAATATTGGTGTTAAATGAGTTCATTTAACACGAGTCGCAATTAATCATAAAAATCAAGGTTTTTATTAAAAGAAGTGCAATGACACAAGTTGTGAAATTTCCAGGAAAAGTAAAAAAGCAATTTTTAATTAAAAGTTTATTAACTTATATATATATATATATATATATATATTTTATCCCGTTGTTTCTTTTGAGAGCATAGGGCCTTATCGAATGTCTTCCATTTGGGTTTGTCTGCAGCGATACATTTTATTTCATTCCAGAATACTCCGAATGCTCCGCAGCAGGTTCCTGATGGGCGTCCCCTTCTTCGACTGCCCTAAAGTGTCTATTTTATGACTTGCCTTGAAATATCATCTGGCGATTTCCGAAGGGTGTGTCCCAACCAGGACCATTTGCGCCGTTTTATTTCCGCATGAATCGTTGTCTGACGGGTTATTACCCACAAATCACTATTAGTGATAGAATTAGGCCAGAATAAACGGATTGGATTGACTCCACGTTTCACATGCGTAAAGAAGCACAGGCTTTACGTTGGCATTAAATATTTTTGTTTTAGTGTGTCTGGATATAGACGAAGATTACCAAACCGAGGATAGAACACCGTAGACGGCCTTAGCCTTATTTAGACGTGCTTTTATGTCTTCACTAGAACCACCACTGCAAGAAAAAATGCTCCTGAGGTAACTGATGTAGGATACTGATTCTCTTTCTGTGCCGTACAAAGTAAAAGGCCGGTAGTCGTATTGATACAAATCGTTTTTGTTTTCTAGCCATTAATCTTAAGCCCGCACTCAGTCACGACATTGCACAGTTTCTCTAATTTAGATGACATATGGGAACTTCTATGAGCGAAAACACATATGTCATCAGCATAATCTAAGTCATCTTATGTTCCGTAAAGACTCCATGTTATTCCAGTGTTACTTAGAGTCGCGTTACTAGCACGATGCCGAATAGCAGAGGTGAGAGTACGCATCCTTGTCTAACACCCGTCATTACCAAAATCTACCACTTAAATTTTGGTTTTATTTGATGAGACAACTTGCACCACGATACATCGCTTTAATTAAGTTTTTGGCAGGCACTTCCTTGCGTTCCAACGCACTCCATATGGCCTGGTGTTGTAATTTATCAAATGCCTTTTCAAAGTCAATAAAGGTGAGATAGAGAGGTGAACGCCATTCCACCGATTATTCGACTATAACGTGAACGGTATTCATGTAGTCTATACAATACCGTTGAGGACGAAACCCGGCTTGTTCTTTTCTTAAATGAGGGTCAAGAGCATTCACTAACCTTTAAATAATTATATGGGTACAAATTTTGTTAATAATGCAAAGTAATGTTATACCCCGCCAGTTTTTACAATTGTGCCCTTTTTTTGGGAAGATTGATTAAAGTGCCCTCTCAAGTATCTTTTTGGAGCATTTCTGACAAAACCTAACGATACTGGGGTGTACCGTAAGTATAAATGTATGTACATATATTATAATATAGATATTTATCTTAAAGAAAAAAAATTGCAATATTTATTGTTGACCTGTGTCGATTATCTTTGTTGTTGACAACACAGAAAAGAAATTTAAAATATTTGCTGAGAATTTTTAGGATTTTAAATCACACTTTACAATTATTTGACGCGCAACACGTTACCACAATTTTAAATAAACATCTTATTCTAATCACGCAAAGCTCTGCGCTTGTCTGCAGGAAACCAGAGTCTGTGGCGGGAATCGAACCGGGAACCCCCGCATTGAAAGACTAACTCAACTAACTAGCCTACCGGGTCATTCGCATAACGTTTGCAACAGGGATACCGTTAGGAATTTTTGAAAAGTCGCACAAAAGTTCGTTTTATAAAAATAAAGTCGCAGAAAAAAATCGTTTGTGAAAACAAAATTCGCAAATGATTTTTTTAACGTTTTTTAATTATAAAAAGCATAGGAAAACCAAAAATGCAATTGAAACAAAACAGTCAGTTGCATTTTTTAATTTTCAGAATCCTTTTTTATATAATTAATGAGTTTTTCCATGTCCCGTATCTATCCAGTATAAATGTGGCCTTGTAGTGGATAAGCATTCATTGAATCACAAGCCCAGAAAATCTAAATGACATAATTAGCCGGCTTAAAGGGAATATATTGTGTAAAGTTGGTATGGCATCTAAATAGAAACAGTTGCTCGTCGATGGTGACACATTCATATGGCTTGAATGATTTCTCTAAATATTTATTCATCATAGCCCAGATGTCCCGCATTGATGCAGCTTTGTCTGTTTGTATACGCTCTGAACGTGTGTTCTAATTATCAAATCGAATAAATAATCATCTTCATCATCTTCATCATCTTCAAGCATCATCTTCAAGCGGTCGCGAGACATTTCAGCACGTATACGAGGCAATGAATCGAGATTCCACAAATCGCCCAGATTAGTTCTATTGTCTCAATGTCCACTACATGCATTAAGAATCATGGTTTAGAAAACATCAAATTCAGTTTCGGTAAATGGCTGAAATGTTTTTTTGGGAACTGTTTCAGAAGAATTAAGAACCTTTTTTGATGTCTTATTGTTATAAGCTTCGCAGATTCTATTTGCTTTTCGATTTGTTTCGCTCAATATAATGTAACATATTTCTGGAGTAATAATTGACTTGAAAAATTCTTTTTCTGAAAAATAAATGTTAGTTTTTGAAGGTCCACCTTTTTAGAAAGTAAGTGATAAAAACAGAACACAACACCTTTTTGTCACAGGTTGATTGTAGTAATTCCTTATTTTAACATTATTAGAAAAGTATTTCTAAAATGTGTGCTTAACAATATATAATTGGAGGGCTCAGAGCTGAAGCGCACCAAGTCAAAAAAGAAAATTTGAAAATATATTGAGTTTGAGTAAGTAAATTGCCATTATTTACTGGAGCGACTGACTTGGGTTTATTGCCGTTACCTTTTTTGATTTACCCCATTACAGAACTGGATTGAGTTAAATTTTGCGGAGATTTTCGCACCAGATTTCAAATACCTATACGTGATATATTTTATGACTTGGTTCGGTTCAGCTCTGAGCCCTCCAATTATTTAAGTAAATTATGATACTATTTTAGAAAATTATCTGTATTTTGAGATATTGAAAATTTTTGTGTACTATGATTTAACTTATTTACGGTGAAAAGTCTTATTTATAGTGAAAATTCTATGTAGGTACAATTGTACCTGTACCGCCTTTTAACGTTGTAACATTTTTCCGTCCGACTAGGGTTCATTTCATTCATGTTTGTTATTATACTTATTGTTTTTCATACTCGCAAATATCCAAATATGCCCATAGTTACATCATTGACTTCAAAAAAATTTTTTTTTTAAATTATTTTCATAAATGTTGCTAGCAAATGTTTTTTGTAATTGCTGAATCACTATTAAATACTTTTTTTTAAATCGTTTGAGGGAAATTCAACAAAATTTTATTGAAAAAGTATTGTTGACATTTCAAAAATCTCTGGTATAAAAGAGCTGCGCTATATAAAAATAACAATTTCTCTATTTAAGAGGACCGACTATATTTTGAAGTTTGCAATAATATTTATAAATTCAAAAAAGGACAAATGTCCAACTTAAGGAAACATAAATGCGTTCACACGCCTCGATTGGAATTACCTCCAATTGTAGATGAAAAGGCTTGCCTTGAAGCTTTTTTAAATTTTCTTAGTTGAGGACTGCCGTTCATTAGCATTATTGAGGCACATGGGTTTAAGAAAATGGTTATGAAATGTATCGATATTGGTGCAAAATATGTAAGTATCGTCGATTTTGGTCATTTCATCCCTAGTGAACAAACGTTATATCGATGGACATAATTAATGGCCGAAGAAGGAAAAAAAGAGAACAAGCCCTCACATTCAAAATATCATAAAAAAATGGCGAGGTATCGGTTACTATCATGAAATCAATGGATTTTACGTCATGTACAGCTGCAAATATTCTAGAAAAACTAACAAGTTTATTTGGAGAATTTGGTGAAAGAGACATGTTTAACGTGATTTTCATAACGGATAGAGGATCTGACATCAAAAATGCACTAAAAGAATTTACGCGTTTAAACTGTTCGGCTCATTTGTTCTTCAATATCCTGGATGACGCATTTGAGCTGAATTAAAAGTCGTTTTAGATTTTTGTAAGAAAATTGTTAAATATTTTAAAAAGTCTAATAAAAAACGAAACTGTTAGCCTTACAGAGGACTTCGACATCATGCTACGGTGGAAAAACAAATCTACAAGGTATCCAGGTTATCTAAATTAGCATAAAGAATTTTTCCAATTCCTGCCGGCAGCCAAGCATCATAGTGAGTTTTGTTGTTAGCTGGAAATATTATCAATGAAAAAGGAAACAAAATAGAGCCCAAATAGTTGATAGCCTTCTTTTTGTTAATTCTTTCTACAAAAAAACTCTTTGGTAATTATATTTTATTTTTGTTAATAGAAGCATAATTCTTTAATAATAGAAAGTATTTATGTTTTAATATAACTTGAAATTAAAATCTTATTTTGTGTTTTATTCGACCTTTAATATGTTTTAATAAAAGACTTGAACTTGAAATTAATAAAATTTTGAATTAATCAGTGCAACATTTGTTTTGCTGGTTTTGGAAGACTTAAAATATAGCTATATTTTCTGCATAAACAATATTTAGGTCGTGGAAACACTGCTTGCTTTAGAATAAACATACGGATTGTTGAAGTAAGTGTCGGTTCACACAAGTCAAGTTTGACTCGTTAAGTCTTGAGCTTTTAGGAAAGAAGGGTAAAGAAAATGTCATTTTATTTCCCTTCTCTCCTAAAAACTCAAGACTTGACGAGTCAAACTTGACGTGTGTGAACCGGCACTTACTTGTCGGTATTCATCGATTCATGCCTGTACTCATACGCATTCATACGAATATCCATACGCATGCCTGTTTGTCATACTCATGCCGGTTGATATACAAACTTATTTATGTCCATACTTATTGGTAGTCATAACTGGCTGTACTCGTGCTTGGTGGCGCATGAAAAACTTATAAGTATTAAAAATATAACTTTTTGGCTGTCTCTGGACTTTACATGAAATACCGAAGATTTTTTATAATTCCATAAAGAACACAAAGGAAAAAAATCTATAAATAACAAGTACTATTTTATTGTTTTTGTAGGTCAATAATCCGACTTTTGAACACTTTGCTCCAAACTCCTGCCAGCCATGTGTTATTAGTTACGCAAATGTATAGTAATCTCTCCATCTATAATGGTGTGGGGAAAATGCATTATAAGGCCCCTAAACTTTCAAGATCATAAGCACAAAAATCTTTGAAGTTAACATTAAATATATTTTCTTAATTTAAATTTTTTATTTGAATATACGCCTATAACTTTATTTTAAATATTTTGATAAAATTTCGTTTGGATCCAGCTCGCACATATTAGTGAGCTATTTTCATCTTTTTTTTTTTTTTTTAATTTCCTAATCTAATCCCGCGAAGCTCTTCGCTTGTCTGCAGGAGAGAAACCAGAGTCTCTGGCGGGAATCGAACCCTCAACCCCGGCGCTGATAGACTATCTCACTACCAGCTAGGCTACCGGGGCCTTTAAGATAAATGTATGTTTCCATAAAACGTATGCCAGAAATCGTTTTATCTGTAGTTAAAAGTAATTTTATTGGGACGATATATAATACCTACTAACGAAAAATAAAAATATAATAAATAAATCAAACATAATTGGGGAATTCACAAGGTGTGCCATCAAGTCATATTGTCATATTATCCAAACATTTTTCAATAGTTTAAAAAAATGTATGTTGTGTTTCATACAAAAAATTGCCTTAAATAATAACACCTTTAATGCTGTGTTTATTGTTTTGTCTTAACTAAGTACTCAGTAAAAATCCAAATTATGAGGGTTACTCACAGCGCTCATATTTTTTGCTTGTTATTATTTTAAGACATATGACTTTATGACTATCTTGTGAATCCCCCAAATAAAATTAATCATCAGAATTATAAAGGTTTAAACCGTTTTCATTTGTCCTTTTTACAGTGACTGGTGGCATTTTGCCAACTTATTTTTATTCAGTAACAGCAATAAAAAAAACTTTTTTTGGACTTTGATGTTGTGCATAATCATATTATAATTTCGAGACCACCAATACCATCCACAAATTTAAGTCTGGGTGTACGGTGCGGGTGATAAGCAGTCGATTCGTCCGAAGTAAGAAGAATATTGCAGCTGGTGCAAATAGTATGGGTGAAGACCATAACAAAATATAATCGCTACCGCACCATGCTAACGAATTTTTGTTGCCTGAATTGAAGCCCGTGATGTCAGAAGCATTTAGTTTCAGCAATGAAGTGCTACATCGTACGCAGCGCGCAGGAATTGCTTTAATGAGAAATGAATTTGGTGAAAATCTAACTTGCGTTTTGGACCTGTCAACTGGCCACCTAGATCGTGTGATATAACATATATTGGATTTGTTTCTTTTTTTTATGTGAAGTCAAAGTTGTTCCTCGATAAAAAATTTTTTATGAGAGAGCGGGGAGTATTTCGCTCAATACTGATGGTACCGTGACCCAGCTAGGTCTATTGTACCCACTTCCCTTTAGTTGGCAAAAAAAAAATGCTCTACTTCCCAAATTAATCTAACAAGGTATTTTTCCGAATCGGAACGCATCTATTGTGCCGTGCTCCAATTGTATCCTTTTGGCCATTGCCAGCGCCGGGCAGTCACACAGTATATGCTCCGTGGATATGTCCTCATCAAGACAATGTTTTCATTCCTGATCTTCTAACAGGCCCATCTATTAAAGGTGATACTTGACCGCGTGGTGACCAGTAAGGTAAGTGGCCTACAGTCGCAGGTCCCGTCTACTGAGACCCTTCGTCATCATTATATTCCCGGAAGAGATCAATTCCCTTGCCTGACACCTAACCGGAGGCGATACCCACTGTCTTCTATGCTCCCTTAGAGCCCAGTCTCCTATTAGGGACTCCTCGATAACATAGTTGAAAACAAAAAAAATATACAGGTAGCAACTCTAAAAAGATTACTCGAAAATGTAACCTTCTCGCGTATTTGAAACCGGCGTTATTTAAAAAAAAAGTAAATGTCAATATGAAAGATTCAGGTCTATTTAAAGTGTAGGATCACAAGGATCACCCTTTATAATAAAGTGGTGAAAGTTGTAATAAATTTGGGTTTAACCGAATACAATTTCTTAGTAGTTAAATTTCCATTATTTCTGAAATTTACTACCATGATAACAACTCTTATAAATCACTTTTAATATTCAGTCCCACTGTACTTTGGTTGAATATTAAAAATTGAAAAAAATCAAATTCGTTTAATAAGCTATTTTTATTTCTTCCAGCTTAAAATTTATAAACAAATGTTAAAAGTTACACTCAGGATATTATTTTTTATTTTGTGTCGAAAATTACCTTAGACAGCTTTAGCAAAACCAACACGTTGGTTTCTCAAGTCGAAACTTGTATAGTATTTACCAATAAAAACATCACCCAAAATCCAGATATTCATACCGGCATCTTCAAAGGCAGAAGAACATAGACCTTCAGATTGAATAACATAATCACTGGGTTCCAAGTTAAAGATACCGCTACCAATGTGGAATGAAATGGTTGGCAAATTATCAATGGTAGAGCAGTTGAACAGGAATTCATAAGTGTTCAAGTCGAAGGTAGCACCAATCGCAATTTGAAGAGTCAAAAACACATTGGAAGGAACACCAATAAGGGAGGTACCAGTATCAGCAATAGCTTGGCAGTAGTCACATACGCTTGTGTCTAGTACATGGGCGGATCTCACTTCAAATTGCCAATAGCCTGGGTTGGAAACAGGAACATAATAAAATTCACCAGTATAATGATCGGGATCAACACCGCCCAAAACCATAACACCACCTTCAGCAGAGGTACCGTTACGTGCCAAGTAGAACGAGAACACCTGGGAGTCTATTAAATTTTGGGAAACCATGTTGTAGAAGGGTGGTACAACATTGTCAACAGAAATAGTCTGGAAACCCATGCCCAGGATGCCATCAAAAGGAGAGTAAACAAATGTCTGACCAGGTTCATTGGTGGCCGCAGCAAAAACTTGACTTTGAATAGCCAAACCTTCTACGCTTACTGTATCTTGCACCAAATAACCAGACAAGCTGCCACTGCCATACTGAATGGCAAAACTGTTGCCAATATATTTGTAAGTGGATGAAGCATTGCCATCATAGCGATTATGGAATTGGCAAGCCAAATTGTTAGCCGAACAGGGTACAGTTGGTATCCACAAGTTCGAGGAGCCGGTATCAAATAAAACAAAGAATTCCTTGGGTGGAGTGCCAACCGTTATTTTACCAAAATAGGAATCATCTACATAGTTGAAGAGTTTTTCCTTGTGTACATTGCAAGCATCTTTCACGTTATACTTTGCTTTTAGTTTTACCAATTCATTCGACTTTTGTTTCGATTCCTGTACCTTGTGCAATGGTACGCTGACCAAAGTGGCTTCCGTTAAAAGGAATACACTAAGTAGAGCCACAAATAACTTTAACATGTTGACTTTTTGTAATTAAATGTCTGGAGAACTTTCAATTTGTTTCTATTTTATACCAAAATTTTTAGCAGTAAAAAATAGATAACAAAGTTTAAAATAACGATAAAGTCCACAAAAATTATAATAATTGATCGATTGAGGTCACATCAATTATCAATTTGAAAATTATTTTTATTAGTAAAAAAAATATCTGAAGGCTTCCCATCAACAACATCAATAAAGTCAAAATGTTTGCACATTACGAAAAAAAATATACTCATGTACTGAATTTCCGAATTGTTAATGCAGTAACTAAAGTGCTTTGTATACAAGAAGTAATTGTGCTTTTTCACGTTCCTTTGGACCGATTCATATGCCAAGTTTTATTTTCTTTTTTTTGTGACCGTTGTCGTATCAAAATTGTTTTTCTGGTATGATATTTGCTTGAGGGCTTAAATCTAAAACACTGGACTAAATTGTCTTATTTTAAATATCAATTATCTTTCGTGTATACAAAGGGTTGATTTAGCTCATCCCATTTGTTGGGTTTCGCACAGTGCAAGTTTTTCTTAAATATCAATCGTAATGTAAAAAACCCTAAGATCTTTTAATCTGGATTTTTTTGCTGGATTTTTTCGGAAATAATTTGCTATTAATACGCTGTAAAAATGTGCTCCAAAAGGGGTATGTTGTATGAATTCATACACTAAATCGCTTCAAACCTGTTGATGGGATGCCTGATGTATTGTACGGGTTGTTCCCGTTTTGGAGGACTACTTTCAGCTGGCAATAAGCGCTTATTTTAACTGAATAAAACATTCAAACAAAGCACTTTCCTAAAGTGCTTTTTTAAGGGCTAATTATATTAACATATTCATTTAAGTTTTGTTTTAACTTGTTTAAATGCTTTTTTCCAACAATATTTGTGATCTGTTTTCTGATTATAATTTAATACACTTTTTTTCGTAAAAAAAACTTATTTGTTATGTAAATTCACGCACCCGTTACCACCAACAAAAGAAAAATTCTATCTGTATGGTTGTGCTTACTAAAAAAAACACATAATATATTTTTATTTTATTTTTCGCTTTAAAACCTTCTTTCCCAGTAAAAACTTTGCCTACTTTTTTAAAATTAATAGCTTCTTTCACTCATTATTTAGTAGCTTTCTTCTATACAACTACTATATATACTTCTATAACTACTTATCTTTCAGATGTGTGTAATATGCGTTAATTTTGGGGCATCCGTTGTAAAATTCATTGGTTCTTTCAGTAGATTATTTAAAACATTATTTTGTAGGCAAAGTTTTTACTGGGTTGTTAATAGCACTAAAATAGCAGATTTTTTGTATATTTTATTCGTTATAATTTACTGCTGCATAAGAGCTCTCTTATTGAAGCGCTCGATAATGCGCATTTTCTTTTAAGTGTTTCAAAAACACAAATTTTTTATTGGGTATAAATTGTAACGTGCTGGTTGGTATAGAACTGACCATATTTCACTTATAATCCCCTTGCCTAAAACAAAAAGTAATCTTTTATAGACATTTTATATCTTCCTAATATTCGAAACAAAGAACTCTTATATGAGTCTTAAGACCGTTTTCACAACTTACCGATAGCTTAAAGTATGATTTTATCTCCGTATGTAAATTGTTTTATATTTTTTACTTTAATCTATCAGGTAGGATGAACTTTAATCTACTTTATCGCTCACTTTAGGATACAGTAAAGTTTTAATAATGGAAGACTTTTTATAAGGCCGGTTATAGTCTACTTTTAGTAGTAGTAGTAGTGGCAGTAATTTCTTTATTTTTTCAATAATTCATTACAAACATTTTTATTTTTATATGTATGTATAATAAAAGAATAAATAAATAAATAAAATAAAAGAAATGTACGTACGGCTTTGACATTGTCGTCATCCGGAAGAATAGGCTTAATATGAAGATATAAAATGTTCTGTATAAACTATATTAATGATTAAATTCATTTATTAAAAAATTTCGATAAGTTAAAGCGTTGGTAATATATCTTGCTAATGTTTCCCAATTATAAAGTTCGCCATTTAGTAATTTTAAAAAATGTTCTTCTGGTATTGCTATGGTATGAAACTGTTGGAATCTGAAGTAATTTAGAACAGGGCATCGGCATATAAAATGCTGAACTGATTCAATTTCATTTGTATTGCACAAGGAGCATTCTTTATTGATGCTTCTTGAGAACCTAGCGCCATTTAAATTTATTAAGTCACTTCGAGCTTTAAGAATCAATGTTACATAACTTTGGTCATGCAAAATCATAAAATAAAAATGTCCAGCTGTGAATCTTAGGTTTTTATAAAATGTTTGGCTTTGAGAGGCTCTCATGAGGCGTCCGTTATGGTATTTAATTTCCAAAGCAGTAAGGAAATAGTTTTGATTTTCGATCCATTGGTCTGATGTTGTGCTCATTTGCCAATATATGTTAAACTCGTTTCCTAGTTCATTAATTCTCTTTGCCCAAAAGATGTTTTTTTCTAGAATTTTAAGGCTTAATTGATGAGTTAAACGCGATGAAGTTAATTTAAAAAGTGTTACATATAAGTATTGTAAGTTTAATTTAAGGGTATAGAAATGACCGTCTTGCAAACCAGTCTCCAGCATTAAAACATAGTTTGGCGTGAAATTGGGTAGTTTTAATATCCGTTTTATAAAATATCTCTGCAGCTTGTCCACATCTTCAAAGTGCATATTTCCCCATATTTGGGCACCATATGATTGTACAGAGCGGCTTACAGCTTCAAATAATTTGTATTTTGTTTTAAAAGATATATTTCTTTTGCTCAAAAATGAGTTCCAAGTAGAATTTATACTATTTTTTGCTGCCAAATTTCTACTTTGAACATGTTTCGAGAATGCCATTCTTGGGGTTAAGATCATACCTAAGTAGTTATATTCGTTAACTATTTCTACAACTTCACCTTTAAATAGCCACTTTTCACGACAAGATAATCTACCTCCATTTCTGAACACCATTACTTTAGACTTTGTTAGATTTACTTCCAGGTCCCATAAGTCACAATATTCTTCTAATCTTTCCATCATTTTCTGCAACACTTCTATTTCATCTGACAATATTACAATGTCATCTGCATACAAAAGCAACCTTATATTCAATTCATCTATTACGATGCCTCCGCCTAAATGTTCGTGAAGGTCGTTTATGTATAGAGAAAATAATAGGGGAGATAACAAGCACCCTTGCTTGACGCCTGTATATGTTTCAAATGGTTCAGAAAGTTCGGTTCCATTCCAAACAGTTGAGTATGTTCTAGAATAGACACTGCGTAAAAAATTTACCATTTTTGTAGATACACCAAGACTATGTAGCTTAAACATAAGAGAGTGTCGAGAAATTTTGTCAAAAGCTGCTTTAAAATCTACAAAAAAGGCATATACTTTTTTCTTTTCTTCCATTTTCAAATTTACAACAGCTGCTAAGTTATAAATGTTATCCATTGTAGAATAACCTTTTCGAAATCCAGCTTGATATTCCGTGATGATATTATTCTGTTCAGTCCATTGATGTAAGCGATTGTTTATGATACCCATCATAATTTTCGCAACACAATTCATAAATGAAATTCCCCTATAATTGCACGCTAAGTTGGGGTCTCCTTTTTTGAATATAGGAAAAATTACGCTGGATATAAATGTTTCGTCAACTTCCATTGAGTTGTATAAATAGTTATAGCATTTGGCTAATTCTTTCAACAATTCAGTTGGAGCATTCTTACAAAATTCATAGGGTACTCTGTCTTCCCCCGGTGCTTTATTTATTTTGGCTTTATTTAGCACTTGAATTATTTCCAAGGTACTTATTTCTGAATCTAGGAAAGAGTCTTCTGTCAGAAACGGAGCGTAGCTAATTTCATGAGCCAATTGTGCTGGATTCAATAAGTCTTTAAAGTATGCTCTAAATTCCGATGTTGAAACATTTATGCTGGAAATGCGGGGTTGGTTACGTATAGCTCTCGCTAATTTCCACCAAGTTTTACTATCTTTGACCGCGTTCAATTTAAACTCCAGTTCATTGTAATATTTCAACTGGCTTTCTTTGCATATTTCTTTATATTTTGAATTGGCTGATAAATAATTTTTCTTATTGACATCATTATTACACTTTCTATACTTTTTAAGCAATTTAAATGATCTATGTCTCGCATTTTGGCATTTCCAATTATACCATGGCCTTTTAGGTGCTAATTTTTCTTTTTCTGTAGTGTTTTGTTGTGCAGATTTTTTAATTATGTCTATTAAAACAGATAAATTTATATCGGCGTTATTTTCTTTGATTTGATCTAGATGAGATTGTATGTTTTCAATATATTTGTCTTTTTCTTTATCATTCCATCTAAGCTTAGGTAAAAGTATTTGCGACGTAGTTGGTGATTTTTTGATGTTAACATTTAATACTAAGTTTATTGGGAAATGGTCGGACCAGGTTTTATCATCTATAGAAAATTCAGTAATGTGTGGTAAAATATCCAGTGATGTGGCACATATATCATTAACTGAATCTCCCATCCTGCTAATGTAGGTAAAGTTTCCATTTTCATCACCCTTAATGGCACCGTTTAGTACTACTAAACCATAATCCTCACAGAATTCCATAAACTTCTTTCCCTTGCCATTAATAACCTTATCTTGCGATCTTCTTCTCCCCAAAAAAGCAGGGCACCAGCTATGAACCTCCTCCTCCACCACCTGTTGCATTTCGCCAACTCTTACATTTAGATCACCAACTAACAACCCATTTTGTGCACCATTTTCAACGAAAAAGTTTTCCACCATCCCAAAGTCCTCCTCCCAGTTTACACCACGTAAATATAATGGATATATTTTAACCTCCATATCTATCGTTGTGATATTTATAAAATCTATGCCTGATACATTACTAAATGTGCATTTGATTTCCTTTTGATTAATATTTTTGCTTATTCCATACAAGCAACCACCAATAGCTCTACCATATCTGCTTATTCTGTATGCTGATTTCCAAAAAATGTTAAGATTTTTAAAATATTTTTTAAAATTTTCAAATTTTTCTTCACAAATGTGTGTTTCTATTAATATAACAATATCAAAAGAGTTTACATAGTTAAAAAAATCATTATACAAGACTTTATTTTCTAATCCATGTATATTATAAGAAAGTACTTTTAAATTTTTTGATACAATATCATTTTCTACCTGCATTATATTATCAACGCTTTTACAGTATTTAGTTTTCATTAGTTTTTTGAGCTAATTTTTTTAACAATGTTATCATATTTTAAATCTAAACCTAGTATAACATCACCATATAAATTCTTCAAAAAGTTTTCTGCTTTCTCTACACCACAAACAAGTTCCTTATTTTTGTTCCATTTGAACCACTTATTTCCAACCTTAAGCTTGTCATTTCGAACGCTCACACGTTGAGATTTGTTGATGCACAGTATGTCTTTTTTCAACTGCAGCATCACTTTTTTATCTAGCAATCGGTCGCATCCCAGATCAAGTTCAATAGATATATTAGTCCCTTTTAGATGAACTGTGTTCCTTAGAATGTCTTGCACCGTTCTTTCAGATTTGAATTCTACAATGACTGTCATAGTAACATCATTCTCGTATAGCTTGCGGATACTTTCGAATTCACATGGCGAATTAATTTTAAGTTTTTCTTTAATAAAACTATTAACCGTTTCATAAGTAGGCCCCTTACTCAATCCTCTGATAATGATGTTTCTCCTTTTCATATGTTCTTCTAAACGAGCAATAGTAGAGTGATCTTTATTCTTATCTTCCTCCAAAGCTTTAACTCTTTCCTTCAATACTTCATTTTCTCTAACTATTTCATCAATTTTTGTTGTAAATAACTCAACTTTTTTCTCCACCTTTTCAAGATCATCTTTTGATGGCAAATGTTTTAACTTTTCATCGAGTATCTTTGACATTGATCTGTTCATCATTTCCATTAAATCCGTAACGGCCATATCTCCTACTGCATTTTCAGTTGCCATGATATCTGGTGACGTTTCAATAAGTTTTCTTTGTCTTTTTGATGTACCTGCGGCTATTATTTTATTTGGTGTTGTATTAAAAGCTTGCATACTTTAGGGATCAATATAGAAATTTATAATCCACAAAAAACATAGACATTTATCATATACTAATTTCAATTGCTATTCAAAGATCAATTCTTTCTACTTTTAGCTTCGGTTAGTTGTGAAAACGGGCCTTAACCTCATAAAAAGATGTCGTGTTGGCGGTTCAAGACAAACTATAATATTTGTACGCACACCGCAATACACAGAAAATAATTAAAATTGATTTCAATGAAAAAATTTGTGATATTATTTAAGAAATTAATTAAATTTGCACCAGTATACAAATAAATAGTATCAATAAAATATCTTTTCGTATTAACAACATTTTCTGCAGAAATGTTGTTGAATTAAGTAAACGTTTAATTCACTTTATTAAATTCTTATGGTGTTTTATTTTCTACAAAAAAAGTGTAATTTTATTAAAAAAATGCAATTTGCTGTTCGTATCTAAAAAATGCGTTGCTCTCTAAAAGGGTGGCTTGTTTTATTTTAAACAATTTACCCTTACTGATGGCGTAAGGCATTGCGCACTTTACGCCCCGTATAAATCGACAGTGTTGAAAATGCCCAGTAAAATATTTGACATCAGTTTTAATATAGGGCTACAAGACGAAGTTGGGAAAAAATCCGGACAGTAAAAATGTTAAATTTTAATAGTTATGGTTTCTTTTATTTTATAGTAAAAACATATGAAAGCGTTACATTGTTGTTGGTAGGTTGTCAGTGACATACAATTTAAGTGAATTCCGTGTTATGAAATTGCTTAAAATAAAATTATCAAATCAAAAAAATCTTAAAATCTTCGAAAATCTGTCAAAGGAATTTTCTTTTTTCCATATTTTACATGGGGTCTTTACCTGAATATTTTTTGTCATACCAAACGTCAAAATCTATATAAAAAAACTCAAAAATATTTGTCAGCTTTTTTTGACGTTTATTTAAAAAAAAATTGTCAGGTGAAGACCCCATGTTATAAAAAACAAACTAAAGAAAATTTTAAAAAATTTTAAACTTAAAGTCTTTTGTGCATTTACACTTGTAATTTTGAAATTAGTTTATGATCGTAAGCTACTTTCATACACTATACCGTTTACATCAGCATTTGAGACAGTTAAGTTGTTTATCTTTGACAAATCAAAACATTTCTAGCCCCTATATTTAAAAAAAATCCTTGATGCACGTGCTTATGGACATATAAACATACCTTCTTTCCCGTTGTGCTTCGTATAAAAAACTATTTACAACAACTAAAATTTCTTATAAATTTGGAATTTTCTTTGTTTATTTTATTTTTCAGATAAAAGTATTTTTTTCACTTTAATTTTTTATTATTGATGAAATGTCAAATATCACTAGCGTTGCAAGAACAAAATTTGCATTAACAAAAACTGGTTGTTTGTAACTACCCTACAAGAAATGCATGAGCGAGTAGTCACATTTTTAATTTTGCTGTTAAGAAAATGACAGAAAGAAATGACCAAATGTGACCGTAAACTTGATTTCGGTCTTGTGAAAAATGAGACTACTCGCTCATTCTTTTCTTGTAGGTTAGTTTATCTAAAAAGCTAAACTAACTAAACTAAGAAAATAATACAAATCCAGTTTTCGGCCACATTCGGTCATTTCTTTCTATCATTTTCTTAACACCAAAATGAAAAATGTGACTACCGCTCATTCATTTATTGTAGGGTAGTTACAAACGTGTTTTTAATTTGTGTGGACAAACAAGTTTCTCAAACCAGTTTATCATCATAAACAACTTATAAACTGTTTATCGCGTAAATGCACTATAACATATGTATATAACCGAAGTCAATTTTTTATTTTGAGCAACAAACTTCTTGATTTACTATGCATTTGTTTATATTTTGAAGAACAAACTTTTTATCAACTATTTAAAACAGGGCGATTCAATTTTGTGTTTTGATCTCGTCAAATAACAAATTGCGTTATTTCAGGGTTGGCAACACATTTTATACATGCACCTTTTAACAAGGCTGTTTTTTTTCGTAGAAAACACCATTAATTAAAACTGGGCCCAAATCGTCGCACACGTGTTCGAATGAACTTTCGTATCGAATAAAACTTCGTCACGTATCAAAAATTTGTTTAAAAAATGTAATAGATTTTATGCTTGTATATAAATCAAAAGTGTTAATAGTGACTTCGGCTTATCGGTTTTCGGCGCTTGCCAAAAAGAGCAAAGCAAAATTTTTAAAAATTCGGAAAACTATAGAAATTTGCCGAAAAATTTTACAAATTCAGAAATTTTGCAAAAATAACGAAAATTCTCGAAAGCTAATTAATTGATTAAAAGTCCCTTAAAGTACAAGGAATGGCAAAAATTCGATAAAAAATTTTAAATTCGCAAAAATTTGCAAACAGCTGCATGAAAGCAAAGTCAAGGTACTTATTTATTAAAAATTGTTAAAGATGTAATAAATCATATAATTTACAGAAAAAGTCGCTGATATTGCGAATATGGCTTAAATTCGCGAATAATTGCAAACTTGAAAACAAACCCTAAAATTTATTTGAAATCGCTAATTCGGTTAAAAAAAACAATTTTCAACAATTAACAAAAAAAAAAATTTACAAAAATAGCGAAAATTCGCGAAAATTTTCAATAATTCGATAAAGCCATAAAATTGATTAAAAGTCCATAAAAGTAAAATTGTAAAATTAGGGGAAATTTGCAAAAAAAGTGCTATTAGCGGCATAATAGCAAAGTTTTCTATATATTAAAAATCGTAAGAATCAAAAAACTTACAATACAAAAATCGCTTCTATCGCAACATGACTTAAATATGCGAAAAATTGCAAAGCTAAATGTTATTATTTTTCTTATTGCTGAAAAATGTTTAATACTTACATGTTAAGCTATTTGTTGAAGAAATCTAATAATCATTATCAAAAAGTGTGTAAATTGTTTGTAAAAAAATCAATTAAATGTTTTTACGAAAGCTCTTAACCTATCGAATTACATTTCGAATATAAGCATTCGATCGACTACTCGTTATCGAATGACATAACCTCAAATTTCGGTAGAAGTTTTTCGATAACAAATGGGACGATTCCAAAAAGTAAAATTTCGATCAAATTCACTCGATCACGACTGCGGAGATCTGGGCCCTGATTTTTTTTTGAAAAGAAAGAAGGAGCGATGATGTTATCGTGATTCGTAAACGACTTGAGGATTGTCTTCGCTTCAAGCGAACCATTCACCGGAAAATGGTCATTATCACTAAACATAATTCTTTGACACAAATGCTCTATGAACTGCACGCACAGATTTTTTTTCATGTAAATTACCACACTTCGGAAACGTTGTTCTAGCATTAAACAGTTCATGGTGGCTCTCCAAACTTTCCTAAACAGAAATTTCAACACAGTTTTCAGCTGCCAAACCATAGTTATCGATATCTATAATGCGTCTAAGAAAAAACACGCGATACAACAGAATTTAAAAAGATATTAACAAATTTTAATAGAATCGGCATTTTTAAAATAGCTTGCATTTTGGCACAGCAAATACCAACAATTAAGTATTCTTAATTTATGATAAAAAAAGTATTTTTTCTGTTTTTTTCTTTACACTACAGTTTGATTAATTTACAATCTAAAAACTGTAAGAAACAAAATTACGGAATTCAAACCTCAAAACTTCCTTTAAGTGCAAATTCAACTTGAAATTTTTTTAAGAGTAAATCTTATCTCATAACCATTTAATACCTCACATAAACATTTATTTAATATGTCACTTCATTTGTTTAGTTCTTCAGTTAGATTAAGAAAATGTGTTAACCTAAATGACAAATTTTTTACAAACAATTCTTGACAAATTATTCACATTTACAATCGGCTAAAAGAAAATCACATAAAAGGTAGAGAGACACTCTTATGATATGCATGTTAAAGCAACATGTAGGCCTCTAATTTGCCACAGAAAAATGAGACACGCATGACTGTGTTTCTTTTTTAATTTTTGTAATTTTTTTTTGCAAATAAAGTTCAAATGTGAATGCATAAAATAAATTGTTTACAAGATAAAACTTTAAAAAAAATTATTGTCATAATAAAGAATAAACACAATTCAAAAAAGTGTTTTCGCATAATTTAAGCGTGTAGAATGATTTAATCTATGGCATGACATTTTTTTTCGTAACGCAAACTAAATATATACATAAAAAAAATAACTAAATACTTAATCAATTATATTCAGGTTTAGGCAGTTAGTGCTCTCTTTTTTTAAAAAATTTTATTTCTATAACAATAAGTAATTGATTACATTTGATAAAAAAATAAAATAAATTATCGAATTGTATGTACAATAGGGATATAACCATTTGCATTTTTTTTTGCAAATATCAAAAAGGACCTATCATAGTGAGATAGTGCATAAAAAAAATATGTAGAAATGCGCCATCCTTTTTTCGCGAGCGTTCAAAAAGGTGCGATGAAGTTTTAGCGATCGCGATGAAGTTTTAGCTTATAATTTTTTTCAGTTTTACAGGAAATCCATAATTCTAACGTCGAAAGCCATGCTGGTCTTTGCATTTCGTGTTTTTTTTATGAAATGGCGATTCCTTGCATTCCAAAAAAGAAACCAAAAAAACGGTACAAGGGAAGGATACCCACCATAAAAATTTATATTACAATTTATGCGACAAAAATATTACGTAAAAATACATATATTTTTATTAATATTAACTTCTAAGAAGTTTCCACAAATATTTTTTGGGGAAGGACTCCCACAAAAAAATTCAATAGTCAAACTAAAAAAACAAACAATTTTATGTAATGTTATTGTACGTTTTCTCCGCGTTATCTGCTTCTGGAAACTAGAGAAAGGGAAGGATTCCCATTATAAAACATATGCGTTAAAATATGTATTATTATCATAGACATTTTTAATTATTTTTCTTTTTTTTAAAATAGCTCAGAATTAGTTAAGAAATTTCTACTTGTTTGATTATTAAAATTGGCAAATTGTGTCTTACAGTAAAATAACTTTAAAATTTTAAGTCAGTCATTGGAAACATTTAATAATGCTCACAACGGTTTTCTTCGACACTGTGTTAAGGAGCCATCAAGAATTTTTAAACAGCAGCGCAGGAATATATGCGCTGAGCGGGCGGTGATAGTTGTTCAAGACATTTTTCCGTTCTGTAAATCAACACGAACTCTCAATTTGAAGTTTATAATGTACAACAATAATGTATAAGTTATTTTATTAAGCTTGTTTTAATTTTTTTACTTTGTAATAAAAATAAAAAAAAAAAATTTTTGGTGTTTTAGAAATTGCATTCGGTGCCGAAGGTTTTTTCCCGAAATGACCCCTGATATCGATTTTTAATATCAGTATAACATTGCCCATACCGTAATGATAGGTTTTTACTTTGGTTATACCCCTAATGTACAACCACTTGAGTTTTCTAAATAGGTATACTCTACACCATCATACGCAAAGAGACCAATATGGCAACTTGTATTGTTATTTGTAAGAGCAAGCGGTGAAAGTATTATTCGCGTATACGTATAGACACGGTTTTTGACGTAGCCCCACAAAAGAAGTCTAACAGCGTTAAATCGCTAATCTTGCTGGTCAATTGAGGTCGGCAAAATGTGAAACTACGCATTCTGGAAACATCCCAGGCAAACATACTAAAATCAGTCATGTCGTGTTGCCCGTGCCATCGTCTTGTTGAAACCTTACATTGCCTTATTCATAATCGTCAATCGCAGGCTAAAAAAAGATGGTTATCATACGGCAACAGCGCTCTGAGTCGTGAAAGTGACAAATTCGGATTATCCGCCACTTTTTCTCTAGCACAAGCGATATTTCTAGTCTTTTAAAATTTCTGAATAATCTTGCTAATTCCTTTCAGAGAATGTCGATTCTGACAACTGTATTTATCTCCATTTTTTTTAGTAACTTTTAACCATTTAAAAAATGCCAAATCTTGCACTACATAGCAGCAGTAACTAAACAAGAACGGAAGGCGGGACGTTTCCTTCCACTTAACTTTAACGTTGATGTATGGCATTACCTAAACAAATGCGCCAACATTGTATCACCAACAGTAGTGTTACGTTTCCTGTTAAATAAAACCCACAAATAAAAAATGGAGATAAAACCGCTAGATTGTCCAAAAATAGCTAAATTGCCATTATTTATAAATAATAGCGGCAAACGCGCTGTCAAACTCGGTTTTTTCATGCAAATTGTATAAGCATCACAATTTTTGACAACTGAAAAACGCCTACCGCTTTGGTTTTGGTACAGCTGTAAATGAGACTTCAGATGGCAGATGTTTAACAGCGGACAGCCTTGCCAGGCCTGAAATTTGGCTTAGATACTAAAATGCCAGATATTATGAAGACTGTTCATATTTTAACACACTCTCAAATTATTCAAAACCCCTACTTTTTTGTGGAAAGAGTCAAATAGGCGATTAATATTTTCTTTAATATGTTTTAGGTTTTTTACTTTTAAAGTTAAATCGTGACAATAATTACTGTTATATGAAACCGCTCGTAAGTAGACATTTAGTTGATATTTTTGATAAAAATTTGATAACAAAAATCAGTAGTCAACAGTAACATGAAAATAATCTTCAGCTAATAGTTTGAGTAAAATAATAAGTGTCAAAGAAATAATTGATTGAAGAGCGATTTTTTTATAAGAGAAAGACAAAAAAAGTAAGAAATCATATCGGAACATTAAAACAAAAGTGTTTATTTGCTACCTTAATTTGGGACTTTAATCAATTGTATCATACCAGCTTAATCCGGTTTGCTTTTATACACCCATTAAAATTAAATTAGTTTAATTTTTTTGAAAACCACTCTTATGTATTGATACGAAGCAATTTGTACTAAATTTCAAAGTAATTTTCCTGCAAATATCTACTATTAGCCTTCACTTATTCAGTTCAGCTCGCCTTTTGACACTTGTTTTGTATTGATATCCAAACTATTTGTTCCATATTTGGAAACTTTTCCTGTAACCGCTCTGTAAACAGCCGATATTGTGTGTTGTAATTGCTGTTTTATCGTGCTGGCGTATTGATTCCTGCTTTTTGTTTTTGGTGCTGGCATCTACATATGAGTAGTGCCGTATTGTAAGTTCTTGCATTTTTGGTTGATGTTTTTTATTTTCTGGCATTGTATGAGAGGTGCCACGCCTTCTTGAAAATTTATATATATTTAAAGCTTTGTTATATATTATTTTAGCAATGTTATACGCCGTGTAGAACTATGCTTGCTATGTTTATTGTGCTGTCGTAATAAATCCGAAGAGAACTGCACTGACGGGCTGAGCCGCATTAGTTTTTGTAAGCCGTCGCCGTTGATGGTAAAATTTTATCCGGCCAACATCCGAATTTAACCTGCGGCTAGCAATTTTTGCAACAGATCACTTGAGGCGTCAAATTAGGTCGGCTTAGGACTCTGCAAACAAAATAAAGTTTATTTGTGATTTGCGTCTGAAAAATGGAAAATAGTCAGGGAAGTCTTATTTATTTAATTTAATTTATTAATTCATGGATTAGAAATAAAAAATATTTTTATTTTTGGTAAAGAATAATTTTTTATATTTTTCTTAAATCAGCTGATTTAAATTTAATTTATTAATTCATGGATTAGAAATAAAAAATATTTTTATTATCAAAAAGTAATTTCAATTTTTGGGAATACAAAATTTAAATTTCAAAAGATTTTGTTATTCGTGCTAAATTCCCAGTTTTTATTATTGATAAAAACACTTGAAATTTATTGTTGATGGGATAAGCTATTCCTATGCGCATTTCACTGGTTGCTTAGGCCAGATCATCAGGAAACTTCATCCATAAAGATTTTAGAAAAACTAAAGATATTAAACCAAGTAAAAATGTTAAACGTATAAGACTTATAGCAACAGTTCCACTTGTAATAATATCAAAGCTTAAACAAAACAACATCCACAATAAACAGTGCGTTCATCTCGTCTTACATTCCCCGCTACAATTAGTTGAAATTCTCTCAACATTAATTGTAGTTGTAAGTAGGTTAAGAAAAACAAAATAAAAAACAACAACAACTTACAAAAGATGTTGTCAATTAAGTGTTTTTTAGGCCGTGCACCCGCCTGTTTATTATCAAAAAGTAATTTCAATTTTTGGGAATACAAAATTTAAATTTCAAAAGATTTTGTTATTCGTGCTAAATTCCCAGTTTTTATTGATAAAAACACTTGAAATTTATTGTTGATGGATTGTTGATAAGACGAGATGAACGCACTGTTTATTGTGGATGTTGTTTTGTTTAAGCTTTGATATTATTACAAGTGGAACTGTTGCTATAAGTCTTATACGTTTAACATTTTTACTTGGTTTAATATCTTTAGTTTTTCTAAAATCTTTATGGATGAAGTTTCCTGATGATCTGGCCTAAGCAACCAGTGAAATGCGCATAGGAATAGCTTATCCCATCAACAATAAATTTCAAGTGTTTTTATCAATAATAAAAACTGGGAATTTAGCACGAATAACAAAATCTTTTGAAATTTAAATTTTGTATTCCCAAAAATTGAAATTACTTTTTGATAATAAACAGGCGGGTTGCCGTTGGTTTTTTGTAAATAAAATCGCTAATTAGGTAAATATTGCAAATATTGTTATTATCATTTGTGTTTAGAATTTTTAATTATTGGTTAGTTAGCGCCTTTTGCGTAATAGGTAACGATATCTATGTATAGACTACTACTAAATATTTTTAAATAAAATAAAATCGTTATTGAGTTTAACATAAATTCATCCCGTTTCACCATAAATAGCTTTTTTTAAATATAAAATGTTTCCCCAAAATTAATTCAAATGAGATAAAACACCGCTCATCAAATGTTTTGGTGGTGTTAAAAGAAATGTACGTATTTTAAAGTAGAGGTGCGACGAAT
The DNA here is from genome assembly GCA_949318255.1 of Pollenia labialis. Classification (NCBI taxonomy): domain Eukaryota; kingdom Metazoa; phylum Arthropoda; class Insecta; order Diptera; family Polleniidae; genus Pollenia; species Pollenia labialis. The sequence continues at coordinate 111,769,704 of OX439141.1, forward strand.
GGATGATTTCGTATTTTTCAGTTATGAAGTTTTCACTTATTTTTGCTATCTACATTTTCTAAATATATGAGAATATCAAATAATAGCAATAACAATAACTTCTGACCTTTTTTTTAAGGAAAATATTTCGAATAATTCTTGCTACTCCTCCCAGTAGTACTCCCAGTGAAACATTATTAAGCCGATCTAATTTAATTTACGATTCCTAACGCACTTTTCCTATGATTGGTAAAGCATCAAAACCTTTGTTAATAAAATATATATAATTTGACTGCATTGATCTTTGAGTGTTATAATACACTTATGCTTCGTTCACAATGATGGCAACTATTTCGTTTTTATTCTATCTCATTTTTTTCTTAAAGTATTTCATATATTTTCCTTTAATTTTTCAAACAAAATTTAAGCAGCAACCATTTGTATAAAATTATAATAACAATTTATATATATTTTTAAATCATGGTCGAATAAATCATTTTGTTCTCAATTTCAAAACTGATATAAAGTCAAACAAAACAAAACAAAATATGGAAAAAATTAAAAAAAACGTCAACATTAAAATAAATTATTTTGACATAACGTGGGTAAATAATAAAAACTCTCCCTAATGAACATACCTGGTACTTATTATACTATGGTTTTCAATAAAATTTTTAACAATATATTTTAAAATATAACAATAAATTCTAAATATTTGGATGATTCACAAGGTAGTCATAAAGTTGTAAAGTCATATGTCTTAAAACAATTACAAGGAATATATATGACTGCTGTGGGCAACCACTTATAATTTTGAGATCTACTGAATAGTTTTGGCAAATTAATGAACACAGCATTAACATATTTATTTTGTTTGAAACACAACAATATTTTTTTTAAACAATTGTAAGATATTATTTGGGACATTATGACGATATGAATTGATAGCACACCTTGTGAAAAATTGCCTTGATTGAGAATGTGTGAGCTTGAAAAAATAATTGTTTCTTTATTGTGAACACCAAGTGTAAATTTTGTTGTTATTGTGAATCTCGCCTTAGGGTAGAAGTTAATTCGTTCATTCGCCAACGAGTATCATGCGTTTAAAAACGTTAGCGCATGAAAAACTGCAAGTAAATTGTCAAATAAACGGCACAAGCAGATTGACAACAACAACAACGACAAGATGTCTGAGTGAATATAAACAAATTTTAAATATTCATACAAATTTGCTCTATATCTCTTTGATTGTGAACAGGGTTACCGTTGAGAATTTTGAAAAAGTCACACAAAATTTAAGTCTCACACTTTTTTTACATTTTAATTACTTTAATTTAGGCCCAAATTTTGTAAAACACAACGCACGTTAAAGTATTATATTGAAAGCAAAAACAAATTCATAAATATTTTGTAATTTTGTTGTTGCTTTGTACAGAAATTTATTTACCGTTTCAAAATTTTCAACGCCACAAGCAATGAGGCGTATGATATCTTAAAAACCAATGTGAATTTCTGTTAGAGGCAACAACAAAATTACAAAATATTTATGAATTTGTTTTTGCTTTCAATGTAATTCTTTGTCGTTGCGTTGTGTTTTACAAAATTAGGGCCTTAATTACCTCTCTTAAATTTGCTTCAGGTAAAAAGAAATTTTTACTTCCAGAACAAATTTTTTTCGTTAAAAAAAAACTTTAAAAAAATTTGTATGACGAAAACTCCTTAAAAAAAACCTAAAAAAGTTCAATGACGATAACTTGTTCTCATAGCTTATATACATGCAGTAACACCCTGGTCGGTATTGTTTAACGATATACATAAAAATCTTTGGTAAGGCGATGGTAAATCAAAAAAAAAAAAAACAAAACAAAAAGGAATTAACAATTTAAACGATATAAATAGCTGAGAAATAAATCGTTAAAAATGTGTTTAATTACACTTTTATGTATTTATTTAACACTTGATTGATTTTAAATAATGTGTTTGAATATACTTTAATATGTGTTTAAACTTTACGTTTTATGTTTTTAACTTTTTTTGTATTTTCGCAAAAGTTCATTACTTGGCATTTAACCTTCTATTTCAGTATCTAGAAAATTTAGAGTTGATAGCATGGACTCTCAAGTTTCTACTTTGAACCTGTTGGTTAAGTTATTTTTCATTAATTCTAATTTTGAAAAAAATAATTGTCAACCCACGCACTGGTGTCCGGTAGAGTTAATACATGCGCTGCTTATTTGTCTAAATTAAGGTACAATGGTTAATTAAAAGCACTTTTTAAGCTTCCTTCTGTATGCCAAAAATGTTTAGAATTTGTAATTTTAAAACTGTAACTGTATGATTTATCATTGGATTTACTTTCTAACAACTTAAAATCGTAAATAAAAGCCTGTGTCATTTTTAAAATTTTTAAATAAAGATATGAGATAAATACCGGTAAAAAGTTGGTCTTAAAACACATTAAATAATAATGCCGATCATCCTAGATTGGCATGGAAATTCAATGAACACGATACAATCAAGGCATATAATTACAATAAAGTTCAGTAGTTGAAATTGTCTGGGTATAAAATAATCACCTGTTCAATCGAATGAGGTTACATATCCCGGGAAATGTTTAAAACAAAATTTATATTTTTAAGGGAAAATATGTGAAATTATGCAGTGTAAAAAAGTATTGCACTTACAAAAAAGGGGCAAAACGTAGCAAAATTAAACGATTTGGAAAAAGTCGCACAAAAAGTGTCAAAGCCTAAAAAAGGTTGCTAATTGCAACTAAGGTCGCACGCACAATCGTAACGCTGATTGTAAAACCATTAGTGTGGTTGATTTGGCACTTATCCAGTGTTGCCTATTACATTTTTTTGCCGTTTTTCTTTTGAAATACAAGTAAGTTTATTTTAAGTTATTTTCATAAGTTCGCTATTGGAGGGTCCCGTAGGAATCGCAATAGTATCAAAATAAAACAACACTTGATTCTTTTAAAGTTAAATACAATATATCTCTTTATTTTTCGTATTCTTCTTTTTATAGTTGATATCAAAAACAAATATAACAACAAAAATACTTATTTAAATATTTTGGTCAGCAAAACATAATATTTATTTGATTGTGCAATAATTTCCTTAGAATTGTTTTTACGGAAGTTTACGTGTGTAATATTTTTGCCTCACACGGAAAGAAAACAGAATTAAATTGAATTGATTTGGTGTTAACTAATGTTTTGTTTCTCACGGAAACTTAATAAACATAACGCCAGCAAAAGAGAATTTCGTAAACAATAGAATCAAGCTAAAATGAATTTACTTAGTGTTAACTTACATAATAATTTTAATTTTCTTATACAAATTTATAAAGAAAATAAACATATAGAATCTGGGAATTTATATCTCATGGTGAGTACATTTATTATATAAATTTTCATATTATTCGAAAATTCGGATAGTGCATAGAAAATATTCCTGGAAAATATTGAAGTAATAAGACTATTAAAGTAAAACAACTTTTGAGGATTGTAATTTGACTTAGGATACACATTCGAATAATATGAAAATTTTTGTAAAATAAACATGTTTAACAATTAAAACGCATTTAATTTAAAAGTAATTTGAGAAAAAGTTAACATTTGGTAACCTTTAATTCGATATGATTAGGTTAATTTTTTGACCATAACAATAAAATATTTTTACCCAAACCAAAATAGTGGAGAGGGTACTATGCATTTGTTCTAATGTTCGTAACAGCTTAACATATTGGTCCCTAGACTGTCTGTCCAAGTAAACCTTGTGCGCAAAGTACAGGTCGCAACTTTGGAGATTATTTGGTAAAAAGGTTCTAATATTTTCATGATTTTGATTTAACTTCAAAATATTTAAAACTAGTAGTAAGTTATTCCTATGACATCGAACTTATCGATGATTTTTAAATGCTAAAAAATTATTTTTTGTTTATTCTTATGTAACAGATTGATCTCAACTACCAATTGTATTGTAGAAAATGTTTAATGAAAAATTTCTGTTTTGTTATTTAATTTCTATGTGTTGTTATTCAAAGAAGTTTTTTTTGCCAATTTTAAGTCATTTTTTTCTCGAAAATTTAGCCATTTTTGATCACCAAGTTTTGGCAACACTGCACTTAATATAACGCATAACCTCTTTAATAATTTTCATGCAAATTTGTTTAATTTCTTATATTTTATTTTCAGATGATCACTTGTCAAAGATAGTGAACGCGTTAAGAAGTTTATAGTAAAGCAACTTATGATGTCTATCCCTTATGGCCGTTCATATCCCGCGGAGACTTTTCTATGAGTGATATGTGAAAAAACAGACCGGAGTGGATTATCCTTAATTTTTTAAAAATCTCATCTTTCAAAGTCTTTTTTTGCGACGTATATCAGGTTTTCAACACAAAATTGTACGAAGGACATGATGAAATCTTTTTAGAAGCTCAAAAGTATCCAGAGTGTATCTCTACAGTGTGGGAAAAATTTGGGACATGTTCCTTCCAAATACCATATCGTCAAAAATTTTGCTTTTGAGGCATTTTTTTCGTATGTTCTTACATATATACACTCATTGTCTCATCAAATCTACCATAATTCCATACATTTTGTAAACAAAAAAAAAAGAACAAAAGAGAATAAAAGAATAAAATGAGAGAGAATTGGAAGTTAATGTCGATGATTTATTTATGAGCTTGTGAGTTTAAAAATGGGATATATGTATGTATGTATATGTAGGTAAGTTTGCAAATAAGCATAAAATGTTGTGGCAAAAGCTTCAAGAAGCTTGGTACTAAATTTTCCCGGATACCCGTGTCAATCTTGTGAAATCAATGAAGCAAAGATGCGAAGAAGTAATTAAAAAGAAACGTATACATTCAATACATGGTACACGTTCGTCGTATCGACGAATACTGTTTTTCGTATCTTTGTATTCTTTTTTTAGTCCTTTAACGACCGACAATTATTTTGATGTGTTGAAAATTTTCTTTTTTTTATTATAAATGAATCTTCTTGTCGAAAATTACAATTTGAATTCAAAGATGATTCCTAATTGTTATTTTTTAGTTATTACCAATGTAACCGCTAATTATCTGCATTCAAAATTCAAAAAAAAAGCTGGCAACGCTCAAAGTGTCGGTTCTGGTGACCTTCGAACTGTATCAGATCCCGAGCGAGGTAGTTGGTATGAACCATTAGTTTATCTATGTATTTGACTGAATACTTTTTAATCTCCTTCTAAATGGTAGGGATTCTAAGATATCTTTATCCACGTAAATACCATGGGTCGCGGACGATTTGTCGAAATATCCTACACTGTTTTTTTGTAGCTGTTGGATGTTTGATACGCATGCAGTATCCCATAATTGGATGCCATATGGCCGTACTGGTTTTATGGTAGACTTGTATAATAGAACTTTGTTGTCTAAAGACAAATTTGAGTTTCCACCGAGGAGCCAATGTAGTTGAGCTGCTTAAAGTTTCGTAGCCATTATTTTCGCTTCAATATGTCGAGGCCAGGTTAAGCGTCTATCTATGAATTCCCAAGCACTTTACATGATTTTCGACCGGAACAGTGATGTTTTTTATTTTTACAGCTGGGCACGTTTGTCTTCTGAGCGTGACAGTTAAGTGAACACATTTAGCCGAGTTAACCCTAATTTTCCATTTTTCTAACCAGGCCTCTAGTTCATTGATGTAGATGCTGCGATGCAACTTTAGGGTCCTGATTAACACTAATAAATGCTATGTCGTCAGCAAACGTAGAAGTTTGTGTTCTCGGGCTTGCTGGAATATCAGCTGTGTATATTATGTACAGTAGCGGCACTAACATGCTGCCTCGAGAGACACCAGCAGATATTTCCTTGGGATGAAGTATTTACTTTTTGATCTTACCATGAATGTTCTGCGAGTTAAATAGCTCTCAAGGAGTTTGTGAGTGTTTTGGGGAAGCATTCGTGTAATTTTGATGAGTAGCCCATCATGCCAAATTTTATCGATTGCTTGGGAAATGTCTGTGAACAATGCTGAGCAATATTCCGTTTTCTCAAAGTTGATCTAACTTGAGTGTATAGAATCACTTGTTCGATTGTACCATGCCTTTCTCGGAATCCGAACTGATGATCCGGAATGATTGCGTGTTTATTTAAATAGGGTGTTAACTTAAAAGGAATATTTTTTCAAATAGCTTTGATAAGATTAAAAGTAAGCTAATTGGTCTGTTCGAAGTTATTTTACTAGCGTCTATTCCTGACGTAGGAATCATAACAATTTAGAGGTTATCCAACAGGATGGGAAGAAGCCGACTAGTAATATCATTGAGCCTGTGATGCGGTCAGCTCCGGGAACAAATGGAATAATAAAATAAATATACGGCGAATCTATATGATTGTGATAAAAAAAATAAAATAGATGTTTATGTTAAAACCAATATAATTTTTATGATTTTTTTAAAATTTAAAGTGATATTGAGAGTCGGACTTACAATAAAAAAATGTGATTCATTATATACCAACAACCTAAAGTTTTTGTAGCTTTTTTAATACCATTATTTAGAGAAAATTTTACTAGCTCAAGTTATTTGTTGCACTACAACTCCAAACTTTTCTGATAGGTTTATAGATTTCATAACAGTCAGTTGTGCATTGGATTATTTTAATTACAACTTTTTGTAAGAAATTTTCAAATTAGAATTAATGGTCCATTATGGACCTACACCTGGGAAATTTTAGTATATGTGGCAGCTATGGTCACCTGAAACCATTAACGTTTAAATTCTACTTCTCTTCGCGAGCATAATGCGGTGAATATATTAATTATAGTGCGCAGGTGTGTTTACACCTCTGCACTAAAGAAAGAGATGTAGAAATGGCCCATATTGTTTTTGTTTTTGTCGTTCTGTTATAATCATTTTTTCTTACTTGCTTTATAGATCTCGAGTCTGACACCCGTATTTTATAAAACTAAAGAAGGAAAGTGGAAATTAAAAGATAGAACAGAAAAAGTTGTAAAGCAAAAGGCAAAAGTTGTATAAAAATAAAAAAAAAATGAAAACTAGAGTCACGAAGAATGATCTTTTATTTTTCAAAGGAATAAGGGTGTTTCTTTTGTTAGTTGACCACAAATACTGCAGGTAACCACAAACCTGCCCCATCGTGCTGTTCCTTTGCAGGCTGCTGCAACCACCATCCATCGAGCAGATAAACACCCGTATCCCAAGAACCAGTACCCAGGTAACCTTGACTAGGTTAAAACACGGTTTTTTATAAAGATGGCCATGTTCAGATCGTTAGTCAAGTGTTTTTTGTTTTTTGAACAATATTACATAGGTCCCGTTTGTTTTTATAAAAGTTTTATGCGACGTGATTGGTTTCTTTTTTACACTTGACCCTTTATTTGCGGCCAACTTTCGCATTTTTTTTGAGAAAGAACTTTCTTTTGTGTTTTCACATCGTGCATAAGGAAATTTTTCGTGGTGCAATTTAAACTTAGAAGTTTTGGTGGAAAAATGTTCTAAGAATTTTTAAAACTGCTGATTTTTTTTCTCGTTGCAATTTTTTTTTTGTGGTTTTTTAAACTCTCGCAATTTTTTTTGTTATTTGGTAGTTCGCCTTTTTAAAGCAAGTCTCTACTTTTGAAAAATTTATTCGGGCGGCAGATGAAATAGGAAACGTTGTGGTAATGTTGAAAAAATTAGACTTTTCTTTACATATCAGTGAGGCTTTTCAATTTGAAAAAAAAAAAACGAATTGGACAAAAGTTGGGACAAGTTTAAAAACTTTTTTGACGAGTGTGCCGGTGGCTCTATAGAAGACAAAAAGGAATAAGTAGCCGTCAAGACAAATTTTCTTCAGGTGCGAAAAGTATATGTGGGGTGCATATATATTTTGGCTAATGCTAAACAGGTATTAGATGAAGAAAAGCAAGGTGTGAGAAATCCACGGTTCCCAACCTATGTTCTGTACCTGTACCCCCTTGCGATACTGGCGTATTTCATGGAGATTACGTTTCGTGGCCCACTTTCAGGGAGATGTTTACAGCAATCTACATAAATAATTCTAGACTAAGGAAGATTGCGTTGACTGTTGAAAATTTTAAAAATATCGTGGAACAATTAAAAATCCCAGTATGAAAATAAAAGGGTTTTAATTAATAGGCAGCTGAAGATTTTATTTAATTTGGCTCCATGCCAACGGGGAACAGCGCCAGAAATTAAACGCCTCCAGAGCGAGTCTTGAAATTATACAATGTAGACTCTGCCTCATGGGAGTGAAAAATAAAACAGAGGTTCCCAAATGGCAAGAATTAAATAATTTTCTGAACGATAGATTTCATGCCCTTGAAAGTGTTTCTGATATTGGTTCCCAATCAGGCCGTTCACATAACAACTCAATTTCTACAAAAGCTAAGCAAATTTTGGCCCATCACACAAAAGTTGCTCGAGCACATGCAAATTGTGCTGGGAAAATCATAAGATTAGTGTTTGTAATAAATTATTGACCATACAAGGACCGTGGCTCAACTTTGAGAAGATTTAATTTTTGTTTCAATTGTCTTACATACAAAATTTTTAATATACATACAAATATTATTGATGATGCCAACGAACCCAGTTTCCGCAGAAGACTCAGGTTAAGGCGGAGATATAATTAGCACATCTGGCGGTTTTACGATTGTTTTTCTTTTCGATCAGAACGTGTCTCATAACATAGAGGCCCTTGTTATCCCTCGCGTAACTGGTAGTATTTCAACTCATTGCTTTTTGTCCCAAAAATAGTTTGAGCTGCCCAAACTGTGTTTTGCTGATCCGAAGTTTTATGAAAGCAGCGAAATAGATTTCTTATAAGGTGGTGGTCTGTACCCCTCCATTCTTCGTGGTGGAGTAAGGCATGGTGTTTTTGAATCATAAGTGGCTCAAGAAACCATTTTTGGTTTAATAGTAACAGGCCCAAATCCTACTAGAGTTTCGCCTCGAATTGTTAGAGTGTCCCATATGACCAAGGTAGCGATTGATGACCTATTGTCGAAGATTTGGGAGTTAGAAGAAGTTTCTCATAGGCATGTTTTTTTGTGGTGATCTACAGTTCTTCTACCACAAGAATCGCTGAAGTTTACTGTCGCTTAGTGCCAATAGGCATATTGCTGTTTGTCAGTTTTTGAGAAACGAAAAAACGTTAATGAGCAACGCTAAGCGTAAGGCCAAGTACGAATAGGTCCTAAAAGAATACATACCTCTAGTGCACATGGAAAAGACAGAAAATGCTAGAAGTGACCCTGACTATTATTTACCCTACCATGGTGTTTTTAAGCCAGAAAGTACAACTACTAAATTGCGAGTAGTATTAAATATCTCGAGTTCATCTGCAAATGGCAGCAGTTTAAATGATTTGTCGTACACTGGCCCTTTTTTGCAAGCGGAAATAGTTAATCTGATATTGAATCTGATGCTTTAGCGGCAAGTGGACAGTTAATTGGTATTCTGGATATGGGGTATTTGAGCTTAGAAATTGGACCTCCGAACAAATTTTAAAGAATTTGCCCCAAGATCACTTGTTAAATTCATCCTTTTTGTTGCTCGATGATAATAGTACTACGAAAACGTTAGGGATTCGCTGGAATGCGGCAGAAAATGTGTTTTTCTTTGCATATGAAAATATTACACTTAAGAAAACATATACGAAACGAGAAGTTCTTTCTACCATCGCTCGCAACAAAATTATAATGCAGCAAATGTGGCTTGATAAGATCGAGTGGGACGAGGCTACCAAACCAGTGGATCTGCATAAATGGCAGAATTTGTTTGTTAATTATGCGGATATTGAAAAAATTAAGCTTCAACGTTGGATTCAATATTCGCCTGGCTGTACTATCCCTAGAGGGAAGCGAACTGACACTGAAGTAGTCCCGTGATAGGTCTTTGGTGGTAGGGACTGGTTTTAGTTCTAACACTTTATATGAATTAGACCTATCACTTTTACATGGGGTTGTCATTGGAGGGGGTTAATTGACACCATTTGATCAGTCACAGATCAATTCTCAATGAACGTGCTTAGTGTCAGTTACTAAAATGAAGTATTATTTAAATACAATGTAGTATTATTCCAATAAAACTTGTCCAAGAATTAAATTTAAGAGCCAAATTTTAGAAATTACCAAAAAGTGTGTCACAGCACCAGTTAAGACTGTACTGTAATTCATTACTTTTTCTACCTTTTTGTTCTTTATAAACCAGTTAAGAGATTGGTTCTTCTTTCACTGGTCATGAGTCATTTCTTTTTGTAGTTGTTCTATTTTCACAAATCCAAGGACCAGTCGGTGGGACCAATCGACACAAATTTCCCGCAGGGATACTATTTCAACCAAGAACCAACTTTTATGGATATTAAAATTGTTTAGGAGTAAAGACTAATTAAAGAGTATTTTGTATGTGGCTTGCGTAGAAAACGTCATTGACATCTGATTTTCTGATTAAAAATAAATTCTGAGCCAAAAAATCAATATATGTACATATTAAGTTAAATAGTAAATACTTTCGAAACACATAAATATGAAATACTTCCTTGTAAAAACCTTTCCCCAACTTCTTAACACTTTTTTCCTAAACATCTGCAACTTAACAAAGTCCAACAAATTCGCAACGTTATATTTTTCTGCTTGTCTAGACAGCAAAGAAAATATTCCCATTTATGTTCGATGACTTTAATCACTTTACTTCATGTGCCATAAATAAGTTTGGGCAAAAATGTATCCCCTTTTTATTTAACGAACACATGTTCGTACATACATATCGCACACTAAGTCATAAACAGGCTTAAAATTCAAAACGGTTTAGGAGAGGCAGAAATCTGGCTTCAAATTGCAATTTTTCAAACAAATTGAGTATCACAAATGGTTTATGAAAAAACATTTTTTTTTAAATATTTTGTCTTGTGCCTTAGTGTGATAAAGGTTAAAGGCAATATTTCTTAATTAAGGTTGCGTTTCCAACAGATATAAACGAAATGATGTTTTACAACCGTCAGGAATTGTATTGCAGAATGACTTGCCGACTAAAAACCGTTTATAGTTAAATAATGTTTAACAAAATAGTTTACGGTAACACGACAGCAAACATAAATGGTTATAGAATAAAGAAACATATCCGCTTTTTAGCAGGATTCTTTTTTTCTCTCTCTCTCTCTCTCTCTCTCTGTCTCATTTCATGCACAGCAATGAATATAAACGTGTACGAAAGTAGAATGTAATAAGAACAGAAAATAAAACAAACAAAAAAGTGAATATGAGAATTTTATGACAACCCTTTTTTTCTACAAAAAGTTCATTTTATTTTTAGTGACACAAGTCCATGTATGATGACATGTATCAGAAACTAAACGATTTAGAAAATGTTTGTTAAATTGCCTTCATAAAAGTGAAAATACGTTGTGAACAATTTATGCTGACATCAATTAATAAAGGTGACAAAAGGAGTGAAGGGGAAATTAAAAAAATATATGACAGGATGTCAAAAATCATTTAAATTTTTTAAATAAAAAATAGATGAGAATTTAACAAGATTAAAATTTGATTAATTTAATTGATTATATAACTAATACTTGTATTTTTGTTTTAAGCAATTATCACTTTTTATTAATAATGAAACACACACATTCCAAAAGCGGATATTAATTCGAAATACGAAAGAAACTCTAATCCATAAAACACTGAAGAGTGATGTTATCTCAATGCAAGTAAAAAAGTTAAAACAAGTAAAAAAGTTTAGTTGGTCAAGCCGAATCGAATGCCCTACACCACTTAACAGTAGAGTTGATTACTTTTAGAACACGTTCGAGGTTTTCATTTCTGTAATAAACTAAAACGACAATTTATGGTAAAATAAAAAATCTTACTTACTTACTTACTTATTCCGGTTCTCTTTCTACCTTGCAGTGTAGAGGTTTTTGCAAAGACTTCTCCACTTCGTTCTATCCTGTGCCGCTGTTTTTGCAGTTCTAGGCTCGATTCCTTGTTCTGTCAGAATGTTTTGAATAGTGTCCTGCCACGTTATTCTTCTTCTTCCTCGGATTTTCATACCACTCGGTCTTGCTTCTGACACTCGTTTCGGCAAGCGGTTCTCTAGCATTCTGGTTACATGTCCGAACCACCTTAGCTTATTGCGTTCGATTTGGTTGTTTAGCGGTTCTGTATTTAAGCTGGCTCGTATAGTGTCGTTTCGTATTCTGTCTCGTCTTGTTTTACCGGCCATACGTCTTAAGAACTTCATTTATGACGCCTGAGTTCTGCTCCGATATTTTGTGGTTAGCGCCCATGATTCGCAGCCATATGTAAGGGTTGGTATATACGTGGAGTTGTATACGGCAAGCTTTGTACCCGTTAAAACTTCCCTCTTACTGATACAATTTTTGTTTAAAGCAAAGTATAGATTAGCAGTTGTAGCTATCCTGCGGTTTAAATCCCTGTCCGCTTTTCCGTCTTCTCTTATTGTGACTCCCAAGTAGCGGACGTGTTCAACTTGTTTTAATGCTTCAGATCCTATGTAAATTTGATGATGATTCCTATCGCGACTTATTATCATGGTTTCCGTTTTCCGGGTATTTATGCGGAGGCCTCTCCTTGTCATTTCGTTCACAAAGATATCAAGGTTTCGTTGTAGAGATTCCGCGGATTTTTTTAAAAAAACTATGGGGCTTATTTTCTAAACCACTTCACTTAGAAAATAGTTTCATAGAAATTTTTTTAAATTCGAAAAATTGTATGGCGAAAAGCGCCCAACGTAATCAAAAAAATACCTGAAAAATAAAAATGGATTCGTGTTGACACACTAAACGTTTTATACGAACAGCACAATAATGGAGAGGGCATTATGCGTATGTGCTAAATAATGCGTGTTACTTAAAAAATTATTGGTCCCAGACTAAACTTTTAGTATACCAATCGGCTCAGAATCACTTTTGAGCCGATTTAACGATGTGGTGTGTATAAAAAAGCCTTCCAAATTGTATTCTCTTGATTCTCCTTTGTGTTCTCTACCCTGCAGTCAGACAGATATTAAAATATCTTTCCGAATTTAAACAAGCAACGTTATATATTCAGCTCGAATCTTTTAAACCATTCACCATATATTATTGAAAATCCAATTCATTATTTATTTTAAACACATTTATCTATTTAAAAGCAAAAACAAAGTAACACATTAAAATAAAAAAATAAAATAAGAACCACTACAACAACAGGGATTTAATGAAAAAAAAATTAGGGGCAATTGTTATTTTTATTCTTATTTCTGCTTATATCTTAGACATTTGTGTGCCGATCTGGCTGAATTTCAATAGCAAACTTTAACGGAGTATATGTGATATAAAAAAAGGCCGTTACACACTATCCCACAAAGTCTTTAGTATTTTTCAAAAGTGCTTCCCTGATCTAATTGTTCTTTTAAAATTTTCAAAACACAATAACAACTTATCATGACAGGGTTGAATTTTCGTAAATTACTAAAGACTTTGTAGGATAGTGCATAACGGCCTTTAATAACACACCATAAAAAACACATTTTTCTTTAGATAAAATACTTGGAGCAAAAAGATACCCGTAGCAATCCGAAAATTGGACCTTCCGAATGGACCACTTACAGGGTATTCGCAGCCAACGTTATTTTTAAAAATTGTATGTCAAAGAATGTTCTTTCGAGCAATATTAAGGATTCTGCATTCATTGCTTTTATAAGGATCACAAGGATGTAGGATCACAAGGATCTTCCTTTATAACAAAGTCATGTAGGTTTTCATAAATTTGGATTTAACCGAACACAATTTCTTGGTCGTTTCGATTTCCATCATTTCAGAAGTTTGATACCATGATAAAAAAAATCTTATAAGAAAAATCTTTTTAGAATAAAAATCAAATTCGTTAAATATGCTATTTTGAATTCTTCCAGCTTAAAATTTATTAACAAATATTAAAAATTACACTCAGATTATAATTTTGTGCCGAAAATTACCTCAAACAGCTTTAGCAAAACCAACACGTTGGTTTCTCAGGTCGAAACTTGTATAGTATTTACCAATAAAAACATCACCCAAAACCCAGGTGCTCGTACCAGCATCTTCAAAGGCAGAAGAACATAGACCTTCAGATTGAATAACATAATCACTGGGTTCCAAGTTGAAGATACCGCTACCAATGTGGAATGAAATAGCAGGTAAATTATCAATGGTAGAGCAATTGAACAAGAATTCATTAGTGTTCAAGTCGAAGGTAGCACCAATCGCACTTTGAAGAGTCAAAAACACATTAGAAGGAACAGCAATAAGGGAGGTACCAGTATCAGCAATAGCTTGGCAGTAGTCACATACGCTTGTATCTAGTACATGGGCGGATCTCACTTCAAATTGCCAATAGCCTGGGCTGGAAACAGGAACAAAATAAAATTCACCAGTATAATGATCGGGATCAACACCGCCCAAAACCATAACACCACCTTCAGCAGAGGTACCGTTACGTGCCAAGTAGAACGAGAACACCTGGGAGTCTATTAAATTTTGGGAAACCATGTTGTAGAAGGGCGGTACAACATTGTCATTAGAAATACTTTGGAAACCCATGCCCATGATGCCATCAAATGGAGTGTAGACAAATGTTTGACCAGGTTCATTGGTGGCAACGGCGAAAACTTGACTTTGAATAGCCAAACCTTCTACGCTTACTGTATCTTGCACCAAATAACCAGACAAGCTGCCACTGGCATATTGAATGGCAAAACTTTCACCAATATATTTGTAAGTGGATGAAGCATTGCCATCATAGCGATTGTGTAATTGGCAAGCCAAATTGTTAGCCGAACAGGGTACAGTTGGTATCCACAAGTTCGAGGAACCGGTATCAAATAAAACAAAGAATTCCTTGGGTGGAGTGCCAACCGTTATTTTACCAAAATAGTAATTATCTACATAGTTAAAAAGTTTTTCCTTTTGTACATTGCAAGCATTCTTCACGTTATATTTTGCTCTTAGTTTGGCCAATTCATTCGACTTTTGTTTTGTTTGCTGTACCTTGCACAATGGTACGCTGACCAAAGCGGCTTCCGTTAAAAGGAATACACTAAGTAGAGCCACAAATAACTTTAACATGTTGACTTCTTATTATTAAATGTCTGAAGATCTTTCAATTTGTTTCTATTTTATACCAAAATTTTTAACAGTAAAAAATAGATAACAAAGTTGCAAATAACGATAAAGTCCACAAAAATCGTAATAATTGATCGATTGAGGTCACATCAATTATAAATTTTAAAAATTATTTTAATTAGTAAAAAAAATATCTGAAGGTTCGAATCGGGTTGTTTCTTCTCATCAAAATATTGAAAATGTTTGCATATTACGAAAAAAATATATTCATGTAGTGAATTTCCCGATTCTTAATGCAGTAGCTTAGAAGTAATTGTGCTTTGCACGTTAATTGGGACCACTGTCGTATTCGAAATCTTAATCGGCAGACTACATTTCAATCAGAACTAAATATATGAAATAATTGATGGATTTAACCTATTTTCAATACCACACACTCTTCGAATATAGAACATTTGTATGCCAAAAAAAATCTTCTTGGTGGCCGTTGTCGTTTCAAAATTCGTTCTTCGGGAAGATATTTATTTGAGAGCTTAGAGCTAAAATACTAAAACCTAAATTTTTCGAATCTGGTTTTTTTCTCTACAATTTGTGGCTGGCATTGTTAGACATTTAAATTTCGCAGCTTATAGCGGTTATTTACTTTAACAATTGAAGTTCGCGCACCAGTAACATTTTTTAATTTGTGATCTGTTTGGTCGAGTATGTTTAAAAAACTTAAATACATTTGGTAACACTTACATACATTAAATCTGTGTTCGAAAGCGTTTGGCTCGCACACCCAAGAACGAAATATATTTTTTTGTGATTGTGTAGACGAACACAACCCTTAATACCGTTCGTAACTATTTTCAAGAAACTGTTTTCGTCAAAAACAGAACAATTGTAGTGATACGGTAGACAAACATTGAAAGTTATGCAAAAATGAACAAACAAAAAATTTTCGCAACGACAGCTTGTTTGTGTATTGTGTATATATTTTGTTTGTGTAAAATTATTTTGCTGGCTTTTTGTTTTTTTTTCGTATGTGTATTTTGTTTTGGTAAAAAATGTTTATTTTTTTAACCAGTGTTCGATTTGGAAGATTTGTGGAAAACACAAACGCTAATAGTGTTTGTGTAGCAAATCATTAAAAAAATACCGTTTCCCTGTTTGGCAACTTTAGAAAAAAATAATACTGTTGTTATCCATAACAACAAAGAGATGAGAATATTCAATTCCAAAAGCCAGCAAAGAAATTTTACACAAAGAAAACACATACACAATGCACACACAAACTATTCGTGCTGTGATCATTGCTAAAATTAGTTTTTGTTAATTTCTTCATCGATGTAAAAAATGTATCATTATAGAACATTAAAATATTGATTTGATCATGTGTTCATGTACATTTTATAACTTCCAAGATTTCAAAAACTTAATATTTCCTTATAAAACTATTATGACAAAGGATACTTTCTCTTTGACCGTTTGCTACTTGCAAGATCACCAAGAGGTAAATTATTGATTAAATTTAGAAATCGTAGCCACGCTTCTGAATGATAGTTCTTTATGCTTACCATCCGTCTCTGGATATTTTGCAGACTACAATCAGCCAGTGCTGGCAAACTATCGATAGTACTATAGATATTATCGATAGTCTTAAAATATCGATAGAAATAATATCAATATCGATATTATATTTATTTAAAATACAGCTATGAAGACATGTAAAAGCAACTATACACACAGTTTTTTGTAGCAAGTTTTTACTTGCTACTGGCTGCAATAGCAACTGCGAGCATAGGAAAAAACAATGAACGACCATTAGAGGATAAGTCCGCAAGATTGATTACCTTTTGGAATCTTCGGTTCCTTCAGAAAGGCACTTATCAAGTTTTCAAAAACTGTCATCTAAAATCACGTGCGTACATGCATATATTTCTTATTTCAATAAAGTGATAAAAATAACTAACTGTAGCCAGATAAAATACAAGTTAATGTTTTCCTGCAAAAGTACAAACATTCAGTCGATAGTAGTATCGATAGTGAAATCTGAATTATCGATAAATATCGATAGTAGAAAATATCGATAGTATCCCAGCACTACTAGCAACGCAATGAGGTTCAGAAAATTACTTAAAGAACATCATCCGTAAATTTTATAAACGATGTAGCAACATTCTTTTAAAAATATAATAAAAATTAAAAATAACGTTTTAATTTTGTTTTTTTTCTATTTTCTCTTAAATACGAAACTAAATTAAGTAATTGGAGTCGGGACTGTAAGAAAAGATAAACTCACTGTTTATTGTTGTTATTTTTGTTTAAGCTTTGATATTGTTACAAGTAAAACTGAGGTTTATAATTCGTATTCGCTTAACAGTTTTATTTGTTTAATATCTTTAGTTTTTCTAAAATCTTTGGATGAAGTTTCCTGACGATCTGGCCTACGCCAGTGAAATGCGCATAGGAATAGCTTATCCCATCAACAATAAATTTCAGTTTATCAAGAGTATGAAATGGGACTTTAGCACATTTAAACGAAACCTTGTTAATTAATTTTTTGAATCCCAAGAAAAACTTTGATAAGTAGCTTTAGGTTTATTTATTTAATTTGTATATACTTTTCAGATTCTAATTCAGTAATTTATAAGATATTATGTATTGTTGTGTTAGAAAATCATATCTAATAAATTCAAATACAAAATATAATGTTTGTCTACAGTGCCACTACATTTAATCTGTTTTTTAACGAAGAACAGAACAATATATAATGTTCGGCTCTTTCTTGAAAGTAGTTACGAACGGTATTAAGGGTTGTGGTCGTCTACACAAACACTTAAAAAACACTTTCTGGGTGTATGAACCGAACGTTCAGTACATTTTCGAACGCTGCTTAAGGTGTTATGATACTTGCTATTTTTTGTATTGGATTTTCTTAGGATTGACTGAGTGAAACAACAAATGCGAGAAAGAACAAGATATACAATTTGATAAAATGTAAACAAAACAAACAATATTGCCCACGTTTTTCCCCCACAAAAAACCGTCATTAAAGTTAAAAATCGCAAAAAAAAAAAGTTAAAAACCGTTTCTTTCGATCAAAAACTAAACAAATTGGCAACAGTGCTAACAGTTAATCTGGAAATGTCAATTTTAAGTTAAAAAATTTTATATTTTTTTGACAGTCTTAGATTATTTATCGATAACACATGTATATTTGTTTGACATTTCAAGATTTTTTATGATATAATCATACTCTTTACACTTAGTCAATTTTCCTATGCAAATATTTTTTACTGTTCTCCAATATAGAAAAAATACAAAAAATAGCAAGTATCATAACAGCTTTACAAATATTGGCCCTGTACCCACCTTTTAGAATTATGATCAACTCTGAATCACTTTCTTAATCGATCGAACGATGCCCCTCAGGCTGGATGGCTATGTAAACTTTGTACGCAATATACGTTTCAATTGTCAACCATATCGGTCAATATGTGACCATTCAAATACAATTTTCAAAAATTATATACATATGTAAATAAAAATTTAACGATAATATTTTCTTGAAGTTCTATAATGTTATGCCTTATTTCCCTTATAAGCCCCCTCCCTAAAACCAAAACAATCACCCCAAGCAAAATCGTTCACAGCAATATATGAAAAATCACCCAAGCATTTTTATACAACTTCTAGTAATTTTTCATATAAAATATAAACCATTCTTTTGAGCGATTTTCATATTAATTGAGTATTAATTAATTTTAAACATGATTGAGAAACATTTTTGGGCAATTTTTCGTTTTTTATTCTGACAATTTCTTCAATGAGAGGCTGCCAGCAAAAGCCAAAAGTAATATAAAATATCGCCCAAAACGAAAAATGGCTCATAATACAAAAATATAAATTATATCCAAAAATGTCGAAAAAAATTCCAAAATAAAATGAAAAATCACCCAATTTTTATTTTCAAATTTTAATTTAATAATTCTTAAAAAGTAGTTTAAAACATACATACATACTTATTTGAGTTATTGTCATATGCCCGAGACTGAAAAAAACAAGAATTAAAATATTCCGAATAGACAATTGAAGCTGCTCTGCAAAGCCGGTCTTTGGCCGGGCGCAAGGGTTTTTTTATCTATTGTATAGCAAACATCAGCTACGCCAACCAAAATCGAACTTAGGCAGTAGAAGTAACCGTATGAGATTTTCTTAAAAGATCACTTGCGTCAAATTTTATCCTGGTACTATATTTGGGCGTTTTACGTAATTTTGAAAGTGTGACTTAAAGTTGATTCAACTGACAATTAGAAACCTACGGACTTTTTTTTTGCACAAAATATTTCCAAAGTTTATCTTGATAAAACAATTTCTTCAGATTTTTAACAGAAGAGGGAAAATAAAAAGTGGCACTTATGTGGAAGCTACGGTCCAATAGAGAACTATCACCACACAATTTTCAAGAATGATTTATCTTTATATGTCACTTCTCTAGAGGAAAGAGAACTAGCACCAAACTTGTCACTGGGCAGCTCTTAAGTTGTAGGGACCGGTTCTAGTTATAACAGTTTATATGAAGAGGACTTGTCACTTTAACATGACGATGTCCTAGGAGGTGGTTAATTGGTACCCGTTTTCGCGGGATTTTTGTTGCGGGATCCCGGGAAATAAAAGTTCCTCATAGTTTCAGAAAAAAGCTATTTATACTTTCAAATTTATTTTTCTTTTCTCTAAAAATAAGCATCTGTTGATGGGTTGTCGATTAAATCAATAACAAGAAGTGAGTACGTTCGTAAATCAATGCAGAATGTGCGGCGCAACAGTTGATAATTAATAAATTTAGTGAAGTGATTAGTTAATAAAGAACATAAATTCAAAATAAGATGCAGACAGTAAATTTTAATTGTCCATGGACAAATCTCAAAAAAGAGGAGATATCCAAAAATAACGCTCCTTTATTGCAGCAAAGTCATATCTACAAAAAAAAATCGAGCTTGGCAAAATGCGATAAAAGTTTTTAAAATGTACCGATTTAAAGATATATTTTGCTATAACTTCGGTTCAGTTTGAGATAAAATACCGATTTTTTGTTACGAGAAAGTATGAAGGAACACTTTGCTTAATTAACTTGAAACTAAAAAAAAAAAAATTTGAGATATGACGATATGTTTATAAGGTGATAAACATAAATTTGTTTCATTTTGTGACGGCTTATATAACCGGGAAGTACTGGGAAACCGAAATAAAAAAAAACTATGGAAACTCGTGTAAGATACTACAACATACAATTTTAAAAACACATTGTCCTAAAGATTACAGGTGGAGCTTGTGAGATGAAGTTCGTTTGATGGTATTTTTGCATCAACCTTGACATACATTTGACTGATATAGACGTTGCTTAAAAAAAAGAAAAATTACTTCGGACTGTGAATTAGAAATATGAAACAACTTTAAACTTTTGCACTTTAAACTATTTGTCCAATCTCTGTAGAAAAGTGAACGAAATTTTTCGGAAACATGGTAATAAGTAAATAAAATAAGAAATATACTTTTTACCGACTTTCTAAACGCATTGAGTGTGTCTTAATGTTATTTCCAAATTTATTTACTTATAAAACATATTTATTTAAAATATTTTATCTATTTTATGAATTTACTTTTTGATCTCATAACTTGAGTACCACAATTTTTGATTGTTTTTATTATTGTTTAACCCTCCGACGAGCGGTAACTTTTTATTCGGTCGTTGAGCGGTAAGGTCCGTAGGGACCTTATATGAAAATGCATTGAATTTTGCTAAAATTAATATATGTATATTTTAATTCATTTTGATGTTATTATTTTGTTATTATTTTGAATATGCATTTTTAACTTTTGTTTTAAAAAATTTAATACATATTTTAGTCATTCATAAGAAAATTCAAACAAGGTCCCTACGGACCTTACTGCTCAACGGCGCACAGTGCAAAATTTCTTGAGTTTAGCGAAACTTAATTATTTAAACCAGTAAACCAGTTCTATTTGTGATTTTTTTAAATTTTAAATAAAAATTAATGTGTTTTTTTTAAGTCTTTGAGTTGCATTTTTTTTTTTAGAAATGATGCTAAATTTCGACTGGATTCCCACCACCTTTTTTGTATTTTACAAACTAGAGCACGAACAGGTGCCTTTAAATTGCACAGAGCGTCAGATGTTAGCACTGGTAAGCCTATTTTTTCCAAAACAAAACCAATGATGGCGTCCGATGTCGGTTCTTCCTTCCACTTTTAGAAAATGCAGTTATATGAAATTTGCAAAGTCATTCTGGAAAAAGTTTAATTTAAAAGAAGATCGCAAAATTACGCAGAAGATATTTTGTGTTCCCAATAGAGGAAAAACATACCTTTAAAATGTTGTGGGTTTTAAGATGGTATTATGCGGTATCACCTTTTAAAGTCTCCAACGAAGTTAAAAAACTAAATTTACTTACTTCTTAAAAATCACTTTTTTAACGAACAAATCACACACGAGTACGAAACGATTTTGCAATTATTTACAATTTCCTCATAAAATAAATTATGTAAAAATCATGGCCTACTGCACTGCCGTTTGTATGTACCACTCTATTAACTGAAACAAATCGAAAATTTTTCTGTATGCAAAAAGTATAATTGAATAAGAAATGCACCTTTCAGGTGTATTTTGGAGTTGTTTCGCAGGGTAAATCCCCAAACTGAGTATGAGGTTTTTGAGGTGGGATATTAATCAACCGCAATAATGAGTAATCTTATGCATTTTATGTATTTAAAAAATTTAATAAAGTTCCGCTAAACTTCCTGAATTTCGCACTGTGCGGCGTACTAAAAGTCTTTAAAATAAAAAATAAAATACTCTGTAAATAAGAAATCTCCTGGAATTAGTATTAAAACACTAATAACACTCGAATAATAGAGGTCATGAAATATTTAGCCATTCTCCCCATCCGTTTTTAAATGACACTTCTTTAAAAATGTAAAAAGTCCACCGGGACCTTACCGCGCGTCGGAGGGTTAATGAATTAAATTGTTATGTTTATGTTATCTTTTTATCTTGTATCTAGAGCATAATGATACGAAATTTACATATAAAATCGTAAGGTAATAAAAATTCATGTTCCTCTTTCAACCTTTAATTAATTTTTGTAGTATTTAGGCATTTCTTTTACTTACTTTGTAAACAAGTTCCCTTACGCTGTATTAAAAAAGTTTTTTTCATTAATTTAAAACAAATTTGCTTTGTATTATCTACAGGTCACAGAAGTAACATAAATGGACACATTCAATTTCGAGTAAAAAGTTGTCTACCGCAGATATTGTCACGAGTGAACACGAGTGCAGTAACTTTCCTTTCCTCCGGAGTAGCAACAATTCAAGCACTTTGTCACCAGTACAGCGATATGTTCTTTTGTTTCCATTTTTTAAGAACAATAAACACAAATTTCCTGCAGGGTTATTAGAGTTAATTTTAAAACAAATAACTGTGTATTTGTACAATTAATGAACAATTAGTTCCTATAAGGAGAATCGTTTGTATTGAGAAAAATAACAACCCGATCTTTTTCAATTGAAGACAGCCTTAGGCCAAAATAGACGTATACATACTTTACATGGACGGACAGATTTCCGAAAGGATATGCTTCAATTAACTGACTAATTGATTTTGAACCGATTTTTATTACGTAAATAAACGTGAAGTAAAGTAAATCGATTCCATATATTATATATACTGTAGATCAATGTGAAATATAAACGCAATCTATATAAAACATAGATAATCGGCCATGTTCCAGAAAACGAAATAAAGTGGATTTTAAATGGAGCCAGCTTTAAAAACGACCCTGTACTGAAAGTTCATAAAAATATTCAATTTTATCTATACCAAATGGCTTTACAAGAACATCTGTAAAAACAAAAACCAACGCTCCACTTTGTAAATAATTGAATCTGATTTCAATTTCACTTCATTTCGATTTGTAGAACATGCCCGAATATTTTTTTAAATACTTTGTTTAATCTTCGACAAAAAACGTTATTTACTATTTATACATATATTTTTTTCCTTGACTTCATCGCCACATTTCAAATCCTGTTGAATGGCTCATGTCTAACTACCCAATAAAAAAAATGATCTTCGAATGAAGCAGGTTTGTAGGGGATAAATGTGAGAGTTTCGCTTACCATCTCGCTTAGGGAAGGCATGAATTTTATATGGTGATTTACCACTTTGAAGCAATACATTTTTGACACAAAACACACTAAATGTGTTTACAGTTATTTTTTAGTATTCTCCATTACAAACCTGCTTCTTAGTAAGTGAATGTCGTAGCACTTGAAATGTAATTTTTTTCTTTTATAAAACTTGTTAAGAGTGCCTTCACTTATTTTCCTGCATCTCTGTACGTCTTATTTTGAAGCGCATAAATGTACGCCTATTTTTATAAATGTACCATTAGTGCTTCGCAAAATGATGAAATTTTTATTGGGTGAGCTGGTTATGAAAGAGTGTGATGAAGAATAATTGCGTGGTCCAATAAGCTTTCAAAAATGTAGTGTCGAGAGAAGATATTCTCACCTTTCATTTTATTAAAAGAACAGAATGGGGAAAAGTGGGCTGCATTATATTTTTTTTCATTGAAACTAAAAATTGTAATTTTAAGAGGCTTATAGATTTGGACATATCTTCTAAATGGTTTTATATACCCACAATTTTTTTTCGAAATTCTATATTTTATAAATATCGTCGTCTAGGCTGAACTAAGTGCTACACTGATAGAAAAGGCGTCATAACGCTGATGTATTTTGACATCAGTACTATGACAAGTGTCTTCGTTTTTGACCCCATGACACTTTTCATCATTGTGATGTCAACCTTAACATCACTTGGCCAAAGTGTCATCAGGTTCAAAATGAAATTATGTCATCAATGGGATGACACATCGAAATGACGAACATGTCCTCAGTGCGCTGACGAAGTAACATCGGAGAAAGGACACATTAGCATCAATCTAATGACAGTTTGTCATCAAGTCAAAGTCATTGGAATTGACTTAAGTCAAAGTGAGAGAATATTATTATTTACTTACCCGTTACATATGTTTGTTTCACGTTTGTTGAATTACGACCTTTGGTTTGGTTTTTGTAATCATTATACTTTAAAAATTTGTTGTATTTAACCAAATAATTTAAAACAATAGAATATAGGAATTTTTTCTTCCTGTAATACATTGTTATCATGAAAATAATGTTAATAATACACAAAATGTGGCATCGAATTGATGTCACTATAGTCATAAAATAGATGACACGTAAAAAATTACAAAATTGTTCGAAGACGTTAGTCATTGGATTGATGTTACTTTTTGCATCATTGATGCCATTTGTAGTAACATTGATGTCACAATTTTGATGTTAGGGCTTCATCAACATGAAGATGCATTTTTCTATCAGTGTATGTGTATTTTAACAGGAGAGGAGAGGAGAGCGGAATAACTGATTTATATTATTCTTTTGTGGTACTTTATTGACATCAAAAGCCACAATTATTCGCGGGTATATTTCCTAAAAGAAATTCGGATTGAATATATATAAAAAAGCGGTGCGTGAAATTTAATGGTGTTTTCTTTTCTACAAAAAAATGTGCCTTTTTTTTAAAAAAAAATTCAATTTGGTGTCTTTTTCTTAAAAATTTTGCTCCCGAAAAGGGTGGCTTGTTTTATTCTAAAAAACTCATGCTTTTCGGAAGCAAAATTTTTAAGAAACAGACACCAAATTGCATTTTTTATTAAAAAAAAAGGCACATTTTATATTACTCACAGCCATTTCATGATTTCACGTATACTCATAATATATTTAAAATGCAAATAAAATAACTTTACTCTAATAATAATTTGTTATCGCCATTTGTAAAATAATTTTGAATCAGCTGTGTCGTTTGTTTTCAATATTCCTATCAAATTATTTGTTAGAAATTGTATTTACATTACAAAAATTTGTAAAGTGCCACAAAATAACAAATCGATGCAAAAAAATTTTAACTTTGTATTATTCTGAAAGTGGTGCTGTATCATAATATTATTAATTCTAAACTTATTATGATTAGCATGAAAATAATATTATTACTTCTTAACTTTTTGCGATTAACAGGAAAATACTTAATAAGATTAAGGAAAAAATATTATGATGTAATATTACGAATTTATTTTCCCATAATATGATTCAATAGTAATCGTTATATGGTGACTACAATCACGAATCTTATCATTATTTTTTTTGATCGTAGAATATGTTTACCACAACCATGTTTTTTCTTTGCGTGTAGTCATACATTTATGTCACATATAGCCCGGAATTGCTTGCTATTGAAATTCAGCCTTTTCGGTCCATAAATTGCTGAGATATGAGCAACAAACCACGACTGCCTCTAATTTTTGCCATTAAATCCCTTGTTGTTGTTGTTTTTTTTTACATCCATCACCGAAAATAATAATTTTGTTTCTGCTTAGACCTTTTTTGTGGTTTGTCCGTCCGTCTGTGTTGTAGACTTTTTTTGAGTTTTCTACACACAACAAATATGTATGTACATGTACAGCACAGTTGGTTTAACGATGTGCGTCTGTCCGTCTATTTTGCTGTATATCTAGACAACAGAAAGACCAAAAGTTTTCAAATTAGGTATATAACATCCAAGAAAATGTGGGCGTAATTGAAGAAGTATTCGTGGCCCAAAATAGATTTAAAATTCGGCATTTATATCTTGAGAACCGCTAGATCAAAAGTTTGCATTGCAGGTACAAGCATCCTGGTTGTGAATAGACAACATCCAACAATGTGTGGTCGGGATTTGAGAGGAGCGCGTGGCACAAAATTGAGTTTTTTAAATCTAAAGAACGGATTTATATAACTTTCTCTTCTTATCGCATCAGGGTAAATGGTATATACACTGATAGACAAGGCGTCATAACGCTGATGTATTTTGACATCAGTACTATGACAAGTGTCTTCGTTTTTGACCCCATGACACTTTTCATCATTGTGATGTCAACCTTAACATCACTTGGCCAAACTGTCATCAGGGTCAAAATGAAATTATGTCATCAATAGGATGATACACCGGCATCCCAGATATGACGAACATGTCCTCAGGAGAAAGGGCACATTAGCATCTATTTAATGTCAGTTTGTCATTAAGCCAAAGTCATTGGAATTGACTTAAGTCAAAGTGAGAGAATATTATTATTTACTTATCCGTTACATATGTTTCTTTCACGTTTGTAGAATTACGACCTTTGTTTACAGCAGAACTCTCAAAAATAAGACACCAGCACCAGGCCCCATTTGGTTTTCGTAATCATTCTACTTTAAAAATTTGATGTATGTAACTAAATAATTTAAAAAAATAGAATAGAATAGCATTGCTTGTTTTAATAACTTGTGATCATGAAAACAATGTTAATAATATACAAAAAGCGGTATCGACTTGATGTCACTATAGTCATAAAATATATGACACGTAAAAAATGACAAAACTGTACGAAGACGTTAATCATTGGATTGATGTTACTTTTTGCATCATTGATGCCATTTGTCGTAGCATTGATGTCACAACTCTGATGTTAGGGCATCATCAATATGAAGATGCATTTTTCTTTCAGCATAAGATTCGGCATATCCCAATATAGCACTCTTACTGTTTTTTTTTTTTTTTGTATATCTGGACAACGGGAAGAGACAAAGTTCCAAACTAGTAAAAAAAACATCTTGGTTACTATTATATAACCTCTCGTACAAAATTGGACGGCATTATAGAAATACAAAGACATTAAAGATTTATCTACATCTGGAGAACAGCAAGAACCAAAGTTTTCATATCAATACACAGATCAGACAAAAAGCGGGCGGGATTTGAGGAGTGGATGTGGCACAAAATATACCGGTATTTTTTTAACTTTCTTTTCTTATCGAACCATTTCGACACAGCCAAATATATCTTTCTCACTTGCTTGTATCAAATCCTTCTGTTAGTTTTAATAAAAAAAAATGTTGAATTTAAAAGGTTTAGAAAATTAGAAATTTATCAAATCTTATAATCTTTTGGGAATACAGGGCTTGGTATCTAGAGCATATTTGTTCTAAAAGGCAAACGTTGCTATCAATCAAATCTCTTCTTGGAACCCCCTTTCATCAATAAAACACCTGTCTTACCTTTCTTTTGGGTAAAAACATTTATTTACATATTTTTTTAACCATTTTCTTCTTTGTTTTCTTGTTTTCAGTTAGACACATTTAACTTCCGTTTTTTGTACGTTACTTCCTAAGCGATTACTTTCAAATACACTTTTGAGACATTAGCAGTCAGTAGGCGTTTTCATTTCTCACATGTTTTGTTCAGGGAATTTGTTACTTCAGCTACGAGAGTGTGTGTTTGTGTTGTAAATGTTTTTTTGGTTTAATATCCGTTCTAAAGAATCGATTACTACTAACATTTAATACATGTGTTTTAGAAAATATTAGGATACATATTTCTTTTTACAAAACTCTTCCCCAACACCGTGGGTAATGAGTGATACCAGTATTACATTAGCATTCCTTATTGTATCACACATTTTAGCCATGGGAACAATGATGAGGACCTAAACACCAAAAAAAACGTCTTTTAATACATGTTGAGCATGAACATTATTTGTTTTATTTTTCCTTTTTATGTGCCGCCAATATGTTTGATATTTTATCCAATCTGGTGTTTTGTTAAACTGAACACGTAGTCGATTAAAACGAATTTTGTCACCAAAGTGGTACTTTTAGTTAGTATATATAGGGTGTTTTCATAAGAGCACTCGAACTTTAATTTAACATAAAACCAACAATAAATTAATGATATTTTTAATCAAATAAAATGTTTATTTTATTTGGGAGATTTGCTTGGGCATTTTTTGTGTTGAAAGTAACACCTAATACAAGACCAAGGCGAGCTATTACCTACCAGTCAAGCTTTTTAGCATTTTAACAAGAATTTGTTAAGCTATTTCATAAATGGCATCAGTAATTTGACTTCAGATAACCCTGGAGTTGTTAGATAGTCAATGTAGTAAATGGACTTAACGTACATACTTTCAAAGAAAGGCACATATGCTAAATAGTATGATTAGAGGCCTAGAAAATAGAATATTTCTTAACAAAACTCTTTAATTTAACAACAGTTTAATAATTCGATTGTTTCGTTTGAAGTATGGCACGTTACACAATTCTATTAAAACCAAAAGTTATTGATGTTAATTTAATAAATTTTTGGAAACAGAAACTCATTGAGCCTAGGTGAATTATGTTCGCGTATCGATATGCCCTACTTGATTTTAATAGAAAGTTCAAACGAGTATTCCGCTGGTTGAGAAGTCTCATAAAAATATTTCTGTATAATTAATCTCTCTTGAATTATATTTAATACATATAAGGTTTCAGTTCTCAAAGAAAGTGCATCCTGTTTGAATGTTTACCAAGATCCTTTTGTAAAATGTTCCAAGTAGGACAAGTCATTACGAAAATTTGTATGTCTTCAATGCCACATAGTGGATAGGTAAAGAACATTATTTTGAATAATTTGTTAAATTTTACACTTAAAAAGGCCATTACATATCCCTGTCAAATTCGCGAAGTGCGCTTAATATTAAGTAAACCCAGCAGTGATTTTTTTCAAAATATTTTTACTTGGCTAGAGCATAATAGTATGCCAAAACTTATATTTGGAACATAAACCAGTTAAAAAAAACACCCTTTACATGATTGTATAAACTACTAGTGTAGTGTGTGCGTGTGATCATGTAAATTTGCTTGTGTTTGTAGGTTGGGAAACATGACTTTGAGGAAATTAGAAATTTTTTAACTATAAATTGGTATTTTTAAATTAAAGTCTTTGAGCTAGAATGGCAGAAAAAGGTTTACAGATGAATAGGAATAAAATTAAAATAGATACTAAAATGATTAATAGATTTTATTAAAGCTTTAAAATTATCAAGAACATATTTTTTTCAATATCAGTACAAGTCTGGAGTCTATTATACACGTTCACAGAAAAAATAGAAAATCCACTTTGATTACACAATTCGTTCAGACAATAAAATATTTAACTAACTTTGCCCCTGAAAATGAATTGATCATATCAATGAACGGATTTGTATCTTCGAGTCATGGGACACAAATTTAGTCAATTAAAAAATTAATTGCATAAACTAAAAAATACACCACACATACACAAACATTTAATTTTATGGGTTTTGATTAAAAAAATTTATTGCAGCAAACAAAAAATTAATTGAATAATTAATGTACACCAATTAATTATATAATTGAATAATTTTTTGCAAAAATTATTTCTGTGTTCATTTGAACGATTTCTTTTTAAGCTTTTTCATATTCGTATAAAGGCCCAAATACACTGATCAAAGTACTCGTCAAGCATTGTGGTAGTGTTAGTGAAAATGTGTTTGTATATGTGACACCGACAACGCTTGATGAAAAATCAAAAAAATTAGATATGACGGCGAATAATTCGTCCAGCACACGTAAACGTTGAATTCTCCGGCTGGACAAGCATTTCACAAGTGTATTAAGGGCCTTAAACTACAACAAGCAATTTCGAGTCGGTAAAAAGCCAACCAAATGTAGGGGAATGTAAGAAAAGCTAAACTCACTGTTTATTGTTGGTGTTTTGTTAAAGCTTTGATATTGTTACAAGTAGAATTTTGAGTGTTTATAATTCTTATTCGCTTTTAAGTTTTATTTGTATAATATTGTTGGCTTTTCTAAAATCTTTGGAAAAAGGTTTCCTGATGTTGTGGCCTAAGCAATGAGTGAAATGCGCATAGAAGCTAGCTTTCCCTCAACAATTAATTTCAGTGTATTTATCAAATATGAAAAATTGGGAATTTAGCACGTCATACAGAAATCTTATTTATAATAAAAAAATTTCAATTTGTTCAATTTGATTTACGCACTGTAAAAATTTTAGATGAATTCCTCTAGTATTTTGTAAAAAAAAAAATACAATTTTATCCCCCTTTGAAGTACAAGGCCAAGCCCACGCAATGAGCGGTAAAGAGGCGAGCGGCAGAGCGGTGTGTTTTAGCGGCAAGTGCCTTATTACTTAGAGTAATTTCTAAGCGGTAAGTTATTAAAATGCCATTGTCAAGAGAGGTTTGTTTAATGTAATTTCGCGAAAATCATATTCATATTTATAAGAATTTAATGTGTTTATGTGTTGCTGTACCTTGGTGGCTAATAAATTATGTAAAAATATAGAAAAATTCGAAAAATAAAAATGTTGAACATAATATAAAGTAACCTTCGGAAGGAAATAATTCCCAGTTTCTATTTGTAAAAATATATTGAAAAATATGGAAAAATATAGAAATAGAAAATTTACTTTTTTATTTTATAACACAAAAATTTGGTGACCCGGCAAACGTTGTTTTGCCAAACCAATTATTTCTTATATTGTATTGTATATTTAGTGCCACGCCTACTTGCCCAATAACACCCACTTTTTGTTGGATTCTGTGTATTAACAACCCAGCTATGTAATTTGTCTCCTGCTGTTCTCCCGACATAAAAAGATGTATTTGGTGCCACGGCCACTTTTGCCAGATGGCATGCATTGACATCGAAGCTATTTGTACCAAATTAGGTAACATTTACGGCTACGATTCCCCAGATATACCCCCCCCCTCTTTTTTAGAATGGTTGTGTATAATTGACCCAGCTTTTTAGAGCGGTTGGGTATTGATAACCAAGATATATATGTGTTCCTCTAACTCCCATTGGAGCATAGGGCGCCAAAGATGCATGTACCTAATTTGGAAACCTTGGCTCCTGCCGTTCTCCAGAAAATAAAAAAAAACAACAAGGGATTTATGGGTAAAACTAAGTAGTGATGTTAAATCTTAGCCATTTTTCGGGACAACATGTTCTGTAAATATTTAGCAACCCCATCATATTTGGGGTCCCATTTCAACTGACGAACAGACAGACGAATATCGCTTTATGAACTTTGAGGACGCAGAATATATATACCTTATTGGGTCAATATTGTAGAAATTAAGAAAATTTCAGGTTTTGAAAGATTTTAAACACAAACATCATGCTACAAAATTTTTTAAGCATTAGAAGATTATTAAAAAATATTTTGATAGATTCAAAAAAATGTTTGTTAGAAACTGATGTCCAAATTTAACTAACATTTTGTTTGTTTCTACATACATTTTATTTGTTCAAATTGTAAAGAAGTTTTGAAAAACTTTTTTGATAAATAGCATAATATATAAAATATAAATTTTTAATATTTTAATATTTAAAAATGTTACTGATAATCATTCATTCTTGACTGACCTGAGATTCAACCACTTGTCACAACCACTTGTTCTCCTCAGATGGATTTGCCGTCTTACACTCGCAGCCATCGACGACTGCTGACGTCAATAGTCAAACATCAATCCTCAAACCAAATTGTATTTTAACCTTTGGTAGATCGAAATTTGCTTTTTTGAATGATTATCCATTTTTAATTGATTTTACATGTTTTTCCTAACTTCTGTTTTTTCGGTATTTATGTCAAGAATTCTTCTTGAAGTCCAAAGTACATTTTTTCGTTTTTTTCCGATTTTGTCTTTCTTTTTCTTGTTGACCTTTTTCAGCACAACTTGCAGGACAAATGTACACATAGAGCTCGTGC
Organism: Pollenia labialis; assembly: GCA_949318255.1. Lineage (NCBI taxonomy): Eukaryota > Metazoa > Arthropoda > Insecta > Diptera > Polleniidae > Pollenia > Pollenia labialis. The sequence goes on from OX439141.1 coordinate 111,801,534, forward strand.
CTTAGCTTTAACAATAATTAGAATTGTGGTTATTTTGTTGAACTATTTATGGTTTTAATCCAAATTTTTAATACTTTAATCAGGCTTAAGTTCATCCAATTTAATTTTTATTAAATTATTTTTATGAAGAAAGGAATTTTACAACATGAAAATTAATTAAAAATGTTATTGATTATCATTCATTCTTGACTGACCTGATATTCGAACCCAGGCGGCTGGTTACCATGACATGTTTCGATCACAACCACTTGATCTCCTCAGATGGATTTGCCGTCTTACACTCGCAGCCATCGACGACTGCTGACGTCAATAGTCAAACATCAATCCTTAAACCAAATTGTATTTTAACCTTTGGTAGATCGAAATTTGCTTTTTTGAATGATTATCCATTTTTAATTGATTTTACATGTTTTTCCTATATTCAACAAAATAACCACAATTCTAATTATAAAATATAAATTTAAAATAGTTATTTTTTTTTAATAAAATTATTACAAATGTTTGCTTGAATTTTAAATTTTTTTAATACTTTCAAATTGTTATTTGTTTCACTAAATTCCTTTACTATCTTTGAGATTTATTTTTTTCTATGTATTCTAGTATGATTTGATTCGTTAAACTGCTTATTTAAAATTTATATTTGAATATAATTAGTCCAGCTCTTTAGCACTATATCAATAATGCTTACATTTATCATGCAACTAATCATAAACTGATGCATAACATGTATACATAATTATATTTTTGTTACAACATATTTTATAATTTCATTTTTCCATCGCCGAACAATACTTCCCATCAGCAGGGTTGTCAGATTTTTTTGAGCTCCTTCGCCAAATCGCTAAACGTCAATTTTGTTCAGTTTTCGTAAATTTTTTTTTTAATTAAATTTTGCATACAAAAAAGCAAGTATAACATTTAAGTTAAAAAAGTCGCCGAAAGTAAATTTTGTTTAGTTTCTGTTATTTTTTTTTTAATAACATAAAATGAAGGGCACACATTCAGTTAAAAAAAAAACTAAAATTAAGTACACAAGTCTATTAGGTCGTACACTTCAGCCTTATCGATTTCATTACTGGTGTTTTGACCGGCATACATACTATTAGAATTAAATAGTGACTGCCACCTAAAAATGATAACAAAATAAAAATCAGTGATAGCAAAAATGACAAACTGTTAAAAAAATCGCCGAAAAAAATAAATGATAAAAATAGCCAAGTATATCGCCAGTTATATCAAAATTCGCCAAAAATGTCGCTTGTCGCCAAATGGAAAATCCCACCGCCAAACGCGTTTCAAAATCGCCACGTTTGGTGAAAAATCGTCATATCTGATAGCCCTGCTTATCAGTATTTGGAGCGCATAAGAAGATTTAGCATTTTTGTGTGTATAAATAATAATATTGTATTTGTAAATAACTTTTAGACTGAATGGTTACACTATGCGAAAGTCAAAATCGGGATGGGATGAAACCAACGCGAAATGTTATATCGCTGTGACCCAGCGAAACGCCAGGACACGTATAACTTCTTTTTTACCGATATAACTTTCCCCGGTAGTTTGAACCCTTCCCGATCACTGACCCCTACCATTTGTCACACAGTGTTATTATTAGGGAAACCATAAATATGCAATTGCATGTTTTTTCTTGTGCGATAAATGAAGGCAGAAACAATATAAATATCTATCCGATTTGTTAGTGCATATTATACCTTTTGCAGCGTTTTTTGCATAATATAGCTAATATAGCCTTTTTGCAGCATTTTTTAAGTATTTAGCGCATATTTTGCCTTTTTGAGGCATATTTTAATACATGTTGGATTTTATTAGATGCCTGCAAAAGCTTTCGCAGCACATAAAATAAATATTTTTTTTGCAGAATTTTGGCTTTTATATTTTTTTAATATTTATCTGTTTACGCAACATGTTGCTTCAATTTCGCCATCTGCATTTAATTTTTACTCGAAAATTGTAAGAAAAAGCAGGTTGTCATTAAACACAAATGTTGTTTTAAACTTTAACATTTTATATCTGAATAAGCAAAAAAGTTAAGAAAAAATCAATTATATACGTAACTGGCGACGTGTGTAATACATAGAAATCTGGACAAATCTTTTAGTACACTGATTGACTCAGAATCACTTTTTTAAGTGATCCAACCATGTCCATCTGTCCGTATTTGCTGGTTCATTGTTCATGTTAATCTTGTGCGCAAAGTAATTGTTGCAGTCTGGTAGGTAATTTGATAAAATTTGGTAAATACATTTTAATTGTACTAACGACGAAGTGAGAATAGATCTATGATTTCACATATAGCCTATAAAAACTTTTATCCCAATTAGACTCTTTGTGTCCGTAAACCTCCTAAATATTTTTTTGTTCAGATTAAATTCGCCCCAAAAATATTTTACTGCAAATGAAATTATTTTTGAATCAGTTCTCAATTTCCCAAAGCTTCCATCAATGGAATTGTAGTAAAAAATAAGTCGCTAAATTTGAATTTTTTAAAATTATTAATGAATACAATTTGGTAATGCATTACGTAAATACAAAATAAAATTATTTAGCTTAAGCTATAGACCTTGCTGAGATCAAATTGTAATTTTAAGTATTTTAAATACATTATCTTAGTCAAAGCAGTGAAGGGAAACACACATACTTTCACATTTATGCTTGTGTGGGAAGCAGCAGAAAACGAATGACGCTCATCAACAAGAAATGACAGCAAAGCCACAGCCGAACGTAAATTGTCACAGACCACACGAAGAAGTTTATAGTGTACATGTGTCAACGTCACACAAGCAGCATTTTTATTCCTATGCACGCGTACCTAGGATTTGCAATAGTGCCCCTCACTGGTCTAAAGAAATCAGTGAAAAACAATTTTTTAGGATCTCTTTGATGAATCCCCTATTGAATTTTTTTAACGGGGTTTGAACGGCGGAAAGTAATGCTTTTTAAATAAATGCATATGTACATTAGAGCAACTAACCAAATAAAGTGCTCGATGTACCCTCCTAAAAGTGTACCTTGGACTTTTTTAAGATTACATTTAAAATCTTTCGGCTCCAGCTTTGACCCCTCGTGAGCTGGACCATTTTGAAAAAGGGTATATATACAATATGGGTACAATTTTATTTACATACAAAGGTGATGAACTTGGCAAAAGAAAAAATTTTGTACCCAGACTGGCCTATTTAAAATGAAGGGTTAGCACCCCCATTGCATTTTTGTCAAAACGCGAACTGGCACGAATTTCAAAACAAGCTGAGACCCGTATATAATTAAATCGACTAAAGGTTAAAATTCATTTGGCATTTTTATTACAAACAACCCCGAACAAAAAATTCAAACCCCGTTCTTTTTTACAGATATCCTTAAAAAAAGGACATGGATAATCGTCCTTGGACAAATTGTATATACAGATGGACGGGCCTTCAAAACCTTTCTTATGATACCCATAAAATACACTAATATCTTTATTTAAGATAAACCAGTGTATTGTGTATAGTTTAATCATATAAGACCGAAAAACGAAAATCTTAAATTGAGTCACTTTTGAACCAGGTGTGTGATAGGAAAAACTAAATGGCGGCTTCATTGTAATCGAGGCTTTACATTCAATATATTTTTCTAGAAATAATAATATAACGTATGAATTAATAAGAATTGCATTAAAATGTAAGGTTCTTCGCAAGGCGAATTCAAATATCAGTTCGCGGCAATGCTACAACAAGTACAACAAAAAACAAAATAGGCTCAGCTGTGCTTTCAACACCACCTGTAAAGCGATCCCGGCTTAGTATATAATGGCCAAATAAACGACACAAGCAGTTTTACAACAAGCTGTTTGTGTGTGAATATTAAAAATGTTTAAATGTTCACACAAACATGCTCCATTCTTTTTGTATATGTTTGTGTTACCGTTTGTGTGGTTTAATTGACCCTGATTAATAATCGCTAGATATGACTAGAAAAAAGCTTAATTGCCAATTGTAATTCTTAGTAATTGGACGAAAAATTTGTTCAGTTTTTAATTTAAGCTGCAAGTTTCAGCTAGTAAGGTAAAAAAACATACCTATTCGATTGATGGCTCTGATTAAAATCAGTTGAAAAATTAATCATTTCAAATACTTGATATTCATACATACATAAAGTTTAAACATATTCATTCTCATACTGTATGTGTGTAACTTTAATGCAACCGTAATAAAACCAAATTATTATCAAACCTAAAACATTCAATAACCACATAATGCATTCGAACTTTATATTGAGTCCTTTTAGTAAACCACCAATGGTTTTCGATGCTACTTAAACAACCGTTCAAAAACACGTTGATATTATTAACTAAATAATAGGCAGATCGAACGGTTATTATTCGACTGGTTTTAACCGGTTTTGAGTTTTGCTAAAGCCAGTTACTTTTAAATGTTAATTTGTTGAATTTCGAATAATTAGTTCATTTTGTTCGGGACTTAGTTCGTAGCGACCTTATTTCTTTTCGTTTCTTTAATGCTGAAATAATTTATTTAACAAAAATCTGTGCCATTTCGACAAAGCATCTTAAGTCAAACTTAAAAAGTTGTAAATAATGTTTTTTAATCATACGAATTTTCATACAAAAAACAATTTTGTATCGTTTTTAAAATGTTGTATTATAAAATAATTTTTTCTTTAATTTTGGTTTATTTAATTATTTGATAACAAAAATTTTTTCATTGATTTTTTTTTACTTGTTTACCTGTTTTGTCAAAATGCCACGGATATAATCTTGGCTAAGAGATTTTGCTTGTAACTCTTAGGGCCATTATTACAACTGCCAATAGTTAAAAGTCGGATTTTGTCGGACCGATAAATAGCTTTGCAATTATATAACCTTCATTTATTATGTTTTCATCTATTAAATAGTATTATTATTGTAAATAACAGCAATAAAAAATGGAAGTTGTAATAATGCAAAGCTATTTATCGGTCCAACAAAATCCGACTTTTAACTATTGGCAAGTTGTAATAATGGCCCTTAATAATATGGTTGAAATTCAGTGATGCATATACCCATGCTTAACCACCAATAAATTAAAGCTTATTAAAAATAAAATTGGGAGAATATCTCAAATAATAAATTTCTTAGGTTCCAATTACACTGTGTCACAAATTTTTCGAGACATTCCATTTATTGGCGGTTTTCAAAAAGATGATGGCACTTTGATAAAAGTATGTTTGAGAATATTCCTTTAATTTTATTCAAATATAATGAAATTGCTAATACAACCACATGTTGTGCGTACAAATTGGTAAAGATTTGATTAAGTTACATTGGACCCAGAGCTGTGGAGTCGTCAAGAAAAAGTGATTACTTCGACTCCATCGGATGATTTTTTTTAAGTACGACTCTGACTCCAACTCCTTTGATTCGCAGTGTAAATGAGACTGGTCCTTATTTGACTTTAAACTCTTTTTTAATGAAGTACCTTTTAAATGGTTAAATAAAGCAAAAAAAAAAAAAAAGATTCAATACAAATTTCAAATCGGTATTTAATGTAGTTATTTACATATGACTAGGTGAGATACAAAACCCGTTCGTTACACTTTATTTCAATTTTGGGAAAATGAAAAAGTCATATAACGCCCGATTATATGGACCAAATTAGTTGAACTACTTTGATTCTGAAGTGTTATGCCATTCTTGATTTATAGCTCAACAGTTGAAAAATTTAAACCAACTAAAATATAAAAATAGATTTGATGTTTCGAAAGAAAGAAACGAGTTTTGCTGCAATACATAGGGGATCGCACTAAAGACCACCAGGAATATTATTCATTGAGCTTAAGTATATTTTGAAAGTTATATTAATTTATTAAAATACATTTGGGCAAAAAGCTGTCACATAGTGTAATTTTTTAAAACCAAAGTTCTTTAAAAATTCAAATCATAACTGTGTATTTTGTTGGTAAATTTGTAAACTGTTTTGTTTGTATTCAAATTTACTTGTTTTAAAAAAATTAATTTTATTTTTGTGTTTTTATTTATTCGAAGAAAACCGGTTACCTGTTATTTTCCAAATACTTAACCGAAAACTAGTTTCTTTAAATAGCCAATATTCGAAACATTCGAAAACCGGGTTTTGAAAGAAAGCCAAATAATTGATTTTCGTACTAAATATGATTAACTTAACTTACTATATATTTTAAATAAATACAAATTATGTGTACAAAAGCAAGAGTACATTGAAATAGAGCATTAATTGAAAATGTTCAAGACGATATGAACTCAATACACCATTTTAATACTTCTCGTCCATGAATAAGCGTTGCTAATAGCTTCCTGTGCAAAGTTAAAAAAAAAATCTCAGAGCATCCATTTAGTTTGTTGCAATAACCGCAGACCAGCAACTATTCATCTAACTACATGAATATACAATATACAATATTATTGTTGCTGTTTTTCGGGTATTGTTGATGCAACCTCAATTTAACAGACACCAATACAACCTCATCAATTGTTGGTATTTAATGTAACACAATACCCAGCATACAATTCCATAAGTAAAATGGTTCTGAATTGTAGAAAAAGAGATTTCTGAACAATTTTGATAAGCATACCTTTTCAGGGGTGTTCTGGAAATCGAAACGCAAAGCGCAAGAATTTTAAACGTCGCTTATTAATAAGATTTCTGTAATAAAAACATTGTATGACAAATTTTATACAAATATTTCTCTATTAAATTGAAGTGTATTTAAAAAAAACTTTCAAATTCTTGCGTTTTTTGTTTTCGATTTACAGAACACCCCTGATTATATGCTAATTTATGTATGCACAAAAACCTAACAGTATGTAAATTGTATTTGAAAAATTCTTCATATGTGACCTTCACCGAGAAAAGATGCCTAGTGTGTGAAAATTAAGTTTTGAGAAAAACTCATTTCATCTTATTCTTCACCCTTTTAGGTACCAGAATCCACTCTTAAGTCCAACCCCGGAGAAGGTCACATATGGCAATATTTTTTACACTTATATTTGCTATACACTTACTTTAGCTAGCAATTTAACAAGTATAACTGCAAGTGACTTAAGGTTTTGTAAGTGTTCTTGAGAATAATGTCTCGTAGGTGGACGCTATCCTGTGCTATCATCGAAACTTCGGCCCAGACATTTCCAGTTGAGTTTGCATTAGTCTCGATTTGTCTCCTCCAAGTGTAAACGGTCTGCATCTTTTTACACTGGCTTGTGGGTTCCATTGAATTGCTCTTCGCAATGTTGTCATTGTTTCGTCTGAGAACATGTTACGATTATTGGTTGAAATACATTTTGGTGATTAAGCAGTTTTCGCGACGAGCGATAAATGAATACCTGCAATGATTGCATATCGCTTGCAATGGTGTTCCAGGATTCGCAGCCATATTGCAGCACAGAAGGTACGTTGGATGCCAAGAGGCGAAGCTTGGTCCTTAAATAAATTAAGAATGATTTCCAAACCTTTTGTAGTACCTCAAATGCTTGGTTTGCTTTTTTCATGCGATTTAGATGTAGATACAATACTACCCAGGTATATAAACGATTGGACATCTTAAAGATCAGCGTTGTCAATTTGGAACTTTTTGGAAGTGTTTACATGTACACCAGCACCACTTATAATGGTCTGTATTTGCTCTAGTTTGACTGCCTTATCGTTGAATGTGTGGGCCAGAAGGCACATGCCATCGGCATAATCAAAATCTTCGTCCACTTTACCCCAAGTCTATTGGTGGTTGCCTTAAGCATTTAAATGTCAACTACACACAGAGAAAAAATATGGTTATGGCAACTACACTATGTTAATCGTAACAATATATTGTTGTCGAATACACAAAATTGTTATTTCTATTAAATATCAGCAATATTTTAGTTACTGTAAACATATAAATTTTTATCGCAATTATAAATTTGAGTATTGTTGACTGAAAACTAATTATTTTTCTAACAACTAAATTATGATAAATTTGAAAACATATAAAACTACTCACAACCATTTAATGATATTTAATAGCCATAACATAATAACTTTGTATACGTGTAGTCATAGTCTCATAGTAATCAGGTGTGTCGTTTGCTTTAAATATGCATGTGGAATTATTTGAATTTTTTTTTTGAGTGAGTGGTTAAACAATTCAAAATAAAGACTCATTAAAAAATAAGTGTAGAGATATCAAAAAAAATAATGAAATGATATTTATGTACATTAAAAAAAATTAAAAGTGCCACAAAATAAGAAATCGATGCAAAAAATGTAAATTTATTTCTTCTTAATTTATTATGATTAACATAATAATAATATGATTATTTCTTATCTTATTATGATTACCATGATAAGGATATAATTAAAGGAAAAATATTATGATGTAATATTATGAATATATTTGGTCATAATATGATTCAATAAAAATCGTAATATGTTTACTACAATCATAATTCCTATCATAATATGTTGCTTTTAGAATATATTTACCACAACCATGTGTTTTCTTTGCGTGTTCTTTATTGAATAGAATTTGACATAAATCACAGCCTTGTCGATCGCCTGCGTTAACTCGTAAGGTTCATGTAGCACCAGATATGTAAAATCCCGATAGAAATAAAAGATTAGATCAATCAATTCATGCGGAACTCAATTTTTCACTGTAACGCTTGCCAAATAACCTGATGTTGAATGTAATCGAATGCGTTAGAAAAGTCTATAAATATGCAATATCAAATAATATGAAGGCTGTTATCATGATCCGTGAGCCCTGAAACTTGCCTGTTTAGCGAGGACAGCGAGGAGGATAATCTGTCATGAAGGATATGTGCAAATACTTTGTTTATCATTTCCAATAAGGTAAAGACCCTCAAATTTCGGCATTCCGCCAGGTAACGCTTTATGTTGACTTTATTATTATTCTAACATTAAGCTCAGGATAAAGTGTACGTGATGTCCAGAAGTTTTAAGTCTGTCCAAGAGAAGCCCAAAGTGTTAAATTTTTGTACATCAAAAAAAATTTTTTTATTGAACAAACGACAGTTTTCTCCATTGTCATCCAAAAATATCTGTAAAAGCATTGATATTCACAACCGGTTAAATTATTTTCATAAATAAATTGAAATTAAGCTGCTTTAATGGGTAATAGCATATATTTATAGCAGAGTATTCGTAAGTCCTAAAACAATTTGGATCTGGTGGGAAATGCAATTATTGCAATTAACATTTTAAGTATACAAAAACTTATAATGGCAACACGAATTATATTTAATGAAAAATGTAATTTCTTAGCGGAGAACTTGCAACTTATAAATTTTTATTGCGAAGATTTTTTTGTTGCTAAATAAAACAAAAAAGAATGAAATTAAAAAAATCTACAACAAAATTCTGAGTACTCAAACAAAATTTTGTAATAAAATTCCCAATTTTGGGAAAAATCCCCTAATCTGACATTACTGCATGCGTTGGGTTGTAGGTTATTTCTAAATCGTGTTGGTTTGTCGCCAAATACATATAAGTATGTACACCAACTATACATCGTGCCTATAGTTATATGCTTTTCAATAAACATTGTTCTGTAATTTTCAACAGATATTAATAGCAAAGTTTTAATAACAGACAAAATTTAAATGAATTAATAATGAATTTAACATACATACTTGCTACATACAAATTCATTATGAGCAATAATAAAAAAATATTTCTTCGTCATTGGAAATGTTTATAAAAGTCAAGTTAACAGGAGCAAAATATTATTATTTTCGCAACGAATTATTAATATTATTAACAACCACATTTCCTACCGCAGACAAGATAATCATTTTTAGAGATAGCAAATTTCTTTTTTTTTGGCAATTTTAAAAACAAATTGCATTAAAATGTTTTTTATATCAATTAAGTTTTGATAACAACGCATCGTAATGGATGTTGTTGGTTATAAAATTAACGTTGCGATAAGTATTTTTAAGCTTAATACCAACATAATGAGAAGGTTTGTAGGCACAAATAATCTATTTGGGAAAGAAGTTTGTATAAGGGCAATAAAAAAAATTATGGACTGATTGTCAGAATGATCCGATGAACAATATAAATATTTTATAAGTATTAGATGTAGTCAAAACAACTAAATATAAGTTTTAATTAACAGATACAAATTCATGAGAGGTAAAAAATATTAAAGACCGTGTATAGTATTGCCGGTTCGCAGGCTCACAGGCAGAGTTGTGGGAAATACGTATTTCAAATAATACAAATTCTTTTTTATTATTCTATTTAAACAAAAAAAAAATTTTTAATATTTTTAATTAGGCTTAAGTTCATTAAATTTAATTTTCATTAAATTATTTTTATGAAGAAAGGAATTTTACAACATGAAAATTAATTAAAATTTTTATTGATAATTTTTCATTCTTGACTCAATCTGGGCTCGAACCCAGGTGTTTACGGACAGGTTACCCTGACATGTTTCGATTGCAACCACTCAATCTCTTCAGAGGGCTTGCCGTTTAACACTCGCAGCCATCGACGACTGCTGACGTCATTAGTCAAACATCAATCCTTAAACCAAATTGTATTCAACCTTTTGGTAGATCGAAATTTGCTTTTGAATGATTATCTATTTTAATTTATTTTAACAATTAAAATAAAAAAAAATTAAAAAACAAAAAATATATGTACTTTGAACTTCAAGAAGAATTCTTGACATAAGTACGAAAAAAGAGAAGTAAAGGAATAACATGTTGAGTGGTTGCAATCGAAACATGTCAGGGTAACCTGTCCGTAAACACCTGGGTTCGAGCCCAGATTGAGTCAAGAATGAAAAATTATCAATAAAAATTTTAATTAATTTTCATGTTGTAAAATTCCTTTCTTCATAAAAATAATTTAATGAAAATTAAATTTAATGAACTTAAGCCTAATTAAAAATATTAAAAATTTGGATTAAAAACCATAAATAGTTCAATAAAATAACCACAATACTAATAATTGTTAAAGCTAAGGCACGAGCTCTATGTTTGCATTTGTCCTTCAAGTTGTGCTGAAAAGGTCAACAAGAAAAAGAAAGACAAAAAAAAAAAAATTAAAAAACAAAAAATATATGTACTTTGAACTTCAAGAAGAATTCTTGACATAAGTACGAAAAAAGAGAAGTAAAGGAATAACATGTTAAAATAAATTAAAATAGATAATCATTCAAAAGCAAATTTCGATCTACCAAAAGGTTGAATACAATTTGGTTTAAGGATTGATGTTTGACTAATGACGTCAGCAGTCGTCGATGGCTGCGAGTGTTAAACGGCAAGCCCTCTGAAGAGATTGAGTGGTTGCAATCGAAACATGTCAGGGTAACCTGTCCGTAAACACCTGGGTTCGAGCCCAGATTGAGTCAAGAATGAAAAATTATCAATAAAAATTTTAATTAATTTTCATGTTGTAAAATTCCTTTCTTCATAAAAATAATTTAATGAAAATTAAATTTAATGAACTTAAGCCTAATTAAAAATATTAAAAATTTGGATTAAAAACCATAAATAGTTCAATAAAATAACCACAATACTAATAATTGTTAAAGCTAAGGCACGAGCTCTATGTTTGCATTTGTCCTTCAAGTTGTGCTGAAAAGGTCAACAAGAAAAAGAAAGACAAAAAAAAAAAAAATTAAAAAACAAAAAATATATGTACTTTGAACTTCAAGAAGAATTCTTGACATAAGTACGAAAAAAGAGAAGTAAAGGAATAACATGTTAAAATAAATTAAAATAGATAATCATTCAAAAGCAAATTTCGATCTACCAAAAGGTTGAATACAATTTGGTTTAAGGATTGATGTTTGACTAATGACGTCAGCAGTCGTCGATGGCTGCGAGTGTTAAACGGCAAGCCCTCTGAAGAGATTGAGTGGTTGCAATCGAAACATGTCAGGGTAACCTGTCCGTAAACACCTGGGTTCGAGCCCAGATTGAGTCAAGAATGAAAAATTATCAATGAAAATTTTAATTAATTTTCATGTTGTAAAATTCCTTTCTTCATAAAAATAATTTAATGAAAATTAAATTTAATGAACTTAAGCCTAATTAAAAATATTAAAAATTTGGATTAAAAACCATAAATAGTTCAATAAAATAACCACAATACTAATAAAAAAAAAATTACAAAATAGTTTTAAGCAAACGTATTTTGAAATACAAAATTAAAAAAAATACATAAGCGGTGCCGTTAGTTGTATGGAGAATTTTTTAATTCTTATATTCTCTTTCACAGCGATAAGTTGTATTTATTTTAGGGGGGGTGACTTCCCATCAAACTTTGCCTTTTATTGAAATTTAATTTGTTTGCCTATCACTATTACTTTTTACAAGAATATGATATATGGCAATATTCTCTTCTAGTTAACAACATTAGCCTCAAAGAAAGTTTTTAACTAAAATTAATATTTTAGAAAAAAATGAAGAAAATAACCAATAAAATACCAAAAATTACATATACCAAACACCATGAAATTTGTTTGTATTTTTTTTAAATAAACTGAACCGATTTGGGGGCAAGAAATATAAGAAAAAAAAATAACGGCCACGCTAACGTACATTCATATTTTTAAAATACTTTATTTAAATAATTATTTTTTGAAACGCTTTTTGAAATGCTCGTTAGATAATCTTTACACACATCTTAAGCGATTACCTCTATGATTAATATAAGCGTCTCACTGAGGAATCAGCTTGTGTAACAGTTTCTCCCGTGCAAGGAATCTTTTACGATGGAAAAATGCTTTCGTCGACGATCAAAAACACTGTTCCTAAGATTGAAAATGCTAGCTGGGAAAGTTGAACAAATTTACGTTAAAATAAAAAAGTCCTATTAGCTTGACAAAAATAATATTCATAAAGTCCAGACGTCAAATCGGTACACTTTTGCTTTAAATAAAAAAGTATTTTGTATATTACAAATACAAATTAAAATTATTTTATAAAGTTTTAAATAAAGTAACTTTAAAATAAATTTTGAAGAAAATATTTTTAAATGAAAACAAAAAAAAATCGCACTGGTTCCTCAAAAGGGAGTCAACGCAAAATTTACAAATTTCCAGTAGAGGCAAAAAACTTTTTTTTTTAAATATTTACACTGGAAGTTGAAAACAATTATGACATTTTAAAGAAACACGAATAGGAAGTGGTGTCATTTTAAAAATAAAAAAAAACCAAACGAAATATAACAGCACAGAAAATCTTACCTATAACAACTAAAAAGAGACAACACAAAATAGTAAGCCGTTGTGGGGACTGTAGAGAGGGTATAGTTCTACGTGGTACCTACTAACATTCTAACTTTCTTAATTCTATCCACCTCATACTTCTTTTCTTTACTTTTCTCTTTCTATCATTGAAGGGATTCACAATGGACTGCATTGGTCTCCGAGTGGAAATGTGTCCTTGGGCACATTACCCTTCTTAACCTAACCTAACCTAACCTAACCTAACCTAACCTAACCTAACCTAACCTAACCTAACCTAACCTAACCTAACCTAACCTAACCTAACCTGACATAAGCACTAGCACAACTTAAAATATTTCCCTTTAGTTGAAACAAAACTAATATGAATTCAGCTTACATTTGGGTATAGCTCAAAATATTTCTCTTTAGTTGACTTTCGAGAAGCTACTTTTTTATCAAGAAGAGGGATACAACCATTTCCCAGTTTTTATTATTGATAAAAACACTTGAAATTTATTGTTGATGGGATAAGCTATTCCTATGCGCATTTCACTGGTTGCTTAGGCCAGATCATCAGGAAACTTTATCCATAAAGATTTTAGAAAAACTAAAGATATTAAACCCAATAAAACTGTTAAACGTATAAGAATTATAGCAACAGTTCTACTTGAAAAACTTGGAATGTAAGATGAGATGAAGCCACTGTTTATTGTTGATGTTGTTTTGGTTAAGCTTTGATGTTATTACATAGCTTATCCCATCAACAATAAATTTTAAGTGTTTTTATCAATAATAAAAACTGGGAATTGAGCACGAATAACAAAATCTTTTGAAAATATTATATATATTTTTTACAAATAATTGGAATCGAGCTCGAAAAAACTATTTATTTTTTTAAATAAAAAAGGTCGAAAGAATAAAATTTAATTTAATTTTTTTAAATGTTAACTTTTGTATAGTTCATTTGATTACGAGATGGTGCATATTAAATGTTTCCTAAAAAAAAATCCGATAACAATTTGCCATAATTAAAATTTTTAAGGTTAGCATTTTTACAAAAAATTAAGAAATAACCATTATAAACAAAGTTGTAAAACATTGTTAAATCATACCCAAAAGTCTTGCAATTTCTACAACAACTGAAAAATAATAATTCGGGTAGGCCAAAAATATATTTTAAACCAATTAAGTTTTGATACCAACACATCGTAATGAATGTGGTTGGTTATGATTATGGTTTAATATGATAAAGTCGTATAGCAACTATTGTTTTCGATTTACTAAGAAACCACTTTCAACTAGATTTGCCAATTAGGTGCCTTTGGCGCTAGATTAAGAGCTTTTTAACAGTCGAAAAGGCGCATACAACTTTTTTGTACTTTTATTTGCATGCATAAAAATCAAGATACATCAAACCAAAATTTGTTTCCGATTTTAAATACTTTTGATATTCAGTTCTCTGAAATACATACTATACACGGAAAGAAGTTTATTTTCTAAAGTAATCCATTTTTTTCCTTAAAACAATAAAATCCAAAAATAATTTCCTAAATAAAGAAACATTTTCTCATGATCAAAAATTTCTTAAAACAAGAAATATAAAATGAGCTTATTTTTATTTAAAACAAAAATTATGTTTCTGAAATCAACCAGAATTTATTTAATAATAGTCTGATTTTTAAACAGGATCGAATTTTTTGCATCAAGGAACAAATGCTTGCGATTTCTTTAAATTTTTCAGAAAATGATCAAGAAAACTTGGTTTGATTTAATTAATTTTGTTAACAAATCAATCAAAAGTTTCTTATTTTTATATTAAGTTTTCTTAAACTAACTATTGCTACTCCTTTTTAAGAAAAAAAAACAGGATATTCATCTGATTTTGTAAAATAACAGCAAAGAAAACTAGATTTAAGTAACTTTAGAAATAAAATAATTGTTTTAGCTGTAGATAAGTAAATAATAATGCTTAAACCAAGCCACACATATGTTTGCAATAATAAATTTTGGCTTGGACGATAATACAGTCGAACTTCCATAACTCGAACTTCTCTAACTCGAATTTTCTTTAACTCGAACTAATTAGGTTGGCAGTAGCGTTAAGAGAATAAATAACATACAATTCTTCTTCCGTAACTCAAACTTCCACAACTCGAAGTTCTCCATAACTCGAAAGAAATACATACATACGAATTCTATAACTCGAATTTTTTGCTTGGTTTACTGGTTTATTGATTTTGCTTTTTTGTTTTGGTTTGTTTATTTTGTTTTCTTTTGCTTGTTTAGCTGGTTTGTATATTTTGCTTGCTTTTTTTCGGGGAAATCCCTTTTTGTACATCATGTGCTTCTTTTTTTGCGTAGGTATCAGTACTTTGCATAAATGTCATTCGCCTTAGATGACAAATGTTATAATCGCATTTTATTTTATTATCATGGCAACTAAACGTGTTTTAAAATGTTTGTCAATTGAAGAAAAATACAAACTAATAAAAGATGTCGAAGGTGGATTAAAGAAAAAGGATGCAGCTGATAAATATGGTATCCCGGCTAGTACGGTCTCAACGATTTTGAATTTTTTCCAAACATTGAATTTATATTTAAATACGAATGACACTACAACTGATGAGCACTATAAGGCTTTAAACAAATTAGAGTCATTTTTTTACTGAAAATAACCAAAAATAAATAAATTTTCAGTCACTAATTTCAAAATATTTTACTTTATTGTAGCTTTGTATGTAGTTTTCAGTAACTACCTGTTTTAAATAAAAAATTCAAACTATAGACACGTGCTTGCAATTGATTATTTTTTAAAATTTGTTTTCTGTAACTCGAAGTCTCCGTAAGTCGAAGTTTTTTTTTGGGATAATGATGATTCGAGTTATAGAAGTTCGACTGTAGTTCAAAATTTTTTTGTTTCAAGACATATTTTCTTGTGAATTAGTTAATAATTCTTTCCGTGTATATTTGAAATTATATTACTTTACATTTCTAGAAAAGGCTTTTTAAAAATGTTAATGTTTTAATAACACCGCTCGGCAAAAAACAAATAAAAACGTCGGGGTGATTTTAATTGAACTTAGCGTGCTGAATCCAAATAGTTTATTCAATCACGTTTAGTTAACATTTTGTTTACTGATCTTCATGATCTCATGTCTTGTTTTATGTAAAATATACCTGAATTTCTGATAAATGATACAAATATGTACATATAAAATAATCATTTGTAAAAAATCAAAATCGCACAAATAATTCTCAAGTTATGATAAAACGTATGTATCATAACTGCCTTATTTCGGTCGAAATGTTAGTCTAGCCCATAAAAAACTAGACGTTATAGAAAAAACCGAAAACGGATTTGAATTAAACATATATTTTTTTTTAAAACGATTTTTTGACGATCAGTGTAATTAATAAAACTTGGTTCCTTAAAATTTCATAAAGTTTTTTATTTAAATTTATTTAGCGCTTTTTGATTGGGGCACGGCGCTTTTTTACTAGAAATAGTTCACAGCCCTGTGAACCATCGCGAAAATTTGATTCTGAATAGACATGGTACAACTACACAAGGTTGACTCGTTGGCCCATATGTTTGTCAGCTGTTTACCCCAGTTAAAACCCAATTGTCAAATTTCGTGTATATAAGCTAAAATGTGTACATGTGTGCGTTAAATTGTTTTTTTTTTTTTATATGAAGACAAATTTGACAAGCCGGTTATTTTTATAGAGCAGCATGCCTACACTCCCAAATGAGTATTTTTGATTAAAAATATTTAAGTGGAATCGCTAAAAACGTACTGAAGTTGCCATCCGTAGTCGACCCATAAAACTACCTAAATGGCAATACTGTTTGTTTTTTTAAATCGTTTAAAATTTAACACATTATGAGAATATCAAAAAAACAATCAAATGAAAGTGCCCTATAAATTTAATAGTATAAAACAACAACCTACTTAGACTTTTAAAATGCCGACACAAGTTTTTTAGGTTCCCTCTATGAGAATTACCCGTTGAAGCCTTATCAATTTACAAAATTTTTATTATTTTTTGTACAGTATTATCTGAGTAAGCACTTAAGATTATAAGTTTTGAAAATGGGCATTTCCAAAGATACAATCTTTGCCAAGTTACGCCAGTAAACAAATACAATTGTTTGTCAACCAGAAATGTAAATAATATTTCCTTTTTTGTATTTTGGTGTAAACCGCAACTAAGTGCACATCAAGTGCAAGAGGAGGCTATCACAATAAAAAATGATCTTGTTTTGCGAAGCCCTAAAATTAAATTTGTGTAAGACGGCAAATCCCTCTGAGGAGATCGAGTGGTAGCGATCGAAACATGTCAGGGTTACCAGCCGCCTGGGTTCGAATCTCAGGTCAGTTAAGAATGAATTATCGATAACAATTTTAATTAGTTTTCATAAATAATTTAATGAAAATTAAATTTTATGAACTTAAGCCTGATTAAAAATATTTAAAATTTGGATTAAAAACCATAAATAGTTCAACAAAATTACCACAATACGAATTAAAAAGTAAGCTAGCAATTATGCGCTACGAATTACGACATGCAGAGAGCCACTAAAGTAAGTGATCGAATTTGCAACAAATAAAAAAAAATATAGCAGTTGCAGAGCCACGACATTCCCATACTGCGAACCAAGTTTGTAAGGGAGCATATTAATGAGTAACGATAACAGCAAAAAATGCAGTGTGCAAAGCTGATCGTTACATTCACCAATTTTTATATGCACTGAATAAACCGCTTTCTGTGTTAAAACTGTATTGCTTTATAGTGGGAACTCGATATATTAAATTCATGTCTTTCGTAAACGAAACTTTTACGTTTCTCCCTCACAAACCTGATTCGTAGCCAACTCCATTTTAATTTTGAATGTAAACAACTTGGGAGTAGTATACAAATTTAATTGCTTGCTGCCGTCACTTAACAAACAGTAGGCTTTTCTGTGGAAATGTCCATATATTTAAATTGCTACTAACAAAAATTATTTAATAATTTTTTTTATTCACACAGGTTTGGTTAAAAAAAAAAATATTTACAAGATTTTGTTAGTCGTGCTTAATTCCCAATTTTTATTATTAATAAAAACAATGGGAATTTTTATTATTAATAAAAACAATGGGAATTTTTATTATTAATAAAAACAATGGTAATTGAGCACGACTAACAAAATCTTGTAAACATTTTGTATTCCCAAAAATTACTTTGATAAGAAACTGGCAAGTGCACGGCTTAAAAAAACTAAACTCTGGCAGCAAGCTTTATTTTTGCAGATCTATAAAGCAAGTTGTTTTTGTTTTCATTTTGTTTTTTCTCAACCTACTTACAACTACAATTAATATTGGAAGTATTCCAACAAATTGTAGTGGGGAATGTAAAAAAAGCTCACTGTATAGATGAATTTATATTCATATATTTAGAATTAAAATAAAAATCTTTTGATATTTCAATTAGCAATAATCAATGGTTAACAATTTATTTAAATGAATATCAAATTTAATAGTTGAAAATTTATTTATGAATAATCAAAATCTTAAAGAAACAAAAAAGTATTGAAAACTTAAATGATTAAAAAAGCTTATTATGTATATCAAAATTAAAATTAAATTTTTGTATAATATAACAAAGTATTTTCATACCCCTACAACTACTCCCCCTCCAAAAAATTTATTCCCAATAAATAAAAAGTAACTCTCTTTTCGGTTTGTTTACAATTATTGGCTTGCATGTTTGAATTAAAGTTAGTATTTTCCGTTAGGGCTGGTTTCAATCGATCGATAGGCAAAACTATTATCTTATTACTCATATCAACTTTGAAATATTTCTTGTTTATTTTTTTTTTTTTTTCAATAAATTTTAGTGTTTTTATCAATAATAAAAATTGGGAATTAAGCACGACTAACAAAATCTTGTAAAAATGTTGTATTCCAAAAAAATATTTGATAAAAAAATGTATCGATATAGTTGGTAAACTGCAAGTTGTTAAGATACTGAAAATGGGTTGTAAAGCTTATGGAACAATTACAATGCAAATTGTAACTGATTGTAGGAAACAATATCCAAGTGAAAATAAATCAGTTTTATTTAATTAAAAAAGTGTTAATAAAAAGATAAAATAAAAATCGCCAAATGCGAACATACGAAAAGCCTTGATAAAACTAAAAGAATATAAAACAAGTTAGAGTGCTATATTCGGCTGTGCCGAATCTTTAATACCCTCCACTGACTGTTCGAATATTTCAGGAGGGATATCTATATGATGTCTATTTATTATTAATTTATCTTTATAAAAACAGACATCATCATTAAAATTGGTTGGTTTGAGGTTTAGATCTATATTAAATTATTTGAGTAACAGTTTCAATTCAAATTTTGTTATGATAGCATTATTTTTTACGGTTTGAGGCGTACTAAACTGTTTTTCGGGAGAAGTGTTTATATGGGGCCTAGGGTAAAATATGAACGGATCTTCACGAAATTTTACAGCGTGATTTCCAGTCGAATAAAACAAATTTTTGCAAATCCTTATCTCATTCCGTGCATTGTTCCACCATTTATGTTATTTTTTGTAACAAAATTATAATTTTTTTAGGTGGTGGTTCCACATTTTGATTCATAGCTCTGGTCCTACTGCACCGATTTTGCTGAATTTCAATCCCAAATTACTTAGGATAACTACAAGTAATTTGGCACCAAGTTTGTTCATTTCTTTCGAGTTGTTCGAAAGTGAGCGTGTTTTCAACAGACGGACAGACGGACAGACGGGCAGACGGACAGACAGACGGACATGGCTAAATCGACTTAGAATCACTCAAGGACCAAAATATATATACTATATGGGGTCTGAGATGAATAACAAAAAAGTTTCACACGGAATGACAAACTTAATATACCCTCTTCACAATTAATTGTGGTGGACTGATCTTCCATGATCAATTTATTTTTGTTTTGTGAACATAAATCTGCTCCTAATGAACCGATTAAGCCGAACTTCAGCTCAGCCAAGAATAAAAATCATCAATAAATTTTATGTTGTAAAATTCCTTCCTTCAGTAAAAAATTTTAATAAAAATTTAAGTTGATAAACTCAAGCCTAACTAAAAATATCAAAATTAAAAATTAGCATTTCAACTAAAAATCACAATTGTTCTAAAAATGGCTATGGCACAATCTCTAATGTGTACATTTGTACTTCAAGCTGTACAAATAAACTGTCGACGAAGGTGGACAAAAAACATGATTAGCAAATGTATTCAGGTTTTCAGGACAAAGACGGAGTTTACACGGTGTCTTCCCAGACATTCTCTTTTGAACATGCTACCAAAAACCTTTTGTCTTTTCACGATGTCTTTTCAAATATGTCTGTTTGCATGCATAATATTCTAATACACATATACATACAAATTAAAATCAAGAAAATTCATATTAACAAACATCAAAACTCATTTCGTGTCTGTTTGGCAACCCCTCTTTCTTTTCTACCCCGATGGCCCACAAACAACACAACCATGTTTGTTAGACATGTCTGAAAAGACATCGTGTGAACTCCCTCAAAGTCTTGCAAGAAAGAAAACGAAAAAAACAGAAGAAAGGAAGTAACATGTAAATAAAATTGTATATGATAATTACAACAAATTTCCAACCACCAGTACTACCACTGGTTAAAGATTGTTGTTTGACTGTTAGCTGGCTGGCACCGCAGTGGTGCAGAGGTTAGAAATCAAAGAATTCTGATGAAAGAATGTGCTGATTCCTAAAACATGCAAATTCAACCCGTGTTCGATCCCCAGCTCAGCCAAGAATAAAAATTATCAATAAATTTTAATAAATAAATTTCATGTTGTAAAAATAATTTAATGAAAATTAAATTTTATGAACTCAAGCCAAACTAAATTTAAACTAAAATTAACAGTTCAACTAAAAATCACAATTGTACTTAATTTAAATTTCAAACTGACCTCTAGTTGCCATATAAAACTTTTTCATAATTGCATTTAAAGATTCCAACAACCTGAACAATTAAAAATTCTGTGATAAATTAATTTAATAAGACGAGAAATTATTGATGTTTTAAAATGTTTTAATCATAGATTTTCTTGGTGGAGGTAACCGAAGATTTTGCAGTCAAGTATGGCAGTCTTGCTTGTTTGAGTCCTGTTACTTTTAATCAGTATCTCCACCAGTAAAATTCAAAATTACCCTTGGGATAGAAAAGAATTGCCCGATTTAAATAAAATAACACCTTATATTAAATTAAAGTTTTATTTTTTTTTAAGCTTTACATAAAGCCTTAAAGGACAACATTCCTGTTTTTCGTCACATACAGCCAGAACACGCCTCACACTGGTTCAAGAGCGGCATTAATTAATTTTTTCATATCTGCTGATCTACCTGGTTTTCCATAGTTTGTAATAAACACTCTAATTATCATGTATCCAAAATATTAGGCTTTTAGCTTTATTACTTTTTTGTCCAGAGACATTCAAAGTTGACCTAAGTGAATGCGTTTGAAATGGCCGTATAATATATGCTACTTTCTATCGCTTCATGCTTTTTAAATACTCTTGTAAAAACACTACAATATTTTTTTTTTTACAATTGGATGTTGTAAATTATATACATATATGCAAATAAAAAAAATTTTGAAAATTAAAAAAAAAAATTATTTTACTACTATAAATTGTCCAAAAGTATTTATTTTCTCCAACTTCTATGGCTTGTATATATTGATCTCCAGCGACCTCTAGCCTGAGACTTATATCAAATTAAAACTTGAAGTCTCAGCTAACGATACTCAAAAGTTCAGCTGCCCATTTTCGCCCCTAAGCAATTCCGGTGTAAAAAACTAAAAAAAGTTAGGACAAATTTCTGGTGGTTTCCATACCAAAAAGTATGTAACACAATTTATTATTTAATATTGTTCCACATTTTGTGTGTTTTATTCATTTTGTGTGTTTTATTCAAAATTCCCGTGGGAGTCACTAGGACTTGCGGCAGACGTGCCTTGGTAACACTTGGTGTTGATGAAAATTTAATTCGTCGCTTTAATACAATTTTAACGGTTATAAATAGTAATTCCGAAATAGATTCAGAAAAATTTAATGTTTATTGTTTGGACACTGCAGAACGCTATATACAACTGTACAGCTGGTACTATATGCCTATTACTGTACACAAAGTTCTAATTCATGGGAGTAAAATTGTATCAGCAGCAATATTGCCACTTGGCATGTTATCGGCGGAAGCTCAGGAAGCTCGTAATAAAGATTACAGAAGTTATCGCCTAAGCCACTCTAGAAAAACTGATCGCATATCAAAGAATGAAGATGTCATGCATATGTTACTTGCGAGAAGGATATATTGGAATTTCCTGATGAAGTAAAAAATTTGTTATGTTAGTAAAGGTACACCAATTACTTTGTTTTTTAAATTTTGTTTTAATATTTTCTTTTATTTATTTACAGATATGTTCATTGAATATGGGCGTGACTGTTGCTGCATTTTATTTATATTTTAATCAAATAAAAACACGTGATTGTGCTTGGATTTTTTTCATATTTGCAGTATTCTTTTATCACAACCAAATATTAGTCCATGCCGAAATTCAAGGCTCTACCATGTTTCCTTATATTTAATGAATGAATGAAGCTGAACCACTGTGCGCCTTTACGCCCGAAATTAGTTTCAAAATATATTGCCATGTACACTGAACTTGAAATTTTTACCTAAATACTGCAAACTAGGGTGAAAAATTTAAGAAATATAGGTTATCCTACAACTTACAAATTTTTTTTCAAGTCTACAGACGTTTTTCGTAAGTACAGAAAATTTTCGTAAATAGTTCTAAAGAAGAAATTTCTTCGATGTAACTTTAACCTTTTTAGTTAAATTTATTACAAAATAGCCAAATTAACTAACTATGGTAGTTAAATATTATTATTTTTTACTTAAACGAAATTTTAACGAATTTGTATTCAAAATAATACCCTTGAGGAATTAAATTAACAAAATTTAGTTAAATAAATGGATTAAGTATTGAAATTAACTTCCTTTATGGATGCTAATTTAAATATTTTTTTGTGTTGTTCCCAAAGCATTGTGTTACTCCTGGTTTACTACTATTTTAACAAAATGTTTGTGTATATAACAGAATTTTACTTATTCTTTTAACAAAATTTTAATTAATTTACGAAAACTATTTTGTTGATTTGAAGAAAATTTGTGTAGTTAAATAAATTTTGATTATATGTATTTGTGGAAAAATTTAGTTGATTTAAAAATTTTTTTAGTTGAGCGCTTTCTAAAGTTTTTAGTTAATATAACCGATGATATTTGGTTTCGAAAAAAATTATTTTTTTTGTGCTATAATTTAACTTTTCAAGCTTCGTGGGCGTTAAAAATACCTTATTTAGTAAAAAAATATCCTGTAATGATTTAAGGCGACCTTTCTTAGCTAAGTTTTACACCTGTTAAGGCCAGTAAATATTCAAACAACTATATCATTTATAAATGGCAAAATAAAAAGAAATATTATTCCCTTTTTGGAAAATTGAAAACATATCTTTCCCCAGGTTGCTTTTTTTAGTTTGATTACATTTTTCTAATAAATTTCGTATTCTTAATCGCCAGGGTACGTTTGTAATGGCATATGCCATATCTTGACAGTTCTTTAATTATTTCGTTAAAAAGCTAAAAAAAATACATTTTTTTGCAACCCCGAAGAAATTTTTAAACTTTCATTCATTTCTGGAGCCATTGAATTGTGTTTATTACCGTCACCTTAGGAACGAAACACTTCTTGATTTAGTCCCTTGCAGAGCTGGATACAGGGAAACTTTTGCATTTTACACTTAGTCCTTCGTTTGTTTTCGTTGCATACCTAAGTTATTGTTCTGCTCTTTTTTTTTGTAAAAAAATCACCTCAATGGCTCATTATGATCAAATTTTATTATTTCATGGCAAGTGTGCATGCATATCTTAAACAAGATTTAACAGATAAAAAAAATATTTTATTCCCAGAAAAATACTTAATTTCTTTTATAATTAAGTTAAAGTTCTTCCCACGTCAGCAGGTGGTATTTTAACAATACAATACGAGGGTTGATATTCATATTGTGAGTAAAAAAATGTATTAGGCCTTGGACATTTTTGTGCGATGATTTTTTTACGCCTCTCGACACGAATATTGAAGACAAGTAAAATTGTCAATCAAACGATATCATTGAATTAAAAAAGTATTTCATTCCGTAATTTTACAACCAATCATTTGTTTATTCTTTATATGTTTTTTTATATAACAACAGTCTGACAGTTTTGAACTGTATAGTGGAAATAATTTTTAGCAAATTATAATCAAAAAAAAATCTGTCATTTGGAGTAAATTGTTGTCTTGCATAAAGTTTTTTTTAATGAAGTTGATGCATGTCGGATGATGTTGGAAAATTCTGTTATACCATGTTCTCACGACAGCGTTTTTTCTTAATTCACTCTCTCATTCGTAATTCACAGCCTAATTATGATCCAAATTACATACAAAATTTTGAGAGCGGATTATCTCATTTGTATGTAATTCCATTTTTATTACCCTGTGGATTTCTTTAAATTCAATGTGATCTCTAATTTTTATCGGTTTTTTCCATCACCAGCTGCCAAAGCACAAAAAAAACAAACAGTTTTATTTATAAAGAAAAGCAAAGGAAGTAATTTTATATTATAAAATATAATAGAACCCAAAAAAGAAAACTTATATTTAACATGTAAGTATTTCTTTGAAATAATATTTTTTACTTACTTTTTCTTTCCATTCTTAATACAAGTATCCGCAAACAAACAATTCAATTTAGCTATAAACAAAATTAATAAAAAAAAAGAACTGTCAAAACCGATTAGGAAAATACAGTGCGAACATGGTAATTCAAAGACTGAGAGCGAAGAAATCCAAAGCACCGTGTGAACATGGCATTTGGTCAGATGTGGTTTTAACAGAACATACTACTAGTGCATCATTGGCGTTGCTAAGGGACATATTTAGCGAACTAATTCACCGGATATTTTACGAAAATGTAGTATTGTTCGTCATTGAAAATACTTTAAAAAATAATAACGCTTATATCGATAATAAGTAACTGTATTTTCATTACTATGCTCCAAATTTAAATAGCAACCCTCGCATAAGTTAATTTAAACTTATCAATATGATTTAATATAAACAAAATTTACGACAGAAGCGTAGTTGATATAATTTTTAATGGGGTCTTAATAAGTAAATGTTTACTAAAATTGGTTTTCCCATTATTGTAATGTGAGCATTATTTAATTGGTATTAAACAAAATATAATAGCCTACTAAAAACGAATCAGAAAAAGTCCGTTCTGTAGTACCAGTAATCCAACCTCTAAACAACTTTTTGACTTGATTTTACGATGCACAGTAGAGAAACCCAAAATCATTAACGGATACTTTATCGGTCAATAAATTTATGTTGACATTAAGTAAGTCTGAGTTCATACGGCTCATGTCTTATTGACATGATTCTTCCTTTTTCTTCTTTAAACATGAATTGGCGTTCAAATGATTCATGTCATGTTGACGACATGTTTTTTATTTTGTATAGTCAAGGATTTTATTTTTTGGTCGAAAAGTATTTTTTAAAACAAATTATTTGTGAAAATTTCGTTTAATAAACGTTGCTAAATTCAATAATCATTTATATAAAATGAATTGTTTTGTTAAGTTTAATTTAAAAAAAAAAATGTAAATATATATATTAACTTTTGTTTAAAAAAAAAAGAAGTTAATGAATTGTTATGTTAACTTTTCTTTTTTAAAAATTCAACAATAAATAAAATTTAGTAAGACGGAAAATCCATCTGAGGAGATCGAGTGGTTGCGATCGAAACATGTCATTGTAACCAGCCGCCTGGGTTCGAATATCAGGTCAGTCAGGAATGAATAATTATCAATAACAATTTTAATAAATTTTCATGTTGTAAAATTCCTTTTTTCATGTTGTAAAATTTCTTTCTTCATAAAAATAATTTAATGAAAATTAAATTTGATGAACTTAAGCCTGAATAAAATATTAAAAATTTGGTTAAAAAATTTAGTTAACAGTCAAAATATAAATATAAACCACAAATTTAGTTAATTTGAAAAAAAGTTGATTATGAATTGTTTTGTTAAGTTTTCTTTTTTTTAAATTCAAACATAAATAAATAAAGTGTTGTTTATTTAATAAAGTGGTATATCAAAGAAACCAATTGATCCAAAAAATCCCGAAAATCGATCCCGTTTGGCATCCCTACTACTTACTGATCACAATTCAAAAACATTTTCCTTAATGCTAGAAACTCAACTGGTACGAACGACGAATTATTCGCAACGAATATTCGTCACCATAAAAATGACACATTGGTGTATATGAAAGTACACAAGATCATTGCGTAGTCCGAAATTCTTCGTGCGTAACGAACTCTGCGATAGGTTTATTTCTATTTCTTACGCAGACGAACGACGAATAAATTGGGAAAGGGACAGCACAGCATGATAAAAAAAATCTAGTAATTATAAAAAATCGTGGAATCTGTAAAGTGTTACAGGGACAAATCGCTTCTATTGCGAACTTGGCTTAAATTTGCGAAAAAATTGCAAACTTTTAAAAATACACTAAGATTACTTTAAAATCGATAAGTTGGTGAAAAAAAAGCAAAATGTCGGAAAATAACAATAAATAAAAAAAAAATTTACAAAAATTGCGAAAATTGGCGAAAAACTTTAATATATAAAAAAGCCATAAAATTGATTAAAAGTCCCAAATACTATAAAGAATGGCAAATGTTCGCTATATTTGCTTACAGCGGATTAATATCAAAGTCTACTATGTATTATAAATTGTTAAAGCTGTAAAGAACTAGAAAACTTACAGGAACATACCCGATTAATAGTTTTTATGTTTGTTTTTTGTTAAAGTATGGTCAACCTATGATTTGATAAATGTTAATACACAAATAAATTAAAGAAATTTTATTAAAATTTATTGCTAGTTAAAAAAGATGAAAATGGATGCAGTAAAATAATTATAGCGTCTAAGGTATTTTTTTTCGTTCGTCCCAGTTGTGTTGTGTTGTGATTCTGAAAAAAATGCACTTTAGAATTGAAGTGTCAGAAATATTGCCGTTCGATCACTACTTTCTTGGTATGTTTTTAAAGATGTGTTTATTTTTTATTAAAATAAGTAACAAAATATTAATCAGAATCCCTGCTCTTTCGGCAGTAGCCGCCTTTTAGAATCCCTATATTTAGGCTTCTTTTACAAATAAAATAGAGCATATCTAAAAATTGTCTTGCCCATATTTTCTGTGCATGCTTGCTACACAATACTATAAATAATTTAAATAAGCATGGCCGAAACAAGTTGCAGCTTTAGGTGCAATAAGAATAAAGCTATTACAAGCTCCTACCGTCAATGAGAATAATTTTTTCTCATTTTTAAAGTGTTCAGAATGTAAAAAAAAATAAAAGGCTCTCCAAAATATTTTTCACTGCAGCAGTTTTAGTACAAATATTTTGCTCTGCCAATCAGGCCAGGCTGTAATTGCTTCAAAAATAAAACAACTCCATTAAATTAAAAAAAGAATAATTTCTGTGTTTTAGTCATAGCTCGACCATTTTTTTAACCGATTTGGCAGATTTATATAGCGGAAGAAATCTATAATTCACTTTTGTAATGAAAGTTGGACTCGATCTAAACTTTTTTTATTTGAACTGATGTTTCCGAGGTTTTCAGAAGATATGTTCTACTAAAGATTTCCGAACTTTTGGTATTTAATACGTATCCATGGGTACTATTACAGCTCTAAAATGTTACTTTTAATAACAAAAACTCGTCTATTAAATTGGTTTTTGCACAAAATTCAACTTAACTAGCTCATTTGTAGGCACCTAAAAGGCGCAGAACCCTTTTCAAACACTCATTTAATGGGTTGATCAATTATCTATTATGCGCCTTTTAAATTTTTTGATTGTCTCATTTGGTTCAAAAGATATGATTTTTGCAACGAAAAAACTCAAATGGCGCCTCTGTGCGATGTCCGTTATTTTGATCATAATTTAGTTAAATTTAGCACCAAAATTCTTAAAAGCCTGTAAACGATTATATTCTATAAATGTTCTCTAGAGTATTGTGGATCATATTACAGTATTAAAAATTGTATATGTGCCAATGTTTTTTTATATGTCCTTTATTTATTTAAATATGTACAGTACTACAGTGCCAATGTTAGTTCTGAAAAATTCTCGTTATGGGACTTCTTTCTGTACAATCCAAAACTTAAAATTGAAAGACTTTTCCATATCAAATTATTTATTATTTAAAGGTATATCTTTTAAAATCTGTTTTAATATCAACATTTATAAAACGAAATTATTGTGAATAAAGTTTTGGAGTTGTGGTAAAAAGGAGCGGTGGCTTAAAATTAGACTGATTCCTTTAATATTTATTTTGTAATAAAAAGTATTTGTACTGAATTCGAGTTGACCGAATGTAATTAAGTAGAATGTTTATGGGAACTAATGTGTACCTTGGTCTGGGTACACATTTTCTTCGTTTTGTGGATCATATTACAGTATTAAAAATTGTATATGTGCCAATGTTTTTTTTATATGTCCTTTATTTATTTAAATATGTAGAGTACTACAGTGCCAATGTTAGTTCTGAAAAATTCTCGTTATGGGACTTCTTTCTGTACAATCCAAAACTTAAAATTGAAAGACTTTTCCATATCAAATTATTTATTATTTAAAGGTATATCTTTTAAAATCTGTTTTAATATCAACATTTATAAAACGAAATTATTGTGAATAAAGTTTTGGAGTTGTGGTAAAAAGGAGCGGTGGCTTAAAATTAGACTGATTCCTTTAATATTTATTTTGTAATAAAAAGTATTTGTACTGAATTCGAGTTGACCGAATGTAATTAAGTAGAATGTTTATGGGAACTAATGTGTACCTTGGTCTGGGTACACATTTTCTTCGTTTTGTGGATCATATTACAGTATTAAAAATTGTATATGTGCCAATGTTTTTTTTATATGTCCTTTATTTATTTAAATATGTAGAGTACTACAGTGCCAATGTTAGTTCTGAAAAATTCTCGTTATGGGACTTCTTTCTGTACAATCCAAAACTTAAAATTGAAAGACTTTTCCATATCAAATTATTTATTATTTAAAGGTATATCTTTTAAAATCTGTTTTAATATCAACATTTATAAAACGAAATTATTGTGAATAAAGTTTTGGAGTTGTGGTAAAAAGGAGCGGTGGCTTAAAATTAGACTGATTCCTTTAATATTTATTTTGTAATAAAAAGTATTTGTACTGAATTCGAGTTGACCGAATGTAATTAAGTAGAATGTTTATGGGAACTAATGTGTACCTTGGTCTGGGTACACATTTTCTTCGTTTTGTGGATCATATTACAGTATTAAAAATTGTATATGTGCCAATGTTTTTTTTATATGTCCTTTATTTATTTAAATATGTACAGTACTACAGTGCCAATGTTAGTTCTGAAAAATTCTCGTTATGGGACTTCTTTCTGTACAATCCAAAACTTAAAATTGAAAGACTTTTCCATATCAAATTATTTATTATTTAAAGGTATATCTTTTAAAATCTGTTTTAATATCAACATTTATAAAACGAAATTATTGTGAATAAAGTTTTGGAGTTGTGGTAAAAAGGAGCGGTGGCTTAAAATTAGACTGATTCCTTTAATATTTATTTTGTAATAAAAAGTATTTGTACTGAATTCGAGTTGACCGAATGTAATTAAGTAGAATGTTTATGGGAACTAATGTGTACCTTGGTCTGGGTACACATTTTCTTCGTTTTGGGTGAAAAAAGAAATTTATGTATCAAGTACGTCCAATCGTTGAAGTACTAAACAATTTTCTTATATTCTAAGTTTTCCATGTTAAGGCCAATATTTAAGACAAGATAATAAATACTAACAAATAATTCCCACAGTCTAGCTACGTTACTGACTAAATACCATTTTTATCACAGAAATTACACTTTTTGATAAGAAAGTGTAAAAAATAAATTGTTCTAGGAAATAAATAAATATTACTTGATTTATATACACTGAAACAAAAAAATTAACTAAATACTGCAAAAAGGGGTGCAAAATTAAGAAATATAGATTATTCTCCAACTTAAAAATTTGTTATACAAGTTTTTCGTAAATAGTTATAAAAAAGAAATTTCTTCGATTTAACTTTCACCTTTTTGTTAAATTGATTACAAAATTAGTCAAATTTACTAATTATGGTAGTTAAATATTAATAAGTTTGAAGAATTGTTATTAATTATGTAGTTAATAAATATAGTTATTTTGAATATCTTTTTTACTGACGAATCATTACTCAAATTAACTAAAAAATTTATAATATATGAATAAAATTACCGAATTGGATATCCAATGAAACCCTTTAGAATCAGGTACATTGCTGCCCTATTGAAACTTACATACGTCGTTCATCAACTGAAAGTTATTGCAAGAGCTGCCATAGACTGGAATCCTCAAGGCCAACGACCACATAGTTCCTGGATCCGGTCCATCAGGAAAGACCATGTAACTGCTCCTCTTACATGAGATTAAACTACTACCAGAGATAGAAATGTATATCGAAAGTTTGTTAACGCCCCATGTTCTCCGTAAACATTTTATTTAAATAATTTATTTTGCATTTTATTATTTAAATAAGTTTTAGATAAATAAAGGACATATTCATACATACATGTTTAGAATCAAAAGAATCATTTGTATTTTCATTTAATTTAATTTTTCATTTTTTACTTTAACGAATTTGTATTCAAAATTACAGCCTTGAGGAATTAAATTAACAAAATTTAGTTAAATAAACGGATTAAGTATTGAAATTAACTTCCTTTATTGATGCTAATTTAAAAATTTTTTGTATTGTTCCCAAAACATTTGGGGGATTCCCAAGGTGTGCAACCAAGTCATATCGTCATAATGTCCTAAATTATATTTAACAATTGTTTAAAAAAAATATTGTTGTGTTTCAAACAAAATAAATATGTTAATGCTGTGTTCATTAATTTGCCAAAACTATTCAGTAGAAATCTAAATTATAAGCGGTTGCCCACAGCAGTCATATATATTTCTTGTAATTATTTTAAGACTTATGACTTTACAACATTATGACAACCTTGTGAATCCCCCAATTGTGTTTACTACTTTTTGAACAAAATGTTTTTGTATATAACA
Source organism: Pollenia labialis (assembly GCA_949318255.1). NCBI lineage: Eukaryota > Metazoa > Arthropoda > Insecta > Diptera > Polleniidae > Pollenia > Pollenia labialis. The sequence goes on from OX439141.1 coordinate 111,833,061, forward strand.
GAATCTTTACTATTTTTTTAATTTTAATTAATAAAATTTAATTTATATACAAAGATTTCTATTAAAAAATTAATTAAGGAAAATTATTTTGTTGATTTGAGGAAAATTTGTGTAGTTGAATCAAATCAATTATTTTAGTTGAGGGCTTACTAAATTTTTTAGTTCATATTACCGATGATATTTGCTCAGTGTAGAAAAATTCGTAGCTTTATCTTAAATAGTTGAAAGAAAATCTGAAGTTCTTTGAAATACAATGACTAATATTTTTAACATACAGTAGGCAATAATCAAATAATTGTATTTGTAATTAATCATTTATTATCAAATTTGTTTTCTTTAATTAAACTCAATTTAGTAAGAAATGAAAATTTCTCTTTATTTAAATAAAGCGAATGTGAAAACATCAGTTTAATTCGAAAGTGAAAACTATTGTGAAAGCAACTATGAAAGTTGCTTGTGGTGTTTTGGCCATAGTTTTGCTGGCATTTAGCAATAATTTGGTAAGTTTTTGTATTAAACAAGCGAACAAAGTGTGTAATTATTTGTTTTTTATAAATATTTAGGCATCTGGCTATGTTTTAGATCAAAATGTTAGCTTGGAAAAAGATTTAGGCAATACGATTCAGGCTTGGAATCTTTTATTTGATGCCATTTTTAAGAATTGCGATGAAGAGACACATTTTAAATTGAATGAAAATGCGCCCATTAGCAATGAAAATTTGCAATGCATTTTAAATTACAAAATAAGCAACATTGAAGTTTTATCCCAATTTGGTCAAGAAGTACGAAAATGTTTTGATATTTCTGATAAGGATTTTCAACATTTTTTTAAAGTTAATTCCTGGAAACGTCTCCGCAAACATTTTTCGCGAAATATTTTACGTTGTAAGACTAGAACTGAGAACGAAGAGGACTACGTTGAATGCTTTTCTGATGTTGTAAGTGAAATATTGGGTTTGTGAAAATTTTTGTTACATCTTGTGTCTAATTACCTTTTTTCTATTTAGGTTTTAAATAGTTTCAAATATTTAAAATATGAGAAAAAAATTATAAATAAAGGAGCCAAAATGTGTGTTCGATTTAAACTCAAAAAGTTGTCAAAAGAATTAAGTGTTATAAACAAAACGCTACTTACTTGCTTAGCAGAAAATTTCCGGCCTCCACCAAGCGGTAATTCAACAGAGCCGCCTGAATTTAGTTCAACGTGGAGCTCCTTGCAAAATACTACCTGGAGTCCATGGGAAAATAGCACTGATGTACCTCCAAATTTAAACACAACTTCGAGTCCCTGGACAAATACAACCTTCAATCCTTGGGAAAATAGTACAGAAACACCACCAAAAGTGAATACTACTTGGAATCCCTCGCTCAACACAACATGGAGCCTTTCGCCTAATTCAACATGGAGCCCCTGGCCAAATACAACCTTTAATCCTTGGGAAAATACCACAGCAACAACTCCAATAGTAAATACTACTTGGAATCCCTCGCTCAACACAACATTGAGTCCATCACCTAATTCGACATGGACTCCTTGGCCAAATACAACCTTTAATCCTTGGGAAAATACCACAGCAACAACACCAATAGTAAATACTACTTGGAATCCCTCGCTCAACACAACATTGAGTCCATCACCTAATTCTACATGGAGTCCTTGGCCAAATACAACCTATAATCCTTGGGAAAATACCACAGCAACAACACCAATAGTAAATACTACTTGGAATCCCTCGCTCAACACAACATGGAGTCCATCACCTAATTCGACATGGACTCCTTGGCCAAATACAACCTTTAATCCTTGGGAAAATACCACAGCAACAACACCAATAGTAAATACTACTTGGAATCCCTCGCTCAACACAACATGGAGTCCATCACCTAATTCTACATGGAGTCCTTGGCCAAATACAACCTTTAATCCTTGGGAAAATACCACAGCAATAATAGTAAATACTACTTGGAATCCCTCGCTCAACACAACATGGAGTCCTTGGTCAAATACAACCTATAATCCTTGGGAAAATACCACAGCAACAACACCAATAGTAAATACTACTTGGAATCCCTCGCTCAACACAACATGGAGTCCATCACCTAATTCTACATGGAGTCCTTGGTCAAATACAACCTATAATCCTTGGGAAAATACCACAGCAACAACACCAATAGTAAATACTACTTGGAATCCCTCGCTCAACACAACATGGAGTCCATCACCTAATTCTACATGGAGTCCTTGGCCAAATACAACCCAATATCCTTGGGAAAATACCACAGCAACAACACCAATAGTAAATACTACTTGGAATCCCTCGCTCAACACAACATGGAGTCCATCACCTAATTCGACATGGACTCCTTGGCCAAATACAACCTTTAATCCTTGGGAAAATACCACAGCAACAACACCAATAGTAAATACTACTTGGAATCCCTCGCTCAACACAACATGGAGTCCATCACCTAATTCTACATGGAGTCCTTGGCCAAATACAACCTTTAATCCTTGGGAAAATACCACAGCAATAATAGTAAATACTACTTGGAATCCCTCGCTCAACACAACATGGAGTCCATCACCTAATTCTACATGGAGTCCTTGGTCAAATACAACCTATAATCCTTGGGAAAATACCACAGCAACAACACCAATAGTAAATACTACTTGGAATCCCTGGCTCAACACAACATCGAGTCCATTGCCTAATTCAACATGGAGTCCCTGGCCAAATTCAACCACCAGTAGTTCCAACAACATAACAACAACTATCGCCAACGAATCAAACAGCACACCATGGTGGAAAAAGATATGGCAGGAAATTACGTCCATATTTTAAGCATAAGATAAAATTTACTAAAAAAAAATAAGAGTTTAACTTTACATGTAATTAAATAATTAAAAAATAAGGCATTTAAAAAAACGTATTACAAAAAAGCCTTCTTATTGGTTTTAGTCTACTTTTAGATGAGATCCCTTAACCCTTTCCCTTTCGGGACGGAGTTTTATTTCGAATATTTAAATATTTGAGAAAGAAATTTTTGCATATTCTAAGAGATATGGTAAAAAGAAAATGTTCTGCATACTCAGAAATCCTAAAATCGTCCTTTTATCCTGGGACATATTATCAAAAATAAGCATTTTCGGTGGGACATATAGTCCCAATAAGGTTTCCAACTTGGGTGATTCGAAAAAAAAAAAATATATAAAAACAAAAAAGATTAGTTTATTTCAAATAAATTCACGTTTATTTGTCTTATTTATTATTTATAAACATTGTTATGTAATCAGGGATTTAATTTGTGGAAGGGTCCAAAACACTTGTAGCACAAAGCATTGTTGCAGCCTGAGCATATCACCTTTGTGCGCTTTTCGATACCAAGTGAAGTACAGCGGACACAGCGACAACGCTTTTCTTGCTCTACTGGCAAGTGGGATCCAACATTCAGGCTATCAGTCTGTGGTCGTTTGGGAGTTCTCCCGCCCCGAAGACGTGGCATTGCCGCTTGTCTTTTATTTCCTTCAAAAATCATAGCTTCAGCAAGTGGGACCAGAAAGTTTTTCAACGATAATTTTTGTTCTTTACGTTCGGTGTACACAATCCACGAGTTTACCACGCTAGCCATCAGCAGTTTGAAGAATACTTTCTTCCACCATTTTTGGGACTTCCGATTGAAGTCATAAACGGTCGTTTTCTGGTCGGCTAAGTCGACTCCTCCCATAATTCTATTGTAGTCTTTGATACTTTCAAGGAACTTGACTTTCTTCTTCGAGCCGTCCTTTTGCCTACAAGCGATGGCGCATGACAATTAGAAGCTAAAAGGACTTCTTTTGAATCCATCCATCGTACTGCCAAAATACCACCAGAGTTAGTTTGAAGTTGGCTTTCTCCTCTGTTCAGCTTTCCTATAAATTTAGGAGTATTTTTTCGGTTTTGCGGGATATGCAATTGTTTCCAATAAATTTATTGAAGTAAATAAGCGGTCAAAGGCCAGACATACATCTTTCTCACGGATAGAAGAAACCAATTTTGAAACTACTTTTTCTCTAAGAGTTGCGACCTTAGACTGCGCTGCATTTTCTTCTTTTCCAGTATAAACATTGAAGTCGTAAGTGTACCCTGTCTTTGAGTCACATCTCATCCAAATTTTTATTCCTCGTTTTACTGGTTTCATGGGCATGTATTTCTTTATGCTTGATCTGCCTTTGAACTTGACCATACACTCATCAATAGACTGGAAAGAACTCTCACTACGAGCAGCTGCAAATGTGCATTTTAGACAGCGTACAACATCAGAAATGTAGTAGTCTTTGGAAACGTCCATGGGCTTTTCGCAGTCATTAAAATATAACTTCGATGCCAATAATAAAAAGCGATCTCGTGATATACAGTTTTGTATAACTGAATTGCCCATTGATGGATTTTTGCTCCAATAGTCCTTCAGAGACGGCAACTTGTTATAATGCATAATCAATGAAGCGCCCAGAAATACAAGGATTTCATTAGGATTTGTTAAGTTTTGCTTTGAAAGCGCGCGACGATTCAAAGCTATCAAACGCTGATTAGTGCATTCAGCAAACTGTAAGAAAATATCTTTGAAAACACTTTATACTCGTTGCAATTGTCAGTAAGATTAAGAAGGATTTTGCAGTCTCGTTCTGACGGGAGTTCGTACTTGGGCTGGAAGTCCTGGCAGCCATCGGGGATAACATTTACCCAGTGGACAACTGGCTGTGACTCATCATTTTTTTCATCGATATTAACGGGCACATCAAAATTATCGCCAATTTCCGAGCAAGATTCGGTCTCGTCGGAACTCTCAGCCGAATATTCACTGCCAGAGTCCTAAAAATCGCCATCAGAGTCTGAATCTTCGCATACAATACGCTCAAGATCTTCAAGAATAAGCTTCCTTTTTGACATCTAAAATGCGTATTGGGACAATTAATCCCACTCAAAAAACGTATTGGGACTATATATCCCAATTTTATAAAATATACCAGAACTTACCTTTTATTATTGTAAAAGACAATGAAACAATTTAATTTAATAAATCAAACACTTTTCTATAAAAATAAACACAACTTTACTAAATTACGCTATTTGTGCAGCCACTTTCAGCAAATTAACGATCCAGACTGTTAAAATTTCTACGATGTTGTGATATTCATCATCAAGTGTAATGCAAATGCTGACATGTACCGTTATGTTTTTATTTACATTTAATAAGAAACACTTAAACCTGTTTTTGGGACTATTTAAATTTATATTTAAATACGAAAGTTTGAAAATTAGTGGGATGTATTATCCCAGTAGTCCCGAAAGGGTTAAGTTCCAAATCCAAAAATGCATGAAGCCTGTTAAACCATTTCCATCCTCTGTTCGCACTTGCGAACAGTAAACTTATTCATTTTAATCGGTATTTTTTTCTGCTTTTTTAAACTGTTATGTCTAAATTTTTATAGAATACGTACCGTACGTATTCTTAGCTTACATGGTTTTTCTACACCACATATTTTAGAGGGATTTCATTCAGCCAGTCAAATGTATTAATTGTCCAAAAATTAAAAATGTAACTATGCAGTTTTTACAGCAAAGAATCAAAATAGTAAAATCAAAACAAAAAACTACAAAAAAATTACAACAAAGTTGATTCAGACAAAGGAAAATATTGGTGTTCGCAAGCGCGAACGTTGGCTGCTATTCAACATATAAAATTTACTTTTGGCTGAGTGTTGAAAGATATTTAGTGGATTGACGAAGAGCTGTGTCTTTAGATTTTTGTCTCCTAGTTGTGAATTTACTTGTGTTTTAAGTGTTTTAAAAGGTGGGAATCGTATTTTAAATAAAATATGACGCGTACAATTTTTACCATTGAAGAATTAATTGTTATAATTGTGGAATAAGATGATGGTGTGGACACCGTTTCTGTGCTACAAAGGACGAAAATTAAATTCCCCTATGTTTATCTAAATTTTATTATTTCCAATACAAACTTACAAGTATGCTTATATGTATGTCCTACCTCATTTTTTAATTATCAAACTGTTTGCAAGAAGCTGTTGGAACGTTTAAAATATATATTTGAAATCAAGAGGAGCCTTTGTATTATATAGATATTACGGCTGCAGAAGCCATGAGCAAAACAAAACGTGTCAAAATAACGAACAGTAAATACAATAATAAGTTTTTATTTATAATTCCAATAATTTTTATAAAATTAAACAAAAATTGAAAAATTAATATAAAAATTTATTATTGTATTTAAAAACTCACAGTAAAAATTTATATTAAATTGTTAACAAATATTGTATTCAATATAACAAACTCATTGTTAAAAATATTTTTAAAAAAATTTTTAACAATTTAAATTAACAAAATAATTTTTTTACATTTACCAATTTAGTTGTTGGTGCATTTTCAATAAAAAAGTTAATTTATTGACGAATATGATATTCAATATGACAATTGATTTGTCGTAATTTTTTTCTGTGTTGGTATACTCCAGTAAGATTAAGAAGTGAGAGGACCTTATATTGGATATGTTATCGGCTAGAAGCCAAACAACGTAAAATCTGGCATCACAATTTCTAGTCATAGTAAACTCAATATACCTAAATTCATCGCTCGTGATAGTCGAGTGGTAACTAACCTTGTCAAAAAAATTTTGTAATTTTGTGGCGTTAAAAATTTTAAAACGCAATAAATATGTATATCACTATTTAATTTTAGAAGTATATATGCAGGTCAAATCACCAGTAATGAAATCGATGAGGCTGAAGTGTACGATCTTAAAGACCTGTGAACTTAATTTTAGATTTTTTTTCTGAATATATGATCTTTTTTTATGTTATTTAAAAAAATTAAGAAGCTATACAAAATTTACTTTCGGCGACTTTTTTGTATTTTTTCTTGGTTTTTTCGTTTTTTTTTTTTTATGTATTACAATATTTTTTTCTTGTATGCAAAATTTAATTTTTTTAAAAATAAAATAAAAAAATGTTGCGAAAACTGAACAATATTGACGATTGGCGAATTTTGGCGATTTCAGATGTCCGTTTTGTGCGATGGAGCTTAAAAAATCTGACAACCCTAACTGAATATGGATAGTTTAAAAATTTTTGCGATTGAAAATCCGTTCTTGAATCAATCTTTATGTACTTGATCCAAGATAATCCGTACTCACCGTACTATTAATACCGCTTCAGATTGATTTGAGTACGGATGGATTGATTTTTCTTTGGAGTGTACAGTTTTTGTGGTGATTTTGCTCGATTGTAACTTCATGTTAATTTAACATAATTTTACATTAACTTGCGAAGAACATTTTTCTCTTTAAAAATAACTATAGTTCATGTTAATTTAACATTGCAGCTATGTTAGAGAAAAACTTCATTTATATGGTTATTTCAAAATCATTTCCGAATCACATTGAATTAAAGTTACTTCAAGTTGAAACAATGTAAATTTCATGTAGAATCAAGTTGTTTTGAGTGTGAAATAACAGTGAGAAGAATCTTCAGAGACAACATATGCATTTATTTAAGAAAAATTCAAAACACTTACACGCAGAGCCAGAAAAAGAGAGGATATAATTATTTATTTTCCTGTAACACATGTTTCGTTTTTTTTATATAACTAAATAATTTAAAAAAAAGGAAAACGGGAATTTGTATTCTCTTTTTAGATTATTTGTAACATGAACATAAAACAAATTATATTTTTCTGTTTATAGTGCTATTGTTTTTTTTCTATAAAAAACAAGTAAAACAGGTTTTAATGGTTTCAATATTGAACAATTTATTTTAACATTTTTCATTTAAAATAAACATGAAACCAAGATAATTTTAAATAATGTCCATACTTTTGAAGAAATTTACTATGATTTTTAATCAACATTGCACCATGTTCATTTAACATTGATATTTTTTTCTGTGTGTTAATATAAAGGGTTATCACGATGATCATCGTGCAAATTTGCAATACGTAAATTTAATTCTCTATTTTATATTAAAACCCACGACAATTTTCAATTTATAAGTTTTCTTAAAAAAAAATATGGCGCTTAATGTGTCAAATGTTATTGTTTACATTTGTTTGCAACTGAGCAAATATGCACTATAAATTTTGCTTATGGTTTTTTTAGTGCAAAAGAAGTAAAATAGAGCAAATTGCAAATACGTACATTTTGTTTGCATACTTTGCACTTTCCATCGTGATTTTCCTTATAGAAAAATTAAATCAAGACGAGAGATGCCCAGATTTGACAGCAAACCAGATTTTGTAAACAAAAAATGATTTGATTGTTTTAAGTTTAATTCAAAATCTTTTCAGTTTTAATTGATAGTAAATAAAATGTTAAAACTTGAAACATGGCTTTTTTTTCAAATAAACTTAATTCTCCGGAGCTCCTGCGCGGGCTCAAGATATGGCTTTTTTATTTTTTTGCAATTCTTATTGTTTTTAACGTAAGATAAAAACAAATAGCTTTTAGAATATGACCAGAGAAATTTTTTTTCTCATACATCAGTGATCCGCCTTAATGTATAAATTATAGTTTTTTTTATTCTGTCGTTCACTTTTGTGTTCTTTTCTTTTTTTTAAATTCCTATTCTGGATGGCAAGATTTTTTACTAGACTAGTGCCTTGATTGGCCACACACCAGATCTTTTATGGTTTCTATTTCGATTAGCGTACGACAACCCCAGCTGGTACTGCAACAACCCTTATCGTTTTATGGGATTTTATCTTTATTTATAAAAATTTTTTAAATTTCATCAAAGTTTACAAAATAAAGTTTCTATGGACATTTCACTTAAATTTTTTTTTTTTTTTTTTTTTTTTTTTTATTTATCACAATGTAGTTGGCTTTCTAATACAACAAGATATGAAATCTTATGAATTATAGTATTAGAATCAGATAGGTTATACTAGACAGATAATATATTTATCAATAGTAGAGTACACAATTGAACTAAATAATAATAAAAAAAAATTATAATAAAAATATTAATAATATAATAGTAATAAAATATAATAATAATAAATAGGTATACAATTGAAATAAAACATTCATAAAGATTAATTAAATAATAAATAATAATAATAATTTAACAGCAATACAATCATCATATTTGATTAACGATAAGCTTTAGGAAAAATAATCACTAAGTAATTTTCTAAATTTTATTGCGTTGCAAGTGGTTTGCAAATGATTTGGAAGTTGATTCCAGAGACGCATACTAAATAAAAAAAATTGGCATTCTGATGCGTGACTTCGATGACGAAATTGTATAATAGATTTCCCTCTAAGCGATCTTGCGAACCGCAAGCGATCGTAAAGGTACTTCGGTTCCATAGTTATTATAATCCTGTGTAGGAAGATAATGCTCCTAAATTTAAGAAAATTATTAAATGGTAAATGAAGTAAACGGCAGGAATACGAACTTATTCTATCAAACTTTTTCAGACCAAAAACGTAGCGGACAAAAATTTAACAATCGTTTTTTAATACAGGAATCAAACATTTATCATACATTAGTCCAGCAATAATATTAAATCACTTTTCTCGATATACATATGCATGTACATTAGACCGACTCAAAAAAAAAGTTGTTGATGTACCCCTCTCAAAACTGACTTGTACATGTTTTATGAAGATTCCCAAAATATTTTGGCTCTTGCGATAATCTCCGTTGAGCTAAGCCGAGTCGATAGAGCCCATATATTTTGGAAATCTTCATAAAACATGACAAAGTTGATTTTAAGGGGTGTACAAATTTAATTTTTTTTCTCGCCCATATAAGGTGAGTCACTCTAATGTTCGTGTTAAGCTTTTGACCATACAAATCAAAACCTAATATAAATTTAAATTTTTGTTTCCTTAACATACATTTCTGGAGTAGCAGCAACGACTTCATCTAGAAGCAAATAAACTTGAAACTACAATCCCAGCATCTATCTTTAAAAACAAATAAGTTTTTATTCAAAAATGTTCCGAAAAGGATAAAAAAGCAAAAAACAGGAATTTGTAACGACAAAAATATAGAAATGTGGAAAGATGAAGAGAAATGTAGGCGAGACAACATGCAAATTCCGTCATGCATGCAAACGAATGTCGTTAACTAAATCACTGATGCCACCATCGTCACACATAATGATAAATCGGATTAAGTTGGCAATGGTAAGCCGGATATTTCAAAAAAAAAACAAACAAAAATAGGAGAAGATGTAAAACTTGAAGAATAATGGAAAGAACTTTTATTCAGCTGCTATGAATTACAGTCTCTTTAGCTAGCTGCAGCACTTCACTCCTAACTGTTTGTCGCTCACATTTTAATGGAGTAGATTTTGATCTCGAGATTTTCAATTGCTTTGAGTTCATGCTTCCCCTGGAATTTATTGTGTAATAACAGGGACTTTAACTTTTTTAGACTTAAGTAAATCTATGTGTGACTCGTATCTTTCGTTGTTTTATCCAACTAAATTGCACCACAATATCAAAATTTGCTGAAGTTTAAGGCTAAATAAGCGGTTTTTTAAAAATGGGCTTTATATAGGCCCATTGGTAAATAACAGACCTTTCTTTACGGAATTTTAAGACAAGATACCAAACAGTAGTGGGCAATCTTTACTGCCGCATTGTTTCCAGTTATACAAAATAGTTTGGGTGAAATTTGGCAAAACCTGTTCGGCGAGAATGGTTAAATGGACCCAAATATCGAACACAATAGAAAAATTCACCCGGATTTTGAAAAAATAACTGGACAATTTTAAGATGAACTCAACTATAAGAAAAGTAAAATTTGACAGTAAAAAAAACATAAAAAGCAAGGAAACGTATCATTTAAAATTCAGGCGTCTTATGTCATATTACAAATTATTAATATATCAGGGCCAATTCACTACAGGTGGCAGCGAAACCCCTGCTCACTTTGACAGTTTAAACCATTTCTTTTGGTTTCACAATGTTTTGCTTGGAAATGGTTGACATTTCGAGCCGTAAACACTAACAATGCAATGTTGTTTTTGTACTGTTGTTAAATCGTTGCCACCGTATACATAAATTCGCATTGGTATATGAGCAACTTTAAAAATTTACGACACTTATGGCCATTTTCTCAATGTACCGTCAAACTGCCTGTTACTTAATGTCAACATAAATTTATTAGACCTATAAACTGTCTGTTAACAATTTTGGGTTTCTCAATATACCGACAAAAAACATGGTTTCAAGTTGGCAACATCTCTCAAAATACATGTAAAAATTGGGAGTCAGCTGATTGAATTTATCTGTACGGCAAATTAAAGGAAAATAAATAATCGGCAGATGAGTGCTGGTTAGCTTTGCGACAGAATAGAAGCAAATGAGACATTGAGAAAACCAAATTTCTTTAATGTGTAGTTTTTCGTTGGGAAAAAAGTTAATCGTGTAATGAGAAAACGGCCATTAGACATTTTTTTTTAATTTTAATTTTTTTTTTTGTCTGACATCAATGTTGATTTGCGTGTGTATAAACCGATATTTGAGCATGTGAAATCTGTTCGCGGTAATCATTTTTATTACACGGCGCAAATTTTACTGCGGTTTAAAGTTAAAAATTAAAAAAAATATATAAAAATTACAGTTTTTGTTAAAATTGAAAAAGGATAACGCGTGTGGATAATACCCCTTAAGGGCTTTCTTAGCACACTAAAATATTTGTAAAAGCTTGAATACTTTTTAAAATACACTGGAAAAAAAATATAAAAAAATTTGTTTTCATCGTGTATGCATATAAATATTTATTTAAAATTGTTAAACATTTTACAAAATTACGGCTAGTATAAGACATAATTTGCAATATTTTGGGAAAAAAAACTTTTAAAATGTATAATCTGAAACCAAATCAAATATTTCATACAAGGATGCTTTTTGAGGTTAGAAACATTTTGTTTCCTCCATAAAATTTTAAATCCTTAAAATTTGTTGGTGCGTTTTCAATTTTAGTATCAAGCTCAGTAAAGTCTTCTATTCGATGTACGTTTGAGCGGAATTGATACAGCGCTTCAGTTGTCACAAAGCGAAATGTGTTTGGAAAAAACTGCCGCTGCACGCGCCAGGGTTGAAAAAAATTATTTTTTTTTACACTTTATCAGTTTAGTCCGTCGCGAAGAATCTATTTAGATACCTAAACATGTTCCCATGACATGTTTTTGATAAAAAAAAGCTTAAAAACAAATTGTTTGTTTGCAAAAATTTTCAAAAGTTCATAAAATTTTTGCGTTTAAAAATTTTAAAGTGCGTTTTCGCCTCGGAGGTGCCCTTTACGAAGTTACTCACATCACGCAATACACTAGCCAACTTAAAAGGCAATTCAGATTGTCAGACGCAAAAAAGATACATTTTTAAAAAATTTACGCTAATTTCTTTTAAGTTTGTGATGTCCGTGATACGTTATTGGTGCGCTGACACCAACTTGATACACCTCAAACTTTATAAAATTACGCAGTTTTTTCAATTCTGCGCTTAAAACTCATTTTTATTAAACGGCGCAAAAACTCTTTGTAAAATCTTCAAAAATTTCAAAATTCGGAAAATTTTGGTTTCACTTTAAAACACCATGCAACTTTTCACCCAGCAGCGATATCAAAATTTTTTTTTTAGTGGATATATCCTCCAAGTCTAGTGACTATATTTTGTATGGGTTTGGATCTGAAAGCTTAAAACTATTACAAAGAAAACGGAATGAATGAAAAAACTCTTGCAAGTTTCAAGTCGTTTTTTAATTTTTCGAATTTTAGATGACCACCAATTCTTAAGGTGAGGACTTTTCAACGTAAAACTTTGCACATCATATCCTTCAAGTATAGTCATCCAAACCCTGTACAACGTTTTTTTCAATTCATTAAACTTAACGAAATAAGAGCCATAGTATGTCGGTTTCAGCAGGTGCTCAAAAAATTTTAAGTAGCCCATATGTTTATTAACTTAAATAACATAAAAAAGTACATATACAGCCATTTTCCATTAATTTTTTTTTTGAAAATTACCGTTGTCGTTCCTGATTTTAAGATTAGTTCTAATGAAGATATGCTGTACTCATAGTATAAATTATATACAACGAAATAATCAAATGAACTTAAAACATTGAATAGTTTACAAAGTTTGATCGATTTTTATTTTACTCGAATTCGATTTCCAGAACATGGCTGATTACTATTTGTTTTGCCTCCTCATATGCATATTTTGTATTGTAAAATGTTAGGCTTTATTGTCGTTGTGCCTTCCTTTGTTTCTTTACGGGCTGGAGGTTTTTTCGGGAATTTCCCAACATAATTTTACGAAACTTAAACTTTGTTTTAATCGTGTAGTTAGATACATTTGTCGTCTAGGGTATAGAGAACACATATCTGGTCATGTGGTTTCAATATTAGGATCTGATTTCCAGAGTTTTATTAGTTTACGTTTAATGATTCAATTTTATAAGATAGTAAAGTATGGCAAACCTTTGTATCTTTTTGAAAAGTTTAGTTTTAGTAGATCTTCAAGAATTAATAGTCTTATTTGTCCAAATCACTCTACATTGTATATGACAAGGTCCTTCCCAGTTAGAGTTGCAAGGATATGGAACAACTGCATTCCAAATAATGAGAGGAAGTTTATTAAATCTATTAAGGAATTTAAGAAGACCGTTAAGCAATATTTGTAATTTTTGTATTAGCTGTTACTAATTTAGCAAAGAACTGTAATATAATATAATATAATTTAAATTAACTTCAATATTTGTGAAAAAAGGGGGGAAATATATGTATAAATACTGGAAGTTGTGTTTTAAGAATATAATTTAGTATATAAAATTTCTAATGTATAGCCATAGTGTATTTCTAGATTAATTAGGCCTTTTAGGCTTGTAATCAATTTGAATTTGTTTAAATAAATAAATAAGTGTTCTCTATGAGTAGGCTTAAGATTGGTTTAAAATATCACATAAACCATATAAAACCCAATCATAAAATATTCGTGACCCGGTGCAGCGTATCAAAAATTCGGCATAGCCTTTTACTTGTTAACAATCAGGTGATGAAAAGTACATTAAAATTTCATAGAAATGAAACGAAGTAAATATAATCCTAAGTGTTATTGTGGTGTTTCTACTTTGTTGTTTTGTAGACAAATAACTTAAAAAAGCTTAAGCTTTAAATAACATTGTAAAAATATTCATAGCAACAAAACTAATGTTCTTTTCTATGAACTGTAATAATTCATTTACTTTTGTTTTTAGTTTACAAAAATCTGCCATAGAAAAACAAAAAAAAAATTTGTTTTTTGGAATTTCGAGTTTCTAGCATAGTAGAATATTTTGTTTTTTACTTAAAAAGTTTTCAAAAAATTTAAAATCACTAAAATTAAAATTATCTTTAAATAATCTTCATTTTAAAAATTTTATTTGAAAATTTTTTATGAAAGTAAGAGGGAAGGCCCAAAATATAATTGTTAGGGCCATTATTACAACTTGCCAATAGTTAAAAGTTCGATTTTGTCGGACCGATAGCTTTGCATTATAAAACCTTCATTTATTATGTTTTAATCTATTAAATATTATTATTATTGAAAATAACAGCAATAAAAAATGGAAGTTGTAATAATGCAAAGCTATTTATCGGTCCAACAAAATCCAACTTTTAACTATTGGCAAGTTGTAATAATGGCCCTTAGTAATCAAATAATTTGTTATTTTATATTTACCCTGTCGATAATTTTAATTTAATTCATATCACAAATATTTCTAAATGTTTAAAAAACATCTACTTGCACTAAGTTTTCTTTGATTATGTTTTTTTTAAGTTAAATCCACTCTTTAGAAGACAAATAATGTTATTGCAAAAATTCTTGTCCTCCAACTGAGACGTGTTGGCACTACGACAACGCTTTTAATATGATTTTTGCTCATTTCAATTTCAAATTCACTGCAGGAATTAAAACTCTTTTATCAAAAATAAATTTTGTTTTATGCTAAATTAATTTAAAGCATCACCAAGCATTGAAGTAAAGACGACAATAATGAATGGAATGCAAATTTTAATAAGCAAAATAAAGGGTGGTCTAATCAAAACGCATGATGTTAGTTGTAAATAAATACAAAAAAATTTCAGAAATTTATCTTAAAATTTTGTATCCAATGGACCATATTTTCAATGACTTTCAATGGTCCATATTTCCAATGACTCTGAGACATAATTGAGGTTCAATGTCGTTAATGTGCCGAATTATCTCATCCTTTAGCTCTTGAATTGTTCTTGGATTATTGACGAACACTTTTTCTTTTAAATATCCCCAAAGAAAGAAGTCCGATGGTGTCAAATAACATGATCGTGACAGCCAATTAACAACGCCACGACGCACACTGTTACGAGCTTGGACAAAAATAGTAAAAACGTATGCAGAAAATCAACACTTTTTTTTACCATATTTTAAAAGAGAACACTTTAGTTGGATTAATTGTAAAATTTGAATAAAAACGATTGAGAAATTGACGAGTTATCGCAATTCATAGCTAAAGATTTAAAGAATATAACTGACATTTGGCGTGTCATTATAGAGTCAAACTCAAAATATTTTTGTAACTGTCACCAAAAATGAATTAATAATGCAACCCTGGTATCTTCCTATAATTACAATTGTTGATCATATGTAAAGTACAGTAAGCAATGGCAGGTGTAACATAAAGCCAGGATTTTTCCATAAAGATAAATTTCAATAGTGAATTAAAAACAAATATCAAATTTAATTCTTCAATATTTTTGTATATTATTCTTTCAAGTTTGTATTATAAAATTTATTAATTTCAGCTGCACCTGTTTGCCCGAATTTCTTTGGTCATTTGTTTTTTAGTCGTTGGAGGTGCAGCAACATAAAACATTTACCGTGATACTTAAAGTAACACAATTTGTGGAGAATCGTTTGTAAAGATCACTGTTTAACACTGAGGTGCAGAAATTAAATTTACGATTTTAAGTTTCAGCCGTAATTGCACCAAAGACTCGTGTAGGAGAAGTAGATCTGAAGCTGAGATGTGCGGCTGGCTAGATAGTAGAATATTAAATGAAGAAGTTTGCGTTGTGAGTTATGTTTTAAGTTTTTTTTTTAATTTTTTGTTACACAATCTCAAGAATTCAATTGAATAGTATTGGGTTCCAAGTACAAGTAGCATTAGATGCCGACCCAATGGAAATTATAAGGAAGCATCACAACGGACTAAAAGGAGTCGAGTTATTGAACTTGTTGCATTAACTTCGGCTAATGATATAACTAAATCTGTTTAAAAATAATAACCGCAAGAGTAGTTAAGAGTTATCTGTTGAGCAAGCTTTAACTCTATGTATTGATATGTATCTCTCCGTTAGGCAATATAATATGAAGAGAAAAGCTGTAACTTCTATTTACGAAGATTGGTTTTAGTCATATTATTTTATTTTAGAAATTACAAAAAATTTATCCCGGATGATATTCATGTAACAGAAACCTAGGTAGAAGTTCCACTACAATCAATTTTAGGCAGATTTCCAATTCTTTCCGAATAAGAAAAAATTTGACAGACACATTGAGCTTAATATAAGTGTTTTATGTACGGAATTAATTTAAGAAATTTATTTATTTTTTTCACTTTTTTTAGATTTTTGAAAAAGGACATTTTTGTACAAAATTCATCAAGTTCGCGCTTTTTTCTTACTTTTATGACATTTTTTTAATTTCAGGAGATATGGGAAGGACACGAATCATTGCTCCGAAATTGAAGAAATTTTAAATTTGATTATGCCTTAATTTGTGTGCCAAATTTCAAAACTTTACAAAAACTTTTATTTATGGCCACTCGCTATATGAAATCCAGACACTGTGCAACGTGAGATAACACGTCCATTGAATTTCTTGCGCAAAAGAGCCATTTATTCGTTGGCTGTGTGGCAAGTGGCATCGTCTTGTTGGAATCACATATCGTCCAGCTCCATTTACTCAATTTCTAACTGCTTGGCTGACCTCATTTTAGAAGAAGAACACCGATGACGCCGCAAGACCATAAAGCGTGCCAAACAGTCACTCTTTGTGAATTCCATTTCCCTTGGACCCAGTTTGCTAAAATTTGCGCACAATTCTCCCAATTGCAAACAAATTTGGTGGATTGTGCTGACCAAAAAATCACGAAATGCAATTTGATTTGAACGACCATTTTCGTAAAAGGCTTCAACAATCTTAATGCGCTGCTCAATTGTGTAACTCTCATTGGTTGAATTTGTCAATTACTTAAATAAAAACAGATCAAACAAACTAAGTTCAGCAAACTCTTCACTCAAAAAATTATGTAGTTAAATTCAAACGAAAATGCATTTTAAACAACTTAAAATTCATTTAAAAATCGGATCATTTACAATTCATTTAAAACAAATGATTTTAACATGCATTTTTAATTTTTTTATTTTTAAACAGCACCTTCCGTAAAATTGAATAGTTTTTACTTTAAAAAAATATATTTTAACCGAGAAAACAAAATAAATACGGAAAAACATTATTTTTTGGTAGTTTGTTTTTTGAATAACAAACACAAATGTTGAAAAATAAAATTATTCGTAAAATAACTTTATTTTTATTAAATTTTAACAGTACGGAAAACGAATTTAATAACCCACAATCAGTTACTGTAATAATTTTATATGTGTTGACGTTAAGGTGTGACACACAACTAACATCTTGCATTATGTTTGGACCACCCTTTATTTATTGTATTCAAAAACAAAACGACAACTTCTATATAAAATATATAGAAAATTTTCAATTAAGAAAGAATTTAATACCAAATAAATTAAATATTTCTCTAAATTATCTTAAACTGATTGTTTGCTTTGCGTTTTATAATTTTTGTTTGTTTTTGGGGTGGTAAATTCTTTACAGCCAAATATATCCTTTCCAATTGGTATCCTTTATTTTTATAGAACTGTCTTTCTTCTTAAATGTAACACTTTTTCATTGCCAATATTTCTATTATTATTTTGACTAGTCTTATTACTCTTTAAGCTCGTTTTTCTATTTATAAATAGTTTTTTCTGCTATTAAAGCTACTAGGTAACTAGGTTTCTTTTAATCCTTCCATTTTCTGTTGTTTTTTTTTTTAATAAAAACACACATTTGACGTGCGCTTTTACTATTTTTATGTTGGTTTTAGATTTTTATATAGTGTTTTTGTTGATTTCTTTTGTATCACTAAATCTCTTTGAAATCTTCTTACCCTTTAGTACAGCAAACGAAAAAATACTCTACAATCCTGAGTAAAGCGTGATTTTTTGTGCACTAACATTTACATCTAACAGAGTGCAAAATAGCAACCATAAAAATCTATACAAACTAAATGTCGGCATTAATTTACTGCGGGTGGAGGGAAACACCAATGAACGTGACTTACTAGCAAAAAAAAAAAAAAACTAAATAATATACAATGTAACGCTGCAGGAAAAAAGTACAGAATATAGATATTTTTTAAAAGTTCTCTTGCTAAATGTTAAGCTATAACATATCAAAAGGACACATTTTGTAAGATGACATTTTAATTTAAATTAATTTTGATATGAATTAAAATCGGTAGTGCAGTGTGCCAATTTTAGCCACCACTGTTTATAAGTACTAAAAATATGTGCTCTATTTATATTCCTGTTATTTTTTTTTTTTTGCTGATGCTTCTATATGAATGACTAGAATTTTTAATTAAAAACAGTAGCTGTTCATATGAAGAGAAGTTTGCATTTTTTGTTTGTTTTAAAAGTAAAAAAAAAAAAACAAGTAAGAAATTATATATTCGGGCAAGCCCGATCACATAGCACCCTACATAGAAAAAACTCTCCAAACTTGTTCACCAATTAAAGCATTAATCAAAAATAAAATCAGTTTTAATTAAACATTTAATCAAGTATATTAAACGTAAAATCCAATGAATTAAACATTTACTCAAGTTAATTAAACGTTTAATTGATACTATTAATTTGTTTACTGCTGTAAATTTAATACATTAATTAATTAATCACAAATATTTTAATTGAAATCAATTTTTATTTTTTTCTGTGTATATCTTTTAAAATCCTATCTATTTCGATAAGATTCATATAAAAGTTATGTGTGTCATATTTCTTCTAGACGCCAACATCTAGTGGGGGCCGTATGTTTTTTGAGGCATAGAATAAAAAAAAACACAACAAATTCAATGGAATTAACAAAATTGTTTTTGCTTTATGAGCTTACGAATTTCCTATTATTTAATGTTTAAAAATAATTTCTGGCCTATGTCCTCCGCGACTGCGCCTTTTGAACACAATCCTGTCGTTACACCACACCCGATCTTATTTCATCCAATGTGCACATTATGTTGACTTCTTAATGTGATCAATCTTTGCTGGTTTATTAGCATAAATCAGTGTTAAATTACACGTAAGAGGAGGTCAATTCACGGGTTCATATCTTGAGATAATTCGTTTACCAAATGTTCGCCTTAATTAAGGGATAGTATCACGAACAGTATTGCGCAGTTTTGTTGGAACCATTTCTCCTGCAAATGATTTTCAATGACATGAGAAATAAAAAAATCGCGAATCAATTGCCTTTCACGGTAATGTTGACACCGGTTTCGGATCTATAGACAAATGAGACGATGATGTCTTCGGCGTGTAAATCGAGCTAAACAGTGATTTTTTTTTGATGTAATGGAGTGTCAAGGGCTCATGAGGATTGTGCCCCATCGCGCATTGTGATTTAACGATGAAAATTTGGTTTAACTTTCAGTTGATACTCAGCCCATTCGCCGAACACGCGACGCAGTTGATGTTCCGCTGGCTTTAATTCTTATGATCTTTCCTCAAAGTTTTCAAATTATTAGACGAACAAAGACCGAGTTAATGAGAACAGCATCGGATCGATTAATTCGAGTCCTCTGTCATACCGACGTCTAAAGCGGCTATGGCTTCTTCTTCTGTACGCACAGTAAGAGCACCAATTGGATATTATATAGAGGAGCAAATTTTGCCATGAATTGATCCATAGTAAATATTGTGTATTATCTGCTCAAGGACACGATTATGCGCACCTTAAACTTAACGAAGTGGTCTATATGTTTGGCGAATCGATCGCGAATTTTGGAAATCAATTTTAACGATTTGTAAACGTTGTTCCGGTGTAAGCCTTTGGATGATGATTTGCCAAATATATACAGAAAAAATAATATGACAACTAGTTTTTATGTACGTCTAAAAAAACACCCATTACATACATATGTATGACTAAGGCCTGTTTTCACAACTTCCCATAGCTACAGGAAGGATTTTATGGGCCGTACAAACAAATTTTTCATTATTTAAGCTTTACTTCATCCTTAAGTGAGCGATAAGTTAAAGAAAAGTTCATCCTACCTGTAGTTAAAGTAAAGTTTTGATACTGGAACACTTTTCATACGACAACCGGTAAGTTGTGAAAAAGGGCCTTAATTGTTTTAACCCTGGATTGGGATTGTTCGGCGAATCGACGAAGCTCGTTTTTTTATTTATTTCTTTTTTCTGTCATACAAATTTTCTATGAGTATTCAAATTACGCTCTTTTTCCACAACGTTAACCAGGGCTGCCAGTTTAGGGGTTTTGACCCCAAATTAGGGGTTTTCCTGTTGCTAAAAGGGACAGAAAAGGGAAAAATAACTTGGGATTTTTTGGGAAAATAAAAAATATGAGCTTAATTTTTCTATTAAAGACAACAAAGTTTAATGCACACATAGTATGTGTCACATACACATTACAGTGGATTTTTTGCAACATCACTTGGTATCAATGAGCACCGGGCAAAAAAAGTTTCGTTTTTATTAAAAAAAAAATCTGATAAGTTTAAAGTTAATCTGTCAATAAGTCCAAAATTTGCATTTTCCTGGACAACTTCATGTGTATAAGAGGTGTTCAAAAAAATTAAAATGAACTCGAAAGCCAACGAATTGGCTTATTGGTTCCTTTGTATATAAAAACATTTAATATGAAGTTTGGCGACGAATGGGTAAAGAAAAGTCGATTGAAATTTCAAATAGTGTGTACAAGGCAAAACAATCACTTATTTAAGTTTTTGGAAAATTGTTTAAATGTCGTAAAAGTTTTTAGTCTAGAATTTTAACAATTCGAAATGTTTTAAAAAAGAAATAAAAAAAATCGGTTTAGAACTAGTAATAAATGATGCCCCAGACCACGAATGTGCCAATTATTGCTTGACCTAGAAATGCGAGTACACACCTTTAATAGTTTTAAAATTGATTTGTGCAAAAGACTAAAAATTGTCAAATAATAATAACGCATTACAGAAAATACAGTACGTTACGGTACGTTACATTGCATTGCACAACATTTACGGTCGACTAAAGCAACCTTAATTCTTAAAATGTAGAATGCAAACAATTAAGCATGAAATGCAAGAGCCTTCAAACCTGTCTTTGTAGAGAAACAAATAAAGCAATTCTCAAATGGATAACTGGTGCGCGTGGGAATTTAATCCAAATTAGAACAGCCTCATTATTTTTTAATAAAAGTAAAAATAAAATTAATTTTGTATTATAAACTTCTAAAAAATTTAGTGATTTTGTAGTCCCATGCAAATTCATTATAGGAAAGTTCGACTGTATATACATGGGGGATTTCGCGTCAAGTGACCCAACTTTGAAATCGATGTCTTTCGATTTGGAAGAAAGTTAGTCCTATTGGATAGTACTTTAGACACAAATTTTCAACCAGATCGGTCAAAAAGTTCCTGAGTTAGAGGAGGTCAAAGTTTGACATTTTGGCCAAACAGGTGTTCTTTCTCATCCATGTATCTTATTACCTATTGGTGTTAGCAAAATTTGTGCCAAGTAGCTTCGATAGCTAAAAGTTCGATTTAAAAGTTGGGCCACTTGACACGAAATCCCCCTATGTATATATTTAAAAAACAACTACATACTTCATTTCGATAAAAATGATCTCTTGTAGAACATGGTACAAGTAAAACTCAAATAAATATTTAAATTATCGGTTAAAAATTATTTATTTTTTTACAGGGGCTTTTTTTTGGGGATTCTTGCTTTTATCGGAGGATATTTGGGGAAATTTATTTTTACATTTGGGGAGAACGAAAAAAAGTACCTGGCAGCCCTGACGTTAACAGATGACAAAACCTCTAAAAAGTAAATATTAAATTTTTAGAGAGAAATTAAACTTTTATTTTTTATGCTTTCTGTTATTTTAGTTTTTAATAAAATGCTTATTTAAAAAAACCTGTTGTTGATTTTTTACTTTAAAAATCGTTCTGGTAGAATTTTTTTTAAATCGACGACGAAATGTAAACTTAATGTACTAAAACCTTCCAGTGCTAAATTGATTTTCAGGACATATCGTCAAACATTCTTACCAGATGTTATCAAGATATGCACCAACAATTAATGAATTTTTGTTATTTAAAGTACTTACAGGTGCTGAGCTTTTATAAGACTTTTGGTCAATTCTGGACTTAACTACCATCAATGGTGGTGTAGGGTACAAAAACCAAAAACTACATGAAGCTAAATATTTTAAGGGAAATTGTTATATTTGATTTATATTTTTGTTGAACTTTTTCTAAATAGAAAGTTAAAAGTTGTTTGCAGGAGAATGTTAAATGGCTGAAAGAAAAAAGCATGGCTTTTATAATTTTAAATTAAGCACGTAGTAAACAGTTTTTGTTTAATAAACTGTAATAGAATACCTTTTCAAAAATCTAATTTTGGTGGGATTTACAAAAAAGTTATTAAATTCAACGTTTTAAATGTAAGCAAGAGCATTTTCCTATACAAGAAAAAATGTTTACAATGATATTAGTATGAAAGTCTTAATTACTACTTGTAAATATTTTTTGTATATATTTTACATTATTTCATAAGAATTTTCTAATAAACTATTTAGCTTTTAAGGATCACACAGAAAAAAATACCAATGTAAAATAAACATGGAAAAATGTTGATTGAGAATCATGGTAAATTTCTGCAAAAGTATGCAAATTATTTAAATTTATCATTATTTCATATTAATTTTAAATGAAAAATATTAAAATAATCTTAAATCACTCTTATATAATACTATTCGCTGTTAAAATAAATAAAAAAAAAATATTAAAATATAAATAAATATGGATTCGAAATTGAATCCATTAAAAAACCTATTTTATATTAAAATCAAAAGTTTATCTTGTTAAATTAACATGCATTTATAGTTAAGTATGTTAATTTTTTTATTTTCATTCTTCAAATATGTTATTAAAAGAAGACAATTCCCGTATTCTTTTAATTCAAATTATTTAGTTAAATAGTACATCAAGTTTTCAAAGTAGAATGATGACGAAACCCATATCGGGCGATTCTGCTGATGCTTCTGTTTACAAAGGAGAATACAAAGTAAGTGAAGCATGTGTTACAGGGCTAAGTGTATTTAGTTATAATTAAATAAATGCATATGTTGTCTCTGAAGCTTATTCACACTGTTATAACACACTCAAACCAATTTGATTCTATGTGAAATTCACGTTGTTTCAACTGGAAATAACTTTCATTCAACGTGATTCGGTCTTAATCTCTCAGGTGAAAAGGTTGTTACAACCCTTAAATTGTGTTATTCAAAAAGGAGCTAATTGCAGACTCTGGTTTCTTTCCTGCAGACAAGCATAAAGCATCGCGGGATAAGCTAGGAAATTATAAAAAAAAAAAAAAAAAAATAGAGTTTAAATTGCTGGTAAGTGCCACACAGTATGAAAAACATTTTGTTATTTCAATATAAATGACATTTGACTTTACTGCAATGTTAAATTAACATGAATTATAGTTATTTTAAAAGAAAAAAATTTTGTTCGCAAGTAATTGTAAAATCAGGTTGAATTAACATGAAAAACGAATGAAGCAAAATCAACACCGAAAAATTTTAAATCAACCTTGTTTTCTACGTTTTTAACTTGATTTGTTTCTGTGTGTAAGACAATCTTTATAAAATCTTGTATTTTGTCAATCTAGTCTACTTATTCAACAACAACCAATTTGCAATTTTTCCTAAAAAGTGGAATTTCTGTCTTTTTAAAATTCTGGTCTTAAGTTTACTAAGGAGAACTTCAAGATTTACTCAAAAAGTTGTGGGGTATCCAAAAATCTGCTTTTTGCAAGTTTTTAATTCTTTTTTTTTATAAACTTTATTGAGATACATACTAGGGATGCCAATCCCGAAATCCCGGTCCCGAAAATCCCGGGATTTTTGGGATTTTGTCAATCCCGAAATTGTTAACTTAATTTTTTTGTTTTACCTTTTTTTATAATAAGAAATTCATTACATAATGAATGTCATATGACATTCCCCATGAGAGGATAGGTAACACAATATTGATCTTTAATATTTATTTGATTTATTTTGTTAATACTGTCATTGAAAACGTAAGAAAGTAGTTACACTTTGTCTTCTTTTCAAGCGTGTCCAATAATTATAAAGAAATTTTAACGTGAGAAGTGCTGAAAATAATTAAACAAGAATAATTATTAAGGAAAAAAATGTTTTTGAAATGCACAAAATAATTCACTGGTACACCAAATACAAAATTTAAACTTTACTCTTTACAGGGTTAAGATTATGAAAGTGTTTTCCGAGAGTTGACTCGAACCTACATAATTCCTACCGCAAGTTGTGGTGGTTATAAAAATGCGTTTTTGTTAAAATAAGATTTTAATGGTTAACTAAATAAATTGATATTTTTAGTTAATTTCGAATTCAAATTTCAATTATTTATTTTAATTCATTTAATAAAATTTTAATAAAATCTTACAAATAACTCAACTTCTATGTTGCGTTGTTCAATTAGAATATTAAATATTTTTTTTATTTAGCTTGTATGAACTGAGGTAATTGAATCAAATGTAGCTTTTATGGTAATTATTTTTTTATTGAATCAAGTAACACATTGTTTAAAATCGTACGTTGTTTTTTTTATCATATTTTTTATTTAATTAGTCATTAAATAAGAAAAGTCACAATTTAAAATTTAAGTAATATTTAACTTTAAAATAATAAATTTAATATAAGACCTTCGTTTGTAAACTTCTTTTAAAGTCTTTTTTTTTAAATAACTATAAAAATCATTTATTTCTTAATTTTCAAAAATCCCGAATCCCGAAAAATCGCGATATCCTGTAAAATCCCGGGATCCCGGTATTTGATTTTTTGTAATCCCGAATCCCGGGATTTGCAAAAACCAGTCCCGATTGGCATCCCTAATACATACAAAAATTTTGACAACCCTAAAATAAAATAAATTTGTTTTATTGTCAATCAAGGACCACTACTAGAACTATTGTGTTCGCGACTGACCAAAAGCACGATAATCCAGGTTTTGTTGAACAAAATTCATCTAAAATGAACAAACAATTAACAAGGGGCACAGGCTTCCTCTCAATAGTCAAAGTCCACGTATCCCGTTTTGAGACTAAAATCTCCCTTAGATTACTGCCAAATATCAGCACCAATGTTGGACTTAAAAATCAGTTTAGTACACCTAGAGAAAAAACATGTTTAAATATGGCCACCTCCAACAAAACTATTTTTAAAGAAAAACTTAATCATATTTTGATTAATTCAACCATATTATTGTCACGGCCAACTTTATTACGGGTTAATTAGTCCTCCATTAAGAAGACACAACCACTTTTATTGTTTTGTGCAAATATGCTTTTTTTCTAAAAATTATTCTGGCAACAATTCTGGCAGCACTCTTAAAAAATCTGCATTTGTTTACAATTATAAACAAGCAAATTAAAATGGTTTTTTTCTTTTAAACTAATTTAAATTTTATATTAAAACACACGAAAATGTTAAATTTATAAGTTTCCTTAAAACAATATGAGGGATAATATGTCAAATTTTGCTCATGGTTTTTCCTTTATTGTTTTTTGAATATGTTCAAATAATACGGGAAGCATTTTCGTCAAAATCCTTAATGCTTTATAAAAACGAAATAAAATTTCTTTAAGTTTAAAAAGGAATCACAAAAAACTTTTGAAAATCTCAAAAAAAAAACATCTGTTTTTAGTTTTTGGGAATATTTTTTCTAAAAGTCAGTACATTCGCTACCCTTTTTGTAGAACCTGACTAGTTCATTACATTTATAAAAAAAGTTTAAAAATCGGATTAAATTTAAGAACTCTGGATGGTTTTTAATTTTTGTAATCTCCGAGGTGTCCATTATGATAAGTCTATAGATCCTATATCCAAAACTTCAACTTAAAAATATGTTCTTAATTGGCAGCTGGAATTTTATTCCATACGTACTAACTGTTTTCAAAATCTAGAATTATTTAAAATTTTTGTTTCCAAAATCTCCCACTGTGCGTCAGTTTAAAGCCCTAAATAGGTTGCTATGTTAGGGCTATAACTTTTTCACACTTTTTGCGAATATCAAAAACGGCATAGTATAGTCGTGTTGAACATTAAAAGTTATTAAAAAAAATATGATAATTTTTTCGGATTGTTAAAAAAGTTCACGCAGGGATCGGGTTCAAGTTTGAAAACAACCATTTTTATATCACGGAAATTTTAAAAAATATACACCTGATATTTGTATATATTCCTATACGTATCACTTAAATGCTGTTTTTAAATTTATCCACTCCTTAAGATTTAAGACTTTTCCTACGGTTTACAATTCATCGCGGATCAAAATTCGTATGTAAAAAAAAAGATATAAAAATATAAGCAATGATCCGAATTGCATAGATTGTACCATCACTTAATGCCTTGATTATTATCTTTTAAAGGAGTTTTCAAAAATACACCATTTCTAATCAAAATGCATGCAAAATTAAAAAAATCACAAAATAAACGATCGTTTTTTTTTTTTTTTTCAATATTATTTATTGAATCTTCATACATTAAATATAAACTAACAATAATTAATCAAATCTTAACCTAATACATTATTTTATGTCCTGTCAGTGGCAGACAAAAATTTTCTTTATCACGGGTTCTGTTCACTTATCTAGGTGTTTATCGCTCATCTAATTGGGCAAGAGCTGCAGTGTCTCTTCTTCTTAAGCGAGTGTGGCCGCTATCATATAAAATATTTCGAGCTAGTGGGTTAGAATGCAGTTCGAGCCTTTTTAAGTATTTTACTGCATATTTCGTAATCATAGTTTTTACTAAAGGAACATTAAGATCCTGGTAAATGTTTGAATTTTTAACATACCAAGAGGCAGCTGTGATTATTCGAAGAAGTTTATTTTGGCGCCTTTGAATTTTTTCGATATTAGAAGCCGAGGCAGTGCCCCATAACTGAATACCATAGCACCAGATTGGTTTTAAAATAGAGTTGTAAAGTAGGAGTTTGCAGCAGTCGAGACTAAGAACAGAGTTTTTTCAAATAAGCCAATGAATTTGTATGGCTTTTAGTTTCATTTGAGTTTATTTTGCCTCTATATGGCTTTTCCACGCCAAACGGCGATCTAAATGTATACCGAGATTTTTTACATGCGAATTTTGAGGTATTATTTGATTATTGATTTTAATAGGGGGGCATGATTCCTGACGCAATGTGAATGTTATATGTACGCATTTTTGCTCCTTGACTTTTATCCTCCATTGTTTTAACCATATTTCTAGTTGAAATATATGATCCTGTAAGTAACGAGATGCTTCATAACTGTTTTCGTGGACGCTTAGAAAAGCTGTATCATCTGTAAAACTTTTTATTTTAAAAACTTTTATTTAATTTTGATAGCATGGAAATTGTGCGTATTTATACATAATTAATTTTGTAGTTTCTTTTAAAAAATAAAAGATGTCTTTCAAGAAAAGTGGTTAAAATGTCCAAAACAATTCTTGTCTGGTCAACAAATTTCTATACATGAATAGTGTATGACTACAAAAAAAATAGATAATAAATAATCGTTTTAGAAATTTGCTTCCCTGCGTGAGGTTTTTTTTCGCAAAATGACGAGAGACAGGTGTTTTCATTACTAAAACATTCTTGGCCACTCCGTGGTACTATGAAAAAATATGGTTATAGCTCTATTGTTATAGATTTATATTACGAGAGTACAGTAGGGTGCATACCAAATAAGTATTCTGGTATTTATATATCCAATCTTCGAGTTATCTGGTTAGTTGGTACTTAAATTCTTTAAGTTCATATCGAAATAAGACCTTGGGCCAGATCGCCGCAGTCGTGATCGAGTGACGTTGATCGAAATTTAACTTTTTGAAATCGCCCCATTCGTTATCAAACAAATTCTATCGAATTTTGAAATTATGTCATTCGATAACGAGAAGTCGATCGAATGCCTTTACTCGAAATGTCATTCGATAGGTTAAGAGCTTTCGTAAAAACATTTAATTGGTTTTTTACAAACAATTTACACACTTTTTGGGAATAATTATAAGATTTCTTCAAAAAATAGCTAAAAATTTAAGTAATAAACTTTTTTCAGCAATAAGAAAAAAAAATAACATTTAGCTTTGCAATTTTTCGCAAATTTTAGTCATGTTTGCAATAGAAGCGATTTTTGTATTGATTCCTTACAGCTTTAAAATATTTTCGAATTTTGTTCTTGTTTTAAAAATAATTTTCTATGCGAACGTTGACGTTCAAAATTGTTAAACAGGCAGTTTATTTTTTTCGAATAAAAAAATAAAACAAGCAATAAATTAAAAATTCCAAAAAAACATTGTTTGATAATAAAACTGACGAAATGATTTGCTTTACAATGATTAAGAAAATAAATTAAAATACTTCCCCATTAAAAACTTAAACAATTTAATTATTTCCAATAAGACTAATAAAAGTCTTGATTCCTTTTCTTATATCTTGTAACTTATTTCTTTCAAAACATTTACATTTGACAGTTTTATTTAAAATTGTTAAGTTGTCACATCTTGACAATTAAATTGTCTGTGATTTTAGCTTTGTCTTGTTATTTCAAAAAGCAATAAAAAAAACTTTACAAGTATCTAAATTTTTTTTAAGATTTCATTTTATACTTCCAGACTGTTTTGCATAGCAAGTAAATTCTGCAAAATATTTAATTTATTTCGCAATATATTTTTAAATTTAAACTTCAACAGTCAAAAGAGCTCCCTTTAGAAAATTTTAATTGTCCACTGTGATTTTATGGCTTTTCATTTAAAATAACAATGACATTATGTTAATTTCAATACTGATACATTATTTAAATGTGTTTTTCGGGATGGAGTAGGAGTGTATTAAATTCACTTTTATTTACCTAATGCTGGGTCACACGCTTCAAGTTTTAGTCGCCGATTCTTTTGTTATCAGGAGAGAGACAGGGAAAAGAAGTGGCATTATCTCTTTCTTTTCTCCTTGAAGCTCCAGACTTGACGGATAAAAATTTAAACGTGTAAACCAGCTCTTAACGAAAACAACATTTACATGATTTTAACAGTCGTTTATTTTAATTTTTTTTTCTTCTTTATTTCTCAACTTGTAATCAAATTACTCGTTAAGCATCGTTGATTCGAGCATCAACTTTGAATGAATAAAATTCCCTAGTATTAATATTTCTTTTAGGTTGTTGTTGTTTAAGTTCGAGGTTTTTATAATTTAAGATTGAGGACATTTTGGTTGGCCAACTAATGTTTCGTTTTTAGCCGCTCTATTAAATTGATACGAGAATTTAAAATGTTTATTTGGGATAAAACGTTTAACTTGAATTCCCTGCTAAGGGGTGTTTTTTTTAGCCCGAAAAAATTTAAATTGTAAACAGTGATACGAAAAATGTAATTATAAACCAAAATTTATTTTACCATTTGAAAGCGCTTTCGACCATATGGGCAGTGCGGCAGTTCTCGACGTAGCACGTTATGAATGTCTAGTTTTGGGGCACTTTTTGACCATTATTGACCATATACATATACGAACAACACGAATAATGCACAATGGTCTCCTAGACTAGTTTTTTTTTAGGCCGAAACTCAAAACATTTATTTCCATATATGTTGTTGTAATATTGTAGCAAACACTTCACAAAAACAAAAGCAATAATTTGTTTTTGCAAATTTTAATTAACCGTTATTCTTCGTACGAAGTTCATCAATCGTCGCTGGCTTGTTGGCATAGACCATAGACTTGTCGTAGCCCCAAAGTAAATAGCCTAACGGCGTCAAATCGCACGACCGAGGCGACCAATCGACTGGACCATTTCGTGAGATAACACGTTCTCCAAACTTGGTTTCCAATAAATTGATTGTGACATTCGCTGTGTGGCTTGTGGCGCCGTCCTGTTGGAACCCCATGTCCTCCAAGTCCATATCATCCAGTTGGGGTCAAAAATATTCTGTAATCATTGAACGGTAGCGATTCCCATCCGGAGTAACGTGCCGGTCTTGATCATCAAGGAACCAGTACGGCCCATAAGCCGCACCAAACCGTAATTTTTTCGGTATGCAATGATGACTAATGGCGTACGTGTGGATTGCTGTCTGACCAATAACGCATATTTTGCTTATCGACGAAGACATTCAGCCAGAAATGAGCCTCATCGCTGAAGATGATTTTTCGATGAAAATCCGAATCATTTTTAAGTTGTCGTTCAGCCCAATTTACGAATATACGACGCTTCAGGTGGTCAAGGGCCTTCAGTTCTTGCGTCAATTTGATCCTGTAAGGATGCAGGCCAAGATCTTTTCGCAAAATGCACATTAACGACGTCACAGAGATTCCCAACGCTTGAGAACGACGTGTGAGAGACACATTTGAGCTTTTTTCATCTGAAGCCTCAGCGGCAGCAATATTCTCGACACTACGGGCACTTTTTTGTCTCACTGGCACGGGAACATTTTGTACTGTGCCTGTCGATTAAAATTTTTCCACTAGACGCTAAATTGTTGATCTGGTAGGACGATTATTACGACCATAAATTGGACGTAGCGCTCTTAACGTTGAGACCACTGACTCCGAATTTCGGTAGTTAATTTTAATAATTTCGACTCGTTGTTGGCTCGTATATCTTTCCATCATGAAATGACAAACCTTACTGAAGATAAATGTCAAAAGAGCGGAAAAAAATATGGCGTCGTTTGCAGCCCCTATCGGTCTACTTTTGTAGCGTCCCTGTTGAAAAACGCTAAATTTGAATTGTTAATAGTAAACCATTCAATAAAAGTGTTGGTGATAAAAAAAATATGAAAAACTTTTATAACCTCCAAATAAGTGATTTTTGTTTTTTTAATGTATAAGATATACTACCATTTAACTTTCGCTCCAAAAATTGTGATTTATTAAGAATATGGCAAAGTGGTCATAGGAAACAAGAAAAAACTGATCTTCTTTTAAATTATATTTTTGAGAAGATCGGAGAATCAAATGAATCAAAGAATACAAAATGTATTTGACAGATAAAATTCGAGTATTTTGTTCTAGATTGGATGTGAAATGGCAGAAATCTCGTAGATAAATTGGAATTTTTAAAACTCAAAATAGTGCTTGGCTTCAAAATGAAATAGTACTGAAATAGTCCAAAAACCAGTAGCTTAACTGAAGAAAATTATAATTCTTTAGAGGAGGAAAACTTAGGAAAAAAATCTGTATCAACTTGTTGACGTCCTCGAATGAAATTTTAAGACATGTATGATCGCATGTTATCACTTTATTGAGCTGCGAAGATCTTCGTGAAACTTTTCCATATGAAAATAATTTAGATAGCAAAGAAGAAAATACAGACGACGAAACTGAAGAGGAAAACAAGAAGATAATTTAATATTGGAGAACGAAATAACTGACTAATTTATGAATAATTTAATTATATTAAAATGATTTGTATTAACTTCTTAAAGTTGAATTAAAGAACTTAAATAAGACATGTAGTTAAGTTACTATTTTAATCTAGAATACCATATTTTAGCATGTCTTTATTAAATATTGTATAATACCATAGAAATTTTATTTTATTATAACCATCATAATTCAGAAAAAAAAAATAATAATAATATTACTCAAATATAATAAAACATGATATGACTAATATGTCTCTTATGCTCAAGATGGGTTAAAAATTTATTTTTTTCATTAAAACTTAATAAATATGTGTATTGTTACCACCCTGTATGAAGTCAAACACATTTTTAAGTAACTTCAAACTGGTTTTTTTATAACCACATCTAGTTGATTAATCGATGGTTGCGGTCACCGTTCAGAATGTAGCTACATCCTGTTAAATATGCATCACGCTGGGATCCGCGTCATCCATTTTAAGAAACAAAAATCAAAACGATGTCTTTTCACCGTAAAACGATGTCCGGCGTAATTTTTTTTAAATTAAAGTTTCTAGATGGAATGGAGTCTGTAGGATCTGTTGTAAAAAAGTCCCACTCAATAAGCTGCAATTCTGTCTACTTACAAATCCCTTTAAAAAAATAAGCCGTATCGCTAAACACAATTTTGCGTGTCTATAAGGTGCAAGAATGAATCTATGGCGAATTTTAAAAGTTAATTTTTTTCCCAGCGTTATTCTACCCATAGTTCGTTTAACAGCTTAAGCATAAATAACCACCCTTTATTTGTTGCCGGTTGTTTAGTAAAATGTATGTTACCTTAAAAAGAAAAAGTTATTTAAATGTTTTCCCTTAAAAACAACATTTAAAATACACATAGACGTTATTTCAGCTGAATGACATATTTTTGTTTCTCATGAGTGAGTGTAGAGAGACCAGGTTTCAAGTTGATCAATGATTGAGTTTGATCTAGATGAGTTTCAAGTAAAGAAATTTTTTTATAGAAAAATCTTAAACATATTCAAACTTTTTGATTTAATATACATGGTCCTTATAATTCCGAGAATTGTGCTGAGTTCTAGAAAATTTCAGTATTATTTTCTAGTAGTATAATTTTTAGTACAAACAGAAAAAAAATACGAATGTAAAATTAACATGGAAAAATGTTGATTGAGAATCATAGTAAATTTCTGCAAAAGTATGCGCTTTATTTAAATTTATCATTATTTCATATTAATTTTAAATGAAAAATATTAAAATAATCTTATCACGCTTATTCAATAACTGTTAAAATAAATAAAAAACAATATTAAAATATTAATTAATATGGATTCAATATTGAATCTATTAAAAAACCTGTTTTATATTCAAATCAAAAGTTTATCTTGTTGAATTAACATGCATACATAGTTAAGTATGTTAATTTTTTAATTTTCATTCTTAAAATATGTTATACAATGAAGACAATTCCCGTATTCTTTTAATTAAAATTATTTAGTTAAATAGTTCATCAAGATTTCAGATGACGAAAACCATATCGGGCGATTCTGCTGATGCTTCTGTTGACAAAGGAGAATACAAAAAAAGTGAAGCATGGGTTACAGGGGTAAGTGTATTGAATTATTCTTAAATAAATGCATATGTTGTCTCTGAAGCTTCTTCACACTGTTATAACACACTCAAACCAATTAGATTCTACATGAAATTCACGTTGTTTCAACTTGAAATAACTTTCATTAAACGTGATTCGGATTGTTATTTCAATATAAATGACACTTTGCTCTAACTTTACTGCAATGTTAAATTAACATGGATTATAGTTATTTTAAAAGAAAAAATTGTTGTTCGCAAGTTATTGTAAAATCAGGTTGAATTAACATGAAAAACGTATGAAGCAAAATCAACACCGAAAAACTTTAAATCTACCTGGTTTTCTACGTTTTTAACTTGATTTTTTTCGATGTGTAGAAATAATTTGGCAATAATATAATTTATTTGTTTTTTAAATCGTTCAAAAGTCAGATTTGTAACTACTCAAGGGCTAAATATATATTAACTTAATGGATTCTTAGATGAATATTTCTTGGTACATGTTATACACGACATAAGCAAGATTATTTTTAATAAGCTTCAATAACCTGTTATAATCTCTGTCAATAACTTTTCTCGATTCTGTATGTTTTAAACTGCGATATTCATTTTATCGGCCGACTATAATTTCTTTAGTATTTTTCTTTAAACAAATTGAACATCCACAAATTCATTAACCAAAATACCATTTTTTTTTTAAATTTGGTCACCTTTATTTATTTTTCTCATAAACAAGTGTTTTGAAAAATATATTATGCTATTATAAAGCAACAATATGTATGTCTACTTTAAAAACATTTATATGTCCGCCCTTAATTTCATACAAACAACCATTCATCCAAATGTCTATTTGTCTGTCTGTCTGTCTGTCCGTCTGTCTGGATGTATGCCTGTGTAAGCTTCCTCCATATATATAAGCGAATTAAGTACTAGTTTGTACAGTATGCATTAGTAAAAATACATACATATTAAACTCAAAAAAGCAGACATTTGATGTTATTTTGACTTTAATATTATTACCATTCGAGTACAAAGAAGTACTTAAGTCTCTGTCTTTTAACTAAACGAAATGATAATGTTTTCCTCTACAATCCCTTTGAGCTTCTAATATGAAATACTCATGCATGCTGTATGTTCGCATATAAGTTTCTTACGTTCTTCGCAATGTTGTCATAAAAAAGGATTTAATACATTTCGGTTTCCTTTTCTTTTTCCACGACTAGACATTTAAATATGTCCTAAAGAAAAGAAACAAGAAAATAAAGGATTTAAATAACAAATGAGTGCGAACAAGCAATGAGTTAACATCAAAAGGTAAAAGTATTTAAAATAAAGTTGTAAGTGGGTTGATATTTATAAATTTCATTGGGTTGTTTTCCTTGGTCAAACAATCAAAAGAAAATTATGTTTTATTTGCATATACATAAATAGTGCATGCATATATTGCTGTATTAGATGTTGTGCAAAGGCTTAAATATTTACATAAACATTAATGTGGTCCTTATATTTTTATTTTAAATTTTCCATAAACGAAGGGCACTTTTATTTGAAGTAAGGACTAAAAAAATTTGGCTTGCCGCACAAGAGTTACAGCTTTTGAGGACGAAATTAGGGGAAAATTAATAGAAAAAGTTTCGTTCCTATACCGGAGTCGTCCCTTGGGAGGTAATATATATGAGCAATCCCCATAATTTGTGTGTCTCCAGTATTTCACTAAAACAAACTTCCCACTTTCTCCCACCCTTAAGGGGTCACAAAACAAAATAAAACAATTTTCCCGAAAACATCCCAAATAAAAAACACCGTAACTAAACCGCGTATAAAAGCTTTGAAACTGAATCGGATCGTTGAACCAAACTATTTTATACCCTGCAACTACTGCGGCCATTTAATGCATTGCATTTCGGTCTCGTTTCATGCTTTTATCCAAAGCAGAAACGAACCGTTCATTGATGAATGGCTATGTTAATTTTACAGCCGAAAGTAGAGCGTTTACTTCCAATTCCATTGCACCATTGTCTGACGAGTCGGCAAATGATGTAAATTACACCAAATTAATTAAAAATAATAAAATTGTTCATCTTCTTCAATACACATAACTTATCCGTTGCTTAGGTATGAAATCAGTAGTCGCTCTCCTCGTTCCAATGTTTATTTTTCAATGCCAACAAGTAGTGCTGGGAAACTATCGAAAATATCGATAGAAAAAATATCAATATCGATATTATTATTATTTAAAATATAGCTATAAAGACATGTAACAGCAGCTATATACACACAGTTTTTTGCCGTAAGCTTTTACTTGCTATTATTAATTCGCGCTGAATTACAGCAATGAATACAAACAGCAAGAATGACAGGTGGTATGGATTGCACAGCTGTGATTTTTTACTGTTAATTAAAGGCCTTTATGTCGACATTTGTATGTGTTTACATAGGGACTGAAATGTCAAATATTTTTGTAATGTTGTAGAAAAAATGCAAATGCTATCAAATTTCAATTGCGAGCATTGGATAAAACAATTAACGACCATTAGAGGATAAGTCCTCGATTTGATTGATTAACTTTTGGGTTGAGAATAAAAACCAATTTAGAAAATTATCTTAAGTTGCAGTTAAATAACATATAGTCCCTGCTACTTCGGTTCCTTCAGAATGAAAAATTTTTTAAAAACTGTCATCTTAAATAACGTGTGTACATACACACGTCTCATACGTTCAATAAAGTGATAAATACAACGAACTGTAACCTGATAAAAAAACTTTTATTACCCCCTTGTAAAACTTTACTGTTTTAGTTTTTTGAGTATCAATCCATTCAGTATTGTTATTTTGCCTTGTATCAGTTTCGTTAATCGGTTGTTGTTTCAGCTAAGTAGACAATTGATCTGCTGTAGCAGGTCCTATGATAATGGGGCTGCCATCTTTTGTTGCCTAGAAACAACTTCAACTGTAGCACTTTAATTATGTTCCTCAAGCTGCTAAAGCGAAACTGTAAGAATAACATTCTTAAAACAAAGATTTTCAGACTTTTGGCAACGAAACTTCCAATGAGGAACTGTAATTAAGAAAAAAATATATATGTATCTGTTGGTCTATCCAGCAAGCGGTGCAGTGCAAAGAGATCCCGGTAAATAATAGCCACGTTATACCAGAATTGGATGTGTACAATACTAAAAGAAACGGGCCTAGGCAAAGGGTTTAATGTAAATATTGTTGTTAGACAAGAATGTGTATTCAATATAATGCTGGGTGATAAACTGATATAAATAACAACAATGAGGCAAGGCATTATATGGGGTTTACAATGACAGCTGGAAGATCTAGACTGTAGCGAGATCTAGAACGAGTTTTATTTTAAAGCTATCTAGCACAAATTTTAAAACGAGAGAATTGACGCGGATAATTTTTCCAACCACCTCAAAACTACTAAAATGGAGATGTTGCTTTCTTTCTTAGGAGCGCAGCATATTGGTAAGACGAAGCTACTTCGTTTGAACACATATCTTATCTGAAGCTCCGAATTAATAATGTGGAACTTGAAGAAGTCGATTTCTTCTTATACTGAGGTAGCGTTATATCTTCGATATGTGGTTCAATCGAGGACATCGCAAGCAGGTTCACAAAAGCTTATCAAGTATTCGGAGCTCTACAAAATATTTCGAAATCTCCTCAAATACACGTTAAGACAAAATTACAAAATATAAAACACCTCGGCCAACATTATGCAGATTTTTTTAAATTGAATATATTCTGGTCTTAAGTAGAGACCTGTGGAAATAAATGGCAGTAACGCAGATTCGAGAACAAATAGCAAAGAAAAAATTAAATTGGATCGGCCACAACTGGCTTTCACATGCTGCATCCACTAGTAAGCAGAGGGAAGGGATGGCCTTCTAATACGAGGAGACGACAAGTGGAATCCTAAGGGAGAGAGGCAGGTAGAAGCTGAAAAAAAATCAAGCTGATGGATGGCACACCCACGACCATTATAGAAGAACTTTGTTATGGCCCTTTTTCAAATCTGAGACCATCTGATATTCCTAAATTGCTGTTGAAATGCATTTTCAAATGGAATCACCTTCAGTTTATTGAAAATCTCATTTCGCTCAAATTATATTGCTCTGGATTTTTGTTAATTGTAATAATACTGTTGCGACAAATAAAGCTTATTTGGCGCAACTTTTTGTGGTAAATAAAATATCATATTGAATCAACTACATTTTATTAGCGACAAATACAAATTAATCAACTGCAAAAAGTATTTTTCATAACTACATTTTTTTCTTTCTGTCTATAATACTATAAGCATGAGAATATGACTATGAGACTAAAATATGTGGTTCTAATGTTACAAATACTTTACAGCCAAATCCCGATAATTCGAAATCAACTGTCGGTCCCTTGAAAAAATCTCGTCAATTCGTTAAATTTCCATACATTTTGGTCCCCTCGCTAATTCGTATTTTTTTTCTAATACAATCTTCTTTACCTCTTATTTTATAATTCGTAATAAAAACAACAGAAACATGGAAAGAAAGATTTTTTGTTTACCGCTATTTTTTTCGCGTGGGTTTTTGCTTTTGCTGTGTGTCTGTGAATTTTCTTAAGATCTTAAGATGTTTTTTATGTTTTTTTTATCGTTTAGTAAATAAAGTGAAAAACCCCGTTAATTCGTATTTATCTTATTTTAACCCCGTTAAATTGAAACCCCGCGAAATCGAAACCCCCTATAATTCGTAAGAAATGGCCGGTCCCTTGCTATTGTGAATTAACGGGAGTCCACTGTAATTACAACAATTTTTTTTACTATAACTAATAGAAATATTTTAGTCATAAAATATGACTGGAGTACGAGTTAGCTTGGACTAAATTATAAATTAACTTTGAAATAAATTCAACTAAGTTTAAGGGATAATTAAAGTTTTATTAATGCTTTTTTTATTCAAAGTTTCCCTTTAAGACGCAGATGAGATAAATCAAAAATACTGAATGGTCCATTAAAATGATTTATAATTATTAAATATAACAAGCATTTGCAAATATAACAAAAGATTAACTTCCACAAAAACACCCTAAATACCATGGAATTTTTTTAACTTTATTAAAAGTATTCATTCCCCTTTAATAATAAAAATGCAAAGATTGAATCATCATTAAATCAACCACCATTTAAATAAAATCAAAATCTATTTGAAAAGTAACAACAACAACTAACTATTACCAGAATATTAAGTGAAATCTTTAACAAAAGCGACTAACTAAATGGAACAATAATAATAAAAACAGCAACACAGATTTGTGAAGAGCAAACAACAAACAATATAACAAAGAAAAAAACAAGAATCCACAGACAGGACAATGTCTCGATAACAGTAGAGGGCAAAACTTTTAATAGAAAAGGTTTAATGAAATTGAATGGCAAAAAGCAAAGGGAGTGTTAAATATTGTTTAGAAAAATATAAACATATCGCTCGTTTGCTGCATTAACGTCATAAGCCAAAAATCACAAATTTTAATCAATAATGCATTGAAAATCATTATTTAAAAATATTTCTTATGAAGACATTGTAAACTTTACTATGGAGAGAAGAATAAGCATTTCTTTTTCCATTATGTTGTAAGTTAATTTCGTTTTATGTAAAACTAATATTTTGAATTATGATGATGTGTTGCGGCAAATGGCCAAAATATTGTAAAATATTTCGTCGGCTTAATATGCAAACCTGCTAAATCCACTTTTTAATTAAATTGAGATTTTTATGCCGTGTGGTAGAGAAATTAACGACTCGTCGCACACAGGGCACAGTGTCAGATTTCATTGTTTTAGAGGGATTTTATTAAAAAAAAAATACTTATTTTTTTGTGTTAAATAAATTTAATACAATAAAAAACAAGCCTGGCATTTACAAACACAAGTTAAAAAAAATGTGTAAACAATAAGCGCACAATTATCCCTGCAAATATTATTGGGCCACCTGATCCAATTTCATGAAATGGACTACTCCATGGACTGGTCCGATGTAATGCACGCATGGACCATGTCATTGTTAAAAAGTGTTTGTAGTGAGACGACATGTCTTCGTTTTTTAACGACATGTTTTCGTTTTTAAACGAAGTTAAAATCAATCCTCTTGTGTACACAATGGAGTAGTTTTAAAACTACTCCTTTGTAGTTCAAAGTTGGTTATATGGTCCTGCCCTAGGACATCGTAATGTTAAATGAACCATGTTTTTTCCATACGTTTGGGCTACTTTTGGACTATCCCTAGTCCCTTGTGGGCTACTCTTTACACGCGTGTTTGGACTGGTCCTATTATTTGCAGGGATGCGCTACAAAATAAGACATACATAAATACAGTAAAGTAAGTGAAAGAACTCTCAACAACTTTTATAAAAAAAATAACATTTCAAGTGCTACGGCATTCCCTTACTACGAAGCAGGTTTGAAAGGGAGAATACTCAAAAATAACTGTATCAAAACATTCAGTGTGTAAGGCCGATCGTTACATACAACAATTTTTATATGCGCTTTATGTATCAAAAATGTATTGCTTCAAAGTGGTAACTCGCCATATAAAATTCATGTCTTCCGTAAGCGCAATGGCAAGCGAAACTTTTATGTTTCTCCCTTACAAACCTTCTTCGTGGGAAGCTCCATTTTTATTGGGAGTGTTCAGTTGTGTTCAGTGAAATTTTTTTACTACACTATTTACCAACCTTTCTATTTATTGAAACAAAAAAAGAAACCCCGCCCAACTGACTCCCAGATAAATTTGACGCCAACAAATTTTTAGCGAAATCTGGCTTTCAACAAAGCAAAACGAAAGACATGACCGTGTTTTTGATTTTATATGTGGAAATGTTAGTACTGGAAGTGATAAGACTGTAGACATTTCCAAGTTAAATAACTTTGTAAGAAAGTTTTGCTATGAAATAAACGTGAAGTGTAAAAAAGTAAACGCAACTAAAGTTGAGATATCTTAAGCCAAAAGCTTGGCTTAATTCTAAAATTGACATAACTAAAATTATTAGTGATGCCAAGGACCAACACACAGCTGGAAGACCAGAAAAAATCTTAAAGATTGCTGTGAAAAAACAAAGAAAAGGAAAGCAAAATAATTTTGGGATTCTTCAGACAATTCAATACTATTAATGGCAGCAGAAATCAAAATTCGTTCGTCTGGGAAACGATAATCGGCTAATATTTTTCACGAGCTTATTACTTCTTCTCCCAAAAGAGGCACTGACATTTTAAGAACCAGAGGCAATCCAGATAGTAAAGCAAGCCTTTCTCCTGACGAAGCTTTAGCACAAATGATTGATTGTGATTTATTCAGTCATAGTTACCGTATGCTTTCTCCTTTAAAAAAATAAAAGTGTAGGTGCGTCCGTCTGCATTTAAGGTAACGATATAAAACTTTTCTGTAATAAGCGTTTGTACATGGGCTATAAATTAAAATAGTCAATTTTGAGCCGAATAATACGCAAAACAAATAAACCGTAATACAACATTTATTATATTCAATGAAGAATTGTGTAACAGTGTTGGCAGTGGGCGTGGCATTTCTCTAAATTTTAAGGAAAGTTGCGCGTTAGTCCAAACATATCTTGTACGAAATTTCAAAACGCTAGCTCAATTACTTCCGAGATATTAATTCTGTCCAGCTAGATTAGCTAAATCTTACACTGTGCAGGGGCCAAAAGCAGTGATTTCATGGAATATTTAAAAAAAAGGTCAAGTACCGTGAAAACTAAAAATTCTCGGTTAAAATGCAAAATTTGCATCATCACGCCAAAAAAAATTAGGCCCTAATTTTGTAAACCACAACGCAACGACAAAGAATTACATTGAAAGCAAAAACAAATTCATAAATATTTTGTTGTTGCCTCTAACAGAAATTCAAATTGGTTTTTAAGATTTCATACGCCTCATTGCTTGTGGCGTTGAAAATTTTAAAACGGTAAATAAATTTCTATACAAAGCAGCAACAAAATTACAAAATATTTATGAATTTGTTTTTGCTTTCAATACAATACTTTGGCGTGCGTTGTGTTTTACAAAATTACTGCCTTAATGTCAAATATGTAACGGTGCTTTTGTAGTGACGCGTTGAAATTGATCATTGTAACAAAAAATTTAAAAAAATGGGTAAAAAAGCTATTTTTTTCCTAAATAAATCCGATTAACAGAAATTGAAATCAAAAAGTCATAAAAAAAAGCAAGCAACTTTCAAGCTCAGGTATTTATTCAAATGTGTCGCTTAAATTTAAAAAAAAATTTTGTGGAGGTGGTTTTATTTTTTAATTTTATATGGGAAGTGCAAAAATAAATAATTTTCTCAATTTAAGTGGACATAAAGTTATTAACTAGGCTTAGTTAAATTCATAAAAATTTTTTAAATTTAATAAATGTTTAAAGAACAAATTTACAGTGAAAATTAAACTTTATCAACGTTTGTTAAATTTAATAATCGTTTATGAATACGGGGGTTAAACTTTATTTTAAAGATTGAACCAATCCACGTTGTTTTAGAAAAAAAAAGGTTGCGCATCGGTGCGCCTTAGAAGTTATGTATGTACGAACTAGAAGCAACGAACGTTGAGTTTGTCAAGAAAAAGCGCTTCACGACTTCTGCTATAATTTTTATTGTTGTTGTTGCTGTTTTTATTAGAGATATGGAAATGTCGTGATTTCTTACGCGTGAGTCACACATGAGTTACGCGTGACCGTGACTTAATTTATATATTTTTAATGTTGTTTTGTATATTTCAATTCCATATATTGAAATTTTGCAGAAACAAGCTCGAGCGTTGTTTTTTTCAGTCACCAAAGCTTGTATGATATTTTGAAAAATTACAATTGTAAAACAAAAGATGAAAAATTACATATTTTAAAGAAAAACTAAAGAAACGCACTGGTTATGCGGTAGGCAACTCTCCAGTTTTCAATAATACTTTTATAGTAAGAAGTATTTAAACCAGATCTGATGAAAAATAATTTTTTACAAAATACGTATGTGGAGGTTTATTGCAGGGAATTTAGCAAGAGTGTGTGTGCGTGAATAAAAAATCAATTTATTATTTTATTTAATATTTTTTTTTTGTATGGTGGTACCCGTCTCCACCCTCTTAATTCTCCAAAGTTTTGTTGGAACATGAAGTTTGTTCTAAGAGTTTCCCACATCAAATTTAGTGTGGCTCACTATTGTAGCTGAGGAGCTATGAATTAATCTTCGAAAATAGGGCTTTTGTCCCCAGTCTGCGTTGGCCAGCATGTAGTTTTTCTTCAATTTGAGTCTTGAAGTGAGTAAAATCAACTGTATTTTGGGTTTTCCTCTCAAGCTGCAAATATGAAAAATAAGAAGTTTTTGTCTCTCCAGTAAAATTTGCTGAAAGGGAGTTAGCAGGCTTGCATATTAAGCCGACGATTTCTCATTTTCTCCACCACTGTACTTTTATCACTAACAAACATTTTAAAAAAGCATCAAAGCATACGAAAACATTAAAGTCAAGGACGATATTAATGCTGATTTCTTTAACTATACAAAGTTTTTTTTTCTTTTTTGAACACAATAGCGCTTAAATTAACTAAAATCATTACAAAATACATCCTTTTTACAAACACGCACAAAACCAATGGACACAAACACACACATAATTATACACACATCCATACACAGTTGACATCTGGCTAAGAAGGACAACAAAAAAAATGAGTCCTTTTTCTTTACACTCCACAGATTCATTCAGCCAGTCAGTCTATTGTTCAAAGTTCGGCACGCTGTTTGATGTCATTTTCGGAAGTATTGTTAGGACTTGAATAAAAGGATAAACTTTAACGTGTCTAATGTAATTTAACAAATTACAGTTAATTTGATTGAAAACTTATTTTCGTATTTTGCTTGTCTGGCTTTTTTTATTGAAATTTCTGATACGATGACTAAATGGGAAGAGCTAGAGAAGAAATTACAAAATATTTTAGTTTTTTATACAAGGGGAAGTATTTATTTGTACTTTTCAATACTAAAAACAAATATAAGTTTTTTAATAAATGTGATGTGGGTATACCCTTTAGGGACTGCTTTTTCGTATTTTTTTTTAAATATTTGAACTGCGCATTCACCAAGCAATAAAGTCACTGGTTGCATTTAATAAAAGAGTACATATTTATAAAATTTAATATAGAAACTTTTCGATTTGCTATTGTCTCGCCTTGTCTTTTTAAATAATACTAAATTACACTATGCCACAAAAAATGAACTTCAA
Source organism: Pollenia labialis (assembly GCA_949318255.1). NCBI lineage: Eukaryota > Metazoa > Arthropoda > Insecta > Diptera > Polleniidae > Pollenia > Pollenia labialis. The sequence continues at coordinate 111,876,726 of OX439141.1, forward strand.
AAATTAAACATTTTCTTAGCTAAATTGAGGCTGCTGACCACGAATATGGCATTCATTTATTTTTCTCAAGAAACGTTTTCGAGATATTCGTAAAAATCGTGTTTATCTGCAGTAGTTTTCGAAAAATCTCTATAACCGTTCAACTGATATGTTATAGATGTCTTTTCTCTTTCAGTCCGTGTCTATACTGTGTCGATCGGATTTAAATTTACTGAGCTACAGGGCTTTTATCTTGAAAAAATGTGTTTTTTCAAAATTCGCCCTTTTAATTCGCTCCAGTAAGGCAAAAAAAAAAATTTTAATTGCATCTTATGGTGAATTAAAATTGTCAAGAATTGCTATGGTAATGTCAAAGTGTATGCTGGACCCCAGGGCTAGAGAAATTTTATTCACCTCAACAGTGTCAAAATTTTACTTCCATGAGTACTTTGCTACCGATTCACACACACCCTAAGTAATATTTTGTTCCAAACATAGTAAGCGTAAAATTGTTATAGTCGGACAGAAAATTAAGAAATAATAAGTGATTTTAAATTTTCATGAAAACTTCTTTAAATCAACCCTGCTTTTGTTTTAAAGTGCCTTAATGCTGTTTTAGGTACTATGCTTTCACTTATCGGTCTATTTCAAGATACTGGATGACTCATAAATGGAATTTTGCAAAACATCATATATAAGAACAATGCACAAATTTTGCAACTGTTGTGCAGTGAAGACGGTTACCATTCAAGGCTTTGCTTTTAGAAAAGTTGTCTATTAATTCTATGCCTTTCAGTATTGCATTGCAACTGTCCCGCTTTTGTAGTTTTAATAACTTTTAAATTTCTAAATTGCATTGTATGTTAAAGTATGTAAATATTAGGGTGCTCAATTAATCGGGTTTTTGTTTTGTGCGATTAAACGATTAATCGATATTTGGCATTTTTGAGTTATTCGATTAAACGAATAAATTTTTAAAATTAATCGATTAATCGAATAATTCCAAATTCCGAAATTTTAAAATTACGAGATTTTGTTTCGATAATTTTAGAAAAAATTTGTACTTAAGTAATTACATTTTATTAACAAAAAAACAAAACAAACGAACAAAAATAAACAAAACATGTGTTGAGATAATTTTAGATGTACAAACAATTAAACAGATCTTTTAAAATAATCTTTCAAAAATAAAATGTTGTTGTTAATCGTTCGATTAATCGAACAAGAATTTAACGGTTGAAAACCCAAGTAAATATTCACTTGATAACTCTTAGTTTGTTTGTGATCTGTCTACATTATTAAAAAAAAAGTGTCCGAAGAAAGTTGACCAAAATCTTTTTGAAAACTTATAAATCTTATCATCGTTGCTTAGACAGATTTGTCAATAAGCCATGGACTCTAAACGTATATTATTCTTCGTGTTTTGCAAATTTAACTAAAATTGGTACGGGCATGGAGGAGTATTTGTCATTCGGTGAGCCAGTTGAAGGAGGAATCCAATTGATCATATGACTGATTTCTATATCTGCCTGACCAAAGTGCACAGCGGAAAAATAGTTAAGTTATATTTAGGGATACAAGTCAATTGATGCCATTGGTGTATATTAAATAAATAAAATAAAATCTGCATTATTTAAAGTGTAATTTGATATTTCACAAAAATCAACTTTTTACAATTTTATGTTTTCCGATAAAACTTAGTGATGACAATGATTTGTTTGTAGTTAACGTAGTAATTCAAAATTATTTACGTATAAATGAGATAATTCGCTCTCAAATTTTGTTTGACAAATTATGTAATTTCGATCATAATATTTTGTCCATTTTTTTCGACTTTAATGGCCGATTTCACCAACTTATTTAAATATTAATTTATGTTTAAAATTCATTTGTATGGCAAATAAATAAAATAATGAAAAACTTTATTTAAATATGAATTTATATATAAATATAATTGAATAGAATAAAGACGAAGACATAACATTGAAAAGTTTTAACTCATATCATAACAAATTGAAATTTACCCTGGAGAGGGAGAAGGACAATGCAATGCCATATCTGGACATGAAGATATACCGACAAAATGCAACAATAATAACAGATGCTTGTTAAATTTCCACTCAACACAACCCATGGTTACGCTTAATATATCAAATGATCTTTAGAAGAAAATATTTTCTGAAAATTTCGGAAAAATCGGTTCAGAACGAAAAAGTCATGAGCAAATTTTTTTTTTAAATACCCATTTTCGGGAATCATAGACCTTTCCGAGTCCAAGTTTCATAACCCAAGTAAATTGTAAATTTCCTCTTAAACACGTCACACATAGAAAAAACAAATAGAAAAAACATGAATAAGTAATTTAAGCATAGTCTTTTAATAATTTTTTAACATCATTATTGTACTCCAATTTTTTTATTTGCAGCTTCATTTTTGCAGTGTTCATACCAGTATGGTCCATTGTGACGCCTCAATTAGAGGTAGTTATATAGAGATAGAAAGTAGGTGAAATAAACAGGGAAAGCACAAACAAAAATAAAAGATAGATAGAAAAGAAGGTTTCGGACCAGCCCCGAGAAAAATTCTACTCAACTAAATTCGCCCTATGCTACTTATAGGATCTTCGGGAACATATATATATATATATATATATATATAAATTCGCCCTACATGCGGCCAGCATCCAGTCTCCTCTCGCGCAGCCAGGCCATCCCCATTACAAATCTTATCAGATTCTCGAGTCCGCATGCCAATACATCCCCAAATTCGCCCAGGAATCCACTGCCCAGCCACCTCAGCCTGCTGCCCAGCAACCTGGGACAGTGGCACAAAAAGTGCTAATCAGGGTCCTCACACAACCTGCACATATCCGACAAGTCGTATCCTATCTGTGTTCATAAGTGGCTACACGTCCAATTCTTCGCGAATCAATAGGTTCTATAGTCTTTATTCCTCGCTTACTGAGCTTCCTCGTACAGCATACCTAATACAAATAAATTCAAATTTAATTGAAGCTTATGCTTTTTCAACAACGAAATATCGAGGGCCTATATTCAAAACCCTCTATCTTTGATTTTGACGAAAATGACTTTTTAATGGTAAAATGTTCAGTAAAACAAACCTCATGTATGGTGTGATTTTCATTACAAACATATTTTTTTTTTGCTGTTTTATTTGCATTTTTGTATTTTCTCTATCTTACACAATTAATTCTTCTGAATGCAAAACCCTCTATCTTTTCTAATAATTAATTTTCAAATATTTTTTGGAACAAGTTGTTCTTCCAATACATGTTTTTTACTATTTTTTGCAAGCTGAACATGAATTTGACATTTTTAGTTGTTTATCAAAATAGCGAAAGCCGATTCTGAACAAAAAAAAAATTTGTTGCTTTAACTTTTTGATTAATATTTTTAATTATTATTTTTTTTATCTTATGTTGTATTATTAGCCTTTATCTTAAATAAGCCAGGTTATACACCGACAGATGGCATTAATAAAATCAAAATAATTTATTTTTATTAAAATTCAAAACCCTCTATCTTTTCATTTTCATACATACATATTGAATATTTTTGAGAAGCAAAATCCTCTATCTCGCATAAAGTCCCCAATAATGCAAAATTTTATGAACCAATTACCTGTGAGATTCAGTAGTTAATTTAAAAAAATTGTAGAATACCGAATTTTAATAACTCAATTAATACGCGAAAAAAACAGTTTTTTGGCTCTCCTGAAAAGTTGTGTTTTTTAAGATAGAGGATTTTGAATATAGGCCCTCGATATATAACAATTAACACTATTGCCTAGTATGTATATTACTTTATGTAATAATTTTAAACAGTAAAAATTTGTGGCAACTACAACAAGCATTAACGAAAATTCATGTTGCTTTACTTTATAATTTTATGGTTTTTGCTGTTTTTTTTTGGAAAGGACCAGGTAGGAAGACCTGAAACTTTTTTAATGCAAATTTCATCTAAGACAAATGTTATTTACGAAAATATACAACAAAGTCTAATGATAAGTTTACTGTGATTGTACCAAAAGAATGAATATACAGTAAATTTGCATGCCATTTTAAACAACCGAAAATATATGAACTTTGAGCGTTTCTGTCAAAACAAATAATAAATATATCAGGCTTATGAAATCATAATATTCAGATATCTGACAACAAAATACCAAAAAATTATTTAACTCGGCGAACATGAAAAAAAAATGTATTAATGCCGCTCTTCAACCACTGCGCGTCGGTATATAAATCTGTCGAATCGATTAAATAATGGCTGAGTTATGACCAACATACTGAAATTCCAAAAATTATTCTTTTTATACCCTGCATCGAGGTAGGAGGGTCTATATTGCGGTGAACAAAAACAATAATTAGTGTTGTGGTTATTTTTGTTGAACTGTTTTATGGTTTTAAATCCAAATTTTGACGTTTTAATCATGCTAAAGTTCAAAAAATTTAATTTACATTAAATTATTTTTATGAACAAAGAAATTGTTTAACAAAAAAATAAAAAAAAATTTACTGAGTTGAGCTGTGAACCGTAAAACGGGCCATATTTCATTTTAATTATATTCAAACAACGTTTCTTCATGAATAAGTTGCGTAGGGGGGTTTGTAAAGGTTGGAAACTGTGAGTCCCCTTGGTTTTTCAAAAAAAAAAATTTTAATAATTAGAATTGTGGTTATTTTGTTGAACAATTTATGGTTTTTAATCCAAATTTTTTTTTTAATATTTAAATCAGGCTTAAGTTCATCAAATTTAATTTTCATTAAATTATTTTTATGAAGAAACGAATTTTACAACATGAAAATTAATTAAAATTGTTATTGATAATCATTCATTCTTGACTGACCTGAGATTCGAACCCAGGCGGCTGGTTACCATGACATGTTTCGATCACAACCACTTGATCTCCTCAGATGGATTTGCCGTCTTACACTCGCAGCCATTGACGACTGCTGACGTCAATAGTCAAACATGTTAAAATACAATTTGGTTTAAGGATTGATGTTTGACTATTGACGTCAGCAGTCGTCGATGGCTGCGAGTGTAAGACGGCAAATCCATCTGAGGAGATCAAGTGGTTGTGATCGAAACATGTCATGGTAACCAGCCGCCTGGGTTCGAATCTCAGGTCAGTCAAGAATGAATGATTATCAATAACAATTTTAATTAATTTTCATGTTGTAAAATTCCTTTCTTCATAAAAATAATTTAATGAAAATTAAATTTGATGAACTTAAGCCTGATTTAAATATTAAAAAAAAAAAAAAAAAATTTTTTAATTTGTATGTTCTAAAAACGATTTAAAAAATATCTACCAGTTTTCGCTTTTTAAATTAAGGGGGTAATTTTGTTGTTCACTTCACAAAAAAAATTACCCCCTTAATTTATAATGAAGTTTTTAGTACTGTAAACATGTATCTACATATGTATATGTAAAAACTATTTAGTTTTTGTCTAGTTGCTCTGTATTCTGCTCGCACAATAGTGAAGCACTCTTACTTGTTTAAAGTTATAATTCTTTGAAAAAAACATCATCTCTAGACATTTAACATCGGCTGATTACTTAGCTTTTATACAGAAAGATGTTGTATATTCAATTTCGTAGAGCCATAGTTTTTTAAATTTTTTTAAAAGTTCCTTTTAAGACCTTTTACGCTTAAGTATTTGACTCATAAAGAAAATGTATGAAGTCTTTAAGAAAAGTGACATCAAAATGTAGACAAGTAGCAAGAGAATAGCAAACTTTTTTTTACACATCACAGGAAAATAGCTACAGGAAACCAACACAAACAACGAAAACAACTTTTTTACAAAAATACGTGTGTGTTTGTATGTACGCATATGATAGTAGAATTATCCTGGTAATAAGCATGTGTATGAGCATGCAAAAAAAAAAACTCATTGCATATGTATGTGCTCAAATGATGTATGATAAATAAACATGTGAATATGTCTTGGATAATAATGTGGATGTAAAACTTCCTCTTCCATTTTTTTAACATTTCCTTGATAAATGCCTAAGGGCGATGACGGTGCTTTTGTTTGTTTATTAGTTTGATTTACAACGAGATATTTGTGTAGCTATGGTAATTTTAAAAGAACAACAGCGTGGTACAACCTTGCATCTAAAACATAAATTTTTGAATTTCAAATTTGTAGTATTCCAGCAATTCAAACAAAAAGAAAAAATTAAGTCAAATAAATTGTTTAAGCTTCTTTGATTGCTGATGAAAAGAAGGTTAGCCATCTCTGCAGAAACTCAGTATTTTAAAAAATTCATGCTCATGCATACGAAATTTTAATGTAGTAACAAGTATGTGTGTGTATATTTATTGCAATAAATACAATGATTATTATAAAGTTAAATAGGAACCAAAGCCACCAGAAAGATCATAATTCAAGTAAAATAATTATCTGTAAATCTTCATATTGTCTTAAAAATTAATGTGAAATATTAAGAGAAATTGCTTAACTTTCAAACAAGAGGTTTATAATGGTTAAATTTAGAACGTATGAGTAATAATTAATAATGCTTAATTAATTACTTATACATGGGTGGATTTTTAATACCTCATATTGAACAATTTTTTTTGTCCATCTTCTTTATAGCCTTTTTTTAAAACACTAAGAATCGATGATCGTATATGACTTAGAATCACTTTCCCAACTGATTGAAGCTTGTCTGTCCGTCCGTTTGCCCATCACATTTTTAAAAGTTTTTAAAATATTATCGGTTACACTATACAACAAATGGAAAAAAAATTTGTTTTCCTTAAATAACCACTATATTTTTTTGATTCGATTTAGTCAACCTACGTCAAAAACCATTTCTATTTCAAATTAAATGGTAACTTTTTTTTAAAATTTATTTTTCTAAAATTTTAGATTTTTGAAGTGGCTGCTCTATACATCTTTATGAAGTCCAACAACAAATAAATTTAATTACACCAGATTTAAGTCTTTCTAATATCATTATTTGATTAAGCTATTTATATTTTTTTGTTTAATTATAAAATTTTTCAATTCAAAAAATTCATAATAAATTTAAATTAACAAAAACTTCCCGGTTTGAGTTCTTAATCGTAAAGCTGCATCTTTAAAAAATAAAATAAATTTTATTTAATTGAATTCTATGCGCAAATTCTCGAAAAACTGAAAGAACCTAGTTTTGACATTTTTATCGCAAATTTGTGTAGAGCTAAAAATCACAAAGTTTAACCTCCTCATTGCACAATATTTTTGTGAACGTACCGCAAATATGTGTAAAGCAACATGTTGAAAAAATAATTAAACATGTTGCTCTACACAAATTTGCTAGAAAAATTGTCAAAAATAGGTTTTGACACTTTAATGGCCGTTTTCTCATTACACGATTAACTTTTATCCCAACGAAAAACTGCACATTAAAGAAATTTGGTTTTCTCAATGTCTCATTTGCTTCTATTCTGTCGCAAAGCTAACCAGCACTCATCTGCCGATTATTTATTTTCCTTTTATTTGCCGTACAGATAAATTCAATCAGCTGACTCCCAACTTTTACATGTATTTTGAGAGGCGTTGCCAGCTTAAAACCATGTTTTTTGTCGGTATATTGAGAAACCCAAAATTGTTAACAGACGGTTTATCGGTCTAATAAATTTATGTTGACATTAAGTAACAGGCAGTTTGACGGTACATTGAAAAAATGGCCATAAGCCTAGTACTCCGTTCGAACATGCGAAAAATGTTGAGCAACATTGATTATTTCACACGAAAATTTTGTCATGTATCAATATTATCTATCTCGCGGTTTTTAAAAACTTAACGTTTTTATTAGTTACAAGTATACAACATTTTTTTTTTGAAAGTAAACAAAAACCATAGTTGGGGGTAGTGCACTAAATGTTGATTTAAATCAACATTGCACTCTAACTTACTAAAACTGCAAACAATTAGTTTTTACAATTTTTACCAGCTTTAGTGATGATTGGTATTTTTTTCACTATCGCTAACTGTGATTGTATGCATAAAATCTGCACTCAAACCAAATTTATAGTTCAAAATTTGAACTTGCAATCACAAAGCTGTACGAAAACATATAATCACTAAAATTTAAATAAATTTAATTTTGTACGTGCATGATTTTTGATTTTTCCGATGATATGCATAAGCAAAGGAAATTAAACTAAATGAAATTCTGTCAATACCGGAATAATTCCTGGATTTAGTCATTAAAACACAAGTTTTGTATTTTAAAATGTGTGCAAAATTTTTAGTCAAATAAGTTAAGAAAAACAACTGCAATTAACTGATGATTGCTTTTTTTAAATCAAACTATTTTTTTAGCGCAAAATGTTTTAGCGTTGCAATCACTTATGTGCAGTGAGATTGCTAAATTTCAATTCATCACTCAACATCGACAAAATTATTGCAATCATTTTAAACTAGTGCACTACCCCCCATCTATGACAAAAACCATGTGTTTTGATAATTGTCATTAAAAAAAAGTAAAACAATTTTATTTTAATAATTTTCTATAGTAAAAAACAAAAAAATTTAATTTTATTATTCATTTTTTCACTTTTCTACATTTTTCTTTTTGGAACGCTTGTTATAAACCCCACCTCACAAATACAAAATAAAATGTTACAAAAAATGATTGGCTGTTGCTTAAAATTCTGTGCGAAATAATATGAACTGCACTTGTTTCGCACGAAAAATGTTGCTAGAAACATTTTGCATGTTTTTCGTAATATAAACAGAGTACAACTCCATCAACATTGTTTCGTTTGTATTTCACAGAAATTTTTTTTATATTGAGTTTGAAAACATTTCGCACGAAATACTGAACAGAGTACCAGGCTTTATCGGGAAAAAAGCACATGGACTTTCATGAAACAAAATTTATTTTTTTTCTATTATATGCTGTTTTATGTTAAAATAATTAAAGTAAAGGATTAAAAAAAATATTGTGTAAAAAAGAGGTAAAACATTGTGATTATTAGCTCTACACAAATTTGCGATGAAAATGTTAAAACTAGGATCTTTCAGTTTATCGGGAATAAAACAGGAATTTCATGAAATAATATTCATTTTATTTCTAAAAGATGCAGCTTTATGAATAAGAACTCAAACCGGGCACTTTTTGTTGATTTAAACTTTTTATGAATATTTTGAATTGAAAAATTTTATAATTAAACAAAAAAAAATAATTTTTTTTCTACTTGTGCCTCAATAACTCCAAAAATAATGGCTAATCAAAAAATGATATTAGGAAGACTTAAATCTTTCGTAATTTAAAATTTTGTGACGAATTGCATAACATACTCGAGTACGTCGTTCCAAAGTTGCGACAAGATATATGAAGCTGCTCCAATTTAAAAATCTCGAAATTTTAGAAAAAAAATTTTTTTTAAAAAAAACTTGCAATAGAATTAAAATTAAAAAAAAACCCAATTTAAATTTATTGTTTATTTTCCACTTAGTTCGTTTAATACGTTGTTACAGTAAAATATAAATTGATGGGATAAATTTTCGAAAGGAAACCTCTGTCTATTTGGAGTCAGCATGTTCTTGTACATAGAAAAAGTTCTTTCTACGTCTACACATGCTCACTTAATATATTTAAAATTGAGAGAAAATACTCTGAAGTATATTTTTTACGATTGGACTCACAATTCCGCCTTAATTTTTTAATAAAACTGATTTTAATTTTTTATTAACTTTGTCTCCTTTATCCCCTGAAACACCGGACACTTTTGTTTCTAATTTTGTATAGAGAAATTTTTAATAGCTTAAACAACAGGGTGGCGCAGAATGACCTATATGGTTTAAATGGCTTACAACTTTTTTATTTTATTTTTATTATATAATATTTTTTTTAACGACAGGTTATTATTAGAAAAATATTATCCTGTAAGTGATGTCTATTTTCTGCTTCGCACATACGTGCTCTTTTTAGCATACTTTCCATAACTTTTCCCAACCGGGAACATCCCATACACAAATCAGGCATCCCATCAGCAGGTTTGAAGCGGTTTGAGGTATGAGTTCATACTAGGGATGCCAAATGGGACCAGGTATTTTGAATCCCGGGATTCGGGATTTTTTATTCAAAAAAACGGGATCCCGGGACGGATCGGAATTTTTCGGGATTTCATATATAAAGACCAATTTTTAAAATTCATTTACATAGTTATAATAAAATGTTTATTTATAAGTATTAAAACAAATAAATTCATGAAGAATATTAAACTCATTACAAAATAAAACAGTTTAATGTATTCTTTTAAAGTAACATGGAAAAATTATGTATTAAAACTTATATTTTAAAAAGCTTCTAAAACAAACTAATGACGTCTGATAATCGATACCTTATTTTATTGAAAATATATGCTGCCGACGAAAGCAATGTTCGCAATAATCACTTCTGGGTGGTATCGTTAATAATTAGATACATGTGCATATGATACATGACAATATTTAATTTATTGTATATCAAATATATACATATGCAAGTATTAATCTAATAAAATAAACTTAAGCAAATGTGTCCAAAGACCTTTGGTAGAATCTCTTAAAGTTTTTAACACCTTTTTGCACAACTTGCATTGTGCGTACATTTATTGTAACATTTATTCACTTGTGACTTCTTTTTGTAACCAGTTAAAAATTAGAATCATTGCCAATTTGATTTAATATTAAATTTTTCAAGTTATTTTTAACCCAGGGTGCCTCACGTTTATTTAAATATATGTAGTTGTATATATAGAAAAAAATACCACATATTACTAAATCCAAAATCTCGGGATTTTTACATAAAAAATTCCGGGATTCGAGACTTAAATTTTTAGAATAATCCCGGGATTTCGGTATTCGAGATTTCGGGACTGGCATCCCTAGTTCATACATAAAACCTGATCCTTACCGAGCACAGTTTTTACTGGGACATTTCATTACAATTGATTTGATAGTGGGCCCAAAGATCCTCTTCCGGATAGCAGCTTATATGGGGTTGTATTGAATTATAGACCGATTCGCCCTTGTACAGATTGGAAACTATGTACCAATTTTTATTAAATTATCTTCAAAAGTGCGACCTGTACTTTGCGTGCACGGACATGGGCTGCCAGCCAGCCAGACGGAAATCGTTAGATTGACTCAGAAAGTGATTCTGAGTCGATCGGTATACTTTAGGTCTTATATTTTAAGGTGTAACACACATCAGCTAACATGCATAATACCCACTTCACTCTTGAGGCGTGGGTAAAATAACGTATAGAGATAATATAGGTGGTTGGGATGTTATTGTACAAGGGAACCAAAAAATATTACTTTAATGTTGAACGATTTTTTTTACCCAGAGTTGTTACAGCACAAAAAGGGTATGGCTATTAAATATCATGAAATGGTTGTGCGATATGTTAAATTTTTTCACAGTTATCATTATTTAGTTGTTAGAAAAACGATTATTTTTCAGTCAACAATACTTAAATATATGATTGCGATAAACATTGAAATGTTTACAGTAACTATAATATTGCTGATATTTAATAAAATAAAAATTGTTTGTGTACTTCAACAATAAATTGTTACAATAAACATAATGTAGTTGCCGTAACCATGCCAACCCATAGTGTCCATGGGCACTATGACACTGGACGTTATGACATGCCACCTATCAAAATTTGTTTTTCCATAACGTATAAATTAACCTAAGATAACGTATACATAAGTAAGAGGAAAATATAATACTGTCATAAAATTGTTCAACCATTAGTTAAACAGCACTAGAAATTGTGATGTGAGATTTGATAAAAGTCATATTCCACTCCCGAAAAATTGTATTCCTTGAGAGGGAAGTGTATTTAAGATTTGCCACAGTCGTATAAAGCGTCTTTCTTGTTAAGAATTTAACATTGCACTTAAAAGTCATTGACTACATAAATCAAGTGACTGCTAATTTAAACAGATTTTTAAATTTTTGAAATAAACTTTTATTTTTAACTAGAAACATTAGTAAAATACTGACAATGAAAAAAAGCATTTCGCAACAAAAGTGCTTCATCATTTATTTCTAACTGCCATTTGTATTTTTATTCATTCTGGTAATTTAAAGATTCATTCATTCCATTTTTTGATTTATTTGAACTTGTTAATGGTGTCTAATAACGAACATTTTTGAAGTGCAGACACAAAAAATTGTGTTAAGTACTTGTACTGTGGACCGTTTGTTCTTAATGTATTTTTCTTCTTACAGAAAATCATGATGAATTGTTAGAAATAAATAAGATAATTAGTGATTTGCCAAATAAATGTATTTTAAACTGAAGTTTGTGGTTCGTGGCGCTCATTAAATAAATGACTGGCTAAAAATTAATACTTTGATTTTTTTTCTCTAATGCGTTTTCTAACAAAAAAAAAAGTTTAACAAATACATCATGTTTTAAAGGGATGCAATATTAAATGTAAATTTAAGTTAAAATATTATTTATTTATGTATTGTTTTTTATTTTAATTCCATAAATTCAATCTGAATTTCCAAACAAAATCAAAAAATATCGATTTGCATTAATTCTCCCTTGTGAATTTCCATAATCGACATCAAAAAACGTTTAACATAAATTATCGCTTAATAATGCTGCTGTTATAAATCTTAAATTTGGCAATTTGGCACAAACTGTGCTCTGAATGCCAACACACCTTCCATTCCAACGCACACTTACATTAATACATACTCAAACACATATTAACATTGCAAATATATTTATGTGCTAAAACACAAACATGTGTAAAAAAATATATTCTTAAGTTCGTTTGTAACAAAAAAGCACACTCAGCTTAAGATTGTACCTGTCTAATAACAATTTTCATAATATTCGCTTATTCTCTTTAAATTTAACAAGTAAAAGTGTTAAAGTCGGCTGTGCCGAATCTTTTATACCCTCTACCAAGAGTTAGAATAATTTCAGAAGGATTTATATGGGATCTACGATAAATTATTTTAATGAATGATTTTATTTTTAGCCATATAATAAAAACTTAATTGCACCTTGTTTCAATAAAACATCATGATTTATTTCAGGTTTAGGCGTATTAAAGTATTGTTCAGTACAATGATTTCAAGCACAAGGTGGGGCAAAAGTAATCAGCCTGTTGTAAAATGCTATAACAATTTTTTGACAATTGTGAAGTAAACTAACGCAGAATACCAAGTGACAAGCCATAAATCTGTGTATCCCGCAAGAACGCAACATAATTGTTTCCATTTTGCTGAGCAACAATTCGTCGGTTATGTTGGCACAGTGTGAATTTCGTTGCAGATTTCCTGGCCGTCCGACACCAATTGGCCAAACACTGCGGCGTTTGGATACTCGCCTTAAATAAACTGAGACAACACAAGATCTTCTCTAGGCTGGCCGACCACAGAGGTCTACTGAGAATATCTCTGCTTTTGTCCAAGATGTCGAAAAGTAGCCTGGAACAACGACCAAACGACTTTTGGTGAAAGATTTAAAGATGTTCCCCCACAACGTGCAGACTGTGCATACGCTGTTGAACACCAAACGCATATAACCTACGCCCAAGCCATCCTGAATCTTAACGAAGAGGTAGATAATTTTTCATCGAAAATTATCATGAGTGATGAGGCTCATTTCTATCATAGCGGACGTGAAAAAACAAAATAATCGTTTCTGGGGCATCGAAAATCTGTGTATCACCCACATCTACCCAAAGCTATTGCGTGGTATGCTGTTTACGCTGGAGGAGTCATCGGGCCATTTACTTATCTTTTTGTTTTTTGTTTTGAAAACGGCGGCTGTGGACGGTGCGCGCTACGGAGCCATGATTATAGAATTACAATTTGATGAATTGGGACTGGAGAACATGTGGTTCCAATAGGACGGTGCAACAGCGCACACTGCTCGAGACAGAGCAGATATTCTGATAGAAGCTTTTCCGGGTCGCTAAATCTCTCGTTTTGGTGATTTCCACTGGTAGGACAGATCAGCCGACTTAACCGTTCCAGACTTTTGTGTATGTGGTTTATGTCACTGGTTTACGTCAACAAGCTTCAGACTCGTAAAGCACTGAAGGATAATATTCGTCAGAAATGCGAGAAATTGTCGCCAGAAATTCTGGAAAGAGTGATTAATAATGTCATAAAACGATCCAATTCAGTCTTAACTTGTTGGAATTAATTCTAATGGATTAGATAAACAAAGTTCACAAGCAGAACCAAAGTTTTTCATTAAAAAAAATAAAGCAAAAGAACATTAGGTGATTACTTTTGGCCCACCATAAAAGCTAAATAGTACCAAATTTTAAAATAATAATACAATAATGTTAGCGCCTTACGCATATTAACGTGCTTTTAGGAAGACCTCTTTATATGGGACTTATGGTAAACTAGAGACCGATATTCACAATATTGTTTGGTGTTATTCCTAGCAAGTCTCATAAATCAAAATTGGCCAAATTTCACTTCAATAGCGTCATTTGGTACGTTAGTGATGTTACGAAATCAATTTTCAATACGAATATCTGGGTCAATATTTGTCGAATACGAATATTTAAACTAAAAATCAACACGATATTTTAAATTTAATCTAAAAAATTTCCCGTTTGCGTGGATAATAAAAAGTTAAAAAAAAACTATCAATGATAAATTAGGAAATATACGAGCTTATTTTACCTTTGGCCAGACAATATTTAGTGGCACTACCAACGAGTGTTCTGAGCGAGCGGATCTTTGGGGGTGCGGGAATTATTTTCACACAATACTTTTATTTTTGAAGTTCAATTTTGCTGTACGGAGATTTGATTACACATGTTAACAGTACATACTTACATCACTTTCCGGAAAAATCTTAGTCGTCGTTGACTGCTTATAATATACAGATTTACAATGTACAGTTTGGAGTATAAGTAACACTATGATTTATTTATTAAATAACTTTTTGCTTTCGGATTTTATTTAACATTGGAATTTATTAAAATTTAGGTAAAAGTTTACTGACGTGCGCTTTCCAGAGAATTTCCCATAACTTTTCTAGTAAGAATTTCAGGTCCGAGCGTCGTCGCATCTTCTCGGATATTCACCTTTAGCTGTTGGATGATTATTGACTTATTGGCATACACTTAACCCTTAATGTAACCCCAGAGAAAAAATCGGGTGAACTGAATTTTAAATTCAGGTGGCCAATTAAAAAACGCGATATTATTCGATCGTCAAAAATTTTGCGCAGAGCCGTAGTTGGACAAGCTGTGGCTCCATCTTGTTGGAACCACAACTCTGCATTGTTCAATCTCTACCTCGGGTCTTAAATATTTTAAATCGTTGCCCGTTATCGACATTAACCATTAATTGTTCATTGTTTTTGAAAAAATATGGTCCAAAACCATTCACGTAACCATTGAGTTAAAAATGTGCCTCATCGCTCCTTATTCGATGTGATCTTTGCGTGTGAATTAATCGAATGCTGACTTTCAAAATGAAAAATTTTTGGTTCCTTGTTATGTGCTGAGTCCATGAAAAATTGGCCAAGGTTTTCAAAGCTAATTCTGAACAAAAAAACCCAAAATAAAAAACGTATGCAAAATAAAAATGTTACTTTTTGCCACCCTGTATAACTTCAAAAGGCTGTTCAGCAAAGTAAAAAATTTCGACAACAGAACTATCTTGAAGACGTGCAAACATTATTTCTAAATATGCACTGAAGTTTTGGAAATATCGTAAAAGTTTAACCGAAAAAAATTACTTTTTTGTTTTTAAAAATGCATAAAAAATTAAAATCCAACAACTAGTTTTTTGTTCAAAAGCATGTAGCCTAAAATTTCCCAAAGGAATTGAGTCCTTTAGCATTGAAATTTGAGCACAATTTTTAAATAAATTCACAATTTTTTTAATAAACAAATAATATTTAACAAGGTTTCGTTTAAATGTGCTACATTCCAATTTCATACTATTGATAAACTGAGAGTTATTGTTGATGGGATAAGCTATTCCTACGCGCATTTCACTGGTTGCTTAGGCCAGATCGTCAGGAAACTTCATCCAAAGATTTTAGAAAACCTAAAGATATAAAACAAATAAAAAATTTAAGCGAATAAGAATTATAAGCCACAGTTATATTTGTAACAATATCAAAGCTTAAACAAAAACATCAACAATAAACAACAATTATTATTCTCTATTTCTTTTTATTTACTTTTTTACAATTTAACGTTTTTTTTCAACTTATTCACAAAATATTCTTTAAATATTTGTAAGAATTTGGCGAGTATGAAGAGTAATACGAATGCCATTAAATAGGCGAATAATCGGTAACACGAATACGAATATTCGTAACATCATTAGTAGGTGTACTAAAGACTTTTTTTAAGGAAGAGCTTTATATGAGGCATGTTGTATATTATTGACTTATCTTTACGAGCTTTATGCAACTCAATTTTGGAAACATGGTAAACTATAAACCGATTTTCACGGAATTTCGTAGTGTGATAAAAAGAAATACCGAACAATGATACGCCAAATTTTACAAGAATATAAACAATTGTTATGGTTTAAGGCGTACTACAGTGTTTGATGACAGTGGGCTTTATATATTGGCCTTAGCAAAATTATGATACAATCTTCAAGAAATTTGTTGGTATGAGTTCTAGTCACATTACAATCGGTGCATGCCGCCACTAATATTAATTATTTTAATTTTCGTAACAAAAATATCTATTTTTTCTTAGAATTAGAATTACTCAAGGGGTCAGAATATATCTACTTTATGGATTCTAAGATGAATATAAAATTTATTTCACACTGAATGACAAACTAAATATACCCTAATTTACGCCACTAGTGGTGGAGGGTATAAAAAAATCAAAAAAAAAAACTAAAGGAAAAGTTGTCAGCATATGTTGCCAAATAGATAAGCTATTATCATATTTTAAGTTCAAATCTTTTCGAAAGAAATTGCTTCTCACACTCTATTTTTAAGGTACAAGTATTTTAAAACTTATTCTTTTCCTTTAATAAAAAAGCAGACATTTTCTTTTCTAAACATATGAATATAATGGGAAAAATATTATTTTCATATTATGCAAATTTTGATTGTTTTCAACATAAAATGTTCGTGAAACATGAGATAAGTGTTGGATTGTAAAGTTGTTTTTGCTTTTGTTTTTAAAACAGCAAATCAAAAAGGATATTTGTATTTTGTTTTTATTTAATGTCAGTTTACTTTTGAGAAGAAATCTTTTGCTTCTTTCTCGTTGGAGGTGCATAAGGACACTCACACTTCAAGCGGAACACATTGCAAAAGTCTAATGTTTGGAACTCAGCATAAAAGCTTTAGTTTATTTTAAGAATTTTCATTTAATATAATTTATTTTATATGAATTATATCAATTAAATTGGCGCAATTTAATTCAGACCTACTAAAAGTAATTAACATAAAGATGAAAATTAAGTCGTGTATGCGGTGTCCCATTTATTTTGGGAGAACCTGTATATATAAATTATAATTGAGTTGATACTGAAATTACACAAGCTGTAATATTTTCGATGGAATATTTCAAAGTCTTTTGGTAGTAAAATTAAGCCATAAAATATTTTGGTAAAAAAATATGGCTCAAAATATCTTCTCAACTTTTAAGGAAAATACCCAATACTAATACTTCGGAATAAAGTGATACGTTTTTTAGGTAGATGTGCTCAAAAGCTTTAAAAGTATGTTACAAGAGTCTTAAGAAGCTCTTAACATCGAGTGGACTAGCAGGAGGTAACAAACCATTACCTTAAAACGGGTTCTGCTAAATAACCACAGCATACGGGGACATCCGAACTTTGTACTAGGTTTAAGTTCCACAATTTTCCCTAAACCTGACATTTAAATGTTATCACTCCTTTCACAAGGGCTATTGCCTTTCGTGGTACCAAATAGGACTCGGGTTAGCCACAATCCTTAGGAGATCTGCTAACTTATATTCGATATTCCCCGAGAGTGGAATATCGAAACGTTGGTAGTAGTTCTTAAGTCGCATATTCATTATTTTTGGTTTTGTAAAATTTAAAACAAATTATAGTCAGAAAAGATTTAGATGGCAGCACCAACAACAGCATTAAAAACACTATTCCGACATATTAATACTCAGGTGTCAACACACTGAACAATTAGCTCAGGGGTCGCAGCAAACCATCTTGAGGAACTTCAACTTTTCGATGTTACATTTCGTTGGGAAAAAACAGGTGCATGCAACCAAGGATGCGACAGAACTTATGAATTTTTCGAATTTCTTAAGTTTGAAGTTTTACCAGAGTGCTTAACTCTGGTGCTACGGGAGTCAGTTGATCCCGGTGACATGGCACCGGTCTGACTATTGGTTGAGGCCTCCGTTACTATGCTACTTACCAGACATGCTTCCTGTCTTTCTTGGCAATCCCTTTGCGGAAGCCTTGCCGTTCTTTAAAGGGACACTTTCGGGGTTCACGTAGTGGCTGTATATCTAAAATCGCAGGAGAGCTGGATATGCATCCTTGTAGAAAAGTTTAGCCTATGAACGTTCCTAAGTTCCTGTTGCTATTCAACAAAAGCCACTGGATTTTAATATAGTTAGCAGTGAAGGATAGATATTAGTTTTGGCTCCTGGACAAGGGTCGAGTGTATAATAATTCCCGGATTATACTTCCAAATTTCAACTTGTATGAGAGTACCCATGCACACACAGGGGAACTAGGTAAAAGCATAAAAAATCCAGTGGTTTAGATCCTCTATGAGATTGGGCTTTATGCCTGGTGCTCAATGAGTAAATGCCCTCTTTATGATCAAGTGCGATATGTATATGGGGAATTATTTGTGAAGCGGACAACCCAATAAAAAACATTCATTTTAAAAAAATAGTTTTCATCTGTAAAACCGGAAATGATAAATTTAAATCAAAATTTTTCTAACTTAATCATAATTTTTTTAATCGAAATTCGCATATAGTGTCCTTATTATATTGTAAAAGTTTTATTGTGGGACATCTTTAAGTTTAAAAGTTATACAAATTTCTTTACACTCGTACATGTGGTTATTGCAATATTTTAATTTATTTTAATTTTTCTCAAACTTATTTTTGGGAATACAAAATTTATTATTAATAAGATTTTTTGACGTGCTAAATTCCAAATTTTTATTTTTGATAAGTACCAAGGTATATTTACACAAGGTAGACTCATTTGGGAGTGTAGACATGCTGCTCTATAAAAATAACCGAGTGGAACGGAATTGTCAAAATTGTCTTCATATAAATTTAACGCACACATGTACAAATTTTGGCTCATATACACGGAATTTGACATTGGTGTTCCAACTTAGGTAAACAGCTGACAAACATATGGGCCAACGAGTTTACCTTGTGTAAATATACCTTGATAAGTACACTGAAATTTATTATTGAGGGAAAGCTTGCTTCTATGCGCATTTCACTGGTTGCTTAAGCCAAATCAAAAAGACTAAAAATATTATGCAAATAAAACTGTAAAGCGAAAAAGAATTATAAACACTCAAAGTTTTACTTGTAACAATATCAAAGCTTAAACAAAACGTCAACAATAAACAGTGCGCTTTTCTTACATTCCCCTACAATTGATATTTTTGATAATCTTATTGATTGATTCTCTGATTAAGCGAGATTAAAGTCCATAAAGTAAAACAAACAAAACGAAATATGTTTTGAAATAATTAAAATTTAAAATAAGTTTAAAAGTGTTACATTTAATCCACATAAGATTTATTCTTTTTTAATCAGACTCAAGTTTATCAAATTTAAATTTTAATTAAATTATTCTAATGAAGAAAGGAAACAACAACACCTTAAGTAAGAACAACATGAAATAAATTGAAATTGTATTGATAACTATTATTATACTACACTAGAAATTGAAGTTGGTAGAACTGACAACGTTGTATCGAGAGTAACAGAGTTTTTACATATACACCACTGATGCATATAAGCGATATTTTCTGTAAGCATTGTTGATGCATATAACCAAGTTTAAAGATATGCATTTCACGCTTATAAGCATTAAAAGTCTTGCAAATCAAAGTAATTTGTGGCAATACAAAATTTTTGTTAAAGCTTTGATATGGTTAAATGTAAGACTTTTGCTTATAGATAATTCTTATTCGCTTAACAGTTTTACTTGTTTAATATCTTTAACTTTTCTAAAATCTTTGGATGAAGTTTCCTAACGATCTGACCTAAGCAACCAGTGAAATGAGCATAGGAATAGCTTATCCCTTCAACAATAAATTTCAGTGTTTTTATCAATAATAAAAATTGGGAAAATCTTGTAAGTCTTGCAAATTTGTTAGGCCATAATTACTGTACTGATTTAATTAAATACATCTTGCTTAATTTTCGGTACAGCTTCAGATGCAATACTGAATTTTTTTTTCATATAAAGAATGTATGAAGGAGTACTTTTTAACTTGAAATTTTTTATTTTTGAAAATATGTGTACGTTGCAATAAAGGAGCGATATCTATACATCGACTATCTCCAAAAACGTTTTCAATATCCCATCATCATGCCAAATCAATATAACATATTTCGATAAATTTTCACGTATTTTATTTATTTAGGTAAATTTTCTAAAGGTAAATCCTTCTTGGGTTTTTTTTTACAAATTTATAAATCTGTGGCCATATGGAAAAACTTGTTAACTCCACTTTTTGAAAAAATAGAAAGCATGTTTATCACTCTGTCAGATCGAAATTTTGATTTTATTTTTTATTTAAAGTTATTTGAAAAACAAAAATCAAAAAAATACCAATTTTTTGGTAACAACTGGATAATTCCAGGCATTTTTTGAAAAAACAAGGTAACTCCGTACTGTTTGAAAAAACAGAGAAATTAGAATTTTGAAACGACTCCGTTTCGAAAACTAAAAGAGAAAGAGCGAAATAGAACAAATTCGGGTAATAAACTCTTTGGGTCAAAAAGCCTAAAAGGAGGTTGGTCTCTCCCTAAATTGATCCTTTTAGACAGGATTTTTTAAAATTCGAATGTTTAGGAGAAAGAAATGTTTAAAATTAGTAAATTCGGTAACCTTCACCCTTATCATGAATTCCACATGTGAAAATTTCCGAATGAAATTCTTAATTCACATGGATTTTAATTTCGTATCATGAATTCCCTGTGAATAAAATAACATACCTGATTTTAAAAACCTTTGTCATTATATTCGGAGTTGTAAACAAAAAACAATTAATGTATTTAAGAAAACTGTGTTTTTGGAAATTTATGGAATTATTTCCATATTTGAATTAAATATCGCTAATTTGCTAAGAGCGGCATGATAGCACAGTCTAATTTTTATTAAAAATTGCGAACATGGATAAAATTCGCGAAAAATAGCAACAAAAAAAATTTGTTAACAAACCCTAAAATTTATTTGAATTCGCTAAACGGGCTAAAAGAACAGAGTGTCGGGAAATAACAAAAAAAAAAATTTCAAAAATAGCGAAAATTCGCGAAAAGTTTTAATATTTCAAACAAGCCATAAAATTTATTAAAAGTTTTTAAAACTATAAGAAATGGCAATATGTAATTCGGTTAAAAATGTTATATTAGCGGAAATTCGCAAAAATTTTCAAACAGCGGCATGGTCTACTATTTATTAAATATCGTTAAAGCTGTAAAGAATCACAGGAAAAAATCTCGGCTAAAATTCGCGAAAAATTGAAAACTTGTAAAAAATTCTCGAAAAGTTTTAATATTTTAAACAAGCCATAAAACGAATTAAAAGTTCAAAAAACTATATGGAATGGCAAAAATTCAGTAAAAATTGTAAAATTAGCGGAAATTCGCAAAAAAATTTCAAACAGCGGCACAGTCTTCTATTTATTGTAAATAGTTAAAGCTGTAAATAATCAGAAAAATTACAGTAACAAATCGCTTCTATCGCGAACATTTCTAAAATTCGCGAAAAATTGCAAAATTTTAAACAAACCCTAAAACTTATTTGGGATCGCTAAATGAAATAAGTTAAATTTGTGCATTTGAAACGTTTTTTTTTAATTTTAAATAAAAACTAACATTTTCTTCCTTTTCCGACAGACAACTCTTTGTGAATTATTTTCTTTATAAGTTGTAAAAATATTTCACATGTGAGCTGTTAACAATCGTGTGTAAAACAATAAATTCAAAAATTATTTTTTTTCGGAGTTTAAAAATATAAACATTCGGAAATTTCCACAACAAATTTTATTCATGATACCAACTGTTCACACGTTCGGAAATTTACATGTGAAATTGTATTCATGATAAGGGTGCTTATATCTCCAGAACTTAAAGAGATTAAAACAAAATGTTAATACTTATCGTTGTTCTTTAGAAAGATAAGCGGGTAAGTGTCTGGTACTTTTTTGAAATTCGGAGTGAACCTGTATTTTGGAACTTTTTTTGCCACCCTTTCTATCTTTAAAACATAGAAATAAAGTTTATATCAAATTCGAAACTTACCCAAAAAGTCCAAATACGAATTCGGTACTTTTTCGAAATTCGAACGGTTATTTTTGGGCTCCTACTGCAATATTGCAATTTCTAATACTGAAATCGGGAGAAAAAAAATACCAAAAAGGCGGAAATATGGGAAACTAAATTCCTTTCTTAAGCTTTTTTTACAAATGGTATTTCTTTTAATTTAATAAATATTTTACCTATAAACATATAATAAAGCATGTAACGCCCTTAGTGGATAAGTACCTGTGAATGATTTTTTGGTACTTTTGTGTTCTTTAACTGAAATTTTTTAAATTTTCGTTAGTATTAGGCCTTACATGCAATGTCCTGAGCGGATGAGAACAACTGTTTGGTACTTTTTTGTTTTACAACTGGTCGTTTTTAAATCTAGAAACATAAACTGTGCCATATAAATACATGAGTCCACAAAAGAAAGGGAGACGCTCACGAAGTAGCGAAATTAATGCTTGTTTTAGATATATTAGCATAAAAGGGAAAAAAATAGTTTCTGGAAAAACTAGGTTACTTCATTTTTTCGTAAAAAAACGGGTAACTTAACGTGTCGAGTCAAATAGTTAATGTTTGCCCACAAATCATTACTAAAGTTCCCTTGATTCGGAAAATTTTAAATTTTTCGAAAAAACAAGATAACTGACATTGATTTTCTGTTTTAATGTACAAAAATAGGTTCAATGGAACCAGAAATCTTTAACATTATTTAAAATTATGGTTTGTTTAATGCGCATGCATAGTAACATAAATTCATATTAAATAATTAGCGAAATATGCTTAAAACTGAAAGTGTGTTTTTCTCGTGTTTTAAAAAAATGGAGTTATCTAGTTTTTCCATACGGCCTCAGAAATGTAACTTGTTACATTTTTTTCTTTGTTGCTTCCCTTGGATTTAGAATCTGTATATTTATTTTTTTGTTTTAAAAATTATAGCTTAACCGCCAGCTATATCAGGTTGTCAACAGGCACATTCACACATACAAGCATTTACATAAATGTTAAAAAAAAATATATGCATAGACACATTTACAATTTTTGTACATTTTGAAACAGTTTTTTGACATTAGAAGCCATTAAGGTATCATGTCACGTTAAATGTTAAGCTTATGTCACATTTCATCATTGTCTTTAAGGCAGGATATCAGAGTGAATGGATTTTTATTAACATGCGTCGATATGTATTTGATAGGTTGACGTGTTATATTGGTATTAGTAAGTAATTTGAAACATATGCACCTAGAGAAAAACAGTGTTTAAAATGGTAATGGACCACTCTTTTAGTATCCTTGCAGTATCAAAAATATTTGTAGGCACAAACATATTATGGAATCATAAAGAATCATCCAATTTTTACATCCGCTATAAAAATATTATAGTAACCGAATAAATTTATATGTTTAAAATTAAAAAAATAAAATGGTCTAAATTGTCATATTTTGAGAGAAAATTTTACCATGCAATTATTTGCGGTAAACATGATAATTAATATTTAACATGAGCAAAGGCAACCATAATATAAGTGTAGCTTGTTTAGGGAGGACTAATTAAACAGTTTAAGTACCCACACGCAGAGAAAATATGGTTGGGCATGGTTACGGCAAGCACACAGTGTTTATTGTAACAATATATTATTGTTGTTCACAAATAATTGTTATTTTTATTAAATATCAGCAATATTATAGTTACTGCAAACATATTAATGTTTATCGCAATTATAAATTTGAGTATTGTTGACCGAAAAATAATTATTTTTCTAACAACTAAATTATGATAACTTTCAAAACATATTATATTACTCACAACCATATAATGATATTTGATAGCCATAACATGATAACTTTCTATACATTTATCATATTATGTTTAAGATGCAATCAAAATATCGTTACTCTAATAATATTTTGGTATCGCCATTTGTAAAATAATTTTGTATCAGTTGTGTCGTGTTTTACATAAACTTATCGAATTATTTGTTAGTGAGTGGCTAAATAATAAAAAATAACCATTAAAATAAACAAGAAATTAAAGAAAAATAAAGAAAAATATTAAAAAAGGAATAACAAAATAACCATTAAAATAAACAAGAAATTAAAAAAAAAATAAAGAAAAAACATTAAAAAAGGGTTGCAGTGTCACAAAATAAAAATATCTTTGCTAAAAATTTTAATAATCTTAAAGTGGTTGAAAAATTTGTAAAATATTGGTGCAAAATATTGACCATTACTGGTAAGTTTTGTGTTATTTTATGAGAAAAATTATGAAAACTCCATAAAATAATTTATAATTAATTGCGACCTATGACAAAACGATTACAGTAACTATATTATGTTTTTTATTTTATCATATGTATTTTTTTCCAATAAAAATATTATGTTTAAAGTTGTATCATATTATGATGTAAAAAATTTATGTATAACAGTTCATATCAATTTGCATCATAATATGATTACTTCTAAACTTATTATGATTGCCATGACAATAATATGATTACTTCTAAACTTATTATGATTGCCATGACAATAATATGATTACTTCTCAACTTATTATGATTGTCATGACAATAATATGATTACTTCTAAACTTATTATGATTGCCATGACAATAATATGATTACTTCTGAACTTATTATGATTGCCATGACAATAATATGATTACTTCTAAACTCATTATGATTGCCATGACAATAAAATGATTACTTCTGAACTAATTATGACTGCCATGACAATAATATGATTACTTCTTATCTTATTATGATTACCATGACAGTAATATGATTACTTCTTCACATATTATGATTACCATGACAGTAATATTATAACTTCTTAACGTTTTATGATTAAGGGAAAAATATTATGATGTAATATTACGAACATATTTGGTCATAATATGATTTAATAATAATCGTAATATGGTGACTACAATCATGAATCTTGTCATAATATGTTGCTCTTAGAATATGTTTACCACAACCATGTTTTTTCTTGGCGTGCATGTTCAGTAACATAAGTGAAGACTTCTAACATCGAAAAGATGTGAAACAAAATCGTTCCTCAAAATGTAAAAAAAAATGTGTCTTTAACTCATGTCGAAAAGTATCAAAAGAGATTACGTTGTTACGTTATGAAGGTCAGAATTCTCCACTCGAAGCCGATTTGTAATTATTTGAGAGTTTATTTGATAGTTCACAACAATTTTAAAGACTTATTTTGTAAATTTGCGGATAGATTTATAATGTGATAGCTATTACTCTTCAAAAATGTAGCAGACGCAGTTAAGTCAGAAACACAGTTGTTTGTTTCGATTTAT
Source organism: Pollenia labialis (assembly GCA_949318255.1). NCBI lineage: Eukaryota > Metazoa > Arthropoda > Insecta > Diptera > Polleniidae > Pollenia > Pollenia labialis. Next base: position 111,902,531 of record OX439141.1, read on the forward strand.
GGTAATTTTGTTTGATCCCTCACATTTCAATCGAAAAGTTTCTCTACGCGGGGGTCACAGAACTTGAGCACAGATTATAATTTACGTCTTAAAATAATTTCGTTAAAAAAATTTAAGCTATTCATGATCATATGAAGGCCTAATTTTTCTTTGGGTGTACAAAAGTTCTTTTGTTGTATAAGGGTTAAATACATATACATACGTATTCAATGTTCTTCCGCAGACTTAAATCAGGAAAATCCAATTCATTAAAATGATATTTGAAAATTTTTTGCATTGAGCGCAATCTGTTAAGCTCCTAATAAAAAATTTCTGGTATTAAAGGTGAGCTAATCTATCATCATACCTAACACAAATACAGCCACCTAAAAGTGTCAACATGAGAAAGCTTATTATTTCACAATTTGAAAGGGATAATTTAATGTTTCCATAAATTCTTCCAGCCCGGGTAAAAATAGTCTCTTCGTAGAATTTAAGGTCTACACTAGACAACCAGTTCAATTACACTGTGCTAGTTAAAAAACAGAAAAGCTGGGCACCTTTCGTTTTAACCTAATTCGGGTATTGAAAAAACTTAAAAAACCGAAATTCCGCAAAAAGTAAGAAAATTAAATATTGTTTCTAATATTCGTCGTTTAAAACACATATTTTTTATTTTTTGGAAAAAAGCACAGTGTTACCATTAAAGAAATTATTTTGTTATTAAAAATATGGTTTTTAAGCCATATCAGAAATAACCTCATGTAATCACGAGCGCATGGAAGATTATAGAGCTCTGTTCACGTATAAGATTTATGCATGACTAAAAGTTGTTTATAATTTCATCTAGCCCATATGCAACAGGAAGAAAAGGAATTCTTATGACCGTAATTTCAACAAACTGATATCTGGTCGTGTTCGTACCTAACAGTTATCTTTACCTATGCGGTAAAAATAGTTTGGTAATTTCAGCGTTAATTTTGCCTATGTGTTTTTTCCTTTAAGTTTTCTTTTAAAATATGGCAATATTTGTATTTTTATTAATATTTTTAATCAACTGTCAAAAATCGATGTTGTAAAATACACTACCGTTCAACCAGTAGGTAAAACAAACATGTTAAAATTATCAAAAATTCGTTACACCATAGATATCTATAGACAGCTAGATATCTGTTTGTAGAAATTACGGGCATTAGAGCTAAAACGAACAAGTCATAATATATAAACTGTGTTTCAAAACTGAATTCTCCGCAAAGTTAAACCTGAATAAATCAAAAAAGTGTTTTATTTCTAAGGTAATCAAGTCAGAAATGAAAGGCAGTTAGTTAATTTACTCAAACTCAAATTTTTTTGAATTTTCTTTTCTGACTTGGTTTGCTTCAGCTCTTAGCCCTCTATATAATACTCTACACCACAGTATTACCAGTAAAATGTTAAAAAAGTGTAGCCTGTTTGTGACCCATCGGGAAAAATAGGCTCATTAAAACACAACTGTGTTATCAGATTAAAATGCATATAAAATTTATTTGTGCCGGCTATAAGGTACATATCAACATCTAAATGAGATTTTTTTTTTGTCAACCCGACAAACGGACGAATATCGAAAAATCGATTAAGGAAGTAATTATGTGCGGATTAATCACTGCCTTCGGCAAGGCAATTTAACTCGTTCAAGTCTAAAGCTTCAGGAGGGTTCCAAATTGCTTTTGGACAGATTCTATTTGATGTATGTGAACATAATAATCAGGATCCCAAATAATAGATTCATTGTCGATGATTGGTTTTAAGAAAGATGTGTATTACTGCTTTGTAATTTCAGGATCAGTGAACTCCTTAGCCCAACGCTTTTTAAAAGCAAGTATTCCACGATCTTTTTTTATTATTGTCACAACTAAAGCAAAAATAAAGGAAAAAAACACAAAGATCCAAAATCCATATAACTAATTCAAGTTGGCTGTCACCCAAGGTATAGTTACCCAAAGAATTCCATTTTCTACAAAAACGCATATGGTTGCATTTTGTTAAATTAAGATTTATGAAGTTGATATTAATCCAGTTATAAAAATTATGCAAATCATGTCGAAGATTTATCATTTTAGAAGATTTTTATAAGACTTATAAGATTTTAGATCATCGGCTTACATTAATACATCACAATTGTGTACTGTTCTCTGCAGATCATTTATAAAAAGTGAGAATAAGATTGGATTGCGGTACTCTAGAATTGACTATTATGCTAGGAACACAACTGGGACGAACGACGAATTTTTGGCCGCGAATATTCGTCGCCAAAAATAAAAAATATCTGTGCATATGAAAATGCACACAATCAGGGCGCCGACGAAAATTCGCCGGACGTTTCAAACTTTAAATAGATTTAATTCTAATTCTTACGCCGGCGTACGACGAACAAATCAATACTGGGTAGCCATATTGTTTCAGTAAATAAAGTTACTTCTTACTTTAGAAATTGTGAAATTTTAACTGAATATCATAAAAAATACAAATTGAAAAAAAATTAACAATAAAAAGTATTTTAGTTAAGTTGTTTTTAATGTTTTATTTGTGAAGTATTTTTTGTTCATATGGTATCACTGTTTCTTGTTTATACAAAATATTTTATTTTCATTTTGTTTTTTCGTCGTTATTGTGTTTCATACGCCGAATTTATACATCGAATTTCTTCTGAATAATTCGTCGTGCTGGACGAATTTCGTCGTTCGTCCCAGTTGTGTTCCTAGCATTATGCTTTTTGATGTTGTATTGTTCAAAAGAACATTTTGTTTCCAACAAATAAGGTATGTATCTAGCAAGCGAAGACTGTTATTAGTAAAACTCTTTAAGGAAAAGTTACTAGGAAGAAGATTATGGTTGTCTTTATCAAAAGCTTTACTTAAGTCTATGTATAAAACGGCCGTTAATTGGCCAGTAATTAATCCATTATTATCTGCACTCGAGAGCACAACATTTTTGACTATTTTTTACTGAAATTTACTGCATTTTACTAAATTGAGTTCGCGTACACAAAATAGCGTTAATTGACAGTTCTTGACTGAGTTCTTACACATTTTAACTGCAGAACTTTTTGCAGTAAAATTTAGTAAAACAAAAAAACATATGTTTTAAAAAGGAACACAAACAAAAAGCATACAAATTATGAAAAAATTGTTGAATTAAAGAAAAGTTAAAATAAAATAAAAATTAAATCAAAACAAAAAGTGAATAAATATTAATCAATTAAACTTGTTTGTTTTGTTATGTTAATTTTTTAAAGTTGTAAAAGTGTGAAGTATTTGGGTAAGTAAGAAATCAATAGCAAATAGTCAAATCCAAAAAATTAAAAAACAAACAAATATGAAAGATAACGTAAAATAATTTGTTTGTATTTTCCAAACATTTTCGGGTTATACGAAGTGTTTAATCGAGTACCGATAAGAAGACGATTAAAGTAGTCAAAAGTGTAAACATTTTTCAACACTTTAATTATTTGCCATCAGCTCTTGCCTTTATTTAACGCATTTTTGCAAATTTTGCGGTCGCGTACTTTTTTGGACAACAGCTTTTTGTGAGAGCAAATTTTTCAGTTTACCCATTTACTGCATTTTACTGTAAAAGTACTCAAACGCACCTGTTAACAGTAGTAGTAAGTTGTGAGGGACTTGTCATTTCAAACCCATGTTGGAAAGGAGATGGTAATGACGATGCTTGCTGAGAGAGATAACAATTAAAGTGTTTAGGAATAGCACTAAGCTTAGTAATACCTTTATAATTTGCTACATTTGATTTATTTCCAGACTTAAATCGGAATTATATAAGATTTTTTCTAAAAGCGAGGAAGGTTGCCATATCTTATTGATAAGTTAAATATTATCGATAAATTGTGGCACAAGCATTGCCCAAGTTAGTTAAAATAAAGCTTGAAGCACCATCAGGTCCACTTTGGAAGAATGATTTAACGCTTTTCAAACTGGTAACTACGTTGAGTGATTATATAACAAGTCGCCCCAACAATTTTGATGTGGACATCTGTTCGGTGCAAGGCCTTTTATTACCATTTAACTCATTTCCTTAAACGCAACAGCAACTTTTTTTCATAGTTTTATTTAGTATTTCAAAGTTTCATAAAGAATGTTACAATGCAAAAAAAAAATAGCTGTGAAACGTCTGTACGATTCCATTCAACAAACTTTGATATTTTCGAAATCCCTTGTGTAAAATAAATTCTTTTCAAATATATTTCTAATACAAAAGTAAATTCAAATGTCTTTGGCATTAATGAAGCAGCTTAAGAGTTTCATGTGGAAAACTTAAATTGATTTCAATATTGACACATTAAACACATTTTAAATGATAAAGTTTCATTTTATTACCTCTATTTAGAAAAATACAAAGAAATCGATTTTCTATTTTTTTTTTTTTTGCTAACAGACTTGTATGAGACTTTCTTTTCTTTTGACTGGCACAAAATGAAAAAATATTAAAAAATCACTTTTGACCTCTCTAGAGTATAATAACTTTAAATTTCAAGTAGACCAAAAAGAAAACGACGTATAAATTATTCTGAAACTTATTGGTAAACTAGGGGTACAATCATCGAATATGGAAGGAATTGGGTGTTTTAGAGAAAAGGTGAATCGAACTAAGACCAAAAAAATTGTCATCAATTTAACTTGCATGAGGCTTGAAATATCTACACGCAATATTCGCCATCAACCCTTCACATTTTTTTGCTTAAGCCGAAATTCCTCTGCATGAACTTAGAAAACTAGAAAAAAAAAGTTTGTAAAGTATCAGGGAAATGAAAGAAAAATCAGTACTTTTCTTAAGGCATGTCTATGAAAAGCTGTTAAGAAAGGTAGTCATGTTCTTTTTTCCTTTTAAAAATTTTATTTGTTTTGAACTCATATTGTGGGTGCAAATCCCTTTTTTCCCTCACCAGTGTTTTGTATTTTTCTGCTGTTTTTAGTATTTGTTGCCACCAATGATGATTAGCATGAAAAACACATTTTTCTTTATGCATGAAACGATTTAACCAAACAATAAAAGTGTTCATTCCTTTGCTCCTTTTGCTTTCATGCCCCCAAAAATAACCATAAGTAAAATATGTTTTTTAAGTAACTTTTGGCAAAAGGTTTTTTTAGAGGAGTGTTTCAAAAGAATGTTAAAGGTCGTTTTTTTCTCTTGCGAAGATTTCCTTATTTTCATTAATAATACTTTAGTGTAAAAATATTCAACAATTAAGAGGAATTTTATAAAAGTCAAAATGTACACTGTACACTAGTGTGTCCCAAAAAAAATTTTTTTGGGCTCAAGCATAATTTGAAAGCTAATAGGCTCAAAAATGTTTGAGATTTTTATCAGATATTTCAGAAGAGGTTGGAAGGTCGCATAAATAGAGATTTCATTAAAAATTGTGGGTTTCGCTGGCTTTATAACTTTATTCATAACTTGGTCCATACCACGTTGTTTTAATTTTTTTTTTTATATTTTCAGAGAAAAATGTTCAAGCTTTACTTCTATGCAGTGTTCGAAACTAAACACTATATTAACTTAAATAAAGTAAGTGTTCGGTTCGGTAGATTTGTGAAAAACACAAACGCTAATAGTGTTTGTGTAGTAAATCATTACAAAAATAACGTTGCCTTGTTTGTCTTCTTTCGAACACAAAAATAATACTGTTCCTAATATTTAATATTTAATTCCATTCGGTTTTTTTCAACCACAACCAGTGTTGCCAGAACTTTTAGAGGAAAAATCAGCAAAAAAACATAATTTTTTATCAAAAAATCTGCAAAATCTGCGTCAAGGTTTTAAAAATCTTCAATTAATTTCAAAATATGTTCCCGAATTTAAAATCGATGGTAGTTTAAAATGTGATTCTGGTAAATATAAGTGGTCCTCGAAGTATGAGGTATAAAAAAAGAAATATTTTTCTTGAACTGTCAACACAGAAAAGTTATAAAAATTTATTCGATTTTATGAACTCAGCTAATAATTTATGGATATTATTACATTAAGGGCCATTATTACAACTTGCCAATAGTTAAAAGTCGGATTTTGTTGGACCGATAAATTGCTTTCCATTATTACAACTTCCATTTTTTATTGCTGTTTTTTTTCAATAATAATAATATTTAATAGATGAAAACATAATAAATGAAGGTTTTATAATGCAAAGCTATTTATCGGTCCGACAAAATCGGACTTTTAACTATTGGCAAGTTGTAATAATGGCCCTAAAAATATCTATCCAAATTTAATTACTCAGGCTGAGTAAGGATTAGTCACATCTTTGTTAATTTAAACAACAAATTAATATGAATGTGTCAAGACAATGCGAATTTTTAATTTTTAAGTAATCTTTTGTGCATAAAATGTCTACTAATGAATCTATTTCCACGCGGTTCTTCCATTATTGGTTGATTATTATATTTATTTATCAATGCAAGAAGTGGAAATAGCACAATCATGACAATGTAAATAAGTTTCCACCAAGCTAAAAAATCTGCATTGTTAGACCAAAAATCTGCAAATCTGCATTTTGACAATTTTGGGGAAAAAATCTTCAAAATGCAGATAAATCTGCACTTCTGGCATCGCTAACCACAACCTACATTGTGTTCGGTTCAGCTTATTAGTCTTTGTTCATTTCTGTTGTGCTTAGCGCCCTTTTGGCTGGTTAAAAAAACCAAATATTTTTTACAAAAACAAAATACAGGTACGAAAAAAAACAAAAAGCCAGCAAAATAATTTTACACAAACAAAGCATATACACACAAACACAAGCGGTCGTTCCTAAATTATTTTTTTGTTCATTTCTTTATCAATGTAAAAAACAGAAACATTATAGAACATTAAAATATAATCAGGGTCCTCATGATATCGTTTATATGTCTCTTAATCTGTGCAAACTGTGCATTTTTACGCCCTCGTAAATGAACTGTCAAAAATTTTATGAGAATTCATTTACACAAACTTGGTAAATTTGCCCAACAATTTTGTCTCGTAAACTTGCGCTGTTCAATTGTGCATTTATACAAACAGATCTTTTAATGATTTTAACGTCGTTTTCAATGAAAAATCCAAGTGTCTATAAATCACAAACAAAAAATTCTAGCAATAATTTCAGTAAATTGGTCTTATGGCTTTCTTTGAGCATTTTTAAAAGCAAATTTCTCATACATATTAATCACAAATTTAAACACAAATTTTTATATTTTTGAATTTTAATTTTTAATTTATTTTTGTATTGACGTTTCTTACAAAATGACATTAATTGTTTAAAATTACACAAAAGTAAAAAAAGGGGCTTCATGAAACAAGACTCGTAAGTTTGCGCATTTGCACAAATGGCAATTTTAAGCGACATCATGAGGACCCTTAATGTTTGTCTACAGTATCACTACAATGGTTCTGTTTTTTAATGAAGAACATAACACTATATAATCTTGGGCTTTTTCTTGAAAATAGTTACGAAAGGTATTAAAGGTTGTGTTCGTCTACACAAACACCAGAAAAATAGATATCGTTCCTGGGTGTGTTTCGTTCTGTTTATTTTCGAACACTGCTTCTATGTGCATAAGCCATAAGTCTGGCAATATATTTTCCCATTAAGGTACCATATCGTCGGCTTAAAATGGGAAACTTGGTTACTTAAAAAGTGAGTTTAACAGTTTTGCATTTTAAGCCGACGATATATTAAATTTTTTGTAACTTTTGGATAAATTCTGAAAAAAAAATGTTTAAAACTTTTAAAATTTTTATAAAAGGTGTATAAACTTGTGATGAGGTTTTAAAAATGAATAGATTCTACGCAATTTTAAAAAAATGGGGTTTGATCTAAGCCATGGCCAACGAATAGTACCAATACGCGAAAATTTGAGCAATTTTTTTAAGTGATAGATCTACGCCCTATACAACAGTAAAAGCTACAGGAGCTATTAGGCGGGCTCGCAAGATGATTAATATTGTATATTCTTTACTACTTCACCCAGAGAAAAAACATGTTTAAATATAGTCACCTCCAACCAAACTATTTTTAAAGAAAATTTTAAACATATTATGTTTAATATAACCATATTATTGTCAGCGGTAAACATATTATGGTTTAATTAGGCCTCCATCAAGAAGCCCCAAACATATTATTTTTGTCTCCAAACATGTTATGATCTAGTTATGTTATGTTATGGTTGGTTGTTATGGTTGGTTTTCAGTATGTTGCTCGAGGAAAATACTATTGTAAATTTAAAAACAAGTTATTGTTATATTTTACCATAACATTTTTAGAGGCAACCATAATATGGTTGTGGGTTCTTGATGGAGGCTTAATTTAACCATAATATGGTTGTCGCTGACAATTATATGGTTATATTAACCAAAATATGGTTAAAATTTTCTTTAAAATAGTTTGGTTGGGATGACCATATTTAAACATGTTTTTTCTCTACGTGCAGCTACAATCTAACAAAGGCAATTGTAAAGCTGATTTCTTGCTTGAAATTAGTTCATGTATGTATTAGCGTATCCGCCTAATTTTGGGATATAATAATGCATAATAAATTAAATTAAAATTTGTCAACCGGTTTTCATAAAATATGGCTTTATTCTAAAGTTTTTATTTTCCCGTACTCTTTCCTTTTCCGGTAAAGCGGGATTTATTTTTCGATTTCTCGGTATCCCGTGAACCCCCGCTGAATACAAAACGATGCAAAATATTATTTTATTTAATATATTTGAATAAATAACATATCTTTAACTCAATTAAATAAGTTTATAAATGCATTAAACGTTTTTATTTCTGTGGCAAAAAGGAAAAATTGCTTAATGACACCTCAAGATCATCATGGTTAAAAGTACACATGTGCGAAATTTCAATTATTTTGAAAGAATCTTGAGAAAGTTATAGCAAAATGATATTTTGGTTATTTTTTTTAATGTGCAATATCATTTGGAATTATTAAAACTTCTGATCTGTGAAAACCCTAAATGTTTTTTTCCGGGATTTCTCGCTTTCCCGGGATTTTTATTGCGGGATCCCGGAAATTAAAAAAAAATCCTTATAGTTTAAGAAAACAGCTATTTATACATTGAAATTTAGTTGTTTATTCTCTTAAAATTAACACACGTTAATCAATGTCTCCTGATTCAATAAATCTACTAAAGCTGAATGGGCAGTGCAACAGTTAATAATTAATAAATTTAATGAAGTGAAAAGTTAATAAAGAACATTAATTCAAAATAAGATGCAGGCAGTAAAGTTTAATTGTCCATGGACAAGTCTTAAAAATAGCAGATACCTAAACATATCGCTCCTTTATTGCAACATAGTCATATCTACAAAAACAAACGAACTAGGCAATATGCGATTAAAGTTTTCAAAATGTACCGATTAAAAGATATATTTTGCTATAACTTCGGTTCATTTTAGATAAAACACGAGAAGGTATGAAGGAACACTTTGCTTAAATAACTTACAATATCTGATTTTTTGAAATATGACTATGTTGCAATGAAGGGGCGATATGTTTATTAGGTGATAAACACAATTTTTTTTCAATTTGTGTTGGTTTATATACCAGTGAAGTGCGGGGATACCGAAATAAAAAAAATATGGAAACTCCTGTAAGATACTAAACCATACAATTTGAAAAACTCATTGTCCTAAAGATTACAGATAGACCTAGGGAAATGAAAAGGCTTGTAAGAGTTTGATGCTATTTGTTACATGAACCTTGACATACATTTGACTGATATAGACGTCGCTTACAAAAAAAATTCTTGTTTGTTTTTTATTTATTTTTTTTATTTTTATTTTATTTCATTTATTTATGCAATACCAAGTCTCAGAGGCCAAAATAACAATATTACAAGTTTTTATTATTCACCCATATTCTATTTGGCGTCGTCAACAGAACTCAACACCATTTTTTATGTTTTGTTTCAATTTCGTATTCCCGTTGTCAACATTGCCATATATCGATGACTGTTAACAAATGTTTGGTATTTTGTAAGAAATACCGGCGTTGCTATTGTCTAAAATGGCCTTTGATTTTGTCTTTGGCATTTTTATTGTTGTTTGTGCAGCTTTATGTTGTGTATTAAAAATTAAAAAAAAAAAGGAAAGTTACTGTTAGCTTTAATTTTGATTTCTACGACGGTTTTGATATTTTTCTACATTTGTGTTGTGTTCTTAATATATTTTTTTGGAAATAAAGTAAAAACTAAAACAACAAGAGAGTGCCAGTTCGAGAAGCTAGTGGAAGCGCTTGAAAAGACTCCATCACTAGCCAGAGGATTTAGCAGAAGCTCTGTTGCTAAAAATTTTAAGGGACAGTGGGAGACTATTGCCACTGTGATAAATTCTCTTGGTAACTACAGGTGGTGTCGAAAAGGCATCAGATTTTGACAGTTCGAACTTATTTGTTTTGGTTTGTTTGCGTTTTGCTTAGAATGGTTGACATGTCGAGCTATAAGCACTAAAAATGCAATGCAAAAAACCTATGTTGTTTCTGTTGTTTTTGGATTGTTGTAAATGTTGATTTTAAAAATATTTGCGAGAATTTTTGGGCGAAAATTTAGATATATTCTTAAAATATTGTATTTCAGTTTGCATAATTAAAATAAACCTTGCCCGTTTTTGCCATATTTGCAAATATGTGAGATCTTCTGAAAAACTTCTCCTTAAGCTTGTTTCTGTTTTGTTTTGTTTCGTTAAGTTTATATTTGTTATTGTTCTTGTAAGTATGATTTTTGCAACAGACCTGGGCGTTAATAATTACATTTCAATTACAATTAAATGTTATGGCAATTTACGTTGTTTTAATCACAATTACAAAAAAGTTAGTCTAATTAAAGAAACACATTGCCTGCAATTGTAATTAAAAAATTAAATTACACATTACATGTAATTGCCAAAAAACCACATTGAGATTTTTCATTTACAATAATATTTTCGTGAGATTTTTTATTTACAAATATTTCTTTGCAATTAACACGTTACATTAACACGTTATAAGTGTGTGTTATATTTGGTGCAAGATAAATAACCGCTTTTTTTAAATGTTAGAATCCTAATATTTTAGGAACATGTGATATTTTGATATTATGCAAAAATCTGAATCTGCAAAATACACAGATAAAATCAAGTTTTTAAGTTTTTAACCCTACAAACATGTTACATTTTATGAATAGATTTCACATTTTACATAGTTTAAATATCGGTGGGAAAGTGCTAATAGAATGCAGGAGCGGTTTTTGAAAGCGAATGGATGGATTCTTTAATTTCATTTAATACTGCTCCAACGAAAGAAACGCAAAAAAGAGAGGTCGTAAAGATCTTTCATTTGCAAAATGCAGGGAAAATACAAAAGCCAAAAAAGCAAAGAAATAAGATATAATATTCCTTTGTCTATTTTGAATCAAGCAACATGCCAGTGGATATTTCGACAATTACCTACACATGCTAAAAAAAATCCGCTTTTTCTCTTCTCGTGGATTAATTCACTGTTTATTGTTGATGTTTTTGTTAAAACTTTGATATTGTTACAAGAAGAATTGTTGCTTATAATTCTTATACGCTTAACAGTCTTATCTAGTTTAATATCTTTAGTTTTTCTAAAATATTTGAATGAAGTTTCCTGACGATCTGGCCTAAGCAACCAGTAAAATGCGCATAGGAATAGCTTATCCCTTCAACAATAAATTTCATTGTTTTTATCAAGAATAAAAATTGGGAATAAAGCACGACTAACAAAATCTTTTAAATTGAAAATTTTTTATTCCCAAAAATTACTTTGGTGAAAATAAAAATTTTCAACCGTTTTAAATAAGAAAATATAACTAAAAATACGGTATTTCTGCATTTATTTCATAAACAAAATAATGAAAAATCCCTACATATTGGAGATTATTAAAAATCTGTCCAATTTTTTTACATATACTGTTTGTCAAAATTTACATAAACTGAAAGCTGTGACGTAGGCTGCACTCAATTTGAAAGCAATTTACTTTCAAGATGTCATCAAGAAAACAATTTATAAAGACAAACTTGTGATCACCTATTAAATTGAAAGTAAAATTGCCAAGGTAATTGAAAAGTGGTCAATTTAAAAAGTGTGAGTGTGTTAGTAAAAAAGTGAAAGTAAAGCTCCTAATAAATATTTTAAACATTTTAGAGATCAATATGCTCGTAAATGCAGTCGCAAAAAATCGTTAACTGGCGTAGTGCTGCCACCTGTTTTTTTCACCATGATTAAAACTAAAAAACTAGCTTTCATCAAAAATAAAAATAAGGAAGAAGATAAATATAAAAATTTAAAAATAAAAAAGAGAGAACTGAAAGTAAGCTTAAATTTGCAATGTTTGTTAATTATTTCTATTAGTAAATAAATGGTAATAATATTGGAAAAACAATAGTTTTTTTAACTTTATAAGAAAATTCTTCTTTGTATGTAGTATGTATCTTAGAAAAAAAACAATATACGTAATAGGGCACATACACAACACCATCATGATTGTGCAAGCTGATGGACCGTCTATGAGCTTGTAATGCGATTGTACCAGCTGCTGGTGCTTTATCAAAAATAGTTTGATATTTTTTGATTGTACCACCATGATTGAATTGTGTGTTGTAAAGTTAGCTCATAAAAGTTAAATCGTTAAATACAAAATTTAAAATATGAATACCAAAGAAAAAATATTTTCGGGATAATTTCTCGAACTTTATAAAACAATGCCTTGCCTATGGAAAGTTAAAAGTTCGGAATACTGCAAATGTGAATAAAAAAACCAATGCTACAATAAAATGGTGGAATATTTAATCGTTATTCATTACAACCATTTCCACACAATTTTTGGTAAAAAATGGATTTTGTACCAGCATTTTATTTTATTTATTTTTGTGTATGGGCCCGAACGGATAATGGATATGCAGGTTCAGCAATCTGTCGAAAAAAACACAAGGGAGGCAGGAATTTCAAAGTTTTTAAAATGTGTGCGTGCGCTTTTAAATATCACATCATCATATTCCCTTTAGCCCTGAAGTGTCAACGAGAGTAAATTTGATCTACTACCACCATCTTTTCGCATCTAATGAATTCTGCTTTAGAAGAAAATGCAAATTATTTGAGCTAATCAAAACCACATCCTACTTCTATTATTATCGTTAAAATAAAAAACCAACATACCCAGGCATTCGAACGGATTTCCGGTATCAGAAATATTCAATCTTAGTAAGTTTTCACTTCGTCAATGTGTGGTGAATAGACGAGGGAGGCAGAAATTTCTCTTTAAGCGTTTGAAGTAAGTGTTTAGCGCTGCAAATTGAAAAATTCACCTCATCATATTATTTCTAGTTTAAAAGTGTCAACAATACCCAATTTTGAGCAGCTTATATAAAAACTTTTGGGTGCCTCGGTAGGCTAGTTGGTAGTGAGCAAGTCTATCAGTGTGCGGGTTTCTAGTTCGATTCCTACGGAGACTTGTATGTTTCACTGCAACTTGCGGAACGACCAAGTTGCTATTGCTCGGGGGTTTTTGTTGGAGTTTTTCAAATTATGCGGTAATATAAATTATATTTGTAACACATCTTAACAAAATTAAGTCATCGAAATATATTAAATTGTCTTTAAATCCTACAGCATCATTTGAATACGTAGCAAGTTTTATTGAATTTATAAAAAAAAAATTGCGATCATAACTTTTATAGACGAAAGGAGTAAGTGAGAATGTAATGGATGGCGAATTTGAAATACGCCTGCGACTGTTTAGTAATGGATAAAGGAAATTTAATTCACGTTCTCTTTAATCTATTACCAAACAGTCGCAGGTGTATATAATAAACATCACTTTACTAATTTATAGCCCTATTTAAATTACACATATCGCACTTGTTCTTTTAAAGAGGTTCAAATCTAAATTAAAAAATGTCCCTTTTTTCTAGAAAACGATAACCACAGTGCTATATACCTCTTTGTAACATAAGAGTAGCTTCTCTCTAGAATCAACTAAAAATACATATTATGAGTTGTACCGAAATGTAAAATCAATTAATCAAAAACAATTTCGTTCCTAAGGTAACGGTTATAAGCCCAAGTCAGTGGCTGCAGTAACTAATGGCAATTTACTTCCTAAACTCAATATATTTTCGAATTTTCTTTTTTGACTTGGTTCGCTTCAGCTCTGAGCCCTCCAATTTGAACCTTTTCTTTACAGATTATCAGTTATCTGGATAATAACACCTCCCTAGCATTTTAAACTGGTAACTGGTGACTGGTGTTAAACCACATAATTATTTTTTTCAAAGAGATAATTCTGGCAGTCATTATCGAATACTTTTTCGATTCGAAAGTAATTTTATTTTTTAATGCTTTCAGTCAATACGTAACGAAACGAAATTATTTTTTCAGTGTTGTGGCCAGAGATCAATGAATTGTTTTTTCGCTACTCATACTGAAATCATGAAATTTTAAGTATAAGTGCGTAGACATTACTTAAACTAAACTACTCTGATTCACTCATATGAGTGCAAAGTCGACATCATATGCATGCTCATAAATGACCTCAGATTGATTTATAATTTCAGTAAAATACTTACAATACATTGACTCAATTTATTCAGTTCATTTACCGTTTTATCACAACAGATCAAACTGTAAAATTGCTTTCGAATCGAAGCAGCATTCGATCTCGACTGCCCCAGGTGACTTTTTCTGGCAGTCGTGATCGAGTACTTTCTTAATTCAAAAGCAATTTTATTTCTAATTCTTTCAGTCGATACTGAACGAATCGAAATTATTTTTTCAGTATTGTGAAACTCAAATTAATGCTTAACAACACTGAAAAAATAATTCCGATTCGTTTAGTATTGGCTGAAATAATTAGATATTAAATTGCTTTCGAATCGAGAAAGAACTCGATCATGACTGCCAGAATAAATCCGTCCCCTGGGGCAGTCGAGTCTGCGAGAATCAGGCCCATGATCTTTTTATTTCCGCAATGTACATACTTTACTGATCATTTCAAAAAAAAAAAAAAAAAAAGTTCTCTTTAATCTGGAGGTTGTTTGTTTGTACTGACACAGATTTGAGGTCTATTTTGTCCGTTTGTGTACAAATTTCTTTTTAATTAGACTTTTGGAGGTTAGATTTTTAACGAATCAGTGGTTATCTTTGGTATCGCGTATTTTCTTTGTTTTGTAATTGGTATAATCTGAGAATGCTGCTGTGGTACAAAGTATATATAACAAGCCGGAAATGGATAGTGTAGTGTTTGATATGACATTGCTGGTTGTTCATAAACAAGGTCATTATAAAATGGATATGAAACAAATGTGGCTTGTGTTTGAAAATGTTGATAGTTAATCTTTAGAAAGCATCAACAGCAAGTGGCGGTAAGTCAATCGTACATGTTGATTTTCCAAAGGTGGTTACTAATTATATGATTTGTAATGAAGGGTGATGCAAAATAAATCGCAAGGCTGCAAAGCGCAGGGAGAAATATAAATAAATTTTAAAGAGACAACAAAAACGATCAAACAAATTACTTGCCAGATGAAAGTTAATACATGGAATATGCAATCTTATTGTTTATTTATTTTTTTTTTTTTTGTTAAAAAAAAAACTTTGTTATTTGTTTATCTCTTTATTGATAATTTTGTTGTTGGATGCCCCGGAAGGCTAGTTGGTAGTGCACTAGTGTTTGTCAGTACTGGGGTGCGGGTTCGATTCCCGCCAGAGACTCTGCTATGTTTTACTACAACGAGCTGAAGGTCTACGTTACTATTGCTCGGTTAATTAAGTAATAATATAATTTGTAATTGTTTTTGTAACTCTCATTAAATAAGTAAATTTTGTTCTGTATAATTGTTTGTTAATATTATTGTTTAAAAAAAATTAAAGAAAATAAAATTATTCAAATATGTTATTTAAATAACTAAGTAAAAATTAAATTTTATTTGCAAGGTATGTATGTATGTATATTGTAGCATAAAACATTTTGTATTGCAACAAAATTGTTTGGTTAAAAAGCAGGATAAGAAGATTTATGTCCAATGTGCACTGATAGATTACAGAACAAATAAATACAAAATTTTGGTTATAATTAACAAATCAAACGTGAAATAAAACACGAACTGCTTAACAAAAGGTTAATTTTTTTGAAGATTGATTTGATATGATACCAATATTATCTCATAAAAATATTTGTAAGTGAATTGAGATATGAGCAAATATTTTTCAAAATTTCGGAGGCCGTAGATTTTTTTATTTACCATTTTTTTATAAGCGAGGTAAGCAAGATTTGTTTTTTTTTTAGTTATTTACATACTGAAAGTTCTTTCAGTTTTGATTGTAGTTTTCCAAACAAACATTAATGTATGAAAAGCCACAATCGAAATTGTTTCGCTTTTAATTTTAGATTACCTGGCATTTATACAAATGCAAGTGCAATTTGGAAAAACTCAATACTCTCACACTTTTTCACTATCACCACCATATTTATCGTACTTGCAGACAACTTGCAAGACATTTCTGAATACAGTAATTTTTTGAACACTTGCTGCAAGTTAATGTCAAAAACATAAACCAAATCGACTTAATTGCGGAAACAATAATTATAGTTTTTTTAAGTTTATGTAAAAATATTTCTTGTTTTTTTTTTTTGCAAATATAAAAAAAGGAAATTGATTTAAATTTTAAAGCATAAATCTCATTGTTTATTTAGAAATGAAGCTCTGTTTTGCACTTGGTAACTCTGAGTTATGAGAAACATTCATGCAACTTGTATGACATTCGACTATTTCGGCTACATTTTCGATGCTAATACGTATAATCAACTTGCAAGTAATTACTTGCATGTGTAAAGGCAGGGTTAATGTCTAATATTAATCTAATAAAGATCTAAATAAAGTAATTTCAAACTGGTTTTTTTATAACCACATCTAGTTGATTAAGTGCCTTTTTTCCTTGTCGACGACTCATTATTTTAACACAGGCATGGCATAGGCAGTAGTCAATTGGCAATCTTTGAATGACTTTTTAACTGACTACTAACTACTTATTTTTCAGCCAATTTCTAGTTAATTAATAGCATACATAGTCGGCTTATAATAAATTATTTAAATTTTAAATAATTTTTGTAAAAAAAATTTTCATACATATGTACATATGTATGTTCCTTTGAACAAACATGCATATTTTTATATAGAAATAATTATTTAAGAACATTTTGCATCAAATTGCTTTAAATGATAATGTATAATAGTGCTGAAATAAATACGCTACATAATTTCTAGTACATAAACAGATTTCTATCGTTTTAATTTGTAATTATTTTAATAAATTTGTAAATATTTTTTTCATTTGACTTCATGGCATGCTTGTTTAACTTATTTTGCTTTTATTTGTGTTTTGCGTGTGCCTCTATGCCAAGGTATATTTACACAAGGTAGACTCATTTGGGAGTGTAGACATGCTGCTCTATAAAAATAACCGTGTGGAACGGAATTGTCAAAATTGTCTTCATATAAATTTAACGCACACATGTACAAATTTTGGCTCATATACACGAAATTTGACATTGGTGTTCCAACTTAGGTAAACAGCTGACAAACATATGGGCCAACGAGTTTACCTTGTGTAAATATACCTTGCTCTATGCAATATGTTAGGTTGATATCTGCATGTAATTTAAACCAATTTGTAGTCATTTAAAAAATAGTTAATTTATAGTTAGTGTTTTCTGCAACTGGCTATTTGATTTACTACAGGGTAATTCTAGGTCGATTTAGCCGCTCACGCTCACTTTCGAACAACTCAAAAAAAAATGAACATTGTTAATGTAGGTGTCAAATTGTTTCTTGCTATTCTAATCAGTTTGGAATTGAAATCCAGCAAACCCGGCTTAGTAGGTAAATAATTAGGAATCCAAATGTGGAACAACTTTATGTAGCAGAAAAATAACACACTGTAAAATTCGTATAACACAGTGCATCAAAATTCGGATCATCGCCGCCAGCCACAATACTCGCAAAGCGAAATGAAACTAGACTACTGATAGAGCAAGTTTTCAATTCAAATTCTTTATTTATTTAACAATGTAAGTGTAAAGACAGCTGATCGATTCTGTGATGGCGACAATTGTAGTTTCGCTTATAAGTTTTAATTTTTGACTAATTATGTTGTTTTTATCAACATTTTGGTATGGGTGTAAACATTTTTTACTTTGAATAATTTGGGTTTTAAAATTATTGAATTTTGAGTTAGCTTTCGAATTTTTATAATTCATTTGGAAAATTTTGTATCACATTGAATTTATTACTTTAGTTGTGTTCGGATGTGTTCGTGATTTTTTTTTGGTTGATTTAAGAACAGGAAAAATTTCCAAGCTAATTTTGCAGAGATGACTCAGATTCTTTTGGAATTACATTAGTGGTAAGCAATGGTGTTGAACGAAAATTAAGATTTTGAGCGTTGTACTAATTTCCACGAGCAGGACTTTTAATTTTGGTCGTATATTTCTTTTAACGGAATGAAGGAAAGGTGCTAACAGTTCCAGTATTTGCTAGGAACTTGTGGCAAATCCGTTGAAATATTTTCTGGGACAAATCTTTTATCAACGTCATTTCTAGGCATAAGGATAACCATTTCAGGAAAACAACAACTAATTTTTGTGTATTTTTACCCAGATGAACTTTACTTCCCACTAAATCGGGTCGCTAATCAATTTTTTCAAATAACCAGTTTTTTTTAAATAATATTTAGTTTTTTTTTGAATTCGAGCATCGGTTATTAGCAATTTGTTTTTACGTTTGCCTGCCTTTTGGGCATCTGGGGATAACCAGATGCATTAAAAAAAAAAAAAAAGAGAAAAGAAAAATGAATTTGATATAACAACTATTAGATACATTACTACATTCTAATATTGGATTTATTCTGTGATGTTAATATCCAATAATTTAAACTTCATTCTTACTATCTAGATTTACGTTCATTGTTAATGTTTATTCATTTCTATTAATTTTCCAAATATTTATTAAATTTCTTTTTATGTATGGTCATTTAATTTAAAAATTTGCAAAAATTTCATAAATTTACACGATACTCTATAAAACCCCTTTTCAAATTTAAATTTCAAGAACGTGCATTCATATCAATCATAATTCTCTTAAGTTGATTGGTTTTGTTATTACGGAAATGATTTTTATGGGGTAATCACAGAATCCACGCAACTTACAAACGCATTCTTTTACATTTAATTCAAACAATATTTAAAATAAAATTAATTAGCAACAAGCAACTGTCAACTGGCGCCTGCTGACTTCGTTGGAGATAAAAAAAAATGTAAGTTGCAAATTTCATTTAATATATACATATACTTAAAGCTATTCACTTTCACTCAAAACTAACATTTAAAACATTTTTTTTTTTTTAAATTTTGGCATTAAAGGTGGCCATATAATAATATCATTTCTTTATTTAGTATTAAAAAAAAAGGAAAAAATAATACATAAATAATTTATAATAAATTGTTAACGTTAATAAGCTTCCATCTTATTGGTTAATCATGGAAAATTTCTTTAATTGATTTGTAAGAATTTGTTAATATTTTTTTTTTTTATATATATATACATAGATACAGGAAAGCTTTTGGGTAAGTTTGTGTAACTTTTGATAACTTTGGTGTAGTACTGGAACACAACTGATAATTGTGTAGAAAATACATACATACATACATATTTTTACATACATAAAAACATACACAGATAAAATAAACAGCTCTTCAAAGCGTAGATAAAATCCGAATGCATAAAATAATTATTTTGTTAAATATTAATTTATTATACCTGTTACAAATATGCCAACACACTCACAAACTCTTATATTTTTAAGCGACATTAACAAACTGTGCTGCAGATGGTTTATCGATGGAATTAATGTCAGCCAAATAAATTTTCCCTCGAAAATCGGAAAAAACAACAACAACATATAATCGCAAGGGCACAAACAAAATGTTAAATGAAAATACACATTCAGAATTCTAAATATTAAATTGTATGAAACTCATTGCCACCGTTGCCGACACATAAGAAGATTAAAATTTACAATACTGAATTAAATACAATCCAAATACAAACGATGATGTTGGTGTGAGGAAGTCGGTCGATGGGTAGGATTTTGGGAGCATGAGAATGCAGAAAGTAAAATTTTGTTAAAGGGATTGCTTTTGTGTTTTAATGACAGATAAGTATTGTTTTCAGAGTGTCTACTCGCATATATCTGTGAATAGGTGTATGGCAGTAATGTGCTTTTTGTATACCCAGCAAACATTAAGTCAAACTTTTGATTTAAACTGGCTATATAATTTGACATCAAATATCTACAACTCTCAAACCTTTTTTGAATTAAAATTGATAATGATTTGAATATAAATATTTGACATACAATGTTTTATCAATTTGATAATAAATTATTATCAAATGTTATTCTCAAATTAAAAAAAAACTTGGCAGCACTAAAGCGAAAAATAAATGTTAACATTTTTTTAAGTTAAATCTTAAAAGTTAAAAATTATATATTTCGTGAAGAGAATTCGCCTTTAGGAAAAACTTTCTGTGAAAAAATTATAAATTGTTTGTGAGTAAAAACTAATTACAAAGTGTAATTTTTTTTCCTACACGAAAAAGCTGGCAGTTTATTTAAATAAATTATGATTAAAAAATACTTTGTTTGTCGTGCTTAATTCCCAATTTTAATTCTTGATACAAACACTGAAATTTACTGTTGATGGGATAAGCTATTCCTATGCGCTTTTCACTGGTAGCCAAGGCTGCCGTTGAAAATTTCGAAAAAGTGGCATTTAAAGGTAAAAGGGTTAAAGGTATAGGATAAAAAGGAACCTTCCCACCAAATTTCATTAAAATCGAAAGGGGTCGGATCAAACTCTGGGTCGATTTGACATGGAATTACCCAGTTATTTTGAAAAAGGTTCAAAAAGTGTCATAAATTTTGCTAAATTGATACATCGGGATAAATTAAAAAGAGGGTTACAAAAAGTTCCATTGGCACAGAAAAGGGTTGAAAGTTATACTTTAGTGTCACACCAGCAACGCTGCTGGTTGCTTAGGCTAGATCATCAGGAAACTTCATCCAAAGATTTTAGAAAAAAAAAAAGATATTAAACAAGTAAAACTGTTAAGCGAATAAGAATTATAATCAACAGTTTTACTTGTAACAACAGCAAAGCTTAAACAAAACCAACAACAATTAACAGTGAGTTTATCTTTTCTTGCATTCCCCACTTTACTTTTTTTATATCTAAAATTAAAAAAAAACACAAAAATTAGTCTGCATATGCGTTGGGCGCCTTAGAAAGAAAAATAATCCGCAAAATTTATTAGCCCGAACGAAAGAATTATCAGCTGTATGAGATTTCCACCACTGTGAACATAGTAAGACGCATAAAGATACAACGATTGCGCTGGCTGGAAACCATCGGAAGAAGCTACGCGGATACTTTAAAATTAAAGATATTCAAGAACATAAATGAAGGAGAGCATAAACGGATAGGACCTAGAACTTCCCTGGTAAATCGAAATGGAGACAATGTACAAAAGATCGAAGCACATGGAGAACACCTATATACCCGGCTTCTCTAGAATCTTAAACTCTATTCCAGCTTTATGATTCTTTATAGGCGATATTGAAGTTTGTAAAATACAAACAAAATCAGCCAAAAGTGCAGTTCTATGATCGGAGAGTATTATGAGCTTATACCAGCATCCCTATTTGGACAATATATATTTAACTTGAAATCTTAGGACAGGAAATTTCCAGAATTGGGCTATAAAATATATGGACTTGAACTTTACGTCCGATATTTCGACAGCATTCTTATAAGAATTGTTATGGCGGAAAAAGTTGTTCTTTAATTCCTCATCAAAAGATCCATTATTAACTGATCCAATATGATCAAATTAAGGTAGCTATAATACAAGACACTCTTCTAAGCATAAAGATAAGCAGCATAAAGATTTAAAAAGTAAATAGAAAAAACATGTAAATATGTAGATTTGTATATTTTCTATTTAACCTTTTCTTGTTTTAAAGATACTTGCTAAGCAAAGGATTTACAAATAAAATGTAAATAAATTGCATGTAACTTATACTAAAATTGTTTTCATTATATGAACATTAGAGTGGCCATAATGGAAATTTTTTTGAAAAACAAATTATGCATATTTGAATTTTTTTTTAGTTCCGAGTACCTCCGGGTTCGGCCCAAACTTTTATTTCATTACCCATTCATCACTATTTTTGTTCCTGTTTATATTTGAATATCAAAAAAATCTGACTGTATGTTCCCAAATGAATTTCTTCGATACCTATAATAATAACCTTTCCAACGAGCCGAAATAGTCTGCAGATAAACTACGGATAAACTTGCCCGGAATAACCTAAAATCCAAGTTCCAAAAATATGTGAATTTTTTTAATTGTTGATAATGATTTTTTGTGGGATGAAAAGTTTTTTCTTGAAGCAAATACTGATAATGACATTTATTGAATTTGAAATAATAGCATTCGATAGGTCAGTGTCTATCGTATGCAAAAAAATTCGATAGTTTATTCGCTACGATAGTATCGAATGCGGTGATTAGACCCCTGCTTATCCTCTTCGTCGTATGTCAATGCCCGATTGAAATCTGTAATTAGTTGTATTGCTCTTTTTGCCGGGCCATTTACAACGGTTAAGTGTTGGCATATTCGTTTTGCGGTGCTGTATTATCTTGATCCTTCCAAATTAATGGATCCAATTCAAAAAATTTCACATCGATTTGTAAACGATGAAAAAACGCTTGGTGCGAGCAGTGATGAATGGCCTTCAATCTTTATTTTCAAATGATTTCACTTGTTCCAACGTTAAGTTTAATCTTTTCGGAATAACTTTGTCATTTTCGTCATCATGATTGCCAAGAGCTTCAACCATTTTCTGCTTCACTTCAATAGATATAATTTCATCGAAAAATCCAAGAGCCACCGCCTCTTCGGATAAATACCATAAATGGTTTTTGATTTATGACAATAAGGCATATGAAACATTTAGATCGAAATATGAACCACCTTCATTAATGAATTGTAAATCTTGGCGCGGTGCAGATACAGCGTTAAGGCATCCGAACCAATACAAAACATAAATACGCGTCAAGTGAATGCAAATGTTTCGAATGCCTTTCAGGTCGGCGGATGTCATCCTGAATTGTTCGCGAAATAATCTTATAGCAGTATATAGCTTTGGACATAAACCTTGCATGAATTGTTGCGCCAGGCAAACGCAGCTGCGTTAAATTTGGAACTTCCTTACCAAGAAAAATTAGCAAAAGTTGCAACAACTCCTTATAATCGGCTCGCACATAATGAGACTTCAGCGCCTCAAGGCAAAAGTTCTTGTGCGTCTCTATTTCGCATGCTGTTAAGTTATTTTGCACTGCTTCATCCAATACTCCACTCTTGAAAGTATTGATATTCATATTTTTCCAGTTTTTTTAACGATTAAAGACAGTGACTTCTGGTGCAGATGTTTTTCCGAAATTTAACTCAAAAACAGCTTTAATAAGCAATTCGCTGATATGATGGCGACACGGAAGAAAAAGTAAATCGCGACCCAATTTACTTTTAAGCAAAGATGTTGTGACAAAAACCACAATTTGCACTAAATTACACTATGGAACGTTTTTGGGATTATTGTCTGGGGGGTGAGAAATTCCAAGTCAGGGTGATGGTACTAGGTCAGTATAGACATTTTAAATTTTTTCCTTATCTTGATGTTTTTTTGTTTAACATGACTCGAGAACCACTTGTCCGATTTTGCTAAAACAAACTGAAAAAAATTTAGAATTACAATTTCTTTTATCCGTTCATATAACGTTTTTCTTTATAATCAACAGTTTTGCCGGTAAAAATAAATTTGTGGAGAAAAAAAAATATTTTTTTGCCTAAAATTTAAATTTTTTTTCCATAGTGTACTTTTAGGCAAAAAATATTTTTTTTTTCTCCACAAATTTATTTTTACCGGCAAAACTGTTGATTATAAAGAAAAACGTTATATAGTATCATATCTGGAAGCATTTTATTGATGTTGGTCCTTCTTAAGGTCAACTTCCGGAGCTGAATTGTCCATTTCTACGCCTTCGTATACAATAGTTTCTGAGGTATCTGTACCAGACGCAATCTCATCTTTGAACAACAAGCAATAATTAAAAATAACAACAAAAAAGACATTATATTGACCAATACTTTGAACTTCTTGTGACTGTTCTTGATATTTTCGATTGCGCTTTTCTGCTTCTTTCAGTAGATTCGCTTTGCGTTCTTGTTTTCGTGACAGCTTTAAATTCTGGTCTGACATACAACCTGGCCTACGCTTTTATCTTTGTAACAGAAGGAAAACTTTGTCCTCTTCAATAGTCATCGTTTCAAGTGCATTTGCAGCTGTGAAATCAAATATATAATTTTCGATCTTTTCACAAAGTTCTATCTCATTGTTTCTATATTTGTATACACTATTAGCTCACTTAGTCTTGTTCTCGCTAATAGAACAAAATTTTTAGAAAGGGTGATCAATGGGTAATATAACAAAACTTTGGGCTGAACCCGAAGGTACTCGGAACTAAAAAAAAATTTAAATATGCATAAATATTGTTATCCCAAACCTCATATTTTTCAGTGCGAAAACTTTTGCATTTAACATTTTATAATTTTTCTATATAACGCTATGGCCAGTCTAATAAACATATACACTAAATAAACAGTAATAAAAGTGCGATAGTCATAGGTTTTAAAATTGCATTCTACTGCTAAAATGAAAACGTGACTTAGAATGTGCAAATTGCAAATTCTTTCCTACACACACTGTAGTACTATGTAAGCAAAACTTCATACCCACTACTCCAATTTATAAATGGCAATGTAAGTGGGAAGACACTTGTATTAATAAAAATAGCTTCTTGTTTCTGGTAGTCCAAATATTAATAGAAAATCTCATTAAATTAGTTGAAAAAGGCAAATTTAGGCTAACAAATTTTTTTTTAAATATTGCTAATTAATTTAGATTCTTGTTAGGTAAAAATTTAATAAAAATTATTTTAATTTAAAATAAATAATTTCTTTTTCCAACTTGTACATAATAAGATTCATTATTTGCCACCTTAAAGTATGCTTTATGTATAAGCATTTGCTAAGCCTAAAAACTATGCATTGTTAAATTTTAACTCTAAAGTATTTTTTAATTAAAGACTTTAATTAGGTTTTCATGTTTGCTGCTGTAATTCGAATTAAAGCTACATTCGTGGTATGAGTAGTTCTCTTTAAAATTAAGTTCGTTTTAATTTACTTGCCTGTCACCTTGACAACATCTTTATAGCTGAATGAAAAAGGTATGAATGGCTTTTTGAGAGGTTAGCAATTAATAGGAATTTGTATAAAACAAATAACATATAAAATTTCTTTAGATGGATTTATTTTTATTATATTTCTTTTCAAACCGAAAACAAAGAATTATTAGAAAGGCGTGTGTGAGGAAAAATATGGGATTTAATAAAATACAGTATTAAAAAATCAAAAATATAATAAAAACAATTTTTAATGCGCCGAAATGTCAGAAACAAAATTGAGAAATCCAAAACTAATAAAAACTAAAAATATGTATGTATGTATTTTGACTTTTAAAATTATTAAATAACAACATCTGGAAATCTTCCCATTTTACTAATTAAGAAAAAAAAATTCAGTATTGAAAATTAACAAATATATCTGTGGCATTTTGCCAAAACATCTTAAGTCGAGATAAGATAGCAAAAAAGTTTAAAAAAAACTATGTGAAAAAATAATGTTTATCAAATAATAAAATAAACCGAAATTAAAGGAAAATTTTGTTTGTAATACAAAATTTTAAAATCGTAAACAAAAATGTTTTTCGAAGGAAAATTTGTAAAATTAACAGCATATTTTTAAATTTTAAAATTTGATTTAAGATGTTTTGTCAAAAGGCCACAGATATATATAAATGCAGTCCTTACAAAATTTTTTATTTTTTTTAATTGACTTTTAATATTTTCATTAAATTTTTTTTTTAAAGAAATTAAAAATTTTTTAATTTCATTATCATTATTTCACACACTGTATTTGAAAAATCTTAACACAACTACAATATATTTGCACTCGTCTATGTGTCCTCGAACGACTAAATTTAAGAGCATAAAAAACAAAGGGTTGTGGCCTCTTAACAAATTTTTGGTGAAAGCGGCATCAATAAAGTAATCTCTATTTCGGTTAAACAGACAACATACTCGTGTATTGTATTGTGTGGAAAAGATATTAAGTTTGTGAGATTGTAGCAAATTATAATTGTAAAAAAGAATTAAATATACACTTAAATAAAATTGCAAAAATTATTTTTATTAATATAAGTTTTTTCTTATTCGATCTTTATTATTTAAATTTATATTTATTTGTTAAAGCTTGAGTTCTTTTTTTTATAAAATATAAATTTTATTTTATAAAAAAAAAATTAATTTAATAAAAATTAATATTTTATATAAAAAAAACCTCAAGCTTAAACAAATAAATATACATTTAAAAAAAATCATGCCTTAAACATAAACAATGCAATAAGAAATATTGCTCTGTTATACTGCCGACGTTATAGCCAACTTGCTGATATAATTATCTTTAGTGTAGACCTTGGGTAACAGTGCAAGAAGAGCAAAGGCAATATGTATTGCAATGCGTAGAACATCATAGAAAAGTGTATCCAATTTGTTCAAAAGTGATACTAAATTGAAAATATGCTGCAACATTATATGGGACATGATTAAAATATTTGCCTGTTTTTGTTTAAATTCTTTTTATTGAGAATAAAAATTAACAAAATAAAAATGTTCGGGTCCAAAAAGAGCCTGATCATTAGTGCAACCAAAAAAGCACTACAAAAACAATTTTAGGCTCTTAAAAAAAGCGTTTAAAAACATGGAAATAAACTGCTCCTAGATGGGTCAAATGTATGACCAACCCCACTTATTTTTTTATTGCGGAATTTCGGTTTTTTAAACTAAACTAAATCATTTTTGAGTTACGCGAATATATGCAGTGCAACCTCCTACCTTTTCAAAATAACGGTATGTCTCGAAAAAAAGAGCTAATCTAAAAGACCATTACAATATTAAAATTCTGTTTTAAGATTATTTTTTAAAGGGTGCAAAAGAAAAAAATCATATCTTAAAAAAGAAAAAAAGCATATAATTGTCAACACAACTGTATTACCGCGTAAAAATGTATCTAGATCAGGAGTGCTCAAAAATGTTTTGCATATGTATTGCGAGAGAATTTCAAAGTACAGAGATACGCAAAACTTAACGCACAAATTTTATTTAAATTTAATAGAAATAAATTGTTTTGGCTGTAAAACATTTATAATAATACAGTCCAAACTAAATTTTCTATTTTTTAAATTAACTTTTAAAATTTTAACTTTTAAAAAACAGTAAGAATTGGAAATTTTCCAATATTACCATTAAAAAAAATTCAGTGTAAACTGCGATGCACATGCTGTTTGGAAATTAAAAGTAAGAATTATATTTTAAAAAAAAACTTCAGTAAAATCTTCTACATTTATGCTTTTATGACAGTTTCGTGAAAGTATTAAAATATTTTTTTTTAATTTTATTACTTATCTTACACACTGTATTTGAATAAAGATCAACACAGCTTTCGTACATATGCAACGAAATTAATGAGCGTAAAAAACAAAGGGGTGGGGCTTCTAAACAATTGTTTGCTTGAATGAGCATCACTGATCTAAATTACAACAGTTACAACATTAATTTCCCAGTCATTTCTAGAAATGGTTTAAGAACATAATAAATTGTTATTACAGGGAGGTTCGGGAAAAGTCTAGAAATAGTTATGAAATATAAAAAGGGGTGACTCATGAATAATAAGTTTTAGTTTTGTTTGGAGACATTAAACGGTTCTGTTCGTAACTAACAATTGTGAACAAAATAATTCTAATAAAGTTTGTTAAGTTGAATAATTGAATTTTCAATTAAAAGAACTCAAACGCGTTAATTAAAAGAAAAACTTAACAATATCTTAAAAAAAAATTATACAGCTAATTTAAATTTTTGTTTGTTTAAATAAATGAATACTGTTTTATAAAAAGTAAAAAACATGCATTTGCATGAACATCGCTCATTTGTATATTGTATTCGAATTTTCTAATTTAGATACATCAATTTTCCCAGCTTGAACTTTTTTAAAAGCT
Organism: Pollenia labialis; assembly: GCA_949318255.1. Lineage (NCBI taxonomy): Eukaryota > Metazoa > Arthropoda > Insecta > Diptera > Polleniidae > Pollenia > Pollenia labialis. The sequence goes on from OX439141.1 coordinate 111,930,823, forward strand.
ACGATTTAGCTTGGACAAATTGATTTTTATCTAAATAAATCCTCACTCCCTTTTTATTTAAAATTCCTAAAAATTAGCATTACATTTTATGCAAATTATTTAATTGTTTAAGACCTTTTTTTGTGTAGTTATCATTATTTTGTTTAGCCTTCCATTCAATTTGAAAGCAGTTTCAAAATACACACATCCATATGTATGTGTATGAGTTAACTGGGTGTAGGTATTTGTAAATATGTCAGCCAACCTGTCATTGTATTAAAGACTTTTGTGCTCTTGTTATGGCAACCATAAACTCTGACCAACAACCTGTGGCATTATCGCGTATTCACTTAAAACATACACGCGCACACACACACACACACACACACAGTATCACTCTTATAGAATACTTTTCACAAAATTTTGTTTAAATTAATGAACAAAAGCTTTTGTTTGGTTCAATGTAGATATTATTGTATGTACTGTACATATGTATGTTTATCTGTCTGTCAGAATATTTTGGGGTGTTTTGTGGATTCACCAACCAAAAACTTATAATAATATAATTTGCTTGTGTAAATGTAGTAAATAATGTTTACGGCAGGAATGTGATATAGGAAGATGCATACCACATGTCAGTTATTAGCATTTATCGTTATGTCAATGTCAACCGTAAGTGTTAGGATGACAGTGGTTTTAGCTAAAAATGTTAAACAAATTTGAATGATTAAATTAGCAAGGAAACTTATGATACATTTTTTTTATCAAATTAGCAATAACAAGAAAGTTTGATTTGCTATATTTGGCCGTCCCGAATCTTTGATACCCTGAGAATATTTAAGGAGTGGTCTTTTTATGGCATCTACCGTAAATTATACTCCAACATGTATATGAGGCTTAAGGTAATTTATGGACCGGTCATCATGAAATTTTGTAATATGATTTCCAGTCGTATTTTATAATCAGGGAAACCAAAAATTTGCAATTGCATGTTTTTCTTGTACGACCAATGAAGGCAACAACAATATATTGAGCCGTTTTAGAGCTTTTTATGAATTTGGGCATCGATTTGTTAGTGCATATTTTTGCATATTTTACTGGTTTTATCATTTTTTGCATTGTTTAGTTGAAAGTTACTTTTTGCAGCATTTTTTAAGATTTTAGCGCATATTTTGCCTCTTTGGGGCATATTTTGATACATGTTAATTTTTTGGATGCCTACAAGAGCTTTCGCAATATATAATTTTTTTTTTTTTTTTTTGTTGCCAACGTGTGGCTTCAATTTCACCATCAACAATTAAATTTTTACTCGAAAATTGTAAGACAAAGCAGGTTGTCGCTAAATATTAATGTTTTTTTAAACTTTAAAATTGTATATATAAGAAAAAATTAAGGAAAAGGCAATTATGTACTTTTTTGGCGATGTGTTTAATACATAGAAATCCAGGCCAATCTTTTAGTATAGCGACTCAGGCCGAGGCCACGCAATAAGTGGCTAAGCGGTTTTTGTTTTTCTACAATCTTTAGATGAAGTTTCCTGACGATTTGGCCTAAGCAACCAGTGAAATACGCATAGGAATAGCCTATAACTTCAACAATAAATTTCAGTGATTTTTTTCAAAAATAAAAATTGGGAATTAAACACGACTAGCAAAATCTTGTAAATTAAAAATTTGTATTCCCAAAAATTACTTTGATAATTTTAAACAATTGATTTTAACAAATCACTAAAACATTTTGTTAAAAATAATTAATTATTGGCAACAACTTTTCTTCATTGACTTATTAAACAAGTTTATATACAAACAAAATAAAACAGGTTTATATAAAGTTTATTAAACAAATTTTCATAGGAGTGTTATTTATTGTAAGTAAGGCCGAAAACATTTAATAACTAGACCTAAACTTTTTTGTAATAATAATGCAACTATCTTTATCGCAGAAAATTGGAAAGTTTTCTTAATCAAATATATGGACATTTCCACAGAAAAGTCTTCTTTGTGTAACGTAACGACACTCATAGGGGTATTTTACCAACCTAACCGGACATAACATTTTGTTGAAGCTTATATTGCTTCTTAAAAGTCATTAAGTGCCCCTAGATCGATGAAACTTGTGTTCTGGTCCTAGGCAAGTAAAGCTCAAAAATAAATACAATCAGTACAAGGAGGAAAAACTTCCCCCTAGAAGAACCAATCCCACCTTTAAAAAATTTAATTTCTTTTAAGTTTGTTTTAAGTTGGCGAAAGTGAAAAAAAACTAAAATTGGACCCAGGAGATTGTATAACTGCACCTTTCGTTCCTGCCCCCTTTTGTGGGCGATTACATAAAATAATAGATTTAAAAAAATGTATATATTAAAAGAAATAGATTACGCCTTAATACCATAAAAATTACATTTTGAACTTTTATGGGAACGGGAGGTATCCCTCCAAACCCACCCCCTGGAACGACCCTGTAAAAATTTTTTTTGCTAATTTCCACAAAATATTAATTTTTATGATTTTCTGTGACTTTGACGTATTTTAAAGTATTTAATTTATCTAAAAATATTAACTTTATTCGTAATTATAACTAATTCATACTAACAATAAGTTTTATTTAATATAATAACAACTAATTTATTTAAAACAACTCCTCCTTTGCAGAAAGATGATGATGAATGCCATTCAGCGAAGCCAGAAGTGCAGATTTATCTGCATTTTGCAGATTTTATCCCCAAAATTGTCAAAATTCAGATTTGAAGGTTTTTGGTTTAAAATAGCAGATTTTTTAGCTCGGTTGTATTATTTCCACTTTTGCATTGATAAACGAAATATATCAACCATTCTTAAAACAAATTCATTAGTAGGAATTTTATTCACAAAAGATTAATTAAAAATTCGCCTTGTCTTGACACATTAATATCGCCGGACTTATGTTATCTTTTTACACGAAAAAATATGCATATTTACTAATGTATAAATAACTTTAACAGTTGCAATATTTTATCTCTTGTAAATTTTCAATAAACCCCTGGAAAGTTAAAATAATATTAAAATATTAAAATAACATAGGTGTGATTAATCCCTACTCAGCCTGAGAAGTTAAATTTAGAAATATATTTTAAATGTTAAAATATACAAAAATTATCAGCCATGTTCTGACAATCGCATTTGAGTGAAGTTACACTCAATTTTCACGATGATTTTTCCCCTATTTTTTCAACATGTCCTTTTTAGTTTGAAAGCGAGCGGGGGAGAGAAGTAAGCAGGGTAGAAAAAAAGACATGAATCGTATTTTCTGTGTTTTTTTTTTGACATTCCTCTTTGCACTTAATTTTGGTTTTTTAATTTATATTGTATTTTTATTTCAAAATGACAATTACTTATTTAAATATAAAATAATAAGCTAATTTAATTTAAAAAAAATCAATACATACATACGGAAAATAAAAAAAAATCAAACAAAATAAGAAGCTAGCTTTCCCTCAAAAATAAATTTCAGTGTATTTATCAAATCTGAAAAACTGGGAATTTAGCACGTCATACGGAAATCGTATTAATAATAAATTTTGTATTCCCGAAAATAACTTTGATAATATACATACTTGCATGTGCCCGTGCAAAAGAACTGAATTGGCAAATTGGTTTTTGTGTTGTTTTCTTACGAAGACAGTAGAATGAAGCAGTTTGTTTTTTAATTTTGTTTTTTCTTTTTACCCACTTACAACTACAATTCGAGTCGGAAAGAACCCAACAAATTGTAGGGGAATGTAAGAAAAGATAAACTCACTGTTTATTGTTGGTGTTTTGTTTTGGCTTTGATATTGTTACAAGTAAGACTTTTAGTGTTTATAATTCTTATTCGCTTTAGGGTTTTATTTGTATAATATTTTTGGCCTTTCTAAAATCTTTGGAAAAGGTTTCCTGATGAGCTGGCCTAAGCAACCAGTGAAATGCGCATAGAAGCTAGCTTTCCCTCAAAAATAAATTTCAGTGTATTTATCAAATCTGAAAAACTGGGAATTTAGCACGTCATACGGAAATCGTATTAATAATAAATTTTGTATTCCCGAAAATAACTTTGATAATATACATACTTGCATGTGCCCGTGCAAAAGAACTGAATTGGCAAATTGGTTTTTTTTTGTTGTTTTCTTACGAAGACAGTAGAATGAAGCAGTTTGTTTTTTAATTTTGTTTTTTCTTTTTACCCACTTACAACTACAATTCGAGTCGGAAAGAACCCAACAAATTGTAGGGGAATGTAAGAAAAGATAAACTCACTGTTTATTGTTGGTGTTTTGTTTTGGCTTTGATATTGTTACAAGTAAGACTTTTAGTGTTTATAATTCTTATTCGCTTTAGGGTTTTATTTGTATAATATTTTTGGCCTTTCTAAAATCTTTAGAAAAGGTTTCCTGATGAGCTGGCCTAAGCAACCAGTGAAATGCGCATAGAAGCTAGCTTTCCCTCAAAAATAAATTTCAGTGTATTTATCAAATCTGAAAAACTGGGAATTTAGCACGTCATACGGAAATCGTATTAATAAAAAATAAGAAACATTGTGAAAATTTAACATGTTTTTGAAAGTTTCTTTAAAAAAGAACTACAAAAAAGACATGTCTTTTAAATCATCGTGAAAATTAGGTGTTACAATAGAACAAATTTGTTAAACTTTTGTGTGTTGAAAGTTCAAAAAAATGTTTTCATTTTTACACCTCATACTTCGAGGACCACTTATAGATATTTACCATCGATTAAAAGTTCCAGAACATGGCCGTATATTTTGAAATTAATTGTTATATCGTTTGCTAAATAAACTTCATAAAAAATGTAATAAATGTGCTTTGAAAATTAATTAAAGATTTTTAAAATCTTGACGCAGATTTTTTGATGAAAAATTATGGTTTTTTGCTTATTTTACCTCTAAAAGTTCTGGCAACACTGGTGCCATGGTTCTTTTTCCTCTGTTTCTTTAAAGTCCTCCTCCGAATCTGAATTCTTTTCAGAGCCAAGTGGAAGCATTAAAGAAATTGCTTCTTTTGTAAAGGGTAATGACTTTTTTTGAAGTTGGTCCTATGCCAGTAATCAGTGGAGAACTGAGCAAAAGTCTATTTTTTAATATCTTTGCCTGTTAAGACGAAAATATTTATTTCGTGCCTCAGACGCTTCTTTGGATAATAGCCCGATAGACTTCAATGCTTCGCTCATTACAGTTGTGCCATGTATTAAAATCTTGTGCATTGTAGGTGTCATAGTATGCCAGGGATATAGAGTAACGTAAAGTTTTGCAGTGTCTAAGCAATAATTGGCAAAGCTCGTGCAAATGGATTTTGTAACCACTTGTAATAACTTCAATAATAACTTTGATTCGATAGATAAATGCGATTCCAGTTATTTCTGCAGCTAATTCAGGATTGGAAAAAAATCTTCTGCTTGTGGTACCATCGTTGCTGTTTCCAAATTCAGTCTTCGGTAATTCACTTCTAAATTATCCATGGAAAGTTGTTTTCCTCTCTTTGATAATAGCTTTGTCCTCATCCGATCTTAATTGCCTTTTTTCACTGTGAGTTTATACGACAGGTGTAATATGTTCTCAATTAGACGACTTATGGCTGCACAGGTGGTAAGAACCGTTGCTTACATTCCTTTTTTTACACAGGTTATATTAGTCTTAGATGTAATAATTTAAATAAAAGATAACCAAAACATTTTATGACTGAGGAAAGTGGTTCTATCATTTGCATCCATGCAAGATGAGCAAAATCAGAAAAAAGGTAAATTCTTCAAAAAATCACAAAAAAATTGCTCAAAACGCGCAACTTTTATTACAGTCCAATCCCGATAATTCGTACCCCGATAAATCGTAATTCCCGATAACTCGTTATAAACTGTCGGTCACTTGAAAAAATCTCGTTAATTCGTAAAATTTCCATACGTTTTGGTCCCATCGCTAATTTGTAATTTTTTTTCAAATAAAATCTTCTAAACCTCTTATAAATCCTAATTGTTTGCTAACTTCTACTTATAATTTGTAATAAAAACAACAGAAACATTGAAAGAATGATTTTTTGTTTACCGCTTTTGTTTCGTGTGGGTTTTTGCTTCTGCTTGTGCGTGCGTTTTCAAATAAATAAACATCATTGAAAAGCCCCGTTAATTCGTATTTATTTTATTTTATTTTAACCCCGTTAAATCGAAACCCCGCTAAATCGAAAACCCCTATAATTCGTAAAAAATGGCCGGTCCCTTGCGATTACGAATTCTCAGGATTCTACTGTATTTAAAAATAGAGATTTCAAATTTTATCGTGATGCTAAACATTTTTAAAAATGCAATTAAATTCACTTTTGAAAACCTTTAAATTTTTTTTTTACAAAATAGTGCAAAAAAAATAGTTTTTTTGAATTTCCACCGAACTTTTTTATCATAAGATTTAAAATAAAATGTTTCTAAACATTTTTATAAGTAGCTGTTAATAAAGACTTTCACAGAAAAAAAATTAATGTGAAATCTTTATTCGTTTATACCCTTTGTGCACTTGCAAACATTTCGAAGGAACGCATGGAAGATGTTGAAAATGTGAAATACGCCTTCACACTTGAAATGTCAACATCTACTATCAATAAAAACTGTCACCATTTCTGAAAAAAAATTTTTATTTTTTTTAAATACTTTTTTTCTACAAAAGAGCCAAAATCGTAAAAGATAACACCAAAATGTATTTAGAACTCATTTTGTTTAGCAATATAAAACAAATCAAGTAACGTAAGGAATGCAAAAAAGAAAAAACTTAAGAAATGGAAACGCTGCTTTCAAACCAAATGCCATTTTGTCAGTGATGCAACAATAATAATAGAATTTATTGCCACTTTTCTAGTGATTACACTAAAATAATCGGAAGATGTAGGTAGAATGAAATACAATGAGATAGGAACATTTTGTAAAGATGTTGAAAAATTTTGATTTTTAGCCCTTTGTATTTCTTATGGGAAAATTCCAACATCTTCGCAAATTGATGTTAAATGTTAAATGTTGACAAGCGTGAAAAGGCTATTACCCACAAAAAATATATTGTAACCCTCTTAAAACCTCAAAGAGTCAATGGACGCGCATGCCATTTCCTGACTTTAAAAGTGTGTAAAAACAAATCTCAAGCAAAAGACTTGAAAATTTACTATACGATGCAGAATTTCGTTGCCTGTTGAGCTGCGTACTTAATTTTTCTACATTTCTTAAATATAATTGTTTGCCTAATGACCGGCTAGATAAGCAAAAAAACCCCAATGTGCGCCAGCAAGCATTTAGAAATTGTTTCTAAAAAAGTTTTTTTATGAATTATTTGCTTTTTTGTATTGTGTTGTAAAGCGCAACTAGCTTTGCATTTAGTAACAAAAATGGGAAACATTTGACAACATGTGCCTAAAATATAAGCTTATTTGCTTACTGGCGTAACGTTACAAAAAGTAGACTTTTCGCTGGAAATTCCCATGTGCGAATTTAGTGTTCTGCAGTTTGTTATTCAGAAGAAGAAAAACAAAGAGAAAAAGTACTCTCAATACTTAAAATGTTGCAAAACAAAAGTTTCATCACACAGATATAAATGCAGTTTTAAAAGAGCATTAAAGAAACTTTCTGCAGCAAATGTTTCATAATATGGACGAGATTTAAGTGAGGCACTGGAACTTAAAGTTATAGATAAGTTATGAAAAAATAGGCACCATTTGAAAAATATTATTTTACATAAGTTAAAAAAGACAACCTTTATTAAAACCAGAAAAAAAATTGAATTCTTAAACTTGTGCGCCACCCGGTATTTGTTAACAAATAAAATAATATAAGACATTTACAATGAAATATACATCCATATTAGTAAAATATTTCATTATCTCTGCTTGGTTTTTAAAATTTATATGTAACTTATCAAAATACCTTTTCAAATCCATGCATAAGCAACAGTTTAATTAATATCAACAATGTGTATCAAAATATTTTGTCAGTTGTAAAGTTTCACAGATTTGTTGTGGTTAAACAATTTCGAACACACAAATATTTTGATAAAAATTACTTTTAATAATGTTGTGGCATACAAGCAAAAGGAAAAAAATGCTTAGCCACAAACATAAACAAACCGGATCCACCACATATTGATAAATAATTTGGGTTATTATTTAAATGATTTCATGAATCATTGAATCGTTAAAGGAAAACAAAATATAAAACGAAAACACTACTGAACAACCAAAAATACCTTTAACATAAAAAAAAATTATTTTGTATAGTTTTGATATGATGATTAGAAATTTGTTAACATTTTAAAAATCTTGTGGTTAGTTTTTTTCAAAAAATGTTGACCTTTATAACTAATATATTGTATATTCATGTGTCACCTCTTTTTATATTTCATAACTATTTCTAGATTTTCCCTGAATCTCCCTCCCTGTAATAACAATTAATTATTTTCTAAAACCATTTCTAAAAATGGCTGGGAAATTCATGTAGGGAGTATTTTAAAATAACAGTTGTGTTGAAAATTATACATGACAATTTTAAGTAACTAATATAACATATAACATATAACTAAATCTTACAAGATAACTTATAGCCATAAATAATTCTTAGATAATTTACTTTCGTAACAATATTTTCAACAAACAATTTGTTTATTTAAGAATTTGGACTTGATTTTTGATATTTTTCAGGCCTTATCCATTACAAATATTTTAGGTATGTATACAAAATGAACCTCCTATTAAAATAAGTTGTATAAAACATTTGCAAATCAAAAATATTTTTTAAAGAATTAGGGGCTTAAAATCTGCGGAAATTTAAATAAACTTGTGTTCGCCTAATGGTCAAAATTCGAGCATAAATTTGTATGCAAATATGAAGAAAACATAGTTCATCTAAGTTTATATGATTTTACATGTTTCGAGCATTTATTTTTCCGTCTTAGTGGATTGATTTTGCGAGAGACTAACCTCAGTTTCATATTTAATCTGCTACGTGAGTTAATTTAATTTTGTAAGTTCAATATAAAAAATATCAGAAAAAAGCAATTAAAAACAAACAAGTATCAAAAGTTTAATTTTATGTTTTTACGTCTACTATTTACGAAACTGAATTAAAGTACCAGATGAAGAACGAAAAAGTACCAAAAAGCTTCCTCTTATACATTCTTATTCACTCGAGACCATGCATGTTTATTTTTATCTTTGTAGGTCGAATATTAACACAAATTCAAAAAGTACCAGATGAAAAACAAAAAGTACCAACATTTTTAATCTTATAGGTTCTCATTTACTCAGAAGTTGGCAGACAAAGGAAGAAAGCGTTCATAACTGTTTTGTCTGTGCCGATTTATACATAAGATTTATATGATCGAAACCGGTTTCTGAAAAATGTCGAATGATCGACCGCCCTATTTTTTTTTTATTATCTGATAATTGAAAAAACAATTTTTTATTTATGTGTTCCGCATATGTTTTAGTAGCAACTTTGAACGCTTATAACTCTGAAATTGTTAAACAGATAGTGTTCTTAACTTTTTTGCCTTTGCTGATTTATATATAGATTATACATATTGAAATTTATTTTCTATTTTACCCTTCAAAAATTTGTTTTTATCGTTTTATTTTGCGGTTTCTTGCCAAAAAAAAAAAATATTGCAAGATCAAAACAACTTTAATTATAAAGGATTTTAAAACGTTATGTTTACTGTCGTTTTAGGTAAAGAATACAAATTTTCGATTTATGATCTATTTTAGTTTTTATGACACTCGTACATTAAAACCGATCTTAAGGGCATAAAAACTCTATTCCGAAATTAAGTTTGTGAAATTAATATAATGAAACTGGAATTCGTTATATTAAACGCACTTCGTGCCTAGGAGAATTAAAACGTATGTACCAAATTTCATCAAATTATCATCCAAATGGTGATCTGTACTTTGCGCACAAGGTTTATATGGATAAACAACCTGCCAGCCGGCAATCCATCTAAACGGACGGACGGACTTCATTAGATTTATTCAGAATTACTTTCGGTATACCAAAAAACCGGGTATAGCATTAACGTTTTTATGTGTTAAGCTCGATTCACCCATGCGTTAAGAGCAATATTTTTGTCTGGAGAAAATTTTATTTATATTGAGTCTTACTTTTAAGAGCGATAGAAAGAGAGAAATTATATTGCTCGGCAACTTTTTACTTTAATTTCGTTTTCAATTTGAACATACAAATTGAATTAAGCTGATATAGCAGCATATTGGGTTAAATAAATTTAAATAAAAAAATTAAAATTAAAATTGAGGTAAAATAAAATATTTCCCTGAAACTTATTGAGAAATTAAGTAAAGTCAGAAATAGTGAATTTATTTATGATGTGCGGCTATTTTGTATAATTGTTTAAATATGTAAAGAATATGGTAGCTTCGTTTTTGCGGACGAATTCTCCGAAATGGGTGAATCGTCCTGCCAAACACGCACAGTAAGATAATTATTCTTCAAAAAAAATATTGTTCAGAATGCATGGGTGAAACCACATTTATATACATCAGTGTTAGTACAAAACGATTTATTCAAAAATGTTGTCTTCCAAAAACAAGCCAATATATTTTGGGCATACGATTTTTGCGGTTATAATATGATTTTCGATCTTTAAAACACGCACTATGAATCGGTTATTCAATTTACCAACGTATCCGTAATATTTGCTTATAACATTATTACTCATACGTATCAGGTTACTACTGTGAAACAAATTATCAGTTCAAAGCTCAATTTTAATTTCAAGAATTGAACATTTATATTATTTTTAGAACATATGTTGGTGTGGTGGCTACTAAGTATTATAACGTACCTATTCTCAATAAATTAAATTAAACAATATGAATAAAAAAAACATTTTTATTGTCTCCTTAATCGAAATCAAGAAATACAAATTTGATAATAAATTAATATAGATAAATAAGAAATTGTAATTGTTGAAATTTTTAATCAAAATAATTGTTCTATTCGTCAAACGCATCGTTCAGAACGCTAATTCGAAGAACAATAGATCGTTTTCGGACCACATTTACTGTTACTAATAATGTGAAGCTGTAGCCGCTATGCAGGAAAGCATTGAAAGTTATCCTAATCGCCGTTCTCAGTAACTGGGGTTATGTCCTTCCACTTTATAGAAGATTTTACGAAAGGATCTTGGCTTGAAAGCTTTCAAGATTCAACTTGTGCAGGAATTAAAGCCAAACGACCAACATATGCGCCGCCAATCCTGCGAATAGGTTGAAACACACATTGATATTGATTTTAAATTTCCTTCAAAATTTTATTTTCCGATGAAGCCCATCTCTGGTTGAAGGGGTACGTAAATAAGCAGAATTGTCGCATTTGGAGTGAGGAAAATCCACAAGATTTTGTCGAAACACGATTACATCCACAGAAAATTACTATTTGGTGCGCATTATGGGCTGGCGGAGTCATTGGCCCATATGTCTTCAAAAACGATGATGGTCAGAATGTTACTGTCAATGATGAGCGGTATAGGAACATGATTCGAACGGAGCCATATGCCACACAGCAGGCGCTACAATTGATTTACTCAAAGAAACTTTTGATGAAAAAATTATTTCACGTAATGGCCCAATTATTAGGCCAGCAAAATTGTGTGATTTAACCCCACTGGATTATGTTCTTTGGGGTTATGTTAAGTCACTTGTCTAAGTCGATAAGCCACAAACAATTGAACACCTGGAAATCAACATTCAAAGAGTAATCGGCGAAATACGGCCGAAAAGTTGTTAAAAATCAGATATCATATTTAAAAATTATTTTCATACAATTTTCTTTCCAATAAAGCCTGGTCATTGATTTTAAAAATTTATTTTAAATCAAAATATTATGATTTAAACTTGTGTCACTCTATGAAAAACCACACTCTATTAGTGAAGATGCTACATTGTATTTTCTTAAGCAATCCTTTTACCCTTTAAAATTGTAAATGTTTTCAAAAAGTTTAAGCCAGGGACCGTAACGAGTATGAGCAATATCATAAACATTACATTTTGTGTTTTTCTAACTTTTATTTTTTACTAAGCTATTATTTTAATAAAAGTTATAAAAATTACTTTTAAAAACATGTTCTCTCTTATTTTTAAATGTTTCATAATATTCGAGTCAGTGCATATTGTCAAAAACATTTCAAATTGCATCACTCTATTATTTCTCTTAATATGACATGAAGCCCGTGTGTTTGTACAGGGCTGTGGGGTCGGATTTGAGGTTTTTGTGTTTTTTTATAATAAATATAATAAATGATTTGCGCACTAGTGGCTACAACTCATGCAAGGCGAATTAACTAGAAGGTGAGGTCAACTCTACAACCACACTGCTTTTGTGTCCCGATTGCCAAAAATGTTGCTAGTGAAAAACAGGTTGTTGACAATAAGAAACTGTTGTTTGTACACAAACTTTGACAACTCGACCATCGAAAAACACATATGTTGACTTGACCCCACCTTTTACTGAATTCTCCTTGAATTAAACGGTACAAAATTTTTAAAGAAATGAATATTGCACCAGTATATTTGTATGGCATGTATTTCGAGCACGATGCAACATCACTTGTTAGTGCCAGTAGGCTGGATTTGTTTATGCTCTGCTTTAGCTATTTATAATTTGCGATCAAAGTTTCAGCAAAATAACATATAAAAAGCTGGCTGGTATTGACCGATTATATAAAAAAAAATATTAATTTATTATAATTTTGTATATGTTTTTGTTTTATAAATGTAATTGAATTTTATTGTTAGACAAGACAAAATAACATTTGTTCATAATAATTAAAACAACCATAATTACATTATTATATTGTATAAATAAATGATACATTAATATAACTCCCCTTAGCAGTGTCGCAATGAGCTTATACATGTTGCTTATTTACTTCAATAGTGTCATAATTCAAAAAAAGCAAATTTTCACTAGAGTTGTTTTAAGTTTTCGTATAATACATATAACTAAAACAACAACAAACCTGAAACCTAAACTTTATGACAACCCTTGCAAAACTGAAATGTGTCAATGTTAGTGCCGTTTAACACACGTCAAGTTTGAGTCGTCAAGTCTTGAGCTTTTAGGAGAGAAGGGAAAAGAGAATGCCATTTATTATCCCCTCTCTCCTTAAAACTCAAGACTTGACGAGTCAAACTTGACGTGTGTGAACCGGCACTAACAATCAGAAAATAGGCGTAATAAAAAATATTATAATAACGGCACATTTTCATCACAAGCGCAAAATGGCCAACGATTCAAGAAATCAATCATGATATTGCGCACATTTTTTCATTCTTACAAAAAAAATAATATCATGCTTTATGAGTTATAACACTATTGAAATTAACAAGCGGCATATACATATGAATATTACACAATGCATTCTGTATTATTTGTTTTATCATTATAATAACAAACTATACCACTGAACATTGTTAACAATCTTTTATGTTTTTTAGTTTTATAAATCCCCTGATTTTCCCACTGAAATAGAAGTGTAGTGGTGTGTGTGTTTGTGTTAAGTTACTTTTATTAATATAAATGTATTTTTGTTTATTGCGAATTTACAGTGAATGTCAATAGGACAGAAAAATAAACATCTATAAAAATTATTTAAAATGCTTCAAACAATCGAATTATGCTTATTAAAGGGCGAAGTTTTTAATCATTTAAAAAAAAGACTTATGCGTTGTTTTTTTCAAAATTTTTGAAAAATGTATTTACCCCTAATATACCAAACGATATACCAGTCGTGTTTCCATCTATCGTTTTTGAGTTACGCGAATATATGTTGTGCAACCTCCTCTATTTTTGAAATAAAACAAGAGCTAACCTTAAAATAACGGTTAGCTTGATTAACTAATTAATTTAGCGTGCCCGATTTAGGTTAAAAAGCCCGGTCTGTTCAACAAGCATAGTGTAATTTAAATATACATATATTTTTATTTAAAACAATGCTTGCAGTGTTAGACGTGATAGAATCAATCTGTTAACCATATTTGGATTCAGCACGCTAAAGGCAATTAAAATCACATAACTTGTCTTTTTTTCTTCGACCAGTGTTATTGTTAGTTCATATTTTAATTAACATATTTGGGGAAATCACAAGGTGTGCTATCATGTCATATCGTTATAATGTCCTTAATAATATTTAACAATTGTATAAAAAAAAAAGAAATATTGTTGTTTTTCAAACAAAATAAAAATTGTAATGCTGTGTTCATTGATTCGTCATAACCGTATGGTAGAAATCAAAATTATGAGCGGTTGCCCACAGCAGTCATATAAATTTCTTGTAATTATTTTAAGACATATGACTTTACAACTTTATGATAACCTTGTGAATTTCTCAATTACTTGATTAACAAAAAAAATATTTTGCAATTAGCCAAAATTGAAAACTATATACAAAATTGTCTCTTATAAAGACATTGAAGAACAATTTACATTATTTTGTAACTAATAATTTTAATAACTTTTAATTTTAAATTATTTTATTTTATTTCAATTTCTAATTAACTATTTATTTTAAAAAAACGACTATTCCACTAATTTTTAAAACATATTTCTCTGTTTTTTTCTTTGATTTTATGATTGCATATTTTAAAATGTTTTATGCATATAAACTTGCCCTCCTTTTTTAATTTAACCCTTAATACTTTCATTCTACACAATGCTTCCTTAACTACGTTCCTCATTGCTATTAAAATAATTTCATTATATGCCAAAAGTAAACAAATTAGATTTATTCATCGTTGTTGTTGTATATTTAGTAATGGCAAGGGCGTGGAATTTCGTTCATTTATTTTTGGAAAATATGCGCATAAAGCAGGTTTCCGAAATTCAAAACATGCTTTCCAAATTAATTAAATATACATTTATTTGTTAAAGAAAAACTGACAGTTTACTTTCTGTGCTTGTTTTTTTTTAATTTGAAATATAAGTATGTATTTAAAAAAATAATTGTTTTTCATTAATCAAAAAATCAGTTTTAATTAAAAAATTTAATCAAGTGAATTAAACGTTTGCTTATATCATCAACATAATTGCAAAAAATGTTTTAATAAAAAAAAATTTTAAATAATGCTGTTAATTTGCTTACTGGTACAAACTTAATTATTTTTTTAACTGAAATCAATGTTTTTTCTGCGAATTCTTATTTTTCTAACAACACAGAAAAAAGTTAATTGATTTTAGTTAAAAAATTAGTGATATTAATTAAAAAATTAATCAAATTTGCACCAGTAAACAAATAAATAGTATCAATTAACTTGATATATCACTTGATTTAACGTTTTATTAACTTGGTTAAATTTTTAATTAAAACTGATTTTATTTTTGATTAGTGCTTTAACTGAATAAAATTTTGCGAAAATATTGCAAATTTTTTTCACTATCACTAAACGCAGATTGAGTGCAAAAATTTCCACTCAATTCCAATAGTGATTGATTTCTTTTGACGATATGCATAACCAAACAACATAATTATTGGCTTTAAACATGAAAAAACAAGTTTTTGATGAGAGTTCAATTTTGAATGTCAACAGAGACAGACGTCTAGCGGAGTTCGATTGAATTATTGTCTATTCAATGTGCATTTTTTTTCTTTATTTAATGACTACAACGTTTTGTTGTTCTTTTTACGGTTTACAATATCGTTTTTTTTAAATATACAAGAGATAGAGACTCTTAATTAGCAAAACAAACAAAAAAAACAAGTAATGAGTGAGCTTAGTGCTCAAAACTCTTATGCATGTAATGACTGTAAAAATATTGATAATGTGCCCAAAGAAATAGTAGATCAATCGGAGAATGTGCGTAAAAGAAAAAGCAAAATGAGTAATGAAACATTGCCAAAACAACTTAAAAATAATTATTATTCAATACTCGATAATGATAAAGACTGCGATAAAGAACGTTTAAAAATTTTTGAAAAACATGTGCAAGAGCGCAATAATCCATCAACATCTCATTATGTTTCCAACAACACTACAAATAAAGAAGTTAGTAGTAATAAAGAAAGCTCAAAAAATAATACATCGTACAAACAAAACAAAAGCTCGTTAACTAAAGTTCCACCTCTAAATATTTTTGATGTGGAACCTAATGAACTTATTAAATTTATCAAAGATGGGTTAAAAATATCAGAATTCAAAGTAAAAGAATTTCGTAACAAAAAAACATCACTGTTTATGTCATCTATTGATGATTATGTTAGAGCGAAAGCTTATTTAGAAAAAAGTAAAACCAAGTTTTTTACGTATACACCAAAAATTACAAAAACAAAGACCTATTTACTAAAAGGTCTAAGTGCCGAAATGGACATGAATGATATTTTGGGAGAACTTTGTAAATTCCAAAGTGAGTATTTAAAATTCGAAAAGGTTAGCGCTTTTACAACAAAGAAAGCAACAAAAGAGGGATATAAATTACCAATTTACTTAGTCCAAATAAGTAATGACAGTAAAGTTGATGAACTTAAAAAAATTAAGAGTCTTCTATATCGATGCGTCCACTGGGAACCCCTGAGAAAACCCGAAATTACGCAATGTAGAAACTGCCAAAGTTTCCTTCACAGCGCATCTAATTGTTTTCTTCCACATAGATGCGTCAAATGTAACGAAACGCATGATATTGGTAAATGCCCCGTACAAAATGTTCCTGAAAACGAAAAAGAAAAGCTGTTTTGTGTCCTATGTAAAAAGTATGGCCACCCGGCATCATACAAGGGATGTGAAAAATATAAAGAACTTCAACGAAAAATTCGTTTTAAAAGACAAAACTTATCACAAATTCGAACAAATAATAAATCCATTCATGTAAATGACAACATGACTTTTGCAGACACTGTTAAGATGAATAATATCCAAAATGTGAATAACAATCCTATTCAAGTAGCATTAGAACAACTAAATCAATCTATGCAAAATTTATCTAATCAGATTATAAACTTGAACAAACAGCTCCAGCTACAAGTATCTAGAATAGATACAATTTTCACTATATTAGAATCATAATTATTCAAAATGGCAGAAATAATTTTAAAAAAACTAAACATCTTTGAAATTAATGTTAATTCCATAATTAATTTAAGCAGAAGATTAGA
Source organism: Pollenia labialis (assembly GCA_949318255.1). Classification (NCBI taxonomy): domain Eukaryota; kingdom Metazoa; phylum Arthropoda; class Insecta; order Diptera; family Polleniidae; genus Pollenia; species Pollenia labialis. Next base: position 111,947,947 of record OX439141.1, read on the forward strand.
CTTAAGTAACTTTGTAAATGATTATAAACCAGATTTGTTATTATTAAATGAGACTAAACTTAACTTTAGACATAAAATGAACTTTAAAGGGTATAGTATGATACGTAAAGATAGAAAAGACGCAAAAGCTGGGGGTGGTACAGCAATTCTAATAAAAAATGGGATAAAATTCATTAATCACACCAATAGAACTATTAATTCTTTTAAATGTCTGGAAGCTTGCGTGGTAAAGATTCCAATGCTATCTAATCGAATGTTATTCGTTATATCAGCTTACTATCCCTCTGGTAACAATGATAATATGTTAAAATATGAATTACTACAACTCTTTCAGTCCTTAGATTTGCAGAGTCATAATCACTTCTATATATTAGCAGGGGATCTTAATTGTAAGCACAGTGACTGGGGAAACAATACGCATAACGTAAAGGGAAATAAGTTAAAGGAATGGATGTCAAATAATGAAATCTTGTTTAGATGTGTTTTATACGCTTCTGTTTCACCTTCATATCCTCGCAGCCATTCATATTTGGACCTGTGTTTGGCAGACTCCCGTTTAGTAATTCACAAAGAGAATAATTCAAACAATTGTCTTAAAACAATTGACTATGATAGTGACCATAATGCACTACAAATAACAATCTTAGGCATGGAAAATGATAGTCCGATGTCATTTATCAGGGAACATCCAAATTTGAAATACAACTATAAAAGGACTAACTGGAAAAAATTCAAGAGGAATATGTTAAATGAATTTGATAATTTTGAACCTATTGAGAATGATAGGAATTTATCTAACCCTGAAATTGATTACTACTTACTTAGATTGAATAATTTTATAACTAACTCTATCGAGAAATCAGTCCCAAAATTCAGAGACATTAACTCTTCTGAGAAATTTACCAATCCAACAATTAAAAAATTACATTCTGAAAAGAGTAAAATTGTAACAATTATTAAGAAACATAATAGACTAGAATGCTTATTATCAAATACGGAACTAAATTTATTGAAAACTAAATTAAAATTAATCAAAAAACTTATAAGCGAAAACTTTTGCATATCAGTTAATAATCATTTTCAGGAAAAACTTAGGAACATTGACCAGCGTGACTCATCTAATATGTTTAGCGAGGTAAGGAAACAGTTTAGATCCGTACATGCCTCCAATATAGATTTTATTAGGGTTTCCCAGGAAAACGAAAGGTGGCTTAGGTATTCGGGAATTAACCCTGAAGAACTAGAAAAGGAGAATGTTAGTAATGATTACTTGGTAAAAGACGATGAACAGAAGATAAATGTAATTGGAACCTTTTTAGAATCAGTTCACTCTCACAAGGAGATTGATCCTGATAACAACCTTCATGTTGAAATTAATAGTCGTTTCTCTAGTTTTTTAAAAAATAAAACTGAGTTTGAAAACAATAGATCAACAGTAACAATTTTTAATTCATCCAATAAGGCCAATGAAATTAATGAACAGTTTTTTGTTAATAAAGATACACTTTTCTACATCTTCTCTCACTTAAAGAACAAAATATCGTCAGGAATTGATAACATTCCCAATATTATCTTGAAACATATCCCAGAAGTGATTGTGCTAGAATACCTTATACTCTTTAACAATATGCTGAACAACTCTTATTTTCCTAGAGCATGGAAGACAGCTAAAGTGGTAGTGCTGCCAAAGAAAGATAAAGACCCCAGTGACCCAAGAAATTTGAGGGCAATTAGCTTACTTCCGAATATAAGCAAGATATTTGAGGCATGTATTAACAACTATATAGTAGAACTTTGCAAAAGGAATGGTCTATGTAACGATAGGCAATTTGGATTCAAATATAGACACTCTACGGTCCACGCAATACATTTATTACTTTCTGATATTTACTGGAACCTAAACAGATCGATGTGCACAGGAGCTTGTCTGATTGATTTCGAGAAAGCATTCGATAGTATATGGATCCCTGGATTAATATATAAATTATTAAAATACAAATTTCCTATATACCTTGTTACACTTGTACACAATATGATAAACAATAAATCCTTTATAGTCTGTGATAAAAACCGCTTCAGTACAAAAAAATTTACTATTGTAAATGGTTTACAACAAGGAACGGTTAATTCCCCAATTCTTTTTAATTTATTTATACACGATCTCTTAAACGAAATTGATAATATTATCGGATTTGCGGATGACATCATTATTTATCATTCAGATAATAATATTACAAACATAAACGAAAACCTTCAACGGTGCTTTAACATCGTACAAAAATATGCTACTGATTGGCAAATGAAGATTAACAACAATAAATGTGAGGCTATACTTTTTCGACCTCCTGTGGGAAAATGTAATAATAACATTAAAAAGAATTGGAAATCCTTTGGTATTAAATCTAATGACAATGTGAATATACCAACCAGGGATATGGTGAGGTACTTAGGAGTTCATCTCGATAAATTCTTGTATTTTGATAAACATATTAACATACAAATTACTAAGGCCAGAAATGCTCTTTTTAAATATAAGAAACTATTTTTTTCGAAAAACATTAAACCAGAGGTCAAGATAATTATGTATCAATGCCTAATTCGACCCATTTTAACATATGGCTGCCAAATATGGTTCAATATTTCTCCCTCATACATGGAGAAATATAGAATCTTTGAAAGAAAATGTTTAAGAGCCTGTATGGCAATATATAGGTCTCCAGATAGCAATTATACTAAATACATTTCGAATAAGAAGTTGTATAATGAGGCAAAAGTAAGCAGAATTGACAATTTTATTTTGTATGTTATAAGGAATCATATGCTAAGATGTATTGAATACAATGACAATAATTTAATAATGGCACCTTACTACGTTAATAAAGAATACATTACAAAATGTCTAAATTCTGGATATGTACCACCTGAGGCCTTCTTATACCTCGACAGTAATGGTTTTATGCAAAATGAAAATGGCGTCCCTATATTTTACCACATTTATAGAAGATCCAATATTAAATCCATTCATAGTAATCAACTTACCACTGAAAATCTCAGATTTGAGACTAGCATTTTTTCTAAAGATAAAAATATTATTCCTAACTTAAATGTTAACAAATATTGGTGGCTCACCGAATAATTTTTCTTTTTTTTTTCTTTTACTACCTGACCTTTTTTAACCTTTTGCGATATAAAAGTAAAGTTTTTTCCCATTTTTTTTCTTACATTAATACTTTATATAATTTATACGTATAATAATGTAAATAAATATATATTATCAAAATAATAGTTACAACATAATTAGTATACTTGAGATCCCGTTTTGGGACAGTGCTATATCTAAGTTATATGTAATACTTTTTGTTTATTATAGTAAAAATATATTATATGAAAATGTTTAAATAAACGTTATAAAAAAAAAAAAAAAAAAAAAAAAAAAAAAACAAGTTTTTGATTTTAAATTTAGTGCAATTTTAGTTTCACTCAAATGAGTGAAGCAAAAAAGTTACAATAAACTGATGATTGCTTTTCTTACATCAAACAATTTTTTTTTATGCAAAATTTTTTAACATCACTATCACTCATGTTTAGTGAGGCTGAAAATGTTCAATTCATCACTCAACATTAACAAAATGATTGCAGTATCACTAACTGTATGTGTAAACTGAAAAATGAGTGCACTATCCCCATCTATGGAAAATACCACATCAGATTGACATTGAACGGTGATTTTTCACTTCGGAGATGCTACTTCAAGCATTAAAATAACAATTATTTTAAATATGAATAAAATCAAGTATTATCCCCAATTTTTTTTTTATAAAATTTTTATTTGAATGTAACAAATGTTTGATTTTAATTTTTTATTTTTAATGAATTATTTAATTAAATAAATTATTCACATGACTTTAAGACGTTGTTGGTCTGGCAACCGCGGGCGTATTTTTGATGACTACTAAAAAGTAGATAAAGTAAATCACGAGAAATAAAAAAAAAATAAAACAGCGTCCGCAAAAAAATACATCTCCCTAAATTTGTAAATTTTAAGATTCGTCTGTGTAAAAAAATTAATTTTATTGCAAAACCAAATATTCAGTTTGATTGTATGTGAAGGTTTTATTATGGATTACAAAGAAAAATGCTTAAAAAAAACTTTAAGTCATTTGAAATCGTCATGCTGACCGGTTTTAAGTAAGGAGATTTCAAACATTTTTATGATTTTTTGCTATCAAATCACTTCACGAAAAAGAGTTTTTCAGAACAGGTCTGATAATATACGAATTAATATGCATTCTTCAACGTTATATGACAATAAAATGAATAAACGATGAAATTTGCGAAAATGTGAACCAGCAAATCGGTGCCATTTTTCAGCAATAGTTGTGATTCGGATAAATAACTTATTCACTTGATAATTAAACCCTCAAGGAAAAACATGCATTTGCATAAAATTCCACGACCTCGTAATAAGTATTCATTGCCATAAATATTGTCTTTTGATATTTTCATTATCAGCCACTAACAAAACATTTTGTCAAAAACGGATTTATTGTAATTAAATTTTATAGATAAAATTAAATACATATGTATATGTATTTAAATTTATACTCACGTATAGTGAAATAAAAATAAATCAATTAAAAGTTATTTAAACTTTTGGTTCAAAAATTGTTTTTTGGAATTAATTTGTATTGTTTGCTCTGAGTTGTATATTTATTGTTAAAATGATACAATAAAAATGTCAAAAAAAGTTTTATTTTATTACAATTGTTGTTCTTTAAAAATAACGAAAACAATTGCTTTAAATGTTTGAAAAAAAGCAACTAATGGTACTTGTAAAAATTAAACAATGATATGAAAAAAATTGTCAGACATTTTTTATATTAATTACAAAAATGTTGAGAATGCTGATTTTGTATTTAAAATTGTTTTTTTTTTTTACTCCCTAATTTTCTATTTTAGAACATTATATTTATTAGGTACTTTTTATGCATAAGGTTTTATAGCATTGTTTGGTACTAAAATGGGCGAACTAAGCAACGTTTAAAAAACTGCAGTCAAAGTAGAAAAATTTACTTATCTTAAACCTCTCCATTTGTCATTGGCAAAAAAAAAATTTTTTGCTTTTACTTCTGATTCATTAAATTGTAAACAGTAGATGTCAAACCAACAATCAATCCATCCGTATTCAAATCAATCCGAAGCGGTATTAATAGTACGCTGAGTACGGATTTTCTTAACTCAAGTTGTCCATGTCCATGGACAATATTACGCTTTTAAAAGTGTCATTATGCCCATCAGAGCAATGTCGTAATACCAAGTGTCATAATGTCCACAACATGTTTACAAACTGGAAAGCGTAATCGGCCTACGGCCGGGCGTAAGGATTTTCTTCTCTATGAGATAACAAATACCAGCTTTGCTTACTAAAGCTTCTCTTTACAGCCGGCCTTCCACCGGGCGCAAGGATTTTCTTCTCTATGTGATAACAAATACCGGCTTCGCTATCTAAAGCTTCTCTGCTTAGTCGGCCGTTTTGTACTTGTTATATCATAGTGGAGAAAATCCTTGTTAGCGAAGCCGGTACTTGTTTTTCCATAGAGAAGAAAAACCTTGCGCCCGGCCGAAGGCTGGCTATGCCAAGATTTAAGCGGCCCATACACTTGCAATATTATTGTATATGATATTCGCCATATTATTTCCAATTTGTTCGATATTATGCAATGAGGGTCACAATGGTTTGATTTATTCAAAAAGTGAACATAACCTAAAGGAATAATATAAACAGCATTGTACAAAGTTGCCAACACATTTCACTTTCTTTTCGTTGTGCAATAAAAATCAAAAGTCTTTTGATTGTTGCCAATATAATGTGATACCTTCGAATATCACATACACATGGGCATATAATTGTACAATACGTAAAATTGAACAATTTTATTGCAAGTGTATGAGCCGCCTTAGTTAGCGCAGCCGGTATTCGTTATACCATAGAGGAGAAAATCCCTGCGCACAAAAGTGTTTTCGTTATATTTTTAATATGTTCGCCCAGATAATAAACAACAAAACAATTGTGAAAGAAAATAAAAACATATTATGTTTAATTTGGCCAAATTATTGTCACCGAAAATCATATTACGGTTAAATTAGTTTCTTTAAAAATAGTTTTGTTGATTAAGACCATAATAAAACATGGTTTTTCTCTGCGTGTATGTAGATATTTTTTTTGTGTTTTACTTCTTTAATAATTATGGGCGTTATGACATGTTTAACAATGTCATAATGTCCATTTGCAAAGTATCTTAATGCCCACGGAGTTTTTGGAGCGTCACAGTGTCCATGGACACTGTGTAACTGGATGTTATCACATGACACCAATATAAATATAACTGTACATGTAAAAAAGAGTAAATTCGTGTTTTAATTCAATAAGATTATTTAAATATTTTTTACTACTTTTGCCCTGATAACTCGATTATCCGACCGATCGTTAAGTTATATGTGTGCGGATTGTCGTCATTCCGTTTGTAATTTCTACATTAGATGTAAGACCCTATAAAGTACATATGTTTTTAGTCGTTATGTGCAGCAAAGTTGATGTCAGATGAAAAGGGTTTTCCGAACACCCTAGATTTTATGTTGATTAGATATGAGCCAAAAGGCGCTAGTAACTCGCAAGTAAGCAAATTTCTCAATTTTTTATACAGAGAAAAGCTACAAAGACTTTAAGAAATTTTGTTAAGTTTTTATGAAATAATTTATAATTTTGTGATGATGGACCAAAGCTTCTCAGCATAGCCCGCCAACGATCAAGGCCCAAGGACTTTCTTCTCTATGGCATAACCATTGAGATCCCACTGATATCAAAGAAATATATATGTTTATACTTGTATAAAAATTACCGAAATTTGTATGAAATTTTTTAAAAGATGTAGAAATTAAGGACGTTAATCAGTGTGTCCATTTTTGTTGTAGAAAATAAGAACGTTAGTCAGTGTGACAATTTTTGCAACCAAATTTAGCAATTTAAATTTTGATTTCGCTGCAAAGTTTTCATTTAGCATTTCATTAATATTTTTGTTAAATGTTTTTATTTGAAGATTTAAAATTGTACATATCGTTACCTTAATATAAAAAGGCCCCAACTCATTATTTTTGGAAATCCGTTTTTTTATTGATTCTTGTAGAATTTTTGCTAAAGCAGACCATACACGATTCAATTCAATTGTCAACTGAGTCGGTTGTTGCCCAAATCAAAGCGTGTATGGCATTGTCAGTTGATTAGTTTGACGGTTGTCGAGTTGGTTGAAGAAAAATCAAAAGATTTTGATTTTTTCAAGTTGACTCCAAGTCTTTCAATTCGATTGTACTGTGTGTGCTTAAGTCTCTTGATCAGCTGTCAAAATTTATGTTTGTAATTTTTTTTTGCAAAGAAAAAGTGAAATATTTTTAAAATTGTCTTTAATTTCAATAAAATTTTAAATAAAAAAATGACATTGGTGGCAAACATGGATACTTGGAGAGAAAATAAATTTTTGTAAAATTGTAAAAAAATCTAAATTTGACAGTTGAATTAAAATCTTTCAATTCAGTTGAAGAAGTGTGTGGCCAAGTATCAATTCAGTTGAAAGACTCAGTTGACAATTGAATTGAAAAGTGTATGGGGCGCATAATACACATTCTATTAAAATTTCAAGCAAATTAGATTAAAAATAAAAAAGTTATAAGCAGAACACAAAAAGCCCTAACTCATACACACAATTTTTCGAAAGAAAAAAACACTGACTCATACATTTCTGCAGAAACATACAAAGTAGGCATTGCATTTCTAGAATTGTTGTTGTTTTATATTGTGTATAACTGATAGAGCAAGAGCCGTTTATTTTCATTTGTGCGTTATAATTGCATAATAAGGTGTACGCGTGTGTTGTGAAATTTATGTGTAATTTATGTATGTTTCCTTCTCCTGTAAAAAGTGTTTTTGATGAGTTGGGGCCTTTTTATATTAAGGTAACGATATACTTTTTTCAATGTAAGTACAGTAGAATCTTAAAAAAGTTAACCAAAATGTCCCAAGAGGTATTAACTTTTCTGAACTTTTAACTTTTCTAAGCGCGTTTTTTTAGTCGAAAAAAGGAATAAATAAATTATGTAATAAATTTTAAATGTAATACACAACTTTTTTTAAGATGCAAAATGTTATGTTTTTTATTATTTATTATTAAAAGGGTTAAATAGTTTTCATTATTACAAATAAGAAACTTAGGCTTAATTTGTACTGGGTACTAAACTTCACTTCACGCTCTAAAAAGTTAACCGAAAAGTTAACTTTTTAGAGCTGCACGTTGATAACAAAAAACTGTTAACTTATCCGCGTGTTTAACTTTTACGCGAGTAAACTTTTATAAGATTCTACTGTACTTGTTTAAAATTGGTGTTTTTGATTATAACGAACTAATTCCCAAGTTTTAAGGATTTGGTTTATTTTAAGTGTTTTGGCTTACCTCATTAGGGATTTGGTTCGTAGCAACCATCTCTGGTCGCAAACTTCGGGCGTTATTCGGGTGTTATTTCTCCTGCTTGAAGTTTTCGTAGTGAATCCTTTTAATCATCATTAGTTATGATACAAAAATTACCTATTTTTAAGGCAGACAGCATGTTTCTTTGATATACAATTTTATCTCTTAACTTCTCTTGGCTTTAACTCGTAATGATATTACAAGTTCTTCTTGAGTTAATTAACAATCTTTATGGAGGAGTGCCTCCAGTTCACAATTTTCAAACTATTATTACTGACCGCCTAGGACCCCCCCAGTCACAACTTTTAAATCCCACGAACCGTTTTTCGCACTATGAAATCGAGTGAACAAACCCACGATAAGCATCGATGAGCATTAGATATTCTCCATTTGCACTTCTTCAAATTGAAGAAATAAAGCAAAACTTTCCGCAAATAAAGATTTTTGTTGGCACAAACTTCAATGTTTTAAGAAAAAAATATTGAGTTGTTCACACTATTTCGTCAGTGAAAATAAGCGACAGATGTGTATCCTTAAGAATTCTGTATGCGTTTTTATAGCCTCAACTTATGTGCAAAAGATGGGCCATCTGTTGTCAATCGCACTTTTTTAAGTTATACACAGTAGTTTTGTCTGCAAATTTATGACCACTTATTAACTGCATAGAATTTTTTTAAAACTCCTGATTTATCTGCTCGAGAAGACTCAGCTGTTCATTGAAATGATTCATTTTTGATTTAACTGGCATGTCTGCAAGCAAAATTGTCGCTTTTGGTAAGCAAAAAATGATTATTTTTTAATATTTAGGGCTGATAAGTCAAGATAACCAAGTAATTAGCTCCAACTTAGAAGGGATGTCCACTGGGCATTAAAAGGTTTTTTCAACACACAGTACATCAACTTATCGACTTATAATTTAAGTTTTACAAAAAAAAAATCAATTTAATTTAAAAACATTTTAGTAAGTTACTTTCTAGAACTTAATTTAATTTTAATTAATTTTTTTCTCTATTTTATATAACAATGAAATTTTTAAGACTTTTATCTTTTTTCCCCTAAATGGCTTTTAAACAGTTCACAAATTAGAAAAACATTTTCTTTATTTTCTTCTCTTTTGTTTGCCAAATAAATAAACTAAAGAGACAAACTTTTTTTTGAACAAAGCGAGAAAAGCAATTGCAAAAAAAATAGTAAACGAATCCCTGCTAATTTAATGCCTGATTGCATACGCGTGCATGTCCTAAACATAGACCGCATGTACATGTAAGACAACGATGTATGTGCTCACACACACATGTACCTTAATATTTATGCAAGTGTGAGTTAAGTTTATTTGTATGTATCTATTGGAAAACCGCAATTGAACAGCACATATAGAACAAAAGTACTTTGAAGAACGTTAACAACTGCAATCGGGCAAGACCAACCTTATGATACCCTTCACCACTAGTGAGTTTTTATTAAATAAGTAAACTAATAACGACAGAATTTATAACGGGCTTTAGATTGATATAGGAGCATAACGATTATAAATGTTATTTTTGTCAAATTTTATCACAATGCCAAGATTTATAAGTAACTTATTGTAATGCAATAACCACACTTACAAGTTTAAAGAACTTTGCATAACTTTTAAACTTAAGGAGAGCACATAATAACACATTTAAAACATAATTGGGACTCTAACGACTTCGGTAAAGAAAAAAAATTATTTAGAAAAATTTTTATTTATATTGCTAATATCCGGTTTTTCAGGTGATAAAAATTTCTCCTATAAGAATTACATACGTACAATTTTTTTTCTTATTTATTAGTTTTTAGTTCGAAAAAAATATTTTTTTTTGAAAACAGCAACACTTCACCACCCCATAACTAGACAAATAAACATAATACAAAAAAATATTTCGCACACTAGAACTATAGCTATGCAAAATATAAAGGAATTACAACAAAATTTTTTTTACTGAGTTGCCCTCTTCACAAATAATGCCTCATACGTTAAAGGTAAATGTAATATAAAATTGAACATGATAATAACGGCAGATTTCGAACCACAATTAGCACTGGTTAAAGATTGATGTTTGACTGTTGGCTGATAGGCACCGCAGTGGTACAGAGGTTAGAACTCAAAGAATTCTGATGAACGAAAGAAAGAACTAATGTTCGAGCCCCAGCTCAGCCAAGAAAATTATCAATAAGTTTTAATAAAATTCCAAGTTGTAAAATTCCTTCCTTCAGTAAAAAATAAAAATATCAAAATTAAAATTAACAGTTCAACTAAAAATCACAATTGTTCGTAAATGATATTATCAGAAAAATTATTCATATATAGACCACAAAATTGTGTAAAATATAAGTAAATTTTTTCTTAGCACCTTTGAAGGGACTTTCACAGAAAAAATTATTAGTAGTTTTTTATCAATTAAAAAAAATTATTTAAAAAGTATTTAAACTTAATTATTGTAATAATTGAATCAATTATTTTTTTTGTTGAAAGAAAATTAAAAATATAATTTTGATTTAATTAATATTTTAGTTGTTTTGAAATAAATTTTGAATTTAAATAATAATCAAATACCAAAAAATTATTTCATTAAAAAAAAATAATTTAAGCTTGTGAAATTGTTGTTGGAAATTGTCAAAATCAATCAACACGTTGTTTGAAACTGCAAAATTTTTTGATCATATTTTTAATTAAAATTAAAAATATTGTTTATTGAAAAAAAATATTCAAAATATTAAACTTTTACAATTTTTAATAATCAATATAATCATTTTGGTAATAGGAGCAAAATCAACAAATGGGTTGCTTGATACTATGAATTTGGTGATTAGAGACAATTTTTAATTTTTTCTGTGTTACTTAAATTTTTTTAAAATAAAATACAGTTGTTCTAAAAAAAAAACTTAAAATGCACATTTCATCTTTAAGTGGTCAAAAAATAGGGTTTTGACACCAAAATCCTCTGGGCGTTCGTACCAAATTTCATTTAATTATCTTCAAAGTAGTGAACTGTACTTTGCGCACAAGGTTTTCATGGACAACTAAACATCCAGATGGAGATTGGTATACTTTATTTCTGGTACATACAACAGTACAACGATCACGTAATACCCTCTCCAACTATGGTAATGTGAGGATAAAAAGAAAAGCCAACTGTTAACTGTTAAAATTTCAAGCAATATTTTTTCGCTTCGTAAGCAGAAAAAATTCAATAAATATCAAAATGTAATTCAAAAGCGTAAATATGCACTATAATGGACTAGACGGATCGTGTTGTAAAAAAAATTTATATTAAACTAGTCTTAAAACAAGTGCTAATTTTGTTTCATTTAAAACTATATTGGAATAATACTGCATGTAGGGCACTTTTCCAAGCTCTCCTTTATCTTTCAATAGCAGTTTAAAGATAATTTAAGAAATAAAACTGACACAGTTGTCCACTAAGAATTTTATGGTCAAAAGATTTTCAACATATTTGTGTATAGCACCCACTTTGTTAAAAATATCTGCCTGAATTCATCAGTCCCTATACGTAGAGAAAAAACATGTTTGCAGAATGGTTAAAAAAACATATTATGGTCCCTGCAATGGCAACAAACAAACTTTAGTTGTTTTTAAGAAAACTTTTTTCACGATTGATAATATTTTGTTTCTATTTAACAATAAAGTGTTTACCTCTCTTGAAACTTCAAATATGGTTGATTTTAACAATATAATGTTTGAATAAAATAAAACTACAACCATATACCTAAACATATTATGGTTACCTTAACCATATTATTATCACGGTAACCATATTATGGTTAAATTCATCCATCAAAAAGCTATAACCATATTATAGTTGCCTCCAAACATGTTATGGTTAATATTTTATAACAATAATATGTTCGAAATTATAATATTAGAAAACATTGTATGATTAATTTTAAATTATAAATAATATGTTTAAAAAGCAACAACATTCTGGTTGTTTGCATTTTACTTGGTTTGTTTAAAATTCTCATTCATTTTATTTTAATTATTGATTAAAACACATAAATTTACGTAGAAAAAACTAATAGAACAGAAAAAATGATCATATGAAGGTCGTCACAGGCTAGAATATGAACCAAAGAGATTTTTTTATAAAAGTGGAACGTAACACCTATCAGGAATATAAAATTAAATAAAATTAAAATTTGACACATAAAAAACAAATTGAAAAAATGGATTAAACATAATATGATTAGCATTCACCATATTATTGTAAATCCTGACCATATTATGGTTACTTTTCTCAAAATTCTTGGAATTGTTGACCATATTATGGCTAGTTTTGAACATAATATGTTTAGTTTTGACCATTACAATGGTTAATATTGACTAAAATATGGTTAATTTTGACCAAATTATGGTCGATTTATGGAAAAATTTTGTTGATTTTAAACATACAATGGTTATATTTAAACATAATATGGTAACCTGCAAGCATAACATTGTTAAAAAGCAACCATAGTATGTTGCTCTTAGAATATGGTTACCTCCAACCATATTTTTTTTCTACGTGTACAATTCATCCATAAATATTTTGTGGATCAGACTATTAATTTAGAAGATATAAGAATTTATTAATAAAATTGGGGTTAATAACAACATATAGCGCCGACTGTATTGAAAATAACTGCTTGATTTTTAATGGAGCTTATAGCCTACATCTTTGCTTGCAATTCATCCATACATTTATTGTGAATCAATATGACTTTTCCGCACCAAGATTGACCTTATTTGCTAGTCTGTTTTAGAATTACAAGAAAACAAACTAATTTTTTGAACAAAACTCAGAATAAAAATAAATAAACGTATGTAAATTTAAAAATTAGTCATAAAGCTTTGTCCACAAAAGGCAGCAACATTTTCACTGCTGTTTAAAATCAACAATAATTTTTTTCACAAGCTCACACATTTTGCATTAACCCTGCAAGGTAACTCTTCATTTTGGTACATTAAGGTTACCCTTCGTCGAATCGATGAACTTTAAATAAAAAATCTACCGGAACGATCTTTAACGCAAAAAATCAACAAAAACTTTTTTAACTAAAAAATAAACTAAAATAAATCATAAAAATTAAAAGTTGTTCATCCATCGCAAAATTGTTTTTGAATTTTTTTCACTTTTTTGTGCATTCAAATTAATTATTTTTTGTAAAGCTTTCGTCATCAGCTTACGTTTTTAAAAAAGTTTATGATAAAATGTTAATGAGCTTCGTCGATTCGACGACCTGTAACCATCCAGGGTTAAGAAACGTTTGCAAGTTTTGCGCACAACAATATTACTTATTTATTATTACAAGTGTTTTCCTAATGGTCGAATTTCGGCCATAATTGTTTCTTTAATATAAAGAAAATATAGTATATCTAAGTATATATGAATTTACATGTTTCGAGCATTCATTTTTTCCGTCTTAGTGGATCGATTTGGCGACGGACCAACCTACGGTTCAAATGTTATGTTCCACGTGAGTGGTTGACAAACAAAGAAAGATATCGTTCTTAACTGGTTTGCCTGTGCTGATTTCTTGAAAATGGCGATTAATCGCCCACCCTTTTTTTTTTATTTGATAATTGGAAAAAACAAAATTTTTATTTATGTGTTCTGCTTATGTGTTAGTATCAAATTTGAACGCTTATAACTGCCGGAAAATACCTTCCAAATTGTGTACTTTTTATTCTAATCGCTGGGCAAACGGAGGAGAGAAGTGTTCTTAACTGTTTGCCTTAGCCGATTTATGTATACGCATACAAATTGTTGCTGAAGAAAAAAATTAGAATGTTCAAATTTTAAAAAAAAAAACTTTAGTTAAATTTTTGTTTGGAAAATGTAATGGAAAATATATGGAACAATTTGGGATGAAATAAAATAGAAGAATAAACGAAATTATTGCTCCCACTGCGACCAAAGCTTAAATACCCATTTTAAAATGGTGAGCAATGGTTCATTCAAGGTTTATTTACGCAAGCTAGACTCGTTAGCGGACAGACATAAACCGCTATTATCAAACTCGTATGTATGAGCCAAAATTTGTACATGTGTGCGTTAAATTGTTTTTGTTTTATATAAAGACAATTTCGACAAATCGGGTAATTTTAAAGAGCAGCATGTCTACAATCCCAAATAAGTCCACCTTGTGTTAATGTACCTTGGGTTCATTCATAAACTAAGTACTTTTTTAAAAACATTACTTTGTTTTGCGGCATGCACCATAAGATACGAAAATTTGGGAAAAATTAATAATTATACACGCTACGTTGGGCCTTCAAAACTGGTATAAAAATTCCCTTTTTGAACATTCTTTTGTTCACTTACAATAAATTCACTTTTTGTGTAAACACTATGTGAAATCAGCGATACAAACTTCCACGAAAATCTTCCGATATATGTTCGTGTAGCGTATAAAGAGAGTGTGTGTATGCTCAAAATTGAAGAACATCTTCAATAAGGATAACAAAACATACATCACAGAGCATACACACACACACATAAAAAAAAGAAAAGAACAATCGTTTTTCAACGTGAAAAATGTAAAAAACGAACAACAACAACTACAAAACATTACAACAAGTGCCACTTGAAATTTTCTTCGAGACATTTTCCACAACCACTCACAAGCAAACATGTAAACTTTTTTATATGTGTTTGCTTAAGTTAACAATAATTTCAAATAAAGTTAATGGTAAATTACAATCTTTGGTTGGGGTTTTTTTAGTTCAGTCTTTTTTTTTTCTCCACTTTGGCATAGACCCTGAAGTATCAAAAGAGAAAAAAAAGTAAGCGTGAAATGTTAAGTAGAAATAAAGTTTTTTACTTGTCTAATTTTCCCTTTTTCGAAATAAAAGTAAATATGCCCCGTAAATTGCCGACTAAATACACAGTTTTACATTTGTCTGCAGTAGCGTAGAAGATTGTTTGTCAACATGATCAAAAAAAGAAAACAAACCAGTAAGCGTGATATATTCAACTATGCAGAATCTTAAAAACCCTTCACCATGTTGCTATAAGAACAGGAATTTATACAAATATCGTTCTTTAGATTTAAATAAATCTATTTTGCACCACACCCACTTCTCCAATGGCACCTACTTTTTGTCGGATGTTGTGCCGTTCTCCAGGTAAACATAAACCTAAATTGTTCGTACGCTAAGTCGACACCCACTGCTCCAATTGTTGTGGTGTATTTACGAGAGTGATAACCAAGCCCCAAAAGCACGCACACAAAGATATTGTGTGCGAGGTGTTGCTTTCACAAAGCTTGAGCGACTGATGATAGACTGATGTTTCGAAAAGAACAAAGTTGTTGTATACATGTGAATTGCCGACCGTGTCTGTCCAAAAAATACGATTATTGACTGCCTCGCGAGGCTATGGAGTGCTCACTGATTTACGACCAACATGTTTGTACCTAATTTGATAAATTTGGCTCTGGCCGCCCTCCAGAAATACAAAAAACAAATGTTTGGGGAAATTTGAGGCAGCCTTGTTTTCTTAATCATTGAATTTCAACAGCAAAATATAACAAAACATATGTTATATAAATATATATTAACTGAGTCCATATTAAATATGGGGTCTTCGGAAACCCCATTTCAACAGTCAGATGGACAGAAGAACCCAGAATAAAATGGATGGTTGAATGTGAACCACACCTAAACGTCATGCTTTTTTCTGCATTTCGTTTGACATTTCTAAATTTCAGACTAACTCAATTTGAACCATGAAAAGATACACAATCGTGCAACGTGTTAAAGTTATTCAGGCTTATTATGAAACTGGGCGTTCAAATCAAAATGCATATCGTGCACTTCGTGATTTGTTGGTCAATTTAATCATCCAAATGTGCGTACAAACAGAAAAATCGGGCAAAAATTTTATCAAACCAGGTCTGTTGGAGATGTGAAAACACCAGTGCACGCTCGTACTGCAGAAGCTATAGTTGCTGTTCACGATAGTGTGGCTGAAGTGCCGTCCACCTCAACTCGTCGTCGTGGCCAACAATTTCACCTCTCACGCTCGTTGTTGATTTACATTATGCATAAAGACTTGCATTTACATGCTAACAAGGTGTAATTGACCCAATAAAAAAAGCATATTGACCATTCCAAGCGACGCCAATGGTCAGAATGGTGGCAAGAAATGGCAACAGTGGATGATCAATTATCGAAGAAAACCATCTTCTGTAATGAGGCACTTTTTCACCTCAGCGAATTCGTCAATAAGCAGAATTGACGCATTTGGGCGAATGATAATCTAAGAGTGATTGTCGAAAAACCAATGCACCCACAAAGAGTGACTGTTTGGTGCGGTTTATGGGCTGGCGGCATAACCGGGTGGTATTTTTTCCAAAATGACGCCGGTCAGATGATAACGAACTTTTTATGGCCCGAATTGGAAGATATGGACGGTGAAACTTGCAACATAGCTAACGAAAAAATGGCTGTTATGCGCCACAAATTCAATGGCCATGTTATCTCATGTGGTGGCGATGTCAATTGGCCGCTAAGATCATGTGATTTGACACCGTTGGATTTCTTTCTTTGGGGTTTTTTGAAAGAACAGGTGTACGTCGATCAGCAACAAATCAAGAGCTAAAGGATGAGATGATTCGGCAAATTAACGGCATAGGACCTCAATTATGCCTCAGCATCATCGAAAATGAAGGTGTGCCGCCGTGGTCGCGACGGCCATTTGGGCGATATTTTTTTCCATACATAATTGAACCAAACCAATATTATCATAATAAAAAGAAATGACAATAATTTCCTAAATAATTTTGGTTTTATTCAAAATCAACATCGGCATTTAAAATGTAACCACCCTTTATAAACTTCATTGGGGCTTAGATCAATATTCTAGAAATTATAAACGTAATGACTTCTTCGAATGCTCCTGCTAGTTGGTAGTGGGCTAGTCCATCAGTGTAAAAGGGTAGTGTATTAAATTCCCGCTAAAGACTCCGTTATATTGCATAACAGCTGACTTAAGGTCACGAATATCTGAAAGATAAGGTTAGAACATAACTTGTAATTGTTGTTGTAACATATAATAAATAAATAGTTAATACTTATATTTAAAGGTTCAATTTTATGTTATCCCACTTTAAACCCCACACCTGATGTAACCACTACTTGGAATTAGTATTGCGGTAGACAACTCTATAAAAAGAATTACAAGTATGTACTTTTATTCTTCTCAAGCTCGTTAGATTTCTTTTGCCAATATTTTCGTAAATTTTTTCGCATTTCACTTGTTTGCTTTGCAAAATTCAATTACAAAAATCGACAAATAAATTATTGATAAGAATAATTGTTTTTTTTTTAACAAACTCCATAGACAGTGGAAAAATTAATCTAAGATTTTTGTCTCGAATAGCTGAAAGTGATGTTAATAACAAAAAATTGTCTAAAACTTTAAATTAGAAAAAAAGTACAAAAGAAAATCTTTTTATTTAGTTCTAACTTAAGCTTTATTTATTAAATTATGTGAATTATTTTATGGTACATATTCTAAAAATACGTTTAGTATGTATAAACGTAGAATATTGAATTAAAAAAAATGGAGATATCAAAATAAGATAGAAAGTATAGTTAGCCGGTTAAGCCCAAAAACTTGATACACAAATTTTCGTGAGTGTAACCTGTTTGAGAACCATTGGTATTAATGGATTCGCCAGAACAAAATTATGTTATAATCTTAAGATTCATGCAAAAGTTCTTTGAACCAATTACACTGTGCTAGAATTGACACTATTTTTCAGACAAGCTGGGCACCTGGCGTTTTAACCTAATTCGGGTTGCACAACATATGTTCGCGTAACTCAAAAAAACTAAAAAAACCGAAATTCGCAGTCGTTTTAGGAACATAATTATGTTTTTATTAAAATTTTGAAATTTTTGTATTTTAAAGATTCATAAAAAATTTAAAAATGTATAATTTTTTGCAGACATATAAAAAACGAAGATACAAACAAAACAAGTCCTAAATGATTAAAATCTGTTAGCAACTTCTGATTTAAGTCACAAAATTTTAATTAATTAAAGAATTTTTTAAAACGCAATATTTATGGGAGTCCCCTAAGAAGTAGAGATAATGTTGGGGACAAAAAATTAATTGAGATTGGTTATACATTGTTTCCAACTAGGGGCGGCTCCTGGGCATTTACAGGACTTTTTCTTCAATATATTTCTAGTCTGCATTGAACATTTTGCATGGGAGCCCCTTAAGGAATGGAGAAAGCGGGTAGGTATGTTAGAAATAAATGAATGAGATAAAAAATAAAGTGGGGTTGGTCGTCATCATTTGACCCATCTAGGGACATACTAGGCGCTGCAGGGGTCAAATTTAAGCCAAATTGTCGGATATTGTTGGATCGATTCAAAAAGTGATTTGAGTTTGAGAGTCGATCGGTAAAATAAAAGGTGGGTCAAAGTTGATAAAATGTATACATAATTATATCTTTTGTTTCCTTACTTAATAACATACTTTTTTATTGCATATTTCTATGCAATTCAAACACTTTTCAAAAATTTCTCTGAGTGTTAAGCAACTGCTTTACACTCTTTATTTAATGTTCTCTATCTGCCCATCCCTGCTTTATATTTGTGTGCACTCAGATTATTTCAATACAGCTAAAAAGAACTTCCCAATATTCCAGACTTTCCTATTAAAAAATAATTGTTTAAAAAATTTTATTTTTTGCGAAAACAATAAAGCAAGTTGTTTTTGTTTTTATTTTGTTTTTTCTTAACCTACTTACACCTACAATTAATGTTGGAAGAATTCTCACCAATTGTAGTGGGGAATGTAAAAAAAGATAAACTCACTGTTTATTGTTGTTTAAACTTTTATATTGTTACATGTAAAACTGTTGCTTATAATTCTTATTCGCTTAACAGTTTTATTAGTTTAATATCTTTAGTTTTTCTAAAATCTTTGGATAAAGTTTTCTGCCGATCTTGCCTAAGCAACCAGTGAAATGAGCATAGGAATAGCTTGTCAAGCACGACAAACAAAATCATGTAAATTTAAAATTGTGTATTCCCCAAAAAAAATTACTTTGATAATTTTACAAAATAAAAAAATCATAAGAGAGAGAGTGCATGACTGACTCATGCTCCACCATATAATACTCACAATATTTGGGATCCGAGGGTCTAGAAATTTTTGCATTTGTAGCAGCTCTGGTAAAAAAAAAACGATGAGTAAATGTAAAAACCTGAGAAACTTCGTAATCGAGGCAAACCATCACCCACCGCTAGTCTAGATAAATACATCCAAATGAGATTTATTACGTAGAGGGTTTATATGGGACCAATGAACATTTCTTAACCTACACTCACAATATTCTGTACGTAAAATTAACTGAAATTGTAATATAAAATAAATGAAAGTTCAATTAAAAACCGGTCTACCTATTTTTCATTTAATTTTTACAAAAAGTTCATTTAATTTTTACAGTCAAAAATTCAACACCATATTCAGTAAAAACGATTAAATATTCAGTTATTTATTAAAATTTTACTGTCAATTTTTTACTGTCAAATTGACCCCATATTCAGTAAAAACAATTAAATATTCAGTTATTTTATTAAATTTTCGTTTACTCCACAAAAGAGCCGAATTTCTAAAAAATACCAGACAGCCACCTATCCGCTTATTCTTTTTATAAGCGATAGAGGGAGAATATTTTTATTTACTTACCCAGTTACACACGTTTGTTTTACTTTTGTTGTACTGACCACGTTGTTTACAGAAGAACTCTCAATTATTAGACACCAGCAGCATGACCGATATGGCTTCGCAATTATTTTACTTCTAAAATTTGAGGTATTTAACTAAATTATTTTAACAAATAGAAAATGGGTATTGCTTACACAAAACAAGCATTTCTTTTTTTATAGATAAGCAAAAAATAATTTTTGGTAGTAAAATTATATAAAATAACTGAATATTTAATTGTTTTTACTGAATATGGTGTGGAATTTTTGACAGTAAAATTTTATAAAATAACTACAGTAAAAATTAAATGAACTTTTCGTTGCTTTAAATTACATTTTTATTTACTTTAACATAAAGAAGAATTTAACTCAATCAACGGACAATATTAACTGCAACTGAAAATCCGTATTAATATGCACTTAGTTTTTTGAATAACTGTTAGAATCAGTTAAAAATAAATTTGCTTGGAATTTTAAATGTTTATTTATTTAAAAATGACTGAACGGAATATTTCTTAAATAAACTACAGTCCGTTACTGTAATAATATTGTGAGTGTACCAGTACAACAATTTTCCATGACGTAGTAGCTATTATAAAAGTGACCGTTACACACAGGGAAAATCTGGTCAAAAATTGCCCAAATTGACATCATCCGTTGTCAAAAGTGAGCCAACTACGTTTATATGTCTCATTTCGACGATATGTTGTTAATAGTTTCATAACACAACGTTGGTTTTTTGACAACAATTAGTTGTTATTTCAATAACAGTTAGGTAGGGAATAACCCATTGTTAACCAACCCAATATAAAACACATGAGATACATATTTTTTATTTATTTACTATAATTTTAAATGAAATGTAAATCTACAGATTTCATTAAAAAATTGCCATCGTAAAAAAAGCTTTTTCACTTCTAGAAATTCTAGAAATTGTAACCCAATATTGCTTACTTGTGGTTTTTCATGATAATAATTTTTTCTATAATTTAACGCGGACATTTAAGTGTTTTTTTGTTTAAATAGAAAAAACATGTTTGAATATGGTCACCTCCAACAAAACTATTTTAATGAAAATTTTAAACATATTCTGTTTAATTTAACCATATTGTTGTTATCGACAACCATATTATTGTTAAAGTTGGTATCCATCAAGATGTCACAACCATATTATGGTTGCCTCAGAACGTGTAATGGTTATTAACAACTAAAATATTCTTAACTCTTATAATAGCATGGTTGGTTTTCAACGGTAACATGTGGCTATTGGAAAAGAGCAAAATACAATTAATAAGTTAAAAACAAATGTTTGTCATATTTAACCATAACATGTTTAAAGGCAACCATAATATGGTTGTGGCTTCTTGATGAAGGACTAATTTAACCATAATATGGTCGTCGATTACAATAATATGGTTAGATTAAACATAATATGTTAAAAATTTTCTTTAAAAATATTGTTGTTGGAGGTG
Source organism: Pollenia labialis (assembly GCA_949318255.1). Lineage (NCBI taxonomy): Eukaryota > Metazoa > Arthropoda > Insecta > Diptera > Polleniidae > Pollenia > Pollenia labialis. The sequence goes on from OX439141.1 coordinate 111,969,687, forward strand.
ACCATATTTAAACATGTTTTTTTTTCTGGGTGCAGGTTAATAATAATTGTAAAATAATAATTTTGATGTTTTTTAGTTAGGCTTGAGCTCATCAAATTTAACTTTCAATAAATTATTTTAACTGAAGGAAGGAATTTTATTGATAATTTTTTTGGCTGTGCTGGGGCTCGAACCTGTGTTGAATTTACATGTTTCAAGAATCACAACATTCTTTCATCAGAATTCTTTGAGTTCTAACCTCTGCACCACTGCGGTGCCTGCCAGCTAACAGTCAAACATTAATCTTTAACCTGCGGTACTTCCTTCAGTAAAACCAATTTAATGAAAATTAATATTTATTCTTATTTGACCTTTATTTTATAATTACTTTTAGTTAGTTAAGCTTGGGGTCTTTTTATTTATAAAAAACTATATTTATTTGCTTCAATATTTCGCTAACCTTTGGTTAGCATCGTCAGGAAATTAAATTTACAAAATTTTAATAATAACAAAAAACGATAACAAAATTATGAAAAAAAAATTTTCATAAAAAAAAAGACCTCAAGCTTAAATTACTAAAAGTAATTAGTGAAAACTAAATATGATGAACTCAAGCCTAACTAGAAAATATGAAAATTAAAATTAACAGTTTAACTTAAAATCACAATTGTGCTTAATTGTAAAATATTCAAAATTATTGTATGTTTTTTAATTACCTTCTAACCTTTTACTGCATTTGTCTTATAGACATTCAAATTTTCTTCAAAAAGAAAATCTGTGTCGAACTCTTATGTTTCCACAATAGTTTAATGGATTTTTTTGCTTAAGGTGTTTTAGTTTTATATTTTATCCCTAAATTATTAGTTACTTACTAATAATTGCAACCGTTTTTATTTGTTTAACTGCTAACAATGAGGTAAATTCACAACAGTTGTATGAACATTAGGGGTATAACTTATTCTATTTTTTTGCAAATTTCAAAATTTCCCAAGCATAGTCCATTGAAAACTATAAAAAAATTATATTTATTTTCCGCGGATTTCAGAGAAGGTCACCCACAAAACGCAGCGAAGTTGGAAAATAATTTTTTTTATTTTAATTTGTGCTCATACATTTAGCCAAAAACTCACAGTTTTTTATTCAAAACAAAACGCACATTTAATTTGAAATGCATGTCCTTTAATAATTAATAAACTTTTTTAAGAACAATTGTGATTTTTAGTTGGACTGTTAATTTTTAATTTTGATAATTTTTTTAGTTAGGCTCGAGGTGATTCTTGAAACATGTAAATTCAACCCAGGGTCGAGCCCCAGCTCAGCCAAGAAAATTTTCAATAAATTTTAATAAGATTCCAAGTTTTAAAAATTCCTTCCTTCAGTAAAAATAATTTAATGAAAATTAAATTTGATGAACTCAAGCCTAACCAAAAAATTATCAAAATTAATAAACTTTTTAACTTTTTTTCATTTAATTATAAAATATTTAAAATTTTTTATAAATTTTTTTCTTTAGTGATTTTAGAAAATCACTTTTGTAGGTGAGGTTTTTATTTTTAAACGGCCCAAACAAATTGTTTTCGTAAATAACACAATATTAGCTATCGCGTAGTGCTGAGCCAAAATTTGGTTATGACCCCAATGTACATATGATATTATCAATAACAAACGGACGTTATCTATTTAACAATAATGCTATTTTTCCCTTCTTTGGTTTTAATTTGACACCGCTTTGTTCAAAATTTGACAACAGATGTTGTCGAAATATTGACAACACTTCGGTGTCGTTTGAATACCGTTGGCTGACAATTTCTAACGCCTTTTTTTGCTCTGTGTACTAAATTTTATATCAATACCAAAAAAAAAAGCACAAACGCATACCCTTTTTACTATTGTGGTGTGGTTATAATGGTGATTTGCGCTTAACAAGAAATCGAAATTAAGACGCTCTAAATGCATTTTTGGAAATTAAAATTTTATAAAGTTATTGCCAATAATTTTGTTTAAACATCAGACCGCTTTGGAGAAGTAATAGAATAAGTGGAACTAGTTTTGTAAAACAAATTGCACGAGTGACTTGAATTTTTATTCAAAATTTTGCAATGAGTTCTAAAACGTATCGAGTATATTTACAGTTTCAATTAATTTAAGTATAAAGTTAGTTCTTAGACAATGCAATGCATTAGGGGCGCAACTCAAAGTTAAATTTGTTAACTATGAGTTGCCTTCTGATTTAAAAAAAATTAAGTTTCAAATCAGTTTATTTTAAACGTCATAAAATCGAAACATATTTAATCATTAACAATGGCAACGCCTAGCCTCTAAAAATGTTAATAATGGTTGTTGTCTTAGGTATTATGCATAGGAAAGCAAAACGAAAACCAGTATTTGCCTTGGTGGTTGTATGAGATAGGTACTAATAACGCTAAAAAAAAGGGTGGCCAGTTCTAACTTAACGTTTTCATATATATTTTTATATATTTCTGTAACTTTTCTCATTTAACTACCGATATCGTTAAAGGCTGTTACACACTATCCCACAAAGTCTTACGTATTTTTCAAAAATGCTTCCCTGATCTAATTATACTTTGAACATTTTAAAAAAACAATAACAACTTATCATGACAGGGTTGCATTTTTGTAAATTACTAAAGACTTTCTGGGATAGTGTAAAACAGCCTTAAGTAACGAGAAATCTCGGTTACTTTAACGAATTTATTATTCTCTATTTTAAATAAACGAATTTTTTTGGTTTAGAAATATTGACGACAAATATCGGTAAAATATAAGAAAGTCAAAGTTGAAATTTTTTGAAATTAATAAAAATTATAAAATAAATTTGCTTGTAAAAAATTGATTTTAACAAAACATGAATGAAAATGTTTAAATATTGCTTATATTTCTAAACAAATATGTTAGTTTATAATCTTTTTATGCATAGGGAAAAATTTCGAGATGCCTAACCCACTCTAGCACAACATTCTGCTCTTACTTTTATTACCCACACAACTGTGTATGAAGAGGGCATTATGTGTTTGTGGAAATGTGTGTAACACATTTAACTATAGGTTCTTGACCCACCTTTTAGTATACCGATTGACACAGAATGAATTACGGAATTAATCTAACGAGGTTCGTCCTTCTATCAGGCTGGCTGGTTGTCTGTATAATATAACATTGTGGGCAAATTACAGGTCGCGATTTTAAAAATAATTTGATCAAACTTGGCACATATGCGTTTGTTGTCAAAAGGTCGAAGCCGTTTCGAAAGCGGAGAAGCGGTTATTTATTTTTCATAGCCCACATGCAAACTTCATTCCGGAGTAGGGTTTTGTGCCCATTACCCATCTTGTTTTATAGACATTTGGGTTTAATTAGGTCCAAAAATATTGAGTTGTAATATTATGGTGTAAAATTTAATTGAATTGAAAATCAGCAGAACAAATTTAATTAGAATCGGTCCATATTTGACCACAGCTCTCACACGAATGTTATCTCATAGTTGTAATCATAGTTATAGTAGTAGATATTTAGTTAATATTTTGCACAAAAATCTCTTATGTTAATCTTAACCACACAACATACTCTTTTTCGCGGAAATATAATCGCCCAAATACTGTAATGTAGGGTCGGGCTTGATCGACAATACTTTCCTACTTTTTTTGTGTTAAAAATTGACTTCCTTGCTCTATATTTTTAATCTTTTAACCGTACATTTATTATCGTTATTATTTAACAAGAACTTTTTTTGTGTCGTTAGCTACCGACATTATTTACCGATAAAAATTGTTAAAATTTCATTACAGAATAGCTCTTAACGACAATTATCGTAAGCTAACGAATTTGACTACTTAACGACAATTTTTTGTCGTTAAAAAGTTACAGAATTTCAGTACTGTTCCTTAAAGTCTTTTATATATTTCCGAGTACAGTAGTTTTCCTGTTTAACTAACCTTCGATTCTGCGAACGTCGCATTTAACGAACACACAAGTTTGCCCCATTAAGTACCTTATATAGCGAACAAAAAATATTTTTTTGTGCTCAATTTAGCGAACAAATATGATTCATAATTTTAGTTGAAGAAAGCATAATCTTAAAAGTAATTTCTAACTAAAAACAAAGTGAGTAGCAAAAAGTACGCTGCAATGATCAGTTACGCCTATTCTTTCGATCATGAAAAACATTTATAGCAACAAATAAAACATAAAGGTGTTATCAAAAGCTTTGAAATTTGTATTCAAAGGGCTCAACAAAATAAAGTTAACAAGGTTTTCTCCAAATGTGCTAAATTCCCATTTCATTCTATTGAGAAACTGAAATTTATTGTTGAAGGGATGACCTATTCCTATGCGCATTTCACTGGTTGCTTAGGCCAGATCGTCAGGAAACTTCATCCACGATCGACGATCTGGCCTAAGCAACCAGTGAAATGCGCATAGGAATAGCTTATCCCTTCAACAATAAATTTCAGTTTCTCAATAGTATGAAATGGGAATTTAGCACATTTGAAAGAAACCTTGCAAAAAAAATTAGGTTTGAATCAGATTTCGAAAATAAACACTAATTATCGCTCCTTAGTGTTCAGTTCGGTAGATTTATGGAAAACACAAACGTTAATAGTGATTGTGTAGTAAATCATTAAAAAAATATCGTTTTCCTTTTTGTCATCTTTCGAACACAAATATAATACTGTTTTATTCAACTCAACAAAAAGATGAAAACATTTAATTCCGTTCGGTCTTTTTAACCACATACTTCATTGTGTTCGGTTCAGCTCATTAATGTTCGTTCGTTTCTGTTGTGCTTAGCGCACAACATTTTGTACAAAAACAAAAGACACATACGAAAAAATAAAACAAAAGCCGTCAACATAATTTTACACAAGCAAAACATATACACAATAGACACACAAGCTGTTCGTGCTGCGTGCAATGCTAATATTTTTTGTTTGTACAATTGTTTGTTTACAGTACCACTACAATTGTTCTGTTTTTTAAAGATGAACAGGAACAGGCCTGACAAAGTACTGGTTCGTGAAACCGGAAAACTACTGTATTTAAAGTTGATCATTATGTATTTAGCAAAGCTAACACGGCTTTACCATAAATCGAAAATGACTTAATACCCTTTGTACACTTGCATATATTTCGGAAAAAAATGTGAAGCATGCATTCTTACTTGAAACATCTACTATAAATCAAAAAAAAATCAGAAAAAAAATTGTTCTTAATACTTTTTTTTCAACAAAAGTAACAAAATTTTAAACACGAAGATGTATTTGGAATTTATTTTGTTTATTAATATAAAAAAATTAAACATTTTGTCAATGAAGCCACAATAAAAATATGTAGTGTGTATTGGCACTTTTCTAGTGGTGACACTTAAATTATCGGAAGATGTAGAATGGAATACAATGAGATAGGAACATCTTGTAAAGATGTTGATTTTTAGCTCTATCTATTTTTTATGGGAAGTTGTTGACATCTTCACAAATTGATGGTAGATGTAAGATGTTGGCAAGTGTGAAAATCTTATAAGGGTACTTTACACTGTCACACAAGCCTTACGTATTTGGAGGAAATTGCAACACTGTCATGATGATTTGTTATTGTTTTTGTGAAAATTTTCAAACATGGAAGCATTTTTATCAAAATAAGTAAGACTTGTGTGATAGTGTAAAGTTCCCTTTAGTATCGATCAATGAAAACATCACCCAATAGTTAGATGTCAGTATCCATAGTAATAGATTAACTATATAGATAGTTGGTTCTAAGGTTAAAGTAATACCATCAGTTACAAAAGTTACTACGGGCAATGAGTCAATAACAAAATAGTCAACGTACTAAAAACCATCTTTACTGTAGTGTGTACCACCAATTTGGATTTTCAAAGTTCATAAGCAGCTTCAGGAATCAGCAATAGCTAAATCATTATCATCGCAACCGTTGGTAAAACGAGAAGATACTTCAAATTGTCTATAACCTTGTTGGGAAACGGAGACAAACATATTTATGTTTTTTACCAGAGTAAAAATTAACGTTGGCTTCGTTTAAAATCAGACTGCTACATATTTCTGTGAATGATCACGGAGCTATGTAAAATTATTATTATATGAATTAATCTCTAACATAACAACGAGCTAGACTGACGGACATCATTGAGAAGTCATTCTAATTATAAATAAAGGGTGGTTAAATTTTCCTTTTATTATGATAATATTGGTATGGTTCAATAATGTATGGAACTAAATATCGGCCAAATGCCACCGCGACCTCGGCGGCACACCTCCATCCGATGGTCCAAATTTTCGATGATGCTGAGGCATAATTAAGGTCCTATGCCGTTAAAGTGCCGAATTTTCTCAACCTTTAGCTCTTGAATTGTTGCTGGCTTATCGACGTACACATTTTCTTTCAAATAACCCCAAAGAAAGATGTCCAACGGTGTCAAATCACATGATCGTGGTGGCCAATTGACATCGCCACCACATGAGATAACACGGCCATTGAATTTGTCGCGCAAAAGAGCCATTGTTTCGTTAGCTTTGTGGCAAGTGGGACCGTCCCTTTGAAACCACATATCATCCACATCCATATCTTCTAATTCGAGGCATAAAAAATTCGTTACCAACTCACGATAGCGAACACCATTCGCAGTAACTGCCTGACCGGCCTCATTTTGGAAAAAATACGGCTCGATTATGCCGCCAGCCCATAAACCGTTCCAAAAAGCCACTCTTTGGTTTTTTGACAATCACTCTAGGATTATCATTCGCCCAAATGCGGCAATTCTGCTTATTGATCATCCACTATTGCTATTTCTTGTCACTATTCTGACCATTGACGACGTTTGGAATGGTCAAGAGTCTTTAAATGTTGAGTCAATTGCACCTTGTAAGCGTGTAAATGCAAGTCTTTATGCATAATGTTCATCATCGACGAACATGAGAGCTGCAATTATTTTGATTTGAACGCCCATTTTCATAATAAGCCTGAATAACTTTATTTTAACCACCCTTTACAAGTGTTCGCCCAATGGTCAAAATTCGATCATAAATTTTTATGAACATATCAAGAAAACATAGTACATATAAGTATGTATATATAAAATTACATGCTTCGATCATTTATTTTTTTCTATATTATTGGATTGATTTGTCGAGGGATTTGTCCTCCACGTGATTAATTTAATTTTGTAAGTTCAATATAAAATAAATATCAGAAAGTATCAATTGAAAAAGAAAAAGTATCAAAAAATCTCCTTTATAGATTTTCATCCACTCAGGACATTGCATGTTTAATTTTATTTTTCTATCTCTAATATTAACGAAAATTAATTAAGTACCAGATGTTGAACGAAAAAGTACCATAAAGCATTCCATACATGTTCTTATTCACGCAGTTTAATGTAGAATTTTATCTTTATAGGTCGAATATTAACAAAAAATTAAAAAGTACCAGATGAAAAACAAAGAGTACCAAAATTTTTCATCGTTAAGATTTTCATTCACGTCCTATTCGAAAACCGATTCCTTAAAAATGTCGAATAATCTAACAACCTATTTTTTATTATTTGATAATTGAAAAAAACAAATTTTGTATTTACATACATATGTTTGTGTTAGTAGCATATTTGAACGCTTATTACTCGGAAAATATTGAAGAGATTTTAATAAAATATATATTGTGCAAGTGAATATCTTTCAAATGGTGTATATTTTGTTTAAATCGGTTGACTTACAGAGAGGAAAGTGTTCTTAACTGTTCTGCCTTTGCCGATTTATATATAGATTAAAGTAGTTCCGCGCTTATAAAGAATTTTTAAATCTTTTATTTGAAAAATCGATTCCAAGTCGAAAATTGGAGTGATCACATATTTAGCTTTTTCCCATTTTAACGTATTTTAACGAAGTTATAAGCGATTAAAGAATTTTTGGATTTTCATATTAAAAATCTATTTTTTGGGTAAAAATAAAAGTGATCACAGAATTCGGTTATTTTATCGATTAAACATTTATTCACGACTAAAGATTATTTTTATTTCCATATAAAAAAAAATCGATTTTTGGTCAAAAGTGAGAGTGCGATAACACAGTACAACAGCCAATCTGGGGGGTGAGAAATTCCAAGTCAGGGTGATGGTACTAGGTCAGTATAGTAAAACCCTCAAAGGGTTTGGCGTTCGTATGTGTCAGTTTTTTTTATGACATTTTAAATTTTTTCCTTATCTTCATGTTTTTTTGTTTAACATAACTCGAGAACCACTTGTCCGGTTTTGCTAAAACAAACTCAAAAAAATTTAGAATTACAATTTCTTTAATCCGCTCATATAACGTTTTTCTTTATAATCAACAGTTTTGCCGGTAAAAATAAATTTGTGGAGAAAAAAAAATATTATAATTATTTCGCCCTCGAAAGTATGCTAATAATTAGTTTAATTTATTTTCTAAAACGTACATGAGAGCGTATACATATGTGTTTGTTTTTCTAATATTAATCATACGTTCAAAATTACGATCATTTAGGATTTTTTTAGTTTTTATAAAAAAATAAAATTTTAATTTTAGAATTAAATATTAATTAAATGGAACATATATATCGAGCGCTTACTGCGAAAATAAAGTAAGCGGCATAATTTTCAAATTTCGTTTTTTTGCATAAATGCCTTTATTGGCAATTGATCATAGAGTTTTCATTTATAAAACCGTGTAAACACATTATCTTTGTATAGAAATTAAGCTTAAAAAAAACTGTTTTTAAAAATATATCAAGCCCTTTTCGCGAAAACAGCGTAAGCACCAAAAATCAAATTTTACAGGAGGGAGTATTTTTAAATTTATTTTATATAAATTTTCTATGAAATTTGTCGCTTACGATAAAATTGTTCTTGCTATAAATTCGGAACGGTACCTTATGTCACCATGACATTTGAGGAGACGATGCAAGTGTTGCCAATAAAGGCATTTATGCAAAAAAACGAAATTTGAAAATTATGTCGCTTACTTTATTTTCGCAGTAAGCGCTCGATATATATCGGTAGCTAAAATGCAAACGGCCCTCAATAAACAAAGATATAAAATCGCATAAACGCAAATGTTCACAAAAACTTTTCGACCAAAATAGGCGATTTTTAAGCACAAAAACAAACGAAACTATCAACAAATGCGATAATATGATAAACGCTTAAAGATCTTATTAACCGTTAACTAATTGTTTATTAATGAAAAATTTATAAATTAATTATTTGCATTAAATTTTTGCTTCCCCTATAATATTTTCGAAATGATGTATATCAAGGCCCATTAAAAAGGTCTGCGCAAGAAGCCTGATGATCATTGTTTATGTTATTTTTAGTTGTCAAAGGTTGTTTACATGTTGCTTACATGTGCATATATACGTTTGTTTACGTTTATGGTGTGCCACACATACACGTTTTTTCCTTTTGCTTTGTATATGTGGTAGTAAATTTTTGACAACTAAAAAGAATCGCATTTTGTTTTTGTACAAGAAAGCAGACCTGATAGATGGGCCTTGATGTATATGTTCCATTTAATTAATATTTAATTCTTAAATTAAAATTTTATTTTTTTATAAAAACTAAAAAAATCCTAAATGATCGTAATTTTGAACGTATGATTAATATTAGAAAAACAAACACATATGTATACGCTCTCATGTACGTTTTAGAAAATAAATTAAACTAATTATTAGCATACTTTCGAGGGCGAAATAATTATAATATTTTTTTTTCTCCACAAATTTATTTTTACCGGCAAAACTGTTGATTATAAAGAAAAACGTTATATGAACGGATTAAAGAAATTGTAATTCTTAATTTTTCTGAGTTTGTTTTAGCAAAATCGGACAAGTGGTTCTCGAGTTATGTTAAACAAAAAAAACATCAAGATAAGGAAAAAATTTAAAATGTTATATTAAAAAACTGACACATACTAACGCCAAACCCTTTGAGGGTTTTACTATACTGAACTAGTACCATCACCCTGACTTGGAATTTCTCACCCCCCAGACAATAATCCCAAAAATGTTCCATAGTGTAATTAAACGTAGATTAACGAAGTTATACCATATAGTTATACTATTTTACGGTGAACCAGCCTTTACGTCGAAAGATAAGATTGGATTGGCATTAGTTTTAATAGACCCTTTTTCAAAACACTCGCGATAACAAATTTTAGCTGGGAAAGCACAAGGAAATATAACAGTGACGTTTTTAAGCTCTAATAATAATACACAAATCGTGCCACCTTGAAACTTATCTTACTATCTCGCAGCATTGTGCCTAATAAGTTTTTAGTAATAACTGACAGCAATTCGTGATTTTATCACCAAGTAATCTAAAAGTAATGCAAGCAAATGTTAAAAATATTATAATTTTCTTATGAATTGATTGATTGTAAGTTATGTTCCAAGATTTATATCAGTAATAATATAAAAACATTATATTTTGCTCATATATCATAAATTTTTGAAGCTTATTATATATAAATTAAATTAAAAAATAATTAGCTTTTTATTTAACATTGTTTTAATATTTTTATGACGGGTATTGTGTTTTATCTGAAGTGCTTTTATAAAAAATTTAAATTTGTCGATGATAAAAATGTTTATAAATTATTTTGTTTTATTTGCACAGATTTACTCGATTGTGTCTGCTGAATTTTAAGTGGCCTTATATTTTACGATAACGATTTTAAAAGTTTAACTCTAATGACTCGGTAAAAATACAAAAAAAGCTTAACAAATGTTCTAAAGACTTTAAAAAGGTTTATTGATTTTAAAATCAATTACGTTTTAATAATAAATAATTATCTTATCTCATTTAACATTCAAAACAATAAAGGTCATTATAATGCATTAAGAGGTTTGAAAACTTTAAAATTTGTCAGACAAGCCCTTTTTTTTTGTTCAAAATCCAGTTTTTGTAAATATTAAGAAACTTTGTAAGTTTACGAAAAAAATTTTAAGTAAATTCTTTTAACTAAATAAAAAATGTTCTCTAAATTTATCCCAAAATTTGATTCGTTAACAAAGGGTTTGAAGCAATGTTCATCAATATAAACTTTTCGCCAATTCTTCCTTGTTTTTAAAAGCCTTTTAAAAAAAGTTTCTACGCGGGAAAGAATTTCCGGGAATCCCGGGACCTTTTTTTAAATCCCGGGAAATTTTGTCCGGGACTTTTCGGAAATTTCGAATTAACTTTTTTGGAATTTTACATTGCTGTTCGTTGTTTTGTTACTTAAAAGTACAACTCTGTCATGTTATATATTGCGAGATATTTTAAGATCAAACAACAATTTTATTGGAAAGCAATTCAAAATTGTGAGTGTAGGCTAAAATGAAGCGGTCGACCCAAGCTGTAGTGTGGAAATATTTTGCTAAAAACAACGATTACGAGCAATGTTCGATTTGCCCGAAAAGGCTTAAGACCTCGTTACTCTTACGTAAAGGTATGCGATGTGGATCAGCTGTTCCGTTTTCCTTACCAAGCTACTGTGCAAATAGTTACTCTTACGTAAACGTGACGTTGCGTTGCGGATGAACCTGATAAAATTGATATTTCTCTCCGTTTTTACGTATCCGCTGTTAAGAATTTTATTTATGTTTTGAAGCAGTGTTGTCAACAAAACTTTTTAACCAGCGGTTAACTTTTAAATTTTATTAATGAGATTCTCATCAAAACATTAATTTAAATTTGGTGTAATGAAATCCAAAGTTAAAGGGTTTTTACTCGAACTGAAATTAGTGTTGGCTTTTTGTGTCACTGAAACTAATGTTATCGGGTTTTTATTGAAAATAAAAGAAGCAGCTTACAGCTCTTGTTTATTTGTTACACAGAAAAAAATAACAAAAGCTATTAAGTAATTAAAGAAAATTTGTTAAATTTTTGTAATATTTTTAACAATTTTTTTAATTAACATGTTTGTAAATTGTCATATTAACAATTTGTTTTATTGGTAGAAAATTAATATGTATGTATATCATAGAAAAAATTTTTAGTGTCAAAAAATTCAAAACTGAAATAAAAAATCTTTATTTTCAATTAAAAATCTTTTAAAGAATAAACGATGCGATACGTTTTTTGGAATTAAGTCAATTTATACGGCAAGTAAAGTTATTATTATACGATTTACAAAGAAATTTTAATACATCTGTTATAAATTCTAGTTTTACTGTAAAAGATGCCAAGATTCCAGGTTGTGTTGATGTCAGAAATTTATGGGGCATCCATGTCTATATATGGTTTGCTTAAATAATGTTTAATGCTGTTTGTGATGTGATGTTAAATAAATTTTACCAAGAAAAACTAATAAAATCCACTTTTAACTGCATCTGTTATTTCAGTTTAGTTTGCAACAAAATATTTTGTTAATGTGACAATTTCGTAACAAAAATTTATATTAAATGGTTAACAAATGTTTTAATTAATATCACATACTCATTGTTAAAAATATTTGTTAGGTTTTAACAATTGTTATTAACAAAATAATTTTTTGTATTTACAAATTTGGTTGTTGGTGCCTTTTCAATTAAAAAGTTAATTGCATTGACGAATTTGGTATTCAATATGACAATTGATTCGTCGTAATTTTTTTCTGTGTAAAAATAAATATTTTGGTTAAAAGCATAATTTTTTATTTTATTTTATTCAACAGTTAGATTATTTCCATAGATGGGAGTAAATAAAATTGATAAATAGTTAAAAAAGTATTTTTGCATGTTTCCGGGCTGCTGCAAATTTGCAAAAGGCTTTTTTGTCACTTTTTCTATGTTCATTTTATTTATTTATATGTAAGTTTGAAACAACAAATATTTTTGTATTACAACTAAATTCGCTATATATATTTACAAAACGTTTTATATGACGTTTCTTTATTTACAATTATATTGAATTGTTTAAGCTTGAGGTCTTTTTAAAAAAATATATTATATTTATTTATTTTTCTCATTGTTTCGCTAATCTTTGGTTATCATCTTTAGGAAATTTAATTAAGTTTACAATAAAAAAAATTATAAATAACAATTTTTTTAAATTTTTGCTTATACACATACTGGTTATATCAAGTTTCATTTAAAAAGAGATATTAATAATGACTTAAAATATTTTAAGGTCAATACCTCGAAAACTAGATCATCAGGCGCAATAAAAACTAGATAAAAAAATTTATTTTGCAAAGCAATTTTAGTGATGTATTTGTAAATATATATCTGTGGCATTTTGACAAAACATATTAAGTCAAATTCAAAAAGTTGGAAAAAATGTTGTTAATCATACGAATTTTCAATCAAAAAACATATTTGTATAAAGTTGTCATATTCCTTTTTTAAACATTAACCCCCGTATTCATAAGCAATTATTAAACTTCACAAACGTTTATTAAGGATAATTTGTTTTTTTAAACCTTTATTTAATTTAAAAAATGTTTATGAATACGGTGTAGTGAATGGTTTGACGTGGATAGTTTTTTTTGGTCAAATAATCTTGCTTAATGTTTTTTCTTACCTTGGTTTGCTTTGGCCAACCGCTGAAATTTTATTATTTGCAGATTTAATATTTGGTTTTGTGGGTTACTTGTTCTTTCGATGAACATATGCAAATTGGGCATTGGCAACATGTTTACTGCAACGTCTCTCTGGAAACTTTATTGTAATTAAGCTTTCGTTAGTAAATGTGTATAAACAACTTTCATACATATTAGTAACTTTAACTTCTTGATAATAATAATTTAATAAGCAAGTTGCGTTCTTGTTTCTCCCCGTTGTAATTACTTTGCCTGAAAATTGATCAAACTATACGAAAAGCTTACTTAAAAGTGAGTAAATTAAGGTATTAATAAACTCTACTTAGACATGAAATATTTATGTCTTCATCCGCTCATATTCATGTAAATTGTATACATGTTATATCATTGCCAAACCTAACAACCATCATACGATATTTTCACCATATGCTTTGAACGACTTTTGGTATCATTTAAACAAACTTCTGAGTTAGTAGTATACGTGTTACGCTTTACATCCATTTTCGGCGAGGTTTCATTACACCAAAACTCCCTAAGATCTGCCATTTTGATTTGAACCATATTCATCAACGTATCTCGGAGCTAAACATACATATATATATTTCTATACATGGTGTAAAATAAAAGTGCCCGTACTACGCAGAAGGTTGGTAATATACCTTGAAATTGAAGAACATTTCTGAAGGAACGAAAATATAGCGATCCGAGTACATTTGATATTAAGGGTTAATATACATGATTTTTATGTAATCTGGAAAAGGAAAATATTCATGAAACATCTTCATTCTGTACAGGCGTTTTTCCAGAATAAGCCATATTCTCGACAGAGGTCACTTAAGGGCATAAACTTACACAACACGTTGTCAGCTACATACGAGAGGAAGACTGCAAGTTTGAAACTTTTCCTACACTACGTTCAAGAGGGTCCAACTCACTTAATCGGCCTCTAACTGGTGATAATTGTATAGTTAGGGGTATTTTTTTTTTGGAAAAAAGTTGGGTTGTTTTAGTATGGAGCTACCTAACGCCTGCAACTAACTTCTGTTATCGTGTCAATTGAGATTTCACTAGAAATATCTATGGTTTCCATAAAGTAGATCCTCCACATTACCTGGATCTTTTTTTAAATTTTTTAAATTATTTTTTTTCTTTTTTGTTTTAAAATTTTTTTTTCCATTCGTTTTTTTTATTATTCATTTCTTCGTAATTTACTATCACAAATTTTAAATTGGAAAAAAAATATATACATACATACATATGTACACACATATGTTTGTATTAATAATGAATAGGCTTTGTAAGATGTTGATTACATTTGTTTAAGAACAGTTTATCAAAAGAAACATAACGTAAATCACTCTGATAAATTACAGTATGCAAATTGAAAATACAGTATTTATTAATACGATTTCCGTATGACGTGCTAAATTCCCAGTTTTTCATATTTGATAAATACACTGAAATTTATTGTTGAGGGAAAGCTAGCTTTCTATGTATGTTTGATTGGTGTCCTAATTATTAATATTTAAATAACTAAAATATTGTTAGATGTGAGCATTGAAGCAAAAGTAAGCAAATGAATTCGATTAAATAATTATTTAAATTTGATGTAATTATATTAAACAGCATATTGGCAGCATTATAATTCCAACTACATTCATTTCATCATATTCATCATCGGAATCAAACGCAACATCCTTCAATACTAATTGGGAACATAAATCGCAACATGTATGCATACCGAGTTCTAGAAGGCCTTTCAGATCGTCGAAAACTTGCATGTTTGGTGAGTCTGATTTTATAAACTTCTTTTATATTATTTTCAAGTCATGAATCAAAAAAACAAGATTGCGCACTCAGCCGTACAAAAAAGAATTTCTACTGCGCATCTACGTCATCATAGACAAAATATGAGTGTTTGTTGTAAAAAATGTAAGAAACACACAAATGCACATACACAAAGTCTATTGTTTCGTCACACACAAAAATAACGGGCCTGCGCAATGCGCAATCTTGTTTCTTTGATTCATGATTTTCAAGTATGTATATAAGTTAAGTTTGTCTATTATTTAATAATAAAAAAAAACAAACTTTCTTTTTTCGGTCAGCGTGACCGCACTTTATTGAAGTTAAATAGAAACTTAAAAACTAAAATTTACAATCAATATTTATATTTTGTATTTTTGCTTATTCTAACAAATTTTGACAGTGGCGTGATCAGAATTTATTTCTTAAGAAACTTACAACAATGTTTCTTTAAAATGATTTTTAATAAGTCGTTGCACTTATTTATTTCTTAAGAAATTTAGAATGATTTTTAATAAGTCGTTGCACTTATTTATTTCTTAAGAAATGATTTTTAATAAAATGCAAATGCTCCACTTTATTTCCAAGAATAAAGTTAATTAAGTTTAGTTTTGATAAATGTTTACGTTAACTTATACAATAAGTACACTCACAATATTATTACAGTAACGGACTGTAGTTTATTTAAGAAATATTCCGTTCAGTAATTTTTAAATAAATAAACATTTAAAATTCCAAGCAAATTTATTTTTAACTGATTCTAACAGTTATTCAAAAAACTAAGTGCATATTAATACGGATTTTCAGTTGCAGTTAATATTGTCCGTTGATTGAGTTAAATTCTTCTTTATGTTAAAGTAAATAAAAATGTAATTTAAAGCAACGAAAAGCTCATTTAATTTTTACTGTCAAAAATTCAACCGCGAATTCCGTAAAAACAAATCAATATTCAGTTATCTTATATAAATTAATTGTCAAAAAATTAACTACATATTCCGTAAAAACAAATAAATATGCAGTTATTTTATAAAATTTTACTGTCAAAAATTCAACACCATATTCAGTAAAAACAATTTAATATTCAGTTATTTTATATAATTTTACTACCAAAAATTAATTTTTACTTATCTATAAAAAATGAATTGCTTGTTTTGTGTAAGCAATACCCATTTTCTATTTGTTAAAATAATTTAGTTAAATACCTACATCAAATTTTAAAAGTAAAATAATAACGAAGCCATATCGGTCATGCTGCTGGTGTCTTATAATTGAGAGTTCTTCTGTAAAAAACGTGGTCAGTACAACAAAAGTAAAACAAACGTGTGTAACTGGGTAAGTAAATAAAAATATTCTCCCTCTCTCGCTCATAAGAAAAACAAGCGGACAGGTGTCTGTCTGGAATTTTTTAGAAATTCGGCTCTTTTGTGGAGTAAACGAAAATTTAATAAAATAACTGAATATTTAATTGTTTTTACTGAATATGGGGTCAATTTGACAGTTAAAAATTTACAGTAAAATTTTAATAAATAACTGAATATTTAATCGTTTTTACTGAATATGGTGTTGAATTTTTGACAGTAAAATTTTACAAAATAACTGAATATTTATTTGATTTTACGGAATATGGTGTTGAATTTTTGACAGTAAAAATTAAATGAACTTTTTGTTAAAAATAAATGAAAAATAGGTAGACCGGTTTTTAATTGAACTTTCATTTATTTTATATTACAATTTCAGTTAATTTTACGTACAGAATATTGTGAGTGTATGTATGTGATGCCTGCGCACAGCTTATTTAAATTAAAGAAAAAAGGTAAAAGAAACATGTTTCAGTTAATTAAGAGAATGTTTAAAGGAACAGTCTTATTGGACTAAACAAGTTTTGTTGTTGCATCATACATAGTTATTGTATCAATCCTCTATTGGTGTTGAGTCTTGTTTATTTAATTAACTACATCAAATGACTTTTGTGCCTACGAGTATCGTAGCAATAGTTTTCGGTTTTAGTGCCAAATTACTGAGTTTTGTTCTCGCGACTGATTTATGCTGAATGCTCGCATTTTATTTTTTTTAATTTTTATTTTTTTAGTATCCAGTTAAATTTAATTAATGTTTCTTAAAAGCTAGAAAATAGTTGAATATTGATAATTTCAATTCATAATGAAATGAAAATTAGATCGTTAAAAACTCCTGTAAACTGAATTACCTTTCTACGTAAATAAATTGATAAATTGCCATAATGATGAACTAATTTTGAGTGTTTTCAAGGGGTGATAATCAATTAGGTGTAGAATACTTTGGGGTCCTAAATTAACACATTATCAATAGGGCTTTGATATTGGGAGGGTATTAGAAGTGCTCTTAAACTTCGTCTAACGGAGCTACTCAAGGGTAAAGGTTATAAAATATGTTTTGGTTTTTTTTAAATATATACATATGTATGTAGCTATACACGGGCTGTGTTGTTAAGTATAGTCATCCGGATTCATGTAGTATTCAATAAGGATATCTAGTTTAAAAATAGGGAGTCTACAACAAATGCGTCTGTATAACGACAGGATTTTGTTTTCTGAGAGGAACTACTATGACTTTATGACTGCCATGTGAATCCCCGAAATATTATTTAAATATATATTAAATTCTGCGTCTATATAAAATGTGTAATAAGTTTAAATTCATATTCGGTTTGTGCTTTGTTGTGATACAGACTCCTATAATATGTACATATATGAATTATTAATTACATTTGATATTTTAATATAACAAATTAGCGAATGGACGCATTTTGTTTAAATAAATCTTTATCATAAAAGTGAACAATTATCAAAAACGAAATATTTAATAAAAAAAAATATGTATAAATGTACATACATATGTAAGTATGTACACATATACTGTACAATAACATTTTGTTTAAAATTCTTATTTTTGGTGTAATACAAATAATTATAAAATAAAAAAAAGCACATCAAAACAGTGAAAAACAAAAACAACTTATTGCATGAGTAGTCACAATGAAACAACAATAAAACTAGATGAAAGAAATGCATACGTAACAGTTAATGCTAAAGAATGCAATACTGAAATAAATAAAACAAAACAAAACAATATTAACTACCCTACAAGAAATGAATGAACGAGTAGTCACATTTTTCATTTTGGTGTTAAGATAATGATAAAAAAAAAAAGGACTGATTGTGACCGAACACTTCATTTCGGTCATTTCTTTCTATCATTTTCTTAACATCAAAATGAAAAATGAGACTACTCGCTCATTCATTTCTTGTAGGGTACCTACCTAACGGCTAAACCAATTGTTCGTACACGTTCCCTTTCGCCCTCTGTTTTTACAAAGACGGTTGATGCTGAGACATTAAAAAATATTAATCTCTCGCTAGTGCCTGCAAGTGTTACCATGAATTCAAACACAGACGCAATGGAAAAACCTCAAGTAAAAAGTTGTCAAAAGCCTCAAGTACAAGTTGGTATGGACAGGTACATAACAGTGCTTAAACGGGGTCGCAGCCCAACCTCTGCAGCAGTTGCTTCGGCCTCAAAAGTACCAGCTTTTGATAAAATAAACTCTCAAAATCGTTTTGCAATTCTGGAGGATGAATCCTCTGAAGCACCAAACGTCATTAAATCGTCTAAGCCACCCCCGATATATCTTAGGGAGCAAAACTCAAATGAGCTTATAAAGAGTTTAATTTCGTTAATTGGAGAAAATTCGTTTTACGTAGCTGCTATCAAGCGTGGTAGTATAAACGAGACTTAAATACAAGTCAATCATGAGAATGATTTTCGCAAAATAATAACCAAATTTGAAGCACTTAAAAAAAACTTTTATACATACCAACTGAAGAGCAGTAAAGGTCTTCAGGTAGTGATTAAGGGAATTGACTCATGTGTGGACCCTGAAGAGGTAAAAACATTCCTAGAAGAAAATAGCTTCAAAATAAAACATGTAGTAAATATTAAAAATAGAGAAAAAAATCCCCAACGACGTAAAGCTTAAAAAAAACGAAACGCATCCTATTTACAATTTGAAATATATTCTCTATAGAAGAATAACTATAGAAGAGCCACACAAAAGAAATGGTCCCGTTCAATGTTTAAACTGTCAAGAATATGGTCATACTAAGGCATACTGCTATTTACCCCCTGTTTGCGTGGTATGTGGTGAATTACATGGTACAGTTCTCTGCGATAAGTCTAAAACCGACCCCAACGTAAAAAAATGTAGCAACTGTGGCGGTAATCACACTGCAAATTATAGAGGTTGCCCTGTATACACTATCGTCAAGCAGTCGTCTGGACTGAAAACAAATCCCCCTCAAACACAGGTAACAAATCGATTAAACACTAACGACACTCAAGCTCCGCAGCCTAGTAGTAACAGAACCTCTTACGCTAACGTCCTTAAATCAAACCATGTTTCAATGCAAGGTGCTGCGCCAAGTAACGAAGAAACTGCTAATTTAAGTCGTCTAGAAAAAACCATGGAAACATTAGTGCAAACAGTAAATAATTTTACTAACACAGTGGGTAATATGATGCAGGAAATTCTTAGAATGCAATCGATGTTATTGCAAGCTGTACTTAACAAGCCATGAACTGTTTAAAAATTTGTTTTTGGAACGCAAACGGAATCCGCCAACATAAAAATGAATTAGAATATTTTCTTAAAAGAAAACAAATTGATGTCATGATGGTTTCTGAAACTCATTTGAACTCAAGAAGTACGTTTAAAATCAATGGTTATATACTATATGATACCAAGGACCCTCGAGATAGAGCTTGTGGAGGTTCTGCCATTTTAATAAAAACAAGAGTCAAACACTACCTCATGGGTGATCATCGTGAAGGTTATCTCCAAGCAATGAACATTTGCGTTAAAATATTATAAATATTTTAATTCATTAGGGCCCTGTTTCCTAGCCGCTGGCGACTACAATGCTAAACATACCTTCTGGGGGTCACGACTTATAACACCAAAAGGTGGAAGCGAGCGGTCAACCAACTTATTGGCCTACTGATCATCAAAAAATTCCAGATGTCATTGATTTTGGCGTTGTTAAAAACATCCCCATAGAAACGATTCATGTTGAAGCTTCCTTAGAATTATCCTCCGATCACACACCTACAATTAAGTCAAATGAAACTAAAAGCCATCCAAATTCATTGGCTTATTGAAAGAAAGTCTGTCCTTAGTCTTCACTGCAAACTTCTACTTTACAACTCCATCTTAAAGCCAATCTGGTGCTATGGTTTTCAGTTATGGGGCACTGCCTCCGCCTCTAACATCGAAAAAATTCAAAGGCGCCAAAATAAACTTCTTCGAATAATCACAGCTGCCCCTTGGTATGTAAAAAACTCAAATATTCACAAAGTTCTCAATGTTCCATTAGTTAAAACTGTGATTACGAAATATTCAGTAAAATACTTAAAAAGGCTTGAATTGCATCCGAACCCACTAGCTCGAAATATTTTAAATGATAGTGGCCACACTCGCTTAAGAAGAAGAGACACTGCAGCACTTGTCCAATAAGATGAGCGATGACATTAAATCCGGCTTTTATATATTTAAAACGTATATAAAAAGTTTGGTATTTTGTTGTTATTTTCTTAATTATTTTCTAAAATATTAATTTTAGCAAATTTCGAAGCTAATGTTGTTGACTAGAAGAGCTAAAATATTGCCATATATCATATTCTTGTAAAATGTTGTTTTTAAGAGATAGTAATATGCAAACAAATTACATTTGAATAAATGGCTTGATGGCAAACTTTGAGGGGCGGACGCCCCCCCTAAAACACAACTTCTCGCTACGAAATTTTTTTGTATTTTTTTTTTTACATAAAACTGAACCGATTTGGGGGGGGAGAATATAAGAAATCAAAAAAAAAAAGTTCTCCATACAACTAACGGCCACGCTAATGTGTATACTGTAACATATTTTCTCAGAAAAGAAATCGCCATTAATAAATATTGTATGCAAAAGATTTGTAAAGAATGCTAAAATGTTAAGGAATTAAAAAAACCACTTGTAATATTTTTTTAATTTTATAACATGTTATCATAAGATACAAAACAAAAAGGCTTTCTGCACTTTTCGTAGTAGCAGAAAAAACCAATCAAGTTCTTATCAGTTTTTTAACTTTTGCAAAATTCAATTCATGTAAAATTCAACATGTACTTGTCGGAAAATAAGTGGCCTAATGTCTTGTGGATTTTTTTTAATCTCCCTAAACGATATTACACTGCGGTACTTACTTTCTTGTTACTATAAAAGACGCTTGACTTTAGAAAAATGTTTATAGTTTGAAAACATGTTAAAGTTTGTGGTAACAATTTTGAGTTTGGCCCTTTTGGCAGAGGCAGCCATAGTTGTGCCTTTGCACAAGGTCAAGGAGCCCAAGAGCAAGGCCAACGAATTGTACAAGTTGAAGAGCAAATACAATAATTTGATTAACATCCAACCCAGAGATGGCGTCCAGGAAAGTTTGATGAACTACGTTGATGACTCCTACTATGGTAAAATTACAATTGGCACTCCAGCTCAAGAATTCTTGGTTTTGTTTGATACAGGCTCCTCCAACTTGTGGGTACCGGTAGCTCCCTGTGCTTCCGGTGATGTTGCCTGTGAAAACCACAATACATACGATCCCAGTGCTTCCTCCAGCTATGTCAATAATGGTGAAGCCTTCTCCATTGCCTACGGTAGTGGCAGTTTGTCCGGCTACTTGGTACAAGATACCGTCAGCGTTGAAGGTTTGGCTATTCAAGATCAAGTCTTTGCTGCTGCTACCAACGAGCCTGGAAACACTTTCACCAACTCACCTTTTGATGGTATTTTGGGTATGGGATACCAATCCATTTCTCAGGACAATGTTGTTCCTCCTTTCTACAACATGTACTCTCAGGGCTTGGTTGACACCAACTTGTTCTCCTTCTACTTGACTCGTGATGGTACCTCTAACGATGGTGGTGTTCTTGTTTTGGGTGGTGTTGATTCCGATCACTACAGCGGTGATATTACTTATGTTCCTGTTTCATCTGAAGGCTACTGGCAATTCCAAATGAACTCTGCTAGTGTAAACGGGGTTAATGTATGTGATGGCTGCCAAGCTATAGCAGATACTGGCACCTCCCTCATTGCCGTTCCCTACTCGCAATACGAAAATATCCAAGCCGCCATTGGTGCCACCTTCAACTACGATTACTACTCTTATACAGTTGATTGTTCTACCGTCGATAGCTTGCCTCCTTTGATGTTGAACATTGGTGGCACCACTTTCACCATTGAAGCCAGTGACTATATTCTTCAATCTGATGGTGTCTGCTCTTCAGCCTTCGAAACAATTGGGGCTGATTTCTGGATTTTGGGTGATATTTTCATTGGAAAATACTACTCCATCTTTGATTTGGCCAATAATCGCGTTGGCTTTGCTCTTGCCAACTAAACTCTTTATGAGTTGGCTTGATGCACATGCGATGATGTAAACAAATTTTATAAAATTTTGGCTTCAAACATAAAATAAATTGATTATAACAAAATATAACTTGTGATTTTTTTAATAGCATTTTACTTGGAAATGATGACGTTATTTATAAACTTCTGCAAACATAACCTTAAGCAAATATGCAATAACAAGATTTTGCAATATGCATGTTTACATTGAAGTAATTATGTACGTTACAGTGAATTTTGGATTCTCCAGAATTGTGAATTGATTCCCGAAAGTTGTTCTGCATAATAAAGTTTATACACTTCGATTAGTGTTTTTATAGGGGATTTCCTGGGACATAAGTCGCGAAATTCGGAAATAACAAACGGAATTCAATTTATACAATATTGACCTTAGACTTATGAGGAGCGAAGTTGATTTAACGATGTCCATCTGATATTGTATCCGTTTGAATGGGTTTTCCGAAGACCGCAGGCATGGTGGGGACTTGGTAACCCACTTACAACTACATTTAGATTTGACAAAAAATCAACCAATTGTAGTCGAGACTGTAAGAAAAGATAAACTCACTGTTTATTGTTGTTGTTTTTGTTTAAGCTTTGAAATTGTTACAGGTAAAACTGAGGTTTATAATTCTTATTCGCTTAACAGTTTTATTTGTATAATTTTTTAGCTTTTAAGAAAATAATAACCGTAACTGTTATGACTTTTATCAAAAAAATCAAGAAATAAAAGTTATTTTTGATTATTATATTTTTAGATAGAAAATAGGAGTTAGTTTTGATTTTTATTTTTTTAAATGAAAAAAAAGAGTCTCAAATCTCCCAATATTAATCTGAGTGCTGAAAATTACCTTTCTACACTGACTTGAATGGCAGCCAAAACTTATAAGCTATTTCTATGCATTCATGTTTTTATAGCTGGTAATGGATAAGTCACATAATATATTATATTCATATAGAAAATTGAATGAAGCAGCATATTATAATACATACGGCATCAACAAATAAATAAGAGTTTTGAATTGATTTTTATTATTGAAAGCAAATATAAAAATCAAAAATAACTTTTATTTCTTGATTTAAAAAAATTAAAATTAAAAATAACTCTTATTTTTCATTTAAAAATATAAAAATCAAAAATAACTTTTATGTTTTATTTAAAAAAATAAAAATTGATTGTTAAAATAAAAATCAAAAATTTAAATATCATGCAATATGTTGGATGCATTTCTCCTAAAAATCATGATGGTGTAATTAAAAGTTTTCTACGATGTTCATTAATGTATGATTTATTTCTTCAAAAATTGAAAAATAACTCTTATTTCCGGTCCCTGATTAAAATAATCATTTGTTTTTGAAGGAAGTGCTGAGAAAACTGAAAGTGTCCACAGATTTTATATCGTTATTTTGGCTATAAAAACAACAGGTTATATAATAAGCTGTCAAACGATTCTGTAAATGTTTATTCTGTACTAAAATTCTAGTTTCAAAGAAATATTTTGTTTAAATAATTTGAATATATTAGTTTAATGTCAATGCTGTTGGGTTTGCATATAAAGAACAGACATTTGCTATTTTTCGACTAACCTTTAATGTATTGATATACTTAATTAATAAATCTCATAAATTGTAATCTGTCTTATGCTCAAAAAAAATCGAATTAAATAATATTTTGCAATGTTTTTTATTAAGCGGGATTTCTAGGGAATTCCCAAAAAATTGAAAACTAAATCCCGCTTACCTGGGAAAAGAAAAACTCCAGCTGTGATGCAAAATTATAATCTTAAATGGTCTTCAGAGATTCCGAAAATATGAACTTAAATATCTAAACAAATTTAAACATAATATTTATTTGAAGTTTTTGATATTTTAAAATAGGCTTATGTTCATTAAATTTAATTTTTTATCAAATTATTTTTAGTAAAAGAAGAAATTTACAACATGAAAGGAATTAAAGTTTTTTTTGGTAATTGTATTTTTGACTGAACACGAGATTGAGCTCGGTTCGAGTTCACTTGTTTCGAGAACAACCACATTCTTATCATCAGAATTCTTTGCCATTCTATCGTTTGCACCACTGTGTCACCTGCCAGTCTATAGTCAAACATTACTCTTTAACCAATGGTAATGGTGGATCGAAATTTGCTGTAATTGATTCTATATTTCGTAATTTCTGTCAAGACTTTGTCATGAAGACTAAAGAACGTTTGTTTTTATGTTTTTTCCTTTTTGTCTTTTTCGGTGACCTTTCTCTATACAACTTGAAGGACAAATGTGAACATAGAGCTTGTGCCATAGCTATTTTTATAATAATTGTTATTTTGAATTTAGCTAAATTGAAATTTTTAATTCCTTTCATGATGTAAATTCCTTCCTTCACTAAAAATAAGTTCATGAAAATTATATTTAATTAACTTATTTAGGGCTGTCAGATTTTTTTGATCTCCATCGCCAAACCGGCTGTCTGAAATAGCCAAAAATCGCCAAACGTCAATTTTATTCATATAAAAAAACTATTTCAGTTAAAAATGGCCAAAAAAATACAAAAAAAACGCCGAGAGTAAATTATGTTTAGTTTCTGTTATATTTTTATTTTTAATAACATAAAATAGAGATAATACAATATTCAGTTAAAAATATAAAATTAAGTACACAAGTCTATAAGATCGCACACTTCAGCCTCATCGATTTCATAACTGGTGTTTTGACCTGCATACATACCATTAGAGTTATATAGTGACTGAATATATAATTCACTTAAATCGATAACAAAACAAAAATCATTAAAAAAAAAGTTGCCAGTTTTTGTTTAATTAGTAATGATAACAAGAACTACAAGCTGTTAAAAATAATCGCTGAAATAATATAAACGGTAAAAATAGCCAAGTAAATCGCTAGTTATATCATAAATCGCCAGAAAAAAAAGTCGCCAGTCGCCTGATGGAAAACCCCAAGGCCAAACACGTTTCAAAATCGCCACGTTTGGCTAGAAATAGCCATATCTGACAGCCCTGAACTTAAGCCTAATTCATATATCAAAAACTTCAATTAAAAACCAACAGTTCAATGCAAAATCACAATTGTTATAATTTTGTAATGTCATCAGCAAAAGCAATTACAGGAAATGGACTAAAAACTTAAAGCGACAAAAGCGTATGTTTTGCCTTCCAGTGCTTGCAGGAAGGGTGCTTGTACGGGACTTACAGTTAATTTCATTAATATGTCATTATCATGAAATAATAGCTATCGTAAAAATCATTGTCGGCAATTTTTTTGCAAATACTAACATTTATAAGGAAGTTATGGCATTAAGCTTTTTTCGGGAGTATCATTTGTACACGCAGAGAAAAAACATTATTAATAAATGGTCACTACGAACATTTTTATTCATATTTGTCTAATATGTTTACCCTAATAAGTTTATTATAGTCCTAATATAACTTGAAAAAATATCTTTTGTCCTTAACATTTTTAAATTCACTATAATAATATTATATGGTGTTTTACACTAAAAACATTACTCTGATCTAGCTAAACATATTAAATTATGTGAAATGTTTGCTACTAAAATATTTTTATATTCAAATATACATGTTTAGTATGTTTAGTACCACAATTTTTGTTTGCTTTAAAATACATTCTCTAATTGAGCAAGCATTTATTGTCAAAAAAAAACAATGAGTATTTAGTCTGCGAGCATCAGTTAATCGGGATACATACTTAAATTATTACAAAATAATTTAAGAAAAAGGAAAGAACTTATACGTTTATTTTCACAGGTAAGTTATTTATATATAATTATTAAAATACATACAAACATGTATAAACGTTGTCTTTCTTGCAGCCGAAAACACCTACAACATTAAAAAAAGTTGGGAGTTAGCTGATTGAATTTATCTATACGGAAAAAAAACGAAAATAAAAAATAAGCAGATGAGTGCTGGTAAGCTTTGCGACAGAATAGAAGCAAATGAGACGTTGAGAAACCCGAATTTCTTTAATGTGCAGTTTTTCGTTAGATATGTATGTATTTAATTTTATTTTTTATTATATGCTTTAATGTTTATATCTATAAATCAAATTTTATGTACATAAATTTGTATTTTTGATAAAAAATAAATTTTTTGGAATAAATTTGTTATTGTTTTTATTGTGAGAACCATGTTACGTGTTGAAATAGACATTTTGCATGGTTTTGGGAAATATAGAAACATGGTTGGAATGGTCGTTTTGTTTTTCTTATGAGCATAATAATATGTTTGAGACAATAATAGGTTAAAAACATTATGTCTGAACATATATTGTTACTCAAGACGTGTTTGACACAATCATAACCACAAACATTAATGATAGTTTGCGATTGTGATTGCATCAACCATGTTTTTTCTTTGCGTGTATGGAAGCTGCGGTCAAATATGAACCGATTTCAATCAAATTTGGTAAGAGGATTTTTATTGCAACAAAATAAGTTTGGACCAAAATAAATTTTAATACCAGCATAATAAAATGGTTTATGTGCCCAAACACCCTATTCCGGAATGAAGCTTGTATGGGGCTTACATGTACAGCCGGACGGACATTCGATCGGTACCCTTAAATGTGAGTCTTGGAACAATATTTTAAGACGTTACAAACATCACCCTGTACCCTGTACACTATTGTAGTGTGAATATACAATTAATAAATATATAAATTTTATTTTATTTAACCTTTATTTATTAAATTTCAATATTATTTATTAAGCTTGAGGTTTTTCTTTTTTTATAAAAAATTAGATAACATTTATTTTATAAAAATTCCAATATTTCGATACAGCAATGTGTATCATCGTCAGGGAAATAATTAAACAATAAAAATAACAAAATAATGAAAAAATAATAAAAATTGTCACAATAGAAAAAATTATTTACAATTAGAAAAATTTTTATACAAATAATCTATTACATTCTAAAAAATTTTTCAATTTCCTGTTTTGTTTTTATACACTAAATGTCTATAATTTTGTGCTACATTTTCCGTGTCTGATTTTAAATTAATTCTTAACAATTCTGGTACTTTAATGATTTGCAACATTTCTAGCATTAAACGACGTTTAATGCTAGACACATTGCTGTATCGAAATATTGGAATTTTTATAAAATAAATGTTATCTAATTTTTTATAAAAAAAGAAAAACCTCAAGCTTAATAAATAATATTGAAAATTAATAAATATAATTTAGTGAAAATGATTTCGTTGGGTTTTTTAGAGGGGATATTAGGAGGAAATTTCTTTTCAATTTGGGGAAAAGAAAGAAATGTATCTGTTACAACGGATTAAGATGTACGGACTGTGTGAGTTAATGCTTGAAAATGAGAAAGAAGCGATAAACAATAGTAAAGTATTTTGAGAATTTTAAGGACTCATTAGTGTTTATATTACACTTTATAGTACTGTGTTTTACGTACTTAAAGACTCACATTAGCATTTTATATTGCATATTTAAATTTGGGATTTTCTAAGGACAGTTACGCTCAATTTTTAAACCCAAGCACGCACGCTCTAAACTCATGCACCGACGGATGGCCGGATGGCCATATATGGGTTTAACAGTTAAGATATTTCCCAAAAAGCCATCAATTGTAAAAAAAATATATACAGCTCTAAGTGACTTAAATTGCTTAGCTTGTTAATTCATATAGATAAGTTTTTGTGTATTATAAAACCCGCAACCATATTTTATCATAAAGAATCATTATTTCGCAGAGGCGATTAAAAACGTTAAAAGCAAAACTATTTATGGAGACCACAAAACTGTCTTTCTTTAAATTTATTGCTTTTCCAAATGTACAAAATAACAGCCTAGCAAACGATGTCAACAAAAAAAATTAAAGTTTTTTGTTATTGTTTCCAATATAAATATGCGAAAGAAATGGGCTTGTCGACATTGTGGGCGTGGCAGTAAGTTTTATGAAAATAATGCTAAAAAAAATTAACAAATATACTCGTTTACTTTATTTTAAAAAAATTATAAAAAATAATCGTGTTATAGATTTAAATACATAAAGTCCTCTTTCAAACAATTTATTTAGCAAGAGCGAAACCAACACGGTTGTTGGCCAAATCGAAGACAGAATAGTATTTGCCAATGAAAATATCACCCAAAATCCAAAAATCGGTACCAGCGTTTTCAAAGGCAGAAGAGCAAACACCTTCGGACTTAAGAATGTAGTCTTCAGCTCCAATGGTAAAAGTGGTGCCACCAATATTTAATATTAAAGGAGGCAAGCTATCGACGGTATTGCAATCAACGGTGTAAGAGTAGTAATCGTAGTTGAAGGTGGCACCAATGGCGGCTTGGATATTTTCGATTTGAGAGTATGGAACAGCAATTAGAGAGGTACCAGTATCGGCAATAGCTTGGCAGCTATCGCATATATTGACGCCATTAATTTTAGCAGAGTTCATTTCGAATTGCCAATAGCCTTCAGTGGAAACGGGAACGTAAGTGATTTCGCCGCTGTAGTGTGTAGGATCAACACCACCTAAAACAAGGACACCGCCATCGTTAGAGGTACCATCACGAGTCAAGTAGAAGGAGAACAAGTTGGTGTCAACCAAGCCTTGGGAGAACATGTTGTAGAAAGGAGGAACAACATTGTCCTGAGAAATGGATTGGTATCCCATACCCAAAATACCATCGAAGGGTGAGTAAGTGAAAGTGTTACCGGGTTCGTTGGTAGCTCCAGCGAAGACCTGATCTTGAATAGCCAAACCTTCAACGGTGACGGTATCTTGAACCAAATAGCCGGACAAACTACCACTGCCGTAGGCAATAGAGAAGGATTTACCATTTTTGACATAGGTGGAAGAAGCACTGGGGTTGTATGTGTGATGGCTTTCACAGGCAGTATCACCGGAGGCACAGGGAGCTACAGGTACCCACAAGTTGGAAGAACCAGTATCGAACAAAACTAAAAACTCTTGAGCTGGAGTACCAATTGTTATTTTGCCATAGTAGGAGTCATCAACATAATTTATTAAACTTTCTTGGACGCCATCTCTGGGTTGTATCGTAATCAAATCGTTGTATTTGCTCTTTAATTTTAACAATTCGTTGGCCTTGCTTTTTGGCTCCTTGACCTTGTGCAAAGGCACAACTACAGCTGCCTCTGACAACAGGGCCAAACTCAAAATTATTACTATAAACTTTAACATGTTTAAGAAAACTATAACGAATTTGCAAAAAACAATTGGCTTTTATAGTCAATCAGAATTGGTCTAATTTTATTTACTACGATACTGTCGGGAGATTAAAAAAAAATTCAAAAAATAACAAAATCTCAACAGACCACTTGTTTTATGATAAGCGTAATTTGAATTTTATACAAAGGTATGGATTTAGCTAACTGATAACCAATCACTTGGATTCTTACTTTTACCGATAACAATTTCTTTGCTACGTATGATAAGCAGCTGACAAGTTTAAAAAAGGAAATGTTTTAAATTGACGTTTGTTATGAATATACATTTGTGATTTTATTGTTTCCAAAATGTAATAACCGATTGTTTTCACAAAATAGTTCTGGCATCTACATTTCTACATCTTATTTTTCTACAAGGAAAATAATATACATACTATACTATCTAAAATCAAAAGGACTAAAGGGATGTTTTTATAGAAAGTCACAAAATTGCTCTTATTTTTTAAACTATAAAACTTGCTACAAATACTTATGTATGTACAAAACCTATGTAATAGCCTTTTCACACCTATCAACATCTTACATCTACCATCAATTTGCAAGGATGTCAACATCTTCCCATAAAAAATACATAGAGATAAAAACTAAAATGTTTACAAGGTGTTCCTTTCTTATTGTATTCCATTCTACATCTCGATTATTTTGGCATTTTTGTAGAAAAGTTAAAAAAGAAGTTTTTCAAAAAGCATCTAATTTCGTCCGTAATGTGCACTTTGCTAAAGCAAATGCCGGATTCATAAAACTAAACAAAAAGTTCCCTTGTTTCATGCCAAAAGCAGCTGACTAAAAGTTTTTCTCTGTTACACTTACGGAATTAAAGAAGCACATTTAGTAAATTTTTTTGACTTTGGTATAAGCCTTTTCAAAAAATTCAATACCTGAGCTAACTTTTCAAAACCCTTTGGCAGATTTGCTCCACCAAGAGTCTAGTTTTATTTCGCGTTACAAGTATTGAGGCTGGCTTTTTTTGTTGCACAGTGTAATCAACAGGCATGTTTAGAATAAGCAGAAAACTTGATTATTTCTCTTTTCTATTGTTTACTATTTTACCGTTATGGTTTTTGTTTTGTTTTTTTTTATTAAAACGTCATTGTTTCTTGTTCAGGAATGTACGTTATGGTGCCATATGGAAAAAAATAGTTGCATCACTAAGGGCTAATAAATCAGTGCAAGTTAAACACTCTTTTTGGTTAAAAATGTTTTTAAACCAGTTTTCGAAAATAAACAGAACATTATTTTGCGTACTGCTCACACACTCAGAAACGATATCTATTTTTTAAGTGTTTGTGTATAAATTCACAACCCTTAATACCGTTCATAACGTCCGGCTCACACACACAAGAATGGTATCTCTTTTTTAAGTGTTTGTGTAGACGAACACAACTCTAAATACTGTTCTTCTTTATAAAACAGAACAATTGTAGACATGCATCATATTTTTTTCCCTAAACTAATCCTGCGAAGCTCTGCGCTACGGAGACCAGAGTCTCTGGGGCGAATCGAAAACGCAACCCCGGCACTGATAGACTGGCTCACTACCAGCTTGCACTTGGCACTTTGATATTAAGTTTGGTTTTTTTTGTGTACAATTGAGTTTTTATGTATTTTTCGTTGTTTTAATAAATTTTAAAAAAAATGGTACCCTGAATCTTCAAAAAGTACATTTTAGTGAAAGTTGGTACAAAATTCGTATGATTAACAAAATCTTTTTCAACTTTCTTAATTTGACTTAAGAAGTTTTGTCTAAATACCACAGATGTGTAGTTTAAGATCAACAGATGTAAATCAGTGATCCATATATTAAATGCATATTAAAAATAATATTGTGTCAATATTATGACAAATTTTGTCAAATATATGTATATAGTCTGTATAGGTAGCCTTAACGCCCAATTTTATTTATTTATATACATATGCTTTATATGTTTACTGCGTTATAGATTTCCATGCTTAAACCATTGTTCGCCAATATACAGCCAGTGTTCTAAAATTAAATATACTGTTCTTTAGTGTTCGGTTCGGTAGATATGTGGAAAACACAATCGCTAATAGTGTCTGTGTAGTAAATCAATAAAAAAACGTTCCCTGTTTGAAAACCACAATTTTTTACAAAAACAAAATACATATACACAAAAAGTCAGTAAACTTTTTTACAAAAACAAAACATGTACACAATACACACACAGGCTATTCGTGCTGTGGACGTTGCTAATTTTCATTATATTTTGCCCATGATATTTAATGTTTCTTGGTACTGCACACGTAATGACAAATTTATTTAACCCTTATTAAAGGCTAGTTTACACAATTGTACTTTGTATTAATACCAGGGCTGTGGAGTCTTCAAAAAAAGTGATAACTCCGACTCCATCCGATAAAATTTTTTAAGTACGACTCCGACTCCAACTCCGACTCCTTTGATTCGCAGTGT
Source organism: Pollenia labialis (assembly GCA_949318255.1). Lineage (NCBI taxonomy): Eukaryota > Metazoa > Arthropoda > Insecta > Diptera > Polleniidae > Pollenia > Pollenia labialis. The sequence continues at coordinate 112,002,157 of OX439141.1, forward strand.
ATATGAGACTGGTCCTTATTTGACTTTAAACTCTGCTTTTTAATGAAGTACATTTTAAATGATTTAGGCCCGTTTTCACAACTTACCGTTAGCTAAAGGTAGGGTTTTATCGGCCGTATAAAAAGTGCTCTAATATTACAACTTTACTTTAACCTACCAGGTAGGATGAACCTTAATTTATTTTATCGCGCACTTTAGGTTAAAGTAAAGTTTTAATAATGGAACACTTTTAGCTATCGGTAAGTTGTGAAAATGGGCCTAAATATAGTAAAAAAAAAAAGATTCAATAAGAATTTCAAATCGGCATTTCAATTTTAACACGTGCCGCATTGATATTTAATATAGTTAACTAGATATAAGTAGGTGAGATGCAAAGCTTGTTTTATTCGAATTTTGGGAAAATGCAAAAAACATATAGCGCCCGATTAAATGGACCAAATAGTTGAACTATTTTTATTCTGAAGTGTTATGAAGGTTCGAAAGAATGAAACGAGTGTTGCTACAATCCATTTGGGATCGAATTAGTTTTGCAATACACTAAAGACCACCAGGAAAATTATTCATTGAGCTTAAGTATATTTTGAAAGTTATGTTAACTTATTAAAACTATGCAAACAGTGCTAAAAATGTAACAATAGTTCTGTACGGGAGGGATAAACAACACCAATTCACATCTCTTTCAAAATACGTTTTTTTTCTTGATGGAATCAGAATTTATCCTCTATGGATGTATATGTAAATTCACATATGTTAGTCTTATCTAATGTAGTTTTCGTGATAGAAAAGCTAAAAACAACACCGAGTCCAACTCGCTTAGACGTAAATTACATCAAATTTATTAAGAGTGGTTCAGTTTTTACTTGAATAATTTGTATAGCACATTTCGAAGAGAAAATTAAGGTTAAAGAAATGGTTGTAAGCCTTGTATTATTTTTGGAAAATAGCAAATTTTTTTTTTTGGACTTGGTACTGTTTGTCTCAAGGTATTGAACAGTACCAATACCATCATGGGAGGCAAAGAACACCAAGTCCAATTTAAAAAATAAAGGTATGTTACCTTATATGACTAAATTTTATTAAGGATATTATCGACATAAAAAAACATATTAGAGTCATATAAAATATTCGAACAAGGCAAATTTTGAATACAGAAATAGAAGTATTTGTTATTTTCAACATTTTTTTGCGGTCTACTCTAAAGTTTTCAAAGTGTGTCTTGGTGTAGTTTATCTCCCACCTGAAGAGTGAAAAAAATATGAATTTCTAAACAAATGTACTCGCCATAGTTTTTTCCGTCCCATAGTTAATCAATATTATTATTGTCCAAGACCAAAATATAATATTGCACGTCCTTATTTTCTCTCCGATTTTCCGCAAAGTGAGTAGATAAAAGTATTCTCTAATAATTTTTCGGGTTATCCCCCACATTGATGGAAATTAGATCTAGAACAATTTTACGTATTTTTCCGAGTTCCTTTTCCTTCTATTTCTATTATCATTCACTTTGAAAGTTGTAATTAAAAATGTAGTTCGTTTAGTGTTTTCGCCACCGAAGCTACAGCAGATTTTCTTTCATATATGTCGCTACAAAAACATTTTTCAATTTATAAAAACCAAATATATCCAAGCGACTTTGTAAAAATTTGCCTTTTTTTTAATTCCCTAATTCGACTCATCAAAAATATGGCGCACTTCAGACCAGTGTTGCCGTTAGGATACGAAAGATACATTTTTCGTATCTTTTGATGACTTCATGTACCATGTATAATCCTGACATTTTTCGTATCTTTTGAATCTGTACGTAAAATGTGCAGAAATAAAATAATAAATTTTAAATAAAAAAATGTTGTTTATGAGCCGATGTTTAAAAATTTGAAAAAGTAGTTGGTTTATCATTTGTACTTCCATTTTCGAATGCATGTGTGGAGAGAATTTTTAGCCAACTAAAACTTATTAGGACTGATCACCGTAACCGACTCAATACTAATACAGCTTTAATTATGGTGAAAGAGAACATTAAGGAAGTTTCAATATACGATCCACCTAAATCGATCATTACTTCTAGTAGTGCGAAGTTGTTCTGAGGATATATGAACATTGTTTTTATTTTCAGGAAATTTATACATATGAATTTTTTGATATAATCGCCCTAGTATAAGCGCCTTAACTCGTATACTATATATATAAATGAATTTGTTTTGACAACATCAAAAGATATTTTTAAAAATTACATACCTAATATTTATGACTATTTATTTAATTTATTGATAAAAATTTATTTATTTAATAAAATTTTCTTTACAATATTCCTAACCTATGAATTTAATTTATTGATAAAAATTTATTTATTTAAAAAAATTTTCTTTACAATATTCATTAAATATGAAATAAAATGTTTTGTTAATAAATGTTAACGTTAAAAACGAATTTTTTTCAAAATGTATCTTTTTGGGAACAAATGTATCTTTTTGGAAACTAAATGTATCTTTCTCGAAATTTCACTGGCAACACTGCTTCAGACAGAACGATTAAAATATTGAACCAGTGAGTTTTGTTGCAGAAAATGCAAAGAGATAGTTTTGAAAATGTCTGGTAAGTGGATCGAACCAGTTTTGTTACCATCTGCACTCAGGGTTACCGTTGAGGATTTTGAAAAAGTCGCGCAAAAAGTCGTTTTGAAAACAAAAAGTCGCACAAAAAAGTCGTTTTTTCAAATTAAAGTCTCACACTTTTTTAACATTTTAATTACTTTACCAAAATCTCGGTTTTATTTCTTTAATAACTCTTTCAAATTTGCTTCTGTTAAAAGGACATTTTTACATAATGAACAAATTTAAAAAACAAACTGAAAAAAGTTTTATGACGATAACTTTTCCTCATCACTTACTAAGCTACCTAAATAAGAGCGGCAAGCGTCTGCTTAACGTCAAAATGTTTCATTTGCACACAGTTTATACGAAACAAACCTTTAGAACGCGAGTTCAACACCACCCGTCTGAAAAATCCTATTTGATAGATCGCTTGTTCATTTTATTTTTTTGAAAATATGTTGACAATATAATTTTCATGTTTAAAAAAGCGCTTGCCGCTCTTGTTTAGGAAGCTTAGTTAAAGACACGCAGTAACACCCGGGTGGGTATTGGTAAACGATGTACATAAAAATCTTTGGTAAGTCGATGATTAATCAAAAAAACGATATAAATAGCAGAGAAATAATTTCTTAATAATGTGTTTAAATACACTTTTGTGTAATAATTTTACATTTGATTGATTTTTAATAATGTGTCTGTATAGTCTGCTTTCACACGTTTCATCTTTTAATGCTCAACTCTTATGTTTTTAGGTGAGAGAAGAAAGAAGAAAGGGGGTTAGTACGGAGATGCCTGTACTCGGTCAGTACGCTTTGTGTTTTTATTCGTTGGTATATGCACAACGATGGCTGCATGTAATTTTTTTTCTTTTCTTTTTATCTTTGAATCGCTATTAATAAAATTGTTGTTGTTTTGAACCAAAAAAAGTTGAAACCGATTGCTGCGTGTGATTATATTGGCATCTTTAACAGGGAAATGAAAAGAAGTTGAGCATCAAAAGATGAAACGTGTAAATTCAGACTAACAGTTTTATTACTATCGACTTTTTGTAGCGATTTTGTATTTAAGTATGGCAACTTTCTTTATATTTTGCTGCCATTTTATTGCTAGTGATGCATGAAACTTCTATTCGGATCACATGATATTCTATATTGAATTTTTTTTTTATAATTTTTTTTTTAATTGTAGAACTTAAAAATTATTCTTATCTTATAAAACTACATTTGATTTTAGTTTCTGAACAAAATGTTGCCGAAAGGTATTATAAACACTTTTGTTTGAACCTTTTTTAAATATACGATAAGAAAGTATTCGAATTAAAAGTTTGTTTAATTTTTATTAACTTCACTATTATTATGATTTGTATATTCTATTTTTTTTAATATTTTTGGACAATAATTTGCTGTTTTAAACAAAAAACAACTATTGCAATAATTTAAAAAGTTATTAAAGAAAGACACGTTAACTCAAATAAAAAAAAAAAAAAATCTGCATTTGCCCCTGAACATATTCTTTTAAATCATATTGACATTTTTTAAATAACCATACAACTTTAAATTGGTTGTCTAAAATAAAAAAAATTAGCAAAATGTATTTAACATGTCCATATTTATAAATAAAACATTTTTTTTATTATTTTTCAACACATTTCACAAAAATAAAATCAAAAAATGCAAACGCTTATCAAAATGTCATATTATTTTTGGTTTAAAGAAGGGTAAATCGAACAATAAAGTTTATTACTTTATGAATGGTTTATTAAAGGTTTAATAGACTATTTTTCGTTAGCGATTTTTCCTAAAATATGGTTAATTAACCATTAATTAGTTTTTATGAAAACGGCTGTATACCTACAAGTTAACGTAACAAACATTTTTTCTTTTATGTATTTTCTTTTACTGGGTTTCCCTTTCTTTCGTTCTTTGCATTTAAAAGTTCAATTAACAGTTTGTTGAACAAATTTCATTTATTAATGTAAGCATTATTTTTAAGTGGGTCACATTAAACTAAGCATTTTAATAAAATACCACTCAAGTAAAAATTTCCCCTATTGCTAACATTATTGTGAAATATAATACTCTTTTTTCTCATTGTAAACATTATTAGGAACTGATAATATTTGTAAATGCAAACAATATTAATTATTTCTGTCAAATTCGATTTTATTGATTTTTGTTTATAAGAATGGTTTCGGAAAATAAAGTTTAGTTCTAAAGTAGCACACACAAATTGTAGTTTTATTAAAACTAACTTATATAAACTATAAACTATATATGTATGTACATATAACTATATATGTATTTTAAACTATTGTTTTTGTTTTACATGTAAATTAAGAGAACGAAGTTCTCGTTTGAAATCGATGAACAGGCCACAAAGTTGAATTTAAATGTACCAGCTTGTTGAACTAAGTTTCATTTATGTACGAAGTGAAGAGCAGAATTTTTTATTTTAAGATATTTTTACCTTCGTTGAAGGGTATAACTAGTTGGGGAGGGTATACAAAATTCAAAGCATTTTTTTAACCTTCCACAATATCGTTAGATATGAAATTGAGTCAGTTGTGACGGATTAAAAAAAGTCAATTGTTTTTTGATGACTGGTTTTAGTTTAAAAAGACATGTTGAAGTTTGTAGTAACACTTTTAAGTTTTGCCCTCTTGTCGGAGGCAGCTGTGGTTCTGCCTTTTTACAGCTTAAAAAATAACAAAAGCAACTACAACGAATTATACAAATTGAAGAGCAAAAACAAAAATTTAGTAAAATCCAACCCAAAGATGGTGTTTAAGAAAGTTCAAGAATTATTAGTTTTTTCTGATACTGATTCTTCCAACTTGAGAGAGCCTGCAGATCCCTGTGACTCTGGCAATACTGTTTGTAAAAGCCACACTAGCTTGAAACTCGGTAATTCCCGTTCCTGTGTAAAAAATAGTCTTCGCTGCTGCTATCAACAAACCTGGCTTCACTTTCACCTTCGATCCCTGCATTACTATTTTTGGTATGGGTTACAAAACCATTTCTTTAAACAAGATTGTTCCACCTTCCTGCAACATGTACTCTCAACGCTTGGTTAAAAATAAAATATTTACATATGTAGTCTTCTACTTTGTACTTTCCGCGTAATCAATGTTCTCAATTTAGCCAATTAGATTTAAATTTACTTATTGCAAAATCTAATTTATCAAAAAGCATTTTAAATTCGTAATGTAAATCCCTGCATAAATTTTTCCTTGAACTTAGCCTTATCGGGTAATTGTTGTTTAAAAGTTGATGAAGATTATTTGAATTAATTTTAAACATTCTACACAATTGATTTCACACAATAAGTATGTAAGATCTAAAATGTGTAAATTTTTTTTTTTATTTAAAAACAGAAGAATTAGTGCTTTAAAACCCTTGAAGTTCTAAATTGACAATGAAATTAATCCTTAACTTGGTGGTTACACGTTCAAGTTTTGCTGATTGCAATTTGAATGAGAAAATTTTTCTTTTTTTTTATAAAAAATTTTTTTTATTAAATTGGTTTTAAATTATTTTGATGATAATTTTGGTTTAATATCGTCTTGACGGCCGCCATAAAAGCAGGTTAATATTAACATAACAAAACATATACATATCGCACTCGATCATAAAGAGGGGTTTAACTCAAACTTTTGATTTTTTCACATTTTGGAACAAAATCGACTTCATATTTTGTACAGTTTTTAATAATGAAACGGCTGGTTTAAAAATACTTTTTCATATTCCTTTAATATTAAATTAAAAATTGATTGACTTTAACTGAAAATTTTTTAATTTTGAGTTGATACATTCTTTATGATCGAGTGCGATATATTAAATACTAAATGCATATTAAGAAAATATTAAAAAAAAATTAAAATTGACATTAAAAAGAAACAAATGAATGTAAACACTTAAGTAAATTGTTTCAAAATTTGAAAATAAATATGGTTTTATATAAACAGAACAGGTTAAAAAAAACTTCTAGTGTGAGAATTTCTTGTATGTTTAGTAGTTAATTATTACAAAAAATCATTGGCGGTAGAGCCCGACAATATGAAAACACTATTCCCCCAAAAAATCCTAAAAATTATATGCTTTTGAGCTTAATTTTGCTGCTGAATATAGAATTTATTTATTTTTTTCTTAAGAAGCGTTTACGAGATATTCGTGATAAGCCGGTTTTTCCAGTTCATAAGCCTGTTCGGCGATTTCGAACGAAGACTTCGTTCGCTTAATTTACATTTAAAACAAATAATAATTAACAAATTATTATTTTTGTTATAAAATGTTGGTTTTGTCTTATATGTTAGTAAAGCGAACGAAGCTTTCGTTCGAAATTGACGAACAGCCCATTAATCTTTTGAGCAACAAAAACTTTACACTGTTACAAATATACATATCTGTGGCATTTTGACAAAACATCTTAAGTCGAATTTGAAAAGTCGAAAAAAGTGCTGTTAATCATACGAATTTTCATTCAAAATACATTTTTGTTAACGTTATTAAAATTTTGTATTATAAACGAAATTTTTCTTTAATTTTGGTTTATTTTATTATTTAATGCAAAATAATGCTTCACCGAGCTTATTTAAAAAAATTGTTTGCTATCTTATCTCGACTTAAGATGTTTTGTCAAAATACCACAGATATATTTTTCCTCTTTCAGCACATAAATATGTTTATTGGACATATATACACCGAGTTACAAGCCTTTAGATTTTATTTTGTTTTCTATTTTTTCTACGTTTTTACAAATTTACCAATTTAAGTCGCTCTAGTTAGACAAAAAAACTACAAATTATTTTTAAAAATTTTTCTTAAATTATATTTTATTCAAGCGAAATAAGCGTCTAATTGTTACTATCGGACAAAAGATTAAGAAAAAACGACATATTTAGTGAAAACATCCGAATTGGAATTTTAATAAGCAATTTTTTTTAATAAACACTAGTACAGTATTTAGGGACTTTATTGCGGTTTAAGGTTTCACTTACCGGCATATATCAAAATACTGGCTGATTATGGGGACTACCTTCTGTTTCAAGTTTTTTCGTCACACACGACTGATTTGTGCATGTGAGAGCACAAATCACAATAAATTGAAAATTTTCAACATTTTTTTCATTGAAGTGTACAGCGAAACATCAAGTTTTATCTATTGCGGAGATGAAATTCCGATATTTTTGTTGTAAAATATTACATGCGAACGCCTTTTTTTCTTAAAAGCCAGTCATTCTTTTTTAATTTCTTTTTTTTTGTTGTGCACACAAATAAATTATCAAAAGTGCAATTGCATCATCCGCTTCACAGTTCATATTTTCTATTTGACGTTTAAGGTTATTGTTATTTGTTCGTCGTGTGCGGAAAAATGGTACGTAAGACAAATCACACGCACAAATCACTTGTGTGTGGGCAGCTTTAGTAAGTAAGTAAGTAAGTAATTTGTTTATTGAGTCTTATTTTGGTTCAATTACAATGAGATACTTTTTTTTTTACTTATCGATAGAATAATATTATTCTTAGAACTATTTACATCTTGTTCTAATAAAAAGTTAATATGAATAAGCAACTTGCTAAAAAGACAGTACAATAGTATAATGTATTTTTGACATTTGTTCATACAAAATGCTTGCTCCCGGCATTAACGATAACAGACAGAGAATGATTCTGTAAAGGTACTTAAAAATAGATAACGCTTAATACTAAATAAACAAAACAAAATGTTAATTAACAGTATCTTAACAGGTTATCACAGAAATGTTATAAATAAAATCGAACTGTTCAAATTATGTCTAAGAACAAAGATAATGAAAATGTTAATTTATAACGTGAATTTCGGTTGGGTTTAAAATTCAAATTGATAGTGCAATATGCGTAGGTTTTTTCTTTCCTATATAAAAAAAAATATTAACGTTATATAACATTTATATAAAATAACAATTTTACAAAATATTAATTGAATACATACATATAATTTCTATATCTATATATAAATCGGCTAAGGCAAAACAGTTAAGAACACTTTCCTCCTCTGTATGTCAACCGATTTGAACAAAATATACATCATTTAAGAGGTATTTACTCAAAGAAGTGCACAATGTATATTTTATTAAAATCTGTCCAATAATTTCAGAGTTATAACCCAGCAAACACAGAAATACACCCTATGTATTGCCAAACGTATTGCCTGGATGAAAAATATTATTGCGGCAATAATCGATTTCGTATTGCGGAAGATACTTCCTTCGGGAAGAAACGTGTCTCGATAGCAATACTCCTTAGCAGTACGAAAGCGATTCTGTTAGATGATAAACTGGCAATATCGCCAGATAACCACATATAAGAAAATAAGAAGATATCGCCAAAATATCATTATGATGATAAAAAGAAGATTTTGCATTTTGAAAAATATTCATTTTATTTAACATACATTTTTTATCACAAACATACATATAAGAAAATTATACTTACAAATAAAAGTAAAATAAAATAATTTTGTAATTTCCAACAAATTCCTTTAAAATTGCATCCATTATGAGGGTTAAGTAATATCTGGATTAAGTTGAAAAGGAAACAGATTAATATATTACAGATTTATTTATTTTATATATTTACCTTCTGCAGAATATTTTAGATTTAATATTTCTTTTTTTTATTTATGACGTACAAATATTTTATAAATTTCTTTTGTCTAGAAAATAAAAAATTGCTTTGATTATTTTCTTTTAGATGACAATTTGGGGATATTGCTAAACTATTGCCTTAGGGGATATCTTCCATTTGTTTGCAGGGAAGCGTTCAAAATTGTTACTAACACAAATGCAAAATAAATAAATAAAAATTTATTTTCAATTATCAAATAATAAAAAATTAGGGTAATCGATTATTCGACATTTTTCAGAAACCGGTTTTCGTATATTTCGACTATATAAATCAGACCAGGCAAAACAGTTAAGAACGCTTTCTTCCTTTGTTTGTCAACGGAACCTGTATGGGGAGAAAAAAGGTGAAATATGGGAAACTAAATTTCTTTTTTTTTTTACTTTTCTGTGCTTCATGTGATAATTTTTAAATTTTCTATAATATAGAACTTTGAAACATAATATTATAGGTGTAGGATCCTGAGTGAGTGATAACCTATAAGATAAAAAATGCTGGTATTTTTTGTTTTTCATCTGGAACTTTTTGAATTTTCGTTAATATTCGACCTATGAAGATACAATTATACATTAAACTGGGCGAATAAGAACATGTAAGGGTAGCTTTTTCGTACTTTTTCGTTCTACATCTGATACTTTGATTAATTTTCGTTAATATTAGACATACATATAAACATAAAATTAAACGTACAACGTCCTGAGTGGATGACAATATATAAAGAAGACTTTTTGATACTTTTTTGTTTTTCAATTGGTATTTTTTATACTGAACTAACAAAATTAAATCAACTCACGTAGAAGACAAAATATGAACTGGAGGTTGGACCCTCGCCAAATCGAAACAAATAAATTCATATATACTTAGATGAATTATGTTTTCTTCATATTTACAAAAAAAAATTATGGTCGAATTTTGACCATAAGGCGAACACTAGTAATATAAATTGTACAAAATCATGAACAATGTCAATAAAAAAATAAAAAAAAATAATATACAGAGAAAATAAAATAGTGCACATATACAGTCCTGCATTAAATGGTCATAATTTGCAATAATTTAAAAATGTTGATATTTTTCCTATAATTCTTTATTCTTTCATTGCAGCTAACCTCTATGTGACCCGGAAAGTGTTACTTTGTAGAACTCCGGGGTAATGTAGGGATTTTCCTCTATAACGGATTCATATATGATGCCAACGGGGGACTAGTAAGAATATGTTGACCAATCAGTATCTCGTTCATATTCATAGATTTCGTTCATTAATGTGTTGTCATGATTGGCCAGATTTTGCACAAATCTTTTTTGTAGGGACATTGCATAGTAACAAAAGGGTTTGACATCAGATTGTTCATAAATATATGTGTTGGAGTAACGTTTTGTGAAGTCTGCGTAGTTTTTATTTACGCATTTTCGCAGGTTCTTCCTCTCGAATATTTCCAATTCCTTTGCCACTATTGGAGAAATAGTAAACCAGATTGGAAAGGCGTATTTAAGTGCTGATCTGATTGCAACTTTGTATAGTAGGAGCTTTGTCATTTGAGTTAGGTATTTGCTATTCAATAGCCTGGAAAACATATCAGCTGATCGTTTAGCTTTTGTTAACAGGATTCTGCCGTGATTGTTGAATTTTAGCATTTTATCAAAGTTTACTCCGAGGTATTTAATGGTGGATTTGAAGGGGATTTCAGCTCCGTCTAGGTGTAGTTTTAACAGCTTGCTCTCAGGTACCACATATTTAGAGCATTTCCCGGAAGCATTTCTGATGCAAATGGCTTTAGATTTGGAGGCGTTTATTTTAATTCCCCAAGTTTTGTAAAAATTGTAAATTTTGAAAAGATGCGAGGCTGCCTTCAGAAGTGCACGGTGTGGAGATTCATCGTGAGAGTATATCATACAATCATCTGCGTACAAAATTGCTTTGGACTCACTTGTCGTGTGAGGGAAGTCATGAAGAAAGAGGTTAAATAAAAATGGTGCCAAAACGCACCCCTGTGGGACACCGCTGTTAACAAAACCACTATTTGATATGCAATCATTTTGGGCAGCTTTAGCCAAAAATGTTGTTTAAGCTGGGATCACACGATTGCCGCAATACACCAATTCTCACAATTTTTAATACCTCAATCGTATGACCGCACAACCAAATGGCTCATGTACCAATCGAGGACCATATTGTGCTTGTGTTTACCAACCAAATGCAACCCAGATGCGGCAATCGTGTGACTGTTTGCTATGCAACCGCGCGTCAATAAAAAAAAATGCACCAATATTTATTGTGTTCTTGTGCGGCAATCAAACAACACAATATGCGCCAATATTTGCCTTTTTTAATAAATTTACTTTTTTGTGTTTCCTTTAGTAGGTAATGAAGATAAATATGTACATATTTATATATTACTAGCTTAACCCGGTGCGCTTCGCTACACTGCTTTAACCACTTTATCGGTTGAGAGATATTTAATATATGCATCCTATGGAAGGTAGTTCCCCCCTGCGCCTACCCGCTTTATTTTTATTTTCAAAGTAAAGTATACCATAAGAGTGACTTCTACAAAGTTTGAACTTTCTCACTATTACAGTTTTTAAGATATCCGATATTAAACATTAGCGTCCTATGGTGGGTAACACTTCCTCCGCTGCTATTTTATTTCAATTTTGGGGCTCAGAAAATCCTACTACCAAAAGTTCAACAAATTGCTTGCAGCGGCTCTTATTTATATTTCTATCTATGAGGGGTACTGCTCCTCCTCTGGCTACCCCGCCCATTTCTATATTGAAATTTATAGTTTACCATAATAGTAGCTTTAACTACGTTTGAAGACTCTCCCTTTAATAGTTCTTCAGTTGAGCGATATTTAATGTATGCATCCTATGGGAGGTATTTCCTCCCCTGCGCCTATCCGCTTTATTTTTATTTTCAAAAGTGTAGTATACCATAAGAGTGACTTCTAGAAAGTTTGAACATTCTCACTATTACAGTTCTTAAGATATGCGATATTAAACATTGGCGTCCTATGATGGGCATCACTTCCTCCGCTGCTATTTTATTCCAATTTTGGGGCTCAGAAGATCCTACTACCAAAAGTTCAACAAAATGCGTGCAGTTGCTCTTATTTATATGTCTTCTATGAGGGGTACTGCTGCTCCCCTGTCTACCCCGCACATTTTTATATTGAAATTTATAGTTTACTATAATAGTGGCTTTAGCCACGTTTGAAGACTCTCCCTTTAATAGTTCTTCAGTTGAGCGATATTTAATGTATGCATCCTATGGGAGGTATTTCCCCCCCTGCGCCTACCCGCTTTATTTTTATTTTCAAAAGTGAAGTATACCATAAGAGTGACTTCTAGAAAGTTTGAACATACTCACTATTACAGTTCTTAAGATATGCGATGGTAAACATTGGCGTCCTATGGGGAAAACCACTTCCCCCGCTGCTACTTTATTTCAATTTCGGGGCTCAGAAGATCCTACTACCAAAAGTTCAACAAAATGCGTGCAGTGGCTCTTATTTATATTTCTATCTATGAGGGGTACTGCTCCTCCCCTGTTTACCCCGCCCATTTTTATACTGAAATTTATAGTTTGCCATAGTAGTAGCTTTAACCACGTTTGAAGACTCCCCCTTTAATAGTTCTTCAGTTAAGCGATATTTAATATATGCATCCTATGGGAGGTTTCCCCCCCCCCTCCCCTACCCGCTGTATTTTTATTTTCAAAAGTGTAGTATACCATAAGAGTGACTTCCACAAAGTTTGAACATTCTCACTATAACAGTTCATAAGATATGCGATATTAAGCATTGGCGTCCTATGGGGGAACCACTTCCCCCGGTGCTATTTTATTTCAATTTCGGGGCTCAGAAGATCCTACTACAAAAAGTTCAGCAAAATGCCGCCAGCGGCTCTTAAGATATGCGATAATAAATATTGGCATCCTATGGGGGTACCAATTCCCCTGCCCCTATCGAAAAAATAAGTAGCCTATTTTATTTTTAGGGCTCACGTGATGTTACTGTAAAAATCAAGAAAATCGGTTCAGTAGTTTCGGAGTCTATAAGCCAACAAACAAACACACAAACACACAAACATACAAACATTTTTCATTTTTATATATATAGATAATGTCCTAAAATCAAACCATGTGCCAATGCAAGGTGCTGATGAAACTTCTAATTTAAGTCGTCTAGAAAAAACTATGGAAACATTATTGCAAACAGTGAATAATTTTACAAACACAATGGGTAATATGATGCAGGAAATTCTTAGAATGCAATCGATGTTATTGCAAGCTGTACTTAACAAACCATGAACTGTTTAAAAATTTGTTTTTGGAACGCAAACGGCATCCGCCAACATAAAAATGAATTAGAATACTTTCTTAAAAATAAACAAATTGATGTCATGATGGTTTCTGAAACTCATTTGACCTCAAGAAATTCGTTTAAAATCAATGGTTATACACTATATGATACCAAAGACCCTCGAGATAGAGCGTGTGGAGGTTCTGCCATTTTGATAAAAACCCGAATCAAACACTACCTAATGTGTGATCATCGTGAAGATTATCTTCAAGCAACAAACATTTGTGTTGAAGAGCTGAATCGAAACATATTAATCTCATCCTTATACTCACCACCTAGATTTGCAATATCAGAAAGCCAATATTATAAATATTATAAGTCATTGGGGCCCTGTTTCCTGGCTGCTGGCGATTATAACGCTAAACATACCTTCTGGGGGTCACGACTAATAACACCAAAAGGTCGTGTTTTGTTCAATACAATCTCTAAAATGAATTTAAATGTTGTCGCGAGCGGACAACCAACATATTGGCCTGCTGATCCGCAAAAAATACCCGATGTCATCGATTTTGGCGTGGTTAAAAACATCCCCATAGAGGCGATTCACGTTGAAGCTTCGTTGGAATTATCGTCTGATCACACACCTACAATAGTTACTATAACAAACACCAATAGAATTGTATCTCCCTCTGGTTACATAGCGACGTCAGCTACACAAATAAATTGGTTAAAATATAAAAAATATCTCAGTACCCATTGCACGGAAAATATACCGCTTAGCACTCCGGAAAATGTGGATCTCTCTATTGTCAATTTTGACAGTTTTCTTAAACTAGCTGTTCAACATTCGAGCAAAACCCTCAAAAGAAACAATTATAATAAAATATATTTTACAGATGTCGAGCGCCTCTTGAATGAAAAAAGGAGAGTGCGAAGAGAATGGCAATTGCACAGATCCCCGCAACTTAAAAATGAATTAAAAGAGTGTACAAAAAGGCTAAGAAAATTTCTGCAGACCCAGAAAACGGCTTCCGTGGAAAAATATCTTAAGGACCTGGATGCAACTCCACAATCAGACTACTCATTATGGCGTGCAGCTAGAAAACTCAAAAGACCAGTTATCTCGAAACCACCATTAAGAAACCAGAATGGAAGTTGGGCAAGAAATGATAATGAAAAAGGAAACCTGTTTGTAAATCATTTGAAAAACGTATTTACCCCAAATATACCTGACGATATAGCGGACGAGTTGCCGCCTGTTTATGTTAGAGCAGCTATCCCCCTAAGATTTGAGATAAAGGAAATAGAAAAGGCTATTTGTGAATTAAACACCAAGAAGGCACCTGGTATTGATAAGATCAGTAACAAAATGCTTTTGGAGCTACCTCGCATAGCAAAGAAAATTATTCTTTATATTTTTAATGCTATTTTACGCCTTGAATACTACCCTCAAGATTGGAAGGTCTCTTTAATAACGATGATACCAAAGCCAGGAAAAGATCACACAAAAGTTGAGTCATATAGGCCTATTAGCTTATTACCTAATATATCAAAGCTGTTTGAGAAGCTCTTAACGTCAAAATTAACTCCAATTTTAAATGACAATGGGTGTATACCTAATCATCAATTCGGTTTCAGAAGAGAGCATAGCACAATTGAACAAACCCACCGGATAGTAAACGCCATAAGAAAAGCCTTTGAAGAAAGAAAATATTGCTCCGCTCTCTTCATAGATGTTTCTCAAGCTTTTGACAAAGTCTGGCATGTAGGCTTGTTACATAAATTGAAGCTAAACCTACCGGTTAATACACACAAGCTGTTAGAAAGCTACCTGGTCGGTCGAAAATTCATTATTAAAGAAGGTGATTTTTTAAGTTCTCCTCAGCCAATTGAAGCTGGAGTCCCTCAGGGAAGCATCCTGGGCCCACTTTTTTACTTAATATATACCTCGGACATGCCAACAAACAATTACACCCTAACCTCAACTTTTGCTGATGATACAGCTTTTCTAAGCGTACACGAGAACAGTCGTGAAGCATCTCGATACCTGCAGGATCATATATTTCAGCTCGAACTATGGTTAAAGCAATGGAGGATAAAGGTCAATGAGCAAAAATGCGTACATATAACTTTCACCTTGCGTCGGGAAACATGCCCCCCTATTAAAATCAATAATCAACTAGTGCCTCAACAATTGCATGTCAAATATCTCGGAATTCATCTAGATCGGCGTTTAACATGGAAATACCATATAGAAGCAAAATTAACCCAAATGAAACTAAAAGCAATTCAAATTAACTGGCTTATTGGAAGAAATTCTGTTCTTAGTCTCGATTGCAAACTACTACTTTACAACGCTATTTTAAAGCCAATATGGTGCTACGGTATTCAACTATGGGGCACTGCCTCGGCCTCTAATATCGAAAAAATTCAAAGGCGCCAAAATAAACTTCTTCGAATAATTACAGCTGCCCCATGGTATGTTAAAAACTCAAATATCCACAAGGATCTCAATGTGCCACTGGTAAAGACTATTATTACGAAGTATGCGGTAAAATACTTAAAAAGGCTAGAGTTGCACCCAAATCCACTAGCTCGAAATATTTTAAATGATAGCGGCCACTCTCGCTTAAGGAGAAGAGACACTGCAGCACTTACCCATTAAGATGAGCGATAAACACCTATTTATGTGAACAGAACCCGTGATGAAGAAAATTTTTGTCTGGCACTGGCGGGACATAAAATAAAGTATTAGGTTAAGATTTGATTAATTATTGTTAGTTCATATTTAATATATGAAGATTCAATAAATAAATAATGAAAAAAAAAAAAATAAATAAAATATATATAGATAGATAGATAGAAGAAGATAGAAGATGCATTTAATTTTTTTTTAATTATTGTTATTAATAAAATATGTATGTGTGTTCACAAGCATATTTAGTTGTTCAGTGCGAATATTTTTATTAAAGATATATCTATGCGAGCCTTTACATACGAAATCGTTGAACAGACTGTTCATTTTTGGAATTTCTTAAAAAATGTACATAAAACTATTCAACAAAAATTTGTTTATGTATATGAAACAAATTTAATTTAATTTATTTTAATTAACAAAGCAACAAGAACTTTCAAACATATAAAAAAGCTACCACAACAGCTGTTTTCGTAGTTAACGCAAGTAAGAACAATCGTGTGACTGTGCTGCGGCAATCGTCGTAGCCATTTCGCTTTGTACCAACTAGCGGCAATTGAATTTGTTTAAAGTCAACTGGTAAAAGTTGTTGGGCCAATTGAACCTTGTATGGATATGTAAATGGCGTGATACAATGCGTCGAGGTGATGTTCTAGAGATGCCCAGTTGTCCAGAACGTCTTCGCGTTGAAGTTTCGGGATATTCTTCAACACTGTCCCGTACACGAACAATGATCACTTGGTTCTGTACTATTCTAGGTCTTGCTGATCGTGACAAGTCTGACACTGCACCTTTTTGTCGGAACGATTAATTGCGGTTTGGCTAGGTGCATATCTGGCGTTGAAATAATTTCGATATGCTCGTTGCGTCAGTCCAATTGAATGCCCATTGGATAAGTAAAATTCTACCACTGTGGTTCGTTGCTCGGTCGTTAAATTTTGAATGGTGGTGTAACACGGTTCGATGAATAAAATCTAAAAAAAAAACGATAAAAACCCTGTATTAAATGGACGATATCGATGTGTTTTAGTTTTGACGCCAATTTAGATATCATCGATGTATCGTTTGCATCCCTAGTCAAAAACCACTCAACCTATTTATGTTGACATCACTCACTTTACAAAACAGATATGTTGGCCTCTGGTGGTTGATAGTAGAACTTAGTAAAATAGCAGAGCTCACAACCGTTATGTGGTACAATTAACACGGTTGTGATAAGTAGGATGGTACATAAATTTTATTAAATTGTATTCTTTAGAAATATGTGAGACCAGATGGTTCAAGCCTTCTTAACAAGTTTTTAAAAAATTTAACTTCCGTTAATTGAAAATGGGAACAAGAAAAAATCTATTACTAGAGGCATAATTTCTAAAAAAACCTTTTTTCGGCCAAAAAAACTTTTTTTTACAAGCCGTTAACGAATTTACTAGAACTGCATGTGTTTTATTTCGATTTATTAAAAAAATAGCATAAATAATAAGCATACACAAGTATAAACTTATACATATCGACCCTTTTGCGCGAAATTATCGTATGTTACAAATACCAAATTTTACAGGACAGCCATTTTTCTACTTTTCTCTGCTTTCACTTGCAATATAAAAATGAAAATATACATGTGCTTAGATAAGATAAGACGAAGTGGAATTCGCCTACAATATTTTGCCAGGCGACGTCTCTTTGAATGTAGAACAAGATTGCATCAAAAACTAAATTACAAAAAAATTGGCATATACGATAATTTCGCGCAAAAGGGTCAATATGTATGTATATAAACTATATAAATAAAAATAAAATTCATCTATTGGTTTAAACTGAGCGAAGATAAGATTTCCGTATGATGTGCCAATTTTTATTTTTGATAAATAAACTGAAATTTATTGTTGCGGGAAAGCTAGTTTCTATGCGCATTTCACACATAGATTTTAGAAATAACAATGAGTTAATGTTGTTTACATTCCCGTACAATTGGTTTGCTTTTTCCGACTCGAATCGTAGTTGTTAGTGGGCTAAAAGAAATTGCTTCATTTTATTGTTTTCGAAAGAAGCGAAGATTTATTTTTAAAAGTTATGAATAACTAAACTTATGTAAATTATGTACTTAAATTTTAGAAAAAACCTTAAAACCTTTTTTGCATCTCAAAAACTTGTAAAATAAGATGAATATGTATTACGATATGACATCACTGGGCACAAAATCTGTAGAGATGTCTGCCTTAAGTCGCCACTGTGGGCCAATGTTTTATAAAATCTGTAATCATAAAATCATATACATACATCTGTACATCTTTTACAGTTTAGAAAGTTTATTTATTTTAAATAATGATGCGGCAATCGTGTGACTGTTTGCTATGCAACCGCGCGTCAATAAAAAAAAATGCACCAATAATTATTGTGTTCTTGTGCGGCAATCAAACAACACAATATGCGCCAATATTTGCCTTTTTTAATAAATTTACTTTTTTGTGTTTCCTTTAGTAGGTAATGAAGATAAATATGTACATATTTATATATTACTAGCTTAACCCGGTGCGCTTCGCTACACTGCTTTAACCACTTTATCGGTTGAGAGATATTTAATATATGCATCCTATGGAAGGTAGTTCCCCCCTGCGCCTACCCGCTTTATTTTTATTTTCAAAGTAAAGTATACCATAAGAGTGACTTCTACAAAGTTTGAACTTTCTCACTATTACAGTTTTTAAGATATCCGATATTAAACATTAGCGTCCTATGGTGGGTAACACTTCCTCCGCTGCTATTTTATTTCAATTTTGGGGCTCAGAAAATCCTACTACCAAAAGTTCAACAAATTGCTTGCAGCGGCTCTTATTTATATTTCTATCTATGAGGGGTACTGCTCCTCCTCTGGCTACCCCGCCCATTTCTATATTGAAATTTATAGTTTACCATAATAGTAGCTTTAACTACGTTTGAAGACTCTCCCTTTAATAGTTCTTCAGTTGAGCGATATTTAATGTATGCATCCTATGGGAGGTATTTCCTCCCCTGCGCCTATCCGCTTTATTTTTATTTTCAAAAGTGTAGTATACCATAAGAGTGACTTCTAGAAAGTTTGAACATTCTCACTATTACAGTTCTTAAGATATGCGATATTAAACATTGGCGTCCTATGATGGGCATCACTTCCTCCGCTGCTATTTTATTCCAATTTTGGGGCTCAGAAGATCCTACTACCAAAAGTTCAACAAAATGCGTGCAGTTGCTCTTATTTATATGTCTTCTATGAGGGGTACTGCTGCTCCCCTGTCTACCCCGCACATTTTTATATTGAAATTTATAGTTTACTATAATAGTGGCTTTAGCCACGTTTGAAGACTCTCCCTTTAATAGTTCTTCAGTTGAGCGATATTTAATGTATGCATCCTATGGGAGGTATTTCCCCCCCTGCGCCTACCCGCTTTATTTTTATTTTCAAAAGTGAAGTATACCATAAGAGTGACTTCTAGAAAGTTTGAACATACTCACTATTACAGTTCTTAAGATATGCGATGGTAAACATTGGCGTCCTATGGGGAAAACCACTTCCCCCGCTGCTACTTTATTTCAATTTCGGGGCTCAGAAGATCCTACTACCAAAAGTTCAACAAAATGCGTGCAGTGGCTCTTATTTATATTTCTATCTATGAGGGGTACTGCTCCTCCCCTGTTTACCCCGCCCATTTTTATACTGAAATTTATAGTTTGCCATAGTAGTAGCTTTAACCACGTTTGAAGACTCCCCCTTTAATAGTTCTTCAGTTAAGCGATATTTAATATATGCATCCTATGGGAGGTTTCCCCCCCCCCTCCCCTACCCGCTGTATTTTTATTTTCAAAAGTGTAGTATACCATAAGAGTGACTTCCACAAAGTTTGAACATTCTCACTATAACAGTTCATAAGATATGCGATATTAAGCATTGGCGTCCTATGGGGGGAACCACTTCCCCCGGTGCTATTTTATTTCAATTTCGGGGCTCAGAAGATCCTACTACAAAAAGTTCAGCAAAATGCCGCCAGCGGCTCTTAAGATATGCGATAATAAATATTGGCATCCTATGGGGGTACCAATTCCCCTGCCCCTATCGAAAAAATAAGTAGCCTATTTTATTTTTAGGGCTCACGTGATGTTACTGTAAAAATCAAGAAAATCGGTTCAGTAGTTTCGGAGTCTATAAGCCAACAAACAAACACACAAACACACAAACATACAAACATTTTTCATTTTTATATATATAGATAGATAGATAGAAGAAGATAGAAGATAGAAGATGCATTTAATTTTTTTTTAATTATTGTTATTAATAAAATATGTATGTGTGTTCACAAGCATATTTAGTTGTTCAGTGCGAATATTTTTATTAAAGATATATCTATGCGAGCCTTTACATACGAAATCGTTGAACAGACTGTTCATTTTTGGAATTTCTTAAAAAATGTACATAAAACTATTCAACAAAAATTTGTTTATGTATATGAAACAAATTTAATTTAATTTATTTTAATTAACAAAGCAACAAGAACTTTCAAACATATAAAAAAGCTACCACAACAGCTGTTTTCGTAGTTAACGCAAGTAAGAACAATCGTGTGACTGTGCTGCGGCAATCGTCGTAGCCATTTCGCTTTGTACCAACTAGCGGCAATTGAATTTGTTTAAAGTCAACTGGTAAAAGTTGTTGGGCCAATTGAACCTTGTATGGATATGTAAATGGCGTGATACAATGCGTCGAGGTGATGTTCTAGAGATGCCCAGTTGTCCAGAACGTCTTCGCGTTGAAGTTTCGGGATATTCTTCAACACTGTCCCGTACACGAACAATGATCACTTGGTTCTGTACTATTCTAGGTCTTGCTGATCGTGACAAGTCTGACACTGCACCTTTTTGTCGGAACGATTAATTGCGGTTTGGCTAGGTGCATATCTGGCGTTGAAATAATTTCGATATGCTCGTTGCGTCAGTCCAATTGAATGCCCATTGGATAAGTAAAATTCTACCACTGTGGTTCGTTGCTCGGTCGTTAAATTTTGAATGGTGGTGTAACACGGTTCGATGAATAAAATCTAAAAAAAAACGATAAAAACCCTGTATTAAATGGACGATATCGATGTGTTTTAGTTTTGACGCCAATTTAGATATCATCGATGTATCGTTTGCATCCCTAGTCAAAAACCACTCAACCTATTTATGTTGACATCACTCACTTTACAAAACAGATATGTTGGCCTCTGGTGGTTGATAGTAGAACTTAGTAAAATAGCAGAGCTCACAACCGTTATGTGGTACAATTAACACGGTTGTGATAAGTAGGATGGTACATAAATTTTATTAAATTGTATTCTTTAGAAATATGTGAGACCAGATGGTTCAAGCCTTCTTAACAAGTTTTTAAAAAATTTAACTTCCGTTAATTGAAAATGGGAACAAGAAAAAATCTATTACTAGAGGCATAATTTCTAAAAAAACCTTTTTTCGGCCAAAAAAACTTTTTTTTACAAGCCGTTAACGAATTTACTAGAACTGCATGTGTTTTATTTCGATTTATTAAAAAAAATAGCATAAATAATAAGCATACACAAGTATAAACTTATACATATCGACCCTTTTGCGCGAAATTATCGTATGTTACAAATACCAAATTTTACAGGACAGCCATTTTTCTACTTTTCTCTGCTTTCACTTGCAATATAAAAATGAAAATATACATGTGCTTAGATAAGATAAGACGAAGTGGAATTCGCCTACAATATTTTGCCAGGCGACGTCTCTTTGAATGTAGAACAAGATTGCATCAAAAACTAAATTACAAAAAAATTGGCATATACGATAATTTCGCGCAAAAGGGTCAATATGTATGTATATAAACTATATAAATAAAAATAAAATTCATCTATTGGTTTAAACTGAGTATGATGTGCCAATTTTTATTTTTGATAAATAAACTGAAATTTATTGTTGCGGGAAAGCTAGTTTCTATGCGCATTTCACACATAGATTTTAGAAATAACAATGAGTTAATGTTGTTTACATTCCCGTACAATTGGTTTGCTTTTTCCGACTCGAATCGTAGTTGTTAGTGGGCTAAAAGAAATTGCTTCATTTTATTGTTTTCGAAAGAAGCGAAGATTTATTTTTAAAAGTTATGAATAACTAAACTTATGTAAATTATGTACTTAAATTTTAGAAAAAACCTTAAAACCTTTTTTGCATCTCAAAAACTTGTAAAATAAGATGAATATGTATTACGATATGACATCACTGGGCACAAAATCTGTAGAGATGTCTGCCTTAAGTCGCCACTGTGGGCCAATGTTTTATAAAATCTGTAATCATAAAATCATATACATACATCTGTACATCTTTTACAGTTTAGAAAGTTAATTTATTTTAAATAATGAGAACTATTTAAATATTCTCATGGAACTAAAAATTATTTAACAAATTGTAAGCTATTAAATAGTAGTATATCCCAAAGCTATTTACATATTTATTATTAAAACTATTTAACAAATATTACAAGAAATTTTAAGATTAAAAGCAAATAAGTTTACACAAATGAGAGATAAGTAAATTGAAGATCATAAATATCATATCTAATCAGCTTTAGACTTTGAATTCTCAATTTTTTCAGTTGCCACAAGTGCTGCGTTGCTTTGTTGCTTCATTTCCGTAAATTCTGCTGGAGAACTATTAACCTGTCGATTACTGTTTATAAAAGTGGAAATATTGCCGCTCGAAGTCGTTGGCGGTGCAGTTAAATGTTGAGGCGATGACCTGTTCGTATTAACGACCAATCCATTAGCAGATTGTCGCGCTGCTGCAGCTACAGCCGCAACACGTTGCTTATGTTGAAACATTGCTGCAATGGCTGCTGCCTGTTGCGTTTGATAAAGTTGTTGTTGCAACATTTGAGCATAAATCAAACGTTCATAAACACTAGAAGCGGCGACATTTGTAGCAGCTGTAGGTGATTGTATAGAGGCTGCTGTATTTAAAAATTGTGTCAAATATTGTTGTGTTGTTGTGGTCAACATTGGATTCGTATAAAGTATGGTGGGCGAAGTGGCCAGGGCAGCATTGGCCAAACTATTTGATACAAAATTTGTTGTTGTTGTACTGTGTTGATTACAAATTAATGACGGTGTTTGGGGTGTCGCAGCTATATAGGTCACTTTGTTACCCAAAAATATACCATAGGCTGTTGAGTTTACCGGACTGTTGGAAAGTGCTGGTCTAGCTTGTGTTTGCATACTGTTACATATTTGATAATAAGCGGCTGCTGATGTGAAGCCACCTGAGGTCGGAGCTGTACTATTTGAAGTAGCTGTATTGGGTTTCTAAAAAGAGAAGTTTTTTTTATCAATATAAATCTATGAAAGTTTAAATAAATTTTCGTTAAGCTTTCAAAATATAAATCAATCGAAAAAGTTATTTTTGTCGGTTCTTCAACAAAAAATAAACTATTGAAACCATGGTAGACAAACTTAATAACTTATTCTACCATGATTAAACCAGGGTTTAAAAAACTACAGTCGAAACCAAAAATTGTCGAAAAACCCAAAAATTTTGTCTGAAATTTTTCGCTTTTTGATTGGTTTGACAGTGATTACGTGATGAAAATATATATGTGTTCCTCTAACTCCCATTGGAGCATAGGGCTCCAGAGAAAACTAAACAATTTGAAATCGATATATTCGTTTTCAGTATGTTAAAAAAAAATTATAACTAATATATTTTCTTCTTCTTTCGTATATATTTTCAATTTTATATTATAGGTATATCGCACTTAATCAACAAGAGGGTAACAGTTTTAATAAATTTTACAAGTGGTGTTCTTCGTATTATATCTGCAAGCTTTTTTTATACTGCCAATACACATACATATACCCCACATAAGATTCGGTCCAGCCAAATTCCAATTGTTGTTTACATATTTTGATTTTAACTTACCGTATATAGACAATTTCCAAAATTTGGTATCAAATTAGTACTTTCCGTTGTTGAGTTTTGTAAATTTTTATCGCACATTATTGCTTCTAAATTGTCAGGGAAATCTAAAAAATGTTTTCCATAAAGCGCATAATTTTGGGCTGCCTGATAATAGTCCGCAGATCCCCCCGAAGGATGACCAGCAGTTTCTTGATATATGGCTTTATGAATTTCTTGAATAAATGTGTTACTGGTACTACGGCGGCATTGATTTTCTAATTTTTTGATCCATTCAGGGATCTCATAATCAGAAGCAGAAGAGATATCAAAATCATTTTGAATACTTGATTTATTTAAAGTTTCTTGAGTTTTTAAATAATTGATTTGATTTTTGTTGTTAAAATCTAGAAATTAAAATAATTTTGGTTAATTCATTTCTTCTTCTTATTTTTCTTTTTTCCACCAACTTACCAAGTTCATTAGTATTATCACATTTCAATTGATCTCTTAACTTCTTTAGCTCCTTGGCAATAGTTGAATTAAGTCTTGGTTCTTTTTTTAATTCATGGTTTGATATTTTTTTACTTTTAATTTTATCAATAAGAATGTTGTCATTAAAATCTTTGTTGATTATTTTGATCTTTTCATGACACTTCTCCGATATTTCTTGGTCAAGGTCACATTCTTCTTCGCTGCTTGCTAAAGAATAATAAAAAGGAAAATGGTTAAGAATTTAACTACATAAGTACATACATACTATTTTTAAAAAATATAAATGTTTCTTAAAGATTTGGTTATTTATTTTGCTTACTTTCTAAAAATTCCAACATTTCAACGATAATGGTTTCCGTTTGCAGCATCTGTTTTTCATGGTCCATTATAATAACTAAATATTAAAACAAAGTCCGGCACTCTTACTTTTTTCTTCTTATCTATTTTGTATTTAACGGTTTTTGTCAGTTGTTAACTTCTTTATACAATTTGTTGTTTTCTTTTAAAATATTTTTCAATTTTTATTTGTCTTTACAATTTTTATTAAATGTTTTTTCCTGATTGATGGTTTATTTTAAATTTGTCATTTTTAAATAATTTTATAATCAAGTATTTTACAAACAAGTGTTTAACTAGTAGTTTGTTTACACCGACTATATGGCTTTCTATAGAATGATATACAAATTTTATTTAATGTAATTCGGTAATATTTTACTCTGCTCAACTGCATTTATATAGTATACATAAGTGTGTAAATAGAATACAAAAATATAATTGTTAAACGTTATAAAAATTGAGAACACTTCTTCTAAAGTTTTTAAACTTTAAAGCCAGATTAACAATGATAACAACATCTTCACTGGGTGTTCACAATGGAACCAACATTTTTTTACACAATCGTTTTTTGGAAAGAAAAATCTATATTTGCATAATTTGGCCCGCGAGATTTTTCCCGGGGAATTTGTATTTATTATTGGGCTGATTATTATTTTAAAACAAATTGTTGGATCGATTACGGATGGCAACACAACTAAAGTATTGTTGTCAGTTGCCAAATTCTGTCAACTAACAGCTTGATATTTCTGTTGCCATATTGTTAACATATTGGCAATCACAAATTTGTAGTTGCTAATAATTTTTTTTAAATTAAAAAATAAGGCAAAACTAATAAGTAAGTTTATGTTTTGATTACTTTAATTGTAGATTTCAAAATGGTAAAAATTACAACCAGATAACAGTTTGAACTTTTAATTCATGAAATATAAAATAAAAGTCAAATTGATCATGGGGTTTGGTCTTTTTAAGAAACAAAAGCCATTTCTAAAGCAAAATGGAAGCGTATCGTAGAAAAACTGAACAGTTTTGGCAACGAGTGTGAGTTCATTTAAAGGCAAAATTAAAGAAAAAATTTCGCACACCACCGGCAGGGAAATAACTTTGGCCCCGATTAAACAGGCTGCAGCCGAACTTCTACAGATGGAGCTAACTTAAGTCGATCGAAACATTTCGAACACTGGCTTCGCTTACTAATTTTTTTGCATTGCTGGCCTTTGGCTGGGCGGAAGGAGTTAAAGTCTACGGGTTGTCGAATACCGGCTTCGCTTAATAAAGTTTTCCTTAATTTTTAAGTAAATATGAAGAAATTTTCAAAAGAAAAATGCCAGAAAATATTTTTAATTGAATAAATTCGGGTTAAAATTTCTTAATCATATTTTCCATAATTTCTTTATTTAGCTGTTAATGTGTTAAGGGAGTTGTCAAGTTTGAAGATAATAGCTGCGTTCGTTTACCCCAAAATTTGTACAAATTTGTACTGGAATTTACTGAAGTGCGTTCGCGTACACATAAATTTGTAAAATTTTCATATAACTCACCTACTTGATTTTACTGGGATTTTACTGGAAAAGTAAACGAACGCACATTATTTTTGACGAAATTCTATACCAATATTACCGCAAACGGTAAATTAATATTGAAGATATAATGAAAAATATATCTAAAATTAAAAGAGTCATAACTCGGGAACCATAGGTTGCCGCCAAAAAAAGCAAATAGTTTTCTTAGTGGTAAAATTTTGGAATCAATATCTCTAACTTGGGTAAAGAATTAAATTTATAAACAATTAAAAAAGTTAAGCCGGTCAATTCCTGAACTACATCATGTTGTAACGTGTTTTCTAATTGAGTAATTTTTGTTTAAACAAGAGTGACTTATGCCAAATTCTGCACCAAATGGGCTTTAAAGAGAAGTTCTTGTATATGAGTTATTGCTAAAGGCTAGACACTTAAATGGGTCCATGATTTAAGCTTATATTTAAAATACGAGTGCAAAAAATAAAGTAGGTAAAAAGGTTGGTGTGAAAGTAATTGTCCACCCCAAGAGTCCAGTATGATCTATAATATCGGAGAAATAATTAGTGGAATTTAAAGTCGGATTAGAAGGAAAAATAATATCCCAAATAAACATTATATACCTACATATCGTTAGCTAAAATGAAAAATGCGTAACTAACAAACATATAATTTTACTGGAGAAGCAAAAAACTTTATAAAATGAAAACTATAAACATGTCAGAAAACGTGCATTAATAAGTCTTCGATGGAATTCTTCAAACCATTTTAAAAGGGAATTATTTCATTATACTTTGTTAGAAAAAAATGGGTTATTGGGTAATTTTACATTTACAAAATAAACACTCTTGTAGTTGCGTCCCTTTGTTTTTTGTTAATTAAAGCGTAAGTTTTGATCGTAGAACTGTAAAATTTTGTCCAGACATGTAGTTTAGTACCATTATCGTGGACTTCGAGTTTAAAATACGCTTGTTGGCAATAGATTAAAGGATTAAAGAGTACGTGAACTTATTTCCTTTAATCTTTTACCAAACAGTCGCAGGTGTATTGTAAATGTAAATATGTATTCCTTTTTATGCTACATACCTTAAGTACTACTTATCTTTACCGGAACTACCTTTAAGGTCAATAAAATTTCACCAAGTTCAGTTTTAACTAACTATTACTTTAACTCCCAGTTAAAAATATGCCGTGACAGTTATTACTGATAGTTAATTGTAACTAAACATGGAAATTGGCCGTTAAAATTAAAAATGCTGAACTTAGCCACAAACTGTATTTTAAACACATTGACAGACGAGAGGAAGTCGTTAGATAGATATAATATTGATTGAATTGATTGGCAAGGATGTTCTGGAAATCCAAAACGCAAGAATTTTGAAGTTGTTTTTAATGCTGGGTACAGACAGTGCAATCTACATGCAATCTGTTTCAATGCAACCTCAAAATATCAAAGCATTTTGATGTTGATGCAATCTGGAATGAATGAAAAATGATTGAAAATGAATTTAATTTGCTAGATTGCGTATATGCATTGCATTGTGTGTACCCAGCATAACAGGGTTTAAAAACGGCAGTCGAAACCAAAAACTGTCGATTAAAAAACAAAAATTTGTGTAGAACTTTTTGCTTTCTGAGTTGGTTTGACAGTGACTGTTTACATTTAATGAATCAGATGTAAGAGCAACAGTTTTTTTTTTTTTTTTGCCAATGACAAATGAAGAAATGGCAGTTTTTCTAATTTGACTTCAGTTTTTTAAACGTTTAACACTCGTTTAATCTAATTTATGTTATAAAATTCTGCTTAAAAGAGAAATATTTGTGAAAAAATCCCTTTATTAGAGAAATCTTATTAAAAACAACGTTTAAAATACTTGCATTTTACGTTTTCGATTTGCGGAAAACCCTGTATTTATTGGGCCATGCCTTTGACAGGTTTTATTTATAACTAATGGTGTTTTCTTTTCTACAAAAAAAATGTGCCTTTTTTTTAAAAAAAAAATCAATTTGGTGTCTTTTTCTTAAAAATTTTGCTCCCGAAAAGGGTGGCTGGTTTTATTCTAAAAAACTCATGCTTTTCGGGAGCAAAATTTTTAAGAAACAGACACCAAATTGCATTTTTTTAAAAAAAAGGCACATTTTTTTGTAGAAAAGAAAACACCATAAGTATATTCTTTGAATAAAAAACTCAACAATTATATTAAAAAAAATAAAATCATAATATTAAAACACATCAACAACTTTATTTGTGCCTAAAAAAAGCATACGTCATATACAAAGCTAGAGTTGCAATTAAAATTTAAGTTTCATAAAAATCTTATAAAAATAAGTTTAAACTATAGCACATAGAAACTAAACGGCACTCAAAAAGTTTCTCTCTTACAGAATAATACAAACAATTTAGAACAACAATCAAAAATTTTAATTATTTCTATCACAAATGGCAATACAAAAACCAGCACCACAACCAGCAATTTTACAAGATGTAGGCAAATCGACTAGATTTGGTTTGCAGCTAAATGGGAAAAAGCATTTTAGAATTAAAAACTATTTAGTAATTTACATAAAAATTTAATTTTGTCACTTACACATTATTGGTAGAATCATTGCCACAATTACCATGTTCATTCCAACCCCAGGTGAAAATATCACCCTCTTTCGACATAAATAAGCCATGCTCCGAACCCAAATATAATTGCACTGGTGAAATTGCTTTCGAAACATTTAATTCCATGGGAGTGGGATGATTTTCTGTATAGCTGCCCAATCCCAATTGACCATAGCAATTGCGACCCCACAAGAGAATACGTTTGTCTTTCAATAACACGGCACTATGAGTCCAACCAGCTGCTATGGCAACAATTTCTTCATCGAATTGAAATGAATTGGCTTGGCCAAATTTATTTTCACCCAAAACTAAAACTCTTTTTGCTGGTGCCTTATTCTCGGCTTGATCTTCTGGTGCTGCTAATTGCATTATTAGATGATTTTGTCCACTAATTATATTTTGTATTGCCAGTTCTCCGCTTAGGCGAGGAATTAATTTTACTACTATAGAACTTTGACTTATTTTCACAATATTCAATTCATCAGGCAATGTATCTGAGACTCTCAAACGTCCATAGATATAAATTTTAAAATCCTCAGTTAGTACTGCTGTATGGCGCATGCCGAAACTTATACGCAAAGGTGTATCGTTACGAGGCAGCTGCATATGAAATGGTTTTCGAATTGAGGTAAAACCTCGTTGGCATATACCAAGTTGTTGGAAGGCATTTGAACCCCAGACATAAAGTTTTCGGGACGTAGTAATACAGCCAGATATATCCCAGCCGCAGGCTATAAAATCAACTGAATCATCCTTAAATAAAAATAGAATAGTTAATAAACGGGGGAAAATATACTTTTGAAGTATTGGGCTTAGTTGTAATAATTATAATAAATTTCGTTATTTTTTTATGTTGTTAGATGGGTTTTAATTAATTGCAATAACACAAATTGTATTCTATTATTTACTTACATTAAAAAACTTCTCTGGTATTGCCTTAAATTCACTTAAACATTCTATTATCGAATCCAAGCCCAATTGTCCCCGATTATTCCAACCGCATGCATGTATGCGACCGCAAGCGTCTAAAATTAAAACATGACCACCACCGCCTCTAATTGAACGCACACTAGATGGTGTGAAAGAGCATTTCCTTAATTTTTGCGGCGTTGTACACATTTCCGATTCATAACCAAGGCCAAGTTGACCGTGTGAGTTGGCGCCCTTTATGTATGTAGGTACAAAGAAGAATATTAGAAAATTCAGTAAATAAAGACAATAAATTAAAGAACGGAAATTCTAAAGTAAAGTGCTTAAAAAAGTAATATGAGTATGAGTATATTAAAAGTTGTTACTTGCGAATATGCAAATAATAAATGGATTATAAATAGACTAAGTCGACTTATGAATACATTACATAGAAATAGTTTTCTTCCGAACGAAAATTTTTAAATTTAATGGACCTATATTAAATTTTTTATTGATAACTTTTAAACTTTTGTAAATATCTACGCAAAATACTAATTTTTTAATCTCTTTTCAGGTTGTAGGTATTACGAAAACATACCTTTTTTCTCATTCACATTTCCATTCTACATTTTATTATTAGCCAATCGCTGGAAAGTTTTGCAGCGAGACTTCAGTTTACATAATTGATTTAGGCAAAATTTTTATAAATAATCTCGGTGCTTGTTCCCAGCGTTGCTCGGGATATTCCCAAATAACAATTAAATACTGCATAATTTTGTTAATAACTTGACCCCAGCGCTATCTAACAGGTTAAAATTTTATTAGGAAACTTATTTTTGTGTAATAAATAGGTACATATATTTTGTGAATTTCAAAAAAAACGTCCCATAAATTAAAAAAGAATTTAATATCACGACTTATCGAGATTAAGGCCCTAATTTTGTAAAACACAACGCAACGACAAAGAATTACATTGAAAGCAAAAGCAAATTCATAAATATTTTGTAATTTTGTTGTTGCCTCTAACAGAAATTCTCATTGATTTTTAAGATTTCATATGCCTCATTGCTTGTGGCGTTAAAAATTTTAAAACGGTAAATAAATTTCTGTAGAAAGCAACAACAAAATTACAAAATCTTTATGAAATTGTTTTTGCTTTCAATATAATACTTTGGCGTGCATTGTGTTTTACAAAATTAGGGCCTTAATTAAGAGAAACCTGGCTCCAGACTAAGCTAAGTTTGTTTACCACCAGTCCAGCGGTTCTTAAATGTTATGAACACATACCCGGTACAAACATTTTTATACATTTTTATAGATGTTATTGTTTCAAATTAATCAATTAAATTTAGCAAAATGGACCTATGAAAATAATATGATGTTATGAAAGTTATTTGTATGTCTCAATATTAAAATGTTTAAGTGTTTGTGTGAGATAAGTCATTGTTAAAAATAGACCTAGGTATGACGATTTGTAGACAACACCTACAATTTTGATGGAAATTTCGATTGATATCAAATTCTGCAATTTGCCCCATGATTTCTATCAGTTTTAAAAAATGCCGTATAAAAGGCTTTGTTGCCAGATGAAATCATGGACCATTTCTGATGAATTTCACTAGTTCACAAACTTCTTTGTCCTTACTAAACCTAAATTTATATTAAAATTTTTAATTAATGAAATTGCTCTAGGTAACGAGTCAATTATGTTACAAAACTTATCGTAAAATGTGTTACTTCTTTATCAAAATGTAGATTTTATCCATAAAGAAAAAAGTTTACGAATCCAATAGATGAAACTTACCCAGGCATAAACGGACATTTTTTATTCTTTGCTGAGTTACTGTTGTGCTATTTTCCTTTTTTAAATCTAAATAATCTTAAAATAATAGTTGTTGTAGTTTAATAGAAGTTGGCGTGTTGTATTAAAATTTAAATTCAAAGTTATAAATCACACAAAAACACAACTTGCTTACACCATGTGTTAACAATAAAAATAAGTTTGTCGCAACCACCAGTTGCTAAAACTATTATAAAACTGACGTGCCTTCTTTGGCAAGATTTGGTTTTACAATATTTTCAAACAAATTAAACTGCCTTGAAAAAGCGAATTCTCCGTTTTCATAATACATATATTATTCCTTAAGTTTTTTTTTTATCGTATCAAAGAATTTAAACGAAATTTTACAATTTTATTTCACTTGGAGTAGAAAACACATCCTTTCCATGCGGCTTCCAAATTGCAACTGCAGTGTCATTTAACTTGCTTGGCTTTTTAAATATGCAAATTCATGTTTTATATTTTGTAGAATTAATTTCACGTTTTATTATTTTATTACTTTTACTTTGAAAACATGCAAAGTTCTTAATTTTAAAAATTTCATTAAACAATTTCATTGTGTTTGCCGTTTTGATGATGATAAATATTTACATTGAACAGCTGTTCATTGACTGCGTTGATGCCAGTGAGGAACATTCAGCGATTTTCTTGTGCAAAGTAGTAACTATTAAATAAGTTTAACATTAGTTCTAGCGATTTGCATTAAAGTTAAAAAATTATCTACAGTCAAGGCGAATCTTTACAGGTAATTTCGGTACTACACCAAGTACAAATTCTATAAAAACCACAAGTAATTTGTTTTTGTAAAATCATTTAATAATGACAGAAATTAGACAAAACAGAAACATGGATAAGAAAGTAAATTATGACATAAAACAATTATAAAGCTAAACAAAAAAGTTACGGCTGTTTAGTTCACCTGTAATCAATTCACCTTGGTTAATACCGGTTCACACACGCCAAGTTTGACTCGACCAGTCTTGAGTTTTTAGGAGAGAGGGGAAAAGAAATGGCATTCTCTGGCACTTATTCCCAATTTTCACGATGATTTAATGCGCCCCATACACGTTTCAATTCAATTGTCAACTAACTGAATTGATGCTTGGCCACACACTTAATCAATTAAATTGTAAGGTTTTAAATAAATTTTAAAATTTAATGAAATAAAAGACAATTTTAAAAATACGTAACTTTTATTGCAATATAATTGTTAAATTTTTCGTATTAAACAATTGTATCGCCAACGTGCATGTGATATTCGAAGGTGACACAATATATTGGCAAGAATTCATGCCTGTGAAATATGTTTTCAACAATGAACGATGTTATTTTGCTTTAAAGGTTTTGTTTTTTTATTATAAAAAGTTGCGCCATATTTTAAGCATTATGCAACTTATTGAATAATATAGGGCATTATAGAACTAAAATGGCGTATAACATATACAATAATATTGATTTATATCTTAGAAACCATAAAATATTCAAAAAGGGGGTATTCAAACTATATATACCCCACAGCTTTCATTCAATAAAAGGGTCAACAAAACTTATAGAAAAAACAAACAACGTTGTGCAATGCTTCCAATCAAGGTTTGTTCGAAAAGCATATCTTGACTGTCAAAAATTATTGATGGTTTAAAAACATATGATGCATGCAATGATGCCAATTCTTAAAAAAAACATATTGATTGAAAAACGGCTAAAATTTTGAGTTTTTAATGAAGGAAGACCGACTTTAAAAAATATCGAATTCGATAGTCGTATTTCAATATCGATATATTGATATATCGGCGATATATATCGATTTTTTTTAAATATCGATATTTTGATATATCGATTTTTTTGCCCATTCCTAACTGACGATGCTGGACAAGCACTTTGACCATGTACATACTAAAGCGGCCCATACTCTTGTAATATTATTGTATATGATATTCGTCATATTATTTCCATTTTGTCCTATATTATGCAATAAGTAGCACAATTGTTTCATTCTTTCAATAAAAAGGAAAACATAACCTATAAATAACATAAACAGCATTGCACAATGCTGCCAACACATTTCACTTTCTTTTCGTTGTGCAATAAAAATCAAAAGTCGTTTGATTGTTGCCAATATATTGTGCCATCTTCGAATATCACAAACACATTGGCGATATCATTGTACAATACGTAAAATTGAACAGTTTTATTGCCAGTGTATGAGCCGCTTAAGGTGTTCAACCGTTTTATTGTTGTTCGATTAATCGAACAATCTTAGACGATTAATTGTTCGATTAATTTAAAATTGGTAATTTTAAATAAAGGATTATTCGAAGAATTTATGCCAATTAATCGAATAATAATAATATATGGGTTTTCTGTAAAATGTATAATTTTTTAATGTCCCAATTTAATGAATTAGAAATATCAGATGAATTTGAACTTAAAATTGAAATAAGTGAAGTTATAAATCGTGTGAATAAATAAATCGTGCTTAATAAATCTAATGAAAAGCAACAAAAACTTCAAACCTATGTTGTATTGCAAGAATAAAAGAGACAAAAGTTTTTCATGACGTAAAACATCGTTGGTCATCCTTATGTCTGCTTTCACACGTTTCATCTTTTGATGCTCAACTCTTATGTTTTTAGGTGAGAGAAGAAAGATGAAAGGGGGTTAGTACGGAGATGCCTGTACTCGGTCAGTACGCTTTATGTTTTTATTCGTTGGGATATGCACAAAGATGGCTGCATGTAATTTTTTTCTTTTCTTTTTCTCTTTGATTCGCTGTTAATAAAATTGTTGTTGTTTTGAACCGAAAAAAGTTGAAACCGATTGCTGCGTGTGATTATATTGGCATCTTTAAAAGGGAATTGAAACGAAGTTGAGCATCAAAAGATGAAACGTGTAAATTTAGACTATGTATGTAATACTTGGCTTGTTTCACAGAAAACGAAATTGAAATAATGACAAACTTAAGCAATACTTTAAAGTCCCTGGATGTGGCTATTAAGGAGCTAAGAGCTAATTGAATTTGAAGGCATTATCAAATTATTAAACAACAGTTTGGTAAAGGCAATTAATTCTTTCGCAAATGATTTAATTGACAGTCTTAAGTATCGTTTAAATGATCGAAGAACAAACGAGCTGAATACAATTATTTTGTACCTTAATTCGGGACCAATTCCTACTGGTGATAGTTTTTTGAAATATTGTTAAAAATATTAAACTAAATAGTTCGGGAATATATTGTTTGCCAGACTCATTGTCATTGAATCTAAGGAAGTTAAATTGGACGTATCGAATGCATCAGATGATACTAGGGTGATCGATTATTCGACGTTTTTCAATAACCGGTTTTCGAATATTCTGAATAGTTGCTATTTTCAAAAAACCGGTTTTCGGTTAAGCATTTTAAAAATAACCGGTTAACCGGTTTTAATTCGAATACATAAAAATACAAAAATCAAATTAGTATTTGTAATAAAAAGTTAATTAGAATAATAACAAAACAATTCACGAGGGTAAGGAAACACCGAAATACCTAGATATGACTTAAGCTATGTCTAGACCACATTATAAAAAAAAAAAAAAAAAAGAAACCCTTAAAAATTGTTTGCTCTACCCAAATGTTTTGAAAAAGCAAACAATTCTTTAAGAAAACTAGTGGTTACGTTAGGAGTCAAATATTTAATAGGTGTGAACATGGCTTTAGAATTTATCACACCATTGTATATTAAAATTTAACAATAAAAGACTAAAATCTACCAAAAGAAGTAAACGTTTTATCAATTTATAAGTTGAGACGATTTCAATGGATAATACAATTGATGGGTCGATAAGACCCATGGTTAGTAACTATGCGACATGATTTAAGGTTAGTAATGCAGGGTTAAACCCTTCCATGAGATTGTTTGATTCCTTTAATTTTGTTTAAGGTTCTTAGTAATTTAATAAATTAAACTGAAGAATTTTTCCATATCGTTGATTTCGCCGGTATGGCATAGTTTTAAGCATGATGATTTACTAGAACTACTTAAGTGCTTTTCGTTCATAATTGGCAGCATATTTTAGTAAAGTAGTGTTTGCAGTGTCTTAAAAACAACTTGGAACAGAGTCAAGTTTTACTTAACGTACATTTATGTCAAGCTTGTAGACTAATTTAAAGTTATTAATAAGTCGTGACGTTGAAGAGCCTTTGAAACTTATCATTATAGGGCAGTTTAAGCACCATTGTCTTTTAAACCACTTCGATATTATCACCAGAGATGACATCTTTATAAAGATATATTTAGTATTTAGAATACTGTCAAATTGCTAATAACTTTTTAAGCTGAACTTTTTCTTGTAGTATTTTGAATTGTTTTTGGTTTTTGTTACAAGAACACACGCTTATATAAGCGATTTGTATTTACATTGCCCATAATGTTTATTTGGCATTTTGTTCTGACATTTTTTATAAAAAGTTTAAGTTTGCCAAATATTCAATAAGAAAAATATTTAAATTACGGGTACATTTATAACAAAAGAACGCAAAACGTTTATAAATTACACATTACTAAAATAACCGGTTTATTTTACTAAAATAACCGGTTTAATAGATTTTCGAAAAATGGACATTTTAAAATATTCGACTTGGGCAAAACTAAAATAACCGGTTAAAACCGGTCGAATACTATTCGATCGATCACCCTAGATGATACTCTTATAGTTGAAACAGTTGATGATTCAAGTCAAGACAGTCTGAAAGCAGAGTTAAACAAAACTATTAAAAGCGCTCAAAATTTAAAAAAATCAAAAAAAAAAAAAGACTTAAATAATATAATCGACGATTTTATCTATTTAGAAAAAGCAAAGAAGAGATCTGAAAAACTTAACATGCTTTTTAATGCACTACTTTCGATATCACCAACTTCTACAATAAGCGAGAATTTTCTCAAAGTCTGCCTCTATAAAAACAAAAGAAAAAAAAACCGTCTTAAAGCAAAACACTTAAACAACATGTTATTTTTAAAAGATTATTTTAAAAGATCTGGGCCCAAATCGTCGCACACGTGATCGAATGAACTTTCGTATCGAATAAAACTTCGTCACGTATCAAAAACGGGATTGCGGCATTCGAAAGCTTTCGAATCGAAATTTGTTTAAAAAATGTAATAGATTTTATGCTTGTATATAAATTAACAGTGTTAATAGTGACTTCGGCTTATCGGGTTTCGGCGCTTGTCAAAAAAAGCAACGCAAAGTTTAAAAAAATTCGGAAAACTTTAGAAATTCGCAAAAATTTTACAAGTTCAGAAAATTTGCAAAAATATCGAAAATTCTCGAAATTTTTAATATATCAAACAAGCCATTAAATTGATTAAAAATCCCTTAAAGTACAAGGAATGGCAAAAATTCGATAAAAAATTTGAAATAATAATAATTGCAAACTTGGTAACAAACCCTAAAATGTATTTGAAATCGCTAAATCGGTTAAAAAAACAAAATTTCAACAATCAACAAAAAAAAAATTTACAAAAATAGCGAAAATTTTCAATAATTCGAATAAGCCATAAAATTGATTAAAAGTCCATAAAAGTATGCGGAATTAAAAAAATTCTGTAAAAATTGCTAAATTAGGGGACATTCGCAAAAAATTTCTAATAGCGGCATAATATCAAAGTCTACTACATATTAAAAATAGTTAAAGCTGTAAGGAATCAAAAAACTTACAATACAAAAATCGCTTCTATCGCAAACATGACAAAAATTTGCAAAACTAATTGTTATTATTTTTATTTCTTATTGCTGAAAAAAAATTAATACTTACATGTTTAGCTATTTGTTGAAGAAATCTAATAATTATTCTCAAAAAGTGTGTAAATTGTTTGTAAAAAAAACAATTAAATGTTTTTACGAAAGCTCTTAACCTATCGAATGACATTTCGAGTAAAAGCATTCCATCGACTACTCGTTATCGAATTACATAATCTCAAATTTCGATAGAAGTTTTTAGATAACGAATGGGACGATCCCAAAAAGTAAAATTTCGATCAAAGTCACTCGATCCCGACTGTGACGATCTGGGCCCTGTTTAATTGTTCCCTGCTTGCATTGTATGAAAATTAATATCCATATTTACATGAAATTATAAAATATTGTTTTTGTTTTACATGTAAGTTAAGCGATCGAAGTCTTTATTCGTTATCACAGGCTAAAAATCTCGTAGTTCATAAAATTTCTGGATTTGAAATTCTTCGATTAATAGATTAATTTTAAAATTTTATTCGTCGAACAAAAAAAAAAAAAAGAAACACCGATTAATTAAACACCCTAGTACAGACCCCTTTAAGGTTAGGAATACAAATTCTACATCTATTACTCCTTTTTTTAAGCCACTGTGCATTACTATAAAAGTTTTGTTTTAATTTTTTTGATTTAATAACTTAAATTATCAATTTTTTAAAAACCGCAAAAAGAAAGTACTAAATTAATAAAAATGAAATTCTATACCTCCGCGCAAGCGATCAGCAGATGATTGTTTAGTGTATGTATGTATGTACGTACATATGTACATATGTACTAAATATTTATGCCTGTATCTACATATATGTATATCTGCCAGTTTGTCTGTTCATATGTACATACTTATGTATGTAACGTATTAACCCAATACGGGTGTAACTTAAATGTCAGCTAATTAATGCTTGCAACATTTTGTTGATTTACTAAAAATGTCTTTTGTTCATCAAGGATGGACTCACTTGGCAAAAAAAAAAAGTAAAAGAGTAGAAAGGAAACTGAAAAATATATAAAAATAATGAAATACAATCATAATCATGACAAGTTACAAATATTTAATGAATGAGTGTTTACATGTGTACAATATTTCACTGTCAAGTGCTTAAGAATATTTTACATGGCTTTTACTCGTTGTGGCTCTTGTGGTTTTTCGTTGTATTTTATTTATATGTATATGAAATGGACCTGATCGCATGTTGAGAGAGTCCACCTGAGTTAAGTGGCAACAAAAAAGTAAGTTCGGTTGTATGTAATGATTGTTAGTATAAGGTATTTTATAACTGACCAGTTAAAAACCTTCATTTTAATCACAACATGTTTATTAATAATAATTTTAATTATGACAACTAACCTGATATTTAAAGATATTAATATACGATTTTATTTTTTGTGAAGACTTTAATGTCACAATTTGGCTAAAAAAGAATAAAATTTTAATCTGTTTAAATAATGTTGGAACAATAAAAGGGTATTATATTTCTGATTGTTTATTTAAATTAATGATTTTATGTAACTATAATTGCGAAATAAATGGCATAAAAGATTTCTTAAGGCCTAACCATAATACGCATAGCCTTGCTTAACCTACTGTCAAAAATTAACAAAAAGTCTCTCAAATGCATTTAAAAAACAAAAACAAAATAAAAAAACATTTGATTCCGTATGGAATGTGTGATTAGATTCGCACCTTGCTTAAGTAAATGGCAGTTTAATTAAACTTAGCAAAAAGTTTCCGCAAGTTCAATAAGGTTTGCCTCATATAATTAACATGTATTCGCACATTTGATTAAGCCAACTTAAGCACATTATGGTTGGGTCTTTATTCTTACAACACTTCTTTTTGTTAAGTAAAAATGTAATTGAGTACTTCAACATTTTATAAAAATATATGAACTTTCGATTTTGATATTTTCGCGAATTCCCTGTATTCTGGTGTGTTTACTTGCCCTGGAAGCAAATTACGGTATTCTATATCTATCGAAATTATAAAACGATTTAAATGCAAATTACAAATTTAAGCCCTGTATTTTAGGTGGCATGTCATAACGTCCAGTGTCAGTGTCCATGGACACTATGACACTCCAAAAAGTGTCATAACGTCCACGGACACTGTGACACTTTTGAAAATGTCATAATATCATTGGACGTTATGACACTTTGCAAATGGACATTATGACACTTTCATAAGTGCCATAACGTCCGTAATTACTAA
This sequence comes from Pollenia labialis, assembly GCA_949318255.1. NCBI lineage: Eukaryota > Metazoa > Arthropoda > Insecta > Diptera > Polleniidae > Pollenia > Pollenia labialis. The sequence goes on from OX439141.1 coordinate 112,042,018, forward strand.
AGAAGTTAAATGCAATATGGTCACAACCAACAAAACTATTTTTAAAGAAACTAATTTAATCATAATATGGTTGTCGGTTACAATAATTTGGTTAAATTAAACATATTATGGTTACATTTTTTTTAAAATGGTTTTGTTTCTTTTTATCTGGGTGTATATGTTAAATATATAACGAAAACAATTTTGGGCTAAAGGATTTTTTCCTCTATGATATAAAAAACACTGGTTTCGCTAACTAAAGGTTATCGGCACAGCAGGCCTTCGGCCGGGCGCAAGGATTTTCTCCTCTATGGTATAACAAAAACCGGCTTCGCTTGCTAAAGCTTCTCAGTATAGCGGGCCTTCGGCCGGCCGCAAGGATTTTCTCTTCTATGGTATAACAAAGACCGGTTTCGCTAATTAAGCTTCTTAAATCTGCCTTGTTTTCGAACGAAGGCCGAGAAGCTTTAGTTAGCGAAGCCGGTGTTTGTTATACCGTAGAGGGGAAAATCCTTGCGCCCGGCCGAAGGCCGTCTATACTGAGAAGCTTTAGCTAGCGAAGCCGGTGTTTGTTATACCATAGAGGAGAAAATCTTTGCGACCGGCCGAAGGCCGGCTGTGCAGATAATTTTGCACATTTTAATATTTTTTTGTTTTAAGTTAAGTTGTGGACATTATGACACTTTGCAAAGTGTCATAACGTCCGTGGATGTTATGTCACTTTTCTGATGGACTTTATGACACTCTTAAAAGTGCCATAAAGTCCATGGACACTGTGACACTTTTGAAAGTGACATAGTGTCCATGGACACTATGACACTGGACGTTATGACATGCCACCGTATTTTAAGTTTCCAATTGCTTTTTGCTGATTTAGTCTGGCATATGAAAGCATTGAAAGTTAATTCTAACTTTTTGGCAAACATGTTTGAACAAGGATATTATATATTTCATTTGATTTTCGAAATAATGGCTAGCATTACAAATATTACAACACAAGCAGTGACCATCACTTACATATATTGTTTAAAACTTAAGGTTGATCAAGAAGCTTTCAACAATTCAGGTATTCCTATTTAAACTAAATACCTACCAAATGTTTTCCATAATCACTTCTCTTAATTTCTTTCAGAATTTTTCTTAAGTCTTAGGCGATCTAAGTAGCACCAACGATTTTTCCATTTAATAAATAACCAAAAAGAAATCCGCAAATTACACTGTGTATGCAAGGAACTGAAATTCCATTACTCGACGCAGTCAAATACCTGGGAGTTGTCCTTGACAAAAAGCTGACGTTTAAACAGCATGTTTTTCAAGCGGGGGACAAAGCGCTAAAATGTGGAAGAGCTCTTTTCCCACTGCTGAATCAGAAATCGAAACTGAATCGTAAAAATAAAATTTTATTATATCGTATGTGTATACGGCCAATAATGACATACGGCTGCCAAGTTTGGTCAACAAAATGCGCCAAAACCTACCTTAAAAAGTTGCAGATTATCCAAAATAAAAACTTAAAAATTATATTCAACCTTCGTAGAAGATTTTCTACTGCTCTGTTGCATACCAACTACAAACAAGAATTGTTAAAACACGTTTTCGATAAAATAACAACAAGATTTGAAGACAGGAACAGGTCTTCAAGATTCGATTTAATAAGAAATTTGTAAAATTATCTAATTTTCTGCAACTTCTGAAAAGAAGATGTGAGAAGGAGTTAATAATAAAATTTCTTTGACAATTTCAATGGTTTTTTCCTATCTTTTTACCCAAATATGTACATATATATTTTAAAATGAGTTTTTAATGCAAAAATATATAAGAAATTTATTTGTTGCAATACTTTTAGTAAAATCTCGAATACTGTAGATATTAAATATATATATTTATTTTAAAATTGTACTAATGATAGATTAAATAAAATAAAAAAAAAAAAAAAAAAAGTAGCACCAAGTGTGCCTCGGAAAAACGAAAAGCTATTTTTTTTTACTTTAATTTCTTAATCTTATTTGAACAAAAAAAAAAAAAATGAATCTTTCACTATACAAAAAAAAAATCAAGTGTTAAAATCAATACAATATTAATTTCGAATAAAGTTTAACAAGAATGTTTAATATTAAGCAAAATCCACTTTCACCATATAAAACTGCCATAATTTACTCATGTCTGCTGCTTGCTTTAATGTAAAAACCCAAATATAAAAGCCCTTTTTACATAAGGATGTTTGCTGGTGATATTGAAGGTGATTGCATACCCCAAACACAGGAGGGGATCCTGGTATTTAGATTTCATTTATTTAACAAAAAGTTCAAGATGATGCTTTTGTATTCGATATTGTCCCCCTACAAGCGATACGTCATCATAATGTCGAAATTAATTAGTTGCGCTTTAAGATCATAATTTATAAAATTTTGGAATGTACTTGTGTTTATGATCAAGGGACTTCTCCTGGCTTTTGTGCTGTTGTCTGTTGTTGTTCGTTGTTGGTTGCTTGGATGGTTGTTTGCAATGAACAAACAAACAGCATGATTTGCATGATATTCAGTCATACATAATGAAACAATCATGTTGGTTGATGCGTAGGTGGCATGCCTTAGGGTCATCATTTAATTGTCTTCATCGTGTTTAAGTATGTTTGTATGCTAGGGTTCCTTATTTTCCTGACTTTTTCCATTTCCGGGAGATCAAAAAAAATTCTTTTGTTATTCCCGGGAACTTTCATTAATTAATGGCCACCAAATGCAATAAAGCTTGCGTAATCATATAAAACTGAATCGTTTGTATTGCTTGGAATATGTTGCAGACATTTCATCTTCGGATTTCTTTACCGTCCAAAAAGATTTTAGAACACAAATCGCGATACAAATAATGACGTTTTACTTTAAGAAACTTTTGAACTGATATTTTTCAGTATTTTCTTCATATTACAAGAGTTAACATTCCATTTTTATTATACATGTACTAAACTTGCTGAACACAGTAAAAAATATGTTAGCAATTTATTTTAAATACAGACCTCATGCATTGTTTTCGAAGCTTTTTGTACCAAGTTTGAATACTTGTAACGATTGTTGTATATGTAGTTGTATTTTTGCTTTAGGAACGAGGCTACCTGTAATACAGCTGTGCTCGTCGTTGGGGGGGTGTGTCAGTATTGTTCCTTAAAATGGTATATATTTGATCAGTCACAATAGATTTAATCCTAGGTAGCATAAACTCACATAACTCGCAATTATCTAAATAAAAAAAAACCATGCTGACCATAGGTTCGATATCATAGGCCAGTCCGATAAACAAAATAAAAAAAAATAAGCACTTCAACTAACTAATAAGTCAAAGATTTAAAAGTTCATGTTAACAAAGGTATAATATAAATAAGTTTTATTTAACAAAGAAAAAAAATGTAGGTTCTGAATTAAATTTATTATGATTAACACAAAATTAAATTAAAAAAAAAACATTTACATTAAAATTAGCCACCATTAATTAAGATATTCTAGTAAGATAATTTATGAAGGAAATTTAAAAAAAAAAATTAAGAATATCTGGTGACGTTGAGATAATATTAAAACTGGTGTTAAGTGTATTAAGTGTAGGATATTTATAAGTAAAACAACATGAATGATTTAAGAATACCAAAATATGATCAATTCTTTGCATATTTATATTGTAGTTTTACAGATATATAAATTAGACTTAATCATTCATGTTACGCTAAATAAGTATAGAAAAAAACAAAATTTGAGTTGGCTGTCGAAATCAATGCATTTACACTTACGATTTTCTTTTAAGGTCCAACTATGTCAGCAGGCGCCTGATGACGATGGTTTCATGCGTTTGGATATTAATTTTAATTCAGCATTCGATAGCCAGAAATAAACAAAAATAGTGGAATGAAAGTGTGGATTAAGTTATTTATTAGGATTTTAATATACTTAAATAACTGAATCCACACAATGGCATATCATATGTAAGAGTGATAGAAGTCGAAACTTCTAGGTGGTACTGTCTTTGTTTTCCCTTTTCTGTGGTGTGTTGGTATTTAAGGTATTAAGAATATAACAACAACAATTTAGATGGAAAAATACAATTTCAAAAAAAAAATAATTTAGAAGTTAATATAAAAAGGGTATCAAAAAAATATACGAAAAAAAGAACCAAAATTTTGATATTAAATTTAGAATTTAGGATGAAAAGTTATGATAATATTAAAAACAAAAAAAAAATTGGTAAACACTTTAAATGGATTCAAATATTTTTAATTTGGTCCTTTATAGGGATTATTTTCCCGGAAATTGGTTTGCTTAGCACGTTTTATTACAGTCACAATTAATAACGGCTTAGTCACCTCAGCAAATAAATAAAATTGATAAGTATCTTTTCGTGAGATACTTTCAATACCAACGAAACCTATGTTCTACTTGTAACTTTAAAAAAACTAAGCCAGAAAGTTGTGGTATATCCAAAAACAAATAACTATTCAGTTATCTTGCCGTTTCCTAAGACCAGAAGATAATGGCTTTCCAGCATCCACAAACCTCAATTGGAGTAAATATAACCAATAGACCAATTTCCGAAAAATATTGTAACTCCTCTAGAGCTGTCCTTCCTTCCAGAGAGAAAACAACAACACAAAATTTTTCAAACACTTATCGATCTACATATGTAAATAACCGTCTTGCTTTCAGACTTTTTTAAATTATCAAAATATTTTTTTCAAGTTTTAGACATTTAAACATAATGAAAATCATGGCTAATCCGATAAAAATAAAAACTATATTAAAAAAAAACAAATTCTTTTACAAAGTAAATTTAGCTACAGCCGAACAAAAAATTTAGTAAAATATATTACCTAGTTTAAAATTATATGAAACTAACCCATGCAAAATAAGTCGACATCACAAAGCTGTCCTGTTCACTGGCCCCTCGTTCGTGCGATTTAAGGCATCTGGATAACTTTTTATGGAGCTATTAGGTCATTAGTTTGTTAGAAGCCAATATTCAAGCCAACACTTACGCCACATGACCAGATTTATTAGAAAAAGTGGTCCAAAATTGAACAGAATAGAACGTGAAACTTGTAGCGCGGTAGACATATGCCTGAAATCATATTTAAAAAATAAATACCACGAAATTATCTACCAGGTTATAATAAAAAAATTAATTCCAACTATATCTTCTCCTGAATTATCATTTTAAGTTTTCGTGCAGCATACTTTGCTTTAAAATTCACTTTTATAACGGGTCCGCCATCCAACGTTTTTTGTTCAACTTGTGCTTATTTCGTGAATGGTAACACTAAGCTCATGTCTGATTTGACAGATAACTAGTTTTTTCCTTCCGCTGAACGAATATGGTTGTGTAAACGCTTGAACAACGCTGGGAAATTTGCGTTTTCGCTTCGCTAAGTGGGCCTGCGATCGACTTACAGAAAATGCCGATTTTGCCAAAAAAATCATCTTTTCAGATGAAGCTCATTTTGATCTTGGCGGACATGTAAACAAGCAAAATTGTCGCATTTGGTGCACAGAAAACCCGCACGCATACATTGAAAAGCCGTTGCACCCAAAACGAGTCACTGTTTGGTGCGGATTTTGGTCCAGAGCCATAATTGGGAAATTTTTCTTCGAAAATGGACAAGGAGTGGCCGTTACAGTCAATGGCGATCGTTATCGGGCAATGTTGAACGAATTTTTGTTCACAAATATTGAAGAGGAGGATATGGGCCACACAGCCGAAGCTGCACTCGATGTTTTGCGACCTGTTTTTGAAGATCGCATTATCAGCCGCAGAGCTGATGTCGTTTGGTCCCCTCGGAGCTACGATTTGATACCGTTGGACTATTATTTATGGGGTTCCGTCAAAGATAAGTGTTACGCCGACAAGCCAGAGACAATTGACGCTTTAAAGGACAATATTCGTGAAGCTATTGGTGAAATACAGCTGCACACAATCGATAATGTGCTTTAAAATTGGACCGATCTTGTAGGCTACTGCATGGCCACTTGCCAAATAATTTTCCATTATTAACCGGAAGGATTGTACTTTCAAAGAAATTTGAGAAAATATTCAGTAGTTTTTTTATAGCATTTTTAGAAAAAAAAAGTTATTTGGCAGACCGTTACTTATTTGAAATATATATTTGCCAATTAACAAAAAAAAACATGAAAAAAGCTGTTTAAACGTAGATTTTTTTACTTGTTTTTTAGACTTGATAGGGGAACAGAGGAAAAATACGTTAATTTACAAAAAGGCGATTTCTTTGCTTTTTTAAATCATACTTTGGTATAAAAAATTTGTTTCATATTTGCCGACAAATTTGGTACAGCGATTCTCTGACATCGGGAAACATTAGTTCATTAATTTCATTTTCCAATTATCCAACCTTTGAACAAAATGTTTCTATTTTAAAGCATTTAAAAATTTTAAATTGTATTAAAAATGTCATTGGATTATTTCAGTACTTTTGCAATGCTAATAGTACTGAAAAAGGTACAATTGTACCGACTTTATCATCCCTGTTATACTGTAATAGATGAGGTTTGAATTGGAAAACCTTTTTTGTATTTAATTGAAAATTGGAGAGAGTATTATGAATTTGTGCTGATGTGTTTAACACTTTAAAATATGGGTCCTAGACTTATCTTAAAGTATACCGATCGTCTCAGAATCGCTTTCTAAGGCGATCTAACGATGTCCGTCTGACTGGCTGGCAGGCTGTCCAAGTAACCTTGTGCGCAAAGTACAGCTCGCAATTTTGGAGATAATTTTATAAAATTTGGCACAAAGATCAAGGGACGAATCGTAGGACCACGAGGGGAGATAGGGGGTGATTTATGCCTCCCAGAAACTACCAAACCAATTTTAATGAAATTTAAAACATAGACAAATCCATATTTATATAGATACATAATTTTTTCAAAAATAGGACCACAGTAGGGGGCAATTTATGCATCTCTCAAACTTTGAAATCGGTTTTAATGAAATGTAAGATATATATATAGATCTATATTTATATTACATATCAGCATCATTCTCCATGGGTCCTGTATTGGGTGCACTCTCGAAAATGTGTTTTAGGGTTTCATATGGTCTGGCTTGACCGACTATACTTTCACCAGATATACAGAAATAATTCTAGTTTGTTTCTATTATCCCCCCTTTTAGGACAGATGCTGTGTATTGATAAACATTCTATTTATACCAAATTTGTGAAATTTCACACTTATTGTTCTTAAGATATACAAAACTTTATTTTTTTCCACGCCTACTTATTTTTCTATTTAACTGATGTTGCTTTTTGGTAACCAAGCTTTTTGTTCCAAATTTGGAATCTTTAACTGTAACCGTTTTCTAAATATACTCGAATCTTTTGCCTTCGTACGGGAGTTCCCACACGCACTTAGACACTACCACCCACTTTTTGACAGATGCTGTGTAACGATAACTTTGTATACCAAATTTGGAAATTGTTCTCATAAGGGTTATAAATATTATTAATATATCTATTTTATACCGCGCCTACTTCTCCAATTCGGTCACATTTTGTAGGATGTTGTGCCAACCAAGATGATTTCACTTAATTCGGAAACGTTTGTATTTGCGCTACCAACATAGACACATATGTATTTTATTTAATAAAACTTCATCGCCGCACAGTGGCGCCATTTGAGTTTTTTCGTTGCAAAAATTTTGAACCGAATAAGATAACTGAACAGTTTAAACATCATATGATAGATAACTGTTCAGCCTATGAAATCAGCGTTTGGAAAGGGTGCTACGCTTTATAGGGGCCTACTTATGGGTTATCAAAGTTAAAATTAGTAGAAAAATCAATTTTATGGTAACTAAAAAAAATTATTTTTACATTTTTAGTTTGTTGTTATTTTTTTTCTTTAGGGTTTTATGTTTTAAATTATTACCCAACAAATTAAAAAAACAATAATTTTTTTTTTTAAATTTATTTTTTCAATTTTCTGTAAAATATTCATCACAATTCGTAAGAGAAGGTATATCTAAAAGACTAACCATATCTAAACTATAATTATTTTCAAACTCTATTTGTGACTTCACATGCCGCATGTATGAAATAAGTGAATCGGAAGATGCTGCCAACATGTTGAAGAGGTCCTCATTTTGCCTTACCCTTGATGCTTTGAATGTGTTCTGCATATGGATTTAGGCTGAATACTGCAATTTTGATATTATGCAAATGTCCAAATAAGATTTGTGCCTCTCCAAACGGGCACGTACGGGCAGATAAAACCTTTTGAATTATGTAAAGAAATAATCAAAGAACAGGTTTTGCAAATATGGCAAATATAGAAAAATATAGATTTTTTTTATTTTCCGTCAAAGTTGAAAAATAGTGAAAAAAACGGATAGTTTTTAAATAGTGATTTACCAGGAGAAACACAAAGCAAACAGTTAATTTTTTTTATCATTATACATTTAATAAATACATCAATCAATACAAACAAAAAATAAGGCGATTCGTTACCTATTTTTCGTGATATTACACCTGAAATCGCAACAAATTGATAAAAAATTGTGTGTTTTTTTGAACGGTTATATCTTCTAAACTAAAAATGTGATATATAAAGAGTGGCATATTTGAAATCGTTGAAAAGTTTCCTATAACGTGGGTTTATTCAAAACTTCGTCGGCGCTCATGAAAATTTTGATTTTTGCAACCTCGTTTGCTCTACGGGCGCCACTGTGCGCCGTTGGTGCGTTAACTTTTTAATGCCAGCGAAAAAGTAAAAACGTATTTCTTAATAGTTTTTCAATGGCTATGCCAAATTTACATTTATAAAGAAAGATATTTTAATAAATTCTTTTCGAAAAACAAGTTTTTGGTTTGAAGTTTTCCATTCCTAACCCCTAAAATATTGATAAATATTAAAAACCCGAAGGAGTTTAAAATAATGTTGAGGCTAGATCCTGTTTTTACAAACGGATACAAATTTCAGCTTTTTTTATTTCTTTCGGTATTTTAATGTGAAAAAAATTTAAATTTAGTTCGAACATTTAAAAAATCCCGAAATTTAAATAGGAACCCTGAATGTATGTATGTGTATACGTCCATATGTAAGTAAATTGGTTTATTTATAATAATTATGAATGAAAATTATGCAGATGTCTGCTTTTATGCAAATTTTTTCCGTTTACGGCATCTTTAGTTAACAAAAAGTATACACACAATTCAAACGAAAAGCCACAAACAACATTTTTTTGAAGAATATAAAAACTTATCGAACTTTACAGAACCGTTCTTTTTAAAGATTGCAATACCGGACAGATATTGATAAATCTCTATTATGAGTTTGAAATATTTAATACACCAAAATTTTTTTTGTTAAAATTGATTGTTAATTCTTAGATTTTTTTGCTCTCAGTTTTTATTTATAATAATTTAAAACCGTCCTTAATGTTTATATATTTACATATCTTCTGGAAGTACATAAGGACACTGTTCAATTCTTTTTTTTTGTTACTTAAAATTTCATTATTTTTGAACGGTTTACATTTTTTGATTGCTTGGATTATATTTGCTGCTAAAAAAAAAGAAAAATTTTTGAATGAGTCGTCTAAATTGGAATTAATTCGGTATTTTAAATTTAGAAAAAGGCTTATAAATATTTTGATAATTTCCCTATTCCTTTCGTGGTTCGTTTATCACGTTTCAAACTGAATCTTTTAAATTTAACTGTTACTATGACGATAAATCAATTATGTATGTACTTCTATCTTTAGCAATTTTTTCTTATATTGAATGCCATCAACGAACGCTTGGCGTTTAAATTGTGTTTACATATATATGTGCAACATTATGTGTAACATGTTAAACTATTAAGACTAAATGTAAAGTTGTTGTTAAATATGTATTTATGAATTTTAATTTGCAATTTTATGAGGTGCTTTAAACTAATTATACAGGGTGGCGCAGAATGAGCTATATGGTTTAAAAGGTTTAAAACTTTTTTTATTTATGCGATTATTATAATTTTTTTTTTAAATACAGTACATATTGGAGAATTTTTTGCAATTAGCTTTGAAAAATGATATCCTGTTAGTGATGTCCATTTTCTGTTTCGCACATACATGCTCTTTTAAGCATACTTTCCATTACGAAGAAAAAATAAAAACACTGTGCTAGTTGAAAAAACAGACTAGCGAGGCACATGGCGTTGTATGATAATTCGGGTACGCTGAATCCAATGGTGCTAACCGTTTTTTAGGTTAGCTCTTGTTTCGGGATATACCGTTATTTTGAAAATGGAGGAAGTTGCACAACATACGTTCGCGTAACTCAAAAACGCTTTAGCTTATTGAAAAAACTAAAAAAACCTAGGATGCACCTATATGGATCAAATGTATGATCAACCCACTTTATTTTCAATCTCAATCATTTATTTCTAACATACCTACCCGTTATCTTCATTCCTTAAGGGGGCTCCAATACAAAATAGGCAATACAGATTATAAATATATTGAAGAAAAAGTCCGATAAATTCCCAGGAGTCGCCCCTAGTGGGATATAATGACCAACCTGAATTAATTTTTTGCCCTTAATATTTTCTCGAGAAATACTTGCCCCGTATCACCACTTCTTAGGGGAGCTCCCATACAAATATTGCGTTTTATGAATTTCTTAAATTTATTAAAATTGCGACTTTTGTGAATCAAATAAAAAGTTTCTAACAAAAAATTAGAACCCTTCGTTGTTCGATTGTATAGTTATTCATAATTAATTCCCCAAACCTTTTTCACTAAAGCTGGGATAAAACGATGACAAAATAATAATTCAAAAAAGTTATAAAGAATTCAAAACATACAGCTCATTTTGCGCCACCCTGTACTTTATTCATATCGAATCTTTTTGGTTATTGTATTCATAATTTTCAATAGAGTTTTTTGGCGGCCTAAAATGCTTGCTAATGACTCTTATATATCAAATTTATTATGTTAAGAAATCCTTGAGTGAACTTTATAATACGAAAAATTAACAGGAATGTTGTATTAGTGAAAGTTTTTAATTAAAATTATTGTTTAAAAGACATTTTAGAGTGCAGATCTTAATACTGACATGCAATGGAATGTAAAAAATTTACAATAATTATGAATTCTTTATTTTAGGAAGAATGTGGCATGGTCATATTATATAAAATTTAGCATGTTTACATGTATTAAATTTATAAAGTCATATTGGTTCTTGGTTCCCCGTGTGGCACTTGCAAAAATATCCTTGAGGAAAAAAGGCAAAGTTAAATCTTATAAATTGGACATGGAAAATATATAAATTGGCATTTGAATTATGATGCGATTAGTCCATATCTACGCAGAAAAAAATAATTTCATATTTGAATACGAAAATTGCATATTTGATGCAAAAAAACGTTTGAATTTTCTGCGATGATGATTTTAGTGGTTATTGAATTTTTGGTCAACAAAAAAGTTAATTGTGTCAATAAAAATATTGTTGCGCCAAATTTTTGAATTAAAATTAAACAAAAATTAAACAAAAATTTAAAAAAAACGGACAAAAGAAGTTTAAATTTTGACTTAACTTTGATTCAAATACTTTTTTTATTAAATATATGGAAATTTAAAATTATTTTATTATTAAATATGTTTTATTGAGTGCTATTTTGCAAAGTGTAATTTTGATAAATATTTTCATTGAATCAAATAAAAAGTTTGTTAAATCAAAATTTTATTTTTACCAAGTTTTCTTTCGCTATTTTTTTGTGTAAATATTATTTGAGTAACACGTAGAATTATTTGCTTTATAAATAACCCCCAAGTCAGGGTTTCGGTACAAAAAAAGCTAGGAGTACAAATAAGTATATTATTTTATTTAGACCGCTTAAGGAAATTTGTGGTACCATAACGTTCACTTTAGTTTAACCAGAAACATAAATTTTGTAACGTGGATGGCTCGAAACGAAATATTTTTTAACTCGATTTCATACAAATAATAATGTGTATAGAAAAGTCGGTAAGGGACATAATGAAAAGTAATATAGAGTATCACGTACTTTTGTAGCACGTTGTACTTTATAGCATAAAATTAAAAAAGTGCGATCTTAATAAACTTTTCCATTTGTGGTTTTCACATTATATATCTTCACAGAAAGAACAACATTCGGAATAAATTAAGTCTTTTATACTTCCTTTAAGTACAAGTCCTATACATTTGTTTTTGCAATTTTCCCCATTTTACTTCGTTTGCACTAAAAAAATTCAAGTACGAATAAAACTAAAACGTACTTAAAACAATCCTAAATGGGATTAATTTCGAAAATCAATCCCGGAATTTCTTAAAATAAGTACAAAATTCTTAAACCAAGTAAAAAAAGGTTAAACTTTTCGTTAGTGGCAGCGTTGCCGTTTTATCAACTTTTAAGCAAAATTGGTTACATTTTTCTCAATGTGTTCTTGTGTACTTTTTTCCATTTTGGTTATTTTTTTCAACTGAAAAATAACCAATTTTTTGTCTTACTGACCGTCTTTACTAGAGATAATTATTGCGACATAAATTGCAGTTAATGTCACAATTATGTAGACAGCAATTTTTTGTACATATTTATTGCTAACAATTTATGTTGCAATAATTGTTAGTCCATTTTCGTTGACAATTATTGCTTACACGTCAAATTTGGTTGTCAATTGAAAAAAAAAATAGAAGCAAATTGTTTTTGAAATTATAATTGTAATTAAATAGTTAAATTAAAAAATTAAATAAACACAAAAATAAAATTGCAAAAAGAATTTTTATTAATATAATTTTTTCCTTAATCGACTTTATTTTTTAAATTAATATTAAAATAATAATTTTACTTAAACGAAAATAAAAAATAAAAAGTTAATAAAATTAATATTAAAAATTACCTCAAGCTTAAACCAAATTAATATAAATTTAAAAAATAAAGTCGAATAAGAAAGAATTTATATTAATAAAAATAATTATTGCAAGATAGCGCCAGTTTTTACACTGCACCTTCTTCCTTGAATTCAACTTTTAAACTATGAGTTAACATAAATACGTTTTCCCATGCCTTTAACATAAGCTGAGCAATAAGAGAAGTATTGCTCTGTTATTCTGCGGACGTTATTGCCAACTTGCTGAGATAATTATCTTTAGTATAGACCTAGGGTTACTTGGGTGTTAGACGATCAAGATTTGCACTTCTAGTTTTAAGATCTCCAAACTTTTTTTTTTTATCAATTTTTATATCTAATTTTCTTTCCGTTTCCGTTTCTCTTTTAAGTTGAGTGTTTTAATTTACGTTCAAGAAAACAGCTAATTACAACTTAAATGAGCATCTTTTTCGATTGTCTTTATAAGTTGTTTTCTTGATGACATCTTGAAAATAAATTGCTGTACAATTGCGTGCAGCCTACATCACATCTTAAAATTTTTGTGAATTTTGACATGCAGTATGTGTTCTTGATCGTATGGTTACAGGATCAGTACTACCATTACCCGCTTCACTTGTCTGGACATATATAATTGTGTTTGTTATTGATGCCTTCAACATTTATACTATTTTTCATTTACTTTATAAAGATTTGTTATGGAACTGATTAGCAATTAAGCCATATATATTGCAAATAATAACCACTACCTTGGGCAGTGATGTAATACGTAGGGAAAATCCCTATTTGTACGAATTTTTTTCTTAAAAAAATTGGCCATAGGGAAAAGAACGACAATCATAAAATTTTTGGAACTTTTTCAAAGTTGAAGGGATGATTGTGGAGACAATCAAGTATTTTTAGTTCATAATAATGAAATTTCTATATTAATTTTTAAAAAAAATTTTGATTGTTTTTAGCAGGTGTCATGAATTTCGGCCGATTTTAAAATCCATTTCTGAAGTAATGTCCTAATTTTTGTTCAACATAGAGGTCAGTTAACATATGTAAAAAATCATTTATGATAACAGAGGAAAATGTATTAGAAATCTATTTTTGAAGATAAATCGTTTTTCATCACATACCTGAATTTGTTAAGCGCGTTTGGAAAATTTGGATTATTTTTTCGGGCAGTAGAGGAAGTTTCAAAAAAAAAAAAACTGTTTCACTGTTTTGGGGTATTCTTTTCTCTACTCCTACATGAACATAGAATACAGCCGTATTCATAGCAAATAGTTAGCCACAGTTTGTGCACTACGTACAACGAGCTGCTAACTATAACACCGATTTAGCTTAGCAGCTTGTTGGCACGTAGTTAATTCATAACGAACTTTTCTCCATCTGCCAACTTTTATTAAATCAACTCTGAATTTTTATTATGCCACATTGTTTTACTCAAAAATGCAACACGTTTTGCATAAATCATCGCTGAATTTGTAATTTTTTGTTTGTTTTTCCCTTCACATACATACATACACATTTTTAAAAGTTTAAAAACAGTAATAAAAACAAAAATTGATTTTCATGTTGTAAAATTCCTTTCTTCATAAAAATAATTTAATGAAAATTAAATTTGATGTACTTAAGCCTAGGGTCTAATTCTGGCAGTCGTGATCGAGTACTTTATCGATTCGAAATCAATTTTATTTCAGTCGATACTGTACGAATCGAAATTATTTTTTTTATGAAACTCAAATTAATACTTTACAACACTGAAAAAATAATTCCGATTCGCTCAATATTGACTTAAATAATTAGATATTAAATTGCTTTTGAATCGATAAAGTACTCGATCATGACTGCCAGAATCAGGTCCCTGATTAAAAATATTGAAAATAAGGATTTAAAACCATAAATAGTTCAACAAAATTTCCACAATACTAAAAAAAACAGTTAATTAAAAAAACCAACAAAATTGTTTGGCGTTAAACGGCTGTTTTTCACAAGTTGGCAAACGTTTGGCAGCTCGTTAACAAGAACTTAGCAAATCGTTAGCAAGAGTTTGGTTAGTGTATTATGAATAAACTTTTTGCTAACTTCATGCCAAATCTTCACTATGAATACGGCTGTTAGTCTGTTGGTTCTTCAAAAGTTAGAAAGTTCTAACTAATCCAGTTTTGCAAACAGACGAAAAAAAGGGTTAGCTTTGTTTGGGAGGTGCCAACTCCACAAAAATCTTCAAAAAATTGTAAGGCCTATTGTACATTCCAGACTATCAGTTACTGTTAAAATTTTTTAGGTTACAATTAATTTGTAAGTTCTATATTAAATTTTGTTTAAAATTACAATTGTAGTTAGCTATTTTGGTCTAAAAGTCATTTCATTTTCATTTATTTATATTTGGTTCGGTTTTCGTTATCATGGGAAAATTTGTTTTTTTATATCCTCCACCACATCGAAAGGTGAATAAGGGTATATTCAGTTCGTCATTTCGTGTGTAATACCAAAAAAAATATTCATCAATTCACTCGTGTACGTGTGCTTGACTTTATATAAAAATTAACTTTATTTTCCATCCAGCATCGTCGGTTACACATACAATCACATTTTCACTAATACTACCATAGCGCGTGATGAGTAATTTGGATAATGTATTTGGCCCTTTAGACCCCCAGCGGGAAAAAGAAGGAGTAAGGAGGCCTTATAGAAGGCCTCTTCTAGAAGACCTCTGTACTCGGTTTTTTGGATATACATACTAGGACTGTTCGCTCCATTCCATACTCATTTCTTTTTTACACACGTCGTCATTGCAATCGTCAATCACACGCTTGGTGCATATACATATTTCTGCGCTGATGAGTAAGAAACATTAATTGGCTTTCGTGAAGTTTATTAAAAATGCGGAAAATGCGGAAATTTTTTTCACGATAGAGTAAAAGTAAAACCACATATTTTTATATTTTTTCTTGCCCCACCCGGCTCGGGGGTATTTTTGATATTTGAAAAAATTGCAAAAAATTATGTCCGTAAAGTGCACATTAAAAACGAAAAAAAAAAACAAAACAAATTAATGCAACAAACACTTATCCATACAAAGCTGTGTACACGTACACATTTTATGCCATAAAACTTATAGAACAAATATTGTTCGCTTAAAAATTAATTATTTTTTGGTTTTTAATTAACAGTAGCCTATAACATGTTCGGAGGCAACCAAAATATGATTGTAGCTCCTTGATGGAGGACTAATTGAACAAAAACATGGTTAAATTAAACATTATACGGTTAACTTAAACATAATATGTATGTACAAAGATTATGGTTTAAAGTAGCTTTGTTAGAGATTTTTTCTCTGGGTGTAGAAATTAAATGTTTAAATTTCATAATAATAATAATTAACCAAAGCTTATATCCCAAATAGGCATCTAAATACGCATAAACTCGTAATGAAAATGATATTTTGAATAAATTTGGCACATATTATTTTTATATGACAAGAAATCTTATTGTCAGATTTTAAAAAGATTGCTTGATTATTTGGCACAGATCTCATTCAAACTCTAATTTTTGCTGAAGGGTATCAAAGATTCGTCGCATTCTAATATGAAATTCAAATTATTCGTTTATATTCGTTAGTTTCTTGTCTTATTTTGAAAGTGGTTGGATTTGAATCATCGCATTGCAACTTGCTACAACAACAATTTGATAATTACAATGACAGGGCGCAATTGTTGTGGAGATTTAAAAAAAAAATAAGAAATACATAAAAAGCCAAATAGAAAATAAACTTAACTATTTATTTCTACAAAAATTTGCTGGTGATATTGTAATTTATTATCTTGTTATTTGAGTTGGGACTGCTGAAATAACCTGCCACAACAATTATTTATTTTTACAATGATACCCTATAAAAAGTATTATAAAATTCGAATAAACGTAATTTTTTGTTTAAACCCCCGTTTCTTTTTAAATTGCTATTACTACTAAATTATATTTTATTAAAAATATATTTAACGAATAATAAATACTTTTCTAGCTATTTAATATCTTTAATTAAACTAGTAATGAGTGTTAAAGAAATTTTTTGTTAGAAAGTAAATTAAATTATTAATTATGTTTGAAAAAAATGCAAATTCAAAATACCTTATGTACACAAACTTTATTATTAATTGTTAAATTTTAATGTTTAAATTAGTCCATTTAAAATTTACCAAGCACCTGTGTTTTAAATACATAACAAGCATTTTTGACTTCGGTCAAATGCCCACTATGGAGTAAATAACTTAAACCGCGAGGGTGAATATTTTACTTTAAGTTTTTCTAACTCTTAATTTTCCAAAAACACACTTTAATTGCAGATTAATTTCCACATTTTGGTTCATAGCTCTGGTCCTACTGCACCGATTTTGCTGAATTTCAAACCCAAGCTGCTTAGGATAACTACAAGCAATTTGGCACCAAGTTTGGTCATTTATTTTGAGTTGTTAGAAGGTGAGCGTGTTTTCAACAGACGGACAGACAGACGGACATGGCTAAAGCGACCTAGAATCACTCAAGGACTCAGAATATATATACTTTATGGGGTCTCAGATGAATAATAAAAAAATTTCACGCGGAATGACAAACTTAATATACCCTCTTCACAACTAATTGTGGTGGAGGGTATAAAAAGGAAAAAATTAACGTCAAAAGAAAAACATAATTAAAGATCGGAATTTGTTTTTGTCAGATTTTCGACAAATGGTCGACACCGATACAATATTCTTAGAAAATACCAAATTAACGTTAAAGTAATCTGGTGGTCGACTTGATGTGACCGCAAGTTCAAATAGACATCGTTATCGACAACGACTATACAACCTGATTTTTTTTATTCAAACTTTACGAATTATTGATAAAGTCGAATAATCGATGTCCCTCGCAATAACCCATATTTAAGGGCGACAGTTGTGTGGACAAATTTAATCACTTCGCGGCGCTTTTGTTGTAAAAACCTTTACCCTGCCACTGCCGAAGCCGGTGTGTGTTATACGATAGAGGAGAAAGGCAGGCTATGCTAATAAAATAAAACACAATAAAATTCAACTACAGGTGGTGTCGAAACTACAACATCAACAGAAACAACATAAGGTTTTTTGCATTGCATTGTTAGTGCTTACGGCTTGAAATGTCAACCATTCTTAGCAAACCACAAACAAATCAAAACAAATAAGTTTGAACTGTCAAAATCAGATGCCGTTTCGACACCACCTGTAGTTAATTCGCCTTGAATAAAACATAAACAACTAATAAAGCAGTAGTTTGAAAATCAGATAATGTGTATTTTCGTTTTAATTCTACTTTCAAAATTTTATTTTTAAGTAATAAAAAAGTAGTAGTACAGGTAGCAATAAAATATGTTTCTGATGTAGCAATAAAGTAGTCGAAAAACAGAATCATCATTTGTGGTAATTCAAAATCAAAAGATTGTCGTTGGATCTGGCTTTTAAACGTAACAAGTGTTTTTGTAACAGACGTTTGCAAGGTAATAGCGTTTTTTAATGCGATTGAAACAAACTTTTTCTTGTGTTTTTGATTTCTTCATATGCTAATTTATTGCTACAACATATGCTACTGCTATTGTTACATTACTTGCTACTTTATTGCTCCATACTTTGCTACCTTTACAGCTTTATCTGCTAGTTCTATGGTTTTATTAACAGACAAAATTTTAAAACTCTAACTTTCATTGAATTTTTGTGCTACACCTACATCTATTGCTAATAAGCTGTGTAGGTAGCGGAAAACGTAATACAAATATGGATCTAAGTTTCCTACATTTAAAGTCTAGTCTTTTTAAAACTGTTGTTAATACCAAATAGAACTTTTTAAATAAGAAAAACCTTGGTCAAATGCCTATCTTTGGCAGCCACTGGAAAAATTAATGGATAAATATAGAGCTGATTTAAGTTATAGAATTTTACAATAACTTGGATGTATCACAAATAAGATTACATACATTTTGGTATATCCTTGTTTTTTTTTAATAAGCAGGGTTCAGTGTATGGTGCAAATGGTCTTCCAAAAGAGCAATTGCAAAATATTGGAGCTAATTTCTATGTGTTTTTTTTGTTTTTGGATCGAAAAAAAACTACTAGATTCATTTATTTGCTCTTTTGCAAGACAATTTACACCAAACACTGAACTTTGCTATCGCATTTAAAAAAATTGAATGTAGAGTAATCTAAAGTCGCCTTTTATTTACACTAATTATAATTTTTTTATAACTTGCATTTTTTCAAGTCACTTGAACAGTTTGAACATTTGTTTCTTGCCTTACAAATTTAAAAGATAACTTTTTACTTAAAAAATCTTTTTGTATTCACTTGGCTTGAGATTTTCGTTTCACCATCTCAACGACAGGTTGGTAACTAACAAATTTCCATTCAGGTGCAAAGTTGGGAAACTTTTATTGTCTGTCTAGTTTTGAAATGTTGGCTTAGTTTTTGGTTTTCAAAAAATGTGGGTGATTTCTCATTAATTTGTTTTAATTTTTTGTTGCAGTTTTTAATGTCAATTTTTGTGATGACTTTGAATTACTGTTATTAAATGTAGGAAAACTATTTTGTGTTGAAATAATTAAAAGTATATTTCGCCAATGAAGCTTAGTAAATTTGTTCTTTTACTACATAGTAAATCTTAAGCCAAACAACTATAATTTTGTCACGATTTTAATATTGTTGAGCAATTTATGCTGATCAAACTATTTTGTATAGCAGTGCTGGCAAAGGAAGGGTAACAAATTCCTAGTTGTTTCACTTAAATAAAAGCGAAAAAAACGGACAGAATATTATAATTTATATTATCAAAATGCTGTTTACTGGCATTTTTCGATAGCTGAGATTCTAACCGCCCTATTCATAAACAATTATTAAATTTAACAAACGATTATTAAGGATAATTTTCATAGTAAATTTGTTTTTTAAACCTTTATAAAATTCAAAAATTTTTTATGAATACAGGCGAGGAAAACATATTCTATACCTATCGAAATTTCCATTTAAATTGTATTGTAATTTCGATCGATATCGAATACCGAAATTTGCCTCCTGAACTTTTATTAAGCACTAGAACTAATTTATATATTGAATATGTTTTAACGCCACCTTAACATACTTTTATATGTTAAACTGCAGGTCATACAAAGAAGTAAACAAAACCTTGTATTCGCTTTTATTTTCCATCAAACATTTATTTCGTTTTTTCAAAATATCGAATTTTTTAGTTAAACATTATTTTTCTTTTGTATGAACTAGATGTTTATTAATAAATATGTACATCGGACATTTTTATTATAAACTAAAAAGAGAGCATACAAAAACGTTCTATTGCTATAGAGGTTTGACAACTGGTGATCGTCTTATGATCTTTAAACAATTTTATTTTCACTAAAAATCGATTTTATTCTTAAAAAATCTAATTTTTACTTAAAAATCTTAAATTAGTCGTATAACTTCTTTGGGCGATAAAGCAGCAAACGAGTCATTGTCATTATCTTTAAAGTGTACCGAGCTACAGTTTTCCGGCTTGCAACGTAACTACACGCAGAGAAAAAATATGGTTGGGCATGGTTACGGCAACCACACTGTGTTTATTGTAACAATATATTGTTGTTGTACACAAATAATTGTTATTTTTATTAAATATCAGCAATATTATAGTTACTGTAAACATATTAATGTTTATCGCAATTATAAATTTGAGTATTGTTGACCGAAAAATAATTATTTTTCTAACAACTAAATTATGATAACTTTCAAAACATATTATATTACTCACAACCATAACATGATATTTAATAGCCATAACATGATAATTTTATATACATTTATCATAATAAGTTTAAGATGCAATCAAAATATCGTTACTCTAATAATATTTTGGTATCGCCATTTGTAAAATAATTTTGTATCAGTTGTGTCGTGTTTTACATAAACATATCGAATTATTTGTTAAAGAGTGGCTAAATAATAAAAAATAACCATTAAAATAAACAAGAAATTAAAAAAAAAGAAAAATATTAAAAAAGAAATAACAAAATAACCATTTAAATAAACAAGAAATTAAAAAAAAAATAAAGAAAAAACATTAAAAAAGGGTTGTAGTGTCACAAAATAAAATATCTTTGCTAAAAAATTTTAATAATCTTAAAGTGGTGGAAAGATTTGTGAAATATTGGTGCAAAATATTAACCATTACTGGTAAGTTTTGTGTTATTTTAAGAGAAAAATAATGAAAACTCCATAAAATAATTTATAAATAATTGCGACCTACGACAAAAAGATTACAGTAACTATATTATGTTTTTTATTTTATCATAAGTATTTTTTTCCAATAAAAATATTATGTTTAAAGTTGTATCATATTATGATGTAAAAAATTTATGTATAACAGTTCATATCAATTTGCATCATAATATGATTACTTCTAAACTTATTATGATTGCCATGACAATAATATGATTACTTCTAAACTTATTATGATTGCCATGACAATAATATGATTACTTCTAAACTTATTATGATTGTCATGACAATAATATGATAACTTCTAAACTTATTATGATTGCCATGACAATAATATGATTACTTCTAAACTAACTATGATTGCCATGACAATAATATGATTACTTCTTAACTTATTATGGTTACCATGACAACAATATGATTACTTCTTATCTTATTATAATTACCATGACAGTAATATGATTACTTCTAAACTTATTATGATTGCCATGACAGTAATATTATAACTTCTTAACGTTTTATGATTAACAGGATAACAATATGATTAAGGGAAAAATATTATGATGTAATATTACGAACATATTTGGTCATAATATGATTTAATAACAATCGTAATATGGTGACTACAATCATGAATCTTATCATAATATGTTGCTCTTAGAATATGTTTACCACAACCATGTTTTTTCTTTGCGTGTATATGCACTATTTTTTAACCTATTTGTCCGGTGGAGAATCAGATAGATCTCGATTTAACTGGGTAAAACTCAGATGGTGGAGTAAAGTTGATAAAAGTTCAATAATACTCAGGTGCGGATTCTGTAAGTTTTCGCCTTTCTATATTAAGGCTTAATGGAGGTTTCAGAGGAGGTAAGGTAGGAGGCTCTGAATTGTTTTCGTTCAAATATAATTAACACCTCGGCAGTTTGAGAGCCAGCCAGCTTAGCCATATAAATTTAAGCCACAAATTAATCCTAAATTTCATTAATTGTATAACCTCTCTTTTTTACTTTTGACAACAAAGACTCCTGAGTAGATATTTAAAATTAACTTATAGTTAAAGCTACAAAGATTTTATTCGTTATAACAATTTTATTAAAAAAATAAAAACCACAGACAAATTTGGTAGTATTTTTCTTCAAAACTATACACCGAGAATAAATAGTTCATTCGACCGTTTACGAGAGAAAGTTTCATAGCTAATTTTGTCGTATATATGTAATACGAAAAAGCTTAGTTTATCATTTTTAAGTTCTGCAAGGCTAACGGATTTTTTTCTATAAACTTAAGGGTGTCCCAAAATTAACGCAAGATTTGCCTTTTTTTAGAGTTGCCAACAGTTTACAGCACAAATGGCGACAAACTAAATCTTGTGTTAATTTTCGGACACCCTTTAGTTAAAATCTTTTTGGTTTACGAAAAATAAAGCATGGTTGAATGATTTTAAATTAAAAAAAAAAAAAAAAACATTTCTTTAAATTCACGAAGATTATACGTTTAGTATTAAAAAAAAATAATTCGACTCATAAAACTTAAGTAATAACGAAATAATTTCGTAAGATATACTTAAATCTTTCGTACATTTTTGTAATTTGTAAAAAAAAAATTTCTTAGATTAGCATCAAGTTTCGTAAAATGTTCGGCAGTTTTCGTAAATATAAGACAGTGGCTGTAACCGGTGCGATTGGTGTTACCCAATTGAAATAAAATTAGTAAAATATTTTTTTAACAAAGCACGTGTATTGATAACGAAGCATCCTTTACAGTGTTTTCAATGAAGTATTTGGAAATTTCACATTTGAAGCCAAATAACTCACATAAGACCAACAATTTCAATTGCTTTCAAAGCAAATTGCTTAAAGACTTTGTTAAATGACTAACATCAGCACTCCACACCTAACAATCGCACGATTTTAGCGTAAGTAACACGTTTGAGTTGGAAAGTTAAAAAAAAAATTTTCAAAGTCAGGGTTTGAAAAACAAGTTTGACTGTGATGCAGACTGAAAAAAATTAAAAAACGTCGGAGTTCAGAATGAAAAACTGAACTGTCAAAAATTAGTGAAAAAATAAAACTCAAATTAAAATTACACACAGATTACACATGGGCTATACATGCAAGTAGAAATTACACACAGGTTGGCAACACTGTATATGTACGAGATTTATTGCTGGTTCATTTATTTTCGAACGAAGACTTCGATTGCTTATCTCACATTTAAAACAAATAATAAAATATTGTTTTTGTTTTACATGTTAGTTAAGCGATCGAAGTCTTCGTTCGAAAATAGATGAACAGGCAGCTAGATACTTCTACTGTACCGTTCTCCAGACATTTTGTAATTTTTATTTTCTTTGAGTAAATGGTGCCACGCACACTTGAAAATTTAAAAATATTTACCCAACAAACACGGAGGCTTGATTTAAAATTGAAAGTGATTTGAAATCAAACCTTTTTCAAACGACAAACATTTGATAATGATTTGAAAATCATAGAATTCTTAACAAAAAGGGGAAATTATTTTCAGATTGAGAAATGCAAACGTTTTTTCAAATGTTTTTAAACGTGGATTTTAATACAATTTGGAACATAAATAAAAAGGTTTTTTTCATTTAAATTCATTATTTATTTAAATAAACTGTGAGACAAACATTCGTCACCAAAGCTTAAAGATAAAATAGTGTTCTTTCCGTCCTCTAATTCTTGGAAAGACAAAATACTTGGCTCCTTTTTGTTTTGAGGATTATCATGACGTAGCACCGCAATCGTACAGCAAACTCATATTTTCTTCATTTTCCCGTTTTGTTTTTCTTCAAATTCCTTAATTCGCTATTATTTTTTTACTCACAAACAATTTATATTTTTAACTTCACGTAAAATTTAACTTTTCTGGAATTGTGTAATGCATTTAACTTTAACAACCCTTTGTTAAGGTTCATATTTATTTTTAGTGCTGCCAAGTTATTTTTTTGATTTGAGAACAACATTTGATAACAATTTGATATCAAATTGGTAAAAAATCGTATGCCTAATGTTTATATTCAAATCATTATCAATTTGAATTCAAATATTAAAATCAAACAATTGAAAATTGTGTTTGATGTCAAATGATTAATTCATTTCATATCAGAGGTTTGGGTTCATGTTTGTTGCGTATAGCCTCATAATAAAATTACTGTGAAAATTTCACGTTAATCGGTTCATTCGTTTAGGAGTCTACAGGGAATAAACAAACACATTTTTTTTGTTGTAAGCATGTGGCTTCTTGGTGGAGGATTAATTTAACCATAATATGGATGCCGGTGACACTATGTATGTTCAAATTAACTTAAATATGCAAAAAAAAAATTGCATTACGAATTGTTTTGTTGGATGTAGGCATATTGAAAAATGTTTTTTCTCTGGGTGTAGATATAAGAAGATATATAAATTTTTTCGGTGTACACTTCTAAACTTCTACACATAATAACAATAATATTTAATTCACCTGAACTATTCAATCTAATTATGTTTGTAAAGAAGAGATCTAAATAATTTATCTTTTGAAATTTAGACAACCGCAAATTAGCGTTAAAAGTAGTTTTCTTTTATATAACCACAAATTAATTTGCAGACTTGTTGTCTGCCTCATAGAAAAAAATTCGTGCAATTTATTTAAATAGATAAGCAATAAGCCAAACAACTGAATAGCTTGTATGTGCTTATGTAACCGATAAATGTACATTAGTAATTTTAAATGATGTTCTCAAAAGTAGGGTCTTTAAAAAAAGGAAACTAAATTAGAAATGATAAAAATAAAATGGCCATGTAGAAAAAAATTTAACTTAATGAATTGAAAAAGAAGGCAAATAAAAAAAATTTTATTTCATTATCTGCCATTCATTCATTCATTACAGGTAATACAACTAGTACAAGAACCACAAGCATTTTTTTGGTAAATCATTGAATATAAACAATAGATAATAAACAATATTTTGACATTCAACAATTTTAAAGTTAAAAAAATTATCAGCAGGACTTTTAAGATCACCTGTAATGAGTTCACCAACGCAAATTCAAAACAGTTAGATTCGCCCGAATTCGCTTTGAAAAGTATGTATTTTAGTGCCGGTTCACACACTTCAAGTTTGACTTGTCCAGTCTTGAGCTTTAAGGAGAGAAGGGAAAAGAGAATGCCATTTCTTTTCTCCTCTCTCCTAAAAACTCAAGACTTGACGAGTCAAACTTGACGTGTGTGAACCGGCACTTATTTGCCAAAAAAATGTGTGCGAAACTAACAAGACAAATTAGATCAAAATGCACCGAGCAAAATATAGTAAGCTGATCTCTCGAGTTTACCTGCTATGAATTCGCCTGGATGATCTGCGATGAAACGAAAAAAGAAAGGATATTACAATATTTATTCTTGAGATTAAAGGCCCAAATACACTGATCAAAGTACTCATCAAGCATTGTGGTAGTATTAGTGAAAATGTGTTTGTATTTGTGACACCGACAACGCTTGATGAAAAATCAAAAAATTTAGATATGAAGGCGAATATTACGTCCAGCACACGTACACGTTGAATTCGCCGGCTGGACAAGCATTTGACAAGTGTATTTGGCCCTTAAGGCTAATTCATACTGGTGACCATAGAGAGAGTTATGCTGGCTGTCAATATATTTTGTTTAGAGTATGTTAGATAAAACTTAATCACTTTGCGTGACGTTTCTTAATTTGACAGAGCGTAACGCAAAAGGTGTATGTCACAATAAACACTTAGACAACACACACGAATTGTTTGTTAAAAATATATATAAATAAAAAAAATTATACTACCAGACTGTCAAAGCGCGCAAAAAGATAAGAGTTGCCTAACTTTTCCCTTCGATCTGCGTTAAAAGTACTAACTGTGACATATTTCTTATAAGTATTAATATTTCATCTTGGATGTTAAAGCGAATCTCTAACGCAACGCGAAGCAAACGTTTTATATGTCATGGCCTTTAGAATTCATATACGCTTTGCGCAGGTCTGTTGTTTTGTTGATGGTTTGTGTGACGTACAAAAAGTCTATTATGCTTTGTTTAAAAAGTCTTTTGTGACCTAATTTTGACGTCACTCTTAGTGAAAATTATGGCGTTAAAAGCGTTTTTCGGGAGTAGTATTTGTATGCCAGCTTTTTTTAAAAATGGACCGAATCCAATAAAATTTGGTGAGATGATGAACACAGAAAAAATATTTTTGTCATTTATTTTTATACTTTCCACCACAATTAGTTGCTTGTCATTCCGTATGAAACTTTTTTATTATTCATCTCAGACCCTATAAAGTATATATGTATATTCTGGCTCCTTAAGTAATTCTAAGTTGATTTAGCCATGTACGTGTCTATACGTTGAAAACACGATTACTTTCGAAAAACTCAAAAGAAATAAGGTCTCAAATTGCTTGTAGTTATCCTAAGCAGTTTGGGATTGAAATCCCCAAGAGCTATGAATCAAAATGTGGAACCACCACCATAAACAATTGATAATTTTGCTACAAAAACTAACAAAAATGGTGGAACAATGCACGGAATGATATAAGATTTTGCAAAAGTTCGTTTTATTCGACGAGAAATCACGAAATCATCATGAAGATCGGTCCATGATTTTTCCTTGGCCCCATATAAACCCTACTGCCGGCAAACAGTTTAGTACGCCTAAACCCGTAATAAATAATGCTATTGTAATATAATTTGATATGTCGCAGATTTAAAGGAAATTTCGTTAAAATTGTAGGCCCCATATAAACCCTACTTCCGGAAAACAATTAAGTAAGCCTTACACCGTAACTAGTAATGCTCTCAGAATAAAATTTAATACTTTAAATTTTTAAAGGACTTGAAATCACACTAATAAATTTTGTGGTGATCGGTCCATAATTTAGTATAGGCCCCATAGAAAGCCCACTCTATTAAATTAATTATACGCCTTAAACCGTAGCAGATATATTTGAAATTTATGTTCTGCAGAATTTGGGTTCATAACTTACCATGGCTCAAATATAAATTTCCCTCCTGAAAATCATTCAAGTTCGGCTCAAGCTAGTTAAAATTGCTATAAATAGCATACAGCTTTCTGATGGTCGGTCAATAATTTAATATAAGTATGTATGTAGGTCTAAATCTGCGATCGGCAAAATCAGGGTGCCGCGTTTTCTCTTTTATACTCTTTTACTACGTACGTGTGCACACACATTAAAGAGAATTTAACAACATTAACAACAACACCCAACAAACACGAAGTCAAACCTTTGATATGAAATGACTTTATCATTTGACATCAAACGCAATTCTCAAACGTTTATCAATTGTTTGATTTAACATTTAAATTCAAATTGATAATGATTTGAAAATAAACATTTGATATCAAATGTTTTTCAATTTGATGTCAAATGTTTGTCAAAGTTAAAATCAAATCAAAAATGAACTTGGCAGTACTAAAGCGAAAAATAAATGTAAGCATTAAAAATGGCGATTAAAGTTAAATTATTTTTCCTTGTGGTTACATGTGTTTTACTATTAAAAATAAATTTTAATATAAAGTGAACAGTTTATTTCTAGTGAAAAATAAAAATTATTTGTGAGAAATTTCAATGTTTAAAAATACGAAAAAAAAGAAAAATAATAAAACAGGAAAGTGAAGAAAGATTGTTGAACGATCGCGGTGCTACAATACTCAAAATAAAAGGGAGCCAAGTATTTAGTCTTTCCAAGAATTAGAAGACGGAAAGAACACTATTTCATCTTTTTGCTATGGTACCGAATGTTTATCTCAAAGTTTATTTAAATAAATAATAAATTTCAATTAAAAAAATTAAATAGTTTTATTTATATTCCACATTCTATTATAATCCACATTTGAAAAACATTTGAGAATTACGTTTGAAAGCAAGTTGAAAATAAAGGCATTTTTCAATTTGAAAATAATTTCCCCTTTTTGTTGAGAACGCTATGATTTACAAATGATTTTCAAATCATTATCAAACGTTTGTCGTTTGAGAAAACGTTTGATTTCAAATCACTTTCAATTTGAAATCAAACCTCCGTGTTTGTTGGGCATACGTAAAATTCATACCACACATACAATCGCAAAATGTAATAGTATAGGTTGCCGATCGCAGGTCTAAACCGCAACCAATTTTAATGCTGACGTCTGTTTTTATAAATAACAAGTAAGAGTGCTATATTCGGCTGTGCCGAATCTTATATACCCTTTACCATTGTGCGAGCAGAATACATAGCAATTAGACAGAAACTAAATAAAACTGGTAAATATTTTTTTTTTAAATAAGAGACAACCGGTTTTGAACTTCGCTTTTCGTAAGGGCCCAGAATATATATACTTTATAGGGTGTAGGATCAATATTTTAGAAATTACAGTTATACATGTATACCTTTTTTACCTTCGGTGAAGGGTATAAAAAGAGTAATTTTCGGGAAGTTAGGGGTCTAATCACCCCTGCATACGATAGACACTGGCGTATCGAATGAAAACTCGATAAATGTAATGTCGAGTTACTCGATGTCGAATGGTATTATTTCAAATTCAATACATTTCATTCGATATCGAGTTTCAAGATACCAAAATAAATAATTTCGATGGATTTTGCTCGATATCGAATGCGGTGATTAGACCCCAGTATTTCGGTTATAACTCATACAAATTTCCGACATTTTGGTATATAAGTCATATCCATAGGACGTATAGCAGCCCTAAAATTTAGGTTTTTATACAAATTTTGATGTTTTTTAGCCCATTTTTTGAGTATTTTGCTCATAAATTACCCATTGTCTAACCGATTTGATATTTTTAAATAGGAAGAATTTTACCATTTACTTAAGTTATATTTATATATAAACATTTATATATACTTGTATACATAATTTTAACAAAGTTAATCATAAAAAGAGTAATTTTTGGGGATTCAGTATTTCGGTTGTAACTCAGCCATTTTATAACCGATTTGGCAGATTTATATACCGACGTGTTGAAGAAGAAATTTACCATTTACTTTAGTTATAAAACTTGGACTCGGGGAGATCTATGGTTCCCGAAAGTGGGTATTTAAAAAAAAAATTTAATTTTGGTCATAACTTTTTTGTATCCGCACCGATTTTCCCGAGTTTTTTATAAAATATGTCCTACTAAAAATTTCCGATATTTTGATATATAAGTCATATCCATAGGACATATGGCAGCCCAAAAATTTAGGTTTTTATACATTTTTTAAATTTTTTTGTATGGGAGGTACCACGCCCACTTCTCCAATCCCGCCCACATTTTGTAAGATGGTGTGTATTGGAAACCTAAATGTGTGTACCTAATTTGGAAACTTTGGCTCTTGCCGTTCTCAAGATATACAGAAATAAAAAAAATACAACAACAACTAGGGTTTTTTGGAAAAATTTAGAGGTAGTCGTGGTTTTTTGCTCATATCTCCGTCATTTTTGGACCGATCTGGCTGAATTTCAATAGCAAACTTGAACGGAGTATATGTGACATAAATATACATCAACCTAGACCAGATAATTTCTGGGGTTATCGGAAAACCCATTTCAACATACACACGGACAGACGGACAGACGGACAACCGGATTTGAACTTCGCTTTTCATAAGGACCCAAAATATATATACTTTATAGGGTGTAGGATCAATATTGTGGAACATACAAACGGAATGACAAAGTTATATATACCCTCTTACCTTCGGTGAAGGGTATAAAAACTAATAATAAATAGATATCATATATATTCACAATATTCTGTACGCAAAATTTACTGAAATAGTAATATAAAATAAATGAAAATTCAGTTAAAAACCGGTCTACTTATTTTTCATTTATTTTTAACGAAAAGTTAATTTAATTTTTACTGTCAAAAATTTAACCACATGCCAGTTGACAGTTAATTTATATAAAATAACTCAATATTCATTTGTTTTTACGGAATTCGCGGTTTTCATTTAATTTTACATGAAGAAGAATTTAACTTAATCAACGGACAATATTAATAGCAACTGAAAATCCGTTTTATTATGCACTTAGTTTTTTGAATAACTGTTAGAATAAGTTAAAATTATTTTGCTTGGAATTTTAAATGTTTATTTTTTTTTTTAAATTACTGAACAGAAAAATTCTCAAATAAACTACAGTCCGTAACTGTAATAATATTGTGCGTGTAGAAATCACTCCTGAAATATTCGAACTGCCGGTGGAGGGTATCAAAGATTCGGCACAGCCGAATATAGCACTCTAACTTGTTATATTTTAAGATGCACAAACGTATAATACCCTCTCTACTATTGTGGTGTGGCTACAAAAAAATCAATTTCGTACAAAAACGAGCAATTGACTTCCCTTCTCCTAGAATTGGGGCTTGGGTACAACAAATCGGTCTTCTATTTTCCAACCAAGCTCTTTTACAAATGCTCCTTCTCCCGGAGTTCAGGTTGGACACAAAAGTATTTATTAAAAAAAAAAAAGTATAATTTTCAGCTGCGCCTTATCTTGCTTATATACGTTCAAAAACCTTAACTTCGGATTCAGGGCCCAGGTGAAATATTTAACCCGTTGGTTTAATTTAAAATATTTAAAACTCTATATATACGAATATTAAATTATTGAGCAAAATTTTGTTTTCTTTAAGCTCATATAGTATGGCGGCTATTACGCCAAAACCATTATTTCGGGAAGCAAAGGTAGTAAGTCTATAAATTTATAAACAGATTTTGCTAATTTTCACTACTAGTGTGCTACTAACTTTATTTCAGGTGAAATTGATTATAAGAAGACTTAAGCAAGTATAGGTTTATGAGTAAAAATAAGAATATTAAAAGGTGTTTTTTGCTAGTTGAATTTCAATAGCAAACTATTCCGAACAATATGTGTAATAAATATATATTAATATAGTCCGCATCTTATCTGGGGTCTTTCAAAAACTAAGCTATTTCAACTTACCCACACACCAGTGTTACCACCAAAAAAATCGATTTAAAAGAAATTACACCTGATATAAAACTTTAGTTTTATTTAATAAAAAGACAATTACAAAGAAGCAAAAACACAACAAACTCATCACAATCTTATTGTAATATAAAATAAATTAACAAAAATAACATTAAAAACTGAAAAACCATTGATAAATCATAAAATAAAACTCCTAAAATAATGAGCTTAACTTCCACAATTGGTTGCAAATATCGTCGCTGTTTTTACTTACTGACCTACCTAACATTTAACAAATTTTACAGAAGAGCACTTTTAATGTTTTTTTTCTTAAATGCAGTCATTTCCTTGCCAAAATACGAATGAAATTCGGTTTAGGCATTGTTTGTTATGTAGTATAACATCTTTTGTTATATGTTAATTAAAGAAAAATACAAATATTTTTATTTTAAATACTTATGTAACTTTATTTTCAAAAATATTTCAGTTATGTAGGTTAGTAAAAACAGCGACGATATTTAGGGAGGATTAAAAATGCTCATTGTCAATCCTTTATAATGTGTGTTTTTTTAAGCCCGATAGAGCTTACGAAAGGTTAGTTGTCAAACTTCCTGTCAAACTGCTCTCACTTTTTGCTCAGGCAAATTATCATTAATTGATTTATGCTTGAACAACGCCACCAAATTATACACAATGACTTTAAAATCAGCCATCGATTTTCGCAACTTATAGGTGACTTCATGATTTAAATGACCCAACTTATTTTTTCACAAATGAAGGCGATGTGTTGATTTAGAGAAAAAAAACTGTCAATTAAGGCCATGTCAAATAAAACTTTTACTTCGTGTTGCATTCAGAAGACTGTGCATTTTATTTATAATTGAAGTGTTGAAAAATGTTTACACTTTTGACTACGTAACACGTTTTCTTATCGGCACTCGATTTAATAATTTTTATAACACAAAATTTTTGGAAAATACAAACAAACTATTTTATGCAATCTTTCATAGTTACTTGTTTTTTATTTGATTTGATTTTACTAAATTTTTGGTACTGATTACTTAAGTACCCAAATACTTCACACTTGTACAACTCTAAAACTTAAAAATATTTTAAAAGTTTGTATTTAGCAAAGAGGTTTAATTAATTAATATTTATTCACTCTTTGTTCTGGTTTAATTTTTATTTCAACTTTTCTTTAATTTAACATTTTTTCATAATTTGTATGCGTTTTGTTTGTTTACCTTTTTGTAACATATGTTTTTTTGATTTAAAAATTTGCAAGTACTCAGTCAAGAACTGTCACTACACACCCCCATTTTGTGTTCTCATTTACTGTATTTTGTGTAGGCGAACGCAATTTAGTAAAATTCAGTAAAGTTCAGTAAAAAATAGTAAATACTTTTGAGTTCTCGAACGCAGCTAATATTTAAAAAGAAATAAATGTCATCACTGATATCGAATCTTAATTTTATTTGGGTATCTGAAGTAGAAATTTCAAATTACACCTAAGAGAAATTACCCACGCTCTACCCACGACAGTAAAAATTATACCAAATTCGGGTAGTTACTCACAAAGTGGCAACACTGACACACGCACATTAACTAACGAACAAGCAGACAGACATCGTTCAATCATTTCCGCTACGTATAAGGATCCATTATGGTCTAAGATAAATATTGCAGAAGACAAAAACGGAGTCCCAAACTTATTAAAAGCAAACTTTCCACATGCGGTGAAGGGTAGTTTACAGATTGTAAATTTTTTTCTAATATCTATAATATCTGTGGCCTTTTGACAAAACATCTTAAGTCAAATTTAAAAAGTTGAAAAAAATGCTGTTAATTATACGAATTTGCCTTAAAAAATATTTTTGTTTACGATTGTAAAATTTTTGTTATTTGAACGATAAAATTTGATAAAAATTATTTTTTCACCGAGCATTTTTTTTAATCTTTTCTTGCTATCTTATGTCGACTTAAGATGTTTTGTCAAAATGTCCCAAATATCTATTTAGGTTTAAATTACGTTAAATCACTTTTTTATCTTCTTTTTTTATTTTTTTTCAGAGGTTACAATTACATTTTCGAGATGGTTTTTCTTTCTGAT
This sequence comes from Pollenia labialis, assembly GCA_949318255.1. NCBI lineage: Eukaryota > Metazoa > Arthropoda > Insecta > Diptera > Polleniidae > Pollenia > Pollenia labialis. The sequence goes on from OX439141.1 coordinate 112,075,220, forward strand.
CCGTCTAGTCAAGCTGAAGGGACAGTTTTGACATCACCAGTCATAGCAATGCATTCAATTTCAACCGAAGCATCCATTGGCAAGCGGGCAACTTGGAAACAGCTACGAGCGGGGAAGTCTTTGTTAAAAACTAAAAGAGCCAGAAAGAGAGAGTAAAAATGGTGAAAAAGAGGGGAATAAGAGGTGAATTATAAAAAAGATTCGTAATGAGCTCATATAATCTTAACAGTGTCAAAGTTTTGAGAGAGCCTTAATTTTTGTGATAAACTTAGACATTGTTGAAAAATTAAAAAAACGAACACAAACACCTTTTATAAAAATAACAACAAAACTGTCAAGATGATAAGAGCATTTAGCAACACATTCCATTATACATATGTGCATACATAGAGTTATTAAATAATATGTATGTATACATTAGCAATTGATTATTTACTGATTAGAACTAAGAAAATTTTTTTTGTTTAAATTTGATTGAATAACAAAAAAAAAAGCGAATTGAATTTTTGGATTAACTTACCTTTTTTGTAAACCTCGTTGACGGCACCAAAATCATTAAGATCCTTTAAGAAAATGGTATTTTTAATAACTTTTTCAATGCCAGAATCAGCGGCAACAAGTACAGCTTCTAGATTTTTCAAGGCCATTTCAGTTTGTTCGACAGCACCACCCGGCACCAATTTCATGGTTGTCTTATCCAAACCTAAGCAACCAGAAACATAAACAGTACGATCTGCCACAACAGCTTGACTTTACATCATTACAATTGTTTTGAAATGGTCACAGTGTTACGATACATACAAGGGAAGAGAGAAGGTATTATAGTTCGAAGCCAAGTGGAGTTGAATTACATGGAGAGGAGCAACCAATTCGATTATCCATTAAAAAAAAACAAGAAAGAGTAATGACAAAACACAATGAAAAGAGACAAGATAAAACATGTGTTTACTAATAAATGACTCTTATTTTAAAGTATAATTTTTACAAATCATAAAACAACAATGCAACCATTTATATCCACTGCACTAGCTAGTGATATTGTTGTTGTTTGTTTTTTTTCTTCCTACGTTTTATTCATCTAAGATACATCCAAGTTTTATATAAACTTACTTGTAGGGTGCTACTGGCTTAGCCGCATTGTTAGTGCTAATCAATTTTCTGATCAAAGTTGCCATTTTATTAGACGTTGTGGTGTTTATCTGTTGGTCTTAGTTTCTAAACTAAAGTTTCTTTGCTTTGGTCAAAGAAATGGTTCTACACTTGTCAAATGTTGCCGCTTAACTGGGTGTTGAGTTTTCATATTCTCTTTAGCTTTTAAGAGGCCGCGGCTCATTTTACTCTATTCTCAGAGCTGGATTATTTTTTTCTTATTTGTATGCTCGTGTATTTTGCACAGCCTGAACTTCAAAGATTGTATACATAAAAAAAAAATTGGCTAAACAAGCAAATAAATTTCTACTTTAAATAAAAACGTCTTCAATAAATTTTATTGGGATATTTCCATAAAAAAAAAAAACTTACAAAGTAAGCGCACATTTTTGCGAAGTTTGTTTGTAAGCGAGCATATAAAAGAATAACGGTAATAAAACATCTGATCGTTACAGTCACCAATTCTTATAGTATGCGCTGAATAAAGCGCTTTCTGTGACAAAAACATTGTTTAAAAAACTGCAGTCAAAGTAGAAAAACTGTAATTTCTTTCACTTCTTCATTTGTCATTGAAAAAGCTGTTGCTTTTACTTCTGATTCATTAAATGTAAACAGTCGCTGCCAAACCAACTTTATAAAGCGAAAAGTTGTACACAAATTTTCGGGTTTTTCCGACAGTTTTTGGATTGACTGCAGTTTTTTAAAACCTATGCAAAAATTTATTGCTTCAAAGTGGGAACTCGACATATAAAATTCTTGTCTTCCGTAAGCGAGATGGTAATCGAAACTTGTACGTTTCTTTTTCAAACCTGCTGTGTTAGGAGCTCCATTTTTATTGGGTTTTATTAAGGTTGGATACCGAAACTAATTTCGGTATCGGTATTAAACTTTTTTTTTCGGTATCGGTATTTCAATTATATAGTTATCGGTAAACCGGTATAGCAACTTTTATGACGGTATATATCGGTATTAAGCTGGGATCACACGATTGCCGCAAATGCACCAATATGACACAATTATTATTGTGCTTTATTGACGCACAATAATGAAATTGCAACAACCAAATTTTCTGAAATCACACGATTGCCCTGTTTTATACAAATTTAATTGCCGCTAGTTGGTACAAAGCGAAATGGTTACAACAATTGCCGCAGAATAGTCACACGATTGTTCTTACTTATGTATATTAACTGCGAAAACAGCTGTTGTGGTAGTTTTTTATTTGTTTGAAAGTTCTTGTTGGATTGTTCATTGAAAAAAATTAAATGATAAATGATACAAATCATATACTTAAACAAATTATTGTTGAATAGTTTTATTTAATTTTTTTAGATATTCCAAAAATTAACAGTCTGTTCAACAATTTCGTATGTTTAGGTTCGAATAGAAATATCTTTAATAAAAATATTCGCACAGAACAGCTCAATATGCTTGTGAACAAACATACTTAAAATAATAAATTAAAAAAATTTAAATGCAAAATAAATAAATATGTACATACATATTTATTTTCATTACCTACTAAAAGAAACACAAAAAAGTAAATCTAATAAAAAAGGCAAATATTGGCGCGTATTGTGTTGTTTGATTGCCGCACAAGAACACAATAAATATTGGTGCATTTTTGTCATTTTTATTGACGCGCGGTTGCATAGCAAACAGTCACATGATTGCCGCACCAGGGTTGCATTTGATTGGTAAAAGTAAGCACAATATTGTCCTCGATTGGTACATGAGCCATTTGGTTGTGCGGTCACACGATTGGCGTATTAAAAAGTGTGAAAATTGGTGCATTGCGGCAATCGTGTGATCCCAGCTTTACAAATAAATGAACCAAACAAAAATAAAAAAAAGTTAAATAAATGAAAAATGTATTTATGTATATACATATTTGTGGCATTTTGACAAAACATCTTAAGTTGAAAAAAATTTTGTAAATCTTACGAATTTTCATTCAAAAAGCATTTTTGTTTAAGTTTTTCAAAAGTTGTAGTATAAATTATTTTCGTTTATTTTATTATTTGATAAAAATGATTTTTTCACCGAGATTTTTTTAAAAACTTTTTTGCTATCCTATCTCGACTTAAGATGTTTTGTGAAAATGACACAGATAGATATCGTCACCTAAATAAATAATATAAGGTTTAAGCTAATTCGAAGAATTAATTCTTTAATAACTCTGTTTCCATATTATTTTCGTATACGATAATTTTTTGTTAATGTACATTTTATTAATGATTCCCCACTTATCAGCTCGTTTTCAATTCATATTATCTCTTTTGCTATACTTCCACTCTTCTGTGTTGCTATCAAATTCACCACTGTTGTGTTTTCGACTAAAATTCTACTATCGTCTAGGGGTTCAGTGTATTAACTTTTATACACCACTAATTAACAGCAGTGACATTGATTTTATGTGTACGTTTGTAACAGATACAAAAGGCCCCCCTTTTACATTATACGATTTTTGTCGTTGCGATTATAGTCGTATTTATTTTAATTAAAGTTGTAGGTATTTAAATGCAATTTCAGTTTTTAAGTGCTGCTTGACTTAACTTATTTTGTTAAGATTAAAGTATGGTAGCACTACTAAATATAAAAAAATATCTTAAAACTAATTTTTAACCAAAATATAGTCATCGTCCAGACTTTCAATTTTCGTTGCATCAATTCTTGAGTTTATAAAGGCCTTATGACAGTTCATATTTTATTCATTGAATTGATATATGTAAGTAGAATTGATAGAAAAAATAGTAAATGTTGGAAAGAGCAAACTATAAAAAATGTAAACAAATTTATTTTTTTTCAGTTTTTCTTTTGTTATGATTTCGTTATTTTATTAAATGTTGTCAACTTTTTGTATATGTATGAGAAACATCAAAACAAAAAGCGGTATCTCGCTGAATGTGCCCACAAACGGCTGATTCAGCAACACTTTTAATATCTGAAGCTTGATATGTGACAGCGCATAGAGAAAGGGACCTAAGGGTAAAAAAAAATAAATTTTTTTTTTGATGTGGACAACATCTAAGAATGAGACCGATCCCATGCCCCCCCCCCCCCTTTACCCTTAGGCGCCTTTCTATTTTACGCGTCACATATGTATGTATGTAAATTTTAAGTTGAACAATTTTACATTTCTTCTGACATAACACATAATTTTTTATTGATAACTTTTAAAATTTTTTTTGACTATTTGCTATTTATCTTTATACAGCTGAACTCTTTGCGCTTGGTGAATTTTTCTGTTCACCAAAACCTGAACAATTCATTAAAAATTTAGTGTCATAAGGCCTTCAGTGAGAGGGGTGAGAAGATTGGAGAGGGATACTCAGCTTCATGTACTCTGTCATTTTGTTCTGTTTTGTAAATATCACACTTTTCAACTTGAAGTTGGTTGTAGGTGTATTTGTATTTACATATATAAAAATATAAAAAGAACAAGATAAAAATACAAAAATTGCAACCCTAGAATTTTATATCTGGACACTACTGCAATTTCAAAGCAGAATTAAAAAAATGGCATTAACAAAAATTGCAAGTCTGGACGATGACATAGAAACTTTTTAAGTGCATTTATTTACAAGGTGGCCTAAAATAAACAATTAATTGTTTTTGCTTTCCCTGTTGATTTTATATTGTTGTGATGTTGTGGCGCCAACTTGTCAAGTAAAAATACCATGAAAACTTAAATAGACTTTAAATCAGTAACGGCGGGTAGAGAAGACGGCTGGCAAAAATGGGGTTCGCCACCTTTCAAGGATTGTACGATATCTCTAGCGTTTAACTGGAACGAATTATAAAGTTCTGGTTGGTCCAACGGTGACGGTTCTGTTTAGTGGAACTCCATGGTATCACAATGCATCTTTGGGTCTGAGTGTGTCCGATGGATTCTGACTGCCATTTCTACCTACGAAACCTAAAGAATTTAAATCATTTCAAATTTTGCGTATTCCCGAGGTGCTCTACTTTGTAGCTTGTTAGGCCCGGCCTCTTTACCTAAAGGTTTCGAATACAAACTTATAAGATGTCAACTTGACATCGTAATCAAAAATTTGCTTAAGGGCTATGTGCTACACTGAAAGAAAAATGCTTCATATACTTAATGAATCATTTTCATAAAAAAATTTTCATTGGTTAAATGAAAATTTTCATTGTCTAAATGAAATTTCATAGTTATAATGAAGTATTTTCGTAAATCGCTTCATGGGATTTCGTAATTACGTTAAAAATTTTCATTGGATATATGAAAACTTAAGTTTGTCCAAGTAAACAAAAAATTTCAATTGGGAACATAAAAAAACAATATACAAACATAACTTTATTCATAAATTAATACAAAATTACAGTTTCCTTAAAAAAAATGTTAAATTGTTAATTAAACAATGTAAGATTTAATAATTTCATACATCTAATGTAATATGCCATTAAATTTATGAAATCAAAAATTTTTTTATTAAAGCAACATATTTTAATAATTTAAAAAAAAAATTATTTTTAACATTCAATAATAGTCTCAATCTCAATAATTAAGAGTATAAAAATATTTCGAAAAAGCATGCCATCATAAATTTAAATTTTCATTATGACAATAAAAATGTCATCATAGTAATGAAACAAAAACTTGCAATCAATAAATATGTATGTTTTTAGTTTTCTTTAATATGTACATAGTAAAGACAAAAAACATAGTTTTTTTATTCAAAAATTACACTGCCCCGGTAGGCTAGCTGGTAGTGAGCTAGTCTAGCAGCGCCGGGGTTGCGGGATCGATTCCCGCCCCAGAGACAGAAAAAAAAATGAGATAGAAAAAAAAGTTATAAAGAACGTAATTAAAAAGAAAAAAAAAAAAGGAAAATAAAAAAAAAATTTTTAAATTTTTTGAAGTATTCATCCAATTAATAATAATATTCATTATTCTAATGTAATGTTTTATTACATACATTTTAATGAAACAGGTTTCATTGATCTAACGAAGCGCTGCATAGGTTCCTTTTTAATGAAATTTTTCATGGGTTTAATGTCAAAATTCATTGGTATTGCGAAGAAAATTCTTTCAGTGTATTCTACATTAACGTTTAGATTTATAAGATTTTCGCCAGCAAGGTTAATACTGAAAAAAGATTCTATAGTTTGCCTTTAATCAATTGTGAATCAATCACTACAAAGTTATTTTCTCTCAAAGTGGTAGGTTTTAAAATGTCGAGCACGAATCACTTATCACTTTATTTAAATTGTTATCAATTTCATCCCGAAAAAATGCCAGTTTAATTTTTAAATTCACTTTAACAAGTTTGTTATAGCAATGTATATAAAACATTTAATTTTTATTTTTTCAACAATCCTTTGTGTTGTAAGAATTATTCAAAAAACGCAATAAGATTCCAAAACTCTTATTTTCTTTTAAACGAATTTCTACAGAGCTCCGAATTGCGTGAAGTAGAGGAAATGTATTTAAATTTTTTCGTTCAAATGGAAAGTGTTAAAAAATCAGTGGATATTTTAAAAGTGCACTTGGACGCTTTAAATGGACAGTGAGTAGTAATTTTAAATTCCATGATGAATTTGTATAAAAAGAAAATAAATATTCAAATTGACCTTTACAGAAATCCCAACAGAAATTGTGCCCTTATAGATAATAAATTCCTTCAGGTTTTCGAAAATTTTGGTGTTGTCAAGAAATCATTAGATGATTTAAAGATTCGTATTGATACCATTTCAGATAAGTAAATAGATTTATGAATTTTAATAAAAATTTTTTTGAAAAAATTAAACAAAAATTTTGCAGGAGCAACATTAAACCACGAGAGGAAAATATTGAGACAAATAAGTTAATATTAGATCAAAGTATGTATGTATTTGGTAACACTATAAAATAGGTTTTCAAGAAATTTTATTTAAAACTATTTTAGAGCATGAAACTTTCGAATTAAATATAAAGTACTCAAAATTACTGAGCGAATTAAATGCAGTCAAAGAGTCGGAGAAAAGGTATTTTATTATTAAATGCATTTGTAGACGATTATACTGATATGAGTGACATCATTCTTCACTAAGGTCCATTTAAGGTACATTTACACAAGGCAGGCTCATTGGGGAGAGCATTACAAAAATACCCGACTTGTCAAAATTTTCTCCATATAAAACAAAAACAATTTAACGCACACATGCACATATATTGGCTTATATAGTCTAAGAGTCTAACTTGTAAATGTACCTTAGGCCCATTACACTCAGAGTAAATTTTTATACTAACGAAGACTTCGTTCGCTTAACAGACATTAGTTTTGGAAACGAAGCCTCCTTTTGAAATCGATGATCAAGCTATAAGTTTGCCATTGAGAGTGAAACTTTTTAATGTTCAAGCACACTCAAAATCAATTCATCCGAACTTAAAAAATACTAAGCAATATCAATATTACGACGGATGTTCTTGATTCAAGAACAGCGAGATTGATTCAAGTACGGATTATTTCAGTGCGAAATACTTAATTATTTTAATATCTAATCCCGAATTTGTACTTGAAATAATCCGAAACTGAGATTGACTAAATAACACCAAGATTAAATCAATCTCAAAATGCACTTGATTTAAGTATTATAACGTTGATGTCATCCCGACTTCGTACTTAAAATAATCTAAAAAGTGAAATTAAATTGATTCTAGCCAAAAACACTTACCCCAGAGAGAGAAGGAGAATATTATGATTACCCGTTTTACACCTATACAGGGGTCTGATTCTGGCAGTCGTGATCGAGTAATTTCTCGATTCGAAAGCAATTTATTATCTTATTACTTCCGTCAATACTGAACGAATCGAAATTACTTTTCAGTGTTAAAAAGCATAAATTTGAGTTTCACAATACTGAAAAAATAATTTCGATTCGTTAAGTATCGACTGAAATAAAATTGATTTCGATTCGAGAAAGTACTCGATCACGAATGCCCGAATTAGGCCCCAGAATTTCAATTATAAAACTCCAGCATCATGCCTGGCATAGTTTCTACTTTAAAAACTAAAATATAAACTAAATCGGAACATTTGCATCTTATTTTACTCTTCACAAAAGTATATACATATGGGGTATTTTATGTCAAGTGGCCCAACTTTTGAAATCGATGTGTTCCGATTTGAAATTTGGCTAGTCCTATTGGATAGTAAAACTAGATTGGAGCAACAAAAAATTGTGTGGAGAGAATTAAATTTTTTTGTTTGAATAGAATAAAATTTTGTACATTTTTAGAGTTAAAATTATTTAGGAGCAATACAGGCTTGTTCTGAAAATCACTTTAACTCAAATCACGTGATTTAAAATCATATGTGGCTTTTAAAATCACACGTTTTATTTTTTGGTTTTCCGTTTGGAGAAACACAAAAACGGTATGACTTTCAGAACACAACTAAACCAAACGCGTGATTTTAAAAGCACGTGATTTTAAATCACGTAATTTTCAAAACATGCCTGTTATATAGGGACTAGGAGATTAGGAAGGTGGATGTTGAATGAGTCTACGAGGTAATAAGATGTAGCGTATAAAAATAACTTTAAAATTTCTGTCATAGAACCAAACCACTTATGTTGTACCAGTTCTTTGGCTCGTACAACACGAATTTGCATTACACGATCTTTTCTACTTTCATGTTATGCGGGGGTTGACTGTACTCAGTTTTATCGTCTAAAAGTGCCATTAACAAAAACATGGATTCTTCTTTTATTATTACTTAATATTAATATTTCATTTAGTCTAAAAGATAATTATTTTGCACTGGAAGACAAATATATAGAACTTTCCCATGAATTCGACAAATCTAAGAAAACAAATGAAGATCTTCAGCAACAAATAAATTCAATAACCAAAAGGCAAGTACTCTAGAATGTTAAGCATGTTAAGCAAAAATAAACGTTTACATTTTTCCAGTATTTTGGATAATGAAAAAGCTAAAGAAAATTATTGGAACAAACAACTGTTTGATGAACGTGTTGATAAGCTGCCAGAATTTAAGAAATACTGTTACCAAGATCCCGCTCCAGTTGACTGCAAATCGGCTACTAAATGTACCCAAAAGAGTGGCTACTATAAAATATTTATTCCTGGTAATAAAACGAAACAAATAATGGTCTATTGCGATGAAGAGACCAATCAAGGGGGATGGATGCACATTTTGCGGCGTCAAGATGGTTCGGAAAATTTTACTCGTCTTTGGTCGGATTATGTAAATGGCTTTGGTAAAGTTGATGGTGAATATTGGATTGGCTTAGACAATTTACATGCTCTAACTAACTACAATGGGCGTCAGCAACTATATGTTTATATGGAAAATTTTGAAGGAGAATCTAATTTTGCGCTCTACGACAATTTTGTGGTAGGAAATGCCACTGAACTGTATGAACTAAAATCGGCGGGCAAACATTATGGCATGGGTGAGGACGATTTGGAATATAATGTTGGTTCCAAGTTCAGCACAATCGACAATGATAACGATGACTGGCCAAATGACAGTTGCGCCGTTGAACGTCAAAGCGGTTGGTGGTATACTTTTTGCACATATGTGTAAGTTAAAGAAATCTAATTGATAATCATTATTTTTACTTAGAAAAATTTTTTTTTAATTAAAGCCAACCTACTGGACAATATTTGCCAAATATAACTTCACGTAATGGTGTTGTATGGAGTAGTTTCGGTGGAAAATCATATACCCAAAAAGTCATGCACTTAATGATAAAAAATTAAATTGTTTAAGCTTGTTAATAGTTGACCTTTAGTTTCGTTGTTCGTCGATTTAGTTCGGCATAAGGTCATGAGTTTAAACAAATTTTTAAATAAATATAAACATATTTTGCTCTAAAATTTTATGTTATTTCCCAATATTTCAGTCAACATTGTTGACCATCTTCAAGTGTTCTATATAAAAATACAAAAATATATTACAAAAATTATTATAAATATTACACAAAACATTTCAAACACAACTTAAGTCAAATTTAAAAAGTTTGAAAAATGCTGTTAATTATACGAATTTTCCTTAAAAAAACGTTTTTGTTTACGATTTTAAAATTTTGTATTATAAACGAAATTTTTCTTTAATTTCGGTTTATTTTATTAATTGATAAAAATGATTTTTTCACCGAGTTTTTTTTTAAACTTTTTTTTCCGTCTTATCTCGACTTAAGATGTTTTGTCAAAATGCCACAAAATTACATTTAAAAATAAATAAAGGAAACAAAAAATCACTTTTTGGAGGTGGTGTTTAGCTAAAAGCTTTTGTCAACTATATTGTTTTATTTTATTTTGGTCTCTTTCTGTTTTTGTGTATCGTGTCTTTGTATGTATGAGCTGAGATGTTTTCTGTATCTACCCTGAAGGAAACCGGGGTAAGTGTCTCCATGTCACTAGTTTTGTCGACTATTTTGGTGGCATAGTCAACGAAGTATCTAAACTACAATACATTTGCCACTATATTTGGCTTTAATACGAAAAAGATTTTATCAATAACAACTGACAAGTACGATTCCTATAAAATTTGAAGAAAAAATAAAAGAAGATTGTTATGATTTACTAAAATGTACTAGTGATTCTCTGGTTCCAATGTCTACATATGATCCCAAAGGAACTAAATACCTAAATGACATTTCCTGCAGGGTATTTTGCAGTTTAATCTCTCATTTGTGTCTAAGTCAAGTATGTGTAGGTAGAATCTCCAACGTAAAGGTCCAACCAGAATGTGCATAACGTTGCTTAAGTAAATGTGCGAATACATGTAAATCTTATGTGCCAACCACTTTGAGCTTAAAGGAACTTTTTGTTAAATTTTATAAAACTGTCATTTGCTTAAGTGAAGTGCGAAACTGATCGCAGCTGGCTGGCTGGCTGTCCATGTAACCTTGTGCGCAAAGTACAGGTTGCAATTTTGGAGATAATTGAATACTTCTTATTGAAACAAAGACCAAGCCTATTAAAAATGGGCCGAATCGTAGGACCACGAGGGGAGATAGGGGGCAATTTCTGCCAATCACCAACTTTCTAACCGGTTTTAATGAAATTTAAAAAATAGATAGATAGATCCATATTTATATGAACACATAAGCAATATTCTCCATGGGTCCCGAATAGGGTCTACTCTCGCAAATGTGTTTTAAAATAATGTGGTGTAGGGTTTTATATAGTCGGGCTTGACCGACTGTACTTTCTTACTTGTTTATATGTCCCATTTAGTTTTTTCGCCATTCCATCAACATTTTCTAATGGAATGCTTGCTTCAGTATTCGTGCTAACGGTAAGATTTTGTTGTGTCCACTGGGCAAAAGGGTTTCTTAAAGTCAGAAATTCGATTTTTTTTACCATTTAAGTTTGCTAATATCTGGGCCCTAATTATTACTGTTGGATAAACTTTTAGTATTATATGCACTTATTCGTTATGCAAATTTATTGATTAACGCATTTGAAATTGGTTCTATAGTTTTCTCGATGGATCTGAAAGTATGATGGGACATATGTGTCCCACTTTTTGTTTATTTTTATTCTTTTTTTTTTAATTTTATTAAATTTGTTACCATTAAAAAACATAGAAATCATGAACAATTCGGTAAAAACATAAAAAACTAAAAATTTATTTTAAATTATGAGATCCCATAAATATTATCAAAGTAAGTTTTGGGAATACAGAATTTTTAATTAACAAAATTCCGTTTGTCGTCCATTATACATATATCATAAAAACTAAATCAAAATCGAATTTATTTACATTTATTAAATTTTAAAATAATTTTTGTTCTCAGGAAAGCAAATTGGTTTTTCGCATGCGTAACAAATTGTGTTTGTTTGACTTTTGGTTTCGTTTTTTTTTTGCAAACAAGACATCGCTTAGTGACTCTCCTTTCAATTTTGTTTGGTAATGTCCTTTTTAATTTGAACCGCCACCAAATTTTAACTGTTTTACGGATTCTCGTGAAATTTTTTCAAAAAGGTCTCGAGTCATAGCCTTGGAAATAAACGGTACTGAATATATTTCCATCGTAGGCCATTCTTATTTCTGGAAATCTGTGGATACTCATTACTACAATCATCCCAAAAAATAGTTTTAACTCTTCTTGGCTTAAAAAGTTCCTTTGGTGAATTATGAACTCTGTTAGTGCGAAAAAATCACAAACTTTATTGAACCCTTCTAAAGGCCCAAATACACTGATCAAAGTACTCATCAAGCATTGTGGTAGTATTAGTGAAAATGTGTTTGTATGTGTGACACCGACAACGCTTGATGAAAAATCAAAAAATTTAGATATGACGGCGAATATTGCGTCCAGCACACGTATACGTTGAATTCGCCGGCTGGACAAGCATTTGACAAGTGTATTTGGCCCTTAAAACAGAAGGGACTTTCTCACTATCGCTAATCTTTGGAATTTTTTTGCTACATTAAAAACCTACATATTTATATAGTTACCAATAATTAAATGATATATTTTCAAAGCGCAACTAAAAACACGAATTTACGCACAAATCGCGGTATGCAAACCCTTGGACAGTTGAATCGTTTTTGTTCGTTTCGCAATGCAAATAAAACAAAAATCATGGTCATGCAAACTATTGTACAAACGATCAGCAACTGAAATGCATATGCTTCCAAATTTTTATCTTTGACGACGAATGGGACACATATGTCCAAAGATTTTTCTCGCAGAAGGATTAACAATTTTAAAATTTTGACAGCATTTTAGTCTTGAAATCTTGCCATTCCGAGCAATAAAATTTTAAAAATTGTCAGCGGAAAATTCTTCGTCGTCGAGGGGTTAAGATTGTTTATGCATATTCTGGTTGGATCTTAAATCTTCTAGCATAATTTTTCACCAATACTAATATTTTAACAAAATCGAAATTTGGTTGATGTCCAGTATTGTATGCCTTCTGGCATATGCTCCCAAAATATATGATAGTGGTATGTACAATGAGCGATCGATGAATCTGGATGTATAATGCTAAATTTGATCAGGTTAAACTTGTGGACTATATCTTGATATAATAATTTTGCAGATTTATTTAAAAACGGTTATTCTTGAGAAAGCGTTGGACCAATATCGCTTACATATACATAGATAGATTAGGCACAATTTATTTATATGTATATAATTTGTAAAATTTTTTTTATTGGTGGATAATTGTGTATAATTTTTTTTAAACCATTTATTTTTTCTTCCAAATTTTAATTTTTCAAAACTTAAAATATTTTTAAAATTTATTTACATACAAGTATGTCTTTTATCAATCCAAACTTTTTCCAATTCTCTCAAAAAAAAAAAATAAAAAAAAACACAAATGTTTTGTTGCCATATTTAAAAATCATTGTAAAGTTGATTTAATTTTATTTGCTGTGTAAGAATATTTATATACAGTCGACAAATATTAGCAAGTTTATGCAATTTAGAACTCACATGGTCCCTTCTGAAAATCAGTTTAATGCGCCTAAAACTGATCATGATATTTTATTGGAATAAGGTCCAATTAAGTTTTACATGACTGAAAGTAAAATCATTAGAGATTGTGAAAATCGGGCCATAACTTAATCGGGTTATTCCATGTCAAATCGACCAAGAGTGGGACCCGACACATTTTAGATTTTAATGCAATTTAGTGAAAAGGTTCCTTTTATCCTATAAGGAACATACATTAACGAAAACAAAATTTTAATATTTTTTTTCACAAGTTATGTCATGTTGAAAATGTCATAATTTATTTCTTTAATATCTCGAAAACTACTTCACATACGAGATGATGTCATCTTATTAAATTCGATATTTGACTCACGAAATTAGCTTTTATTGCCATAACTCTCTTATAAATGTTGCTATTAACATACAAATTAGCGATAATAACTGTTATGATAGGATCTATGTCATGACAAAATATTATTCTGGCAAATTCAAAATTAACAACTCCCATCCTAAAATCTCTTATAGAAGAAGATATCTAAATAAAAGATGGCTCAAAGAGCTTTTACATTAATCTTATCCTCATGACATAATTTTATTCCAGCGAGTCCATGATTGCCCATGGGTCCCAAATAGGGCATTTTCGCAAAATTGTATTGTATACTGTGGTGTAGGGTATCATATGGATGGACTTAACCGACTATATTTTCTTTCTATATTCTTCTTACTTGCGGTAAATTATTAAATTTCGTTTGAATAAAATCCTTAATTAAAGTCAATTATTTTTTTTGCTTTGATTTCTCATTCATCCCGAGCATTGCTTTATTTTAATGAATTCATTATAATTCATAAACTGTAGAAATTTGGGTCATGATGTTCAAAAAATTTTGCACTTTTTCATAAGGCTGTGTTAAAGTTTCGTTGAACAGACACAAGAGTTTCAAGTAGGATTAAATTGTACATAAAATAACAGTTGAGTTTAGATATTTGATTAACCGTTTTTTTTATTTATTATAAGTTCTACTGTAGTTTATTAATATGCAGCTATTTAAAAGTGTGCATTGCCAAAATTATATTAATATTTGTTTTTAAAACATTTTGCTAAAGGGTTAGTTTTTTCCTTGCGCAAAAGAGTTAAACTAAATTTTTGATGAATTAACTACTTGAAACTCAGTAAAATATATACACAAGCACAGATACATACTTGAAAAATTAAATGTTTATGCACACGTCAACATAAAAACGCCCCACTGTATCACAGCAATGAAAAAGAAAATGTAAATAAACGTATTAAATAAATATTTTGGGCTTAAAGGTTATGAATAAAGAATCACTTAATTTTAAATGCCCAAAAAAATAAACAAAAGTCTTTTCAATGTATATTAATTACAAAATTTTAAACACTTACACAAAAGCAAAAATACTCATTCGCATTGAAAAATTATAAAATTCCTTAAATTTTGTTGAAACCTAATAATTATATGTTGGCAAAAAGGAAAAAAAATGTGCATAAACTCCCTGCCCCATATCATCGCCCAAATGTTGTGCATGAAGGCTTTACAACTTCAGTTAAAAGAAATTCAATTTCTCCATTTAAATGTTTGTTTAAAGGCAAGAATTGTTTTTGGTCTTCTTTAATGCAAAAGTAAAAATATAAGTGGAAATAAATAAGTAAGAAATTTGAGTCGATCAAGCCCGATCATATGATACCTTACAGCATTTTAGAGTATAAGGTAAAATTATCGTCCCAAAAACCAGTACCCATGTTCTATAACTATAGTGAGAACTTCTCCTTCGTTTCCCGAAAATTGAGAAAAACGTGTGTCTTTAAATCCTGTCGAAAACTATCAAAAGAGATTACGTCGTTACGTTATAAATGTTATAATATTCCAATCAAAGCCGATGTGACATTGCTGTATATGAGAACGCCGTTAACACATAGCGTTGACGGCGACCAAAATTTACTAAAATTAAAAATTAAATTAACAACGGCGGCGAAAATACAACCAAATTATGTAAAGTGCGACTTTGATGTTAGTTGTTTGCAAACGAGCTTTAAAAACATTCGTATATTTTATAAAAATGGTAAAAGCAAAATAAGTTAACAATTAAAAATGTGCCAGGAATAAAATATTATTATTATTCTTTGTATTTTGCATTTTTAATTGTTTTTTGGAGTTAAAATTTTTCGTCACCTCATTTTTATTCATGCTCTCAAAAGAAAAATCAATCCATCCGTACTCAAATCAATCCGAAGCGGTATTAATAGTACGGTGAGTACGGATTTTCTTGAATCGAGTACAGAAAAATTGATTCATGTACGGATTTTATGTCGCAAAATACTTTAATTATTTATATTCAATCTCGATTTCGTAGTTAAGTAAAACTAATATTGAATCAATCTCAAAATGCGCTTGATTTAATTATTATAAAGTTGATTTAATCCCGAATTGGAAAGAAAAGATTATTATGATTGAGTTATTTACCCGTATTAGAATGATAAGACACCAACATCATGTCCGATACGGTCCTTACTTTAGAAATCTTATGTAAATATTTAACCAAAAATATAAACTAAATGAGAAGCAAGAGTTCAAATTTACTTTTTAACCCTTCGTGGTACACATGAGTCTGGCCAGAACTTTTTTTGAATGTGTATAGAAAATCACCGTTTCCCAAAGATGCTATGCTACCTGGCTGCTAATTTTTCTTACTCAGCCACCCAGTTGATTCAATATTAGAGAGACAAGTTTTGTTTCCAAGGGCTCTACGACTAAACAATTCATGTCTTAGATCTCCGAATGCCGGACAATGGCAGAGAAGATATTCTGTTGACTCCTCCTCCTCGTCACCGCATTTTCTACATTAGGGAGTTCTAGCCTTTGAGTTCTTCCAGCCGTACCTAAACAAGAGCGGAAAGCGTTTTCTAGCTGTCAAAAATTTTCAAGCCCAAGCAATTTGTATGAAGCATCCCTAAATAGCGCGGCGTCAACACTTTGCAATTGGAAAATCCGATTTTGACAGCGCTACTGTTGATTAATAATGACAATTTAGCTATTTTTATTATATTTATATTACGTTTTATTTCTGTTATGTGGGTTTTATAAAACAAAAGAGTTAACAGTATTGCTTGTGACTCAACAGGGACGCTCTTGTCTAAGAAGGCATATCATATATCATATAAAAATAGTTTAGCTTAATGTGAGTTTATGGAAATGGAAATTTCTCTGAGTGTTGATGATCCAATGACCCAATTTAAACCGTTTAAGTTTTTAATTCCAAAAATGAGGTGGACATAATTTAACTTAAAAATAAATATGTATATTCCAATTTATAGTTCAAAAGTAAGTGAGTTTATACAAACGTTTAAGCAGAGTAATACAACTAAATTATTTCTAGAACCGAAAGTTTTATAAGTCTTAGGGTCATTCGTACAACTTGTCGTTAATTGAGAGTAGGATTTTAACCTACCCGTTAGGGTGAGCCTTTATAATATCGCTCACTTTAGTTTTATGCATAGTTGTTATATTGAAACACTTTTTATACGTGGGACAAAATCCTACCTTAACGCAAAGTTGTAATAGTGTCCCTCCGACAAAAAGGTTTTAAGATGTTACACGCAGAACGACAAATTTTTTACCTCTATTGCTTCTTGCGAGTAAAACTCCATACGAGCAAATACACACACACACACAGTCGTTTAATTTCTTCTTTCAAACTACAACATTGCCAAAAACCAAAAACTGTGGGCGTAGGTGCAACGAACGTTTGCAAGTTTATATAAAAAAATGAACAATAAATCGCATAAAAAACAAACTGTGAAACCTCTTCAAGTCCCTACAAATGCAGTTGATTTCATTGAATTGTAATCTGTTCTCGGTTGAAATTTTAAACGTACACACCCAGAAAATTAACAGCAACAGGTACCACGCCACCATCAGACAGCGTAAAATCCATGTTTGGCATAACAAAAAACAAAAAAAAAAAAAAAAAAATTGAAGGCTGCAGCAGGAGTAGCAAAAAGACAAAAAGAAAATAAAATCCATATACAAACGTTGAAAATGAAGACAGATGACAAAAATGCATGTTTACGCACAAATAAGCCAAAGAAATACACTGAAAAAAACTACTGTCAATATTAATAAAATTTGCTTTTATTGGGTTAAACTTTCTTACGAATTTTTTTTCGTTATTAATAAAAAAAATATATCTACATTTTAGAAACGCACTTACGGTAACTTAAATTTTGATTTAAATTTTTGTATTTTATTTAATTTCTCTCAGTGCTTTTCCAGCCTCGCTCTATTGAAGATGCTGTTGCCCCAAAACAACAGTAGTTTGTAAAATCATTCTGTCATATGTGGCAGTAGAGTTTTTTGTTTCACCACTTAAACTTACAAACGATTATAAATTCAATATGAATACAAATAATCAAGCAAAAATTTTAATGTTAAACAAAAAAAATTTTAAAGAAATTTATTACCCTAAAGCGTTTTTATGTCACATTTTCGCGTATTAATTATTGTGTGGCACCAACAAATATTCACAACTACAAATGCAAATTGAAAGGATGTAACGTTTAAAGAATTTAGCCTAGATAATTTAAAAGCAACACAAATTCTACAATGCCTACCCGAGAGTACAGAATGACATTTTTGAATAAAATATTTCGTATTTGGACCAAATCGAATATTTTAATAAAAGATCGTCGGCTAGTCGATTATCTTAAAAGGCTAAGAGTAGAGCAGTATCTTTTTACAAAGGCTGGCCCAACCATAATGCACGATGTTAATTGTGAGTCACACCTTAACGTCAAGATGTTTGCCCAACTTAATTAGACATTTCTTTGTTTCAGTGCTTGACAAATTCAACCATGGAGAGGTACACAATTGAGCAGCGCGTTAAGTTTGTTGAAGCCTTTTACGAAAATGGCCGTTTAAATCAAAATGCATTTCGTGCACTTCGTAATTTTTTTGGTCAGCATAATCGTCTAAATGTGTCGACAATCGGGTGTGTAGGAAATGTTAAAACAACTGTGTATGCTCGCCCCGTTCGTTCTGCGGGAACATAACTGTTGGTCGATGAGGTCGTCCAAGCAGTAATCGTGATAACGGACTTCTTGTGGTCAGAAATTGAGGATTTGCGCCTGGACGATATGTGGTTCCAACAGGATGGTGCCACTTGCCACACAACCAACGAAACAATGGCTCGAGAAATTTGATGGCCGTATTATCTCACGTCGTGGCGAGGTAAACTTGCCGCTACATTCATGTGATTTGATACCATTGCACTTCTTTCTTTGAGAATATCTCAAAGAAAAAGTGTACGCTAATAACTTAAGAACAATTCAAAAGCTAAAGAATGAAATTAGTCGGCACATTAACGACATTGAACCTCAATTATGTCTCAGAGTCATTAAAAATGTCACCGAGACCTGTTTCACACAAAATTGTCACAGATAACAAAAACTATTAAGATAATTCCCTGAAAACTTTTTGTTTTATTTACAATTAACGTCGTTCATCTTGGTTAGACCATGAGAATTATACTGAATAAACTGCTTTTATGAACGATTTTATATCGGCTTTGACTAACTAAACATAAGCGGTATTTAAAAATATTGTTTTTACGGTATTTATTTAAATAGCTTGTGCCATCATTTAAACAATCCCCAGGCATAATAATCTACCCACGATTACAACTCACGGGACCATCTATGACGACTTAGATTTTCAGTTGTGTATGATTTTCTTTTGATAATAAATATACACCCAGTCGCTTTATTTTATTTTTTAAAAAAAGAATGTTAGGTGGCTCGTTTGTGATTAAAAATAGGCTGATTATAGGCCCATTGTTTCATCAAGTGCTTCCCAGATTAATCTTTTGGTACAATACATATTTGGTATAAATTTGGAAAAAAATATTTTTGGCCCAAATTTAATCTAACTTATAAGCAATTTTTTGGAAAGAAGCTTGTTTAGGGCATATGGGAAATTATAAACCGATTGTCACCATTTTAAATACGCTAAACACTTGTGATTCTAGCAACCTGTGCATTGCGCACGAAGTTGATGTGGACAGCCAGCCAGCTGGACAATATTCCTTTGTCTTACACACATCAGCAAAAACACATAATACTATCTATACCCCAGCTAGCATTTGAGTGATAATTTTTGGTAAAAATCGCATAAATGAGTCACTTGAGCGATTGAAAATGGATTCAAATATGATTCATTCATATGTTCAAAAAATAATGATTTCTAAATGTTTTAAATTTAAAACTGATTTGCCACTAGAGCGATTAAAAGAGATTATGAGTGCAAAGGAATCAGAAAATTGTATCATAAATAGTTCTTTGAGGTGATTTATCGATAGGGTTGCAATTTCCCACGTCGAGAGTATTATTTTGAATCGAAAAATGAGCTCACAAGATTTGATTATGATACTAAATGCTACCTGGGACTTATAGTGGTATGGGTATAAAAACAAGAATAAGCAAACCTTAATTGTGTGGGATCAGTCGGTATATTACTGTGCGACATCACGCAATCAATACCCCGGAATAAGGATTGTTAAGGGTAACTAAATTTGCTACTTAAATTGGTTTGGTATAAAATAAGAACCTACATAAATGATTCATTATTAATACAAGTCTCCATTAAAATTTATGTGAAAAATAAGTGTTTTGATTATACATATATCGGCCGCAAGAGGTCCCAGCTAAATTTTGTTAAGATTTGAAAGCAATAAGCACGTATACTGCATCCCTACCGCTTCCTTTTTTGCTTCTAAAAATTACTGCCTTACTCTACTGCTGTAATAGGGCCCATACACAACACCATCATGATTGAACACGTTTTTTTTACTCCTTATTCGTTTTAGGATACTAGCAATAATAACAGCAGCACAAATTTTATCGTTATTCATTACAACCTTTTCCACACAATTTTTGGTAAAAAATGAATTTTGTACCAGCATGCTGGTGTGGTGTGTGCGTCAAGCTTAATTGCACAATCACTCGATTGTACAATCATGATGGTATTGTTTATGGGCCCTATAAGATAACGCATACAATCCTACCTACAATTGTTAAATGCGGTGCTAAATACTACCTGTAGATGTGAATCCCTGCTTATTCGTTTTTTAAGATAACATTTTCTTTAAGACTTCATTTATTCTTTTGATAAAAAATAAAAAATTTTAGCTTTATTTTACAAAAATCATACATAATCATCCTTATCGTGGTTGGCGTATTATAAATACGCCTGCGACTGTTTCGTAATAGATTAAAGAGAAGATGAACTTATTTTCTTTAATCTATTACCAAACAGTCATAGGCGTATTTTAAATACGCCAACCACGATAAGGGTGAATAATTCTTATAAAACTATAATCCTTTTATTCCAAAAAAAATTTTTAAGATTTATAAAAAAAATTTTAAGCGCTGAAATAAAAATTTTTTCAATGCTTAATTTTTTTCACTTACATCATACACGTAAATCATGTCAGTTTTCAAAGCATGAAATAAGCGATCTATAGATTTCTACAGCAGAGCTTTTACGCGGGGAATTCCAAACAAAAATCATGTCATATTTCATAGAAGTGTAAGCGCTTCACTCCGAATTTTCCATTACATTACTACTTCCGAGGAAGCATCAGTTTTAGCTGGGAGTGAGTTCAGAACATATTCCAAAATGAATAAAATCGTTTTTTTTACTTCGGCATTCATTGTTACCCAGAATGTATAGACTATTGGCGAATTAAGAGGATAATTTTGATGTCCCCAAAACGAAATAATAAAATTTTTATTGCACGAATTTATTTGAAATGGGTATTAAATATTGAATTCATATGAATCCATTAACCCCACATATACGAGGCCGGGTCAATAAGTACGAGACTTAAAAAAAACACAAGTTTTTGTATAAAAAGCAATTTTATTTTTCAACGTAGTGTTTTTAAGCTCCACACACTTTCTCCAATTTTGTTGTCCCTTTCAAAAAAAATAAGACTTGCCAGAAAATCAAAATTTTCTAAAACGGTCACAAAAAGGAAATTCGCCAACAAAAGTGGCAAAAAAAGGGTATTTTATACCAAAAAAAATTAGTCATGTATTTACCAATAAAGGCGTCGCAAAAAAGCTGTTTAAGGAAAATCAAAGTTTTTTAAAAGTGAAACAAAAATATTTATTTCAGGCAAATGGTGCTCAAAAACTTAATTTTTTATTTGTAAATATTTAAAGTTATTCAATAAATAAAAGATTACAAATATGTTTATGAGTTCTGCATTTTTGAAATTGTACTTTTAATTTAGAAGTCGTGAAGAAATGCTTTAACAAAAACTTTTTACGCATACTGACGACCTTTTGTGAATGAGAATTCTATATTTTGTTATTAAATCTTCACTTGAAGTCCATTCTTCATATCCGTTTCGAAAAAGTTAAGAGACAGAAGCATGAAACTGCAAAATTCCCCTATGAGTATGTTTCAAAGTTTATTTTTAGGCAATGATAATTTGAAAACGCTTGCTTAGCTAAAGCACTACTTTGAGGCTAGGAAAAATATAAATGCAACAATTTTATTAAATTTGAGTGAATATTTTTCTTTAATCAATTTTTTTAATTTCAGACATCAAACTAAAATTATTTCGCATTTGTACTCATACGTTTTGTCATTTATCTTAATTTCTTTAAACTTAAATTTGTTGATAAAAGCCTTTGCCTTAAGAATTCTGTCTTGAATTTTAAAACAATTAAAATTTGCCTTTTTAGGGGTACAACGGCAATAAGAGCTGCTTGCGACAAGAAGTTAGTGCAATTTCTAAAAAGAGTCAAAAAGTGACACTAGAGCGTCAAAAAAGTCAAATTGAAACTTGAGCATCACATCCACGGCTACCGTTAGGAATTTTTAAAAAGTCGCACAAAAGGTCGTTTAATTAAAACGAAATCGCTGAAAAAAACGTCTGAGAAAATAAACGTCGCCCATCTTTTTTTAACGTTCTGTATTAATAAAAAGCACAGCAAAACAGAAAAACAATTGTAACAAAACTGTCAGTCGTCTTTTTTATATTATTAATGTGTTTATGTTCACTAAAAGCTGTTTACAAACACTGCAAAAGACAGCTTTGACTTCATGACTTGGTTAAGCCATTTATACTTCAGTTCCCAGTCTCTCGAATTTTATCATCAAATATTCTAGGAAGGACTTGCAGCGATGTTAACGTTAGGCGGCTAAAAATAATTTTAATAACTTTAATAACCTTTGAAAAACCTTTGAAACTTTCCGAAAAATTTCTTAAATACATTCTATACATGACAAGGTAATCAAATTGATGCCAAAGGAACAGTTATCTTTAAATTGCTTTTAAATTTTAACGACGTTGTTTTGAAAATTTTTTTTTATAAACTAATAAGCACGTTTACAATTTACTGCATTCACAATGGTCTCCGAGTGGAAGTGGTGCCTTTGGGCACATAACCCTACTTACCCTACTGCAAATTAAACGTTTTTTGTGAGAACATTTATTAAAAAAAATGGTAAACATTAAAAAAGTCGCAAAAGGCCGTGATAAAAAAGTCTCACAAAAAGTCCCTGAAAAAAAGGGTCAAATTGCGAACAGTAACCCTGATCACAGTTGTAACGCTGATCCAAAAATATATTTTATCATTGGAGTCATATCTTTTTTCGCTGAGCCATTTCTTCTTGTTTTCAACTCAAACCAGAAGAGAGGCTTAATCCGGATAATGGGGCGAATGAGGGAGCAATTCATAACTTTTTTCCATGGAATGCACATGTACTTCACTATTTTATTTTCTCCCTAAATCACTGCTGTTAATTGCTATCAAACACCAAAAAAAAAAAATTAAAAAAATTAAGCAGCTGATCAAAATTTTGACAGCAATCAACTCATCTGTTGACAGGAGCAGTGTTGCCATTTCAGTTAAGAGGCGGAGAATTCAAAAAGCTACGGTCTTATTGACCAGCCCTCGAATAAGGCCATTTTTTGAAATCACTTCATGACTTTTTTTTTTTGTAAAAAAGAGTATTTTTCTTAAAAATGAAATTAACCAATAAAAGAGAGCCATTAACAATTTACACACAGCAACTTGATAATTTATTTTGTGGGATTTTTAGAAATGTTTTTGTTAAAGGCTCGTGTTTAAGCTTTATCGTCATCCACATCTTGTGATAGCGCTGATGATGACGATGCGTGGTAAAGAAATTAATTCATTTAGGGAACGTGCGTTTTTACAAACCCAAAATCTTCCTTTTTTCATCTGAACACATAAATGCTGTCTTCTTTAATTTTTTAAAACTTTTTTTTTAGTTTTGTCAAGCGTTTTCATGTCAATTGTGGGTGTAATCAAGTGTATTTAAAGTGCAGAAATATTTTTGTTGTTGGTTCAATTTTGTCATTTTTGTTTGGTAGAAATTTCTTTTTATTTCACTTTGAGTGGGTGCAACAATTTCTGTTCATTAAAATGCGTGCGTGTTTTGAAGTTTAAAATTTTAACATGATTTTCAAAATCAGTGAAGGGTTTGGTTAAAAATGATCAATACAATAATCATATTGAATTTATTTTAAAAATTGATTGCTGTTAAACTACATTTCAATTCCATTGTTTCCATTCCATTCCATTTCTTACACTTTATTTTAAAGCAAATTCTTGCAAACAATTTTTTAAGTCTTTGCTAAATAAAATCAATAAATTTTAAAATTACCATCAATTTTTAAATTCCAAAGTCATGCTTGCTTAAACATATAATTAACATGGCTTCCATAAAAAATGACTTCATTTGAAAATACTCTTCTTTCTTAAAAGGTAAATGTACAAACATATTTACTTACCAATCTGCTAGTGGGAAGGGCTTCTTTGAAAATGTTTCAATTTACGATATTTTATAATTTTTCTTTTTTATTGGCTTTAGACTGCCTGTTTATGTGAAAAACAATTATATTGCTGTTGGTGTGGTAAAATGACTTGAAGCTAGTAAGTTAATATCAGCAAATAAATGGCTGTTATTAGTTACTCATATGAATTGTAACATATTTTGAAGGACCAATTTTTTTTTAAATTCAATTTAAGAACTCAGATAGAGAATAAAGAAAAATGGGGCTATGGTATTATAAGTTAAATGAACCGATTTAGTTAATAAGAAGGAGGACAATTATAGATTTTCGAGAACAATATTTTGGTATAAAGTTTGAACTAACACGAAGGCTAGTTAAGCAATCCTTGACTTTTTAAATTTTCCGTCTCTCAACTGAAAAGGAAATACTACATCTGTCAATAGGCATCTGCCTGTTGATTCCTGTCAACATTTTAGTAGGCTGCGACAATATAAAATACCACAATAACAAAAGTAAATTAAATTTGTTCGAAAATGAATCTTCGCCTGGCAATAAAATTTCCGAAATCAATCAAAAATTAGGTAATAATAGCTGCGTTCGTTTACCCCAAAATTTGTACAAATTTGTACTGGATTTTACTGAAATGCGTTCGCGTACACATAAATTTGTAAAATTTTCATATTAATCACCTACTGGATTTTACTGGGGTTTTACTGGAAAAGTAAACGAACGCACATATTGTTTGAATGATTTTTCATATTTACCTTCACCTATTGTTAAGGAGAAATTTTATATATTTTATGAAACTTATCATTAATCTAACGACAATTTTTCATTAACTTAATGACCAAATTTTCATAGGAACAATGAAAATTTCATTATACTACTAAATCAACTTCATTAAAGAAATACAACTTCATCATTAAATGCATGAAACAATTTAATTTGATTAATGTAACTAAGTTTCTTAATTAATGCAGCAACTGCATTCAATTAATAAAAAAAAAAAAAAAATTATTAATATTTCATGTAATCAGTGAAATATTGTTGTTGCATTAATGTATCATTTTATTCCATTAATGATAGAGTTTTATAATACAGCTTGAAAATCATTATATACTATATATGAAGCATAATGAATTTTCTTCATTGAAATAATGAAAAGTTTCATTGGATCACTTTCAACGGAAAATCCAATGATGAAATTCTGTATTTGACAGGCATCGGTAGCAGACTACCGTAAATCGAATTTGCTTTAATTGGCTTTTTGCTGGTGGCTTATAAAAAGGTGTCGGACTTTTATGCAGTTAAAATCGCGTTTTATGCGCATAAAAAATGTAATAAAAATAGAAATATGTTCGCTAAAAATTAAAAATATATGCAGGTAAAATTATCTTAAATTTTTTTATTAGTGATAAAAAAAAACATAAAAATAACCAGAAAAAACAAAAATAGCATGAAGCACGTTAAAATTCAGTCTCTTAAACGTAAGAATGGCACAATAACCACATAAGTAGAAGTTAAAATAAAGTAAAACACAAATATATAAAGAAACATTAAGACAATCATGTAAATTAAGTCACTTGTAAAGGCCCAACTATAATACCATATTCCACTTAAGAAAACATTTTGTTAAATTTTTTGAAACTGTCATTTGCTTAAGCAAAGTGCGAAATTGATCGCAATTACATACGAATCAAATGTTTATTTATTTTGTTTTTTAAAATGCCTTTAAAGATATATTTGACCCTACATTTTTTTCGAAATAAAAGTTTACTGCCTGTTTTTCAAAACAAAATAAAATCGAAGTGCTGATAGTTTCTCTGTGGTATATTCATTTTCACCACGCTGTTTTCGAAAACAATTTGAATTAACTATGCAAACAGTTAAGTATTTAAAACAATAAGTTTAAATCTTTAATTTTTGTTGAATCTTTATCAAGCTTGCTACGAATCTGTTAAGTTAAGTTACCGTCCAAAAAATACATCATATTTATGGCAATATCAATTAACTTAAATTTACCACTGTTTAATCCTTTTACAACATCTTTGAATTGTCAAAAGTTTTCAGCATAATACATATGTAATTGCTTTCAACCATGTCAACCGTCTGGTTGTTTTAGTGTGTAGAGGAAGACATAAATCCGGATAATTCTTTTTATATGCGGCAACACGCGAAGTTGCTTCACAACATATTTTTCCCATAAGAAATCAATACAAAAATATCATCGAAGATGTCTTTTACCTCTTCTGCGGAAGAGTTAATGGCAATAGAAAGCAATTTAAGCAAGTTTTTTTTTAAAAATATGCAATATCAGAAATATATGCAAAACTATGCATTCAAAGCAAAAATATGCACTAACAAATCGATGCCACTTTACTGCAAATTTCTTGATTCGAAAAGATATTTTGTATTTGGTAATATCCGACTGACGAGAACAAATGTGCATTTGCATAAAAATCCGGGCCTTGCTTATAAGTATTTTCGTATATATGGCGTTTGTTACAATCTATTTTCTTAAAAAGTTTTCAGATGTTATTGATAACACTATGCGACAGTCAAAATCGGGAAGGGTTCAAACTACCGGGGAAAGTTATATCGGTAAAAAGAAGTTATACGTGTCCCGGCGTTTCGCTGGGTCACGTCTAGGAATCGAGATATATCGATTTGAAAAATGGGCTAAAAACATCAAAATTTTTATAAAAACCTACATTTTAGAGCTGTCATACGTCCTATGGATATGACTTATATACCAAAATATCGGACATTTTTTTAGTAGAACATATTTTATAACAAACTCGGAAAAATCGGTTCAGATACAAAAAAGTTATGACCAAAATTTAATTTTATTTCAAATACACACTTTCGGGAACCATAGATCTCCCCTTCCCGATCACTGACCCCTACCATTTGTCGCACAGTGTAATGCTATCAATATATATTTGCTTTAAATACTCAAATACATTTTAGCGAATGCGAGTGCGAATGCAAATTAATGTATTTTTATTAAATCTTTAGCGTGTAAAAAATTCAGATTCTCAATGAAATTCCAAAAAAATAATGCCAAAAAAACATACTTTTATAATTAAATTGCTGCCCAATCAATAAAACTTTAGGAGCGATATCCCTTAAGCAGGGCTGCCAACTTTGACGATTTATCATCATTTTGACGTTTTTTTGTTCCGAAATTAGCAAACTTCCGTTACACATTTTAAGACTTTCTTAGTTACACTATTTTTAATCGATTCATAATGATTTATTTTAAAGTTTCACAATTAAGGGTTGTGAACAACCTCTCCACCGGAGATGCCTGATTTTTTTCTAAGAAGTAACGATTTTTTCAGTTTCCAAAGTCTGCATACAACATTACATTTTCTGACAATTTTGTTTTTTAATTTTGGAATGTTTAACTGCCGTACCTTAACAAGAGCGGAAGGCCGAACGTTTTTTTTTGCATAGCTTTTACGCTGATATACCATACCTAAGCAAGAGCGTTAACGTTGTGGCACGAACAGTAGTGATATCTTTCTTGTTTAATAAAACCCACAAATTATAAATAAAAATAGAGATAACAACGCTAGATTGCCATTATTGATTAATATTAGCGGCCTACTTCACTATTAAACGAGCTGTCAAAATCGGTTTTTGCAATTGCAAAGCGTTGAGGCTGCTCTATTCAAAAGATAGAAAACGCGTTCCACTTTTGTTTAGGTGTGGCTGTAATATGCAAGTCTTAAGTAAATCTTTAAATGATTATTTTCAGAGTACAACAACAACAATGTCACACACGTCAAACCGTCATCGAATGAACCTTTAACGATTCTATCTATAAATAATATTTTCAACAATTATACGGAGAACATATCACGAGTTGTAAGATAATATCTAGATTAGTCTCATACGATTCTTGGCATTGAAGACTCGTTAAATAATCTTTACCCACGTCTTAAACGATTCTCAAGCGTCTTACGCTGTGCTGTGGAAGAATCTCACTCGTGTTACTGTTTTCCCGTGTGAGGAATCTTTATATTTATGTTTCGTCAAACCGTCATCGAATGAACCTTTAACGATTCTATCTATAAATAATATTTTCAACAATTATACGGAGAACATATCACGAGTTGTAAGATAATATCTAGATTAGTCTTATACGATTCTTGGTATTGAAGACTCGTTAGATAATCTTTACCCACGTCTTAAACGATTCTCACACCGATTGAAGAAGCGTCTTACGCTGTGCTGTGGAAGAATCTCACTCGTGTTACTGTTTTCCCGTGTGAGGAATCTTTTACGATTAAAAAATTCGGGCATCAACGATCAAAGACGTTCTTCATGAGACTCTCAGTATTTCCTACACGTTTGAAAAGTGCTAGGTGGGAATGAAGTAATTATGTTTTTGTTTGAATGTTTTTTTTTATAAAAATCGATCAAAAATTGTTAAGAAACAACTAAATTTTATGTTGTCCAATTGTTTTGACGATTTTTCGAAACGTGAATGACGATTTGTTTATTTTTTCTCAGGAAATTGACGATTTCATCACAAATTTATCTGGCAGCCCTGCCCTTAATGCTAGTTATCACCATCACACAAGTCTTACGTATTTTGAAACATTTAAAAAAACGATGAAGTCGTATGGGATGTCAAATTGTTTTTCGTAATACTTGTCGTTTTTATAACACATTGCATTCGTACTATCACACTTTTATATATTATGTACTTGAGTTTTTGACATGTATTAATACAAAGTGTAATAGTGTAAACTAGCCTTTAACAATATCGCATTTTAGAAGAATTATTTTGCTGGCTTTCCAATTCATAGCGATTTTGTAATTTTTTTTCTTACTGGAAATTAAATCATTCTCTTTTAGTTTGAAAATAACTAAAGCCTTAAAAACATTACAAACTAATTTAAAATTCATTATTTTTAAAATCAAGTAACACTAAGTCGATCATTACTGCACTACTCTCAATTCTTCAACTTGTTTTAGCTGGTGTAGCAAAAGTAATACAATCCCTATAATTTGCATGCAATTTTTTATAGCACTAAATGGTTTTTAACTAGTTTTTCATATGATTTTCACGCTAAATTATTTGATTTTAATTTGCTGCGTAATTGATGGTTACAATTTGTTTATTGGTGGCTATTAAGCTAAAAGCAAGACACGGAAAGAAAAGGTAAAGACAGAGGGACCCTGGCATATGTTTAGCTCAAATTAGCAAGTAGATGGACTTTGGTTTGCAGTATTGAACTAGAGCAGCGTGTTTCAAATGAAAATTATGTGAGATGGCTAATAATTTTATGGCCAATGAGTTGTTAATATTTACGAGCCAACTTAATGATGGTGTTTGTAACGATACATGAAAAAATTGAACAGTATTTATTTGTTGTAAGAAATTGGAGGAATATTTATTAAATGAAATTTGATCATAAAGTAGTAGCAACAACATTTTGTATACAAGCAGACAAAGGCGTCATTTATACTATGATTTTTAAGACATGTTTTTTTATTTGTAGACGAATTCGGTAGAGAAGAAAGAGGGGTGGAAAAAAGATATGACTTCTTTTCTTCGTGTTTTTTTCTAGTTTTCTTTTACTATCATTTCAAATCGGCTCATAAATGACCAATTTACAGACATTTAACTACTTTTTTCATCCAGAATTCGGAACAAAAGCGCACATATGAGCTAGGCGGATCGAATTTGGCTTACATTTTTTTCTATATAAGGATCATTATATGTGACCTTCACGGAGAAAACGGGTTTGGACTTAAGAGTGGATTCTGGTACCTATAAGGGTGTTAATAAACTTTAAATGCGTTTTTCTCAAAACTTTATTTTCACACACTAGGTTCCTCTTCTCGGAAAAGATCTCATATGTTAAAAAGAGCCGATTCGATCCATTATTTCACTTGGTCCCGATGCTCGAATTTAAGATTTTGGTAAGATTTTCAATACAATTATGAAGGGTATAGATTTTACACAGCCGCATATTCCAATTTACATTGCTGTTTTATTTAAATTGACTTGACTCAAAATTCCCTCTACGTTTGGCAAAAAATTGAGGTAACGGTTTAATATTTGGAGGATCGAATTTTTAGAAATGCATTAAATAATCACGCCTATCGTGAATAAAAAGTGAACAGTTTTTCCTTTGAAATTTTGCTTTTCCCCATAAATTTTTAAGGGTAAACAAAACAAATTTTTTTTCTGTGCTGTATTTATTAACTAAAGGCTCAGTTAGTCTTTACTTTCTGTTACGAATTAGCTGATTTGTTTTTGTTATTAAAAAACCTGTGAAATTGAATAGTTTTTCTGTTCTGTTGCGGTTCAGTTTGTTAAAATCAAAAACTTGTTAAGTAATTGTAAGTGACAGCAAAATAAATAATAAAAAATACATATTTATATTGAAATAAACTATTTCTTGATTTTAAGAATTCATAAAATTAGTTTCTTCAAATTTATGTGCATTAAACTCATTGAAATAAAACAACGGTCAGTGCAAAACTAATAAATTTGTCATAAATGGCTGATAAGTTGCTACAGAAAAAGTAACTATAACAAATTCGAAAAAGAACGGCACGGAACAGAACAGAAAGTAAAGACTAATTCTGCCTTTATTTGCAAATGTCAATTATTAAAATTCCAATTTTTATTAGCGAATTTATAAAACTTTGTTCTGAAACAAATAAAAATTTTTTTGAAAATCGCTACCAAACAGAAAGAATTTTACCTAAGATCTACAAAAAGACGGTCAAACATGCAGGGGTAAAAATTTTGGTATGGGTATATTTTTCGTGAAATGGAATAGGTCTAATATTTCGAATACAAAGAATAAGCAAACCTGATATTTTGCAAGATGTTATACTTCCATGTTCAGACGAAGATTTGCAGTTGCTGTCCGTTTTTTAACGAAATTTGTGGTGAGCTCAAGATTTGTGGAAAAAGCTAAGAAGGTACGAAATAACACCAGAAACCTAACAAAAATTAAAAAAAATCAGGCGGCTTCACTGGACACTAGCGTCTGCTGTTCTATTTAGCAGTGGGGAGTCTGACATCTTGCCAAAGTGATATATTATAATTTGTAAGGGTTCTGCAATAATATGCACTTGGATCGTTTCGTATCGATAATGTGCCTTCTGGTGTTTCCGGGAACTCTTTCTCGGTACTTCATTTTAACTGCTTACATTTGGTTTGTGTCTTTGTCATAAGTGCCCATGACTCATGTAAGGATAGATGTATGTATATGTAGAGTTACGCATGGCTAGTGTTGTTTTAGTGGACAGCTCTCGTTTACTAACTGATGTTCCACATTTGCCTTGAGCTTCTCTGTCTAAAACTCTTATGTTTATTTTCTCTTCAGTGCTGAGTAGAGTCATTCCACGATGGTTTTGAGTTGGCTAAGTGTTTCCTTTTTGAAAAGGGGGTTTATTAGTGTTACTTGCCAATCTTCAGGTATTTTTGCGTGCCTCCATGTAGTGCTTCTAACTTTCTGCATTATTTACTTTCATTTATCGCCCATGTTTCGCATGAACTCTGGTGTTACGTTTTTTTCTTTTTAACTGCTTTGCTAAACTGCTTGTAGCTTATGAGTCCAACATCATCTTCGTATACATTTTCAATCTCTTTCATACAAATCTGCTAAAAGAAAATAATTTCTTTTCAAAAGAAGCGTCAACAGAGAGATTCATTTGCAGTTTAATCGTTCCGAATTAAACAAAGATAATGAAAAATTATTACAATTAAATTACCCATGAACTTAAAATGTTTTTTTAAAAGAATCATTCTTCAAACAAAGAATTAAGTCTGGATTCACTTTTGCTTATTCGTTCATAAATGAAGAACGAATAATGCAAAACGAACAATTTTAATGCACCAAATATCGAATATTTTTTCGTTAATATTGCTTTTCATATTTTCCATAAAAATTTTTTTTTCTTTAAGTGAATTAACTTAAGAATTTTAAAAACTCTGTCCTTAACTTTAATTCCTTAATTTGATTATGAATTTGAAATAAAACATTTATTGTTTTTTTGTACTATATTAGGAAAGACTTTCCTGCAAGTGCTGCTATTATTTCTATATTCAAATTAATATTTAAGAATGTTTAAAGGCATTTCTAGTTTCAGCTTTAACCTCAAACATTTCTGTGCTTTGTATTGGTGTTTATATTGGCAGACGAATCAAAGAAATAAATAAAGTTTATGATAAAAAATGTAAAATATAAAAAAAAAAGTTGGAAATATTTTCTCCCAATTTTGGTAGCATGATTTGTCACGAAATTAAACGAAAAAACCGAAAAATGTATTAAACCGCTGAAAAAAACGAAGAATAAAAAAGAGAACAACGCGAAAAGAGACAAACAAATTGGTCTATAGTTAAAAATTGACAAGAATTTCGTGACTTTGTCACCTTTGTTTTTTTTTTTTTTCGCTGATGATGGTTGCAGTATCAAAAGGTGGAGGCGGTATAGTGTTACAACAATTCTTTTCTTTCCTCCAGAAAAAAAATGTTTTTTTCTTGCTAGTGTCTTCTGTTTTTAGTCTTTTTCTTCTTTCTTTTTTTTTTATAGCAAACTTACTGTGTTTCGTCTTTAACACTGACGGGAACGCGTGCTTAGCAAAATAAAACGAAAACCATTGTAAACTGAATCTGAAACCAAACATTTAAAGCGCTACTTTTGATTTGATTTCAAGTTTAAATTTGAATAAACAGTCAGTTGAATTGAAACGAAAATAATTGTAACTAAAAGAAAATCCGGCAAAAGAAATGGTTAAACAAATTGTAAATGAAATGAATTTATTTAACGTTAATGTAGGCAAACAAAAATTTAAAACAGAAACACTTTATCATCTCAGTAGACAAACAGCATGCATTTTTTTCTACTTGTTAAAGAAAAACAAAAAAAAAAAAAATGAAATGCTTAAGCTTTCAATAAACTCTCAAGAAAAAAGGACTTATTGCAATAACATTATAACGAGGTGAAAAGGGTTTAAAGTAAATTCCCTTAAAATAGGAATTTAATAAAAAGGGGGGGAAATGCATTAGAACACCAGTTGTGATGCTTGCTTCCTAAGTCTTTTGTTTTGACGAAATGTTGTAAAGCAACGATTCGAGAATTCTCAGTATTCGTAATACTTTTTTTGCTCAGAATTTATAATTCTCGGTATTTGTAATAATTTTTTTTAAACTCGACATTTTGGGGACTGAACCTGTTAGTGCCCATTTACATTATACGATTTTTGTCGTTGCGATTCTTACCTTATGGACGATCGGGGAGAGAGGAATTAAAAGGGGTACACAAGCGAGTGTACTCTTCGATTCATTTTGTTCGCTCATTCGTTCTCTCATTGTTCTCTCATTTGACGAAAAATGTATTGAAGTTCGGTTGCAAAAGAAAAAGTCGTAACGGCAAAAATCGTACAATGTAAACATCAGACCGACTTCAAAGAGGAAACGACAATAATCGCAACGACAAAAATCGTATAATGTGAATTGGGACTTATGAAAGACAATTGACCTCTTATGGATCAATTTATGGCGTTTTTTTTTCTACAATTTTTTAATTGTGTAATATATGTATCAGGTTACACGCACCCTTGCAAAGTGTACATTTTTCTAAATTACAATGGAACAAAATAATAGCTACGTTGTTCACCCAACACTAATGTGTATTTAGCGTGATAAATATTGAATGCAAAGTTTGTACGACATTCACTACGGTTGTAGCAATTTTCCACATTAAATTTTCTTTTAGTTCCAATTTGAATTAACAACTCTGATTTTCAATAGTTAAAGACAGCTGTTGTTAAAAATTTTACGAAAAAAAGACTCTGGTTTCTTTTCTGCAGACAAGCGTACAGCTTCGCGGGGATTAGCTTAGGGAATTAAAAAAAAAAAAAAAAATATTTCTAAAAAAAAAACAAAAAGTTTTTATATCCATCACAATGTAACCAAAAATCACAATACAACACAAATTGTACGTAAAAACACTAGAAAAAGTTAAAAAAAATACATGCTTGCATAAAAAAGTACTTTACGCCGATGCAAAAGAGGGTATTATCTCACATTCAATTATAACTGGGGCCCCATGGGGGTAAGAAATGGAACAAATTTGCCATTTATTGTGGCAACATATTTAGAAAGGAAAACGAAAACTTTTCACGTTGTCGCATATATTTTAAGAATAGAACAAAACCCCGCGCAAATGGTAGCTTATATGGAACATTATTGTTAGAAAAGAAAACACCATTAATAACACACTTTTTAGTTCTATAAAACT
The DNA here is from genome assembly GCA_949318255.1 of Pollenia labialis. NCBI lineage: Eukaryota > Metazoa > Arthropoda > Insecta > Diptera > Polleniidae > Pollenia > Pollenia labialis. The sequence goes on from OX439141.1 coordinate 112,109,926, forward strand.
ATTTTTTTTTCTACATTTTAAGACAAAATCATACGTTAAAAACTAAATGAAATGTCTGTGTTCAAATGCAATTCAGTCCTTTTTAGGGATTTTTTTTTAAATTTAATATCAGGGTTAAAAAAACTGCAGTCGGAAAACAAAAACTGTCGAATAAATAACGAAAATTTGTGTACAACTTTTCGCTTTTTGAGTTGGTTTGACATCGACTGTTTACATTTAATGAATCCAAAGTAAAAGCAACAGTTTTTTTGGCCAATGACAAATGAAGAAGTTGAAGAAATGGCAGTTTTTGTACTTTGACTGTAGTTTTTAAACGCTAGTCAATTTCGTGGATTTCGCAATTTAAGATTTCTAACTTATATACCCCAGTTAATTATTTAATACGTCATTTGGTGGAGCAGAAAGGTAGTTTGTATTATGAAATGGTAAAATCTAGAGGCAATATCAAAGCCTAAGCGTTCAAAATATCAAGCTTTACTTTGAAACTGCAACAATCGAAACACTATTTTAAAGAATTGTATCCTTCTTTTAAAAATATATGATTAAAATGTAGAACTATGTAAGTGTGCTGACCATATGTCTGTATTCGATTTTATTATATAACATTAATATACGTTTTAAGGGATATTTTTAGTTTTACCCCATAAACAAAGGTGTTTTACACAAATTTTGACCAAAAACTGAATTATTTGATTTGGTTAAATTAAATAAGTAATGGACATTCTAGATAAAGCATATATTTCATGGTCTCAAGAATGTCTGTCTGAAACCATTGCAGTAATTTGGAAGTCCTGAAGACATGATATGTTTTGATTCCTTTCAGTTTGCTCTATAGAATGTCCCGTATCATAAGAAATGCAATCTCAACATTATTTGTGCAAGCAAAAGCCTTAAGATGAAATTAACTTTAGCAATGGGCTCAAAGTAGCATATACCAATCGGGTCTGGTTTTTTCAGTTTACGAAATTCCGAAAATTTTTTTGTTTGAATCCAGAAATATTTTGGGAATCTGAACCTTTGCCTAAGATTTTAGCATATTATGAAGGATTGAGAATAAAAATTACTCTCGTATTCTTCCACCAAGCTGATATTAGGCAACGCCGTTATTTTTTATATTTTAACATGAGCAGCGTTGCCTGATTTCGCTATTGCCAACTTAACCTTAGTTCAGTTGCCATTCGTAATCGACCCATAAGTTCCTATGATCTGCAGTATGCTTAGCCTATTAACTGTCCTCAATTTTTTAATACTTTTAACGCAAAATTTTTGAACATATTATGCTTAAATTAACGTCAGACACAACCATATTATGGTTAAATTAGATCTCCAACAAGAAGCCACAGCCATATTATTGTTTCCACCACACATGTTATTGCTAATAATAACAAAATTTTTGTTAACTAATAATCAGTGAAAAAATTGGTTTTTCCCCACACTCGTAGCAAAATGCATTTTTTGATGATGCCCTAACATCAGAATTGCTCGATAAATGTTATTATAAATGGCATCAATGAGGCAAAAAGTGACAACAATCCCATGACGAACGTCATCATAAAATTTTGTCATATTTTATGCGACACATCGACATTAATTCGATGCCACATTTTGTGTATTATTAACAATATTTTCATGTTTAAAAAAAATAGAAAGGACCAAAAATTCTCTTATTCTATTTGACTATTCTATATCGGTCATGCTGCTGCAGTCTTATACATAAATCAGAGTTCTTCTGTAAACAAATGGCGGAATACAATAAAAGTGAAACAAATATGTGTAGCGAGTAAGTAAATAACGATATTCTCTTACTTTGTCCACTTAAGTCCAATCCCAATGACTCAATTTAATGACAAACTGTCCGATGTTACTGAGTCATCAGACTGATGACATGTTTTATTAAACTTATTCCGATTCGTCATTTCTGTGACACAGATTAGCACCCCATCACCCTGACGACAACTAGGCCAAGTGATATTAAGGCTGACATCTCCATGATGAAAAATGTCATGGGGCTAAAACCGAAGACACTTGTCATAGCACTGATGTAAAAAAATATCAATGTTATAATGGCTTTTCTAACAGTGGACACCCACTTTTTTCCTCCTTCTCCTTTATTTACCCTACACTACTTTTTGAAATGTTTTTCTAAAAACAAAATTTCATTGTGAGTCTGAATATTTTTATATCAGGTACATAAATTTAGGTTCATTTTAAAATAATACAAAAATAAGAAACCATAAGAGTAAAAAAAAAAAAAAAAATCAACATAAATTTGAATAAAAATGCTTCAACATCTAGTTTAGACAATATTTGCTTTTCAAAAGCAGTCATGTAAAACTGTACAAGATTTTATTTAATAAATACTGGTTTTTGCAATTGTTTTGAAAAATTAGTTACATTCACAGCCGTTATAAACATCACCCTTATGTTAAAGTCAGTTTAAAGATGCCACATATTTACTTTCTACACATTGTAGAGTTGCTACCAGACTTTCGAATTTATAATGATAAATTTATAAAAGTATATAAATTAGGTAATTTTAAAGTTAAATCGGAAATTTTTAGAAAAATAATCTGCAATTGAACAAAAACCCCAACAATTCAACAGAAGTAAGAAATCTTTCCCTTTTTTCCTACATGTTAAATTTTTAAAAGAAATCCCAAATTGTCTGTGTATTTTTTAATGGAAACCCCTTTAAACAAGTATGTTAAAACAAAAACTTTGTATGGTACCTGTAACCTTTTTGATCTTAAAATAACAAACTAAAATTCTTGTTGTTTATTTCATTTCAATGTAACTTCCACCCGCTAGTCATACCGCACTGGCCACTGTTATCAGTACCATAGTACTTATGCACTATACGCCAGTTAAAGGAAATGTGTTTTTTTCTTCCAGTTAACCTACAAAATACAAAACACAACTAAAAAACAACAAACATACATAAAAAGATTTAAATGAAATGAAAAAATACCGTTAAAATGCTGTTCAACTTGTGTCAACCATTAGTCTTAACTGTCAAATCATTCATTGACATGGCGTGCATCAAGTCGAATTAAAGTTTTGCCAAAAAATCCCAAACAGACTTTGATTGGTTTTAATTGAATTTATTTGAGCATAAATTGATTGTAGACATTTTAGGTTGGAAAATGTTTTTGTATTTCTAATTAAATTGAATAAATTAAAGTCATGTGTTTGTTATGGTATACATATTTTGTTTTTGGATTTTGAGATGAATTTGATGCATATTGAATGGTTTAATGTTCACTGTGTTTAGCATGCGACCTAACAACAGTTTTTGCTTTGAATGCCATTCACTTTGTCAACCAAACATTCAAATAAAATTTTCGTTAATATGTATTGAAAATTTGGTTATGGTTTCGTAATTTGCAAGAGGTGTATTTTTTAAAATTTTTTAATTTTTTTTAATGAGAAGAAGTTATTTTCGGATCACCATCAATCTATCGAGTATTAAATTTCCCTCAAAATTTGTTCTCTTTTCCGTAAAAAATGTAAAGAAAAAAAAGAAAAATTTCGGGGGAAAAACTGTTCACTTTATATTCACAATTTCAATTCATTCAAAATATTGGGCATAGTTAGAAATGACTGTCCCTCCCTTTTTTTTGACAATGAATGGATTTTGCTTCGTTTTGGACTTGATAACTTAAGTAAATCACATTCCAATAAGAATCGCTCAACAATAACGTGTACAGCAGTCATTAAGGCCTTACCCCTTATTTTTTCAAGCCGAGAGGAAAAATGTGTCTGCCAACGCCCCTGCATCTAGATATCTACACATCCGTAGCAATTTTAGTACTTTATTGCCTAGACATTACACCACCATCTTGCTTTGCAGATGGGGCTAATCGCTTAAAAGTAGGATTTGTTATATTCTAGGAGTTCACATGGAAAGCAGGTCGAACTATGCATCCAGCTTAAATATTTCTTCTTATTATATTTTTATGCCATTTCTTTGCTCGATTGGAATATACTAAAGGCTACCTCATGATCCCCGAAGTGCCGGCATTTACAATCATTTTAGTTAGAATCCATTGTATATACAACCCGTGGTAGGCTAATTCTTTATAATCTGCCCAGATTTCAGTAGTTTTTGCTATAAATAATCTTGGGATTCCAAAAAATACGTAGCCAGCAATATTATCAAAAAATGTATAGTTTGCTTTGGCGTGAGTTTTGCTTGTTTGCACTGTCGTTGGTTTGCCCTTCTACTTTAGTGCCTTCCGCACATTTTATAAAATCCTGCACCAGTGTCGAGAGTCGAAATGTGCTTTTTACCATGGATGTAACCACAAGTCATAACATTTCTATTACTCTTTTGCTCTCTATTAAATTTATTGTCGAGTCCTCAGATGTGAGAGGACTTAACGGCGACTTCTTGATGACTGATGACTAGCCCGATGGGTATTCCTCGGCGGTGAAACAGACCTTGAACGTTCTCTATGTGCTTTGCGGTTGCGCTGTATGTGACCCGTCTTGCCGCTATTATTGCATTTCACTTTGTTTTTCCGCAGCTTCTCACTTACAACCCGAAAAACGACTCTCTTTAAGTCTTTCATAATATCTCTATCATCATCAGCAGTAATATCGAGCCTTTGCACCTATACGACTGCAGCTTTGTAACTCTCCTTGCAGGTTTCTGAGCCAGGGTAAACTATACTGTTTCTGCAAACGTTGACTTTAGTACTGCACATGCTGCATACTTTATATCAGCATCTCTAATACGATTAATAAATGCTCCAGTATTGATTCTGTCAAACAATGGATTATTCTCACTATGATAAGTTAGCTGCACCAACCGCTCAATCTCCAGTGCAAAGATCTGTAATGTCTCATTAGCCTTTTGCATTCTACACCGCAATACCATTTTGTTGATTTCTTTTTTGTGTATCGTTATTTTTGCATTTCATATATTTAGGTCTTATTTAAGTATTATCTGCGAAAGGCTTTTGTCTTTAACTTCTTGATCTTAAGACTTAAGGTGTTTTAACCAATCAGTCTAAGTAGTTTGAGATAAAGCGCTTAATAAATAGAGATGTAGATACAGAGTAAAGTAATTATTACCGTGACATGAGGCCAACAAAATGGAAATGCAACATAAACTTTTTGCTAAAATAGGTCTTAAGTCCGTCATGGATAATACGAAATGTATTTTTGGCTTAAAAAATTAATAATAAATTAGCCAAAAATTGTATAGATTTTTCTCAATATTAATAACTCTACGAAAGAAATTCACATTACATTTGTTCCATTCATATTCCTTTTAACAATAAAAATACTATTTATAACTCGCAACTTTTGGTGCAACTTACATATCAACAAGACATTAATTGTGCAATATTAAGTAATTATTCAATGTTAAAAAAAGCCACTAACTCTTAAATGTAAAAGCATTTATTCACTATTTGTGGCACATATATTTATTTTCATCATATAGTTTTATTGTTGCTATTTCAACAACCTTAAGAAATATGGGCTACCAATTCTAAGTCATTGAATTTATAAAAAATATAAAAGGCCTGAGGGCTTAACGATATAAAATATACAAGAAGCACAAGAAGGTGGTGATTTGTTAAAAAATTTGTAAAAAAAAACTGCAACTTATAGAAAAATATATAAAATTACGCCTCTTTTTATGTGAAAAAACTAAAAACCACTTGTATTAAAAACCAACAATTAAAATGAGATTAATTAGCCTCGCTTATAAAGTTGGTGGGTACGTTGAAAGTTAAAATGTTCAAGACTGTTACTGCTCTGGTGTTGTTGGTGGTGGCAAAGAATTGTAGATGATTTAGCTTTTAGGCCAAACAAACAAGGCTACTTTTACAGCTTGTCGCCACAATTGTATAACAATCGATCTTCATTGGGGGGCTTTTAAGAAAAATAAAACAGAATAAGGAATCAAACAAAGCAACAACAAACATGAAAACATGTTTTGACTTTTCCTGTTGATTTCGAAACGGGATTTAAAGGAATTAAATGAATCGTTTACAAATTTAAAAAAGAGTTATATAAAAAATTAATACTGGAACAAAGAGTATAAAGAGACAAATGCCCTAAGCTCCTTGTAGGCACCTACAAATTTGAAAAATATGCTGAATTTTTATCGTTTTTAAAAACAAATTTCTTAATACAATTTTAAATTCCAAGTATGTCAAATTATAATATTAAAGTATAAAAAGAATAATATTATAATATGAAATAGTATAGTTGTATAAAAGTAACAAAGTATAATGGTATAATAGTATACTAGTACATATAATAGTATAATAATACAATAGTATAAAAGTATAATAGTTTTAAAGCATAATAGTATAATGGTATAATAGTATAATAGTATAAACACATAAAAGTATAATGGTATAATAGTATAAAACTATAATAGTTTAATAGTATAACAGTATTATAGTAAAATAGTTTAATAGTATAATAATATATTAGTATTATAATAGTATAATAGCATAATAGTATAATAGTACAATTGTGTAATAGTATAATCGTAAAATAGTATAATAGTATAATATTATAGTAGTATAATAGTATTATAGTATAATAGTTTAATAGTATAAAAGTAGAATAGTATTATAATATAATAGTATAATAGTATAAAAGTACAACAGTATAATAGTATAATAGTAAAAAGTATAATTGTATAGCAGTATAATAGTATAATGGTATTTCGAGTATAAGAGTATAATTGTTTAATAGTATAATACATAGAATACTAGTATAATTGTATAATAGTATAATAGAATAATAGTATAATATAATATTATAATATTATAAAAGTATAATAGTATAATAGTATTATAATATAATAGTATAATAGTATAATAATATAAAAGTATAATAGTATAATAGTATAATAATATAAAAGTATAATAGTATAATACAAGTATAATACAAGTTTAATACAGGCATTTTCTGGAAATCACTTTTTGAAATCACAATTTAGGTGGCCTGGACAAATTCTTTTACATCACGTGATTTGAGTTAAAGTGCTTTTCAGAACAGGCCTGATAATTATGATTTTCAGTCGGTCAGCTAAATGGCCGCCGATTTTTTCCAATATTTGAAACCAAAATACAACTTTGGTGATTTTCAAAGCATTCTTCAATCACAATTGTGATTTCAATTCTGATATTCAGAACAGTCCTGATAGTATAATAGTATAATAATATAGACATATAATAGTATAATAATGAAGTAGCTATCCTGGAAAATAATAACTTCAGCTGGCTTAAGGGACTTTTACATGCTTTTGCACAAAATATGGCTGAAATAAAAAACAACAAATAAAAACCCGTTAGAAGACTGTCATAACAAAAAAAATCCTTTTAACGTTTCATCATTATGTAAATAAAATTTTTCATTAATGTGATGACAAGGCACAGTCTTAATAAAATTCTTGCATTAAGTAAATGCATGAAACTTTTCATCAACTACGGGCTAATGAAATATTCTTCATTAATCCAATGTAACGTTACATACGTTAAATTTCTATGTTAATTTTCATTGCATTAGTTTAAAAATCCAAATCCAAAATTCTTTCATTGTACATCAATCAAACTTTATTTTGTACTTCTGTAGGTGTAGATCAGTGGTGGGCAACATACATAGTACAATACAAGTTAAGGTTTTTGATAATTTAATTGGACGTAGAACGAGTATAAAAGAGAATATGAAAAAGTGCAAATCACTTTTGAGGATTGTCATGCCTAAAAAGGTTCTATTCCTTTAAATTACTGCCTACGTGCAATTATGAGTGTATGAGTGTGTATTTGTATGTGCTTATAGTTTTATTTTTGTCTTTTGGGTGGTTTGGCGTGACAAACTAATAGCAACAAACATTTTTTAAGCTTTTAATTACACATTTCATACTTGTTAATTTTTCAATTTTCCAACTGTCAGTGTTTGTTGCTTTTATGGCTGCTGTAGCTGCTGTTCGACATGGCCTTCTTCTTTTTTTTTGTAGTGGTTTACATTTAAGCCATGATTTAAGACCGCACACATTTAAGTCTTTATTTTATTTTTTAATTTTTGCTATTTGGTTTGCTACAGGTGTATCAAGGAGTTTTAAATAGTGCTGCTGTTTGTAGTTTTTAGACCCCCTTGATACTCTGTGGGATATAAAATTTCAACAACTTTGCAGGTTTCCGTTTTTAAATGCAAGTTAATTTTTATTTTATTTTTTTTCTTAACTAAATAAACGTCTGCAAATAATTCTTTTAAGGCGCCACTTGATGTTGTTTTTTTTTTCCAAAAGTTAAATATTGTTTAGGTATTTTGTGTAAGTGTAATCAATACTTTTAACACACGTCAAGGATAAAATAGATTAAGCGGTTTTTAATTTGATAATCTAAAAACGATTACGCTCTTAAAGAAAATAAAAAAAATTGGTTTATTTTTAAAATTATTTCAGCTTAGATTTTATTTGGAATGAATTTTATGTAAAAAAAACTATCTTGCTATTTCTGTTAAAGCAAGATTCTGTTTAACAAATGCTGTGACAACTTATTTTCTTAACCTAATACAAAAAATCGCCAAAATTTAAATTGGGGAGGGTTTTTTTTAATAGTAATCGCTAAAATAGCAATTTGCGATTAAATGTAAACAAAACTAGATTGTGGTCCTTTAGAATGATTTAATAGCAAAATAATTAAATTTTCTCTAAGAGCTACATTGTCACATTTGAAAATTATAAGAATTATAATAATAATTTATTAACAGTTTTATGCCACTAAGTTTACACGCAATAAATAATTCTTATTAATGGCACATGGTCACGTACATAAATGTTATACTTTTTCAGATGTTTTCAATTCCAAGAATTTATTTTTCTAAAAAGAAGCAGCATTTTATTTGCCGTCAGATTGGTGACATTTTTTAAAATATATGGGCAGTTTAGATCATGTAATACCCTACATAAGTTGTGAATATATAGAAAAAACGTTATTAGGGGCAAATGTTTTTAATGCTAAATTTAATAAGAATTTAGTGTGGATTCAGGAAAGAAAGAGAACTTTAGAACTTTTAAGTTGTTCTAACGATTGCTGGATAGCGACGATATCTTGATATCAAGATCCATTAGTTGTTTATAAAGAAGTTAGAAATGGGGTCGATTTTAGATAGAAACTATTGATCATAGTGCGATATAGAAACCACTGTTACCAGATTTAACTTTTTATCGTCATCAATATGACTTTTGGGTACAGAAACAAATTATTGACAATTTGATCTATGCGTTAAATTTGACGATTTTAGGAAAAAATGTATATACAGGCTGGCGCAAAACTACCGTTAGGGTTTGCGCATAGAAAAAGCTTATCCCATCAACAATAAATTTCAGTGTTTTTATCAAAAATAAAAATTGGGAATTAAGCACAACAAACAAAATCTTGTGAATTCAAATTTTGTATTCCCAAAAGTTACTTTGGTAATTAATTAATATTTTTGGTTTTTATTTCAGAATTTTGTAAAAAAATCTTCGGAAATTTGAAATGGAACAATACACAATGGAACAGCAATCAAAACTTGTTGAATTGATTATTTGCCATTTAATTCCCGCAAAAAGCAGAAGAAAATCGCGATTTCATTAACAATTTAGCAACGAGCTATGAAACCCAATTTCCATTTGAATGGTTTCGTAGACATGCAAAATTCCAGGATATGGGCAACGAAGAATCCAAGAACAGTTCATCAACAACAATTAGACCCACTTAAGTGCACTGTTTGGTGCGGTGTATAGTCTGAAAGGATCATTGGCCCATATTTCTTTGAAAATGCACATGGCTCCTCAGTTACGGTTAATGGTGCTGAATATCGAACGATGCTGTACAATGTTTTGACGCCAGCTGTTGAAAACCATCTACAGTTGTGATTCCAACAAGATGGAACCACAGTCCACACTGCAAGGGATACCTCTTTGGCGAATGCATTATTACGCACAGAAGCGATTTTAATTGGCATCCACGTTAACCGTAAATAAGCCAGCGACCATACCACAGCAAAAACAAAATATGCGCAATGAAATTAAAGTCATAACACCGGTTAAATTTGACCTAGCCATCACAAAAATGTTTATCTTCCAGGAAAGCTTAATGCCATTACCAAATTCCCAACAATATTTTATTGCCATCTTTATCATGTTACTAAATTTTAAGGGAATTGGTTCACGTATGACCATTTAACTCCTAAGCAATCTATAAACTTTTAAAATCATACTCAATGCCGTAAATCCTAAAAGCTAATTTTAAAGCTTTTTTGGTAAAATTTGGCAACAATTACTTTAATAACAGCAAAACTGTATGAGGGTAGGTCCAGACATGACCATAACTGCCATGTTAATTTCAAATAGATGTTGATATCTAGATAAAATTTGTCATAAAAAACTGTTGTCATGGCAAAATGTTATGATTTTTCATCAATATTTGCACATAGATTCCAAATGGCATCCACTTGCCATACAAAAAAATATCATGTGGCTACGATTTCTCGAAAACACCTTTTTACTTGTTATTTTTACATTGTTTTTGAATGCTTTTAAATATCTGCTCTACAGATTTAATTTATTTATATAATTTATTGTATTAATTTATGTACATATACAATTTCTAATATATTTTGGCATTGATTTGCAAAAATTAAATCGAATGATTTGACGATTTTTTTTACAAAATTTTACGGCTTTTTTTACCAATTATATCTGACAACTACAGCCGTCACAATTACAAGATGTCACAATAGAAACGAAGAAACTTTAATAGTCTATAATTTTTAAAATTAAATTATAACTTTTCTACTACACTTCTTTAATGATCGGAAAGTTTTGTAAATTTATAGGCGAAAATTAACGTCGCGACACTGTGTTTTTTTGAATTAACCCAAGATTCGAATAAAATGTAACGAACGAGTTTTAAATCTCACCTACTCATATGTAAATAACTATATTTAAGATCAATGCGGCACGTGTTAGAATTAAAATACTAATTTAATTTAAATACACAACATAAAATTGATTTTGAGGGGGTGCGAATACTAGATAAAGTAAGGGGGGATAAGAAGAGATTTACAATTGAAAGTCTAAGAATACAAGAAAACATAAAGAAAACGTTGAATGTCAAAGAAGACACTGACAATATTGGCGCAAATTATAGGGTTGCGATTACTAAATAGTTACAGTGATACTTGTTTTGATATGTGTTTAACTTTAAATTTATGTTTTATGTTTATATGTTTAATGTTACATGTAAAAGGAGAAATTTAATTTAATGTGAAAAGCTCATATTGTAAGTTTAACTTTTTTAATGTAATTTGTTGTATTTATGTTAATTTATATATTTTTTAACAATTTTAAATAGACGCTCCCTTGAAAAAGTCGACAAAAAATCGACGAAACGTCGGGAAAACTGTAATAAAAAAATTGCTTTTTATTTACATTAATTAACCTTAGGCCCTATTAGCTTAAATAAAAAACAAATCAATTAAACAACAAATTGGCCAAATATCAAAAATAATACTAATTTCAAATTTTTACAGAATCATTTTCTTTAAAAAATACAGCATTAAAAAAACGAGTTTAAAGTCATATAAGGACCAGTCTCATATACACTGAAAATCAAGGTTAGAGTGGGAGTCGGAGTTGGAGTCGTACTTAAAAATGCCAGCGGATGGAGTCGGAGTTAGAACTATTTCTTGACAACTCCACAGCCCTGATAAAAACTAACGTTTCAATAGAAATGTTTGGGTAAAAAGTGATTATGGGAAAAGGGCTTATGTTGATGAAACTACGGTATATTATGGACTTGCTGTCAGAATCGAGGCTTTGAATTAATAAAAGTTATATCTGTGGAGGGTGTGAAACCCTTCTTTAATTTCAATAGGCTTTGTTTTTATTTCTTAAAAGTTAAACTTTAAACGAGATGGACGGAGTTGCTTATTTTGTGGCATATTTTAACTTTAATAATTTTTTTAATTCAAAAAAAAAATTTTTCTTCAGTTCAGATTTTTTTTTTTGATTGCAAAAATATAAAGATTGAAAATGCAACTTTGTATTACAACAAACACAAGGAAAAACTTTTACACTAAAAGTTGCAATTTAAACAACCTTTACCCTAGGTTTACACTAAAGATAAATATCCCAGCAGGTTGGCAATGTTAAAGGCATGGAGAAACGTATTTATGTAAACTCATAATTTAAAAAAAATTACGGAAGAAGGTTCAGTGTAAAAACTGGCGCAATCACGCAAAAAATAATTTTTATTAATTTAAATTCTTTCTTATTCAATTAATTTTTTAAATGTTTGTTAATTTGTTTAAACTTGAGGTCTTTTTCTTATATAAAAATATTAATTTTATTAAATTTTTGTCTGTTAAAGTAAAATTAATATTTTTATATAAAAAAGAACTCACACTTAAACAAATTAAATAATAAAGATCGAATAAAAAAAAATTATATTAATTAAAATAATTTTTGTAATATTATTTTAGTGTTTATTTAACTCATTTACTACAATTATAATTTGCTAAAATGTCACGAATTTAATTTCTTTCTCACACAATTTGCTTCTATGTTTTTACTTTTTGCTTCAATTTACAACAAAATTTAACGTTTTATGTTAGCAATAATTGTCAACGTAAATGGACTAACAATTATTGTAACATAAATTGCCGGCAATAAATATGTACAAAAAATTGCTGTCTACATTAAAGATAACATAATTTTGACATTTACTGCAATATATGTTGCAACAATTATCTCTGGTATAGACGTGCAGTTAACGATGTGTAAAGAAATTAGATTGGAAAATTACAAAATTGCAATTTTTAAAGCGTCAAAAATTTATAAACTTCAAATTGAATGTGGTTGCCACTCTTACACAAATGTTGTCTTTTTTACAAAAAGCACTAAAATTTAAATCTATTTTTAGGATAATCAACTATGATTTTTCGAACTCCATTTTAGTTAGTGCCGGTTCACACACGTCAAGTCTTGAGGGAAAAGAGAATGCCATTTATTTTCCACTTTCTTCTAAAAACTCAAGACTTGACGAGTCTTTCAAAAAAAATTTATATATGAATATAATTAAAAAAAAAATAATATTAAAAAAACGTAAAAATAAAAAAAGATACGTTTTCAAAAAAACTAAGGATGAAGAAGTTGATAAAGTACTTGGATTTTTGTTAGATTGTAAAAATTTCGAGGTAAATTTGAAAAATTAAATTTCATTGATAATGAATTCAAAATCCTTCTGTATTTTAGAAACCCACAGCACAGATATATTATAAACATTTGATTGACAGGTTGTTTTAATTCTTTTTTTGACACGTCAAATGTGTATAACCTTATTCTTTCAAAATATAATAAAGAACGTCATATAACATGAGTGCAATATTCCATTTTTTTCTTTTTTGCAATCAAAAGAATCTGAACTGAATACCCTTATCAACTTTTCCTTGCTATTTCAAACTCTAATTCAATGCTACATTGTATTAAGTAAAAATTACATTTAAAGCGGCCACAAGAGTTTTTGACTCCATTTAATTTTATTTGTTTGCCAAGGTATAATATTTGTTTACCCTTTCATTCCGCCATAAATGTTTGTAATACAATAAGAAAAGCGTTTGAAAAAAAATTGCAAAAATACTTTCAAATTGCATATAAATGAGTTTCAAATTACAAAAAAAAAATCGAAACAAAAATGTAAGAAAATGAGTTTGAAAAAATCGTGTTAATTTCTTTTAAGTGCAACATTTGTGAGCTTTTAGGTTGCATGTTCACGCGTGATTATGACTTCGCTACCATTTTCTAACAAATCGTGTTCGGTTTTTTGTTGCAAGGTTTAAAGTTTCAATAAAGCAGTCTTTTTCCGGATATAATATTTTCTTTTCATAGTTTCTACTTTCAGGATTTATATATGTATTTAGCGTAGATGGCAATTAAATTATAAAAATTAAATGAGTGTTTTTCATACAATGAAATCTAGATTAGTGTAAATATTAATGACCTCTAACCTTCAAACTTTGAATAGTTTTTAATTTATATGAAATAAATTTAATTAGTATGGCAGCAGCAAGTAGTTTTTTAGGGTAAAAATCAGTTGGGTTTCTTAGAAACTTAATTCATTTGAAAATATAAAAAAGTGCGTATAATTTGAAAAATGGTTGGTTTAAATTATAACGAAATGTATTGCGGTTTAAAGTTTTATATAAAAGTCAAGGACACACGAGCAAAGTATGGTTTGGTGAACAAAATCGCTGGCCAATTTTAAATGCAATACAAATTTAATAATCACTATTAACTAAATGAGAGTATTTATTTAAGACAACGAAGAAGTCTAAAATTTATAAAGTATGGCTTTGAAAAGACAACGAAGCGTTGTCAATACTTTCGCTAAAATGCGTTAGCAAATCTAAAGGAAAACGTTTTTAAATAGAAATCGAAGAATAGTTAAAAGATTAAGAACAAAAACCATAGTTTGTAGAAACAATTAATTCTTGTTGTCGATTTGAGAGCATCTTTATGTCAAATCAAGAAGAAAGCATTGCCGCCCTTAGTTTTTTCAATGTAATTTTTAAACAAATAAAATATCTATTATGTAAATAAAATTATAATGTTACTGACTGACTAATTTGTTATTGCACAGCTTAAACGCCTGAAGCTTAAAAATCGATCCACTCGAGGGTAAACACATGTTAATTCGCTAGCCTCATATCTCCTAAACTAAAAGAGATACAAAACAAAGTATCGTTGTTCCCTAAAAATATAAACGTACAGGTGCTGGTATTTTTTTTTAAATGCATGACTTTTTGTGAATAAACGGATAAAAACCTGTATTTTAAGCCAATAAACACAGAAATAAAACTTATGTCACATTTGTAATGTATCGAAAAAGTACAAATACTAATATAGTACTTTTTGAAATTCGAACGTTTAGAAAGAAAATCGTACCTATTTTTAGTACTTTTTTTACAAAACACTTTTCTCCATTCATTTACATATCTAAACGTGTTGAAGTATGGGCTCCCACTTCAATACGTTTAAAATTTTCTTTAATAATCAACAAAATAATTTTCGTTGAAATATAAAATTTATTTTAAATGATTTTGTTATTCGTGCTTAATTCCCAATTTTTATTCTTGATAAAAACACTGAAATTTATTGTTGATTGGATAATCAACTTAGGAACATAAAATTATAGGTGCAGGGTCCAGAGTGAATAAGAACATATTAGATGAAAAATGTTAGTACTTTTTTGTCAAAACCTAAAAATATAAACTTTGTCAAAAAAACATATCAAGGACCTGTTTGACCATCTAACAGCAGAATTGTTAAAATTGTATTTTTATTATGTTTGCTGTTTTTGTCAAAATTAATTTAAAAAAAATAAAGCTATTTAACATAATGTTCTGTTGATATTTTGAAATGATATCAGAACCTTATCGAAATTAAAATAATATACTGTCAATATAACACCGTTGTATTGTCAAAATGGTTATAACAAACTTAAGCTTATTTCTTGAAACTTTCAAACAATTTATCCGATTGAGTGCTTTAAAGTACTATACTGAAGAGGATAAGTTTAAACTTCGTTGAAAACGAAAACATTTCGTTTAAAAACGAAGACATGTCGTTTCACTACAAACTCTCTTTAACAATGACATGGTACATGCTTGCATAACATTGGACCAGTCCAGGGAGTAGTCAATTTCATCAAAATGGATCATGTAGTCTAATATTATCTGCAGGGATAAAATACTGTAGTACAAGTCGTACCAAAAAAATGTAAGCGGGAATAACACTTAAAAGTACTTAAAACAATCCAAAATGGGATAACTTTCATAAGCCAGTATGAGTACATAAGAGTGTATTTATAAAAGTAACAACACGTAGAAAAATATAGATTATACTATTCATGTTTAACAAATAAATTAAGATGCAATAATTTCCATAATATATTTTTTTAAATTATTTAGTTAAATACATAAAATTTTCAAAATAGAATGATAGGGAAACCATATTGCTTATACTGCTGGCAGTGATGGAAAACTTAAAAATTAAGATGGTACTGACCACCAAGCAAAAGAGTCCTTTTTTCAACATTTTGGTATATTTTCAAACATATTTTTTATCTTGGAAAATAAACTTAAACATAAAAAACTTGAATACATATTTTTTTTTGCTCTCCTCCATTTATGAACCGACATGGCAAAATTGCAACAGCACATTTCTAATAAGGATATCTGACACTAAAATATACCAACAAGCATATGGGGGATTTCATGTCAAGTGACCCAATTTTTAAATCGATGTCTTCCGATATGGATGAAATTTGCACAAAGGTTAGTCCTATTCGATAGTAGTTTAGACACAAATTTTCAACAAGATATTGCCTTCGTGATCGAACAGAATACAGGTAGTACATACAAAAATTTTATTATTGTTTCAGCCGAAACAAGGGTCATGCAATACAAATGATGGCAATACCGCAATAAGATTCTTTTCAGATCCAGAAACAGCATCTGAAATAACAGGTGTTGATTTTACCCTCATTTTTAGATTTAAAATAATCCTAGAATTACTTGCGTGCAATGAAGAAATTGACTCTAGAAAATTTGGAGATTTTGCTAAGGAAACTGCAGAAATATATACAACCAAATACCCATGGAGAAATATGTCTGCTACAGTTCACAAAATTCTTTATAACACAGAACAGAATATGGAATATTTGCAATCAAACTTTCAATTAAATGAACAATAATTATAATTCATTAGATCTAAGACAGACATTGTATTAGTAAAAAATAATAATAAACTGAACCTCACATTGTTATAAAAGCTAATAATATCCTTTGCTGCTTTTATTTTTAAAAGGTTTTTTATCCACATATTTATGAAATGTTTTAATAAATAAGAAATATTCAAAAAATAAGTACCCATATTTTCGTATCAAAATTTAAAAAAAAATCAGAATTCAGCGGATTTATTTTGCTAATATGTATTAACAAATTTTGCAGCAAAAAATAAAAGATTCTTTCGTCTGTAGTAATAGCAAGATTTTAGATGATAATTCTAAAGTTTTTTGACAGCAAGCAATTGTTAATTTTTCAGTAACAGTAAAATATCCAGTTGATTTTTCTATTTTTTTAATGATAAGATTTTTTTTAGTGTAAACATTAAATTTGTTTGAGTGTCACATTAAAAAAAGAGTTAGTATGGGTTCACATTATAAAAGTTATCTTTCAGAAAGTCTGAGTTTATTGGTGAGAGGGGAAGAGAATATGCTTTTTTCTCTCCTCTCTCACCCATAAACTCAGACTTTCTGAAAGAAAACTTTCAAAGTGTGATCCCAGACTTAATGATTATTATTTAAATCCAAATATGACATTTTTAAATAATTAAAAAAAAACATATTTCACGCTAAATTTAAATAAAATCTAAATACCCACTTTTCCCTTAAATTCCCCAAAAATTACTCAACCGACTTTAATGAAATTTAAAGTGGAGAAAAGTTTTAAAATCTATCTGTCGACTAAAAAAATTTAACAAAAATATCTCCTTTGTCTCAAAATGATCGTTTGTGGAAAATTTTAATATAAAAAGGATCATTATTGCCAGATGTAAATTTTTTTGAAAATTCGTGTCCGTCTAAGAATTGTAAAACAAGTGCGCTCATCTATTAGTAATCAGCGAGAATTGATTTACAGTGCCAATATTTTTACTATCATTTTTTTTTAAATTTTTCCAACTTAAGTGTTTACACAAAATCTTAGCGATTTTTTAAAGTTATTTGCTTAAAGGAACCTGTTCAGTCAAATAACTTTTGGTATTGCTAAACAAATGATTACATTTTCTCTTTTAAAGCTATTTAATGTAGTAGAAGGCGGCTTTAGTAAAACTTTAAGTAAAACAAAAAAAAAAAATAACTCCAAACGAAGGTTTGGTGTTAAAAAACGACTAGAGAAGAGGCTTCTTAAAAAAAAGAAAAAAAAAACTTTATTATAACTTTGTTATATTATGTAATTTTTACTTTAGTTTTGTATTTATATATTCAAAATGTGTTGCTGAAAAAACATTAGCTTGTTGTCCTTTTGACTAAAACTTTTGCTTCTGGTAATTTTCTATGCCTTGTAATAACTTATACATACCAGTATTTGGAACTACACAGAAAGAAAAACACTCGGGATAAATCAAGTTTTTTTTAGGGTTAAGCACGAGTCGTACTAAAAAATTCAAGTACGAATAACACAAAAACGTTCTCAAAACAATCCTAAATGGGATAAGTTTTGAAAATCAATCCAGGAATTTCTTGAAATAAGTATACAATTCTTAAATCATTAAAAAAATATTAAACTTTTCGTTATTTAACCCTCCGGCTTACATTCATTTCATTCATTTTCTATATATGTACATTGAAAAAAGTTCGGGCCAGACTCATGTGTATCATGAAGGGTTAACAAGTAAATTTGAACTCTTGATTTTCATTTAGTTTATATTTTTGGTTAAATATGTAAAAAAGATTTCTAAAGTAAAAACCATATTGGGCATGATGTTGGTGTTTTATCATTCTGTGAGGTATAATACGTGTAAGTAAATCAATCGTAAT
Source organism: Pollenia labialis (assembly GCA_949318255.1). Lineage (NCBI taxonomy): Eukaryota > Metazoa > Arthropoda > Insecta > Diptera > Polleniidae > Pollenia > Pollenia labialis. The sequence continues at coordinate 112,128,543 of OX439141.1, forward strand.
AATTTTTTCTTTCTAATTCGGGATAAGATCAACTTTATAATACTTGAATCAAGCGCATTTTGAGATTGGTTCAATCTTAGTTTAACTTAAATCAATCTCATTTTTTGATTATTTTAAGTACGAAATCCAGATTTATAAGTATTTTGTGATTAATAATCCGTACTTGAATCAATCTTTCTGTCAGCGTTGTGGAAACTTTTTAAATTAAAATACATACAAATATAAATAAATATTAAGGGCCGATGTTGAATGTGAACCTCACCTAAGCGTCAAGCTTTTTTCTGCATTTAATTTGACATTTCTGAATTTCAGACTAACTCAATTTGAACAATGCAAAGATACACAATCGAGCAACGGGTTGAAGTTATTCAGGCTTATTATGATAATGACAGTTCAAATCAAAATGCATATCGTGCACTTCGTGATGAGGCACATTTTCACCTCAGTGGGTTCGCCAATAAGCAGAATTGCCGCATTTGTGCGAATGATAATCCACACAGTAAAAATTTTTGCAAGAAATTATTCAATTAAATAATTAATTGGTGTACATTAATTATTCAATTAATTTTTTGTTTGCTGCAATTAATTGTTTTAAGCAAAACCCATAAAATTAAATGTTTGTTAATTTTTTGTTTATGCAATTAATTTTTTAATTGACTAAATTTGTGTCCCATGTCTCGAAAATACAAATCCGTTAATTGATATGATCAATTCCTTTGCAGGGGCAAAATTAGTTAAATATTTAATTGGCTGAACGAATTGTTTAATTAAAGTCGATTTTCTATTTTTTCTGTGCAAGAGTGATTTTCGAAAAACCAATGTACCCACAAAGAGTGACTGTTTGGTTTATGGGCTGGCGGAACAATGGCTATTTTGCGCGACAAATTCAATGACCGTGTTATCAAACGTGGTGGCGATGTCAATTGGCCGCCAATATCATGTTATTTGACACCATTGGACTTCTTTCTTTGGGGTTATTTGAAAGAAAAGGTGTACGTCGATAAGCCAGCAACAATTCAAGAGCTAAAATATGAGATAATTTGGCACATAAACGGCATAGAATCTCTATTATGGCTCAGCGTCATCCAAAAGTTAAACCATCGGATGGAGGTGTGTTCCATACATAATTGAACTATACCATTATTATCATGATAAACATAAATGACAATAATTTACTAACTAATGTGTGTTATGCAAAATCAACATCGGCCCTTAAAATATAACCACCCTTAAAATAATTGCGTTATTTATAAAATATTAAATTGTAGGTTTAAATTGAGTTTTTAGTTTATTTTCCATAAATTTTTTCTGAAAATAAATTTTAAATCCATTTAATTTCTAATAAATAAGTTCGAAAAAAGTCCATCTAAACAAAGAAGTTTCATTGAAAGTAATTAAATTCTTAAATTAGAAATATATTAATTTCGGGCAAGATGATTTTAATTAGGGAGCTATGAAGCTCATACATCATATAAAATCTTAAAGGTTCTCAATTTAATATTATATTTTTTGATAATACCGGTGTTACATCGAAGGCATTTTGAGAAAATCGCATTTAAAAAAAGCTCATTGAAAACATATGGATTTTCCTAAATATAATCCTAATGGAATAGTTAAAGAGTTTTTTTCGCGGACTTTTTCGATTCCCGGGATAAAATATTATTTTATTTCGGTTTCCCCGCACTTCACTGTTATATAAACCAACACAAATTGAAAAAATTTGTGTGTATCACCTAATAAACATATCGCTCCTTCATTGCATCATAGTCATATCTCAAAAAATCAAAAATTTTAAGTAACTTTAGCAAAGTTTTCCCTCACACCTTCTCGTATTATATCTCAAACTAAACCAAGTTATAGCAAAATACATCTTTAAATCAGTAGATTTTGAAAACTTTAATCGCATTTTTCCAAGATCGTTTGTTTTTGTAGATATGACTATGTTGCAATAACGGAGCGATATGTTTATGTATCTTCTATTTTTAATACTTGTTCATGGACAATGAAACTTTACTGCCTGCATCTTATTTTGAATTAATGTACTTTATTAACGCTTCTCTTCACTAAATGTAATAATTATCAACTGTTGCACTGCCCATTCTGCTTTTAGAAGATTTATTGCATCAGGAGACATTGATTTAAATATGTACTCACTTTTTGTAATTGATCTAATCCGCAACCCATCCACAGATGCTAATTTTTAGAGAACAGAAAACTAAATTTTAAAGTATAAATAGCTGTTTTCTGATATTATGAGGAATTTTTTATTTCCCGGGATCCCGCAAGAAAAATCCCGGGAAAACGGGATTCCCGTCCCAAGAATTCCCGGGAAAAAACTCTAAATAGTTATTAAAATAATGTTGGTACACCTTTTTAAAGATATTCAAACTAAAAGCTTCTTTAGTTCTATTAGTTTTACCTTTTTTTTGTAAAGCTTAGGAAAGCTTATCATCCCGCGAAGCTTTATGCTTGTCTGCAGGAAAGAAACCAATCCCTGGCGGGAATCGAACGCGCAACCCCGGCGCTGATAGATTAGCTCGCTACCAGCTAGTCTACCTGGGTACTAATAACATAAACTTTTTTGTTCTTTGATGTATAAAACTTTGAAATTTTCTCAAAAATAACAACCGCTTATCTAAGATGCTGTTTTTATATGATGCATTTTAGTGTATGCTAGACAATGGGTACAAAAGTGTGCAAAACCAATAGACAACAAGTGGATACAAAACCTCATTGTTTTTAAAATTAATTGTATTTAAAAACTTTAAAAAATGTATGTATGTTGTACAATCTTAAAGTTAAAAATCTGTATTTTTATTAATAAAATATCTTTATTTGAGAAAAAACTTAAAATCTTATAAAAAAAAAGATAAAATATTCATTCTGGCAACGCTGCTTTCTGTAATTGATTCTAGAAAATCCGTACTCACCGTACTATTAATACCGCTCCTGATTGATTTGAGTACGAATGGATTGCTTTTTCTTTTGAGTGTATTACTTTACACACCTGAAGTTAAAAAAAATTAGTTTGTTACAAATATTATTATAAAACTGAACATTAAAATAAATCTCTTAATTTTGTTGTTACACGCTGAGTCAATTTGCGGTCGATATAAAATTGAAAGAAAGATGTATTAATCTGCTGGCAAATTACAAAACAAAATTTTTTTGAGAAGAAAATCTAGTTAAGAAAAGTAAAACAAAAACGTTTAAGGTAAATTTAAAAGATTTATCTAATCTTAGATAATATTGATATTTCGAGTTAGGAGTAAATTTTTTTTATAACAACTATTTTTTGTACTAATTTAAATAGTTTAAAAAGGAGCTTAAAAAGATTTTGAAAGCGCAATTTTAAGGAATAAAAAACTATGCATATTACTTGAAATAAACATATAAAGGGCATTAGATATTGAAAGTTTTCCATTAATTATTCCATCCCAGTAGGAGTTTCGGAAATATTTCTAGAAAAAATTAATAATACACAAATAAATTTAAAGCAATTTGATTTAAAGTTTTCCTATAATAATAGACAGGCGGTATAAGTATTCAAATCCTTTTTATATTTGTATATTGCATAATAAAGTTCTGCTAATAAATAAATCAAATAATATTTAAATCCTTTTTTCGAAAAAAATAAGCAAACAATAAATTTGCCACAATAAAATTGTAACTACTGGTTTAACAAAAGATACAAATTTGCCAAAAAGGAAAACAACAAACAAATTTCATAATTAAACGTCACTTTTGCCTTTTTTTTTTTTTTTTTTTTTTAAAAAAAGCTAAAAACAAAATCTAAAAATGTTAGAGAATGTTTCACTTTTCGAATGTCTACAAATGCCACCCACTGTTGGTTTTAGTTCAAATTGTTTTGAACACAGCAGATTTCTACTGCTTTTTAAATTTCCAGTGCCTTTAGATTTCTCTTACCTAAATTCGAGCATGTATGTATGTTCAAATGTAGGAGAATATGTGTACAAGTTGATGACTCAGTAGGGTGCTAACAACTATAAATAAATTGTTCAAATTATATGTATATTTTTTTGAACATAGAAATTGTTGTTTCTTGCCGCTTGTCTGTTGGCTGCTGGCTGCTGGTTGCTAATTGTAATTGCAACCACACATGTATTCAAATTTGTTTTGTAGTTCTGCAATTAAGCGCCAGCTTGAATCAAGTGGGCAAATTTTGGGTGTGGCCGACCCGCTACAATGTTTCTTAATATTTTAAAGCAACTTGCAATGGGGGTTCTAAAACATAAGTAGACAATTTGCAAAAATTACCAATTTTTATACCCTTCATCACTAATGGTGAATGAGGTTATACTAAGTTTGTCAATCCGTGTGGAACTTTTAATAACCACACCACAATGGTGAAGAGGGTATTATGCGTTTGGGCTGATGATTGTAGCACGTTAAAACATTAAGAAAATATTAAAATATTCGTCCTAGAATCACATTTTAAATATACCGATCGACTTAGAATAACTTTTTGAATCGATATTAGGAAGTCCTTCTATCCGCTAGCTGGCTATCCACGTAAACCTTGTACGTAATATACAGGACATTTGAAGAAAATTTACTAAGACCAAACCATTGAATAAGTGAGAATCGGCCTATAATTTCACATAGCCCCCATACAAGCTTCTTTCCGGAATAGAATCCCATAAGCCAACTTATGATGTTGGTATTTAGATTAAATTTAGTTCAAAATTATTCCATGGAAATCTTAATCATCTAATCAAATTATATTGGCATCGGTCTATTTTTGACCATACAAATACTTCTACCGAAAATAGCTTTTATATATGACGTTATGAAGTTTAACTTTGATATTTTCAAAACCGAAAACCGAACCGAAACCGACCGGTTTTAATCATTTTAAAACTGAAGCTGCGGTTTCTCATTTTTACGGTTTAACATACCTACCTTTCTAATTTTTTCTTTTGTGAAATGAGTTATTAAATTGTGTTTAAAAAAGTCACTAAACATGACTGTTTTTTTTTTTATTTCAACGGACACATACATTTGGTTTGTTTATTTGACTAAAAACTTTAAAAAAATTATATATTTAACAGAAATTCTATATAATATTATTATTCGATTAATCGGTATAAATTCTTCGTTTAATCATTTAATCGAAATGAGCAATTTTAAATTATTCAATTAAATAATCGTCAAAATTGTTCGATTAATCGAACAAGAATTAAACGACTGAACATCGTAGTAAATATGCATATTTTAATAATTCTGATATTGCATATCCTTTTTTTTCAATCAAATATTAACCACACTCAATGCAAAAATAGCTTGAATCAGTAACACACGATCTCCCTGACATGCTTAAACGCTACTACTTATTATGAAGATTAAGAATGAAAGAGGGCTTCTGTCAAATATATGATTGTAAAATTGCAGCGTTAGTATTGACTGTTTAACGGTATTGCCAGCATGCAATAAAAAAAAAATTAACAAGACGTGATTGCCCAATTTTTATGCCAGATTCGAATTCAGCGCACCCAGATTAGTTAAAAAACATGCTTCGTTTCTGCAATAAAATTTTTTTTCCAAATTTGTAGACCAGTGTTATAAGGCAACGATTAGTAAGTTCAAGTGATAACATGAACCCTTAACATTTACGCCCTTATTCATAAAAAATAACACAGGTTTATTAAACGAATTTTCTATTTGTTTAATAAACCTCTTTTATTTATTTTTTTGCCATTTTTTCCTAGTTAGTGCTTTGGATACCTTAATAAATTTGTTAAATTCTTCTTTAATGTACATTCATTTATTTTATAGTTGATCACAAGCACTGCCATCATCATCTTCATAAAAACAATGGCCCTAAACAACAACTGTAACTATAAATCGTGTATATAAGTACAAAGTAAGACGATGCCTTAAATACCAATAATGAATCTACATCAATAAAAAACTTCAAATTTCAAAACAAGAATTACAAACAAAACAAATATTCTTGTCAACCAACACATCTTACTCAAAATTGACATGATTGATTTTCCATGTCAAATCAACAATGACTTTCTAAAATATTTCACTTCAAATTACTCATGTATGGGGTAAAAGCATGTATGAGTGTATCGGCATTGCCTGACTAGTAAACGGCCTAACGAAGGAGCGAACCAAATACCCTCTTAATGTGCAGCGTCAGCAATTGAAGGCAAAAGTTCAGTGTAACAAATTTTGTAGAAGATACTTGAGGTTCTTGGAGCTTTTTTGTTTAGTTAAGTTTACACTGAGAAAAATATGTCTATAGTATCTCTTATGAAATAGAAATTGGTGCATTAGGTGTAGATAAAGTATGAAATATCTAAATAAAAAATGGAGCTTCCAACGAAGCAGGTTTGAAAGGGAGAAATGTAAGAGTTTCGCTAACCATATCGCTTACGGAGGGCATGCATTTAATATGGTGAGTTCCTACTTTGAAGCAATACATTTTTGGCACTAAATGCGCTTTATTCAATGCATATAAAAAGTGGTGAATGTTGCTTCCGGATTTACATACTGAATGATTTTTTACAGTTATTGTTTAGTATTCTCCCTTACAAACCTGCTTCGTAGAAAGGGAATGTCGTGGCACTTGAAATATTAGTTTTTTTTATAAAACTCGCTAAGAGTTCGTTCACTTACTTCGCTACATCTCTGTATGTCTTATTGGGTAGCGCATAGCTGTGCGCTTACTTTTATAAATGTAGTGCTTAGCAAAATAATACATTTTTTTATTGGCAGGTTTGAGTTTAGTCAAAATAATTTCTTAGCTGTTTTTCGCAAACATTTATCTGGAATTTTTTTGTTTAAGTGTATGTTTGGCTTCCCAATGATCGATTGGTGTCTTCTTATATCTTCGGGAGTCTTTTTTCATTATTCTTGTGGTTCATGTCAGGCCATGGTGTATGCACTCGTCTGCAGTCTGTATAGATTTAGAGTTTAGTGCATAGCTGCCATTATTTGTAGACTGTCGAACATGAAGAATTTTTTTTTTCTTATTTTGGTTTTTCCTTTATTTTCTCTCGATTATAAGCATTATAAAGTAAACTTGCTTGTGTATAATTTCTCTTTGAGTGTGTGCAATGACCCAGTATCGGCAAAAAATCAAAAGCCCCAAAAACATAAACGCACTAATTTGAGAGGTCAACTTGTAACTATAACTACTTGAGCCGTACTCAATATGAAAATGTATACGAGTATGTGTTTTTATGTATGCAGTTTAAACAACCTCAATAAAATACATCTGCAACATGCATGAAATATTTGATCATACAACGTCCACACATCATGAAAACATCAATAATAAATCAATAAATTCTTTATTGGCTCCCACTGTTGTTTTCTTTACACTGCAGTTCAAGTTTCTCTGGTTGCTCTGATGTTTCGATTTCTTTTTTTTTTTGTTGATTTTTATGTATTTACTTTAATTTCATCCCATTGTATCTAGTAGTAGAGAAACATCCATACTTACATTCTTGTAGTGCTACAACATGGAATTAAAAAAAAAAAAAATTGTTTCATCGATTTTAACAGTAAAAGTGCTATAAAGTGTAATTGAAATTTATGGCGTTGAAAGTGCATAAAATTGGTGATGTTGTTACAAAATTATTTGAGAGCTTCATTTTGGTTGAAGAAAATAAAACACATTAAATTCACTTTATTTGTTGCTTTAGATGTTGCTGATATGATATTGTTGCAGATTTTTTTGCTATTTGGGTCTTCCACCCAATTTTGGCTACATAACCATTAAGTAGAGCAATCAGTCCAAATTTGGTCATTGTTGTGTGATAGGAAAAAGAGTCAAAACATTTTTAACTAAGAGGTCCTGGGTCTACTGTTGCGTAATACCAGCATCAGATTATTGATAATATATTTCGACTTTGGAAGTGTTTTTGAATTAAAACTTAAATTAACCTTCGAGCAGTCACGTTGGAAGTATTTCGGAATAAAAACTTCAAAAAAACTAAGTGAAAAGATAAGTGATGATTTGATTAGAATAAAAAAAATTATCAAAAATAACCTTTAAAGTTTAAAATGAGCACTTTTTCTTTATTGCCACAGACATATTTTGAGTCCTTGAGTAATTCTAATTCGACTTAGAGATTTCGGAACGACTCTACTCATAGAAAAATGCATCTTCATATTCAAGATGCCCTAACATCAGGATTGTGACATGAATCTTATTACAAATTACACCAATGAGGCAAAAAAGTCAATCTAATGATGAACGTCATCATAAAATGTTGTCATATTTTATGTGTCATCTATGCTATGACTTCAGTGACATCAATTCGATGCCACATTTTGTGTATTATCAACATTATTTTCATGTTTAAAAAATAAAATAAGAAGCGAAAATTCCCATATTCTATTTGTCTTTGTTTAACCAGTGTGGTATTAAAACCAAGTTAAGCGCATTCAGTAGGAAAAGCGTTTTGTAATGAAACGTTATATTTGGTTGTTGTGGTAAAAAATAAATGGATTTGACAAATGTTGTTATTTTTAATGTCACCTTTTATTAAAAAAAGCTTAATATGTCACAAATCCAAAATTTAAAGCCAGGACTTATGCAAGTGCAATTTTCGGAGCCAGAGGTATGTGCTTGGGAAATCTTGTTTCCGTACTCACAACTTTCGACTGATTTCTTTAATATTAAAATGCTTGCAAAAAATTGTTTAATTAAAAAATTAATTGATGTACATTAGAGTGACTCAAGTTTTATGGAATCAAAATTCGTGCTCGATGTACCCTCCTAAAAATGAACCTTGGACTTTTTTAAGAAACCATTTTAAATATTTCGGCTCCAGCTTTGACCTCTCGGGAGCTGGGCCATTTTGAAAAAGGGTCTATTTTTGCATGTTTTGTTAATTTGAGAATCGGTTTCCATACCAACATACACAAATTGTGTATCGTAAGAAAGGGGTTTTAAGGCGCGTCCAACTGTATATACAATTTGTCCAAGGACGATCATCCATGTCTTTTTTTAAGGATTTTCTGTATTGAATTTCTGTATTTGAATTCTTTGTTCGGGGTTGTTTGTATTAAAAGTGCCAAATTAACGTATTTTAATCTTTAGCCGATTTAATTAAATACGTGTTTCCGGTTTTTTGGAAATTCGTGCTAGTTCGCGTTTTGACAAAAATGCAATGGGTTGGCAACCCTTCGTTTTAAATAGAGCAATATGGGTATCAAAGTTTTTCTTTTGCCAAGTACATCATCTTTGTATGTAAATAATTTAGATTTTTGCACATAGATGCATTTTACACGGTGCTCTGGAAAATATATAAAAGGAATTTTGCATTAACTCTAATATGATAGCGGATTTAGTTTCTAGATCATGTATGGATGAAAATAGAACTAAAGAAAGAAAAAAAATCTTGCGATACCCAATTTGTATATGTTGGTATGGAAACTAATTTTCAAATTAACAAAACATGCAAAAATAGACCCGTTTTCAAAATGGTCCAGCTCACGAGAGGTCAAAGCTGGAGCCTAAATATTTAAAATGGTATCTTAAAAAAGTCCAAGGTTAATTTTTGGGAGGGTACATCGAGCACTTTTTTGGTGAGTCGTTCTAATGTACATACATTAATTTTTTCAATTAATTTTTTGTTTGCTGCAATTATTTTTTTTTAATAAAACACATAAATTAATATGTTTGTGTATATATTGTGTTTATTTTTAATTTATGCAATTAATTTTTTAATTGACTAGATTTGTGTGGCATGACTCGAAAATATAAATCCGTTAATTGATATGATCAATTCTATTGCGAGGGCAAATCTAGTAAATAGTTTAATTGTCTGAACGAATTGTTTAATTAAAGTCGATTTTCTATTTTTTCTGTGCACTAACCATTTATTTTAACCTGCCTCTCTTTGTGATCACCACTCGTTTGGACACTACTAGAAAGGAGTAGAGGTCTAACACCGCTACCTAGCAAATTACAATTGCATTTAGGGAAATATTATCTCCTCGTAAATGCTAGTTCTTACCTGTTAGCCAACTAAATTTATTTTATACCACCACCGCGCCTTTTATACCGCTGATCTTTCATTTAACAGCTGCTATCCAGCTGCTTTTATTTTTATAACGGAGTCTTAAACATTTGCTAGGCTGAGAAACATCAAGGGCATCATTGTGACTATCACTGAGGCCGTTTGTAAATCGAAAGTAAAGAATTTTGACGCTACAGCTTTACAATCTTAAACCGGCACTTGATATGACTTATCGTTTAAAAAAAATCCGATTTTTGTTTATGCACTTGTGAATAGACAAGTTTGTTTATAGTTACATTGTCGTATTGCTAAATCTCAAAAATGGAAAGTATAAATTAAATGTTAATTGTTAATTAAGTTGGATTTAACTATTGAAGAAGATTAACAAATTTTGTTTTACCAAATAATAAAAAAAATATGAAAAATTTAAAAAAAACTTAAAAAAGCAAATTATGTATTTAAGTAATAAAATTATGAATTTAAGTAAACATTTCTTGGTTTTTATTTCTATATTCTTCTTTACATTAAGCCAATTATGGGAGTTTTAATTTGAGATGAAATGGTAATAAATGTTTATTGTTAATCAATTTGAACTTTAATAGATTAAAAAATAATCACCAGGAGAATTGATTCTGTAGTTGTAAATATCACATTATAAAAATAGTTTTAAAAATCCACAAAACAAATCAAACATTTCCAGGATTGGCATAAATACAAAATATTTCAAATTCACATTAAATTCAATCGCATAATGAGACAACACTTTTGTATGAAAATTAGCAACAACAAATATACCAGTATGAATTGTATAATTATAAATATATAGACCATGATTCTGATAACCTCTTTACGCCTCAATGAACAGGAAGCTTTTTATATGGTTTAAAGTTTTAAAATGCCAAGAACATCTGGAAACTGAATAAACTCGAGAGTGTTGCATAAACAAAGGAGGTAATTAAGAAGATTAAAAGAGAGTTCAGCTGCTATTTTAAAATTTTATACAGTTACTTTTATTTTGATTAAAAGCTATGTGCAACTATTCTAAAATTATAAATTGAATTATAAAATTATATAAAGAACTCATTTGTTTAAATCACTGATAGAAATTATACAACATCTTTTTACGGTTTACATGTCTATCAGTAAAAAAAAGCATGAGACACTATTCGGTACTGAGCATGGGAAAATAGCATGAGAAAGTATCAATAATTTAAGGGCAATAAAATATTAAATTGCAGAGTGTTGATACAAATTGCATTAAAGGAATAAAAAGAAAAAAAAATTAAAAACAACTTTATCATGCAATTTCAACTGGAAAATTATTTGAAACAACTAATCTTAAATCTTAATCTGTCTTAGAAAAATATAAATTATAAAAAAACTTTATATTCTAAGTCTTCTATAAGTAAAGTTGGTGAGTTGAGAGCGCGATAGTGATTGTAAGAGAGCTCTTAAGGAGATACAACTTATTGAAGATCATTTCTGAGTAGTATGCAAACATTCTTCCGAAATAAGGGTCGGTAACTTCTCCCATCTCTCTTACAATGGCCATTCATGAACAAGGATTTAGAGGTAATGAGGATGGTAAGAATGCCCAGAAAATTATTTGTAGAAAATTTTTTACCTAATCAGCCAAAATCTTAATATTGCCTGGCGTTTACGCAAAATAAAAAAGTCTCTCTCATACGCAAGAGGGCAAAGATGGAAAAAAATCTCTTATAGATTTTGAAATCGAAGTAGTATTTGTCAAAATTAACTTTAATATACGCAGCCGCGAGGCACATTTGGTATGATGAGATATCTGGCAGGGATATACATAACGGGCCCGCCATCTAACGTTTTTTTTGGTCCACCATCTATCTTTTTTTTTTCAACTAGTGCTTATTTCGTGAACGGTTACACTTTGCTCATGTCTGATTTGACAGATAATTTGTTTTATCCTTCCGCTGAACGAATATGGTTGTGTATACGCTTGAACAACGCTGGGAAATATTGCGACATTACTTTGAAAATCATGGTTATGTTGCAGAATGTGTGCGAAAATTGCGTACGGATCTTGGAAGAATAGAAGCACCGTCAGCTCCGTATGTTCGTTATTTTGTGAAAAAAGTGAAAGAAACTGGCATCCTCATCGATAAACCAAAGCGTGAAAAGCCAAAAATAGTGCGTACACCCGAGAATATTGCTGCTATGGCAGAAAGTCAATTCACCGTCGTTCTTAACAATTGAACATTTCGAAGACATCATTGAGACGAATTTTGCATAAAGACCTTGCCGAGGCAGCCATTTGAATGAAATTATTTTCCATTACTAACCGGAAGGATTGTACTTTCAAATAAAAAAAGAAATTTGAGAAAATATTCAGTAGTTTTTTTTATAGCATTTTCAAAAAAAAAAAAATTATTTGGTGGACCCTTTATTATTACCGATTGTTAATCTGCTATAAGATCTCTGAAAAATATGGTTATTACATCGAGAATTATTCAAGAGTGCCGGATGTCTTGGAGGAGATAGCGGGACATTCACTGGGTACCTTCAAATGCGTCCCTGGCATACTTAGAAACACTAGTATCAAGTGTTTCGATTTCGAAGAGAAAGCCACTTTCGCACACAAATTTCATCTCATTGCTAGTCAAAGATAGTTTTTATGAAACTAACTGTGTAATAATAAGAAAAATCTGGCCCATTAAAGATGAATAATTACTCAGCTGGCTTAAAAGCTGACCAGATATTACCTCAGGCGCCTAATTTCAGTAATAACTGGTCATTAGCTTATTGGGAAACATGCCCAGAGGGAAGGGCCCCATTTCAAAGACCTGTGTAGAAGCTGCGTTGACGAGGAATAAAAGTAGTCAACGGAATATTCTTTGTGTCATTGCCCGGCATTTTAAGACCTAAGATTTAAACTGGTTTTTTGAACTGTCTTCATTGAATTAGCTAAAAATGTCGGCAGCCATCACGCAGAGAAAAAATAGGATTGGGCATGGTTACGGCACCTACATTATGTTTATTGAAACAATATTTGGTTGTCGTACACAACAAATGTTTATTTTTATTCAATATCAACAATATTGTAGTTACTGTTAACATTTTAATTATAAATTAGAGTATTGTTGACTGAAAAATAATAATTTTTCTAACAACTAAATAAAAACATATTCTATTTCTCAAAACCATTTCATGATATTTAATGGTCATAACATGATAACTTTCTATACTTGTACTCATAATATGTTTGAGATGCAATTACAACATCTTTACTCTAATAAGAATTTTATGTTAATGCCATTTGTAAAATAATTTTGCATCAGTTGTGCCGTTTTTTTACATATGCCTTTCGAATTATTTGTTAGTGAATGGCTAAACAATTAAAAAAAAAAATACAATTAAAAAAGAAATTGTATTTACATTAAAAAAAATTGTAATGTGACACAAAATAAAAAATCGATGAAAAATATTAATATGATTAAGGGAACAATATTATGATGTAATGTTACGAATATATTTGGTCATAATGTGATTTTATAATAATCGTAATACGGTGACTACAATCATGAATCTTATCACAATATATTGCCCTTTGAATATGTTCACCACAAGCATGTTTTTTCTTTGCATGCATGTAAATTTGTAAAATGAGACCCCTGGAAGACAGTGAACTATAGGCAAATAACGGGAATTAATTACTGTAACTAAGTGAGCTTTGTTTGTAAACATATATTGTTGTTTAGGATTTACGTATTTAGTTACTTTAGAAATTCATTTTTTTTTTAAATAAAAAAAAGTAAAAAATATTCGTTAAAAACTAGACTACGGATAAAATCGGTAGTCTCGTAGAATTTCAAAAGATAAGAATAAACATTTTTCGTATTAATACAAAAATTAGTAAAAATCACCAGCTAACACGCAGAGAAAAACATGATTAATAAATGGTCACTACGAACATTGTTATTCATATTTGTCTAATATGTTTACCCTAATAAGTTTATTATAGTCCTAATATAACTTGAAAAAATATCTTTTGTCCTTAACATTTTTAAATTCACTATAATAATATTATATGTTGTTTTACACCTAAAAAAATACTCTGATCTAGCCAATCATATTAAATTATGTGAAATGTTTGCTACTAAAATATTTATATTTTCAACTAAACAATTAAAATCATAATATAAGTTGCACACTAAAGGTATGTTAAGTACCTTTATTTTTGTTTGTTTTAAAACAATTGGGGTTTTCACAAGGTGTGCTATTAAGTCATATCGTCACAATGTCCTAAATAATATTTTACAATTTTTTAAAAAAATATTGTTATGTTTCAAACAAAATAAAAATTTTAATGCTGTGCTTATGGATTCATCATAACTGTACAGTAGAGATCTAAATTATAAGCGGTTGCCCACGGCAGTCATTTATATTTCTTATAATTATTTTAAGACATATGACTTAACAACTTTATGACTGCCTTGTGAATCCCCCAATGTGTATTTTTGAAAAAATAAAATTTCCTTCGCGTCATTTTAGTCTGCGAGCATCAGTTAATCGGGAAACTTAAATTATTACAAAATTATTTACACTATTTTTTTAGGGAGAAAAAGGCCATGTTGTCTTGCAAAACTTACTTTTATGTACGTTTATTGAAACAGGTAAGTTATTTATATATAATTGTAAAAATACATACTTACATACATACATGTATAAACATTGTCTTTCTTGCAGCCAAAAATACCTACAAAATTGAAAAAAGTTGGAAGTCAGCTGATTGAATTTATCTGTACGGCAAAAAACGGAAAATAAATAATTGGCAGATGAGTGTAGGCTAACTTTGCGACAGAATAGAAGCAAATGAGACATTGAGAAAACCAAATTTTTTCTATCGAAAAAATGATAATCGCGTAATGAGAAAACGACCAATGTATGCATGTATTTAATTTAATTTTTTTTTATATGCTTTTATGTTTGTAGTATACACATATAAAACAAAGTATGTGTACATACATTTGTATTTTTAATAAAAAATAAATTTTTTCGAATAAATTTGTTATTGTTTTTATTGTGAGAACCATGTAACGTGTTCAAATACACATTTTGCATGGTTTTGGAAAAAATAGTGGTTGTTTGCGTTTTCTTCTGAGCATAATAATATGTTTGAGACAATAATAAGCTAAAAACATTCAGGTATGTGATGAAAAACGATTTTGAAAACAATATGATTTGATAACGATAATATTGTTTTTGGTATCGTTAAAATGTAATTTTAATAAATTTTTCTCTGTTTTCTTGTATATATTATTTTAAATTTCTTATTACTTATGTTAATTGAACTGTATTTTGATCAAAAAGTTAAGACTTTACTCCAGAAATGGATTTTAAAATCGGTCGAAATTCATCACACCTGCTAAAAACGATAATTTTGAAAACGATCGTTTTTCATCACATACCTGATTATGTCTGAACATATATTATTACTCAAGGACACAATCATAAACACAAACATTAATGATAGCTTGCAATTGTGATTGCATCAATTATGTTTCTTCTTTGCGTGAACCAAACAGTATATACAGAACATTTTTCAACAGTGTACCATGTCTTGGAGCCATGGGAAAGCATGGACCCAGCAAATAAAAATTATATTATGTGGTCAGGGTTACCTTTGGAAATTTTCGAAAAGGGTCACAAAAAGTGGATTTTCCAGAAAAAGGGGTCAAAAAAGAGTATTTCAATAAAACGGGCCAAGTTTTTTTAAAGCATTATTTCCTATTTTAATAAAAAAAAAAAAGACGAAGTTGTCTATAAACAAATAAAAAATATTTATTTAAAGCATTATTTCCTATTTTAATAAAAAAAAAATAAGACGAAGTTGTCTATAAACAAATAAAAAATATTTATTTTAGGTAGGCAGTGCTTAAAAAACTTAATTTTATTATGTAATGCCCTTTCCTGTTTTTAACACCGGACAAAAAGTTTGTTATTCATCATTATAACTCTTTTTTTTAATACTTTTTATGTTATATTCCGACATTTTCTTTATTTAACCGATTTACTGATTTCCAATTTTGCAATCGTTCGCGATAGAAGCGATTATTTCCTGTAAGTTTTCTGACTTTTACGATTTTTAATAAATGCTGTTACAAAATATTTGGGAATTTCAGCAAGTTTTACCAAGTTTTTTCATTCCTGTTAGTTTTAGGGACTTTTAATCAATTTTATGGTGCTATTTTTGCAAACTTTTTCGAGTTTTTAAATTTTTGCAAAGCTTTTTTGCTCTTTAGGGCAATCGTCGCCGTTTTAAAAATAGCCCCATACTTAAACCGAAGTCACATATTTTACAGGGCACTTTTAACATTGTCGATTTAAAAGGTGGCGAAGAGTTCAATGCCTTATGCCATTATAAAGGGTGAATTTCTTACCATAAAACTTGCTACTCTTTAAGAGAGCAAAACAATTTTAAGAAATGAACACCTAATTGCATTTTTTAAATAAAATGTCACATTTTTTTTTAGAAGAAACCACCACAAAGAATTCAATAACTACAAAATAACAAATATGTATTTCGAGTTATGCTCGTTATTAATTTGTACTTTCCTATCGAATTTGGAAGTCGTAGAAACTCTGTTAATACAAAATTTTTACAAAAAAACAATATGTAAGTGCTATTTCCCAAAAAGGATCAAAAAGTGTCAAAAATAGGTGCACTCAAAAGAAAAAATCAATCCATTCGTACTCAAATCAATCCGAAGCGGTATTAATAGTACGGCGAGTACGGATTTTCTTGAATCAAGTACAGAAAGATGGATTCAAGTACGGTATTTTTAATCGCAAAATACTTAATTTATCCTTTTTCAATCCCTAATTCGTACTTGAAATGATCCGAAAATGAGATTGATTTAAGTAAAACTAAAATTGAATCAATCTCAAAATGCGCTTTATTCATGTTTTCTAAAGTTGATTTTATCCCGAATTAAAAAGAACAAATTACTGTGACTGTTTTACTTACCCATTTTACACTGATAGAAAAATGCATCTTCATATTGATGATGCCCTAACATCAAAATTGTGACATCAATGTTACTACAAATGGCATTAATGATGCAAAAAGTAACATCAATCCAATGACTAACGTCTTCGAACAATTTTGTCATTTTTTACGTGTCATCTATTTTATGACTATAGTGACATCAATTCGATAGAACATTTTGTGTATTATTAACATTATTTTCATGATTACAATGTATTATAAAAAGCAAAAATTCCTATATTCTATTGTTTAAAATTATTTGGTTAAATACAACAAATTTTTAAAGTATAATGATTACGAAAACCATATGGGGCATGGTGCTGGTGTCTTATTATTGAGAGTTCTGCTGTCAACAAAGGTCCTATTTCAACAAAAGTGAAACAAATATATGTAACGGGTAAGTAAATAATAATATTCTCTCATTTTGACTTAAATCAATTCCAATGACTTAATGATAAACTGTCATTAAATTGATGCTAATGTGTCCTTTTTCCGATGTTACTTCGTCATCGCACTGAGGACATGTTCGTTATTTCTATGATGCCGATGTGTCATCCCATTGATGACATAATTTCATTTTGACCCTGATGACACTTTGGCCAAGTGATGTTAAGGTTGACATCGCAATGATGAAAAGAGTCATGGGGTTTTCTATCAGTGTGCACCTTACGGAATGATAAAAAAAATAAAACACCAACATCATGCCCGATATGGTTTTTACTTTAGAAATCTTATGTACATATTTAACCAAAAATATAAACAATTTTCGTGGGAATACAAAGTTTAATTTAAATCATTTTGTTATTCGTGCTTAATTCCCAATTTTTACTATTTGATAAAAACACTCAAATTTATTGTTGATGGGATAAGCTATTCCTATGCGCATTTCACTGGTTGCTTAGGCCAGATTATCAGGAAACTTCATCCATAAAGATTTTAGAAAAACTAAAGATATTAAACCAAATAAAACTGTTAAGCGTATAAGAATTACAGCAACAGTTCTACTTGTAACAATAAGAAATTTCGGAATCGATTTTCGAAAGTAATCCCGTTTAGGATTGTTTTGAGTACGTTTTAGTTTTATTAATACTTGAATTTTTTAGTATGATTCGTACTTAAAGTGAAAATTATACAATAGGATAATTAAAAAAGGGCCATAAAAGGTATCAAGACCGTTGAAAAAGGGCCAAATTTTAATTTGACGGTAACGCTGTATGAGGTTAATATCCATTTAAGAGTTCCTTGTGCCGAATTCTGTATGCGACTTATACGTCTTAAAGCAATTTAAGAAAGATGGTTTATGTTGGACCTATAGCCAATTCTGGACATACCATTAAAAAATTTTGCCAGGAAATAGTGTATTATTATCATCGCTTAATTTTGTATTTAGTATCTACCAACATTTTAAAGGAAGTTATCGCATTTTAAGCCATTTTTCGAAAGACTATGGTTTTGATTTTGAGAAATTCGGTAAGACGATTTAGATATGTTGCAATAAGATATTTTTGAGCCAATTTCAATATAAATACTGATATAATTAGATAGTTTAAAAGTACAAAGGCTCTATTTCTAAATTAAGTTTCTACTAGTTTATTTTTTTTAAATCTATAATAGATTTTATTCAGTTCAGAATCCAATTCTTCATACAAACACACAAATATTTAAAAGCCATACAATTTTCAAAAGTGTAGTAAAATAATAGTCAAAACTTTATGTCACTACATGTTGTAGCCAATATTAGTTTTTTATATATGTACTTATCCATAATTGGGAATAATCTTTCTATCTGATTAGAAAATTAATTTGAAAAATTATTATTTCTTAAACTCTACTAATGCAAATGGCATCTAAGTTTTCTTTTTAGAACATCTATTAAAATAATTCACCAAGTGCAGCATGTCATACCATTTTCGGTGCAATTTATACAAATTATGAGCACTATTAAATAAAATGTGTCATAGTGCAACATATAAACCTAAATATTCCTAAATTTTCTGTTTTCCTTTAAAATATTGATAAAATGTGAAAATTTAATAGTGCCTTCATTTGCCAGGTAATTTGTTACAAACATTTCATAATTTATTTTCTAACCACATTTGGCAGAATGCCTTTGGTAGCAAGGCAAACAATAATGGACTTCAACTTGACTTAAATTCTAGGTCAAAGCAACAAAAGTGTAACGTGTGTTTTAATTTTTTTTTGTTTTGTTCACTTTACTGGATATTTGTTTTTGCAGCTTTTTATACCCTACACTACTGTGCTGATAGTGAGTGCATTATGAATTTGTGCTAATGTGTGTAACTATGTTGTCTCTAGAACCACTCTTTCAATTTAGAATCTCTTTCTAAATCGACCTTATAGTTTCCGTCCGTCTGGCTGTTAAATCTTGTGTTGATATTTTGCATATATTTTTATAAAATTTCCCAAAATGAACTACCTGATAAGAGAGTAAGAGAGTTCGCCAGGGATGTGTGCTCTCGCCACTTCTCTTTAATATTTTGCCAGATGTAATTATGCACCAAGCTGCAACAGCAAGAAATGGAATTGTGTGGAGCCTTCAAGATAGACCTGAAACTGCCCTTGCTGTTGGTTTAAAAATAAGCATCGGTAAAACACACCCCTTCTCATTGGTGGTACACAACTTGCGGAGGTAGAATCCTTTTGCTACCTTAGAAGCATAATTGACAGGCAGTGCGGCTCAAGCGCAGATATTTCGGCACGGGTAAAGAAAGCAGAGCAAGCGTTTGGAATGTTGGCTAACGTTTGGAAATCGTCCAATGATTCGCTAAGAACGCAGCTAAACATATTTTACTCCAACGTAAAGTCAGTTTTGAAACATGGAATGCCGCCAGCTCTGATGTACAATCTATGCAAGTTTTTACCAACAACTGTCTTCGTTGACTTCTTAAAATATATTGACTAAATACCAGGGCTGTGGAGTCGGAGTCGGAGTCAGAGTCGGAGTTGATGTTTTTGTGCCGGAGTCGGAGTCGTAGTACCCACGAAAACTCGCGACTCCGACTCCAAAGTTTTTCGGCATAAAAAATTTAAAAAAAATTTTCAAAATAAAAATTATCTTCTTAAAACACATTTAAAATTTAAATACATAAATTGTTTATGAATACTGCTCTTATGTGCTGTTTCCAAATGACAGGCGATGGACTGAGTGCTTTTCATATACAGGGGTGTGCTGGAAATTGCAAACGTAAAACGCAAGAATTTTAAAAGTCGTTTTTAAATAAGATTTTTGTAATAATAGAATTTTATGACAAATATTTAACAAATATTTTCCTATTAAACAGGATTTTAAACCAAAAATTATAAGAATTAGGTTTAAAGTTTATTAAAAACAACTTCCAAATTCTTGCGTTTCGCGTTTGCGATTTCCAGCACACCCCTGATAAATTTTGCTACATAATCAATCGCATTTCATTTGGAAACAGCACATTAATGTTTGCGTACGGTAATTGCTTCTCAAAAACTCTAATTTTTAGAAGGCCGGACGGTAATGAAAAAATAAAAGTTAACATCACTGAGTCTCGTATACATTTAGCATCAAGATTATAGTAGGAATCGGAGTAGGAACCGGAGTCGCACTTAAAAAAATTTCAGCTTTTGGAGTCGGAGTTAGTACTTTTTCGGACGACTAAACAGCCCTGCCAAATACAATCTCCAACTCTCGTCCTTGGGAAACAACACATTTCGTACTGCTATTGCCAAGCAGATAATCGAATGGAATCCCGAGGGATATACATTGAAAGAGTGACTCTTTATTTTTCAAAAAGTAGCCTTCTCCAAGAAAAGTACGCTCTTTGAAAAAGCAGTACTTTTCGTGGCGAAAAGTATTCTTTTACATAAGATATCCTTCCGAAATCCTTAACCAATAGTAAGCTTGGTGCCTGCTCATAGGGAGCTACTAACTCTCGTGATACCAAATATGATATTTGATCAGTCGCGCTCTCAAGACCTCTGTCAATGGTTAACTTTGCTCATTTCTGTTACCATATGGTGAAATTTACTTAGGATGCTCCCTAAAAAAGCCTGGCGGAATTGAGCTTTGGAATCCAGAAAACCTTCTCTAAATGTATGGATATAAATCAAATTTCGATCAAAATCTTTTGTCCACCTAAACATGACACTTAATTTTACAAATATCAATCCCTAAACAGACTTTCACTACAATTCATTTATTATTAATATTGGTATTGCGATCAAATTTGCAAATAAAACATTTATAGTAGGGGTCGTAATGCGAAAATTTTCTAAAAACATATTAATCTCTTAAAGATATTCTTCTTCTCTTCTTATCTCCTTTAGCTCCCGGTGGAGCATAGGGCTCCTTGCGGAGTTTCGCTTTTTCTCTCCCTTAGGGCACTTCCCCGGGTGGTGGATAGGGGAACGTTCGACAGATATGTCGGATACCGCAGAAATAAAATATGCTGGGCGCACCGAGAAAATACGCAAACGTTGCGTCTATACTCCCATCGAGCGGCTACAAAAGGCGTCTGATTTCAGAGGAACGGCCTATTAATGATGTGTCTTACCACGTGATGGCTGCATTTGCCGGAATGCAGTCCTATTCATTAATACTTTCATAAATATCATGAGCTTAAACCAGCAAAATATGGATTCTCCAAGTGGTCGCCGTATTCGAGCGGTTAATCCACCACAAAAAGGATCAACATTCTAAATTTTTAATATATACACACGTGATGTAGGTTATCAAATGGTCGGACTTGGCCCACTATACTTTCATACTTATTTTTTTGCTGCAGTTGTTGGTTGTTATTAGTTGTAACGTTAAGCAAAGTTTGTTAGAAGAGGCAAGTTACTCGTACAAAAAAGAACACGAATTTTATGCCAATATTAGATGACGTTAGAACATAAACAATGGCATTTGTTCTTGTTATTATTGTTGCAATTGATGTTTTAGTGTCCTACATTTGAGGAAGACAAAAGGGTGTTGTAGGTTGATGGTTAAGCTTGTTACCTAAATGGAAATTCAATAATAGGGACACAAAATTTTTATATATTTATTTAAGCTATTAGGTTTTTTTTTAGAAATAATAACAGTGGCTGAGCGAAAAATATTAGAAATACATTTATTTGCTTCTTGCAGTTTTTAATTTTACTAATTTGGTGTCAAAATTAAGTATTGAAATCCGTATTTTTTTTGATAGGGAATTTTTAAGTATGATCTGCTTGCACATTTTTAAATAACTTAACATTTCTTTAAAGCTTGCATTATTTTGATACAAAGCCCTTTTATGACCTGGTTAAAACAACATTACCTTACAAATTTGGTAAAAAGAAAACTTACATATATGGAACTGATTAAATAATAGACAATAATTTATATTTTCTGTAAGCAATTTTAGGTTATGTTCTACTTTAAAATCAAACACGATTCATTTAAAAAAAAGAATGAATGAAAAGTTGAGAGGCAAGGCCAATCATATGATACCCTTTACCAATGACTAGTCCCCCTTTGGGACCTCTAAGCATTTATGGACCATCAAGTATAAAATTTTGCTACATCTGCATTTCTAAAAGGAGTTTTTTCTGCTAAATGTTATATAAATACTAGGGTGTTAAATTAATCGGGTTTTATTTTTGTTCGATTAAACGATTATTCGATATTTGGAATTTTTAACTTATTCTTAATTAATCGAAAAATTCTCAATCCAGAAATTTTATAAATTACGAGATTTCTCTTTCGATAATTTAGGAAAAAATTAGAACTTGAGTTAATAAATCAAACATCTCTTCTATTTTCGATAGCAGTGCATCTATTAAACAGAAGAAAATTACAACAAATAAAAAACCATTATTTACTGTAGAAGTTTTACAGGCGATTAAAAACAGAGATTTGGCTTACTGCCGTTGGAAACGTTTAAGAGCGTTGAGTCTGAAAACTGTCTTTTGTATTGCCAGAAGAGACGCAAATAAAAAAATACGTAAAAATTCTACTCCGAAAAGTCCATTGCTGCAGTAAGTTCCAAAATTACCTGGAAAACTATTCACTTCACTTTCGGGCACTTAGATTTTAAGGGAGTCAATATAACTTTGGACTTTTTGAAACTTTTCACGGACATTCCATCCTCTGCTATGCTTCTGCAAATAATATCCTCTAGAGAATAATGCTGGGATACTTTTGATATTTTCTACTATCTTTATTAATCGATAGTTCAGATTTCACTATCGATACACTGATAGAAAAAGCGTCATAACACTAATGTCGATTTTGACCCCATGACACTTTACATCAGTGTGATGTCAGCCCTAACATCACTTTACAAAATTGTAATCAGGTTCAAAAACTTAAATTATGTCGTCAATGGGATGACACATCTACATCACAGTAATGACGAATCGTAGTCAGTTTCATAAAAAATTGACATCAGTGCGATGACTAAGTAACATCGGAGAAAGGACTTATTGCAATCAATTTAATGACAAACTGTCATCAATGCAATGATACATTAGCTTTAAAGATATGACTAATCGGCATCAATTTTATGAGAAAAAGTCAACATTCTATGTCGCACTAACATCAGGGGAATGATTAATTGACATCTGTTTATTGACAACCTGTCATCAATACAATGACAAAATAACATATGTTTAATATCAAAATGTCATCAATGCAATAACCAATATTGATATCTAATGACATGTTGTCATCAATACAGGCGCGGATTCAGGGGGGGGGGGGAAATAAGGAAATTTCCCCCCCCTAAATTCTAAAAATATGTTTGGTTTTTCTCGATAATACAAGAATTCCCAATAATAATATTTTTTTATATGCACAAAATTTTAGGAAATCCCAGCAAAGTTTTTTTTATTGAATCTAACGAAATTTTCAATAAGTATCCAAAACTTAATTCTAATAGTTATTTATTAGATATTTCCAATGAAACATCTAGTTTACTGTATTTAAATACTTATTATTCTACATTCAATCCCAGCAGGTGGCATCTATTTATATCCAAAGAATAAACGTTTGACTTGAAAATGCGTGCGGTCGAATTATTAATAAGCCTTAGTATGTATATGCAATATTTATGTATATATGTGTAATATGAATCAAAATTCTATTCGATAATTTTTGACGAAAACACAGATTTTTCGGGGAAAATCCAGATATCCTTATCTTAAAGATATTTCAACATACAACAAAAAATTATTAGGAAAACATTTATTGGCTTTGTTGTAAACGCATTTGAAGAGGCTTCAAAGGATATTGATAATGTGATATGTCAATTGATGCGAAGGCACTGTCATCAATAGTTCTAAAAGCTTTGACAAAGTTTAGTCTTGACCTAAAAAATTGTGTAGGAAATGGAACAGATGGGTGTCCTCTGATGTCATCAGAAAATGGAGCTGTTATAAAATTCTGGACAAATGCAAAACAAACGCCTTGCTATTCCCATAAATCAAACAACTCAATTTTAAAAAGCAACAAAATGCTATTAATACAATAAGGGTCCTCATGATGTCGCTTAAAATTGCCATTTGTGCAAATGCGCAAACTTACGTGTCTTGTTTCATGAAGCCCCTTTTTTTACTTTTGTGTAATTTTAAACAATTAATGTCAGTTTGTAAGAAACGTCAATACAAAAATAAATTAAAAATTAAAATTCAAAAATATAAAAATTTGTGTTTAAATTTGTGATTAATATGTACATATGTATGTATGAGAAATTTGCTTTTAAAAATGCTCAAAGAAAGCCAAAAGACCAATTTACTGAAATTATTGCTAGAATTTATTGTTTGTGATTTATAGACGGATTTTTCATTGAAAACGACGTTAAAATCATTAAAAGATCTGTTTGTATAAATGCACAATTGAACAGCGCAAGTTTACGAGACAAAATTGTTGGGCAAATTTACCAAGTTTGTGTAAATGAATTCTCATACAATTTTTGACAGTTCATTTACGAGGGCGTAAAAATGCACAGTTTGCACAGATTACGAGACTTATAAACGATATCATGAGGACCCTTAATAAGTTGAATCATTTGTTAAAGAAACGACAAATTTTTTTAAATATATTCATCCCAAGCAAAATACAGTTTCAGCAAAGTATTTGGGAGCCAAACTCTCTACATTATGCGAGACAAGATGGTTGGATCGTCACGACTCAATTTTACACTTTGCAACAAGTGTACATCATATAGTAGAAGCTTTGGAAAAAATATCTGAGTGGAAAAGTAGAGATACTTCAACAAAAGCCTTATATTAAGGAACTCGCTTAGTACTTTTGAATTTATTTGAGGAATAGTATCATTTTACAAAAGCACGATACAGATCTTCAAAAAGGATCAAACCTTATCAAAACTTAAATCATGTGCCTTGAAGAGAAAAGAAATAAAGCCGAAGAACTATTTAAAGCGATTTTTGAAAAAGTTAAAGTTATCTGCGATCAAATCGAGGTTCCAATCACATTCAAAATGTTGAAGATTACTACCGAGTTGTTGGTTACATTCCTCTTATTGAATTTATTTTAAAAGATCTCAAAACACGTTTCCAAATAGATCTCCTAAATGTATTGAACATACCTAAACTTCTGCCTCAAAGTGTAATCAAGTCAAATACAGATACAAAACTTTTAAAATCACAACCAGCTGATGAGCTGATTATGTTTGATAAAAGAGATAGATAAACACCTACTAACATCTAAACTTGAGTCTGAACTGTTGCATTTGCAACAAACATGGAAAATATCTAAAAATCTATCAGATAACATTGTAGATGCTTTAATAAACTGTGATAAAGATATCTACCGAATTCTAAGAAAAATATTAAAACATTTTCGTTTCAATGCTCGTCAGCAGGGCAAGTTTAAAATGACACGAAAAATGGCTGGCAAAATGCACGAAAAAGTATAAAAAATGGAACAAAATGGCAAAAATAAACATGTTATTTAAGAATCTTTTTTTTTTTATTAAGTTTTTTTTGTAAGTACAATAGTATGTTTCTTCAAATTGTCAAAAAAAATTCTGGGGGCAAAACGCAAGAATTCGGAAGTTGTTTTAAATACATTTTTGATCTAATTTTTGTTATAAAATTCTGTTTAATAAAGAAATATTTTTATATTTGTCACAAAATTTTTTTATCAGGGAAATGTAATCACATAAAATAGTTCTATAAATGTAAAACACTCTTTCAACATCGCAAGATGTAACTGGAGCATATTTGAACACTAAAAGTTCAGATGGAGAAAGACTGTCAATAAATTCATCCGTCTCACTTTCATTAAAACAAAATTGTGAGAAAATCGATTTTTTAAAATTAAAATGCCAAGGCATATAGATTTTCAGGAGTATTGAATAATTTACCACATGTATTACGATCTTAAACGTTTTTTAAACTTTTCAACAAAATCTTTTTTACTGACATTTCCTTACCACTATCAATTAATCCAAAGCTTTCATTCGTAGAAATCCCTTTCGTTTGTAACTACGAGAGGCTTGAGGAGATGCATTGAAAGTACTTTTTACGTCCGATTTTTGCATTATTCGGTTAGCATTTCGAATAGATTCTGCCTCATATTCGCTAAGCTTATTTAAAAATTTTTTTCTATGTTGCAAAAGGGTATTCTTTAGCAAGCTGGTCCAAAAATTGGTTTTTAAAAAAATAATTGAAGAAATGGCAAAAATGACATATTCCATAAAAAACTTGCCCTACTCGTCAGTAATGCTACGAGAGAGAGGTAATTTCCTACCCGTCGTGTAATAAATACATGGCTCAGATCAACAATGACAGAAGAAAGACCGTACTATCTAAATTTGCCTCACGAGGAAATCATTAATTGCTTATTTAAAAAAATTCATTTATATTGAACTGATCTTATATTTCATTTAACCTTATTGTTGAGTTTTTTTAATTAATATACACATATTAATTTTTATAAACTTTTAAAAACAAATTTTTTAATTTTTTGTATCAAAAAAAATTTTCCTCCCCCTAAGGCTCGAGCTGGATCCGCGCCTGCATCAATACGACAAACTTTTTTTTTATCAATTTGATGACAAAATGTCATTAAATAAATAAAATTCTGTCATTTTTATTATGATAAAATAAAAACACGATTATTTATATACAAATGTCTTTTTTTATAAAAAAGTTTTTTATTTACAAAATAAATGTATAGAAAATATTATTAAGGAAACATAGATGATTTTGTACGGCTTTTAAAAGCTTACAAAATATTGATGATTGTTACAAACTATTCTATGGTAAAATATACTGCACTTTAAAATTTTAATTTTCGAGCAAAAATACATTATTTGGATTTATATGTTTTGATGTGATAATACTGCATTTGTTTCAACCAGGACTTCTTCGATGTTTGGAAATAAGTCTTCTTCCGACAGCATCATTTTTAATTTAAATGGAGTTTTAAGATCCCTCAAATACCGATTTAGCTCGTCTGTAAAAAAAGAAATTTAAAAAAAAAACGTATTTATCAAATTTTTGGCTGAATGAATTAAAAACTTCTAAAAGCGGCTCTATAATTATAGTGAACAGATTTTCACAAATTTTTTCCGTATCAGATCTTGCAAAATTGCATTTAGCAAATAGCGCAGTTTCAAATATTAATATGTTTTTATGCATTTTTTTTAAAAGTTCTTCATCACTTCCACAAACAAAGTTTTCAATATTTCCTTCAACGTTTGCGTTGTCCTCCTTGTTTAAAAAACTTTTTTTTTATATTTTTTCATTACTTGTATTTTCAATTAATACTTGATCAATTATTTCCTCACGGTCAACACTTAACGTGCTTGTTGCCGGGTGCTTCTTACGCACGTGTGCCTTAAATTTTGATAAGTTTTTGTAAACCGTATTACAACATTTATAATTGTCCAAAGTCTTAAGAAATTGATAAGATTTTAAATGTTAAATGAATATTCAGAACTATTCAAAGCGATTTAAAAAATAAACTGACTTATAACAAACAAGACACATTTCTTTTTTATGTATGTTAGGCTTTTTTTTTATTTCTTTGTTGCCAGGAGAATTTTACTTTGTTTGTTGGTGTTTATTTTACTCTTAACTCTCTTCTCTCTCATTTATTTTGATGCTAAATCAGCATATGATGTCAAAGTGTCATCAATTATTAGACGTTTACAAGTATTTATGATTAAATGTCATCATATTGACGACATTTAATCATCACTTTTTTTCTAACTGTAATGATGACATTAACGTACATAATAATGATTAAATAACATCAATATGATGACATTTAATCATCACATTTTTGTATGATGGTTATATTAGCACTACTAGAGAATCGATCTACGTATCTTGTTAAAAAAATATTTATTCATTGGACCACTTGTAGCCTTTGATTTTGTTGGTGGAGCATCTTCTTCAAGTAAATACCATGCTAAGGTAGAAGTACATAACACGCTTAAGTGCATACGACTTCTGGCAAAAAAAGTTAAACAAGTGTATTTTCATAAGACAAGCTACATGCAGTTGGTTAACTTTGAATTTTTTAACGCGTTGTGTATTTTCGGCAAGTAATCAGCTGACAATACAAAAGAATAATTTAACAAATTTGTGAATCATGAAAGAAAAACTTATTGAAGAGCTTAAAAAAACATACAATATTTATATAAAAAGAAAAAATTAAATAAAATAATAAAATCTTGATATAATTTCGCATCCGTTTTCAGTGCACAAATATATAACAGCTGAGAGGAACAGCTTTAGTAACGCGCGTTGTGCAACTTGCAATTTCTCATGCGCTAAAGTTTTTAAACGAACGACAAACGTCGACGAATTAACGCGTGTTATGTAATTTTACCTTTAAAGTCACTGTGTAAGTGGTAAATTTGTGAAGTTGTTGAAGAACATTTACGTTAATACATGTTTGGGCACTTGTTGCATTTAGCATTATTAGATTTATCCTTCGTACAATATTTTTAAACCAAATTCATTCTAAAGAAAGAAAAGTATGAACCATTTTGTTAAAAAATACGGGCGTGTTCTAGAAATCGAAATGAAGTGTATTTAAAATCGAGTAAATTTTAAAAACGACCCTGCAATGAAAGTTTACTAAAATATTCCATTTTATCTACTTCATTTTTTAAGTGTCTATTATTTTTGCAAGAACAACACTAAAAAACCAGAAAAACTACGGTAATTTTGTAAATATTTATTGAATTTAAATTATCTGATTTCAATTTCACTTTATTCCGATTTCTATAACATACCCGATAAATTAATACAAGTCTTAAAGTTCACAAGTTTCACAAAAGAAAAAATAACAACGGTAGGTACATATGATTACCGTTGTTATTTTTTCTTTTGTGAAATGAATTATTAAATTGTGTTGAAAAAATGTAACAAAAATATAAGCTAAATTACTCATTTAACACTTGGTTTGTTTATTCGACTTTAAAACTTGAAAAAAGTTATATATTTAACATAAATACTACATATTATTATTATTCGATTAATCGGTACAAATTCTTCAATTAATGCTTTAAACGAAATTAGCAATTTAAAATTATTCGAACAATTAATCGTATAAAATTGTACGAATAATCGACAAAGCACCCTAATAAATACCAAATTAGTTCCAAAGTGAATACGACTGTGGTGCACAGAAAAATTCTAGCCAACATTTTCAATTAAACCATTAAAATAATAAACTCAGTTTGAATTAAAAAATTTAATCAAGTGAATTAAAAGTTTTGTATATCAACAACATTATTACAGAAAATGTTCAATCAATGTTTTGTCAGAAAATAAAAAAAAAATTGTTGAGTTTTTAATACATTTGAGCAGCTGAGTTCCAAAATTCGCTACTTGCACCTGAAGAAATTTTCCACCAACGATTAATAAGCTAAAAAGTACTTTTTAGCTGATACCTTTTGTACATATTTTATATAGTTTTTATTCATTAATGCCCGTAATTTCTACAAAAAGAAAGCTGTTCGTCTTTGTACCTAACCGTTATCTTTACCTATTTAAACGTTAATTTTGCCTATGTGTTTTTACCTTCAGTTTTTTTTTAAATATGGCAGCTTTTACACCATAGATTTCTGTGCACAGCTAGAGTTCTTTTTGTAAAAATTACGAGCATAAGAAGCGTGCTAAATTCCTAATTGGAAAATACATGTCAATTTATTGATGGAGGAAAAGCTAAGGCCAGATCATCAGGAAACCTTGTTACAAGGACTTTGGAAAACCCTAAGATATTATACAAATAAAACTGTAGAGCGAACGGGAATTAAAACAATCAAGTTTTATTTGCAACGAAATCAAAGCTTAGACAAAACATCAACAATAAACAGTGAGTTTTTCTTTTCTTACACTCCCTTTTTCATTTTTTTCGTTAGTCTCGTTTTTGTCTTCCGAAGTATCAACGGTGCTATCCATAAAAGCACGGAAATACTTTTACCATTCTATTCCTCGTCAGTGTGCATTTGGCTTTTGAGAAAGTTTGTAATCATAAAATTATTTTGCTTATTTTCAACACTTTGTAAAAATATTTTAACAAGATTGCCCAAATATGTACATATGTAAATAGTAAATTAAGACATTAATATATAAGTGCATATTATTGCTGCCAACGGTTTAATTTAATTTGATCCAAAGAACTTATGTCGATTTAAAAGTAAATACTTTTCCCTTTTTAATCTTTTCTAGTATGGAATTTTTGATTTAAAGAATTTTTATTATATCTTGATTTATATTCTGATTGAATTATATTATTACTTAAGTTAACGCCAAATAACTTTAATCCAGAACATATTAATAAAAATTATACATATATATTTTTTTGCTTAATTTTATGTTCTTGAAAATATTTCTTATTAAATTAAATCTTTTTTTTTTGTTTTAAGTAACGCGATTATTTTTTACTAACATCGCCCAGTTTAGTTAAAACTGACTATTACTTTAACTTTCAGTTAACAATATTTTTTTGTGGAATTGGCCGTAAAAGTTATAAAATTTGCTTTTTAGTCTTTTACTTTTTGAAAAATTGTCATTCCTACAAAAAGTGCTAAAAGTATTTAACTTTACACACTTTGTCCCTTTTGGTCAAAATTTCCACTCCTAATGATATTTCCTGGTAAAAATTAATCAAAATTTTAATTTTCAAATCTCTACATTGTGTATTTTAAAGAAAACAAAAATTGATGTTTTATTATTACTTTTATTCCTTTTTATTGCAAAGGATGTTCCAGCAATAACGCACGATTTTAATTGATCGCCCATTTTCGTAAAAGACTTCAACAATTTTTAAGCGCTGCTCAATTGTGTAACTCTCCAAGGTTGAATTTGTCAAACATTGAAACAAAGAAATGTAAATAAATTTGGACAAACATTTATAAACAATTCTATCAAATAAATTTCACGTCTCTAGTGGGTTTTATTATCCATTTTGTCCCATAATTCTTTAATTGTAGTCAAACCTTATTTATTACCTGCCTTTCTGTTTATGAACATAAGTTTTAAGTTTGCGCGATTTATTCTAAAAACGTGTTTAAATAAGAACCAAAAGTACCAATTTTTACCCTCTTTTTTCCATAAAGTAAAATTTTTCTTTAGCTATGTACTTAAAGTATTTAGCTACTTTTAAGACTTTGCAGTCTAATTAAATTTAATTAAAAAGTACAAGAACTTCCTATTTTTCAACCACCGCTGATGTTAGGAAATAATATATAAAATCTTTTTTATATTTTAACACCATCTGCGTTGTCCGATATCAGTACTGGGAAAATAACTTCACTTCTTCAGCTGTGTTGCCATCCGTTATCGAACTATAAGTACAGAGTTAATTTAAACAAAAATCAATAAAAATTCGATGGATAACTTTTGCAAAAATTTAAAAAAAAAATTAATATCTGGACAAAATTTGAGTTACTTCTATGCCGAATAGTATTCGACCGGTTTGAACCGGTTATTTTAAATTTGCCCAATTCGAATTTTTTTAATGTCAATTTTTAAAATATCAAATAAACCGGTTATTTTGGTAAAACAAACCGATAATTTATGTAATTTATATACTTTTTCCTTACTTTTGTTATAAATTTACCCGTATTTTAAGTATTTTCTAATTGAATTTTGCACAAACTTAAACTTTTTATGGAGAATGCCAATACAAAATGCAACAAAAACCAAAAATAATTCAAAATACTACAAAATAATGTTCAGCTTAAAAAGTTATTAGCAATTTGACAGTATTCTTAATAATGCATATATTTTTATAAAGATGTACTCTCTGGTGAAAATTCGAACTGATTGAAATGGCAAACGATGGTGCTTAATGGGTCCTTAAATGATAAGTTGCACACTTTCTTCAACGTCACCAATTATTGATCACATTTAATTAGTACTTTAGTAAAATATGCTGCCAAAAATTAAAAACCAGGTTTTTTAAAATACCAGCTATTCGGAATGTTCGAAAACCGGTTTTTGAAAAAAGTCAAATATTACTCGAAAATCACTTTATTTCAATCGACCCATAACTGATTAGATTCTTTATATAAGTTCTCAAAGCTCTCAAGGCAAAAATTAAAAACAATATGGTACCGATATACATCAAGTGTTGATGGATTTCATATGATCGGACTTGACCGCCTATCATTTCTTACTTGCCATATAAAATAGCGAGTTGAACTGAAAATTACAGTACAATTGTTTTTGTAAACACACTTTTGTTCAATGCGTATGAGCAATGTGCTTTTACACAAAATAAAAATATTACTCATACGTATTTTATAATTGTAGAGCAATGGCTTTCAAACGGTGGGTCGCGACCCCCTGGGGTGTCGCGGTGACTTTTCTCGGGCGTCGCGAGCTAATCTCAATAAAATACATCGATTTTTTTTAAATTGAATTTTTTTTAATTCAAAAACATAAAAAAATAAAAGTACTTACATTAATGCGAACGTTGGGTTTGCTTATTTTTTATTAAATTCAAAAAACGTGGTTGCAATTGTGACACGCAAGCAATCAAATGATTTTCTAAATTTAATTTATTTCTTTTTGTTTTGTTTTAATGATCACCATTTGTGAAAAAGTCATTTCGCACAGACAAGATGTTGAAATTTGAATTAATATTTTATACAATAAAATACATTTTTTTCTGCCCTCCACTTTAGCCAAAATGTAGAATTATTTTGAGATAAATATTCCATTTTGAGCATACAGTCCGCTGCCAGCTTACATTAAGTTTCTTTAAAATTATTGGCAAGATCGGCGAACTCGACGCAGTTATTTATGAACGGATTTGATTTCCAGTAATCACCATTATCTTCCTACAGCTCTTGTGAAAAATAGCGGTATAGTTTCTTAAATTTTGCA
This sequence comes from Pollenia labialis, assembly GCA_949318255.1. NCBI lineage: Eukaryota > Metazoa > Arthropoda > Insecta > Diptera > Polleniidae > Pollenia > Pollenia labialis. The sequence goes on from OX439141.1 coordinate 112,161,900, forward strand.
GCGCTTCTATCATGGTAGGAATAAAATTGCTCACTAATTCATCGGATGAAATTTATGCTGCCATACTTTCAAAACTAGTGAAAGAATACAATTTGTAGATGTTGCAAAAATGTTAACCACATTTGAATTTTTAAAAAAACTGCTTTGATTTTAACTTTGGCTGGCATAATTCAAAGGCCACTTGGACTTTTTAAACAAATTTTCATATTCGGATTTTCTTTCTTGATAACACATGTTCAATTCCGATCTCAATTCAATTACTCTTGTCAGTATATTTCCTTTTAATAACCACCCCACCTTGTGGAAGCGACCTTGACAGTAAAGAGTTTTTTTTAATGGAATTTACAACTTTGATAACAGTACTAAGCACGTCGCTTAAATTTGACGGTTAGAACTTGGCTTCCAAGGCTTGATGATGGAGAACATCGAGTACGTCGACTTCGTAATCGACATCATTGTTTTAAGTGGATTCGTACCACTTTTTTGGCAGTCATTGCCCTAGTACCGTCAGCAAAAATACCAACACAAAGTTCAAATCTTTGGCGCATCTAAAAACATTCCATACAAACGCTCGCCAGTTATATTTTTGCGGAAAAGATTTGCAATACAATACTTCTTCGGAAATAGTATCATGATTTCCAAAGCGAACAAAACACACAGATGTAGTGCAGTTTTTCTAAAATCTTTATGGATGAAGTTTCCTAATGATTTGGCCTAAGCAACCAGTGAAATGCGCATAGGAATAGCTTATCCCATCAACAATAAATTTCAGTGTTTTTTTTTAATCAAATAATAAACATTTGGAATTAAGCACGAATAACAAAATCATTTAAATCATTTAAAAGTTTTAGAGTCGGAGTCGCGAGTTTTTGTGGGTACTACGACTCCGACTCCGGTACAAAAACATCAACTTCTACTCCACAGCCCTGGTTTAATAAGACTATAAATCACGTTGGAAATTTTTCTGAACATAGCGTTCTTAATTTACCATATGGCCTATATTAAGGCCACTCTCTAAACAAATTTTAGTACGTCTAAAAACGTCACGAGTAATGATTTTGTATTAAAAGTTGGTCTCTCCTAGTCTCATAAGACTAAAAATTACATTGCAAACTTTTGTAAAGTTCGGTCCATAATTTCGCGCTGCCCTCCACTCTCACGAAATACTATAGTTCTCCTAAAACCATTGCGCCTAAAACCATGACAAATAAAACCGCAGCCAATTTGAATACTGTGAGGCCAGTTTTAATTAAGATTCCCTTAAGAATCCTTCTTCTGAAATAAGTTAACTCTCGGTTCGGGGTATAAAAGATGCGGCAGTTTTACTTATTTTGTATAAAATTTTAAAATGGTAAATGAGCAAAAATGCGTACATATAACATTCACCATGAACCACCTATTACATTTAATAATCAAATAATTCCTCAACATTCGCATTTAAAATATCTCGGTATACATCTGGATCGGCGATTAACGTGGAAATGCCATGTAGAGGCAAAATTAACTCAAATGAAACTTAAAGCCACTCAAATTCATTGGCTTATTGGAAGAGATTCTGTCCTTAGTCTCGATTGCAAGCTTCTACTTTACAACTCTATCTTAAAGCCTATCTGGTGCTACGGTATTCAACTATGGGGCACTGCCTCGGTCTCTAATATCAACAAATTCAAAGGCGCCTGGTAAGTTAAAAACTCAAACATTCATAAGGATCTCAATGTGCCATTAGTAAAAACTATGATTACAAAATATGCAGTAAATTATTTAAAAAGGCTTGAACAACACCAAAATCCACTAGCTCGAAATATTTTAAATCATGGCGGCCACACTCGCTTAAGAAGAAGAGACACTGCAGCACTTACCCATTAAGAGGAGCGATAAACACCTAGATATGTGAACAGAACCCGTGATTTTTTTGTTTGGCGCTGGCAGGACGTAAATAAAGTATTAGGATAAGATTTGATTAATTATTGTTAGTTCATATTAAATATATGAAGATTCAATAAATAAACAATCAAAAAAAATATATTTTATATCAATGTCATGATCTATGATAAATTATAGATCGACCTTTAATGGATCTGCAAAAGATTTCGGCAATGTTTTTTTTTTTTTTTTTTTTTTTTTTTTTTTTTTTTTTTTTTTTTTCTATGGATTACCTCCTTTCAGACAAAAATTACAAAATTAAACAAACAAATTTAACATCATCTATTTAAATATAAAATTAAATTCAGTTTGATAGTATTAATATTCAAATTCATATCAATAATACTGTACAGATCATTAAAGTTTACACATATTCGACGAAAAGGGTCAGCATTTGCATAATTTTGTTGAAAGTATTCAATTGATAACGGCTGGTAATAACGTGTAGGGCGTTGGGGAACATTAAAAAATAAACTGTTTAACAGGAACTCCGAGCAAATATTGCCTTTAATTAGATTGATAACAAATATGACATTCAGCATTGTTCGGCGGCTTTTTAAAGTTGGTAAATGAATCTCCAATAACCTGGTTCTATATGGAGGAAGATATATAGATGGATTTGGGTAAGTGCTCCGTAATATGAATAGCAGAAATTGTTTTTGGACAGACTCAATGCGATCACTATGAACGTTGTAATATGGATCCCAAATTATTGAGCCATATTCGATTATAGGTCTGACAAGTGCTATATACAACTGTTTTGTTATAGATCTGTCAGAGAATTCCTTTGACCAACGTTTAATAAATCCAAATACACCACGAGCTTTATTAGTACACATGTTAATATGTTCTAAAAAAGATAACTTAGTGTCAAATAATACACCGAGATCCAAGAAAGCATTAACAACTTCCAATTTGTGATCACCAATAAAATAGCAGCCAATAGGTCTAGTTTTTCTGGAAAAACGTATATGTTTGCATTTTTTTAAATTTATATCCAATAAGTTTATTTGGCACCAGTTGAAGAATAAATTTAAATCCTGTTGTAAGTAGGGTTGAACAATGGAGTCAGCACAACTTGAACAAATTTTTACATCGTCAGCATACATAAGTATATTGGAAAATTTTATTGTGGTAGGTAGATCGTTGATATATAATAAGAAAAGTATTGGTCCGAGATGACTACCTTGTGGAACACCAGAGTTGACTATAATATGTTTAGATAATGTATTATTAAAACACACACGCTGTTCACGACGTAAAAGATAAGATTTTAACCAATTCAAACAGCAATTCGTAAATCCCATTAAATACAGCTTATGCAATAGAAGTTTATGGTTAACTCTGTCAAAAGCCTTACTAAAATCAGTGTATATAACATCGGTATAGCATCCGTTTTTAAAGCCATTATTAATTATTGTTGTCAATTCTAATAAATTAGTCGTAGTTGAACATCCTTTACGAAAACCATGTTGGAAAGGTGTAAGTATGGAAGAGACTTGTTTACTTAAATATTCAGTAAGATATTGTTCAAAAAGTTTGGGAATGACACTTAATTTGGCAATACCTCTGTAGTTCACTATGTTTGATTTATTCCCTGATTTAAATAGTGGAATAATAAAAGATTTTTTCCATAATTTCGGGAAGTAGCCATGCTTTATGGACATATATGAATAAAATTGTTAAAGGTATAGATAAATTATGCGCACAATTTATAAGAAGGCAGCTAGGAATACCATCAGGTCCACTATAAAACGATGATTTTAGTTTTAATAATAATGTTGTCATATTGGCAGTAGTGACGAATGGAAATGAAATTGGTTGTTGTTCAGGGATATAAAACGGATAGCTTTTCAATGTATCATATTCCTCAATAGAGTAGGTTGAAGCAAAAAAATCCGCAAACATATTACTTGTTTCTATATGATCAGAAGACTCGGTGGTGAGGTATTTCATCGAAGATGGAAATCCGACGGATTTTCTTTTCGAGTTAACAAATTTATAAAATGATTTCGGATCGCGTTTTAGGTTCAATTTCATCGTATTTAAATAATTTGTATAAAGGTTATGGTTGAGTTATGTTATGTTAATAAAAGTAATCCTTTAAAGTGCACAAACTTCTACGGTTGACGAAAAAATTATAAAATATGTGACGAATTGAAATTAAACAGTGTAAGAGAAAAGTGAAAAATAATCAAATCCTATCAACTACAAGTTATTAACAACTATAGTTGTGGCTTCTTGATGGAGGACTAATTTAATCATACTATGGTTGTCGGTGACAAAAATATGGTTAAATTATACAAAATATTTTTAAATTTTTCTTAAAAATAAATTTGTTGGAGGTGGTCACATTTAAACATGTTTATTATCTGAGTGTAGTTATTCAGATATAAGCAATATAATAATTTTTGTGTATGGAGCGTACCCGTCCTCCACCTTTTATATCTTCCAGATTTAGTTAAAACATACACTTTGTTCTAAGAGTTACGCATATCAAATTTAATGTGCCTTTCTATTGCTGCTTAGGAGTTATAAATTGATCCGCGAAAAAGTGATTTTGGCATTGTCTGAAAAAGTACTACTTAACAAATAGCGTAAACATTAATTTACATTTTGGCTTAAGAAAGCTAAATAGTTTTGTAAAAACGAGCATTTTACAAAGATCCGGAATGTATGTACGACGGTTGGTCAATATGTCTGTAACTTTTTGAATTTTCCTACTCTTAACTAAAATAGCAACAGTGAGCCTGTCAACTAACATCTGTCAGATGACTCCAGTCAAAATGTTAATAAGCAAAAAACTGAATTGGCAAATTGTTTTTTTTTGTTGTTTTCTTACGAAGACAGTAGAATGAATCAGTTTGTTTTTTAAATTTTTGTTTTTTCTTTTTACCCACTTACAACTACAATTCGAGTCGGAAATTCCCCGACCAATTGTAGGGGAATGTAAGAAAAGATAAACTCACTGTTTATTGTTGGTGTTTTGTTTTGGCTTTGATATTGTTACAAGTAAGACTTTGAGTGTTTATAATTCTTATTCGCTTTACGGTTTTATTTGTATAATATTTTGGCCTTTCTAAAATCTTTGGAAAAGGTTTCCTGATGAGCTGGCCTAAGCAACCAGTGAAATGCGCATAGAAGCCAGCTTTCCCTCAACAATTAATTTCAGTGTATTTATCAAATATGAAAAACTGGGAATTTAGCACGTCATACGAAAATCGTATTAATAGCTGCATAATTTGGTTTGTGTTTGACTGTAATTAATTGCAGACTACCTCAAGATTTGAGACAAAAGTGTATTTTGTGTGCTCAATTTACATTCCATGCAAAAGTATCATGAGTAAGCCTACGAATTTCTTTTAATCCGCTCTGTTGTCTAGACTTAGCCCTCAAGTGGCTATATCTTGTTTTCAAACCTTAAGAAAAGGATTTGACTCCAACGATGAAATCTTATTAGAAACATTTTGTGTTAATTTAAAATGAATCATTCTTTTTTAATATAATTGTAAAAAATTTAAAATTTGCTGTTAAACAATCATGGCAAATATACATTATTGTCTCTCTGCTATGTTGAAGGTATAAAGCTTTCTTGCAGTTACCGCAGCAAAAACGAGTTTTTGTCTGAGCTTTGATTCTGGTTTTACAAATAACGCAAAACGTACGGTAATAAGTTGAACTTGACGGGTACGCTATCGCTTGTACATTATCGGATTGCGAGTTAGTATTTTGGTCTTGTAATGTATTTTAAAGGTACTTGCGGCCCAGCCAGACCATGAGGTGCACTTAGCAAACTTTTTCTTGTGGGAGGGTGATCCAAATGATTCCAAATTTGTTTTATTCGATTCAGGATAACTAACTTTTAGAATTCATAGGCTCTGTTTCTTAAAACTTTTGCTGCAAAAAAAGATATTGCTTATGAAGTCAAATAAGGTCTGGCCAGGCCATGTAGGACATCTAATGGTAAAAGAAGACTAAAAAACCATGTTTGACTTTGAGGGTCATTAAATTGTTATTACTGCTTAGTTTCATGCACTTAATAATGTCGGCAATAATCACTTGTGATGATTACTACTACACTATTTCCTGGACGGGCATCAACGAGAGTTATTTGGAGAATTTCTGGATCATGGTATTCTACTAGATCCTAAGTTAGATTTCTGCAAGCATATTACAGTGACGATAAATAAATCTCGCTGTGTGCTTGGTTATATGAAACGATGGTCTAAAGAGTTTACAGATCCGAATAGAATCTGTTCAAAATCAGTTTCTCTTACTCTGCCTGAGGGGCTCATTTGGTCGTTATGCTTGGAATGTTCCTTCGGGGGGAGGGGGGGGGGTGTTCTTTAATACCATGGGATATAAAATCATGTAATATAAAGTAGTCTGTAAGGATATACATAGATTTAATCAAATAAATAAAATAAATAAAATAAAAAAAAATAAAAAAAAAAAGAATTTCCTATGCAGGAACTACAGGTTTAAATCTGTTTTGTAATATTTATCAAGTTTTAATTGATCTTGTCTGTCCATGTTAACATTTTGATTTACACACTCAAAAAAAAATCAATATATCCGTAATCAAATCAATCCGAAGCGGAATTTATAGTACGGTGATTACGGCTTTTATTGAATCAAGTTCAGAAAGATTGATTCAAATACGGATTTTCAATGGCAAAATACTTAAATTATCCGTATGCAATCCCAAGTTCGTATATGAAATAATCCGAAAATGAGATTGATATAAGTAAAACTAAGATTGAATCAAACTCAAAATGCGCTTAGTTCAAGTATTATAAAGTTGATTTTATCCCAAATTCGTGCTAGAAAAAAACCAAAAAGAAATTAGAAAACAAAAATTATTATGATTGATTTACTTACACATATTACACCTTGCAGAATGATAAAACACCAACAACATGCCCAATATGGTTTTTACTTTAGAAATCTTTAACCAAAAATATAAACAAATTAGTAGCATGAGTTCTAATTTACGTTTAAATCCTTCGTGGTTCCCATGAGTCTGGCCAGACCTTTTTTCAATGTGTATAGAAAATCAAAACATGCGTAAGCCGGAGGGTTAAACGCAACGAAAAGTTTAATCTTCTTTTTTTACTTGATTTAAGAATTTTATACCTTTTTCATGAAATTCCGGTAACAATTTTCGAAAGTAATTTAGAATTGTTTTGAGTACGTTTTAGTGTTATTCGTACTTGAGTATGACTCGTACCTAAAGTAATCATAAAAAACTTAATTTATCCCGAGTGTTTTCTTCCTGTGAAGAAGATAATTGCAATAATATGACATCAATTTCATAATCCTTTTAATAACTTAAATGCAAAAAAAAACAATTATATGAAAACGATTATTTTCATTGTCCAGCACGTGTTACGCTTAAGGAAAACTTATTTATAAACTATTTTAAACAATACAAAATATAAATGTGCCTTGTAACACTCAAAAACAAAAACAAAAACAAAAAAGAAATAAAATATCTGGTTTAATCACTCCAAAGGTAATCATAAACAACTTGATTAATCCCGAGTGCTTTTCTTTCTGTGCAAGAAGGTTACAATTACAAGCAGAATTTAGGAAAAATTTACATGAACGATAATTTTGGTGACCTTAAAGTAAACGCAATCTATTCCACACAGGGTTCTTCTTCAAAAAAATTCCAGAAAATTTGTAATATTTGAAAATGTTTCCCATAGTTTTTGACAAACATTTTAGTTTTGTTACAATTAATGGTACTAACTGACAGTTTATCAATGTCGGACAAAATGTTAGAATACATTTTTTTCAGAAGAAAATGATAACCCATCTTAGCCCCGTTTAATGAGTTAGAGTTTGTAGGCGCTCGTACCCCGTATTCGTAATCGAGTATAAAATTTAACGTTTTTTAAGAAAAAATTTCATAGAACATTTTTTTTTAAACCTTTATTAAATTTAAAAACTATTTATGAATACAGGCATCATTGTTTAAGCAATATTTCAACACCATAGAGAAAAATGTTAAAGAGTTTTGTCAGAAATCTAAAATATATTTACGACTTTTTTGCGATTTTTGGAAAAATTTAGTAAATTGTTTATAATACACATAAGAAATTCCCGCCCTTTTTTTCAGGTAAACCACAAGTGAAAAAAAATCAATTTCAATTAAAAATTTAATCAAATTAAACGTTTACTTATATCATAACTGCAAAAATGTTGTTAATATTAAAAAATATTTAATTGATAATACTAATTTGTTAACTGGTTCAAATTTTAAACTATTATCACATACATTTTTCTAATAAAAATCAATTTTTATTCTTATAAAAAATCAAAATAATTTTTATTTCAAGCAAGTGCTAGAAGGTTTAAGCTGGAATAATTTGGTTTATTTCTACCATTATTTGTTTTCAGTTATTATTTGTATTCTAATAAAGCAAGCGAATGATGAAAGTTATTCCTATAATAATAAAATCTTCGAACACCCCTTAATATCGAAGACGTACAACAACTCTGGCTAAATTAAAATGCCAAAAAAAGAAATTGTTCAACCAAAATATTCCAATCGAAAAAAGGAATTTTTTTTTTTTGCTGTTATCAGGTGTGTATTTTTCCACAACCCATTTTCTAAAAGTGTTAATGCACGATTTGTTTTTCTGGCAACAAAATTTCATTGTAAGTAATAAGAATTACTTGTTGTTGTTGCCGTTGAATGTGGCAACAAAAACACCGAAAAATTCTTATTGTTCTAAAGTTGCAGCAGCAGGAGCAACAATAAAAGAAAAAATAAATAAGAAAACAACAACAACAGCAGTAGTATGAGGCTGACTCTGACTTTATGTACTTCTAATGTTGCAAAGTTAAATAATGTCGATTTGCGGCCGCTTGGCTGTTGGTGTTTAAATGTTAACAGTGATGGTGGGTGATAAATGGGTTATCCTTTATTTTATTGTTGTTGGAGCTGCTGTTTAACGTTTTTTTTTTTTTTTTTGGTGTTTATTTCAACTTCAGATTTTGTTTAGCTTCCGTTGAAATTAGTTATTCACGCGGTTGATTTTTGCTGGTTAGTTGGTTGTTTGTCGCATAAGACCATTTAAACAATCCTTCATGGAAAAAAATCAAGTAGAAAAACTTTTTTTTTTTTTATAAAAAAGTACAAAAGGTTATAACCGTGATTCGTGTATTGCCCATGCATGGTATCTTTCATTTTGATTCATATGGTTATATTTGGCTGTTGCTTTTGTTTTAATGACCATCGGTAATGTCGTTTCTACTGCTGCTGTTGCTGCTGCTGTTGTTAGTATTGCACATACTGCTACTGTCGTTTGTGTTACAGTGCCTAACATGTGTTTGTTGTCTGTTTTGTTTGTAGGAATAGTCTTAAAAAAATAGGGAGGAAGATGTTCTTGTTGAACACAAAATACACCGCCGTTACTCGTTTGCTTAGGATTTTGACTTTATTTGTTTACATTTCTTCTTTTTTCCAGAGTTTTAATTTTAGCTAAACTTGAGGTGGAGTGGTTGTGATGCTGTTGCAACTTAGGAAATCTTATCATTTCTTCCTGCTTTTAAACATGCATTTATTATATGTTTTTTCGTTATTGCTGTAAAATTATTGTTGGCGGTGGCGGCTGTTGTGGCATCTAGCACCACAGATGGTCTAAATACTCTTTAAAGCTTAAGCTCTGAAATATCACCTAAATGTTCTAATATTAACCCTTTGATGATCACGATATTTTGTTATGTGTAGCATTAAAAACGATAATAGAATGCAAGTCATAAATATTTTGTAATTTTGTTGTTGCCTTCTACAGAAATAAACATTGCCTTTTAAAATTTCAAACGCCTCATAATTTATGGCGTTGAAAATTTTAAAAAGGTACATGAATTTCTATAGAAAGCTTTAACTACATCACAAAATATTTATGACTTGTTTTTGCTTTCAATGTAATTCTTTGGAGTTGCGTTGCGTTTTATATAATTATGGCCTACATTATTGGACGAGGTCCGGTAAGTTATGTTCGATTCCTTGGACAGCGATATAATGAAACAACTCAGTTGGGTCTTTCAGTGGTCCCTTTGTGATACCCAGTGCCAAGGCCAACCTCAAGAGCAGCAGCTCGATATGTATTACTGCATATTCCAATCAATTTTTTTTTCTAATGAAAAGAAGAATTAAAGAATTAATTAAGATCATTCAAACAGACGAACACTGGTTTCGATAAGTATCCTCCCCTGATGCCCTTATTTGCAAGACTTTGGCACAGAAAATGATACACAGTTTTTTCTTCTCCTCATTATTAAAACTTTTGTAGTGTTCAGAAAATGCCAGACCCATTTTATTCGCTGAGTTAGTACTGGTAAGTGCGCGATTTTTTATGTTCTGATTTGTTCCCTTTGTTCGTTCATCACAGCCAAGACCAAAAGTTGTAGGCAACACTTATAAAATTATTACAGTAACTGATTGTGGGTTATTAAATTCGTTTTCCGTACTGTTAAAATTGAATAAAAATAAAATTTGTGTTTGTTATTCAAAAAACAAACTACCAAAAAATAATAAGGGTCCTCATGATGTCGCTTAAAATTGCTATTTGTGCAAATGCGCAAACTTACGAGTCTTGTTTCATGAAGCCCGTTTTTTACTTTTGTGTAATTTTAAACAATTAATGTCAGTTTGTAAGAAACGTCAATACAAAAATAAATTAAAAATTAATATTCAAAAATATAAAAATTTGTGTTTAAATTTGTGATTAATATGTATGTATGAGAAATTTGCTTTTAACAATGCTCAAAGAAAGCCAAAAGACCAATTTACTGAAATTATTGCTAGAATTTATTGTTTGTGATTTATAGACACTTGGATTTTTCATTGAAAACGAAGTTAAAATCATTAAAAGATCTGTTTGTATAAATGCACAATTGAACAGCGCAAGTTTACGAGACAAAATTGTTGGGCAAATTTACCAAGTTTGTGTAAATGAATTCTCATACAATTTTTGACAGTTCATTTACGAGGGCGTAAAAATGCACAGTTTGCACAGATTACGAGACTTATAAACGATATCATGAGGACCCTAAATGTTTTTCCGTATTTATTTTGTTATGTACAGGGGTGTCATGGAAATCGAAAACGTAAAACGAAAGAATTTGGCAGTCCTTTTTATTAAACTTTAAATCTAATTTTTGCAATTTTTGTTAAAGAATTCTGTTTAATAGAGCATTATTTGTATAATAATTGCCATAAAATGTTTTCATTACAGAAACCTTATTGAAAAACGAATCTTAAAATTCTTACGTTTTACGTTTTCGATTTCCATGACACCCCTGGTAGTTTGATTTTTTTCGGTTAAAATCTATTTTTTAAAAGTAAAATCTATTCAATTTTACGGAATATGCTGTTTAATAAATAAAAAAAATAATAATGACTGTAAAAATCATTTGTTTTAAATGAAATGTAAATGATCCGTTTTTTAAATGAATTTTAACTTGTTTCAAATGAATTTTCGTTTGAATTTAACTACATAATTTTTTGAGTGAACAGATTGATTCACGAGGCCACTCGACCTGTGCAAGACTATAAGACTCACGCTTAATTAGTGACTTACAGTGAGTCGGTGGAAAGCTAACGAAGTGATCCGTAATTTTTCACTATGAAGATAACCTTGTTTGGGAAGCTCATCTGCTATTTGGTTACACTGGCAGTCTGTATGCCTCGGCGTCCAAATTAGAATTACCTTCATATGTTTCGCAATCTTATTTAAAAATGGATGTCGTATAGAAACCAGTTAGGGCTGTTATGCTATCAGTACATTAATATATATCCATCGATACATGATAATAACTTAGATGGTAAGCCGCACGCCTTATAGCAGAGATTTTGACCGGCAGGATACCTTAATCACCTGGCGTCCCAAAGGTAAACTTCCCCACCCACTTTACTACCTTTCTTTGAACCATCAGCCTTAGGGTTGTTCTGGGAAAGAGATGTTATTGGACAACTCATTCCTGTAAGTCGTATGTGTTGCATATCGTGCACTGAAGAAAGAATTCCGGGTTTCACTATTCCAACTCCCCCGGGGCGGTCAAAAGAAAATATTAACATTAGCACTTGACTCGTAGGCCAAATCTCATGGTTTTCAATCGACACTCAGAGAAAACATGTTTAAATATGGTTACCTTCAACAAAACTATTTTTAAAGAAAATATTAAGCATATTATGTTCAATTTAACCATATTATTGTCATTGACAACCGCCCTCAAGAAGCCACAACCATATTTTGGTTGCCCTCGAACATGGTATGGTGAATAATAACTAAAATTTGTTTTAATCTTATAATAGCATGGTTGGTTTTCAACCATAGCATGTTGCTCTTGGAAAAGAGGAAAATACTATTGTTAATTTAAAATCAAATTATTGTCATATTTAACCATAACATGTTTTGAGGCAACCATAATATGGTTATGGCTTCATGTCAAAAGACCAATTTAACAATAGTATGGTTGTCGGTTTAAACAATATGGTTAAATTAAATATAATATGTTTAACATTTTCTTTAAAAATAGTTTTGTTGGAGGTGACTATACTTAAACAATGGCTTAGGTTAAACAGAATGCACTTACTAATTGCGCCCGTGTATCCGTGCCACCTCACATACACATATCTTACCTCTGCTGCGGTTTTGTTGCAAGGGCCTTATAGATACAATTAATATCCCACAGGCTACTGCCCGAATTTCTGCCAATTGTACCTATGCATGCATAAACAACAACTATTGTCCTATATACTTTTGTACGGACGCTCATTACCCGCGATAGTTTTCCATCTAGGATCACGCCTTGTCATTTGGCGCTATCCGAGATCTGCAGACTAATTCCATTCAAACTTGGAAGTTTGATGATCACGTCCTATACTTCCTAGCTAATAGTACTTGTTTCGTTTTTTATGGATTAACACTTATTCCACATGAGATGCTTCAGGGAGTTAAGTGCCTTTTAGGCAGCCTTTATACACTGAAATATTATATGTAAATGTTTAACAGTTATCGCTTCCTTCACTTCAGCAGCATATGCAAGACTTTTGATCCTTAAGGCATCCATTCTTGTCAACATTTTATTTAAAGCTTCAATGAAAAGTCTACTTTGGAAACCCGTATAAATTTTGGATAAATCTTGGCAACTAGTTAAAATTCGGTGAAAGCAAATGAAATTTCGGTGGCGGCACGTTCATATTTGATCATTCTGTTTTCTTTGTTTCTATAATGAATCATTACTTTAAATTATGTACCTGAACGTCTTTTAAGTTGGTATTAGGGGTTAAAAATCCAAGCTAAAATCAAGCGCATTCAGCGCAAAAAAGGATGAATGTCACTTTGACTATAGTGCATACGTTGTCTCATACATGTGTGCTGTCGTATGTTGGTTTTACACAGTGACTTAATGTTTAATGGCTTATTTCTGTGAAATTTTATGTTTTGCATCTCCTAGAAATGTAGTAATTAACCTGTGCATGTTAATGAACTTAACAAAACAAAAAAAATACATTAAATAAAAAAACCTAAAGTTTATGCAGATTTTGTGGTGTTTTAGCTAAGCAGGCGATACCCTCAAACAAACTACTCTTTCAGATTTATATATTAAGTTCCTTAACTCCTGCTTAAACAACTACGAAACTAAACATTTAGTTTGAAAATGAGGTTGTTTTCGTGTTGTTGACAATCTAATTAGAATGTAAAATAAAACTGCAGCTACTGTGATTTTATTTATGTCATGCCTGCAACATAATATGGCCAGCAAACAATTTTACATACAGTCTACATTGTCTATTTTAGAAACGTTGGAGGATTTTTAATGTTTTAATATCAAGCACATGAAAGCTGACATATGTTTTCTTTAGATTTTATTTTATTAAGTTTTTTTTTTTTTGATTTTGGTGTTTATTTTTGTTCTGTGTTAAAGTTTTGGTGTCCGATCGTAAGCGGCTGATTTGTGCAACAAGTGATGCACGTTGAAGTTCAAAAGGTTCTGTTGGATGTTTTTTTTACTTCGGTGTTTTAACCAGATTTTTGTTTTTGTTGGCTACTAAGCATTATTTAAGATGCTGTATTAGTTATCACTTACGTTTAAGTCGGTGGCTGTATTTAAATATGTAAGATAGACATAATTTAATTAAGTCAAAAAGAGATTTAAGCATGGTAATATTAAAGATATTTGAAAATTTGTACATTCAGGCAAAAGGACTCTTTGTCTATTGGAGGAATGATCACCAGGTAAATGAAAACTTTTATCTTTATGCTTAATGATAAATTTAGACCGGTGAGAACGTGACAAACTTTAGCGAGTGGCAAAGATCCACTAAGCACATCAACAAATAATCTTCTACCGAAGAATTCTCATCAAATTTTCTAAGAATATTTTTGTCTGCTGCAAATTCTACTCTAGTTTGAGGCCTAATCTGCCTTAATCTCTTCAGATTATTTATTCTGTATCTCTTGCATATAACTTATTCCATCTACATCTTTAGCAATATGCCAAAAAAAATTAACTTTTTCATTTGCAAGCTATGAACGACGAATGATTTTTTATGCTTTGGGGGTACAGTCAGCTACCTTTATTGCTAATTCACTATTCCAGTAAAAAATGTGCTCCAAAAGGAGCAGGTTTTATGTATGAATGCATACCACAAATCGCTTCAAACCTGCTGATAAGATGCCTGATTTTTGTATGGAGTGTTCCCGGTTTGGAGGACTATTTACTGATGACAATAAGCGCTATTTTTAACATGCAAACAAAGCACTCCTAAAGCGCTTTTTTAAGGGACAACTATATTTCCAAATTCATTAATTTTTTGCTTTAAATTGCTTAAATGCATTTTTTCAATAATTCTCGTAAACCATTACATATTTATTTGTATTTTTTTTCGCTTTAAAACCTCATCGTTGTCAGCACTAAAATAGCAGCTTTTTTCTACATATATTTTATTCTTTATCATTTACTGCTATATAAAAGCTCTCTTATTGAAGCGCTCGATTATGAGCTTTTTCTCTAAAGTGCTTCAAAAAACCCGAATTTTTTTTAATGGGATCCTACACAATCGTACGATTCATTCATACGAAAATCTGATGAAATTCTATCCGACATAAAAATATGTTGTCAATTTAACACTATTCTACAAAAATTATGCCAACTCAAATGCCATAGCTAATTTACAAGAAAATGCAACTCTGATCGCATAGAAACTATCATATTATGAAAATTTTCATTACCATTTGCAAGTCGGAAAGACTCCCAAAAAAAAACCTGTCACTTAATTAATTTTTAAGCTACACTATCCTACTTTATGAGCACACACGATTTTTTTTTTGACAAATCGTACGACTAAATAGGAGTTAGAGTGTCCCTCACTTGTCCTAAAACGGAAATTTAGAGTGTCCTTTAAAACCTGGATTTTTTAACTTTTTATGAATTTAACGCATTTTTTATGTTAACAGCTTAAAAATCAATATTTGTAATTCTTGGATAAGCAGTTTGGGTAATAATCCTCTATTTTTGGTTATTGTTGGAATAATAGACTGAGAAAAAATGGCAACAACAAAATTTGGAAGTAAGAAAAATGCTACTGCTAATATTTACCGCGGCACAAATTGGGCTGAATATTTGGGGTATTCACAAGGTGTGCTATCATGTTATATTGTCATAATGTTCTTACATTTATGGTTTAAAAATATTGTTGTTGCTTTGTACACAAAAAGTGTCTTAAAATAATAGAACTTTGCTTGCTATGTTTATTGTGCTGAAGAGACCTTTAGTTTTTGTTGCCGTCGCCGTTGATGGTATAGTTTTATTCAGCTAATATTCGAATTTAACCTGCTGCTTTGGCAACAAAACACTTGCTGCGTCAAATTATATCGGCTTAGGACTCTTATTTTTTTTAAACAAACAAAATAAAATTTATTTGTTAGTTGCGTCTAAAAACTGGAAAATAGTCAGGTAAGATCTAATTTAATTTATTAAATCATGGGTTAAAATTAAAAATATTTATTTCTGGTAAATATTTATTGTTTATTTTTTCATGTTATAACACCTTGTTAATCCCCCAATTGTGTCTTTCCATTCAATACAGTTATTAATGACTTCAAAATCTAAAATACTGCGGTGGTGGTACAAGGAAATTTGGAAAATGTTAAAAAGCGAATAAATTTAAAAAATTCGTTCTTTTCACCTTCTTTCACATGTAACTTTTGAAGTAGGAATGTAATCTTCAAGCACCACCGCAGAATTTTAGATATTACAGTCATCAACAAATATGTTGACTTTCAAGGCATAATACTCAGCCCAATTTGTGCCGTATAGAAAACATTAAAGCCTATTTACGGAAAATTTTATTTATTCATATAAAAAATAGAGTGAATGTTAAAATACGGACATTTATGCTACTGAAATTAATTATTCATTAGTAATTAAGACCAACGCATTATTCCAATATGCTTTCGTTAACAACTTTTAACTACCAAACCATATGCACCTGCGTTGTCCACGAAAAAAAGCAAGATATCTCCATTGAATGCCTCGATATCGCAGAAGTCATGGATGCTGTAAATCGCTTAAAAACGAATAAGGCCCTTGGAGCAGACAACATAACGCCCGAGATGCTTAAAGCCAACCCCAATACTACAGGGAACATATTGCTTCCCCTTATCCAGAACTTCTGGCTCACACATGAACTTGATTACAATTTAAAATAAAGGTTTTATGGTTAATATCCCCAAAGAGGGTGACCTGACAAAATGTAAGAACTGGCGAGGCACAAGCATCCTTAGTGCAGTAAAAAAGATCGTAGCGCAAACCATTAACCGAAGAATATCCGACAATGTACTAAGGGATCTAAAGCCCGAATCCTGTGTAGACCACATCAATAGTCTTCGAATTGTTACAGGGCAATCTACAGAACTTCACTCTCCGCTTCACCCGTTGTTTATCGATTTTTAAAAAGCATTTGATACCCTGAAACAAAACGCAATGTGGAGCGCTCTTGCTTGCAAAGGGGTCTCATCCACTCTATACCGTGATGTTAAATGTCGTGTATTCCACAATACCTTTCTAATTGCTGAATATACAAAATATTGCCTCTAGATGGCGCAAAATTAATTTTTTATTGAAAAATGCATCAACACATCCTGTATTTGCAAATATTATGAGTTCATATGTTCAGTAAAAATACTCGCTAAAGGATTTTGTACAAAATTGCCAAACATCATTTGGTAGAATTCTTAAAATTTAAAGGTCAATATTTAGATTTTCTTCAATAACCAAAAAATAAAAAAGTCGATTTTAGCATATTGCTATACATATTTAAATGAAGATGGAATAATCTTTTTATGATAACATGAAGTAATATACCAAATTATCGCTTCAATTTGGTACACAATTCTCCGTACGAATAGTTGAATGAATTTTATTTAACCCATTTTTTTATTTGTTTAGAATTCGCTCATTTACCTTACTGTTTCTGTGTATGTCTTGTTGTGCATAAATGTGTGTTAATTTGATAAATTGTTCCATTAGTGCTGCGCAAAATGAGACAACTTTTTATCGGAAAGCATAATTTTAAAGTAAAAATGGTTTATATCTATTCCCTGCTTTACCTGTACCTCATAAAAATGTTATTTTATAATTTTATTACCCACCACCATAAAGATGAAAGGTATGTTGATTTTTTTTATTCAATTTATATAACCTTTCTAAAATGAATATATGCAACTTTCGTGAAATAACAAAAAATTTTATTTATCGGTAAGAGGTTAAACTTGTTTTTAACTAAAAGCAAAAGTGTGCCACAAAAACCAGTAAGAATTTAGTAAGAAATTGCAAATGAAAATTTCTCTAATGAAATAAAAACGGAAAAACCGTTCGTTTTCGTTTAACAAAAGCAAAACAAAAACGGTACGCATTGTACTTTCACTTTCGTAAAAATTCTGTGACATATCTGATTATGAATAATATCTCTCAATTAAAATGTAAAAACTCGGTTCGTTTCTCAGTTGTTATAAAAAAGTACTTTAAATTATAAAACTACAAAATAACGTTATTTTATCAATTTTAAAGGGTGGTGATACCACACTTGGATACAGTACTGAACCGATTATTCGTGATCTCAAGCACAAAATGTTTAGGAGCACTGGTAATAATTTAATACCAATATTCTTCTTTTCTTTTGATTCGTTCGATACTGAGCGTAATTTAAACAGACGGTCAGAAGAACAGACAGACGGGCATGGCTAAATTGACTTAAAATTACTCAAAAGCGCAGATTTTATATATTAATTGAAGTCTTAGATGATAATGAAAAAGTTTCACACGGAATGAGAAACTTAGAATTTTATCATGCTTGTTCCTTAAATCTTTTAAATTTTAAAAGGTTATAAAATAATGTTCTCATCTTAAGTCTTTTAACGAATACACAAGTGTAGAAAGAAAGTATGTGTCTTAAGTCTCTATGTACTTACATGTTTATGCGAGTTTGTGTCTTAGGTCTTATACACAAAGAACGGTTATAACAAATACTAGGTTCGTGTTCTAAGTCTTTTTTATTCATTCTCTCTCCGAGAACATTGACCACATAAACGATTTCGTTTCGTAAGTCTTGTGTTTAAATTGTGAAATTTTGAACATTTTCGAGTTTGGTGCTTAAGTTTTAAATTATTTTATTGAAAAATACATAAATAATGGAAACTAGTTCGTTTTCAGTTTCCATTATTTCCATTAGTTTTAATAAAATGAAATAATTAGAATTAGAAAACTATTTACTTATTTGCAACAAAATAATAAACTCCCTCAGGCTATTAAAGAATTTTCGTTCTTTTAGAAAAGCCCTAACGACATTTTTCTCAAAAAATTTTCTTGTTACCTTTTTAACCTTGCACATCGCTGCATTTCACCCAAGTGTTTACATGGTTTTTTTTTTTGCTCTGTTTAAGCAGTTCAACGCAAGTCTGACGATAAATATTTTAAATCAGAAAACACCAGACAAACAATACCAAAATGCCAACAAAAAATAAAGGAAGAAAAATCTTAAATTTAACATAACACTTTTTAAATAATTTTTAGCCAAAAACTATCAACAACAATTTCGAAATAACAACTACAACTTAAAGAAAAAACAACACTTTAATATATAAATTGTTATATCGAATATTAGAACAGTAAAGTATGCAAAACTAAAAATATTCATGTTAAAACAAAATATCCCTATTAATGCCTGGCATTAATAACGGTTTGCGAATGCTGGTAAAAATTATTTAGAAAAAAATATGCAAAATTATATTATACAACTAATAAAAAACCAGCCGAAGGGAGTTGATGAGTTTGTTTAAAATTTAGCTTCTTATATGATAATTTTTTTTTTTTTGTATAACATTTTAGAAGGTGTTATTCTAAAGAAATTTTTAGATTGTTGCAGGATTTCGTTTAGTTTTTTTTCAATAAGAGTTTAAATCATTTGCTATAATATTTAGATTTTTTCATTAACAATTAATACCAATACAATGAGTCGAGTGTGTTTAAATGTTATAAAAACAAACCGAGATTTAAAGGAAATAATTTATTGGTTAAACAAATTCTAGTTTTAAAATCAAATTTAACACAAAGCACATATCTCATTTGATCAGAAAGAGGGCTTAACTCTAATTTTTATTTTCACATTTTGGAAAAAATCGACACGTAATATTCATATCTGCCCGCTGTAAAAATATCGTGCTATTTTGTCTACTTTATAAAATTAAAAATTATTTTTCTACTTAAAATAATTAAAGTTTGAATTTAAACCCGCTTCCTTAAACAAATATTTACAAATTAAATTCATTTCCCTGAACTGCATAAGTCAAAACTTTTGATCCCCTTTAAATTAAACTTTGATCAATAGTAAGAGTACACTGGAGACAAATTTGTATTGTTTTATTCCATCACGGATATTTATCGATACGTCTCGCAAAAAATTTAGCAAATATTAAGGAAAGCTACAGAAATGTGCCATAGTAAATCAAAGAATGTGAAGATTCACGTTACAAGCTACAATTGCGTTACTAATGTTATTTTATATATTTAATTTTTCAAATATATGAATCATTTTATGACCAATGTAAGCATGTGTTTAAAATTTGCAATTTTTAAAGATTTAACTTTCTTAGCAACGGCAAATCTGTACTTCAAAAATTACTTGTGCTTATTAGCGAACTTTTCACAAAGAGAGTGAGTGAGATCTACGTATTTATAATATTTTGATATAAAGAAGGAATTCATTACAAACCAGTATTAATTTGGAAAATATATCTAAGAAATTTTCTACATCTAGAAAACATGACCAAAGTGGGTTAAATTTACAATTTGCATAACAATAATTAACATTTAATGTTCTTGCTGTTAAGTTTTTAGTTCTTTCCATAAAATTTTAAAAAAATTCTTTTAAATGTTCATTATAGTGAATCATGATATGCAACAATTGTTTGTTTCTTAAATGCTTGCTGGCTTTCTAACATCTCAAACCCTATTTAACGGCAGCTTTAGACAATAAAATAAATTTGATTTAAAAATGCGATCATTTTTAAGTGATTTAACTGGGCCAAATGGAATACAGACCACACCATTTATAGACTCCGTTCCCACAAACATGTGTGAGTTTGTAAGAGGTGGAAAAGTAAACGATAAATAATTTAAAAAAAAAACAAACACCCGCTCCATAAAAGAAATGGAAAAGAAATTTCACTTCAATATTATCATTCAATTCTATGACTTTTAGCTGGCTTCAAAACAAATACAACAAGGAGTAAATACATATTTGTTTCTACATACTTTTGCCAATAAATTTTTGGTTGTTGTTGTTGTTACGTTTTACATTTTTCCTGCCTTTTCATTTAGCCATAACTAGAAATGGCCACATAAATAAAAAGATTGTAGTAAAATTTATCCTTGACTTAAGTTTAAAAGTCCAACATTGATGGGGAATTTGTAACGCCTTTCATTATTTGACTTTGAAGTGACAGTAGAGCTAATTTGAAGATATTTTTCTTCTTTGGAATGTGCAAGTAGCTAAATAAGGAATTGTATTTAAAGAAATATATTTATAAATTTGAAGATCTCTTCATTGGTAATCAGTTTGTGTAGTATTTATTAAAGCGTATTTAACTAGTACGAAATTAAAGTTATTCGATTTTAATAATTAAGATCTCTTTTAGTACAAAACTTTATGTTTAAAATTACTTTTAATAACACTAATGTATTTAAAAAGCTGATGATAGATATTATCAAACATATAAAATGAAAGTTAAAAGCTTGCTCATTTTTGGAAGATCGCACCACGTTTGACTACAGTTTCATAAAACTTTCTTTCGAGAACAACTGTAAGAGTTATAGATCTTTTAGAAGTTAGATCATTAAGATAACATTTGCTTAAAATTATATTAAATATGCACAAAATCTTTTAGACAAATTTCATTTATAATCGAGTCCATTATATTTCTCTTTCAGTCAAAAATCTTCATAAATATATTTCTTAGAATCAAATTCAACTCTTTATGTCCTACAATACTGTGGCAATAAATAATAATAGCTTATGTCGAAATTTCGTGTTTTGAGATATTAAATGTCTTGTCTAAAATAAATTGTGTGTTTTGTTGTGTTGTAAGGTAAAATATAAATGCTTGCAGTTTTATTAATAATGACAATTTATACTTGAAATTAAGAATAAAAATATGTAATATAATGAAAAAGCACTTATGTCAACTGAAGCCATTTTAATTTATTGCCACAGAATAGGTCTATTATAGCAAAATTTATGCATTGGAAGTTTCTGAGGCGCTGTCAGGCATTAACACAAATTCCAGTAAAATTTTTAAAAATTGTATTTCCCATGATTTCTGAGCAATTTACCTATCTAATCAATTCTATAAAACCGTCTGCTTTGCTTCCTAAATTATGGAAAATTGGTCGTGTTATAACAATACCAAAAATAAGATCACCTGTGGAAAATTCGTATAAGTATATCGAATGCCTGTTCTAAAGTTCTAGAAATTTAAATAAGAAAACAATTGCTGGAATATATAAGTAGTAGAAATTTGATAAGCCCATTTCAATCTGGTTCAAGAAGTGGCAACAACACTACGGGTTTAGTACTGGATGTATCTGAAAAATCCTTGAATTCATTGTTGATTTTCCAAGATTTTAGTAAAGCATTTGACTCAATAAGTCACAGACTTTTATGTGTCAAATTTCACAATATCATTAAATATGATTCGACTTCATGTCGTTTAGTGCGGTCATTTTTTAAAGGCAGAATTTAATATGTTGAGTCTAGAGGTAGAAAATCATGTGTTCGGGAAGTTGTTAGAGGGGTGCCACAGGTATCTATTTTAGGAACTCTTTTATTTACAATATATTTGAAAGATATTTATGATATAAAGTTCTGCAAGTGTTATAAATACATACGCGGATGATATTCAACTATTGGCTAATGATTCTACCTTTGGTACAAATTTCATTGACTCGAATGTTAAAAATGACTTAAAACTCATTAAAGAATTGGCAGAAATTAACTATTTAAATCCGAATAAGACTAAAGCAAAGCCCTTTCTAGCAATGTGATTCTGCCTTATATACACAGTGAAAACAGATTCGTGATCACAACTGAATTTATCGCCAATCGAATTTCGTCGGTTGCACGTACTATCACACAATTTAATTACAATTACTGAAAATTTCGATGCTTAACATGATATTTTTGAAGCAATTTACACGTAATTGGTGTTCATAACAAGAGATTTGATTGACTTAATTAATTTATTTTTTTAACCGGTTGCATAAACCATTTTTACGATTTATTAGATAGAAAATCAAAATAACACTGTGTGTAATTTTTTAAGTCATGGAAAAATAACCATAAACGGATTTAAAATAGCCATAAAGGACCAAAAAAAATTGACCCGTGTCTCCCAGTTTTGCCCAAAGTCATGCACTTTTTAATTTATGGGCCCTTAAAGATTTGGGGTCTCGGTGTCATTTTTGCAAAAAAGTGATAATTTTCTCAGGCTCATATCTTGCAAACTGTTCGGAATTTTGATTTACATTTTGAGACAAAGTTGTAGCTCTAGCCATAAAGAACAAAAGTTGTGCACATATAAAATCTAAAAAAATTCATCTTCCTGATCAAAATCGCAAAAAACTTTAAAGAATTCGATTTTGTTTTACCTTTTTGCCCCAGTTTAGGTCCATATGCAGCAAACCGTTCAAAATGCAAGGAAACTACAAAAATATACCTAAGATCTTAACTAACAACTTTCTAGAACATATGAACTTTCTAAGAATTAATCCTAACACCGTTTCACTAATAGTAAAAATTATCCCGAAAATTCGATTTTTTTTACCTTTATCCCCTGTTCAGGTCCATAGGTAGCAAACCGTTCAAAATTTAAGGAAACAATCTTCTAGAACATATGAACTTCCTAGGAATGATTGCTAACACCATTTAGGTAGCATAGTATCTCAATGTTGAAGGAAAGAAAAAACCAATTAAATTAAAAAATTTCGCGAAATCTTTCACTTTTGCGGCTTCCTAACGGTTAAGAATCATTCCTAGGAAGTTCATTTGCTCTAGAAAGTTCTTAATTAAGGTCTTAGGTACATTTTTGTAATTGTTTGTTTACTTGAATTGAAGGGGAAAAAGGTAAAAAAAAATTTTTTTAAGTTTTTTGCGATTTTTATCTGAAACATGAATTTTTTAGATTTTATATGTTCAAAACTTTTGTTTCTTATAGCAAGGGCTACAACTTTGTCTCAAAGTTTAAATCGAAATTCCGAACGGTTTGCAAGATATGAGCCTGAGAAAATGATTAATTTTTTTGCAAAAATGACACCGAGGCCCTAAATCTTTTACGGCCCATAAAAAAAGTGCATGACTCTAGGCAAAACTGGGAGACACGGGTCTTTTTTTTTTTTTGTCCTTTATGTGTATTTATTGTTCGTATATGGTTATTTTTTTTCGTGTTGCACTGTGTAATAGTATCCTCAGTGGTAAAATTACCGGTAGAGGAGGAGAGTACTAAGATGATTCACCTGTCGATAGCATCTACAGAAGTGAAATGTTCTTCTGTCTCAGAAAATCTTTTTATCCTTTTGACAGAAAATTGAGTAATTGTATTTTCATTTGTTGTACACGAATTAAAACCATACTAACAATCAAAAATTAGCCGCAATAAATGAATAAGCAATTTTATTATAAAATTTATTGATAAAAGCAAATTATTGATTGACACTATTCGTACTAATTTTTAGTAATAAATGAAATTAATTATCGTTACTAATAAAATAATTGAAAGAATCATATTTCAGTTAGAATTACGTTTTACTATTCATTAGTATTAAAAATCAGTTAGAGTTACACATATTTAATATTTAGTTGCAATAATATATTATATTACTTGATCAACATTTAACTACTGCAACCATTTTCCAACCAATTTGTTTTCTGTGTATTTATATAACTGATATAAATAATCAGTTTGTATCTCATCACAAGACTTTGGGTATTTATATAGACACACAGTTAGATTTTTTCTATCAGATTAATTTTATAATATCGAGAATATCTTTTACTTAAAAAAAAATTAATTGCGTGGGCTTATACCTTCCAATACAGATAAGGAAAAGGGTGGCATTGGCTTTCTGTCTTCCTTCATTTCTTTTTGGGCTAGAGGTTTTTGCGGGAATTTCCCAACATATCGACCCCTTTGCGCGAAATTATCGTACATGCCAATTTTTTTGAAATTGAGTTTTTGATACAATCTTGGTCTACATTCAAAGTGACGTCACCTGACAAAATATTGTAGGCGAATTGCACTTCGTTGCTCCATAAATTTAATGTATATTTTCATTTTGATATTGCAAGCGAACGCAGAGAAAAGTAGAAAAATGGCTGTCCTGTAAAATTTGGGTTTTTTAACATACGAAAATTTCGCGCAAAGGGGTCGATATCTTAACGAAACTTAAACTTTGTCTTAATCGCGTAGTTAGATACATTTGTCATCTAGGGTAAAGATTACACATATCTGGTCATGTGTTTACTATATTAGGTTCTGATTTTCAGAGTTTTATTAATTTACGTTTAATGCTTAAATTTTATAAGGTAGTAAATTATGGCAAACCTTCTTACCTTTTTAAAAGTTTAGTTTTGGTAGATCTTCTAGAACCAATAGTCTTATTTGTCCAAATCATTCTACATTGTATATGACAAGGTTTTTCCTAGTTAGAGTTGCAAGGATATGGAACAACTTCTTACCAAATAATTAGAGGAAGTTCACTAAATCTATTATGGAATTTTAGAAGTCCGTAGAGCAATATTTTCTAATCTTTGTATTAGCTTTTACTAATTCAACAAAGATTTGTAAATTATACAAACCATTTATAACATATAATTTTACTTAATTTCAATAGTTGTGCAAAAAGGGGGGAAATATATAAATACTGAAAATTTTGTTTAAGAATTATCAATTTGAATTTTTAAAGAAACAAATAAACTCCTCTTAGTTGCTAAAAACGTGATGGGAAGAAGGAAAGAAAATATGAGGCTTATCTTGCGTACATTAGTATTGCTTAAAAATATAATAAAATGACTGAAAATTTGGGCCAGTTGGTGAAAAGCCTAAATATATTTTTCTACATTCATCTTTGCCGGATCTTTGATATGTATTCCGCAGTAGGCTTTATCTAGAATCTTTGATAAATTATGAACCAATCTTCCTTGAAAATATTGAAGAAATAAGAACATTAATGTGTGAAAGCTTTATAAATTGTAATTTGACTAAAAATACACATTAAAATTAATATGAAAAGTTTTTGCATTAAGTAAAAAAAAGATATATGCCAAGTAGCCGCCGCAAGAATTAATGACACTCTTGGTAGAATTTTTGGCGATGAAAGGAAACCCCACACACTGAAGTCTAGAAGGGTTAATTCGGACAATATTGCCGGCTAGTGCAAATCAAAAAGAAAAAAAAATATCGCAAGAAAATGTTTAACAACACAGTTTGCCTGCACTTGTTTATGCGGTTCCCAATATACTCTCTTGAGCCTCCACTTGTTGATATTATGCTAACCAGGTAGCAGAAGGATTGGACGTCTTCGACAACAGATCGAAGCATAATATCAACAAGTGGAGGCTCAAGAGAGGATATTGGGAACCGCATAAACAAGGCCTGGCATGCTTATGGTCAACTTTACCATGTGTGGAATTCCCTCCATATATCCAAGTGCACCAAAATCAAATCTTTAACAGTTGCGCTCTACGCTTGCGCGTCCTGGAACTCAAATCAAGTATTCATCAACCGTTGTCTCCGTCGCATTCTAAAAATTTTCTTTCGAAACACCATCATAAACGAACGCTTTTGGGCCGAGTGCGGACAAACACCGATTGAGTACGAAATCAGAAAACGGATATGGCGGTGGATTGGACATGCCCTGCGAAGACCTCAAACCGACATCACCAGCAACGCAATAGACTGGAATCCCCAAGGCAGCCGCAGGAAAGGTCGGCCGAGCACTCAGTAAAACATATTTAATAATGGAATAATTAAATTAAATTAAATTAAACTTTTTTATTGACTTAATTGACGTGGTTGTTGACTTAAAATTCAAAAACTATATCTACAAACTTTTCTATTAATACCACAAAAATCGCCATCGTAGAAAATTCAATGAAGATTATTTTTTTCTCAGCACCAAAACGAGAGATTAGTCGACCTGGCAGTGTAGGTATCAGAATTTCGTTTGTAGTAAGAGCCATTGCTCTATCCTGTTCGAGCCGCATTTTCTCCAGTCCCAATTGGTCCAGTTGAGGTTGGGGAAAATCGAGCATGACTCTGTAGAACTTTCTTTTCACAGTGATACTCTGGCACGATGCGTTTTCCCAAAATAAGATCAAATAAATAAAACTCAATTAATTCAGTTCGTTCTTTCTTGCAGACAAGCGTAGAGCTTCACGGGATTAGCTTAGGGAATTAAAAATAAAAATAAATTTCCCAACAATAAGAAAAAATGCAAAAATTTAAACATCACATTTCTTCGTTTCTTTTGGACAATCCTGTTTGTATCGGGTTTGCCCGACAAAACTTTTTACTTGTTTAATATATATTGATTTGACCTAAACTTAAAAACAAACATTCACTTAATATTCCTTTTAATTTATGTCGAAAATTAAATTTTCCTATAATCGCAAAAAGCTAAATTTGGAAATGAATTAATTTAAGAGCTTGTCCAGTGAAATTTAAACGATTTACTTTAAAGAAAGGTGGATTTATTGAAAATAAACAAAAAGTACTAAACAGTCTAAAACATGCAACATACAGTCACATACACTTTATGGTTGCCATTTAAGATTGTCTGTTTATGGGTAGCAAGCATATCATGTCACTCAGTCACTCATTTAGTTCAACTAATAATCTTCCAAAAGTACCACTGCGACTACACCTCAACTTACCAACAAACAATCAAACATATAACACACAATCCAGTTCCTGTCTGGGTAACAGCGGACACCTCAACAGCAAAATATTCATTGGTGGTGGTGAATGTTTAAGGAAAATTTTTCTTGTCGCGCCTTGTTGTCACTTGACCGACAATTGGGTTGTGTTGATGACGACAACGAAGAAGATGATGAGGACGACGCTTTTGTTGCTGACGACAGCAACGACATTGACAACGAATACGAAGAATATGCCGTCAAGTCACACTTAAACGCATACTTTGTTGTCACTTTAAGTTTTGTTAAATTTTAGTTGAAGCAATTTTATTGCTGAAGCAGTGTATAGTTGAGTATATGAGTTTTTGTGTTTGTGTGTTTGTATGAGTGGCTAATGTTACGGTAGTAATTGTTGTTGACATGTTAAATGACATGTTGCAATGTGTGATCTGCAATCATTTTTGGTATTTTTGCTGTTCAGACACTTAAATATACATCTTGATGTTTTCCCCCCTCCAAAATTTTTAGGTGCAATTTTGTAGTTCAAAATTTCATTTGGTTTTTTCTGTTGTTTGCCATTGAATTTTTGCAAATTAGTGTCAATGTGAAGATCATTGTTTAAAAAGGTTTTAAAATATTTTCATAAATGTTTTGAAGTATTTTATGCAACTTTTTTTTTGTTGTCAGTTTTCAGGTGAATGGGATTTGCTTTTTTTTTAAACACAGATCACAAAAGATCACTTGAGAGCAGAGTTGTGCAAATTATTTATAAAAGAAGAAATCATGAAACAATTTTGATATTTTTAAGGGAAATTTGCAAAAAAATTTTTATCAATATAAAAATATTTGCATTTTCGTTTTAAAAACAATATTTTAAAAGTGTCCCTATAAAATATCTGTGTTCAGAACGTCTGTGTTTGGTTTGCACATGTTATACGCTTTCTAAGACATCAGTACTATGACAAGTGTCTTCGTTTTTGATCTCATGACACTTTATTTCATTGTGATGTCAGCCTTAGCATCGCTTGGCCAAATTTTCATCAGGTAAAATTATGTCATTAAGGGAAGGACACATTGGCATTACAGAAATGACGAATCAGATTCAGTTTAATAAAAAAGTCATCAGTGTAGTGGCTATAAAATTAAGCCATTGGGATTGACTCAAGTCAAAGTGAGAGAACATTATTATTTACATACCCGTTAATCATGATTGTTTCACTTTTGTTGTATTCCGCCCCCTGTTGACAGAATAGCTCTCAATTAAAAGACAGAATTCCAATATGGTCTTCGTTATCATTCTACTTTGAAAATTTAATATATTTAACTAAATAATTAAAACAAATAGAATATGGGAACATTTGCTTTTTTTTACATTTTAAGCCAGTGTTCGAAAATAAACACAAAATATCGCTCCTTTTGGTTCGGTTCGGTAGATTTGTGGAAAACACAAACGCAAAAATAACGTTTCCCTGCTTGTCATCTTTCGAACACAAAAATAATACTGTTCTTATCCAATTCAACAAACATATGAGCAATTTTAATTGCGTTCGGTTTCTTAAAAAAGCCACAAACTTCATTGGCGGGTACAAAAACTAAACATTTTTTAACAAAACCAAATAAACATACGAAAAAAAACAAAAAGCCAACAAAATAATTTTATACAAGCAAAACATATACACAATACACATACAAGCTGTTCGTCCTGCGGTGGTTGCTACCATTTTTTGTTTGTTCCTTTCTTAATCAATGTTAAAAAAGAAACACTATAGAACATTTAAATATAATGTTTGTCTACAGTATCACTACAGTATCGTTAAAAAAACAGAACACTACCAAGTGTTCGGCTCTTTCTTCAAAATAGTTACGATCGGTATTAAGGGTTGTGTTTGTCTACACAAACACTAAAAAAATAGGTATCGTTCATTGATGCCATTTGTAATAACATTGATGTCACAATTCTGATGTTAGCGCATCATCAATATGACGATGTATTTTTCTATGACTGTATCCACATAACATTAGGAAAAAGGATGAAAGGCGTTTCTGATGATGTGTGTAACACCGTAAAATATTGGTTCTAGACCAGTCTTTTAGTATACTGATCGACTCAGAATCATTTCTCAGTCAATCTAAGGATGTCCGTCCGTCTGACTGGCAGGATGGCTTGTTCGCAAATTATAGTTCCCAATTTTTAAGATAAATCGATGAAATTTGGTTTCAATTGTCATACGGACGATGCCTTTTGAAAATAGTAAGAATCGGTTCAGAATTTCACATGGCCCCCACACAAGTTTCGTTCCGAAATAGAGTCTTTGTGATCTGATTATGTTGCAATTTAGACTACATTTGGTCCAAACTTAATTTATTGCAATCTAAATAATCTTACTAAACATTTTTTGCAATCGGACAATATTTGACCAATTACTGTTATGGAAGCTACGTACTTTATGATGACAAAATATAGTGCTGAGGGGTGCAAAATTAACCATTTGTCCCATATTAACCTCCTTCCTAAGATCATTTAAGGACAAACAAATCTCATAATACTCCTTTTTATTTATTTAAATGTCTATGGAAGATAATCCTTACAGACATTTTAAATTTAATATTCTTAATTTAGTATTCATTAAGCATAAAATATAATTTAAAATATATAAAATGTTTATTTAGAAAAATAAAAATTATGAATTTAATGAAATAATAATTTTGTTCTTAATTGCATTTTGGACTTGAAGAAAAATCAATACAACTATAGAATTTGTTAAATTCATTGCACATTCTAATAAGAGGATCAGCATTATCATAATTAGCTCTATAACATCGAACTGATAATTGAATAACATGAAGTGATGGGCGTTGAGGAACATTAGACGAAATATTATGTGTTACAAAATCAGAGCTTCCCTGAAGGAAACCTGGGTGCAAGTGTCTCCAAGTCACCAGTTTTGTGAACTATTTTGGTGACTTTTTGGCGACATTGTCAATGAGTATCTACACTTTTATATTTGTCTTTAATAAGCAGAAAACTTTGTTATGAATTCGTATCTTAACTTTTTTTTTCAATAAAATAATTAAATGTTAAAAAAACAATTTCCATTTCGACATCTTCTTTAAAAAAGTATCAAAAGTGTAGACTGGATTTTCTAAAATGTACTAGTGAGTCTCTGGTTGCAATGTCTACATATGGTACCAAAAGAACTACCTAGTCAATAGTACCAACGTCAGTAGTAGATTTTCAATGACACGCTCATGTTAATTGTCTATAGTAAATAACATTGTCTGGGGTATAATAAGCCACTAGTAGTGGTGACTGTGTCAGTAGTGAATCAGTACAGATTCACTGGTGAGTCTAGCCGTATACGAAGGCAAGTTTACTGGATTAAAGTTTAATCGCGAAGACAAAAGAGCAGGAGTTGCTTTTAGACGGATTCGATAGCATCGGAATGTTTTTTATATATAGTGTCACATATTATAAGTAGATCCATACTCAAGAATAGGATTTACAAGTGCAGTATAAAAAGTTTTTGTGAAAGGTATTTACTGGCATAAGGATCATTAAACTCTCTAGCCCAGCGCTTGACGAAACCAAGTACACCCCTTTATTTACTATCATAGTGATATGCGAAATAAAATTATGTTTCGGATCAAAAAGAATTCCAAGGTCTAAGAAATTGAAGGCGAATTCCAGCTGACTACACCAAGATGATATTGTGCAGGTATCGGATTCCTTCAGATAAATCGAATATATTTACATTTATTAAGATTTCACTCCATAAGTTTTGTTAGGCACCTTGTATAAAACGAGTTTAAGTCATTTTGGAGGTGTTGTAGGTCAGATACAATGACAATAACTTAGAAAAACTTTTACATCATCAGCAAACATTAAAATACGTATTTGAAGATTGAATCGCGGAAGGCAAGTCGTTAATGAACAGTGAAAAAATAAGCGGGCCAAGGTGGCTTCCCTGTGGTACTCCAGAAAGAACATCAAATCGTCTGCAACAGGTGTTTTTAAAAAGATCGGTTTGTTTTCTATGGGTTATAAATCCATATAATTCTGAGGTCTGTGAATCCCAAAAAATATAATTTCTTTTTCATGTGCAAATGGTTAACTTTATTTACATCAGTTTGTTCTTGTTCCTGACATCGACGATTTATAACGGTAGTGAGTTGAAGAAGGTTTTTCGTAGTAGAGCACCTTTTTTGAAATCCATGCTGATAAGGGGATATTAAATTGGACACCTGATAGGTATAATACTAAGTTTAGCGATTCCATGGTTTTGACTTCAGACTCTTTTCCTGATTTATACAAAGGAACTATGACAGAATATTTCCAAACATCAGGAAAATAACCATATTTTATTGATGCATTGAAAATAATTTCTAAAGGGATGGCAATAGCGTCGGCACATTTTATCCGGTCCAAAGTTGTACGATAAATTTAAGGTTTCTTAGTTCCACAGATATTGTAGAAATATCAAGAAAAGGTTTATTTATTGTTTGCTTTGCTGTTATTTCGAATGGGTAATTAACAGAATCATCATAAGTAGAATCTGAATATGTTGTTGGGAAACAATCCGCAAATAAGTTGCTTATAGTTGCATGATCACTGGATTCATTAACTTAATAAAGAAGGGTAGCCCGTTGCTTTTTTCTTAGATTAACAAACTTGTAAAACGATTTTGGATTACATTTTAAATTATATTTCATTGTGTGAAAATTCGTTTTCAAATACTGGACTGAGAGGGTATTAAATGGTCGGGCTGGACCAACTATACTTTCTGCTTCTTTTAAGTTGAAAAATTAAAACAAAACTTTTATGTTTCACAACATTTGATGATTTTGGAGCAAACAAATTTTGTTTCGTTTGCCGTTACAGTTATTAAAGACACATAGGGGTAATCGATTATTCGACTTTTTTCAAAAACCGGGTTTAAAATATTTCAAATGGCTGCTATTTAAAAAAAAAACCGGTTTGCGGTTAAGCATTTTAAGAATAACCGGTTAACCGGTTTTTATTTAAATACCTAAAAATAAAAAATCAAATTAGTTTTTGTAAAAGAAAGTTAGTTTGCATAGAAACAAAACAATTCAAAACAAGGTAAGGAACCAACAACACACATAGATATGACTTAAAGTTTGTTCAGACCTATCAAATATTTGACGATAAAATCAAAAAAAAAAGCGGATCATTAAATTGATCAAACTTAAGCTTTATTTTTAATAATTTCTATTTAGTAACTAAACTTTTTTCCTAAGATGACAATTGTAAATATAACGTAATAACAATTCCTTAAGAAAACTAGTGGTTACGTGTAGGCCGTCAAATATTTAATAGGTGTGAATATAACTTGAAAATTTTAAAAAACATTGGTTTAAAAAATTATAGGAATTTGAGATATTCAACATTTTTATTTTTTCGAATTTATTCTATGAGCTAAATTTCAGTTATGTATTTTATAAAGCTTTTTTGTAATAGTTCTATTCCTTTTATTTTTAGGAATGACTTTATACACTACTAGACTATTATATTGTATCTTCTGGTAGTGTATAAAGTCATTCCTAAAAATAAAAGGAATAGAACTATTACAAAAAAGCTTTATAAAATACATAACTGAAATTTAGCTCATAGAATAAATTCGAAAAAATAAAAATGTTGAATATAATAATGTAACCTATGAAAGGAAATAATTCCCATTTTCTATTTATTTGAGATATTTACCGCATTTAGAGTATGCAATTAATGCCGAGTTGTTTTTCTATTTTCTTTTAAAGCAGTTGCTACGAAACTTTTTTCACATTTATATTTAAATTTTTTTAAACTTTTTCAATCCCGTTTTCTTTCCTACACCTCTTGCTAACAAACAAAAAGTTGCATGCGAAAGTTGCGGCGTTAATTGCATAGTGTAAATATGGTTTTTGTTAATGAGTTTTAATTTGTTGGTGGCGAAGCATGTCTATTAAAACGTTTATACGTAGACTATTCGCCAATAAAAATTACTGTTTATATGTCAATTTTCTTACTGAAAATGATTTTTTTTATTTGATGCCGGATGGAAAATTTATGCATTTGGTAGCATATGAATAATGAAAAATTTAAAAATTGTTGTGTAAACGTAAAACGGTTAAAAGTGTGGCAATGTTTAAAATCTTATTTGAAAATAGTGATGTTAATCAGGCATTGTGTCGTCAGTAAGATATTCGCAAATTTAAATTTAATTCAATGTTTATGCGGCAATTTTCTCAACTTGCAATATATTTATTTGCGAATAATTGGTGCGTACAAACGTAGTTTATATAAATCAGTAGACTTCAAACATATTTTTGAAAAGTTGCAAACAAAACCTCTTAGCCAGGATTATATATTTCAAATTATTTTGTTTCAGCATTAAAGAAAGGATTAGTAATATGAACAGTCTTTTTGTAGAAAATATCTGTCAATCTATCGATCTCAATTACAAACCTTCTACTCTTTGTTTTCTTAAATTTTTTTTTTAAGTTTATTTTACCAAATTAACCGGTTTATTCAATATTCGAAAATCGTACATTTTAAAATATTCGACTTGGGCAAAAAAAAAAATAACTGGTTAAAACCGGTCGAATACTAACCGTTCGATCTCCCTAAAGACACAGCATGTGTTTAAGATTCTTAGTCTGTTTTAAATGTTGTATTTTTAAGAATGAGAAGCATATTTTCGAAATAAGATTATTTGAAAAAATTTCCTATAATTGCCAAAATTGTTTAGCAAAGTTTTCCATACAACATTTATTTTCGATTTGTTATAAAAATTTAATTTGTGTAAACTATTCCAAAACTCTTAGTCAAATGTGTATAGTTTTTATAAATAGCAAATTGGTTTGGATACCCCTGCTCTAGAAAATTCTTTGTAATTTAAACATTTTTACAAACTATAAATTCATCGGATTTTGTTTCTTTCTACTATGACTGCAATAGAACTCTGCCAAATTCAGTAGCAATATCAGCACTTAAGATAAGAACGCTTTACACTTCTCACTTAAGAATCCAATTCAACAAAGGTAGCAGCAACAGCAACAACAATTTAAAACGTGCCTGCTCAACACCCATAATTTTTAACAATTTAATGACTTAAATAGGGAGTTTAAAGAATGAACTAAAATCAAACTTTAAAACCCAAATGATGGACTAAAAAAATTCGTTTGAAGCTAAAAGTAAAATAAAAATAATAAAAAATTATAATTTTATCTCTAAAACACTGTATTAAAATTAAACTTTTTTTAAGTGATTCTAATTTGCTTGTGTCCTTTATTATGAGTTCGCACTGTTTTGGTTTCAAGTCTAATAGTTCAGCTTTAGACCATTTTACCAAATAAACTGCTTCCATAACCTGCATCTTCTCTCTTCTATCATCAATATTATTGTTTTCATTCTTAAGAATAATTCTAAACTGCAGACCCATCAAAATAATATCTTTAAAACGTATTTTCTATGGCTTTTAACTCAATTGCTGTACCATATAATCTACATGACTGCAATGAACATAAATTTCGAAATTATTTAGTTTCAAATGCAACAGTTTTTTGGCTGCTAAATGAGTATTTGTATTGAAAACTGATGGTTTTCGATGCTCTCTCCCTCTATAGAATGTAAACATGAGTTTATCTAAAGGTAACTGAAAAATCCATATGCTTCAAAGCATTCTCGTAGGTTATCCATATTTGGTAACGCATGAATTTTCACGATCATCATGTTCATCATCATCATGATCGTAGTAAAGTCATCATCATCATCATAATAAAGTAAACGGCTAAAAGTGCTGAAACCCAAATGCTTAAAAGCAATAAAAATGAAAATTTTGTTATGCTTCCAAAGAGATGCAGAACAAAACCAGTGAACGCATAAACAGACAAACCGACTGATCGTCAGAAGATTTTCTCCATATGTGGTTAAGTCACGTGTAATTCAGTTTTTACTCTTTTTTTGACCTTTTTGATAATATTGCGATTTTTCTTTTGTATTTGTTTTCTTAAGACGTGGCTTAAAGAAAATGTTTGTATTGGATCTACTTTTTCAGTTGGTTTTGAAACGATTGTCTTGACTGAGTCTGTAGTTTTTTGTTTTAGTTTTTCTAAAGTAGAGTTTTAAAATCATGAAATTGTGCTAATTTTTATGTTGCATTGCGGTTTTAGTTCTTGTTGCTCTTCTGATGTTCCCAAAAAAAATATTGTTAAACTTATACATTGTAGTTAAAATAGTATACAAACTTTTCTGGAGTATAAAGCGGGGTATTGCGGAGGAGAATTACATTTGTTTTTAACTATGACCCATTCATTTTATGTTCAATATTTGCCAATTGCTAGATGTTTGTTGATTTTTTTTCTAGACTAGAATGATTTTTAAATGATTTTTTTTTATTTTCCTAAATAACTTTTAATGTTATTAAACCGATTGAGCTTTACTTATTGTATTCTAGCATATATCCGCAACTTCGTTAGCGTCTCCTTTTTCTTCGTGGACATATATAACTTGGTGTAATTCTAGATTTTAACCCGCTACCTTAGTAGAACCAAAAAGCTAAAGCTTAAGGTAAATATAAAATTTTCCGTATTTCCTTTTTGCGGTACTATATTTTTCCCCCATTGAAGTATCAAAAATTTCAGAATAATTTAGTACGAATATGTCAATGAATGGACGAAAATGTTTTGATAAAAAAAGTACCAAAAACGATTTTAACGATTTTCACCACTTAAATGTTCGAAGTATATTTTTGATAAGTTTCGAATGTGGTATTAACTTTGTTCCTATGTTTATTGGTTCAAAAGATAGATGGGCCGAACTTCAAAAAGTACCAGACACCTGTCCGCATATTTTTCTAAAGAACAATGATAAGTATTACATTAACTTTGCATCTCTTTTAGTTTTGGAGATATAAGGTTACCGAATTTTTCCGTTTTTACCTTTATTTGCCCCTTAACATTCGAATTTCGAAAAATACCGTTTTATTAGATTGATATGGGGAGTGGCCGATCGCTAGTCCAAATTTCAAGTTTCTAGGATGAATGAGTCTTTTATATGTATAGATTGGAAGAAAACTTTGGAATAGGAGGCGGAATATCTGAAACCATTAGATTTAAGGACATCCCAAAAGCGGCGGCAAGATCTAAGATATAAAACGACCTTAAGATATTTATGTGACTGGAAAATTGTCCTCTGTCATCAACGGCAATTGGCCGGTTGACATTAGGTAATTGAAAAATTATAATTAATTACAGCAAGCTTCGAACCACCAATACCATTGTTCAAAGATTGATGTTTGACTGTTGGATAGCAGGCACCGCAGTGGTGCAGAGGGTAGAACTGCAAAGAATTCTGATGATGAGAATGAGGTTATTCTCGAAGCCTAAATTCAACCCGAGTTCGAGCTCCAGCGCAGCCAAGAATAAAAATTATCAATACAAGTTTTTCATTAATTTAATGTTTTACGACTCCATCATTCAGTAAAACTAATTTAATGAAAATTAAATTTTTGAACTCAGCCTAATTAAATATCAATATTTCAAATGAAGTCATTATTTCGAAAAGTATCAATAAATATATTGTAAGAAAGGTGGTATTCACTTCATAAAACTAAATTATATAAAGTTGAGAATGTCAAACTCTGTTGACATTTGTGCTCAGTAAGATTTGGCAATTCATCATGAATCGTTTAACGTTAGAACAACGCTTCCAATTTGTGGCAATTTTCTTTAAAGAAAATTAATTTTTTCGCGAAGTTCGTGGATCACTTCGTCCATTTTACAAAGATTATTTCTGTTTAAATGGCTGCATCAAGCCGTTTACGAATCACCATTTTGTCATTAAAATAGGCTGTTTGGTGCCGGTTATACGCTCTTTCGAAATGAGCTAGAAGCTGCAGTTACGGTGAATGGCGAGTACTATCGGGCCATGCTGAACGACATTTGTTTTTAGCAAGACTGCCCAACTTGCCGCAGAGTTCGCTTAGTAATCGATTTATTGCTAAATCAATTTGGGGACAACTTTTTCCAGAAATGATCGTATTCACTGGCCCCTCGTCCCTCTCCACCGAAGGTTGTAGTGATCATCTTAAGGATTTTGCACCTTTTGGTGTTACATCCTCCGTGGCGAATCAGATTGGGGTCATTCCTGGAAACGAAAGGGGAGAATTGACCTTCTATGCCTTGGATTTAACTTCAACTTGAAGTGAAGGAATCTCACACACTGTAAATAAGTAAATGCTACTTGACAGATCCAATGAAACTATCGAAAGGCATTGGTCTAATCACCACATTCGATATCGAGCAAAATTGATCGAAATTATTTTTCTTTTGGTATCATGACTCTCGATATCGAATCAAATTTATTGAATTTGAAATAATAGTATTCGATATCGACTAACTCGACATTACATTTCTCGAGTTTTCATTCGATACGTCGGTGTCTATCGTATGCAAACAAATTTTATAGTTTATTCGATACGATAGTACCCCAGAGTTCGTAAAGTCCAAAGCTCGACTTTGGAATTGAATTTAAATTGAATTCTGTGCAAGCCGGTCCGACTACTCTCAAGGCTTCCGTTTAGCATGCTTCTTGCGAGAAATGCTTCTTGTCTCTCAGGTTGATTGTCTTTGCGAAAACCTTGCCTTTCCTATGGAAGGGATAATATTCAGGAGAGCACTTAGTGGCTTTGGTTTGAATCCAAAATCACGGGTGGCTGACGTCCTTGTAAAAACTGATCTTTTACTTTGGAGGGATCTATACGTGCTGGTGCTATTTGACAGATGCTGCCAGAATCTATGTTCTGCGGTTCTATATACTCGAAATTTCTACCTGTGTGTCCAAACGAATTCTGGCTGAAATAGGGGCATTTGGTAAGTGCATATATTAAGTCACCAATGGTTAAGATCCATCATGAACTTAGGCCATATGGCAGTTGCTCATATAATTCAAGACCAAATTGGCCCCCTCGTTCGTTCGATTTAACACCTCTGGATTAGTTTTAGACACACCTGCAACTCTCGAAACATTAAAAGCCAATATTCAAGCTACTATTGACACCACAGTGACAGATTAATTTGAAAAAATAGTCAAAAATTGAACTGATGGAATGGACCCTGTAAGTCGTAGCCGCGGCGGACATATGCCGAAATTCATATTTAAATATAAATCCCATTAAACTTTCTAAATACTAGATTATAATAAAAAATTTTATTCTAGCAATATTTCTGCCTTGTGTTATCATTCTAATTTATCATGCAGCTTAGAAAACCCCCCAATATGTAATGGGGAGATGACTAACTGTCGCAGAAGACCAGACTAACGGGAAATTTATGAAATGGTTGTTACTGAAATCTTTAATGCCATTTTCAAGTAGCTCAAAAATGGGTTACAAGCGTCACTTTAAGATTTATCTCATTTAAATTAAAACCTCAAAACTGAGTCAGATCTTACTGTTTAAATAAGTTAAATAAGTTAAATTCGCAAAAGGAAAGACGTTTTTGCACTGTGTTTCAGTATTAACACATAGATGTTTGTAACCATAATCCATTTAAAACACCAATTTCTGGTAGAATTTTTTTCTGTTAGCGTGGCGACTTAAGACTAGGCCTAATAAGCTGACTTGATACAATTCAAACATAAAAGTTTAGGTTTCATTGGCAGTCGCAATTAATCATAGCTCACGTGGGTCCAGTAATAAGCAGGGTTGTTGTGTCGGAGTCGGAGTTGAAGAGGCAGAGTTGATGTTTTCGTGCCGGAGTCGTAGTACCCACAAAAACTCGCGACTCCGACTCCAAAGTTTTTCGGCATAAAAAATTTAAAAAAAATTTCCAAAATAAAAATTATCTTCTTAAAACACATTTAAAATTTAAATAAATGGTTTATGAATACTGCTTTTATGTGCTGTTTCCAAATGACAGGCGATGGACTGAGTGCTTTTCATATA
Source organism: Pollenia labialis (assembly GCA_949318255.1). NCBI lineage: Eukaryota > Metazoa > Arthropoda > Insecta > Diptera > Polleniidae > Pollenia > Pollenia labialis. Next base: position 112,201,254 of record OX439141.1, read on the forward strand.
CAGGGGTGTGCTGGAAATCGCAAATGTAAAACGCAAGAATTTTAAAAGATTTTTGTAATAAAATAATTTTATGACAAATATTTAACAAATATTTTCCTATTAAACAGGATTTGCTACATAATCAATCGCCTGTCATTTGGAAACAGCACATTAATGTTTGCGTACGGTAATTGCTTCTCAAAAACTCTAATTCTTAGAAGGCCGTACGGTAATGAAAAAATAAAAGTTAACATCACTGAGTCTCATATACATTTAGCATCAAGATTATAGTAGGAGTCGGAGTCGGAGTCGCACTTAAAAAATTTCAGAATTTGGAGTCAGAGTCGGAGTTAGTACTTTTTTCGGACGACTCCACAGACCTGGTAATAAGTTCACGTTGTGTAACCATATTATACAGTCTCTGTTGATATTCTCACCCATCCATCCGGTTGATTCAATGAAGGAGTGGATCCTGTTTAAATTAATGTCAGAAAGACAGATTTTGTCCCTGATGATTCTTTGACCAAACAGCTTGAGTCTTAGGTTTCCGAATGCTGGGCAGTGACAGAGAAGATGTTCCGTTGACTACCTCTCTTCCTCGTCACCGCATCTCATACATAGGTCATTGTAAGGGAGTTTCTTAGGGGGCTTCTTAGGTGATGTCTGGACAGCCTCTTTTCTCTTTTCATATGTGATGGGCCAGATTTTTTTGGTTTCCCCACATGTAGTTTCATCAAACCACCTCTGATTAGCAATAAGATGAAGTTTGTTTGCAGTAAATTGAGTACTCCTTGGGAGCTATACGCTTATATCATGGGTCGAGCCGGTACGACTCAAGGTGGTTCCTGCGTGTGCCAGCGAATCAGCCATACAGTTTCCATATATGCGAATGTATCCAGGGACTCACTTAAGGATAACCACTGAATGTCGCGCTATCTCCTCCAGAGTAATCCGGCATTTTCGGACAATTTTCGGTATGATTAACACACTATCCAGGAATCTTATGGCCGCTTTTTTATCGGTAATAATGTGAACATCCTTGCCAGTATCCCAAGAAACTAAATAAACTTAAAACAAAAAAATACAAACTAAAACATCAATCAGGGGCGAGGGCTGTAGGTTAGGAGACTCTGGTCTGTTTCACTACAACGGGTTGTAGGCCTTAGTGACTTTTGTTCGGTTAATTAATTTATAATATGCAATTGTATTTTAAACTGTTGATTAATAAAAAAAAAAAATCAAAGTCCTGGAAGTTTTCTCTTGTAAGTCTTGTTCTGCATTCTGGGGACAGACATCGTTAAGCTAATTGCTTGTGGCATCTCTGATAAGTAACAAACGGAATGACCAACTAAAAATACATTCACATTTTGGTGGTGAGTAAATGAAGCCTAATCCGTTTTTTTTCGAGGGAATATTTAATATTTTCTTATGACTTACTCATAGTGTTTCCCGCACCTTTTTCGGAATAAATCTTTAAATTTAAAAGATAACGCAGATTCGATTCAAAGAAAATCATTTGCTTTAGATAAGGCACTAAAACTTTTTGAAGTAATTGGTGAACAATTTAAAGTCTCCAAAGATTATATTATGCTTTTTTGACTGTAAGAAATTTAGCGTGGTTCTCATTGACAGGACTCTGCTTGTATTAAATTAGAAATTGGCTGTCAAACGATTCTGTAAGAGCTTTTTCTGTGCTAAAATCCTATTTTCAAAGAAATGTTTTGTAATTTTATGTTTAAAAATTTTTAATTATTTTGTTTCATATCAATAGTGTTGGCATTCACTTTTGCTTGGCTTAATGTGTTGGTTATATAACGTGAACCTTAACTTTTTTTGCATAAGGGGAACAGTATGTAATTTATAATAATATAATGCACCATTTATACATTAAAAATAGTAACGTAGTTTTTTTAAAAATAGCAACCTTCTGTTTATATTTTTAAAATTCCAGAATGTGTAAAAAACAAATTCTTTAAGTTTATTAACTCTGGAAGAGAACTTTTATTATTCAGGAAAAACTATAATTTAAATGTATAAACACTTTATTTATTACCTTGCCAAGAAAAATATTTGAAACGTAAACCCCCTTTGACTAATAAATTTTCTTATGTTCGTGTAGTGTTGTGGAAATTTAAAAGTTACAAAAATCAAACGTCACAAAACACTCAACAAATGGAAGAAAGCATTTCACTATGAATTGCAGGTTTTGATTTGTAGCAACTAAATAATAGACTTTTTAACGATAAGGCGCTTAATAGTATGTACAAATATTCTATAGTTTAAAATGAATTAAGATATGTAGATACTATTTATACCCTACACTATTATACGTGTTTGTACTGATTCTGCATAGCTCTTGCGATATCCGTCTTTTTAACTGGCTGCTTGTCTGTAAGTGCTTCATAATTATAAACTAGACAACCATATGTGGGAAAGGGTTATGTATTTGTGCTGTTAACATATTCCTTATGTGAATGGCAATAAAAACACCTTTAACAGCATTGCAAGGTACCCGGGTACCTTTATGGAAATAGCATTGGAAACTAAAATTTTTTTGCCGAAAATATGTGCATTTTCTCGCAAAATAATTATGAGACTTACAGTAGATATTCATTTTCAGTAAAACATCAATATTTTATAATTCTCTATGCATATCAAAGTTGATAAATGTGAAACAAAAATTTTAAATTATATTGCGACGAAAGTTAGACCTTTTTATGTGTATTGCAACCATAAAGGGGGAAAAATAATAAACGACCACAACACAAAAATAGGCAGAACAGCAAAATAAAAATAAAATATCGAGAAATTTCGTGTAGAAGAATTATACTACATTCACATTAGGCCGAAATCTTCTAGATTTGATTTAAAATCTTCTTCGAAATCTAGTGCTTTTACATTATACTTTTTTGACATTAGCGAGATGTTTTTATAACAAAACAGCTGACTAAACGTTTTTTCGTTACACATACAAACACAAAAAGAAATATTCATTAAAACATTTGCATTACGTTTTATTAATAATCAACGATATTTATTTTATCAATATTATTATTTGAGTAGATTTCGTCGAAATATACACGCAAAGAAAAAACATGGTTGTGGTAAACATATTCTAAGAGCAACATATTATGATAAGATTCATGATTGTAATCACCATATTACGATTGTTATTAAATCATATTATGACCAAATATGTTCGTAATATAACATCATAGTATTTTTGCCTTAATCATATTGTTATCCTGTTAATCATAAAACGTTAAGAAGTAATCATATTATTGTCATGGCAATCATAATTAGTTTAGAAGTAATCATATTATTGTCATGACAAACATAATAAGTTTAGAAGCAATCATATTATTGTCATGGCAATCATAATAAGTTTAGAAGTAATCATATTATTGTCATGGCAATCATAATTAGTTTAGAAGTAATCATATTATTGTCATGGCAATCATAATAAGTTTAGAAGTAATCATGTTATGATGCAAAGTGATATGAACTGTTATACATACATTTTTTACATCATAATCTGATACAACTTTAAACATAATATTTTTATTGGAAAAAAATACTTATGATAAAATAAAAAACATAATATAGTTACTGTAATCTTTTTGTCGTAGGTCGCAATTATTTATAAATTATTTTATGGAGTTTTCATTATTTTTCTCTTAAAATAACACAAAACTTACCAGTAATGGTTAATATTTTGCACCAATATTTCACAAATATTTCCACCACTTTAAGATTATTAAAATTTTTTAGCAAAGATATTTTATTTTGTGACACTACAACCCGTTTTTAATGTTTTTTCTTTATTTTTTTTTTAATTTCTTGTTTATTTAAATGGTTATTTTGTTATTTCTTTTTTAATATTTTCCTTTATTTTTTTTTAATTTCTTGTTTATTTTAATGGTTATTTTTTTTATTATTTAGCCACTCTCTAACAAATAATTCGATATGTTTATGTAAAACACGACACAACTGATACAAAATTATTTTGCAAATGGCGATACCAAAATATTATTAGAGTAACTATATTTTGATTGCATCTTAAACTTATTATGATAAATGTATATAAAGTTATCATGTTATGGCTATTAAATATCATGTTATGGCTGTGAGTAATATAATATGTTTTGAAAGTTATCTTAATTTAGTTGTTAGAAAAATAATTATTTTTCGGTCAACAATACTCAAATTTATAATTGCGATAAACATTGCAATGTTTACAGTAACTATAATATTGCTGATATTTAATAAAAATAACAATGATTTGTGTACAACAACAATATATTGTTACAATAAACACAGTGTGGTTGCCGTAACCATGCCCAACCATATTTTTTCTCTGCGTGTAGTATCGAAGTAGATTTTGTTTTGTATGGGAAATCTAGTCAAAAACAACTAGATTTGGCTCGAAATTTCGTAAGTACTAGATTTTGCGTAGGTGTAAATGTAGTATTATATGCTTTTATAGCAAGTCTTATTCACGCAAGCCAAATAGAGAACACACAACAGAGTTGCGGAAACCTATTCAATTGCCGTTTTAACAGGCAGCAATGTCTATCTGCTGATTTAAAATTATACTTCAGTTCGTACGTTTTAATAATGATGAAACTTCATGTAACAAGCAGAAACTGGTAAAGGTCTGTATGATGAGAACGAGAATTTACGTCAGAATTATAACCATTCCTTGCTTGCGATGCATTAAACGCTAAATGGAAAGTATAGTCGAAAGAACGCTTTTAGATCTGGTTTTTCCATACGAAAACTCAGGAAGAAATGCAACTACTGGCTCTTTTTTCCCTTATATCCATGGGAAGATTTTGTAGTCAAACATTTTTGGTTTGCAAAAAAAAAAAAAAAAAAATAAAAGCGTACGCACTTCCGTAGAAGGGAGTTGTCACAACGTGCCTCACAGCTACTTATGAAGCAAAGAAAAACACGTAAGGCTTGCCGTAGATGTTCCAAACGTATTGGTAATAGTCATTTAAAAATTGTCCAATATGCACAAATTGTTCGCGAAGCGATCATTGAAAATTTGTTTGCAGTTATTTCTGGTTGTTTTTCTATGTACACAAGCGTTTGCCTATTGGTCGAAATTCGGCCATACATTTTTTCATATGAAGAAAATAAAGTAAATTTAAATATATATGAATTTAAATAAATGTATTACACCTAATTTTCACGATGATTTAAAAGACATGTCTTTTTTGTAGTTCTTTTTTAAAGAATCTTCCAAAAACATGTTAAATTTTCACAATGTTCTTATTTTGTTTGATTTTTTTTATTTTCCTTATATATGTATGTATGTATTAAATTTTTTTAAATTAAATTTGTTTATTTTTTTTATATTTTAGTAAGTAATTGTCATTTTGAAATAAAAATACAATATAAATTAAAAAACAAAAATTTAGTGCAAAGAGGAATGTCAAAAAAAACACAGAAAATACGATTCATGTCTTTTTTTCTACCCTGCTTACTTCTCACCCCCGCTCGCTATCAAACTAAAAATGACATGTTTCAAAAAAAGGAGAAAAAATCATCATGAAAATTGGGTGTTATACTACTAGACATATCAAAAAACTGTTTTTTGGAAGATGTGGTATTATAATCAAAATAAATATTGGAATTAAATGAAATTATTATTTAGTTTGCTTGTTGGTCCCGTTTTTTCGTCAAATATTTGACAAGTGTGACCGCAGCTTTAGGAAGATGAATTCAAAAACGTATTTTAATTTTTTCTCGCTTTATATATTGGCTGTATACATTTCCTCTCAAGTCACTTAATCCCGGTGATTCTGCGGCTAACCGCCAATGATTTTCGTTTTTTTTTCAGTTACAGCGTTCTTTAATTCTTGCAGCGATATTCATTATTTTTACAAAAAAAAGACCTCAAGCTAAAACAATTTAAAATTATTACATATATTTTTACAAAAATGTCATCTCTGGATATACATCGAACTTATTTAAAAGACAATTTATTTATTTATTTCAGTCTATAGATTAAAAAATCCTTACAGACATAAGTGCTTATATTAGAGTACAATAAACAAGGAAATTATTTTAGTAATTAGTTTAAATAAACAATAATTTTTTTTTAAAACATCGTTACTATCAGAAAAGTCAATTAGATGATATAGACTATTAAATTTTAAGCAAATTTGACGAAATGAGTCATTGTTAGCGTAAACAGAACGATAATACCTTAAGTTTAACAGCTGAAAGTTTCGTGTAGGTCTAGCTGAAACATTTAAGACCCATTAAAAACGAAATACTTAGCATTGTTCTTCGACTTTTTAACGTCGGTAACTTAATAAGACCAAGTCTGCTTTCATAGGAAGGTAATACAAGTGAATTCCATCCAAGACCTCTTAAACAAAATAAAAGGAACTGTTTCTGTACAGATTCAATGCTGTTAATATAAGTATTAAAGTAAGGATCCCATACAATTGATCCATATTCCAGAATAGGGCGAACCAGAGACGTATATAGATGTTTAGTGATATATGGATCAGAAAATTCTTTTGACCAACGTTTCATAAAGCCAAGTACTCCATTAGCTTTATTAACCATCAATGAAATGTGATCACAGAATTTTAGTTTATGATCTAATAGAATACCGAGATCAATAATATTGCGAACTTTATCCACTAATGTTCCATTTAGGTAATAACTAGTATCAAGTTTTAATAAGCGGAAAAATGACATGTGTTTACATTTTTTTAAATTTAAATCCAATAAGTTGTAATTGCACCATTGAGAGAAAAGTTCAATGTCAGCCCTCAAATAGGATTGATCAATAATATAATTAAACGAATTAAAAATTTTTACATCATCGGCATACATGAGTATGTTGGAGTGCTGAACAACAGATGGCAGATCATTAATAAATAATGTGAACAAAACTGGACCAAGATGACTTCCTTGAGGCACACCAGAGAGAACATTTATAAGTTTTGAGGTAGCATTCTTAAATTTTACTTGTTGGGTTCTATCTAAAAGGTAAGATTTAAGCCAGCGTATTGCGTTGTTGCTAAATCCCATACGTGATAACTTGTAAAGTAAAATATCGTGGTTGACTTTATCAAAAGCTTTACTAAAATCCGTGTAAATAACGTCGGTTTGTTTATTATTAATAAAACCTTCATTTACAATAGTTGTTAATTGTAAAATGTTTGTTACAGTGGAACGTGATTTCCTGAAACCATGTTGACAAGGTGATAAAAGGGAAGAGATTTGATGATATAAACTATCAGGCAATATCTTTTCTAAAAAGTTTGGGAATCGCATTCAGCTTTGCAATACCTCTATAATTCGATATTTCTAGTTTACTTCCACTTTTAAACAACGGAGTAATATAAGATTTTTTCCATTCAGGCGGTAAGTGGCCGAGTTCAATAGATTTATTGAAGATAGTTGTAAGAGGAATACATAAGTAATCTACACAATGACACCTTAAATTAGTCCGCAAGCTTGACATAAATATACACCAAGTAAAACTTGACTCTGTTCCAAGTAGCTCTTCAGAGACTGAAAATAATACTTTAGTAAAATATGCTGCCAAAAATTAATAAAAAACTCTTAAGAAGTTCTAGCATATTTTCATGCTGAAAACTACAACATACCGGCGGCATCAAAGATATGGGAAAATTTATCAGTTTTATTTATTAAAACACCAAGAACTTGAAACAGAATTGAAGGAACAAACAATGTCATGGAAGGTTGTTTTAACAGTTTTACTTGCTTAATTTTTTTAGTTTTTCTAAAATCTTAGGATGAAGTTTCCTGACGATCTGGCCTAAGCAACCAGTGAAATGCGCATAGGAATAGCTTATCCCTTCAACAATAAAATTCAGCGTTTTTATCCAGAATAAAAATTGGGAATAAATCACCACTTACAAGATCTTTTAAATTTTGTATTCCCAAAAATTACTTTGATAAACTAATTTGATTTCTTATTTTTATGTATTCGAATTATAGCTGGTTAACCGGTTTTTTTAAATGATTAACCGAAACCCGGTTTTTTAAACTAGCAGCTATTCGGAATATTTGAAAACCGGTTTTGGAAAAAAGTCGAATAATCGATCTCCCTATTAAAGATGCAACAAAATGTTGCAAACAGTGGATATGCAAAAATAGGCACTAGCAAAGCGATGCCAAAGTTCATAAAAAGCCCTAAACGGATAAATAAATTGTTTCTGCCTTTACAGATTGCACAAGAAAAACATGCCAGTGCATATTAACGGTTTCCCTGTTTATAAGATTTCTTATAGCTAAAACTATAAGCAATTCTTTTTTTTCGTAACAATGTGTTTTTACTGGGACAAGGGGAACGCTTATTGAAAATGGTAAAAATTAGTTGACGATTTCTCCAGACCACATACAAAGTTTCTTTCGGAATAGAGTCTTTCTTTTAATAAATATTTTAATTACATATGTAGATATTAAATTTAGTCCAACATTTTTTTTTATTGTTTCCTAATTTGATGAAAATCAGTCCACACTGTACTGTATTCACGTTTAGCAAAATATAACTATAATATTTAGTACATTGTAGCAAAAATTTTGACAGAAGGTTAAAAATTCATCATGCGTCCCAACGATTTGTTCTCGATATAAATTAAAACTTGTACTCGATACAAAATTAATTTTGGTACACGCAGAGAAAAAACATATTTTGTTTAATTAAGCCATATTTTTGTAACCGTCAAGAATATTATGGTTAAATTAGTCCTCCATCAAAAAGCCACAACTATATTATGGTCGGGGTGTTAGATGGGGCTAGTGAACTAAATTTGCAGTTTCAACTCACACTTGGTGATAGTGCACAACTATTGCAATCATTCTGAGCATGAGTGATAGTGATGTTAAAAAATCATGCACTCAAAAAAAATTTTTTGATTAAAAAAAGCAATCATCAGTTTATTGAAACTTTTTTATTCACACATTTTAATGCAACTAAAAATTTTGCACTATTTTTTTTTTGACTGCAGAATTATTGCCAATTATCACTAAAGCTGGTAAAAAAACAGTTCAAAATTATTTTTTTGCACTTTTATTTATGGTGTTTTCTTTTCTACAAAAAATGTGCCTTTTTTATAAAAAAATGCAATTTGGTGTCTGTTTCTTAAAAATTTTGCTCCCGACAAGCATGAGTTTTTTAGAATAAAACAAGCCACCCTTTTCGGGAGCAAAATTTTTAAGAAAAAGACACCAAATTTAATTTTTTTTTAAAAAAAGGCACATTTTTTTGTAGAAAAGAAAACACCATTAGTGAGAGTGCAATGTTGATTTAAGCCAATTAAGGTATTTACGTAAATTTTTATTACCTTCGCAACTTTGCAAAAAAAAATATTTGCATTTATTTGACGTGAGCAGCCCATTTTGATTGCACCTTCAATTTGGAGCATTTCCGAAACCATTTTTTAAACATCGCACCTTCCATTGGACAATATTAAAGGATGTATGCAGTTGGGATTATTTTAAAACATTTTTTTTAATAAATTTCAATCGTAAGTTTCTTGAAAAATACACAAAGTGATTAATTTTATTAATTAAAAATAATAACTTATCTACATAAAAAAATGTTCAGATAAGTATTCCAGTACAGTAGAATGGCGGAAAAGTTAACCAAAATGACCCAAGGGTTTTTAACTTTTTCGAACTAATAACTTTTCTAAGATGGCTTGAATTTGAAAAATATACAATAATAAACAAAAAATAAACTCAGATTTTTTATATTTATTCGCCACAGCCTCGAGAATTTCAAACATTTTTTTTTCTAATTTTTGATATTCATAATCCAACGCAATTGGTTTTCCCTGAATATTTTTATAATTTTGTTTAAATCCTCTACTTTCTGGTCATTTCCGATGTTTTTTATAAAAGCTTTCAGAAAAGTTGACAAAAAGTTAACTTTTTAGAGCGATGCAGGCACGCTTAAATTCAGTTTAATTATCCGCGAGATTAACTGTTCTACTGTATTTATATTTTTTACAAAGTTCATTTTCAAACACTAAAATTTATAATCAAGCCTATCGTGATAAAAATTCCTTGGGAGTTTTTTCCCTTTTCCCATTTTTGCAATTGAATTAACATAGAGAAAATCAAAAAAGGGAAAAAACTCCCAAGGAATTTTTATTCGCGATAGGAGTGAATATTTTTCAATTCAAAGAAAATAATGTATGTCAAAATGATATTTCTGCATTGTTGTTTTAGAGTTGATTTTATGAGTACTTTTTATGCATTTTTTTCAATTTGGCAATGCCATACAAAGTTGCAAAAATTGTATGCTTTTACTCTGATAATCTTGCACTTACTAAGACCCTGACAATTTTCCATCGTTTGTGCGACATAATTGTCTATGTAGTTGTTGTTATGTTTTTGAACTTTTTCTTTATCGCAAGGGTGCAACTTTTGACGTAAATACTTTTAATATTTAGTGCACTACCCCCAACTATGTTAAATATAAAAATAATTTGTTTTTAAATTAACAATAATATTTTCCTCTTCTCCAAAAACAACATGCTCTGGCTGAAAAAAAATAATGTTGTTGTTAGTGTTAAATATACTTTAGTTATTATTAACCATAATATGTTCGGAGGCAGTCATAATATGTTTGTATCTTCTTGATGGAGGACTAGTTTTACCATAATATGGTTGTTGGTAAAAATAAAATGGTTTTTTATGTCTATCAATACTGTGACTTAAAATGAAAACAATAATACACAAACACATTAAAAAAATCAAACCAAAACATACATACTTGTATTTATCTTAAATACAGGTTCCATTAGACGAATAAGATAATTCCTACCTATAAGTATTAAAGTGTAGGCTTTTGGAAACACCTTCCTTTTGGTTAACAGACAAACCAACAATAAAATAAGGTTGGTTTCCATATTAAATGAAGTTTTTTTTTTTGAAATCATTTAAGTAATTGGTAACACTACAGTTACTTTTACTATGAATATGTGTTTTTTTTTTTGGGTTACAAGTTAACAACATTTAAATTCAACTAAACGGAACCAAAATGCAGACTTTTTCTATGTACAAATGAAATTAGAATTTGTTACAAAAAACAAATTTACATACTCATGTATGTATTTTATCTTTGTATTCATTTATAAGTCACACTCCAGGAGGCATTCAATTTATCCAACTCTTTTTCATCTCATACATATTCATTGAATCGTTAAAGACATCATCTATTAATCAATCAAGTGCAATGCAATTTAGTTGACTGTCTATGTTGTTTTATTTAACCATTATTCGATTATAATTTCTTTAACTTAAAATGCAATTAATCTTAAAGTAATAAACATTTAAGAGTTTTAAATCAACAAACATGTAGGTCTATTTCTTCTTCTTCTTCTTCTTCTTCTTCTAACGTACATTGGTTGGTTAGGGAAAAATTGGTATTTAGAAAAAAAAAATGTATGGTTGTAAAAAAGAAAAGAGAAATTTTACTTTGCCTGCATTAACAATGGGCGTATGTCATTCTTGTTGTTGTTTGAACATGGAATAATACAAATGATACGAGTACTTGATTATAATTGATCCATGTTGTATGTTTATATGACAGAAAAAATGACAGAAATACTAGTATTAGAGACTTTGTTGAAGAAACATAGGTACACGCAAAAAAAAAAAGATATTTTTGGAGGTAATCATAATCTAAGAACAAATTACTATTTTTGGAATATAATAATGCTATGTTTGTAGGTGACCATATTACGGTTAATTCTTACGATATTATGGTTCGTCCGACCATATTATGGAAATTTTCAACTTATTATAGTTGATTAAAATTATAACATTGGTTAAACTAATTATAATTGTATTAAAAAAATTAATCGTTATATGTAACATTCAATAATTTGGTTGAAATTAACAATAATATAGGCAATATTAACAATAATATGGTAAATATTAAGTATATTATGGCAAATAACATATTATGGTTATTGAGTTCAGCCATTTTTTAAATGTGCTTTTTGAATAATGTTGTAATTTTGTTTAACTCGCTTTATTCCTGTTACATATGATATTCTACTTTTTTAAATTACCAATTACTTAAAAAATAGAATTCGAGAATTTTAAGATAACCAAGAAAGTGATTAAAAAGAATTTAAGAAAGCATAAGACAACTGTGATTTTATTATTTTTAAACATTATACCCAATACCCCGGTTTGCGTCGCTAATTGGGACTGGAAAAACTCGACGCAAACCGAAGCACGATTTTCCAAACATTTGTATTGATTTTCATTTAATTGGTTCTGAGATTCAAAATTTTAGCTGAAAAAATAAAGTTTGATTTGATAGACTTTATAACGTGTAATTTTATTTTAGATCTTCAAATAAAGTTAAAGCTTTCTTTTGAATAACATTTTGTTTGAAGGGCATTGTTGATTTTCATCTAAATAGTAAAAAGTGGCTCCTTTTTTTTTTTTTTTTTTTGTAACCTGTTTATGTTGAAACGATGTTCTTGTTTTAACAAATTTTTTAATTTTATCAGCGTCACTGGAAAAGCAAATACATTTTATTGTAGAAGGGGCTGGTTCAAGGTTTCTTTCAATATCAACAGCCTTTTCCCCTGATCTAGAACGCGTTAAATGCCCAGTTTTTGTTCTAAGGTTTATTGCCCTTTTTGACTCGTTGCTGCAAAATATTTAAATTTAACTTAGTTGCAATCAGCAGACAACCTTTACATACAGTTTTGCATTAGATTTCAACGGGAAATCACCTTTTTCTGTTTAAGATTTGTACAAACATTTTTTAATGTTGCAACGCAAATCGAAGCACTGGCGACGAAAGTGAAACAAAAACGAAGCAACATCGAAATCACAGAAAATTTAAAAAGACGTAACTTCGAAAACGACGCAAACCGGTGTATTGTTGTATAATTAAAATGTATAATACCTATAGTTACAGCTAAATTTTTATAAACATTACACTATCCAAAGCAATCATATTTAAATTTTGAACATTTTATGGAAAAATATAAGCACCATTTGATTAACTGTGACAATAGTTATATTGAATATAACAATAGTTAGTTTGTGGTCATTGGGGGAATTATAATATTGTGTTTTTTTTAATACATACTTCAGCAATTGAGGCACACCCGCGAATAACGTTGTTAAATCCACTTTTGGCAAAATCTGTTTTTTTTTGCAAATTATCGTTTACATTACTCTCTTACACTGTTTAAACATCATATCATGCAAAATTATGCACCTTAACCTCTTCAAAATGCAATACAAAGAGTCAGCCATTTAAAAAACGTTGTAAGTTACTAAAAAAATCATACAATCTAATGGTTTTGCAAAATATATGTAAGTAATCATGCCTTTTTGCTCTCCTGAAAAATTATCATTTTGTCACTTACAACCATATTCGCGGCTGTGCTTCAATTGCCCAATTCACAAGCTCGCAGTATCGTCGTATTCATTATATAATCGTCTACTTATTGTTTTTTTTTTTTTTGCCAATTTTCATACAAAAGTGTTTTGTCATTAAACGATTGAATTTTACGTGTGTTCGAAACATGTTGTATTTCTGCCAGGCCTGGAAACGTTCGATTTGTTTGGTAAATTTTTAAAAATCTTTTTAAAATGTGATAACTACTCCAACAAATGTAATTCCTCTCAATGATTAATATATTTTTGATTTATTTAAATGTTATTTTAAACCCATTTTTATTAAAATTGCTTATCAATTAATATTAATTACCATTTAATTTCAAGCTAAGCCTTACATACCTGGGAATACATATCCTGTTATCAATCAATGTGAGTGGCAAATTTTTTTTAATGAAGAAGAAGAAATAATAAAAACCAAGAGTGAAGTACAAATTTTAACCAAGTTAAATAATTAGCTTGTTTTAGTTTTATTTTATTTATATTTTTTCATTACATATCTGGTAAAAAGAAATTTTTCAATCTTCATAAATTATTTGCTCAAAGTGAATCGATAACGAATACCCTGCAAATATTACGGGATCCATTTTGATCAAATGGACTACTCCTTGGACTGGTCTGATGTACTGCAAGCATGGACCATGTCATTGTTAAAAAATGTTTGTAGTGAGACGACATGTCTTCGTTTTTTAACGACATGTTTTCGTTTTTAAGCGATTTCAAAGCTAATCCTCTGGAGTATACCATGGAGTAGTTTTAAGACTACTTCTTTGTAATGCAAAGCTGGGTTATAGGGTCCTGCCCTATGACATTGCAATGTTAAATACTTTTGGGTTACTTTTGGACTAGTCTCTTGTGTGCTACATTTTTCACGCGTGTATAGACTAGTCCTATTGTCTGCAGGGTGTACATAGAATTGACATTTTGCATTTCTGATCTTTAAAAATACGACAAAGTAACGAAAAAAAATTTGTATGTACACAAGTGCAGAAACACAAATCTTATATTTTTAAACGATCAGCCATACATATGTACTACTGTTTAAACATGCATTTTTCCTTTTTTATTATCATTATTTAACTTTCCTTAAACTATTTTATTTATTTATTTTTAACAATGTTAATTCAATCATAGCGTCGTCAATGTTTATGCTTTTTATTTTTTTAAACTCTGACCATTTTTGGTGCATTAGTTTTGCTTTAATGATTTTATATGATTTTGACAGATAATAATGGAGCTATTTCTAGGGACGGTACTGCTAATATGTAAAGAATCTTAGGAAATTAACGAGTTGGTTTTAAAATATGTCACATTAATGCACAAAGCCTTGTAAATAAAAAAAATTTGTTAAGATACTTATTCGAAAATTCTGAAATTGATATTGTTTGCGTATCGGAAACGTGGTTTCACAAGGATATAAGTGAGTATGTCTGAGTGGTTATAATCTTTGTAGGGTTGATAGGGAAAAACATGCTGGTGGTATTACAGTGTACGATAGGAAGGGTATACTGTTTAATGTTGTATTGCTGGGGCTAATGAGGTTGTTAATAATGAAGAAGGAAATGAGAATATTCAAGCTAACTTGGTTCAATATCTATTCGTAGAAGTAATCAGTGAGGGAGGCAAGTTACTTTTGGGTAGCATTTATAGGCCAAATAGTAGAATATGTACTCATCGTTTTGAAACACTTACAGCTTCCTATGATAACATATAAATAGCAGGTGACTTTAATTCATACCTTTTAACTGAATGTACTTTTTCTAATAATATGATATCTCTTGGGCTTTTTACGACAAACACTAGCACGCCTACGCATTTTACATCAACAAATAACTCGTTACTTGATCTGTTTTTTGTCAGTCATCTGTCGAATGTTTTGCTTTATAACCAACTTTCTGCATCTTGTTTTTCCAGGCACGATCTTATATTCATGGCATATGATTTTAGATTACAGGTACCTGAGCAATTGATAACTTACCGTGACTTCAAACATTTGAACTATCAAATCCTTGAGCATAAATTCATCAAGATAAATTTGAATAGTTTGCATAAAATGGCTTCAGTTGATGGTCAACTTGCCTTTTTTGAGTTAAACCTTAAAAGTCTTTTTAATCTATCTATTCCACTTAGAATGAAAACTATTAGTAAACGGAGAAAACTATGGTTTTCTTCGAAAATGAAACGAGCTATACATTATAGGGATTTGTCTTTTTCATGACGGAAACATTTCAAAACTTACCAATTTTATGAAGAATATCGAATTGTCAAAAGAGTAACGAACATGATGATTAAAAAGGCTAACTCAGATATTTTTCTGCTAAATTCACTTCCGTCTTAGATTCTATGAGAACATGAGAAAATTGGTAAAGTTAATGAGAATTACCTGAACATACCCATGGTCGGAGCAGACCGTTACTACTTCCATGAATATATTGTTGTTCATGAAAGTGACGAATTTGTATTTAAAAATGTGGATCAATGTGATGTACTTTGTAGTTGTTTATCTATTAAATACAACGTTGTTGGCGCAGTTTACTTACTTTTATTTATTTATTTATTTATTTATTTATTTATTCATAATCTGTAAGCCTATCTGGCCAAGTTGATTATAAAGTTTTAATGCGACACATTCAATTAATTACTTATGTTAAGAAATAGTAGCTTCTTAAATAACTTAATACTATAATTTGGTGATGGATATGGATTGTTTCCCTATAAACACAAAGTCAAACCATTATCAACATTATTACTTACAATACTCTACGATAAGTAAACATGCAACATTTTTTTAAATTCCTTTATCGAATGTGCAAAATGTCTTTCATCATATGGTATTCTGTAGTTCCATATTCTACAAGCTCTTACAACAAACGAACGATTCACAATGAGAGAATTAAAAAGTGGGCATATAAGTGTTTGAGATCTGGATGATCTTCCAAACACAAATCGTGAGGTAATATAGGTAGGTGTGGCAAACTTTAGAGTCTTATAAAAAAGCAACATTGCTCTTACCTTAACAAACTCATCAAAGGGTAGACCTAAAAAGTCCTTAACATACGACGATACATGATCCCGTACTTGCAATCCATATACAAAACGAACAATTCTATTAAAATGTCTTCTAATACGATCCAGATTTGTCTCACTTGTACATGAATACAATTCAAGCCCATACAAAATAAACGGCATCAGAGTAGCATGTGCAACTAGTTTTCTAATTCTCAATGGAAAATGACAGTGGCAATTGTAGAGCCTTCGCAGTCTTACTGGTAGACTGGAAAAAATGTAATTAATATGATAATCAAATGTTAGTTTGTTATCAATGAAAAATCCCAGAATTTTAGAATAAATAACATATTTAATTTCCTCACTATGCATTACAATACTGGGAACATTAATGCCGTTTCCATTAAATATCATTGCCTTCGACTTCGTCGTATTAAGCACAATAAAATTATTACTACACCACGTTTCAATCCTCCCTAAGCAATTTCCTATTTCCGTAAATGACCCTGTAATATCTGTTTTTTCCACAGAAAACAACAACTGTAAGTCATCTGCATAAAGACAAGTAAATGTGTCACCAATTATATTAACTATATCATTTATATAACAACTAAAAAGCAATGGTCCCAATGTAGACCCTTGAGGAACTCCTCTAGCTATGTTTTTACACCCTGAAATGCTTTCTCCGTATTGAACATACTGCTTTCGATTGCATAAATATGAAGCAATTAAGTTACAAGCTGGCCTTGAGAAATTAAATTGAAAAAATAATTTATTTAATAATACTTGATGACAAACCGATTCAAATGCTCTACTAAGATCCAAGCTTAATAGTATAACAACAACATTCATATCCACTCTTTTCCTAATTTCTTCAACAATATTTACCATTACAGTAGTAGTATTGTGGTGCCTTCTAAAACCCGACTGAAATTCCGATATATTTTGTAAAAAGTCAACACTATTTGTAATCTGTTCCTTCATTAACATTTCTAAAATTTTCGAAAATACAGGCAGAATACTTATTGGTCTAAAATCAGATGGATTTTATGGGTTTTTAATTTTAGGTATAGGCAAAATTTTAGCTTTTTTCCAGCAAACAGGATATTTTGAAACTGTTAAAATGTTATTAAATATATAAACAATACATTCCGATACCAAAGGAAAAATTAATTTAACAAACTTGAGAGACACTCCATCAGGACCAATAGCTTGCGATTTAATTTTATTCATTGCATAACAAACATCTACTGTGTTTATGGTATAGAATGCAAATTTACTTAAATTTGCGTCGCTTTGTGTATCCTGATATTCCAAGCATGGCATAACATTAAAAGAGGGCACACTAAGAAAGTGGTCATTGCATCGTTCCACATCTATAGCAAATGAATTTAAACAACTATCGATTATTCCATAGTTTTTTAATTTTTTCCACACACAATTTTGCGATTGATCCGAAAAAACATTTTGAAAGTATTTTTGCCTGTGCTTCCTTACTAACGATTTAGTTTTATTTCTATATTTACAATAAACACGCCATCTTTCATTACACCTGTTTTCCAAAAAAGCACGATACATTCTATCTCTCTGATCCTGGGCATAAACTATCGAAGATGATTGTTGATGTTGTTGCGTTTAAACTCTGATATTATTACAAGTAGAACTGTTGCTATAATTCTTATACGTTTAACAGTTTTATTTGGTTTAATATCTTTAGTTTTTCTAAAATCTTTATGGATGAAGTTTCCTGATGATCTGGCCTAAGCAACCAGTGAAATGCGCATAGGAATAGCTTATCCCATCAACAATAAATTTCAAGTGTTTTTATCAATAATAAAAACTGGGAATTAAGCACGAATAACAAAATCTTTTGAAAATTTTATTACATTAATTTTCAATAACATTCTTTCTTCCAGCTTACATATATCCTACAAAATGGAAAAATGTTAAGACAATTCCGATACATAAAACAAAATCTGAATACCGCCCAATCGGGATTCTACCATACCTTTCTTAAGTTTCTGAAAGGCTTATTCATACACAAATAAGTAAATTTTTAGACAATAATAATTTGTTAATTAAGCGACAATCTGGCTTTCGTCAAGGACAAAGTTGAACAACTGCTTTGGTAGATGTTTCTGAGGAAATTAGAAAATAGATTGAAAGCAATAATATCACTTTTTTAGTACTTTTGGATCATTCAAAAGCGTTCGATACAGTCGATCATAGCAATTTATGCTTTAAATTAAGAAAAATGTTTAATTTTTCTCGAACAGCTACGCATTTAATCACAACGTTTCTTGGGGGTAGATCACAATGTGTTGAGTTATCTAATGCTAAATCAAGCTCCCTCCCGGTAACTCGGGGTGTATCACAAGGGTCGATTCTGGGAGCTCTTCTATTCTCAGTCTTTTCAAAGGATCTCCCTAATACACTTGAGCTATGTTTATCTAGAATATATGCGCATTATGTCCAACTTTATGTTAGTTGTTAAGTAAATTCAATTGATTTATGCGTGAAAATCTAAATCCTGAACTGCACAGAATTTTAATATGGGCTTCGGTAAATGGTCTTAGCATAAACCCAAAGAAATCTAAATGCCTTGTAATTAGGATGCGGTTAACAGACATATATTTTGTACCTGTCATAACTCTTAAGATCAACAAATTGAAATAGTAGACTCCGTGAGGAATCTTGGAGTATATTTCAACAGTACTCTCACGTGGTCTGACCATATTCCTAATGCCTGTGGTCGGAATTTTTCCATGTTGAGAGCACTCTGGCAAACACAGCACTGCACGCCAATAAATATTAGAATACTTCTTGCTAAAACCTATTTAAGACTTCTCTCTTATATGGGTGTGAAATGTTTGCTAGTTGTGCCACATAAAGTTAAAGAATACTTAACGTCATTTTTAATAATATCGCCCGATATGTTTATGGTTTGAAACGATTTTATAGGGTTTCAGCGTTTTCAATAAAGTTGTATGGCATAAGTTTTGATAGTCTTCTTAACCCTTAAATGCCCAAAGTCACCGATTTTCTCCAAAAAAATATATATTGTGTCAAAATTTAAATAGAAAATAACTGCGTTTTTACTTTTTTTTTTAAAAATTTTTTGTTAAAGTTATTTATAAAAAACTGGTTGTATCTTTAAAGATACACTGTGCATTTACCCAGTCATTAAGATTCCTATACAGACATACCAACATAAAAGATTTTGTTTAGAAATTTTATTAAAATAATATATTTCAAAAAGTTTAAAAAGTATTTAAAATACACTGAAAATAACATTTAAAAATAAATTGAGAAAAATAATTAAAAATAAATGAAAAATAAGTAGATGAAATTCAAATAATAATACTTATACATTTGGTAAATTCATTGAGGACAATTCTGAACCAAATTCTGAGAAAATTTCTTCCGGGAAACAATTTCAAAAAACAGCAAACATGTAATGGGGAAACAATTAAAATTCTAATTGGAAAAGGAAGAAATTTCACGCACATATGTTGAAACTAAATTCACAATCTTGTTGTCTTTCCACGAGAGTGAAGTTACATCAATTCCATATATGTTGCTTATGAATTCATGACTAGTACCGCGTTCAAACTTTTGCATGGTTTTTTCTTCAGGGAGCTTGCAATTTTTTATTCGGTTTCGTCGAATGGTACCAACCGAAAGTATGCCTTGTGTCCGCAAATACACCACCAATGGTACGGTAGTGTAATAATTGTCAAATTAAATTACATAATTTTGAAACCTCGGTACTTCTCTTAGTAACCGAATCACAATATTGGCAGAAGGTTGAAGATCTGGTTCAGCTGGAGATGGTGTTTCTGGTGCTCCATTATAAATTTCAAACTTATAAGCATACCCAGTTGTATCGCATAGAACGAACAATTTGAATCCCCATTTTTTGGGTTATTGGGCAAGTACTGGAGGCTTATTCTGAATTGCGATTCGAAAATCAATGCGATGCGAAAATACATAAATGCGAACAGTTGCTATTCTGTTTTGCGATTTTCGCAAAGTTTTTTTTTAATCGCATTTCAAATGCGAAAAAGTGGCAAGTCGGTATTCTACATTGCGAAAACAAATGTCAAACACATGTCAAATTCGCAAAATTTATTCGACAACAAAATAGCATTCGCAAAGTACAAACATGTAAGTGAAAGATAATATTTTATTTATTTATTCATCATATATTTATTATTATTTAATTTAGGGAAGCTAGCAATAAGACCACCAAACCGCGTCAATTTGAAATAATGATAGAATTTATGAATAAGCACAGCCAATTGGCAGAGGCCATTTGAAAACACCAAAAGTACGTCAGTCGGCAAATTCTTTGTGACAAACCACCACCGTGAACCACAGTGCCACAGAATCCATTTTTATTATTTTTTTTCTTACAGAATGTCCTAAATAAATTTTATAAACAATTTTCACAGCCAAACACAAACAATTTATTTATTTTTAATTTGACGTTTGTTGTCACTGACGTTTATTTGAGCAGCGTTGCCACGATTTTAAATAAATTGCGAATGCGATTGCGAAAGTCTAACAGAATACCAATTTTCTTTCGCATCGCATTTCATTTGCGCATCGCATTGATTTTCGCATCGCAATTCAGAATAAGCCTCCTGCTTCATGTAGCTTTTAATTTTGGTGGAACATATTTGCTCATCAACACAGAGTCGATTTAGTTTGGGCACACTTCCAATTCAGAGTGTCAATAATAGGTCTGATTAAATAAAGACGGTCTCGATTTGTATCCTCTCTAGATGGCTGGTTATTTTTATCATTGAAATGAATGAATTCCCGTATCTTTTCAAAACGCCGCACAGTCATTTGATTTTTTTATTACATTTACGGAGTGATTGGGTTTTTCAGACCAATAATCTCTAATATTTGGAAGGTTGTGGTAAGTCATGTAAAAAACTATTCCAATATATTTCCGTAATTCGGGTATATCAAATCGAAATGTCTCATCAAGTCCAGCATATTTTATGGTTTCGTCAACTATATGTTGTTCCAAAGTTTCAGGAAACAAAAATCTCCAAACTTGATAAGGTGTATCCAAAGACATTATCAGGGGTGTGCTGGAAATCGCAAACGCAAAACGCAAGAATTTGGATGTTGTTTTTAATAAACTTTAAACCTAATTCTTATAATTTTTGGTTTAAAATCCTGTTTAAGAGGAAAATATGTGTTTAATATTTGTCATAAAATTCTTTTATTACAGAAATCTTATTAAAAAACGACGTTCTAAATTCTTGCGTTTTACGTTTGCGATTTCTAGCACACCCCTGTATGTTTTGTGGCAAACTACTATCACCTCTAAACCTTACTTGTTGGTCATTAAACTGAATGTTACCTTTCTTCCAAATTACCTTCTCGAATAGTGGAAAATTATTTCAAGTGTTAGTAAGTCTGGAAGGAATATTCCCGGATAAATAACATTCATCAGAATCAATCTGTTCGATATTGCTTGCATTTAAATCAATCATATCTCCCGGATCAGTGTCATCATTGATCATGTCGAGAAAGAAATCTTGAACAGATGTATTGAGATCGATTTCGTTCTGATTTTCACACTCATTTGCATCTGCAATTATCTCCATATGTGTGGCCTTTACAGCACTACCTCCCGCCTCTTCTTCGTTTTCCCCATTAAAATCATCGCTACCTCCTCCAATGCTGTCGTCACTATCGTCACCTACACCTTCGCTATTACAAAGTATTTCTCGTATGTCATCAGCAGTCATCATAATTCGACCAACTCTTATCGAACTCGCCATAACTCAAGAAGTGATCTTATATATTAAATTATGTAAAAATACTAGTTATATTTCATAAAAATTGTAATTAAGACAATACACATTCATAAAGATTTATTACTATGCTCCAGACAAGTCAACTTCTTCATGCAAAGTTTAAAATATAAATGAAAACGAACAACAATGCAGTACAAATAGTATGCATAACGTAAATCAAGAATATGCGTGGCATGCACAATGTATCTTTAAAGATACAACCAATAAAAGTGTAACAGCTTAAAGCTCGATTATTAGATTTTTCCCAACCCAATTTATTTCACTACAGAAGACATTTTGAAACCCCTTAGGATTTTTTTTAATAAAAAAGTATTACTTGTTTTTAAAAAAATTACACTAAAAAAAGTAAATTAAGTAAATTTTGGAAAAATATTTTTTTTTACTTTGACTGCAATTTTTTGTTTTTTTCTTGTAGATATAAGTACACTATATTTTTTTTCTGAATAACAGGAATGTTTTGAACAAAATGAAGCCAGTTTTATAAAAATTGAGCCAAAACTGTGACCTCAGGAATTTTTTCAATGGTTGTATCTTTAAAGATACACCAGGCATTTAAGGGTTAAAACTAGAATATAACGATTCCTACATAAGATTATTTACACTAAACAAACACAGCATTTTTATGATCGATTGAATTTTTCAATATCTAATAGGGGAAGAAGATTGATACTCTTTAGACATCATAGTTTGATATCCGAATGGAATTCTTTTTATGCGCTACTCGACTCTGGAATAAATTTCCATATGACTCTCAAGTTATAAGTGATGCACTTCTGTTCAAAAATAACATTATTTGCTTATTCAAATGAAGACACTGTATTTTGTTTTTCATTTTTTATTTGGTTATGTTAAATTAATTATTATATGATTTTATACTTACAATGCTTTTTTAATTTTTTGTTTCCAATTTGAAAATATTTTAAATTGATTATAAATATGAAATATTTCTATTTTATTAGTTTTTAAGTTTTTAAAAACAAAACCTGCAATTTTAAAAAAGCTCAGGTCTGTACTGCAATATGAGACTCTTAGTCTTGTGTATGGAACATCAAATAAATAAATAAATAAATAAATAAATAAATAATAATAATAATAATAATAATAATAATAATAATAATAATAATAATAATAATAATAATACAGCAGAAGTTTTGAATTGAAATTGGCTTGAAAAAATATTGCACAAAGGAACAAAACTTAACTTTTTTTGTGTTGATTCAAAGTTTAATGCAATTTTTTACTAATTTAAGGTCGCTGATTTCAAATCTAATCTCCGCGATTCTCCACCAGCTCACATTTTTATGTAACAGGTACAAATTGTATTTTTGACCTGTTTTCCTAATATTAAAAGTTCAAAAAATCATAACTGTACTCTTCATTAAGCTATTTAAGTTTTTTTTAAGATTTAATTGTTAGCTTAGAAAAACAATTATATTTTTCGAAATCACAAAAAAATTGCTGAGTAGTGGTTGTTTAACAAAAAAAAATTAAATATTTTGTATATGAAAAATCATGATAAGATCGAAAAAATCGATCGAAATGCGAAACGCGGCTTATTCATAACTAAACGTTTCCAATTGATATATGAAGGGAAAGATTCCATAAATAGAACAGTAGCCAGCAAACACACACATGCAGGCATGTACTGAAATCACGAACGATATTGAAATCACCCGACAAATATTTTGGTGTTCTGAACATCACGAGATTTTTAATCGTGATTTTCATTGTTCTAAACCACGAGAAAATGTTTTAAAATGTTGCCATTCATTTAGTACGTATGGTTCCAATTTTCATTTATTTTTTACCTTCGTATATTAAAAATTAACCAATTAATCTTCATAATTATTGTTTACTTTTAGTTTTTTTTAACAAATTAATTTAATTTTTCTTTTTTCTTTTTAATGTTTAATTTAATTGAAGAAATTAGTTATATGCTAAACGACTTTAGGACTTTTTTTGCTCTGGCAACCATAGAAGACTTTTAAATGAACTGAAAAGTAAATCACGAAAAATGTAAACAAAACTAAAACAGCGTCTGCAAAAAGACAGCGGCTTCCAAAATTTGCAAATTTCAAGGTTCTCCCGTGTAAAAAAAATTAATTTTAATGTAAAAACAAATAAAGGGCAAATCATTTAAAGTGTATGCGATAATTTTATTATAGATTTAAAAAAAAAAATGCTTTAAAAAACCTCAAGTGATTTGAAATCGTTATGCTGTAGGCTTACCGGTTTTAAATCACGAGATTTCAAAACTGTTTGTGGGCAGAACACCTTTTTAGGGATTTCAAAACACTTTACGAAAAAGTGATTTTCAGAACATGCCAGATATTAAAGAATTTAATTCTTGTATGTCAATCGCGATTTTTATGATTTCAGTTTTCTCAGTAAATTGTGAATAAAATCAAAAGTTGTGTACCGATTACAATGAAATACGGCTAATTTGATTCGAACTATATTTAACTAAAATTTTTTAAGCCAAAACTGGGAATTTAGTAGCATTTTAAAAAAATTTAATTTTTTTTTTTAAAATTGGTTAAATATGACAAATATTAAATATTAAATTAACAATAGTATTTTTCTCTTTTCCAAGAGCAACATGCTATGATTGAAAACCAACCATGCTATTAAAATTGTAAGACATGTATTAGCTATAATTAGCCATACCATGTTTAAAATCAACCATAATATGGTTGTGGCTTCTTGACGGAAGACTAATTTAACCATAAATTGGTTGTCGGGGACAATAATTCTTTAAAAATAGTTTTGTTTCAACGTGTTTTCAACAATTTCAAAAATTCCAATTACTAAATCCACTAAGAATTACTTAGGACCCCGAATATACATATATGTATATACTCTATGCGTTTTAAATGAATACTAAAAATATTGGTAGAGTGTACAAAATATGTCTATTTTTATACAGCCAAAAATAGATTTATTTTAAAAAAATAGTAAAATGCTTCAATAATTTTCTTAAAGACCTTTTCTGTGATATATGGCACGACCAAATTTTGATCAGATAAAAACGTCGAAAACAAGGTTGATTTAAAATTTTTCGGTGGTGATTTTGCTTTACACGTTTTTTTTGTTAATTCAACCTGATTTTATAATTGCTTGCTAACAACATTTTTTCTTTTAAAATAACTATAATTCATGTTAATTTAACATTGCAGTAACGTTAGAGCAAAATGTCATTTATATTGAAATAACAATCCGAATCACGTTAAATGAAAGTTATTTCAAATTGAAACAACGTGAATTTCATGTAGACACTAATTGGTTTAAGTGTGTTATAACAGTGTGAAGAAGCTTCAGAGACAACATATGCATTTATTTAAGAATATTTCAACACTTACCCCTGTAACACATGTTTAACTTATTTTGTAGTCTCCTTTGTTAACAGATCAATCAGCAGAATGGCCCGATATGGTTTTCGTCATCATTCTACTTTAAAAACTTGATGTACTATTTAACTAAATAATTTTAATTAAAAGAATACGGGAACTGTCTTCTTTTTATAACATATTTTAAGAATGAAAATAATTAAATTTAAATACTTAACTATGTATACATGTTAATTTAACAAGATAAACTTTTGATGTTAATATAAAACAGGTTTTTATGGTTTTAATATTGAATCCATATTTATTTATATATTAATATTTTTTTTATATTTTTTTTTAACAGTGAATAATATTTAATAAACGTGATTAAAGATTTTTTTAATATTTTTCATATAAAATTAATATGAAATAATGATATATTTAAATAATTTGCATACTTTTGCAGAAATTTACTATGATTCTCAATCAAAATTTTTCCATGTTAATTTTACATTGGTATTTTTTTCTGTGTGTAGTATTTACATAAAAATTGGCGACAATGACTTTCGCAATGGCTACTATTTCTTGACAAAATGTTACTCGTATGCTGGTGGGTCCAAAATTAACCATAGGTCCCATATAAACCCCCTTCCTGAAATCACTTAAAGCAAACAATATGAATTTACTGAATTAATCTAAATAATAATTGGCACAAGGAACTTTTGCATGAGCATAATTTTATTCTGACGGCTCATGAGTCCCAAAAAAACACACTTGCAAAAATTTGTTCTTATATTTTATTTTGTTTTATCTTGTTTTATTTTATTTTATATTATTTTATTTTATTTTATTTCATTTTATAAAATTTTATTTTGTTATTTTATTTTATTTTATTTTATTTTATTTTATTTTATCTTAACAAATAGAATCTGGGAATTTATTTCTCATGGTGAGTAACATTTATTATATAAATTTTCATATTATTAGAATGTGTATTCTAAGTCAAATTACAATCCTCAAAAGCTTTTAAACTTTAATACTCTATTATAATATTATAATCCATATGAACATTTTTATTTTAATTTATTTTATTGTATTTTATTTTATAAATAAAAAAATGTCATAATCCCGAATCCTTATAGCAAAGAGTGGAATATCCTTGCGCCCGGCTATGCAGTGAAGCTTTAGTTACCGAAGCCAGGGTTCATTATTCCATAGACGAAAAAATCCTTGCCACCTGACTGAAAGGCAAACTATGCTATCTATCATGCGATTCTTAAATTCCAAACCATAATTATTTGGGATGGTAAAATTCAGGATTTTTGATTTTTAAACTTGGGATTTTGAAATTCGGGATTTTAAATTTTAAACTTTTTTAGGCTAAAAATTCATTAAAAATTTGAGGGTCATTTAGGGTCATATTGAATTTATTTTTAGGGCTATTTTAAATTTTTTGGGGATCTTAAAAAATGGGGGTATTATGAAAAATAGCACCAAATTTGGGGTAAATTGTATTTATTTTGGGACTTTATTTTGCAGACTTATCATGCAGGTTGCATGGACGGACTTCGTTAGATTGATTAAAAAAGTAGGTCCAAATCTATTGGTAAGCTAACAACTATACCTAGGTCGAAGATTTTAAAGTGTTACAAACATTAGCACAAACGCATAATACCCTCTGTACTATTGTGGAGTGAAAATCAAAACTATAGCAAAAGTTTTGGAACATTTTTTATGTGTGGCTTTATATTACCTTTTATCGACATATTTATCTTATCTGATTTAAAAACAATCACATTTTTGACATCATTTTAAGGACCAACTCCAGAAATGAAATTTTTTTTCTTTTAATTAATGAAATCTCCTGATACCAACCAAAAAAGAATACATCTCTATATGCACTATTTGCAAAAAATGTTCATATATGTATATGTAATATGAATATGTGTGTGTGTAAAGTTGTTCTTCAGTCTTACACATCAAACTTTTATAGATTGAAGAAAACATAACAAAAACATACACTTAACATGTAATAAAATTGTGGTGCCACATTTACAGAGGGGCAAACAGAAAAAAACTCCAAACACATCTAGCTCGTAATTTAACATGATATCTTATTTAACAGCTAACATTTGCGCAGGAAAATGAAAAAAAAGAAACAAATGCAACGAAAAAAGATGGAACACCAAAGACTAAAGGAAGGAGCAACATAAAGATGAAGCAAAAAAAATTAACAAAAC
Source organism: Pollenia labialis (assembly GCA_949318255.1). Classification (NCBI taxonomy): domain Eukaryota; kingdom Metazoa; phylum Arthropoda; class Insecta; order Diptera; family Polleniidae; genus Pollenia; species Pollenia labialis. Next base: position 112,229,079 of record OX439141.1, read on the forward strand.
AAACTGCAACTCGTAGAAACATGTCACATAAACATTAGGTCACCTTTTTGGCTTTCAGCAGCAACATTGACCAAAGAGACACAATAAGTGAAAACAGCAACAACAGCAGTAACGGCAGCAAGCAGCATCTAAATAAAGTAAGGCAAATTATTTAATGTTGTATATTTTTCAGCAGACACTATTGTGGGTATGTTTAGTTTAACAGTTGCTGAGCAATATATACTCTTAAACCAAAGTCTTTTTTAAGAAGTGGTTAATGAATTAATGTTTTTTTAATGAATACGTTTTGACATATTCGCTACATGAATTTTTTTTTTGTCTTCATTCCATTTTTGTTAAATTTTAACGAAATAGGGGGTTTCTTAGTCTTTACTCTTTCATAATAATTTCGTCAACTAAATTTTGTTTGTTATTTCTTTCACCAGATAGAATAGTTGTTTTTATTCGTCCTAAATGCAACTGAGGCAAGTTGTTGTATGTGATTGTAATAAACATTATGCACCTCCACATTTGGTTAAAAAAAACACAACAAACAAAAAAAAAAAAGCACACAAAAAATATCTTAAACTAAAAAATACTCATATATTGTTTGTTTCTGCCAGTTACTGAACAGGACACACTTACCATTGAGAAACCTCAAATTCGAGAAAAGAGAGAGAAAAAAACATTAAAAACAGTGCAGTATTTGTCGCTTTAAGGCAACTTTAAGCAAAAGCTTTAAAATATGTCATTTGGTGTTACATAAATTGTTTAACACTCGCTTCGAACAGATATTTTGTGAACATGGCTGTACTGTTGCAAAAAAACAAGCACTTTGTTTTAAAATAATTGTTGGCGTCCGTTTTTTGAAGCTTTCAGTTTTTTTTTTTTTTTTTGTTATTTTCGATGAAAACAACTTAAGCGCTTCATATGCGATGTTGCTCTAGCAAAACTTAAGATTTTTTATTCTAGGAATAAAGGAATGAAAAAGACTTATCTTAAGGTAAAATTTAAACATAAGAATATATGCAACTTGTAAATTAAGGCACAATTTGATGGCCAGGACACCTGACAGAACACATTTGATTAACCCTTTAAGAGGAGAGAGAAATTTGTATCAACTCAATGTGATATCTAAAATTACACTGAACTACACATAAAATATGCAGATTTCTCGAGCAGCGATTCTACCATTCGTAATGAACGTTTAAGTTAAAAAAAGCAAATTTTAAGATTTGCGAGCCATTAAAAAAATGAATTCTTACTTTTAAAACAAAAGTACATCAATGCAGCTTTCTTAACCACCTAAATAATTATTTAAACAAAATAAATAGTTATGATTAGTAATGTATACTTTTTTTTTTAAAGTGCTTGTTGGTTGTCTGGTGTTTTTACAGCCCAACAGACCATTCCACAAGCAAAATGTAAATGAGTTGTAGAATAAGCTTATCACAAGAGATTTCAAGTTACAACATGACAACAAATATGATTGCAAATGACTAATTCCCGCTTTAGTTCTGTAAATGTTTTTGACATTGATATCCCGTTATTTGACGCGTGCATTGAGGTACTTCGTACTCGCCGAAAAAATTCTTGCCAATTTTTTTTATTAAACCATTTATAAAAAATTAAATCAGTTTTACTGATATCCACAACATTTCTGTAATAAATGCTGTTATTACCAACAAATATTTAATGGATACTATTAATTTGTTTACGGTTGCAAATTTAATTAATATCACAAATTATTTAATTAAAATCAAATGTTTCTTTTCTTTTCTCACACACAGCGTTGTCGGTTAAAAATTTCAAAAAGCAGCACAAAAAGACTGTTTTCAAATAGGGGTCACAAAAAGGGTATTTTAAAGAAATTAAGGCCGAGTTTTTTTTTAAAAAAATAAGAGTGCAATTTTAAATGTAAAACCGTGTGTGACGTGTTCTTTATTATTGTTCCTCTTTACCCTGAAGATGAGATCCAGTGGATTTCGAAATATTGGAAACATTTTTTAAATAAATAAAAAAATAAAAAACTTACCTTGAGCTTAACTATTAAAATTACAACAAAAGATCGAACAACACACATATTGAAAATAACATTTGTTTCAGTTTTAGTAAAGAATTCTAAGAATTTATTAGATTTATAAGTATATAAGAAATAAGTTAAAGTTATCTTAAATATGTCTAAACTTGGGTTTAGACAATATAAATTTTTTATTGTATACGGCTACTTATGCCAACTGAATTTGATTTATTTGAAATGTAACGTATCCTGAATTAACGTATAGTGAATTAAGATAAAAAATTGTATTAAGTAAAATTAACAAGGAAAATAATGAATTTCAAAACAATTAATAATATTAAACAAACATTCAATTAACGTAAATGAACTTGAACTTGAATTAAATCGAATCAATTATGTAAATAATGCATGTAAAATTATATTGTAAATTTTCCTAGTATTATGCCAACATTGAAGTATAGATGGCGTTACGAAAAATCCTTGTAATGTTATTAAATTGGTAAAGTTAAATTCTTACGGAATTATTCCAAACTTGTTCGGCTTTTATAAGCCGAATACGTTTTAGATAAAGTTTTTTTTGTCGTTAGATCGATCAATTATCACTTAGCAACTGGAGCGAACAGTTCATACCTAAGCCTATCTACCTAAATCTAAACTATTATACATTTCTTAACCTAATTTATAGAATAAAAAAAAATTAACCTAACTTAAAGAATAAAACTTAAACTACCTTAAAATTCAAAACTAAGTAATTATATCGAGTTGTTAATGATAAAGGAATACTGCATACCCTAAACCTAGGTACCTACCCGTTTCCCAATTCACTTTTGCCACGCTGGAAACCAACACCCCAAAAATCCCAAAGGTAACTATTAATCAAGTTTATAACCCTTCACTCCAACTAGAAAAGAAATAATAAATTCTCTCTTTTGTTATTTCTTTTGGCCAAATCCTACAATTATAATCACTCATATGAGTGTTTATAATTCCAATCTTCCACTAAAGATCATCCCGCATCTTTAGTGCTCTGCAGTTCTGCAATCAAATGGATATTGGTTAACATTCTGTGTTAATCCCTTAGACACAGAATTAAAAATATTATTAAATTTTTAAATTATAAACATAGAAAATATGTTTAATACTGGTCCTACCAATAAAATGCCAATGCCGACATAAATAAGGAAGTTATAGATAGCATTAAAAGCTCTTCTCGTGAGTAGTATTTCTATGGATGCTACGGAGATATATAGACCGATTCCAATATAATTTGGTCAGATGATTAGGATTGCAATTAAGCTTATATGGGGGCTATGTGCAATAATGGAGCGATTCTCGTCATTTCCAATAGGAGCGGTCCTTGTGCCAATTAGAAACCATACACCAAATTTCATCAAATTATCTTCAAAATTGCGACTTGTACTTTTCGTACAAAGTTAACAGGAAAAGACAATCGCCAGCCGGAGTTAGATCGAATCATATAGTAATTCTGGGTCGATGGATATATTTAAAAGTCTATGTGTTGCACACATCAGCACCCTCTTCACTGTTGTTGTGTGCATGTAACAAAGTAAACTTTGCGTATGAAGAAATCAAGGAAAATATAAAAGGAAGTTGAAAAGGCTTTGTCAAAGTAAACTTGCGCGTGAATAAGGGGTATAATGTAGCTTTTTTTGGGTCAGAATATGGCAAAAAGAGATGACGATAAAATATAACGATTCAAAATAACGGACTTTGAAAGAAATTTTCTCTTCGACATTATGAGCCTGGCTGAAAGTGGATTTTCTAGTTTAAAGTCTAAAATTTAGTTTATTTTGAAAACAAAAATCTGTATTTATTTTTGACCGATTTTTTTTTTCAAAAAATTAAAGTTTATAGCATTTTTTATTAGCAGAAACCTAAATAATCTTTAATATCAAAGATGTGATGATTTGTTTTTGGAAATCAACAAGGCTCAAAGCAATTTTTTAAATTTAATATTGATTATTTCTTCCACAAATAATTTTTAATACTCTCCATCACTTATGGTGAATGAGGCTATACTTACTCAATAAAAAATTTCATCATTTTGCGAAGCACTAATCGTACATTTAAAAAAAGCGCACAATTATGCGCTACGCAATAAGACATTCAGAAATGCAGTAAAGTAAGTGAAAGAACTCTCAACAACATTTATAAAAAAAAAACATTTAAAGTGCTACGCCATTCCCTTACCACGAAGCAGGTTTGAAAGGAAGAATACTAAAAAATAACTTAAAACACCAACATCATGCCCGATATGGTTTTTGCTTTAGAAATCTTATGTACACATTTAACCAAAAATATAAACTAAATGAGAAGCAAGAGTTCAAATTTACTTTTTAACCCTTCGTGGTGCACATGAGTCTGGCCAGACCTTTTTCAATGTGTATAGAAAATCAAAACATGCGTAAGCCGGAGGGTTAAACACAACGAAAAGTTTAATCTTTTTGTTACATGATTAAAGAATTTTATACTTATTTCAAGAAATTCCGGGATTGATTTTCGAAAATAATCCCATTAAGGATTGTTTTGAGTACGTTTTAGTGCTATTCGTACTTGAATTTTTGAGTACGACTCGTACTTAAAGTAATCATGAAATACTTGATTTATCCCAAGTGATTTTCTTTATGTGTAGCATCATGCAATTTAATAGTAATTACATTACTGTATTGCAATTTTGTCTTATCTAGGTTTTTAAATACTAGAAATCAGTCTATAGAGTTTAGTGACCATTGTTGCATAATTTACCACGGGCCCAATATAAATTCCCCTCCTAAAAACAATTTAGTTTCTCCTAAAACTGTTACGAATCATGATATTTTACTTAAATATTTAAGTTTAAATTAAGTTTTATATGAACAGAAATAAAAGCATACAACTTTCCGATTGTTGGCCAATAATTTAAAATAGTTCTTCATCGCAACCAATTTTATTACTTACGTTCGTTTTTAAGTTTTTGCCATAACCTCGAAAATGAGAGGTTTTCTGAGATAAATGGGGGCTGCTGAACACGAATATTTCATTCATTTATTTTTCTTAAGAAGCGTTTCCAAAAATCTTGGGAACTTTTTAATTATGCAAATTTTACAATGTTACAATGATATAAATTTCCTCTTTCATTTCGAGGTTCTCTACTTTTTTAAAGAAAAAAAAAACACTGAAAATTAAAATTAAAATTAAATGGGGGATGTTTATTATCATTTGAAAGAACGTTCTTTGGCATTTGGTTTAAAGATTATGTCTATCAAATGTTGGCCGTTACTACGTCGCAGATGGTCCATCCGTCGAGTCCAATTTTCGATGACTCGTTCAAGCATTTCGACTAGTAACTAACGAATGACACGCGTGATGTTTCCTCCAAGGCCTGAATCTGCATAAACTTAAGACTTTACATATCCCCACAGGAAAAAGTCTAACAGTGTGCTATCACTCGACCTTGGGGGCCAATCGAACGGCCCAAAACGTGAAGTTATTCGCTCACCGAAGTGTTCTCTCAATAATTCCGCCGTCTTGCTAAAACCAAATGTCGCCGAGATCACGAGCTTCAATTTCATAGCACGATAACGGTCGACATTGACGGTTACGTTCAGACCGGCATAATTTTTAAAGAAGTATGGACGGATGATTCCACTTTCAGATACGGCCGCATTATTTTCTTCACAGCGTGCAGGACGTGGTCTATTCAGTCGAATATTATCCAATAATGAATGCTGGGTCTCAAAATGGGTGATGGTGTTGCGAATAGTACATTCCCCACAGAACGTGAATTTTCGTAAGAAAGTGTAACTATTTGTAAACGTTGTTCAGGCGTAGGTCGTTCCATGAAATGCCAAACAATTATAAACAAAAATAACATTGCAGCATGGCACGACTCACACGTGATCTGTCAAAAAAAAGGTTATTGAAAAAAGTATCTCTACATGAATTGACATGCTGACAAAACTAAAGATAAATCATCCATCATAAAGTGGTTAATTTCTCTTCTACGAATTCGTCATCCAAAATATCTTCAGTTGTGAAATTATTTTCTCAAAAGTTTAATTACAAATTTTAATTTGGTATTTTTAATAAAATAGATCTATACTTACCGATTCATTGATAGATGTTTTCAATTTGAACAAAAGATTCATTAATTAAATGATTTACTAAAAATGTCTTAAAACTTTGCTTCGCGGTGAATACCTCTACTGTGTTTAACGGACAAAAACTGCCTGAGTTACATGCCTTAAGATTGAAAAAAAATTAATTTTTTCTACTTTTTTCCAAAATTTTACATTTTCAGTCCTTCCGTAAAGACTAAAAAGAATTTTTTTTTTCAAATGTTTAAGCCCATATCTTAAAGACAATTTTGTTTCAAACATATTTGTAACAAAATGTTTATCATCGGACAAAAAAAAAGTTGCAATATAATTAAAAGCGTCCACATTTTAATTTTCAATAACAAATTTTTGTTTCTTTGTTGTGTTGATTGGACTACGATAAAGTGCTAGGAGCCAATTAAATTTTTCTACATAATTCTATTGTTGGTCAAAAATTGAATAATTTTTCTCTTAGATTTATCCTTTAATGTTGCGATGAGTTTCACGAATTTGCATCCAGCAGTATTTATCAATCATGGTCTGATCCCAATGGCGCCGATAATGCCATTAATTCAAGACTTCGGTGAATTCTTTCACCTTGTTCGTCTAAAAAGTGTTAAATAAAAGGAATTTTCAGTGACATGTGTGTCCTGTAATTTCAGGAAACACATTTTTTTGTTTATTTAATATACACCGATCACATAAAAGTCTTCCATCATACCTGGAATTAGGTGACTATCGTTATGGCTTCTGTTGTTTCCTAAAAATCCAACTTCTACTTTCTAAAAAGAATTCCATATATCTTAAAGCGACTGCGATAGTAAAAAAACGAGTGTCTGTGTCCGAAAATCCTCTTGCTTTCAAACATGAAGCGAGCTGTTTTGAGTTCTATTTTGACAACTTTGACTCACGATGTAAATCATTAAGTGCGCTTTGACTCATAGTTTAATATTCGTATCATCTAAAGAATTAAAACTCAGATTCAAATCGTCTTCTTCATGATCTGCTGTTACTTTTAATGCTGGAGGTTTTCGCTTTGGGAATGGAGATTAATTGATTTATATCCGGATAAATAACACAGCCAGCTTTCCGCTGAGCACTTTGGTCATGCAGATATAGCAATCAGTGATATGATCAATTGGATTCCTCCATTCAATTGGCTCACCGAATGACATATTCGTTCCGAAACCGAAACCATATTCGTTCAGCGGAAGGATAAAACTAATTCTCTATCGAATCAGACATGAGCTACCATACACGAAATAAGCACAAGTTGGAAAAAACGTTAGATGGCGGACCCGTTATGAAGGGAACTTGTCACTTTTAATGGCGATGTCCTCCGAGGGGGATAATTGACACCTTTTTGACGCTTTGTAACAGGTCGCAGAAACAACCTAAGTGGACACATTCAATTTCAGTTAAAATAATGCCGGTCGCAGATATTTTCCCAAATGAACCATGTTATTAGGACGGGGATTATTTAAAGTAATAGAACCAGGTAGAATCAAACAGTCATTAACCACACAAAGCCCAGTTACATGGCAAGTTGTTTGTCAATTACCTTCTGGAGTAACTACTCTTTAAACACATTATCTGCAGTAAAGTGAAATGTTCTGTTTTAACCCATCACAATTCGTTCCTTTTTATTATACAACTGTTTTCACTTGTCACGGGATAAGTGCCTTAAAACCAATTGACACAAATTTCCCGCAGGATACTTATAAAACTTAGCTTTTGATTTTGTTAAACTACTTTAAAATAAATTTCCTTAATATTTTAAACTTTCTTTAAATAATTTTCCATTAACAACTTGCAACAAAATATTATAATGTAGTTCAACCTTTGTCATTGACAATACTTAAACTGCTAATGATTCTAATTTAAATGCCACAAAACTAAAACAAGAAAGTCTTACAAAAAGGCCAATATCGAGTTGTCATTTGACAATGACAATAACATTAAAATGATAACAACTTTTACTACTTTTATTATTTTGGCATTTTTATACAAAACAATTTTTCAGTAATGTTGCATGACAATCAAAGCGCCACATGACCAGCAAAAAATTCAAAAAAAAAAAAAACAAAAACTGTAATATGAACAAAGACCAAACACAGCGCAACAATTTCGTCCTACCAACTCAAAAAGAAAAAAAAATTTAAATGGGAAAAAATCAGGCACTTAACAATAAAATGACAACAACAGTAAAACGACAACGTTGTCAACATTGCATTGTTATTTGCCAATATTGGCACTGGCAGTGACATTGTCTTCAATACGAATACAATTCACAGTCAAATATTGAATGTATTAAAAAATATTTTTCTTTTTTAAAATTAAAGGTGGGAACGAATAAAGGAAAACACTATCTTTAACAAACTTGTAAAGAAGAACTTATTGCCATTGGATTACTTAATTGTGGTAACAAAATTTTACTACTTGTTCATTATACGAACAACAAAAACTCTACAAAAGTGGATAAAAAACGAAATTACTTGTCTGTTGTAAATACAATAAAAACACTACAACACTGGTTTAAGAAATGATAAATTATTTTCATGTTTCAAAAATAAATAAAAAGAAGAAAAATTCCCGTATTCTTTTTGTTAAAATTACTAAGTTAAATACATGTAGAGGTGACGAAAATTATATCGGCGCATCCTGCTAGTTTATTTAATTTCTGTAAGCAAAGGTGAACTCGACAAAAGTGAAATATGGTGTAACAGGAAAAAAATTATAATATTCTCTCTCATAGTTTCGCTTTTTGCTAGGAACACAACTGGGACGAACGACGAATTTTTGGCCGCGAATATTCGTCGCCAAAGATAAAAAATATTTGTGTATATGAAAATGCACACAATCAGGGCGCCGACGAAAATTCGCCGGACGTTTCAAACTTTAAATATATTTAATTGTAATTCTTACGCCGGCGAACGACGAACAAATCAGTACTGGGTAGCCATATTGTTTCAAAATGGTAAGTGTTTTAGTAAATAAAGTTATTTTTACTTTAGAAATTGTAAAATTTTAACTGAATATCATATAAAATACAAATTGAAAAAAAATTAACAATAAAAAGTATTTAAGTTAAGTTGATTTTAATGTTTTATTTGTGAAGTATTTTTTGTTCATATGGTACCACTATTTCTTGTTTATACAAAATATTTTATTTCAATTTTGTTTTTCGTCGTTATTGTGTTTCATATGCTGAATTTATACAGCGAATAATTCTGAATAATTCGTCGTGCTGGACGAAATTAGTCGTTCTTCACAGTTGTGTTCCTAGCATTTATTAGTTCTTATACTGCGAATAAAGCAACTAGTTTTACACTTTTTTAAACAACATATTTTGTTTGATGTTTGAAAAAATTAAAGTCCAACTAGTTTAAATGAAAAATCAGCTAGCAAATTTCTAGTTTAATACTAGCTACTTTTGTTTGCGGGGAATATTGGCCATTTCTTAATAACAAAATCATAGAGTTGGGATATTTTATCCCTTTCAGCTTAAGCCATTGTCTATGATATAAACCTGGATCCATCTTTGTAAAAATAATTGTGAATAAAAGAACAAAGCATGCTAAAGAGTACAAGCATCTCCGCATATCCGTACACGCTGGTAGGTCTTTCTTTACTCTTCGTCTGCAAAATACAAAGTCATGCTTGTGCTCCAAGTAAACAGGCTAAATCCAGTAAAGTTAAACAATTTAAATGTCTAATTTAATGTTTTGTAGGGTGTTTTTAAAAAATCGATTTTTATTTCTTACACATGTTTGTAAACTTCAATATTTAAAGTAACAAAAAATACAGTCAGACAAGTTTCAAGTGGCCATTGTCTTTTTTATTTTGTACTCCACTTCACTTTATTGTTTTTTTTCACAATTTTTAAAATTTGCTAATGTAGGTCCACCATACACATCACATTAAGATAATTTTTTGAATTTAAATAGTAGAGATTTTCCTTTACTGTTGCAACTTGCAACTAGTAGGTTGCTTTCTTGTCCTCAAACATTGTTTTCTCAATTTAACATGTTAATATGATAGACATTTTAGTATTTCTTTTTGCTCCTACTTCGATTTTTTAAACAATAATGGCTTAACATTTGTTGGGAGGTACCATTTTTTTTTCTGGCTTTGACCAGAAAACAATAATGAAATTGATATCTCAGTGAAACAGTAATAAAAATTTATGATCTTCATAAAACACATTCACATTCCATTTTGGTGCTGGAAAGAAACAATCATAGTCCAAGTTATTTTGACAACTGGCAGCCAAATTTAGTAAAACATTATAAATTTTCAAAAGTTTACATTAAATCAAATGTTATAATTTAAAGCAACGGACTAAAAGGATTTTTATATCTTGGCTCTGTTTTCTCTGTTGTGTTAAGAGAAAGAGGGAAAGTTAATGTAAATCTATTCGAAACAAAGAGTTTATTAAAGTTTAAGTAAAGTTGGTTGTAAATACAATGTAACTCAATAATTAAAGTTCATGCAACAGATAAAATATTATCATTAAATTTAACAGAATTATTTTGTTGTACCAAAAAAAAAAAAAAAAAAAAATTTAATTTAATTTAATAAAAATAATCAGTAATAAAAAAAATAGTTGAGAAACTTTAGTCGGAAAAAGGCCAAACATTTTTTCGTCGTCCGTTAAAACCAAGAAAAAAAGCAATCGATAATCAACAATTCCCAGGGTTGCTTAAAAGATACGAAGAGGTTTAATAAGTTTATAAATTCTTTATTTTAAAGAAAATAGAATTGCTTTATTAAACTAATTAAAACTGGTAGATTTTAGTTTATTTATACGTAAAAAATAATGTTGCAAAAGTGCCGCTCATTCTTAACTTCGCATAGTCAAGAGCGACTAAGCCGAACAAACGAGGAGTCCAATTTATTTCGCTGCATATTGAAATAATGCGTTGACCGCAAATATCTTGTAATATCTTCCCTGTTCGCCTTTCTGTATGCGTGGGTCAATAGGGCGCATATTAAAGCTCTTTTTTCAACAACGTTTTTATGTTGACGAAAGATTTAACAAGATAATTAATTTGGAAACACAAAAAACTGTTCAAAATCGTGTCGAAGTTTAAGAGCGAAAAAGGACTTTTATTTTTTATGATTTACTTTAAAGTATTTGCTTAATTCCCAATTGTTATTTTAAGTAAGAAAATATAAACTTACTGTTTATTGTTGGTATTTCGTTTAGGCTTTGATATCGTTGCAAATAAGACTTGTTGAGTATTTGCAATTCTCATTCACTCTGTTTTATTTGCTAACGTCTTTGCCTTTTCTAAAATGTTTGGGGAGTTTGTTTCCCCATGATCTGGCCTACGCAACTAGTACAATGCACAAAAACTAGCTTATCTTCCAACAATAAATTTCAGAATATTTATCAAGAATTTTGTGTTCCCAAAAATTACTTTGTGAAGAAGTTTGATTGTTGATGTATGTAAAACAGATTAAGCTGGTTGATTGTGGGTAGATAATTGGAGATAAACTTGTGGGGTCAAGGGCAACCACGCAAACTTCTGCAACCACGCTTCTCTTTGATTCTTTGGTTTGATTTGGGGTTGATTTCATATGCACTCAATGTAGCTAAAATAGATGCGTGTAATAATTATAATTGCTCTAAGCAATTATGATTATTTGGGTTGAGCATTTGGTAAAAGAAAAGAAAATAAAAACCAAATAAATAAGAGAAATTCAAGATTTATTTTAGGTCGAGGGCTTATGCCATATAAGTAATATGATGAGCACGTCTACAATCTATTTCCACATATTCAAGAACAACCAAAGAATCAGAAGATACATAAATAGGTATAAGACGACAAGGGACAAATTAATAAAAATAAAATCATCTATAACTTTTTTGATTCGTTGCCGTAATGCAGGTATAATTCCAACATTTATTTAATTTGACGTTTTTTGTCGGTATGACGGAAAATTATCATTTTCATAAAAAAGTTTAACTGCCTATTTTTAGAAAACGTAAACAAGTGAGTGAGTGAGAAATTATGTTAAAAACAACAATAAAAAACGAAAAACGTCAAATTATGTTCAAGAATTACAAATCTAAATTCTAAATAAAAGAATAAGTTACAAACATGAGCAACTGAAGGAGGTAAAAAAGAAATGTACGATAATAGAAGGACATCTACAAAATTATTTTGATGAGGTGGAATATGCAAGATTCTTACAATATGAAGATAAGTTGGCTAATAATTTAAATGAGAAGATCAAATTTAGGCATAGGGAAAAATTTCAAGAACTTGTTAATTTACAAAAAAAAGGAAAATAGGTATAAAATTTAATAATAAATGGTTTGTTTACAAGTCTAACATAAATATACCAATGGAGATACAATGGGTTCTCTTATAAGTATGAAACACATGCTACCAACAGAAAGGACACGTTTTCCAGTTTCTAAAATTATAACTGAAAGAGAGGATTAAGTACAGACACTTAAGGAAAAAGAGAAACAGAAAATAGCCAGAACAAAACTGACCACAAATATAGATAATCACCTTAATAAAATGAGACTAACTAATAGGGATAACTTTATATTGGGCAAAGCAAAGGAAACAGATAGACTTTTGAGATCTAATAGGGACATTATTATTTTAAATGTGGACAAAGGGAATACAATGGTGGCCATGAATTGAGTCGATTATGAGCCAAGAATTAATGATATAATAAAGGATAATTCAAATTATAGGAGATTAGATAAGGACCCTAGTAGTAAACTAGAAAGGACAAATAATAATTTAGTTCAAGAACTTTTTAATAATGAAATAATTACAAGCACAGAAAGGAACAAACTTTAAACAAATACAGCAATGACTCCTAAGTTATACGGTATTCCAAAAATTCATAAAATCGACTTTCCATTGCGACCAATATGTTCAATGATAAATTCTCCATCATATGAACTATCTAAATATATTACAGGAATTCTAAAGAAAATTACAGAAAATTCAAAATACAATGTTAAGGATTCTCTTCAATTTAAGGATAGAATTAAGAATATTATATTGGATAATAATGAGAAGTTAATGTCTCTTGATGTAGTTTCATTATTTTAACTGAAATTGAATGTGTCCACTTAGGTTGTTTCTGTGACCTGTTACAAAGCGTCAAAAAGGTGTCAATTAACCCCCTCGTAGGACATCGCCATTTAAATTGACAAGTCCCTTTTATAACGGATCCGCCATCTAACGTTTTTTTTCTACTAGTGCTTATTTCGTGAATGGTAACACTTAGCTCATGTCTGATTTGACAGATAATTAGTATTATCCTTCCCCTGAACGAATATTGTCGTGTATACGCTTGAACAACGCTGGGAAATATTGCGACATTACTTTGAAAATCATGGTAATGTTGCAGAATGTGTGCGAAAATTGCGTACGGATTTTGGAAGAAGAGAAGCACCGTCAGCGGGTATGTAAACAAGCAAAATTGTCGCATTTGGGGCACAGAAAACCCGCACGCATACATTGAAAAGCCTATGCACCCAAAACGAGTCGCTGTTTGGTGCGGATTTTGGTCCAGAGGCATAATTGAATTTGAATGAAATTATTTTAAATTGTTATTCGGAAGGATTGTACTTTTAAATAAAAAAAGAAATTTGAGAAAATATTTAGTAGTTTTTTTTTTATAGCATTTTCAAAAAAAAAGTTATTTGGCGGACCCTTTAGATAGTTTATATTTTCAATTAAATAATCATGTATATAGTCAAATGAAAGGACTTCCTATGGGCTCACCAGCTTCTTCAATTGTAGCTGATAAAGTTATGGACAAATTATTAGATGTATGTGTTGAAAATTAATTATAAAACCGAGGATATTGATAAAGTATGTTGATGATTTATTTTGTATAATTCAGGAATCAGGAATAGAACAAATGTTATATATTTTTAACTCATTTCATTCGGACATTAAATTTACAATTGAAAGGGAATCTAATTCAAGACTTTCATATTTGGACACATTTATAATAAGAAGAGGGAATAGGATATTAACAGATTGGTATCAAAAGCCAACATCTTCTGGTAGAATTTTTAATTTTTTCTCGAAACATCTGAGGAAAATAATAATTAATACAGCTAAACATTTTATAGAAAGAGTTCTAATGATAAGTAATTTAGAATTTCGTGGAGATAATAATAGGAAGATTTCAAATATTTTAACTAATAATAGCTTTCCTAAACAATTAATTACAGATTTATTAATACAGTATAATAATTGTAGAATATTTAACCGAAATAGTATAACAGAACAGAGAACTTATAAATCTGTAACATATATACCAAAATTTTCGGAAAGATTAGAAAAATCAAATATATATGATAGTAAAATATATAAAATAGCTCATAAATCTTTTACCAAAGTAGGTAAACTATTTACAAAAATGAAATACAAAATAAAGAAGATGGAAATGTCAAAAATTGTTTATAAAATACCTTGTAAGGGTAATGTTAGTGGACAGTGTAATAAGTGTAACGATTCCTGAGTTCCATATTCTTCGGAATGTATGCTACCTATAACAGCAGCTAAGCTCGTCAGAAAATGGGGTGATTCTTTATTCTTCCAAACATGAACAATAATTTCTTTATAATTAAAACTTAGGTAGCAATAATATCAAATTAGACACATACATATGTATAATAAATAAAAAAAACAATTGATATCTAAATAAATTAACTAAAAATTATGAAAGAAAACATAAGAAAATTCGGAAGGAAGTTTGGCTTGAAGAGATCAATGATGTTGTTTATCTCTTTCTTCTTTACTCATTTTATTTTTCTGAATAGCCCACATATTTCTAACTTTTGGTACTTATATGTTTCGTAAAATGATTTTAGAACAACTTAAAATTTCATATTTATAACGTACATCTTTTATTTGATTGAAATGTTGTAGTTTTTGTTTAAAGAATGTAACATGAAATAAAAATTATCAACAAACGTAATTCATATCACAGTATTTAGTAAGTGATGTAAAATTATTTAAAGTAAATGTATGTAAGTAAGCATACATATATCAAAATTTCTAACACAAAAAAAAAAATATAATATTGAAATTTTAACTCAATTATTTTACGATATAAATAATATATGGGTCAATTTAAAAAAAAACGTACACATCGAGTTTTTTTTTGCTAATTTTTAAAGTTTTTTCAATTCGCCTGTAAGAGTGGCAAATTTATGTAGAAATTGATGAAGAATCCGTTGGTACTTTTAGGCTCCCAAAAAAATCAATATTTTTTGATTTTTTTTTAGGTTTTCTATGATTTCGATCTTGAGCGTCACACACCAAATATGTATAAGAATTCGCTAAAAATGCAAAAATATTTGAAATTCAAGTTTACTACGATGTTCTTTTGTTTCTCAAGATTGACTTTTGTGAAAATCACCTTTCTGATTATAAACACAAAATAACGATTCACTTTGATTTTTAAATTTTTAAAAGTGACTAGTTATTTTAAAATTTTAAGGTGAATATATGTAAATTTTTGTTGAAAAAAGACTTGAACTTAGAGGTTACTTGCAAAGTAATAGGCTTGTAACAATGTATTTAAAAAAAACTGCAATTATAAGCGTTTTAAGGGAAAAAATCTAAGTGTGACGCTCAAGATATTTTGTGACGATCAAGAGATTTTGTTGCACGTAAACAAGAAATAATGCCTAGTTTAAAGTATAACGAAAAAAAGTTTGTTCTTTTACAAAAATTAAATAAAACCAAAACAAAAATTCTTCAAAAAGCAAAAATTTTCATACAAAACTAAACATGTACATATTCTTTGATGTCTTTAACAAAAATGGAAAAAAGGAAGTAATTCTTGAAGAAACTTATACACATATGTAAATATTTGACGCAAAACAATAACTTAACTTAATTTAATTTATAATTTAATTTATTTTATAAGTGATTTATTTTTAAGTAACGGTTTTGTTTTTCTCATTCTCATTCAGTTTTAGCACTTTCGAATTAAGTTTGTGGCAGTTGCATAAGTTTCCGGTCCCCAGAGGTTTAAGTTGCAAAAGCACGAGCGAGATCTGTAAATCAATTCACCTCTGGATTTTGTAGTTATATGGTGAATATCGATTATAGCTTTCTTTCTTTCTTCTTTCTTTTACATTCGCCATTACGCGCTTTATTGAGCTTTATTTTCTCTCGATATCTTCGTGCTCTTTCAACCGCCATTAATTTTGTTGTTTAACTCTTGTAAATACAAAAATAAAATCAAAATTAAGCATTTTAAGCTATGAAGCAATATATATCAAAAGTGACGCTCATGAAATGTTTGCCTATTTTGGTTTTTTTTCGTAGGCAATTTTTTTCTCAAATGCACAAATTATAAAAAAATGGGTTGAAACCATGTGAACAATGATTGTCAACTTCAATTTTTTACATTTAATATATTCACTTTTAAAAAAATTAGCGTGACGCTCATGAAATTTTATCGCGCGCTTACCATGGTGTTCACAAAAACTACGCAAATGAGCACATTTTTTAATTAATTTTTTTTTCGCTTTTTCACTTTTGTAATAATTAAAGTTTATACTTTCCTTACTTTATTTACTTTATTTGAATGAAAATTGGAAACTAGTAATATTACTTGAATTATAAAAAAGTGACGCTCAATGCAAATTGTGGGGACAACCTTTGTTTGCAACGCCAAATTCGCACTAGTTCAGTTTTGACGACTATTACAAATCAAAACACAAGAAAGAAACGCAATAATTCGAAAACTGTTATTAAATGTTGCATATTTACTTTTTTCTTGGTTTTATTTCATTTTGTTTACTAAAAATTCTAACGGGGGACACATGCTTTTGTATGGAAGGAGTCAGAGGGAGAAACAAAACACCATTCGGAATAAACAAAAAAATAAACATACAAATTTGAGAACTACGTTTTTTTGTTACATATTCCTCGCTGATCACTCTGACATTTTTGTTTTTTTTTTTGGGTTTTTTTTTACCTAAAATAGAAGTGTAAAGTACGGGGACACAAAGATTGCGTTTTTTTTTTAAATTGACCCATATATAAATAATTTATTTTATTATTTAATATATGGATATTAATTTTTTTAAGCTATTATTTAAGTCGCAAAAAAAATATAAAGAAAAACAAATATAACTAATATTTTTGTATGTATAATTAATATTTTTTCCGATTTAATATTAGCAAACTAAAAAAACAAATTGTTAAAATTTCAATTTTATTTATATAACAATGTCTGAATTGTTTTTGTTCATTGAATTCAAATATGCAAAAATTTAACTCACCGTTGACTGCAGGCCTGTTGTCATAATATTCTGAGAAAGGTTTCCCATTTTTTTATCTTCAAACTTTGAAATCAATTTCGTTATTTTTAATATAGATGACGTTAGAAATTTATGATATAATTTAATGAGTCTTTAAGTAAGTGTTAATGCATTTTGCAAAGTTAAGTATGTTTATATATCGTCATCTAAAAGACCTAATAACCTATCTGCAAAAATTTCAAAATTGATTTTTTTATGGATTTTTATTCCTTATATCATAACGCATATGTGTGCAAAATTTTGAACATATAATATTACAAATGACAAAGTTTTTCTACCTAGAGGACCGTTACGCACAAAAAAAGAGAAAAATAAATCATCAAAAATCACGATAAAAGTTTTATTTTGTTGCATAGTGTAATTTAAACAAACATTAAGTACTTGTTTTTGCTTAAACCAGTAAAATAAACTACTACTTTAATTATTTAATGTATATAATATTCATGTGTAAAGAAATTTTTATTTATTCATACTAATTAGTACTGCAGATAGGTTATTTGGTTTCAGATTTTTACAATTCCAAAAAACCTAAGTGTCATAACATAAGCTGTGATTAGAAAAACAAAATTTTCTCACCCGATATATATTACTGGTTTCATTTTAATCAAAATGTGTAATTTTCGTTTCAATATCGTTAATAGTTCCAATTTTATAACGTTTTTTTCCTCTCCTGTAAACTTTTGAAAACTGCAGATAGGTTATTTCGTCTTTTAGGTGACGATATGTGAATATGACTTGGTCAAAATAAGGTATGTATCGTAATAGTTACTATTATGTTTATATATAAGTTTATTATAGGATAAGTATTCAAAGTTTATATCAGTATATATGTGGTATTTGTCGAATTAGTTTTCCCTCCCCGAATTAACTGTAGCGAAAATTGAGGAGATAATCAATATCCTAGTTTGCGTATGTTCTCCACTGAATAATCCGATTTGCAAATTTTCGAGTGCCGTTAATAAGTTGTAATTTGCCGTCCAAATTAGCAGATTAACTATATACATATATTCTCGTCGAACTCGTCAGCACTCAAACCAATTTATTTTCTCAGGACTTAAACAAATAAATTCATTTGCAAATAATCTGCTTGAGATTTAAGGAACACAAAATCAATTGAGCTAAATCTCGACTAGATAAATACAAATTTGCAGAGCTCTTTAAGTTATTAACTATTTAAATCTGCAAACTTCAATAGCAATCTCTTGATGCTTATCCAAAGAATTATTATCTTTAGCAAAAAATAATTAAAACCACATTTCTTTTTTTTTTTTTTAGAAGCAAAATATTTTTGGTAACTTTTCAATCAAATTCTATTTTTAAATTCAAAAATTTGTAGAAAAAATTTTACATTTAAGTCAAAGTAAATTTGAAAAATTTGTTTAAAAAAAAAATATTTTGACGAATGAAAACAAGTATAAGTGCAGGTCCCCACATAAGGTATACATAGGTACAACGAAAAATAAACAAAAACTAGGATTGCAGGACATAATTCTGATCAAAAATATAGACATAATTCATCACAAAAAACAGCTTTTTCATCTTATTGAGCTAATCTCAACCATTTTCCAGATTTTGAAAATACAACTGTTTTGATCAAAGAAAATAATTATAAACGTAGATTTATGTTAGAAATGTTACAAATCATAAATGTACCAACAATGTCGAGAGTTAATTTTAAGTCTGACACTGAGAATGTAGCACAAAATTATAGACATTGAATTTATAAAAACAGAAACGGAAGTTAAAAATTTATTTTTATTGTAATAGATCAAGTTTGATTTGAAAAATATTTTTCTATTCAATTAAACAAATTTTTTAATTTGCCATTTTAATATCTATACATATTTGGACTATTCACAAGGTTTGCTATCAAGTCATATCGTCATAATGTCCTTAATCAAATTGTACAATTGCTTAAAAAAATTATTGTTGTGTTTGAAACAAAATAAAAATTTTAATGCTGTGTTCATTATTTTGTCGTAACTGTTCATTAGAAATCAAAGTTATAAGCGCTTGCCCACAGCAGTCATATATATTTCTTTTAAATATTTTAAGACAAGTTGTAAAGTCAACTTTATGACTACCTTGTGAATAGCCCAATTGTTGAATTTGTTTGTTAAATAAGAAAAGAAAAAAACCCTGAAGAAGGCACTCAAAGAAGTGCCGAAATATTGGTTAAAATAAACGTTTAAAGTTTTTTATATAAAATTAAAAAAGGCCTCAAGGTTGAAAATTTAGTTACATTATAATAATAAAGGTCGATTAAATACATATAATATAAAATTCAATTTATGTAGTTAACAATTCAACGGTCGGAAAGGAAGTGAGTTAAACCAACTGTATTTAAGTATCTTCTACATATACAAAAAATTACAATATGAATCTTTGTAGCAACGGTTTAAACCTAACATTTCAACAAGTACTTTTGAATACAACAGTAACAGTACCAACGGTTTAAACCTAACATTTCAACAAGTACTTTTGAATACAACAGTTCAAGTTGAAGTAATGTTATAAAAATGTAGTAACGGATAATAACGTTTAAATTTTGTACTTCAAGAAACAATAAGAATGATTTTAAGTCGTGTTTTATTAGTATGGTCCAAACCGATTATGGACACTTTGATAGTGATTTATTTTATTTTAATTTTTAATAAAATGCTGAACAAAAATTTTTTTGTTGATTTTTTTTACTTTAAAATGGCCGTAATAATGGCCCCATCCACACAACCACGAGACGCATCCGGTACGGTGAAATATCTGTTACCGATAGCAAGGCGGCCATAAGATTTCTGGAGAATGTGCTCATCATATCGAGAATTGTCAGAGAATGCCGAATGTCTTGGAGGAGATAGCGACATATTCATTGGTCACCAATAATTGGGTCCGGTTCAACATATAATGTAGGCAACTTATAGCGCACAAGTTTCATCTTATTGCCAGTAAGAGATTTCACGATGAATCTACCTGTACAGAAACCCGGCAAATCTGGCCCATCATAGATGAAAAAAGGATACGGCGGGCATTACAGCTGTCCAGACATCACCTGAGAAACCTAATTACGGCTATAACTGGTCACTTGCCCATTGGGATGCATGCCCTAAAGCACTTATGAAGAAGTTGCGGGGATGAGGCAGAGGAAGAATCAACGGAACATCTTCTCTGTAATTTTTCGGCATTCGAAGATTTAAGACTTGAAATGTTTGGCCGAAAAGCCTTTGGGGGAAAAACTTGTATCTCTGATATTGATTTTAACAGGATCCACTCCTTTATTGAATAGACCGGGTGGCTGCATGGGAATACTAGCAGCCGGATAACATAGGACCAATGGGAGACGGTGTAACATGGTAACACAACGGGAACTAATTAATGGACACACGTGAGCTGTGCTTGATCACGGCTGCCAATTAAACCTACCAAACCTATTTTAAAAATAGTTCCGCTAGCATTTTTGTTTTAATTGTTCGTCGATTTGACGAAGCGTTTCTTTAATGTACTAAAATGTAGAGTAACCGTCCAGAGTTAGGGATTTGTCTCCTTTTGGCGAAAAATCCGCTAAAGGAAAATTGGTGCAGCCAACACCTGTCAGGGTGATATCGACGGGCTTTAACCTTTTTTATAAGACGTTCAGCGCGGCTAATCCAGAGCCATGGGCACCAGTATGACCCTTGGGATTCAGTCCTGGATTGGTTTTGTTTTTTGTGGCTCTTTGGAAATAACTTGGTGGCTGTGGTCTATACGCGAAATTGCGGAAAGACGTACCTTACAGAGGCCAGCATTAAATGGCGAATCTTTTTATGTGCTGTCAATATTCAATACATGCTGCTTTTAGCAGCGGAGTTTAGATAGCTCCAGCTATCAAGTAAGTCTGATTTCAAACGTTTTATCTTTTGATGCTCAACTCTTATGTTTTATGGTGAGAAAGGAAAGAAGAAAGGGTGTAAGTACGGAGATGACTGTACTCGATCAGTACGCTTTGTGTTTTTATTTGTTGGTATATTCACAACGATGGCTGCATGTATTTTTTCTATGATTCGCTGTTAATAAAGTTGTTGTTGTTTTGAAACTGATTGCTGCGTGTGATTATATTGTCATCTTTAAAAGGGAATTGAAAAGAAGTTGAGCTGGTTCTGCCAAATTCCATACGCCAAAAGATGCTGCCTGTTTGTGGAGTCGCATTTGCATGAGGGTGGTCTGGTTGTCAAATGAGGGTGCTTGGTAAACGCATTCTTTTCCACCGAGTTGTTAGACCATCATAAGTTTAGGGCAGTTGCCCATGTAAATCTAGCGTTTAGGAAATTGATCATTAATTTTCAAAACAAAGTTAAATTATTTTAGTTCTTTGTTTAATGCCGTTCTTTCGTAATTTTAAATATTCCAAGTATTTTTTACAGCAAGGAAGTTGGATTATTCACGAACAGATAAAAAATATTTAATAACTACACTGTGCTCGAATTGCAAACTTTTTTTGTAACAAGCGAGCCAACCGGTTAATTATAAGTTTTAAAAAAGTTTTAGTAAACCATAACATGGTTTTAGTGGGCATAAATAGAACTAATTTAATCAAAATATCGAGCCATAACCGCAAAAAAGCTTAAGCGACAAAAACAAAATTTTACAGGAGAAGGTTTGTTTATTTTATTTCATAAAAATTTTGTATGAAGGTTTGTCGCTTGATATATAATTGTTTTTGCTATAAAATCGTAATGGTACCTAATGTGACCATGCTATTTTAAGAGATGATTATTACAAAAAATGAAAATTGAAAATCATGTCGCTTAAGATTTTTGGCGATAGGGGCTCGATATAGTATCAGTAGCAGCAAGTACGATTAGGATAAATATTAATTATATGCTTGAATATTGCGCAATCTTATTGAATTAATTGTCTTACTTCATATTGAGTGGTATTGTTTTCCCAAAATGCTCTGACAGACAACTTATCAGCGAAACAGCTAACTAGATTTCCCAATTCTTAATGGTTTAAGAAAATTTGTTTAATTACTTCACTAGGTACCTTCTACAACAACTTTAGTTTTAAAATTTATACATTTTTAACCAAAAAAAAAATCTACCTTCACTAGGCACGCGTCAAAACAAATAATATTTATTATATTGATACGTTGGGGTCAAGTGAAAGCTTAATATTTTTCCCCCTTTTAGAATTCAATACCGAACGAAATCCTACCAATTCAAAAACAATCACAATCTTTTATGTTAAACATTGAATAAAATACAATTTGTTTTGCGTATATAAAACTTAAAAAAAAATAATCCATTTTACTTAGCAACGAACCAACAACGAACAAAAATATCGGTCATTGTAAGTAATGGGTGTAGGGCGGCTACACTGACATACTGCCATATATTATGAAATCAACGAAATAAAAAATTTAAAAAAAAGAAGAATACTCACTCATTGGCTTATCGCCAAGGAAGTCGTCGTTTCGTTGCCATAAAATATTATTAAATTACAAAATGAAGACAATATTCAGGCAATGAAACAAAAAAAAAAAAGGGAACAGCTTAAATAATTTTTATTTTTTGCTTTGTATAATTTTAGGTACCAACTTAAATTGTACTTGTAAGTATGTATGTATGCATGTAGATATATAGTTAAAAAGTATTTAATGTCATTTTGCAGTTATAAGCCATAAAATATGTTTAAGCCAATCACTAAAAACTTAAAATATTTTTATGTGGTTTTGAAAACAAAAAAAAAAACACTCGAAAATTTCGTTGTCTGTTTTCCTTAGAAAAATTTAAGAGTGTGTAAAATTAGAGAAAATTGGTTAATAGCTCCCGAAAAACTATTAATTCAGATAGTGGCCTTTGCTTTTACAAATCATTTGTCTGTTCCTTATTAAACCCAGAGGGAAAATTCAGAAGACCTGCTTAAAATATATTTTAATTCAATTACTATTCTTGTCTAACTGTTAAAAAAGGCCTCATAGAAGGCCTCGGTACTTTCGTATAAAAGATAAGATACATATTACATTTTTTGAATTGTTTTTTTTTTTGTACAAGCAAAAGCAAAACAATTATTACTTTTTTAATCCCGTTTTCATTTTTATGGACTTGCTAAAGAAGCGAGAGCGAAAGGCCTACTCCGCAATGACAACGTGTGTAAAAAAGATATGAATATCGAATGGAGCGAACAGGCCTTTCGCTCTCGCTTCTTTAGCAAGTCCATAAAAATGGTAACGGGATCAAAAAAATAATAATTATTTTGCTTGTGCAAAAAAACAGTTCAAAAAATGTAATATGTATCTTATCTTTTATACGAAAGTACCGAGGCCTTTTATGAGGCATTCTAAAACTCCTTCTTTTTCTCGCTGTCAATGATTTATGTTCCCATTGCGATGCAATTTTTGATTTGACGATTAGCGGGAAATTTGGCAGTTTTTTTTATAATATCTAAAGGATATATAATTTTTGTTCTGGGTATTTGAAAATATTAAATTTTTTTTCAATATAAAGAGTAGTCCAACCATAATGCACGATGTTTATGGTGAGTCACGCCTTTACGTCAAGTTTTTTTGCCCAACTTAGTTTGCTTGCTCAGCTAGAGGTATGGGTACAGCATTACACAAATATACAGGCCTGTCATAGAATTCCATTCCGATCGAAAGTGGTTTTAATTCCGTATTTTGCTTCTTCAGAAAACGAAAAATTTTTTCGGAAAGAAACCAATTTTGGTTTTCTAAGTGGAATTGATTCCTTCAGTATTTTATAACCGAAAAAACTACTTAAAACTATTTTTTATGGATAAATAAATGTTTTTTATGATAAAGATTGAAGAAATGACACACTTTTGATTTATTTATTTCACTTTATATTAATTTTATTAAAATCATAATAAATTCTTTACCGTTGCGTTGCCACCTTTTTTTTCCTCACAAACCACTTTTTTCTGAACATTGCCATACTTAACACAAAAATAATATGGTTGTTATGTAAAGTTGCCATATCCAATTGTTAAACCAGAGTTGTTATAAAAAACACATTTAGCAAAATCGATCGGAATCTGAAGAAGCTAAAACTAAATCGATCGGAATTGAACATACGGAATTAAAACCATTCCGATCGGAATTTGTGACATGCCTGATACTGTCGGTACACCAGACATCCCAGGGTGAAAATGTTTGCAGCTGCGAATCCCACGTGATTAGAGATGACATTAGCATTCTGCCAAACTCCTTATCGGAGATATGCGACGCGATATCATCTCTGAAAAATAATAAATCTGCAGGAATTGATGATGTTGCCCCGGAAATGCTTGGTGCAAATCCAGGCATAACCGCTGCACTCTTCCTGCCTATCATCGAGAACTTCTGGAATTTAGGCGAACTGCCTTCCGATCTTAAAGAAGAATTAATAATCAATGTGCCTAAAAAGGGCAACCTTTCTGATTGCTCCAATTATAGGGGCATAATTCTACTGAGTATGGTCAATAAGGTCATATCCCACATACTCAATAAGAGAATTTCAAATGCGCTGTCACCCGAACTCAGAAAAGAGCAAGCTGGCTTCAGACTGAATTATTCATGTGTGGACCGTGTAAACACCCTCAGGATCATTATTGAACAATCGATAGAGATGAGAACGTGGGTATATCTCACATTTATAGACTTTCAAAAGGCCTTCGACACTCTCTCTCACCACGCAATATGGAAAGCACTACAATGGAAAGGTGTACCTACAAAAATTAATAATCTAATTCAAGCCATGTACGACGATTCTTATTGTCGCATCTTACACGATGGTCTGACCAGCCAGAAAATTAAAATTCATTTGGGGGTAAGACAAGGGTGTGTCTTGTCACCTCTTCTTTTCAATATTGTATTGGACACAATTATGATAGCTGCGACTCAGGAAGCTAACGGTATTACTTGGGGCATTAACAGCCGGCTAGAGGATCTTGACTACGCTGATGACGTATGTCTTTTATCGCATCAGAAGACCAGCATGCAGCAAAACTGAACAAAGTGTGAGAGTAAGCGAAAAGAGCCGGTCTTGTAATCAATAGCTCTAAAACCAAATTCTTGCGCATAAACGCTGGAAATACAACAACACTAATTTTAGACAATACACCACTGGAAGAAGTAGGGTTATTTAATTATCTTGGTAGCATATTAACATCCACAGGAGGCTCCGAAATCGACATAAAAAATCGTATGAAAAAAGCAAGACAAGCATTTGGAGCCTTAAATTATGTCTGGAAATCACAGATAAAACGTAGCACCAAATTACGTATATTTAACTCCAATGTAAAATCTATATTGCTCTACGGGTGCGAAACATAGAATACATCTACAAGAGTAATAGCAGAATCCAGGCATTCGTAAACAGATGTCTTAGAAGAATCCTGCGAGTCCATTGGCCAAACATAATATCGAACCAACATCTATTCGAAAGGTGCAATCAAAAGCCAAGGTATAATACAATTAAAAGCAGAAAGTGGCGTTGGATAGATCATACATTGATGAAGCCTGAAAGAAATATTGCCAAAGTGCCCTATAATGGAACCCACAGGGAAGCCTACGCAGAGGCAGGCCCACTAAAACAAGATACGACAAGTTCAAGATGAACCTAGGAAGGCGCATACAACGTGGAGTGATATAAAATTGTTAGCATTAAGAAGAAATAGTTGGAAAAATTTTTTTGTGGCCCTATGTTCCACCTAGGAACGTGGATGAAATAAAAATAAAAATTTGCTTGACAAAGTCAACCATGAAGAGAGAGAGGGCGTTCAAATCGAAATGTATTTCGTGCACTTCGTGATTTTTTTTGGTCAGCATAATCAACCGAATGTGTCCACCAGACAACTGCAAAAATCACTAATTTTCTTGATTTACTTATACGCTTAAATTTACATCAATTCTATGCCTGCAAAGCAAAGCTCAACGTTGACTAATTTTGACTTCTTTTCAACAATTGCTTAAAATCAAATCACAAGCATTCTTGTGCTGTTGCATTTAAGTAGTCATTGTCTACTCGATGAAACAACGATGACTGAAAATGCGTGAGCGTATTGACTTTCCTTTATTATTTTAATTCCCAACAAATACGGAGATTTGATCACAAATTTAAAGTGATTTCAAATTAAACCTTTTCTCAAACGACAAACGTTTGATAATGATTTGAAAATCATAGCATTCTCAACAAAAAGGTGAAATTATTTTCAAATTGAGAAATGCATTTATTTTCAAGTTGCTTTAAAACGTGATTCTCAAATATTTTTCAAATGAGAATTTTAATACAATTTTAATACAAATACAAAATACTTGTCTCCTTTTTGTGTTGAGGTTTGCCATGGCGTAGCACCGCGATTGTACAACGTACTTATATTTTCTTCACTTTCCCGTTTTATTGTCATTCACATTCTTTCACTTTGTAATTAATTTTTTACTCACAAATAATTTATATTTTTTTAAAAGAAATCAAGCTTTTTAAGGCGAATTAACTTCACTTATAATGTAACTTTTCTTTAATTCTTTAATTAACTTTTACCGCCATTTTTTAGTGCTTGCATTAATTTTCGCTTCAGTGCTGACAAGCTTTTTTTTTTTTTGATTTCAGAAGAAAATTTTATAACAATTTAACGTCAAATTGATAAAACATTGTATATCAAATATTTATATTCAA
This sequence comes from Pollenia labialis, assembly GCA_949318255.1. Taxonomy (NCBI): domain Eukaryota; kingdom Metazoa; phylum Arthropoda; class Insecta; order Diptera; family Polleniidae; genus Pollenia; species Pollenia labialis. The sequence continues at coordinate 112,256,154 of OX439141.1, forward strand.
ATCATTATCAATTTAAATTCAAATGTTAAAATCAAACAATTCAAAAAGGTTTGAAAATTCTGTTTGATGTCAAATGATTAATTCTTTTCATCTGAAAGGTTTGATTTCGTGATTGTTGGATTTTTGTATTTTTTTTTATTGCTTTTGTATTTGTGCAACTGCTGATGATTTCCCTGCAAAAAATAGGACTAGTCCAAACACGCGTGTAAAATATAGCCCACAAGGGACTAGGACTACTCCAAAAGTAACCCAAACGTATGGAAAAAACCTGGTCTATTTAACATTACGATGTCCTAGGGCAGGATCTCCTTTGGTTACAAAGGAGTGGTTTTAAAACTACTCCATTGTATACACAAGACGATTAGTTTTAACTTCGTTTAAAAACGAAAACATGTCGTTAAAAAACGAAGACATGTCGTATCACTACAAACACTGTGAGGACGTGCTTTAATTTTTATCGAAACTGTATAGATATATAAAGTAAAAAAAAAACATTTTATTTTTTTTGAAATCTAAAAAAAGGAAGAAAAAAAAAAAAAAAGTTATGCTGGGAAAATTATGTCAGAAAATTTTCATTGAAAAAGGGGATTTTTTTTGTGGTGAGAGGAGAAAGACGAACGATTTTTTTTAAAATTTTATAAAAATTATTTAAAATTTAAATAAAAAAAAATCGCAATTAAGAGTATTTCCATTTTTATATCGATTTTCATACTTTGGATAATTTCAAATGGATGTTCGATTCAATTAAAAATGTCTCCTTTAACAACCTTTTCAATTAAATATAATTTGCAAATTAATCTCAAAACCTCGGCACGTGGTATCAAAACTTGTTAAGATTTACATAAAATTATAAGTTATTTTGCAATTTAGGAAATTTGGTTAAAAATAAAGAAATTGAGCTATTTATCGGAGAAAGCTAAAATATTGCAATGATATGTGCCTATTGAAATTTTAATATATTTAAACTGGAGATTTGGGGGAGTAAGGGAAGCGTTTAGGAACTGAAACTAAATTTATCTTTGTGCATGATCAAATCTGAAATATTATCCCTGACGAATCCTGATATTGTGATATAAAAATTTTGAGTATTCAAATTAAGTGAAACTTTGGCATATTTTATAAAAATATTAATATTATCTAATTTTTTTTTTTTTATTAAGACAAACAAATTTTGGTTATCAAAATTGACACACAAAATACTACAAACTTGATTTTTAAAATGTAACAAATGGAAATTTAGAATATAAACTAATCAGAATTCACAGGACAGCAGACGAAAGGCCTTATGTCATCGCTGGAAAACTTTATTTGGTGAGTTTAAAGATACATAAATAATTTATAAAAATATATTCTGAATTTTCAAGTTGAAGAACACATATTTTTTTTTATGCACAATTTAATTTTAATAAGTTAAAATTTAATTCAAACCTCAATACGTACATTTTTATAACCAATTTTTTTTGTTAATTTAATTTGGTGTTAGTTTTTTTTAATATTTTAATTCTTTAAAAAAAAAATATATATGTATGTACATATAATAACAATAATATTAATATTACTTATTTGATTTTAATTTTGTGTTCATAAACATATCTTAACAAATAATTTTAAAATGTTAAAATTAATAAAATTAGAAACAGTTTAATTCATTTAAATAAACGAATTTTCGTAACATGAGTTTTTAAAACAAACAATTTTTCCACGAAAAGTTTAGGATTTTGTAAATAGATAAAGATAGGGCTATCTAGGATACAGTTAAAATAGATAGCAGGTTGGGAGGGTAGTGAGTTTGAGAGGATCAACTGCCATCTTACTTCTCTCACTTAAACTTCACCTTGGTTTATTTTATTTGTAATTATAATTTTAGTTCATTTAATTTTGTAATCTATACTCAACGGGTTTATTGCTACCCAAAATTTAATTTATGGACTTGGCTTAAATATACTTGAAGGAAAACAAGATTCCACCCCAAAGCCCTGAGCACGGCCGGATTTAAAGGTAGCCAGGTTTTCCAACAAGTAAAATGTTTGTATTATGAGCCGTCACAACACTTTTAACAATGACATGGTCCATGCTTGCATTACATCGGACCAGTCCATGGAGTAGTCCATTTAATCAAAATGGATCAAGTACTCCAATAATATTTGCAGGGTTCTTGATTTTTTTGTATGTATTTGTTCTTTACCAAAGCAATCATTGACGAACGAGGCTAAACAATGTTATTAATAGCAAAACTAACACGCTGTGCGTTATTTGAAGGATTCACCAGCAGCGAATGGGTGTGGCTGAGCAAGTTTGTATGTATGAACGCAAAAGAGTGTATTTTATGGTGTTCATAAAAGGCGAAGCCGTTCTCTGGTGTCCACAATCGGGAGAATTTTGCACAAATTTAAGCAAACCGAGTCTGTATGAAATGAGAATACACCTGCACATGGTCGCCCAGTTTGTTCTGCGGAAAACAATACGTTTGTTCGCAATTGTGTGGCAGAAGAGTCGTCGACCTCGACTCGTGCCCAGCAGTCGCGAGAGGATAACGGACTTCTTGTGGCCAGAAATTGAGGACATGGACCAGGACGATATGTGGTTGCCGAAGTTCCTTTAGAAAATATCTGGGTAATCACTTGGCATACATACATACATAAAATTTCTTCTATGTTTCATAAAGAACATTTTTTCATTTCCTTATTAACACACTTTGTTGAGTGTATAATCTCATTCAATTGTAAACACACATGTATGTATACAATTCTTCTTCTTTTACAATAAATGATTTGTATTATGGGATTTTTATTAATATTGGTCATGGTCCTTTGGTCATTTTATTTAAGAAAAACAATTTTTCTTTCTACGCACAAGTTTTAATTTTGAAGAAGCCACAAAAAATTAAATAAATGAAATGAAATGAAATGAACGCTTGTTGTTATCGTTTATATCTGGAGGGAGTTGTACCTGTAACGCCCATAACATACTTCCGAATTTTTGCTACAACAGAACTTGTCGATGAAAAATGAAAACAACACAACAGGAATATGAAACGAAAATTTGTTATACAAGGTTGTTGCCAGCCAGAATGTGTAAGCAACCGAGTTTGTATAATATACAACGTTATGTCAACATTCAATAAACAATAAATTTATTAATTTTATGTTTTGCACTAAACAATAATCTGAGTGCTTACGTTTTCTTTTCGCATTTAAAGCCATAATTTTAATTTTTGTTTTTAGTCTTCACACTCAAATTGAAATCTTAACAATTTGAGATTTCACTTTTAATTTCAATTATCTTTTTTGTTGGGCAAATCTCGTATTTTTCGATTTTTATATAAAAAAAACCAGGAAAACTAAGTTTTAAATTATGTTAGTTTTGTGTCAGGAGACAAAATTATACAAGCGTACATACTTACAAACATTTGAAAAGAAAAAGCGAAATCACAGCTTTAGTAAAAATAAAGTATGTTTGTTAACTCGTTATCACCTTTGTTTCATGATAATTTTGCAGCTACTACTTTATTACATTTGCATTCTTCTTTGGGTGATTAAAATCCCACCACAAGTAGTTGCCACTATTCACTGACCACGCAGTCAGTTGCAGTGTTAGCTGCTCTGATTTCAATTAACACGCATGTTTAACTTGCTGTGCTTTGCTGCGGCGGCAGCAGCAGCTTAAAGTGTTGACCACGAGCTTGTGCTAAACTTTACTTTTTTATTTGTCTGATTGTTGGTAATTTTGTTGGCCGGTTGGTTGGCTGGTTTGTTTGGTGCCTGAATTATTCGGCTGCTATCTTTTGCAGTCGTCCATGATTCATGTTTAAACGATTGCATGTGGTGGCAACACTGTTTGCGATAATTAATTTCCATTCATGTGACAATCGTTGTATTTGCAGTCGTATGACCGTGTGTATATTTTTGAAAATAGTGGTGTTGTATTAAACAAAAAAAAATACTCGATATTCCAATCGGGTTTGTTCTCCAGTCTTGAAAGTAATTTTGCAAAATAAATTTTGGTTTTTTCTCTGGTGACTTATAAAATTGCACAAAATTTGTAAGTTAAAACTAGTGCAAAAATGTATTTTCGGGAGAATTTTAATTTGATGCTGTACAAATGTGCTTTCGTTTTATCTCAAGAGCATTAATAAAAAAATTTGTTAACTTGCGGAATACCTTTTTAGACCCATACAACGCTTGTGTAACACTAGAAAAAAATTGTCCTAGACTCACCATTCAGTATACCTGACGACTCACGAATCAATTTCGGAGTTGATCGAACGATGCACAGTCTCGTCATTTTATATGACGAGAAGAGTCGGAAATAGAAGGAGTTATTGCACAACGACAAAATTTGCACACTTATTTATATTCATGAAAGATAAAAAAATTTAAAATTTCGAGCATTTCGGAGTAAGGACTTGTGTCTTCCCCACATATCCTGAAACTAAAATAATGTAAAGTGGAGAATAATTGCACTAACTCTTTAAAATTAATTTAATATAATTAACTTAAACTGATTGAAAATATTAAAATTTTGATGAAAAACCATGAACAGTTCAATAAAATAACCACGATTACTTAGTTTTGTTGACAGCCGTATGTTTACATTTTCCCTTCAAGTTGTGCTGAAAAAGGACAACAAGAAAAAGAAAAACAAAAACATGAAAAACAGTAAATGTACTTTGGACTGCAAGAAAAATTCTTGACAAAAAGTACGAAAAAACAGAAGTAAGGAAGAACGTGTAAATCAATTAAAAAAGATAACCATTCACAACAACAAATTTCGATCCACCAAGTAAAAATACCATGTGGTTTAAAGATTGATGTTTGACTGTTGACTGTTAGCTGTCGTCAATGGCGGGGAGTGTTAAAGGGCAATTCCCTCTGAGCAGATTGTGTGGTTACAATCGAAACATGTCATGCCGTCCTGTCCGTGAAAACCTTGGTTCGATTCCCAGTTCAGTCGATAATGAAAAATCATCAATAAATTTTAATTAATCTTATGTTGCATTCTTCCTTTCTTCATTAAATAATATAATGAAAATTAAATTTGGTGTACTTTAGCCTGTTTGAAAATATTTAAAATTGGATTAAGTGTATGTCAAGTGTTACAGGAAATCTCTAGTCGTATTTCTCTGCTTTTTAGACAGGCAGCGTCTTCTTGGAGAATTTATGAGACCGACTAAAAAAATTCTTTCCATGGGTCCTGATTAGCCCAAGCTGGTGGTTAATTAAATAAAAACGTTAGCTATATATTGGTAGATGTCTAGAAGCGCCAGCTCTGTCATTTTATCATTTAGGAAACTTACAATTTTTTACTCAAAACTGTATGTTGAGCCGTGTCCCTTTTAACAAGAACAATAAAATAATTATCTTCCTTACTAGCACTTTTGCTCCCAGACATAATTATTTAGTTCTTTATGATAACCCGCTTAAGGCATTTATTGCCTCTCATCTATCGTAATGCTTTAAGATATTCAGCGCATATTCACACAGAAAAAAATACCAATGTAAAATTAACATGGAAAAATGTTGATTGAGAATCATGGTAAATTTCTGCAAAAGTGTGCCCTTTATTTAAATGTACCATTATATCATATTAATTTTAAACAAAAAATATTAAAATAATCTTTAATCACGCTTATTAAATATTATTCACTGATAAAAAAATTAAAAAATATATTAAAATATAAATAAATATGGATTCAATATTGAATCCATAAAAACCGGCTTTATATTAAAATCAAAAGTTTATCTTGTTAAATTAACATGCATACATAGTTAAGTATGTTAATTTTTTTATTTTCATTCCTAAAATATGTTATAAAAAGTAGACAATTCCCGTATTCTTTTAATTAAAATTATTTAGTTAAATAGTACATCGTTTTCAAAGTAGAATGATGACGAAAACCATACCGGGCCGTTCTGCTGATTGATCTGTTAATAAAGGAGACTACAAAATAAGTGAAACGTGTGTTACAGAGGTAAGTGTTTTGAATTATTCTTAAATAAATGCATATGCTGTCTCTGAAGCTTCTTCACACCAATTAGTTTCTACATGAAATTCACGTTGTTTCAACATGAAATAACTTTCATTCAACGGGTTTGGATTGTTATTTCAATATAATTGACATTTTGCTCTAACTTTACTGCAATGTTAAAATAACATGAATTATAGTTGTTTTAAAAGAAAAAAATGTTGTTCGCAATCAATTATAAAATCAGATTGAATTAACATGAAACACGTATGAAGCAAAATCACCACCGAAAAATTTTAAATCAACCTTGTTTTCGACGTTTTTAACTTGATTTTTTTTCTGTGTGTTGTAACTGGTTAACTGCAAAATAGAAATATTTTTTTTGGTGATAGTTAAGAAAACTAGTACATAATAAAAAGCACAAACTAGATTCCTCAAATTGTTACCCAGAAGCCGATCTTATCTTGTTCTTTCTTTCACAGAGATAGAAGTTTTTCAAAGACTGGTCTAACCATAATGCACGATGTTAATTGTGAGTCAAACCATAACGTAAAATTTTTTTGCCCAACTTAATTTGGCATTTATTTGTTTCAGTGTTTGCCAAATTTAACCATAGATTGGTACACAATTGAGCAGCGTTTTAAGATTGTTGAAGCCTTTAACGCAAATGTGCGTTCAAGTCAAAATGCATATCGTGCACTTCATGATTTTTTTTTGTCAGCATAATCGACCAAATATGTCCAAAATTGGGAAAATTTCAGCACCGGGTCTGTGAAATGTAAAAACAGCTGTGCATGCTCGCCCAGTTTGTTCTACGTCATTGGGCCGTACTTCTTCGAAAATGAGGTCGGCCAAGCAGTAACCGTGAATGGTGTATGCTATAGTGACATGATAAAGGACTTCTTGTGGTCAGAAATTGAGGATATGGATCTGGACGATATGTGGTTCCAACGGGATGGTGCCACTTGCTGCACAGGCAACAAAACAATAGCTCTTTTGCGAGAGAAATTCAATGGCCGTGTTGTCTAACGTTGGCCATCACGAACATGTGACTTGACACCGGTAGAGATAAGTCGGCACACTAACGATATTGAACCTCAATTATGTCTCAGAGTCATTGAAGCTATGAACCATCGAATAGAGGTATGCCACCAAAGACCTGTCGAGCATTTTGCCGATATTTTGTTTCACTCATAATTGTCAGAATAAAAAATAATAAGATGATTCTCTTAAAACTTTTTGCTTTATTTACAATTAACATTGTGCGTTGGACCACCCATTGTTATAACGATTGTTGCGCTAAGTGTAATCTAAAGATGTAGGAATTAATTTCAATACAATTTACTATTGGGGTATTCACAAGGTGTGCTATCATGTTATATTGTCATAATGTTCTAACATTTTACAATGGTTTAACAAAATTTTTGTTGCTTTGTAAACAAAAAGGTGTCTTAAATAAATAGAACTTTGCTTGATATGTTTATTGTGCTGTCGTAATTAATCAGAAAAGACCTGCGCTGAGCGGGTGAGCCGAACCGCATTAGTTTTTGTAGCCGCCGTCGTTGACGTTGAATTAAACCTGCGGCTAGCAATTTTAGCAACAAAACACTTGCGGCGTCAAATTAGATCGGCTTAGCAGAGCTTAGGACTCTGATGTTTAGTAAACAAACAAAATAAAATTTATTTGTGGTTTGCGTCTGAAAAATGGAAAATAGTCTGGAAAGATCTAATTTAATTTATTAATTCATCGATTAGAATTAAAAAATATTTTTATTTTTGGTAAATAATTATTTTTTATATTTGTTTTAAATTAGCTGACTTAAATTCAAAATATCGCACTAAATTATGAGGGGTTGTTCACAACAGTCATATATTTTCAAGTTATTATTTTAAGACTTATGACATTATGACACCTTGTGAATCCTCCATATGATTTCCTCTAAATAGCCCAGTACTAAAGCCGAGTAAGTAAAACTCTAGTAAAATATCTTAATATCTCAATTTCATTTTGTGGAACAAGGACATAATTACTTTTGTTCGTGATAGTCTATTATAATTTTGGCCGATTTGGGTCTCTTGAAAATGTGTCTTAAAAAGTTCAATTAGCAATTGGTAAATAATGAAACTTTCTAATACGAAGACCTAATGTTTAAGAGAACTTTTTTCTTTATTTATTATTAGTAAATGTATTTTGTTAATGCAAAATACCTGACCTACAGGTATTTAATATACAAAAAACTGTTTGGGAATACAAATACAAAATACGTTTTTGTATTTGCCCAACTCTCTGAGCACAAAGCCCAATCTTTCAAAATCAAATAAAGATCTGATCTTCTTTTCCACTTCTGTAAAAAGCTCTATTGACAAAATGTTTTAAATTATGTATTCGGTTATTTATTAAACTAAAATATTCGTATCTAATGCTCAGGCATCATGTGTGAACATAGAGAAAAAAAATCTTCTAATCATGTGTTCATTTCTAAACATACCGTGAAGTTACAAAGCTGAGCATTATTTAGTGTTTCCAGTATAATCTCTAGGAAAATATAAAGTAATGGTAAATGGGTAAAATGTTTATTTATGATAGTGGTCACAGTATGCAGTAACACATTATTGCATAAGTTTTTCTAACGCTTTTTTTTAAACACAATTTATTAGCTCACATATATAGGTTTTGGGGTAATGAGGATAAAAAAAGAAAATTTAACATTTGGCAGACTATCACTAATTTATTTTTTATTTTTGGCAACATTTAAACAATTTGAAACAACATAGCTTTCAATTCTTTAGAATAAATATTTCCAGGAATTAAGTTAGTTCTTTTATAAACATTTAATTTCCATTTTTCCTTTACATTTATTCACTTTTAAAGACAGGTTGGTTTCTTTAAAAGATTCTTATGATGATCTTTTTTGAATTTTAAAACTGTTAAAGTTGATTGTCTTATTCATGATTTATTGTCTGCTACAAAGTCTGCTTAAACACAGTACGAGCAAAAAAACAAAAAAAAACCAAGTATGATAATATTTTAATTTTGTTTTACAGAGTTCATTGTACAGTTCAGGTGTATTCATTTCGATTTTTGGCAAACAAAATATGCAAAATATTTCAATATTGTCTGGCATGCTATTTTGAACTTCATCTGAATGTTGGTTCTTCTTTTGTGTTTATTTTTTATTTGAAATTGTTTTAATTGACTGTTGAAATTAATAAGTTCTTTAAACAATTTTTTTTAAGAAAGATATTTCCGCGATTTATAAATATAATAAAATTTTATATCTACATACATTTTATTTTCTGCACAAGGATTAATATTCTGTATAATTTTGACGGGTTTGAGGTACAAAATTGCCTTTTGACGATTTAATTACAAATTTTGTATTTATATACAAATCTGTGGCATTTGGCAAAACATCCTAAGTCGGATTTAAAAAGTTAAAAAATTCTGTTAATCATACGAATTTTCATTCAAGAAACAGTTTTGTTAACGGTTTTAAAATTTTGTATTGTAAACCAAATTTTTCTTTAATTTTTGTTTATTCTATTATTTAACACGTTGAGTGTCATGTGCACCGCCGGCGGTGCACACTTTTCTTTTACTAGTGTGCCATGTGTACCGCCGGCGGTACACAGTTACTTAAGTATTCAATACAATATGTTTTCTGTGGTATTATAGTAAAGCGAATAAATTTTATGTGATGGCATCTAGAGAAAAGCATTTGTTTTTAACTTCAAGAATTTTTTGTGTATCTTTTGTATTACATGAGTTATACAGGATCAAAAATTTATAATTTTATTTAACCTAACCCACTTCAATAAATAAAAATTCAATGAATAAAATAAGAAAATAATATTGAATTCACTTTTAGCTTACATATAATGAAAAAAGTCACTTCATATGCAATAAATATAAAAGGAACTAATGAGTTTAGTAAACGACCCAAAATACAGCGCTTTTTATTTATTATATATAGCGCTGGCATTTAAGGTCTGATCTCATCATATCGCATATGGTTGTTCATGGCTTGACTCTGGCTTTATTTTTGACTATGAAAACTTTTTAATCTGACATAAAATTCTGGGCGCTACTTATGTTATCTTGGATTTTTCCCCTAAAAGACCAATTTTTTGCACGTGCCAAGAAAGTCCTTCTACAGCTATTTTAGTCAGAAAATCAACATGCTTGCAACGCAGTATTATAACCTTTAATATGAAAAATATTGATTCTTTTTCGTTCTTCAATTGGTACTTTTTGAATTTACGATAGTATTGGACCTTGAAATATAAAATTAAAAATGCAAGGTCCTAAGTTAATGGCAATCTGTAAGAGGGATCTTTTTGGTACTTTTTCGCTCTTTAACTGGTACTTTTAGAATTTTTATTGATACTGAACGGAAAGAAGTTGATTTACTAAAGTATTCAATTTCGTTTCTTAAAACAAGAAAATTCAAAATTTTGAAATGATTTCTTGATTCTAAATAATTTTGTTCATATTTAGTAAACTTTTCTTAAATAAAGAAATGTTTTGCTTAAGCCAATACACACGTATTTGTATTTAAAATAAGTAATTTTTGGCTTGGAGGAGATTCATGCAAAATTTTCCCAAATGGCTGTAGGAAAAATCGCCCAAAGAAAAATGGCCCAAATGAATAATCGTCCAATACAACATGAAAAATTACCCAAAAAGTTAAATATCAAATTTTGCTAAAAAGAAACGAAAAAGGGGGGAAAAAAATGAAAAATGACCCAAAAAGCAGAAAAGAATTTAAAAAAAAAAAAAAATTTAATTTTCATTAAATTATTTTTATGAAGAAAGGAATTTTACAACATGAAAATTAATTAAAATTTTTATTGATAATTTTTCATTCTTGACTCAATCTGGGCTCGAACCCAGGTGTTTACGGACAGGTTACCCTGACATGTTTCGATTGCAACCACTCAATCTCTTCAGAGGGCTTGCCGTTTAACACTCGCAGCCATCGACGACTGCTGACGTCATTAGTCAAACATCAATCCTTAAACCAAATTGTATTCAACCTTTTGGTAGATCGAAATTTGCTTTTGAATGATTATCTATTTTAATTTATTTTAACATGTTATTCCTTTACTTCTCTTTTTTCGTACTTATGTCAAGAATTCTTCTTGAAGTTCAAAGTACATATATTTTTTGTTTTTCATTTTTTTGTCTTTCTTTTTCTTGTTGACCTTTTCAGCACAACTTGAAGGACAAATGCAAACATAGAGCTCGTGCCCTAGCCTTAACAATTATTAGTATTGTGGTTATTTTATTGAACTATTTATGGTTTCTAATCCAAATTTTTAATATTTTTAATTAGGCTTAAACCTGGGTTCGAGCCCAGATTGAGTCAAGAATGAAAAATTATCAATAAAAATTTTAATTCATTTTCATGTTGTAAAATTCCTTTCTTCATAAAAATAATTTAATGAAAATTAAATTTAATGAACTTAAGCCTAATTAAAAATATTAAAAATTTGGATTAGAAACCATAAATAGTTCAATAAAATAACCACAATACTAATAAAAAAAAAAAAAATTAAAAATTACCCAATTTATTGTTCATATAAATTTAGTTACATACAAATGTAAGTTTTTAGGTGGGATGTTATAAAGCCATAGGACATAAAGCCATATGGCGTTAAGTTCCATTCCATTGAGACATTAGGGCATATGCCATTAAGACTCAATATAATGAGACTTAACGCCATACATTTTTTGCGAAAATGAGACATAAAGCCATATTTTTTTAAAGGGTTTTCTCCTCTTTGATAAAACAAGTACCTGTTTCGCTAACTAAAGCTTCTCTGCACAGCCGGCCTTCGGTCGGGCGCAAGGATATTCTCCTCTATGGTATAACAAACACCGGCTTCGCTAACTAAAGCGTTACAAATGTTTAACAATTTTAAGAAATTGCCAACAATTGAAAAGTAAGATTTTGACGAAATTTTAAAAATGATAAATGGCCAAAAAAAAAATGGACCATTTTTTATACCAAATTTGTAAAAACGAAAAATCACCCAACAATTACGAAAAATAGCCCAAAAAATTTGGGTCATTTTTCATATGAATTTAGGCCCAATTTTACATGCAAAATTTTTGGGCGATATTTAATATTTTTTTTTGTGCCATTTTTCTTTGGGCGATTTTTCCTACAGCCCCCCCAAATACAGCACTTTATGTCTGATCTCATCATATCGCATATCGTTGTTGTCTTGTTTTACAAACTTTATTACTATTATCATTCATTCTAGGGGTCATTGGCACAACTTTTTTTCGACCCACCTTGGTGTATATGGATATATTTGTATAATTAATTAATATCTCTTTTTTTTTACTAAAAGGCAATAAAAGGTTGTAAAGTTACATTTCATTATAGAATGGTCACTCTGCATGTCAAAACAAGCATCATAAAAATCTCAATCGTCTGCAACTTCTACCACATCTGTATGGCGTATTGAAAAGTGGGAATTTAATAAAATTGTATTTAATTGTTTATGCAAATTATTAGTACCTCTTGTATTCAAAATGAGCTATTTAAGACCAATAACCAAGATTTAACAAAAGAAATGAAAACGATTTTTTATTTTCAGATAGAAATCAATTGTTGCCATATTCACTCTCGTTGCATATTTTATACATACGTAAAAATGTATATTGCTTTCTTCCTATTTTTAATAAAAGAAAATGTAAATTTAAAAAAAAAAACAAAAAATTTTATTTTTAGATAGCAAATTTCTTTTCACTTACAACAACAAATAGAGTTCAACGAATTTTTCGTTACAGCCGGCTGGCTGTTAATATTAGAGGCCTAAATTGTATCTGATGGAGCGCTTTTTAAAGTACATATGGTGTAAATTTAAGCATTCAATCTGTGTTCGTTTATTTATTTTTATTTTTTTTTTTTTGTATATCAAAAGGTGAGATCAATCACATTTATGCAAAATACTTATATAACCTCTAAGAACCATTTTTCTAATTTGAAATTTTAAGATGCAAGATGAAATCAAAACATGTTAAATAATTGTTAGGATTTTTCAAATACCTCATGGAATACATTAATCTCAATCTTAATTCTAATGCAAAGTAGAGAAAGGGAGTAAACATTTTTCGAATAAACTAAAAACTTTTGTACAATTTTAAGGTATATTCCATAAGTTGAAGCATTTGCATCATTGTTTTAAGGAAATTCAAAGATTTTTCAATTGCATTAAAGAAGAATTTGGTTTACTCCATTAAAAAAATGTCAGAGATTTCATTTTATTGATTGAACTAAAATTAAAATAAAATCGTACACTCTCATCTTATTGGTTCAAAGCACTACAAACTTCTATGACATGACGTCAATTTACATAAAAGTTTGTCTGAAAGTTATGACAAGAAGAGAAATCTTATGTGTTGATGAAAATGCTTTTAAAAGCAGTTGCAACTATATGGGTCCAAATTTTGTTAAGAAGTTTTGGTTTTGACTTAAATGTAAATAATTAGTATCATATTTCATTCTACTAAAATATTTTCTTGATATCATAACAAACGATTCCGACAAAGTTTTGCTTAGTTATTAGTTTTGGGGACAAAACGTGGTTTTTGGGCTGGGAGAAGAGTAAATTATGGGCACTTCAACGTAAAAATGTTTGGGTAAGATTTTCTCTTTCCCGATATTCACCCATATCGTGATTGGCGTATTTAAAATACGCCTACGACTGTTTGGTAATAGATTAAAGAAAATAAGTTCACCTTTCCTTTAATCTATTACGAAACAGTCGCAGGCGTATTTTAAATACGCCAACCACTATAACTAATTACTATAACTAATTATTTGTATTTTGTCACATAAATTTTTGGTGTACTGGCAATTATAAAATGTAAAAATGGTAAAATGCAAAAAATTTCTTAATTTTCCTTAACTTTATGGCAGTAGGAGCAATTGTTGGGTACAGGCCGCTGCTGGCCTATAGTTTTAAAATTTTGTGACGATGTACATACACAATTTCTTCTAAATTGTATATTGTTACGAACATTTTATTCAGTTTAATGGCAGTAAAATTTTTACCTGGTAGTACATTTTATGTGGGAGCTCTTGTTCACTAAGACTTGGTCTATGTTCAGACAATGCAAGTCCTTTTAATAAACTTATCAGTTTTTCTCAGGGTACCGAATTGTTCACTCAATATTCTGTCATGAGCGAGCGTGAAAGGTACAAACTGTTGATTCTTAACCATTCTCATGAGTGTGAGGAATAAGAAAACTCTAAATTTCCCCACTAATGATAATTGTGCAAGATATGAAAATATTTGATTGCTTTATATTCAAATACATCACAAGAAAAAACAATTAACTAAAACATGTATAAATACACAGACAGGCTATTCGGGCTGTGGTCGTGCAAATTGACGAGCAGCAACAACAATACTAATGAAGAGCATTGGTAAAAAATTGTTTGCTCGTTCCTCATGAGTGAGAAAATGTTTTTTTTTTAATTATTCACGTTCAGGAGTTAATGTGCGAAAATTACCAATAAATGAAGAACAAAATGGTAGAAAAACTAATGAATTACAGTACAGTCTTCATTGGTGGTGTGACACGTTTTTTGGAAATTTTTAAAAATTTAGTTCTTAAATTTAGTTCTAGGACTTGTTTTATTGAAAAATAGTATCGAAATAATACTACATTGTAGTAACTTACACTAAACACGTTCATGGTCTTATTCATATAAAGTGTTAGAACTAGAACCGGTCTCTACCACAAAAAACCTTTCACGGGACTACTTTAGTGCCAGTTTGCTTCCCTCTAGGGTACTTACATTTAATGAGAAAACAAAACTTATTTTGAGAGTACATAAAGCTCAATACAAGTTTCTTTTCCACTCGTCTCTTTTACCTAAAAAGTAATAAATAAGACTTGCATTGTCTGAACGCAGACTTATGAAAGGATTAGCTGATAAACGAACTGTCACACTGCCCTCACTTTTTATATTTATGATTAGCATTCTCTGGTAAAACATCGTGAATAGATTCACGGTTGAACAACGCAATCAAATTACACAGTTTCACTTTAAATATCAGCCAACAATATTTTATCGCAAACTTGTGCTCAGTGATGAGTATCAATATTGGAGTGAGACCAATTCAAAAAGGATTCTACATTATCCATTAAATCCAGTCAAATGCACCGTTTGGTGCGGTTCACTTGTCGTTGGCATCATCAACCCCATTTGCTTCAAAAATGTAGCCAGAGCTCGAATAACAGCCAATAAAGATCGATATTGTACCACGATCAATGATTTCTTGTTTGATACGGGCGAGATGCTGTTTCAGCAGGATGGAACTACGTGCAATGTGACGATCGAAACCACATGCATATTGAAATCAAAATTGGGCTATCAGTGATTTCAAGAGATGTACCTGTGAATTAGCCTCCAATATCATGCAATTTTGCACCTACGTAACGACACTAGTTTATGCTAATAAGCCATCAACAATTAACGCCTTGGAGCCCACGTTGTTCAAGTTATTGGTATTATACGAAAAAGTGGCCTAAAATTTGGACGTCCAGAATGCGTTTCGTCAAA
This sequence comes from Pollenia labialis, assembly GCA_949318255.1. Classification (NCBI taxonomy): domain Eukaryota; kingdom Metazoa; phylum Arthropoda; class Insecta; order Diptera; family Polleniidae; genus Pollenia; species Pollenia labialis. Next base: position 112,271,706 of record OX439141.1, read on the forward strand.
AACAGCCGCATCGTCCATATTCCCGAAATAATTTTCAAATATTAATACCATTCCAGTAAACAATTTAAGGGTTTCTGTTATTACATACTACCAAGAAGCAGAAGAAAAGCGAATGCCATTGAAGTGAATTTTTAATTTAAATAATTAAAATGATTAAATAAAGCTTGGTTCACAATAGGCATCAACTTTTTCACTGGTTTTCACAATACAGCAACAATATTTTTCACAAACTCACACATTTTGCATTAAGACACCGTTTGCATATTTTGCCCACAACATTATTTCTTATTTATTATTATTATTTTTTAAAACATTTTGTTAAAATTTTCATTTAAAACTAAATAAAATTATTATAAACGTCATTTTCAATTTCATACATTTTTGTTCAAAAAATTAAAGGAAAATATATCAAATACTTTGAAAAGAAAGAAGATAGAAGAAAAAACGAAATTATAAAAAAGCAGGTTGTAACAAGGCCCATTGAAAAGGTCTGCGCAAGAAGCCTGATGATCATTGTTTATGTTCTTTTTAGTTGTCAAAATTTGTTTACATTTTGCTTACATGTGCATGTATACGTTTGTTTACGTTTATGGTATGCCACACATACACGTTTTTTCCTTCTGCTTTGTGTATGTGGTAGTAAATTTTTGACAACTAAAAAGAATCGTTTTTTGTTTTCGTACAAGTAAGCAGACCTGATAGATGGGCCTTGGGTTGTAAGTGAATAATTAAAATCATTTTTTTTTAAGAAAAATTAACGAAAAATGTTGAAAGTGCTTATGTTATTCCCTTACGTAGAAGCAGGATGTATTGCAATTATTTTAAATTCTGTTAAAAATTATTCCAGAAATGTTACCGATCTTCAAAATTACCTTTTTTTACTATGCAATCAATCATCAAATTGTTGTTTTGCAGATAGGAAAAAAGTAGTGCTTCCAGGTGGGAATTCGCCATATAAAAAACATTCCTCTTGTTTGTAAGGGGGTAATGTGTTTCTCTCCCTTACAAAATTGCTTACCAGAAAGCTCTATTTTTTACTGGGATGTTGCGATCTTTCGAATAAGAAAACACCCTTTACTTTAATCACAAATTTTAAAAGGATACAAAGGAAAGCGATTGGTTTTATATACTAAAAACTAGGCCATGTTTTTTTGATATAAGAGCTCCAGTACATACATAATACCATTTTCACCTATGATTATATGGGGTTTATAAAAATTAAAGATTGCATCTTAAAAGCAAAACTGTACCTATTTTATATAAATACAATTTACGTCTTCTGATGAGCAACAGACATCTTTGAACTAATTCATATGAAAATTTCAAAGTTTTTTCAACACTGTTAAAAATTATCTATTTATTGTTTTGTTGACAATTAGCTGAAATCTAAACCGGTTTCAACCACTAGAAATTTTGACTTTCACTTTTTTAGGAGAACACTTTTACTTAACTTTTAGAATATATTTTTTTTTTTTGGTTTTGTTCAAGTTTTGCATGTGTACACTGGTTGGATCACCAGATGCAGTTAAATTTTCAACATTTGTTTTTCATGCCTTTTGTTATTTGAAAATTTTGCAATAGAGTTTTTGTGTTTAAATAAAAAATAGAAAGCTTTATAACATCATCATATGTAAAAAAAAAACGGTAATAAAAACTGTTCTTTGTATTTGTTCCGGATATTTGTCTCACATTTTTTTAAGGTGATAGTAGAGTTTGTAATGGGAAAAATTCAATTTATTTAAAGTAATTAATGCATGGAAGAGCGTTGAAACAAAACTAGGTCTTAAATTAAAAAAATTAAAGCATTCGTCGGAAATTCTAAAATAATCAAATCCGTATTATATTCTTAATCATAACTTTCCATTCAAACCAAAAATATTGGATTTCTTTGAACTCTATCACTCTTCGTTGATGGCACCAATATCGTTTCAAAGTCTTTGAAGGCTGCATGGACAGTGAATTATATTGTCGTCTAGTTGATGATTCAAGTTTGAAGGTCCTCCTCAAATTATTTAACACTAAGTACGGCCATCAAGTTATTTATTTATTTATTGTTTATGGATTAATCCTTACAGACATTTTAGACATTTAAAATTACACTTAAATAATATAGACTATAACTAACATTTGATTACATTACATAAATTTTATCATCAATTAAGAAAAAAAAATATAAATCTACTTATTGACTTTTGATCCAATGATTGAAAGTGTTACACATTCTTCTAAGAGGGTCAGCATTACCATAATTAGCTCTAAAGAATTTAATGGATAATGGTATGAAATTTCGAGATGGTCGTTGAGGAATATAAAATGAAATCTCATTAATTAAAAATACAGTACAGAAATCACCACTAATAATATTCAGAATAAACGATACATTCAGCATTGTTCTACGACTTTTTAAAGTAGGGAGCTTTATCAGAGCCAGTCGAGATGTGGGCAAGGTTAGTGGGTTAAAGTGTAATCCACGAAGATAGAAGAGCAGAAATTGTTTCTGTACAGATTCAATTAAATTTGAATATGTTTGGTAAATGGGGTCCCATATAATCGATCCATATTCAAGAATCGGCCTTACAAGTGCCATATATAAGATTTTTGTAATATACGGATCATCGAACTCTCTTGCCCAGCGTTTAATGTATCCAAGTGTTCTACTAGCTTTATTTATCATAAACGTAATATGCGAATTAAAGCTAAGTTTAGGGTCAAGTTGTATTCCAAGATCAAGGAAGTTTTTAACTGCATCAACTTGAATTCCACCTAGATTACTTCCTATTATTATACTAACAACTTAGATAATCTTGTAGACGATGGTGATCTAACACATGGTTGTAAGTTAAAAATATCTTAACATCGTCAGCATACATCAGAACATTTGAAAACTTTTTAACTCTTACACACAGTGGTGGATTTACGCCTGGGCCCGTGAGGCCGGCATAATTTAAAGGGCGCCAAAATTTAAAGGTAAAATAATGTAAGAGTAATTCAATTTCGCAAATTGATTTGGCCAAGTTTTATTTTAAACGAATACGAAATTTATATTAAATTATACACATTAAGGAATTCAATTGTTGAATCTACTTCTTAATTAGTAAATCGATTTAGAAAGTTATCGATTCTGATCACAGATTGAATAAAGGAAATAAAATAATATTCTTAAAAAACCTGTGTATCTTAACCTTTTTATTTTGGTAATACATACATAGCTAAAATAATTTGTTTCACTGGTTTTAAAATCGCTAGATTTGACGGGAAAATAACTGAATTCCCATCACTGCTCAAAATGTTTTAAATAATATTTCGGCGATTCCCCTTTGCAATGAGAATTTATGAAAAACGAAATAAAATGATAGTGTGTTATTCATTTTGCATGTGTATGTCTGATTCTGATTAAGGCTTTTACAATATTGTCTATTGAAGCCCAACTTGTGCAAGAATTAAACCATTTAATTGATGTTTTTTCCCTAGCAAAATCCCAAAAGTCTAAATTAATAAAATTATGCGCTGATTAAAAAGACTTATTTATTTATTTTTGAAAACTTTTGTATTTATTTTTTTTCACAAATTTTTAGGTTTTTCAAAACTCAGCATTTCAACGTGATTACATATTAAAAGTGTAAATAACCAAAAATCGCTTAACAAAAAATTTAATTTTAAGGCCTTTATATAGCGATAAAGTTTCGACTATAGGTTGATAAAAATTAAAAATTTTTAAAAATGATTTATATTAAATTAATACCATAGAACACGATACACAAAATCTGTTAAATATTTGGGCGATAATTACAATTATGAAGAAAAATTTTTTAATAAAATAGTGGATTTTGTGATAATTCGGATTCCAAACTTTGTTTTTTTTTGGAAAGTTTAGCATCTTGGCCTTTTGTATTATAAAACGTTTACTCCGTAGAATTTCCACTCTCCCAAAAAAACGTTATCTATATGAAGTTTATTTCCGAAAACGTGTTTAAATTAAAAAAATCAGTCCATTATCTAAAAATTTGTTAAGAAGAAGGTAAAATAGCTCATTTTTATTTTAATCCTTAATCAAGAGGATCAAAATAATGTATTGAATGTATTTTTTTGTGCACACTGGCTATAAAAATAAAAAATTATAACAATTTCTTGTTGTTCAACTATCTTAGAGGTAATACCATTTTGATTCGCAATTCATGGAGAAGTCCTAAAGTACGTTATTATAATTCATTGCATATAAAATTTACTGCCTGTTTTCAGAAAACGTAAACAAGTGAGTGAGTTAGAAATTATATTGAAAACAACAATAATAACGAAAATTTGTTTTGGTTTTGAATATAATTTCTCACTCACTCACTCGATTACGTTTTCTAAAAACAGGCAGTTAAACTTTTTTTTATTTTGTATGTACATTTCCAAACAAAAAATTCGAAAAATTGCAATTTTTAGAGATCTTAAAACGTTATTCGATTTCGCTTAAATTTGGAACAAAAATAAAAAAAAAAATATGTATGAATATAAATTAATAAAAATGAATACACAATAATTTTAGTATTTAAATTTTTTTTTTTTGATAATCACTCCTATAAAATCAAAAAGGGCGGCATATTAAAGAGTGGCTAGGGAGGAAGCAGGCCTAAATGATTTTTTTAATTTTTTTTTATTGCTGATAATATTATACTAATGAAGATTTTTTTCTGTAGTGCTCCACAACTTGAAGCAAATACTGCTTATCCTCTTCGTCGTATGTCAATGCCCGATTGAAATCTGTAATTAGTTTTATTGCTTTTTCTGTCGGGTCATTTACAACGGTTAAGTGTTGGCATATTCGTTTTGCGGTGCAGTATTCTTCTTGTTGCTTCCAAATTTTTGGATCTAATTCAAAAAATGTCACATCGATTTCTAAACGATGGAAAAAACGCTTGGTGCGAGGAGTAACGAAAGAACTTAAATCCTTATTTTCAAACGATTTCACTTGTTCCAGCGTTAAGTTTAATATTTTTGGAATAACTTTGTCATATTCGTCATCATGATTGCCAAGAGCTTCAACCGTTTTCCGCTTCACTTCAATAGATATAATTTCGTCGAAAAATCCAAAAGCCACCGCCTCTTCGGATAAATACCATAAATGGTTTTTGATGTTTGACAATAAGGCATTTGAAACATTTAGATCGAAATATGCAATAGCGTCTTTAATGAATTGTAAATCTTGACGCGGTGCAGATAAAGCGTTAACGCATCCGAACCAATACGAATCATAAATTCGAGTCAAGAAAATGCAAATGTTTCGAATGCCTTTCAGTTCGGAGGATGCCATCTTGAATTGTTCGCGAAGCAAACAAATCTTATAGCAGTATATAGCTTTGGACATTAACCTTGAATTAATTGTTGCGCCAGCCAAACGCAACTGCGTAAAATTTGGTACTTCCTTACCAAGAAAAATTAGCGAAAGTTGCAACAACTCCTTATAATCGGCTCGCACATAATAAGATTTCAAGACAAAATTTCTTTTGCTTCTCTATTTCGGCTGCTGTTAAGTTTTTTTGCACTGCTTCATCCAATACTCCACTCTTTAAAGTATTAATATTCATATTTTTCCAGTCTTTTGAAAAACAATTAAGGAGAGTGACTTCTGGTGCTGATGTTTTTCCGAAATTTAACTCAAACACAGCTTTAATAAGCAATTCGCTGATATGATGGCGACACGGTAGAAACAGTAAATCGCGACCCAATTTACTTTCAAGCAAATACGCTGTGCCTTTTTCAATACCAGTGTTTGTAGATGTTGTGTCAAAAGCCACAATTTGCACTAAACTATCAATCTTCCATTTGCGTAGGAATTTTTCAATGCCTTCAGCAATATTTTCACCAAGGAGTTTTTCTTCGTTATCTGCGGTTATAACGAGAGCCAATCGATCAACTTTGTCCTTTCCATTCATATCTGGAAGCATTTTACCGTCCCAGTGCAAGACAAATACTTCAGGAATCTATGGTGAAATTAAATATTAAGGGTCCTCATGATATCGTTTATAAGTCTCGTAATCTGTGCAAACTGTGCATTTTTACGCCCTCGTAAATGAACTGTCAAAAATTGTATGAGAATTCATTTACACAAAATTGGTAAATTTGCCCAACAATTTTGTCTCGTAAACTTGCGCTGTTCAATTGTGCATTTATACAAACAGATCTTTAAATGATTTTAACGTCGTTTTCAATGAAAAATCCAAGTGTCTATAAATCACAAACAATAAATTCTAGCAATAATTTCAGTAAATTGGTCTTTTGGCTTTCTTTGAGCATTTTTAAAAGCAAATTTCTCATACATATTAATCACAAATTTAAACACAAATTTTTATAATTTTGAATTTTAATTTTTAATTTATTTTTGTATTGACGTTTCTTACAAACTGACATTAATTGTTTAAAATTACACAAAAGTAAAAAAGGGGCTTCATGAAACAAGACTCGTAAGTTTGCGCATTTGCACAAATGGCAATTTTAAGCGACATCATGAGGACCCTTATTATGTTAATTACCTTCAAGATATTTATTTATATTTAATTATTAAATATGTTCCTTGAATTCATCTATAATCTGTTTCGCTTGTCTCCGCCGTTATTCCATTGTTTGAAACGAAGTTCGGTTTAAGACGAAATCTTCCACACTCACAATATTCTGTACGTAAAATTAACTGAAATTGTAATATAAAATAAATGAAAGTTCAATTAAAAACCGGTCTACCTATTTTTCATTTATTTTTAACAAAAAGTTCATTTAATTTTTACTGTCAAAAATTCAACACCATATTCCGTAAAATCAAATAAATATTCAGTTATTTTGTAAAATTTTACTGTCAAAAATTCAACACCATATTCAGTAAAAACGATTAAATATTCAGTTATTTATTAAAATTTTACTGTCAATTATTTACTGTCAAATTGACCCCATATTCAGTAAAAACAATTAAATATTCAGTTATTTAATTAAATTTTCGTTTACTCCACAAAAGAGCCGAATTTCTAAAAATACCACACAGACACCTGTCCGCTTGTTTTTCTTATAAGCGAGAGAGGGAGCATATTTTTATTTACTTACCCAGTTACACACGTTTGTTTTACTTTTGTTGTACTGACCATATGGCTTCGCAATTATTTTACTTTTAAAATTTGATGTAGGTATTCAACTAAATTATTTTAACAAATAGAAAATGGGTATTGCTTACACAAAACAAGCAATTCATTTTTTATAGATAAGTAAAAATTAATTTTTGGTAGTAAAGTTATATAAAATAACTGAATTTTTAATTCTTTTTACTGAATATGGTGTTGAATTTTTGACAGTAAAATTTTATAAAATAACTGCATATTTATTTGTTTTTACGGAATATGTAGTTAATTTTTTGACAGTTAATTTATAAGAGATAACTGAATATTGATTTGTTTTTACGGAATTCGCGGTTGAATTTTTGACAGTAAAAATTAAATGAACTTTTCGTTGCTTTAAATTACATTTTTATTTACTTTAACATAAAGAAGAATTTAACTCAATCAACGGACAATATTAGCTGCAACTGAAAATCCGTATTATTATGCACTTAGTTTTTTGAATAACTGTTAGAATCAGTTAAAAATAAATTTGCTTGGAATTTTAAATGTTTATTTATTTAAAAATGACTGAACGGAATATTTCTTAAATAAACTACAGTCCGTTACTGTAATAATATTGTGAGTGCACTTGTATGTCGTTTAAGTCAGGTTTCATTTCCTGCAACTTCCGCAAGACGGCTGTAATTGTAGCAGATGTTAAATGCATTGCATCGCGATCACTGATGCGGCATTTATCCATGCTTGCTAACATTCGATCATCAACGAAATGGGTTTTTCCGCGCGATCCCTGATCCCGCAAAACGAATATGTTAACACTTAACCGTTGGTAATAACCCGGCAAAAAGAGAAATAACTAAAAACTAGTTACAGATTTCAATCGGGCATTGACATACGACGAAGAGGATACAAAAAGGCTACATTAGTAAGTTATCAAGAATAAAAAAATTTTAAAAATTCACCTATTTTTTTGGACTTTGGTTTTAGGGTATTCCGGGCAAGATTATCCGTAGTTTATCTGCAGACTATTGCGGCTCGTTTCAAAGGTTATAATTATAGGTATCGAAGAAATTCAGTTGGGAACATAAAGACAGATTTTGTTGTTATTTAAATATAAACAGGAACAACAATGGTGATAAATGGGTAATGTAATGAAAGTTTGGGCTCAACCCGGAGGTACTCGGAATTAAAAAAAAAAAATATGCATAATTATTGTTATCCCCAACCTCATATTTTTTAGTGCGAAAACTTTTGGATTTAACATTTTTAATTTTTTCCATATAACGCTATGGCCAGTCTAGTATACAGTTACTAATATTCCTTATTCCGTAAAACGCAACGCAACGTACAAAACTTTCATTGACAGCAAAAGCAAATTCCAAAATATTTTCTAATTTTGTTGTTGCTTCCTATAGAAATTCATATTTTAAAATTCAGTATGAATTTCTGTAGAAATATCAACAACAAAATTAGAAACTATTTTTGAATTTGTTTTTGCTTTCAATGAAATTTTAGGCGTTGCGTTATGTTAAAAGCATTTCAATTACATTATGCAAGAAGACTTAAATATTGAAATTCGATTAATTGATTTTATAGATATTGGAAAATTATTGAATTTAATTCCACCAATATTATCAATTCACTGTTTGGTTGTTTCTTAACCTGCATCTAGGAATTCTAAAATAAGTTATGCTCCGTGTATTGAAATTTATTTGATTTTGCTTGAATGGTAACCAGTATTAAAAATTTAAACACAAACATTAAAACTTGATATTCATGCAACCCATAAATTGTTTAATTTTTTTTTATTATTTATTTGTTGAATCTTCGTAAAATTTATTTACAATAGCGGAGTTCAGTGTTTCGTGCAAATGGTCTTGCAAAAGTACAAATGCAAAATATCAGAGCTGTGAAATCCAACAACAAAAAGTAGAGCTTCCCTAAGATTTCATAAAAAAGCCACGACATTTTGCATTTTCGCAAGATTATTTGCACCAAACACTAAACTCCGCTTATAGTCATTGTACAGTAAATACGAGTTGCCATTTTATATCAGTTATAAATATGTAGGTTTGAAAAATTTGGAAATAGTACCAAATCAGTCCCGGGGGTACCAGCGTACTTTTTAGTTTCGAATTGTACCAAAAAAAGTACAATTGTACCAACTTAATCAACCCTGGTGGCCACTATCATTTAAAATATTTTGAACTAGTGGGTTCGGATGCAATTCAAGCCTTTTTAAGTATTTTACTCCATATTTCGTAATCGTAGTTTTAACTAATGGATTATTGAGATCCATGTGAATACCAAGGGGCAGCTCTGACTATTCGAAGAAGTCTATTTTAGAGCCTTTGAATTTTTTCGATATTAGATTCCGAGGCAGTGCAGTGAATACCATAACACCAGATTGGCTTTAATATGGAGTTGTTAAGTAAAAGTTCGCGGTCGAGATTAAGGAGAAAGTTTCTTCCAATAAGCCAATGAGTTTTGATGGCTTTTAGTTTTTTTTTAATTAACTAAAATTAATTAATTTGTTTTGTATTATTCTTTATATAATTAATAAATTGTAATGCTTTGTTTTGCATACATTGAAAAGATTTTAATAAATTATTGTTTTTATTGTAAGCATAAATAAAAAAGTTCAGTACTTAAAATGAGATTAAATCAAGGAATGATACATCGTCAGTTTTATTTTTTCATATTTGTTCTTCAATTCGCTGGAGCAATCTTTCTTTTCACATCACTGATATGCAGATCCCATGATAAGTTGCTTTGAAGAATAATTCCTAAATACTTTATTAAATGGGTTTCAAACACAATTTTGTCTTCAACATATACTACATTAAAATTATTAGTCAAAGTTAAGCAATGTGGTCCAAAACGAATAAGATTGGTCTTACCAGGATTCAGCAGTAATCGATGTAATCTCGCAAACTCAAAAATAAGTGCAGCATTCCTTTCAATTTGTGTTTTTAGTACCAATTTATGTTTTTATGGATACATTACACACACATCATCTGAAAACATTCACAGCTGCCTACTTAAGTTCAGGTGTTAATATCATTTAAATAAATTGAGAATAATAGCGGCCCTTATCCACATCCCTGCGGCACACCATATTCTACAGAACCAATAAAAGTTTTTGCATTTTTTATTTTTACATATTGTTTGATATTTGTAAAGTAACTTTCAAACAGTTCGAAAGTTCACGACTGACTGCATTTCCAGGTCGCTTAGTCTCTCGTTTTGATGATTTAACCGTTTTAGACTTCTTTTTGTGGGGTTTCATAAGGCAATGAGAATATAACGTATCGTTATTTACATTTATTTAAAAAATTACAATCAAAGAACATCGGGTAAAAACTTTTCATTCACCTTGTATAGTCTATGCAATCACTTTTGGAAGTTTAATCACAACTTTTATCATTAAAAAATTGTCCAAAAATTAATAAATCGTATCGAACAAATCTTAAAAGTGTAAAATTTTTTCCTAACTCTCTACTACTCAAAGTCTCATATTATGTTTTATCCACAAGAACTTTTTTTATTACTGCAAAAACAAATTATTTTTTTAGAAAATTAGGCATATACCTGCTAAAATGTATAGTGTGTGATATCGATTTCAGAACCTACAAAACTAATTCCACTCTGAATCTCCTGTAAGGTTTACTTTTTAGTAAAATAGAAATATAATTTTTTCTATGCAAAATTTTTCTAATTCCTTTTTTATCACCGCATTTAAAGGACAACATCTCTTACAAGATATATATTTTTAAGAAGGTAGACTAAAACCGAGGCTCCAAAGTTTACTGGCTCAAGTAGTAGCAGATATGACCTCTGATCAGTTGCGATTTCAAGAGATCTGTCAATTTTGAACTCTGCTGAACTCTAGACATCAACAGAATCTGATTTCACAGCTGTTGGAGTTACATCCTCCTTGTACATCCCTGCATACCCCCGAGGGAACTCTTATTAAAAGCGATGCGATTTCCAATGAAATGCACGTTTTTTGTCGATAGTTTAAGAACGATGTCGACCAATAATAAAATTTGCGTTTAAATGACATCGATTTGTTTTTGCATGTGACATTTTTTTAACTTCCATATTATAAAAAAAGTTCTTAAAAAAATGTTAAATACGCAGAAAACCTTCCAAAAAAACATTTTAAAATCAATAAATAATTTTTTTTTGGAGTGTTGCTTTAAATACAAGATTTCGACAAAAGGCTTCCAATGGGTTTAACATATTTTATCTAAAACTGTTACAAGTTACTTGCTTGGAACATGGGTAAAACCGCTTTGGAGAGGTAATTGGAAGCCAATAGATTACTATTGCAATTTTAATGAAATGTATCCCTTGGTTCCCCTTCTACCGCAGCCAGAATTCTATTCAAAAAACTTCGAGGAATGTAAGAATGTCAGAAGAGCTTATTCATACCGATGATTATGCGATTAAAAAAAGAAATATTGAATTTAAATAACATCAGAAGTCAATTAGCATTTGTATTTTCCGGTAACGGATATATTGGTGAAACAATAACTTATTAGGAGGGATTTCGGTCACTTAAAAATCAAGTCAAATTAATTGATATTGCAGAAAGTAAAATTAATAATGTGGAAGGAACAATAGCCTGACAAATTCAAAAATAAAATCAAAAACGTTTTGCAAGATATATTAAGGGTTTCAAAAAATAAAATAAGTTTCAACTATCCAAAAATAATTTTTTTTTTTAATGCATTGGCATTCTTCACGTATAAGATAAAGTTTTACTTTTAGTAAAACAGTACTTTTTTAGCAAACATAAATTTAAATTTGATATTTAAGTTTTTTAAAGATATTTGAAGGCGCTGCGAAATATGGCCCCAAAAACTGAATCAAAATTGTCCCTAAATTCGGGGCTATTTTTCGTAATAAAAAATTACCCCAAAAATAAATGAAAAATAACCCGCTTAAAATAAAATGAAATGTGACCCTAAATTTGCGGTGATTCTTCATTATGATTAAATTACCTCAAAATTTAAAATGAATTTTAACCCCAAAAAAAAAAACACAAAGAAATTTGGATTAAACATTTTGGGTGGAGTTCATTTAGAATCCAAAATTTAGAATCCCGATTTAAAAATCCGAATAATCATATAGTTTTGGTTTTAAAAATCGTACGATTGATAGCATGGTTGGGCTTTCGGCCATTCGCAAGGATTTTTTCCTCTATATTATAACGAACACTGGCTTTGCTTACTAAAGCTTTACTTTATAGCCGACCTTCCGCCGGGCGCTTCGCTAACTAGAGCTTCTCTAAATAGAATGCCTTCGGCACGGCGCAAGGATTTTTTCCTTTATGGTATAACAAACAAACGCTTCGCTAACTTATCTCTGCATCTCTGCATAACCGGCAAGGATTTTCAACACTTTGGTATAAGAATTCGGGTTTTTTATAGTTTCCCTAGAATTTTTACATAAAATTTTATATAATTTGTGTAAAAATGTTTGGGGCGATTTTTATTTCTTAAAATGCAAAAACACCCAAACGAAAAAGTGAAAAAACCCCCGATTTTTTAGTGCATGAAAATCTCATCGCTAGTTATTAACAATTGAGCAGCCGAAACTATCGTTGTGGAAGAATTTTAGCTCCATGGTCTAAAAACTTACTGGTCAAACATTCAGCCGAACCGCTTAGTCAAAATCTTCCTGGGGTCTAATTACCGCATTCGATTCTATCGAATCGAATAAAGGATATGATAGACACTGACGTATCGAATGAAAACTCGTGAAATGTACTGTCGAGTTACTCGATAGCTATAATTTCAAATTCAATAAATTTCATTCGATATCGAGAGTCATGATACCAAAATAAATAATTTCGATAAATTTTGCTCGATATCGTATGCGGTGATTAGACCCCTGAGTTTTTTTTGTGTCAACAATATGATAAGGAATAAGAGGCAGATTTCAATAGATATGTGGAATTATTTTGAAGATTGATGCAAAGCTTGTACTTCCTTGTCGGTATGAACTAAGTCCCCAATGAACTAACTCCCCAAACCCAAAATGAACTAAGCCCCTAAATTTGGGGACGTCGTTCATTTATGGAAAAGGCCCGAAAAAGCCAATATGAACTAAGCACCCAAACAGATGAACAAAGTCCCTAAATAGGAATGAACTATGGTATAACAAAGACCGGCTTCGCTAACTAAAGCTTCTCTGCATAGCCGGCCTTCGACCGGGCGCAAGGATTTTCTCCTTTATGGTATAACAAACACCGGCTTCGCTAACTAAAGCTTCTCTGCATAGCCGGCCTAATTGCATTATTAGACTTTATACCGGATGAATTGTCTTTGTCGAAAAAGTAAATCAAATACTTTTCTTAGTATTGACCACACTGGTCCAGTATTTTGCATAGCCACCATAAAAATGCCCAATTCCAATATGGTTACGGTAACATGGGATATGCTGTGGCGAAGACATTTTACCTGAATATTTCCCACATGCATATCCAATAATTATTTCAATTAGACTTTATACAAATATACGCGGCCTAGGGCATTATCAGATAATATAATTTCAGCTTCCAAACATAAAAATGGTTTTGTCGAAGTACATAAGTAGTTAAAGACGAATTGATTATTCGACTGTTTAGTTGCTTCATTTAGATGTTTGTTATAATTTTCCGTAATAAAACATTCGGACGTACCGTTAAAGAACTAATTGAAAACATCAATATTATGGCATCATCTTCCTTAAATCTCACAGAATGAACATGATTTAGATCACTTTTATTCCAATTTGTTTTCTTTTTTGTTAAAGTTTTCTTCAATTTTGTTTAAAAATTGTAAATATATTTATAAATGCTAATTGATGGGAAGAAAATATCTTCCTTTAAAGTTTAAAAACCTTTTAAACACGCTGCATTTTATTCTCTTGAAATGTGTAGAACGTGCAGCTTGTCGAGTTTATAGCGAAGTGCTAATGACATTTGACTAAACTTAATTAACATAAATCCTTGACTATGAAATAAATTTAAAGTTCAATTGAAACTTCCTTGGAAACAATATTGAATTTATTTCTAAGAATTGCTCTACTGTTCAGCAGTATTTCAATTTATTTAACAATGCATAGTGGGGTGAAATCAATTTTTTTTAAATATGCACGGATAAATATAAAATTTAATATATGAATAGCAGGAGACTTTTCATGTTTACATTTTAATAAGAAATTCCATATACCTCTCCGAAGCTGTACTATGGGTTTCCAAAGTATATTAAAATGTCTTAAAAAAAAAACAGAAGACATTTGAAAACCTATTTTCTTCGAATAAAAAATAGGCAAATGCTAAATTTTCTTTTTATTTTTCCAAAAATAAAAAAAAAAAAAGTAAAAAAGTTATCTCTCTTTTAAACTTATATTTTCTTTTTATTCATAAATTATGATGTGCTAATTTTTTTTTATTTGATGTTCCATACACAAGACTTATGGTGTTTTCTTTTCTACAAAAAAAGTGCATTTTTTTTAAAAAAAATTCAATTTGGTGTCTTTTTCATAAAAATTTTGCTCCCGAAAAGGGTGGCTTGTTTTATTCTAAAAAACTCATGCTTTTCGGGAACAAAATTTTTAAGAAACATACACCAAATTGCATTTTTTTTTAAAAAAGGCACATATTTTTGTAGAAAAGAAAACACCATTAGAGTCTCATATTGCAGTCCAGAACTGAGCTTTTGTAAAATTACAGGTTTTGTTATTAAAAACTATAAAACTAATGAAAAAGAAATATTACATATTTATAATCAATTTAAAATATTTCCAAATTGGAAACAAAAAACATGAAAACATTAATTAAACATTGTAAGTATAAAATCATATAATAATTAATTTAACATAACATTATTTACTTATTCATTTGAATAAGTAAATAATGTTATTTTTGAACAGAAGTGAATTACTTAAAACTTGAGAGTCAGAGGCGAGTAGCGTATAAACAGAATTGTCATTCGGATATCAAACTATGATGTCGAAAGAGTATCAATCTTCTTCCCCTATTGGATCTTTAAAAATTCAATCGATCATAAAAATGCTGTGGTTGTTTAGTGTAAATAATCTTATGTAGGAATCGTAATATTCTAGTTTTAAGAAGACTATCAAAACTTATGCCATACAACTTTATTGAAAACGCTGAAACCCTATAAAATCGTTTCAAACCATAAACATATCGGGCGATATTATTAAAAACGACTTTAAGTCTTCTTTAACTTTGTGCGTCAAAACTAGTAAACATTTCACGCCCAAATAAGGTAGTAGTTATAAAATAGGTTTTAGCAAGAAGTATTCTAATATTTATTGACGTGCAGGGCTGTGTTTGCCAAAGTGTGGAAAAAGACCGACCACAAGCATAATTCATATAGTCAGACCACGTGAGAGTATTGTTGAAATATACTCCAAGATTCTTCACGAAGTCTACTATTTCAATTTGCTGATCATTAAGAGTTATGACAGGTACAAAATAGATGTCTGTTAACCGCTTCCTAATTACAAGCATTTTGATTTCTTTGTGTTTATGCTAAGACCATTTGCTGAAGCCCATATAAAAATTCAGTGCAGTTAACGATTTATATTTTTCACGCATAAATCAATTGAATTTACTTTACAACTAACATGAAGTTGGATATCATCCGCATACATTCTAGATATACATACCTCAAGTGTATCAGGGATATCCTTTAAATATACTGCGAACAGAAGAGGTCCCGAGTTACCAGGAGGGAGCTTGATTTAGCATTAGATAACTCAACATATTGTGAGCTACCCTCAAGATACGTTGAGATTAAATGCGTAGCTGTTCGAGAAAAATTAAATATTTTTTTTAATTTAAAGCATAAAATGCTATGATCGACTGTATCTTTTGAATGATCCAAAAGTACTAAAAAAGTGATATTATTGCTTTCAATCTATTTTATAATTTCCTCAGAAACATCTACCAATTGCAACTATGTCCTTTACGAAAGCCGGATTGTCGCTTAGTTAACAAATTATTATTGTCTAAAAATTTACTTATTTGTGTATGAATATGCCTTTCAAAAACTTTAGAAAGGTATGGTATAATCGCGATTAGGCGGTATTCAGATTTCGTTTTATGTATCGGAATTATCTTAACATTTTTCCATTTTGTAGGATATAAGCTGGAAGTAAGAATGTTATTGAAAATTAATGTAATAAAAGGAAGTAAACTGGGAAGGACGCCAACAGCGTTGTACTTAATAGATAAACTACAAAGTACATCACATTGAAAGTCATGGTAGTAGTTGATACATACACTGAATTTTTTTTTTTGGGGGAAATTATGTATAACTAAAACTAGTTTAAGTACATCCAGAGAAAAAATATGGTTGGGGATGTTTACGGCAACAACACTATGTTTATTGAAACAATATATTGCTGTCGTACCCAATAGATTGTAATTTTTATTAAATATAAGCAATATTTTAGTTACTGAAAACATTTCAATGTTTATCTTTCTAGCAACTATATAATGATAACTAAAAAATCATAGTACATTTTATGGCCATAACATGATAACTTTCTTTACGAAATCATAATATGTTTATGATGCAATCAAAATATTTTTACTCTAATAATTTTTTAAATAATTTTGTATCAGTTGTGTGGTTTAATTGAATTACTTTATCGAATCATTTGTTGGTGAGTGAATTAAAAAAATACCCATTAAAACAACAAGTTTAAAGATATTAAAAAAAATAAAGAAATTGGCCCATATTCATAGTCAAAAATAAAGTCGACTTTTTTTAAAGTATATTTTAAAACAATGGTGTTCGCATGCATTTAAAACCGGTTTTTATTTAAAGTCGACTTTATTTTTGACTATGAATATGGGCCATTGTCTTTACATTAAAAAAAATTTGTAAAGTGGCGCAAAATAAAAAATCGACGCAAAAAAATTTTTTATTTTTTATTTTTGTGAAAGTGGTGCTGTATCATAATATGGTTACTTCTAAACTTATTATGATTACCATGACAATAACATGATTATTTTTTAACTTTTTATAATTAACAGGATAATAATTTGATTAAGGGAAAAATATTATGATGTAATATACCGAATATTTTTAGTCATAATATGATTCATTAATAATAGTAAGATGGTTACTACAATCATAAATCTTATAATAATATGTTGCTCTTATAATATGTTTACCACAACCATGTTTTTTCTTTGCGTGTAGTCATACTATAAAAGCATTAACATCCTTATTAAAATTACGGGATTTCCCATTTTAAAACCACGTAGAGCGTCTTCAAAAATATATGTGGGATTTATAATAAAATAAGTTAGAGTGCTATATTAGGCTGTGCCGAATCCTTGATAACCCCACTTACAGCTAGAATATTTCCAGAGTGGGGTTTATATGGGACCTGCACGAAATTTGAGAAGGTAATGTTTAGTTTTATAAAACTTTTACACAAAATTTCATCATTATTCGTTACGGTTTTACGCGTACTGAACGTTAGAGTAGGGTTTATATGGGCTGAACGGTAAATTATGGACCGTTCTTCACGAGATTTTACAATGTGATTTCAAGTCATATAAAAATGTTGTAATAGCATTATTTGTTACAGTTTTAGTCATTTCAAAGTGATTTTCCAGAGAAGTCTTTATATAAGGCCAATGGTTAATTATGAACCGATCTTCTCGTAATTTTTTTGGTATGATTTCCAGTCATATTGAACGTCATTGAAATCTGATATCAATACGTGCATTCAGCCATTATTTATATAGTAAGTTTTGAAACAAAACGATAAGTTTTAAATAGTGATTGTTTCACATTTTGTTTCATAACTCTATTCAATCCCAAACAGCTTAGAAGAACTAGTCACAATTTGACACCAACATTTATCTTTTCTTTTGAGTGAAAGTGAGGGAGATTTCAACAGACGCACAGACTGACGGTCATGGCTTAATCGACTTAACTTTACTCGAGGACCTGGAATATATATATATATACCTTATGGGGTCTTAGATGAATATGTAATTAATTTACACTGAATGACAAACTTACAAATGAGGTGGATGGATGGTATAAAAAGGAAATTAATGTCTAAGTACAATTTGCAATTATTCATTAGTTACACACTTGTTTTCGTAAAATATTACTCACTTGTGATAAAAAAATATAATTCGGCAGACTCCATATGCCTTAATGCGACGGTGGTTTTCGCACTGGGTGAAAATAGTGCGCTCACCAGCGCCACCATGTGTGAACCAAACAGTGATGCCAATTTAGCCATTCAGTGGCTAGATTTACATCTTTTTTATATCTCGTTCAGCAATAAAAAATCAATTTAGCCATTAGCCATTTTATTAAGCCATAATTTTTTCAAGTTTTTAAAAATTTTAGACCAAAATCTTGTAAATGCAGCAGCAGTTACAACACAACTGAATTTTTCTTTATTCAAAGATTTTTAATGTTTAGTTTATTGTCAAATAAAATTTGTAAGTTTCTTAATACCATTGATGCGTTTTCTGTAATCAAATCTTGTTTGGCCGTTTTTAGCTCTACATATTTATTTATTTTTTTAAGCTAGCAGTGAAGAATTGAAATCATTGGAGCGTAATCAACAAATATATGTAACAATTTAACTGCATAATATGACAGAATTATACCCTTGTTTTTGAGCTGGAGCATCTGTTAAAATCGCAACAGCACCCAGTGAGATCTGCATCCAGCCGAACTTCCTATTGAAGTACAAAATTAAAGTTTAAGTTCTTTTGCGACCTTATGCTTAAACCAAACCCATACGTTGTTTCCTAAGAGGTCTCATCAACAGTCCAGGCTACGAGATACGATATCTGGCTAGCCGCGATCTCAAGATAGCTTTTAATTTTGAACTGAACATAATTTAAGCAATTGAAAAACTATTATTGATCTTTAAAAATACAGTGTGGAGATTCGTTAATATAAAAAAAGATATTTATTAGTTATAATTTTTTTACAATATTTTGTTGTCAAATGTTTTCATAAATTGTTTCATCATGGCCCAATTAGAAGGTCTGCGTGCAACTTCAACAATCCAACAATAGAAAAAACAACACGCATTTTGTTTGGGTAAAAAATGATAAAGACGTCAAGAACAAAAGCAATTGTTTGTGTAAAAAATTGTTGAAATATCAAAAGCAATTGCTACAAAAACAATTGCACTTAAAAAACACAACTCTGCAAAAAATCAGCAGGCGTTTCAAGCAGACCTACAAATTAGATCATGTTTTTCACAAATTTTTTTTTTATAAAATAAATTTAACTTTTTGTAAATATGTACATATGTATATTTAAAACAACAAATAAATCCAAATTTACGCCAACAAGAATCAGAATATCATGCAAAACTTATACCCACTTCAAGCGAAAATTCTAATCCTATTAAAGTTGATGCTGCTTCAGTAATCAGGCTTCCTCCTGTTTTAGCAGACAAATCCTAGGTAGACTTGATCTTGTCAGTTATTAAATGATAACGTTAGAAAGAAATAGAAATAATTGCTGCCAAAGTTTAAAATATTGGGGGGAAAAATTAAACTTAGAGATATTTTTGATAATTCTTCTTAAACGTTTGCTTAACAAAAACCAGTTAAAACATTTTAACAAAATCTTTTTCCTTTAATCTGATCTCTACATCAAAAACAAACGATTATTTACTTTTCTCTTTAAATATGCAAGTGCATAAATTTTTGTTTAGGTTGTAATAAAACATTAATATTGGAAATATAACAACTAAGTAAATTCTTGTTTATTCTATTTCTTCACTAGCGACAATAACTTAAAAAGCTATGCAACATAAATCGTTTGGGAATACACTGAGAGGGGCAAGAAGTTGTCATCATAAACAATTTTATGCAATAAATGTTAAGAATCAATAATCATGATGGTAGTGACCATCTAGAAATTCAAAAAAAAAATTTTTAGTCTCCTTCAAAAGCTCATCTTATGTATTCTCTTCAGCTCTCTGTTAAAAGTTTTTGTCTAAAATCATAGAGAGGAATATTTTAGAGAAATAACTGAGATTACAATCATAACATTTTTATGAACATTCAAGACTTTCATCATCATTTAATAGTTAGAACATATATTTAAACTTAACAGTAGAATTTCGATTAATATAAACAATAGTAGAGTGAAATCCGCGTAAAGTTGATAAATTTCCAGCTAAGAACAACCAAAAGATGTGGCGATTTGTTTGCCAAATGATGTGAATTTGCATTAGGCGATTTTTTTTTCGATATTTGGGACACAAATAGGGCTTCGGTGCCTCTAGTGCCCAGTAAAAGTGTACTCTAAAAGGACCAGTCTTTGCTTACACACCTGCTGATGAAAGGCATGATATTTGTATGGAAAGCTGGCAATAAGCGTTGTTTTAAACCTTACGAAACATGCAATTTATTTTCATTTATTTACTAATTCAAAAATTGTGTGCTTGCCATAATTATCGCAAAAGGCTCGTTGATGTTCCTCTTGTAATTGACTTTCGTTGTCAAACATTTGCTTGTGTATAGAATATTTATAAATTTTTTTTTCTTAACACCTTCTTTATTATCAACAATAAAAAAGCAGGGGCCAAATTACGGAATTCTTTATCGATCGAAATTCCCATTTTTATTTGGGATATTAACAAGGTAGTCATAATGTTGTAAAGTCATATGCCTTAAAAAAATTTAAAAGAAATATATTTGACTGCTAAACAGTTACGACAAAATAATGAACTCAGCTTTAAAATTTTTATTTTGTTTCAAACACAACAATATTTTTATAAACAATTGTAAAATTTTTTTAGGACATTATGACTTTATGACTTGATAGCACACCTTTTGAATAGCCCATTTGTATTGGAATTTCCAGGGCTGTGAAGTCGTCCGAAAAAAGTACTAACTCCTACTCCGACTCCAAACACTGACATTCTTAAAGTGCGACTCCGACTCCGACTCCGACTAACGACTCCGACTTCTACTATAATCTTGATGCTAAATGTATATGAGACTCAGTGATGTTAATATTTATTTTTTCATTACCTTACGGCCTTCTTACAGTTTTTTACAGTTTTTGAGAAGAAATTCCCGTACGCAAACATTAATGTGCTGTTTCCAAATGACAGGCGATTGATTATGTAGTAAAATTTATATAAAAAGCACTCAGTCGATCGCAAGTCATTTCGAAACAGCACATACGAGCAGTATTCATAAACCATTTATTTAAATTTTAAATGTGTTTTAAGAAGATCATTTTTATTTAGGAAAATGTTTTATGCCGAAAAACTTTGAAGTCGGAGTCGCGATTTTTTGTGGGTTCTACGACTCCGACTCCGGCACAAAAACCTCAACTCCGACTCTTCAACTCCGACTCCACAGCCCTGGTAATTTCGATCAAAATCGAATGCCGTAATTTGGCCCCAGCTTTTTGTATAATTTTGTTCATATAGTTTTTTTTTTGTGAACCGCACGATTCTGGGAGTTCGCCCTGAAGTACTTTAAAAAACACGATTTTTTTTATACTGAGCGTTTATTAGGAAACGTCTAGATATTAAATAATATAAAGTTAGAGATGTTGGCTTTCTCGTATATCCTTTAGATAGATTATATTTTTAATTTTTGAGCAGTTTGGTGTTTTAGGAATTTTGCTATCTAGAAAAATGACGTAGATATAGCAAAAGGCCCACGGGAACCCCTTCGTTACAAGGGGTGTCCGCGAAAGGGTTAAGTACGACAAACCAAATCTTGTTAATTTAAAAATTTTGTATTCCCAAAAATTACTTTGATAAATCAGAAATTCTTAACAAGCATGCATTTTTTGACGATTTAAAGCATTCTGTCTGATTTAAGCGGGATCTTTTATTCAGATAAATATTAAACAGAAACCACTTATTTAAAAGGTGACTTGGTTGGTTGGTGGTCGCTTTAACTATGACTCAGTTCGACAGACATCGGATTACAGCAGTGGTGAATTAGGAAAATAGTGACATTAATTAAAGCGATATGAATGATAAATGCAAATGATGGCCATTATTAAAAATAAACAAATTTCTTTCATGCGTTTGCCTTCTATCGTACGACTAAGGGTTTTTTTGATAGCTGGAATTAAAAGAATGAATGTAAATGAAAGCAAAGACTAGCAAGAAAATCTTTTATTACACATGCAAAGGCTGAATCCCGAACGATACCGTATTGGTAGCCATATTGGTTAGGGCGAGCGTTCGTGGTCGGGAAGAGTGAAAATATCGTCCGGTGTTAAGGTTTAGTTTGTGGCCGAAAAAAATACAACCTTAACTTACAACGTCTAAAACATAAATTGAAAGGTTAAGTAAAATTTTGGAAATAAAGCTCAAAATTAAGTTTAAAGTAAATAAATGAAAGAAGCAAAATAATATTTTCCATTCGAGCCACACTTACACCATCCATCGAGAGAGAAGCAGAGCAGCACCATAGTATTTTCCGACCTAGAATGTTAGCGTAAACCCGAACCAAGAGCGGCGCACAAACAAGAAAATGTCGTAAAGACTAGTTCCGAGTTGTAGGGAAATTGAGAACTTAATAAAGATAATACTGGTTCACAAATTTTAAACTTTTTGCCATAACTTCAAAAATTAGATGTTTTGTAAGGTAAATCAGGGCTGCCGAACACGTATATGGCACTAATTTATTTCTCTTAAGATATTTGCGAGATATTGGGAAAAATAATTTTTTTCTACAGTTGTGTTAGCTATATTAAAAAATCTCAGGAGTTGTTCATCTGAATTGTACAAAATTTGAATTATTGAAAAATATGTTTGAAATAGATTTTTTTACGTTTTTTCCATATTGAACATTTTCAGTCTCTCCATTACGGCAATTTTTTCCTAATCTAAAGACCTGTATCTCAGTGATTTATTCAACGGTTTATATTTTGTAAAATTCAGATCAAAATTTCTCAAGATTTTTTTAAAAACACGATTTTCGCGAGTATCTCGAAAACGCTTCTTGAGAGACAAAACAGATATAAGTGCCATATTTGTGTTCAGCCGCCCAAATTTAGTTTAAAAAATTTAAAATTTTTAAAATTAATTTTTTTTTTTTTGTGGCGTAGTGTTAAATTTTCAGCTCATGAGATAAGACCTGCGGGCCATCGAATGTATTTTTATTTTGTAGGCAACCTTCTAAGCCACGCAAATGGAATTTGGGTTACACCAGTATTCTGGCAAAAGGACGAACTTTAATGGTGTGGATAATTGTTGAATAATAACAGAAAATTGAATTTCTATTAAAAAGTCTTTGAGCTTTTAAATAACACTTATATATGAGGCAATCAGCGCAGAAGTGGTGTAACCCAAAATTTCATTTGGTTACGGTTCTGGTGTAAGATATATTCTTTGCACTGTTCTTTAGTTTTTACACGGGCCGTTACAACCAAGTACTATAGTGCAAGAGTAGTGTTAACTCCTCATTATCTCATAAAAAGAAGTCTGCGCTGATAGCCTCATATTACAAGCGGCTATAATCAACAAATCGTATACTCGATATTCTACAACTTTTGTACCCCTTATATAATATGGATGATGAGGATGATGACTATGAAATTTAACAAGACAGAATCAAATTAACAATCTTGTCGTATGCTTAATAAAAAATACAAAACTTTTGTTTTTATTTTTTTTTCTATATCATTTTTTAAATTGAAGCTTATAAAAGAAGATCATGATCATATTTATGTGTTGTTCTTTAAGGTTAAGAGGGAGTTCATTTTAGTTCATTTTATGATGTCTAAAATTCATAAAAATAAGAGTTTCTTCTTTTTTTTCTCGTCTACTTCTTTTAACTCCATTTCTATGCAAATCTCTTGGTATATTTTCAAGTATGAGAAGGATATTTTGCTGTATTTTTTTTAAATCTGTACTAAACTATTGATATGTTTACCTTAAAAAAAGGAATATAAGCTCGTGTCTTGGCACTGCAAGTAAGTGATCTTGATCATGTTGAATTTAAACATAAATGTATGTATGAACAGTGATGGGCTAACTTTAAGAGTTGACAGCATTCACCGAGAATTACGGGCTTAGACGTATTAAGATGTGCTTAGAGCCATCTGAAATTGGATAATATGCGATAAAATCATTTAAGAAACTTTACATTTATGGTGTGTGCACTGGATAAAGGCTAATTGATGTGGTATAAAAAATGTATCTTCAATATTTCGTACCACACGTTGTTTAGTACTGCAAGTAGCCATAAATTTAACAGCTTTGAGCAATATATTTTTTTCCAACAGCTAATATTTAAATTATATTTCATAAAAAACGTCTTGAACATTTTCATTAAATGTGTCCAATAGTTTTTAGGAAAAATTTCTAAATGCAACGTAACTAATTTAGTACACACAATTTTTATTTTTAACCACAATATCCGTATTTTAGAGGATTTGGAATTGCTTATTATGGATAGTTATATCTACCTTGATTTAAAAAAATATTCATCGCAATTTATTTCTTTGGCATTTCTACCTAATTAAAATTCTAAAAACAAACAATTTTATACAGTTTTCTCCAAATTCGTTAACAAATCAGGTGCATCTAACAAATCATTGCATTTTAGCCATAAATGTTGTCTATTTTCTGTACTTTTTCTTTTGCAATTTACTAATATTATTTATCTTGTAGCTTGGTTAAAAATGCCTTTAAACTACAAAAATCGATTTAAGGGGGTGGATTTTTACGTACTATTACTTAAAATCATGGTGCCAGAAATTTTCATCCCCGCAGTTTGGCTTAAAATCACAGCCTCAGAATGATCAATGATATAAACTGATTAACAACTAGTCTACGGCCTCTCAACTAATCACTGGGTTCTACTTATTCTCGTGGTATGACTTTGAATAAAAAAAGTTACGTTTGTCTTTCAAAAAGCTGAATTTTTTCCTCAAAAGTTACATTTCCTGAAATTAAATATTGTGTGTTATTGATTGCACTGTGGAACAGTAATATTGCGGTTTTTAATTTGATTGCAAATTTTTAGTAATTTGAGGTCTTTATTTTCAAATCTTATCTCCATTTTTTTCGTATCAGCTCTACTTTTCGAGATAAACTGTTATGTTATTATCCGTTTTTTGCATCTGTAATTTGTTTTTGGTGAAATTCAAAAATTAGATTAACAAAGGAAAGATGCTATGCTGTCTATCAAAACCGAAGCCATAATTTATGAACATGTGTTCGTGATGATGAAACAGAAAAAATTCTATTTGGAAAACATAATTTTGTAAATCAAAAATTTTATTAAGTTGACAAACTTTAAGAAAACAAGCATATTTGTGGGCTCTTTCCTAAATATTAAACTCCACAAAAATTCACCCACTAATAATATTTTTTTCGTGATATACACAAGGTACTTTATGCCAAACATTTGACCATTTTTATCATCTTCTTAGACTTATAATGGAAAAAGGAGAGCCG
The DNA here is from genome assembly GCA_949318255.1 of Pollenia labialis. NCBI lineage: Eukaryota > Metazoa > Arthropoda > Insecta > Diptera > Polleniidae > Pollenia > Pollenia labialis. Next base: position 112,297,256 of record OX439141.1, read on the forward strand.
ACTTTTTCTGCTGTTGTTGCTGTTTTGTCATAAACCGAAACAAACATAGTAATAAATCATACTCATGTTGCATTCCCCAATGTTAAACCATCAGATGATCGTTTAAATATGAAAAAAATACAAGTAGAAGTAGAAGAAAAGTAACTTATGACCAGGTTACCGAGCAAGAATAAAATATACATTGTCTTCTGTATATAGAAACTAACGACACTTTTAAATATGTTTTTTTTCTCTATTTTCTATCCACTAGATTGTTTAAATGGTTGATCGTTCGCTCATTTGTTGTTCACATTATGGCCACAAATGGTCTCAACGTTGCGCCATTAAATTGCGTTTAAAATAAAATGCACTCACATTTCAAATAATAATCCACATTTTTTGTCGTAATGGTGACTTTTGTTGTTATTATGGGTTGTATGTATCTCTTCCAAGGGGACGTTCAGTAATTGCGAGAGTAACAAAAAGGGAAATATGTCTGTGTTGTAGAATATATGAAATATTGAAGGTGGAACAGTGGGATAATTTGTGCTGTGGAAATTGGGCTAAGTGGAAATTATTTAAATCATCAATTGGGGTTAATGTTTTTATGGGTTCAATGGCAAATCATTTACTCATTTTTTACTTATTATTTTACTTTTACACACCTTAAAACGATGTATATTTTTTTAGTGTTTGTGTATACAAACACAACCCTTAAAACTGTTCGTAGCTATTTTCAGGAAAGTAACAAACATTATATAGTGTTCAGTTTCTTGTTATAAAACGGAACAACTGCATTGGTTTTGTAGACATATATTTTACCTGCTCACTACCAACCCGCCAGAGACTGTGGCTTATTTTCTGCAGACAAGCGTAGAGCTTCGCTAAATTAGTTTAGGAAATTAAAAAAAAAAAAAAATTAAAAAAAAAGAAATGAGCAAACAAAGAACGTTAACACCGAGCACAGCATGAATAGTTTGTGTGTGTATTGCAGTGTTGCCACAATTTGGTTACCAAAAATGGCTAATTTTACGGAACAAAATGGCTAAAAATGGGCTAAAAAATGGCAAACAACTTTTTTGAATAAAACCACATTAAAATTCAATAAAGAACCAAAACAAGTATAGTCGGTCAATCCCGACCATATGATACTCTACACCACAGTATTTAAAAACAAATTTTTCGATGGTGTATGGCTATACTAATAGGGATCTTTTTATCTTTAAAATTTCATTAAAATCGGTTTGATAGTTTCTGAGAGGCAGAAATTGCCCCTATCTCCCCTTGTGGTCCTACGACTCGGCCCATTTTCAAAAGGATTAGTCTTTTTGCCAATAAGAATCAAATTATCTCAAAAATTGCGACCTGTACTTTGCACACAAAGTTTACATGGACAACCAGCCACCCAATCAGACAGCCAGCCGGAAGGTCATCTTTAAGTCTACTCAGAAAGTAATTCTTAGTCGAGCAGAATACTTAGAGTTTTGCCCAAGACCAATATTTTAAGATGTTACATGCATCAGGACAAATGCATAATACCCTCTCCACTATATGGGTGTGGGTATAAATATTTTATATTTATGATAAAAATAGTTTCCTTATTGAGAAAATCGAACTACTGGTTGCTAAATGTTACCTATTTCTCAAATTACTAATGGCAAAACTCATTTTCAAATGGCTAAACGAAGGCAAAAATTAATAAATATAGCCACTAAATGGCTAAATTCTCAACACTGGTGTATTGTGGATATGCTTCGGTTGTGTACAAAATTTCAAAGACATTTTGTTCTGTTTTTCGTTATGTATTTTTTTTTCTGCTAAAAGGCTGCTAAGGACAACTGAAACGAACATACATTAATGTGCTGAAGCGAACAAAATGAAGGTTGTCGTTAAAACAAAACCGATCGCAATTAAATGTTCTCATCTTTTTGTTGAGTTGGTTAAGTACAGTATTATTTTTGTGGTCAAAAATCTCAAACAGAAAAACGTTGTTTTTTAAATGATTTACTAAACAAACACTATTAGCGCCTGTGTTTTCCACAAATATACCGAACCGAGCACTAAGAAACGATTAGGGAATTCACAAGGTTACATCTATCTATACCCTGTAGGAAGTCAAACACATTTATAAGTAACTTCAAACTGGTTTTTTTATACCCACATCTAGTTGATTAAGTGACTTTTTTCCTTGTCGACGACTCATTATTTTAACATAGGCATGTCATAGGCAGTAGTCAATTGGCCATCTATGCATGACTTTTAAACTGACTACTAACTACTTATTGTTCAACCTATTTGTAGTTAATTAATAGTATCGAGCCCTAACCGCGAAAATAACGTAAGCGACATAATTTTCAATTTTGTTTTTTTTTAATAAATTACTTTATTGGCAACACTTGCATCATCTCCGGAAATCTTTGAGTCACATAAGGTACCGTTACGAAATTATAGCAAGAACAATTTTATCGTAAGCGACAAATTTCATACAAAATGTTTATGAAATAAAATAAAAAAACACTCTCCTGTAAAATTTGATTTTTGGCGCTTACGTTTTTTTCGCGGTTAGGGGTCGGTATATAAATTATTTTAAATTATTAAAATTTGAAATAATTTGTGTCAAAAAAATATATGTTCCTATGAACAAACATACATACATATTTTTATATAGAAATTAATATTTAAGAAGATTTTGCATCAAATTGCTTTAAATTATAATGTATAATAGTGCTGAAATAAATACGCTACATCTAGTAGTAGTTTCTAGTACATAAACAGATTTGAATCGTTTTAATTTTTAATTATTTTAAAAAATTTGTATATATTTTTTTCATTTGACTTCATGGCATGCTTGTTTTATTTATTTTGCTTTTATTTGAGTTTTACGTGTGCCTCTATGCAATATGTTTGGTTGATATCTGCAAGGCCCATCTATCAGGTCTGCTTACTTGTACAAAAACAAAAAACGTTTCTTTTTAGTTGTCAAAAATTTACTACACATATACAAAGCAAAAAGAAAAAACGTGTATGTGTCGCATACCATAAACGTATACATGCACATGTAAACAACTTTTAACAACTAAAAAGAACATAAACAATGATCATCAGGCTTCTTGCGCAGACCTTTTCAATGGGCCTTGGATATCTGCATGTCAATTAAACCAATTTGTAGTAATTAAAAAAATAGTTAACTTACAGTTAGTGTTTTCTGCAACTGACTATTTAATTTATTACAGGGTATATATAAAACAGGATGTGTGTATGTATGTATGTAACGTATGGACTCCAAAACGGCTGGGCCGATTTTGGTGACACTGTGAGGTCTGATTTTTGATTTTCATGCGTCATGTTTTTCAAAACGAGATATAAAACCCTTAAATCGGTTATGTAGTTCCGAAGATATTTACAATAAACCTATGTTAATAATGAACCAATATCAAAATTTTAAAACTTTCGAAATGTTGCATTTAAAAATCCGCCTTTTCGGTTTATTTACATTAAAAACTGTTCACTAAATTTAATCGAGGCAACAATCATCGGTGACAGATTCAAAGGTGAAGACGTACTTATTCCAAGAATTCCGATGATTTCCAACGATTTACCATTTCGATTCAAGCGGCTCCAATTCCCTTTGCCTTTTGCCTTTGTTATTACCATCAACATTGATTATTGTTGGCTTAATTTCGAAAAAATTCATGTTTTTTACACGGCGAGTTGTATGTGGCTTGCTCCCGAGTTGCTACGCCACCTTAAGATGAAGTAATAAATAAATATTATTTTCAATTTGCCTTAAATACATGCGTTTCTTTTTTGATTCCATGGATTTTTATTTAAAGGTCGTTAATTTCGTAAAAAGCTTAATTTAAATCATGTGGTTATACAACACTAGTGTTTGCTTAGGGCCCGCAACGCAGAACGGGTCAGCTAGTAAAGTCATAATTCTTAATATAAAAACATGAAAAAATACGACTGTTGTGAACAGCCACTTTTAGGGCCCCTAATACTGAACATAATCTCAAAGAAAATATTATTGCCATAGTAAAACTTTCGATGGGGTATTGAGTCCCAATATATGAGGTTTAAAAACGTAGTGGGACATAAAACCCCAGGACATATTTTATTTCTGAAGGATAGTAGATTTTTTTAAAATTTGTTTTGGCGCTTTTTAGTATTACATCTACACGAAAAAATTACTTAGATTTGTCAAAAATCACTCCTTATAGTACGGTAGTGAAAGGGTAAATTAATTTGTTTATAATTTTATTTAAACGGTTTTAAATCAAATAGTTTTTGCTGGGAAGCTGAAAATAATTTAATATTAAAAAGGGGTACAGATGCACACGGTTAAGCGTGTTTAAGTGATTTTCGGGATGTATGGTTAATAAGGAACGGATTGTCATTAAAGTTGGTAGTATAATTTTAAGTCGTTAGAACGGTTTTCCGCTAAGATAGGCTTGGTTAGGTTCCATTGGCAGCCGGAATCAAGCACAGCTTACGTGGGCCTATTAATTTACATGGTGACACAGCGGGAATCATTATAAAGAAGACGAAAGAGATTCATGTTAATAATGAATAAGAATCAGACATCATGTTAGATGGGAATTTCGAAGAAAGAGTATAAGCTTGTCAATACCTCTAAAGCTGGGTTTCAATTAGACGCCAAAAGCATAGTGAAAAGGCCAGAATAGCAAGTAAAATTATAGGGTGTGCCAATAGTTATAGCTCAAAAACGAAAATACGTTATTTTTAACTCTTTCCAGCTTAAAAACAATTTAATTCGAGTTAAAATTCTAAAACTAATATTTTAGGTTATATGGTGGTGCTGAAGCCAGGAAATATTTTAGTCATCATCTTGGCAATCTCCGCTCAAAAATAAGGAAACAAATGCAATCTCTATATTATAATAAACTTTAAATTTGTATATCGTTCATGCGAAAAGAAACAGAGTACAATGTAATGTCGAATATATTCGACAAAAACACGGAAAAGGTTAAAGCATGGAGTAATACCGAAGTAAGCTATCGGGCTCTGTCGTGAATCCTCAGGGTAGCCGAAAACCTTTAAAGCCAAAATGACTTGGGAAAGATGTTGGCGGAGATAAATGATAGGTCAAGACAACGAGAAGAGATACGACAAGATAACTGAAGTGAAAGACATCTCCGATGGAAGAACAAGATGGGGTACATATGTAGATAGCCTATGCTCAATATAGAGGCAGCGCGAGATCCTAGGACACCAAGCAAGAACAAATGATTGATGGAACGATTTTATACACCTTTAGAATAAACTGAATATGAGAAGTCCAGATGCAAACACTGCTAAGTTAAAAAAACAAAATTCTGAGAAAATCGATTTAAGGAATTTTTTGAAAGTGATCTGCCAATATAGAGAGTGAAGCAGGAGTATTAAATATTAAACTGGTAATGTAGCGTTAGTTACCGAGTTTTGTACGAGATTTATAATGGGTAGTCCACTACTCCAATACATAACTGTTTTTACTTTTAAATAATAAATTCTGTGTAAACTGAATTAAAAAAATTAATTCCTTCCGGGGGCTAGTTTTTATTTAGGTCCACAGCTTTTTTACGACACTACTGATAGTTTGATTTTTTTTAATGTTTAGATTTTGTTATCCAACTTTTTTTTTATATTTTGTAGAAATTCCTCCACCGTTTTGCAATTGGCATAATAGCTGATAAATGATCGATCATTTTACATTTCCTAGATGTACACATGTTCCACTAAGTGTGTGCGCACAAAAATGTTTTAAAGTGAATATTTTTCGCACATTTGTACAATGTTTTGTTTGTATTGTTTCTTGCAAACAAACGTTTAGAAATGCACTTGTACAGTGGCCTTTTAAAACTTTCGAATGGCAAAAGAGAAGAATTGAAGGTGGTTGTTTTTTGGTCGGTTGGTAGATTTTGTACAAAAGTCGGCTTCGTTAGTACAAGAACGAAGAAAAGACATGAGGACAAACAAAGATCAGTAATGGCAATATGATGCTGTTACTGATGCTGTTCAACTGTCTACTAGAACAGCAAGAACTTGGCATATATGGACCATATAAGAATAACGACAAACAACAGTGACAACACACAACAGCCAGTCTGAGTAGAATAAAGAACACACACAATGGAAAAGTTTTGAAAAAAATCGATAAACTTTTTTACAACTAAAAAAGAACTTAATATGAAAAATTTTATACTCTTTGTAGAATATTTTAGCAATAGAAGAGTTTTTCTGATCGTTTAGAAATCTTGTCTGTACAAGAACTTTGGCAAGCTTATTTAAATGCCACCACCCCAAAATGAACATACGATTGTAAGAAAGAGAATTTCAGAGAACAAATATATAAAAAAAGATGCAAAACAGAATTAATGACAATTGCCGCCACTGACATAAATGACCTTTTAAGTCATTACTCACCTGTGATAGTAAACATTTTTCTGACTTGCTGCCCGACCATCAGCCGGGAATCGTGCAACTTGCACTGCTTTTACAATTTATGCCAGCACACAGGCATTTGCATTTTATTATTTTGAAGTCTATTAGCAGCTAATGACCGACTTTTATGAGACATCATAGGAATAACGTTCGAAAAAAACTTAAATGAACAAATTAAAAATAAAAAAAATAAAAAATACAACACCAAAATATTCTTTTGTCATAGATAAAAGAAACCCTTTGTCTGGCTTTTCATTTTACGCCATTCTGCGTAGATGTCTGTCCTTTAAACACATTCTTCAAAGTGGAAGCATTTTAAAAGTTGAACGTCCAGGTATGTTGATGAGCTAAAAATCTATGAATTTAAAAAATTATATTCGCTTCAAACGCATGATCTCACATGCCCATTTGTTCATCTGCACAACGTTTACAAATGTTTTAACAAATAGTATTAACAACTATGGATAGGAGTATTAGTTGTTGGGCTGCATGTGCGTTTAGTTTTTTTTATGGCAGAATATTTGAAATCGTAAAAAAATTTCAATTTATGACACTAATGTTTTGCTATTTTGCTTAAAAATTTCTTTTCGCTGCTGAAATGCACTCTACTTTATGATTTTAGGTTTTCTACCACAGTTCTACAAATGAAATAGTAGTGTACTACTCCATATGAGTCCTTATGCAAATCCGTGAGGGTCTGCATAAACTTGTGTTAAATGGGCATTTCGATCCATTTAAATGGCAAGACTGGATGAATATTGACAGCTTAAGGGGTCGGCTCGATCCAAACTTTCACTTAGATTTCTCTGAATTATTATAATTATTATAGAACCTACAAAAACTTTTTAGGAGATTAAATAAATGGCATAAGTAAATCGTTGTATTCAGTTTGATTTTCGTTGAAGTGAGTTAAGTCCGACCAATATCTACACCCAGAGAAAAAACATATTTAAATATGGTCACATCCAACAAAACTATTTTTAAAGAAAAATCTAAACATATTATGTTTAATTTAACCATATTATTGTCACCATATTATGGTTAAATTAGTGCTCCATCAAGAATGTGAAAAATTATATGTTTGGATATTTGGATGTTTAGATGTTTGTTAGCTTGTGGCTCAATCACACGAAAACCTCTCAGTTTGTATGCAATTTGGTAGACAGATAGCATTTGACCCAGATTCAAGTTAAGGACACTTGTTTTAGAGGAAAATCAGGGAAAAAACAGGTATGCAGAATGCATATGGTCAGGATTAAAACATATGGTACAACTGGAATAATGTGGTTCTTTTTGTACTTTTTATCTTTCTGATAAATTTGGTAAACGGATTGTATATGGTCCAGTAGCTGGACTGTACATTTTTAGACTCCCATTGCTTTTCCTTTGGACAGTTGAATGCCGATTTCTTATGAGAATCGAGCGCTCAAGACTTTTATGTATGTGTTGGCGAAAAATAATAATTGCTATAATTTTGTTTTTTTGAAATATTTTAATATAAAATAAGTATAGTATAGACAATCTTTATTTGACTATAATATGATTGTCAGTGACAATAAGAAAGTTAAATTAACCATAATGTGAGTACAAATTTTCGTTAAAAATAGTTTTGTTTGAATTGAAAAATGTTTTTCTACATGACAAATTAAATATAAATTTTTTTTCTAAATTTTTTGAATTTAAGTGTTTAAAAAGCGATTCTATTTATCTTGCAGACACACATACAAAGATGGGTGAAAAGTTCATTTTGTGTACGTTTTTATTGTATAACGCACAGGTTCTCTCAAAAGTAAATGTCAAGGGGTCGAATTACGGCCACCGGGCGATCCTGGTTTTCATAAAAAGATAACAAAAATTTATTTATTTCATTTATCCATTTTAACAAAAAATATTAATTAAAAAATGGATTCAAATTTGCTTTTAACTCAAGCTATCTCCGCTGCAAATTATTTTTACTGTTGAAGGCGCTAAGTCAACGGTTCTGTCTGTATTGACAGCTTTTTCACCCGACTTAAAGCGTTTTATTCCAATTTTAGTTCCAAACTTATGCATTTTATTTTCTTTGCACTCATTTTTCCACACATCTTCTTATTAAGAACTAACTTCTTACTTCCTAACACGTAACTTACTATGCTTAGAATAACTAATCTAAGAGAATTAAATGAAAATTTGCCTTTTTACTTCACATATGATTATGACTTCAGTGAAAAAATCCAATCGTATGTAGCGACGCAATTCGGAATCATAACGACGCAAAGCGAATTTAACAACTTTGTAAAAAGCGACACAAATCGAAACGATGCAAATAGGACCGACGGAAATCGGGGCTCTAGTAAATATCTTTTGCAATATGGATAGCATTCATATAATTGTAGAATTCGAATTACTAATTCTTCTAATGAAAGCCACCTGGATAGTGAATGGGGAAAGATTTTGTTTTTTATGTTTAATTTCAAATAATTTTTGTATATCGAAAAATGGGTTGTTACGTTGTGGACTGTTCCCAATATAATTGTCAATATTTCTTGTAAGTCATAATTCTATAACTCTAGTATAAAATCGTCAATGGTCATTTTACTGTCTTTCCTCAAAAAAATCGTCAAAATGACGAAAAATCGTCACATCTAACAACCCAGGTGGTGTGGCACCTCCAGCTAAAAGGAAATAAGCAAAACACTCGCTTGCATAAAAAAGTATTTTACGCAGCTGCAAGAAAAAGTATGATCCCTGAAAATAATAGGACTAGTCCAAACACGCGTGTAAAATGAAGCCCACAAGGGACTAGGATTAGTCCAAAAGTAACCCAAACGCATGGAAAAATAGGTATATTTAACATTACGATGTCCTAGGGCAGGACCATATAACCCAGCTTTGGATTAGAAAGGAGTAGTCTTAAAACTACTTCATGGTATACTTAAGAGGATTAGTTTTGAAGTCGTTTAAAAGCGAAAACATGTCGTTAAAATACGAAGGCATGTTGTCTCACTATAAACACTTTTTGACAATGACAAGGTCCATCCTAACAATACATTGGACCAGTCCAGGTTGTAGTCCATTTGATCAAAATGGATCAGGTAGTCCAATATTATTTGCAGTGATCTCACCATGAAATATAACTGGGGATAAAATATAGATCACATTTATTATTTATTTGTGTAACACATTTAGAAAGGAAAACGACAACTTTTCAAATGTTTGCATAGATGTTTTTTAGAATGAAAGCATGCATGGCACATTTTGTAGGAAAAGAAAACACCATTAAAACAGAGGTTAGACTTGCACTGGGAGAGTTGACTTTGTAAAGTGGACTTTGGAAATATATTTTGCACTGCGTTCTTACTTCGTCTAATACCGGTCATAATTTGTCTCCACTGAATTTATTGCTCACCAACATAAGTCTTGTCTAGGACTTTTGTTGCAGCAATTATAATGATTATTAGTTTTTATGAGTTTTTAACTCTTTTGCACAAGTTAGTGATTTTATAAACAGCAACTGCTTCTACTACTGCAGCAATATTTACTACTTGTTGCAGATGAGGATGATGATGATGATGCTTCTACACAGCTTCTGCAGCAACTTAAAACTCATCTTTTTTAGCACGTTTCAGTAGCTTATAATATCTCTAAACGTGGCTAATGTTTTGGGTTATCTATTCTTCTTTAAAAATTTTATAGCTTTCTGTTGTTCCTTCTTATATTTCTAAGCATTCAAACAACATTAACATTCATTTATTGTAGCAAAATTGTTGTAAGTTGGTATCTTTTTTTCTGCAAGTTTTGTATGTTATTTTTTCTCTAGCGATTTCTCTTGTCTTAGAATTTGTAAGGTGTTTCTTGTGCAGTTAAGCTGTATGGGATATGACATGTGTTTCTATGCGCCTGTACACATCGTACACGTATGGTGTGAGGGAAGTGTTAGATTTTTATGGTCTTTGTAATGATTTACAAATAGCTTTAAAATTTCAATGATTAATTACATAACGCCTCCGAATTTTTCATATTCTTACAGGCAAAAAAAAAAGAAAACATAGCTGGCACATTAAATGAAAAGACAACAGTTTGCAGATAATGAGTTATGTTTATTTATTTTTGTTTTTATTTTTTAATTTAAAAGGTTAAGAGAAGAACTGCTGGTTTTTAAAAAAAATCAAGATTACTTTTGAAATTAAATAGCTGTTGTTTATTAGTTTAAAAGCTTATAAAGTCCTATTTTTGTTAAATAGATAACGATTTTTATAATCAAAAGGGTTTTTATACCATTGATTGAAAAAAAATTGCCATACAATTTTGCACTATATAGGAAATCCATACTTATCCAAACATATTATAATGAAATAAGTCCCTTTACACCGAATGCATTTTCTTCAAATGGATTTTAACATTAATCCAATGAAAAATAACATAAAAATTTAACCTTAATAACACAGACAAAAATATCAAAAGTTATTTAGTAATTAAAGGAAATTTGTTAAAACTTTTCTAATATTTTTAACAATTTTCTTAATAAACATGTTCGTAAATTGTCATATTAACAATTTGTTTCATTTGTAGAAAATTAAAATTACATCATAGAAAAATATAATTTTGTGTCAAAAAATTAAAAATATAAAATAAAAAAATCTGGATTTTAGATCTTAAATCTTTAAAAGATTAAGGCCCGTTTTCACAACATACCGATAGCTAAAAGAAGACTTTAACCGGCTTTATAATAAGTGTTCCATTATTAAAACTTTTCTTTAACCTAAAGTGAGCGATAAAGTAGATTAAGAATTATCCTACCTGTTTGGTTAAAATTAAGTTGTAATAACGGAACACTTTTTATACGTCCGATTAAATCCTACCTTTAGCTTTCGGTAAGTTGTGAAAACGGGCCTAAACGATATGAAGATTATTGCGAAATTTAATTCATCTTCACGGTAAGTAACGTTATTATCTAATGATTTTTAAAGAAATTTTAACCATTCTTTTATAAATTATAGATTTTGAAATATTAATGATAGTGGTGCCAAGATTCCGTTTTGTGCATACAAGTCAAGAAATGGAATAAATTATAATGTTATAAGTGATGTTTTTTAATATTTTGCTAAAAAAAAATAATAACAACAACTTTTTATTGCATCATTTGCATCAAAATATTTTCTTTATATTTTAAACTCACAATAAAAAAATTATATTTAATTGTTAGCAAATATTTCATTCAATATTACAAACACATTTTTTAAAATATTTGTTGAGTTTTAACAATTTTAATTAACAAAATAATTTTTTGTGTATTTACAAATTTAGTTGTTGGTGCCTTTTCAATTAAAAAGTTAATTGTATTGACGAATATGCTATTCAATATGACAATTGATTTGTTGTAATATTTTTCTGCGAACGCTTCATTTGATTAATAAAGCATGTCTCATTATCCCCCAGTTATTGAAATTTTTTTTTTAAATTTATGAAAATTTTGCATTAAATGAATGGAAGAAATATCTTACTATTTGCTATCGCATTAATGAGAAACATTTTATTAACATACTAATGAAGAGTAAAACGTTAAAAGAATTTTTTTTCCATATTTTAATAAAAAGGTTTTTGCATTTCAATGAAAATTTTAATTTGTTCAACGCATTGTTCGAAAATAAACACAAAATATCGTTCCTTAGTGTTCGGTTCGGTAGATTTGTGGAAAACACTACTACGCTACTAGTGTTTGTGTACAAAATTATAAAAAAAAATAACGTTTTCCTGTTAGTCATCGTTCAAACACAACAAAATATGAGAACATTTAATTCTGTTCGTTTTTTTTTTAAATCCACAAACTTCATTGTGTTCGGTTTGGCTCATTAATTTTCGAACCTTTTGGCTGGTAAAAAAAATCAAAAATTTTTTACAAAAACAAAAATAAAACAAAAAGCCAGCAAAAAAATTTACACAAACAAAACATATACACAAAACACACACGCGCTGTTTTTGGTGCGGTCGTTGCTAAAATTTGTTGTTTTTTCATTTCTTTATCAATGTAAAATTAGAAACATTATATAACATTAAAATATAATGTTTGTCTACAGTATCACTACAATTGTTCTGTTTTTTAATGATATTATATAATGTTCGGTTCTTCCTTGAAAATAGTTTCGAACGGTATTAAGGTTTGTGTTCGTCTACACAATCACTAAAAAAATAGATATCGTTCTTGTGTGTGTGAGCCGAACGCTAAATAATGTACTGTTTATTTTCGAATACTGGTTCAATGACATAAATTCATCAAGTTAATAACTATTCTTATGAGAGTATTTTTTTGAGTTTAAGCCATTTTTTCAATGTGCGTTTTGAGCTGTTTTGAAATTTAGTTCTTTTTTTTCAATTCCTGTTGCAAATCATAAAATTATATTAATTTGGTTTCGTTTTTATATTTCTGTTACATCATGGTTTGTTCTTTTTTCAAAATAAGCCTCGAGTAAATTGCATTTAATTCAGTTTTAAGCCCGCGACGACCTCCATCAGTATTTTTAAATTTTACTGGTTTGTACACAGAAAGAAAAACACTCGGGATAAATCAAGTTTTGTATGATAACTTTACGTAAGAGTCGTACTGAAAAATTCAAGTACTAATAACACTAAAACGTACTCAAAACAATCCTAGATGGGATTACTTTCGAAAATCAATCCCTGAATTTCTTGAAATAAGAATAAAATTTTTAAATCAAGCACAAAAATAAGATTAAGCTTTTTCAACAACAAAAACAACAGAACAAGAAGAAAGACATATATTATTTTCATGTTTAACCATCCGGCTTACTCATGTATTGATTTTCTATACACATTTAAATAATGCCTGGCCAGACTCATGTGTACCACGTAGCGTTAAAAAGTAAATTCGCAGTCTTGCTTCTCATTTAGTTTATATTTTTGGTTAAATATGTACATAAGATTTCTTAAGTAAAAACCATATTGGGCATGATGTTGGTGTTTTATCATTTTGTATGGTGTAAAACGGGTAAGTAAATCAATCATAATAATATCCTCTTTCTAGTTTCTTTTTTTGTTTTTTTTTAAGCACGAATTCGGGATAAACTAAACTTTATAATACTTGAATCAAGCGCATTTTAAGATTAATTCAGTCTTAGTTTTACTTAAATCAATCTAATTTTCGGATTATTTCAAGTACGAAATCGGCATTGAATATGGATAATAAAGGTATTTTGCGATTGAAAATCCATACTTGAATCAATCTTTCTGTTCTTGATTTAAGAAACTCTGTATTCACCGTACTATTAATACCGCTTCGGCTTGATTTGAGTACAAATGATTTTGATTTTTCTTTTGAGTGTGGAGGAATTGCACAATAAGTGTTATTTATTTAAAACAAATACTTCCGTTTTTATGGGACTAAGTAGAATAACATTGAAAGCTTTAAATAGCACTAATTTGTGCTGCCCACTTTCGAGAGTTGTGCATAAGGATCTTAGGAAAGCAGCCAAATTTTTGAGTTTAGCTTGCCTGTTTTTACTTGAAAAATAAAGAAATTTAGACTTTTAGCCCTAGTCGAACGGAACAGGTACGATTTTAATTTTTTTTAATATTGAAATTTTAGACTTTAAACAACTTACAAGCGGTACAAATCCTTTGCGAGATGTGATTCTACACAAAAAAAATGTATACAAAAATTCTCGTAGATTGCATGCCAGATGGTGCGTAACCAAGAAATTTTCGCATAAAATAATCGAAGTGTTTTTAGAATAAAGAAGTAATTCATCTAATGAGATATAAATACAACTCATATATTTTGCAAAATTATTTTATGAATTACACAAAGCAACAAGGATTTTGTTGATTAAGAACTGAATATTGTTTTTAAGATAATTTAAGACGCTGAATCTAAATCTGCACTTGGTTTTTTTAATGTTTTTTTAGGTCGACTTTTCGTAATATACCGCTATGTCCAAAATTAAGGCACTTTCGATACATATATTGGAATAACTTAAAAACGGTTCAAAATTCGTCAACGATATTATTTTTAAGTTTCAGAAATATGGTTGAAGTTTTGAAAAAAAGAACTTTTTAAAATTAAAAAATAAATAAAATTGCGACACAACTCACAGTTCTGGTTTAAAAACATTAAGTTAAACATATTGCGAATAAATTAAGCTTTATTTCATTGAAATCGGTGCAGAACTTAAGAAAACTGAATTAATAAAAACCGCGAAACAATGGGATAAACAAATTTTTTTGTCCTTTAAAATTTCATAAATAATAAAAATGAGAAAACTGAATTGATAAAAATCGCCATTTCCATACAAAAATAACTTTTTTTAATGTGTGTGTGTTTGCTGCTGTTCCATTTATGGACGTTTTTCCATCACTTACAAATTAAGTGCAGTTTTGAATAAAAGCGAAACGCTTTCATCGATTTGTATGATCTATGTCTAATTTTGTTCATAGGTAATGTCGCTTTACGTGAATGCAATAAAGGCAGAATTAGTCTTTACTTTCTGTTTCTGGTCTGTTCTGTTCTGTTCCGTGCCGTTCTTTTTCGAGCTGGTAATAGTAACTTTTTCTGTAGCAACTTATCAGCCTTTTATGAAAAATTTATTAGTTTTGCACCGTCCATTGTTTTATATCAATAAGTTTAATGCACATGAATTTGATGAACTCTTAAAATCAAAAAATAGTTTATTTCAATAAAAATATGTGTTTTTTATTATTTATTTTGATGTCACTAACAATTACTTAACAAGTTTTTGATTTTAACAAACTGAGCCGCAACAGAACAGAAAAACTTATCAATTTCACAGGCTTTTTAATAACAAAGACAAATCAGCTGATTCGTAACAGAACAGAAAGTAAAGACCTACTGAGCCTTAAGACTTTAACTTTTTCCCCTTTTAGATTTTTCCTGATTTTTAAAAATACATTTACATTTTACATTTATATTTTTTTTTTTTTGGTTTTTTTTTACGTAAAAAACAAAAATTTGATTGAAGAGCACAGTTATGATTTTTTGAACATTTAATGTTTGTATAAAACTCAAAAATACGATTAGCATCTGTAACTTAAAAATTCGAGCTGATGGAGAAAATCGGAGATTAGATTTAATATCAGCAACCTCAAATATGTAAATAATTGCATTAAACTTCCAATCAACACAAAAAGTTAAATTTTGTACTCTGCAATATAGTAAATCAAGTTTGTTTCTTAAGTCTTTTGATTTCGCTGTCGCTGAAAATTTCTATGAAAAGTGTATTATACGTTTTGTTCTACTATATTAGTTTTAATTTACTAATATTAAATATGTTAGTTACCATATTTTAAGGTGGTCCAGATATCAGCATGTAAAAAAATACAACATTTTATTCCAGACAGTACCCACATTTCAGACACCATTTACTATACATACGAAGTAATTTTTCATGATAAGAAATTGTATTTTTAAAATAACTGAAACAACAAAATAAATATTTCACAGTGACTCATTACCAGTCAAAAAGTTTTAAAAACAAAAATGATTTTTACTAAAGAAAAATTTAGAAAAAAAAGGAACGAAATCACTGCAAAAAAGTTATAGGCTTAAATTTAACTTCGTCTAGTTGTCAAATTTTCCGGCAACTTATTTCAATCACTTTTTGTTTTATGTGAGTGAGTGTGCGTTTGTGTGTTTTTTTTTGGAGCCTATAATTCCTTTTCAACACACATGTGCCATAAATATTAAAACACTAAACTCGATTGCTATTTACAACATTTGCCACATATAAATACACATACGCAGACTTAACGTACACACATAAAATTGGTATTAAAAACCATTAGTGCGTGCCACATTTATACGGCAAACAATCAATTAATTTTCAATGTTGCCAACATTTTTTGCAAAAATAAAAACAATTTACTTTAAGTTTATTTATTAATTTTTTTTGTTGGTTGTTGCAACAGTTTTTGTTTTTTAACGGAAAGTTTGTTTAAAATATTAAGTTTCCTAATGGCGGCGGGTGTTGTCAGTTTTAAAAGCAATTAAATGTTAAAAACAAAAACTTGAGTTTTTTTCTAATATTTTACTTTAAGACAGTAACTAATGGTAAATAAAATTAAATTTAATAAGCCATTTTAAAACTGTGGCGCTTTAAAATCTAGTTTCTAAGTTTTGGTTTTATTATTAATGTATATTGATTTTGAGAAAAAATAAAAAATAAATACTATTGTTAATGGTCAGGAGATTATAAATATATTTACGACTTGAAATTAACATTTTTAAATGCAACAATTGATGACATTTAGTGAAATATAGTTGATTTTAAAGTGATGTATGTGCTTACACTGACAGTAATACCTGGCTCTTTTGTCTTTGCGTTTATGTAATACTTTTTTATATAAGTGTAGAAACATTTTTTAATTAATTTTTCAGATACAAAAAAAGATTTCCATAAAACTCTATCTTTGTTCTATAATGATTTTTTCAAATGGAAGTTCAACACTCGTTCACATATTTACATTAATCATTCTAAGGGTTATAATCAGGTGGAGTTTATAAAGTTTTTTGCTTGCAAAATAAATTTTTTTATATTTCGCAGGCATTTTTGAAGTTTTTTGTTTGAAAAATAAATTTTTGTATCTTTCGCAGGAATTTTTGAAAAAATTCTTCATTTATAGGAGAGCATATATTTTGGAAATTTGAAAACAATTATTAAAAAAATATAAGGAAGTATAGTCAAGCCCGACCATATGATACGCTACACTATAGTATTGACAGAAATAAGTTGGAAAACAGGTCCTAATATGTCTTAAAATTCACATAAGAGTTCTTATTGAGATTTTTTCATCTTAAAGTGGACCCACCAGTGGACCAAATTTAACCTTCGCCTTACCAAAGATGTTTATGTTTATCGTTTACCAATCCCACCGGGTGTAATTGCGTGTTTATAAGCGATGAGCACAAGTTTTCACCATATACATATTTTTCCAAATTTTTTTTAAAGAAGTTTTCGTTTCACAAATTTTTTTTTTTAGTTTTTTTTAAAGAAAACAATTTGTTTATTGAGTAAAAATTTCCTTTAAACTTTAGCAAACATAAGAAAGTTATTAAAGAAATAACACCGAAAAAATCACCCGTGTGGGTATTGGTAAAGGGGAAAGTTAGTCTAAATACCAACATTGTTTATCGCAACAAAGACTTTCATTAAAAATTTGAAATTTCATTTACACTTTTCCAACAATTGAAACTTCATTCAATAACTGAGACACATGTATCTTCAATAAAAACCTTTTTTTAAATAATTAAAAGTAAGAAACTTTTAAAAAAAAAAAGCTTTTATTTGAATGCGCTAAAAAGAAAAAAAAAATTATTTTTTGCTGTAAAACTTTTACTATCAACTTAAAACATTATTACACAATTTATATAATATAAAAGCTTGTTGCAAGATTTAAGTATGTTCTTTTATTTACTTAGCTTGAAAGTTTTAATAGTTTAAATCAAGTAACTAACCCAGTAAAAAATGGAGCTTACTTGTAAGTAGTTTTGTAAGGGAGAGAAGCACAATACCACCTTACAAACCCGATTTCAAGAGGCATGATTTTTATGTGGCGAATTCCCACTTGGAATCACTACTTTTTATCCTCTCTGCTTTAAAACAATTTGATGACTGATTGCGTTATAAAGAAATGTAATTTCTTTCTTCGGTTATATTTCGGAGATGATCGTAAACACATTTTAAAATCATTGCAACACAACCTGCTTCCATGTAAGGAAATAACAGAAGCACTTGGAACATTGTTCGTGAAGTTTTTTTAAATAATGATTTTAATTATTCCTTTACCACCTGCTTACTTATAACGGATAATGCAAAGCTATTTAATCATTTTTATTAACTTTAATTAAAAATTCACTTGAATGGTATTCGCTTCTCTGCTGCTTCTTTGAAGTGTGTATTAGCCAGCGCTTATGTAGTTTTCGTGCTTCCAGAATCCTAAAATTGTTTACTGGGATTTTTTTTGTTTTTCTGCATAAATTTCCCGACAAGCTTTTCTATCATATAAATTGTGTAATGACGTTATTAGTTGATAGTAAAAATTATTTATTTTTCTTTTTAGCGCATTCAAATAAAAGCTTGTTTTTTAAAAAAGTTTTTTACTCTAAATTAGTTTTTAGTTTTTAGCGCATTTAAATACAAACTACTTTTTAAAAAAGAATTTTTACTTTTATTTTTTTTTAACTCGCATTCGTATTCTCAGCAAGCATTAAAAACTTAGTCAGCCATATTGTATCTAGAGTGACGTCACTTCATTTTTCGGGATTTTCGGGTTCCCTGGATTTTCCGGGATTTCGGTATATTTGGGGATCAATGTGTTTCTTTAATATACCATTTAAAAAAAAAAAAACTTAACAAAACAATTTGATTCTTTTTTTTTATTAACTAAATTTTATTTATATTATATGTATTTTATTCGACCTTTATTATTATATGTAATATAACTAAATTTTCAAGCTTGAGGTCTTTTTTAATTTTATATAAAAAACTTAAACGTTTATGTTAACCAATATTTCGGCACTTCTTTGAGTGCCTTCTTCAGGGTTCTTTTTTAACAAAAATTAACAATTTTTTAATATAAAACAAATTTAACAAAAATTGACAAACTTAAAAAAATTTTTTTGGAATTGAATAAAAAATATTTTTCAATACAAACTTGATCTATTACAATATACAAAAATTTTTTTTCCCTTCCGTTTCTACTTTTATAAATTAACCCCCCTATTCATAAAAAATATTATTGATTTATAAGAAGTTTATTAAAAAAAATTCTATAGGAAATTCGTTTAATAAACCTGTTATTAATCTGAAACATTTTTTATGAATAAGGCCTTAAATGTCTATAATTTTGTACATTCTCAGTGTCAGACTTAAAATTAAAATTATTTGTTTTAAAATTTTTAAAAAAGAAAAATTAACAGAACAATTCATTAACAACTTTTTTTTTGTGAAAGAATCTGGGAATGTATTATATAAATATGAAATTCAGATTCGAATAGTATGAAAATTTAATATTTATATTTTTTTTTATCTTTAAAAAAGAAAAATTAACAAAACAATTAATTTTATATACAATTTTAGATTTTTATTATGGTTTTATGTCTTAAATTAAGTCTTAATTGTGTAGACGTTTGAAATGTAATCCCGTATTCATAAATGATTATTAAAATGGCAGACGAGCGCTGGTTAGCTTTGCGACAGAATAGAAAACAAATGAACCATTGAGAAAACCAAATTTCTTTAATGTGCTGTTTTTTGTTGGTAAAAAAGATAATCGCTTAATGAAAAAACGGCCATAATTTTTCATACACAAAAGTTGTTAAAATTCGGGATTTGTCAGTCCCGAAAAATCCCGGGAATCGGGATATCCCGTTTGGTATCCCTAGTTGATACGCATATTATAGAAGTGCATTCGAAATAACTAGTCCGGCATCTTGTTTGTGCCGCCATATTGGATTTAGACTAACTACTTTTTTTCCTGATATTCTTAGCAAGCCCTTTCATTTGATACCCATATTGTAGAAGTGCGTTAAATATAAATAGTCCGTCGTGTTGTGTGCGCCCGCCATATTGGATGTAAAGTGGCCACTTGATTTGTCGAGTTATTCTTAGCAAGCCCTTTCATTTGATACCCATATTGTAAAATTAAAAATAAGCAGTCCGCCATGTTGTGCGTGGCCGCCATATTGGATTTAGAATGACGTCATACAGTTTAACATGCATTGTCATCCAAACTGAACGTGTATACAAAGTTTCAGCTGAATCAGTTGAATATAACTGCTTCAAAATTGAGTTACAAAGTTCCACCCGAACATAGTAAGTTAAACAAAAGCTTTTAATAATAAAAAGGAGTTTGTGTGGGAAATATGTGCAATGAGCAAGGTTGAAACCCGAAACGATTTTCGGTGTTGGTATTAAAATATTTGTTATTTCGGTATTGGTATCAGTATTCACCCAGCCTGCAAAATACTCCGACGTTGTCTAAATTAGTCATTTCTTGCAATTGTCTGACTTCATTCTTAGAGACTTCGTTCAGATTTTTGTCAGACATTGAATATACTTACTGTCTGGGCGATTTCTGATCGATTTCGAATGGATATATCATGGGAAATTTATGTACAGATATGCCTAATAGAGGGAATTCTTACAGACGTGTCTAAACAGACTTATCATTTTTTTTTTTGTTTTGTTATTTTATTGTTTCAAGATAAAAAGATTAAAAAAAGGTACGTACGTGTAAAATTTATAATGTACTTTTATATATTTTGCAATAAAAGGAATTCTTTCAGCTATAAGTTAAAAAACAATAATAATCTCTGCTTGTTCATAAAAATTTTCCATGCCTTTTTCATTACATTTCTATGAGATATCTATCAGAAATGTCGGCAAAAAACGAGAATTTCCCACGACATGTCTGTGAGAATTCGTGTCAATCACTTCATACGTTTTTGGGTCAGAAATCTGACAGAATTCTTATACGATTCCGACTTTTTTATCGACGTTTCTCTCAGATATCTGGAAGAGGTCGGACTATTTTGTTGGCTAGGTAGCCAGATATTTCAGAAAAAGTCGGAATCGTATATGTTTTCTGTCAGATTTCCGATCCAAAAATGTATGAAGTGCTTGACACGAATTCTGGCAAACATGTTGGGGGAACTCTGATTTTTTAGACGCCGTTTCTTTTAGATATCTGACAGAAATCTAATGAAAAAAGGCATGGCAAATTCTGATGTGTTAGCCGGCATTCTAATTGTTTTCTGTTCATTAAGTATCAAGTTTCGCTTTACTCCTGTTACGTGTTAGGTTCCACTTTTATAAGTATTATTTTCCAGCCTTTGACGACCTTCATTAGCACTTCTTCTGTTTTACTTGTTTATAGTACTAAATTTGTGCATTTTATGCAATAATTAAAATAAAGTGAATGCGAATTTTAAGTACACTAAGCAAGTCTGTATTTGAAAAGCAATCAAAAAAATTATTTTAAATTTAAAAGAAAACATACAATGTTTGAAAATATCAAACATATTATTGTTATTACATACTAACCGTTGCATGTTTGGAGACAACCATAATATGGTTATGGATTTTAGATGGATGAAGCTAACTGGTTTCCAGCTACAAAAATATGGCTTAAGCAACCATATTATGTTTAAGAGTATTGTTATAAATTTATTTTATTAAAACAATATATTGTTAAAATCAACCATATTTGAATTTTCAAGGGAGGTAAAAACTTTATTGTTAAATAAAAACAAAATATTATACATCGTGAAAAATTAATGTTAAAAACCATAATATGTTTTACTTCAACCATGTTTTTTCTCTGCGTGTAAGAAAGCTTGATTCTAAGAAAGAATTTAGTCAGCAAGGCTCGATTGTTCTCACCATTCACTGTAACGGCAGCTCCCTGCTCATTTCAAATGGATGTAATGGTGATTATTTAACAGCTTGATGATTGTCTTCACACTATTAAATTCGCGAACAGATTAATTATTTTTTTTTCAAAGCAAATATCCAAAATTTAGAAGCATTGTTCTAGCGTTAAACCACAAAGCACACAGATATGAAAAAAGTGTCGCGAGAAAAATGCTCAATTCATATGTGACGGCAGCTTTCGATTAAAGAGAAAGAAAGGGGTTTTTGGTAATGAAGTGGCACTGTATAAAAACATACCGTAACAGTCAACACAAATTGCATGATCAAAACAAACATGCAAAACGGGCAGCGTTTAAAGAAAAAGCCAAAAATAAACACAATATTTTCTATCTCGTGACACCTCTGACTTGCCAAACTTAACTGAACAGAAATGTCAACACAGTTTGACATTCTCACTTGTCAAACCATTGTTATCGACATTTAAAGATCTCAAGCAGCTAAAAAACACCCTATAGTAGGTCGGATGTTTTAAAGGAAAGTTAAAAAAAAATACTTTACCTGTAATCTCATTGGTAGATAACGAAATGTTCCTCAACAAAACATCTGAAGTCGCTTAAATCAAATTACAGATTATTCAGAGAAGAAGAAGAGATAGAAATTATTAAAACTGTTTTATATATATTTTTTTAGGCGGTGATCTGAAGCGAATTGTATCCATGAGAGTTCTTTAAACTTATTTTGAATAAGATGATTCCATGTGAAATAATTGGCATAGAGAGTATTATAGTACAGCCTTGATATAGTCCTGATTATATCGACCCCTTTGAACGAAATTATCGTATGTTACAAATACCAAATTTTACAGGACAGCAATTTTTCTACTTTTCTCTGCTTTCACTTGCAATATAAAAATGAAAATATACATGTGCTTAGATAAGATAAGACGAAGTGGAATTCGACTACAATATTTTGCAAGGTGACGTCTCTTTGAATGTAGAACAAGATTGCATCAAAAACTAAATTTCAAAAAAATTGGCATATACGATAATTTCGCGCAAAGGGGTCGATATCTTGGTCAACCAACACAAACCATTAGTTCTGTACTGTTCTCAATTAAAACCAATATCACAAAAATTAATATTCTAGAAAACTCTAACACCTTTTTAGAAAATCCTAGAAAAATATAAATAAGTCAATTGACAAGTTCTTAAGTTTTTTTTATTTAAATCATTATTTATTTATTTATTTATGAAAAACATTTTAATTGAATACCAGTCAATACAAGTCGATGACTCATTTATCTTCAACACACATCATATCCAATTTCATTCAAATTTTCAACATATAATAAATTTGTTTGCAATTTTGGCAACGAAACTAAAACGTTATTCATTTAAATTTAACAAATAAACCACAAATTGCAGGTAATCGTTAAGAAAAACAAAAAAGTATATACAAAACTTTTAAATAGAATAAATAAAACAACCTGATTTACGAAAATTAAAATACAAATGCCAAAAAAAACATGCACTACAATGCACCAGAAATTCTCAAGTGAATTGGTTTAACAAACTTCACAGTAAAAACACGCAAATTAACTTAAACTATAGACCACTAAGAAGCAACGGAAAAAAATTGAATCAAACAAATAACAACAAGAGCGAAGTACTAAAACAAAAAAAAAAAAAAACCTTTATAACAACCTTACAAGCCAACAAATATGAGCAAAAAGCGCCAGAAGCCAAGACACTAAAACAACACACCACCGAAAAATTAACCTTATAAAACAGAGCCTTAAAAGAAGCATTCTATAGTTGGAAGACCGCATGTAAAATAAGGAACTTAAAAGTATTTTGCTGCTGGAGTCTGTAGGTTGACAACAATATTTCTTAATCCAACACTTTTTGCGAGATACACAGAAAAAATTAAAAATTGTCTCTAATCACCAAATTCATTCCAAATTCATTCAATCAGTCAACCCATTTGTTGATTTTGCATCTATTACCAAAATGATTATATTGATTACTAAAAATTGTAAAAATTTTAACTGTTGAATTTTTTTTTTTCAATAAATGATATTTTTAATTTCAATTAAAAAAATTATCAAAAACCTTTGCCGTTTCACACAATGTGTTGAATGATTTCGACAATTTCCAACAATAATTTCACAAGTTTGAATTATTTTGTTTTAATCGAAATAATTTTTTGTTATTTAATTAATATTTTCATTCAAACTTTATTTCAAAACAACTAAAATGCAACAAAAAAAAATAATTGATTCAATTATCACATTAATTAAATTTAAATTCTTTCTTAATAATTTTTTTAATTGATATTGATTCTTATAATATTTTGTGGTATACTTAACATTTTAAAAGATTTATGACACAGACAAAATTAAAAATTGTCTCAAAGCACCAAAATCATAGAATCAAGCAAACAATTTGTTGATTTTGCAGCTATTACCAAAATGATTGTATAGATTACTAAAAATTGTAAAAATTTTAAATATATTTTTTTTAATAAATGATATTTTTAATTTTAATGAAAAAAATGACCAAAAACTTTGCCGTTTCAAACAATGTGTTAATTAATTTGATTAAATATACATAGCTCAGAATTTGACATTATCCAGCAACAATTCTACATGTTTAAATTATTTTATTTTAAACGAAAAAATCAATAAAGATTTTTTGTTATATAATTTACATTTTAATTCAAACATTATAAATTTTCTAAAACAGTCTGCTATAAGTCCTCTATCCATGAGCGCCCACCAAACTAAGACCCCATAGAAAAGAATAAGTCTTGGTCTTAGTCGATGGATTAAATTAAATTTATATCGAAATTTATTTAGTTAAGTTTTGTCTTTTGGCCTAAACTTTATCCTAAATAACTATAAAGGAAATTTAAAAAGTACTTTTCGAAACTATTTCATTAACCTTTAAATCATTCTTTTGTAAAAAACCGCACAAAAGGAAGAAATAATTTTTACGTGATAAACAAAAAAAATTGTTGAGGTACACTAAAGAAACCTTGCAATATCAATTAAGTAATGAAAGCACATTTTTTGATTAAAAAATATTTTTTAGTAACGAAATATTTCAGAACTTAAGTAAGTGACCCTCGTGTGTGGTTTTCCCCACATATGAAGTCGGCAAGTGTGAATCTGTTTGATATTGTTGCGAACTGCATGCGATGTACAAAATATAAACAAGCTTTGTATGATATGTTGTTAATCACCAACGGGATTACAATAATGTTACGTAAATTACTATGGGGTCACAATAAAGTAGACAGACAATGCATATGTGTGAAAAACCACACACGAGGGTAACTAGCGTAAGTTTTTCTTTGAGAGTGATTTGAGGGTTTAGACCTTATGAGCTTTTCTGGAATAATACCCATATATATTATGATATGGTCAATTATTATCTCTCCTAATAAAATCTGGCTGCTAAAATTTTATTTGTGTGGACGTTGCTTCTGCTATATTTTGTTCTGGTTGGATAAACTTTACTGTTAAATCTTCAAAGACATTCATTAATGGTGATACGATTGTTATATTGATTAAACTATAGACTAGTTATTAGTACAAAACTGATTTACTGATTAAATACTTTATCACTACTGGCTTTTCGCTACACGATTTTTTTTCTGTTAAAGTTGCTTTAGTTGTAGTTTGATGTTTGAGTTTTTGTTGCAACATGTCAAAATAAATCAATTGATTGATCTTGTTTTATTTATGTCCATTACAATTTCGATCAATGAGCATCAATTGTAAGTGGAGAACGATGGAAAATGAAAAAAAATCAGGGAACGAAAAAAAGATAAAATAAACATAAACGCGTTTTTTGTATGCGTCATGAGAAAAAAACAAGAGGGTTTCGTTGCAAACATTATATAGTTTTTTTTTGTTTTTTCCTATTTGGTTTCTTAGGACTTGCTTTGCTTTTTTTAGTTTCTTAGAAGATTATGTGCCTTTTCAAGCGGCAAACAAACAAATTGAGTTTAATTGAAACTACACTCAAGCGTATTACACACACACTCGCACTGAAAATATTTAACAAGATTTTTTTTTGGTTTTCTTAATATAAGTAAGACCCACCGCTACACCAATGCAGCAGCAATATTTATTCTAGTGGTGTGCAGCATCAAGCAACAATCTATCTATCCATCACCATGATTTAACTCAAGGAATTCCTTTACAACGTTTTAGATACCAGCAGTTGGTTGCACACATGTATGCCAACATTACATATACACACACTCAAGTTAGTGTTAGTTTGTTGTTGGCGGTATTTTTTTTCAAAAGTTTCTTGACAGCAGGAATATAGAGAAGATATTGAAACGTGTGGACGGACGGACGTATGTTTGTTTAACAGTAATGAATTCATTGTGTTGGTTCTGGCTTAAAACATTCGATCAGCCATATTTGGTAGCATGTGAACTATTTGCCAATTTAATCATAATTGCCTCTCAAACGCTGCATCATGATAGTTGTTTTGTTTTTGTTATATTATTTTAAAGTGATTTTTCTTGTGTGGCTTCTATGGATTTATTGATTTTAATGAGTCAAATATTTATTTTATTTTAATTTTTGTATGAAAAAAAATCCATTTAATATCATTTAGATGAACTTGTTTAAGATCTTTTATGGTATTAAGTTATTTTGGTTTTATAATTTGTCAATTATATTAAGAATGAATTATCTGGTTATATTTTACAAAGGATTAGTAAAATATTTTTAATAACTGTATGATTAATTTGGTGCTAAAATTTTTGTGTCATATTAGAAAAAATTTGCTGATAATTTATTTATGTGTTTCTCACTCTACAATATTTCTGAACGATAATTGTCAATACGGCAATAATTAAAAAAAAAAATTACAGAAATTTTGCGAAAAATTTATTTTAAAAGCGAATTTAAAAATATTTACAAATATTGAAAATAGAAACTGGGAATTATTTCCTTTCGAAGGTTACTTTATATAATATTCAACATTTTTTATTTTTCGAATTTATTCTATGAGCTAAATTTCAGTTATGAATAGGACTATTACACAAAAGCTTTATAAAATACATTACTGAAATTTAGCTCATAGAATAAATTCGAAAAATAAAAAATGTTGAATATTGAAAATATTTATTTATAGTTAAATTAATTGTAAATTTAGTTATATATACTATACAATTACATACTAAATTTAAAAACTTTTATCGGATTTAAAAATAATAAATACATTTATTAATTAATGGAAATAGTAAAAACCGGATCCATGGTTTGAAAACGAACAAGGTTATTTGTATAGGGACATTATCGATTAATTTTAATTTTTAATTTATATCGGTAACTGCATTATCATATCTGCATATCCGCGAAATTGCAGCAGGTACCATGATAGGTGATAAGGGCATTATATAGGGTGGCCCAAAGTGACCGAAGGGGTTTGAGTTCATTATAACTTTTATTGCAACTTTACTTTAACCTAAGAGGTAGGATGAACCTTTATTTACTTTAACGGTCACTTTAGGTTAAGGTAAAGCTTTAATTATGGAGCACTTTTTATAAGGCCGCCGGTTAAAGTCTACTTTTAGCTATCGGTTAGTTGTGAAAACGGGCTTAAATTTAAGAAAAAATATCAAGTTTTTTTAAATACAGTATACACTCAAAAGAAAAAACTATCCATCCGTACTCAAATCAATCCGAAGCGGTATTAAAGTACGGTGAGTCAGGGTTGTCAGATTGATTTTTACCTTTTTCGCCAAATTCAGTGTCAAAAATCACCAAAGCCTTTATTTTCTAGTTTTTGACAGTAAAATACATATTTTTTAATTTATTAAAAATATTTTTATAAATCCTAAAAAAATTAATGAATTCAAAAAAGAATTTTTGCGGATGGTATTAAACAAATATTGAATATACATTTTTATATAGTTGCAGTTTTGTTATATATCTAAAACGCTTCACCGGCAAAGCTCCCTGTTTGTCTTCTTTTTTGGAATACATTGTGAAAGAATTGAGATGGTACAAAAGAAGTGCAACATGTACTATTTACATTCACATAACGTTTAACTCGTAAAAACGGGTCTAGAAATTCGAATTGCATTCTACTTCGAAGGCGAGTTTTAGTAAACAGAAACAGTCAAAGCAAGTTCCTAAAATTGTACGTGCCTGCCGTATCGTTGCAGCTTTAACATTTTGGCATAAACTCAACTAACTTTGCAATCAACCAACGCTAATTTTTCCATTGTGTTTCAAAAATGTCCAAAGGTATGTAAGAGTTCATAAAAATCTTTAAAATATAACTTTTATCCTTTTAGGAACATATGTATGTATGTATATGAACGAAAAAAATTAAAAATATTTTTTTTTTTCAAAAGTTATGTCATATTTTAAATGTCGAATATGTTAAGATTATTTCTTCAATATCTTGAAAACTACTTTGCATACGAAGATAGATGATTTTAATGTCATTTTAAAGAGAATACTTGGGGCTTTAAATCATATATTGAAAAAAGTAATATCTGCAAAATATAAAATTTTAAAAACGGATTAAATCAAAAACTTATTTCTGGAAAAACTGTTCTTAAAAAATCCTGCAACTTTGAAGGAGGTGTTTTTTTCTTTTTTAAAATTCTTAAAATATAATTTTAATATTATACTTTTGAGCAATAAGTACACTGCGCTAGTTGCGAATAACAGACAAGCCGGGCACCTGTCATTTTAACCTAATTGGGGCAATATGAATCCAGTGGTGCTAACCGTTTTTTTTTAGGTTAGCTCTTGATTTCGAGATATACAGTTATTTCGAAAATGAAGGAGGTTGCATAGCATATATTCGCGTATCTCAAAAACGGTTCAGTTTATTGAAATTCCGCAATAAAAAATAAAATCATACATTTGACCCATCTAGGAGCAAATTTGCATATTAAACCGACGATATGCAATCATCAAAAGAACAAGTGCAAAAAACTATTCACAAACTTAAAGAAATCAAAAAAAAAAACTTGATTTATTCCGAGCACTGAAAAAATTAAAACTTTTCTCCAATTACCAAATTTATTCCAAATTCATAGAATCAAGCAACCCATTTGTTGATTTTGCATTTTTTACCAAAATGATTATATTGATTACTAAAAATTGTAAAAATTCAATTTTTTTTTCAATAAGTGATATTATTAATTTTAATTAAAAAAATGATCAATTAACTTTGCCGTTTCAAACAATGAGTTGATTGATTTTGACAATTTCCAACAACAATTTAACAAGTTTAAATAATTTTGTTTTAAACGAAATAATTTGTTCTTAATTGATTATATTTTTTAATTCAAAATTTATTATGTTAATTAAATGAAAATTATATTTATAATTTTCTTTCAACAAAAGAAAAACAATTGATTCAATTATCACATTAATTAAATTTAAATACTTTTTAATTATTTCTCGCAATTGGTGGCCATTTTCTGTTCGCATATTCGTGCATATTTTCCATAACCTTTTGCAAAACTTCAGATGAACATATATTGATTTCGACGGGTATATTGATTTTTAATTGCTGGATAGTCCCAGGTTTATATATATAGACTTTTCCTTTCAACGGTTGAATCCGGTGAACGCCGAAGCAAATAAAAATCGCTTGTACGCGAAATAATTTATTTTGATTAAATATTTATTTTGATTATAAACCCACTTCTTGCAAATACAGCTTTTTGCTATGTCTAGTAGTAAAATTAGTTTATTTTGTCATATTACTACCATGTTAAATCTCAATAGCTATTAACAAAAGTAGTGGTAACGAATATTTGGTTAAATATTTAATAAGTGTGACCGTAGCTTTATAACTGTAAAAATTCAATATTGTGATTTTTTTCAATAAATGACATTTTTAATTTTAATTAAAAAAAGGATCAACAATTTTTGCAGTTTCAAACAATGTATTAATTGATTTAATTAATAATAGCTCAGGTTTTGACAATTCCAAACAACAATTCTACAAGCTTAAATTATTTTATTTTAAACGAAAAAATCAGTTAAGGTTTTTCGATGTTTAATCAATGTTTTAATTTAAAATATATTTCAACACAACTAAAATGTTAATTAAATCAAAATTATATTTTAATTTTCTTTCAAGAAAACAAATAATTGACTCAATTATCACACTAATAAAATTTAAAAAAAAAATTTTTGTATTCCTAAAAAATTACTTTAATAATTTAAATACTTTGTAATCAATTTGGTAATTTATATGATACTACTGATAATTTTTTCTGTGATCGCACCATTAATCAAAATAAAATCGGTTTTAACTAAAAATTTACTAATATCAAAAAATATTAAATTCATTTTATTAATTTGTGTACTGGTGCAAATTTAATAACTTTTTTTAATAAATATCACAAATTATTTAATTTAAATTAATTCTTTTTGTGTTCATGTTGCTATTAATGAAAAATTGCATATACAAATAAAGAGTCTTTAAATTATGAAAATTATGAAATTTGTGGAAGAAGTGTAAATTATAGCGTTCTCAACCAGTCCTAAGTAATATCGAAATGTGTATATTTTTTTTTAAATTTTCGCATAATGAAATTTTTTACCAAATTTTACTAAATTAAAAATGTTGTACCTACTAGCAGGTGGTGAGAATTATCATATCCTGAGCTGGCTTTTCCATACATTATTACTTATTACTATTACTATTCTGGGTTCTTGAGTAATTCTGAGATGATTTAAACATGTCCGTCTGCCTGTCTGTTTGCTAAAATCACTTTCGAACGCATCAAAAGAAAAATAATTCCTTTATTGACAAATTGTTTCTAGTTCACCTAACAACTCATGATCAAAATTCAGCATTACTGGTTCAGTAGGGAAATAGTTATGAACCTAAAAGTAGAACTTTATTTATAGTTCTTTTATAATATTTAGGATAAATTGAAAGCGAAATGCACAAATTGTTATTAAGATTGTTTTGGTATTAAGAAAATCGTAAAGATTAAAAATTTACCCTGGGTCTCATATAATGTCTGTTCTCGGGAAAGTACGCCTAAAATCTTCATACTCTCATAAGACTAGAAAACACCCTACTAAATTTCTCCTAAACCGTTGTTAAGACTAGAAAACACCCTACTAAATTTCTCCTAAACCGTTGTTGATAATTAGATAACATCTTAGAGACTAGAAATCGGTGACTATGGTATTTTACCAGAAATTTAAATCTACATTTTTACATTCTAAATTACCACTGTGAGGGAATATATAATGCATTTTTGCTGGTGTTTGTTATGCAAAAAAATATGTCTTTGTTTCCATGTAAATATTAAATTTAGGGTATAATTTTTTTATAAAAGAAGACCTCAAGCCTAATCAATTTAAAATAATGATTTTATAATGTTTACACAATTTTCTTAGAGGATCAGTATTAGCATAATTTGTTTGGAAAACTTGTAATTGTAGCTTGTAATTATTGTTGAATAAAAATGAAACGCTAAGCATAGTTCTTCTGCTCTCCAGCATTGGTAATTTTATTAATGCAAGCCTTTTAGTATAAGGAGGGATACTGAGGTTAAAATTCCATGTTGAATTACCCAAGCAAAAACGAAGGAATTGTTTTTGGACTGGTTCTATAATGTTTTTGAGATAATCCGCATTCGGTTAACAAATGACAGATCCATATTCCAAGATTGGTTTGACTAAAGATGTATATAACTGTTTAGTAATGATTGGTTCAGTAAACTTCAACACAATGCGAGCTTTGGTTACCATCATATATACTATGTGTTTCTTGCGATTTAATTTAGGATCCAAAAGTATTCCAAGATCTGAAAATTTCGTAACCAGTTCAAGTTGATGTCCACTCAGTGAAAAGTTAAATAAATAGATATTGTTTCATCAAAAACGCATATGTTTACATTTGCTTAAATTGAGTTCCATTAAATTAAGCACACACCATTGAAATAGTTCATCCAAATTATGTTGCAGCAAATTTTTTTCAATGTAATTTTCATAGCTATGAAATATCTTCACATCATCGGCATACATTGAGACGTTACAATATTTAATTACGCACGGCAAGTCATTAGCTACATAATTGATATGCATATGGGGTTAAGCGGTACCACGAACTCTGAAATGGCCAACAACTTATGACACCTTTTTTTTGAGGGCGCACCGATTTTAAGATGTTTTGGAGGCTCAAAAACAAAATTGGTCACCAAAATCGCCACACTGGGTAAAGGGTTTCACTACCGGTTGGTAATAAAATCGAATTTTTGCTGTCCAATCCATGTGTTTATTGCACTGTGATAAAAGAAGATCCATAGATGCCGTTTGTAACATCCAGAGTCAAAACAAATTAACAAAAGTCTCTTGAACTTACATATTAAAAAAAACTTATATACCAGACCTTCCTGCATAAGCAGCTACAACTACTCCCTTTAGAATTACAATTATTATAATGATTAGGTTCTAACTGATTCCTGTACAGGTTCATATAAAAAATACACCTTTTTATTGGCTTATAAGAGTTTCTTTTTTTTTTGCTTAATTATTCAAAACCACAGTTTGAATTGCCATTACAGACAATCATCCACATGTAACGTACATTTATTTCAGGTGATAAATAAATTCTGGCATTAACATGCCATATATTTTCATTATGGGCGACACAGAAAATCGTGTTTTATTTCGTCACAAGTGGATTTAAATAATAAAATGTGTCTAATTTTACACAAACATTCGTACCTTTATGGTTTTGGAAATGGGCATAAAGGAGAGAAAATAAATACATACAGAAATTGAATTTAATAAAATCTATAGTAGAAACCGAATTGAATATACTCTAAGTCGGGTGCCAGATTGATCTTAAATGTACTAATACTGAACGCTGTTAATTTTTATATGAAAAACACTCAACGGATGCGCAACACTTGCGTCTTATGAACATGCCCAATATTAAAAGATCTAGTTCTAATATTGCTATAGGAATATGATTATCTTTCATAAATATTTAGAACTACGAACTCTTGATAGGAGAAAGATGATTTCTTAAAGTTTAAAAACTATCTGCCTGTTTAAGGATTGCGAACGTTAATGTTCGAAATCGATGAACAGGCTGTATTTCTTATTATTTTTGACACAAAAAATTCGTATCAGTTTTATTGCAAATCTGTAGCCTACAGTAAATGTGTGTTGCGGTTTTATTTTTTCATACAGTAACTTTTACTTGTTACATTTCCTTTTTATGGCTGCCTAAAAAGATGTTGGCGAAAATTATACTTTTGCAGTGGCTAAAGCACATGCTTTCAGAGATACCACCAGTATGTAAATACATTTATTTATTTATGTCTGTCCAACATTTCACACTTACCAGGAGATTTTGAGATTGTTTATGATCATTTTGTTTTATATCGCATAAACTTGTAAATTCGTAAAATGTAAAAGGGTTTGCACACACACACACACACACACACATAAAACCCATACATTTTATTGCGTTTGTTACTACAGTTGTCTTCTGTTCATTGTTGTGCGAGTAACAGGTCCTCCTCTCACTACTCACAATGGGTTGTAAATATGCGAAACTGTTGGTGAGTATGTGTTGGTGATCTCGTGCTATGTGTCAATTGTTCAGTTGTACATTTCTCTTGTCATCTTTAAGCTTGATTGCAAATTACGACCATATGTCAACTCCAACGAAACACGCATTTTTTTGTTTTTTTGTTGCAACCAATTGTTTCTCTTGTTATTTCTCTTGTTGTATATTGCCCAGTTTAACTGTCATTTGTTATTTCAACTTGCACCAATGCACATACACAAACAAACATGTGCACTCATTTGTCTGAAGTGTGTGTAAATAACGGTGAAGTGTTCGGTAGTTGTGGGTTTGAATTGTTGTTTAGTCTAGTAAAATTATTTTATCTTGTTAGTAATTGGATTTATTTAGTAAGAGAGTTCAATATATTAGTTATTTGCTCGACTTATGACCTATTTGTAAGTGTTTTTGGGTTAACAAACAATTAATTATTTGATAGGAAAGTGATAAATTAGAATTATTCGAATTATATTAAGCTGCAGTGCTAAGATAATCACAAATAAAAGAAAATTATTTTTTAAGAATAATGGCAAAACTAAAAGAGAGAGAGCAAAACATAATACATATCGTTGTTTTTTAGAAAAATAAGTGGATAAGTGTAAATTCGGCCCTTTTAGAGAGTAAACGGGTAAAATCTCAATTTTGGTATTTTTTGGCCCGTCTGTATTTTAAACTAATAAACGTAATAATAACCATTAAATCACGTTCAAAACTTATCTAAAAATACAAATACGAAATCGGTACTTTTTACAAATTTGAACTTTTAAGGGGTTAAATTCGTTACTATTGTTGGTACTTTTTTACATAGTATTTTTCTCAATTTCTTTGGATTATACGTATTAAATGGGCTCCCACTACAATATTTAAATTTGTATACTTCAATGGTGACAAAAAAGTACCAAAAAGGGGAAATTAAATATCTTTCTTTAGCTTTTTGGCTCTACAACTGGAATTTTTTTTAATAACATATTAGGCCTAGAAACATAAAATTAAACATGCAATATCCTGAGTGCTAACACACTATGGGGGAACTTTTTGGTCTTTAACTACTACCTATTGAACCTTTGAACATAAAATTAAACATGCAATGTCCTGAGTGAATGAGAATCTGTAAGAGGGGCTGTTTAGTGCTTTTTTGTTCTTTGTAGTAAATCAAAAATTCATTCTGGGCTGGCAACGCCGCGGGAACGTTAAGTTATAATATAATTGAATCATTTATTTCGAAAAGGGCTCAGGTACAAATTTTTGGATATTGAATTTCTTGCAGTTTTTAGAGGTAGCTTTTTCAAATTTAGTTATAAATGGAATTCAAAATTTTTACAGAGAGAGGTAGGTTTGAAAAATTAATTTTGATTTCAAAAATTGATATGAAAACATTCTGCACTGGCCAAACGACATGTGAGAGACTCAGGCAGGCTCTAAATATTGTCAAGACCCATGACATCAATATTCTTCTGGAGATCCGCTGGGATAATATAATCCGGGCCTGGAGATTTAAAGGGATGGAAGCTTTTGACCGCCCATTCCACACGATGGCGAGTTATCGGAATATTAGAGATATCCCGGGCGCCACTAAATGTTCCCTCCCTAGGCACATCATCAGTGCAACCTGGGAAGTGTGTATTCATCAGGACTTCAAGGGTGTCCCGACTGTTTGTGGTCCAGGATCCATCCATCTTTCGTATATACGATGGAATATCTGGCTAAGAGGATGAAATCTTACGTAGCCGACTTGTCTCTGAGGAGTTTTCCACGTCGCTGCAGAATTTCCTCCATGACTGTCTCTTGGCCTTCCTGATAAGATTTTTGAACCCGTTTACTGAGGACTTGTAATTGTACCAAACACCATTACGTCTTGCCTCATTGAAGAGTTTCCTGCTTTCCTTGCGTTTTTCAGCAATTTTCTCATTCCACCATATGGGCTTAGCTTTGCCCTTCCTGTCGATTCTCTTACAGGATTCGTTTGTTGCCTCAATTTAGACACCAGTCAATGACTCCACTGCGGAGTCGAGTATGGACACACTGTCTGTGAGAACCGGGCACATAGGGAACTTGTCCCCGAGCACACTCGCATAGATAGACCAGTTGTTCCTTCTTCTATTCGTTTAGGGTTTAACTGAATCAACTCTAAAGGAAACATTGAAATCAATATACATGTGATCAGAGAAGGAACAGTCTTGGACAAGTTCCAATCGCTAATCATATCCGCGAACTTATCACTAATAAGCGTAATATCAAGAACCTCCCTTCTGTTAGTCACAATAAAGGTGGGCTCACTATCCCTATTAACTACTGTTAGTTCACTTCCTACTATGAAGTCCAAAAGCGACTCACCTCGTGGATTGATCTTTCCCAGGTGGTATGATGCGCATAAGCATCAGCACATATTATTAGGGGGATGTTGCGCCTGTTAGCATACGACATCGACTTCCTGGTTGTGGAGTTTGTAGGATCCTGGTCGTGCGCCATTTATCATCTCATAAACCAAACTGTACTGATTTCGCATTCAACTGCGACAGTGAAGGTGTCCTTATCGCTAAAATCAGAAAGAATGAAAGCTTTTAGGATATTTTTGACCATAACACAAGCCTTGGTCTTAGCTTGATCGGCTGCGTCTAAGCTAAGTCCGCAAACCCTGTCTTTATATAACAATGGTTCTTGGATGCATATAAGCTCCGTGCCTGAAGCCAATCGGAGTCGGAGGAGAAGGGCAACTGACGCCGCTTGAGAGTGATGAAGGTTAATTTGTGTAATCTTCATCATAGCTCATCGCTATGGACGACTGTGACGTTGGCATCCTTTGGGTCGTTGTCCGATTCGAGAAGGATGTCCTCATCGTCCGCCACTTCCATCTTACCAAAGAAGTCACCCACAAGTCGACTGACCGATTAAGTGTCTTCATTCGCCGAGGTCGTAGCAGAATCGTCTTCCATATGCTCCGTTGGTGCTGTTGTTTTTGTGGTAGTCACCGGAGCTTGAGGCTTTCCTTTGTCATCACCTTTGTAGACTCGGAGGAAGATAGTTCCAAATCCATAGAATATCTTCCCCTGTGTCTTCCGAAGTGACGGCAGAGAGTCACTGTTTATTATATTAGTGGCCTTTCTGGACTCTTCAACAGATTCAGAAACCCTCACTACTTTCCAGTCTTGTGTGGGTAGCTGGGTGATACTGATCTGTATAATTTCCAGGATCTCTTTGGGGTCGGATGGGTCTGCAGGGATCTTGGCAATAGATCTGGGCCTTTGCGGTACATCGGCCAGAGGTATTGCCTCAATATTAGTCCAAGGTTTGAAAAAAATATAAAGTATGTGTTTTCATTGTATAAAGATCGATCTATATATGTTTTAAATTTTATCTTAATCGGTAAAAATTAAAAATTGTCTCTTATCACCAAATTTATACCGAATTCATAGAATCAAGCAACCTATTTGTTGATTTTGCACCTACATATTACCAAAATAGTTATATTGATTACTAAAAATTTTAAAAATTTAATATTTTGAATATTTTATTCAATAAATGATATTTTTAATTTTAATTAAAAAAATTATATGAAAACTTTGCCGTTTCAAACAATGTGTTGATCGATTTTGACAATTTCCAACAACGATTTCAAAAGTTTAAATTAATTTATTTTAAACGATTTATTTAATGCTATTTAATAATTATTTACATTCAAAATTTATCTCAAAACAACTAAAATGTTAATTAATTCAAAATTATATATTTAATTTTTTTTAACAAAAAAAATAATTGATTCAATTATCACATTAATTAAATTTAAATTCTTTTTAAGTAATTTTTTTTAATTGATAAAAAACTAGTAATAACTTTTATTGTGCAGAATTTGCACATATTCCTAGCTTTGAAAAAATATATTTTTATATTTTATAATTTGGTAAGATATTTTTGGCGAGGCAGTAACTCTCCCTATGTCTCCCTCTTAGTCCTAGTTTTAAACATATAAATATATCTGTATTTCTAATTTCATAGTTTAGTTGTTTAGCTGATATAGCGCAACAGACGCAAAAGTTGCTCTCGCAATTGGTCGTCGAGCGGACAGACAGACTGCAATTGAAATAGAGGGTGAAAAGCATCCTCACGGTAAAATGGCTTTGTATTTTTTGAGTACGGAAACTATGGCTTTAATGGACCCTTTCTAAAAAGATAGTTAATAAGAGGTTTAGCGCACCTGGAAACTTTTTTAAGAACTTTAGTGGAATCTTAAATAGCCTATGAACGTTAGGTGGTTACATTCTCCATTTTGATGAACAACTTTTTAAAGTCGGACCAGAAAAAAATAACCTCTTACATAATTTTCAGCTTTATAATATGTTTTAAGAAATACTAGATAAATACTTTGTCATTTGACCCAAACATATCGCACTAGATCAACAAGAGTATTTTAACTTAAAATTTTTATTTATTCAGTTTTTGAAATAAATCGACACGTAATTTTAATACCCAGCAAAAACTTTGCTTACAAAATAAGCATAACAATAATGAGGACTTGACGAGAAGACTATTTACTTTTCCACTAAAAAAAATTACTTACTAGAATATCCAATTGTTCGACTTTTGGTTTGTTTCAGTAAGGAATTACTTGGATAACTCGAAGAATTCAAATAATTTTAGCCAATGGGAAAAAACTATTTTATTTATTAATAAACAGAAAAAGAGAGGTAAGAGGTGCCAGCCAGTTTTGAAAAACATTTTAAACCAATTTATTCTTCTTGGAAATCTAGCGAAATTGAATTGAAGTCGATGGAGATTCTAAGTTGAATTTTCTTTAAAATCTACGAAGTTTGTCCTGATTTTAAGAGAAGTTCTGGTAAAGATACGAATTTAACGAATGTACTATATATAAGGGATTTTTTTATAAACTTTAAAACAGGATCCTTGGCTGATAATTTATATACACATATTTTTGTAATCACTTTTTAATTTCCTTAATTTTAAAACTCTACTCTATAGGTTTGGTTAATTTATTTGTAAACGTATTACTATTTCACGACAAAAATCAGACACTTTGCTTTCAAACAAGGACACTTAAGTTTATAAAACAGATCTAATGATATCTCAAATGTCAACCTCCAACCCTTTTGAAGATACGCGGTAATAAAAAAATTTACATTTCTGTAATAAGGGATAACTAATAATCTGACAGTACATGGTTTACACATGTATAAATGCTGATAATTTTTTCTTTAACAATTTAACGTTTAAAAAACTACAGTCAAAGTAGAAAGACTGCCATTTTCCATTTGCTTTTACTTTTGATTCATTAAATGTAATTAAAGGTCGTCCAATTAAAGAATGCAATGGAATCCTACCACCACATTCTCTTCTAATTAGATTATGTTCCTATGAGAAAAATCAATATATTTTAATTTCAAAAAATAATTAGAATTTCGAATTTTCCTTTACACTGAAAGCTGTCTATATTGCTTATGTATCCAATTATTATAAGCCGCCAAACAATAAAAACTTATAAGAAATTTTCAAAGTTTCACACATGATGCAGATATCATGTAGAAAGAAATGTGACAGTCCTGGGAAAAAACTAAGAATATATAAGAAAATCTAATAAGATAATTTTTACTATTTAAAGTTTGAATGTCTATCTGATGAGAAAGTAAAATGTTTAAACAAAAATGAAAGTAAAATGTCTGCACTTTATTAGTTGTGGTTGAAGGTGTTTCGTAAATTTTGTGTAACTTTATATTAGAAAAATGTGCTGCCTACACTTAAGACATTCGCTGTGTATGAGACATTCAAGGAAGCAGACAAATGTTTCCATTAAAAAAACCAAATCCCTTTTAATTTCATTTCATGTGAAGATTATTGTAGAGGGATGTTCGCGCATAAACTATAAATTTTTTTTATATGACTAAAAAGATGATGATGATGATACATGTGATGCCTTCTTTATTTAAAATGACAATTGTGGATTTTATAATTATTTTTGATTTATAAATAAACAAACTGTGACTGTAATGCATTTTAAGTCATTGGAAATCGTGATTTATATGGAAAACGTTTCGTCTATTGAGGATGAATGTGAGAGTGTATGTACCCTACTAAAGTTGGATCCGCCAAAAAAGTAAAAAGAGTCTTAAAGGTAATAGATAATATTTCTGAACTGCTAAAGCTTGCTAGAATTTAAGTTAAAAACTTAACGTAACAAATTCAACACATTGAATAACAATAGTTAATCATAAGAACGCGTTAGGAATATTCATTGGATTTTTACAAATGTTATGATGAACAGGTAACTATCTTAACTTTAGTGAAGTGCTTTTAAAACAAATGAATAATAATAACAATTTCACTTTAAAAATGACTAACATTTCAAAATTTCAACTACAAGCAACTACAATTAACACCTACAGCTGAAAAATTAAGGAAATCAGTTTTGAAGCAATTTAATAATTGCTTTTTTTTAATTTTTCTTTTTCCCTACAGACTTATTCATCAATGAATAAATCAAGCCAAAGAAATATAAACAAATTCATTATGCATTATTTTACATAAATAATTTTAGCAAAAAAAAAAAAAAATATATTTCAAAGTTACTTTTTTTCCATCCAAATCATATGCATAAACACATTAACAGCTTAATATGTTTGCCATTGCCACATATGGTTATAGACCAGGTGTGGGCAACGCTCATGCCCATGCAATGTTATTTACTATTGTATGCGACAGCAGCATCTAGTCATTATCAGATCTTTAACAAACTGATTTGTTATTTTAAGGATGTTTGGGTTCCAAAATTACCATTTGACAATTAATGCCAGAAATGTGTAAATTTCTTAAATCAATAAATGTTGCGCTAATTTGTAAATTTTTTATTCTCGTTTTGATGTTTTTATAACCTACATGTATATTTTCGGTTTTTTTTTATTGGGAATAATTTTTAGGTGATCCATTTATGAACTAATCACACTGTCACCAACAATATAAATGAATTTGAAACTGTTTTACTCTCAAATGTTGGGTAACTATTGCTCTACGGCTGTGGGTCGTGGAATGGTGCTCAACGTGACATAAATAAAAATAAAAGCCTACGAAAAATTCTGCGCAGATTTTATATTGGCATTTCCATCGATAAGTCTACTTTTTGTAATTAAAATTGTTTCTTCAAATATTTTAAATGTATAAATTACTTTTTTATTTTATTGTAAAGCGCAATGAGCTCTACATTTAGTAACTAAAGGGATATTATTTGAACATCATGGGCACAGAATACAAGCTTATTTGCTTGCTGACATCGCAAGACAGATCATCGAGTGAAAGTCGCTAGGTAGAAGAAAAAGAGGTCGTCCTTCTCACACAAATTGACATTGAAGGTAATACGTTAGTCTTAAATTTAAATAAATTAAAAGTTCGTGCTGTTAATAGAGAAGAGTAGCCCTATGCTTCCCATGGGTATGAAATAAATATAAATATATGTATATGTAGCCCATAATTGTTATGTTATATGCCCATTACTGTTATGCACAAATTCAAACATAATTTTTCTTTTTTCATTTTTATTTGCACTGGAGCACATTCAATTAAAATGCAAATTTGTT
The DNA here is from genome assembly GCA_949318255.1 of Pollenia labialis. Taxonomy (NCBI): domain Eukaryota; kingdom Metazoa; phylum Arthropoda; class Insecta; order Diptera; family Polleniidae; genus Pollenia; species Pollenia labialis. The sequence continues at coordinate 112,338,233 of OX439141.1, forward strand.
ATTCTTCTCAACGTTTATTTGGTTGATAACTTATTTTGCAAGAAGAAAAAAAATTTTGTGTTTTTTCTAAGTTCATAAATACAAATTAATGTACATGGCATGTCTACAATTTGTTCACTTTATTGCTTTATTTTTTTTTCGCATTCATAAATATTTTCTGCTCCATCAAGAGTGTAAACAACTTGTTGCACACAACGATTTAGTTTTCAATTTTTTGTAGATCAATTTGGGCAAAAAGTGGTAATTACTTAGGAAATTACTTAATTTACCTGAAAATAAATAAATTGGTTGGCAAAGTATAAAGTAATGAAATATTTTTGGTGAAACGCTACTATTACTAAGAGTTAAATAATACTATTTTACCAAGAGTTTGCGAAAGCAATTACTATAGATGAAAATAAATGCTATAGACAAGGATCTTAGGAACAATCAGCTACATATTTAAGTATTTTAAAGAAACTACACGCAGAGAAAAAACATGTTTAAATATGATCACCTCCAACAAAACTATATTTAAAGAAAATTTTAAACATATTTAGTATAATATAACCATGCGGCCCTATGCTCCTTGCAGGAGTAAAAGTAAAGGAGTAAAAACTGTCACCGACAACCATATTATGGTTAAATTAGTCCTTTATCAAGAAGCCACAACCATGTTATGATTGCCTCTAAACATGTTATGGTTAAATATGACAATAATATGTAAAAACATTAACAATTTTAAAGAACAACATGCTACTTATGTTTGAAAACCTACCATGCTATTATAAGTGTTAAACATATTTTAGTTATTTTTAACCATAACATGGTCGGAGGCAACCATAATATGGTTGTGGCTTCTTGATGGAGAACTAGATTAACCATAATATGGTTGTCAGTGACAAAATTATGGTTAAATTAAACATAATATGCTTAAAATTTTCTTTAAAAATAGTTTTGTTGGAGGTGTCCATATTTAAACATGTTTTTTCTCTGGGTGTATTGTTTGTGATTTTATTTTAAATCTAGTTTTATATTTTCAGACAATCTTTTAGAAGACGATTGTGTAATAGCCACAATATTTTGTATGAAATGCTCCATTTATTAACACCATAAGATGAAGTAAGATTATTGAAGTTGGAATATCGCTTATAAATATCTCAAATCCTTTTTAATAAATTTATTTACGAACAATTTTTGATTTTTTAGTTGAACTGCTAATTTTTGATTTCTCGATATTTTTAATTATGCTTGAGTTCATCAAATTTAATTTTCATTAAATTATTTTCACTGAGGAAGGATTTATTTTTTTATTTTTTTTTACAACTTGGAATTTTTTTATTAAATTTTTTTTTATTGATAATTTTTCTTGGCTCAGCTGAGATTTGAACCCGGGTTGATTTTTACATGTTTCAAGAATCACCACATTCTATCCTCAGAAAATCTTTGAGTTCTAACCACTGCACCATTGCGGTGCCCGCCAGCCAACAGTCTAATATCAATCTTTTAACCAGTAGTACTGGTGGTTCGAAATTTGCTGTTATTATCATTTAAATTTCAAATTACATGTCGCCTCCTTTCCTCTGTTTTTTCGTGTTCTTTCTGTCAAGACTTTGTCTTGGAAACCTGAATACATTCGTTTATTATTTTTTTTTTGTCTACTTTCGTCGACAATTTTATTTGTACAAATTAAAGTACAAATGTAAACATTAGAGCTTGTGCCATAGCTATTTTTAAGAACAATTTTTGACTTTTTTTTGTTGAACTGTTAATTTTTAATTTATTGATATTTTTTAATTAGGCTTTAGTTCATCAAATTTAATTTTCATTAAATTATTTTAACTGAAGATGGAATTTTTTTTTTTTTTACAACTTGGAAAGAAAAATTATCAATAAAAATTTTAATAAAAAAATTCCAAGTTGTAAAAAAAATTCCTTCCTCAGTGAAAATAATTAAATGAAAATTAAATTTAAGGATTTAACGATAAAACCAATCATTAAGACCTGGTTTTACCATATCAAAAAATTTTGCTAAAACCATCTTTGATTTTTTGATTTGGTTTTAAGTAGATTTTATGAAATACAACCATGTTTTAGTTGTACTAAATTTGGTGCTACCAAGTTAAAAAGATTAAAAACAGATGATAATATATAATTTCAACTAGTATTTTATTTTACAATCGAATCTTTTAGGAATCAACTTCACATAACCGCATATGAGTTCATTTTGCGATGATAAATAAAACTCTTGTTGTGAGAAAATGCTACACCGTCGAATCACTTCAAAGAATTATTCGAGATCCAAATTTCTGATTCTTTTTTGAGCAATTTAATAGTCGTTTTAATCATAAATTATAAAGCTTTAAGTTATGTACATATATTTAAAATAATTTTTTAAGTGTCATGTTTTGAATATTTTTTCTCTGATGAAAGTGTCCATTGATTATTTCAACAAATTTTATTCTAAACCAAACAAAAGTATTCGGGTTCTAGTAAAGGCAATAAGAAACCATTCGCACTTACATTTAATTTCATTAATTGATAGCAATGTTTAGGCTTCTTTTTTTAGCATAGTTTTTAATTTGTTTGGCTGACAAGAAAATATACATTTTTCTTTTTTAATTTGACATGACGAATGAACAAACATACAAAATATGGAAAAATATTTAGAAATCATTATTTCAAAATATTGACGATTCTCTCGTTGCCCACACCATAACACAATTGCTCAAAATCAAAACGCAGGCATTCTTATACTTTTGCGTTCAAGTAGTCATTGTCCACTCGATGAGACAACGAAAAACCTAAATGAGCATTGGCGTATGACTTTGCTTTATTTTTCAGTTTTTGTATTTGTATACAGCGTTACCGTTTGATATATTAAAAAACTACCAAAAAAGGGAATATTTACAAAAAAAAAGTGTAAACAAAAAGGGGGTTTCAGAAAAAGGGGCAACTGTTTTAAAAACAGGATGAGTTCAACAAATAATGTTTTTTCCACGTATTTTGTTCAATTTATTTTAATTTAAAGTATTGTTTTATAAATTGTAAAAAACCAAACAGAAAATATTTTGTAATAACACTTGTCAGCAAACACCAAAACAAGTCGGGAGCAATAACTTTTGTATGTGGTTTTAATTGACTTTAGCGTGCTGAATCTAAATCTGTTCACAGATTTGTGGGCTAAACCAATATTTCGCCCGAAATAAAGCGGCTATGCTAATACATTTTATCATAAGTTGTAGTAGCAACAACGGTAACGCTGTCTGTATATTGTTTTTTTATTTGCACCTGCGTGTGTTTTCGGTTCATGTAATTTTTTTTATTCCGAATAGAGATAGTATCTAACATCTGGAAAATTTTACAGGAGAAGCAACAAACTATTTAAAATGATAAATTGCCTTTAAAATTAAAACAAATAAAAAACTTCAAACCGAAAAAATATTCTAAAATTAGAAACTGGGAATTATTTCCTTCCGAAGGTTACTTTATATTATATTCAACATTTCTTATTTTTCGAATTTTATTAAATTAATTTTTTATATAAAATTGTTTGATTTTCAAGCATTAACTTCATTCATTTCTTATACAAATTTACTTATTTCTAAGAGAAATGAATTTTATTTTGCACAAAATTATAGACAAACTTTGAGTTAAAACCTGATTTAATAAATTTGTAATGTGAACACAAAATCAGATGTTAATAGTTTTGATGTTAAAATTGATTTTTTTAAAAAATAAATAACTTTCTGCGTAATGTAAGTTTTTATTTGTGCAATAACATTTTTATTAATTAGGGTGTGTGTGAAACGGCAACAAAGTTCTATGGTGAATTAAAATTGTCAAGAATTTATACGCTTATATCAAAATTTTTACTTGCCCCCAGGGCTATTGCAATTTTATTCACCTCAACAGTGTCAAAATTTTACTTCCCTGAGTATTTCGCGTTTCACACACACGCTTTCGGCAAAAAAATGAGAGAAAGTTAAACTTTATTTTTGGTTTGAAATGTGTTTAAACCAACAATTCTATAAATCACTAAACATATAAACCATCTTTAAATGCATAAAATTGGGCTTTTAAACTACCAATACAGACCATAAGAATTTGATAAGATTTATCGTAGTGTTGCCACATGTTTTTTTAACAACATAATACATGAGACACTGATTTATAGTTGTCGAGTTTAAACTACATATAAAGTCAAGTTTGGTCCAACTAAACCAGAGTTTAAACCATCAGTGATTTACAAGTCATTAATATTATTTAATGAACATTTTCAACTAAATAGATTTTTCAATGTTAATACAAGCCAAAAACTAGATTTTTTTTAAGTAATTTGAGAATATATTCTCTACTAAGTATGAATCTGAAGATTCCGATTATATGCAAATTTACCTCAGTCAAATAATTATTTATGTTTATGTGCAACATTTCTTGTTTAATTAAAATTAAGAGAAACAATGAAGAAACGGGGAAAATATGTTTTTGGATTTATTTAAAAACGAAAGCTAAAACTGAAATAACAAAGTAAAATTTATTATTTTTTTAACTTCAATATACATTTTAAAAGTTACAAAGCAATATTTTTAAAATTTATGCTAAATTTACTAAAAAAAAAACTTCATTAGGGGACCCATTTGAGCAAAAAAGAATAACCGAAACTTATAATATCGGTACAGAGAAGTAAAGTTAAAGAAGTTTTCTTTAAAAAAAATTGACTTAGTAACAAAGAAAATCGTGCAAATAGGCCTAGTAATGACCAAAATTCAAAAGAAGTCGAGAAACCCCGATTTTTGGGTTAAATTCGATTTTAGCGGCCTCTAAACCTCTTCCGAAAAATCTAACGAAAAACCCCACAGAAACACTTTACCGTATAAGCTTTCAAAAAAAAGGTGGGGCATAAAATATTTTATTTTTGCAATGTGTTGTCCCCCAGTTTTATTAGGACAGACAAATATATTTTGTCCCATTCAGGAAAAATAAAATTTTTTAGCTCTTTAATTTATGGCAGTAATTATATAAAATATATTGCTATTAATAATGTTGCTGAGGTGTTTTAGCTACAAAACAGTACAAATGTTTTTTTTACATATCGCTGGTTCAATATTTCATTTTTGTAATGTTAGTAATGTTGTATGGGACAGTTAAGAAATTTTAGTGTTAATCCATAGACGGCATCAAGTTCTTGGCCAGCTTGATTAAAAAAAAATTTCTCTACATTGTTGCTATTTTACTAACAATCTTGTAATATTGGGCCTGCGATATGTGTAAATTTTAAGGACAAACGTGCATAACACATTTTGTTTAATAATTTAATATTCATTTTTTTACAACAGCTTTTAGTTTCGAATTTTTTGTAAGGCATAGTTAAATACAGATATCCATAAAAGACAAAATCAATTCTTAACACTTGTATTGAAAACCAAACCTCTTATTGATTTATCTTCTTTCTATCTTACACAGAGCCCAACGCGCGTGAGTGTGTCTACCTACTTACAATTACCTCTTCACATAATAATACGTGTGCCCAACACATGTCCATAATTCAGTAATTTTCACACATATTATTTGTATCAGAAAAATATCCATTAAGATCTTATGGATTATTAAAAAATTTAATTTGGTTTGGCTTTTCTCTAGAAATCTTTCAAATGATGCCTGATAAAAATAAACAAAACATAAAATTTCGTTATGCCCAGAAAGAAGAAATTAATGATAAAATAAAATTATTATAATTTCCAAGCAAATACTACTGGAAGTATTTTTTTTCGATTTCTGTTGTTATAAAAATACAGGTCAAAGCGTGTTTGTTGTACGGCACCTTCGTGATTTCTTAGAAAAGTACAAACTGTTTCAAATACAAACTAAAATTGTGGTTTAAAAATAGATTGAAAAAAAAACTTGACATTAACCACAATGAAAGCTTTAAGCAGACAAGTTGAATTAAACTACTTTGAAAATTGTAACGACACAAGCAAAATCAAGAAAAACATGTACAAATTTTTTCCTACCAACGAAATGAATAAAATTGTAGACAGAAAGAAAATATAATAAAACGTATAAAATTGAAACAGACATTTAAACCAAACTGACAATAAAGCACCAGACTCAACGCAACATTGACATGAACTACTCATTTAAATACCACTTCAAATACGAAGAGATTGGAATTAAGAATAGGTAATAGGCGGTCTGAGGATGATCTGTATCTGGCATAAAAATGGGGGTATCCCGTCTCGTTCATTTTATATCGCATGCTGGCAATACTGTAAGCAGTCAATACTGACACTACAATTTCACAATTGTTAATTTGACAGAAGCCCACATTCCTTCTAAATCTTCATTATAGTTGCGTTTAAGCATGTCAGGGAAATCGTTGGCTACTGATTCAAGCTATTTTTGCTTTGAGTGTGGTGAATATATGGTTGGGAAAAAAGGATATGCAATATAAGAATCATAAAAATATTCATATTACATTATTTTGGTTTTGCAGTCAGAAACTTGGACAAACCGTGGACACCGACAATTTTTGCATATTCTTCTTTTTTTCCAAAAACAAACTATGTGCAGTGAGCGCGAACAGGGGACTCTAATACGCCATTCACTTTTGAAAATTCATTGATCTTTAAATAACCTTGTGATTTTTTATGTAAGAAACGAATAAAAACAATTTTTTGTATCTCGAAGATCTAACGTGATAGAGAAAAGCAATAACAGATTCAAATTCAGCCCTCCAAAATACCCTAAGAAAGATATTAGGTTAATCCAGTTCAAAACCTTGTGGGCTAGTGTTATTAGATCCCGAAATCACGATTTTATATAAGTGAGACAATTGTTTGTTATGTGTTTCATGCCTTTGACACTAAATTTAAAATCAAAAACTTGTTTTTTCATGATTAAAGCTAATTATTATACCGTTATTCACAAAATTTCATTTCGTTTAATGTTCTTTGCATATGCGTATCCTCAAAAAAAATTAAAAAACATGCACATACAAAGTTTAATTTTTTAAATTTAAGTGATACACTATTTCTATGCAGGTTTTTGACTGCAAGTCCAAATATTGCACAATTTGAATTGAGTACAGATTTTTGCATTCAATCTGCGTTTAGTGATAGTGAAAAATTTGCAATATCACTAAAATTTTTTTAAGTGGTAGTTAAAAAATAACGATTATCACTAAAGCTGGTAAAAGAGTGCAAACTAATTTCTTTGCAGCTTTATTAAGCGATAGTGCACTGCTGATTTAAATCAATATTTAGTGCACTACCCCCAACTATGATCAAAAGGAAGCCTTTATCTGTCTATCCGCAAACAACTTCTGTACATGTAAATGATTTCCCAAAGTCAACCGAAGTTATTGGGAGGCCCTAATGGAATGTAATAACGTTTGCCACAACAAAACCACTTGCCCTGCCTGTAGGGCTCTCGAGAAAACAAAAAACTCTAGTAAAGGAAACAAGCTGCACGAATGACCCATGACAAATGTAAGACAATAAACTTAAAAAAAGCACATGATAATCAACATTATCGTCATCGTCATCATCATTATCAATTCGTATTATAAAAACGTATCTCTTTTTGTTTTAGTTTGTTAGAAAAAAATATTGTCATGACATTTTTTTAAGTTCATGTTAAAATGGTACATTTATGTTGTTGCTATTTGTAGTTCTTAATTTAACAAGTTTAACAAATTAAAAAACTTTATTAAATTAGTTTAACTTGCGCCTAAACAAAGTTGAACCGACAAGAATCTTTTTTTGTAGTATCTTAATTTTACTATCTAGGGCGGTTTTTATTATGATTGACCAGGGTTGCCAAAGTTTTGAATGAAAATTTTATGTATCAAACGTTTTGATTTTTACCAAATAAATTGCTTTAGCTACAAAAAAGTAGTTGTAAATCAAATAAACTCTTGCTTATAACAAAGGGCGTCAACAAATTCTTTGCACTTTACTCGGTCATTAGCAGGGATCTTTGCTAGATTCATAAGTCATATTATTAAATTTAATTTCATTTATTATCATTCATGTGGGCCTCGAACCTCCAGGATTTTTATGCCGCTGTGGGTTTGATTTGCTTAACTCAAGGTGTTTGAAAAAAAGAAACGATATAGATAAAGTTGCTTTTACTTATTTGTTGCCTTTTTTGTTGGAGCTCAAAGTGGGAGCTTTCAAAAAGTACACTGTTTGTTAACTTACGTCTCCAAGAAATTAGAGAAGTTTTATACATTATTTAGCGAAGTCGTTTTTTTTTTGTCTTTTTTCCTTGATGGCTGCTTTTTCTTAACATGAAAAATATCTGAATGATATGAATGTCTAAGCATAATACAATGTACATATAACCAATATTTTATAATAAAACGTAATTGTTTTTACAGTTCATAAACGTGTCGATTGAAGTATTTTTATAGGTTTTTGCCTTATACCAGATTTCAAAATTGTAAAAATTTTATATTAAATAGTTTTCAACATATTGAAGAAACAAACACAACAAATTCGGCTAATTTGTTCATATATGTATTGTATGTTCCTTATACTATAAAACGAACCTTCCCACCAAATTTCAATCAAATCGAATAAAATCGAGGTCCGTTCCCACTCTCGGTCGATTTGACATGGAATTACCCGTATTTATTCTTGAATGTTGGTTTTCCTTTCTACCAAATCGTGCTACAAACTGTGATTCAGTCAGTGATGCTAACTAAGCTATTAAAAAATTGTACCAGTACCTAAATCAAGTTCTGAGTACAGACCAATAACTATTTTACCATTCCTTTCTAAAGTTTTTGAGAGGCTTATTTATAACCAAATTACTCTTTACTTAAATAACAACAATTTGTTAACTGATCGTTAATCTGATTTTCGAACTAAACACAGCTGCATAACTGCCTTGGTAGACGTTGCTGAGGAGATAAGGAAAGAGGTTGATAGGGGTAACGTTACGTTTTTAGTTTTGCTGGATCATTCTATGGCGTTTGATACTGTTGGCCTCGGCATATTGTGCCTAATGGCGATTTCTTTTCTGAGAAATATATTGCATAAATGTTACATGCTCTATCTCTTTTGTGTAGAGCATGTAACATTTATGCAACATATATCTCAGAAAAGAAATCGCCATTAAACTGGAAAAAATGTTTAATTTTTCGTCACCCACAATTTGTTTTTTGTAAAAATATCTCAGTAATAGATATCAGTATGCTCAAACCACTTCCAAGGCATCTGAATCACTACCCGTTACAAGAGGTGTTCCACAGCCCTTTTTTTAAAAAAAAGAGCTGACACAGGCTCTTTTTAAATGTGATATTGGAACGTTTGACACTTTCAACATCTACCAGTAAATACTCCCGTTTTTATCCTCTTGTTTCTTATTTGTTTCATAAATGGGTTCACATTTTTTGCTTCGGTCCATAGTATAGAAAAGCTTAGGAATCATATCCTGTGTTTAAAAAAGGCTTTGTGCAAATATTACAATGCAATAATAAAAGCCTAACATGTTCATTTAGTACACGATTTAGGACACTCAAAAACATAAAAAAGTATGGGGCCATTTAACGATATATTATTTGCGCCTAATGTTCCGAAAGGATCGTAAATTGCACACGCAAATCTTGCTTTATATACACCATTTTTAGCAATGAATATCCTTTGCGAAGCAAGCATGTTTGTAAAAATAAATTCAATTGAAACATTTTAAAGGTTAAAATTTTATTCAAAAACGAACATATGGCCAGAAGAAAATGAAAAGGCTGTTCATATTTTTAATTCTATTTATTGAAATGATGCAAATTGTAATGCAAATATTTGTATACAATTTTTAAGTAGTAATTTTTATTAAACATTAATATGTATGTACATTAAATTTTTTTAAATAAAAATGCGATGAAAGTACAAATATGCTTTAATAAATCGATTTAAAACTAAACAATCTTTGATTTTTAGATTTAGCACTTTTTAGCTCTCTCTTAAGGTCGGCACGTTTTGCCATTGAATAATTTGCCTTTCAGGCTTCAGTATAAAACTCGTGTATTATATTCATAATTTTCTCTGGGGCTCCTTTTTTAAAAGGTGTCGACGAAATTGAGTTTTGTAATACTGTGTCAAAAGCACGTTCAAAATCTATAAAAAGTAGATAAATATGTGATTTATATTCTGCTGATGCAGTATAATCGTGGCTATGACCTTACTGAGTAAAGTTATACCTGTACAGTTTTAAAAGAGAGTAAGGTCGCCTTTGATTCCACTCTGTTGGTATCTGTTCATTGAGCGAAGCATTTATAATTAAAGACGTTCGAAACTCTGCTAACGTTATAGCTCCATATTTCAGCAATTCTGCAGTAATGTTTACTGGACCTGGTAATTTGTAGTCCTTCATTTTACTTAAAGCTGTCTTCATTTTTTGACCAGCGGGAGGATCTGTTGAGATATCCCTTCTTAGATAACGTCTTGCTGCCGGAACAATATTGTCTGGAGTTTCTTCCTAGATTACAGCATTTGGATGAGTTGACTGGGATGCAAAATATTCAAATATATTCACTCCAGCTTACGAGTTGTTATTAGGTTGTTGTTTAAGACCGCAAAGGAGATTACCTGTGTTAGCTGCTCATTCAGCTATTTCGTTATTAACACACTTAACAGGAGAGACAAAAATTTGTTTATTGTTTCTATGTACTGCTTGAAGAAAAACCAAAAATATAGTTGGTTAAACACTCTTAAAGACTCACATTGAAAAAAAGAACATGCTGCACGACGAGGCATAAAAATTTAAATTTACTTTAAAACAATTGTATTTAGCAGGTTTGCATATTCAGCCAACGATATATCATTATTGTGTTGGGGTCTTGAAAGCATGCTGTATTTTATTTTTCAAATTTGTTACGAAAGCATTTGCATGCCACAGACATAGACTGGTAGCTGTCAATATCAGCACCACATCTAGTTTTCACGTCTATGAGGGATCCAAGAATAAGCTTACTAATCATTATGTGATTTATTTGATTAAACGAGGAGATTCCCAAGCATATGTGTGGATATCTATATGTAGAAATTTATTACCACCAATAAAAAGACGTCTAGGAGTGCAAAAGTCCCAAAGCCGATCTCAATTGTTATTACGTGATGCTCCAAGGCTATTTTGACTCTTTATAGACTGGAGTTTATTGAAATTGCATAGTTCCAACCAACCATAGCGTTAAAGTCACCCAAACATATTTTTATGCCAGCAACATGTAATTAGTTTGTAACAGCTTGTAATTGATGTAAAAACAAACGTTTTTATGCACGAAACATTTTTAAATATTCAAGCAAATAATCTGAAAAATACGGAAAATTAAAAAAAAAAACCTAAATATGTCAGCAAAAACACACCGAAATGTTAATGTTATGTCGTTTTTATTTCTGATACTCTTGTGATTTTGTTTGGAAGTGGTGAAACAAAAAAATTTAAAGAGAAAATATTAGGAGGACAAATTCTCAAGATGCAATAGAAATACGATCAGTCTGTCCTAATTACATACTAACCCCCGTTCAACGATGATAATTTTCAGTTTACATATTGTGAATCTCGGCAAGCGGCAGCCTATAATTTGGATGTCTGCTAGAGCTCTTGAACATATTAAAATAATCTGCAAAAGTCAATATGGTTATTTTCAAATAAATTGTTAAATATTGATTGAAAAGATAGAAAGTGTTTTAAATAACAAGTTTTTAAATTAAAATAATAATCCGTAATAGCGCAGATCTTGTAAAATATGAATATGGATTAAAAAAATAATTTTTTTCAAAATTCTTTAGAAGTAAGCAGTAAATATATTATAAAGGCTGGTCGAACCAAAAGCACGATGCAGATTGTAAATAAAACAAAAAATTATCAGAGAGTTATCTTAATATTTTTTATTATGATAGAAGGATGCATGACAATTACTCGTGAAACAAACTATTGGCCAAATGCTCGCCACAGCTCTATCCGATGGTCCACATTTTCAATGACTTTGAGACATAATTGAGGTTCAATGTTGATAATGTGCCGAGTTATCTCATACCGTAGCTCTTGAATTTGTTCTTGGCTTATTGACATACACTTCTATTTTTAAACATTGCCAAAGAAAGAAGTTCGACGGTGTCAAATCTCATGATCGTGGCGGCCAATTGACATCGCCGCAGGTGAGATAACATGGCCATTGAAATTTTCGCGCGAAAGAGCCATTTTTTCGTTGGTTGTATGGCAAGTGGGACCATCTTGTTGGAACCAGATCTCGTCCAGGTCCATATCTTCAATTTCTGGCCAGGGGAGTTTGCTATCATATAGCGATAGCAAACGCCATTCATGGTGACTGCTTGGTTGGCCTCATTTTGGAAGAATTACGTCCCAATGACACCGCCAGTCAGAACGAACTGGCCGAGCATGCATAGGTATTTTCGCATTACCTACAGACCCGGTTCGCTGAAATTTGCCCACGAAATGCATTTTGATTTGAGCGTCCATTTTCGTAAAAGGCTTCAACAATGTTTAAAGGCTGCTCAAATGTTTACCTCTCTCTGGTTGATTTTTTGAACACTGAATCAAAGAAATGTCAAACTTAGTTGGCCAAAAAACTTGACGTTAACGTGCGACTTACAATTAACATCGTGCATTATGGTTAGACCACCCTGTAAAAAAAATTCGAGGAACACCATTTAATTTATTTAGAACTATTTCTATCGATAGGCTTATATTTATTATATTTTTGTTCAAAAGAAAATATTTTGGATTACCTGAACTATCCCTACAATCAGGGAAATCAGAAATATGCTCCAAAAATACGTTTTATGCGCATTAAATATGCAGTAAAAACTTGAAAATATGCGCTAAAAATTTTTAAAAATATGCCCCAAAAAATTGTAAATTTGAAAACAAATAATTCAATAACTTAATAACAGTTTCATTTAATAAAAACAATCATAAAATTATAACCCAAGCAAAAAAGTATTTACATACTAATTTTCGAGATTTAAACCAATTTGGAAACGATGAGCAGTCATCGGCTCACAAAAACAAAATTATGTTAAGAGGTTGAAATTCATATCGCTCCTCTTTTGCAATATAGTCATATTTAAAAAACAATCAAACTACGCAAAATGCGATTAAATATAAAATGTACCTTTTGGTTTTTAATATAAAGAAGGTATAAAACTTTTGCTTAAGTAACTTAAAATTTTTAATTAATTGAGATAAGACTATGTTGCAATAACGGAGCGATATAAAAGCTATTTGTGTAAAAATGATCTTGATATTAACATCCATATGAGACTTTTTTGTCTAAAAAGGATTTAAGGGTCGGTCGCTAAATTGTTTTCTAATGTTAACATTTAAAACGAGGTTAAAGCTATTTGTAGATGGAGCTGCACAAAAGTTCATCTGGGTCGCGGTGCTCATGGCCTTCACGTGTATACAATATTTATAGATGGAAGCTTTGGGCAAATGTGAACTGATTCAAGAATAATTTAATTTGCAGTCTAATATTCTTGGGCGAATTTAACCTAAATACCAACATAATACAAAAAATCTAATTTTTAAAGAAGTTTTTATAAGGGAATATGTGAAATTATAGAAAGATTTTCACCATTTATGTAGACTTTGTCCTTATTTGATCAAATTATCTACAAAATTGCAACTTGTACTTTGCGCACAAAATTAACATGGACAGACTTGAAAAAGTGATTCTAAATCGATCGGTATTCTAAAAGATTGGTCCTGATTTCTATGTGTTACACACATTGCCAAAAACGAATATAATTGATTTTTCCTTAACTTTAGCTTAATCGTATATTCATAAAAGTAAAGCCAAAATTTCCAAAAAAAAAATTCTTTCATTTGCTGCGAAAGCTCAAAGTCCTCAAAAAATTTTTGATACGTATTAAAATATGCCTCAAAAAGGCAAAATATACTCTTAAAACTTAAAAAATGCAGTAAAAAGGCTCTTTTAACTAAATTATGCAAAAAAATGCTACAAACGGTAAAATATGCACTAACAAATTGATGCGAAATTTCATAAAAAGCTCTACAACGTATAAATATATTGTTTCGGCCTTCATTAGCCGCACATGCAATTGCATATTTATGGGTTTCCTTCTTATAATGATTAATAAGTCCATAGTTAACTCTGCATTATTATATGCAATATTTAAATTATCCGTACTATATTCAAATTTATTTCCACAACATTGGCATCTCTATCAATTAGAAACCTCTAACAGACCATACGCTCGCTGATCTCCACTTAATCATCAAGTTCATAAAAACTTTAAACGTAACACACAAAGAATTAAGACCTAAAAAACTTCTGTTTTAAAACAATTTTGTTGTTTATTTCTAAATAAAGTGTAATTTAAGAGTTTATTTTTGGGTTTTTTTTTTGTAAAGAGCTTCTTAAGAAAACCATGTTAAACGATAATACACATACATGACTTCCTCTTGTTTTAAAAAAAGCACTTGTTATCGTTAAGACCATAAAAAAACAGAAGAAATAAAGGAACTGGTGTAAAATTCAGTTCACGCTTCAACAATTCAGTTCTTTTATATTTCGTCAACTTCAATTAAATTCTATTGGCTACAAGAATACAAGCCATATTAAGTGGCCATAAGCAAAAGGTATAATTTTAAGATTTATTTGTTTAAAAATTTGATGACATTTTAGCCTTTTTTTCTGCTGCTGCTTCAAACAAAATGTTGTTGCTTTTTTTTTTAAGTTTTGGGTATACTTTTTGTTTTTGGTACGTTAAAATATGTTGTTTTTAATAATTTCTTTACCATTCATTTTTATTTTATCTTTTAGGCTATAACACTTGCTACTTCTCTCGAAAATCTTGTTAAATTTATAAATTTACTACAATCTTATTTGTCTGTTTCGTTATAAAACAGAAGTGAAAGAAAAGTAACTGATTATGAAGATTTAGAGAAATAAAAATTCCAAGTATTATCTGTAATGTCTCAACGAACATGTGTAGTGTCTTTATTATCATAAAATTTGTAAATTTCTTCACATTTCATTGCTGTTCTCTCTATAAAAAAAAACGAGCATGTTACGTTAACCTGCGATCTCAATCATAATTCTGTGAAAAATTTGTCAAGCTGATTATGACTGTGCATGTCGTAACAAGTGTTTTCTGATTTAAAATAAAACCAAAAAATAATTTTTTATGCCTTTTCTTTATGCTGTATACCATTAATTAAACTTTTTTGTTTTGGTAAACTGGAATGCCAGGGTAGTTGTGTTTTGCATTTTAAGTTCTTATTTTCTTAATTTAAGAAAAAGAATTAACTGTAATTTAAAAGATTTCTTTTTTAATGTGATACGAGATTTATAGGGAATTATGTGATAAACTTAAGCAACATACTTTTATGATCATGTTTTAAATCAAAAGACTTAAGACATAAACTTTTTATAAACTAAAACGGTTCTTGATGATTTCATGTTTAAGTGAAAAGGCTTCAATTCGAACTAGTTTTCAAACTTCTATGTTCACGAACTTTATTTTAAAGATGATTAATTGTTGCATATACAATTCTAAGACCTTGCGTAGCCTATTCGTAGGCATTGTTGAGTATATTATACTGTATTTATCAACATTTCAATTATTGCCTTAAAATGTAAAGTAACCGATTAAAAGATCTGATTAAACATTTTTTAAGTTGTGTGTAGTAATGCCAGTAAAAATTTCAAGAAATCCCTACATGGCTAAAAAAATCTCTTTTTTCCCCACAATCAAAAAAAAAAATTTCTCTAGACAGAAAAAATTTTTGCAAAAAATTATTCAATTAAATAATTAATTGGTGTACATTAATTACTTAATTAATTTGTTGTTTGCTGCAATTAATTTTTTTAATCAAAACCCATAAAATTAAATGTTTGTGTATATGTGGTGTATTTTTTAGTTTATGCAATAAATTTTTAATTGACTAATGGTGTTTTCTTTTCTACAAAAAAATGTGCCTTTTTTTAAAAAAAATTCAATTTGGTGTCTTTTTCTTAAAAATTTTGCTCCCGAAAAGGGTGGCTTGTTTTATTTTAAAAATCTCATGCTTTTCGGGAGCAAAATTTTTAAGAAACAGACACCAATTGCATTTTTTTTTTAAAAAAGGCACATTTTTTTGTAGAAAAGAAAACACCATAAATTTGTGTCCCATGACTCGAAAATACAAATACTAATTTAAATTATGTTTGCTTGATATAAGTATCTTATAATAAAAAAAAATTTACTTTAGTTCTCCTGAACAAAAATGTATCCTTTCATATCCTTAAAGGTTTTCATTAACTCATTTTGTACTAAATAGTTGAATATTCTAATGAAATTTTCATGGCTAGCCGGGACTCCCTGTGAAAACTGCTGGCCGAGATCTCGACCACTGGGATAATAAGAGCAACGAATTTTCTGTGTGACATCATATATTGTGATACGAAATAAAATGAAATTATCTCTTAATTTTATTTTAGGATTACCTAAAATAAGCAAATATAAAACCAACACTGATAGATATTCAAAACCGAACTTAAAAATTTAAGTACGCATGGGTCAGTTTTTTTTGTGAGTGTAAGCCTAAAGAAAAAATAAAAAGATTGAACAGTTTATTAAATATTTGAATTTATCGAATAAACAAGTTTTTTAAAATTTTTGTGGTTAGTCTCGAAGCAATTTCCCACATCAAATTTGACATTGCATTGAGGGCAAGTATAGGCAGAATGCTTCTTGCATATTTTGCGTCGACGATAGCAGCTCTTGACACATACAGACATGTGCATACCATTTACTTTGGGCAGTGTTAATGGGCGGCTTATGAACTCTTCTTCACTTTCGTTTTCTATATTGGACGAAGATATTTCATTGTTTGTTGATTCGGCGGATAGCAACAGCGTTTTTGTTATTGAGTTTTTAAAATTAATTGGACTCACTGTCTTCTGGTTGATTTTTGTCAGTAATCATGCAATGCATGCATTTTCACAGGCGCTGTCCAAGCAAGCTATCCAAAGTGGAATCCAGCACTTCTTGCCTCTTATATTAATCCGATAATTAACTACAATATATATATGATCATGATTTTTAGCCAAAGTGACCTCTACATTATCTCTCTATCGAACCAATGTAAATTTTTAAGCTTCCGCCTACCAATCTGTTTGCGCGAATTGCGCCACTTGCACAAAAACCTTTTTCTTTTAGAAAGCAAAGCAAATGGTTTCCGGTAAAAAATTTTGGATATGAACGCTTTGTTGCATTGGATTCCCACAAATTGACATTCGACTCATAAGTACGCTAGCAGCAAGGCCCTGTTGTTTGTCGTATGTATCCGATGCCCCAGCATATGGTTGAAATTGGAAAAGATATCATTTGGAAGAATATAAACACCAATATTTGTATCCGAAGCGAATTGATCATCAATAGACAGATTGGTTCAAAAATACTTAACTGCATGAACCGAATATCCAAAAGATCGAACAGCAGACTTGTTCCACCCAACTTAAACCCCGCATGTATTTTACTAAAAATAATTTTTTTCAAAAAAAAAAAAGAAAGTAAAAATGGATAAAAAAAACTGTTTTGAAAGTTTGTTAATTTTTTTATTACAGTAACTATGTAAACAGTTTGGGTAAACACTTTTCAATATAAATAATAGCATATAAAATCGTAAAGGTTTCTGTTATATGATTTATAAACATGTGTATAATGTCTCCCAAGATTCATAAAAATGCGCTAAGTCTAATAATGTTTTACTAGACAGTAATAATAAAATAAAAAAGCAAACATATATATAAAGACTTGTTGGGATTATACCTAATGAAAAAAAAAATATTTTTAGAATACAAACTATATGAGTGACAAAAAAACATGATTTTTGTAATGTCCTATAAATAGGACGCTGGCCTATAATGGGTTAAAAATTCGAAATTCTATTTTTTTATTTCTCTTAGTTTAGGAGATGTGATTATTTATTTCAATGTACAAATTTCATTCATTAGATATTCGCTTTTAATATTCGCATATATTTTAGCGATAGTGAGTGCGAATGCAAATAACAAATATTAGAAAATTGTTTGCAAATGCGAAGCCGGATATTGGGTTTCCAGGCTGTTAGGACTCACCCAGTAAAAAATGTGCTCCAAAAGGAGCAGGTTTTATGTATGAATGCATACCTCAAATCGCTTCAATCCTGCTGATAAGATGCCTGATTTTTGTATGGAGTGTTCCCGGTTTGGAGGACTATTTCCTGCTGACAATACGCGCTTTTCTTTACATGCAAACAAAGCACTCCTAAAGCGTTTTTTTAAGGGATAACTATATTTCCATATACATTGATGTTTTGCTTTTAATTGCTTAAATGCATTGTTTCAATGATGTTCTTAAACCATTATATATTTATTTCGCTTTAAAACCTCATCGTTGTCAGCACTAAAATAGCAGGTTTTTTTCTACATATATTTTATTCTTTATCATTTACTGCTATATAAAAGCTCTCTTATTGAAGCGCTCGATTATGCGATTTTTCTCTTAAGTGCTTCAAAAATCCCAAATTTTTTTTACTTATTATAATACCTTATAAGGTGTCTGTTAAAAAGTACTACATTTGAATTTAAATGCTATTGTATATGAATAATGAAATGAAAATTATACGTATAGTTACGTACTTTTACACAATACAATTAAAAATCAGATAATATTTTAAAAATTCCCTACATTTGCCTTAAAATAAAAAATCTATAATTTTTTCACTTTTTGTATGTAAATATTTCTCTCGAGAAAAGGGACCTACTGTGTGAAAATGAAGTTTTGAGAAAACGCATTTCATCTTATTCTACACCCTTTTAGGTACCAGAATCCACTCTTAAGTCCAAACCCGTTTTTTGACACACTAGGTGCCTTTTCTCGGAGAAGGTCACATATACTAAGAATTTTCCTATTATTTTTCTAAAATGCTTTAAAATGAATTGTTTGACATGTTATCACTTAATTATCTTTTATATTTATTTATAACAATTTTACTTTTTTGCTTAAGTTATTTAATTAGTTTTTAGTAATGAAAAATCCACAAGTAAAGGTGGTACAATGTCGAATCATGTATTACCTTCACTGTTCCCTATCTAATATGGTACGAGTGTGTCAAAATTCTTATGCCGGCACAATATTTGTATAGTCGATTTCACTGATTTTTAAATTTTATCAATTTATTTTATATTGTAGGGACACTTTGGGGGCCAAGTGAAATAGTAAAAAAAAAATTTACACGTTATAAGAAAACGGCAAAAAGTATAATATATAACAACCTAGTCCCCATCATATCTGGTGTGTTTGGAAACCCCATTTCGATATACACAGGGTTAAATGCTCGGACAGATAGACGGCGCGCAGTGTTGCTCATTATAAAGTAAACACCTGAGATCCTCAGAAGCCAAAAATTTAGATCTCTACGAAAACATTTTCCCTATAAACAGGATAATTCAATATGCACTTTTTTATTATCTGAATAAAAAGTATGGTTTTGTAATAAAGTTTGAAAATTAAATTGCTCATAACTTTTTATTTTCAAAAGGGATTTTTATGAAACAAACGGTTACCATTAAAATGGTTTCATAGCTTTAATCATGTAGAGATAAAATCTCTTTTATACTAAAGGGTGGTTTTATTGTTGATTATTTTGAATAAAACCCAAATTATTTAGGAAATTATTGTCATTTCTTTTTACTATGACAATATTGGTATGGTATGCATGGAACAAAATATCGGCCAAATGACCGGCGCGACCTCGGCGGCACACCTCTATCCGATGGTCGAAATTTTCGATGACACTGAGGCTTAATTGAGGTTCTATGCCGTTAATGGGCCGAATTATCTCATAATTTAGCTCTTGAATTAATGCTGGCTTATTGACGAACACCTTTTCTTTTAAATAACCCCAAAGAAAGAAGTCCAATGGTGTCAAATTACATTATCCTGGCGGCCAATTGACATTGCCACCACGTGATTAATACGGCCATTGAATTTGTCGCGCAAAAGAGCAATTGTTTCGTTTGCTGTGTGGCAAGTGGCACCTTTCTGTTGAAACCACATATCGTCCACATCCATATATTTCAATTTGGAATATCGAACACCATTCACAGTAACTGCCTGACCCGCCTCTTTTTGGAAAAAATACGGCCCGATGACGCCGCCAGCCCATAAACCGCACCAAACAGTCACTCTTTGTGAGTGCATTTGTTTATCGACAATGATTCCTGCATTATCATTCACCCAAAAGCGGCAATTCTGCTTATTGACGAATCCACTGAGGTGAATATTTGCCTCATCACTGAAGATGATTTTCTTCGAAAAGTGCACGATATGCATTTTGATTTGAACGACCATTTTCATAATAAGCCTGAATAATTTTAACGCGTTGCTCGATTGTGTATCTTTCTAGAGTTGTCAAATAGTCGTATATTTTTAAGAACCGGTTTTCAAATACTTTAAAAACCCGACTTTTGAAAAAATCGGATTTTCGGTTTTGTAACTAAAAACTGGTTGCGAATAATCGGTTTCTCGGTTTTTTTATTTATTTATTTAATAAAAAAGTAAAACAGAACAAGCAATCTGTAATGCATGTTAGGTATATTACCACATAATATGTAAGTTAGATGTAAATAGAGTTCAGTTTAGTAAAACAAGAAAATTAGGTGTTTTTGTACCCACACCATTATGCGCTTGTTCTGATGTATGTAACACTAAAAAATATTAGTACTGGACCCACCTCTTAGTATGCCGATCGGCTGGTTGTCTGTCCATGTAAAGTACACGTCGCAATTTTTATTAAATTTAATACATACATTTCTATTGTTAAAAGACCGGATCATATTAAAAATTGGTGACGTGTTTCCGGAATAGTCTTTGTGCCCATAAACAATTTTACTATGTTGGTAATTAGATTAAAGTTGACTCAAAAATATTTCATTGTAACGTAAATCGTCTCAAATAATTTGGGGGCATTCGATTTCTCAACTAAGTTTTTATAGAGGACAACATGTTCACTAATAGTTGAGATTGGGTTAATTATCAGTAAGGCGATGTAAAGCAGATCTAATTTGGAAGATATTTTAGAAAATGTAGCTCTGTTGTCAAAATCATTTTTTAACTCACTGTATTGTATTGGACCTTTTAGCTGGGGTTTGAATTTTTTAAGGTACCATTAAGCGGTTCCTCTATTACGGCTTACAACTCAACAAATTTTGCAGTTTTTGTATTATAATTTACAACTCTTTTTTTAGTGCGGTTTACAAAACATCAACTGAGTTGAGTTGTACACCAGAAACTAAAGGCAAAGTTAGAACTGTCGCATAACTCATACTGCTGCCAATTATAAAAAAGTTTGTGTTGTAGAATTTTTCTGCAAGTTCAATAGATTGGTATTGTGATTAATATGTTATGAATGGTGAAAACAATTAAAATACTGTTGTGAATAACGAAAGTGGTTATTAAAAATGGCATCGAATGCAAGATATTTAAAAAATTAATTATTAGAAAAAGTCGATTATTCGAGACCAAAAAACCGATTTCTCGAATACTTCGAAAACCGGACTTTTTAAAAAACCGGTTATAAAAAACCGAAAAATAGAAAAAAATCGATTTTTCGAATACTTCGGAAATCGGTTTTGACAACTCTAGTAGCTTTCCATGGTTTAAGTTGAATTAGTCTGAAATTCTGAAATGCCAAAAGAAATGTAGAAAAAAACTTGACTTTTAGGTGTGGCTCACATTCAACATCGGCCCTTAAATATATTTTTAAAAATGTGTTACATTTAAGATAAATTTAAGGTTTGATGGACTAGAACCTTATGAAATTCCTTATATTTATTAAAAAAAAATAGTACCAGTTTAAAGTACGTACTCTCTCCTTTATTTACATAGCCATTTCATTTTCCTTTTTTTGCGCGTTTGGAGATTGATCAATTTTTCTGATTCAAGTCTGAGGTTTATGCTCTATACCAGCATATATGTTGTATGTTAAAAATGCATTCTTGTAAACAAATTACTGGGCGCAATTTTCAACTAAATTATATGAAAGTTTGGATACTGTAATTTTTTTTTAGCATGAACATACCTTGTTGACTTGGACGTAAATCCATTTTCGGGTACTTCCCAGACAAATGACTTTTCGGAAACCCATTAAACGCTAATGAAAGCCCAGAAAAAACAGATATAACGATCAAATTAAGCCAGATGCACTTTTGTATTAACATAAAATATTACATTAAATTATATTACAATCAGTCCTCATTGGACCATACCCCTCATATAACTCCCACTCCCGAAAGGCACTTTAATGCCATACAGATACAGCGCATTTTGCAAATCTAGCCGGATATTACAATTAAATTTAAGGAATGTAAATATTTAAGTACGTAGCTCGACAGACAACAAAATTCTGCATCATATTGTAAATTTTAAAGTCGTTCACTTGCTATTTGACGTTTTGGGACACTTTTATGCCCAATTTTCAGGATAGTATTTAAATATATATTAAGTTAATTTTCATAACAAACTTAAATCGTATTTAAAACAGATTGGCTTTTTGAGTTTTATTTGAAAAGTCTTATTTAATTAAGATAAAAGTATGGTAGCACGACTAAATAAAAAAAAAAATATAAAAAAGTGTAATTATCTAGAAGGTGGTCTGAAAACACAGCTGACTGATAATGCTTTGCCTGTTGTTGTTGTATTGTTGTGATATTGAGGCCACCTTGCTAAAATATTACAAAGGAAACTTAAGTTGAAATTAAGTGTACCACATCGGTGACTTAAGTTTCACTTAAGTTTTTAGTGAAGAAGAGAATTTTGTATTTAAAACGATTTTAAAAATAAATGTGTTTTAATATCAATCCTGAAAATTGGCCATTAAAGTCAGGAAAGTTTACTAAATTGCATGCGTTTCTATTGACTTTTTATGGTTTTGATAGGTTTCCAATATATTTTTTTAGGGCTAAACGAATAAAGATTTTACATTGATTTTTTTCTGTAAAATACTATATTAACAGCTGCGTGAAGTAATTTTTAGAAAAATTAAAATTTTTATTATAAAAAAAATCTGTTCGAAAATAAAAAAAAAAAACATTTTTTTTCACTTTTTTGAAAAAAAAAACAAAAGGTTTTTGAAAGTAAAAGTAGTCGCGATCCTAAAAATTTTATACCTCACGATAAAATTGGAAATTCGTACTTTTAGACTGACTTTTTGGGTGATTTTCTTAAAATTTCACTTTTTTCTATTTTTGTTCATCTTGCATAGGTACATATGAGTGAAGGTAAGGTCACATACAAGGTATATTTACACAAGGTAAACTCGTTGGCCCATATGTTTGTCAGCTGTTTACCTAAGTTGGAACACCAATGTCAAATTCCGTGTATATGAGCCAAAATTTGTACATGTGTGCGTTAAATTTATATGAAGACAATTTTGACAATTCCATTCCACTCGGTTATTTTTATAGAGCAGCATGTCTACACTCCCAAATGAGTCTACCTTGTGTAAATATACCTTGGTCACATATGGCAAACAATTGTCATGTTTTGTTTGCCAACATTTTGAAAAAAATAGTTTTAAATAAAAAATGGGAAACCATGTTTGCCTAAAAATAAATATTTGAACAAATTGTCAAAAATAAAAATTAAATAAATAAAATTACTTTTTATTAAAACTAAAAATTAACATTTTCATGCAAAATGTGGAAACTTTTATGGTACAGAAGAGCGAGAACAGCAGTTTTAAAAGTAAAAGAGGATTAAGATAACAAATAAAGAGATATAGACAATTTGGCGAAGTAATTTCCAGTCTTGTACAACTTAATTATTAACACAAGCAATAAAGTGTTTTTAGACAGTGAGCCTATTAACTATAAACCGATCTTCACGAAATTTAGTTCTATGATATCTAGGCATATAAATTGAGTTTGTGCAAATTTTAACGATAAAAGGTGCATACCGCCACTAATTTGCGTTAGTTTTTGTAACAGAAATTTCGATTTTCGGGAGGTTGTTTCACATTTCGGTCATATAACTATTTTCCTACTGAACCAAAAGTGCTGAATTTCACTCCAAAACGGCTTGGAAGAACTTGAACGAACTTGCCACTAACATTTTTATTTTTCATCCGTATAAATAGCTGTCCATGTTTACCTTATTCGCAAAGTACATGTCGTAATTTTGGAGATAATTGGGTGTGTTCTAGAATCCGAATTCATCCGAAAGTTCAGTTTTTGTGTGCTGTAATTCACCTCCTAATGTTTTTATTTGTTTTCGATTAGAGTAGTAAGGGGTTAGTGAAAGTAAAACGAATCGACTTTTATTCTTATATACTTTTGAGAATATTTTTAAGAAAAAAATAATTTTGGTTTTTAATTTGAAATGTTCTTTATTCAATTTAATAAAAACAATATGTATTTTCACACAAATATCGCGAATTTTTGCAAATTTCCATTGATTAAGCAATTTTTACTGAATTTTTGCCATTCCTTACAGGTTTAGGGACTTTTAGTCAATTTTAAGGCTTGTTTGAAATAATAAAAATTATCGCTATTTTTGCAAATTTTTTAAATTTTTCGCGTATCTTTGTTTTTTTCGGCAATCGTCGCCATTATTAAGGTAGCCCATATATAAACCGTAGTCACCTATTTTACAGGGCACTATCAAACAAAACATCGTCAAATTTTTTAATTATGCGGATTCAAAAAATTTTTCCTTTTCAATACGAGCCGATACCTAGAACACACTTGATAGTAATGAAATTTGGTGTTTACGTTTTTATTTCCATAAGAGGTGGAAAGAAAGAAGAAAAACTTATTTCTGGAGAAGTGTCGTTGTTCCCATAGACAATATATTAAAACCTTACCAAATGTTATTCTAATCGGTCCATATTTTACCATTGCTTTTATACAAATACCACTTCTGTAAATAGCTTTTAATGTCATAATAATCTTATAAATGTTGGTTTTAGCAATAATTGCTATAAAAGCTTGTATGTCGGTCAAAATTTTGTCTTGGTATGCCGAGAATTGGTTCTAGATCACTTGCCACAATCACTTCAAGACGAAAAAATCTCATAAAGATGTCGATGCCGGCAAAATATTTGGCACTAATAAGTTTTATATAAATCTTAAATTCATTATATAATTTTATTTTGGTGTGTCCATGATTTTCCACTGACACCAAACTGGTAAACTCTCGATAATTGAATTGAACTCTTTGCTAGAAAGAGAACACAGGAAAAACAAATTAAAATAAATAAGTTTTTTCGCCATTAAAAAATTATTTAGTTTTGATAATTTTTTCAATTTTATTCAATAATTTTTGTTTTAAAGCTTTTTATTTGCCGCTGTTTTTGCTTACAAAATTTTTGTAAGAACAAATATTTATTTTCCTAAAAATGAGAAAAATATTTGATGTTAAATGGTCACATTAGGAGCATTTTTGTTTGCTAGCAAATAATGATGTTTGCCCCTTAAAATTATTTTGTGGTCAGATTAGGGCAAACAAATATCTGATATTTTTTGACAAATGTTTGCCATATGTGACCGTACCTTAAGAAATCCGTTTGTCAGTCATGAAATGTTTATTATTAATATTATTATTATATCTCTAAATTTAGAACTCTAATGGCCGTTTTCTCATTACACGATTTACTTTTTTCCCAACGAAAAACTGCATATTAAAGAAATTTGGTTTTCTCAATGACTCATTTGCTTCTATTTTGTCGCAAAGCTAACCTGCACTCATCTGCCGATTATTTATTTTCCTTTTATTTGCCGTTCAGATAAATTCAATCAGCTGACTTCCAACATGTATTTTGAGAGGTGTTGCCAGCTTAAAACCATGTTGTTTGTCGGTATATTGAGAAATCCAAAATTGTTAACAGACAGTTTATCGGTCTAATAAACTTATGTTGACATTTACTAACAGGCAGTTTGACGGTACATTGAGTAAATGGCCATAAATATTATTATTATTTATTAAATTTTATTGGAAAATAAAATATTTCTAACAATAATTTTTTCTAAGAAAATTCAACATTTTATTTAAAATTTTTTTAATTATTCGACAAAAATATAGAATCCGAAAGGCTTTTATGTTATACAGAGTGTCCCAAAATTACCGAAGGGGTTTGAATTGCTTATAACTTTTTTATTATAATTTTTTTTTCTTTTCTTTTCAGTATTTTGTAAAGAAGACTTGGGGAATTTGAAATGAAGCAGAACTCAATTGAACAACGTGCCCAAAATGTTGTTGGCAAAAACCAAAAGAAAATCATAATTTTATTCATGGTTGAATTATGAGCGACGAAGCCCATTTTCAATTAAGTGGGTTCGCAAATGAGCCAAACTGCAGAATATGGGCTACGGAAAATCCGAGAGTAGTTCAACAGCGAGAATTACATCCACGAATGTGTACGGTTTGATGTGTTGTTTCATCGGATAAAGCATTGGTCCTTATATTTTGAAAATTAACACGGTGCCGCCGTTTCCGTCAATGGTGTCAGATATCGGACAATGTTGGAAAATTGTTTATGGCCAGCCATGTAAAACCATTCGCAAGTATGGTTCCAACAAGATGTAGCCACAGCGCAGACTGCAAGGGACACAATGACTCGTTTTACTGGACATCTTTGGTGAACGAATTATTTCGCGTACAAGTGATTTTAATTGGCATCCGCGTTCACCGGATTTAACCGCCCCAGATGGTTTTCTTTTGGGTTATTTGAAAGGAAAAGTCTACATTAATTAGCCTAGGACCATCCAGCAACTAATAAGCAATATACGCGAAGTAACAAACAACAAACCACCTGAAGTTTTGTGAAAAGTTATGGAGTGTGTGTTGGAAAGAGGACGAATTTGCGAAGCTGAAAATGGCCACCACTTGCGAGATGTTATTTTTCATAACTAAACTAAAAATGTTCCCCATTTACATACTGTATTAAAACAAAAAATTAATAATTATATCTAAAATAAAAAGTTATAACTAATTCAAACTCCTTCGTTAATTTTGGGCCACGCTGTAAAATTCAAAAAATTAAAAATTTTTTGCTTTAAATATCATAACAACTTCCAAAAAAATAATTTTTAATCAAATTGAGGCTGATTTTTCAAAATTGCAAACGGTTTGCAAGATATGAGCTTCAGGAAATTATCACTCTCTTGCAAAAATAACACCGAGGCCCCAAATCTTTGGGGGCCCATAAAAAAAGTGCATAAGTAGGAAAAACTAGGAAAAAGGGGTCGTTTTTTTTGTTGTCTGTTGCCACGTAGTGGTGCCCGTATTCGGTTTTATTTTTCGTGTTGCACAGTGTAAGCATATTTTTGTTTTCTAATAATCATACTAACAACTAAAAATATCTGTTGCTTAACTCATATGGCCATTTTCTCAATGTACCGTCAAACTGCCTGTTACTAAATGTCAACATAAATTTATTAGACCGATAAACTGTCTGTTAACAATTTTGGGTTTCTCAATATACCGACAAAAAACATGGTTTTGAGTTGGCAACACCGCTCAAAATACATGTAAAATTTGGGAGTCAGCTGATTGAATTTATCTGTACGGAAAATAAAAGCAAAATAAATAATCGGCAGATGAGTGCTGGTTAGCTTTGCGGTAGAATAGAAGCAAATGAAACGTTGAGAAAACCAAATTTCTTTAATGAGCAGTTTTTCGTTGGGAAAAAAGTTAATAGTGTAATGACAAAACGGCCAATAGTGTACTAAAATTCATATGTTGCTTTCAAAAAAAAAATGCTAAGCAACGTAATTTTCAGTAATTGTAACCGAATTGTGTGATAGTACAAGCAGCCGACGAAATCCGATTGGCGACAAATTCGGTTGCGATCATGAATTTGTTTCTCTGTGTCTGAAACATTTATTAAAATTTGGTTTGTATTTAAAATACCTTCGACTACTCTTTCGATTCAAAATAAATTGTATTTCTTATTCTTTCAGTCGTTTCTGAACAAATCGGAATTATTTTTTCAGTGTTATAAAGCATTTTTTTGAGTTTTCCTGAAATAAAATTGCTTTCGAATTGAAACGGTATTCGATCACGACTGCCATAATAAGCCCCCACTACTGTGGTTTAAACAAAAGACCTAAGAAACAAACTTTTTTTTAATAACATTTTTTTCTGTTAAACTAAGAAAGCAATTAAATTAAATAAAAGGTACTTAAGTCTACCTATTTTTAGTTTTGTAGGCGAGCAGTTTAAAACTTTAAAGGTAATTTTTTGAAATTTTTTCCTTTTCTAACATAATCATAATTTCTCTTCGGTTAAAGTTTTTTTTTTTATTTTTGTTCCTTAATATCGAGAGTAGACCTCTGTTTTTGTGTCAAATGATATTACCCATTATGAAAATATAAGCAAAAATAATTTTTGCTATTACTTCCTGAAAAATCATGCAAAATAATTGAACCTTTGCCCATGGGTACTTTTAAACATGAATATATTAAAGGTGTTATTAACTGATATTAAGCTTAGGTCAACTTAAACACTTTTTTCTTTTTGCCACAGATATTAAAATCTTATTTTATAAAATCTTAAAAAAAAATATTAGATGATGACTAACAATTAATTAAAAGCCAAATTTTCGTAGACTTTGCGGTTTACATTTAACATTTACAAAATAGTAAAAAAAATGTTTTTTTAGAAATATTCAAAATAGGCATTTTTATGGAAATTTTCAATTATACACATACGAACTATACAAAGAAATAAATTTCAAAGTTGTGTCCATATAAGCCTCTTCACATTTCAACTCTTTATATTATTGTTAGTGTTGTTTATGTGCGACATTTGTACAATTGGCAACTAACATGATGGCTAACAATAACATTTGTATTATTTTGTTGGTTTGTTCATTTTTTTCTCTATTTCTGTTTTGTTTGTTTATTTACGAATTTGTTAACTTAGTGTATTTTGCCATTTGTTGTTTAAGTTTAAGATAAAATTTAAATGCGTGTGTTATGCTCAACTCCAAGTGTTCACATACATAGACACTTGTTTACTTTCATACAAGCCAACTTACATACATACATTTTACTACATGATAAAGTTTTTCGGTGTTATGACCAAAATATAAAATGCTGCAAAAGAATATTTACTTACAAAAAGATAAACAAACATACCAACAAACTCAAGCTAAAATGTCTAAAGGCTGCACCTGCAATTGTATCAATTTTAAAAAGTTTAACAGTTAAACTGTATTGTTTAAGTTGTTACTGTTACTGTTGCTGTTGTTTTAGTGTTGTTTGTTATTGTTAGTGTGACTGTTTTAGTTATTTTTATGACCAACAGTAAAAGTTACTATAACTTAGACAAATAGGGAAATAAAGTGTTTTTCTTGGTCGCTATTTTGGTCAAATAAAAATTGTGGGTTCAGTGAAAAGGATGAAATTATTTAGGAGACCTTTTAGGTGATATTATACATTTGATAGATATGCTTAAGAAAAAGTTTACTTGATAACTATTACTTTTTAACTGTCTGTAAAGGATTCAAAGTTTGTTTAACTAAGCATAAAATAAAATTTTACGTGCCAAATTGGGACATTTGTCTACATATTTGAGCTAGGAAAAATCACATCTTTTAAGTTTTGGTTTGCTTTAAAAATAATTTATACTGAATTTATGATTACCAACAATATGTGAAAATGATTTAGCGGCTGTAGCAATTTCATAGAGCACGTCATTAATGAAAATATTCTAATTAATATTAAATTTTGTAAGATATTAAATTGTTGACCCAGAGCAGGTCTTTTAAGTTGGAGTTTAATTTAATATTTAATATAAATGAAATTTTAATTTTTTTCTTTCTTTTATTTTTACAATAATTTGCTTAAGAACTCCGAATCTACTAAACAGATTTGCATTTATTGTTAACGCATATTTAAGAAATTAAAAAAAATTATCTTGTGGTTTTATATTTAACTTAATCAGACAATTCTCAAGAAATTATTTTTTAAGAGCGCAAAATTTGAAATGTCCTTTATAAAGGATCTGTGCGTAGAAGAAGATGTATGTATTCATCACACTGAGTTCTACGTCTTTAAAGAAGGCTTTTACGTAGACTAGTGCTAGTGACTGTCCCATATGTAAACAAGTAAAATTTATTATACCTATTTTTCAAGCACAAACAAATTTGACAAATAAAAGTCATATGCCCGGTTATGTTGATGCCCTCACGCAAAGAAAAAACATGGTTGATACAATCACAATCGCAAACTTTCATTAATGTTTATGGTTATGATTGTGTCAAACACGTCTTAAGTAACAATATATGTATGTTCAGACATAATGTATATAGCTAATTATTGTCTCAAACATATTATTATGTTCAGTCTACTTAAACATGTTAAATGATTCTCACAAATAAAACCAATAAAAATTAATTTCAAAAATGTATTCTTTATAAAAATTGCATATACATAACTTTGTGTTATAGGTATATACATGCACGGAATGGCTTATATTAAAAAATTAAATACATACATTTATGTACATATCTATATAAAGTTTTGTAAAAAATTTATTATTATTAGTTGTTATATACGTACATATGTATAAATGTAAGTACTCACTTTCGTTGAAGGTAGTTTTTATGTTTCATATAAATTATCAGCAAACAAAACGTCTTCTGCAACAACCTCATATGTCTGCAGTTTGGTGATATGTTGTTAAAAGTATAATCGAAAGAAAATTCTTTGTTATCTCCTGGTGGAATTTCTGGCAAGTCCACAATATCTTGTGTCGAATCTTCACGAATTACCATGACGCATCAACCACTTTTTATTCGTTTTTATCTTTATTCGGGGCTAATGATAAAATTTTGTGTACAAATTTATTTGCTGGTTTCAAAATTGTAGGCTTTTTTGGCTTCAAGAAAGACAACGTCATTATATACATATTTTTTTATAACTTTACATATATATTAAATAACATACCTGTTTTAATAAACGTATAGTAATTTATTTCCTAAATTTGCAAGGCAGCATCCCCGAAAAACGTTTTAATTCTTTTGTTATCATTCATTAACTAACGCTCGCGGACAGAAATAACGTGGGAGAAAATTTAAATTTTTTTTATAAACACACACTGTTTCTTTTGACAATAAATGTTTGCTCATTTAGAGAATGTGTTTACAGCAAACAAAAATTATGGTTTTAAACAAAGCTTTTGTATTCAACAAATGTTAGGAATTTAATTGTACGTTTGAAAATATAAAAGTATATTATAGTAGCAAACATTTCACATAATTAAATATGTTCAGCTTGATCTGAGTGACTTTCAAGGTGTAAAACACCATACAATATTATTATAGTGATTTTAAAAATGTTTATGACAAATAATTAGTTTTCAAGTTATATGGGGACTATAAAAATTTTATTATGGTAAACATGTATGGCAAATATGAATAAAAATGTTCGTAGTGACCACTCATTAATTATGTTTTTTCTCTGCGTGCTCCATCGGGAGTAAGGATTTTTTTCCAGAGGTCTTTGTATGGTATTTATAAACTATGAACCGAACTTTAGTAAACTGACAGCACAGTATTATAATTTGTTGCTGATGAAGGCGTAGAAAGTATTACCGCAAAGCAAAGTCTCACCTCTGAAAGAGATTCTGAGTCGATTTGTATGCAAAAAGATACAAGGTGCTATCTGTACAAACGCATAATACCCTCTCCCCGGTGTGATCTACCCTAAGTATGATTTTATATAACTTCTAACCATTTCGTAGAAAATTTCATACCAAAGTCAAAGGAAGTTTTCTTCTGCAATTTCAGAGCTAAGTTGTAGTCCATTGCTAGCTTTAAAAAATAAAGTTTTGCGGTACATAAGAGGTATTTCTGTTAAAATTACTTTACAGAATAAGATTTAAATGCCTGTTGTGAATTATTTTTAAGGTTTTTGGGAAGTTACATACAATTGAAGCACAGCCGCTTATAACGTTGTAAGAGCCACTTATTGCAAAATCTGTTTTTTGCAAATTATTATTGACATTACTCTTTTACGTTGTTTAAACATCATATCATCCAAAATTATGCACCTTAACCTCTTCAAAATGCAATACAAAGAGTCATCCAGTGAAAGAACGTCGTATGTTACTAAAAAAATGATACAATCTAATAGCTTTGCAAAGTTAAATAACGTTCTAAACGCCGATTGCGTAGTGCAAAAACGTTTTAAATTACATCGCGATTGTGGATATTTAACCGTTTTCCACTCAAAAAAAGTTATAAACAAGTTTTTATTATCATTAATTTTGATAATCTACAAAAAAATTTCAAAATAAGTAATTAAACCTTTAAAAAACCATTTTTTGCTGTCCTGAAAAGCAATTATTTTGTCACTTACAACGTTATTCGCGACTGTGCTTCAATTGTAAATCTATCTTAGCCAACTTAAATGACGAAGTTTCAGTTTATATGAAAATTATTTTTTTTTCTGAGTTTTGAAATTTTGGGTTTGCTGTCGAAATTAATTTTGGCATTTTAATTTCAATTTATTTTCACTTATAGAGAGCTATGTTTTATTAAAGATTTAAGTTCTATCGAAAGTACTTATACGAATGAGTAGTCCTTTTCAGATCATAGATATATAGAGCTCACTATTAGGGAAAAATGTCCAGTGGGATCAGACTCTAGAAAACCTAGTCGCACGAACTGGTCCCTCTATAGGAAGGTGTTTACAAGGAACATAGGGGTGGATAGACCATCCCTTTTTAGGAATAGTGTTGATATACGCTCGGAGGTGGATACACGCAGAGAAAAACATGTTTAAATATGATCACCTTCAACAAAACTATTTTTGAAGAAAATTTTAAGCATATTATGGTAAATATAACCACATTATTGTCACCTACAACCATATTATGGTTGAATTAGTTCTCCATCAAGAAGCCAAAACCGTATTATGGTTGCCTATAAACATTTTATGGTTAAATATGACAATAATTTGTTTGAAAATTAACAATAGAAGTTTCCTCTTTTCCAAGAGCTGCATGTCTATGGTTGAAAACCAACTTTGCTATTATAAGTGTTAAAGATATTTTAGTTTTACTTGTTCGGAGGCAACCATATTATGGTGGCGGCTTCTTGATGGAGGACTAATTCAACCATGGTATGGTTGTCGGTGACAAAAAAAACATTGTTAAATGAATCATAATTAGTTTAACATTTTCTTTACAAAAAGTTTTGTTGGATGTGGCCATATTGATAATGCATATTAAAATTAATATTAAACACTAATGAAAATACTTATTAGAATCATTGAACTTTATTGGTTTTAATTCGCACTCATTCAAATGAATATTTCATATCAATGAAAATCCTAATTCATCCCTGAACTTTTAATGACGCGCCGTTAAACTAATGCGAACCCATTCTCGCCAATGACACGCTAATGTTAAAATCTTGAATGTTTCGCTTAAAAAGCACCTGTGCATTATCCTTGGAACCCATGCTTTACTTTTTTTGAATGTCTTTTTTGTGGACTATTACACTCACAATATTCTGTACGTAAAATTAACTGAATTAATTTGTAATATAAAATAAATGAAAATTGAGTTTAAAACCGGTCTACTTATTTTTCATTTATTTTTAACGAAAAGTTCTTTTAATTTTGACTGTCAAAAATTCAACCCCATGTTCCGTTAAAACAAATCAATTTTTAGTTATTTTATACAAAATTAATTAATTAATTAATTAATGAGCTGACGAATTGCCATATTTTTACAAAATTAAATATGTTTAAATAGTTTTCGGTTATATTTTCCGTACAAATTTTTATACAAATACATTACAAATCCATTTCATTTCTAATAAATAAGAACGCAAAAAGTCCATCTAAATAAAGAAGATTCATTGAGAGAAATTAAATTCTAATTTAAGTGATTTAAAAAATTTTGGGCAAGAAGATTTTAGCTTGGGAGCTGTGAAGCTATTACGTTATATGAAATCTTAAGAACTCTCAATTTAATATTATATTTTTTGTTATCGATGTAATATAGAAGATATTTTAAGAAAATTCTATTTAAAAACTCATTGAAAAGATATGGATTTTTCAAAATGAATTCTTAATGGAATGTTTATTAAAATAATATTGGAACAGCTTTTAAAAGATATTCTTAAGCACTTAAATATACATACTTTGTTTAAAAATTATCATAAATATGGAAGGTGAAAGTTTCAAACTAAAAGCATCTTAAGTTCCATTTGGTACTACATACATACTTGATTTTGCTCTTCTTTAATATATGAAACTTTATAATAATACGGGGATTCTTTTCATAAATAATTTTTTTCATCAATATTCTCAAAATTAACAACCGCTAATCCAAAATGCTTTTTTTAATATTTTGTATGCCCAGAAATAATGATGCAATTTAATGTATTCTACCTACTGGGTACAAAAGTGTGCAAAACCAAAAAAAAACAAGCTGATATAAAACTTCATTGTTTAACAAATTGACTGTTTTTAAAAAATTATGTATTTTGTACAAACAATTTAAAGAAAATCATAATTTCTAAAAATAAAAAATCATAATTTGAGAAAAATAATCTTTTTGTCAAAAAATAAAAAACAAATGATAAAATCATCATTCTGGCAAAGAAAATAAAACTTTTTCAACTTAAAATTTGTTTGTCTAAACACCAACCAAAGTTTAAAAGAGAATCCAACAAACTTTGTCACAGTAAACTTGCCTGTCTAAAAGGGAACTTACAAACCTTCTTGGTTGTAAGGGTATATCGTGACTCTTCAAATGTTATAGAATTCATTTACTTAATTTAATGCGTCTATGCAAAACAAGAACTTTCTTTTGGGTATGTAGATGAGTAATAAGATCCACGAAACGTGCATCGTGTAAACGCTTTTGCGAGGACATCCAAAGCGTTTGCGAAACCTTCCGATACCGAAGGATGCTTTCTGCGATACCTTTACTTGTTGAGATATCCTAAGGGTTCGGATGAAACCTGGACCACATCTAGTAAGTAATCTCTGAGTATGTTGATTGCCACTCACTTTCAAGGTAAAGTGCATATGGTGGAACCGATGAACAACCAGAGTCTGGGCTAACGGCAATGGGGATTGTCTTCTTGCGTACACTAATTTGGGCGGAAAGGGATTTTGACCCAAACAAACGACCTGACCCGGATGGTTTTGCTTTTGAAGCTGCTCAGCTAATGGAGCTTTTTTACTTTATGTATTAGGCTGGGATGTATCCCGTCCATGTGGAGGGTGACAAGGGTAGTAATACCAAAAGCGGGAAAAAGCTCTTACACAACATGTAAGGACTTTTGACCAATTAGTCTATCATACATTATCATGAAGAAACTGGATAGTGGTCCGGTATCTCCTAGCGATAATTGGTCCAAATCTTTTGTAAAAAGTCAACGTGTGTATGATAAAGGGAAACCATCCGAAACTGCTTTAAATGAGCTGGTCAGCTTGGTGAATAAGTCTCTCTCGATTGTTGTATATACTTTAGTGGCTTTCCAGGATATCGCAGGAGCTTTTAACAACAAAACTCCAGATTGGATAATTGCTGTGTGTTGGCCGTAATTTAAGAGAGATGTCCTTGTGTGTTGGGTGTATTTTGCTGAGGTTATAAATCAAAGGGTCCAGGAAATTATGCACTTACATTGGCACCTGTAGTTCACTTTGACGTTGGTAGTCGAGTTCTCACTCTTTACACCGAATTCAAGAGGTATTTGCAGAAAAAACTTAAAATCTTATATTTATCTTCTATACTTCCCATCAGTTATTGTATTTATTTACCACAATTTTAAAGAAATTGACCACACACATAGTCTTAAATCTTTCTTAGCAATTGTTAATAAATTTTCTTTTATGAAACTTCAATGGAAATAAATCACTTCATAAAAAATACGAAATTTGAAGCCTTTTTTATGGCCCACAACAAAAAGACGAAGAAAAAATCAAATCACTTGTTAAAATAAAAGATTTTCAACAAAATTTACGAAAAATAAGTTACAAAGCATTTTGTTTCTTTTGTTGCAGATAATTGCAAAAAAGATTTAATGTTTATATTTTGCGCCAAAAACTACTCCAGTATGCGAGTAATAGAAATTGATTAAAACAAAGAATTCTTTTTCTGTCAAAAGAATTTGAAGCTAAAAATTACCTGTTGTTTTGACCAAAGAGACAGATAAAACTGCAACAAGTAGTAGCATTTTTTTCTAAGCGAAAAAGAAAACCTGTTGCCATTGTTATTAAATGGTATTGAAAACGTTTACATCGTTTCTATTAACTATTGTAATTTATTTATTTTTTTTTCGAATATGGTTTTTGGTTTAGGATTGCATTGTTTACTTTGATATCTTTGTTAACGTGTGAATATTTTTTTTTTTTGTTAAGTGTATTGGACATTATGTTTACGATTTGCTAAAATTATATAGAAATATGTACGTGCAAGTTGTTTTAAAGCATGGGAAAATTTGTTTTTTGGAAAATTCGTATGCCACCAAAGGCGTGACAAAATTAAATTTTTGTAAAAATATTTATTTACATTCACTTATTTTGTGATATTTTATATACCTGAAGTAATTTACATTCGGAAAAGCTTAAGCGCCTATTTTGAAAAACTGTGGAAACCAGTATCTAAGTTTTACTACTGAGTAGCGCACCAGTATCGTTACATATCATAATCAAGTTAATTGTATTACTTTGCTCCTTCTAAATTTTCTCAAACGTTTGCATTCACAAAATGTTCTATTTTTTGTATCCTATTGGTTGTATGTGCTATAATATTATGAATGTGACATTAATAAAAATAGAGTATATGCAACCAATATTCGTGATTCAGACCAGAGATCAGCAATAAATAGATTTTTCGCAACTCATACTGACTCATGAAATTGAAAGTATAAGTGAAAAGACATCATTTAAACTCAAGTAGTCTGATAAACTCATACTCACAAGAACAATAATTATGAGTGCCACGTCGACATCATACTCATAAATGACCTCAGTTTGATTTCTAATTTGAGGAAAATACTTATCACACCCACATTGATTCAACTCATTCAGCTCATCCATTAACGGGTTGAACACAATCGATCAAACACACAACTTTATTAGCAGCGCTGCCAGACAAATTTGCCGAAAAATCGTTCACCTCATATATAACTTTAGTAAACTGTAATTGCCAAATTGTCGCTTTGCTATTTCGGGGACAATTCCGGCAACTTCGCATTTTGCTTCAGCTAAACACATTGAGTTACGTCGCATCTAAATCAACCACTACATATGTAAATGTTGCAAAAGGCCGTTATACACTATCACACAAATTCTTAAGAAATTTACGAAAATGGTTCTTTGATCTAATTATTGTATGAAAATTTCAGGGCTTAAAAAGCCGTATTCAAAGCCAAAAAAAAAATTGCTTTTTCTTCCACTTTCTGATTTTTCATTGGATGAAAATAAACTGTTGCCTTTACTTCTGATTTATAAAATGAAAACAGTCGCAGTGAAGGCAAAAGCAAAAACGAAAAGTTGTATACAACAAAGAACATCGGCACTCGACATGTTCGGAATTGTTACGTTTGACAGACTGAAACTTTTAATAAATTCCGAAGTTAACGAAGATGGGACGTTGTGTTTTTTCCGTATATTTTTTCTGATTCAAAAAATATTTGGAAGACTTTAAAAGAATTCTTTTCAAAAGTCTGAGTTTATTGTTGATGGGGGTAAAACATGCTTTTATTCTCTTCCCTCTCATCAATATGGAGCACTAAATAAAGTGATGCCGTTTTTGAAAAATAGTTTTCTTTCGAATTCTTCTGCCCCTTAAAAGCCAATAATGGTGATAAAAATAAAATGTGTTCGGTCATACGTTTGAACACTCTTAAAAAATTCTAGGAGCTGCGGGGGAAAATTTTTAATAAATTCATAAAATATTAAACTTTGCTTGGGAGTTCCCTTAAGGAATGAGGATAGAGAGTAATATCGTTCAGGAAAACATTCAGAAAACAAAAATTAATGGAGGTTAATTGATTTGGAGGTTATGGGATTTTTTTGTCAATGTTTTCCGTTTTGGCTCATCTTAACCTTACCCTTATAAAACAAAGGGGTCTAGCTCATCAGAATCCTGTTACTAAGAAACTTCATTCATCACTTTCCCTATGTACATAAATTTGCATAAATTTCCCAGTAAAGGGAACGGGAGAGGCATAATACCCTCTTACAGACTTGTTTATAAGAGGCATGATTTTTATATCGGGAATTCTTAGGTAAAAGCGCTAGTTTTTTTCTTTCCACTTAAAAACAATTTGATGACTGATTGCGTAACAAAAAATGCCATTTCTATGTTTGGTAATATTTCGGGTATAATCGTTAATAAATTTACAAA
The DNA here is from genome assembly GCA_949318255.1 of Pollenia labialis. NCBI lineage: Eukaryota > Metazoa > Arthropoda > Insecta > Diptera > Polleniidae > Pollenia > Pollenia labialis. Next base: position 112,376,611 of record OX439141.1, read on the forward strand.
TCATTGCAATACAACCTGCTTCCATGTTAAAGTGATTCACAGAAGCGCTTAGAACTTTTTTCGTGAACTTTGTCTTTAAAATAATGAATTGTTCACTTACAACCTGCTTAATAATAAGGGATAAAGCAAAGTTATCAGATTAAAAATTCTCTTGAATGGCTTTCGCTACTCTGTAGTATGTGATAGCCAGATCAACGCTCATGTACTTTTCTTGCTTCCGGAAACCTTTAAATTTGTTCTGGGTTAAAAGCTTACCTAGTAAAATTTGGATTCTTTTAAAGCACTTAAGAGACAAAGCGCATAATCGAGCACTTCAATAAGAGAGCTCTTATAAAGCAGTAAATTATAAAGAATGGAATATACAAAAAAGCTACTATTTTAGTGCTGACAACGAAGCAGGTTTTAAAGCGAAAAAAACCAATAAAAGAAAAACATTAATGAATATGTTAATGTAGTTAGCCCTTAAAAAGGCACTTTTGGAGTGCTTTGTTTGCATGTTAAAAGAAGCGCTTACTGTCAGCAGAAAATAGTCCTCCAAACCGGGAACTCCCCATACCAAAATCAGGCATCCCCCCAGCAGGTTTGAAGCGATTTGAGGTATGAATTCATACATAAATCCTGCTCTTTTCGGAGCACATTTTTTACTGGGTATGTATATCCCATCTCAAAACTTTTACAATATAAAATTTTATTGAAATGAACACTTTCGGCTTAGCAATGCAACAACCAAGGAAAGTTGCATACGTATGTTTTAAAGTAATCCATATACCATTTCAAAACGTTTGCAGTATTATGAGCATATTCTAGCCTAATTTTGGACTTAATAAGTACGTTAGGCGTGCAAATAAATTTGCATTAATTATATATCGCACTGTTTTCTTTAAAGTGGGTGAATTCAAAATTTATAAATTTTCAGTAGAGACAAAAATCTGTTTTCTTTTTATATGTATTCTTATACTTCAAAGGGAAATAAAATAATTTTTTTTTTCTGGCAAAATACTAGAGAAATTGATATATGATGCAGTGCGAAGATATGACCACTGTTCATCGATTTCTTGCAAAAAGTGAAAATTGAAAACTTTTGAGTTGACCCTCTTTAGAGGAACCAGTGCGAAATGTTCTTGACAATGTTGTCATCCTGTCGGAAATAAAGTTAACTTAAAACTTAGTTAAGTGACTAAGGCTCAAATTTATATAGAAGTTAAGTAAAAATTTAAATCAGACCAAAAAATGGTAACTATATTAAAATAATAATAAAAAAATAGTAGTTAACCAATACATTTGAGGGTTTAACTAATAGTTATAGAAAGCTGGCAATAATATTTCATTTGTCAAGCTGTTATTATTAGCTTGCTAATGACTGTAAATTTTAGCCTAAGTGACTCAAAATCTAGCTCGTTTTCTTTAAAAAGTTTCATTTGATTTGCTACAGAGTATCCTTAGAACAAGAACCCTGCATAAGTTTCAACTAATAACAAGTCAGCTCATTTTGAGTTTGTTTTTGAATAAAATATACAAGAAAAAAAATTAACGTATATTTGCTTTTTCAAGGCACTTTTGCTTTGTTTCACTTTTGTTGTACTTTCCCTTTGTTTACAGAAGAACTCTCAATTATAAGACACCAGCATCATGCCCGTAAATGCCTTTCGTAATAATTTCACTTTGAAAATTAGATGTATTTAACTTAATAATTTAAACAAATAGAATAAGGGAATATTTGCTTGGAATATTTCCCTTTAAAACATGAAACAATTTTCGAATATCAAGAAAAACTTTGAAAACCAGCAAATCGTTTTTTACCAAAGTCTACTGCATCAGCGTAAGTTAGCCAAACGCTAGTTCAATACTTATTGCGAACTGTATCATCAATGAGTTGGTTTCGAAGTCAATTGTAATTTTATATTGTAATAAAATAAAAATCGACTGAAATGAGAAAAATTTTAATTTAAATTGATAATTTTCGGTTTTGCAGTTGCTATTTTTTTTAAAATAGATTACCTATAGGAATCACTTATCTTAATTTTTTGTTTTGTTTATTTCTAGTTCGAAGCAATAATTCAGGAAAAGAATTTTTCAAAAACGGCAACACTTTAGCACCCCATAACTCGACAAATTATTTATAATATAATTATAAATAATATTTGTCACGCACATTCATAACTTCGACTTAAGGTGCCACAACGAATTTTAAAATGTTATGTCCCAGCTGTTGAAAAGTTCTGGAAATAAACTATACCCTTTGCGTAGACTCAAAGAAAATATCCAGTGCCAACGAGTTGGATATACGATGTGGCCTGTTTATACAGAAAATGCAATATAAAAATTTTGCGCTGAAGAGCCATATTAGCTGTGGATCCATCTTTTTAAAGCACAATTCGGATTGATTCTCAACCTTTGACTTTAAGATTAAAAATGTTTTACTATTAACCGGCATTATATGTCATAGACACTTAATGCAATTTGCTCATTGTTTTCAATAGCAAAATGGTCCTTTGATCTTTTCTGAAGCAATTTGAATAAGATCAACTTTGTTTCTTTGTTCTTTTCTGGTGCCTTTTTATCAATTTTCAAAAATTCCAAAATTAATAACAAAAATTTACTTAAATCGTGGCAATTTCCCTTAAAAATGTTTAGCATTTATATCGTATGTGAAATTTGCAAATCTTTTCAAAAATTTAAGTTTAACAAATATTGTCTACATGCAAATAGTAGTTTCCTATCAAATAAAATCAACAATTTCAAATTCAATACAGTTACAAAATAAACTTTTTCCCATTGACTTTTACTCGTTTTTTCTTTACAAAACAAAAGACTTAAGACGAATACTTGATACTATGACTTGCAGTTTGATAAAAATTTCATTTAAACATTAGATTTAATTGTAAATCAGTGCATTTAGATTTCACTTTATTATCATCTCCATTACAGTAGCAATAAAACTGTCAAAACTAACTTAAGATTTCATTGCTATTTTATTCAAATGCCTCAAACATACATACACACAAACTCTCTATAGTACGAGTATTTAAACTCTTCCTAGCAAAAGTCAAATATTGCCTAAACTCTATACACGCCCTCTGTAAAATAAAACCATTCAAAACCAGTAGCAGCTTTGCCAACTGCTAAAGAAATCTTTAAATAAAAACCTTTAAGAAAAATTACATTCAATTGCAAATCCGAAGAGATTAACGCGGAAATCATTAGTCATTTTGTGGTTAAACGAAAAAATGTGGAAAAAATTATGATGGAAAAAACATCAACATGCATTTAACTCACGACAGGATTACTTCTGCAAAAAGTAGTAGAGAGGAGTAAAAAAATGGGGCGTATTGATCAGCATTATCATCATCATACGATGATCATAACAATAACAGCAACAACAATAAAAAGCAAGTGCTCTAAAAGATGATAGAAGGACCACACCTACTTAAGTCGAAAAAAAATTTTTTTTTTTGTTAGTAAATGAATGGTTTTTTCTAAACTATAGACAATAAAGCAAACAGTAGCTAAAGATGTAAAAGAAAAACTAAAGTTATACTAAAGTCTTGGAAAATTATAATCTTTATATTTAATATCAAGTCATAGGAAAATTTTGTTCACATACAGTCGAACTTCCCTATAATGAATCTATTTAGATCAAAAATGACTTTAGAACATTTTTCAACTTGTTTTTAATAATTAAGTATTTTAGTTTTGATTGTGCTTTTCCTTTTGCAGCAGTTATTAAGTTGAATATTGTTCCATCAGTATCCCTGAATGACAGGTTCGAAACTTTTTGCGTTTAATCTTTAAGAGTCTGCATTGTATGGAAAATAAATTATTTGTTAAATATATTTATTTTATAAAAAATCAAATGTGTGGAAGTTGATCATAAAAAGATCAAAATGAATTAAATTTAAACGAAAAAGTAGTTTTTCTTAAATTATTTCATAATAAAGAGAGTTTCATTGCAAAGATGTTTTGTATGTAGAACTTTGATTGTATTTATGATTTAGTGTTTCTTTAAGTCACATTGTTAAACAATCATATCAGCAGTTACAGCGGGCTTAACTATTTTTTATGGATGTTTCTCTAAGACAACTGAATTTTCTTCGTACCACAAAAAAAGTTATTGACTGTGTTATCAAAATTAGCCTACATACATTCTTACGTACCTCCATCAGATGGTCCATATTTTCAATGACTCTAAGACATTAGTGATGTCTAACATCTTTAACGTGCCGAATTATCACATCCTTTATCTATTGAATTTTATCTTTTAAATATCCTTAAGGAAAGAAATTAAATGGTTACAAATTACATGATCGTGGCGGCCAATTAACAACGCCACGACGAGAGAAAACACGGCCACCATCCTGTTAGAACCACACATCGTCCAGGCTTATATTCTCAATTCCTGGCCACAAGAAGTTTGTTATTATCTTGCGATAGCGAACACCATTCACGATGACTGCTTGGCCGACCTTATATGCGTAGAAAATGCCTGCCTATAAACTGAACCAAACAGTCACTCTTTGTGGACTAGTCGGGTTTTAACAATAACTTGTGGATTCGCATTTGTCCAAATGTAGCAATTCTGCTTCTTTACAAATTCACTGACGAGAAAATGTGCCTCGTCGCTAAAGTCAAAATACACTTCTGTCTGTTCAGTCAACCATATTAACGTGCTACTCAATTGTGTACCTCCCACGGTTGAATTTACCAAACACTAAAACAAAGAAATGTCAAATTAAGTTGGGGAAAAAATTGACGCATTATAGTTGGACCATCCATTATAGAAAACTGTTTTTGTTGATAGAAATAGCAAAAGGTAAGGAGGTTTAGCAGTATGAACACCACACAGGCAAAGCTCAACCAATAAAAACATAACTTATATATTATGCAAACGGTCTTCCCGAATAGGCTCTAATTCACATAACATTACCTAAAACATAAGTCCATAGTGAAAATTGTATATCAGTAGATTTTATGTAAACATAAAACCAACAACTGACCATAGTTCTTATATATGATGACAACTCACATCCCAATAAAAAATGGAGCTTCCAACAAAGCAGGCTTGTAAGGGAGAAACATAAAAGTTTCGCTTACCATTGCGATTACGGAAGACATGAATATTTTACGAGTTTCTACTTTGAAGCAATACAGTTTGGACACATAAAACGCTTTATTAAGCGCATATAAAAATTCTTGGATGTCACGATCAGCTTTACACACTGAATGATTTGATATAGATAGTTTTCAGTATTCTACCTTACAAACCTGCTTGGGAGTAAGGGAATGCCGTGGCACTTGAAATGTTTTTGTTTTTATAACAGCTGTTGAGCGTTCTTTCACTTACTTTACTGCATTTCTGTATGTCTTATTGCGTAGCTCATAATTATGCGCTTATTTACAAATGTACCATTAGTGCTTCGCAAAATGATACAATTTTTAATTGGGATATTACTTCATTTTAACCGACTAAGCTGTGGCCACACTTGGCTAATATTTGACAAAAAATAAATATTGCCATATACTGGGGTCACGAACGTAGGTTCGGACGCTTTTGATGTACAAAAGGAGGATTCTAGATGAAAGTTTTAAAGGGAATACTTTTTTTTTTGTTGGGGTATCTAGATCAATTTCGATATCATTTACGTACACCCAGCGAAAAAACATGTTTAAATATGGTCACCTCCAACAAAACTATTTTTAAAATTTAAACATATTTAGTTTATTTTAACCATATTATTGCCACCGACAATCATATTATGGTAAAAGTAGTCCTCCATCAAGAAGCCACAACCATATTATGGTTGTCTCCAAGCATGTTATAGTTAATAATAACTAAAATATAGCATGGTTAGTTTTTAACAATGGCATGTTGCTCTTATTAACCTATTGTTAATTTAAAAACATATTATTGTCATATTTAACCATAACATGTTAAAAGGCAACACACTAAAGAATTGACATTAAACTATCGGCTAACAGGTCATTTCAAGTTGTTAAGTAACCCACTTCTGAGAAGATCGATTTACTTAATTTTTATATTCTGGTTAAAAGTGGGTTTCGTAAAGTAAAATGTAAAAAATTAATGTTCTCTTGATATTCTGGTCATAATAATTTACTATCTTATTTATCATAAAAGGTACGTGCCACCAAAGTGGAGGCGTTTAAACATACGTACAACCACTGTTTTCTACTTACAAAAGTATATAACTTAATGTCTTAAGCATGTGTATTTCATTGATACTTATGTACGCATATACTTTATTTTGCCTCTTCTAACGTTAGTTTGCTATTACTTCTTGGCTTGCCTCTTTGCTTTGAATAGTTTCGTTTTTTAAAGAAGTTAGCATACGATTTTATAATCTAACTTTGACCATAAATATAACCACGCATTTATGGACAAAGATAACATAGAGAGAAGGAAGGTAAATTTTAGGTAATTTGAGAAGAAGGGGCCTTAAAAAAGTTTTAAATGTCATCTTAAAATAACACAAACTTTTATATATAATTTTTAATTAGTAAAAATGGATATATTTTAATTTTATTTGAATTTCTTTGTGGCATGTTTGATACTTAAGGCAAGTTTGTTTCCTAAGTCTTTTGTTTTTTTAGGTTCTGCCCAAGTAAATGAATACTTAAAGGCCTCTTTTAAAAAAATGTCCAATTACCATCTATAAGCTCTACCTCCATGTCATACATAGCAATTTATTGATTTCCATTTGATGTTACTTCTGTATAAGGTGGAATATATTTGTACGTTCTTCGCATCGTGGGTCACTTGTTGTAATCTTCAATGGTTTGCAATTTTTCAAATCCACGATAAGTAATTTTTTGTTCGTTTGTATTGGCAGAGCTTCTATAGACAATTGTTTTAAAAACTCTTATGCATTTGGTTATATTTTTTTTGTTATTTGAATTAGTAATTGCTCTTTAAGAGAAAACACAACATCCAACATACAAATGGCAAATGAAACAGAAATTGCAAAATGAAAGAAAAATTACCATATGATAATATTTATACAATGCAATTTTTCTTATATTTTTGTTTCATTGAATTTTTTTATTTATAGTTTAATATCACTCACTTCCATATGTAGTCGTGTATATGTATGTGTATCTACATAATACAAACTACCTTGAAAGCAAAACACACAAAAAAAATTTTACCAAAGTATCTATATTCAATTGCAAAGATACTTTGGTAAAAATAAAATAGTTATCGTTTGATATGTATGTAAAATTGACACTGAGTTTTAGGAAAAATGCACAAGTTGCAGAAAACTATTGGATAAAAAGGAAGAAGAAAAAGTTTGGGCTTTATTTTTGTAAAAAAAATTGAAGTAAATTTTCTTAACTTTAGTGGGTAGATGGTAGTGCATACATACATAAGTTTATTTTATTGAATTTTATTAGTGAATTGGGAAGGTGTCCTATTTAAAAAAAAATCGAGTTTTACTGCACCTTGCAACAGCAATTTCCACATACGAACTATCAATAGACATATCGACCCGTTTGCGAGAAATTATCGTATGTTACAAATACCAAATTTTACAGGACATACATTTTTCTACTTTTCTCTGGTTTCACTTGCCATATCAAAATGAATATATACATGTGCTTAGAAAAGATAAGAAAAAACGAAGTGGAATTCGCCTACAATATTTTGCCAGGTGACGTCTCTTTGAACGTAGAACAAGTTTGCATCAAAAACAAAATTTCAAAAAAATTGGCATATACGATAATTTCGCGCAAAGGGGTCGATATGAAATTAGGCAACACCGTTAGTTACACTGCAGCTGAAATTTGTTTATGATCACATTTTACATGATTTCAATAGTGCTTGGTATATAATCACAAGGAGGAATTGGTACCTTCTGAATCCTTCAAGTGAAACTCGTAAGGCGGTACTAATACCATGGAAGCTTATCTCCTCTTACAAAAATCTCTATGTCCCTTTGTTTCGCAACCAAAATTCTTATATCAAACAGATCTGCCATTTTGTAAAGAGATACGCGGTGGTCATGGGCAGTTTCGCCCATTTTGCAGACCAAATCAGTAGTACAAATTCGGTGACAGGTTATCCTTTTTACGTTTTCAAAAGTAGACACATATTAAGCTATGGTTTCGATAAAACTTTTATTTCATTATAATGTTTATACCTTGCCATTACGTACGAAATATTATGTCATTTAAAAGACCGATTCTAGTTTATATGCAGCAGTCGACTCTTTTGAGGGAGCTTTCGATCAAATTTATGCACACTTTAGGCAGTATCTCGGCGATAGCTTGCCGAATGTGGGTTTTGAAATGCTCCTATGTTTGGAGATTATGCGATACGGTATTTTATATACCTCAAAAAAAGTCTATCGGCATCAAATCGCATGATTTTTATGGCTAATTAATGTCCAAAAACCTAAAATTACACGTCCTGGAAGCTTCAATAATGCAATAAAGCCAAAATCGAATATGCTATTTGGCTTGCGGCACCATGTTTTTGAAACCACATACCTTCCAGTTATTAATAACCATTTATTGCAGGCGAAAAAAGTCGGTTATCATACGGGCATAGCGGTCTGAATTGACGGTAGCGGCTCATCCAATATTTTCGGCAGCACACTCAAAAGAAACATCAATCCATTCGTACTCAAATCAATCCGAAGCGGTATTAATAGTACGGTGAGTACGGATTTCTTGAATCAAGTACAGAAAGACTGAATCAAGTGCGGATTTTCAATCGCAAAATACTTAAATTATCCATATTCAATCCCGATTTCGTACTTCAAATAATCCGAAAATGAGATTGATTTAAGTGAAACGAAAATGAGATTGATTCAAGTGAAACTAAGATTGAATCAATCTCAAATTATTATAAAGTAGATTTTATCCCAAATTCGTGATTGAAAAAAAACCAAAAAAAGAAATTAGAAAGAAAAAGTTATTATAATTGATTTACTTACCCTTATTACACCTTACAGAATGATAAAACACCAACATCATGCCCGATATGGTTTTTAATTTAGACATCTTATGAAGATATTAAACCAAAAATATAAACTTATGGTGTTTTCTTTTTTACAAAAAATAAAATACCACATTTTAAAAGGTGCATGTATAAAATGTCTTGCCGAACATGTATAACTGCAATTTTTTATTTGACGAGAACAAAACACAAAATTGGATCGCCCTGTTTTTAACAGGTGACAAAACGTTTGTTCTTCAATATATAAAAAAATATGTTCATAAATCAAAAAGTTTGTTCTTCAAAATATAAAAAAAAAATATAGATAAACTCAAATTTGTTAATAGAGGGATATTAAATAAATAAATTAAATGAATAAAATGAATGCCGAAGATCAAATTTCTTTAGTTTGTTTTTCATAAAATATGCAAACAAGAAAATACCGATTTATTAACATCAAGTTTTTGCGATTTCCTCATTTGAAGGATTTTCTTAAAAATCCGACAATCGTTAAATTTGTCGACATAAATATTCGCTTGCAGTAACGGTAGTGTGATTCTGTAACTTATTTTTAACGATTGTTAACAGCTGTTTTTTTGTAACATCTCTGTCTACAAAATGTTAAAAAAAAAAACAAAAAGCACAAAAGAGAATAAAATAAAAACAAATGAAATTGTTCTTAACCCCCCGTGTTACACATGTTTTTTCATTCAAAATACATTGAAAAAGGTCTGGCCAAACTCATGAGTAATACGAAGGGTTAATTTGTGGTTTTATATTTTTTTTTATGAATTTTACATTTAGAATTTTGTTTTTGTTCCTAATTTCCTTATTTTGTAGATTTTAAATTTAAGATTTTGTATTTGTTCAATCATATACATATGAATATATCTTTGTATGTATGTAAGTTATTTTAAACATAAAATACATTTTATCGATTAAATAAACACAACTTAAATTATTGTCGCTAAAATATCGACAAAAAATTGCTAAAAGTAACAGCTGACTTTTAACGACAGCGAATATCGTTAAAAATGTTACTGAATACCATATTCGATAAAATTTCGTTATGTTTATTTTGTCGATACGATTATCATTATAAAAGTTAGTGAATCGCGCTACAGACCTTTTTTCAATGTGTATAGACAATCAAGACAAGCGTAAGCCGGAGGGTTTAACACAAAGAAAAGTTTAATCTTTGTTTTTACTTGATTTAAAAATCGTAAACTTATTTCAAGGAATGCCGGAATTGATTTTCGAACGTAATCCCATTTAGGATTGTTTTGAGTACGTTTTAGTATTATTCGTACTTGATTTTTTGAGTACGACTCGTACTTAAAGTGCTCCTAAAAAACTTGAATTATTCCGAGTGTTTTTCTTTCTGTGTACGCACATTGCAATAATGAACAGGCCTGACCACGTCAGTAGTATTTCTTTCTTAAAAATTTCTTTATAATCTTGCCGATTCCTTGCACAGTAGTTCGACAATGATGATTCTTATCACTCCATAATGCTCTAAAAGTGGCCACGTTTGAACCACCATTTTGTAGTAAATTTTATCTATTTTTACGCGTTCTTTGGTTATTAAACCTTCCGTATTCGTAAATCGCACTTCAGATGATAGATATTTAACAGCTGACAGCCTTGCCAAACCACTTCGAGAATAACCCTCTACCATAACGCTTAGCTCTTTTGTAAAGAGATGAGCACCGAATTTTCAAGCCAACTCAGTAGTACGAATTTCAGTTTAAATATTTGTTGTAAATGTAGAATTAAAGGTTGATCAAATAAGTGAATCTCACTAGACTACACCATCATGTGATGAAGAACCATCATGTAAACGTTTACGATCGTTATCGGGATATCTGTTTGTTTATTCTTCTAAGACTCCTAAACTACTGAATCAACTTATTTACATAATTTTTCTGACTGCCCAGCGCTTAAAATAGGCTATAAATACTTAATAGTTAATAGTAAAAGTAACGACATTTTTGACAATCAGCTTCGTTATCAATATACAACATCTGCCAAAAAGTCATCTGGAATTGAGAAGCGGGCGTCAAACCTGTATATATGCAAACTTTGGAAGTCAAACTATTTGACTTTAGTATAAATAGCTTTGTTAGTGCTGGTTCACACTCTTCAAGATTTAGACGTTAAGTCTGGAGCTTTTAGGAAAGAAGGGAAAATAGATTGTCATATATTTTCCTATCTCTCCCAAAAACTTAAGATTTGGAGACTTAAACTTGAGGGATGTGAACCAGAACATATTAATATACAAGATTTGTATTAAACAACTTAAATTATTATTTTAGTTAGGTGTATCAAAGAGCACTGGGTTATAAAATTTCACGAAATTAAGAATTTAGCCAAATGAAAGCGCTAGCAAAGTGACTAATATATTGTTTTGGATACAGGGTGGCTCAAAAAACAAAGACATATAAACTTAGTATCTGACTCGTTTATTTTTTCAGATTGTTATTTGAAAGGCATTGGAATTCAAAATTGAAAGGCACACTATTGAACGACGAGCTTAACTAACTGAATTTTATTTTTAACAACCAACGAAATAACCAGCGCCAATTATATATACTTCGAGTGTGGAATCTTTTTTAAAAAGCTTATTGTTCCGTATCTCTATAGGAATGTCACTACTTGTGCTACTTGTAAAACAAATTTCCTATGTTTTAGTAAAGTGAAAAAAAAATTATAACGTTAAAATAAAAAATTACTAACTTATAAAACTCCTTTGTTTCTGTTGGACCACATTGAGCGGAATGAAATGTAAATGATATTTATAAAATATCCAGAGTTCTTTACTTTGTAAGAAAAATAAGGAATAAAAACATATTTTAAAAAGTAGAGCTTGCAAAATATCGACTGCCTCAAATGGTTCAAATGGATTTATTAAGGGCATCAGTAAGTTTACAAGGAAATAACCAGCCTAAAATAACCTTCCGAGTTTACTTATGTCAAACAAAAAACAGCCTTTTTATCTCCAAAATCAAGCTGTCTTTAGTCTTTGTATCTCCAAAATCAAACACTTTTTAGTCCTTAACTTAAAAAGGGAAACCTTCCCTTTAATTTTTGTAAAAATGTTACTCAATGTGTGGGTGGTCGTTATGTTATACAGACAATCATGTATTAAAGTATCTAACTGCCAGTTTGTTGTAGTTGTTTATTTTTTCTTTTTTGCACAATTTTTGATATGAAAAGTGCATCAATTTTTCATTTTAGGTGGCATTTTTCTATTCCGTTTATTTGGTATATTCAAGCATATTTTAATATCAATAAGGCAAATAAAACAAAAATATTTGTACTAACAAAATATGCATAAATCCATTAAAATAACAAGTGAAACTTTGCAAATTTTTACATTCTGACTAGTTTAGTTTTTGGCGCTCACTCGTAACAAATTATTCGTAGAAATTCCTGAAGAAAAAGTTAAGTGCATACAAACACCCATTTTACGTTATATTATTGAGTTTATATATAAAATTAAAGCATTACTTGTAATTATACTAACCAAAAATCATTAATCAATTAATAATGATTTTGCTGTTAAATGTAAAAGGCCTACAAGTGTTTTAGTACATAAAGGTAAACCCATTAAATGCTAATTTCAAAATATTTTCTTGAAATTTGGCTTTAATTTTTGTTATTAGTTAAATGAGTTTTTATACCCTTCACCACAGGTATAAAGGGTATTTATAAGTTTGTCATTCCGCTTGTAATTCCTTCACTGTTGATTTTAGACCCCATCAAGTTTATATATTCTGCGTCCTTATGAATAGTGCAGTTGATTTTGTCTGTCTGTCGATATGTATCTATGACCACCTGTCCGTCGGTGAGGCTGTCTATCTGTCCATCTATCCTTATGTATGCTGAACTAAATTTACCATAAACCTCACATATGACGGAATCAAGGTTGTTACATGTTATACATATAACCCAACAAAAGCTACTGCTTACCTCGAAAAATTCATTTATATGGCATGATTATTGTTCGGAATGAGCCGCTTAAAAGTAATAGCTTATGTCTGTTGCCTAAAACTCTTAGGGCCATTATTACAACTTGCCAATAGTTAAAAGTCGGATTTTTTGGACCGATAAATATCTTTGCATTATTACAACTTCCATTTTTTATTGCTGTTATTTTCAATAATAATAATATTTAATAGATGAAAACATAATAAATGAAGGTTTTATAATGCAATGCTATTTATCGGTCCGACAAAATCCGACTTTTAACTATTGGCAAGTTGTAATAATGGCCCTTAAACAATTATTTAATCGTTCCCTTACTTTCATGAAAGCAATTCTACGATTTTGTTAGAATTTTATTGCATTCATTGGCTGCAATTGCTTTCAAATCTTGATAACTTTTTGCTGAAATATGGAATAGAAAGGATCTCAAAACCACGACTTCTGGTAATTATTACTCACAAATCTCTTATTTTTACCCATAAACCTTCAGTTTTAAATCTCTAAGTATAATCCGTGAAATTTATTTTCCCAATATCACCGTAAATGAGCTAAGTAGAATACTATTAAACAAAAGAAAATAAAATTGGTTTATAAGGGACCAAGTTATAAGCAAATTTATAAAAATGTCGATTACGTCCTTTGCTGGTCTGTAAAAAACGCCGACATCTTAAGTGGGGTGTGGACTGTATTTAGGGGTACATTTTAGCCAAAGCTCCAGAATATACGCCAAGGATCCGAACACCTTGTAGGAATTCCCAGAGAAAATGCCAATTGCGTTCTTCAGGTTATGGAGTGTATAGTGTAGCTTCGGGATTTAGTGCTTAAATATCAGCCAAGTATTCAAACAGCGTCGTGATGTAATGAAGTCTAGAACAAGAGGTAAAAAGGCACAAATATTTAAACAAAAAGAAAGCACTTTTAACCATATAAAAGCATTTTTCTTATTTGTTATTTTCCAAACGTTATAGAATTATTTTTATTAAGCCTTAAAAATTAGGAATCAAAACGATTTAATTAACTAATTTAAACAATTTAACTATTAAAAAGCGATTAAAAATGCAGCCGTCCAATGTGGCTCTCACACAACGATTCGACAATAACATTTTTAAGTTACAAAAACTAAACTTAATGAATAAAACATAAAAAAACATAAATCAAATTTAAAATGTACTTTTTGATGATGGTGGCGCCACAAGTTGTTAACTCCCTTCAAGCACAAAAGACATCAGGGATGGGAAAACCACTGCCCTAATCAAGCGTATTATTTCACGTATTATTTCACCTAGCGCCAATACAAAAATGGCCCCGAAATAATAATTTCAACACGATTGCTAGAGCCAAAAATAATTTGCTTTTCCACTCAGTACAGACGAATAAAGCACTTTTACTTGTTTTAAGTACTTACTTTTAAATTAAACATCTTATTATACCCTTTACTACGGTAACTAGTGAATGAGGATATATTAGGCTTGTCATACATTTCGTGACAATAAGAAATATTTATATAAAACCGAAGAATATACTCATTCTTAAACTTTTTCTAAATCGATGTAGTCATTTTCGTATGTTTGTCTTCTGTTCCTCCGTTGAAAACACGTTTACTTTAAACAACTAAACAGGTTTCAAATTGTTTTTACTCCTCCTAAGCAGCTCAAGTGGTGCAGTAGGAAAGCCTTATATCCCAAAATGTAGACCAATTTCCCTAAAAACTCGTATTTATTTTATGTTTCCATAGTATTCGCTATTAAGAACCAACATGATTTACATTTTTTGAGATATCCGAACAAAATATTAATATATATATTAGGAAAAAAATTTAGATCCGTCTTTCAATTAAAATCTTTCAATAAAATTAGAAAATAGATTAGCAATTGTCATGATGATCCGTTCATAACTTACCATAGATCCCATATAAAAAAGCCTCTCAAAATGACCACAAACTTTTGTGATAATTGGTCCATAATTTGCCATAGATCTTTTGTAAAGCCCACTTCCGGAATACACTTTCGTACGCCTAAAACCGCAACAAGTAATAATAATACTGCTAAATAAATTTTCACAAAATAATTGTAAATCAGCCATGTTCTGGAAATCGAACTCGATTGAAATTAAAATCGAACAAATTTTCAAAACGATCCTGTTTGTAAAAACATTCCGTTTTATATAAGTCATGCTTTGAGTGCCACCATTGTTGCCAGAGTAACCTTTTTTAGGCTATATTTAACTTATTAATTTAGTTTTTTAACCTTCTAAATTTTTGGCTTAGCATTAGTATGCCTAAAATTGCAACAAGTAATAATAATTCTTTTAAATAATTTGGCACAAAATAATTGTAAACTATCCTGTTCTGAAAATCGAATTCGATTGAAATCGAACAAATTTTCAAAATGATCTTGTTTTCAAGGTTTGTAAAAACATTCTGTTTTGTACACACACGTTATTTGAATACCACAAGTGCTGCCAGCTTACCATTTTTAGGCTAAATTAAGCCTCTTTATTTATTTTTTAGCCCTTAAGGGTGTTTCCAAAGTAATTCCAAACTATCCAAATATGCCATAAGGATTGCTCCATTTTGTACTAACGAATGTTCAAGCAACGGCAGCAACCGAAAGAATTCATAAAAAATGAAATTTCAATACTTTTTTGACCATTAAAAAAGTAACGGTCGTTACTTTATAAATGTGCTGTTTTCAAATGTCGGAAACAAACGTCATGTATTGTAAAATTTTGCGTAGGATATGTCAAGTAAAATATCTGATCTTATTCTATGAAATGTTTTGTTTAAGGAATGGATTTATTTTCAAACCGAATAAATTAGTTACCAAAACAATTTTTTTTAAAGTAACGGTCGTTACATTCTTAAATATTAACAGTTATTTGTGTTTTAATCGATTTATTATGGGTAGCTTAAAGTAGCATATTTTTGTTAGCATAAAGAAAATTAAAGTTAATCTTTCGGAAAATTATAGATACATTTATTCTGTTTAATATAAGCGGAAAAAAAATTCAAAACAATAATTTAATTTTCTGTGGAAACACCCTTAAGCTTCGTGAATTTTTCTAAGCCTTTTTTTTAATTTCAAAATAGCTTTTAAAAAGCTAAATTTATATATGTATGTCAGAAATCTTATTTCATTACTAAATGAAAATGCTTTACACGCGAACATACTCAAGAAAAACATATGGCTGAGTTTGTTCTAATTGTACACAAATTTTTAGCCCAACGAAAATTGTATGCGCCCATGCGCCCAAGGGCACACCTCCCCTATGCGGCCAAGTTATTGTGTCATTGAGAATTGATTTTTATTAAAAAGATTACATAAATGTTGCAACACTTGGAAATTTCTGAAAATCTCCTAAATTATTAGAATCGTGTGAAATATATACAAATTCTAGTTCTGGTTCTTCCGATCATAAAATTATTATTCCTAAGCCCTGTTTCTCAAAATTACACGTTACAAATCTACAAG
Source organism: Pollenia labialis (assembly GCA_949318255.1). NCBI lineage: Eukaryota > Metazoa > Arthropoda > Insecta > Diptera > Polleniidae > Pollenia > Pollenia labialis. Next base: position 112,393,021 of record OX439141.1, read on the forward strand.
AAAATACTTTAAAAACGCAACAATTTTACAAATTTTTCTTTTGTTTCCAAACTTTTTTACTTGTGGATTTGTAACGTGTGTTTTGAGAAACAGAGCCTGTTATATAATTATATATCTTTAATAGTTTGAAACATTTTTAATACATATGTTTATATTTTATTTAGTTATTTCGTAACTCAAAAATAATAAAACTTGCATTTAATTTCTGTGTCTATAAGTAGTTGTTATTAAAGGCAGAATTAGTCTTTACTTTCTGTTTCTGTTCTGTTTCGAAATTGTAATAGTTACTTTTTCTTTATCAACTTATCAGCCAGTTGTGACAAATTTTATTAGTTTTGCACCGTCCATTGTTTTATTTCAATAAGTTTTATGCACATAAATTTGAAGAAATTAAATTTTATGAATTTTTAAAATCAAATTATAGTTTTTTACAATAAAAATATGTAGTTTTTATTATTTATTTTGCTGTCACTTACAATAGGTGCGTTTGAGTACTTTTACAGTAATATGCAGTAAATGAGAAAATTATAAAATTTTCTCTCACAAAAAGCTGTTGTGCAAAAAAAGTACGCGAACGCAAAATTTGTTAAAATTCGTAAAATAAAGGCAACAGCTGATGGCAAATAATTGAAGTGCTGAAAAATGTTTACAATTTTAACTACTAAACTCGTTTCCTTATTGGTACTCGATTAAATACTTTTTAAAACACGAACATTTTTGGAAAATACAAACAAATTATTTCATAAAATCTTTCATATATGTTTGTTTTTTATTTAATTTGATGTTACAAATTTTTAGCGGGTTAATTTGTTCATTAGAACAAGAATACATTTTTGCTATTGATTACTTAAGTACCCAAGTACTTCACACTTTTACAACTCTAAAAAATTAACATAACAAAAAAAGTTTCAAATGTTGGTATTTAGCCAAATAAATGCTTCACAAACAAGTTAATATTTATTCACTTTTTGTTTTTATTTAATTTTTTTTCAAAATTTCTTTTATTTAACAATTTTTTCACAATTTGTAAGCATTTTGTTTGTTACTTTAATTTGTTTACCTTTTGAAACATATGTTTTTTTGATTTACTAAATTTTACTGCAAAAATTTCTGCAGTAAAAATTTGTAAATACTCAGACATGAACTGTCACTTTTCGCTCTCAATTTGTGTTCTCATTTACTGTTTTTTGTGTACGCGAACGCAATTTAGTAAAATGCAGTAAAGTTCAGTAAAAAATAGTAAAAACTTTTGTGTTCTCGAACGCAGCTAATTACTTAACAAGTTTTTGATTTTAACAAACTGAACCGCAACACATCAGAAAAACTATTCAATTTCACAGGTTGTTTAATAACAAACACAAATCAGCTGATTCGTAACAAATCAGAAAATAAAGACTAACTGATCCTTAAGGTTTCTGTTTTTATTTGTAATCTGAAGTACAAACCTATTTATTCTTAATTACTTTCATGAATTTAACAGCAAAAACTTACATTGCAGAGTTATGAGTTAAAAAGCTAACATAACTACCCAGCCAGCAAAATAGTCCGACGTCTTCCAGATATCTGAGAAAAACGTCGATAAAAAGTAGGAATCGTATAATAATTCTGTTAGATTTCTGACCCAAAAACGATTAAGTGGTTGAGACGAATTATGACAGACATGTCATGGGAAATTCTGGTTTTTTTTTGCTGACATCTGACAGAAATCTAATGAAAAAGGCATGGACAATTTTGATGAGATAGCCGAAATTCTTATTGTTTTTTAACTGATAGCTGGAAGAATTCCTTGTATTGCAAAATATTTTAAAGTACATAATTATAAATTTTACACGTACATACGTACCTTTTATCAATATTTTTATCTTGAAACAATAAAATAAAATTCAAATTATTTTTAGCTTAATGACAATTTTCATTATTTTCACAAAAAAAAAAATAGTAATCACCCTTATCGTGGTTGGCGTATTTAAAATACGCCTACGACTGTTTGGTAATAGATTAAAGAAAATAAGTTCACCTTCTCTTTAATCTATTACGAAACAGTCGCAGGCGTATTTTAAATACGCCAACCACGATAAGGGTGAATAAGTCTCGTTAGACACAGCTGTAAGAATTCCATCGGAATTCTATTAGACATTTCTGTACATTTATTTCCCCGATATATCCATTCTAAATCGCCCGGACAGTAAGTATATTCAATGTCTGACAGAAATCTGAACGAACTCCCTATGAATGAAGTCAGACATTTGCCAGAAATGTCTTATTCAGACAACGTCGGAGCATTTTTCTGGCTGGGTACTCTTCATTACATATACATTGGCAATTTTACTCATTATTTTAATTCGGTAATGTCATTGGAGGCAATAACTTACCACCCTCGCTTACAAATATGGAGTCAAATGAGTCATTACCACATTCGCTTACAAATAGGTACTTCACATTGGGATCAATGAATCTGAATTTGTAAATCAAATTATGCTGTTAATTTCATTTATTTTCTAATGCAAAATTTGACTAACCTGCATTAAGGACATATTCATACCAAATAAACTAGAGATCGATATGCAAAAAATATATGATATTTATATGAAAAGGTACAATTTAAATACTATTGTTTATTATACAAGATCGACATCATATAATTTTTAATTTATACCCCCAAGACAATATCGTTATAATACCGTTTGGTTGAATGGGTAGTGTAGTTTTTATTCAAATTTTTAATTTTAAATTACATTTCAAAATCAATTGTTAATCATTTACAACAAATAAAAAAACCAATTGTAAGAACAAATATTTAAAATCAATTTGTATTAGTTTTGAATACATAAAGCCTTGGATGCATTTTATTATGAATCAATTATAAACTTCTTTAATCAACTCATAAACAATAACGTATGGACCAGATTATATGGCAACCATTGCTAAACTACTTCTATGTAGTTTAGTGCCCCGGTAGGCTAGCTGGTAGCGAGCTAGTCTATCAGCGCCGGGGTTGCGGGTTCGATTCCCGCCAGAGACTCTGGTTTCCTGCAGACAAGCATAAAGCTTCGCGGGATAAGCTTAGGAAAATTTAAAAAAAAAAAAAAAAAAAATGTAAGGCAGATGGTATGAAGTAGTCATTGAAAAGTTAGCTGTTCTGTAATTGCAAGTATTTACTAAGTTTTTGCTGGGCCTATCAACAAAGTTCCTTATATTTTATTAAAAAAATAAATAAAAACATAAAATCTTGCAGCCTTCTTCATAAAAAATAATTATAACTGGTAAATAAAACGAATTTTTTATGAAAATTTTTGTAACCCTTCGATGTATTATAACCTTAGTACCACTAGTCTTTTTTAATATAATTGTAAAATATTGAAATTATTCTGTTAAATAATCATTGCAAATAAACGTTTTTGTCTCTCTACAATGTTGAAAGCACAAACAGGGGTGAGCTGGAAATCGAAAACGTAAAACGCAAGAATTTTAAAAGTCGTTTTTTAATAAGATTTTTGTAATAAAAGATTTTTATGACAAATATTATACGAATATTTCTCTATTAAACAGAATTTTATAACAAAAATTATAAATATTAGATTAAAAGTGTATTAAAGCAACTTCCAAATTCTGGCGTTTTACGTTTACGATTTCCAGCACACCCCTGAATGCTTTGTTGCAGTTACCACAGCAAAAACGTTTTTTTGCAGAGTTTTGATTGAGGTTTTAAAATAACGTACAACGGACGGTAATAAATGGAACTTGACGGGTACGGTACCGCTTGTACATGCTTGAAGTTATTATTTTGGTCCTGTTATATACGTTAAAGGTACCTGTGGGGCCAGAACATGAGGAGCACTTAGCGAACTTTTTTTGGTGGGAGGGTTTGTGCCCTAAATATGATCCAGATTATTTCAAATCTGTTTTATTCGATTCAGGATAACTTACTTGTAGGATACATAGCCTTCGTTGTTTTAAACTTTTGCTCCAAAAAAACAATATTGCATAGGAACCATGTAGTACATATACGTGTAAATAACCCTTTTATAAGTAAGAAAAAGTTTTTATAAATAAGAGGGTTCATTTTTCCCTCAATCATAAAAATATTTCAGTTTTATAAGAGGTTTATTAAACAAATTTTCATGTAAATTTTATCTTAAAAACCTCTTATTAACATGAAATATTTTTTATGAATTAGGCCTTTAATATTTAAGTATTTTCTAACTTTTTTTGAAAATTGTTTGTTTTTTTTTTGCTTTTTTTGAAGTCACCAAATCTTCTTCTGTCCAGCTCCTGGCAACACTTAGTACTTACTTTGAATTGCACTAAAAATCATAAAAAACAATACTTTAAAAATAAATTTAAGTAAAAACTTATATGTACACTCACAATATTATTACAGTAACGGACTGTAGTTTATTTAAGAAATATTCCGTTCAGTCATTTTTAAATAAATAAACATTTAAAATTCCAAGCAAATTTATTTTTAACTGATTCTAACAGTTATTCAAAAACTAAGTGCATATTAATACGGATTTTCAGTTGCCCTTAATATTGTCCGTTGATTGAGTTAAATTCTTCTTTATGTTAAAGTAAAAAAAAATGTTATTTAAAGCAACGAAAAGTTCATTTAATATTTACTGTCGAAAATTCAACACCATATTCCGTAAAATCAAATAAATATTCAGTTATTTTGTAAAATTTTACTGTCAAAAATTCAACACCATATTCAGTAAAATAATTGCGAAGCCATATCGGTCATGCTGCTGGTGTCTTATAATTGAGAGTTCTTCTGTAAACAACGTGGTCAGTACAACAAAAGTAAAACAAACGTGTGTAACTGGGTAAGTAAATAAAAATATTCTCCCTCTCTCGCTTATAAGAAAAACAAGCGGACAGGTGTCTGTCTAGTATTTTTTAGAAATTCGGCTCTTTTGTGGAGTAAACGAAAATTTAATAAAATAACTGAATATTTAATTGTTTTTACTGAATATGGGGTCAATTTGACAGTAAAAAATTGACAGTAAAATTTTAATAAATAACTGAATATTTAATCGTTTTTACTGAATATGGTGTTGAATTTTCGACAGTAAAATTTTACAAAATAACTGAATATTTATTTGATTTTACGGAATATGGTGTTGAATTTTTGACAGTAAAAATTAAATGAACTTTTTGTTAAAAATAAGTGAAAAATAGGTAGACCGGTTTTTAATTGAACTTTCATTTATTTTATATTACAATTTCAGTTAATTTTACGTACAGAATATTGTGTGTATGTCTTGAAATTGTGATGTTAGAATTTATACAGACTGTTTCAAAATTTACTACAGATCCTGTACTTAGTCCATTCCCGAAAAGTAAAAAATTTAAGTGGAGTGTATCAACGATTCGGCACAGCCAACTATAACTTCTAACTTGTTTCCACTTTCAATTTGGTTTTAATTGTTTTGTTTTTTTTTTGGAATACCCGCATTTGACACAAAAAAATCTATGAACGATTTTTGACATGCCCAAAACATCAAAAATATTTCAATCTTGATTATTATTATTTTTCTAAGGTATTAATCATAACAAGAAATTATCTGTTGTGATGTTTTCTTTATTTAATTGCTAAAAGGATTATGCTTTCACTACACTCACAATATTATTACAGTAACGGACTGTAGTTTATTTAAGAAATATTCCGTTCAGTCATTTTTAAATAAATAAACATTTAAAATTCCAAGCAAATTTATTTTTAACTGATTCTAACAGTTATTCAAAAAACTAAGTGCATATTAATACGGATTTTCAGTTGCAGTTAATATTGACCGTTGATTGAGTTAAATTCTTCTTTATGTTAAAGTAAATAAAAATGTAATTTAAAGCAACGAAAAGTTCATTTAATTTTTACTGTCAAAAATTCAACCGCGAATTCCGTAAAAACAAATCAATATTCAGTTATCTTTTATAAATTAATTGTCAAAAAATTAACTACATATTCCGTAAAAACAAATAAATATGCAGTTATTTTATAAAATTTTACTGTCAAAAATTCAACACCATATTCAGTAAAAACGATTAAAAGTCAGTTATTTTATAAAATTTAACTGTCAAAAAATTAATCCCATATTCCTTAAAAACAATTAAATAGTCAGTTATTTTTTAAAATTCAGTAATTTTCGTTTACTCCACAAAAGAGTCAAATTTAAAATATGTAACTGTAAATTTACATAAAAAACCTAGGTACAGAGCTGCCGTTTTTTGTTATTTTTAACCAAAATTGGTTATATTTTTTTCGATGTGAAGATGTGAATATTTTTTAATTTTGGTTACTTTTTTCTAATATAATACGTATGAATATGTTTTTCTTGATACAATTATTTACGAGGCCGAATAATTTGTACTGTGTACTACAATTTTTTCATTATTTGTTACCAATAAACGGAGGTTTTTTAATTTATCAAAAACAAAACATCCCTTTCAAAACAGCAACCAAATGATTTTTTAAGATTTTTGCTAAGAAAATATTGCCATTTGTGATTTTTATATTATAAACGTCATATTCTGTAATCGAAAACAAATGAATCAATGGAGATTTTTAGTTGTTTTTTTTTAATAAGCTTAGTTTTTCTTGATTTTAAGGGCCATTATTATAACTTGATGTTAGCTGTTATCCGGCGGTTAACAGATGCTTTTTGACAGATAACACATTGCTATCTGTCAATTTAATCTTATCTTTAGCTAACTTCAAATTGTAATAATGGCCCTAAGAGAAGTAAAGATAAGTAGTACTTAAAGTAGGAAGTACATAAAATCATGCGAAATCGATTTCAGAAAATTACTGAAAAATTTCACAAAAGTCGTTTTAGTGTTCCTAAAAACTTGAAAATAAGTTTAATGTTCTAAATATAGGTTATTTCCAGAAGTTTATTGAAATACATATTTGAAAATGCACATAAGAATTTTTAAGATTTTTCAAAAAGACATTGATTTATTAATATCATTTTAAAATTTATTGAATTTTCTTTAAGAAATTTGTTGGTATGTAATAATATATATAATTAATTTGTAAAAAAAACTTTTGACTGTCAGTCATATACTTTTTCCCCATTGAATGTACGTTACGAAAGGCGAATTTGTTTATATTCGCCATAATATTTTACAATCATTTACAAAATAGAACAATTTTAAAACAGTTATTTATAATAAGAATTACAAATTTGAAATAAAATTTACAAACAAAAGAAAAAAGTTTTTATAATATTTTAGATATACATATGTATGTAAATTAGAAAATATTTAATAAAATGCATTCCGCATATCGCCAATCGCGAACGTAAATTTCGACAAAAGGATTAAGAAATCGCCACATTTTATACATTTTACTGTAAAGTGCAAATAACCTTTGTATTACAATGCAACTTAAAATAAATTTTAATGATTTTCTCAATTAAAAAAAGGCATTTTAAATTTGGTTATATTTTTTTACATTTGGTAACTTTTGAAAAAATTTTGGTTGTGGCAGCACTGCCTATTTATTTTGCGTTAAATTTGATTTGATTTACTGCCTGTTTTTAGACAACGTAAGCAAGTGAGTGAGTGAGAAATTATATTGAAAACAACAATAAAAAACGAAAATTTGTTTTTGTTTTCAATATAATTTCTCACTCACTCACTTGCTTACGTTTTCTAAAAACAGGCAGTTATTCTCTTCAATTTATATTATCGAAAAATAATAAAAAAATTTACCCATGCGGTCACCTGAAACGCAAAAAGTTTTTTAAGGTAAATACATTTTTATTAAAATCACATATGTGTGTACTAGAAACATAAATATGCGGTTTTAATAAGATGAACGAATACTACATTTAAAATAAAAACAAATTTTGAAATGTTGTTCTACAATATTTAAATTAGGAGAGCGAAATTTTCATACGTCTTATCAAAACGGCACATACGTTTCTTTAAAATGCCGATTTTATAGATTAACTGATTCTCTTTAATTAATGAAAAGCTACTTGGATAAATTTTTTTGTTTATGGTAACGATACATAGTCAGTAGCTTGTTTCAAAAGAGTGGAAATCAGGGATGGAAAATGGCTTTTATAATTTTGTACCAACTATGAAAACAAAATGTAATTTTTAGGCCATGACGGTACCATTTTTTAATATTTATTTAAAAAAAGCTTAACGGATACAAAAATTTCATTTAACCTAAAGTGAGCGTTAAGTTAAAGAAAGGTTCATCCTACCTGATAGGTTAAAATAAAATTATACTAATACCTTTCGCTAACGGTAAAGGTGGATTCATCCATGCGTTACAAACAATAATTTTTTACTGAGAGTGTTCTTCAGAACAATCATTTAATTTAATTTTTGTTCTGAACCAATTCAAGAAAAAACTTGCCGAACAATATAATTTCTCTCTCTCTCTCTCAGAATTAAGACGTCAAACTCAATATAAAAAAATTTATCAGAACACATGGGTCGATCGTTAGAAGAAAACTTATCATTAAAAAGATAAAAAGGGGCAAAAAGAGAACAACACAAAATTAAAGTTGACATCTAGCAAAACGTTGAGATTTTGAAATTGTACCAAGTAAGACGCGGTAGTACCACGGTACTAAGATGGTCCAAAATATACAAAAAAAAAGTACAATTGTACCATGACTTCCATCCGTGGTGGGAATGTAGCTGATATTTTTTTTAAATTGATAACAAAAATTTGTTTGATACACTGAGAAGTATTAATAACAAGCTACATAAATTTATGCATGTTTTCGTTATGAATGCATGTTTAAATCAGTCGACTGATACACTTGTAATATAATTGTTTAATTTTTCGTACAGTACAATTATGTACATATATTTATTCGAAGGTGGCACAATATATTGGCAAGAATCAAAATCATTTTAATTTTGTTGCACCACGAAAAGAAAGTGAAATGTGTTGACAACTGTACAATGCTGTTTTTGTTTTTCCAATAGGTTATGTTTACCTTTTTATTAAATGAAAGTTGAGCCATATTTTAAGTGAAAACATTGTGCCACTTACTGCAAAAGGGAAATATTGTGGCGAATAGAATATACAATAACATGGCTTAATGGATGGGGCGCTTAAAAGCATCCATCAACCAAAAGATTTTTATTTTTCTTTTGACATTGAAATTTTTAAAAAATTTTATCAATAGCCAATGTTTTAATTTTAGTTTGTGCAAAAAAGCCAATCGATTATTTTGTATTTTTTTAATTTTTGACAATTGCTTTTTTTAAAATAAGTATTCTTGATTCAACTCTTTAGAAAGGACAAACGAGGAGGAAATGAATAATGAAATACGAAGTTTGACTAAATTTTGTCTCTAGATACAAGGATATAAAGGTGTTACTTCTAAAGAGAAAAAAAATTTCAATTTGTAACACTGTGTTATTTTTGAAAGTAAATTTTCATATGTATGTGGGCTAATATCATACATTTGCTTTTCATTTTTTCCTAACTGAGCTACCTAAACAAGAGCGGCAAGCGTCTGTTTTATGTCAAAACTTTTCATTTTCACACTGTTTATGCGAAACAAACCTTTAAAACGCGAATTTAACACCACACGGCTGGAATATCTTATTTGATAGATCGCAAGGCCGTTTTATTTTATTGAAAATGTATTCGTAGTTGAATTTTCATGTTTAAAAAAACGCTTGCCGCTCTTGTTTAGGTAGCTCAGTAAAGTATAAAAATGACTGGTGCGCTTTTTGAGTTTGCTATTGTTAAAAAAGCAAAAGTTGGCAGAAGCCAGTGTCCTTAAAAAAGTTACTTTTCACAATCAGTGTTTATTTTGCTATTGCTTTTGAAAAGTGTAGGCTTTTTTAGTAGTGGCACTTGTAAGCTTTTTTTTTTGTTAATTTTTAAAAAAACAAATATTTCGAAATTTTAATAAAAATATTATTTTTTTTTTCAAAAAAAAAAATATTGTTTCCAAAACGACTGCGCATATTTAAACAATTTTATTACGGAATTTCGGTTTTTTTAGTTTTTTCAATAAGCTAAAGAGTTTTTGAGTTATGCGAACATATGTTGTGATACTCCGCCATTTTCGAAATTTTTGTATCGGGACCACCCTAATGATTAAAGATGGAGACTAGGTATGTTCTGAAAAAATGCTCGGGTAGCAAAAATATTGGGGGTCTGTCATATATTTGACTCCTCTAGGGGCATTTTGGGGCTAGTTAGGGTGGTGGCGGGTGATTTTATAAAAAATAATATTTAGTATGGGAGCCCCCTTTAGGAGCACAGATAGGTGGTTAGTTTGTAAATAAAACATGTAGTGGGGGAAATATTAGTGGGAGTCAGTCTTACATTTTACCCCTCTAGGAGCGACTCCGGGAAAGTTGTGAAGCTTTTTTGGCTTTTGTGTCGTTTTCGCCTAAATTTGACCCCGATGAGGAACAATTTACCCCCATCCCACTCCCCTAATTTCTTGGCTCATGGGTTTTTTTTACTACCTTCACAAAATTGGGGGTTCTAGCGTATCGAAATCTTGCTGCTAAGGATTTCCATATAACACTAATTCATACCTAATGTACATTGTACTTATTTTTTAAATAAAATTTTTTTAAAACCGAAAATATTCAATAAATTTAATATTTGTTATAACAATTACAGCAAGTCATGTTAAAAACCACAATTAGAAAAATTAATCACTTCTTTCAGTGTAATAATCTCATTCGCATTACTCTTTGGGAACAAAACTATTTTACACCAACAAAATACATATGTACCTACTGTTGTTTTTGTGTCGACCTTATAATTTAACTAAGTCACCCTTTACATCGTTCGATTCTTGTCTTTGCAATTTTTAGGTTATAGGTGAGAGGAGGGATGAATTAATGCATAACTTAAGAATCGCACCGACAAAAATCGCACAATGTAAACGGCAACTAAGAAGAAGACAAAAAGTAACTGTATGTTTATACAATGTAGAATCTACAATGTAGATACACATTAACATACATAGTTCATCTCTATACAACATTTATTTTTAATAAATGTATCAGTCATTAATCACAAGGCTAAGTTGGTGTTTCTTTTAATTTTTTAAATATTTATTTGTGTTAAAGAAATTAGTTTGTTGTGAATTATATTGTTGTTGTGTGTTATATTGTTGTTGTAAATTATATTGTGTAAATAGGTAGGTATGTATGTTTAAAAAAAGTTTGGTATTGTGAAAAAAAATTAATTTATTTTATTTATTTTAGTTTACCAAAGGGCGAAAGGCAAACTCTTTTTCAGATACCAAAATATGTTGAAGCCAAATGCGAAGCCAAATAAAAAGTCTAAAAAACAGTTAACTGAAAAAAATATTTCACTTCTTGTAAATGGTATGTACGAAATATAATGTACTTATATGTTTATTTTTGATTTTTTTTAAATACATATGTATATATTTTGTTTTTAGTAGCAGATGAATTGCAAACAAAAAATTTTTTAAAATATAACTTTGCCGACAAGGAAGAAACATGCCAACGTTGGAAGCAATGTATTAATTGTCGCATGAAAGAGTTAGCGGAATGTGCAGATGCAAATATTGCAAATATTATTGACAGTTGGCCTGCATATAAACAGACTTTTGGAGCAGATCTGGTAAAGATAAAGTAAACTTATTTATGTGTATATACCTGTATAATTAAATATATTTTTATGTACATATATATTTTAGGTTTCAATTGATTTTGAGGGCTTATATCCCGAAAAAAATAATAACTTCTTTTCAAATTGGACTAAATTGAATAGCATATTGCCAACGTATCTTAACATGAATTTGAAAGACGTTAAAATGAAATCGGTATGGGTAGAAGCAAAGGAGAAATGGTCATCATTAGATCAAAGTAATGTACAAATAAACGATTATTTACAATATGAATCAAATTTTACTTTATTTACAGATACAAAAGATGCACTTTTTATATTTCTTATACATGGGATTTTGAAACCTGAAAGAATTTCAAAAGAAGTTGGAAAAGCAACTATAGCCGAATCTCAAATGGCTACCATCAAATTCGTAGAAGCGGAGACTCAGTTAAATTTATATACAGGGCATTCACCATTTCTCCTAATTAAGAAAAGTCTTTTTGTAGTTGAAAAAATATTTGTTGTAGTAGATCAAATTATATATAAAGTAGATACAGTAGCAGCGGCATTAGCCCTTTGTTTTAAAGTCCACCAAGTATTCAACTTCAAATATAACACAAAATGTAAAAACTTTTGGTTATTTGGGCAAATAGTTTTATTTGATATAACTTTGAAAGGTGATTATGCAGGAACTTCTTTGCGAGGCTTATCAACATTTTTTGAATCACAAAATTGAATTAATATCTTTTGATTGTAATTTACATATGTATACCGTTAGATAATATTAAAGAAGAAGCAAAAAACTTTGTAAAATTAAAACTATAAACATGTCAGAAAAAAATGCATTCATGAGTTGTCCATGTATTTTGTTAATAAAAAAAATGTGTATTAGGTCTTTTTGTATATAATTAATAACCATACTTTAATAATAACATTGGTATTTATAATTTTCTTTAATTTAAAATATTATATGTATTAAAGAATTAATTTATAGTTTTCACTGTTTTTATTATTTATTTTATATATATTGTATATTATGTAAATATGTATGTATTAATTAAATTTAAAAAGTAATATTTTGCTAATAAAATAAAGTAACAATATTAAAAAATTTGTGTATTTGAAAAATTGGGGGTTAATTTTTTGACAGTTAAATTTTATAAATTAACTGAATATTTAATTGTTTTAAATGAATATGGGATTAATTTTTTGACAGTTGAATTTTATAAATTAACTGAATATTTAATTGTTTTAAATGAATATGGGATTAATTTTTTGACAGTTAAATTTTATAAATTAACTGAATATTTAATTGTTTTAAATGAATATGGGATTAATTTTTTGACAGTTGAATTTTATAAATTAACTGAATATTTAATTGTTTTAAATGAATATGGGATTAATTTTTTGACAGTTAAATTTTATAAAATAACTGAATATATAATTGTTTTAAATGAATATGGGATTAATTTTTTGACAGTTAAATTTTATAAAATAACTGAATATTTAATTGTTTTAAATGAATATGGGATTAATTTTTTGACAGTTGAATTTTATAAATTAACTGAATATTTAATTGTTTTAAATGAATATGGGATTAATTTTTTGACAGTTGAATTTTATAAATTAACTGAATATTTAATTGTTTTAAATGAATATGGGATTAATTTTTTGACAGTTGAATTTTATAAATTAACTGAATATTTAATTGTTTTAACTGAATATGGGATTAATTTTTTGACAGTTAAATTTTATAAAGTAACTGAATATTTAATTGTTTTAACTGAATATGGGATTAATTTGTTGACAGTTAAATTTTATAAAATAACTGAATATTTAATTGTTTTTACGGAATATGGTGTTGAATTTTTGACAGTAAAAATTAAATGAACTTTTTGTTAAAAATAAATGAAAAATAGGTAGACCGGTTTTTAATTGAACTTTCATTTATTTTATATTACAATTTCAGTTAATTTTACGTACAGAATATTGTGAGTGTATTTATTTTTTTTAGCTAAAAATAAAGTAAATATTAGTTTTTTGGGTTAAAATATAAAGTCAAAACTAGCAAAAGTAAACAATTAGTCTATAATAATTTTCTCTTCATACTGTAGGAAATTGTTAAGGAAACAAGTATTACGCCACCTGTATCGAAGCGGGTGGCATTTTGTACAAATAAAATTACAAAGAGAAGTAATTTTTTTGGACAAATATGTTGGCTGTTCAAGTGTGCGCTAGTTACTTTTAAAAAAAGTGAATGGTATTATTAAGCTTTGGTGTTTAAATTATGGCATTAGAGGGAATTTGTACGAAATTTCTTTTGGGTAGTAAGGTAATGGTATCTAAATAATAACGTCATTGGTCCCTATTTATCAAAAAAAAAATATTAAAGCCGCAATGCAACTTTTATTGATTTTACAGCAAAATGACAATTTGCAAACTTGTGTAACCCTAAATTGTATTTAGACGAAATGAATTCATTTTTTCATGCACATATTTCCAAATCTTAATGCACAATTGTTCGTTAAAACACTTATTTCTTCGTATTTGTTTTATGAACACTGAAATGAAAATTTTCTTAATACATCTTAATAAAACGAGCTTCAGGAAAACAACTGATGTGGAAAAGATTTAGACGGAGGTAAGACCTAAGGTCTACTCCATTACCGCCCATGTAACAATTATCGCCCCTTGATTAGGACCTGGAGGAATTTAACCTGAGCTGCTTTTGAAAAAATTCTAGCAGCATCTGTCGAGTAGCAAAATCAGCTAGAGATAATTCTGCCTCAGGCCAAGCCAAGTAGGGAAATATCAGCCAACCACCACGCTATCTCCGAAAGTATATTTTCAACGGAAAAGCAAAAACATTTGCAAAGGCAATCTCCCTGAAAAATGGAAAGTATTTGCCGCAAGGAGAATACTAACTAACGGAGGCCTCAACCAATAGTCAGTACGGTGCCAACTCACCGGGGGATAATTTCATTTGCGGTACCATATAGGATCTCTGACCAGCCGCGATCGCAAGCGATCGTAAAGTTCTCTTAAGATCTGTAAATTTTCGATTTTTGCCGAAAACCAGCTATTCACTGCACCTGAATTCTCAGGACGATGTAATACGTACGGCCTTTTAAAAAACAGCTGTCAAAGTAGAAAGACTGGCATATCGTTCACTTCTTCATTTATCATAGGCCAAAAAAAAAACTTTTCATTTTACTATTGATTCATTAAATGCGAAAAGTTGTACACAAAGTTTCGTTTGTTGTGTGACAATTTTTGGTTTCGACTGCAGGATTTTAAACTCTGTGCCAAAGATGATCGTGACAAAACCCCTGGGTGGATTAACAGCAGTAACGAAAATTGCGAGAGGAATTAAAGCTTAAACTATACATTAACACGAAGCAAATTTAAAATAGAAAATAAATATTATTATTCGCCACTATTTTTAAAGAATTCGAGCATTATTAAACCTACACTACCACAAGTGGCTAATGAGGGTATATTAAGTTTGGCATTCCGTGTTAATTACCAACAAATATTCTTCTTAGTCTCCAAAAATAACATTGATTTAGCCATCTTCTTCTGTTTCTCCGTCGGTCTGTCTTCCTGTCCGTCCGCGTGTCGGTTTGCATCTCCGCCTGTCTTTGGAAAACACGCTGACTTTTAAAAGACTCAACAGAAAATTATGATTTTGGTGTCAAAGCGTTTCTTGCTCAGATGGGGTTGTTGAATCAAACTTTAAAGTTTAAATTTGTTTAAACAGGGGCTGCCAAAAAAAGTTTAATGTAAGAGATTTGCCTTGAACCGGTAGAGTTCATACTGATTTTTTGACTTGAGATTCTGAGAAATCAATTTTGTTTTTTACAGAACCCCAACAATTGGAGAAAATTAATTTATAAATGTAAAAATTGCTTTGGGCTCGATAAGTTTCTTTAAGATTTTAGTATCGGAACACAATTGTTCAAATAAATAAAATAAAATAATCCTACCAAAATTGGTAGGATAAAAATAATTGGAAAGCCCATTATTGACCATTGTTCTCATATAGGTTGGGGTAAAAGGGTCTTATTTTCCTACTTGTTTATATGGACTTTATATGAACGCCACATTATTCCAAAAAAAAAATATTGAAGTTCATGATATTTATATCAGCACATAACTGGTAACAAATGACTCCTTTTAGTGTCTACATCGTACAAAAAAATGTTGCCTTGGCAATTCAATTTTCAAAAAAAAAATTCCATTAAATACAAGAAATTTTTCCAAAATTCTACTTCAAATATTTTGTGTTTTTTCTTTGACGTTTCAAGATATTTTAATCTTTTAATTTAACACAAGATCATAAAATGAAATTATGAAATTTAATAAGCTTGAACAAAAAATTAATTACATTTTTAAATAAAAGGATTAAAAAACAGAATACCACAAAAAATCAAAAGAATCACTTTTTCAGGCGCAAAAATAGCAGATCCAAAGATAAAACAAAAAACAAGCTAATTTTAAATAATTGCAAAACAAAAACTGACAAGTTTAAACGGGCAAAACGGTTTAACCAAGAATGATGTATAACAATTAACCTGCTCTCATAAAAGGCCAAAAAACTCACCAGATATGATTTTCAACGTTGGAAAAAAACAATTCAGTTACTGATAGTCATGAACGTAAAGTTTTGTTTTAATCAACAAGACAAACAATATAAAAAATATGATATAAACCGCAATTTAGACTCATATTTAACATTTTTATTACATTGTTGGCTTCTTGTTTAAGAAAAACAGAATGATCTGTCTGGTTTTTTTTTATAAAAAAATAAAAAAAAATTTAGTTTATTATAAAACGTATGTAGTTAATTTTGTTTTTAATTTTGCTCTTGTTGAAGAGCATGTCATGAATTCTGTCATGTTGTTAAATGGTTGTCGGCTTTTTCATAATATTAATAAAATCATAAATGACATAAAACGTCAACAATTCTTTTTTTTTCTTTTTAACTGAGTCATAAACAAAACAGAACAGAAAAAGAACCACAAAAAAGAACCGAATTGTTTTTTGTTCAAGAAGCAAACGGATTTTTAAACTCAGTGTTACAATTTAACAAAAAGTAATGATTTTTTATTTAAACATATTTTTTACATTTTGTTATGTCATCTTAAAATTCGTTTATTTCATTAATCTATTTTAATGGTCGTATTTTTCAATACTGGTTGGTTATGAGTGTTGAAACAAGTGTTTTTTTTTTGCGATTTTTTGATTTTTTTTTAAAGTTGTCAACAGGTGGAGATATTTTGTTCTAAATTATTACCATCAATCACGTTTAGTTCTATTGTCTAAAATTTGCCAACTCATTGAAAACTTGTACAATTATTTAGATAAAAATAAAAAAAAACTTTATTAAAGTAACATTTACAAATTGGAGTAGACATATGGAATTTCAAAGGAACATACTTGATTGATAGATCTGTGGTTTAAAGAACTTAAATTCTGATTTATTATATAAATTACCCTAGTCGGAATTATGAAGAAAAAGCAAAGCAAAAATATTTTTTTAGAATGAAACCAGTAGATTTCAAAATGAAATTGCTTTTTTGAATAATTTATTAAATAAAAATTAAGTCAAAATGAAAGATTCACTGCTTGTTTTTCAAAATAAAATAAAAGTTTTTGTTTAGTCCTCATCCATATTATGACACATTTGCTGCAAAAACTTTCTTCAATTCACTTCTGAAACTGTATTAACAAAGTGACCTCAGTCCTACAACAATGAAACAATGAGAAAAACAACAGGCATTTCGTTGCTAGAATTGAAACGTCAAATGTCAAAATGCCTTATTAAAAAAAGTAAAAAAATAAAAAAAATTACACCACAAACAGTTGCGCTTGTGAGGTCACTTTACTTGGTGGCCACACGATCAAGTTTTGCCTTTCAATTTGCAATACACTCTCACTTTTTTACTAACACACTCACACTTTTTATATTGACCACGAGATTGCTTTCAATTTCACCTTTCTATGTTTGTCTTTATAAATTGTTTTTTTGATGACATCACGAAAGTAAATTGCTTACAAATTGAGTGCAGCCTACGTAACAGCTTTCAATTTTTGTAAATTTTGACAAGCCGTATATCGAGGGTTATTTTTCAAATAGTGCTATCAGTAAAATCACAATTTTACAGGAGAGCGAAAAAACTGATTCTTTCGATAACTCTACGAGTATTAACTAAACTTTATTTTACAATGTTATTAAAACCCAACTTCTAAATCATACATATGCTAATTTTTTTCTAAATCCAGATATTCGCGCTAGTATGACTCATAGTACTATTTACAAACTAAAATTTTATCGATTTGAACATTGAAATAAGCAGATAGCACTATTTGAACAAAAATGAAAATTAGCTGTAATGAAAACTTTTCGAAACATTTAAAAATTTAAGTTACACGAATTTTCATTTAAATAATTAGTAAAATTTAAAAAAACGCGTGATCATGTTAACAGAACTCGAAATTAAGTTACAATTTTACACTAACTTTCATTGAAAAGCAATAGATAATTTAATTGTATCCGCATATTTTAAATTATCATAAAAAGAATGATATTCTTGCGAAATTGCAGACTTCAATGCTTTGAAAATGCATCCGTTTGCTTAGTTGAAAATGACGTGTGCCAGATTGTAAGGGGTTCGTTCGCTTCTATTTATATGATCGCTGCACAGTGTGGGAAATGTGGAAAAAAATGGAAGAAATTCTGTATTTTTGAAACGGTTGGTTCGATTGGAATGCAAGGTGAGGTGAGAATTAAACAGTTGTAGTCGAGTTTAAGTCTTGGATTTGAGGTCTATAGACTTAGCAGGTGAGGTGCTATAGGTTCCCAAATAAGGACATCTCGGGTATAACAAAAACTAAAAACGATACATAATTATAGCTCGGTGCTAAAAATAATTGGTCTAGTATTTTGGAAATATAAGACTCAAATTTATCAAAATTTGTTTGAAATATTTTTTTGTGAATTATCAGCAAATCAATATATATTCTATATTTTGCAAATTGTAAAAAAAAATCTTTTTTATCAAAGTAATTTTTGGGAATATGTACAAGATTTTGTTTGTCCTGATTAATTCCCAATTTTTATTTTTGATTAAAACACTGATTTATTGTTGATGGGATAAGGTATTCCTATGCGCATTTCACTGGTTGCTTAGGCCAGATCATCAGGCAACTTCATCCAAAGATTGTAGAAATACTAAAGATATTATACAAATAAATTCGCTTAACAGTTTTATTTGTATAATATCTTTAAAAGTTGGCCATTACTTCGTCTGAGGTGGCCCATTCGGACGGTCGAATTTTGGGTAACTCGTTCCAGGTTGTGTGACCCGATATATTTATCATAATTGTGCAATACGAATACTAGACCCGTGCTTGGTAGCCATTATATTTCTAAAAAAACAAATTTTTGGAAATTTTCGGCTGTTTTTTGGGAATTGTGGGATTCGTTTTGTAAGTTTAATAAAATTTTGAGCTGGTTAGTATTAAGCATTAAAAAATGTAAAATTTCATTAAATAATATTAGCTATTAAAAATTTTATTGCTTAAATTAAAATATCCCAGTAAAAAATGGTGCTTACTGGTAAGCAGGTTTGTAAGGGAGAGAAGCACAATTCCCCCTTACAAACCTGCTTACAAGAGGCATGATTTTTATATGGTAACTTTCATACCTTTGATTAATTGCTTCTATACTGTATACAGGAAGCGCTCCTTTCATGTTTCTATTAATATAGCGATTTCATACCTTACCCAATGCTATTACTGTGTTGGCTTTTTGGAAGCATTTTAATCATGCCTCTTATATAAGCTATGAAAACATTACTATTTTTTTTAGTTTTGTACATTTTATTTTTATTTACTAAATAAACTTATAAAAAAATAAACTTAAAATACATCCATTGTACATTGTGATATGATATTTAATACTAAACTGCAATATAATTGGGGTATTCACAAGGTGTGCTATCATGGTATATTGTCATAATGTTCTAACTGTTTACAATGGTTTAAAAAAATTGTTGTTGTTTTGTAAACAAAAAGTGTCTTAAATTAATAGAACTTTGCTTGATATGTTTATTGTTGTGCTGTCGTAATTAATCAGAAGATACCTGCGCTGATCGGCTGAGCCGAACCGCACTAGTTTTTGTAGCCGTCGCCGTTGATGGTATAGTTTTATGCGGCTAACATCCGAAATGCAACACAACACAGCGTCAAAATAGATCGGCTTAGGACTCTGATGTTTGGTAAACAAACAAAATAAAATTATTTTGTGGTTTGCGTCTGAAAATGGAAAATAGTCAGGGAAGATCTAATTTAATTTATTAATTCAAGGACAAGAATTTCTAAATATTTTTATTTTTGGTAAATACATACCTATTTATTTTTTATATTTGTTTTAAATCAGCTGATTTAAATTCAAAAAAGCACACTAAATTATGAGGGGTTGTTCACAACAGTCGTATATTTTTATGTTATTATTTTATTATATTTTATATATTATGTTTTTTTTTTTAAAGCTTACACTTAAGCTAGTGAGGCATTCATTGGCGTTTGTTCTTCTCTGTCCAGAAATATATTTTCCGCATCAGACCCTACATCACTATCAGAAATCTAGTAATTGACCACACAAAAATAATAAACTTAAAAATGTATGTATGTATTATTGTATTTAAAAAGAATACTTACAGTTACTTGTATTATTTATGTGTAATTTCTATTTAATTTTTTGTTTATTAATTTTAAAAATGATCACCTTTGTTCAAATTGCTTGCGCTCGCGCTGCTCAAAAACAATTTGCTGACTGATTTCGTAATAAAAAAGAAGAACTTTAAGGCATCTCTTGTTTTCGGCAACATGTCGGGAATAATCGTAAACACATTTTGAAATCATTGCAAACAACGTGCTTCCATGTAAGGGATTAACAGAAGCACTTTGAACTTTGATCGTACATTTTTTCTTTTAAAAAATCATTTCAACTATACCCTTACAACCTGCTTACTTATAAGGGATTATGCGAAGCTATTAAATAATTTTCATTTACTTATATTAAAAATTTTCTTCAATGGTTTTCGCTTCCCTGTTGCTTCTAAGTAGTATGTAATAGCCAGCGCATATATCAGCGCTCTTGTACTTTTCTTGCTTCCGAAAACCTCAAAACTTTTTACTGGGATATATCTTCTACAAAAACACATAAACAAATTGTTTGCACTTTTTTTTTTAAATTTCTACAACAAATTTTAAAATTATATTAGTTTATAAAATCTAGACACAATTCCCAACCGTTTCATGCATAAAAGGCTACTTTGTAATACAAATTTTTATAATTTTATTATATGAAGAAATATTTTTTATGTAGATAGCACTTTTTTACAAAAAAAAACGTGTGTGTTAGATAGCACAATACAATAATTGTGAAAAAAACGTTTTGGGATTTTTTTTTTCAAATTTAAATGACAGATGACCTTTCCGTTAGTGAACTCGTTTCTATAAAAAACACATTTTTGAAAAATTTCAGATAGCAGTATTTGAAAAATAGCCCTCGATATGTAAAAGCCTATAAAGAACAACTTGATCGTGTGGCCGCAGGGTTATTTTTACATTCTGTACAGCATTGAATAATTTTCTATGTCTTCTCTCTTTCTTTCAATAACAAACTTACGAAAACTGCTTGTACATGAAACAAGTTACATTTGTACATTCGTCTTTTTCCCTTCATCAACAAACTCAAATGTTTCGCAGCAAATGTTTCCTAATATGGATTGGGACTTAGGAATTAATATTGAAAACAAATTTAAGTTGTTTTATTGTTGTTTAAATTAAAATTTCCAAGCGAGCATTTTTATTTTATTTTGAAACAAAAACAGTCAGTAAATAGTGTGTTTGATAATTACATTGATCTTAAGTATTTAGTATATATTTTTACACAAACATTTAAATTTTTTAAACTTGTTGTAAAAACAAAACAAACTGATATATTTTTCAACCGAAGTATTGCCACACTATTTTGTTGTGAAAATCACTTATTTTTGTGAACAAAAATATATGAAGTATAACAAATTTAGGCGGCTGCTCCATGGGTTCTTATTTTGTTATGCACAACACTGCCATACTTTATTTGAAAAGCCAAGATTTTATATCTTCAGGAAAAAACGTTCGAAATCTAAAAAACCTTAAACAAAATTGATCGGAATTGTAAATACGCTGTCAAAACCATTACGATCGGAACGTGTGGCATGCCTGATATTATTACTTTTATAAAACGATTTCTATACCTTGTATATCTATAGTAAGTTGTTGTTTTACTGAATAAAATCTCGTAGCTAATATTACAAAAACATTTTAGTAAAATCGCGTACCCATGTTCTGTGACTTAAGTGAGAACTTCTCGCATCGAAAAGATGTGAAGCAAAATATTGCATCGGTTAAAAAAAAATAAGTGTTTTTAACTCATGGCGAAAATTATTAAAAGATATTATGTCGTTACGTTATAAATGTCATAACACAGCAGACGGTGAGAATGCCAGTCACACATATCGTTGTCGGCGTCCAAAAATAACTTAAAGCGATGGCGGCGAAAATATAAGCCAACGGAAATATAAAAATAGTAGTTTTTTTTTTTTTTTAATTTTCCTGAGCAAATCCCGCGAAGCTCTTCGCTTGTCTGCAGGAAAGAAACCAGAGTCTCTGGTGGGTATCAAACTCGCAACCCCAGCGCTGATAGACTAGCTCACTACCAGCTAGCCTACTGGGGCACTTTAGCGTTTTTGTTTTCAAGCGACTTTTGAAAACATTCGTATATTTTATAAAAATGTTTAAAGCAAAATAATTAAACAATAAAAAATGTGCCAAGAACAACATATTTGGGGGATTCACAAGGTGTCATAAAGTCATAAGTCTTAAAATAATAACATGAAAATATACGACTGTTGTGAACAACCCCTCATGATTTAGTGTGCTATTTTGAATTTAAGTCAGATGATTTAAAACAAATATAAAAAATAAATATTAACCAAATATAAAAATATTTTTTTAGTTCTAATCCATGAATTAATAAATTAAATTAGATCAGACGCAAACCACAAATAAATTTTATTTTGTTTGTTTACTAAACATCAGAATCCTAAGCCGATCTAATTTGACGCCACAAGTGTTTTGTTGCAAAAATTGCTAGCCGCAGGTTTAATTCGGATGCTAGCCGGATAAAACTATACCATCAACGGCGACGGCTTACAAAAACTAATGCGGCTAGGCTCAGCCGTTTAGCGCAGGTCTCTTCGGATTAATTACGACACCACAATAAACATAGCAAGCAACGTTCTATTTATTAAGGACACTTTTTGTTTACAAAGCAACAACAATATTTTTAAACCATTGTAAAATGTTAGAACATTATGACACTATAACATGATAGCACACCTTGTGAATACCCCAATTATAGTTTATATTGTTTGTAATTTGCATTGTAAGTATGTTGTTAAGTGTTAACATTTTATCTCGCCCCATTTTTGTTCGTGAGTTTATTTGACGGTTCAAAGCGGGAACTTTCACACAGAAATTTTACAGACACACTTTTTCACTCAATTGCCGAGTGAGAAAAACAGTTGCTTCTTTAAATTTATGATATTTTTCTTTCATTTCTCACGTTTCAATCAAAAAGTTTCAGGTCGCGAGAGTTGCAGAACATGGACACTGAATAAAAATTTCTTTTGTCAAGCCAAATAAGTTTTTTTTTGTTTTGAAAAATACTTTAGTGTTTGTAAAGGGTAGTTAAATTTTAAGGGCCGATGTTGATTTTGAATAAAACACAAATTATTTAGGAAATCATTGTTACTTCTTTTTATTATGATAAAATTGGCATGGTTCAATTATGTATGAATATAACCCCAAAGAAAGAAGTCCTACGTTGGCAAATCACACGACAATTGCCTTTGTTGCGCAGAAGAGTCATTGTTTCGTTAGCTGTGTGGCAAGTGGCGCCGTCCCGTTAAAACCACATATCGTCCACATCCATATCTTCAAATTCGTGCCATAAAAAGTTCGTTATCATCTGACAATAGCGAACACCATTCACAGTAACTGTCTGACCGGCCACATTTCAGAAAAAATACGACCCGATGATACCGCCAGCCTATAAACTGCACCAAACAGTCACACTTTGTGGGTGCATTGGTTTTTCGACAATCACTCTTGGATTATCATTCGTCCAAATGCGGCAATTCTGCTTATGGACGAATCCACAAGGGTGAAAATGTGCCTCATCACTAAGCACGATTTTCTTCGAAAATTGATCATCCACTGTTGCCATTTCTTGCCACCATTCTGACCATTGACGACGTTTGGAATGGTCAAGATGCTTTATTTCTTGAGTCAATTGCACCTTGTAAGCGTGTAAATACAAGTCTTTATGCGTGAGAGGTGCAATTGTTGTGCACGACGACGAGTTAAGGTGGGCGGCTCTGCAGCCACACTATCGCGAGCAGCAGCAATATTTCTGCAGAAGCAGCTGTACGAGAATGCAATGGTGTTTTCACATCTCCTACAGATCCGGTTTGCTCAAATTTTTGCACATTGTACGCACATTTGGACGATTAAATTGACCGGAAAATCACAAAGTTCACGGTATGCATATTTACTTGAACGCCCAACTTCATAAGAAGCCTAAATACCTTTAACGCGTTGGTCGATTCTGTATCGTTCGACGGCTAAAATTACAATAGTCCGAAATTGATAAATGCCAAATGAAATGAAGAAAAGAGCTTGACGTTTAGCTGTGGCTCACATTCAGCATCAGTCCTTAAAATTTAACCACCTTTAGCACCCTGTATTAAGAAATAAAACACATGTGCTAGTTGTGGGTAAATGTTTCCCAATATAAAAAAGTCATGCAACATACTACATTTGCTTATCCTTCTTTTACATTCAATGCGTTTAATGCAAGTCCGAAACTTTTTAGATAACTTTGTTACATGCTGTACATTTTTTTGAATATTTTGTGTTTACAAATACTACAATTTTGTTAACATGTTAACAAAATGCGTAAATTATTTGGTACAGACTTTTAATATATTTTTAACATATTTTTTCATTATTTATTTATAAACATATAAATAACAAATATTAATTAATTAAATATTTTTAATTACGCCCGCTTCACCGCTGCACTCTTCTAATCAGATGGGACCTGCATTTAAAATATTTCGAGCTAGGGGATTCGGATATAATTTGAGTCTTTTTAAATATTTTACTGCATATTTCGTAATCATAGTTTTAAATAATGGCACATTGAAATCCTTATGAATATTTGAGTTTTTAAAAATTATCAAAGGCTTGCGAAACATGGATGAAGAGTGCTGATCAATATTGTTTTTTCTTCAAAGGTTTTCCTTATGGCAGTAGCTTCAAAAACATTTTTTACTGATCTTATCAATACCAGGTGCCTCCTTGGTATTTTATTCACAAATAGGAATAGCTGCTCTAACATTAAGAGGCAGTAACTCGACTGCTATATCTTGAGGTATATTGAAGTGATTAACACAGAGATTTCCTTTCTCAATATCATTTATTACCCAACTTTCATTCAAGTTACTAAATGTTGGATTATAGACCATTTACACCACAACGAAATCTAGTACTTACTAGATTTCGAGCCAAATCAATCTAGTTGTTTTTGACTAGATTTCCCATTCAAATCAAAATCTACTTCTTGACTGAATTTTAGTAAAATCTGCTTAAAATTAGTGACGCAACTATGGTTTTTTCCATGCAGCACAATAAAACCTTTCTTGCACAAGAAAAAATTGCATTTTAATAAAGAAAACAAACAAAACCTTAAGCCAAACAAAGAACAACAACAAAAACTGTTGAAAAAAATTCAAAAACTTTGAAAAAATAGTAGAAACAAAAAAATTTAAATGATAAATGTATTAACGAAATAAATCAAGATGATTAACAAAAAAAGATTATGCCAATTTTCAAATGCTTATTTCCTTTTATCAGCCAACTGTTTTTGTTATGAAAACAAAATCCTGCTAATGTCGAAAAAGTAGAATGTCAACGCACTAGATTTTTAATTAATGTAAACGACCTATTAGAGATAACTGGCCTTTTGAGATTTCTAGCTGCACGCCATAAAAAATAGTCTGACTGTGGATTTTCATAAAGTTCCTTAATATCCAGGGATGCCGTTTTCTAAGACTGCAGTAATTGTCTAAGCCTTTGTGTGCACTCCTTTAATAAATTCTTAAGTTGCCACTCTCATCGAACTCTCATTTTTTCAGTCAAGAGCAGCTCGACATCGGCTTATGATTTTTTTTTTTTTTTTTTAAATTATGCTGAAATGTTGAACAGCTAGTTTAAGATTACTGCCATATTTAGCAATAGAGGGGTTCACATTCTCCGGTGTACGAAGCGGAATATTTTCTGTGCAGTGTATACTGGGATATTTTTTATATTTTAACCAATTAATTGGTGTGGCTGACGTCGCTTAGTAAGTCTAAATTTTCACGTTTCATCTTTCTCATCTTCTTTTCAATTCCCTTTTAAAGATGCCGATATAATCACACGCAGCAATCGGTTTCAACTTTTTTCGGTTCAAAACAACAACAATTTTGTTAACAACTTATGAAAGAAAAAGAAAAGAAAAAAAATACATGCAGCCGTCGTTGTGCATATACCAACGAATAAAAACACAAAGCGTATTGACCGAGTCTTCTCCCTTCTCTCACCTAAAAACATAAGAGTTGAGCATCAAAAGATGAAACGTGTGAAAGCAGACTAACCAGTCGGAGATACAATTCCACTGGGGTTCATCATAGTAACAATTGTAGGTGTGTGGTCGGAAGATAATTCTAAGGAAGTTTCAACATGAATCGTTTCTATTAGGATGATTTTAACAACGCCGAAATCTGACATCTGGAATTTTTTGCTGATCTATAAACCACATTTAAGTCAATTTTTAAATTTTATTAAACAAAACACGACCCTTTAGTAGTATAAATCGTGACCCCCAGAAAGTGTATTTAGCGTTCTTATAGCCAGATGCCAGTAAACAGGGTTCAACCCAGCAAAAACTGATGCTTCCTCGGAATCAGTAATGTAAGGGAGAATTCTGAGTGAAGAGCTTACACCTTTATGAAATATAACATGATTTTTGTCGCGATGGAGCTCTGCTCAAGAGATCTTATGAACGCTTATTTCACGCTTTGAAAACTGACATGATTTTTGCGTATAAGAAAGTGAAAAAATTAGCATTAAAAAAATGTTATATATCAAAAATATTTTTGGAATAAAAGGGTTATAGTCCTGTAATAATTATGTATGATGATTGTAAAATTAAGATAACATTTTTTATTTTTTACCACAAGAATAAATGATTTCACTGCTTCAACAAAACAGTAGAAAAGTAATCTTAAAAAAAAGAATAAACAGCGATTCTCTTCTGGTATTTTGCACCACATTAAAGAATTGTTGGATTGTATGTCTTATATTACAGCAGTAGAGTAAGGCAGTACTTTTTAGAAGAAAAAAAAGAAGCGGTTGGAGAGCAGTATACGTGTTTATTGCTTCCAAATCTTGAACAATTTTTGCTGGGTAATGATTTGTAATATTTATAATATTGGCTTTCTAATATGGAAAATCTAAGTGGAGAGTATAAATGTTTAAATTACTATGTTTCTATTTCTATTTAGCTCTTTAAAATGCTTTGCTTGCAGACAATCTCCACAATGTTCAAACATTATGTAGTTCCATCTCAAAGGTTCTTGGTATCATAAAATATATAACCACTGTTTTAAACGTATTTCTTGAAGTAAAATGAGTTTAAGAAACTCTCATCACAATCAATCGTCAATTTGTTAATTATTGAGAACAAATTTGAGGTAAATTTTATGTTGGCGGATGCCGTTAGCGTTCTAAAAAATTTTCAGACAGTTCTTGGCCTTTTAAGTACAGCTTGAAATAACATCTATTGCATTCGCAAAATTTCTTGCATCATGTTACCTTGAACAAGTTATTAAGTGGAATATCATTGATGACTATTAACAGCGAAAGAAAAAAGGCACCATAAGTAACACGTGCTGAAGACTATCGCGGTACTAGATTGATCTCTAGTTGATTGTGATGTCTAAGCTATCCGTCAGTTTTAAACACCAGCCAATCTGGACAATTTTGCTATATCCCTCAAAAGTCTATGTTCCTAACAAACTCTACCCGGATGGCTCAAGCTTTTGATAACCAAGCGCATCAGAACTTATTTTTTAATTATTTATTAAGTAAACATCATTTAAACTTTTGCCGTCTTATCCAAAAAAGTTAAATTTCACATTTGTTAACCAATACATTAATCCCATACACTATTGCTAGGCTTAACGTATTCGTTAACTAATGTGAATTTCGCGTTTTTTTTTTGCATAAGACAGTTATTGTATAACGAACTTACAAAAAAAGAAGAAAAAATAAACTCAATGATTTCTAAAAAACTATTTTTGTTGTAATTATACGATAAAAAGTATACAAAAATATTTTCTTACCCTTTGAAATAGTCAAGTTTATTCCCAGATTTTATAACAGTAAAATTTTTTGCATCCTTTTCCTTTGTAATATAATATTCACACGAAAATTTATTCAAAACTAAACAAAAGATATTGTTTTTGCTATAATCTTTTAATACTTACCTCAAACTGTGCACTTGTTCTCACAAAAATCGTACAACTCAAACGGATGCACGCACCATAATGAACTGACAATTCATAAATTCTCCATAATGAAATACACACGTAAATTGTGGTTCGAAAACATTTAACAACATTTCAAAAAACGACCTGTTACTGAAGATTGAACCTGCTGCAATGTGAACGCAGATCATGTGAATTTATTGATATGAAATGCGGGTTTTCTCTGTCTATCCATCCATCCATCCATCTGTTCTTCCGACTGTTTAGAGCGTTTAGTTATTTACAGTACTCTTACATTTGGCTCATTGAGGATGTTGTATTGGAAAAAAAAACTCGGCAGAAAACAAAAGGAGGTCTTTAAAAACAATTTAGATTGTTAAATAAAAATAAACAAAAAAAAAAAACCAAAACACGTACACACACACACACAGAAAAAAAAATAAATGAAACAAACGTGCATTGAATAAAATTGTATGCAAGAAAACAAAAACCAGTAAAAGAAGTGAGGTTTTGCAAAAAGGACGATTATCCTGTCATTCACTTGTTGCTTCAATATAAAATTGTGTGTTTTTATTTTTTTTTTGGAACTGGCTTTGATTGTGAATACAATTTGACACGGTATATAAAAATAAAATGTAAGAAGACTCAAATATTTCAATCGGACAGGTAGTTTGTTTTCTTTTTCCATGTATATGACAGTGAGAAAAATCATGAATCTGAAACAGGTTTATGGTACGAAAGCAGAGGCGGGAACTTAAGGTAAACAAAAGACTTAAGACAGCTACGTGAATATTTGCTGGAACTTTAAATATTTCCTAAAATTTTTTTATCCCAAAATCTCAATTAGGCTTTACAAACTCTTAATGAATTTGGTTTTGTTTAAAACACCTTCCCTTTTCCAAATTTATTCGAATTACGCTTCTGGCCACTCCAGTTATATTTCACTTTTGTTTTAGTCCTCGTTGTGCTGTTGTTAACCGTGAAATCCCAAAATTCTCACATCTTAAAAAAAATTTAATATTGCATTGTTATATGAATAAATTCCCTATGGGTATTGGAACAATTCTTAAAAACAACAAAATTCTCTTTTCAAGCGTGTGAACCTGTTGTTACTGTGAAATATTCTTAGCACTTTTGCTTGTGCCTAAACAAAACACAATTGCCAAAAAAAATAAAAACTGTTGTTTTTTTCAAAATGAAAAGATTTACTAATATTTTTGCAATCTTATTTATAATTCTTAGATAATATAACTTTATTTTACTATTTTTATTGTCTTAAGTAACACAAAAAAATTATATGTATATATTTATATTGACAAATTAAAATGTTATATTTAACTTTCACGAATCTTAGATACTCTACACAAAGAATGCAAAAGCAAAATATGTTTGATTTTTAATAGTGTTCAAGTTTCTTTGACCTATTTACTCTTAAGGTTAAGGATCAGAGAAAACCATATTTGGCAAAATCAAGTTTGTTACAGGGTTGAATATGAAAGTAAATCGAAAAACTGTTTTCAACTGACTCGGTTCACGACAGAAATACCCAAGTGAATTTTGGTAGTCAAGGTAAAAGTGGAATCGCTTTAAGGGCAAGTACAGAAGAAGGTAAATATTTTTCAACTGTCCTGGTTTACAGTCATCTTAGAAAAATAAGGGAAACATATGTTCAGGTTAAAGACAGTTTGGCCAAGTTGCCAATCATTGAAAAATGTCCATTTACTTGTCTTTAAAATTCAGACAAACACAAACCACCCATAATACCGTTCGTTACGAATTTCAAGAAAGAGCCGAAAATTATATATTGATCTGTTCTTCGTTAAAAAGCAGAACAACTGTAGTGATACTGTAAACAAACATTTGGGGTATTCACAAGGTGTGCTATCAAGGTTTATTAAAATAATGTTCTAACATTTTACAATATATGTAATTCTTTAATTCCCATAGGTTTCAGTAATCATTTTAACTTCGGGGAGAATAAGTGATTGGCCTATAGCTCTCCTAGGCTGGCGCTGGGGATGCCAGCTAAGCCACCAGCCTGGCTGGGTGAAAGTCAATAGCAAACTTAGCAAATATGCCTACTTCCCGAGACGTCATTTTTTAAACGACCATTCGGATATGCTGAAGACCTTCGCTCGAATTTGCTTCCACCTCAACAGTGGTGGACCCCAGGGGTACCAGGAGAAGGCCACTGCCGTAGCAATGGGATCCGTACGCTGACCTACGAGTCGACTTGGAGTGAATTACTTAGGATAGTGGGAACACTTTACCTTATACTCGTCAGTTTTAGAGATAACAAGTCTTACTAAGGAACGCTTTAACCAGTTTGCCTTACACACTCCCATACTCCCCAACATTTAACAATGGGTTAAAAATATTGTTGTTGCTTTGCAAACAAAAAGTGCCTTAAATAAATAGAACTTTGCTTGCTATGTTTATTGTGCGGTCGTAATTAATCCGAAGAGACCTGCGCTGAACGGCTGAGCCGAGCCGCATTAGTTTTTGTACGCCGCAATTTTTGCAACACATCACTTGCGGCGTCAAATAAGATCGGCTTAGGACTCTGCTGTTTGGTAAGCAAACAAAATAAAATTTGTTTCGGATTTGCGTCTGAAAAATAGAAAATAGTCAGGTGAGATCTAATTTTATTTATTAATTCATGGGTTAAAATTAAAAAAATTTTTATTTTTGGTAAATATATTACCCCTATCTTCCCCTTCTTGAAGTCCCATACATTTATGTGCCTTTCTAAATAGGGTTCTTGTTGATTAAAATTTCATTCGAATCTGTTAGATAGTTTTGGAGAGGGAGATACTTCCCCACGTCCCTCGTGATCCTATATCTTACAAAATGTATACCTTTTGTATATATTTATGTAAGTAGGAATCTATCTATGTTTTAAATATGATTAATTCTGTTGGATAGTTTCGGAGAGGCAGAAATTACCCCCTAACTCCCCTCGTGGTTCTAGTTTTATTTATTTTAATTTAACTAAATGAATTTGAATTATATTTAATACAATCACATTAATTTCTAATTTTATTCATATTAAAAATAAACTGCACTTAAAAAATCCTTTTATTGCTTATTCGTTCGTCTTTGTTTGTGAAGTGCGCAGTGTATCTCATAAGATACAACCAATTTCCTTAATAAAACTCAGTCTTTAATTGTTTTCTTATTTTTGTTCAATTAATTTTTTTCATTAAGATACAAGACGTTACGCATTTAAGGGTTAAATTCAAAATAGCACACTGAGTTTTGAGGGGTTGTTCAGAACAGTCGTATTTTGTCATGTGTTTTCCCCAAATCTACTGATCCGAACACTAAGGATCGATATACACTGTTCGCAACACAAAACACCAATGAAGAAAATAAAATACAAAAAGAGGCAATTTATCTATTATTTTAGATTACTGTATGAGTTAGAAAATAAATTGTAGGCATTTTAAGTATGTTCCATTCCATAAAAGTTTTTAATTAAGATTTTTTTGTAAAATCTTGCTATTTAGAAGGTCCCTCGACAACAAATTTTAATATAACAAAAGGAAGCGCTTTTGTGCCAAAGAAAAGAAACCAAATATAAACGACTTTTGAAGATTTCTTTCCTTTTTCTGACATTTCTAACAAGGTAACATTAGACGTAAAATTGCAAAAGTATAAGGGAGTTTTTAATTGAATCTGAAAATATGTGTACATTATATTCAATTAATAGGCCATGTAAAAATCTTAGAGATTAAATAATTAAAATTAGTCTTATTGGGTATTCTTTCACCTGATCACCATATAATTGTCCTTTCGATTCCAGGGCCTTGATACTAGGATCCACACAAAAGAAGTAAGTTCACAAAATTTAGCTCAAATATGAGGTTTGTTTGGTTTTAAAAATCATTTTAATCATTTTTTAATTTCCAAGCATCCATAGAAAAATGCTTCCTAAAGAGACATTTTGGAGAGACAGCGCCCGTACCATATGGGTTAGAGAACAAATAGATTATCAGTGCTATTGTGAAGGCTTTGTAAGATTTGGCAGGGCCGAATATAGCACTTTTTTGCTAAGACTTTTAGAAGTTAAAATGCTATCATTACATTTTTTTCGATGTTACACATAGATGGACGAACTAATTATATCCTTATTCACCACTTGTACTTGTTGAGGGTTAAACAAAAGATGGTCATGATATTTCGTACTAAATCGTGTTTTTTGTCAATTTATTACAGTTGTGTCGCTATTAAAAAATAGAGCTAAAATTTTGGTTTCTTTTAGAGTTAATGGTTTATGAAGTTTTGTATTTTAATGCTTTAGTTTTTGTTTATCTCTACCTGTAAATTAGGTCTTCATAAACAAGGTTGAATAATAATTTACAATCTTAATTTAAGATTTTTTTTTAAATTTTTTCTTTGGACTTTCGGTTACCATAAAATTTCAAAAGTCAAAAACTCTCGATTGGCACGCAAAATTGATTCCCACGCAACCTTTTTTTTATAAACTAACAAATGAAACAGAAATGAAAAATTTTTGGCAAAAAAAAATAGAATCGTGATTTTCTTAATCTGCTTTTGTTTAAACAGCAAAATATAAATAATAGTTTAAAGTTATAAATGCTTGTTAATTTATTTGCTAATAGCATCGATTTAATTTCACTTTTTTCATTTAAATATGAATGTTAGAAAGGAAATATTAGAATAAAAACAAGAGGTCAGATTTAAAATGGTTGAACAAAGTATCTAAGTTTCTTAGACTTTTTGGACTGTATCTAGTTTTGTATTAAAGTTTTAGAAAATGAATTAGTTTAAAATACAATTTATGTAGAATTGTCAGCAGAGTGCAATACTTTTTTCACAAAATCTAAAGCTTAAATATGGACGGATGGCCTAAAAAATATATTCCAAAATTGTGATGTCCCTTTTTGTTATACACATATGTATGTTATTAAAATGTAGCCAGGCGTGGAGTAAAAAATATGGAATTTCTAAAGTTTTTATTCGAAATGTAGGAAATAATGCAGGGTGGCAAAGCTGACAACTTCACATGTGATTTTTTATTAGTAGATTACAAGGTGACAATAAAAAATTTACTTTATAATTGTGTGGGATAGAATATTTATCGTCACCTCAAATACAAAACAACGTATCAATAAAAAAAATTTTAGACTTCTGCGATCAAAAATAGCGACATTATTAAAGTAATTCAAACGTCAAGTACAATTTTTTATTATCAATTTTGTAAAGTTGTTTGCTTCTCCTGTAAAGTGTTGTTACGCTTTTTTAGTATTTAAGGTGACGAAATAGGTGCATGTGTGTAGAAGGCCATAAGCACCACCAACCTGATTATCTTTTGTGCAGCCCATGCATCTCTCCATGTCAGGTTCAGGCTGCGTATAAAGCTCATTATTCTGATTGTTAAAAGAATACATTTAAATATCAATTGGGCTCATAAATTGTCACATGCAAAATTTCCGCCTGGCGGTCCCCAAAGTAGGACAGCAGCAGAACAGAGTTCAGACGTTTCATCACCCACCTCAGAAAATCATATCTTGGTACATGCGGTAGCCATTACAAATTGGCGGTATCTGAATCAACAATGCACTGTAATTCCGCCTTATCAATCGCAACGCAAATCTCACAATCTCTTGGACTGTCTTAATCCAGAAGTAGACGTCGTTGTGTGAACAATTCTCATTCGGACCATCATGCTCCAAATGTGATCGACAGGGAAGCCGAAGAACTGCTCAGGTCTTATGAATGGACGGCGAGCGCACCTGCTTGCCAATCAATCAGCCTTGTCGTAGCTTAATCGTTCAGAGACGTAAAGCAGTTCATATCTAAACTAATCTTTGCCTCCAAAGAAGATAGTGCTCAAAGAGCGGACCATTGCCCTCCTCCTCAGAGATTTACCCTAGCAGGTAAAAGGAGATAAAATTAATAGACTAGGCAGCATATGATCATCAAGCAAAATAGACGGATCATTCTTAATTTTTTATTTATTTTTTATTTTCGCCTGCCTTGTATTCAGCGTGGATTGCAATCATTTCCGTTTTTAAATTACGTTGATCTTTCTTTTATAGAGGCTTTAAAAGGTTTTTTTTTAGAAAAATAGTAATTTTAGAAATAGGGCTTATTGACTCTCATACTTGTAATTATTTCTGTACCGTTTTATTTTTAAAACTGCATTTTGGTTTTGCAAAACATTCGACAAATTCTGTATTCAATACATTTTGAGTTTGACTGGATT
Source organism: Pollenia labialis (assembly GCA_949318255.1). Taxonomy (NCBI): domain Eukaryota; kingdom Metazoa; phylum Arthropoda; class Insecta; order Diptera; family Polleniidae; genus Pollenia; species Pollenia labialis. Next base: position 112,427,546 of record OX439141.1, read on the forward strand.
CTATCAAATATTTTTACCAGATCTTCGTTTTCTTTAAAACGGTCTTCCACTTTCGAAAACTCTTATTGCCTTATAAATAAAAGATTTTTTAGTATGATTTCAGAAAAGTGACCAAACATTTTCTCATATCTTTTATGAGGACCATTTTCTTTTACTTATAATCAATTTATTGAACTGATCTCTAGCAAAATAATTTAAGGGATAGTTTTTTGTTTTATTATGTTGTATATTATCTGATGAAATTGGAATCTGGCTCCCGCAACCTGTACGATTGTTCATAATACACGATTTTCCTTAAGAGCCCATCCTTTTGTTGTCGATTCGTTTGTTGGCCAGACTGTTCGTATGTGGAATGACCTTCTTGCTGAAGTCTTCCCTTCACTTTTAACATGAATGAGTTCAAGTCGACTGTTCACAAGAACTGATCCCTCTATCCTCCTTCTCATAACCTATTTTCCTTGATCCAACACAATACACGCCAACGTGCTGATCCTAGAGAAAAAATTATGGTTGAAAATCAGTTCATATTTCGTTCTACATATCGCCGTCTGGGGGTTTAAGTGCTCTATGTGCCAAAAATGAATTTTGAGAAAATCGATGTTTTTATAAAACTACTCGATAGAGTTTTGTGATTCACAAACCATATAATTGTTTGAAAAAGATGATTCTGAAAATATATTTTTATCTCCCGATCGCATCTATAACACACCAAAAAGTTTAATTAAAAAAAATTTAATCATTGACAAAAAACAAAAATTAAAACTATTTACAGAAATTTTATCATTTAGAATTTTTGCTTTTTTTTAATTTAAGATGTTGGTAATTTATTCCGGGAACATTTTTTCAAATTATATTTGCTGCTTAGAACTGAGGCTGCAAAATTGAGTTTTTAAATTTTAATTGTGAGTAAACTATTTTGGATATACTGAAGACCTTTTATTTAAGTAAACGGAAGAATCGAAAAATTTAATTGGGTAGATATCTTAGAAAAATTCTAAAAATCTGAGAATTGCATTTATTTGTTTTGAATTATTTTAAAGTAGTTAACGAGTGACAAAATACTATGTATTTCTAAATGTTTGAGATATCTGTCTAAAGCACTGTGAACGCAATCTATTTCTTGGATATGTGAATGTTCAGGCTCAGAAAACTTTTCAATAATACTTTTGAGCTCTAAATGATCTGACAAACATTTTAAAATTGCTGTGGACATCATATGATTTTTATTTTGGGTAACGTACGAGTCACTCCACATAACTATATTTTGAATATTCTGTCATCAGAGTATTGAGTATTTGGTATACACAACTACGTATTTCGTTATCACCAATACTGCTATTAAATTCGTCCCAAACGTACAAATTTGGAAAATGCCGACTAAAGAGTAACAGCTAAACCTAAATAAGCACGTCAAGCGTTGCATTTACTTTAGCGGTCAGAGTTTACTAAAAATACAGACACCTTTACAGTAAGAAATTAGTTACTTTATAGCCTAATGCACCGATTGACGCATTTATCAATTTTACTTTATGTAGTATAGTTTATAAACGAGAAAACTTTTAATAATTCTTTATAACGGAAAAATATTTTTAAAATATTAGCATTTAATATTTTTAACTGTACGTAGAGCAAAATGTGCGGCAGATATCAATTTCAAGATTTTGTAATGAAATTTTGCTCTATACGCCATTAAATGACGTATACATCAAAGTGACACCAAAAGGTTCTGTTTAAAAACATGTAGAGCAAAATATACATAATTTATCTGCGCAATGGGGCGAGAGCCAAAATCGGATTAGAGAGTTAACAAAATTGGCCGACGATACGTAAATAGTCTAGTTCAGAAACTTAGGTTCTCAAAAAGTTTTTATAGAATAAATTGCCATTGCAATTCGCTTCCATGTTTATGTCTCTTTATTATATACACATAAGTTTTCATGCTTTATCACTCTTTAGAGTATACAATAGTGCGTTAAAAATTAAGAAATTAAATTTGTATTTTCAAATTTTTATATTTTGTTGCTATCGATGGTTATTCGTTTAAAATATTCGCATACATTTTAGCGAATGCGAATGCAAATAGCAAAAATAAGCAAATACTTTGTAAAAGCTAATTCGAATCCGAATATTCGGCGCACCCCAACTCTTTATCATGGCATATAAAAAGACAATTTCGGGCGACAACAACCAACATCCTTTGCATACTTAAACAGGGTGCCCCGGTAGTACAGTTGATAGTGATCTGGTTTATTAGTGCGAGGGTACTTTTCACAGTAACTTGCTGGTGATAAATTAGGTTAGAATATAATTTGTTATAGGTTTCATAGCATTCAATCACTTAATTCTTAATGTTATTACATTTCAAATATTTTTATTTAAAAATTTGGCCAACAGTTTTAGTTTTTTTATTATTTCAGCGTTACCTTTCTATAATCGTAATAAGACTTCTTATCTTATACAAGGAGAAGGGTATCAAAGATACGGTCTAGCCTAATATATTATAAACTTCAGCTACTTGATTGACTAATTGAAAATAATAAATTTATGAATTAAATGTAAATATGTGCATGTTTCCACTAAATTGGTTTACGTTTTTTTTTTTTATTTCAGTGTGGTTTCATTTATTATATTTATTGACATTTAAATACAAATAAAATAGCTGCTTACAGATTAGAACTCTCAGTAGTTATAATTTTCAGATATTAGAAACGGTAATATACTTTCATTAATCGTTCTGAAATAAGAAATAATAATTTAAATTTGCAAGCGTTTTTTATTCTGGCTGTTTCAAAACATAAAAAGTTGGTGTAAAGGGATTAATTTTTAGATTAGTTAACGACAACGCCATACGCAATAAGGCGAATTGTATTTCTTTAGACATTAGTGCAACTTTTGAATCAAAAAAGAAAAACATTTCTACTGCGCGTCTACGTCATCATAGACTGTAAATGAGTGTTTGTTATAAAAAATGTATGACACAAAAAAATGCACATACACAAGTTCTATTTCTTTGTTACACACAAAAACGACGGACCTGCGCAATCTTCTTTCTTTGATTCATGAGTGCACCTAGCAATGTAGAAGTCCTAAGAAATGTTCATAATTAAACATCGACTAAAAGCATAAGCAATTTAACAAAGAAATGCAAAAGCAATGATTTATTTACCAATAACCAAGTCTTTTAACGCTTCGTAACGAAATTGTTTTATTAGAATTCCGATAAACTAAAAACACAAATAAGTATTAAAGATTACGGCAACCAAAAAGTGCCTGCCTGGTTTTGTAATAAAAATAAAATTTTGGTGTGGGAACATTAGAAATCAAAAAAAAAGACTAAACATCACGCTGTTAAATTACGTAATGATGGTCCACAATTTACAATAGGGAAACAGTTTAGCTTAAATCCGTAATAAATGATGATACTGCACTAAAATGAAGTGAAGATCGGACCATAATTACCCGTAGGCGCCATATATTGCCAGCTCTCGGAAAACAGTTAAATGCGCCTTTAATCGCAATGATTATTTTTTTATATGATAATTTGGTCTTTGGTAATTTCATAAGACTTTAAATCGCAATAGAAAATGTCATAAAAATCTGTCCATTATTAACCATTTTACCCATATAACGCCCACCATGGGAATTTTTTCAAATATGCCTTAAGCCGTATTAGAAATCCCTCTGCAGAGTTTTGTGATGATTGGTCCCTAATTAACCATGGGTCTAATATAAATTAAATTAAAACGGTTACGAATCATGATATTTTACCCAAATTTTTTAAGTTAAGTTTTATATGACTAGAAATAAAAGCATAAAGCTTTCTGATTATCGGTCAATAATTTAACATATCATCACCTAAAACGCTAATTTTTACAGGAGAAGCAAAAACTATTTAAACTGATAAATCGCCTTAAACTGATTATAATTTATTTTTCTTGCAAAACCTACCATTTGTTATGACAATTCACAAGGTTGCAGGCCTTTTAGCGTTTACTATATAATCTTTTGTAGCTAATGCGGACTATTTTTTGTTAATAAATCGCTTTTTATGGTCGAAAGATTCCAATATTTTTTTTTAACATTTCTGGTGAGGCAATACATCAGAATTAATGAAAAAGTAGATTTTTAACGAATTGTAATAAGTACTTACCTTGGTTTTTATAAAGATTAATTTATAATTTATAGATCCTATACAGGGCCCACGCCTGAAATATTCTAACTGTCGTTGCAGGGTATCAAATATTCGGCATAGCCAAATATAGGGCTCTTAGTTGTTATATAAAAAAATAATCAAGAAATTGGAAAACTTGGAAATTCGCGTTGCCTTAAAAACGAAGTGTGAACATAATGCGAGCTTCTACTTTATGAGAATTATTAAATGAAGATATTTTTATAATTCTCCTTGTTAAACACAGAAATTTTATATTTTACATAACTGGTAAATAACTTTGTGTTGCAAAGTAAACAGAAAATTAGAGACCAAGTTGTATTTCAAAATGATTATTTGACTGTAGACATTCTATTCTCTAAAAACCTATTCTATTATTTTAAATTTAACACAGCCGTAAACAAATTTCGAGTTGTTATTATAATCAATTGTTTATTTTAATAAAATGCTTTAAATAATTTAAAGTAATTGCCCACGACATGCAACATCAATATTTATCTGACAATTTGTTAAAATTAGATCTATTTAGGCAAACAAAAGAAATATTTTCAAACTAAATAAGTATATTTATAATGCAATCAATCAAAATCGTATAAATAGATCAGCGTTAAATGAAAATATATTAAATGTGTTAACATTTCAGACATAAAATGTTTTCGCAAGCTATTTTGTTTGCACTATTAATATTACTTGTTTGGGCGGACAGTGATTTGGAACAACTTTTTAAGGATACAAAAGTTATACCTGATATGTTAACCATGGCACCTAAGGAAAAACTAAGGGTATGTCTTAAAAAAAAATGTATAACATTTAGATAAAATTACCATCTTAACCCTTTCGCGGACACTGACGTCTATAGACGTCAAAACAAAGACTTCTGGTGGGACATGACGTGTATAGACGTCAAAAAATGTTTCGGCAACAAAATCTTTGCAAATGAATTTTTCTATAAGAAACTTAGCTGTTATGATGTGTGCAACTATTATGCTTATAACAACATGTTAGGCAACAATGTTGCATGTTTATAACAAAACAAAAATAAAGCAACACTAAAAGCCGTTACAAAATCGCAATATTTTTTTTTTTTTGGGTTTCCCATAGACACATGACGTGTATAGACGTCTTGTTTCTATGAGATTTTCTTCAATAGTAAAAAGTGTGTGTTTACGAGTAGCCGCATGAAAAAGCAAAGGCTCGTAATTGTTAAGCTTGTAAGTATATATTTTTTTGTCACTTTTTTGCTGGCGAAATCTACTGATAAATTTTATTTTTTATGTGTAAGCATTAAAAATGGCATGAAAGACAAAGCTCAGACACCTTTTCTATTAGTTCAAAAGAAGAGGAATTTGTTAAACCATCTGAAGGAACTGCAGTTAATGGTGGGGAAGTAAATTTAGATAAATCCGTTCTGACGTCTATTTACGTCATGACGCAGCACATCAATTCCAGAATACAAGCAGAGTCATGACGTTTATGAACGTCAAAAATTAAACACTGTTTTTATTCTATAGATCGATTTATTTTTCAATTTCCAGTAATTTGGTGTTTTCAGAATTTTTCTATCCTACCAAATAAGGAAGATACTGCAAGTGTCCCACGGGAAGTCCTCTTAAAAATAAGGTGTCCGCGAAAGGGTTAATCCAGCTTGAATTTGAAAACGGACTTATTGTGGGCGATGGCAAGGAATTTACACCGACCGAAACTAAAGACACTCCCTTAATTGATTGGACAGCTGATGACGATAGCTATTATACTGTCTATATGGCCAGTCCTGACGCTCCAGCACCTGCCAATCCAATATGGAGTGAATTTTTACATTGGCTAGTGGTTAATGTTCCCGGTAAAGATGTCGAAAAAGGGGATATAAAATCACCCTTTTTAGGTCCTATTGCTCCCAAGAAAAGTGGTTTAATGCGTTATGTGTTTTTGGTTTATAAACAGCCTGGTAAATTAGACTTTGGCGACCAACCTTATGTTAGCCATACCAAACTGGAGGGACATCCTAATTTTAAAATTGAGACATTTGCTGCAAAATACAAATTGGGAGAGCCCTTGGCTGGTAACATCTACATTTCTCAGTGGGATGAATATGTGCCAATTTTACATCAAAACATGGGTGTTTCCGTAGATAAATAGGGAAATTATTGGCTATAAATTGAAAAGAATAATGATAATAGGCCAACGAGAACATTTTAAGAACATTTATTATTAATAAGGTATTAGTAGGTAAAATAAATATAATGCACTAAATATTGCACTTGAAAGCAAACAACAAATTTTTATTTAATTTAAATAATGTTTAACACACTTGATATTCAAACTACACATATGAGAAGATGAGTTGCAAAACTTGTTTATTGCAAAATAAAAATAACGAGATGACAAATGATTCTTAAAGTTCTTTAAGCCCTTCATGAGAAAAAAAATATACTGATTATATCAATGCATGTCCTTGGAACAACATGGAAGAGAACATGCATCGATACAATAAGTATATTTTATTCTCATAAAGCTCCAAAAGAACTGTAAGAATCACTTGTCATCTCGAATTTTTAATTTTGTAACGAACGAGTTTTGTAACTCATCGGGCCGTACTTCATCGAAAATGAGGTCGGCCAAACAGTTACCGTTAATTACGTTTGCTATAGCGAGATGGTAACGCACTTCTTGTGGCCAGGAATTGAGAATATGGACCTGGACAATATGTGGTTCCAACAGGATAATGCCACTTGCCGCACAGCCAACGGCTCTTTTGCACGAGAAATTTTTTAATTAAATCCGTTTTACCGTATAATTTTAAAAGGTAACAAATATAGCCATGCCACCATCAAGCTGAGGTTTTTATTCAAATGTTTTGCTTAAATTTGTACAAAAATTATTTTTGGAAGTGCTTTTATTTTTTAAGTTTATATGGGAAATGCAAAAAAATGGATTTTCTCAGTTAAAGTGGACATAAAGTTATCAATCGGGCCTAATTGTGATATTTATTTTAAAGGTAGAACAAATCAGCGTTGTTTTAGAAAAAATTTTGCTGCGCATCGGTTCGTCTTAATAGTTACGCTTTGAGTTTACCAACAAAAAGCCCATCACGACTTTTGCTATTATCAATGTTGTATGTGTTTTTTTTAGAGATTGGCAAATGTCGTGATTTGTTACGCAAAAGTCCCGCTGACTCACACATGGGTCACGCGTGACCATGGTTAAATGTTAGTTTTACATGTAACGTCACTAATAAATTAAACACTTTGGGTTTTATTAGTGAGGGTATAAGTTTTTGAACGAATTTGATTATTTGCAAGGAAACAGTTGTTAATGCTCGTTGACCATAGCCACCCCTTTAGTATCAAAATAGTACCTTCATTAATTAGTCAATGTTATAATTAATCCCAATTCCATAAAAAAAAATATTTAATTGTGATTTTATTCCATCTATCATTCTATATTTCCACAACTCAACACATCAAAAATAAATTTAACAACACATACTCTTCATTCAATTAAACTAAAATTAAATAAAAATTAAACAATATTAAAATGCAGTATTGTGTACAATGGTATTTTAATTCTTTCAAAATTAAAACAACAATAGAACATTTGATATCACATATTAAAAAAAAAATAAACAAAATCAAATTTAAGCTTCTTAATAACGATTCAATAACAAAACTTACTTATGTATTTCCAGTTGACTGTTGAAATTACATTTCAGCTTCTCAGAATTATATTATTATTAAAAAAAAACAAATTTCACAAAAGTAAAAAAATAACAATCAAATTAATATTTTAGAAATGAAATCAAACAATTTTTAATTATATTTATGTATAACACAGAACATGAATATTCATTTGTCACAGGATATCTAATAAACAATTCTTGGTTTTTTGTTCAGTTAATTGTAATGCTGGAACCAATGTTGAAGTTGTGGTTAAATTTATTTCATTTATTTCCATTTCAAAATGTTTGTTAGTTTATTTATTTATTTTATTTTTCCTCGGTCATTTATAGTTGATTTAAATTCAATGGTTACAAATTAAAATTAATTTATCACAGTTTTTGTTGTCAAATTAATACAAAAAGATGTCAATAAATTTTTCATTCATTTTTACTCTCGAATATATTTCCCCTTCATCACTGTTTCTATTTTTGATTTTCAAACGTTTTAAACTTTATTTAAAGCAGATTTATTAGCAACATTTTAATGTTAGGGTACTTACATATTTCTGTTTTGTTTTATTCTTTCTTTTTTTCAAATTTCTATTGATAATGCAATAACTTCGTTTTTATTTGCATATGCTTTTTTCATATAACTACTTTCCTTCCTTTTACTTATATTCTTTCACATATATTATTTTAATGTATCCTTGCACATATATCCTTGTACGTATCCTCACACGAATTTTTTCACTCAAATTATTCAGACGTTTTACATTCCGTCTCTATCAAACTTTTCAACTACAATTTAAAACTCTCACTCCCTTCCAAGGCGAATTCATTTTTCAGATGGCGTTGAAAGCACAGCTGTGGTACTTTTTTTTTATATTAGAGAGAGGAATGCCAAAATTTACTTGAGTTTTTGACATATCGACCAACGAAAGCAACAAATAAAACACGATGTTGTGTTTTTGGTGTTGTTACTTGTTGTAGTATCGCCACCACCGTTTACATGAATTCGCCTTGCTTCCTTCTTTTCTTCCAAATTAATCAATCCCCAAAATATAAATGTTCAAAACCAAATGCCTATCTGATTACAAAAAGTTTTTATAAACAGATAAATCTACAATTTCCCATAAATTTAAAATAAATATTCAAATTTTCAAACAATATACCAAAGCCAATTTTAATTACAAATTTTCAACAAAAAAAACTAAAAATTATTTAAATGCAATATGTATGAAAAGAATATTTGATTTTAAAATTTAACAAGTTTCACCTAATTAAGTAGAAATTAAAAAACAACCCCAACATACAATGATTCAAAAGCTACTCACGAAATAACTTAAAATATCAAACTAATAAATTTTTGAGTAATTCGTATCCGAACTCATTCAATGGAAGGCAGTTGAGCGGAAGCGTGTGTGACTTAAAGATTAACTTTTTGTTTCAGAGGAACCCATTTGCTCTTCCCCCCCCCCCCCCCCCCCCTCCTTCTTTACTTCCAAAACGATTTGGAACATGAGGTTTATTCTAAGAGCTACGCACAACAAATTAAGTTGTTATTCAGATACACATAAGCAAAATTAATAAATTTGTAATAGGGGAGGGGTCGTCTACACTTTCTATAACTCCAAGATTTTTTTGAACATTCTTAGAGTTACGCAAATAAATTTAGTGTGCCTCACTATTGTTGTTCTGAAGATAACAAAAATAATAAATCCGTCTTTCTCGTCAAATACCTCCAAAATTTAACTGAAACATGTAGTTTATTCTAAGAGTTGCGTACATCAAATTAAGTGTGCCTCACTTTTGTACTTATTCTGATATAAGCAAATTGAGAAACTTTTTGTATGGGGGGTAGCCCCCACCAACCACCTATACCTACAAGTTTTGTTGCAACATGCAGTTTGTTCCAAGATATACACTCATTAATTAAGACGTTGCAAGCATTTGGCCGATATATTGTTTAACACACATTAAGATAATTCGGTGAAAACATTTGTCAATTTTCAATTTCTGATGAAAGATATTGAATATGCGATAAAGTCATACTCTTAAAACGAAATGAATAAAGTTACTATAAAGTTTAAAAAAAGTTGTGTAAACGATACAGACTTTTGCAAAAAATGTGAGATTCTTAAAGTTTATTTTAAAGTAATTCCTAATAAATTTGATTACATTACTAACAGTTTCGACTGATTTATGGAAATTGAAGAAGGATCTTTATCAAATAATCTCGGTCTATCTTTGGGTAACCCATATGACATGAAGCTTTCGTTTGATTTATTATTAGCTAAAACAAACTTTTTCGAATAATGACATCTGACCCCTGGGAAGTTTAAAAATTGAATATTCACAACCCAATGAGCCAGTAGTAAAAATCATGATCTCGAAATATTTGGTAAAATAAAACTGCTTGAACTCTACTAAAAAAACTCTTGCTTGAAATATTCTAAGTGGACGTGGAAACACCCGCCTTAGAAGATGGGATACCGCAGAACCCATACATCCAATTAGAAGAGAAACCGTGAAGGGGACATTTTCGTCCGTTACTGGCATGTATGTTCGCAATAAACACTTAGAATAAGATTTGATTTGTAATAGTTGGTTCACATTTTGTAAATCGTACTTGAACATAAAGTCGGTTATTGACTTGAAATTTTAAAATTTTCAGTGTAAGCAAAACAATTTTTAATTTAATATTAATTAAAGGCATATAAAAAAGAATTTTGAAACCAACGGTTTCACTACAAAAAAGTAGAAAAACGGGTAGGATTTCTCCAAAAAGTGAATATATTAAAAAATTTCGAGTTAATATCCTCTTAATAATCAAGTGCGATATGATTAATCTAATAATTAAATGCATATGTAAAAAAAAATTTTAAAAAAATAAAGAAAATCTAACTAAAATAATGGATTTATAGTCTACGTAGGTGCTACGAACTAAGTCCCTTGTGAACTAAGACTCGAAAACAAAAATTTTCAAAGTCCTTAAAATTTGGGAGGTAGTTCATTACTAACTAAAACCTCCAATATTGAAATTGAAACAGATCCTTAAAACTTTAAATAACCTGAAAAACAAAAATGAACTGAGACCCCATAAATGAAAACTTATTTCACAATGATATAAGTCCCCATATTAAAAATAAAAAACTTCTATGTAAAATTTTAAATCTTCAAATTTTAAAACTTAGCGAGCCCGTTGTTGTTTTACCGTAGAAGAGAAAATCCTTGCGGCCGGCCGAAAGCCAGTTAAATAGACAAGCTTTTGTTAGCGATTCGGAATTTTTAAATTTGGGATTTTTGATGTCTGGATTTTCAATTCGGGAATTTGAGTTTCGGGCATATGACTCTAAACCTTTAAAAATTTACTTAGATCAATGTTTGAAATGTTGAATGCAATTTGAATGGAATATAAAATAAGTCCCTAAAATTATTAAATTGGTTTTATTTAATTTACAAAATTAAAAATTATTTCATAAAAAATTAACCAACTCTCCAAACGTCGTTGTTTTTATTCTTTGTATTAAAAATTTGGATTTACTTCATTGGGAACGGAGTTCGTAGCGCCACCCTGTAGTATAATTTTCCCCTTATAAAAATCTTTTTTCAAAAAATCTCTTTTGCTTGTCACATTTTTTCTAATTTTATATATCTTTACAAATTATATACAAACCTGTCCTGACTTAATCTAATCTTACCAAAAAGTTCAGTGAACTTTTTGAAAATCCCCTAATGTCTAAGGAAGCAGGTGTATCCTTTAATTTGTAAAGAAAATTTAACTAATTCAATTAAACACAAAATCTGTTTTACTCACATATTAAGGTAAAGTGTGCACTTGCTCCACATAAATACCATAATAAATGATTTAAAACGTTTTTTGAATGTTTAAAGATTTAATCCCTTAAAATACATACGCAGTAGCAGTAGCAAAAAAAACCAGAGCAATGACATTCCAAGAGTTTCTCATAATGAAATAAAGAAATTCTAAAGCACGTCTCAAAATACAACTTGTAAAAAACAAAACCCTAAAAAAATACTTAAAGGAATTTCCGGTTGCATTTGAAAAAAACAAAGAAAATTGTACGAGACACAGGAAACATATGCGCCAAAAAAAAACCAGACTACAACACGTATATTTATGTATAATTTTTATTTTATAAAAAAAGAAAAAAAAACAATTTATTTTTATCAAATCTTTTATGTCAACAATTGTTTAATGAATACAATTGGTTTTTAAATGCACAACAATCAAAGTGCGATTAATAACACAAAAAGCGGCTGCATTAAACAGTGAAGTTCTAAGCGGAAGCCCTAATACTCGGTGTAATTTAACGAACATGTAATAAAATTCTAATCCGAAAAGTTAACTCGGTTGGAGACAGTATTCTTTGTATCTAACTCATCAATGATAGTTAATGGAAAAAAATTTAATTGAAGTTATGCCGTTTAGCTAAAAACAATAAAATACAAAAAATCAAAGGGTTTGATGTTACAATCACGTTTTTCATGGGTTTTGTTAAAGCAAATTAAGTCTAAAACGCTTTTCAAATAATTAATTAGATTTAATGTTTTTTTTTTAAATAAAACCCAAATTAGACGCGTGTTAATAAAATTAGCATAATTTAACAAAATGCTATTAATTACAATTGAATTCGATTTACAGAAACGTGTAAGTAGCAACATAAAAAGGCAAGTACATGAAATATTATGTATTAGTGCAGAGAATACGTAATAAATGGAAATATTATTTCCAAACTAAAATAAGTGTATAATCATATTACCGGTATTTTTAAAGTCGATTTCCAAGAAATAATCGAAACTATTTATGTAGACCAGTTACTAGTTGACATCAAGTATTTATGTAGATTATTGAGCTCAAAAATCAAATTGTGATTAAGTCAAGCGTAATGCCAGGTAGCTGATATAAAAGGTGTTCGAAAATTAAAGAAAGAATTGTATTTACCGCCGTTTGTGCAATAAAGCCTTAGAAACCCTCAAAAGTTACAACTGCGAATTTGAGGTTAGGTTACTAATGACCTCGCACAGCGAAAAGAGTTCGTTAAATGTATTGATTATTCACATCAATAAATGGATGCTGAGTTTTTTAAAAAATCATTAGATCACATTTTTACCTTGATGGCTTTATTAATTATCAAATTTGGGGTTCGAAAATAAAAAAAAAAAAACGAGTGTATTCAGAACGTGTTACTGTTTGCTGCTGAGTGGGCAGTAAAAAGTAAGTTGGATTATTGAATTCTAATTGTTTTAAAAAATAATCTTAAAAGAATTTAAGATCATATGAAAAAAAACTAAAATTTTAATAAGGAAGATAATTTTAATAGTAAAAAGGAGTACACAGAAAGAAAATCACTCGGAATAAATCAAGCCATCTATGTAAATAAGTAAGTATATTTTGCCCACCCCATTAATATTTGACAGCGTTTCAACCCTTTCAGCCCCGTTGTTGCCTATAGGCAACATTGCAATCAAACGCTTATAATTCCCGAAAATTTAAAAAGTGTGTTTAAAAAAAAACTAAAGAAATTGATATTAAAAAAATTATTTGTGCAAAAAGTGCAAATTTCTATTTAAAACAGGTTAGTTAATGGTACTAAACAACAAACACAAAAAAAGTTGTAGCTTTGCCCTCAGTATTTGTTTTTAATACAATAAACCTAATTTACATAAGAATATTTTGTTCACTTGAAATGAGTGCAACAAGTTTGACACACTTACAAATTGAAAAAAATTTTTAATTTTGATTGGGATAATTCTTCTGAAGAATTTAAAGGCGAAGACGTCGAAAATGATGCATTTTTGGCAATTTGGGTTAGGTTAGGTAAGTTTAGAAAGTAAACTTCACACCCTCACCCAGAGACCAATATGGTCCATTGTGGTGCCTTAGTTAGTGAAAGAATTCTAGTATGAAAAAATAGGAGAAGTAAAGAGTAAAAGCACAGAAAAAGAGAACAACAACCTATTATAAAGAAAACTGCTTTACATGTGTCCAGTCCTTAGTCTTCTGCCGCGCAGCCAAGTCATTCCCATTACAAATCAGATTCTCAAGCCCGCACCCCGCCACATCTCCTAATTCGTACAGGAATCTTCTACCCAGCCACCTCAGTCTGCTGATCTGTAGCCTTGGACGGTGGCACAGAAAGTGCTTAACTGTCTCCAACTCCTCTGGGTCCTCACACAACATACATCTATCCAACAAGTTAAATCCCATTCTCACCACCATCCTGCTTACCACACAGTGGCTTTTGATAATACCAGGCCCTACTCTTGCCCAGCAACGCATCTGAATTTGACCTACTAAGCACCGGCCACACTTGCGCAATATCTGGCAGTCCGTTCGGCTCCGCCACAGCCGACTAGTCCCGCTCAGACCCCATTCCCTAATACTTCCAAAGTAGAACCGCATTGGTGGCCTGACCGCCTGCAAACTGTTAGGATCCCCCATTTCAGATCCAGTCTCACCAACTCATCAGCTATCTCGTTGCCGGTGATATTGCAGTGACCCGGTATCAATCACAGTCTCACCACATAATTCCCTAAGATTTCTCCTAAAGCCCTCCTGCAATCATCCAATAGCCAAGAGTTCACATATTTGGGAATTTAATAGAGAAAACAAAACAAAGTATAAACGAAAACGAATTGGAGGATTGCTGACGATGAACATGAAAATAATAGTAGAATGGAAAATAGTTGATTTCTTTATCAAAAAATATGGTCGGAGTTGATCTTGCTTATATGTTGATGGAGCTATATAAAATTAACCACCGTTCCATATTCACCAGCTTTATCATCACTAGATTCTCCATTATAACCAATTTAATCACCACCCGATAGTGCAAGTTCTTCAAGAAGATCTTATGTAGCAGAACCCGTAAAAAATAAAATATATAACAAAACTAGCCACTGGGTTGAGTAGGGATAAAAAGGTTTTCAAGACAAAGTCTTGACAGAAAAAATACGAAAAACAGAAGAAAGGAAGCAACATGTGAATGAATTAAAAATGATAATTACAGCAAATTTCGAACCTCCAGTACCACTGGTTAAAGATTGATGTTAGACTGTTGGCTGGCAGGCACCGCAGTGGTGCCGAGGTTAGAACTCAAAGAATTCTGATGAAAGAATATGTTGATTCTTGAAACATGTAGTAAATTCAACCCAGGTTCGCGCCCCAGCTCAGCCAAGAAAATTATCAATAAAAATTTTAATAAAATTATAAGTTGTAAAAATTCCTTCCTTCAGTAAAAATAATCTAATGAAAAATTAAATTTGATGAACTAAAGCCTCACTAAAAAATTTATCAAATTTTAAAAATAAATTTATAATTGTTTTAAAAATCTCGAAATTGTTTAAAGGTTTAAAGTCTTTGTAATAGGAGATCCTGGTATTTATGATTATAGATGATTTTATGTACGAAAATTGCTGTTGCAGTGTGTTAAAATATAGATGTATTTTGTCACATCTTTTTTTCAGTAAAATATACCTGCATTTAACACTTCTCTTACTTCTCAAGCGACAAATTTTTTCTTCACCTTAAACCTGTAAAATCAATGGAAATCTCCGAAATAAAAATCAATTTAAAGAAACCTGAACCTGAAGAAACTAACACATTCCAGGAAGTAATAAACACACACATACATAAAATACAAAAATATATTTCTTTTTGCAACAATTTTCTTATTGAAGGTTTAACAGGAAAGCAATTGAATTTTAAAAATGATAAACAGGATGTAGATTAAAATGTTTTATAAAAACAAAAGAATTTTTTTAAAAAGAACTAACCTATCAAATATCACAAGACAATAGATATAATTGATGTATGAGGCCAATATTGTTTCTTTTTTTCTAATGATTTTAGGATTTTAATCATACATTTAAAAATAGTTTTTTAAGATTAAAATTATTTTATTTACCTTAGAAAAATATTGTAAAAAATTAAAAACAATGATAGTCTTTATTCAGCAAGTGCAATAATTAGTTTTACAAATTTTTAAAATAACACTTCCGGTTAAACCAATTTATCCTTTACACCTTGCTATCAATGAAAACTAAAAACACTACTTGAATTTTTTTTAATTTCCAAATAAGTGTCATTAATTTTACAAAAGTCCTTAAATTTACAATTTCCCTTTACACGAAAAAAAGAGACTTTAATTATAAAATTTAAGCATGTCCACTGTGTTGTGTTGTCTGGACTTGTACCTGTTTGGGAGCACTATGAATATACTTAACTCTTGATTTTATTAAAGCATTTAAGTCGTATGTCAAATGCCGCCACCTTGTGCTTAGAACTTTGTTATAATGATCAGTTTTCGTTTGGGTTTCGCTTACGACAGGAGCGGGGTCATTTCGACATGCCTTAAGCCCGAAGCAAAGGTGAAAATGTACAGAAACACAATAACAAACAAATACGTCAAAACATGTACTTAGACACATGTCGCTGGCAACACCCCAAACACACGAAAATATATTTTAAAGGTCTAAACCTATAAACCTGGCTTAAAGAAAAAATAACTCAAACAAACAAACAGTTACTTAATATGCGCCTAAGCACCCTCATAGTTTTTTGTGTGTGTTTCTTGTTGTATTTGTAGAAGTTGTAGTGGCAATAGTTGTTGTTACTGCTTTCGCTTGATAGTAAGTACTTTAAAGACAGGCACGAATTTGTGATAAGACATGCTAGACTTGGCACGATCCTTGACGACACCACTCACAAACACCACAACTAACAACAGCAGCTTAAACATAACTCTACACTAACAAAGCGAAAAGACAGTGCAGCTAAAGAATACAATTTTGCGTAAATTTATTGTCTTCTATTCTATTCTATAAGTGGACCTGCTAGCTATTTGGAAATTTACTTTTGAATTCTGAATACGGTTTGACGTATTGTTGTGCAAGTAAAAAGTTTTTTATGTGAGACAAAACTTCTATCAGGAGAAGAAAGATCTTAGGGGATCTTCACGATCAAATAAGCTAAAGAGAATTTCCAATTTTGGATACATTTTTAAAGCGACTTGGTGAAAAACGAACAGTCTGGACACATTTTCTATATAAATTTACATTATATATGCTACTAGCTTGTACCGGCGACTTTGTTCATGTACAAATTAGAGCAAGATTTAAAGAATAGGGTTTATCCCATGAGAAATTTATAGAATTATTTTGTAGTTTTCTCCATAAATTACACATTTAATACTTATTTATATTAAAATATTTCAAAAAAAACATCATTATATGAATTATTATACATACAAGTTTTGAGCCCTCGATACTCTTGAGCAACCATGTGAAAAACTGGACAATATTCAATCAATATGCAAGATTTGAAAAAAGAGAAGAAGAACCAAAAGTCCCATTTTCTCGTTTTTACATCACAAAAAGTACCCTATATTTTAATCTGGACCATATGCTACCCATATACCAAATATAACAAGAGTACCAAAGGCAAAGAGTACTAAGAGTACCAGCTTTACCACATGTTAGACCCCGAGAAAATACACTATATTAAGGCTTTAGGCTATAATATGTATTTACATATATAAAATTTATCAAAAATAGAAAAAGTACCAATTTCATCCCGTTCTTACCACTTTAAAGTACCTATTTTATCCCTTAAAAAGTACCCTATATTTTAATATGGACCATATGCAATCTGCATTAAAAAGTTTTCAAAAGGAGAAAAAGTAACAATTATTTCCCCAATTTACCAGTTAAAAATACCCTATGTTTTAATCTGAGCCATATCGTCGGTCACAGGTTGACAACTCTTAACATGTTTTTTGTATTTTTCAGGAGAAAAAAAACGTTATTACTCTGTTCCTGAACCGTGTTGGAAGTAAATATAAAAAACCAAAATTAGTAGGAGATATTTATTGTAAGATGGTGTAAAGAAAGCAAAGGTACTAACATGCAGAAGGACAAACACAGTCTTTTGGCATCAAAAACCCGATTCAATTTTTTTGCGAGTTAAGAGCTGTCAACCTGTGACCGACGATATGTTATCTGTCTACCAAATTACATCCAACAAAAAAAAAATATGTGCTTGAACAAAGCGCCGCAAACTAACAAACATATACACATTCAAATATCCAAACATACAAACATTCACATTCATAATATTAAAAGGATTTTGTTCAAATTTTATTGCTAAGTTCAACTGATCGTGGAAACTCCCCCCCCCCATACTACGAGTGGAATTTGAGTAATGGCTGCCTAAAATTATGTGCCAATTTTAAAAACCGAATATGGTTTGCTTGAACAAATTTGTGGACTTAACTTATCGGCGTGACTTTTATTGTATTAAAACTCTCTTATCTCTCTAATAATGAGCAGACAAACTGAAGAAAATAGGCACAAAATACACATCTATGGTCATTAGTTGATAATAAAGCGATTTCAGGAAGGGGGTTTATATGACCAGTGGTTAATTTTAGACCCACCAGCAAAACATTTTTTATCGTGAAAGTCGTTTTCGCCAAATTTTATGTAAATTCTAACATTTATTAGGAAGTAATGGCATTAAAAGCTAATATCGGGAGTAGTTTTTTTATTGGTGATATGGTCAAATATGGACCGATTCCAATAAAATTTGTTAATATGATTTTGATTGCAATAAAATTAGTTTTTACCTCACAAGGTTTACATGGACAGCCAGCCAGCCGGACTGACACCGTCAGATCGACTTAGAAAGTTATTCTAAGTCGATCAGTATACTTAAAGGTCCCAGTAAAAAAATTTTAGGTTTCTGGAAGCACGAAACCTACATGAGCGCTGATATATGCGCTGGCTAATACACACTACAAAACAGCAGCAGAGAAGCGAATACCATTCAAGTGAATTTTTAATTTATGTTAATAAAAATGATTGAATAGCTTTGCTTTATCCGTTATAAGTAAGCAGGTGGTAAGTGAATAATTAAAATCATTATTTAAAAAAAAAATTCACGAACAATGTTCTAAGTGCTTCTGTAATTCCCTTACATGGAAGCAGGTTGTATTGCAATGATTTTAAAATGCGTTTACGATCATTCCCGAAATATTACCTAAGATAGAAATTACATTTCTTTATAACGCAATCAGTCATCAAATTGTTTTTAAGCAGAGAGGAAAAAAAGTAGTGCTTCCAAGTGGGAATTCACCATATAAAAATCATGCCTCTTGTAAGCAAGTTTGTAAGGGGGTATTGTGCTTCTCTCCCTTACAAAACTGCTTACCAGTAAGCTCCATTTTTTACTGGGGTGCTACCAACATCAGCATAAATTCTGACCACTATTGTGGTGTGGGTATAAAAAATCGAAACTAGTAATCACTGATAACTTTCGGATATATTAATAAACTTTTATCTCGATTACGACCAAAGTTATAAGATTGGCTCCTAAAAAGGTTTAAAAAATTAATAACAAGATGCCAACGTATTGCCACCGATATACTCTATAGGGCAGCCTAAGATTTTGTCGATATAATACAGGCCTAGTTGAAAAATCAAAAAACCCCCACTTTTTTTTGGGTGCAGTGACCAAGAATAGAAATGTGTTTATTGAGACCCATATAGCTTTTAAATAAAGTTCACAAGTTTAAAGTTCTGTTTAACAACTAGCTAAATGTGTTGATCGTGCGCTAGACGATTAGAAAAAAATTGGTGGTGCGCAGACGAAATACTGGTGGACATAAAAAGAAAAATTTAATAGCAGCAACAATTACTACAACAACATTAAAGTGACAAAGTAAAAACTATCATTGAACGGCAGGCGTCAGACTTGTGTCGCTCTGTAACTGTTTGATGGTTGACCGACTCTTTATGTAAAGTTATTTTTTTTTTTTTTGTTCCTTAAAGTTTTTTATGTTAGTCAACAACAAACGAAAACATTCCATCATTTGTAACCCTTAATAATGCATAATTTAAATAATTAGTCACTATGCAGACGGCATAAAAACTTCTTGAAAACTCGTGCCATTCACGAGCATAAATTTCAAACAACATTTTTTCATTGTGACCAAATGTGGGTTGTTTTTCCTTCAATTAAGTAGACAAAACAAAAAAAAAAAAAACTGAAAACACTTTGCATTTTATATCCTGTTGGTCATACGGGTGGCAGGCAGAAAGTCAAAAAGTTTTTCCTGCTCATTTTAGCATCAGGTTGTTGGTTATTTTTTTATTTTATTCTTAATTTGAAAAGTGGCATATGTTTGTTTGTTGAGTTTCTGGTGGTTAACGATCAGTCAAGAGGAACAAGTGCATAATTTTTGTCTGTCTGTTTGTTGTTTTGGGGTGGTGATGTGTCTCAGTTGAAAGATGAGTTTATATTTAAATTATTTAAAATTTCTATTAAGCAATTTATGCAAGGTGTTTGTTTTGTTGCATGTTAATGCTCGTGTAGGGAGACACTCACTCACTCGAGCGCTAAGTTTTGTTAAAAATGTGGGTTTGAAATGTTTATTTTTATAAATTCAAAATACCGTAAAAATTTTATTTTATTTTAAATATTTCTAATTTAACGTTAAAGTTTTAAATGGTCATCTGGCGAAATGTTTTAATGGATTGTAAAATAATGAAGAGCAGTGACCCGGCAGTATATTTTAATGCTAAACATGTACGTATGCTACACTCGAGTGTGCCGAAGCTTTGACATCCACCACCAAGAATTGTAGTAGTAAGCCTTATATGCGATCTTTAATTAATTATATAGTAAAAGAAAATCCGATTTTAAAATTTCCTGTTGTACACTAAAAAGAAAACTCAATCCATCTGTACTCAAATCAATCCGAAGCGGTAATAATAGTACGGTGAGTACGGATTTTCTTGATTTTCTTCAATCGCAAAATACTTAAACTATCCATATTCAGTTCTTCTTTTTAACCCTTCACAGTACACATGAGTCTGGTCAGACCTTTTTTTAATGTGTATAGAAAATCAAAACATGCGTAAGCCTGAGGGTTAAACACAACGAAAAGTTTAATCTTTTTTTTGCTTGATTTAAGAATTTTATAATGATTTCAAGAAATTCCGGGATTAATTTTCGAAAGTAATCCCATTTAGGATTGGTTTGAGAACGTTTTAGTGTTATTCGTACTTGAATTTTTGAATACGACACGTACTTAAAGTAATCACAAAAAACTTGATTTATCCCGAGTGTTTTTCTATCTGTGTATAAAATTAATGTGTGCCAAATTTCATACGTAATATTTTTAAGCATGATTAATGCTTTTCGGGAGCGGACTTTACACATATATGCGACCATTATTGTTTTATATATCGATCAATAAAAAAATGTTATATTATTGTCTCCAGTCTCAAAAAAAAAAAAATAAATTGGAACAAATTTTATTACATTATCAAAATTAACCAAAAAAATTTGTTAGCAGTGTAGGCTTATTAAAATGTTTTTCGAGATTCCTTGGCACACAAATTGTAACCCGATGTTCTTTAACTGTAATTTTTTTTAATGAACAAAAACCACAGTCCTCACAATAATCAAAGAAACCAAAATTCAATTTGTTTAAATGGTTATTGTAAATCACCTATAATCAAATACAGTGTTGCCCATAAGGTTCGTTCAAACAGCTGTTTTTTATAGTAATGTCACGTATAATTGGATCTATAGTTTTGACTTTTTCATTTAGTAGAAGAACTGATACAAGCCAGATGGCCGCCGCCTGAATTGATGACCAGTCGGGCCCTATATGGCATTTTCCATTACTCTTTCCAGAACTTCCGGCAATTGATTTCCACATTCCTGAAGAATTTCCTTTTTGAAGAAGACTAGAACGAAGAAGACTAGAACGATTAAACCGGACGACCTTGTCGGCCAGTGCAATTCACTAAGGCGAAAATTAAGACGACCAGCTAATGCATTTCAGTTGTACGCAATTCAGTTGTGGGTCGTGCAGTATGCGACTTTGTTCCGTCCTGTTGGAACCACATGATCTAAATTCCCAATTGAGATAGAAAAAAATCGTTGAGTATGGCTCTGTACCACTCTTATAAGCGACCAGGTTAACGCCGTTATGTTTGCCCATTTAGTGTTGGACGACCGGCAAATCTACGTCCACATTCATGCTGCGTCAACATCAGCGACGAATTATTAGGCAAAAAAATCCATTAATCCATTTCTTAAAGACGTGTTTTTTGTATTTTTTTTTTATCTCACAAATGTCAAAGCAGAACTGACATTTCGCTGGCTCAGTATTACAAGGTTGTATGCAAGATTTCTTAGGGTTGTATGGGACAATTAACAACTTTGAGTGTTGATCCAGGGACCGCAACAAGTTCCTTGCACCGGTGGTGGAGTGCAGGTATGGTCATAAAATTTGGTTAAATTATACTACGTGATGATTATCATGATAATCGGTCCATAATAAATCAAGGTTACCATATAAAGCAGCCCTTATGTGGTTCTCATTTTAATACGCCTTAAAGTTTTAGAAATAATGGTATTGTTACGATTTAGTTTTATAAAACAAGAAGTAACACCATAACAGTTTTCTACGTTTGGTCAATAATATACAAAAGATCCCATTAAAAGTTCACTATCTCTTTAAGAAATAATATCACTATTTGGTAATTTGAAATACATTTCTTTTATATCACAGGAAACTGTATTCGATTTTAGATATGCAAATAAAACTTTAAAATTAATGAGAATTACAAACACTCAAATTTTATTTGCAACGATATCAAAGCTTAAGCTAAATGCCAACAATAAACAGAGAGTTTACCTTTTCATACATTCCCCACAACAATTTGAGTATTTGTAATTCCCATTCACTCTATAGTTTGATTTGCGTATGTTATATCTTTAGATTTCTAAGGTTCTTGGGAAATGGTTTCTGGATGATCTGGCCTAAGCAAACAGTTAAATGCGCATAGCAACTTGATTATGCTCCAACAATCAATTTCGGGGCATTTTTCAAGAATGGAAATTCGGGAATTATGCACAAAAACAAAATCTTTTTAATAAAAAATGTTAACTTTTCAAAGATTCTCCACAGACGAATATATCATATTTAATTGTTTCGATTGACTTACTACAACCTCTTTAAAACCCGATTTACTTAGGTCAAAATTATCAAATTTGGTTTGCTAAAATGCTGGTCTTAAAATAAGAGCATCTACATACTTCCTGTCTGATGGCAAATAGCCCTGGTGACAAGCTAATTTTTAAATAGAGTCACATTTTTGACAAGCAGCTGCTAGATTTTTTTTATGTTAATTTATCAGTGCAATTCCTTAATCATAATCACAAGATTGACACGAATGTAAAAAGGTAGAGATGCAGAGCTGTTAATTGGACCTTAATCCAAGATTAATGCATTTTTGTTTCAAACATTTTTTATAGCCTTAAGAGGTGAAGCAATCATTGCAGAAAAAAATTAAAACTTTTTATTAAAAAGCTTTTATTTCATTTGATGGGTACAGAAACACAAATAGTTATTTTTTGTTATTTCTTTTCGTAAACAACAGACAACATAATACTGACAAATATACAGCAAAAGCGATTAATATTTGACAATTAAATTAAGCTAAATTAAGCTCATATAAAACAAACATAGTTGCACTTTGATTTATGAATTCTAAAAACCATAAAAAGTTTAAGAAATATCTTGTTAATACGGGAGTTTTTATTTTACCTTTCCCAAGGTTATTGCAGCTATAAAATTGTTTACTACTCTAGGAAAAATGATATTTACCAACACTCTATAACTTTTAATCATATAGAACAGTTTTATGCTTTTAAGCTTCTTAAACAGAAGCTTAAAAGTTTAGATTTTATTGTCTCAAACATTTAACAAACCATCAGTTAGCAAAACACATCTCATAAAAATGATTAAAACATATATTACCAAACAAAACTACATAAAGAGTAGTTTGGAGATGAAGAAAAAAAATGAATAAAAATCTACAATAACTCCCATAGAACACACCTTCGGCATTTCAGATGGTGATGATGATGACTATTTATATGAGTTATTCAAAACTTCACAGCAAATAGCAGTAAACTGACAAGATTTATAACTTTATTACGATCATGCATAGAAAAGCGATTTTACAGGAGCCTCAAACTACTTTTAAGTGTTAAATGTAATAAAAATGAAAAAAGAAACAAACTCCAACATACAAGAAATATTGAGAGATTTTATGCTTTATACTGTACATAAAAATTGTAGTAACATTTCTTTGTCTCTGTTCCATTCAGTTCAAGCGATAGTTTCATGGTTCTTTTTTTATATTTCTAAATGTGTCTTATAAATGATATGAAGATCATATTAAAAGCATGTCCTCTTTCTTGCCATTCAGACGATTAAAACTGGCTTAACTCTTGCAACAACTGTCGATGAAAATTAAAATGACTTTAATGGAGAAACTATAAAAATGAGCTATAGCCTCAACACTATTCCGGACGGACAGACACCTTTAAAATGCTTACAATGTGTTTGCAACATAAAATCTCCAGAAATGAATGTAAAAAAGTAGGAAAAATATTCTAAATAATAAAAGCAATGAAGAAAATTTAGAATAGAGAACACGACTGTATTGGGGAGTATTTTGTCAGGTGTCATAAAAATAGAATTTATTGCGCATGCGCAACATTGAACAACGAATGAAAAACTAAATAAATACAATAAAAAGAAAACAACATATTATTCTTTAAATGTAACATACTTATTACACGGTGCATACAACATACATAAATCAAAGTAACACATGACAGTACTAACGAAAAAAAAGTATAATAAAAATGGAAACAAAAACTAAATAGTTTATGAAATAAAGCGAGAGTGTTAAAAATTTAAGTTGATTTATAAGGAATCAAGACAATTTATTAGTTACTAAAATAATAAAACATGTGTGCGGTGTTTTAAATGATCATAATGAACTCAATGCATTTCATTTTGAATAAAAGGCATATGGCTTACAAAATATCCTTTTTCGAAAGAAAAAAAAGGACAATGAATTTTGAGTTAAAATTATATTAAAAAACATAGTTGTATTATAAAATAAAATCTAGTTTTATTAAATATTAAATCATAGGATTTTATCCTCCATCACCATTAACTAAAAAAATCATAAAATAAATATTTGTTTAAAAATATTTACCTGCTGCTGTTATAAGTACTTGTAACAACTTTAACTTTAATTTTGTTTTATTTTGAATGGATTATGAACTTTCGCGCATAATATCATGCAAAAACCATGCTTAGCACTTCACTTTCGTAGCGCTGTAAATTATAAAATGCGGTGCCGTAAATGCAAACAGCAAAAAAAACATAACGGAACGTATTATAATGTTCTCTAGAGATTTAGGTCTCCTAAACTAAAACGTTAATTTCACAACCCAGCCACATTGAATCTGAAGCTGTTAGTGCTGGTTCACACACGTCAAGTTTGACTCGTCAAGTCTTGAGCATTAAGGAGAGAAGGGAAAAGAGAAGGCCATTTCATTTCCCCTCTCTCCTAAAAACTCAAGACTTGACGAGACAAACTTGACGTGTGTGAACCGGCACTTAGGGATGTTTAAACTTACAGTAGCACACATATGTACCGCCTGGGTTGCGGTATAGTTGTACAAAATCAACTATTTTACATAGTAATATTAACACTCTCGATTTATACAGGGAGAAAGGAAGATACAATTTTAAATTTCTTATTGTTGCTCGGAGGGAAAAATTCATTCACCAATCTTTTGGTAACAGTTTTTGTGGCAAAAGTTAGGCTTTTCAAAAAAATGGATTTGTGCTTAGAAAAAATGAAATGAATACGACACTGTTAACGCATCTATTTCAAAAAAGGTTATCGTGATTGGCGTAGTTGTTGCAAAAAATGTTTTTAAGCTTTTATATCACGACAGCTTATATATACAAATGTTCGTCTTAATGCGTCTAAGCCAACTACGATAAGGGTGATTATTTACAAATTGCGAAAACAAAAGGTTCTTTAGATTTTGAAATCCAGAGTTCTCTTAAAACAAAAAGCCAAAGGTATCACTTTAGATACAAGGAACAATTAACGTTAAAAGACTCTCAAAAAAGATTTACACGCAGAAAATAATATGGTAAGGTGTAACCATATTTTAACAGCAACATACTATTGTTGGATTTTAGCAATGCTCATGTTTGCAGGTTACCATATTATGGTTTAAATATGTCCATAATATAGTTGATGTTAACAAAAAATTTCCAAAAAGCAATTACAATATGGTCAACATTAACCATTAGTTGTTAAATAATAAACAATATTTTGGCCAATATTAACCATAATATGGTTAAGTTTTCAGAATTTGGACAAAAGTAACCATATTATGGTCAGATTTAACACAACTATGGTTAATATTAACCATATTATGGTTATTTATTCCATCCATTTTTTTCAATTTATATATTAAGTATCAAGTTGTTATTATATTTGTTTTTTTCCTATTACGTGTTACGTTCCACTTTTGTAAGTAATCGCATTCAAATCGTTTTCAACCCTTTGACGACATGCATCGGCACTCCTTCGGTTTTACTGGTTCGTAGTTCTATGTAAATTTATGTAATTAAATTAATTATTAAAACAAAATGAATGAGAATTTAAAGCAAATCAAGCCATTATGTAATGGAAAAGAATTCAAATATTGTAGAGAACATAATGTTGTTGTTTTAAACATATAACTTTAAATCAAAAAGTAAACGTATTATTGTTAGATATTATTAACCATAACATGTTTGGAGGCAACCATGATATGGTTGTTGCTTTAAGATGGATGAATTTAACCATAATATGGTTGTCGGTGGTTATAATATGGTTAAAGTATCCATAATTTGTTTAAGTGGAAACATTGTATTGTTAAGTTCATCTATAGTTAAATAGAAACAAAAAATTAACAAATGTGAAAAAAGAAATGTTAAAAACAACAATAGTTTGTTTAAACATGGTTTCCTCGGCGTGCAAGTACATTTTTTTTTATAATATTTATAACAGTAAACTCTTATATTAATCTTAGCCTGCATATATTTCTTTTGACGAGTTCATGATTTTCCATGACTTCCAAATAGGGTACACTTTCAAAAATTTGTCTCAATTACTTGGGGGTAGGGTATCATTGACCGGGCCTGACCGGCTGTACTTTTGACTTGTTTTTAATTGTGTTTTATTATTTTAAATACAATTTGAATCAAATTAGGAAAAAGAGTCGTACAATTTTTTACAGGATATTACCATAAAAAGGCATTTTTTAAATATGCACTTGTGTCCTGCTATTTCCACCCAAAAGATACAGCAGAGCATAAATGCCTTACTTCAGGCAAGGTGCATGGCTAACAAAGTGAATATTTTTCATTAACATTTGAAAAATATTCATACAAAATAAATTCCTTTACATAGCAATGTACGTATAATAGATACATTATTAACAAACAATAACAAAGAGGCATATGTTGCTTTACTCGAACTTTTCAACCCCCTTAAAGGACTTTCAAAAACAGAAAAACTCTAGTTTTCCTGTAATTATAAGAAACTTAAGCAACCCTCCCCCAATGAAAACTACCAAATAAAGCACCCCTTTTCAATTTGTGTAATTTCAAATTTTCAAGACATGTGCATTTCATTATCATTAAAAATGGGTTTAAGGAAAGGTGTTCGAGTAAGTTCACAAGTATTTTTGTTTGACGTTATTTTTGTTAATGTTGCTTTTCCTTTGTGCGAGGTTGTATGGAAGAATTACACAATCAACACGTGTTGCCTAAATGTATAAAATTTTTATTTATTTGACTAACAATGAAATTCTTTTTCCAGGTTTTATTAATCTTAAACATAAATGTTCCTTTTTATTTATTTTTTAATATTTATTTGTTCAATTTTGCATATGTTCGCCCTTCCTAATAAACTCTTTTTATGATACGCGTTTCAAGATTCCTTTACATTAAGGTTGATACCTCAAATACATATGAACATATAAATATGATGAATTAATACAATGTTCATTGGTTTATTTCCGATTTTTATCACCACAAACCTCAATTGTAAACACCATACATAACTATTGTTTGCTATTTCACAAATAAAGTACACATATTCATTAGCAGCTGTGCCAATAATACTTTGCTTTAATAAAACCCCTTTTAACATACCCTTTACATTTGTTGTAGTTTTAAATATGTATTGGGTTGGTGTAGAGACATTTTCGAGTTTTATAAATAAAGATTCTATTTGAAAACACTCATATAACATCATAAGAGAATGTGGAATGATTTTTTTAATTTATACATCAGAATATGTAAAATCTCAACTCAAACCGGGTAATGAAGACATTTATTTTAACTTATTTAAAGTTTTAATTTTCATATTTATTCGAATGTGTATTCTAAGTCATATTACAATTTTAAGAGCTTTTATACTTTAATAGTCTTAGGCCCATTTTCACAACTTACCGATAGCTAAATGTACGATTTTATCGGCCGTGTAAAAAGTGTTCCATTATTACAAATTTATTTTAACCTACCAGGTAGGATGCACCTTAATTTACTTTATCGCTATCTTAAAGTTTGTGTTAAGTTTTAATAATGGAACACTTTTTATAAGGCCGGTTAAAGTCTACTTTTAGCTATCGGTAAGTTGTGAAAACGGACCAAATACCTTCAAATTTTTCTAGGAATATTTTTCTATGCACTATCAGAATTTTGCATTTGTATATTTTTGTTACGAGAAATAAATTCCCAGATTCTAATTTTTAGTTTTTTAAACCTCTTTTAACTGACTTTCGGAAAACTTGCACTTGATTGCCTCGAAATTCTTATGGACTACTGGGTTTCACCTCGAAAAAAATTTAGTTTTAATCACTTCTTAGGGAAATCAATGGAATAAACATTTTTCTTTAAACTATAACACCCTTAAGCAATTAAAATTAAGGTTCACATTAGTTAACCAGCTCATTAAGCCCATACACTTTTGCACAAGCTACAATTGACGTTAAACTCTTAAATTAAAATTAAAACACATTAAAGAGGAACATCAGATTGTTGCTTAACTTTTCAATTTATGCTGTACTATTTAACCAGCAAGCGTCTCTACACCTACGTAGCTAATTTTCTGTATAAAAAAATATTTTTGTACGACATGCAGCATAAGTATGAAACGGATATAACTTAAAACTTTTTATTATTATTTTTTTTGTCTCTTTCCTTAAACTCTTCTAATTAATGTGTATCTTAAATAGTTTCTTTTTCATTAAAAAGTTTTTTTTTTGCTATCGATAATACTTTAATTAATTTTGGGGTCTTACTTAAATTAATAAAAACCTGAACAAACAAAACCGCGGAAAAGTAATAGTTAAGTACTTATTTTTCTCAGAAAAGTACTTTTTCGGTAAAACTTTTGTACCATTTTAAAAGATTAATTCCTAAAACTAACAAAATGGCAAGTGGCCCAATATTCATAGATTTTTACATGAGACATTATAAAGCTGAGTGGGCAGAAGCAGGTGATTCGCTATCACGTGGCCTAAAAGTACAATTGTGTAAACCTTTAACAACTTAAAAGGGACAACACAAAATACAAAATCATCAAAGTATACCGTTGTGGCCCAAATTCAAATATTTCTCTTTAGTTAAAACAAAACTAGTATGAATTTAGCTTGCATTTGGGGACAACTCAAAATATTTCTCTTTTGTTAATTTTGGAGAAGCTTCTTTTATATCAAGAAGGGGGATACAACTGTATTTTTCGGCGAAAGAGTAGAGACAATGATGTAAGGTTTTTACAGTGGGCATATGTGGCCACTATACATTAATTTCTTGCAAAAAACGAAAATATTTTAGTTGACTCTCTATAAAGGAACCAGTGCGATATGAACTCAAAATTAAATTCAAAATGTTTTATATTTGTATGGTTGCTTAATGAAATAATAAAGCGGCTTGGCCTTTTTCCTTGTAAATAGTGTAAAGCGCGGTCCAACCAAAACGCACGATGTTAATTGTAAATAAAACAAAACGTTTACAAAGAATTAACTTAATATTTTTATTGAGATAGAAGGATCTATAACAACAAAGTGTGAAACAAAAAAACTGTCAAATGCCACGGCTTTGATGGCATGCATATATTTGATGGAACATATTTCAATGACTCTGGTACATAATCGAGGTTTAATGACGTTAATGTGCCATATTATCTCATTCTTTAGCTCTTGAATTGTTCTTAGCTTAAAAATAAACATTAAATAGCGGCCAATGTACATTGCCACGTAGTGTGATAACACGGTCATTGAACAACTCACGCAAAAAAGCCATTGCTTCATTGGCTGTGTTACAAGTGGTATCATCCCGTTGAAACTACGTATCGTCCAGGTTCATATCCACGATTTTTGGCTACATGATCTTAGTGATAATCTCGCGATAGCGAACACCATCCATGGTAGCTGCTTGGCCGACTTAATTTTCGAATTAGTACGGCCCGATGACGCCACCAGCCCATAAATGAACTGGGAGAGCATGCACGGTGTTTTAATATATCCCTCAGATCCGGTTTCCTAAAATTGGCCAACAATTGTGGACGCATTTGATTGATTATACTTACCATAAAAATTACTCCCATTTTCGTAAAAGGCTTCAACAATCTTAACACGCTGTTCAATTCTGTTCCACTCCACTTTTAAACCTTACATCCAATAGAATTATAACACTCAAAGCCTTATTTGTTACAATATCAAAGCTAAAACAAAACACCACCAATAAATTATGGTTGGACTACCCTTTATTTTTCTATGTGGCAACCTCTGAATCCAAATTCTTGTTTATTCCCATATTTGTACCAAGGGCTAGGTGTTGTTTCAGAACTATTGGACTTACCTTATATAACAAACTACATCTATACATATAAAAATGAAAATGCATTTGTTTGTGTGTTTTATATAGACTTCTAAACTACTAAACAGATTTTTCTGATGGGTTCTCAGTAATTTCCTGACTTACCGCTTAACACAGCCCACAAATATTTGGATAATTTTCAAGTAGGTGTGGCACATCTCATAAAAGGACAGCAAAGGAATAAACACAAACAAATGTTGCAAAACCCACCAAAATACAACATGTCACTACCCACATGTAGATGGCAGCATCAGTAAATTTGCCAACACAGCAATGTCAATACTACCATGTTAATGGTAGTACGGCATAACTCCAAATATATAAGACTGTACGATCAGCTAAATACCGATCGGTTTCAGTAAAAGTTTCCTAATTTTAAAGAAATTATTTGGTTATAAATAAAAAAAACATACATATTTCTTCATTATCTATAAACGAAATCTGTAAGCAACGGGTTTTCCTAACTTATTTTAAATTTCTAAATAGATTTGTTGGAAAAAACTTTTTCTCTCAATCTTATGTTCTTGAATCACTTTTTCCTTCAATATTTGAAACCATAGTTTCATTCATTTATACATACATGAACATATAAAGGTGAATTTTAAAGCGTATGTTTATCTAAGCATTTGTCTGTGTCTTTAATGTGTTGTTTTCACAACACAAGTGACTGAACGTGTAGGCAAATTTATATGAAAAAAACTCAAAAAACTGAGTGCTTTTCATATAAATTTTACTACACGTTCAGTCACTTGTGTTGTGAAAACAGCACATAAGTAACTAGATGAGTGAATAACACTTTGTGCACCTACATTTGCACCTTTAACAGCTTAAAATGTGCTGATTTACTTGTTGTTCGTCTCGTGTTTTATCAGAGCAAATAATCGTACTGGTGGTTTGTTTTTATATTAACCCTTTACAAATTTATATGTTTTCTTTTTTTTCTAAAAAGGAAGTTTGAATACGACTATTTGAATTAAGTTTGTTTACATTGACACTAGTGTACGTGTGAAGGGGTTCCAATAGAGAAAACCCATTTCCTTCCTATATAAATTATATTTGCGCAAGACCACCTGTAAAAAAATTTAATTAGTTTGTCATGCATTTTTAAGTAAAAAAAAATTTTTCTTTGATCCCAAATTCTATGCGCAGAATACAACTAAGAAAATTACAAACATTCTGAAACTTTGAGATTAAGACGAAGTTGTACGTACTTTCTTTAGTCTTTACCAAACTGAATTATTCCTTGTTTATCAAAAACACATTAAAACATTTTCGGGTCATTCTTAAAATAACAAATTATTTATACATCTCAAGTGTCTTGTATTTAAAACTTATTTATTTCAAATAATGAAAGAAAAACTAGTTGTAGGTATCCCTAGAACTTAAAACCAGATGTTTAACAAAGAATATTTTTTTTTTTTTCAAATATCGTAACAGTGTGACAATTGTTCACTTCTGTTATTCTAAAACTGACACATTCATTAACCTTTTAACTAAAATAAAAATGACTATAAAACTTAAAAACAAATAATAATACAAAACCCGGAACTAAACATTCAAAAGCATTTATGAAAAATTAACTAAACACCTTAAGAATTTTCATGCTGGCTCTTGAAGGGCATAATCTGTCAGTCCTTTTGTTCATATAAATTTTGCACACACCGACAGAGACATACAGAGAAATTGCAACAAAATATTGCATTTACAAAAATAATGTTTTAAGAAATATCGCACAACCATAAAATTTTCCATTAACAAGTTTGCATAAATTTTAACAAAGTACACAATATTCAATTGTATTTAGAAGACAATTAATAAATATAAGCGACTAAGGAAACAATAGTTTCTTTTCTCTTTCCGAATTTCGGCTAAATGAAAAATGTATAAGAAACTAAATGAACTTAAATTGTAGATTCATTTTATCTTAAGGGTACCACAGTGTGGTAGATTTTCACCATTGAATAATAACAAGAATTTTCACAATGAACAGTTAAGGCGCTTCTTTTCATTATTTTCATACCTTTTGTGTAAGTACTTCAGGGCAGGTGCTGATTTATAGAGTTAAACCGTCCTTAAGAAAGGACAGTCATATTTCAGTACTTGTTTTTTTTTGCACATCTGAACAGCTAAAACAGATGTCCAAAAATTAAACTTTTGTTTGAATTTTAATGCTTTGTTGTAGGAAATCTACCTGTTTTGACAATGAATTGTTTAGATCTCATTGAAAGGGTTGTGTAAATTAATTCTAAATTATGGTGCATAACGATGAGTAAAAAAGTTGTAAAATAAGTTATTTGAGATTTATACAGCTGATCTAAAAAATATATTAAAGAATAATGTAAAAGATAAATCTTAATTATTGATATTTTTATAAATTTTTTATTAAGAGAAACAATTGCAAATAATATTATAAATTTATGAATCGAACAAAAGTAACTTAGACCCTCAGGTTATTGGTTTGAAACAGACCTGAGTATCTGTCGGGAATTGAACCCGCCACCCTCGCACTGATAGGCTAGCTCACTATAAACTAACCTACGGGGACACTTTAAATATTGGGAAAGGAAAATTAAATAAAATTCTTGTGTGAGAGACTTAATACTAACTAACACGAAATATTATCTCCCCAATCAACTATAAATTTAAAAAACTAAACACACAATTTGATGCTACTATTTATACCATGTGTGCAACTTCGCCACACCCCTTTGCAATGAAATAAAAATGTTATAATTTAAAAACATATTTATATAAATATTTAGTTACATATAAATTTTTCCTACTGTATGTACTTCAAAGTTGCTCTTACATGGGGCCCACTATTGCCATTGTACCCATTAGCTCACCCAATATTTTTATGAATATCAAAATAGCCTTGCAAGTCTTGGTGGCTTCTGTCCAACAGTCTACAAAATTTGGCAATAGATGGCCTGGCATTTCCCATTCGAATTAAATACTAAAATTCGTATATCTGCACTCACAATATTCTGTACGTAAAATTAACTGAAATTGTAATATAAAATAAATGAAAGTTCAATTAAAAAGCGGTCTACCTATTTTTCGTTAATTTTTAACAAAAAGTTCATTTAATTTTTACTGTCAAAAATTCAACACCATATTCCGTAAAATCAAATAAATAATCAGTTATTTTGTAAAATTTTACTGTCAAAAATTCAACACCATATTCAGTAAAAACGATTAAATATTCAGTTATTTTATTAAATTTTCGTTTACTCCACAAAAGAGCCGAATTTCTAAAAAATACTAGACAGACACCTGTCCGCTTGTTTTTCTTATAAGCGAGAGAAGGAGAATATTTTTATTTACTTACCCAGTTACACACGTTTGTTTTACTTTTGTTGTACTGACCACGTTGTTTACAGAAGAACTCTCAATTATAAGACACCAGCAGCATGACCGATATGGCTTCGCAATTATTTTACTTTTAAAATTTGATGTATTTAACTAAATTATTTTAACAAATAGAAAATGGGAATTGCTTACACAAAACAAGCAATTCATTTTTTATAGATAAGTAAAAATTAATTTTTGGTAGTAAAATTATATAAAATAACTGAATATTTAATTGTTTTTACTGAATATGGTGTTGAATTTTTGACAATAAAATTTTATAAAATAACTGCATATTTATTTGTTTTTACGGAATATGTAGTTAATTTTTTGACAATTAATTTATATAAGATAACCGAATATTGATTTGTTTTTACGGAATTCGCGGTTGATTTTTTGACAGTAAAAATTAAATGAACTTTTCGTTGCTTTAAATTACAATATTAACTGCAACTGAAAATCCGTATTAATATGCACTTAGTTTTTTGAATGTTAGAATCAGTTAAAAATAAATTTGCTTGGAATTTTAAATGTTTATTTATTTAAAAATGACTGAACGGAATATTTCTTAAATAAACTATAGTCCCTTACTGTAATAATATTGTGAGTGTGGGGATACTGCGTATTTCGATTCGAAAGAAATAATTTACGAGTTCGAACAATTTGTACTGTGTATTATGATTTTCGCAATCGTTCGAAACGATGACGGAGGTTGTATTTTTAAAAATATGGGAAATTTGATGAACACTTTTTGTTCGTAATAGAGAGTGGCTGTTAAGAAAGGGATTTTTTTTGTTTTCAATAAAGTATAAAAAACGTCCGTTTATTCGAAACAAATATTACGAAAATCTTAATACACAGTACAAATTGTTCATATCCGTAAATGATTTCTTTCGAATCGAAATACGCGGTAACCCCCAAGATATACGAATTTTAGTATTTAATTCATATGGGACGTGCCAGGCCATCTATTGCCAAATTTTGTAGACTGTTGCTGTAATATTTTCAAACACATAATAATTTTATTATTAACTACAAACAGGAGGTGACACGACCACAATAAGTGATCCTGCCATTTTTGCCTTAAATATTCATATTGATATTAAAGTTACTGGCACAAAATTTGGTAGCTCTAGTTCTATAGGAAGTGCCACAGCCAATATTGGTATTCCAATATGAGAAGTTACACTCCCACTTTTGTTAGCGCACCCATTTCTTCCCTAAATGTTCACATGGATGTCAAAATTGCATGTGCAAAATTTGATGACTTTAGCTGTTATAGTTTCGCATAAATACGAAATACGAAAATATGAGAGGTGCCATGCCCACTATTGCCAATGCACTCGTTACCTATCAAAATAATGAAGGCATCCAAAAGTTTTCAGCTGGGTACATATGCCACCAAAAGTAAAATGTCCCAAAATTCCTCACCTGAATAAATCTCAAAACCTAATTATAAAATTTCGTAGTGCTGGGATTAATAATCGACCAAAGCTTTACCATCAGCCCCATTTCTTAAAATCGTTTTTACTGTAAAAAATTTCGCAACATTTTGTTATGAAGATAAAATTTTGGCGCGAATAACTGTTAGAAAGTGCCACTAAAATTGGGGTCGTTTGCCCAAAACGTTCCACAGCTGTCATACAGGTAAGCTCTAGTGCCGAAATATTTAGTTGTTACATAAAATGCTGCACCAACTGCCAAGACGAAAATAATTTCTTGTTCATTTCGCAAGGATTCATACCAATGTCCCTTAGGAACAAAAGTTTTAGCTCGACAGTAATCCCAAAACTGTTAAAGTAAGAAAAATTAATTCGGTTTTTTAAATAACTACTGTAACAATGGCATTGCGAAAACACTGTTATCACCTTTTTTAAGGTTGTTAATAGTATATATTTAAGGCCAGTCTGAATTAATATTTTCTTTCAGAATATGGGTTTTAAGATCTACATTAGATGAGGAGATAAGTCAAATGGGTCGAATAATTGTTTGTTGGACTGGATTTATTATTGTAATAAGTTGAAGCTGCGGCTAAATATGCACCCAGCTCTCAAAATGTATCTTCTTTTTAGTTACATTAAAATTTGAATAACTGCCTCTAGATTGGTTGCAGCAGTTGTTAGATTTAAGGTAGTTTTCGACTAATTTTTCGAATACTTCGGGCGCTATCTCGTCGATACCTTCATGATTGTTGGTTTTCAAATGTTCCAACGTTAGGTTATTATTCGCGCTGACATGTTTTTAAAGTAGCCCCACAAAAAAAGTGTAATGGAATCAAAGAGCATGATCTTGGTAACCAATTGATATCGGTAAAACGAAAATTATGCATACTGGAAATTACGCATGCAAAAACGCCAAAAATCAGTCGTGTTGTATGGTTCAAGGCACCGCCTAGTGCATTGATTTCCAAACTGTGGGTCCCGACCCACTTGGGGGTCGCGTAATAACCTCAAGGGGGTTGTGAAGTTTTTAATTTCTGTTTTACATATTCAACCCATTTTTCGCCGACCGGTGATAATAATCACTCTTACAGTAGTTTTTCTTGTTGCAATGTTTTTTCTTTTTGTCAGTTAAAAATGGGTTAAGAAAATGCTTACAAGAACCTATTTAATGCACATTTTTTGTTGCGATATTACTTTACTAAGAATCCCTGTAAATGCCGATAATATCGACTTTTTTCTTTATTTTTCAAACAAAACAGAAATAAAACAAAAATAGAACAGGAACAAAAATTATAAGCAACATTTTGACATCCAACAATTATAAAGCTAAAAAAGTTTTTTTGGGTCCAACTGTAATGAATTTGCCTTGATTTTACTACACCCTGTGCTTTATTTTGACAACGCTGCAAATAATAGGACCAGTACAAACACGCGTGTAAAGAGTAGCCCACAAGGGACTAGGACTAGTCGAAAAGTTACCCAAACGTATGGAAAAAACATGGTCCATTACGATGTCCTAGTGCAGGTCCATATAACCCATCTTTGGACTACAAAGGAGAAGTTTTAAAACTACTACATTGTGTACACAAGAGGATGAGTTTTTCTTTAATACGATTCCCAACTTTGAAGAAAAAAAAAACACTGCTAAATTCCCAACTAGAAGACGAAAATCTAAAGACACAGCTCTTCGTCAATCCACTAAATATCGTTCAACACGCAGCCAAAAGTAAATTTTATATGTTGAATAGCGACCAACGTTCGCGCATGCGAACACCAAAATTTACCTCTGTCTGAAATAACTTTGTATTTTTTTTAGTAGTTTTTTGTTTTTATTTTACTATTTTCATTGTTTGCTGTAAAAACAACTGGCTGAATTAAATCCCTCTAAAATATGTGGTGTAGAAAAAACATGTATTTCTTAAAACATATATTATTTATAAAATTGTTAATTATTGTTTATTAAAGCTAAGAATATGTACATACATTCCGTATTCTATAAACAGTTTAAACCAGCAGAAAAAAACACCAATTAAAAACTATAAGTTTTCTGTTCGCAAGTGCGGAAGTGGAAATGGGTTAATAACATATTTCATATTGTTACAAAAGTTGTAAACTGTATCAAAAACAGTCCTTTGAGAGCAAGAATATTTGGAAAGTCGAAAAAGACGAAATTGCTTTCTATCATGCTGAAAATCACAAAAATGAGGCATATTTCTTTCGCAACGATAACTTTACTCTTATATTTACTTATTTAGTTGAAATATTAGAAAAATTAAGCGATTTAAATAAATCAATCAAAGTGACGGCATTCATTAAAAACTTGGTTCTATGGATATCCAATTTAGAAAAGGATATTAATGACATCGGCAACAGAAACAATATTAAAGAAAACAAAAATCTTTTTATAGAACACTTGCAAAGTTTACTAAAACATTTTTCACATTATTTTAACGATTTTGATTTTACAAAATTTGCATGGATCCAGAATCCATTTTTGAATAACAAACAAGATGCATTTTAATGCACATTACTTATTATAACTGTTTTATTTTGTAATGAGTTTAACATTCTTCATGAATTTATTTGTTTTAGTACTTACACATAAACATTTTATTATAAATACTTATATGAATTTAAGTATTTGCCTTCATATATAAAATCCCGATCCGTCCCGGGATCCCGTTTTTTTGAATAAAAAATCCCGAATCCCGGGTTTCCAAAAACCTGGTCCCATTTGGCATCGCTACCACCGAGTGAAAAATGAGCTGCATCGCTGAAGAAAATTTTTTTCAAAAAATCAGCATTGTGAATGGTCAGCCGGCTTTAAGTGTTGGTCTTTATTTCGCTCGATGTGCATATCCAAATGCAAAATATACCATAATGAGCCTGATTGCTGAAAATCCCGTGGAATCGACAAACTCGGATTATACCAACTGTTGCGATATTCGGCAATTCGCACATTACAATGTTGTACAGGCCTGACCAAATCTGTAACGCTTCTATTTTCTTCAAATTTCTGTATGATATTGCCAATATCTTGCACAGTGGGTCAATTATGATGTCCATAATCACGCCGTAATGTTCGATGAGCGGATTTTAAAATCACTAAATGGATAGCCCGTTACAAAAGCTGTGGTCATATTTAAATTCCTCTAAATTTCTAATGAATTTAATAAAAAGATCTTGAAGTTCAGCTTCTTTTATTAACTCAAACTAATGATTTTTGTCTTCTGAAAACTAAAGACCTCACACTTTGTCATTTTGACAAATAGAAAATTATAAAAATGTTCAAAAAATATGACTCTTCAATTTGTGGTCTTGTCTTTTAAGATCGTATGTACTTGTAGCATAATTTTTTTAAATCTTTACATTTTTAAAGGACTTGTTTAGTTGTTGGCCATGATTTCATTACTACACATAATTTATCATTAATTTTATTGTATTTGTTCGCCTTGTCTTGTCTCTCTATCTGTATCTGCCCCTGACTCGGCCTCTTCCAAAAATCGTTAAGAAAAAAAGTAACAACAACTATAGCTGTAGCAACTAGCCTTAGCTAGCATCAATATCCATAACAATTTTCTTGTCATTTTATTTTTATTGGCTTGTGCTTCCTGCTGTGTGTGCGTATTGTTTTTATCACCCAGTGGCATTTGTTCGTAGAATTGACACCTTTCGTAGCAAAACAAAAACAACTCAACAACAAAGTATGAAATCTTGCAATTCACTTTTTTCCAATGCTGCCAGTTTAAAATGCAGAACGACACAAAATCTGTCTGTCCCTTTCGTATGAATGCAAGAATTTCGCCCTTGTCTCTTGTAACCAAACAGCATAAACTGTGTTTTGATGTGTTGTTGTATGCAGTTAGTGAATTACCTAAGATTTGTGTCCATTGTGCATGTTGTTGTTGCTGTTAATGCTGTTTTTCATTTGTTGTTATTGTCGAACAACGCGCCAACTTGTCTAGCATGTTTAAAATAGATTTTTTTGTTGTTGCTTGTTGCACGTCGGTTGTTAATGTTGTTCATCGCTGTTATTGAGGTTATCCCGGTTGTTGTTGTTTTTGCTGCTGCTGCTGTTATTGGTGGTAGTGTTGTGTTAATACTGTACAGCATTAAGTTAAAAACATTTGTTGTATATTTAGTTCGTGATTTTAGTAGTGTTGTATGCATTATGGGTTTCCATTTCTTTTATATTGTGTTTTGTGTTTGTTGTTTTGTTTTATATTCCGTTTATATTGAATAGATTTTTTGTGTTTAAGAAAAAAAATGCATTCATCATTTCCAATTCATTGTCATTCTGAAAAACAAGAGATTTCCTTTTATTTTGTTTTATACTTGTCATGAATTGTGTATAGATGTACTTTAAAAAAAAATTTTTTAAGAGGAACAATTGTTCCAAAGGTGCCAGGTGTAGAATTCCAAGGAAATACAATTTGCATACAATTTAAAGTATTTATCTTCCTTAAATATTAAAAAAAATTTTAAACAGTTTTTTCTTAAGGGTTATTTGTCAGAAAATATGTTTTTCCTTGTTGAAAGTAGATACATATGTATGTATGTATGTATGTAGACATAAACAGTTTAGTTAAGCATATTTTAGACATTTTCTTAATTATGTCATCTTTAGCATTAAGGGTATAACTTGTCTTCCTATTTCGCAGCAGGGATTACAAAAAATGTGAATTTTTTTAAATTTAGAATTGAAAGTAGTCTATAGTTATTCAAAATTTTCTTTGATCAAAAAAAGTTTGTCTTTAAAACTATATGAAACAAATAAGAAAGTATAATCGGTCCATCCCGACCATATCGAGCCCTAATAGCAAAAATGATGTAACCAACAACATTCAAGATTTTTGTTTTTTGATGAAAATCCATAATTTTTGATCATTTGCATCATCTCTAAAAATCTCATATCTCTGGGAAGTACCGTTAAGAAATAAGAGCAAAAGCAATTTCAACAGAAACCCTAGACTTCAAGCAAAAATATTTTAAAAAAACATTCAAGATTTTTGTTTTTTGATGAAAATCCATAATTTTTGATCATTTGCATCATCTCTAAAAATCTCAAATCTCTGGGAAGTACCGTTAAGAAATAAGAGCAAAAGCAATTTCAACAGAAACCCTAGACTTCAAGCAAAAATATTTTAAAAAAACCTTCTGTTAAATTTTATTTTTGTTGGTTACATCATTTTTGCTTTTAGGGCTCGAAATGATACCCTAGACCACAGTATTTAAAAACAAATTTTCGAGAGTTTGCCCTATTTGGGACCCAAATTATGTTATCAGGTAAAATTTTTTGTAAAAGTAGTTTTTATCGATTACACTGTGATAGTTGTTGACCCAAAAAAAAAGACTTCAATGAATCCTTTTCGAACAATTAGGGGGAGTCCCCTGAGTGCGAGAGTACATTTGGAAGTTTCAGATTGGCTCCAGTTTCTCAAGGATATAGCTAAGTCTGCGCTATTTAAAAAAAATGTATTCGACTGTATAAGTTTTTTGTTTGCCTTCTTAACTTTCTTTTAAGGAATGTTTTGACTTTTTTTTTTTCAAAATTTCACGTAATTTAAACCATTAATGTCGATCAAAAGTAACGATGTTTTACCATTTTTCAGGTTTTTTAGCCATCTTATAAAGATTTTCCTAGCCTAGGCCTCAAGTTAAGCTTTTAAATCAAAATATTGGACTTGTGTTTATTTGTTTCGTTTTTTTCTTAAGTTAATTTAATAAAATGAAACAACTTTAATAAAATATCTTTGTACAATAACGGTTATATTTATTTTTTTACTATACATTTAAACAATTTTTTGTCATGATTTAATTTAAAAAAATATATATTACCGTTGTACAGAGACTTAGTGTTGATATAGATAGTACGAAAACTTTAATATAGGATGTGGAACTATTTTCCTATCTTAATAGCATGGTATTTAAATATGATGGAGCGAATAAGGATGTAATGTCTCTTAGTAACAAAGCCTGTCACGCATACAACAAACTAAAAAAAGTTGTATCGAACCGCAACATATCCTAGCGAACAAAATTGAGCATCTTTAACACAAGTAAAAACCCGGTTCTCGTTAACAGCTCTGAAACCTAGAAACTAACAGACACTTAATGCAACAAATAT
The DNA here is from genome assembly GCA_949318255.1 of Pollenia labialis. Classification (NCBI taxonomy): domain Eukaryota; kingdom Metazoa; phylum Arthropoda; class Insecta; order Diptera; family Polleniidae; genus Pollenia; species Pollenia labialis. The sequence continues at coordinate 112,469,145 of OX439141.1, forward strand.
CTGGTATTCATCAATACATGCCTGTGACATATTTGCTGAATAGTTTGGCCTTCCACGATCGCAACGTGGCTTTACTTAGGACTACTAATAATGAACCAATAATAGTTGAAATAAAACGCTTGAAGTGGCGCTGGATAGATCACACGTTACGCAAGCCTGACAATGACATTGCAAAAATGGAACTTTCTACATTTTCGAAATAACGGTATATCTTGAAAACAAGAGCTAACCGTAAAAACGGTTAGCACCACTGGATTCAGCGTGCCTAGGTTAAAACGCTATGTGCCCGGCTTGTCTGTTTTTTCAACAGCTCAAAATTACAATATTAATATTCTATTTTAAGATTATTTTTTAAATGTTGCGAACGAACAAAAATCATATCTTAAAAAAGAACAAAAAACTCCTCCTTTAAAGTTTCCGGATTCGTAAAGAAAAATCAGCCAAATAAAAAAATTGATTTTTGACGTAGTCCTTTTTTAAAATTTAATATTTTGCAGATATTACTTTTTTAAAAAAAAAATTTTGTAAGATGTTGTTGTTTTTTATTTTGTTTTTCTTAACCTACTTACAACTACAATTAATGTTGAGAGAATTTCAACTAATTGTAGCGGGGAATGTAAGACGAGATGAACGCACTGTTTATTGTTTATGTTGTTTTGTTTAAGCTTTGATATTATTACAAGTAGAACTGTTGCTATAAGTCTTATACGTTTAACATTTTTACTTGGTTTAATATCTTTAGTTTTTCTAAAATCTTTATGGATGAAGTTTCCTGATGATCTGGCCTAAGCAACCAGTGAAATGCGCATAGGAATAGCTTATCCCATCAACAATAAATTTCAAGTGTTTTTATCAATAATAAAAACTGGGACTTTAGCACGAATAACAAAATCTTTTGAAAAAAAATTTTGTTTCAATAAATGTATGGTTTGTAGCCCCAAGTATTTTCTTTAAAATTACTATAATATCCTCTTCGTATGCAAAGTAGTTTTCGAGACATTGAAGACTTAAACTCAGTTCATTAATTCTGCGAAATTATGAAATTTTTTTAAAGTAAAAATTCAAAATTTTTTTACGTTCATAAATGGTCCTACTAGGATGAAAGGAACCTTTCAACCAAATTTCATTAATATCGAAAGGGGTAGGGTCCCATTCTTGGTCGATTTGACATGGAATTACCAATATAGATATTTTACAAGTTATCCATGCCAAATTTTATACCAACATTTATAAGAAAACTCATATGTTTTTGGGTGATATTAGTATAGGAGCAATGCTTAACTAAAGACCGATTTCGGTCAAATTCAGTTAGATGACTTATACTATGTTCAAAATCGAGATGATGTCCATACATTGATATTATTTGTTAATCACTTCAAATTGACATGACTACAACAAATCACTTCATTAATCTCATAGAATCCACCGAACATACCTCAAACTGAGTATAATGTAGAATCGGCCAACATGAACGTGTACAACTGGCCCCGACTTCTGCTTAATGTTTTTATTTTTCCTTAAATAATTCATAAATGATCACAAATTCAGCATACAATTATTAAAATAATCTTCTGATAACTTTATAAAAGTATTTTTGTATCCATTTTTACACACAGAAAAAAATACCAATGCAAAATTAACATGGAAAAATGTTGATTGAGAATCATGTTAAATTTCTGCAAAAGTATGCTCTTTATTTAAATTTATCAATATTTCATATTAATTTTAAATGAAAAATATTAAAATAATCCTAAATCACGCTTATTTAATATTATTCACTGTTAAAATAATTTAAAAAAAATATTAAAATTTAAATAAATATGGATTCAATATTGAATCCATTAAAAAACTGTTTTATATTAAAATCAAAAGTTTATATTGTTAAATTAACATGCATACATAGTTAGGTATGTTAATTTTTTTATTTTCATTCCTAAAATATGTTATAAAAAGAAAACAATTCTCGTATTCTTTTAATTAAAATTATTTAGTTAAATAGTACATCAAGTTTTCAAAGTAGAATGATGACGAAAACCATATCGGGCCATTCTGCTGATTAATCTGTTAACAAAGGAGACTACAAAATAAGTGAAACATGTGTTACAGGGGTAAGTGTTTTGAATTATTCTTAAATTGTTGTCTCTGAAGCTTCTTCACACCAATTAGTTTCTACATGAAATTCACGTTGTTTTAACATGAAATAACTTTCATTCAACGTGATTCGGATTGTTATTTCAATATAAATGACATTTTGCTCTAGCTTTACTGCAATGTTAAATTAACATGAATAATAGTTATTTTAAAAGAAAATAATGTTGTTCGCAAGCAATTATAAAATCAGGTTGAATTAACATGAAACACGTATGAAGCAAAATCACCACCGAAAAATTTTAAATCAACCTTGTTTTCGACGTTTTTAACTTGATTTTTTTCTGTGTGTAATACTTTAAAGTAATATAAATTTGTTTGTTGTGTTTTTTTCTTAATCATCTGTCCTCTTAATAATCTCAAATGTAATGTGAACGGCTTTGATTAACTTAATCAACATTTTGCTTAAACGCGTTTATATCCCAAGTGTGAACATAGCATTAGGTAGCAACATAATATTTTTGAACAAATTTTGACCACAAGGACACTAGTACCAAAAAAACCTTGCTTAAGGCCTATGTAAAATTATAAATGTATTCTCACTATTTACAGTAGGTGTAGTGTGTCTGACAATTAGAGCCTTAGTTATAAATTTTATACAATAATCTCCTAATTTGCGACCCGCATTTGGTGCGAAAAGGCCATGTAGGCCTTTTTATCATTAAGGTTTTCTTAGCCGGCTTTACGAAATCAGAGATGGATTTTGAGTATTTTTTTTATTGGCATATTTTAAAAGAATTGTAGGGTTTTAGGGCTAATTAAGTCATATTATATTTTATATATCATATTGGGAAGCAATAAATTCTTAAACATCAGTTGTTCCATTAGATCAAGTTAACACCCTGAGAAGACATATTTTTCCATATTTTTTACCTAAACTAATCCCACGTAGCCTCTACGTTATCTGCGGGAGACCAGAATCTCTGGCAAGAATGGAAGTTGCAACCCCGGCACTGATAGACTAGCTCACTACCAGCTAGCCTACCGGGGCACATGATCGCAGGCTTTCTTTTGAAGGACTCTAATTTAACCACAATATGGTAGATTGTGGCAACTACTGAGTAACCAGAATATGGTCGAAAATTGCCTGATAAAAATAGTATCGTTAGCCGAAAACAAATGGAAAATATATTTTCTCTGCAGTAGTTCGCAATCGAACTGCAAAACATATTTTATCCGGATTGCATCAGTATCGCGTTAATATATTATTAACCTTGATTTTAATTTTCCCTTTGTTTTTGAATATAATTTATATATTTTATAAACATATAAACCTTTTCAAATACATTCCACTTGCAGCAAAGTGCCAGGTGTGCTGCACGACATTGTTGAATTTTACTTTTTTTCTCTCAAATATAAACAATGAAATATGTTTAAATTCCACAAAATAATACAATGCAACTCGTAAGCCAACCAAGAACAAATAACACGTTAACGCGAAGAAGGATGTTAAATGCTTTTAATGAAACAAACCTACACAACTTGTTAAGGACAATGGTATTTGTAAAATGTTAAAGAGTATTGTTCAAATTGAAATATCTACTCGAATGACTAAAATCTATAAAGACACTTGAAGCTTAAATACATTATCCTTTTCGCAGGTACTCGTGCAAGGGTATTAAATTGAGGGCTATAAAAATTATAAATAAAACAATGGCATAAATGTAAAGGTAATAAAAAGAGTTAAAATTGCTTAGCTCTTTGAATGAAAGGAAGAGATGAACGAAATAAATATTCTGAATGACTTTCTTATAAAAGGCAACAGGAAAAAGAGTTCGCATACACAATGCACTCGTAAAAACGTGATACCTGTCTTGCAAAGAGATTTATAAGAACATGAATTTATTATTATTTTTGTGTAAAAGCCATAAAGTAAAGATTTATTTCCAAAAAAAATTAGGAAAAATATACGAAATTTTTTTGATTGATAACCTTTGGCATTTTTATTTTTACCTCTTTTGTTACAAAAAATCAGTCATCATGAAGAAAAGAAAACCTTTAACATTGATAAGTATAAAGGAATGTGGAGTACGACATAAAAATTAAAATTGTTCGCTACACCGCAAATTCTTTTTAATTCTCTCGAAAATAAACAGTGCACCCAAGAACGATATATATATATTTTTAGTGATTGTGTATACAAACACAACCCTTAATACCGTTCGTAACTATTTTCAAGAAAGAGCCGAACATTATATAGTGTTCTGTTCTTCGTTAAAAAACAGAACAATTAAAGTGGTACTGTAGACAAACGTTATATGTTAATATTCTTTAATGTTAAATTTTCTTACATTGATAAAGAAATGAACCAAAAATAAAAAATTTTAGCAATGACAACAGCACGAATAGTTTGTGTGTGTATTGTGTATGTGTTTTGTTTGTGTAAAACTTTTTTGCTGGCTTTTTGTTTTTTTTTTACCAGCCAAAAGAGCGCTTACCACAACTGAAACGAACGAATTCTAATGAGCTGAACCGAACAGAATGAAGTTTGTGGTTTAAAAAAAACCCAAACTGAACTAAATGTTCTCATCTTTTGTTGAGTTAGATAAAAACAGTATTATTTTTGAGTTCGAAAGATGACAGGGAAACGTTATTTTTTTAATGATTTTCTACACAAACACTATTATAGTTTATGTTTTCCACAGATCTAAGGAAACGAACACTAAGGAACGATATTCAGTGTTTAATATCGAACACCGCTTTAAACTCTTAACTTTGTATTTAAATATAATTTATTTTATATAAAAAAAAAATTCTCTTGTGTTTAAAATTTGCTTTTAAAGTTGTGTGGCAAAAATTTTTATGAAAAGAAAAAAAATTCCCAAGCCTACTTCACTAATCCCGTCTACATTTTGTCGGATTGATAATCAATATGCTTTCTTTTATAGAAAAATTTTCTCTAATAAACTCTGTTGTTTGCAAAAATATTAAGAGAAATTATTATAAATCCAAAATTTTTAATAAAAAATTCTCATAAATGTAAAATTTTCTATAAAAACTTCTCTTTTACATTGACAGAGAAAATTTTTTTAAAAAGAAAATTCTTTTATATACAAATGTTTCAATGGAAATTTCTCTTATATTATTTTTTTTATAACAAATCTTTATTAATTGCATAGATAATGATTAAGAGAAAATTTTTAACAAAAATTCTTTTCATTGAAAAAATGTCTATATTTTATGTAAAATATTCTAGATAAAGATATTTTATAGATTTCTCTTATGCTTAAATTTTTTTATAAAAAAATTGTTATATATGCCAAACATTTTGTAAAAACGTGCATATACGTGACTTTTACTCGTTAAAAATATTCTTTCTCTTTTAGCAGTATAAGAGATTCATCACAGCCGCATTTAATTTCAAGCTGGTTTAAGTAAAGAAATTTAATACAAAAGTATTTGTGTGATACTTTATACAGTTCTTTAATACAAATAGAACTGTTGCTGCAATTCTTATACGCTTGACAGTTTTATTTGGTTTATTATCTTTAGTTTTTCTAAAATCTTAATGGATGAAGTTTCCTCATGATCTGGCCTAAGCAACCAGTGAAATCCGCATGGGAATAGCTTATCCCATCAAAAATAAACTTCAGTGTTTTTATCAAATAATAAAAATTGGGAATTAAGCACGAATAACAAAATCATTTAAAGTTCTATAATACATTTAAAAGGCTAAGGACTGTTTTCACAACTTACCGATAGCTAAAGCTAGGATTTTTTCGGCCGTAAAAAAAGTGTTCCATTATTACAACTTTACTTTAACCTACCAGTGGAGCGATTCACTAACTCTTAACGAACGGACAATCGGTTAATTTGTCGACGTAAATATTCGCTTGCAGTAACGATAGTGTAAAGGCTCAGTTAGCCAGGAGTAACAGTAACGTTGCAAATCAGCTGATTAATTTTGTTGTATGTAAAGCAAATATAACGATTATAGTTAGCAGTAAGATGTTACGTCTCAATTTGTTAGAAATAGATTGGTCTTACTTTTTTGATCCTTAATTCAGTAACTTTTTTAACGAAAGTAAACAGCTGTATTTTTTAACATCTCTGTCTACAAAATGTTAAAAAAAAAACGAAAAGCACAAAAGAGAATAAAATAAAAAAAAATGAAACCCCCCGTGTTACACATGTTTTTTCATTCAAAATGTATTTGTGGGTTTTATATTTTTTTATATTTAGAATTTTGTTTTTGTTCTTAATTTGCTTTTTGTAAGTTTTAAATTTAGAATTTTGTTTTTGTTAATACGAATATATCTTTGCATGCATGAAAGTTATTTCCCTGAAGGAAACTTGGGGACTTGTCACCAGTTTTGTCCACTATTTTAGTGACTTCTTGGCGACATTTCAACAAAGTGTCTACAGTTTTTTTATTTGCTTTGATGAGAATGAGAATTCTAATTTGCCGCCAAAGCGCTATTATTCGTCGGCGGCATAATTGTGTTTATTAATCTAGCATTTTTTCATTTGTACTATAATTAGGGAAGCAACATCGATGTTTAAAAACATCGATTTTCCAACTATAAGTATCGATGTTAAGAAACATCGATAAAAACACGATATATCGATGTTTTAACATCGATGCTATAAACTACTTTGCATTTATACTTACGGACTCCTTAAATTCTTCTTTTCTACTGAAAATCTCAAGGCCCATTTATAATATGCATAAGCTTCTGTCAAAAATAAATAAAAAGCCTGCCAAATGAATTTAAAAACACAAAAATAAAACCAAAAAACATTTGATTCCGAACGGAAAGTTTGATCAGTTTTGCACTTTGCTTAAGCAAATGACGGATTCACAAAACTTAACAAAAGGTTTCTTTATGTCCAATATGGTTTGACACATATGATTTACATGTATTCGCTCAGTTGCTTAATCCAACTTAAGCACACTTGTTCCCGCAGTCTCCAAGATTTTTTAACATTTCGTTTGTTTAAAAAAAGGCTTCCCCTTATTACAAACATACTTATACTTATGGCCTTTTCTTTTCTGAGTAAAATTCTGCATTTATTCTGACTTTTACATTTTTTTATGTTCTTTTCTGAAAAACATGTGTTATTTTAAAAGTGTAAAGCGTTCTTTTTTGATGATGTTCCCTTTAAAATTAAAAAAAAGCTACATGTTTAACCCTCATTTTAGTTAAATCGGCATGAGTGCAGCACTAGATCAAGGCGAATTCAATACAAGGTGGTGGCAATGCAATACAAAAAACATCTGAGTTTCTGTTGGCTTTGGATTGTTGTAGTCTTACAGCCACCTGTAATTGAATTTACCTTGCGCTAATTGTACTTTATTGTTTAATGCCGAAATTTGTGTTCTTTTGTAAACGTAAAATATGAAACACTTCTTAAAAATTAGGGGAGCATTAGTTATGCAATACATAGTATGCATGTATAGACACACATATGTAGATGTTTTGAAATACACTTTTTAATATTTTTAAATAAAGGCGTTTATTAAAAAAAACTAAAACTTGTAAAAATGTTATACAAAAACAATTTATTTAATGAAAATAAGAAATGGACATTGTCGATGTTTTTTAGTTTTGACGCCGATGTATCGATGTTTATGAGCAATACATCGATGTTTTCTATACATCGATGTATCGTTTGCATTCCTAACTATAATACATATGTAGTAAATTAATCGTTATAAATTTAAAAAGTAGATAAGAAAAATTGGTTTTTGTTTTAATATCCAGACGTTATAGCATCGTTTAGTGAAGCAGCCGATAAAACACTTAGAGGAGCTTTCCAGCGCCACAAAAAAAATATGTTAAGCAAATGGGTCGGAGCAAAACCAAAATTCCTTAATATTTTAATTTTTTTAATAAAACATCAAATGTTAACAAAAGTTTCATTAACGACGTCTTTTTCAGAAAAGTATCAAAAGTGTAGGCTAGAATTACTAAAATGAACTAGTGAGGCTCTGGTGACAATGTCTACATATGTTCCCAAAAGAACCACCTACTCAGTAGTGACAACGTCAGTAGTAGATTTCCAATGACACGCACATGGTAAATGTTTATAGTAAAAAAGCATAGTCGGGGGTATAATAAGCCACTAGTACTGGTGATAGTGTCAGTAGTGAATCAGTACTGATTCACTAGTGACATTTCCTGCAGGGTTTAAACATAAAAATCATTATATCGAATAAATAACTCAACTTAAATTATTGTCGCTAAAATAACGTCAAAAAAATGCTTAAAGTAACAGCTGATTTCAAACGACAGCGAATATCGTTAAACATTTTACTGAATAGCATATTCGATAAATTTTCGTTATATTTATTTTAACGATTCGATTATCATTATAAAAGTTAGTGAATCGTACTACAGGTAGGATGAACCACTTTAGGTTAAAGTAACGTTTTAATAATGGAACACTTTTTACAAGGCCGGTTAAAGTTTTTTTTAGCTGTCGCTTAGTTGTGAAAACGGGCCACAAAATTTTATAACAAAACTTGTCATCATCATTATTATTATGATTATTATTATTGTTGTTACAACTTGCTGGTCGTTGTGTCGTCATAGTTGTCATCATCACTGACGACTAGCAGTTAAGTTTATAGTGTGGAATATAAGAACGGTAATGTCATCATCGTCTTCCTTGCCATAAACTCAAGTTGTTGGTTGGTCGGTATGTTAAGTTTATGATACCTGTTTAAATGTTAAAACATTAAGCTCGTGCCACTATATGACATACACTTCAATTTTTTCAAACATGTGTTGCATTATGTTGTTGTTGTTATTTTTCATAAAAAGTTAAGAAAATGTTGCAATAATCTTGGCCATGCTTTGGCTTTCTGCACAACAACAACAGCAACTAACATGGGTTCATGCATGAGTTTGAACTCTTTATTTTTATTATTCCTTTAGTTAGTTTTTTATTTTGCTTATAAAATATTTTTTATAATATTTTATTCTATAGCAAAATATATGAATTTATTTTTTAAGTACATATTTAAATTTCTTGTTAAGATTTTTATTTTTTTGACATTTTTCCTGTATTATTTTCAGGCTTTTCTTTTGTTATAAGTTAAGTTGAAGAGGTTTGTATTTTACAAATCGAAATATTATTAACCCTTTAAAGAGTCAATTTTATAAAAGTTTAAAATTAAATGTCATGAAACGCAAATGACTACTGGTAATTTGCAGAAAGATGCTTGTCCTGTCAGAAGAACTCAAAACACTTATGTGAAGGAGAACCGTGATAAAATTAGCAGGACGCAAACTTAAGAATTAGATTATTTATTGTTTTTTTATATAACAGTGAGGAACAGTCATTTTGCATTTTGATTTCAAATCAAATCTCCATTTTTTCTCTATCAGCTCGACTTTTCGAGATATACCGTTATGTCTAAAATTAAGATACTTTTAGTACATATATTGGAATAACTTGAAAGTGGTTCTCTATATTCAGTTGAAAAAATCCGAAACTCGGCAACAATATTTTCCTCATGCCGTTTTTAAATTTGCCCAGTAGTTTCAGAGATTTCGTTGAAGTTTTGACAAAAAAATTACAATTTAAAAAATTCGAATGAAATTAACTTTATTTCGTTACAATCAGTGCACAACTTTTGATTTTGTTCGTAACTTTACTAGGAAAATTCGTATTTGCTCCATATTTTATATTAAAATTTTTTATGCAAAATATTTTTTAAAGAAATTTCTCTAATATAGAAAATATTTTAATATCAAAATATTTCATTTAAAAACTGCTTTGATGTAGTACGTTTTTTTAAGATGCATGAGAACTTAAAATTATAATACAAGACATAAATGTTAGATAATTTCGTGGCATTTATTTCTTAAATTTGATTTCCGGCATATATCAGCCGCAAGCAGCCGCAACTACGAGTTAAATGGTCGATTCGATCAGTCCAATTGTTGGCTACTTTTTCCAATAAATCTGACTGTATACTGTCAAAAGTGACTTGGTTATTGGCTTTCACTGCTCTAAGGCGTGCTGATTTTGCGGCATAAGCCAATCATTAACCCAGAAAAAAATAGAAATACATACTACTAACACAATTCTTCTGACTCAGTAAAAACTTTACATACAAAATAATGTGTTGAGTAATCAGAAAAACATAAAAGCACTGCTTACAGTTCTACTGAAAGAACCAATGAATTTTACAAGGGATGTGCCAAAATGAACGCACTCAAAAGAAAGTCATTATTTTTTTACTTAAATACATGCAGAAAAAAGTAGTAATAGAAGTTGTTATAGATGTAGCTATAGAAGAAAGCTACTAAATAATGAGTTAAAGAAGCTATTCATTTTGAAAAAGTAAGCGAAGTTTTTACTGGGGAAAGGACCAATGAATTTCCCCAAAGTGAATGCATTCAAAAGTTAGTCATTATTTTTATATAGTTATACAAACATCTAGAAAATAAGAAGTTATAGAAGACAGCTACTTAATAATGAGGGACAGAAGCTATTAATTTTGAAATAGTTAGGATAGTTTTTACAAAGTAACATAAAATATCAGATGGGCCAGTGAACAGGACCACTTCTGGAAAAAGAGTTGTCAACAAATTGATTTTGCAATAAATCGATTGTGAAGCGCGCTGTATGGCAAGTTCCGCCGTCTTGATGGAACCAATTTTCGTTGATATTTTGCTGATTAATTTTTGAAAACCAAAATGCAGTCAGCATGGCTCGATAACGCTCGCCATTCACCGGAATTATAATCTTCTTACTGTTTTCAAAAGAGTGTGTAAACTGCACTTAACTATTAATTTTAATGGATGATTCGTTAACGGCTTGGAGATTAACTTCGCTTCAAACACAGCAAATTTCGCTTCAAAAACAGCAATTGTTGTAGCAGTTTAACTAGAAATGAGCTTCATTAAATGGAATTAAGTGCCCTATGAACTTCTTGAACAGATTTTTTTCAAAGTAAATTTCTACAATTTGAAAGCGTTGTTCTCGCATTAAACGATTCATGATGACCTGCCAAACGCTAATGAATACAGAATGCAACACAGTTTGACATTTTCAGCTATTAAACCATAGTTATCGATATCGTCAGTTCTGTCGCAGCAAAAAAAAGCACTAATTTATTTTATATATAAAATCGAGCCCTAACCGCGAAGATGACGCAAGCGACATCATTTTAAATATTCGTTTTTTTTTTAATAAATGACTTTATTGGCAACAATTGCATCATCTACTAAAATTTCATGGTCCCATAAGGTACCGTTACGATTTCATAGCAAGAACAATTTTATCGTATGTGACAAATTTCATAAAAAATTTATATGAAATAAAATAAAAAAAAAACTCTCCTGTAAAATTTGATATTTAGCGCTTACGTTATTTTCGCGGTTAGGTCTGAAATGATCTTATGTTGTAAATTTCCTATACAATATTCTTATTAACACTAAATCGTCTACGAAAGGTCTTGTTACTCATATGTTAATGAGTTGTTGAAATATGTTAAAAAGAGAATAGAAATTTTGTCAAAATTAAAAACGAAAATGAAAAATCTCAAAATTTTAGTTTTTTTTTAAGAATTTTGATAAAATATACATATGAAATGAAAACTTCGAGACTATAAAGAGGCTTTATTGACGTCAACCCCTTCTAAAATTAGATGTTATCCTTTCGAAATGGGTTAAACGTGCCTGGCAAAGAAACGAACGTATCAACCAACCTGTTAAACACTCTTAGAGTTGTTATACTCATGCCTGCTTCTGATTATCTCGAAATGTTAAATCAAGGTTCATTGTTTTTTGTGTCTCTTAATTTAATTTTTTTTTTGGAACTTTTCTCACTGGCCTTTAGTACTTTTTTCTTATTTCTTATTGTATCTAAAAAATCCAAAACTAAAAAATATTTTTGTGGTTTTCTTTAAATGGAACCTTTTTTTTGTATATTTTGAGGTTAAAGGTGAAGCCGTTAAGAACTTACTGCTGTGTAGAAATTGTAACGACCATATCAACTTTAAACAATTTTTATTGCTTAATAGGTTACAGTTATAATAATGGCCAACGAAAACAAGGTTTAGCGAAAAATAACGATGAAATGGTATGGAGAGTAGGACAGTCACAAAAGACATTTGCAGAGAAAAATGACTTTTTTCAAGGCAATTGTCATTTATAGCCTTAGTAGCCAACAATGGTTCAGATGAGTAGCCAAATCATATTTGGATTAATGGAAAAGTTGCTTTTTAAAAATTTAAAGGATTTGATTTGAGTAGGATTTGACAATTGAGGAAGGAACTTTTAAAACAAAAACTATTAGAAGCATTAAGTTAATTAAAAAATATTGTAATTTTTAACTCCAAATCGATGTTTAAATACTTCTCTATTGTAACGACAGTTTAATTCAAAAAGAAGCTAAACAAACATTTTCGTTATTGAAACTAAGAAACTATATGCTTTATTATATCGGTAGTTCGTTTTAATAGTGCCAGGTGATGTACGAAACTCTCAAAAACCAAATCCCTTTTTATATGCTTGTTAAATCCTGACAAGGCGTTTCAAATTTCAATACGCGTGCGCAGCCGCTTGCTGCTAAAGAATTTATTTTAAAATAAATTCAAGTAGCAACAAAAACACCATCATCTATCTGCTGAATCTGATTTATAACTACATCTACATACATAATTCGACTTCATATTTGTTTTACAATAGTGAATGAATAAAAATTTAAAAGGATCTTATTGCATTCAAGCGAAAATTTTGTTATTCAGCTAAACAATTGTTGTACGTTCGATGTTGAGCTGGTGCTACTGCTGCACATTGAAGCTCAACAAGAGTGCAAGATGTTTCCCTGTGGAATAACAAAAATTTAAATTAGTTTTAACAATTATTCAACAGACATTCCAGTCTATAAGGGTGCGTATGTTTTGGTTTTGACTGATAATAAAGGACATGTGCACGTCAGAAATTTTGTTATGTTGAAATATTTTTGTACAATTTTGTTGAGATTTTAAAAATAATTTTTGTTTTGTTGATATCTTTTTTTTAGGTAACATCTGCATTATGATAATTTCTTTTTGAATGTACTGACTTGAAATAGCGGTTTATTTATAGCTTCGTGAAAATCTGGTGTTATTAAAAAGGTCTCGAATTATGGATCGATCACACTAAAATGGATTGATGGTAATTTTAATAAACTTCAACTTTTCGCCCAGCTAGATATGATCACAATACGTAAATCTATAAAGACTTGTCAGAATATATATCGGACTTGTTCAACAATACTGTTTTAACTCAAAATTTTAAAATGTTTAGTAGAAGCAAAATAATTGTTAATTTCGCTTTAAAGGCATATGAAAAATAATTTTGAAGCCAATCGTTTCATTGCATAAACAAAGTCAAAATAGCACAACTTATGAAAGAAAGAACATTTATAAAATAAACGTTTAAATATGATTTCTGCTATGTGGCCGCCACGTCTGGCGCGTAGAAGGTGCAATCTGGAACACTAATTTTCATTCTGACCAACATCGTTTTTAAAGACCAATGACTCCGCCAGACCATAAAGCGCACCAAACAGTAATTTTCTGTTGATGTCATTGTGTATCGACAGAAGCTTGTGGATACTCCTCACTCCAAGTGCAACAATTCTGCTTATTTACGTACCCATTAAACTAGAAATGGCTCATCGAAAAATAAAATTATGAATGGAAATTCAAAATCAATATCTATTTGTGCTTCAGCCCATTCGCCAAATTATTTTGACTAAAAATTTCAGCAATTTGCACGCGTTGCTCTGGTGCAAGTCGATTCGTAGTCAACATTGAAACCAGAAATTGACAAAGCTCACAAGATCGCTGCAAACTTAAGTAAATCGGGCTCTAATATGGTATTTGCTAAAAAAATCTTAGGTGATCATGTGGGGACATATGTAGATATGTATATAAATATTGCTGACGGCATTAATGGGACATTGGAAAGTAGGCAAGTATGTAAGTCGACTCGGAATTCCCATTGTCGAGCACTACCATAGTTGCAGTGACAGGAAAAAAGCAGACGCGGTATTTTACCTTTTCTACGAATGTCCGGCGGTATAAGAAACACCTATCCAACCTTGGTGAGATATCTGACTTAATATTTTACGAATATAACTTAAATCTAGTTCTACATGTTCTAGTTCAAGATGTAAATGACAATACATTTGACGAATGGTTTGGTCTTTTAACCCTTAAGTGCATACATACCAGGTCCTAGCCAAGAATTTTTTAACATTCTCTTCATATGGGACCTTGGATGGCAGGCAAGCATGCAAGTCGACTCGAACTTCCCATTGACGATCACAGCCGTTAGTTGCAATGACACGGCACTATCCAACCTTGCTGAGATCAGTGATGTCAGATGAAATTTAAATAGTTCCCTACGTTTGCATAAAAAAATCCCCACATTTCCCTACAACAGCAATATGTTTCCCCTACAATTTTCCCTACCTTATATTAGGTACATATTAGTAAAACTCAAATATTATTACTAATTCAATATAGTAAATTTTAATTACTATAATCAAAAAACAATAACATACATCAAATAAATTTCAATTAGTTTGAGCAAAAAACAAAAAATAAAATAAAAATCTACATATGTGACGCGCAAAATAGAAAGGGACCTAAGGGTAAACCCCGGTTTTTTTTTGGGGCATGAGATCTGTCTCATTCGATGCTCAGATGTTGTCCACATCAAAAAAAAAATTGATTTTTTTTACCCTTAGGTCCCTTTCTCTATGCGCTGTCACATATGTTGGTATGTGTACGTATAAAAAATCAGTTGTAAAGCACTTACGATATCATATTCTTAAAATGACTTTCTGTACAACGGAAGCTTGTACAATTTAACATTTTTGATTGTAAGTATGATCTAAGAATACATATGGAATTTTAAGCCTCGTGACTCAGTTTTTGAAGTTCTCGGACTTTAATATTTATAACCAAAATGGTTCCAAATCCATCTTTGAAAGAGAATTAATTTCTTCTTCTGAAAAACTATATTCCAGGGTTAGCCATTCTTAAGTAAGAAGATTAGCATCAACATTAAACTTTTCACAACATTTTGAATATTTAAATTTTTTTTTTTACTACTACTTAAAAAATTTAGTCATTCTTCTACCACAGAGGTTTTCTTATAAGTCAGTTAGATTATATTTTAATTTACATGCAAGGGAAAAATTCCCTACATTTTTACGAAAATAATATATCTTTCTTTTTTTCCCTACAGTCTGATTTTTGGAGAAAAATTCCCTACAAGTAGGGAATTTTCCCTACATCTGACATCACTGGCTGAGATATCTGGGTCCGCACTCAATATCCCACGGATGTAATCTAAAATATGACGATGAGACAACCCAAATTGTTCTCTGTGTGCATGGCAATCTTTTTCAAAAAAATTTTATTTATATTTGTACCACCAGGCCCTGCGCTATTATATATGGACCGTATTAAATAAAATCAAAGCAAAACAGCACTTTACTTTTATTTTGAAAAATTATGCCTGTTGATAACAAAGTGTTCTTGCTGTAGCCATAATACTCTATCAAGTAGTCCGATGCCAGACCCTGGAGTTACTTTGTGGGAGTTCTTGCGGAAGCCATAAAACTCTATACAAATTCAAAAGGTCACGGCCAAGTCCTAGAGTTTGTTTGTGTAAGTACACGTTGGTATTTGCTTAAGAATTAAGAACGGAGTCCTTTCGACTCTACTTGACTATTTGCATAAAGTGAACTATCACGGTAACCAACCAATTGGGGCTTTAAAGATTGTTGAAAATTAAAATTTTTTTATAGATTTTAAAGTCCGGCATCAGGTCATTTCTTGCTACAAGAAAATATACCCTCATCTTTTTGTTAATTCAAACTCCAACATACATACATCAAATCGTTTTCCATTTTACCTAGCCAGGTGAGGTGTATGTATAATCAATTGATTGCAATACGTATAATCCTCAAAAGGAATGATTAAGGAAATTGATAAAACAAAAAAACATTTAAACAATTTTGCAAAAAAAAGCACGCAACCCAAATTCAAAAGAAACAAATCACCCAAAAAACAAATTGTATCTTAGAAATACCAACAAGGCAAGCAAATGTAAGGTGCTCAAACATCAAAGATAAGCAGATGTAATAGAAATAAAACAAATGCAAACACACACACAGACTCACAAATAAAATTGGAATTGAAAAAGAGATTTTATTCTTTGCTGAACATGATAAAATTAACCAAAAAAGGAGAAAATCACTGATAGTTATACGTTTGGTTTTTGCAAGGTGTTTGTTGAAATTTATTGCATCATAGAAAAGAAGAAAACCACTTTTCTATATAAAATCTAGTTGGCACAAAAATGTGGACATTATGAATACTCATGCCCAAAAGAATACAATCGTAAATTAGACAATAGTAAAAGGAGAATGGCAAAATACAGAAACAAGGTGCGGGTGTTTAGTTCCAAAAAGATAGTGGATAAGGCAAACAAAAAATATAAAATATCAAACAACAAGGTGCTAAAGATCTAATCTAAAATTTAAAGCCTGATTTTCTTAGGCGTGTGTCTTCAAAATAAATATTTTATTAAAGAAGATTTCATGCAAGGTGGTATTTAGGGAATTTTTGTTAAAAAGTCAATAATTCTATAAAATACAACTCCTGTGAGGTCCATTGGCTAAAAAATCTATAATTCATTTCTCAGTGAAAATAAATTTCATTTAGTTCATCATTAATCATTTTTAAACATTTTAATTCTATTTTTTTCTGTTTTCCAAATAAAAATACTTTGACTCTTTAGTTTGTAAATTAGTCATAATTTTTTTTTTTCTATACAAAAATTAATAATTTCATTATTTTTTTTTTTTTCTTTCATAAAGAATAAAAAAACTGTATTGGACTGATTTTAATCCATTCGTGTTATTAAAAATCCCTCTTTTGCCTTATAAAACATCTTTTTTATTTTAATGGATTTGTGTGTCTCAGTTTTCAAATCACTTTTACGTAGCGGAAGTTTCTTGTTCATGAGTGGTTGGAGTTTTTATGATTTGAGCCGGTGTATCCCTGTTATTAATTGTCATAAATCTTAATAAAGTAATAAGCTGTCAGATCATAATAATACCTTCTTTTAAATGTTTTTAGTTATTTGAAAACAATCGTATGTGAACAAAGTAAAATTATCAAATTTTTTTAAAATTATTTTTTAGAAAGTTGAAAAAGGGTTTAAGGAGATAACCAGCTACTAAATAGAGAAATGATTTACTTTATATCAATATTTAAAATAGAAAGCTGCAAGAATAAGTCTTTGCTTAAAAAAAAGAATGTAATAAAAAATTGTATCACGTATTTAATTGAATTAGAAAGAACATTAAGTATATTTTTAATTATCAATTTTTGTTAGTACAAACTCCCTATTCTGGGAAGACATTTGCTTAGTTTTCATGGGGAACCACTCATGTCTAAATATCAAATCACCAATCAATATTAAGAGAGCCAAAAAACCATTCAAGATCAAACCATGAACTAGGTATTGCACTTTTTGAATTTTGTTATTACGTTAAAAAATCAGCAAGATAGTCAACTTTTCTCAAACATTTTTAAAACCATGTAAAGAGCATTTCAAATTAAGCAATATGTTATCATAATCTCAAAAAAAAAATGGATTACACGGTTACCCATAAAAACCACAGATTTTTATGGAGATAAGGTTAACAAATCGAGCGTTTTAAACAAGTTTCGTCTAAACAATAACATTTCATTTTTATTTTCCTATGCTTATCCCGCGAGGCTCTAAGCGTGTCTGCAGGAAAGAAACCAGAGTCTCCGGCGGGAATCGAACCAGCAACCTCGGCGCTGATAGACTAGCTCACTTCCAACTTGCCCACCTGGCACTTAAATTAAAGATATACAATTTTACATGAATACTAATGGAACGATCGATTCAATGGTTTTGCTTTCGTTACAATAAAAGCGAATGTAAGATACTCAATCCAATTATTTTAAAATGTTCGACTTGTTCCTTAAGGTAGAAGTACATAACACGCGTTAATTCGTGGACGTGTGTCGTGCGTTTAAAAACTTTAGCGCATGAAAAATTGCAAGTTACACAACGCGCGTTACATAAGACATTACTGTCAGCTGTTTTTATTTGTTTATTTATTTGTACATTGATAGCGGATTCGAAAATATATAATGATTTTTTTTAATTTTCTTGAATTTGTTCTATTTAAATATATTTTGTATGTTTTTTAACATCTTCAATAAGTTTTCTTTCATGATTCACAAATTTGTTAAATTATTCATTTTGATTCTCAGCTGATTATGTACTTGTCAAAAATACACAACGCGTTAAAAGTTAAGCAACTTACTGGCTCAAACGCTTAAAAATATTTAGCATGTAACTTGTCCTATGAAATACACTAGTTTAACTTTTTTTGACAGAAGTCTAGAGAGCGCGTGTGCTTTATGGCGTGTTATGTACTTCTACCTTTAGGCTTAAAGTTTAAAGCCAGCCGTCCAACATCAAACAATTAAATTTTTATGCAATCCACCAATAGTGGAGAAGATTGCCATTCCGTGTAAGTTTTTTTATGTTCATCTAAATCCCATAAAATAGTTATGTATGGGTAGGTAGGTATTCTTCTTTATTTGCTATTCTTTTTTTTTCTAAAAACATTACAATAGTTCATCTTAACCATCAGCTGGAAGATAGAGTGATTTTGTTTTCCAAAAATTTAATTCTTCTATTAACATTTTCCTATATATTAAAGCAACTCTTACATAGCTATAAAAGTTTGACCAACCAACAACTTCATCACCATTCAAAACATTAATAATTTGTTCTTCTGTTGAAAATGTATTACAGAAGAATCCCATAAAATTTAAATATTTTGGGTTCTTAAGTAGTTCAAGGTCTATTTAGCACTATCCGTCTGTTTAAGATAGGCTTACTTTCGAAAATGGATTTTTCTCTAACAAAAATTTCGAAAAACGATCGACTCAGAATGAATCACTATCATAAAAGAGAAAATTTAGACGAACGGTGTAGAGACGCTTGCATGTTAAGCAAGTCGGACGATATCTTAAATCAAGCAATAACATGATGTTCCTCTTTAATATGTTTTATGAAGATTTTTAAATTTATTATGTACCTTTTAATTGAATATGTAATCGTTAAAATGTAGCTTGTTACGTTACCAATCCCGAATACCGAAATGCCGGGATTATTCTAAAAATGTAAGTCTCGAAACCCGGGATTTTTTATGTGAAAATTCCGAGATTGTGAATTTAGTAAATATGTGGTATTTTTTTATTAAATACAACTACATATATTTAAATAAACGTGAGTCACCCTGCTAAAAATAACTTCAAAAATTTAATATTAAATCATACTGGCAATGAATCTATTTTTTAACTGGTTACAAAAAGAAGTCGCAAGTGAATAAATGTTATATGCAATGCATTTTGTACCACAGAAAATAAAATCAGAAGATGAAGTTCGGTGTGGTCGTTTTTCTAAGTGAATGTTAATAGAACTGCGCACGCACAATGCAAGTTGTGCAAAAAGGTGTTAAAAACTTTAGGAGATTCTACCAAAGTCCGTTTGACACATACATATGTATTTGTTTAAGTTTATTTTATTAGATTAATACTTGCTATTTGATATAAAAAAAATTTAATATTGTCATTAAGCATATATGTACATTAGGGTGACAATGAAAAATCAACTTTGGATTTTTGATGATAAATGTGAAGATTCTTTTGCCACTTGGTCTAAAACTTACTTGCTGAAAATTTGAGCCAATTCGGATAACTCTATCCCGTGCACCTTTGAGGTCAAAGTTCAAATGATAAAAAAAAAAATGTCCATGCAAGCAAAAAATTTGTTTTTCGATTTTTTTCTTTTATTTTTTAATATAAGTAAGCTTTATTAGCTTATTAACAACAAAAAATTTCATTACGATCGGACAAGATTTTCAGTTTCAAAAGTGGCTCTGAAAAAAAATTTTCAGGCTTGTTAGGGGCTTACTCTAAAAAATTTTCAAATTTTTTTTTTTTTTAGTTTTGACAAGCATACATTAAAGATATTTTGTCGCGCTTAATAATAGGTTTTTTTAAACATTTTTTGTGACGTCGTAATTTTGTTTTTTAATAGGACCAAAAACTAAATTTTTGCAGCTTTTGGCCCCAATTAGAACAACGCGATGTCGAAAAAAAATTTAAAAAACCTGGTATTAAGAGCAACAAAAAATCTTTAATGTGTGCTTATCAAAACTAAAAAAAAAATTTTTTTGAAAATTTTTTAGAGTAAGCCCCTAACAAGCCTCAAATTTTTTTTTCAGAGTCACTTTTGAACTTTTGTTGTTAATAAGCTAATAAAGCTAAGTCCCAATTTCCACAATGCAAGTCTTATTGATAAACTTATCACATTTTCTTCTTTGAATCAGCTACGGCGTTTTCACGTGTCAAGTCTTATTATTTATCTGTTATTCCATTTGTATGAATGTATATGTGCGTTTTGACATTTCCTTTAAAACACAGTTCTTATTAAAATTTATTTAAATTTAAATTCGTGTTGAATATTTTAACAATTGTTTAATTTAAAATTAAAGTTGTGTAAAATGTACTTTTAATTATAAATTTCTTTTGTTAAATAACAAATATTTAAAAAAATTCACACACGCTACGAAGTTAACTTTGTACAACGAAATTAAATATAAAAGATAATTGTCAAAATAGACCTGCTGAAAATTACGAATGAGAAAACAAAACGCATATGACGAGTACAGCAAGCTGAGTACTCGTTTCTTTTCTCCTCGTCCCTCTCGCCTACAAAGTAGCAAGCTGATCAATAAGACTTGCATTGTGGAAATTGGGACTAACTAATATTAAAAAATAAAAAAAAAAAAATCGAAAAAAAAATTTTTTGCTTGTATGGAAATTTTTTTTTTTATCATTTGAACTTGGACCTCAAAGGTGCACGGGATAGAGTTATCCGATTTGGCTCAAATTTTCAGCAAGTAAGTTTTAGACCAAGTGTCAAAAGAATCTTCATATTTTTGTTTAAAATTCTGGAAAAAAATTTTTCCCATATGTTTCATTGTCATCCTAATGTACATATCTATTTATTTACTATACCACACAGAAGTATTTAATGCGAGCATTGTTTTTGTCGGCAGCATATGTTTACAATAAATTAAGGTATCGATTACACAAGGGAACAAATTTAAACTTTTTTTGTGCGGTTTGGAATTAAATTGCAAATTTTTACTAATTAGAGATCGCTGATTTCAAAATGAAATGAAACCAACCTCATTTCATTCGAAATTATGTTAAGAAAAATGTTTTAAGACCAAAATGTGACTTTTGTCGCATTTTTATTTTTTATGAATTTTTGAAGAACAAACAATTAGTTTTTTTTTTCAAAATGTTTTTTTTTTCTTCAAAAACTCAACCCTATCTCTGAAACTAGAGGACAAATTTAAAAACAAGGTAAGCACGGCTTAAAGATCATAATGTTTCCAAATTTTGGTTTTTTTTTGTCAATGGTTTTAAAGTTATGCCAATATATGTAGTGAAATTGCCTTTATTTTGAACATAACGGTATATCTCGAAAAGTAGAGCTGATAGAGAAAAATGGAGATTAGATTTATAATCAGCGACCTCAAATTAGTAATAATTTGCAATCAAATTCCAGACCGCAAAATGTATGTCCCGCAGTGTTATCAGACGGCATTAATTTGTTTTAGAAGCTTTTTAAAATATAAGTTTTAATACATAATTTTTCCGGGCGTAGGAAAAATCGCCCAAAGAAAAATTACCCAAAAAAAAAAAAATTAAAAATCGCCCAAAAAAATTGCATGTAAAATTGGGCCTAAATTCATATGAAAAATTACCCAAATTTTTTGGGCTATTTTTCGTAATTGTTGGGTGATTTTTCGTTTTTATAAACACACACCGGCTTCGCTAACAGAAGCTTTTCTGCATAGCCGGCCTTTGGCCGGTCGCAAAGATTTTCTACTCTATGGTATAACAAAGACCGGCGAAGCCAGTATTTGTTATACAATAAAGGAGAAAATCCTTGCGCCCTGCCATAGGCCGGCTATACAGAGAAGCTTCAGTTAGCGAAGACGGTGTTTGTTATACCATAGAGCATAAAATCTGTGCAGAGAAGCTTTAGTTAGCGAAGTCGGTTCTTGTTTTATCAAAGGGGAGAAAATCCTTAAAAAAATATGGCTTTATGTCTCATTTTCGGAAAAAAATGTATGGCACTTTTTTGCATATTGAGTAATTTTTCATTTTTTTTTTTTTGAAAAAATTCTTTTCTGCTTTTGGGTAATATTTTTTTTTGAGCCCTTTTTCGTTTCTTTTGGGCAAAATTTCATATTTAACTTTTTGGGTAATTTTTCATGTTCTATTGGGCGATTCTTCATTTGGGCGATTTATCATTTTTATTTTTTGGCCATTTTTCTTTGGACGATTTTTGCTACAGCCAATTTTTTCCATATTTCTTTAAAAGAATGCATTTACCTGTTTTATTTTTGTAATGAGTTTAATATTCTTCATTAATTTATTTGCTTTAATAGTTATACATAAACATTTAATTATAAATATGTATATGAATTTAAAAATTGGCCTTTATATATGAAATCCCGAAAAATCCCGATCCGTCCCGGGATCCCATTTTTATGAATAAAAAATCCCGAATCCCAGGTTTCAAAAAACCTGATCCCATTTGGCATCCCTAGTCTGAACGCATTCGCTTAATGTCGCTTAATCTGAAAAACGTAGTAGTATACCCTGCTAACAACTAGTTGTGGAGAGTATATCAATTTTAACGAAGACTTTTCCGACTGCTCTAGCCGTCATTTTTTGTACACCCGTTGACTTTATAAATTTAAATTTAAAAATACATCTGTTCCTCTATTAAAAACAATTCGTAATAGAAAGTCCAGTTTAGGTGTTTACAGTTAAGTGAAATTCTTTTGTTAAATATTAAATTTCAAAGAAAGCATTTCGACTTTATATCCTTAACCCTTATTAAGGAAATAAATACATATTTCATCTCACTACCAACATCTTTTTATTCTCCGTTCTATAACTTTTTATAAATTCCATGTATATAATTTATCCTGAATTAATTGTAGATAATAATAGAGTATTAATTTAAATCAAATCAAAATTTCAGCACCTTTCAAATAATTAACCATTAAACAGAAACACTTTAATTTCTTTAAATTAAAGTGCTTTAGAAAAAAAATAAGTCCAATTAAATAAAACTGAAAACTAAAAACAATAAATACTACCCTGGAGTATTTAACAATCAACGCGTGCAGGATGATGAATGCATCATCATGTGTCAGTTGAAGACTTTAAGGCGTACAAACTCAATAGCCAACTGACTAACAAATAGTTGGCACTGGCTCTAACTCTGGCCAGCAGGGAATACGAGCTAGACTTTAATCATCATCATATTACGATTATGTATGAAAAGAAAACGTAGCAAAACTTTAAAAAATCAAAGAGAGTGAAGAATTAACGATTCAAATCTTTAAAGTAGTGCTATAGTGCCACTATTAAGTCGACACATAGTTAGACACGAAACGCTGGAAAAAAATAAATTTAAGCCATTTAAACAATATTATACACTAAACATACCAATATGCTTGTCAAATTTGATGGACATGATTAGAAAGAATTTAGAGAAGAAACAATGTTTTCGTTTCTTTCAACTAACAAATTGTTAAAACAAACTAAAACAAACTTCAAAGTGATGGCCACAGGCATAGAAATTCACTTAATTTTTTAGTTGGTTTTTGTAAATGAATGAATTCGACATTTTACTGACAAAATAAAAAATGCATTTTATTAAATTAAAAACACATCATGAGAAAATAGATGCAGGGCATCGTTGTTTAAACATTAACGACAATAATTGATGAGTTTTATTTTTTCTAACTTGTTGCCAAAGAAAAAGCAAAAGGGTTCTTTGGTTTTTTTTTTTGGGTCATCATATGTTTTCTTTTTTATATTTCTAACATATTAAACCATGTTCTAAATATTGTTGGCGATGGTGTATTTGTATAAAAAAAATCTAAAATCACAACATTTTAGTTGGTGCATATAAACTATTTTCTTATGGGAAAACATTAAGGGCGTTCACTGCCAGAAAAGAAAAAAAGAAGGTTTCTCTGTAAACTTGTAACAATTTCAAAACTATCTAAGAAAACAAGAATGACATCATATTCAAACAAAACTAGTCCAGGATTCTTCAGGATCAAATACGAATAGTGTTTAAGCCAAAAAATCTACGGACTTCTGTTTCCATAGTATAAAATACGCCTCTGGTTTAAGCCACAGATAGAATGCTCCGATATCCACTAAGGTAGCTACTTTAGGAAACAAGAAATTATTAAGATGCCCATACAACCTTGTAGTTTGTATTAAGGACAAATCGTTGAAGAAGGGCTATTCAACCAAAGATTCTCTATTATAAAAAGCACATAATGTTGAACATTCTATCTTATTTCTACCCAGTGGTGTTAAAAACTCTATTGAAAAGTTCCTACGCAGCCAGAAAAATCCCTATTGCTTACAAATCGAAAAAGATTGCCAAATATTTATATATGTGACCTTCTCCGAGAAAAGGGACCTAGTGTGTGAAAATGAAGTTTTGAGAAAAACGCATTTCATCTACACCCTTTTAGTTACCAGAATCCTCTCTTAAGTCCAAATGCATTTTTTGACATGGGTAATAACGGGTGGTTAAATCTTAAGGGCCGATGTTGAATGTAAACCACAACTAAACGTCAATTTTTTGAAATTGTTGTTTGAACTATTATGAAAATGGGCCTTCAAATCAAAATGCATTTCGAAAAAATCATCTTCAGTGATGAGGCACATTTTCACCTCAGTGGATTAGTCAATAAGCAGAATTGCCGCATTTGGGTAAATTATAATCCAAGAGTGACTGTCGAAAAACCAATGCACCCACAAAGAGTGACTGTTTGGTACGGTTAATGGGCTGGCGGCATTATCGGGCCTTATTTTTTCCAAAATGAGATCGGTCAGGCAATTACTGTGAATGGTGTTCGCTATCGTGAGACGATAACGAATTTCTTATGGCTCGACAGGACGGTTTCAGTTGCCACACAGCTAACGAAATAATTGCTCTTTTGCGCGACAAATTCAATGGCCGTGTTATCTCACGTGGTGGCGATG
This sequence comes from Pollenia labialis, assembly GCA_949318255.1. Lineage (NCBI taxonomy): Eukaryota > Metazoa > Arthropoda > Insecta > Diptera > Polleniidae > Pollenia > Pollenia labialis. The sequence continues at coordinate 112,494,475 of OX439141.1, forward strand.
TCAATTGGGTGCCAAGATCTTGTGATTTGACTCCGTTGGTCTTCTTTATTTGCGGTTATTAAAAAGGAAAGGTGTACGTCGATAAGCCAGCAACAATTCAAGAGCTAAAGGATGAGATTATATGGCACATTAACGACAAAGAACCTAAATTATGCCTCAGCGGCATCGAAAATTTGGACCATCGGATGGTGGTGTGCCGCCGAGGTCGCGGCAGCGATACCAATATTATCATAATAAAAAGAAATGACAGTAATTTCCTAAATAATTTGTGTTTTATTGAAAATCGACTTTGGCCCTTAAAATTTAACCATTCCTTATATAGTTTTGTCACATTTTTGAAAGTCGCTTCATTTTATTGATTTCTTAAATGTGCCCTTCCTTTTCCTACGGGCATTTTTTTAGAAGAAAATCAGTATTATAAGGGATTTCCCTACGTATAACATCACTGGATATACCCCATATTACCATACATGAGCAGTATAGCGTATCACCTTAAAAAAATTCAGTTATAAAACTAGAAATTACACGATTAAATTTCGTGAAGATCGGTTCATAGTTTACCATATGGCCCATATAAACCACAATCTCGGAAAACACTTTAGTACGCCTAAGACTGGAAAAAATGCTATTAAAATTTGGTCTGTTACATTGGCCTTCTTTAGACAAAAAATTTGATTCATACCTTAAGATCCGACTATAAAGTCAACGATATAACGAAAAAATCAAAATGGCGACCCCTTAAGTTCGGCAAAAAAAATATTTTTCGAAACCGCCTTGCAAAAATAATAAAAATAAAATATGACCTAATTTTTTATTGAATACATGAAAAAGTAAACCAAACCAACGCACACATGTGCGTATTGTACAATGTTGTCAACACATTGAACAAAATATTTCTTTTTGGTCAATACAAATCAAGAAAATTTTGAAAATTGGGAAAAAAAATTTCCATTAGTTAATCTGAAATTTGTTCCCAAAAACAAAAACATTTTATTAGTTGAAGGTTTCCTTTCAAACAGCTAGTAAAAAGTGAACACCCCTATTATACCACATTCATACTACTAGTCGAAAAAAGGTGTTAAACATAAACACAACATGTATTTAGTTTAGTGTGCCGCCAAAAACAATCAAAAACCCTTTAAACACTACAACCTGAAAAAACTTACAAACTACAAAAAAAAACAAACACAAACTATAAGACCCATCCATGTACATATATAATTGGGATTCTAACAGAAAGAATAAATGATGAAGTTTCTTTTTTGATGGATCATCAGCAAGTTTCAACAAAAGCGACCGATCGTTACAACTATGTATGATTATACCACAATATTTAACAAAATGATTAATCATTTGGCAGGTGGCAAAAGGAATTCAACACAACTTAACCAAAAAAAAATAAAATCAACTCCACAGCCACACACTCTTGTTACTTCATTTCTACTCGTTTAGCAGCAACAAAAAGAAACAAATACCCAAATTTTGATTTAAAACGGTACTTAATAACAAAAGGGATTGACCATTAATGCCGAGTTTTGTGTTTGCAGGGGTGTGCATGTGTTCGTGAGTTGCAGCTAAATGGTTAAAACTGAAATGAGGTTAACAAGAATGTAGTTAAAGATACATGTTGGAACAAAATGCACCGAGAAAAAATTATTTATTAAAAAGAGAAAATATATTTGTTACATTTTGAAATCCTTGACACAGTTTGTAGTTTTGTAGGCTGAATTGCCGAGAAGTCGGTATAAGTATTCACTGCTATTGCATATCGTTTGGGTAACTAAAAAATTTACCGATAAATCACTAGAAGACCATTCTTGAAATCTTCCACACACCCGAGAAATGATAATGCTTGTGTTAAATCTTAATTAATTTTGTATAGTCTCCTAGGACCAAGGCCTTTTCTAATACTTTGTTCGCACAGGTTAGGAATAAAAAGAAATACAAACTTACATGTCAAGAGGAGCCTTTGTAGGATATAGACATTACTGATCAGCTATGAGAAAAACAAAACGTTTTAAAATAACGATAGTTCCACACGGACATGAAAGATCCTAAGTGGCCACCAGACTGATAGATCAGGAAAAATTTTAATTATTTTACAACCAAATTTAGATGAGCTGGATTAAAAATTAAATCAGTTTTGATTAAAAATTTAAACGTTTACTTGTGTCAAACAACATTACTGAAAACAGAAAATCATTGTTTAAAACACTGCAGTTGCAACCAAAAACTGACGTACAACAAACGAAAAATTGTGTACAACTTCTCGCTATCGAGTAGGTTTGACAGCATCTGTTTACATTTAATGAATTAGAAGTAAAAACAAGAATATTTTTTTGGCCAATGACAAATGAAGAAGTGGAAGAAACGGCAGTCTTTCTACTTTAACTGCAGTTTATTGAACACTGCAGAAAATGTTGTAAATATCAAAAAAATTTAATTGATACTATTAATTTGTATACTGGTGCAAATTTAATTATTTCTTTTTACTAGATCACACATTTTTTAATTGTAATCAATTTTTATTTTTTTCTGCAGGGGGTCTTGGAAAATCTTCCAACTATGGGAGCTGTCCGGCTGGAAGAGCTGCCCTTACGTAGGACTTTTATTGTAAATATATTGTGGCGTATTTTACTTTGAAGGTTTTTATCTGTTTAACCTTTTTATATAAAATTTGGTTATTTTTGTTCAAAAACTGATTTATACGACTTTGTAAACTTTAAGTGAAGTCCATGCTATTAAAACTTCATTAGGATTTCGAATTTATACATTTTTTTACGGAAAATAAAAAATATTATTACATATTAGGAAGAACTTTTCTTTCAGTGTATTTTTATCGCATATTAACAACAGCAATAACACTATCAGTTCTCATCTTTACCCTTCTAAACACCTTAAACTGTCAAGTGTTTAAAATCAAACAGGATACAAAATGCATAAATACTTTAATACAAAAGGCGTTGATTATACGTTTGTATATGGGTAAGGTTCTTCAATTAGTCCATCCATCCGTCCATTCATCCATCCAACCGTTCAAAGTGAACAGTATGAGTCAGTTAAAAATTAACAACCAACCTAAAGGATTAATATTCTTCTTACTTTTTTCTCTGCCATTTTGATAACGTATTTGATTTGTATGGCGGTTTTGTTAGTTACACCTTCTCTTTTTTATTGTTTTTTTTTTATATTAAAATGTGCATTTTTGTTTGTTGTATTTAAGGTGTTTTTCTGATTCTTTATTGTAATGAAATGTTCATAATGAACTTCACCGGCTAACAAAAGGCGCCTTTAATAATTTTAAGTAAACATGTCTGCATTTTTAATAAAATTAAGGAATGAAAAAGGAGAATTTGAAAATAATATGCTGCCTTCATTATATAATTTGTTGATTTGTGTTTGTTTGGCAGGGCGCGTTTACCGTTTTCTTAGTTGTTGTTTTTTATTTTGAAAATTTCAAAATTGTTGGGGGTATTTGTTAATTATATGGCTATATCTTTTCCTTAAATCATTTCCCCACAGACATGGTTAGTTTCTTTATTTGGAAAGTTGGCGGCTTGTTTTAAAACCTTAATTATTTTAAGTCAATTGAATAAATTTTATATCTGTCTGAGATTTGTGTTAAGGTGTTTTTAATACTTGATACTTTTTTTGTTTCGAGGATAATATGCAAATGGGATATGTTACTAGGAAGAAGAAGGCTAAGTGAATATTTTTCATTTTTTTGTTATTTTTTTAAAAAAATAATGTAAATAAAGTTTTAAAAATCGTTGAAAATCAATTTCTTAGACAATTTGGCTTACTAAAGAAACACTTTTACTTGATTTATAGCGTTTCGTGGTTTGACAAAATTTTTTTTTAAATGTACTTAAAAATTGTTTTCGGTTATGCCCACACGCAGAGAAAAAATATGGTTGGGCATGGTTACGGCAACCACACTGTGTTTATTGTAACAATATATTGTTGTTGTACACAAATAATTGTTATTTTTATTAAATATCAGCAATATTATAGTTACTGTAAACATATTAATGTTTATCGCAATTATAAATTTGAGTATTGTTGACCGAAAAATAATTATTTTTCTAACAACTAAATTATGATAACTTTCAAAACATATTTTATTACTCACAACCATAACATGATATTTAATAGCCATAACATGATAACTTTATATACATTTATCATAATAAGTTTAAGATGCAATTAAAATATCGTTACTCTAACAATATTTTGGTATCGCCATTTGTAAAATAATTTTGTATCAGTTGTGTCGTGTTTTACATAAACATATAGAATTATTTGTTAGTGAGTGGCTAAATAATAAAAAAATAACCATTAAAATAAACAAGAAATTAAAAAAAAATATTAAAAAAGATATTACAAAATAACCATTAAAATAAACAAGAAATTAAAAAAAAAATAAAGAAAAAACATTAAAAAAGGGTTGAAGTGTCACAAAATAAAATATCTTTGCTAAAAAATTTGAATAATCTTAAAGTGGTGGAAATATTTGTGAAATATTGGTGCAAAATATTCACCATTACTGGTAAGTTTTGTGTTATTTTAAGAGAAAAATAATGAAAACTCCATAAAATAATTTATAAATAATTGCGACCTACGACAAAAAGATTACAGTAACTATATCATGTTTTTTATTTTATCATAAGTATTTTTTTCCAATAAAAATATTATTTTTAAAGTTGTATCATATTATGATGTAAAAAATTTATGTATAACAGTTCATATCACTTTGCATCATAATATGATTACTTCTAAACTTATTATGATTGCCATGACAATAATATGATTACTTCTAGGCTTATTATGATTGGCATGACAATAATATGATTACTTCTAAACTTATTATGATTGCCATGACAATAATATGATTACTTCTAAACTAATTATGATTGCCATGACAATAATATGATTACTTCGTAACTTATTATGGTTACCATGACAACAATATGATTACTTCTTATCTTATTATGATTACCATGACAATAATATGATTACTTCTAAACTTATTATGATTGCCATGACAGTAATATTATAACTTCTTAACGTTTTATGATTAACAGGATAACAATATGATTAAGGGAAAAATATTATGATGTTATATTACGAACATATTTGGTCATAATATGATTTAATAACAATCGTAATATGGTGACTACAATCATGAATCTTATCATAATATGTTGCTCTTAGAATATGTTTACCACAACCATGTTTTTTCTTTGCGTGCAATCTTGTTAAAAAACTAAATTTATTAATTTAATCGCTAAGTGCAGAAAGGGAACTACTTCAAACATTCATTTTGAGATAATGAAATAAAACATTATAGTAAATAATAACACTATGTGACAGTTGTATTTGACACCTAATCTTTATGTAAAATTGCCCGCTGAAATAAAATTACTTAAATAACAATGGATTGCTAGTGGAAATTGTTCAAGAAGTGAAAGAGCTACAGGGTGCAAAAGTTCAAACTTCATTGAAAATTTTATGATTTTTAGCAATTTCGCTCTTTTCAAGTTTATACCAAAATTGTAAAGTAATATTACTTACATGCGGCATTAGTTTATTTCAATACGAACCTTTTGCTCCAAACAAGGCCAAGATTGGTGCAAAAATGATAAAGCTACAAAAGATGTGGTGAATCAACCCACATAGTAATTTAAGAGTTTTAGGCTTTTTTAATATTTTTTGTTACTAAATATTTCGCTCGTTGTATTTACTTGGTGTGTGTTTTTTTTTGAAATTTTGTAAAAATTTCAAAGTTGGAGATTTCAAATAATTTTCTGTAACTTTGTCATTTTTTACAGATTTGGATCCTTGTGGACATCAAATGTGCATACTGAAATAAGCTAAAGTCGTAGTTGATAAAACTTAAAAAAGTTTATTGTTTGGTTTGAAAAAAAAATAACTTGAAAATAGCAAAATTGCAAAAAACATCAACATATTTGTGAAATTTTAACTTCGGTCAAATGTAACTTAGTGATTTCTTGGCCAATGTTTTCGAACGACCTGTTTTTACTTTGGTAATTTTATTATCTTTGAATAAAAATAAAGGAATATATAATCGTGCCATCATCTTTTTTGAAAAACGCCAATAACGGTTATTTTGGAATATGTATCTCGAAAACTGTTCTACTTTTGACCATTCCGACTTCAGATGCGGGTCCAGTGGACAATTTTTCATTTTAAAGATTAGGTGTCAGATTCATTTGGTTACGTCTTTGATGAAAATTTGTGACGCAGAGTAATAGATGCAATTTTTTATGTTGTTAGCTCCTAAAGGGGAGAACTGACTTCAATTTTAAGTTGTTTATGATGACACTTTTTACACATTTTTTTTTTTTGCAATTGAGAATCAGTTACATTAAGTAAATGTCAGCAGTTCCCTTTCCGCACTTAGTGATTCAATTATTTATGAGGATTTCGAAACATTAAGGTTTGTAGATGAACATTTTAGATTTATATCTCAGTTTTTTATATATTGATATTGTTAAATTTTGATAGCAAACTTTAACAGAGCAAATGAAAAATAAAACTCTAAAATGTTCGACAGCAAGATTGACTTTCCATTATATGGTGGTGATTTAGCTTTATGGTTACTTAACGTTAATAAAACATGATTTATTAATATGTTTTTATTTTTTTTTTTTTTTTTTTAATAATTATATACACTTCGCCCGGATCCAGAAAGAGAGAGACAGAATATTATTATTTATTTTCCTGTTCCAACATTCCTTTGTTTACAGAATCACTCACAATTCAGAGACACCAGCAAAATGTTCCGATACGATTCGTAATCATTGTATTTTGAAAATTTGATGTTTTTAACTTAATAATTTTAACAAACAGAATACGGAAATTGTTCTTCTTTTTACAAATTATTTTAAACATGCATAAAATTTATGTGTTTCTTCTGAACAATTTTATTTTAACATTTTTCATTTAAAATTAATATGAAACAATGATAATTTTAAAAAAAGTCCATATTTTAGCAGACATTTACTATTTTTTTCTGTGTGCGGAAAACCCTTTTTAACAGACAGACGGACACTGTTTATGTATGCATTAGGGCGGGTCGATTTGTATGGGAAACCATGGGTCTAAAACCAAATCCTAGTCCGCGCTTCTCGACTTGAAAATTTTTTTAGTTGGTTGAAAATTTTTCCAATGTAAAAAAAATTTTGATTGTAAAAAAATATAAAGTTCAAAAGAATAACCTTACTAAGCCATTTTATTAAAAAAATTCGATTTCTTTTTGGAAAAAGCTATTTTTTCAAAAAAAATTTTTTTTTCCAAGGCGGGCAGCCAAATTTTCAAGTCGAGAGGCGCGGATTAGGATTTTGTTTTAGACCCATGGTTTCTTCGGAGAACTTTCTTAGAATTTTAGGTAGATTACGTTTTTGCTATACGATTTTTAAAAAAAAAATCGACCCGCCCTAGTATGCATACTTAATGGGGTGTAAAATCAATATCGTAGAAATAAGAAAGGGAATGACAAACTTGTACACACCTTTTCAAGAATAATCAATATTCAAGAATTATTAGGTTTGTTCCCTTTCTAAAAATTGGGATCCCAATAAATAGTGTTATTTGTAATAATTACTGTATTTTAACTCATTAGAAAAACGTTCATATGATTGAACATAGAGCACCAACGAATCTCTTCCAATTTACACGATCAGCGGTAAGTGATTTGACTTAGTTGCATAATCTGTTTGTTTTATGGCATTCTTTTAAGGTTGTACGTTGCGATGCCCATGGGGATTCCATTTCAGGGCAGCTCTTAAGGTACATGTACAAAACAATGTTTTTTACATCTGACTTGTCAACTTTTAAGTCTGTCGAAATTGCTGTTTAACATAAGGCTTATAATATTCGGTGACATGATATTTGCTTCTGACATAGCCTCTGTTTTCTTGCATAGTTCTTGGCAAAGCTAAAAGAGTTCAGTCATCTTTAAATTTTTTTCTTTAAATTCGAAGACACCAATTTAGGATATTATAATGAAATGTTTTTTAATGTAAGTAGGTACATAATTTCTACAGCGGTGTTGTAAAATATAAACTTTACCCGGCTAACGATTCCGATTTCTGACACAGCTGATGCCAGATGGTTTGGCAGAAGAAAAAAGAGCACGATCTAATAGAAACGTTGTCAGATGACTTTGCATCTGACTTTTACAGAAGCAATATCACAAAGGTAACACACGATATGCATGTATAACGCAGTGGCAAATTTAATAAGTCAAATGTAAAAAACATGTTGTGCACATGTACCTTTACGTTGCCATTTCCAGGTTCACGCAGTATGTGACAAATCCAATTCAATTTTCGTTTTATTATTTCGGTGGTATATTAATAACATATTTTGTTTTGCCGAGTGCATGATTGCCTATGCGTCCTGGATACGGAACATTCTCGAAAATATTTTCTGTATATACTGTGGTGTAGGGTATGAAATGGTCGGGCTTGACTTTCAGACTTGGTTTTGATTAAGTTGTGAAAAATTATTTTAAACATTTTATTTTCCTAACAAATATTTGTTGATTCATAAGCAAACATTAAATAAAATTATAAAATAGAAAAAAAAGTAATAATATACGATTTGCTTTCGTGGTTTAACATTGCAATATGTGTCAACATTTCCTGATATGTGTCTAACTAATATTGAAAAAGTTCAGGTGTCGCGTCGTGTCATTATGTCATTTAGTTTATCTCAGCTCATTATTTTTTCTAACAAACATAAAAAAAAATACTAAAATTTTATCATAGACAAACAACAAATATTTTAAAAATATTAACAAGCAATATTAAGTCTCCAAGCCACTAAGAGTTATGGAATGGTTTTCCAAGATAATCATTGTTTAGGCAATATTTGTGTCCCAAAGATAATCTTGTGTTTACATTATCCTTTTATTTTACAAACATATTTTTTCCTCTTACAAGAATACTGATAATTTTTTATTTTTGTTGAGTCAGTCAATGAAAAGAATATGATTTTGTTTTGGGTTTTACTTTTTGATGCACTTTACTAAAGATTTGTTTATGTATTTCTAGTTTTTTATCTTTACAGGTTGATAGTTTTATTATCATTGTTAATTGTTTATTTAAGTTAAAGAGTTCATTCGATATTTATCTGATATTCTTCTGTGGGAATTTTTGTTATAACTTAGTTTTAATAGTTTTAAAATAGTTTTTATATTAAGTGTTTGTTAGTAATGAGAACAATAATAACAAGTAATTTGAAACTAATTAACATTTCTCAAACTGAAAAATTGTGTGTTTATAGGTGGTCATGTTTAAAAAAAATTTAAAAATTTTCAGAATAAGAACATAAAAGCAAAACTGGTAAATATCGGTTACAATTAGTAATCAATTAGATACCTTTTTAAAAAGAATCGTAATGATTATTTAACTCTATAAGAAAAATTTTCTGATAACTAATTGATTACGATTACAAGTTATCAAAAAATAATCTGAAGTACCAGCGATTACTACATAATAATCAAAAAGAAGCAAAAGTAATCAGAAAGTAATCCAATTACTTTCAACGATTGTGTATTCATTTGCACTAAAATGTTGTTCGAAACAGTTGATAACCTATTCAAAGTTTTCAGAATCAATAAATTTGTATATATATATTTATTTTAAAAATAACATAAGCAATATTAACTACAGCACGTAATGCAAAATAGCTGAAGAAAAATAGCTAAAGAAATAGTAAGTTGTAAACTTATTTATTAAACAAAAAAAAAACATAATTTTATAACATGTTATTAACAAATGCCGAGCAACGATTATTGACTGAATAATCGGTCGGACACTTATAATAACATATTTTTACAATTGGCCTTCATTAAAACTAGTTGTTCAAAGGAAAAATCAGACAATGATTGTCTTATCTGAAATCTGAAAATAAATTCTATAAATATATACTTGGCTTCATTTAAGTAACCTTAAATCTCACTTTTTCTACTTTTATGTTAAATTCAGTAAAAAAATATTAAAAAATTTTGGGTTCTTGTGAATAGCAAAAATTCAATAAAAATCAAGTCAGGTGCTAAAAACAGCAAAGGGCATTGCATAAAAAAGTTATGTTTTTAAGCACTTCTTACTTGAAACAAATCAAAAACTTGGTCTTATCATATTCTTTAAAATGGAAAATACTGCTTCTAAAAACCTTGACCCTTTTTTAGTTGAAATACCCCTTTTTACCCCTTTTTCAGGAAAATCCCCTTTTTGTGACCCTTTTCAAAAATTTCAAACGAGAGTGCAAGAGTAGGATTTTTGCGTGATTATTTCGTGACTTATATAATATTCTGATAAAAACCTTTAATGTGATTTGAAATATTTAAAAATATTTCCAAAATAGTAGTAGTTAATTATTAAATTGCAAAAAATAGAAATTAAGATAAATGCAAGCAGAATAAAACAATAAATCCCAGTAATAATATTCAGGGACACACAAAATCTTATGTTGTTTTCTTTTCTGACAATAATGTTCCATGTATGCTACCATTCGCGGGGGTTTTTGTTCTATTCTAAAAATAAATGCAAACGTGTGAGAAGTTGTCGTTTTCCTTTCTAAATAAACCAGTACCTTATCTGACATCTTTAAATGTGCTATTTTGATTTAACCTATACTTATTAAGGTGCATCTAGACGACATGGTTCTTACATCTGACTTATTAACTTTGAAGTCATATGTAATTATGCATGTCTGTCAAAATTCCTGTTTAACAGAAGGTTTATAATATTCAGGCACAAACGTGCATCTAATTTGCTTCTGGCATTGTCTCTGTTTTTTTCGCAAAGTTATTGCAGAATAGTTATTGCAGTTCTGGCAGTCGTGTCAAATACTTTTTCGGTTCGAAAATAATTTATTTCTCTCAATCGATACTTAACAAATCGAAATTAATTTTTCAGTGCTGTAAAGTATTTATTTAGGTTTCTACAACGTTGTAAAAATAATTTTGATTCCTTCAGTATCGACTGAAAGAATTAAAAACAAAATTGCTTTCGAATCGAAAAATCGTTCCTTAGTGTTCGGTTCATTAGAGTTGTCGAAAACACAAATTCTAACGGTGTTAAGCATTGTGTTCGTCTACACAAACACTAATAAATATATATCGTTCCTTGGTGTGCGAGCCGAACGCCAAATAATGTTCTGGAGCCTAATTCTGGCAGTCGTGTTTGAGTAATTTCTCGATTCGAAAGCAATTTCTTATCTAATTATTTCAGTTAATATTGAACGAATCTGAATTATTTTTTCAGTGCTATCAAGCATAAATTTGAGTTTCACAATACTAAAAAAATAATTTCGGTTGACTGAAATAAAATTGCTTTCGAATCGAGAAAGTACTCGATTACGACTGTCAGAATTAGGCCCTATTTATTTTAGAACACTGCAATTTTCTGAGAAAATTGAATTGATAAAAATCGAGATTTCCATACAAAAATAACGTTTTTTACTGTTTATGTTTTTTCACTTAAAAATTAGGTACCTTCACTTAATTGTGAATAAATGCGAAACGCTTTCATCGATTTTTATGTGATATATCTTATTTTGATCATTAGCTGTGTGACTTCACGCGAAAGTAATAACACTTTAACTTTTCCTGTTTTAAATTTTTCATGAGTTTTATAAATACAAAATTTGTAATTTTTTTTTTATATTTTATTTTACGTAAACAACTATTACCCAGCCATTTTTTTGTGATTTTCAAAAATTTAATTGGCTAACAATTATGTACATCTTTAAAAAAAAGAAAAGTTTGAAAATATTTTGATATGATATTTTAAACTTTTTATTTTTGGAAAAAGCCAAAAATACGATTAGTTGCTGTTACTTTAAACTGTGAGCTGATGGAAAAAACGAAGACTAGATTTGAAATCAGTGACCTCAAATTAGTAAAAAAAATTGCATCAAACTTTTAATCAACACAAAAAAAATTAAAATTTTATTCCCTTGTGTTGTTGTTAGTAGTCTAATTGCACTTAAAAGCCCTTTTAGTGAAAGTTTAGCAAAAAAAAAAAACACAAAATAAATTTCTCCACATAAAAGTTTTAACACCCCATTATAAGTAAAAGAAAATTGAGAAAAGATGAAATTAAATTCAGCTCATTAAGATTTTAAAACTAAATGTCAAAAGGATTTTTAAATAAATTTGGTAAAAGTAGAACATTTTTAACCTTACAGTATAAAAAGAGAAAAAATATGATTAAAGCACATTTCCATTTTATATATCTGTTGCAAAAAGGAAAAAGTGCTTAAGTTGAATTAAGCTAAATTTGAATTAGTGGCACCTTCAAAATTAGACATGGACAAGGTTTGAATAATTTTATACGATATTTTAGAATTTTATAGCAAAATGTTTTTTTGCCTTTATTATTTTCAGGTTCAACAACATTTGCAATAAAAAGTTTTGTTTACTTCTCCCTGCGACATTAGGAATATTTAAGACATCAAACTTAAAAAACTATACCGCAGAGAAGTGGTGAGCATATCGCACGCTAGTTCAAAAGTGACTCAATTAAAAATTTTAATTTTTCGGGCTTAAGCTGAAGGTCCACACCATGCGTTTATGCGTCTGTCCTTTTTATGCATTTGACAAAAAAGTTGAATCAGTGTAATTGCATATGACAAGTTACACACCAAAATGCATAGAATGCATAGACGTATGAACGCATCAAAGTAGGTTTACTTTCTACTTTTGTATCCGTCGCATGTGTGGTGAATAAAAGTCAGCTGTTATTGATGGCAATGGATGACAAATCATATTTTATTTTCAATGTTATCGATAAATATGTTTGTGTGGTGGATTACTTTTTACTATTTTTTTGCATTAAAAAAGGTTTTTAATAAGAGAAAAAGCTTTCGTTATTAAGATTGTATAAACTTTAAATAATAAAATACATTAAAATTAATTTTAAGCACAATTTTATCACGAACAAATTTTGCCATTCTAGTTATCGATTACTTTTATGTTCTGAGTGTCATCTTTGTTGTGTTTATTATATTTTTTTTTTTAACAAATGCCATGAACTGGAAACTTATTAATACCGTGAAAAATCTTGAATATTTTTATAATAAAAGCTTACTTTTCTATGAATTCTTTTAAACAAATTCTATTAAAATATCAATTACACTTTCCATTTTTGGCAAAATTGCTTTTAATTGATAAACATATTAGCACAACAGCTGATAAAAAAAAAAAAATTTGGCGCATAAAACGCATGGCATGTAACTTGAATTTAGAAACGCATAAAATGCATAGAAAGTATCATACGCATCTACGCATGAACGCATGGTGTGGACCTTCAGCTTTATATATCAGTATATTTTGTTGTTGTTAACAATTGTTGTAAACAGTTATGTCTTTCTTTATGTTTCAATTAATAAATGAAACTTGTTTTTAGTTGTTCCAAAAAATATAATGGTGGTAGATCCCTACTGCTAAATGCTAAAAAGTCTTAATTCGAATTGTGGCACTTTTGATAAAATAAATCTGCGTGGAGTTTATATTAATTAGACTTGTGTCAGTTAAGAATTTGGCAAAAGTGTCAAAAATTGAAAAGAATTCAGCTAAGCTGACATTATTTAAAATAATTCGGTAGCTTGTGCAAAAAATACACCAATCAAAAGACGCAACAAAAAATTGTTTATTATCTAATGTAAAAATATTAGAAAAAAAACATTTTAGATCATTATCTATATGGATTTTCTACCAAATTGTCCAAAGATTTCTATTAATTTTTTTTTTAGGTCCAAAACAGTCGGAAAAATCGGTTCAGATACGAAAAAGTTATGGCCAAAATAAATTTTTTTTTTAAATACCCCTTTTTGGGAGCCAAAGATCTTTCCGAGTCCAAGTTTTATAACCCAAGTAAATAGTAAATTTCTTCTTAAACACGTCGGTATATAAATCTTTCAAATCGGTTAAAAAATGGCTGAGTTATTACAAAAATACTGAAATCCCAAAATTACTCTTTTTATACCCTTCACCGAAGGTAAAAGGGTATATATTAGGGTGATCGATCGAATAGTATTCGACCGGTTTTAACCGGTTATTTTAGTTTTGCCCAAGTCGAATATTTTAAAATGTCCATTTTTCGAATATCGAATAAACCGGTTATTTTAGTAAAATAAACCGGTTACTTTAGTAATGTGTAATTTATATACTTATTCCTTACTTTTGTTTTAAATGCACCCGTAATTTAAGTATTTTTCTAATTGAATATTTGCAAACTTAAAGTTTTTATAAAAAATGTCAAAACAAAATGAAACGTGTGTTCTTGTAACAAAAACCAAAAACAATATAAAGTACTACAAAAAAAGATCAGCTTAAAAAGTAATAAGCAATTGGACAGTATTATAAATACTATATATAGCTTTACAAAGATGTCATCTCTGGTGATATTTCGAACTGACTTAAAAAAAAATTGTGCTTAATCGGCCCTAAAATGATAAGTGGCAAAAGTTCTTTACATCACGACTTATTAGTCACTTTTAATTAGTCTACAAGCTTGACATAAATATACGCCAAGTAAAACTTAACAGGGTCAAGTAGTTTTTAAGAGACTGCAAATAATACTTTACTAAAATATGCTGCCAATAATGAATGAAAAACTCTTAAGTAGTTCCAGCACATCTTCATGCTTAAAGCAAGAACATACCGGCGGAATCAACGTTATGGGAAAATTCATCAGTTTTATTTATTAAAACACCAAGAACTTAAAATAAAATTGAAGGAATCAAAAATGTCCTGGAAGGGTTTAAGTTGTGTGATCGACGAATTGACAGATAGTTCATACAAAAAAAATGTTCATATTACTATTGTTTCTATAATGCTGAAACAAAAATAATTGAAATATATAATCCTGGATAAGAGGTTTTGTTTGCCACTTTTCAAAAATATGGCTGAAGTTTACTGCTTCATATAGACATGCTTCACCAGCAACAAATTAAAACTCATTTACAATAAATTTAGGAAAATATGTCAAATAATAAATTTATTGCATTCCTGTATTTTTAAAACCAATGTTTTTAAAAATTCTAAAGCTATGTTCACACCTATTAAATATTTGGCTCCTAACGTAAAGAATTGTTTGATTTTGCAAAACGTTTGGCTAGAGCAAACATTATTTAAGGGTTTCGTAACTACATTATACATAAATGCTATTATCATCTTAGACATAAAGTTTAGCAAATAACAAGAAATTATTTAAAATAATGCTTTAGTTTTATCAATTTACTGGTCACGCTTTTGTTTGATTTTATCGTCAAATATTTGTTAGGTCTAAACATACCTTTTGTCACATCTATGTATTTTGTTGGTTCCTTACCTTCGTGAATTGTTTTGTTTTTATTCTAATTAACTTTTTATTACAAAAACTAATTTGATTTTTGTATTTTTATGTATTCGAATAAAAACCGGTTAACCGGTTATTTTAAAAATGCTTAACCGAAAGCCAGTTTTTTTAAAATAGCAACTATTCGGAATATTCGGAAACCGGTTATTGAAAAAAGTCGAATAATCGATCACCCTATGGCGGAATCAACGATATTGGAAAATTTATCAGTTTTATTTATTAAAACACCAAGAACATAAAATAAAATTGAAGGAATCAAAAATGTCCTGGAAGGGTTTAAATTGTGTGATCGACGAATTGACAGATATTTTACATAAAAACCATGTTCGTATTACTATTATTTCTATAATGCTGAAACAAAAAAAAATTTTAATATATAATCCTGGATAAGAGGTTTTGTTTGCCACTTTTCAAAAATATGGCTAAAGTTTACTGCTTCATATAGACATGCTTAACCAGCAACAGATTAAAACTCACTTACAATAAATTTAAAACTCACTTACAATAAATTTGCTTAACCAGCAACAAATTAAAACTCACTTACAATAAATTTGGGAGAATTTATCAAATAATAAATTTATTAAATTCCTATATTTTTAACCCTAACCATACTAAAACGGGTACCCCGGTACCCGAACGTACTTTGAAGTCATATTTTTCTTAAACTAAATAAAATACAAATTTGAGGCTCCACAAGTTCCTTCAGATAACCATTTTCTAAAGTTTTTTTCCATCTAAAGCACTCTTGATTCTTTTGGATTGACTCTGGAGCCACCCAAAGTCGAATAGTCGTTTCCCTCCTGATAAGGGTACCCGGGTACCCTTATATAACTTTTTACATTTTGTATGAAAAAAAAATTATAGTATTTTTTTGTTTATTGGTTATTTAATTCAAAAAAAATATTTTACATCAAACTTTGTACATTTATAAAAAATAAATAAAACTGTTTACTAATATTGTTGCATAAAAGAACAAGATACAAAATTAACATCTAGTGCAGCGTGAAGCAATAGTTTTGCTATGCGTATTGCACATTGGTCGTTTACAGCATATTTTGCGTGTTTTTGATCAGATTTTGGATCAGTTGTCACGCAAAGGTAGCAGCGACCCTTTATTGGCAACCGTCAAGTTTTATCTCGTTTGGTTGTATCTGATGGGACTGCAGCATCCTGGAAAGCTTCTTTAGGGATGGTTTATTTGTCATAAGTTCTAGAGCTGCCCGGACGTTATAGTGTCGTGTTATTTGATTATCATTAGCTCTTTTGTTCATATTTTTAGTTGCCAACTCCTCGCCAAGTGATGTTTAAAATCCTCGACGAGAGCTTCGTTTTACTTTTGCGCTTGGATCAAGGCTGGAGTAGACACAAAATGCACCCAATGCAGCTACGTCAATCATATTGAAAAAAACTGCCAATGGCCATCTTTTTGTTTTGCGTTTGGTGGTATATTTAGACACCATCTGGTCCATAACATCTACTCCGCCTTTTGTTTTGTTATAGAAGTCATTAATCTCCTCTTTTCAATTAATAGTTGGCTCCCCTCGAGTATAATGCATTGTTGACAGAAGGAAAACACTTCTCCTTCTTGGTAACAACAGACAAAAGTGTTCCGTTTTTGTTGAAACCATATCGGGGTGTACCTATATCGTCCGTTGTGTTTGGACGTAGCTCTTTTGGCTCTTTGGCTTTGTTTTGTCGAAGGGTACCGACGAGACTTATTCCTCTAACTTGTAGCCCATTGGCCAAAGGAAGTGAAGTAAAAAAATTGTCGGTTGTTACATTTATTCCAGATTGTGGAATATATTGAGTGAAACTGGTTCTACCTCTAAATGGAAATGATCTAAAGACTTCGACGATGGTATATTTGCCCTTACTTTGGGGGCTTGCCCAGCAGCACTTGGTGTAACTTAAGATGATGGTCCCCCATCAGAAGATATTGGTTCAGACACATTCATTTCCATAACAAGTGCATTACGTTAACGCGACATCGAAAAAATTTATAAAACAAAAAAAGCAAAGACACACAACCGTACGCATCAACACCAAACAAAACTGAGAATGCAAAAATATAATCGAAACGATGCATACCCACAGTGTTATTGTATATAACATATAAATACAAACAGGGGATTCCCCGTTTCTAAATGCATAGCATAAATAATAACGGACAAATAAACACACACGGGTACCCGGGTACCTTTGTCAGGAGTCTATGTGTGTAAATGTTGTCAGTACGGTTAGGGTTAAAACCAAAGTTTTCAAAAATTCTAAAGCTATGTTCACACCTATTAAATATTTGACTCCTAACGTAACCATCAGTTATCTTAAAGAATTCTTTGCTTTTGCAAATCGTTTGGCTACAGCAAACATTATTTCTTAAATACTTTATATATAAATGCAATTATCATCTTAGACATACAGTTTAGCAAATAACTAGAAATTGTTTAAAATAATGATTAAGTTTAATCAATGTACTGGTCACGCTTTTTTTTGATTTTATCGTCAAATATTTGTGGTCTGAAAATACCTTAAGTCATATCTATCTATTGAGGCCCTATGCTCCTTATGGGATCGACGGGATATGTATTTGGTTGGTTCCTTACCTTGAATTGTTTTGTTTTTATTCTAATTAACTTTTTATTACAAAAAATAATTTGATTTTTGTATTTTTATGTATTCGAATTAAAACCGGTTAACCGGTTATTTTAAAAATGCTTAACCGAAAACCGGTTTTTTTAAAATAGCAACTATTCGGAATATTCGAAAACCGGTTATTGAAAAATGTCGAATAATCGATCACCCTAGTATATATAAGTTTGTCATTCCGTTTGTAATTTCTTCAATATTGATCCTACATATATATTCTGGGTCCTTATGAAAAGCGAAGTTCGAATCTGAAATCTGAAAAATTAAGTTTTTTGAGTTGAGTCACTTTTGAACTAGGTGTGCTGTTTGACTCAGCACGTTAATAGTTTTTCCAAAAAACTATTTTTTCCTTTTGTGCTTATCTCATCTCAAACTAGTATTAATTTCGCTACTTCGTAAGCGTCACCCTTTCTTTTGAGGACATATGTATTTATATGCCAAAGTTTATGTTTCTAAATTAAAAGACGACCAGTTATAAAACAAAAAAGTACCAAACAATACTAACGAAAATTCAAAAAAAAACCAGTAAAAGAACATAAAAATACAAAAAAATCACTCATAGGTACTTATCCACTCAGGACGTTACATGTTTAATTTTATGTTTACATGTAAAATATTAACTAGAATTAAAGAAAGTACCAATTGTTTAACAAAAAGCTTAAGAAAGGAATTGATTTCCCGTAATTCCCCCTTTTTGGTCCTTTTTTTTCACCCCATTTAAGTATCAGAAATTGCAATATTGAAGTAGGAGCCCATAAATAACCGTTCGAATTTCCAAAAGTATTGAATTCTTATTTTGACTTTTTATATTAGTTTCGAATGTGATATAAACTTTATTTCTATGTTTAAAAAAAAGATGGTGTGACAAATCGGTTCCAAAATACAGGTTTAATCCTTTTATTCCCTAAAAGGCCCGGATTTTAAAAAAATCAGAATTTACCCGTTTTTACATTTTCGTTCCCCTTAACATTCGAATTTTAAAAATCCCGTCTTAGTGGATCAATTTAGGGAAAGACCAACCTCCTGTCAGACTTTTAGGCTGTGCGGTGATAAATCAGTCACTAACGTTACTATTTGATATGGATAGATAACCCAAGTTTTTTGTCAATTTTTATGCATAAACTTAATTCAAAGGTTTACCCTTTATGATTTACCTTTCTTGATTTTATGATATTCATAGCCCAGTTCTTGGGACGTCGACTAGGTTAGGTTAACACAGGTTGAAACTGAAAAACAGCTTTGTGGTTTATATTATTTCAATAAATATCAAAATTTTAAGCAAAGGGTATTCCTTTATATTTATATACTAATATTGGTAGTAAAATCGTTTTTTTGTTGTTTTGTTTAGCGCGCCAAAAACCCTGTCTTATCTTTGCAATAGAAAAAGAAAATAAATTATTATTGGTTACGTCGAAAGGTTTTTAGAAATTACTGTACCACATAGAGTACGGTAGATCTATGTGGGTTAAAAACTATTACACGATAGGATTTCGGATGTTTGCCAGTCGTATTCTCGAAATCAAGAATTTCGGAAATTATATAACATGCATATAAAAAATATCCTTTGAATTATCGGGAGTTGCAATTTTTAAGTTCAACATTTTGACCCAAAGAGGTTGTGACCCGAATTTGTTCTATTTCGCTTTTTCTCTATTAGTTTTCGAAACGACGTCGTTTTAAAATTATAATTTGTCTGTTTTTTTAACACTATGGGGTTACCTTGTTTTTTTAAAAAATACCTGGGGTTATCTAGTTTTTACAAAACAATTGGTATTTTTCTGATTTTTGTTTTTCAAATAACTTTTAAATGAGAAACTATATCAAAATTTCGATCTGACATTGTTAATGATTCTATTTTTTCGTGTTATTTCAATTTTTGCAAAAAGTGGAGTTAACAAGTTTTTCTATACGGCCACAGAAATATTTCCTATTTAATATTTAAATTTGAATACAACAGTTAAACGTCAAATTGTAGCTTGTGGCCTGCAACAAAAAACGTAACATCTGAAAGTGTACGTTCTCGAAGATATACAGGGTTATGCCGCAATTTTCTGTTATATAATAATGAGAATAACACTATTGTTTGATTATATGTTAGTTATAAAACTTTCAAACGAATTCCCGAAATCGGGTACTTCAAAGTCATTCTAAATTTTGTCTCTTAATATTGTGAACTCAAAGCTCATACAAAATAACCAATTTAAAATACCTTTCTTTTTCCAATGAGAACTTAACTCCCAAAATTAAATTTAAGCAATATAATGCAAATAATAAAACATTTTTATGACTTTTGTTTTGTTAACACAACAAGTTGAACTTGTAAAAAAATCAAAAATTTAAACGCAAAACAATTTAATGAGTATTGTCAAGAGCTTAACTAAAACACAAGTTTCAGAACTCTTAAATTAACAGGGTCATTGCTTAAAATAAAATTTCGACTAAGCTAAAAAAGTACTAAAATTCAAAATGATGTTATTGTCTGCTGTAATACACCCTCCAGAAACAGACGTCAGACAGATGAAGCAAACCACATGTAATAAGATTTGTTTTATTACAAGTATTATTCACAAAAAAAAAAATCAAACTTATTCCTTTTCTCTTTTAGTAAGTTAGTATAGTTTAATATTAACAAAACACACCAAAATCATGTTTATGTTTAAAGCTTACATAAATCGCCAAAAAAGCCCTTTTAAAAAATCGACAATAAAAATGTTTAAAAGGACAGCTTAAATGTACAAAAAATATTTCAACTAAAAGCCCGGCACCACACACAAAAATATAAAAAATACTTGCAATAAATTCTGGGTGCTTTTTAGGTGGTTATTTAAAAGCGAGGTTAAAACAACGAGGGATAAGCGAGAAGCTGTCATAAGTATAATGTCGTCGATATTTTTTCTTAAAGTTAAAATTAAATAAATTGTTTAAAATATGTTAGAAACTAATTTCCAAGACTTTAATACTCACGCCACAACAGTATAATGCATCCGTGCCGATGTTTGTTACACCTCATTGGCCCAAGGACCAAGCCTTTTTTAAAGCTTCTTTTTGCCCATAAGCCATTTTATTATGTTAGTATTTAAATTTAATTTGGTCCAAACTTATTTTATTCTAATCAAAATCAGCTTATCAAATTTTATTAGACAGTCCATAATTCTCCATACCTCCCAAACAAATACCTCAAAAACTTCCTTAAAAAAAGGGTGGTTAAATTTTAAGGGCCGATATTGAATGTGAACCACACCTAAACGTCGAGGTTTTTCTGCATTTCATTTGCCATTTCTTAATTTCAGGCTAACTTAATTTGAACCATGGAAAGATACTCAATCAAGCAATGCGTTAAAGTTATTCAGGTTTATTATAAAAATGGGCGTTCAAATTAAAATGCATATCGTGCACTTCGTGATTTTTCGGTCAATTTTATCGTCCAAATGTGAGTACAATTGGAAAAATCGTGCAAAAATTTGAGAGAAACGGGTCTGTAGGAGATGTGAAAACACCAGTGCATGCTTGTACAGCTCGTACTCCAGAATAGTTTGGCTGAAGAGCCGTCGACCTCAAATCGGCGTCGTGCCCATTAATTGCACCTCTCACGCTCGTAGTTGATGAACATTATGCATAAAGACTTGCATTTACACGCTTAAAAGGTGCAATTGACTCAAGAACCAAAGCCTCTTGACCATTCCAAACGTTGTCAATGGTTAGAATGGTGGAAAGAACTGGCAACAGTGGATGATAAATGTTCGATGA
This sequence comes from Pollenia labialis, assembly GCA_949318255.1. Classification (NCBI taxonomy): domain Eukaryota; kingdom Metazoa; phylum Arthropoda; class Insecta; order Diptera; family Polleniidae; genus Pollenia; species Pollenia labialis. The sequence goes on from OX439141.1 coordinate 112,516,263, forward strand.
AAATTATCTTCAGTGATAAGGCACATTTTCACCTCAGTGGATTCGTCAATAAGCAGAATTGCCGCATTTGGGCGCATTATTATACAAGAGTGATTGTCAAAAAACCAATGCACCGCTAAAGAGTGACTGATTGGTGCGGTTGATGGAAAACGAAGCATCATCGGGCCGTATTTTTCAAAAATAAGGCCGGTTAGAAAAGAAGAATGATATGAAAAATTAAACAAAGCTAAAGGCATGTTCAGACATAACAAATATTTGACGAATAAATCTAAAAAAGGCGTGACCAATAAATAGATCAAACTTCAGCTTTATTTTTAACCATTTCTATTGATTTACTAAACTTTATTTATAATTAGATATTCGTATAATATAATTTAGAAACGGTTAAATGATGCTTGTTTAGCCAAACGTTTTGCAAATACAAACAAAATTTTAAATAAAACTGGGGGTGCGTTTTGGACGTCAACTATTTAACAGGTGTGAACATTGCTCAAATCGTTTGTATTGTTAGCTTGCCTTTGAGCCCACATAAATGGCATTGTCTTAAAATCGCCGCATCGCATCTCAAATGATACAAAGTTTTAGAAACATTTAATGATACCTTGTACATTTGACATTTCTGTTACACAATGTTTCATACTTTATAAAGATGAACAATAAGTCAAACATTAACGGTATTCAGTGTTTGAAACGTTTTAGGTAATAATTGATAGTAAGCGGTATTTTAAGCAACTTTGCGATGCTAGATACAAAGTAGGTAACAGCTGATATACAGAATTACTTGTAGTGAAAATTTACAAAAAGATGTGTGATTACTTTCTAAAATTAAAACTACAAAGAAGTGTAAAAGAAAATATTATCGCAGCATTTGTAGATTTTATTTACAAATGTAAGCTGTCCGAGTGCCAGAGATGCAAACGCAATACACGTAAGAGAAAGAGCTACACAGTTTAAGCATTGCTCAAAAGCAATAATGTGACAATTGCAATTCTGTGTATTTTGTTCTTCGATCGCAACCAAAAGCTATAATATTTTTCATTTGCACTTTCGCAAGACCGTTTGCATCAATCACTGAACTCCCCAATTAAGTTTTCGCTTTCAAGTCGCGAAAATAATTTTAAGGGCGAATAAGGTTGTTTAAAAAGTAAAATAAAAAGCAGAAATTCCCAAATTCTATTTGTTAAAATTATTAAGCTAAATCCATCAAATTAGAGTAGAGAGAGTGATTACGAAAACTATGTCGGGCATGCTGCTGGTGTCTTAAAATTGAGAGTTCTTCCGAAAGCAATGGGCGGAATACAACCAAAATGAGAGCAACATGTGTGATACCGTATTCCGATATGCACTTTAATTGAGTTTTCACAAAAAATGACATTATTTAGCTCAATTATCTTTATATATAAAACAGGATGTGTGTATGTATGTATGTAACGTATGGACTCCAAAACGGCTGGGCCGATTTTGATGAAATTTTCAGGGAATCTTCAGAATATTCAGGCGAGTGACACTGATTTTTGATTTTGATTTTGATTTTTGATTTTCGGCCTGCGGGCGGAGGGGCGTGGCAAAATCCAATATGTATATACAAATGGTGTACAAAATTTATAGTAATTCATAAAATGAGAACGGCTGGGCCGATTTCTGTAAAATCCCTTTGGAAAAGTCGGATAATTGGAAAAAGCGAAAATCGAGTTTTTGTATGAAACTATTCCTTAACGGCTTTCCAAATCAAACAATAGAAAGTTCTTAGTGTAAATCATGGAAAATTGCAGAAAATGCGGAAAATTGGAAAAATCGAAAATTGATTTTTTTGTACGAAATTTTGTGTCAAATTATTCCTTATTGGCTTTCCAAATTAAAAAAAATAGAAAGTTCTCAGCCAAAATCCGATAGATGGCGTTATACGTTAACTTAGACTTTGCGCAATCTGACAGGTGTCATTTTGGTATATAAAATTGGGTCGAGGCGAAGTTCGCCGGGGCCGCTAGTTATCCATATAAAATAGCAATTTAGTTATTGCTTAATTAATGCGAAATTGTTATAAATATTGAGAAAAATTAAAATATATACCAAAATATCGGACATTTTTAGTAGAACATATTTTATAAAAAACTCGGAAATTCGGTTCAGATACAAAAAAAGTTATGGCCAAAATTAATTTTTTTTTTAAATACCCACTTTCGGGAACTATAGATCTCTCTGAGTCCAAGCTTTATAACTCATGTAAATGGTAAATTTCTTATTAAACACGTCGGTATATAAATCTGCCAAATCGGTTAAAAAATGGCTGAGTTATAACCGAAATACTGAATCCCCAAAAATTACTCTTTTTTTATAATTAACTTTGTTAAAATAAGTTATATATACCCTTTTTACCTTCGGTGAAGGGTATAAAAAGAGTACATTTCCCGTTGGTTTCATCCCATCCCGATTTTGATATAGTGTTATTATTCAATGCAGTTGTAAACACCAGCACAAATGCATTTTGCCACACGAAGGGTTTTTTTCAAATACCAAAGAGAATGGCGATGCCATGTCCTCTTCGTAGAACCATCTGTGCTCGAAAATCTTAAATACATAAAAATGTTATTTCAAAATTATAGTTTTGTTGCTGCAAAAACAAAAAGCATAAAAATCTTAGCAAAAACTTAAACGGATTAACAACAAGTGTTGTTTAAAATCAAATCTTTGTATTTTTTTCTTGGCAAATTTTATGATTCTAAAGAGAAAATTGTTTTTTTGTTTTGCAAAAAATATTACTTATTTATTTTCCAAAATTAATGTTATTTGTTTCATTTTGAATTTTTTTTGTTTTTTTAAATTACAATTATTCTTGTTGGCAGATGACAACAAAATTGTTCAACATGTTTAAAATCAATTTCTGTTAACATGTGTCCGGTAGTTTATCATATTAACTTGTTCAAATTCATTATAATTTCTTAAGACAACGCTTTTCTGTTAAAACTTAAAGCAAAGTGAATGTTGCAGGGAGAGAGCAATCGAGCTTCTGTTATTAATGTTTAAATATGAAATTGACTTTTTACCACAAAAATTAAACGTTTTTGACAATGAAACTCAAGAGGAAAAAATGTAGTGCAAAGTTTGTAACTTTAATAAACCAAAGGTAGAAATCAAAATAATTTGCAACATTGTTTTTGAAACGGAAATGTTGAAATCTTTATGTTAAATTTAAAAGTATTTTCCTACTATTAAAGGTGTTATGATACTAGCTTTTTTTTGTATTTTTCCAATTTTGAAGAACATTGCAAATATATATTTGTATAGGAAAACTAACCAAGTCTTAAGTTTTCGGTGAGTATTAAATACTACCTAATGCTGCTAACTAAAGCCAAGGGTACACGGAATGAGAAAATCCACATGGGCATGTGGTTCTGACGTAATATTGACGTCAATACGAAGAATATGTGTATTTTTACATTCCGGTTACTTAAGGCTTATGATTTCCTCTTCAAAATGTTTTGTTCATGGGCAAGGTCTTACTTAGAAGAACTTTCTTATAATCTTAAGCTATGTTCACACCAATAGTTATATTTAAAAATTATTTTCTTTTGAAAAACGTTTGCTACATCAAACATCATTTAACAGTTTCTAATCTAAGTAAATCAATATAAATGGTTAAAATTAAAGCAAAAGTTTGATCAATTTACTGGCCATGTTTTTTTATTTTTCGTCAAATATTTGTTACGTCTGAGCATACCTTTACTGATAATCAAAATTTTTTCAATAGAAAACCTTATTCTGCCTATAAAGAAACATGATAATAAAACGATCAAAACTTGCCTAAACTTACTTTATATATCAGGCTGCTTCTTACATCAATTAAACTTATAAATATTATAACAAGCACTTTTATAACAAAATACCAAATTTAAAATTTTGAATAAATTCCTGGCCTCACAGAAAAAATATCTCAAGAAAATTTTTTAACAAACTTTTTTGTTTGATTCAATAAAAAAATTTATCAAATTAACACTTTGCAAAAAAGCGCTCAATAAAACATATTTAATAATGAAATAATTAAATATTTCTTTATATTCAATAAAAAAAATATTTGAATCAAAGTAAAGACAGAATTGTTACAACTCTTGTCCATTTGTAATAGCTCATAATTCTCAATCGCTTTAGAGTTTTTTTGGTTTTAAAAAATTATAGGAATATAATAAATTTATTCACCCCTATCGTGAATAATTATTCCCCTTTTCACATATTTGCGATCTTGAAAAACTCCCATGAACAAAAGGTAATTCAAAGGGGAATAATAACGTGAAAAAATGTTCACGGAAAAAAATTCCCCTTACTGTGAAAAGTTTTTTCCCTCGTAATTTGTTCACATTTCCCTTAGATTTTCTCACTGTATTTTTGCTAGGGAACAGAACATGTATGTAAGTAGGTCCTCCTTTAAATCGAATATTAAGATACGTTTAAAGGCACAAACCGATATATTGTTCAACAAAATGCAAAACAACAGGTCAAATCCGCAGAAAATCGACCTTAGTTTCCTGAGCTTATCTTTTCTTACAGTCCCGACAACAATTGTTTGATTTTTTGTCAACTCTAAATTCTTTACCCACTTACAACGACATTAAGAGTTGAAAAAAAATCAACCAATTGTAGTCCGGACTGTAAGAAAAGATAAACTCACTGTTTATTGTTGTTGTTTTTGTTTAAGCTTTGATATTGTTTCAAGTAAAACTGAGGTTTATAATTCTTAATCGCTTAACAGTTTTATTTGTAAAATATCTTTAGCTTTTCTAAAATCTTTGGATGAAGTTTGCTGAAGATCTGGCCACAGCAACCAGTGAAATGCGCATAGGAATAGCTTATCCCTTCAACAATAATTTTCAGTTTATCAATAGTATGAAATGGGAATTTAACACATTTGAAAGAAACCTTGTAAAATAACATTTATTGTTTGATTTTTATTTTTTCGAGCAAAAATAAAAGTTATTCTCTAAAAAAGTACGTGGTTTAATAATTTAGTTGCCCTTAAATATATATTTTAATGCGCATACGAAATCCAAATGATGACTACTCATTAAAAATAAACATTTAAAAATAAGGGTTAATTTTGATCAAAAAAATAAAAATCAAAATTTAAAAAAACAGTATATTTTATCATAGACGTGTTCATAAGGATCAGTATGGTATACTTTAATCAGTTCTTCGAGATTTACATCCATATGCTTTTTATGTTTTGAAATTCCAATTTAACTGTTATTTTCGGTCCCTTAATAATACTGATATATTTTCCCATACCATAATCAGTTTTTAGTGCACTAAAAGACATTCTGTCCTCGGCAGCTTGTGGACTAATTAAAGATAATTAATAAGTCGCTACGTTGAAGAATATTTGCAACTTATTATTTTATGGCCCTTTCAGCACATAATATAAGTACATATAAGCTTTAAGTACACATACGCTTATAAAATGTTACGCCATACGGTAAGCGTCTAATTTTTACTCTACACCTAGAGACAAAGTTTGGGTCCCACTACATACTATCAAATACTTCTGGTAGGAATCTCCGTCTTTTATAATTATATATGTTAGAAAAAGTGACATGCTTTCAGTCCTGAATTTAAAAATTGCATATCTGGAAAAAGTAGAAAAATCTTATTGTAGCACGTCTACTCTCGTATCTTGATTCCGAGAAAATGAGTAAGCCAGTCCGACGAGTGGAATATATGTTTATAAAAATTTTTAAAAATCAATTATAAAATAATTCAATTAACTCCTAACCGAGATTTAACCTTAATTGATTTGTACATATATGGATTTGTAAGGCTATTTTATAATTTATGAAAATGTTTTAACAGTTTTTACTAAACCTTTACAAAAACATTTCTTCATGCAGCTGTACACAATACAAATTTCTTATACATCACCACACACGTTGTTTAAAAAAAATTTAGGTGAAATTGTTAAAAAAATGATTAAACTCTGTAGGCATCTTTTAAAGTTTTTAGCAGAAAAGAATACAACTGAGCAAAAAAAAAATGAAAACAATTATCATTTACTAAAATCAATGTTTTCATTAATGTTAACAACATGATTAACAACTCACACACCAAAAGAAACGGCGATCAACTAACAAGGCACACCAGTGCATACAATAAAATAACAACAATTTGAGAAAAAAAAACTATACGAATTTTTGCTGTAAAGGTATAAAAGCAATTAAATCATTAATGGTCTAAATAATGTTATAAAGAACATAACACTGACACACATTTTTTTGCCTGTTTGTACTAGAAAAAGAAATTGCCTCTCAGAAGAAAGTTAATAAACTAAAGCAGTTACAAAAACAACACTTGAAACAATTGGGTAATTTGTCGTCTTAAGCCACAGGATACTTAAACACAAGTCTATACACAATCTTCCACTTGAACACTTAACGAACAAACTATTTCAACATTGAGTCTATCCACCCGCTCGTCTTAATGTTGTTTTGGTCAACTTCATGCTGTTTTCTAGTTTTACGTCTTATAATGAATTTTTGTGCCTGCGCTCAACTAATTTCCCATTTCCAACAGTGGTTGTGGCGACGTGCAAATTTTCTAACCTGCATAAATTAAAAGATAAGATAATAACGAGATTTAGACTTTATTTTGGTCTATAATGTTGTCAAAACAACAACAGCGACAACAACGCAACAACACAATCACACAAAAACTACAAAAAATTGCAGGACAGAACTGTCTGATCAACTGAATGATCATGGAAATAAACCGAAAAAACCAGTTTTTAGGAGACCATTTAATTACTCTGTTATATGACTATATTAGTGTAATTTTGTTTTTGTTCGTATGCAGGCTTGTATGTCGTATATGTCCAATGTTCACAGAACTAGTCTAGATAATTTATCGCCACAACTTAGTTGTTGTCTATAGTAGACCACACAGATACAGATTAGTGGAAAACTGCAAAAGAAACATCAATTAGAAATACTTATTTTTGCATTGGAACACTATTAACAAGTTGTTATTTGAAATTTGAAGTGAGAAAAAATAAAGATTCTAAAAAACGTTCTTGAGAAAGGCGAGGACTTTCACTAATTCAATAGGCTCCGGCGTTTGCATAAAAGTACGTATGTATATCCCAAAAATTTTTTTCACAATTTATGCCCGTAAATTTTGTAATTTTTTAAAAAAACTATAAAAGAAAGTAAATAAAAAAAATTGGTTTGATTATTTTCTTCTAGATGACAATTTGGGGATATTGCTAAGCTATTGCCTAAAGGGATATCTTCCATTTGTTTGCAGGGAAGGTAATTCATATTGTCTTTGTGCTGGAGGTGTCACATCCACCTGAAAATTTACAAACAATTATAGACAATGTTAAGCACCGGGGCATACATATAGAATATATATGATATTTTTTTCAAAAATATCTGTTATTACTGTTGTCTAAAATGCACTTCCTCTGACTCTCTATTACATATTCATATTACATGGATGTTGGTAGCGCAAAAATTAGTTCTAAGAGCGCAGTTAGCTGAGAGTAACAGTAACTTAACGTTACCGTAAAAATGTAAGGTCAATCTATTCCTTACAGATTGAGATGCAACATATTACTGCTAACTATAATCGTTCTGATTGCTTTACATACAACAAATTGATGCAGCTGTTTTGCAACGTTACTGCTACTGTCAGCTAATTGAGCTTTAAGCTAGCATACATTTACCTTACGTTTTGTTCCAGGTGGTGTATAATGGACAATATAATCCATAAATATAACACATTTTTCTTTATTTGTTACCATAATATTTCGATATACTATTCATTTAATGTTGTATTTTAAAGGTCGAATAAAACTACAACTTAAGGACTAATTATAATAATATTTTTAGTTTGTGTCAGCAGGTTCATGAGCATAGGTCCTATTTTACCCTTATGTGCGCAACAAAAAAACACGTTTTATGGCGCTGCAAGGTACCCGGGTTCCAGGCGCGGATTCAGGGGGGGGGAAATAAGGAAATTTCCCCCCCTAAATTATAAAAATATGTTTGGTTTATCTCGATAATACAAGAATTCCCAATAATAATATTTTTTTATATGCACAAAATTTTAGGAAATCCCAGCAAGGTTTTTTTTTTGTTTTTTTTTTTTTTATTGAATCTAACGAAATTTTCAATAAGTATCCAAAACTTAATTCTAATAGTTATTTATTAGATATTTCCAATTAATCATCTTGTTTACTGCATTCAAATACTTATTATTCTACATTCAATCCCAGCAGGTGCCATCTATTTATATCCAAAGAATAAACGTTTGACTTGAAAATGCGTGCGGTCGAATTATTAATAAGCCTTAGTACATGCAATATTTATGTATATATGTGTTATATGTGTTATATGAATAAAAATTCTATTCGATAATTTTTGACGAAAACACAGATTTTTCGGCGAAAACCCAGATTTCCTTATCTTAAAGATATTTCAACATACAACAAAAAATTATTAGGAAAGCATTTATTGGCTTTGTTGTAAACGCATTTGAAGAGACTTCAAAGGAAATTGATAATGTGATGTGTCAATTGATGCGAAGGCACTATCATCGATAGTTCTAAAAGTTTTGACAAATTTTAGTCTTGATCTAAAAAATTGTGTAGGAAATGGAGCAGATGGGTGTCCTCTGATGTCAGCAGAAAATGGAGCTGTTATAAAAGTCTGGTCAAATTCAAAACAAACGCCTTGCTATTCCCATAAATCAAACAACTAAATTTTAAAAAGCAACAAAGTGCCATTAATACAATAAGTTGTATCATTTGTTAAAGAAACGACAAATTTTTTTAAATATAAGCATACCAAGCGAAAAACGCAGTTTTAGCAAAGTATTTGGGAGCCAAACTCTCTACATTATGCGAGACAAGATGGTTGGGCCGTCACGTAGTAGAAGCTTTGGAAAAAATATCTGAGTGGAAAGGTAGAGATACTTCATCAAAAGCCTTATATTAAGGAACTCGCTTTTGAATTCATTTGAGGAATAGTATCATTTTACAAAAGCACGATATAGATCTTCAAAAAGGATCAAGCCTTATCAAAACTTAAATCATGTGCCTTGCAGAGAAAATAAATAAAGCCGAAGAACTATTTAAAGCGATTTTTGAAAAACTTAAAGTTATCTGCGTTCAAATCGAGATTCCAAACACATTCAAAATGTTGAAGATTACTGCCGAGTTGTAGGTTACATTCCTCTTATTGTATTTATTTTAGAAGATCTCAAAACACGTTTCCCAATAGATCTCCTAAATGTATTGAACATACCTAAACTTCTACCTCAAAGTGTAATCAAGTCAAATGCAGATACAAAACTTTTAAAATCACAACTTGCTGATGAGCTGATTATGTTGATAAAAGATATAGATAAACACCTACTAACATCTAAACTTGAGTCTGAACTGTTGCATTGGCAACAAACATGGAAAATATCTGAAAATCTATCAGATAACGTTGTAGATGCTTAAATAAACTGTGATGAAGATATCTACCGAAATCTAAGAAAAATATTTTAAATTTTCGTTTCAATGCTCGTCAGCAGGGCAAGTTTAAAATGGCACGAAAAATTGTTAAAAATGGCTGGCAAAATGGCACGAAAAAGTATAAAAAATGGCAAAAACAAACATGTTATTTAATGGTGTTTTCTTTTCTACAAAAAAATTTTCCTTTTTATTTAAAAAAAAAAATTCAATTTGGTGTCTTTTTCTTATAAATTTTGCTTCCGAAAAGGATGGCTTGTTTTATTCTAAAAAACTCATGTTCAGATGGACAAAGGTTGTCAATAAATTCATCCGTCTCACTTTCATTAAATCAAAATTGTGAGAAAATCGATTAAAACACTTTTTTAAAATTGAAATGCCAAGCCATATAGATTTTTTAGGAGTATTGAATAATTTACCAACAACTTTTCAACAAAATCTTTTTTACTGACATCTTGTATTATTTTCCTTAGCACTGTCAATTAAGCCAAAGCTTGCATTCATAGAAATCCCTTTCGTTTGTAACTTCAAGAGACTTGAGCAGATGCATTGAAAGTACTTTCTGCGTCCGATTTTTGCATTATTCAGTTAGCATTTCGAATAGATTCTGCCTCATATTCGCTAAGCTTATTTAAAAATTTTTTTCTATGTTGCAAAAAGGTATTCTTTAGCAAGCTGGACCAAAAATTGCTTTTTAAAAAAATAAATGAAGAAATGGCAAAAATGGCATATGCCATAAAAAACTTGCCGTACCTGTCAGTAATGCTACGAGAGAGAGGTAATTTCCTACACGTCGTCTAATAAAAACATGGCTCAGATCAACAATGACAGAAGAAAGACTGTGCTATCTATATTTGCCTCACAAGGAAATCATAAATTGCTTATTTAAAAAAATTAATTTATATTGAACTGATCTTATATTTCATTTAACCTTATTGTTGAGTTATTTTACACATACATATTAATTTTATTAAAGTTTTAGAAACAAATTTTTTACTTTTTTGTTTAAAAAAAAATTTTCCCCCCCCTATGGCTCGAGCTGGATCCGCGCCTGCCGGGTTCCTATGTTGAATGAACGTAGAATGCAGTGCACCGGTAGTCTAGGTTATAGTAAGCTAGTTTATCAGCGGGTTGCCGGTTTGATTCTCGCCAGAAACGTAGGTCTTCGCGGGATTAGCTTAGGGAATTTATAATAAAAAAAAAAATATTATAGAAGCAGCAATTTCTGATATGCAGATTATCAATGAAAAAATGTTGGTAGAAAACTCCAAATTTAATTACGTGCGCACATAAGGTTAACCCTACAGTACTAACAGGCCTGCCATATTTGCCGATTTATCGGCATTTTGCCGATTTTTTGCCTTTAAATTATCAAAGTGCCGATTTGCCGATTTTTGCTCAAAAAATGCCGATTTTTCAATAAACGACTAAAACATGGTAACTTTTTGTTTGTTTTTGGTATATTTTTAAAATTTTATTTGAAAAATGTTCAACTATGAAGTATGAAAGAACTAAATCCAAATAAAAGAAAAAAAGCCATCGGTTAAAATATATTTTTCAATTAGTAAAATATAAAGAACTTTATATTTGAGTTTGAAAATGAATAGACGCTTACAAAGCAGTAAGGGTAAGCTAAACTTATATTCACTATCAATAAAAATAGTTTGAATAAAAAAATTATTCTAAAAAGATTATACGGAATTGAGGATGATGTAGCTATATCCGATAGCCAATCTAATGTAAGGGAATGAAGTAAATTTGCAAGCTTTTTGGCAAAAATTCAGATTTAAAATTTTAGTAGCGCATTTCCAAAAAATTATTTTCCTTCCAATCTTTCGAAAATTATGAAAGAATTTGAAGTCAAGTCAACCTTTATAGAACAAAATTTCGGTGCTCCCTGAAAAATTAAAATTTGCAAGGAAGTTTAATTTTTCGAGTTAAATACTTCGAATTGTTTTGAAACTGATTCTGAAAGTCGTGTTCGAATACTTTTTCGTTTCGAAAGCAATTTTAGTTCTAATTCATTCAGTCAAACTCAAATAAATGCTCATTCATTCAGAATCGACTGAAAGAATTAGAAATAAAAAAGCTTTCGAAACGAAAAAGTATTCGATCATTACTGCTGGAATTAGCAAGTATGATTTATGCCCGTTATTTCTAAAAAAATAAAGCAGGTCGTGTTCGTACCTATCAGTTAAATTTACCTATTTCATCCAACGTCTGGCCAACGTGTTTTAACCTTCAGTTTTCTTTTAAAATATGGCAGATTTAAACCATAGATTTCTATACAAAGCTCAAATGTTAAACTCAAATATTCGTCTATAATAAAAAAATTACCCTAAAATACAAAATATATATGGGTAATTCCATGTCAAAACGACCAAGAGTGGGACACGACCTCTTCCGATTGTAATGAAATTTGGTGAGAAGTAATGCTATTTTTGACATGTTAGTCAAAATGAATGAATGGAGCATTTCACAAATGTAAATAAAACTCTAAAAAATATTTTTTTTTGCCTTTTCAGTATTATTTGACATGTTTTCTTAAATTACCAATGAATTTAAAATTTTTATTTGCGAAAGTGTTCCTAGAAGAGCACCTTTAATGAAATAAATGCAAAAATTAAATTATTTTGGAAAACTTTCATATTATTGTTTTTTTAGACACTGGACAAAATAAGTTATCAAATTAAAAAAATATTAAAATTATTTCATGTGAAGCTAACAAAATAAATCGGAGTTATATTCATGTTAGACGATTTGACTAACAATTAGTATTAATGTAGAAAAAAATCATGTTAGTACTCTAGGGTTAAATAAAAAAAATTATCTTTGCTCGTATAATCGTATCTGGTGTAATTTTTACCAGTGAATAAAGGCAAAATGATTGAACTTTTGAATTAAACAAAAAAAAAAAAAAATGCTTAATTAATTAAAGTATTACGTTAAAAATTTAACTAAATAAATATGGAATGCATTAAAAATTGCTACAACATCAATTTCGCGATTATTTAATCATTCAAAGGTCCCATAAATAATTGACGTGATGAGTAATAATTATTGAAAGAAAAAATAATAAATTTTTTTTTTGAAATAGAAAACAAAACATAACAACATCATTTGAAAAGGGTCATTAGTTATATTCAATAAGCAGCCAAAGAATTTCAATAAATTGCAAATGCTAAATGACGCATGGTTATTTCGGTTGCTTAACCTTAAAACAAAAGCAACCCTCCTCATTGTACTAGAAAATTTAGAAAACCAATGCAAAAAATAATACAAAATAGATAACCATAAGGCATTTCAATGCAACACATATAAACACATGTCATTTATGTTGCATACAAAAAATTATGAGTGTGTTGAATGTATCCTCTCCATCTACGTAGGCAAAAAACAATATAAACGAATTCCACTGCATTAAATGAAAAAGGGTCTCATACGAGAATTGTTTTTTGTAATTATGATTGAGTTGAAACTGCATGCAACGTTGATGAATGACACCCAACTACCACACCAAGTGACTACTGGAAAAATAAATGAATGAATGGATTAGAAAAGGGGTGGTTTTTAGGGGTATTTTTTCACAGCAAACATTTTAAAATAAAAAATACTTTGTTTGTTATTTTACTTTAATAGTCCAACTTGTGCGCATGCGTAACATTTTGTAGAAGCTCAAATTGCATGTCACGTCTGATGTTCAAATTCAATGCATATTTGTGCCAAATGCTACATCTGGCGTGTGCCACTTGATATTGAGTGGCGTCATTATACGTATTTGAAATAAGGTGTTGAAAATTAAAAGGATTTTGAATACGTAAAATATGTATAAATGAAATGCACAGCAATAATTTAAAATGGAAATAGTATCTATGTAAGCCGACATAAAAGCATAGTCGGATATAAAGATTTACCTCCAAAAATAAAATCCATTTCCGGCAAGGCTTATGTGTGAAAAAATAAATCGATCTGTGTCAATATCAAATAATTATTTGTGTCAATTTAAGAAAAAGTCTGCATGCCACTTTTCTCAATTCTGAGCCTGATTAGCAGCAGATTAAGAAGTAAGTAGTACTAAGCCGCTATATTCTGCAAAGACTTTTTATGGAAAAGCGGCAACTAAGGGTTGTTTTTATTTTTTTTTGATAACGCGTTAAGTATTCACTTCCAAGTAATCGATCGTTTGTGGTTAGTATGCATAGATCTGAGACTTACTATATCGCTAGAGAAAATAATCTGATAAAATCAAATCACAGGAACGACGTGGCCAGTTAACAGGTCCATTTCGTGAAATTGATTGTTCGCGCTTTATTGATCTAGGGAAACTGCACTTTGTGTGACACTATCCTGCAGTAACTACTAGTTCCTTTTTTTATTATTGAATTGTTCTTGTCGAAATTTACAATACGTAAAATCAAAGCTTAATTCTAATTGTTATTTTTTAATTATTACCAATGTAATCGCTAATTAACTGTATTTAAGTTACAAAAAAGCCTGCAAGGGTCAATTATTTTTAGCTTCTGGTGAGCTTCGAACTATAGCAGATTCAGAATCAGGTAGTTAGGATGAACCATAAATTTATCTATGTATTTTAGTCAATACTATTAAAACTCCTCATGAATTAAGATCTCTGTGGATAATGTCATTACGTATATACCACGGGGGCAGACGATTTGTCGTAATACTCTAGACTGTCTTTTTTGTAGCTCCTAAATGTTTGATGCAGTACCCCAATTGGAAGGCATATGTCCTTATTGGTTTTATGATAGACTTGTGTGTGTGTTTTCAAAGTTTTTTTTATATTTAACACAACACAACACAAGTTTGGAAAAACGGTCGGACAAGATTTTCAGTTTCAAAAGTGACTCTGAAAAAAAATTTGAGGCTTGTTAGAGGCTTACTCTAAAAAATTTTAAAAAAAAATTTTTTTTAGTTTTGATAAGCACACATTAAAGATTTGTTGTTGCTCTTAATACCAGGTTTTTTAAATTTTTTTAAAAATTTTTCTTCGACATTGCTTTGTTTTAAATTGGGGCCAAAAGCTGCAAAAATTTAGTTTTTGGCCCTATTAAAAAACAAAATTACGACGTCACAAAAAATGTTTAAAAAAACCTATTATTAAGAGCGACAAAATATCTTTAATATATTCTTGTCAAAACTAAAAAAAAAAATTTTTTAAAGTAAGCCCCTAACAAGCCTCAAATTTTTTTTTCAGAGTCACTTTTGAAACTGAAAGTCTTGTCCGATCGAAATGAAATTTTTTGTTGTAAATAAGCTAATAAAGCTAACTAATATTAAAAAATAAAAAAAAATAAATCAAAAAAAAAATTTTTTGCTTGTATGGAAATTTTTTTTTATCATTTGAAATTTGACCTCAAAGGGGCACGGGTTAAAGTTATCCGATTTGACTGAAATTTTTTCGACATCAATTTTAGACCATGTGCCACAATTTTCTTCCCAGGAGACATCAATATTAATACAAAAAAATTGCTCCATACATTTCGTTGCCACCCTAATATACATATTATTTTCATATTTAACCCTCCGGCTTGTGCATGTTTTGATTTTCTTTACGCATGGAAAAAGGTCTGGCCAGACACATGTGTACAACGAAGGGTTTAAAAGTAAATTTGAACTTATGCTACTCATTTAGTTTATATGTTTGGTTAAATATGTACATAAGATTTCTAAAATAAAAACCATATCGGGTATGATGTTCTGTAATGTGTAATACGGGTAAGTAAATCAATCATAATCACTTTTTCTTTCTAATTCCTTGTTTTGTTTTTTTTCAATCATTAATTCGGGATAAAATCAACTTTATATTACTTGAATCAAGCGCATTTTGGGATTAATTCAAGCTTAGTTTTACTTAAATCAATCTCATTTTCGGATTATTTTAGGTACGAATTCGGATTAAAACAATTTTATAATTTTTGAATGAAGCGCAATTTGACATTGATTCAATCTTGGTTTTACTTAAGTCAATCTCATTTTCGGATTATTTCAAGTACGACAACGGGATTGAATGTGGATAATTTAAGTATTTTGGGATTAAAAATCCGTACTTGAATCAATCTTTCTGTACTTGATTCAAGAAAATCCGTACTCACCGTACTATTAATACCACTTCGGATTGATTTGAGTACGGATGGATTGATTTTTCTTTTGAGTGTAGTTCATTGATGTGGAACTGTAGATACTTCGATGCAACTTTTGGATACTGATCAACATTAACAAATGCTGTTATATCTGCAAACGTAGAAGTACGTGTGCTCGGGCTTGTTTGGCATATCTGTATTATTCACAGTAGCGGCCATAATATGCTGCCTTGCGGGACACCAGTAGATATTTTTTGGGTGGGGGTAGATATTTGTTTTTTGATCTTACCATGTGATGCTCTGCCTCTTAGATAGCTCTCAAGGAGTTTGTGAATGTTGTGAATGCCAAACTTTATCGAATGCTTGGGAAATGTCTATAAACAATGCTGAGCAATATTAATTTTTCTCAAACGCCGATCTAATTTGGGTAACAATTCTATGCACCTTTTCGATTATACCATGCCTTTCTCGGAATCCGAACTGATGTTCCTTAATGATTTAGTGCTCATTTAAATATGGAGTGATACTTAAAAGGAATATTTTTGTGAATAACTTTGATAAGATTGACAGTAAGCTGATTGATCTGTACGACGTAATTGGACTAGCGTATTTTTTTATTAAGGAATCATAACAATTGCAGAGCTCTTCGAAGACGATCGGAAGTAGCCAACTCGTAATATCTCACTAAAGTTGAGCAGCAAGATTTTTTAAGTTGATGTTGGTAAGTTTTGTATCATTGAGCCTGTTATGCGATAAGGTCCGGTGGATTTTCTTATGTTGACATTTTATATCGCTGATTTTACTAGAGTTAATTGAAATTTTATTGGGCCGTTTACATATTGTCGTATGTGTAAACTTTCTTTATTTTTTCACTTGTGTTTTTGGCCCAGGTGTGGTTTTCCAGGCTAAGTGGTTATTCTTGAGTTATAGGGCACAGCCTACCGTAAGCTGTAATTGGAGTTTTTTTGTGACATTTAGGCTGTTTAAATCGCCTTCTTTTGCAAAGTCGTGTTGCCGTCTTAGTTTGCTGCGTAGATTTTCCTGGCATAACAGTAGTTGGGTCATGATAGTTGCACGTAGAAAAAAACATGGTTGAGGAATGGTTAAAAAATATATTATGGTTCCTGTAATGGCAACAAACAAACTTTTGTAGTTTTTAAAACATTTTTTTCACGATAGATGCTATTTTGTTTCTATTTAACAATAAATTGTTTACCTCCCTTGAAACTTCAAATATGGTTGATTTTAACAATATAATGTTAAAATAAAATAAAACTACAACCATATACTTAAACATATTATGGTTACCTTAACCATATTATTATCACGGTAACCATATTATGGTTAAATGCATCCACCCAAAAGCTATAACCATTTTATGGTTGCCTCCTAACATGTTATGGTTAATATTTAATGACAATAATATGTTCGAAATTATAATATTTTAAAACATTGTATGATTAATTTTAAATTTAAAATAATATGTTCAAAAAGCAACAACATTCTGGTCGTTTGCATTTTACTTGGTTTGCTTAAAATGCTAATTCATTTTATTTTAATTATTGATTAAAACATATAAATTTACGTAAAAAAAACTAGTAGGTAATATGAAGGTCGTAACAGGCTAGAATATGAACCAAAGGGAATTTTTTTATAAAAGTGGAACGTAACACCTATCAAGAACATAAAATTAAAAAAAATTATAATTTGACACTAAACAAACAAATTGAAAAAATGGATTGACCATAAAATGATAAGCATGCACCATATTATTGTTAATCCTGACCATAATATGGTTATTTTTATCAAAATATTGGGAAATTTTGACCATATTATGGTTAATTTTGAACATAATATGTTTAGGTTTGGCCATTATTATGGATAATATTAACTAAAATATGGTTAATTTTGACCATATTATGGTTGTTTTAGGGACAAATTTTGTTGATTTTAAACATACTATGGTCACATTTAAACATAATATGGTAACCTGCAAACATAATCATTGTTAAAAACCGTAGTATGTTGGTCTTAGAAAATGGGTACCTGTAACCATATTTTTTTTTACGTGTGGGGACCGATTATTTTGCTTTACTTACTTTAACTTTGCAACTTCCTTCTTTTCCCTGACAAGGGATGTGTTGTGCGGAGCAAGTTTAATTGTACGCCTCGCTGGGGTTGCATGTCTTGCCACAGAACCCAAGATGTCCGTAAATCGGTCGACAGCTGTCAGATACATTTTTTAGGTTATTGCTTTGTGATAGATGAGAGCTCACATAAATTTTATTCTTCAACCAATTTGTGTTTCTGCTTGGATAGGAAATAAAGTTTTCAGCCGCGGTATCAAAGTTGCCATTTAGAGTAAAGATTGAAGGTGAGTAATCAGACGATAGATCATAGGAGGAACTAATTAGTAATTTATCGCGCTTGATGTTTTTAATTACAGAAAAGTCTACAAGGATGGAAGCTTATTGAAGTCGGTTGGCCAATTAGAGGCAACCATAATATGGTTGTGGCTTCTTGATGGAGGACTAATTTAACCTTAATATGGATGTCGGTGACAATAATATGGTTACATTTAACATAATATGTTTAACATTTTCTTTAATAATAGTTTTGTTGGAGGTGACCATATTTAAAAAAGTTTTTTCTCTGCGTGGGGTTACCTCTAGGATTTGTAATTCTGCAGCCCCAATACGTATACTTAGCGTTGTAGTCGCCAGCTACAATGAATTTCTCTCGCAATGTGGTAACGAAGTTTGGGAATTCATATAGGGGGGCATTAAACGAATGATAACGTGATTTCGGAATCTGTTAGATTTATAGAAGTAGCTTGGATACAATCTTCCTTGAACACAATTATTGATGTGCCAACACAAGCCCGTCCGCATCGTGCATTATATTAAACCATGTCCTTTTTTTATAAATTATTAAGGAAAAAAAGTCCTTGTAAATAAATTCAGAAAAGAGTGACGTAACTTTTTTTATTAACGTTAACTTTTGTGGCTAATAACGGTGACAATTGGCTAAATCATTTCACTAATTAGCAACACACTCTAGCGCTACTTAAATTTTGTTAAAACCTTACATGAACTTATTTCGTGCGAAAACTAAAAAATTAAGTTCTTCTGAAAATTATCTGATAAGTAAAAACTGTATTAAATCTAGCAAATATTCTTAAATCGTAAAAAAAAGAAACGTTAGGTCATTTCCGAATCAAACAAAATACACCTTTTTTCTGCCTTCAGCGACAGTTATTCATTTAGTTTATTAGAAAAAAAACCGTTATACCAAACAATGTCCAATGAACTCTGGTTATTTTATACTTTGATGAACTCCTAAGCAGATGTAAATATTAAAAACTATTTAAAGTAAAACTTAAAGTAGGCCCCAAAATTAGTTTAAGGGTCGACAACTGTCTCTTATCTCAAGTAGTCAAATACACTATTTTCAAAATAAACAACCCCCAACTAATGGAGTGTTCAAATAGAAATAAAATGTTTTGATATACTGTTAGATTCAGTTACTTTGAGAATATTCATAAATAAAGAAAACGTTATAAAATATCTATTAAACAAGAACAAGGAAGTTATAAAATAGAATCTATCTTTAGCAACAAGCAATAACTGTAAATGCTTTTAAGGATATAATGAAATTTGAGAAGAGTGAGCGCAGAGAGGTGCAACAGAGAATAATAAGAAAACAGGATATAACGAAACAAATAATATAATAAGTTTATCTGTGTATGCATTCAAATCCAAATATAAGCTATAGTCTATATAGAAAAAGATTTGCAAAGGAAAACAGATGCATTTTTTTTTTGTTGTTGTTATATTTTAAAGGAAAGAAGGAAAGACTGAAACAACTAAGCAAATAATTAAAAAGAATTTTTTATGGGTTGCAACATTTTGTTATGGAAACTAAAAAATATTGATCTTGCAACAAGGTGTGTTCGATAGAATATCAAAGTGTGCCAATTTTTCCAAAGTGACATTTATAGAAAACAGTTGGTATTTTCATTTTTGCTGCAGTTCAGAAATATCATTTTCTTTTAATCTAATTGAGTGTAGGAAAGACAATTTTCTAAAAAGAAAGGAAGATGATGCCTGGCTGAACATCTGATAAGTTTTCCAGACTCTAAATTAGTAAAGTAGAAGTAGCGCCAGTCTAGTTTAAATGTTTTGTTCTTCTATAACTGATTGTTCAAAAGATTAATTTTTTTATTTTACCAAATAGCTAAAGGGTTAGAAAATTTAATTATTTTAATTTTATTATTTTTTTTTAAAGATGCCATCTATCTATACGTTTTCTTATTTTTTTTAATGTTCAGAAAAGATCATTCAAAATCGATACAGTGATTTCTTCCTTAATAAATTAAAGTTTGGAAAGTGATGAAATAACGATTATTTTAATGGGATTTTAATGATATAATTTTTTATATCATAGTATTCACATGGTGTGCTATCAAGTCATATTCTCATTACACTGTACAATAGTTTAAAAAAATTATTAAGGGTCCTCATGATGTCGCTTAAAATTGCCATTTGTGCAAATGCGCAAACTTACGAGTCTTGTTTCATGAAGCCCCTTTTTTACTTTTGTGTAATTTTAAACAATTAATGTCAGTTTGTAAGAAACGTCAATACAAAAATAAATTAAAAATTAAAATTCAAAAATATAAAAATTTGTGTTTAAATTTGTGATTAATATGTATGAGAAATTTGCTTTTAAAAATGCTCAAAGAAAGCCAAAAGACCAATTTACTGAAATTATTGCTAGAATTTATTGTTTGTGATTTATAGACACTTGGATTTTTCATTGAAAACGACGTTAAAATCATTAAAAGATCTGTTTGTATAAATGCACAATTGAACAGCGCAAGTTTACGAGACAAAATTGTTGGGCAAATTTACCAAGTTTGTGTAAATGAATTCTCATACAATTTTTGACAGTTCATTTACGAGGGCGTAAAAATGCACAGTTTGCACAGATTACGAGACTTATAAACGATATCATGAGGACCCTTATTGTTTTGTTTCAAACAATACAGTCCTAAAATAAAATGAATATTTATGCTGTGTTTATTGTTTTGTTTAAATCTAAATTTTGAGTGGTTGCTCAAAGCACTGATATTTTTTCTTGGTATTATTTTAAGACATATAACTTTATGAATACCTTGTGAATGCCTCAATTGTGTTTTGAATATCAATCTATTTTATAGCAAAATTTAAATTTCATAAAAAATTTTATTTATCTCAGAATCTACTTATTTCTGAGTTGATCAAACGATGTATATCCGGCTGGGTGTCCATGTAGACCTTGTGCACAAAGTGCGGCACGCAATTTTGGAGATAAGATAAAATGATGAAATTTGGTACAAAAGTTCTAGGGGCTCCACGAAAAGCCCCCCAATGAAATAACGCCAAAACGAGAAATGAAATATTCCCCAAATTTTTTTCATACATTTTTGGGTGTTATTTCATATGAAATAACTCCCAATTTTTTGGGCCCTTTTACATTTTTTTTTTTTTTGGGAATTATTTCATTCCTCATTTGGGGTTTTCAAATTATGAAATAATCTCTAATGAAATAACACCCAACAAATTTTTAAAATTCGGGGCTTGTTTCATAGCATGTATAGTTTGGGTGTTGTTTAATTTTTTATTCGGGGGTTATTTCATTTTTAAAGCTGTTGGTTTTTGGAGGTTATCCTTGGTAAAACTGACTCTTTTATGAATTTTGGGCATAATTTCATTTATCTTGCTGATGGGGCTTATTTCATTGGAGGTTATTTTATTTTCATCATTGTTCATATGAAATAACTCCCAAATATTGGGGGTTATTTCGTTTTCGCTTTGGGGTTAATTTATTTTATTTTTCGATGTTATTTCATTTACTGTTTTGGGTGTTATTTCCTAATTTTTTGGATTTATTTCATTGGGGGTTATTTCCTGGGCGTTATTTCATTGGGGGCTTTTCGTGGAGCTGTTCTAGGCACAAAGACCAATCCTGTTAAAAATAGTGAGAATTGGTCCACAATTTCAAATAGCCCCCATACAAGCTTTTAGCCGGAAAAGTGTCTTTGTGCCCATAAATCATCTTATTTTGGTGGTCCTAATATTGAATTTGGTCTTAGCTTACTTATTCTATTGAAATCTTCATCATTCTACCAATTTTTTTAGTAATCGGTCCATATTTGACCATAGCTACTATATAAATGCTACTCCCGAAAATGGCTTTTAATGCTTTAACTTCTTTATAAATGTTAGCTTTGACATACAAATGGCGACAATATCTTTTACGACGGCTAATATGTCATGACAAAATGTTGTCCTGCACCTCAATTCTGTATCGTTAAGTAACGAGAAATCTCGGTAACTTTAACGAGCTTCTTATTCACTATTTTTAATAAACAAATATTTTTGTTTAGAAATATTAACGGCAAATATCAGTAAAAATATCGAGCCACAACAATAGCTTAAGCGACTTAATTTTCAATTTTCGTTTTTTTAATAAATTAATTAATTGGCGAACTTTGCATCATCTCCTAAAATTGTATGCTCATACAAGCTACTGTCACGACTTTATAGCTAAAACAATTTTAGCTTAAGCGCCATTTCTAGTATGTTTCTTTTTTTAATACAAAACCCTTCTCCTGTAAAATTTTGTTTTTGCCGCTTAAGCTTTTTCTGCGGTTATGGCTTGATATATGAACGTCAAATTTAAAATTTTTTGAAATTAAAAAAAAAATATAAAATAAATTTGCTTGTAAAAAATTTATTTTAACAAAACAGGAATGAAAATGAAATATTGAAGCTGACTGAACCACTCTAGCACAACATTCTGCTCTTACTTTTTATACCCACACTACTGTATGTGACGAGGATATTATGTGTTTGTACAAATGGGTGTAACATATTTAAATATAGGTTCTGTACCCACCATTTGCTATACCGTTTTACTCAGAATCTTACGAGGTCCGTCCTTCTGTCAGGCTGGCAGGTTGTTTGTCCAAGATAAACTTGTGCGCAAATTACAGGTAGCAATTTTGGAAATAATTTTATTACATTTGGCACATTCGTTTATTGTCACAAGGTCACCCTTTCGAAAGTGGAGATGGGGCTATTTATTTTTCATAGCCCACATACAAACTTTTTTCCGAAATGGGGTGTTGTGCCCATTAACCATCTTGTTTTATAGACATTTGGGTCTACAAAATATTTTGTTGCAACCTACATAAATCAGCAGAACAAATTTTATTAGAATCGGTCCATATTTGACCACAGCTCCCATACGAATACACTTATAAGAGGTTACCTTAAAAATAACTAACATGTTATCTCATAGTAGTAATCATAAGTATAGTATTATTAAGATTACATTTGGCACAAAAATCTCTTATTGGCTTAAATACTGTAATGTAGGTTTGGGCTTGATCGACTATACTTTCCTACTTTTTTGTATTAAAAATTAGTTTTACTCTTTTTTTAATCTGTTAACAGTACATTTGTTATAGTTATTATTTAACAAGAACTTTTTTTGTGTCTCTAGCTACCGACGATAAAAATTGTTAAATTTTCGTTACAAAATAGCTCTTAGCTACAGCTATCGTTAGCTAACGAATTTTGACTACTTAACGACATTATTTTGTTACAGAATTTCAGTACTGGTAGGTCAAAAAATTACCATAGGTCCCATATTAACCCCCATCATGAAATCTCATATAGATGAAGATATCTAAATAATATTCGGTACAAAGAACTTCAACATGAATCTTACTCTATAATATAACTTTGTTCATTCGGGTCCATGATTGCCCATTGGTCCCAAAGAGGGTACACTCGCACGAACTGTTTTAATATACTCCGGTGTAGGTTTGGGCTTGACCGATACACTCTTCTTGTTTTAAATGTTTTTAAAAGCCTTTTTGGTAACTTATGGTTAACAAGCTTATGCACATTATAGTTAGGTCCTTAAATTATTCTTCATTATAGCTTTTAGTAAATTTATCGAACTTGTTCAACAACAGTGTATTAACTCAAACTTTTTGTTTTTTCACTTTTTGAGAAAAATCTGCACTCAGTATCCATATCTACATACATGTTGTAAAAATATCGTGCTATTTTGTCTACTTTTATAATGAAACGGTTGGCTTCAAGATTATTTCTAATACGCCTTTAGTTTAAAATTAAAAATTGTTTTGCTTTTACTGGTTTTTTTTTAAATTTGGAGTTAATACAATATTGTTGAACAAGTGTGATATGTATACGTCCAATATAAGATTGTGTTTAAGAAATAAATTTTTAAGAATATTCATTACGATTTGTAAAGGGGTTCCTACAATTCAAACCGAAAAAATATTTTTATTATCCTTAGGGTACGTTTTATATATCGTAGAATAGGGGAATATCTGGCTTCACTTAATTCGAAATAAAATATGCCATATTCGTTACTGATCCCAAACTATGAGCAACTTATTCAAAGCAGAATCCATCTTAAGTCAGAGAAAAAGAACCAAGTTACAGAAAAGAATTGCAAGCAATTTGGATAGAATTGAAATTAAAATTTTAATTGATATAAGATTATAATTTTTGATAAAGAATAGTAAAACTACTGAATACGTCTTCACCAAAGCCCGAATACCGTGTACAATAATTAAAATTTTTCAGCAGTGGACTATATATTGGATCTTTATGGTATAGAAAACCGTGGTACCCTTTTTTTATTATTTTATCATTGGATAGTACCTATCAAACTAAGAAATTTCAAACCTCGTAATGTCATAATAAAAGTTGACTTAAGCAAACGTGCGAAAACATGTCAACTATAAGGACACTGCTTTGTTAAGTTTTATTTAAGTTTTATACTAAATGCACATTTCATACGAAATAAAATGTTTTTTTTTTTGTCGTTATTTTTTTAAATACATTTGAGAGACTTTTCGTTAATTTTTGACAGAAGGTTAATCGAGGCTGTTCATAATATGGTTGGGCCTTTATTAAGCGATTAAGGATTTTGGAATTAGGGATTTTGTATACTGGATTTAAAGTTTAATTTAGGAATATTATTTTAATTTGTTATTAATTTTAGTACAAACAAGTTCTTAGCTAGTTAACATTGTTTTGCAATCTCTTAGTTACAATAGGTATTTCTCTTTATTACTTAGTGCACTTATTAAATTAAAATATTCTCTTTAAAAAGCAAATATGTTTCATTTCCTATTTATACCAGACTTTTAACTCTTAAGTATCAAAATAAAACTCTTGAAATAACTAACAATATTAATATCTCTTAAATATGGAAAGATAGCAATCAATAAAACCAACATCTCTTATTTTTATTAATAAACAAAAAGAATTCTTTCAAATTTATAAGCAAATCAATGTGAACTTCAATGTGTATTTCTCTTTAAAAAAAAATACCTACCTTGTATTACGAACGTGTTTGGGCCATCACAGTGATAATCAGCCACACTGCCTTTAACATTTTCAAGCACATATGTAAATCGGAATACACACTTACACAGCTAAAGAAACTTTAACCGACTGACTCACTCATTCATATTTGCCGACATACATATTTCAAAACTCCTGTCGTTTTTACACAACGAAACGAAAGTTCTAGTTATGTCGTTGTTGCTGTGGTCGTTGTTGTTGTTTCTACTGTAGATATAATTTGGCTTGATTTTGATTTCTGTTGGATCATAAACAACAGACGATCAAAAACGATCGTTTCTGTTTGAAAGCTTTGCTGTTGTATCGTACATTTTAGTGGACGTCGAGTGGGGCAGTAAAATTATAACTCTGTTTATTTATGTATGTCCAAACAGTTGATATGAATAAGATATTACGTTTTTTTTTTAAATTATTTCCATTATGGTTGTTGTGTTGCTGTTGTATGTTTTATTAAGTTTTTTCTTCGATTCTACTAAAAACGATTGTTAAACGAGTAAGTAGAAGTTGCTGGTTTGCTATATTAATGTACATACATACATATGTAAATACATATAAATGTGTGTCTGTGTGGCTTTTTATGAATATGAATTTTGTTTGTTTCTGTAATTTTGAATGTTCCCAGCGGGAAAAAGGAGGGGTACGGATGCCTTCTAAAAGGCCTCTGTACTCCTTCTTTTGGATATACAAGGCCTTCTCGCTCCATTCCATACTCATATCTTTTTTACACACGTTGTCATTGCGGAGAAGGCCTTCCGCTCTCGCTTCTTTAGCAGGTACATAAGAATGGCAACGGGTACAAAAAAATAATTGTTTTGCTTTTGCTTGTGCAAAAAAAAAAACAATACAAAAAATGTTACTCCTTCTCTATCTTATCTTTTACACCAAATAGCCGAGGCCTTCTATAAGGCATTCTTTAGCAGTTAGATAAGAATAGGAATTTAATAAAAACAATTTTTAAGCAGGCCTTTTAAAAGGCCTGAAGTAAGAAGGTCTTCTGAGTTTTACCGCTGGGTTGTTGCGTTTACTAAAACATTAACAACAACTACAACAATTAATAGCAACAACATTAAATACTAATACATTTGCAAAACTTTTTAATAACACAACAACACTTACTAAAATGCTAAACGAAAAATATTGTCCAGGTGTTCATGTTCATTCGTTCTGTGTTTAGTTGTGTTTATTTTTCTGTGTTTTTCTGTTTGTCTCGTTTTATTTTTATGTTGTATGTTTTTTATTATAAAATTTGTTGTTTTACTAGTATGAATGTACACACGTTCGAGTGTATGAACCAACTTGTATGCAGTAAATAATAGCTGTTTAGAAGTGTGTTAGTATTTGAATCTACATACATTCGTAAAGTGCATTTAATTTACCAATTCCTTGTATTAAAATTTAATTTAAAATTTATATTTTTTATAACTGGGTTTTTGAAGTTTGTTTAAGGAAAACAAAAAAGACAAAAAATACAAAAAAAAAATAAAAAATATGGAACTGTACAAGAAAAATATGCATATACAAATATGATAAAATAATTGAATATAAATAAAAACACGATCAACACAGTACCACCCTAAAAAAATTATGTAAAATTTTCGATATATTTTATTGAAAATTAGAATGGGTTTTCGGGCTATGTTTTTTATTAATCATGTGTGTGCTTGTTTAATTGTTTGATCAACGGTTTAGGAATATATTTGCAACAATTATAAAAAGCTCTTACAATTGCTTAATTAATTAAAATATTAAATTTTGCTTTCAGTAGGATACATATAAATAATTAAAGCTTAACTTAAATACATATTTAATATTTGTTTAACAAAAAAAATTAATACCTATAAGTTTCGTTTTGCAATTAAATAGTGCACAACACTTAATAGGTATTATGATAAAACACTACAAACATTTCTCTCAAATTCAAATACCTACATTGTTCTGAAATGGTCCTGCGAAAAATAAATTCAAGGTTTGTACCTATGAAGATTTATTAAAGCTAAAAACAAATACCTACCTACTTACATAAGTAAGAAAGTTAGTTGGTCAGCCCGATTTTTAGTTAAATCTGGATTATGTATCTAGTCTTATTAAAATTCATCTGATTTTTATTATAACTTCGATTTACTTTATAAAGTTTTTAGCATAAAAAGAAAATTTTTATATTATTACGATGAATTCAAAATAAAGTGACAAATATCTCAGGCTAAAAATGGAATGTGAACACAATACTTTTTTTTCCTAAGCAAATATTAATAAAAATCCAGTTAAATTACGAAATCACTCATAGCCCTGGATTTTTAAGAATATCCTTCACATATGGGTAATTCCAAAGTGTTGAACGTGACAGTCGTACGGATCGAAAATAATATTTTAAGCAACAAATATTTTTCCGTTCTTTTAACCCTTAAATTATAGCACTAAGAGGGCATTGTTATCTATGCTAAAGTTTATGGATGGCGCGATTCTAGGTCAAAGATATTGGAAAAAGAAGTAGCGGTCGAACGTGAAAAAAATAGAAGTAGTTTTTGTGGCCATGTATAAAAACCCGTAATTAAGCGAAACCTGGAACAATTTGTTAGTCAAACTACTTTCAGAATTTTACGTAGCAATGTAACATTAAAATGTCTTTGGCTTGATTCAAAAATCTTCTGTATTTTTTTTTTAACCAAAATCTGGGTCGATACGAGACTTTTCGAACGTGAAATTTTTTCCATAAAAATTAAACTGAATAATGATTAAAACAAAATAAAAATTTACCGGTCATCCGAATAACATTTTTCTCTTCGATTACAGACCATGTAAGAAAATTTTTTTGGAATAATTTTTATCAAATATCACCTCTTGAAAGGAAGATAATATTAAAGAAAACATACAATAAAACATTCTCACAAATAAGAAATTACGTTTGCACAACTTTGCAGTCTGATTGTTCATCTAAGTGAACAAATTTATGGGTAAATTAATGAAATTAGTAAAATCTAAATATTTCTCTATAACAATATCGTAAAATAATCAGCTTTTAATAACTTTTAAATTTTCGGTCACGGTGGACCTTTTGACGGAAATGCCCATATGTAGGATAAAAGCCTTAGCCATCACGTGATCTTTGAAACTGTCTCACAAACAACTGGTCCATAACCAATAAAGATGTATTTGCTACCGCTTTCTGTAGCGTAAGGAAAATAATTCATAGCAGTAATAATGACTTTCGATTTGATCAGATCTAAATGTTTGTTACGGTACAATGAAAGACTGCTATTTGTCTGGAACAACATTTCCAACTTTATCAGGTCTACTGCTGTAAACATAGAACTGTGATCAGAACCACATTTCAGTAGTAACGGTCTGATATATTTAGTTGAAAGCCTTAAAATGAACGACTTTGTCCTCTTCTGTTTGCAATCGATAAACCATGATATAGATTTCAGAGTATCGGCAGCCATTTCAATGAAATTACTTTCCATTATTAACCGGAAGGATTGTACTTTCAAATAAAAAAAGAAATTTGAGAAAATATTCAGTAGTTTTTTTATATCATTTTCAAAAAAAAAGTTATTTGGCGGACCCTTTACATAAGTGTTGAATAATATTTTCAGAACATGAAAATTTTAAATTCTAAGGCAGATCTTTTTTACAATTTTAAGAAATTTATAATACAATTATATACAATTATAAGAAATTTTAACATTAATTTAAACTCAGAATATGAAGTTAATAAGTGCATCCGAGAACACAAAAGTTTTAACTATTTTTTAACTGAACTTTATTGTATTTTGCTAAATTCGTGTACACAAAATACAGTAAATGAGAACAAAAAAATTGAGTGCGTAAAGTGACAGCTCTTGACTGAGTGTTTACGAAGTTTTACTGAAGAAATTCGTTCAGTAAAATTTTGTTAAACAAAAACACATATTAACAAGGTTTCGTTTAAATGTAATAAATTCCTATTTCTATTAACTGACATTTATTGTTGAGGGGATCAGCTATTCCTATGCGCATTTCACGGGTTGCTTAAGCCGGATCGCCAAGAAACTTCATCCAAAAGTTTTAGAAAAGCTAAAGATATTACACAAATAAAACTGCAAAGCATAAGAATTAAAAGCAACAGTTTTACTTCTTACAATATCAAAGCTTAAACAAAAACAACAACAACAAACAGTGAGTCAATTTTTTCTTACAGTCCCGACTACAACTGGTTGATTTTTTGTCAACTCTAAATGTATTGGGTAAAGAAAAAACCAAAATAAAAACAAATTACATATGTTTCAAAAGGTAAACAAGCAATAGTAATCAGACAAAAAGAATAAAAATGTATAAAAATTGTTTAATAAAAGAAAAGTTGAATTAAAAATTATGCCAAAACAAAAAGTGAATACCTAAATTATAATTTAATTAGACTTGTTTGTAAATACCAGTTTTTAAACTTTTTATTACGTTATGGTAATTTTTTATAGTTGTAAAAGTGTGAAGGAAGTATTTGGGTACTTAGAACGGCACTTCTTTTTTAAAAAATCAATAGCACAAAAATCTGTGTCATTTTGACAATACATCTTAAGATCTTAGGAGAAAAGATAGCAAAAAAGCTTTAAAAAAACTCGTTAAAATTCATTTAATTTGAAATCTAAATTAAATCAGTTTTATTTTTATTTATTTTATTAAGAGTCAAAAATACAATTCTAGCAAATTACCCGAACAATAGTAGCTTATACCAACAACACGTAGTAGTAAAATATACCAAAATCTATGGCGTGAATCGAGCCCGCAAACCTGGCACGGTTAGACTATCCCACTATCAACTAGCCTACCGGGTCGATCGGTATACTTTAAGGTTAGTCTATGACCAATATTTCAAGGTGTCCACTATTGTGGTGTGGGTAAAAAAGAGATATTTTAAATATCTAATTTAATTTCCTAATTTAAGTCTGTTTATTACAAAGAAAAACACGCCTGATATAGGTATTATACAGATCTCGATATCGATAAAACTTTACGTAACAATTATTGACTTCAAATAAAATTTCATCTCATTTTGCATACTGAGTGGATATTTTTGTTTGAATTTCTAATGAAATTATTTTAAATTGTTTTCGCATTTTTTTAAATTTATTAAAAGTACTTTATTTATGCAAAATAATTCCAATGTTGATGCCCAATGACTACCAAAATTTTACATAACTTTGTATTAACAGCATAGCATGTAGGTATATCATCTGGTTGGATAATTGCACCCTTTTTTTCTTAAGTAATATTTGTGTTTCCATCTCTGCCAACGGCGTGGCATACTAAACGATGCTGGAAAATTTTGCTTGGAAAAAGCATCGAACATTGTGGTTTCAGCGAGATGTAGCCACAGCTCATATGGCGAAGCATTTTTTTTCGCGCACTAGCAATTAAAGCTGGGCTCTAAGTTCAAAGGATTTTACAGCTTCTGGCAGTTTTCTTTGGGGATATCTGAATTTTGATGAAAGAATGTGTCGATTCTTGAAACATGTGAATTTAACGCGAGTTCGATCCCCAGCTCAGCAAAGAATAAAAATTATCAAACTTCAGTAAAAATAATTTAATAAAAATTAAATTTGATGAATTCAAGCCTAACTAAAAATATAAAAAATAGAAAGGGTGTTTGTTAAAAAAAATCCAAGAACACTTCCTGGCCATTACATCCGAAATTTATGTAACATATTTTAAAATTACCAAAATGTATCCGAAACAGAAAATGGCCATTACCTACAGGACAATAGTTTTCAAAGCTAATTATTTAATATTGCAATAAATTAAATTTAATTAGTTTCTGTGTTTTAAGTGCCATTAATTACATAGTTCAATTTTTAATAAGATGCAAAAAAATTAATTTGTATTAAACACATTTGTAGAGTCCCCTTTAATGTGATAATTTTTTTTCAAAAAAAACTTTTCCTTATTTAAAGAAATTAATGTAAATGTAAGTATTTGTATTTTTTGTTATAAAATTTTAGTTTAAAAAAATTTATTTTTAAAATTCTAAAATGTTTTTTTAAACTCTTATTATTTTTATATTAAATTTATTTTTTGAAGACCAAAATGATACAACTGTTAAAGTGTTATTGCTTATCCCAAACACATATTTACAAGTTTCAATAACTTTTAGTTCATTGAACTGGAAAAAAAATTCAAATCCTTTTTAAAACACTTCTTAAAAATAAAACGTCATGCACTTGGTAGTTAAGGTCCTGAAAAATACTTCAAGTGGGTCTTTACCAAACACCAATACATACAAAACAACATACTAAAACTACGTATAAAACTCTTTAAAAATAAAATGTTATAAGTGCTATAACACGACGGACCACCTGTCCTTCCTAACACATGGAAGTCTATATTTAGACTAGTTGAGTTTGAGCAAATGTCTCCCTACTTAAACGATAAAAACGAGAAATGTAAAAAGATCCTACAAAAAAAAAGAAACAAAATAAGAGTATTACGGATACAACACGGTGTTATAAACATGAAATGACAAGAAAAGTGTGCTCAGGCACAGACAAAATTCAGCAGAGCATACCAAGGAATTAGGAAGAGAAGATTTAGTTAAAGGTGAGAATTTTAATAT
Organism: Pollenia labialis; assembly: GCA_949318255.1. Classification (NCBI taxonomy): domain Eukaryota; kingdom Metazoa; phylum Arthropoda; class Insecta; order Diptera; family Polleniidae; genus Pollenia; species Pollenia labialis. The sequence goes on from OX439141.1 coordinate 112,547,901, forward strand.
GCACAAAGTAAAAAATTTTATAAGCAACAGCTGCCTGAGGCCTGAGATGTTGGTAATTTTATATAAATGAGAAAACATCTTTCCAAATTGAGAATTTCTTTCACAGAAAATAGAGTATAATATTTGATGAGAGTATAAAAGAGTGTGTGAGATATTTTTGTTAATAACTCTATCTTTTTACCATACAAAATTCAGGTACATAATATATAACAAGACCAGATTTTTTTGTTCAAGTAGTGGTAACATTTGCTATTGGTGGTTTGTGTACGGTTGTATTTAAAACCATTATAACGGCACGCGTAGCCAACATGTGCTTGAACATGCTTAAACAGGTTTTGTGTTTAATGTTTGTCAACACTCACATACAAACACACCAGCCCAAGATAGCGGTTCAATTAATTCACTAGGCCAGATGATTGGTGGTTGAATTTAAATGCTGCCAGTATGTAATGAACTGTAATTTCGTGGTGGTGTATGTATGTATGTTTATAATATGTATTTTTAGGCAAGAGAGTATTATTAAATTGAGAGTGCGAGTAAATTTTAGCAGGTGATACTCGTTTCGAGAGAAGAGCATAATTTGTATTACAACGAGTTTAGCTTTAAGTGGAGTGTAGGAATAAAGAGCTATAGAAATTTTTCTCAGGCTATATAAACTCGTGATAGTTTATGCTCTAGCACAGTTCTTCGTTGCTTTTGCTTGCGTTAACATCGCCTTTCAAGAAAAAATATTGTAGCAAAAAATATTTCTAAGCGCGTTTCATTTAAAGATCTAAAGAACATTTAAGTTGGAGTACCTTTAACAAAAAAAGTATATGATCTTTGTAAACAAAACATGTTGAAACGTGTAAAATAACGGTTTAAAACATAAACATTTATTTTAAAACATTTTTATAAATAAAAAAAAACATTTGTGTTCATATAAGAATAAAAAAGTAAAAAAAAATCAAAATGCATAATATTGAAGATATGCTAGTGGAAAAAAATTATTCCAAGTGTCCTTTAAAAAAACGTCCTGTCCATTACCAATTCGAAGAGGATGATTCTTCTATTATTGTGGATACAAAAAAGTCAATCATTAGTGCAGTGCCTCTGAAAATGGATAACGATGAACCCGAAAATCTAAGCTTGAAAAAGGATACCTGTGGAACATCGGTAAAATGTGTCTCATCTTCTTCAGCAGATGATGAAATGATCAATGTAAGTGATTGTTGCGAAGATGAGGGAGTTGATGTTGATCACACCGATGATGACAGCATGTGTGATGATGAGGATGAAATGATCGATTGTGTGGATATTGAGGATAATCAAAGTGAAGATACAAATACCACACAGGCAGCTGCTTTAGCGGCAGCCGCTGCTGTTGCTGCTGCATCGGCAGCCGTGGTAGTGCCCACACCGACATATCCTAAATATGGCATACAACCCTGGAATTTCCATATGTCTCCCTATACTGCTGAATTTTATCGCACCATAAACAATCCTCATTTGGCTCAACAAATTTCTCCCTTAAGAGGAGAACTTCTATCGCCTAGCTCACCCTCAGATTCCATCGGTTCATTGTCACCTCCTCCCCATCATTACTTAGGCGGACGTGCCAATTCTGTTTCACCACCCATGCGCTCAGATGTTATTCATAGACCCATTGGTGTACGGCAAATGCCTTCTCAATCTCCCCAACATCAGCACAGATTTATGCCTTATCCCCTACCTGCCTATTCAACACATCATCAATCTGCTGTTTCTTATGCCTTAGGTTATCCGCCGCAGCATCACCATGCTCCCATTTCACCAGCCTACTCCGAATCTTCTTACTACTCAATGAGATCCCTCACACCTGAATCCCTTGCCTCTCCTGTGCCGGAAGATCTTTCTGTAAAGACCCCGAATTGCAGCTCCATGAAGACACCTCAAAAATCCGTTCTTATTAAAACTGAAAAAATCGATGTGTCTCCTGTTGTTCAACAGCAAAACGCACCAGTTTCATCGGCGTGCACACCAGCTAAGAAAGAAAAAAATGGTCCACCCCGATATCAATGTCCAGATTGTCAAAAATCTTACTCTACCTTCTCGGGACTAACAAAACATCAACAGTTTCACTGCCCAGCTGCAGAGGGTAATCAAGTGAAAAAATCTTTTAGCTGCAAGGATTGTGATAAGACCTACGTTTCCCTGGGTGCTTTAAAAATGCACATACGTACTCACACTTTGCCATGCAAGTGTAACATATGCGGCAAAGCCTTCTCGCGGCCGTGGTTATTGCAGGGCCACATACGCACTCATACCGGAGAAAAACCCTTCAGTTGCCAGCATTGCCACCGTGCCTTCGCTGATCGTTCCAACTTAAGAGCCCATTTGCAAACACACTCCGACATCAAGAAATATTCCTGTACTAATTGTTCCAAAACTTTTTCTCGCATGTCTTTGTTGACCAAACACTCAGAAGGCGGTTGCCAAGGTTCTCTAAACTCTACAAACAACTCTAGTAACTCCTCAGCGGAACTAAACTCCTATCCCCTCTACAATGAGCATTAGGAAGCATTTTTTGACAAAACAACTCAAGTTTGCCATAAAAAACAAATGTAAAAAAACCACCAAAAATTAGTTCCTAAAAACTACTAAAACTAATTAAATTTTAAACTATTTTTCAACTTTTACAACAATCAAAAAAAAAAAAAAAATGATTTCAACCTGGTGTTAGATTTTTTCAAAAATGAAAACTAAATCAAAAAGGCCGAGCCTTTAATTCCATTTTTTTTTCTCAAACAAAACCAAAACTCTAGTCAGCCTCTTAAACCACGAAAAATAACTATTTTCCTTGCATTTAAATTCCTTTTTTTGTAGAGTGCCTGTACAAATGTATTATAATTAACTAATTTTTTTTTATTTTATTGTAAAATTCACAAATTGTACATTTTTGTAAAAACTGCGAACAAACAAACCAATTAAATTTTTTGTAAAGTAATTTTTAAGCTAAAATTTTTATTTTAAGAACAATAAGGAAAGACAATTTTAGTTTTAAGGTCAGAATATATTTTTTATAAAAAAAAACTTTTTCTATACACATACATATGTACATGTAAATGTAGTTTTAGAGATATTTTTATATCTACAAATATTTTTTATATAAATGAAATGTTTTTTAGTTTTATAAGAAATAATTTATTTAAAAAATTAAAGAAAATGAAAAATACATAAGAACAAAATTAAAAAAAAATAAATTTAACTTTTTTATTGGGGGGTTTTCCAGCGAAATTTTGTTAAAAAAAAAACAGGAAAAAAATATTGTTATTTTTAAAAGCAAAATGTATCTTCTTCCACATTTATTTGTTAAATCTTTATCGCAAAAAACCATGGAGCCTACTCTCTATTTGCGATGCGAAAGAAAATGGTACCAAATCTAGCGATTGGTACACATTAACGCATTTGCACGTTTGTCTGTCGCATCTTTTTGTTTTCGCAAATCATCACTATTAATTTTATTTACATTTTAAAATTAAATTTTTTTTACATATTTTGATCTGAATCTGCGCCATCTTTAATTTTTATTGCCAGTGCAGATAATTTTCAAACATTTTGAGAAAGAGAGAGAGTACTAAATTCACGCCTTTTCAAATATTTCATTCAATATTCGGTCATGATTTTGTGGTTTCTCAAGCATATTGGGATCCTTGCGAATATTTGAGTTTTTAACTTCACTGGGGGCGACTCAAATTATTTGAAGAAGTTTTTTTTTAATATTGGAGGCCGAGGTAATGTCCAGTAACTGAATATCGCTGCACCAGATTAGCTTTTAGATGAAGTTAAAAAGTATAAGTTTTAAATCCTGGCTTAAGACAGATTTTTTCCAGTAAGCCAATTTGTTGGAGTTGCTTTTAGTTTAATTTGCGTTAATTTTACCTTTATATTCCATTCCCATGTTAATTGTCTATCAAGATGTATAATGAGATATTCTATCTATCTTTTCAAAATTTATTTATTGAATCTTCATGCATTTAATATGAACTAACAATAATTACTTAAAGTTTATTTTATGTCCTGCTGGACGAAAAGGCTTTCCTTTACGGTTTCTGTTCACATTTGTAGGTGCCTAGCGCTCTTCTACTAATATGAGTCTCCGCAGTCGAGTGCGACTGCCACCATTTAAAATATTTCGAGTTGCTGGATGTGGGTGCAGTTCAAGCAATTTTATTATTTCTGTGGTTTTCATGGGCAATCACGTAGGTTTTGCCTTATTTTAAACGCTTAAAAAAAGTTTGTCCAGTTCCGGGTTTTTAATTTAATAACTAGGGATGAGATTTTCGTGCAAATATGAAAATATGCGCTTAAAATATGCATTTAAAAGTCAAAAATATGCACTAAAAACTTATTAAATTTTCATAAAAAATCGTTTTTAAATGTTACTGAAAACAAAAATATAAAAAATTCAATTTATTTTTATTCAAATATAAATTGTCATATTAATACGAATGTGTATTCTAAGTTAAATTGCAATCAAAGTAACTTAATACAACATTTTTATTTATAAGATTTTGTTAGTCGTGCTTAATTCTCAATTTTTATTCTTGATCAATTTTAAAAGCTTTGGTACTTTAACAGTCTTGTTCCTTCAATATTTTCCAGGAATATTTTCTGGATATTTTCACTATCCTGGAAAATATTGAAGGAATAAGACTATTAAAATAAATTGCCAGATTCTATTTGTTATTCAAATACCTTTAAAAAGCCTTAATAACTAATTTTTGTTTGTTTAAATAAATAAGTACTGTTTTATTGAAAGTAAAACTTTTTCTTGTAATAGAAAAATGCGAATACATTATGAAAAAGTATATTTGTAGATCAGATCAAAGGTATTTAATTTTTTGAAATCCTCAATTCTTTTTGCAAAACGTTTTGTATTTTTTTTTTAGTTTCTTTCGCATTGTCAATTTTACTTGCTGCAATATCAACTAATTTGGCTTGAGTATTATGAGATCTAAGTCCCTCCTAATTAGTTATTGTTTTACCAAGGAATCAAGGGATACATTTCATTAAACATTGCAATGTTATTGAATTGGCTTCTAGTTTTATCTGCAACGCGATATAACCCATGTTCCAAGCAAGTAACTTGCAACAGTTTTGGATACAATATTTTAAACTCATTGGAACACTTTACCATGTAAGAGCTTTTGTCTAAATCTTGTATTTATATAAAATCTCCAAAATAATTTATTTATTTATTTAAAATTTTTTTTTTTACAAGGTTTTTTTCTTTGTGTATTTGAAAACTTTTTAAGAACTTTTTTTATTATGTTAAAATTAAAATATTAAAAATATCTTTTAAAATTTTAACGCAAATTTAATGATTCGGAAAGATAATTGGTCGACAACGTGCTTAGACTATCGACAAAAAACATGCATTTGCATGGAAATAATAACCAAGTTCAAAATATGTATGAAATCGAAGTAACTATAAATTGTAGATGCATGTTTTCTAAAAAGTATTTTTTACAGCCAAGCAGTGTTGCCAAAACTTGGCGACCTAAACTGACTAAACTTACGGAAAAAATCTCTAAAAAATGGCTACAAATGGGCTAAAAATGGCTTAATTTTTTTGGAAATAAAAACACATTAAAATTTAATTACAAAACAGAAATAATTCATTTAAAGTTGTTTACGATGATATTGTAAGTTAAGGTCAATTTGTTAAATAAGAATTAACGAACAATAAAATTTTGATAGATATTTATGGCCGATTCATCGATTTCGAACGAAGACTTCGTTTGCTTAACTGACATGTAAAACAATATTTTTTAATTCTTTTTTGCTTTAAATGTAAGTTAAGCGATAGTAGTTTTCGTTCGCAAATAGATGAACATGCAGTTCAACAATTAAATCATCGATAAATTCGACGTCGTTATTGTTCATCTCAAAGTTATCACGAGTGCCTATTAGTTTTAAATAACTTGAAGGTAAATCATAATAACGACAACATTTACCCAACCTTTTGAGTCCAAATCTAGAATAAAAAACAAGTAAGAAAGTATAGTCGGTCAACCCCGACTATATGATGCCCTGCACCACATTCGAACCTTCGTACCAAATTTTATCAAATAATCTCCAAAATTGCGACCTGTACTTTGCGCACAAAGTTTACATGGACAGCCATCCAGCAGAACGAACATCGTTAATTTGACTCAGAACGGGAACCCTCTTTACTTCAGCATTAGACCATGGAAGTGAGAGCAACTTTATAGTCAATTCTGAAATTTCTAAATAAAATTGTGTTTCCGCCTGCATCTTTTTATTGAAGTACTTGCAACCAGAATGAAACACCGCTGTTTGTGTCGATCCATTTTATAAATTTAATATTGGAATACTGTTCCTTTAATTTGAAAGATGTTTGATCATCATAGTTTATAGCGATTTACAACATTTGAAAAAGTTGTGATTTAAATTAAAACTGTTTTTTTTTTTTGTTAAAAATTTTAATTTTACTTGATTAATTTTTATAATAAAATGCAAATTATTCTTTTAAAGAAAAACGGCAAAAAAAAATTTCGGCTAAAAAAGTTGAAAAATGACTAATAGCTAAACTCATTTGTTAATGGCTAAAGCCTGGTACTCTGTTCAACATTTCACGTGAAATGCTGTCAAAATGCATATGAAAAAAACTTGTGCGGAATATCTACGAAATAATGTTGATGGAGTTGTACTCTGTTTATTTTGTGAAAAAGTTCCGAAATGTTTCTGGCAACATTTTTTTTACAACTGCGAAATAATGTAAGCTGCCTTTATTTCACGTGGAATTTTAAGCAAAAGCAAAAAAGTATGAACTTAATATTAAAAAAGAAAAAAAAATAAAATAACACAATCGGTAACAGATTTTTATCTATATTTACTTTTTTTTATTAAATTTTTTATTAAAAAAAAATAATTTTAGTAAAATACATGTGGCGTTTGTTTACATACACGAAACAATGTAGCATACTTTGAAGGAATAAAAACGTCAAATTGTAAAAACTCGCAAGAATGGTAACATTGATAAATGCCAAAATTTTCGTGTGGAATAATGAATGTTGCTCAACATTTTTAACAAATTTGAACAGAGTACTAGGCTTTTAGCCACTATATGGCTAAATTGGCAACACTGCAGCCAAATTTGGACTTAAATTTTAAGTTTTAAAATACTAAAAACTTTTTATTTCTAAAATATTTTACAATATTTCAGTTAAATTTGAATTAGAACAATTTATAATTTAATATCGATATTGTAGAAAAATTCGACATTGATTTAAATTTCACCATATCGTAATCTACTTTTTACATTGAATATTTGAGTATTATCTTTATATCTAGTAGTCGCAGTGTGTACCATATTTTAGGAAGGCGGTCAAAAATAATTTTTTTTATGGCTACGGATTTTAAAGTTACGTCACTCATTTGAGTATTAGTATTTTGTTAAAATTAAATATTTCTTGGTAAATCACACGATTGTTCTTACTTTTTTATTTGTTTGAAAGTTCTTGGTGGTTTTTTCATTAAAAAAATTTAATTTGTATCATATGCCTACTTAAACAATTTTTTGTTGAATAGTTTTATTTAAATTTTTTAAGAAATTCCAGTCTGTGCAACAATTTCGTATGTTAAGGTTCGCATAGAAATATCTTTAATAAAAATATTCGCACAGAACAGCTAAATATGCTTGTGAACATACATGCATATTTTGTTAATAGCAATAATTAAAAAAATGTAAATGTATAATAAATACATATTTATCTTCATTACCTAACAAAAGAAACACAAAAAAGTAAACATATTAAAAAAAGGCAAATATTGGTGCGTATTGTGTTGTTTGATTGCCGCACAAGACCACAATAAATATTGTTGCATTTTCGTTATTTTTACTGACGCGCTGTTGCATAGCAAACAGTCACACGATTTCCGCACCAGGGTTGCATTTGATTGGTAAAAGTAAGCACAATGTTGTCCTCGATTGGTACATGAGCGATTTGGTTGTGCAGTCACACGATTGGGGTATTAAAAAGTGGGAAAATTGGTGCATTGTGATCCCAGCTTTAGAAATGTTTAAACAAATTTTTTTTAAAATGTCCAAATTCACCGAAATTTTTCTAATTAATAGAGCATAACTCCTTCTCTTCAAAACCATTCAAAGATATCTTCCACAATTTTGTAGACCGAATCCTCCACTAAAACTCATTGAAATCAGAATATCTGAACCAACACACAGAAAAAAATCAAGTTAAAAACGTCGAAAACAAGGTTGATTTAAAATGTTTCGGTGGTTATTTTGCTTCATACGTGTTTCATGTTAATTCAACCTGATTTTATAATTACTTGCGAGCAACATTTTTTTTCTTTTAAAATAACTATAATTCATGTTAATTTAACATTGCATTAAAGTTAGAGCAAAATGTCAATTACATTGAAATAACAATCGAATCACGTTGAATGAAAGTTATTTCATGTTGAAACAACGTGAAATTCATGTTGAAACTAATTGGTGTGAAGCAGCTTCAGAGCCAACATATGCATTTATTTAAGAATAATTCAAAACACTTACCCCTGTAACACACGCTTCACTTATTTTGTAGTCTCCTTTGTTAACAGATCAATCAGCAGAATGGCCCGATATGGTTTTCGTCATCATTCTACTTTGAAAACTTGCTGTACGATTTAACCAAATAATTTTAATTAAAAGAATACGGGAATTGTCTTCTTTTTATAACATATTTAAGGAATGAAAATAAAAAAATTAACATACTTAACTATGTATGCATGTTAATTTAACAAGATAAACTTTTGATTTTAATATAAAGCAGGTTTTTATGGATTCAATATTGAATCCATATTTATTTATATTTTAATATTTTTTTTTTATTTTTTTATCAGTGAATAATGTTTAATAAGCGCGATTAAAGATTATTTTAATATTTTTCATTTAAAATTAATATGTAATAATGATATATTTAAATAAAGGGCATACTTTTGCAGAAATTTAACATGATTCTCAATCAACATTTTTCCATGTTAATTTTATATTGGTATTTTTTTTTGTGTGAAGTTTATAGATTTTCTGCAAAATTAATGAGCACAAACGTTTTCCAATATGAAATTTACTTTTGTACTGCGTTGGTTGGTGTGTTAGAAACAAATTTTTGTGATAAAAAACAAAGTCGAATTGGTCCTACATGTTATTCCTTTAGTGGTGATTTTGTGGCATAATAAGGCTTTTTTTGTAAATTTGGTTATATTCTGGCAAGATTTAAGTTAAAAAGTTGTAAAGAAGTATTTCTTCTAAAATTTACTGATAAAATAATACACAATATAAAAAAACCCTTTTTTACCATGCAACTTCAATGTTGTACTGAAATTTAGCCAAAAACGAAAATGTATTTTAAACCTTCAATAACTTTTTTTCTTATCAGTTTATTTTAACGTTTAAAAGAAGAATTTAAAGGCCAAAGATTCGGCAAAAAAACGCGTATCGAAATTCCAGTCCAATCAAAAGCTATGAATTGTTAACCGCCTTCTCATGATTTGTTCAATTGTTTCCACTGATAATAGAAATAGGAAAAAATATTATAAAAAATTACAAGTTCATACCGCTATAGTCAAATGTAATTACCAGGGCTCCGACTCTATCTTCTGAAATTGTTTAAGTCCGACTCCGACTCCAACTCTGACTCCGACTTTAACCTTGATACTAAATGTATATGAGACCGGTCCTAATTTGACTTGAAATTTTTTTTAATGCAGTACCTTTTAAATGGTTAAATAAAGCAAGAAAATGATTTTTGTTGAAATTTCAAATCGATATTTTAATTCTAAGACGTGCCTCATAAAGCTTTAATATAGTTATTTACATATGTAAAGAAGACTGGTCCTTATTTTCTGACTTCAAAATTTTTTAAGCAGACCCTCCTAAAATTTCTTATTTTGGAAAATATTAGACAATCAGGGGTGTGCTCGAAATCGAAAACGCAAAAGTTTCAAAAGTCGTTTTTTAATAAGATTTCTGTAATAAAACAATTTTATGACAAATATTCTACAAGTATTTCTCTATTTAACAGAATTTTATAACAGAAATTATAAAAATTAGATTAAAAGTGCATTAAAAACAGCCTCCAAATTCTTGGGGTTTACGTTTTCGATTTCCAGCACACCCCTGAATGTTTTTAAAATTTTTTTTTATTTTTTGATTCCAAAAATTTGCATTTGCGTGTTTTAGTGATTATTTCGGGTCCGACTCCGACTCCGGCTCTAGAGGTTCTACAGGAAAAATTGAAAAATTTTTTTACGATACTATAAGAGCTAAAGACGTCAGTAAAATTGTAATTAAATTAAAAGTCGTGCTCCAAATTCAATCAAAAAGATCTCAATTCCAAGAAAGAAATTTTACAACATAAAATTAATTAAAATTTATTAATAATTGTTCCTTCTTGACTAAGGTGGGAACTTAACCCAGCCTTTTACGGACAGGTTACATATTTCGATTGCAACCACTCAATCTCTTCAGAGGGGTTTGCCGTTTAACACTCACCGCCATTGACGATGGCTGGCAGCTAATTGTCAAACATCAATCTTTAAACCAAATGTTATGTAACCTTTGGTAAATCACACATTTACGATATGTCTGAAACTACTGTGTTAAAATTTCAAAAAAAAAATTTTGCTGTCGAATTTGAATTATTTATGTTTCTAAATAGAGCAAAGCCTTCTCAAGTTATGACAATCCTGCAAGTGTCGTTATTTTAGATAAAACGCTATACCTAGATAACTAGAGCTGATCAAATATATTCTGATTATATATTAAAATTTTTACAAAATATCGTTACCTAAAATGTAAAAGGCCCTAACTAACCAAAAATCGACCTGTGCCTTGAATCTGATGAACTAACTAACAGTTTGCGTAATATGCAATATTATTAATTGTCAAAACAACATAAATAAAGTATAAACAGTTTAAGGCAATTTATCAATTTAACGTTTAAACAGTGTTTTGCTTCTCCTGAAGAATTTTTAAAATGTTAGATAGGTCGTTTTGCATTTTAGGTATCGATCTGTTGTCAGTGAGATGGCTAAAATTTTACCGAAACTTTAAACTAGTGTTCTGAAAAAAACTAATTTTTTTATTGCAAATGTCATGTGAGTTAACTTCCTAAGAAGAGTTTAACGTTGCAATGCAAATTTGAAGCGTTTGTTATATTTTCTGGTGCAAAATTTTAAATAACATTTGGATAAATGTTGGATTCTAAATAATCAATAGTTGCCGGTTTATCAGCAAAGTCCAGAGATTTGACTAGCCCCTACAGAAAGTAGTCCAAAGGTATCAAATCACATGAAGGAGATGGCCCTTTCACAGGTTTCAATTTTTCAAAATTTCAAAATGGGCCGATGACGCCTTCGGTATATAAACCGCACCAAACAGTGATTTTTTTCAGCGTGTAGTAGGGTCTTTTGGTCTTTTTAGGGTCGTGCTATTGCCAAAAAATACAATTCTGCTTGTTTATATAGCCTTCGACTTACCAAAGTTTAAAATTTGACCTTTTGACAATACCCACCCGGGTGTTACTGCATATTTATAAGCGATGAGAACTAGTTTTTGTCATAAAATTTGTTTTTTTTTTAGTTTTTTTTTGAAGTTTTCGTCATACATTTTGTTTTTCATTTCTTTTAAAGAAAACAATTTGTTCAGTGAGTAAGAATTTCCTTTCAGCTGAATCAAATTTAAGAAAGTTAATAAAGAAATAAGTCCGAAATGATCACTCCGGTGGTTATTGGTTAGGCGAAGGTTATTAGCCTTATCGCTGAAGATGATTTAACGACAAAAATCTGGCTAAACTTCCAGTTGATTTTCAGCCCATAAAGCGAAGACGCGTCGTAAACTTGGCGAAATGGTCTATAAGTTTGCCGAACAGAGCATGAATTTTGAAAATAAATTTTCACGATTTGTGAACGTTTTTCTGGTGTTAGTCTTTACATGGTAATTTGCCAAAGTGTACTTGGCTAATGGGTAAGTTTTTTTTAAAGCTATAGCAGACGCAAAATGGCTAAGCCTAACCAACAAATGGCTAAATTGGCAACATTGATATGCACAAAAGTTTGTGTCTAAAAGGCAATTTTCTATTTATGATAAAATGTCAAAATTAAAGCGGTTAAACATTGGAGTACAGCTGTTTGATGAATAAGTCTTTATTAGAAAATAAGGCTTAAAATTCTCCTTTGAAAAAACAAAACATCCTAAAAATACGAAATGGTTACATTTATTTAATGAAATATTATTTGTTATACAACACTTTCAATGAAAGTCTTTCCCGTTTAGTTTCCACTGTAAATAAAGATGATTACATTTTCTTCTCTTTTCTGCGCTTTTTTATTTATGGATCAAAAAATCAGTAAGTTTTCTGTGAATAGTTTTTTACACTTGTAAAACACAATAAACTTGCTTAGATTTCGACAATAAAAAAAACTAAAGACAAAAACAAAATTTCAACATTAGTTAGAACTAAAATAGAAAATTCAAATTTTATGTAAATTAAAAATAAATCAAATCAAATGCAGCTCGAATTGAAAATACGAAAAAATGAAATATGAAGTGGTCAACATTTAACACAATTAAATGCAGAAAAAAACATTATTTAACATCTAAAGGAAATTGCATATAAAATTTATGGTGCACATGGTAATTTGATTTTGATTGAAGACAAATATTTAAATGCATGTTGAATTCTAGTTAGAAAATCTCTAACATGCGTAGAAGCTTTAGAAAACGATGATCTAAAATTTAGGTAGTTTAAAAATACACTGTGAATAAAATGTGAGAATATTTACATGATTTTTTTTTTACTTTTTATGAAGAAATGACTTTTATAAGAGTATTAAAAATTTTAAGCTTTTAACTAGTAATCAGTATTTGTTTTCTTAATAACAATATTGCTTTTTGTTAAGTGCATATGTATCTCTAAAAGCTAGCACAGAATTTTTTTTCTTAAAATTAACACAAAAATTTACGATCATTTTTTTTTTTTTTTTTTTCATAAATTAACTTGGAGTGCAATGAATTTTTACATAAATGTATAAAAACCAGAGTATAAATTGATTGTTTTAATTTTGTATTAATTATGACGTTTTTATAAATTTAACATTTTAAGACGCAGAAGCCTAGAATTTGTAGCAAAATTGTCATCACAATTTTAAATAAAAATGTATGTGGAATAGTCAAGCTTCAGTTTCTAGAGTAAAAATCTCTTTGAATGCACTAAAATCTACATGTTTTAAATTATTATATAAATTTAAGTTAAATTCTATATCAATCAATCGGTTCGACATTTTGAAAGGTCAAATCCTTATTGACGACTATTTTCTATTCTCCTTAAGAGATTAATATATTCTTATAACTATAACTTTTTCTAAATAACAAAAAATAAATGGCATCTATGTTCTTATGTTCAATTTTAATTAAATTCCTATTTAGTTTGTTTTTAATTTTAAATTAAATTTTATTTAATTACTGTTTTATTTGTTCAGTGTTATTTATATATGGGGGATTCACAAGGTGTCATAAGTCTTAAAATAATAACATAAAAATATACGACTGTTGTGAACAACCAACACCTCATAATTAAGTGTGCTATTTTGAATTTAAGTCAGCTGATTTAAAACAAATAAAAAAAATAAATATTTACCAATAATAAATAATATTTTTAAATTCTAATCCATGAATTAATAAATTAAATAAGATCTTTCCTGACCATTTTCCATTTTTTAGACGCAAACCACAAATAAATTTTATTTTGTTTGTTTACTAAACATCAGAGTCCTAAGCCGATCAAATTTGACGCCGCAAGTGTTTTGTTGCAAAAATTGCTAGCCACAGGTTCAATTTGAATGTTAGCCGGAAAAAACTATATCATCAACGGCGACTAATGCGGTTCGGCTCAGCCGCTCAGCGCAGGTCTCTTCTGATTAATTAGGACAAAACAATAAACATACCAATCAAAGTTCTTTTAATTTAAGACACTTTTTGTTTACAAAGCAACAACAATTTTTTTAAACCATTGTAAAATGTTAGAACATTATGACAATATAACATGATAGCACACCTTGTGAATACCCCAATAGTCTTATTTTATTAAGATAAAAGTATGATAGCATTACTAAATATCACAAAATTAGGTGCGTTCGAGTACTTTTACAGTAAAATGCAGCAAATGAATAATAACTGAGTAAATTGAAAAATTAGTCTCAATAAAAGTTATTGCCCACATAAGGACGCGAAAGGAAAATTTGTAAAAATTCGTAAAATTAAGGGAACAGCTGATGGAAAATAAATCAAGTTACACTTAACTCGTTTTCTTATCGGATCTACGGCCATTTACACCAAGTTCGGTTAAAACTAACTTTTAATTAAAGTTCCGGTTACCAATATGTTTTGACAGCTATAACCGATAGTTAATTATAACCGAACTTGGTGAAAATGGCCGCTAATATCATAATGAGTGTATTTATCTACAAGGCAGGCCTGTCAGATGACCTTGATTTACAACAATTTTCCCTGCTTGTTAAGAATCAAGAAAAAATATGTTTTGTCAGTATTTTCTAAAGCCAAAAAAAAAACACATAATTATTTTTATATTTGTTTACAGTTTTCCTAAAGCAAAGCTGTGTAAAAGCAAATAAATATTTCACCGTTTATCGAACTTACGTTTCTCTTATTCAACACTTTTTATAAAAAAAAGTTATTTGTCTGGGTTACCAATCCAAAAGTTTTCTTTCAGAAAGTCAAAGCTTTTTGGTGAGTGCGGGGAGCAAAATAGCATGCTCTCTTACACCATTGAACCCAGACTTTCCGAAAGAAAACAAAGTGCGAACCCAGTCTTTATGTATAAAAAAAGATAAATTAAAATAAAATACAAAGTTGTTATGTGTGCGTGTCTTTAAATATCAAGCATTCTTTCAAAATCAAGATTTTATTCTGTGTCAATGTCAATAATTTTTCAAATTTGAATCTGGCAAGCCTCTATTAAGGCCACCTTGCTAAGTAATACACAATGGAAACTTAGATAGTCCTTAAATAAACAACGTAGGCTATTTTAGTATTATTTAAAAAAGTATACCTACTAGAAAACTTAATTTCGTATTTAAACCGAACTAAGAAATAAATAATATTTAAAAACGATGGTTAAAATTGGTCATTCAATTCTAATTAGAATGTTTTCTTTAAAAACCAATAAGAAAATACAGCATGGCCTAAAACCGACTTGGATTCACAAAACTCAATCAGTCCAACTAAGCAAACCACTTCTACTTATATGTATGTGCTAAACTCTTCATGCCTAAAAAAAATACTCTTATTGCTGACAATGAAGAACCCTAAAGTTTTTTTATGGGCTTTATTTTCTATTCCATTTTTTGTTTTGCTTTGGTGAAAATATTTTATAGAAAATAAAAGATTACACCAAGTTTCTTAAAATGGGTGCGCTAAACTCATTATCGAAACCAATTGATCGCAAATCAACCATATTAGCTATTAAATTGGGAAGAAGAAGAAAAACTAAATATATTCAATATTTAACAAAGGTGTATGTATTTATATGTATCATACATACTCAAAGTAGATTTTAAATACACACATGATCGTCAAAACATAAAATTTCTACCTCTTTCGTAACGAGTGAGTGAATAAACAAAGATGCACGACACACAATTGTTACCAAATTAGATCATCAGCAGCTAGTGAAACGGAATAAAGCAAAAAAAATTAAAAATAAGGCGAAAATATATTGTATAAAACTTAAAGCTTAAGAAATGGGTTTTATATTGTTTTCATTTTATTATAATTTTTTTTTTTTTTTATATTAGAGAAACCCTTTTGTAAATTTATGTATACTCTTTCGTCATATGCTTCTTAGTTAGCAGAGAATATACTCTTTAAACATAAGTTTGGAAAATAATAAATTGTATGTTCACTTTAGCCTTTAAGGGGCCATTATCATTGCTAAAACTACAAAATCAATAAACACGCATTTTATTAGCGTTTTATTCTTTATTGGTAATCTTAAAAATCAGAGTAGTGAACACTTTTAAGCAAAGTTTGCAAGTTGTGTAGAAATATATGTAAGCCAACTCCATCTACATTGAGGGGATATAATGCGTTGTGTGCTGATATGTGTAACAACTTAATATATTGATTCTATTATACCGATCGACCCACAATTACTTTCTAAATCGATTAAACGATATCCGTCCATCCGGCTGAATGGCTGGCTGTAAATGTATATATATTTCACACTGTTGATGAAGTAAGCCACATAGATTCTTATTATCCCAAAGACCAAGCCAATTAAAAATTATATATATATTTTTCCATAGTTTCTTTAAAGGGCCTTAAAACTTTTTTTATCTGGGTTTGTCGTTAGAAAAGTGATTTATTAGCAGCCTGCCTCTGCTGCCTTTCTTTCCACTTACCTACACCAGGATTTAAGTGGGCAGCCCTTCCTTCGGCTTCTTTGTAGCATCCCCCTGTTAAAATGCGTAAGGTGTGTTCTTGGCAGGGCCATTTACGTGCAGGACGTGTCTACTACGTCCGTTCCCATAACTCATTATTTGCGCGAAATTATCGTATGTTACAAATACCGAATTTAACAGGACAGCCATATTTATACTTTTCTCTGCTTTCACTTGCAATATCAAAATGAAAATATACATGTGCTGAGATAAGATAAGATAAGACGAAGTGGAATTCGCCTACAATATTTTGCAAGGTAACGTCTCTTCGAAAGTAGAACAAGATTGCATCTAAAACAAAATTTCAAAAAATTTGGCATATACGATAATTTCGCGCAAAGGGGTTGATATGTTGCAGTTAATATTGTCCGTAGATTAAGTAAAATACTTCTGTATGTAAAATTAAATGAATTTAAAATAACGAAAAGTTAATTTTTTAAAAATTAACTGTAAAAAAATTAACTACATATTCCATAAAAACAAATGAACATTCAGTTATTTTTTATAATTTAACTACCAAAAATAAATTTTTAGTTATCTATAAAAACGATTTGCTTGTTTTGTCTAAACTATTCCCATTTTCTATTTAAAATAATGGTGGTGGATATAAAAGATTTGGCATGGTAAAATATATCCCTGTTATTTGTAATATTTACATACCTTATTGACTAAAAGGTTGTTCTCCATTGCAACTAGATTTTTACCATGCTACGAGTATATAATACATACCTATATAAACGCTGCTAATCTACGCTCTAAACTTAATAGAAGAAATTGTAACAAACTGTATAAATGCGATTTGGTTTAAGGTTTTAGGGCTTCTTTTGTTAAGGTTTATTAGTTTAACTAAGCAGCAGCAGGCAGCTACAAAAGGGTATGTTTTTTTTGCTATCTTAATATCTCCATGTTGTTAGATTTTCATATTGTTGTTGTTGCTCTTCTTGCTGCTTAACTTTAAAAGGAAGGTGCGATTTACCACGTGAATTTAAATCTTTTTTTTTTTATAGACATTTTACTGTTTTTAATATTGTTGATATTATTTTTTATAGTTGTTGTTATAGCTTTTGTTATTATTGTTGCTTTATATTGAATCGCTTTCAAAACAACAACAAAAAAAAGCGTTTTTAATACAAACAATATCGTGACAAACAAATGCGCACGTTATCATCAAATGATCTCCAGTTTTTTGCGCTCTCGCGTCGTCATCGTAGCAGTTGTTGTCGTTTGATTTGTTTCAGGTCTTGGAAAGTTTTTTGGAGGGTTTTTTTTAATTCGCCTCGTTAAAAAATTAACAAATAATAAGAAAAAAAATGAGGTTTCTTCGAGGTTTGAACCTACAGTAAAAAAAATTAACTTTGTACCCAAACACACACATACAATTTGCACAAGTTTAAGCTTGTTTATTGACAACAGTAAACAACACTAGTTTTAAGTACATTTTTTGATATGCGATTTAACTGATAAGTCCTTTCCTAATTCATGGTATCTTTTTGATTTGTAGGTGT
The DNA here is from genome assembly GCA_949318255.1 of Pollenia labialis. Classification (NCBI taxonomy): domain Eukaryota; kingdom Metazoa; phylum Arthropoda; class Insecta; order Diptera; family Polleniidae; genus Pollenia; species Pollenia labialis. Next base: position 112,565,915 of record OX439141.1, read on the forward strand.
ATTATATCTTATAGCAATCAAAATTAAATGGATATTCCGATGCCAAAAATAAAAGTTCTTCTTGTTTCATGATGAGAAGAAGGTCCATATAAAGAGCTTGGTTGTTTCAGCCATTTAGCGGCTAGATTTAGCAATTTTTCATCCTGTTTAGCCATTAAAAATTAGTTTAGCCATTAGCCATTTTTTTAACCATTTTTCAACTTGATAAGTCATAAAATGTTTTTTTCCGTTTTTCTTTTAAAAGAATAATATTTATTTTATTATAAAAATTTATAAAAGTAAAATAAACATTTTTATATGTAATATGTATTTTATTCTACCTTTATTATTTTAATATATAAATTAAATATACGAGCTTAAGGTGACGATGTATAAAGTGTATCATGACTTAAGAATTAATGATATTGTTAAGGGCAATTCGAATTATAAGAGATTAGAAAATTATTTCAGGAACTTTTTAATAGTGGTATAATTACAATAATGGAGAAGAATAAACTTTTTAATGGTGGTATAATAACAATTATGGAGTAGAATAAACTAAAAACTAATACAGCATAGCACCTAGGTTATACCGTGTTCCAAAGTTTCATAAAATAGATTTTCCATTGAGTCCCATATGTTCAATGTTAAATTCTCTATCATATGAACTTTGCAAATATGTAACAAGAATTCTGAAGAAAATTACAGAAAATTCAAAATACAATATTAAGGATTCTCTCCAGTTTAAGGATAGAATTAGGAATATTACATTGACTAATAATGATAAGGTGATTTCTCTTGATGTAGTTTCATTATTTCCAAGCATACCAATAGATTTAGCTATAAATATAATAGATAATGTATAATAGATAATAGATATTTTTAATTGGATAATCACGTAAATATTCAAATGCAAGGACTTCCTATGGGTTTGCCAGCTTCTCCAATTATAGCAGATATAGTTATGGAAAAATTATAAGATATCTTATGTAACGATTTATTTTGTATAATTGCGGAATCGGGAATGGAAAAATATATTTAATGTTTTTAACTCATTTCATTCGGACATTGAATTTACAATAGAAAGGAAATCTAATTCAAGACTATCATATTTAGACACCTTGATAATTAGAAATTAAAATGGAGTATCAATAGATTTTTATCAGAAACCAACATCTTCTGGTAGAATTATTAATTATTTCTCGAAGCATCTAAGGAGAATAATAATTAATACGGCTAAAAATTTTATAAAAAGAGTTCTTAAAATAAGTGATTCAGAATTTCATAGAGATAATAAAAGGTGGATTTCAAACATTTTAACAGAGAATAGTTTTATCAATACGACATAATAATTTCAGATTAAACAACCAGGATAGTATAACAGAACAGAAATGTTATACATCACTAAAACGAAAGCCAAAATAAAGAGGATGGAAATGTCTAATATTGTTTATCAGATACCTTGTAAGGGTAATGATAGTGGACAGTGTAATAAGGTATATATATATAGGTACAACAAAATAAATTGAAAACTAGGATAGCAGGACATAAGTCAGATCAGAAGTATAGAAATTTTTCACAAAAAACAGCTTTATCAACTCATTGTGCTAATCAGGCGCGGATCCAGCTTGAGTCTTAGCGGGGGGAGAAAATTTTTTTTGATACAAAAAAGTAAAAAATTTGTTTTTAAAAGTTTATTCAAATTAATATGTGTATATTATATTAAAAAACGTCAACGATAAGGTTACATGAAATATAAGATCAGTTCAATATAAATTAATTTTTTTAAATAAGCAATTTATGATTTCCTTGTGAGGCAAATAATAATGATGCAAAAATCGGACGTAAAAAGTACTTTCAATACATCTGCTTAAGCCTCTTGAAGTTACAAACGAAAGGGTTTCTATGAATGAAACACAGAAAAAATGTTTGCGCCAGTAAAAGAATTAATATTTAATTAAAACTGATTTAATTTTTGATTAATTCTTTTACTGGCGCAAACCTTTTTTTTTGTGAAGCTTTGGCTTAATTGACAGTGCTAAGGAAAATAATACAAGATGTCAGTACAAAAGATTTTGTTGAAAAGTTTAAAAAACGTTATAGGTCGTAATACGTGTGGTAAATTATTCAATAATCCTGAAAAATCTTGGCATTTCAATTTTAAAAAAGTGTTTTAATCGATACTCTCACAATTTTGTTTTAATGAAAGTGAGATGGATGAATTTATTTACAACCTTTCTCCATTTGAACTTTTAGTGTTCAAATATGCGATGTTGAATGAGTGTTTTTCATTTATAGAACTGTTTTATGTGATAACAGGAGATTATCAGGGGTGTTCTAGAAATCGAAGACGCAAAACGCAAGAATTTTTAACGTCGTTTTTTAATAAGATTTCCCTGATAAAAAAATTTTATGACAAATATTATTAAAATATTTCTGTATTAAACAGGGGTCTAATCACCGCATTCGATACTATCGTATCGAATAAACTATCGAGTGTTTTTGCATACGATAGACAATCCCGTATCGAATGAAAGCTCGAGAAATGTAATGTCGAGTTACTCGATACCGAATGCTAATATTTCAAATTCAATAAATTGCATTCGATATCGAGAGTCATGATACCAAAATAAATAAATAGACCCCAGAATTTTATAACAAAAATTAGGTTAAAAGTGTATTAAAAACAACTCCAAATTCTTGCGATTTGCCCCCCAGTATTTATTTTGACAATTTGAAGAAACATACTTTTGTACTTACAATAAAAATTACTAAAATAAATGTTTCTTAAATAACATGTTTATTTTTGCCATTTTTTATACTTTTTCGTGCCATTTCTCCAGCCATTTTTAACAATTTTTCGTGCCATTTTAAACTTGGCCTGCTGACGAGCATTGAAACAAAAATTTGAAATATTTTTCTACGATTTCGGTAGATATCTTTATCACAGTTTATTAAAGCATCTACAACGTTATCTGATAGATTTTCAGATATTTTCCATGCTTGTTGCCAATGCAACAGTGTTAGTAGGTGTTTAACTGTCTCTTTTATCAAACATAATCAGCTCATCAGCTAGTTGTGATTTTAAAAGTTTTGTATCTGTATTTGACTTGATTACACTTTGAGGTAGAAGTTTAGGTATGTTCAATACATTTAGGATATCTTTTGGGAAACGTGTTTTAACATCTTCTAAAATAAATTCAACAAGAGAAATCTAACCTACAACTCGGTAGTAATTTTCAACATTTTGAATGTGATTGGAAAATCGCTTGAAATAGTTCTTCGGCTTTATTTCTTTTTTCTTCAAGGCATATGATTTAAGTTTTGATAAGGCATGATCCTTTTTGAAGATCTATATCGTGCTTTTGTAAAATGATAGTAAGCGGCTGTGATACAATAAGTATTACACTTAATATGTTTATTTCGTAAATGAATTCAAAAGTACTAAGCGAGTTCCTTAATATGAGACTTTTGATGAAGTATCTCTACCTTTCCACTCAGATATTTTTTCCAAAGCTTCTACTATATGATGTACACTTGTTGCAAAGTGTAAAATTGAGTCGTGACGGTCCAACCATCTTGTCTCGCATAATGTAGAGAGTTTGGCTCCCAAATACTTTGCTAAAACTGAGTTTCGCTTGGGATGATTATATTTAAAAAAATTTGTAGTTTCTTTAACAAATGATACAACTTATTGTATTAATGGCACTTTGTTGCTTTTTAAACTTGAGTTGTTTGATTTATGGGAATAGCAAGGCGTTTGTTTTGCATTTGTCCAGAATTTTATAACAGCTCAATTTTCTGCTGACATCAGAGGACACCCATCTGTTCCATTCCCTACACAATTTTTAGGTCAGGACTAAAATTTGTCAAAGATTTTAGAACTATTGATGATAGTGCCTTCGCATCAATTGACACATCCATGTCATTATCAATATCCTTTGAAGACTCTTCAAATGCGTTTACAACAAAGCCAATAAATGGTTTCCTAACAATTTTTTGTTGTGTGTTGAAATATCTTTAAGATAAGGAAATCTGGGGTTTTCCCGACAAATCTGTGTTTTCGTCAAAAATTATCGAATAGAATTTTGATTCATATAACACCTACATATATACATAAATATTGCATATACTAAGGGTTATTAATAATACAACCGCACGCATTTTCAAGTCAAACGTTTATTCTTTGGATATAGATGGCACCTGCTGGGATTGAATGTAGAATAATAAGTATTTGAATACAGTTAACTATATGTTTCATTGGAAATATCTAATAAATAACTATTAAAATTAAGATTTGGTTACTTATTAAAAATTTCGTAAGATTCAATAAAAAAAACTTGCTGGGATTTCCTAAAACTTTGTGCATATAAAAAAATAGAATTATTGGGAATTCTTGTGTTATCGAGATAAACCAAACGCTTGGCTAAACCATTATCCAGATTTTGATAATACAATAGTTTTAAACACACAAAATAATTAAAAACGTAGATTTATGTTGGAAATGTTACAAATTATAAGAGTACCAACAATGTCGAGAATTAATTTTAAGCCAGATGCTGAAAATGTTGCACAAAATAATAGACATTTAATTTATAAAAATAGATACGGAAGGCGATCGACTGTCGAACTGTTCGCGGTCTTCCGGTCTATCGCGATAGTGGTGCACCATTACATCCAGGGAGTTCCATACTGTGTGGTGGCTCAGGGTACCAAACTTCTTTTCAAAGGTTTAAATATCGTGTATAGAGGAGATCGCCATTATGCGGACTGCTTGAGAATTTTGCGAAGACGTGGTCAACACAGGAATTTTTAGGCGTAGTCCAGCCTGCTCTGAACAAAGTTCAGGGAGAATATTTTGTCTCGTTTCAGGTAACTTAATAACGGCTAAGTTTGCCTCACTCAACAGTATTCCTAAAAGCAATGACAGGTGAATTGTAGACCATGTTAAAAAGGACTTTAATTGTAAATACCTAAATAGACCAAACATATTTCGATATTACTTATCTAAACGGTTTTGAAAAGAGCAAGGCTTAAGCTATTTAATTGCTAAAATTTAAATATTTATAAAATATAAACAATTTGTAATAACATTTTTTAACCTTTTCCTAATTTTAAGTAGACTTTCTCAACCTTTAATCATGTCAACACAAATTAAAAGGAGTTATTGTAAGAATTGGACAGAAACCGTGATGTGTCATTAAAAAGTAAGTTCATAAAATATTTGTTTTTTAAACAATTATGAATTGTTTTCTTAAAGTAATTCCTCAAACAATTGTTCACCTTCATCTTGATATGAAATTTAAAAGCTGCTGCCTTAACCATGTCTCCTACTTGAGACGCCATTAAACGCATTTTAATCTGCTACTTTTACAAAAAACGACCCTTCATTTTCAGTTTATAGGTATTTTATTGTAATTTAATATCATCACATTTTATTTGTTTGTCTGTCTGTCTGTCTGTTTGCTTCTTTTTTTTAATAAAAGAAAGTTTTTTTCTTTCTCTCCTTAAGTTGAAATTTATTTAAAATACAATTACAAATAACAACTGCCAAACAACAAGTAACATTTAATATCTAAACACCATCATCACGCGCACTAATTTAAAAATAAAAAATGTACTTTTTTTTATATAAATTGTACTTATTTCTACTATTTCATCTTTGCAGCACCATTATTATTTCTTTTTTTTTATAGTTTTATTAAAACCATATTCAAAACAATGATTATAAGAAGAGAGAAGAAGAAAACAATAAAAAATAAGTATTTGAAAAAAATTTTTTTTTTTTTCAAAACCAATAAGATATTTCATAGCTATTTAAGTTTAATTTTTTTTATTTATTTGTTTAACTACTGTTAATATTTGAGTGCAATGATTTTCTCCTGTTTTCTCCAGAGCTGAAATAAAAGAAAACAGTGGGATGAAAAATAGGTTAAATAAGAAAAATTACCAAATCTTTATATTGCAATTTAGCGGGGGTTTCAACGGGACATATTGGAATAATATGACAGTTTTGAAATTTTCCTTGTTGACATTTTTTGTACTTAGACTGGGTTCACACTATGAAAGTTTTCTTTCAGAAAAACTAAGTTCATTGGCGAACGAGCTGCGAAGAAAAGCATGTTCTCTTACCTTCTCACCAATAGTTTCGGAAAACTTCATAGTGTGAACCCAGCCTTAGTACAAAAAATGTTTATATAGGTACTTGTTTATGTTTTGAGCCGTAGAACAAGTACTTTGTGTTGATATTTAAAAAAAAAACTTCCCTGCAAATATTTTAGTTTGTTTGCGGACATTAATAAATATATATATATATATATATATATATATTTAAATATTTATTTCTTTTTTCTTTATAACAAAACTTTTTATTTTATTTAAAAACTGCAACATGAGCTTCTTGCTCAAGTCTATACCGCCCTTTATGGGGTATGTCATAAAAAACATATTGGCAACGTCAATAATTGTTATATGTTTAATTTAAGTTGTATAAAAGTTGTAAAGTATTTTTGAAATTAAGTAATATCACTTTGATTCAAAAGGGTGTTCGGATTCAATTAACATCTACCATAAATTATGTTTTTAGATGTGAGACTGGCCAAATGGTGTCAATTGACCCCCTCTTATGACAACCTCATGTAAAAGTGATTGGTCTTGTTAAATTGTTATAAAGTGTTAGAACTAGTAATGGTCTCTACCACCAAAGACCTATCACGGATCTACTTTGGTGTCAGTTCGCTTCCCTCGAGGGATTGGCCACATTACCCTAAAATCTTGTAGCCAATTACGATGTGTCGTTTACTACAGAAAAGCCTGTTGGCAATGTTAGCTGTAGGCAAAATAATACAAAGCAATGTGCGAAAATCGCCAAAAAAAAAATGTTTTCTACAAATTTGGGTTATTTTGCTCCAGAAATGTAATTTTTTTTGGGCGATTTTTGGATAATAATTTACTTTCACTTTTTATTCACCGAGCAACAAAATAACTGCAGGAAATTTCTCCTCTATAATGTAACAAACACTGGTTTCGCTAACTAGAGGAGAAAATTTTTAAATCCGTCAGAATGCTGGCTATGCAGAGCTTTAGTTAGCGATTCGGAATTTTAAATTTCGGGCATTTGACTCGAACCCAAATAATGTGTGATTAAAACTACTTTGCAAAAATTATTAAAAAATTTAGAATGAAAATTAGATGATCTTACATTATTTTTTGGGCATTTTTTCCAATAAAATTTGTTGGGCGATTTTTTACACTTTTCTTTGGACAATTTTGTTCTGGATAATTTTTCTTACAGTTCGATTTAACACAACTGGATTATGTTTTGCTGCTAAAAACTAAATAACGAAACAATCTCGCCTATTTTATTAATGTACTAGATAATTGTGATAAAAGTAAGCGAGGTCGTGTTTGTCCAAAATAAGTTTTACTTATTCACCTTTCCAAACACACTGTATTAATCTTTATTAAGGGAATTAATATTTCTCCTGTACTTTTCATCTTCACATTTTGTCTTTTGTTTTCATTTTATAATTTGATTTGAAGCTGTAGATTAAAGAAAATTATATGTGGGGTTTTTTTGTGTTCATCCATATAAAAGTTTTGTGTGGTTTCACAACGTCAGCTTACATGTGGTTAGATGGAAGTGAAAAACAAAAACGAAAAAATAAAGAAAAAGTTAGTTGTCTATATACAAAAATGCGTTTATGAGTTCATCTTTATAAAAACGCATTAATACTTAAAGTTGGTAGCATACGCTAAATACGCTGTGGATGCAACAGCTTGTTACAGCTCCACCACACACATCTGTTGTTGGCAAAAATAATAGGAATGAAAATGTTGTCTTCGATTAATTTTTTTGCCCGTGTTGTAGACATTTTCTCAATGTTAAGTGATGCTTTTATTATTGAACTTGGCATAACGTGTTGCCATTATAACGGTAAATGAAATTGTATGATTTTTATTGTGATCTATTTTTTAAAGGTTCATTGTATTTGTATGTAAAATTGTTGTTGTTTGAAAATAGTACACCGAAAAAATTTTGTACATATAGTAAAAGATATTTTTTCGTATGTTGAAAAACAAAACTTAGCAAGTAAAAAAATGGTACAAAGTAGCGTTTAAAAAACTGCAGTCACAGTAACTAACTGCCATTTCTTCGACTTCTTCATTTGTCATTGGCCAAAAAAAAATAAATGTATACAGTCGCTGTCAAACTAAATTATAAAAGCAAAAAGTTTTCCAAAAATTTTTCGTTTTCTGTTCGACAGGTTTTTGGTTTCGACTGCAGTTTTTTAAACCCTGGTACAAAGTAACGTCTGAATCAGTTGTTGAATCAAAACCGACTGCTTCAACCCGCCATTTAAAATAAATGGCACTGTAAGCAAAATATTAAGCGAAAATAGTACATGTCTTCGTTCCAATTTAAATATATTTTTTTTAAATATGTTTAGTTTTATTTAATTCTGATCCGGTTTATTTCTTTCAGTATGTTTTTAATAACTTAAAACAATGCACTCAAAGTTTTTGTTGCTGCAGAGCCAAAAAACACATGTAGCAGTGCACACCGCAAATAAAAAATGTGTGCAAATAAAAGTCCACACGCATTTAAACAAAGAAACTAGAAATAAAAAACATTTATTTCCTGCCACCGACGACAATTTCGTTAATTTGTTTAAAAGCCCCATATCCATGGTTCACGTTTAAATAAAATTGCTACTACCACCTTCTTAACTCAAGACATTTCCCCCCAATGACAACGATAATAATCACCGAAAAGTATAGAAACTTTTGTGTGTGAGCGCAAAACTTTTTTTTCTTTTTCTTTCTATTCGAACTGAAAATGCGAAAATGCTTAGGCCTCATTGCTGCTGTATGTTGTCGTTGTTGTAGCTGTAGTTTTCAACTTTTGTTGTCCGCCAATTAGTGTAAACGTACAATATGGCTTTTAACAGAAGTGCAAGTAGTTACACTCGATGAGCTAAAACGCAATGGAAGCTCTTTACTTAACCAGAGTCACAGAGCATTAACTAATGTTTTACTGCCATTTCTATGTTTTAATGTTAATTTTTTTTTTTGTAGTTTTTGCGGCAGCTTGATGATAATGATGATGATGATGACTGCACCGACGTCTACAACGTTGATGTCTAATGTGAGCCTCTTAAATTGTTTGGAAAAATGGTAGTATCTTAGCATTTAACTGTTGTGGTAGTTTGGTTTGCGTATGTATGTTAAAGTATTTACGCGTTTTTATTTATTTGTTGGTATTGCTTTATGTTTTTCGCGCGGTATTAACATGGCGTAGATCATTAGTAAGAGATGGTGTTATTATTTGCACGTTTTGTGTGAAACGCTTTAAAGAGTGTTAGATTTATAAATAGTGATAATCACTGGAGGTGTTTTTCTCTATGTATCTTCCTTCGTTTTTCGTTACATTGTTGGTTTTTGTGTGTTTTCTTGGTTAAAAACAAAGTTGTTCTAATTTGTAAAAAATATAATTTTTTTTTGCGGATAAAATTAACTTTTGGTTTAAAAAAATTGTTTGGATTTTTAAATATTACTTCAATTTAATATTAATTTTTTTAAAGAAAGAACTTCTTTTCAATATTCTTTATATAAAAAATTAGATGATACTCTCACAGGCTTGAATTGGAGGACTTTAAAAAATAAGATAAGGATAAGATTCTATAAGCACACATAATTAACGAACTAACGAGTCCCTTGAATTGCGTTGAAAACAGGGATAAATACATCAAATAGGACTCAATTTCAAAGAGAAGATCATTGTCGAATATCTTGTCAGTATAGTATCGACTGAAGGTGACACCAACAAAGATGTTGCAAATAGAATGTGAAAGGCTCAGAGAGTATGTATGCGACAATTAAAATATGTGATCGGTGAAAACAAAATCTCATGCGACAAAACTAAAAATAGATAATAAAAAAATTACTGCGAATCAATTGCCACAAACAACGCCGATTCGTTATTCTCGGTCAGGATATATGATGGGCCCAGAGCTGAAGCGAGCCAAGTTAAAAAAGAAACTTCGAAAATATTTTGAGTTTGAGTGAGTGAACTCCCCCCATTAATTTCGGGAGCAACTTTAGGAACGAAACACTTGTTGATTTAGTTTTTTACAAAACTGGATAGTGGTAAATTTTGCGAAGAATTTAGCAAGAGTTTTGAAAAATATACCGCACCTAACAAACAAGATGGTAGTAACTCAAAATTAAAAAATTTTTAGTAGAAGCAAATCAATCTTTAGTTTTACATTAAAGTCATAGGAAAAAGTATTTTTAAACAAACCGTTTCAATACCAAAAAGTAGACAAAATAGGATGATAGTTTTACAACGGGCAGATATGAATATAACGTGTGGATTTCTTCCAAAAAGTAAAAAAAATAAACAGTTTGAGTTAATACGATATGTGTATATTGTTTTATGGCCAAGTTCGGTTCTGCTCTGAGCCCTACATATGTACAGAAAGTTCCTTCACTCTGCAATCACAGCTTCATCGTAATCAGGCAGGTCATTGCATGACATATCCAATTGGATCAATAGACCGAAAAACACGTTGGCATATTTGAAATGAGTCTGGTCCTTATCAAACATTTAAAAAAAGACCAAACTGAGAAGAATTTTTAATTACAGTGTGAAACCACTTTTCTATAGGGATGTGAAACATTGAACATGGCACCACGCAACACACAGAGACTGTATGTTCTAACTAATAAATACCTGCGGATAATTCTACACATTTTCGGGCCAAGGATAGTGGAAAATCCCGAGCTAAGGAGAAGGGCAAATCAACAATGAATATAAATCCGAATAAAACAACGTAAATAGAATTGGATTGGACACACTCTAAGGAAACAAGAAGTCCATGGTGTTATACCCGCAAGGATGAAGACGGGTACGGGACCAGCATATAAAAATATAAAATGGTTTACGAAAATTATTAAAACAATGCATTTAAGCAATTTAAAGCAAAACATCAATGAATATGAAAATATAGTTATCCCTTAAAAAATCGCTTTAAGAGTGCTTTGTTTGCATGTTAAAAAAAGCGCTGATTGTCAGCAGTAAATAGTCCTCCAAACCGGGAACACTCCATACAAAAATCAGGCATCTTATCAGCAGGTTTGAAGCGATTTGAGGTATGCATTCATACGTAAAACCTGCTCCTTTTGGAGCACATTTTTTACTGGGAAGTTATTTATTATTTGGAGTTTATTAGAAAAAAAAACACATAACAATTATTGGACTAAAACGAGCAAACAAAAAAAAGAATTCATAAATATATTATACAGGGTGGCGCAGAATGAGCTATATGTGTTTAAATGGTTTATAAGTTTTTTATTTATGCGATTATTATAATTTTTTTTTTAAATACAGTGTATTATTGGGAAATTTTTCGCAATTAGCTTTCAAATTCATATCCTGTAAGTGATGTCCAGTTTCTGCTTCGCACATACGTGCTCTTTTTAGTATATTTTCCATAACTTTTCGCAACATTTTGCGGGCCATTATTTTTGTTCGATTGCATTGTTATTAATTCCCGAAGCTTTCTTTACAAAATGCTGGAAAAAAACAAAGAAAGAATAATAATTAAAAAAGTTATAAAGAATATAGCTCATTGTGCGCCACCGTATTTTTTAAAACATATTCTACCGTATTCATAGAAAATAAAATAAATTTCAAATGTGTGTTAAGGCAAAATTTTTAAACAAATCTTTCTTAAAATACAATTCAAATCCATTTGAATTTTTTATGAATACAGCAGATTATAGTTTAATTAAAAAATCAACTGTGAAATAATTTTATTTGTTATTTTAATAGTTTAAGGAGACCTTGTTTAGGATTTAAGCGTTATTTTCCTTAGTTTTGATAAAACTTGACTTGGAAATTAATCTTTTACTTATAATTGATTTTGGAGAAATCAAGAGCAACCCTTTCCTGGATTTCTCTAAACATATAAAATCTTCTATTTTGTCATTAGTGTCCTGTTTTAATTTTTTGAAATTCTTTACACTTCTAATTGTTTCGGTAAATAGCAAAGCTCAGCTTCGAACATTTTGTATAAACGTTTATTTTCGAATTCCTTAATTTTTGTTTTTGTGCTTTATTTTAAGAATGTATTGGTAGAAGGAAATATATTCCCAGCTAGCAATATCAATTGTGTCAGAATCTACTGTGAATCTTATGAAGAGCGTTTTTGATCGTCAAAGAGCGCAATTTTAGAAGATTCCTCGCATGGGAGAAACTGTTACACAAGTTGATTCCTCTGTGAGGTATTTCTATTACGCAACGAAAGACGCTTGTAACTATAAATCGTAGAGGGATTCGGTTGAGATTTGTGTAAAGATAATCAAATGAGTCTTTCAGAAAGCACACCAAGAATTGCATGAGACTCAGGTAGGAATTCTCTTACAACTCGTGAAATGTTCGGTCATATAACTAAGCCATCTTAACTTTGCCTTTATCATGACAAACTTTTAGGTGCCTATTATGAACTTAATTCGATTTTCACTAGCAGTAGAATTAACTGATCGAACGAATTTTCATTTGGTATTATGGCGCGCATTGGATAAAAATTTACTATTGTGATTTTGTTAATTCATAGTAGTAATTTTTCGATCAGCTGTAACTTAAAATAAAAAAAATTTTATTTACAAATTTAAAAAATAAAATTACAGTTAAACGTGACCACGGCGGAATTATGGTTGTTTCCAAATAATTTACCTTCAGTGGGGTTTCATCCCATTTTTTTACATGCTGAACTTTGATCAAAAAAGAATTTTGTTCCATAAGGAATATGAGCGTTTTCAATTGCTGTCTACAACATTGGGCTTGCATAAAATTAACAAAACTGATCAAGAATATGGTATTTGGTGTACGAACACAAGAAAATTGTACAAATAGTTAAATTTTCAACAAGTTTTTTACATGTATTTACACCGTCGAAAGCAAATTTATTTTCGTTGAAAAACTCGATGCACAACGAAATTTTCGACAGTGCTGCCAACTCATAATACCAAATTAACATTCGCTAGTTGATGTTCGATAGCCAGAGAAAATCATTTATCAAATGTAACTCATAATAGGGGCTTAATTTTCGTTCAATTTATACGAAACAAACAAACAAACGATTAGGAATTCAACACCGTTCTGTTGGATAATCTTGTTTTGTAAATCCTTTAGTCAGTTTAAAAATACAAAAAATTATGTTATAATACTACAAAAAATTAAATTTTTTTTATCGGTTAATCGGCTAAGCGACTGAAATTAACCGGCGTAATCGTTAATCGAAAATAGCCAATTTTAAATTAACCGATCTTCACGAAATTTGGCAGTGTTATTTCTGTTCTTATGTGTTCATAATTTACAGACCAGTTAACCGACAACTGAATTTTGAAAAGTGGTTGTTTTGCATTTGATTCATAACACCCTTCATACTCAACCGTTTTTGCTTGGTTTCAATCCCATACTGCTTAGGATAACTTAATTAAATTTGACACTAATATTGTTCTTTTCTTTTGAGGGGTTCGAAAATGGGTTTCAACTGATGGACAGACCAGGCATGAATGTATCGATTAAGAATTACTCAAAGACCTAGAATATAAATATACTTTATCTTAGACGAAAACTAAATAAGTTTTAAAGTTATTTTCGGGAATACAAAATTAATTATTAACAAGATTTCCGTATGACGTGCTAAATTCCCAATTTTTTACATTTGATATTTGAATGCGCATATTTCACTGGTTGCTTAGGTCAGATCATCAGCAAACCTTTTCCAAAGATTTTAGAAAAGCTAAAGATATTATACAAATAAAACCTTAAAGCGAATAAGGATTATAAACAGTCAAAGTCTTACCTGTAATAGTATCAAAGCTTAAATAAAACACAAACAATAAACACTTTTACATAGATAGACAAAGTAAGTATACCCTCCTTCACCACCAGAGGTAGAGGGCTTTAAATTATGTTAAACAATTTAATTTTTATAATGATCTTTTCATCTTGAAACCTTTATTATAAAATTTGCTGTTTCATCGGCTTTTAGCTATTTTTATTATTTGGTTACAATATATGTCACATTGTTCATTCAAACTGAACTTAAATTATATACAATTCATATAAATATGTACTTATTTGTCATCTTATGTGGCCCCATTGTTTCCTTATAAAATAGTTCTTACAACACAGCCACGACGATCATGTTACCAAATAGAAATCCAATTAATTTAATATAATCACTAATTGATTTCAATTTCATGAATATATGCAAAAACTACTTAAAACCGCACATGTTAAAAGCTAAACTAAATATAGTTATACACTAAACAAAATTACAGTATATTTTTCCACAACTCTTACTGACATACGCATATTTTGTATGTCACATTTCAAATACAAGTTGCTATGGATGACTTTTGCCAAGTGTATTTAAAAGAAATCAAATAAAATAACAACGTTAACATAAACAAACATATCTCATTTTCAAATGACCACTTAACATACTTACAAAATTCTCTTCCGTCCCCAGACATACAGGAGAACATTGTGTATTCCCTTTTTAACAAAAACAAAAAATATTTATGAATAAATAAATAAAAATAACCAAAACTCGATAGCAAATATATGGCAAAAATACAAAACAATATTTATACAATACAATGCAAAAGAAATAACAAAAAAAAAATATTAAATAAAATCAAATTGTTTTAGTAAATTGATACCCCAGGGTATTTCGACTACATCAAACATCGCATACACACAAACATGCACTTATACACTCTATAAAGTCCCTCATGGTGTTCAAGTAGTTGGTTTCATGTATATTGTGTTTGAAGCACAACAAAAAAAAAATTACAATAGAATCACTTTATTCAAAAGTTTATCATTTATTGAAATTGTTATGATCCATAAATGTCACCAAAAGCTAAAAATGTCACAAAAGTTATGAAAATGTACCCTACCAATATTCAGGAAGGTAATATGCGGTTTTTTTTGTTGGATGGGATATAAATTGTCTGTGAATTGATTAAAAGGGGATAAAAGTTCACACAAAATAGGGCCCAAATTGATGAGAAACAATTAGGTTTTGTATTTAGCCTTTAATTATCAACCAATTTTATGGACAAGTTTGAATTAATTTAAAGAAGCCTACAGCTAATCAAATAATGTTTGCAGTTACATGTTTTCCTGTAGGTTGAAAATAAACATAAAATAAAACATAACAATTATTACCTCTAAACTAAAATTCGATTTTTAGTTTTAAAGTGCATTTGTTAAGTAAAGTAAAGTTAATGGGCCAAAAAACCATAGAACAATATGAAAAGATTTTTTAATTTGGCAATTTGTTGTATGAGCCTGAACTTGAAGTTAATGTAAAAGTAAATCTTCGTCGATTTGACGAACAGTAACCATCCAGAGTTAAAAAATAAAAAGTACAATGATTTTTGTATGGTGGCGCATAACAATAGAAAATAGTTTCAATCGATAATCCGGAATTCCAACGAGCATTCCTGCGTGCTGGCATTGCTTTAAATATTATATCGGGAAAATATTTTTTTATTCAAAATATTTAAGAGCTTGGACCAATTAATATACATAAGTATTGCACGTCACTCTTATATCGTTTTTTTTTTTAATTTTTACACAAATAATATTTGTTTACATTCTTAAGTTTAATAATAAAACAAATGTCTATATGATCTTATAAAAAAGCAATATTTTGTGTGGAAACTTTTTTGCAATTTGAAAAATAAAAATTTAATATACATTTTTGTGCTATACCGTTTTCCTTATTTGCAAGAATTGTAAAAAGTTATATGCCTAGTGTACGGTCTGGAACTTTATATTTACGAAAAAAGTTGTTTTTAAAAACTCTTCTTTTTTTTAGTGGCTTAATATGGCTTAAACTTCTATTGCTCTAAAAGAAAGTTTTAAATTCTCAGGTGATTCTTGCACAGAACAAAATATAAGAAAATTTAATTATTATTTTAATTCAATCTTTTTTTTTAAAACAACTAAAATGTTAATTAAATCCAAAAAAAAAATAATTGATTCAATTATCACATTAAAATAATTTAAATACTTTTTCTTTAAACAAAAAACAAAATAATTGATTTAATGTGATTAATTAAATTTAAATACTTTTTAAATAATTTTTTTAATTGAAAAAAAACTGCTTATAATTTTTTCTGTAAATAACAAATTATATTTTAAGCTAATTAAATGAACAATATCATCCGAGATCTTCGGTCCACTATAGTATAATAGACCAACGTTTCTGGCAGGATTTGAACCCGCAACCCTCTAAATGATTACTAACAACGAGCCTATCGGATAACCTTAAAATTATTTTATCGCAATCAAAAATTATTAAAAGTTAAATGGGCATCTATGCCGTTAGTAGTGTATTCAAAATAAATTTCAAGCACAGCAGAAATCAAGCAGAGGCCAAATTACGGCATTCGTTATCGATCGAAATTCCCATTTAAATTGTATTGTAATTGCAATCGATATCGAATGCCGTAACTTACCCCACATTTTTTATACAAATCAAAAAAAGATTAAAATGATAAAACTATAAGATAAAAGAAAATAGAACTCACCAAGAGATTTTAAAAAGAGAATTTGTCTAATTACGAAATTAACGTTATCTCAATTTTGTCGCTAAAAATTAAAAATATTTATTTAAATCAATATAAAATTATAATTAACAAAACGGTCATTGTTAAAAGTAAATAGAAACTACAGTTACAAAAAAATTCTTAGCTACACTGTTTTCCTTGTCTACAGAATCTCAAAAATAACCTGTGGAATATTGTGAAGAAACGTTTAATTTGTTTTTACTTCCGACTGGATTTCAATAAAACACACATGTGGGAATATTTGTGGTGGTGGTGATAATGGGTGCTTGTTTCTATTTTTTTTGTTTTTTTTTAAATAAAATTTAATGTGATCTTTTCATCATTCTAATCTTATTTCTAAATTTAAGAGATTTTTTTGTTGATCCGTTTGCTATAAATAGATGCAGGACTAAACAAAAAAAATAAAAATGTGTCTGAAACTGTGAGAATATTTATACCAACCCAACAGGTTCATTGAAATTTGAGATGCTTGTCCTTTTGTTTTTTCCACGGTCGTGTTTTATTCAAAGTGGAAAATAAAAAAATGTGTTTAAAGCGTGAGGGAGGATCCAATTTTTTATGACATTCTATTAAAAAAAAACTGAGATTTTTATATTGTTGTTTCTTATGAGACTTTTTTTATATTTAAATTATGCGTGTGAATGCAAACGAACTTAAAACTAATTTGAGTACTAAGGAGTGTTTTTTTTAGAAAAGTGTGAGAATAAATTTTTATATGTAGAACTTTAGAAATAAAATATTTTGAATAAAAAAAAAACACATAATAAAACTATTAAGATAAATCTCTTGTTAAACTATTAAAATTTATGGCTTTTGCTTATTTTTTTTTCTTAGGAGTTTTTTTTAATGAGCTAATAAATCTGAATTGCAAATATATTTCTAAAGCTATGATCGCAATTTTAATCATATATTTGTATGATTTTACAAAATGTTTTTTAGATCAAACAACATTTCAGAGAATTTTAATTAAAATTAGCTACGATTTGTTTACGAAACAATGTTTGGTCAATCTATAAAAAGTCCTTTAAAGAAAGTTAATGGTAAACGTAATAAGTGGTCACACTTTCGACGTTTTTTTTGTAAAATACTTGGACAATAAGAAAACCTCATCTAAAATAGCTAAAAAATTTAATGATATTGGTTTAGAAATCTTTAAAATATCTTGGAGAAAATCTCAGTCAGAGAACGACAATGCAAAGCTAAACATGAGGCCACCAACTCCAACTAACGTCATTTATTAACGAAGTGAAGTCACAGATATGTAAAACCAGCCTCATCAGACCTTTTAGACTGCATTACCTCCTGAAAAAACATTGGTTGAGCTAAGACCGAAGCATAGATAGTTGTGCAGACCGGTGATAATTAAAGGAATAAGGTGTTCGTTACAAACAAAGGCTATGTGTATTGAAAGGCGTAAATCATCATAGAAAATTATATCCAAATTGTTCAGAAGTGATATTAAAAAAAATATTCTGCAACATAAAATGACAAATGATTAAAATATTGACTATTTATTTGAAATTATTTTGTTGACAGTAAAAATAAGCACGACAAACAAAATCTTTTAAATTAAAAATTTTTGTATTCCCACAAAATTACTTTGATAATAAACTGGCAAATGCACGGCTATAAAAACGAAACTGGCCACATGCTTTATTTTTTGCGACAACAATAAAGCAAGTTCTTATTGTTTTCATTTTGTTTTTTCTTAACCTACTTACAAATTCAATAAGTGTTGGAAAAATTCCAACCAATTGTAGTGGGGAATGTAAGAAAAGATAAACTCACTGTTTATTGTTGTTGTTTTTGTTTAAGCTTTGACATTTTTACAAGTTACGCTGTTGCTTATAATTCTTATTTGCTTAACAGTTTTATTTGTTTAATTTCTTTAGTTTTTCTCAAATCTTTGGATGAAGTTTCCTGGTGATCTGGCCTAAGCAACCAGTGAAATGCGCATAGGAATATCTTATCCCTTCAACAATAAATTTCAGTGTTTTTATCAAGAATAAAAATTGGGATTAAAGCACTATAAACAAAATCTTTCAAATTAAAAATTTTTGTATTCCCACAAAATTTCTTTGGTAAAAATTAACAATATAAACATTTTCTGGTCCAAAAGGAGACTGATCATGATAAAAACGCGTATTCTTCTCTTTGTAGCCCCATCGCTTAGGGAAGGAGTGGTCGAAGGGGCGTAAAATTACGTATGAATTACAATTATGTCAAATAGAAAGAAAATAGCGGGTACAGTGTCAAAATTTCAAAAATGTTACATGGACTTGTATTACATATTTACCAACATGTCAATATTGTACTCTTACTTAAAACATATAATTTATTTTTACTTTAACACATTCGAATAATATGAAAATTTATATAATGTTTATGTACAGTACAACTACAATTGTTCTGTTTTTTTTAACGAAGAACATTACATTACATGTATAATGTTCTTCCGTAACGAAAACAGATTTGAATTTTACCTATAAGAAACACATGCGAAATTTCAAGTTTTTTGTTTTCCTAAATCTACTATTGTACAGGCAATCCTTAACTTTGAGATATAATAATTCAAAAACTACGCCATAATTTTAGATAATATTTCACATCTGACCTAATAGAAATGTTTTCTTTAAAATGAGCTTAAAAATGTATAACATTTCCTACAACTAGTTCAACCATTTTTGGCCAAGCGTGTTACAGTATGCGACGGTATCTCTGAAGAAATAGAACTGTCAACTGGTTACATCGTTCGTGCGATTGACACATTGCTTATAAGCCAGCAACTTTCGGTAATTTAGAAGCCAACATTCGATGCACTATGGACGATATAAGACCAGGTATGCTCGAAAAAGTTAAAATTGGACTGACAGGATTTATTTTCAGGCCATATGACAGAAATTATTTTTAAGCATTAAATGCAATGACATTTTCAAGCTATTTAAACCAAAATTTTGGTCATTCCATTAATTTGATGTGTTTTATTTAAAAAAAGAAAAAAAAACGCCCCGTATATTTCACTTGTAACAATTAATGTTTTTAACTTGAACAATAACATTCTGCTATTTTTTTAAATTTTTAAGTTGATGGGCACCAACACAATATCCTTGACCTCTTCCTCTCTTTGCACCCTCAAAAGTACGAAATTGAGGTTCAAGCACCTCTCGGCAACTCGGATCATTGCACCATTTCCGCCTCTTTTCCGTGCTCCGAACTTCGGAACGCTTACGGAAAAGCACGTTGGGCTGAGCTCAATGACTTTTTTCCGCATTTCAATTGGAAACTCTGTTTCCTGGACAATGACGTGAATGCCATGGCGAAAATGATTAAAATTGGAATAATGCTAGGAATGAAAATCTTCATTCCAGTTAAAAAAGCTTCGAATAAACCTCGATGCAAGTCTTGGTGTAATCAGTCGTGCAAATCAGGAGTCAGATCCAGAGAGGAAGCACTCAGAAATTGCCGTAAAAATAAAAACGCTGATACTGAAAAAAACTCTTCACGAGCAACGTCTTCGTACTGACGTTCTTGCTGCTGCCCGGAGTAGTAAAAGCTTCTGTTCATTCGTTAAACGTGTACGAGTTAATGCCAGTTCTTCAATACGAACTCTTTTAAAGGATGGCCGATCATTCACGGACTCGGTTGATAAGGCTAATTGTTTTGCCGAATTATTTAATAATAATTCTCACCTACCAGCTAGCAATCAACCACTACCCGAGCTCGAAAAATTATCCGTAACTATGCCTAGAATATTTTTTCGGGTTCGAGCTGTTAAAAGGGTTCTTCAGGATCTCGACATAAACAAGTCTTCTGGGCCGGATGGAATACCTGAACCGGACTTGAAGTAGTGCTCTTCGACGCTAGCTCGTCCCTTAGCAAAACTTTTCAGCACTTTATACCGTGTCGCGGAATTTCCAGTCTGCTGGAAAGTTGCTAACGAAACGACAATTTCTAAAAAAGGAATGGCTAATGACCCCGAAAATTACCGCCTAATTGCAATTTGTTCGGCACTTTCCAAAGTTATGGAGAGTATGGTAAATTACCATCTTGTCAAATATTTAGTGTCAAACTACCTACAAAGCGACCGCCAGTATTGCTTTTGTTGAGGTCGCTCTACTGGAGACTTACTAGCTCTGTTATCGGAAAAATTGTGCCGTTCCATTCCATATCCATTTTGGCGAAAATAAGGTAATTGCTTTAAATATTTTCAAGGCATTTGACAGAGTCTGGCATGGTGCACTCTTGTCAAAACTTGCTGCATTTGGTGTCGGTGATAAATGACCTCCTTTGTCAAACTTCCAATCCTATCTACTCTTTTGCAGATGACAGCAACCTTTGCCAGTCGTACTCATTCGAACGCATACCAATCGTATCCGATGTCGGTGCTATGAGGCAGCATATGAATGATACGCTTTGCCGAGACCTTGATAAAGTCTCGAAATGGGATCGTGCAAATAGGATCGATATTAATGCCCTAAAAACCCAATGTTGCGTGCTGACGCATAAGCGCGCGACAAATCAAGGTACCTCATCTGTATATATGGGTGTTATAATTATTGAGGAATCAGAATCTCTTGATGTTCTGGGCATGAGGATACAATGTGATATCCGATGGACAGAACATATATTCAAGTTGTCGAATGAAGCATTCAAGTGCCTCGGTTTTCTAAGACGATGCAAGATATACTTCACTCCATCTGATCTCCTTACTATTTATACTACCTATATCCGACTGCGTATGGAATACAACTCTCATGTGTGGGCCGGTGCTTCAAAGTCTATTTTGGAGCTTCTCGACCGCGTGCAGGAGAGGGCGAAGGTTCTCATTGGTGACAGTAGGGTATTCAATTCTATTGACTCCCTTGAGCAATGTCGCAATGTGGGTTGTATTTGCCTGTTTTATCGTTACTAAAATGGGATGTGCTCTGACGAAATTTGGGATCTGGTTCCCGAAACCCGTACATGGGTTCGATATACACGTTATTCCTCAAGAGCCCATCCTTATGTGGTCGATTGGCAGGTGAATCGTACAACGCATTACGGAGAGAATTTTTTTTATTGTTTCCCGGACTGTTCGTATGTGGAATAACCTTCCTGCCGAAGTCTTCCCTCTCACTTGCAACATGATTAAGCTCAAAGCGAATGTTCACAAACACTACTCCCTCTATCCTCCTTTCCATAACCTATTTTTCCAGTTCCAACACAATGCAATGCATTAGTAGGGGCCATCTCCTGAGTGCTGATCCTAACAAAAAAAAAAAAAAAAAAAAAAAAAAAAAAAAAGAACAAGATGGTTCTTAACAACGTACATATTAGGATATTGATCTACACCAACATACATATCTGTGGGATTTTGACAAAACATCTTAAGTCAATCATACGAATTTTTATTCAAAAAACATTTTTAAAATTTTGTATTATAAACGAAATTTTTCTTTAATTTTGGTTTTTTTATTATTTGATAAAAATTATTTTTTCAGCGAGTTTTTTTTAAAAGAATTTTTGCTATCTCGACTTAAGATGTTTTGGTAAAATACCACAGATATTAATGTCTTTTATCATTAAAACTAGGCCGAGGTATGTAATATTGAGTTAACCATAACTAGAGCTAATAAAACCTTAATATGGTTGCAGCTGACAATATGGTTGAAGTAAACGTAATTCGTATTAATATTTTTCACTTAAAAAGCTCAGTTAGTGCTGACCATATGGAAACATATTTTTTCCTTGCTTGTAAACATTAATACAATTTCTTATTAAAAAATTGAATTATTTGTTTAATAATTAAAGTTAACATTTTTTATATTTTTTATGCAGGTTCAGTGGCCCAGTTTCTAAAATATTTCTAGTCCAATTTTTCCATTCATTTTTGTCTACATTCAAATCGATCATTTAAAAGAATTTACAAAAAACAAAAAAAAAAACCTTGTGACGCTTAAAGAGAAAAATAACTAAATAAAAGAAATTATAAGAAATTTATCATGGACTTCAAAAATGATAATACCTCATTTTGAATAAAAAAAAATAAAAATGTAATGGGTTGGCATTGTACCTGCTACATATAGATACATAAATAAAGCCGGCGTATGCCATACGTCGTCTTCAACAACTTTTGTTAAGAAATTCATAATACTTTTCTTATTCGATGTATATGACTCTCTGTTATTGTTTTAATAACTATTTGATTTGAAAGCGTCTTAAATAGCAGGCGGGCGGTATGCAATAGCGTCTTAAAGTAGCAATATGCCAGTTAATTTTGAAGAGCTTTCCAATTGCTCTCCCGCTATGATGAAGTGGTGTAGCTGGCGGTACTAATGGTGTTATACTTTAGAGAGATCTCGATATTTTACGATAAATCTTTTGTTTTTGTCTTATTAAATTATATTGATTGAAACAATATTATTTTTACATTAAAAACAAAACAAAAAAAAAAAATACACTTTACCTGCTTGCGTATGAAGAAATTTAGAAAGAAAGAATTTTTTTCTAATTTTTTAATGTAGACGTGTGGAGAAAAAGGTTTTAATAGTGGTAGAAAAATGATCTGTTGACAATAAAAAGACATAAAGTATTTTAAACCATATTGGATCATAAGTGATATTATTATTGTATTTTTGTGGAATGTTTATTTGCTCTTATTATTTATTTACATTGTGGTTTCGTTTACGATGATCTAGTTTATTTTATTTCAATTTTCTTTTACAAGCTTTCGCCTTTTGGCTGTGTAAGAAACTTTATAATCTCAGTAATAATGTTTAAAAAGATTACATTTTTAATAAATTTGGATAAAATAAATTAAGTTTATTAATTAATAAATTATTTAAATGCATATTTATTTATTTGAATTAATTCTATACCATTTATAAATTTCTAAAAAGCTTTTGAAACCCTAAGCCACTCTGCCATATGAAACTCGACGTAGTAATAAATTCAAATACAACGTCCAACAGAAGAAGAACTACTCGGGGTCTTCAAGGCAGATTGAAGGATTTTCTCACATATGCAGGCTTAATTGCCAATGGTACAGCAAACAGCATTACGGGTTGAGTTAAAAATAAATATCAACTAAGCTAAAACACTGCCATTAACTGCAAACAACGAGCAAACTCTTTACGCAAGAGGTCAAGCGCTAGAAGAAGTCGACCTTTTCTGATATCTGGTAAGCAAACTGGACAAGAATAAAGGTTCCAAATCAGATTTCTACAGCTGCATACATCAAGACGCACGAAATTAAAAATGTTCAACACAGTTGTGAAATCTACACTGCGCATACAACAGTGTAGTGAGACCTGGAGCAATGTTTAAAAAAGATCCTTTGCATATAAAGACCAAGAACAATTTAAAATCTGCAGCTTTGTTCTGAAACCGACTTAAGTCAATTACATATGAAATCGGGGAATTTAAGTGGAGTTGGATCAGCCATACTTTACGTAAACAAACAAACGATATTGCAAAACAGGCCATAGAGTGGAACCCACAGGAAAGACGAAGAAGAGGACGACCATTATAAATATGGAAACGGCAAACCGAAGCTGAACTTAGTAGCCCAGCTGAATATTGTTTAGAAACCTTACATTATGTCACAATTAGTTTACAATTTTGTTTGTTTACAAATAAAAGAATTTATTGTTGCTATAAATATGGGGATTTCATGTCAAGTGACCCAATTTTGAAATCGATGCTTTCCGATTTGGATAAAATTTGCACCAAGCTTAGTCCTATTGGATAGTTGTTTAGACACAAGGTTTCTGAGTTAGAGGGGGTAAATGTTTGACATTTTGTCCAAACAGGTTTTCTTTTTCATCCATGTAACTTATTACCTATTCGTGTTAGCAAAAATTTTCCCAAGTATTTTTGTTTATGTATTTTTAAATTTCTCTTAAAATTTTTTTTTTTTTTTTAAATTTAAAACTTTTTTTTATTTTTTTGTTTGCGGAATGGTTTTATTCTCAAAAGAAAGCTTATGTATTTTCCTTTAAGGCAGTTTTGGTTGCTTTTTGGGCCGCGAGTGGCTTATGTGTAAAAATAATTTCTAACTCTAGACGAGCGTTTTTTAATTTTAAGCATATGCGTTATTTGCAATTTTTTCCTATTTGTGTTTAAATGTTTCTAAAACCAAATTTTTAATATTTTAATCAGGCCTAAGTTCATCAAATTTAATTTTCATTAAATTATTTTTATGAAGAAAGGAATTTTACAACATGAAAATTAATTAAAATTGTTATTGATAATCATTCATTCTTGACTGACCTGAGATTCGAACCCAGGCGGCTGGTTACCATGACATGTTTCGATCACAACCACTTGATCTCCTCAGATGGATTTGCCGTCTTACACTCGCAGCCATCGACGACTGCTGACGTCAATAGTCAAACATCAATCCTTAAACCAAATTGTATTTTAACCTTTGGTTGATCGAAATTTGCTTTTTTGAATGATTATCCATATTAATTGATTTTACATGTTTTTCCTAACTTCTGTTTTTTCCGTACTTATGTCAAGAATTCTTCTTGAAGTCCAAAGTACATTTTTTTTTTTTTGTTTTTTCATATTGTTTTTTTTTTCTTGTTGACCTTTTTCAGCACAACTTGAAGGACAAATGTACACATAGAGCTAGTGCCTAAGCTTTAACAATAATTAGAATTGTGGTTATTTTGTTGAACTATTTATGGTTTTTAATCCAAATTTTTAATATTTTAATCAGGCCTAAGTTCATCAAATTTAATTTTCAGTAAATTATTTTTATGAAGAAAGAAATTTTACAACATGAAAATTAATTAAAAATTGTTATTGATAATCATTGTAAAATTCCTTTCTTCATAAAAATAATTTAATGAAAATTAAGAAAATAAAACTTTCTTCGCGTCACTTAAGTCTGTGCGCATCAGTTAATCGGGAAACTTAAATTATTTCAAAATAATTAAACCTTTGTCCGGCGGAAGAGGTACAATTGTACCTTTTTCGTTTTTAAATTGCAATAACTTTTTTTTTGTTAATACTAGATATCTAAAATTGTCTGACATCTCTAAACTTTTATTACGGATTACATATTTGAAATTTAAAAAAAAAGATTTGATTATATCATACCGAAATAAGTCTTTTTTGACTTGATATCCCTAAAAGGCTGAAGGGGTACAATTGTACCTTCATATAAGTCGTAAGAAAAAAACAAGAAAATAAAGCAAAAAATGTATACATGTGTACGTAAAATAAGTTTTTTTTAGCCACGGGCCTGTTCTATCATTTGTTTATTAAGCTTTAACGTTGTAAATTTTTTCCGCTGGACAAAGGTTAAACTTTTTTTCAGGGAGAAAAAGGCCATGAAGTCTTGCAAATTTATACGTTTATTGAAACAGGTAAGATATTTATATAAACAAAAACACCTACAACATTGAAAACAGTTGGGAGTTAGCTGATTGAATTTATCTGTACGGCAAAAGAAGGAAAATAAATAATTGGCAGATGAGTGCTGGTTGGCTTCGCGACAGAATAGAAGCAAATGAGACATTGAAAAACCGAATTTCTTTAAAGAGCAGTTTTTCGTTAGAAAAAAAGATAATCCCGCAATGAGAAAACGGCCAATATATGTATGTAATTAATTTTATTTTTTATTTTATGCTTTATTGTTTATATAAAACAAAGTATATCTACATACATTTGTATTTGTAATAAAAAATAAATTTTTTAGAATAAATTTGTTATTGTTTTTATTGTGAGAACTATGCAACGTGTTAAAATAGACATTTTGCATGGTATTGGGAAATATAGAAAGATGGTTGGAATGGTCGTCTGCGTTTTTCTTCTGAGCATAATAATATGTTTGAGACAATAATAAGCCAAAAGCATTATGTCTGAACATATATTGTTACTTAAAACGTATTTGGCACAATCATAACTACAAACATTAATGATAGTTTGCGTTTGTGATTGCGTCAACTTTGTTTTTTCTTTGCGTGTGCTTATGATTCTTATTTGCTTAACAGAGTTATTTGTTAAATATCTTTAGTTTTTCTAAAATCTTTGGATAAAGTTTTCTGACGATCTGGCCTAAGCAACCAGTGAAATGCGCAAAGCAATAGTTCATCCCATCGACAATAAATTTCAGTGTTTTTATCAAGAATAAAAATTGGGAATTAAACACGACTAACAAAATCTTTTTAAAATAAAAAAAATTAAAAAAAACATTTTGTATTCCCAAAAATTACTTTGATAGTACAAGTTTCGCTAGCTTTGTGGTAAGTGGCACGGTCCTGTTGAAACCACATATCTTCCACATCCATATCTTCCAATTCGGGCCATAACAAGTTCGTTATAATCTCTCGATAGCGAACACCATTCACAGTAACTGCCTGACTGGCCTCATTTTAGAAAAAATACGCCTGATGATACCACCAGCCCATAAACCGCACCAAACAGTCACTATTTGTGAGTGCATTGGTTTTTCGATAATCACTCATGCATTATCATTAGATAATAATATTAGAACTTCCTCTTTGAGACCTGTTTTTTGACTGTAATTTTTCATATATTAGTGTTTTTGTCTTGCGCTTTATCACCTTGAAGTTTTAATGTGAACATAAAATTTACAAGCAGAAAAATAAATCTTCCAATATACCCCGCAATGTAATTCAACGCACAGTGGGAGATTTTGGGAAAAAATGAAAATAATTCTGGATTTTATAACCGGTTAGTCCGATTCGAACAAAATTCAGAAGGCAGTTAAAGTCTTGGTTTTGTGTTAAAGTTTTAGATGTGGAGTGCATAGACATATCAGGAGGACCACTAAAGAATCCCAAAGTATGGCACCTCGGATATTTAAAAAAATCAAAAACGAACCAGAATTTCTTAATTTTTGCCCAATTTTAAAAATGTTCTTATCAATGAAATTTGCTGGTCAAGTCTTACAAGATATTACGCGACATGCATAGTTTATATCTTAAAAGACTAAATGATAATTTGCATGCGTTTATCTGAGACATTCCTATAAGCACCGCTAACTATTTTGAAACAAAAGACGACTTATATGCTGGAAAAGAATTAAAAATATACAAACCATTTTTCGGACCAAGCACGTTTAATTGCAAAAAATTATGATTAGTTGTCTATAGTTATAAAGTTTTATTTACCGTTTTAACAAAAAAAATCCCTGAATTCCCAGAAATTAGTGAAACATGTTATGAGCTTCCTGAAATTAAAATATGCAGTTTTGCAAATATTGACCTCAAAAATATGTTTAAGCGATACCAAACTAACTTTCTATATAAAAAGGGTTAGAACATTTAAACTCTTATTTCAAAAACTAATGATCATGTTTTATAGACATATAAAACATGATCGCTTTGATACTTAAAACTCTAAATTTGGTGGAATCAATCATAACCTCATGACATATAAAGTCATAAAACACCAACAATAGGTAATTTTTTATATAAATATCTCTTCATTTCGGCTTACCTGTTAGAGTTATATACAAAGTGTGTTTGGGAGTATTGTAGTTTATGTAATCCTTTAGTCAATTCATATGTAAATTAAAAGTGAAAACATTATATTACATTGCAGATAAGAATTAACAAAAAAATGCTGTAAAAGCCAAACTCATACATTTAACATTGTTTGCTAAAAAAGTAACAACACCAAAATCAATAATTTGTATTAAGTCCTTTTTCTTTTTCCGCCAGTTTGTGGCAAATGCTGGAATCAAACTTTTCCCATTCCATAGCAAGGGCTCTTTTGAACTCCTGTTTTAAGGAAATTTGGTTTTGTCTCACTTTATTTTCGAGATAGCTCCAAAGATTCTTGATGAGTTTGATGTCAGGGTGCTGGGCAGGTGCCTCCATTACATGAGGATAATTGGAAAACAAGCACGACCTGACATTGTTAGCTTTATGCCTAATTGTTTGATAGACTTTCCAGTTTTAAAATTTCTAAAAACATTTTTTGGTCTTCGATGAAATGAAGTGATCCTAAGTCAGCTTATGAGAAAGACCCCCAAACCATTACCGATACACCACCATGCTCTACAGTAAATTTACCATGTTTCGATGAGAGCTCCTCATTAGCTTTCGGGCTTTTCCAACGATATTTCTTCTTAAATAAGGTTAGGTGTACAAGTTTGGCTTTTTTATGTGTTTTAATAAGATGTTTAATTTAACCTCCCATAATTTCTTACCATCTAACATAATTCGTTTGTTTAAATACCCATACAATAGAGGACAATTTAGCCAATAAACCCACCATACATAATTTTCATGATTAATTTTTAAATGAGCTGCGTTTTAGTATTAAAAAAAAAAGAAAACGTTAGGAGTACGCGTTTGGCTTTGAGCTACTGTAAATATGTCCTTAGAGTTATTGAATTAGAGTTCAGTATCAGTTTTTATTAAAAATAAGCTCATTGTTGTATAAACAGGCGGCTAATTCTGGCAGTCGGGATAGAATACTTTTTCGATTCGAAAGCAATTTTTTATTATTTATTTGAGTTTTCACAACACTCGAATTAAAATTACTTTCGAATCGAAAAATTATTCGATATCGACTGCCAGAATTAATCCCCAGATTAATAAAGAAATTAATAAAAAAAAACAACTAAAAAAAAATATATTACATGCTCCTTTAAGGAACGATGGGAATATATATAAATCGTTTGTTTATGAAAGGGCTTTGCTCTTTTTTTTAGCAAAAGACCTTTTTTTTCAAAAATCGGTAGGTCATGAAAGAACACATGTTTTCAGTATTTTAGCTCCAGAATCCTAAATATTGTCAAAAAGTTAAAGCTACAAAAAAGTTCATAAGAGAACATAAACAGTTTTTTTTCTTTATTTGTCAAAAGTTTATTTTTGTGACAAGAGGCTTTTAATAAATAACACTGCGGAATTTTAATGTTATTACCGAATTTAGATTTTTTTAACAGAATATGGTGACCCGTTTTCAAGTTATTCCAATTTATGTACTGAAAGTACCTTAATTTTGGACATAAAGGTATATTTTGGAAAATTGAGCTGATAGAGAAAAATTGAGATTTTATTTGAAATCAGCAACTTCAAATTAGTAAAAGTTTGCATCAAAGTTCCAGGCCCCACAAAAAACCTCAATTTTGTTCCCTTGTGAAATTGATCCGTTAATGTATGTGTCTTAAGTCTTTAGTTTTCAATATAATTTCTTAAGGAAAATTTGTCCGCAAAATATCGTTTTTTGAAAACTTCTCACTTTTTTACCGAAATCTAATAATTTTTCTGATTAAAAATATAGATTTTATTAAAATTAAATACACGGTAAAGAATTATAAAGTTTTAAACATTTATTCAATATCTCTCGAAATAAAACAAAAATTGTATGCTGACTAAAAAAGTTTTTTTGTATATACAAAGGTTTTTAATAGAATATTTATGCCCGTTTCCGCCACAATAAATTTAACACCTAAATTGTTGGTTCTCAAAAAACAATGTTATAATACTAAATCTTTTGCATACATTTGCACTTTACAAATTTTCCTTAAAAACAACAAAGAAAAGGAACTTTCACATGTGTATGTTTTCCAGCTTCTTTCAATGCCGGCAAAATATTTAAGTTTATATTCTTAAAGATCTAAGAAAAAATATGTATTAAAGTTGTGTTTAAAGTGGAACTGCCCACAGGTCAAAAAAAAAACAACATTTTAGTTTGTATAAAATAAAGCAACAAGTTTATAATACAATATAATCTAAGAACAGAAAATATAAAGACTATCAATCTGTAAAGGCTGTCGAAGGTTGTGGTGGTAATGACGATGGTGCTGATGATCAACTGGTGATGATGATCAACCAAACGCAGATATTAGCCAAACAGCGTGATCTAACAAATAGTTTCAACGCAGTTGTACTCGTCATATTATCCTAATTTTTTTTTTGGCATTTCTTTGTTATTTATTTCTTTTATGTCTATTGAGGAAATATTTTTAAGGATTTTCTTTTTTTTTAATAATATTTTAGTAGCTTACAGGGCAAGTTTTTAAGTGTTTTGTTGCATATGTGTACAAAAACTCCAAATGGCTTTGATATCTATGGCGTGACGGTTATAGTTTGCATTTGATGGGGTCGTACGGGTGTTCAAATACGGGTCTCAAATTTAACCATATCATCAGAGGGGCCGCAGTTAGTTCTTTTGAAGTGATCATTTGCCGAAAAAATACCGAAATGTGCGACCAACCGTAATACCATTTAAAACCATTTAGAAAATAGCGGATGAACAGTGTTGCCTTATCCGCGTTTTATTTTGGCCTTTGTCCCGTACGACTACCATTTGTTTTGATCAAAGCAAACCGTTTTCACTGAAATTTGATTCGCTTAAGAAAAGGGTTATTTGACCTGATATTTTTCTTGCCGTAAAAAATAACCAGGTCTGCTTAAGAGGAATACAAATACTGTCAGAAAAATGGGAAATATTGACAGAAAAATGGGAACAGTTGCACATGTTTAATTTTTTAAATTAAATTTATCAACTCTAGCACAAATCAATATAATTTATCGCAACAATAACCGAATTGTAGTAGTTAAGGGATTGACCTAAATTGTCATATTTCGAAAATTAGTTCATTGCTAAATTGCAAAAAAAACGCACCTTGTACATAAGTCTCTTTTTAAAAGTCCTGCAGAATATGCAAAACCATATTCTTCAAGTAAAACGCTTAAAATACTTGCCCTGATGAGATTATAAATAATGAAAATTTCAACGAAAATTTCTTATAGATTTTTATGTAACTAACGGTGAAAATTTGTAATAAATCTTTTGTTTAGTTCAATCAAAGTGTTTATGAAAAATATTGTATTTTTTGTTAAATATCTAAGAGCTGTATTCAGTTTTATAGTTCACGGAACAAAATTTACTTAAATCGATGCAAATTTTGTATTTGGAATAAATAAGAATGTAAATAATTAAAAAGTATTTGTTTTCCTTTAGAAAAATGTTTTATATTTAAGGTTTAATTTTTTTATGTTTATGATCTTTTAAAATTTATAGACAAAATTAATGCTTTTTTTTAGAAACTCTAAATCTAAGAAAATTTCTCCTAAAAGAAAAATGAAAATTCCCAATTCATAAAATCTTTCCACCTTAATATAATAAGTGGTTTTTGGTAGGTGGTGTAGACAAGTTGAATTTCCTGAACATTAATTTATGATGCTATCGATGTACACCAGCTTAAAATTTTTTTACCAAGAAAATAATTCTTATTTCTCTTAACTTTTTCATTAATTCTTACCAACCCACACTTGTTCTGTCGACTTCAATAGCAGCAGGCCTCAAAGTCAAATGCAAAATAAAGAAAAATAACCAAACTTATGATGATAAGTTTACTTTAATGTCGTCACTTACAATTGCCGCCATCATTTTCATGTGTTAAGCCACATCATCGTCATCTTCATCCTCTTCACCACCAGCCTGTAGAAGATGATAATGAACGTCATTATCGTCCATTTCCAACGTTATCACCCAGCCCAATGTTGATCATGTTCAGCCTAGAAATACTAAAACACTTTACCCAGTCAGTTTGTTTACGAAAAAAAGAAAAAAATTACAAATGCGTTTGCTTTGCTGCTTTATGATCATCTGTCTGAAATACGAAACGGATTTGACGATGTTGTTTCTATGATGTTGTACAAATTTGCATTTATTGCTTAAACATGTTGCAAAAATTCGCTTATATCTGTTCGGGTTTCATAAGACAGACCATTAACTTTGTTTATGAAGAGAGAGAGAAGAAAAAGAAGAATTATTATGCTCTCTGTTAAATATAATAAAAACAATATTTTTACACAATCAATTTTGATAGTCCAACAAAATAGCCAGCCGTCTAAGTTTGATCGTTCATAAACAAATTATTGGGATTTTAGGTGGAAGAGGTTTAAGAGAATTTATTCCTTTAAAATGTTGAAAAAAGTAACAAATTTTTCGAAGAGGGCTCTATGGTGCCAGGATATTTGAAGGACGGCAAATTACCAATTAATCTAACATATAAGGAATAATTTTAAACTGGAATTTTAGCGGAAACTTGAGTAGGATAAGTTTAGTGTAGATTTACATGAGCCACCCCAATATTCCTATGCGTTGCAAACATCCAGACAAATACCTTTCCCATCTAAGGTATTATCAATTTTACACCTACTCCATAAACGGATAAATAGGCAGAAGTATGTACTAACATAACTTTTTTTATTAAGAACTTGACAACTTTTTTTTGATTAAAAGCAAACTATTTCAGATTTATCGAACATTTTATTTAGACCTACTCCCGTTTTCACAACAAGCTAAAGGTAGAATTTTGTTGGCCTTATAAAAAGTATTCATTTATAACAAATTGACTTTAACCTATTAGGTAAATAAACCTTAAATCACCGCTCACTTAAGGTTAAAGTAAAGCTGTTATAATGAAACACCTTTTATATGGCTGATATAATCCAAAATTTAGCTAGCGTTAAGTTGTGAAAACGGGCCTAAAAGTAAACTAAAAACATTTTTATGTATGGATTTGACTTCGTTCGTATATCTTTCACAGGCACGTTGTCAGCGGTCGATCCTTTAAATAAAACTTTCGACGACTTTGCCACACATCTTTACGGCAACGTTTACTATCTTCCCTTAATAAAATCTCTAAGCTTTAATGGCGACGGCTATTTGGCAAAGAATAATGATTTAATGTAGGCTTATAAAAAGAGAAGAGCTATTCAATCACAGAGATTAAGCCATCAAATAAAGATTTGAAGGCTTTTCAACCCTGCCTGGAATAAGTAACGAATTTTAATGTCCACTTTCTTCATAGGAATCAATGGATGGACCAATATTGCAGCCATCTTCATATGTGCACGAGAATTAAAACTGAAGATGTTTAAGGCTATTTAAAATGTCAGATAGTGAGACGTCTCTTTTCAGGAGTATTGTAAGGTGGCCTTGGAACATATTACTTGTCTGAACAAACTAGGGATATACAACATATTGACCTTGTGTTGTGTGGCGTGCCCTGAGAGCGATGCAGGAAACGACATGACGAATTGCTCGGGAAAAAAAGGTGATCGTCGCTTTTTTATAGAACATCAGCCTTTTTCGGTATTCCTGTTGGCAACAATTGGTGGAAATACTTATGAACGGTATTGAGGTTTGTGTTCGTCTAAACAAACATTAATAAATTGATATCGTTTCTGGGGGTGTGACCGTCGGTTTATTTTTACCGGGAGATTCACCAAAAGATATTTCTTAAGGAAACCATTATAAATCCAACTGAAATTATTTCTCTCTGTATAATTGGATAAATAGTTTCATAAGCAGCTGTCATCGCAAATATTGTTTCTGCATAGAAGATTGCAGTTATTATTGTCGAATTACAGTTACAGACTCTGAATTTTGAAAGTTAATTTTAATTATTTGCAAACGTTGTTTATTCGTAAACTTCTCCTTTACAACAACTCTGCCGGAAATTGAACTAGTTCCTTATTAGTACCAAACTAATACAAAAATATCGAGAACTAGTTCTCAGCTGTTAACTTTCTATAACATCCTAATGCTCAAACTAGCATTGATTGTGCTTGGAAATTCACAAGATTTTACCCAGGAAACAATGTTTGATTTTTAGTAATAGGTTGTAACGTGACGTTACAAACTAACTCTATACATATACATTTAATACTAACATCATAAAGTATAAGTAACCCAACACCTTGAATACCCTTATTATTTTGCTTACTACTATGAATCCCCTTACTGTTTACCTAAATTACTTTTGTTAGTTAGAAGTCTCATTTAGTTTATTTTATTTTTGAACAAATAGACAAGGTTTTGTTCGAAACAAGGAGAGTAGAAACTGATGCTAACCCCAGTGTTTACTCTTAGTAGCTTGCATTATTTAACCGTAGTTAGTCGTATTGAGCCGACCGCCAGCGCCGCCGAATTTCGTTGGTAGCCGACTTGATCCGAACCCGTATTTCGACCGAACACCAGCGCCTCCGCATTTCGTTGGTATTCGTAACCGTAGTTAGTCGTATTGAGCCGACCGCCAGCGCCTACGAATTTCGTTGGTAGCCGACTTGATCCGAACCCGTATTTTGCCCGAACGCCAGCGCTCCCGCATTTCGTTGGTATTCGTAACCGTAGTTAGTCGTATTGAGCCGACCGCCAGCGCCTCCGAATTTCGTTGGTAGCCGACTTGATCCGAACCCGTATTTTGCCCGAACGCCAGCGCTCCCGCATTTCGTTGGTATTCGTAACCGTAGTTAGTCGTGTTGAGCCGACCGCCAGCGCCTCCGAATTTCGTTGGTAGCCGACTTGATCCGAACCCGTATTTTGCCCGAACGCCAGCGCTCCCGCATTTCGTTGGTATTCGTAACCGTAGTTAGTCGTATTGAGCCGACCGCCAGCGCCTCCGAATTTCGTTGGTAGCCGACTTGATCCGAGCCTGTATTTTGCCCGAACACCAGCGCCCCCGCATTTCGTTGGTATTCGTAACCGTAGTTAGTCGTGTTGAGCCGACCGCCAGCGCCTCCGAATTTCGTTGGTAGCCGACTTGATCCGAACCCATATTTTGCCCAAACACCAGCGCCTCCGCATTTCGTTGGTATTCGTAACCGTAGTTAGTCGTATTGAGCCGACCGCCAGCGCCCCCGAATTTCGTTGGTAGCCGACTTGATCCGAACCCGTATTTCGCTCGAACACCAGCGCCTCCGCATTTCGTTGGTATTCGTAACCGTAGTTAGTCGTATTGAGCCGACCGCCAGCGCCTCCGAATTTCGTTGGTAGCCGACTTGATCCGAACCCGTATTTTGCCCGAACACCAGCGCCTCCGCATTTCGTTGGTATTCGTAACCGTAGTTAGTCGTATTGAGCCGACCGCCAGCGCCTCCGAATTTCGTTGGTAGCCGACTTGATCCGAACCCGTATTTATCGTAGCTTGCCCGAACGCCAGCGCTCCCGCATTTCGTTGGTATTCGCAACCGTAGTTAATCAGCCGAACTCATCGGTCAACTAACACCTAATATCTAGAACCACTGACCAGTCTCTTTACCAGATCGTAACCGTCCGGCCGCCATCCAGCACCGCATCCGTGCACCCCCGCAACCTCTGTAGTCCAGCCCACCACCAGCCTCGCGTTCCAGCCTCCGTTCCCGCTTGCAGCTGCGTAGAACCATCAGATAGCCGTCGTAGATTTAAGTATTTTACGTAGATTAAGGTTTCGTAAATAAAGCTTTGCTAAAATTATTGTAAACGAACATACACGAAAACATCCCGTGTTTCATTTCAAAGGAAGCAGACCTTCGAATTGACCCTGGACAGACCGAGTCATACCTCAGCTGGAAAAATAAACTGCGTTACAATGGCGCCCGAGCAGGGACCCGACTCCAAAACCGCCACCAGTGGTAAAACACCTCACCAAACCACCAACGGAACTGGATCGGGCCAAAACCAAAGCAACGAAACCTCATCTACTCCAACCAATCTACGAACGGACTCCCTCGGATGGATCTATCTACTTCGGAAAGACAAACTGATGGAAGTTTGCCGTCAGCATGGCATCTCTGTTACCGAGGGCGTCACCGTCGACCAGCTGCGTCGAAAACTGAGCGAGCTGATAAGCCTGAAACGACAACGAGCCTCATCGGAGAACCTCTTGCGAGCACTAGAGGAGGAAGTCTTAGAAGAAGAGAGAAGGCCGCTACTCGGCTCGGTTAGCATTGCAGTACCTCGTACCGAGAAGCCTCCACCGAATGCTCCAAGCGATTCAGAAGTCATGGCTACCATCCGGCGATGGGACCTCACATATGACGGAGGCGAAAATTTGATGGAGTTCATCGAACGGCTGGAAGAGCTAGCAGAATGCTACGGCTTCGACCGTAGTCGCTTGCTATTCTCCCTACTGGAGATCCTGAAGAAAAGAGCCTTACAGTGGTATCGGGTCAAGCGAGAACACATCAGCAGCTGGGACAGCTTCAAGGAAGAAGCCATACGATTCTTTCTGCCGAGACGACACCTAGCCCACTTAGAGGAATCGATCTACCACCGTAAGCAAGGCGGCCGAGAGAGAGCAAAAGATTACGTCATGTGCCTTCAAGCTCTCATACGGCAGCATCCTGAGCTGCGAAAACTCGACCACACTGATCGCATCTATGACGGCCTACGCTGCGAGTACAAGTTATACGTCCGCCGAACTGACTTTCGCTCACTAGATGAACTAATGGAGCTGACAGACGAATACGAGCTGCTCAGAAAAGAAGAAGCCAGGCAGGGGAGACCTCAACCAACCCACTACGTCGACACCGCTACATACCGCCGCAGCACCCATTGTTGGCGCTGCAAGCAGCCAGGTCACATAAGACGGGATTGCCCAAATCCGGGGCTACGTTTCTGCTCCTGGTGTGGCCAAGAAGGCACTCTAACTCGAGACTGCGCCTGCCGCAGCGAACCATCCGCCGACGGTCGGTACTACCTGATAGTCACCATTTGCGGCACCACCATACGAGCCCTAGTCGACACGGGATCGACGCTAACGTATATCGGAGGTAGAGTCCGCCAACTACTCGCAGCCGCGAACATTCGACCCCT
Organism: Pollenia labialis; assembly: GCA_949318255.1. Lineage (NCBI taxonomy): Eukaryota > Metazoa > Arthropoda > Insecta > Diptera > Polleniidae > Pollenia > Pollenia labialis. The sequence goes on from OX439141.1 coordinate 112,603,112, forward strand.
CGACCACCAGCGCAGCATCCAATTGGCCGACGGATCATGCAGAACCAGCCTCAAGGTGTATCCACTGGTCGTAGGAACTAGCGGCGGTACCACACGTCTTCTGGCATCCGCCCTGGACAGCTTGGCTGTACCGATCATCTTGGGCATGGATTTCATGCGGCGTCGGCAGGCCCGACTATTGATCGACGGAGTCGAGCTGCAGGCTGCCCCATCATCGGGCGAGATACGGTTACATGCACTACACGACATAATCCCGCACGATGAACTATCGCCTGAACAGACCTCGCAGTTGCACCCGCTGTTGGCCTCAGCAAGGACAGCGTTCGACACCATCACCGGACCTTGCACCATGGGGGAACACATTATTCATGTGAAGCACGACCGGCCGATTAAACAGCGGTATAACCCTCGCAACCCGGCTATGCAGAGCGTCATAAACTGCGAGGCCGACGAATTATTAACCTCCGACCGCGAAAGGTATAAAAGGAGACACATTCTCAGTTCATGCAGTAGTAGCAAGATGGAAAGGAAGGCAACAAGACCGGTAGCACCTGGCAAAATCACTGACTACTTAAGACGCACGGCCATGCCGCTGCACGTCCCAAGATTTCTTCCCCCCTTTGAGGCGCGAGCGAAAGTGCAAACGGTTGAAAGCTGCCCAGTAGCCCAGTCCGGAAATCCACAAGTGGACTCCCTGGCCAAACGAATGTGGGAACGCCGAACCACGCAACCCCTACACTCCACGCAGGAAGGACCACCACCGTTAGCACCCCTTTCCCAGGCCCCTGACCAAATGGACGAACCGGCGCAGGAACCTAAAAATTACCCACCTCCTGCCAAAACGGGCACCGACAAAACGCCACTCCCGAGAGAGGACAATGTCGTCAACTTCACCCCATGGGACCAAGCTGGACTGAAGGAGGCCACCGACCTCTTCAGTGGCATAAGGGTTATGCGGAACCCCCTACGGAAAACCACACGGTGGATGGTATACCCAGCAGGCAGGCCGAAGGTAGAAGTCCGGATCTTGGAGGAAAGAGTCCGCCTCCGCTGCCAGGGTCGCGAAAGATTCATTGCCCTAACTGAGGAATAACGGGGCCGCACGTAGGAAATTATTATTATTATTTTTTTTTATTATTATGATATTATATGTTATATACTATTATTATTATTACCCGCCTTGGAAATTATTGTTATTTTTTTTATATATATGAAATTATTATTATTTTTGTTTATTATATTATTATATTATTTTTTTATTATTATTCATTATATATAACTGAATTTGAAAAAAAAAAAAAAAAAAAAAAAAAAAAAAATTTTCGCGCAACGGGCCGAGCCAGAGCGAATCTCACTCTGGTAAATGTTACCTTCGGGTAGTGCAGACCTCCGGTCGAAACTCGCCCAGTGCACAATATTTTTTTTTTTTTTATTTAAAGTAGGGGGGGACTGTAACGTGACGTTACAAACTAACTCTATACATATACATTTAATACTAACATCATAAAGTATAAGTAACCCAACACCTTGAATACCCTTATTATTTTGCTTACTACTATGAATCCCCTTACTGTTTACCTAAATTACTTTTGTTAGTTAGAAGTCTCATTTAGTTTATTTTATTTTTGAACAAATAGACAAGGTTTTGTTCGAAACAAGGAGAGTAGAAACTGATGCTAACCCCAGTGTTTACTCTTAGTAGCTTGCATTATTTAACCGTAGTTAGTCGTATTGAGCCGACCGCCAGCGCCGCCGAATTTCGTTGGTAGCCGACTTGATCCGAACCCGTATTTCGACCGAACACCAGCGCCTCCGCATTTCGTTGGTATTCGTAACCGTAGTTAGTCGTATTGAGCCGACCGCCAGCGCCTACGAATTTCGTTGGTAGCCGACTTGATCCGAACCCGTATTTTGCCCGAACGCCAGCGCTCCCGCATTTCGTTGGTATTCGTAACCGTAGTTAGTCGTATTGAGCCGACCGCCAGCGCCTCCGAATTTCGTTGGTAGCCGACTTGATCCGAACCCGTATTTTGCCCGAACGCCAGCGCTCCCGCATTTCGTTGGTATTCGTAACCGTAGTTAGTCGTATTGAGCCGACCGCCAGCGCCTCCGAATTTCGTTGGTAGCCGACTTGATCCGAACTCGTATTTTGCCCGAACGCCAGCGCTCCCGCATTTCGTTGGTATTCGTAACCGTAGTTAGTCGTATTGAGCCGACCGCCAGCGCCTCCGAATTTCGTTGGTAGCCGACTTGATCCGAGCCTGTATTTTGCCCGAACACCAGCGCCCCCGCATTTCGTTGGTATTCGTAACCGTAGTTAGTCGTGTTGAGCCGACCGCCAGCGCCTCCGAATTTCGTTGGTAGCCGACTTGATCCGAACCCATATTTTGCCTGAACACCAGCGCCTCCGCATTTCGTTGGTATTCGTAACCGTAGTTAGTCGTATTGAGCCGACCGCCAGCGCCCCCGAATTTCGTTGGTAGCCGACTTGATCCGAACCCGTATTTCGCTCGAACACCAGCGCCTCCGCATTTCGTTGGTATTCGTAACCGTAGTTAGTCGTATTGAGCCGACCGCCAGCGCCTCCGAATTTCGTTGGTAGCCGACTTGATCCGAACCCGTATTTTGCCCGAACACCAGCGCCTCCGCATTTCGTTGGTATTCGTAACCGTAGTTAGTCGTATTGAGCCGACCGCCAGCGCCTCCGAATTTCGTTGGTAGCCGACTTGATCCGAACCCGTATTTATCGTAGCTTGCCCGAACGCCAGCGCTCCCGCATTTCGTTGGTATTCGCAACCGTAGTTAATCAGCCGAACTCATCGGTCAACTAACACCTAATATCTAGAACCACTGACCAGTCTCTTTACCAGATCGTAACCGTCCGGCCGCCATCCAGCACCGCATCCGTGCACCCCCGCAACCTCTGTAGTCCAGCCCACCACCAGCCTCGCGTTCCAGCCTCCGTTCCCGCTTGCAGCTGCGTAGAACCATCAGATAGCCGTCGTAGATTTAAGTATTTTACGTAGATTAAGGTTTCGTAAATAAAGCTTTGCTAAAATTATTGTAAACGAACATACACGAAAACATCCCGTGTTTCATTTCAAAGGAAGCAGACCTTCGAATTGACCCTGGACAGACCGAGTCATACCTCAGCTGGAAAAATAAACTGCGTTACAAGGTGGTAGTTATTTCGTAGGCAACCTGGTAAGTTGTTGGCATTACAATCATCATTATTTTGATAATTTGAATAAATACTTACTTGTAATGACACCAGCAACTACTTATTACTTTTATTATTTTCACTGCTGAATATTTGCTTACTAATAATCAGCTCAATAACAACTCATTAGTTGTGTTGTTTTCAGTACTGAATATTAATTAGGTCCATTAACTAGTGATTTTTTTGGCTTCTATTCTAATGTACCCAATAAAAATTGTGCTTCGAGCGAAGCAGGTTTGTAAGGGAGAAATGCAAGAGTTGCGCTTACTATTGCGCTTACGGAAGACATGAATTTTATATGGCGAGTTCCCACTTTGAAGCAATACATTTTTGACACATAAAGCGCATTATTCAGCGCATATAAAAATTGTTGTATGTAACGTTCGGCATTAGACACTGAATGTTTTGAAACAGGTTTTTTTAGTACTCTCCCTTACAAACCTGCTTCGCAGTAAGGGAATCCCGTAGCACTTGAAATGTTATGTTTTGTTTATAAAAGTTTTTGAGAGTTCTTTCACTTACTTTACTGCATTTCTGTATTTTTTATTGCGTAGCGCATAATTGTGCGCGTATTTTTTTAAATGTACCATTAGTGCTTCGCAAAATGATAAAATTTTGTATTGGGTACTTACTGAAAGAACTTACAAATTAGCTTACTCGTAGTTAAATAATAACTAGATATTTTTCGACTTATAGTACGTGTATTGTCCGTGAATAGCCGAAAAATAAGTTGTGTTTATTTTCTCCAACATTACATGCTAACATACCAGGTAAGTTAAGTTTTTGCTGGATAGTTCTAGACGTGTACTAGTACACTTGGACCATATTGGATGCTTAAGAACTAGTTTGCAACTAGTTCTTATGTATAGAAAAAACAAGCATTTTGCATTTTAAAATTATTTTATAATAAGATGGCAGAAATAAATGGTTTGAAATCCAATTTAAGCAGCAGTATCAAAATACAAATGTGTACTCCAATTTTATTTTTGTTACAAAAAAGTCCATCAGTCAACAAGTGGAGCCCTTGTACTACTTCATGTACTGGTACTCACAAGCAATAGTATTTTTGTATAAAAACCCTAACCGCGTTAGCACTAGTACCTCTTATTCTAGTAATTGTGCTACTGGCATTTTGACCGTTAACTCCTAATCCCCTGCAGGGAAATGTTATCTTTACTTTATTCTTAGGCTTTGGCACCACCAGTCAAACTGCATTAAGAATTCTTTCACTGTGAAAGATCATAGATTTCAAGTTCTTAATAAATAACCTTTTTTTATTCAAGTACAATATTTTTGATGGAGTGATATCTGATATCAAATATTTTCTTGTGGCATAAAAATAAAAGATATAATTCCTTAACTTCCCTGTTTTTTTGGTTTAAGTGTTTTTAACTATTATTATTTGTGTGTGTGTGTGTGTGTTTTTTTTTGGTATTGCCTGCTTTTAAGGTGGAGGTTGTTTTTAATGATGATGTGTGCAGCTTAAATTCAACATTATTGAATTGAGGTTCCTGATGCTGTTAAAGCAGTTATTGTTGATATGCCTACTCTTTTGATAGACTTGCAGTCAAAACCAAGAATATTTATGTTACAATAGAATTGAAGATTTTTTATTCTCGATATACATATTTTGTTTTTTGTTTTCATTCTATAAAAATTTTGAATATGTATGTATTCGACTATTTTGCATAGTCAGGTTTGTTTGATGTGCTGCATTGAAGAATCTAAAAAAGGAATTGGTATAATTTAAATATTTTTAAGATTTATGGAATTATTGTTTATGTTGTGACAGGTACATACTTTCAAAAGATATAAATAAATTTTTCCGAAAAAAAAAATCATTTTTGATTGCGAAAAAATAAAACTATATTGAAGGTAGACAAGATTGAAATTAAATTTGTAAGCAATTTAAATTGATTTAAAGCAGGATAAACAACAAGACATAAATAATTTCTGTACAGTATAATCTCCCTTAACGGACTTCCCTTTTCGGCGGACTTTGTGGCCTGGTCCGGGCAACGTTTAATTAGGTAAGCATCTAGTTCTTAAAAGAGGGCATGTCATTTGTTCGGATAAATTTTAATGGTCCATTCCGTGTCGGGTCATGAGGGATTCCACTGTATTATAAATATCTATTTTATAATATAGAAAATAAACATTTTCAAAAATATTTATTTTGAGCTACATGTACTTAATTACTTGAATTACGTGAATAATTTTTCCCTCGTAACTTTTTTCCTTTTCACATATTTGCGATCATTAAAAACTCCCATGATAAAGGTCATTCAAAGGAAAATAATAACTTGAAAAAATTTTCACGGGAAAAAATTCCCCTTTCCCTCGTAATTTGTTCGCTTTTCCCTCAGATTTTCTCACTTAATTTTTGCAAGGCAATAGAACATGTATGTAAGTAGTTTCTCCTATAAATCGAATATGAAGGGCTAGATCCGTTAATAAGGCACAAACCGATATATTGGTCAACGAAATGCAAAACAACAGGTCGATTGCCTGCGGATTTGTGAAGCTTTCGAAAGACGTGGTGGCAGAATTTTGGAAAATATTTTAATACATACAATTTAAAAAGTGAAAAAAACTAACGTTGTAAGTAAACTATCCCTCCGATAATAAGTATTCTGCCTTTTATACGTATATATTTTTGAACACCAATTTCATTGATTTTGAATTTTTTTTTTATCTTTATTCTTTTTTTCATTCACTGGAACTGATAGCGTGAAAAATTTTTCACATTAGATTTACGATTCCTTTTTCCCTTCTAGAGGAATAAAAATTTCATGGGACCAAAAATTCCACTTGTTATTCACGATAGGGGTGATTATGTCTACCTAAAACTGTTATAACCAATTTATAATTGTTGCTGTTTTAAACCATTATCATTTGATTAGACTTTGCGGAATATAATTTCTTTTCACTTTTTGATTTTTGCACAAATAAAAAGAATGTATCAAATATATTCAAATAATTTTGATAATGTAAAATTTGGTTTCCCCCAAAGTCCCAATAAGTTTATTTGTGGCTGGAAATCATATTTACTTGTCAAGATTACACAAGTTTACAGAACATTGCGTTTCACAAGGACCCTAATTCCGAAACTAATTTTAATGGCGACTACGTGAAATTACGGAACGATTCTTACTATTTCCAATAGGTCTTGTACTTATGACAATTAAAATCTTTATACCGAATTTCATCAAATTATCTCCAAAATGGCAACCTGTACTTTGCCTATAAAGTTAAAATGGGCTGCTGGACGGACGGACAACGATAAATTCAGATAGTGATTATGAGCCAATTGATATACCAAAGAATAGGCCTGGAACAAATATTTTATGTGTTTACAGGTCTATGGGGATAAAATGACATCAACTTGATTTACCAAAAACATATTACACTTGTATTGAAATTTTTATATTTTACAGTTTTTAGTTAAGAGAATTAAAAAAAACATAAACAAAGATGATAATTTTAGTGTAAAACCCTCATCGCACAAAAAAATACATTTGAAATTTTTATGCAAATTAAAAACAAATGGTACGACAATTTTGCTAATATCTTCTTAAAACAATTAACAGTTCACATAAAAAGATGATGGCTTCAATTCGCAGGGTGGCAAAAAAGACAAAGACATATGGTAAGTAAATGAAGTTAAACTAAGTACACACAGATTGCAGACACTTATAAATAAGACAAAAATTATTGATTACCACTTTGAACAGTTTGACTTAAAGATTACCTGTGGAATAAAACATCGTTATAATAAACTTTGATATAACGAATTTTATGCCTGAGAAATTTTCAAGGGTCTATAGCATTTTCAGTTTAATTAAAACCTTTTTCAAATTAAACGAAACCTTTTTAAAATAAACGAAACTTTATTTTAAAAAAATGAAACTTTATGGAAAATAACCAAAACAAATAACTCAAAAAAACGAAACTTAATTCAAACACAGTTAAACATTTTTCAAATTAAATTAAACCATTTTCAAAATTTTGTATGAATTTTTTTTTTGCTTTGCATTACTGATTAATTTGGAATTTGGATGATTCGCACAATTACACTAACTATGCTACGCTCAGTGTAAATATCACATTATCATGGAACTTAAACTTAGAAAATGGCTTCTCTATCGGGTTCATCATAAGAGAATAAGGATGTACAAATTTTAACGTACACCCACATTTGAAATGAGTTTTGTAGATCTGGCCTTTCAATTTTATTTAAGAGCTACCGAAGAAATACTTGGAAAGGTGCCGAACTCACAGTGTTACTTTATTGTTAACAAAAGTCACGTTCCTTCCCCTAGCGGTTGGTATGTCAACATGAGCTCTTTCACCTATTTTAGCAAAAAAAATCCCTACAAAATTGTTTAATGGTTTAATTTAATTTTAAAAATGTTTAAAACTATTTTTAACGAACATCTTTAAACATGGTTCTTCTTCCTCTGTCATCTGTCTCTCCCACTGAAGCAGAGGGCCTCTACCATTCTTCTATAGCTAACTCTGTTTTTGGCTTCTCGGACGCTACCACTCCAATTATAATTTACAGCATTCAGCTCATCAGTTCTTCTCATCCAGGTCTCAGCCGGAGCACCAGGTCGCCGATTTCCCTGTAAATTTCACCTTATTGCTTGTCGTGCTATATTCTGGCATTTGAATTATATGACCTCTCCAACGACATTTCAGCTATTGGATTTCTGTTGATTAGTTGGAATCCATATGTCTACGTTACTTATTCGACTGAGCCACCATATACCGATGATCTGTCGCAGGTGAATGAAATTTTGTATCAATAAGTTAAGTAATTTTCCAGGTTTCACTAGCATAGTAAAACACTGATTTTGCATTGGAATTAAGGATTCACAATTTCATATTGGTCGATGATCTCCAAATATTATTTAACACGGCAAGTGTATCTTAAGCCTTATTTTTGTTGATAATGCTGCCAAGATAGATAAAGATTTCCCCACTTTCCATAACATTATAATTAACATAAAGAACAGTTTGTTGCATGTTACAGTATCCGCCTTTCCAGAATTAAGTTTTGACTATATTAATTTCCAATCCAGCTTCTTTGGCCTTTACGTTTTCCTTAGCATCATTTAATTTTTGACAAAGTTGAAATATGTCATCTGGTGAATGCTCCCTGGATTGTATCAAACTTCCAAAAGGCTTGGGATCTTGGGATCCAATTTACTTTATGGGGTTCGAAGTTGTATATCAGATATTAATTGAGGTGGTACGGTAGTCAGTAGCCTTTGGAGAGTGCAAGCACTGTTATGATTATTGATGAAGTCTACGTATGCTTCTTGCAAGAAATGCATCCTGTCTTTCAGGATGATTGTCTTTGCGAAAGCCTTTCTGATAGGTGTTAGGTTTTCATTATTCACCGTCCGATAGGAGACTGCCTTTTTCATGGCATGATCTCGCAAAAGGATTCAACGCAGATCAGCTTTTTTGATAAAGAAATACTATCGGGGAGAATGTGGTGGCTGTGGCTTAAGCCCAAAGTCGAGCATAGGGTTACATTCTCATGAAAGGCTGATTTTGACCCTTGTGGGAAACTTCGGCATGTGGACGCCCTTTTGCTGTTGCTTTTTAACAGAATCTTTCGGGATTACGGAATAGCAGCGGAGGTTAGCTTCGGCTATAAAACAAGTGGCGAGTGTTTAATTTTTGGTGTATTATACACTCGAATTTCCACCTGTGTGAGCAAGTGATCCTTCACTCACACACGGGCATTTGGTAAGTGCTTAATATCAACATGCCATGTGGTGAGATACACCTTGAAGTTAAGTCGCAAGTCAGGTATGCAAAATCACAACTGTTAAAACTTTCAAAAGCCTTTTTAATTAATTTTATGGTTAAGTTAAATATAATCTTGTCACCGGCAACCAGATAATGGTTAAATTAGCCCTCCATAACGAAGCCACAGCCATACTATTGTGGTATATATTTTGTTTCCAATATTATGTCCATAACGGAACAGAAATGCATAGTTCTTTCGAATTTTAATAAACAGCCATTTCACAGAGAACAATTCCGTTCGCAAACGGAGTTCATTCCGTGTTTTGGTGATTCAGAAATTGACGATAACACTTTTCGGAATGAAACCATTTTTTGTTTCATGAACGGAATGAAAGGCCGAAAAGCTAACAAAATACACTTTCTATCAATAAACATATATGATGTCTTCGGTTCCGAACAGAATTTTATTCTGTGACATGGTTGAAAATATTAGTTTTAGTCTAAGGTTCATAAACATTTTCGCTATTAGTTTAATGACTGAAAGTGGATTAAATGATTTAATTTACAATGAAAATTAGCGCGTTTTAAAGCCAATTTTCAAATTAAAGTCAGAAATTAAAAATATAGTCCTTTTCATCAGAAATAATCTCTGCATCAGTACTTCAACATTATTTCCCCTGTTTGTATCAAACATTTTATGATAAATTTCGGTTTAAACACTATTCTAGAATTGTATTATACATATACTTATAACGTTTTCAGCAAACCCCAATTTGTTTACCTTTTTGTCAAGCATTTCTTGTAGGGTACTTTATAACACCAAACAAAAAATTAAAATTTTTAAATTCAAATCTCTACCATAAGTTGCTAAACAAACGAAAAAATTTTTATTAGAAAATATTATATAAATTTACTAAAAAAATGCACTACACCTTGTGTACGACATGAAGTAGAGTTGAAAACTGATATTGATTACCCTGCAGCTTTCTTTTGTTAAAATCAAACAAAGTGTTAATAGCACCATTATACGTACATATGTACGTATATAACCAAAAAATATATACAAATTGTAAAAAATAAGTCTTCTGCCTTTTAACTTTGCACAGTTCATCATAGTATTTTTTTTACATAGAGACATTATTAATGTTCGATTTGTTTTCTTTATTGTTTCTTTTTATATTGTTTTCTCAATTAATTATTTCTGTTTTTGCAATTATTTGAGTTTGTGTAACACAACGGTTTTGTTTAGATGTATTTTTAAATATTAGTCTCTTTAAGTATCTACACCACTAAGTACACCGAACCTGCCAGTTCTGCAACCACCATCATCATCATCATTGTGACTATTGATCATATTGAAGAACAATCATCACGATTAATGTTTTTTTTTTTGTATGGCTGGCTTTTTTCTGGTTCAAGAAAGTGTGCAAAATTTTTGCGCACAATATTTGTGCGGTGATTTATGAATATTTTTATTCACTAAAATTAAATTTTACACCATTTTTATGTTCATATTTTTTTGTTATGGTCACCGCTATCAAAACTTTTTTTAATGAACAAATTTTTGAACATATTATGTTCACAACATGAACATTAATTGAAAAGTTATAATTAATTACAGCAAATTTCGAACCACTAATACCATTGGTTAAAGATTGATGTATGACTGTCGGCTGGCAGGCACGGCAGTGGTGCAAAAGGTAGAACGAATTCTGAAGATAAGAATGTGGTTATCCTCGAAACGTACATACATGCAATCAGATTTTCAAAACTCAAGCCTAACTTAATATCAAAAATTTCCAATATTATGGTTGCCTTCACACATTGTCCAGACAATTCCGGCCTCCCAAAATGCCTAAACCTAATGTCCCCAAGACCGAGGCATTGACAGAGAAAGGGAAACACCGTCTCCTCCTCATCATGCCAACTTCTACAGTAGTCATTGTAGTCAAGACCCATCCTTCTAGCATGAGTCCCCATCACCCAGTGACCCGTCATGACCAATATCGCTGTCCTCATCTGCTCCCTACCGATACAAAGTAGCACGCGCGTTTTCTCCGCGTCGTAGCCACGACATAGAGTCCTAGCCATCAAGCAGGTATGCTGCCCCTGCCATCTCCCCTGAGCCCTACTTTACGACCCCCAGTGGTCAATTGAAATGTCTATCAGTCCATCGACGAAGATGTCGTCCAAGAGGCAGCTCCGTTTGGAATGACCGTCTGCAGTTTGGTTACCCAGGCATCCACTGTACCCTAGTACCTATGTCAGCGTTACACTGGAATGCTCCTCGATCTCATTTAGAGGCATCCGGCATTCCACTGTTAACAAAGATGTCGTGAAGATACCAGCCAGAGCTGCAATGGCAGCCTTGCTGTCCGTAAATAGACATATAAGCATCCTCCAGTACCGCCGCCTTCCCTTGGCAGGCCACCTTACTATGACCCCATAGAAGAGGATCGGTTCTGCCATCGCCCCAAAGATCCATTCAACGCCCCTGGGGCCAAGTCCCCAGTTGCTGCAAACAGATTTTTTGCAGGTGTATAAGGCCACAATGGTCCTATCAACCCTCAAACGAACGTTAAGTTCCCAGGATAGTTTGCTATAGAGAATTACGCCCAAATATCTGGCACTGCTCGAGATCGTCAGCTCCGTGCCATTTAGCCTAGAAATCCTAAAGTTACCCACCTTGTACTTCCTGGTAAAGAGTACCAACTCAGTTTTCTGTGGATTGACACCAAGTCCACAGGAGATGCTCCAAGAGCTTTGAATCTATCTCTAAATTACTGTTACAGATAAAAGAAAATAGCTACTCACTTCTAGTGTACCCATGTAGCCAGCTTTGGCTACTAGGCCACGGACGAGCCTTTTGGGTGGCTACAAGTCTGCCAATATAAAATAGTATATAAAACCATAGTATTCATACCATGGTAAGTATACTATATGTCTGTCAGGGATATTAGGAGACCCCTACTAAAATTTAATGCATGAAATATTCGTCGAGAATTTTAACCCTCTAAAGTACCGTGTAAGTATACTTTTGTGTGGGTGTTAAAAAAAGGACAAACATTACCCCTTAAAATGAGTGTTAGAGGGTTAAAATATTCTAAGCAAAGACATCTAAATAAGTATTTTAGCTCAGCAGGACATTTGTACAGTTTTTGACTTATACAAAACGCCCTTACAAATAATTCAAACACTTTAGGAGCCGGTATTTCAGGAAACCGGGTTAACTTTCGCGTTGCAAGTATTGAGGCTGACGGCGATGACCCAAATTTTGTTGCACTGTGTATTTTGCTAAAAATTATTTAGCAAAGCTTTAAATGCTAAAATGGCATTACTTTGTGTTAAAAATTAAATGACGAACACTGTGACCGATGGCTGAGATAAAAAAATATTAAAAATACTACCAAAAAAAGTCACTAGTGTTTAAAAAAGAAACAATTCCCTTCTATCAGTTCCCTTATGAATACTAAATATTTTATTTAAGAAATGGTGTACGGTTTACAACTTTAAAATTAAATACATTTTTAATTCTTCATTGTTTTTTTGCGTTGCCTAAGTTTTGTATCAACTATTGTCGAACTGTGGCCAAACTGTGATGATTTGAATACATGCTTTTTTTAAAGTTTCGGTTTAGACTTTTTTCGGTCTTTTCGGTTTTGCCTTTAGAAAAAAAAATAAACCGTTTTTGTTTTCTTTTCTGCCATTTGACCTATTCACCCACTATTGGTATGATTATTGTTGTTTTTTTTATTCCAGTTACTTGTCTTAAGTTTCATATATTATTGTCTTCATTTCTTTTATTTTATTTTTGTTTATTTGTAGGTTTTTGGCTTTGTTTTCAAATTTTCTTTAAGGAAACATTTGCACGCCTCAAAAATGGACATTTCTATCGTTATTTCCTTAAACAGCCAAGTGAAACTTTTCGTTTTTTATAAAAAAAAAAAACTTTTTCTTACAGCTTTTCATGTCTTCCATTTTATATTTTATTTAGGAAAATAAACACGCCTTTTGTTAACAGCTGGTTGTTTTTGTTTTCTTTAGTTTTAGATATTTTAAATACATGCCACAAGTTAAAAAATATTTGGTAACTATTTTTGTAGATTTTGAAAGTTTATCTCTAAATAAACATTTTAATCATTTGACATGCATGATTAGACAGTGGTGTTAATGTTTTATAAACCAAAAATGTATCCATCCTAAAATCTGATCTTTGAAAATTTAAAATTCATAAAATTTAAACTTTAATTCCTGAAAATTGATAATAACTCTACAAAGAAGTCTTCCAAATCTTCTCTGTAACAATTTCCTTTTATTTTATTTCCCACAAAATAATCTGTTTTTACGACTGCTACACGCAGAAAAAAAACATGTTCAACAAAAATACTTTTAAAGACAATTTTAAAAATATGATGTTTAATTTTACCATATTATTATCATTGATGCCCATATTATGGTTAAATTTGTCGTCCATCATGCAGCTACAACCGTATTATGGTTATGGTTAAATAGAACAAAAATTTGTTTTTAAATTGACAATAGCATTCTCCTATTTTCCAAGAGCAACATGCTGTGGTTGAAAACCAACAACCATGCATTTATAAATGTTGAACATATTTAAGTCATTATTAACCACAACATATTCAAAAGACAACCATAATATAGGTGTGGCTTCTTATTGGAGGGCTAATTTAACCATAATATGGTTGTCGGTGGTAATAATATGGTTAAATTAAACGTAATATGTGACCATATTCAAACATGTTTTTCTCTGGGTGTAACCACCGAAAAACAGATTTACTAATTTCATCAAAAAATTATTAGTTACTTTATCCGCATACAAAAAAACTCTACAACACTTGTAATAGTCTATAACAGTTGTTTTATTTGCTCAGTTTCCATTTATCCTTCCACTTTGTTTATTACCGCCAGTTATACTGGTGCAGTTTAATATCGCCTACTACATGTCTCTTAACAAAATGATTTGTTTTGCCAAAAAACCTTTTAACGATTTAACTGTTTTGCCAATGCCCAACGATGATTTAAAACAAACACGCCATCATCTCATTCATTAAGCTTTAACATTTTACTTTTTTTTATAATAAAATTTGTTTCACTCTCTTCACAAAAATCTGCAAAAATAAAAATACAATGTTTTTCTATGGGACTCAGGTGATCTAAATTTTGGGTATGATTAGTTTATTATAAGAGATGTAGCCAAAATGCAAAACCACGTATCTAATATTTTCAACATTTTACAGTAGGAACAAAATATGTTAAATATTTGGGGGATTCACAAGGTGTGTTATCAAGTCATATCGTCATAATGTCCTAAATAATATTTTACAATTGTTTAAAAAACCTATTGCTGTGTTTCGAACAAAATAAAAATGTTATTGCTGTGTTCATTGATTCGTCATAACAATACAGTAGAAATCCAAATTATAAGCGGTTGTCCACAGCAGTCATATATATTTCTTGTAATTATTTTAAGACTTATGACTTTACAACCTTATGACAACCTTTTGAATCCCCCAATTGAAAAATAAATCGACTTTGGCAATTTAATGCCGCAGATTTACCAAATATAGAACGATTAATTCATTTCTGGGATAAAAATAATAATTTATTAATGTTCCAAAAAGTAAGGCTGGTTACGTTCTCTTGAACTCAGATATTCTTCAATAAAAACATGCTACTACAATGAAATTTTTTCAAGTTCGAACTTAAGCGAATTTGTTTTCCATTCGTAATAAAAAGCCTAATTAATAACAATTTTCTGTTTTATTAAAAACCAGCGTAGTCCTATTTAAAAAAATTCATCGGTTATTTCTCCATATAAATACAGATCTGTCAATTTTTTTTGAATTTCATTAAAATCTTTTAGATTGTTTCGGAAAGGAATAAATTGCCACCTACTTTAACTCGGGGTCCTAGTTTTGGTAAACATTTAAAGCCTTAACCAATCTTCACAATATTCGCTTTCTAATGCAACCCGTTTCGAGCACATCGGTTGGATGGTTTCAGAGTCCAAAATGGACAAATATAGAGACAAACATATGTAGGTCTCAGAGCAGATGTGAACCAAGTAAAAAAAATCGGTTTACGGTGCTCCATGTGTTGCAATTTCTAGTTTAAAAGTTTTATTTTTTGTAGATGAAACTTAAAGTTTTAAGTGCTGTTAATTTCCAATTCTTTACAGAAGCTCCTTATACTATTCTGTTAGATATACAAAAATAAATTATCTCACAATTCATATTGACAGTGGGATCTCGAACCTTTTTACCGATACAAAACAAATTTTTATATGAGTCTCTATTAAAAACAAAATAAATAATACCTTGTCTTGTTTACAAGTTAATTAAGAGAATGATGGAGTTGCTACAAAGCTCAATGATAAGAAATATATATATTGCCTTGCTCTTCGTCATAGTTATGATAACGATCTGCCTTTATACTGGGCGTAGGCCGACTAAAAGTTGTCTTTATGTTGGTGACGTGCGGCTATATCTGGCACTACGCATTATTCCAAGACTATGGTATATGGAATGCATTTCCTTAGTCATCATTTTCTACTTTCTTGGGGGTTGTAAACAAGAACGAAGAAAGAATTATTTCGCACATCGGAAATAGGCTTTTATAGTTTGTGTCCTAGCCAGCGTGTGTGCCATATCCCATATCAGAACCGATTTGATATGGTTGATAATGATAAGTAATGTTTTATAAAAATACACAACCTACTATGCATTTTTAAGACTCAATGGAAATAAAAGTGTGTTAGACTATTTTCAAGCAACAATAATAATGTGATTTTGGTTAAAAGTACTTGCACTTGCAGTTACGTGCTTTCGATTTTCGCTTATAAAATGTCTCATTTTTAAAATTTGAAAGTTAAATTTGGAGAGGACATGGATAAATAATCATTAAAAACCAGATTTTGCATTTTTTGTTAGTTACGTGGTTGATTTGCATTTCAGCCAACGATATAGAATATCTGGACTAACAAAATCTATTAACCTGTTCTTTTTTAACCCTTCACTATATGTTGAAAGAAAATATGTGCACCAATAAGTTTGTCATTCCATTTAAAATAAGGCTATCAGCGCAGAAGTGGTGTAACCACAGACTATTTTTTTATGAGATAATAAGGAGTTAACACTACTCTTGCACTATAATACTTGGTTGTTACGGACCGTGAAAAAACTATGTTTCTAGCGCGATCTGATTTGGATACATTTGGATACAAACAGTTGGTTTACTCGACTATTGCGCTGTAAAGAACAGTGCAAAGAACATATCTTACACCAGAACCGAAACCAAATTAAATTGTGGGTTACACCACTTCTGCGCTGATAGCCTCAAATCTCCTCAATATTACTATATATTGTATTTTTTTATGACCAGGGCAGTTGATTTAACGTAGTCCATCTGATTGTGTGTATATTGAAATTTTTTGTGGGGCTACGTCAAAGACCGTGCTTGCACAGTTAATCCCCTAAGGTTGGAACATTTGAAAACAAACACTCGTCAAGTTGTCGCCGAGCTACCGCCCGAAATGTGCGAAAAATTGGACCAAAACTATTTAAAATGGATCGATTGCTCCAACCAGTCTAGAGGTGGCCATTTAAATAACATTGTAGTTCGTTTAGAATGACAAGGTCCAAGCATTATAATGAAACAAAAGTGACTTTTATTTAACTTTGCTTATAAAACCGAAAAATTGATAACCCTTTGTTATACATAGGCCGCTTTTATGCATCACAATATAATAAAATTTTAATAAATTTCTTTAAAAATAAAAATTTCAAAAGAGTATTGCAGCGAAACCTTATTTGATAGATTAAAATTAAACTTCGAATGCATACATGCACTTTGGATTCAACTGCAACAGTAAGTAACGGATACAAGAAATTACAAAAAAAAACGCTAAAATATTTCTAATAAGTTTTTTCTTGTAAGAAATTATTTTTACACCCAATCCTGTTTTTACACGGTCTTTTTTCACGAATTTGAAATAATACGGATGGCGGAAATAAAATTATCTTATTTTTACACTTTTTTGTACGAACAAAATTGTATAGTTAAGGAATTTCCAGTTTGTACGTAAAAAAGTGCTGCCGAAGAAAAGACACGATGCTTTTGAAATACTTTTTTAACCCGTTTTTTTTGTTTGTAATATGAGATGTGGTTATATCCATTATCTACTGTAATATAGCTTTTGTTCAAGCAGATGATTTTAGAAGCGAGAGCTGCGTTTGCAAAAAGCGAGTGGTTTTGCAAATAATGAAACGCAAATTATCAATAAATACTGTACTCCAAATTCGTACTTCATCCTCTTTAAATTCACTCGTTCACATTTCGCTCAAACTACAAACCGCAAAGTGTCAGTAGGAGTTGTGTATAAAGTTGTTGTTATTATTAGTTATATTATTGCTGGCTTTTTGCTAAGTTAACTGAAACTTTCATTGTATGAAAAATGATATGAAATAATTATTATGAACTATTACGAGGTACGAGTACTAGAGTGTAACAAACTTGTAGTTACCCAGTTATAGAAGAGTGTCTAGGCATCGTTTTAACAAAATGCTTCTGTTAATCTTAGTCTTTTTTTTATTTTTGCACTATGTTGCTTTAACTAAATGCTGTTGTTGTTTGTTTTAAAGATGTTGCTTCAGCATAAGGCGGCTTAGCAAAAAAACAAAAAAAAATATTAAACGTTTTGATTGCTTTTGACCTTAAGTTGTCGTGTTTAGATGAAAAGGTCATCATCTCTTCATTAGATTTTCTATTATTAGTTTAGACTGAAATTTTAATGGTGTTTATAATTTAGTTTTTTATTTTTTCAGGATTTTAGAGTATTTTTAAGTAGACAACTTTACACTTCTGTTTATTTTGGTGGTTTATGAAGATGGTCGGTTGTATATTAATTTCATCTAAATTTTTTTTCTTCTATTTTTTTTAATTTTTCAAACTTTATTACAAGTTTAAGGCAATTTGTTGGAGTTTAATAGAAGGTGATGGTGGTTATTTGTGTGGCAAATTACTCAAACGAAATGATGTTTTAATAATGTTTTAGAAGGTGTTTTGAGATTAAAGAGATTAAATATTAGGAGATCAAGAAGGAAGAGCCAGTACATAGTTTTAGTTAAGAGCATTTTAAAAGACTGCGACTAGTTTTAGCAGTTTTGTCCAATTAAGAACCAAAGTATAATTACCACGAAAGAAGTTTCTTCTGTGAACAGCAAACAAGTTCGTTGGTAGAAATAAGATTACTCATCGTAAATTGGGAATACAAATTTATATTAAACTTTACTCCTCTTTCTTCCATGTTTTTTTACAAAGACATCTTTAATGCATTCCCAAAAAATCACTTTCATAACAAACTGGGAAGTGCACGGCTAAAAAAACTTAACTGGAAACATGCTTTTTGTGTGAAAAAATAACGCATGTTGTTTTTTTTTTCTTCACCTACTAAAAACTACAATTAATGTTGCACGAATTCCAACCAATTGTAGTGGGGAATGTAAGAGAAGATAAACTTAGTACTTATTTTTGTGGTTTTTATTTAAACTTTGATATTGTTACAAGTAAAGCAGCCCACACACGATTCAATTAAATTGTCAATTGAGTCGGTTGTTATCCAAATCAACGCGTGTATGGCTTTCTCAATTGATTACGGTTGACGGTTGTCGAGTTGATTGAAAAAAAAATCAAAAGATTTTGAGTTTTTCAAGTTGACTGCTAAGTCTTTAAATTTGATTGTACTGTGTGTACTCGAGTCTCTTGATCAGCTTTCATAATTAATGTTTGTAGTTTTCTTTTGCAAAAAAAAGTTACGTATTTTTAAAATTGTATTTTGTTTTATTAAATTTTTAAATTAATTTCAAATTTTTCAATTCAGTTGATGAAGTGTGTGGCCAAGCATTATTATTCGTTTAACAGTTTTGTTTGTTTAATATCTTTAGTTTTTCTAAAATCTTTGAATGAAGTTTCCTGACGATCTGACCTAAGCAATCGGTGAAATGCGCTTAGGAATAGCTTATCCCTTCAACAATAAATTTTAGTGTTTTTATCAAAAATAAAAATTGGGAACTTAGTCTGCGTTTATACTGCTCATTTTTTATTGACATGATTCTTCCTTTTTCTTCTTTGAACATGAATTGGCGTTCAAATGATTCATGCCATGTTGACGACATGTTTTTTATTTTGTTTAGTCGTGCGTATGCATGTGTGCTTTTTTGATATTGAAAACAAAAACAAAATTAAACAACGAATGAAAAAGCAAAGCGTACTGACAGTACATGTATCTGTGTACTCGTTTCTTTTCCCCTCTTCCCTCTCGCCAATAAAGTAGCAATAATGTCATTAAAACATGAGCCGTATGAACATAGACTTAGCACGACAAACAAAATCTTGCAAAATTTAAAATTTTGTATTCCCAAAAAATTACTTTGATAATCTTTAATAATATTTTGTTTCTTATTAACAGCCAAAATATATTCTATATAATTAATATAGATTAAAAAATTATTAATTTTAGTGACAATAATTAAATTCTCACCGTTAGTTCTTAATATATCATGTCATTTATCTTAACAGGTAACATCATGTTTTTTAGGAGTTTGAAGTAAATAACTTAGAACTATGCAATACAAAGCGAACGTTTTTTTTTGTTCTGATATGTATGTGCAAAAATTTAACTCTGATTTATACAATTCCCATCGAATTCGTTTAAGCTTCTTTTATTAAATTAAAAAGCAGATTTACTTCCACTTTCGATCGGAATTGATTCCTGTGACAGACCTGAGGTCTAATCACCTCATACGATATCGGGCAAAATTTATCACAATAATTTATTTTGGTGTCATGACACTCGACACATGAGATGTATCGGTATTTCAGATAATAGCATTCGATATCGACAAATACATTACATCTCTCGAGTTTTCAATATATAAATAAGTGTATATCGTATGCAGAAAAATACGACAGTTTACTCGATAAGACATTTACTCGATATGTGGAGATTAGACCCATTAATGTTTCTAAAAAATTTAAAAAGACTTACAGAATATTTTTGCAGCAACAATTTTTATGCCTTAATTAACATCTATACAATTAACAATACATTGCAAAAAAAAATTGAAATTCTGTTAATTACTTTTTTAAAGTTATGCAAAATAAATTTAAATTTTAACATAAATTATATTAATTCAATATTATGTTGGGTGTATTATTTTATAGAGATTGGCAAATTTAAAGGGTTTATTGTAAAGCTTTGGTGCTGGAAATGTTAGTCATTATCAACTATGACTTCTTGTAGAAAGGGCCCTATCCCGACATTTTAAGTTTTGCAAAAGTATTAAAAATAACGGTCTAACAAGCAATTGTACATTTTGATACATACCGTTTCTATTATGTTTTTACTTTCTCCTTTGCAGTTATGTGAGTTAGGGACTTTCTAGATGATACCAACAATCTAAGTTTCGCTAAAAAAAAAAAAAAACAGTTAGAGTGTTATATTTGGCTATGCCGAATCTTTGATACCCTCACCGACAGTTCGAATATTTCAGGATTGATATCTATATGATGTCTATTTATTGCTAATTTATTTTAATAAAACAGACATCAGCATTTAAATTGGTTCCGGTTTGTACCCATATTAAATAATTGACCGACCGTTTAAAAGTTTTATGCCATTTATAGCAATTTCAACTTGAGCCGAACTTAAATGATTTTCAGGAGGGGAATTTATATTGGAGCCATGGTAAGTTATGAACCCAAATTCTGCAGTGTGATATCTGGTATTAAAAAACATAAATTTCAACACAGCGGTGAAATAAGTTTCAGCGTTTGCAGTGAATTATAGAAGGCTTCTAAATATGGAATCAAAGGTAAATTATGGTTCGTATATTACAAAATTGCATGAAATTTTTTCTGGTCAAATGAAACTAAGTTTAAAGAAATTTTACCACAATAAATATATCTGCTACTGTTTTAGGCATATTTCACTAATTTACCAGAGTGGGCTTTAAATGGAACCTATACTAAATTATGGACCGATCATCACGAAATTTATTAGTGTGATTTCTAGTCCTATAAAACTGTGAACTATTAAATTTTATTCAAATAGCATGACTTATTACAGTTTTAGGCGTAACCTAATTGTAGGGTTTATATGGGGCCTACGGTAAGTTATAGACCGATCTTCAAGAAATTGCACAGTGCCATTTCAAGTCCTATTAAACTGTGCCATACCAAATTTTGTAATGATCACATTATTTATTACGGATTTAGGCCTTCTAAACCGTTTTCCGAGAGTAGGTGATCCGGGATATATTCGACAACACCGTTAACCGGCCGTGGATGGATAGGCCTGATTGCAGGGTGTCCTTGCCCTTTGTGGCCCGGATGGGATGCAAAGGCACCTGAGGTTCTATTAGACTTGTATGATAGTGGTCTCCGGACTCTTATAGGGTTTTTAAATGGTCATTGTTCTGTTACGGCTTTTACGAGTAAATTGGACAGTACCATATCGGACTTCCGCAGATCATACGAGGATGCTGAGGAGCTAAATACGATTGAGCATGTACTGTGTCACTGTCCTAGGTTAGAGGGTCTCGGGCAGAAATGGATTGGAGATAAGTTTAACAACGAGCTAGAGAGTATCGCTGGATGTAATCTAGTCGATCTACTGGAGTTTGTCAGGGAAATAGGCCAGTTTTGTCTGATGAGGCAACTTTAGGGAGAATGCTGTTTTCTAATATTTATCATCACTCCACCTATCAATTTTAGTCTTCCCTTCTTCTCTATATTGAAGGGATGGATTCAGAATAGACCGCATTGATCTCTGGTTGAAGGTGTGCTCTAGGGAGCATAACTTTTCGTACCATGTCCTACCAAAAACTATCATAAAATACAAACATAATATTGCATGGATTGATACAAGATTTTGTACAAATTCGTTCTATACGGGTATGTACTTTAAGTTTTTAAATAATTGATATTGCCACATCAACATCAGTTTATATGAGGTAATGCATATGATTATTGTAGCATTAATATAAATAAGTTATAAATTTGTCACTGTAGGTCGAGTATTGAGGCCAACAATTCAGTTGGCTCACATTGACCCAACAAGTCTGCTTAGACTAATTGTATACAAGACTTGTTTTTTCTGCGTAAAAGAAAAACCAAAAAAAAAACTGTTTTACTTTATTTTGATACTAAATAGTTACTTTCCTTCCTATTTAGGATAAGATAAAATTATAGGTCAATACTTTTATCATCAGCATGAAAAAAAGTAAAATTGGGCAATATTGACCCAAGGAATGCAGAGGGTTTAAATCATTTATAACATAAATACTCAAATTTATTTTAGGTACAAACCAAGGTGATTTATGACATACATACAATAAAACTATCAAAACAAAGATATATTTTCTGTCAATTAAAGCAAGAGCAGAAATAGTTCAAGATATTCCAATAAAAATTACGTTAATTGTGACATTTAAATTTAAAGCGAAAAAAACCAATGCAGACAAAAGCCTACTAAATTAACAAGCAACCTGATGCCAATGAATGAATTACTATTGTGCCACATTAAGTGGCACTTAAAAAGACGAATACCCCTTCAAGTCAAAAAATTTCTGTTCAAATATTAAATGATTTAACTAACAAAATAAATAGTTATAAATACAAAAACAACAAAACTATAATAAACTTGTTGTCATAGACTCACTTTATATGGCAACAGCAACGAACATAACTTTAACACTGATTTCTCCACTTCAGAGTACTTAAAGTCTAAAGAAAAAAAAATGGGGAAACAACTAAACTGTAATATAAACCCATAGATCACAATTATTACTTCAATTACGCTGACAGTAGCTGCGATCTTCATCGTCATTAGTGGAAGTTTTGATTATTTTGAATATGGTTATAATTTTGTTTTCCTTGGAGACCGCTTTTGTGTTTATTAAGTCAAACAGATGGTTCACCGTCATTCCATCTAGTAAGCTTTAACGCAGGCTGTTTCTGGAACAGAAATAATAAATATTTCTTAAATGATGTTATTTTTTTGTGAGTTTTTAGGAAAAAACCAAAAATAACTTTCCATTAGTTGCATTAGTTTTTTTGAGGTTTTGTTTTAACCATAAAGTATGACTTGGCAAAATGAGATAGTTTGTTTTCTTAATGATGATGGTGGTGCACTGGTTTCAGTAACTGGTATCAAAGTCAATGCTTAAATTTTGTTGTTATTTTTTGTTACTCTCAAAGTGAAATGCCCGCATTTTAATAAAGATATTCACCATTTTTCAAATGATTATTTTTCCCCCAAAATAGTTGAATTAAAAGCAAAATAAATACGAAAATACCCTACCTCAGGAATTTTTAATCTCTACAAAAAGAAATAAACACATATTTTTTAAACTGATTTAATAAAAAAGTGACATGAAACAAATAAAAATAAGTTAGAACTTATCTACATTAATACGTAAATAGTTCAAGCCTTAACTGTACCAGAATACAATAGAACCGAACTTCAATAGAACAAGAACTAAACTAGAACTGAAGGCATAGATATAACGAATATAACCTCCTAATCGGCAAATCTGCATTCCCGCACAAACTTATTAATTTAGGTGTCTGGATATAAGCCATACATAGTTAATATTAATATAAACAATTTTTCTAATTAGAATCTGGGAATTTATTTCTCATGTTGAGTAAAATTTGTATTATACAAATTTTTATTATTATTTGAAGGTGTATAATTACAATCCTCAAAAGCTTTTATACTTTGTCATAGCCTTATTCCTTCAATATACAAACAAAAAGTCTGATAGTGCATACAAAATATTCCTGGAAAATATTGAAGGAATAAGACTATTAAAAAGAATAAAAGCTTTTGAAGATTGTAGTTTGACTTAGAATACACATTCGAATAATATGAAAATTTATATAATTTTTCTTAATATTAAGATTTGTTTAAATATAAAATAGTAGTACGTTTAACAACTTCCATATTTAAGGAGAAATCTATAGAGTTAAAGAT
This sequence comes from Pollenia labialis, assembly GCA_949318255.1. Classification (NCBI taxonomy): domain Eukaryota; kingdom Metazoa; phylum Arthropoda; class Insecta; order Diptera; family Polleniidae; genus Pollenia; species Pollenia labialis. The sequence goes on from OX439141.1 coordinate 112,627,153, forward strand.
TTTATCAAAACTACAACATTATTTCCTAATCGGATCTGCCATCTTGTAGTTTGTTTCGAGAAGTTTGAACATAAAATGGGTTATTGAATCGTAATGTACGTTGAGGAGCATTCAATAATGTAATAATTAAAAGAAAATCGAATAAAAATTTTCCGTATAAACGATTTATAAGAAATAAAACGTTAAGCATAATACTTCGGCTTTTAAATGCTGGCAGTCAAATCAAAGCAAGCCCTGATGATTTAATTGATGCGCAGAATATCCTCAATAAACGTCTCTTAAACAAAAAAATAAAAACTATCCTGGACAGATTCGAGAAAATCAGTGTGAACTTTACAGTAGACTGATAGAAAAAACGCTAATGAAAAATGTCTTCGTTTTTGACCCCATGACACTTTTCATCGTTCTGATGTCGGCGTTAACGTCACTTGGCCAAATTGTCATTAGGTGAAATTATGTCACCAATAGAGTGACATAGTCACTCTGAATCGGAGTTAGTTTAATAAAAACGTCATCAGTGCGATGACTCAGTTACATCGGGGAAGAACTCATTAGGCTCCATTTAAGCTTAAGCTAATGTAAGAGAATATTATTATTTGATTATTGTTACGCATGTTTATTTCTTTTTTGTTGTATACCGCCTTTTCTTTACAGGATAACTCTCTGTTATAAGACACCAGCAGTATGCCCGATATGGTTTTCATAATCACCAGGGAAACCATACATATGCAATTGCATGTTTTTCCTTGTGCGACCAATGAAGGCAGAAACAATATATCCCTCGGTAACGTAAAGTATACTAGAGGCAACTTACTGGTCATCTTTCAATAATTTCCATAGTTATAGTTCTCTACCTCTAGTGCAAAAAAGCATAAGCTGGGTTTTTCTTATTATTATAAATATTACGATCCCATTATAATTTTAAAAAGTGAAAATGTGTTATAATACATAATTAATAAAAAATAATTTTTCACTGCTTCGTTTTATTTCTGAGAATCTATAAGGTTAGGGTCCAGTCATTACTCTAGTACTTTTAATATTTTTGACTTATTTGAGTAAAACATGAAATTTAGTGTTTGTGGCTTGTGGGCTACATTGAGCGTAAAGGGAATCTATTTTATACAGCCTCCAGCAAATTTATTATAGTGCTATTTTGTATTTTTTGGTTTAGAATTACTATTTAGCCGTAAAAATGTCTAACTTTTAGTTGATTTATAAGAGCGTATGCAAATAAATCAAGGTCCATTATGCTATCGACAAACTTTCGCCTAGAAGTTAGTGAATCTCTATGTAGGATGAGAACTTAACCCACCCTAACACGCCGACTTTTATAAGGTTTAATCCAAACAAAAACGAATAAAAAACCTCCGCAGCACTTGCCTTTGCAAGTAATTCGCCAGAATCAATTTGATCAATGGCCTCAATGGGCGAAAAAGAATTCGACGTAATTATCCAAAATATGTAAAATTTACTCATTCTGTGTGTGGTATGCGTGGTAGATTTATGCTACTCGAAACAAAAAACTATTTCAAGAGTTTTCACTCGTCTTATCTGATCTAATTAGCATGAATATGAAATGCTTTAAATTTTGTACGTTAATCTTTTTCATTTCTTTTTTACTTTTCCTTTCCCTTGCTGCTTGTTGCTGCTGATGAAGTTTCCTGATGATCTGGCCTAAGCAACCAGTGAAATGCACATAGGAATAGCTTATCCCATCAACAATATATTTCAGTGTTTTTTATCAAATAAAAAAAATTAGGAATTAAGCACGAATAACAAAATCATTTAAATTAAATTTTGTATCCTACGAAAATTATTCTGAGAATAAAATTTTTTAAAAAAGTCTTGTGATGTTGTTTGTCTAATATTTTTCAACTTCCACAACGGATAATAGAGGTAATCACGGTTAATCGAATCAAACAATCTGAAAACATTGCAAACAAAAAACAATAGACTAATCTTTGGCCATCACGGTTAATCGGGGTTGCCGGTTAACCGGATAACAGATAATCGAGGCCCGCCTGTAATTGAAAATTTGTAATTTTAAGATGTTGAATTAAAGAGGGATATTTATCCGTTTTAGAGCTTTTTATGAATTTTGGCATCGATTTGTTAGTGCAGCTTTTTTTTGCATAACTTAGTTAAAAGAGCTTTTATGCAGCATTTTTAAAGTTGTTACTGCATATTTTGCATATTTTAAGATAAATAATATTATTTGGATGCCTACAAGAGATTTCGCAGCAATAAATAAAAATAAAGGAATAAAAAATCCGTCGAATATTTTTAAAGATACTTTTATTAAAGTGACATCATCTTTCTAAAAAACGCCAATAACGGTTATTTTGGAATATCTCGAAAACTGTTCTTTTTTGACCATTCTGACTTCACATTCGGATTTAGCGGACAAACTTTGTTGAAAATATGTGACACAGTATAATTAATTGCAATAAAATAGACTATTGAGGGACAACAAGTTGTATCATCGGTGCGCCCCAAAATTGCACCATACAACGGGCAAAACATCGATCACCATTGACAACATATCAGCGGAAATTATAAAAGCCTGCCCCATAGTCAAGCGAGACTCCTACAACCTCTCTTTATGAAAATATGGTAGAGACATTTTTGAAAGGCATCTTGATCACAATTTAAAAAAAAATGCGATTTTAGCTAAATACCTTTGTTGTTTCGACTGTAATAACCAACAGTCTTAGAAATCGCGTTATCAACAAACTAGGCTAAACCAGCATATAACAAGCTGTTCACCACATGTAGCTTATACCCAATTCGATTTAGCTTAAGTTAAATTTTTCATATCTCCCACTATTGCCTTGCAAAAAACAAAAGAATTAAAGCAAATCTATTTTCAATTGACATGTACAAATCGCAGTTATGATACAGACGATCACTATACACGATATTAAGCATACCGACAATGATGATGAAGTTGATTACTATGACGATGCTCCGTTGTTTCACCATGATCTTACTATTGTGATATTTTAATAAGAGATCATCACCACCGCCAGCGTTGCCACTGTAACCCTAAAGCGTAAATGTTACTACTTTTGAGGTCCTTGTCACTTCTTATTCCCCTTTTTTTTAAAGCATCCATTTGCCTTATTTGAAATCCATTCATGCTGCTATTAAACCTTTTTCTTAATAACGTCACGAAATTGTATCAAAATTAAAAAATTGACGATACCAAGCGTGTTTTATGACCCAGTATTTATTAAATCCAAACAATATAAAATTTGAATCTTCATATATAAGAAAATGTACAACAACAAATTTCGTGTCATCGCCGCCTGCCTCAATACTTGCAACGCAAAATGAAACTAGACTACTGGTAGAGTAAACCTGCCAAAGGGGTTTGAAAAATTAGCTCGGATTTCCGAAAAGGCGTTTGGGGAACTCAAATAACTATACTAAATGTAATTCTGAGCTAAACAATGATTGCAGATGTCTTCAGTAGAATTTTTTGACGATTCTTTTCTTAAAATAGATTAAGCTTTTTGCATTAATTTTTAGGGGTCCTTTTTTCCCACTTTCACACAAAAGTATACTAAAACGGCAGCTTTAGAGGGTTAAAATGTTCTACAAATATTTTTTGCATCAATTTTCACTAGGGGTCTTTCAAGACCGAAAGTTTTTACAATGTATGTAAAATGCTTAAAAGAGGAACACTTAAAGGTAGCATATATTTTTATTTTTAACAAAAGCAGTCGTAATTAAGTGTAAAAAATTTCTGAGCTAAATAGAATATTAGGATTTTTAAAGAACATGTTAAACATATTATGGTTAATATAACCATATTACTGTCACCGACAGCCATATTATGGTTAAATTAGTCCTCTATCAAGAAGCACAAACATAATAATTTCTTTAAAAATTAACAATATTATTTTTCTCTTTTGAAAGAGCAACATGATATGGTTAAAAACCAACCATGCTATTATAAGTGTTAAACATAAATTAGTTATTTTTAACCATAACGGAGGCAACCATAAAAATGTTGTGGCTTCTTGATGGAGGACATATTTAACCATAATATTGTTGTTACTGACAATAATATGGTTAAATTAAACATAATATCAAAGTTTTTCTTGGGATTCAAAAATTAATTAACAAGGTTTCGTTTAAATGTGCTAAATTCCCATTTCCCATAATACTATTGATTAACTGAAATTTATTGTTGATGGGGTAAGCTATTCCTATGCGCATTTCACTGGTTGCTTTTGCCAGATCGTCAGGAAACTTCATCCAAAGGTTGTAGAAAAACTAAAGATAAAATGTTTAAAATTCTCTTTAAAAATAGTTTTGTTGGAAATGACCATATTTAAAAATGTTTTTTCTTTGGGTGCAGACAGCGGATGTGATAATTCGCTTTGATATGTTAGACTAGAAGCTAATAGGCCAATATGACTAAACTCTTAAGTATCAAGGTAACTACCCAGCCAGCAAAATATTCCGACGTCGTTCAGATATCTGAGAGAAACTTCGGCAAAAAAGTCGGAATCCTAAAAGAATTCTGTCCGAATTCTGACAGACATGCCGTGGGAAATTCTAATTTTTTTCGGCATTTCTGATAGATATCTAAGATTCTTTTTCTTCTTGCTAAATATGAAATAATACATACATACATATATAATATTAAATTTTACACGTACGTACCTTTTTTATGAATTTTATATTGAACAAATATAATAAAATTAAAATTATTTTCAACTGAATGACAAGTGTCATTATTTTAAAAAAAAATAAGTCTCGTTAGACAAATCTGAATGAATTCCGTCGAAATTATATTGGACATTACTGTACATAAATTCCCCCCGATATTTCCAAGCGAAATCGATCAGAAAGAGGCCAGACAGTAAGTATATTCAATGTCTGCCAGAAATCTGAACGATGTGTCTGAGAATGAAGTCAGACATTTACACGAAATGTCTGACTCAGACAATGTCGGAGTATTTTGCTTGCAAAGTAGTATTCAGTTCGTAAAATCGCATTAAAAAAATTATTTTTATTACTTTGCGTGATATGCCATAAACAAAAATCGTAAATTTGGAATCTTTTGACCAGAAACGGCCCCACTCCTTTTTCAATGAAAAATACCCCTTTTTTATAATTTTTCAACGGCAACGCTGTCTGTCGCAAATGACTATTCAATGCTTTAAAAGGTCTCTTTAGAGTTTTTTATTATTTGTTAATAGATTTTAAATGAATTTTTAAATAGAGTATGAGTTGCTTTACTGTTGGTTAATAGTTTTGTTGTCACATTATTGTTGTTACATTATTTGGTTTTAAATACCAATTTTTTGTGCAATCGCTATTTTTTGTAACTTTTTTAAAAAAATTAAAATAAAGTAAATTTTTGGTGGATTTGCTTGTTGATTTTTTTTGTGGTGCTCCATTGTATTTACGTCCATTTTTTTCTATGAGTGAGATATTTAGATTAACAGGTTGTTTTTCATGTTTTTTAACAAGGAAAACGTGAACTTTCTCCGCACGCAAACTCAATGACTTTGCTATCGATATCAGTTTTAGTTTCGGTACCTATTTTGTTTTTGGTGGTCGGTCGTTTTATTATTGTTTTATTTGTCTTTTGTTGCGGTTAATGTTGTTATTGTTGGTGAGCACTTTGTTGTGGCTGTATTGTCATTATGTTGCATTATTTGCGCTTGTTTAAGGTCTCGTTTAAACAGACAATTGTTTTTTGAAAATTATAAAAAAAATAACCTAAAAAATCGAACTAATAATGACCGAATAATGATATTTAACATTGACTTTACACGATTAAATACAAAGTTGTTAAAAATTTCATTTAAAACTGGAGATTTTTTTTAAATTTTTAAAACTTTCATGATAAATAACCATAACAATTGTTTAAGTCGAGATATTTTTATAAAGGGCCACAGTGATACTGAAGGCGATCATAATGTACATTTCTAAAATGCGTGCATTTATTTAACTTAGTTCCTTAGTTTTCAGATAAATCTACAATGATTATGGCACTTTCTTTAAAAAAATTGGTTTAAAACTAAATTACAAATATTGGCAGTTCAAAAAAGTTATTGCTAATTTTTTACCCGCACTACAATAGTGGTGAGCGTATAACGCGCTTGTGCTAAGTTGGGTTACATATAAAAATATAGGTTATAGACCTACCCCTTAATTTACTGATCGACAGAATCACAGCAAGCCGTTAGTCCGGCTGACTGGCTGATGGTCTGTCAATGTAAACCTTGTGCGCAAAGTAAAGGTGACAGTTTTAAAAATAATTGGTTGACATTTTGTACATACGTACATAACTGCAGGGTGGCGCAGAATGAGGTTTATGATTTGAATTCTTTTTTAATTATTATTCTTTCTTTTTTTTCAGCAATTTGTGAAGGAGATTTGGGAAATTAAATATGAATCATTTCACGATCGAACAACGTACACAAATAATTTTAACTGGCCTCCACGTTCACCAGATTTAGCAGCTCCTGTTAATTTTCTTTGGAAATATTTGAAAGAAAGAGTGTACTATAACAAACCAAGAATCATATCTACTCCAACTAAAACCCAACATTCGAAATGAAATCATGGCCATAACACCCGAAATTTTGCGAAAAATTATGGAAAATATGCTAAAAAGAGTACGTATATGCGAAGCAGAAAATGGACATCTCTTACAGGATATCATTTTTCAAAGCTAATTGCAAATAATCCCCAAAAATATACTGTATTCAAAAAAAAAATAACAATCGCATAAATAAAAAAGATATACATATAGCTCATTCTGCACTACCCTGTAGCTTATTAATAAGATTCGTTCCATTATTTCACATAGGGATCCGTACAAACTTTTTTACGATAAAGTCTTTATGTCCAAAAACCATCATGGTATGTTGGTATTTAGATTATTTATGGCTCAAATTGATAATGATTTGAATATAAATAATTGACATACAATGTTTTATAAATTTAATGTCAAATAATTAACAAATGTTATACTCCGATACAAAAAATTACTTGGCAGCACTGAAGCGAAAATTAATGTAAACACTAAAAAATAGCGATTATAGTTACATGTGTTGCACACTTAAAGATAAGTTACAAATAACGTTAAGTGAATTCGACTTTAAAAAAATGTTGATTTCTTGCTAAAAAATATGAATTTCTTGTGAGTAACAAAAGTAATTTTTGGGAATACAAAATTTTTTTTTTTAATTAAAACACAAAATTTGGCAAGGACCCAAAAATCTTTTATAAATTATTAATTAATAGGATCAAAGGGAAATATTCTCCCAAAAAATTTTAGAAAAGAATTGCAAACACTTAAAAAGTCTTATTTGTAACGATATCAAAACTTAAACAAAATACCAACAATAAACAGTGGTTTATCTTTTCTTACATTCCCCACTACACACAGAAAAAAATATTTTTCATATTTGAATACGAAAATCGCATATTTGATTACAAACATTTTTGAAGTTTCTGCGATGACGATTTTTACAGTATTGATAAAAAAAAGTTTGTAGGTATGATTATTGAATTTTTAGTCAACAACCAAGTTTATTGAATCAATAAAAAAGTTGTGGCTCAAAATGATTTTTTTCAATAAAATGTTTACGTGATTTGTTAAAATAAATTGATGGAAATGTTGAATAAATCAAATTAAATGTTTAAAGAATAATTTAATTATTTATTTATTAATTGTTCTTAATTCCTAATTGTTATTCTTTGATAAAAAAAACATCAAAACTTATTGTGGGAGAAGAAGCTAGTTCGTATTCGCATTTCGCTGGTTACTTTGGAAAAACTAAAGATATTATTTAAATAAAACTGTAAAGCGAATGGGAATTATGAGCTAAAAAATAGACAAAAGCTGTAAAAATACTGTCTTTACTTTGATTCAAATCTATTTTTTTATTGAATAGGAAGAAATATTTAATTATTTCTTCATTAAATATGTGCTATTGTGTGCTATTTTGCAAAGTGTAATTTTGATAAATTTTTTCGTTGAATCAAATAAATATTTTGTTGACCTAAAATTTTATTTTTGACATATCGTGCTGTTAAAAATTTTCTGAGATATTTTTTTCTGTGCAGAGAAAAAAGTATCAAGGCTATTTTGCAACTAAAGAAAATATGTTCAGACTTTCCTTATATTTTTAACAATTTTCTTAAACTTCATGTTTGTAAATTTGTTTTATTTGTAGAAAATTCATTTACACCTACAACATAGAAAAAAAATAATTTTGTGTCAAAAAATTAAAAGTATAAATTAAAAAAATCAATAGTTTTGAATAAAATCTTTAAAAGGATAAATAATATGATGATTATTGCGATTTATTTAATTTAATTTAATCAATATAGTTACTTTTAAATGATGTCTAAAGAAATTTTAACAGTTCTGGTATAAATTTTAGTTTCGAATATTACTGATAATGGTGATTCCGTTTTGTGCTGATGTATGAACCTTCCAATGCATCCAGGTCTAAAATTTGTGGCTTACATAAATAATAATGCTATTTGCGATGTTAATTTTTATAAACATAAGTACATGTGTATTTTACTAAAAAAAAATAATGAAATAACTTTTAAATGCATCTTCATAATTAAACTTTGCAAGTTAGCAACAAAATATTTTGTTAATATGACAAACTCGCAATAAAAAAGTATAAATAATTGGTAACAAATATTGTATTCAACACAACAAACTCATTGTTAACAACATTTTTTTTAACAATTTTAATTAAAAAAATAATTTTTTATATTTACAAATTTAGTTGTTTATGCCTTTTCAATTAAAAAGTTAATTGTATTCACGAATATGATATTCAATGTGACAATTGATTTTTCGTCAATTTTTTCTGTGTACAATTGGTTGTACAATTATGAATAATAATTGGCCGGGAGTATTTTCCCTTTCCTCGGGAAAGATTCATCCATAATTGGGCTTAATAAGTACATTGTTTAGTAGAGAATGAAATTATTGTTGCAGATGAGCAAAAAAGAGCGCTCACAGTTAATGATGAAAACGTAGCGAATGGGAACAGTTGCAATAAAAAACGCACCTATTTTTGAGTACTGCTACTGAAAAAATAAAACTGTACTTAAATGTAATTTAACTTCAAATAAAAATTACTTTATACGTATTTAATACCAAATTAAAAAATTTGCCATTAAAGAATTTAGAGAAGGCATGTTTGCTGTATGTAAACTTTTATTAATCATATTGCCATCGTTTAGAAATTTCGCAAGCATACTTCTACTTTTTCAAATAGCTAGAATTGTTTTGTACAGCCAATATATAAAATTGTATCAATATTAAATTTTGTTTAAGTAAAACAACCTTTAATTCAATTTATGTTTATTTCAGCTCTATAAAATTATGATTTAAAGTTAATAATTTAATTTCTTTGTTCAAACTGAAAAAAACATCAACCACCAAAACTAATAAAGCATTATAAATCCTGGTCACGTTTAATATTTGTCCATAAAATATATAAAACTGCAAAATATTATGCAAAAAAAAAAAAAAAATAAGTGTCAATTTATACTTGTGTTGTATATTTTGTCACTCTGTTCTTTTGCAGCAACAAAAATCATGGGTTCTTTTTTATTTTCCCAAAATGTTTGCATATTTTTCTTAAAGCTGTTTAACACTTTTCCCCCAACAGGCGTTTTAAACTTTGTAGAACGTTTATTTTTTTATTCAAGGAAAAAAAAACACATCTTTCAAATGTTTTACAATCGCTATCCTGTGGTGCAAAAACGTGCAACTTATGTCATAACATTGCGTTTTTTCGCTCTTTTCTCTCTTTATATATTGTTGCTGTTGCCTTAGTTGTTGCAGCATTTAAAGTTTTTTCTGTGGCAAAGTGTTGTGCTGTTTCTGCTAATGTGTGATTTTTGTCAAGTTAAATACAACTACTTAAGCAAAGAAATTACAAACATTAAACGTGGTGTAAACATACTGAAGACAGCAACAAGTACAACACAAACAAAAACACTTATTAAACAAACCAAATACGACCGACCAACAAAACTTCAAAAAATATGGCAAAGACACGATTTTATTTAATGGAATTCATAAGTTTTGTTTTTTTTAACACACAAAAAATATTGTTAAAAAAAGAAAGAAAATATTGTACACAAAAGAAATTCTCCTTTTATTTTAAATACGAGTGTATGAAATGTTAACAAAAAATATAGAAAAAGTACTAAAATGCGTTTTCAGTAGTTGGCACGAGCAACATTTTCCCACACTTGCCACAAGAGTCTGGAAAAAAGTTTGTGATTGGGCAGACAATGAAATGGTCGAAACTTTTGCAGTCTACTTTTGTTGCTAATAATTTGTTGCATTTAAATTAATTGAATTAGGACTTAGGCAAAATAATTACTGCAAGGGTGTTCTATAGATGGGAAATACTGCCCGCTTATTATAGTAGTGCAGCTGATATTTATCTAGACACTTTTATTCCCCTTATACTGAGCGATTGTGAAAACAAATTAAATGCATTACTACTGAAAAGTGAGCTTAAGAACTTAATCAAGGCGAATTAACTACAGGTGGTGCCGAAACACCATCTGATTTTTACAGTTCGAACCTATTTGTTTTGATTCGTTAGTGTTTTGCTAAGAATGGTTAACATTTCGAGCCGTAAACACTAACAATGCAATGCAAAACATTCTATGCTGTTTCCACCTGTACTTGAAGTCACCTTGAAAATTGGTCCGATTAAAAAGATCGTACTATAACTAAAATGTAATTATAGCCAATATCTACTAAAATTAAGTAACACATTATTAAGAAAAATATTTGAGGACGACCGTTATATGCATATGTATACCAAATTGAGAATTTTAAATTTACTATACTTTTGCTTTGGACCTTCAAACGTTTATCCCAATTTTTTAAGAAAAGTTAGACTTGGCTTATATCATACATCTCAGCGTTTTAAAACTTACAAGTATCAGATAGCCTAAATATGAACGAGTGTTTACGGTTTTAAGAAAATGTCCCCGATCTTGTTTTACCAGTAATTTTTAGATAATACCTCTAATTTCGCTCCCACACATATTTTGAAAAAAGACGATCCATCCGTTATGGCCAAAAAAGCATTATGTTTTACAAATTACGAAACCATTGTTTAATTCCAGCCTATTCATTATCGTTATTAACCCTGGAAGGTTAGTTACTCTTCATTTTAGTACAATAAGATAACACTTCGTAATCGGCGAACTATTTAAAAAAATTCTAACGAAACAATTTTAAAAGTACAAAATCAACAAAAAATTTGTTTGGTTAAGTATTTTATTAAAAAAAAATAAAATAAAAGGAAGCATCAAAATTAAAGTTATTTTTCTCTCTCAAAATTCTATACAAATCAGAGCACTTTTTTGTGTTTTCGAATTAGTTTACTTTTTAAAGCTTTCGTTATCAGCTATCGTTGTGGAAAAAAGAACGTAATTTATATACACATTAAAAAGTGACATGATAAAGAGTAAATAAGATTCGCCTATTCGACGAACAGTAAACGTCAAGGGTTGGCGTCTGCTTAAATCTGTCTTGTATAAGAACCTCATGCAAAGTGTGGTATTCATTTGATGAACGACACACATAAAAATATGTGAGTAATTTAGTCTGTTAGAAATTACAACAGGCTTATAGGCAACCCATCCCGGTTAAAACGGAAAGTATCTTACGCGATTTCTAAGTGGGAAGCTATCTAAGGAAAAGTTTGTGACCAGTGATTTTTTTTATTTTGGTATGGAAATGGATAAAGGAAGACAAATATTCTTAAAACATTCATCTGTATAATTTTCTTTTAAGGGAGAAAGCGCAGCCTTTCTTTTTTTTCTACATAGTCTTGCCGGACCACAATTGGAATATTTTTTTGAGCTTATAATTTGAAATTATTTATTTTATTTTATTATTTTTTTTTACATGATTGTCATCGAAAATGTGATATTTAAAAAAAATTTAATTTTTTGCGCAAAAAATATTTTTTTTCTTCATACATTTATTTATAACTTCGAAACTGTTGCGTATGTAGAGAAACGTTGTATGAACAGATTAAAGGAATTGTAATTCTTCATTTCGTCACCTAAAATGCAAAAGGCCGTAACTACTCAAAAATTCAAATTTGACTTTTTGATTGATTATGACGTACTTTACCGAAACACATCTACACAGAAAATCTTACACGTATACATACGTCCAAAAATAACGACTTTATTTCCGATAAACAAAAGGCCGTGACTGCAACGTTAACAATTTCATAAACTAAAAAGCCGTAACTACAGTTTTCCAAAAAAAAACAAGAAACAAATCAAAACAAAGTTGCCTTTGATTCTCTTTCTTTGTGTGTTATTGCGTTATTATTTTTCTTAACCACTTCAATTTAATTTTATTTTCTCGAATTAAATTTATAAATTAAATAAATTTTATATTCAACATTTTTTTATTTTTCGAATTTATTCTATGAGCTGATTGTGTATAAAGTCATTTCTGAAAAATTGAAGGAATATGACTATTACAAAAAAGCTTTATAAAATACATAACTGAAATTAAGCTCATAGAATAAATTCGAAAAATAAAAAAATGTTGAATATAAAATAAGGTAACCTTCGGAAGGAAATAATTCCCAGTTTTTAAATAAATTTTTTTAATAGTTATGAGGAATTTTGTGTTTTGTTTTAAAATACTTACAATAAATAGATACAAAAAGACATCACTTGCCTAAAAACTTTTTTAGTTACGTCCTTAAAGCACTATTTTCTTATCTTAACCATTTGTTTTATTTTATGCACAATTTTATTCTTGCATTTACGGCTTTTTGGTTTCAGAAAAATAGAGTATAAAAGGCCGTAACTAACATTTCTTAACCTTTGTCCAGCGGAAGAATTTTACAACGTTAAAAGGCGGTATGGGTACAATTGTACCCTTATATACTTAACACGGCTTTCCTATTAATATAATTAAATTATTCTATTCTTATTTAATAAACAAATGATAGAACAGGCCGGTGGCTAAAAAAAAAACTTATTTTACGTACACATGTATACATTTTTTGCAATTATTTTCTTGTTTTTTTCTTACGACTTATATGAAGGTACAATTGTACCCCTTCAGCCTTTTAGCGATATCAAGTCCAAAAAGACTTATTTCGGTATGATATAATCAAAATCTTTTTTTTTAAATTTCAAATATGCAATCCGTAATAAAAGTTTAGAGATGTCAGAAATTTTAGATATCTAGTATTAACAAAAAAAAAGTTATTGCAATTTAAAAACGAAAAAGGTACAATTGTACCTCTTCCGCCGGACAAAGGCTAAAAAGTACTTTTTTCCATTAATTTCTTTTTTAGAAACATATCCGGCTTTGTTTTCTAAGCTTGAATCTGAAATTTGGATATTAAGTTTTAAGTAGTCTTTAATTTATAACGTTTATGTCTTCTTCTGTAAAAAACCATAAAGTGTAGTTACGGCCTTTTGCATTTTAGGTGACGATTTGGACTAGTGGTTCTCGAGTTATGACAAACAAAAGAGCCTAAAACGTGACCAATTCCCCTATACGAACGATACTTTCTAACTTCAAATTAATTTTTTAATTATTTATTGAGGTACAATGACCAAACTAATGAAGCAGAAGTTCTTCTTTTTGGGTCTACTGTCATAAGCAAGTATCAGAATTGAGTCCCGAATCAAACACCTGAAAAATGTTGTACTGTGTAGGGTTAATATATAATCGTGTATTTTTATTTACGAGCAACAGCTTATGATGTTGTTTTTATTTCCCTACCTGCAGATCGTAGGGAAATAAGATCAAATATGTTATTAATGTAGCTGGTTCTTTCAGTTAATAAATTACTGTTTAAAAAGGTCAGGCAAAATATTTTTTAACGAATCATTATTTCGTAAATTTCTGACTGTACAGGCAGATATTTGCGAGCAAACTTACAAAGGTTAAGTTTAATACTGATATCTTAAATAGGTTGTTGGTCAGTTCTGACCCACTTATTACTGCCATGAGAACAAACTGGACAAAAACAATATGGCCATTCCCAAAAAATGCCATTTCTATGAGATTCCTGCTGAACATGACTTTAAAAATTATTCCAATTCCGATTAAGAAGACACGGATAGAGATCAGGACGATTAGGACGATTAGGAACCATGGAATTCATCATCATCGTAGTGATTCATTAGATTTATTTAACATTTGTACATGTTGAATAATAATAAATATAAACACAGTTAATATCAAAGTCATAAATTACTAAAATATATGGGGCATTCCATGTAAAATCGGATGGTTTAAAAAGCATTTTTTTGCATTTTTTTGGAAGGACTCTATTTTAGTTTTTTGTTCATAACTTTCTTAATAATGTTTTAAATTATATTTTTTTTTTTTGTGAAATATTCGTTTTTCACAGAAAGTAAAAGCCGTTTTGGGGGAAAAAAATTGTTTTCTTATACCATCCGATTTGTCGTGGAGTATTGAATAAGTTTAGCATAAAGAGGCGGCGGGGCACATGTGTTCCATATGCGAGAAAGGGTTAAAGTAAATAGTTTAAATTGCCCTTAAGCTAACTAAGAAGTCATTAAAAGTAAAAATTAATTAATAAATGATTTTGCCGACTAGATGAGCGTAATACCCGTATGTTCGACGTCTGAATTCTATAGGGCATTTATAACCAAAACTAAAATAAAATATTCGCAAAAAAAAGATTTTTTTTAACATCACTTACATGCTGTTTAAACACTTGTTTTGCTTTGCATTTTACTGTTGTTGCATTTTTTTCTGCAGCTTCCAAAACATCTTCGTCTATTTTTGGTGCAAATTTTCCCATCGCTCTTGAATTGTATTTATTTGCATTTTTTTTTAAAGACTTTTTAGTGTTTTAAAAATCGTAGACTGGTTACAAAAAAAAACCTATTGAGTCTCTTCTTTCATAAAGTTTATCAATGTCATGTTACACGGTCAATTTCATATGAAGAGCTTTTGTACTAATTTTAACAATTTCTTGTGAAAATATAAAATCGCTACCGATTTTCAGTGCAACAGTGATGAAGTTGCGGTATCTTTTTCTTTCACTTAAAATCCCTAAACATTTCAGTTTTTTATGCTGTTTTTTGTTTTTATGATGTCTATTATGATTGTATGATAATGTGGTCGTGTTAAGGCTATTAAAAGTGTTGGGTTATTTGGAGAAGACATCTGTTTTTTTTAGCTTTGGTACAAAAAATCCTAGCGAATGATAAAACGCTTAACTTAATTTAAGTTCAACTTAATGGAAGAAATGGAAAAAATAATCTGCAATGATATTTGACACTGATAAATCAAAATTTTTCATATTTGAACTTCTCCGAGAAAAGGGACTTAGTGAGTGAAAATGAAGTTTTGAGAATTTCTGATTTCATCTTATTATACACCCTTTTAGGTACGAGAATCGACTCCAAATACAAACCCGTTTTCTCGGAGAAGGTGACATATATTTTTTTTTTGTTAACTTGATAAACTAAAGGGTCCGTCAATTAACTTTTTTTTTTGAAAATGCTTTAAAAAAAACTACTGAATATTTTCTCAAATTTCTTTTTTTATTTGAAAGTACAACCTGGGATGGGATTTGTATACAATAGTCATTTATGGATTGATTAATCACAACAAAATATAAAATTTTTTTTAGTCTAAAAGTTATTTGTAAAATCTGCAGGCACAACATAATGTAAACATTTTAAATAAATTTCAAGACTTTTAGGTAATAGGAATACGGTACTACATTTAAATTCGTACCTGGGGCCTGATTCTGGCAGTAGTGATCGTGTACTTTCTCGATTCGAAAGCAATTTCATATCTAATTATTTCAGTCAATACTGAACAAATCGGAATTATTTTTCAGTGTTGTAAAGCATTAATTTGAGCTTCACAATACTGAAAAAATTATTTAGCACCACTAGTGGTGAATGAGTATACTAAGTTTGTCATTCCGCGTGAAACTATTATATTGTACATTTAATACCCCACAAAGTATGTATATTCTTTCTCCTTCAGTTGTTCTAAGACGATTTAGCCGTGTCAGTATGTCTGTCCGTCCGTCCGTCCATCTGTTGAAAACACGCTTTTGTGGAACCACCACCCTAAAAAAATTATAATTTTATTATAAAAACCAACATAAACGGTGGAACAGTTCACGGATTGATGAACGATTTTGCGCAAATTCGTTTTGTGCGACTGGACTGTTTAATTTCGTGAAGTTTAGTTCGACTAATAGCTCCGAATCATAATATTTTACTCAAGCTAGTTCAATTTCTAAAAAGGAAAACAGAAAAACTTTTGGTGGAGTTTATCAAAGATTCGGCACAGCCGGATATATATATAGAAATAGGCCGATGTTGATTTTGAATAAAACACAAATTATTTAGGAATTTATTGTCACTTCTTTTCATTATGACAATATTGGTATGGTTCAATTATATATGGAACAAAATAACAAAATTTAGCTCTTGAATTGTTGCTGGCTTATCGACGTACACCTTTTCTTTCAAATAACCCCAAAGAAAGAAGTCCAACGGTGTCAAGTCACATGATCTTGGCGGCCAATTGACATCGCCACCTCGTGAGATAACACGGCCATTGAATTTGTCGCGCAAAAGAGCCATTGTTTTTTTAAGCTGTGTGGCAAGTGGCACCGTCCTGTTGAAACCACATATCTTCCACATCCATATCTATCAATTCGGGCCATAGAAAGTTCGTTATCATCTCACGATACCGAACACCATTCACAATAACTGCCTGCCCGGACTCATTTTGGAAAAAATACGGCTCGTTGATGCCGCCAGCCCATAAACCGCACCAAACAGTCAGTCTTTATGGGTACATTGGTTTTTCGACAATCACTCTTGGATTATCATTCGCCCAAATAACGATATGCATTTTGATTTGAACCCCCATTTTCATAATAAGCCTGAATAACTTTAACGCGTTGCTCGATTGTGTATCTTTCCATGGTTGAAATTGAGTTAGTCTGAAATTGAGAAATTTCAAATGAAATGCAGAAAAAACTTGATGTTTAGGTGTGGTTCACATTCACCTACTGCCCTTAAAACCACCCTTTATATAGGTGTGGTTCACATTCAACATTGGCCCTTAAAACCACCCTTAATCCTTTCCATATCCTTAGAAACATATTTTTTAATATTTTCAGCAAAGTTTTTATTTAAGAGTTTTTAAATAATATACAAATTTTCATAAACTAATTTTCTACATTAAAATTGATTTTGTAGCGCGAAAAAAACATCTCACATTCAAAACTAGATAAAAACCTAACCATACAATTAAGAGGTCTTACAAAGTTAAGTTGGGACAACAAAAAAATTTTTTAAGAAAACTCTTAAAAATATGGAATGATATATTTTTAAAAAGACATTTTTTTATTTTTGTTCAAGGAAACTAAAGTAAATAGTTTGATTAAATTATACATAGCCTCCTTTTATATATTAATTTTTTTAAACAAAAGATACACGGATTAAAAAAAATTAGTTAAAAAAGCATTATTGCAAAATGATTTTTCCCCTAAGCTTATCCCACCAAGCTCTACGATTGACTCCAGGAGACCAGAGTCTCTGGCGGGGATCGAACCCGTAACCCCCGCACTGATATACTAGGTCACTACCAGCTAGCCGCGTATTTGCCTTTGTTTAATTAGAGTTAAAACTTTAACACTTAAAATGGAGCACCATGGGATAAATATCTATCAAAAAAAAAATATGTATATTTTATGTCACTTGATTTCATTTTAAATCTCTCAATAAACACAAAGTGCCACAGGTTCCATTATTAAATAGATTTCAGCCTTTTTTAATATTATTTGTTTTATTATTTACAATCAAAAAGCTGTGGTGGAAAAGATCACAGAAAAGACCGAAAATACAGATTAATAATAATTAAAAGCAGCATATGTTATTGACAACTCCATTAAAAACAATCTCATATTGATATTAAGTCAAGATAACAGAATAAAATTATACAAGCAAACATACGTACATATTTGTACATACACATTCATACAAATCTTACAACTACAAAAACGCTCAAATCTATATATTTTTCAACCAATATTAACAAATTCACCAGCAGTAGATGACATTTTTTGGGTGTAGAATAATCTACAAATTTAAGGCTTAATAATGACAAAAAATATACTTTAATTGACCCAAATTATTTAGAAACAATATCTGTAACATAAAGGTTTGCTATACATTTACAAGACTTTTATACAAAACTGCTTGTACATAGTTTTTTTTTTCTTGAAATTTAAAACTGGAAGATTTCTTTGTTTGACTTTAAATTTTTAAATCTTAAATAGACCAAGAACTTCAAGCAAAAAAAAAAAGGTAAAAAATAGTTTATAGTATTTTTTATGACTAATAAATTGTTAACATGCAAACAATATTGAACGAAAATGTCAAAAGATAACAATAAAATGCCGGCAGACAAAAGTTAACAAGTATACACTCATTAAAATAATGTTGGGTATCCATAATAAAGATACGGGTTGTAATTTTGGATGCTAATAATCCGGGTAAGGCCCATTTACACAACTTACTGATAGCTAAAAGTAGACTTTAATCGGCCTTATAAAAAGTGTTCCATTAATAAAACTTTACTTTAACCTAAAGTGTGCGATAAAACACTTTTTAAACGGCCGATAAAATCCTACCTTTAGCTTTCGGTAAGTTGTGAAAACGGGCATAAGTTTTGAAAACTTTTTTATTAAAAAAAATTTTTTTTGATATATTTCAAGATTTTTGAAAATTTCTTTATTTCAATTATTTTCAATTATTATTATTTTTTCGACCTTTTTTTAATTAAAATAAAAAGTTTTATCGAGCTCGAGGCCAATATTAAATGTGGAGATAGTAAAAAATCTCTTGCAAATATACTTGTAACTCATTCCTTGATAATGATATCCGATGGATATCGAAATATTAGAACAAATAATTTAATAAAAAATATACATATTTATTTTTCAAAAATAATTGGCCTCGAGCTCGAAAAAACCTTTTTATTTTTTTTTATTTCTTTATTTTTAAGTTATTTTGCTAGCGTAAACGTATGCGTGTTGTTTTTTTTCTGTAAAGATTTTCTGCAGAAAAAACTTTCCTAATAGTATACATACATACAGTGGCGAGGAATAAGTGAGCGCATGTTCAGCATATATTTGTCTTAAATGCCATAAAATGGTATATAATACCGCAAATTTTAAAAGTCCTCTAATATTTATTTATTCTTTAATATATTTCTAAAATATTATTCACTCAGTTTTGCACGTTTTGCACATTTTATTATGTTTGTTTTAAATCTGTTACCATTAACAATTAAATTTTTTGCTAATATAACGAAGAATAATTGCTGAAAGTTACATACAATTTTCTTTATTATTTACCACCTAATGGCACCTTAGATAAAAGTAAGCTGAACAGGCACCCACTTTTTCTCGCCCCTGCATATATAGTTTAATATATATAAAGTTAAAATGTCATACTGAAGTAGGTAAAAAGTATATATGAAGTGCGGGCAGGTGATCACATAATGGAAATTTAGGGATATTCTCCTAGCTTGGTGTATAATTTAAGAGTACCAGTGATCGAAAAGACCAGTGGGGTGATAACCCTCATGTTCAAAAGAATTTGGGAAAGTCATGGTAAGATAAAGTAAAAATATAAAATATCTTTATAAATACGTCCTATTTTAAAATGAAATTAAATTTGTCAAAAAAAACTGCGTGTTTTCATAAGGTATAAAAGTGTGATCTTTGTATTGATTTTCATTTAATTGGTTCCGACTAGGGATGCCAATTCCAAAATCCCGAATACCGAAATCCCGGGATTATTCTAAAAATGTAAGTGTCGAATGCCGGGCAAGTTGTGCAAAAAGGTGTTAGAAACTTTAGGGAATTCTACCAAAGGTCTTATGACACATTTGCTTAAGTTTATTTTATTAGAATAATACTTTCATATGTATATATATGATAAAAAATATATGTATCTATTTGTGTTGTAAAGATGTTCTTGTTTCAACAAATTTCTTTACTTCAGCAAATGAAATTGAAATCAGTTGCAATCAGCAGACAACCTTCACATACATATTTGCATTAGACTTAAACGGGCAATCCCCTCTTTCTGTTTAAGGTTTGTACAAACATTTTTGTATTAACGACGCAAATCGAAGCACTAACGACGCAAGCCGTGGTATTGGGTTATAATAATTTAATTAATGAGTTAATTGTCTCAATTATTTTTTTTTTCATTAAACAAAAGATAAAAATAAATTTTTACAACAACAAAAGTATTGTGAAATTTAAAAAAATTAAATACAAATTTAAAAAATTTAAATTTCACAATACAAGTAGAACTGTTGCTTATAATTCTTATATGCTTAACGGTTTTATTTGGTTTAATATCTTTAGTTTTTCTAAAATCTTTTTGTATGAAGTTTCCTGATGATCTGGCCTAAGCAACCAGTGAAATGCGCATAAGAATAGCTTATCCCATCAACAATAAATTTGAGTATTTTTATCAAGAATAAAAAGTACGAATATCAAAATCATTTAAATTAAACTTGTAAAATTGGGTGTAAACATACATACATCTGTTTTAGAAAACCATTTTTCTGAAGGTTTTTCTGGACCGATCAAAAAAAATACTAAAGTGGCCTAAATTGAATCTTAATATATTTATTCGTTGTGATTTCTCGTCATACGAAACGAATTTGTGCAAAATTTAATATGCCACCAATTTAGTATTTTGCCGTATTGATACATTAAATCAGGATTTTTGTAATGAAGATCCCACCCTAGCAAGCGTTAAAACAAATTGTTTGTGTCCTTCGAAAGTGAGCGTTTTTTCAAAAAACGGACATTTCTAAATCGACTTAGAATTACGAAGGACAAGAAATGTTTTGACAATTTATATACATAAGTTAAAACTGTTTACTAGTTTTAAATTTCAATTATTTATATTAATTTATTCAATAAAAGTTTTAATTGATTCTAACAAATAGCTTGGTTACTAGTTTGCTTAATTCAATTGCTATATTAATTATTTTGTGTTTTTATTTTCAATTAACGTAGACAATGGAATAAAATATAGATTTTTTGCTAATTATTTTATTTTAACTATTAACACATTGTTTGCAATTACACACTTTTTAACACACACAGAAAAAAATAGAAATTGATTTCAATTAAAAATTTGTGATGTAAATTAAAAAATTTTATTAAATTTGCACCAGCAAACAAATTCACATAAAAAATTATTAGTAGCTTTTTATCAATTAAAAAATTGTTTTAAAAGTATTTAAATTTAATTAGGGCAATTATTACAACTTGCCAATAGTTAAAAGTCGGATAAATTGCTTTGCATTATTACAACTTCAATTTTTTATTGCTGTTATTTTCAATAATAATAATATTTAATAGATGAAAACATAATAAATGAAGGTTTTATAATGCAAAGCTATTTATCGGTCCGACAAAATCCGACTTTTAACTATTGGCAAGTTGTAATAATGGCCCTTAATGTGATAATTGAATCAATTATTTTATTTGTTGAAAGAAAATTATTAATATAATTTTGATTTAATTAATATTTTAGTTGTTTTGAAATAAATTTTTAATTAAAATATTTATTAAATTACTAAAAAAATTTTCGTTCAAAATAAAATAGTTTAAACTTGTGGAATTGTTGTTAGAAATTGTCAAAATCAATCATCCCATTGTTTGAAACGGCAAATTTTTTTTGATTATTTTTTAATTAAAATTAAAAATATCATTTATTGAAAAAAAAAATATTCACAATTTCATATTGTTAAAAATCTAAATAATTATTTTGGGAATAGGTGCATAAATCGACAAATGGGTTGCTTGATTCTATAAATTTGGCGATTAAAGACAATTTAAAATGTTTTCTATGTTAAGAGTATTAATTAAATATTTTTGATATTAACAGCATTTTCTGCAGTAATGTTGTTTATATAATTAATTCACTTGATTAAATTTTTAATCGAAACTAATTTTAATTTTAATTAATGGTTTAATTGAAGAAAAATTGGCGAGATTTCTTTCTGTGTATTTAATCATAATTTCAATTCAAGAAAATACCGATTATGTTTTGCGATTATGTTAGAACATAAATCTTTACATATTATTTTTTTTGAACCTACGTGCTACATATCGTTACCTAAAACGCAAAAGGCCTTAACTTACCAATAATACAAATCAACAATTTCATTAACAAAAATGTCTATAACAACATTTTATTAAGCTAACTAACAGTTTGCATAATACGCAACATTTTCAATGGTCAAAACAACTGGAAGGTTTTACATGAAAACTAATTTATAAATAGTTCTTCTGTAACATTTTCAAAATGTTAGAAAGGGTGTTTGGCATTTTAGTTAACGATATGTGTGTTGCAAATTGAATCAAGTTCTTAATCGAGATTTATTTCGTTATAATTCAGTTATTGAAATAAATTCGAGTTGTTATAAAAATGTAATACTTTAAAAAAAGGAAAAAGATAATTTTCAAAAACTGTCATCTAAAATAACGTGATTACATACAGATGTACATACCTCTTATTAATGAAAATATAAGCTTATATACTTTCAATAAAGTGATAAAACAGCGAACAAAAGTACAAACATTCAGTCTATAGTAATATCGATACTATCGATAATGAAATCTTAACTATCGCTATATATCGATAGTGGAAAATACCGATAGTATCCCAGCACTACTTTAAGTACGAGTCGTACTTAAAAATGCATGTACTAATACCACTAAAACGCATTCAAAACAATCCTTAATGGGATTACTTTCGAAAACCATACCCGGAATTTCTTGAAATAAGTACACAATTCTTAAATCAAGTAAAAAAAATATTAAACTTTTCGTTATTAACCCTCCGGCTTACGCATGTTCTGATTTTCTATACACATTAAAATAAATCTGGCCAGACTCATGTGTATCACGAAGGGCTATAAAGTAAATTTGAACTTTTGCTTCTCATTTAGTTTATATTTTTGGTAAAATATGTACGAAAGATTTATAAAGTAAAAACCATATAGGGCATGGTGTTGGTGTTTTATCATTCTGTAAGGTGGAATACGGTAAAGTAAATCAATCATAATAACTTTTTCATTCTAATTTCTTTTTAGGTTTCTTTCAAGCACGAATTCAAGATTGAATCAACATTATAAATTTACATCAAGCGGATTTTGGGATTGATTCCATCTTAGTTTTACTTAAATCCTTTTAATTTTCGGATTATTTTAAGAACGAATTCTAAAAAAAAACAATTTTATAATCGCAAAATGCGATTGATTCAATCTTTGCTTTACTTAAATTATTCCAAGTACGAAATCGGAATTGAATATGGATACTTTTATTATTTTGCGATTGAAAATCAGTACTTGAATCAATTCTTTCTATACTTGATTCAAGAAAATCCGTACTCACCGTACTATTAATACCGCTTCGAATTGATTTAAGTACGGATGGATTGATTTTTCTTTTGAGTGTAGAACAGTTTTCGAGTTATTACAAAATAACCGTTAGTTGTGTTTTAAAAAAGATGATGTGACTTAAATGAAAATTTCTTCAAAAATGTTAAACGGATTGTATATTCTTTTTTTTAGTGAAAGATAACAAAATTACTAAAATAACCGTGGGTCGATTGTGAAGATTAGTCAAGAAATGACAGAGATACATTGAACAAAAGTTCAAACTTCATGAACAATTTTAAGATTTTTCAAGTTATTTATTAAATATCTCGAAAACAGTTCTACTTTTGATAATTCTTACTTCATATTCGGATTCAGCGGACAACTTTACATAAAGATTAGGCGTCAGATACATTTCGTTAAAAAACTACCATTATAAAAAATAAAAAAAAAAAAAAAACTTAGTGTTATTATTAGATTTTGGAACTCAGCCATAGTGTGTAACCAAAAAACGAATTTTGCAGAAAATGTTATCTGTTTTGTCCGATTTTCATGTAAGTGAATAATCGTACGATTGTACAGGATAGTGAAGCCGGTCCTAATAAGCAATTTATTTTCATATTCCAAACAAATTACCAACATTTTCTCCCAAGTGTATAACAATGAGCCTGTTACACTTAAAGAAAATAGTGATTTGGAACGATAATGAAAAACTAAAGAAGAAACTCATATTTGAATAAGTTTGTTCCTATTACCATTTTTCCTCTTATGATTCATTGTTATAAAATGCAGTTAAAACAATAAATTTTCCCGTCATAAAATGACACACAAAGTGTTACAAGTGCAATTGTTTGTTAAATTGTTTATTATTTTTTATTTAAAATATTTTTCCCCTCTATAAATCGTTTATTTCGTTTTTTCTTCCATATAAGTATATTTGTATTTCAATTTGAATATTGAATTTGTTTGCAACTGCACACACCGGCACACATACTTAGAGACAATAGTAAAATGCCCCATGTCCGTTTGTTTACTTATGGGTAACTCCTCTAAATAAATGGTGACCAACATATTTCTTTGGTTTTCTACATAAATCTTAAAAATATACATATTTTTTTCTTGTTATTTTTTCCTTCCTTTTTTAAATACTATATTTTGTGTTATTGTTGTTTATTTTTTCGCTTACATGTGCCTAACACAAGTAGCTAAAGTTGTTAACAAATTTTTCACGCATTTTAGATGAAGAAAAAAAAAATTAAAAATTTTTGTTGGTAACAAATTTGTGTGTCTGCAGTTAGAGAGTGAGCATTTTTTTCGACAATTTAAAATGACATTTGCCAAGATAAACTATCGACCTGTAAACGTGAACCATTTTTATAAAAAAAGTCATATTATTTTTGTGTGTGATTTTTTTCCTTTTCTCTTTGGCTGTAGATTTTTTTTCAATTTCAACAAATTACATTTAGATTTGAAAACTTTGGACCACACAGCAATATTTAATTATATTTGTTTGTAATATTCAAACATTTTGTTAAATTTACAACAAAATCTTGTTTTGAACTAAGAAATATTAAATTTTAGTTTTTATTTTTTAATAAATGTTGTTTTTTTCTAAAAAAATAATGCGTTAAGTTTCCTTTCCAAGACACGATTTCTTAAAGCGCTACTGAATTCACAAGCAGTTTTAATATGAAAATTTTAACTGAAATGTATTTCCACATGTTGGCTTTTTTTAGGTTGTGCGTGTATTTAGTTAAATCACGATTATGTGTATTCAGTTCAAAATAAAGCCATTAGATTCTTAAGGCTAATTTATCAAATGTTAGTTTGGTTTTGTTTTTTTGGCGCAACAATTTTTGTTTATTTCTTGTCTAAAGGAATAAATTTTACAAATAAATTTTACTTAAATTCTTTGCTATAAGAGACTTAATGTATGTACAATTAATATAAAGTTATAACTAGGGCGTGGAATTTCATGCATTTATTAGTGAAAAAATGCGCATAAAACATGCTCCAAAAATTCAAAATTCTTTTCAAAAATTAATAAAAATGCATTTTTTTTAAAAAAAAGTAATTGTTTTTTTTTAACTAGAACTTAATTAACATTTCGTCGCATTTCTTCTTCAATCGCCAACAACTCGTTTTTCAGAATATTATAAAATCTTAAAAACTTTTTAAATATGTCGCTCTGCGACGGAATCTCCGCTGAGTTATTAAAAGCAGACTCTTATACAGGCGCCAAAATAATCCATCCAATCAACCGCCCCTTTTGGGAAAATGAAAGTCTTCCTGACGAAGTGATAAAAGGCATATTAATAAGCATTTCGAAGAAGGGAGATTTTACGAACCCAAACAATTGTTGGTATTACTTTGTATTGTATGGTCAACAAGGTCACTGCCTAGATAATCCCCAAACGGGATTCCGACCCACTATCACCATATAAACAGTCTCGTATCGACCATATAATCAGTATCCGTGTTATCGGCGAGCAATCTGTTGAATGGCAATCACCACTCTATGTTTGCTCTATCGATTTCAAAAGAGTATTCGCCAAATTAAGGTTTAAACTTATCTCACATATACGGTGTAAACGAGTTAAACAGGACGGTTAAAGTAGAAATCGGTGCTGGCTTAAGATGTATTTTTTACCGATTCTATTTAATATAGTAGTCTTAGGCCAGTTTTCACAATTTACCGAAAGCTAAAGGAACGATTTTATCGGCCGTATAAAGTGTTTCATTTACTTTAACCCACCAGGTAGGATGAACCTTAATTTATTTTATCGCTCACTTTAGGTTAAAGTAAAGTTTTAATAATAAAACACTTTTTATATGCCATTTTTATATGCTCTTCTTCTAGCTATCGGTAAGTTGTGAAAACGAGCCATAGGCACAGTTCTTTAAAGTGCCCCGCAAAACTTAAACGGAATTACTTGGGGACGTAGAAAAAAAATATGGTTGGAGGTAACCATATTCTAAGACCAACATACTAAGGTTGGTTTTTAACAATGTTTATGTTTGCAGGTTACCATATAATGTTTAAATATGACCATAGTATGTTTAAAATCAACAAAATTTGTCCCTAAATCAACCATAATATGGTCCAAATTAAACATATTTTAGTCAATATTAATCATACAATGTTTTAAAATATTATAATTTCGAACATATTATTGTTATTAAATATTAACCATAACATGTTTGGAGGCAACCATAATATGGTTATAGCTTTTGGATGTATGCATTTAACCATAATATGGTTACCGTGATAATATTATGGTTAAGGTAACTATAATACGCTCAAGTGCATGGTTTTGGTTTGTTTTATTTAAACATTACATTGTTAAAATCAACCATATTTGAAGTTTCAAGGGAGGTAAACACCTTATTGTTAAATAGAAACAAAATATTATCAATCGTGAAAAAGTTTTTTTAAAAACAACAAAAGTTTGTTTGTTGCCATTGCAGGGACCATAATATGTTTTTATTAACCATTCTTCAAACATGTTTTTTCATGTTTGACAACCGGGTGCTAAAAGCTCCACAAACTTTCGGACGTTTAAAACACATTTTAATTCGTCTTCACCTTTCAGCGCACAAAGTTAACAATTTTCAACTCAAATGTCAAGTCCACATTCCTCTACGGTTGCGATACATGGAACGCTGCCCCTTGAGACATACAGAAGATGCAGGTGTTTGTCAATCAATGACTTCGCTGGATATTGTGAATATTCCGGCCTAGAGTGGTGTCCAATAACAGGCTTTGGGAACAATCCAACCAACAACTCATGGCCACAGAACCCGCAAGGAAGTCGAAAAAGAGGACGCCCATCTCATACTTGGAGAATGCAAATCGATGTTGAAGTGGCCGGAGTGGGTAACACCTGGGCGACGTGAGAGCAGTGGCACACGACAGGAATATGTGCAAACAATTCTTCTCTGAAGGTTGTAAAATTTGTTTTTTTAAATTTGTTACTTTCAGGTAACGTGTTTTTGTCGCAAACAGCAGATTGGAATTATTGCACCTTAAATATTAAATCAGGTGCCCTAAGTTTTCCCTTTTCCCTTTTCGCTACAAAAATGATGTTTAATGTATCGCACCGTGAAAATTTTCGATTTCGAAAGTGTTAAAACAAACTCATAAAATTCCACTAATTTCATATTTTTTCGATACATTTTAGGGATTGTAACTCCAAGAGCTACTATTAAAAACAGAGATAAAACTTTAAATCATTTAAAAGGTATGTTGGTTATATAAAAATAGTTGGAGTCGGTCTTAGAAATTAACCTTCAATGGGCCCGAAGTTATCCCTAAGGCTTCGAAGACGAATTTCGACACAGAAACTTTTTGTATCGGCGCCATGTTTAGATATTTAAGATAGAGCTTTGGATTATTGGAAAATTTGCATTTTATTAAAATAATGGGGTTTCAAGGAATATTTTGGCTGTTATAGGCAGTATAGTGTTTGAGTTACTCAACGAAAAGTGCCTTTTTACCGAAGTTACTAACTAAAATGATCTGATTGGCCTGAAACTTTGCAAATTTTTTTATCTCAAAAAAAAAAAAAAATATCGGACTTTAAGATTAAATAATAAATAAAAGCCACTCTATTTTGAATGAAAATATCATTGCTTTCGAAAAATATTAAATTTTGTTTTGTTCATACAAAGATGTTAAGATGAGAGATGAGAATGCAATCAGGTGGAATATGTTATCAGAACCCTAAAAAGTTGTTTTCGAAAAAATGGCGCTTGCATATATATACAACTATAGTTTAAGTAGAAACACGACGTTTTGCCAACAAACATCAAATTTCTGAATAAAAAACTTAATTTTTATTGGCTGTACTAAAAATTAAAAGCCATATATTCGCAAAATTTATATTTTCTGACAAGATACTTCTACCAACAAAAAAGTTTTATCGAAAAAAAGTTCGTGTTACGAATTAGTTTTAATAAAAAAAGATAGTACAGAAATTCATTAATAAAGTCATTAGTTGTCTCCAATGTTTACATATGTTTTATTTTAATAACACCAAAAATCATATAAATGAAATCGAACATTATATGCTTTCTTAAACATTATGAGACAAAAAATGAATTAACTATAAAATATGCAATAACATGCTTTTATTCATCGATGATTTTTTCATTAAAATTTTCATTCGGATAATTACATGCTTTTGCATAAAATTTCACGCCCTAGTTATAACAAATAACAATTATAAATCAAATTTTTTTATTATAAACTACAAATAAATTGGTCAGTCATGAACATTTAATTTCCTAAATATATACATTTCTGGGAATTGATTATGTTATGAAATAATCTGAAATCTAATATTGAGAACTTTTGATATTTGCTTTTAATTAAAAAATTGGATACTTATTTAAGTTTTAGAATAAATCTGATAGTAGTACCACTGATGCGTAGTTTTCATAAGCCTAAGTCAAAACCAACTTATAAAATAGTATACCGCAATAAAAAATTATAAAAACCTACTAACATGTGTCTCCAAGACACATAAATAAATATTTAAAGAAAAATTCATCAAACACAAGTAAATTTAGGGTAAATTTTTTATATCCTGTTCATTAGTGTGTCCTAAAAACTTATTTTTTTTTTGTATTTTTTTTAAGAATAGTTTTGTTGGAGGTGACCATATTTAAACATGTTTTTTCTCTGCGTGTAGTATGTTTTGCTTTTATTTGTTGCACATTTGTTCCTAAAAAACTTCCTTCATGCACTGAACTATAGGCCGTTGCAATTATTTTGTGACCTTTGAAGTATTTGGGAACCAATAAGTTCTTTAGTGCATATTAGAAACATGTAGGTAGTGTTAAAAAGAACTCAATTTTTTATATATCTTAGACAGACCTGAGTAATCTTTCGTGTTCTGTTCAATTTGTATCGCCAAATATCTATTCCGATCCACTAAAACGGAATTTCCGGCTATGGTCAGTGTTGCCAGTAGATCCTTTTATTATTGGAAAAAATTACGTCTAGTTATTTATAGTATAAAAAAAAAATTATACAAATAATGCTTTCAGACCCATTTTTAAGTATTAGTTTCTGAGTCGATGACCATCCGTCCATACAGTTAGTTGGTTGTCTGCGCAATCTTTAGTATAATTTCATGAAACTTATCACACACATTAAAATTCTCATTAGGACGAAGCGTACTGCAAATTGTGGAAATCAGCCCATAATTTTACAAGGCCCCAATATATACTTCTTTTAAATTTGGTCCAAAAAATATCTTATTCCATCTCAAATAATCTTACCAAATTTTATAAAAAACACTTTCAAATACAATTCCCGAAAATAGCTCTAAATGCAATAACTTCATTTTGATATTGATATACAATTTTGCGACTATAACTTTTGTATACGCAAAGAAAAAACATGGTTGTGGTAAACATATTCTAAGTGCAACATATTATGATAAGATTTATGCTTGTAGTCACCATCTTACGATTATTTTTGAAACATATTATGACCAAATATATTCGTAATATTACATCATAATATTTTTCCCTTAATCATATTCTTATCCTGTTGATCATAAAACGTAAAGAAGTTATCATATAATTGTCATGGTAATCGTAATAACTTAAGAAGTAATCATATTGAAATAAAAACAAATAAAAAAAATTAAAATTATTTTTAATTGTTGAACCACTTGCAAATAATTCGATAGGCATATTTTAAACTGATACAACAATATTTTACAAATGGCGATAATAAAATATTATTAGAGTAAAGATATTTTGTTTGCGTCTTAAACATATTATGATTACACGTATAGAAAGTTTTCATGCTATGACTTTTAAAAATTATAAAATTTATTGTGAGTAATATAATATGCTAAAAAAGTTATCATTATTTAGTTGTTAGAAAAATGATCATAATTTTTAGTTAACAATACTCCAATATATAATTGCGATAAGCATTGAAATGTTAACAGTAACTTTAATATTACTGATATTAAAAAAATATAACAATTTTTTGTGTACGCCAACAATTTATTGTTACCATAAACAAAGATTAGTTGCCGTAACAATGACCAACCATAAATTTTCTCTGCGTGTAATAACTACTATGTCATAGTTGTAACACATTCTTTTAAAAGGTTCAGTTATGCCCGTAGCATTTTTGCAGCATATTATGAAAAAAATGTCTAGCGGCCCTATGCTCCTTGCAGGAGTAAAAGGAACAAATATATATGAAAAAATGTGCTTGGCCTTTACTTTAATGAACACATTTCTTTATTTTTAATATAAATTTTTTTAGCATTTTTTTTAAACAAATTTTTGCATTTTTTCCTTAAGAAGCAACATTGGTTGTATCACAGACTTTCAAAAATAACAAACTGGGCATATATCAATTGTTTTCTTACTCTTAGAGTAAGTCCAAAATTGATCCTACCATGAAATACTGTAATTATTGCGAATATATTTGTTTTTTTTTCAATTGTTTAACCCTTAAGAGGATACCTGGTCCTGGCCAGGCATTTTTGACTTTTTTAAGTTTGAATGATTTTGTTTTAAATGATTTGGATTTTTTTAAGTTTTTTAATATAATTATTAAATATGTTAGAACGAAACTTTATGTTTTCCTTAACCAAAGTGTTTTTTACAAGAAAATGAGAAAAAAGTGTAAATTTAAACACCGTGGGCGTGGCAATAGGCCAAATGAAAATTTTGTGCATATTGTATCCACCTGGGCCTAGCCAAGCGCTGCCCTACTATATATGTACTGTAGTAAATAAAATCAAAATTAAACGTATCAAAAAGCATACGCAACACATAATAATTCTTTCTTTACCTTTTTATGCGAAGAATTGTTTAATTTGACAACAAAATGTTCCTGCAATAGCCATAAAACTCTATACGTATAAAAGTAGTCCCAGCCACTAGGTACAAAATACAAGAAGTCTCAGCCAGGCCCTGCGGTTCGTTTGTGTAAATTCATTTTGGTGTTTGCTTAAGGGTTAAATAAACATTATTACTTCAAGCTGTTGTACAAATGTCTCTCTAAAATATCAGTCTAAAGCTGTGTTCACATTATGTGTATTTGTCATGTGGATTGTCACTTTTTCACATGTTAAGTATGCGCATATCGTCTGAACCCCTTCAAACTCTATCATGTGTCATTTCTCTGTGTACAGTACACATGACAATTTTGATTTAGAACGTGTTCTATTTTCAAGTGGCAAAGCATCTGACATCAGCTGTTTTTTATTAACAAAATTGTTTGTGGCGGCAAAAATTAATTGAAATTGTAATACATATATATTAAAATAGTAAATAAATAATAAAACAGATAAAAAATGCACAAATTAATTATTAAAAATGTTTTTATTATTTTTGAAAGGTTATGTCAAATGTACGTTACATACCATTATGTGAACATGTAAATTAAAAACCTTATGTAAAACTCAAATTTTGAAATACACATGAAAACATATGTGGGTAGAAAAGTGACATTCCATATGACAAATACACATAATGTGAACATAGCTTTACTTAAAGTGAACTAAAGAGATAGCTCGATTTTTTTAATTTTTAACATTTCTTTGACTTAATTTTGAATAATCTTAGTCGTTTTAATTTTTTTTAATTGGTACATTTTTAACGCAAATTTTTAAGCGAAGGTTTTTTTTTAGTATAGTTCTCATAAAAGTCTCTTTCTCGCAAATCACCATCGCTCTAATAAATCTTGTATGAACATTATTATCTATAGCTTTTATTCTCTAAAAAACGCGTTTTATGCGCATAAAATAGGCAGTACAAATTTTAGAATATGCCCTGAAAATTGCTAAAAATATGCCACAAAAAATTAAAAAATTGCTTATTTTAAAAACAAAATATTCAGCAAATTAATAATAGTTCCATGTTATAGAAACAATCCAAAAATTATGATCGGGAACTCCCAAACTCCAATTTATTTACAAACGAATTTTCAAGATGTTACCCTATTTGGAAACGATGGACAGTAATCGGATCACATAAAGAAAGTTTTGTAGAGAGTTTAAAATTCATATTAGAGTAATTTGGGCCGAATATTATCTAGATATTAACATCCATATGAGATTTTTTATCTTAAAGGGCTTTAGAGGACGGCCGCTAAACTGTTTATTAATGTCAACTTTTTAAAGGAAGTTAATGCTATATAGATGGAAACTTTGGGAAAATGTGAACTGATTCAAAAATAATTAAATTTGCAGTAAAATATTTTTGGGGCGAATTAAATCTAAACAACAACATATTTAGGTGGTTTACGGACACAAAGAGTCTTATATGGAAAAAAGTTTATATGGGTAATATGTGAAATTATAGATCGATTCTTACTTCGCCTTAGTACAATTAAAATCTATTTATCAAATTTGATTAAATTACTTACCTGACTGCAACTTGTACTTTGCGCACAAGGTTAACATGAACAAAGAACCAGCAAATACGGACGGAAGGA
This sequence comes from Pollenia labialis, assembly GCA_949318255.1. Lineage (NCBI taxonomy): Eukaryota > Metazoa > Arthropoda > Insecta > Diptera > Polleniidae > Pollenia > Pollenia labialis. Next base: position 112,660,131 of record OX439141.1, read on the forward strand.
CATGGTTAGATCACTTAAAAAAGTGTTTCTGAGTCGATCAGTATATTAAAAGATTTGTCCAGATTTCTATGTATCACACACATCGCCAAAAACGTATATTATTGATTTTTCCTTAACTTTTCCTTATTCATATATACAATTTTAAAGTTTAAAATAACATTTATCTTTAATGACAACCTTTTCTTACAGTTTTCGAGTAAAAATAAAACGAAGATGATGAAATTAAAGCAAGATGTTGGGTAACCAGATATATTTTTAAAACACACAAGCCAAAATACCGCAAAAAATTGTTTTCTTATTTGCTTGTAGGCATCTAAAAAATTCAACATGTATCAAAATATGCCTCAAAAAGGCAAAAAATGCGCTAAAAACTTAAAAAATGCTGCGAAAAGGCTCTTTTAACTTAATTATGCAAAAAAAAAATTCTGCACAGGGTGAAATATGCAAAAATATTCACTATCAAATCGATGCCAAAATTCATAAAAAGCTCTAAGTCAAAAAAAATATATTGTTTCTGCCTTCATTGGTCACACAAGAAAAAACATGCAATTACATATTTATGGTTTCCCTGCTTAATAACTAAACTTTGGTTTGAAAAAGCTTTTTATTTCCAATTTATTTAACGAACATAAACAGTCAGGCCTGGAAAAAAATGTTTTCATAGTATTATTTTACCTGCTATTCTTTTTTAATACGGCGAATACGAACCCAAATGACTTTTTTAAGATATTACTGTTCATTCCCTAAATTTGGCTTAGAAACTTTTTTAATCATATTTTGATAATATTTCCAAGAAATTGTTAAGTTAAAAACAAAATATCTTCTATCTTATAACTTAAACAAACTTTCTCATATTCCCAAGATTGATGAAGAAATGATTTCTTTGTTTTTAACGCAAATTAATCCACATGCTTCTAAACAGGCATATAAAATTCATCTAATGCTGACTTTTGAGATCCGTAACGAAACTCTTATTTCGATATGGGATCTGTCATTTCGTTGGAAATTTTTGTTTGGTTTTTGTATTTAAGTGACCAACAAGTGTTTAAGGTGAATGGGCCTTTTTTATTGAAAACTTATTGAGAAGATTAACTTTAGCGGGCAAAAGGTTTTCTTTTTAACAATTTAATCCTGCTTAAGACTGACTTTTTGAACATTTTTTATTTTTTTGTTTTATAGATGAAATAAGTTAAATATTATGAAACTTTTTGTTATTAATTAGTAGCGACAATTAGCTATGAAGGTTTAGACTTAAAAAGATTTTTCCTTGAAATTATTTCATCTTTTAAGGCTAGATTTTGGTACCAAAATTGTGAATTAAAGTTTCTTAGGATTAAAGCGGTTTCTTTTAAAATTGTTTGCCTATTTTTTTTTTTTTTTTGTAAGACAATTGTCCCCAAAAGTGACAGTTGAGAGATTATTCTAGCTCCGATAAAGGGGAAGTAATTCAAGTGTTTGTTTAGCTTTTATCTTTAAAATGAACTTGTGGGGGAATTAAAACTGTTTGGAATTTTTGATTTTGTTGCTTTTTCTGAAAGTAACTGTTGTTTTTTTTTCTTTTTTTCTTGTTTGTGGCGAGTAAAGTGTTTTCTTTTTTATCTTTCCACATTAATAAAGTATTATGTCTCATCTTCTTTTTTCGTTGCTGCTTTTAACATGAAATTATGTGATTTATAGACATTTCTTTAGGTTTTTTCTCCATCGTTCACTTAAATGTTATAAGAATGTGCCGGCAAAGCCATAAATAATTGTTATTGTTTTTAAGGATTTTTTTAATGTTTTATAAAAACCTTTTTTTTCTACATGAACACCCTACAATATTCGATGGTATAATGAAAATTTGTTTTAGAAAATGGGAAAATATTTTCTTCAAAATATGTATTTACTTAAGTTAAATAAATGTTTTAATTAGTTCAACGAATCTTGCGGTTCTTCCCTGGACGAAAGCATTCGGTTGTGTTCTGGCATAATTACCAATATTTTTAACAGAATTTACCATAATTAACCTACCTAGATCCAAACTTAATTGATTATACCTAAGCTTGTTAAATTTTATTTGGAATCATTAAACTTATGATATTTGCTAAGAAAAAAAATGCAAAACAAATATTGTCGCTTTATAAAAAATTTACTGCCTGTTTTTAGAAAATTAAAACAAGTGAGTGAGAACTTATATTAAAAACGAATTTTCCTTTTTTATTTTTGTTTTCAATATCATTTCTCACTAACTCAGTTGTTTTAATTTTCTAAAAAGAGGTAGTTATTCTTTTTTAATTTTTACTATATTTACGGAAGTCTAGATTTTTACAGACGTATTCATAAACATTTTAAACATCATTTCAAATCTGTTTTAAGCAAAAATCGTAAAAATTGTATTCATAAAAGAATATTACCTTAAAAATCCCATTTTAAACCTTGTGTAAATAAACGAATTTTAAAATTGGTGCTACTCTTGTTTAAACCTATTTTAAAATGAAATTTTTGCTTTTTTCTGTGTGTTTATGGTCATTTTGAACATTTTTTCGAGAAATGTTCATTCAATAGGTATATTAATATGGTTTATACGTTAATAATAAAATTAAATTCAAAAATATGTAAGTTTGTATGTTCATTATAAATATATTTTTCAATTTCACAAATTAAAGCTAAAAAAAATAATTAATTGTACAAAATGAACTAGTGATGTGTAAACAATCAAAACAAATAAAATAAAACTCGTTATTTGAATACTTTTTTTTATCATCAATTAAATCATCATCTTAATTGTACTTTTACTAAATAATTTTTGAACTCTGTTAAATAAAAGAAAAACAATCGTACAATTATTCATTTATAAAAAGCAATATTTTGCTCACACACGACAAAAAAAAATTGTAGACACGAGTACGAATATGAATTAATAACCACTGGTTTGCATCATTATGATTCAAGTGACAAATAAAAGAGATATTGTTGCCACCTTCCAACCAAAAAATAGCGTAAAAGGTTTATTAGTTAAAATGCTGATTATGAATATGAATTTAGAAAAAAGCTTTTTAAGGCTTAAAATGTTTTTTAACTAAAATGTAGCTAAAACATGAATTCAGTTTTTATTATGAATACGGCTGTTAAGCTTTAACTCAAATATTTAAAACTAACATTAAAAATATTATTATATATCAAAGTTCTTTTTAACAAAAAAATTTTTCGAAACACGTTTTTGTTAAAATATTTTATTCACAACAATTCACAAGACAAAACCTTTTTTTGGATTTTTAATAAATATTGTATCAATATTAGAGCTAACTCTTCAAAACATATAATTACAAATTTCGATTACAATGGGCAGCCTACTTTTACTGCAGTAGTGCCGGTGAGTTAGCATTTTTCGTTATTATTATACCCATATTACAATAGTGGTAATGACAGACCCCACTACCTGGTAATCCTACAGTGTTATAAGCCCATCCGTTACCTGCGGTATTAATAGTCATGCGTCAAAGTTTGAGTTGACAAGATAGCAACTGTACTCCACGTCTTCCAAATGCAGTGGTGGTGCCACGTATATTGAACCTTAGTCATATCCACCATGTATGTCCCTGTACCTTGGAATAGAAATGCTTCAAATTTTAAGATACAATGTATTACGACTTTGTTTTATATGCAATATGTTTTAAAGAAAATAATAAAAGTCTGTTGTCTGTTTGTTTCATGTTTACACGGATGGTATAAGCAAAATCAAAGCACAGATATTAAACAGCTAAGTTAACCCTAGAGTACTAATGATCGACGTTTCGACGAGCATTACTCCCTTTTAATTAATTTATTTTAAATGAGTGCGCCTAACACTCTAAAATTTTATATGCTGTTAGTAGATGATGTACTTTTGCTGTGTGTAATTGTGTTTTTTCAACCGCGTTGCTGGAACATTGCTTTTATTGGTTTTGTGCTCGTCGAATCGTCGAAGGTTACTATTAACGTGACTTTTTTTTCAACTTTGTGAGCAAATTTTGTAAATTTTGATACTCTAAACAACAGTGGCAACAATAACCAGCTAAGGAGAAAATAAAAAGAACACGAATGAAGTATGTGTAGATCATGCCCATAGGGAAAAGTGCCAAATGTCAAAATCAAAATGTAATATATATGCGAAAAACCCATATGCGGAGAGAACAATGTTGAACTTTGTGACTCTGATCCCAAAAATATGTGCAACATAAAATGGATTAGTACAAAAATTAAATATTTCCTTTATCTTTACAAATTAAAATTAAATTATTTTTATATAGACTTATAAGGTGCCACAATGATTAACAACATTTATTGAAAAAGTATATTTTTTTTAAGCCAAAGTTATAGGCAGTTAAAAAATACATCGTCGAATCGACGATTATTAGTTACAAAGTACGTTAAATATGGTTAGTACTCTAGGGTTAATAACACATGTTGTGAAAGATGATAAGGACATTAGAAAACCGTTATGGCAACAAATACAACAATCAACATGGTTTTGTTTAGGTGGCTAAGCATCGTCTATGATATAGTGATCACACAAATTCAGAAATATCTGTGTCTTCTATGAGAGCCAGTTGTGGCTATGGGTAAAGATCCCAGACTATTGTCTGAACTTATGGAGTCCGCATTGGATGTACTAACAAAATGCTGGCAGGGATGTAGACTGGATATAAATCCTACCAAATAAGAACTGGTTATTTTCACAAGGTGATACAAAATGCCAATATTTGATACCTTTAGGATAAAGGGGGTCTCACTGGAACTGTCCGCCAGTGCGAAGTATCTTGGGCTAATATTGGACAGGAAACTGATCTGGAAGATGAACACTATTTTCAGGACAACTAAGGCAGCAACTGCATTTAATTGCTGAAAAAGGGCCATTGGCCTAAACTGGGGAATTAACCCGAGGAATGTATACTGGATATACGCATGTGTCATTAAACTTATTCTTTTCTACAGGGCAGCTATTTGGTGGCCTGCGCTCAAGGTGAAGAGTCATCAAACTAAGTTTGAACGTTCAATGAGAATGCCGGCGAAAGGCATTGTTTACGGTCTTGAACTGGTTATTGGAAATTTTGGCGGAAAGGCTATCTTCGAACAAGACGGTAAGACTAAGGGCAACTGGAGCATGAAGGGATAACAATATCGGACATGCTAGAATTCTGTCCGAAATAAATGTATGTTGATTATGTCACACCCGAGCCAATCTTTGATCCTGGCTTATTGGTAAGCATTTTGGATAACGACGTCCACTATGATAACCTACAGATTCCCGCGAACGCGATTCGAATATTCACGGTTGGGTCTAAAACACTTTATGGTGTCGGTTCTGGTTCCTATAACGCTGCCGGACCACGGATGTGTCAATCAAACCGAGATAATGGCCATCCACACAGCCGCGAGACACATCCGGTACGGTGAACATTATCACCAATAGCAAGATGGCCATAAGATCCCTGGAGAATGTGTTCATCACATCAATAATAATCCGAGAACGCCGAATGTCTTGGGAGGAAATAGAGAGACATGCACCCTTATTTGGGTCCCCGGACACGGGGAAATACAGGGAAACTGCATGCCGGATTCGTCGCCGTATGCAGACGGTTCTACATAAAGTAGGTGTTTCAGTCCCAAGGAGTAAATAACTTATTGCGCACATGTTTAATCTTATTGCAAGTCAGAGGTAGAACGATGAAACTACCTGTGGGAAGACCAGGAAAATCTGGCCCATCATAGATGAAAAAAGGACACGGCGGGCATTACAGCTGTCCAGAAATCACCCAAGAAACCTAATTGCTGGCCCATTAGCAAGCACGCCCCGAGGCTGGGCCTCCCTTATAATTACTTGTGTAGAAGTTGTGGTAACGAGGAGGTGGAAGAGTCAACGGAACATTTTTTATGTAATTGTCCGGCATTCGGAGATTTAAGACCTGAAATGTTTGGTCGAAGAGCCCTTAGGGACAAAACTTGTCTCTCTGATATTGATTTAAACAGGATCCAGTCCTTTATTGAATCGACCGGGTGGCTGCTTGAAAATACTAGCAGCCATGCAACATAGGACCCTTGTGAGACAGAGTAAAATGGTGACACAACGGGAACTAATTAATAGACCCATGTGAGCTGAGCTGTTCTGTGCTGACCTATGAGAGACTTAGGAAGTAAATAACCCAACCTTACAGCACTGCACAAAAACTTTCAAAGTGTGCATATTCGCCATATACTTCACTTCTGCAATGCTAACTTTTTTTTTCATGAAGAAGTATTTTAGTTACCGTTGCTTTCTAAACTTATTTGCTTTACTTTTATTTTCTACTGAATATTTGGCTAATTAAGCCTTTTCGATCATATCTAGAGCCGTTCGTATCAGTTGTATACCTCTAAACTAGCGAACAGAATTTTCAGATCATAACAAATAGGTATAGTGACCATTTAGGGTATATTAGAAGCCAAATTTGTCCCTTTCATATTAATTTCTTTTCCTTTTAAATACGTTGAGGACTTTAAATCTTCTTTCGTTTTGGTTTCATATTATTTTTCTTAATACAAGTATATATTTAGTTATTTTTTTTTTTTTTTTGTTGTTGAATGTAAAGTGTTTTGATATTTCTTTCTTTCATTTTGTGTGTTGAAGTATGAGTATCTTCTGGTGGCATATATGTATGTATGTATCTACGTTCATTTGTATATTTGTATGTAAGTCTTCTGACTTTATTTAAAACCAAATTTAGTTGCAAAAAAGTATTTATTTTTTAACTCATTCATTCATTGATTGTTTTCTTATTTTGCTGTCTGTTTCATATAGAAGTTCAAGGGTTAAATTGTGGGAGTCACGTTTTTAGGAATAAACTTTTTTCGTCTTTTTGGTGACTTTAGATTATGTTGAAGTTTATAAAGCAGCCAAAAATTTATAGTTGTATTTTTATTATTTACATACATACATATGTATATTATATATTGTAAATATATGTATATATATTACATATGTGTATATATGTATGCATATATATAGATATCTGAAATTTATTGATGCATGTTAAATAAAGTTTTTAAAAAACATTTATATTTTATATAATTTTAAATAACATTTAAAGTAAAGGTCTACAAAGTCTAAGTGGTATTTTAAATGTAAATTGTTTCATTACTAAAAACAAAATAAGTAAGAAAGTATAGAAGGTCAATCCCGACAATGGGACACCCTACATCACAGTATTTACATACAAGTTTTCGAGAGTAATCCGGTAAATGCCAATGGCCAATAATGAATCTAAAAAAATTAAGATTTTATAATGAGGTTAAAATTTGTATAAGAGTTATTTGTGTTGAATACTAAATATATAACTACACAAGGGAACAAGAATTTTGTTGATTAAAAACTGAATGTTGTTTTAAAGGAAGCTGAATGCAAATCTGTATTCAGTTTTTTTCTATCAGGTCGACCAGAAAACGGTGCACCATATTCACTTAAAGCGACCGTACACGACATGTATCTGACATGTCAAAATCCCGCCGCAAAATACATACATGTCGTGTGTAACCTTTTTAACTTTGCTTCTTAAAAAGTCAGACACAAAGTCATCTGACAAGATTTCAATTTTCTTCTGGCAAACCACCTGACATCAGAAATCTATGCCGGGAAGAAACCGGCAGCGGCGTCCACTATTGACGGAATTATTATCCGGCTGAAGTTAATAATTTACAATACCGATATATGTATGATAATTTCACCATTGAATAGAAATTATATACATATATTAAGAAAAAACATTTCATTATAATATCTTAAATTGGTCATTTCCACTTTAAAGAAAAAAATGTTTAAATGGCTGAACTCTTTTTCGGCAAAAGCAGAAATTTGTATGGCGGCCGCACGCTATTTTGAAACCGAGAACTACTTTGGTTTCTGCTATAACTATGCGAAAAAACATAGACAATGTCAGAAGCAAATTACATGTACGTTTGTGACCGAATATTATAAACCCTATGTAAAACAGCAATTTTGACAGCCATGCCCAATTACATATGACTTGAAAAGTTGACAAGTCAGATGTAAGAAACATGTCGTCTACATGCAGCTTTAAAAAACCATAAAATTCGCTAACAATATTATCTTTAAGCCGTGCTCACATTGTTTTTAAATTTACCCAGTTGTTTCAGAGATACAGTTGAAGTTAAAAAAAAATAAATAATTAAAGAAAACAAAATTTTCTATTTAAAAATTCATAAAACCTTAAATCACACTTTTAGTAAAAAAAACAGTTAGTCCCCTTTTATACATGCAAAGTTTACTTTGACAAAGTTTTTTGAATTCTCTTTTAAACTTTGTTCGGTGTTTAGACGTACAAAGTTTAATTTGACAAAGTTTTGTTTTCTTTTGTTTGAATATAAATATTATGTAAACATCGTTGCCAGAATGATGGTTTTATCATATTTTTGATGTTTTTTTTTGACAAAAATACCATTTAAAATTTTTTTTGTCAAATAACGATTTTTTTATTTTTAAAAATAATGATTTACTTTAAATAATTTTGTTATTCGTGCTTAATTCCCAATTTGTATTATTTGATAAAAACACTGAAATTTATTGTTGATGGGATAAGCTATTCCTATGTGCATTTCACTGGTTGCTTAGGCCAGATCATCAGGAAACTTCATCCATAAAGATTTTAGAAAAACTAAAGATATTAAACCAACTAAGACTGTTAAGCGTATAAGAATTACAGAAACAGTTCTATTTGTAACAATATCAAAGTTTAAACAAAATCATCAACAATAAACAGTGAGTTTTTCTCTCCTTACATTCCCCACTACAATTGATTGGAATTCTTTCAACATTAATTGTAGTTGTAAGTAGGTTAAGAAAAAACAAAATAAAAACAAAAACAACTCGCTTTATAAAAAAACGTGTTGCCAGTCAGTTTTTTTAGGCCGTGCACCTGCCAGTTTATTATCAAAATAATTTTCGTGGGAATACAAAATTTAATTAAACTGATTTTGTTATTCGTGCTTAATTCCCAATATGTATTATTTGATAAAAACACTGAAATTTATTGTTGATGGGATAAGCTAATCCTATGCGCATTTCACTGGTTGCTTAGGCCAGATCATCAGGAAACTTCATCCAAAGATTTTAGAAAAGCTAAAGATATTATACAAATAAAACTGTTAAGAGAATAAGAATTATAAACCTCAGTTTTACCTGAAACAATATCACCGCCGACCATGTTTTGCATATTCTTCGAGAGCCTGACGTGACAGAGAAACACAAATTACAGATTCGAATTCAGCCTACCAAATTACCCTAGGAGGGATATTTGGTTGCTCTAGTCCAAAAATTGTTTGGCTAGTGTTAGATATTTTTCTTCTTACAACAGTTAATCGATACTCCTTGATAGACCTGCAAAAAAACGTCTCTTTTACATACTACAAAATTAATTTCATTCAAAATAACTCTGTTCAGACAGACAATTAATTTATTTGTTCTTAAATTTGTTTTTCTTTTTGAGTGATGCTCCTTTTAATGACCCCAAAATCACAAAATGAGGAAAAGAAATTAAGAAAAAAAAAAAAAACAAAAAAAAAAATCCATTCTGCGACTTTGAGTTAATTGTCTGGCTTGTGCCATAAAATGTATGACACAAATAAGGGCGTTGCTTTTACCACCTGTGATGAATAACATTTCTTTGTGGATAAGATCCTCCAATATTGAAGTGTACCCCCACACAAAATTATACGTTGAATTGGCTGACTCCGTATCTACATATACAAGCACACGTTCAATTACTGCTTTACATACCACAAATACACAGGTGGTGATGTTTAATTTCTTTTAAATTTATCTTTATTTGCTTTTGTTTTATTGTTGTCTTGTAGTTTTCAGTTTTGTTTTCTTTCAATTAATTAAAATACAGTTTTGCACAATTGGTGGCCATTTCTTTTTTTTCCTCCGGTTTCAACTTTTAACGTGAAATTTTGAATGTGTTGTTTTGTATTTCTTATGTCGATGATTCTGTACTTTTTAAATGTATCCGAAAGTACGCCAACTCATAAGTGGAGAAACTAAAGAAGAAAAATGTTTGGAGCGAAAAAAGACTAACCCAGTTGGTAACTGACAGACTGCTGGGGTTTCTGTGTTGTTGTTTTTTTCTTTGTGTATTGATTTAAGTTCTTTTTTGATTCTAAAGTCAAATTTTAACATTTTTTTACTTTGTTTTCTATATTGAAATGCAATTGATCATGTTTAACTGTGTGAGGAACATTTGTAGTAACAAGTACAAAAGTATCTTGAGATGTTTGTGTAGGAATGTTTTTATTAAAAATTACGTTAGTTTTTCATGGGGTTTAAAAACACAAATAGCTAAATAATCTATATGTGGTTTAAAAAAACAAGTAAGAATGAAAGAATGTAAACCGAAAATTTTAATTTTGCAAGAGTAATCCTTTTATGGAATAAAAACCTTTCAGTTTTACTATCTGTCTCATCCCAGCTATATTTAATCTTTTGGTGTTACAGAATCCGTGAAAATCAGGTGCAGCCGATACAATTCACAGATCTCTTGTGATTTCTGCTGACCAGAAATCGTATCTAGTATCACGGGTTTTCTACAGCCCTACAGACATTGATTATTCGATCTGGATTTTATGGATCATACAATATTTAAAGAGTAGCACATGACATGACACTTTCCAGTCGTGGTAGAGGCTGTAAAAAACTAATACAAATGCTTTTTAAAAGTCTTTACTGAAACGAAACAGGTCTGGTATTGATACACAGATTTATAATTATTGCGACGAAATAAGTTCATGATTGGGCCATAATATGAATGTTAAAATGTTTTCTCTTTAGTTACAGATATGCAAGGAGATAAATATTTACACATAATTCAGATATAGGGTTATACGAGCAGGCCTGCCATATTTGCCGATTTATCGGCATTTTGCCGATTTTTTGCCTCTAAATTATCTAAGTGCCGATTTGCCGATTTTGGCTCAAAAAATTCCGATTTTTTGATAAACATCTTAACCAAAGAAACTTTTTGTTGGATTTAGTACAATTTATTAATTTTGGGTACCATTGAAATACTTGTTTCATTAAAAAGAGAGAACTGTTATTTATTTAGCGCATTTGCTAAGAAAAAAAGGTTAGATTTGTCCTATATTACATGCAGTGTTTGTTACGTATGTTTACCCAACACACACATGTTGCAATTGTAAAGAATAAAAAAACTTGATCAAAACTAAAAAAAATATCAGCAATTCTTTTGGAAATAGATTTTTACTTACAAAAAAGTTGAGGCAAGTTAAATTCAAAATTCACTTTTAATGAAGAAACTTAAATCAAAAAATTATTTTTATAAGTGCATTTGAGGATGATGCAAGTTTATCCGATAACTAATCTTTTGTAAGAAAGTCAAGTAAATTAACAAACTTTTTGGCAACAAAATTTAGATTTAAAAGTGAGAATTCTCCTGGTTCATTTCCAACAATTTCACATTCTTCCGCCAATGTGGAAAAATGTTAACCTAAATAAAACGAAATTTTATTGTACCATGAAAATTAATCTTTGCATAGAATTCATCATTCCAAAAATTATTTAAAATTTTAAACTATTTTCATGATGATATTAAAATTAAGGATTTAATAAAAATGTCAAGCTAATATGATTCTAAAATAACAAAAAGTACAAAACTTTAAAATAATTTACCCTAAAGTACAGAATATACGTATACATTTTTGTTTCTAATTACTTACAATTTATTTGTAAAACGTTTATTTTTTGTTGAATTTTATGCTATTAGCATAAGGTTATGCAAAATTGTTCTGTTTTGATATTTTTTCCCACAAAAAAAGTGTTTTACTGTATTTAAAATAGGTATTTTTGGTTTGCCGATTTTTTGCCGATTTCTTTAAATTAAAATGCCGATTTTTTTTTGAAAATATGCCGATTTCTTACCAAAATGGCCTGGCACCCCTGTATACGAGTGTTATATAAAAATCGCTCCTGTATAAATATCCTCTCTGAAATCTGGGCCATATAGTAACATATAATTTAGCTACAGAACTATGTGGTTAAAAAATCAGTCGCTAATTGGCCAAGGATGAATTTAAATTTAAAAGTCTTAAACAAATTCTAACTGTGTCTTAAATGCAAAATTTTATGTAGTCATATACATTCGTTTGGAAGTAAGCAACTCTTAAGTGAAATAAAAAGTAAATGTGTACATGAAATACAATGTTCATATTTTTTAATACGACGGGCTGGCGTGCAACTCAGTTGTCTTATCAGCTTTCATGGAAAATGTTAAACGATTTTTTGCTTTACTTCTGGGAGACTGTATTTGTTCCATATTATAAACGACAGTCGAGAGATGAAGAAGCTAATTTAGCATTTAGGTAAATAGAGTATATCACCATTTTTTCACTTCATATAGCTGTTGTGTACGGTGACCATTCGTCCTATTTTTTAATAGAACATTACTTTTTTTTTTGATATTTATGATGTACTTTTTAATTATTTTTTTATAAAAAAAAATTGGACAGTAGATTGTCTTTGTTTGTGAATTGTCCTTTTGTTGGATTAGGAATTTTTTTTTTAAACTTAAAAACTATATGTTTTATTTTCCCAAAACAGCAAAATTACAACATTATTACAGCAAAACTAGGTGATTAACATTAATCCCAGCGTTTGATCGAATTCTACAATTGTTCGTGCCATTAAAAGAATATTTTCTCTCTCAACAAATGTGCAAAAATTATTTTGATGATCCATGTGCTGAATTGTGTCTGCATTTGGCACATAGCCAAGCTTTTATATTCCTTAAATATATTTATCGTATAGTGTCGCTACACATTTCAATGCCAGAACCTGCTCTTTCTTTTAAGGTTTTTAAATTAAAATAAATTGCCCGCAAAGAGAAAGTGGGTAAGTAGCATTTCGACTTCACGGTTTAAATCAAAAATTTAACATTTTGATTGGGTGAGAAGTGAAGAAAAGATTTTACATCAGTCGATCAAAAATAGATAGAACATTTTGGCCTTTAGTGTGCCAACAAAAAGATTACTTTCAACTGCTAATAGTTTTTGGGTTATTGGAGTCCCAATTAAAAGATATTACTTGAGAATTACTTTGTTGTAAAAAGTGTTTTTATAAAAAACATTCAACAGAAAAATATCAATTATTTTTAATTATAAAAATTTTTTTAAAGACTTTTACATAATTTTTTATATGAATTTCTAGGCATATTTTATTTATTTTTCAGAGACAATAAAATAAGTATAAGTATTACTAGTAGTTCTACTTCTAATATCATATTTTTTGAATCATCTTCACAATAAAAATTTGTGCTTCAAACGAAGCAAGTTTGTAAGGGAGTTTCGCTTTCCATACCGCTTACGGAAGACATGAATTTTATATGGCGAGTTCACACTTTGAATCAATACATTGTTGACACAAAAGGCGCTTTATTCATCGCATATAAAAACTGGTGAACGTACAACCAGCTTTACACATTGATATGATTTTTTACAGTTATTTTTGATGTTCTCCCTTACAAACCTGCATCGTAGTAAGTGAATGTCGTGGCACTTGAAATATTATTTTTTTTATGAAACTTGTTAAGAGCTCCTTCAATTACTTCACTGCATATCTGTATGTCTTATTGCGTAGCGCATAATTGTGCGCTTATATTTTTAAATGTACCATTAGTGCTTCGCAAAATGATGAAATTTTTTATTGGGTTATTACCTTTACACAACCCTGATACTAATAATCATTTTTACTATATTTCGAAATTTGCCTTTTTTTGTTGAAACAGAAAAAATGGTCAACGGGCAGAATTAGTCGACAGTGACTCCGTTTCGATACCACACAACTTGTCAAGAATAGTTAGCCCCGATCAAGCTTGACCCAGGGCAATACTGAGGTGGCGATATCTCAGAGAGTCCCTGTAGAAGGTAGTTCCCAAATAATCCATGTGGTGTTAAATTAAACGCTAACAATAAAATTTTGCAATTAATTTACAAAAATAATAGTTACACAACAAAAAAATTATAGTTATTTTTTATCGGCATTAAAAAAAGTTTGCTTTTCTGATGCAGCGCAGTGATGTATTTACGAACATGCCCATACTTTTTGAATTTAAAGTTTGTTTTGTACTAATAATTAATGTAATCGGTTCATGTGTTTATTGATATATGAAATTATTTGATTGGGTATTAAAGACCGTACTTCCTCTTATGTTTTAATTTAAATACCTTCCGACTACTATTGTTTTCTAACCCGGTGTGCTTCGCCTCATCCCATTTAAATTAAATTAGTAAACATTTTTTAAAACAGATTTCGCTTGTCGATAATAGATGCTTTACACTATCACACAAATCTTAAGTATTTTGAAAAAAATACAAACCTGTCATGATAAGTTGTTATTGTTTTTTGAAAATTATTAATCAGGGAAGCATTTTCGAAAACTACTTACATGTCGGTTCACACACGTCAAGTTTGACTCGTCGGGAAGAGAAATGCCATTATCTTTTTCCTTCTCTCCTAAAAGGTCAAGACTTGACGAGTCAAACTTGACGTGTGTGAATCGGCATTATAGGGATAGCGAGTAACGGCCTTAACGAAGCAATTTAAACCAAACTTTAAACTTCTTATTTTTGTATGAGTGGTTTCAAGCTTAATTTTCCAGTTCAGATCGCTTTCTGACCGCGTGTAATAGTACTAATAGGGAAAAGAGAATGCTATTTATTTTCCTCTCTATCCTAAAAACCCAAGACTAGACGACTAAAACTTGAACAGTGTGAACCAGCGCTTAGTTTTCTTAATAGGGGTCCGCACAGTGTATTTTATTTGGTGTTTTATTGTGCTGCCATCTACATAATGATATTGACAATGCTTATTGATTTTTGCATGATATTTTTGAGGCTGCCATCTACATGTAAGTAGAGACATGTTGAATTTTGCTGCCCTTTTTGGTGTTGCCATCTTTCGCTGGGTTTTTACACCATTTGATAGAGTTAGTTATTTTGCCATCTTGTTATGAGAGGTGCCATGCCCACTTGAAAGCTAACAAATTTGTACAGCCAATGCCAATCCACGGATAGTCAGGACTCTATAGGGAACAAACGAACCGACACACAAACAAACAAACGCATTTTAATTTTTCTATATATAATTCTTTAATTGATTGATTGTATTGCCATGACATTTCATTACGCTCTCACTGCCTCAAATATTTTCTCACTTTGCCTTTAATACCCAACGAACTTTTAAAAATTTGATTAATTATTAATTAACGTAATGCCTTTTAAGGAATTTAAGGTATTTTTATATGTATCTGTTTACTTAAAAAATATTTGTATTGATTTCCTCACCAAGCAACAATACCTTAATTGCCTTTTTTTTAAATTAATACTTAATCTTCCGCCTAAAAGTAAAATCAATATATCATCAGTATTAATTCGCATTAAAAGGATATCACTAGAGATTGGTTGCATTTTGGCTTAGTTTTATTATTTACAATATAAATTATCTAAATGCTCATATCAAAAACGCATGTTTACGAGTTCTTTCGATTTAAAACGCAACTCTATACAGTTTTTTGTTGTTGTTGTTGCATTTTGTAAACGCTAAACAATCACGCAATTTAGTGGCAAAACAAACTGAGTGAGAGAGGTCGTACGACCTGACAAACCCACCTTTTGGAAGATAAAGAAACGCGCGCGACCATTTAAATTGATGGCAGTGTACGAGGTTTAAGAAAAAGAAAGAAAGAAATAAAAAATCTTTGACTTTGTAAACTTTTTGTTTAAAATTTAAGTGTAATGTATATTTTTTAATGTTGTAAGTAAAAGCCTACTTAACTGAGTTACATTTACTGTGATTTTACGTGATTTTTCTTAACAACGACACCAGTCATGCCAAAGAAAGGAAGTCAATGTTTTTGGTTTAATTTTGCTGTTTAAACGCCTCATTCTGTTCTTAAAGTCAGGATTTGGGAAATATATATTGTGTTGATATGAATGTGTATGTTTTTAACTTTTTAAGCGTTATATAAGGCTGTTCAATTTTAAATGCGTATTTGCGAGCTTAATGAAGCTAGCGATTACTTTTAAGTGTAGTCTGAAATTTCCTTATAGGATTTTGTATAACATCCTGAAAATATCATATTGAAATTGCTTCTTAACTTGTTTAAAGCAATTGAAAGCTACTTTGATTCTCCTTAAATATATATATATATATTTTTAATTTTCTAGCAAGCTTTAAATTGCATTTCAATTTTTAAAGCTCACTGGGAGTGAGCTAGTCTATCAGCGCTAGGGTTGCGGGTTTGATTCCCGCCAGAGACTCTGGTTTCTTTCCTGCAGGCAAGCGTAGAGCTTCGCGGGATTAGCTAAAGTCTGGTACTCTGTTCAGTATTTCGTGCGAAATGCAATATAAAAAAAAAATTTTCTGTGAAATACAAACGAAAAAATGTTGATAGAGTTTTACTCTGTTTATATTACGAAAAACATGCGAAGTATTTCTAGCAACATTTTTAATTTCCGTGCGAAACAAGTGCAGCTCATATTATTTCGCACGGAATTTTAGGCAACAGTTAATCATTTTTTGTAATATTTTATTTTGTATTTGTGAGGTGGGGTTTATACACTGAGAAAATTAAAAGCTTTAAAATCAAAGAAAAAAGGTCTTTGTAAAATTGTAACGAAAATATCTTTGTTAGAAGGAAAAAATCCTTGCATCAATGATATATTCTTTAAACAAGCAAATGGTGCGTCTTTAACACAAACGACGAAAATTCTTTGAAGCTTAATCAAAGAAATTATCTTTTCCGTAAAGATAAAATATTTGCTACAACGATTAATTTCTTTGCTAATAAGGGATTGAAAAACGTATTTAAAATTAAAGACTTTTCTTTGTTTTTTTAAAGCTAAGCATCCTTGCTATAAAGACAAAGTCTGTAACTTTAAAGAATTTTGTCTTCAATGCATAAGTGAACATGTTTGCTTGTTCACACATGTTTGCTTGCAACGGTAAACAAGAGCGGTTAAAAAAAATAAAGATAAAGTCTGTATCTTTAAAGAATTTAGTCTTCAAAGTTAAATTTGTATACGAATGCATAACGAAATCGGCTATAGCCGATTGATTACAATATATGTAAAAAATAAATAGAATTGTTTTCGTGGTTGTGATTAATTGTAAGTCAGTCGATAGGAACGCTCAATTGTGCATGTGCTGTATATGAACTATTTTTTATTTTTATTACATTAAACTAAAATAAAAAAATTTTATAAAAATGCTGTGTTTGGTTTCATTAAATATTTTATTTTGCAGAAAAATTTTAATTTTTTAAAACATTTCTATAGCAGATTTTAAAGAAAATTGCCTTTGTTTCTACATATCAGTCTTAAGTATTTCAAAGAATTATTTCGTTGAATTTAATTGCGTTTCTTTGTAATAATGTTAAAATTACGTCTTTGTTACAATGAAAATTGTACTTAAAATCAAAAATTAAAGTCTTAAGACTAACGAATGAAAGTCTTTGTGCCAAAATACTTTTCCTTAGTTTAAGGACTTTTTTCATGTGTTTCCAAAGACGTACATCCTTGCTACAAGATTTTAAGTCTTTGATTTTAAGTATATATTTCATGGGAATCTAAAGATCTTTGCGCCTTTCCGGTAAAGACGTTTTGTCTTTGGGAACAATCTGACCAATAAAAGTCTTTGCAACAAAGTGTATTTTCTTTGATTTTACGATTTAATTTTCTCAGTGTAACAAGTGTTTCAAAAAAAAATTGTAGAAAAGTGCAAAAATTAATAAACAAATTAAATTTTTTTGTTTTTTACGATAGAAAATTATTAAAATAAAATTGTTTTACTGTTTTTAATGACAATTATCAAAACACATGGTTTTTTTCATAGATGGGGGTAGTGCACTAGTCTAAAAAGATTGCAATAATTTTGTTGATGTTGAGTGATGAATTGAAAATTAGCAATCTTACTACACATTAGTGATTGTAATGTTG
The DNA here is from genome assembly GCA_949318255.1 of Pollenia labialis. Taxonomy (NCBI): domain Eukaryota; kingdom Metazoa; phylum Arthropoda; class Insecta; order Diptera; family Polleniidae; genus Pollenia; species Pollenia labialis. The sequence continues at coordinate 112,678,146 of OX439141.1, forward strand.
AAACATTTTGCGCTAAAAAAAATAGTTTGATTTAAAAAAAGCAATCATCAGTTAATTGCAGTTTTTTGTCTTCACTTATTTGACTAAAAATTATGCACACAATTTAAAATTGTGTTTTAATGATTAAATCCAAGAATTATTCCGTTACTGACAGAATTTCATTTAGTTTAATTTCTTTTTCGTATGCAAATCATCGGAAAAATCAAAAACCATGCACGTACAAAATTAAATTTATTTAATTTTTAGCGATATTAAGTTTTCGTTCAGCTTTTTGATGTTGTGTATGGATAACCAAAATTATTGTACCTTATTTGGAAACTTACAGAAATGTGGGTGCCACGCCCACTTCTTTAATTCCGCATAATTTTTTAGAGAGTTTGTTTATTGAAAACTCAGCTATGCATACCAAATTTGGACAAATTTTCTTTTACCGTTCTTTATGAATAAATAAATCTGTTTAGTGCCATGCCCACTTCTCTAATCCCGTTCATATTTTGGCGGATGTTGTGTATGGAGAACCAAGATATGGAAACTTTGGATGTTTTAATTTTCCAAATATACAGAAATCTTTATTGTATTTGTATCATGGTGCCATTTCCACTTCTCCAATCCTGCCCACATCTTTTCGGCTATTGTGTATTAGAAAAAAAGATGCTTGTACCTTATTTGGCTTTTGCCGTTTTCCAAAAATGCATACATAGAACATTAAAAAGTAAAAACAAGGGATTAATGAGTAAAATTAGAGGCCGTCGCGTTTTTTCTCATATTTCAGCCATTTGTATACCTTTCAAGCTGACTTTTTATAGCGAAAACTTCTGGACTATATGTAACATAACTGCCTTTCAATGACATGTTTTGTTTATTTCCTTTATAATAAAACTCTTGAGTTCTTTTCTTGCAACTTTAATAAAAAAACACAACACTAACACTTTTTCAATTCACAAACTTTATTAAGAAGTTAGCCACTTTAACAACCGTACTTTACAATATCGACCTCTATTTGTGATCTACACACTTTAATGTTTAACCTTTCGATGTTCTACAGGGTGGCGCAGAATGAGCTATATGGTTTAAATGGTTTGTAGGTTTTTTATCTATGCGATTATTATAATTTTTTTAAATACATTATATTATTGTGTAATTTTTTGGAATAAGCTTTGAAAAATGATATCCTGAAAGTGATTATCGGCATCGTACGTGCTTTCTTCGCATATTTTCCATAACTTTTCGCAAAATTTCGGGTGTAATGACCATGATTTCATTTCGATTGTTGATTTTTAGTTAGAACATGGTTCTTGGTATGAAAGTGAAATAAATTTGCAAACTTTTGACGAAAAATCTTTCGAAAATAATAAAAGAATTTGTAGCCAAGTCAACCTAAAAAAAACATAATTTCGATGGTCCCTGAAAAATTGAAATTTGCAAGGAATTTTAATTTTTTAAGTTTAAAATACGAATTGTTTTGAAAAAAATGTCAAACTAATGTACAGAATATATATGTACTTAAATATCTTTTTAATTAACTACAATTTATATATAAAAAAATTAAAGTGCCGATAATGCCAAATTTTTTTTTAAATATGCCGATTTCGTATCAAAATCTTCTGGCACCCCTACTTGACATATATGATTTACATGTACACGCGCAGGTTCTTAAGCTAACTCATGCACACTAAGTTTACGCCTTTTGTCATCAAACGTTGACCGAGTTAAAAAACAAAATATATTTTCATAAAAACGAAATCGATGAATATATTGCCACACTATCTTCATAAGATCTTATATTATTATGGTATACGCCAGTAACATCGACCGATGTTGAACATATATTTTCAATAAATTTATTTGCATGGGAACCGAAGATAATTTCAATTTTAAAACTTGAAAAAACACATGATGAACACTTTGTAATAAACATTTTTTAAATTAAGCTAATCAAAACTTATTAGTATATATTTTTTCGAGTGTATATTATTCTGCATATATTTAAAGTTTTTTCGGTTTCTCTTCTTGCATATTGCACACATTTTTGTGCATATTTAAAATTGTATTTGTCATTACAGTTAAATTGATGTATTTAGTAGAAGAATAATACATATTTTTCAAAGAACATACCTAACAAAAATCAAATCAGTTTCAAACCCTGCGAAAACTTATAAACTAATAAATATATTTAATACCAATAATATTTTGTTTTAACACATTCATGTTGTAAGCAGAAGGAAGGCATCATGCCTTAATGTTTGTTGTAAGTTTTGCTTTTCTTACAAATATTGTTGTGTTGTCGTTGTTCGTACGATTTTTTTGTTTTTAGTTGATGATGTTGCTGTGGTTGTTGTTGTTGTTTCGTCGTCCAAGTTGTATTAATTTGAGTAACCAAATACAACAAACATTTACTGTAAACTACATTAATGTTGCAACAACAGCAACATCAATAATAACAAACAACCAACCAACAACTTAGAGAGGAAGAAAGAAACAAATAAAAAAATAAAAGTAACTCAATATTTTGCAGTTACACGTTAATTTAAGCACAAATTGAATTAATAAAACATGTTAAACATTGTGTGCGGTCCGAAAATATTTATTAATTTATGCACGAATATCGCCTGCCACCAATGGCAGAAAAATTTTTTCGCAAAAAAAAAATGTAAGTAAACTGAATGAAACAAAAAACTTAAGAAACACACACTTCAAACGTTTTTTAAACTAAAGCAAGCACCTTCGAAATTATTACACTATTTCTATGTTGTTTTTTAAGACCAGAAAATCATAATGATTTATGCTACCCTGACCCACCTGCAAGTGCTGTTTTAGACACGTCAGGTTTAGCTGATCAGTTATTCGTGTATTTTCTCTTGATCCGGAGTGTGTGTTCAAATAAAATCAGTTTGTGTCGTAAATTTTCTTATTCTTTACCTTAAACTTACTGGCAATTTTACGATGTCGAAAGAGCGCTTTCATTAGCACAAATACATTTAGAACCAAAACAATTTTTTTAGAATTTAAGTGAAATATGCAGTTAAGCTCATCTCGAGTATTACGAGTACAATAACAGAAGGAAAAAGGAAACTGACTGATACGGTCAAGTCGGTACCCATTTCTAGTATTTTTCCCCTCTCTTCTAGGAACGAAGGACTTTTACAAGTCAGACTTGATGTGTGTAAACCTGGAATTAGTTTCGTAATCGCCGCAAAATTACTTTTTGGGCCGGTTTTATTATATCCGTAAATAAATCCATACGTCCGGTTATGTGTCGGTAGGCCAAGGGCTTTAATTGTCCATAGAATCCATATGGGGTTAAGTCTAGGAAATCACTTTAACTTATGCAGAGTAAAAAAAACTGTTTTCATTTACTTGGAAAAGTGTAATTTCAAGAGTAAAAGCGAAAGATTTTAAAGGAAACGGTGTACTATTACACTTTATTTAAGTCTGCAGTACATTCCTGACCAAATTTAAACGAAAAAGAATTAAGTAAGAAAATCGGGCGTATTGATCGCATTTTAACTGTGTAAACGCAATTTGAATTTACAACCAATTCATATGCGTTTTACTTTTTACATTTCTCTTTTGCAAAAATTTTTCCTCCTTCTTCTCGGCCCGATTGTTGCTGGTGCTTAAAGATAAAATTTTTAAAGGTCTGCTTAAATTAGTGGGACAAAAAAAAGAAATTGACGTGATTGGTTTGCATTAAACATACACACAAAAAAAAAATTGTGTGTTAGTAAAAAACAAACTGTTTCTTTATAAAAAGCGCTAAGGCAGACTTTATGCCTGGACAAAATGAAAAAGTACCAAAACCTTTTTAAAAAAATCATAATTTTTAGTTTTCATATATTTTTCCCTGATTTTGGTTTACAAGTTACATAAAACTATAAAGCAAATGAAACATAAAAATTAGAACATGTTAAATGTTTTGTATAAAATTTACATGAACATGCAACAGCATTCATAACTGTGTGCCAATATGTAACAATGTGTTGTTGTTGTATATTTTTTTGCCATGTATTGTGGCAGTAATATGCAATAGCAACATCAACTTTGGCGGCAAATATCGTTTGCTTTTTGTTTGATCTCCACTTACTCACACGTTCATTCGTTCGTTGGCTGTTTACCTACACTTGAGTGTGTTTGACAACCTGTAAAATACAAAAAAAAAAAATTTAAGGGTCTTAAAAGTTGACAAGAAAGCTTTTGTTGTAGGTTGTCGAAAATTATTTAAAGGTATAAAAAATTAATCGATTTTTTATAGATTCATATGACAAATATGTACTTATGTTTTTGTGGGTATTTTTTTTTATATTGTATTTTGTCCAAAAATTGTATATTGTACTTGTAGATTTAATTCCTGTTGGCAATATGTTGACATTATTTGGTAACAACGGTTTTTTCGTTTTTTCAATGATTACTAACCCAATGGGAATTCAATACATGTCGCACTTGATCATAAAGAGGGTATTAACGCAACATTTTTATTTGCTCACTTTTTTGGAAATAAATCGACACGTAATCTTCATATCTACCCACTGTTAAAATTTTTAATTTTGTCTACTTTTTGGCAATGAAACGGCTGGTTTAAAAATTCTTTCTTATATGCCTTCAATATTAAATTATATCGAGTTAATACCCTCTTTATGATCAATTGCGATGTGTTCACTTAATTAAAAGTATTTAATTTTTTTTAGATTGAAGATCATAAATCTTCTTAAAGGCTGTTATTTAAGAACTTTTTGAACGTTTTAATCTAAATTTTGATATTTTAATTGGTGCCAAGTCATAACGTCCAAAAAGTGTCATAACGTCGACGGACACTGTGACACTTTTGTAAGTGTCATAAGGTCCGTAATTACTAAAGAGGTTAAATACAAAAAATGATCTACATACACGCTGAGAAAAACATGTTTTATTATGGTCACAACCAACAAAACTATTTTTAAAGAAACTAATTTTACCATAATATGGTTGTCGGTTACAATGTTTTGGTTAAATTAAACATATTATGGTTAAATTTTTTTTAAACATGGTTTTGTTGCTTATTCTTTGGGTGTATGCATTAAATATATAACGAAAACACTTTTGGGCAAAAGGATTTTTTTCTCTATGGTATAACAAATACCGGCTTCGCTAACTAAAGCTTATCTGCACAGAAGGCCTTCGGCCATATAAAAAATTTCGTAGAACAAAATATAAACAACATCAAAATTTCAATGTTCACCAACTTCAGTGGACTGCATCTTTTTAGCGCTGTTTAACGAAAGATGTCAAATTACAGCTTGAAGTCTCAACTAAAATTTGAAAAGAATTCAGCTGCTCCTTCCTGCTCTTTTCCAAAAAAAAAAACAGAAAAAACTATAAAATGATAAATTAACAAAACATGAATTTTCTTTTATGCTTGTTGTTGTTGCCATAATTCTTTACTGTTTAAGGCAATAGTGTTTATTGTTATGTATTTCATTCTTGAAAAAAGCATAAGCTTCAAGGAATAAGGACTATAGAACTTATAGATTACATCATTCGCAAAGAATTGGACGTGTAGCCACTTATGATAATGATGTTAAAAAATTATTAAAAGACTATGCTTAAATAACTATTCGAGTTTTTTCTATTTGTTTTTTTCTATGGCAGGCCGGCGTAAAATTGGGCAGGTCAGGTTTATAACCATATATATTCAGGAGCCCATTCTACAATTATAATATTTATTTTTTATGAAAATTGAGGTTATGCATTAGAATTCAAGGGAGTTATTTCACTATTTCAATACAGGTTTTATGGGAGGTGGGCGTAAAAGTGGACGGATATTCTTCAAATTTCACACAAATGATTATGAGTGTTTAAAAATGCTATGTGCCAAAAACAATGCCGTAGGTCAAAATTTAATTTTCACTTACACTTACTACTATGGTAGGTGGGCGTAAAAGTTGGCGGATCATTTTGATTTCTTAATTTTTTTCTTGATTCAAACAAAAAATGCCTATGCGCCAAATTTAATTACCCTTCGCCAACTTTTTCTATTTTTTGCCGCTCGTTCTATGAACTTTAACCAATGTGCGCCATTGGTATAGCAAGATATTTTTCGGCGGCAAAACTATAAAATTCTTTTTTTTTACAAATATATACATGTATAAGAAATTCTAGAAACAACGATTTGTCTGGGGTGGTACAGATCCCCCTAAAGGCCCAATCACAATGTACTTAAGTTGGCTTAAGAAAATGTGCGAATACATGTTAATTATATGAGGCAACCCATGTTGAACTTAAGGAAACTTTTTGCTAAGTTTAATGAAACTGTCATTTGCTTAAGCAAGGTGCGAATCTAATCGGACATTCCGTACGGAATCAAATGTTTTTTATTTTGTTTTTGTTTTTTTTTAAATACATTTGAGAGATTTTTTGTTAATTTTTGACAGTAGGTTAAGCAAGGCTATGCATATTATGGTTAGGCCTTAAATCCTTCCAACGACCAAGCCCGACCAAGCCCGACCATATACAACTTTTCGAAAACAATTATTTTATATTAACCCTCCGACGAGCGGTAACTTTTTATTCGGTCGTTGAGCGGTAAGGTCCGTAGGGACCTTTTTTGAAAATGCATTGAATTTTGCTAAAATTTATATAAATTTTAATTAATTTTGATGTTCTTATTTTGTAATTGTTATGAAAATGCATTTTAAACTTTTGTTTTAAAAAATTTAATACATTTTTTAGTCATTCATGTGAAAATTCAAACAAGGTCCATACCGACCTTACTGCTCAACGGCGTACTAAAAGTCTTTAAGATAAAAAATAAAATACTCTGCAAATAAGATATCTCCTGGAATTAGTATTAAAACACTAATAACACTCGAATAATAGAAGTCATGAAATATTTAGCCATTCTCCCCATCCGTTTTTAAATGACACTTGTTTAAAAATGTAAAAAGTCCACCGGGACCTTACCGCGCGTCGGAGGGTTAATAATTATGCCAAAAAATTTAACTCATGATATAATGTGGTTTAATTCGCCAAGTAGAAGTTAAAAACAAGTTGAACAAGTCTACTGTTGTTTTCTTTTCTACAAAAAAATGTGCCTTTTTTTTAAAAAAATGCAATTTGGTTTCTGTTTCTTAAAAATTTTGCTCCCGAAAAGCATGAGTTTTTTAGAATAAAACAAGCCACCCTTTTCGGGAGCAAAATTTTTAAGAAGAAGACACCAAATTGAATTTTTTTTAAAAAAACGGCAAATTTTTTTGTAGAAAAGAAAACACCATAAGTGTAAACTGTTGTCATCAAAGTATTTGGCGATGTAATTTACAAGCATCCTTCTATGCTGATTCTGAAATTTTTTGATGTGGTTTTTAAATATCAATATGTATGTGATATTGTGATACGTATGTTGACAAAAAAGTTACTCTTTACGTTTTCCAATGCTTTCTTTCCATTCTTTTCAATGGTACTCAAATTTTATTTGCGTTCCAAAAAGTCCTTCAATAATTTAATAGCCCTTCAATAACTTTTAATGCTTCAATGTCGACTTCTTACTCTAAAATTGTTACAAAAACTTTAAGAATTTACTAATACATATCTGTCATATTGAATACCACATTACAAAAAGTACTTTTGTTAATTCAAATTGTTTTATATATTTAACAACGAAGTTATAATATTGAATAAAATATTTGTTAACGAATTTTAATTACGAATTTTTCATTTTGATAAAATATTTTGTTAATTACTCTCTTATTTCCTTTTGAAAGGATGAAATTCATTTATAATATTTGTTTGATTTATTTTTATTGATATATTTATATTTGTTGCATTTTGACAAGATAGGCTTTAATAGGTTCCATTTTTTCAATATAGGAACTAAATCTGGATTATTATCGTTTGAACTGAACTACAGTTTGTGAAAAATTTTTTTTTTTTTGCTTTTCAGTTTTTTTTTGTTAAAGAACTTACCGATTTGGTCAGCGTGTAAAAATTTCCTTTTAACTGAAGCAATTTTTATAAAAAATATGAATGCAAGTATGTATCTCTATATGCAGAAAAAAAATGAACTTAGGATAATTAAAAACTCAAAATTGTTGACGAAGTCTTTACGTTCTTACTAACCAACGAATCATGCAAAAAAAGTGAATTTATCAGCTTCTTACACTCTACATACAATTTTTCCAATTTCGTTCATCCAAAATGATTACAATTTGTCTTAAACTTTTTTTATAATAAATCCTCATTAATCAATTTACAAAAAAAAAAATAAAACGGGTCAAAATTGTGCAGACATAAACATAAAATTCAATATACCTACCTACAAACATACATGTAAACATACAAATCACTACATGCACTCCCAAAATACGAGACAAAAGGAACTAAAATACAAGTTGTGACAGAATAAGTTACTGAGTGAATGAATGATTGGGTGAGTGATTGAATGACTGTTATATTGGTGGCATGTACTACCGTAAAACGTAACAAAGTCACGATTTGCATAAATGACAAACCAACAAAAAAAAAAACCCAAACATTGTAAAAAAATGATTAAAGTAAATACTCGTAAACAAATATGCATACAGACACAAACTGTTGGTACCTGAATTAAAGTTGGCTTAAAAGCTTGAAGCAAAAAATAAAAAAGCCAATAAACAAAAAAAAAACACTTTGCGCAAATAAAAATAAAATCAACAGCAATTATAAACAAATAAACAAAAAATATATATTATTACATATTTGGTTTGCTTTCTGGTGTTTTAAATGCTTAAGAATTGTTGCCATAATCACACAGCAACAAAAACAACAATCAAAAAGGTTACACATTGAACTCCCATTGACACAAAGTTGTTAATGGTACGTACAGAAATAAAAAAATATAACTCCAAAGACACCTGTAAAAATGTTGGTAATAAAAAGTTTTGTTTTTTTTTGCAAATTTTTAAAAGTCTTTACTATTTAAAAAGAAACGAAAAAAAATTAAATCGTGTTACTGGAATTATGGCAATTATTGGTCACGTAATATTAAAAACAATCCTTTTCATTGGATTACAACTAAAATGCAGAAATAAATACTGCTGCATTATTTAAGAATCACGTTTGATACCAATTTGCTGCTAAATTTTTGTGGTGTTTAGTAAAATATTTTTGGGATTTTGGGAAGGACTCAAAAAGCCCAAAGTGTTTACAAAAATTTAAAAATCTTCCTTAAAAGTCAATTTTTTTTTTACAAAATTAACGTTTTACAGAAAACTTTATAAAATATTTTACCATTTGTGCAAATAAAATTTTTACACAAAAACCGTGTAAAAAATTTTTTTACCCAAGACGTCTAATAAATGCATAATATTTTTTATTATTTTCACCAAAATTCAATTTTTAAGACAAATGTTTCTTCGTTTTACACAAAAAGTCACATTTTACACAAAAATACCCTTTTTAGACAAAAAGGCCATTTTTATACAAAAAGTCATATTTTGCACAAAACATTAATAAATTTTACACAAAAAGTAACTTTTAACACAAACAGTAACTTTGTATACAAAAATAAACATTTCGTACAAAAATTCACTTTTTACACAAAAAGTCACATTTTACACAAATAGTCACATATCGTACAAAAAGTTACTTTTTGCACAACAATTCACTTCTTTAAAAGTAAATTTGTACACAGTCTCATTTTACACAAACAGTAATATTTTAAATTTCAATATTATTTATTAAGCTTGAGGTTTTTCTTTTTTTATAAAAAATTAGATAACATTTATTTTATAAAAATTCCAATATTTCGATACAGCAATGTGTATCATCGTCAGGTCAGTAATATTTTACACAAAAAACTCATGTTGTACACAAGAAGTCACTTTTGCCAAAAAAAGTTTTGTTTTACAGAAAATATTATTTTATACATAAAAAACACTGTTTTACATAAAAATATATAAAAGTCATTCTGTTAGACAAGAATTAAGTTTTACACATGTTTATTATAATACAGTGGGAGCTTGAATTTCGCAACTGAAATCTGGCCTTTTGGGATTTGCGAAAAGTACTTAATGACACCCAATTTTTTTATACAAAATTGTATGTTTTAATGTATATTTGCATACCCCAACCACCATTAGTGTTATACTTTGTATGCCATTCCGAGTATATATAGTAAATAAAGGCTTCTTGAGTAATTCTGAGTCGACATATCTCTTCATCGGTTGAAAACACGCTCATTTTGAAAACCACAAAATAAAAGAACAAAGTTTGTGTAAAATTGCTTCTTGTTATCCTAAGCAAATTGCGATTGAAATCCCGCAAAATCTGTTCAGTAGGACGAGAGTTATGAATCCTAAAAAATTGATAACTTTGTTACACAATCTAACATTAATGGTGGTATAATGCACGGATTGATATAAAATTCGTTCTATAAAACTAGAAATAAAATTTTAAAAATTCGTGAAGATCGTCCATAATTAACCATAGGCCCCATACAAACCTACTCTCGGAAAACAGTTTGGTACGCCTGAAACTGCAACGAATAATGTTTTTGTAGCAGAATTTGGTCTTTCGAAGTTTCAGAAGGCTTCAAATCTCATTGGAAAATATTGTGAAAATCGGTTCATAATTAACCATGTTCCCCATTTAATGCCCACTCTAAGAAAATATTTAAATACGCATAAAACTGTAGCAGATATATATTTGACTCGTTTATTTTGAAAGTGGTTTAAGCTCATTTTTCTAATATTGAGATATTTAAGGGTTTGTGTTTGATTTGTTTCAAAAATATTGCTAAGTGGTATTAATTTTTTTTTTTTTAAGTTTGTGACCTTAAACATGTTAGAAAATATAACGTAATACGTTTTGTAAACTTTACTAGAAAAATAAGCTGTGTTTCAGAACCTAAAATGGATTTAAACTACTTTCAAAATTAATAAAATGACCTTTTTGTTTGTGAAAAGGAATAAATCTACTTATTTCAAAGAAATTAAATAATAGAAATTGTAAATTTTTTATGTTTGATGTAGATGAATGTAATAGCTTTATTATAAATAAGGAAGCTTTCAATTTAGATACAGATTTTTATTTATGTAATTAAAAAATGCTTTTAAAAATAAATGTTAATTCATTCATTAAAAAATGTAATATACATTCATTTATTAAGCATAATATTATTTTTTCTCCTCATTTAGATTATTTGTGAGGTTGTTAAAATATTCATGGTGCATAGGTGGCATATACCTCAGTAACTCCATCATATCCTTATACTTAGGAGTTGAAATGGGACGTACATTTTTGTATAATGGTGTTAATTTTATTTTGTTGAAGTTCCTTGGTATTTCCCGACAAGGTAATGAGCCAAGTATTTTGAACTCTTTATCCACTTCCATAAATTCTTTATAAAACATTTTATAGGGTTCACTTTTTATAATTTTATATTGGAGCTATCAGCACAACATTATGTCATGCGGAGTTATTTCGAGAGTATTATTTGTATGGGAGCTTGGCCAAATATGGACCGATTACAATAAAATTTCGTAAGCTGTTTATGATTGCAATAAAATCAGTTTGTGCCAAATTTAATCTAAATACCGACATAATAAGATGGGTTATAGCCCTATTACGGAAGGAAGCTTGTATGGGGGCTATGTGAAATTATTAACTGATCCGGCTCATTGTTTTGTTATGAGGGCCCCGGTAGGCTGCCTAGTAGTGGGCTAGTCCATCAGTGCTGGAGTTGCGGGTTCGATTCCCGCTAGAGACTCCGGTCTCCTGCAGACAAGTGTAGAGCTTCGCGGCATTAGCTTAGGGAAAAATATTTTCAATATGCTTTGTCCATGTGCCAATTAATATATACACTGCCGCTCACTTGAATACGACATGTATGAAAACAAATTTTTGTGATGGGAAGGTTTCGCACAAATAACTACAGCAATAAACTTAGTTCCTTTTTTTATTAAACAGTAAACAGTTAGGAAATAATAATAAATGCGTTTACAATAAACTAAATACTGTTCAATATTTATTGTTGACCTGTGTCGATTATCTTTGTTGTTGTTTTTTGTTTGGCTTAAGGTCATATATTAAAATTATAAATAAAAAATCCACAAATTTTTGTATTTTTAATTTTGTTTTTTATTTTTAATCCGATATTTCGACCATACATCTATGGTCATCTTCAGGGGATTTAAAACACTGTCAAATTTAAACTACAAAAAAGTTGACACGTCCTCACTGTTCGTCAAATTTTCCAAATTTTCCATTGACCATAGATGTATGGTCGAAATATCGGATTAAAAATAAAAAACAAAATTAAAAATACAAAAATTTGTGGATTTTTTATTTATAATTTTAATATATGACCTTAAGCCAAACAAAAAACAACAACTAAACTAAATACTTTTTTAAGAATTTGTGTTTTATTAAGAAATGTTAAAATATTCACTTAAAATCTAGCTCATCTAAATACGACATACATTTAAAAGTGAAGGATAATGTTTAATACTTTTGAATTCCAACAATAAAAATAGTCACATTTATTTATTATCAGGCCTGTCACAGAAATCCATTCCGATCGAAAGTGATTACGGTTTATGTGAAGCAAGATACGAAATCACTTCCATTTTCGATCGGAATTGATTTCTGTGACAGTCCTGTATATTAATAATAAGTACTTCCATCTTTCTTGGAGATAACTTCGAAAATTCGGTTTGTAATGGAGTCACAAAGTGTCTTTATAACTTCCAAAGAAAAAGTATTCCAAGCTTCTTAAATGGCTTCAATTTAATCATGTTTGGTTTCCCGGAGTCATCAAATGTTCGTGATAACCATCCCCAAACATTTTCCATTATATTCAAGTCTTTGGAGTGTGGTGGCCAATTAAGTAATGCCACATTTTGCTCTTTTATCCATTATTTGCAGTATTTATCGGTAAATTATCATGGTGGTATGTCGATGATAATGTGCTAAAAATATTGGAAAATTGGGAACATATTTTATCCAAGGAATTTATGTACTAATAAGCACTCATTTTTGGGTTAAAAAATTGTAATATAACTTGGCTTCCCAAACTATCACGCTACCAGCCAACTATGATGACGGTGAAAATAAATCTTCTTCTTACACAAATAATGAAAATGGTATCTGTACAACCTGAGAAAAAACATTATTTAATATGGTAACCTCCAACAAAAAAATGTTTATAGAAAATTATTAACATGTTATGTTTAATCATATTATTGTTATCGACAACCACATTATGGTTAAATTAGACCTCCATCAAGAACACAAAATCATATTGTGATTGCCTCTAAAAATGTTATGGTTAAATATGATAATAATTTGTTTTTCAATTTACAATAGTATTTTGCTTTTTTCCAAGAGCAACATGTTATGGTTGAAAACCAACCGTGCTATTATAAGTTTTAAACATTATTTAATTATAAATAACCATAACATGCTCTGAGGCAACTATTATATAGTTTTGAGATATTGATGGAGACTTACTTTAACCACAATATGGTTGTCGATAACAACAATATGGTTTAATTAAACATAATATGTTTAAAATTTTCTTTAAAAATAGTGTTGTTGGAGGTGACCATATATAAACATGTTTTTTCTCTGCGTGTAGCCATCAAGTCCTCTAAATTGAATTTTTTTTTTATCGGAAAAGATTTCTTGGTGTCACTGTTTTGCCCATGTCATATTTTTCTGACCAAAAAGTATTCTAGTTTTTTTCTAGCTGTGTAAAGAAGTGGTTTCTTTTTAATTTTAAATCGCTAAAGACTAGAAGCTCTCTTTATCACCAGTTATACAGTTGCTAAGCCAGCCTTAAAATCGGGGTTTCTATTATTTGTTCTGAAGAACCCTGAGAGTTTGAGGCACTTGTGATGATAATTCTTTTATCTGCTAACGATATAACGGTATAAGTACTTTCATATTAAAACCACATTCCTTATATGGTTTAATTTTTCCAATTTCCTCATTTGATGAAGCTTTCTTTCTTCACAGTTTATACAAATTAGATGACAATAATTTAAATGCGGTTAAAATTAATCAAAGTTAACTTTTTACCGGCTACCATTTTAAAAACATAAATAATTCCAAAAGTGTCGTATTCTGCTGAGCCAAAAATTCCAATATTTTTAACACAAAATTAAAAAAAAAAATGAACAACTATGTAATGTTTTGTTTTAAAAATCTCCTTTTGGTCCTAAATAAATATTTTAAATGAATAAAAAAAATTATGTTGCACTTATTAAGATAAAAAAAGTTGCTGTAACAAGACTGCAATGATAAAAAAATTTCCTTTTACGAAAATCGTGGTGCAGCGAGAGTTGGGGCTTTCGGAAAGCGTGCGTATTTTGCAAAAATATCCTGTATTATTTATGCAATAAAATGCAATTCCTACACTAACATATATTTTTGTTACCGAAAATGCAATTTTTTTTTGGCAAAATGTCATTTCTTATACGAATTACAATTTGGTATACTAAGGCCCGAATTATTTAAAACGCAACGCAACGCCAAAGAATTACATCGCATGCAAAAATTAAGTCATATATATTTTGTAATTTTGTTGCCTCATAGCCACAAGCTATGCATGAATTTCTGAAGAAAACAATGTAGTTTTTTGGCGTTGCTTTGCGATTTACATAATTAGGGCCTAAATCTTGTTTTAACATAAGATGATATTTGTTTACTTAGAAAAAATAAATTTTTACAAAATATAATTTACTCTTTCGTTAAACAAAATATATTTATTTTTGCGCAAATTACAATTTTTATTCAAGATATGCAATTTTTTACACAAATTTAAATTTTTTAAACAAACTTTAGTTTTTATTTGTATGGCTTAAATAAAGTTCAGTTCTTAAGTCTTTCTCTAATTCATGCGCTGTCCTTTTAGTAGTCCATAAATTTTTGAGCTTTTGCGACTAGGATTCTTTCTTACATTTTTGTTACTAATAAATGATTTTAATTTGTCTACATTTTTCATGAGTTTGAAATTAATCTTGAGTGAATTGTTGTCAAATTAATAGTAGACTTTTCAGTATATTTTTTTTTATTTGCATACATGCTGCACGTACATAGATACGAACAAAGTTAAAAGCTTATGGCTGCTGCAGTAGCTTAAGCTATTTCTAAGTGGATTTAAGAGAAAAATTATGAACAGAAATTATGGCTTAACATGTAAATTCTACACTGTTGTGATTGCTTATGGCGGGTTAAAAGGTGAAGCACGAGCCTTTAAAACAATTTAAACAATTCCAGTATTTATTTACTTCTATAAAATTTTTCACTTCATGATTGCAAAGAATACTTTCTCAATTTTTATCTTATGATAATCAATGCGACAATTAATTTTTTTTTTATAAAAAAAGTAACAGACAAATAATATCTTTTTTATATCAGGGTGTATAAAAGCTCCACCTAAATAAGCTTTCATTTTATATGATTTTATAAAGAAAAAAAAAGTAATTTTTTTTATAAAACAATTTCTTAAATTATGTTTGACATGGCAATTGAAATGCGTATCTAAAGAAAACACCTTCGTTTTCTCGGCATATAAAAAGCCAAAGAAATATTTTTTAAAAAAATAAATAATGTATCTTGTTGTAGGAGAAAATAAACTTTCCTTCCTTGTCGAATAAAAAAAATTGTTTGTATGAAAGTCGAATTTTCTATACTCATACTCTTCCGTACATTTGTATACTTGTCAATTTTATTAGTTTTTGTTGTTAAGAAATTCATTGAAATCATGTTCAATTTAAAAGAATTTTTTTTTTATCTGTGACTTATTGCTTGCGTTTTAATGCATCCCAAATTTTATTATTTTTTTGTTAAATAAAAAAAACAAAAATGTTAAAACTCTTTAATTTTGCTGTGTTTATTGTGGTAATCAATCAATTCTTGTTGGTTTTCATGTTGCACTTACACTACAAAGGCTTTTTATGATAATGTAAATTATCTACTTGTATCTGAATGATTATGTGTGCATAATGTTACTGTGCAAGTGTCTGCCTGTATTTTGAATTTTTTTTTGTATATTGTATTACTGCTTGTAGGATAACCTGTTGCATTTAAAGGGACAGGCATAGTATAATATGTTAATTTAAAAATTATTGTATGTGCTTTTACAATAGACATTATTTTCTTTTTAATTAATAACAATAAAAGAGAAATTTTAATGGATATTGCATTTTATCTAGCATGTCTCTAGAATGTCTATTGTGACCTTTTTTTCGTAAAACGAAAAGTATCCAAAAGATTGTTTGTGAACTTGTACATTATGAAAAAATTGAGAAATTTATTACTTTAATGTTACATGTCAATAAAGATTTTTGTATTATTTCACTAGTCAACAAAATTTTGTAACAGGACAAGTTCGTTCTAATTTCTAGCTTAAAGGAAAAAACAGAGTACAATTGTAGACGTTTTAATGCTACGATCGATTCTAGGCAGACATGGAAATGTATTAGAGAGATTGGGGTTGGTAGGGCTGGGAATGTAAGCAATATGATGTCAAGGAGCTTAACATAATATAAACGAAAAAAGTTCCAATAAACCGTTAATCAATCTTTACCTCTAATGATTTAATTACGTCCAGTGCAGTGGGCCAAAATTTATAAAGATGTTGCTGCCAGTAATTTTGATATATATAACTTATTTATTCACCACTATTGTATTGATTAGCACCGTTGAAATGTTATTTGTAAAAATGAGGCCAATACCGAAAAAATCATATACACACAAACTGTGGGTTCCTCACATCTGCTTTTTTACATAAGTGAGGCTGCTTGCGGGATGGAACAAATATATGGAGATTCAAAAGTCGTTGCTCTTCGATAAGGATTGCAGCTGGGATATATGAAATTCGGTTGTTTTCTTTGTCAATGGAACACAAGAGATAGAAACATACCAGTATTTGAGGGCAAATTAGCTTACAAGATAATGTCTGACGACATGGCATTAAAAATGTAATAATGCTTCAAGCTACCTGAAGATATAATTTTAAAACTTGGCCTGATGTAAAACTGTCTAAAAGCATTAGATCAAAATACTGCTAGATGTTTATTCCTATAAAAAACATTTCCCGAAATTTCCTATTTTGCCAAAGTAAAGGTCCTTAAATCATGCAGGTAATAACGATTAATTAGAAGTCACTGTACCCAAATGAGTACAGCTGGCATTTGACAAGTTTCCAAGCAATAACAAAAAATGTTTAACCGTTGTACCTTTATTAGTGTTCACAACATAATACCAACTGTAGCTAAAAAAGAATTTGTGTTTCTTTTTTATGTTTTGCTACAAAAGTATAAGTCTGATTTGTATCTCGAAAGCAGTGTGAAGGTATGAAGACTTTTTTGATAATATTGAATTTTTTTTTTGGCAATTTTAAATTATTATAATTCAAATCGTATCAGAATAACACAGGCAAAAAAAAATTATTTACATAAAAAAATAATAAAAGTAAAACAGTATAAAATAGGGCCCAAAAGTGATGCAAAAGGCTTTAAGAATCTGTTGATATCATATCATGTGATAAAGAAGGAGGTGTTTAGAAATAAATAACGGTTTCATTCATACCAAAAGACAGATCTGGTACTAGACAGATCTGGTACTATTGGCGTTTTTGTATTTCCTAAAATCATTGACAACGACGTTAGTGACGATAGTTATGATGAACCGTTGGCACCAAAGAAAATTCGGCAAGACTTCGCAAAGCAAATAAATCCTCTGTTCTATGTCGCATAGCTCAAGCCCTTCACTCCCTCGTGTTATTTACAACTTTTTACTAGATCTTTAAGTTGATCTCAGAAATTTAGAGTAACGTCAGGGTCAATGTTTGAAGATAAATCTCTAGATGGGGTTGGACACTATCCTCCAAAACCATCTGTTGTGCATTTTTTTGAAATATTTATAAGAGCTCGCCGGCAATTAAGAAGTGCTTAATAACACTTTGCACTGAAAAACAATATTTTTAAAATATTCATACATAAGATGTCTTTGTACTCAGTTAAGTACAACCCAAAAACTCAGTAAAATAGTTGAAGAAAAACTCAACGACATCGAAAAGCCATCTTTGAGTTTTTCCACTTACATTAGGAATTTTTTTTGGGTCAAGACATTTTTACGATAGCAAAACGATACCAGGGGAAAATGATGTTCAGCAATGCTGGTACTGTCAGGGACTTAGTTGCCGCGTAAAATCGTCAAATTTTTCGGAAAAATTCGTAAAATTTACTAAATTAAATCGTCATAAAAATCGTCACTGTATAATAATACTAACTGCCAATTTCACGATGTCAAAAGAACGCTTTCTTTTTTAGAAATTCAATTGTAACAACAACAAAGTATATAGAATTTGTTTTTGTTTTAAATGTAGTTGTACGAAAAAAAGAGTTCTTTCGCATTAAGTCAATTAGTCAGTGTCTTTTGTTAATTTTTGCAAATTTTTTTGCGATTAACATCTATTATTATTGAAGTAAAACAATCAAAATCGTTCATTCATAAAAAAGTACGAAAATTGGGAGATATCGTTCAGTAATTTTTCACAACAGGAATCCTACTTAAGGCCCAAATACACTAATCAAAGTACTCATCAAGCATTGTGGTAGCATTAGTGAAAATGTGTTTGTGTGTGTGACACCGACAACGCTTGATGTAAAATCAAAAAATTTTGATATGACGGCGAATATTACCCCTGCAAATAATAGGACCAGTCCAAACACGCGTGTAAAGAGTAGTCCACAAGGGACTAGGACTAGTCCAAAAGTAACCCAAACGTGTGGAAAAAACATGGTCTATTTAACATTACGATGTCCTAGGGCATATAACCCATCTTTGGACTACAAAGGAGTAGTTTTACAACTACTCCATTGTGTACACAAGAGGATTAGTTTTAACTTCGTTTAAGAACGAAAACAATTCGTTAAAAAACGAAGACATGTCGTCTCACTACAAACACTTTTTACCAATGACATGGTCCATGCTTGCATTACATCGGACCAGTCCATGGAGTAGTCCATTTCATGAAATTGGATCAGGTGGTCCAATAATATTTGCAGGGACGTCCAGCACACATACACGTTGAATTCGCCGGCTGGACATGCATTTGACAAGTGTATTTGGCCCTTTGCACATGAAAATTACTGCTAACCAATTTTTCAAAATTATAAAATAATTCCTACTAAAAGTTTTTTAAATTAGTATAAAATAAGTCATTTGAAATATCAGGGTTAGGGATTACATAGGACGTTCTCTTAGTTAAGAACAAAAAGAAATCATACTAAAATTATAATATTACTAATAATCTTATTTTTGTTAAAAAATGTGTATTCAAAAAACTCAATTTACAATAAAATTATTTGTACCTGAATTATGTCCACTTAAGCTAGCCTAAACTAACTTAAACAGAAAAAACAAAATTTTGAATGCAATGACGATTTTTGCGGTATTGATAAAAAAGTTTGTAGGTATAATTATTGAACTTTTAGTCAACAAACAAGTTTATTGAGTCAATAAAAAAAGTTGTTGACCAAAATTATTTTTTTAACAAAATTTTTACGTGATCTGTTAAAAAAATGGTGAAAAATTTTGAAATAATCAAATCAAATGTTTATCGTTGATTCTAATTCAAGATCAACATTTTTATTTAATACTTTTTAAAAGAATACTCAATTTTTTTTAATATTTTTTGGATATTTTTAATTTTTTTTTTTAAGGAACATTTGTTAAAATTCAGTCTTTAAAGCTTTGTTTACAATATTTGACTTCCTACACGTAACCTCAAGTGTTATTAAAAAAAATACGTTTGGTTAGATGAAACGTCATTCAACGTCAATTCAAACGTCAATTATCCTTTTACAAATAGCGAAGCTCTGCTCTTGTCTGCAGGAAAGAAACCAGAGTCTCTGGCGGGAATCGAACCCGCAACCCCGGAGCTAATAGACTACCTCACTACCAGCTAGCCTACCGGGGCATTGTTAAACATAAAGCCAACGTTTGATAAATTTACTGGTCACGTTTTTTTGGAATTTTTTTTCTTCAAATACTTGTTAGATCTAAAGTTAAGATACAACAAAAAACACATTTGGGGTATTCACAAGGTGTGCCATCATGTTGCATTGTCATAATGTTCTAAAATTTTATATATATATATTAGTTCCTTTAAACTTCTACATTTTACAATGTTTTAAAAATATTTTTGTTGCTTTGTAAACAAAAATTGTCTTAAATTAATAGAACTTTACTGCGCTGAGCGGCTGAGCGGAGCCGAATAAGTTTTTGTAGCCGTCGCCGGTTATGGTATTGTTTATTCGCGTAATATCCGAATTTAACCTGCGTCTAGCATTTTTATCAACAAAACACTTGCGGCGTCCAATTATATCGGCTTAGGACTCTGATGTTTGGTAAACAAACAAATTATAATTTTTTGCGATTTGCGTCTATAAAATGGAAAATAGTCAGGTAAGATCTAATTTAATTTATTAATTCATGGACTAGAATTAAAAAATATTTTGATGTTAGTTGTTCACAACAGTCATATATTTTCATATTATTATTTTAAGACATATGACTTTATGACACCTTGTGAATCCCCCAATAGTATATGTATAAATATAAATCTATGCATATCGTCATCTTAAGGACCTAATAACATATCTGCGAAAATTTCAAAATTGTGTTTTTTATGGATTTTAATTCCTTATAATTTAAACTATGTAACATTTTCAACAATTATCCGATACAGAAAAAAAAATGGCAACCAACGATATTTTTAAATATCATTTATTTAGTTAAATGTTAACGTGACTGCAACCACATGCAAAAGGAAGTCGTTTTCGAGAGTGTTTTAAGCTTTTATAAGTAAAAATACGAGGCATTCGTGGTATTTTGTTCATATCTCAACCATTTATTAACCAATCTGGCTTAATTCCCATAGCAAACTTTGCACGACTATGTGCGATATACGTATATAACAACTTAGTAACCGTCATATCCGGAGTGTTCGGAAACGCCATTTCAACGGCCATCGTTAAATAAACTTTGCTAATCATAAGGACTATGGCCGCCTTCCTGGATATTGAGGGCGCTTTTAATAACGTCACGATCACTGCGATCGAACAGGCTCTAACTGATCTGGATGTCCAGGAGTACATCATTAGATGGTTAGTGAGCATGTTGTGGTCAAGGATCGTTACATCATGTCTTGGCAACAGTGTGAGGTCAAAGAAAGTTAGTAGGGGTACACCCCAAGGTGGGGTGATCTCTCCTCTGCTCTGGCTCATCGTTGTTAACTCGATTCTTACTGGCCTGGATAACAGGGACATTAAGACGGTAGCCTATGCGGATGATGTGGTGTTACTGGTATCTGGTGCGTTTCTGGATGTGATGAGTGGCATTATGTCCAGTGCGTTGGGGGCGCTCAGCAACTGGGCCGCTGAGTGCGGACTGGGAGTGAACCCAAGCAAAACGGAACTGGTACTATTCACCAGAAGGGCAAAAATTCCGGCTTTTAGACTGCCACGGCTGGGGGGTTGCGAACTTCCCCTGTCGAATCACGCGAAATATCTGGGAATCATCCTGGACTCGAAACTGTCATGGAAATTGAATACTCAACACAGGGTAAGGAAGGCTACGGTGGCTTATTACGCCTGCCGTAGAATGTTTGGCACCAGGTGGGGCCTTAATCCTAGACTGGTCAAATGGCTATACACGGCTATAGTACGGCCCATTCTTACATATGGATCTCTGGTATGGTGGACCGCGACGGGCAAGAAATACATCGTGGTTCAGCTGGGCAGAGTACAAAGATCAGCCTGCATTGGAGCAACAGGCGCTCTACGCACTAGTCCTTCAGAGGCTCTGAACACTATACTGCACCTTGTTCCAATTGAAATACACGTTATGGCCATATCCGTCAATAGCGCGGTCAGGCTCTCTTCATCGGGATGTTGGAAGGCGAGGACGTACGGTCATGCAGGGATCTTACAGAAGCAACCCACATCTCTGAAACGACCAACGGACTATATGATACCCCGTATGGACTTTGATAGGAAATTCAAGGTCATATTCCCGTCAAGACGGGAATGGAGCAGGGGTATCCTGGCCGAGGAATACCGCACGAGGGTTTACACAGATGGGTCAAAGATGACTTGTGGTGTCGGCTCCGGGGTCTTCTCGGAGGAACTACATGTGAACCTCTCTTTTCGTCTGCCGGATTGGGCCAGCGTATTTCAGGCTGAAATACTGGCGATCAGAGAGGCATGCAGAACGCTATACGGTAGGAACATCAGCGGCAAAATTGGCATCTTCGTCGATAGCCAGGCAGCTCTGATGTTACTGGAGTCACACAAAACAATGTCCATACTCGTCAACCAGTGTAGGGAAGAATTGTCCAGACTGGGCAGTCTATCTGACATTACCTTAATTTGGATCCCTGCGCATAGGGACCATTATGGCAATGAACAGGCGGATGGGCTGGCCAAAACTGGAGCCGCTCTTGATATTTCACAGGCTGTGCCAGTCGCAACACCCCTGGGAACTATAAGGAGCGAAATCTTCAGGCACTATCTGGATATGGCTGACGATAAATGGAGGAAACTAGATGGCTGAAGGAAACGTGGCCCACATATGACATAGGTCGCTCTGAGCGACTTCTCAATTTCAGTCGGAAGGACGTGTCAAGACTTACATACGTGCTTACTGGTCATTGGACGATCGGCAAGCACGCTATGAGACTCGGCCTCCCTTTCAATGAATGCTGCCGCAGCTGCAGGGAACCTTGAACTGAGGAGACAGTATTTCATCTTCTATGTGATTGCTCGGCGTTTAACTCTATGCGACATGGACTGTTCGGGAATTACCTTCTACAAGGGCTCTCGGAGATATCGCGGGTGGGACTCGAAACTTTATTTTCATGCATTTGTCTTCGCAGAGAAATGGTCACCTTACAACAAAACGAAACCTTTTAAAAATATTATGGTTACCAAAGCCATATTTAAATGTCAACAGCAACCATAGTAGAAGTCCTCTACCAACAATACAGTTCAAACCATTTTTAAATGTCTTTTAAAAACATGTTCATTGTTTTATTGAATAAAGTTCGTTTCCACAATCTTTTGTTAAAATGGCCATACAATAAATTAAAAAGTATAAATTCTACTTTAAAAACAACAACTTTAAGAAATATTCATAAGCAAAAACAAAATTCTACCTGTTATCGAAGAACTCAAATTGAATATAATTAATTTTTTTTCAGAACTTATCTGCTAAATGCTGGGTTATTAGTAAACTTCAAAAAGCTTTTAATAAAAACGCAAATATTCACATCTTATTACTGAAGAGAAAATACATAATAATTTATAAAAATATGCCAAAATTTAAATAAGTTTAACAAATAAAACAAGCATGCAAAAATATAAAAAGTGAAAGAACTTAAAGTTGACTTAACTCAGAAGAAAAACTTTTATTTATAAAACACTTATTTCTTTCAACATATGGCCACTTAGTCTTACAGAAGAACTTGTAAAAATTTTACTTGAGAAACAATTTTTTTAATAAACAAAAATCATCCTTTCATCTACATATTGATATACAGAAACCTTTATTTTTGTTTTCTGCAAATAATAAAAAAACCAGCCAAAAACTACAAGACAGTTTATAAGCTTTCGAAAAATGTGTCAAATTGCAAACGTTTTTACATTTTTCATATGATGACAATCTTTTCTGAATATAAGTATTTTTATTTTTTTGTTTGTTTTGTATATATTTTTTGGGGGGATTTTAATACGAGCACTGCTGTGTTTTCACTTCCTGTGAATTTTTGCGCTTTAAATGAAAACAAAAATATTTACGCAAACTTTGTCGGACATAATAAAATACACAGAAATACAGAACGAAATATTTGCCATTTAATAATCGAACTGCTGATAGCGATGGCTCAGTGATGGAGTCTGAAATTGGTACTAAAGTTTGGGAAAAAATGGTACGTATAGAAAATTGAGGCTCAAAAAACAATGACAAATATTTTTTTTAAATTATCATAAAAAATTTTTGATTTGTAAATGGTTGATTTAAGAAATTTTCATAAAAAATTCGATTCAGAAACCTTTATAAACCTGAAATGTTTTTTTATGAATATTGGGGTAATTTTTTTTACCGGTATTATATTTTACAAAAGAAACATTGTAATTTAAGGGGAACTGAAATATATGCATACTCTCTTGTATTCTACTGTGAAATTTCTGCTTTAAATTTTTCTTCATCTGGAAGCTGTAATCGGTAAACATTGTCCTTTTAAAAACCAATGCAGTATCTACTACATGGAAAGAAGTTTATTTTCTAAAGCAATCAATTTCGTTTCTTAAAATCCATAATAATTTCTTAATTTTAATTTATTTCGTTCGTATTTAGTAAAATTGTCTTAAACAAAGAAACATTTTGCTTAAACCAATCTAAAATAAATAACGTTTGGCTTGAACAAAATCATGCAAAATTTTCTTGGTTAAAGCCATATTTTCTGGTGATTTAGTAAAAAATTCTTTCCTTGTTTTAATGTCGCAACTGTCGTAATGAGCGTAGAACACATTGCATGACCACAATAAGTTTTGCTTTCTTCAAGGAATTAGCAGAAAACTAATGTAAATGCTATGTAAATGCTTCCTTTAGCAAGTCATATTTTTGCCAATTGCTCTGAGCGCTAATCGTTTAGATAGCTGAAGAATTTATGTTTTAAAGCGGATCGTCGGTAAGATTTTATATGGTCTTATGGAGAAGGACCTGTATCTATTTCATCATCTGTAAAGTTAAGTCGCTAAAGATCAAACAAAATTTAAAATAATACACGCATTAGCTCACCATCATTACTCAAATCAAAAAAATCTGGGGCAGCCGATACATTATTTTTAGTTTCATAAAAACTGTAAAAAGTATCCAATACTGTGCTGGTTACATTCTGATCCGTTAATTCTGGCAATTTAGGGCTGAATCTTTGTAACACCTTGAGCCATTTCATTTTGATGCTTTGAGTTAATATTGTTGTAGCAATTGCGATATTTGCCTCAAGCTGCAACGTGAAATATGGCTGAAACCTTTGTCTTAGTCGTTGTTCTATTTTCAAAATAACAGAGGAAACCTGTTGAAGCTCCTGTTTCCTACTTAGTTTATGTAGCCAATTGCTCAATGTCACAAGAGTCGTTATTAAGATTCCTGTGTTAAAAGAAATTTACATAGTATATACATTTATATTTAAAATTTGGTGCGCTTCAGCCAACTTCGACTAAAAGTAACATAATTCATATTGTTTCTCCTTGAAGGAAGTCCAGCGCCTTGGCAATTGGTTCCATTACCAACTTGAACATCTTTAGGTACTATTCACATTCTCTTTGAAGGTAAGTAATTTTGTTACTGCGTCAAGTAATGAGTTCCAGCGTGATAAGTAAAATAAACTTAAACGGTCCCATCTCAAATAATATTAACAACAATAAATACCTCAAGCAATTGTTTTCAATTGCAAAAAAAAAAACAATAGGAAAAATGCAATCAGATAAAAACAATAAATTCGATAAACAATATTTAGGGCCACACAAATTCTGAATATTAATTCCTTGTATTTTAACACATTCTTAGCCGGGAACCTATTTACATTTTTTGAATATATTATATTATTACATTAAGTACAAGTTAATCAATATGATTTAATTTTTTGTTTGGTGCTCAAAAAATACAGTCCAATACTGCTCTAATTTTAAATGGATAAAAGTGATCGCCAGGACATTTTTGAATAATGATAACATTTAACTGTTTGCAATAAAAATAATTGTACGAATGAATAATAAAATAATCAAAAAGAATTACATTTTGAATATTTTTTAGTACTCGGTGGTATTTATGATTATTTTTTGATTACTTGTAGTCGTAATCAATTAGTAATAATGCAAAACCAAAAGTAATCGTAATTGTAATCATAACTGTACCCTTGAAAAAAGTAAGATAATAAGTATTTATTACGATTACTAATCAGTACTTACTAGCAATGCATATATTAATACGAAGTATAATAAAATCCAGTACAATTAGTTCAGTAGGAAAAGAGTTATGAATCGAAGTGTGTACAAGGTTTCGTTTAAACGTGCTAAATTCCCATTTCATATCATTGATAAACTAAAATTTATCGCTGATGAGATAAGCTATTCCTCTGCGCATTTCACGGTTTCCTTAGGCCAGATCGTCAGGAAACTTCATCCAAAGATTTTAGAAAAACTAAAGTTATTATACGGATCAAACTGTTAAGCGAATAAGAATTATAAACCCTAGTTTTACTTGTAACAATATTGAAGTTTAAGCAAAACCAACATCAATAAACAGTGAGTTTGTCTTTTCATACAGTCCCGATTGCATTTGTATGATTTATTAATTTTGCAGAATCTCCTTGAAGTTAAAAAAAAAGTACCAAACTACATAACTGTCCCCTATTAACTCTCCAAATCTGTAAAGAAAAGAATTGCAACGCACTCTTAATTTTTTCACAAGAAAAACACCAGCACAAAAAACCTTTTTGTCTTAAGCAACAGGAGCATAATGAAGCTTATGTTGTTTGCTTTTTATACTCTTCTGGTTACTGCTGCTGCTGCTGTTTATTTGTTGTGAACTTTTGGTTAAAACAAGTGCACAGCAGGGGTTGTCGTTATGTTCAATATTTTCCTTATTTTTATATTTTTTTGCCCGATAAAAAAAGAAGCAAAAATTTGCATTACGTTAGCACAGTGCAAACGTTGAACAATTTATATTTTTAGATATTATTTTTTTTTTTTATTTTATTTTCCACAGATCAAATTGCCGATCAATAGTTATGGTGCACAAGAGTATATTGTGGTAAAAAATAAGATCTACCATATAAATAAATGTGTAAAGCGCAATATTGGAATTTTTTTATCGAAATGTAAGACATATTAATACAAAACAATATAAATTCCTTGATAAAAAGAAATATGCTTCTAGAAGTGGATCTATAAGTATAAGTGTGTATGTACTTTCATGGAGTATTTGTGATCGTCTTTTGGAAACATTTAGTACATTTTTGAATAAAGCAAACAATGTAGCAACAAAAGTTTTTTGTAAAAATTTGCATATTTATGCGATAAACATTGTTGTTAATTTTAAACAGTAATATTTATTTCTTTTAAACTTTTGTTTTTTTTAAGGACGATCAAATCGTGACCAAGATAAATTTTTGTTGAAAATTAAAAAATAAATAAAAATTAAATTAAACTGTTTTTTTTCAGAAGTATTAAATCAGAGCTCGCATGTTCAGTTTTTGGTGGTTATTTTTGATTTTTAAAGACTAATAATTTTTTTTTGTTTTTAATCCATGTTTGTAAAATATTTTCCGAAAATGTATTAAAAAAAAACCATGAACCAAAAATACCATTCAGCTGAATCCGTTTTTGGGTAAATAAAACTTTGTAATCACATTGTAGGTCTACGTTCTATTGTGTCATAGTGAATGAATTAACGAAAATATAGCAAAACCAACCAATATGACACAAAAGAACACTTTGTGAATGGCCCATATATAAAATTAGTCAAACACTCTATGAGGTAGAACTAAATTGTTTCATCGATCTTTAAGCTCATACTGCACCGGAATATTAAGTAGAATCTCTATTAAAAAAAATTGGCTACTATAGAGTACAATCTTTCTTTTTCTCATAAATTGTGCAGAACTAAACACCTAGAATTGCAAATAGTCACATAAAAATAAAAAGTGGTCTGTCAATTTGACCAGAACACGAATTCTATATGTGTTTAAATGTGCAAAATCCAAATCTTTCCATTTGCCTTTTACACCCACAACATTTGGAGTAGAATTCTTAAAACTGCAGTTTTTCTCGATTTGTAACGTTTTTTTTAATTTATTTAAAAAGTTGAGTTTGTGTAACTAAATGGTTTCATCGAGTTCCACTCTCATACTAAACCAGAATATTAAGTAGAGGCTTTATAAAAAAAAAAATTGGGTGCTATAAAGTATGAAAAAGTTTTGCGTTTTTCGATATTAAACGGGTTTTCACGATTTACTATAAATTTTGTGGGCTTACGAGCTAAACCGGCCTCGAAGTCTGATTGTATTCGCCCAAATATCGCTTGGATAAAGGTTTCCTGATGATCCTGATGACCAGCGAAATGCACATAGAAAATAGTTTTCATTTAAGAATAAATTTTAGTGTATTTATCTAAAATAAAAATTGGGAATTTAGCACGGCATAGAGAAATCTTATTAATAACCGTTCTCGCTTTGTTGAGCTTGCATTTGCGGTTCCAAGTATGCATTCAATCGATTGCCCTTGTAGCATGATGTTCTCTGTGCCAACATTATTATTTCTCATGGCTTTGATTTTCTTGATATTTATCTCTAGTCCAACATTAAGCGCTTATCGTTTCATGTCTTCTAGTTTCGTCTGCATGTCAGAGATTTTGTGCGAGAGAAGACAAACATTAGCCGCAAGGTCCAAAACCTTGAGTTGGCTGATGTTTCCGTTGTGAAGAACTAAGAATTCTGCACCCTCGTACAACCACGTTTGATGCTAATTAAGGCTTTTTTGAAGCCTATAAATACTAGATACGTCGTTCTATCGATTGCTCCATTATAGTGCGTAGAGTGCTTAGATTATTAAATAATGGACCGAACATCACTAAATTCGGTAGTGTTATTTCTGCTCTCATACAATTTAATGAGACTTAAATACACTCTTATATCATTTATTTCAGTTTGAAGCTTTTTAAGGAGTGTTAAGTTCGGAGGAAATAATATAAATTCTGTACTCCTTATCAAGAAGTTGGTATTATAATTTGGTAAAATACCAGCCTTTTATTACTTATGAACAGGTGATCATGAAAGTTAATGACAATACCCGCCTCCGTAAATGAATTAAATCAACGTTTTTGTGATATAAAGCCCATTGTTTTTCCTCTAGCGATTTTTAGTAGGAAATGTGAGTGATCACAGATTTGTATTGTTCTTGCTCTTGCGCTTCTACTGAAATACCAATTTATCGCCAGAATAATTGACAGAAGTATTTATAGTTGGTTCTGAATAATATTTTTAAGGGAGGTACGTACGAATTCTCTTTCAACTGCACTAATTTTGCTGGTTTGGAAACCCAAACTGCCCAAAAGAACTTCAAAAAATTTGACACCAAAATCATTTGTTGCTTTAAAAATGCTATCATATTTATTAGCTTAATCTATTTAGAATTCAAGAATATTATATGGGGTTTTTTCTTCGTTTTGCTAAAGAGTAGTTTACATGGTCACACAAGTCGTACGTATTTTGATACAAATGCTTCTCTGTTCTAATTTTGTTTGAAAATTTTAAAAAAACAACTTATCATGATAGGGTTGTTTTTTTTTCTTAAAATACGTACAACTTGTGAAATTAAGTAATCACAATATGACAAACTAAATACACCCTTGTTCACTACTTGAAGGTATTAAAACTGATCACAATTTTTAATTTTTATTATATATAATGCGTTTTTACATATCGAGCCCTAACCGCGAAAAAAGTGTAAGCGACATAAATTTCAGTTTTCGTTTTTTTTAATGAATGACTTTATTGGCAACACTTGCATCATCTCCTGGTCATGGTCAAATAAGGTACCGTTACGATTTTATAGCAAGAACAATTTTATTGTAAGCGACAAATTTCATACAAAATTTATATGAAATAAAATAAAATAGCTCTCTCCTGTAAAATTTGATTTTTGGCGCTTACACTATTTTCGCGGTTAGGGCTCGATATTAATCTCAAAGATCATGTTTTTGAAAATAGAGGCAAATAAGAGTCATTACAAACTATCATTCCTTTTGCTCTAAAAATACAAATATCTGTATATATAATAAGAAAATTAATTGTTTTTGGCAGTAAATGTGACCGCATTTTTTTCTTCGATTTGCTCTGGCACTATCAGTTATTAACACACTACGATTCTAAGCTTTCTTAAAAGAAACTTAACTTTTAAAGAAGAGCAAATGCATTTTGGTTGAAAATAATAGTAAATACAAATGCATTACTGCTTTTCTAAAAATCATATAAAATTATTATAAATTACATTTAAAAAAACTTCGAATCATTTAATTACTGTTGAAATACGTACGTACGTTTTGGATCATCCCACAATAATTTCTTTTAACTATTCCTCACCAGAAATACCTTTAAAATTTAAAAATTATTACCAAAACCAATAATCCATTAAAATTAAATTACAATACCAAAAAAAACATATCAAGTTTATTTTACATGTTTGTTTCATCATAACTTTCATGCCACTCTGGCTGTAATATTGAATCAAAAGACTTAAGCAGCAAACCTTAGTTTGTAAACACAATGTTAACATTGCACTTAATTACTTTCATTAGTACAAAAAACCGAACTAAAAACCCGAACATTCATCAAAAGTAAATAATATTAAATCAGAAGTTTAACGAAAGAAAAAAAAATCAACAACAATTGTCTGGAATAAGTAACGACCAAACATCACACTCAACTTTTAACAATCAAGTGTATTATTAACAATATGAATTATAAAAACTTAACAATACTGCCGACAATTAAATGAAAACCTACGCAACTTGTTTTAGTTTTTTTTTTAATTTTTTATTATTTATATTATTGATGGTAGAGCTTTGGACAAGAATAAGTAGAAAATCAGTGGAAGAAAAAATTATAATGCTTTTAGGGGAAAAGCGTTACAGAGTGAAATGCAAAAACATTACAGGAAGCTTATTTTATAATTAAAATTATTTGCATACAGTTATAAAATTATGTTATGTTTTAAAACAAGTATAATCCAAATCCAAATATTATTACCAAAGAAAAATTTGAATTGAAATTAAATTAAATTATTTAATAATTGGGTTTTTGGAAAAATTTTGGCTATTAGTTAATTTAGTAAAATGTGTTTGAGTTTTGAAAATATTATAATTATCAAAATGGGCATTCAAATCAAAATGCATTTCGTGCATTTCATATTCAGTGACGAGGCATTCTTTCACCTCAGTGGATTCGTCAATAAGCAGAATTGCCGCATTTGGGCTAATGATAATCCAAGATTGATTGTCGAAAAACCAATGCATCCACAAAGAGTGACTGTGTGGTGCGGTTTGTGGGCTGGCGGCATATTTTTTCCAAAATGAGGCCGGTCAGGCAGTTATTGTGAATGGTGTTCGCTATCGTGAGATGATGACGAACTTCTTATGGCCCGAATTGGAAGGTATGGATGTGGACGATATGTAATTCCAACAGGACGGTGCCACTTGCCACACGGCTAACGAAAAAATGGCTTGTTGGGCGACAAATTCAATGGCCGTGTTATCTCACGTTATGGTGATGCCAATTGGCCACCAAGATTATGTGATTCGACACCGTTGGAATTCTTTCTTTAGCGTTATTTTAAAGAAAAGGTGAACGTCGATAATCCAGCAACAATTCAAGAGCTAAAGGATTCCTAGAGGAAAGCGAACTGACACCAAAGCAGTCCTGTGATAGCTCTTTGGTGGTAGAGACAGGTTCTAGTTCTAAGACCTTATATGAATAAGACCTATCGCTTTTACATAAGGGTTGTCATTGGAGGGGATCAATTGAAACCATTTGACCAGTCACAGATTCTCAATGAACGTGCTAAGTGTTAGTTACTAAAATGAAGTATTATTTCAACACAATGTAGTACTATTTTAATAAAACAAGTCCTACAATTAAATGCAAGAACAAAATTTTAGAAAGTACCAACAAATGTGTCACAGCATCGTTGAAGAATGTACTGTAATTCATTACTTTTTCTAATGGTTGGTTCTTCTTTCACTGGTCATAAGTCCACTATTTTTGTACTTGATCCATTTTCACAAATCCCAGGACCAGTCTGTTGGACCAATTGACACAAATTTCCCGTAGGGATGAGATAGTGCGGCATATTCACGGCATAGAACCTCAATTATGCCTTAGCGTCATCGAAAATTTGGACCGTTGGATGAAGGTGTGCCTCCGTGGTCGCGGCTACCATTTGGCCGATATTTTATTCCATACGTAATTGAACCAAGCCAATATTATAATAATAAAAGGAAATGCCAATAAGTTCCCAAATAATTTGTGTTTTATTCAAAGTCAACATCGGCCCTTAACCACCCTTTATTACTTGAAATTTTAATTTAATTACTTGCTTAGTACTTAAGTTCATAAAAAAAAATCTAATTTGATCAATTATTTATATTTGTTTGAGATGCTTTAAGAGACTTCGAGTTTTATTTGTACTTATAATGGTTTTATTAAATAAATAAATTCTATTTCATACACTGGTTGCGACCGTATTCTCATAAAAAAGGAAGAAAAAAAATAATGTTTCGAAATAAAATTCGTTACAAGCAGCTCTAATGTTTTTTTTTGTAGGTCCATTGGAAGAAATAAAGATGCCTTTTAATAGCTGTTATATTGTACGTGAGAAAGGTTTTTATTTTCTAATATTTAATTCCAACTTAAAAATATATTTCATTTTAGACGCATTGTCACTGCAGCAAGGCCCAATCTATTTGCTTTTACTTTTGGGTTTCTTTAAGTTCTCAGAAGACTTAAAAAAGCTTTTTAAAAGAAATTGCCTTTAGATAATCTTGTTATTGCAATGCATATATAACTCTTGTAAAGCAAACCTGTACGAAGACTTGAGAAACTAAAATAAGTAAGAACGTTTAACAGAGTTTTATAATAGAAAGGTTCCAGCCAAAGCCTTATTCTCTTTACAAGCGACGTTTCTATTTAAACATATCAAATTTGTAAATAGAAACAGAGCTGAGGATTGAAAACTGGTATATATTAAATATTAGATATTAGAAAAGGATTAGTTTGGAAGGTGTTTTTGTGAAATGTTTTCGTTTTTCAAAAATTTTAAGAATAAAATCAAATATTTTAAATATAATCAAAAAATTTACGTCCCATAAAGAAGTAGAAAAGTACTCTACGAAACGTTGAGAAAAATTGTAATCTTATTGATGTTTTATTAACATTGAAGTTCCACGCCTGACAAGCTTAACAGTTAGAAAGTGATTTAAGATTTCATTCATCCATGGGCAAAGTCCAATGAAAAACCTTCTTAGAGTTCTTCTTGCCTCTGTACAAACGTCCTTCTGAGGTAGACGATTTGCGTCAATAAACCTAAAAACTATATAACTACTAAGGATACAAGTATCGCAGCACTACTAAGCA
Organism: Pollenia labialis; assembly: GCA_949318255.1. Taxonomy (NCBI): domain Eukaryota; kingdom Metazoa; phylum Arthropoda; class Insecta; order Diptera; family Polleniidae; genus Pollenia; species Pollenia labialis. The sequence continues at coordinate 112,711,357 of OX439141.1, forward strand.
CAAAAAAATATAAAAGAAGTATATTTATTTACAAGGTGGTCTCAAAAAACAACTGACTATTACTGCTTTGCCAGTTGTTGTATTGTTCTGATATTGAGGCCACCTTGCTAAGTTATATAAAATGGAAACTTTAATTTAATTGAAATTTACCAGCTTGGTGAATTAAGTTTTATTTAAGTGTTAAGTGAATAACGGAATTATGTATTTAACTAAAAAACTGTTAAATTTTCCATAAAATTAATTTTTGATTGGGTAGCACTTAAATTGTGAAATAATCTGGAAGACTGGGAATTGCACAGAGCAGTTAATGTGTCATCACTTTAGTTAAACCGTGACGCGATTTTGTGCCGGTGCTCCGTTATAAGTCGCGCTAGTGTTTTTAATAAATAAATTGCGTATTTAACTATAAATGTAGTTTAATATACAGAAAAAATTATAAGTAGTTTTTAAGGGTTAAAAAAAATATTAAAAAAGTATAAAAAATTTAATTAATGTGATAATTAAATCAATTATTTTATTATGTTGAAAGAAAATTAAAATATAATTTTGATTTAATTTTAGTTGTTTTAACATAAAAAAGAACTAAAATATTAATAAAATAACAAAAATTATTTCGATTAAAATAAAATAATTCAAACTTGTGAAATTGTTGTTGGAAATTGTCAAAATCAAACAACACATTGTTTGAAACGTCAAAGTTTTTTGATAATTTTTTTAATTTAAATTAAAAATATCATTTATTGAACAAAAAAATATTCAATATATACAATTTTTACAATTTTTAGTAATCAATATAATCATTTTGGTAAAAGGTGTAAAATCAATAAATGGGTTGCTTGATTTTACGAATTTGGTATAAATTTGATGATAAGAGGCAATTTTTAATTTTTTCTGTGTATAAAACCTATACATTGCTCTGAAGTGTTAAAAAACCAAATCTAAAAATTAATTATTCATAAGAAAATGTACATACATATGTACATATGTACATATCTACATAATTTATAAGGAGCAAAATTAGCAACTTGGCTTGTTGAGATATTTTTTAGCAAAAGTTTGTGACTTCCGTACCGACGAGCTTTTCGATTGAAATGTCTAAAATGAAAAAAATTCCATAAATTAAAACAAGCAGTCACTAAACTGTGCCTGTAACTTCTTTGGCGTGTAATAGCTGCAACATAAGGAAATTATTCGCTAGGCAGAAAAAGTGTTTCTGTAAAATTTTTGTGAGAAAAGTTTCCGCTTTGAACAATCAAAGTCTGCCTCACAAATAAAAACGCGTTTGGATACAATTTGAAAAATAAAAAATATAGTTTATAAAATTAAAAATTTATTCAAGCTCGAGGTCTGCTTTTATTCTTTAAATTCTTTATTATTTAATATATCAAAAAAAAAAAAAAAGTTCGAATAACTAAAAAACTTAAAAAAGAAAGAAAAAAATGCCTAATTCAGTGACTAATAATATGGAAAAGATACTTGTTTTGTTCTTTAGCGATTTGTTTAATGTAAAATTATTTTGCTTATATAATTTTAGAAAAATATGCGAATGTTTTTAAAGCTTTTTTTTTAACAACAAACATTAAAGTCACAATACCCATTAATTCACGTACAAAATCTGTTGTCCTTTAAGGTTGCGAATCCTGGAATACAACATTGCACGATATTAATGCCATAAAGGTACTCATCAAATGCTGTCTTTGAAGGAAATTATAAATATTCTGCCCTAAGATCATTTAATACGCTAAAGCCCAACGCACATAGAGATTGTTGGTCATAAATGGCGCTAGATTTATCACACGCTCTGAAGTCCATATGACGACATAACAAAAATTGCTTTAGATTAGAGTCGTCATGATAACACATTCCCACCCAGAGATGTCAAATTCTTTCAGTAATGATATGTAGCAACCGTAGTTGGATACGACTCAAACACCTTGCACCAAATAGGAGCGAATGGAAAGAGTTCGTTGCGGCCCTTGTTTCTCTTAGGAACCATAAGACATAATATAAACACTACTTGTTATATCCGATAGTTGTATTTGTCGCTGTCATTTCAATTTTTTTAATTGCTGTTCGTCGTCAATCATATTCATATTTTTAAAAGTCTTCGACATACGTTACAGACAAATTTAATTGTTTCACTTTATGAGAAACGATGGAATATTTTTTTAAATTTTTTCGACACATGAATTTCTCCCCAAACTTAGAGAACAGGGTTTCAGGATTTCTACTGACCTCAAAAGGAATATCTTATAGGCGGCGTTCTGATATTATTGAGTAAATTCTAGTCAATTGTTCAAACCATTCAGAAATTATAGATTTCTTTCTGAAACATTTTCTAAATTCGACTTAAATAAATCCAATGAATGCCGAAACATTTTGGTGCAAGCTCTCCATGTCTTACTATGCCAAAATTCGCAAAAATACTCTTGCGTTAGTTACAACCTCATCACAGAAATTTCAAATTGTAGGCTTGATTTAACAAAAGTTCCCATATAAATCCTTCTATACAAACCGGTTTCGGATATTGTACGCAGAAAAAATATTAGTAGTTTTTTTTATCAATTAAAACAATTATTCTAAAAATTTTTTAAATTAAATTAATGTGATAATTGATTCAATTATTGTTTTTTTTTTGTTTAAAGAAAATTTAAAATATAATTTTGATTTAATGAACATTTTAGTTGTCTTGAAATAAATTTTGAATTAAAATATTAATTAAATAACAAAAAATTATTTCGTTTAAAATAAAATAATTTATTATTAATACGATTTTGGTATGACGTGCTAATTTATACTTGTGAAATTGTTGTTGGAAATTGTCAAAATCAATCAACACATTGTTTGAATCGGCAAAGTTTTTTGATAATTTTTTTATTTAAAAATATCATTTATTGAAAAAAAAAATATATTGAAAATATTAAATTTTTACAATTTTTAGTAATCAATGTAATCATTTTAGGATAGGAGAAAACACAACTAACTGCTTGCTTGATTCCTTGAATTTGGAAAGAATGTGGTGATTAGAGACAATTTTTAATTTTTTTTTGTGTATAATAAGGCTCGTTCAAAAATATACTTTCAATTAAACCTCTCCTTCTGTACACATCATTACATTCCACTCTGTCCAAATACTTATCTACACAAAGAAGGTGGTGTAAACGAAAGCAATAATGATGATAGGAAAGAAAAGCGGGCATTAAATGCAACATCATGACAAAACCATTACACTTGACCATCTCTTGTAACAATAATTTCAAATCATCTACCATTATAAAAATATATACAAACCTACAAACAGACGATCAAGCAAAAAGTTATTCCCATATAGTTTGGAAAAAAAAAAGAAAAATAAAATGTGCGCCTGCAGTAAAGAACCTTTAACAAAAGCGAAGCGCACAGCACACGTTGGCTGGTGTTGGTGTAAATGCACCAGCAGTTATTCCAACTATGACTAAAACTCCTAGAGAAGATGTACTTAAAGCTGGACGCAGCATTTAGTTGGTTGTTGATGATGCTGTACGTGCTACAAGTTTGTGTCTTGTATTAAAGTGAGTTAGTGAGTGAATGAGTGATTGATTGATTGGCAGCATGAAGTGCTTTTTATTGGTGTTATTGTAAAATGTGAATGATGTTGATGCAGTTTGCTGTTATTGCAAAAGCTGTTAATGTTGTTGATGTTAATGTTTGGTGTTTCTTAGATACAACTGCCATATGCAGGTCTATTGGTTCGTTGGTGTGATCGCAGTTGTTGTTGTATTAATGTTTTTACGCGTTTTTATAAATTTCTCATTTTTATGTTTTATTTATTTTGATTTTTTTATTGCTAAATAATCAATAGTGCTTGGCTTTGCAACATCTTTAGGAAATTATCAATGTTGTATTGAATGAATATGTGTGTGAATGTATGTGCGCTTGTTCGCATTGATTGCTAGGAAATAATAACTTGTATGTTCATTGATTGGTGGTTTTGTTTCATTTATTATTTTTTCTCTTCATCTTCCCTATACAAACTTGCATTACAAAGCAATTAAATGCCGCTTTTGTGTATCGCAAAGAACCCTGCATGTCTATAAGAATATGCGCAATTGTGTGTACAAAGCTTCATTAATATGCCAGTCTTAACTTTGGAATTCGTTAAATATTTTGTTTGTAATTTGCTGAATCTTTAATAAAATGAAGCACGATTTTGTTGCTCTTGTGTTTATTATTTTGTTGTTTTTTTTCAGGATTATTAGTTTTTTTTGTTGCTGTTTTTATGCTTAAGGCTTCACAAAAAAATCTCATTGCAACAGGTGGAATTAAAAAACGCCTAAAACTTCCAACAAAAATATTCAATAAAATATTTATATATACATATCCTTCACATCAATGCTAAACTCAGTGAAAAATTTAAATTAAACATTATGAACTCCGAAAAGTTTATACATTTTTGATCCCTCTGAAAAAATTTCCTTAAAAACCTGAAACAGAAATTATTAAGTGGGTTATTTTGTAAATTTCTTCATCAAAAAATTTCTCATACAAAATTTTGTTAATTTGCAGAAATTTGTTTTAAAGGAAAAGGGTTTTACAAAATAAGGGGGTAATTGAATATGATATTAATTAAGTCTTAAAAATAAAATCCACGATTCGCAAGAAAATCTTTAGAAAATGAACATACAAATTACAACATAGTGATCTGTGAGGTTATTAAATTTTAGTTTCAATTCTTACAGGGTGTCCGAAGGAAGACTTCATTGTCTTAACATTTTTATTATATTATTTTCTTCAGATTATTGAAAAAGTTGAAGTTGAAAGGTAAACTACAAAAAAAAAAAAAAAAAAACAGCCCAATACTTGCAACGCGAAATGAAACAAGACTATTAGTTGAGCTAATATTTTAGACCAAAAGTTCGTGCAATGTATGCTAACCGGATTTTGGAAATTCCGGGCCTTGAAATTTAGAATTTTTTAAAGTCCGTGGACAATTTTAACCCTCTAAAGTGCCGGTTTAGTATACTGTTGTGGGGAGTTTAAACAAGGACAAAAATGACCCTTAAAATGAGTATTAGAAGGTTAATATGTTCTAAGAAAATAATCGCCATTCAATTATACTGAAGACATCTGAAATAGTATTTGAGTTAAGAAGTGCATTCAGTATATATTTCAAAAATTTCAAAAACTTTAGGGTCCAAAATTTCGGTAACCCAAACGAACTTTTCAAGCCCCTTTGGCCGATTTGCTCTATCAATAGTTTAGTTTCGCTTTGCAAGTATTGAGGCTGGGGGCGGTGACCCGAATTTTATTGACGAAATAAAATAATGAAATATTATTCTGATAAACGACAATCAATTGTTTAAACGAAACGAGAATAACGCCTTTTTGAATGTAACATGATTTGATTGCACGTTTTAGACAGAAAGGTAACCTTTATCGAACTAAAAGACCACAAGCGACACTTTTTAATTTTTCTTCGATAAAAAAAACACTACAAAAATGTACATACAATTTCTTTTTCTTTGAAGGAATTTTTTTGTAAGTCGAACCTATAAGAAAATTAAACGTTGAACGACTATATATGGTCTTATACTCCTAAGAGTAGATACCTTGGCAGCACAGTAGTTACAGGAAGCGAGCTATCGGCCAATATTTTACTTATATAAAATCATTATTTGACACTTAAAATTGAAAATCGGCCTTTAGTTTGTTAGTCATGTTAGCCTCTTTATATTCTCTTTTTTGCATCAAAGTAGTCACAAGAGAGAGAAAGAGACAACAAAAATTAAATTATTTTTTATTTATAGAATCATTTAATTCATGTATGTATGTATGTTATCACTGTTCCGTTTTGCTTACCAAGATTATGCGTTGCTGATAAAATAAAAATTTCTCTCCGTTTTTACGTATCAGCTGTTCAGAATTTTAATTTTGTTTTCAAGCAGTTTTAATTTTAATTTGGTGTCTTGAAATCCAATGTTATGGGATTTTTGTTCGAAATAAAATTTGTGTCGACTTTAGGTGTCGCAGAAACCAATGTTATCGGGTTTTTATTAACCAAGCAGCTTACAGCTCTTGTTTTTTATTGGAAATAAATATTGTTTTTAAAAGCTTATTTTTTACTTTATTTTATTCAACAGTTAGATTATTTCCATAGATGGAAGTAAATAATAAAACAATAAAATTACACAAATATAAATAACAAATGCAAGTTATACAACGATAGCATTTATTTCATAGGCATATTTCAAAATCAAAAATCATACCTTACAAAACTATTAAAGAAAATTTAATTTAAAGCTCTAAACACATGAGCCTTTTATGTTTTGGCTCACCTCAGCTGATTCGATTATCGGTTTTATTATAAAATAAATATTTGCATACATTTTTGAGAATGCAAATAGAAAGAATTCAGCGCATTGTTCCGAATATTCGCCTTAGCATTATTATATTAAATAAAAATATTTCAAAAGATTTTGTTATTCGAGCTAAATTCCCAGTTTTTATTATTGATAAAAACACTTGAAATTTATTGTTGATGGGATAAGCTATTCCTATGCGCATTTCACTGGTTGCTTAGGCCAGATCATCAGGAAAAATTGAAATTACTTTTTGATAATAAACAGGCAGGTGCACGGCCTAAAAAACACTTAATTGACAACATCTTTTTGTAAGTTGTTGTTGTTTTTATTTTGTTTTTCTTAACCTACTTACAACTACAATTAATGTTGACAGAATTTCAACTAATTGTAGCGGGGAATGTAAGACGAGATGAACGCACTGTTTATTGTTGATGTTGTTTTGTTTAAGCTTTGATATTATTACAAGTGGAACTGTTGCTATAAGTCTTATACGTTTAACATTTTTACTTGGTTTAATATCTTTAGTTTTTCTAAAATCTTTATGGATGAAGTTTCCTGATGATCTGGCCTAAGCAACCAGTGAAATGCGCATAGGAATAGCTTATACCATTAACAATAAATTTCAAGTGTTTTTATCAATAATAAAAACTGGGAATTCAGCACGAATAACAAAATCTTTTGAAATTTAAATTTTGTATTCCCAAAAATTGAAATTACTTTTTGATAATTAAATAAAAATATTATTTAGTTTTATTTTACCTTTCTTTGTTTATAATTATTTTGAATTGTGTAAGCTAACCTTTGGTTAGCATCTTTAGGAAACTAAATTAAATTTACAATAAAAAATTATAAAAAAAAACAATTTTTTAAATTTTTACTTAAACACATATTGGTTATATCAAGTTTAATTTTTAAGAGATATTAATGCCGACTTAAAATAGTTTAAGGTACATAACTCTTAAACTAGATCCTTAGGAGCAATAAAAACTAGAAAAATATGTTATTTTTTAAAGCAATTTTAGTGTTGTATATATAAATATATATATATATAGTAGGTAGTATACACGTGAAGGCCATGTGCACCCCGACCCAAAGGATCTTTTGTGCAGGTAAGAATAAAGTATTTTACTTTGTTGTTCAAAAGCGCTCATATCGTTATGTATTGGCGTTTTTAAACAAGAATTTTAGCAACATGTTTTGGAACAAGACTGTGAGCAAAATCAAAACATATAATTATTTACATACATACATGCATATGTAGGAGAACACACTTACACTTCAACACCATATGACACGTTTACGTATTTTAAGTAACGACTAAAGGCCTCGTTACTCTTACGTAAATGTTGCAAGACATGTTGCTAACATTCTTGTTTAAAATCGCCAATACATACCGATACCGGCGCTTTTGTACAAAAAAATGAAGTACCTTATACATATCTGTGGCATTTTGACAAAACATCTTAAGTCGTGATATGATAGCAAAAGCTTTAAAAAAAACTCGCTGAAAAAATCATTTTTATCAAATAATAAAAAAACCAAACTTAAAGAAAAATTTCGTTTATAATACAAAATTTCAAAAATGTAAACAAAAATGTTTTTTGAATGAAAATTCGTATGCTTAGCAAAATTTTTTTCGACTTTTTGAATTTGACTTAAGATGTTTTGCCAAAGTGCCATAGATATATATTTACATATCCAGCACAAAATTTGCTTTAAAAAATTTGATTTTTTATCTAGTTTTTATTGCGCCTGAGAATCTAGTTTTGGAGTTATGGACCTTAACATATTTTTAGCCCTTATTAATATCTCTTCAAATGAAACTTGATACAACCAATATGTGTGTAAGCAAAAATTGAAAAAAAAATTTTTATAATATTTTATTGTAAACTTAATTTAATTTTCTAAAGATGCTAACCAAAGGTTAGCGCAATAATGAGAAAAATAAATAAATATAATATATGTATGTTTTAAAAAAAGACCTCAAGCTTAAATAGTTCAAAATAATTTTAAAAAAAGAAAGGTCAAATAACAATAAATAATATGTATATATATTTAATATAATAAGGTCAAGGCGAATATTCAGAACTATGAGCTGATTTTTTTCTATTTGCATTGTCAAAAATGTATGCAAATAATTATTTTACAATAAAATCAATATTCGAATCAGCTGTTTTATGTTTTGGCTCATGTGTTTACAGCTTTTAATTACATTTTTATTTAATAATTTTATAAATTATGATTTTTGCGTTAAAATATTGTTAAAACTTGTGTTGTAAATGTAAATGAAAATTATAGAAAAGAAAATAAGAAGTAGAAATACAGTAAACATACAAATGTACATATGAAATAAATGCCATCGTTGTATAACTTGCATTTGTTGTTTATATTTGTGTAATTTTATTGTTTTGTAAATATATAGCGAAATACAAAAACATTTGTTGTTTCAAACTTATAAATAAATAAAATGACCATAGAAAAATGGGAGAAAAAGGCTTTTGCAAATTTGCAGCAGCCCGCTGCCGGAAACATGCAAAAATACCATTTTAACATTTATCAATTTTATTTACTTCTATCTACGGAAATAATCTAACTGTTGGATAAAATAAAATTAAAAATTAAACTTTTAACAACAATATTTATTTCCAACAAATAAACAAGAGCTGTAAGCTGCTTCTTTTATTTTTAATAAAAACCCGATAACTTTGGTTTCTGTGACACATAAAGCCAACATTAATTTCAGTTCGAACAACAAACCCATAACATTGAATTTTATTACATCAAATTTAAATTAATGTTTTGATGAGAATCTCATTAATAAAATTTAAAAGTAAACCGTTGGTTAATAAGTTTTGTTGACAACACTGCTTCAAAACAAAAATACACAAGTAACAGCTGATACGTAAAATCGGAGAGAAATTTTAATTTTATCAGGTTCATCCGCAACGCAACGTTACGTTTACGTAAGAGTACCTATTTGCACAGTAGCTTGGTAAGGAAAACGGAACAGCTGATTAGCAACGTATACGTTTACGTAAGAGTAACGAGGCCTTAACATTTCAAGTCGATCATTTACGTAAGAGTAACGAGGCCTTCAGACTTCAAACTACCGTCTCACATAGGAGTATCTGAGGTAAAGACCCTGAAAAGTTGAAAAGGTTAAAGCTGATATTATTTCACCCAAAATACTTTATTGTTAATCTGTGATAACCGGTTTATTAAATGGCAGCTAGCTTCCTTTTCTAAGTCGAGGCGTGGACTAAATCCCAGCCATTATGTTACTTTTGTGTGTTTGTTCTCGGCCAATTCGTTTGAATTGGCTTAGTTTATGTGCCAGAATGGTTTTTATTTATTGTTCTATTATAGAAAAAATAAGTTTTACAAAAATTATGTTCTTAATATCGAGGGCCTATATTCAAAATCCTCTATCTTAAAAAACACAAATTTTCAGGAGAGCCACAAAACTGTTTTTTCGCGTATTACTTGAGTTATTAAAATTCGGTATTCTACAATATTTTTTAAATCAACTACTGAATCTCACAGATAATTGGTTAATACAACGTAAGAAAATAAAAAAATAAAACAATAATAAATATTAAATAAAAAGTTATAGCAACAAATTTTTTTTTTTTTGCCTTTGGAGTTTGGAGTTTGATTGGTGTAAATGATCGTAAAATAAATGGTATTCCGGTGGTAAAACGCTCTTAAAATCTTGTAAATTCTTCAACTTATTTGGTTGAATTGAAAGTGGAGCATAATATAGAGGCTTTGGTTCAATATGTTCTGTATAAGGTTTAATACGATCAATAGATCAATAGATCAATATGATCTGTATTAAAATTGTATTGTTCATTTTAGCAGTCTTTCTGGCTTCTCTTGCAATTCTAACGGAATCGATTGGCAAGTGTATATATTGATTTTTCAACTTAATCTCTATCTTAGCATGGAAGAACACTACCGCACTCGATTTGCGTATGGCCTTTCTCTAAGAACTTCTGTTCAATAACTTTATTATTTTCAGCAGCAAAATTAGATAGAGCATTAGATAAGTAATGGTTACGGTTTTGATAGCCACAACCATCCGAGAAAATTGTAATTGGCAATGAATCTAATAAGCAATACGTTTTTAAATGATGAATAATACAAGAAAAAAATACCGAGGCGGACAAATCACCATTGATTTTGCTCCACCAATAGTTTGTGCACAGATGGGTACTTATATTATAAATAGTAAAATTGTGTTCCTGAAGGCGTTGCTTGAAGTGAATTGTTGATGCAATAATATTGGGACACAGTTTTACTGCTTGAGTGTCCATTGTAAAAACGTGGCGTACACTATTCTCAGCTGCAATTTTATCAATTCTTTTTTAATACCGTTCAAGATTTTTTTTTTGAAATGTGTTGATTATATTGATCAGCTGATACTTGTTTAGACTTAAATCTGACACAGAGATCGCATTGGTCTTTACGAGGCATAAATTAAGCCAAATTCTCCTCCTCAAAAAAAAATGAAAAGCTAGAAACGGCCTGATAAACCATTAAAAATGTTAAATTCATGTTCAGCTTGAAACAAAATAGTAAAAAAAACATGTATTGCAAGAACAGGTTATTCCAAAAAATATTTGAAAATTAATTATAAGAAAAGATAGAGAGTTTTGCATTCAGAAAAATTAATTGTGTAAGACAGAGGAAATACAAAAATGCAAATAAAACAGCAAAAAATATGTTTGTTATGAAAATCACAACATAGATGAGGGTTGGTTTACTGAACATTTTACCATTAAAAAGCAATTTTCCTGAAAATCAAAGATAGAGGGTTTTGAATACAGACCCTCGATACAAAGAATAAATACTAAATCCTCGATTTCAACGCTATTAGAATTAATATATTTATACACATCCAGCGTAATTAAATTCCATTTCTGTGAGTGTGTACTTAATTAAAACTTAAATTTGTAAACGTCTTTAGCTTCTATGTATTCAAATCTACCTCTGTGTGTATATTTTTATAACGACCAGCTCATGCAAATAATTTTCTGACCGATTTTATTCACTGCACCGCTACGAGTTGTAAAAAAGGGAATATTTAGTTTGTTAATCTGTGGGTGATACCAATAAACATTCACTTGGAAAAAAATATTCAGGCTTGTCCATAAGTTAAAAACACGATCCTTTTCAATAGACAAGAATAAATATCCCGTTAGATATTTGCATTAGTTTTTTTTAAATCAGTTTGGAAAGCAAACCAAATACAAGTAGTTTAATAGCAAAACAAATTTAAGATCCAAATGTGGACCAGCGTACCTAAATAATAGACATTTCTTTTCTGTTAAAAAAAATAAAATTAATAAATTTTTCTAACGCTTTATTGTGGATTCGATAACATAATTTTTGAACCGCCTACGTAAGAGGCAGCTAGTTAGCAAAAGCTGTATTATCCCATACAAATGTAACCCCAAAAAATTTAAATTTTTGTCCATAAAATATTCGGGGCAGCCGATTATAGCATTTTTACTTGTATTAAGCCCAAAACTTTTTTATCGATCACATAGTGGTACTCCATCGTTTTCAATAACAAAAAATTACCCCTTAACTTTTTTGTTAAAGTTTTGGTACAACAGTTTTATTGGATTACTTTTTTCTTACGATGGCCTAAAGCAAAACAGTTTTTTTTTTTTTTTTTTTGTACATTTTGTGAGTGCGATTTATTTCATGAGTTTAAGCAACCACGGTACCAGACTACTCATCATGTCTGGCCGTCTAAGCGTTTGCTTGTCTGTGGTGTGTACTAAGAAAGCCCAACAGTAAGCAAGTAGCAAGTGCGTCTGGTATGTGATAATGGGATGATGGTGGTATGTTGATGATGCATTTTTCTATATAATATTTGTATGTTGTTTGAAGCGATTTTAAACTTGTAGTCGTGTGTTCTTTTTTTTACAACCGACAGACTTTAAACATAATCTTGGATTTTAGTCTAAATGATTCAAGGTTGTTTTATATGGTTTTTTTTTGTTGTTCGTTTTCTTTACTGCTCCATCTCCATCATTCAAGTAATTGTTGATGATGAATGCTCTAAGGGTTTTGATTGTTTGTTGCACTTGTATAATAATCATGTGAAGCCTGGGAATATTGTTGTGTTTTCTTTTTAAGACGATTTGTAAAAGAATTTTAGAGACTTTTTATGGAAAGAGTAATAATGTATTGTGGTCTATGCGGGTGCTGTTTAATGGTAAACAAAAGTTTGTTTTCTTTAACTCTTTTTAATGATGAGCTGTTAAACAAGTTTATATTTTTTTATTATACATATATAAAAAGTATTTAAATGAATAGCTTAAAGCTATTTCAGAAAAAAGCTAAATGTTTTTGTAAAAGTTTAATCAATTTTTTCAATTAAATTTAGAAATAAGAATTTAATTGCTTAACATTTTTTTATATATTTGCCATAAAAAAGCTTAAAATACTTTTTGTAATTTAAAATTTTTAGTCTGTCAGAAAATAATTTTAGTTAATTTTCTTAGTTAATTTTCCTTTTATGAGAGGGAACTAAAATAATAAAAAAAAGAGTTTTGTCTATGCGGGTTATTGTGGATTTGAGAAAAGTTTTAAATTCTGTTTCTTTTATTTGAAATTTGTTTGGATAATATATAAAGTAGCGCGTATCAGTAGTCGCTTCGGTCTAAGCCAAGCTGTTGGGAAGACCTTAAAAACAGCTAAATGGCTTATTTTATACATGCAAATTTGATGTCCTGAGGAGCCTTTGATACTAACTAGCGCTTAAGTAAAGAAGAAGTGTAAAACTTTGATACACTTATGGGTTACCTAACTTATTTTAATTTCTTAAAATAATATGTATAATTTTATTACAATAAAATTTATTATAGTTAAATAGTATCCATTTTAAAAATTCATTGTATAGCCCTAATAAAAGACTTTAAAATGTCATGGTTACATATGGTAACGTTACGATTTTATAGCAAGAACAATTTGTTCGTAAGCGACAAGTTTCTACAAAATTGATATGAAATAAAAAAAACCCTCTCCTGTAAAATATTATTTTTAGCGCTTACGTTTTATTTTGCGGTTACAGGTAGAGAAAAAGCATGTTTATTTATGGTCATCTCAAATAAAACTATAGTTAAAGAAAATTTTAAACATATTATGGTAAATATAACCATATTATTGTCTTCGACAGATATATTAAGGTTAAATTATTGTCTATAAAGAAGGCACATCCATATTCTGGTTGCCTCTGAGCATGTTATGGTTAAATATTACAATAATTTATTTTTAAATTAAAAACAAACATGCTTTTATTAATGTTAAACATATTTTAGTAATTTTTGGCAAGAACCATGATATGGTGGTGGCTTCTTGATAGAGGACTAATTTAACCGTAATATGGTTGTCGGAGACAATAATATGGTTATATTAAACATAATATGTTTAACATTTTCCTTTAAAATAGATTTGTTGGAGGTGCCCATATTTAATAATTTTTTTTCTCTGGGTGTAGGGCTCGATATGTTTTCTCGTAGTTAATAGTTGGAACAACGGGCCCTTTATCGTCATCAATGTAACATGCAATATGTCCACTGCATCCGGTTATTTATCCGATTCTGGTGCCAGAGGTGCTGCCTGCGCGCCTACACGGGCTGTTCAGAATTTCCTCTGTACTCTAGATTAACAAATTTATACCGTTTCGTAGTCGGTGTCCTACCAAAACTAGTTGCTATCTCTAGGTGTCGATTTCAGATTCAGAGGCCACTATGGAGAAGGTTGCAGTTTCCCTTCCGATAGTCCCAGACTGTTCCGGCATGTACATACTCTGGCGAGATGTTATATGTAGTTTCTCTAGTTTGAGCTACTAGCTGACCGCATTGTGAAGGGTATCATATACCTGGCCCAGCTAAATATATGATTTTCACTTATTATTCCGTATTTTTTTCAATGGGATTATCTTTGTATGGCTTGATTATACAATTAAACTTTGACAATATTAAGCAATAAATTTATATTTGTGGTTAGTGATATAATTTTATATTTGTTTAAAGATATTTTTATATCAATAAAAGGCCACATGTGGACACTTTAGAGATAAGAAATATTTATTTTAATATTTTTTTTTTTTAAATAAACAAATATAAAAACAAGTAAGAAATTATATCGGCCTGACCATATGATACCCTACACAATAGTACATATAGATGTGGAAGAGATTTACATGAGCACATGTCATACGGTTTTAACTCATGCTGGATCATATCCATTGGGTGGCAAACAATGCGTTTACGAACCGCCCCTGAGTGTGGGAGCAACCACCCCACACAGGTAGTATTTTAAGTGCATAGTCTTGTGTTGGACCTATCTAACATCATACGCTAAATTTGGGAAATATGCTGGCAGTATCTGCTCAGTAGATACAGTTCCTAGGTAAGGTCCGTCCTTCAGGCCCAACGCTTTCACCAGTGTTTAAAAATAAGGCCTAGAGTGGGGTTTTCAGGATTCCCCTCCCACGACTTTGCGTTTGATACATAACTACTATGTGGTCCGCAAAATTTTATTTTCAACGGAAAATTCAAAATCCCCGAAGAGACCATCGACCATTTCAGAGGAATAAATGAATTGCCGTGCCACTAGGGGCTGCTGAATCCGTGGAATCCGATAGGACTTCTCGTCAGACACGATATCAAGAGATCTAAGAAGATCTCTTTGGATCCGCCAATTTTGGATTTTTCATGAATCCCAGGATGTAACACCGGAAGGTAAATTATCCTTAAGATCATCGCTACATGTCTCCGGTGGAATCACAGTATATACAGAACATTTTTTGAGAGAGTACTCTATCTGGACCCGGCAAAAAACATGTTAAAATATTTTGTCCTAAATATTATCTTGATATCTACACCTATATTCGATTTATTCGTCTTAAAGCGATTTAAGCAGAGCTGTAGAGTCGGAAATGATGTTAAACATTTTGTACCGAAGTCGGTGTCAAAATACCAACAAGAACTTGTGATCACATTCCGAAATAAAAAAATTTTAAGAGGGTTAGAATTATATTATCAATTTGAAATTTTTAGACAGCACGAAATTTGACATGATAAAGTAAATTTTATAAATTCGTCGCCAAATTGTATACCAGTAGTTATATATAAAAAGAAGTTATGGCATTAAAAGATATTTTCCAATATTATATTTTAACGAAAGCTGTGGTCAAGGGGATTTAAAAAAATTGGTAAGGTGATTTAGGTTGCAATAATATATGTTTGGTACAAATTTAAGCTTAATAACAAAGCACTCTAAAATGCTTATGCCTTATTCTGAATCGATCGTTAGAACCGATATTTTTATATGTTACGCACGTCAGCAGAAGTGCATAATACCCTCTCTACAATTGTAGTGCGAGTATCAATACATACATACATACTATTAAATCAAAGATAGTTATGCAAATTTTCAATTGAAATGAAGGTGTTTTACACAAAAAACCATTTCAAATAACACCTGAACCAAACAATAACTCTTTGGTCGATTTTGCTAGTTTTTTGTTTTATTTTTTTTAATCCTTAAATTCATATGCATAATAGTATAAAATGTAAACAAATTGAAAGCTTTTTCATTTGTTCCTTTTTCTTTTTATGTAACGTTTTTTTTTGCAAATCTCCCACTAAACATTTCGAAATAAGTTTTAGGAAAAAAGTGCATATGGTGCAATGCTGTTTTTTGTTTGTTTGTAAAATTTATGGCCTTAGCTTTAAAAAAATCAGGCTGCTTACAATTTACAAAATGCAAAAAACAAACATTGCAAAGACAGAAAAATAAAACAAAATTCTTAGTGATAAATATCCACTTTAAAGAAATAAGCAGTAAAGTGAAGAAGCCTTTTGCTATCAGGGAACTTAAGTGGCAAAAATGGGCTAAAGGAAGTGAATTAGGTAAAGCATGTTAAGGGGATACCCTAAATATAGATTTATTTCAAATAATTATATAATTTGAATAAGAAATCGAGAAATTTAAGATATTTTGTTAACTATTATACAGTACTGTTTTATCTTTACGACTTATGGCCATTTTATCAATGTTTTGACAAAATGCCTGTTATTTAATGTCGATATAAATTTGTAAAAAGCAGTAAACTGTCCGTTAACGATTTAAGTTTTTTTATTTTATTTATTATTTAACTGAATTCATTTGATGCAATAAAAATGCGTTAGGTTATGTAAGGTAGAAAGGAGTGTGAAGCATCAAGGATGCAATCTCATATCAGCGTGATATGCAAATAGGCCTCTACTGGGCCTTTTGTGCGCTCCCTAAGAACATCGAAATTAAGATGGATAGTAATACCACCACCCTTAGGGGGGAAATTAACGTCCGGCGTTAAGAAACTCAGTTTCCCGGACGTAATTCCTTAAGGCTTCCAGTCAACGTTCCACAGGGATCCTAAGTCCAACATGAAATGGCTCCCAAGGTGTTTGGATCTTAATTTGAAAAAGGCCTGACAGTTGCAGAGAAAGTGTTCCGTTGTCTCGCCCGCTTCGGAACACTTTCTGCACTCGTTAGATTCCGGCCGTCCAATTTCGGATTCGCCAGGCTAACTGCCTCCCTTCCCCAATAGCGAGTGTATTGGCTCTTTCGTTACCGACTGTCCCCGAGTGGCTTGGCACCATCATGATACGGATCCTACCGCCCGAGGAGAAATCGGAAATGGATCTCCTATAGTCTAATAAGGTCTTGGACTTAACCCTATTATCTGATATCGCCTTAATTGCCCTGTGGCTATAGGTAAATTTGTGGGCGTCTACCTGCCTCATATTCGATTCAATCCATTCCACACGTTCTGTAATAGCACGGTCTTCCACCTGGACGATGGTAGAATATCTCGGTTCCGGGGCTGGTATTCGGTCGGGCATGTCCGATGGACGTGTGTTTCCGGTCAATGTATGTATCTGATATACACTGATGAAATGCCTAGCAGTCATCTATATATAAGAGCCGTTCGGGCGCAAGTGCCGCCTCGCACCTCACCTGCGTTTCAATCGGAGTTATATCCAGCTGCGTCTCCAGAGCCTTGCTTGATGTAGGGTACATTTCCCAACCTATACCCTGGAAACATGTACGCTGGATCCCCTAAAGTGGTATTGTATTGAACGCTCTGTGCAACGAAGACCACCAGATTGCAGAAGCGTTAGTTAGAATCGGTCTAACAACGGTCGGTCTAGTTGGACTAAGACCCCATTTCGGGTATATGGTCCTTCTACATATCGCCCAAAATAAAAATGCGTTTAAGCTAAAAATTTTAACCAGATGCATCAAATGTGTGTGTCCTGAAAGTCATATAAGGATATAAAAATGCTTAAACCTAAATATTGGTTATATTTTCATACGATTATGCAAGAAATTCCCAGTAGTTTGGTATTAGGTCTTAAAGGGCTAGATAAACATTACATCGGCTCCATTGTCCAATATTCAGTCATTCGTGGTTGGCCCACACTTTTTTTTGTGATTTTCTTATAATTTTTTTGTATTTCCACATAATGACTTAACTTTTAAGCGCTTCCAATGTAACCAATATGTCCTCCAACACAAAATGCCAAATTTTTGTACTTAATCCTAAAAAAGAGACAAAAATTTAACACTTGTTCACATTATATTTTGGTTAAAGAAATTATGCAACAACGATCTTAAAAAAAAAACACAAAGACACAGTTTTATAATTTTTTTTTTCAGTTAAATAAAAAACAGGAATACATATACCTACAACAATGGCTGAGATCTGTTTCGGAGAGAAGATACAAATACTTTTTTGTTTTGGGTTCGTTTAAGCTGTTTTTGAAGATTTATGGGTTTTGCAAATAAGTTTTGAATTTTATTGTTAAACACAAGCAACAAACAATTTAGTAGCAACTTAAATGGGAAATAAAAACCTTCAATTCTTAGAATAAAATATAAATTGAAAGTTATTTAAAGTCTTAGTAGCAACAGGACAAAAAAAAAACAAAAACTCCAATTTAAGTTTAATTTAAACGGTTTATGTTTCGAAAAATAATATTTGAAATATTTCAAACATTTTAAAATTTAAAAAAATTTTTAAATCTTTTTTTAAAGATTTATTTTTACTAAACACAAAGATATATTGCATTATTCATTGGTTTTGTAATTTTAAAATTTGTTTACATTACAAAAAAAAAAATCACTTTAATTATACCTGGCTCTTTATAATTATAGGGCTGCGTTTGTTATTTTTCTTAAACGTTTTGTTTTATGTGTACATACTCACCTGTTTATTTAAGTTATTACTGGTTTCTTTAATTTGGTTGTTTGCCTTAAAGCAGTTCATGTTCAAACATGTTCAGTGTTCATATACAATATTCGATAATGGCTGTAATTTAAACAAAAGTCCAAAAAAAGTGTTTGCCTAAGTTTTTATCACCTTAAAACTTAAATAAAAACAATCTTTTTCGATTGGTTTACTATGATTATTTGAAACAAATTATTAGCAATTATATGGTGTTGTTTGTTTATGAAATTAAAACAAACATGATGGAATTGAAAAGATAAAAAACATTATACACCGCTACACTCAAAATAAGTAGTAAAATCAACAAAAAAAAGAAAAAATTAATTTAAACTATCAAGGTCAATTTTGCGGTTTTAAGAACAAAAATATAATCAATTTTAGGATTAATAAAAAAAAGAGTTGGAAATGATATAGACAAAAAGTATTAACGGGAACAAGTTTGTTTCTCAAGTCTTTTGATTTAAATGTTTCAATAACAAGCAGCACTCTATGAAGGAGTTTATTTCTAAGAAAACACTTCGATTTAAAGCCATTAAAAACAACAGACTTAACAATTAAACTTGATTTTTAATTTGGAAATTTTCCGGTTAAATTTATTCATATTTAAATAAATATTAATATCCAGATAAACAAAATTATACCAAACAACTTATTATTGGTAGTTCCATCTCAGGTATGATCAGCGTGGTAAAATTATATTTTTAATTGCAACAATAAAGATTTAACTTTTACTGTAGTGTCACCGTGACTTATTTTGTACAAATTACAATTTCATATTTGTATTGAAAACAACTTGCTTATTAAATAAAATGTTAAAAATATTGTGCTAAATTTTGAAACATTTAAGCTTCGTTCACAATAGGCAGCAATATTTTCACTGGTGTTCATAAAGGAGCAACAATTTGTTTCGCAACCACACATATTTTCAATTAAGAATATTATACACACATACATTTTTTTTATTTTTTAAAACATTTTATGACAATTTTCAATCAAAACTAAACAAAATTATTTTAAACGTCATTTATTTTTTCATACAAATTGTTGCTGATGTAGAAGTAGACTCAACTTTTTAAAAACAACTTAAGAAAAATTCTCTCTCATTCGTAATTCATAGCCTAATTATGATCCAAATTACATAATTCGCCATATAAAATTTTGAGAGCGGATTATCTCATTTGTACGTAATTCAATTTTTATTACACTGTGGATAACTTTAAAATCAATGCGATCGCTAATTTTTATTCGATTTTTTCCATCACCAGCTGTCAAAGCACTAAAAAAAAACAAACAAACAAAAGTAAAGGAAGTATTTTTTATACAAATTTTCATATTATTCGAATGTGTATTCTAGGTCATATTACAATCCTCAAAAGCTTTTATACTTTAATAGTCTTATTCCTTCAATATTTTCCAGCAATATTTTGTATGCACTATCAGAATTTTTTGTTTTTTATATTTCTGTTACGAGGATCTCTTTATAATAAATGCTACTCAACATGAGAAATAAATTCCCAGATTCTATTTGGAAGTATTTTTTAATATAAAATTTAATGGAATCCAAAAAAGAAAATAAATATTTTATATGTATGTATTTCTTTGACATATTATTTTTTATTTACTTTTTCTTTCCTTTCTTAATACAAGTAACCGCAAGCAAACAATTAAATTTAGCAATAAACAAAATTAATATAAAAAAAAGAAGAAGAAGAGGAACTGTCAAAACCGATTAGGAAAATGCCGTGCGAACATGGTAATTCAAATAAGTAATAACAACAGAGAGCGAAGAAATCCAAAGCACCGTGCGAACATGACATAATTGATAAAAAGCGGAATTAGTAGGATAAAATTTAGGATATTTTTTTTTAAGAATATTTAACCTTTTTATACTGTTGAATTTAAGGATTAAATATTTCGAAAACCACCAAAAAGGTGTGCTTCATTACGTTTGTATAACACCGAAATAATCATCGATGCTCCATAAAGTATATCTCTACTCTAAATTCCGGACACATACTAAGTGATATAATCATGATCGTCTTAAACAAAGCACGAAACAAAACTTATAATATCATGAGATTTTTGAAAAGTGTTTGTTTTAGACTGAGATAAAACACCATAATTTGGCCCCAAGAGTTCATATAAATATAGAGTGTTTGATATAAAAAATAAACCAACTCGTTGTACATATATTATATGTTCCGATAAGGAGCATAGGGCCTTAACAAATGTTCTAGTTTATCTGGGGCCAGGTTCTTGATTTCACCCCAACTTTTTCTCCACATCGTTATGTCCATCTTGCCCTGTCCCTTCCAGGTATATGAAGAACATCCTATTCTTCGGCTGCCTGAGGGTTTACACTTGATTATAGTTCGGATTATGTCCTCCGGGTCTTTGTTCAGGCAAACACCGATATTCAAAGACCAGGGGCTAATTCTGGCAGTAGTGATCGCATACTTTTTCGATTCGAAAGGAATTTGATTTAAAATTTTTTCAGTTATTACTTAACAAATCGAAATTATTTTTTCAGTGTAGTAAAACATTTATATAAGTTTTCACGCCAATGAAAAATGATTTCTATTCATAAGATATAAAATTGCTATTTTAGATTTTCATTGGTGCTCAAGCATAGTTTAAGAGCTTATAGGGTAAAGTATTTTTAAGTCAAATTTTTGCCATGAATCTAGTTTGCCGGCCTTTATTCAGTTTTCTGAATAACTCAGTCAAAACCCACGATTTTCTTCACATTTTAGAAAATAATTTTAAAGAAAAATTTCCAAGGTTAATTTTGGTGTACAAAGACTATACATTTTTGTAATGCATTTGCAAATGTAGGCACCCTTCATTTTAATTTTTTGTAATTTTTCCATAAGTTTGTAAATAACGCTTTATAACTTTAAAATTTTTGATAAAACAACAATGCTATTTGAAAGATCAACAAATATTTTTGAATTTGCTCTTACCGTTCCTGAGTTATACCGGTTTTCAGCCTTGTACCCAGGGTTGTTAGGCATTTTTCTTCAAAAATCGTCAAAAGTTTTAACAAAATTCGTCAAAATCGTCACGAACATATAATAAAATCGTCAACATATCGTCAAATATTTAAATTTTACAAATTAGAGATAATTTATTGCATTGAATGGTGCAAATATAAATTTTTAACAAATAATTCTATTTATGATGAAGAAAGTAATGTATATGGTTAAGCCATAGAGTCTAAACACAATGTTTGCGGTGCGGTGCGATTTCTCGTTGCGGGAGAGAAAAATAAACATAATACAACGGAAGACGGCGACGGAAATAGTTGTCATTTTTTGTTTAAATTTTTATTAACATAACCAATTATTCAAAAACTATGGCAACATCAGAAAGAGAACGAGTATCAAAAATTGAGAGACAAGGCGAATTAAATTCGCTTTGTTGAGAGAGAAAGAAAGTCCGCAATCAGTGTTACCGTTCAAAATTTTCAAAAAGGGGCACAAAAAGGGGATTTTCAAAAAAAAGTGTCACAAAAAGGGGAATTCTGAGAAAAAAAGGGGCAACTTTAAAAACAGGGAAATTTAAAAAACGTATGTATTTATTAAATTATTTTCATCGAAAACTAAACATAACAAAAAATAAACTTCATATTTATAAAAAAATACATTATATGTAGGTATATAATACAAATTGTTTGGGAAAACACACATATATACATATATCGTGAAAATACATGTCTTGTTTGCAAGTAAACGATAATGAACTGTTGCATAAAATTTTTATTTCAATTATTTATACAAAAACAGTTACTAATTACTTGTAAATAAAACGAGCTTAAAATAGTGTAATAACAATACTTACAAAAACAAAAAATAGTTCATAATATGAGTTGATACAAAAAAACTTTAAATTTAAATAGATAGAGATATGTATATATGTAAGTATATGTACATAAATATTTGGCACTTGGATTATTTTACTTTTTTACCAAAAAAATTAAGTTACGAAAAAACCTCGAGGAAAAAGCATATAAAAGTATTGATAGGAAGATAGTTAATATCAGGTACATATCCATTTTTTTATAAATTGCATTGTTATGTTGTTTCTTCAACTATTAAATATCTATTTTTTTGAAAACGTAAATCTATATTTATTAATCAATTCATCACTTGGAATCCAATCTTCCAAGTCATTTTGATACAAATTTAAAGCGGATAACATAGACTGACAGGTATCTACTTTCAGTCTATTTGGTAAAGTAAAAACATACGAAGCAAATTTATACAAGTTTGGATATAAATTGTCACCCAAACAGTTTTTTAAATTGCCAATTTCATACCAAAATGTTTCAGGCTTAGATATTTTAAAAATTGCTTCATAGCTTTATCGTTTGATCTGGTTTCTAAAAGTTTGAACTCTTTTACAAAATCATCTGGGTTCTGGTCCTGGTTATATCAATAAAAACGGTAACAATTTCAAAGTAATTTATGTCCTCAGCTGACTTAATAAATACTGGATCTAAAACCTTTAATGAACTCAGCCTCTTATCGCTAATATTAATTCTTGATAAAATTTCTTTGCACAGCTTTTGGTAAAAAAGTAAAATGTTGTTTTTAATTTCTACAATATCACTACTTAAGATGTTGTTAGTACATATTTCTAGCTCGGCTTCGTGGCCGATATATACATATATTAAGAGTTTCTTTTATATGCAAAACATCAACAAAATCAATTTGTTCTATATTTGTTTGCATAACATACTTTTTTTTTAAAAATTTTTTAAAAAATTCTAATAAAATATCTTTCGTGGATGAAACTAATTATATAATTTGTGATGATTCGTTTTGAAAATTACGGTTTAATTTATTCATAATATTTAATACATATACTAGAAATTTGAGGTAAATTTTATTGTTAATAGATAGCCCTTCCTGAATTATTTTAATTTTTTCCAAATTAGATGCTATTTTCTCTTCAAATAGATATCGGATTCATTGATTGACAGTATAAAAAAAATTTGGTTCAAAAAGGGGCAAAAGAGGCACACAAAACTACAAAATGATACAAAAGGGGATTTAAAACGAAGGGGTCAAAAAAGTGGCACGGCAGTCAAAAAGGGGCAAAAATGCGACTTTAGTCGCATAACGGTAACACTGTCCGCAATCAAGGTATATTTACACAAGGTAAACTCGTTGGCCCATATGTTTGTCAGCTGTTTACCTAAGTTGGAACACCAATGTCAAATTTCGTGTATATGAGCCAAAATTTGTACATGTGTGCGTTAAATTTATATGAAGACAATTTTGACAATTCCGTTCCACACGGTTATTTTTATAGAGCAGCATGTCTACACTCCCAAATGAGTCTACCTTGTGTAAATATACCTTGTCCGCAATGAAAATAAAATAGATTTTAATTTTATTTCGTTCCGCACTGCGGTTTTTTACTTCAAAATCGTATGAAAAATCGCACCGCAGTAAATTATCGTTACATTGTGTTTAGACTCTTATTCTTTTTATTTCAGGAAGTGGGCTGAAATAAATTTATCATTTGAAAAGAAATACATAAGAAAAAATATATTTTCATAAAAACATAACAAAAATTTATTTATGTATTTCATTTATCCATATTCACAAAAACATTAAATAAATATTAAAATCTCATTTGCTATTAACTCGAGCTATCTTTAAATGATTAATTTTTAGCGCTATCGCTATTGCAAATTGTGTTTACTGTTGAAGGTGCTAAACCAAGGGTACTGTCTATATCAACGATCTTTTTACCCGACTTGAAACGTTTTGTTGCGTCCAATTTTAGTTCAAAACTAATGCATTTTCTTCTCTTTGCTCTCATTTTTCTACATAACTTCTTATTAAGAACTAACTTCTTACTTCCTAACACGCTACTATACTAAGAATAACGTACCTAACAGAACTAAAAAGGAATTTGCCTTTTTACTCGCAAATGGAAAAATTCTTCACATGTGATTATGACTTCAGTGAAAAAATGCAATGTGTGTAGCGACGCAAATCGAAATCATAAAAACGCAAAGCGGATTTATCAAATTTTTAAAAAGCGGACGACGCAAATCGGGGCTGTAGTGTATATTATTTGCAGTATCGACGGCATTCATATCATTGTGGAACTTAAATTACTAATGCTTCTAAATAAAGGCACCTGGTTTGTGATGGGGGAAGAATTTTTTTGTTTTATTTCCAATAATTTTTGTATTTCGGATATAATCCCAATATAATTGTAAATATTTCTTGTAAGTATTTTATTGATGTCAGATAATCGTCATAACACTATTACTTTTAGTTAAAAAATCGTCAATCGTCATTTTATCTCAAAAAAAAATCGTCAAAATGACGAAAAATCGTGACATCAAACAACCCAGCTTGTACCCAGTTTATTATATTATTACTCATACCCAACAAACAAATTTAAATCAAACTTTTTGTTTTGCTTTGTTTAAATATCATTTATTGGGGTACATACGACGTCAGTTGCAGAAGTAAGTGTTAGCCAACCACTTGTAAATATTTAACTTTGTTGTTTGCATCTTGAAATGACTTGTTGGCTTCCCAATTTTCTGGATATGGTGTTGAAAATTAATCCTTGAACCTCTTTATTTTTATGGTTGTCTTCTTTTTTTAAACAAAGCAACACAAAAAGTTTGATTTGAATTTGTTTGTTGGGTATGACTAATATTATTATAAACTGGGTACAAGGCTGAAACCCAGTATAACTCAGGAACGGTAAGAGCAAATTCAGAAATATTTGTTGATCTTTCAAATAGCATTGTTGGTTTGTTTCATTGTCATAAAAATGTTTAAAGTTATAAAGCGTTATTTACAAATATATGGAAAAATTACGAAAAATTTAAATGGAGGGTGCCTAAATTTGCAAATGCATTGCAAAAACTTATAGTCTTTGTACACCAAAATAAAGCTTGGAAATTTTTCTTTTAAAATTATTTCCCTAAAAGTGAAGAAAATAGTGGTTTTTGACAAAGTTTTCATAACTTAAAGCTTAAAATAATTTAAGCGAACTCTAAACCTCTTTCGAAAAATCTGAAAAAATCTCAAAAATTCTTAACTTTATAAGCTTTTAAATTATGCTTGAGCCCCAAACACACTAATGGGCACAAATTATTTAAAGTCGGATTATTAACTGTGCATCCCTGTACGTAGCAAGTTGGAAACCAAAATAGTCACATTACACAAAAACATTCTGCAAAATGTCCCACAGAATGATCAAAATAATAAAAAGTTGCTTGCATAATGGCCATTACTTAACAATATCGAACTTAAGAATGAACGATAGCTACATATTAAACACATTGCCTGCTTAAAATCACAATTAGTTATCAGGTGTAAGTTGTATATATTTTTTTTTTGTTTTAGACCAATTGAAACTATCATAATGGATTTTCAACAGAAATAACTTAGGATTCCTTTTTTGAAAACAACTGGGTAATAAAACTTACCTAAAATGTGTTTTATTTTCCACTGCAAATTCAATTCATAACCCCTGGTTACAGCACATACGATCAATTTCGGTCTGTTTATCCTTCTGAATCGTCAAAACCAGCCATTACTGCCTTGTTGAAAATTGTTTGTTCTTACTGTCTCCTTACATGCGGTACTGAACGCCGGAACTGTAGAACTTCACCTGCAAAATAAGCCATCAAATAGTTCTAAAAAGAGCCACAGCAAAACAGATTGAAGGGACTATTGTAAATCTAGATGCACTAGAATATAATTGCATGAGGCAATTGGTCATTAACAAGCAAATCCTAGAACCCCCGAGAAGAAGAGTGAATCCTGGAAACAAATATTTTTAGATTTATTTGTTATATAATTGAATCACCATGCTGGGGAAAAAACATTATCTAATCTGGCCCATGTAATAACGAACTTGCAAAAACGCGTTTTGAAAAGGACGTTTTAAAATAATGATGTCATCGTGGGTTGAATCATAGCCACATGATCCCAAAAATTTTAAACTTTCCAATTAGAACGCATATATGTAAGTGTTCCCTCAGATTAAATTAGCTTCTTGATAGCAACATAATCAAAAACTTGAAAATTTCAGTTTTTATTTTTTTAGCTCGTTTGCTCTAAATAACCTAAAATTCAAGTATGTTTCTTAAGTCTTTTGTTTTAAGTTACGAAATTTTTAACAAAAGTAAAATACTTTAAGCTTTTGTTTCATATAAAAGCTAAATAAATCATAATTTTACTTGGCAAAAAACTGCAATATTTCTTCTACAACTACATTAAACTCCCATCCGAAGTCACAGGCACAGATACACAGATACAAAAACATGACCAAACCCAAAAATGGTATAAATTGCCAACTTCATCATCTCTAACAAAACAAATAACGAACGTTAAACAAAATCTTTCCAAACTCCCTTTAGCATTTCAATGACGAACAGTATACAAAGTTATTGCGATGATATGGGATACACAGCAAAAGCTACTTAAAACTAAAACTTGTCGTTGGTAAGGTCCACTATTGTGCAATGCGTGGGTGCCTTACGCAAACTTTTAGCAATCAAAAAATAAATAGAAGGAAAAAAATCTCAAGTACATACAGCGAAGGCAGGTGATTTTAATCTCCAGACAGGAATCTGGCTTCAACAGGTGAACTCAAGCGTAACCTGCACAAGTAAAATAAAATGAACAGAAACGTAACGATCGTACGTATAAATATGATATGAAATCAAGTTTAATAAACTTTAAATAAAAATGAAGAAGAAGACCTTCTTCAATTTAAGCAACTTAAATCAAAAAGAAAAAAATCAAATTCTTAAAATAAATGTAAAATCACGATTTCGCTTAAAGCTATGCAAAGCAGCAAACAACTTTAAAAATAACAAAAAAAAAAAAAAATCAAAAATGGAAAATAATCGCTATACCCTTTTATCGAAAAATGTACAAAAATAAAACTTTTTGTATTATACACCAGGCAAATTGAATACATTTTTGGTGTTTACTTCCATTGAACTAGAGCAAAAATCATTTTAAAAGAATCTTTGAATTCAAGAGTTACACACTGCAAAGAGTTTCAATAAAAGAGTCTACTCGTACTAACATTTATAGAAATTTCCTTGGTTTCTTCTGCAGCTTGTTAAGTATTTAAGTTTTGCATTTTTCGGTTGGCAGTGGAGAATTTTATTATTTTTCAGTGAACCTGTCGTTGTGATAAAGAATCATGTAAATTTTTTATGTATCTTTATATACATATTTGTGGTTTGCAGCTAATCTGCATATGGGTGTAGTAATGTTTTGACATTAAGCAATTTCCATAAAACTTTGCGAACGCCCATGATTTCGGCTGGAAATTGTATAAAAGAAAAACGTATTTAGTTTCGTAAGTCTATATAATGAATGGAAAATAACCTTCATATAGGACAATAAACGTTGATATGTTCAAGACAAAATGTTGCATTAACCCATGACAAGCAAACACGCTTTAGCATTTTCTTAATTGAAAAATATTGAATAAAATACGATTAGAAATTCATTGTTCATCTCTTTGCGTATGCTCAAAAACGATTGAAAAAAGCAATTGTTGAATTTGGTACTGTTCTGTCACTGGGTGCTTGTGTAGCAACAATAATAAAAAAAAACTACACGTAAAATTTACTTTGGTTAGCCTTCTAGCAACAAACAAAATATACAGTGCTTTAGGTAAAATTCAATAGTACGTAACGTAAGATTTACGTGGTGTTAGTTTCAACGTATAATTGAATATCGTAAGCTTTCTAGGGTTAAATTTCATTTTAGGGTCAAGTGTAATACTTTTTGGAAACTTTTTGTTCCCATTGGATTGAATTGTTGTTAAACATAATACAATCCAGTGAAAGAAAACAATATTTTCGTTTTCTATTGAAATGTATCGCCTGCGTCCTTTTGTTAAAATATGTACATGAATCTGTAGACAATATTTCGTAACTGAAAACAGCTATTTTATCAGGAAGAATTGACAAAGCAGAGTAGACTAGTTAAAGAAATTTGGTTCTTATTTCATATGAAATAACTCTCCAATATAAAAATGAAATAAGTCCCAAAAAAAAAAATTAAATAAATCCCCAAAAAAACGTTGTTGTTGCTTCATATATATTTTTTTTGGAGTTATTTAATTTCCGTTTTGGGAACTTATTTCGTAGGCAGTTTTAGTGAGAATGTTCAAACTTGATAGCAGTCACTCTTAAAGTAAACTACACATCTGCAAATGAAAATTAAGAGGGTAGGCGCGAGGGGAGCAATATTCCCCATAGAAGGCATATATTAAATATCGCTTAACTGAAGAACTGTTAAAGTTAGAGTCTTCAAACGTGGTTAAAGCTACTTGTACGGTAAATTATAAATTTTAAAATAAAAACGGGCGTAGTAAAGCCAGGAAGAGCTTCACCTCCTGTAGAATGAAATTATTAAACACCGAATATCTGAAGATAAAAGTTTTCAAGCTTTGTGAGATCGACTCTTATGGTAAACTACAACTTGCAAAATATAAGTTCAGGTAGTAGGTGCAGGGGTAGTAATAAATAATGTATAAATAAAAAATTATCTGTTTATTTGTTCCATATAGACTCCTAAGCTACTGCATCGATTTTCTTGAAATTTGCACAGCAAGTTTCTGATTACGCGGTGCTTTACATAGGTTTTTACTATTTTTAAACTTGTAAGCGGGCGTGGCAACTCCCATACAATCACAATAAATATGTCTACATTTTTGGGGTACTGGAAAGTATTCCAATTTTGTACAAATAGCTTAGAAAATGATACCCAACATGTTTCAAAAAGTTGATTCAATGGAAACAGTAGCCATGGCATTCCCATTCGAATGCACTTGAAATTTCTGTATTTATGTAGAACCGTTACTGTAAAAGTATTTAAATTTTGTACAAGTTGCTTCGTTATCAATACACGAGATCTGTTTTGAAAACTGCTTAGTAAGTTTATTTCGTTAGTGATAGCAAAGCGCACTGGGTTAAGCTAGTTTTATAAAAATCACATAAATACACTATTAATGCCCGTAATTTCTACAAACAGATATCTAGCTGTCTATAGATATCTATGATGTAACGAATTTTTGATAATTTTAACATGTTTGTCTTACCTACTGGTTGAACTGTAGTGTATTTTACACCATCGATTTTTGACAGTTAATTAAAAATATTAATAAAAATACAAATGCTGCCATATTTTAAAAGAAAACTTAAAGGAAAAAACACTTAGGCAAAATAAACGTTGAAATTACCAAACTACTTTTACCGGATTGGTAAAGATAACTGTTAGGTACAAACACGACCAGATATCTGTTTGTTGAAATTACGGGCATAATTCAAGGAATATAATATTTCAAATTTCTGTAATAATATTTTGAAATATAAGAGTTTTAAATCTTTAAAAACTTTCCAGTTTACCTAAAGAATAGTGAAACGCTCCTTGTTTGTTATTCACAATTTCTTTTCCAAATATTATTTTCAGCATAGTTGGGGGTAGTACACTAAATATTGATTAAAATCAGCAGTGCACTATCACAAAATAAAACTATCAAAAGTTTAGTTTGCACTCTTTTTTACCAGCTTAAGTGATAATTGTTATTTTTTTTTAACTACCACTAAAAAAATTTTGTGACATTGCAAATTTTTTCCTATCACTAAACGCAGATTGAATGCAAAAAATCTGCTCTCAATTCAAAGAGTGCAAAATTTGAACTGGCAATCAAAAAATTATTTGTCATACTAAATTAAATTATTTTTATTTTTTTTATTTTTAGTGAAAACTACAAAAAAATCGTTTATTGTATTAATCAAATAAGTTTTAATTATTTTTTTCATATGCAAAAAAAATTATGTTTTAAAAATTTGAAACTAATGGTGTTTTCTTTTCTACAAAAAATTTGATATTTTATTTAAAAAATTTAATTTTGTGTTCGTCTTTTAACCCTTCGTCTTACCCATGGGTCTGGCCAGACCTTTTTCGATTTTAAATTTTATTTAAGTATATTTAAAACACAGGTAGGGACTTGAAATTTCAGGTACCCTTCTAAAATTTAGTTTACTATAAAAAGCTGAAAAATGTAACCTGGAAAGGATATATAAGGAAACTTATTCCAATATTTTACTGCACACATCACATTCGTAACACATGTGGTCTGGCCAGACCATATATATTTTGTATAGAAGATGACGTATTTTTAACTTTCTTTCTTGCTGTTTTGTATTATTTTTTTGTTAAATTATCTATTATTTATTTATTTTTATTAAGCACACAAACTATTAGCTCCATCTAGCTCTACAATTTAACCCTCCCTATTACACATGTTTTTTAATTTCACATTCGTAACGCATGGGTCTAGCCAGACCCAACAATCTTTTGAATAAATACAACCAATTTTTTTTAACTAAATGTCATATTATACACATTTATAATTTAAATAAAAAATGAAAATATGTATTTAAATTATAAATGTGTATAATATAACATTTAGTTAAAAAAAATTGGTTTTATTTATTCAAAAGTTTGTTGGGTCTGGCTAGACTCATGCATTACGATTGTGAAAATAAAAACATGTGTAAGACGGAGGGTTAAAAATGTTTTGCTCTCTAAAAGGGAAGCATGTTTTATTCTAAAACATTCACCCTTAATTATGGCATAAGACATTGCACTTTTCACCCCGAATAAATCGAGAGTGTTGTTTGTGCCCTTTAAAAAAGGTGATGTATGATGTTTTATATATGGGTTTTTTTAATAACGGCGACGATTGCCTCAAAGAGCAACAAAGCTACGCGAAATTCGAAAAAGTTTGCAAACATAGCGAAAAATTGCGAAAGTTTTTATTATTTCAAACGAGCCATAAAATTGATAAAAAAAGTCCTTAAAACTGTAAGGAATGGAAAAAATTCGGTAAAAATTGATAAGTTAGCAGACATTTGCAAAAATGTTGTAACAGCAGCATAATTGCAATGTCTAATATGTTTTAAAAATCGTTAAATCTGTAAAGAATCACAACAAAATACAAATCGCTATTATCGCGAATATGACTAAAATTCGCAAAAATTTATTTAAAATCGCTAAATCAGTTAAAAAAAAAATCAAAATATCCAAAAACAACATAAAAAAGTTTGCAAAAATAGCGAAAATTCGCGAAAAATTTTTAATATTTCGAAGATCCCATAAAATTTATTAAAAGTCCCTTAGACTATTAGGAATAGCAATAGACTCCTAAGCTACTGCATCGATTTTCTTGAAATTTGCACAGCAAGTTTCTGATTACGCGGTGCTTTACATAGGTTTTTACTATTTTTAAACTTGTAAGCGGGCGTGGCAACTCCCATACAATCACAATAAATATGTCTACATTTTTGGGGTACTGGAAAGTATTCCAATTTTGTACAAATAGCTTAGAAAATGATACCCAACATGTTTCAAAAAGTTGATTCAATGGAAACAGTAGCCATGGCATTCCCATTCGAATGCACTTGAAATTTCTGTATTTATGTAGAACCGTTACTGTAAAAGTATTTAAATTTTGTACAAGTTGCTTCGTTATCAATACACGAGATCTGTTTTGAAAACTGCTTAGTAAGTTTATTTCGTTAGTGATAGCAAAGCGCACTGGGTTAAGCTAGTTTTATAAAAATCACATAAATACACTATTAATGCCCGTAATTTCTACAAACAGATATCTAGCTGTCTATAGATATCTATGATGTAACGAATTTTTGATAATTTTAACATGTTTGTCTTACCTACTGGTTGAACTGTAGTGTATTTTACACCATCGATTTTTGACAGTTAATTAAAAATATTAATAAAAATACAAATGCTGCCATATTTTAAAAGAAAACTTAAAGGAAAAAACACTTAGGCAAAATAAACGTTGAAATTACCAAACTACTTTTACCGGATTGGTAAAGATAACTGTTAGGTACAAACACGACCAGATATCTGTTTGTTGAAATTACGGGCATAATTCAAGGAATATAATATTTCAAATTTCTGTAATAATATTTTGAAATATAAGAGTTTTAAATCTTTAAAAACTTTCCAGTTTACCTAAAGAATAGTGAAACGCTCCTTGTTTGTTATTCACAATTTCTTTTCCAAATATTATTTTCAGCATAGTTGGGGGTAGTACACTAAATATTGATTAAAATCAGCAGTGCACTATCACAAAATAAAACTATCAAAAGTTTAGTTTGCACTCTTTTTTACCAGCTTAAGTGATAATTGTTATTTTTTTTTAACTACCACTAAAAAAATTTTGTGACATTGCAAATTTTTTCCTATCACTAAACGCAGATTGAATGCAAAAAATCTGCTCTCAATTCAAAGAGTGCAAAATTTGAACTGGCAATCAAAAAATTATTTGTCATACTAAATTAAATTATTTTTATTTTTTTTATTTTTAGTGAAAACTACAAAAAAATCGTTTATTGTATTAATCAAATAAGTTTTAATTATTTTTTTCATATGCAAAAAAAATTATGTTTTAAAAATTTGAAACTAATGGTGTTTTCTTTTCTACAAAAAATTTGATATTTTATTTAAAAAATTTAATTTTGTGTTCGTCTTTTAACCCTTCGTCTTACCCATGGGTCTGGCCAGACCTTTTTCGATTTTAAATTTTATTTAAGTATATTTAAAACACAGGTAGGGACTTGAAATTTCAGGTACCCTTCTAAAATTTAGTTTACTATAAAAAGCTGAAAAATGTAACCTGGAAAGGATATATAAGGAAACTTATTCCAATATTTTACTGCACACATCACATTCGTAACACATGTGGTCTGGCCAGACCATATATATTTTGTATAGAAGATGACGTATTTTTAACTTTCTTTCTTGCTGTTTTGTATTATTTTTTTGTTAAATTATCTATTATTTATTTATTTTTATTAAGCACACAAACTATTAGCTCCATCTAGCTCTACAATTTAACCCTCCCTATTACACATGTTTTTTAATTTCACATTCGTAACGCATGGGTCTAGCCAGACCCAACAATCTTTTGAATAAATACAACCAATTTTTTTTAACTAAATGTCATATTATACACATTTATAATTTAAATAAAAAATGAAAATATGTATTTAAATTATAAATGTGTATAATATAACATTTAGTTAAAAAAAATTGGTTTTATTTATTCAAAAGTTTGTTGGGTCTGGCTAGACTCATGCATTACGATTGTGAAAATAAAAACATGTGTAAGACGGAGGGTTAAAAATGTTTTGCTCTCTAAAAGGGAAGCATGTTTTATTCTAAAACATTCACCCTTAATTATGGCATAAGACATTGCACTTTTCACCCCGAATAAATCGAGAGTGTTGTTTGTGCCCTTTAAAAAAGGTGATGTATGATGTTTTATATATGGGTTTTTTTTAATAACGGCGACGATTGCCTCAAAGAGCAACAAAGCTACGCGAAATTCGAAAAAGTTTGCAAACATAGCGAAAAATTGCGAAAGTTTTTATTATTTCAAACGAGCCATAAAATTGATAAAAAAAGTCCTTAAAACTGTAAGGAATGGAAAAAATTCGGTAAAAATTGATAAGTTAGCAGACATTTGCAAAAATGTTGTAACAGCAGCATAATTGCAATGTCTAATATGTTTTAAAAATCGTTAAATCTGTAAAGAATCACAACAAAATACAAATCGCTATTATCGCGAATATGACTAAAATTCGCAAAAATTTATTTAAAATCGCTAAATCAGTTAAAAAAAAAATCAAAATATCCAAAAACAACATAAAAAAGTTTGCAAAAATAGCGAAAATTCGCGAAAAATTTTTAATATTTCGAAGATCCCATAAAATTTATTAAAAGTCCCTTAGACTATTAGGAATAGCAAAAACCCGTTAACAATTTCTAAATTAGCGGAAATTCGCAAAAATTTGCTAATAGCGGCAGGATAGCAAAGTCTTATATTTACTAAAAAATCTTTAAAGCTATAAAAAAATAATAAAACTTACAGTTAAAAACACGTGTATCGCGAACATGGCTAAAATTCGCAAAAAATTGCAATATTGGAAACAAACCCAAAAATTTATTTGTAATCGCTCAATCGTTTAAAAACAAAATGTTAGAAAATAAAATAAACAAATTCGTTAAAAAATTTAGCTTAATGATGACTTTTTTGATATCTTGTGTTTTGTTCTTGGTAACTATCAAATAGCATTATTACAGGGCTGGCAAGACATTTAATACATGCATCTTTTTAGAAGGCGATATTTGTTGTGTAGAAAAGAAATTACAATAATTGGAATTGTGGTTATTTTGTTGAACTATTTATGGTTTTTTTAATCCAAATTTTTAAAATTTTAATCAGGCTCAAGTTCATCAAATTTAATTTTCATTAAATTATTCTTATGAAGAAAGGAATTTTGCAACATGAAAATTAATTAAAATTGTTATTGATAATCATTCATTCTTGACTGACCTGAGATTCGAACCCAGGCGAACCAGATTAAAATATTAAAAATTTGGATTAAAAAAACCATAAATAGTTCAACAAAATAACCACAATTCTAATTATTGTTAAAGCTAAGGCACGAGCTCTATGTGTACATTTGTCCTTCAAGTTGCGCTGTAAAAGGTCAACAAGAAAAAGAAAGACAAAATGAAAAACAAAAAAAAAAAAAAAAAAAAAAAAAAAAAATGTACTTTGGACTTCAAGAAGAATTCTTGACATAAGTACGAAAAAACAGAAGTTAGGAAAAACGTGTAAAATCAATTAAAATGGATAATCATTCAAAAAAGCAAATTTCGATCTACCAAAGGTTAAAATACAATTTGGTTTAAGGATTGATGTTTGACTATTGACGTCAGCAGTCGTCGATGGCTGCGGGTGTAAGACGGTAAATCCATCTGAGGAGATCGAGTGGTTGCGATCGAAACATGTCATGGTAACCAGCCGCCTGGGTTCGAATCTCAGGTCAGTCAAGAATGAATGATTATCAATAACAATTTTAATTAATTTTCATGTTGTAAAATTCCTTTCTTCATAAGAATAAGTTAATGAATATTAAATTTGATGAACTTGAGCCTGATTAAAATATTAAAAATTTGGATTAGAAAAGAAATTACCATAAAAATAAAAAAAAATTATAACGTCCATATAATGAATATATAATCTGCGAAACTTTCTTATATTTTCTTTGAAACTGCATTTGTGTCCATACAATGAAACTTTGTTTTGCAGCATTTACATTTAACATGTCTGCACTACTACACTCATGTGGTCTTCATTAACCGAAAACATTCACACAAATTTTAGACTCGACACAGGCAATTGATCTTACTTTTGGAAGGTTGTACAGAATTTGGCATATCAAGTAAAACATATACCTTTTTAACAAATAGTGTATAAAGTCATTTCTGAAAAATTGAAGGAATATGACTATTACAAAAAAGCTTTATAAAATACATAACTGAAATTTAGCTCATAGAATAAATTCGAAAAAATAAAAAATGTTGCATATACCTTTTTATTTATTTTTTTTTTCTTATAAAGCTTAGTCATGAGATTTAAACTAGACCGCAAAACTAAACACAAATCAATTTAAATTTAAAATATACAATTTTAAGTTGCAAGAAAGAAAGAAAACAAGAAAGTCGCAATAAACTGACGATTGTTTTGTTTTTTTTTTAAATCAAACTAAATTTTTTTTTTAAGTGCAACATTTTTCAACATCACTATCACTCATGTTTAGTGAGACTGCAAATTTTCAATTCATCATTCAATATCAACAAAATGATTGCAATATTTTTGCACTATCACTAAGTGAGAGTTGAAACTGCAAAATGAGTGTACTACCCCAATCTATGATTTTCAGCCACACTAGTCATTATAAAAACCGCATTTTTAACCTTGTATTTTAAAAACAGTAGTTTTGACAAGTCTGCTTTGATACTGTAGTTATGACAGTTCTGATTAACACCAATCCTTAAAAATGTATGCAAAAGTAAAAAAAAAAATAATCTTATTCCATAGGTGTTGCTAATTATCACTACCACCTGTTTTCCGTTTCAAAATGTGCGTCACCTCAATTAAAAGTATTAACTTACAAATTTTCTTAAGCCAATATGTGTGAACTAATAAAAATCCAATTAATACACTTTTACTTCTTGCTAATTTTTTTCTTTTCGCTTATATTTTCTGTCTATAGTTTTACCAGACTGCCCCACCTTAATGCAAGTTTTTTCTTCACTGATTTGTTGTTCTTTTAGTATTTCTTGGGTCATAATAATTTGCTCTAATTTTTATATGTTTTGGTCGGTTGGTGTTCTTTTTTTCGCCAAAAAATTATAAAAATATATACAACATAAACATAAATACATTCATAAAGCTGTTTAAAGCAATAATAACACAATTGTTTAGAAAACTTAATACATTGAAACATTATTGTTATTGCAATTGTTTAAGTTTAAGTGCAGTCATATTTGTTAGTAAAACCGTAAACATGTTTATGACTTTTAACATGTAGTTAATGATAATATCATCAATAAAAAACATATTGTTACACTAATACTATTACACGTGCTTATGCACACACATACATCCACGCATATTGATTATGATAGTAACAGTCCAATACAAATATAAATAGTCTAAAATACGTAGATTCGGGTAAAATACGTATTAACCTTATAAAGATTAAGGCAAACCAAAAAACCCACAACAGGTTGCTTTTGATTTCAGCAGAGAAAAAAGTTATAATAATATTAACACACATAAAAATTGTTAACGAAAACTATAGATAGGTAGATAGACATATGTTAGTGGCTAATTTTCTTTAGTGTTATGGGGCGTATGTAACACTGATTAGTTCCTAACTAACTTAACTAACAATTGCTGACTTTTGTTTAGCGAATTTCAACACTGAGAGTGGGATGAGTAGGGATATATTTCTTTGAGTTAAGGTAAAAATACTAATTCTCTTTACTTTGACTGCATATAAACTGTCTACAATTATATTCCAACTACTCTTACACCACTATCTCCCAGACAGACCCCTGGAGTGGGCGTGATGGTTATGGGAATTTCTTACTCCTTGCCGTAGCCATCCCAGGGGATATTCTCAAATGCAGGCTAAATATAGTTCTTTCAACTTTAGTGACTTAGGTGGCTGTGGTTAAACTGTAACGCAGATAGAGTGATTATGCCAGTTTGGGTGCGGATTTGTGATCGCAACAAGGGCCAGAAATGGGTCTGCTGGCAAATTCCGTTGTCTGCTATCTTTTAAATATAAACCCGAAAAGATGTTAGACAGCTCCAGCTGTTACCATAGTAATTTAAGTGCATAATCGATTAAATCATACCCAGTAAACACATAAATGCACCCATATATTGCCAAAAGTATAGCCTGGATGCAAAATGTTATTGCGGCAATAATCGATTTCGCAATGCGGAAGATACTTGATTCAGAAAGAAACGTGACGCTTAATTATAAACTAGCAATATCACCAGACAACCACTTACATATAAGAAAATAGGAACATATCATTCAAATATTATTAGGATGATAAAAAGAAGATTTAAAATTTTGAAAAATTTTTATTTATGGTAATATAAGCACAGATTTTTATTTAAAACCAGCGGACCCGGCGAACTTCGCCTCGCCCCCATTTTAAGCCTTCAGACAAACTTTAGAGGAATAATACAACACAAATATTTAAATTTTCAATGTGATTTATTTGAATGGAATCAGTAGAGAGCGATTTGATGAACAATATTTTTCGATTTGTTTTCGGCGCAAAACATAACGAAGACGGTTTCCCAACACACGAACATGTAACGTAAAGTTGACCGTGCGAAAAACAGGGAAATTCGAGATTAATCCCACATACTTCTAGTGATTGACCTTGCGATTTATTGATTGTCATCGGAAATGCCAATCGAACAGGCAACTGTGACCGCTTGAATTGGAATGGAAGGTCAGTTGGAATAATGAGAATTCGTGGGATAAGGATTTCCCCCCTTTGAATTCGGTCTTTTTGACGGACAACCCCGTACCGTTGCACAATTTTGGAGGATTGAGATTCCGCAACATGATTATGATCGATCTAATTTTCAGCTGTAAATTATGCGGCGGAGTTCCTGGTACATCAAGCGAGTTCAAAAATTCCGTCGGGTAGTTGCTCGCTTCATTTTCGTCGGTCACGCAGTCAACAGATTTGTTCGTATGCAGTTGTCCTGCGATTTGACTTTGACTAATAAGGTTTAAGCTATCGACGTCCTAATTTTTCGCTGCTAGTATTGCCCGTTCACCAATCCAATCGAGATTTTTGTAATTTTGTGCAATGCCGGAGAACACTGTGCTGATGAGTTCCTCTTTGGACGATGTGAATTCACAAACATTTTCACATAACGATATCAATCCAGTCAAAACATCAACAGGAATTTGGCCGTTGCCAAGCTCCAGCAGCCGATGGGTCGTTCTGCAACGTGACTCTCATGTTTGTGGTCAATTGCAACTTCTGGTCATGCCGCCACAAAGACGACGATTTCAGGCACGCGTTAAGGTCATCCGCGGGAAGTGTTTGACGAAAATCTCCCGAGAACAATATGCAAAGTCTAAGTCAACGTATAACGCCATCTATCGGATTTTGGCTGGGAACTTTCTATTTTTTCATTTGGAAAACCATTAAGGAATAATTTCACACACAATCACCCTTATCATGAATAAAATTTCACATGTAAATTTCCGAACGTGTGAACAGTTGGTATCATGAATAAAATTTGTTGTGGAAGTTTCCGAATGTTTATATTTTTAAACTCCGAAAAAAATAATTTGTGAATTTATTGTTTTACACACGATTGTTAACAGCTCACATGTGAAATATTTTTACGACTTATAAAGAAAATAATTCACAAAGAGTTGTCTGTCGGAAAAGGAAGAAAATGTAAGTTTTTATTTAAAATTAAAAAAAAACGTTTCAAATGCACAAATTAAATTTATTTCATTTAGCGATCCCAAATAAGTTTTAGGGTTTGTTTAAAATTTTACAATTTTTCGCGAATTTTAGAAATGTTCACGATAGAAGCGATTTGTTACTGTAATTTTTCTGATTATTTACAGCTTTAACGATTTACAATAAATAGTAGACTTTGCCGTAATGCCGCTGTTCGAAAATTTTTGCGAATTTTCGCTAATTTTACAATTTTTACCGAATTTTGCCATTCCTTATAGTTTTTTGAACTTTTAATTCGTTTTATGGCTTGTTTGAAATATTAAAACTTTTCGCGAATTTTTTACAAGTTTTCAATATTTTGCCAATGTTTCCGATTAAAGCGATTTTTTCCTGTGATTCTTTACAGCTTTAACGATTTTTAATATATAGTAGACCATGAGGCTGTTTGAAAATTTTTGCGAATTTCCGCTAATATAAAAATTTTAACCGAATTATTGCCATTTCTTATAGTTTCAAAAACTTTTAATAAATTTTATGGCTTGTTTGAAATATTAAAACTTTTCGCGAATTTTCGCTTTTTTGCAAATTTGTTTTGTTATTTTCCGACACTCTGTTCTTTTAGCCCGTTTAGCGATTTCAAATAAATTTTAAGGTTTGTTAGAGATATTTAATTCAAATATGGAAATAATTCCATAAATTTCCAAAAACACAGTTTTCTTAAATACATTAATTTTGTTTACAACTCCGAATATAATGACAAAGGTTTTTAAAATCCGGTATGTTATTTTATTCACAGGGAATTCATGATACGAAATAAAAATCCATGTGAATTAAGAATTTCATTCGGAAATTTTCACATGTGGAATTCATGATAAGGGTGAATTTCATACAAAAACTCGATTTTCGGTTTTTCCAATTTTGCGACTTTTCCGGAGGGATTTTCCAAAATTTTCTTCCGTAAAAACCTTCTCCTCGAAAATACTAACAACTGACAAAAAATTTTACAGAAATCGGCCCAGCCGTTCTCATTTTTTGAATTACTATACATTTTTTACACCATTTTTACATAAAAAAAATAGATTATAATATACAAAATAAATGACGACAAGTCAATTGTCATATTGAATACCATTTTCGTCAATACAATTGTATTTTTAATTGAAAAGGTACCAACACCTAAATAAAAAATTTTTTGTTTATTAATATTCATCCAATATTTTTGACAATGAGTTTGTTATTGTTAACAGTTAAATACAAATATTTTTTGTAAGTTTGTCCTTTTAACAAAATATTTTGTTGCTAACTAAGTTGAATAAGAAGATGCATTTAAAATACATACATATTAGAGAATTCAAATGATTAACTGTAACTGTTCGAATAATTCAAAATTGCTTATTCTCGATTAACGAATTATTCGAATAATTTATGTCGATGAACGAATATGGTTGTGTATACGCTTGAACAACGCTGGGTAATACGCTTTTTCGCTTCGCTAAGTGGGCCAGCGATCGACTTAAAGGAGATGCCGATTTTGCCAAAAAAATCATCTTTTCAGATGAAGCTCATTTTGATCTTGGCAGATATGTAAACAAGCAAAATTGTCGCATTTGGGGCACAGAAAACCCGCACGCATACATTGAAAAGCCGTTGCACCCAAAACGAGTCACTGTTTGGTGCGGGTTTTGGTCCAGAGGCATAATTGGGACATTTTTCTTCGAAAATGGACAAGCAGTGGCGATCATTATCAGGCCATGTTGAACGAATTTTTGTTCACAAAAATTTAAGAGGTGGATATTGGCAACATTTGGTTTCAACAGCACGGCGCTACGTACCACAAAGCCGAAGCTACACTCGATGTTTTGCCCCCTGTTTTTGAAGATCGCATCATCAGCCGCAGAGCTCATGTCGTTTGGCCACCTCGGAGCTGCGATTTGACACCGAAGGACTATTATTTGTGGGGTGCCGTCAAAGATAAGTGTAACGCCGACAAGCCAGAGACAATTGACGCTCTATAAGTTGCTTAAAAATTGGACCGATCGTGTAGGCTAATGCATGGCCAGCCGAGGCAGCCATTTGAATGAAATTATTTTCCATTATTAACCGGATGGATTGTACTTTCAAATAAAAAAAGAAATTTGAGAAAATATTCAGTAGTTTTTTTTTTATAGTATTATAAAAAAAAAGTTATTTGGCGGTCCCTGTATAAAAGAACCGTTAAAATATATTTATAAATCATTTAATAATAACTTCACTTACCATATAGATTGATTCAATTTCGCAATAATCATCATACCGTTTATTATATTAAAGATTTAAGATCGAAAATACAGCTTTTTATTTAATATTTTTAATGTTTGACACAAAATTATTTTTTTCAATGTGTACCAAGGCGAATTTACACCAGGTGACTTTATCTTGCTACGTAAGCAACAGCTGATTACTAACCTTGTGTCAAAATGATATACCGTTCATGTAGTTCTGGGAAATATTTACTAAATTTTATTAGTTTCGCTGAAAATTATGATATTAAAATTTTTTTAAATAATTACATTCTAAAACAAACAATTTAAAAATAAAAAGAAAATGAAATATTTGTTTAAATTGTTTACTACAGTGTTGTATTATTTTTGACACAACGTTAAAATACTTTACAGTGTTGTAAACGTTTTCAAAATAAGACCACCTTGTATGAATTCGCCTTGATGTGTACTTATTAATTTTCTACAAATGAGACAAATTGTTAATATGACAATTTACAAACATGTTAACTAAGAAAATTGTTAAAAATATTAAAAAGATTTTACAAATTGTCTTTAATTACTAAATAAGTTTTGTTATTTTTTCTGCGTATACATACATATAAATTTAATTGACATTTCTTTGTTGGAGTGTTTGTCAAATTCAACCATAGAGATGCAAACAATTGAGCAAAGTGTAAAATTGTTAACGGAAAAGGGTGTTCAAATCAAACTGCATTTCGTGCACTTCGTGTTTTTTTTTTGTCAGCATAATCGACCAAATTGTGCACAGTTGGGATATTTAAGTGCATTTTAAACAAACCGTATCTGTAGGAAATATGAAAACAGCTGTGCATCCAAAAACAGTGACTGTTTGGTGCGGCTTTTGGGCTGGCGGCGTCATCTTGACGTACTACGTCGAAAATGAGGCCGGCCAAGCAATACCATGAATGGTGTTCGCCACCGAGGTATAATAACGGACTTCTTGTTGCCAGAAATTGAGTATATGGACACCTAAAAGATATGTGATTCCAACTGGATGGTGCCACTTGCCCCACAGCCAAGGAAATAAGGGCTCCTTTGAGTGACAATTTCAGTGGCCTTTGTATTTCACGTCGTGGCGATGTTAATTGGCTACCACGGTCACATGATTTCAAAAAGTGTACTTCAACAAGCCAAGAACAATTTAAGAGCTTAAGGATGAGTGATTTCGGAACATTAACGACATTGGACCTCAATTATGTCGCATGCCCAATTTCACCAATTCTATTTAAATACATATCAACTCATATTTAATAATAGTTTTTCATATAATTTTAATTTGATTGTCAAAAAAACGAATTTTAAACATAATTTGATATATAAAAAAATTTTGAAATCCACCATCAGAGTCATTGAAAATATGGCCCATTAGATTGTTTTATGCGATCAAAGCCGTGGCGAGCATTTGGCACATATTTAGTTTCGCACATAATGGTCATTGATCCTTCAAGTGTAATAAAAAATATTAAAATAATTCTCTGAAACCTTTTTCTTTTATTTTTAATTAAATTTGGGGCTGTTTATAAATATGTAGTTTCCACCATATTTTTAAAACAAAATATCCTACTACTTTAAAATTGCATCCATGAATAATATCTTAATCAAGTTAAAAAGGAAACAGATTAATATTTAGCAAATTAGAATATGGTTTTTAGATGTACTTATTTGTATGTATTGCGTAGTTTTTTTTTTGAATTATATAAGGAAGAAAATAAACGACTACTTTGACTTATTTCTTTTAGATGACTTTTGGGGATATTGCTTAACTTTTGCATTAGGGGATATCTTCCATTTGTTTGCAGAGTATACTTAAAATCTTAACTACTCCTAAATATTGACATTCGTTGACACTTTTTGTATGCTTCTCTATGAAAAAAAGTGGTACATACACAGTGATTTGCCTCTAATGGCAGGTACTGCAATACAATAATTCACTGTAAGTCTCATATATAGATTTTTGTATATATAGATTTTGGTATTGAGATAAAATTCAATAGAAAACAGACCTTAACTTCCAAAAAAATACTGATCAAGCAGTCCTAAAGTAGGAACCAGTAAGTGGTGTTCGGTATCATATATTTAGTTCGGTTTTCCCCACCAAAAGTTATACATACTTTCTTTAAATGTATAAAAACATCAACAAATCTTTTTCTTAATCCTTTTGTTGCACACAAAAAAATAATTATTATATTTTAATTTTTATTTTTTTTGCGGTATTGGTTAAAAAAAATATTGTAGGTATACTTAGTTATTGAATTTTTAGTCAACAACCAAGTTTATTGAGTCAATAGAAAAAGTTGTTTCCCAATCAGTGCTGCCACAACCAAGTCAATTTTTACAACCAAAATTTTTGAAAAAGTTACCAAATGAAAAAAATATAACCAAATTTAAAATGCCTTTTATTAATTGCGAAAATCATTAAAATTTATTTTAAGTTGCATTGCAATTCAAAGGTTATTTGTAAAATAAT
This sequence comes from Pollenia labialis, assembly GCA_949318255.1. Lineage (NCBI taxonomy): Eukaryota > Metazoa > Arthropoda > Insecta > Diptera > Polleniidae > Pollenia > Pollenia labialis. The sequence continues at coordinate 112,755,663 of OX439141.1, forward strand.
ACTTATAAATAAAAAAACCAAACATAAAATGTAATTCATTTACATATTAAAAAAATAACGAGAAACTTAATTAAAAGATTTTATCTATTCGAGACTTTTTTCGTGCAATAAACCCGTAAAATTTCCATACAAAATTCAGTATATTGAAAGTTAATAATGGAATATTTTTTAATATGCCAGTTATAAATAACAAAAATGCAAAATTGTTTTCCGCTTTTAAGCTGTTATTGGCAGGACTGTCAAATGTGGCGATTTCTTAATTTCGATGGAAATTTTAGTTTGGCGATATGGTGAAATTTAAAACGATTGGCATTATGCGAAATGCATTTTATGTAAATATTTTCAAATTACCATATAGTATGTGTGTATCTAAAATATTATAAAAACTTAATTCTCTTGTTTGTAAATTTTATTTAAAATATAATTCTTATTATAAATAACCGTTTCAAAATGGATCTTTTTGATATATTTTGTGTATCATTGAAAAATATTCTGGCGAACATAAACAAACTCGCATATCGTAACGTACATTCAACGGGGAAAAGTATATGACTGGCAGTCCAAAGTTTTTTTTTACCAAACAATTATTTTAAAAAATATTTAAAAATATACATACCGACAAGTTATAAACAGTAAAATTTCAAATTAAAGAAAATTCCATAAATTTTAAAATTATATTGATATGTGTATTTTAAAATTTGTATAAAAATATACTTCTGAAAATAACCTAAATTCAGAACATTCAACTTATTTTCAAGTTTTTAGAAACACTAAAACGAATTTTCTGAAATCAATTCCTCATGATTTTATGCACTTCCTTCCTTAAGAATTTACTACTCTTAAAATCAAGAAAAACTACGCTCATTTAAATAAAAAATAATTAAAAATTTCCAATGATTAAAACTTCATTTGTTTTCGATTTCAGAACATAGCGTTTTTGATATAAAAATCACATATGGCAATATTTGCTTAGCAAAAATCTTAAAAAAATATTTGGTTGCTGTTTTGAAAGGGATTTTTTGTTTTCGATAAATTATAAAAAACTTCCGTTCCTTGGAACAAATCATGAAAAAATCGTAGTACACAGTACATATTATTCAAGCTCGTAAATAATTGTATCAAGAAAAACATTTTCGTAGGCATTATTATTTTAGAAAAAAGTAACCAAAATGAAAAAAATATTTACATCTCCACATTGAAAAAAATATAACCAATTTTGGTTAAAAATAACCAAAAACGGCAGCTCTGTTCCTAATATCATTTTTATCAACATAACGTGTACGTGATTTGTTAAAATAAATTGTTGGAAATGTGGAATAAATTAAACAAAGTGTTTATCAAATCTTTATTTACTTATTTATTAATTATGATGTGCTAAATTCCCAATTTTTATTCTTTGATAAATACACTAAAATTAATTGGAAAAACTAAAGAAATTATACATATAGAACTGTAAAGCGAATGAGAATTACAAACACTTAAGTCTTATATCAAAGCTATTAAAAAATGGACAAGAGTTGTTAAAATACCGTCTTTACTTTGGTTCAAATATTTTTTTTAATGAATTTGAAGAAATATTGTATTATTTCATTATGAAATATGATTTAATTAGCACTGTTTTGCAAAGTGTAATTTTATTAAACATTTTCATTGAATCAAATAAAAAGTCTGTTGAGCTAAAATTTTATTTTTAACAAACTGTGTTGTTAAAACTTTTCTTGAGTGTTTTTTTTCTGTGTGGTGGGAAATTCGAAACCAGAAATAAACTATAAGTTGCTAGGAAATTATAAAACAAAGGATTTAAAATTTTTTTTTCTCTTAGGAATTAATTCTATTTTTATATCGCTGAGTATAAATTAATATTGTATTTTCTACGTGTTCAAATACAATTTAGGATATAAGGTGCAAAAAAAAAAAAAAAAGTCTAAACTATTTAAGTAAAAACATATATAAACACACAACATATATTGTATTTAATCGTATTGCAAAATTAGGCTAAAAAGCTAAAATAATACCAGAAATTTTGCCAGAAAAAAAATTAAAATGCACCTTGTAGATCTACTACCACTACAAAGTATTTTGGGTTTGGTCTGTTTACTTGCAGACGACCACATGTTGGGACCATGTCTAACTGCTGACCAATTTCAAAATCATTTATGCATTTAGTTAAAAGTATTATGCAAAAAACAAAAAAAAATGAGAAAAAATTAAGCATAAAAATAACAAATTTAGCCTTATACTCCTTGCAGTATGTTGTGTGGCATGTACAATAATTTATATTTTTTTTATTATTTTGTTGAAAATCGAAATCAAAAAATTAAAATCTGGACCCAAACTAACAAAAACAGAAATCTGTGCAGATATTCATTCTCCTTTATATGTAAAATAAATAAAAATAACTCCTTTTTTTTGTTTCACAAAAATCAATCGATTTTTGGTTAATTAATTACGATTTATTGACTGCATGTTGTTGATTACTTTACGACGAAAACGTAAACGTCATTTAAAGTTTTGCTATTTCGCTCTCTATCAATTTGTTATTTATTTATTTGCTGTTTTAGTAATTGTCGCGTTTTTTGTGCCAACTCATGCTTAGCAGTTATTTAAATTTTATTTTTTATTTCATTGTGGCATATTGATTGTTTCAACATTGATTTTTTTTTTATTCTCTCAGTTGTTGATTTGCTTGTTGTTATAGGTTTTGTGGCAGTGACATGTGTAGAATTGTTGAAGTAACAAAAAACTTACATATATTTATGGTTTATGCTATTTTGGGTTAAAACAAAAAAAAAAAGAGATTTTTGAAAAGTGATAATATATTTTAGTCCAGTTTTAGTTTACGTTTAATAATGCAGGTGGTTTCATTTTAGGTGGGCTTAAAATTGAAGGAAATAAATAATTCAGGGTAAATAAAATTCGTGAACTAAAACAAATTTTTTATTGTAAAAAAAACCATAGAAAGTTAAACAAGTAAAGACGGCCAAAACCGGCAATATCATTATCACAGTAGACCGTATCTCAAAAAAAAAGAGAAAAACAATTCGGTTTTATAATTTTTTTTTATGTTTTTGCTTTTTAAGTCATTACCGTTAAGTATCCCGTTCTAGTATTTACACAGCAGATCTCTGTTTTTACGACTTTTGTTGTTACAGTAATTCAATAATTACATTGCCTTCTCGATACAAAAACTTTAATATGTCGTACATAATGCACGATGTTAACTATGAGTCACGGCTTACGTCGAGTTTTTTCCCCAACTTAATCTGACATTTTTTTGTTTTAGTGTTTGACAAATTCAACCATGGATTGTTAAGATTGTTGAAGCCTTTTATGAAAATGGGCGTTCAAATCAGCATAATCGAAAACATGTGTCCACAATCGGGAGAATTGTGCACAAATTTCAGCGAATCGGGTCTGTAGGAAATATGAAAACACTTGGGCGTGCTCACCCAGCTCGTTCAGCGTCATCGGGCCGTACTTCTTAGGAAATGAGGTCGGCCAAGCAGTAACCGTGAATAGTGTTCACTATCGCGAGATGTTAACGAATTTCTTGTCGCCAGAGATTGAGGATATGGATCTGAAAGATATGTGGTTAAAACAGGATGTTGCCACACAGCCAACGAAAAAATTGCTTTTTTCGCGAGAAATGCAATGGCCGTGTTATCGCACGTCGTGGCGATTTTGATTGGCTTTTGGACCATCGGATAGAGGTATGCCAACGAAGCCGTGGCGAGCATTTGACCGATATTTTGTTTCACACATAATTGTCATAAATCCTTCGTTCATAACTTTTTGTTTTTTTTTTTTAAATTAACATCGTGTGTTTTTCTTGTGGACCACCCTGTATGTAAAATAAATCTGTGGCATTTTGACAAAAGATCTTAAGTCAAATTTTAAAAGTGGAAAAAATTATGTTTATCGTACGAATTTTGATTAAAACAACATTTTGGTTTACGTTTTGAAAGTTTGAATTATCAAAAAATCTTTCTTTAATTTTGGTTTATTTTAATATTTAATTAAATGGTTTTTTCTTATCTCGATCTAAGAGGTTTTGTCAAAATACCACAGGAATAATTTTTGGCTTAGACGAGAACATAAGTTCACGTTCTTTTTAGTCTATTACAAAACAGTTGCAGGCGTATATTAAATTCGCCAAACACGATAAGGATGAATGTTAACATGAAGGAAAAACAAGATGCTCAGAAAGTCGGATTAGAGTAATAAAATTTATTGCCACAACGAACATATATGGTGGTGTGGGGTAAAGAAACGGACAAAAAAATCTACCAATTGTATTCAGGTTTGTAAGAAAAGATAAACTCACTGTTTACTGTTGTTGTTTTTGCTGAAATGTTGATATTGTTGCAAGTAAACCTGGTGCTTATAGTTCTTATTTGCTTTACAGTTTTAGTTGTTTAATATATTTAGTTTTTCTAAAATCTTTGAATGAAATCTCCTGATGATCTGGCCTAAGCAACCAGTGAAATGCGCATATGATTAGCTATCCCATCAACAATAAATTTCAGTTTATCAATAGTATAAAATGGGAATTTAGCATATTTAAACGAAACCTTGGGAAAAGTTCAAACTAACAATGATTTTTTTTTAATTCTTTCAGTACACAGAAAAAATTATTAGTAGTTTTTTATCAATTAAAGAAATTATTTAAAAAATATTTAAAATTAATTAATGTAATCATTGAATCAATTATTTTTTTGTTGAACGAAAATTAAAAATATAATTTTGATTTAATTAACATTTTAGTTGTTTTGAAATAAATTTTGAATTAAAATAATAATCAAATAACAAAAAATTATTTCGTTTAAAATAAAATAATTTAATCTTGTGAAATTGTTGTTGGAAATTATCAAAATCAATCAACACATTGTTTAAAACGGCAGAATTTTTTGATAATTTTTTTAATTCAAATTCAAAATATTGTTTATTGAAAAAAAAATATTCAAAATATAAAATTTTTACAATTTTTAGTAATCAATAAGGGTCCTCATGATGTCGCTTAAAATTGCAATTTGTGCAAATGCGCAAACTTACGAGTCTTGTTTCATGAAGCCCCTTTTTTACTTTTGTGTAATTTTAAACAATTAATGTCAGTTTGTAAGAAACGTCAATACAAAAATAAATTAAAAATTAAAATTCAAAAATATAAAAATTTGTGTTTAAAGTTGTGATTAATATGTATGTATGAGAAATTTGCTTTTAAAAATGCTCAAAGAAAGCCAAAAGACCAATTTACTGAAATTATTGCTAGAATTTATTGTTTGTGATTTATAGACACTTGGATTTTTCATTGAAAACGACGTTAAAATCATTAAAAGATCTGTTTGTATAAATGCACAATTGAACAGCGCAAGTTTACGAGACAAAATTGTTGGGCAAATTTACCAAGTTTGTGTAAATGAATTCTCATACAATTTTTGACAGTTCATTTACGAGGGCGTAAAAATGCACAGTTTGCACAGATTACGAGACTTATAAACGATATCATGAGGACCCTTAATATAATCATTTTGGTAATAGGTGCAAAATCAACAAATGGGTTGCTTGATTCTATGAATTCAGTATAAAATTGGTGATTAGAGACAATTTTTAATTTTTTCTGTGTAGATACTGAACGAATCAAAATAATTTTTTCAGTGTTTTTTTATTTTTTAAAGTTTTTACATCAGTGGAAAAATAATTTGGATACGTTAAGTATTGACGGAGATAATTAGAAATAAAATTGTGTTCGAATCGAAAAAGTATACGATCACGGCTGCCAGAATTTGCCGCTAGTTACAACTTGAATCATTAAGGGTGGGTTTTTAACATGGAGATTAGAGATTTATTCATCTTTAATCTGCGTTTTTAGTTTCTAAGTTGAGGATAAATTACTTTTATTTGCCAGTTTAAGCGGCCAATGTTGGTGGCTTAAACTTAATCATCAAATGTCAACACATACACATTTTAGAAAATAGAAAAAATGGATTATTCTACTAAAGATGAAGACTTTAGTGATTCTGAAACATATGAAAACCTAAATAAAATAATTATAAGAATTAATTTTTTTTTTAAGAATTAAAATGACGAAAATTCTTATTCTTCTGTTTAAAATGTTAAGTGTATTGATCAAAAGCTGCCATTTTTAAAACTGTTGTTGCCATTTGTTGTTATTCAGTATGGCAATGCTGCGAGGTTTAAACTACCCCTTAAAAACGGCAAACACAATTAGTACTCAATTAAATTTATTCTCAGATTAATTAATTATAGTTGGCCGCTAAGATTAAACTCGATATTAAAAACCCACTCTAGGGCCCATTTTCACAACTTACCGATAGCTAAAGGCAGGATTTTATCGGCCGCATAAAAAGTGTTCCATTATTACAACTTTACTTTAACCTACCAGGTAAGATGAACCTTAATCTACTTTATCGTTCACTTTAGGTTTTTTTAGTTTTGAATTTAAATTTTAAAAAAATGTTCAACATTTTTTATTTTTCGAATTTATTCTATGAGCTAAATTTCAGTTATGTATTTTATAAAGCTTTTTTTTTGTAATAGTCATATTCCTTCAATTATTCTGAAATGACTATTACAAAAAAAAAGCTTTATAAAATACATAACTGAAATTTAGCTCATAGAATAAATTCGAAAAATAAAAAATGTTGAATATAATATAAAGTAACCTTCAGAAGGAAATAATTCCCAGTTTCTATTTTAAAAAAATGTTTACAACAATAAAAATAAATGCTTAATATTGTTGTGGCTAAAATTTGCAAACGGGTTTTTGATGCAAAATGTGTGTAGTTACAAAAGAAATTGTTGCTCTATTATGAACACCAAGTGGAAATGTTTTTTGATTGTGTACGCAGCTTAAAAGTCTACTTTTAGCTATCGACAAGTTGTGAAAATGGGCCTAAGTATTTTAAGAATAAGAAAAAACAGTTAAATAATGTAGGGTTTCTGTTAATATATAACAAAAATAGTATTCGATATTTTTGTATTATTTTTGTTATAGGAGATGCCTTAAAATTTCTTAGCAAATTATCAGTAGATGTAAAAAGTTATTTGCCTGTATTTAAACTTTTGATTTCCCAATCCGATTTTGCTGCCCCACCTCACTTGCAAATTTCAGAGCTGGAGAAAGAGAGCAAAATCAAAAATCGTTTAAAACATTTACCAAAATGTAAACAAATTTATCACTTTGATATCAATAACATATCATTAAGAGTCAAATAAATATAAAGGAAAAATAACAACAAAAAAATACAACATCGAAATAAAAGGAAACATAAAGTATCACAAAAAGACATGAACATAAACGTACGAGTAAATTGTTTAATTTTTATTTCCAACTTCTTTTTTTTTTTGTGCAACAACAGCTTTTGAAAGGTAATATTGTTATTATGAGTGCAGTGTTTGTTTTTCAGATCTTTTTTGCTTTACTTTTTCGGCTGTTAACTTAAACATGAATATTACCAAATTACTACTTGGTAATACGTACGTGCAAATATTATACGATACATTTAAGTATTATGATCATATTTCGTGCATGTTGCCAAAAACAAAAAAGAAGTTAAACTATAACGTATAGTAGGTTAGTGTATTTATTAAAGAACAAAAAAGAGTATGGTTTATTGTATGTGGACAGCAATATGTTGTGATCACTATTTAGTTAAATGATTTATCTGAACTCTTAATAAATCACTTTTAAAATGTTTTAGCGATAAAAATTAATCAATATATTGGTGGCACTTCAATAAAATACACAATATTTATGACTGTATCCAATATATGGAGTGTATAGGTATATAATACAACATGATATTAATACTAAGTTGTTACAAAAGTATACAATAAATGTAGGGCCAAATAAGTGAGAGCAACAAAAGAATTTTTTTACCCACCTCTATCAAAATATTGGCGAATTTAATATATTATTTGCACTTAAGTTATAGAAAAGGTATCATAAGAAAACGATATAATTCCAATTTTTTTATACAAAACTGAACCTTGATATTAGTATAAAACATCCGAAAGCTAAATAATAGAAACAAACAACAGCTTAAAACTTCTGAATTTTTTTTTCGTCAGTATGGCCCAGTTTAATTCCTCAAACCATTTTTGTTGCGACCAAAATTGATATCTTGTTCTAAACAGTAATTTAAATAATTATTTAATAGAATTAGTGCTATATTTGGCTGTGCCTTTGATACCCTCCACGGACCGTCAGAATATTTCAGGCGTGGGGCCTATGAAGAATCTATAAATTACACTGTGTTAGTTAAAACAGCAGACAAGCCAGGGAACCTGGTTTTTTAATAAAATTCGGGTACCCTGAATCCCATGGTGTTTACGTATTTTTCAGTTAGAACTGGTTTACGAGATGTACCGGCATTTCGAAAATGGAGGGGTTCACAACATATATTCGCGTAACTCAAAAATTGATTAGTTTATTGAAATTACTAAATAAAATCGAATTTCGGCAATTAAATTTCCTTTAAGTAAAGTAAAACCGTTTTCTCATAAGCTCAGTAATTTAAGAAACATAATTTGTTTTGCAAGCTATGCAGCTAAGCTTTTTATTTTTCTAGAGGTATAAAAAACGAAGTGGCAAACAAAACAAGCCTTAAATGATTAAAATTTGTCAACAACTTTTGTTTTTATTCAAAAAATACTTTAAATTAATTTAAAAATTTCATACAACGAAATTTTTGTATGGAAGATAAAGGGCAAGTATGTTTTGAGAAAATGCTAGGGACAAAAACTAATTGAGGTCGGTCATTCATTTTATTCCCACAAGGTCGACTTTTTGGCAGCTATCGGGCTTTTTCTTCAAAATATTTCTAGTCTGTATTGAATATTTTGTATGGTAGCCCCCTTAAGGAATGGTGAGAGCGGGTAGATATGTAAGAAATAAATGATTGAGATAAAAAATAAAGTGGGGTTGGATATACATTTGACCCATCTAGGGGCATCCTAGGCGTTGCATGGGCCAAATTTAAGAATTTTATTAAACGGCCATATTTTTACATGGCCGCCCCCTAAGTGGTGGTATCATCCCAGTAAAAACTTCGCCTACAAAATAATGTGTTGAGTATTTAGAAAAACATGAAAGCATTACTTACAATTCTGCTGAAAGAACCAATGAATTTTACAAGGGAAGTCCCAAAATTAACGCATTCAAAATTAAGTCATTATTTTTGTACTTAAATACATCCAGAAAAAAGTAGTTAAAAAAGTTGTTGTAGCAGTATTTATAGAAGAAAGTTACTAATTAATGAGTGAAAGAAGCTATTCATTTTTAAAAAGGAGGCAAAGTCTTTACTGGGATAGAATTAATGTTTGCGGTACCAATGTCTATATTTTCTTTTTATGTACGTAAGGGTCAATTTAGGACTTTTTACCGTTATGTGAAATATTATCTGATCTAAAAATATTTACTAGAGAAAGAAAGAATTTATTTTTAAAACATTTTGTTTATTGAGGATTCAACTGAACAGTGGCGGATATTTTATACTAAAGACCCACACATAATTCAATTTATTTTGACTTAGACTTTGATACAAACTATTATTTTATTTATTTAAATTTTATAATACAATAAATTGAATTATGAAATACTAAAGTCAAGTACACACAGCTACGCCTTCAACTCAGTTTTTCAGTCACCATAAAAGCATAAGATAATTGTCTAAATATCTACAAAAGGATAACAGTAGAAGTTTAAGATGTGATTTAAGAAATGTTTACTAATTTCATTTTAATGGGTAAAACGAAAGGTACTGGTCTAAAGGTGCATGTAGACGACATGTTTTTTAAATCTGACCAGCCCTCTTTCAAGTCACATGTAATTGTGCATGTCTGTCAAAATTCCTGTTTTACAGAAGTTTTTTAATATTCGGTCACAAACGTACATGTAATTTTCTTCTGACAAATTCTCTGTTTTTTGCATAGTTATTGCAGTAGCCAAATTAGTTCTCGTCTTCAAAATAGCTTGCTGTCGCCACAAACATTTTTATTTGCGCCGTAAAACAGTTAAGCCATCTTAACATTTTTTTCTTTTAATTCAAAGATACCAATTTAGGATATTATAATGAAACGTTTTTTATACATATATTTTAATAATTTCTATTCAAAGGTAGATGGTCACACATATCTCGGTATTGTAAAATATTAACTTCAGCCGGCTAATAATTACGTCAATAGTGGACGCCGCTGCCGGTTTCTTCTCGGCATAGATTTCTGATGTCTGGTGGTTTGCCAGAAGAAAGTAGAGCACGCTCTAATTGAAATTTTGTCAGATGACTTTGCGTCTGACTTTTACAGAGACAAAGTTAAAAAGGCAACACACGAAATGTATGTATTTTGCAGTAAGAAATTTGACATGTCAGATGACAAAAACGTGTCGTGTACGGGCGCCTTAAGCAAGCTAAACACATTAAAGTTACAATAAATATTGTAAGCAAACGTTCATCGTCAGGACATCGTTAGGAATTTAAACTTTCTCGTGCGTGATAGTGAGTCCAAAACGACTGACGGCCACAACTCTATGACACACCTACCCTCGTACTCGAGATTTAGCAACAAACTTTTTACTACGCATGTATTTTTATTTGTATTTAGTTCATTTATATAGTTGAAAACGTTTGCAATAGATGATTAAACAAACAGGAATAAACTGCAATAAATACAGCAACAAAAAATATAACAACATCAACGGCAGCAACATCATAAGAAAATCAACTGAAATCAATAAAGAGAAACTTAAGTAAACGGCAATTACTTTGTTTGGTAAGTTGCATGCAACTTGTTCTGTTGCAAGTCCATTCATTTATTCGTACAAGCGTTCGGTTGTTCATTATTTTTACTTACACAGCAAGTATGACCATTAGGTAATAGTAATCATATTGAGATTTGTAGCTGATCCTTTTGCGGCTATTTCTGTTAATACTCGTAAGTTTTCTGATATCGATGCTGGAGTTTGTTGTTTCATTTTATTGATAAATGCTTTAGGGGCTTAGTTTGTGTTTCTTTTTGTATAAAAATCACTGTCTGCTGACTTGTTATATTTTCTGTTAAGTTGGGTTAAATTTAATGCTTTGCAACATTAAAGTTTAAATAAATGTCATAAGAAATTCGGGAAAATAAGTTTGTTATTCTTTTGCTTGTAACAATTTAGTTATACATATAGTTAAGATATAAATTTGAAAGGTAAGAAACCACCTGTTCTGATAAAGTATTTTTTTCGCAGTTGTTAAACTCCCACAATAAAAAATCTTGGGAAAATTTCGTATAGAATGGCAAAGTTTCCTTTAGAATAGCATATTTATCCTCAAAATTTCCAATAGAAAATCCAATTTTGGGCAATATCTCCTATAGAGTAGTAAGCTTTTTCGAATATTTTCTATAGAATAGCAAATTTTGGGCACAACTTCCTGTAGAAAAACATATTTTGCAAATAGATTAGCAAATGTTTGTGAACATTTCCTAGATCGGGGTGTGCTTCTCCAGAGAAGGAGCGATACTTTAAACATTGAATAAATAGAAAAATAAATTAACTTTAGAACAGTTATTAATTAAAGGTGAAGAAAATAATATTTATGAAAAAAAAAAAAAAATTTTCTAATTGTAAATAATTTTTCTATTTGACAATTGTTATTATTTTTTCATTATTTTGTGAACGTTATTTTTATTGTTTAATTTTTTCCCTGCTGTATCGAAATATTGGAACTTTTATAAAATAAATGTTATCTAATTTGTTATATAAATAAGAAAAACCTCAAGCTTAATAAATAATATTGGAATTTAATATTATGAACTTTTGTTCAGGAAAAGTGTTCACAAAGTCTCTCGAGCGATTCCTGACTTGTTCTGTATGCTCGATTTGAGGCCACGTGAGTCCTTGTTATCGATTCTCCGCTTCTACACGCAATGTGGTCAATGTGGTCAACTCCAACAAAACTATTTTTAATGAAAATTTTAACTATATTTTGTATAATCTAACCATATTATTTTCACCGAAAACCATATTATGATTAAATAAAGCCTTCATTCAGAAGCCACATCTATATTATGGTTGCCTCTAAACTTGTTATGGTTAAATATAACAATAATTTGTTTTTAAATAAACAATATTTTTTTTTCTCTTTTCCAAGAGCAACATGCTATGGTTGAAAACCAACCATGGTTTTATAAGTCTTAAACATATTTTAGTTATTATTAGCCACAACATGTTCGAAGGCAACCTTAATATGGTTGAGGAGTCTTTATAGATCACTAATTTGACCATAATATGGTTGTCGGCGACAATAATTATGTTAACATTTTCTTTCAAAAGTCACAAGCCCGGATAAAGGAGGATGATTTTTAGACAACGGGGCCAACCCCTATCCTGGCTAAAACAAATAAATTCCTTCAGCATCACCGAAGGTCACTTGCAGGCCTTATTAGTCAAAGCATAAAAAAGGCAGTTTCAACGAAACGATACAACAAAATTTGTTATAGAACAGCACTAGAATAGCAAATTTTTGGAAAAATTTCCTATAGAATAAAAAATGTTGGTTAAAACTTCCTATAAAATAAAAATTTTTGGGCAGCATTTCCTATAGAATAGCTAATTTTGGCAAAATATATAAAATGAATTTTTTTAAAAGAATACAACTTTTTGTTTTAAATAAAACACAACAAATTCGATGGAATGAACAAAATGGTGTCTTCATTAGCTCAAGAATTTCATGGCACTAAATGTTTAAAAATAATTTCTGGCATATGGCTTCCTTGACTGTGCCCTATGAACACCATCCGATCGGTGCAATTTGTACCACTTTTTCGAGTTTACCCGCACTTATTTTGTCAATAGGGCGTCGAATTTTGGCTTCTAAATTATCAATTGTTGCTAGTGTTTTAGCATACACCAGAGATGGGGCCTACCCGCACAAAAATTGGCCCAAAGGTGTCAAATCACATAAACGAGTTGACCAATTCACAGTTATTTATTGGGATACTTCGGTCACAAAACATTTGACTCAACAAAAGGATGATTTCACGCATTCAGTGGCATGATGGTTTCACGCATTCCGTGGCATGTTGCACCATCTTGTTCGAACCATTTCTTCTTCAAATAATTTACATTGACATGAGGAATACAGAAATCACGAATCAACTGACTGTGGCGCTCGCCATTCACGTTAATATTCGAAATGGTTTCGGATTTAAAAACAAATGGGCCGATGACGCCTTCGGCATTTAAACCCACCAAACAGTGATTTTTTCGGCAAGTAATGGAGTCTCAAGAATGTCATGAGAATTGTGCTCTCTTTAAAATAAAGATAATTCTGTTTGTTTACTTACGCGTTAAGCCCGAAATGATCCTCATCGCTGAAGATGATTTGACGATAAGTCGGCAAATGAATTATAGAGACTCTTGCAGAATATGGAAGAAGATTCACATTTGCATTTCATGTTGTATTTTCCAGACAAAATAAAAGAATTGCGGTTTGAACAGATTCAATGCGCTTGTGATAATCAGTGTAGGGTCCTAAATAATAGAACCGTATGCCAGAATAGGCCTTATCGAGGATGTATACAAACGTTTGGTTTTTTTTAAATCAATAAATTCTTTAACCCATCGTTTGAAAAAGGAAGCACGCCACGAGCTTTATTTGTCAGAGAAACCAGAGTCTCTGGCGGTAATGGATTCATTCATTCATTCAGTATTAACTGCTCATATGACTGATTATGCGCACCGTAAATTTGACAAAGTGCTCTATTAGTTTGGCGAACAGAGCATGACTTTTGGAAATAAATGGCCTTGAATGGTAAGCTTTGTTTGTGTGTAATTCTTTGCATGATGATGTGCTAAATGATGCTACATATAACTAAGTTAGATCCCTATAGGGAGTTCTACAAGTCTAAAAAACAATATTTTTTTTTTGCTGTTTTAATTTCTTCGAACTAAAACATTTTTTTAATTTGACTATCAATCATCGACTCCAACTCCATTTAAAAAAATATTCTTTTTTTAATACATCTTTTTCCATCACTTAAATTCTCATCCATTTATTTAGAATGTGCCTTTAATTTCTATGAACAAATAATTTCTTTATCCATAAATCAATATTTCAATTAAATTTTCTTCTATCCAAAAAGTTTTTCTACATTGTATTCTTCCTTATTTTGTTTGAATAAATATTATACACCTACACAAATTTCCATTGTGCAAATGTAGATTAAAATCAACATCATACAAACATTTTTGTTGGTAAAACAAACATAACTCTTCTTACTTTAAGTTGCACAAACCGAATAAAAAAAACACAATCACTCAAACCAATTTTATTTTTCTAGTTGATGCTAGGCCTACCAAGGATTGAAAGGTATCTTAAGAAAATCGTTTGAAATGTAACATTCCCATTATTGAATCACATTTTGCTTTATTGCAAGAGAAGCGTAATTGCCAAAAAAACTAATCAGGGGTGTCATAGAATTCAAGTGGGTTTTGCTCAATTGTAGGTTTTGCAAACTCATATGCGTTTCATTTGAGTTCATGAAAACAAGTCGGATTTGTTATTTTCGAATACAAATAATCCGATATTCTAATCAGCTGTTTAATGTTTTTGCCCATGCGTTTACAGCTTTAAAAAAAAAACTTTTGTTTGACAATTTTGTAAATTATTATTTTTGCTCTAAAATATTGTTAAAGCCTGTGTTTTTAATTAATGGAAAATTATAGAAAAGAAAATAAGAAGTGGCCGTAATATAAATGCCATCGTTGTATTATTTGCATTGCATTTGTTGTTAACATTTGTGTAATTTTATTGTTTTGTAAAAATATGTAGGAAAAAAGCGAATTTATTAAAAATATAAACAAATTTTTTGTTTAACGTTATAAATAAATAGAATGACCACTTCTGTTGTTGCATATTTGCAGTTTGCGGAATAAGTGAGAAGAAGACTTTTGCGAATTTGCAGCAGCCCGTTGCCTGAGACTACCGGAAACATGTCAAAAATACTATTTTAAAATTTTTATCAATTTTATTTATTTCTATCTGTAGAAAAAAATTAACTAAAAAATTAAGCTTTTAGCAACTGTATTTATTTCCAATAAAAAAAACAAGAGCTGTAAGCTGCTTGGTTTATTTTCAATAAAAAACCGATAACATTAATTTCTGTGACATCTAAAACCGACATTAATTTTAGTTCGAAGATAAAACCGACAACATTGGATTTCATGATATCAACGTATTTTTTGTCGGTTTCAAATCCAATACCGAATAGATTGGTTTCTATGACACTCCTGAATATTAGAAAAAGATTTGGCTTTAATTTTACGAAGCTTAACGCATTGAAACTTTTTATTGCTTTAGAATCCTAATAATGGTTAAATTGCAAATAGGTTTATTGTAGTGCACTGGTACAGTCCCTTGTACCAATTATTTTTCTCATACCTGTCTATTTCCTTAACATTGCAAACTTTTTAAGTGAATCAGAAAAAAAAAACTGAAAATAACAACCCAACGGACTAATTCTGTAAGTCTACTTCCATACAGGGAGGAAAGTACAAAAAAAAAAGTTTACGAAAAAAAATTCGTTGGTAAGTGTAATAAATTTTCTTTAATTTCTCATAAATTTTACTTTGCATAAAGTTTGAATATTGTGTTGTTAACGCCAAGAACAATACAAAATAATAACGATAAACCAACAACGGCAACAACAACAATTGCCGCAACAAAAGGCAACATTGAATTGCAGCAGCCGCATTTGAAAGACCACTGTGGCAACCATAACACCCGCAATAATTTGCATATGTTATGCCTTTTTGTTATCCTGCATTCAAAATGCAGAAAAAACAAAAAAATATATTTATGTAAAAATTGCATATAAAGGTTTTTCTATCTAAATATACATACATGCACACTCACATACAAATACACATTCATACTTTCATACATTTATGCAGATACAAGTGGTAGTGGGTTGTTTTTAGAGACGCCAGTATTAGAAATTAAGCAAAATATTGCTAAAACTATGAGTTTTGCGGCATAGCAAAGATATCTAAATAGAAACACTTGAACGTTAAGAAAACATGACACTTTCTATTCCACATACTTAGTTGGACTTTATTTTGCTGATACGAGCAAAAAATAAAAACAGCATCAAATATTTTATTTCTGAATTGGCGACATCATGTCCAAAAGTGTAGGTGAGTGAAAATCATCAAGGAATAAGTTTTAGAAAAACTAAGATAGAATGCCACATACGGTCGAGTCGAATTTTTATGGCCACTAATCAAAAATTATATGAAAATTATAACCGAGCGATTTCAAAATTTTACATTTTCAAGGGTAGATTATAATTTGTATTTGTTATATTCTTAAATAGCGAATTCCAAAATTTTGTTTTTATGAAGTTGCAAAAACAAGGTAAGCCCATTTTTTGCTAACACCGTCATAGAAGTTATTCCTTATCAGATTTTACTTTCGTTTGCCATCCTGTAGCAAATATATTGTTAATACTTTTTTTGTGAAAGGAATCAGAAAGGAACAAACAAATAGATTCGCTCTTTTGGCTGTCACTAAACGTTGAATTCTATTTTCAACCGATTTGTCTGCTACAGAACCGAACGAAAAAGGAAAAAAAACCACACATACAGACTTTAAATTGACCAGAAACAAAACAGCTGATTCACTTCAGAACAGAACGTACGAACTTAAGGGAGAATTAGTCTTTACTTTCTGTTCTGTTACGAAACAGCTGATTTGTTTTTGTTATTAAGAATCCTGTGAAATTGATTCGTTTTTCTGTTCTGTTACGGTCCGATCTGTAATATTAAAAACTTGTTAAGTAATTGAAAGTGACAGCAACAGAAACAGAAAGTAAAGACTAACTGAGCCTTTAGACTTTTAGACAGTCGACATTGGTTTTTATTCTCTCTCTCTCTCTCTCTCTCTCTCTCTCTCTCTCTCTCTCTCTCTAGTCTTTTTCTATGTAATCTTCAAATATGTTAGCAAAACAAATGCGCTCCCTTTTACGTTGAGGAAAGTAATAGCATATTTTTACAAAAAAAAAAAAAATTGGTCAATTAGTCATTATCTGTGGCGAAATATATGGTGGATCTTAAAAAGGATCTCTAGTTAATCAGGATGTTTTCTATAACAAAATTATTCAACTTCAAGATATGCCTATCCAACCATTTTAATTGTTTCGGGGAAATATTTATCTACCTTAAATAGCGTATAGGGTAAGGAAAGGTTCCCTTGGTAGCCGCAATCAAGCGCAGCTCAAGTGAATCCAGTAATTAGTTTCCATTGTGTTACCATGTTAAAACATCTCCCAAAGGTCCTTTGTTACCTGTCTGTTGAAATTCCCACCCAGCTATCCAGTTGACTAAATGAAGGAATATATCCTGTTTAAATCAGTGTCATGGTGTTTCGAGTAAGCAATTTGAGTCTTAGGTCTCAGAATCCTGTCTCTTCGTCCTCCTTGCTGTCGCAACTACTACATAGCCCATTGTAAGGATGCCCTAGCCTTTGGGCGTATTTCCCAATGGGGCAGTGGCCAGCTATAACCGCAAATTGGTTCCTTAGGTGAAGTCTGGATAGCTTTAATGCACGCTAAGTTATTTTTCATATATGATGGGCCAACCTTTGCTGGTTTCCCACATGTACTTTCATCAAACTATCTCTGACTGGTAATGAGATACTATTTATGTACTCCTTAGAATTGAAAAGCCTATTCCAATTTCTATGTGTTCCCCTGTATCCAGGGACCCACTTAAGGGTAACCATTGAATGTCTTGCTTTCTCCTCGAGAGATTTATATAGTTGTCTTTACTTTCCCAGTAAGTAATATACAAGATGGTTTTTCAATCAAACTATTTTTAACTGCACAGAAGGAAAAAAACACTCGGGATAAATTAAGTTTTTTATACTTACTTTAAGTGCGAGTCGAACTCAAAACTTATTGTGTTGTTTTCTTTTATGCGTGTGTCAAAGTTTGTTGCTGATTTACAACAACACCACACAAGTTGTAAATAAACGATTTGGTTGTTGTGTGTAGAAACAACAAAAACGAGAAGCAAAACATA
Source organism: Pollenia labialis (assembly GCA_949318255.1). Classification (NCBI taxonomy): domain Eukaryota; kingdom Metazoa; phylum Arthropoda; class Insecta; order Diptera; family Polleniidae; genus Pollenia; species Pollenia labialis. Next base: position 112,773,748 of record OX439141.1, read on the forward strand.
TATTATTTTCATATTTAAAAAGTAAAATTGGACTCTGGCCTCTCATTTAGTTTATATTTTAAGTTAAATATGCACATAAGATTTTTAAAGTAAAAAACAAATCGGGCAAGAAGCGGGTGTTTTATCATTCTAAAAGTTGTTAAACGGGTAAGTAAATCAATCATAATAATATCCGTTTTCTTATTTCTTTTTGGTTTTTTTCATGCATGATTTTAGGATAAAATCAACTTTATAATACTTGAATCATGCGCATTTTGAGATTGATTCAATCTCAGTTTTACTTAAAGCAATCCCATTTTCGGATTATTTCAAGTACGAATTCGTAATTGTATGTGGATAAGTTAAGTATTGCGCGATTGAAAATCCGGACTTGAATCAATCTTTCTGTACCTGATTCAAGAAAATCCGTACTCACCGTACTATTAATACCGCTTTTTAATAGCTAATGACAAAGACTTAGAAAAAACGAATTGTAGAACGAACAGAATAGGAACAAAAAAAAATTTTTTTAAAAAGGCAAATTTTTTTGATATTTGGCTTGGTGACAAATTGACAAAAAATAAAATAGGGTAAATGCCAAAATTAGGGTTTTTTTAATATACATATGTTTTTCGTTTAACTCAAAAACTATCAATATATCAAAATTTTAGATACATAACAAACAAATTAATTTAATCGCAATGAAATTATTTTAATATTGTAATAATTTCGAGTTTATACACATAACATTGGGTCGTCAACTGACAATTTTTTGTGATACCAAACGTCAAAGTCTATATAAAAAACTTTAAAAATTGTGCCAGCGTTTTGTTTTTTTTTTAAGTTTGACGTTTATTTGTATATATTTCTGCCTCTTGATTTTTTATCCGATGGTCATAACTTATACCTTATCCGGCTAAGTGCTTGCTCAGTTGTTTGCAAAATTTTTGATCTGATGTAGCATTTTGAGCTTTGTGGAGTCACATTGGTGATTTTCTTCAGCAACAGAAAATTAACGCTAAATTTTTGGATAGTCCAAATATGAAAAAAGTCATAGAAGACCTTTTGCTCTCGAAGCAAACTTTTCTACTCCCACGAGGATGCACTTTACTTTGTTAACCTGGCTCCCGGCGGATATTACGGCTAGACAGATGTATCTCTACTCGACGGTATGACGGCTGTTGCTCAGTTGACTATGGTTAGCTAGGATAATTGGATTCATTGGAATACTGATTGGAAAAGTGTTCTCAGTGATAACTGGGTACTGACGAGTGGAATGGGTCTGGCATTTAATGAATACTGCAGAAGTTGTCATTATAAGGAGGAAAGAAGGAGTGTGTTTTATTTTCTACGTATGTGTCCTGAATTACAGGACATTAGGGAGTGCTACCTGGAAAAATTGGTGTTTTCCTGTTTGGGTTATTTATCAAAGATACAAGTACGTTTCTCTTCGTTCGGAAGAGGAATTGATTGAATTCTGCAGGGACGCCTATTTGCTAACTGCTCTCTTCGTATGATTGGCATTGGCACTGGGTATCACAAAGACACCACTGAAGAAGTTTTGAAAATTTCCTTGAAATTTTGTAAAATAATTTTATTATACAAAAATATTTTACTTCATTTATTTTAAACTACTAAAATTTCGAAAAATTTTCTATAAAATGGGGGAGTTTTTAGTTCAAAGTGAAATTTTACAAAATTCAGAGAACGCAGAGCAATTGTGTTAAATTCTTTTGCGAAATTTCCTAAACAAAGCAAAAAAACTCCTGTGGAAAGGAAGTTTGCAGCACTTCCTTTGTAAAACAGAAAATCTATAAAATGTTTTATAATATTTTTAAATTGATTAGTTTTTAATCCAAATTTTGATATTTTTAAATAGGCTTAAGTTCATCAAATTTAATTTTAATTAAATTATTTTTATGAAGAAAGGAATTTTACAACATGAAATTAATTAAAATTTATTCATAGTCTTTCATCCATGACTGCCGCGGGGCTCGAAAACAGGACAGGTTATCCTTACTTATTTCAATTGTAACCACTCAATCTCTTCAGAGGGGTTTGCCGTTTAACACGTTTTTATAATTTTTTTTAGTTTTTTTTTTGTCTTGTTGAACTTTTTTAGCACGACACGAAGGACAAATGTAAATAGAGAGCTCGTGCCTCAGCTTTTTTAACAATTTTAAAATGTCTATAAAACTGTGAAATTGCCTATTTATAGTGATATTTCAAAAAATTTCATATACAATAATAAAATTTTTGAAAATTTCCTATAATATATTGAAATTTTTGATTTTAAAAAGTGAAAATTTACAATATTAAAATTTTGCAAAAATTTTTTTTCTTTAAAAAGTTACCCACAATTCCCTAAAAATTTTTAAATTCCACTTAAGCTGCTTAAATATTTGAAAATTTGTATAAAAAGGTCTACTTTTGCATAAATTAAAACAACTTTTTTTGAAATCAGGAAATTTCGTAAAATTTTTCGAAAATAATTTAACCTTCTACTAAACTCAAATTGCTTATTACCCAAAGAAACTTCACCGATTACGTGTGAGTAAAGTAGATTTCAGTTTGTTTATTATTTTTTGTTTTTTAATCACTTCAAAAGCATTTGGCGCCATTGTTATTTTTAAGCCTAAAGTTTTCTTTGTTTTGCACACTATTTTCTGGATTAAATACACATACGCGCATACATACGCACCACTACAGAGCAAATTGCCTTTGGTGCTCGTATCGAGAGAGACATTTGTATTTGGATGTCATATGATCCCTGTTATACGAGTACTTTGATCATTCATTACCCACTTTTTAAGTGCATGTGTGTGTTACTTTGATAGACAAAACAAAACTGTTGTTTATAGTTGACAGCAGCAAATCATGTTTATGTCGCCGCTGTTATGTTTCTGTTTATAGTCTTTCTATTGTTATAATGGCTGTTTTTTATAGGCCTTTTGATTCATCATAGATAGTTTGAGTGAAGTTTCATAGAAGACAAACAAAAAAAGCCCAACTTAATTTTGTTTTTGTCAGCTAAGCACCCTTTTTGGTGCGTTGTTGTTTGCAATAAAGTGTTTAATGTTAATTTTTGTTGCCGTGTTTTAAAGAGTCAAAGAAACGTTAGTATTTAAATAACTGTTTTTAGCCCAACTTTACGCTTTTTATCTGTTATTCACTTAGATTTGCATATATTTTGCAATATTTTTAAGAGGGACTTAATATTATAAATTTTGAATACACATAGAAAACATTTATAGAAAACATTTATTTATATATGTGATTTAATTATAAATCTGCGTTTTTCTAAAGACTATAGGGAATTTATTTGTTTAGGGGTACAGATCAAAATCAATAAGGGAAATCAATTGAAATTACCATCGGCTAAAAGCGTGGGGGAAATTTAAAATTGTTGTTTATTATTATTTTAAAAAATAAATTAAAATTGTATTAGCTACGCTTTATTTATGGCATTTATAGTTACAACAAAGTTGTATGATCTTAAATATCTATTTATTTTACAGTTTTGCAAAAAAAAAAACATTTACTGATTTGAATAAACATGTTTGATTGAATTCTAATCTTACATTGAAATTTTCTTGAACAATAGCAAATATTCCAGTGGAACAACAAATTTTGCATACAAATCTCATATATTTTCTATAAAATATTGACATTTTTTTTTTAAATTGTAAAGTTTTAAATCTATAGTAAAATTTTACAAAATTTCCTCAAACATATTAAAATTTTAGAAAATTTGTCATAAAATAGTGAAAAACATTATTGCCAAATAATTTCTATGTATTCTAAATATTCATCTGGATCGAGTTAACGATTACCGCCTGCCAATCTAAGACTCCGTGAAAAGTTAAAGTACAATCTACAATAAATCCAGCCAGCAGTACAAAAGTGAATGAACAGATATTTAGGGGTTCTTATAAGGCAATTTTTCTTGATTATTTCTAATTATTTATTGATTGAAACTTCATATATTAAATAAGAACTATTAATAATTATAATTTAGTAAATCTTATTCTAATACGTTATTTTATGTGCCGGACGAAAATGTTTCCTTCACGATTTCTGTTCACATATGAAGGTGTTTAGCGCTCTTCTCATCGGATGAGTTCTGCAGTATGTATCCCTTCTCCTTAACTCTTTTAGCCCCACGTGCCCCACCGGTGGACATTTCTATTTTGACGATTTGGTACAATGTGACCACTCGTAATCATTGGTGGACTTACTTTATGTGACATTCTGACCACCCGTGGTAATACGTCGTGTGCCAGTTCCCGACATTGTGACCACCAGTGTAAACGTTCTGCATACAGTTACCATTGAAACAAAATTAGTTTGGTTCCAGGATGTAAACCTAGTTGATTTGAACTTTGTAATTTGATCTGCCAATGCCTAAAAAAAGTGAGTTAAAAGTAAGGTATAGATTTTCTCAACTAAAACAAGTACAATTGAATACAACTACTCCAAAAAATTAATTTAAGGATTTAAAATCAAAAAGATAACAACATAAAAATATAAAATTAGATTACGCCCAAGATGTATTTTGACATGCTGGGACAACGTGACCACCGGTCACAAAAAAAAAACAGGACAAAAAACGGCAAAAATAAATATCACAAAGTCACACCAATTGCAAAAAATCAATAAAACTAAGTAAACCAATTTTGGTCTCAGCTTGTCAACTAAGGCATAACCCCTCGTCAGCACGCGGTCCACCGGTGCAAAAAAAAAAATTACCACAGGTGGGCACGTGGAGCTCCAAGTGTTTAACAAGTGTGACCGCCATCATTGAAAAAATTGGAGCTTGTGGATTTGGGTGCAATTCGAGCCTTTTTAAATATTTTACTACATGTTTCGTAATTATATTTTAAACTAATGGCATATTGAGATTCTTGTGAGTATTTGGTTTTTAACCCTAACCGTACTGACAACATTTACACACGTAGACTCCTGACAAAGGTACCCGGGTACCCGTGTGTGTTTATTTGTCCGTTATTATTTATGCGGAAATTGCATTTTTAAAATTGAAACCTCGCCAGTTTCGGTTGATTTCAATGGAAGAACTTGATGCTTTTATTGGAATTTTACTGGTCATGGGTATAAATGGTGACAACGATGATCCTCCTTCAATTCTATGGGGGAATTACAGTCATCCTTTACACAAAGCATCGTTAAGGCGCAATATATTTCAGCAAATACTACGCGTAATACGTTTTGACTATGATTTCACAAGAGCGACACGCAAACAGACAAAGCTGCTCCTATCTGGAATATGTTGATGCAGAATCTACTTTTAAATTATTTTTCAGATAAAAATGTGACAGTAGACGAACAGTTATATCCATTTAGAGGTAGAGCCAGTTTCACTCAATATATTCCCTTAAAGCCAGCTAAATGCGGAATAAAAATATTTTGGTTGTGTAACACAGCCAATAGCTATCCCTTTAATGGAATCATTTATACAGGCAAGCCACCTGGTGGTCAACGACAGGTAAATGTAGGAGAAAACATCGTTCTAGATCTGGTGGATTTCTACAACCAATCTGGAATAAATGTAAAAACCGACAATTTTTTTACTTCACTTCCTTTGGCCAATCGACTACAAGTTAGAGGAATAAGTTTCGTCGGTACCCTTCGACAAAACGAAGCCTATATACCAAAAGAGCTACGTCCAAACACAACGGACGATATAGGTACACCCCGATATGGTTTCAACAAAAACGGAACATTTTTATCTGTTGTGACCAAGAAGAAGAAGAAGTGTGTTTTCCTTCTATCAACAATGCATTATACTCGAGGGGAGCCAACTATTAATGGAAAAGAGGAGATTAATGACTTCTATAACAAAACAAAAGGCGGAGTAGATGTTATGGACCAGATGGTGTCTAAATATACCACCAAACGCAAAACAAAAAGATGGCAATTGGCAGTTTTTTTCAATATGATTGACGTGGCTGCATTGGGTGCATTTTGTGTATACTCCAGCCTCGATCCAAGCGCAAAAGTAAAACGAAGCTCTCGTTGAGGATTTTTAAACTTACTTGGAGTGGAGTTGGCAACTAAAAATATGAACAAAAAAACAAAACCATCCCTAAAGAAGTTTTCCAGGATGCCGCAGTCCCATCAGCTACAACCAAACGAGATAAAACTGAACTATTGTCAATAACGGGTCTCTGCTACCTTTGCGTGACTACTGATCCAAAATCTGATCGAAAAACACGCAAAATATGCGATGGCTGTAAACGACCAATGTGCAATACGCATAGCAAAACTATTGCTCCACGCTGCACTAGATGTTAATTTTTTTTATTTTTTCTTTTATGCAACAATATAAGTAAACAGTTTTGTTTATTTTTTATACATGTACAAAGTTTGATGTAAAATATTTTTTGAGTTAAAAAGCCAATAAACAAAAAAATACTATAATTTTTTTTTCATACAAAATGTAAAAAGTTATATAAGGGTACCCGGGTACCCTTATCAGGAGGGAAAGGACTATTCGACTTTGGGTGGCTCCAGAGTCAATCCAAAAGAATCAAGAGTGCTTTAGGTGGAAAAAAACTTTAGAAAATGGTTATATTAAGGAACTTGTGGAGCCTCAATATTGGGTTTTATTAAGTTTAAGAAAAATATGACTTTAAAGTTCGTTCGGGTACCGGGGTACCCGTTTTAGTATGGTTAGGGTTAACATACCACGGGGCAGCTGTGATTATTCGAAGAAATTTATTTTGGCGACTTTGCCCCATAACTGCACACCGTAGCACCAAAATAGCTTTAAGATAGAATTGTAAGTAGAAGTTTGTAATCTAAGAACAGAATTGCTTCCAATAAGTCAATTAACTTACTAACTAAATACAAGATTAAAAAAACTGTCTGTGTATTTTTGCACGGTCTTTGATTGTTAAATATCGCCGAAGTAACAGAAAGAATAAAAATAGAACAACATTTTACAACTGAGCAGTACATGAAGCAATCGGACTATTAGTTACTAATATATGGGGGATGTCATGTCAAGTGACCCAATTTTTGGATACGATGTCTTCCGATTTGGATGAAATTCGCGACAAGGTTGGTCCTAAAAACAAACTACCTGTTAATTTTTACCTTCAAAACATAATGTTAAAATAAACTACCTGTTGACTACTACCTTTCCAGCCACTTTTTTAAGCAAAGTGTCATAAAATAAGAAGAAGACTGGTATTTCTGAGACTGGCTATGAACTATTTCCACCTGATTCAAAAACGTGCCTGGGGCACCTGATATTTTAAGAATAAAAATACCATTTAGTATTACGTTCGCTCAAATCTACTTATAGGATTGAAAAAAAGGCAGATAAAATACTTAAGATCAAATTTGCGTTGTAAAATTAATGGGGGTCTGCCTCACATTTTACCTTGCGAAAAACCAACAGCAAAATCAACAGCTGAACCCAGTAACGCCAAGAAAGGATGGGCAAAAAAGCAGGACAATGCATTGAAAATATGAATGACTGGGTATTCGAAAATTTGCAAAAATTTAACAGCTACAACAAATTAAATGTAAAAATAGTTATAGTTATATTAATTTAATAATTAGATATTAATTTAATTAATATTTATAAAAAAATTTAATTTGTCAACATTTCTATAGAAAAAAGTGCTTTTATTCCTGGGATAAACATATTGTGGGTATTACACAATCGAAGGTATGAAATGCAATTTGGATGTGTAACATGCTGTTGGAAAGGTTAATGTGTCTAGTTTTTCAGCATAAGTTTTATTTTTAAGGTTTTAGAAACACTTAAACAAAAATAGGAAAAAATTTAAAATAGTGCATATGCTAAAAATTGAAAACTCCTCGTCGCTCGCATCCCAAAAAGGAAAATTCCTACCCCTTTGGAGCTACCTCAGAGATTTTAATGAAATTTAAAACATAGATAGATTCCTACTAATACCAAAAATAAAACGTATTTCTTTTTTAAGGCGTAGTAACACACGCCGGGCAATCCGCTAGTTTTGATCTAATAGCTAAAAAGGTTCAGTTCAGTAAAGTCCCACACAGAAAATATTTTCGCCATTTTTTTCAATTAAGCCATTAATCAAAAATTAAATCAGTTTTAATTAAATATTTAATCAAGTTAATTAAATGTAAAAAAAAAACGGTTTTTCTCACTTAACTGCATCTCTAACATTTTTGGCGAATCATAGCTGTCACGTAAGGAAATTGCTCGCTAATTTACAGAAAAAGTGTATCTGTAAAATTTCTGTGAATAAGTTCCCGCTTAGAACTGTCAAATAACCTCACAAATAAAAACGGGGCGAGAAAAAAATTATAACACTAAAAACATTAAAAATGCAAAATAAAAAGAATAATAATGAACATTTTATCATTTCTTAATTATTTGGCTTTCAAGATTTTTGTAAAATATACCAATGTTTTCAAAACTATTTTGTAAACAACAAATATTAAAGTCGCACTTTACATTATTTGGTATAGCCGGCTGTTGTATTTTCGCCGCAGTCGTTGACAATTCTTCTATTTTAGGAAATTTTGGTCGCCGTCTACGATATTTGTGACTGGCGTTCTCAACGTCTGCAATGTGACATCGGCGTCGAGTGCAATGTTATGACATTTATAACGTTACGACGTAATCTCTTTGATAATTTTCGACATAAGTTACAGACACACTTTTTCCCCACTTTTCGCGAAACGATGGAATATTTTGTTTCACATCTTTTCGATGCGAGAAGTTCTCACTAAAGTTACAGAACATGGGTTCAGTATTCGAAAATACATTAAATAACGTTTATTAGTGTTTAGCTCCGTAGATTTGTCGATAACACAAAACGCTTAAAGTATTTATGTAGTAAATCATTAAAGAAATAAACTTTCTATGTTTGTGATCTGCGAAATAATACTATTCTTATCCAACCAAAATATCCAAAAAAGATGAGAACATTTAATTCAGTTCTGTTTTTGTTCGTGGTGCGGTCGTAGCTAAAATATTTTGTTTGGTTATTTCTTTATCAAAGTAAAAAAGGAAACATTATAGAACATTACAATGTAATGTTTGTCTACAGTATCATTATAATTGTCTGTTTTTTTAACGAAAATAGTTACGAACGGTATTAAGGGTTATGTTCGTCTACACAATCACTAAAAAATAGATATCGTTCCTGCATGTGTGAACCGAACGCTAAATAATGTTCTGTTTATTTTCAAACAGTGGTGCTAAGCACAAGCTGCAAAAAAACCAATCAATTTTACAAAAGCAAAATACATATAACTACAAAAAAACAAAAACCCAGCGAAAACATTTTAAACAAACAAAGCAGGTGCATAATACACACACATGCTATTTGTGCAGTGGTCGCTTCTAGAATTTTTTGTTTACTCATTTCTTTGTCAATGTAACAAAGAAACACTATAAAACATTAAATTATAATGTATCTATGCAGAATCACTACAAATGTTCTGATTTTTAACAAAGAACAGAACACTATATAATGTTCGTTATTTTCTTGAAAATAGTTATGAGCGCTCTTATCGGTTGCACACAAACACTTAAAAAAAGATATCGTTTCTGGGTGCGTTAGCCGTACGTTAAATAATGTTCTGTTTATTTTCGAACACCTTTTACAACTTTTGCTTCTGAACAAGTATTTAAACACATAATTATGCAGGGCAGGCTGTAATATCTTGTGTTAGCTATAGAAGTAGATAGTTACCACTGCATTAATTGCTAAAATTATTGCCCGATTGGTCTTGGGGTTACATCGCTTTCGGTTTGCTATTCGTACACTTTTCTTTAAAAAGGCAGCTTGAAGTATGCGTACCGGCAACAGATTACGATATCGTGAAATGTTAAAAATTCTGAACCTATTCGCATGCATCACTGCATTATACAAGCAAATAGGGCACCATAATGTCAATTCAAGTGTGTGATTATTTTTATAGTAAGAGCCTAGTTTCTACTTTGTGTTTTACACATTTTAATTTGAAGCGCAGTGATGCGTTTACGAACATTCTCTTTAACCATTTGTTGATAATACGAATTTTGACAATATTTAAAAATGCATGTCAAAAGCGATATAAACGACGTAATTATGAGTGTTGTTTGCATACACAAAAACACTCCAATGTTCAAAATAAGAGAGCAATTCGCTTTTGAAATAAAAACCTAAATCTTCCAAAAAAAAAGAAAAAACAAAATAAAAAAATAACTTAAGTTTATGAAAACAATTATAAACACCTCATAACACTTTCAGATATTCCCATGACGAAAATCAATCAACGTACATCTATTAGCACTCCCCTCGTTTATTGCTAAAAATTATCCCACATATACGCTGTTTGATTTGGCTGCAAGAAGTGAAATCGAGAAAAGATAAAAAAAACAGTTCAAATTGAGGGCAATAATTGAACAAAAGAAGCAGACCGACCACAGCAGGCTTAACCAGAATATAATAAACTCCAGAAGAGCCGTAACGAAACAATATTGAACACTTCAGAAACAAATAATGAATGTAACAAAAAAGTAAAAAATTCAATTTCATTCAAAATTATTATCATTTGAGTAAAATAGCAAATAATCAACAACACCAACAAACACGCAGTTTCCACCCAGATAAAAAGAACAAGAATTCCCTTTTCAAAAATAAGGGTGCTTAAAACATTGGCCCATCATCAGGATAATCAAAAGGATAAGCTAAAACAAAGTTAAGGGAGTGTAATTAAATAAGCGCCGTCTTAATGTTACCCCTTGCAACATTTTCCGTGCATTAACGATGATGATAAAGCACTTGCACCAGCAAATTGCTTACGGGTACTCCTTGTATTAACTATTACTACATTGTAGCAAAATTATTGCCATGACGATTGCATGATGAGTCTGATGTTTTCTTTTTTTTTAATTTTTTTTTTTGTTTTAGTTTATGAGTTTGAGTACCAGCAGCCAAATAACGCGTCATTGTCAGGTTGTACTTATTTAAGAGCAAAAGTGCGTGCGCTCCTTTGTATTTTTGGTTTTATTAGCGAAAAGGATGTGCAAAGTTTGAATGAGTGTGTACTTGTATGTTTGTGTATTGATGGTTAAATGGTTTTGTTATTTCAAGTGGAGACATCAGCAGCAACACTCTGCAACGTGGGAACTTTACTTTTAGGGTGACTGCTGGTAGTGAATTTTTGTATCTATCTCTTCTCAAACTCTTGTTTGGTGGTTAAAATGTTAAACCGAAAAGTGTTTGAATTAGTTATAGAAACATTAAGAAAGAAAACTAACAAAAGTTTTTAGTACAGTGCAACGATAAAGAAAAAAATTCAACATCAAATTTGGCCCCGGAAAAGACGTATTATTTTGTATCCGGGCGTTATGGCCTTATAGGCTTGCGCATTTGGGGTGGACTCTAGAATGTACCTGCTCCTTAAGGCTAGTTTATACTATCATACTTTGTATTAATACATGTCAAAACCTTAAGTTATATGCAAAAGTGTGATAGTGTAATGCAATGTATTAAATTATTTCACCACCTAAATCTCGTTAGGCTTAAGAGCCAAATTTTGAAAATAAAACTTGCCATTGATGGTTTCAGTTAGATTCGATAGCTATAAAGTTTTTCTAATTAACAAATTTCTTTTCTAATGGTTTGCCTTAACCCATATCGTCCCAGCGATTTTTTTTTTCGAGTAATTTTAAAAAACTTTGTGGTTGATAGATAATTTGGGACTAGAAAACACGAATCTGAAGTCAAAATTTTTTTTGGATTTTTTGTTTCTGAGAAAAATGGTGTTCGATAAATCGAACGTTGGGCGCTATTTAGCATTTTTGTTTTATTGCTCCTATAGATTGTAAATATGGAAAACCTATGTTTTTTATGAACTTAAACTAATTCATTTTATTTAAATATGGTAAAATGGAAGAAGGCATTTATTTAAATAAAAAATATACAGTTGATCCTCGATTATCCGGCCAGCACAGGACCGGGCTGGGAGTGAATAATAAGGGTGATTCATCGGTAGGTTTGAATTATAATGTAAAATAAAGCACATAAATTTAAAAGTGAACCTAAAATTTTTATTATCGGTTAAAAGAACAATTTATGGCATTTACTGTTTGGAAATGATATCAGGCAAATGTTGGGCATGTTATTCCTGAAGACCCAATACATTGCATATCGCCAGAGAAAATAGTCCAAAGGTGTGATATCGAATGATCTAGGGGCCAATTTACCATAGCAAAACGAGATATTAAGTGCTCACCAAAATGATTCCTGAATAAGGTCATTGTTTCACGCGCTGTATGGCTCGTAGCGCCGTGTTATTGAAACCAGAGCTCACAGAGACCATGCGCTTGATTTTCAGGTCGCTCTACTGGAGACCTACTGACCCTGTTATCAAAAAAATGGTGCCGGTCCATTTACCATTTTGGCGAAAGTAAGGTTTGTAATTTCTTTAGATATTTCCAACGCGTTTGACAGAGTCTGGCATTGTGCACGTTTTGACAAGAAACTTATTGCATTTGGTGTCGGTGATAATTTGTCTCGTTTTATATCGAGTTTTCACAGAGATCGCACTACACGATTTGTTATAGTAGGTTTTCGTCAAACGAGTTCAAAATTCATTCAGGGGTGCCGCAAGGCTCCGTTCTTTCTCTTACTGTATTTATTATTTTTCTAAATGACCTCCTACATATGTCAAACTTTCAACCCTATCTACTCTTTTACAAGCCTATGCCATTAGTATTCACTTGATTATGGGCGAAGCGTATCCGATGTTGGTGCTATTAGGCAGAACATGAATGATACGCTTGGCCGACACCGATACCCGTACGCTTGTTCGTAATTCACGTTTTTCCTCAAGAGGCCATCCTTTTGTGGTCGATTGACCGGTAAATCGTACAACGCATTACAAGAAATTCGTTTTGTTGGCCGGACTGTTCGTATGTGGAATAACCCTTTTACTTTCAATAAGTTCAAGTCGAATATTCACAAGCACTACTCTCTCTTTCCACCTTTCCGTAACATAGTTCCATCACAATGCAATGCAATGTAAAACAACAAGGTGCGAGGTTACCATTGACGGTATTGTTCTGGTTTTCCTTAATTTTGAAGAAAAATGGGCCAGTGACTGCACTTTTAGCTACAGCTGCTATATTCACTTTACTACGTGCTGGATGTTGTCTAAAGGGTCGAGTATCATGCATACTGGACTCAAATTTGCGAATGATGTTGGCAATTGTGGTTTCAGTACGTCGATTAAGCGTACCCTAACTTCCTCGAATCGGACGAAAAACATTTCTCACATAACGCTGATTGTGCATAAACATTTTATTAATCAGCAAAAACAAAATAAATTTATATCCGTTAATTCAAATGCGTGAAAAATATATATTATGGTAACATCCGATGATTCAGTTAGCCTCTCAAAGAAAAAACTCAAAGTGATTTATAGTGCCCAGTGTTCGACAAATCGAACACTGCTTTTTAAAGTCAAATAACAAAAACACAATTGAAAAACACGGAAATTTTTTTGCTGTTGTTGAAAGCTTAATCGTTTTTCAATAGAACTACATTTTCACTTTTTTTATTTTTTTATAATTTTTACAAAATTTTCAGTTTTTAAAATCATGCTAAAATTAATATTTTTTCTTTCCCCTTGTTATAAAAGGAAGTAGCAAAGTGGGTAAGAACAATTATTTTTATATTTGTAGCGAACCACTTACAATATTTAATTGTTTAAAAAAATTTGTTCTTTGTCTTTCCTAAAAAGTGTAAAAAAAATTCAAAAACACGAAAAATTTACTGTTCGAAAAATCGAACATTGGGACGATATGGGTTAAAGAGGCTATAGTTGCATGGTCGTCACAATAATGCACTGGTGTACCCAGACAGTTGATTGTATGTTTTGGACAATTGCAAGCATCAAAAATATTGGCGATTTAAAAAATTAATTTTTGCAGTTTCAGTTCTTTTGTAATTTATTTTATTTACTAACAAGATTTCGTTTCATACTATTGATAAACTGAAATTTATTGTTGATGGGATAAGCTATTCCTATGCGCATTTCACTGGTTGCTTAGGCCAGATCGTCAGGAAGCTTCATTCAAAGATTTTAGAAAAACTAAATTTATTTATACATATAAAACAGTATAATTATGAGCACCAGTTTTACTTGCTACAATATCAAAGCTTAAACAATTTAGACGTCTTTAGAATGCAATCGCATTCATTTCAATAAATTTCAACCTGTCTTCTTGACTAAAAAAACATTTTTAAAAAAGTTTCTCCTTGAAAGACATTAAAATCCGTAAAATTGTTGTAACGCTTAAAGAAAACAAAAACTATCGTAAAAATTGGCCAAGCCGATATCTGGGTATAGAAATTTTAAATTTGGTAGCAGTTACTTTTCTTTATTACAAACATTTTCAAGCCAAAAAAGTGAATATAAACAAGTAAGAGTGCTGCACTCGGCTGTGCCTAATCATTAATACTCTTAAACGAACGTAATGCAGGGAGTACAAACAAGTAAGAGTGCTGCATTCGGCTGTGCCGAATCTTTAATACCCTTTAACGAACGTAATGCAGTGCCTTAGACCACTCATACTAAAAAAAAATTAAATTGTATATGCTTAGCAAATTTTTTTTGTTTAAAACACATTTCTCAATTTAAGCGGCAAATCATTTATGTATTTGTCAGGTGTAAAAAAGTCTTCACATTCATATTAAAAAAGAGGAAAAAACAACAATAAATGGGGACTTTATGACAAAAATTAGATGTTGTAGAGATTTTTTTCTCACTCGCGTATGAATTGATCTGATTGAATTTAATGGAGCATAGCTGACAGGAATACATAACAACCTAGTTCCCATTATTGCTGAGGTCTTCGGAAAATCCACTTCAACAGCAGACGGACAGTCAGACATCGTAGAACGAATTTCGCTACTCATAAGTACCCAGAATATACACATCTACTTTATTGGGTCTAAGATCAATATTGGAGAAATAACAAATGTATTAACAGTCTTATATATTCCCTTTCTACCTGTGGTGAAGTTTTCTATTAAAAATGGCACGGAAATTGTTAAATGTGCAGGCCATGTAGAAAAGATACACCATGTTCAATCCCGCTTTTTTAAGTTATAAACCCAATACTTAACTGATTTTATTGAAATAATATTAAGGCCCTTTTTCACAACTGACCGATAGCTGTATAAAAGTGTTCCATTATTATAAATTTACTTTAACCTTCCCGGTAGGATGAAGCTTAATTTACTTTATCGCTCACTTTAGGTTAAAGTGAAGCTTTAATAATTCAACTAAAGTCAACTTTTAGCTATCGGTAAGTTGTGAAAACGGGCTTAAGACTTTTTTGAAAAAGTACTTTGTAATGTTTGCTTTTATTCAATCGATCCAACAAGCTCTTCCCAATATTGATCTCACTTTATTAAATTATTTCATTATGGTACGACGATAAAACTGGGGACATATGTGTCTGCAAACATCATAAAATAATATTTTTATCAGCGTCATTCTTTAAGAACTTTTATTATTTTTCAAACTTTCTCCCCACTGTACCTTTTTCATTATAAAAAAATCAATATAATAGAAAAAATTAAAGAACTATGAACAACACGAGAAACAAATCCGTACGTAACGCTTTAATTTTAAATACATTATCCTTACGTTATCCTGGCCACTTATCTCGATAAGATTTAAAGTTGGGTAGTTACATTCGTGAGCGATTACAATGGGTGGTGGTTTACTTTTTACTACTGTCTAATTTGGTTTGCTATTGGCCACTTGTAGTTGATGTTTTTGTCTGCTGCTGGTGCGTGTCTAGCCATAATGATATGTGTCCATGCAAAAAAAAAAAAAAATTAAAAAAAATGGTGTGGGAATCCAATCTTTTTTTTTTTTTATTTATGAGAAGCTTAGCATATGCTTTTGAATGTTTATTTCATGTCTGGTGGCATCTGTATGTTTGTTTGCATTTAATGGTTTTTATTTTCAGATATTTTTTGTTCTACACTTTTATTTAATGGTTAAGAGATTTTGATTTTTTTACTTGTACGCTTGACTATCAATTTTCAGAGCCATTGGCATCTTTAATTTAAAAAATTTTCTTTTTATGTGACACGTGCTCGTTATAGTGGGTCTCATCTATCTGTTTGAAGTGCAAAACTTCTGCAGTTTTTGTTTATGGAACCTGTCACTATCACACTTTATGGCATACGTTCGTATTTGGTGTTTAGTCAAAGTAAACAATATTGGATTTTTGCAAAAATTTTTGTTCTTGAAATGAAATTAATCATAGTTTTTTGTATTTTCATGTATGAAGCTGTGAATACGGTGTGCGTGTGTGTTATTTGCATTAGATGTCTATCTCGGTTGACATTATCATTTGTGTTTGTGATGTGCATTTGGTAAAGGAAATTAAAAGAAAACTAAATATTTTTTAAAAGAACATTATGAAGTGAATATTTTCGAAAATTGGTTTTATAAGAAAAGCCAATCCAAAGAAATAATGTCAAATGGGATAGAATATATAAAAATCTATGTCTGTGTGTGTGAATCTTCGCGTGGAGACACTCTGCTTGTGTGTGGGCCATTTCGCTGTTGTTATATAAATGATACAATTTAGTGGAAACAGTATAAGATGGGGTAGCGCATAATAAACATATCAGTTTTTTTAGTATCAGTTTTTTTTACTGATTTTGCTTAACCCTAGTCCTTATAAATTTTTTTAATGATATTTTGTAGTAGAAGATAAAATATGAACCAAAGGTTGGCCCCTTGCCAAATCGATCCACTAATATGGACAAAAGTAATGCTTAAAACTTGTTAATTCATATATTTCGATTTAGTATGTTTTCTTCATATGTTCATACAAATTTATGGGTGAATTTTGACCATAAGGCGAACACTAGTAAAATAAAAACCTAAATTTACATTAACAACAGAAAAACGTTTATTGTTTATGGTGTATTTGGGGGGCACGACTTGCCTTGGCCTAGGTCAGTAGTTGAGGTGTCAATCGTCGCAGAATTTCACTATCTTCCTAGATTCTTAAGTCGTTTAGGATGGTCCTTGGCTTGTTGGTAGTCACAAAGCAAAAAAATAAAAAATCGTAAACGGAAAATCTGGCGAAAAAAGTGGTCAGGTAAAATCAGGAAAACATCATGTTAAGTATTCATAACACATTTCGCCCGGTAGAGCAATTGTTGCGAGAGATGTGTGAGCTTTGCCTTAATCTTACATTTCTTGATTATTCTTGATATCGTGTCTTAAAAAAATTACAATTATTCTTCATGCCAACTTTTGCTGATGATACATGTTTTTTTAGCGTACACGAAGCATCTCTTTACTAAAATTATCTTATATTTCAACTAGAAACGTGGTTTAAACAATGAAAAATTATGGTCTAGAAACGCCGATTACGTCTTGTAATGGTGCGGACGAAACGCCAATACGTTTCGTGGAGTGTGGACTGTATGTAGGGGTGGATTTGGGCTACAGCTCCAGAATACCAGCCAAGGATCCAAACACCTTGGTATATTCCCCGAGAGAACGCCGATTGCGTGGTCCGGGCGAAACGCCGATACGTTTCGTGGAGTGTATTGGGTGGCTTCGGGATTCAGCGCTAAAATATCAACCAAGTATTCAAGCAACTTGGTGGTATTATAAAGGCTAAAAAGAGAACTAGAAAAAGGCACAGATATTTAAAACGAAAGAAAAGCACCTTTGACCATATAAAAACACTTTCCTTATTTATTACTTCCGTCGTTATAACACGTCCATTTATTTAATGCAAAAATAATAAATTTTTCAAACAATTAAGTTAACTACTAATCTAATAGAAGTTTTAAAATACATAGTATAAATATTTTTAGTTACAGGCGAATACAAAAAAATCAGCCGTCCAATATGGCCTTAAAACAACGATTCGACTTAGCACCATTTTGCAGTTACAACAATAAAAACAAAAACATAAAAATTAAAAAAAAATTTAAAATATAATACATGATGATAGTGTCGCCTCACGTCGTCAATTCGTCTTAGGGCATATCATCATTCAAAATAGAAATCAGGGATGGGAAATCCGCTGCCTTCGGTTCAGACGTGAACATGGTCAATGGGCAAAAATATGGCATTTACTTTGCCCATTTTTAAAAACTTCTTCAGTAACCACAGCTGCTTACTGGTATATTTAAAACTCAAATATTTATAAGGATCTCAGTGTGCCACAAGTCAAAAATATAATTACGAAATATGCAGTAACATATTTTAAAAGGCTTGAGTTACACTTAAATATTTTAAGTGATGGCGGCCACACGTGAATTAGGAGAAGAGATAATGCAGGAATCATCTGATTAGGAGAACATATAATAAAGTGGTAGAATAAGATTTTCCTCATATCGAATATTAGAAAATTCAATTAAAAAATATTGAGAAAACCAAATTACACAATGTTGAATTCCACCTTAATTAACTCCAATTTGTTCGTAACTTTTGAAAAAAAAAATATATGATCCGTACAGTGCTTCCATATCGGTGCATTTAATGCTCAATAATTGTTTTTAGACTTTGGCAGCAACACTTGATGTAAAATGAGCCTTTTTGTTCTGTTTTTAAAAACCCAGTTGTTTTCTTTTTCTGGGTATAATTCTTGAAAACGGCGACAATGTTGAGACTTATTTTTGATTTAGCGTCGCACAATTCATTAATTTTATATATTGATTGAAGATTTCGCAGATCAAAAAGAGTGGTACCCTTTTTTTTAGTTTCACAGATATGTTAGAAATTTTGGCAAAGTCGGTCGAAGTACTCGCATTACTTCAATGTATCTTTAACCTATAAAACTGGTAGCCACAAGTATGTATCGAACGGGTTAAAATTGATACATAGGGTTAAAAGAATATTACGATATTTCTTCTTAAATTGGTGCAAGGACTCGTTAACCTCCATCTTTTATACACTTACAATATTCTGTACATAAAATTAACTGAACTTGTAATATAAAATAAATGAAAAATCATTTAAAAACCGGTTTACGGAGGGATTGTACTTTCAAATATAAAAAGAAATTTGAGAAAATATTCAGTAGTTTTTTTTAAAGCATTTTCAAAAAAAATAAGTTATTTGCTAAGTTTATAAGCTAAGTGAGTCAGCGCTTGTCATACAAAACAGGCAGTATATCAGAAAATAAGAGGAAAAAACTTAAAGATAAAAATCAAAAATCTTTTGTAACAAAAAAAAAAAAGGTTTTGTTAAAACACCATAACATTTTTAATCCTAATATGATTTTTTTCTTTTACTTATACTGGACAAAAACATTATCCAAATATTCTGTAAATTGCTAATCTTTCTACGTTTTCTCGAATTTTTTTTTTAAATGAAAGTAATTGTCAAACAAAATAAACAAACTTACATACATATATACACATATTTATACCCACCTAGCATTTGGAAGAATGTGTTTTCAAAATTCATCTTGATGAGCCTTTTTCGAGTATGTTTTGGGATCAAAAACTGATTTATCAATCACACGCTTAAAAATGGACTCGAAAATAGTGGTCGCTTATGACTTAAATTTTTTTGTTTTTCAATGCAATGACAAATCATAAAGCAATCGTAAATTTATCATCAAGGCGCTTAAAATGTGAGTATTTTTTACGTTATTTATGGTCATCTTGTAGAATGCAAACGGCTTAATCGCAAACAGATCGTGCATGTATTTGAAATTGATGATTCAAAACTGTTTAGTAAACGTATTTTTTCTTAAGGTAACAAGCACATTTTTATTTAATGTTAAGTTATTTGTGTAAAAGTAAAATTTCTGTTTATTTATATGACTTCAATTGTGGTGTTAATATCATTAAATAAAACTGTTATTAAGGATAATCTAAGAAGTTAAATTTAATAAGAAATAAATATTATAAAAACGAAGAACTTTTTGTATGACTTATGGCCAGATTTTATCTGTTTGCCGTACAGATAAATTCAATCAGTAGACTCCCAACTTTTACATGTATTTTAAGAGGTGTTGCCAACTGAAAACAATCTTTTTTGTCTGTATATTGAGAAACCCAAAATCGTTAACGGACAGCTTATTGGTCTAATAAATTTATGTTGACACTAAGTAACAGACAGTTTGTCCATACATTGAGAAATTGGCCATTATACTCCTTGTATATTTATTTGTTTAACCTTTTAAGTAATTTGTTGTTAATTTTTAAAATACGAGTACATTTCTTATTTGAATAAATTTTTGAGGGACATACATTTATTTAATGTTTAATTTTTATTAGTGAAACTTTTATAAAAACGACTGAAAACAAAACGACTACAAAAGGACTTTAAAAACGACCACAAATTACGTTGAAAAAACTTTGCAATGAATTGAAAGATCTCAGATATATGAATACCAGAATCAGTGATGGCTTTTTATGAAAAGTCCTTACGCAGCCGGAAAAAATCCATTTTTGCCTACGCGTTAAAATTGTCTCTGCAAAAATCCCTACAACCTGTAAATGATAATAATTGCTATA
The DNA here is from genome assembly GCA_949318255.1 of Pollenia labialis. Classification (NCBI taxonomy): domain Eukaryota; kingdom Metazoa; phylum Arthropoda; class Insecta; order Diptera; family Polleniidae; genus Pollenia; species Pollenia labialis. Next base: position 112,794,264 of record OX439141.1, read on the forward strand.
AATAAAACAATTTGTATTAATGTTAAACATTATTTTTAAAGTTCTTCTCAGCAAGCATTTGGGTGATAATTTTTTGTAAAAATACACAAAATAAGTCTTCTCAGATCACTTTCGATGATTAAAAACTGATTTAGCTCTTGAGCGATGGAATAAGGATTCATTTCTGATTCATTGCGGAACAAATAAAAATACTGATTAAAACAGAAGCCCTAAAATTAACATCAATGATAGAAAAAAAGCTTTTGCTATCTGTATAGGAATGTGGCAGTGAAAAATCAAAAATTGCTAATTTTGACTAAAGGGGAAAATGGAATTTTCATTAAAATGTTGACTATTTTCCAAAACTTTTTGATTCCCATCTTTAGCAAATTATCTGTTTATTTCTCTAAAATATTAAATTCAAAGCATTTCCATTCTTGTCAAAGACAGTTTCAGAAATTTACCTTTAAATCAATGTTGAAATAGCGGCAGGCGATCACAAATCGAAAAAAATACCAAATATATACAGTTTTATCTCATTTTTCAAAAGCCGCTGCATATTAATGATTTTAAAAAATCTGTAATTTTTTCCCTACGTCCTATTTTATTTAAGTAAATCACTACGAATAGAGACTTTTTCCTTCTCCTGAAAAAATCTTTTATGACCAGAAAATGAGCGCATACTCTAGATTTTTAACACACGCACAAAAGACTCAAAAAATTCCCGAATTTAATTAAATATGTTAGTTGGGCAAAAAAAAATATAAATAAATGATATTTTCTAACAAATCATCAAACAAAAAGACACACTCACAGTTAATCACCCAAACATGCTTTTAAGCCATTTCCGTTTCCTTAACCAACGAAAAGTGCTAGCAAATATATATTTTTTTCTAGAATTAAGACACGTGCCGGCCAACAAGATAACATTAAAAGAAAGTTGTGAAATAGAGAAATATGCACAATATACATAAACAAACTATAAAATATGAGTTACAAGTGAAAAATCTCGGTTTAATGCAAAAGTGGCATCCCACAGGAGAGAATATAAAAATGTGCAAATTTGCAAACTAATACGAAACATACACACCAAAGACTTAGATAAATTGACAGTTTTGGGGGGCGATAAAGGTTTTGGGTGTTGGTAGAGTAAATTTAATCGAATTTACAAATATTCGCCAAAAACAAAGTAGTCAATTTGGCTGGTTTCAGAGAACTGGAGTAAAATCAATCAGCATATAATTTATTCCATTTAGTTTAACATGTATGTTATGCAGAATTTAAATTTCATTTGCCGCTTTATTATTGAAATCTAAATAAATTTTCAGAATACTAAAAAGGATAGTAAATATTGCAAATTGGGGACAAAAACCAATTAAAATTATTTGTTTCATTAAATTAAAAATTCATGTCACACGCTATATTAAAAACTGGTACAACTCAAAATTCACAAATTAAATATATAGCGACACATACTTCATTTGTGAAACTCAATTTGATTAAAAAGTTGCAGCCCTGTTTTTGAAGGCAGTTTACTGTATTTCCTAAACATTTTTGAATTTCGAGTTGTGCCTGTTTATGACAACGTGTGCAATATGTGTATATTTTACAGCGTGTTTAACTTAAAATACGGCCTTTTGCTCCTTATAGAATTTTCTGGGATTCTCAACACATGACTCTTATTTTACTCGTTTTATAGTATTTAATAACTTGTATGTCATTTTTGTGGGATAATGTAATTTATGCTAAATAATTAAAACTTCCAAGCTTTTTATATAACCACCACAATAGTGGAGAGGTGTGATATTGGTGTTAGACCCACCTCTCAGTATACCGATAGACTTAGAAAAACTTTTCGAATCGATGTCCATCCGGCGGGATGGCTGGCTGTCCATGTAAACCAAAATAGCACGATATTTTTAAAAGCAAGTTGATATGAATATAACGTGTAGATGTTTTCCTAAAAGTGATTATAGAAAAATTTTGAGTTAATACCTTCTTGTTGATCGAGTGCAATATGAAGGTTAAATAAAACAAAGTTGAGAAAGTTTTTGTTATTTCAAGTAAAAAATTCATAAATGTTTTGTTGGTATTGCCAAAGACTAAAAAAGTCTAAATAGAAAATTCTACGTTTTAATATTTAAATAGTACACTCAAAAGAAAAATCAATCCATTCGTACTCAAATCAATCCGAAGCGTTGTTAATAGTACGTACGGTGAGTACGGATTTTCTTGAATCAAGCACAGATTTTCAATCGTAAAATACTCAAATTATCCATATTCAATCCCGATTTGGTACTTGAAATTTTTCGAAAATAAGATTGATTTAAGTAAAACTAAAATTGAATCAATCTCAAAATGCGTTTGATTCAAGTATTATAAAGTTGATTTTATCCCTAATAAGAAAGAAAAAATTATTATGATTGATTTACTTACCCGTTTTACACCTTACAGAATGATAAAACACCAACATCATGCCCGATATGGTTTTTACTTTAGAAGTCTTATGTTTATATTTAACCAAAAATATAAACTAAATGAGAAGCAAGAGTTCAAATTTACTTGTTAACCCATCGTGGTACACATGAGTCTGGCCAGACTTTTTTCAATGTGTATAGAAAATGAAAACATGCGTAAGGGTTAAACACAACGAAAAGTTTAATCTCCTTTTTACTTGATTTAACCCTCTAACAGGCAACAGCTTCATTTTAATGGCAAGCTCTTGTTAATTTTTTTTTTTAAATAATATTTGGCCAAAAACAAATAAATTGAAGGCTGAAGTTGAAAATCTGTTCTATTTCAGTCGTCAGGTGGAAAAATCGAAAGGGTGCCTCAGGGCATCTTTGCCTGTTTACGGTAAAAATTATATACAGGTAGAGTTTTATTAAGAATTTTATACTTGTTTTAAGAAATTCCGGGATTGATTTTCGAAAGTAATCCCATTTAGGATTGCTTTGAGTACGTTTTAGTGTTTAAGGTACTTGCATTTTTGAGTAGCACTCGTACTTAAAGAAATCATTAAAAAATTGATTTATCCCCAGTGTTTTTCTTTCTGTGTAGTAGACGATTATTCGAATACGAAGAGAGTATTCTAAAAGTTTTAGTTTGCTTACTCGAAACTTACCCAATATTTACTCATTTAAAAAAAAAACAAAAGGTAGTAAACAGTAGACTTAAGTTATAAAGACTCCATAATGTTACTTGCAACAATTAACTGCGTATGGCTAAAACACAAACAAAATTACAAACTCCGAAAACACTTGGCTATAAAAGATGTTGACGATAATGACGATGACAAAGACAACGAACGTGGCAACGGCAAGAGCTTCATACATAAATTCAGCCACACCACTGATTATGATGATGCTGTCTGGATTTGTTTGTTTCTGACAGCGTCAGTAGTCATTTTTATTTTGTGTTAAGATAGTGCAACAAATTAGATTAAATACAGACAATGAAGAACAAAAAAAGGAAAAGCATTTAAAGGTTGTGGTGTGGGTTTCTTTATTTAATGGTTCCATGATATGGGTGTCAATTACAGTGCAAAAGCTACAAAAAAATATAAAAAATAAAAGAAAAATTAAGAAAACACATCAACTTCATTTGACTTCATTTAAGTTTTAAGGTTTAAATAAATCATCAAAACTAATTAAATCCACAACTAAAAGTAACAGGAGGAGTTCAGCACCATGAGTTTCCTTTCTTTTCTTTTGTAAAAAAAAGTTTTTTAACCAAAAGCTTACAAGATATTTTTTTTATTAGTGGGCCACATAAAGTAAAACGTGCGTGGGAATTAAGTTTAACTCAAGTCATAAAATATAAAGTGTCCTGTGTATATGAAACTCAAGAATTGTATGTTTAAATTTTAAAGCTTAAACAACTAATTAATGACTTATCATGAAGATCCATATGGGTTTATCTTCGTGGTAATTTATGGAATTGGTTAACATGAGTTCGATATTGTTTTGTTGGCAATAAAAGTTTAAAGTGAAATCTTTGAAATTGAACATTGCAAAAGTTTAAAAGAGAAAAAAATGTTATCACCTTCCAGTTCAGGTTGTTGTTTAAAATTGCACAGATTAATTCTTAATTTTCTGTTGTCTTCATAGAAATAGCCCTTAGAATTATGTTTATGAGCATTATTGGTTTCTCAGCACTCATGATTGAGGAAAACTATCTTTTATTTATCTGTGAATTTCAGCATAAGACAAGCTTAAGTTGCTCAATACCAATTTAAACCTACTGCATTCCTCCCTAACTTTCCACATCATTGATCTTTTTGGGTCAACTATTACTAATAATCATCTATCACTTAGAATCCACGAAAATATCAGATTATGTAAACATGTTTAAAACTTCACATCATTTAATTTTCTTTTCCTCTTAGGGCCATTAAAAAAAAAAAAAACTTATGCACAAAAAAATTTTGAAGAAGCTTTCAAAATTACTACTCTCAATTTGCTAACAAAACATTGAAATTAAATATATTCACATTTTAATTTTACTGTAAGTATTCATATAATTGATATTGCCACATTAACATCCATTTAATACCGCAATTAATATAATTGCAACATGAGAAATAAACAACAAACTTTTTATGGTAGCACAATAATAAAAACCAAAAAATCAGCTGAATCACATTGACCCAACAAGACTACTCTTCAACGGCGGTAAAAGGGGCGGCACGAAATAACCCCCCAAAAAAATAATGAAACAACCCCCCAAAGTGTGGAGCCTTATTTCATGCGCAATAAACCCCCAATTTTTAAAATGAAATAAACTCCCAACGAAATGAAATAACATCCCAAACAGAAACTAAATAATACCCTAATTTTTGGGGGCTTATTTCATATGAAATAAGGCCCCAATTTCTGGAATGAAATAAGACCCCAATATGTATAATACAGTCTATTGTACAGTCTTGGTTTTAAGAATCATGCGATAGATAGCATGGTTGACACTTCGGCCGAGCGCAAGGATTTTTACTAACTAAATCTTCTCTGCATAGCCTTCGGCCGGGCGCAAGGATTTCCTCCTCCATGGTATAACAAATACCGGCTTTGGTAATTAAAGCATTTACATAGGCGGCCTTAGGCCTAGCGCAAGCCCACATTAAGGAGCTTTGCTTAGCGAAGACGGTGTTTGGTACATCATATGTAAAGGAGAAAATTCTAGCGCCCGGCTGAAGGCCTGTTATACAGGGAAGCTTTTGATAACAAAGGCGGTGTTTGTTATACCATAAAAGAGAAAGTCCTTGCACCAAAAACGTTTTCGTTATAAATTTGAAAATGAAATAATCCCCAAAGTTATATTGGGGCTTTATTTCATAATGCTTTTTTTTTGGGGGGAATTATTTTATATGAAATAATCCTCCAATTAAGAAAATGAAATAGCACCCCAAACAAAAAGAAATAACACCACAAAAATCGTTGTTGTTGTACTCTGTACAAAGTTTTGGGGGGATATTTCATTATTTATTGGGTTATTTCATGCAGCCGGTAAAAGGGATTATGTTTATAAATTTTTTCATACCGTTGGTACACGCAGAGAAAAAATATGGTTGGGCATGGTTACGGCAACCACACTGTGTTTATTGTAACAATATATTGTTGTTGTACACAAATAATTGTTATTTTTATTAAATATCAGCAATATTATAGTAACTGTAAACATATTAATATTTATCGCAATTATAAATTTGAGTATTGTTGACCGAAAAATAATTATTTTTCTAACAATTAAATTATGATAACTTTCAAAACATATTATATTACTCACAGCCATAAAATGATATTTAATAGCCATAATATGATAACTTTATATACATTTATCATAATAAGTTTAAGATGCAATCAAAATATCGTTACTCTAATAATATTTTGGTATCGCCATTTGTAAAATAATTTTGTATCAGTTGTGTCGTGTTTTACATAAAAATATCGAATTATTTGTTAGTGAGTGGCTAAATAACAAAAAAATAACCATTAAAATAAACAAGAAATTAAAAAAAAATAAAGAAAAATATTAAAAAAGAAATTACAAAATAACCATTAAAATAAACAAGAAATTAAAAAAAAATAAAAAAGAAAAACATTAAAAATGGGTTGTAGTGTCACAAAATAAAATATCTTTGCTTAAAAATTTTAATAATCTTAAAGTGGTGGAAAATTTTATGAAATATTGGTGCAAAATATTAACCATAACTGGTAAGTTTTGTGTTATTTTAAGAGAAAAATAATGAAAACTCCATAAAATAATTTATAAATAATTGCGACCTACGACAAAAAGATTACAGTAACTATATTATGTTTTTTATTTTATCATAAGTATTTTTTTCCAATAAAAATATTATGTTTAAAGTTGTATCATATTATGATGTAAAAAAATTATGTATAACAGTTCATATCACTTTGCATCATAATATGATTACTTCTAAACTTATTATGATTGCCATGACAATAATATGATTACTTCTAAACTTATTATGATTGTAATGACAATAATATGATTACTTTTAAACTTATTATGATTCCATGACAATAATATGATTACTTCTAAACTAATTATGATTGCCATGACAATAATATGATTACTTCTAAACTTCTTATGATTGCCATGACAGTAATATGATTACTTATTAACTTATTATGGTTACCATGACAATAATATGATTACTTCTTATCTTATTATGATTACCATGACAGTAATATTATAACTTCTTAACGTTTTATGATTAACAGGATAACAATATGATTAAGGGAAAAATATTATGATGTAATATTACGAACATATTTGGTCATAATATGATTTAATAACAATCGTAATATGGTGACTACAATCATGAATCTTATCATAATATGTTGCTCTTAGAAAATGTTTACCACAACCATGTTTTTTCTTTGCGTGTAATTTCTACAACATCTTAGAAGGTTTGAAGAATTTCACGATACCCGTCTATCTACAAAAACCGCCACATACAAAAATTGAGCTTCAAACGAAGCAGGTTTGTAAGGGAGAATAGTTTCGCTTACCATCTCGCTTACGGAAGGCAGGAATTTTATATGGTAAGTTCCTGCTTTGAAGCAATACATTTTAGATACAAAAAGCGCGTTGTTCAACGCATATAAAAACGAGTAAATGTAGCGTTCAGCTTTACACACTGGGAATGTCGTAGCACTTGAATTGTTAAAAGTTCCTTCGCTTACTTCGCTGCATCTCTGTATGTCTTATTGTGTAGCGCAAATTGTGCGCTTATTTTTATAAATGTACCATTAGTGCTTCGCAAAATCATAAATTTTTTTTTGGGGGGTTTTGCAAAGACCCCACCAACTATGCGGATTAGGTTACCATATAGCTGTGTAACAGTCAGTGCATATATGACTGAGATATGTGTAAAATGCCATGACTGCCGCTATTTCTAACCATAAATATCCAATTAATACCCATATAACTTAATTTTTCGAGGTCCTCGTTTCATTAGTGAACTCAGTTGTTTTACTTTCATCTTAAACCAATTAAGTAGAAGGCTGACAATGAAAATTAACCATTCTGGGCCATAAATGACCTTTTAATACACGAATAAATACCTTTTTCCCCCGAAATAGGTTATAGAGGTTTAAGTAGAGAAGCGCCAATAAAATATCGAGGCACTACCGCAAGAAAAGCTTAAGTGACATAATTTTAAATTATCGTTGTCATGGTAACGATTTTATAGCAAAAAAATTTTTATCTTAAGCGATAACTTCTTACAAAATTTTTATAAAATAAAATAAAATAAACTTCTCCTGTAAAATTTCGTTTTTATCGTTTAAGCTTTTTTTGCGGTAATGACTCTATATGCACTAGAAGGACTAAATTTGGCTGGAATACATTTTAAATGCAAGATGTATTAAATATTGAAAAGCAGCCAAAAAGGTTGACTCTTTTACCTGGCCGCCTTAATGCGATAGAATCTCTACAAAACAAGCTATTGCCCATGTTCTATAACTTTCGCGTCGAGAAACTGTCGCGAAAACAAATTTTAACACAATTAAAAATGCAAAATGCAAAGAAAAATAATAATATTTCGTTCTTGACACATTTTTTCATTGTTAAATTATTCTGCTTTTAACATTTTTATAAAATATACAAACGTTTTCAAAGCTCGTTTGCAAGCCACAATTTAATGCACATTGCATTATCTGGTAAGGCAGACGGTTGTATTTTCGCCGTCGTCGTTGAAAAATTTTCCATTTTAGTATATATTGGTCGCCGTCAACGATATATGTGACTGCCGTTCTCCACGTCTGTAATGTCACATCGCCTTCGGCAAGAATATTATGACATTTATAACGTAACGACGTAATCTCTTTTGATAGTTTTCGACATGAGTTACATACACAGTTTATTCTCACTTTTCGAGAAGCGATGGAGTATTTTGTTTTAAATCTTTTTGATACGAGAAGTTTTCACTAAAGTTACAGAACATGGGTACAGGTGGATAAAATTGAGCTCAACTAAAACTTTATGTTTCTTTTCAACCATGGTGAAGGGTATATAAGATTCGGCATAGCCAAATAAAGCACTCTTACTATTTTTGCTACTAAATAGTAACATCCATTCCTTTTTAGCATGAATCAAAAAAACAAGATTGCGCACTCAGCCAACAAAAAAATTTTCTACTGCGCATCTACGTCATCATAGAATAAAAATGAGTGTTTGTTGCAAAAAATGTAAGACACACACAAATGCACATACACAAATTCTATTTCTTCGTCACACACAAAAAGCAAAAGACTTGAAAATTCACGATGCAGAAATTTGTTGTCTGTCAAGCTGCGTACTTTTTTGCCTAATGTCCGGCTAGATTGGCAAAAAGCCCCTTTGTGCGCTGGTCAGATCATTAGAAAGCAGTGCTCTCTAATTACAGCATTGCACATGAACCAGTTGTAGTTAAAAACAAAAAAAACAAGAGTGCCTCCTTTTTATTTCTCATGTTTATTAATAAGAGACTATTTTAGTACAAACTCGAAGAACTCTTCTGCTATTTAAAATTTTTAAATATGAAAATATAAAACTTCTGATTAAAAATAAATTTGTATAAATACATATATATTTGAATAAAGGGATATATACAGAACTATTAGTAATGTTGAATCCTTACAATTAATCGCTGATCTCTTTTTAAAAAGTTTTGCATAGAATTTATGAAACTTAAAAAAACTGTCTCCTTTTCACTTCTCATTTTTCTAAGTATGAGAAAATTTAAGGCGAAGCTCGAAGAACTAACATTTTTAACACACTGTCCCCTTTTTACTTCCCATTGGTAAAAAGCTTGCGCGCGAAGCCGGGGCGCTCAGCTAGTTTTAAATAAAATGCACTGTTATTATTATTAAAGTCACATAAAAGTTTAAAAATGAATATTTAGTGGAAATTAGCAAAAAATTAAAACAAATTTGGCAGATCTGCCTGCCCATTAAAGTTCAAAAATGTAATTTTTATGGTATTAAGGCGTAAGTAATCTATTTCTTTTAATATTTACATTGTTTTTTAAATATTATTTTATGTAACCGCCAACAAAAGGGGCGGGGACGAAAGGTGTAATTTTACGAGTTTTTGGATCCAACTTTAGGTTTTTTAACTTTCGCCGACGTTAAAAGTTGCATTTGCTATACAAAAGTTTGCGAAAACTTTAAAAAAATTAAATTTTTCAGAGGTTGGAACTTTTTCCTCCTTGATCGGATTTTATTTATTTTTGAGCTTTACCTGCCTAGAACCAGAACACATATTTCTGCCAAGTTTCATCGATATAGGGGCGCTCAATAATTTTAAAAAGCAATATAAGCTAAAACATAAAGTAATGTCCGGATAGATTGGCAAAATATCCCTGTGTGCAGCTTTGGGTGTCAATTTAAATAAAATGAGTTCTAATTTCTGAAGTTAAGCCAAAACTCCTCAAATTATTTTTCTTTTAAGACGGCGAAATTAAATTTTTTTTAAGAGTTTCATTCGAACTTTTATTTGTACGACAAAACAAAATTTAAAATTTATTTTTTTTTTTTAAACTCACAAAATGACTGTAATAAAATAACTTAATTGATATTACTTGTAACATTTAAGGTCTCTGCTAGTTTCTGAAAATATTGCAAGATCCATAACTCTCTTCTATCTGCCCATTTTAAATACAGTTTATCTTGATTTGTAATTTTAGAATCGTTGCTTTACTAAATACACCACAAATCAGAAATGTCCTTTTTAGAAGTTATAATCTTAGCACAATTTTTTTTTTAAATCACTTATCATTAAACATTTCAACATTGTGCTTAATAGTTTTTCACGAATTTTACTAACACGACTTACTTTACGTATCAATACACAATAAAAAATTTTTTAATTCCAACAAAAGAAAATTTAATTTCACAAATTTATGGAAATTTCAAATTTAATTAAATACAAAAAGCCAAAACAAAAAAGTCTGGAAATAAAACGAATTTACAATGGAACAGGTCAAAAAGTAAATCACGTTCTTAACATACAAAAGTAGTAGAAAACCGAATCACATAAAAACACATGTGACCATTTAAAACAATTCAACAACTTAAGCAAAACATAAAAGAAATCGTAATAAGTTTTAAATTATAATGAATACACCACCCTAGACTAAGCAAAGAGAAACTATTTAGAAACAAAAGAATGAAGAAAAACAAAATTCGTTAAATAGAAACCAAAAACGTGCTTAAGAATGTTAACAAAGTTTTAAATTTCCTTAAGAAGTTCCAAGTCAAGTATCGAATAGTAACAGCACTAAACAATAAAATATATTAAGGAGCCATAACATTTAGTGTTGTTTTCGAGAGAAGCAAACAACCAACCAGCCAACCAGCCAACCAGCACCCACATATAAAGAACCAATTAGTTTTAATTTTATAAAAATTCATAAAAATTTTGGCATTTTTCTCGTTTTTTTTTTGTTTAACTTTTGTTGTTTCTTCTTCGTCTCCTAACAAACCATAAAAATTTCAATTATAGCTCATAATTGCCATAATAACACCATAAAAATAGGAATTTCTTAATGTTACAATGAAAAAGACCTTTACGTTCTTAAGATGTTGATGACGATGATGTCCAGCAGAAAAAAAACATCAGAGATACTTAAACGATTCTTCTACAGAGAAAAATGTAGAAAGGAGGTGGCAAAAATATGAGTCTAATTGGCTCTGATAAGAATAGAAGGCTGCTGAAAAATAGTTGGTTTGGCAACCAGCACATTCATAAACAGCACACCTGAGTCCCTAGCGAAAAAACTACAAAACAAAAAATATTGTCGCTTGTAGTTTTCGTTAAGAACAATGACCAATAAGAAATATTTTTTAGGTTAAAGTTATAAGTCGAATCTTAACGACTTGGGAGGACTTGTAGGATACGAAACATCAGGCTTAAACTTTTCATAAAGAAATAATTCTAATATAAAGTAATATTAACATATTCGGACTCAGTGAAAAAAAATAATATTGTTTTGTCCTGGTTCCGCTTTGTAACGCTTTTGTTTTAATTCTCATATTTAATGAAACAAAGGAATAGGTGTGTTAACCAGCTAAATGACGTATTAAAAAATTATAAGCTTTATTATTGCCAATAAAAGTATTAATTTTTTTTCATTCCAGGAAATATTCGTGAATTTGTTTGAAAAATAATATACCTAAAGCAGTTATAAGATGTTATTAATTATTGATGACCAATGGTAATTTATAAAATAAAAGGCACCTTAGATAAAAAAAAAAACTGAACCTTACGTTGTTTCGAATATGGGTATTTCCACAGGAAAGTCTTTTTGTCATGTTGCGCATTTTAAATTTATATATTATTTAAGTTTCAATAAAGTTGGTCTAAAATAAAAAATAAATTCCTTGCTGGAGTAACGTGACATTTTTGTGGAAGTGCCCAATTCTGTGGCACATTGACAAAACATCTTAAGTCAAATTTAAAAATTAGAAAAAAATATTGTTAATCATACGAATCCTCATTCAAAAAACATTTTTGTTTATGTTTTTAAATTTTGTATTATTAACGAAATTTTTCTTTAATTTCGGTTCATTGTATTATTTGATAAAAATTATTTTTTTTACCGAGTTTTTTTTTACTTTTTTGCCATCTTATCTCGACTTAAGATGTTTTTAAAAATGCCACAGATATGTTAGGTGTTGTTAAATTCTAAGGGCCGGTGTTAAATGTGAACCACACCTAAACGTCAAGTTTTTCTGCAATTCATTTGACATTTCTCAATATCACACTAACTCAACTTAATAAGGAAAGATACACAATCGAGCAACGCGTTTAAATTATTCAGGCTTATTATGCAAATGGGCGTTCAATTCAAAATGAATAGCGTGCACTTCGTGATTTTTTTTTGTCAATTTAATTGTCCAAATGTGCGTACAATCTAAAAAATTATGCAAGAATTTGAGAAAACCAGGTCTGTAAGAAATGTGAAAACACCAGTGCATGCTCGTACAGCTCGTACTGCAGAAAATATTGCTTCTGTTCGCGATAGTGTGGCTGAAGAGCCGTCCACCTCAACCCGTCGTCGTGCCCAACAATTGCACCTCTCACGCTAGTCGTTGATGAACATTATGCATAAAGACTTGCATTTACATGCTAACAAGGTCCAATTGACTCAAGAACTAAAAGTTCTTGACCATCCCAAACGTCGTCAATGGTCAGAATGGTGGCAAGAAATGGCAACAGTGGATTATTAATTTTCGAAGAAAATCATCTTCAGTTATGAGGCATATTTTCACCTCAGTGGATTCGTCAATTCCCAAAATTTCCGCATTTGGGCGAATGATAATCCAAAAGTGATTATTGAAAAAGCAATTCACCTACAAAGAGTGACTGTTTGGTGCGGGTCGTATTTTTTCCAAAATGAGGCCAGTCCGGCAGTTACTGTGAATGGTGTTCGCTATCGTCAGATGATAACGAACTTTTTATGGCCCGAATGGGAAGATGTGGATGTGGACAATATGTGGCTTACACAGGATGGTGCCACTTGCTACACAGCTAACGAAACAATGGTGGCGATGTCCATTGGCCGCCATGATCAAGTGTTTTGACACCATTGGACTTCTTCCTTTGGGGTTATTTGAACGAAAAAGTATATGGTAAGTCGATAAGCCAGCAACAATTCAAGAGATAATTCGGCACATTAACACGGCATAGAACCTCAATTATGCCTCAGCGTCATCGAAAATTTGGACCATCGGATGGAGGTGTGCCGTTGAGCTCGTGGCGGCCATTTGGCCGATATTTTGTTCCATACATAATTGAAACATACCAATATTATCATATTAAAAAGAAATGACAGTAATTTCCTAAATACTTTGTGTTTAATTCAAAATCAACAGCGGCCCTTAAAATTTAACCAACCTTTATTAGACATTAATATTTAACAGAAGTCATTAGCTTTATATTTCAGCATCAAAGAAGAAAATAAAAACAAATGCTATTTAAAATCTGAATTTTAAATTCGCTATCCACGCCCATTTTGTATAAAAAGTAAATTTTTACACAAACGTAAATTAAAAATTTTTATTTAACCGATCGATTTTTCACACACAGAGAAATATGTTGAAGTGGGCTTAAAATTTGGCATGGTCTGTGTTTCAGATTTATTCTCATCTTTATTTCCTTTCTACAAAGTCTTATGTTTTGATGTTGATTGCAATTATACTTGCTGCGCCATTTTTAATATTATTATCCTAAATACGTCTTTTTGTCCCGCCAAATTAAATTTTTCAAATCTGTGCTTCTAACGATAGTGAATATAACCCAGTTTTAAAAGTTTGAGTATTAAGCTTCGTTCAAAATCAGAGCAACAATTTCGTTTTTTGTTCTATCTTATTTCATAAATTTTCCTTTCCTTTCCTTTATAAACAAAAATGTAACTCAAGTTTTTTTTAAAAGTTGGGCCAACTAGAACTTCAGCAACAATTTGTATGAAATTGTTTAATTTTATTTAGTTTCGAATGAGCATTTTAACATATTGTTGTAAAAAATAATAATAAATGAATAATATTGTTGTGGGTAAAATTTGCAAAAGGTTTCTTAATGCAAAATGTGTGTGGTGGCGAAAAAAAATTGTTGCTCTATTATGAACACCAAGTGAAAATTTTTCTGGGATTGTGAACGAAGCTTCATTTTAGTCTTTATAATAAAATTCCCTTTTTACCCATTATGTCCCATAATACGCTATTTGCTACCTTTATGCAAAAGGATATTAGTCTTAAGTTTGCGAAAATATTTTGAAAAAAGATGTTTACAAAATGTACATACATTTAGCCTGTTTTACCCCTTTAAATTGAAATTTTTTCAAACCAATACCTTGGCGACATTTTAAATATAAAAATGAGAAAGTTTTTAAAATTGTTCAGCCTAAATGGGGTTAAATTAAATAAATATACAACAAAATTCCATGTTTTACCCTTTTTTACTTCCTTAAAGACCGATTTTTTAATTTAGAGCCTGTTCGCCGATAACGACAGAAGACTTCGTTCGCTTAAATTACATTTAAAACAAATTACAAAATATTGTATTTGTTTTACATGTAACTTAAGCGCAAGAAGTCTTCTTTCGTTATCGGCGAACAGGCCCTTAACTTCTTTGTGACATTCGGCCGTAGCAATAGAAATTTATAGGAAACCCAATTTTGATTTAGAATGAAAACTTTCTCAAAATATAAAAACGTCGGTTCCAGTTTTGCCTAGTTTTGTTTAATTCCTTACCTTTAATAATTTTGGTAGAGTCTTCGGCGGGATATTCGATTCCGCCGCTTGGGCAGGGTGCTCCACAAAATGGATGTATTTATAGCTATAGATCGGCATTTATATTACTTTCTGCTTCTGGGAAACCACAAAATTTGTATTGAATACACGATAAGCCTTCACACTCACTCAAACTTATTATATGGTTTGGTCTACTGAGCAGCAAGCGCTAAACCGCCATGCTCAACGACTTTATCTGGACTTCAGCTGAACGAATCTGGTTCCAATGCACGACCTGCTGATCTACAGTGACCGGGAAAAAGTTCTGATTAAGCCGTTCTAGACATATTTCTGTGAGGTTTCTAAAAGTCACGGGTATATGTCAACAAACCGTAGACTGTTAAATTCCTTAAAGCGAATATCCGTCAGGAATGTGGGAATCTATCGCCGGAAGTTCTGGCAAGGTCCCATGTAGTCATTGCTACTTTATATATTAATCACGCGTGATAGAGAGAAACCTTGATTACAATATAAAATTTGAATGCTTGATCGCACGATTTCTTACGCACTCACGAATGTATTCAATACATAAAACTTAAAAGAAAAATATTTTTTATAATTGCCTAAACAACAGGAGTTTTTAGTGAAACATATTTATAAATAAAATGACCGATTTATTTCTTTTTCACAAATTATTTTATTATATGAAAAATTTTTGTAAATTTGCTTCTATGAATAACAATTAACATCATTGCTAACCAAAGGATAGCTAAAGTGAAATATGTAACAGGAAGAAACAAGATATTCTGATAGTATACAGAATCATTCATAAGAATTTATATGAATATATTTACAGCTTTAATCTTAACCAAATGTTGGCTTAAGCAAAGATATACGTGAAATGTTAAGGGATTGGGACTATTGCAAGAAAGCTTTACAACTTAAACTTTTACTCATAGAAATATTTACATTAGAAAAAATATTATATAAGTATAAAAAATATATTAATAAAAAGTTTTTTAAATATTTTAAAATGAGACGAAGTGATAACAAAATTTTTACCGCTTATAGGGTACAACTCTATTAAGCAACTAAGTACCATATCATGTAAGACATTTTTCAATTTCACAGGTTGGTTCTCAAGACTCGAATTTTTCGTTATGCCATCTTTTATATTTAAAGTCATAAGGTAACTATTTAAACAATAAACGGCCTACCTGTTCTTCTTTTTTCAAACACACACACACATACGCATACACACAATCACATATTTTTGCCAACTACACACATATTCCTTCGGTTGACAATGCTTTTGCCTAAAATGTCAGTGTGCTTATACATGTTCATGTACATGTGTTCCAAGTTAAGCTTTTACATTGTCGTTGTTTTGTGTGCTTGTTTACGTAATTTATCGGATATAATTTTGTCCAGTATTATTGTTATTATATTTTTGGTAGAATATATATTTATTTTTTATATATATATTTTTTTGGTTAGCTGTTGTTTCTACTCCCTTGGACTTGGTGAAACTGTTTATGTATTTTTATTACTTTTGCTAACTACCTTAAAGTTACTCATAGTTGTTTTTATTGTTACCAACTCTGTTAAACATGATCTTTTATTAGTTGTAGTCTATAGAGATCCTTTATTTTGTTATTGTTATTGCTTCTGTAGTATTTGTTGCAGTTGATGTTGATGTTGAATCAGCACTACTAATAATGCTCATTTATATGGTTATTTTCTGGTCTAGTAACTTGTTGTAAGGAAAAGCATTTTTGTTGCTAAAAAAAACATACAATTGTATGCATATCTAACATAAATACTTATGGATAGTGAGGAACTGATAACTTTTCTCCGTTTGTTTCTGCTTCCTTTGGACAATAACAGACAAAAAAATATTTATTGTTTCATATGCAATTGTGTTGCTTGAATGAGATTAAGTGATTTTTTTTGTTAGATTCGATTGAAAGGGTTCAAGAGAAAATAAATTATAAAGGTTAAGATGTTTTACAATATAATTAAAGACAACTCTTAATTAGATTTATATATTTATCTTTAAAAAGATTTTTAGACTAACAATATCTAAATGTAATTAATTTTTATTATCTTAAAGAACATATTTTGCAATTTAAAAAATTGAATTTAATTAGTTTTTGAATCCATACCCAGTAAAAACTTCGCCTACAAAATAATGTGTTAAGTAATCAGAAAAACATAAGAGCACTAATTACAATTCTACTGAAAGAACCAATGAATTTTTACATGGGATGTCCCAAAATTAACGCATTCAAAATTAAGTTATTATTTTTTACATTATTACATCCAAAAAAAGTAGTTATAGAAGTTGTTTTAGATGTAGTTATAGAAGAAAGCTACTAAATAATGAGTTAAAGAAGCTATTCATTTTGAAAAAGTAAGCGAAGTTTTAACTTGGTATTGTTGCTTTAAAGATTAAACTATTGACGTCAGCAGTCGTCGATGGCTGCGAGTGTAAGACGGCAAATCCCTCTGAGGAGACCGAGTGGTAGCGATCGAAACATGTCAGGGTAACCAGCCGTCTGGGGTCGAATCTCAGGTCGGTCAAGAATGAATGATTATCAATAACAATTTTAATTAATTTTCATGTTGTAAAATTCCTTTCTTCATTAAAATAATTAAATGAAAATTAAATTTAATGAACTTAAGCCTGATTAAAAATATTGAAAATATGGATTAAAAACCATAAATAGTTTAACAAAATTACCACAATACTAATTATTGCAGAGTGACCATATCTAAAATTTGTTTACAGCTAAGGCTGACATATACATATATATACATCGGCAAAGGCAAAACAGTTAAGAACACCTCCTCCTCTGCTTGCCAACAAATTTAAATAAAAAATACACCTTTTGAAAGGTATATATTTACAGAAGTGCACAAATATATATTTAATTAAAATCTTAGGGAATAAAATGGGTACAAATTTGTAATTTCACTTACCTCATATCTGCTAAGCTAATAACATTAATACTGATAATTTTTCATTGAAAAAATTAGCGCATTCGTGTCTGGTACTTTTTTGATATTCGGACATTTTGGGGAATAAATTGCTGTGACCCGTTCTTTGTCACCCAATCCATCTTTTAACCAATTAACATAGAAATAAAGACTATGCCAATTTTGTAACTTATATAAGAAAATGCAAATATAAATATGGTAATTTTTAGAAATTCGAACGTTTAAGGGGTGAAAATCGTACATATTTTTGTAACTTTTTTTACAAAACCTTTTCTTCATGTAAGTATTGTACATACGTACTTAATTATAGGATCCCACTTCAATAGTAAGTAAAAAGTATCAAAAATGGGAAATGCGGGAAACTAAAACTCTCTCTTTTAATTTTCAGTGCTGCATGTTGTAATTTTTGAATTTTGTATAATATTAATCTTAGGAATATAAAATTATAAGTGCAGATGCGGATGAGAACCTATAAGATGAAAAATGCTGGTACTTTTCTGTTCTTCAATTGGTACTTTTTGAATTTTCGTTAATAAAGCATCTTGAATCATAAAGTTAAACATGCATGGTTCTGAGTATATAAGAACTTGTAAGGGAGAGCTTTCTTGTACTTTTTCGTACTAGAACTGCCACTTTTTTTTATTTTTGTTAATATTGGACCTAGAAAAATGAAATAAAATATGCAGTATCCTGGGTAAGTTGAAATCTATAAGAGGGAAATTTTTGTTCTTCAAATGGTACTTTTTGAATTTACGTTAGTATTGGACGATGAAACATAAAATTAAAGATGCAAGGTCCTTAGGGAATGATAATCCTTAAGATGAATTTTTTTTGGTAATTTTTCGTTACGAGTTAATACTTTTTTTTAAATTGAATAGAAATTTAAAATTCAACATGAAGAGTCCAGAGTGATTGAGAAATTATAAAAGTAGACTTTTCGGTAATTTTTTGTTTTTCAATTAGTACTTTCTCAATTTTTTGTATTATTGAACTAAAAAAGGTAAATTATACATTCGCGGACTTGAGTGGAAGACAACATGAGGAGCAGAGGTTGGTCGCTCGACCAAATCGGTTCGATGATACGAATAAAAACAAATGCTCAAAACATGTAAATTCATAAATACTTATATGTATGCATGCATGAATAATAATGGTCAATTTTCGACCGCTGGCCAAACACTTGTTAAAATAATAGGTTAAAAAGGCTAAAATTAATTTTTGAATTAGCTAAAATAATGCTTAAGCCCTTATGACACTACATTTTTTATTCATTCATTGATACAAAATTGATAGAAAGAAACAGTAAATGACAGAAAGAGCAAACAATAAAAAAATGTAAACAAAGTTTTTTAGTTTTTTTTTCTCTTGTTATGGTTTTGCTTCAGGGATGGCGTTGAGAATTTTTAAAATTGTACCAAAAAACCTTAAAAATTTTACTTTTTTAGCCTAATTGTACTTAAAGATTTTTTTAGTTGAAATTAATTTTATTTATGTTCTTAAAAAACACCAAGGTAATATAAATCTTAATGTAAAAAGTATCAATAAAAATGTACAATTGAAACAACTTAGCCCTGTTCTGTTAATTTTATTAAATGTTGCCAACTTTTTGTTTATGAGAAACCTAAAAGCAAAAAGCGGTTAATCGCTGAATTTGCCCACAAGCCGCTCATTCAGCAACACTTTTAATATTTCAAGCTTGAAATGACAACTTTAAGTTGAACAATTTTAAATTTTTTTGACATTCCTTCATGTTTTATCGACAACTTTAGTAACATTTTTGACAGTTTGCCATTTATCTTAATACAGCTGAACCCTTCGCACTTGGTACATTTTTCTATTACTTTTTATTTGCTCTGTTCACCAAAACTTGAACAATGCATTAAAAAAGTAATGTCATAAGGCCTTTAAAGAACCTTTTTTAAAATCTGAAATTCTATTAGAAAGAAAATAATTCTTAAGGCCGTTATTACAATTTACCGATAGTAAAAGTTGGATTTTGTCACATGTATAATAATTGTTTCCAGGGCTGCCAAACTTGGGGATTTATCCCCAAAGTTGGGGATTTCATGCGAGCAAAAAGGACAAAGAAAGTCATTTGGGGATTGGGTATTTTTTCGGGGATTTAAAAAAAAATCGGGGATTTTTTGGGGATTTTATACATTTAAAATAACATTTTCCCTTCTTTTATTATTTACGCTTATTTTTCTTTGTTTCGTACATAAAATATGAAAATAAGTAGCAAAACTTTTACCTAACTCTTATCAACAACTAATACAGGGTAAAGGGTCTTAATAAGGATTAACATTTTTGTTAAGTGTGTAAAAGATACTTACTAAACTTATGTTATTATTCCTAAGTTAATGTTTTAAAAATGAAGAACTTAAAAAAGAATCTAAAACCGTTGACAACGCATACAATTTTTGATTTTTTAAAGCCAATTTTTAAACAAATGTGTCTTTCCAAAAAATAAGTAAATCGTTACCTGTAACGCAAAAGGCCCCAAACTAACATAAATTTCAAAATCAACGTTTTCATTGATTCTGATGTATTGCATCAACACAAATGTCAATAAAAAAGTTTGGAATCTTTCGACCAAAATTTGCGATTTTATTAAAAAACAAAAAGTCCATATCTACAAAAGATACTATGGTAAACGCAAAAAGGCCTAACTTACATTTTGCATAATATGCAACATTGTCAATTGTCAAAACAACTAGAAGGTTTTACAAGAAAAATAAACGAAAATTTAATTATAAACAGTTTAAGGCGATTTATTGATTTATCATTTTGAATAGTTTTTTGCTTCCGCTGTGAAATTTTTAAAACGTTAGGTAGGGCCTTTTGCATATTAGGTGACGAAATATAAAAGACAATATAATAAAGGTTGGGTAAAAGAATGCTTTGCTATTAGTAAGTACTTATTATGCTTCGAAGTATTAAATAAATGATGGATATGTGTATTGTATTGTTGATTTTAAGGATGTCTTTAATCGACTGAACAAGCTCCAAATTCTTATAAATTGGCTCATATGTCTTCAAAAACAGCATATTGCTCTGCTTGTAATTCCTCACTGGAATCTCATAAAAAGGATTTTAAAAAACATGCTAAACCAGTAGATACAAACTAAATAAAATAATTTTTATACTAAAAAATTTTTATTTCGGGATTTTTGGGGATTTCCTATTAAAATTTTTCTTACTTTTTTTAAAAAAATTCATATTTTTAATTAACAAGATTCAAAATTTGGTCAGAAAAAAAATAAAAGAAAATATTAACTTTTTAAGGTTTTGATTCTTAGTTTGGGGATTTTTGGGGATTTTTTTTTAATTTTTTGGGGACAAGGAAAAAAGGACCTGGCAGCCCTGATTGTTTCACTATTACAACTTTGCTTTAAAGTAAAGTGAGAAATACGTTAAAGACAAAGATCCAACCGGGTAGGTTAAAGTTAAGTTTAAATAATAAATAACTAGTTATACGTCCAACGAAATCCTATCTTTAACTGACGGCAAATTGTAATAATGGCCCTTAGTGATATATTTTGAAAAAGGAAAATATATAAATAGTCATATTTTTGCTGAGAGTTTCAATCTTGATAAAATATCAGTTATTTATGAACTAACTATAGATAGATAGATATAGGAGGCAGTAAGTTCGGGGACCCATTGAATATTTTGTGCATCCTCGATATTCACCATTATGAAACTATGCTGCGTACAAAGCAAATTATTCTGATAGATGAGGGAGAATAAACCCCTTTTGAATCCACAACATGTTCCTCAAAGAGTTTTTGTCAAGAAGTCCCTGATGCGGGACAGTTACAAAGGAGATGTTCAGATATCTCACCATTCATCATGCAGAATTTGCATTGATTGCTTTTGACATAACCTTATACCAACTGATAGTTTCTGTGACCACAGTGCTAAGTAAATAGGCCAGTAATTGCCCCTTGTCAAGTTTGTCTACGCTGAAGTAATTAACGTGATTTACCTCAGAACGGAGTAACAAATATTTTAGATTAACGAAGCGTAGCAAAGTTTATTTTTTATATGTTAAAAACGTCGATTACATCCTATGGTGGTCCGGACGTAACGCCGATACGTTTCGTAGGGTATGGACTGTATTTAGGGGTGGATTTTGGCTACAGCTCCAGAATACCTGCCAAGGATCTACACACCTTGCTTGTTTCTGGGTTATGGAGTGTATGTGGTGGTTTTGTGACTTAGCACAAGAGTATCAGCCAAGTACCCAAATAACTTGTTGATATTATGAAGGGTAGAACAAGAGGTAAGAAAAGTCACAGATATTTAAACGAAAGAAAAGCACTTCTAACTATTTAGAAACACTTTCCTGTTTTTTCCAAAACATTATAAAATTTCCATTTATCTAATCCACTTCAAACCAACGATCCGACTTAAATGTTCTAAGTTAAAAGTAACGAAAAATTTAAAATATTATATTTGATGATAGTGGCGCCTCACATTGTCTTAGGGCATATCATCATTCAAAATATAAACCAGGTATTGCAAATCCGCTGCCTTCGGTTCAGACGTAAACAATGTAGTTTTAAAATAATTAAAGTTTAAAATTATGCATTATTTAACAAATTTGTTGCTAAATTTTTATCCTCGGATCAAATATATATTTTTCTATTATAAATTTAAATTTTACGTAGGAATGTGAAATGTCCTTCTATATCGTACTCTTACTAAACACAAGTTATTCCTTAAGTAGGAGTAACAAGGACTACTTCCATTACTTTAGAAAATCTACAACGAATAACACTGCTAGTAAAATTTAAGCATTCAGGAAGCATGTAACATACTCCGTTTTGAAGATGCTTATGTCCCTAATGAACTAAGCCCCCATAACAAAAATGATCTGAGTCTTAAAACTTAGGGAATAAGTTTAGTATGACTTAAAACCCCAAGTTGAAAATTAAACAAACCCCCAAAAATATAAAACCAAAATGAGCTAAAACCTCATTATTGGAAACTTATTTCATAATGGAATAAGTCCCTACTTTAATAATGAAACAGAGAAGCTTTAGTTAGCGTAGCTGGTATTTTTTACACCATCAAGAAGAAAATCCTTGCGGCTGGCTGAAGGCTGTTCATGCAGAGCAGGTTTAGTTAGCGCAAGATTTTTCTCCTGTATGGTAAGTCCATAAATAAAGTGTTGATTTTTTGTGAATAAAACTTTACGGAATTATCCATTTTGGTTTTGGGGTCTTACATCATTAGGGACTAAGTTTGTAGCGCCGTTTTGAAAACTATTGGTAAAATAAGAAGATATTTCTTATATGCCTAAAAACAACACAAACTTAAAAACGCAATAAATTCTAGTTTTGGCTTAAGTTTTTTGAGTTTGCCACTAGATTGTATGATCCAAAACTAAATTAAAGTATCTCTTTTTTTTTGTGTGTGGATTTCACTTACACAGAGAAAACAGATTCGTGATCACAACCGAATTCGGCGCCAATCGAATTTCGTCGGTTGCACGTACTATCACACAATTCGGTTACATTTACTGAAAATTTCGTTGCTTAGCATAATATTTTTGATAGCAACATTTGAATTTTAGTACACTATCAGTCATTACAACAGATATTGTTAGTTGTTAGTATGATTATTAGAAACAAAATTGTGCTTATAGCCGAATATTTGATAGTTACAACTGAATTTACACACAATTGGTGTTCATAACAAGCGATTTGATTGTCGTTATCGTTATATTTTTTTAACCTCCAACCGGCTTTTCCCCGATATATTCGATAGAAAATCAAAATAACTCCAATAAAATCCATTTTTTATAAAGTAAATTTATTTTTTAGTATTTTTATTTATAGTTTTTACATTATTTAATTTTATTCAAACATAAAAAACGAAGACATATCGTTTCACTGCAAACTCTTTTTAACAATGACATGGTCCACACTTGCATTAAATTGGACCAGCCCAGGATCAAAATGATCAAGTAGTCCAATATAATTTGCAGGGCATACACAAATAATACATACATAAATATGCACTTGTTTATGTACATACTTATAAGAAGAGTAGATCTCTTGGTGAAAGAAAGGGAAAAATTATATAACGTATCGAAGACCGGAAACACTGGGCTAACTGCAAGCCAGATAAGAACAGACGCCCGGTTAGCACTACTAAATTCCTGGCAAGTGTGATGGGATACTGGGATTCGCCGCTGGATAGAAAGAAAACATGAAAGCATGAGTTATTTTATTACACAGATGATGACCGATCATGGTAGTTTCAACAGCTACCTATTATAGATTAAAAACTTACCAACACTGTGACGAATGCGGTGGTAAAGAAGATAATGCTGAACACAATCCATTGTCCAAGATGGGAACATGAGAGACTTGAACTAAACGACAGACTCCATGTGGTTTTTTCTTCTGACATCATGGTTAATGAAATCCTGGGCTCTACGGAGTCGTGGAAATTGTGAGAAACCTTTATCTGCCGCATAATGAGAGAAAAATGCCGCAGAGTTCCAAACCCCTAATCTCTTTGGAGTACGGGGGACTAGGATCAGGACAACTATGTGATGAAGACATGTAACAACACAAAACCACCCACCCTGATGGAATGCTACAGTGGTAGCGGGGTGGATTGGAGAAGATATTATGTGGCCACTAGATGATAGCGCGCTATCACTACGTCCACTAAAAAAAGTACTAATAAGAATTCGTAAATTACTTACCCCTATTTATAAAGTTTTTGTATATTTTCCGTTTTTGACCGCAAAAATATTTTTTAAATTAAAAATTATTTTGATTTACCAAATGTTTTGACAGAAAATTTAGTAAGCAATTGGGGCTTTTAACTATTTGTTGGTTGTGAATTCCGAATAATTATATTTTCATTTCTTGTACTTGAATTGACTCTATTCCAACAATCAATAATTAGCTGCATTAAATGAATTAACATTTATATTACAAAATTTATTGACGAAAGCAAATAATTAATTGCAATGACCAATATTCAGTATTGCCCTGTATTAAATTCGGTTGTGATTCTAACCATTTGTACTAATTTTTAGAACTAAATTAAGGAATCATATTTCAGTTAGAATAACGTTTTAATAATCAAGAGAATTAAAAATCAGTTAGAACTATTCATTTTTAATAGTTGCAATAAAAAATTATATTTCTTGATCAATATTTTATTACTGCAACCGTTTTCCAACCAATTTGTTTTCTGTGTGTACACTTACAGTGTTTTAATATGAAATTTCATTATAGTAAGTTCAATCAAAAATTACATTTTCAAAACAAATCTTAAATTATTTATTAAAATTGCGAAATGCTGGATACAAATTTTGAAGCGAAATCATTGCTAAAATGCCAAAATGGTGACACTGGCGTTAATACGTTATGAGCACAATGACCGGGTTAGACGATGAATAGTTTAACTCGATGTGAGTATGCTTACTTTTTTTTTATAAAAAAATATATATTTAAAGATATCAACTGGGCCCTTTTGAATAGAAAGACCGAACATAAAAGGTTTAGCAATATGACGTCCACCCGGAATTAGCTGAACAGATAAAATTTTATAAGCAAAATTTCATTTTAATTTCATTTAAAAAAAATGAATTAGTTACATAAATACAAGAAGTTATGTGTGTGAAAGAAGCGTATAAATTATTACACAAACCGTATACTTGTAACGCATTTGTCTTAAGTCTTTCGTTATAAGCCCAAAAAACTTCATGTATTTTTTTTCTAAACTAAAATTTGTTAAAAAATATTTTTTTTTCTAACGCCACAAATAAATATCATTTTTAATAAAAAAAAATGTAAGGAAAAAAATATTTAATTAAGAAAAATTTGTTAAATGCAACATAAATTTGTAAAGCAATTTGCTGGTTAATTGACAAAGCATTAAATGAAAAACTAAAAAAACGAAATAACTACAAACATGCACACCATAAACTTAAATCAAGTTAAACCTACCAAAGTAAAAAAAAAACAAAAACTACTAACAAATGTTGTGTGTAAAAAAAATTGTAAATAAGTATTGAATAGAAAAACATTTATTTTAACTAATAAAATCATAAACAACAAATAGTCTTTTTGGCAAAAAATAAAAAAAAAGTATACAAAAATATTGGACTATGTTCTTTAAAAAAAAATATCAGACATTTTCCATGAGTCATAGGTAAAACCGCAGACACATGGCTGGTTAAAAAAAACTGCGCACATATCTAGAGGTTTATAAATAAGTAAACTTGTTAAAAGTTACCAAAAATTAAAAAAAAACAGTTTATACACACATAAACAAAAACACAAAACCTATTTAAGCAAATATTTTAATAAAGCGAAAAAATCCAATTGCTACAAAAATAGTCATAAAGTCTCGCTTAGACATGCAAGTGCATTTTTACTCGAACACCAGCAACAAGGAAAATCTCTGTAAAAACGTAAAAGCCTTTAGTCATATTGCTGAAACATGAATATATTTACATACACTTACAACTTTTTATTAACATATACAAACGAACATACCTACATGCATTCATGTTTCATTGCATTAATGTATGAGTGTGTAAAAGCTTTCTAGAAAAAATTATATTTGTAATGACGTTGTTTTTGCGTAGACAAACCATGTAGACATTTTAGACAAAAACGACAAAATAAAATATTTACAAAAATAACTATTTTATTATTGTAATGGGTTTGTACTCAAAAATGGATTTTTGAAAAAATATCGGTGTGATTGGTTTAGTAGTGAATTTGTAACAAAAAGCATTACATGTAATTTTATAATAATAAGACTGAAAAGATAACATTGTCAAGAGCAGAAATCTCTTATATATTCAGCACATGTATAAAAAAAACAAGATTGCACACTCAGCCGTACAAAAAACTTTTTTCCGTATCCCTCTTCATATTACGAATTGGAACTGGGATGTCATTCACTCTAATGTACGGTAATTAAAACCCCCTTTTCACCAATTCGTCTAGCACTTCGTTACCTTCAACGCTCTGGTGACCACGAACACAGTAAATGTGTACCCTTCCGTTGCCACCAAGTCTATCTGTTAAGTCCTTACACTTCTGGACAATCGAATAGTATGCATATTTAGTGGATATCGCCTTGATCGCCTCCTGACTATCAGTAAGGAAGTTTAAATGTGAGTTCGTAATATTAGAAGCACGAGCCAATTCAGCAGATAATATGTCCGCAAATATTTTCGCCTAGAATATACTGCAGTAATTGGAAAGCTTATAAGATTCCCGAATGCCGAGTTACTGACAGATAACTGTACCTCCAACTCCCTCTTCCATTTAAGAATCTTCAGTTAAAAAACCCGAAAGTCCTATGAACCAGGTCGCGGTACCGCCAACCAGCCATTCTATTCTTAATCAACCCATTTAAGCCCAAACAAAAACTACCAGATAAAAAATAAAATTTGTTTTATTTTATTAATAAATTCATTACATATGAACAAAAAAAATTTTTTTTTGGAAAGTAGAGTTGTGAAAATTAAAAAAAAAAATTTTTTTTGGTGTTATAGAAATGTTTGAACTTTTAGTAAATAAATAATGCAAATATATATTGAATAATGTCAAAAAATTTGTCGTAAGACGCCAATAATGAAGTGTTCCCATATTGGCACAGCGAGCGTTAATGGGTTAATAAGAGGCTTTCTATTAAAATTTAGTTTCGAATGATGTAGTCGCTGCTACAGTCTTTACCCTTATAACACTACCCTGACTGTAAGGTCTATACACAAGTGGTACCATCGCTCTTAAGCGGATCGCAGACTTCCTTACAGTCCTTGCTGCTACCAGATGAATGGGTTGTAGGTTTTTGATTACATTAAGCTTATCGAGTCTTTGAGCCGTCCACCACACAAGTATTCCGCAGAGTAAGATTGGTTACGTCATAGAATGCAAACGAGAGGTTGTGGTAAAAAATTTTATTGATTATTTCATCATACACAAATGTACTCTATTCACAACACAAATTCTATGTTTTCAACACAAATTCAATGTATGCGTCATACAAACAGCTGATAGCTGCACAACAAATAACGGACCTGCGCAATCCGCAATCTTGTTTTTTTGATTTACGATAAAAACCACGTAGCGCATTTAGGAGCCCTGGAAAACGCTATTCTTAACAAATCTAACACCAGTGCTTGTTTGGGCAGTATATGGGGGTTCCTAGCAACAAATCAATTTTTAATTTTGGCTTTTTAGAAATGTTGTTTCATCATTAGAAAGCATACAATTTTCTGCACTTGACTGCGTATATTCTTTATGTGATTACTCACCGAATATTGGTATAGTGTTTTACTTGGAAAGTAAAAAAAATATGAATAAAAAAATTATAGTGTTATGTAAAAAGATTATAATTAATAATTTGAAATTATTATAACCATGTATAACCATGTACACAGTAAAAAATTAAAATTGATTTAACAAAATTTTGTGATATCAATTAAAAATTAAATCAAATTTGCACCAGTCACATAAACGTTTAAAGCACTTGATTAAACGTTAAATGCACTTGATTACATTTTTAATTAAAACTAATCTTAAAAAAATTGGTGAACAATTTTGTCGAATTTTTTCTGTGTGAATACATTTAAATGTAATTTTACCAACAACTACTTGATTAACCCTTATCAAATTATGTCTATTATCTTAAGAGCTACGTGCATTTTAAACAGTTGTCATGGCAAATTAAGAAAAGTGAAAATTTAATGGCCATAAACTTATAAAGGAGCATCCCTGTTCACATACAACAACTTCGCGGATTGGTAGACTGAAATGATTGGACTAGATCCAGTTTTAAAAAAGTGCTTTTTTCGTGTAATTGCACTTTAAATATATTTTTCACTGATGTTAATATTTAAGATCAATAAAAATATGTAATTATTTCCCTTGTTAGATTATTAAGAAATTGCAATCTGAATTTGATTTTTGTTCACTATCGTTTAAACTAATTATTACTTTTTTTTAACTTTTAAAAAAGATTTTAAAAAAACTTTTTTAATTTTTTTACTAAAATTATTTAATTTTTCATACATAATTTCTTTATATATTAGCAAATATATAATCCCAATACTATACTTATATTGGTGGCACCCGTAATGAATTTTATATATATTTTTCTATTTTTGTGCAATTTTTTCTTAATTTTAATAAACTCAATCTAGCAACAACGCTCTTTAAAATTATGTTTATAACGTTCGTCAAAATTCTGCGGTTTAATTCATGCCACAAACTTTTTTTTTTTTTTTTTATTGATAATAGAATTTAATTTTTAATTTTACATGTATTTTCTTAAATCTATTGATTTTTTTACTTTGTAACCAAGATTTGAAAAATCCCGCTAAGCCATTCGGATTGTCAGCAGGAAATGTTAAACCTTTAGTGTCCAATTTCTTAAAAATACGCATTCATTGCGAACCTATAAAATATGCTTTTATAAGTTTTTTTCTTTTCTATACATTTTTTTTCATTTGTAATATTATTTGGAATTTTGTTGAATATACATGGAAGTGCGGCACCTAGAGTGCTTCGGCCGTATTCATTTTGGAATCGGTGGACTTTGTGTTTGCCTTGAGCTCGACTTCTTGTATTGTATTCATGATCTATGGTTTTCAAAAATCTGCTATCTTTGTAAAACTCGTTCACTAACGTCATGTAATAATACTTCATCCTTTTGTCCCAATGTGCAGCGTACTCAGAAGCAAACGAAAAGACGTAAACATACATCTGAGTTGGTAAAAGCCCAATTAAACTTTACGATACTTAGCGAGATTTAGAGCTAATTAGTGGCATATTTTCCACTATAAGAGACATTCCACCGTGATATACGATACTTTTTATTAATGAACCGGGAAAGGTTAAAAACACTAGGAGATAGCTTAGGAAATTAAAAAAAAAAAAAAAAAAAAAAAGTTATTTTTTAACAAGGTTTCTTTTAAATGACCTAAATTCCCATTACACACTATTGAGAAATCGAAATTTATTGTTGAAGGGATAAGCTATTTTTGAATTAAAGGCAAAAATATTCATCTAAAACGTTTATTAATCATCGTAACAAAAGTCGAATTTAACTCAGAAAAAAAGAGTTGTATTTAGCCATCATAAAATAAAACTCATTTGAGAAATTTTATTTTTCCTTCATAAAATAACAATATTATTTGCAGGCGAATTTTCGAGATTGTACCCTATTTGCAACCGATGCACAGTGTAGTAGGTCGCAAATATAACTGGACAAAATTAATATATCGCGTTGAGTAGTTCACTTCTCAGTTATGAATTAAATAAAAATTGAGTTCAAATATAGAAATGATACTAAAAATTCAATTTTTTTTAAAACCAGATTTTTTTAATAAAATGAGGCAAAAAAATAAATACTGGCAAGAAAAAATAAATTTTTAAGATAAAGTTCATCAAAATTAATTTTCATTAAATTATTTTTATAAAGAAAGGAATTTTACAACATGAAAATTAATTAAAATTGTTATTGATAAGCATTCATTCATGACTGACCTGACCTGAGATTCGAACCCAGGCGGCTGGTTACAATGACATGTTTCGATCGCAACCACTCGATCTCCTCAAATATTAAAATTTTATACTTAAGGAGTCGGAGATAATCATTTTTAATAATAAAATAATTTTAATAAATATTTCATAATAATTATTTCCTTTACTAGTAGTTTGCTTTATTACATTAATAATAAAGATGATAAAACATAAATAGACATAGAGACTTTAATTTGTTCACTTTCATAGGCATCGTTAAAAGATTCTTCCTCCTCAAAATCATTAACACATAATAATAAAAGAACTTCTCTTGTTATTAAACCTCCATTCGAAAGGGAATGTTTCGAAAACTTGCGATAAAAATATCGGGGGAAATTAAGATTCGACTGAATCAAACTGCATTTGTGTCTATTCTTGATGTTTTTCTCGTAAACAGGTCTCTAAGTTTCCTCGTGTCCTTATTTCATGCTTCTTGAGTTCTTCTGACAGCTGACCTATACACAGAGAAAACAGATTCGTGATCACAACCGAATTTGGCGCCAATCGAATTTCGTCGGTTGCATGTACTATCACACAATTCGGTTACAATTACTGAAAATTTCGTTGCTAAGCATAATATTTTTGATAGCAACATTTAAATTTTAGTACACTATCAGTTGTAACAACAGATATTGTTAGTTGTAAGTATGATTATTAGAAATTAAAAATATGCTTACACCCGAATATATGATAGATGCAACTGAATACATACAAATTTGATGTTCATAACAAAAGATTTGATTGTCTTTATCAATATTTTTTTTTTAACCGGTAACATAAACCATTTTCCCGATTTATTAGATAGGAAATCATAATAATTCAATTAAACTCCATTTTTGTTAGTATATTTATTTATTAATATTTTTATGTACAGTTTACAACTTATTAAATTTTATACAAACACCTACATGCAGCTTTTCACATCATCCACAACCAACAAAAACAATATTTGGCTTCAATTTAATGCAATTTCTTTCATCAATGTCGTCTTGTTCTAGTGTACGAACAGTAATTGAAGCTGTAAATTAATATGAAAATCACTAAAAAACTGAGCGATTTTCATATAATGTTTTTATAACATATTTGTTTGACCAATGTACACGCTGAGGAAAATATAAACAATATGTATTGTACATATGGGCATTTCCAGCGAAAAGTCTACTTTTTGTAACGTAACGCCATATAGTTAACTTTTTTATATTTTGATGTAAAGCACAACTAGCTCTACATTAAGTAACAAAAGGATTAAGGGTTGAACAACATGGCGTTACATTAAAAATATTAGACTTTTCTCGGAAAATTCCCATATTTACCTTAAAACGAGCAAAGATTTATACATTTTATAGCTTGAAAAATAAATCTATATAAGCCCTAAGTTTACTAAAAAAGGTTTTGAATAAAATATCTTGCTCGCAGTCTGATTCTGTTTTGTAATGCAAGTCAAAACCCACTTCCGTTTTTTAACGTCACGCCAGCGCAGATTTTTGCTCATATCTGCAAATCCTTAGCGTCGATTACTGTAATTTTTTTTCTGAATACATATAGTGCTACTTCATTACTTTGTATATCGTCACCTAAAAGACGAAAAAACCTATCTGCAGTTTTCAAAAGTTTACAGGAGAGGGACAAAACGTTATAAAATTGGAACTATTAACGATATTTTTTGTGCGTAACGGTCCTCTAGGTAGAAAAACTTTGTCATTTGTAATATTATATGTTCAAAATTTTGCACACATATGCGTTATGATATAAGGAATAAAAATCCATAAAAAAATCAATTTTGAAATTTTTGCAGATAGGTTATTAGGTCTTTTTTTTATTTATTAGTTTTTATACATTTTCTGACACGCTTGTCTTTTAATCTTGGAATGAACCTTTTGCGGCTCTCCTTATGAGTCATATAACAATTACTGAGCTACCTAAATAAGAGCATTTTTAAAACATGAAAATTCACTAGTTAATACAATTTTATTTAAGCAAGCCGACCTGATCAAAAGGTTTGTTTCGTATAAATTGTATGAAAAAGAAGCTTGATGCTTGATGGCTCAGTTATATGTGTAAGCATTCCACAAGTTGTAAGGGAATTCCTACAAGAGTCTAATAAGATTCTTGATGTGCTTTCTGAAAGCCTCATTAGAAAATCTTTACAGAAATCTCAAACGAATTCGTCTACGATCAATACACTGTGCAACAAAAAAACAACCTCAATACTTGAAACTAGAATATTGGTAAAGTAAATATGTCAAAGGGTTTTAAAAAGTTAGCTTGGGTTCTCGAAATATGGGCCCCTAAAGTTTTTGAATTTTTTGAAAAGGCGTTTGGTATAAGTCCAAAAAAAATACACTAAATGTACTTCTGAGCTAAAATACTATTCCAGATGTCTTCAGTAAAATTGTATGGTGAATCTCTGCTTGGAATATATAAACCCTCTAACACTAATTTTAAAGGGTCATTTTGTCCTTTTTTTAACTTCCCAGCAAAAGTATACTAAAACGGTTTAATATTCTAAGCAGAGAATCACCATACAATTTTACTGAAGACATCTGGAATATTATTTTAGCTCAGAAGAAGCTAACTTTTCAAAACCCTTTGGCAGATTGCTCTACCGGTATTCTAGTTTCATTTCCATAACAAGTGTTGAGGCTGGCGGCAATGATCCGAATTTTTTTTGCACTGTGATATAAGCGTCTTTCACTGTGTTGTAGAAGTATCTCTCAGAGGAATCAGCTTGTGTAACAGTTTTTCCCGTGCGAGGAATCTTTTACGATTAAAAATTGCGCTCGTCGACGATTAATGCTCTTCATGAGATTCCCAGTAGATTCTTTCAATTGAAAATGCTAGCTGGGTACATATATGTATGTATGTATTTATAAGAAATATAATACATACATAAATAAGTACGTGCATACCATAATTATAAAAATACGTAAATAACTTACCCCTATTTATTAAGTTTTTGCACATTTTTCGTTTTTGAACGCAAACTTATTTATTTTAATATTAAATTAAAATTATTTTATTATATTTAATGTTTTGACAGAAAATTTAGTAAACAATTGGGACACATAGCTTTTTTTTGATTGTGAATACCAAATAATTATATTTTCATTTGTTGTACTCGAGTTGAAACTATACTAGCAATCGATAATTAGCTGCAATAAATGAATTAACATTTATATTGCAAAATTTATTGACGAAAGCAAATTATTAATTGCAAAGACCAATATTCAGTATTGCCCTCTATTAAATTCGGTTGTGATTCTAACCATTTGTACTAATTTTTAGAACTAAATCAAATAAGTTATCATAACTAATAAAAGAATTGAAGGAATCATATTTCAGTTAGAATAACGTTTTAATAATCAAGAGAATTAAAAATCAGTTAGAACTATACATTTTTAATAGTTGCAATAATAAATTATGTTACTTGATCAATATTTTATTACTGCAACCGTTTCCCAACCAATTTGTTTTCTGTGTGTAGGAAGAATGCAAGACCTTATAATGTCTTTTCCATGAAAAAGAATTTTATGAAAGCTAACTGTCATGATGTGCCATGTGTATTCGCTTAGGTATAAAACGATGATCGCGATGCGATGGTCACTAATTAGCACACCAGAATAAAGTTATGCTATGAGGTTAAGATTCATATAAAATTGATTTGTACGAATATTATCTAAAAAGGGGAAAGACGCAAAACTTTATATTAATATTAAACTATTTTGTGCGAAATTTTATCTAAATACGAAAATAATTTTATGGACACAAAGAGTCTACCAGTTGATTTCTTTCAGGCAATATTGATATGCAACGTGGAAAAGAATAGCTCCAAAACTCTTAATCTTTTCTATAGACAATAACTTGACTTCATTATTACATGGTAACCGTATTCACTGCACAAGTGTGCTGCAACATTGCCTTTGCGGAAATCCACCAAGATTGTTTGGGGACTATGTGACATTGTAGACCGATTCTTACAATTTACATAGAATTTGTCCGTATGACGATTACAATTTTTTTTTCCAAATTGTATCAAATTATCTTCAAAATTGCAATTTGTATTTTGCTCCCAAAGTCTACATGCACAGCTAACCAGTCGGACGGATGGATTACTTGACTGAAGTAGTTAAACGTTTTCGATTAAATGCGTACAACCCGTCCCTCCCCCATCCCGTATAATTTAATTAAAACTGGCATTTTTGGCGAGGTAATTTTTAGTGGAATATGTCAAATGGGTCATAATCTTATTAATCTGTGCGGGGTCTCTAATGTAAGGAGGACCTCGCTACACTTCTTAAACCTGGTTGGTTACTGTTCCTGGAATTGAAGAAGCTCGTTTACTATTTATCACATAATTTGTATGTGCTTAATATTACGCTCTTTCTTTAAACAAATTTAGGTAATAACAAAAATTTATTCAAATTCATCATTCTAAATTTGAAAGATTTTGTATGCATTATTTTATTTTACTTCATTTTTATCCCCACACCACAACAGTAAAGAGGGTATTATATGTTTATGCTGATGTTTCTAACACCTTAAAATATTGGTCCTAGACCCACCTTAAAGTATACCGATCGACTCAGAATCTCTTTTTGGGTTGAAATAATGATGT
Organism: Pollenia labialis; assembly: GCA_949318255.1. Classification (NCBI taxonomy): domain Eukaryota; kingdom Metazoa; phylum Arthropoda; class Insecta; order Diptera; family Polleniidae; genus Pollenia; species Pollenia labialis. The sequence continues at coordinate 112,829,171 of OX439141.1, forward strand.
CTGTCCGGCTGGCTGTCCACGTAACCATGTGCGCAAAGTACAGCTCGCAATTTTGGAGATAATTTAATAAAAGTTGCCACAAAGGACCAAGCCTATTGAAAATGCGCCGAATCGTAGCCCACGTCACCACGAGGGGAGATAAGGGCCATTTCTGCCGCTCAGAATCTATCGAACCGATTTTAATAAAATTTAAAATATACATATTTCCCTATTCATATAGCCATACACTCTCGAAAATTTGTTTTTAAATACTGTAGTGAAGGGTATCATATGGTCGGGCTTGACTGACTAACTTTCTTACTTGTTCAATAAAATGTTTAAAAATATGAAAAAATTTTAATGAATTTTATGTTGCAAAATTCCTTCCTTCAGTTAAAATAATTCAATGAAAATTTAATTTGATGAACTCAAGCCTAACTAAATATCAAAATTACAAATTAAAATTTGACATTTCAACTAAAAAATCACAATTATTCTAAAATGTTTAACTTCAAAATTTTTTTTTAATTTTTTACTTTTAAACCCGTTTTGGTAGCACTTATTTTAAATAGATGGTCGATTCGACAAAGAGCAACCTTTATGTACTAAGATCAAGAGTAACCTTCCAGGGTTAAGAGACATCTTGTGTAATATTGCATAAAATTTTTTCAAGCTTTAAAAATAGTTGTGTATGGAAAAAGTCAGATATTTATGAGAAATCACTAAATTAGAGGCTGGGGTAAAAGTAAGGTTATGATTGATTCGATACATTTTTGTTTAAATTTTTTAGGACTGACATGGAAAACCCTTGGAAATGTATGATAAAAAAACCCACCAAAAAATTAATCAGTTTAATTTGGGTAGACCAAACCATTATTTGCAAATTATTTACTTTTTTAAGTGCACTAAGTAATTTAACAATTTCCTGTTTAGTTTAGAGTGCTGTTAGTAGCCTTAAGCGAGCAAAAAAATGTAATGGAGGTCGAAATTGTGTAAAAAGGTAAATCCCGAAATGTTCTAAATAGTTATTAAAATCTTTGCAAAGAATTTTACATAAATTTCACCGTTTTCCTAATAAACCCCAATTGATAAGCTTAACGTTACACAGGATAATGTGTATAATAATGACACTTCTGTAAAAACATTTTCTTGATTAAATACTGTTGCGATTTTCTGACTTGAACTAATTGACTGTCCTGCGCCGGGTTAATCGGTAATTTATGTAAAATGCTATGGAAAGGACTCTGCAGGACTCTCCCAGTAAACAATGGGCACTATTTAAAGAACTAATGTAAACAATGTAAAAAAAGAATTTTTTTATTAGATAAAGTTGATTAAAAGTGGTTTCGTAATTTTCCAAAGTACCACAAATTTTTATAAAATTAGCTAAAAAGAAATGCGTTAAATGAAATATTTGATATACGATTTGTCATGTTGTTAGATATTTGGATAAGCTGCAACATTTTTGAATCATTCTTGTATGGCGTTCTCTTTAAGTACTTACCGAAGCTACCTCAAGTTCGGATATTATAGTCTAATGCATATTTTGGCTAAAACTTTTTCCAAAGAACACGCAATTCTTCTCACGGCTTTTCATCGAAAAAAAATTAGAACTTTGTTTCTCTGCCTTCAGCTTTAGATAAGGATAAAAAAGTGCAAAACAAACTAATCGGAAAAAACTGCATCTAGTGCCTTTAAATTGCTAAAATGTCGAAAGATACTCATTGTTTATATCTTTTTTGCTATTTTTGGCTGTCAAGCTGTGGGAATGTTTTCCTAAGCTTATCTTATACAACATATTAATGTAACTTTTTGTCAGCAGTGGGAAATTTGGTTTAGATACAGATATAGATAGAACATACAAGCCCGGACTTTATCCTCAAAAAACAATAATTCAATTAAAAAATTAAACTTAAACAAATGTTAAAGTCTTTTTTGAAATCCTCGTTTGTAGTGCACTACAAAGCTGATTTGGCTATTCAAATATCTAGCCATATATTGGCACACGTCTGTCCAGGTGTTGTTACATCCAATATTAAAAAAAAAACAGAAAAAAGATCTCTCCAGTTTAAGATAACGTCGTTAAATGTGTAAAATTAAAACAAAAATAAAACCGAAACAAAAAGTCACCAAGCGCCAGACTAAATTTAAGGTGCAGTCTATGTAGATATTGAAAATTATACAAAACATAAATACTCTTGCAAAAACTACAAAATACAAAATTATAGAGCGAATATGCAAAATTGTATAAAAAAAATTTATATTTTTGCATTTATCATTCTAGCTGGTGTTTCATTGAAAAAGCCAAGTGTGTCTTGTTGTCACATGCAATTGACATTACTTTTGCATATTGTTTTGTCTGTTTAGATTTTTCTGCTCTTTTGTAAAAATTTATTTTCCGAATCGTTTTCAATTTACCAAAAGAACGACAATAAAAATTAAATGGTAACAAGAAAAGTACTAAAAGTAGCTTGGTAGTATTTAATTTAAAACATTTTACTAAAATTGTAAATACAGTGAAACTTCGGTATAAGGAAATTTGTTATAACGAAAACTCAATATTACAAAATTGTTTAATAATTTTCGTAAAAAAAATTTCTTTGCTGCAAAATGCCCTATAGCTTTAACGTAGAAAGTCTTGGCTATAAAACCTGTTTATAGCGAAGTATTCATTAAAAGCACTTTATTTATCAATATTAGAGTAGATAAAACAAAATTGTATAGTCCCATTACCAAAAATCTGAGATATCTAAATAGCTTATATATAGCGAAGTTGTCAATGGAAAAAAGTCTAAATGTGTTTGAAAGTTCATATCGCTCCTTTATTGCAACAAAGTCATATCTAAAAAAAGCAAACTTCGCAAAATTCGATTAAAGTTTTCAAAATGCACCCGAATGCGGATTTAAAATATTATATTTTGCTAAAACTTCGATTCAGTTGTAGACATAATTCTGATTTTTTGTACACATAAAAAAGATATGAAGGAACACTTTTGCTTAAGTAACCTAAAATTTTTGATTTTTTGATATACATATGACTGTGTTGCAATAAAGTAGCGACATTTTAATCATCACAAATGGCTTTTGCCAAAATAAAATAAAAATATTAGTTATAACGTTTTTTTTTCTTTTTTCTTCATATTTTGCTATTTTAGATTTCAGTGATACATATAAACAAGCACTCAGTTGCTATAACAAAACATTTTCAATCCACTTTAACCCTTTATTTTGTTATAACGACGCTTCACTGTATACTTTGAGATTAATAAAAACTAGAAAAGTTTTTTTTTTTATAGATGTTAACTAATATATACATACATAATTAGTTTAATTTTATAACTCATTATAAGCTAAGTGGGCTTACTGATGTCTACACTCACAATATTATCACAGTAACGGACTGTAGTTTGTTTAAGAATTATTCCGTTCAGTCATTTTTAAATAAATAAACATTTTAAATTCCCTGCAAATTTATTTTTAACTGACTCGAACATTTGTTCAATAAACTAACCCGCGTATTCACAAACGATTTTTAAATTTAACAAACGTTTATTAAGACAAATTTTCAAACAAAATTTGTTTTGTAAACCTTTATTAAATTTAAAAAAATTTTATGAATACGGTCGTAAGTGTATATTAATACGGGGTTTCAGTTGCAGTAAATATTGTCCGTTTATTGAGTTAAATTTTTCTGCATGTAAAATTAAATGAAAATATAATTAAAAATAACGAAAAGTTCATTTAATTTTTACTGTCAAAAATTTAACTGCGAACTCCGTAAAAACAAAGGAATTTTCCATTATTTCATATAATTTCACTACCAAAAAAATAAATTTTTAGAAATCCATAAAAAACGATTTGCTTGTGTTGTGTAAAAAATTCCCATATTCTATTTGTTAAAATTATTTTGTTAATTACATTAAATTTTTAAAGTAAAATAATTGCGAAGCCATATCGGTCATGTTGCTGCTGTCTTATAATTGTGAGTTCTTCTGCAAACAAAAGGGTCAGTACAACATAAGTAAAAAAAAAACATGTGTAACGGGGTAAGTAAGTAAAAATAATTTTTCTCTCATTCTCTCTCAACAAGCGGACAGGTGTCTGTCTGACATTTTTTAGAAATTATTTTGAGGAGTAAACGAGTAAATATATTAAAGTAAAAAAGCTTTTAAGGATTGTAATTTGACTAAGAATACACATTCGAATAATATGAAAATTTATATATAAAATTACTGAATAACATAAAATAATTGAATATTCCTTTATTTTTACGGAATGTGTAGTTTATTTTTTGATAGTTAAATTACATAAAAAAACTTAAAATTCATTTGGTTTTACGGAATATCGGGTTGAATTTTTGACAGTAAAAATCAAATGAACTTTTCGTTAAAAATAAATGAAAAACAAGTAGACCGGTTTTTAACTGAATTTTCATTTATTTTATATTACGATTTCAGTTTATTTAACGTACAGAATGTTGTGAGTGTTAGCGTTCGGCTCACATACCCAGGAACGGTATCTATTTGTTGGTATTTGAGTAGACGAACACAACCCTTAATTCGTAACTATTTTCAATGAAGAGCGGAACATTATATTGTGTTCTGTTCTTAGTTAAAAACAGAACAATTGTAGTGGTACTGTAGACAAACATTGTATTTTAATGTTCTATAATGTTACTTTTTTACATCGACGAAGAATTGAACAAACAACAATTTTAGCAATGCCCACAGCACAAATAGCTTGTGTGTGTATTGTGTATGTGTATTGTTTGTGTAAACTTGTTTTGCGTTTGTGTTTTCCCCAAATCTGCCGAACCGAACACTGAGGAGCGATATATAATGGTTATTTTCGAACACTGCCCATTATACATGTTATACTGTCATTGAAAACTAAAGAAAAAAAATTGAATTTTGTTTTTGTTTTGAAGCACTTCCAACTATTATAAAGAACTTTTATGTGAGAAGTGCTAAAAATTATCAAAGATAAAAATTAATTTTAAAAAAACCTTTTAAAATGCACAAAAGAAAAAGCAAAACCAAAAGTTCCATGCAAACTTTACTCCTTTAAAAAGGATCTTTATGATTAACTAAATAAATTGGTTTTTTTTTAATTTATTTTTTTTTAATTCAAATTTCAATTATTCACAAAAGTTTATTTTTCTATTAATTGCACACAAAAGTAGGATAAGGGTACAAAAAAAATTTTTAAAATTAAGAATGGTTGGAGTAGGGTGTACTCAACTAAGTACAGCGGCGGGATATAGGTAAACAAATTTAGAACGTTGTTATTCATAACAACATAATGTTATTAAACAATATTTGCATGGCCAACGAATTCTTGCATCATATAAAACACAGCCGTATTGCCTTTATTCTTTTTTTGTGTAGAAACCTATACCATCTTTAGGTAACCTTAATTCCAATGATAAAAGATGCCGTCAATTGAACCTTGTAATAGAACGTCGGAATAAAAATTGATCCATGATATCAATTTGCCTTATATCATTCAAGCGACTCATTAATTAATATGAAGAAATTGTTTTACGAGATGCTTATTCAGTTTGATGTCTGGATATCTTTGCCTATACATTGATTTTGATACTCTAAAACCAATATAAATGTCCTTTGGGTAACTGATATACACAATATCAAGACGCCTTTGGCTAACTGTTATGCACACAATATCAATACGCCTAGCGCCACGTTGGAACTTATGTCAATTGTTTTGATAAGCATATACAGTATTACTGGTAAAACTAATCAGTTCTTTGTAAAATGTCTTCTCTTATTTGTGTTACGCAAGTAATAGATTCAAATTAATTAAAAAAAAATTTCTTGACATGTTTTTGCTAGTGGTAGAAGGGGACCTTTGTAAATACTTGTGTTACGTTGTAGTTTGCTACAGCTTCATTTCCTTTTTGACAATGGATCATCATCGCTGCTGATCAATGTTACCTAGATTATCTTTCGGTTAATTGTCTGTAACCATGTTCTCCATGGCATCTTCTTCTTCAACTGCTAAAACAAATCATACAAAGAATCGCTATCAACACAAACTTCAAGCGTTAAAACGTTTACAACTCATCGAATATGGAAGTACGATTATGCTTTTGTGCAATTTTTATGACTGCAGTATGTGACAATTTGTATATGGATTCCGCCGCTGTACTCAGTTGAGTACAGTTGTATTTTTAATACGATATCTTTTTCAAAATATACGCCAGACCTCACTTTTAAAAAAATAAATAAAAAAGAAACAAGCCATACAAATAAGTATAAAAAAATATAAATATCTTTGGTTATCTCAACACATTTATTTTATATAATTTATGGAAAATTTTATAGAATGTAATTTTTTATATAGTAATTTTTTATATAGTAATTTATTTAATTTTATTTTAATAAAACTCACGTTTCTTTTTAGCTAAAAACGTAAAAAATGCCTAAAACATTTAAAATCTTAGTATTGTTGATAAAAGTTAAGCTGTACTCAAACGAGTACAGCAGCGCCAAATGGGTTAATTCATTCAATATAATATTCTAATTGAACCTCTTAAATAAATAGTTAGCTTAATTCAATTTTATATTTATTAATACATCGTTTGAAATCTCATAGTTTTTCAATCATATCCTTAATTAAGTTATTCATTAATTATTGAATATACTAATTTTATTGAGTGATTCCAAATAAAAAATTGTTTGCTTGATTCTGCGAATTTGGTGATTAAAAAAGATTTTTATTTTTTTCGTATACTTAAAATTGTTGTTATACATATTTCAATATAAATTCATTCGTTTATGTATTAAATATATATGGTAATTTTTTATAACTTTGTAATATTAAATGAATTTTAAGAATGTTGTTTATTAATTAAAGTTTTTTTTTAAATTTATTTCTACAAAACGCATTAATCTCTTAACTTAAAAAAACCCCGAATCCCGAATATTCGCGTAAAATTTTGGAATTTGAGAAAACTAGTCCCAATTGACATCCCTAACTAATACGTAATTAGCTAAATTGTACAACAAAAATCCATAAATCATACGCCAGGTGGGCTTAACGATGTGTCGGTAATATTTGTTGCATATTTAAGGGGGCTAATATACGACGCAAGCAATATAAAAAATGTTTAATATTTACACAAATATGCTCCCTGTTTTTTTCATATTTTTGTGCAATCGTTTGTATGGTTTATTTGGTATTTAACACAGTACCGAACGCAGAAAAAATTCTACAAAATTATTCATCTAAAATAAAACCCGTTTTAATAAAAAATGTAATCAAACTAATTAAACGTTTAATCAAGTGCATTAAAAGTTTAATCAAGTGAATTTAAGCAAATCATATTAATTTTTTTTTTGTGAAACAATAACTCATTGTTTATTTATGAGTGCGTATTAACGATTTAACTTCGCAACTTTTTCTGGTACGCCCCCATTTTGTTTCTTAAATTTTTATGATTTTTCTTACATAAGCAGAAGACATTTCACATTAAAGCGAAATATCAAAAATGCATATTTTTAAGCGTTCGTACAACAACAGTTCTGGACTCAGATTTAAAATTAATTCTTCAAAAAGTCGCAATTAAATTTGTCTACTCGATATATGATTTTTAAAAATTAAGTTTTGATAAATAGATTTTCCCTGCACGGTTTTGGCTATCCTTACTGGAGTGCTAAACTTAAAAGTCTTAAGACAAATTTTACAAAAGGTAAATCCAATCACTAAAAATCGAAAACACTTGTTTTTACAACCGGAGTTTATTTTGTTAAAAGGTTCCTCTTTTTTTTCTAAGTTATAAATGCGATTGCACAAAAGTTTGTACTTGTTTTTAAACATTTGTTAAGAAAAAATACACACTATCAGGCAAACACAGATTCTTCAGGTTTAACAAAACAAATATTCGTGATTTCTGATAAGAATCATTTGTAAGTGCTAACTTTGTTAAAAATAGTAAACAAAAAATTTAAACCAATGAAAAGAAATGCGGAAAGCTAATCAAAAACGCGCTACAAATAAAACTCCTAACAAACAGAAGGAAACTGAAAGCCAATACAATCCAACGAAATAAAAATAAAACTTTTTTAATATAAAAAAATAACTTAAAAAAATCAAGAACTATACTATTGTGCATTAAGGAATGAATATACCATAAAACACCTTATAAACCAAGTTAACAAACAAAAAGCAAAAAACTAAACAAAAAGAATTAAACACCCAAAATACACAAAGCTAAGTTTAACGTTGTTACACTGTTAAAGGTGTTTTTGCCGTTAAATTTTTGCCTTAATTTTATTTCCTCTGAAAACCGCAATGGAAGCCAGTGATACCAGCAAAAGTAAAATCATTGACAAAAACAAATGCGTTTTATATTTCAGTTTGTATGTCTGTGGCCTCCTTCGAATGTTATTGACTATCAATTGGCAGCTACTTGAAATACATTAAAATCCGCCAAATACTTAAACAAAACAAAACACAACTATTTACTTTTAAGATCGCTTTAGAAACCAACTGGCTGATTAACTTTTTCGTTAATGTTGAGTATTAGAAAGACATTTTTGTTAATTACAACAAATTTACTTTGAATTTGCCAGTTTTTTTTAACGTTTTTATTTAATTTTTTCTTTTTTTTGTGGTTTTGTTTAATTCTTGTGTTTTGTGTCGTGTGATCTCTCAAGTACAAGGTTGTTAAAGTAGAGAACATCATTTACTTGTTACACTGTGTTGTTAGCATGAAACGAGTTCGTGTCTTAAGTCTTTTGTTTTGTTTACTTCATTGTTTTTGATAAGAAATAATTATCATGTGTTATTTAGAAATAACAAAAACATTAAACAAGATATAAACGTAATGTCTTTGTTTTTTGTTTTCTAATTAAATTAAAAAAAAATAAATTCAAGTAAAACATTTTGAAATAATTTTAAAGGAGATTTATACAAAATGAGTCTATATGAGAGCCAGTAGTAGAGCTTTACGATCATAATTTGCTGGTTTTGTGTATAGTATTTATGCTAAAGAGATAGATTTCCATAATGAAGTTAGTCACAAGAAGATCTTCGCTAAAGTTTTAAAATTGTAAGTGGTACAGGTAATGTAAAGATATTCTGCTTCAATTAGTATGAACTATCTTTAGAAACTTCTTACCCGTGATCATTAAACTTCCCGCTATATGGGTATTAGTTATAGGATGTACATAAGTACAAATTAATATTGAAATAAGCTTTTGCAAACTCTCTAGATTACTTATATATCAAACATAATTTTGAGAAGCTTTGTTTAAAAATAAATATTTAGTGTAAAACAAACATAAAAATATAGATTCGAAAAGGTTTGCAAACATATCTCTTTAAGAAATTTGGAGAGATTGGAGAAGTAGGCGTGGTACCTCCCGTTCAAAACCATTACAGATTTCTGTGTATCTATGGGGCAGCAAGAGCCAATTTTTCTAAATTAAGTACAAGCATTTTGATGTATACAACATGCGACAAATTGTGTGCAGAATTGTAGAAGGCGGCGCGGAGGCGGGACAAAAGAGATTTATTTAACGGTATTTATATAACATTTTGTTCGTGAAGCACTATAGTGAAGGCTGTATATAAGTTTCAGCAAAGAAAAACTGTACAATTTAATTAAAACAAAGAATGTTTGTACTTTTTGAGGATTACAAAATTGACGGCCGAAAACGTTGAAAATTAAAAATAACTGTGTTCGTCAGCAACACTTTAAACTTTAAATAGATTTAATGTGCAGGTTTAATATGAAATTAACAGAGCTCCTTGCAAGTTAATAGGAAACCATTTAATCAGAGGCCGTTAGACACTTGAGCACCGTCATCTAAAGGAACTTGCCTTACAGAAACTTTCTTCATACGTTTTAGTAAAGTATGACTCAGGGATTATTTTCTTTCCCGAATAATTTATGATTAACTTTTTTTGGAGCGAAATAATACTAAGAGAAAATCGTATAATGGAAAAATGTGCTTAATGGATAGCAAAAATCTAATTTTTTCTCGAATCATTTAGGACAATTTTCAAAGGCTTAATCTCTCATGCCCGGACATAGCAGGGACCATTTAGATGTGTTTGTACAAGGAAAATTTCCTCTGAAACGATCTCAAAGCTTGCCTTTAAAATGCTACCGGGACCAGGGAACAGTGTCCGCCGAATAAGGGAGTCCGTTTATAGAGGTTGTACGTAAAGGGAGATTACACTGATATACAGGGTAGATCAGAATGAGCTAATTGGTTTGAATTCTTCATTACATTTTTAATTATTATTCTTAATGTTTTTTTTCAGCATTTTGTGAAGGAGACACGATCGAACAACGTACAAAAATAATTGAATTTTATTTTTCAAACCCACAGTTTATTGTGTTGACACAGCGTGCATATCGTCGTCATTTTAATATGCGCATTACACCCACAGCGTCAGCAATAAACCATTTGATTGGAAATTTTCGTTCGTCGACATGGTTCTTTGGGGATATTTGAAAGAAAGATTGTACGTTAACAAACCAAGAACCATACTCCAACTAAAAACCAACATTCGAAATGAAAGCATGGCCATTAAAACCGAAATTTTGCGAAATGTTATGGAAAATATGCTAAAAAGAGCATGTATGTGCGAAGCAGAATATTGCCATCACTTATTGCAAATAATTCCCCAACAATTTATTGTATTTAAAAAAAAATTAAAACAATCGCATAAATAAAAAAAATATAAACCATATAGATCATTCTGCGCCACCCTGTACATATCGCACTTTTGCTGAAACGTCGTCATAAGTCAAAAACTACATTTCGAAATAAAAATGTTTAAAGTTTTTAATTTTCTCGCGCCACTTAGAAAAAATAACGAAACATTATTTTCAATCAGCGAAAGTATGCAAGATATAAAAATTAATTTTACACACAATTTTAAAAAAAAAACACAGCGAACAGTTCTGCATCGCTACTTAAAAAACCTAGTTTTTTGAGTTATGACTACGTTGCAGCAAATAAGCGATATGTACATAATTTGACAAAAATATGCTAAATTTCAGGACATTTGAAGAGAAAACAATGAATTCTATTATGGATGTTGTGGTGTCTTGAAACAAAAGACTTAAGTCACAAGCTTTAAAAATAAACCAATGTAAATTAAATTTTGCGTTTTTTTATTTAACACCCAATAATTTTTAAATTTAAATTTAATTTTTTTTTTTAATTCACATTTTCCTTCCTGGCTCCTAAAAAAATAAATCAAGCACTTAAAGTGTCAACAAATCTTTGAAAATCTACTTCCAGTTTTTTTTTACTTTTCAGCTTCTATTGTACTTGCATTAAAAGTTTAGCAAATGACTTGATTTGTATTTTGATTGTCTGAATAAATGTGTGCAGCTGTTGGAAAAAAAAATTATCTCAATTACTCGAACCATTCCAAAGGCACACAGCTAAATTATCAAGAAATAAATAATTTTATTCAGTATTTGGAGCTAAGTAAATAAGTAAGTGTTGCTTATGTTGTAGATTTGTAAAAAAAAAGGCGAATACATGTGAATATGAAAAATTTTATGTCATATTATCTGCATCATAATTACCCACATGAGATTTATTTAGCTGTAACTACTTACAGCAGCAGCACGTTTTATATTTAATTTCTGTAGATTTACTATGCTAAACATTTGTTTATAAAAAGATACAAGTACATTTATTTTTGTCTTCTTTGTTGTAGTTTTTTTTCATACTTTAACTTAATGTGCTTATACAACACACTTTTAAAATATAAATATATTTACGATATTTAGAAAGATGTAGAAAAAAACCCCGAACAATACTATTGTATGCAAATTTTTCATAAAAAAACATGATTCATATTTGTTATTACGTGCAAGTAAAGTAATGGCACCCTGCACTGTTTGCTCTTTTTGATCTAAAAGAAAAATCTTTGGCCGATTTGTTTGCCAGCATTAGAAAAAAAAACTTTTTATCAATTTAGCATTTGTTTTTGTTGCAAGCAACAAAAAATAAGAGAGCTTATATGACTCTTTTTGTATAATTTTATTTATTCAATTATTTATTTATTTTTTGTGCTTTAATGAAACCCACGCTTTATTTAATTTATCTTATAAAATGCAATAAAAGCCGCTGCTTTTTACAATTCTCTTTAATTTTACTACATTTATATGATTTTTTTATGATTATGATATTTCATTTTATGTAATTTTTTTCAAATGAAAGATTTGATATGTTAATTGACATGATTATGTGTTTAGTTTATTGATAAACGTGTGAAGTATGTACACAGTAGAAACGTCTTACTTCTTTTATTATTAAGATCGCAAAATATACTGCAAACAAGTGCTTAAAGTCAGTTCATAGTTTTAAAAATCTCTTTTAGTGATATTTGATTTAAGCTGATGAAAAAATTATCAGTACATCGACTCACAGAGGATTGAAATTGAATAAAGTGAGGATTAATTTAAAAGCTGAAGTTTATCCTTTAATACTTTATGGTACTGGATTAAAGTAAATAAAATTCTTATTTTTACCGTGGGTAAAATAGAAAATTCCGAAACATCGAGTGTTAGTATTTTGTTTTAAGAATTTTAAACATTATAAAGGAACTATCAACTTTAGGTATGCGCATTTCACTGGTTGCTTAGGCCAGATCGTCAGTTAACTTCCTCCAAAGATTTTAGAAAAGCTAAAGATATTATACAAATAAACTATTAAGCGAATAAGAATTATAAACCTCAGTTTTATCTGTAACAATATCAAAGCTTAAACAAAAACAACAACAACAAACAGTGAGTTTATCTTTTCTTACAGTCCGGACTGCAATTGGTTGATTTTGATGCCAACTCTAAATGTAGTTGTAAGTGGGTAAAAAAAAACAAAAATAAAAACAAATTACTTTATTTTATTTTGCCAGTTCAGTTTATTTACTCTGCCACATGCATATTAGTTATCAAAGTTTTTCTTGGGATTCAAAAATTAATTAACAGGGTTTCTTTCAAATGTGCTAAATTCCCATCTCATACTATTGAGAAAATGAAATTTATTGTTGAAGGGATAAGCTATTCTTATGCGCATTTCACTGGTTGCTTAGGCCAGATCGTCAGGAAACTTCCTCCAAAGATTTTAGAAAAGCTAAAGATATTATACAAATAAAACTGTTAAGCGAATAAGAATTATAAACCTCATTTTTACCTGCAAGAATATCAAAGCTAAAACAAACACAACAACAACAAACAGTGAGTTTATCTTTTCTTAAAATTTTTATTTATAACTGTTGTTTTCCAAAAATAACATTAAAAATTTTCTTCTGAATGTCTTTAATTTTTTTTTATTTATTTAATCACGGTCTATGGACTAAAATCCTTACAGACCAATTAAATAATCTAAATTTTATAAGGATACTAAACTAATGGTTTACACTTAAGAACAAAATGATGTTATGTTTCAAAATATTATTGTTTACAGGGTAATTAATAAAATTATAGAAATCATTAAAAGTTTTGCATAATCTCCTAATTATGCGTTTGCATAATTAGTTAGTTTGAAAACACTGTAGATGAAGTGGTGCGAAGTTCCAAGTAGATCTAAGAGGTAAATTGAAGTTAATTGTCTTCAGCAGGAACTCAGAGAAAATTGAACCATTTAATAAATATACAAAAAAAACAACGTTAAGCGTGATGCGCCTACTTTCTAAAGTCGGTAAATTAATTATTGAAAGTCTTGCAGAATATGGAAGATTCACATTTTCATTCCATGTTGTATTTCCCACACAAAATAAAAGAAATTTTTTTTGAACAGATTCAATTCGCTTCTGGTGGTAATCAGTGTAGGGATCCCAAATAATAGAACCTATCGTTTGATAAAAGAAAGCACGCCACGAGCTTTGTTTACCATTATGATAATATGTTTGCTAAAGTTTAATTTACAATCAAGGAGAACTCCTAAGTCTAGAAACTCCGTCACTAATTCTAGCTGATTTCCACCTAAGGAAAAACGACCATTATCATTCCAATTTCGTGAAAATCGCATATGTTTTCATTTTTTTAAATTATGAGCCACTAGGTTGATATTGCACCAATCATAAAAATTGTTTAAATCACATTGCAAATGTTTGCTCTCTGAGATTATGACTTAGGAAAATGTTTACATCATCAGCATACATTAAAACATTGCAAAATTTTATTACTCTCGGTAAATCGTTTATGAAAATAGCAAATAAAATCGGTACCAGGTGGCTCCCTTGAGAAACTCCAAACTTCACGATAATAACAGTAAAATTTAAGTTGTTTAGTTTCGTAAAAAAAAAATAATTATTTATTTTTTTACATGTAGAATTCCAACTTTATTTATAAAATATGTTATTTTTACAAAAAACACTGTTTTCACTTTTTACAAAATTAACAAGTAAAAGGTGTAGATTGAATAAAAGAATATGACTGAAGAATTTGTTTTTAAAATTCTTCTTTTAAAAACAAATTTTAATAAAATAAATTGCTTATCCATTTCAATAAAAATAAAATGTTTATAATATTAATTCTTAAGCATTATTGCTAAGGAAAGTTCAAATAAAATAAAATCCTTATTCAATAAAGCTAAATAAAATAAAATGTTTGTTAATTCTTAAGAATTGTTGTTTATTACAAAACAACTTAAAATTGAGAAATCATTCTGTTCTTGTTTTAATGGTTCATTGATCTAAGTTATTATTTTTAAAGTTAAGCATTCCTGGAATTTTGTTATTCGTGGGTTAATGGATTTATGTAAGAAATGTGAATGCAGAAGAGCGAAAGTATTAAATGTTTATTTGTATTATGTATGTTTATAGATCAGAATGATTTATATTATGATTTTATTAGGGGTTACTATAACTTATAACTTTAGAGGTGACACTATTGAAGATAACACACTGTTTCCGACCTGGTAGTTATGATCTGAACCAGTTTATGGTATATGTGGTGCATCCCATAAAATCAAGTTTCAATAACAGTAAAAAATGGTTAACTTTATCAAATGTCTTACTAAAATCGGTGTATATGACATCAGTTTCTTATTTGTTATTAGGGCTGCTATATACCAGGGTTGTCAGTTGTAAAAGGTAAGTTGTTGTAGAGCAGCAACTTCTGAAACCGTGTTGATGAGTGGATAAAAAGGACGATATTTGGTAACTTATATTATCTATTATACACTTTTCTAATAATTTTGGGAATGCACTAAGCTTTGCAATTCCTCTATAGTTTGTTATGCTTGATGTATTACCGGCCTTAAAAAGTGGAATTATATTCGAATCTTTCCAATTTTGAGGAAAATAGTGATGCCCTATAGATTTGTTAAATATTATTTACAGAGGAGCAGCAAGTGCTTTTGCACAATTTTTCAAAACACAGCTGGGTATACCGTCCGGTCAACTACTAAATGTCGATTTAACGCTTCTTAGACCTGTTCAAATCTGTGATGTGCTGATGGGTAAAATTTGCATTGGTTGGCCTGCAGCAATAGAATAGGGAAATGAGGAATTAGTATATTGGGCATCCGAGTAAATCGTCGTGCAGAAGTCTGCAAATAAATTACTTATTTCCAAATTGTTGTTAGATTCACCGGATTGGTATTTTATAACATTGGGATAACCAGTTGAATAATGTTTAGAACTAACGAATTTATAAAACGATTTTGGGTCGGATTTTAGATTATGTTTCATTATGTTGAGATAGTTCTTGTAGAGCAGCGTATTCAATAAATTGTAATCTTATTGGGATGCAGCATATTTAGCGTATTCGGAGAGTAAACCAGACTTTTTATACCTTATAAAACATTTATTTTTTACATTCTTTAGATTCGATAACCGCTTAGAATTCCATGGTGCATAATCTTTGGTCATAATCTTACTTTCGGAACACATTCATCAAGATATTTAAAGATAGTAGCGTAGAAGACTGGTATTGTAACTAATGTTAATTAACAAAATAAAATAAAGCGGTAACAAAAAAGTCAAACTTTTAATACTTATAACATCACCACAAATGATAATGTCTCTGACCCAAAGAAAAAATAACTAAGAACAGCTTTCCGATTTTGGGGCAAGGGAAAAATTCAGCCCACTGTTTAACGCAGCCCCCCGGAAGAAGACTATTCGGGTCATTGATCTTCTTAATACACAGACATTCACATAAAATTAAGTTTGTAGCTTTCACATAAGCCCCAATTGTTGCCCGTTGTTCACAATAGGAACAACAGGACATTCTAACTATACGAAGTCCATCCAATTGACAAAAATTTCAAACAAATGTTTGCATCGATATAAGATTCCGCACAAATAATCTCATTCCATAGTGGTTGATCTTCACTGACCCATAGTTCTCATATAAGCCCCGTTATTGAAAATACCTTTTACTTCCACTTTACTTTTTCTTGCAGAAATGGTGAAAGCGAGACAAAATTCCGCATAAATGTTATTGATAGATAGAGAATGACATTGTAATTTTGTAATTTCCTAAACTTATCCCGCGAAGCTGTATGCTTGTCTGCAGGAAAGAAACCCGAGTCTCTGGCGGGAATCGAACCCGCAATTCCGGCGCTGATAGACTAGCTCGCTACCAGCTAGTCTACCGGGGTAATCGTAAGGAGTTATTGGCATTTCTCTTAGAGTTACAAGAGTGACAGGTACAGTTTTTTTCCGGAGTTTTTCGATTCCCGGGAAAGCGGGATTTTTTTTTAAGTTTTTTAAAATCCCGGGATCCCGCTCCATACAAAGTGTATTTGTTTTTAATTAACTTTTAAAAACAAACGTCAGGGAACTTGTTTACAAAGTATGTAAATTAGGGTGGGTCAATTTGTTCGGGGGAGAAAAAACGTGACAGGCGTATACCAAAATTGAAATCTACGTAAAATTCTAAGAAAATTACCCATAGAAAGTATTGGTCTAAAATGAAAACCTAGCTTTCGCCGATAGGCTTGATTATGAAAAATAAAAAAGTGGCAACATCTGGTATATACATACACAAAACGCAAATATGGTGATTACAAATAAATTATTATGTTCCCACTAACTATTGATCAAGATGTATGGAACATTGTTTGTTGGATCGATATAATGTTTTAATTTTTATACGAATTACGAAGATTTAAAAAGAGAATGATTTTTTTAAGCCCCGTAAGAGTAATTAGAATTCAGTGTTATTAATAGTTTAAGTCATTGTAGAAATTTACCGTTAATGCATTTTATAAAAATTTGGTGTTAAACATTTGTTTTGCTTGACTTATGCACTTCATAGTTAACTTTCAAAAAGTAAGTGTGTGTTAATTTATTTTTTAAAAAAGTAATCATTAAATTATGGAATCATCAGCGATGTCGATTGACTCTAACGGGGCAAGTTATCTGACTAATCAGAACGCTAGTATCATTGGCATGCCTAGTGAATTTAGTGGATTAAATTTGCCAAGTTATCGTGATGTTTAAAAGTATTATTTTTCTTAAGCGAACGCGAAAAACAAAAATCAAAAAACAACAATCGTATTCAAGATTTACTCCGATAATTGCAAACAAAATAATTGAAAGTAGGGAAAAAATTCATATTGCACTGATAAATAGAAAAAGCATTTTAAGAAAACTGAATTTATTTCTCAACAAATATCATAAAAAGGTGTAAAAAACAAATCAAGAGGTAATACATTTTTAGTATTTGAGACATCGTTGAATGATATATTTTATATCGGTAAATCCACTTGCACAAAAACAAAGCCATGCTCCAAAATACTGTTTATTCTATGGGGACTCTTGTAACCCTTCCTATTTTTGTTATTTTCAGCGTTTGTTGTTGTAGCGGCCACCTAACTACATATTCTGTCTTAATTTAAGCTCCTTAGCTCTTACCGTTTCCTCACCGTTCCGGAGAATGGGCACTGTAACTGGACGGACAGACAGATGGATGGACGCACGTACAAAGAAGTCTCAGTAAAAAGGTTTCATTTTCACTCTTTGAGTACGGAACATTAAAAATGTGTAATTTTTGCATAAAACAGTATTTTGCTCTCATTACATATTATTTTTTGAAACCAATTTTCAAGATTCCATTATGTCTCTCGGCGGGAGCTAGGTTTTGATTATAGACCCATACTTTCTTAGTCAAGTTTTCTTAGAATTTATTGTAGATTACGTTTTTGCTATATGCCTACTTACAAAAACAATTGGCCAACCCTAATGGAAATACAAAAATTAATTAAAGATTGAATGCGAAACTTGAATTGTTACTACTTTACGCTTTTCCGTAAAGATACAAGATAAAAAGATAACATAAACATAACAATTTAATTCATAAAACAATAATACAAGCAAACAAAAATTTAAGTACTCAAGATATGAGATCGAAAAGTTAATTCATTAAATATATAAAATATTTTAATAAATACATACCACAATACTAATAATTATTTTAATAAATATATATTATATAACAAATAGAAACTGGGAATTATTTTCTGGCCCGCTACGGCCTTCGTCAGCATTCTTTGTGTCACTCCACTATTTTAACAAATAGAAACTGGGAATTATTTCCTTCTGAAGGTTACTTTATATTATATTCAACATTTTTTTTATTTTTCGAATTTATTCTATGAGCTAAATTTCAGTTATGTATTTTATAAACCTTTTTTGTAATAGTCATATTCCTTAAATTTTTTAGAAATGACTTTATACACTATCAGACTATTATATTGTATTTTCTTGTTACAAAAAAAATTAAACTATGAGCAATTTTTACTTCCCGGGATCCCGCACAAAAAATCCCGGGAAAGCGGGAATTCCCGGGAAAAAACCCTAGTGACAGGGTACCATTTCATATAAAGGGCGGTCCAATCGAAATGCCCGATGGTTATTGTAAATAAAGCAAAAAATTGTTAGAGGCTTATCTTAATATTTTTTATTATTTACATACCTCTATTCGATGGTCCATATTATCAATGACTCTGAGACATAATTGAGGTTCAATATCGTTAATATGCCGAATTATCTCATTCGGCACCATCCTCTTGGAACCACCCAGTAAAAAATGTGCTCCAAAAGGAGCAGGTTTATGTATGAATGCATACCTCAAATCGCTTCAAACCTGCTGATAAGATGCCTGATTTTTATATGGAGTGTTCCCGGTTTGGAGGAATATTTACTGCTGACAATAAGCACTCCTAAAGCGCTTTTTTAAGAGATAACTAAATTTTTATATTCATTGATTTTTTGCTTTTAATTGCTTAAATGCATTGTTTCAATAATTTTCGTAAACTATTATATATTTGTATTTTTTTCGCTTTAAAACCGCATCGTTGTCAGCACCAAAATAGCAGCTTTTTTCTATATTTTATTCTTGATCATTTACTGCTATATAAAAGCTCTCTTATTGAAGCGCTCGATTATGCACTTTTTCTCTAAAGTGCTTCAAAAAACCCAAATTTTTTTTACTGGGCACATACCTTCCAGGTCTGTATCCTCATTTCTGGCCACAATTAGTCCGTTATCACGCGATAGCGAACATAATTCACGGTTTTTTTTTATTATTTCTTTAGCTTATCCCGCGAAGTTTTCACTTGTCTGCAGGAAAGAAACCAGAGTCCCTGGCGGGAATCGAACCCACAACCCTGACGCTGATAGACTAGCTCACTACCAGCTAGCCTACCGGTGCACCGAACTGCTTGGCCTACCTAATTTTCAAAGCAGTTTGAAGATGAAGCCCAAAAACCACACCAAACAGTCACTTTTTGTGGATGCATCGGTTTTTCGACAATCGTTCGTGGATTCTCATTTGAACAAACGCGGAAATTCTGCTTGTTAACGAATCCACTGAGATGAAAGTGTGCCTCTTCGCTAAAGATGAAGTGCAAAAAATGCGTTTTAATTTAAACGCCCATTTTCGTAAAAGGCTTCAACCATCTTAACGCGCTGCGCAGTTGTGTTCCTCTCCATGGTTGAATTTGTCAAACACTGAAACAAAGAAAATTCAAATTAAGTGGGACAGAAACTTGACGTTACGGTGTGACTCACAATTAAAATCGTGCATTATGGTTAGACCACCCTTCATTACTAGAATGACTGAAAAGTCAGCACCCTATCGAAAGATGGTATAATTTTTGGTAATGGCGGTAAATGTCAGTTCTTGAAGTCACGAGTCTATGCCAGCAAGAATCAGATCCTTGAAGTACTCAAAGAGAATATCCATTAGGAATGAGGGAACCTATGGCCGATAGTTGTAGCAAGAGTGATGGACAATGCCATAAATCGGTCTCGTTAGGTCATCAATTCTAACGGCGGTCACCTCCCGATAGAATTTTTTCTACTTAATGAAAAAAAAGGAATCAAATATACACAATCCAAATACAAATGTAAAGGTTTTAAATTGTTAATAAAAATTGCAGTCAAAGAACATCAGATGACAATTTTTGCGCCACCTTGTCTTAAAAACAAACAAAAAAAAAGTGTAATCATGTAACTAATGATTATGATCAAATACATATTCATTAACCATTATAATAACAATCAAGCATCCAACACATTCAATAAAATTAGTAAAATAAAATAATATACTAAAACCTCTAAAATCATCTTCCACTAAATAGCCGCTCATGTTTTAAGAACAAATAAAAAAAATATACCCAATTCACCAACTTTATTATTCTCCCATAAAGATTGTGTCTGCTGCACTTTACAAAACACACACACATCTACAAGCGAATTGATGACCAATTTAGGTAAAAACGCCTTTAAAATGCTTTGGACAAAAAACCATTGAAGACAACCATGCATGTTGACGACATACACAAAGTTGCTGCTGTCAGCATTTAAAGCTGCATAGAGTTTCAGTTCCATAAAGTCATAGTGTTAATGTTGGCTGGATATTTGATCTGGTAATAAATCATTCAATCTATTTAATTAATGTGCATCTAAGAACATTTAGATGCAATTTATTTTAATACGATAATTTATTAATTTATTGACTTTTAATAAGCTCAAGCTTGAAATAAAATACATTGAGTTCTGCAAGCATTAAGCGACTGGATGCCATTGTAAGTGAAGTGCATTTTACAAAATGAAAAGATGACCATACGAACAACTTAAAATATAACATTATAATGTAATAAAGCTTGTATATCAATATAAAGTTTAAGTGCACAATGGGATTTAAGTGTGGCATTTTTTATTATGTGCACTAAGCTAGGAAGATGAAATTTGGCCAAACAACTTTAAAGCTATAAAACCTATTTAAAAATTGGCCCAATCGGTTCATTATTAAACACAGAGCTTTAATATTAACGAATACAAGGAGATGCGAACATTTATTTTGAACATCCACCTCTTCCCGGTGCACGCTTGGCATATCGGTGGTCACAAGCAATCACCGCCTAAGTTGAAATAGTTTTTGAGAAAAAAAAAAAACAATTGCATTAGAAAAAAAGTAATTCAGAATAAAGATTCTTAAACCACAACACTAAGCTAAAAAAATTTACAACGAAGAATTGTATTTATTTCACAAATATTTAATAAAAACATATATAAACCTGATTGTTTCTAAAGTTGACTTAGGCGGTTATCGCTAGTGCCCACAGATAAAATCCCCGATATATTAGACATTCTCTTTAATAGATTATGACTAACCAGTAGGGGTTTTTTTTAGCTGCATGAGTCTCCTTCTTAAAGGAGATGCGAACATTTATATTGAGCATCCACCTCTTCGCGACATACCAATGGAGCCATTGGAGGATCTGTTTTTCTGCTGTATGAGAGCTTAAAATGATAATATATATATGGGTTCCCGTTGGTTTTTTAAGGATAATAAATCCGTCTATCGCGGATAATAATCCATACAACATCATTTTTATGATCTTGTGTGGCTTACTATCCGCCTGTGGGAAACATAGCCGAGTGCTACCGGACGCGTCACAGGTTGCGGATAGTGATACGGCCCGTAGATATGCAGGTTAGCTGCCTCTGGGCAGTCGCGGACAGTCAGCGGTCATAAGGGGAGAGTCTCGGCGGGTCTTTCGGGTTCCTACAAATACCGAGTATGCCTATGATCCTTGTGATGTCATGGCGAGCAATTGGCGCCATCACAAACCCAATCTTACAACGTTTGTTGTGATACCAAAAGCCTGTCTGGAGGCTCCAATCGGCAATCCCGATACTCGGATGCTAACGGCTAATCACCGCTACATCCTAAACTGAAATTGATTAATGAAACCACACAAAATGTATTTAGCCCTATGCTCCAATCTGCAGCAAGTGCTTAAATCTCGTTCCAGCTTAAATTGTTTCTGCCAGCTTTAATTTCTGTTTGACAGCGACACGTGTGATAAGGTCTACCCTTTCTACGACTACCTTGTGGATTCAATGGAACTTCTTGGATATCCTTTATCGGTCTTCGTAAGGCATGTCCTATCTAGCGCCACTTTCTTCCTAGAATTTCAAGATTTATTGGAGTTTGGAGCTTTTCTCTACATAGTCTCTCATTTGAAACAGTTTACGGCCAGAAAATTCTTAAGATTCTGCGCAGGCTGAGGTTAATAAAAACTTGAAGAGTTTTTATGACAGCTGCGGCTGCATTCTAAGATCCGCATCCGCAAAGCAGTACAGCCTTGATGCAGGAGCTAAACATTTAAATATTTGTTCTTTTATATGTATGTGGTGATCGCCAGATGGGGTTTAGTAGACCAAAGAAATAGTTACCAGATTTGATGCGATTTTTAGCATAATCGCTGGAGCCCCCAGTCCGTAGACTGCCCAGGTAGCAAAATTTAGTTATAAAAGACAGAAATATTGTTAAAATTAAATTTTATTTTTTTAACTGGTAGATAAATAATTTCATTGAATTTATTTTTAAATCTGATTTCCGCTATTATATTGCCGCCGCGGCTACGAGTTAAATGGTCCATTCGATCAGTCCAATTGTTTACTACGTTTTCCATTAAACCGGTCCAAATGGCGTCAATTATGGCTTGATATTGGCTTCCAATGCTTCCAGAGTTGTTGGCTTGTCAGCACAAGGCAATGACTTTAAATAGCCCTATCACCAAATTGATTAGACAAAAAATCGATTGTTAATCTCGCTGTATAGCAAAATGCTCCGTCTTGTTGTTAGTTGGCTAATTTTTGGAAACAACAATTCAGTCATCATGGCTCGATAGCGCTCGCTAAGCACCGTAACGGCAGCTTCCTGCTCATTTGGGAAGAGCGTGCAAACCGCACCCAACATCAAATTTAAATGGATGTAATGGTGATTCGTTACCGGCCTCAGGATTGTCTGCGCTCTATTAATTTTGCAAACAGATTTCTTTTTTTTAAGTAAATTAAAAGCACTGTTCTAGCGTTAAGCGATTTATGATGACTTACCAACCCTTACTGAACCGAAATGTCAACACAGTTTGACATTCTCTGTTGTAAAACCATTGTCATCGAGATAAGCTATTTTTAAGGTACAGTACATATAAATTGGTCTAGTTGAACAGGCTTAAATATTGTTTTCATTTCTAGACAAAATTTCTTCCAAAATAATAATATTGCACAAGTAATGTACCTTAAATAAACAATTATACTGTAATCAATTTGGCCTTTTTAGGGCTTAAAGATTATTAAGTAAAAAATAAAAAAATATTTCGAATGCAAAATAATGTCTTTGAACCCCATTGTGCATGTCATTAAGTTTGCATGCTACCTTCTTCTTATTATTTTGTAGAAAAAAGTATGAACAATTTATTACACGCATACATCCACAATTTAAATTCATCCAACTAGTTACTACTTACTCATCAGTTCATTCTACAGATAAAAATGAGTGAAATATAGTGCAGAAAATCAAAAGCACCTTGCATTTTCAGTTCAGTAGTTTCTAGTTAAATTTTTTCCTTTTGCTAGAATACAACTCTACAGTAATGGCTTCAAGTGAATGTTTGAAGGTGAGTAAGTAAGTAAGTGAGTAAGACCTCTTATCTTGTGACTCCTTTGATTCAGGTGCTAAAAGATTTACGAGCTGACAAGCGTTAAAAGTGTTAAAGTGTGTTGACAATTATTTTCAATGTGTATTTCAACTGTTAATCAAAGACTAGCTTAAGTTTTAGTTTAATTTTGTTTCTAGCTTTTCTAGTCACTCACTTAGTCACTGGTAGGCAAAACTACGACATTTCTGTGCTACACTTGTAGTTAAAGTAGTTTCGCTTATTTTTTTTTTTTTTATTAATTGTTACTTAAAATAATTTCATGCAGCTCATTATTTTTTATTTTCCTTTGCAATTTAATTCAAAGTCTTTCGATTTATTTAAGTAAGTTGTTAGTTAACTCCCCCTCTTTTGTGGGGTCAGATAGAGAGATTGTTGTTAGTGTTGGAACTGCATAAATGTTGGACGCATATATGTTGTGCCATAAAATAGTCACGTTAATTGACATGCTTTGAAGTTGTGGAGATGTTTAAATTTTTCACCAAAACATTTCACAAACTCGCATGTTTAGAAAGATTTAAAACATTTCAAGTCATCTTGTAAAGGAAAAATGTTAATTGCACTTGAAGAAAAATTTATTTGTTTTCAACACTAATGCCCGTAATTTCTACAAACAGATATCTATCTGGGTATAGATATCTATGGTGTAAGGAATTTTAACACATATGTCTTATCTACTGGTTAAACTGAAGTGTATTTTTCACCATCGATTTTTGACAGTTAATTCAAAAAATTAATAAAAATACTTATGTTGCCATATTTTAAAAGAAAAATTAATGGAAAACACACTCTGGCAAAATTAGCAAAAAAGTTTAACCGGATAAGTAACCCTCGGTCTTGCACATGTTTTTATTTTCACATTCGTAACGCATGAGTCTACCCAACCAACTTTTGAATAAAACAAACTAAATTCGTTTAACTAAATTTTATATTACAAACATTTGTAAAAATCATTATATGAAATAATATGCATATTCATATTATTTTTATTTATAATATACATATTAACCTATTCTGACCTATCAAAATATTTCTAAAAATTGAAAACTAAGATCGTTTTATTTCATAGAATGTATATTACATGATTATAATAATATTATATTATGCAATACTATTTTATTTGTAATAAAAAATAGAACTAAAATAAATGTATAAGCATTATGGATTTTCTTAGCAACTGAAGCATGTCGTTTTAATTTTAGAATGTTGCTGTCAACATGAACACTTTGAACAAAAATGTTTTTGGAATACATGAATATTCCATTTTCAATATTAACCCATAGAACCAATTTGTTTGCGTATTTTCAAACATCGTTCCTTTTCAAGCAAATGCACGAATACAATTTGTTTTGGTTTGGTTTATGTAATATTTAGTGTGCAAAATCTCTTGAGCGCCTGAATTGGAAAAGAGCCTTGTTCCATGGGCCCAACTCCAAAACGCACATTATTTTCACGCAGCATATACCAACATTAATTGCTGCTTATTTTATTTTGGTTAATCTTTACCATAGAAATAATCACGGGCAGAGTATTGTTGACGAGTTTGTACATGTGGTTCTTTTGCATCGTCCTTAGAAGCAAACGATTCATTTTGTTTTATAACAAAATTATTTTCAGTACCGGATGAATCGTTCTTATTTGGAACGTAATCCACATTTCATAGCCTTCTTCAGCAGCTTTATTATTTTCTAAGTTATTAGCCTCCACTCTTCACATGTAAAAATCAGCTTCTGAACGTGTGTTACTAGTTACTGTGCTTATTTATTTATTTTTTTAAATTGAGAACAAGATTGAGCTTCTAGTTTGTGTGTTTAATAAAATTAAATAAATAACAGATAAATTAACAAAAAAATAATTAAAAACAGCAAGAAAGAAAGTTAAGAATGCGGCATCTTCTATACAAAATATATACATATGGGCCCCCATGTGTTACGAAAGTGATGTGTGCAATAAAATATTCGAATAAGTTTCTTTATATATCCTTTCCGGGATGTATTTTTTCAAGTCTCCACCTGAGTTTTAAATATACTAAAATAACATATAAAATCGAAAAATCAAACAGAAAAAAAACAAACAAAAATCAAAAAAGGTGTGGCCATGAGTAAGACGAAGGGGTAAAGAAAGCTGTTAAGAACAACCACGACCAGATATCTGCTTGTGGAAATTACGGGCCTTAATAAAATAAATAACATTGTGCTAGCATTTGACACTTTTCTTAAAAAAACCTAGCACCTGGCGTTTTAACCTTATTCGGGTACGCTGAATCCAGTGGTGCTAACCGCTCTTGATTTCGAGATATAGCGTTAATTTGCAGGAGGTTGCACAACATTTATTCGCTTAGCTAAAAAACGGGTTAGTTTTTTGAAATTACTAAAAAACGAAATTACTCAATAAAATTATATAAAAGTAAAATTAAAACTTTTTTAACTAATATGCGCAGTCGTTTAAAAGCATAATAATATTTTTTAGTAAAAAAAAATATTTTTTAGTATCATTTCGAAATTTTTGTTTGTTAAAAACTCATTAAAAATTGGAAAATGGAGCTACTATGCTTTTGATTTTTTTCAGACACATAAAAAGCGAAAATGCAAACATAACAAGCCATATATTATTAAAACCTGTCAACCATACAAATATCGTGGCTTAATAAAATTCTTCAAATTAGCAGCGCCTAGGATGCCCCTAGATGGATCAAATGTAATACCAACCCCACTTAATTTTTCATCTCAATTTATCTATCGGTTTAGTTTAAGGGCTAAAATAAGCCTGTTGACAGGGGTTTTCTCGGTATATATATAGTATATGTGACTGACGCTGCTTAAGAATAAAAGAAAGAATGCTTTTGATTCTTAGCAAGGTTTAATTATATGATCCAGTAACTTGCCTGTTAAAAGGCTTCTTTGGTGATGTAACTTAATAAGATTAACAATGTATAATGCGATATTATTGTTTCTTAATACACCCACCAAACAAAAATTATATCTTAATTTATTATTTTATTTTTGCTATTTTCCGCCATTTTATTTTTTTCAATCGATTTAACGGATTCAAATAAATGTTTGTGTTTGTTTAAAAGTTTGCAATTTTTGGGAATTTTAGCCACTTCGAATACACAAAAACATGCAGATTTGAGACCACCAATTTATGAATTAAGCGGATTCAAAAAATCTTTCGTTTTCAATTCGAGTCGAAACCTAGAACATACCTGTATATATAGGGCGGCACTTTACCGCAAAAAAAGCTTAAGCGGCAAAAACACAATTTTACAGTAGAAGGTTTTTGCTATAAACTCGTTACGGTTCCTTATTTGACGATGACATTTGAGGAGAGAATACAAGTGATTGCAATTAATTAATTTATTTAACAAAACGAAAATTGAAAATGATGTCGCTTCAGTTTGTGTTGTGTTATATCGAAATAAAGTTTCTCACTGTGTACCCAGTTTAGACTACTTGTTATCTCAGTATACTACCACTTCACTTGTTACTCGCATTTAAACTTCACTTGTTTTGTTGCAGCACATCAAGTGTTTTATTTTATTTTTCAGTACCTGTATGTCTTCGACTGTCCATCCATCTAGTTGTTTGTATATATGTCTGTCTCGCCATTTGTACTCGTACTCGTATGTCTATCAATTGTTGGCCTAGACAGTCTTTCTTTTCATCTACGGTTGTCTTCTTTTTTTTTATTTTTCCCAACACTCTGTTACAAATGATTTATATTTGTCGTATTGTTGACGCTTATTTAACTAATTTTTTAACACACATTTAATGATATCATTAAGTTTCCATTAAAAAATTTTGCATTTTTTCCATACACTACGTTCGTTTCAGGCGGTGACATGGAACATGCCTGCACTGGCAGAAAATATTCAAGTGAAAGGTTATGTGACTGTGAAGAAAATCATACGGCACTGGCCAGTATGAGAACCGTGAACAGTTTTTTTTTTTTTTTTTTTGAAAATCATTGATTGATAACAGGTTCAATACGAAGGAGCAAAGAAAAAGTTTCATTTTAGTTATTGGGTGCAAAAATTGTTGATAATTGGCATTAATTGAATTATTCATTAATTGATTATGTATGGACCGTAGTTTTGTTATTTGTGGGCAGAATAATGTGATTTAATCAACGAACGATGGATTGAACGTGTAAAACTATTCAGGGAATTTTTTAAAGTTGGACTAGTTTAAGAAATTGTTAGTAATAGTTAATTGAAGTTTATACAGGTCTGCTTTAATTGGAGTGATGGATGTGATTTGTGTTAATTTTAATTGTGGGTGATTTTTATGGAATTAAATTGCAATAAATATTAAAATAGAGATTTAATAAAAAAGTTATATGTGGTACGAGCTTTTAGCTTAAAACGCTAAATAGTTTTAAGCCAAAAATAACCCTAAAGTGGTTTTCGCTTTTTTATAAATATTTAAAAATTCACACTTGATTTTTTCATGCTGCCATGACTTTGATTTTTACTAACATCTCGGAGTTAATGCCCTTTACATTCACATCTACTTTTTTACTACCAAAAACATGTGAATTATGACAACCGAGAAATATTCAACTAATTAAAAGTTAACACGTTGCTACATACCATTAAACATTAATTAATTTTACTAATAGGCCCACCAAAATAATATTTCATCTAATAAATCTCATCATAATCTAGATAAATAAGTAATACAAATTTGAAAAATAAGACAAGTTGTTGAAATTTCGCAAATTTTTATGTTTAACAAAAATATTCCCAGCTTTACATGTTTATGATTCAAATTAACAATTTATTATGCCTAAAATACAAAAAAAAAGAAAAAAAAATTTTACACAAAATTAATAAGCAAATTTACCAGCAAACTATAAATTGTTTTGAACAAAAAAATTTTAAAGCAAATTATTTACGCTTTTCTAAAAAATAGTGTAAACATTTTTTTAATAGTTAAATTGTTAATTTTAATGAGACTTTTAAATGTTGAAGATGTAACAATATATTTCGTAACACGCTCCAGGTGGATTTCAAAATATGTATGTTTGTATTCATATATAATAACCCAAAAAAAATTAATTTTGCTTATACGATTATGAAAGGTAATTCCAAAGCTTGGGATTAAATATTTTTTGCTATTTTACAAATATAAATCAAAAGCAGTATTGCCAGAAGTAATAAAAAAACCCTACATGTAGGTTTTTTCTTCCCTAAGAAGTGGAAAATTTGGCATGAATTTTGATGTACAAAAAATGCTATGAAAAATACATTTTTGTACATTAGCTATTTAGCTGGTTACTGAAAACCCGGAGGGGCTAGGTAACTTGCTAAACGATGACATCTTACATATCTCCCACCCCGAAACGGGCTGTTGCTTTATTCTTGCTCAGTTTCTAATTTCAAGATTCCTTATTCGTCCACTTAATCCTTCAAGCAAATTTTCGGTCGTCCTACTTTGTATCTTCTTTTAAAGACTTTTCGTGCTGTTTCATCTTTATCCATTTCGCTGGCATGACCTTGCCAGCGCCATTTCGATATGATGTTCTGCTTATCTGTGATAATGTTGGCATAGAGATCACACAGCTCCTGGTTTTTACGCCGCACAGTGGTTGGAAATTGTTTTTCATCGCCGAAAGGTCTGTAACTTTTGAAAATATCGCTCGTTAGTGTCCGGTTCGGTAGATTTGTGGACAACATAAACGCTAATAGTGTTTGTGTAGATGATCATCAAAAAGCAACGTTTCGCTGTTGGTCATCTTTCGAACAGAAAAATAAAACTGTTATTATCCAACTCAACAAAAAGACGAAAACTTTTAATTCCGTTCGGTTTTTTTTTAAACCACAAACTTTATTGTGTTCGGTTCAGCTCATTAATGTTCGTTCGTTTCTGTTGTGCGTAGAGCCCTTTTGGCTGGAAAAAAACCAAACATTTTTTAAAAAACAAAATACACATACATATACACAATACATATGCATGCTGTTCGTGCTGCGGCTGCTGCTAAAAATTTTTGTTGGTTCATTTCTTTATCCTTTTTATTCCTAACCACCAATTCGGCTTTAGAAGAGAACACGTCGCAATTGAACAATCGAATAAGAAAAGCCTTTGAAGAAAGAAAATATTGCTCCGCTCTCTTCATCGATGTTTCTCAAGCTTTTGATAAAGTCTAGCATTAAGGCTTATTACTAGGGACCGGATTTTTATGCTCTTAAAATCGAGTTTTATGCGCATAAAACATACACTTAAAATAGAAAAATATGCGCTTTAAATTTAAAAAATATGCACTTTAAATTTTTCCTAACACATGTTTTAATCATAAATAAATCATTAAAATAACATAAAACCCTAAAAATTCAGTCTCGTTAACGAAAATAAGGTACACCAAAAAAGCAGAAGTAAAAATATAGTAAAACAGAAAATATAAAGTAAAACAATAATGTAAATTAAGTCACTTGTTAGATAGATATGCGAATCTTCATTTTCCACTACCCTGTTTTCGTAAAAATTTAAATTAAATATGCCAGCAGTTTGTGTTATCGTTTTGTGTCCTTCTTATTTCTACAAACTTCATCAAGTTTGATACGAATTGGTTTACTTAAGTTTCCCTTAACTGCATATATTCTATTTATGACATTATCAATTAATTTAATTTGCATTCTCAATGGATTTGATTTCTCTTATTTTACAAAAGTCTCAGAGATAAGTCCGTAATTTGAAGACTTAAAAATTATCCGAAATTTTATATTTTTTAAATTTGTTATTTATTTTTTTTTTTGGTACTGCATTACCATCGTATCATCACATCCTTGAATTGTTCAACATTCTCAGCATATTACACAACTGATTTCAAACACATTGTTGTTTTAGGATACTTCTCCTAATATGCTACAAAACGCGATGTGCTTTGCAAAATATTTTTTCTTCATTTTTTTTCCCAAAAATGCACCAAAAATATGCAATGTCAGCAATATATGCAAAAATTTGCATTTAAAGCATAATACGCAAAAATAGGCACTAACAAATCGATGCCATTTTATTTAAAATTTCTTGATTCGAAAAGATATTAAGTTAATGTTGATCTCACAACAACAAATATGCATTTGCATAAAAATCCGGTCCTTGCTAATTACATAAATTGAAAATTTACCAGCAAACACACACAAACTTCAACATTTGCACACGATACAGCTTTTCTAAGCGTGCACGAAAACCCTCATGAACCATCTCGTTACCTACAGTATCATATATTTCAACTAGAAATATGGTTAAAACAATGCAGGATAAATGTCAATGAGCAAAAATGCGTGCATATAACATTCATTTTGCGTCGGGAATCATGCCCCCTATTAAAATCAATAATCAAATAATACCTCAAAATTCGCATGTAAAATATCTCGGTATACATTTAGATCGCCGTTTAACGTGGAAAGGCCATATAGAGGCAAAATAAACTCAAATGAAACTAAAAGCCATCCAGATGCATTGGCTTATTGGAAGAAACTCTGCCCTTGTTCTCGACTGCAAACTTCTACTTTACAACTTCATCTTAAAGCCAATCTGGTGCTATGGTATTCAGTTATGGGGCACCAAAGATTTCCAAAAAAATCTGAGCCCTTAATCTAACATTTTTATGAATTCCTGGCATTTTTTTACATTCTTGTTTTTTAAATTTATTACACTTTTTTAATGTATCGAAATACTTCCTGTTACTAACTCTCGGCATAGACTTATTAGACTTATAAACTGTCCGTTGACGATATTGGTTTTCGCAAAATACCGAGAAAAACATTTTTTTCAGTTGGCAATACCTCTTAGAAATATATGTGAAAGTTGGGATCCCAGCTTATCTGTATAGCAAATATATAATCGGCAGATAAGGATTTCTTTAATCTGTAGTTATGTATTAGAAAGAAACCAATTAGTCTTGCAATTACTGAACAACTTATTATTCAATGACTACTTCATACCATCTGTATAACAAAGAAGGTGCTAAGTAATGGCTGACATATAATCTGATACGTTAGTACTTCATTATGAGTTGATTTACGAAATTTATAATTTATTTATAATAAAATGCATCTAAGTTTAATTTTTTCAAATCTAATACAAATTGATATTATATATATCGCACCCTAAATACTAAAGGGTCACAACACAAAATTCTTAAATTTTCAGTAGAGACAAAAAACGGGTTTCTTTTTATATGTACTCTAATACACCTATCCCTCTATTTACACGATACTTTTTTTGCACGATTTCACTTTTACACGTTTTTTTTTGGTTTTCGTTTACATTGAGGGATGTGGAAATAACCTCAATTTACACGATTTTTTATTTTGAATATTTTTAACAAAAATTACTTTTCTTTTTTTCATAAAATATATCCTGCAAAATTATAAAAAATAGTTATTTTATAACGAAAATATTTACGTTTCAGGGTTGATTTTAAATAATATTTATATTTTAAATCGTTTTAAATAAATAATTCTAATTTCACTAAATATTAAAATGAAAAAAATTTATCAATCTGGTACACTTAAAATAAACTAAAATTTCCATTGTGGCTTCAATATCAAAACAATACAAAAACATCGTTTTCGGCAAGTCATGGATGGTTTTAAAAAATTAAGCAAAGACATTCCCTACATAACCTAAAATTAAAAGGTGAACAAGCTTCTGCTGATATAGATGCGGCTAAAGAATATCCTGAAAAATTTGCTGAAATTATTGCTTCCAATTCATACACTCCTGATCAAGTCTTCAAAGCAGACGAATTGGGACCATTTTGGAAAAAAATGACAGCGGACATTTCTTTCAAAAGCTAATAAAAGTGCAAGTGGATACAAAGTTGCAAAAGATTACATAACAATTCTTTTTTGTTCCAATGCTTCCGGCGATTACATTATAAAGCCATTGGTTATTAACAAATCACAAACGCCACGTGCATTTAAAGGATTAAATAAAGACAACTTCCCCGTTTATTGTATGGCCAATAAGAAATCATGGGTTACGGCCGCTGTTCTTAGTAAGTGGTTTCACAACATATTTGTCCCAGATGCAAAACGGTATTTAAACAAGAAGGGATTGCCACTTAAAGTGCTTCTAGCAATTGACAACTCTCCTGGTCACCCAAAAGACTTGCAACACTAGAATGTGCAAGTTATAATTCTACCAAAAAATACGACTTCTTTGTTGCAGCCCTTAGACCAGGGAATCATTTAGAATTTTAAAGCATTGTATATCAAGCAGTCGTTCAGGTATATTTTAGATCAAATCGAAAATGATGAATCCTTATCTGTAATAAATGCATGGAAAAAATTTACAATATAAGATTGTGGAAAGCATGCTGCATTGGCTTACACTGTACTCAAGCAGTCAACGCTCAAAGGCTGTTGGATACATTTGTGGCCAGATGCAGGAGAAAATGTTATCCTATCTTGTCAATCCTTGGAGCATGAATATTCTGAGATAGTTCAGTTGGCACATACAGTGGGAGGAGAAGGTTTTGATGACTTTTGTGCAGGCGATATTGAAGAATTGATGATCGAAACAAACGACAGCGATTCCGATGAAGGAGTTACGGTAGCAATGACAACAAAAAATGTAAGTGAAAGGCTTGAATTAGGCCGAAAATTGGGAAATCATTTTTTAAAAAACGACACAAAAATTGAAAGAGCCCTCGCATTCCAGCGATATATTTCACAGGGCTTAGCCCAATATCGCTAGGCTTATAAGTACTTAAACAATAAATCAACACAAGTTTTAATAACAAATTATATTTACGAATCTCCACGAACTGATGTTAACTCCAATTTATCAACTATTGAACCAGAAACACATGAAATATTATCTAGTGACGAAAGTGATATGTCGCCTACCAAAAAGATTCGATTAGTGGTGGAAGACAGTGATGAAGAATTAGTTGGAATACTTACATATACTATAAATAAAAAAAATATATTTCTAATTGTCTCTTTTAATGAACAGACATGTGATATTTTTTATCAGTTCCATTTATTCTGTTTTATTTAATGCTTTAAATACAATATATTGATTTTTATTATTTTTTATATGCATACATAATTTAATTTACTTTTAAATAAATGAATTTTATTAACAACATTTTAAATTATATCGTATATGGGTCTTTTTTCGATTTACACGATTTCTCATACAAATATTTTCTTTTTCGATTTACACGATTTTTTCAGGAACGCATCTATCGTGTAAATCGAGGGATAGGTGACTACAAAGAAGGATTAAATTGTATTTTCTTCGCAAAATACTAGAGGAATTGATCTTAGATTTCTATATCGCGAAGATATGACCACTGTGCATCGATTTATTACAAAAAGTGAAAATGGAAAAATTTTGAGATGTGACCCTTTAGTATTTAGGGTGCGATATGTTCTTACAATTTGTTTTTATTTTTTTTATTTGTTATAAATGAAGAAAATTTGTAATAGATTTGAATATAATGAATTTTAACACTTAATTGATTTTGATATGCATTTTAAAATTAAAAATTAGAATAAAAACTACACTACCCAATCAACCACACGATATCAAACGATATTATTGGGCATCTATTAGAGTTGTCAATTATTCTACTTTAAATTTTTTTCGAATAATTCAAATAATTGTTTTTGCTCGTTCGATTAAAAGATTAAATACAAAAAATTATTCGATTAATCGATGAGAATAACGAATAAAAACAAGTAAGTCCATATGATACCCTACACCACAGTATTTAAGAACACATCATGCGTATGTGTCCATATAAATATGGATTTATCTATGTTTATAAAGTTCATTAAAATCGGTTTGAAAGTTTTTGAGAGGCATAAATTGCCCCCTACCTCCCCTTATGGTCCTATTTTTGAAAAACTATATAGCTAATGTGTCGGTTTGGGAGGCAGAAATTGCCCCTACCGCCCCTCGTGGTCCTATTTGTTTAAAAATGCATACCTTTTGTGTCCATATAGATATGGGTCTATCTATGTTTTAAATTTTACTAAAATTGGATTGATTGTTTCTGAGAGGAAGAAATTTCCCCCTATCTTCCCTCGTGATCATACGATTCGGCCCATTTTCAATAGGCTTGGTCCTTGTGCCTAGAAGAGCCAGCCAGCCTGCCGGTATACTTTAAGGTGGGTCTAGGACCAATATTTTGGTGTGGGTATAAATATTATTTTTACAAAAAAATTCCGTATTTTAATTAGATATACCTACAACTATGGGAATTCGTTAATTTTCTACTTTATTTTTCCCAAATCCGCTTTAACTTCTTCTTTTTTAATGCGTAAAACTTTTCATCTTAACTCCATATCTTTGTATTATAATACATAAATACTTAAACACATCGTAAAACCTCTTATTCTTAAAAAAATTCGATATTATTTTCGATTTTCGAAAAGCCTTTGCAGACCTTTTATCTTCAAACTTCTGCATACAGATTCTTCTATAGAACAATCGCTGTCTCCTTTTATGTATTTTTCCACTGGACGAAGTTCGGTAATGTTTAATATCTTTGGAAAAGATAAAATATATATTTGAAATACTATGAGTACTTAACACGGTTTTTGCTTCCTAAGCATTGAGATTAATTACGTACAATCAGCGCGACAATATTTTTTAGCTATCCTACATTTTGTTAAGAGAGGTCTAACCATAATGCACGATGTTAATTGTGAGTCGCAACTTAACGGCTAGTTTTTTGTCCAACTTAATTTGACATTTCTTTGTTTGATTTTTAACAAATTCAGCCATGGAGATGTACACAATTAAGCAACGCGTTAAGATTATTGAAGTCTTTTGCGAAAATGGGCCTTCAAATCAAAATGTATTTCGTGCACTTCGTGACACACACACACACACTAACATGCAGAATTGCCGCATTTGGGTAAATGAGACTCCACCAGTGATTGTTGAAAAGCCGATGCTTCCACAAAGAGTGACTGTTTGGTGGGGTTTTTGGGCTGGCGGCGTCCTCGGGCCGTACCGCGAATGGCGTTCGCTATCACGAGATGATAACGGAGGGCCCGTTATGATAAAACATTAATTATAATTTCTTTTTATTGTGTGACTACTTTTTTTGTGGAGTATTCTACTATTTGCTGATCGAAATTTACTTCAATGATATAAATATATACTTATATATAAACATTTAAAAAAACTGATGCAGCGCAGTGATATATTTACAAACATACCCGGACTTCTTGTAGCCAGAAATTGAGGATATGGACATGTGCCACTTGCCACTTGAAATTCAATATATTAAACCATAATTATTTCTTTGTCATCGAAAATATGACCATCGGATAGAGGTATGCCACCGAAGCCTTGGCGATAATTTGGCCGATATTTTGTTTTGCACATATTTGTCATAGATCTTCATATAATAACAAAAAATATCGAAAAAATTCTCAGAAAACTTTAAGTTTTATTTACAATTAACATCGTGCGTTTTGGTTGGACCACGCTTTATAATATCCCTAAAAACGTATAAGAATAAATCAAAATCTAAGCTTTTATTTAATTTATTTTTAAATAAAACAAATTGTTCGATTAATCGACATTTATTAATCGATAATCGAATTATTTTTAATCGGTTGACAACTCTAGTATTCATGTCCTAAATGCAGGGTAGTCAAATTTTGAATTAAAAAGTAACTTATTTCAAACACATTTGACAAATTCAGTTTTGTTGATACCAATGTAAAGTACCTATTTGTTAGCAAATGTGGTAAGTACTTATGGCGTTTTCTTTTCTGAGTAAAATTCTGCATTTATTCTGCCTTTTAAATTTTTTGTGTTCTTTTCTGAAATACATGTGAAGAATTCCAATCAATTGTATTGGGGAATGTAAGGAGAGATAAACTCACTGTTTATTGTTGATGATTTTGTTTAAACTTTGATATTGTTACAAATAGAACTGTTTCTGTAATTCTTATACGCTTAACAGTTTTATTTGGTTTAATATCTTTAGTTTTTCTAAAATCTTTATGGATGAAGTTTCTGATTATCTGGCCTAAGCAACCAGTGAAATGCGCATAGGAATAGCTTATCCCATCAACAATAAATTTCAGTGTTTTTTTATCAAATAATAAAAATTGGGAATTAAGCACGAATAACCAAATCATTTAAACCTTAAGCGAACACCAGGTCCTGCCTAGGCATTTTTGACTTTTTTCCAGTTTTTTTTTCATATAATTATTAAATATATTAGAACGAAACTTTATGTTTTCCTCAATCAAAGTGTTTTTTACAAGAAAATTAGAAAAAAGTGTAAATTTAAACACTGTGGGCGTGGCAATTGGCCAAATAAAAATTTTGTGCATATTGTATCCACCAGGGCCTGGTCAAGCCCAACCGTATTATATTTGTACTGTAGTAAATAAAATCAAAACGAAAAGTATTAAAAAGCATACGCCACACATAAGAATCCTTTCTTTACTTTTTTTCGAAAAATTATGCTATTTGACAACAAAATGTTCCTGCTATAGCCATAAAACTCCATACATATAAAAGTAGTCCCAGCCAGGCCCAGGGGCTCGTTAGTGTCAGTTATTTCTATAGCCACAAAAAGCTCCATACAAAATACAAGAAGTCCCAGCCAGGCCCTGGGGTTCGTTTGTGTAAAATCATTTTGGTGTTTGCTTAAGGGTTAAAATACATGTGCTATTTGAAAAGTGTAAAGCGTTCTTTACTGATGATGTTCCCTATAAAATTAAAAGAAATACTACATGTTCCACACTCATTTTAATTAAAGGGGCATGAGTGCATCACTAGATCAATGCGAATTCAGAGCAAGGTGGTGTCAAGTTTCGAGCCGTAAACACTAACAATGCAATACAAAAACATCTGTTGTTTCAGTTTGCGATTAATTGTTGTAGTCTTGCCACCACCTATAATTGAATTTACCTTGCGCTTATTGTACTTTATTGTTTAATGCCGAAATTTGTGTTTTTTTGTAAACGTAAAATATGAAACACTCCTTAAAAATTAGGGGAGAATTTAAAAATGTTGCCAAGTCACATGTTACACTTATGCAACACTTTTTTTAGAAAAGAATACGCCATTATTTAAATCCCTCTTTGTAAGTACTTGTCCGTACTTACTTAGTCCGACGACATCACCGTGTTATGTCCAAACTAAAAGATATACAAAAAATGTAATACTTATCGTGGTTCTTTAGAAAAATAAATTGACAGGTGTCTGGTATTTTTTTGAAATTCGGCCCTGTTAGGGAGTAACCGGGTTAAACCTGAGTTTTGACACCTCATCTATCTTTTGAACCAATAAACATAGAAACAAAGTTAATACGACATTCTAAACTTATCAACTCAATACGAATACGAATTTGGTACTTTTTCAAAATTCGAATATTTAAGGGGTGAAAATCGTAACTATTTTTGGTACTTTTTTTTACAAAACATTTTTCAACATTCAATTATGGGCTGCCACTACAATACTGAAATTTTTTATACTTTAATGGGGGAAAAATACTACCCAAAAAGGAAATAACGGAAATTTGATATTTTTCTTTAGCTTTATGGTTCTTTAATTATCGTTAATAGTGGACCTTAAAACATAATATTCAATATGCAATGTTCTGGGTGGATAAGAATCTATTTCTGAACTGTTTGGTACTTTTTTGTTAATTAAATGATACTTTTTGAATTTTCGCTTGTATTGGACCTAGAAACATAAAATTCAAGATGCAATGTCCTGGCTGGATGAGAACCCAGCGGGAAAAGGAAGGAGTACGGATGCCTTCTAGAAGGCCTCTGTACCCCTTCTTTTGGATGTACAAGGCCTGCTCGCTCCATTCCATACTCATATCTTTTTTACACACGTTGTCATTGCGAAGTAGGCCTTCCGTTCTCGCTTCTTAAGCAGGTAGATAAGAATGGTAACGGGATAAAAAAAAAAATTATTTTATTTTTGCGTGTGCAAAAAAAAACAATACAAAAAATGGTACTCCTTCGCTAATCCCTTCTCATAGAAGCGAGAGTGGAAGGTTTATCTTATCTGTAATACCAAAGAGCCGAGGCCTTCTAAGAGGCATTCTTCAGCAGTTAGATAAGAACAGTAATTGAATCAAAAAAATTTTTAAGCAGGCCTTTAAAAAGACCTGAAGTAAGACGGTCTTCTGAGTTTTCCCGCTGGGAATCTATAAGAGCGATCTTTTTGGTACTTTTTTTTTTTAATCTGGTACTTTATGAATTTCCGTTAGTATTGGACCTAGAAACATAAAATACAAGATGCAATGTCCTGGCTGGATGAGAATCTATAAGAGTGAACTTTTTGGTACTTTTTTATTCTTTGACTGGTACTTTTTGAATTTTCGTTGGTATTCGACCTAGAAAGATAAAATGAAACAAGCAAGGTCCTGAGTAAATGAGAATCAGTAAGAGGACTTTTTGGTACTTTTGTGTTCTTTTGCTAGTACTTTTTGAATTTCATACATAAATAGGTAGAGAAAAGTATCGAAAAGGATAATACGGGAAATTAACTTTCTCTCATTTGCTTTTGTGACCTACGAGCTGTACTTTTTGAATTGCCTATAATGTTGAACTTAGAAACACAAAAATTTATGTGTGCAAAGTCCTGTATGGATATCAAGCTATGAGCTGCAAAATGTTGGAACTGTTTTGCTAAAAGCTAGATATATATACTTTGGCATATAAATATATTCATGAAAGAAAAAACCCGATTATAAAGTAGCGGGTTAAATGCTAGAATTTAAACAAGTTTAAACATAAAAAATAAAAATATGTCCACGAGGAAAAAGGATACGCTAACGAAGTAGCGGATTAATTGCTATTATACATATATATACATATGTAATTTAAAGTTCATTTAAGGAAATTTTTACACAAAGCCACATATTGTAATAAAAAAATGTGTAACTCTATATAAAATCTAAGCTTTCAGCTTATCAACAATGTAAATACCTAGTCAATAAGTTCAACATCTGTTATATCTGCCCTCAATAATTAACTGTTCCCAAATTGCCACAGCGAGTATAAATGGATTAATTACAGATTTCTTATAAAGTTTACAAACAAAAAGTTCTATTTTTTTCAAAAACATTTTGTAGCAATTCTTCTTAAAATCTCATTTTCATTCAAATTGACAAAAATAAGACAGCTTTAGAATATCTAGAACACACAAAAATTGAAAACCATTCACCAAAAAATAGCAAATAATTATAGAGCAAATTTAGAGGGAGTATGCATAAAAAAAAAATTTTTTTAGCATTACGACCCACCGCTGTTAAAAACTAATTAAAAACTGTTTATTAACAGGTCGAAACAGCCGTTCAGCCAACTACGACTGGTCACATGAAACGGCATTGCCTTTGAAGACTATTAATAAAATAAACTGGCACATACTTAAATATATTGCCGAAAAATAAAGCAAAATAAGTCTTAAGCTCCAAAAACAAAATTAGCATAAAACCGTTAATATTGTAAAAAAAAACCTTTTGGTAATTTTTCATTTACAAGACCACTTGTACCACCTAATGTGGTATTTTCAATAAGCCTTATGGAGGTGATGATGATGGTGTGGTCTTTAAAAATAAAGTGCTTGTGTTTGTTCCAAACACCGCTGATAAAAATAAAAAATCAATAATAACACTAAATTTTAATAAATATTTTACAGAATTATAAACTAACTAAGCTTGAAAAAGTTAATTTATCAATATAACAAAAAAAAAAAAAACTCACATCAGGCCTTACAAAAATGTGTGTTAAGAAAAAAAAAAACATAAAAATCAAATTAAAAAATTCAATTGTGTGAACAATATGATAACTATTTGCCTTCTTTTTTTTGGAATTTTTGAGCCTACTATCTTTATTTTATATGCTGTCCATGCTGCTTTTATTTTTCTGATTCAACTGCCTGAAAAATTTAAAACAATCATTTGATTGCCACCACCATCCATCCGTCCCATCCATTTATCTAACCATGTAATAGTTGCATGAAATAAAATGTATGAAAGTGTGTTGATTGTATGATAGTCGGTCTGTTTTCCGTCTGTCCTTATGTATGTCTATGACTTAATAGGCCTCTGAAAACCAATAAAAGCTCTGTTGGTGGTCAACATGTTTGCTGCTGTTGTTTTTCAGCTTGTTCAGATTGGCGTTGTTGTTATGGTGGCAGTTGCTTCAATTTGGCAACGGCGATGATGTCTCTGAATGATGTTTAAAACTTGATTATCATCATCTTTTTCAGAAGATCATAAAACTATTCTTTTTTAAAAAAATTTTTTATTTTTAAGTTTGGTGCAAAGTATCATCATCTTGGTTGTTTATTGCATATGATGATCTTTGGATTTTACAATATTTTGTTTTTCCTGTAGAATATTTTTATTTGGTTTTTATATTTTTGCGTTGCAAAGCGAATGTTGCACTGTTAAGACAAGATCATTAAAGTGGCATATAACATGTTGCTGAAGACATGTAGTGGAATATAAAGTTAACTAGCAGATGATTTTTTGTTAAAGAAGGACAAGAGGTGCCAGATATGGCTTTTATTTGCAAAATCCTTAAAGTAACATAACTTTCAAAGTAAAATTTCTATTTGAAATTAAAAAATCGCTTAATCTAAATTTTTAAATACACTTTCTTTCAAGTGTAGAAAATACTTGTCGTTTATCTTTTTGCTTTACTTAAAGTGGAAAATGGTCTTTAGTTGTATTGAAACCGTCATCAATGAGCATGGAAAGGATAAGAACACTTAACACCTACATATATGAACAGAAACCGTGATGGAATACATTTGTCTCCAGCACTGCCTGGACATAAACTTAAGAATTATAACAAGATAAGATTAACCACACCGCGCTGGTCGCGAATTTTAGCAATCTGGACACCCTACTGCTAAATCTAATTCGAGTAGCCTAATTTAAAAGGTGATATCCGTTTTTCAAACATAGCGCTCGTATTGGCGATATTCGCAAGTTAAAATTCAATACAAATTTTTTTTTTTTTTTGATCCGTTTTAAAAACTATTTTTTGCTATTTTTGTAAGCGGAAAAACTTTTTTTCGTGTTTTTTTAGAAATTTGGGCTAGAAAGTTTTCCGGTCCTTATCTAAAACAACAAAACTTAAAACAGCCCTCGGAAAATATTGACTACTGCTTATCTGCTTAACCCAATTTAATTTTTTCTGGGGAAAATTAACTTCCATGTACCTTTTCGTTCATCAAGAAATTTCTGGAGCATTAAATATTTTACTGCACCGTGATGATTTAAATAAATTGTATCCATAAATCGATTTTAACATTAACATTCGTACCGTAAAAAGATATACAGTTTCATTAAATTAATAATTTCATATGAAGGCTTATGCTAATTTAATGTAGTAACGAAATCTTATATCATGTAATATTTTGTAAGGATGTTTCCATATACTTAACATAAACCAATAAATCTGGTAACTCTTTCGAAAGAAATTCACTTAACAATAAATGTTTTACTTGCAAAGACAGAGAGAGAGAGAGAGCAAAAACAAAAATAAAACAACACAACAGCCAACAATATTGACGCGTGAAAAAGAAAAAGTACCTGTTCTATTAACAAAATT
Organism: Pollenia labialis; assembly: GCA_949318255.1. Classification (NCBI taxonomy): domain Eukaryota; kingdom Metazoa; phylum Arthropoda; class Insecta; order Diptera; family Polleniidae; genus Pollenia; species Pollenia labialis. The sequence continues at coordinate 112,871,684 of OX439141.1, forward strand.
CAGTTATTCTCACACCACAAAGAACAACATACATTGTTTAATGTCTACACATAAAAAAGGAAGAACACAAAATTATAGACAAACTAAAAACAACTAAAAGCCGCTACCATTAACGAACACAAAGACAGGGAGTATTAAAAATTATCGAAGATTTGAACGTATGAATAACCAGACAGGTCGTCCGGTACATACGGACAGTTGAGGAGCTACTAACATCTAGTGTAGTAGACTAAAGTGCCGCTTAACTGACAATTTTTGATTGAATTCCCACATGAGTTGTAAAGGCCGTCTTCATTGCAATACACAATTGCCACAATGATCTGTAAAGGTAAGTGTATTTAAGTGAACATGGGAGTGTGTGTGTTTTTGTGTGAAAAAAAGTGATAGACATCTGAAACATGAAAGACGCAATCAGTTTTTCCCCATTTTATTTTGTCTCTAAACACAACACTACAAAAGTATGGGAAAACTTAACTAACGATCGGGAACTTCAAATGTCAACCCCCTCCTTCAAAGTGAAACAGTGGACGGGTCTTAGATTTTAAATCTATTCAGGGGCAAGTGTAGTCTTTTAAGTATGAGGGTAGACTGAAAAATGATTTAAGATGAATATAAAATATTATTGAATAAAATTATTCAGATATAAGATTTTTAAAAATTTCAAAGAAATAACTTTTCAAGCTCGACGTCATTTATTCGACCTTTTTTTTATAGAATCTCAAAGAAATAAATATCTGGTTTTTCAACAAGAACTTTGTTTTTTAATTTTAGCAACACCACCAACATGATAGTTTTTACATAGTAGATACATTGGCAATTGTTACCATGAATAAAATTACGCTCTTAAATGACATTAAAATAATTAAAACCCACTATGAAAATTGTGGTTCTGTTAAAGTAACATTTCTATTTAGAATTTGGTCGTTAAATTTGAGTCGTCAGGCTCGACACGAAATGTGCCAACATCAACATCAGTGGATAATTTAGCATATGTTATTGACAGAGTCTATAAGGAGCCAATCGAATCAATTGCAGCCTTAAAATTCAAAATCCGTGATGTGATTAACTGATTATTTACTGATACTTCACTTGATATTTGTGAACTAACAATAATCAATCAACTATTAAAACTAATAATTGTTGAAACATTTTGTCTAACCAGTACCAAACAAAAATTTATTGGTAATACATAAAATTTTAATAAAGTGTTAGTTGATTGTCATCCTCCATTTTCATGTAACGAGATCTGAAGTCTCATTCGTAGCCGCGGTGTATGCGATCGTTGAGTAAGTTTCGTGTCAGAAGATTCGGCTGAGATTCCAAGCTTTCTGAATATATTGTGCACTATGTCTGACAATGTCCCTTTTAATAGTGTACACTGAAAGAATTATCTTCACAGATCTAATGGATTTTCATAACAATCCACTGAAAAATTACATTAAAGGTCAACCTAAGTAGCGCTTTATTGGATTAATGAAGAATGTTTCATTAGCCTTAGTTAATGTTATATTTCATAAAATCGTTGAAAATTCTTTTAAAAAGAAAAAAATTTAATAATAATTTAATAATTAATTCAGTGTTCATTGAAATTTCTGGGCAACTTTTTTTTTCTAATATACCACGGAGCAACTGTTTTCATTAAAATCTTATTTCGGAATCCAACATTTTTTATTTTTTCGAATTCTATGAGCTAAATTTCAGTTATGTATTTTATATTTCGGAATCTTTTAAATTTTCTACGCAGTTCCTCAAAAGTTTATAATCAAGGGCAAGTTTTGAGTTCCTCCCTATTAAACAAGTGAGTTGCACTAGTTTCAATTTTGTCTGTATCGATTTCGCCTCTATGTGAGGTTTCCATGTAAGCCGCGGCAATCAAGGTGAATACCGAGGTATTTTACCTCGAAATCTGGGGTACATACTAGTTGTTAATTCGAATTCGGGGACAAGTTTCAATTCTGAGAGTAAAAGTTACATGAATACAAAGAAGGGGATTTAAACCAACTTCTTAAAGCCAATATCATTGACGTATTCTCTAAAGCCTTGCCGGCAAATATTAAAGCCATATTTGCTGATGGTGTAAAAGCTGCCATATTTCAAAAGAAAACTGAGGGTAAAAACTAACTAACTAATGGTGTTTTCTTTTCTACAAAAAAATGTGCCTTTTTTTTAAAAAATTCAATTTGGTGTCTTTTTCTTAAAAATTTTGCTCCCGAAAAAGGTGGCTTGTTTTATTCTAAAAAACTCATGCTTTTCTGGAGCAAAATTTTTAAGAAACAGACATCAAATTGCATTTTTTTAAAAAAAAAGGCAATTTTTTTGTAGAAAAGAAAACACCATAAATAAACGTTGAAACAGGTAAAAATAACTGTTAGTTACGAACACTACCAGCTTTCTTTTTGTAGAAATTACGGTCGTAAGTATGTAGTTTGCAAAAGCTTACGAGTGTTTGGAGGCAACCACTGCTTGATCATATAAATGTGTCCTTCAAAAAGCTTGCGAAGCATCAATAAATAGTGCCAAGCAGTATTTTTTCTTCTCAAAAGACTTTCGAAGAGAGCTTACGAGTAAATTTACTTGCTTAGTGCCATGTATTCTTCGAAGCCAAAATTGGTGCACAAAGATAATTTTATTCCGATCTACAACTGTAGTTTGAAAAAGTAGTTGAAACTATTAAAAAAGGCCAGATTGGTCCACACAATGCCATATTTTTGCACAGAAGGCCAGATTGGTCTACGGGTATCTCTAATTTTTACCTAAAATTTTGAATTTTTGCGTCTAGGCCCCCATTTTTTTAAAGTCTTCTTATAATTTGTAAACTCATTTTCACTGTTTCAACTTAAATAGGTTAAGAAGAATGCTGCTAGAGAAAATTAACGTTTTTATAAAAAAAATACTTGTTATTATTCTTACTAATTTTTTAACGACTTAAAATAGTGATTTTAATATACTAAAAATATATGGGGCGTGAAGTCTTCCAAATTTTCTTCAATGCCATTTTGTTATTAAAAATAGCTAAAATTAGTTTTCTATTTTACCTGACTTCTTGAAAAGCTTCGCTTAATCTCGAATGAAATTTTATTCAAGTAAAAGTAACTATGTTGAGAGGTTAATAAAGAGCGTTCACATTAGTAAAATTTTCCACCAAACTTTTTTGAAATATTCAGAATACCTTTTCAGTTTATTCCTGTTCTTTTTTTTTTGTTTTTTTTTAATTTTTCAATGTGTTTTAATAAACAGGTAGGTCGTCAAAATCAACAATACGTTTGATTATCTAGACATATAGTAGTAGCCCCACTGCACTATCACTCACTCATCTAGCCAACAAACACCACCACCAACTAGTCACTCAAAAGCGCGACATTTTAGCTAACCAATCCATCGATCAAACGTATCAATTATGATGACAGCGCGCGTTCATAGCGTTTACATTTATTCTTTTTTGCTTCAGTTTACTTCATTTAAAAACTAAAAATGTTTATCCTGCTTTTATATCTTAGATGGCATATCGTCAACATAGCCACCAATCAAGCCAACTACCATTAAATTTGAATAATATTAACGCGATACTTTGAGCTGCAGCAATCGAAGAGGTTTGTTATAGGTAAAAATTATCGTCATAATAACTCTACTGTTTTACAGACCCACAGACTTTAATATGTCTTTCTGTAACCATATGTTGCGCAGTGCATATCAATGTGTAATATGACTTGCGATAAACGCAGATTGAGTTGAAATACACTACAGAGAGTAAAATAAACAGACGTATTGAACGAAAAAAAACGCCACTTGTTGTCACCATTGGACGATGTCTGTATAAATATTGTAAATAGTTCTTATATTAGAAGTGTTGGTAAGTATTCCAACTTGCTACTGCAACTGCTCCAGTAGTTGTTTTTTGTCATGGCTATTTTAAAATTCTAATGCGGTTTTTTTTGTTTTCTTAAATCTGATAACAAGCTGACAGATAGTTAAGTCTTGTTAAGTTAAGAATTTAACTAGACAGTTAATATTTTTTATTCTCTCACACACATCATATTAAAGTATGATGTTTTTATAAGGGTAAGTGTAAAAGTCTTTTCTTAATAAATTGTATTTTATTATGTTTGGACATATCAAGTTTCATAAATAAAGAAGTAAGTGCCGGTTCACACACGTCAAGTCTTGAGTTTTTAGGAGAGAGGGGAAAAGAAATTGCATTCTCTCTTCCCTTCTCTCCTAAAAGCTCAAGACTTGACGAGTCAAACTTGACGTGTGTGAATCAGCACTGACGTCACGAATTAAGCGAAAAAGGAGTTTTTAAATGTAAGCGAAGATCTCGTGAAAACCTGATTTGATGGAGAAATTCTGAGCACAGATTCGGATCATCGCAACTCAAACCTTTAGAAAAGTATTCTCTAGTCCATGGGTCAAAAAGTTGTTGGGCTATGTTTTCAGAAAAAATTGAATTTTTGAATATATCAAACGCTAAATCATTAACATGAACAACTCAACATTTAAAAATGTTTAAAAGAGGCAGAAAGCTGGCTTTAAAAAACGATTGCAATATTTTATTAACATTGGCCCATATTCATAGTCAAAAATAAAGTCGACTTTAAATAAAAACCGGTTTGAAATGCATGTGAACACCATTGTTTTAAAATATACTTTAAAAAAAGTCTACTTTATTTTTGACTATGAATATGGGCCATTGAGTTCCAAAATTGTTGAAAAAGAAAAGTAAAAGAATATATTGACGCCAACTAAATGTTCGTCGTCGCTACAGGTTTGATTTGTGAACTCAAAATATTGAGATGGCCAAGATAAAGAAGCATAATTGATTTCGATGCATATCAAATTTTGATGGGAATAACCCTTCCTCCGCCCTAATATTTACACCAAATGAAGTAAAAGCCAACATTCTCTAGCTGGAAAGCACAAAAAATGGAGATTGATTGTTCATTAGCGGCAGATATTTATTAAAAGTTTTCATATAATAATAAACAATCAATAAAGTGGCCAACAAGTGCATAATTGAAATTAATTGGCACAATTAAAATAAAAGCAATTTATTTATTTTATATAAAAGTTAATTTATCGCAAAACGTTTAAAAAGCAAGAACTGAAACTAATTACTCTTAATTTAGACTTTTATAGTATCCATTTTTTAAGAGGTTCTTTTTTACACAATTTTCAAAGGAAATATTTAATGTTTAATGCTAAATCCGCCTTTACGATTTTCTGTAAATGTTTAATTGTGACCAGTTTGGTACGTTTTGCAATGAATGTCATGCTTTAAAATGATTGCACAGGAAATACAAGATTTAGCAACAGGTTGATGTACTTTTTCTTAATTTTTTTTTTATCGTTTAATGAACGCCCGCGCATTAAACTGATAGTGATGTTATCATTTTGCGATTAAACGAAAAATGTAATAAGTAATCGATTTGAGAGTAGCCGAAGAATAGAGGTGATACGCAAAACCTGTATGAAACATAAGAAAATATTTTTAACATTTATTAACAGAAGGAATGTATGTACCTTTATATCGCCTTAATAGTGATCGTTTTAGATTAAATAAGTGATTATTTTACTTTATTTCTCTCAAGGTTAGGACAATAACTTACATATTTTATATTTTAAGTATTAAAAAGTTTGTAGGGTTTTTGTCAAAAGCCCCGCAAAAAGAAAAAAATCGTTCAAAATTTAAGTTTTTCTACTTTTTTTTAGTACAAGTCGTACTTAAATTTAAGTACGCATACGCGTGTAATTGTAATTGCTTGTAGAAACAACAACACTACAAAAAACTTAGAAAACGATTAGCTTGATTTGTATGGTAATAACAGACAGCAATACTACAAAAAGAAAAAATAAGTTTTTTATGGTCAAAAATAAAATTCCCATATTCTATTTGTTAAAACTGTGTAGCGAAATACATGCAATTTTCAAAGTAGAATGTTAACGAAAAGCATAACGGTGTTGCTGGAAGTGTCTTATAACTCCGTTAACAAAGGACGGAGCACAACAAATGTGATACAAACATGTGCAACGGTTTAGGTTTGAATCATGGCCAATTTCGGATTATTTCATGTATAAATTTGGGTTTAAATCGACATAGAAATTTATTTATCCAGCACATTTTGAGATTACCTTTTATCGCACTTTTATTAAGGTCAGTCGCATTTTCGGATTGTTTTAAGTAAGGGACACTTGAATAATCCGTACTTGAATCAAGCATTCTCTACTTGATTTAAGGAAATCCGTACTTACCATACAATTGACACCGCTTTGCCTTTACTTAAGTACGAATAGATTGAATTTTATTTTCAGTGTAGATATTGCACAACTATATTTAGAATCAAAGTACAAAAATTTTTTGTAGAAAAGTATTATATTTGTGGCTAAAAGTGTTAGAATAATAAAAAATAAGATTACAGGAAGTAAAATTTCTAAATTACACAAAAACCTTCAAAATTTTACAAAAATTATAAAAAATTTTTATAATTTTCTTTTAAGCGGAAATAAACAGAATCTCTGAAAATTAAAAAATGTTTTCCGCTTTCTCGAAAAGTTAAGTCTGGGGAAAAAACTGGTAAATCGGGCCAAAATTTTTTAGTTTGTTTTAAATTTCAATAAAATTGTGATGACAGATTATAGCTTACACTTCAAAGCATACAAATTATGTCTGAATTTGGTTCTTGGATAACTATGTTACTACACAGAAAAAAACTACGCGCTACTACGCGCGTTCAGGGTGCAAAAAACCAAACGCACATTGAGTTTTTCACTGATTTTGTTTTTGTTTTCTACAAAACGTAATAAAAAACTGAATGCGCGTTTGGTTTTTTGCACCCTGAACGCGCATAGTTTTTTTCTGTGTATTAATACTAGAGTGAATTGAGTAATTTTTTTCTTGTAACTTTAAGTTTTTAAGTTGATTTTTAAAGTTTATGTTTGATTTTTCTATCAAAGTTTTCTTTTTAAATTTGCAGTTATTTTTAAACCGCGTTAGTAATTAATCATGTGATTATTGTGATTTTCTTCGCGTTATTTTTTTTTTTTTTTGTTTTTGTTGATAAATGAAGTGATGCTATGCGAAACTAAGTGCTTATTTCATCTTATACTGTATCAAAAGTTATTATTATAAATTTTAGCTGCCACCACATGCCACTCTAGTAACGAGAGCATTTCTAGTGACTTCATCTATTTATATAAGATTAACGATATGCTATTTTGGATACAAAATTTTAGCAATTTACTTAAAGAAATAAAGAAGTTAAGGATTTTTGACCGGAATTGATTACCTGTACAATGTAATTTTATATTTTATTCATATCTAGTTTATAAAAATTAAAATGATGTATTGGACTTGTTTCCGGCAAATGGTGACTAAGAGTATACTAATGGGTAGTTTATAGAACATGAGCGCCTTACTCGTCCGTTCAAATTACATTTAAAACAAAAACAAATTTCGAAATTTTGTTTTTGTTTTTAATGTAAGTTGAACGGACGAATAAGGCGCTCGTGTTCTATAAACTACACATAAGTTTGTTAAGTTTGTAAGACCCAATAAAGTATATATTTATATTCTGGGCAAAGCTAAGTTTTTTCAGTCATGCATGTCCGTCTTTCCGTGTTAAAACACGCTCCCTTTCAAAAGACTCAACTAGTGTTCGAAAATAAGCTTTATATACTGAAAGACCCAAGCAGGGTTCGAAAATAACCAATATATACTGGTTCTTTCGTGTTCAGTTCGGTAGATGTGTGGAGAACAAACACGCTAATAGTGTTTTTAAAGTAAATCATTAAAAAAACGTTTCTCTGTTTGTGATCTTCGCAAGCAAAAAATTTATTCTGTTCTTATCCAACTCAACAAAAAGATAGAGAACATTTTAATGCGTTCTTTTTTTAACCACATACTTCGTAGTGTTCAGTCCAGCACATTAATGTTCGTTTGTTTCTATGGTAGTAAAGGACAAAAACAAAATGCCTAAATCAAAAATTAAAAACAAAAAGCCAACAAAAAATTGTACACAAACAAAACATGTACACCATACACACACACGGTACTCGTGCTGTGCTGTGAAGAACAGAGCATTATTTAAGGTTGGTTACTTTATTGAAAATGTTATGTTATGAACGCTATTAATGCCCGTAAATTCTACAAAAAGAAAAATAGTTGTGTATGTAAATATATCGTACAAAAGCTGTCATATTTTAAAAGAAAACTGAAGGTAAAAAATATATAAATACACAAACACAAAAAAAATAGATATCGATATTTTTCATTATTTTAAAACGTTTTTAAACGGGTTTGAGTGTAATGTAACTTACACTATCGATTTAAGATACTTAATTTACGAAGGCAAAATAAACGTTTAAATTATCACAATAATGTTACCGGATAGGTAAAGATAGCTGTTTGATACGGGCACGACCAGATATTTATATGTAGAAATTACGGGCATTAGCCATACGATAAATAATGTTCTGTTTATTTTCGAACACTGGATTCAACAAAAAAAAAAAACCATTTTGATGTCAAATTGTTTAAAGTTCTCCTTAGTAATTTGGGATTGAAATCCAGAACAATCGGGTCTGTAGGCCAAGAGTTAGCAACCGAAGTGTATATCAAGCTCCCTAAACAATTTGCTAAAAAATTATTATTAAATTTTGCACAAATTCGTTTTATATGACTAGAAATTATACAACTAAATTTTCTGAAGATCGGTAAATAATTTACCATATGGATAATATAAAGCCCGATCTCTAAGAACAGTTAAGTACTCTTAAATTAAAACCGAGTAATGCTATTATACGAAAAATTGGCGTTTTTATTTTTAAAAAACTAGATATCACGGTGCCTAATTTTGTTAGGATAAGTCCATAATTTACCATGTGGCGCATATAAAACGTACTTTTGCAAAAGACTTTAAACGTCTAAAACCACAATGAATTATAATATTATTAGGTTAGTTTTTATAAAAATTGGTTTGTAAATTTTAGATTAAAATCTCTAGCTATGGAGGGAACTTCTACTGGTTTTTAACTGCTGTTTATTAAATTAATCATAAATTTATAGTCTTTTTCTAAAGTATAACCTAAATTTTTCCAAAATATTTTTTTCTAAATCAAGTCAGATTTTACAAACTATTAAACCGATTACTTTAATTAATTTTTCAATTCAACAAATTATTAACACAAACACTTGAGTACCTTTAGCAACCAAACAGTAACGACGTGTGCGGTACCAAAATAACAACTTGCTAATGCCAGCAGAGCGACAAAAAAAAAGTAAAACAGGAAAGATAAAAAATAATGAGATCTTATTCTTTGGATGTCGCCAGATTTAAAATAATTCTTAAGCAGTAATAAAACACAAAACTAAATGGAAAATGAAACCTGAAAGAAATTTGAACAAAAAAAAAAAAACTTCAAGAAAACCACTCGTTTCTAAACAAAGCTCTATAGACTTTACACACATGTATGTATATAAATTGGGTGCGTAGTTATTGATGATGGTGAGTGAGTGAGTATAGCAGCAACAAAAACACATGAAAAATGTAACCTTGAATATCAACAGCATCTATGGATTTAAGCAGATTCTTACAATATGAACCTGTAGAAATAACTCCACACTCCATGAAAAGATATGAATACAAGCAGAATAAATATTTTCATTTTTTTTTGTCTCGGTTTATGCCATACTCCTCCACTGTCACTTGACAACAGAACATAACGACTTTGCAATAAGAGCAAATAATCGAACATAAAGGAAACTTGTTACATGCATAAAAAATAAATGAAACTTTAACAAAAAAAAAAAAATAAAAACATACACTATAACAGAATACTTGGAAACGGTATTGAAATTCTTAAGTCCAGTCACCCGCAAAAAAAGAAAGAATTGAAAGAAAAATTAAATAAAGAGAAAAGAAACAAAATAAAAATTGGTAGAGCTGATCTGTTCAAAATTATTAAGCCGCCTTTTAGGTAAAGATGAAGCTAGAAGGAACAAATTAAACTGACTCTAGAAAACTGCTACCGATTTCGAAAAATTCTTTAGTTTCGACCTATAGTAGGGTAGCCAGATATGGAATTGACAAAAAAAGTACATTGATGAAAAAAAGCAGTACATTTAAGAAAAAAAAGTACATTTATTTTTTTATTAAAAAACGTTTAAAAAAGTCGTTAAATAACATAAAATAACAATTTATTCAATTAAGAACATAAAAATGAGATCGTTAATAAATATAAGTAATAACTTAAAATTAGTCAGGTCTTTTCAAATTCAATTCTTTTTTTTTAAATAAAATTAATTTAAATATTTTTTAATACAGTGGCTGACAAATGTCTACATACGACTACATTGAAGATGTAATTCATTATCAAGAAAGTTAACAATAAAAGACCAAATTACTATCAAACAAGTTCTTTTGTAAAAAGTGCTGTTTAGATAATTTATCACACCTTAATTAATTAAAGCTTAATGACGCTCAGATTGATTAACTATTAAATCTGCTACTAGCAAAAAAAAACCAGAGTGGAAGTATATCAAAGGCTTTGGCTTTAAATTTTGCTTGTAACCAAACGTTTCATAAGTATAGCAAAAACGCCAGCAGTAGCTCTGCTTTTCTAGTTATATAATGTTAGGAAACAATCTAAATTCAAAGCCAAAGCCTTCAATGTACTTGTACCCTCAATCGCCATTGTAGATATTTTAACTGGGTGTTTCAAAGAACTTTTTTTCTACACTAAAAAAAAAATTATTAAAATCGTTAAGCACAGAAAAAAAGTACAAAAGGCGAAAAAAGTACTTTAGCGTACTTTTTTAGGTGTTATGCAGAAAGCAGTATATTGATAAAAAAAAAGTACGTGTACTGCTGAAAATAGTAAGTCTGGCAAGCCTAACCTATAGCCATAAAGCTTAGATGGAATGCTTTTATTTAGTCTCTGTTCACACTATGAACGATTTCTTTCAGAAAGTCTCAGTTTATTAGTATGATGGCATTTACATTACCTTTTATTTAAAATTAACTTTATTTATTTTATCAATATAACTTGACTTTACCCTTTGCTACGTAAGAAACATCTGACAACTAACCATGTGTCAAAATGTGTACCGTTCTAGTGCCTCTGGGGAATCTTTAATTAGTTCTATAAATTTCATTTAGAATTATGTTTAAAACGTTAGGACACAACGTTAAAGTATTTTACAGTGTTGTATCCGTTTGCAAAATAAGATCACCTTGTATGATTTCGTCAAAATCTAGTCACGAAATAAATAGATATTTTGAATGGGAAATCTAGTTAAAAAAGCTTAATTTTGCTTGAAATCTCGTAAGTACTAGATTTCGTGGTAGTGTAAATGAGGTATAAATAAATTTTGTGAAAAGTTTTGTCGCAATTGCGATTTAGATAAGGTTAGGATTAAATTAAGAGCTAAGTAATTAGGACTATAAAGTAATTATGATACACCAATGGTAGCAACAAAAAGGTTAATTAAACAGATGACCAGCCATGGGTTCTAGCTTTTTTAAATTCTCTTTATCTTTGTAAAAATTCTACAAAGCTGCAATACCAAGAAAAGTGTTCCATCATAAAAGTACAAAAAATTTGACAATAGTGACTTAAAAATGTTGTGCATTGTTGTGCTGGAAATATCCATTAGGCCGGAACGACAAAGTGCCTAGACAGATTATTTCCAACATCCTGCTACACAACTTCTTCGTTGCCTTTAGTGCGAAAATATCGTTGAGCACCTGTTTCAGGACGGTCCATCAGTAAACACCGTTCCTTAAAACGCCCAACTAAATTTCTTACTATGAAGGCGTCATAACAATTAATCGTTGATAGGAATAGAAATATTCGATCTATCTTCTTTATATAAAAAATAGGATGTGTGCGTGTATGTATGTATGTATGTAACGTATGGACTCCAAAACGGCTGGGACAATTTTGATGAAATTTTCAGGGAATCTTCAGAATAATCAGGCGGGTGATACTGTAAATTCTGATTTTTGGTCTGCGGGCGGAGGGCCGTGGCAAAATTCAATATTTATATAAAAAAAGTGGTGTAAAAAATGTATAGTAATTCATAAAAAGAGAACAGCTGGGCCGATTTCTGTAAAATTTTTTGTCAGTTGTTCGCATTTTCGAGAAGGTTTTTACAGGAGAACATTTTGGAAAATCCCTTCAGAAAAGTCGGAAAATTGGAAAAAGCGAAATTCGAGTTTTTGTATAAAATTTTGTGTAGTTATTCTTTAATGGCTTTCCAAATCAAACAATAGAAAGTTATTAGTGTAAATCATGGATAATTGCATTAAATGCGAAATGCAGATAGTTGGAAAATCTCTACGCAAAAGTCGGATAAATTGGAAAAATAGAAAATTGATTTTTTTGTACGAAATTTTGTGTTAAATTATTCCTTAATGGCTTTCCAAATGAAAAAATAGAAAGTTCTCAGCCAAAATCCGATAGATGGCGTAATACGTTGACTTAGACTTTGTGCAATCTGACAGTTGTCATTTAAAATTGGAGCGAGGCGAAGTTCGCCGGTTATAATAAATAAATTATTAGTGCTTAACATAAATCGCTTTCAGTTTGCCTATCAATCGGGCAGGTCTATGGTGACCGCAATCCATCACGTCATGGGTACGATTGAGAAGGCACTGGGGGCAAGGCAAATAGCTCTGTGTGTATTCGTCGACATTCAGATCCTGAGCCTTTCTTCGGCGTCCCTGTGGGTCACATCAGGGGGACGCTACATAAATGGTCCGAGCGTGAATTCCTTCACGCATGGACGTCCACTTCTGGATTGAGACAGTCCTAAAGATTTGTGGCGCTGTCCCGGCACAGGGCAGGAAGGTTTCTGCTGCTTGAAAAAGCGGAACTTCGACTGCTTGTTGGCCTATTCACGGGGCACTGTGGTCTCAGGTACCACCAGTTTAAGTTGGGTAATTCACCTACCAAAATGTGCAGATTCTGCGGGTTGGATGATGAAACGTCAGAACATCTGCTCTGCTGCTGTCCCGCCTTAGGGACTTTTAGGCGGAAATTTTTCGGGAGGCATACAATGGGCCCGACCGACATCTATGATCTTCCAACGGGCAAGGTAGTGGGCTTTATACGCGGCCTAAACTTGACTTGGTGAGACATATAGGCTGCACAAAAGATCCCTTGGGTCGGGGTGCACATGGCCTTTACGTGTATATACTACTACTACAGGTGGTATATGGGCTACTCTGTAGAAAAGCAGCTGATTGCTGGTCACGCCGATTTATGTTATTTTTTTTTTACGCTGTCCTCTTACGGCTTGAGCCAACCGCATCATAAGGTCCTACTATTAATTAGATGGCAAAGAGATGTTTATTTCCTCATTTATGCCCGTAATTTCTACAAAAAGAATCCTGGTCGTGTTCGTACCTAACATTTATCTTTACCTATTGTAACGTTTTTTTTTGCCTACGTGTTTTTACCTTCAGTTTACTTTTAAAATTGTATAGCTTTACACCATAGATTTCTTTATGTAGAAATTACGTGCATTTACAATGTGCAACAAAAAACCAGCCTCAATAGTTGCAATGCGAAATAATACTAGACTACTAGTTGAGAAAATCTGCCAAAGTTAGCTCTAATATTCGAAATTTCGGCCAAATTTACTTTAAAGGTGTTTGGAATAAGACAAAAACTTATTTAATATACTAACTCTTAAACTCTCATTTTTTTCAACTTCCACACAAAAGTATACTCTACGACTATTTTTTGCGTCAAATTTCACTAGGAGTATTTAAAGACCAAAAGTTCGTGCAATTTATGTAAAATGATTAATTAAGGAAATTGGAAAAGAGGTGTATTCACATATTTTTTTTAAGTAGTGGTAACTAAGTCAAAACAGTGTTAAGTATTTCTGAGCTAAATGGTATATAAGGATTTATAAAAGAAATCGTATGGCATTTTTTCGAAAAAATAACCCTATATTTTCATTGTATGGGGTCTTTTTTGTCCTGTTAAAAAAAATAAATTTTACATAAAAATATGCCTTGTTTATTGAATATTTTCCGAAACAAACTGAACGATGTTTTTACCGCCAAAAATATTTCAGACTGAAGACATCTGAAATCATTTTTTAGCTTAGAAATACATTTAGTATATTTTTGTATTTACTTTTTCAAAATGCCTTTTCCAATAAATCAAAAAATTCAGGGGCCAAAATTTCGATATTTTGTGATATTTTGCTTTAATCTCAGCCATTTGTGGACCCAGATGACCCAGATATATTTCAATAGCATTTGGACTCCGACTATATGTGACACATATATTTATATATGTATGTATGGCCCCCATCATGTCTGGGTCTTCGGCTTTAAACACATAGAGGCACATTGATCAATTACCTTCGCTACCAATAAGGGCCCTGCATATGTATACTTTATAGCAGTGTTCGAAAATAAACACTAAATATCGCTCATTAGTGTTTGGTTCGGTAGATTTGTGTAAAACACAAACGTTTCCCTGTTAGTCATTTTTCGAACACAAAAATAATACTGTTTTTATCAAACTCAACAAAAGATGAGTAAATGTTCCGTTCGGTTTTTTTTGTGTTCGGTTCGGCTCATTAAAGTTCGTCCCTTTTGGCTAGTAAAAAAACCAAACGTTGTTTACAAAATACACATACGAAAAAAAAAACAAAATGCCAGCAAAATAATTTTACACAAACCAAATATATACACAAAACACACACAAGCGGCCGCTGCTAAAATTTTTTGTCTGTCAATTTTTGTATCAATTCAAAAAAAGAAACATTATAGAACATTAAAACATAATGTTTGTCTACAGTACCACTACAATTGTTCTATTTTTTGACGAAGAACAGAACATTATATCGGCTCTTTCTTGAAAATAGTTACAAACGGTAGAAGGGGTTGTATTTGTCTACAAAATCACTAAAAAAAATAGATATCGATCTTGGGGGTGTGAGCCGAACTGTAAATAATGTACTGTTTATTTTCGAACACTGCTTTATAGGGTCTAATATCAATATTGTAGAAATTACAAACAGAATAACAAATTTATACATATGAATGTATACAAACTTTCCCCCTGTAGTAAAGGGTAAAAATATAAAATTGTAAACCGGTATCTCTTGGCATCTAGTTGCTTATGGGCATGTTATTTACATAAAACCACTTCATCAACTACTACTTCCTCCTGTAGGGTATTATATACTGACATAACCGGAGATATTGTTACGCATTTGTATGATCTTTAAATTTTAAAAGCCGGTATGATTTTTATTTCGGCTTAATTTATTTGCTTTTTGTTGTGAATATGATCAATTCTTCCTTTTAAAAGTTTGGGTGTGTACGTTGCCTTCGTATATCGGTTTCAAAGCAATGCCTGTCTGTTTGTCTGACCGTCTTACAAACTGTCTGTTATATAGAATTTTTTATTTAATTTTAGCGGACTTGTTGATGTTGATATTATTAATTTATTATTTAATCAGTTGGTGTGGTTTGACTCGCCCTGAATGGCAATTTTTTGTTCTATCTTTCATAAAATGTTTCTCTCTCCTTGTTCATATTTGCTCTGTTTAAAAAAAAAGAGACACAAAACAACAAAAAATAAATAACAACCATCAATGACTGTCCGGCCGCAGCAAGTGTTTTCCAATGTATTTAGATTGTTTCTTTATTGTGCAGATCATCATTTAGTAAAGTCGTCTTTTTTTCCTCAAGTTTTTTTCACAAAACTTTTTATTCATAACGAAAACAACAAGAACTCCTTTGGTGTCCATCATAAACGTTTAGGGATCGTTGTGTATTTCAAAAGAAGTGGTTCCGTTTAAATTGCATGACACAACACTTAATTTAATATTTGTTCTTTAACATTTTTATGCAGGTTGTTTAAAAACGAAATGCACAAAAAATATTTTAGCAAGAACTACAAGAAAACGTTATAAAATTAAAGTAACGAAAAAACAAGTTAAATAAATATTTCTTTGATCACTGATCAATATGGAAGAGGGCACAATTTAATAATGATGACACTTAAAAATGTATTGCAATTTATTACGTCACCTTAAAATACTGATGAATGTGATAATGATCACATTGTTTTTAGTTTGGGAAGTTTTAAATTGCTTAATCTTTTTTTATATAAATTGAATTAAATTTTTTAATAATAAATAATTTTAATAAACATTTAAATTATTTAAGATTACATACAACAAAAATTTTTAAAAACTTACTGCATAAGCTATGATTTTTTGTTAAATAAAAAATTATATAAAAATTTCGATTTGACACAGCTTTAAAAGAAACACACTTTAAATTTTTGGTGTTATCTCAATTTTCGCATAAAGTGGAGAAACGTAGTTTCTGCATACGGCCACAGAATTGTAAATGTAAGCGGGTTAAGAAAAAACAAATTGCTTTGCTGTTTTCGCAAGAATGTCAAAATAAAGCAACTTGCCAGTTTAGTTTTTTAAATTTTTATATTTTTGTTTTAATAATTAAGCGCGAAAATAAAATCTTTTAATTAAAAATAATGAATTCCCAAAAATTGCTTTGATAATATTCTCTTAAGCTTGCCAAAATCATAAAAAATTATCACTAAACCTATCGAAATCCCTAAGATCTCAATAATCATCATTCTGACACCACCAAAGTCACTTATATTATGAAACATAGCCAAAATCCTAAAAGTTCCTATATCTTTCTTTAAGGTTTATAGCCAACTAAATTCTTGAAGGCTACCTTAAATTTCAAATCTTTACCTGGGAATTAACTATATTAAAAAAACATTTCGAATTGAAGGAGGAAGACGAAGGCTTAATAAAAAATGTTTTGAAACATAAAAGTCGACAAATCTTTAAAAAAAAAATTAAACCATAAACACTACTTAATTCATGGTTGCCCCGCTAGGCTAGTTGGAAGCGATCTAGTCTAATAGTATGAGGGTTGCGTGTTCGATTCTCGCCGAGACTTTGGTATGTTTCACTACAACGAGCTGTAGCTCTACACTATTGTTGCTCGGTACATTCAGTTAGAATATAAATCATTAAATATGTATCCAAAGTCTCAAAGAAAATATTAAATTTGACAAAAACCCTAATAAGTCATTTATAACCCTAAGCCAGTCAACATATGTCTCTTAGATACTTTTTTTATTTTATAATTAATTTACTTCTTGCTATTTTATTAGTTACTTGTTTTTTTTTTAAATATTATTTGTTTATTAATTTCTTATTGTTAAATCAAAAATGCTAAACTACGATATCAGGTTCTGCAGGCGAGAAGGACGGTCAGGAACAAGATAATGGGAATAAGTTGCATTAAATGGTAGTCGCAACTGGCAACAAAACGCCGAAAGTGGGAGGAATAGAAAAGTAAACCAAGCTTAAGCTCATCCCAAACTGTAACACCATAAGCAGAAGATATCTAGGGAAGGTTCAAAATGATCAAGGCCTTTTCTTTGTTAGCCTCCTTTATTAAATAAAATATTTCTTCAGTGGTTTCAGACGATAGCCTGTTTCTTAAAACAGTCTGAGAAATGTTAAGGAAGCTTAATATTCCCTGAACTAAAGCATTTTAAAATGGCAAGATATGTATGTATGTCTTCTCCATAGGTTATTTTTTTTTTAGTTTAAATACTCTTCTTCAAAAAACTTTGAGTTCTAAATCACTATGAAGCTTATAATTATAATACCACCTGACCTACTCCCTTTAAGAAATTACCCTTAATTTTGGTGCTGCCATCCTATGGTAAGGGTTTGCACAAATTATTTGTGGGATTTCTTTTGCGTTTTTGTATAAGATGTGCCACGCCCAATTAAAGACTTACAAATATTTTTGTAGCTAATGTTAAGCTCCAGGCAATATTTTTTTTAAATCAATTCTATTTGATTATGTAAAAAATATTTTTACTTTTGATTCTATATTTTTTTTTTAATTCCCTAAGCTAAACCCACGAAGCTCTTCGCTTGTCTGCAGGAAACCAGATTCTCTGGTGGGTATCGACACCGCAACCCCGGCGCTGATAGACTAGCTCAGTACCAGCAACCCTTCCGGGGCACCCCACGAAGCCCTTCGGCTTGTTGTGTCAGAGGAGTAGGAGCCTTTGTGGAGCAAACAAACGCATTTTAATTTTTAGGTTTCAATCTGTTAAATGGTTCGATTTCAGCCTTTAACTTTAAATTACGAATATAACGCCACTACTCGTACAATTGAATCGATAAGTGCAGAAAGGGAACTTTCATAATAATAAATTCAAGTTTTATGTTCTCAGCTCGTAGAGATGAGAACTGACTTAAAGTTATAGTTGCTTAAGATGACACTCTTTACACTGGTTTCTTAGCAGTACCCAAAACAGTTACATGAAGTAAATGTCAGTAGTTCCCTTTGAATTTCTTTATAAAATTTAATAATTTGATGAATTTTCAAAATACAGAAAAAATCAAATAGTTTAAATTTCAAGGTTTAAAGAATTACTACAGCAGATTTTTTTTCCCGGTCCTTAGCTCTAAGAACAGGTTAATTTTTGCAAATATTTAGCTTATTTAAAACTATTTTTCTCAATTTCTAATACCCTAATTCAAGTATGTTAATTCTAATGTCATTTCAATTTTGTTTCAAAACTATTTTGCTTTCAAACACACGCTTTCGTATTCAAATATCAAAAACGCATTTATCACTTCAACATTTTAACATAAAAAACTACATTAGCATATTCTGCATATTCTGCGCATGCTAAATTTTTAAAGAAAAAAAAAATATAAATATTCTAAATAACCCAAGTTATATAAATAAGTCTTAAGGAACGAACCACACACAAAAATTGGCATTTGCATTTAAATTTGAAAATTGCTTAATTTAATTTTTATTTATATGCAACTCTAACAACCAATAAATTACCATGGGCAACAAAACTTCAAAATCGAACGAGAAAACGAAAACTAATCCATTATTTAACACTAATTGCCAAATAGAGACTTTTATATTTATTTTATTTTTACGCGAGTACAAACCAATAACCACCATAAAGTCAGTTTTACTCTTTAAGGCATTGCGTTTTATGCCACTTAGACATTTAAGAATCGTAATAAAAATATATTTTACTTATACGAGTAGTGTAAACGTACGGCACAGTGTAACTACATTCAAATAAACAAGTGCGTTAAAAATTAATAGTCTAGTAATTGAATGTAAAATATCTTGCCAAACATGATGTTTTATATTACCAGGCACATCGATTGTATGTGCTGAATAGCAGAGGAGGCTGTTAAGGGGTACTTCAAGTAATTAAGATGTTAAATAAATTGTTCACATAAAGTAATTGGTTTAACAAAAATATATACATATTTATAAAAAAAAAAAACAAAAACAATAATTGAAACCAAACCAAAACTTAAATTAAAAATAATTTATGGTTTCTGTTTACATTTTTGTTTAAATTTTAAATAAAATGTACGTGTGTATGAGGTTTTATCTTGTTGTTACAAAAACCCTTTTATTTTTAAGAATAAAGGTATTTTTCTCTTTGTTTTTTCTTTTAACTAAAGAACGCTGTTTTTAACCCAAGGACAAAATCACCTGTACCCGTATAAATATAATGAACCTGCTGTAGGCTCATTATTATTGCCAACATTAATTTTGCTTTATTTTCTTTTAAACCTTAAAAACAAAATCTAAATAATAAAAAAGAAACGTAAAAAGGCAACAAGCGGCAAGCAATTGCTATGACGACGACAGCGACTTGGTGGTTATTTGAAATCAACAAGATCAGCACGATCGACAAGTGCTTACAGTGGAAAGAACGTGCTAAAATGATTAAAGGAAATTCTAGCACATTTTTAGTTTTCGGAATATCCTATCTTTTCATATCCAGCGTCAAAACTATTAACTTTTCACACCGTTTTGGAGAAATCGAAGCTTTGAGCTACAACTTAAATTATGTATAGTCTCAATACGTATGAAATTTTCGTCTATTGGTTTTTAACGTAATAGAACTTTTTTAAAGAGCTTGGTAAGCAAAATTATGTTCATTTATAATATTAATTTATTTGAATATCAGTCCTCGGCATCCTTCAAGAAAAATTTTTTTCTTTGGCGCAGTAGGTCCCGCATTGTTAGGAAATACTAAGCCAGAAGAAACTCTAATACCACAAAAAATTACACATAAAAAATTTGACATAAACACTTTTATTGAAACGGGAAAAATATTAATAAGTTTAGGGCTAATAAATTAGTGCAAGTTAAACTCTCTTTTTGATTTAAATTATGTTTATTCTAGCAAATCTATAATAATTTAATAATAATAATTTCAACCAGCTCTAAACGCATAAAATTGGGGGTTTAAACTACGAATAATAACCAAATGAATTGACAACATTTAACGCAGTGCTGCCACATTATTATTTTTGCACTACACATAATATATGGGGCACTGATTTACAGCTGTTAAGTTTCAACCACATATACATTTAAGTTTATTTATTTATTTATTTATTTCTTTATTGGTATTCCTATACAACAGGACTTAAAGTCTTATAATTATAGTACAGGATAAACAATTCGTAGCAATTTCTTATGTGTCACACAATAAGTTTAGTTCAACTAAACCAACGTTTGAACATTCATTGATTTATTTTGCTTCATTGTAAATGTGTTTTTATTAAAAAAAACTTAAATTTTATATCAGGTATAATTTCATTTAAATTGGGTAATTTTGCTTCATCTCAAGTGTAATTTTGAATTTTGCTGGTGGTAACACTGATTAAGGTACACATAGAATTGAAAAAATTTGTTTAGCTAAGCCTGACGTATCTGAACCAGCACCAACTAAGCTAAATTCTCTTCCTAAATAACACACCAACCTGATATTAGAATATATTTTCTTGTTTATTGGAAAATCATTAGGAATTTGTTCTCTAATATCAGTTCTTTTAAACCACTGTTCCTCAACCAACGCAATTGTTATTGGAAGCACTAAAAAAATGTACGTATTAGGAACAAAGTATATTCCGCAGTTTCCATACACAAAAATAAACAACTCGAATTCAAGTAATACAGAAGAATACGTACTTTTAATAGCAACAACAGGTACTTGAATTGAAAAGGGTCCCAAGAACACTTAAAATAACTTTTATCCTACACATCATTATCATCAGCAGCATCATAGTCATCGTCATCATTTAAAAACATCAGCATCATCAACGTTTAAGCACAACCCACATGATCACTATTTTGCTCTAAAACTCTACTAGACATACACGGCCAATAATCCACGGTATAATCACCTACAAAACGGCCCTCAACCTAACCAGCATAATAGAGTAAATAAGTGGTCATACCAATGAAGAACATAATGCTGCGTACACCACCACCGCAGCTATGAAAAAATACTCCATTCGAAAAAACAAAAAAATGAATTGGAAAGATCATCATTGAAAAATAATCCTCGTACTTTTTGTTCGGTATAAACGTGTATCGCTCCAAGGGCAAAAGTAAAGCAGCCAGCCACAACAGCAAAATAATCAGAAAGCCAAAAAAAAAAAAATCCAGCTAGCAGGTTGTTTTTGGTTGAAAAAAATTCTTAAGAAAAACAAAAACGTTTTTTTTTTTCTATAGACACGATTTTTAACGAGTTAAAGATGGAACAAATAACAAAAAGCATAAAAACTCATTTCTTACGAAAATTTGATATAACAAACGCATCATCAACAGAACAAAAGATCTTTTATTTAAACCAGGAAAATATACGTCGTAACGATGAAAAAATAACATAAAATTATATAAATATGCTACGCATTGAATTCTTTTGTAGTTTTTGTGGTTTTGTCCACATTTCTTATTTGCCGCAAATGAATGCGTGACCGCTAAGACTGCTCTCCGAAGTTTTGTATTTTGCTATTACGATCAGATTTACAAAGTGCGTGAATTGACCGATCGTTAAGACGAAAATGGCTAAAAATTTAAACAGAAATTACAATTAATGAAAAATGGTTAACTAATTTTTAATCGAAGTTTCTAATTTTATGTATTTAAAGCATGGACAAACGACTTAATTTTAAAGTCATTTTCCTTATAGATAATATAATGCATCCCTAGCGGAAATTAAGGTTAACCCTAGAATGTCGGATTGCTTAAAATAAGATTGCGCAGAAATCTAAGGTAATGCTGATATAAATATCAGTACGCACGCCAATAAGCTTACCAAGCATGGTATTTACCTAAATGACAATTTACATAGTTCAAATTAGGCATTCAAAAATGACAGACTGCAACTTTTTTTCTTTAGGAAAACTCTACTACTGGACAAGTCATTGATTTTGGGTATTACAAAGATACTGATATCGGAACTGATATGGAAACTAAGGTAACTTACTGATAGTAATTGCGATATTTTCGACTTGAGAGTTTGGATAATATGGATCATAACCAAGTTATATATTCTGCATAAATTAATGATACGCTTAAGCTGTTATGATACCTGCTATTTTTTGTATTTTTCTATATTGGAGAACAATGCAAATATATTTGCATAGGAAAACTGACTAAGTGTAAAGAGTATGATTATATCATAACAAATCTTGAAATGTCAAACAAATATACATGTGTTATCGATAAATAATCTAAGACTGTCAAAAAAAATATAAAATTTTTTAACTTAAAATTGACATTTCCTGATTAATTGTTAGCACTGTTGCCAATTTTTTTAGTTTTTGATCGAAAGAAACGGTTTTTAACTTTTTTTTGCGATTTTTAACTTTAATGACGGTTTTTTGTGGGGAAAAAACGTGGGCAGTATTGTTTGTTTTGTTTACATTTTATCAAATTGTATTTCTTGTTCTTTCTCGCATTTGTTGTTTCATTCAGTCAATCCTAAAAAAATCCAATACAATAAATGGCAAGTATCATAACACCTTTAGCATGTTCCTGAAACTTCAGTGTAATTTTCGATATGTAAAAAATTCATTTTAATTATAATTTTTACAAATTATCATACTAAATTTTTTGATTGCAAGCACAAAATAAATTCTCGTTGTACTCAGCCAAATTTATTTTAATGTGCCATCAACAAAAAAAAAAGAATAATTATTTTGTAAACTTTGTCATGAAAATTTCCCATATTGTTTTAATAAAAATTTAATAAAAATGTTATAACATTATATAACTTAATTAACTTTTTTTAATTAGATAAATTTTCATATTATTCGAATGTGTATTCTAAAGCTACGGTCACACTTATTAAATATTTGACCAAATAAGCGTAACCCCCTACTTTTGCCAATAGTCATTTAGATTTAACATGTTCTTAACATTACAAAATAAACTAATTATACTACCAGGCATAGCAAAAGGTTGTTTTTGGTAAAATGTGGTATTATAATCTAAATAACTATTGGAATTGGCGGAAATGATTATTTAGTTTGCTTGTTGGTCCCGTTTTTTTCGTCAAATATTTGATAAGTGTGACCGTAGCTTAAGTCAAATTAAAAATTTTAAAAGCTTTTATACTTTAATAGTCTTATTCGTTCAATATTTTCCAGGAACATTTTATATGCACTATCAGAATTTTAGTTTGTATATATCTGTTTGAAAATAAACGGAGCTTTAACATAAACCCGCAAATGCTCTAAAAAAAAAATAATCAGTTCAAAAAGTAGTCATGTAGCCCTCAACGCCATAATATAAGTTACCGCAATGTCGCAGAGGGTAGAACTGCAACGAATTCTGATGATGAGAATATGGTTATTTTCAAAACGTAAATTCAACTCGAGTTCGATCCCCAGCACAGCCAAGAATAAAAATTATCAATAAATTTTAATTAATTTCATGTTGTAAAATTCCTTCTTTCAGTAAAATAATTTAATTAAAATTATATATTATGAACTAAAGTCTAACTAGATACTCAAACTAAAATTTTACAAAAATAATCCTGATTTTGATTATGGGATGGCAGTAAATATAACAAGATATAATATGCGTTATTTACAATTTTTGCATTAATTGACCATAGGCAATAAAACCATAAGGCCATATTTTTCAATGGAGTGAGAAATAACACCATATGGCCAACACCCACACCCAGAGAAAAAACATCTTTAAATGTAACTAGATACTCAAACTAAAATTTTACAAAAATAATCCTGATTTTGATTATGGGATGGCAGTAAATATAACAAGATATAATATGCGTTATTTACAATTTTTGCATAAATTGACCATAGGCAATAAAACCATAAGGCCATATTTTTTAATGGAGTGAGAAATAGCACCATATGGCCAACACCCACACCCAGAGAAAAAACATCTTTAAATGTGGTCACCTCCAACAAAACTATTTTTAAATAAAATGTTAAACATATTCGGTTTAATTAGGCCTGCCTCAAAAAGCCACAATTATATAATGGTTGCCTCCGAACATGTTATGTTTAATAATAACTTAAATATATTAAACATTAATAATAGCTTGGTTGGGTTTCAACCATAGCATACTGCTCTTGGAAAAGAAGAAAATACTATTTTTAATTTAAAAACAAATTATTGTCATATTTAACAATAACATGTTTAGAGGCAACAATAATATGATTGTGGCCTCTTGGTGGAAGACTAATTTAACTATAATATGGTTGTGGGTGACAAAAATATACATACATAAAATGTTTAAAATTTTCTTTAAAAATAGTTTTATTGGAGATGACCATATTTAAACATGTTTTTTCTCCGCCTGTAATAACTGTAAAACCATAATAGTTTAGCAACCAAAGTAGAATTAACGCCAAATCATTGTTATTGCCAAGTGGAGGAGCGGGGGACGTGAAGACCGACTTTGCGGTAAAGTTTTAGTCAATGAAGCCGATGTTTGTTATAACAATATTGCATACCTTTTTGCAAAATTTCGAGTGTAATTATTTTTGTATATACATTAGGGGTATAACCAAAAAAATACCTATCACGACGGGGTTGCCACTGATGTATATATCAAGAAAACAGTTTTTTGAGATCAATTTGGATAAAAAACCTCCCCCCAAACCGTTTTTTCCATTTTGTTCAAAAAAAGAGTATCCGTGTTATTTTAACATAATTTAAACTGTTTGGATGTAGTATAATTGGTGGTATAAGGCTTATTTGTGAAATAGTAAAATAGAACTGAATGTTTTTTGTTTTTACAATAGAGATAATAAGGGTCCTCATGATATCGTTTATAAGTCTCGTAATCTGTGCAAACTGTGCATTTTTACGCCCTCGTAAATGAACTGTCAAAAATTGTATGAGAATTCATTTACACAAACTTGGTAAATTTGCCCAACAATTTTGTCTCGTAAACTTGCGCTGTTCAATTGTGCATTTATACAAACAGATCTTTTAATGATTTTAACGTCGTTTTCAATGAAAAATCCAAGTGTCTATAAATCACAAACAATAAATTCTAGTAATAATTTCAGTAAATTGGTCTTTTGGCTTTCTTTGAGCATTTTTAAAAGCAAATTTCTCATACATACATATTAATCACAAATTTAAACCCAAATTTTTATATTTTTGAATTTTAATTTTTAATTTATTTTTGTATTGACGTTTCTTACAAACTGACATTAATTGTTTAAAATTACACAAAAGTAAAAAAGGGGCTTCATGAAACAAGACTCGTAAGTTTGCGCATTTGCACAAATGGCAATTTTAAGCGACATCATGAGGACCCTTATTGTATTTTTAATTAACAAAAAAAATACAAATACTAAACTTCAAAGTGATTTGGGGGGGAACTTTTTTAACGCCCGCGAAAAAGTGACCCCAATTTTTATCATAGATTTTCATGGTCTATATGGCATGGATAGGTATTTTTTGATAATTTAAAAAATTGTTCAAAAGTTATACCCCTAATATACATATATAAAATTGTAACGTTACTGACTGACTCACTCATTGACTGACTCACTGATTCATTATCGCACAGCCTTAACGCCTGAAGCTTAAAACTTGAAATTTGGACCAGAGATGCGCCACTCCCCAAATCGATACACTAAGACGGGATTTTTGGAAATTCGAATACTTTGGGGGTAAAAAAACGGTAAAAACGGGAAAATTCGGTAACCTTATATCTCCAAAACTAAAAGAGATACAAATAAAATTTAATACTTATCATTGTTCTTTAGAAAAATAAGGGGTCTTTTACTTTTTTGAAATTTGGCCCTTTTAGGTAGTAAATAGGTAAATCCTGAATTTTAGTACTTTTTGACACCCCATCTATCTTTTGAACCAATAAACATAGAAACAAAGTTTATACCACATTCGAAACCTATCAAAAAAATACGGATATAAATTTGGTACTTTTTCGAAATTAGAACATTTAAGGGGCGAAAATCGTAACTATTTTTGGTACTTTTTTTACAAAACATTTTTATTTATTCATTGACATATTCGTACTAAATTATGGGCTCCCACTATAAAAATTAAATTTTTGATACTATAATGGGGGAAAAATAGTACCAAAAAGGGGAAAAAAAGAAATTTGATATATTGCTTTAGCTTTTTTGGTTCTACAACTGGTATTTTTGGAATTATCCTTAATGTTGTACCTTTAAACATAAAATACAACATGCAATGTCCTAAAGGGGATTAGAATCTATGACGGAATTTGGTGGTACTTTTTTGTTCTTTTACTAGTACTTTGTGAATTTCCGTTATTATTGGACCTATACACATAAAATTAAACATGCTAGGTCTTGGGTGAATAACAATCTGTTAGAGGGATCTTTTTGGTACTTTTTTGTTTTTTAACTGGTACTTTTTTTAAATTTTCGTTAATATTGGTCTTATGAACATAATTAAATTAAACCTGCAATGTTCTGAGTGAATGAGCATCTCTAAAAGCGGTTATTGGTACTTTTTGAATATCCGTTACTATTGGAGTTATAAACATTAAATTCAAGATGCAATGCTTTGAGTGGATAAGAATCTATAAGAGGGAAGATTTTGATACTTTTTGTTATTTAACTGAGACATTTTGAATTGCCTTTAGTATTGGACCTAGAAACATAAAATTAAACATGCAAGGTTCTGAGTAAATGAGAATCTGTAAAAGGGCTTTTGGATACTTTTTTTGTTCTTTAACTGGTTTTCTTTTTTTGAATTTCCGTTGATATTGAACGTAGCATCATTAAATTCAACATGCAATGTCCTGAGTGGGTGAGAATCTATAAGAGGGATTTTTTGGAACTTTTTTATTTATTAACTGGTACTTTTTGAATTTCCGTTAGTATTGGACCTAGAAAGATAAAATTAAACATGCAATTTCCTGAGTGAATGAGAATATGTTAGATGGTTTTTGGTATTATTTTGTTCTTTACCTGGTACCTTTTGAATTTCCATGTATTTGAGATCTAGAAACATAAAATTAACATGCAAGTTCCTAAGTTAATGATCTGTAAGAGGGATTTTAGGTGCTAGAAGGTTGACATTTGTACCGAAAACTGGCCTTTCGCCAAATTAATCCTGGTAACCTCATAAACTAAAAGAGTTAAAAAACATTAACACTTATTGTTGTTCATTAGAAAAATTCGCTAACTGCATATCTCCTAAACTTAAAGAGATACAAAAAATGGAATACTTAATATTGTTCATTAAAAAATAAACGAACAGCTGCCAGGAACTTTTTTGAGGTTCGGCCTTTTTGGGGTGTAAAAGGACAAATAAAAAATGTTTCACATTCGTAGCTTATCTAAAAAATACAAAACAGATTTGGACCTTTTTTGAAATTCAAACGTTAAAGGTGTGAGTGAAAATCGTTCCTAATTTTGTTACTTTTTTCACAACATTTTTTCCATTTATCTATGAATATAAAATTGTAAAGTTACTCTGATACATTAATGGGGTGAAAAAAGTATCAAAAAGGATAATACGGGAAATTAACTTTCTTTCATTTGCGTTTGTGTTCTACGAGTGGTACTTTTTGAATTTTCTATAACATTGAACTTATAAACACAAAATTATAAGTGCAAAGTTCGCTGTGAATATCAACCTATGAGATGAAAAATTTTGGAACTTTTTTGTTAAAACCTAGAAACATAAACTTTGGCATATAAATATGTTCATGAAAGAAAATGCCCTATTACAAAGTAACAGGTAAAATGCTACAATTTAAACATGTTAATATCTAGAAAAATAAACTTTGGCATTTAAATATGGCTACAAAGGAAAAGAAGACGCTAACGAAGTAGCGTGTTAAATGCTAGTAATATATAAAAAAGTGGCGAGTTGTAATTTTGGGTCTTAATGTATTCTTTTTAAACTTGTAGTTTCGTTTACTGCTCAGAATCACAATTTGGGTCGATATAACGATGGTTGGCTTTCTATATAAGCCTTGTACGCAAATAACAGGTCGCAATTTTCGAGATAAATTGATGAAATTTGGTACATAGGTTGTGATTGGCACAAGGGCCAAGCCTACCCAGGGGATGTG
The DNA here is from genome assembly GCA_949318255.1 of Pollenia labialis. Lineage (NCBI taxonomy): Eukaryota > Metazoa > Arthropoda > Insecta > Diptera > Polleniidae > Pollenia > Pollenia labialis. The sequence continues at coordinate 112,900,124 of OX439141.1, forward strand.
CAGCGCATCTTATGGGGCATAGTTAAAGCATCTGGAGAATATTGGATTGGTTTATTAATCAAGCATGAACGTACATCTCATACATTTTAAAACAGGACTTCATTGGGCTCAAAGTTGTAGCTTAGTGATTAACTGAGGCGATACGGGTATCAGTAGCCCCCGATGGACATGGTGAGGTCTCCGTTAGTTTGCTTCCTGTTTTTCAGGATGATTGCTTTCACGGACGCCTTGCTTTTCTTTGTAATGGAGCATGTAGTGGTTGTGGCTTAAGTCCTGTATTAAAGTTTGGTTGGTTGAGGGATCCCTAGGTGATGTTGCTATACAACAGAAGCTGCTTGAATTATGAATAGCAGTGGAGGTTAGATGGCTCCGGCTCCCAAAAAAGGGGTGGTAGTTTAATTTTTGGTTTATTATACACTCGAATTGCTTTAAATTAACACACATGTGATTAAGATCCGCCGCGAAGTTAAGTCGCAGGACAGGTATTCACGTAAATCAAAATCCCAGTTGTCCTGATGTAATCCCACACAGAGCCATTCAAAGGCGTTACAGCCAAGCATCTTCAGTGCCGTTTTGCCACCCATGTAATCGTTATTAAATAGATTTAGGAAATTGGGAATAATATAATCCAAAAGTCTGAATAAAATCCCTCCTTATATCAAATGGGGCATTATAAAAGCTGAATAGCTAAATAACATAAAAAAAAAAACTTATTACAGAATCAACTATTTTCCCAAATTTGTTTACTGTTCGTTATGCATAGAAAACCGAAAGAATATTTCAAACTAACTTTGAAGGATCAACAAAAGAATGATCTTAAGAAAAGAGTAAAAAATAAGCGAAGATTAACAAGAAAAAACTTTAAAAAACTAAGCAAGAACAAGAGCATCATCAACGCATTGTAGTTTTTGAATCTAGAAAGAAAAGCATGATATAATGATGATGGTCCCAAAAACCACAAACCCGCAGTAACAAGTGTATAAACTTACAAGTGGCTAGAATATGATCATTGATCTTGGCAATCGATCGTTCGTGGTACGTACAAACAATAATGTTTTTTATTTTATTTTTCTTAATATTTCTTCTTTTTTTTTAACATTATTTCATTTCTAAGTCTCAGAAATTGTTGGCCATTTAGAAGCTGTATAAAGCAGAAAGATGATGATCTTTGAATAAAAGGTCTTCTTTAAAGAGCCACGTAGTTTATGTCGGTTTTGTGTCTGCATAAAAATATCTAAAGAATACAACAGCAAATATGTATACCAAAAGAAAAAACACGATCATCCTCAACACCTTCGACAGGTTAGACAAAACAAAAGTGGCAACAATATTGTTCATCTTCCTTCAAGTTGTTCTTGGTGTTATTGCAGCACATTATCTTGCCACAGACAAGATGGAAAATGTAGAGAAAAAATGAGGGAAACAATTTTTGTTGCAATTTTCTAGAGAATTATTATTATATAAACCGTGTTTGTTGTAAAGTAGGTGCGGTATTGTTTATTGTAGTTATTTTTTTTGTTTTTTTGTTGTTGCCTGCTGATGGTAGAGTCAATGGCGGTGGTGCTCGGTTTAGTATACAAAACGTTTGGGTGCGTAAAAGTTCATTTTAAACGTGTGAATGTCATGCTCCCTGAAATTTAATGGTCATACTCTTAGATCTTTTTTTGTTTTTAAGTTTTATTTAGCATTATATTGCTGTTGTGTTTTGCGGTCAATACGCTTTCGTTGGCCAAAATGAAAAGAAGAACTTTTATATTATTTATTTTTTGCAGTTTTATTCACAGTTCTACGTGCAGCATAAACTTACAATTGTAAGTTATATAACAGAACTTAAAAGAATTTGTTCAATATAAGAAAAAAAAACAAAATACCCTTTTTGCATTATTAAGCTTATTAAATTTTACTTTAATTTTTTAATTTAAATTGGCAAACTTTATGTCAAAAATATATATTGTCTTTAACAAAAATAATTTTTTTTTTAAAATGCATTCTTTCACATCTTTTGATCACATGTTCTTTATGTTCATCTGAAACAGTAGTTAGAATAAATAATGTTTGTTAACTATTGTTTTCGCTGGCATTAAACAGAAACAAGACAACAAGTACAACCACTGCAACATTTACCACAGATGATATAAAAAAGCAAAAAAAATAAAATGAGAAATGATCATGACAAAAACAGAAGGATATTATAAATTTGCTATAATATGCTACTAAAAAAGCTACTGTAATGTTGCTACAAACAACTGCAACAACAATATAAATGCGTGTGGGTACAAATGTAATAGACCATGACTATATCGTTTAGGGTTTCTTTCCGTTCAATGGCCATTAATTCGTTCAGAATGAAATAATGAATAAAAACTTTAACAAGAATACCAAATTAGAAAATATATTGTTGCAATTTGGTTTGAATTAAGCACCTTTAAATTTTTAATTGGGAATTCCTTAAATTAATACAAAATAATACGCAAAATTGTTGTTGATTGGTAAAAAAAAAATAATACATTAATTTTACCACTAGTGGTGAATGAGGGTATACTTAGTTTGTCATTAAGTGTAAATCTCCTTGAATATACATCCAAGACTCTATAAATTACACATATATATTCCAGGCCCTTGAGTAATTCCAAACATCTAACCATTTATTTAAAACCTTACTTTCGAAACGAAAAGAACAATTTCTTAAATTATTTCTTGATTTTTTTTTAGCTGTTTTAGATTAAAATCCAGCACAATAAGTTTCGTAGGAAAAGAGTTGTAGGGATCAACATACCTGAAAAATTGATTTTTATGATATTCACTGATTGCCAAATTCATTTTATATGAATATTAATCATGCTGCTACATATTTACTGAAATGGACAAATTGAATCTAGTAAGGATACAGTTATAAGTAACATGTTTGCAGATTTTTTCTCAAACACCTACTCGAATTCAACATATGATAACTCAGTCAATTATCCATTTCCCGTGGTGGAAAACAATACAATATCACTATTGCTTCTTGATGTGTATACGATTACAAGTAATCTAAAAAAACTGAAGTTCTCCTACAGTTATGGCCCGGATAAAATTCCTAGCTGTGTGTTAATAAAGTGTGCAGATTCCTTAGCAATCCCTTTGACAACTTTATTCAACGCATCTATTAAATATGCTTATCTGCCTAAATTGTGGAAAGAGTCGTATATTGTTCCTTTGTTTAAGTCGGGTAATAAGTCTCTTATTGAAAATTACAGGGGAATTGCAAAACTGAGTGCTATACCTAAGCTTTTTGAGGAAATTATTTCAGAACATTTGAGTTATAAAGTTGCAAATATAATATCTCCTTATCAGCATGGATTTCGTAAAGGAAGTTCTACGATTACAAACCTCTTACAATTTACTATCGCTGTTAACCGCGGATTTCTTCAAAAAAATCAAACCGATGTCATTTACACTGATTTTAGCAAAGCATTCGATAAAGTAAATCATTTGCTTCTTGTAAAGAAACTACAATTAATTGGTTTTACGAAGCATTGCATAAAATGGATATACTCATATTTATCAGATAGGACGCAAACCGTTTGCTTTAAAAGCGGTTATTCTAAAAATATTAATGTTCTTTCTGGAGTACCTCAAGGAAGCCACCTTGGGCCGCTGCTTTTCTCATTGTTCATTAATGACTTGCCTAATGTAATAAAATTCTCGAATATTTTAATGTATGCTGATGATGTCAAAGTTTATCTAACCTATAACCAACTTTTAGACCACCATCGACTTCAAAAGGACTTAAACTCATTTTATGAATGGTGCAACAGCAACTTTATGGAGCTGAATTTAAAGAAATGTATAACAATGCGCTTTGTAAGAAATAACCCGATTGTTGCTGATTTCTTTCTGGGTGTTTATAAAATGGAAATAGTTGCAGCTTCCAAGATCTTGGTATATTATTTGATTCTAAATTGAGTTTTACTCTGCATATAACAGCTATAATAAATAGAGCAAGGGGCTCACTGGGTTATATAAAACGTTGGGCTAAAGAGTTTAATGATCCGTATATTGGTAAAACATTATTCATGGCACTAGTTCGACCTATTCTTGAATATGGATCGATAATATGGGACCCTATTTACGAAATTCATTCCAATGCCATTGAGTCGGTCCAAAAACAATTCCTGTTGTTTTGTCTTCATGGATTACGTTTTAACTCCCAAAACTTGCCTTCATATGCTGCTCGACATGCTCTTATTAAACTTCCTACATTAAAAAGTCGTAGAACTATGCTTAATGTGTCATTTTTATTCAATGTTATTAATGGTGACATCTGCTAATTTCCGTTACGAAATCATATGTTTTGAAGAGATTCTTAAGCTCCAATAAAAGAGATTTTATAATACAAAATAACAGCATTTTTAGTGTTAATCAGAAAGAAGGTTTTAAAGCGAAACAATTTACAAATATTCTACCCACATACAAACGTATTGCAAAGGAAGTCAATTACAAGGCGAATATCAGCCGGCCCTTCTAGGCAGATATGAAATTTTTACAAGCATCATCCTCAAAAAACTTTCGTTAGCTACCCTCGTGTGTTGATTTCCACACATATGCAATGCCTGTCTACTTTACTGTTAGTAATGGTTTATTAATACCGTTGTGGATCAACAACAAACCATATAAAGCTTTGAGTATTTTATATAAGCACTCACTTTATAAAACATAGAATCCTTGAAGTTCGCAATAATATCAAAAATATTCATATTCATAAGAAACTATATATGTGTGGATAACTACACACGAGGGTAACTTATTTAAGTTCTCAAAATATTTTAAATTTTAATCAAAAAATGTATTTTCAGTACTAAATTTATATTGCTTACAAAGTCAAGAAGTTTCCTTAGTGTCCCTCAACAATTTTTTGTTTATGTTTTATTAGGCGAAGAAAGCGAGCAGGTGGTTCTCCAAACCGTGAACTCCCCATACTTCCCATTTTGAAAGCAATTATTTTTATTAGCAAAAACCTGCTCTTTTTTGCTGGAATGTTATTGTTATAAAATTTTGTCTGTTAAAGTGTTAAAATACTAGACAACATACCACCAAATTTGGCAAAATCCACAATTCATCATAGATCCCATACAAAGCATCTATAAAAAATTTGTTTACCATTAAGTGACATCAGGAAGGGGGTTTATATGGGCCTTATTGCTAATTTTGGATCCACCAGCACAACATTTTGTTGTAACATTGTAGCTATGGAAGTCATGGCATTAAAAGTTAGTTTTGGAAGTAGTATTTGTATGACATTTAAGACTTTTTCCGGTTGTGGTGACAATGGTAAAATTTTGGCAGATTTCAATAAAATTCAATATAAACCAAATAAGATGGGTTATGAAGCCAAAGGCTTTATTCTAGAAAGATTTTTGTATGATCGGTATGTAAAATATTTAAATGAGTCTATTTATTTTCTATAGTCTTGGTTCCTGTGACAAATAAAAGCTATGAACTAAATTTTTTTAAATGATCTTCAAATGTGCGAGCTTTACTTTGAGTACAAAATTTACATGGAAAGCAAGCCAGCCCACCTGATAGCCGTAAGGACGAACATCATTAGCCGTTAAAGATTTGGAGTTAATTATCTCTAAGTAATTTGACGTATCGTTGTGAACTTATCTCAAAAATTGTGACGAATTTTACACAGACAGACAACCAGCCAGCTGGACTAAAACCGTTATAAAATTTTTTTCAGAAAAAGAGTCTTAGTTTATCGGTCTTTTCACTTATTGTGGCGTAGGGTATTTTTTACGGCTAACGATGGTAGGCACTTTTGAGCAAAAATTTTTTTTAATATAAAAAGAAAAATTAAGCAACTTTTAGAACTTAATTTTACTACCAAAAAATTTTTAAAACATCATATTATTAAATAGATCATTTGTTAAGATAACTTTCAAGATTCGATTATTAATCTACACTATTGCTTTTTAACTCTTTATTTTTTATTTAAATTTTTATTTTTTTCACAAGCCCACCCAGGTTGGTTTTATTAAAAAAACTCTATTATTTTCTACTCCAGATAAAATAAACATTTATTAAGATTGTAAACCACCAAGAAAGAAAAGTCAGACAAAGTTAAAATAATAACACCAAATTTTATATAAATAATAATTAACATAACAAAACAATATTCGACAACAAGTGGATTTCGATGAAATAAACAATAACAACAAAATTGAGAAGGCATAATAACAAATATAAAATTAAAACTAAAATACATTCTGACATAATTAACACTTAAATGTGATACCAAAATCCCATATAATAAATGGAGTCATTCGTTGTTTCCAATACTTCGATTCTCTACTAACAGTTACTAATACGGAAACTAAACTATACAAATCTTTCATATACATATTATACACACATACAAATGCATTGGGAGATATTAGATAACTGTAAAAATAAAGACAACGACTAATCGAATTGATACGCAGCCGCAAAGAGTAAAAAAACACATTGCACACGCATTTAAAATATATAAAACTTACTCATACATTTATATACTGCACTTAACTTACCACTACATATACAAATGTGCTCACCCAGTAACAAACATAGCCCAACCAACACGGAGATTTGATTTCAAAATCAAAACTATTTTAATTTAGGCCCTTTCTCAACTGACACAAAGCATTCTCAATAAAAAGGGGAAATTATTTTCAAATTAAGAAATATGTACATTAGGGCGGGTCGATTTGTATGGATGAAAAAAAAATTAAAAATCGTATAGCAAAAACGTAATCTACATAAAATCCTAAGAAAATTCTCCGAAGAAACCATGGGTCTAAATCAAAATCCTAGTCCGCGCCTCTCGACTCGATTTTTTTTTTCAATGTAAAAAAAATTTTGATAGTAAAAAAATATAAAGTGCAAAAGAATAACCTTACTAAACCATTTTATTAAAAAAATTCGATTTCTTTTTCGAAAAAGTTATTTTTTCAAAAAAAAAATTTTTTTCCAAGGCGGGCAGCCAAATTTTCAAGTCGAGAGGCGCGGATTAGGATTTTGTTTTAGACCCATGGTTTCTTCGGAGAATTTTCTTAGAATTTTATGTAGATTACGTTTTAGCTATACGATTTTTAAAAAAAAGAATCGACCCGCCCTAATGTACATGTATTTTTAATTTGGTTTCAAACGTAATTCTGAAATGTTTTGTTTTTAAATATGGGCTGTAATATAATGCGGAATATAAATGAAAAATTATTTTTGCTTTGTAAATTTTTATTCCTTAAGCACAGGTGGAAAGGGTAAATATAATTTTGCCATACCGCTTATACTTTCTACAAAATTGATCTTAGACGCCGGGTCGTTATAAGAAATGAACTTGATTTAACGATGGCCTTCTGTCCATCTGACCGTTGAAATGGATTTTCCGAAAACCCCAGCTTTGATGGGGACTTTATAGTTATGTATTTATGTTGCATATAGTCCGGAATTATTTACTTTTGAAATTCAGCCTGATCGATCCGCAAATGGCTAAGATATGAGCAAAAACCACGACTGCCTATAGTTTTAACCTTGTTGTTGTTATATTTTTATTTTATTTGTGTATATATGTGGAGAACGGCAGAAGCCAAAGTTTTCAAATTAGGTACAAACGTCATGGTTTTCAAAATACGGACAAGTCGGCGTGCCACATCCTTTACAAAGACATTAAAGACTTATGTATATCTTGAAACGGCAAGAGTCAAAGTTTTGAAATTAGGTAAAAGCATCTTAGTTTTCAAAACACAATATCCAACAAAATATGGGCGCGATTTGACAGGTGGGCATGGCACAAAATATATTTATTTATATCTAAAGAATGGTAAGAGAAAAATTGTCCAAATTTGTTCTTCATGGCAGTTTAATAAAGACACAACCTCTCTAAGCAAATGGGCGGATTTGAAGGTGTGGGTGCGGCACCTGCCATAAAGAGACTTTCTAGAGTTCTGTATATATGTATGAAGAATGGCAAAAGTTCATGTTTCGAAATTGGGTAAAAACTTTTTAATTATTAATTCACGGCAACTGACAAAATGAGAAGGCGAATGGAGAAGTGGGCGTGGCACAAAATAGAATGATTAATATAAAAAGAACTGTGTTTTATAAATTTATGTTCTTATCGCACCATCTACCAATTTTATTTTTAATTTGAGAATAACACTCTATAAAGATTTGATAACAAATTGATAAAATATTTTTTGTCAAATAATTATATAAAAATCATTATGAATTTTAAATTATATTTAAAAACCATACCATTTAAAAAGATGTAATAATTATACTTGATATTCAATATTTAATTCATTTTATATCAAAATATTAAGAGATTAAGTAATTTTGTATCAAAAGTTTGAGTTTATGTTTGCTGGGATACTTTGAAAAAAAAAACTCTTTTAGCCATAAAATTGATCTTACTTATAAAGACATTCATGTGTCACCGTTTTGAGACAAGTGTTATAAAAACAAAAGACATAACAGATTATTTTATTGGTTTATATTACTAACCTTTGTAGTCTTTGTTGCTCTTGTTGTTGCTTTTGTTGCATGAAATTGAGTTGACCATGAAAACTGTTGTAAACAGCAGAAAGAAAACAATACATTAATACACAGCATTAAAAAAATATTGTTAATACAAAACATCTAGCTTAGTCGAATTGGAATTCCGTGGCATGGTGGTCCTTATCTAGTTAATGTGTCAAGAATGAAACTGTGTACACTGTGTAAAGGTCCCCAACCATAATTCAATAACATAAAAAGAATGATAGCAATACTTAATACTCATACTAGGCGGTATTTCTTAAAGTTGTATTTTAATATTTCGTGGCCATTGATATGGGCTATTGTAAGTGATATTAATACAATTTCATTTGTTATAGTCAAAAGGGGGTTATTAATGGCATTCTTTAGTAATAAAGTAACTTCAGTAGATTTGTGATGGAAATTATGACATTCGTATTTGTTTAAGTGCATGAGTACGATTCCAGCCAAAAGGGTTTTACTAAAGGTATGGCCACACTTAGCAAATATTTGATAAATAAACCATGAACTATCTTTGTTGGTTTACTTAAATCTTAAATGCTCTTGATATAGCAAACGTTATACAAATCAAAATCAAACAAATGTTTAACGAAATAGTTGTATCGTATGGGGCTTAAAATACCTGTTAAGTGTGGCCATAGTTTAACGTTTGCATTGCTATCAAAGGTTTTGAAATATAAGGAGAACTAAAATTATTTTCGAATGTGAATACAATATTAGAGCTTTATTCGAATATCAATTAGTTATCTTTAGTGCATTAGAAAATAAAAATAATTATTTGTTAAAAAATCTCTTAACAAAGCGTTGACAAATATTTTCATATAAAAGTTTTGGAGTTTTTAAAATTCTGTTTCAAAATATTTTTATTTGCAGAAAAATATTTTAAAAGCAAGAGAGCAAGTGTATAAAAAGCAATTGTTTAAAAATGCCCAGCAAAAACTTTACTTACCTGGTAACAGACATCAGCATTAAAATAGGTTACGGTTTAGACCTATATTAAATTATTGGCCGACCATCAGAAAGTTTTATGCAATTATAGCAATTTTAACTAGATTGAGCCGAACTTAAATGGTTATCAGGAGATGAATTTATATGGGAGCCATGGTAAGTTATGAACCCAAACTCTGCAGAGTGATACGTGGTATTAAAAAACATTAATTTCAATACAGCGGTGAAATAAGTTTTAGCGTCTACAGTGAATTTCAGAAGGCTTCTAAATATGGAATCAAAGGTAAATTATGAACCGTATGTCACAAAATTGCATGACATTTTTTCTGGTTATATGAAACTAAGTTGGAAGAAATGTTTCCACAATAAATATATCTGCTACGGTCTTAGTCGTATTTAATTAATTTACCAGAGTGGGCTTTTTATGGGGCCTACACTAAATTATGGACCGATCATCATGAAATTTTTTAGTGTGATTTCTAGTCCTATAAAACTGTGAAGTATTTAATTTTTTCTGATAGCATTACTAATTACGGGCTTAGGCGTACTAAATTGTTTTCCGGCATAAGGGTATGGGGCCTAGGGTCGGATCTTCCTGAAATTTAGAGTAACAGTCGAATAAAATGAATTTTTACAGAATCTTATATAATTCAGTGCATTGTTCCACCATTTATGTTAGTTTTTGTAACAAAATTGTCAATTTTTTTAGGTGGTGGTTCCACATTTTGATTCATAGCTCTGATCCCACTGAACCGATTGTGCTGGATTTCAATCCCAAACTGTTTATTATAACTTCAAGCAATTTGACACCAAGTTTGTTAATTTATTTTGAGTTTTTCGAAAGTGAGCGTGTTTTTAACAGACGGACAGATAGACAGACAGACGGACATGGCTAAATCGACTTAGAATTACTCAAGAAGCTAGAATATATACTTTATGGGGTCTGAGATGAATAATAAAAAAGTTTCACACGGAATGACAAACTTAGTAAACCCTCTTCACAACTAACTAATTACGGAGGAGGATATAAAGATTAAAAATTAACAAAATTCACATTTTTATTAGTCCTTATTATATAGCGCTTGATCACAAAAAGGGGTTTAACTCAAAATTTAAATTTTTTTACTTTTCGAAAAAAAATCGACACCATTTTGTCTACTTTTTAATAATGAGAAAGAAGGTTGTTTTAAAAACTCTTTTTCATACGCCTTTTATGCAAAATTAAAAATTGTTTGGCATCTACTACAAATTTGTTTGCCCTCTTGTTGATAAAGTGCGATATATTCTTAAGTCTAATAAAGGCTTTGCCATTTATTTTGAAAAGGTACATGGAAAGGTGGGCTAGAAAGTTACCAATTTTTTTAATGTGTACATTTTTAGTTTCTAAGCGTCTATACTTTCGAGATGTTAATCAAATTTATGTAAATTCTTATGAAAATATACCGTTCAAATAAAATAAAGTACAGTCATTCTAGCTGCGTAGTATTTGGTAAGTATTTCATCGCTTTTTGCGTTGGTAATTCTTAGTTGACGTCAGTCTCAAATCAAAACTTTATTCTGCATCCACTAAAGTTGTCTTTTTGTTGAAATTTCCTGAAACATCATTGAATCGAGTTGAAGAAGGAAGCAGTGCATTAAGAAGCATAGAAAAAATACGATTATACATATATGTAAGTACTATAAAGTCATGTTCTCGTTTGTCGATTGATTATTTGTTGCTTTTACGCCATATCGTGGGCGCAAAATCCATTTTGATATAAAATATATTTATATTAATATTATATGATACTGCAGTTAGACACAAATATTTGCCAATTCCGGTGCTCTGGAACCTGGCAATAAGGGCCAGGAATTTAAAAAAATCAAACCATACCATATCGTTTAAATTCTGCTGACCAATCTTAAAACTTAATTTCCATTTAGCCAAAAGTGTTAATCTGCCAGTTTCAGGTAAGACTCCACTGTTATTACGTCAGGTTTCAGAGGACAAAGCTGTAGCGGTATAACTTTCCATAATTTTTGAGTTTATGTTTTTTGATCTTCTATTTTTTTTAATGTAGCGTAAAGCTTACCACTTGGATATTTGCGTCCATGTCTTAGTATAAAAAAAAACTCCTGGAAAGGAAAGTAATATTTTACGAAGCATTTAGTGAACGAGTTAAAGATATGAGTTACCTCATCGACTTTGTCATTTAGGAAAATATTCACAATATCCTTAATTTACACAGAGAATTTTTTTGCCTGCAGAGTGACATCATTGCTTATAACTTCTTCTACTATGATGTTCATCAAATCATTCCTGCATATGTTTGTCAAGTTTTGGTTTTGCTTGTTAAACTCTTGGATATTTTTTTCTTTTGATGTTTCATTTAGAAGAACACTCAAATCTTTATTTAGCAACTTTTCGCACATTAATAAATTTGTTGATAAACAGTTAAAAGAATGTGTTTTTGGCCATTGCATAGTTTTAAGCCAGTCGTCCACATTTTTTTTTTTTGGTTAAATTTTTATCAAAACAATAATTGTTACTCCCCTAACGTGGGAGTAGCTTCCTGCATGTCCTCTCATTGCATTAATTTTAAGCTTTTATAAGTAACTTGTGCAGCTTAAATATATCTCAATGTTGAAAAATACTCAGCACATACAGACAAATCAAGTATTAAATACGTACACATTTAAATACTCAAAAACTGATTCCATCTTGGTAACATCAAAATCCACATTATCATTCGAACAATCCAATGGAACACCACAAATTTCCTTTTGGAAAGTTTGCAAGGCAAAGCACGCTCCCCTTTCAATTGTTTTTTCTTCGGAACATGTAAACTGTTTTCATTAGCCAGAACAATTTCTTCAATTGCTACAGTCATTCAAATGCCTGCTGAGCTTCCGTCAGTATTAACTATTCCAGAGTTTTCCATTACACTCAATTTAAACTGTTTATCTTTTTTAATAAAAGGGTGGTTAAATTTTAAGGGCCGATGTTGATTTTTAATAAAATATAAATTAGAAACTGGGAATTATTTCATTTCATAGGTTACTTTATTATATTCAACATTTTTTTATTTTTTCGGATTTATTCTATGAGCTAAATTCGAAAAAATAAAAAAATGTTGAAAATATAAATTATTTAGGAATTTATTGTAATTTTTTTTTATTTTGTTTATATTGGTATGGTTCAATTATGTATGGAACAAAATATTGGCCAAATGGCCGTCACCACCTCGGCGGTACACCAACATCCGATGGTCCAAACTTTCGATGATGCTGGAGCATAATTGACGTTCTATGCAGTTAATGTGCCGAATTATCTCATCCTTTAGCTCTTGAATTGTTGCTGAATTATCGACGTATACCTTTTCTTTCAAATAACCCAAAAAAGAAGTCCAACGGTGTCAAATCTCACGATCTTGGCGGCCAATTGACATCGCCACCACGTGAGATAACACGGCCATTCAATTTGTCGCGCAAAAGAGCCATTGTGTGGTTAGCTGTTTGGCACCATCCTGTTGAAACCACATATCGTCCACATCCATATCTTCAAATTTGAGCCATAAAAAGTTCGTTATCAGCTCACGATAGCGAACACCATTCACAGTAACTGTCTGACCGGCCTCACTTTTGGGGAAAAAAACGGCCAGATGATGCCGCCAACCCATAAAATGCACCAAACAGTCACTCTTTGTACATTGGGTTTTCGACAATCAATATTGGATTATCATTCGCTTAAATGCGGCAATTCTGCATATTGACGAATCGGCTGAGGTAAAAATGTGACTCATCACTGATGATGATTTTCTTCGAAAGTGCACGGTATGCATTTTGATTTCAACGCCATTTTCAGAATAAGCCTGAATAACTTAACGCTTTTCTCGATTAAGTATCTTTCCATGGTTCAAATTGAGTTAGTCTGAAATTGAGAAATGGCAAATGAAATGCAGAAAAAAAGGGTTCACTAAACTCTATTCACACGTTAAATATAATACAAATACTGAATGAAATCATCTAATTTGGATTATTATAGGTACGTCAGACTTGTTTTAAGAATTTAAAATTCTAAAGTAAGAATTTAATTATTGATATAATCTTAAATAAAGAATGTTTTTCTTAATTTAACATTTTTTTCTAGTTGTAAGATTTTTATTTTGTTTTAAGATTGTCGTTCTTATTTATAAGATTGCAAATTCTTAAATTTCACAAAATTATATAGTTCCAAAATCATGTACTACACAGCTCAGTTCTAGACCGTAGCTTTTTTCTTAGTGTATGTTTTGAGAAAATATTAAGGACGTAAAATTAATGGAGGTCGGTCATACATTTTATCGACCAAGGGACGACTTCTAGGCGTTTGTGGGACTTGTTCTTTAATGTATATGAATATTATTGTTTATGAATTTATTTATCATATATTTTCACTTGGTAAAGTAGGAAAATTGTATAATTCAATTTAAAATTTAGAAAATTATGATAAAGTTTTTTATTATAAAGTTTCTTGCAATTAAAATTAAACGAAAACCTTTGCGCTAAGTCATTTTTGCCACTGTACTTTGCAATACAGCTGCAAAACATTTTTTAGCATCAATGGTCTAAAAACAATATAATTATGTTTCAGAGATATTTTTTAATTTTTTACCGTATTAGGCAATTATTTCAGTTTCATAGAAATTTTTAATTAGTACCATAACAAAGTCTCTAAATTAAACAAATGTTTACGTTATATATTTACACCAAAACAAGCCACAGAATAAAATTATTTATTGTTGAAAAGAAAAAATTTACAAAAATGTCAAAACTTTTAAAAATTATTGTTTCACGGTGATTTGTAAAATAAAACAGCAGCATAAGGACCACGAAAGAAGATTCCTCTCAATGTTGCTGCAAAAATAAAGGTTTTTGTGGAATACACAATACACATTCAAACAAATAATTATAATTAATCATGTTGTTACGCTTAATCTGTACAAAATACAAAATTATTTAACAACTGACGATAACAGCAAAAAGGAAAACTTTGTTTTTGGAAGAATTAAAAACTAATTTAATATTCATTTCCTTCCTGATTAAAAACAAACGAAAACAAAAAATACTTTTCATTTTAAGCATATTTTTTGGATTTTGGTTTGGGTTTGTAACATTTTAAGTTAATTTTATGCACCCAAATTAAAACTACCATTTGATAGATACTTGAATACATTTTTGACTGCAAAAGGCAATACGAAAGAAATTACACGCAAACCTGACTGCCACAAATATTTCAAAACATATGGCGGCACAGGTATTAAGGAAGAATTCATATAATTTAGTAGCTAACAACAAAATTCTTTATTAAATTAAAAACACGAGAATATTAACCGTCTATGATTAATAATGAAATTGCATTTTCATTCATTACCACCTTCTGTTCGATGGACTGAGTAAGCGTTCGACCCCTAAAATGTGTTAAACATTTCGTGTGTTCTTTGTTAAATTTCGTTGAGTGGTGAATCTTTGATTAATTTTAGCATAGACAATGATTAAGTAGTTTTTTGCATCTAACAACACTTTACATAGCTTCTGATTGCTGTAAGGAGGAAGGATATCATAAAGGTTGAACTCGTTTTTTTAACTAGTGTTTTATACTGTACATCTTATTACCCTGTTTTTAATTATTTTGAAGAACAAATGACTCATTATATTTGATGTAAAATTTTGTTTTTGTATTACTTGCGCTTACAGGAGGGCAAAATTAAGATCACCTCTAACTTCCTGTCGTATTATTACAATTGCTTGAGGTTTGGTACAAATATTATTAAAACAAACAAGTTTTGCTACATTTGGCTATAGAAAGTCTTTGATATATTTAGCTTAGTTATAATTTTGAGAAAGCAGACCCCATATTGCTTCCGTGATCAATTTTTATTTAATCTTTATAATATTTGACATTAAAATTTTTAGTCATAGTTCAAAGTTCTTTGACAATATTATTATTCTTTACAGTTATATAAATATTTAACAATTTTTTTGTCGATAGTTGATTATTAAAAATTTTATTCTAATTTTTGGTATTTTCTCGCGTAACAATATGTAGTTTCAGTTATTATGATGTAGAGCTCTCCATTAGGTAAGGTTAGGTTCCATTGGCAGCCGTGATCAAGCACAGCTCACGTGGATCTACTAATTAGTTTCCGTTGTGCTACCATGTCACACCGTCTCCCATGGGTCCTATGTAATCTGGCTGCCAGTGTTCCCACGCAGCCACCCGGTGGATTGAATAAAGGAATGAATCCAGTTTAAATCAATATCAGAGAGACAAGTCTTGTCCCCAAGGGCTCTTTGACCAAACATTTCAAATTTTAGATCTCCGAATGCCGTACAATTACAGAGGAGATGTTCCGTTGACTCCTCCTCTTCGTCGCCGCAACTTCTACAGAAGTCATTATAAGGGAGCCCCAGCCTCTGGGCGTGCCTCCCAATGGGCTAGTGGCTAGTTGTAACCGCAATTAGGTTCCTAAGGTAATGTCTGGACAGCTGCAATGCCCGCCGTGTCCTGTTTTCATCTATAATGGGTCAGATTTTTCTGGTTTCCCCAGAGGTAGTTTCATCGTGACACCTCTGACTTGCAAAAAGGTGGGACTTGTGCGCTATAAGTTTGTAACTCCCTGGGAGCGAAACACTTACATTATATGTTGACCCGTCTCGATTCAAGGTGGTACCTGCATACGCCAACGAATCCGCCATGCAGTTTCCCTGTATGTACCCGTGTCCGGGGACCCAATTAAGGGTGACCAGTGAATGTATCGCTATCTCTCCAGAGACATCTGTCTTTCTCGGACAATTCTCGATGTGCCACCTTGCTATCGGGTATAATGTGAATACCCCTTCCAGATATTTCACTGTACCGGATGCTTCTCATGGCTGTGAGTCATGTGTGGTCATTATCTCAGCCCGGATGACACTGCAGTGGTCCGATGCTCCAGTTTAGCTGCTCGGAGTATATGCCAAACCGACAATGTTTTAGAACCGTCCGTGAATATTCTAATCGCATTCGGGGGAATTTGTAGGTTAACATAGTGGACCACGTTACCGAAAATGATTACCCTGAAGCCAGGATCATAGATTGGCTTGGGTGTGACATAATGCACATCCATGTCCCAATTTATTTCGTTCAGAATACTAGCATATCTGACATTGTAATCCCTCCATGCTCCAGTGGCCCTTTGTCTTACCGCCGCGTTCGCAGCTAGTCTTTTCGCCAAAATGTCTGGTGGTAACCAGTTCCAAATCGTAAACAATGCCTTAGAGGGGGTTGATCTAATGGCACCTGTTACCGTTATTGCCACCATTATCATTGAACGTTCAAATCTAGTTTGATGACTCCTTACCTTGAGCGCCGGCCACCAAACAGCTGTCCCGTATAATATAATGGGTTTAATCGCACACTCGTATAGCCAGTATACAATTCTTGGGATAATTTCCCTTGGCCTTTGGGTCCAATATTAGCCCAAGAAACCTGGCGCTGTCAGACAGTTCCATTGAGATCCCCTTTATCCTCGGGGTATCAAATTTGGGTATTTTGTATCTCCTTCTGAAAAGTACCAGTTCTGATTTGGCAAGATTTACATCCAGTCCACATCCATGGCACCATTTTCTTAGGAAGTCATGCAAGGCCATGCAAGTAATTCTAATTAAGAAGCTAGAGATATCTAATCTTCCCTACAAAGCAGCTTCTGTTGGGCATTAAAAACATACAGCAACATTGGTCAACTGGCCTAACTTCACGGATTCCAAGCATATATCAAATTATAACCTAGTATTCTTTACTTTATACTCCTTTCCTACGTTTAAGTTTTTAATCTCGTTCAACACTTGATCCTTAGAGCTTCACCAGTGACCCGTTAAACGCAACTGGTATTCGAGGAATCAAATAGAACTCTATAAGTACTATAGAATACTATAAGTACTGACGTAAGGACGAGTGTAGAAATTATAATTTAGATTTTGGTGAAAACTTTGCATTATACAAAATATCATTCATATCCAATTTTAGTTTTTAGCTTTACTAGTGTACTTCGGAATCAATGCAAAAAGCCCCTTTTTAAGTATCGGCAAAGCTTAATATTCGATTTGCCAAGTGGCCATTCAATGTCTTCCAGCTACTGTTTTTATAAAAGTATATAAATGAAGGATTAAATAAAAGGAATTAAAATTGAGCCAGACAATTTTCTAATGTTTGGCACCAATTTTTACAAGGTAAATTCTAAATTGTTTATATATCTTTTTGGTCAAAATTCCATTTTCAGTTTGAAATAGTGCCAACTACGTTGTATTACAGTTTTTGCGAATAAACAATTCCATATGATATCTTAGAACTAAAAAACAGAGATTTAATTAATCTACTGATATAAACAGGGCTGGCAAAAACCCTGGTTTTCTAAAAGAACCCCAACCCAGCGGGGGTTTCCATGGGGTTTTTTGGGTTTTGTTTTTTTTCATGGTATGATATAATAAATACACCTACCCCTCGATTTACACGATAGATGCGTTCCTAAAAAAATCGTGTAAATCGAAAAGGAAAATATTTGTATGAGAAACCGTGTAAATCAAAAAAAAAAAGACCCATAAACGATTTTATTTAAATTTTGTTAAGAAAATTGATTTATTTAAAAGTAAATTAAATTGTGTATGCATATAAAAAATAATAAAAATCAATATATTGTATTTAAAGCATTTAATAAAACAGAATAAATGGAACTCATAAAAAATATTACATGTCAGTTCATTAAAAGAGACAATTAGAAATATAAATTTTGTATTTTTAGCATATGTGTCAGTGATCAATTCCAATTAATGCTTCATCACCGTCTTCCACCAAAAATACGGTTTTGACTTTTTCATATCAAACGACTGCTATTTTTGTGTTCTAATACTGCAACAACTTATTATTTCACCTCCAGAAGGACGCGGCAGGTGGCTTCGCTGAATAAAGTTTTCCTGCGTGCGTCATAAGAATAAAAAATGTCTTTTTCCGGAAATAGTAAATTTAAGTATTGAAATTTGGCTTCGCATACTAAAGTTTTACTGCGTGGTGGCCTGCGGCCGTGCTTACAGGTTTTTTCCTCCAGTAGGACGCGGCATGTGGCTTCGCTGAATAAAGTTTTCCTGCGTGCGTCACAAAAATAAAAAATTACTATTCCCGGAAACACTAAACACTAAAATATTGGAATCTGGCTTCACAAAAATATTGCTTTATCTCTCATTTGCGAAAAAAAAATATGGCTATATCTCTCATTTTGCAAAATTTTAAATATGACCTTACCTCTCAATGATTGGGCAATGAGGCCATTATGGCTTTATCTCTCATTCAATTGAGCAATAAAGCCATCATGGCCTTATCACCCATGGTTTGTAAGCACCCCCCCCCCCCCCCCGGTGAAACGGTTTTTTTTCTCCTGAAAAATTGTTTTTTTTTTTAAGATACGAGGTTGAGAAAGTAAGGTTTCGATATGTAGTTTGTTTTTTTAGTGTTCTTTAAATAGACTTAATTATTTAAGATAAAACTATGGTAGCACTATATATACAAAATATCATAAAAATTTGCATGGTTGTTTTTGCTTTGCCTGTTGTTGGGGTATTGTTGTGATATTGAAGCCACCTTGCTAAATTATACACAATGGAAATTTCAATTTATTTTAAGATTACCAGATTGATAAAATTTTTTTTTCATTTTAATATTTAGTGAAATTAGAATTATTTATTTAAAACGATTTAAAATATAAATATTATTTAAAATCAACCCTAAAACGTATTTATTATCGCTATAAAATAACTATTTTTTATAACTTTGCAGAATATATTTTATGAAAAAAAAGAAAAGTAATTTTTGCAAAATATAATCAAAATAAAAAATTGTGTAAATTGAGGTAATTTCCACATCCCTCGATGCAAAAGTGAAATTGTGCAAAAAAAGTATCGTGTAAATAAAGGGATAGGTGTAATCTAAGCAATGTTGTCAAATCAGTTGAACAATGATACACTACTGTCAACACGGGATTTTGTTGAGAAACGTACTTACTCATTATTTGGCGAATATGATACATCCCAAAAAAAAATTTATTAATGAGGTAAATTTAATTTTTTTTGTTATTAAAGTAACTTATAAAAACAAATAATTCTCAGATTATTTTTTTTTGAAAGTTTAATAACTTGTTAAAATGGATATTTTTAAAAAAGGTATCATTTTGATAATAAATAAACATACTTTCATTTTAAAACAAACTTTAAAATTGCTTCTATATTAAATTAAGATTTTGACAGATGTATCTTATAATAAATGAGTAGAACATTATTAAAGGAATTTATTGGCATACAAGTTAAGAGAAGTCAGAAGGTTAATTTTACTTCTGCCTTTTCCTGAGCACGCCTTTTTTCCTGTATTATTGAAAAAATTTAATTTAACTTAGCTAATTTGCAAACTCTTTCCTATTTCCAAAGGAAAAAAAAATTTTACACATTTCTCGTTCTTTTCTTCAAAAATTAAAGGAAATAACCTAAAATAATCAATATTTGAAAGAAATGTCATTGTTTTACATACGTAACAGATTTATTTGTCTTACACTAATTCATTCATTTTATTTTTGTAGCTTTTCCTGTGTGGGGTGATTTAAGTTTTTTCTTCGTTTTCTTGTGGCAAATTTTATTTAAATTTTTTTTATCGCCATAATAAATACAAGATTTATATCAGCCAACACAAGTTGATTATCTAGAATCATTGAACAGGTAGATTTAATACTTGTTAACAATTTTATTACCGCTACATAAAACAAAAACAAAAAAAAAACGCGAAATATAAAATCAAACCAGAAATGAAAAACCCACTTGATATTAGTACTGGCATGTTTTACATGGTTGGCAAAATGCAACATTGGTGGTCATAAGTTTTTATTTTTGCTTTCTTGTTGCTAAAAAAAAGGTGTTGATGGATTTGATTGAATGTGTTAAAGGTGTCCCAAGAAATAAGCGTGATATTTTCAAAAAACAATATGATTGAAATTTAGATGTTCTCCTCTACACTGTTGGTGAATCAGGGTATACTAAGAGGGAATCGTATAGTAAAAGCGTAAACTACATAATCCTCTTAGAAAATTCTCCTAAGAAATCATGTATCTAAAATAAAATCCTAATCCTCGCCTCTCCACTTGAAAATTTATATGCCCGCCGCCTTTGCCAAAAAAAATAAATGTTTGGAAAAATAGCTTTTTCCAAAAAGAAATCGAATTTTCTGAATATAAATGTTTAGTAAAATTTTTTAAATTAAAAAATATTCACCCAAGTAAAAAAGTTTGTATATAATTTTATATTTAACTAGCTTAACCCGGTGCGCTTTGCTACGCCATCGAAATACAATTAGTAAAATTTTTTTAAAACAGATCTCGTGTATTGATAGCAAAGCATCTTGTACCAAATTTTTTAATGCTTTAACAGTACCTGTTCTTCTGATATGTATATATAAGTCTCAAACAAAAAAAATTCTATCGAAAGTTATAAAAGAACACTGATGATTGCCGCTACTTGTGTGCGCTCGCATATTCATCGCTAAGTTGTAATGCGTAGGCGATGGTTAGCGATTCGTATTCCCTGAGAAGGATCACGTAATCATCGCCAAACAAGCAATCGCCAAAAATTTTCAAAAACGTTTGTAGATTATGAAGAAATCTATATTGTCATTGTATAAGGGGTACCACTTAAAAATTATAAAATATTAAGAGCTGGGTTATCAGGAAATTACAATATTTTAAAATTTCATACGCTTTTTTACTTATATATATTTTTGATTGCTCCTCCTGCACCTAACCCCTTAATTTTTATTTTGAAGGGTGTAGTTTACCGTAAAAGTGGATACTATAAACCTTGAATACATTTGTCTTCATATATTCGTAATTAAATAATTTCGTTCTATAGGAGGTACTGCTCTTCCTTTCTCTACCTCGCTGATTATTATTTAAAAATGTATAGTTCACTATAATAGTGGCTTTAACCACGTTTGAAGAATCGAGCTACGACAGTTCTTCAGTTACGCGATATTTAATATATACTACATCCTATGGGGATATTGCTCCCTTAATTTTTTTTTTGGTAGTTTACTATAAGAGTGACACCTACCAAGTTTGAACATTCTCACTATAACAGTTCTTAAGATATGCGATATTTAACATTAGCGTCCTATGGGGGTACCACTTCCCCTGCTGCTTTCTTATTTCAATTTCGGGGCTCAAAAGATGTTACTTAAAAAAGTTCAAGAAAATGGATGCAGCGGTTCTTAACATATGCAATACTTAATAATAGCATTATACGGTGGTTTCCATTTCCCCTGCCCCTGTCGAAAAAATAAGTGCTTCTCCTTTGTCTACACCACCCCTTTTTATATTGAAATGTATAGTTTACCATAATAGTAGCTTTAACCACGTTTGAAGGCACTCCCTTTAATAGTTCTTCAGTTGAGCGATATTTAATATATGCATCCTATGGAAGGTACTTCCCCCTACGCCCGCCCGTTTTATTTTTATTTTCAACAGAGTGACTTCTACAAAAATTTAACATTCTCACTATAACAGCTCTAAACATATTCGATATTAAACATTGACGTCCTATGGGGGTACCACTTCCCCCGCTGCTATTTGATTTCCATTTTTGGGGTTCAGAAGATCCTACTACCAAAAGTTCAACAAAATGCGTGCAGCGGCTCTTAAGATATGCTATACTTAATATTGGCATCGTATGGGGGGTACCAATTCCCCTGCCTCTATCGAAAAAGTAGCCTATTTTATTTTTAGGGCTTACATGGGAGCCAAGATGTCTATTGATGTGCCTTGCAAGCCATCAATGGTCATCACATACCTATGTTCCACCTCCGCGTGGTGGCTCCCGGTAACAACTGGATATTTCCAGTTGGCTAAGGAACAGGGTTACACAAATTATCACACTACTCTTCTAAGGAAGTTTAGTAAAATGCTTTGGTACTTACCCAACCTTTGTATAGTGATAATTTGATAAATTAAATAACTCAATTTAGCTTACCCGTCTAGTATTTTCAATTAGAGGGGTTATCGGTTGAGTTAACATTTTTGAATGCAATAAGTATATGCTACTTGATAGCGTCGAATCTATCGAAAGCTAGAGTTTTTGTCTTGGTCTTCGGATCAAGCTTAATCGAGGTCTGACGTAAGGACTTAAACAGTAGGCACTACGGGTGTCAGCTGCCCCTGGCGTAAGCTGGGCTGACAGTGGTTGAGGTCTCTTTTTAGTGGGCTTCTGCGAAAAATGCTTCCTGTCTTCCAGGTTGATTGTTTTGTGGGAGTCGATGCCCTTTGGAGGGACGCTAATTAGAGTACACGTAGTGGCTGTGGTTTAAACCCAAAATCGCGGGTAGGTGCTTGCTCACATGGAAGTCTGATTTTTCACCTTTGGGGAGAGTTTGGGCTGTGAGTGGAGTACCTGGGTGCTGTTGCTATTCGACAGATGCTGCTTGGATTCGAACTGCAGCGGAGGTTAGATAGCTCCAGTCCTCAAACAAGGGAGAATGTGTAGGCCTCGACGGGTCTGCTACATTCAAAGTTGCTACCTGTGTGTGCAAATGAATTCTAACTCACACAGGGGCATTTGGTAAGTGCTTAATATGAACTCACCAAGCAGGTTTGGATTGACTGCAGTGGGTAAGGTCTTAGGACAGAATACCACTTTAATATCAAACTGAACTTTAGGGCTTACATGTTGTTACTGTAGAAAAATTTATATGAAAATCACTCAGTTTTTTGAGTGCCTTAATATAAATTATACTACATAATTAATTGCCTGTCACCTGGAAACAGCACATTAATTCTTAGAAAAGGCCTGTCAGAATTTTCCGTTTAGAAGCTTTGTGGGAATGTGTAGTAAATACTTCTCAAATTGTTTCAAAATTCTCAACATCAGCAGTTACAAATGTATTCATTCCACATTATTAGCAACAAAAAATATGCTGAGAAAAAACCAGGGTACCAGCTGATTTTGATAAGAAAATAAAAATAAGCGATCGGATTTATCGGCATTAAATTTAAAAAAATTATAAACAAAATCAGCAAATTAAAAATACCTTTTTGAAGGAAATGCAGCCGTAGAAACCTGACGTTTTAAATCTGAAAATTGTTTTCCAAAACTTTGCAAAATTACTTCACTTCCTTGCATTAGATTGGCGTTATAACCTTAAAAGAATAATTTTTGATTCCAACTATTTTCATTGACAGTGAATATAAATAGAAATTTTGAATGAATTGTTTTGGGACTAAAAATTATTTCTTCATTTATTTTTGGTCTTTAATTCTTCATAGTGGAATATTTTTCAAATAATCAGACGCACTGCATATAATATTGAATAAACCCTACCCTGTTTTTCCTTTCGTGAAAGATTGGACTTAATAACAGTTGTCTCTTATGAATACAATAAAATTAATAAATTCTGTTTTTAAAAAAATCAGTATTTTTGAAGCAAAAACCGGCTAAACGGCATTTTTATAATTTAGAGGGAAAAAATCAACAAAATGCAGATAAATCTACAAATATGCAGGTTTTCACACATCAAGGTTGACTCATAAAGTCTTGAGCTTTGGGAGAGAATGCCATTTCATTTCCCCTCTCTCCTAAAAACTCAAGACTTGACGAGTCAAACTTGACGCATGTGAACCAGCACTTATGGCAAATTGCTCCAATTCTATATATATGTAATTTTATTTTTATTTGACATGAAAAAAGATATTTAAACATAACTTGGTGAAATCGGTGATGAGCGGGATAATAACTCAATGTAGGAAAAGTTGCCAAGCAACTTTTATATGAATTTATTATTCCAAAATTTGCTAAATATAAAATATTTTTTTTTTTTTTAATAAATTATTTTTTATTTTATATGTATTTTATTCGACCTTTATTATTATAATATAACTAAATTTTCAAGCTTGAGGTCTTTTTTAATTTTATATAAAAAACTTTAAACGTTTATTTTAAGCAATATTTCGGCACTTCTTTCTTCTTCAGGGTTTTTTCCTTCTTATTTACCAAGCAAGTTAAACAATATACTAAAATGACAAATTAAAAAAATTTTTCAATTAAAAACAAAAATATTTTCCAAATCAAACTTGATCTATTACAATAAAAATAAATTTTTAACTTTCGTTTCTATTTTTATAAATTAAATGTCTATAATTTTGTGCTACATTCTCAGTGTCAGACTTAAAATTAATTCTCGACATTACTGGTACATTTATGATTTGTAACATTTCTAACATAAATCTACGTTTATAATTATTTTCTGTGTTTAAAACAGTTGTATTTCTAAAATCTGGATGATAGTTTAGATTAGCACAATGGAATGATAAAGCTGTTTTTTGTGATGAAATATGTCTATATTTTTGATCTGACTTATGTCCTGCAATCCTAGTTTTTAGTTTATGTTTCGTTGTACCTATATATGCCTTTTTACACTGTTCACTGTCATTACCCTTACAAGGTATTTTATAAACAATTTTTGACATTTCCATCTTCTTTATTTTGTCGTTCATTTAAGTAAATAGTTTACCTACTATGTTAAAAGATTTATGAGCTATTTAATATAATCTACTATTACATTTAATTGATTTTTCCAATCTTTCCGAAAACTTTGATATATATGTTACACATTTATAAATTCTCTGTTCTGTTATACTATTTCGGTTATTTATTCTACAATTATTATACTGTTTTAATAAAGCTGTTATTAATTGTTTAGGATAGCTATTATCAGTTAAAATATTTGAAATCTTCCTTTTATTATCACCATAAAATTCTGAACCACTTATCTTTAGAACTCTTTCTATAAAATTTTTTGCTGTATTAATTATTATTCTCCTCAGATGTTACGAGAAAAATTAATAATTCTCCGAGAAGATGTTTGCTTTTGATAACAATCTATTTGTATCCTATTCCCCTTTCTTATTATCAATTTGTCCAAATATGAAAGTCTTGACTAAGATCCCCTTTCAATTGTAAATTTAATGTCCGAATGAAATGAGTTAAAAATATCTAACATTTGTTCTATTCCTAATTCCTGAATTATACAAAAAAAAATCATCAACATACTTTATGGAGGTCTTCGGTTGTATAATTAATAATTTTTCCATTACTATATCTTCTACAATTGGAGAAGCAGGCGAGCCCATAGGAAGTCCTTTCATTTGACTATATACATGATTATTTAATTGAAAATATCTACTATCTATAATAGAAAATTTAAGAATACGCTTTAATAAATCTTTTTCTATAATCGTATGTTCCTTTATTATATTCCATTTTCCCTTTACTATATTTATATCTAAGTCTACTGGTACACTTGGAAACAATGAAACTACATCACGAGAAATTAACTTCTCATTATTTTCCAATGTAATATTCCTAATTCTATCCTTAAATTGAAGAGAATCCTTAATATTGTATTTTGAATTTTTTGTAATTTTTCATAAGAATTCCTGTTATAGAGCAATTCCATATGAAAACGATCAAAATTGGCAAATTTTTGGACGACCCCTCT
This sequence comes from Pollenia labialis, assembly GCA_949318255.1. Lineage (NCBI taxonomy): Eukaryota > Metazoa > Arthropoda > Insecta > Diptera > Polleniidae > Pollenia > Pollenia labialis. The sequence continues at coordinate 112,926,201 of OX439141.1, forward strand.
CCGATTTTAAAATAAATAGTCTCAATCGATTGCCCAGCAAAAAATAATGTACCTACATTTTTTTTTTTTTTTTTATAGTGACTGGTTTAGTGGTGGTGTACACCACTGTCATGTGACAAAATTGAAGAATTCTTCATAAGGGACCTCATTGAAAGTTGTTTTAAAAAAAGTGATAGCTCGTTGGAAAGGTATTGAATCAGGCTTTAATTGAATTGAAGTGGCACTTTTTCGCGACGTCCCACGGTAAGAGCCCATGCGATGCGTTAGGGGGAACCCTAAAACGCATAGCGACTAAGGCAAGTTTGCAAAGGCCATATACTGACCAGATCTTAAATGTACAACATTTGTTTTGGACGAGCGGATGGAGGTGTGCCGCCGAGGTCGCGGCGTCCATTTGGCCGATATTTTTCCCACACATAATCGAACCATACCATTATTATCATAATGAAAAGAAATGACAATAATTTCCTAAATAATTTGTGTTTTATTCAAAATCAACATCGTCCCTTAAAATTTAACCACCCTTTATTATATCTGTGCTTAATCAAAAATCTTGTGAATTGTGTAAATGTAAGCAGCAAAAGCAAGACTGATTCATTCGTTTTTTCAAGATACTACCCAACTAAGGTGTGACTTCAAAAGAGAAAAAAAATAAGCCCGGTGTAGTATTTTTTCGCCGGGCTCTGGTTTATATTATCATAACGACAGAGCATATGAAAAATATGAGAACCCGTCCATTATGTTACCCAGTAACGTTACTAATGTCCTCCCTAACATTTGTATGAAATTAAGCCCAACAATATTCTATTGCAACCGTAGTCACATTATCAAACCAAATGAGATTTAGTCTTTATTTAAAAAATATATGAGCAACTTCAAAAATTTACGACACCTAGACATTTTTTTTTAATTTTTTTTTTTTGTCTGACATCAATGTTGATTTGCGTGTGTATAAACCGATATTTGAGCATGTGAAATCCGTTCGCGTTAATCATTTTTATTACACGGCGCAAATTTTACTGCGGTTTAAAATTAAAAATTAAAAAAAGTATAAAAACTACAGTTTTTGTTAAAATTGAAAAAGGATAACGCGTGTGGATAATACCCCTTAAGGGCTTTCTCAGCACACTAAAATATTTGTAAAAGCTTGAATACGTTTTAAAATACACTGGAAAAAAAATATAAAAAAATTTTTTTGGTCGTGTATGCATATAAAAATTTATTTAAAATTGTTAAACATTTTACAAAATTACGGCTAGTATAAGACATAAATTGCGATATTTTGGGAAAAAAACTTTTAAAATGTATAATCTGAAACCAAATCAAATATTTCATACAAGGATGCTTTTTGAGGTTAGAAACATTTTGTTTCCTCCATAAAATTTTAAATCCTTAAAATTTTTTGGTGCGTTTTCAATTTTAGTATCAAGTTCAGTAAAGTCTTCTATTTGATGTACGTTTGAGCGGAATTGATACAGCGCTTCAGTTGTCACAAAGCGAAATGTGTTTGGAAAAAACTGCCGCTGCACATGCCAGGGTTGAAAAAAATCATTTTTTTTTTGCACTTTATCAGTTTAGTCCTTCGCGAAGAATCTATTTAGATACCTAAACATGTTCCCATGACATGTTTTGATATAAAAAAGCTTAAAAATAAATTGTTTTTTTGCAAAAATTTTCAAAAGTTCATAAAATTTTTGCGTTTAAAAACTTTAAAGTGCGTTTTCGCCTCGGAGGTGCCCTTTACGAAGTTACTCACATCACGCAATACACTAGCCAACTTAAAAGGCAATTCAGATTGTCAGACGCAAAAAAGATACATTTTTAAAAAAATTACGCTAATTTCTTTTAAGTTTGTGATGTCCGTGATACGTTATTGGTGCGCTGACACCAACTTGATACACCTCAAGCTTTATAAAATTACGCAGTTTTTTTAATTCTGCGCTTAAAACCCATTTTTATTAAACGGCGCAAAAACTCTTGGTTTCACTTTAAAACACCATTCAACTTTTCACCCAGCAGCAATATCAAAATTTTTTTTTAGTGGATATATCCTCCAAGTCTAGTGAATATATTTTGTATGGGTTTGGATCTGAAAGCTTAAAACTACTACAAAGAAAACGGAATGAGTGAAAAAACTCTTGCAAGTTTCAAGTCGTTTTTTTAATTTTTCGAATTTTAGATGACCACAAATTCTTAAGGTGAGGACTTTTCAATGTAAAACTTTGCACGCCATATCCTTCAAGTATAGTCATCCAAACCCTGTACAACGTTTTTTTCAATTCATAAAACTTAACGAAATAAGAGCCATAGTATGTCGGTTTCAGCAGGTGCTCAAAAAATTTGAAGTAGCCCATATAAAGGATTTTCGACTCAAAAAACTTCAAACCCCATAAATTATATAATAAAAGTCTGGATGCTATATATCAATCACTTGGATCATTAAAGGTTAATAAATGCACTTATTTATATAACTACATAAGTATATTTTGAAAGTGGGTATATTGAAAGGTGAAACGACTTGTACAATTAATACAAATAGTCAGGGTGAATAGTTAACTTGTTTGTTTTAAATAAAACAAATTAATGGTTCTTAACAAGTGTCATGTGGTGGGCATTACATGTCAAACAAAATAGGGTGGACTTTTGAAAAGTCATTTAGCTAAAAAAATTTAATATTTTTTATTATTAACGATTACTATTGCATGCGTTTTGTTATAGCATTTTATAATTAATAAAATGTATTAAATTATTTTTTTTTTCTATTTCTATTGGAGGCACATCCTTAGACTAATATTTACGTAGAAAACAAAAAGTGTGCGTTTAGGTTAACTCTTAACAATATTTTAGTACCATGTCATTATTTAGACTAAATGAGACTAACACGCGTTTAAGGTAAACATAAAATAAATTTCAAAAAAAAAAAAAAAATATATAAAAACATGAAACGAACATAGATGATACAATTTCCGCTTGAGTTGCAAACACACTAAAGATTGAAATACAGAGTTTGTAGAACGATTAACCTGTGTTGCAAGTATGTAAGTTATATCTATCAGTCTGGGCAATATGTGTAGGTGTGAGTCACGTGACTATAATAAAGTAACATCCACTCCACTATGAGTTTTATGTGCGACTATTTTTATGCCGGTATCAGCTTAATGCAAGGGGGCTGGCTTTGTTTGAAAGACATTAATGAACCTTCTGTTGGTTTTTGTAGTAGACTGTGTTTTTTTTTTCATGAGCACGCAAATTTTGTTTAGACACCAAAGGAAAGAATACGTATTAATTTAATTTTTTTTTTCGCAAAATTTTTATTAATATATGGTGGATGTCTGTAAATTGTACATAAAAATTAATAATAAACGATTTGTGCGTAATAACAATAATTTTTCAATATAAATTACCTTGTTTTTCCAGTCATGTTGTTGGTCTGTTTCGGCGGATTTTTTTTCGCTAAATGGTTTTTAAATTCAAGGAAGTTATAACAAGCAGAAAAAGAGTTTTGATTATTAATTTTGTGTCTTTTACTTTTCTGATTAAAAAATACAATATATGTTTGTATGTATTTATACCTACTTAAAACAAGTTCATGGCTGTGAATTTAACGACATGAAATTTAATTTCCTTATATTCTGGCTTTTTTTTTTTAAATAAAATATAAAGCAAGCGATTAACAGTATTATAGTTTGTAGTGTCGAATTAATGAATATCGGTAAATAAGTAGGAAATATGTTAATTCTTTAAGCAAGAGAAATATTAATATTTATTTTGCAATAATTTTTTCTAATTTAAAGATATTTTCAGTTTTTACGAATCATTTTTATTAAGCACAACTGCCTTATTCAACATATTTAATACAAACATGTGACAAACGACTTCTGTAAATGGTTTAATCAAATTTGTTTTAAACAAAGATATAACCTACCAAGTAAAAAGTAGTTATTAATAGTTATTAAGGGATGGTCCAAACAAAAGGCACAATGTTAATTGCAACTAAAACGAAAAGTTTTCAGAGAATTAACTTAATATTAATATTATGATAGAAGGATCTATGGAAGTTATGTGTAAAACAATATATCGGTCAAATGCTTGCACGGCTTCGGTGGCACACCTCTCTCCGATGGTCTAGATTTTCAACTCTGATATATAATTGAGGTTCAATGTCGTTAATGCGCCGTATTATCTCATCCTTTAAGGCGACCGTACACGATATGTATTTGTCATCTGACATGTCAAATTTCCCACTTCAAAATACATACATGTCGTGTGTTACCTTTTTAACTTTGCTTCTGTAAAAGTCAGACGCAAAGTCATCTGACAAAATTTCAATTAGAGCGTGCTCTATTTTGTTCTGACAAACCATCTGACATCAGAAATCTATGACGGGAAGAAACTGGCAGCGGCGTCCACTATTGACGGAATCATTAGCCGGCTGAAGTTAATTTTTTATAATACCGAGATATGTTTGATCATCTTACCATTAAATAGAATTTATGTGAATATATACATATATGTATATAAAATTATAAAATCCTGAATTGGTATCTTTGAATTAAAAGAAAAAAATTTTAAGATGGCTAAACTATTTTACGGCGCAAATAAAAAATTTCATGGCGGCTGCAAGCTATTTAAAAACCGAGACCTACTTTGGTTTCTGCAATAACAATGCAAATAAACAGAGACAATGTCAAAAGCAAACCTTATGTAAAATAGCGATTTTGACAGACATGCACAATTACATGTGACTTGAAAATTTGACATGTCAGATGGCAAAAACATGTCGTCTATATGCTCCTTTAGCTCTTAAATTGTTCTTGGCTTTCTGACGTACACTGTTCCTTTTAAATATCCCCAAGGAAAAAAATCCAAAGGTGTCAAATCTTGGCGGCCAATTAACATCGCCACTACGTACTATAGTTTGGCCATTCATAAAATTTTGTGTACCTCACTATTGAGGAGATATGAATTTATCCGCGAAAAATGTCCTTTTGGTCCCAGTGTGCGCCGCCAGCTCATACACCGCGCCAAACAGTCACTCTTGGTGGATGCATCGGCTTTTCAAAAATCACTCGTGGATTTTCACTCTCAAAATGCGGGGATTCTGCTTGTTAACTGTTATGCTGACCAACAAATTTACGAAGTGCACGAAATTCATTTTAATGACCACTGTGTTCAGTTTAAGACTCTTGTTGTCCTTAGAATCGTCTTTAATCGCTTATAATAAGGTTGAACTCGCTACTCGGCTTAACTTCTGTTATAAAGACATATATGAATTTTTATTTAATTTAAAGTCATCACGTTATGTTTAAAATTGCAAAATGTACGCAATATAGAAAGTTCGATTAACGAAGAACTCTCAGTCGATCTGGAATATGATAAATATTTTATGGGCCAAATACACTTGTCAAATTCTTGCCATGCAGGCGAATTCACTCGCGTACGTGTACTTGACTTAATATCCACCGTCATATCTAATTTTTTTTATTTTCCATTTAGCATCGGCGTTGTCACACATTTTCCCTAATACTACCGCAATGCTTGATGAGTATTTTTGTAAGTGTATTTGAGCATTAAATTGTTTATCATTCAGGACAAATAAAGCGAATTTTTGCAACTAATATTCATTTGTGTATTTCGAAGAATTTCTTATACCAAATTTATAAAAATAATTTTTTAAAAACATAAATGATTTGATTGACAATAACTTCTTGTATCCTAAACTTGTTTAAACATAAGTTAATATCAAATTCTTTTATATCATTAAAAAAACTACAAAAAATATTATGTCAAACTTAAAACTAATATTGTATTATAACTACAACATTGACTTAACTACCAGATCTGTAAACGATTGCAATCGATTTCAGTGCAATCATAATGATTGCAGTCAAAATCAGATTTAAAATTGAAATTAAATATTGAAATTATAAAATCAATTTACCGATTTTGAATGCAACCAATTTTTTTAAATCAATTTATATAATAATTGATTGCAGTCATATTTGATTGCCAAATTTTAGTCATCAAGTAATTGCAGTCAAAATTTAATTAAGAACTTCGAACTCTTCAAATTAAACTCCTTCCTTTAGAAATTTAAAGATCATTTTGAATTTGCCAACAATTTCAGTATTTATTAACAACCACTAGATTCCAAGGGTATCGCGCCAGTTCTAAAGTAGAAGGGACCGGTTTTTGTTCTAACAGTTTTCATGAACTTGTCACTTTTACATGGCTATATCTTACCAGGGGGTTGATTTGAACCCTTTTGACACTTTGAAACAGGTCACTGAAATTACCGAGCACACATGAAATTTTGGGTTAAAGCAACGCCTGTCGCAGATATTTTTCCGAATGAACCATGTTAATAAATAAGATTCACTTAATATCAGGTAATAGAACCAGAAAAGATCAGCTACTACCCACACAAAATGCGGTTAGTTGACTGGTTTTTAGGCAATTAACTTTCTGCTGTAAAAACAACTCTAAGAACATGATATCACCAGTTAAGTGATATGTTCTGTTTTCAAATATCACAATTCGTTCCTTTTTATTATAAAAATATTTTCACTAGTGCTTTAAAACTAGTTAATACAAATTTTCCGCAGGGATATTATTTCTTTGTACTTTGACTTTAGTTGTGATTCCAAAGGGAATTGTTGTAAGTCTCACAATTTTAATTAAATTTTGATTGCAAATATATTGATTACAATTAAATTGATTGCATTCAATAATTTCTGAAAATAATGATTTAAAAATTATTGTCATCTTGCGACTGCAATCATTGCAAATGTGAAATCATTATTAAATCTAAGAATTACATATATCACTTTGGTTGACATAATTTTGATTGCAATCTTTTTCAGCTCTGTCAACTACACAAGAAAGCAGTGTATTTCCTTAATAAGCTTTTTACAATTTGTAAGTTGTTCAGTTTCACTGACAATTGTTACGCACGCAGACATGTGTCTGTGGCAAAAAAAAAGCTCTTAAATCCACCTCTTCAATTTACGATAAATGCTGTTTACATATACATATATTTATATAAATGGTTTATATAGGACCCTCTCAAAAACTTGTCATCTCTTTTACAGATTTGTTACCTTTATTGGTTGATTTGTCGCACATATCGCCGAATCACATTTTTTTACTGGCATCTTAAATCGTATTGTCATTTACATACACACTTGTAGGTCTTTCCTGAACACATACATTTTTAATGCCTAAAAAGTGTGTTTCACTTAACATAATGGCATATTTTTATTGTTGGCACCTTAATTTAAGAGCTTAGCAATCAACATTGTAATCTTTTGAATTTTCTCGCTTTTTATTCATCCAAATAGTGTTGACTACACCAGTTTCAATTGCTTCTTATGGCAAAGTGTCACGGGCAATGTGAAATGAGTATTGGGATATACGATGTATATATGTGTGTGTGTGTGTGCAAAAAAGAGTGTACGGGTTTAAAATAATATACAATACAAGTGCTTTTTGTTTCTTTTAAATCATGGGCTTAACGTTTCGAAAAAAAAGTGGTAGACATATTTATGTGCATAAGTTTGATATATTTTTGCACCTACATTTATATTCTCTGCATACATATACATATGCATTTGTATGCATGCAAATACATACACATTTAAAAGAAAAATAATGTTAGGCTAAGCAAGTTCGACTCTACACAAATCTATAAGTGAAATAGTAAAAAATTTAATAAAAATAAAATTTTATATATTAATTTATAAAAAAACAATATTGAATAAAAAGGCTTCTTTTACAAATCTATGCAATTGTAATTTGTATAGTTTACTAGATTCATAAGCAAGTGGAAATAAGGCTTTTCACTTCTTAGCTTGTTTAGGTGTATTTGCCGAACTACATCACCAAAATAAGCCTGCTTTGTTTTAAAGTATAGTGGGTTTATAAGCTCTATATGATTCTATAACAATGTGTCAGTATCAGGCCAAGAAATTCCAACCTTCAAAGCGAATGCTAATAGATTAAACATGGGACATGGACTCGGAAAAAAATGCATGACATTAACCCGAAAAACGATTGGAAAATAATTTTATCTACCCACTTGGGGAAAATTGGGGAGAAAATAAAGACTTGCAATTTTCTATTCTTAAAGAATAATAATATTGATTATGGAACGAAAAAAACCGTACATACAAAAAATGACGTACACTGAAGAAAAAGATTTTAATTTATTTGTGTAAAAATTCATATTTTTTAACAGAGCAGTTGGGAGATAAACTACACCAAGCCACATTTTGAAAAGTTTGCAAAAGGCCGCAAAAATTTTAAATTTAATAATTTGCCTTTGCCCGAATATTTTTTATCACTCCAATATGATTTATTTATGTCGATAATATCCTTAATAAAATAACTTCATATAAGGTAACAAACGTTTACTTATTAAATTGGACTTGGTGTTCTTTACCTTCCATGTTGGTTTTAATACTGTTCAGTCCCTTGATACAACAGTCCAAGTCCAACAACAAAAGGTCTGCGATTTCCTAAAAATAATACAAGATTTACAAAAATGTTGTTACATTTTAAAAGTAACAACCGAAGGCGCATCCGGATGTTTAAATAAAAATATATTTTATTTCCCTAAGAATGGTTAACAAAGTTCTTCGAAATTTTTGACCAAATAAAAAAATGTAACCAAAAGGGCAGCGTTTAAATTAACTATTTTAAAAACAAAAGATCTCACTTTAAAATTTATAAAAAAAGGACTCTCTATGTTCTTTGCCTCTGAGCACATTCTCATTATTGTCTACAAATCCAGTGGTAAACAAAACTAAGTACACTTGAAGCCCTAAACGTCTAAGTAAGTTGGACCTTTCTATCTAGAAAACTACATTAGATAGGACATATGAAAGTTCACACATCGATAAAGGAAAAATTCCGATTCCAACTGTATAAAAAACGTATTTTGAAAAAAATATTAGTTCGGGTAGTTTACCTCGCCTCAACAGAACTATTGTTACATTTTTAAGCACTGTTTGCCTAATTTTAATAAATTTATATAACTTTCAAAATATACTAAAGTTCAATAACTAATTTTCCTGGTGGGCTAAAGTTCGATCCCATACGGATCTGCGGCAATTTGACAAAACATCTTAAGTCAAATGTTTTGTTTTATTTTTCATTTTTTCGTTAGGGTGTTTTTGGATTTTAAATGCAATGACAAATGACCCCAATATCAAGGAATGAAAAATGGTCCCAAATAAAATTGAAATTTTTACTTTGGGGATATTTATCGTTTAATAATAAAAAAAATGCAAATTTTAAGAAATGATAAATCACCCCAAACATTTTTACACAAATTATTTTAAAATTGTATGTAAAAGTTTAGGGATAGTATAAAAACCCGAATTCTTATACCGAAGTGGAGAAATCCTTGCAGGTTATGCAGAGAAGCTTTACTGAGCGAAGCCGGTGTTCGTTATACCATTGAAAAGAAAATCTTTGCGCCCGGACGAAGGCCGCCTATGTAGTGAAGCATTAGTGATCGAAGCCAGTGTTCGTTATACCATAGAGAAGAACATCTTTGCACCCGGCCGAAGGTCGGCTAAATAGATAAGCTTTAGTTAGCGAAGCCAGTGTTCGTTATATCATAGAGAAGAAAATAGGAATTTCACTTGGGGGATTCACAAGGTTGTCATAAAGTTGTTAAGTCATATGTCTTAAAATAATTACAAGAAATATAATTGACTGTTGTGGGCAACCGCTTATAATTTAGATTTATACTGTAAAGTTATGACGAATTAATGAACACAGCATTCAAATATTAATTTCGTTTGAAACATAACAATTATTTTTTTAAACAATTGTTAAATAATCTTTAGGACATTATGACGATATGACTTGATAGCACATCTTGTGAATTCCCATACTATGTTTTAACTCTTTTTAAACGTACAAGTCTGCCTTCGCTGGATTTTTTTTAATTCACTTTTAAGTTGTTGTAAGTTAACGGAATATGGAAAATAATAATCAAAAGAAACAAAAAAGCCTATTGTTCATTTTATAATATCCCATTCTTTTAAAATATAACAAATTTTTGCAAGGTTACATTTAAAAAATTATAAAAATAGATCGTTGAAGTTAATCTGAAAAAACGATTTTTTTGTATTGGAACTTGCATTTTTCAATTTGCGTCACTTTGGGAGCACCCTGTGCCAAAGTTAGAAGGAATTAAAAAAATATTTTCTGTACCAAAATGTACAGAAATTATTTAAATTACGTGTCAATAATTTTTTGATTTTTGTCCATTTGGTTACATTGTGCGACGCACAATGGTTGAAGAGAGGCATTAATTAATTTTTTTCATGTTCGCCGATAACTGTTTGGTATTTTATTGTCAGATATCTGAATATTATGATTCCGTAATATACGCCTGATAAATTTATTATTTGTTTGGACAGACACGCTCAAAGTTGATATATGTTCAATTGCTTAAAATGGCATGCAAATTTACTGTATATTCAATCTTTTGGTACAATCACAGTAAATTTATCATTTGACTTTGTTGTATATTTTCGTTAAAACCATTGTCATAGATGAGATTTGCATTAAAAAAGTTGGAAAAAGTGCCATATAAAAATTTCGTACAACAAAATATAAGAAACATCAAAATATCAATGTTCACCAACTTCAGTGGACCGCATCTTTTTAGCGCTGTGGAGTGCTGTTAAATAAAATATGTAAAATTGCAGCTTTAAATCTCAGCTAAATGTTAAAAAAAATCAGCTGCTCCTACCTGCTCCTTTCCAAAAAAAAACATTAAAAACTATAGAATTATAAAGTTACAAAACATGAATTTTAGTTCAAGCTGGTTGTGGTTACCATAATTCTTTACTGTTTAAAACTATTACATAATGTATATACATACTAGTCAAAAGTGTTAGTTGAAAAAAGCATTTTTATTTTTTACATTTTAATTGATTATTTATATCAGGTATGCTGTCCAAGGAAGCTCAGGAAGCGAGGAATAAAGACTATACCCCATAGATTACATCATTCGCGAAGAATTGGACGTGTAGCCATTAATGAAGACGTTATGCATAATCTTTTATTGTCTTCAGACCCATTAAAAAATAGATTTCGCTCAAAGCTGCAAATCAAAAAATTGGAGTACGATAATGATGTTAAAAAATTATTAAAAGACTATGTTTAAATTACGTATTCATGTTTTTTCTATGGGAGGTGGGCATAAAAATAGGCGGATCAGGTATATATTTTCAATAGCCCATTCTACAATTATATTATTTATTTTTTGTGAAAATTGGGTTGATGCATTAAAAATCAAGGAGGTAATGCCACTTTTTCAATACAAGTTGTATGGGAAGTGGGCGGATATTTTTTAAATTTCACACAAATCATTCTGAGTGTTTAAAAAGGGTTTATGGGTGGTGGGCGGATCATTTCGATTTTTAATTTTTTTCTTGATTCAAAAAAAAAATTCCTATGTGCCAAGTTTCATTGTCCGTTGACAACTTCTTCTATTTTTAACCGCTCGTTCTATGAACTTCAACCTATGTGCGGCGTGAAATAATATAGCCATTGCATATCTCGCACAAAATAGTATAGTAAATAACCACAATACTAATTATTGTTAAAGCTAGGGCACGAGCTCTATGTTTGCATTTGTCCTTCAAGTTGTGCTGAAAAAGGTCAACAGGAAAAAGAAGGACAACAAAAATGAAAAACAAAACAAAAAAATGTACTTTGGACTTCAAGAAGAATTCTTGACGAAAGTACGAAAAAACAGAAGTAAGGAAAAACATGTAAAATGAATTAAAATAGATTATTATTCAAAAAAGCAAATTTCGATCTACCAGAGGTTTAAATACAATTTGGTTTAAGGATTGATGTTTGACTATTGACGTCAGCAGTCGTCGATGGCTGCGAGTGTAAGACGGCAAATCCATCTGAGGAGATCGAGTGGTTGCGATCGAAACATGTCATGGTAACCTGCCAGCCGGGGTTCGAACTCGAATCCCAGCCACGGTCAATAATGAAAGATTATCAATAACAATTTTAATTAATTTCATGTTGTAAAATTCCTTTCTTCATAAAAATAATTTAATGAAAATTAAATTTGATGAACTTAAGCCTAATTGGGAATATTGAAAATTTGGATTAAAAACCATAAATGGTTCAACAAAATAACCACAATACTAATTAGTTTTTATATATTTTATAAAAAAATTGTACTTTAATTAGGCAGATATTTGAATAAAACTGCGTTTTTAACGTTAAAAAAGTATCGGGTACTATTTGCCCTCTATTACATTAAAGGGTTAATTTCAGTTTCTATCCAGAGTCACTCTACCATAATTTACTTTAGGTGCGATGTTAAATCTAAAAATCGCTTTAATACAAATAAAACTGCTTCGAATCATGATATCTTATGCAAATAAGGTCAAATGAAGTTTTATATGACTCAAAGTAAAAGCATAAAACTCTGGGATTATCGGCCAATAATTGCACGCATCACTAAGCCCAAACTAAGCTGCCTTTAAGGTTTATTAAGATTGGTGAAAGTTTATAGATCCCACATATATAAACCACTCCTGAAATATTCTTATGTTCGCATCATTTATCAAAAGTCTAAAACAGCAACAAATTATAATGCAGTGAGTTCAGTATTTTTAAAGATTAGTTGATAATATACAGATCCCACATAAAGAACATACCTTAAATATTACCACTCTCGGTAGAGGGTATCAAAGTTTCGGCATAGCCTAATATAGCACTCTTTGTTGTTTTTTTTTTTTTTTTTTTTTTAATAAATATGATTGCAATTAATTTGTAACCGATTATCATCTTCAGGTGCCAAATAAACTTGAAAAACATTCATATATTTCCTTCTCTCATTCTTTCATTTCCATCAGTTCAACTTAAAAGCTTAACAGAAAATCTCCAATGAAATTAAAAAACTGCAAAAAAAAACATACAAAACTTAAATAACATGTCGCCGATATTTGTTCGCGCTTAATACTTCCACCTCCTGCCCTGCCAAAGCTGAGCAATAATAAAAGTATTTGCCATTTGTTTTTTTTATGTCTCTTGTATAGAGTTTTATGCGTTCGTAACAATTTTATGGACGACAGATCTAAATAAACTATTCAATGTCATCTTCTGGCTTTATTTTTGTGTTTAGTTTTTGCAGACTCACAAATTCACCAAAATGCAAAAGAAAAAACAAATCGTAAATGAAAAGAAATACTCAAACTTATACTGAAGCTATGTTCACACCTATTAAATATTTAACGTCCTAAACGTAACCACTAGTCTTCTTAAAGAACTGTTTGCTTTTGCAAAACGCTTGGCTAGAGCAAACATTATTTAACAGTTTTTAAATTATATTGTACAATTATCATCTTAGAAATTAATTTTAGTAAATAAGTAAATAGAAATTGTTAAAAATAAAACTTCAGTTTGACCAATTGATTGGTCACGTTTTTGTTTGATTTTATCGTCAAATATTTCTTAGGTCTGAACATACCTTAAGAACCACACACAATTTAACCGCCAGGCAAATACAATATGAAGCTATGAAACAGTAGATGTATTTTTATTTTTCGGCATTAAAAGTGCAACAGCAGACAAATATACTTATTTGTTGGTGTCTGCATTTAAATGTTCTTTTTGTATTTAAGCAAAGTGTTTTAGTTTGAGAAGCAGACAGGAAAAAGAGTCATTTGCGTTTTTAGATTGATATAATGGACTCACGGAGTTGTTAATATTTTCTGAAACCTTTAGACGGGTTCTAGACAATTGTGTGGTTGGTTCTTTCCATTTAAATTTCTGCCTACATCCTTCCGGAAGTGCAAGTTAAAAGCTGGTTAAGTTTAATCACAATCAGTTGACGGCACGCACGGCAGCGTATATAAGTTCACGCAGAAAAAAAAAACATATTAAAATATGCTCAACTTCAACAACACTATTTTTATAGAAAATGTTAAACTTATTATATTTAATTTAACCACATTATTGTCACCGATAACTATATAATGGTAAAATTAGTCCTCCCTCTAGAAGCCACAAACATTTAATAGTTGCCTCTTAACATGTTATTGTTAAATATGCAATAATTTGTTTTTAAATTAACAATAGTATTTTCCCCTTTTCCAACAAAAACATGCTATGGTTGAAAACTACCCATGCTATTTTAAGTGTTAAAAATATTTAAGTTATTATTAACCATTACATGTTCGGAGGCAACTATAATATGGTTGTAGCTTCTTGATGGAGGACTATTTTAACCACATTATGGTTGCTGTTGACAATAATATGGTTAAATTAAACATAATATGTTTAAAATTTTCAATTAAAATAGTGTTGTTGGAGATGACCATATTTTAACAGGTTTTTCTCTGGGTGTGTTAGTGTACGGTACCTTAAAAAACGTTTCTCTGTACTTATCCATTTCAAGATAAAGATCAAAACAATTCATTCGTAAAAAAAAACAAAAAACTTCGTTGTGTTCGATTCAGTACATTAATGTTCGTTTGTTTCAGAAAACAAACAGTAAAACAAAAAATGTTTTTAATTTTTTGTTTGCTTGTTCTTTCATAAATGTAAAAAAACACTACAAAATGTTTTTAATTTTTTGTTTGCTCGTTCTTTCATAAATGTAAAAAAACACTACAATGCAATGTATTTTATCACTACAATGATTCTGTTTTACAACAAAAAACAGAACACTATATAATATTTGTTTTGTTCGTGAATATTTTTATGAACGCTATTAGGGGTTGTGTACTACTACACAAACATTAAAAAAATAGATATCGTTTCTGGGCGTGTGTGTGAAATGCAAAAATTTTTTTTGTGAATTCCCTCACTAATGTAAAAAAAAAACTCTAAAGAACATTACAATTTAATGCGTGTCAATAGAATCACTACCATTGTTCTGTTTTATAACGAAAAACAGAACACTAATAATGTTTGTTACTTCTGTGAAAATAGTTATAAATGGTATTAATGGCTGTGTACTTAAACACAAAAACTTAAAAAAATTAATTTTGTTTCTGGGTTAGGTACCGTACGATAAGTCTGTGTTCAGATAAATAATTGCTTATGATTGTTACTTTACAGGCGAAAGAGGCGAGGTGGAAGGGAACGGGAACACAGTTTCATACTGTCAGTAAGTTTTCCGCTCTCATTCATTATTTAAAAACGCGCCCATTCATACGCACGACCGTACAAACAAAAACATGTCGTCAACAAGACATGAATTGTTTGAACGCCAATGAAAGTTCAAAAAAGAATAAGTAAGAATCATGTCTATGAGACATGAGCCGTCTGAACACAGACCAAATAATGTTCGGTTTATTATCGAACGACGAAGGCGTTGTTCTTCATTTCGTATTTCGAGTTGGTATTGTGTGAAATGTTCTCGGAAGCGTGATATTCAATATTTAATAATTTTGTTTGCTGCTGCGCATTCCTCATGAGTTTGTGGTGAACGTAATGTTCTTCAACGATTTGTTCCTCCCTTACGTCGACCAATATTTTGACGTGATTTCTAAATTTGAATAAATATTGACTTGCAAATATTTATTTTTTTAACTGGTTATGATGAAAAGGTATACACCCTGATGATCGTTAATGGGTTTTGATTTGGCATATAATTGTTTTACTGAATTTTCTTGTAGGAGATTAGCCTTCTTTTCGCCCGTAGTCCGCCAGGCCTGCACCCTTTGCTTGACAACGCAAATTCTAGTGCTATTAGACAACTTCTTGCCGACTCAATACTAATACAATAGCAGCTTTAACAATGAAGAAAGAAAGCATAAGGGGTGTTTTAACATACGATCCACCTAAATCGATGATTACTAGTACAGTTGTTCTGAAGGAATATAAACATCTTTTTTATTTTCAGGAAGTTTATATGCATTTTTTGATATAATCGCCTTAGTATAAACGCCTTAACACATATATTAGTTTTTACAAAGATGAACTTGTTTTGATAACATCCAAAGATAGTTCCATACATAGAATTAATTTTAAAGTTTGCTTACTTTACTTTTAAAAAATTACATACCCTATATTTATGACTTAAATAATTATAAATATGAAGTTATATGCCATATGTTCTAGAATACGAATCCACAAATATTATCCTGCAAATATTATTGGACCACCTGATCCATTTTGATTAAATGGACTACTCCATGGACTGGTCCGATGTAATGCAAGCATGGACCATGTCATTGTTAAAAAGTGTTTGTAGTGAGACGACATGTCTTCGTTTTTTAACGACATGTTTTCGTTTTTAAACGAAGTTAAAACTAATCCTCTTGTGTATACAATGGAGTAGTTTTAAAACAACTCCTTTGTAGTCCAAAGCTGGGTTATATGGTCCTGCCCTAGGACATCGTAATGTTAAATATACCATGTTTTTTCCATACGTTTGGGTTACTTTTGGACTAGCCCTAGTCCCTTGTGAGCTACTCTTTACACGCGTGTTTGGACTGGTCCTAATATTTGCAGGGTAGTTACATAAAACGCAAAAGGTCCTAACTAATCCAAAATTTAAAATTGACTTTTTTATATTGATGTTGATGTAATTATAACTAATTTTTTACGCTTTTTATGTTATTTTTCGATAATTTGCTTTAGAGTTTGTTTAAAATTTTGCAATTTTTCGCGAGTTTTAGCCATATTCGCGATAAAAGCGATTTGTTTCTGTAAGTTTTCTGATTCTTTACAGCTTTAACGATTTA
Source organism: Pollenia labialis (assembly GCA_949318255.1). NCBI lineage: Eukaryota > Metazoa > Arthropoda > Insecta > Diptera > Polleniidae > Pollenia > Pollenia labialis. Next base: position 112,942,946 of record OX439141.1, read on the forward strand.
TAATAAAAAAAAAGTTTACTTTGATATCATGCCGCTGTCAGTAAATTTTAGCGAATTTCCGCTATTTTACAATGTTTACCGAATTTTTGCCATTCCTTTTTTTTTGTTTAGGGGCTTTTTATAAACTTTATGGCTTGTTTGAAATATTAAAAATTTTCGCGAAATTTCGTTTTTTTTGGATTTTTTTTTAACACATAAATGTTAAAAAATAAAATCATTCGTAAAATAACTATATTTTTATTAAATTTTAACAGTACGGAAAACGAATTTAATAACCCACCATCAGTTACTGTAATAATTTTCAAGTTTATCAGTTACAAGCAAACTCTTTAATATAATGTCAGCTCTTTGTTACTTTCTCGCATATGCCAAACAGTCGTTGTGGAGAAAAACGACAATGAAGGTTTACATGCAGTTTTCTGACTGCCTGTTCAACAATTTTATATCGAATTTTATATGGAAAATATTTTTAAAACTGAGTGTTTTTCATATAAATTTTCTATGTGAACGTTAACGATCCAATAGTCTATTTCCGATGTGCGAAACAATTTTTCTTTCAAACAATGACATTTAAAACAAAAACCAAGTTTATAGAATTAAGAATAGTTGTACGAAAGAAAAAATTCTTGCGCACATCAGAAAAAGGCAGTAAATTGTGGAACAGGTAGTGCAACTATACACGATACAGATTTTTTTTATTTTTACCACCGCTTCTGGCAAATGTTATGAAAAAACATGTAAATTTCTGTGAACATTCATAAACGAACTTACTGTTGGTGTTTTGTTTAAGCTTTGATATTGTTACAGGTAAAACTTCGACTGTTTATAATTCTTATTCGCTTTACAGTTTTATTCGAACAATATTGTTAGGTTTTCTAAAATTTTTGGTTTCCTGGTGATCTAGCCTACGTAACCACTCAAATGCGCTTTCCCACAACAATAACTTTCAGTGTATTTATCAAAAATAAAAATTGGGAGTTTAGCACGTCATAGAGAAATTGTATTAATAATAAATTTTGTATTCCCAAAAATAACTTTGTTAAAAGTTTATAGTATTTTACTGAAAGAAAAAAAATATTGTTTTGTGCCGCACACGGCACTTTTCTAAAAACATTTTTAAACAGTAGCTTATTGTGCTGCATACGTATACGTACTGCTCTGTATTAAGTTGTTGACCTTTTTTTTACTTTTAATTAAACTTCCTTTTTTTTTTGTTGCTTACGGCAATGAAGAGAAGCCAGAGTGAAATTTATTTTGTTCATCGTTGTGTGAGGAATTTGCTGTATTCGCCAAACAGTGGCGAGTAGAGGAAATTTATACTTAATGAAAATTAATGCTTAAAAACTCAGAAACCATAAAAAATAAAGTTGTACTCAAAATATATATACCTCATACCTAAATCAATATTTTTAAAAATGGACGGTAGGTCAAACCAATAATAAGCTGACGATATACAGAGATGGCTAGGACTGGTTTATTTTCCACATTGTTAAAAAAATACTCAGAGTGTAAGTAATTTTTAAGAATATAAACCAAGAAAAGCTTCGATATTTGCAATGATATTCGAGCTACTGTCCGAAAAAGTGTTCATAAAGTGTTTACAAAAATTAACTAAGAATGTCAAATTAGCTTGATTATTCCACAAATACATTTCTTTCATTTCTTTTGCGATTTGTTTCAAGAAATCTTTTATGACATTGGATTATTAGGTCCCAAAGAAGGTCGATTAATATCATTTTGACTACGATACATTCAAGACAGTGGGCGAACATCCATATGATCCCATTCATAATTGAACACACATCAGTAAATTTTAAACTGCAGAAGGATGCTATAATACCTCGTCCCCCATTACTGGTATTCAATCCATGAATTTAATCAGAAGCCTACAAATGTGAAACAATGAACAAAAATAAATAAAACTTTCAGAAATTACAAAGATAAGCAGATTTTGGATTATTTGAAATTAAAAAAAGTCAGAGCAATTATAACAAATACTATCAAACTTTCCAAGTTTTTTTTGTACCAAAAGATGTTAATCTTTTAAGGCTCTGTAACTAATATAATTTTACTTTGGTTATGGTGTATTTTTAGGATTTATATTTTTTTTCCACCCGCCAACACTTGACGGATTTAATTATTTCGATTTTTAACATTTTTTTTTATTGTCCAAGCCGTTAAACCACAACTCCAAATACAAGAAAAAAAACATACAAATAAACAAAATCCAATCTGCGTTTGAGACTTTCGAAGAGAAGGAAGGATTTTTATGGAGATAGTGCATGTGAATGTGTTCTCTGAATGTGAAGCCTGATATACAGTCTTTGCGTGTTACTGGCATTCCAATTCACATGCATCATGTCCACTTCGTAATGAGAAAATATGGTGTTTGTGTTACAATAAAGTTTAACTTCGCACTTATGTTTCCGTAGTGTTTGTTGTTGTTATTGTTCTTGTTGGTGGCAGTAGAGGCTTGAATATTATTGCAAATCATAGTATGCAACTGTTGTTGTTAGTTTTATTTTCAATTGTACTTGTAGCTCTTGAGGTTTATTAATATTTTATTTCAGTTTTTAACCCGAAGATGTTGGATGGAAATCTTCTACTTTTCTAGTTCTGTTGTACAAATATTTTTCTTTACTTTTCTGAAATGACAATTAAAATTATGATGACATGAAGGTGGTATTTGAACTCACTCATTATTGCTATAAAAAGAAGAATAGAGATGTATTAAAATTAATATTATTTAAAAGGTGGCCATGTTATAAGGAAACTGAAATTATATGCATAAATTTAAATGATGCGATAGAAAAGGATAATGATTTACAACTTTTAGATGATAAATATAGTTTTCCAAAATTAATAGACATTTTTATAACCATTTAGAGCAGAAAACCTTTTATACAACTTATCTATAAGAAAACCTTCTGGCCACCTTGACTTCACATTTCTTTTACTCATATCATATCACAATTTTAATGTCCATTACGCTTGCATGTTTCGCAAACATACACTTGTGACCGAACATGCAATGTTGTATTCTTTAAATGGACTACATTTGGTGTACCGATAAAAACTGAAAAATTAGAAAAAAAATAATACACATATATGCACATACATATGAAACGAAAAACTTTTACAATCTTAAAATAATTCTTTGCTGGTTATTTAGTTGGCAACATCATTTCTTAAAGTGTCACTTAAAAATGTTCAATAACTTTATCAAAAACATTAAAAAAGCAGAGCATTATTGTAACACTTTGCTTAAATTGCCAAACAAAAAAGTTTGCGGGAACAAAAAAAAAAAAACAAAAAACGGTTAAACAAGATGTAACATGCAAGAAATTTTTAAGGAATTAAAGGAAACTCTGACAAGAAACTGAGCTACTTTAAGCTTAAAGTGAATAAAAACTAAGATGAAGATTAGGTTATGATACTTTAACATTTATTTTAATCTCTCGCCTCTAATTTATATTATAAAACAGTAGATATCTGCTAAAAATATATATGTATTTATAAAGGGTGGTCCAACCAAAACGCACAATGTTAAAGTAAAACAAAAACTTTTCAGAGAATAAGTTTAATATGTTTTATTTTGATAGAAGGATCTCTGACAATTATGTGTGAAAAAAATATTGGCTCAATGCTCGCCACGGCTTCGGTGGCATACCTCTATCAGATGGTCCATATTTTAAATGACTCTAAGACAAAACTGAAGTTCAATTATTGTTAATGTGCCGAATTTTCCCATCCTTTAGCTCTTGAATTGTTCTTGGCTTATTGACGCAAGTGGCACCATCCTCGTCCAGGTCCCTATCCTCAATTTCTAGCCACCAGATGTCCTTTTTCATCTCACTATATAGCGAGCACCATTCATGGAAACTGCTTGGCCGACCTCATTTTTGAAGAAGTACGGCTTGATGATGCCGCCAGGACATAAATCGCATGAAACAGTCGCTCTTTTTGGATGCATCGGCTTTTAAACAATAACTCGTGGATTCTCATTTTCCCAAAATGCGGCAATTCTGCTTGTTAACGAATCCATTATGCTGACCAAAGAATCACGAAGTGCACGAAATGCATCTTGATTTGAATGCCCGTTTTAATAAAAGGTTTTAACAATCTTAACGCGCTGCTCAATTATGTACCTCTCTATGGTCAAACACTGAAACAAAGAAATGTCAAATTAAGTTAAACAAAAAACTTGACGTTAAGTCAGACTAACAATCGTGCATTATGATCGGATTACCCTTTATATCTGAACCACTTAAGTTCATAGAATGTCTTTATCTTTTTTTATAATAGAAAAAAAATAAGGGGATAATAGACGAGACCAAAAAAATATACGAATGTCGGCGTTTTGAAAGATCACATCGGAATTTTATTTTAGGCGGGTTTCAATTTTGTCCCTTTTGGCTTGTTTGTGCAGCACATCGTTACTACTGGCCAATTCAGAAAGGTTTTATTGTGTGTTATTGGTTGTATTTGATATAACTTTATGAATGTCACATTTATAAAATTATAGCAAATAAAGCGAATAAATGTGTTGTTTTTAGCTGAGGTATACGGTATGATCAGCAACTTTTTAGAAAATTCAATGGCCAATATTATTTTGAAACATGTTAGTCCTTTAACTCCCTTTTAGTGGTAATTTTTGTCTTTATACTAACAAATCGTAAAACACAGGCCTAAGAAGGAGGAGTTCAGTTATGAAATGTTTCACAAATTTATGTTAAGATTTTGAAAAATAATATTGTTTTTAACGATTGTAAAATTCATTGCAAACATTTTGCAGAAGATTGCGAAAAATTATATTTTTGAGTTTGTGTCAATAATATAATTTTCAAGTGTATGCTATACTTTCTCCAATCACAAAGCCAGAATAAAATATTTTAAGCACTGCTTGTATGACCCAATATGGTAACAGTAATTGTGTAAGGGGAACCTTCAGAGACGTACTTGGATGGGCAAATATTCGCAGAAAACTATTTTTTTTTTTTTTTGCAAAATGTCTTTATTTTATTGGAATACGATTAAAATTTGGTTGCGCGTAGAGGTCGTGGAATTGTTAGTTAGATGCATCGGACAGAAACCAGTGTACGTAGAAATCTTTGTGGATTCATTTTTAAAACATAACAGAAGTGTAACTTTAAGGAAGCGATAAGCAGTGAATTTAAACCAGTTTCAATGAGCAACATATAATTTGGAGTTGAGTTTGGCAAGTGCAGCATTGTCTTTATTAAAAATCGTAGTAGTTTTTCAACATATTCGTATTTCTTAAAGCCTCAAATCTGTGCAGCATAAAACATTATTGACCTCGATGCATCATTAAATATTTTTAATTTTTTGCTATTAGCAATTACTGGGTAATTTATGTATTTGGACCATGGGGAGTTAATAGCGAGTTTGGAGGAGGAAAATTTGTTATAGAGATGTTTTCTAAAAGACATGTTATATGTGATTTATACACCTAGGTATTCATAGTAGCTCACTTTTTCAATATATTCTTCACCATATTTCCAAGACAGATTTAAAGAGATCCTGGTTCCAGAGCGGAATACAAGTATTTTTGACTTCTCTAGGTTAACTTTTAGGCACCATGTCAGACACTACTTACAAAGCTTATTGATCATAGTCTGTAAGCCGCTTGGAGAATCAGATAAGAGATTGCATTATCATCTGCGTATGCCAGATTGCGCGGGCAATCAGGTAGCAGATGAGCTGGCCAAACAAGGTGTTCGCATGGATGATGCATTCATTGACCAATTCATTGGCCTTCCAATGGCTCACTGTAAATCACTTAAAGGGCGCGAGTCTTATAGAGTTGCGCAGACGCGGTGGACCTGTGAATCCATCTGCTCGATATCCAGGATCCTTTGGCTTGGATATGATGAACTAGAACTAGCTCTCTACTTGGGTTCACCAGGGTTCAGATTAGGACGGTGATATCGGTTGTAACTGGACACTGTCCGGTGGGGACTCATGCTGGAAGAATGGGTCTGGATATTAACGACTACTGTAGAAATTGCCAAAACGAGGAGGAAGAGGATACTGTGCTTCACTTTCTTTGTCATTGCCCTGGATTGCGGGGCATTAGGGGGAAATACCTGGGGGAACCGGTGTTTGCCTGCTTGGGGGATCTATCTGGGATACAACTAAAATCGCTCCTTCTCGTCACTAGGAAGACGAGGTGGTTGGACTTTGCAGTGACGCCATCTGAGTAACTGCTCTAAGGGATGGGCATTGGCGCAGGGTATCACAAAGGTACCAAAAAAGAACCCAAGTGAGCTGTCTTTTGATAGCTGCCCATGGAACCTTACCTAACCTTTGCCAAGATTTTAATATTCAATCCGGCCACGTGAATAATCCCAGGTAATTATTCGGCTAAGTGATTAGTATACAATGAAAACAGAATTGTACTAAGGATACATCCTTGTTTTGCACAAACGTTGACAGACAAGCATTTTTATAAAGAATTACCGTACCAGTTTTTAATAGCATCGACATATAAAGAAACATTAAAAGATATTCCACCTTCCTCTACAGTCAATGCCTCGAACTTTGCAGAATTCAAAATTGACAGATCTCTTGAGATTACGGATGACCAGAGTTCTGTCAGATCTATCTGATACCACGGGAGTCAGCTCCCACTGGTACCACAACAGCTGACTCACTATTGATATTTTTTTATGATATTTATGTTCAGAGAATAGTCGATAAAGTTATACATTTCATTGAAACAGCTGCATAATTTTCTTATTGGATCTGACATCGCAAAGTTTGTTCGGCATGTCCTGACATATAGAGGGTTGAAAAAACGAAGTGAACGTTGAGGAATATTAAAAGTAACGTTACTCAATAAAAATTCGGAATGTGTACTACCATTTATAAGATTAAACATAAAAGATATATTTAGCATTAGGCTTTTTAACGTTGGTAAATTTATTTCAGCTAGTCTTGTTGAATATGAAGGTAATACCAGGCATCCTCTATAATCACTTCTTAAGCAGAAAATAAGAAATTGTTTTTGAACTGATTCGATACGATCATTATGAATATTATAGATCGGGTCCCAAATAATGCTGCCGTATTCCAAAATTGGTCTGACGAGCGAAGTAAAAAGACGTTTTGTGATTAAGGGATCGTTGAATTCTTTTGCCCATCTTTTAATAAAAGCCAGAACACTGCGGGATTTATTAACAGTCATCGTTATATGTTGAATAAACTCAAGTTTTTTGTCCAACAATATTCCCAAATCCATTATTTCACTAACATATTGTAAAGTACAGCCATCAATAACGTAGGAGTAAGCACACTTTTTTACACTGGAAAATTGCATATGTTTGCATTTATTTAAATTTAGTTCCATCAGGTTATTGGATAAGGACCCTTCAGGGATCACGTGAAAGTTTTGGCTTGCACCCAAAGTCGAGGGAAATGAACAACTTATAACCCATTTTGAGGGCTGATTTTTCACCACTTGTAGAAAAGTTCAATCTGCCGAAGGATTTTCCCTAGGTTCTGTTGCTATTACAGATGCCGTGGTAGATTCAGAGCTCAGTCTCCTGAGCAAAGGGCGAGTCTAAACTATTGGATATAAGATATCCTAGTATTAGCAAAAAGTTGAAATAATTTCGCTATTAACTTTATACGTAGAAACCACAAGTTGTCTAGAAAAATATACTATAAAAACTATTGCCTGTATTCATAAAAAATTTATAAATTTAATAAAGGTTTAAAGAACAAATTTACTATAAAATGTGTCCTTAATAGAATTAGAAGTTAATACATTTTTCATCGAGACATGAAGCTTACCAAACTTATCACCAAACTTAAACTTCTCAAACTAATACTTAGTTGTTTCAAAGCAAAAAAAAAAATAAGGAGGAGTAGTAGAGTTGCATACAAGCAACAACAAAAACACTTGAATGTGACACATAACATGTGTATGGTTAGAAATATTGTTGCAATATGAATTTCCTGGTCTCCATAACAGGGAAAATATAAAAACTACAAACAGACAGACAGACAAACGAACGAACAAACAAATCAGGTGTATTGTTACACATGCCATAAGAGATTTTTTTCTCTCTTTACTTTTTTATTTTCTTATTTTTCTTTCTTTATTATTTTTTTGGCCAGTTATCGCAAGCACATTGTGGCCCATTGTATCACTTGTAGTGTGGTAATAATAGTGGTTGCTATGACCAAAAAACAAACAATATTTATTGTATACTAGAAGAATTTACATACAATATTTTATATAAGGTGCACTTTTAAGTTGCTCATTAAAATCGTGTTTAACAATCATTTTTGCACACACACTTCCAATACAAACACACACTGAACTTCCATTCTGCTTAATGCAAACGATACATATTCATACATTTCGACTATCTTATGGTTTTGGTTTTAGTTTCAAATGTATCACTGGGCTTTGTTGATGCTAATGTTGTTGGTGTTTTGTTTTTGTTTCGATATTTTATTTTTTTTTATTTTTGGTATTTCCCTCTGACTGTTTGTTTGTTGGTGGGTTTCAGAGCTGTGTTTGCTTGGTCTGTCATAGTTGTCTTAAGTGTTAAGTATTAACGACAGTTGGCATGGCATACCATGTTAAGTAATAAGACTCGGAGACTATTTTGGCTTGTGCCAAAGTTATAGTGACATTTTTTTCCTATATTTTTTTTTTTTTATTACACTTTTTATATTTGACGTTATTGTTTTGGCCAAATAATTGTAATATTGTAAAAATTAAGATGTTGTTTGCAGAAAATGTCAGCAGTGCTTATTATGGTTTGGCTTTTATTCTTCGTATATTTGGAGTAAGAAACAAATTGTTGTAAAGTGGTATTTTCATGTAAATAATATGTTCCTAATGATTTACAAACGTGTTAATGTTTGGTTAGAATTTTTATTATTTAAATTAACAATTCCAAATATTAAACTTTAGTAAATATTGAAAAAACAATTAATAAGTAAGGCTTAAATAATCTGCAATAATCGGACTTTTAGTTAATAGTTTTTTAAATAAAGTTTAAGAAAAGAAGTTTGTTGCTTAAGTCTTTTGTTTTATTTACAGGAAAAAAAATTATATGTCCCCTTTTAGACAGGCAAAGTTTACTTTGACAAAGTTTGTTGAATTCTCTTTTAAACTTTGTTTGGTGCTTAAACAAAGTTTTGTTTTTTTTTTGTTTGAATATAATAAATAAACAGCGTTTCCAGAATGATGATTTTATCATATTTTTGATTATTTTTTTTGACAAAAATACCATTTACAGGTTTTTTATTTTTAGAAATTAAGTTTGTTTGTACAAAATACACAATTTTATTAGAACAGTAAATTTTCAAGACAATGAAGTTTGGTATCAGCTAGTTGTTTCCTTGTTTTGCACACAATTTCTGTACCCAGTGTCTAGAATACACAAAATTGCATAATTAGTTCTGGGCATAAAAAATATTAAAAAAAAGCACCTTCGATAACGGGTTGTTAATTTAAAGAATATCGATGAAACAAATAATGTGTGAAAAGAAAACCCGTATTATTATAAAGTTTCATATATTAAAGAACATTAAAATCAAGTATTTAGTACCAAAAGCCAAAACTAAAGGAACTTAAGAAGCTTTTAGTTTGAAAATTCCACCTTCCATATTTATGGTCATTTTTAAACAACTAATTTATATATAAGTGCTTAAGAATATCTTTTAAAAGCTGTTCCAATAATATTTTAATAACTATTCCATTAAGAATTTATTGAGAAGTATTCATATTTTTCAATGAGTTTTTTTTAATAGAATTTTTTCAAAATATATTCTATATTACATCGAAATAAAAAAAAATAATAATAAAATTAAGAACCCTTAAGATTTCGTATGACGTATGAGCTTCATAGCTCAAAATTAATAAGACACGAATATTATAATTTAATTACTTTCAAAGATAATTCTTTATTTAGATGGACTTTTTAACGTTCTTATTTATTAAAAATTAAATGCATTTACAATGTGTTTTTAGAAAAATTTCGTCAGCTCATTCATATATGTAATAATGCATAATAGCGTGGCAAAAAAAGACATGCAAAAGAAGTAATGCATGGGTTCCAAGGATAATGCACAGGTTCTTTTTAGGCGAAACATACAAGATTTTAACATTAGCGTGTCATTGGCAAGAATGGGTTCGCATTAGTTAAACGGCTCGTCATTAAAAGTTCAGGGATGAATTTGGATTGTAATTGATCTGAAATATTCATTTGAATAAGTGCGAATTAAAACCAATGAAGTTAAAGGATTATAATACGTATTTTCATTGGTGCTCAATTTTTTAATATTTATTATCAATTGTATTACAAATTAATTAAAAATAAACATGAAAATACTGAAAAAATTGAGCATTTTGTAAATTTTTGAATTTTGAATTAAAGTTCAACTGCCAAATTCAATAAAAATAACATAGATTTGAATTATGTTTTTAGAAAAATTTGTGTGAAAAGTTTGCCTTAAAACATATTGCAAATTTATTTTATTTTTTATGAATACAGCAGTTAAACATTCCCTTTTTAAACCTTGTGTTAATACCCAACTTTACCCACATTGTTTAGCACCCAGGGTACCCGGGTACCCATATACTATAATGTATTAATAATCACTATTTTTATGAAAAAAAAATTAAATTTTTAGTCTTTTTAAAAGCGTATTTAATTATATTTATGTAAAAATATGATTTTTTAAATTTGTTTTGCATAACGGCTAAAATTTTAAATTTTTTATACAGGACAGTATTTTTTAGTATAACAGTTGAACATTTTTGGTCATATATGATATGTAAATGAGACTTCTCCGTATTATAATAATAACACTTTGGAAACTAAACTTAAGTAATTGTATGATACAAAATTTAGTTTATTTAATTCTTTGAGCAGTTTAAACGTGTTTGTGTTATCTCATAAAGTGTATTGTATTGGGTACCGGTGTGCCCGGGTCGGTGTTTAAAGATTAAGCAAATTTTTTTGAGTATTAAAGAAGCAAAAAATAAATCTAAAATCTGAATTTGCTTTCTTTTAAGTTAAAAAACAACGATCCAGAAGCTTGTTGAAAATGTGAATTCTTAATACATTTTTTTCATGTAAATATACCTAGGTGGGTACCATGGTACCCGGGTATTAACACAAGGGTTAAAAAGCTACAAAATCAAAATTGTATTCCTAATATTCTATTTTTTTTTCTTAAAGAAACAGCTTCAAACATTTAAAGTTATTGAAAATAATTTTAAATGTGATATTGACACAAAATTATACATAATAAACAAATAAAATGTTGATTAGTTATACAAGTTTAATTAGTTATTTCTTCATATAATTTACAAACAGCAATTGCATATTCTTAATTCCACTGAGTTCTCAAACCTGTTTTTGTCTTCTTTTTTTTTTGAAAAAACTATTAAATATTAAAATTAAATGCATAAATAAAATAAATATAACTCAACTATAAATTTTAATTGCATAAAATATTGGACCCTTTTGAATCCTAACAGAATACATACCAAATTATGGTGAAATATTGTAATTCATACATAAGAGTTGAATGGGAATATTGCATGTAATTTTACAGTTATGAAAAATTTATTATGAGGTATGTATGTATGTAGTTAAGTAAATAAGTGCACAGAAAAAATATCAAAAGTTATTTAGTAATTAAAGAAAATTTGTTAAAACTTTTCATATATTTTTAACAATTTTCTTAATTAACATGTTTGTAAATTGTCATATTAACAATTTCTTTCATATGTAGAAAATTAATAAGAAAAAATAATTTTGTGTCAAAAAATTAAAAATAACAAATAAAAAAAATCTGGAATTTCGATCTTAAATCTTTAAAAGAATCAACGATATGATGATTATTGCGAAATTTAATCAATCTATACGGTAAGTAACATTATAATCTAATGATTTATAAATAAATTTTATCCGTTCTTTTATAAATTATAGATTCTGGAATATTACTGATAATGGTGCCAAGATTCCGTTGTGTGATGATGTATGAACCTCCCAGTGCATTTGTGACTTATATAGATTATAATGTTGTTAGTGATGTTATTTAATATGCATATGTATTTTACTAAAAAAATAATTAAAACAAATTTTAATTGCATCTTTTTTTAGTTAGTTAGCAACAAATTATTTTGTTAATATGACAAACTCACAATAAAAAATTATAATTAACTGTTAACAAATATTTCATTCAATATTACAAACGCATTGTTAAAAATATTTGTTGAGTTTTAACAATTTTAATTAACAAAATAATTTTTTGTATTTACAAATTTAGTTGTTGGTGCCCTGTCTAAAAGGGGATTATTCAATTTTTTTTAATTTTGGAAACAGTTATAATTTTATTTAATAAGAATAAAGTTGAAAAAATTATTTTATTACAACGGGTGTTTTTTTAACCGCATAATAACTTTCGATATCGATGACAATGGCTTAACAGCTGAGAATGCCAAACTGTTGTGAAATTTCGGTTGAGTAAGGTTTGAAAAGTCATCATTAATCGTTTATAGCTAGAACAACTAATCCATATTGTGTAAATTTACTTTCTAAAAAATAAATCTGTTCGCGAAGTTCATATTGCATTTCGTCCATTTTACGAAGCGCATTTCTGGTTTAATGGCTACACCAATCAGAAAAATTGCTGTATTTGGAGTGAGGATAATGCTCCAGTCGTTAACGAATAACTAGAACATCCAACAAAATTGACTGTTTGGTGCGGCTTAAACGCTTTTTTGAAATGAGCAAGGAGCAGCCGTTACGTTACATTCCGAACGCTACCGAGCCGTGCTGACTTTTCTAAAAATAAATCAGCTAAACATCAACGACATTCCAACAAGACGTCGCAACTTGCAATACAGCACACTTATACCGTGTTCAGATATACCTTTTTTATTAAGTCAATATTCGGTTTATTGACATAATTATCTTTCTGTTCACATATACACAATTTAGCTAACTCAATTTATATAACTACTACATACAATATTCAACGTAAACAAAAATGTACATGTATAAGCAGAATATAAACAACTTTTGACATCTTTAAGGAATAAATATCTGGCTTTTGAGCAAACGTAATGGATGGGCATTTGTTTTGTTGTAATTTCAGTTGCCAAATGTCAAAACACTTTGTTTAGTAAGTTGTGTTTTGCTCACCAAAAACACTTGCGACAGGGTCGCATTTAAATTTTACTCAATATTTATAACAATTTCGTATTAATTGAGAAATAACCAAATTGCCATTTAATATGTATAATTGAGCTCAATAATGTCATTTACTGCGTAAAACTTAAATAAGGTGCATATCTGAACACGGTATTAACAATCGATTTATTGCGAAAACAATTTAGTAAAAACTTTATTTCCGGATCACTTTTTATGGGGCTTTGTTAAGTCATTGGTTTATGCCGACAACCGGCAACCCTTGAGGAATTGGAAGCCATTACTTATGCCACCATTGACTCCATACGGCCAGATTTATTGGCAAAAGTAGTCAAAAATTGGACTGATCGAATGGACCATGTAACTTGCAGCCACGGCGGATATAAGCCGGAAATTATAATAAAAAAATAAATGCCATGAAATTGTCTACCAAATGACTATAAAAAAAATATATTCGATCAATCTCAGGCAGTTAAAAAAACAACCTTTAGAAACATAATTAAATAATTTTTTAAATCTCTCTTTTCATCATAATTTATAATATTGTTACGAAAGTAAAATTATCTAAGAGTTATTTATAGTTATAAATTATCTTGTAAGTTATAGTTTTATCTTATAATTGTTACTTAAAATTGTCATGTATAATTTTCAACACAACTGTTATTTTAAAATAATTCCAACATGAATTTCCCAGTCATTTCTAGAAATGGTTTTATAACATAATAAAAAGTTATTACAGGAAGGTTCAGGAAAAATCTAGAAATATAAAAAGGGGTGACTCAAGAATAATTAGTTTAGTTTATTTTGAGAAACGGTTCTCTTCGTCACTAACAATTGTGAACTAAATAATTAATTTCAATAAAGTTAATTTGAATAAGTGTGTGTTTTATTCGGATTTGCAATTAAAAGTACGCGCTTAGTAAGGGAAAAACGTAACAATTGGTGTCAGAGGTGAAATTGTAATAAAAAAAATGAATAAATAAAGAAATAAAAAAAAACTATACAAACAAAATGAAATTCGATGAGCTAAAAGTTGAACAGCTCAATAAAGAGTTGGGCAAGTTGGATCTGCCAACTGCAGGAGATAAAGCTGAGCTGCAGAAAAGATTAATCGATGAATTTAAGTGACGCAATATTGACATCGCAACTTATGAATTTGAAGAAATAGAAGTTACTACCCGTGCAGTAACAAGCAACATGGAGATCTTGGTGCAATGTGTGCTGCTATGATGGAGAAAATGGAAGAAAATTCTAGAAAAATGGAAGAAAACTCAAGCACCATTTTAGCCGAAATTCAACAAAATTCCAGATTGACAAACGAAAAATTTGAGAAGCTTCAAGAGATTTCTACTGCTATAAATGAAAGAGTAGACGATATGGAGATAGAATTCAACCAGAAGCTGTTTGATGTTAAGACACAAGTCACTGATGTAAAAACTCAAGTCACAGATGTAAAAACACAAGTCACATTTGGAAAAAGTAAATAGTCTTTAGTGCCAAGAGGTAGTGGTGCGAGTTTTTCCAGAAGTCACGAATAGAATAAGAGTTCCAAGTTTTGACAGCAGGTTACCATTAAATTTGTTTAAGTTCCAGTTTGACACAGTTGCCAACAAAAATGCTTGAAATAATGAAGAAAAAGCCATGGAGCTGATTCTGGCTTTAAAAGGAACTGCATCTTAAATTCTAGAAAGTGTACCAGTAAGTTGCAGAAACAATTATGATGACAGTAATGTAGCATTGCAGCGCAAGTATGGTGGTGAACACCGGAAGTAAATATTCAGAATGGAATTACAGGGTAGAGTACAGAGGGCAACGAGACGCTACAGGATTTCGCACTAGAGATTGGGCCATTGGTGTAGCTTACTTGTCCAGGTGAAAGTCATCCATTGCTAGATCATTTTAAGACCGAGGCATTTGTAAACGGTATACGGGATGCTGATGTGAAACTAGCAGTATGTGCATCACAAAAGCCATCGTTTGCTGAAACGGTATCGTTTGCCCTGGCACAGGAAACTGCTAGAATAATTTCAAAACCGCATGTATGCAAGGTGAGCAAGCTCGATATAACAGCCGAGGACGAAATAGATATTTTAAAGGAAATGAGAAGCATGAAGGAGGCAGTTTTGCAGGTTTTGGGCGAGAAGCAAGGTAAAAACAAAGTAAAATGCTGTAACTGCGGTAAAATTGGCCATATTCAGCGAAACTGTAAAGCACCCAGACAACGATGCAGATCTGCTTCGCCGAAAAGGGGCAAACGAAGAGCAAGTCAACAATCACTGCAGGAACCACCGCTAAAGCTGAGAAGAGCAAGCAGTGCGGAGGAAGCTGAAGGTCCCACAATCAATTTAGTAGTGAAAACGAGTAACAGAGATATTACGACTTGTGGTTATATAAATGGTGAAGTCCGGATTTTGACTATCGACACTGGTGAAGGACATTCGATTATAACAGCTGATTTGATAAAGGGAACTGTGGAACCACTAAGCGGAGCAAACTTGCGAAGTGCTACGGGAGAGCCTGTCATTGTCTATGGCAAAGCAAGAGTGGAAATAAAAATGGCCGATATGATTGTTTTTGATGAGTTTATTGTGGCTGAAATTATGGACGAGGTCATAATTACAGCAGATTTTATGATTCGTCAAGGCACTAGTCTGGATATGGGACGACAAATTATGAATTGGTATGGCCTAGAAATACTCCTTAATGTTGGGAATGGAAGTAAAGCTATTGTAAGACAGCTAGTGACTAGTGTTCATAAGAAATTGTCATCCCAAAGAGGCGATGGAAAACATGGGAAAGCGAGGACATATTCAAGATGGTCCAGTAAACATAAGAGCAAGCACTGTATGGAGGCTGATAGCAAGAGACGCATCACTGAGATTCGCTTATTACTTGTGGAACCCAGCGAAAACTGGTCAACGGCGCAGAAAAATCACCCCATATTGGCGCATATTATAAAGGCTTAGAGAGAGAGTAAAAGACCGACTCATGAAGAAGTTACATTGGAGGGTCCACTGGTGGAAGCGTACTGGGCGCAGTGGAATAGCCTGCGAATGGTAAATGGTTGCCTATACCGTATATGGGAAAGTACTGATGGCAAAACGGTTAAAAACCTTATTATAGTACCGTCTTCTAAAGTATGCGAAGTTTTAAATGAGTTCCATAATGGTGCAAGTGGTGGTACTCTTGGCGTTACAAAAACACTACAAAAATTAAAAGCAAGCTACTATTGGGTCGGTTGTAAGCAAGCCGTGATTGATTGCATAATTAAATGCCCACAGTGTGTTGCAGACAGCGGTCTAAATAAAGCAAGTAGAAGACCGCTCTAGCAGTACAGTTTAAACGATTTATAATAAAAAGTGGTTGCATAATATAAACTTTTTTTAATATGAAAATAATATAGTTGATCGGTTCGGAGACGGACCAACCTCCGGTTCATATGTTCTGTTCCACGTGAGTTGTTTACAAACAAAGAGATATCGCCTTAACTGATTTGCTTGTGCCGATTTATATATATGATTTATATAATCGAAATATTCGAAACCTTGTTTTTGAAAATGTCGAATAATCGAGCACCCTATTTTTTATTATTTGATAATTGAAAAAACAAAATTTTAATTTATGTGTTTTGCATATGTGTTAGTATCAAATTTGATTGCTTATAACTCGGAAAATATTGAACAGATTTTAATAAAATATATATTGTGCACTTCTGCCAGTAAATACCTTTCAAATGGTGTTTTTTTCTAGTCGCTGGGCAAACAGAGGATAAAAGTGTTCTTAACTGTTTTTCCTTAGCCGATTTATATGAAGATGTTCAATAAAAAATATTTTAGTGTTGAATAATACACCAAGGCCCAAGAAAACATCAACAACCTCACACAGTTCAATTAATATTTATGCATTTAATATTGTCAAAACACTAATTAACTTTAAAACTAATGCATTTTAATGAAAGTTTTTATATTGCATTTGGATCGTTGCTTCTGTTTTTTTAGATGCATGTTTAACAAAATTTAAAAATAAAAATAATCAAAAAAGTGCTGGTTAGAACTGGTTATTAAATAAGTCCTTTATGTTACTCCCTACTAATTGAGATATTTTTACTATTGTTACTATGAGGAACATATTTGTATTTTCATTACATTCCTAAATCTAGCAAATTTTTTAGGGGATGATATTAAAGCTTATTATTGTGTTCATAACAAATCTAATTATTTAAAATTTAGAACTTTTTACTGTAACCGTTCGTCAGATATACATAAATTTATATTATCAATGTCACGCCCAATTGGAATTTTAAAGTCCAGGTTAAATACCGGATAATCGGGAAAATTTAACATTTTTGTATTGATATCAACACATTAAGAATTCTAAGACACTCTCTAGGCAGGATATTTGTACAGGGCTACGTCAACCGCTTGAAAATTGCCAATAAGCGTTTTAATTTTGTTGACTAAATTACACCAAATTTTTTTTGAAATTGAAACTTTACAGACAATGTGAAAATTGTCCTACAGATATCAATAAGGACTTACGAATATGTGTTAATGTTTGCTTCTTAAGTCTTTTGTTTTAAGAAGAATAATTTATTTTATATATCACAAAAAATTAATTTAAAATAATTTAATCATCAATATTTAAATTTAATTTACTTTAATAAAAAAAATTAATTTAATATAATTTAATCATCAATATTTAAATTTAATTTAATTAAATAACAATATAATTATTATTTGTATCAAATTAAATATTTCCAAATAAAATAAGTTTCACACGAAAAAGAATCATCTACAAACGATTTTATTTTCATTAATTAAATGGAAAACTCGACTAAATAAATACAAAATACTTCGATACAAAATGTTTAATAGTGTGTAGATAAAATTAAAGATGACTATAAAAAATGTTCTTCTAAAATGCCGCCAACAATTTTCTAAATGATGTCTTTAAAATCGCATTAAAATCAATTTTTTTAAAATAATATGTTAACAAAATAGGTGAAACAAAATTGATTTCCAAAACTATTTTAAACAACAAAGCGGAACAAATCAAACACTTGTTTGTAAATGATAAGAAATCTTTTTTTTTAAGAAAAAAATTATAAATTTATTTTTATTTTATTAATATTTGTTAAATAAACTACTGGAATGTTAAGTAAATTAAAACTACACGCAATGGGATTGCCACGGAAAGACAGTGTTGTTAAGCAAATACAAGATAATTATGTAAATTATTTTAAAATTTACTTGGAATATGGTGACTGAAAGCAAAGGAAAAAAATTAACATACTGATCGAAATTATTTAACAAATGTCGAAAGAGTTAGGATAGACAGACGAGTTATAAACAAACAAGTCTAGTTTGTATTTTATTTGAAAATATGGAAGAACCGAACAACACAAATTAAGTCAACACCTGATTGGACGGTTGAGACAAGCTAGAGGTAACACTATTGGTGACATATTTAGTTTAGTCTTGAATTGAGAAAGCAAACGTTGTTGACTTAATGAGGCAGCAGTTGCGGCCAATATTGTAATCCCACAATAACAATAACAATGTCAAGTGTTTAAATATTCAAAACTTTTAACCGAAAATCACAGTAAACATATCTGTTAAATTAAAATCGTAAACGATTTAGACAACATTTTCGGTATCTTATTAAAAATTCCAAAAATTTCTGGTTTATTAAATTCCTGTTTTTTTCAATCTTCATTATTTTAATAAATTTCTCATTTTATATCACTAAAAACATCCTTAATATGTGCGCGCGTTTATTTAAATTTGCTAAATGGAATTATTGACCCTAAAGACTTAATTGCTGTTCAGACTTTTAAACGAAGAGCGTTGTTTTCAACATTATGTCGCCATATTTTTTTTTTTTTTTTTTTTTTAAATTTAGCTCAAATGTTATTATACTAATTTCAAAATATTTGCATAAATTTTGATTGTTTTTAATTGAAAATTCAAAAGACACTTTGTATTGTTTTTGGTTTTTTTAAAGACATTTGCAAATATTGCCGTTGTATTTAAATGACAATAATTATTTGTCAAATTTAATGAACGCCATTAGTGTTTTTTCTTAATTTTGAGCAGGTTTTTTATGTGGAAGCTAATAATCAGGGATGGAAGATTTAAGCTGTTGTATATTTATGCAAATTTTGTTTAACTTGTTATTGAAACTTGTGTTAAATGAATGCCGTATTTTAAAATGGCGAATTTTTTGTTATTAAAATCGTAAATTTAAATTAAATATGTGTAAATTATCTCTAATTAAAATGTTTATCAATACAAGACCACATACGTACTTATGATCTTTTTTTAATGTTTTAAATTCGAAACCTTGAGGCTACTGGTATCTTTTGATATGTTTTTTTTTAAGATTTCAAGGCACTTCATGTCACTACACAAGTTTCGCAATCAATTCTATTACTAAATTTATTTAAAGATTTGTTATTGTACTTAAGAGCATTTAAAAACAAAGGGTGGTTCAACCTAATTGCACGATGTTAATTGTAAATAAAACCAAAAATTTTTATCAAGTTTTCATTTATATTTCTTATTAATATAAAAGGATCTATGACAAGTATGTGTGAAATAAAATATCGGCCAAATGCTCGCCACGGCTTTGGTGGCATACCTATATTAGATGGTCCATATTTTTAATGACTCCAGGACATAATTGATGTTCAATGTCGTTAATACGATCCTGAATTGTTCTTGAATTATTGGCATTCACTTTTTCTTTTCAAAATCCCCAAAGAAAGCAGTCCAACGGTGTCAAAAAATATGATCATGATAGCCAATTGACATCCCCATGACTTAAGCCAATATAGCTATTCAATTTCTCGCTCAAAAGAGCCATTGTTTTGCTGGCTGTGTGGCACCATCCTGTTGGAACCATATATAGTTTAGGTTCATAGCTTCATCGCACGGAGCTGCTTGGCCGAACTCACTTTCACCGCACGAAAAAATCACTTTTTGCAGATGCATCGGCTTTTCAACTATCACTCGTGGATTCTCATTTGCCCAAATGCGGCAATTCTGCTTTTTAACGAATCCATCGAGGTGAAAATGTTCCTCGTCGTTGAAGATGATTTTCATTTTTAAAAGTCTTCAGCAATCATGGTTGAATTTGTCGAACACTGAAATAAAAAAATGTCAAATTAAGTTCGGCAAAAAACTTGAAGTTAAGGAGTAACTCCAAATTCACATCACGCATTTTGGTTGGACCACCTTTTTTTAAAATATAACGTTTAATTTTTAAAATTGCTAAATAAGTATTAGTTTATAGCGCATTAGAGCAATTTTGTTTTGGAGGTTATTTTTAACATTATATTGTTAGGCTTATTAAATAAGAAAGTAAGAAAGAAAGAAAGAAGGCACTCAAAGAAGTGCCGAAATATTTGTTAAAATAAACGTGTATAGTTTTATATTAAAAATAAAACCTCAAGCTTGACAATTTAATTAAACTTTAAATGAAGGTCGATTAAATACGTATTCCATTATATTGAATATTAGTGACTATCATTGCACACACTCCCCTTTTTAATTGTGTATGAAAATGGTTTCTCGGGGGCACGCAACCCCTACACGTTGCATCGACTGATCCCATATTAGGCGGCTGAAGACAGCGTCTGTACTCCAATGGGGCGGCTGAAACCAAGAAGGAAAATTCTACACCATTCAGAAGGCAACGGCAAGCCACTCAAGTAACATCCCATGAAAATCATACAATACAAGAAATCGAGATAATATACGGTTCTCAGTTTCGGGCCAATCCAGGGTGCTAAGAAACCTCGGAGGTAAAACAAAACATAACCTTTAAATAGAAACAGGGAAATTCAGAGGGTAAATTACGGTATTCGATATCGATCGAAATTTCCATTTAAATTTAGGCCGTAATTCGCCCCCAGGAGATTATTCGAATGTGAACGAGAAGGGCCGGATTGAAATTGACATATTGGGTATCAGTGAGATATGGTGGACAGAATGCGGAGAATTCAAATGCGAAATCTCAACTGTTGTGTTTTCGAAACAAATCATGAAACAAATATGGAATACACACACAATGAAAAAAATACCAATGTTAAATTAGTACGGCGCAATGTTGATTAAAAATCATAGTAAATTTCTGCAAATGTATGGTTTTTATTAAATATTATCGTTGTTTCATATTAATTTTAAATGAAATATGATCTAATAATCCAAAAAATTCTGTTTACTTACAATAAATTATAAAAACAAAAAAACTTCCCGTTTTCTTTTTGTTTAAATAATTTAGTTAAATACATCAAATATTCAAAGTGGAATTATGACGAAAATTATATCATGAAATTCAGCTTGTGTCTTCTGATTTAAAGTGCTTCTGTAAACAAAAGGGAATACAAAACGTGTAACAGGAAAATAAATAATTATATTCTCTCGCACTTTTTCTCTATGGTTTCGCAGGTAATTGTTTATTATTATTCTAAAATAAAAACATATGTTTTCCCTGATGCTGTTTCTCCCTGTAATATCACACACAAATAAAATTGATTCCACATGAAATTCACGTTGTTTTAACTTAAAATGACTTTCATTCAACATGAATTATAACGAAATGACAGATGAGATAATGAACTCATACCGTACATTATTATATACCTGAAAATCGCCCCAAGACAACAAAGAAGAGAGGATAAGAGCTAAAATCAACTATAAACTTGTCAATAGTCGCTTCAGCACATGTGTCACAAAATGCTCAACTTACCCATAAGCAAACGCGCCGGCCGTTAATAATATTTTAATGGAAATTTCCAAAGAAAATGCCGAAACAAGAGAAATGGCCGATGAAATCAGAAAACTTCAGGAAGAAGAAGTAAATATAAAAAGTTTACAATAAATTATAATAAAAAAGTTATAAGCAATTCAAACCCTATGTTGCATATGCGGTAACGTTTTAATATAGAATTGATCAGTTTCACGCGTTCTAGATTTTTCTACGTATTTAAAATTTTGTTGTTGTTGGTTGTGTTGTTGCTAGGGATGCCAATCGGGACTGGTTTTCGCAAATCCCGGGATTCGGGATTACAAAAAATCAAATCCCGGGATCCCGGGATTTTACGGGATCCCGGGATTTTACGGGATATCGGGATTTTTCGGGATTTTGGAAAATTAAGAGATAAATGATTTTTATAGTTATTTAAAAAAAAAGTCTTTAAAAGAAGTTTGCAAACGAAGGTTTTATATTTAATTTATTATTTTAAAGTTAAATATTACTTAAATTTTAAATTGTGACTTTTCTTATTTAATGACTTATTTAATAAAAAATATGATAAAAACAACGTACGATTTTAAACAATGTATTACTTGATTCAATAAAAAAATAATTACCATAAAAGCTATATTTGATTCAATTACCTCAGTTCATACAAGCTTAATAAAAAAAATATTCAATATTCTAATTGAACAACGCAACATAGAAGTTGAGTTATTTGTAAGATTTTATTAAAATTTTATTAAATGAATTAAAATAAATAATTGAAATTTGAATTCGAAATTAACTAAAAACATCAATTTATCTAGTTAGCCATTAAAATCTTATTTTAACAAAAACTCATTTTTATAACCACCACTACTTGCGGTAGGAATTATGTAGGTTCGAGTCAACTCTCGGAAAACACTTTCGTAATCTTAACCCTGTAAAGAGTAAAGTTTAATTTTTGTATTTGGTGTACCAGTGAATTATTTTGTGCATTTCAAAAACATTTTTTCTTTAATAAATATTTTCAGCACTTCTCACGTTAAAATTTCTTTTTAATTATTGGACACGCTTGAAAAGAAAACAAAGTGTAACTACTCTCTTACGTTTTCAATGACAGTATTAACAAAATTAATCAAATAAATATTAAAGATCAATATTGTGTTACCTATCCTATCATGGGGAATGTCATAATGAATTTCTTTTTATAAAAAAAGGTAAAACAAAAAAATTAGTTAACAATTTCGGGATTGACAAAATTTCGCTAAATCCCGAAAAACCCGGGATTTTTGGGATCGGGATTTCGGGATTGTCATCCCTAGTTGTTGCTTATAGTGAACATACTTTTTTCCGCCACTAAATTCATGCGGTTTATTTTGTTGTTTTTGCAAAAACACATTTCTTCAAAATGGCCTCTTTTCCCACATTAATGACAAACTGCATTTTCAGCCGGACATCTATTTATGTGCATTTGTCCACATTTTATCTAGCAGTCGCGATATTTTTTGCAATCTCCAAAGCTTTATCTATATTTATGTCACCTTCGCTGGTAACTTGGTGCCAAACTACACATAAAAATATATTTTATCAGCTCTTCCCTTAAACTACCAAATTCGCATTTTAGACTAAGTGTTTTTAAAGCTGTTAAAAACATGTCAATGTTTACACCGCCATTTTGTTTGTGACGAAAAAAACATGACGTTCCATTGTATTATTAACTTTCTCAATTCCGCAAACTCGATTTCATCAGTGTTCTTGTTAAATTATTTAAATATGGTAAACGAATCCGGTCCCATGTGGTGAAGCAATAAAGCAACCTTCCGGCCACTGCTCTCTCCATATGAGGCCGTCAAATATATTTCAAATTGTACCAGCCAGTTTTGCCACCCCATTGCCAAATTTGATGACTTCGTATTTAATTTGCAAATAGGCCCCATTACCTCTGTTGGTTTTTCCATACAACTTTAAATTCTAAGTGGATACCAATTTGCCACATGGACCTGGCTGCGACCGTTTGTATTTTATATGAAAGTTTACAATATAATTTTTAAAATTGACAGTAGAATACCTTAATAAAACAAATTTTTGTTTATACAAACTTCATAAAATTTGAAAGCGACAATATGTTTTATGTTTCAGGTCCCAAATGGAACTTAAGCCTCTTCAAAGACCTACATACTTACACGAACAAGGACTTCGTTTGTTGATTTCTAAAGGATATGTGTTGCTCTATCGTATTTTTTCTTTTATATTTTTGAAAAAAAAATGGTTTAGTAAAAGTTTTTTGGACCTTGTTTCTTCGGCACATTATTTGTTTGTTTGTCAAATTTGTTTTAAAGCCTAGTGCCTAAAAAAAGTTGCTAATTTGAAAGTTGCTAACAATTTAATAACCGTTCCATTTAATAAAAACAATCCTTAAGTTATAATCGGTAAAGCCAAAACTACATAGTATTTACAGACAAATTTTTGAGTTTTTACCTTATTTGGAAATGATGGGCCGTCATCGGCTCACAAACAGAGTTATGTTGAGAGGTTAAAATTCATATAAGCGATATTTGTGCCTAGATATTACCATCCATATTTTTTTTGTCTCAAAGGGATTTTAGGGACGGTCGCTAAATTGTTTATTAATGTTAACATTTAAAAGGAAGGAATGCTATTTATATGTGGGTTAAATGGTTTATCAAGACAAAGAGTCTAATTTGGAAAGAAGTTTTTATATGGAATATGTGAAATTGAAGACCGAGTCTACATACAATCAGGGCTATGGCTACAATATCTTTGAGCTTTTCTACATTTTGTAAAGGAAGGTCCAACCATAATGCACGTGAGTCGCACCTTAACGGCAAGTTTTTTGGCCAACATAATTTGACATTTCTTTGTTTCAGTGTTTGACAAATTCAACCATGGAGAGGTACACAATTGATCAGCGCACACGTGCTCCACTGAACTTTTCTATCAAATAAAACTTCATGACGTATCAAAAACGGGATTGCGGCATTCGAAAGCTTTCGAAACGAAATTTTTTTAAAAAGAGTAATAGATTTGTATGATTGTATACTAATGGCATAAGGCATTGCACTTTTCGCCCCATATAAATCAACAGTGTTGATGATAGTGCCTTATAAATTAGATGTCTTCGATTTATATATGGGGCTTTTTATAACGACGACACTTGCCAAAAAGAGCAACAAAGTAACGCAAAAATTTGGAAAACTATAGAAATTCGGAAACATTTTACAATTTCAGTAAATTTGTAAAAATAGCGAAAAATTCGCGAAAATGTTTAATTTATCAAACAAGCCATGAATTTAATTAACAGTCCCTAAAACTAATTTAAAATAAGCGGAAATTCGCAAAAATTTGCAAACAGCGGCATGAAAGTAAAGTCTTGTATTTATTAAAAAATTGCTGCTGTCGCCAACAATCGCAGACTTGAAAACAAACTCTAAAATATATTTGAAATCGCTAAATCGGTAAAAAAAAAACAAAATGTCACATAATAAAAAAAAAAATTTTAGAAAAATAGCCATAAATTACTATTTACTTATTAAAAATCGTTAAAGCTGTAAAGAATGAGAAAACCCACAAGAAAAATCGATTCTATCGCAGGAAGAAAAATTGCCTTCAAAAAAATATTTTTAAAGAAAATTTTTAACATATTATGTTAAATGTAACCATATAATTGTTATAGACAACCATATTATGGTTAAAGTTAAGCCACAGCTATATTATGGTTGCCTTAAAACATGTTATAATTAAATATGAAAAAATTTGTTTTAAATTTACAATAGTATTTTGCTCTATTCCAATAGCAATATTTTATTGTTGAAAACCAACCATGCTATTATAAGTTTAAAACATATTTTAGTTATTAATAACCATAATATGTTCTGAGGCAATCATAATATGGTTATGACATATTGATTTGACTTACTTTAACCATAATATGGTTGTCGATAACAGCAATATGGTTAAATTAAACATAGTATGTTTAAAATTTTCTTAAAAAAATAGTTTTGTTGGAGAAGGCCATATTTAAACATGTTTTTTCTCTGCGTGTATAAACATTTAAAAAAACTGATGCAGCGTAGTGAAACATTTCCGAACATACCCGGACTTCTTGTAGCCAGCAATTGAGGATATGAACATGGAAAATATGTAGTTCTAGCAGAATGGTGCCACACAGCCAACGAAACAATGGCACTTTTACGCGAGAAATTCAATGGACGTGTTAAAAGATAAAGTGTACGTCAAAAAACCAAGAAAAATTGAAGAGCTTAAGAATAAGGTTATTCGGTACATTAACGATATTAAACCTTAATTATTTATCATTGAAAATATGGACCATCGGAAAGAGGTATGCCACCGAAACCGTGGCGAGCTTTTGGCCGATATTTTGTTTTACATATATTTATCATAGATCTTCCTATAATAATTAATAATATTGAGAAAATTCTCAAAAGACTTTTAGTTTTATTTACAATTAACATCGTTCGTTTTGGTTGGACCACCGTTACCATCAACGTAAAAGAATAAATCAAACTCTAAACTTTTATTTAATTTATTATTTAAGCTTTTATTTAATTCGTTATTTAATAACGAAATTGTTCGATTAATCGACATTAATTAATCGATTCATTTGTTATTCGAAACCAATTAATCGAATAATTCTTAATCGGTTGACAACTCTAACCTTTACTATAAAAGAAATTTCTAGTCCATGGCTTACCATTTCATACAAAATTTGACAGGGCCTGGGCAGTAGGGTATTCATTCGGTTAACAGATTAATTGCTACGCAATTAACTGATCGGTTAATTTAGAATTGTTTTCTTTTGTTTTGTTTTGTTGTCGATTAACCGTTGTAACAAAATTTTGAAATTTTTGTAGTATTAAACCATATTATTTTTTGTGTTTTTAATTATGGCTGAGTTCCAAAACGTCAGTTGCAAAGAAATCCACTTTTTAAATGCGTTCTACAATGCAATGTAGAATTTTACAATGTTATCTGGTACCAAGTTCACAAAAAAAGGTACCAAAGCGCACAAACAAAAGTTGCGTTTAAAAATATTTTTCCATCAATAGGTATATGTAGTCATAAAAACAGAAATTAAGGAATTCGGAAATAAACTTTTTGCAGAATGTTTGGTGCTGAGCTTTGTCAGAACGAATTAGATGATGATCTGGCAACAAAAGAAACACTCGATAGTAACACAACAACAGAATAAACCGAAACAATTAAAAGTGTTAAACATTAAAAAAAATAAAACAGGACTCTAATGGCATAATGGATGATTTTATATGTTCAGAGAAATCCAGCAAAAACACTAAGAAATTAGATATTCTGTATATAATGCTTTCGAGATCTCCAACAGCCAATATAAGAGAAAAAATTTTTTCAAGTCAAGTTTAATCAAAACTAAAGAAATTCTAAAGGCCTTATTCATAAACAATATTCCATGGTTATAACAGCTTTATAAGACGAAAATTTGTTTAACTAACCTTTAAAAAAACTGAAATATTTTTTATGAATAAGGAAGTAAACATTTAATCCAATTTATTTTTCTAAAACATTATTTTATAATATCTCTTTAAACTATTGAAGTAATTATGTAATAATATGATCTCGCAGTTCATTGTTTAATAAATACATTATATGTGACCTTCTCCGAAAAATTAACCTAGTGTGTGAAAATGAAGTTTGAGAAAAACGCATTTAAAGTTATTCTGCACCAGAGCTGTAAATGAATCATTCATTTTTGCTTTTAATTCATTAATGAATTAGCAAATTTTGAATTAATTTTTTTCACACAAATAAATGAATTGAATTAAATTTGTATCAATTCAAACGAATTAGGCAGAAATGAATTTAAATTCGTTTCTAATTCAAATGAATCTGAAAAATGAATTGCAATTCATTTTGACAAATTCAAATGAATCTGTAAAATGAATTGCAATTCGTTTCTAATTCAAATGAATCTCAAAAATGAATTGCAATTCATTTTTCAGATTCATTTGAATTGAATTGATTTTGAATTAATTCAAATGAGTTAGAAAAAAAATTTAACAATTCATTT
Organism: Pollenia labialis; assembly: GCA_949318255.1. Lineage (NCBI taxonomy): Eukaryota > Metazoa > Arthropoda > Insecta > Diptera > Polleniidae > Pollenia > Pollenia labialis. Next base: position 112,970,972 of record OX439141.1, read on the forward strand.
CCAACTCATTGGAATGGAATTGAATGAAATTTGAATTGAGTTTGTAAGTAAATCTAAAGTAAGCATCACTGTCGTTTTGTTATTCAAGAATTTTTTTTGTAAAAGACAGCAAACTCGTTTTGTAAATCACCTAGCAAAGTCCAAAGACAACAAATTCTTAGATTTAAAATTCCTATGATATACTGGAATTGTCAGTAGCGGCAGAATAGGAATTGATTTATTAGGTATCGGCGAAAATCCTATCAAAATGTGAAAATTTGAAAGATTATTTTCGTACGCCTCTATTCTTAACATCCCTAAACGTGGATCTCTTTCAGATGATAATTTTGAAAAGCTATTGTTGTTGAAGGTGAATGATGCATTCTAATTAAATCTAATTAGCCTTATTTTGTTACTAAAATAATAGCATAATTAGTTGATGCAATTAATTCCTATTATATGTTGCCCATTTACTAAAAGAATGTTATAACTCCCAAAAACACCATTTTTGATTTAGTTACGCAGAAATATTCGTTATATTCTGCTTCATATTCTGTCGAAATTTTATAATAATAACTTGCATAATCTCCGAGTAAGAATATAATATGTTCTATAAGATTCCTTCTTTTCAATTGGTTGTCAGTTAAAAATGTTTAATGCGTTTGTGCGAAATCGTGTTTTTTTTTTTTTTTTTTGATATGACACTCTTTTAGTAAATGAACGCATATGTTTAGCATATTTTTGAAACACAATTGTGTTTTGAACTACATACATTGTAATTTTTCTGATTTTTGTTTAGTTGTGAAAGATAGTTTTATTTTTGTGAAATAAATACCTATATTTATTTTATTTTTTAAATTATTTATTGCCTTTTGAAAATTAAATGTGTTTTGTCGTTCAGAATAAAAATAATTTCTTCTTGAAGAAATAAACTCCAAACACTGAAAAAAGAAATTTTAATTTTTTATTCCCTCTAGATCTGCTCTTGAATTTGATTGATTGCAACTCATTTTAGATTTCATTCATTTGAATTGTTAAATTTTTTTTCTAACTCATTTGAATTAATTCAAAATCAATTCAATTCAAATGAATCTGAAAAATGAATTGAAATTCATTTTTGAGATTCATTTAAATTAGAAACGAATTGCAATTCATTTTACAGATTCATTTAAATTTGTCAAAATGAATTGCAATTCATTTTTCAGATTCATTTGAATTAGAAACGAATTTAAATTCATTTCTGCCTAATTCGTTTGAATTGATTCAAATTTAATTCAATTCATTTATTTGTGTGAAAAGAATTAATTCAAAATTTGTTAATTCAATGCATGAATGATTCACGAATTAATTCAAAAATGAATGATTCATTTACAGCTCTGTTCTGCACCCTTTTAGGTGCCAGAATCCACTCTTAAGTCCAAATCCGTTTTTTAACACACGAGGTCCCTTTTCTCCGAGAAGGTCACATATGTATTAATTAAAAATATGTATTACATGGTTATTAATTATTTTATTGTTTGCTCGTTTTAGTTCAAGAATTGTTATGTTATTGGTTCTTGTTACTAATAAACTCCAAATAATAAATCATTTTTAATTTTTATACATTGAAATTAATTAATTTATAAAAAAAACCTTATTAACCGGTTAACCGATCAAAACCAACATTCACCGATTAAACCAAAACCTCGATTAATTAATCGAGCGACTAACCGATTAAAGCGAAAGGCCGATTAAATTAATACCCTACTGGACAGGCCTAGGTGGTGCGATTTTGAAGAAGATTTTGTTTTGAGAAATTACCACGCCTACGCTTTAGAAATTTACATTTATTTCAAAAAGCCATCTGATTGAGGAAAACATAAACTTTCGTTGAAATAGTTATCATTAATATTTTTATTTTAATAGATTAAAAAAAAAAATTTTACTATGACAAATATAGAAAAAATGGTTTTACCAAATTCTTTTTACTTTATCATCTTGCAAATAAATCTTTTACTGCTCAACTAAAACTTAAGAATTCTTCTACAATTATTATTTATTATTTTCAACAAAAATTCAATGAAACACTTTTTTTTCAAAAAAAAACTGACACTTATTTTCAATATTCACATAAGTATGTTCTGTTGCATTGAGTTTTATTCTTTTTACAGGTTCCAATCATCTTTCTATTGTATGTCACCTTCTAGATAGATACAGCGAATGCAACAAAACTAACGAAGAAACGAACGGACAAACAAACAAACTATATATCGTCTCATTAAATTTGAAAATATAGCCAATGCTGTCATATAAATCTTGTATCCATCAACAAAAATACTGACCTATGTGTTTGTTATGAATGAATAAGAGTGTGTGTGTGTGTTTGTTTGTTTGTTTGTTTGTTTATCAGTGTGACTGACTGTGTGTGAATGGGCTTTAATGGCCAGTCAACCTTTGGTTAGTATCGACAATATCGCTGCAAGTACTTGTATATGACTACAAACAACATTAAGAAAATTGAAGGCGAAATAAAAGATTTGAAACGAAAAACCGATATGACAACACTCTACAGTTATTAGTATTTCCTAAGACTTCGCATACAGTTAAGCGTCTTCCAGACTGGCTGTACTTATTCGATGGACTGAGCCAATAATCGGTTTTTGTATATCAGCAATAACAAAAATCCACTTGAAATTCCGTTTAAAATGTGTGCGCAGGGTGTCTGCTTTCACTGCAGTAGCGATGCTGAAATCACTGAAAAATCTGCCTGGATTTCGATTTTCGATTTTAAATCTCGAATAAACAGGTGACAAAGCTCTTGGATAATCGCATCCGTCACCAAAAATGGAGAAAATAGTTTTCCTGAATTGATGAAACACATTTCTTAGCTTTTTCCCGAAATTTAAAATGATACCAGCATAGAGGTTTGTCTTTTCTAAAAGACGATTTTGAATGACTTCGTTTACCTGTTGCTTGGATTTTGCTTCTTGATCCACTAAAAGCTTCCATTTTGTTGAAGAGACTTTCTAGACGACGTTCAATATTGTCAAGTCTGCTCATACAATTTTCTGATGCTAAAGATACAGCGTGTACTTCTGCAACGCTGCAATCTCAAATTGTATCTGCCATTATAGCGAGCTTCTCTAAACGGTCTTCACTGACAGACAAAATAGCTTTCCAAATTTGTTTTAAAATGTCATCAAAGACCTTACCTTGGGCTAAAGAACGAATTTGACTTCACAAATCTGATGGTTTTTATCAGTGATTTCCATCTCATTCATAAGTTTCTTAAGGTGTTTTTTCTCAGAGTCTGAGTACGAGCATGAAATTTTTTTCATGTCAATAACAAATTCAATGAAAAACTGATTAATATAAAAAAATTTTATTTAGTTTTTGCAAAGTGTTTTTCTATAAAGTGTTTTACAGGCACCACACTTGCTTTACCGATCTAACAAAAAAAAAACACAACAAATTTGGAAAAAAAATTCTTTATATTTCAAAATAAGCTCTTTTTAGCTTGATACATACGTATTTACCAGCGATATGCAATAGATAACATACCCTGTTTATGGTTAGAACTGTAAAGTTCCTTATTAGAGCCATCAACCGCATACTCAACCTCTTCATTGTTGTCGGCAGTACCATTCAACCAAATAGCCCTAAAGAGCTAATTCTTAATTGGGGTGCGTGATGAACAATAAATTTAAGCCATTTGAATAGTAGATGTGTGAGCTAGCGCATTTTACTGATGAAAGGCAAATGCGAACCTTTTTTTTTTGCTCAACCATCTCATCTTATTAATTTTGGTCATTTTGGGATGTATATTTATTTCCTAGAAACGCAAATATACCTTCATTTAATTCTTTGTCAGATATTTTTAAATTGATTTTTAATAATTTTTTTAATTCTTGTCTGAATTGTAGCGTGTTAATGTAGTTTTTCAAATTAGGCTGGGTAATGTTAATCAAATTTTTCTAGTACATTTAATTAAAACCTTTAATAGACTCTTTGTTTTTTATTTTTCGCTAGATATTTTAAAGCGAATTGTCTTAATTTAATTACAGAAGTTAACACCTTATAGCTGATAACCATAATCAAACAGAAAAAAATTACGAAAAATCAATTGTCATAGTGAATAGTATATTCGTCAACACAATTAATTTTATAATTGAAAATACAGCAATAACCGAGTTTGTACACACATATATAAAAAATACTTTTGTTAATTCGAATTGTTTATACAAATATTTTTAACAATATGTTTGTTTTTTATTACAAGTTTATCACATTAACAAGATGTTTTCTTGCTAATATTTTTTTTTGACTATTCGAGTAAATGCATTTAAAATATTATTTTTATTAAGAATAGCAATTGGGAATTAACCACGACAAACTAAATCTAATTAACTGTTAATTTTGTATTCCCAAAGAATTACTTTGATAACAAATATGCAAGTGCACGGCTAAAAAAAACCGAACTGACAACTAGCTTTATTTTAATTTTCTTGCGAAAACAATAAAGCAATTTGAGTTTGTTTATATTTTGGTGTTTCATAACTTACTTACGAATACAATTTGTTTTGATAATTCCAAATAATTGTAATGGGGAATGTTAGAAAATATAAACACACGGTTTATTGTTGGTATTTTGTTTAAGCTTTGATATCGTAGCAAATAAGACTTTTTCAATATTTGCAATTCTCATTCACTCTGCATTTTTGTTTGCTTATATCTTTGGGTCTTCTAAAAAAAATGTTGGGAATTGAATTGCGCATAGAAACTAGCTTATCCCCCGTCAATAAATTTCAGTATTTTTATGAGGAATAAAAATTAGGAATTAAGCACGACAAACAAACTCTTATATTTTCTAATTACTTTTTATTTTAAAATAATAACATTAACAACTATTATAATCTTTAAACTAGATGCCATTGGAGGTTCTGACATCTTCATACTCCATAACCAATAGAAATTTGAAAACTGGAATGAAAAAAAGAGACCTGTTGAAATTTCTTTACGAAACATAAAATTAATTTCAGTTTTTCCTACCCCAAAAATCGATTTCGTCTTCAATAATCTCCAATCGCTTGTACTTTTATGGACTTAGGTAAAAAAATATTGGATTTTTTGCATTTTTTTTTACACAAAATTTATCTACAACTGAAACAAATTGCAAAATTACATCGATTTGTTCCATAATTCCTGTAGTTCTATATCAATTCCAATTCATTCTTATCATTAAGAATGATTTTCTTGTATCTAATATAGTTCTTAGGTTAGGTTAGGTTAAGAAGGGTTATGTGCCCAATGGCACATTTCCATTCGGAGACCAATGCGGTCCATTGTGAATCCCTTCAATGATAGCAAGAGAAGAGATAAGAAAAGAAGTATGAGGTGGATAGAATTAAGAAAGTTAGTACACACAGAAAAATATCAAGTTAAAAACGTCGAAAACAAGGTTGATTTAAAATTTTTCGGTGGTGATTTTGCTTTATACGTTTTTCATGTTAATTCAACCTGATTTTATAATTACTTGCGAACAACATTTTTTTCTTTTGAAATAACTATAATTCATGTTAATTTAACATTGCAGTAAAGTTAGAGCAAAATGTCATTTATATTGAAATAACAATCCGAATCACGTTGAATGAAAGTTATTTCATGTTGAAACAACGTGAATTTCATGTAGAAACTAATTGGTTTGAGTGTGTTATAACAGTGTGAAGAAGCTTCAGAGAATTTAAGAATAATTCAAAACACTTACCCCTGCAACACATGTTTCACTTATTTTGTAGTCTCCTTTGTTAACAGATCAACCAGCAGAATGTCCCGATAATGTTTTCGTCATCATTCTACTTTGAAAACTTGATGTACTATTATCTAAATAATTTTAATTAATAGAATACGGGAATTGTCTTCTTTTTATAACATATTTTAAGAACGAAAATAAAAAAATTAACATACTTTACTATGTATGCATGTTAATTTAACAAGATAAACTTTTGATTTTAATATAAAACACGTTTATATGGATTCAATATTGAATCCATATTTATTTATATTTTAATATTTTTTTTTTTAATTTTTTTTAACAGTGAATAATATTTAATAAACGTGATTAAAGATTATTTTAATATTTTTCATTTAAAATTAAAATGAAATAATGATACATTTAAATAAAGGGCATACTTTTGCAGAAATTTACTATGATTCTCAATCAACATTTTTTCATGTTAATTTTACATTAGTATTTTTTTCTGTGTGTAGGTACCACGTAGACATATACCCTCTCTACAGTCCCCTCAACAGAAACACCCGCAATATTTCCCTGACAAACCCCAGTATATCAGCCTGACTTCATCCAGCGATGCACCCCAGTTCGTCGTGAAATCTATCTCCTAGCCACTTCTGCCTGAGACCCTCCATCCTAGGGCAATGGCACAATACATGCTCGATTGTCTCCAGCTCCTCAGAATCATCGCACAACCTGCATAAGTCCGGTATGGTGTTGTCCCATTTTCCCGTAAAAGCTATAACAGGAAAATATAGTTCTTAAGTAAGACTCTTAATTCCGCATCTTCTACTTCCACAATGAAAAATCTACACTATTAAACGTCCTAACTAATTTGTAATTGCGTTTTTAGAAAATACTTAGATCTTCTGCAGCTAACAAGGTTTTTCTTTTTTAATAAAAAATAGCTGCATAAAGAGATTTGCTCTTGTAAAATATCTTTTTGCTAAATACAACAAATAACTATTTTCTCGCTTGTATATTTCAGCATAACAATCAGAACAATTATTTCTATGTTTTTAAAACAGATATAATTTAGGTGAATTTGGCCTATACATAATTTTAAGACAACCTCTCCCTCAACTAATGGAGTGTAGGGTATTCAAATGAAAATAGTTGATATCAGTAAAATTACAAACAAACAACATGATTGTACATGTTTATGTGTGTTTTTGGTAAGTTGTTTGTTAACATGTTGTATTTGAACACTTTGTAACATCCCTCAATGAGCCTCACAACTATCACCAACAACAACAACAACAACAGCAGCAGCAACAAAACGACATCAGCATAATCAACAGAAACGCATCTTTTTGTTGCTGTTACTGCCGATGTTGTTGCTAAAGTTTGTTTTTTATATGTTCAATATCAAACTAAAGCTTAAGTCTTGCAACTTAAACAAGGCTTAAACTGGCAACACTATTGTCGTTTTAAGAGAGGCAATTATTTTTGATTGTTTTTCATGTGGCACATCCAAGTACATACAACACAAGATACATACGTACGTAAACAAAAACAAAAAAGAAAAAAACAATTTATTCGTTCACTTGTTATTGATTTTTTTGTTTGTGTCCTCCTGTGTTGCTGTAGCAGAATACTTTAATAAGCTATTATTTATGAAGATTTTACGCACGCTACAAGTGTTGTTTCTTACTGACTCCTTCAATTCTCATGTCACTAGTGTTTGTTGAAAAGTAAAGGCCCTTTATGTCAATATTGTTGTTTTTTTTTTAACAAACGAAAAATATTATAAAATATTTTTTCAACCATGAATTTTTTTGTTGGGCATCTTTGTTGCTCTTTTTTTTGCTGTAGTTGTAGTTGTTAAAGCTATCAAAAATGGAAAAAAGCCACATTTACAATAGGTGTTGTCTTGTCTTTTTCTTTAACAAATCAATTGTATTTAGTAACACCCCATGATTTGTACATTTTGCTCCCACATATTCCCAAAAACAGTAATAAACAACAAACTTCAATTTTTGAAAAAAAGACAAAACCAAAAATGCAGTAAAACTTATTTAAGTGGGTGAATTGAAAAGTATAGTTTTTATTAAGGATTTCTCTAAGTAGATTGGATTACACATAATGCAAATCAGTTGACTGTCTAAAGCAAATATAACCTTGATTTATTTTTTAGAATAACAAAAAAAAAAAAAACAGCAAAACGAAAGCAGATCACACGCACTTTTCTCAATATAAAATACTAACCTAAATATAATTATTGGAAAATCGTGACAAAACTGGCTAAGTGTTAACAAAACGTAAACGTTTCGGTCGATTTCAATCGTTAGTTGTTAGTTCACAAAATTTCTTTAGGATACGTCCCATTTCCGTATAATGGTTTAATACGCCTCTAACATTTAGTATTTATAAAGAAAAAATTTTGCAAAACTTTCTTTTGTGTAAATGCAAGAAAATTCAACCAATTTCGAGAGAAAAGAATTATCAATTGATTATACAGGTTGGTGCATAAATATTGTGTTAACTAAGTCAATGCATTACTTTTTTGCTTCTCAAACTAAAAATTATTATAAAAAAAATATATATTAAAAAAGTACAAAATGTACGGATTTATACGGTGCTTTCCCATAAAATGTACTTTATTTGCTTGCTGCCTTTATGTTAAAGAATTTTTTTTTTTTTTGTAAATGTGCACAAAACTTGTTATTCATAATTATTAAAATCAACTTAAAATAGGCGGCATTTTGCGATATCTTTTCAGACAAGTCTATGGGGGCATTTACGCGATGCCTTTTCAGACATGTCTAAGAAACACGTTTGTTTTGTTTGTAGGCAATCGGGTTTGAGAATACGAACAGATACGAAACGAGTTTTCATGTTTTTTAACAGGCATGTTTGGAAAGACATCGTGAAAGTTTAAGAAAGTGCCAAAAGTACGGAATTTAACGGTGTTTTGACCTGAAATATTCCTTACTTGTCCCTTATGTTGAAGGAAATAAGTTTTAACTTTGCGCGGAATTAATAAACAAAAAACGTGTTTACAAAGAGCAGCAAAAGTACGAACTTGTACCCTGTTTTGCTCACAGATATATTTTATTTGACTGCAGCCTTTATGTTTAAGAAAATAGGGTTTAGGTGTGTGTAAACTTTTTTACGTGTTAACAAAAAGTTCTAAGAGTACGAAATTTCACCTAGTCTTGCTTTCAAATGTACCTTACCAGCTTGCCACTTTAGAAAAAAACATGTTTATAAAAAGTAACAAAAGTGCGATATTTTTACCCTGATTTCTTCCTTTAAATAATTTAATAGTTTAACCCATTTCCAACCTCTGTTCGCACTTGCGAACAGTAAACTTATTCATTTAAATCGATATTTTTTCTGCTTTTTTAAACTGTTATGTCTAAATTTTTATAGAATACGTACCGTATGTATTCTTAGCTTTAATAAACAATAATTAAAAACTGTTAATTAATAATATATTTTTTAAGCTATACATGGTTTTTCTGCACCACATATTTTAGAGGGATTTCATGCAGCCAGTCAAATGTATTAATTGTCCAAAAATTAAAATTGTAACTATGCAGTTTTTACAGCAAAGAATCAAAATAGTAAAATCAAATCGTTCGCAAGCGCGAATGTTGGCTGCTATTTAACATATAAAATTCACTTTTGGCTGAGTGTTGAAAGATATTTAGTGGATTGACGATGTTCGTATCTTTAGACTTTCGTCTCCTAGTTGTGAATTTAGTTGTGTTAAAAGTGTCTAAAAAGTTAGGAATCATATTTTAAATAAAATATGACGCGTAAAATTTTTAGCATTGTGGACACCGTTTATGTGCTACAAAGGACGAAAATTAAATTCCCCTAAAAGTTATTGTATGTTTATCTAAATTTTATTGTTTCCAATACAAACTTACATGTATGCTTGTATGTATGTCTTACCTCATTTTTAAATTATCAAACTGTTTTGCAAGAAGCTGTTGGACCGTTTAAAATATCTATTTGAAATGAAGGGGAGCCTTTGCAGGATATATATATATATATATATTACTGATGAACCATCAACGTCTGAAGAAGCCATGAGCAAAACAAAACGTGTCAAAATCTGTTTTGGCGTTGATAGTTCTCATATTAACTTATTGTTTTCTAGGTTCAGTTTGAGAAAAAACGGTGACAATAAAACAGGCATGCGTGTGCCTTAATTCATCTTGACTCGTGAACCAAATTTATTTTTGTCTGGGCTCACACTATTAAAGTTTTCTTTCAGAAAGTCTGAGCTTATATTCGAGAGAGGAAGAGACCATGCTTTTTTTTCCTCTCTCACCCATAAACTCAGACTTTCTGAAAGAAAACTTTCATAGTGTGAACCCAGCCTTATATGGAAACATGAATAACTTTTGTATAATTCTGTTCAAAAGAGTCATCGATATTACCAACTGCTGAGAACGTTACTTAGTGGAACTTTCGCAGTTTGTCTTAAAACTTGCTTACACCTGAGCAACGTTTGCACCATTTCGAACTGGATAAAGACTTCTAGCAATCAAAAAATCAGCCCCTTAGTCAATTGGTAAATTTTTTAAGCAATAGCTGCGTTTGAAAGCTAAAATTTAAACGAAACATAAAAATCCCGAATATATTTTGTTTTGCAAAACTGACCACAGATGCCATCTAAAATCCTCGCTTGATTCTTAAAAATAAACAAAATATCCTTATGTTAAAGGAATTGAGAACTCTTTCTAGAACTCCCAGATATATGTACATTTTTAAGAAAATTTTAAATGCTTCCACTCGGTCTACCCAACAATTCATAGTATTTATTTGTTTGTATCTTGTAAATTGTTTCTTCGTTTCTTCGTCATTTGTTGTTTGTGTCTTTGTTTCAGAGCATTTTTTTTTGTAGCATAACAAAATCTCGCCTAATTGACATTTTTTTGTTATTTGTTGTTGTTGGTGTTTAAAGTTTTTTTTTCTATTTTTGGCCAAAAAAGAATTTATTGTACCCCAAGCGTACATAAGTTATTCCCTTTGGATATGTTTGGTTACATGCATGTTTATTGCTGGTCCAGACTCTTATTGGTTTATGTGCTACATAACAAATGGCAAAAGGAAAAAAGAACAAATAAACAAAAATCAGTTTGTATTCTATCTGTTGTTGAAATTTTTGTAAAGTGCAGTTTGAAAAGTTTAGTGCACTCTTTTCGATATAAATACATTTGTTTTAGGTTTGAAAGTTTTTAGTTTAATTTGTTTTTTTTTTTTGGATTATTTTTCCCAGTGTCAGAGTAAGAAAACATGTGTGCTACATTATTATGGCATGCCATAAAGTACCTTTCGCATAAGTACTTAAACATTTCACACGTATCACTTACAATCCTATTCATTCACTCACTAACTTACTTTTGCGTTCCGTCCCTGGTCACTTCAGCCAGTTGCAGTTCTGTCTGGGTTATATTTGCCATATTTGTGTGGAAACATTTCTGTGAGCCATATTTATTTCCTAGTACGTACATATTAACCATCGGTGTTGGTGTGTTTCTGATTAGGTTTTCTATTGACATTAGGTTTGTTAAAAAGCACAAGTGTTCCATTAAGTCCTTCTTAGCTTGGTTTGATTTTCTGTTTGTTAACTTAACAATATTTGTTAGGTAGTGCTTTGATGCCAGTAGTTTATTTCTTCCAAAGTTATTGTTTCAAATGTCAGCGAAATGTTTGATTTCGATTTGTTTTTAGTTTTTTTTTTTGTTGTTTGTTCTCTTTAGTTTGACAGAATTGATGTGATTGGTTTGAGAGTGATTTTTAGACATGTGAAATGTGAAACAAAACATATGACTAAATAGAAAGAGAATTATGAGTCAGAATACTGATATACGTATGCAATTAAAATCCTTGTTAAGAGAACAGCTAATAGCATAATAGATTTGAAAAGTCTTAAAAACAGTTTTAAAAAAAAGTTAAGAAAATTCTTCTGTAAGTGACCTGTAGAAGACTTTTGAAAAAAAATTTTTAAGAAGAAACATAATGAGTTCTTGAAAATCTATGCTATAATTTATATATTTATAATTTTTATATTTAATTAGGCTTGAGTTCATCCAATTTAATTTTCATTAAATTATTTTAACTGAAGGAAGGAATTTTACAACCTGAAATTAATTAAAATTTATTGATAATTTTTAATCTGCGCTGAGGCTCGAACTTGGGTTAAATTAACGTTTGGAGAATAACCACATTCTCATCATCAAATTTCTTTGCAGTTCTACCCACTGCACCACTGCGGTGCCTGCCAACCAACAGTCAAACATTAATCTTTAACAAATTTTCACATTAATACAATAATTATTATATTGTTTTTATATTTATTAAGTTTTAAATTCATTAAATTAAAACCTTTCTTATATTTCAGAAATTTCCGATGACAATAGGGTGTCAATATAGTTATTACCAATGGCTTTCGGCTAAATTGTGTTATTTAGAATTCGCGTAAAAAAGAACACGTTATAAATGGCATTATATCGCTACATTTTCAATGCATTGTTTAAGTTTTGGTTCAGCTGTATTAAGATAAATTACAAACTGTTAAAAATTTTAAAAAAATTATCGATAAAAAATGAAGTTATGTTAAAAACAATATAAAATTTTTTAACTTAAAATTGATATTTCAAGCTTGAAATATTAAAAGTGTTGCAAATTCAGCGATTTACCGTTTTTTTGTTTGTTTTTTTTTTATGTTACTCATTAACAAAAAGTTGACAACATTTAATGAAATAAACAAAATCATAACAATAGAAAAACTGAAAAAAATTTTTGTTTACTTTTTTATAGTTTTGCTCTTTCCAACATTTACTGTTTCTTTCTATCAATTCAATGAATAAAAAATGTAGTGAAGTACACCCGGAGAAAAAAAACATGTTTAAATATGGTCACCTCCAACAAAACAATGTGTAAAGAAAATTTTTAGCATATTATAATTAATCTAACCATATAGTTGTTATCGACAACTATATTATGGTTAAAGTAGTCCCCCATCAAGAAGCCACAAAATATTGCAAGTAAAGAAAATTGCCGCATAAACAGTGAATTAAATTTTTATTTGCGAATAGCTTACTCACGTAAACAATTCCTGATAACCGACACTATTTCCAAATAAGATTTAAAGCATTGCCACACTTTTAACCGTTTTACGTTTTTATTTCGATTAATTCAAAATTGTGGAAATAAAATTCATAAATACACAAACATTTTTAATTTTTTCATTATTCACTAAAAAATAAAAAGTTTTTATACATACAGTGCTACCAAATTCCATCCGGCATCATATAAAAATAAGAATTTTCAGTAACAAAAAAGGACATATAAACAGTTAGTTAGTTAATCGCAAATACTTTTTATTTGCGCATAGTCTACGTATAAAAGTTGTAATATAAAGATCTATGACAATTATGTGTGAAACAATATATTTCAGCCAAATGCTCACCACGTCTTCGGTGGCATACCTCTAACCGATGGTCGATATTATCAATGACTCTGAGACATAATTGAGGTTCAACGTCGTTAATGTGCCGAATTATTTCATCCTTTAGCTCTTGAATTGTTCTTGGGTTATTGACGTACACTTTTTCTTTAACATATCCTAAAATAAAGAAATTCAATGGTACACGACGTCAGATAACACGGCCTTTGCATTTCTTGCCGAAAAGAGCCATTGTTTCGTTGGCTGTGCGGCCAGTAGCACCATACTGTAGCAACCACATATCGTTCTGGTCCATATCCTTAATATTTGGCCACCGGAAGTGCGTTATCGTCTCGCGATAGTGAACACCATTCACGGCAACTGCATGGCCGACCTCATTTTCGAAGAAGTACGGCCCGATGACACCGCCAGCCGCAGAACGAACTAGTCGAGCATGCACAAGTGTTTTCACATTTCCTACAGAATGAAATTTGCGCACAATTCTCCCCATTGTAGACACATTTGGCCGATTAGGCTGACAAAAACAATCACGAAGTTTACGAAATGCACGAAATTAATTTTTAATTGAACGCCCATTTTCGTAAAAGGCTTTAACAATCTTAACGCGCTGCTCAATTGTGTACCTATCAATGGTTTAGTTTCTTAATCACTTAAACAAAGAAATGTCAAATTTGGGCAAAAAACTATTGTTGTGGGCAAAATTTCCAAACGTTTTCTTAAAGCTTTAGGCTTCGTTCACAACGGCAGCAACATTTTCACTGGTGCTCACAATAAAGCAACAATTTTTTTCGCCACCACGCACATTTTTAATTAAGAAACCGTTTGCAAATTTTTATTCTAAGTCGATTTAGCAATTTCCGCCTGTCTGTCCGTCCGGCCTTCGGTCGGACGCAAGGAATTTCTCCTCTAGCTTATGTAGAGTTTTATAACAATAAGAAATTATGAAAATGTACAACATTTATTATACTACTAAAGATATCCATAAGCATTTCAGAATTAACTAAAAGTGTCAGGCGGTCAAACCAAAAACTTCCGAGCATGTCGACTGCCGAAGTACTTTGTTGTGCATAACTTTTCGTTGTTTGCTTTTGTCTTGACTGCGATTGTTAACATTTAATGAATCAGTACCTCAATTTTGTAACCTTTTTAATTTAACTACCGATATCGTTAAGTAACAAGAAATCTCGGTTACTTTAACGAATTTGTTATTCTCTATTTTAAATTTACAAATATTTTTGTTTAGAAATATTAACGACAAATATCAGTAAAAATATAAGAACGTCAAAGATAACATGTTTTTAAAATTAATTAAATATATAAAATAAATTTGCTTGTAATAAATGAAAACGTGTAAATATTGATTATATTTCTAAACAAATATGTAAGTTTCAACAAACAACAGTTTGCTTTTGTCCAATGAAAAATTAAAATATCGAAGAAAAACACAATCTTATGACTTTTACTATTTCAACTGCAGTTTTTAAACACTGTTAGATACGCCTTTTCTTAATTAAAGAAACGATATGTATGTCAAATCGAGCCCTATTTGCGATTATATCGAAAACAATATTACAAAAACTATCGTAACAGGTTGGCACTATGATCAATTGAAACTTGGTGAAAGATGAATACATACTTATGTTATATATAATTGGGGGATTCACAAGGTTGTCATAAAGTTGTAAAGTCATATGTCTTAAAATAATTACAAGAAATATATATGACTGCTGTGGGCTACGGCTTATAATTTAGATTTCTACTGTATAGTTATGACGAATAAATGAACACAGCATTAAAATATTTATTTTGTTTGAAACACGACAATATTTTTTTTAAACAATTGTTATATATTATTTAGGACATTATGACGATATGACTTGATAGCACACCTTGTGAATCCCCCAAATGTAAGTTCATAACAAATTAACTCTCTTCTGAAAAATTTGTCTTTTGTCGCCTACGATATAGTCGTAATTAGGGCTCCATATATTAGTTCTAGTAAAGTTCAATCTTATAAACTTGCTTTTCTAACAATAAAAAATACACATAAAAGAATTTTATTGAATTTCTTTAACACCATCATTATTTATAGTCAGGCAATTTGACTCTTTAAAAAATATTACCTAAGAAGGCTCTTAAATATCAACAACACATAATAGATATTTACACTTTACGATAAATTATTTGCTCCCAAAAAACAAAAAAAAAAAATATAAAACTAAATAGACAACAAGGATCCTCATAAAAAATAACAAAAAGCAACGCCAACAAAACATCAACAATGGCTGCCTGTAGCAATATCATAGAAGCCAAAAAAAAAATAAAAAAAATAGCAAAAAAAGTTGGAAAAACTTTAACATAAAAACGCGATAAAGTTACGATTTATTAGCGACCTTAGCTTAAAATCAATTATGTTGGAATGTAGAACGTTATAGCATACTCGTACAACAACAGCTCTAGCAACATCAATGTTGTTGTAATGCTGACACGAAGGAAAAAAAACGTATAAAAAAGTTGGTGCAACCAGCAACAACAGCAGCTATTCAGCCAAAGATTGCTGATGATGATCACCCAGTAACAAAAGGTTTTAAAAGGTACGCAAACTTTTAAACCGATTGACGTTGTTGTTTTTGTTTACAGGAGCTAATGATTGAGCAACATATTTTCCGATGTATTTCTTAATGCTGCGGAGGATTTTTTGTTGCTTTAAGCTGTTTAACTAAAGATTATGCAATATATGTACATATTTTTTATATTTAGATACTTTTGTAAGTAGCTACAGTTTAGAGGTTGCCTAAATGGACGGACCTCCAATCGACCTATCATCTATACTTGAAGAAATGTACAGTAACTTTAACTATTAGCTAAGTCTTTTGAAGTTTTATTTAAACGCTTGTTTTTAAATGAACCGCGAAACATCATCAGCACAACATCACACCAAAACTACTGCCGCTGCAACTAAATAAACACTCTAGACATGACGTATTTTATAAAACAGTAGGTGGCCAAATTAAAGATAATTTAAGGTTCTTAAAATCAATCACGGCAAAACACTAACTGGTACTAGGGCAGCGTATGTTTAATTAGGGACCAATAATAACAAATTTTAAGAGAGCTTCTAAATTTTCTATGAGGATAGCTTTTAATCGACTTAATAATTGGCTAAACATTATATTTAATTATATATTTTATTAAGGCCCAAATACACTGCTCAAAATCAAAAAATTAAGATATGACGACGAATATATCGTCCAGTCGTTTATATAAAATAAGTTTGAAGACCTATTTTCGCGATTAAAAATGGTACGTGTAGAAATTCTGAATTTTTTAAATCTTGGTTTTTTTTTTATTTCCTGTTATTAAATAACCAGGAATATACAAACTGATGACTCCCTGTAAGTATTTTTGAGACATTTTTTACGGCACAAGCTAATAACTTTTTTGCTGTCAGGATGTTTTTTTTTGTGAAAAAGTTTTTTCTGAAAATATTACTTTCTGTAGCAAACGTCCCCCAGTGCTTTGTTTCATATCCAAAAATCACTTATCATGGATTTTGATAAATATATATCATTTTGAAAGCTAATTATCCGCCAAATATAATACTGAATCAGAGTTCGAAAATAAACAGAACATTCCCAGCAAAAACTTTACTTGCAATCCTTATTTTAATGACTTCCTGAATTCATTACTTTGTAGCTTTATTATTATTTTTTAGGGTATAATTGGCCAAATTAAAAGTGATTACCTTTGGGACATCGCGAACAAAAATAAGTACTTTTCTTGTAGAAAAATAAGTAGTCTTTTCGTCAAGTTCTCATAATTTTTCTGCTTAAATTGTAATCAAAGTTTTTGCTGGGTTATTTAACGTTCGGCTCACACTTCCAGGAACGATATCTATTTTTAAGTTGCTTCTGTAGACGAACACAACCCTTAATACCGTTCGTCACTATTTTCAAGAAAGAGACGAACATTATTTAGTGGTCTGTTCTTTGTTAAAAAACATAACAATTGTAGTGATACTGTAGACAAACATTATATTTTTTAATGCTCTAAAATGATTCTTTTTTAACATTGATAAAGAAATGAACAAACAAAAAATGTTACCAACGACCGCAGCACGAACAACTTGTGTTTGTGTGTATATGTTTTGTTTGTGTAAAATTATTTTGCTGGCTTTTTGTTTTTTTCGTTTGCGTATTTTGTTTTTGTAAAAAATGTTTGCTTTTTTTACCAGCTAAACGAACGAACATGAATGAGCTCAACCGACCACAATTAAAAAAAACCGTTAAGAATTAAATATTCTTATCCTTTGGATAAGAACAAACAATAATTCGCTTAACAATTTTATTTGTTTAAAATCTTTAGTGTTTCTAAAATCTTTGGATGGAGTTTCCTGACGATCTGGCCTAAGCAACCAGTGAGTTTTAAATTGATTAATATTTAAACAAATAATTTTCGCATCATTTTCTTAGTGCACTCATTAAATATAGAGTTTTCAAATCTACTATATGAATGCATTTCGACTTTTATAATAGGGGTGAATATGTTTTATTAAATAAAGAAAAAGATAGAACCAACCTTGTCCCACAACTTTTTAAATTTTAATAATGTCAATATTAGAAAATATTTTAATCAGGCTTAAGTTCATTAAATTAAATTTTCATTAAATTGTTTTTATGAAGAAAGGAATTTTACAACATGAAAATTAATTAAAATTGTTATTGATAATCATTCATTCTTGACTGACCTGAGATTCGAACCCAGGCGGCTGGTTACCATGACATGTTTCGATCGCAACCACTCGATCTCCTCAGATGGATTTGCCGTCTTACACTCGCAGCCATCGACGACTGCTGACGTCAATAGTCAAACATCAATCCTTAAACCAAATTGTATCTTTACCTTTGGTAGATCGAAATTTGCTTTTTTGAATGATTATCCATTTTAATCGATTTTACATGTTTTTCCTAACTTCTGTTTTTTCCGTACTTATGTCAAGAATTCTTCTTGAAGTCCAAAGTACATTTTTTTTTTTTTTTTGTATTTTCATTTTGTCTTTCTTTTTCTTGTTGACCTTTTTCAGCACAACTTGAAGGACAAATGTACACAAAGAGCTCGTGCCCTAGCTTTAACAATAATTATAATTGTGGTTATTTTGTTGAACTATTTATGGTTTTTAATCCAAATTTTTAATATTTTAATCAGGCTTAAGTTCATTAAATTTAATTTTCATTAAATTATTTTTATGAAGAAAGGAATTTTACAACATGAAAATTAATTAAAATTGTTATTGATAATCATTCATTCTTGACTGACCTGAGATTCGAACACAGGCGGCTGGTTACCATGACATGTTTCGATCGCAACCACTCGATCTCCTCAGATGGATTTGCCGTCTTACACTCGCAGCCATCGACGACTGCTGACGTTAATAGTCAAACATCAATCCTTAAACCAAATTGTATCTTTACCTTTGGTAGATCGAAATTTGCTTTTTTGAATGATTATCCATTTTAATCGATTTTACATGTTCTTCCTAACTTCTGTTTTTTCCGTACTTATGTCAAGAATTCTTCTTGAAGTCCAAAGTACATTTTTTTTTTTTTTTGTATTTTCATTTTGTCTTTCTTTTTCTTGTTGACCTTTTTCAGCACAACTTGAAGGACAAATGTACACAAAGAGCTCGTGCCCTAGCTTTAACAATAATTATAATTGTGGTTATTTTGTTGAACTATTTATGGTTTTTAATCCAAATTTTTAATATTTTAATCAGGCTTAAGTTCATTAAATTTAATTTTCATTAAATTATTTTTATGAAGAAAGGAATTTTACAACATGAAAATTAATTAAAATTGTTATTGATAATCATTCATTCTTGACTGACCTGAGATTCGAACACAGGCGGCTGGTTACCATGACATGTTTCGATCGCAACCACTCGATCTCCTCAGATGGATTTGCCGTCTTACACTCGCAGCCATCGACGACTGCTGACGTTAATAGTCAAACATCAATCCTTAAACCAAATTGTATCTTTACCTTTGGTAGATCGAAATTTGCTTTTTTGAATGATTATCCATTTTAATCGATTTTACATGTTCTTCCTAACTTCTGTTTTTTCCGTACTTATGTCAAGAATTCTTCTTGAAGTCCAAAGTACATTTTTTTTTTTTTTTTTTTTTTTTGTATTTTCATTTTGTCTTTCTTTTTCTTGTTGACCTTTTTCAGCACAACTTGAAGGACAAATGTACACAAAGAGCTCGTGCCCTAGCTTTAACAATAATTATAATTGTGGTTATTTTGTTGAACTATTTATGGTTTTTAATCCAAATTTTTAATATTTTAATCAGGCTTAAGTTCATTAAATTTAATTTTCATTAAATTATTTTTATGAAGAAAGGAATTTTACAACATGAAAATTAATTAAAATTGTTATTGATAATCATTCATTCTTGACTGACCTGAGATTCGAACACAGGCGGCTGGTTACCATGACATGTTTCGATCGCAACCACTCGATCTCCTCAGATGGATTTGCCGTCTTACACTCGCAGCCATCGACGACTGCTGACGTTAATAGTCAAACATCAATCCTTAAACCAAATTGTATCTTTACCTTTGGTAGATCGAAATTTGCTTTTTTGAATGATTATCCATTTTAATCGATTTTACATGTTCTTCCTAACTTCTGTTTTTTCCGTACTTATGTCAAGAATTCTTCTTGAAGTCCAAAGTACATTTTTTTTTTTTTTTTTTTTTTTTGTATTTTCATTTTGTCTTTCTTTTTCTTGTTGACCTTTTTCAGCACAACTTGAAGGACAAATGTACACAAAGAGCTCGTGCCCTAGCTTTAACAATAATTATAATTGTGGTTATTTTGTTGAACTATTTATGGTTTTTAATCCAAATTTTTAATATTTTAATCAGGCTTAAGTTCATTAAATTAAATTTTCATTAAATTGTTTTTATGAAGAAAGGAATTTTACAACATGAAAATTAATTAAAATTGTTATTGATAATCATTCATTCTTGACTGACCTGAGATTCGAACCCAGGCGGCTGGTTACCATGACATGTTTCGATCGCAACCACTCGATCTCCTCAGATGGATTTGCCGTCTTACACTCGCAGCCATCGACGACTGCTGACGTCAATAGTCAAACATCAATCCTTAAACCAAATTGTATCTTTACCTTTGGTAGATCGAAATTTGCTTTTTTGAATGATTATCCATTTTAATCGATTTTACATGTTTTTCCTAACTTCTGTTTTTTCCGTACTTATGTCAAGAATTCTTCTTGAAGTCCAAAGTACATTTTTTTTTTTTTTTGTATTTTCATTTTGTCTTTCTTTTTCTTGTTGACCTTTTTCAGCACAACTTGAAGGACAAATGTACACAAAGAGCTCGTGCCCTAGCTTTAACAATAATTATAATTGTGGTTATTTTGTTGAACTATTTATGGTTTTTAATCCAAATTTTTAATATTTTAATCAGGCTTAAGTTCATTAAATTTAATTTTCATTAAATTATTTTTATGAAGAAAGGAATTTTACAACATGAAAATTAATTAAAATTGTTATTGATAATCATTCATTCTTGACTGACCTGAGATTCGAACACGAAAAAAAAAAAAAATGTACTTTGGACTTCAAGAAGAATTCTTGACATAAGTACGGAAAAAACAGAAGTTAGGAAGAACATGTAAAATCGATTAAAATGGATAATCATTCAAAAAAGCAAATTTCGATCTACCAAAGGTAAAGATACAATTTGGTTTAAGGATTGATGTTTGACTATTAACGTCAGCAGTCGTCGATGGCTGCGAGTGTAAGACGGCAAATCCATCTGAGGAGATCGAGTGGTTGCGATCGAAACATGTCATGGTAACCAGCCGCCTGGGTTCGAATCTCAGGTCAGTCAAGAATGAATGATTATCAATAACAATTTTAATTAATTTTCATGTTGTAAAATTCCTTTCTTCATAAAAATAATTTAATGAAAATTAAATTTAATGAACTTAAGCCTGATTAAAATATTAAAAATTTGGATTAAAAACCATAAATAGTCCAACAAAATAACCACAATTATAATTATTGTTAAAGCTAGGGCACGAGCTCTTTGTGTACATTTGTCCTTCAAGTTGTGCTGAAAAAGGTCAACAAGAAAAAGAAAGACAAAATGAAAATACAAAAAAAAAAAAAATGTACTTTGGACTTCAAGAAGAATTCTTGACATAAGTACGGAAAAAACAGAAGTTAGGAAAAACATGTAAAATCGATTAAAATGGATAATCATTCAAAAAAGCAAATTTCGATCTACCAAAGGTAAAGATACAATTTGGTTTAAGGATTGATGTTTGACTATTGACGTCAGCAGTCGTCGATGGCTGCGAGTGTAAGACGGCAAATCCATCTGAGGAGATCGAGTGGTTGCGATCGAAACATGTCATGGTAACCAGCCGCCTGGGTTCGAATCTCAGGTCAGTCAAGAATGAATGATTATCAATAACAATTTTAATTAATTTTCATGTTGTAAAATTCCTTTCTTCATAAAAATAATTTAATGAAAATTAAATTTAATGAACTTAAGCCTGATTAAAATATTAAAAATTTGGATTAAAAACCATAAATAGTTCAACAAAATAACCACAATTATAATTATATTAGAGAATTTATCATAAATTGCACTTGTTTAAAATAGCTTGAGGGAATAAATTATTATTTAAAATTTAAAACAATTAAATAATCACTTAGTAAATAATATATTTAACTAGGAATAATTAAAAATGTTAGTCAATGTCAGATTCTTTTTTTACACTTCACCACAGGTGGAAAGGATATACAGTAAAAGCTTGATTACCCGCACCTCGCTAGTCCGGATTATTCGGTTATCCGGACATCGTTTTTCAATAAATTCTGTACTCTATAATCCGGATTGATTACAAATTTATAATATGGATTATATATAAACTGCAATGTAGTATTAATCTCTAATAATAATTAGAGACAATTATAATTGTTAAACCCAAAACATTGTTTGTCTCTTTTTGATGCAAAAACAAACTATTTTACTAAGCAATTCCATGTTTTTTTTTCCCAAAACACAGAAAAGTACCGCTGTATTTATGTGCAAATTTTTTTTTTATTTTTTAATGTAATTATTGTTTTCAATGATTAATAATTTATTGAATAATATATTATTCGATATGTGTTTTAAAAGCATTTTTATTGCAAGAACACAGATTTAAATTTGTATTCGGTAATTCGGATAATTCAATTATCCGGATTATCAAGCTTTTCCTGTACATACAAATATAAGTTTGTTTTTTATTTAAGTCTGTTATTGCGTTAAAATTTCATCAGTACATTTCTGAGATCCAATTAAAGATATATTTTATGGATCCTAATGATTAGCGATGAGGATTAAACGATGTCCGTCTGTCTGTCTTTTTACTTTTTGGAACATGTGCTGTAGAAGTATCCTTCGTCCGTTTTCTTGTAAAACTTGCATTTTTTTACTAAAAAAAATGTTACTTCTGTACGAAATTTAAAAATTCTGCGTCAACTCGTTCTAATTTTGTCCAATTGTTATATAAGAACGAAGCATAGTGAGTCCCATTTTGTGAAGCAAGTGACTTTGTGTTTAAAAATTGATTTTTTTGTAAAAAAAAGTTACTCGTTGTGAAAATGCGACTTTTTGTAAACAAGCTACTTTATGTGAAAAAGGTACTTTTTGCGAAACAAGTTAATTTTTGTGAGAAAAGTTACTTTTTGTGAAAAAAGTGACTTTATGGGAAAAATTTTGATACCTTAAACGCCAAAATCTCACTAGGAAGTTGGTGTGGTTTTGGAAATTAACAAGATTGCCTGCCGCCTTCCTAGGCATAAGTGTTTCCATTTTTTATATGTTTTTTTAACTTTTTTTAAGCTCTTCTTGTCTATAGATGATAAATTAAAAGACTAACTTGACAATCACTTAAGCATAGTTTGTTGCCCAAAAAGCCGTTTAAGACATTGAACATGGCCGCTATTAGTAGCAGAGTGGTGGCACAAAAAGTTCTGTTTATGCACTATACTCCCGAACACTGGATGGTAGTATTTAATCGTGGTGCGGTAGTAACTTAGTGTTTGTCCTCGTCACATAAACTATAAGGTTCTACACGTATATTTACGATGGCTTTTGCAGGTACTCTTCGTATATCACATTGAATAAAAATAGAACATAGTTCATTAAAATAAGCTCCCATTATTAAATATACTGAGCGGAGTTTTCAATTTTAAACAGTGAAACGATAGCGGTAATCTTGAACTTTGTTTCTTAAAATATTTCTTTGCTGTTCTTTGAGTATTGAATTTATATGTATGTTTGCATATTGGGTAGAGCTGTGCTGAATATACGAAAAAAAAATAAATATAAATAGAACTTAATAATAAACAAGCTGTTGAAGGTGGATGTACATATAAAGAAATTTAGCCGATGAGTATGAAAAAGATCTAGGAGCCTCCCAAAAAAATTTCAGTAAAACTTGGGGTTCTCATATCAAAAATTTGAATTAATTTTGTCATGTACTACGATACGTTAAGATCTGTGTCCATCTTCTGTAACTCTCGCGTCAAAAAACTTTTCAATTGAAATGTGTGAAATATATTGAAACAAACAGCTGGTTTTCTCACTAAACTGTGTTTGTAACTTTTTGGCAAGTACTAGCTGCCACGTAAGGAAATTACTCGTCAATTTGTCTGTAACATTTTGGTGAGAAAAGTTCCCGTTTTGAACTGTCAAATAAACTCACGAATAAATATAGGGCGAGAAAAAATTTTAACACTCAACAACAATTAAAAATGCAAATTATAATAAGAATAATATTTTGCTATTCATGGTTTAATTATTTTGCTCTTAACATTTTTATAAAATAAACGAACGTTTTCAAAGCTCGTTAGCATACAGCAAACATGTAAGTCTCACTTTACATTATTTGGTATAGCTAACGGTTTTATTTTTTTATCACCATCATTTAAAAATGTTCAAGCTTAGTAAATATTAGTCGCCGTCAAAGGTATGTGTTACTGGCGTTCTCGACATCTGCAAAGTCACATCGGCTTCGAGTGCAATGTTTTGACATTTATAACGTAACGCCGTAATCTCATTTAAAAGTTTTCTACAGAAACACTTCTTTCACTTTTCGAGACACAATGGAATATTTTGTTTCACATCTTTTCTATGCGAGAAGTTCTCACTGAAGTTACAGAACATGGGTACTGATTTACAAAATCCTTTTTAATCTAACAATTTGTATAGCGGTAATGACTTTTCCTTTCAGTGTACTTCTATCCTTGCGCTAATCTTTTACCTGTTGCCAATATATTCCTTCAGAGTTACGATCATTTTTCGCGCTAAACTTGTGCAAATCATAAAAAAAACAACAATAAATAAAGTAAAAGAATAATTCTTCTTAACTATGCGGCGGTCCAAAAGGTGCTAGACTTAATACAACTGTTGGGGGCTGCCGCTGATGATGATGACGACGACGACTTCGACTACTACAACGACACAGATGATGATGACGGTACTGATGCCATACTAAGCATAAGGTTAAATTTCATGTTTAAGGTTAGCAGCTGAACGAACACCAACACTGCCACTACAATCACCACCATCACCACCACAGCAGTCAACCTCATGATCAGAAAATATATGCATACTACATACCAAACGAACACTTACAACCAAGGTGGCTAACTTTAAGCAACTATTTCTAAACTGTGAACATACAAATTCACTCAGAGTTGATAATGAAGAATACGACAACAAAGAAATTGGCATAACAAAAAAAGTAAAACAAAAAGAATAGAATATGATACCATTGCGGCATAGAGTAAAAGCGGTTAATTCTTAATACCGCCAACGAAACGATACAGCATCTAAGCATTAGGTTAGTAAAAAAGTATTAAAAAACAAAACAATAACTACAAAGGAAACATGTTCATGTTACTACTATCAAATGCTAACGAATATAAAATGCCCTAAATTTTAAAGTAATTTTAAGTAAAAATTTAACTGTCTGTTTTTGTAATTAAAATAAAAAAATTTCGTTAGGGAAACATTGAATTTTTTTATTTCTTTCTTATTATGATAGAAGGATCTATGATAATTATTTGTGAAACAAAATATGGCGAAATACTTGCCACAGCTTCGGTGGCAAACCTCTATCCGATGGACCATATTTTCAACTCTGAGATAAATCTGTTGAATTATCTCATCGTTTAGCTTTTAAATTGTGCATGGCTTATTAACGTAGACTTTTTTTTAAATATTGCCAAAGAAAGAACTCCAACGGTGTCAAATGAAACTATCGTTGCGGCGAATTATCATTGCCACGACTTTAGATAACACGGCCATTGAATTTCTCGCGGAAAAGAGCTTTTGTTTTGTTGACTGTGTGGCAAGTGGCACCATCCTGTTGGAACCACATATGGCCCAGGTTCAAATCCTCAATTTCTGGCCACAATAAGGCTGTTATCATCCCGCGATAGCGAACACCATTCACGGTAACTGCTTGGCCGAACTCATTTTCGAAGAGAAAGACCGATGACGCCGCACAGTGTGAGATTTAATCAATCTGGCATCTCGGAATTAAAAAAAAAATGTTTTCGTAGCTCGCTCATATTTTTTTTTTACGTGAGAAGAGACCCCAATTGTTAGGAAAACAAACACAAAAGAGAATACAAAAATGTTATTGGCGTGATAACAGCTATCAAACACGTGCAATTGCATAGCATGCAAAAATTGATTTGCAAGCTTGCATTGATCACAAAAGTTTGAGTGATCAGGTCGAAGTTGTGAGTGGTTTTTTTTTGCCTAAAATATTTTTTGTATTGAAGGTTATTACTTAAACTTAAAATTTTTGCTTTATACAATATTTATTTTTGCACTCAAGTATTTTGAAAAAATTGTTTTATAACCAGCTCAAAGGTAAGACAAATTTTAAAGCTTTCAAATCTTCGATGGACTAGAACTTCCAAGTCCCACGGAGTTCCGTGATGGGAATGCCAGCAGAATCTTTGTTAATGTGCCCAAAACAAATTTCAAAAATAAAATCCTGCCCATTTTTTGCCTTTTTTTAGTATGAGTGAAATATCGCGAGAGGAGCTATTTTGGATTTGGATGAGCAAGGTGAAAAGCGAAAAAACAGAAGCGGTCGAAAAGCACGTTATATCAATTTTTGGAAAAGATGTTGACGATACCAAAATTAAAGATCGTATAAAAAAGCTTTGCTTCCAATTTCAATCGCGATGGAGCAAATCTCACCGTGATAAAGCAAGATTTATGCATGACAATGCTATTTAGCTAAGTTCAAAAATTTCTGCAGTTGATTTTGCTCTTGATCACGCACCATCAAGTTCAAAACAAATACCGCAACGCGGAAGGCGAGAAAAAGAGTTTGCTGAAAGTGCTTCAAGTACACAAAAACGGAAATGCAAAGAGTTAATATCAAATGTAGCTTCGGAACAATTAACTATGGCTACCGCAATGCATCTGAGATCCTGTGGAAAAGAGACTCAGCAAACATTGTCAAAGAGCTTGCAGCTCTCTGGGATTTTTATTTTTGTATAAATTTCTTATTTTTTTTTATTTCTACTTTTCGCTTTTTACTTTTGTATAATTTGTATATAATTTCATTATTTTGGTTTTTGATTAATATCTTATTTTGAATATTTTCCATTCTTTTAAGAACTTTCGTTGAAACTTGAAGCATTTTATAGAAATGGCTGTATGAGGGTACTTATAGCAATATATCGACAAGTTTTAGTTAGAAGAGAAAAAAAAAGAAGAAATTTTGAGTATAAATGTGTAAAAATAATTGTCCCCAACTAGTGTTTTTGAGGATAGTTAGGAACTAGTCCCCTTTGACACTAGTTGGAACTAGTTATCTTTCACAATATTGAAGCTTATAATCTCCTTACGATCGTGCCAAATTTAAAATTGATATCTCTAAAACTTCATATAAAAATTAATTTTGAGATGGTAGATTGACTAAATCTCAACTTGTGCGCCGCCAGCCCATAAACCGTACCAAGAAGCCACTCATTGTGGATTCCATTTCCTACAGAACCGGCTTGCCGAAATTTCTCCAGATTATGAACACATTCGGTCCATTATGCTGGCCAAAATAATTACGAAGTGCACGAATTGCATTTTGATTTGAACGCAAAATTTCGTAAAAGGCTTCAACAATTTTAACGCGCTACTCAATTGTGTAGTTCTACATTGTTGAGTTTGTCAAACACTGGAACAAATAAATGTAAATTTAAGTTGGGCAAAAAACTTGATGTTAAGGTGTAACTCACAATTAACATCGTCCATTATGGTTGGACCACCCTTTAACAGTCCAATACATTGTTTTCGGGATTTGTTTTTTGTATAATGGTTTGCGTCTTCTTTTCATACTGCGATATTAATCGCTTACTTTTCTTGTTTTGGAAGCACAACTTACTTTCCTTTGAGTTCTCAGTAATAAAATGTACAGCATCGGTTGGCCGACTACAGAAACCTACAAACGGAAAACAATTAATGTAAAATCTCCGAAAACAAGATTGATTTTAAATTTTTCGGTAGTAAGTTTGCTTTATAGCTACCATAGATGGGGGTAGTGCACTTATTTTGCAGTTTCAACTCACACTTAGTGATAGTGCAAAAGTTTTGCAATCATTTTGTTGAGGCTGAGTGATGAATTGAAAATTTGCAGTCTCACTTAACATAAGTGATAGTGATGTTTAAAAATTTTGCACTCAAAAAAAAATTTTTTTTCGATTTAAAAAAAGCAATCAGTTTATTGCAACTTTTTTTCTTTACCCATTTGAGTGTAACTAAAAAAGATTAAACTAAACTTAAAAACTTGTTTATTCATTATTAAATCCAATAATTACACCATTATTGACAAAATTTCATTTATTTTAATATTCTTTGCTTATGCATATCCACAGAAAAAAATCAAAAATTATTAACATACAAAGTTACAGTTTTTAAATTTTAGTGAGACAATATTCGGATGCAGCATTTTTGATTGCAAGTTAAAATTTTGCCCTATTTGAATTGAGTGCAGATTTTTGCATTCAATCTTCGTTTAGTGATAGTGAAAATATCACTAATATTTTTAAGTGGTTAAATAAATAATAACAATCAGCACTAAAGCTGGTAAAAAAGAGTGGAAACTAATTTTTTCCTCTTTAATTTAGTGATACTGTGCACTGCTAATTTAAACTAACATTTATTACATTACCCCCAACTATAATAGCTACTTAACAAAATAACTATAACACTATGCGACAGTCAAAATCGGGATGGGTTCAAACTACCGGGGAAAGTTTGTTCGGGTTTTTAGGGCTGCCATACGTCCTATGGATATGACTTTTATACCAAAATATTGGAAATTTTTAGTAGAACATATTTTATAAAAACTCGGAAAAATTGGTTCAAATACAAAAAAGTTAAAAGCAAAATTAATTTTTTTTTAAATACCCACTTTCGGGAACCAAAGATCTCTCCGAGTCAAAGCTTTATAACTCAAGTAAATGGTAAATTTCTTTTTAAACACGTCGCACAGTGATCGATTTGAAGTATTTAGGCGGCCAAAAGTCAAAATCTTAAATACGTAGTAGGCACAAAATATTGACGTCTACGTATAGTAAACACTTCCGCGAATTACCCCCCACCCTTTTTTTCAACAACCATACGTCACCGCTTCCGTGCAGTTAGACGCAATTTGATCGTTGACTTGATACGTATTTCTATTTGAGTGCCCAAATTATATCAAATTTCGCACTACGTATGTATGTTTATTTTAAGTTGTGTATAAAAGTGAAAGTGAAAGTGATTCCCATAGCTCAAGTAAGCTTCTATTAAATAAATAATAGTTTTAACTTTTATTTTTAACTTTCGTTATATTTTTCGGTAGTTGAACCCTCTTTTTCACATAAAAAATGTAATTTTTTTAATTTCAAAAGCAATTTTGTTATGGATCAGGATTCGTCCGGATCATATTTTTTTGTTTATTGAATACGTTACACATTCAGCTTTTCTATAAAAAAACAAGAGCCGCAGAATCCCGCTTATTCCTTAAAGACAGCAGTTCAAAGTATGTAATTTGTTAAAAAAATTTAAAAAACCATTTTTTTAATTTTATGTAACTGTATATTTGAGCAAATGCAACTACAAAATTTGCTGAGGATGGAAATGGATGAGAAATTGGAGTTTTTAGAAAACCACTTGCTATTGTCTGGCGGAGACACTGTGGAAAGAAAAAAGAGCCTTAAGCATAAATTTTCCTACATCAAACACGAATTTAAACAGATATGACTAAAAGCTCATAAAGTTGAAGAAGTTTTTATGGAAAACAACCAGAAGTGTCTAGAAGGCACTTTTGAAATACCAGTGCATTCGCTTAATCAACCAGGTCGTCCGAGCAAATCATTTTCGGATT
This sequence comes from Pollenia labialis, assembly GCA_949318255.1. NCBI lineage: Eukaryota > Metazoa > Arthropoda > Insecta > Diptera > Polleniidae > Pollenia > Pollenia labialis. The sequence continues at coordinate 113,000,631 of OX439141.1, forward strand.
CGAGTGAACGAAGCAAGAGAAGAAAAACTGAGGAAATTCGATCAAATGTTGATGATGAAATGATTATACTTGCCGCACAAGTCATATTGCAAACGAAGGGAAAAAGAAATGCCTCAAAAATGCTAAAAGATATACGAAATTCACCATGAAAGGCTAGTAAATATAGAAAGGCCTATTCCAAGACCAATGAAACAATTGCTCCTTTGACCCCGTTCCAAGCACTCAAAATGTTCGCAGAAGCTGATCTAACAAGACGACAATATGAAATAATAAGGGCAACTAACCCAAAGCATTACCCTTGTTACGACCTTTTGTTGACAGCAAAACAAGAATGCTACCCACCAAAGAACCTGCCGAGACCCACAGACAATCAAGTATTGAGCACGAATAGTCGAGATAGAAACATCTTTTAATAAGACAATTTAATGCATTTTTATTTATTTATGATTTATGAGAATAAAATGTATTTTTATTATAAAATATATGTTTTTCTTATTTATTTTTTAAAATAAATAGATAGTTTTTTAAAATACAGTCTTTCGAAGCCATTAACGTCGAAAAATATTTTTGGCCGCCTAAATACTTCAAATCGATCACTGTGCGTCGGTATAAAAATCTGTCAAATCGTTTTAAAAATGGCTGAGTTATAACCGAAATTCTGAATCCCCAAAAATTACTCTTTTTACCTTCGGTAAAGGATATAAAAGCCTATAAAAGCAGCCCTAAAATTTAGGTTTTTATAAAAATGTTGATGTTTTTTATTTGAGTGTACTTTGTAAACGGTTACCCAGAAGCCAGGGAGAGAGTATTATTATTTATTTTCCTGTTATACATTTGTTGTACACCCCTTTGTTTTCAAATGCACTCACACTTAAAAGACACCAGCAAAATGGCCCCATATGCTTTTGTCATCATTTTACTTTGAAATTTGATATTTTTATCAAAATAATTAAAAAAAAGAATACGGGAATTTCTCTTCCTTTTATAAAGTGTTTGAAACATCAAATAAAAACTGTATTGGTTTTCTTGTAGTGTTGTTGTTTTTATACAAAACAAGTAAAACAGAATTTAATGGATTCAATATTGAAAAATGTTATTTTAACATTATTCATTTAAAATTAATATGGAACAATGAAAATTTTGAATAAAGTGCGTACTTTCGCAGAAAATTACCATGAATTAGGCATCAGCATTTTTTCTGTGTGTATTTGAGATACATTTCGCAGAGAGGGTTTAAATGCTCTAAATAGCGATTTCGATTGAATTTAATGTAAATTTAACTAAGATTTGTAGCATATTTGATTTTCGATCGATTATTTAAAATGTAAATGTTGTATGATTATACGTACATAGTTAAACGTAGAATATTATAAAATTTATTTATACAAATGCATTTAACACCTAAAGATAAACTTTATCAATGATTTAAATTTTTAAATATTGAATAAATTTTACAACTTATGCTAATAAAAAAAGTCAAATTTTAACCCCTTTATAAAAAATAAAGCAGTAGTGCTCTTCACTAACTATTAACGAGCAGACAATCGTTATATTTTTCGACATATGTGCTCGCTTGCAGTAACGATAGTGTGATTCTTTAAATACAAAATACAGCTTATCGATTTAATAAACGCTGCGTAAATGATTGTCGATTAAATAACGAAAAAACTGCTTAAGGTAACTTCAAATTACACTGATATTACTGAATAGCGAATACTGTACATTTTAGTTATATTTATTTTAACGATACGATCATCGTAATAAAAGTTAGTTAATCGCACTACAAGCTTATAACAGATTCTTCAAATAAGATTTATAGAAACTTCATTCCTTAAATCAGCCCTGTTCTATTTTTTTATAGCTAAGACCATTTAAGTTGTATCACATTCCTTTTCGTTTTTTACTCAAACTCGAATCTTTAATTTTGCCTAAAAAATTAATGTCACAAATTGTGCAAAACTTTATATTTATTGGCAATTCTTAGAAAAATATAAAAATTCAAAGCCAATTTTGTTGGAATTATAACTTTCTCCTGCCCCCACCACTCCATTTTAACAACGCCTGTCCATTTATCATCATTTCTATATTTCATATTCTGCACAAATTTTGGTCGACTAAATCCGAATGTTCACGTAGAGAAAAAATATGTTTAAATATAGTCACCTCCAACAAAACTATTTTTAAAGAAAAAGTAAAACATGTTGATTAATTTAACAATTTTATTGTCATCGACAACCATATTATGGTTAATTTAGTCCTCCATCATGCTATGGTTAAATATGGCAATAATATTTTTTTAAATTAACAATAGTATTTCCATCTTTTATAAGAGCAACATGCTATGGTTGTAAACTAACAAAGCTTTTTTAAGTGTTAAACATATTTTAGTTAGTATTAACCATAAGATGTTTGGAGGCAACCATAAAATGGTGGTGGATTCTTGATGGAGCACTAATTTAACCATTATATTCTTGTCAGGGACTTTTATATGGTTAAATTAAACACAACATGCTTAAATTTTGTTCAGAAATAGTTTTGTTGGAGGCGGCTATATTTAAACATGTTTTTTTCTGGGTGTAGGCTGTATGATTTAGGGATTCTAAAAGTACAAATCAGCTCTGTTTTCCACCTGGGGCCATTACTTTTCGAATAATTTTAACCTGGCGCATCCCTTTTAACGAGTCTAGTGTATCCCCAATTTAATTGTATTGGTTTTGGATGTTAGGGCGACAAGTCACTTGCTTTTTTTTTCTAGGACTATTGTATTTTCTTGGTTAATATTATTGATGTTGTTGGATTTGTTGTACTATTGTCGGAGTTCAAAAAGAAATAAAAAAAAAAAAAACAAGGAACATAGAAAAAGTGTTTGTTAGTTCTTGTATTCCATTGTCTTGTTTTATTTAATTTCTAAGTTGTATTCTTTGTCTCTTTTAAGTCTTACAATAACAACAACAACAAACATTTTACGTACAGGTCATTATGCTAAATGTGTTCGATCGAGTGTCTAAAGGTCGTTAGGTGCGGGTGTTGTTACTTAAATGTCTAAATGGAAAAGGTATAATTTTGATAATTTTAAAATATTTTGTATTTACTGATTTCTTTAACTTATTGTTGTGTAATTCACTAATAAATTCCTGCATAAACACTTAAATATCTTTTAACACTTTCAAATATTTGAATGAAAATTTCTGTTCTCTACCATTTTAGCAACAACGATAACAAGTGCTTTTGTAGTTTAAGATTCCTAATTTTTATCTGCACTTTTTGGTATTCAATTTATTGTTCATTTTAAGTATAAAAATTCTTGGTCATGTTTATTCTCTATTTTTAATTTTATACTTATAACCATTATTGGAAAATGGAATGTGTAATCATGGTGACAATTTTCACAATTTTTTTTCGGTTGTTGTTTTAGTTTTCTCGTTCAATTTAGTATGGTTATCGTAATGCAAATACAACACTTTTTCCTTCTACCTAGAATAACAACGCCTCTTGTGAAAATTGTTACAAGCAGGAACAGTGTCAACCAAAAATGGTACATTAAAGCTAGTATCACAAAAACTAAAAGCTAAATAATGTTAAGGTATTTCCTCAAAAAGTTCTTGTTAAGAAAAAAAATATTGGCAATCCTCTTTTGCTCTTCACTGCACCACTCCTTGCCTGGCTGCAGTCATCATGTTGTCCTCTATGTTTATAGTTACTAACTTAACATATCGTTGGCAACATATTGTGGCCTTAGAGTTTGTATTATTTAAAGAATTCAAGTTATCTTAAGTACGCCTACAAGTACATGTAAATCGACTTTCAATATACGGCTAATACACATAAGAACGATTTACTACAACAGTCAGTGTTTATTCGATTTTTCTTTATTTTCATTACTTTAAAATTGAAATGAACTTAAATAGAATATAGAAGTGTACGGAGCAGAGTATAAAATAAGGTAAAAAGTACGCATGTATAACGAGCGATGTTTTCTTAGAAGGTTTTGACTGTTGAAGAGAAAAAAAAGGAATGCAATTTGCTCGCTTGACACTTAAAAATGCAGAGACAATGTTCAAATTGGAACTATTGGTATGATAGTTTTAAGTTAACAAGTTGCTAAAAGTCCAACTTTATGGACATTTTTTATTTATTTATTTTTTTATAAAGTACCCAGAACAATTTTTGTAGAACTTTGCTTATATTGATGTTATAGAAAACAATATTGAATAGTTTGTGAATTGCCTGATACATATTTGATTCCTTTGGGCTAAAAATTTGTTATTTACCTGTAACTTTTTCTTCTCATATTTCTATTGTGGAGTCCTTTCTGTTAATATGCTTTATTTAGCCATGTCCATATACAATTCATTATTTAAATATAGCTATGTACATATGTATTTATTGAAAAGAATTTGTTCCAGTTTAAGTACCCAATTAGAAATATTTGAATCAAATATCTCCACGGAACTCTATCGCAAATACATTTACAGGCCAAATTTAAATTACACGATTAATAATGATTATTGTTTCTTGACAATTTAATGAAAAAATTTCACAAATTCAGGTTTAGCTTGACAAACGACATTTTTTTCTTGATTCTTGATGAGCATTGAAAACGCTTGACAGTCAAGCCCAAGGCCCATCTATCAGGTCTGCTTACTTGTACAAAAACAAAAAACGATTCTTTTTAGTTGTCAAAAATTAACTACCCCATATACAAAGCAAAAGGAAAAAACGTGTATGTGTGACATACCATAAACGTAAACAAACGTATACATGCACATGTAAGCAAAATGTAAACAATTTTTGACAACTAAAAAGAACATAAACAATGATCATCAGGCTACTTGCGCATACCTTTTCAATGGGCCTTGGTAAAGCCCGTCTGGAAACACTAATAGACATAGATATTTAAAACAGAAATGACATATTTTAACCAGAATTTACATTAAAAGAATATATTAAAATATAAGCCCATCTTTAAATATACCGATCGTCTTAGAATCACTTTCAAAGTCGATCTAACGATATCTGACAGGCTGATTGTCGGTCGTAATCTTAAAGATAATTAAATTAAATTTGTTATACTAATTTTATTAAAGTCGGTCCATGTTTGGCCAGATATCCCATTCACATACCACTCAAAAAAATAGCATTAAATTGTGTGGTGTAAGGTCCAGAATTAACCACATGTCGCATCCCAGCAAAAACGTTGCCTACACACATTATTTTGTATTTTTTTTTTTAGTAATCAGAAAAAAATAAAATCACTACTTACAATTCTACTGAAAGAACCGATTAATTTTGCAAGGGAAGTCCCAAAATTAACGCATGCAAATGTAAGTCATTATTTTTTTTATCTACATACATCCAGAAAGAAGTAGTTATAGAAGTAGCTGTAGAAGTAGTTATAGAAGAAAGCTACTAAATAATGAATGAAGGAAGCTATTCATTTTAAAAAAGTAAGCGAAGTTTTTACTGGGATGTAAATCCCTCTCTTAAATTGCCTTAAAACGAATAAATGTTATCTTGCTGCCGATATCTAGATAATATTCGGCTAAAAGATCTATTAAACGAATCCTAATCTCATATTAAAATATTGGTTTATGCATTATTGCCCATGGGTAATTAAGATTGTTCACTCTCATAAAATTGTCTGCATTAACTGTGGTTTAGGGTATCGAATTTTTGGGCTTGATCAACCATATTTTCTAAGTTCTTTTATTTGGTATATCGTTTCATTTAAACCCATGACTCGATTTTTTTATCCCCCCCTCCTATTTTGTCCGATATTTATTAATTTTCCCGGAGAGCCTATTTTATGTGTTTAAAAATATGTACCATAATTAATTGGAATCTAGTCATATATGAAGTTACTTAATTACCTGAATATGTAAAAGATGTTGTCCGAAAGACAACTTGGCAATAGTCTCGAATTTCCATCAATTTAAATGTGATTTTGCTCTCATAGACATGGAAACTGTGCACAACCAAGTTATTATTGGTAAATTCAGTTAAATTTACAACGCCTTTTTGATAGTTTTACAATTATAGAATTTATTTTTCTATAACACACTGCTACAAAAAAACACTTTTTGTCAGAACTTGAAAACAGACCTAGTGGGGGTTGTAGGCTTAAGCTTTTATGAAATGTATTCATAAAAAATATATTCCAAAAAATTAGGTGAGTTTTTCTCAAAATTATCTAATTTTTTTTATTTTTTTCCTAATTTTTCAAATTCAACAAGAGTTATTTTAATTTGTTTTAATTTAATTTAATTAAACTGTGTTTTAAAGATAATTTTATGTAGAAAAAAACGAGACATCATTTGTTAAAATCGGCTTTTATTTGCAAAAGTTACTAAAGTTTTAAATCTCGCACAAGATCGCAAAAATATGCATTTGTCACAAAATGTGGCTCAGCCGATTTTGGTATCACATTCCACGTTTTCAGATTCATCATTACTTTGTTTATGTAAAGTTTCATTACATTTAATTGCACTTAATACTGGCTTAGTAACAGTTAACACATTAGTATACTTAATGCTATCACGATTTTTATATTGATAACCAGTGATGTTTGTTTGGCAAAAATAACAGTCTTGTGGTTTATTGAATATTTTATGATGCTAAATCATTGGGAAAGATAATGGTAATGGCTGGCTTATAAACTTTTCGGACTTAGTTTTCTTAAGCATACTGGAACAGCATGTACAAATACTTTCGGGTTCATAACATTTGCTAGAACTGTATGAGCAGTGAAAAACTGTATTGAAGGCATTACCAAGGCTTTATTTTTCTTCAGATCAAAGCGATGTTTTTTGTCAGCGAATGAACCGCAAACATAACAAAAATTATTACGCTTATCACACACTGCAGAAAAAATTAAACACAATTTAAAATTTGTTAAAGGATTACAAAAATTACAAACTTACTTATTTAAATAAAATTAAATATTAATATCACTTCCCTTGTCACAAATTTTAAACTAGTTACCCTTTGTTTACTCATATCTAAAAACAATATCCTTCACCAAAAGGTAGTATTTAAACTTTGCCATTGTGTTGGTAATAAATTCGATTAGTTTATGTATTTATCCAAATATATATAATTAAAAATTGCATATAAAAACATTCTAAACTTTTTTAATGATTCAAAAAAATAGGGCATAATAAACCCTATTCATCTGTATTATCTTCCAGTTCTTTTTTTTTAAATAAAGACAGATTAACAATAACTTATTGATATGTGGTTTACAGAACACGAGCGCCATACTCGTCCGTTCAACTTAAATTTAAAACAAACAAAATTTTGAATTCGTAAGTTAATACCAAAATCGTAACTGTAAAATTACAACAAACAAATTATTATTGACAAATTTGCTTGTATAGTTAATTGTTTTTTTTATTCATATTTTTTGCGCGGAGGGAGAAAATACTAAAAATAGGTGTTAATGAAAAGTTGAATAACTTATACAATTTTTATCCGATTTGAAAAATTAAAACCATGTTTTGTTAAGAACTAAATTTTCTTCATACGTTTATACAGATTTTTATAAGCTCTCATATTAAAATAAGCAATGAAAAGCTACTAAAATCAAAAAAGTTTATAATTTTCGTTTTTTTTTGAAGATATTCTTAACAAAAACAATTGTTATAACTTTCAAATCGGACAAGAACTGACTGAGTTACAGGTCGATAAGGTGACGAACATCACTGAAAACGGTTTTTTTTAAATAACTTCTGAATTTGAGGGTGTTTCTGAAATTTTTTGACACAATTTTTTATGTACTCAACAAGTCCAATAACCCACGCTAGGTCGTTTTCCAAGTTTTTTTACACCGTAGCACCGTGTAATTAACACTCAGCTCAAGTCTTGAAAGACAAAATTTGAAGCAAAATTAGAATACCAAAATGTCATGCACAATTTTACCAAAGGACTATAAATTTGCTTAGTGTATTTCTCTGGGTTCCACAAAGTGTACTTGTACTCTAAATAGAATAGATGGAATCAAACGGCCTATGCTCCCTACGGGAGTAAAAGTAATATGTACACAGAACCAAAAAGTGTGCATAACATTAAAGAAGAACGCATATTAAAATAGTTTTCGGTGGCTCAATTAGGTATTAATTAATATAATAAAGAAACAAAAAAAAATATGTTTTTATTCAAATGTACGTACCCTTCATTGACTCATTGAAAATTTCGTTAACATGGATATATAAACAGTTATGAACAATTCGTTGCAATAATGAATTTGAATAATTAATTCAAATTAACATGATCATATGTTTCCTCAATTAATATCTACGTTAAGTAAATAAAATAACTATTGATCAAAGGATTTAATTGGTCAGTCTAATTTACACAAAAGCGCGTTAATTTTATTAACTATTCGTTGTCCCACGGATCTCGTACGTTTAAATTATTAAATCGTTCGCCGAGCTAATGAGAGATTTAGCAAGTGTTTTTTAACATGAACGCACGTAAATTCTACGAACTGTTCGCTGTCATACTGGACCAGTAAGATAAAATTAATAAAGTTTTCGTTCAGTTAGGGATACCTTCATTTATGATTTATCATAAAATTACTCATAAAATTTACAATTGACTTGTATGCTCAACGAACTCGCACGTTGAAGCCAAAAAAATTGCATGGGGGTAACGTAACGTTTGTTCTGTTAGTTTTTAAATCTTTTAGTTTAACATTTATTTGCATTTCTTGTTATAATTCTGTTCGAACTGGTTGTTATTAAAATATTATTTGAACAAATACAAAAGTACAATGTAAAATTAAAATACGATTTCTCAAATTAAATAAAAGTAAAGAAGCATATTTTCGAGTAAAATTTGATTAAGTAAAATCATTTGCAATCTGTGTAAAAATAAATCCTAAAATTCTTTGTCAACAAATTTCTTCTCTGGCATACGGGCAACAAAATCGTACCTCTACTTCATCAAGTTACACAACATATTGCGGTTATCCTAGAGCTTGTGCACCGACAAGAACTTTGTAGAAATTATACATAAACTATACACAATAAATTTGCAACATTTTCGTAAATTTAGTAGGTGGTATCAGTATTGAATTTTGAGCAGGTGGCCAGGTGGTGTAATGTTGAGAGAAGACATTTAAAAAAAATAGTTCATTGAGACAATCTACTACGTTCGTTGAGTCAACAAATTTCTTAAAAAAAATTTTTCGTTGAATTAACGATTAGAGAATAAGTTTGATGAATTCAAGAATTCTTTTATTAAATAATTGATTTTCAATAAATAATATTGACAAACTTTTTCGTTAAAGTGACGAACTTTTTCGTTATATTACCGAACGGTCCATTAAATTATTAAAATAAAATATTTTTAAGAAAGGTCATTCATTGTCATAACAAACTATTTCATTGGAAGAAAATTTATTAATTTTTTGTTTGCTCAAGGTAAATTTTCGTCGGGTCTTCGTACCTTTCTGGTTCAGTGTATCCAAGAATAATTGTTGAGCATCAAATTGATCACTTAGTATATTGTGAAATACAATTTCAGAAAAGATTGTATGACCAGTTTTTTCCGGAAATCATGAACAAGTTGCGGTAAATGTAAATAACATTCAGTTCCATGCGATTAATGAAAATTGTTTAAGGCCCGATATAGAGAACAATCCAGAGTCGTGGTTTCAACAAGCCCCAGCTCACACAGCTCGTCCAATTATATCCTTTTTTTTCTTATGCGCCACCCTATTTAAGGTGACAAGTGGAAGGATTTTGCGTTTATATTTATTAATTTTGTTTTATATTATATGTAACAGGTTCCATATAAGAATTAATAAAGAATAATTTTGTGCCAATCTCAAAAAGGATAATTCGAGAAATAATTTAAAAAATTTCTAAATTCTTAGAACTTTGTACACTTGTTTATAGCAGCCGCAAACATACAAATCTTATGTTCCCATGGAATATTTAACCCTTTAATTTGGAAAAAAATCTAAATTTATGACATCCTCATCTTAAGCCAAGCCTTTTAATTATAATTTCTATTCTCTCAATAAGACAAAAGCTCTATAATTTGTTTTTCTATAAAATATATATTTCCTGCTAAATTCATTCGTCTACATCAAACACAACAGTTGGCATTAAACGAAACATTGATATTCACCAACAAAAAAAAATTGATTTTTAAACCAAATTTCATTTGATTTAAGCCGCTGAATAATAAAACTACGCGATCGGAATACGAGCGTAAAATGTAGCAACTTTATTGAATTGACGGGCGTACATATTAAATTAATATAAATTGGCGCAGGTAGCTGCTGCTTTATGATTATTTATAAAAAAAAAAAGAATAAATAAAAAAATCAAAGAAAGCAACAGATACCAAAACATTTTGGTGGCGACCAAACTCCTGTGATTTAAAAATTTGGGATAAAAAAAGTATCGATGTGATATTTTTTTTTTTTTTTTTTTTGAAAAGACAATTTCTAAGAAAATTCAAATTTAAACTTAAAAATAAAATAAACAGTATTTTTTAAGATACTTTTTTTTTTGATAAAGATTTTGTGATGAAACCAAGACAACAGGTAAGTCAGTATTATTTTTTTAAATGTTCTTTTACTATTGCAAAGTTTCAGTTTTAAATTTGTATAATTTTTTTAATGTAATTTTCATATGACTAACTATTTTTTACAAGTTTTTTTTCAAACTGGTTCTTATTTGTTTATGCATTAACATTGTTAACAAAATTTTTAAAAATTTGGTTTAACTTTTTAAAAAAAAAGTTCCCATGGTTATAAATAATCGAAATACACAAAACAGTTAAAACCGCATAATTAATATTCATAATTCGTGGAATAATTATAATTGTACTGAACTAGCAAAAAAGACTTTGATATGATTTAATCAAATGTGTTTAAATTAATAAAACCACAAATCCAAACTTACAGTTCGACAAATAAAAAGTTCATACAAACAAATAATTTATTTATACATATTTGCATGTTAAGTAGATCTTGTTGATGAGTCTTTCAACACAAGTTTCTTATATATGAGAGTAAAAAATAGCACAACATCTTATTATTGAAATGAGAGAAATAAATAAGAAATATGCTAATTAAGTTAAAAAAAAGAAGGTAGTAAGTCAAAAAAGTTTAGCGCTACCGTGCACTATTTTCATATATACATATCCTCTAATATAAGAGAAAATATTAAACTTTACACCTCTTAGGGAGGATTTTGTACTGGTGTTTGTCATGTAAAAGTATAAGTTAAAATTATGCGTTTACGACTATTCGCCCTTGTACGAAGAAACTTGATATTGTTGAAAATTGTTTAATGATTTTACCAGCTCCGTACAAAAGATGACCTCTCGAGTTAAAAATGTTGGTACTGGGGTAACTTTAATTTATTCAAAAAGGAATTAACCAAATTCTAGCACCTGCACGCGAAGAAAAAACATGTTTTTATATGCCGGCCTCCAACAAACCTATTTTTAAAGAAAATTATACACATTTTATGTTTTATATAACTGTATTATTGTCACCTACAAATCAGTCCTCCATCAATAAGCTGTAACCATATTATGCTTACATTTGGCAATAATTTGTTTTAAAATTGACAAAAGTTTTTCCAAGAGCAGCGTGCTATGGTTGATAAGCATCAATAAGTGTAAGCTGCTTGAAATTGTCTCCCCCCCCCCCCGAAATAATTCCACAATTTTGGGGTCTCAATTCCCAAAGCCCCCAATTTTAAAATGAAATGAAACCTCAACGAATTAAATAAATCCCCAAATCAAAATGAAATAAATCCCCAAAAATTTATTTCAAATGAAATAATGAATAATTCCTGAATTTTTTTTTTTAGCGATAACCAACACTCAGGGGATGCCACCTATATATGCAGTGCATTGTGTTGATCAGGAAAATAAGGTTTGGGAAGGAGGAAAGAGGGAATAGTGTTTGTGGACATTTGACTTGAATCTTAATAAATTATAAGAACCGGGGACGACCTCTGCGGGAAGTTTATTCCACATACGGATAGTTCGACTGAAAAACGAATTTTCTCTATAATGCGTTGTGCGAAACACAGGACAATCGACTACAAACGGATGTGATCCACTGGATGAGCGAGCATTACGAAGAAATACTCGGGCGGGTGGAATAAGTTCACTTATCTCAGTGGAACACCTCCCATGGTAATATCGATAGAAAAGTGTCACACAACCCACATTCCGACGATGCTCCAATGAGTCAATAGAGTTGGATACCCTACTGTCATTGATGAGCTTCACCGCGCTCCTTTGTACACGGTCCAGAAGGTTCAAAATAGACTTTGAAGCCCCTGCCCATATATGGGAGTTGTATTCCATCTTCGGTCGGATATAGGTGGTATAGATAGTAAGGAGATCGGATGAAGTGAAGTAAGTCTTGCACCGTTTTAAAAAACCTAAACACTTGAATGCTTTTTTCGACACGTTTGGGCTTTTGTCCTGACAAATAACATACAGGTTGTCGTTATTGGAAACTGAGAGTTCAAAAATTTCTTCTTCCGATTCTTCATCGGAAGATTCTTAAAAATGTCTTCTTTTTGATACAAATTTCGTTTCCCTCAAACACTATTCTTAATAGGAATTAAGAAACGGTTTGGCAAATTTGTCCGTGTTTCTCCGTTTTTGGGCCAATGCTCCACCACTTTCGCATAACATAGCTAAATTCCTACTTTGAAAAAATTCTTTGTTGCGAATTAAATAAACTAATTTGAAAAAGTGACAATTTTTTTCTGCGAACTGACCTAAAACTCCATAATGGGCCTCTACTGCAGATGTTGTTCTAATCTTTTGATTGAGAGCGCTAAAATTTTCACATCCGATCTAAAAAGTTTATTATTATATTATTAATATTTAAAATTTATTTTTATAATTTAAGTTGGTCACCTGGTTCAACCAAAAGTTTCAAAATATTTACGGATGGAAACTTAATTGTAAAACAAATTGAGTTTTTAATTTAATTTGCTTTATAATACAAAATTTGAGTACTCTGCATTCAGGACGTGTTTATGCACAATAAGCCAATTTAATTGTTAAAACGATACGATATTTACATGGAAAAACGACATTATAAGGAAAGGTACAATTTAAATACTATCGTTAATGATACATTAATCCAAGATTCATAAATTTGATATTACCACGTATAATACACCCTATTAAATATTTGTATAATACAATTAAAACCACCAGTAATTTTCCGACGGAATGGAAATATGCAAAAATCATTCCAGTACCAAAAACAAGCACTGAATACCGCCCAATATCAATTTTACCATACCCGTACAAAGTTTTTGAGCGACTTATATATAAACAAATGGTTGAATATATAAATCAGTACAGTTTATTAACTGACCGTCAATCGGGTTTTAGATCTCAGCATAGCTGTTTAACCGCCCTAACCGATGTAATCGAAGATATCAGAGGTAACTTGGAAGATGGGAGAATATCGTTTTTAGTTTTGCTTGACCATTCAAAGGCCTTTGATACGGTTCACCACTCAATACTGTGCTTTAAACTGTGTCCAATGTTCAACTTCTCAACTACCGCCGTTAGATTGATTTCCACATACTTAACTGACAGATGGCAATACGTCTCAAATAAAGGACTTCTTTCTTACCCTCTTCGTGTTACAAGGGGTGTTCCGCAGGGTTCCATACTAGGGCCATTGCTGTATTCGATATATGCTAATGATATACCGAAACAGCTAAATTATTCCAGGATCCAGATGTATGCTGATGATATACAGGTCTACCTTGATAGCTCTAAAGCTTCCATCATCACTAGAGTTACAGATCTTACTACCGATCTAAACAAAATTTTCCTGTGGGCGACTGCAAATGGTTAACGAATTAACCCTAAGAAGTCAAAATGTAAAATATTAATTGATGTTTTTCTGGGTGGCAGCAAAATTGGTATTGTAAATTCTGCAAGAAATCTTGGAGTGGTCTTCAACAGTTCACTAACTTGATCAGATCACATCAACCAAACATGTGGAAGAGTGTATAGTATGCTGAGGTGTTTATGGACTACACAATATTGCACACCACCAAAAATAAGACTGCTCTTAGCTAAAACCTACTTACTACCAACTCTGCTGTATTCATCAGAAATCTTTACGGGCTGTAACTCAAAAGACACTGCTAAACTCAACACAACTTTTAACAACATTGTACGTTACATATACCGTTTGAAGAGATATGATCATGTATCTCAGTACTCCAGTCGCGTCTTTAATATTACATTTTATAACTACTTAAAGTTTAAAAACCTAGTCTTTCTTCTTAAAATTGCAACATTAGAACAACCAAAATATCTGCATGACCGATTAAGATTTATGAGGTCTTCAAGAGGAAATGGCATCATGCAAATAAGACATCGGGATACGTCGTCCGAGAGACAATTTTTCATACTAACTATCCGTCTCTGGAACCAACTTCCTTCAAGCTTGCAATCTATTAGCAACGCAAATAAATTTAAATTTTTACTTAATCAATTTTATCGAACGTAATCTGCTATAATGTCAGTCGTAACTTGATATTTTTTATATATTTTTTTATTTTTTATTTTATTTTATTTTTTAAATTATTTTATATTATTTTTCTGTTTTTTTTTTTAAATATAATTTTTTACGTGATTTCAACTTATTAAGTTTTATTGATATAACTTTTCTGATTCTGATACTATAAATTATAAGATATTATGTCTTGTTATATTGGAAATTCGTAATTAAATAAATATATACAAAATACAAATACAAATATCACCCAGACAATATCGGTTGGTAAATAAGGTAGTATACGGGTGTGTTCTAGAATCCGAATCCACTCGAAAGTGGATTACTTTAGCATTATTGGTGTTCTGCATTTCACATCCACATGTTTTTATTCGTTTTCAATTAGAGTAGATATGGGTTGGTGAAAGTAAACCGAATCGACTTTTATTGTAATATGTGATAACATTTTTAACAAAAAAATTAATATTGCTTTTAGCTTAAAATCTCCTTAATCCAATTTAATCAAAAATATATCGTTATCTAAAACGCAAAAGGCCCTTAATAACCCTAAATTTAAAGTCGACTTTTTCATTGATTTTGATGTAATTATACCAAGTTTTTTTTTAACGATTTTTATGTTATATTCAGACAATTTGCTTCTTTAATCGATTAAGCGATCTCTTAGTTTTTGGGTTTGTTTAAAATTTTGGAATTTTTCGCGAATTTAAGCCATGTTCGCGATATAAGCGATTTGGTCGTGTAAGTTTTCTGATTCTTTACAGCTTTAACGATTTATAATAAACAGTTGACTTTGCTATCATACCGCTGTTAGCAAATTTTTGCGAATTTACTTGAATTTAGCAATTTTTACCGATTTTTTGCCATTCCTTATAGTTTTAGGGACTTTAAGTCAATTTTGTGGCTGGTTTGAAATATTAAAAATTTTCGCGAATTTTTGCAATTTTTTTGTTATTTTTCGAAATTTGTTTTTTAACCCATTTAGAGATTTCAAATAAATTTTAGTGTTTGTTTAAAAGTTTGCAATTTTTCGAGAATTTTAGCCACGCTAGCGACTTTTTTTGAGATTCTTTACAGCTTTCACGATTTTTAAAAAATATTAGACTTTGCTATCATGCTTTGGTAAGCAAATTAGCGATCTTTAGTTCAACAAAAGTTTTTTCGAACAAAAACTTCGAATACTCAAAAACATGCGGATTTGAGAACACCAATTTATGACTTATGCGGATTCAAAAAATTTTTCGTTTTCAATTCGAGTCTAAGCCTGGAACATACCTGATAGTTTCTATTAAAATTTTTATTTTTGAAAAATATTAAAATCAATTTATAAGTATTTAAATTTTTCAAATTGAAATTTATAACAAATCGTTTTCATTTGTAAAAATAAAAATCAGATTTGAAATTTGATTGGAATTAATAAAACTTAAGATGAATTTATTATAATTTTAGTTAAAAAACTCATAAACAAGTAATTAAGTATTAGATTATATGTTAGCTATTACTGAACTACTTCTATGTAATGCAGTTGGCATGAAGTAGTCATTGAAAAGTTAGTTGTTCTGTTTTTGCAAGTCATTACTAAGTTTTTGCTGGGAACTTTTTGTGGTTACGTACGTGGAACTTTTCGACCATCCACCTCATATTATTAACGTAAAAGGTCTGTTAGAATATGCTCTAATGATTTTACAAACTATTCGAAAATTCGACTAGTTCCTTCGCATGAAATGTATAACGTTGATGGATTGATTATATAGAAGCTAAGCTACAACTTTAACACTTTAATGTAGGGTACTGCTTAATTGAAAAGATAGCGCTTAAAAACAGTAACATACAGTAAACGCTTTGGACTAAAAAAAACGATTTAAGATAAAACAACATACGATATAACATAATGCTACACTATACATTTATCGTGTGCGTATGTTTTAATAATGATCATCATGATTTAAGCCATCAACTGTATCACATATCTTCATTTCTTTGTAAAAGATCTAAGAGGGATTCTAACGATTTAGGTAGCGGCACAACTTTTGATTATTTTATTTTGCTTTTTTTAAACATATTAGATAAATGTTAGCCAAAGCGCCATTTAATATTAGCATTATGATTTTTGATGAAATCAAGACAACAAATATTTTAAATAAAAAAAAACTTAAAAAGAAATCACCAGACAAAAGACTGTAGAAAAAATTAACAACAAAAAAATTTGAGCCGCAAAATGTTCATCATTAAATTAAAATGAAATTTAAACAATTCAAGGTTTTCTTTGTATGGGGATGATGTTAAAAAACTGCGGTGGAGAAAAAAAATCTTAAATACCAACCAGCAGATAATAACCTTGTGCAATATCAGTAAATAACTTCTTTTTTTTTCCTTAAGTCTCAAGACAAAGAAATACATAAATTTTTTTCAAGACTCTAATAATGAGCCTGTCAGTCATTATGACTGAAGCAATCAAGATTTTAACGAACAGGTTGATTACTATTAAAAGCTGTTAAAATTATCACTGATTGTTGGCTGTGGATAAAACAAGTGAAATGTGAGAAAATAAACAAGATTTTTTTTTTTTAATTTCATAGAGGTAGAAAAATGTTGTAGTTTGCTTTGCTTAATTAGAAGAATTTTGTGATTATAATTGAAAGCAGGTAGAACTAATTTGATTTACTTAAAATAAACATTTTTTTCTTGGTTGTCAAGAACATAGAAGAAATATTATTATTGTCTGGTAATATTCCTCTGTAGTTGCTGTTGTACTGCGTTGGATTTGAAATGTACGTTACTGAATTGTCAGTAATTTGATTAAGTACTAATTTGAATAATTATGAAGGCCATTAGGATGATTGAGGTAAAGGTGAAAAACACAAATGGTTAAATAAATACAAAGAATAGTTAATAAAACTATTTTAAAAAAAGAATTTTATTTATTTAAACTTTTGAATGCTTTTGAAATAAAAGTAGTTAATAGCTTTTTGGAGCTTAACCATTCTGTATTCTAATCGATTTAGAGTCATTCCATAAGTCGTTCTAGTGCATTCACGGAAAAAATTATTTACTAAATTTTACTTGATTCTCGTCTCGTTGATTGTAACTTATTTTGTTCTAATTTAGTAAAAAACAAAACCGCTGCTTTTACTTCTGATTCATAAAATGTAAACAGTCGCTGTCAAACCAACTCAAAAAGGGAAAAGTTGCATAGAAATTTTAGTTTTTTGTTCGACAGTTTTTGGTTTTGACTGCAGTTTTTTAAACCCTGATTTAGAATAAGTAATTTTTGCCTTGAACGAGAATCATGCCAAATGTTCTTCGTTCAAGTCATGTAAAGTAAATCAATCTTTCCGTGTTGATATGTCTGTTTGAGAATTTTTTTATCCATAATACGATGTGCGAAGAGGTTGCTATACATTTGTGCTGATGTATGCAACACTTAAAAAATTGGTACCAGACCCACATCTCGTCTCAGAATCATTTTTTGAATCATTCATTCATTGTCCATCCGGCTGACTGGCTGCTCATGCATTATTTGTGCGAAAAGTAAATGTCGCGATTTTGGAGCTAATTTGCTTTTATTTAGTACATAGCCCCTAATTGCTACAAGGACCAAGCATAAACGTTAAGAAAATGATTCAAAATTGCAAATATAGCCCCCAAACCATCTTTATCCCGGAACAGAGTCGTTTGTATTTATATTAAATTTAGTCAAAAAAATAACTAATTGCAACATAACTTGTCTTACCAAACTTTTTTAACCCTTATGTGCGAGTCCCTTTAGAGTTTTCAACAGAAATTTTCTAATTGAAATTGATAATTTGCATATCTGAAACTTTTTGAGAACTAATAACTTAATTTTTTATCTTTGAAGCCGTCAAGCTAAACTTTACCTTGTAATTTACATAAGAAACATAAAGAGTAAATAACACCCTTAAATGAGCACCAAGATACCCGAGTACTTGTATGTATGGGAATGTCTCCATGGTAATTAAAGTCTTGTAGTTGTTGGTTAATCTGAATAATCTAATGATAAACACACAAACACATATAAAATATCAACGAAAACAGGAACATAAAGCAAACAAATATTTAATTAATAATAAAAACAAAATAAATAAAATTAAAATGCAGATCATCAAAGTTATATTCGGGAATACAAAATTTTTTATTAATACAATTTCCGAATGACGTGCTAAATTCCCAGCTTTTAATTTTTGATAAATACACTGAAATTTATTGTTGAGGGAAAGCTAGCAGATCGTTAGAGCCGTTTCAACGATTGTTGAAACGTTTAGTAATATAATAAACATATCGTCGGCTTAGAACCTGCTAAATCCACTTTTTAAATAAATTGAGATTTCGATGCCGTGTGGTAGAGAAATATTTGAGTCTTGAAGTGTGTAAAACCAACTAACTTTTTGGTGTTATTTCAAGCAGCACATAGACAAAATAAAAAGTTTTTTTGTCTCTCCTGTAAGTTGTGTTGAAACGGAGTTGGCAGGTTTGCATATTTAGCCGACGATATGTTTCTGTTTTCTGATTGCGGTATTTCTGCAAAACTAGTAAACCGTTTTAGGAAGTAAGAATTGGAACTGGCATCATTGCTGGGAAACCATCGATAGTACTATCGATACTATCAATAGTCTTAAAATACCGAAGATATCGATAGGAAATATTTCAATATCGATATTACTATTTGAAATACAGATATGAAAACATCCATAAACAATAGCTATAATCACAGTTTTTGCCGCAAATTTACTGCTACTAATTAGAGGCCCTTTTGTCAAAATTTGTTTGTGTTAACACAGGGACTGAAATATCAAATGTTTTTGTAATGTTGTAAGCAAGAAAAAATGCAATTGCGAGCATTGGGCCATACAATGAACGACCATTAGAGAAAAAGTCCTCTAAACCGATTACTTTTTGGTTGGAGAATGAAAAACAATTTAGAATATTATCTTTAGGTGCAATAAAATATCTTATATGTGGTACCTGCTACTTCGGTTCCTTAAAAAGGTGATTTTTAGCTGCTGGTGGAGGAGAAACTGCCTTAAACCAAATAAGGTCAACATGGTGTTTGTTTTTACAAACAAATACATTTTTTCCTTCTCAAGTACAAACAATAAGTCGATAGTAATATCGATAGTATCCCAGCACTACTTTGAGTCCACAGAAAACGGGACAACATATCGTGCCATTTATTCAACCTTTTTGTAAAAAAAAATTGTGGAATTAAAGGGTCACGCTGAACGATTGCGCCAGAATCTATATATGGGTGTTTCTCTGGTTATGCACGCGACATTTGTACGCGTTTTATTGTGTTTGAATATTAAAAAAATAGAAGTGGATTGGAATTTTAGAATAAATTCTAGAATCGTTACATTGTTTGTGATGAGTTCTTTCTAAAAAGTATATATAATGGTAAATTGAGCACTGGTTACCCAAATGCCATGCAATCAAAGTTGACTTACTCACGTGACAAAAATAGAAGTGCCTTTTAGGACCGTAAGAAAAAGTGCGAAAGTAAGTGAATTGTAGGAGGTTTTTATTTCGGAAAAAATGTTTTTAAAAAGTTTAGTAATGGGCCTTTATAATCATGTTTTGTTCAAAAGCAACTATGCATGGGTTGGCGAAGAAAAAAATAAATTGTAAATTACGCACGTGACATTACGCACGTGACACTTTTTACCTTCATACATATTTTAGTAATTTTACATATATTTTCAGAAGTTTTTAACAAAAAAATTAAACTTTTATTCAAAAATGAAAAATATACTACAAAATTAATCCAACTTAATTTTTTCCTTGAGTGAGTATTCTGTTCGAGCAACATTTATATATTCATTATCTGTTCACGGTGGACCATTTCAGAGAAACACCCATATGTAAAAGAAAGCGTAAACGGGGAAGACACCAAAATCCCTGATGATTCAAACTAGAGACAACATACAAAAGATCGAAGCGCATGCAAAATATTTTTTGGGCAGGCCGGGACCAACAACATGTTTTGTTTAAGCTAGACTATCAGCCCCGGGGTTGCGGGTTCGATTCCCGCCAGAGACTCTGGTTTCTTTCCTGCAGACAAGCGTACAGCTTCGCGGGGATTACCTTAGGGAATTAAAAAAAAAATAAAAAAAAAAATAAAAAAAAAATAAAAAAAAGTAATAAAGTATCTTTTGCCAAGCCTATGAATATATTACAACGATTTAATCAGGTATTTAGTTCCAAAATGCTTGTTTAAGTTCATCTAATACTCAAGTCAAATTAATTGATTAATTGCAGAAAGGAAAATTAATATCATGGAAGAAAAAATAGCCCGACAAATTAAAAAAAAATCTGAAACGTTTTGCGGAAAAAAGTAAATATTTCGAAAAATAAAATCAATTTCAAATATTTTTGATCTGATCTGGAATCAAAGTGGGATCTGACAATACATTTTTTCAAAATGAATTGGCATTCTTCAAATACAAGATAAAGTTTTACTTTTACCAAAACAGTATTTATTTAATTAAACTAACAATAATTTAAATTAGTTATTTAAGTTTTTTATAGATAGTTTAATAACAATATACTAAATTTTATATATTTTTGGTTTAAAAAAAATTAAAAAACGACTTATAGGAAATATTTTAAGTTTTTAGTGAATATTTTTTATTTTTTATTTTTTTAATGCATATTTTAGATTTTTTAGTGCATATTTGCGATTTTTAAGTGCTTGGAAATCTCATCCCTATTTAGTACATTCAATGTCTTGTGCACTTATTGTTTATTAATTTGTACAAAGTTATAATTTGTTTCAATTGTTCTTATTGCTGTTAACTTAGGTGTTGGTTTTAATTGTTGTTTATAATTTGCTGTTGAACTGAAAGTGCGATTGTGTTTAATAATTTTTTGCGTTTTAATTGTTCACTCATCTCCAAATGATAATTTCCCTTCTTTTATCTTAGCGCTTTGAAGTAAATTTTTTTACACGACGGGAACTGTCACTTTAAGTCGAAGTCGATCAAGTCGTTTATAATGCGGGCGATAGCGAAGAACCGATCTTCGACACATATATACAAATTCAGTTATATACTTCGACAATGCTAGTAAAAAACTCGAATAATTGCGTCGGTGAAGCAAAAATTAGAGCGAAGCTGCTGTTTTTAACATTCTTTTTAAAATCAATTTTTCATAAACTTTACATATAATTGTAAACAAATGCATTATAAAAAAAAATATAAAGTATGTTTAAAAATTGATTTTATTTTAAATTCGTTCGGGTTTCTTTCTAAATTCATTTTTGGGGAAGTATAAAAGTAAATGACCGTAAACTAAAACTTACACATACATACATATATTGTTAAGAATAATAATAAAAATCGACTTGACCAAATAAAATACTTCTTAGGTTTGTTCGTTATAGTTTCGCGAAGGTTTAAAAAACAAGTAAAGTGGACAAAACGGTGTAAAAATTTGAACTTTTGGATACTGTTTGTAAATAGTTTTTAAAACAGAATTTTGCTTAAAATATTGGGTTGCCAGTAAGCATTAATTGCTTTTAACCGGTGTACACATAAGCGATAAATACTGTATTGCCATTACTAAACATTAGCTTACATTTTTATCAAAAATAAGCAAATAGTTCGCAAATGCGAAGGTGAAACCGAACATTCGATACACCCATACTTTATTTCATAATTAAAATTATTTCAAAAAACAAATAAAAATATTTTCAAAACCATCTTAAAGCAAATTAATAAAATTCATTGATTACTGTCTAGAAAATAAAATTGTTATTAATAAACTCTTTTAATTATCATAATAAAATACCGTGAACAAATAAAATTGTACAAAATACTTTGAAATTTGAGAATAAATTTTATAGTTAAGCTAATAAAATAAAACGAACTCATAAAGTTTCTGTAATTAAATCAAAACTAATTAAATTTAAATGTTTATAGCAAATTAAAAAAAAAAAACAACAAAGAATACGAACAGAATACACTAAAATAACAAAACGACCAAGAGTTATGCAAATTATTTGATTAAAATCTAATAATCGAGAAAAAGAAACACAAATCTCATGAATATCATGAGAATATCATAGGCTGAGTGTTGGATCAACAGCTTTAACATCATCTTCAATAAAAAAAAACTTCGTTTAACAAATATGTTTTCAACTCAACTTGATTCAGACTTGTTGACCTGATCTAGAAATATAATGGGGAGTGACAATATTAATTTATTAAATGTAGTTTAATTGCTGCTGTGTATTGTTCGTGTGTTTGTGTGTCTTTGAATATCATTTGATATCGGCCGACACTTTTGTTTTTTCTTTCTATTTCTCATGTAGGCTGCTACCGCTATCGCCACTGTTTGTGAAAAAAACTGTCTATATATTTTGGTAGATTTAGATTTTAAACGCCAAATAACGAAAACTTGTTGTAATCAGTTGAGAGTTGTTGCATGCGTTGTACGAGTGTGTGAGGTGCGTTGTATTTCTCACAGTTTTTTTTATCGATTCATTTTTAATAAAATTTAAATTTATATACATTTATGTAAAATATGTACAAATCTAAAAGTTTTTCATGGTTTGTCTTGATTTGGTTGTTTTTCTTGCGTTATGGTGCATTTCGAATTAATGTGTCTTAAAGTATTTTTTAATTTAAATGCTGTTCATGCGGTAGTTTTCTTTTGATTAGTAGTTATTAAGTCTAAATTATAAGTTCACCTACTAACTTCTTTAAAGTTTGGGTATTTAAGGTGCCTTATGGAAATTTCGATTTTGTTTTGAGAGGGGGAATTAACTACTGAGCGTGAAAATTGTAGCGAGGGTGGTCAGGAAGAGAAATTCTCAAAAATACCTGTTTGAGAACACACACATTTATAACTAATTTATCATTAATGTTTAAAATTATAAGAGCTTCCCTACAAAACGTGTGTGTTTTAAAATGATTATAGTTAATTATGAGTCATTTCCGGAATAAATATACTTCAGTTTATGAACTTTATATAGAGAGTAATTTTTTAAGATTTATAAAATTATTTCGCATTGTGTTTCCATAATATAGAAGGTCAACATTTTACCAAGATATTATATTAGAACATCCTCCAATCCCCCCGACTCCCAATAAACCGATTAGTAGCACGCAAACCTAAAGATTCTCAATAAAAGCAAGTTGATTTTCCAAATATCTCCAAGATACAAGATGATATACTAAACGCCATGCAGCCGCTTTCTTAAAGTATACCATAAGCATGTTTTTTTTTTTTTTTTTTTTGTTAGGACCAGCACTCAGGGGATGCCCCCTAGTAATGCATTGGATTGTGTTGGAACTAGGAAAATAGGTTATGGGAAGGAGGATAGAGGGAGTAGTGTTTGTGAATATTCGATTTAAACTTAATCATGTTGCAAGTGAGAGGCAAGACTTCGGCAGGAAGGTTATACCACATACGAACAGTCCGGAAAAAAACGAATTCTTTCTGTAATGCGTTGTACGATTCACCTGCCAATCGACTACATATGGATGGGCTCTTGAGGAAAAACGTGTATTCCGAACAAACGTTCGAGTTTCGGGAACCAGATCCCTAATCTCGACAGAACACATCCCATTGTAGTAACGATAAAACAGGCAAAAACAACACACATTGCGACTGTGCTCAAGGGAGTCAATATAATTGGATATCCTACTATCACCAATGAGAACCTTCGCCCTCTCCTGCAGGCGGTCGAGAAGCTACAAAATAGACTTTGAAGCACCGTCCCACACATGAGAGTTGTATTCCATACGCGGTCGGATATAGGTGGTATAAATAGTAAGGAGATCAGATGGAGTGAAGTATATCCTACACCGTCTTAGAAAACCGAGGCACTTGAATGCTTCTTTCAACACCTTGAATATATGTTCTGTCCATCGGACATCACATTGTATCCTCATGCCCAGAACATCAAGAGATTCCGATTCCTCAATAATTATACCACCCATGTATACAGATGAGGCACCTTGATTTGTCGCGCGTTTTTGCGTCAGCACGCAACATTGGGGTTTTCGGGCATTAAAATCGACCCTATTTGCACGACCTCATTCCGAGACTATACCAAGCGTATCATTCATATGCTGCCTCATAGCACCGACATCGGTTACGCTTGGTCTGCGTTCGAATGAGTACGAATGGCAAAGGTTGCTGTCATCTGCAAAAGAGTAGATAGGGTTGAAAGTTTGACAAAGGAGGTCAATTAGAAAGATAAGAAATAGAGTAGGATAAAGAACGGAGCCTTGCGGCACCCATGAATGGATATTGAACTCATTTTACGAAACCCCATCTATAACAACTCGTATAGTGCGATCTCTGAGAAAACTCGATATAAATCGAGAGAAATTATCACCGACACCAAATTCAGCAAGTTTTGACAAGAGTGCACCATGCCAGACCCTGTCAAACGCATTGGAGATATCTAAAGCGATTACCTTACTTTCGCCAAAATGGTGAATGGAATGCCATAATTTTTCCGATAACAGAGCTAGTAAGTCTCCAGTAGAGCGACCTTTACGAAAGCCATACTGGCGGACGCTTAGTAGGCAGTTTGACTCTTAATATTTGACAAGATGGTAATTTACCATACTCTCCATAACTTTGGAAAATGCCGAACAAATAAATTGCAATTGGGCGGCAATTTTCGGGGTAATTAGCCATTCCTTTTTAAGGAATTGACGTTTTCGATTTTTTCTTAATTATTTTTGTAATTGAATTACTTAACACATTGCAATAAATCGCATAGTTTTTATTGTCATATTTTTAATTAATTTTTTGAAAAAAAATTTACAATTGATTGTATTGAGTACTAAAACATAATAATTTTGGTAAAAGATGCAAATTCAATGGATTAAAATTAATTTTTAATTTTTTCTGTGATTAATCCTTTCAGGATCACAAATAATTTGTGGCGAGATAAATATCTGAAAATTTGTATTGAAGGTAATGTCACTGTGCTCCCTGGCTTTTAGGGAATGTCGAATATATTCGCCATTGACTTTCAAGGATAAGTACCTCTTGTAAAGCATATATGCTTCTCTTTTGTACAAAAATAACAGAAACAATTGATTTTTTACCATTTATCCCTTAAATAATTATTGCAATATAAAAACGGTGTAGAAATTTCACACATGTTGTTGTTTTTTAACAGTGGCACAAGATGAATGCCTCCATGGTTATCGGTAATTAAAAATATAATTTGATTTAATTAAAATTTTAGTTGTTTTTAAATAAATTTTCAATTAAAATACTAATCAACGGCCAATATCACCAAGAACAGTTATAATTAACTATCAGTTATAACTCTCAAAATCATATTGTTAATTGGAAGTTAAAGTAATAGTTACTTTTAACTGAACTTGGTGAAATTGGCCGTAAAAACAAAAAAACATAATTGAATTTTTCGTTTAAAATTAAATAATTTAAACTTTTAGAATTGTCAAAACCTGAGCTTAGTTTAATTAAATCAATCAACACATTGTTTGAAACGACAAAGTTTTTCGATAATTTTTTTAATTAATTTAATATATTGAAAAAGAAAATATTCACAATTTAAAATTTGAAAAATTTTTAGTAACTTTTATAATAATTTAAGTGAAAGGTGCCAAATCAACAAATAGTTTGCCTGATTCTATGAATTTGTTGTTTACAGAAAATTTTTAATTTTTCTGGGAATACGATTTACGTACGAAAAACGATATCTAGTAATTGGGATCCAGGCGTTGTCCCAACTTTGAGTACAGATACAAATCTATTATTAACCCATTAAGGCCCGAGCCATGATCCCATTGTGCTATAATGATGAAACTTTTAAAATTTGATTGTTTATACCTAAATATGAAAGAAACCAAATTTTGGGAAAATCGGATACGTGGGAGCGCAGATAACCCCCGTTGCGAAAACGCAACGTTGGGCCTTAACGATATAAAAATTAAGCGCCTTTGCAAAAATTTTAAATTAAAATATTTTATTTACGTCTTTAGGGAAAAAAAAATAATAAAAAATATATTCATATAGATTTTATTTTTAATTCAATTATGATATGCTCCAAAGCACTTTGGGAGCACTGCTACGTCAAATTTGTCATGGGCGTCAGAGCTACGGCGATGGGTTCAGCACCATATTTCAGTAGTCTGCAGGTATGTTACCGAGCCCGGGCGCTTTGAGTTCTTCAGGTTCAATAGTGCGTCAAAATGCTTCAACAAAAGTAGGTGTATGGTGGAAATTTCTCTTCTCGAGAGGCGTCTGTTTTCTTACCAGGGTTACTGCGAAGTTTGAATGGTGGCGGGTTGGGAGCTCGGTGTAGAGAAGAAATCTCGCCAGCGTTTTAGCTACCACTCAGTTGTGTGATAGTATTGTACACACCACGCATATTACCCACTGCTGATGCCTGTTCGGGTTTTTCAGAGATATTACTATAGTATACTTCTCTATCGGCCTGCGCCATATAGCTGACTTTGGCAGCGGGCTGGCGGTATCCCGTCTTTGCATTGCGCTTGGTATTGTTCGTTTTAGCCTGGTGGATTTTATTTTTAAGTTTTTTGCGGAATGCTATTTCCTGCTACGTAGCATCGGCAATCCATGGTTTGTGGGTACGTTTCAGAGTACTAAGAGTTCAGGTCCGCTTTGGTGACATGCGTTTTTTACATCGGACCAAGAGTGCTCTATATTGGGGGATTAAGTTGTTGCGCCCCAGCAAGCTTTGTGGGTTTTGTAGTTTAGAGGTGTTATATTTGGGCTGCTTCTTTTAAGAGTGAAAAGCAGCAGGACAAAGTTTAAACTTGCCTACGAGAAGATGTTGGTCGCCATTAGTTTGTAAGAGGTTTAACCACAATTCTAATTAATATCATAACTATTCAATTATTTAAAATATTTCCATATTTTAAACCATTTTGCAAATTATTTTATTTTACACGTGCGCACCGCCGAAACTGTCCTGATTTACATATTTTGCTTTTGTTCTCTCTACTATCAAACACCGAGGAAGACAATTGTATACAACCCATAATTAGGTTGAAACGTATTTTGTTGTTTCCGCCAGATTATCTATACACTCAAAAGAAATAGCAATCCAGCCTTACTCAAATAAATCCGAAGCGGTATTAATAGGGCGGTGAGTACTGATTTTCCTGAATCAAGTACGGAAAGATTGATTCAAGTACGGATCTTCAATCGTGAAATACTTAGCATATCCTTATTCAATACCGAATTCGTACTTGAAATAATTCGAAAATGAGATTAATTTAAGTAAAACTTAGATTGAACCAATATCAAAAAGCGCTTGATTCAAGTACTACAAAGTTGAGTTAATCCCGAATTCGTACTTGAAATAAGCCAAAAGTGAAATTTGAAGGAGAATTTTATTATTATTGATTTTCTTCCCAGTTTTACACCTTACAGTATTTCAATTATATAACACCAGCATCATGCCCGATATGGGTTTTACTTTAAAAACCTAATGTAAATATACTACTGAAATATAAACTAAATGAGAAGCAAGAGTTCTCAATTTTACTTTCTAAACATGAAAATAATCTATTTTCGTCTTGTTCTGTTGTTTCTACACACAACAAGCAAATCGCTTTTAATTCCTTGTGTGGTGTTGTTGTAGTGTCTGCAACAAACTTTGATAAGTTAAATGAGATTAAAACGCTCAATTTGTAATTTTACGCTCACACTGGCGTCACCAATGAAAAGTTTAACTTACGTCAACAGCAAGCATACCAGGGTATACAATAACATATTGTTGTTATTGTTTTTTTTGTATTTTAGTTGCATATTTTCCTATTTTAAATATTTTTAATGCATGGAAAATTAAAAAAACGGGTGTTTTAGCAAAGACTTGTGCATTTTTTCTTTGCTTTCATGTATGAATATTAACAATAAGTGACTCTTTACAAAACCTTGTTAGTTGCTCGTCGTTTCTTGAACTGCGGTTGACGTAAGAGGTAGGAATGAAAAAATTACCACATCTATGATCTGATTTGTCCAATTTTATTCAAACATTAGAATATGTTAGAAAACACTCTTAGTGAGGATATCATAAAGTTTAAGAGTGATATGATAGCCACTTTCAGAGATACAGAGTTTTTAAAATTCAAAACATACCCGGGTATGTAGCTGTTGACATAAAGGTTAATCTGTTTTTTACTTGTCTTAAGAATTTTGTACTTATTTTAAGAAATTTCGGGATTGTTTTAAAAAAGTTTTTTCTGTTATTCATACTTGAATTTTTAAGTACGGCTCGTACTTAAAGTTAGTAAAAAAAACTAAATTTATCACGAGTGTTTTTCTTTCGGTGTATGAAATGCTTTAAAAAATTATTACAACTTTGATTATGATTTTAAGTCAATTCCTGATAGTAAAAACTATTATTCTGGTTATGCTATTGCAATAAACAGGTAAAATCATTAACTTGTAAAACAATCTACATTTGACTGTCATTAAGATCATCGTTCTACTCTCTAGCTTAACATAAATATTTATAAACTGGCCAAAGATTACAATCTCTGTTTTACATATTAACTAATTCCCTGTGACAAAAAAAAAATCAATAAGCAAACAAAGCAACAGATAGAAGACTGCCAAAGAAAATACTGTTAACTAAAACTTCATAGAGGAATATTTTTTACACTCCAAATTATATAAATAAGATCAGGGGCCAAATTCCCCTTCCGAAGTTTACTAAAATCTTAAAAATTCTACGAAGACATAATAGTATCAATAAATTCTTTAGTTACAAATACAATTGATTGAAGACTTTAAACATTTTTGGTCTTAATTTTTCCTAAAAAAAAGACAGTTCATGAAAATCTTTTCGGTTGGGGAAAAAATAAATTGCAGATTTTAAAAATTTGGTATCCCTTTTAATTCAATCTTATGTTTTATAGACTTTTTAACAAATTTAATTTAAAAATATCATTTCTTTTCTCAAAAGCCTTCGAATTATTTTTAAATTAACAAGCATATTAGAACATATCGAAAGCATTTTGAACATACTATTATCTAATGAAGTCTTCTTACAATTTGTGATTTTTTTCTTGTTATTTTTTATTTTATTTTTTTGCCAATTTTACAAAAAAAAATCTCTTTAAACTAAGCTAAAATGCAAATAGTATTGCAACATTGAACTTATAGCCAAACAAAGATCGTGGGCTTAATTTACATGAGATCTTAACTACTATTTTTTTAGCTATTTAAAAGAACCAGTGCTTAGCCAATGTAAGCCTAAGTTAGTCATTGAAACGAAACAAAACTTAAATCAAAATACTTAAAATTAACATATCTTGACTTACAAAAAAAAAAAAAAAAAAACAGTAAACCTACATACACAAATATAACCTTAAGTTAAGGTTTTGCTAAGAAGCTAGACCAAGTAGCTAATAAAAGCTTAAAACAGAAAATCATATCTGCGTTCAAAAAATCAAAGCACCAAGGCGTTTTAAGCCAATGCTGGATAAGAACAAAAAAAAAAGGACAGGACAAACCATTCACTTGGTTTTACTAAATTTTATTTGAATTTTTCTTTGTATGCATTAAACTAAAAGAGGAGCCAAACTATTTTGCAACAGCAAGTGGCACAAGTGCAGATTGTTAACATTAGATGAAAATATATTTATATGAATTGAGCGATATGTAAAGTTATGGAGAAACCTGTGCACTACAACATACTGTTAATGGATTTTTGTCGCTTTTTGATTTTGGAAAAAAATATCTCAAAAATGCATATTAACTTTCAAGAGCTCAGCAGGATGTCAAACACATAAAAAAGTGTATGAATAGTTGAAAAAATAAACTCCTTCACGTTGAGTTGCTATTTTAACCCTACGATTACTAGCAACCTATTAACCGTTTAAGGTAGCAGTACATAACACGCGTTCATTCGTCGGCGTTTGTCGTGCGTTAAAAAACTGTAGCGCATGAAAAATTGCGAGTTACACAACACGCGTTACAAAAGCTGTTCCTGTCAGCTGTTTTTCAGTTGTTTACTTATTTGTGCATTGAAAATTATTTCGAAAGTATATCAAGATTTATTTATTTTATTGAATTTATTCTTTTTATATAAATATAGTATGTTTTTAAAGCTCTTCATTAAATTTTTCTTTCACGATTGGCTGATTACTTGTCAAAAAAACACAACGCGTTAAAAAGTTCAAAGTTAACCAACTTTCTGGCGCTAACGCGTCAAAACATTTTGCATGTAGCTTGTTCTATTAAAATACACTAGTTTAACTTTTTTTGACAGAAGTCTACAGAGCGTGCGCACACTAACGCGTGTTATGTACTTCTACCTTTAAGGATTATTTTTTTTAATAATTATATAAATAAATAAACAACGATTTCGAACGTTAACGTTCGCATAGAAAATTTATATGAAAAACACTAAACATTAAAAATATGTTCCATATAAAATTCTATACGAATGTTTACGTTCGAAATCGTTGAACAGCCAGAGAGAGCTTTTTTATTTCTTTCCAGTTTACATTCATTCATTAGAAGCACTTTAGGGCAATTGAATACAACACCAGTTCAAATTTAATGTGTGCAAATTTGTCCTTTCATATTCTAGAAAATTAACTTAGAATTTTCGTGCTAAGAACATTTTTGACTTATCCGATATGGTGACAAAAAAAAATCGAAACATCGTTTATAGCTCTCTGACATGATTAATTATTCTCAGTGTTGGGCAAAATAAATGCATTGATGTATTTGAAATACAAAACACATTCAGTTCGTGTATTAAAAATACAAAATACTTTTATGTCGTGTATTTGAAATACAAAATACGTTTTTTTATTTTTACTCAATAGAAACTGGGAATTATTTCCTTCTGAAGGTTACTTTATATTATATTCAACATTTTTTTATTTTTCGAATTTATTCTATGAGCTAAATTTCAGTTAAATAAGTCTATATACGTATTTAATAATCAGTTTAGTAACAGCCCCAAATGTTAAAGGTGGTTTTTAAGGCAGATAAAATTTACGAAGGGTAAGCTATCAAACGTACTGTCTTAGTGTGCTCACTTTTCGCTTGAACAACGCTAACAAACTATGCAAATTTATTTTAATAATCAGTCATCGATTAGACTTCGTGATTTTTGTGGCTGTCGACTCATGTCTAGTTTCTGAATAATTTAAAAAAATAGACGTCCAAAATTCACTTCTTCATGTATTTATGTACCTATCAAAAAAAAATTTTTTTAAATAGAAATGTAATTTTTTGTGTTTTTTACAATTTAAAGTTTTCTATGGCTTAAAAAAACCCTTAGCCAATAGAAAAGCAGCCTTTTAAGTAATAAATGAAACAATCTAAATTAAAACAATATTACTACGGGTTCTTATAAGCACAAAAAATTTTTTTATAACATGTAATCCATTCTGAAAACCAGCTATTCTTTCTTCAGGTGACAGTTTGGAAAGCTTGCGAATATTTTTTCAAACCTTCTTATAATTGTGGTATAACACAATTTAAATGCCACAAATTTTTATCCCAAAGACTATATAATCTGATTTTTACCGACACTACGGAAGACAAACGTTTTTCATAATAACAATTGTTATAAACGTTATTCAAAGATGCTTATATTTTTGTTTACAACTGCTATGAGTTGCTCAATATATTCCAGTTCTATAGCCATGAAAGTGTTATTCTTACTCATCTTATCAAATTATTCGTTTAATTTGCATTAACGTTTAAAAAGCTTTAGTAAAGTACACAGAAAAAATTAAAAATTGTCTCTAAGCACCAATTTTATACTGAATTCATAGAATCAAGCAACCCATTTGTTGATTTTGCACCTATTACCAAAATGATTATATTGATTACTAAAAATTGTAAAAATTTTATATTTTGAATATTTTTTTTCAATTTTAATTAAAAAAATGATCAAAAAACTATTCCATTTCAAACAGTGTTTTAATTGATTTTGACAATTTCCAACAACAATTTCACAAGTTTAAATTATTTTATTTTGAATAAAAATTTTTTTTTTTTATTTAATTATTATTTTAATTCAAAATTTATTTCAAAACAACTAAAATGTTAATTGAATCAAAATTATATTTTTAATTTTCGTTCAACAAAAAAAATAATTGATTCAATTATTACATTAATTAAGTTTAAATACTTTTTAAATCATTTTTTTAATTGATAAAAAACTACTAATAATTTTTTCTATGTAGTATCATTAAGAACATTTAATATTGGGGGACTTTTCTATAAAAACTTGTGCCCATGACAGTCTATTAAAACTTCGGCAAAATGTTGATTAAGTTAATCAAAGCCGTTCACGTTACATTTGAGATAGTTAAGATGGCAGGTGATTAAGATAAAACACAAGAAACAAATTTATATTTCTTTATGAAGTTATCAGAAGATTATTTTAAACATAGTTATACAGGAATTGTGAAAATTTATGAATTTTTTAAGGACAAAATAAAAACATTAAGAATAAATCGTGGTCGGTTAAACACGTTTAAGGTGGCTAATTCTACATTACACTCAGTTTGGGGTATGTGCAGACGATTCTAAGTGACTTTTGAAGTGAATTAGTTGTAATTATGTCAATTTCATGTGATTAACAAACCACTTCAATGGTATGGGAATCATCTCGATTTTGATGTGATTAGAGCATAATTGCGGTCGAGTTGCTTAACCTTTATGTCAACAGCTGAAAATTTATACTTACGTCAACAGCAAACATACCCGGGTATACAAGTACATATTGTTGTTAGTGTTTTTTCGTTTTATTTGAATTTTATTTGCGCTTTTTCCCCATTTTAAATTGTTTTTATGCATGAATACTTAAAATAACGGGTGTTTAAGCAAAGACTTGTGCATTTTTCTTTGCTTTCATGTGTGAGTATTTACAATAAGTGACTTTTTAGCAAAAACTTGTTAGTTGCTCGTCGTTACTTGAACTGCGGTTAACGTAAGAGGTAGGAATGAAAAAATTACCACATCTATGATCTGATTTGTCCAATTTTGTTCAAACTTTAGAATATGTTAGAAAACACTTCTAGTGAGGATATCATGAAATTTCAGAGCGCTATGATAGCCACTTTCAGAAATACAGAGTTTTTAAAATTCAAAACATACCCGGGTATGTTACTGTTGACATAAAGGTTAAACGCGCTTAGGGACCCAGGTGTGAACATAGCATAACTTCCTTAAAAATGTTGTTAATGATATAAGATTCTACAATGATATTTTTAACATGTAATTTTGTACTGATAGCTTCAGAATTGATCAGAGGTGTAAAATAAACCCCCTTTTCAAAATCACTTTAAGTCAAACAAATCGCATATAGATGTTGATATTTAGATAATATTCGGCGCAAAAACTCTTATATAAATCTTACCCTCTAACTCTGAAACTTTTTGACCGATCTTGTTGAAAATTTGTGTCTAAACTACCATCCAATAGGACTAACCTTGGTGCAAATTTCATCCTAATCAAAAGACATCGATTTCAAAATTTTGTCACTTGACATTAAATCCGGCTTTTATATATTTAAAACGTATATAAAAAGTTTGGTATTTTGTTGTAATTTTCTTAATTATTTTCTAAAATATTAATTTTAAATTTCAAAAGATTTTGTTATTCGTGCTAAATTCCCAGTTTTTATTATTGATAAAAACACTTGAAATTTATTGTTGATGGGATAAGCTATTCCTATGCGCATTTCACTGGTTGCTTAGGCCAGATCATCAGGAAACTTCATCCATAAAGATTTTAGAAAAACTAAAGATATTAAACCAAGTAAAAATGTTAAACGTATAAGACTTATAGCAACAGTTCTACTTGTAATAATATCAAAGCTTAAACAAAACAACATCAACAATTTAAATTTTGTATTCCCAAAAATTGAAATTACTTTTTGATAATATTAATTTTAGCAAAAAACTTTCTTCGAAGCTAATGTTGTTGACTAGAAGAGCTAAAATATTGCCATATATAATATTCTTGTAAAATGTTGTTTTTAAGAGATAGTAATATGCAAACAAATTACATTTGAATAAATGGCTTGATGGCAAACTTTGAGGGGCGGACGCCCCCCCTAAAACACAATTTCTCGCTACGAAATTTTTTTGTATTTTTTTTTACATAAAACTGAACTGATTTGGGGGGCGAGAATCTAAGAAATAAAAAAAAAGTAAATAACGGCCACCCTAATGTACATATGTAGATTTAGATATCTAGATAATTTTCGGCGCCCAGAACTTTTATATGAATCTTAACAAAAAAACTAAATAATGTTTTGTCGGGCCCATGATAACCTTTCGATCTCAAAAAGTGCACATTCTTTTAAAATTAGGCGTAGGGTATCATATGGTCAGGTAGACCGACAATACTTTCTTGCTTGTTCAAATTGGAGAAGTAAAGAAAAGCTTTCCAGTAATTATGATTCGAAGTTCTCTTACATTTTCGAAGAGAGATAAATTTGTAAGAATCCAGGACATGTGTATATTTTTAATATAAATATTCCATTTCAACATAAAAAAGCTACAAAAAATTTATACGATAGCTTTGTTATTGATTGCGGAAGCACATTAAGACAAAAAAGATCTTAAAGGCCACCAAATCTTTAAGGTCACCAAAATAATTGAAAGAAGCCAAAAATTTTTTAATTTTGCACCTACCACCAAAATGATTACACCTATTACAAAAATTGCAAAAAGAATTTTTTCCAATTAAAAAGTTTTTACATTTGAACTACAAAAATAAATTGAAAAAATGTTAATATTAAAGAATCTTTGAATTAACAAAGTAATTAAAAAAAATTAATGTTTTGATTGAATGAATTACTGACGCAATTGAGTACAGTACAGAAAATTAATAATTTTAATAATTATATTGATTAAAACAGTAATATAATTTTTCCATTAAATTAATTAAATGTTAAAGTAAATTAATTAAACAGTGTATTTGAAATGCAAGCTAAATTGAATTAAATATGTTAATTATTCAATCAAACAAACTGTTAATTGAATTAATTTGTTAAATCAATTAAATTGGTGCTTAAATAAAGCAAAATAATTATAAAATTTTTGTTTTAATTTAAATAAATATAATTGTCATTTAAATTTGTATTCAAATTTAAGCAAGTAGACGATTGCATTAATTCAATTGTTAATTTAATTTTTATTTTAATTCAATTACATTTCTTCGTCAACAATTTTTATTTAATTATTAATACGATTTCCGTATGACGTGCTAAATTCCCAGTTTTTCATATTTGATAAATACACTGAAATTTATTGTTGAGGGAAAGCCAGCTTCTATGCGCATTTCATTGGTTGCTTAGGCCAGCTCATCAGGAAACCTTTTTTATTTAAGTTTGTTTTCAGTTGAACAAAAGCAATATTGGAGATATGTTAAATTCATTTTGTACAAAATTGTGTTAAATATATTTTAAATAGATGTTTTATTTAAGTATGCTTTAAAAAGAACTTGTTTTATTTGTTTAATTGTAATAGCTCATGCTTAATTTTACAAATTTGTTTTGACATACGAACTTCATACCTACAACTTTGTATAATATTGTAGAATAAGTCTGATTTCATAATTCTGTCCATGGACAACCATAAAAAAAAATTAATTATTTGAGTGAATCTTATCATTAATAATTATTTGGCACTTTTAACGTTATTCAATCTACTGCAAATAAACTTAAATATCTTCATTATATCTCACTTATTAAATTTTCAATAATTTTGTTTTTATTTTATTCAAGCCAAAGTCAAACTTGACCTGCCCAGGCTAAATGAACAATCGTGGGGTTAAGGAAATAAACGAAAACTAAAACAGAACTATCTTGTGGTCTAAAACAATATCAGGTAGCCTGCACAAGTGTCCAGCGACGACAGCGTTACGATACCCACCATTGGTTTTACCAGATGCAACTGATGTTGGGGCTATTACTGTTATAGCCGACGATGCTGCTGCTGATGATGATAATGAAGATGAAAATGATGGCTATTTACTGTATGGTCACGTTTTTATTTAAATTTTCTACATACATACATAATTTTTTTGTGGATTTTATGTGGTTTTAAACTAAATATTTTAGTAATTTCTTGGATTTTTTCTATTCTACTTACAACAGAATATGGCAGTTAGTTTTATTAGAATTTTGGGTATTAAAACATACATAAGACAAAGTACCACTTACAGCTACATATTTCTTATTTGTTCATATTATGCTGACAAATTTTCTCAATTATCTTAAGGTCTAAAATTTGCGTGTCATATGTACAAAATATGTGTGCATTAAACAATATTATAAAAAATCATGTATTTTCTATATCTTAAAAAAAAAAACTAAAAAAATGTTTCCACCTCGAACCGAACACGTTCTAAAACCTCGTTAAAGCACAACTCTCTAAAATAAATAATGGCTTCAATGGGGCGAACAAAAAATTGAAAGTTGTAAAAAGTTTAAACAACACTTCATATAACAAACATTATTAAATTTGGCACATTTTCTCTCATCGTCAAAAAGACTTTAAATAATTTATCAACCAATTGGAAATCGTCGTTTATTTTCACGATAAAACTATCTGAAAGCAATCACTTTACAACCATCATTATTAAATGTTCAATCCTTGGTGTTCTATTAAAAAAATGTGAGAACTTTTTTTGCGCCTTTACCCAAACTCAAATCACCGATCATCAATTGTACTATTTGTAGATGTGAGAAACTCTTAAATTTTTGTATGTTCTAGTATGAAAATGTCTTAAAAGAAAAATTACACAGCTAGTTACTAAATAAACGCTAAGACGAGGCACCAATACAAATACCACAACCATCATGATCATTATGGTATTAATATATTTAATACATATTTGTACTAACTAAATAGGAATATTTATGTATTGAAAAACCACTATCTCCTTCAGTGTGGTAATCATCTATTGATAAATATAATATCTTCTTGAAAATTTATTTACTGTCGATACGTTTAAACTGCCGCAAGTTAAATTGGAAAGAGAGAAAAAAATATTTAGAAAAACATGTACCTATAATATTTGATTAATACGAATTTTGGTCACCCTGCATTACAAAAAGCTACATTGCTCCCCGCTCCAGATTTCCTTTTATTGATAAAAGCAGTAACCCAGGCAAATATACGAGAAGGTCAGGTCAACTCTACAACAACACTGCTTTTGTTATCTGAGTGTAACAAATAATACTACACAGAAAGATAATCACTCGGAATAAATCAAGTGATTACTTTAAGTCAGTGATTGAAAATTTAGTACTATTGTACTACTTTCAGTAGGTTTTCCTTTCAAAAATTCCACGGTACCCCACGTCAGTTTTAGTACTCTTTTCTTGTTATGCTTTTTTGTTTAGAAATTTAGCGTTGCTAGGTTTTTAATATTTTTAATTATGAGAACAGAAGTTCAAAAACGGTTTACTATCTGTCTGTGTGTCTGTTGAAATGGGTATTCTGAGACCGCAGATATGATGGGGACCTCCCGAAAATAACTATTTACTAAATATGGCTTGCACCAAGAAAATTTAGAACGATTCTCGTCAAAGCCGAAAATATAATTCTAAATATCGAGCCGCAACCGCAAAAAAAGCTTAAGCGACAAATACAGGAGAAACCTTTTTTATTATAAAAACAAAATAAAAACATACTAGAAATGGCGATTAAGCTAAAATTGTTTTTGCTATACAATCGTAACAGTATCTTGTGTGACCATAAAATTTTAGGAGATGATGCAAATTTCATCAATAAATTAATTTATTGAAAACAACGAAAATTGAAAATGATGCCGGGTAAGCTATTTTGCGGACTTGCAGAAATCAAAGCAAGCAAAAAGTAAGTACCTAAAGCGAACAAAAATTCAGTCGAATACTCTTTGCTTAAATTATGCCACAAATATCAGGGTTTCCAAAAAGAACATTGTTTTTTAATTGTGGCAACACCAACATTCAGTTGACATTCATTTTTTTGACGTATACGTAGTTTAAGAATCGCATTAAAATAATTAAAATCCACTTATAAAATGGTGGTTCTGTTTTTTTCTGAAAAAAAAAACATTTTTTCATACGGAGCCCATTTTTACTTGTCAGGGTATGTCGACAAGCAAAATTGCCGCATTTTGCATGTTCAACGTGTCACTGTATGTTGCGCTATATAGTCTGGAGGCGTAATTGGGCCGTTTTTCGAAGGTGAGGCTGGAAATTCGGTAACGGTCAATGAATCACGCTATCGAGAGGTGTTAACAACACAATTTTGTCCTATTATTGATGACGTGGATATCACTGACATGTGGTTTCAACAGGACGGTACCACATGTGACACAGCCAATTAAATGATCAATTTATTGCTATGTTAAGGACGGATTCTAAACGGTACCAATCGAATCGATTGCATCCTTAAAACTCAAAATCCCTGATAGGATTAACGAAATAGACCCGCTATTTTGCCAAAAAAGTACTTTAAAACTTCATTGAAAGTATCGACATCTGTCAGCGTGCTCGTGTTATACAGTAGTCAGCTATCATTTTTCATTCATAACTGCAGAACTTTTCTCTTCATAATACAATAAAAATTTTAATCATCTTCATCTAAATTTTTTGTTTTATAAAACAAAGTTCTTGTTGAAAACCCCTTTATAAATAATTCCTTCCGTGTTGGTTGGTATATATTTATGTTAGTCAGATGTCCTCATCAGAATTTTTCTATTGAAATTCAGCCTACTCGGTCCATAAATGGCAAAAGAAATTAGCAACAAAACGAAAAAAACGTATTTTTTTTATTTCTAATAAAAAATATGTTTCAAAAAAGTAACAAATGTTGAAAAAGTACTCTTGTGCTTGGGGGTCAGCACTATCTCAATCTTTTAATTTTCAATCACTGATTCAAGTACGAAAAGCACTAAAACGTACTCAAAACAGTCCTTAATCGGATAACTTTCGAAAGTCAATCCCGGAATTTCTCGAAATAAGTATAAAATTCTTAAATCAAGTAAAAAAAAGATCAAACTTTTCGTTGCCTTTAACCCTCCGGCTGACCCATGTTTTCTCTCATGAGTACCACGAAGGGTTAACAAGTAAATTTGAATTCTTCCTTCTTATTTTGTTTATATTTTTCGTTAAATATGTACATCATATTTCTAAAGTAAAAGCCAAATTTGGCATGATGTTGGGCTTTGATCATTTTATAAGGAGTAATTACCCTATTCAATCCTAGTCAATCAATCATAATTTTTTCTTTCTCATTTTTTTTTGGTTTTTTCAAGTACGAATTCAGGATAAAATCAATTTATTATAATAGTTGAATCAATCGCATTTTGAGATTTATTCAATTTTAGGTTTGCTTCAATGGGCCTCATTTTCGGATTATTTCAAGTACGAAATCGGGATTGAATACGGATAATTTAAGTATTTTACGATTGAAAATGCGTACTAAAATCAATTTTTCTGTACTGGATTCAAGAAAATCCGTACTCACCGTACTATCAATATCGCTTCGGATTGATTTGAGAACGGATGTATTGATTTTTCTTTTGATTGTAGTAAAAAAAAGTTTGTTTGCATAAAAAACTGTAGGTTGTATACAAACTTTGAAAACCTGACCATCGAAAAAAACCACCCTGCAAATCTTATTGGACCACCTGATCCAATTTCATGAAATGGACTACTCCATGGACTGGTCCGATGTAATGCAAGCATGGACCATGTCATTGTTAAAAATTGTTTGTAGTGAGACGACATGTCTTCGTTTTTTAACGGCATGTTTTCGTTTTTAAACGAAGTTTAAACTAATTCTCTTGTGTAAACAATAGAGTAGTTTTAAAACTACTCCTTTGTAGTCCAAAGATGGGTTATATGGTCCTGCCCTAGGACATCGTAATGTTAAATAGACCATGTTTTTCCATACATTTGGGTTACTTTTGGACTAGTCCTAGTCCCTTGTGAGCTACTCTTTCCACGCGTGTTTGGACTGGTCCTATTATTTGCAGGGCAGCTATTGTCTTAACCACACCTTTTGGTTAATTTGCCTTGGAAATCGCTATATATTCCTGCAAACTATTAAATATATGCATGTTTAAGTCAAGGGGCTTATTCTGTATTGCGATGCAAATGTCAATGCGGTGCACAAATGATGTGCAATGCGAAAAAAGTTGGTATTCTACAAAAAACGTATTTGAATTTTTTGTGGTTTTGATATTTTTATTAGGCCAAATGCATTGTCAAATGCTTGTCATACTGGCGAATTCAGTCGTGTACGTGTATGGACGTAATATTCCGTCATATCTAAGTTTTTTGATTTTTCCATCCAGCATCAAACACATTTTCATTAATGCTTGGTAAGTATTTTGATCTGTGTATTTAGATTTTTTAAAAAGTTGAATAATTTGCCAAAAAAAAATGTCCTGAAAGGTCCGATTGTTTTTTTCTGAATAAAATGTCATTATTAAAAGCAATTAAATTAATTTATGGGCCAATAGCCTAGAGCCTGGTGCCCATATTCGATACTTAAAAAATCTATTGTGTAATTTTAAGTATGCTGTTTTGCTGTGGCATAAATTTTGCGATTTTATCAATTGTTTTCGCATTACAGAATACTGTCTTGCCACTTTTTCGCATTTCAATCATGAGCATCGTAACACAAAATAGCAATTGTTCGCATTTATATATTTTCGAGTTGCATTGACTTTCGTATCACAATACAGAATAAGCCCCAGGCTTACCATATTAGCACTTTTAGTGCTATTTCCAACACTTTTTTCATAAGTTAGCACAAAATATTAAAAATGCTCAGTTCTAGTTAAGCACTTTTTTTTTTATAAATTTTTAGCATTTGTCGCCCTTTTTTAATATTATTTATTTGAAATTTTTTAGTTAATCCAACATCAGACAAAGATGTAACTAATTTTTAAAAACACTGGTAAATCCATTAACATATCAGCTTCCGAAAAATTTTATGGTCTTAAAGAAAATGTCTACAATTTCAATAAAAAACACAAGTACAGTTTATTAAACAAAACATCGCCCATTACATTTATCCTGGAACAAATAAATTTCAGTCCGTGTAAAATAGAACAAATTCAAAATTAGTGGATCTTTATGAGTGAGCACATTTGGGATACCAACATGAATACAACTTAGTTCTGGATCCAAGTAGATAACTTCAGAAATTCAATTTAGGAAATCCCTCACAGTTACTGTCTCTTTTAGTTTTCGTTTTTAATAACGCTGAAGTAGAGCATTGAAGTTTAATGGGATTTTTAAAAAGCAAACTTATAAGAAGACTGATAACAAAGCATTTATGCTCTTTTATACGCATAAGAGAGAGGTTAAAACTATACAACGTATGCAGATATACTATTTATATATCGGCTAATATTGTGGATAAAATAGGTTTATCTGACAAGTACCAAACAAATTTAAATTTTTTTTCATTTTAAAAATCTTCTTTTTATTTCCCCGGAAAGTGGGATTTTTTTGTTAAAATTTTCGGGATTCCTCGCTAAATATGGTGCACAAAATAATTTAATTTATTTGAACAAAAATAAATAACAATTCATAAGATCTAATAAATAATCTTATCAATAAAAAAAAATAAAAAAAAAATTTGTTGTTTTAATGCAAAGCCAGCACCGTTGCCTTAAAATCAAAATAATTAAATTATTTAAACAAAGTATTTCGTCGAAAATAGTTTTTTAGTACATAATAAGCATGCACATAGAGGAAAAATATGTTAAAATACCCTAGAGGGAAGCGAACTGACACCTAAGTAGTCCTGTGATAGGTCTTTGGTGGAAGAGACCGGTTCTAATTCTAACACTTTATATGAATAAGACCTATCACTTTTAAATGGGGTTGTCATTGGAGGGGGTCAATTGACACCATTTGACCGGTCACAGATATATTCTCAATTAACGTGCAAAGTGTCAGTTACTCAAATGAAGTATTATTTCAATAAAACAAGTCCTTGAATTAAATTCAAGAACCAAATATTAGAAAGTACAAAAAATGTGCCAGAGCACCGTTGAAGACTGTACTGTAACTCATTACTTTTTCTACCTTTCGGTTCCTCAAAAACCAGTTAAGGGATTGGTTTTTTTTCACTGGTCATGAGTCCTTTCTTTTTGTATTTGTTCTATTTTCACAAATCCCAGGACCAGTCGCTTCTCGTAGAGACTGGTTATAGTTCTAACACTTTATATGAATAAGACCTACCTCTTTTAAATGGGGTTGCCATTGGAGGGGGTCAATTGACACCATTTGACCGGTCACAGATCTATTCTCAATTAACGTGCTTAGTGTCTGTTACTAAAATGTAGTATTATTTCAATAAAACAAGTCCTTGAATTAAATTCAAGAACCAAATATTAGAAAGTACAAAAAATGTGCCAGAGCACCGTTGAAGACTGTACTGTAACTCATTACTTTTTCTACCTTTCGGTTCCTCAAAAACCAGTTAAGGGATTGGTTTTTTTTCACTGGTCATGAGTCCTTTCTTTTTGTACTTGTTCTATTTTCACAAATCCCAGGACCAGTCTGTTGGACCAATTGCCACAAATTCCCCGCAGGTAAAGAAATTGTTAATTTAACCATATTATTTAATAAAACACGTTTCCTTTTTAATGATGTTTGCCTTTTTGGTCAAAAGAACATTATTATAATATCGGAACACTTTCAGTTTTCTCACCACTTCCTTAAAAAAGTTGGAATTTATTTTTTAAAGAAAATTATTTACTTCGAATTAGCGGTTTCTTCACTTATTTGAATGTCAATTCTTCAGTTTTGTCTGATCCATAAAATCTTGTATCGAACTGCTCTGCAAAGAAAATCTATAAATTTTTTGACGTAAGTGAAAACAAATTTTTGCGGTTTTAGTTAATCTGGATCTTTGAACATATTTAAAATTGTGTACATTTTTACTCCTCTTCTTTTATCGGATTCTAATTTACAGCTCTTTCTTGACCTAAATTATCTTCAATTATATCACCAGTAAAGTTGCCACAATTAAATAAAAAAATCCCGGGAATTCCCGCACAAATATCCCGTGTTGTTTTGCTGAAAAATTATTTGGGATCCTGGGATCCCGTATGATAAACACTACTTTTAATAAAACGATTATTGTAATTAAACCTCGAGTACAGTTCAAGTTTAAGTTATACTTCTAATTCTAGTTCGGTTCTGATTTAGTTCTAGTGGAACTAGATTGCCCTATAACCCTTGGTCAGGTTCCTTTCAAGTTTCATTCTAGTTAAGTTCTGATCAAGTTGCAGCTCTTTTCTTGTTCAAGTTTAAGAAAAGAGCTTATGTTTAGTTTTTGTTAAGATTTACATTTGACTACATTAATTTTTAATTTGATTCTTATTTTTGGTTCATGTATATATAAGTTCTTTGTAAAGGGGAGTTCACCAGGTTAGTAGTGATTACTGAGCTTGTTTCGAGTTTGATTTCCTTGCTTAACTCTTGCCTGTTTCACTACCACGAGCTACTTTTACTCCATAAATTTGGATATAACTAATGTAATTTTAAATATTATTTTTTACATTAAGCATATGAATAAATTTTTAAAAATGTGCATCATATCTTTTTCCATGGAAAGTTAACGCAACAAACAAAAAAATTTAAGTGCGTTTTTACGGGGGAAGGAGATAGTGGTGTTGTTT
This sequence comes from Pollenia labialis, assembly GCA_949318255.1. Taxonomy (NCBI): domain Eukaryota; kingdom Metazoa; phylum Arthropoda; class Insecta; order Diptera; family Polleniidae; genus Pollenia; species Pollenia labialis. The sequence continues at coordinate 113,044,822 of OX439141.1, forward strand.
CAGTTGAAGTTATAGCTGAAACACATTCTTTATCTGGCTCTGAAACCTCAGAACTAGAAGAAACTGGAGTTCACCAAGAGCTAAGAAGAAGTTCCCGAAAAAGAAAGCCACCAAGTAGATTTATCGATTTGTATAATTCCATTTTTGAAGCTATTGGCCGTGAAGATGTTCCTAGCTCATTTTCGGACATCGAAAATTCCCAAAATAGAGAACAGTGGCTTAAAGCTGTTAAAGTTGAATTAGATTCAATGAAGAAAAACAAAGTTTGGAATGTTGCAAATAAACCTCAAGATAAAAGACTTCTAAAAACTAAATGGGTCTGTGTCATTAAATCTGATTCAAGTGGTAAACCTGTTCGATTTAAAGTAAGATTAGTTGCAAAAGGTTTCTTACAAAAGTTCGGAGATGATTATGACGAAACATATGCTCCTGTGGCAAAATTAAGTACGTTACGTACTGTGTTGGCTGCTGGTGTTAAAAGAGGATACATGTTTTATCAGTTAGATGTAAAATCAGCATTTTTGCATGGAGAACTCAAAGAAAATATTTACATGGAAATTCCAGAAGATATGACAGCTGAACCTGGAATGTCTTTAAAATTAAATAAATCAATATATGGATTAAAACAAAGTCCAAGATGTTGGAATCAAAAGATTAATAATGTTCTTGAAAAACTTGGTTTTGTAAGATCTCAACACGACTATTGTCTCTATACAAGCTTCATTAATGAGAAAGTGATATTGCTGCTTCTTTATGTGGATGACGTTGTAATTGCTGGAAAGGATTAAGATGATATTGAACGTGTAAAGAAAAAACTTTCCGAAGTGTTTGAAATGTCTGACTGTGGTAAATTGCAATATTATCTTGGCATAAAAATTGATTATAATATTGAAAATGGCGAAATGTATCTAAGTCAAACTTCTGGTATTGAGAAAATTTTATTAAAGTTTGCTATGACAGAATGTAATAATTTTGATACACCAATGGAAAAAGGTCTCCAATTACCACAAAAAGAAAATGGATCTTTTGACAAACCATATCGAGAACTCCTAGGGAGTTTAATGTATCTAATGTTATGTGTGCGACCTGATATTTGTTATCCTGTTCGATATATGGGTCGATACCAAGAGAATTATGGTGAAGAGCATTGGGCTACTCTAAAACGAATTCTGAGATATCTAAAAGGAACTAGGATGCTTAAGTTGAAATTTGACAACAGTTATAAAAGTGATGATGTGCTAGTTGGTTACGTAGATGCTGATTGGGCTTCTAATACAATTGATCGAAAGTCAACAAGTGGTTATATTTATTATGTGTATGGATGTCCAGTTCTCGGTGTAGTAAAAAACAAACTACAGTTGCTGTTTCATCGAGTGAGGCTGAATACATAGCTTTAAGTTTGGCTACTTCAGAAGGACTGTGGTTGAAAGGCATTTTAAATGATATGAAGGTTACAACAACTAGCCAACCAATTTTGATTTATGAAGATAATGCTGGTTGTATTGCTATGGCCAAAAATGCTGAATCTAAAAGGTCAAAGCATATTGACATTAAACACCATTTCATAAGAGATCATGTATTAAAGGGTAATCTCAAGATCCAACATATTTGTACAAAGAAACAAGTTGCCGATATATTTACAAAAGCGTTAGATAAAAATAACTTTACTGCAATTAGAGATTTGTTAAAATTATCTAATTGAGAGGGGCTGTTGTTATAAACATATTTTATTCTGTTTGTAAAACACTTCATTGTTTTATACTTGTTTGTTTTTTTTTTATAAATTGATTTTTTATGTTTTGAATATTTTGTAATTGTGAAAAAAAAATTATTATTGAGATTGTGACTTTGTAATAAACTTTTCCCTGTGTTTGTTATTATTTTTTAAATAATTATTTTATTAATATAAAATAAGATATTTTTAAGGATTAAGGTTCTTTAATAGTTTCTTTAAGGTTGTGACGTAAAAAAAAAAGTGTTGAAATTTTCAGATAAAAGCTAAAAAGTAGGCTTATGAAGTCATAATACTTGTTTTTTCGATAGTAATATTAAAGCTTTATTGCGCTTTATCTTGATAAAAAGAACAGTATATTGAACACAGTTTTCATAATTCCCTTTCTTTTAACTTTGTTGATAAACAAATCAGATGTTTTAAAAAATATATAAAAAGGCTTTGGAAGATAAATACAGATTTAAGCCGTACAAGTATTCCAAACTCATTTGAAATTAAAGGTTAACAACAGTATCTCCTGTAGGGCATTAAAAACATAGTAATAGAAAAGTACCAATTCACTTACAGCGCCATCATAAAAGCTTATAAAAAATACGAAAACTTGAAAGAGTTTAAGTTTTTGTTTCTATTTTAGGAACCAATTGCAAGAAAATGCAACAAATCCTACAACAAAAAAAAAAAAAAAAAACAGGTAGCAATTCATACAATATTACCTTTTATTATTTATTAATAACATTATTTATTGTTTCATGGTGTTCATGTGAATTGGTTTTATTGAATTAAATGAATTTATGAGCTGTACAAGTTACTAAGTAAGTAGAAATCAAGCAAAAAAAAAACTGTAAAATCCTATTGAGTACTTCCATTTACTTACTAACATAATGCTAGACTAGACTGCTCTAGACACAAAAATTTGGCTCCGCTAGAGAATTGGTGGCATATAGAAAGAAAAAAATTGAAAACTATAAAAAAAAAATTACGAAAAAGCCAACGTAATGCCCCCACAAAATGTTGGCTCATTCAGTAGCAGGAACAGCAGTCAATACGTGTTGTATGTGTTTTGTTAAAGTTTCTACATTAATATTTTCTAAGCATCTTATAACACCATAAAACACTGGCAACAGTGGTACAAATTCATACATACAACATGTGCTGGTAAGTTGAGTTTGGTGGTAGTGGTGTTGGCGGTAATAAACATTAGTGCAACAATAATAATAAAAAAAAAAAATAAATAGAAAAGTTGAAAAAATGTTCACTATAGTTCATAGTGATGTCTGAAACTGACTTACGGTTAGGTGCCAAACAAAGGCCATTGGGTCGTTTAGAAGTGCAATTGCACATTGTTGTTTTGTTAAAATAAAAAATAGCAAAAATCAAAACGGTAGTTAAAGTTTTGTTTTCATTTTTTTTTATTTCCTTTTCCAATTGAATTTAAACTAAGCAAGGAGAAATTGCGCAAAAAATCAATTCTTAAATAATATAAAATAATGATGGTCATAAATATTATTACGAAATATTTTTAAACTTGAAAATAAATATACCCACTCACACATGCATACTATATTTATGAAACCTGTATGGACTTTTGTGTGCTCATGAAGTATCATAGTCAAATAACTTTTGCAGGATACATAACTTATTATTTAGGATTACAAAATTTTTCTAAATGAAACTATATTGCAAAAAGTAACAAAAATGGCATATTCGGCTTTACCACATCTTATGCACCCTTGATAGTATTAGGAAATCAATTTTATTGAGTATAAAAATTTTAGATTTTTTTGGGATCCAAAAGTCCAGAGATAGAAATTTGCATAATATATCTTTTAAAGTCGGATCGAAAAATATAAGCCAAAAAATCTTAGCCAAAACGAAAGAGAAATTTGGCACAAAAATTTGTTTTCAAATTTGCTTTTGATATTGTTAATGGGCTGCTCTTTGCAATTTGCAAATATAACTCATACGCACAGATACACTGAACCAGAGCAAGTTAACAAAAATGTTAAATTCCTAATACTTAAATATTCTACTTAAAATATATTTAACTGACTATTGCCTTTGCGTTTTATACAATCAAAAGAGAAATCAATCCATCCGTACTCAAATCAATCCGAAGCGGTATTAAGAGTACGGTGAGTACGCATTTTCTTGAATCAAGTATAGAAAGATGTATTCAAGTACGGGTTTTCAATCGCAAAATACTTAAATTAGCCATATTAAATCCCGATTTCGTACTTGAAATAATCCGAAAATGAGATTGATTTTAGTAAAACTAAAATGCAATCAATCTCAAAATGCGCTTGATTCTAATACCTGAAAGTTACCCAGTTAAAACTTCGCCTACAAAATAATGTGTTAAGTAATCGGAAAAACATAAGAGCACTACTTACAATTCTACTGAAAGAACCAATGAAATTTATATGAGATGTCCCAAAATTAACGCATTCAAAAGTAAGTCATTATTTTTTTACATTAATACATCCATAAGAAAGTAGTTATAGAAGTTGTTATAGATGTAGTTATAGAAGAAAGCTACTAAATAAGGAGAAAAAGTAAGCGAAGTTTTTACTGGGTAATTTTATTCCGAATTAGAAAGAAAAAATTATTACGATTTACTCGTATTGCACCTAGCAGAATGATAAGACACCAACATCATGCCAGATATGGTTTTGACTTTAGAAATCATATGGACATATTAAACAAAAAATATAAACTAAATGAGAACCAAGAGTTCAAATTTACTTTTTAACCCTTCGTGGTACACGTAAGTGTGGCCAGACCTTTTTTCAATATGTATAGAAAATCAAAACATGCGTAAGCCGGAGGGGTAAACGCAAAGAAAAGTTTTAACTTTTTTTAATTGATTTAAGAATTTGATACTTATTGCAAGAAATTTCGGGATTGATTTTCGAAGGGTATCCCATTTAAGATTCTTACTAATCGAGCTTTAGAATAGAGAAGTTTCATGTGACTTTATATGAGTATCGTGAATAACATGCGCAAATATTTGAACCGCTTTAATTTTGTTATATTTGCACTTATAATATTTTTTTTTATATATTAATCAATATACTTATGCTATTAGTCTAATATTAACCTTCATTTAAAGTTCGCATTTTATTAGCAATTCGAAACTTCCTTTTAATCAAATTTGAAGTCAAATTGTAATTTAAGAAATTGGAAGCTTAGACTGTTTAAATCCAAAAAAATTATATTAATAAGACTCTTTTGTTTTGCCCAACTACTATAAGGTTGTCAAAATAAAATCTATTTTTGTGGGTTTATATCTTTAATTTAAGTCTTTTAAATAAAATTTTAAAAATCGCTTTTAAAACTTAAAAGCCTTTTTTCAACATTCGAAATGAGAGGCACTTTTCTGTACTTCTCAAGTATAACGTCAGTGCTAGTTTAAGAAAATTTCTGGCTTCTACACCTTTTTAAGCTGAAAGAAAAAAACAATTTAATAATAAGAAATCCAAATTGATGTTGAGAAGTCACAAACTGATGTTAAGAAAAACAATTTATTCTCAAGCGACAACCTTCATACAAAATTATTATGAAATAAAATAAAAAAAACCTTCTCCTGTAAAATTTTGTTTTTGTCGCTTAAGCTTTTTTTGCGGTTATGGCTCGATAATGTATAATAAGTTATTTGCCAACAGGAATATTCTCTAATTCTCTTGTCCTGTGGAAAAATGTTGTACTGCTCTTGCACAGCCAACTGTGGTTATATAAATAAACAGGACGTTGTTCTCAAACACCAGGGGGACACACATTTGCTAAACTGAGGTGGGTTATTTATGTATGTTTTTACTTTGGACCATATAACCTCAATTAGATTCAACATTTGGCTATAAGGAGCCAATCGAAGAAGAGTCGCTGATAAATTTTCAAAAATTATTTCCGTTTGGCTATGACATGGTGCATTATCACACACAACAAATAAATCTTGTAATAAATAAATATTAAAACAGCGCTTCCAAGTTATCGCAAAAGCAGTCATCGATCCATCACAATTTTCAAAAATCGACAATAAAGGCTCCATTACATCCAGAAAAATATATACCGTTTGGTATGGTTTACTCGCTGATGGTATAACCGGAACTCATTTCTTTAAAAACGTAGCCGGAGCTCGCGTTATGGTTCATGGAAATCTGCACCATGTTTGTAGATTTTATGTTCAAAGATATAAATTGATCTAGGAGAGATGTGGCTTTAACTTAATGTCGCTACATGTCATTCGGCGACCACAACCATCGACTTATTGAAATTCAAATTTGGCGATAAGTTAACTTCAAGAAATTGACTTGGCAACTGGGGTCGAATTTTGCTTGTGGGGCTACCTAAAGTAACTATTTAAATAATTTTAACTGAAGAAAGGAATTTTACAACATGAAATAAATTGATATTTTTATAAATATATTGATATTTTTATTCTTGGCTGAGCTGAGGCTCGAACTTAGGTTGAATTCACGTTTCGAGAATAACCACATTCTAATATCAGAATTCGTTCTTATAATTTTTTGTATTAGTTTTTACAATTTTCCTTATTATAAGTGAACGGCAATTTTTTTGGCAAATCGAGTGAAATTGAATTAATAGAGATTTTCTGTTAAATTTTTTGCAAAATTTCTCGTTTCGTGTTTTCTCGTTTTAAGAGTGGTTCCAATACAGAAACCCGTTCAAAAAATAAAAGAATATACAAGGGAATATATTCATTAATCTTGAAAACAGAATCATTTTTTAAGTTTGTTGTATTTCAATTTCACTCGAAATCGATTTCCAGAACATGGCTGATAATGTTTCCGAGATTTGGAAAAATTTTGTATACATGCAAAAATTAAATTTAGAGCTTGCTTATCTTGTCTATGTTAGGCAGTAACTCTTAATTTGAAAGAAATTTCCTATCAGTGTTGATAACTTTGGTTTTTTTAAAAGTCTTGAATTTTTTAAAAATTGCAATTTAAAGGAATTTTTTGGTAAAAACTTCCCTTTTTACTTTCTTTATTACAAAAAATTGCAACCAATTTGTCTGCCTACAAAATTAACAATTTTTCCTCAAACAACAAAAATACAACCTGTAAGAGGCAACATATAATCAATCTAAATTAAAATATGTTAATAAATCTAAAACCAGCAACAAAAAAGCACTATACCTAACTGTTGTATTATTAACTAAATACAATAAGAAATACGATATTTTCATAGATACATCCTTCCTGCTTTACAGATACATACAAATTTACTTACATCATTCTAAACACATAGAAGAAAAAGAAAACATACAAGCGAACAAACATACATCGAAAACAATGTCACATGCACATGTATCTCATTCTAAGAACCTACTCAAGTGTCACAAACAGTGCAATACGTGAAAAAGCATAAATTTACATTTTGATTATCTATGGAATAACACAACATACGAGTACGACTACAGACGACATTCTTACAAATATTACCCTGGAGTTTGCATTATTATCAATATAAATCTCTTTTTCAAAACGTCATACGTTTAAAGTATAAAACTAACAAGTTATTCAATTGATATTGATGCACCCAGAAAAATAAAAAAAAAATAAAACAAAAAGTAAGAAAAGATATAAATGCACAACTAAACTCTAAAAGAAAATCGGGTGGGTGGAATAAATGCATATAATTTTACCATATTTTTCAAAATTGTTTTTCTTTTTTTTGAAAAGAAATAAGAAAAAGGAAATGAAAATAATAATAATAAAAAAAAAAATTCTTTATAATGTCAAATCAATTGTTGTATGTCTGTCTGTCTGTCCTATTTCGTCTAGTAAAGAAAAATCAACTTGAAATCAAAATCGAATGCAATAAAATTGCTGCAGTTGCAGTTTTATTTGTTGGCAATTCAATCGCTGATCATTTAGTTATTCATGCAGTTAGTCAGTCAGTCATTCGTTCACTCACTCATTTTAAAACGATATATTTTTTTATTTTTTTTTTATTTTACAATATATTCTACAATAACAAGTATGTGTAATAGAAGAAAAATTATTGACAATCAGTTCCTCATCACGACAATGAATTTTAAATTATGATTATTTAACTAAAATGGCAGGATTAACGATGATTTTATAAATTCAAAATTATGCGAATAGTTAATGGCAGAAAATTATACTTAAATTTTTAAATATTTTAATGTGTTTGAATAATTTTTATTTATTATTTTTTTAAAGTTTTTTTTTGTTAAGTTTTATGACATTTTTTGACGATAGAACAAAGTGCAGATAAAGTCAAATAAGCGAATAATTTAATGACAACGTACTTTTTTATGACACACATGTTAACGAAAAATGCTTAAATATGATTGCATATTTTAAGTAACAAGTGCTTAAATGATTTTTTTTTCATTATTTATTTATTGAATCTTCATATATTAAATATGAACTAAAAATAATAATTCAAATCTTATGCTAATACTTTATTTTATGTCCTGCCAGTGACAGACAAAATTTTTTTCATCATGGCTTCTGTTCACACATTTAGGGTTTTAGCGCTCATCTAAATGTGTAAGTGTTGCAGTGTCTCTTCTCCTTAAGCGAGAGTGGCCGCTATCATTACTATTATTATTACTACTACTATTACTAGTATAAACTCTTTAAATTTTGATTTGGACAAATTTTCAGTTGGGCTTCGGCTAATGGCTTGAAACTAAATCCGGAAAAATCCAAATGTTTGGTGATAAGTAGAACAAATGTAGTAATAGATGATGATCTGAATATTTATATTGCAGATGCTAGAATTTCTGTTGTTGCTACGGTTAAAAATCTATTACAATGTATAGGACTTTGACTTGGTCGGATCACATCAATCAGGCTTGTGGCAGGATATATGGTATGTTAAGGGGGTTGTGGATTACACTATATTTTACACTACTTAGGGTCATTATTACAACTTACAAATAGTTATTTTTAGGATGCTAACTGACAGATAAATAGTTTTTGGTTATTACAAGTTAACATTAACCTAAAAAGTGACTGATAAGCTAACATCAGGTTTGTCCTCATAGTAACTTTACAAGTGAACTTTAAGAACTTGAAAATGCCATATTTTCTGCTGAAGATATGGTAACTTCAATGACAGTTTTTTTGCCCTTTTTCTGGCAGACTCACTTTCATTATTTAATTTCGAAATTTTTTTTTTGTTAAGTGTGTATGTAGACCTTTTCACTTGTTAAATGTGTTATGTTTATATTGTTCGGCTTGAGGTCTGTTTATAAAATATAATAAAAATAAAAACTCTTGTTTTTGTTTTAATTTTTATTATTTATTTGTTCCAATATTTCGACCAACTTTGTTGGTCATCCTCAGGGAAATATTATGATCTAAAAATATTATACATTTTTAAAACATTTTTCTTAATTTAAATAACAAACAATTAATTTACTTAATATTTAATGCAGTGTTGTCCGATGTTGTCTTTTTAAGTTCTCTTCACTGACCGTCTAATAATTTTCTTTTGTTTATTAGTCTTGTGTTTGTTTATTGTATGACGATATATGTGAGCGCAATTATCGGTATCAGTTTTGTAGTTAATTCTCTTTTCGTTTGGTGTATTTATAATATGTAGCATCTCCTGCATGTATCGTTTAGTGTAATTATTCTCTCCCACAAGTATTCTCACCTTATCAAAGTCTGGTTGATGTCCCGTTTTTGCACAGTGGGCTGCTAATGCTGTTTTTTGTGTTAAAGGTTTGTCATTTGATTTTAAGTCGGATTTGTGCGATGATAATCTTGTCTTTAGTTTTGTCTTCGTTGTACCAACATATATCTTTTGGCATATGTCAGTATCGTCTCCCTTACATTTAAGCTGATATACTATATTGGATTTATCTAGTTTGTCTATTCGGGATTTCATGTTATTAAACAATCTGTTCATTGTGTTGCTTGTTTTCATTGCTAGTAAGTAATTTTCTTTGTTGTATATGTCTGAATACTTCATCCTTTCTGACAGCCCAGGTATATATTCTATCGACCTATATATCTTTGGTGGTTCCTCCGTCCTTTGGTTGTCATTTGACCAAGGCTTATTAATAACATATTTTATCAAGCTGTTTATAGTTTTGTATGGAAAGTCGTTTTTTCGTAATATATGTTTTATCTTCTTCCTGTTTTCCTCGTGAAATTCTGTATTACTAGTATCTAGTACCCTTGTTATAAAGTTTGTCGCCGTGTTTATTATTATCCTTCTAGGATGTTTGGAATAATAATTAATAAGTCTACCAGATGCTTGGGGTTTTTGATACCAGTTTACTTTAATAATATTACTTTTTCTGATAATTAAAGAGTCTAAATATGGTAATTGATTGTCCTTTTCTTTCTCCAGTGTAAATTGTATTTGTTTGTTATATGAGTTAAGACAACAAAGAAAATTACTTACTAGCAATGAAAACAAGCAACACAATGAACAGATTGTTTAATAACATGAAATCCCGAATAGACAAACTAGATAAATCCAATCTAGTATATCAGCTTAAATGTAAGGGAGACGATACTGACATATGCCAAAAGATATATGTTGGTACAACGAAGACAAAACTAAAGACAAGATTATCATCGCACAAATCCGACTTAAAATCAAATGACAAACCTTTAACACAAAAAACAGCATTAGCAGCCCACTGTGCAAAAACGGGACATCAACCAGACTTTGATAAGGTGAGAATACTTGTGGGAGAGAATAATTACACTAAACGATACATGCAGGAGATGCGACATATTATAAATACACCAAACGAAAAGAGAATTAACTACAAAACTGATACCGATAATTGCGCTCACATATATCGTCATACAATAAACAAACACAAGACTAATAAACAAAAGAAAATTATTAGACAGTCAGTGAAGAGAACTTAAAAAGACAACATCGGACAACACTGCATTAAATATTAAGTAAATTAATTGTTTGTTATTTAAATTAAGAAAAATGTTTTAAAAATGTATAATATTTTTAGATCATAATATTTCCCTGAGGATGACCAACAAAGTTGGTCGAAATATTGGAACAAATAAATAATAAAAATTAAAACAAAAACAAGAGTTTTTATTTTTATTATATTTTATAAACAGACCTCAAGCCGAACAATATAAACATAACACATTTTTTTTTTCACAAAAAAAACAATTTACCATAAAAACCAAAAATTAAGCACAAAAATTTACTTTTGCTTTCAATTAAAGAAACAAGCAAAACTAAGGCGTTGCCACCATGTATTTTAAAAGAAAAAAAGTAGTCGGTATATACTGCAATGTTGCCACAGTATATAAATTATATTTTTTATTTTATCGGACAGATGTAATAATGGAAAAACTTATTGGTCACTTTATCGTTCAAGATAGCTATTGTTCACGTTAACTATCAGCAACTTAATCATTAGGTTGTAATAATGGCCCTTAGAATAAGAACTGTAATTGCGAAGACTTGTCTACTGCCGACGCTACTGTATGCCTCTGAAATATATGCTGGCTGCAACTCAAGGGATATGAGAAAACTTACAACTACGTATAATAACATTTTTTTTTTTTTATTTAAAATTTAGTTGTATTAAAATACTTTACAATATTCTACTTTATTTAATTTGAATATAAATATTTAATGTTATCAAAACCTCTCGAAGTTATTATTTTTTATAAAAGAAATAATTATTCTTCTAAAAATATTAGTGTTTTCCTCATCTTTTATGTAAGTTGGAAGCTTGTTGTACATATGTAGTCCTTTATAGAATAGTGACCTTTGTGTTGCAGTGGTTGTTGCCTGTGGAAGCCTAAAATTCCCAACATTTCTCAATTGATGTATAAATATGAGCGTGTTAAATTCATTGTCCGTTACGTTTTTGGTCTGAAAAAATTTGAAAGAATAAGTTCGTATTCCTGCCGTTTATTTCATTTACCATTTAATATTGTTCTTAAATTTAGGAGCATTATCTTTCTACACAGGATTATAATAACTAAGGAACCAAAGTACCTGCACGATCGTTTGCTTTCGCAAGATCGCTTAGGGGGAAATCTATTATACAATTTCGTTATCGAAGACACGCATCAGAATGCCAATTTTTTATATTTAGTATACGTCTCTGGAATCAACATCCAAATCATTTGCAAACAACTTGCAGCGCAATAAAATTACTTTCTGATTATTTTCCCTAAAGTTTATCGTTATCATATTTGATTGTATTGCTGTTAAATTATTACATCTACTTATTATTATTATTATTATTATTATTATTATTATTATTATTATTATTATTATTATTATTATTATCAAAATTTAATATTTTTTAATCTTTTTTAGTTTCCATTGTATATGTATTTATTATATTATTAATCTTTATTTTTAGTTAGTTAAATAAAATTCCTATCTGCCTAGTATACCTTTCTGAATCTTATACTTTAATTCATAAGATATCATATCTTGTTGTATTAGAGAGCCAACTACATTGTGAAAAATAAAAGAAAATAAATGAATTTGCAAAAAAGAAGTTTGCAATCGAGACTAAGGGCAGAGTTGCTTCCAATAAGCCAATGAATTTGGACGGATTTAGTTAGCTTTGCCTCTATATGGCTTTTCCACGTTAAACGGCGATCTAGATGTATACCGAGATATTTTTTTAAATGCTAATTTTGAGGAATTATTTGATTATTGATTTTTATAGCGGGCGGCATGATTGACGACGAAGGGCAAACATTTTTGCTCATTGACCTTTAGCCTCCATTGTTTTAACCATATTTATAGTTGAAATATATGATCCTGTAAGAAACGTGATGCTTCATGACGGTTTTCCTGCACGCTTAGAAAAGCTGTATCATCAGCAAATGTTGAAGTTTGGGTGTAGTTGCTTGTTGGCATATCCGAGGCATATATTAAGTATAAAAGTGTGCTAAGGTGAGCCTAAATAATCATCTTCTTTAATAATAAATTTTTGACCGACTAAGTAGCTTTCTAACAGCTTGTGTGTGTTTACTGGTAAGTTTAACTTTAATTTATGTAAAAAGCCTTCGTGCTAGACTTTATCAAAAGCTTGAGAAACATCGATGAAGAGAGCGTAACAATTTGTTCTTTCTTCAAAGGCTTTTCTATATTTTACTATTCGATGGGTTTATTCAATTGTGCTGTGTTTTCTTCTAAGTCCGATTTGGTGGTTAGGAATTAGGGATGCCAAATGGGACCAGGTTTTTTGAATCCCGGGATTCGGGATTTTTTATTCAAAAAAACGGGATCCCGGGACGGATCGGGATTCTTCGGGATTTCATATATAAAGGCCAATTTTTTAAATTCATATACATTTTTATAATAAAATGTTTATTTATAAGTATTAAAACAAATAAATTCATGAAGAATATTAAACTCATTACAAAATAAAACAGTTTAATGTATTATTTTAAAGTAATATGGAAAAATTATGTATTAAAACTTATATTTTAAAAAGCTTCTAAAACAAACTAATGACGTCTGATAATCGATACCTTATTTTATTGAAAACATATGCTGCCGACGAAAGCAATGTTCGCAATAAACACTTCTGGGTGGTATCGTTAATAACACTGTGCATGAAATTGACACTTTTTTTCGTGACAAGCCGGGCACATGGCGTTTTAACATAATTCGGGGACGCTGAATCCAGTGGTGGCCGCGGTTTTTTCAGATTGGCTCTGGTTTTCGAGATATACCGTTATTTCGAAAATAGAGGAGGTTGCACAACATATATTCGCGTAACTCAAAAACGGTTTAGTTTATTGAAATTACTAAAAAAACCGAAATCGTTTCAAAAAAGTAAAACTCTTTTTCTAATATGAGTAGTCGTTATTGAAACATAATTTTTTTTTGAAAAAAAAATTAATTTTTTTATCAAAATTTCGAAATTTTTGTTTTTTAAAACTTCATACAAAAATAAAAATGCGGCTAGGCTTCTAATTTTTTGCAGACTTATAAAAAACGAAGCTACAAACAAAACAAGCCATAAGTTATTAAAATCTGTTTGCAACTTTTGATTTTATTCACAAAAGTCGACAAATTTTAATTCATTCACGTAGAAAAAAGACCACATCGAACTTTATCTTATGATTTTATTTTCTGGTGTACAAAATGCATTGCATGAAACATTTATTCACTTGTGACTTCTTTTTGTAACCAGTTAAAAATTAAAATCATTGCCAGTATGATAATATTAAATTTTTAAAGTTATTTTTAACGCAGGGTGACTCACGTTTATTTAAATATAGTTGTATTTAAAAAAAAAATACCACATATTACTAAATCCAAAATCTCGGGATTTTTAACTAAAAAATCCCGGGATTCGAGACTTAAATTTTTAGAATAATCCCGGGATTTCGGTATTCGGGATTTCGGGACTGGCATCCCTATTAGGAATACATCTATTTTCATTTAATATTGGGGTTAATTTTGATATATTAGAAAATAAGACCTACATGACTCAAATTTTGTGTGATCCTTTCCTGGTTTAGGTATCGTGAGATATATTTGGGGTAAATACATTAATTACAAGTTTCGAAATGGTGGTTTAGAGATAACTGGCCTTTTGTGATTTCTAGCTGCAAGCCATAATGAGTAGTTTGTTTGTGGAACTGCATCCAGTTCCTTAAGATATTTAACCAGAGAATCCGATTTCTGAGTCTGCAGTAACTTTCTTAGCCTTTCTGTACACTCTTCAATATATTCTTAAATTGAGGGGATCTGTGCAATTGCCACTCTCTTCGAGCTCTCTTTTTTTTCAGACAAGAACCGGTCGACATCTTTGGAATATATTTTAATACTTTTTGTTTTTTTGGCGGCAATACTACAATGTTGAACAACTTGTTTCAGATAACTGTCAAAATTAACAATAGAGAGATCTACATTCTCCGGTGTACTAAGCGAAATAGTTTCTGTGCAATGGGTACTGAGATATTTTTATATATTAACCACTTAATTTGTGTAGCTTCTGTCGCTTAGTAACCAGTCATAGGTACAATTCTATTGGGGTAAATTATAGAAACAATTGTAGGTGTATGGTCGGAAGATAATTCTAAGGAAGCTTCAACATGAATCGTTTCTATAGGGATGTTTTGAACCACGCCGAAATCGATGTTATCTATTATCTTGCTGATAAGTAGGCCAATATGTTGGTTGTATTAAATAAAACACGACCTTTTGGTATTTTAAGTTGTAACCCAGGGTCCTTATGATTTAAAATATTTATAATATTGGCTTTCTGAAATTGAAAATCTAGGTGGGGAGTATAAATACTACTACTAGCTTTCTATTTATTCCTTGTGTTAATACCCAACTTTTTCCACATTGTTTAGCACCCAGGGAACCCATATACTGTAATGTGTTAGTAATCACTATTTTAATGAAATAAAATTACATTTTTAATCTTTTTAAAAGCGTATTAAATTATATTTATGGAGAAATATGATTTTTTAACTTTGTTTTGCATAACGGCTAAAATTTTTAATTTTTTATACAGGACTGTATTTTTTAGACATACATGATTGGATATATTTTTTGTGTACTTTTATAAGAACATTTTTATAAGATGGAAATTAAAAAATCCCTCAAAAGTGTGAATATATGCAAAAATATGCATTTAAAAGCTAAATATGCAGAAATATTAATTTTCATTAATATATGCAATAATATGCAAAAACAAATCTATGCCATTTTCACGCAAACTTAATGATTTGGAAAGATAATTGGTCAACATCGTTCTTAGACTATCGATAAAAAGCATTTATTTGCACGGATATCGCATCCCTATATATATTTATTAAGTTTTATTTGATTTATACATACTAGGAAATGTCTTATTCAGGCCTTTTTTATTATTTATCATATTATGTATAAGTATGATTAAATGTATAGGAAATCTAAAATTGCATAATTTATATATTAGGCCGGGTATCCAAATACTGTCAAATGCTTTTTCAATATCTATTAGACAAGCGCCTGTGCATAATGATTTGTTTAAGTTCCAACACACGTTAGGAACTAGTTCATGTATTGCTTGAATTGTTGAGTGTTTGTATTTAAATCCAAATTGGTTATCATTTACCAATTTACTTGTTTTACAAAAATCTAATATATTGGTGTTATTACATACTTCAAAAACATGAGCTAATTGCAAATGATAAAAATCTAACAAATTCTGAGATAGATTTATTTCTACTTTGATTGAACGAATATATAACAAAATCAATAGAAAATGTTGTTCCTAAATTCAAGAGTAACTCCAAACAGAAAAAAGCAAAATTGTCACTATGATTAAAAATCATAATAGATTAGAATCTGTATTGTCAGGCTCAGAACTTAATTCACTTAAAACTTAAAAAAACTTATCAATGATAATTTTGTCCTAGCAGTTAATAAACATTTCCATGAAAAACTTCTAAGCATCGATCAAAAAACCCCTCAAACATGTTTACTGAAATTAAAAACCAATTCAAAACAACACAATCTCTAAAAATAGATGTTGTTAAAATACCAGAGGATAAAGAAGATAATAAAGAATTATAATAAAAGACGAAGAACATAAACTGAATGTAATTGGTTCCTTTTTATAATCAGTTCACTCTTATAAAGAGATTGACACTGATAATAATATGCATGTTGAAATTGATAATTGTTTCGCTAATTTTTTGCAAAATAAAAATGAATATGAACACAATAAATCAGCTATTACTACATTCAGTGCAAGTAAAAGGGCTAATCAACGCCGCGGTTTTTTCAGATTGGCTCTGGTTTTCGAGATATACCGTTATTTCGAAAATAGAGGAGGTTGCACAACATATATTCGCGTAACTCAAAAACGGTTTAGTTTATTGAAATTACTAAAAAAACCGAAATCGTTTCAAAAAAGTAAAACTCTTTTTCTAATATGAGTAGTCGTTATTGAAACATAATTTTTTTTTTGAAAAAAAAATTAATTTTTTTATCAAAATTTCGAAATTTTTGTTTTTTAAAAATTCATACAAAAATAAAAATGCGGCTAGGCTTCTAATTTTTTGCAGACTTATAAAAAAAGAAGCTACAAACAAAACAAGCCATAAGTTATTAAAATCTGTTTGCAACTTTTGATTTTATTCACAAAAGTCGACAAATTTTAATTCATTCACGTAGAAAAAAGACCACATCGAACTTTATCTTATGATTTTATTTTCTGGTGTACAAAATGCATTGCATGAAACATTTATTCACTTGTGACTTCTTTTTGTAACCAGTTAAAAATTAAAATCATTGCCAGTATGATAATATTAAATTTTTAAAGTTATTTTTAACGCAGGGTGACTCACGTTTATTTAAATATAGTTGTATTTAAAAAAAAATACCACATATTACTAAATCCAAAATCTCGGGATTTTTAACTAAAAAATCCCGGGATTCGAGACTTAAATTTTTAGAATAATCCCGGGATTTCGGTATTCGGGATTTCGGGACTGGCATCCCTATTAGGAATACATCTATTTTCATTTAATATTGGGGTTAATTTTGATATATTAGAAAATAAGACCTACATGACTCAAATTTTGTGTGATCCTTTCCTGGTTTAGGTATCGTGAGATATATTTGGGGTAAATACATTAATTACAAGTTTCGAAATGGTGGTTTAGAGATAACTGGCCTTTTGTGATTTCTAGCTGCAAGCCATAATGAGTAGTTTGTTTGTGGAACTGCATCCAGTTCCTTAAGATATTTAACCAGAGAATCCGATTTCTGAGTCTGCAGTAACTTTCTTAGCCTTTCTGTACACTCTTCAATATATTCTTAAATTGAGGGGATCTGTGCAATTGCCACTCTCTTCGAGCTCTCTTTTTTTTCAGACAAGAACCGGTCGACATCTTTGGAATATATTTTAATACTTTTTGTTTTTTTGGCGGCAATACTACAATGTTGAACAACTTGTTTCAGATAACTGTCAAAATTAACAATAGAGAGATCTACATTCTCCGGTGTACTAAGCGAAATAGTTTCTGTGCAATGGGTACTGAGATATTTTTATATATTAACCACTTAATTTGTGTAGCTTCTGTCGCTTAGTAACCAGTCATAGGTACAATTCTATTGGGGTAAATTATAGAAACAATTGTAGGTGTATGGTCGGAAGATAATTCTAAGGAAGCTTCAACATGAATCGTTTCTATAGGGATGTTTTGAACCACGCCGAAATCGATGTTATCTATTATCTTGCTGATAAGTAGGCCAATATGTTGGTTGTATTAAATAAAACACGACCTTTTGGTATTTTAAGTTGTAACCCAGGGTCCTTATGATTTAAAATATTTATAATATTGGCTTTCTGAAATTGAAAATCTAGGTGGGGAGTATAAATACTACTACTAGCTTTCTATTTATTCCTTGTGTTAATACCCAACTTTTTCCACATTGTTTAGCACCCAGGGAACCCATATACTGTAATGTGTTAGTAATCACTATTTTAATGAAATAAAATTACATTTTTAATCTTTTTAAAAGCGTATTAAATTATATTTATGGAGAAATATGATTTTTTAACTTTGTTTTGCATAACGGCTAAAATTTTTAATTTTTTATACAGGACTGTATTTTTTAGACATACATGATTGGATATATTTTTTGTGTACTTTTATAAGAACATTTTTATAAGATGGAAATTAAAAAATCCCTCAAAAGTGTGAATATATGCAAAAATATGCATTTAAAAGCTAAATATGCAGAAATATTAATTTTCATTAATATATGCAATAATATGCAAAAACAAATCTATGCCATTTTCACGCAAACTTAATGATTTGGAAAGATAATTGGTCAACATCGTTCTTAGACTATCGATAAAAAGCATTTATTTGCACGGATATCGCATCCCTATATATATTTATTAAGTTTTATTTGATTTATACATACTAGGAAATGTCTTATTCAGGCCTTTTTTATTATTTATCATATTATGTATAAGTATGATTAAATGTATAGGAAATCTAAAATTGCATAATTTATATATTAGGCCGGGTATCCAAATACTGTCAAATGCTTTTTCAATATCTATTAGACAAGCGCCTGTGCATAATGATTTGTTTAAGTTCCAACACACGTTAGGAACTAGTTCATGTATTGCTTGAATTGTTGAGTGTTTGTATTTAAATCCAAATTGGTTATCATTTACCAATTTACTTGTTTTACAAAAATCTAATATATTGGTGTTATTACATACTTCAAAAACATGAGCTAATTGCAAATGATAAAAATCTAACAAATTCTGAGATAGATTTATTTCTACTTTGATTGAACGAATATATAACAAAATCAATAGAAAATGTTGTTCCTAAATTCAAGAGTAACTCCAAACAGAAAAAAGCAAAATTGTCACTATGATTAAAAATCATAATAGATTAGAATCTGTATTGTCAGGCTCAGAACTTAATTCACTTAAAACTTAAAAAAACTTATCAATGATAATTTTGTCCTAGCAGTTAATAAACATTTCCATGAAAAACTTCTAAGCATCGATCAAAAAACCCCTCAAACATGTTTACTGAAATTAAAAACCAATTCAAAACAACACAATCTCTAAAAATAGATGTTGTTAAAATACCAGAGGATAAAGAAGATAATAAAGAATTATAATAAAAGACGAAGAACATAAACTGAATGTAATTGGTTCCTTTTTATAATCAGTTCACTCTTATAAAGAGATTGACACTGATAATAATATGCATGTTGAAATTGATAATTGTTTCGCTAATTTTTTGCAAAATAAAAATGAATATGAACACAATAAATCAGCTATTACTACATTCAGTGCAAGTAAAAGGGCTAATCAACTAAATTAGGATTATTTCGTAACAAGAGAATCAGTCGTTTACATTTTCCGACACTTAGGACGCAAATTATCGTCAGGGTTCGACAACATTCCAAATATTGTGTTAAAAAATATTCCGGCAGAATTAGCTTTCGAATACTGTATTCTTTTTAACAATATGCTTAATAATTCATATTTCCCTCGAGCATGGAAAACTGCAAAGGCAATTATCTTACCAAAAAAAGAAATGGATACGAGTTATCCAAGGAACTTGAGAGCAATTATCTTACTTCCTATTATCAGTAAAGTTTTTTTATTTTATATTAAAAAAATTAACTGAATTTTAATTTTACGTACAAAATATTGTGAGTGCGGTAACTGCTGCCCTCATTTTCAAAGAAATACGGCCGATTAATCGCACCAAACAGTCACTCTTGGATTCTCATTTGACCAAATGCGGCAATTCTGCTCAATACCGATTCCACAAAAAACCACGACAATCTGCTACTTATCAGTAGTCACTTTGGACATCATACAAATCCTAATAGTAGCAAGATTAATGTGAGATATACTCATATATTACCTAATTTGTTTTCAACTTCTCAAAATCGTATGTATAACGAGGTGTTTTTTGAATGAAATGTCATGTTACCATTTAACTTAACTAATGTTTTTCTAAGTCAGTTTAGTAATTATATAATACTTCTTACTATTTTATTCAAATGCTGGCCTTTTTTGTAATCTATTTCTTCTGTTATTCAAAACCATATGCAAAATCAGCATATGTGATATAAATTTTGTTACACAGAGGTTTCTGTTCCAACATGCAAATAAAAATCTTTAACATATTCAAAAATGTTACAATAAAAACGTGATTAAGACTTCTTGTTGTCCTATAAAAATGTTCGTAAACTATAACATTACCAAGATCACATCTCACAAAAATAACCACCTTTTAAAGACCAAAAAACATAAGAGAAAATATAAAATACAAGATATTGGTCAGGAGTGATAGCAGTGGACACCCTATCGATTAGAAATGATGATATGAAAAAAATTTATTTGTGAAAAAAGGAAATTTTGCAGGAATTATAAATAAGAATTAGAGAAACCTCAATTAGAAATTTGAAATTTAAAGCGGGTACTACAGGCTATTACACTATCATGTCAGGTATGTCCTTTTTTAGGAGACAATCAATCACTTAATGGTTAAGTTTTTGTTTCTGATGATGGGTACTATTTAATATTTTTTTTTTTTAATTTTCATATACTTCAATAAGGTTTTTAAAATGTGCGATCTGTCCAAGCCATATTCTCTCTTTAATTACGAAAACACAAACGAAATTTGCAATGTCTATGACATAAGGGCAATTACACAGAAAGAGAAAACTTTTACTAATTATTTTTAAACTTTCAAAACGAAGCAATTCAAAATGGGAAAAAACAACACAACGAAAGAAGGTAAACAACGACCTGCTTGCTTTGTGTAGAAACTATAGTAACACTACAAGAAGAAAAACATGTATTATTTTCATCTTTAAAAATTAAATTAAGAAGCAAAAATTCCCAAATTCTCTAATTAAATTAGTAATTTAATACATCAAATTTTCAAAGTTGATTGATTACGAAAACCATATCGGGCCTGCAAACAAAGGGAGGAATACAACAAAACTGAAACAAGCATGTGTAAAGGGTTAGTAAATAATAATATTCTCTATCTATTTCTAGGTCACTGGCGAAAGCGTTTAGGTTAGAATCAGTGTTACTTTCAGATTGTTTCAAGTAGGAATTCACGATTAAACCAAATTAGAAATTTGTTTATCAACGAATAAGCCGTACTTGAATCACGATGTAAAACTGTTACAAATATATGATGGTATAATGATATTCCATGCTCACATACCAACTTTAACCATGTAATACTCGCTTAAAATTTCTCAAAAGTCCAGATATATTCTTAAGGATTTTGCTCATATTTGAGTTTTCCTAAAATATTTTTTAATACCTTTAAAGATCACCAAAGTAAATTATAACCTTATCACCGAGCATAGAGTACAATTTAAACTAGTGCTGAAGGAACCACCAAGAAATATTTAAAACATCAAAAAAAAAAAAAAAAACATTTAGACATACCTACAAGTAATCGACTGACAAGTGTTAATTGAATTCATGTTGAGTGGTAATCATAATAATAACAGTCAACTATATGATAGTTTATGAAACGATCGCAACAAAGACATTGAAGTCGGACCAAACGAACAGAAAAGAAATAAAAATAAAAACAAAAACTAAAAAAGAGTCAACAAGAGCAATATCCGACCAGAAACATCATCATAATCGTTATGAGGATCATGAAGTCAATGATAAACGGGATGGCGATCAAAACCATCATAATGATATTGTCCCTCTTTTTATTCAGACTTAAAGCTGGCATTAACAAGACATGGCCAATGTAAAAAAAAGGACAACTCTGATGAAAAGGAAAAAAAATTTAAAGAAATTTGAAAATACTGACGCCATCAATATAAATTACTCAATTAATGTCATTTTGTCAGGTACAACAACATTTCATACACCACAATAAATACTTACGGCAACAACACTATAATCATAATAATAATGTTGCTGATAGCTGGCTGTTCTTGCCGTTGTTGTGCATTGGTGGTTGTGGTGGTGGTGTTGATTTTGATGTTGTAAACGTTGTAAATTATAATGTTCAATTTATAGATAAAATAATACTCACTTAAACATTTATATGACTACATAATACTTGAACACTGAATACACTGTTGTACGAGTAACAAACATGTTAAACAAAATTATAGTTAAGATATCGGCACACTGAAAGAAATGATGGTATTGCAAAAAATTATGTCTTATTTAAAACAAGTTCTTGTAAAATCAATTATTTACAATACTAATTGAACACAACATTTTTTTAGTGCTGGACGAGCGCGAGCTTCTTATTAACGCCAGCAACAAAAATGTTGCTTAAAGAAAGTAAAGATATATTTTAGCAGAGTTTTTTTTAATTATTTATGAAAATATTTGGCCCTACAATTGTGTGTGCATTAAAAGTTTATGAAGAACATGCTCTCTCCGGAACTAGTTCTGAAAATTAGTTTTAAAGCAATCAGATTAACGTTGAAGTTTAAGTTTCGGAAAATTTGGGAGCATAAGATTTAAAATTAGATGCATTATTTTCAGTGCTGTTAACTCTTCGGCAACAGGAATGTCTTAATTTCCAGTAAAAATTAGTGGCTAAGCAAAATTTGATTATAAACACGCATCAGTACTTTTAATAACTAAAAAGTTTCATTATCTCAGTTTTATTTTTATTTATTTATTTCATATTATTCTCAAACTCTTGGGAAAAATAGTGAAGAAAAAAATTGGGACTTTCTTCTACCGCGGCTGCTAGATTAAAAAAACCGAGATCAAAATCGATCATTCTGTGAAACATCATATGATGCAACAGTAAATATATTTTGTTATTGTTGTCGTAACAAAATGCAGTCAAATTATCCATAATTTGTATTTATATAAATGTCAGATTTCAGACAAACTTAAGATTAAGATTTAAGGCCAATTTTTGAGTACCAAAAAGAAAACCTTTTTTTTAATATTATTTGAGGTCGCTTTACACGAATATGGGATTTATATGTTTTACATAATTATTATTATTATATTATTGTATTATATTATATTATTATTATTATAATGTGCGTTTTGGTGATATTTGCGAAAAAATATGGTAATACTACCAGGAATAATACACCCTATCAAACATCTGTATAACACAATTATAACCCCAAGTACCTTTCCGACGGAATGGAATATGCCAAAATCATTCCAGTACCAAAAACAAATAATGAATACCGCCCGATATCAATATAACCATACCTTTCAAAAGTTTTTGAACGACTTATACATAAACAAATCGTTGAATATATAAATCAGTACAGTTTATTAACTGATCGTCAATCAGGACCTAACCGATGTAATCGAAGCCATAAGAAGCAACTAAGATGATGGGAGAATTTTATTTTTGGTTTTACAAGTGGGATCTGAAAATAAATTTTTTTAAAATGCATTGGCATTCGTCAAGTACAAGAGACAATTTTACATTATATAAAACCGTACTTATTTATTTAAGCCAACAATAATTTAAATAAGTTTTTTAAAGTTTCTGAAAGATACTTGAATAACAATAGACTGAGTTATTTTTAATTTTCTTAATAAAAAGGCGATTTTTTACTGAAATTTTTTAAGTTTTTAATGCATATGTTTTTTTTTCGAGTGAATATTTTGGATTTTTTAGTGCATATTTAATGCGAATAATTTCGATGATCACATGAGTTGGCGACCAATTGACATTGCCACCATTGTTTCGTTAGCTGTGTGGCAAGTGGCACCGTCCTGTGGAAGTTCGTTATCATCTGACAGCGAAAGCCATTCACAGTTACTGCCGGACTGGCCTCATTTTGGAAAAAATACGGCCCGCACCAAACAGTCACTCTTTGTAGGTGCATTGCTTTTTTAATAATCACTTTTGGATTATCATTTCAATATTAAAATGGGTAAGGTAGACAGAGGAGGAGCACTTTTTTTTTGATAAGGGCTGGGGATGAGGAACCCACCATAAGATGCCAATATTAGGTATTGCATATGTTAAGAGCCGCTGCACCCATTTTCTTGAATTTTTTTTCAGTAGCATCGTCTAAGCCTTGAAATTGAAGGCGCAGCTGGAACAATACCCCGGGAGGATGTACATATATATTCAATATCGCGTAACTGAAGAACTATCTTAGCTAGAGTCTTTAAACGTAGTTAAAGCCACTATTATAGTGATCTATAAATTTTTAAATAACAATCCGCGGGGTAGAGGAAGGAAGAGCGAAATTATTAAATTCCGAATATCTGAAGACAAATGTCTTCAAGCTTTATAGGATCCACTCTTATGGTAAGCTACACCTTTCAAAATAAAATGACAATATAGATTTCTTCATAGTTGGAGTACTTTACAATGAAGGTGTTCCAATTTTTTTCAAATAGCTTATATAAAAATGCACAACATATACATATCAATAGAGCGGGTTCTGTAAAAGCAATCAAATTTGGTACAAGATGCTTTGTTATCAATACACGAGATCTGTTTTAAAAAAATTTTACTAATTGTATTTCGGTGGGGTAGCAAAGCGCACCGGGTTAAGCTAGTGTTCTATAATGTTTCAAAAAATGTTAGCAAAGACCGCAGCACTAACAGCTTGTGTGTGTATTACGTATGTTTTGTTTGTGTTAAATTATTTTGCTGGCTTTTTGTTTTATTTTCGTATGTGTATTTGGTTTTTGCAAAAAAAATTTTGGTTTTTTTACCATCCGAAAGGGAAGAACTTAATGAACCGAAACGAGTACAATGGAGTTTGTAGACTTAAAAAAAAAACGAACAAAATTAAATGTTCTCATCTTTGATCGAGTTTGATAAAAACAGTATTATATTTGTGTTTGAAAGATGACTAACAGTTAAAAGTAATTTTTTAATGATATTCTACACAAACACTATAAGCGTTCGTGTTTTCCACAAATCTACCGAACCGAACACTAAGGAGCGATATTTAGTGTTTATTTTCGAACACTGTTTAGAAATTTTCCAAGGTGAGTCAGACAGCAAAAACTTCACATACATATGCATTCACATTCCTGAACGCATTACCTTTCAAACCCAATTGTTACATGCAGCATTAGATTACGCCAATTTATAAACCATCTTCTCTTAATTCTCACTGTAACTCGCATATTCACGAAGCTTATTTGTCTAACCTGGCCTTTAAAGACAAAGTGCATTTTCGAAAAACTCAATACACTCTAACGTTTTTACTTAAACGATCACAGTTTATTGATAATTCATATTGAGAAAATGTATAACTTAATAAACATAAAAATCTTTTCAGTGTATTTTCCATACAATGCTTTGTTTAATTTAAACAGTCATGTTCAGTAACAGCACATTTAATTAGACATCATACAAACATAGTGTTTCTAGAGATTTACAATTTTAATCTCTCTAACCTGTATCCCTATACCCTAAAGATTATGACCTAAAGTTGTAAATAACAACAATTTTGGCAAGACTTTTTTCATAACAAACTTAAGGGTTTAATCACATTAGCTAGTGGCTGTATTTCAGAGATAAAGTTTAAATTTAAATTAAAAACGTGATACTTTTAACATTCACCAAGTATCAGCGTTTGATTGGTGTACAATTTTTTCTTTCGAAATAATGTCTTTATAATAATTTTAAATTTAGAGTGGTTTCATGTTTTAAATTTATTTATAATTGAATCTTTATTTTTTGCTAGTGCTCTGTCAAACTCTATCTAAACAACACGCATAAGATTTGTGACGCCTGCAACGCCCTCTACGACTGCTGTTTACATAGCAGTAACAATAAAGTCAATTTAAATATCTAATACAATAACAACAAATACTCAATTAGAATACAATGAAAAATTAAAAAAACAAAATCCAAATCAAGTCATTGTTAAGAGATTTAAAAAATATTGAACCATAATAATTAACTTGCAATCACTAATGGTTTTTCGAGAAGAAAAAAAGGGGGTATTCCATAAAAATCAAATAGTGGGGAGTATCTAAACCAATGGTGTTTTCTTTATTGACGAAAATGTTCCATATTTGCCGGCGACTATGTTTGATTCTAAAAATTTTTGTTGAGCTGTTTATGGTTTTTAATCCAAATTTGTATAAATGCTTCAGAGAATTATCTCGATAATTATAGAAGGATCTATAACAATTATGTGTGAAACAAAATAACGGCCATTTAATTTCTCGCGCAAAAAAAATACCGCGAATAGTGTTCGCTATTGCGAGATGATAACGGACAGAGCAATTAATGATTATATGAAATTATGACAGACCAAATTTTAGTATAAAGCACTTTTTGTTTCGTTTTTAGACGTGCTAAAGCCTTTTCCATAGTCCATGGTAAATTATGGACCGATCCTCTCGAGCTTTGGCGGTGCAATTTGTAATTATTTGAAACCCTTAGTAAGATATAAAATGATTTCTAGTCATATAAAAACGAATTCTGACGCCAATTAATTTTTTTTTTTTTTTTTTTTTTTTTTTTTTTTATTTATTTTTATTTATTTCATTTTAGTTACATTTAATTAAATATTGACCTTGCGAAGCCATGTTGGCTTGTCTGCAGGTACAGTATTCAAAAATTAAATTTCTATACAATTATATTAATTATTAATTTCAAAACAATGTATGTAGCTTAATTACTAAAAAGAGTTATTTATAATTCAATAATTCAATTAGATATAATTTATCGACTAATAATTACTTATTGTATATTCACAAAATATTGTTTAATTGCTTTTTTTCTTTTGGGGCAATTTACTGAAATATTAATAATATCCAATGGCATAGTATTAAGTATCGTAGGTAGTACGACGGCTAGTGTATTTTTTCCGTAATTGTTTTTGTATTTCGGAATTTTGAATCTTCCTTCCTGATTTCGCCGAGTTTGGTAGGTATGATCAATTTTGTTATATTTAAGATTTGTATGTCCTTGAGAGTTGTATTTCCTATATTTCCGTTGATATTGTTGTTGGTGGTATTGTTGTTGGTGGTATTGTTGTTGGTGGTATTGTTGTTGATATTAGTAGTGGTATTGTTGTTGATATTAGTAGTGGTATTGGTGTTGTTAGCTATGTTATTGTTGGTTGATGAAATGTTATTATTTACCGTATTGTTCGTAATGTTATTGCTGATGTTGTTGTTTGCATTATTGGTGCGATTATTGTTAACTCTGTTGTTGTTGATTGAGTTGTTGGTGTTCCTGTTACTATTGTTGTTGTTCGTGTTGGTGCTATTAATATTAGTAATGTCGCTGTTGCTTCTGTTGTTGTTATAGATGTTAATGCTATCATCATTGTTGTTGCTGTTATTGATGTTGTTATTGTTGGAGTTATAGATGTTATTATTGTGGCTGGTGTTATGGATGTTATTGTTAATGTAGTTATCGATGTTGTTGCTAGTGCAGTTGATGTTATTGCTAGTGCTGGGGGGGGGGGGAGGTGTTGTTGGTGCTAGTGTTGTAGGAGTTGTTGTTAATCGTTAATGTATTATATTGGTGATAAGTTCGTGCGTTAGTGTTTGCATCCAGTATTTTTATTAACTGGTTTTGCGTTTGTTGTAGCTTTTTGCAATGGCTTGAGTTCCCCCAGGCTGTGATGCCATGTCTAATGTTAGATTCTACTAACGCAAAGTATGCCTGCCTCAATACCATTTTGTTTGAGTGGAATCTTAGGTGGTATAGCATGTATGAGGCTTTCCTTAGCTTTTTTCTAAGATATTCTATGTGTTCACGCCACTTAAAGTTATGATCTACTATTACTAATACAACTTAATGAAACAAAAATAAAAATTTTTAAAGGGGTTTGTTTCACATTTCGGTTCATAGCTGTTTTCATATGCGTATGCTGAATTTTAATCCGAAACTGCTTACGATAGCGTGTTGAGCGTGTTTTCTACAGACGGAAGGACAGACAAGGGGACAAGGCTAAAAAGACCTAGACTAACTTAGGTACCCGAACGTATATATTTAATGGGGTCTTGGATAAATAATAAAAAATTTTATACGGAATAACAAACTTGGTATACCTACCCATCATTCACCACAAGTTGAGGTGGGTTTAAACAAAAGACTTAAGACACAAGCAATTTTTAGTATTGTTGGTTGACGTTTAACTAGTTTTTCAAAACTTAAAAATGTCTAATGCATAAATTAAATGATCAAATTTAATTTTAACTTGCAAGCACATTTTTCGTAAATTAAAATTATTCTATGGAACCCCCCATATCCATTGTTATTATAATTTTTCTTAATATTAATGCCTCCACAAAAAGTAGACAAAATAAAAAAATTAAAAAAAAAACAACACACTTACAATTTAATTTAAAATAAATCCGTCTTAAACAATAATAGCTGTTGAAAGAACAGGTTGTTGTCAATCTTAGAATTTAAAATAATTCATAATAACGATTCTGTATAGTTTTTTTTTTATCTGAGATGTTTTGTTTTTTTTTTTAGTTTCGCTAATTCAAAAATACACATGCATATCTCAGTTAGAAAAAAATATATTATAATATTTTAAAATGTACAGAGTTCAAATGTGCACATACTTTTACATGACAAGTTGAAGTTTAACAGTTTTGCATGTGCGATACAAACTCACGAACAAATGTATGTTAAATTTATTTAAAGTATTTGAAATAATCAACTAAATTGTTTGGCGAACGGAAATTAAAAAAGACATACATAACAGAACCTTAAAAATGTTAAATCGAGACATTTGTGAATGACGAATTAGAAAATATGAATTTCTAACTTTGCGACTTAAGTTTGAATTTATTGCCCTATACGACATAACGTGACTTTATCTTTTCCTTGTTCCAATAGAAGAATTATCTCGAAAGTAATTTTGCTAAAGTATAGGTTGAATAATAATGGTTTATTAAAATCATTTGGTTCATAGCCACGTTATACGAATCTATTTTAAACAGTATCTGTGAAATTTTAACTATCGAAGAGTTCACCACCTACTCCAAACACCAAAGATTTTATGATTTGTACCCTTCGATGTTCTATAACCTTGGTGCCACTTGAATTTGAAAAGGAACGCAGATCAATTAAAAAGACGATCACAACTATATTGATAACACTCATTTATAAAAAAAAATTATTATGGTCGGTGACGACAAAATTGTTGGTGCTACCGCCGACAGCAACAGACAGCGTCATATTAACATTAACGAAGCTGCGAAAATCGCAAGAGTGTCAGTATTAATTCCTCCATTCTAGCAATACTCTACAGTTGTAGCAGCCATCAAAAGCAGCATTTTGTCAAGTATCAGTGATATTGTGCTACGTTTAAGGTATGGATGTCTCAGAGCAGAAACGCATAAAAAAGCTTTCACATGATTTGGAGCTTGGCGTCCAACACAACTGCTTCGAGAGATGTGCGATTACGCAGACAACGAAATGACCGCCAACATGCTCGATGAGCCGACTACCTCCAAATGTGCGTACCGTTATTTCAATATGTAGTGATACGCCTGATAAATTAGCTATACTCGCTGACAAAATATGTAAGATAAGCAATTTACCACACGTCAATGCAGAGTCTGTGCCACAAAACGTATCTTCAGAACAATCAACACTACAACAACAAATCAAATTACTTATCAAAGAGGTCGCTGAGTTTAAAACAAAGTTCTCCCATCGTCCACGAAGCAGATCCCGCTACCGTTACGCCAAATCAAATGAAGTACGCTGGTATCACCGCGAATACTGCGACAAAGCAAAAAAGTGTTTGAAAATAACAACAGTCCAACAGGTCCAAAAATACCTCTCTCGAGTAAAAGATATAAACAGAATTAGTAAAGTAAACTTTGTCAGTGCAAAAGCAATGATTCCAAAAATTATCCTGTGGTCTAGACAGACCCTGAGGTGCACATAGCGAACTAGATGTGATCCACTTGCTTCAAAATTAGTTTTATTCGATTCAGGACCAGTAAAATCCATAGGCTTTGTTACTTAAACCTTTTGCTTCAATAAAAGATATTGCATATGAATGTGAGATATGGTCTGGCCAGACCATGTAGCCTGTCTAGGAAAAATTATATGCAGGCGATAAAAACTATTATAAAAACTATTATATGTGCGCTATCAGTGCTTAATTCCCATTTCATATTATTGATAAACTGAAATTTATTGTTAATTGGCCAGATCGTCAGGAAACTTCATCCGAAGATTTTAGAAAAACTAAAGTTATTATACAAATGAAACTGTTAAGCGAATAAGAATTATAAGCCCCAGTTTTACTTGTATCAATATCAAAGCTTAAACAGCAACAACAGTATTCTTACAGTCCCGACAACAATTGGTTGATTTTTGGCAACTCTAAATATAATTGTAAGTGGGTAAAGAAAAAACAAAAATTAAAGCAAATTAGTTAATTTTATTTTGCCAGTTCAGTTTTATTTACACTGCCACATTCATATTAGTTATCAAAGATTTTTTTTTTTTTGGGATTCAAAAAATTAATTAACAAGGTTTCGTTTAAATATGCTAAATTCCCTTTTCATACTATTGATAAACTGAAATTTATTGTTTATGGGATAAGCTTTGTTTTTTTTTGTTTAACATAACATACCTTTGGAACTCTGTTTGTTCTCACATAGCCAAATTATTGTCAGGTGCTTAAAAAAAATCGTGAAAATAGTGAAACATTAGCTTCTTGACAAGTTCTTGATTTTTATAAATTAATTTAAATTTATATTGTTTTTTTTTCCTTCAACACTTTTCTTAAGCCTGACTTAAGAAATAATAAAATGTGTAAAAGCAAAAAATGAAACAACATCAAAATTCTATTAAATTTTATTTAGTAAAAATGAGTGGGTGACTGTATGTATTGTTTAATTGCTTTTGTTGTTTCAAATAAATTAATAATCATAGAAAAAAGTTTAAGATCAAATGATTTAAAAGTAACTAAGAAACTTATTCTACAATTTATACGGTTAGTATTATTTAATTGATTTTGTTTTAGTTGCCAGCGTAAAATAAATAAATAGAAAACCTTATATCCGTTGTTTTACTTCAAGTTTTTAATTTTTGCTTTAAGAAATAAAACGAATTGTAGTTTTATTCAATTTTATCATTCTCATTGGTTTTATTATTTGATTTGCATATCAAATTCGTTTAATATAAATGTCATATACGAGTATTAACCTGAATGCAAATCATATTTATTTGTTTTGATTTAACGTATAAATTAGCGATTTACGGGCTTGTGAAAATCAATTTAAATGAAGCAATTAATATTAGCTAGTATGTATGTATATGTATATTGCAATAATATTTCAGATTATTTAAAACAGATTTCTATCATATCCGTTTATTAAGTGTTAATATTAAATATTTATAAATTATGTTATACTCGCAAAAATATAGGGGAGAAGGTATTATGTGTTTGAGCTAGAGTGTGTTGCAATAAAATGTATATCCCTTAGTATGCCAAACGACTCAATGTTACTTTTTCAATCAATCTAACGATGTCCATCCGTTCGGCTGGAAGGCTGGCTTTCATTGTACCCCGTGTGCGTGAAGAATAAGTTAGGATTTTGGAGATAATTTTATAAAATTTGGCTTATGCATCATAATTGTAATAAGTACAAAACATATCGAAAATTGTCAGAATCGATTTATATTTTTACACATTTCGGAAAAGAGTATGTGTTTCCATAAACCATTTTATTAAGGTTTATGGTGGTGTTTTCGAAAAATTGAGTTTCCTTGTTTTGCCAAAAAAAAAATAATTTTCAATTTATTTTTATATAATACAGAATTAAGGCTTATTAATCATAAGTGGAAAAACATTACCTTTTTGACTCAGCACGTCTAATAACCTTTTTTACGAAAAAATTAAGTTACCCAGTTTTAATAATTTGTGGAAAAACAATAACTATTTGACTCAGCACGTTAATTCACCCTTTTTTTACCAAAAAATGCAGTTACCCAGTTTTTCCAAAAAATATTTATTTTTCCTTTTATTCTTATTATATACGGCCACAGAAACACAAAAATACAAAATCTCGATAATGTTTGGCACAAAAAAAAATCTTATATGAATCTTAAACTCATAACATAATTTGTTTTGCGGGAAAATTTATCTGCAAATTCTGGGGTGAAGGGTATCATGTGATCGGGCTTGACCGACTATACTTGCTTACTTGGTTTATTAAAAGTATTAATAATAAATTTGTATTAATTACAGCAAAGAAAACCTCCCATAGTGTTAAGAATATTTAATTGAATTTCAATTATTAAAGCTAATTTGGATAATGCTTTTTTTCAATTAACATAATTTCAAATTGTGTAATTATAAGAAAATGTGCGGAGGAGCAAATGTAAAAAAATTGTTTGGATACTCTATTTTAATAGTTAATGAAATGTATTAAATTTCTTTTCGTTTTGTCAAATAAACTTTACTAGTAAATAATATTTAAGCCGAATTTCTCGGCCTCTGGCAAAAATCTTAATTTCGGGTGGAATTTTGTTTGGGGACTCTGTGAAATAAAAGACAAATTTTGTTTTGCTTTTAGTGTTGTAAAAAGCTTATGCACAACAAATATCTAAAATATGATGTTATGTGGGTATAACTTTAAGACTTTCGAGCTACTTAACTCATATTTCTTGTTCCTATTGTTGCCAAATTTATTCAATGCAGAAATAGTTTCATGTTTGTACGGAATACTCCTGTTATTGCTGATTTTGTATAACAGTAAAAGATAAAAAAAATGAACTTAAGTTAAGAAGTGGTAATTTTTACTCCAATCTTGACGTATCTCCAAAATACTCCTAATAATAATGACCAATCTCAATCTAACCAACTCAAAGTGTTCTTATTAAAAAAATTAAAATTTTTCAAAGAAAAAAGTTTTCTAGTGCTCCTGCGCTTTAACCTTAATGTCTACAACCAGCTACCCGGGTATGTTTTTCATATTCAACTAGATATATTTGCGTCACCAGATCCCCTAAAATATTATTTTTTAATATATCAAAAAAATAATTCAAAAAATGTTTCTGTTGGAAAAAATCTATATACAACCGGCATACCTGGGTAAGCACAGAACAATTCAAACAAATTTTTTGATTCATAATTCAAAAATGTGTACAAAGTTGTAGAAATGTTTAATTTAATTTGTATTTTTTTTTTTAGTTTTAGCAACATTAGAAAATTGCATCTGTTTTTAAAAATAGACTAGAGGTACAGAGATTCATAAGTACCCAGCAAAAATTATTTTAACACGGTGATGTCATTAGAGGCAAGTACTGACAACCCTCGCTTATAAATAGGGAGTTAAATAAGTCATTAACACATTCGCTTGGAAAAAGGTATTTATTAAAAAATTGTGTTTTTAATTTTATTTACTTTCTAATACTAAATTTGACTACCATTTAAAATCAATTTGTATTAGATTTGAATAAATAAGACCTTAGACACATTTTATTATGAATTAATTATAAAATTCGTTCATTAAGTCATTAACAAGTACTTAAGTATCAGGTTATATGTCAGTTTATTTAGTTTGGGAATTTATGGCAAGATTTTACGTTGTC
This sequence comes from Pollenia labialis, assembly GCA_949318255.1. Classification (NCBI taxonomy): domain Eukaryota; kingdom Metazoa; phylum Arthropoda; class Insecta; order Diptera; family Polleniidae; genus Pollenia; species Pollenia labialis. Next base: position 113,078,566 of record OX439141.1, read on the forward strand.
GTAGAACTCTGTCGGCTTCTTTTTTCATAATTTGCGCAGCAACTTCTTCAGTTTTCTGAGAACAACACAAAACAGTAGGACAGTTTGAGAAAATTCACTTCCGAACTACACAACTAACCTGGGTATGATGGTTGTATATTTAACGAAAAGCTTTCAAAAAATTCCTATATTTTATAAAAATGTAAAAGCAAAATAATTAAACAATGACAAAATGTGCTAAAAACAAAATATTATTATTATTAATTGCATTTTGATTTGTTTTTTGGGGGAAATTTTTTCTCTCCCCATTTTAATTCGTGAGTTTATTTGACAGTTCAAAGCGGGAACTTTTCTCACAAAAATGTTACAGACACATTTTTTCTGTTAACTGGAAAGTAATTTCCTTACGTGACAGCTGTTTGTTTCAATATATTGCATTTTTGTTTCATTTTACACATTTCAATCGAAAAGTTTCTCGACTAAAGAGTTACAGAACATGGGCAATGGTTACTAGTCAAATATATTATTCTTTAGTTCTGATGTGAACTTCCCGGGACTCTCAAAAATGTATGTACTATGTCTATTATGCAGCAGAATGATTTCTAAGACGACAAATCTCAACCCAGGTAAGAAATCATAAAATTCAGTTAGTAGAAACCCAATATCTAAATATTTAGAGAACTGAGGTACCCCAACAAACCAGACGATTCCAATATGACACTCTTTCGAAATTCGTAGATGAATTGAAAGAAAATTTGTACGCAACCAATTCAATGTTTCTCTAGAGGCTTAGCTTGTCGCATCGATATGTTAGCACCCATATCAATAAAGAAAATCCAAAAAATGGGTGAACATGTCGCGATATCGTCAATGATAAGTGAGTTTTTGGAAACGGCCTTATAACAGCACTACAAAGTAATGCAATATTAACAAATTTGTCTCAAAAATGTTATTATTTTTACCAAAATCTTTCAGTTTGTCTTAATTAAAACTAATAAATTGTCGATATTGCTACACTCAAAAGAAAAATCAATCCATCCGTACTCAAATCAATCCGAAGCGGTATTAATAGTACGGTGAGTGCTAATTTTCTTGCATCAAGTACGGATTTTCAATTGCAAAATAATTAAATTATCCATATTCAATACCGATTTCGTACTTGAAATAATCCGAAAATGAGAACAATTTAAGGAAAACTAAGATTGCATCAATCTCAAAATGCGCTTGATTCAAGTAATGTAAAGTTGATTTTATCCCGAATTAGAAAGAAACAATTATTATGATTGATTTACTTACTTGTATTAGACCTTACAGAATGATAAAACACCAACATCAGGGCTGATATGGTTTTTACTTTAAAAATTTTATGTACATATTTAATCAAAAATTTAAACTAAATGAGAAGCAAGAGTTCAAATTTACTTTTTAACCCTTTGTTGTACACATAAGTCTGGCAAGACCTTTTTTCAATGTGTATAGAAAATCAAAACATGCGTAAGCCGGAGGTTTAAACACAACGAAAAGTTTAATCTTTTTTTACTTGATTTAAGAATTGTATACTTATTTCAAGAAAGGCCGGGATTGATTTTCGAAATTAATCCTATTTAGGATTATTTTGAGTACATTTCACTGTGATTCGTACTTGAATTTTTGAGTACGACTCGTACTTAAAGTAATTATAAAAAACTTGTTTATCCCGAGTGGTTTTCTTTTTGTGTAATGATCGGTTAGTTTCAATTTGTGCACAAACAAAATATAATAAGGCCTTGATTACAGATACGTTCAAATAATTTTAATCTTTAGCAAATTAACGAGATGTTTTCAACGTTCGAAAAATGGCAATAATTGGTTGCTTATGTACACTCACAATATTCTGTACGTAAAATTAACTGAAATTGTAATATAAAATAAATGAAAGTTCAATTAAAAACCGGTCTGCCTATTTTTCATTTATTTTTAACAAAAAGTTCATTTAATTTTTACTGTCAAAAATTCAACACCATATTCAGTAAAAACGATTAAATATTCAGTTATTTATTAAAATTTTACTGTCAATTTTTTACTGTCAAATTGACCCCATATTCAGTAAAAACAATTAAATATTCAGTTATTTATTAAATTTTCGTTTACTTCACAAAAGAGCCGAATTTCTAAAAAATTCCAGACAGACACCTGTCCGCTTGTTTTTTTTTATAAGCGAGAGAGGGAGAATATTTGTATTAACTTACCCAGTTACACACGTTTGTTTTACTTTTGTTGTACTGACCACGTTGTTTACAGAAGAACTCTCAATTATAAGACACCAGCAGCATGACCGATATGGCTTCGCAATTATTTTACTTTTAAAATTTGATGTGGGTATTTAACTAAATTATTTTAACAAATAGAAAATGGGTATTGCTTACACAAAACAAGCAATTCATTTTTTATAGATAAGTAAAAATTAATTTTTGGTAGTAAAATTATATAAAATAACTGAATATTTAATTGTGTTTACTGAATATGGTGTTGAATTTTTGACAATAAAATTTTATAAAATAACTGCATATTTATTTGTTTTTACGGAATATGTAGTTAATTTTTTGACAATTAATTTATAAAAGATAACTGAATATTGATTTGTTTTTACGGAATTCGCGGTTGAATTTTTGACAGTAAAAATTAAATGAACTTTTCGTTGCTTTAAATTACATTTTCATTTAATTTTACATAAAGAAGAATTTAACTTAATCAACGGACAAAATTAACTGCAACTGAAAATCCGTATTAATATGCACTTAGTTTTTTGAATAACTGTTAGAATAAAAAGTTAAAAATAAATTTGCTTGGAATTTTAAATGTTTATTTATTTAAAAATGACTGAACGGAATATTTCTTAAATAAACTACAGTCCGTTACTGTAATAATATTGTGAGTGTACCCATTGAAATAAAAATTAAATTCGTGTGACAAAATGCTTTTTATTAATGAACTTAATAAGTTGTTGTCGTTGGTATTGGCCGTTTCAATATTGGATAAAATCCAAATCCCAACCTTAAATTCGCTCTGTGTTTGTTTCAGATGGGCCCTTTTTTCATAAATAAAAAAATATATTGTAAGATAAGATAAACTCAGTTATTGTTAGTATATTGTTCGAGCTTTGGTATCGTAGCAAATTATATTTGTGTGTTTGTAATTCTCATTCACACTACAGTCTAATATCTTTAACTTTTCTTAAGTTCTTGAGAAAAGGTTTCCTGATGATCCCGAAAGCGCATAGCAACTCGCTCATCCCCCAACAAAAATTTCAGTGTATTTATCAGAAATTACAATTTGGAATTAATCACAACGAACAAAATCTTTAAATTGTAATCTTCAATGCTTTTCAGTAACCTCTGTTCGAAAATGATAGCACCAAAAATATACACAATATTGCAAAACCGAACTGATTTAAGTAGATTCTACGCTTTATTTGAAAATTTCTACGAAAACATATTTTATTGCTAGCAAAATAATCAATTCGTTTGGCCGCAATTTTAATCTCCAAATATACCAAAAACTCACATGTCATTTTTCTTAATACTATAAAGCCATGTAAGCTAATTTACATTTATGAGTTCTCTATAAACCACACAATTTTCAGCTAAAAACCAAAAGAAAAAATTAACATGTTTAACAATGTATGAACATAATTTCACACCTCACCATAAAAATATGCGCAAAAAAGCAACATTCGGAATAAAAAAAAAAAAAAACTGGACAAAAATAAGTATATAAACAACAACTTTCCACTAAACATTTATTATCTGACAAATGTACAAATTAGTAAAACAAAAACATTAAAATCCCTCTTCTTAACACTCACACAAACGCAAAATTAACAAAATATGACGTTGGCAAAAAAAAGAAATCGTGGCTAAAATAAAAGGGAGAAAAAAACCGCATGCAACAAGATACAGAATAAAGAAAGAAACAAAATATACCGCTAATGAGCTGAACACAATAATTGCGGAACATTTGTAAAAGGACTAGGGTTAATAATTTAGGCTTAAAAAACAACTTAAACTACGGGAAAAAAGTGAAACAACATGAAAATGTCTTAACACAAACGAACTTAAAATAAAATACAAAGGAAACGATATAATAACAACAACAAAAATTTTAATTTCAACAACTACAAAAACAATTTATTCTACTTCTTGGTGAGAACACAGTGGTGTAAAGTGAAAAAATTTTAATAAAATATTTAATATCGTCATCTTAAAGGCCTAATAACTAGTCTGCAAAAATTTCAAAATTGAGTTTTTTTATGGATTTTTTCCCTGGTACTCTGTTCAACATTTCACGTGAAATGCTTTCAAAAAGCATCTACGAAATAATGTTGATAAAGTTGTAATCTGTTCATTTTGTGAAAAAGTTCCGAAATGTTTCTGGCAACATTCTTTTTACAACTGCGAAATAATATAAGCTGCTCTTATTTCACGTAGAAATTTAACAAAAGTGTATGAACAGATTATTAAAAAAATAAATAAAAAATTAAAATAACACAACCGGTAACAGTTTTTTTTTATCCATATTTACTTTATTTTTTATTTTATTTTGTATTAAAAATATATTTTTAGAAAAATACATGTAGGATTTGTTTACATACGCAAAACGATGTCGTATACTCTGAAGGAATAAAAACGTCAAAATGTACAAACTTGCAAGATAGGTAACATTGAACATGTCAAAGTTTTTGTGTGAAATAATCAATGTTGCTCAACATTTTTCACAAATTTAAACAGAGTACTAGGCTTTACGAGGGAATTATTATATTAGATAATATTTCCGCATAAACAGTGAGTTAAATTTTTATTTGCGAATAGCTAAATCATGAAAATAGTTCCTGATTATGACAACAAAAGTAAAATTAAATCAAAAATGTGCAGATAAATTTAAAAATACACAATTGGGGTATTCCCAAGGTGTGCTATCGTGTTGTATTGTCTTAATGTTCTAACATTTTACAATGGTTTAAAAATATTGTTGTTGCTTTGTAAACAGAAAGTGTCTTTTATTAATAAAACTTTGCTTGCTATATTTATTGTGCTGTCGTTATTAATAAGAAGAGACCTGCGCCGAGCGGCTATGTTTTTGTAGCCGTCACCGTTGATGGTAAAGTTGTATCCGACAAACATCCGGATTTAACCTGCGGCTAGCAATGTATGCGTAAAATTAGACCGGCTTAGGCCTCTGATGTTTGACAAACAAACAAAAAAAAAATTATTTGTGATTTGCGTATAAAAAGTGGAAAATAGTCAGGTAAGACTTAATGTAATTTATTAATTCATGGATTAGAATTAAAAAATATTTTGATTGTAGGAAAATATGTATTTTTTTATATTTGTTTTAAATCAGCCGATTTAAATTCAAAATAGCGCACTAATTTATGAGGGGTTGTCCACAACAGTCTTATTTTTTCATGCTATTATTTTAAGATATATGACTTTATGACAGCTTGTGAATCCCCCAAATAATTTTTGCTTTTCTTTATTTAAAATACAAAAAGTTTATATGCATAGGCGCATATTCAGAAATCATAACTAAAGTTGCAACTAACAAAGCAGAAACTAAAAAGTAGTTCATCGATAGTTATAGATCTTATTCATAATTCATAACAAGCTTAGAAACTGCTTTCAGCAGATTGAAGAAATGCAACCACGCATACTGGCACGTAGAGAAAACAAAATGACGATAATATTTTGAACTATATGTACTGAAGTTAATTTAAAATCTTATTAAGCTGTTGAAAAAAACCATTATCGTTCTTAAAAAAATGCATACAAAATCTAAAAAAGTAATATTTTTGTTATACATAGTTTTTATATAAATCAATTAAAATAGGGGCCTATAGAAATAAAATTTTTCAATAAATTTGGTGACTAAAAACACATCTATAGTTTATTTTATTTTTTGTATGTAAGAGTATTTATTGTTTTCTGTTTTTTAGAGTGACACAAATTGGTCGCCAAAATTGTTTTGCTATTTAATTATAAGATAATAATAATCAGCTGTTCTTTGTATGTATTAGTTAGTTGGCATTTAGTTACAGCTTTACCCATAATTAATTGTTAACTTTTCTTGCTGAAAGTAACCAGCTGTGCATAACTTAAATAGGTACTTAAAAAATGTAACATTTAGTGATAATTTATGAATATGCGCCATACAGTTTTACTTAATTAATAAATTGTACATCTGTCATCACTTAAAAATAAGAATTTTCATTAAGAAAATCTATACATATAAAACAGGATGTGTGTATGTATGTATGTATGTATGTATGTATGTATGTATGTATGTATGTATGTATGTATGTATGTAACGTATGGACTCCAAAATGGCTGGGCCGATTTTGATGAAATTTTCAGGGAATCTTCAGACTATTCAGGCGGGTGACACTCTAAAGTCTGGTTTTTAATTTTTGGTATCAGGAGACAAGAATCTTTTAGCTAGTGATTTCTGAGTAAAATGTTGGTCTTAAAGCTAGAACTTGGAAACTAAGGAAGGCTTCTGAATACTTTTTTCGCAGTGTTATATGTTATAGAGTTTGAAACGGGCTATATAATGGCTCTTCCTTTTTGGGCCACCCTCACTCGGAAATATTCAGCTATTTATTTTTAAAACATTTATAAAATTTAACTAATTAAGCGATTTCAAGATGTTTAAACTCTGTTCGCTTGCTCAACTCGTTTTTTATAAGCTTAACAAGTCTTAACTTACCGTTACGAACAAAAAAGAAATCATCAAAAATCACGATAATAGTTTTATTTTGTTGCATAGTGTAATTTAAACAAAACATTCGGGCATTTGTAGAACATGCCCGAATGTTGAAATGAAAGTGGAATTAAAATCCAACGAGATTTTGTTTTCAATTATTTAAAAAATAACTGTTATTTTTCTTATTTTAGGAGCTGTTCTTGTAAATATAATTGGTACTCAAAGTGTGTGGTATATAAAAAGGAATATTTGTAAGAACTTTCTTTACAGACATGGTTCGGTTTTAAATCCACTTCATTTCGATTTACAGAACATACCCGACTAAGTACTTTTTTTGTATAAGCCAGTGAAAAAAACTATAACTATTATTATTTAATGTTTGTACATATGTATTAAGGAAATTGTCATTTATTCATACTAATTAGTACTGCTGAAAGGTTATTTGGTTTCAGATTTTGACAACTCCAAATAACCTTAGTGACATAACATAAGCTGTGTTTAGAAAACAAAATTTTCTCAATCGATATATATTTCTGGATTCATTTTAATCAAAATGTGTTATTTTCGTTTAAATATTGTAAATAGCTCCAATTTTATAACTTTTTCCCCCTCACCTGGAAACTTTTGAAAACTGCAGATGGGATATTTCGACTTTAAGGTTTGCCGAAAGGTAATTTAGTGAATTGTTGATTTCACATATGTCTTCCGATAAGAGCAAATTCTCTTAATAATTTTGGATGTATCTTACATATATTTATCTTTTGTTCTTAAGACCCAACCATAATGTGTATAAACTGCCTTAAGCAACTGAACTTAAAGAAATGTTTAGTTAAGTTCAATGAAACTGAAAATTGCTTAACCCTCTAACTGGAAAAACAGAATCCGTTAATTTTTTTTATCGGGAATTTAACTACGGGTAAACAGTGGTCAAAAATTACGATTTTCAAAGTTTCAGGTAAAACAAATCAGCCGTTTAGCCGCCAGATAGGTTTTTATTTTGCGCTCCTATAGGGTCGCTTACCAGTTTGAGCGTAAAAAATATAGATAGGTAAGAACTATGTTATTATATATTTGAGAGTGTTTTTTATTAGAAAATAAGAAGAAAAAAGTTGAAAATAAACAATAATAAGGCATAATAAGTAATGAAAAGATTAATCACGACGGTGATAGGCGCCGAAACAATTTTTTGCAGTAGTTATGCAGAGATGCAAGTGACACTTTTCACAAAAAAATTGTGTTCTGGATGTTTTGCATAACTTGCAAAATCTCTTTTCACTGTTTTGCAGCATTGTTGGGTTATGGTTGAATACGTCATAACGAATATAATCAATGGGCTCTTTTGCTTTCTGACCAATCCTCAAATTACATGGTGGTGTTAATGCTGGTGGTGTTGTGGGAGGAGGTGGTCGCGATGTTGGTCGGCCAAAAAATCGTTTATCTATAAACTTGACAAGACCACTGGCAATTTTTTCGCGAAATTCTGGTAACTGCAGCAACTTTTCATTCTGAACCGAATCAGTCGAATCATTTTTTTTTCAGCGTGAATTCGTCGATATAAAATATATGAATTCGTTGCGGCCATGTCAACGAAATGGTAGAAAAGCCGAACCATCATATTTCGTGTTTTCGCCCTTATATGGTAGCGGCCCATAAGTCCGTCCATTAAATCAACACCACCCATGTGGCTGTTGTATTCACGTATTATTTGTGGACATTCCATTTCGATGAAACGCTTTTGCTTCCGATCAAACCGTGATGCTTTCGCTGCCTGATGCTCCGGATTGAAGCGCAAGAACGGCAGGACTCCAACATATGTTGAGGCTAATCGGACAGACTTATTGTCTTTCCACAATACTGTAGAAATATCCACACAATATGCAGTACCAACAAATTCAGTCGAATAGCCTCTTTCTTCTCGTCTTATGACAGCATCAGTTGGGAGTTTACATTTTGGAATCCTGTTTACGTGAATGGTTCCTAAACTGTAAATTCCTCTGGCACGTAAATATACCAATAAAAGTAATGAAGTGTAAAAGTTGTCGAAATATAAAATATGGTGTCGTTTGAGATAATCGAACTACAACATTCGCAGTGCTTCCAAGATCCGGTTGACCGGGTAGCACCACATTATCCCCAGCTCCGTTATAAATTTCGAAACGATATGCGAAACCGGTCGAATCGCAAAGCACGAAGAGTTTTACACCCCATTTATGCGGCTTGTTCGGCATATATTGCCTCAAATGATGCCGCATTTTTGTAGAGTACATTTGCTCGTCTACACAGAGCCGTGCCGTTTTTGGCACACTGTCAAACCGCTCGTTTAGTGCAGAGGCTAGCTTGCGGATTCGAAATAGTGGATCATAGCCCAGCTCACCCTTCCTTTTTCGATTGGTCTCATCTTCAAATGACAAGTGCTTTTTTATGGTCATGAAACGCTTAACCGGCATTGTATTTGCAATGGGGGCGAAAGCATTTTCAGACCAATAACTTTCTAGATTTGGATAACGATAGAGTGACATATATAGCATAATGCCTATATATTTATACACCTCGACGTTATCAATTTGGAAGGTAGGATTTATATTTTGTCTCAATGCATGTCGGTTGCTTTCATCAGCAATCAATTTTGTTATTTCTGGTGTAAAAAAATAGCAAAACAACTGCGTTGGTGTTTCGAGCTCGTTTATGGCCGTTGGCAAACTACAATCACCTTGAAACGCAACATTTTTTACATGCAATTGTATGTTTTTTTGTTTCCATACAATATTGGAAAATTCTTTTGAATCTTTTTGAATGGTTGCAATATCTAAAAATTCAAAAAAGTATGAATATATATTTCATTTTGCACTTTATAAAATGATAAATTTACCTGTGCCGCCTGTAAAACCACCTACACCTGGATAAACTTCAGGGCCAGTTATTTCCATCGATGGTAAAGGTGATCGACCCCTTTTTAATGGTCTGATTAAATTTGAATTCGCTGCTTGCGGCTGCATATCGGTGGAAGTCGATGGCTGAGGCTCTGTTTCCACATTTTCTTCATTAGAAATAGGAAGAATGGGGTGCAGATTTGACAAAGCCGATTGCACATTATCTACACGCAGAGAAAATATATGGTTGGGCATGGTTACGGCAACCACACTGTGTTTATTATAACAATATATTGTTGTTGTACACAAATAATTGTTATTTTTATTAAATATCAGCAATATTATAGTTACTGTAAACTTATTAATGTTTATCGCAATTATAAATTTGAGTATTGTTGACCGAAAAATAATTATTTTTCTAACAACTAAATTATGATAACATTCAAAACATATTATATTACTCACAGCCATAACATGATATTCAATAGACATAACATGATAACTTTATATACATTTATCATAATAAGTTTAAGATGCAATCAAAATATCGTTACTCTAATAATATTTTGGTATCGCCATTTGTAAAATAATTTTGTATCAGTTGTGTCGTGTTTTACATAAACATATCGAATTATTTGTTAGTGAGTGGCTAAATAATAAAAAAATAACCATTAAAATAAACAAGAAATTAAAAACAAAATAAAGAAAAATATTAAAAAAGAAATAACAAAGTAACCATTAAAATAAACAAGAAATTAAAAAAAATAAAATAAAGAAAAAACTTTAAAAAAGGGTTGTAATGTCACAAAATAAAATATCTTTGCTAAAAAATTTTAATAATCTTAAAGTGGTGGAAAATTTTGTGAAATATTGGTGCAAAATATTAACCATTACTGGTAAGTTTTGTGTTATTTTAAGAGAAAAATAATGAAAACTCCATGCGACCTACGACAAAAAGAGAGAAAAGTTCCGTTATGCACGCGTATTTCTGTGCATTTTTTTTATATTTTTATTGTTTATTCTTTGTTATGAAGCTTCTGAACTTGAAAAAAATCAGTTGATGAAAGAAGTTCATCGTGCATTAATTAATTGCATAGTGAGTGTTTTGTAATGGGTGATTTTTTTTTATTTGCGCAATGGAAAGAAACGTGCAAGTAAATCATTTACATCCAGAAATCTGTATTTTATTTTTCTTTTATTAATAAGAGAAACATCTTAGTTGAACAACAAATAAATGGAAAGCGTGCGTAATGCTGTATTGCAGCGCTACGGTCGTTTTTTCCACTGCGTACTTTTAAAAGGACAGTAGCAAAATATACTACCTATTTTATAATTTTTTTTTATACAGTAAGTCATACCGAAAGGCATTGAAGCTAAACGAAATTTTGGAAGAAATTGATCAATGGAGTGATGATGAGGTTCTTGGCACAATTTACATTGCTCCCCCCGACAACACTAATGCTGATCTAACAGACGAAGACAGTGGCGATGAAGATAATGTGTGTCTCAATAATTCGTGCAGAGGCAGAAATGGTGCATAAAGATGTACCTGAGTAAAGCGAAAGCGATAGCGACGAAAATATTGCTTTAGCTGACCTAGTCAAGCGCAAAAAGGCTGCAGGGCCGAGTAAAAAAACCTGTGTGCAAAAGTGGCAGCAAACGGATATGGTTCCTAGCCTACCAACATGGGAGGTATTTTCCGAATGCCAGCTAAACCCAGATCCCACGGAAATATTTCTTAAACTTTTTGATGAAGTTATATTTAACTTGCTTGTTCAATACACAAATATGTATGCAGTCAGCCATAACCGCTCTGGTGATGTGACACACGATGAAATGCGTTGCTTCGTTGGAATTTTGCTGATGAGTGGGTATGTTCGAGTTCCGAGACGGAAAATGTATTGGGAAAATGCTAAAGACGTCAACAATGAGGTGATTTGTGAAGCAATGCCAAGAAGTCGTTTCCGCTTCATAATGCAAAATATACATTGCTGCGATAATACAAAACTACAACAGCAAGACACATTTGCGAAAGTTTGATGCTATTGGCAAAAATTTTGTACTAAATGCTCCACTTGAAGAATTTCATAGTATTGACGAATCAATGGTACCATATTTTGGGCATCACGGCACTAAGCAGTTCATCCGCGGCAAGCCAATAATTTTTAATTTATAAATCCTTTATTGTTCTATTATTGAAAAACAAAGTACAAATTAAAAATAATTTAAGTAGGGTATTTAGCTACCGTCCTTTTAAAAGGACACCCAATATCGGCTAAACTATAGATTTTAAGGAAAATAGTTATTTAATAAAAAATGTTTAGATACCTATGAAGATTAAAAGTTCGAAATAAAAGTTGACGTTTTCAAAAAAAATTATTTCCGGCGCTATCTGGGTTAAAGTTGTATCATATTATGATGTAAAATATTTATGTATAACAGTTTATAATATGATTACTTCTAAACTTATTATGATTGTCATGACAATAATATGATTACTTCTAAACTTATTATAATTGCCATGACAGTAATATGATTACTTCTTAACTTATTATAATTGCCATGACAGTAATATGATTACTTCTTAACTTATTATGGTTACCATGACAACAATATGAATTCTTCTTATCTTATTATGATTACCATGACAGTAATATTATAACTTCTTAACGTTTTATGATTAACAGGATAACAATATGATTAAGGGAAAAATATTATGATGTAATATTACGAACATATTTGGTCATAATATGATTTAATAACGATCGTAATATGGTGACTACAATCATGAATCTTATCATAATATGTTGCTCTTAGAATATGTTTACCACAACCATGTTTTTTCTTTGCGTGTATGCTCATATCGATTGACAAATTTATAGCATCCACAAATAAGTCCGTATTATCGCAATTATCGATTGCTCTTTCATTTTCTGGACTTATTTGATGGATTTGTGGATTGAAGTGCGAAACTGATCGCACATTCTATACCGTATCAGAGGTTTTTATATTTTTCTTTTTATTTTTTTAATGTATTTGGGAGGCTTCTCGTTAATGTTTGACAGGTGCTTAAGCTGGCTCATGCTTATCATAGTTGGGCCTTTAATTAGTCATTGAACGAAATAGCGTAAACAATATAAATATTTATTTTGTTAACAATGCAACATTAAATTTAAAAAAAAAATTCTGCTTAAACATATCGATTACTCATTGAAGCATCGTGAAAATGTTCCCGCGACTTTTACGTGTAAGATATGGGTTTTGCTGTTCAGAAGTTGTGATCTTGACATAGAGGCCCATGTCAAACAAAAGAGTGATTACGAGCTGTCTCTGTATTAGGAATAGTTTATCTATTGGTTTCCTCCATCTTTGTCGACTGGCAGCTTTATCTCTGAGCTCTCCGATGGTGTTGAAGGTTCTTCCAAGACTTTGGGATATGAAATTAATTTTCTATAGTGTTGATTGTCGGAAGGTGGTGCTGGACCGTCTTTATTTCCCCTTCTACCTTGTGGGTTGTAAACTATAGCGTGGTAGAAAAATTTCTTCACTTTTCTACTTAATTACCACCCAGATCAGTTTTGTTCCAAACTTATTATGCGATGTCATAATATTTTTTTAATTCTTTGAAGGTTCGGTTAACGTAGACCCTCGATTTGTTTTGTATAATATCCATTACAAACCAATTCGCGCATCCACAAAGAAGCCCGGAAGGAACACAGGCTTTGAGTGTATGTAGTGAAATGTGTTGATAGCCTATTTGATGTGGTTTTTCACGTCTTTGACAGCTTTTCCACAGAAAAATTTTTCGATTTTTTTTTTAATTAAACCATTAATCAAAAATAAAATTAGTTTTAATTAATAGTTTAATAAAATGAATATAACGTTTACTTATTACAACATTACACGTTTTTAATATCAAAATATGTGACGCGCAAAATTGAAAGGGACCTAATGGTAAAAACCGGTTTTTTTGGGGCATGAGATTGGTCTCATTCGATGCTCAGATGTTGTCCACATCAAAACAAAAAATTGATTCGTTTTACCCTTAGGTCCCTTTCTCTATGCGCTGTCACATATATCGCACCCTAAATACTAAAGGGTCACAACTCAAAATTCTTAAATTTCAGTAGAGACAAAAAACGGGTTTCTTTTTATCTGAACTCTAATACTACAAAGAAGGATTAAATTGTATTTTCTTCGCAAAATACTAGAGAAATTGATCTAAGATTTCTATAGTGCGTAGATATGACCACTGTGCATCGATTTAATACAAAAAGTGAAAATTGAATAATTTTGAGTTGTGACCCTTTAGTATTTAGGGTGCGATATGATACTTTTAAATTGTTTTACCCTTATATCGACCCTACGAATCATTTGACTTCCTTGGTTGCAAGATAACCAAAGAGGCCGGTCTAAAGCTGATATTTGTGATCGTATTAATAAAGCTGTGCTGCCCCATCTTTACAAAACTTGCACTCAAAAAGATACAAACATTTAATACTGGATGCTTGAGAAAAATCCTATATATATTGGACGAATTGGATCTCGAATAAACGCAAAGGGTAAATTGCAATTCAGTCGAGATAGATATACGCAGCAAAAACTTACATTACAAAGTAATGAGTTAAAAATAGGCACTTCACATTGGTGCCAACAAAACTGAATTTGTCAAACAAATTGTGTTGTTTATTTAATTTAATTTCTAATTAAAGATTTGACTGCCCTGATACGATATGGTATTTTCATGAAAAGGTACAATTTAAATATTTACTATCGTTTATGATACACGATAGATTTATATCAAGTAGACGATATCGTCTACATTATAATGTCATCTGGTTGAATGGGTAGTATGGTTTCTATTAAAATTTTTAATTTTAAAAAACATCAGAATCACTTTATCAGTATTTAAATTTTTCAAATTTAAATCTATTAAAAATCGTCCTTCATTTATAACATATAAAAAAAACTAATTGTAAGAACAAATTTTTAAAATCAATTTGTAAAAAATGCTATAAAAAAACTACTGAATATGTTCTCAAATTTCTTTATTTATTTGAAAGTACAATCCTTCCGGTTAATAATGGAAAATAATTTCATTCAAATGGCTGCTTGTTTACATACCGAACGCACGCAGCTGACAGTGCTTCTCTTCTTCCAAAATCCGTACGCAATTTTCGCACACATTCTGCAACATTACAATGATTTTCAAAGTAATGTCGCAATATTTCCCAGCGTTGTTCAAGCGTATACACAACCATATTCGTTCAGCAGATAAGGATAGGTCATTATATGAAAGTATGATTTTTTGGGTATACTGATAGTCTGGTAGCAGGTTTGCCGATAGTTCAATATATCATATTTTTAATATTATTTAAGTTTGTGATTTTTTTAGTTGAACTGTCGATTTTTCATTTGAAATTTTGGTACTTAGTTATAAAATTACTCTCTACCCCATAGTGCAACACCCGATCAAACAACACGCAAAGAAAGCTAAGATAAATACAAAAATAGCGAGTATAACAAAAAAAAAAATCAACAACAGTCAACCAAAATAAAGAGAGAGAAAAAAACCTAAAACAAATTAAAAGCAAGAATTACGACAGGTTAGTAGCAAACTATTGCCACCGATCATGAGGACACGAAACAACAAATTGTCTACTTTACAACTTAAACACCAACAAAAAAAAAAGTTGAGAAGAAGATGAAGCACCCGCAAATAACACAAAAACAACAAATGAACCAACCTAAAGAAAAACCAAAAAAAAACAATACAATTGTACATTTTCAACCAAACTAACCAACATAAGGTTGACAAATTTAAACCTTTTAGAAAAAATCGAAGTGTGGAAAAAAGCTCAACTTGAATTTTTTTGTTAGTTTGGTTACCACGAATTAACTTGCCGCAAAATTTACAAGTGATCACACAAATGCGTGCAAATGCCATCGTATTGATCGCCATGAACTACAACAAAACAACAATTACACACAAACACACACTCTCTCTTATAGTGACTCTCATAAAATACTCACATACACATGTTGGAAATAAAGTAACATGTGAATACGAGTACAATACGGAAACGTGTTAATGCCATTTGAATTTTAACCAAATATGGTTGTAAAGCAAGTGCTATATGAACACTTAAGTATTTACAAATAACGACAGACACACACGGGCTCATACACACACAAGCAAACACATCCACATTATCAGGCTAAAGCAAAAAATAAGTTTGGAAAAAAGATCAACCGTAAAAAGTATTTTGCATGTTGTTTAAATTAAGTGAACCCATCGCAAAAGCTCAAATAATCTTAAGTCAAACTGGGCAGGCCATAAAACACCAAGTCAACCGAACAAATGAACGGCTGAGCAAAATGAACTAAACGTACAAACAAAGAGCAATGACGTTGTAGTTGACGGCAGCGATAGCGACATTATTACGACTTTGGTAAATAGTAGCTGAACCGAAAATTTAACTTGAAAAAAAATAAATTAAGCATAAGAACAACTCTAGCACTGCCGACAATTGATTGTCCGAAATTTAAACTGCCCCCTATTTAAAGGATTGCCAACGCAGTTGATGCTTATTAAATGTTAGGAATCTAAAAATCTACTAGAATAAACAAAAAACCCCAATGCAAACTGAGATCATTCGACTTAACTCCATTCAGAGTTTAAAAGTGTTCTACCGGACTGCATATTTGATATCGGATGTAAGCAATTTTTAAGTTTTTAAATTTTTAAGTTGTTGGTTTTTTCTCTGTCTTTAGATCTCAAGATAATTCAAGTTCAAGATAATCGTTAGTACTTGCTATTGTATTATAGCCTTCCTCACGGTTTTTTTTATTACCTCGTGGATACAACTGTGAGAGATCATGGCACACACAGGTAGCAATTCGAGTGTTTAATTCACTTGTTTTGGCGCCGTTTGCTCAGCTATCCCAGCTGCTTCTGTTTAACAGCAACTGCACCTAGGACCATCTAAAGGCCGAGTTTTCCTACAAGGATGAAAAATCAGCCTTCCATGTGAATGTAACCCTACCCGCGGTCTTAGGATTAAACCAAAGCCACCATGTGCACCCCATTTGCATCTACTTGAACCCCTTTTTTGAGTTCATGACTTGAAAAATACACTCCACCATCGTACGGTGAACAACTTACTGAAGAACAGAAAAACAAAGCATTCATCCTGAAAGGCAGGAAGCATATTAACGGAGACCTCACCAATAGTCAATCCAGTGCTTGCACTTACGGGGGCTACTGACTCCCGTGGCAACATAAGTTAATTACTGAGGTGTAACTTCGTTCCCCGTTAAGTCCATTGGACTCAAAGAAGTTCTTCCATTTGAATGTTTGGTTTATTCCAGGTAGCAATTACCTGAATTATAAATCTATCAGATTCCGAAGAATGCCAGTACATTTAAGTGCTAAAGTTAAATAATCAAGGCAGAATGTATTAACTGCAGGGGATGTAACACCAAGAGGAAGGAAATTTAACTACGCCCCCTAAGAGGCGCATTACATCCCCCGGATGAAACGAGTGGATATAATGGGTCTCCTAGTGATGCTAGGAATATCGATATTTTACATTCGCGAATACGAGTACTTATATCTGCGCCAATATTCACCGAATACGAATATCTGATCTTATGCTATCTTCTTAATTCAAGAACTCTTCTTCTTACATATATGAAAAAATGTTTTGCTTTGAAAATTAATACAAAAACAAGAAACAGTTTTGAATGTCTCGTTTTTTATTAATTCCTATTTGGTGTCTTTATTTGTTGTTTTAAATTTCAAAAAAAATACATGAATTCGCCTTAATTTTATTTTTTTATTCTATTTGTTTTGTTTTTTCAGCCTTCGATAAAAATTAGTGATCACAATGATTTGTTTGTAGCTGGCATGGTAATTCAAAATGAATTACGTACAAATGAGATAATTCGCACTCAAAATTGTATATGACGAATTATGTAATTTGGATCATAATTGGGCTGTGAATTACGAATGATTGAGCGAATTACAAAAAAAAAACTTGTCGTGCGAACATAGCTTTACATTTTGCGCCACAAAATAGTTCATATTTGTTTGAAAACAAATCTTCCGGTTGCGTCAATAATAATACATTTGAAAACAACTTCACACCTGCACTATTGAATATTTTTAATTTTTTTCTAGTCGAACTTCCCTACAAGGAATCCGCATTGGACCTGAAAATCACTTTATTATATAGAAATTTTTTTAATAATTTTTTATATGGAGATAAATGTGCATATGAGCCAAATTTCTAAGCGCAAAACTTTGTTAATTGCAAAGCAAAATTCACTCTATAAACAATGATTATAAGGAAATCAGAATACACTATAATTGAAATGGAAAAGCTGTGTCTTGAAGCAGTTCATTGTATAGTGGTTTTCTATAGGAAAGTTCGAATGTA
This sequence comes from Pollenia labialis, assembly GCA_949318255.1. Classification (NCBI taxonomy): domain Eukaryota; kingdom Metazoa; phylum Arthropoda; class Insecta; order Diptera; family Polleniidae; genus Pollenia; species Pollenia labialis. The sequence goes on from OX439141.1 coordinate 113,096,594, forward strand.
CTTACATTACTTCTATTATATAAAGGCCATAAGCTCCGCGACCCAAAGGATCTTTGGTATAGTCCAAGTGTTCAGAAGCTGCAATTAAAAACAAATTGTGGGATGACTAAGAGATATTATCTGCGGATAGAAATAAGTGTAAGCAATTTGTATTGGCCCTATGATTCTTATAGAACCTAAAGGAAACAATTATAATAATAATAAAAGTGACCACTAAAGTAGATTGAGGTCACAAATAAAGCCAATTATTGTACACGGTGAGACGTTGACTACTTCACCTGCAATTATAAAGATAACTCAAAGAAATTTTATTCTGTTTGCATACGTATCAGTGTGACCAGGACCCTGTTTCTCAAAACAACGGTCCCTATTACGGTTCACAACTCAACTCAGTCGAATAGAAATTTCTTAATTTTTGTATTATGGCTTACAACTTTGCTATATTTCGGTAAACAAAAACATAACAAAAAACTACAAGTTATAAATCTACAAGAAAAATATATTTGAGAAAAAAAAACAAAATTATAAAATTGTTGGTTTTTTAACGTATTTTGCTTGTAGATTTGTAACTTGTAATTTTGAGAAGCAGGGTCCAGATCACCAAATGGTTTGGAGTTCAATCTTACATTAGACACGGCCCGCAAATGCTAAGAATGATTTACAAAAATACACAAAATTTTTTAAAGTTTATGTTAAAAATGTATAAAAAGCATGAAATTTTATTAAAAACTTACTAAATGTTAACAAAATTAGGAGGCCCGCATGGCCTCTGATGTAAGCAGAACCCAAACGATTTTATGTCTATGCTTTGCTTTAATTTAAAAGATTTAAAAAAAAAATATTTAAGAATTTTTTTTTTTGTTTGTGACCATTGAATTTTTAACAATTTCCTAAAAACTCAACTTTAAAAAAAATCTTAATCCGACTGCTGGTGTTTATGCTTAAATTGGGTCTTTAATCGACTTAACACTTAATTAGATCATAACAAGATAAATAATGTATCGTCGAATTAATATGCAAACCTACTAACTCCGTTTCAACATAATTTACAGGAGTGACAAAAACTTTTTATTTTTCCTATTTGCTGCTTGAGAGGAAAACCATAAATACAGTTGCTTTTACACACTTCAAGGCTCAAATTGAAGAAAAGCTACATGCTTGTCGACGTGGCGTATCTTTCTGTACCACACGGCTTCAAAATCTCAATTTACTAAAAAAGTGGATTAAGCAGGTTTGCATACTAAGCCGACAAAATTACATTTAGGCTCCTAACTAAAAGGAAAGAAATACATGGGCGTGAATTGATACTCTGCAATGACTATAGCCTCAGTAAGCCGGGAGGAACAGTAACTTAACCTAACCGTAAAAAATTAAGACCAATCTAATTCTAACAGATTGAGACGCAACATCTTACTGCTGACTATAATAGTTCTAATCGCTTTACATAGAACAAAATAAAACAGCTGATTTGCAACGTTACTGTTACTCTCGGCTAACTGTCATGGTTATGAGCGCTTGTTGAAGAACAGCATTTTGCTAAGAGAACCGTTAGTTTGGGCAAAAGCTGTAATTACTAATGTGAATTTTAAACACACCTCTCTCTTATCTCTCTCACCCTCTCTCTTCTCACCCTCTCTCTTGGAGTTACACCTTAGGAGCTTAAAACTAGCAGATCTCTCAAGATCGCCGCATATCGAAATCATGTCCCATACCAAGGAAACTACTTAATGTTGCGCGGTAAATAATCCAGTAACTAGGAAAGGCCTCGGACCTAATCCAAACCACAGAGAAGAATTTAATCTTCGTCTTGTAAGCCGCAAATGAATAATACTCATTATTGAGCAAGCGCCTCCAAGTTGTTGTTTGGTGGACCTACTTTTCTGCTGCCTTGTGGACTCCAGTCTCAAGCTTTGCAAAATCGTTCATGGGACTTCTTTCGTACTTTGTGCGCGATACGATTCCACTTTCTACATTTTATAATTAGGTTACCGGGTCAAGGTATAAAGAGCGGAGTTGCTGATCACGCTTGGCAAAAAAAAATGTATAATCCAACTATCATTTACTTGAGTTGGCTCTGGTGCAAAGGGGTCCACACATGGCGCGTTACTAAATGCATTAAGCTAATTGATTCGAAGTCCATGAAAACTTGCCGATCAGCGGGATTTCCAGGGACTCTTAGTAAATTGGAATTATATTAATTATTAAGCTAAACTGATTTTCACGTTTCCACTGTTCACAATAACTAAAACTATAACTAACCCCAATCACCATACACCTGATCTACACAGAAATAATTTGATAAATTGTAACGGGTCCGCCATCTAACGTTTTTTTTAACTAGTGCTTATTTCGTAACACTTAGCTCATGTCTGATTTGACAGATAATTAGTTTTAGCCTTCCGCTGAACGAATATGGTTGTGTATACGCTTGAACAACGCTGTGAAATATGCGTTTTCGCTTCGCTAAGTGGGCCTGCGATCGACTTACAGAAGATGCCGATTATGCCAAAAAAAAATCATCTTTTCAGGTGAAGCTCATTTTGATCTTGGCGGATATGTAAACATGCAAAATTGTCGCATTTGGGACACAGAAAACCCGCACGCATACATTGAAAAGCCGTTACACCCAAAACGAGTCACCGTTTGGTGCGGATTTTGCTCCAGAGCCATAATTGGGCCTTTTTTCGAAAATGGACAAGGAGTGGCCCTTACAGTCAATGGCAATCGTTATCGGGCCATGTTGAACGAATTTTTGGTAGCAAAAATTGAAGAGGAGGATACTGGCAACATTTGGTTTCAACAGGACGGCGCTACTTGCCACACAGCCGAAGCTGCACTCGATGTTTTTCGCCCTGTTTTTGAAGATTGCATTATCAGCTGCAGAGCTGATGTCGTTTGGCCACCCCGGCGCTGCGATTTGACACCGTTGGACTATTATTTGTGGAGTGCCGTCAAAGATAAGTGTTACACCGACAAGCCAGAGACAATTGACACTTTAAAGGAAAATATTCGCGAAGCCATTGGTGAAATACAGCTGCACACAATCGATAATGTGCTTAAAAATTGGACCGATCGTGTAGGCTACTGCATGGGCAGCCGAGGCAGCCATTTGAATGAAATTATTTTCCATTATTAACCGGAAGGGTCGTACTTTCAAATAAAAAAAGAAATTTGAGTAAATATTCAGTAGTTTTTTTTATAGCATTTTCAAAAAAAAAAAGTTATTTGGCAGACCCTGTACTTTATAAAATGAATATACGTTGACCAGCGAAGAAGAAGAAAATCCCTATAGGAATGTTATGGAAAGTGTAGAGAAATGTAAAAATTTTCTTAATTTTTATTTAAAATATGGCAACCTTGTTTTTTACTTTTTACAACAACTTAACAAAAAAATAAATAATACTGCAACAAAAAAAGAAACAAATACCGACCAAAACTACACAATGACATCGTTTACAACATCAACACAAATCGTGGCGATTTGTTTAAATCAAACTGTAGAAGCGCAAAAAAAGAGAAACACCAACCGACCGCCCGACCAACGAAATACCGTACGATCTTGTGTGAAGAAGATCAGCATGCTAAGAAAAAAAAAACCTAAATAACAAACTTAACACGCACTTATGCGGGCCAACCAAGAAAAAAATAAAACATACTAACTGAAATCGAATAACAAAAACATACATCACTTGGTTGTTAAACAAATCGTGACTTTGGGCTTTTTTGTTGTTGGAGGGTTTTAGTGTGGTGTCACCAAAAATTTGTATTGACTTTAAATTAATTAAAACCACAAGCAATTGGCATGATTGTTTTAACATAAAGCTTAACTTTACTTTGACAGTCTTTTTACAGTACGCTCTTCTGGTCTTTTGTTTTACGGTTTTTACTTCGTCTTTTCTTCTTTTCCCTTCAGGGCGTACAATTATCATTTGCTGCAATATTTCCTCTGGCCTACTTCTCATACCCCAAAATTTATGGAGTTGAAAAAAAACGCATGAAACTGACAAAATATTAAAGTGGGTTATAATTGGAGACAAATGTACAGATGTAAGATTTTTTGAGATTTAAATGGAAGCATGTGCGCATGAGTGAGTGGTTTCAGTGGAAATCTGTATGAAATATCTCACTATCATTATTAACCCAGAATAAAGTGCAAAGAAACGAAACCAAACAAGTGATTGATCTTTTGTGATCATACCAAACAGGTGATTAATTGTTTTTTGACTTTAAAAAATGTTTTTTATTTTTTGTTTTTTATCTTTTGCTTTTTTTATTTATAATTTTTTTTTTAAATTTTTGTTGAATATTTGTCTTTCAACAATATTTTCAACAAGTGTTTGTATGATTTTTATATGTCTGTACTTTTTTTTGTGAGGGTTTTTAAGTCGTATGAATAATAAAAAAAAAATATTTAAAAATATTATTTTTATCTTTTGAGTTCATTTACTTATGAGGTCGTAAAACTTGAATAACACTTAAACTGACACCTGAACCTGCAATAACAATTATTTATGAAAATTTAATTTATTTAAAACTTTTTGTTTTATCTATGATGTTGACTATATGGGTGTGTACAGGGTGTTGAAATATATCTTTTTTCGTAGGAAAATATGGATCATGTTGAAGTACGTTAAAAGGTTAGGGCATTATTAAAGCAATATTTTCAGCTTAAATCACAATTGACCAAAATAATTTTTTTCGATTAATTGGATGAATGCTAAAGAATATGTTGATATCTTAGAGAAGAAAGGTTTGATTTTTCAACAAGACAACGCATCAGTTCATAAAAGCAGACATACGCAAAAATGGATTCAGTCTAAAAATATTAAAACAATAGTCTGGCCAGCGTGTTCCCCTGACCAAAACTCAATCGAGAACATTTGGGGATTATTGGCTCGTCGTGTTTACCGAGAAAATCGCCAATATCAAACAGTATTTGACCTCAAGGAAGTAATTATCGAGGAATGGTGGTCATTAAATGAAGAACTGCGAACGAATTTGGTAAACAGTATGACGAACAGAATTTAATTTTTTTTATTAAAGCTTATAATTGTTATTTTAGTTAATAAAAGGTGCGTTTTTAGTTACGAAACAGCAATATGCTAAAAAATTGCTTAAATAATAAACTGACAAACAATAATTAAATTATTTTTGTTGAATCACATTTGTTTTTGATTATTAAATTGAATATGATAACTTCATGAAACTACTTTACCAGTTAAAAAGTACATGCGTCTATAGTGTATAATATACCAGAATATATTTATTGTTAAGGATGTAATGTGAATATTAAAACAAGGGATAGCAAGCATGACTCCATTGCCCTCGCGCCTTTCATAAGTTACAATCGACAAAACCTAACTGTATGGAATATGATTCACTCTATTTAAAGAAGTATTTGAAAATAAATACTGAATATCGGTCCTTAGTATTTGGTTCTGTAGATTTGTTGGAAACACAAACGCTAATAATGTTTGTGTAGTAAATCATTATAAAAATTATGTTTCTCTGTCTGTCATCTTTCCAACACAAAAATAATACTGTTCTAATCCAACTGAACAAAAAGATGAGAACATTTAATTCTGTTGGGTTTATTTAAAACCACAAACTTTATTGTATTCGGTTCGGATCACTAATATTTTTCGTTTCTGTTGTGCGTAACGCCATTTTGAATGGTAAAAAAAACCAAAAAATTTTAGAAACAACAAAATACACATACGAAAAAAAGGCAGCAAAATAATTTTACACAAGCAAAACATATACACATGTAAGCAGTTCGTGATGCGGTCCTTGCTAAAATGTTTGCTTGTTCATTTCTTTATCAATGTAAAAAAAAAGAAACATTATAGAACATTAAAATATAATGTTTGTATACAGTACCAATACAATTATTCTGTTTTTTAATGAAGAACAGAACACTATATAATGTTCGGCTCTTTCTTTAAAATAGCAACGAACGCTATTTAGGGTAGTGTTCGTCTACACAAATACTAAAAAAATCTATATCGTTCTGGGTGTGTGAGCCGAACGCTATATAATGTTCTGTTCATTTTCGAACACTCATTTAAAGTATCAATAATTGCGCTAATAGATTCCGGCAAAAGATGCATACATTAAATGTTCTTATTACGCGAAATCTGTCTGTCACCAGAATAATTAGCAGGAGTCATAATTAACAATATTTGATACTTTGAATCTTATTGTTTTTAGAAATGTAGAAAAAAAGCCGTATTTTTCATTAAAGAAAAGATGAAACTTATTTATAATATCGGAATGTGAGATTATGAAAAGTTAGTTAGAAAGATATAAAGCGTAACTCATCTGATAGAACTGAATGGAATCAGTGTGTGGTGGCCCTTTGTTCCTTAAAGGAACCACATGATATAATATTTGTATAATACAATATCAGAAGTATCGTAAATGCAATTGGTAAAATTAGCTTTTTTTTTGTTGCACATTTAGAACTTTGGGGACATATTTTCATTTGCTTTTTAATATTTCCAGCATTACTATGAAATCTCTTGTAAGTAGGCATATCTTGAAGTTTTTCAAAGCCGAAAAAGAAATTATAAAATCCTTCCTTCCCTATTTTTTCAACGCAAATTTCCTTTTATCACGTTATACAACGTTTCCTCTTCAAGTTCAATATCTTGTAGACAAAAACATGAACAAAGAAAACATCATTCAGTTCAATTACATTTAACTTGATCATTGTTCGATTATTGTTTTGATTAATTAACTTAGATTTTAGAGAGTTCGTACGAAATATTGTAGTACCACCAGCATCAATACTTCAATTTTGGCCTGAAGTATAACATTATGTTAACGTATTTACTTTTAACAATATTAACCATTTGTTTAGATCACAGCAAGCCATACATATATAAAATGTGTATATGATTGTGTACTATTCAGCATACACAGCAGCCCACGCCTCAAGTACTCAGAGTTATAAAATCTTTAACATTAAAACTACAACTTAATATGATTGATTGAATTTTTGTTGATAGTGCATAGATTGTTTTTTTTCTTCTTTTTTTTGTATAGGTTATGGTACATTTTGGTTTTAAAATCAATTGGAAATTATTATGATTATTACAATAACATGATACGTATAATTAAATTTGATTATAGTTTTTGTATTCGTTTCATGGAGAATAATTAGATGGAAACAATTTTTATAATTAATTTAACGAAATTTGCAAAGTAAGCTGAACAGCATTTAATAAATAAAGCAGATCATCAGTTATAAGGTTTATGAATAGGACCTTAAAAAAAGAAGAAAAGAACGAAGAAATGGTTAAAGATGATCTAAGGCTTTCAAGGAAAAAAAAGAGGTTGATTTATACACAAACAGCTAGTTATTATTTTAAGAAAAAAGGGGTTTTTGGGGTTTTTCATCGATCTTCTAACACATCGAAACATTTGTCGAAGACCCCACTGAGTATATATTATAAATATATATTTAAGCATACATTTTGCAAGATACGCCTCACAAAATGAAACTTGATAGAAATGACTTCTAGATAACAATGTATTTGGTATTGAAAATATGGTAAATTAGTTCATCTCTGTACTTAGGTTAGGTAAGGTTAAGAAGTATTATTAGCTTTAGGGCACACTTCCACTCGGAGACCAATGCGGTCCATTGTGAATCCTTTCAATGAAAAAGGTAGAGAAAGAAGAAAGTAAAGAAAAGAAATAAGAGTCGATAGAATTAAGAAGACTAGAAAGTTAGTAAGTAACACATAGAACTAGCACCCTCTCTACAGTCCCCACAACTGAAACAACCGCACTATTTCCCTGACAAACTAAATTAGATCAGCCGGATTACATCCAGCGATGCACCCCAGTTCGTCTTAAAATCTATCTCCTAGCCATTTCTGTCTGAGACCGAGCATCCTAGGACAGTGGCACAGTACATGCTCGATCGTCGTCAGGTTCTCAGAATCATCGCATAATCTGCAGAAGTCCGGTATGGTATTTTCCCAATTGCCCGTAAAAGCCCTAACAGGACAATGACCCGTCAATAACCCTATAAGTGTTCTAAGACCACCCCTATCCAATCCCAGTAGAACCCAGTATTATATTTAAAAAAAAAATCAAACCGGTAAATTGTTTCACCTAATTTCAGTACAAATTTCCTCTGGCATATCGCTTCAAGTGCGATAGTGGTGATACCAGATAAGGTAGAAAAAAATTAATATTAAAAAAATAATTTAAATTTTAAGCAAATTTTTTCTATATACTAAAGTTGATTTAAAGACCATTATTTTGTTCTCTAATTATTGGCATTCCCTCTTATAAATGTATTAAAACATAAGCGGTGATCCATTTACTATATGCCTCTTTTTAAATTTTGAATCAAAGAATCTTTTCTATTTTTCAAAAAAACAACCTTTGAGTGTATATAAATTTACATGTTTCGAGCATTTATTTTTTCGGTCTTACACAGAAAGAAAACCACTCGGGATAAATCAAGTTTTTATGATTACTTTAAGCACGAGTCGTACTCAAAAATTCAAAGTACGAATAACACTAAAACGTACTCAAAACAATCCTAAATTGGATAACTTTCGAAAACAAATTCCGGAATTTCTTGAAATAAGTATACAATTATTAAATCATGTAAAAAAAAAAGATTACACTTTTCGTTGTGTTTAACCCTCCAGATTGTTTGTTTTGATTTTCTATGCACATTGAAAAAAGTTCTGGCCAAACCCATGTGTACCACGATGGGCTAAAAAGAAAAATTTGAACTCTTGCTTCTCATTTGGTTTATATTTTTGGTTAAATATGTGCTTAAGATTTCTAAAGTAAAAACCATATCGGGCATGATGTTGGTGTCTTATCATTCTGTAAGGTGTAATACGGGTAAGTAAATCAATCATAATAATTTTTTCTTTCTAATTAGGGATAAAACCAACTTAACAATACTTGAATCAAGTGCATTTTTCGATTGATTGAATATTAATAATTTGAGTATTTTACGATTGAAAATCTTTCTGTATTTGATTCAAGAAAATCTGTACTCACCGTACTATTAATACCGCTTTGGATTGATTTGAGTACGGATGGATTAATTTTTTGTTTTGGGGTTTTGTTTATACAAAAAAAATCTGAAATTACCAATTGAAACACAAAAACGTAAAAAATGTGTTCTTATAATTTCTCAATTACTCTGGACTCTGCATGTTAAATTTTATGTTTATATGTTCAGTATTAATAAAAAACTCAAAAGTTACCAGTTAAATAACGAAAAAGGAGAAGGTCACATATATATTCCGTATTACACCTTTTTGATACACCCCACCCCCTTTCTCGTTGAAGTTTCAAATATTTCCATATAGAAGTGGGAGCCCATTATTTAATACGCATATGTTCAAGAATGAAGACAAATATTTTGAAAATAGAGTACCAATAATAGGTACGAGTTTCATCCCTCAAACTTTCGAATTTCAAAAAAGTACCAAACTCATATTTGTATTTTTTAAGAAAATTTACGAATATGGCCTCACATATAGATGGGGTGACAAAAAAGTTCCAAAATACAGGTTTTTACTGTTAAATTCCCCAAAAGGGCCGTTTTTTTTTTTTTTTTTGATATGTGATTTTACAGAATTTATCCATTTTTACCTTTTTTTAATCCCTCAGATTTTAATAAGATATAATATATTATATCTGTAAGTAAATGTTTACCTCTCAAATGGTGTATATTTTGTTTAAATCGGTTGACAAACAGAGGAGGTAAATGTTTTGCCTTTATTTATAGATTTCATTCAACTGTCAGTTGTGAATACGTCATCGGTTGTCCATTTTCGATTCTCTTTCCTCCACTGCTACCGGTATCAAGCGAATTAATATCAGCTTTCAGGTATTAAATCGTTGTTGGCTTATCGAAAAAAATACAAAAGTGTAATATCAAAAGGTCTAGACGGCCAGCGATTGGTGAACGCACCGTGTGTGCCGTAGCAATGTTTTGCTAAAACCAAAAGTTACCGGCATCATGAGTTACAATTTTAGGCAACAAAAATTTGTTATCATGCTGCGGCAGTGCTTGCCATTGATGGCGATGTTCTGTCACGATCTTCACCTACACTCTCCGATACAGCTCTATTCGGTCACTTCCATCTAATAACGTACACTGAGACAAAAGTTTGCGACATTTATTTTAGGCGAAAACGTTTAAAATGAAAATGCTGATTTTAGCCATACACCTTTTTTTGTAGATCTTGTTACTGTGTGTTCCTTTCCCTCATAAATTGTCAAACTATGCTGAACAAAAAATAAAATGGCAGTGCGACACCAATTATGCCGAATCTGTGTAAAATCAAATAAAGAACTAATCTAAATCAATCATCCTTTACTTTACTGACAAATTATTTTATTATTAAATAAGAAATATTTCTAAACTTTAAGTAGAATTAATTTAAATAAGTAAGTTTTATTTTTTCCAAAAAAATTAGCTTTTTTTTGCCCGTAAATAGTAGGCATCACTGGATATTGAGTACTGGCATCGCTTAATCAAATATTTTAATTGACTTAAAAATGGGAAGAGATCAGATCTTTGAATAGCCACACATAGTTTTTTTAGACACATATTAAGATTTTGGCCTGAAGAAACCGAATTCGAAAGAAAATTTTGTAAAAGCTACGAAGGACAAACTACTGCTAAATCCTTTATAAGTTGCGAACTAAATAAATAAATAAATACCGAAAACTAAAGTTTTCAGCATTGCAACATTAATCCATAATACCAAGCCTACAAATTAATTTGAGGAATTTGTCCCTTACACTAAATTTTTACTTATCTTTATCAATCATTTAATTATTAATTTTATTCAAATTACAAAAATGTCATTTTAAATAAATAGGATGTATTTTATGCATCGTTAATACTATTGACATATAATTTAGTATTGTTAAATAATTGACCTACATCTGATATATAGTGAAAAAAAAAATAAAATTTGCATAACACTCCTGTTTCCTGCCACAGAAATTCAAACCAAGTGTCACAAAAGAAAGCATTATTTCGTACAAGTGATTGTGACATGCAACAGCAACAAAAACAACAACAACAATACTAACAATAAAAGCTCAACTTAATATGGCAACAAAACAAAACTGAACCGCACCTAACAGCCATAAAGAAATGAGACAAAAAGACAATTTACAAAATGATGCCACAAAATAAAAAAAAAACCTTAACTAAGCAACAAATTATATTAAAGATACAACAAGAGTTACTTGATGTAAGAACAAAAAAAGTCTCTTCTAGAGTAAATACATACATTTATACATTTAGTATAAATAGGAAGGAAGACTTTTCAATGAACATGTAAAAGAAAAATTAGGCGATATAAAAAAAAAACTTCATACCAAAACTTAAACAGAAAGAAGATGAAAAATAACACAACAACAAATATAAAACAAAAAAAAATAAATAAAACAATCAAGTAGACGAGGGCTGAAAAAGAATCACTTGTCTAAAAATGCGCCAACGCAAAAATAAACTTTAAATGAATAAATACACGAAAAAGTCAAACTTACAAAAATAAAAACTTTTATTTTTTATTTTGCTGGAGTTGATGTTGTTGAAAATGATTCTGGCAATAAAATAAAACGTCAGTTATTGTACAATTTAAAGAGGATGCCATGGTGTCAACAATTATAACAACAACACGTTTACAAACGACGAACGATTAAAATGACGTAGAAAAGATGAAAATAATGAGAATCATGATGAAACTGACGATGATCATGATGATGGCGAACACCACCATTGCATGGTTGTAATGAATGAATGAAAGACGCACTAAAATGTCTTAAGAAAAAAAAAAAATATGTATAAAACTTCTACAAAAACAAAATCAACAACAATGCAGTCACTTGTGCCGCCTTATAGCCGACTCTAATTGAATTCGTCGGCTTAAATAATTCAGCTTTAGGGCATTATACATATTTATATACGGACTCTTTTCTTAACAATCTTCTTGAAAAAAATACTCCGTTTTTTTGTGGCAGACTTACACTGTTTCCATCAGAAAATTTGAAAATGATTTGAGTATATAGCCGTTAGCATTGATTAAATTTGATTGGTTTGATTTATTGTTCTTATCCTTATAAAAATACTGGGAATTCATATTTATTTATGTTTCAGATAAACAAAGTATATTAACCCATGACATCCACTCCTGCTAGTAGGCCGGCAAGAAGTTCTCATGATTAAATGAGATAAACGCACTACAAGAAAACCAACGAAGACAAGATAGCAACATTGGTGAATTAAGTGAAACAGCTTTGATAAGAGAGATGTGGAAAATACTTTTAAACAGCATATGCCCAGTATAGAGGCGGCTTTGATTCAGCTTTAATCGAACAAGGTTTATTATTATTATTGATTTAATATTTTCTATCCCGTTTCATGAATTTAAATGTGTTGATGGTATCCGATCATAAGCCAAATGAAGAGTAACGTATATTAAATGAAATCGTGTTAACATTGATTTATCTAAATGTATCGACAGACTGACTGTAACTTAATGCCGACGTAGACATAAATTAATTAGAGATTAGTCTGGCCGCTAACTAAGCGATTTTGGTTTGCTCAATATACCGACATAAAAGGTTTTTTGCGGTTGGCAACAGCTCATATCTTTAGTTTTTCTAAAATCTTTGGATGAATTTTCCAGATGATCTGGCCTATGCGCATAGGAATAGCTTATCCCATCAACAATAAATTTCAGTTTATCAATCGTATGATAAGGGAATTTAGCACATTTAAAGGAAACCTTGTTAATTAATTTTTTGACTCCCAAAAAAAACCCTTGAAAAGATTTTCGACTTATGAGATAACGGCCATTAAAGTTTTTAACCAGACTTTTTGTTATTCAACCAAAAATCATGTCTTTATATATACGAAACTGTCGATAAGCTTCTCAAAAGTTTTAAAAGGCTTGGTGCTTGGAAATACTCATGAGCCAAAGTTTATCAAAACGCAAGGACAAAAATGTTGATATATAAAAAGTGGTTCTGAATCAAACGGTGTCTTAAAACTTGGGCAGTTGCAGTCATATACTAGCATTTAAATTTAATTAAATCGTTGCAGTAAATTGTTGCAATGAGTTTTACATCAAGGCAAATATCTGGAAAATAATTTTCTACGGATTAAGATATTTTCTGGAACATTGATAAAAGTATGAAACCTGACTGAAAATATAACGAAATTATTTGTTGCATTGATAAAAATTCTGTAACTTGATTCAATAGCTTTAAGAAAATGTCCAACACATCGGTAAATTGCACCTACAAAACTTTAACTAACCTTTTCAAACTGTCCTACATTTTTATTTTTTTCTGGAAACACTCTAAAAATCTGTCAAATAAAACAAAAAATAAATAAATATTTTTATGTCTCTTATTTTTTTTATTTGGTGTGGCTCATATAAATACAGAATTGATTCTTTTTTTTACTCCAGCATTTTCATCCTCCTCTACTTGAACTTTACAAGTCAAGCATTGAATCAATCTGTAAACACAACTTTTAGGGAAAAGAGAGAACTCTGAAAATTTTTTAAACAACATCTTTAACTAACAGCAGAAACGCATGGATTTTCGCGCTTTAATACAAAACTGTACGTTGTCTCACTTCAAATTTAAGGATTCCAATTTTTTGTTTGCTTATTTTCTACTTCGTAGTTTCAGCATCATAGTGATCATGGTGTTTATATGTGTCGACGCATCACTTGGTTCCGTAATAAATACATTTTGCAAATTTTTATGTCCTCCTCTTAAGTTTTTTTTCTGCTTTTGATTTTTGTTAAGCTTAAATTTTTAAGCATTTTTAGTTGGGGTTTTTGTTTAAATACCAATTTCTTTTATATATTTTTCTTTTTTTATTAAAAGTATTATTTTTTTTAATTTTAACAAGCCCTTTTGGGTTTGGAAACTCATGACTTTTATGTTGAACATATTTGTATGTTCTTATTGCTCTTTTTTTGCCGTTATCAGAGGAGTGCAACTAGGGCAAGTGCTACTATAAGGTTTTTAATTAAACTGATAGTTATTAAACATATTTCGAATGAAATTAACTTTATTTTATTTCAATCGGTGTACAACTTTTAATTTTTTTTCACAATTTTCTGAGAAAACTGAATTGATAAAATTCGCGATGTGTTCGAACAAAATCTAAATTGAGTTGAATTATCAATTCAGCAAACTGTGAACAATGTCAAAAGTTGAGCACAGATTGCATTGAAATAAAGTTCATTTTATTCGAAATGTGTTCAAATTAATGTTTTTGGACCAAAACTGTGATTTTTGTCGCATTTTTATTTTTTTTTAATTTTTTAAAAACAAAAATTTGTTTTTGTTTCAAAACTTTATCGATAACTCTGAAACTACTGGCAAATTTAAAAACATTTTTAGCACGGCTCAGACATAATATAGTTGTCGCGTTTCGGTTTTTTTAACTGAATATGGTGAACCGTTTTCAAGCTATTCAAATATATGTATGTAGCGAGAGTGCCTTAATTTTGGACATAACGGTATATCTCGAAAAATCGAGTGTTTTTTAAAGACGAAATAAAAACGTTTAGAAGAAATCATGGTCGATTGTACACGTTAGAGGTCGTTCATTGTGGCCGATTCTACATTATACTCAGTTAAAGTTATGTTCAGAGCAGTGTTCGAAAAAACACAATAAACAGATTTGTGGAAAACACAAAAGCTAATGCAGTGGTTAAGCAGAAAATCATTAAAACAAATACGTTTCCCTGTTTGTCATCTTTCAAACACAAAAATAATTCTGTTTTTATCCAACTCAACAAAAGTTGAGAACATTGAATTCCGTTCGATTTTTTTTTAACCACAAACTTTATTGTGTTCGGTTCGGCTCATTAATATTTGTCGCTTTCGGCTGGTAAAATAAAACCAAACATTTTTTACCAAAACAAAATATACATAGAAAAAAAAAAGAAACAAAAAGCCAGCAAAATAATGTTACACAAACAAAACATAAACACAATGCACACTCAAGCTGTTCGTACTGTGGTCGTTGCTAAAATTTGTTGTTTGTTAATTTTTTATCATTGTAAAAAAAGAAACATATAAAACATTGAAATTGTTCTGTTTTTTAACGAATAACAAATCATTATATAATGTTTGGATCTTTCTTGAACATAGTTACGAACGGTATTAAGGGTTGTGTTCGTCTACACAATATTAAAAAAATAGATACCGTTCTTGAATGTGTGAGTCGAACGCTAAGTAATGTACTGTTTATTTTACGAACACAGTGATTAAGAAATCACTTCAAGGTATGGTTAATCATCTCGATTTTGATGTGATTAGATCTTAATCGCGTTCGAGTTGCTTAAACGCGCTTAAAAACCCAAGTGTGAACATAGTATTACAATAGCATTATTCGGTTTTAGGCTTACTAAAGTATTTTTCGATAGTGGGTTTTATATAGGGCCTATCATTTCACCAAATTTTGTGTTATGATTCTAAGTCATATAAAACGAATTAAAGCAAAATCTCATATCAATAGTCGTTCGAAACTGAGCGGGACAGACGGACATGGCTAAATTGCCTTAAAATTACTTAAAAACCCGGAATTTATATATTTGCACGTAGAGAAAAACATGGTTGAAGAATGGTTAAAAAAAACATATTATGGTCCCTGCAATGGCAACAAACAAACTTTTGTTGTTTTTAAAAAAACTTTTTTCACGAATGATAATATTTTGTTTCTATTTAACTATAAAGTGTTTACATCCCTTGAAAGATTAAATATGGTTGATTTTAACAATATAATGTTTAAATAAAACAAAACTACAACCATACACTTAAACATATTATGGTTACCTTAACCATATTATTACCGCGGTAACCATATTATGGTTAAATTCATCCATCCAAAAGATATTACCATATTATGGTTGCCTCCAAACATGTTATGGTTAATATTTAATAACAATAATATGTTAAAAACACATAAATTTACATAGAAAAAACTAGTAGAACAGAAAAAATGGTAATATGAATGTCGTCATAGGCTGGAATATGAACCAAAGGGGATTTTTTATAAAAGTGGAACGTAACACCTATCAAGAATATAAAATTAAATAAAATTTTAATTTGACACTTAATAAACAAATTGAAAAAATTGATTTACCATAATATGATTAAGCATTCACCATATTATTGTTAATCCTGACCATGATATGGTTACTTTTCTCAAAATTCTGGGAAGTTTTGACCATATTATGGTTAATTTTGAACATAATATATTTAGTTTTGACCATTAATATGGTTAATATTGACTAAAATATGGTTAATTTTGACCATATTATGATTGATTTAGGGAAAAATTTTTTTGATTTTAAACATACTATGGTCAAAATTAAACATAATATGGTAACCTTTAAACATAAACATTGTTAAAAACCAACCATAGTAGTTATGTTGCTCTTAGAATATGGTTACCTCCAACCATATTTTTTTTCTGCGTGTGATGCGGTCTTAGATGAATTTTAAAAAGTTTTACACGGATTGACAAACTTAGAATACAATATTCTCAAATATATAAATAATATCCTTAAATCTTTTAATTTTAAAAAATTATAAAATTACGTTCTCGTCTTAAGTCTTTTAACTAATACACTAGTGAAGAAAAAAGTATGTGTCTTAAGTCTCTATTTACCCAAATGATTATACAACCTTGTGTCTTAAGTCTTTTGGTTAGAAACCACGAATATTTTTTACTAAGTTCGTGTCTTAAATCTTTTAGGTCCTTTTCTCTCAGAGAACATTGGCCACAATAAACGAGCTTGTTTCTTAAGTCTTTCGTTTAATTGTGTTATTTAGAATATTTTCGAAATGGATGCTTAAGTTTTTAGTTATTTTTTTGAAAAATACATAAATAACAAAAATTACTATCGAAATAAAATTTAATTAAATCAAACAATTATTTACTTAAAATGTATTTGTAAATTAAAATAAAAAAACTATGTATTTGCAATAAAATAAAAATCCTTCAGATTATTAAAGAATTTTCGTTCTTTTAAGAAAGCCATTACTAAATATTTCATAAAATTCTCTTGTTACCTTTTTAACCTGGCACATCGCTGCATTTCACCCAACTGTTTATATGTTTTTTTCTGTTTAAGCAGTTAAAGGCAAATCTGACAATAAATATTTAAAATCAGAAAACATATAAATTTAGTGATTTGCCACAAGTTGGAAGCCGCAACAATCATCAACTATACTCAACATACACAAAAACACCAGACAATAAAAAAAACACTAAAATGCCAACAAAAAAAAACAAAAAAAAAATCTTAAATTTAACATTAAAGTTTTTAAATTATTTTTAACCAAACACCATCAACAACAATTTCAAAACAACAACTACACTTTAAAGAAAATAACAACACTTGTATATATAAATTATCATATTGAATTTTACAAAAACAAAGTATGCAAAACTAAAAATATACTTTGAAAAAAATATCCCTTAATGTACAAAATGTGGGTCAAGTCATGTCGACTGGCTGCCGTTTATAGCGATTTGCGAATGCTGGTAAAAATTATACAGAAAAAATTTGCAAAATTTTATTTATAAAACTAATAAAACACCAGCCAAAGCGAATTGATGAGTTTGTTTAAAATTTGGCTTTTTATATGATAAATTTATATTTTTGCAAAACATTGTTGAGTTTGTTTTTCCAAAGAAATTTTAAGATTGTTGTAGGATTTCGTTTAGTTTTTTTACAATAAGACTTTAAATCATTTGCTATCGGAAAAAATTAATTGCCCATATGATAATATTAAGATTTTTTCTATGTAAATCCAGCAATAACATTCAGTACAAATACAATGATTTAAGTTTTGTTAAATGTTATAAAAAAGAGATTTAAAGGAAACAATTCGTCGTTTGGATATACAAAGTTTAGATTAAAAATCAAATCTCGAAATAAAAAATCAAAAAAAAAAGTGCATAAAAATAGTCAGTAGTAAAAATTATCAAAAAAGTTTAATTCATTTCATGTTGTAACAATTCTTGCCTTCAATAAAATAATTTAATAAAAATTAAATCAATGAACTTAAGCTTCGTTCACAATAGGCTGAAACATGCACTGGTGTTCATAATTAAGCAAAACTTTTTTTCGCGACCACACACATTTTAAATTAAGAAACCGTTTGCAAATTTTGCCCAAAGCAATAAAACGTATTTATTATTATTTGTTGGAACATTTTTCAAAAATTTTCTTTCAAAACTAAATAAAATTATTATAAACGTCATAAACTATTTAATACAAATTGTTGCTAAATTGTTGACTTTGTTGACTGTTTTTGTTTTAAAAATTAAAGGAAAATATATGAAATATTGTGGGAAAAAATAAGATAGAAGAAAAACCCAAATTGTTGCTCTGATTGTGAACAAAGATTAAAAGACTTATTTCTAATTTTTATAAAATAAATATTTTCAACACGCTTTCGGAAAATACTAACACTGCCAAAATTGCTTAGACGTTTTTTTAAGATTCTGTAAATTACACCTCTGCCATAAGTACTCCTTTTTTAAATTGTAGCCAAAATATAAATAAACTCACTATTACTTTTTTGCGGCTTTTATTACTTTAAAACTTTTTTTTTGTTTTTATTACAGTTAATATCAACAACATTGTTTTGTTGTTGGTGTTATTGCTGATATTTTCATGCTACATCTAGTTGATTATTGCATGGCAAAAACAAAATCCTAACCCACTAACAAACATATACAAATCTATTTTGCACAGCTGTGTGTATGATTGCGCGCGCCAAATGACAATCAGCATTTAGCGTAAAAAGTGTCTAGTGTTTTTCACAGTATATGAATGCTGGCAACATGTGGTTTTTTTCCTCTGATTTTTAAAAAAGCAACAACAAAATTATATTTTTATTGCTATTGCTGCTGTAATACCGGCTGTTTAAGCAAAATGTAAACAATGATGAATCATCGTGTTGTTTAGTTTTTTTCTACCTCTTTTCAAAACCCAGACTATAAGTTTTGCTAGTTATTTCTTTTTCACTTATCATGCATGCTGGTTAATATAAACTTGATTTTGTAATGTTGTTTTGATTTTTCAAGTCAATTAGAATGATACTAAAACAACTTTTAGCTATGTTTTAAATTCACCACTTCGCTAACTAGCTGCTATTACTTTAGTCTATATAAGTTCAAAAGAAAAACGTTGCTTGTAAAGAGCAGCAACCTATAAAAATATAGGTTGGTCAAATATTTGGTGAAAGATAAAAAAGAAGGAAAAAGGTCATATTCTGATATTTTTTAGTTAGACAGTTTAAGATTTGAATTAAACAAATATTTAGATGGAACATATTTTTTGTTGGTTATTTATGAACTTTGGTCAAATATTTTAATTCTGATTGCAAATCAAATATTTGATCATTAAATATTGAAGTATATGCTTTTTTTAAGGTGTTCCTGATATCTATGAAAAAGGATTTTTTTTAATACATGATGAACGGTAACGGAAATAAATGCTTTATATATGCCGAATAACGGCATCTAAACGACTTGAATACCTCCCCTTAAAACCCAAATCAATGTTTCTTCTCTTTATTTACAAATTGTTTTTAGTCTACACACTGAATATGCTTAAATGTTGTATGTGTTTTACCAGCTCTTAACACTAATACAATACGACAATTGTGAAGAGGGTATTATGCATAGTGATTTAAGTAAGACATTAAAATATTGAGCATAAACCCACTTTTGGTATTTTCATCTATGTGCCGACTCAGAATCACTTTTTATATCGATCTAAGAACATCCGTCCGTCCGACAGACAGACATCCTGGCAATTTTATTTTTACTTCTTTCAGTTGACACTGAACGAATCGTTGTAAAGCATTTATTTGTGTATCGACTGAAATAATTAGAAACAAAATTGCTTTCAAATCGATAAAAATATTCAATCACGAGTACCAGAATTAGCCCCCAGGTCGCAATTTGGAGAAAATTTGAGGAAATTTGGTGAATAGGATCACAAAGAACAAACGTATTGTAAGTGGTAAAATCGCTTTATAAATTTTTAATTTGTTCAGAATTATCTTACGAAATTGGTATTAAGATTAAATTTGGTCCAAACTTATATAATTGCAGTTCAAAGCATCTCAACAAATTTTAATGGAATCGATCTATATACAACCATAGCTCGCATTCAAATAACCGTCGAAAAAAAGCTTAAAAATTATATACAATTCGGTGACGATAAAACAGCTTCTAATTCATGAGAAAATTTTATGTTGTTAGCTCCAGCTTTGACCACAGGTTTCATGTAAACCAGCTCTCTTAAATCGCTTTAAACGAACAAATCTCACAAAGTGTTGATTTCTAGATAATATTCAGCACAGTGAATACCCATATGAATATTAAACCCATAACATAAATTTGTAGATCCATGGCTGACGATGGGTCCCCAATAGCATAGAGTCTCTAAATGCTGTGGTGAGGTAATCATATGGTCGGGCTAGTCTTAGGAATCCCGGGATCCCGTAATTACGAAATCCCGCAGTTTTTAGCAATCCCAAAATCCCGAGATCGAGCACTTAGTCCCGAGATTTGACTTTTTAAGCAACAATAAAAAAGAACCAAATCTATTAATAATTTCCCCAAAAAAAAAATGTTTTTTTTATTCTTAATATAAGTCCAAAATTAATTTTTGTTTATCTTATGTGGGATTAGAACCCACAATCAGGTAGCCCTGATTTAGTCAACTGTTTTAACCAAGGCGAATTCGTTTATATATTAATTTATTTATAATTAAATAAAAAATACCTCATCCTTTCAGAAAACAGCTATTTTAACTTTGATATTTAGTTTTCTATTCTCTAAAAAGGTTGTCGATTAGACCAATTACAAGAAGTGAATACATACGTAAATCAATGTCTTCTAAAGCAGAATGGGCAGTGCAACAGTTGATAATTAATAAATTAAGTGAAGTGAAGAAATAATAAAGAACATTAATTTAAAATATGATGCAGGCAGTAGGTTTTCATTGTCCATGGACAAGTCTTAAAACAAGGAGATACCAAACATATCGCTCCTTTATTGCAACATTTTCATATCTACAAAAAAATCAAGCTTGGCAAAATGCGATTAAAGTTTTCAAAATGTACCGATTTAAAGAATTTTTTCTATGACTTCGGTTCAGTTTGAGAAATAATACTGATTTTTTGTTACGAGAAAGTATGAAGGAACACTTTGCTTAAGTAACTTAAAATTTTTAATTTTTTGAGATCGGCTATGTTGCAATAAAGGAGCGATATGATTATTAGGTGATAAACACGAATTTTTGCAATTTCCATTGGTTTATATACCGGTTAAGTGCGGGGAAACTGAAATAATAAAAATTATGGACACTCGTGTAAAATACTAAAACATACAATTTGAAAAACACATTGTTCTGAAGATAACATATGGACCTAATGAAATGAAAAGGTTTGTAAGAAGAAGTCCGGTTGGTGATATTTGTTGCATCAGCCTTGCCAAACGTTTGACTGATACACTCACAATATTATTTCAGTAACGGACTGTAGTTTATTTTAGAAGTATTCCGTTCAGTAATTTTTAAATAAATAAACATTTAAAATTCCAAGCAAATTTATTTTTAACTGATTCTAACAGTTATTTAAAAAACTAAGTGCATATTAATACGGATTTTCAGTTTCAGTTAATATTGTCCGTTGATTAAGTTAAATTCTTCTTTATGTACAATTAAATAAAAATGTAACTTAAAATAACGAAAAGTTCATTTAATTATTAATGTCAAAAATTCAACCGCGAATTCCATAAAAACAAATGAATTTTCAGTTATTATAAATTAACTATCAAAAAATTAACTGAATAATAATCCGTAAAAAACAAAGTAATATTCAGTTATTTTATATAAATTAACTGTCAAAAAATTAACTACATATTCCGTATAAACAAAGAAATATTCAGTTATTTTATGTAATTTAACTGCCAAAAATTTGTTTTTACTTATATTTAAGAAACGATATTCAGTTAATTTTTTGATAGTTAATTGATATAAAATAACTGAAAATTTATTTGTTTTTACGGAACATGGGGTTGAATTTTTGACACTTAAAATTAAAAGAACTTTTCGTTGAAAATAAATGAAAAATAAGTAGACCGGTTTTTAACTGAATTTTCATTAAGTTTATATTACAAATTCAGTTAATTTTACGTACAGAATTTTATAAGTGAAGTAAATAAAATCAGAAATATACTTTTTGATGACCCACTAAACTTTAAATGTGTCAGAAAGTTATTTCCGTTAAAAATGTTAACATATTTATATAAAATATGTTTTATATTTTATGAATTAACTTTTTGATCTCATTTACAAATAACAACGTAAATTAAAAATAATTCAAGTTCATCTTTCAATCCTCAATTAATTTTTGTAGTATTGAAGCATATCTTTTATTTACTTTGTAAGCCAGTTAGTTCCCTTACTTTTTTTAAAAAAAATTTTCCGCTTTCCCTGGAATCGAAAAACTCCGGGGAAAGAACTTAAGTTAGAACTTAAGTAAGTAAAAAGATATTTTAGCAATCTTTCGTTTAAACTTTGAAGATGCATGATTGGTGTTGGCAAAAGCTTTATTACCGAGAATTTAACATCGAAATGACAGCACAAATTTGCTACGATAAGAATGGCATATTTTTGTATAAAAATACACAAAGTTGAAAAGTCGACTTTCTATCTCATAGTTCATCAATAATTAGTGTTTTTGATATTTTAATTAGGCTAAAGTTCATCAAATTTAATTGCCATTAAATTATTTTTATGAAAAAAGGAATTTTACAACGTGAAATGAATTAAAATTTATTGATAACTTTTCATTCTAGACTGCCGCGGGGCTCGAACCCAGGCTTTCGCGGACAGGTAACCCTTACATATTTCAATCGTAGCCACTCAGTTTCTTCAGAGAGTTTTGCCGTTTAGCACTTACATGGAAATTAAATTTGATGAACTTTAGTTTATCTCTTGGTCTAGATTATAGACTCTAGGTCAATATCAAGGGCTATCTAATCCTCAGTTGGATACTTAGTTTTGTTAGAAAACATGAATGTATACACGCACAGAAAAAACATGTTTAAATATGTTTTGGTCCAACAAAACTATTTAAAAAAAAATATGAATCATATTATGTTTAATTTGACTATATTATTGTCACCGATAATCATAATTTGGTTAAATAAGTCCTCCATCAAGAGCCCACAACCGTATTATGATTTACTTAAAACATGTTATGGTTCAATAGGACAATAATTTGTTTTAAAATAAACAATAGTATTTTCCTCTTTTTCAAGATCAACAACATACTATGGTTGAAAACCAACCGTGCTTTAATAAATGTTAAACATAGTTTAGTTATTATTGGCCATAAAATGTTTGGAGGCAACCATAAGATGGTTGTCGGTGACAATAATATGGTTAAATTAAACATAACAGGTTTACAATTTTCTTTAGAAGTAATTTTGTTGGAGGTGACCATATTTAAACAAGTATTTTCTCTTGGTGTATGCAGAACATTTCACTAGGGCCAGGATACAAACAAGCATCTTTAATATTTTCCTTTAAACAATTTAGGCTTGAGAAAAATAATAAAGAGTTTACAGTGTAACGGTACTTAATGCTTCTGATCCCGATAAGAATTAGGCCTCTGGTCTGTTATGATTTTTTGGCGATCAGTATCTAGTTTTACGTAAATTATAATCTTGAGTTATTGAATCCCAAGTAAGTATCAGGAATAGATCCCAGAAACAAACATTTTTAAAAGAGAGAGTTGTCTTCATAGGGAATGCCCTTGTACTTAATTTTTGCAGTAAACGGGGATCCTGTAATGAAGAATATACTTTTGAAGTTAGCCATAACCTATTTGTTGCTATAGATTAAACCAAGTAATGTTATAGACATTCTTGAAAAGTCTTTACGCAGCCCGAAAAAATCCCCATTTTTCCCTAAAACTTTTGAATGATGACACTGTACGACACGATTTTTTACCCATGATAAAACTGACCAGATTCTGAAAATATAGCTTAAAAAACATACTTATCTGTCAGTTTTTCTAGGTCAATTCATTTCGCGTTTTAACGCGCAATTCTATTTTTAATGTGAATTCACCTGTCTATCACTTGGAGAAGTTTTCGAGATGCCAAATTTTTTGCTTTTTTACTTCGTACTGGTCTCAGGTGTAGTGTAAAGAATGAGCGAAATATATATTAATATTGGGTAAAAAAGAAGGCTAAAAATGATTGCCAATTAATGAAAACAAATGACAGTGCAGTTGAATTCTCTTTTCTTTGTGACAACTCAATAACTTTTGTTGGGTTCAGAATAGAATTTTTGCAAATAATGAAGAGCATTAAGATACTTTTATCGGAGAAGAAATTGAAAACATGACGATTAATATATGAATTAAAATATAACAAAAAACTATATAATTTACGCTGGAAAGATAAAACGGAACAAAAAGAGATGAGAAAACTGTATCAAAAATTGTATGATCGACAAATTAGGTCATGTGCTGCAATTTTGCTCGAGAAGCTGATTCCTAAAATATTTGATTTCAATACAAAATGCAAGCTGGGTTATACATGCAGTCATACATATTTATATATGTATATACATATGATCATATATGAACTTTAAATCAGTTCTTTTAATAAACTACAAACTAAATAAACAAAAACAAAACACAAAAAACCACATTTATATACTTTTGCATACTAGAAAAATTAACACTGTGGGAAATTTGTGGCAATTGTTCTTAAAGCACATATCCCATGAATAATGAACTCATTATTATAATAAAAACGAACGAGGTGTGGTAGGTGAAAACAAGACAAATCCCTTCAAATAAAATGTAGTGGACCCAATATCAGTAAGTGGCAGTATTTTGTGCATGTATTGGCTGATTCTTTATGCTTTTATTACTTTATATATAGAGGATCTATCATATTAAAATGGTTCACTCGGGACAGTATCGGCGAATGACATTATTTTAACCGAAATTGAGTGCGTCGCCTTAGGTTATTTCCATGACCTGTTACAAAGGTTAAAAAGGTGTCAATTAACGCCATGTTAAAGTGACATGTCCCTTCATATGAAGTGTTAGAACCAGAACCGGTCCCTACCACTTTAGAACTTTCACCTGGCAAGTTTGGTGCTAATGACCTTTACCCTAGGTTATTGTTTGCCCGATTCAATATCAAACGGCAAATCGTAGAGGTATAAAAATAATTTTTTTTTTTTTTTAATAAGTTTCGGGTCATTGGACGATATAATAATTTTTACATTCGTCTTGTAAAAAAGAGCGGGCGATGCAACAAGCAGATAACATTTTATAACTTAGCTTATTTCCTTCCTTAGTGCGCACATGAGTGATGATAGATAAAATGCTTTCGATGTCTGTATTGTCCTGTGTAATTTTGGCAACTTTGAGCGAAAACTTTTCGATAGCCAACTTTAACAAATTATCTATTTCTTGCTCTGGAAAATTAAGTTCTAATATTCTATATTCTTTTAAAGGAGATTTCTACAAATTTACAGTAAAATCAAAGCTGAAATGACAACAAACGTTGAATCAAAGGAAGTTAACAATTTGTGGGCAAATGTATACAGTTTTCCAACATTAGTCGAAAGTCCCATTTTTTTTTTAAGGAGAACATCCCTACGAATAGGTATTTTTTCCAATATTATATTTTATAAAATTAACTCTTTTGTGTGTGTTTCTGTTTTCAAATCCATTTATTTACTTTTCAACACATTGTAAAATTTACTTGAAATCAAGTCCTGCGAAGCGATAGCGTTTTCTTTAAGATAGTAATGTTTAGTTCGAAAAGAATTAAATAAAAATAAGGTAATCTGCTGAAGCGTTGTAATTGATATAACTTCTTAAATTACATAATGATCAGCTTTCACAATAAGAATACAATTGAAATTAATAATATTGAAGTCCGCTCACTATTTAATATTTTTCAATATTTATTTCAAATCCTTAATAAAAAATTAAAAAAAAGAATTCTGATGAAAGAATGTGGTGATGCTTGAAACATCTAATTCAACCCAGGTTCGAGCCCCAGCTCAGCCAAGAAAATTATCAATAAATTTTAATAAAATTCAAAGTTGTAAAAATTCCTTCCTTCAGTAAAAATAATTTAATGAAAATTAAATTTAATAAACTCAAGCCTAACTAAAAATATCAAAATTAAAAAGTATTTCTTTTAGTAAAACCCTCATCAGTGCTGTAGTTCTAAGAGGAAATCGCCAGTAAAATAAATTTTGTTTTATTTATTTTGTGCCAAGCTACAAACACTTTCATTTTTTAAAACTCATATCTAATGTATAAAATGCCTGTTTTTTCTGGTAAAACTAGTGCTTCAACAGAAACTCTTAACATACAAACCTTAAAAATAACTAACTTAACTACTTGTTAACAAAAGACTTAAGACCCAAACCCAAAAAAATGTTCTTACTTTAGAAAAAAATAAATAATAAAACCAAACTAAAATTAATTTCAATTAATTATTTACATGTATTAGAAAAATAAATAAAAGTTAATTTTCGGATAAGTGCAAATGGAACACAACAAAAATATTGTAAAAATAATCAGAAAAGTAAATGGTGTTTTCAACGCCACTCTATAATTAAATAGCAATTTACGCGCGAGCTAACTAAATGAACTTACAAACTAAACAACAACAATACTAACAGCAACACGATTTGAAACATGGACACACAATTACAATAATAAAATTAAAAACAAAAAATAAAAAACAAGTAGTACAATAACTTACAGCTGCATTAACTAAACAATATGCGTGCAACAAAAAATTATTTTAAAGCTTTTTTTTTGTTGGTTACATTACGATTAAGGTAGAAAAATGTTTTTATTTTTAAGCAAAATAATATCTAAATACCGAAAACATTTGAAAACTAAATTTAGACACTACAACTGATTTGAAATGGTCACCGACATAAAATGATTAACTTTTCTATGTAGACTTTGCTTTACTTATTTTTTGTTTTGAGTTTTTGTTTTTGTTGATGAAGGAGAACAATAACAAGGCGTGGTATTATGTAGTGGGTCAATTCCACATAAAAGAAATATAGAAACATTACAAAACCAAAAAAAAAACCTGCCAAAAAATGCCAATTAACCTAAAAAAAACTATATACAAAAGAAAAAAACCTATAAAAAAAAAATATCTCTACAGAACTCGACTCGAGCTAATACAAAAGAATGTAAAACAAATTAAAACTGCAAAGCATATAAAAAGTCAAGTTCATTCAACCTATTGAAAATGAATTTACAGAAATAAATATTAGACTGTATTAAACACTGCAATTTAAAGGACAAAGATAAAGGGGGATGGTAACAGATAATTTTTTAATTTCACTAAAATCATTTAGACAAATTGCAATTCTCAATCAGAAATGTTTATTGTATATTTAAAAAAAAAGAAATTTTGAATTTTAAACGCATTTTCCAAAAATTAAAAAAAAATTTTGCATAATTTACACTCAGCAACTTTTTATAACCAAGTGTGAGGTTTATGGAAAGCAAAATATAAGACGAGAGAAAAAAGTTTTGTATTTGCTGAGTGTAAACAAATAACTTAAATGATGCACGCAGAGAAAAACATTTTTTATTAGGGTGGCCTTGAACAAAACGAAAATGTTTAAACATATTACTCTTAATTTAACCATATTATTGTCACCGGCAACCATATTATGGTTGAATTAACAAGAGTTGTTTCCCTTTTTCTAAGAGCAACACTCTGTGGTTGAAAAACAACTTGCTTTTATAAGTGTAAAATATATCTTTGTTAATATTAACCATAATATGATCGGAGGCAACCATAATATGATTGTGGCCTCCTGACGGAGGACTAATTTAACCATAATATGGCTGCCAGTGGGCAATCTAAAATTGACTAGGTATTTTTACAGCCTGGCCCACGATGTCGAGCAACAACTTAAGCGAGCGACAACAAGTCACTCATTAACGTTATAATAAGCGCCCCTCTAACTTTCGCCTTTTTGGTCGAGAGGTCCCACTTTGCTAATGTTAGCCATTTTTTGTTGTCAAATATCTATATTGCAACATCAACAATTCCACAAATGAAACGCTTGTTTAAAAATAACAATCGGAAAAACATGTAATTGAGCCATGAAAATTCAACTTTGGGCTACAAACAAGGCAGTAAACAAAAAATAAAGAACAGAATTTTGTGAAAACCAATTTATAAAACTATATTATTTTATTAGTGGTGTTGTTTTAAAAAAATCTAGCCTTGCCGGGGATTTAACTAGTACCTAACTCTTATTAAACTTATATAATATCCTGTACTACTTCTCAGCTGTAAACTTTTCTATACCATCTAAATGCATTAACGGCCACTTTTTAGGTTGGATATTATATAACAATTATATTTAAATCGATTTAAATACAAAATTCTGTTCTTCACAAAGCACTTAAATATAACATAACACTATGTAACAAAATTTTGTTTAAGTGAATTTTTTTTGCTGTTTCTCATTGGTTATGTCTCTAAACTGAAGAAAAACTTTAACTGATGTCTGGCTAATCGTTTTTTAAGAAATGACATCGAATTTTCAAATTTTTAATAGTGCCTTTATTTTTCATGGTACAGATAGATAAGAGTGTGCATAAAAGATTGTTAAACAGCTTAATTTTAATGAAGGTATGCTTTTATATGATAATAAAACGAAAAATACACTTGAATCCTTAAATTCAGGATGCTCTTAATAATACTGTTTAAAAATGGTTTGTTTTTCTACCTTTCCTCTTGTAGATTTGGTCATTTTCTCTGATTAAATTCCAGATATAGTCGCCAAGCATCCGTTCATTGTACTGCCCTTGGTATCGCTTTTCAAAGGCTTGAATGTCCTGGTGAAAACGTTCACCATGTTCTTCTGAGTATGCGCCAGAATTTGACTTGAACACTTCTAGGTGTGAGTGAAGAACATGCAACTTCAGAGACATTCTGCATCCCATGTTATGGTAGTTCTCGGTAAGATGCTGAACCACTTCCTTGTATCCAAAATATTTAAACTAGTAATTACAAAAAAAGAAATTAAATCTAATTAACTAAAATATTAAAGGCGATCTTATCCGACGATGTCCTACTTGATTTCAATAACCGACTATATACTCACACAAATATCAATATTCATATACAAATTTTATCAAAATGAGATACCATCACTTAGTTGAGAATTAAACCAAAACTTGTTAATCGATTTTATTGAAATGTGGCTAGTTTTATTTGTAACATATTTATGTTTATAACTTAAGATCAAAAAAGAGCATTTGTTACTTTTTTGGGTTTTTATGAATTTTAAGACAAAAATTTTTTTCCAATTTTGCATGAAAAAAAAAATTTTTGGAAAAAGTTTCTGAATATTTCCAAAACTATTCACTTTATCAAAAAACAGTGTAAGAGTAACTTGGAGGTAATGTAGCTGCGGATTCTCGGAGTTTTTACTTAATCAAATCGGACAAACTGTTCTTGAGTTATGCTAAAATGTGTGGTGAAACCTCCATCATTTTTAAAATAGCGGTTTATATACTAAAAAAACGTTTAGGTAGAGGAAAGAACACTCATTATATTATATGTACGACCTAATTCATTAGATAAAAGCAAAAAATTCACTTAAACAAACAAAAAGATTTTTTCGGTTACGTAGTGTAATTCACCAAGCTGTTACATTTAAGTTCAACTAAAGTTTCCATTGTAATAACTTAGCAAGGTGGCCTCAATTACACATCAATACAACAACAACAGACAAAGCAATAACAGAGACCCCCTTGTAAATAAAGTCACTTTTTTATCATATTTTTGTATTCAGTAGTGCTACCATACTCTTATCTTAATTAAATAGGACTTTTGAAATAAAACTCAAAAAATAAATCTGTATTTAAATACGATTAATGTTAATGCGAAAATTAACTAAACATAGATTAAAATACTATCCTGAAAATTGGGCATAAGTTTGCTTGGAAAATCACTAGTACTATTGGTTCTAGACGTTTACTAGTACACTTGCACCACATTGGGTGCTTAAGAACCAGATTTTTGCTAGTTTTTGTGTATGGAAAAAATTATCATTTTGCATGTTGACATTTTTTTTATAATGAAAAAGGCATAAATAAATGATATGAATTCACATTTGAGAAGTAAGTACAAAATTCAAATATGTACTCGAATCTAGCAGTCTGCAAGTGGTGCCCTTGTTCTACATCAAGTACTGATAATCATAAGCACTAGTATTTTTATATAAAAACGCAAACGCAAAAGCACTAGTGCCTCGTTGTCAAGTAATTATTTAGTGACATTTTGACAATTAACTCTTAAGCTACTGCCGGGACAAATTCGTGTGAAAACTAACTATTACAGCCTATTTACACTAGGCCGAAATCTTGTTGATTTCATGTAAAATCTTCTTCAAAATCTAAAGCATTTATATCGCTATATGTTGACATAAGCTAGATATTGTTTTCAAACCCAACACAGCTGACTGAAAGTTTTTTGTGTAATAAATACATACATTCATATGCAAAAATAGGTATTAAAAAATGTGCGTTACATTTAATTTATTTTTTCATTTTATTAACATTTCGTTAAAATTTTTTAATTTTTTTTTAAACTCTTAACAAGCCGTCATATTTGTTCTCTGTTAAAATGTAATTTTTTTTCTTTTACAGGGAAATATTTTATAGTACTTTGTGAAATCATAGTTGCATTACTAATTAAAGCGTGGTGGTAGAATGCACAACATTGAGTTGGCAGCACTGCTTTGTTTGAGCACCCATTTAATACCAGATAGTTGCCGTTTGTTTAGTTTACCTTGAAATTTCATTATGAATTGACTTTCACCAGAAAACCGTGTGGAAATTGTTAACATTTTTAATCAAAATAATTGTTCTATTCTTCAAACCCATTTTCTCACTTCTTCAATTTTATGGCGTACGTAATCGTCCTTCAGAGCGGTTAATTCGAAAAACAATAAACCGTTTTTGGGCCACTTTTACTCTTTTAACTGATAATGTGCATCCCGTGAGTCGCCGGTCAGTGTGCACAAAAGTAGCTGTAGCCGCTGTAGACGAAAGCATTGAATATGATACTACTTAATCAATCAATTTGTCGCCGTTCTCACTTCCACTTTATAGAAGATTTACGAAAAGATCTTCACCTAAAAGGTTTTAAGATTCAACTTGTGCAAGAAATTAAGCTAAACGACCAACGTATGTACCGCTAATTCAGCGACTGGGCCCAATTAATTAGCCACCAAGATCGTGTGGTATAACCCCATTGGTTTATTTTCTTAAGGGTTATGTTGAGTCGCTTATTGATGTCGATAAATCACAAACAGTTCAACAGCTGGAAATCAACAAGAGTTATCAGTGAAATACGGCCGCAAATGCTGCGAAAAGTTGTTAAAAATTTGGGTTCTAGATTGCGTCTTCTACGCGCCAGCCGTGGCGGCCACATGGCAGAAATCATATTTAAGCATTCATTTCATAAAAATTTCTTTCGAATAAGGCCCGTTTTATTGATATTAAAATTATATTTCCTTGTTTTATTATGATTCAAACTTGGGTCACTCTATAAAAAACAACCTTTAGATTTCGGCAAAAATAGTCACGAAGTTGATATTTTTTTTATATTTGAAATCTAGTCAAAATCAACTAGATTTGGGTTGAAATCTCGTAGGTACTAGATTGCGTTGTAGTGTAAACGGCCCATTAAGTAATCGTTCTCTTGCATTGTCGACCGACTTGTCGTGCTAAAAATTGTAAGTGGGGCGAAAGTCAGCTGTTTGTCGTTAAAAATGCAAACGTACGTTATTAAGGCATTTTTAAAATTAAAATTATTCGCGCATTTAATTCTTTATTTAAGTAGTGGGTTTTAGCAACTAAGGGGTAAGCCGGAAGTCTAGCTGGTAGTGAGCTAGTCTACCAGCGCGGTTTCGATTCCCGCCAGAGACTCTGGTCTCTTGCAGACAAGCGACAAGCTTCGTGGGATAAGCTAAGGGAAAAAACACATACAAAATGCCTAGAAGATGTACAGGATCTTTAGCAATAATCCAACCGATAAAATCCTTCGTCTTAAAATCGTTGGTAAATGTATATTTAAAATTTAACAAACTTATGGCACAGAGACCTAAGCCCATTGACTTCAAAGTCTGACTTTTTTTTATGACAGAATTGCTGATTTAGTGCTATGAACAAATGATCTTATGCCTCTTTTATTGTCACTAAGAACAAAAATTGGATCTGCTACAAGATCTTCCTCGTATTACATGTTTAATAAAACAACCATTTGGAGTCCTGCGAACAAAAAGATTTCCCTTAACGC
The DNA here is from genome assembly GCA_949318255.1 of Pollenia labialis. Classification (NCBI taxonomy): domain Eukaryota; kingdom Metazoa; phylum Arthropoda; class Insecta; order Diptera; family Polleniidae; genus Pollenia; species Pollenia labialis. The sequence goes on from OX439141.1 coordinate 113,129,064, forward strand.
CATAAAGTAGAGTCTCGCGAAGGATTTGCATTTACATATTGAGATGCACCTACCACTTGATTTATCTAAATTCGTTATGTGATCGCATAATCTTGCCTAGGATTACGAGAACTAGTGGTACCCAGGGGTTAAAATAGACCGTTAGCTGAAAATTTGGATCACGTGGTGACTGAGTTTTATAAGATGGGTTATGGAATGACTTTTTACCTCGTTTATAACAAAATGTCCCTGTGTACTGTTGCTGTCCTTTATAGATTAGTAACTTTTATGCTGAACCTTCAACCTGTGTGTTGTGTCCGTCTATATAAGGGTGCGTTTGAAGACCGCTTTGCTTTAACTTGGTGTTAGAAGCACCGTGGGATTTGTTAAGCTGGTAGCTTACCCACATTAAAAATTAGCAAGTTTTACAGAAAGGCCTTAGTATTTATACTTCTGCGGCAGATGATAATTTTTTTGACACATAAAGTCACAGGTATTGACCAATAATACACACCGAATTATATTATAAATATTTTATTAAAAAATTAAAAGTTCACATTAGTTAACCAACACATAAAAACCCATTCACTTTTGCTAGGCTTAATGTGTTGATTAACTAATTTGAACTTTAACTTTTTTCGCAAAAGGGGGTAAACCTTTAGTAAAATCATTTTATGCTACCAACATTTAATTAGTCTCAGCAACTGATTTTTAAATTTTCTTCAACACTAGACAAATTTTTGTTCCAAAAATATTTCATTCCAGCTTCATGCACTATAGGGTGTTGTTAATCAAAAAACACCAAAAATTAATAACCAATTTATCAAAAAAAAAAAAAAAAAAACTAAATGCACACTACACTTGTCATTGTTAGCGGTAAAAACCAAACAACAAAACTTACATAAAAGCAAAAAAAATTTATTAAAACACAATTTTTAAAATTTATATATATTTTGACATTTGACCCATTAGTTAAGTTATAATTAACTAGACGAGTGTGAATGATGTCAAATTTCAATTCGGCTACTTTACTGACTTGTTCGAGGGTGTCGCTACCAATTTATGTTTGTATGTCTCTTTCCAAAAAGTAAGTTATTGTAACTTTTTTTTTACCACAGCCTTAAAGAAATAAAGGCTGTCTAACAAGTCAGGCCTACTGTCAAGCTTTTAACTCATACTTTAAAGCCAATGTAGAAATAACAAACATGTTGCATATTAGACAACCATAAAAAAAAACTAAAAATAAAAAAAAATTCATTGCACAGCGCGTGCTAAAACAAAGCTATCAAAATACATTTGGAAAATCTAAAGAACCCAACATGACATGTAACTCAAGAGTTGCCAACATTTGTTGGCTTAATAGAATTTGTATGAGAAATGAAGTTAAATGATTTCTTAAAATAACATTTGGAATTTTCTAGTTAGCTAATTAATTAAGAGTGATATGAAATAATTTTAAATTAAGCTTGAGTGAATTTTTGTACAATAATAATAAAATTAATTAAAACATTTATTTAAGAGTCGGTCTGAATTAGGGCTTGCAAGTCGATTAAAATTGTAAGCTTATGCCCGATTTATTGCACCTTTTAATCGTAATCGTGTTTGCACAAAAATGAACACGTTACCGTAGGAATTAGCTCAAGTCAAAACATGTTAAAATGATGCCAAACTCGCCGATTAAATAAAAGCTTACACCCTTTAAAGAAATCTAGATCATATACGAGTAGTAAGAATGATTTATTACTGACCGATTATTAAATTATGTTCTGCTTCAACCTTGGGGAATCTTTTTTTCCTTTTTGTGCCTAATTTTATTGGCATATCGAAATTTGCGAAGACACTAAATTGTTTGTATTGTTTATAATACTATAAAAAAAGTAAGGGATTTGAAATCACGCATATTTGGAAACAACTTGAATTTTTCAATATTTTCTGTGAATGAAACCAATGAAACAACTTTTTATTAAATATATAATTGATGAACTGAAGAGACAGATATACTTGCTGATATACTTAGGGCTAAAAAATCAGAGCAAGTTAAACTGTCTTTTTGGTTTAAAATGTGTTTAAGCCAACAAATCTAAAAATCACTAAACATATAAACCATCTTTGAACGCATAAACTTGGTCGCTTAATCTATCAATACAGACCATATGAATTTGATAAGATTTTTCGTAGTGCTGCCACATGTTATTTTTTTAACAACATATAATACATGGGACACGGATTTTTAGTTGTAGAGTTTCAACTACATATAAATTCAAGTTTAGTTCAACTAAACCAGAGTTTAAACCATCAGTGATTTATTAGCCATTATTGATAAAACTTGACCAGGGTTGCGAAACCACTATTGATTGATAACAATACCATAGACATTTTATATCATATTATAATTTTGCTGCATCAATAGTAGAAGTGACGAAAACGATTTGAAGAACTGTAACGAGTGGATATGATCTTGATACAGAAACATACAGAAAATTATTTACTGGAAAACTCAGCTATATTTTAATTTATTCTTGGTACACTGAAATAATAAAGTTTGTATATTTGGGCATTGGGATGTTGTCGGAGGAAAAGATAACGACTTCAGAAATTGTAGGGAGTTTCACACAAGAATAATGTCTCGCAAATTAACATGAGGAATGTATTAAATTCCTTACTCTATTCTGCAGAACCCTTTGTATTCCTCAAGTCGTAAAAGATTTATTGTTAAAATCAAGCAACCAAGAAGATTCAGTATCTGAGTGTAACTAAACGGATAACGTTGTAAAAAAATTAACAAGATTTCGTATGTCGTGCTGGTTGTAAAAAAAATTTAAATATTATTATTAAACTTGTTTCAAGAAAATAAATTGTTCACTTAAAATGCTTGTTTGTGTTCTTTTTTTAAATTTATATTGGAATAATACTGCATGTAGGGAACATATAATTTGCAATAGATATAAAAATTGATAATTAAAGAAATAAAATTGGCACACTTGCCAAGAGTTCTTATCTTACAACATAAAGCACCTACTGTAGTAAAACGAGCTTATAGCGTACATCAATCCCTACAATTCATCCAAACATTTTTTGTGGATAAGACTAATACTATTAAGCAAAATCAGCCTAATTTTCGATGGAGTTTATAGACTACACCGGTACCTATCATTTATCCATAAATTTTTTGTATATATGATTTTTCGGCCCAATAATTTGGCCTTACGTAAGGAGTCTAGTTATTATCTAGAGTCTAGTTATTATCTAAGTTCTTACAATATACTTACTAAAAATCCAAAAATCACTAGTTAATAGACCTAATAAGTAGTTATTGAGTACGTTACCAGTAAGTTAATATTCAGTACTGAAAAACAGCACAACTAGTAGAGGCCCTACACACTATCCCACAAAGTCTTCAGTATTTTTCAAAAGTACATCCCGGATCTAATTATTCTTTGTGAATTTTCAAAAATCAAAAACAACTTATCATGACAGGGTTGCATTTTCGTAAATTACTAAAGGCTTTGTGGGATAGTGTATAAGGGCCTGAAGTAGTGTTTGAGCTGGTTATAAGTAAGTAAATATTCAGTTGTGAAAATAATAGAAGTAAAAAGTAGTTCGTGAGGTCATTACTAGTAAGTACTTAACTTCAGAGGATTTTGGAATAATGACAATTGTAATTATAACTATGTATGGAATAACGTACCTATTACCAAAATTCAAAAAGTTTTTCCTGGGTACCTATTTCCGATCTGCGAAAGAATTCTTTCTGTCGTAAAACTACATTTAAAACAAAAACAAAGTTTTTAGAATTTGTTTTTGCTTTAAATGTAATTGTTTAAAAGAAAGAATTCATTCGTACTTCGGAAATAGGCTACATAATGATTTTAATATTCTCAGAGTTATAACCGTTCAAATTTGCTACTAACGCATATGAAGAATACATAAAAAAAAATTTGTTTTTTCCAATTACACAAAGTTTTATCAATCAAATACAAAAAAAAAAAAAAAATAGGGTGGTCGATTATTCGGCATCTGTCAGAAACCGGTTTTCTAATATTTCAACTATATAAATCGACACAGGCAAAGCAGTTAAGCACGCTTCCTTTCTTTCTTCTCTTACTTTTCCGTGCTACCTGTGATAATATTTGAATTTTCTATAATAATGAACTTAGAAACATAATGTTACAGGTGTAGGGTCCCGAGTGCCCAATAAGATGAAAAATATTACTACTTTTTTGTTTTTCATCTGACATTTTTTGAATTTTTTTTAATATTCGACCTACCTATAAAGATCAAATTAAACATGCATGGGCCTGAGTGAATTAAAATATTAATGGAGAGCTTTTTGTTATTTTTCTATATCTGGTACTTTGATGAATTTTCGGTAATATTAGACTTATAAACATAAAATTAAGCCAGCACTGTCCTGAGTAGATAAGAATTTATAATAGGAGACTTTTTTGTTTTTCAATTGATACTTTATTATATTTTCTTTTATATTGAGCTAACAAAATTAAATTAAACATTCACGCACTCACGTTGTAGATAACATATGGACTGGAGGTTGCTCCCTCGCCAAGTCGAGCCACTAAGACGGAAAAAATAATTGTTCGAAAAATGTAAATTCATACACACTTATATGTGGTATGTTTTCTTCAAATTTACATAAAACTTTATGGTTCAATTTCGACCAATAGGCAAACACAGTGTGTGTGATATCATCAAAACTTTGTATTCGTTTGAAAGGCGTTTTAATGTTAATATGTGTGCGATCGTTCAAATGTCCGCCTCGGCTTTTCCGGGTGGAGCGTATCCGAAATGTCCAAGTTACCATGACTCTGGATCATAAATCCGACTAAACTTGACCGTTTGTTGGCTTTGAGGGCCGGAAGAAAAACCCACAAGAAAAAGTCACCGTCAATATTTCTTTAAGACGACGTTGGCCAGGTCATCACTCTACGGCGAGCACTATAGGTCGATGGCTACCAACTTCTTTGGCCTGAGTTGGATGATCTGGACACCAAGGCCATGCGGGTTTGGCCACATTGAATATTCTGTACGAGTGATTTGAGGCCATGGTTTCCTCATTAGGAGGTGATGTGATCTGGCCACCGAGATCGTTCGATTTGACTTTAGATTTTTCTTGCGGGGTTTTCGTAAGTCGTAGGTGTATGCGAATAAACCAGAAGCCACAGCGGTCCTTAAAGCCAACATAACCCATGCCATCGGTCAAATTCAGTCTTATTTATCCGCCAGAGTCATGGAAAAAAATTTCATATATCGGATGCCCTCTACCCAGAGACGCCACGACTGACATTTTAACAATGTTATATTCCACACATAAAGGCAATAATCGTCTTTCAAATAAAAAAAATATCTATGATATCTCATACACACTTATGGCCCAATTATGAAAAAAACCCTGGGAGTTTTCTCCCTTCTGCTATTTTTCCTATGGTAATTTAATTGTAAAAATGGAAAAAGAGAAAAACTCCCGGGGAATTTTCATTCATAATTTTTATTTTTATTTTTTATTTTTATTTTATTTATTTATTTATTTGATGTTCCATACACAAGACTTAGAGCCTCATATTGCAGTACAGAAGTGAGCTTTTGTTAAATTACAGGTTTTGTTATTAAAAACTTAATAACTTATAAAATAAAAATATTACATATATATAATTGGGCTGCTAGTTTTATTTAAATTTAAAGGTAGGAAGCGCTCAATGAAGGGCACTTTACATATTGCTCATTTGCTTAATTTCTTTGAATTCAAATATTTATTTTGATTTAAATACCACAACTTACAAAAATCAGTATTTTTGCTATGTCTAGTAGTATAATAAGTTTATTTTGTGATATTAAGATAATGTTAAATCTGACTAACTATTAAGTAAATTAGGGGTTACGCTTATTTGGTCAAATATTTAATAAGTGTGAACGTAGCTTTATGCATATTAAGTCAGATGTTTGATGAATTGGATATAATTTCATATGAAGATATTGTAAACTAAAGTTTTCAGAGAAGAATAAAATTTTCTTTTTCTATTATGTCGTGCGTAAATTTATGACTTAAGGCCAATTTCACCTATTCTAGTAATATATCAATTCATATTTAAATAAAGTTTTGCATATTATTTTATTTTTACTTGACAGGAAAAACGAATTTTAAACATAAATTGATATAAATAAATTGGTGAAATCGGCCATTTTTCTAAATCTAATATTTCCGAGTTATGACGATGTTGCAGCAAATGTGCGATATATACACACTTTTGATATTTAATTATTTTACTTTTCTTTCAGAATGATCTAAAAATTTCTAAGCTTTTCTAATCGTTTCAATAAATTTCCAATAAACCAATAGCAAGCAACCCATCCTTAAAAATGTTTTTGCTATTTTCTAAATCAGTCTAGTTAAATTTTTTTTTTGTTCGTTTAATTAACTAAAACATAATTGTAAACAGAAAACGAATTCAAAGAAAAAACGCTACAACTCTACGATAAAAGTAAAAACTAAAATAAATAATAAACAAGTTTAATACCAGAATTAAACCACAATTCTTAAGACATTGATTAAGTTTGTTTAGATTTTCAAAGATTTCTTTCCGCAATAAATAGAATCACCAACGAACATGGTTTATTAGTGAAACAAACTCACAAGCAACCGGACGATGACGGTAATAGCGGTGGGGGATGATGATGATGATGATGACGTTGATGTTGGGGGCAGTGGAAGTTTAAGTCGCGCAAGTAAGGTGGCTTAAAGTGTAGTGATACGTACACACTTTATTTAAGTTAACCCACAGATACAGTGTGTGAATGTGTGTATTTGTGTGTGTAAGCCTGTCTGTCTGTAAGTAGGTATAAATCGTATTTTCTTAGTTAACAATTTACTATAGACCGGCTGCTTGATGACGCCGCACCTTAAATACACAATATTGATGGTGTTGTTGTTGTTGTTGCTTTTTTTTTTTGGTTTTTTTTTTTTGTATATTGTTGCAGCTATTAAATGCTGTGGTTATAATAAATGCAACTAAAAACACAACATTAATATAATAAATACCGTCCACGCAATTTATTTACTTCAACAAAACAAACGTTGAATACTCATTCGTAATCGTATGTCTCGTAAAGTATTAGTTGCTGTACTTATTTATTCAGTGGTACTGTTTGATACTTAATTTAAGTTTTGTTTTTATTTTTTTTAGTAGTATTTTGCGTTATTTTGAAACTTTTTTTGTTTTTGCTGTTGTTTGTATTAAACGTTAATATATTTGTAAGCTAAACGCCATGGGTTTTTCGATTTAGTTTTTGTTAATCAGTTGTTGTGGTTGTTATTGTTGGTTTTGTGGATGTAAAATTTGCAAATCGGTAGCTTGAAATTTTATTCTAGTTTTAAATTGTGGTAAAATAATAAAATCTAAAACAATAACAGAAATGTAAACTTCTGACGACAAAATGTCGACAAGTTTTAATTGTTTGAACCACATGAGTCAACGGCGAGTGGTCAATTACAGGTCTTATTGGCTTAAAGGATTATTACAAATATGAAAAATATAAGCTTATAAGAGGGTGGTAATAAAATAACATATGACTGTTTCAAATATGTTTATCGCCGAAAAGGGACTTATAAGTTTGCTAGAAATTCAATTGTTAAAAACATACTTTAAGGCGTACAGTTGGAAATTTTTCCCTGATCACAAATCTATAAACTTAAAATTTCAAGACATAAATCTGTACAATTTTGCAAGAGCAATACCCATGATTTTAATAGCCCTCGTAATTTAAGTGAAAACTGTTTTTTTAAGACGATAGGATTTTTGAATTAATATCACAGCTACATTGCAAAGGAAAGGGTCGTATAACATATCAAAAATGGTGCGTAAATTATTAATATATAATTTTCTATTACAAGCTTCGTAACTGTATAGAACCATATTTTGAAAAAATATTAAAAAATTCGTACCCCAAAAACAATTGTCAATTTGAAAATATTGTTGACATGATTTAATGATCATAACCTACGCATATTGAATATACCTGTCAAATTTTTAGTAAACTTGCAGAGGAAATTTATGATATTATGCGGAAATAACGTACATACATACACCCAAAAGAAAAATCAATCGATATTAAGCGATATTAATAATACGGTGAGTACGGATTTTCATCAATCAAGTACATTAAGATTAAATTATCTTTATTCAATCCCGATTTCGTACTTGAAATAATATGAAAATGAGATTGATTTAAGTAAAACTAAGATTGAAAAAATCCCAAAATGCGCTTGATTTAAGTATTATAAAGTTGATTTTATCCTGAATTAGAAAGAAAAAATTATTATGATCGATTTACTTACCCGTTTTACACCTTACAGAACGATAAAACACCAACATCATGCCCGATATGGTTTTTACTTTAGAAATCTCATGTACGTATTTAACCAAAAATATAAACTAAATGAGAAGTTCAGGTTTACTTTTTAACCCTTCGAGGTACACATGAGTCTGGCCAGACCTTTTTTCAAAAAAAAACTTTGCTAACTTAAATTATTATCAGCTCATTTTGTGCCATGTACTATCTACCGTAGGACGGTCTGATGTGAAAATTATATGAAATTTATAATTGATTATTAAGTTGATATTTTTAAAAAATTTAACGACTAGCAATCAAATATAATTTTATTAGGCCTTTATTAGATCGCAGGTTTTAAGATATTAGTTGAGAACCAAGGTACATTAACACAAGGTAGACTCATTTGGGAGTGTAGAGATGCTGCTCTATTCAAAATATCCGACTTGTCAGAATTGTATCCATATATAACGCACACATGTACACATTTTGGCTCAAACATTTGACAATTGGGGACGTCCCTTTCTTAATGTTTAACCAAATAATTCAACATTTTGAAAGAATGCCCCCCAAATATTGCCTTCCTGAAACTTTTGGCGACCTTTTTTGTAGGTAGAATACGGTCTAGATTTCAAACACTAAAATTATTTTTAAAAATTTTAAAATTCATTGTAGATATTTTGCAAAAAACGTGATTTAAAGTTTTATCAATACAACCATAATTTTTTTATTTATGCAATAAAATTCTTATTAACTCATATTTACACTTACAACACGATAGTGGAGGGGGTATGATGCATTTGTGCTGATGTTTGTAACATCTTAAAATATTGGTAAGGGGGTATTTCTTTCAGTATACCGATCGAATCACTTTCTGAGTCGAATAATGATGTCCTTCCGGCTAGCTGGCTATGCATGTAAACCTTGCTCGCAAAGTACAGGTCACAATTTTGAAGATAATTTGACGAAATTTGGTATTGAGCATAAGGACAAAAGCCTATTGAGAATGGAGAGAGTCGGTCTATAATTTCACTTAGCCTCGATACAAGTTTATTTTCGGAAAAAAGATTTTATGGCCATAAACCATCTTATAATGTTGGTATTTAGATTAAATTTGGTACAAACTTATTTTTTTGCAATCTCCCATACAAACGCCAATCCCGAAAATAGCTTTTAATGTCATGTGTTTACATGAATCTAAACCTGATAACATAATTTTGTTAAGGCGGGTTAATGATTGTACCCAAAAAAGTGTACACTCTCGAAAATTTGTCTTTAAATACTGTGGTGTAGAGAATCATATGGTCGGGCTGGACCATATTTAAACTTTCAAGACGAATTTCGCAATTCAAAAAACTACCGAAAATCCCCAAAAAATAATTTTTTGGTTCTTTGGAAAAATTATGCCTACCATAAGCATGATTCTCAGGATTGCACAATTATAGCCAACATATTGGGTCTTAAAGATTTTTATTATTAATATTATTATTATGATTATTATTATTATTATTATGATTATTATATTACACACGAGGTAACCTTTCAAAAAATTGGGAATAAAAAAGAATGAAAATATTTTTTTAGCTAAAAAAAAATTGCACAAAATTACTTTATTCAGAATTTTAACTTCAAATGTTAATATTTTTTTAAGTACAATAGATTTTTTCACAATTTTTTTCTGTAGCATATTTAAAGATTACCAAAAAATTAATAAATGAAATTCACAAAAAAATTATGATAAATTGAAATCTTATATTTGCAAATACTAGACCACGGTAGTTCAAAATTTCGACTTTAAATTCTATATATCGAGCCCTAACCGCGAAAATAACGTAAGCGCCAAAAATTAAATTTTACAGGAGAGAGTTTTTTTTATTTTATTTTATATAAATTTTGTATGAAATTTGTCGCTTACGACAAAATTGTTCTTGCTATAAAATCGTAACGGTACCTTATGCGAACATGAGATTTAGGAGATAATGCAAGTGTTGCCAATAAAGTCATTTATTAAAAAAACGAAAATTGAAAATGTTGTCGCTTACGTTATTTTCGCGGTTAGGGCTCGATATGTTAACATTTTCAATCGTTTATTTGCAGGCCCGAACCGAAATTTACTCGGCTATGAACAAATATTTTTGGACTTTGGCAAACTAGAGTTTTTTCACCTAATCCCGTGGTAAATCACGAAACTTAGTTCTGCTTGAATAAAGTGAATGTAGTCCTCTTACTGGCCTATTCACAGGGCATTGTGGTTTCAGCTACCATGAGTGTACAATAAATGTAATTACAAAACAGTGAAGATTCTCATGGATAATGAGACTTCTTAAAACTAGGTACATGTCATTAATGTCCGCAGTGCTTTTTAAATACAGAATATGGATACTGGAAGTGCCAGGGGAATTTGCGTCTAGGACAATCACAATGGTGTTGGCCCATATGATTCTAAAATTTCAAAGGTTAAAAACCTATAATTTTTTTAATATGTATTAAAAAAGTAAATCGCTTTTTGTTTACACCTAAATTAATTTTTGCGATATGGACAAAATATTCATATTTTAAACTTATTATGGACTGATCGGTCGGCCTGGTGTGTCGATTGCTAAGGAGACACCTTTAACTATCTAGAACTGTTAGGCATTTTTCGTTTTGCACTTTGTCCTTTATTTGATAACGCTTTTCTGAGCATTTTTCGAAATAAAAGAAAACCTAATTTTAACTACATGCATGAAAATTAAATGCAAAAACAAAAAAATATTAATCTTAAAATTTTTTCCAATTTAATTTGAACAAAAACAAAAAGTTGCAGCATTTATCGTTTATCTGACCTTCGCTAGAAATTTTCCTACTTCCTTGATTGTTTTTTTGGTTATTAAAGAGCCCTATAGGCATGAATGGGTTAATAAATAAATAAAGAAAGTTAACTTACTTATAACTAGCATTTACCTAGTAGTCGTTATTCCCCTGTCCATATACATAAGCGACATAAGAAAAATGGCAGGGAATAAACTTCAACTGACTTAATTTAATTAATATTGATAGTGAAAATCGTGACACGTGTATACTTAGTAAATATACATATGTTCATAATGTTCTTTAAAATTGGAATTATTAAAAATCAACAATGCCTTACAAATTTGAATTTAAGTGAAAACACGATTTGAAAGGGTAGTCCGAAATACGTTCAGGAAAGAACTTATTTCTCTGCATACCTTGTACAAGGAAAACGATTAAAATTGTCATTATGTAAAGGGTGTTGAATGTGAACCACACCTAAACATCAAGTCTTGTTTTGCATTTCATTTGACATTTCTCAATTTCAGACTAACTCAATGTAAACCATTGAAAGATACACAATCGAGCAACGCGTTAAAGTTAATCGGGCTTATTATGAAAATGGGCGTTTAATTAAAAATGCATATCGTGCACTTCGTGATTTTTACCTAGTGCGTACAATCGAAAAAATTGTGCAGAAATTTGATCAAACCTGGACTGTAGGAAAGGTGAAAACACCAGTGCAATTGCACCTCCCACGCTCGTCTTTGATGAAAATTATTGATAAAGACTTTCATTTACATGCTTACTTGACTCAAGAACTAAAGCCTCTTGACCATTTCAAACGCCGTCAAGAAAGTGGATGATAAATTTTCGAAGAAATGAGGCACATTATCACCTCAGTGGATTCGTCAATAAGCAGAATTGCCGCACTTGGGCGAATGATACTCCAATAGTCGTTCCAATAGTGCGGTTTACGGGCTGGCGGCATCATCGGGCCGTATTTTTTTCGAAAAACCAATGCACCCACAAAAAGTTGTGCGGTTTATGGGCTGGCGTCACATCGGGCCGTTTTTTTTCCAAAATGAGGCCGGTCAGACCGTGTTTGCTATCGTCATATGATCGTCATATGGCCCGAATTTGAAGATATGGATATGGACGACATGTGGTTTCAACAAGACGGTGCCACTTGACACACAGCTAACGAAACTATGGTGTTATCTAACGTGGTGGCGATGCCAATTGACATCGCCGAACATGTGATTTGACACCGTTGGACTTCTTTCTTAGGGGTTATTTGAAAGAAAAGGTAAACGTAGATAACCCGGAAACAGTTCAAGAGCTAAAGGATGAGAACCTTAATTATGCCTCAGCGTCATCGAAAATATGGACCATCGGATGAAGGTGTGCAGCCAGCTGCCATTTGGCCGATATTTGTTCCATACATAATTGAACATACCAATATTATCCTAATAAAAAGACACGACAATAATTTGTTAAATAATTTGTGTTTTATTCAAAATCACCACGGCCCTTAAAATATCAATATGCATTTTAATGAAAAATCTGATTAACTTTCGTTACAAATTCGAACTTTATGCTTACTGGCGAACCTCAAATCTATCCGAATATACTACTTACATCAATTTCTTTGTAAATTAATATGTCTGATACTTTAGACAAAAAGGAAACCACAAACTGTTTAAGTGTAAGAAATCAAAAATTTTATTAGTAAATTATATTATATTAATTTATTTTCATAACATATTTTTTTTTTTATAATTAAAGGCATTAACAAATTTACAGCACTCTTGGGGTTTTTTTCTATACAAGACACTTAAAACGACGAATGGCACTACTGTACACAGGAGTAATAGAAAATGTTTCATACTTTTGATTCTTAAAAATAGCACAAATAAATAAATAAATATTAAACTACAATTAACAATATATGTATACGATTTTAAGTTAATACGAAAATAAATATGTATAAGAACAAATATAACAAAATATTGATTGATTAATAAAATGCAATAAATAACAAATAACAATGTGATTACGATTTTATACAAAAAATAAATAAAATATCAACCAGTAGTTGAAGTAAAACTAAGTATAAGAAAAAGAATATTATTAATAAAAAAAATCAATATGTTATTGAAGAAAAAAAAAATAAGAAATATTATTAATATTAATGTTAGAGTTAAAAATAAAGTGGAATAAAGAAGGTGTGACTAGACAGTCAATAGACACTTTGAAGTGAGTTAAATGAAAATCATGAAAAAAAATACGTATGATAAAATAATTAAGTTGTCTGTAATGTATTAATTATTGAAAAGAACTGAAAAAAATAAATAGCAATAGTTTTCAAATAAATAGCAATAAATAAATTTGAATAAATGAGATATTATTAATGATTTGAAAATTAAGTAAAACCCTATAAGATTTGAAAAATGCTAATAGTATTTGGCACGTTGAACGAATCTGTTACTTATTTCTAAGCTATGCTAACTTTGGTTTTAAACTGGTTTAGAAAATACTTAGGTTTAAATAAACTAAGCTAAGCTAACTTTGGTTTCCCTAACTAGAATAAGTTTCAATTAATTTTTGGTATGAATTTTTGGTTTATAAACTAAACTAAATGAGAATTTTAAGCTGTGCCAACTTTGGTTTGGAATTATTTAAGCTAAGCTAACTTTGGTAATTTGAACTAGACTGTTGTTTTTGTAAAATTTTTGGTTTTTAAACGAGAAACGGAAAGACAAACCTAATAGGGCCTTTGAACTACTAATTTCAAGCCCTAACCTAATAACTAAATTAACTGGGATTTTGTGCCTCTTTAAATAAATTTACAATTATTTTACACTTACTTGCTAATATTACCTAAAATTACTGACTTAATAGTCATTAATTTGTTGCATAAGCGGATGTGTTTGAGAGCTGTGCATACTATAATCATCTTCTGTATCATTTTCACTACTTTCCACACTGCCGGCATAATAAATGTTCTGTTGATTTTGTTGCCTCGGTGAGGGATGCATATTTTCATCGTAGGCTGGACCAGAGTATTTATTTTGCAAACCTTGTAAATGCTGCTGTAATTGTTGATGATTGAATCCATTGACTGCATCTGGAGGGGGAGATTTAGATGTTTGAGAAATGGGTGAGGACTGGCAGCCGCTTTGCAAATGTTTGCCCAATAACGACATGCGCGAGAAGGATTTGGTGCATGAGGGACAGGAATATTTCTTAACATCGGAGTGGGTTTGCATATGGGCTCTTAAATTTGAACGATCAGCAAAAGCTCTATTACAATGCTGACAACTAAAGGGCTTCTCTCCTGTATGAGTGCGTATGTGACCTTGCAGAAGCCAGGGTCTGGAGAAAGCTTTACCACATATGGGGCATTTGCAGGGAAGAGTGTGAGTTCGAATGTGCATTTTTAAGGCGCCCAATGAAACATACGTTTTGTCACAATTCTTGCAACTGAAAACTTTCTTCACCTGATTCCCCTCAGCAGCAGGGCAATGGAACTGTTGGTGTTTCGTAAGACCCGAAAAAGTGGAATAAGACTTGCCACAGTCATTACAGTGATAACGAGGTACCCCCACAGGCTTCTGCATGGACTGAGAAGAAGCTAAAGCCGAGGCCTGTATTAAAGCCGCTGCTTGATCTGTAGTGAATTCAGTAGAATCATGAGTTGTAGCTCCACCTTCCGGATTACTGCGTATAATTTTGTACTCTGTGCTTTCGAAAGCATGACTTTGTTGATGTTTAACCAAACCAGCATATGTGGAATAACATTTGTTGCACTGCTGGCATTGGTAATACAAATCATTGCTAGTCTTTAACTTTAAGCTATTATTATTTAATGGCATCACATTTTCGGATACATTATTTCCATATCTTGTTTCCGGTTTGATGTTCTGTAGTCCTAGTAAAGCTTTGGCCACATAATGTAAATTAGTGCTTTCTCCTAAAACCTTTTTATTAGCACGTAAACTCAAATCTTCCGGCTCATAGCTCGGTTTCTGTTGTAAATAAGGCTCACTGTCTCTCAATACCATCGGAGAAGTTTCTCTCGAAAAATTTCGAGGCCTTAAGCAGTCTTCATATTCCGCTATACTTTTCATTAAGTTGTTGTTGAAATTTCTCATAGGAGCATTTTCTTCCTCATAAGAGTTTTCTACAGGTTCGGACTTAATGGAAGTACCATAAAATGTCTCAGCGCGTGGTAAGGGAGGAGACGGTGTTATATTTTGTACTCTATCTGTTTGATCATTTTCATTGATATGCTCTTCTGCGGGTAAAGGAAAATCACCATATCCCAAGCGAGCCAAACTCCGAGCAATTTCTTCGCGGGTAAAAACTTCAGGAAATGCTCGTGCAATTTCTCTAGTTTCATCCCAAATGCGGCGAGCCAAATCTTCTTTGTTTTGACCATTAAATTTTTGTTGTAAATTTAATGCAGACACTGACAAAGCATCATCTTGTTCCATTCGATTCCATGTGGGAGATGCAGTACATGATGAGGCTTTGCTTAAATCAACGGGACCTTCATCTAAAAATTTAGAGCACAAATTTAGGAGAAAATTAATTCTAGACCTTTTCTTTACGAAAGCTGTTTAGAAATTGTTTTGAACAATTTAAGAAACTTACCATGTTCTAGAGAAGATTCACTATCCATAGTTGTTTCATTACTCAGCATTAATATGGGTCTCTTCTTTAAGGGACATTTGCTGTAGTTGATTTTATCCATTATGAAGAGAAGATTAATCCAAAATAGTCGAAAGACACTCCTACTGACTACTCTCTTCTTTTTTTTAGTTAAACAATATTTTGTTTTTTTTTAATTGTTTCTTAATAATTATTTAATAAGTTATCACTAATAAATTTCTTAAATTTTTTTAAATATTTTTACGAATTCTTCAAACTCTTTATGTTTCTCGTTTAAGATTCGTTAGACGAATGATGTAATTACACACGATCACTTTAATATTTATACTCCTGGCTAAGGATCATCCTTTCAAAAAAAATCCCTGCAAGCGAAATAACATTTTCAACCCTCAACCTCCCCTTTTTGTTATATGTGACTCTTATTGAGTGTAAAGGTATAAAAATACTTCCGATTTTATACAAAGCATCTATTGTTAGACGCTATACTCTCTACACTCTTTAGTGATCTTCAATTTCAACCACCTTAATTGTTTTCATACAAGAAACACAAAAAAGCACCAGATGTTCTGTACAGGCAAGCTGCACATAGATTTGAGCTGGTAGCACGTGCCCATTGCACACAGAGCCAACGATCGATTCAGCCAAAAACAAAATCTAGGAAAGCATGTGTGAGTGCAGAAAAAAAATCACGACGGCAACAACGACAAAAATCATCGTCATCATCAACATCACTGCAGAGATTTTATATTTTTGATATGTAAACCAACACAAACTGTTCGCAAGCTCTTAAGATTTAAAATTTTACAAATTTCCCCTTTTCAAAAAAAGAGCACCTGGAATTTATTTTCTTAAAAGCAAGATTTTTTAAATGAATCGATCGTTTTAATATGTTGTTATATGGGTGGAGTTGGCTCTTTTATTTCTCAAGTATATAATGCATTATATATTTAAATGACTCTCTTTTGTTTCTTTTTATATATAAAAATGTCTCGTGCTTATGCTCACTTTGTGTATCTTGGACGAATTTATTTTAAAAAAAAGTACTCTTTTGTGGCCATTTACAGGTTACAGAGAACGTGCTATGATTATGGCCCATAATTTATGGGTGACAAACATCGGCTCTTTGTAGTGTCTAAGAGGGAATATATTTGAGAAGCTCTTTTGAGGTTTAAAGCTCTTATTAAAAATGTTTCATTTCCATGTTCACTATTAAAGAGAATCTTTAAGTTTAAGATACATTTTGGAGTAGCTTAGAGTAAAATATTGAAATAAAATGAGTATTTTAAAAATAATCTTAAAGTAAAAGGTACTCTTATGAGTAACGACGGTTAAAATTGGCATTTTTACAATACAAAAAGTCTACCAAAAATTATTTTAAGTTGTTTTCATGACTGATGTCTAGTTTAAATCACAGAGCTCCTAAAGTTCTGTACTTTGTAAAAGTGACGAAATTATTTAAAGCAATTTTTTATAAAAATAAAATACTTTAAATTTTTTTTTGTTTTAATTTTGCTATTGTTATAAAATTTACTACATATGTATATCTATGTATGTATATATTTTGCTTTCGTAGCATTAATTTGGCTAAAATTATCTATGTTTAATAATCAGTTTTTGTCATAATTTCCTTAAAACTCAGAAGTTTTAAAAAAGTTTTCAATTAAAATTTAACCACCAGTAATAAATTTTGAATTCGTTTTTTTTAAACAAAATCTTTTTCATTAAACAATAAAACTTATCGTATTTTATTCATGTAAAAACGTACCCTGTAAAATTTTTTTCAATCGAATGGCTATATTTTCCCCCCTAAGGACTATGAATAGTCATTTAAAACGGCGATGTGTATTAATGTTGCATATAAGGAATTTGCATTCCCTTCTGATAGTTGCTCATTAGTTCATAATTTTGCCGAGATTTTTTTTGAGGATAGCAACGATTATGCTTTTGCCGTAAAAATTTGTAATGCCAGAAAAAATTAAAAATTGTCTCTAATCAACAAATTCATAGAATCAAGCAAACAATTTGTTGATTTTGCACCAATTACCAAAATGATTATAAAATGATTATATTGTAAATATATTTTTTTTTTTTCAATAAATTATATTTTTAATTTTAATTTAAAAAATTATAAAAAAACCTTCCCTTTTCAAACAATGGTTAATTGATTTAATTAAATAAAGCTCACGATTTGACAATTTCCAACAACAATTCTACAAGTTTAAATTATTTTATTTTAAACGAAAAAATTTTTTGTTATTTAATTAATATTTTATTTAAAAATGTATTTGAAAACAACTAAAATGTTAATTAAATCAAAATTATATTTTTTAATTTTCTTTCAACCAAAAGTCTAATTTGATTGAATTATCACATTTATTAAATTGAAATGCTTTTTAAACAATTTTTTTAATTTATAAAAAAACTACTGAATTGAAAATAATTTGATCCAACTCTCGATCAAACTCAAATTTTGATGCTTTTCATATTATCAAAGCTTTTTTCGGGAATACAAAATTTATTATTAATACGATTTCCGTATGACGTGCTTAATTCCCAGTTTTTCATATTTAATAAAAACGCATTTCTTTCTTGCATTGTCATCCATAAATCCTCACTGGTTATTTCCAATTTGTTGCAGACTTGAGGCTTTAGATCCTGGCATAAAATTTGACAACTTGTTTCATTAGAGTGTCGCTTATTTTCGTAATACAGCTGGAGATGTTGTTGCAATGTGAGCCTTTTCATAAAACATAATACTGACTAAAAACAAGTACATAAAGCCCGATCATATGATATTCAACACCACAGTATATAAGAACAAATTTTTGCAAGTAGACTCGCCGAAACTAAATTAAGTAATTGAGTTTAAGATTCATATGAAAGTACTTTGCGCCGAATATTACTAAATTATGTAAGAAGTTTTTTTTCTTTTAATTGATTTTAAATTGATGGGTAATTTTTGACCAGCACAACATTTGTCACGACAAAGAAGATATCGTTAAAGTCATTGCCTACAATTTTTCTGTAAACAGTAACATTTATAAGAAAGTTATGTCACGAAAAGCTTATATCGGGAGTACTATTATTATTGCAAATATGGACTGACTCCAACAAAATTGGTTTATATTTCAACAAAATCAGTTAGGACCAAATTGAATCCAACAAAGAAATAATGGAAATTGTGTGAAATTATTGACCGTACATTGCGCACAAGAAAGTTATTCTGAGTCGATCGGTGTTCTTAAAGGTGGGTCTAGGACCAATATTTTAAGCACTAATGCATAATACCCTCTCCACTATTGTGGTGTGGGTATAGAAAAGGAAAACTTAAGAAAAATTCTTAGTTCCCATATTACCATGAATTTATGATTAATGTTTTGCAGTGCTAGACAAAATTGGATATTGGATGCTTATGTGCTTAGTCGATTGAATTATGTTCGATAGACCAAGTACACATGACTACAATTCATCGCGTTCCGGAAAAATATTAGCCATCACATCTTTTTCAATTTGTAATTGAAATTTTCTTAGCAGCTCTAGTTTTCGCGGTATAGCGTTATAACAAAAAAGGCCTTTGCAGGGCATTTATGAGCCTTTCTTGAAATTGTCATTCTCTGTTCAGTAAAATAAATAATTTCAAAACTCTGCAAAAAAATTATTTTTTAGGTGTGCAAACATTATATCTAAGCCTTTACTGTAGTTTAAGCGATATCGCAAAAGTTTGAGCAAAAATAAAATTTTATAAACTTTTTTAACATTTTTGTTTTTAAACCTTCGTAGAAAAATAAAGATACAGCATATGGCCAGTTTTGGCCTAGTAGCGTTAAGCTTGATATGTTGCAAAAGAATTGAGCCCTTTTTCATTGAAATCGGTGCACAACTTCTGATTTTATGCATATTATAGGGACAGAACAAAACTAATAGTAAATTAAATTTCCACACAAAAAAAATTAAAAGTTTCACAGTGTATCTATTGCTTGAAGGTTTTTAGCTATTCTCTCACTAAATTCTAAATCAAATCAAAAGTTGTTCAACAATTTTAAGAAAAAAAGGTTTCAATACCTTTGAAATACATTTAACTACACGCTGCTAAACTTAAAATGAATTCCTTGTTGTATTTTTGCATTCTTCAAATTCAGCTTTCCAAATAACTAAAGAAACAACTTGCATTTCTGGCAAACGTAAAAGTTTATTAAAATTTGTAAGCATGTGATAACAATACACCTAAAGTTTCAATATTTTGCAAACATCAAAGTAAATGACGTTTAAAAAAATTTTTTTTTTAAATTTTTTAATTCTTAATAATTTTAAAACCAAAATTTTGCAAAATTTTAAAGTATAGGAATACTTTTTGGTTATTTCTTAAATCGAAATAACGAGGCCGAAAAATTCTGTTCACTACAAAAAAATCCTGTACATCGGTTAATATTTCACTTACAGGACATCGTTTGCGACAAACAATTTTAGCGCCAAATCTTAAAAAAAACACGATTTTCGTAACGACTTTTTTCTTGGCATACCTAAAAAAAGTCATGATCATTAAAGTACGTGCTAACAGAAATAAAATCTTAGCAGATGTGGTAAAATTTCTTTAAGAAATTCACAGGCAACAAAAAAACCCTGTCTAACAAGGAAAAAAATTAGTGGCATATAAAATAACAGCTAAATCACCAGAACTAAAAGCAGAATAATATCAAATTGTCTAGGACAATAAGGGTTGTTGCTAAAATAAAACAACAACAAATTATTAAATCCAAATGAAAAACTATAAAAGGGGCCAAGGGGATGAATTAAATGCATTTCAAAAGATTAGAGGTGCATTATTGTTTTGGTTGGTTTTTAAAACCAGGTAGTTTTAAAGGCACACAAACACACACACACTACTCAACAGCTATTATTAAATTTTGGCGCAGGACAAAAACAATTTCCAGGTACATGTGTTTGCAAGGTAATGCAAATAAATACCAGAAAAAAGTAACACATGCGCTTTTGATCATGATCATATTGTTGATGATGGTTGTTTGCTGATGATGATCATGATTTTTGGGGTGGTTGTTATTTGTTATGAGGTGGCAGCTGACAGAGATCAAAAAAGTAAAGAAAATATATTCCCAAATGCTGATATAATGAAAATTGTGGAATATTGTGGCATGAGCTAAAACTACTACTAACGCCACTGCCACTTTTCGAGAGTTCCCTAAAAGAAAAAATGTATGTATTTTTAAATTGCACAAACATTGTAAACATTTTTACATACTTTCACTTTAAAACGATCATTATTTTGTTGGGAATTATGATAATTTTTTTTTGTGTGTGATCATTGATGATGTTTACTGAAATTTGTGTTGCCTTGTAAATGCATCAAAATGTATGTGTTTTGTAGAGTTTCACGTGCTATTTTTATTTTGCAGCTGTATTTTTCTTAGCAAATAATTAACAAAAGAATTATTTCTGTTATCAAGTGGCTGCTATTGTAGTTATCAGAAATTATAGGAAATATCCCAGACAATTTGTTTGTGAAAAACAGAATTATTACGGAAGAAAAACAAAATATTATTTACGAAATGTTTGTAAAGTAACGGTTTTGTTTTCTTTTAAAAACGTTTACATTTGTTTAACAAAAAATTTTTTAAATTTATTTGCAAAGTCGAATTTTATTAGCTGCACATAAAAGTCCCTGCTGACAGCCAGACATAAAGCTTGTTTTAATAAGAAATATAAAAGGCTGTGATTTCTTCTATACTTCTTGCAAAAGATGAAGCTTTTCGGGTTGCAATGTCTTAAATTTAATGAATATTCAATACATTCGAAGAAAGAGGCACATGTTTGAACCATGTTGTGCTAATGCTTTTAAAACATATTGATTTCAGACAGGCTGAAGTCTGTACCAAATTTGTCGTTGGTGAAGTCAAGTTTCCATCCACTGTTTAGCAAATAGTTTTTTTTTCGGTATATAATTACGAAGACATATGCCGATCCGCATCTGAATCGATATAATGACTTTCGCTTATCCATCTGGTTTGTTTGTCCGTATAAACCTTGTGACCAAATAAACAGGTCGCAGTTCAATAAAAGTCTTATAAAATTTGGTGCATACGATTTATTGTCATAAGGACGGAACATAGCCTTAACACAAACTTCTTTGTAGACCCATGCCATTTGATTATGTTGATATTTATATAAAATTCATGCCGAAAAATGTCTAAATCATCTTAGGAAATTTTATGAAATCAGTCTATATTTGCCTAGGGCATCCATGCAAATACCACTCCCGCAAATAGCTTTAGATCCCATAACATCTTTGAAAATGCTTGCGAAAATTACATCATGGGTGGCTTACATTTAATTGCACAATTTTGTGATGGTAGGTCCAAAATTCCCGTCCTTTCAATCAAAAAAAAATCTTATATTTTTATTGATCTCTATATAAAATTCGTCACAAACTTTTATTTGCATCTTAGCCTCACAACGTTATTTTGTTTGAGTGGGTCCATGAATGCTCAATGGTCCCAAAGAGTGTACACTCTTATGGCCCAACCATAATATGCATAGCCTTTCTTAAGCTACTGTCAAAAATTAATAAAAACTCTTTCAAATGTATTTAAAAAACAAAAACATTTGATTCCGTAAGGAATGTGCGATCAGTTTCGCACTTTGCTTAAGCAAGTGACAGTTTCTTAAAATAAAACAAAATGTTTCATTAAGTTCAATATGCTTAAGCCAACTTAAGCGCATTATAGTTGGGCCTTTAAAAATGTGTAGTAAGAGATTTCCGTATATACTGATTTCGATGTATAAATAAGAGATTTAATATTGGGCCTGTTCGGAAATGCATCACTGCGCTGCATCAGAAAAGTAAACTTATTTTAATGCCGATAAAAAATAATTTTAAATTTTTTTTTATTGTGTGACTATTATTTTTGTGGAGTATTTGACAATTTTTTGGTCCACATCTACTTCACTGATATATATTTAAGCATTTGAAATCACTGATGCAGCGCAGTGATGCATTTCTGAACAGGCCCATTATCGGGCTTGACCGATATTTACTCTTATTACCTCCAACACTAGCGCATAACCCATCCTCCCTAAAAAAATTTATATTTTTGTTACTACAAAAACGAATATTATTTGGTGATAGAATGAACCAACTCTCCTTTAATTTTGCACAAATTAGCATTATGTGACTGAAAATCATACTAAGTAATGAATAATGCTATTGTAGTAAAATTTTGTATGTCATAGTTTCATATTGTTATTAATTACACTGCCAAATTATGTTAAGATCTGTCCATAACATACCATAGGCCCCATATAAAGAACACAATTCTGAACTAATCTCGATGAGGGTTATCAAAGATTCGACTCAGCCGAATTTAACTTTTTTTGTTGTTTAATGAACGGTTTTTTCAAATTATTTTCGTACTGTAAACCTGTGTTCGAAAAAAATAGAACATTATTAAGCGTGTAGCTCACACATCCAGGAACGATATTTAGTTTTTTATTGTTTGTGTAGGCGACCACAACCCTTAATACCGTTCGTAACTATTTTCAAGAAAGAGCCGAACGTTATGTAGTGTTCTGTTCGTCATTAACAACCGGAACAATTGTAGTGATACTGTAGACAAACATTATATTTAAATGTTCTATAATGTTTCTTTTTTTACATTGATAAAGAAATGAACAAACAAAAATTTTTAGCAACGACCGCACCACGAACAG
Organism: Pollenia labialis; assembly: GCA_949318255.1. Lineage (NCBI taxonomy): Eukaryota > Metazoa > Arthropoda > Insecta > Diptera > Polleniidae > Pollenia > Pollenia labialis. Next base: position 113,152,554 of record OX439141.1, read on the forward strand.
CTTGTGTATATGTTTTGTTTGTGTAAAATTATTTTGCTGGCTTTTTGTTTTTTTCGTTTTTTACAAGCTAAAAAGGATTACTTATCCTTAAACTCACTTTATTCCTAGAGACTTTTCATATACACATAGATGGGTCATAAACGTTTATATAAATAAACAAGTAAAAGTGCTGTATATCGCTGTGCAGAATATTAGATACTCATCACTCCGGAAGGAATACAGGAAAATTTAGCTGATTTTTAAAACCAATCACATTTCATATATAGCGAATATTTAAGCCTTAACAACATAGACATTTTTCATGGACCCTATCGTGCCAAAACACTTAATTCTGGAGGATAGTTGTGTAGGGGCCAGGTGCAATAATGGACAAATTTCGCTCATTTTTAATATTTTTAGACAGATCCGGCTAAATTTGTCCCATCATAACTGAGTGCTCCGAAAAAATGCCACTTCAACCAACACACAGACAGACGGAATGGAATATGTATACTTTGTAGGGTCTAAAGTAAATATTGTAGAAATTACAGAAGATTTTATCTTCTCTTTCAACACGGTGCCTTTAATCTATTTTTGATATTAAATTAACCTTTTACCACAAAACAGAACCTGAGATAGAGGACGTTAAGAGATCAAAGGTTAGCTTAATCTAGTAATCGGAAAATTAATTTATCTGTATTATTATAATAAGGAAATCAGGTCCAAAAACACTTTCTTAAGTTCTAAATTTTCAGTTTGATCGGACATTACCATGATCGGAGTCGGTGTGTTTTAAGAGGCAGGCAAGGTAAACAAAAATTTTAGGAGATCTATCTTTTAATTACAATCCAAAGTTGTGAAAGACAAAAGAATTAAATTTAAAGGAATTACTTCACTATACAAAATTTCGTGTGAGAAATTATATTGAAAACAAAAACAAATTCTCGTATATTATTGCTGTTTTCATCATAATTTCACACAGACGATATTTTGTTACCGTTTTCTAAAAACAGGCACGTAACATTGACTTAATCGAAAAGAAAAAGCTTCTGTCTAAGGATGCTGAAATTAAACCTTATTGAAGAGGTCATCTATCAAAAAAAAAACTCGTTCGAAAGAAAAATCTTGTTTCACTGCAAAGCATATAACATAATTGGACATAATTGGGCCTTTTTTCTTCGATAATGAGCAAGGAGTGGCCGTTACAGTCAATGGCATGGTAAATTCGCCAGAGACAATTGACGCTTTAAAGGACAATATTTGTGATGCCATTGGTGAAATACAGCTGCACACAATCGATAATGTGCTTAAAAATTGGGCCGATCGTGTAGTTCACTGCATGGCCATCCGAGGCAGCCATTTGAATGAAATTATTTTCCATTATTAACCGGAAGTACGACCCTTCAAATAAAAAAAGAAATTTGAGAAAATATTCATTAGTTTTTTTTATAGCATTTTCAAAAAAAAAAGTTATTTGGCGGACCCTGTACTTAAATTATCCATATTCAATCCCGAAGTCGTACTTAAAATAATCCGAAAGTGAGATTGATTTAACTAAAACTTAGTTTGTTAATTTTATCCCAAATTCGTGCTTGAAAAAATCCAAAAAATATATTAGAATGAAAAAGTTATAATGATTGATTTACTTACTCAAATTACACTTTACAGAATGATAGAAAACCAACATCATGCAGGATATGGTTTTTACTTTAGAGATCTTATGTACATATTTAACTAAAAATGTAAACTTAATGAGAAGCAAGAGCTTAAATTCTGTTTAACCCTTCGTAGCACATATGAGGCGGGCCAGAAATTATTTTAATGTGTATTGAAAATCAAAACTTGCGTAAGCCGTTTCTTTTTTTACTTGATTTAAGAATTTTAGATTTATTTTTCGTGCGTACGACTTGTACTTAAAGTAATCATAAAAAAATTGATTTATCCCAAGTATTTTTCTTTCTGTGTATTTTCTTAAAATGATGGTTTCTACAAAGTCAAGCAAAATCCAACATATCCTTCCACTAATAAAAAATAAAATATTTAATTTCAATTGCAAAAGGAAGTTTTGCTCACTCTTCATTAATTTTGTTTATGAATGATTAAGATTTATTTGCCTTTTCTTAATTCGAATCTTGGCGACCGATAAAATTTCAATAAAATATATTTTACATTGATATCACAACTTAAAAAAAATTAAAAATTTGCCAGGATACCGGTGAACATTTCTCATTTCCTAGCCGAACTTAATAAATAGAGTTAAGTAAATTCTTGAATTATTTCAATCTACTAAGTCTTTATTTAAGATTTTATAATGACTAGCGAAATTAAGTTTTGAAAACAAATTCAATATGAAAACTCAGTAAAAACGTCATAAAATTATTTTAGAAAACATAACTGGCTGACCCAAATACAATTGCGGTTCAATATTTTTTATCCGTTACAAATCACAGCAATAAAATAAATGAATTTAATTAGTCATCCAACAAGCAAAAAAAGGAAAGACAGCTGATCTTGTAACGAAATACAAAACAATCGACACGAGCTATAACAGAAAAGAAAGACAAAATTTCTGCACATATGCTTAGAAAATCAACCAAACAATAAGACACAACAAACAAATCAAAATAAGAACAGATAAAACAAAAAAAAAAAAAAAACAAGAACCCTAAAAGATGACAAAAACAACAACCAAGAAGAACAGAAAAAAATCTAAAACGGAACAAAAAAATCTCTACAAAAAGATCTTAGAAATATTGGCGCCTGATATCAGATACCACACATTCATATGAGTCCAACTAGTTGATGGCCCAAAAGACGAAGGCGATGAGAAGAAAAGTAAAGGTAAGAGATGCACAAGAATGCAAAACAACCGTAAAAAGAATAAATAAATAAAAACAGCTGCCAATAAATACGGGGCGCATGCGCATAATCAACCAACCATACCATGGATGAACAACACTTATCAGGTCAGTAAACATACAATAAATATGGATAAATGTATATGTGTGCTTATGAAGCATGCATCTACTTACGTACACACAAAAAAAAAATCAATCCATCCGTACTCAAATCAATCCGAAGCGGTATTAATAGTACGGTGAGTACGGATTTTCTTGAATCAAGTACAGAAAGATTGATTCAAGTACGGATTTTTAATCCCAAAATACTTAAATTATCCATATTCAAACCCGTTTTCGTACTTGAAATAATCCGAAAATGAGATTGATTTAAGTAATACTAAGATTGAATAAATCTCAAAATGCACTTCATTCAAAAATTATAAAATTGTTTTAATCCGAACTCGTAGCTCAAATAATCCGAAAATGAGATTGATTTAAGTAAAACTAAGATTGAATCAATCTCAAAATGAGCTTGATTCAAGTAATATAAAGTTGATTTTATCCCGAATTCATGATTGAAAAAAACAAAAAAATAAGAAATTACAAAGAAAAAATGATAATGATTGATTTACTTACCCGTATTACACATTACAGAATGATAAAACACCAGCATCATGCCCAATATGGTTTTTATTTTAGAAATCTTATGTACATATTTAACCAAAAATATAAACTAAATGAGTAGCATGAGTTCAAATTTAAAAAAAAAACTTTGAAAAGAAATTAATTTTCAAAAGTAATCCCATTTAGGATTGTTTTGAGTACGTTTAAGTGTTATTCGTACTTGAATTTTTGAGTACAACTCGTACTTAAAGTAATCCCAAAAAACTTGATTTATCCCGAGTGTTTTTCTTTCTGTGTATGTTTCTAATAGATGTTAGAGTTAAAATATGCCGCCAACAAAACAAAGTTGACAATGATGACGATGACGATCATGTTGATCACAAGAACAGTCTAGGAAGAATACAAAAACTAAAGGTTTATTTGTATTCCAGTGAAACTTGATATGGTTGTTGGCTGCTTAGTCAGTTAGTTAGTTTGTTGGTTGCTTGGATTAAAATGAAAGAACGTAAGAACTTTACATAACTTAACGGTGATTAAAAATCCATAAAAATGTTATATACGAGAACACACGTACACTCGTTTAATAAAAAATAAAAATTTATTGATTAAGATAATGGTTAATTAAAATACATGAATGTAGCAGAAACTTTGATATTTATGAGATTTGAAAAAAAATCCCATAGTAAATCACTTACAACCCATAGTTTTTTTTAATAGTTAATAGGAATATTAGATATTTTATAGGAATTACCATTAAAGAATATAAACAAAAAGTTTGAAAAATTGTTCATTGTACTCTTTATGAAAGTAATTTTTTAATAGTGTAGAATATAAAAAAATTAAGGTGGTTTTAGATGGCATGCTTTATAAAGTTCTGATATTTCTTAAGATAATGGATAAAGGTCGAATATTTTGGGTCACACCGAGACAATCAGGGGTGTGCTCGGAATCGAAAACGCACAATTCAAAAATTTCAAAAGTCGTTTTTTAATAAGATTTCTGTAATAAAACAATTTTATGACAAATATTATACAAGTATTTCTCTATTTAACAGAATTTTATAACAGAAATTATAAAAATTAGATTAAAAGTGCATTAAAAACAGCCTCCAAATTCTTGCGTTTTACGTTTTCGATTTCCAGCACACCCCCGAATAAGTTTGTTCTCGATTTCATTTATTTATTTGTTTTTTTTTTTTTTGCTGACACACAACATAAATAATTAAATTAAAAAAAAAAAAAAAAAAAGAAAGCTTTCAAAATTCAACGTACGTTTAAAGTTGCTCAACTTTGCGTTCTCAAAAACATACGTTATACATATGTATCGGTCTTAAGAGTATCCATTTTTATATTTATTCTTATTAGTCATTAAACAAAGACTTTGTTTTTTCTTCTTCGAAAACGTTGAATTTTTTCCAAAAAAAAACATTATTTGCGGAAGTTTTGCGCTGTTGCTTCAATATGGAAAAAGTCCAGCTGAAACAACGAAACTTATCCCCAATAAGTTTTATGATGGTTTCTAGGGTTTAGAGGTATTCATATTAACACAGAAGACACAGACCGCCCAGATAAGCCTAAAAAATTCGAAGATGATGTAGCAGATGAATTTATAAATGAAGATTGTATTTAAACTCAAGAAAAACTTACAAGATCACATGAGCAGTTAAAAACGATTGCAAACAGCAGGTTGCACCTAAAACCAAGGAAATAGGGCACAATACGAGTTGAGTCCGAAAGACGTTGAAAGACGGTATATTATGGCCGAAATACTGCTTTTGTCTGGAATAAAAACTAGATTGATCACGACAACTCAAAGGCCAAAAGATTGTAGGTGAAGCACGGCTAAATAAATATCAATGGCGCCAAGGTAAATCATTAAGTTGGGCCAAAAGGGTCCAATTCATTATGAGTTGCTTTTGGTGCGAAATCCATATTTTAGTATTAAGTTTAGAGCGAACCATGTTAAATTGTCTTTTATTTACGCTGCCTTTACATATGCAAATAGTGGCATGTAACTGTTGTATACATGTCATTTGCTTTTCTGTTGCCACTGCGAGTTCAATTTCAAAATGTCGCTGAAGCGTCAACATGAGAATTTTTTTTTACTTCACAAATTAAAAAAAAGTACCAAGAAACAAAAAAGAGTTACAGAGTTCATCATATAGGCAAATTTCTTGGGAAAAACATTTACATTTATTTATGTTAGCATTATTAAAACAATTGAGGTATTCACATCTAAAGTTGCACCCTTGCGAAAAGCAAAAAAAAAAGTCAAAAACATAACAATTACAACATAGACAATAATTTCGCACAAAATATGCAAACTTGTCAGGATCTAAGTAAGAAAAACCAAAAAAAGTACTCATAAAATCCACTCTACACTACACAACAAAGTTATACAATTTTTTCCGAACAGTTTTTTCTTTAAATTGAAAAATATAATTAATTGTAGTGTTTAAAGATGAACTTTGTTAAAAAAAAAGAAAAAGCAAAAATATTAAAAATACTGAAATACTTGTCGACTTGAAATTTAATAATATTAATCACTTGTTGCATTTTTCAAAAACTTACGGTTTTTTAATAAGCATAAGTGCATGCATCTTGGGATATTTTCAAATGAAAGGTACGTTGTTTAAAAATTGTTTCGGAAAAGCTGAAAATTTAACGTTGGTTGTGCTCGCCATACACGTTTTAATTCAATTGTCAACTGAGTCGTTCAACTGAATTGATGCTTGGCCACACACTTCATCAACTGAATTGAAAGAGTTTAAATTAATCTTAAAATTTAATGAAATAAAAGATAATTTTTAAAATACTTAAATTTTTTTTGCAAAAGAACACTACAAACATTAATTTTGACAGCTGATCAAGAGAATCGAGCACACACAGTACATTCGAATTGAAAGACTTATTAGTCAGCTTGAAAAAATCAAAATCCTTTGATTTTTCTTCAACTAACTCGACTAATCAATTGACAAAGCCATACACGCTTTGATTTGGATAACAACCGACTCAGTTGACAATTAAATTGAATCGTGTATGGGCTGCTTACTCACGTCAAATAAAAGCAACCATGTTAATTTGCAAAGTTAAGAAAAATTTAAGTGAATACCTTTAATATTAATGCTATTTAAATGCGTTTCAAAAAATTAATCATAATAATACATTTATCAAGTAAAAACTTTAATTACAATTTGACAATAATCTAGTAATTTTGCATTAATTTTTTAACAGGGTAACATTGTTTTTCGTTTTGACATTTAATGGCATGAAGGTGCCAAATTTCTACTCGCATGCTAAATTTGCTGCCATTGCGAGAAATGTGGCTTTATAAGAAAAAAATTTTGAGTGTATTAAGTTTTACGGAATGGCAGCCAACAAACACAGGGGTTTAATTTTAAATTGAAAGTGATTTGACATCAAATTTTTACTCAAATGACAGACGTTTTAAAATAATTTGAAAATCATAGCATTATCATCAAAAACCAGAATTTATTTTCCAATTAAGAAATGCATTTATTCTCAACTTGTATTCAAACGTTATTCTTAATTGTTTTTCAAGTGTGGATTTTGATACAATGTGGAACATAAAAAAAAATATTTTATTTTTTAATTTAAATTTATTATTTATTTAAATAAACGGTGAGATAAATATTCGGCACCTTAGCTAAAAAACGAAATAGTGTTATTTCCGTCCTCTAGTTCTTGGAAATACAAAATACTTGGTTCCTTTTTGTTTCGAGGATTGTCATGGCGTAGCAGCGCGATCGTACAACAAACTTATTATTTCCACTTTCTCGTTTTATTTGTACTAAAATTTTTTCACTTTGTAATTAATTTTTTACTCACAAATAATTTATATTTTTTAACAAGAAATCAAGGTTTTTCAAAGGCCAACTCACTTCAGGTAATATGTAACTTTTCTTTAATTGATTAAAGCCTACAGAACATGAAATGTAAAAAAGCCACATGCGCATGTGGTTCTGACGTAATTTTGAAGTCACTTCAAAGCTACAATAGCAAGTTCGCGTTGTGTGATGACGAAAAAATTACGTCAGAACCACATGCGCATGTGACATTTTACCTTCCGTGTACTATAGGCTTAACACATTTAACTTAAATCGACATTTTTTAATGTTTACATTTATTTTTCACTTCAGTGCTGCCAAGCCATTTTTGATTTGAGATTGATAACAATTTGACATCGGATTGATTAAACAATGTATGTCAAATGTTTATAATCATTAATAGTTTTAACTTAAATGTAATAATCAAGCAATTGAAAAAGGTTTGAAAATTGTTTTTGATTTTAAATGATAAATTTATTTGATTCAAAGCTTTGAGTTTGTGTGTGTAGGGCAGTGGCATGTGTAAATGCTAAGCTAATGAACACTTGAAGTCTATTCACTAATGATGCTTATATTTAGGGAAACCATAAATATACAATTGCGTGTTCTTCCTTGTGCGACCAATGAAGGCAGAAACAATATATTTATCAGTTCTAGAGCTTTTTATGAATTTTGGCATTGATTTTTTTTTGCATATTTAACCGTTTGGCGGAATTTTCAAGGTTTTTATGGCATATTTTGCTTTCGCAGGTTATAAAAACAAATTTCAGAAATTTTTTTCTTTAATTTCGCCATCTACATTTAATTTTAACTCGAAAATTGTAAGACAAAGCAGGTTGTCGTAAAAGGTAAATGATAAAGACAAATGTTACTTTTAACTTTAAAGAAAATATTCGGCACAAATAACTCTTATATGAAATATTATTCTCGTAAAGTAACTTTGTTCCTAGGAACCGATTACCGCCCTTCGTTTCCAAATAGTGTGAAATCTCGTCTGTAAATACTATGCAGTTTGGGATGATTGTTTTTATTTAATGGAACTGTTATTAAATTGTTGAATATTTTGTTTTCAAATTAGCCATTTTTCAATTTTTCGGGTCATATTTTTAAAAATTTTCATTGCATATTTTCAAGTTTTTACTGCATATTTTATTCGCATAAAAAGTTTTTCTTAAGAATATTTCTGGTTTCCCTGCTTATGTATATTGAAACTCAAATGTTGCCAGGAGTATGGGAAAAGGACGTACCTAACAACGACAATACTTTAAAAAAATGGATTAAGAGAAAAAATGTATTATTATTATTATAAGTTACATATATAAAAAAAAACTTCCTAATAACCTTAAGAAGAATCCAAAATGTTATTGATAAATCTTTTAAATGAATGTTGAAATTGTTACTTATACTACTTATAGTAAAAAAAAAACTTTAAAGAAATTAATAAATTATGTGTAAATTTATGAGTTTTATGTCTTAGAAAAAAAATATAAAAACATTTCCAGGAATATAATCAAAGATCTTTAAAGTTTCAAACTTTACATAAGTTTTTATTAAAATCAAATAAATAAATTACTAAATAAACTCCCAGAGTTTTCCATTGAAAAAAAAATATATTTATATTTTAATTTATACAAACAGTAGTTTTTTTTTTATTAATTTGACTTTTAATTTAAGTTAATTTGTTTTATCATCTTTCATGGCATCAAAATAATTTATTTTCATTTAAAACTCTTTTAAATCTGCTTAATACGTGGAAGCGTGTGACTTTATAAATAAAGTAACAATAACATTCAAAGGCGTTTATATTATAAAAACAGTGACAATATATTAAATTAATAGTCGCCACCACTAGTGACTACATCAGTATCACAGATTAATGTGTGTGGTTCATAGTATTAACAAAGTTAAAAGAAAAAAAGATCGATCACTAATTAATACTTATTTAAATATTTTTTTTGTTAAATTTGTTAATAAAAATCTAACCAAGAAATATGGTTTCATTATGATTTTGTTTTTATTTGTTTGTTAATTTCTTGTCTGTCTGTGTTTATTGTTATTAGTAGGAATAGTAATACAAAAAAAAAATAAAAACAAAAAGATATTAATCTTCTGGGAACCTTTAAGTTCTAACCTTTTTTTTACGAGTTTAGCAAAAGTTTTTGGTAGGAGACCACATACAGAGTTGTCTCCCTGAAATCTCTATGAAACTGAAAAGAGTTTTATAGCAAGTAGCAAAGCTTCACCACAGTTGAGTAACATCAAATTATTAACCATTTTTATGTTTTTTCTCCCCTTTTTTTCTTTTTTTGTTTTGCCAAAATTATATTGATTTTATTTGTTGAAATTTATGATTCATTTAGAAAAAATAAATTTATAACTTTTTATATTTGTTAACTTTAGGTTTTCATGAGAAAAAGAGATTAACATCAATTTTATGTAAATTTTGTTTTTAAATATATATTTCTTTACACATACACATTTATTTTATTTATTTTAGTCAAGACTCCCCTTTTAATAAAACAAATTATCCAGAAACCAAAAAAGATATAAAGTTGATATATCGCGGAGGTTATTAAAATTTGGTTGTTAATATTTGAATTTGATTTCGTCTTACTATTTAGTTAATGATTCACATTATTTAATTTTATAAACATGCAAAGAATTTTGTAAAAATTGCAAATCTTTTTTTTTTTTGATTTTTGTTCTTGTTTTTTTAGATAAGTTATCTTTACCAAGTGTTTAATGTTGTTTTAATATGATTTTTTTTTAAGATTTAACATAAACATCCTTTTCAGTTTATTAAACAAATTAAAGGTTTATGATCAAGTTCAAGGTAAGTCAAATAAATTTTTAAAATTAATTTTTTTTTTTTAATTTTTAAGAACCCCGTATTTGTTTTGTTCAAATAACAGGAACAGGCGGTATTTTTCAAATCAACAAAAAAATGTAATCGTTAAACATTCAATATGATATGAACTGAAATGAACAAACACTGTACAGTAATATCGAACTTTTCCAAATTAACGGGGTTCTGACTATGGATTCTGGTAGAGGAGACCAAAAAAATATAAGTATGTCGGCGTTTGAAAGATCATATCGGAATTTTATTTCAGAGGTGTAACCTTTTGAACTGTTCGTTAAGCATATCCGTATGTGATACTATTTGCTCTTTACATCTGAGATACAAGGTATGTTCAGCAGCTTTGTAAAATATTTTTGTTAAACATATTGGCCTTCTAACTCCCCAACATAACGTTAATATTTGACTCTATTATAACAAATCGTAGAAAACTCGCCAAAGAAAGGCGAGAGCGGAGATGAAATGTTTAACAAAAACTTTGGCCATGAAATTCTGCCCAATTTGTCAAAACTAAACACAAAGAGCAAAATACAGCCAAACTCAAGGGTCAATTAAAATACGACAATCGGCTGGGTTATACTGTATGCTCATTTCATTCATTATGCCTACAATGCCAAGTGGGGAAGTGGACATATTATTTATCACAGTTAGGGGAATTGTGTATACGCTTCAAAATTTTAGATATCAAAACTTCCAAAAATCTCCAAAAATAAGTTTTTTGGAATATGTTCCCTACCAAGTACGGGTCTCAGGTGCTTCAGGAAATGATGAAAAATTTTTCGGAATGACCATTTTTTCAAAGTTTTTTTCGGTAATACAAAATTTATTTTGGAAGCATCTGGAGCCCGCATTAATTGAAATTTGTTAAAAAACTTTACAAAGCAATTTTAAAAAAAAATAAAAAATATATCTTTGGTGTTAGGCAAAAGGGTCTTAAGTCACAAACTGTACTTTTTCATATTGTTAAATTGAAAAATATTTATTTGGTGTTTTTCTTAGCTTTTATTCCTAAAGAGCAGATTATAACGACTAATAGAATTTGTGTTAGACTAAAGCTATTGATACCAAACGAAAGAGATAATTTAAATAAAAAACAATCCAAAACCCAAAATGCTGTTTTGACTAAAGACCTTTTAGCCTATGTTTAGTATGTTATATATATTTTAGTATGTTATTTAACAATAAAAAAGAATGAAAGGGGTTATACTTTACACCCCCCCTATAAGGTAAAACTTTGAACTGGCTTTGTATAAAACTCCTCAATGCCATTAACAAAGTAATCGCCCTTATAATCCTACAACACAATACACCATATGTGGAGACAATCTAATAAAAGAACAAGCAGGATTCAGGCCAAATCGCTCTTGCGGAGACCATTTAACAACCCTATGAATTCCTATAGAACAATCCGCGGAATTCAACAGCTCTACTGTTTGCAAACTTCGAACGTGCTTTAGATAATGTGTCAAGAGCAGAAGAAGGATTCCCAGAGAAAATTGTCAGACTTATACGTGAACTCTACACTGATGATCTAGGCATTTTGCGTTACAATGGTAAGGAAAGCGATTCTTTCAGGATTTAAACAGGTGTAAGGCAAGGCTGCGTCCTGCCTCAAACGCACTTCCTAATATCGTAAATCTCCTTTTGACATTTAGTGGAAGGTATTGGAACGTCTTAATGACGTTGACTATTCTAATGACATCTGTCATCTAGCCCACTGACATAGTCACATATAAACAACACGCTGACATAATAGAAAAGGTAGACTCTTTCTGTTTTTTGGAAGCTCAGTGACTGCAGATGGTGAATTAGGAAAATATATTAATTACCGGATCAACAAAGCACGATCAGCTTTTTAATCGCCTTATAAAATATGACGATAAAACGATTTCAGTAAAGCAACAGAGATTTGGATCTTCAACAGTATCGTTACTAGCGAATTTCTCTACGGTTGTACCACCTGGAGAATAACCCAAAAAAGCCTGAGAAAACTACAAGCTTTTACTAACCTTCTGGATTTTTTGGGTCACTCAGCTGCCTGAAAGCAACCTCTCAACAAAATTGAAAGCGAAGTAAAAGTGTTTGAAATAACAACCCTCAACAAAATTGAAAGCGAAATAAAAGTGCGGAAATGCAAATGTATTGGTGACACGCTCGGAAAGCCCATGCATGATACAACTCGTCCCTAAATGCCTACTAGGCGTTTTTTTTAAATAAATAATTAGTACGAAAAAAATATATCACGCACAGCAATGGAGTGGCATCGCGAAAGCCAACAGGGATCAAAAATGTAAAAAGAGAATACGAAGGTCATGGAATAACATGGAACCGTGTTAAAGCATTGCTAATAATCGTCGTAGATGAAAAGAGTTCGTTGGCCATCTAAGTTCAAATTGAACTGTTTGTCTATCAACTTCAATTAACAATTTCTTAAGGCAATGCTGTTGAAGGGGTTTTCTAGCCTGCACGCCTTTACGCTACTTTTGCTAAAGCTTCATAATCTTACAAAAATCGCAAGTGGTACTTTTACAAAGTTACTTCCAAAATTTTCTGTTTTGAGCCAAATTGTACAGCAGCATATTTTGATACATTCCTTATTCCACAAAAGGAGAAACCCCTTATGCTTTTAGTGGCTACATATCATAGTTGGGAGTACTCCAGTAAATTTTGATTTAAATCAGCAGTGCACTATCACTAAATAAAACTGCAAAAAAAATTAGTTTGTACTCTTTTTACCAGCTTTAGTGATGATTATTATTTTTTTAATTACCACGAAAAATATTTTTGCAAAAAGCTGCTCTCAATCCAAATAGTGCAAAAAATGCAATCAATCTTTCAAACATTATTGGTACAGGGAAGCCAGAAATATGCTCTAAAAAACGCGTTTTATGCGCATTAAATATGCAGTAAAAACTTTAAAATATGCCCTAAAAACTGTTAAAAATATGCCCCAAAAATTTGAAATTGCTAATTTTAAAACAAAATACTCAATAATTTATTAACAGTTCCATTTAATAAAAACAAGCCTAAAATTTTAATTGGTAAAGCCCAAACACCATATTACTTACAGACTAAGTCTAGGTTCACAATATGAAAGTTTTCTTTCAGAAAGTCTGAGTTTATTTATAAGAGGGGAGAGGATAATAGCATATTCTCTTCCCCTCTCACCTATAAACTCAGACTTTCTGAGAGAAAACTTTTATAGTGTGAACCCAGACTAATTTTTAAGATTTTTGGGGCGAATTCAATCTAAATATCAACATAATAAGATGGTTAACGGACACAAAGAGTCTTATTTGGAAAGAAGTTTTTATGGGGAATATGTGAAATTATATACCGACTCTCAACATTTACATAGACTTAACAATTAAAATGTATTTACCAAATTTGCTTAAATAATCTACAAGATTGCAATTTGTACTTTGCGCACAAGGTTAACATAGACAGTTAACCCGCAAGACCGACGGATGGATATCGTTAGATCACTTTTAAAAAGTGATGGAGAAATTGAAGCAACAAGTACACTCAAATGAAAAATCAATCCATCCGTACTCAAATCTATCCGAATCAGTATTAATAGTACGGTGAGTACCGATTTTCTTAAATCAAGTACAGAAAGATTGATTCAAGTATGGATTTTCTATCGCAAAATACTTAAATCATCCATATTGAATACCGATTTCGCACTTTAAATAATCAGAAAATGAGATTGATTTAAGTAAAACTAAATTGAATCAATCTCAAAATGCGCTTAATTCAAGAATTATAAAATTTAATTTAATCCGATATGGTGTTTACTTTAGAAACCTAATGTACATATTCCACCAAATATATAAACTAAATGAGAAGCAAAAGTTCAAATTTACTTTTAAACCCTTCGTGGTACACATGAGTCTGGCCAGACCTCAATGTGTATAGAAAATCAAAACATGCGTAAGCCGGTGGGTTAAACAAAACGAAAAGTTTAATCTTTTTTCTACTTGATTTAAGAATTTTATACTTATTTCAAGAAATTCCGGGATTGATTTCCGAAAGTTATGCCATTTAGGATTGTTTTGAGTACGTTTTAGTGTTATTCGTACTTGAATTTTTGAGTACGACTCGTACTTTGTGTTTTTCTTGCTGTGAATTTAAAACAGAATTTCGCAAAAAAAAATGTTTGTTTATTGTGAAAGCTCTCGTACACAAAAAAAAACTCAAATGTATGGAAATATGCCTTTAAAAGTCAAAATATGCGCTATAAACTTAAAAAATCTCTTTTAACTAAATTTTGCCAAAAAATGCTGCAAACGGTATAATATGCAAAATTTTGCACTGACAAATCGATGCCAATATTCATAAAAAACTCTAAAACGGATAAATATATTGTTTCTGCCTTCATTGGTCGCACAAGGAAAAACATGCAATTGCATATTTATGGTTTCCCTGGTCATGACATTTTTGAAGACAAAGATTTTAGAAAAACTAAAGATATTAAACAAATAAAACTGTTAAGCGAATAAGAAACGTTGTTATTTTTATTTAAGCTTTGATATTGTTACAAGAAGAATTTTGAGTATTTATGATTCTTGTTCGCTTAACAGTTTTATTTGTTTAATAACTTAAGCCTTTTTTAAATCTTTGGATGAAGTTTGCTGACGATCTGGCCTAAGCAACCAGTGAAATTCGCATAGGAATAGCTTCAACAATAAATTTCAGTGTTTTTGTCAAGAATAAAAATTAGGAATTAAGCACGACAAACAAAATCTTTTTATTAAACATTTTTGTATTCCCAAAAAATTACTTTGATAATCTTTAGAAAAATATTAACCCAGAAGTGGAATATCGATATTGTCTCTATTTCTTTTTTGCAAAACTTAAACGTCTTATAAACAACAAATTAAACAAACAAAATAAGAAATACATAAGTTCCCAGACGATAAGTAGACCTAGAAACTCGTTAAGGGACATTCTCTAATGTCCTTGAACAATCGATCTCACATACGCTAACCGATAATTGCACCATATTTTAGGCTATGATATATGTATGCTATTACTTAAGCCGTAATGAGAAGGCTTGTTAAGATAGCATGGTCATATTGTTGGAATCAAAATCAACTCCGGCCCAGCGTCAACTGATACTTGCTAGATAAGTTTGGATATCAATGTTTAAAAGTACTGTCAACACGATAAATATATCAGGATTACGTTGCACCTTATCACAATAGACTCCCAATCAGGAAATGTTTGAGTCGATAAGTATTAAGAAGCGAACGCTGAAAACGGCGTTTAGACGATAATTAAAGGCTACTGTGATCACAGCTTATAAATCCCAAAAGCATCTTTGTTAAAAAGGAAAAGTCGATATTTTTTTTTTTATAAAAAATGTTTCTTATGAACAACTTCATCAATTCTATCAATCTATGTTTTCGAATTTTAGTTTTTCATGTAAAACAAAAACAAAATTGTATAAATCAGTGTTCGAAAATAAACAGAACATTATTTAGCGTTCAGCTCACACACCCAGGAACGATTTTATTTTTTTAATGTTTGTGTAGACGAACACAACCCTTAATACCTTTCGTAATTATTTTCAAGAAAGAGTCAAACACTATATAGTGTTCTGTTCTTCGTTAAACAACAGAACAATTGTAGTGATACTATAGGCAAACCTTATATTTTAATGTTCTATAATGTTTCTTTTTTACATTGATATAGAAATTAACAAAAAAAATTTTTAGCAACGGCCGCGCCACGAACAGCTTGTGTGTGTATTGTGTATATGTTTTGTTTGTGTAATTATTTTGCTGGCTTTTTGTAAAAAATTTTTGGTTTTTTTACCAGCCGAAAGTACCGTATACACAAGAGAAACGAACGAAAATTAATGAGCTGAACCGAGCACAATGAAGCTTGTGATTTTTTACAAAAAACCGAACGGAACTAGATGTTCTCATCTTTTTGTTGAGTAGGATAAGAACAGTATAATTTTTGTGTTAGAAAGATGACAAACAAGGAAACATTAATAGTTTAATGATTAAATATACAGATACTATAAGCTTTTGTGTCTGCAGTACCAAACATTAAGGAGCGATATTTACACAGAAACAAATTTTGCACCAGTAAACGCATTATTCATAATAAAATCAGTTTTAATTAAAAATTTAATCAAGTGAATTAAACGTAAAATCAAGTGAATTAAACGCTTAACTGATATCATTAATTTGTTTACTGATGCAAATATATATTGTCAATTTAACATTTAATACACTTGATTAAACGATTAATTCACTTGATTAAACGTTTTATTCCCTTGATGACATTATTAGTTAAAACTGATTTAATTTTTAATTAATGCGTTTACTGGTGCAAATTTTTTTTCTGTGTAGTGTTTATTTTCGAACAGTGATTTAAATAAATTGGTGAAATTGCCCATTAAAGTTATATCTATTTGACCTTACGAATTCTATATTAAATTATAAATATTCTTAATTTGGTTCCAAAATTTCTATATTCTTTGAAAGTCATCATCATTTTAATTAAACATTCCCTGATGATGATTTTTAAAGAATATCGAATTTCGGCGGTCAAGAACGAAAAAAATTATCGAATAAATTTTAATTAATTTCATTTTGTAAAAATCCTTTCTTCATAAAAATAATTAAATGAAAATTAAGATTGATGAACTTTAGCTAAAATATTAAAATTTGGATTAAACCCCATGAACAGTTCAACAAAATAACCACAACACTAATTATTGATCTTAATAAAGAAAAGTTCACACGCAACAGATCTCGAGTTTAAGTATTTTCACTTCATGTTTAATTTGTTTTATTTTAATGATTTATTAAAAAATTTTCTCATTGAACTTTAAATAAAAAGTTATAAAGATGACTTAAAAAAAACTAACGCCTGTTCAACCATTGCGAACGTAAACGTTCGTATTGAATTTCATATGGAAAATATTTTTAAAACTGAGTGTATTTCATAGAAAATTTCAATGCGAACATTTACGATCCAAATTGTTAAACAGGCATTATGGTACATCTACCTTCGATAAGACAAAATATATTTTTAAACCGAAATATTCAGATGCTAAATCGATAAAAATGTCAAATAATTTCAATATTATGACTTAATAAAGTTCATTAAACCTGAAATCTTCCAAACTTTTCCTTTAAAAAACAATAAAATTGATTGATAGCCTGCTAGAAAATCCCAAAACATGACATAATATTACAACCAAAATGCCATAAATATAATTGCAGCCACAAGTGTAATCCCCTCTAAATAAATGTGTAACCACCCACTTACTTAAATTAAAAAAGTTTATATATGTATTTTTATAATTTATTTAATAGTATTTAAAAGCTATTTTTCTCATTTTTTCTCAAGCAAATGAATAAAAAATTGCACCTCTCCAACTCATAAACAAATTAAAATGCCATTGACTTAGTTTAAGAAAACAATACAATAAAAAAGAAGAAAAAAATGATGCCATCAAAATTTTCAACACCCAACTTAAAAAAACTTTAATGAACACTGAATGGCCATAAAAGTAATTTAGTTGATCGTCGTCATCTCCTTTGCATATGAAATATAAAAACCATTAGTTGACACCACTAAAACTACCACCGGGCACGCATAAACTACGAAACATCAAGTAAAAAAACTTAAAAAGCAATACAATATTTTATAAAAATAAAAAAAGCCTAGAAGGCAGAAAAATGCTTAAAAAATCTAATTAAGTACGAAAATCTTAAATAAAAAAGCGCCTGTATTCATCAGTTCAATACCTGTAAGAGCATTACGCAGGGCGCTAGAAAACAATACGACCGACTGGAACGCCAAGGTAAAAGTGAGATGCAGCAAATAATGAGAAAAGTGTATGTTAAAATGCAGTAAGCAAGATTAATAGCTAAACAGCGGGAATTCAATTAATCTTATAAATTTTCATACACTCACTGTATTCCCAACTCTCTAGTCATCGAGAGGGATCCTGCTATTGGACTGTGTTGTGTGTTAGTTTAAGAATGGTTGTTTAAATGCTCACTAAAATGTTGTAGTAGCAATTTCATATATTTAGGGGGGAAATACAAAATAGAAACAGTGGTAATATTCGGGAGTGCAGTTTTGTTGTTGTTGTTGTTTTTGCCATCACCTTCTGCATTTCAAACACACATGTGATGATACAGTTGTGATGGGGCACTTTAAAGAGTCTTATTTTCTCCCCCTCTTTTAAGCTAATTTTCCTAACTTCAATACAATTTTGTATGACATTTTCCAAAATAGTGATACCTGCTGTTGTTAATAAAATGAAGAAAACTATTTATAGATACAAAACTAGATACTTATGCACACACCCACCAGATACTCGTACAACCAACGACCAAAAAAAAAATAAACAAACAATGTAAACGAATAAAGAGGTACAGTGGGTAAGAAAAGTAGAAGAATAAATATAATCATTGAGAGACACCAACACGAAATCGGTTAATCAAATAAGGAAATTACTTTATAAATCTTCTTTTTTATACCCTCCACCACAACTAGTTTTGATGAAGGTATACTAAGTTTATCATTCCATAGAAAAAGCCTTTGATACAGCATATCACAAAGGAAATATTTTCAAAATGAAAATAAGTTTTTTCGCTAGCAGAAACTTTTGTATACAATGGAATGATTCTCTTTCTGATTTTTAACAAATTTCTTGTGGAGTTCCCCAAGGCACCGCATTAATACAATATCTTCATTTACGATTTCTCTCACCATATTTTGAATGCAATTGGCATCTCCTTTAGAAGCATTGGAAATAGTGCCCAGTAAAAGATTTTTACAATTTTTGGGGCATAAAAATAAATGCTTCTAAAAGTGAAGCAATTCGTTTAAGAAATGCATATGAAAAATGTGCATACTATGTTGTCCCTAAAAGTAAAAGACTTAAATTATTTTTAGATGGTATTCAAATACCTTTTAGAGATAAATTTAAATATATTGGTATATATTTCAATAAATTATTTCAATTTAATGAGCATGCCAAATTTGTACTAAATAAAGTTTATAAATCGTTAGCGATTAGAACGAAATTATTAATTTATAAGACGCCATTCTTGTTGTTTGTATTCATTACTGTAATTCAGCGCGAATTAATAATAGCAGGTAAAAACTTGTTGCAAAAAACTGTGTGTGCAAGCTGCTGTTACATGTCTTCATAACTGTATTTTAAATAATAATTATATCGATATGGATATTCTTCCTATCGATATTTTCGATATTTTAAGACTATCGATAGTTTCGATAGCTTCCCAGCACTTGTTGCTATACGCATTTTTAATTTGGTTTTCTATTTCTCCTAAGGTAATAAATTAATTTGACATTTTTAAAAAAAAGGTATTACGATCTTATATTGGCAAAAAACTTTGTTTTAAGAGACTATAAATCAATTTGTAAAATTTCGCATAGATTCACCTATAATTTACTATAGGTCCCATATAAAGCCAACTACGGAAATTTTATAAATGTAGGTAGAGGGTATCATAAATTCGGCACAACTTAATATTACACTCTTACTTCCCAGTAAAAAAATGAGCTCCAAAAGGAGCAGGTTTTGTATGTATGAATTCATACCTCAAATCGCTTTAAACTTGCTGATGGGATGCCTGGTTTTGTATGGGGTTTTCCCGGTTTGGAGGACTATTTTCTGCTGACAATAAGTGTTTTTTTTAACATGCAAACAAAGCACTCCTTAAGTGCTTTTTTAAGAGCTAACTATATAAACATATTCATTTATGTTTTGCTTTTTCTTGTTTAAATGCATTTTTTTAATCATTTTCGTAAACCACAATAAATTTTTATATTTTCCGCTTTAAAACCAACTTCGTTGTCAGCACTAAAAAAGCAGCTTTTTTATGCTTTATTCTTTATCATGTACACTGAAAGAATTTTCTTCGCAATACCAATGAATTTTGACATTAATCCCATGTAAAATTTCATTAAAAAGGAACATCTGCAGCGCTTCATTGGATCAATGAAACCTGTTTCATTAAAATGTATTTAATGAAACATTACATTAGATCTATAAATATTATTCATTGGATGAATACTTCAATAAAGTAAAAAAAAAATTTTTTTATTTTGTATTTTTTTCTTTTTAATTATTTTTTTTTTTCGTTTTAACTTTTTTTCTATTTCATTTTTTCTGTCTCTTGCGGGAATCGATCCTGCACCCTCGGCGCTGCTAGACTAGCTCACTACCAGCTAGCCTACCGGGGCAGTGTAGATTTTCAATAAAAAAACTATGTTTTTTGCCATTACCCAACTATATGTAGGTACGTATGTACATATTAATGAAAACTAAAAACATACATATTTATTGATTGAAAGTTTTTGTTTCATTACTATAATGATATTTTTATTGTCATAATGAAAATTTAAATTTATGAAGGCATGCTTTTTCAAAATATTTTTATACTCTTAATTATTGAGATTGAGACTATTATTGAATGTTAAAAATAATTTTTTTTTTCAATTATTAAAATATGTTGCTTTTATAAAAAAAATTTAAATTTCATTAATTTAATGGCATATTACATTAGATGTATGAAATTATTATATCTTACACTTTTTAATTAACAATTAAACATTTTTTAAGGAAACTATAATTTTGTATTAATTTATGAATAAAGTTATGTTTGTATATTGTTTTTTTATGTTCCCAATTAAAATTTTTTGTTTAACTTGGACAAACTTAAGTTTTCATATATCCAATGAAAATTTTTAACGTAATTACGAAATCCCATGAAGAGATTTTCACGTAAATACTTAATTATAACTATGAAATTCCATTTAGACAATAAAAATTTTCATTGAACCAATGAAATTTTTTTTATGAAAATTATTCATTAAATATATGAAGCATTTTTCTTTCAGTGTACTGCTGTATAAGAGCTCTCTTATTGAAGCACTCGATTATGCGCTTTTTCTCATAAGTGCTTCAAAAAACCCAAATTTTTTTACTGGGTTGTTATAAATTGTTTCCATACATAAAACAGAAAAAAATCGGGAGTTATAAAATGCAAAATTCTTTACGGACTTTTTTTAAAAATTACACTATTACAACATGGTTTTGGATTGGAGCAACCAAATATCTTTCCCAAATATCTGGTGGGCTGAATTCAAATCTGTAATTGGTTTTTCTCTAACACGTCAAGGTTTCGTGATACACAAATGTTTTTATTCGTTTCTTACGTAAAAAATCACTATCTTATTTAAAAATTAATGCATTTTCAAAAGTGAATGGCTTTATTTGAACGTCGTTTGTATATTTTTAGTTCGGTTTCACGTATTAGAGTCCATCAATAGTCTCCCAGCATGCTGTTGTCTCAAAATTCCTGATAAATTCCTTAAATTTTCATTTAATCTTGGTGAGCACGCTCCCCGTATTCGAGCCCACTGCACCTAGCTTTTTTTTTAAATTTAATGCGAATGAAGAAAATTCGAGCCCCAGCTCAGCCAAGAAAATTATCAATAAATTTTAATAAAATTTTACATTGTAACATTCCTTCCTTCAGTACAAATAATTTAATGAAAATTAAATTTGATGAACTCAAGCCTAAAATGCAAAACATTATCGGTGTCCAAGTTTCTGACTGCAAAATTAAAGGAATGTAAATATGCATATTTTAATTATTCTGATTTTCCATCCAAAAAATTTATCACACACAAAACAAAAATTGCTTGCAACAATAATACATGCTTAAACGCTTCTATTATGAAGATTTAGAACGAAGGTGGGCTTCTGTCAAATAAATAATTGTCAAATTGTAGTGCCAGTATTGTCTGTTTTACAGTATTGCCAGCATGCGATGCACAACAACACCTGGAAGCCCAATTTTGCCCGATTCGAATTCAGCGCACCCAGATTAGTTAAAAAACATGCTCCATTTCTAAAGTGAATTTTTTTTCAAATTTGTAGACCAGTGTTATTTGCAATAAAGTTGACCCCCATACTGATATTTGGGTAAGACTTATTGTACTGAAAACGATTTTCGGGAATGAACATCCGGCAACGTAGTTAAAACTTTTATAAAAGCTTCTCGTAGTTTTCTAGATATTTTTTTTCTCCAAAAAGGCTAAATCCAAAGCATAATTGTTTTTAACCCGCGTATCCGCGTCTCTACCGACGATTTCAAGCGTTTGTCGCTGCAAAACTATTCTCAATTGAGCATTTGAAGCTTCCTAGTAAAAAAATTTTAGGTTTCTGGAAGCACGAAAACTACATGAGCGCTGATATATGCGCACTACTAAGGATTAGCACAGAAGCGAATACCATTTAAGTAAAGTTTAATTTAAGTTAATAACAATATTAAATAACTTCGTATTATCTCGTATAAGTAAGCAGGCTGTAAGTGAATAATTAAAATCAGTATTTCAAAGAAAAAAAAACACGAACAATGTTCTAAGAGCTTCTGTTATTCCCATACATAGAAGTAGGTTGTATTACAATGATTTTAAAATAAGTTGACTATCATTCCCAAAATATTACCGAACATAGAAATAATTTTTTTTTTATAAAGCAATCAGTCATTAAATTGTTTTTTTTAGCAGAAAGGAAAAAAGTAGTGCTTCCAAGTAGGAATTCGCCGTAACTATACTCTGGTTTTCTTGGCACTAAATTTGGCGTAAAAGCAACAAATCATATTCTGGTTTTCACATAACTTCTAAGCTTTAATTTTTATTTGTTCACGAAAAACCCCCATTTTTCTCTTGCGTTGTCACAGTCGACAGATCTTATGCTTGCAAACTTTTGAAACACACTGTACTTCCTAGTTAAGACACTTGAACTTAAATAGGAACAAAAAATAAGCAACAACATAAAATGTTACAATTTAAAGAAACAATTTTGTACGTTTTACAGCAATGAAAAGTCTTTCAGTCATATCGTCAGTCAGCCAGCCTGTGATTCAGGAAAAACACCACACAAAGACCATGATCATCAAAATCTCGTAACATTTAACATTGAACGTGACAAAATCACAAAACATCAGAAAAAGAAAAACATTTTAAAAATTGTCAAAAATGTTTTTCAAACATTGTTCAACAAAACATTATCTTTTTTTCCACAAATTCGAAATAAAAAAAAAAACGAAAAGAAGCAACACAAACTCTTTGAATAACAAAACATATGTCAACTCTGAATGAACATAAAGAGATTATTTATGATTTTTCAATCGTTTTCGTTTCTGTCTTAATTGTTTCAATAATTTTTTGACAATCTGGAATATTTATATGCCGAAATGCACTTTAAGAACTCTAAATGCTTAAAATTATTTTTTCTTAATCACCTGACTTAATTATCAGTTGTATAATAAGGAATTTCAAATATTTATAAATCGTGTCAAAATTAAAAATTTTTTAAAATTTCTCTGAATCATTGGATAGAGGAAAGTTATAAAATTTTATGGAAATTATTAAAAATTAATATTTTTGCTTAGAAATTTCGTTAAATGGCTGAATGATTTTTAATTAACATATTTGATGTAGATTTAAGAAAATTGTTTTAAATGTTCAAAAATCATTCAAAATCGGTGATTAAATTAAAAACATTTGGTTTTAATGAAATAAGTACATTCTGGGTATTTCTAAATTCTAAATGAGTCAGACCAGAAGGAAATTAAATACGGGAATAATAAAAATTCAAACGCAAACACAAAAAAGATTTGTCGACAATCAGATTTCTTTTTAAAGCTAATTTTGTTCTTTTTATTAACCCAACTTTATTTCTAAAGCAACCGTAGTAAAGAGTTATTTATAAAACATTGTATGAAATTTTAAAAATATTTGATACAAAAAATATCTGTTACGTTTAGACCGTCAATTTAAGTGTGGCAATACTTTAAGTGTACATATCTTTTAAAAAGAAACGATATCGCGCCTCTCTCTCTTTATCTTTCTTTAAAGCTAACAATCTGCTAGCTACGGTTTTTGGCTATTCTGTCCATATTTTAGAGAATGCTGTTCACATATGTAAACTCAGATTAACCACAAGAATCAAACTGCGGTCGGTTTGTGGACCGCCAGTTCGGCTTCCGTAGAGGTCGCTCTGCTGGCGATTTATATCGCACTATACGAGTTGTTATAGATGGGGTTTAGTCAAACGAGTTCAAGGTTTATTTAGGTGTGCCGCGAGACTCCCTTTCCCTTACTCTCATTTTTATTTTTCTAAATGACGTCCTTTGTCAAACTTTTAACCTTATTTACTTTTTTGCAGATGACAGAAACCTTTGCCATTCGTTTTCATTTGATTGTAGACCAAGCGAATCCGATTATGGTGCTATGGGGTAAAACATGAATGATACACTTGGTCGTGATCGGAATAGGGTCGATTTGAATGTCCAAAAGACTAAATGTTGCATGCCGACGCATAAACGTTTGAATATATTATGGTATTATTATTGAGGAATCAGAATTTCTAATGTTCTGGGCATGAAAATGCAATTGGATGTCCGATGGACAAAACATATAGTTTAGGTGTCGAAAAAAAACATTGAAGTGCTTCGGATTTTTAAAACGGTGTAAGAGATACTTCACTCCATCTGATCTCCTTACCATTTATACCACCTATAACCGACCGCAAATGGAACACAACTATCTTGTGTCGTCCGGTGCTTCAGTCTTTCTTGAAGCTTCTCGACCGCGTGCGGGAGAGGGCGAAGGTTCTCATTGGTGACAGTAGGGTGTTAAATTATTTTGCCTCCGTTGAGCACCGTCGCAATGTGAGTTGTATTTGCTGTTTTACATTTCCACAATGGAATGTGTTCTGATGAAATTCCCAACTCTCAAATGTTTATTCGTAATACACAGTTTTCCTCAAGCGGTCGATTCGCCAGTGCATCGTACAACGCATTACAGGGAAAATTCGTTTTTTGGTCATAACCTTCAACATACCCTCTCAAATCTAATGCAAGCATGTACCATGTCATTGTTAAAAAGTGTTTGCAGTGAGACGACATGTCTTGGTTTTTAACGAAATGTTTTCGTTTTTAAACGAAGTTAAAACTAATCCTCCTTTGTCATTCGGATGAATTTATTGACAACCTTTCTCCATCTGAACTTTTAGTGTTCAAATATGCTCCAGTTACATTTTGCGATGTTGAAAGAGAGTTTTTCATTTATAGATCTGTTTTATGTGACAAGAGGAGATAATCAGGCGTGTTCTAGAAATCGAAGACGCAAAACGCAAGCATTTTAAACGTCGTTTTTTAATAAGATCTCCCTGATAAAAAAATTTTATGACAAATATTATAAAAATATTTCTTTATTAAACAGAATTTTACAACATACATAATAAAATAAATGTTTCCTCAATAACATGTTTATTTTTGCCATTTTTCGTGCCATTTTAAAATTGCCCTGCTGACGAGAATTGAAACGAAAATTTGAAATATTTTTCTTAGATTTCGGTAGATATCTTCATCACAGTTTATTAAAGCATCTACAACGTTATCTGATAGATTTTCATTTTAGATGTTAGTAGGTGTTTATCTATCTAGCTCATCAGGTAGTTGTGATTTTAAAAGTTTTGTATCTGTATTTGACTTGATTACACTTTGAGGTAGAAGTTTAGGTATGTTCAATACATTTAGGAGATCTATTGGGAAACGTGTTTGGAGATCTTCTAAAATAAATTCAATAAGAGGAATGTAACCTACAACTCGGTAGTAATCTTCAACATTTTGAATGTGATTGAAACCTCGATTTGAACGCAGATAACTTTAACTCTTTCAAAAATCGCTTTAAATAGTTCTTCGGCTTTATTTCTTTTCTCTTCAAGGCACATGATTTAAGTTTTGATAAGGCTTGATCCTTTTTGAAGATCTATATCGTGCTTTTGTAAAATGATACTATTCCTCAAATGAATTCAAAAGTACTAAGCGAGTTCCTTAATATAAAGCTTTTGATGAAGTATCTCTACCTTTCCACTCAGATATTTTTTCCAAAGCTTCTACTATATGATGTACACTTGTTGCAAAGTGAAAATTGAGTCGTGACGGTCCAACCATCTTGTCTCGCATAATGTAGAGAGTTTGGCTCCCAAATACTAAAACTGTGTTTCGTTTGGGATGAATATATTTAAAAAAATGTGTCGTTTCTTTAACAAATGACACAACTTATTGTATTAATAGCATTTTGTTGCTTTTTAAAATTGAGTTGTTTGATTTATGGGAATAGCAAGGCGTTTGTTTTGCATTTGTCCAGAATTTTATAACAGCTCCATTTTCTGATGACATCAGAGGACACCCATCTGTTCCATTTCCTACACAATTTTTAATGTCAAGACTAAACTTTGTCAAAGCTTTTAGAACTATTGATGATAGTGCCTTCGCATCAATAGACACATCAACGTCATTATCAATATCCTTTGAAGCCTCTTCAAATGCGTTTACAACAAAGCCAATAAATGCTTTCCTAATAATTTTTTGTTGTATGTTGAAATATCTTTAAGATAAGGAAATCTGGGTTTTCCCCGAAAAATCTGTGTTTTCGTCAAAAATTATCGAATAGAATTTTGATTCATATAACACATATATACATAAATATTGCATATATGTACATACTAAGGCTTATTAATAATGCGACCGCATGCTTTTTCAAGTCAAACGTTTATTCTTTGGATATAAATAGATGCCACCTGCTGGGATTGAATGTAGAATAATAAGTATTTAAATACAGTAAACTAGATGTTTTATTGGAAATATCTAATAAATAACTATTAGAATTAAGTTTTGGATACTTACTGAAAATTTCGTTAGATTCAATAAAAAAAACAAAAAAAAACTTTGTGCATATAAAAAAATATTATTATTGGGAATTCTTGTATTATCGAGAGAAGCCAAACATATTTTTAGAATTTAGGGGGGGGAAATTTCCTTATTTCCCCCCCCCCCTGAATCCGCGCCTGCTGGGTTATATGGTCCTGCCCTAGGACATCGTAATGTTAAAAATACCATTTTTTCCATACGTTTGGGTTAATTTTGGAGTTGTCCTAGTCCCTTGTTGGCTAAATTTTACACGCGTCTTTGGACTAATCCTATTATTTGCAGAGCAATTCACAACATCAGACAAAATGTGGGTTGAATTGGATAAGTGAGCGTTGTACAAAATTTATATCTAAAGAGCGGTATTTATATAACCTTCTGTTACTATCAGCATTGCTAACTAAAACACTCTTACTTGTTTGATTAAATTTTAATTTTTATTACTTACAATTTTAAATTCCATTGGGCTTTAAAAATATAACTTTCAAAAATAAGTTTTCATGGTAAACATATTTCTTACAGTTAAATTTATCCAGGTTAATATTGTGTAAGAAGTACAGATTAGAATCTTACGGCCGTATTTATAATCACAATTTAGCAGCTGCTTATACATCACAGACAGCGATTTGCTAATTAGCAGACCGTTTTGGCTTAGCAGAGAGTTAGCAAAGAGTTTCTTAAAAACGAATTTTTAGCTGTTAAAAATAATTTAAATATCAACTCTGGAAAGTGTTAGTATAGCCAACTATTTGTTTGAAAATCAGCTCTGAAGTATTTGTTGATATTTCTATAAAAGTGTTATCCGTCCAGTTGTAAATTGTTTAAAAGCCAAAATGAAGATTAAAAAAAAATTGTAGAAAAAGATCCCCAAATTGTGCATATAATTTTTAAACAAAATTTATGTTTTTAAAATATGTATACATATGCTTTTGTTTTATTTAATTTGCAAACAACGCTTTTTGATTTTTCTTTTGCTTATAAATATTATTTGACATTAAAGAGCTGTATTTTACAAGTTGTCAAACGGTTGGCAGCTCGTTAACAAGAGATTAGCAAATCGTTAGCCAAAGCTTGGTTATTGTATTATAAATAAACTGTGTGCTAACTTCTTGCCAACTTTTCGTTATAAATACGGCTGTTAAAGATTATTGTATGTACCTTGATATACAAACTTTTACAGGTCCAATGACGAAGCCTATTTAAACAAGTCCTAATAGAAATGTACACCCAGAATCAAAAACTTAGTGTCCATAATCTTTCTAATATTGTTCAAAATTATAATAAATTCATCCCGAAAATAGTTTACGTTGGTTCCAAATTTTATGGGAATTAGATCGTATTTGATTACAGCTTCCATACCAATTTTACAACTTTGCTTTTAAATCTCATTAGTACAACTTTGATAGTAGTTTGTACCCAGTAAAAATTTGCTTACTTTATAAAAATGAAAAGCTTCTTTCACTCATTATTTAGTAAAATGTAAAATTCATTGCTTCTTTCAGTTGAATTGTAAGTAGTGCTTTTATGTTTTTCTGATTACTCAACATATTATTTTGTAGCCGAAGTTTTTACTGGGTCATTCAGTTTGGTTTTTAATGTTGGCATTAGACCAAATATCTTCACAAATATGTAGTTCTATTGCAAATACTCTTAAGATTCCTTATACATTGTTTGGGGAATGGATACATATTTTATTTTTGTGACGAAAGTGCAAAACTATTCGTTTAAATTAAAATAGTCATTATAATAATTAATCAATATTTTCCATTAGTTAGACTTCCTAAATAACTATTACTCAATATTATAGCAAACAAAAAAAAAAAAATTCAACTAATTTTCACTCCAAATAATACGTATCGTACCGTCTTAAAAAAAGATCTTTGCAACACCTTGACTTTAACAGTTTTATTTCCAAAACGCACATTGTGCTGTCTTTCTTTAAAAATTTGCTTGACACGGGGGAAGTTTCTGAATTTCTTTAAACACCTGGACATTTTCAAATAAATTTTTATTTGTGATTTAAGGTGCAAAATTGCCATGTTTATCTATTATACTTACAACAATAACACATTTTAAGGTTTCTACAAGAAAGGGAAAGAAAACACGATGGTGCTAAAGGGGGATGGATGAGTTTGGCTATGACATGCGTTAAAGTTTTAAACATTTCCAAAGAAAAGGAAACAGGAATTATGAGAATGATTCAGTATTTACAAGATATTTATGGTTTTGTTATTTTACTTTTTTACAAAATTTAAGCATGTGCTTTTTAAAATGATGACGCATTTCAAATTCAATTTGTTCAGTTAAAATCTAAATACGTCTTTTCTACACTTGGACAAATGGTGTTTGTTAATATTGTTTTAATATTAGAAATTCCATGAAAATTTGTTTTATCAAAATAATAATAAAAATAAGAAATTAAGGAATGTGTATGTATGTATATTACACATACTTTTAAGAAAACATACAATATTATGTAAATATTAGCGAAAACCCAGTAACTTACTATGAAATCATTTTGCTTAAAACTAAGTAGACTGCATGGCGTCATATTTGTAGAACTCATAAAAATATGAAGTGCTTAACAAAGTGAACTTGCACAAAAAGTACAGAGGATTTTAAATGGAAAATATTTCAATTAAAAAAATTTAAATGTGTTATGTTTATATTATTCGGCTTGAGGTCTGTTTATAAAATATAATAAAAATAAAAACTCTTGTTTTTGTTTTAATTTTTATTATTTATTTGTTCCAATATTTCGACCAACTTTGTTGGTCATCCTCATGAAAAAAAATGTTGATTTAATATTTAATGCAGTGTTGTCCGATGTTGTCGTTTTATGTTCTCTTCACTGAGAACTTAATAACAATTTTGATGTATCCTGACTTTCGTTAATTTTCATTAAAACAATATTTACTAATAAAAACATAGCAAATTCTTTCCACTAAGCAGAAGATGGGCATGATTTTTCTAAGCAGCATTTGGCACACTTGCAAAGCCTTTTTGGCTGTCTTTCATATTTTGTAAAGAGCAACAGATTTTATACTGGGGCCAAATTACGGCATTCGATATCGATCGAAATTCCCATATAAATTATATTGCGATTTCGATCGATAACGAATGCGGTAATTTTGTCGCTGGTGTTTAATATTGGTGCTTCTTGTTATGTACTGTATGAAGACCTCCATATAAATTTACGACATTAATTGCGATGGCATTCGATACCTTCAACAAAAACTCTGGCATTGATATCCGTTATGATGTTGCCAAATACTTAAACTCTTTAAAAAGAAAAAACCAATTGATCTGCAGGCAAACAGCAACAACTTATTTAAATTGCCAATGTATTACAAAGGCGATTTAATTTGAAATTTTAGTGTTTATTTATTTTTTTTTTGTATAAAAATTTATTTTCCTAAAATTCATCATCATTGATTGTAATACATAGTTATCATATAAGAAGATTTAAAAAAAAGAAGTCTCAACCGCAAAATTTCACTACCCCAGTTTTAAAATAATTATCAGCCACCCGTTATCAAAATAATAAAATCATTAAAACCACTTTAAAATCGATGAAGTAGTAAATATAAATAACGATCGATAAGTGTCCTGGCAGGATGACTGCGTGAGAACTGGACAAATTTAATTATTTCAATACATATTTATAAAATTTACTAAGCAATTGTCTGGCTTACTCTTTCTAGGTATTACTCTCCCTCATCGACACTCCTGAGAAAGGAAAACAACATCAACTTAGCACCCCAACTTTTAACCAAAAACAAGCAAAACAAAAACATCATAATCACTAGCATCACAAGTCACCAGTAGTGAGTAGTCAATAAATAATTTTACCCACGGTCTACAAACAAATAGCAACAGCGTATGCTCTGCTAGAGGCTTAAACTAAACTACATCTTCTTTTGACTTTGGTGCGGGTTTGGTTTCCGGTTTCTATATTTGGCGGCTATTTGCCGTAGTCGTCAGCATTCTCAACTGATAGCAGCATATTGTTTTTGCTGTTTTATTGATTTAAGGGATGATCTCAAGTTTATTTTTATTTCAGACAGACGCATTTCGTTTGTTTATTGAATCACGTGACAAGTTGGATTTTACTTTTTCTAAGGTTGATTCTCAATGAAAGTTATGGAAGAAGGAGGGTTCTTTATTTTCTATCCCACGAGACTCAATTTATGCGTATTTGTATATTAAATGAATGTTTTTGATTGTACACTTTTTTCCATTTCTCTTCAATTAAATTCACTTTTTGTACAGAGTTGAGTTGCGGTAAAGGGAGACTGTATAAAAGGTATGACCAATATTTGTTAAGCGTTCATGTCCAGAGATGGTGTATGATTGCAGGTTTTATTCAATATTTTATAGTGGTTTTTTGGTGGTTGATATCTTTTCGGTAATTTTTACATCAATTATGTCGTGTTGTCATATTGTAGTTGTTATTGTTTTGTATGTATTTTGAAATGCGTACAAATTCAATGACAGCAAACAAATAAAGACGAAAAGAAAAATAATGGTTTATTAACCGTAATGTTTGCCATTAAAACAAGTATATTTTTGAGTAAATTTGGTCCTTAAGGTATTGTAATATGAGATGAGATTCGACTGCTGGAATGACATAAAAATAAAATATATTTTTGTGTCCTTAGGGTGAAATTATGAGAAAAATTGATTAATAACAATAAAAGCTTTTTCTTTTATTTGTTAAAAATCATATTTCATATTTGAATTGCTAAGTATTTTTTCTAATATAATCTTAATATAAAGATTCTAAATAAAATTAGTATTGTGGTTAATTTATTGAACTCTTTCTGGTTTTAAATCCAAAGTTTTTATATTTTAATCAGGCTTAAGTTCATTGAATTTAATGTTCATTAAATTATTTTTATGAAGAAGGGAATTTTACAACATGAAATAAAATAAAATTGTATTGCCCTTATACCGTGTTCAGATTTGCACCTTAATTGAGTTTTACGAAATAAATGACATTATTGAGCTCAATTTTCCATATAGATTTGCAATTTAGTTATTGTTTAAATAATACGAAATTGTTATAAATATTGAGGAAAATTAAAATACGACCCTGTCACAAGTGTGTTCAGTGAGCAGAACACAACTTACTAAACAAAGTGTTTTGATATTTCGCTAATGAAATTACAACAAAACCAAAGCTCATCCTTTAGGTCAGCGCAAAAGCCAGATGTGTATTCCTTGAAGATGTCAAAAGTTGTTTACATTTTGCTTATACATGCAAATTTTATTTCGCGTTAGATCTTATATGTAGTAGCAACATAAAAAAGGTTTTTTTTTTATCTACCAAACGCTAATTGAGTTAACTAAATTGTGTATATGTGAACAGAAAGATCATTATGTCAATAAAATCGAATATTGACTTAATAAAAAAGGTACATCTGAACACGGTATTACGTTTAGATTGAAACCACTCAATCTCTGCAGAGGGTTTGCCGTTAAACACTCACGGCCAAAGTCAAACATCAATCTTTAAACTAAATGGTATTTAAACCTTTGGTAGATCGAAATTTGTTTTGAATGATTATCTGTTTTAATTGATTTATATATTCTTCCTTACTTCTGTTTTTCGTACTGTTTATCAAGAATTTTTCTTGAAGTCCAAAGAACATTTTTCTTTTTTTGTCATTTTTTTCTTGATCATAAATATATGTATCTAAACGTAGTTCAAAGTTGCCTTAAAAAAACTCTTTCTTAATTCAATTATTAACATTGAGTCTTTGATTGGTGTTAAAGATGCATGCACATTAGGGTGGGTCAAAAAAATGTTTTTTCTCTTAACGACTTCTTACAGCGTAAATATGTTGTATATTTGGATCCCTATAAAATATTATCAATTTATTTTAAGTGTAAGAGCCCGCGCTTGACCTTAAATTTTGTTAAATTTTGAATATAGCAACAATAGCATTGTATTGCAGAAAAGCATATGACTGTATTTTAACGCCTTTTAGGCTGGTGGAAATAGTGTCAGAAGCATTCATGACTCTTTGCGCTGAAAAAAAGTCAAGAGATGGTTTAATATAGACGAAACTTGAATCAAAACGAGAGATGCCCGGATTTGACAGTAAACAAGATTTTGTGACCAAAAATGATTTTATTGTTTTATGTTGTATAAGAACCAAATTTTTATTTTTTTTAAGTTTAATTCAAAATGTTTTTAGTTTTAATTAATAATAATTTATATTAAATTAAATATTAAAATTTAAAAAAATGGACGTTTTTCAAACATACTTAATTCTTAGGAGCTGCTGCGCGGGCTGAAGATGAGAATTTTTTAACTTTTTTCTTGCAATTTTTATTTGTTTTAACGTAAGACAAAAAAATATTGCTATAAGAATAGGATTCAAGAACTTTTATTTTTTCTCATACATCAGTGACCCACCCTAATGCATATTGCAATTATAATACAATTTAGTTATTTTTAATTACAACTTAAATTTTTAGAAACAAATTAGATCGTTATAAGTTTCTAGCATTTGAAGTCCACTTTAAAATGGAAGAATACTAAAGAAAATCTTGAATAAATTGTAAAGAACTTCCAAAGGGATAATTTATATGTATATTTTTTTTGGATTTATTTCCAATTCTATACACAAAACTTAAAGCCTCTTATTGCAATATAAAACATTGTTTTGGCAGAAACATTAAAAATTATAATTCTTAAATGAAAAAATTTTAAAACAAAAGAAAAAAAATTTTAAAAGAGAGAAAAATTTATTAAAATAAATTATATTAATAACGTACAAAATGATAATATTTAAACGTGCAAAAAAAATTATTAAGGCTTTTTAAAAGATCAGTGCGTTACTAATTATTTGTATATTGTGCGGGAGTAGAATCCCAAGACGGATGACATTAAGGAAAAATTGCCAATCGGAAGTTAAATTTTGGTGTCTAAACAATAAAATTCGTTTACCTCTATTAGAGCTAGATGTGGTTAAGCGGTAATACAGATGTTGAGTTACCACGATTTTGTGCATGAATATTAATACTTTTGTTTTGATAAGGTTATCAAACTGAAAAGCTTATAATTGAACCGTAAAAGAAAAAACAGAATTAAACCTTTTCACGTAATATACGCATCGTACAATACCTATGAAGACTGAGTTTAATTTAACATCAGAATTGGCAATTGGAAATAAATAGGTTTTGCCAAGAATTATTCTTATTTTGATAGGTGTACAGTTCTGCTTTTTCCAGTGAGTTCATAGCATAGAATACGTACGGCCATATGTATTAATAATATAGTTGCACCATGAACGAATTGGTTGACATAATTTACGTAACTCTTATCCTGTACCAAAAAAATAAAATGCTTTTGGTACTTGTGTGTAAATTTTGCCTAACGACAAAGTTCATCCATCATACATTAGATTATTCTGTTAATTTTTTTAGCATTCATGCAAGTTTCGGATATATTTTTTTAAATAAATTTTTACACTTCACAATAGTGGAAAGGCTATTATGCATTACTGCTGATATGTATAACACCTTTAAATAGGTCCACCTTAATGTATACCTATTATATACCTATTGAAAATGGGCCGAATCGTAGGTCCACGAAGGGAGATAGGAGGCGATTACTCCCTCTCCGCAACTATCAAACCGATTTTAATGAAATTTTAACCAAAGCTAGAGCCCTATTCATATAGCCATACACTCTCAAACATTTGTTTTTAAATACTGTGGTGTTGGGTATCATATGGTCGGGCTTGACCAACTATACTTTCTTACTTGTCTAACCCCCATAAAGTATATATATTCTGGATCCTTATGAGAGGAGAAGTTGAAATCCGGTTGTCTCTTAATCCCCCCCCCCCCCTTGCATTTCTTTACATATGTTAGCATAATGCCCAATATGATTTTCGTTATCACCCTACTTTATTATTTCATTTATTTAACGAAATAATTTTAACAAATACAAACAGGGAATTTTTGATTATTTTTGCTACTTACAAACTCGCCAAAAAAGTAAATCTACGGTAAGACAACACTGCATATACTAAAAGAAACAAACAAACACACATACATGGTACAAACCATTTTGGTGAACATAGGCCACTATTACGGTTCACAACTCAAATAAGTTGAATTGTACTTTTTGTATTATGGTTAACAACTTTGTTGAGTTGAGTTGACACAACTGAGTTGAGTTGTGAAACCTTACACGGGCCATATTTCGTTTTAATTATATTTAAACAACGTTCGTTTATGGTTCAGTCGTCTAAGGGGTTGAGTTTGGAAACTGTGAGTCCTCTGGTTCAAATCTTGGTTTTTCAAAGCGAATTTTTTTTTTTAATTTTTATGTTCTAGAAACGAGTATATAAAAATATTTACCAGTTTTTGATTTTTAAATTTAATTTATAATAAAGTTTTTAGAATTGTGAATATGTATGTATATGTTAAAATTATTTAGTTTTTGTCTAGTTGCTCTGTATTTTGCTCGCACAATGGTGAAGGGTATATAAGATTCAGCACAGCGGAATATAGCACTCTTACTTGTTTTTTAATAGCGTTTAACTTGGAAATGATGACGTTATTTATTAACTTCTGCAAACATAACCTAAAGCAATTATGCAATAACAAGATTTTACAATATGCATGTTAACATTGAAATAATTATGTATGTGACAGTGAATTTTGGATTGTTCAGAATTGTGAATTGATTCCCGAAAGTGTTTCTACATAATAAAGTTAATACCCTCGATTAGTGTTTTTATAGAGGATTTCCTGGGACATAAGTCGAGGAATTCGGAAATAACAAGCGGAATGCAATTTAAACAATACTGATCCCCTCTCCGATTTTAAAATAAATAGTCTCAATCGATTGCCCAGCAAAAAATAATGTACCTACATTTTTTTTTTTTTTTTTATAGTGACTGGTTTAGTGGTGGTGTACACCACTGTCATGTGACAAAATTGAAGAATTCTTCATAAGGGACCTCATTGAAAGTTGTTTAAAAAAAAACTACTGAAGCGATCGCAACGAGTGATAGCTCGTTGGAAAGGTATTGAATCAGGCTTTAATTGAAAAATAAAATTTTCCTAATTTTTCTTAGAAATTTACCTTTAAATTTTCCCATGAAAATTAAATTTTCCGATTTTCCACAGAAGCTCCTAAATTTTCCGGCTAATTTTTTTTTTTGGATTCCTCATAAATTTTGCTTTAAGAATCAGCAATAAAAAACTGGGCCCCGACTCCTTGTTTGGACAGGAGAAGAGCATTTAAGAGACCACCTTGTTAAAAATACATTTTAAAAATTATTTTACAGTTAAAAATACATTTATGAAGAAAAAATCTTTCTTATTTTGCTGCTTATACTTAATTACAATATTTATTAAAAATGAAATGGCACACCAAACCCGACTGAGGCTACAGGTCATAAAATGTTTTGTAAATTTTTTTAAATTACCAGGTAATAAATATTTCGCCTAAAATGACACGTGCAGAAACAAGTCATAAAACACGGATTTTCCATAAATATGGCGAAATATTTATTACCTGGTAATTTAAAAAATTTGCAAAACATTTTATGACCTGTGGTCGGCTTATTGGCAGTAACCAATTAAGTCCCTCTTTAAAAAACATTTTATGAGTAGTTCACGCAAATGTTCCTATTAAAGAAAAGCAAATATCGCTTATTTTTTTTAACCTATTTTTTCGTTATATAACGATGTCCGTCTGATCTTGTATCCGTTGAAATGGGTTTTCCGAAGACCGCAGATATGGTGATGACTTTATAGCTATATATTTATGTCACATATAGTCCACAATTATTTGCTATTAAAATTCAGCCTGATCGGTTTATTATTTATTTACATCTAATGAACGCTATTTATGTAACTTTCTGTTCGTATTGCACCAAGGTGAAGGTTATTTAGGATTCAGCATTGCCAAATATAGCACTCTTGCTTGTTTATAATTTAGTTTGTCTCTTTATATATTTAATACCACGCAAACATGTGTAAAAATTAAAATAAAATTTTGCGATACATATTAAATAAATACACAAACATATATACATATATATATGTAGATATAGGTTTATATAAACTTCTGTTCTTCCCAACCATGGCGAAGGGTATATAAATTCGGCATAGCCGAATATACCATTTTTACTTGTTTTACATACAGTTCCGAGTAATTTTTACATTAATTTAGGTTGCAGCAACACGAGAACGACTTAGACTGTTGGGACCAAATTGTTTTGGTTTTACAATGTATTGTTTATAAATTTTGAGCTGTCAACACTAATAAAGCAATTCAAAAAACCTCTGTTGTTTTGGTATTTTTGTAGTTGTAATGCATTTATAATAGAGCACAATAATTTACGAATAACTTTAAATCTACTCTTTTAAAGAAAAATATGTTTGAAAAAGGATGTATATAATATCAACTTTAAAAATTAAAACGAATAACGTTAATCACATACTTAGCTTGGTAGGCTTAACCGTCTATTAGTATGACTTTTTCCAATTCGCCTACTTTTCATTTTCCAACTTTCTTGCATTCATTTAAGTCTCTTCAAACTATACAATTCCCACCACAAAAATTTTACGTATTTACACCAATATATTTGCATTATTGAGCACTATATTATTTAAATAATCACCTCAGGTGTTCAAATTGTCATCAGAAAATAGAGAAGATCCTGTAACTTTTATTTAACTGAAACTTAATAAACCCTTTTCTTCAATGTCCAGCTCAAAAAAAGTAGTGTGGGAATTTATAGTTCCTTACTGGCGACAATTATTTACATTTATCATAAACGACGACAAACAAAAAGAAAGAAACAAAAGAATTAGCATAAATTAAATTTGCTAACACAGCACTTAGAACTCATAAGCAAATCAGGTAATTTAAAAGCACCAGCAAATCAATTTCTTTTTATTAAAGCAGACCAAAAACTAACAAAATGTATGTAAATATCCGGTACCCCTTTTTTAACTAGTCTGAAACACGGAAACATTAATTCATAAAATTTACATAAATTCTTGGAAAAAAGCAACGCTTGTAGGGCAATGGTACTAAACAGAACCAGTGTAATATTTTTTAAAAACTATAAAACAGAAACAAACTCCCTTTTAAATTGCATTTGTCGCTTAAAGTTTTTACGGTCTTTTTTATATTTTTTGATTAACAAGTACAATATTCATTTCCTTTTCCTTAAGTTTTGCTTTTAAAGTACATATTTACTACGTCTTCCTTTTTGCATTGAATATCAGGGCAATGTTAAAAAGTTCATTATCATAAATATTTTCAAATATGAACCTTTTGATCAAATAAACATGTTCTTAAGAAAAAAAGAAAAAAAAATATTTTGTTTGGTGTTTTCTTTTTTGAGGTGTGTGTTTGAAGGTTCATGCACTTTTAAGATTAAGGGTGCATACAATTATTTGAATGGTGAACATGAAAAACATCTTTTCCGTGTTTCAATTTATAACGAAATGTTTTTTCTCAATAAAGAAAAAATTTAATTAAGCATTTTTAATTTTGATTATTAATTTTATTAGAAGAGTATTTTTACGTTTATGTGTGAGAAACTCAACAAATTGTACAGTCTGTCCTTGCTGGTCTGCGGTTTCAGCTTGTCTTTACAGTTTACTAAATTTAACAGCTTTTGAAGAGATCTGATTTGCAAATCTCCTTGAAATAGTTATATCTATCAAACAAATATTATTATTTGGGATGTAGAGATACGCTTTTTTACCGATACCAAAAAAATATTAAATTTAAACTTAAGTAGAGTAATTTTTTATCATGCAAAATAACAGAGTAAGAAATTATTATTAATATTTACAATTGATATTAATAAGATTTAAAAAACAACGATTTTTTTGAGAATACAAGATTTGTATGTCGTGCTTAATTCCCAATTTTTATTCTTGCTAAAAACACTGAAATTTTTTGTTGATGGGATAAACTATTCCTATGCGGTTGCTAAGGCCAGATCGTCAGGAAGCTTCATCCAAAGATTTTAAAAAAATTAAAGATATTAAACCAAATAAAACTGTTAAGCGAATAAGAATTATAAGCAACAGCTTTACTTGTAACAATATCAAACAACAACAATACACAGTGAGTTTATCTCTTCTTACATTCCCCATTACAATTGGTTGGAATTCTTCCGACATTAATTGTAGTTGTAAGTAGGTTAAGAAAAAACAAAATGAAAAAACAACTTGCAAAAGTATGTTGCCAGTTAAGTTTTTTTTGTAAGCCGTGCACTTGCCAGTTTTTTATCAAAGTAACTTTTGGGAATACAAAATTTCAATTTACAAGATTTTGTTTGTCGTGCTTAATTCCCAATTTGTATTCTTAATAAAACCATTGAAATTTATTGTTGATGGGATAAGCTTTTCACTGACTGCGTAGGCTAGATCGTCAGGATTAAATTAAAAAAAATATATATCTGTTGCATTTTGACAAAACATCTTAAGTCAAATAAAAAAAGTTGGAAAAAATGTTGTTAATCTTACGAATTTTCATTCAAAAAACATCTTTGTTTGGATTTTTAAAATTTTGTATTATAAACAAAATTTTTCTTTATTTTTTTTTTTTAATGAAAATTATTTTTTTACCGAGTTTTTTTAAAAACTTTTAAGCTATCTTATCTCGACTTAAGATGTTTTGTCAAAATGCCACAGATATATAAAATTTTTTTATACTAAAAACAGAACATATTAGAAATTATTAATATTTAGAATTGATATTAATAAGAATTTTGTTTAGAAACAAAGAAATCTCAACTTTTTCGCATATAGACGAGTTCGAAAATCAGTTTAAACCAGACCTGCAGTGAAAAATAGTCCCTCAGATGCGACAAAAATCATTTAAAAACTTAATTAATTCTGCGCAATTCTTTTCAAGTTTGCAAAAATCATGCCACTGCTTCAGCAAACAAGCTGATTTGCATATCTTAGTTTGTCAGCATGTTTCCATCAAAGCCTTCTTAAATTAAAATTAATGAAAATAAGTAAGAGTAAGAGCACATGGACCGACAGCTAGAATATTTTAGGCATGGGCCATATACGAGATCTATAAATTATTAATTAATCTTTATAAAATCATACGTTAGTATTTAAACTCGTGGCTGTTTAGACCAACATATGTTAAATCATTGACCGGTTGTCAGATAGTTTTATGCTTTCACTTTCGAGAGGGGAACTTATATTGAATCCCTGGCAAATTATAGACCAATCATCACGAAATTATTAAGAGTATTTTCTAGTATTAAAAAACCTTAGTTAGAACAAATTTCAATATAGTATTGAAAACTTGTACAGAGTTTTATAGTTTTAAAGTGGTTTTCAGAAGGCTGCTTAATATGAGACCTACGGTAAATTATGAACCGATTATTATAAAACTTTATGGTATTATTTCTGATAATATGAAGTTAATTAAGTTCAAATTTTACGAAAACATCCCTATTTTCGACGTGTGATTTGTAGTTCTATAAAAGAGCCAGATTTATTTGGAGCCTGGGTAAATTATGGACCGAACTTCACGAAATTTAACATTCTCATTTCTAGTCATAGAGAACAAATTTGTGCTATATCTTATTTAAATCCGTACATTTTACCACTATGCATAAATAGTTTTTGTAACAAAATTGTAAATTTTTTTGGGTTGGTGGTTTCACATTTGACCTCAAAAACTCTCATCTTACTGGAACGATTTTTCTGGGTTTCAATCACAAACTGCTTGGGATAACTAGAAGCAATTTTATACCAACATTTTTCTTTTCTTTTGAGTATTCCGAAAGTGAGCGTGTTTTCAACAGACGGACAGTCGGATGGACATAGATAATTCGACTAAGTA
This sequence comes from Pollenia labialis, assembly GCA_949318255.1. Lineage (NCBI taxonomy): Eukaryota > Metazoa > Arthropoda > Insecta > Diptera > Polleniidae > Pollenia > Pollenia labialis. The sequence goes on from OX439141.1 coordinate 113,193,361, forward strand.
TTGCTTTATGGGGCCTGAGATGAACATTGAAGAAGTTTCACACGGAATGACAAACTTTGTATACCCTCATTTACTACTCATGGTGGTGGGAAGTATAAAAAGCAGAAAAATCTTAAAACGTACAAATATATACAATGTTTCAAAATACAAATTATCCAAAATAATGTAGTTGACCGCAAGGAGTGTCAGATTTCAAAGACTGCAGAAGAAATTTAATTTTTATGACTATTATCAAAAATTAGCCTTAATCTATTACACTGCCACATATTACAAAATTAATATAAATTACTTCACATTTAACACTAGATATACTAATGTAAATTCGACTTCCGATACGAAATTTACATTCACACAGAAAAAAATCATGTTAAAAACGCCGAAAACAAGGTTGATTTAAAATTTTTCGGTGGTGATTTTGCTTCAGACGTTTTTCATGTTAATTCAACCTGATTTTATAATTAGTTACTTGCGAACAACATTTTTTTCTTTTAAAATAACTATAATAAATGTTAATTTAACATTGCAGTAAAGTTAGAGCAAAATGTCATTTATATTGAAATAACAATCCGAATCACGTTGAATGAAAGTTATTTCAAGTAGAAACAACGTGAATTTCATGTAGAATCAAATTGGTTTGAGTGTGTTATAACAGTGTGAAGAAGCTTCAGAGACAACATATGCATTTATTTAAGAATAATTCAATACACTTACTCCTGTAACACATGCTTCACTTATTTTGTGTTCTCCTTTGTCAACAGAAGCATCAGTTTGAAAACTTGATGTACTATTTAACTAAATAATTTTAATTAAAAGAATACGGGAATTGTCTTATTTTTATAACATATTTTAAGAATGAAAATAACAAAATTAACATACTTAACTATGTATGCATGTTAATTTAACAAGATAAACTTTTGATTTTAATATAAAACAGGTTTTTATGGATTCAATATTGAATCCATATTTATTTATATTTTAATATTTTTTTTTTAATTTTTTTTAAACAGTGAATAATATTAAATAAGCGTGATTTAAGATTATTTTAATATTTTTTATTTAAAATTAATATGAAATAATGATAAATTTAAATAATGGGCATACTTTTGCAGAAATTTACTATGATTCTCAATCAACATTTTTCCATGTTAATTTTACATTAGTATTTTTTCTGTGTGTTTGCATATAAGTCATAACATTTTTGTAAATAGTTTATTCTTCTGGCTCTAGTGTCGATTTAGGGCAGAATCAGCCAGTTAATGACCATAGTTCGCTTGCTGGCATGTCATAACGTCCAGTTTCACAGTGTCCATGGACACTCAAAAAGTGCCATAATGTCCATCAGAGAAGTGTCGTAATGCCCGCAGACGTTATGACACTTTGCATAGTGTCATAACATGTTTACAAACTCGAAGGCATAGTCGGCCTTCGGCCACGCGCAAGGGTTTTCTCCTCTATGGCATAACAAATACCAGCTTCGCTAACTAAAGCTTCTCTTGACAGCAGGCCTTCGGCCGGGTGCAAGTATTTTCTTATCTATGTCATAACAAGTACCGACTTGGCTTGCGTAGTGGGCCTTCGTTCAGAAACAAGGCAGATTTTAGGAGCTTTACTTAGCGAAGCCGGTGCTTGTTATACCATAAAAGAGAAAATCCTAGCGCTCGGACGAAGGCCGGCTGTGCAGAGTAGCTTTAGTTCGCGAAGCCAGTACTTGTTTTACCACAGAGAAGTAAACGCTTGCACCCGGCCGAATGCTGGCTATACCAAGAGGCTTTAGTTATCGCTGCCGAAATTTGAGAGGAGAAAATCCTTACGCCCAAAAGTGTTTTCGTAATATATTTAATATATTCACCCCGAGAAAAAACAACAAAACAACTTTTAAAGAAAATGTTAACCATATGATAATAAATTTAACCAAATTATTGTCACCGACAACCATATTATGGTTAAATAAAGTTCTTTATAAATAGTATTGTTGCTTGTGACTATAATAAAACATGTTTTTTCTCTGCGTGTATGTAGATTTTTCTTGTATTAAACTTCTTTAGTAATAATGTAATAATTAGTAATAATGGACCTTATGACATGTTTAAAAATGACATAGTGTCCATTTGCAAAGTGTCTTAATGTCCATGGACAAACATTCGGGCATTTCAAAAGGAAATTAAGCACTGCATCAATGAAATTCACAAACATATTTACATATCGTCGGCTCAATATGCGAACCTGTTAACTCCCTTCCAGCACATTTTACGGGAGGAACACAAAACTTTTTATATTTCATATTTGCAGCTTTAACATACTTCAAGACTCAAATCGAAGAAAAACTTCATGATGGTCGACGAGACTTGGATTTAGCAGGTTAGAATATTAAGCCAACGATGAAATTATCATTGAAAAATTCACCCAAAAAGCGTTTGTATAAACAGAGGGCCATTTGTGATGATTCATCAACAGTTGAGAAGGACATTGCTTTTATAATGATACCTTTAATTCATAACTGGCATTTTTTAAAATTCCTTAATACATCTTGATGCACTCAACCTTCACAAGCTTCCAACAAATATTGAAGCTTACAAAAAACATCAACAAGTATTATTATCCTCTCACACCACTTCCCGTTCGTAAATATTTTTGAATTTTAACTGTTATTTTATTTAACACTCAATTTTACGGACACCTTTCAAAAATCTCTGCAAAATAAACAATTTGCTTTCAAATAAAAAATATAAACTTGCCGCTATTCACTATCATTTTTTCAATTTTTTCAACCCCTTTCCATTATTACAAATCCAGTTCCCAACAAAAAAAAAATAATTATAATTTATAAAAACTAGTTGGAAATTAAATTGACGGCTGGTACTTAACAGCGTACCTGCGCTTTAAAGGATGTAACAAATCTGCGCACCGCTCAAAACTAAAAACAGAATATGTGAGAAAGTTTTTTCGATACGTTTAGGCATTCAAGTCACCCCTAAATCTGAAGAATGGCAACAAGGAAAAACTTCAACCTGGCATTTTTAAAACACCAACCCTCTGGCACTGAAACAAACTGCTCGAACCAGAATAAATTCCATAAGCATCCTGCACAATATGTTGCGCATCATCATTAGCAACAGGATTTTTCTACAATTAAGCACCAGCTTTTTACCAATACAGTCGTAAATTTTGAGTCAATGTTTGTGTGTGTTTAAGGGTTTGTGTATGTCATTTCATACTTTCCCACCAAAAAAACAATTCATTGAATTTTTGTTGTTAATTGTGTACCACCAAACCACCCCTCGTCTTTTATTATTTTGTGCCGTATTTTTATGGTTCTCTGTGTGTGTGTGTTTGGTGTGGTCCTGCTGCTTGACGCTTTGATTTTTCATTTCTTTTTATTGTTATTGTTGTGCTCAATCTTGTTTAGTGTCCGTTTTAGATCAAATAACATTCAATTGTTTTGAACCCGTAAAGTTTGCTACGTTTAATATCACCATCAGCCAGCCATTCTGCCTACAGCTGCGCAGTTGTGTTTTTTTAATAGAAACTTTGTGTGTGTGTGTGTGAATGTTTTGGGCCTGGGAAAATATCTTTGTTTCATTCAATATTTCGTAGTTTAATTTTAAATGATTTATTATGTGTTATCAATGCGATTTGCGTTCTTAACGGGTGCTTTATTTGACTATTAATTTTGGTTTATTTTTTCTTTGTAAATGCGATTTTTTTTTTGGGGTGGCTGCAACTGTACCTGATAAGTGAGTGGTGTTTTGCCAAAAAAAAAAAAAAAATCCTGGTTGTTTTGTGATGGAAAGTTTTGGAATTTGCGTTTTTATTTAATAGTGTATAAGTATTTCTGTTTCAGAGATTTGTTAGAAATTAATGTTTCCCATTAATTTGAATTATGTTAAATCACTCGAAACAAGTAAAAGTTTGTAATTTGTTTGTGATCTCAAAGTATTTTATTGAGTTATTATTTTTGGCGAATCAATGTCTATTTCAAAAGTATGCTTTGTATATGACTTGTGGTAGATTGTGGGCCGATCGTTATGATTTTATTTCTATAGACATGAATTTTTTTACCTTGAATAACACATCATGCTTCGTTTCAGTTTTAAGCGTATTAAAAGGATTTCTATAAGGAGATTTTATATTGGACCTGAGTTTAATTAATTATCATAAAATTCGGTAGAATGATTTGTATTATTAAAAAAAAATAAACTGGACCAAAGTTAAATACATTTTTTTTGTTTTGAGTGTTTGAGAATTTCAAAGTGCTTTTCTAAATTCCGATTTATCTGTGACCTATTGTAAATTATGGGCAGATTATCACAAGAATACATGGAATTATTGGACCAATATTAACTCTATTTATTTGCTGCCTTCTTGTTAACTCTAAAGTAGAAACCTAATTTGTGTGGAACAAACTGGCTGGAACCACTCCAATTTTGTATGGAGTTTTTTGTGGCTATCGCAAAAACTCACACTAACGAACTCCTGGGACTGGCTGGGACTACTTTTATATGGAGTTTTATGGTTATAGCAACAACATTTTGTTTTCACCTAGAAAAATGTTGTGAAATAAAAGTTAACAAAGAATTATTATGCCCTGCATTTGCTTTTGATATGTACGTTTCGTTTTGATTTTATTTACTACAATTGGGCGAACTTGGTTGGTTAGGATTTCTTTCGGGGCTGGTCCGAAACCTTCTTTTCTATCTATCTTTTATTTCTGACTTGTGCTTTCGCTGTTTATTTCACCTACTTTCCATCTCTATATAGCTATCTCTTATTCAGGCGTCACAATGGACCGTACTGGTCTCTGGGTGAAGGTGTGAAGGAGACTTCACACCAGCCTTTCTACCTATCTACCTACCTACCTACCTACCAACCTACCTTCCTACCTACTACAGTACATTAATAAGAGAGAAGGGCCGGTCCAGGCCACGGTAGATACAAAATGCTGGTGTCACATTTACACTTTTTTCTTGTAAAAACACTTTGATTGAGGAATACAGAAAGTTTCATTGTAATATATTTAATAATTTTATGAAAAAAATCATAAAACGCCTGGCTAGGCCCTGGTATATACTTAAGGGTTAATAAAAAATTAGTTTTCATGTTTGCTAAAAACTATTTTGAATACAGCATGTTTGTCAACATGTACCACAAACTACAACTTGTTACCCGGTTGTGTCCTAAAATGTACTTTATTTGCCTTGGGCCGTTATGTTGAAAGACACAAGTTTCAAGTTTGAGTAAAATTTTTTGAAAAAGAGGTGTTCTTATAACAATTACCATATGCACGAAACGTTGCCCTGTATTTCCCTCAAATTAACTACTTAATTTCCTTAATTGTTCCTTAATCTTTACGTCAACGGCTGCATAAACGGGTACGTTTTTAATTTTAAAAACGCTGTATCTCCGAAAGTGGCAATCATATCTGAAATTCCATGATAACCTCTCACTTGAAGTGTTTTCTAATATATTGTTAAGTTTGAAGAAAATTGGACATGGATGTGGTAACTTTTTCATTCCTACAATAAGTAAATACTACTCGTACCAGGGATGATAAAGCAAGTACAATTGTACTTTTTTAGTACTATTAATATTGCAAAAGTACTGAAGTACTCCAACGACATGTTAAGTACAGGGTTTTAAAGCATCCATCAGCTGGATGCTTTTTATTTTTGCTTTTGCAACTGCTATTAAAATTTTTAATTTTTTTTTCCAATAGCCAATGTTTGTTTTTCGTTTGTGCAAAAATGTAAATCTCCTTTTTTGTATATTTTTATTTTTTTACAATTGCTTTTTTAACAGCTAGCGATAAGAAAGGCCAGCCACATAAAAAGCAAAAGCTCAAAATGATTCTTTTGCCTTTTCCTTTTTTTACTTTGTCCTAAAAGAAGAGCTGTTTAAAAAAGACAAAACTAAAAAATCTAAAAATCAAATATTTCCCTGGCTGGTAAAATCACAGAGAGCAAAAAAAGCCGCACTTATAAGTGCTAAAAGCACCCGATTTATGTGCTAATATGGGGGTTTATATGGACGATGATTGCAATTACATAAATAGTTATTCCTTTGTTTCATAAAATTCAGATGTTAACAGTTATTTTTTGTTTTTGCTAATTTTCGATTCATCACTCAACATCATCAAAATGCATTCAATGATTTTGCACTATACACGTAGACTCTTTTCCGCCAGCCGGCCAACCGGGCGGACGGACGGATAACTTTAGGTCGACTCAGAAAATGCTTCTGAATCGATCGATTTTTTCCGTGTTGTAAAGAATAAATTTGAGTTTCACAATAGTGAAAACATAATTTCGATTCGTTCAGTATCAACTGAAAGAATTATAAATAAAATTTCTTTCGAATCGAAAAAGTACTCGATCACGAGTGCCAGAATTAGGCCCCTGATCTTATTCAACTCAACAAAGACGCGAGAACATTTAATTCATTACGGGTTTCTTTAAACCACAAACTTCACTGTGTTCGGATCAGCTCATTTGTCTTCGTTCGTTTCTATTGTGCTTATTGCCCTTTTGGCTGGTAAAAAAACCAAACATTTTTTACAAATACAAAATACACATACGAAAAAAAAAAAAGCCAGCAAAATAATTTGACACAATCAAAACATATACACAATACACACACAAGTTGTTCGTGGTGCGTTCGTTGCAAAAATGTTTTATTTGTTAATTTCTTTATCAATGGAAAAAAAGAAACATTATATAACATTAAAATATACTGTTTGTCTACAGTATCACTAAAATTGATCCGGGTTTTAACGAAGAACAGAACACTATATAATGTTCGGCACTTTCTTGAAAATAGTTACGAACGCTATTAAGGGTTGTGTTTGTCTACACAATAACTAAAAAAAATAGATATCGTTCTTGGGTGTGTGAGCCGAACGCTAAATAATGTTCTGTTTATTTTCAAACACTGATTGAGAATAAGTTTGGTTGCTCTACTTCATTCGTGTTGATATCTTTGAAAAACACTACTTTGAAGAAGGCTAAAAATTATTTTTGCCATATTCTCTACATTTTTGATGTTTTGATTTTCCTAAAAACTTTACTTATTGCACATTTTCAACAAACTACTTAAAAGGAAATTCAAATTAAGTTTTCACAATACTTTTCCAAAATTAGGCAAAACACCTGCAAAATCCTTGAGCTATTTAAATGATATTGACAAATACTAACAATTATAATGTCAACGCTTAAAAACAGGAATATGCATTCGGCATTTTTATTAAAAAATTTTAAAGAAAAATTATCTAAAATCTAAAGCGAACAAAAACAAAAATATATAAAATGGAAAATAGCTGAAAGCCAGAATATTAATAATAACAAATATGCAAACAAAAAACTAAATAAGTCAGGACATTTGTATGTTACTTTATAAAAATCCTACACAAAGTTAAGCAAAAATGTACACAATTTCCTCACAAGGAGTCACAAGTAATCTGAAATAATGTAGAGAAATAAAAAAAATGTTTAAAAATTAGAAAAAAAATGGAAAAGTTAATCGCTTTTGTAGCCACTTTTCAATCTACCCACGTTTGTAACTAGTGTAACTATAACCCCTTGAGGTATTTAAATAATGAAATGAAGCAATAAATACTTAAATATTGGTAAACAAGTAGTAAAGGATGATAATAAAAATGTGAATATACAACAGCTACTCCCATTACAATTCCACAATTTTATGGAATCTTAAAGATATTTCTTAACGATATGGCAATATGCAAAATAATAAAACAAATTGTTACCCAAGTTTTTCGTCTTAAGAAGACTACTGTAAAAGTAGCTTCTCATTATTGGGAATCCTAAAGGCTTAAGTGCAATAGCAAAAGTATTTTTTGTAAATATGGAAAATATTTTGCCAACATAATTTACATATTGCAAACGCCTTTCGTTTTATTGCTTAAAAAAAAAAAACTTAAAGATAAAGAAATTTTCTATAAATTTTCAATGTTTGTATATAGATCACTGGCTTAACAGACGTACATATGTTTATGACACCTGGTGCCCCATAAATTGACCTCTTATTTGTCAAATCTAAATTTTAAAATATTTTTTCTTTAATAATTTTTGAATCGATTTAAGCAAAAGCATTTTGTACATGCTTGTTGTTAGTGTTGATATCAATATCGTTCAACGTTAATAAAAAATTTGTATTTTTAGTTCAATACTTTTGTTATTCCTTTCAGTTGTTAATATTATTGCAACGCCCCCAAAATCTAAAATTGTTCAACTACTTACCACCAACATTTCTACATCTCTACTCTTCTAACTGTAGTCATTTAAAAGTTTCACTACGTTTCTTTTTTTATAGTCATAATACGAGTATTTTTTGCCAGCAAATTGGGATTTCAAAAACTTTTTCGGTTTGTTTTGCCATTGATACGGTTAACATTTTGTTATTGCAACAAGTGCCAATAGTTTGTTTTAGGACTCACGTATTTCGTTTTAGTGCCCCCAAAATAAAAACACAGTTTTATTTGTAACAGTTGAATGTTAAATCGATGACTAATTCATTGGTATTTCTTTAAATACAAATAAGAACCAGCACATGCAGGCACTTTAAAGATTTGTTAGATCAATTGTAAGATAATGATATTTTTTTGTTTGTGATCTTTGATAAGACTGCATTTGTAGTTTTCCTAATGTATGATTTATTGGCGGTAGAAAGGCAAGTAAATATTTTTACGATAAATTCGATAACACTGTTCTGCAAAATTCAAAAGTTTTAGCTTCCCTTCAAAAATAATAAGAAGGAACATAGAAGTCGATTAAGCTCGATCTTATGACACCTTACACAGCTTGTGAGCAGTTGCTAACTGATGACATAAGAGTTTTTTGTTTCGAATTTTTTTAAGATATTAACTTTTTATAAAACTTGTTTGTTTTTATTGCAATTTTCGAAACGGGACTACACGGGACTAGAGCTTTACTCAGGACTTACCGTCACTTGTTATCGGTTATTTGCTTTAAGCTCCTCCACGGCCGTCAAATAATTCATCAGAACTTATCAGCGGCTTAATTTTGTGTCCATTGTGTTCGTTTACAAGAATTTCGTGATGGAGTGAAAAGTATTGTAATTGACAGCATTGCCACTTTCTCAATAATAATTAAAAAGCCGTATTGTTTATACATTTTTTGACTCATCCCCGCAAAACCAATTTAAATATCGATCAATAAACAGCGGAAATAACGTAAGCGCAAAAAATCCAATTTTACAGCAGAGAGATTATTTTTATTTCATTTTATTTAAATTTTCTATGAAATTTGTCGCTAACGATAAAATTGTTCTTGCCATAAAATCGTAACAATACCTTACTTGGTGGCCACACGTTCAAGTTTTGCCTTTCAATTCCTTTCAATTGGCAATACACTCTCACTTTTTTACTAACACACTCACACTTTTTAAATCGACCACGAGATTTATATAAAGGGCGTCCAAATTTGAGGTATCATCGGTGAATGGAAATCGCTACAGGGATGTGATCCGAAGATTTTTGTAGCTGAAAATTTATGATTTAGACGTAAAGAATATGTTTTTTCAACAGGATAGTGCCACTTGCCTCACAGCAAGAGAAACTTTTGAAAGAAAAGTTTGAATTGGCTACAAAGATTGTTCGATTTGTCACCTTAAAACTATTTTTTGTGGTGTTTTTGAAAATCAAAAGTGTAGAGCAATAAACCAACAACAGTTCATGAGCTTAAAAACAACATTATCGAACATATCGAGCCCTTATAACAAAAATTATGTAACCAAGAAAAATAAAATTTTATAGGAGAAGGTTTTTTAAAAATATTTTTGCTTCAAGTCTAGGGTTTCCAGGTACTTCCCAGAGATATGAGATTTTTAGAGATGATGCAAATGATCAAAAATTATCGATTTTCATCAAAAATCAAAAATCCAAAATGTTGTTGGTCACATCATTTTTGCTATTAGGGCACGATATATTATATACATTTTCATATTATTCGAATGTGTATTCTAAGTCAAACTGCAATTTTTAAAAGCTCTTATACTTTAATAGTCTTATTCCTTCAATATTTTCAAGGAATATTTTTAATGCACTATCAGAATTTTCGTTTGTATATTTCTGTTACGAGGCTTACTTTAGCTTTCCTTTGGCTAGCATAGAAAATATTCCTGGAACATCGCATCGTGAAGTTTAATTTGATTTTGAGAAATTTCGACTTAACAGCTACGTAACTTTTTTGATTCAGAGTCGTCAAATGTAAGTATTAAATTTTTTTTCATTTTTATATAGCAAAGACATCTACGTCTACATGAAGCCGAAAAAGCACGAACACACAAATACACATAAAGCTATTGATGACTCAATTAAAATACTTCGTGCTAACGATTATTTTATTTAAAATCTTTACTGCTATTATTAAAAATATTTTCTTTAAAAAACTGCGTGTCGTTAATTTTTTTTAGCTAACTTTTTTCAGAAGACTTTAAATTATTATCAAAATTCTCCGGAATGGCTTTCTTTTTAAATCCAAATTTTTATATTTTAATCAGGTTTAAGTTCATTAATTATTTTTATTATGTTTACAACATGAAATAATCATTAACAATAGCAATTTTCGAAAATTTTGAAAATTAAATTTGATGATCTTAAGTTTGACTTATATATAAAAATTTGTATTAAAACCCATAAACAGTTCAATAAAATAATCACAATACTAATTTTGTTTTATTTTTTTTTTAGAAATTTTCTTACTTTTTGCAAATTTTTTATCGAAAAAAACACATTTTCTCTATAATTATCTTAAAAAATGTTTGCTATCAATAGCTAATTTTGTGTCGAGAAAAGCTAAAATACTTTTATTTCTTAAGAAAATTTCTAGGGCTCGGTAAATTTCTATCGAAAATTTAGTTTTTATCAATGATTTTATTTTCTTTTATTTTTAGCAGAAAATGTTTAGTTTCTGTTTAATTTCTATAGAAAATTTTATTAGTAATGTAAAAAAAAAATTTCTTGTTAAATTTCGTTAGTTTCAAGAAATTTTAAAAGATACCTTTTAATCTAAAGTTTTGATGGAAAGAGAAATTTAAAACGTTAGACTTCGTTGTGCATGGCGTAGAAAAACAAAAGACTTAAGAGACAAACTTTTTCATTTCGATAACAATTTTCCCAATAATTTTTTCCAATTAAATTCACATCTGTTTTAAAACTTACTATCACTGTTTTCAGCTGCTCTTGTCACAAAGATTCTTCTTGTGGGTGAAAGTCAAAATATAAAATTTTGTTTTTGCAAATTTAATAAAAAAAAATATTTAAAAGAGACAATTTCTTTTTCACGATATAAAACATAAAATTTTTAACTATATAAATATGAAGTACTAAAAGATAATTTTAAATAAAAACTGAAAATACTTAACGGTTATATCACCAACAAACAAGACAAATAAAGTCAAGTATATAAATGAAATTGTAAAAATGTTCATGATATAAAAATAAACATAAAAGTTTATTGAATTGACAAAAAATTAAAACCTAATATTAGTTAAGAGAAACTAGAGAAAGAAAACGCATAAAAAACTTAACTGCTAATAATACAATAAGCAACTGAACTAAACTGAATCGAATTGAATTGGACACTAAACATTTACGGGCTACCAAACCCAGTCACTATTAAAATGCTATCAAAAGCTATAAAAATGAAATTGACTGAACAGAAAGTTAGATAGAAACCAAATTATTAAAATACAATACTGGTCGACATGCAAAACCCATGTAAGTGTATGTCATTAAAAAATTTTAATATTCACAAAAAAATTTCAAAATATGCAAGCAAAAATCTTAAAGAATTATTCCCAAAAATGAACAGAAATTGTTATGGTAAATATTTTATTGTTTTTGTAAAGTGTAGGAGAAAAAAAGTTTTTTCAAGCTTTAAATTAAAAATTATTATTGAAGGGATACATAGAACATATCTAGCATATTCACATAACGTCAGCATATTATTGGTTTGACCTACCTACCGTTTTCAAAAACAACTCAGTTATTTTGTATACCCCCTTTCTGAATCCAGACCCTCTTTCACGAAATTGTTTATGGTTTCTAAGATATTGAGCATTAATTTTACTCCATATCAATTATTTAAAAGTTCATTAACTATTGTTTTGCTATACACGCCACTGTTTTACAAATGCAGCAATTTTCTCATACAAAAAACCGACAAATTAAATAAAATTTCAACAACTCAATACACAGCAATAAGTATACGTATGCACCACATTCAATAAAATAATATTAACTTCTAAATCGTTCATAAACGTTTACAATAATGTTTCTTCAAAACATATGCCGGACGCAGTAGTAAACAAATTCTATCTGGTATATTTTTAGAAAACTTCGTAAAACCCTTCATTGTCGTTTTCCCCACTATGACTTTTTGGTATATGCACCAAACCAATAAGGAAAATATTTTATATTAAATAAAGGCTTACAAAACAAATTTTCTCTGAAAACTTTCCTTAATAAACGTTTGTTAAATATCAAATCGTTTTTGAATACGGGGTATAATCTTTAGCGACAAATTGGACAAATGTATATTGAAAAATTGTGATTTTGTCAATAAAGTCAAATAAAAACTTGTACTTTTATTAATAATAATAAAAAAATTCCCTGCCTTCGATCAAAATGTGAAAATAAAATATTGTTTTAAAATCTTGCAAAATATGCCAAAAATTAATTTTTCAAGCAAAATTTTAAAAAACTTGCCCTGGTCATTAAATGCACACACACACACATTTATATTTGTATGGACAATTTTTGCAATAAACAATTAAAGTTATCAAACACAGGACTCAAACAAACAATTGACCATAAAATTTAAACATATATAAAAATTACAAATTTCAACTAAAAAGAAACAAAAATTTGTTGTAGCAAAAAGAAAGATATTTCCGTTACCAATCCAATCATTGAAACCTTTAACATTATTACTGGCGGAAAATTTGTCTCTTAAAGTCGCAAAACCTTTCGCTTTAAACAAATATGTTGACAAGTGGATAACAGGAGCAACTGCAACAGCAGCATAACCAGTGCCAGTATTAGTTGCAACCAGATACTGGGAGTCATATTAGCAAAACAACAAGCAACAAACAATACAAAATAGAATTATATAATCTAAGGAGAAATTTAAAACGTTTTGAAATTATAAATTTGCTAACCTTTGTTTGCTTTTGGCTTTAAAGCTGTTTTTTTTTCGATATGATTCGCCTGAAGTGAATATTATACGCAGGCTATCAATACTGTAACAAACAGTTTCGGGGGTTTTTTTTTATCAATTAACCATGTCGTTTGAGGTGCCCAAGACATATTGTCATCGTTAAAGCAGAGTTGGTAAAAATTAAATTGTTAACTGGGGCCATAAGTGTTTCAAAGCAAACTTGAGATTTCCAAAACTCTTTACATTCATCAGTTTAGTTTTGTACTTAACTTAACCAGGTGCGCTTTACTGTACCTATTAAAATAAAATAAAAGACGATACACATTGGAACAGAAATCCAAAAAAACAAGGGCAACATTTCAAATATCTAGGTGTCATAATTAGTGAAGACAATAAACCAGCGAATGATTCAAATACTAGAATTTCTGTAACGAGAAATTGTGCCACGTATACTTGTGCACTTACATTCGTCTATGAATCATGTTGCACAAACGTCAACCAGCAAAAGACGGACAATTATACTGTCCTCGAACGGGTGGTTTTAACGTTCGCTTTTTCTGTTCAGCTCGGAAACTTGGAAACCTTTACTATAATTGTTCTTGAAATATACTGTAATTTATATTGTCTTTGTTAGGCCACGCCCATTTTCCAATTTACACCTATCCCATGTGAAGCGCAGGGAAATAAAAAATTACAATGAAAATTTAAAAAAAAAATCGGTTCAATGGTTTTGGAGTCTAAAGGGAACAATTACCCAAACACACAAACGAACATATTTTCTTTCGAGGCATACAATTTTCTCGAAAATAAAACTTTTGGATTTATTAGCTCACAAATTTCAAGGCATTTGATGAGTGAAAGTAACTTTTGGCGTACGGCCTCCGCGTTTACGCCACATGAACGCCATCCTGTTGGCCCAATTTTACACCACTTTTTCGAGCATACCTGGTCTTATTTCATCAAAGGTGCGTCGAATGTTGGCTCGTTGCTAGTATATTAGCAATGACCAGAGATTTGACGTACCCCCAAGGAAAGTAGTCCAAAGGTGTCAAATCACACGAACGAGGTGGCCAATTCACAGTTCCATTTCTTGAGTAAATTCGTTTACAAAACGTATGACTTAATAAAGAGTTGGCTTCACCCGCTTTGTGGCCTGTTAACCCATCTTTACACCAAGATTTTTTATTCCCCGAATAAAATGCAATGCAATGAGGAATAAAAAATCACGCATAGTTTGCCTGTAACGTTCTTTATTCACAGAAACGTTGGCAGCGGTTTCGGCACAAAAGACGCCTTCGGTATGTACTATTCAGAGATGTAATAGAGTCTAAAGTGTCTCATTAGGATGGTGTCCTCCAAAAATTACATTTATGTTTATCAAAGGTTTTCTTGGAAGTCAAAAAAATTTCATTAATAAGATTTAGTTTTAATGTACTAAATTTCCCAATTCTTACTATTGATAAACTGAAATTTATTGTTGGTGGGATAAGCTGTTCATATCCCGCAACCAGTAAAGATTATGTATTTGAAAATAAAAATCTAGTACAACTTCCAGTGAATCCTCAGCCCCGTCATCGAACATACGACGAAATTGATGGTCCGCTGGCTTTCATTCTTGCACCAGTTGGATCTTATATGGATTTAGGTTAAGAGGTTTCCTCTCAATTTTCCAAGTAGATACTGGCAGAGACTGAGTTGCTGAGAAAGGCGTTGGATCGATAAATTCGAGCCTTCTGTTACACTCATGTTAACAGAGACGTTGTATTCTTCTGTACGCACGGTACGGGGTTCGAATAAAATAACTATTATCCAAAAGAGTAAATGTGGCCATGAATTGATCCCTAGTATTACGTATTAGCTGCTCAGATGATTTGTAATACGCACAGTAAGCTCGGCGAAGTGCTCTATACGTTTAGGGGACAGCATGAATTTTGGAAACATATTTCCAAGATTTTTAAACGTTGTTCTGATGTAAGACTTTGCTATGTGATTTGCTAAAGTATACTGAAAAACAAAAGCCAAACACACTTCATTAGTATGACAGCTATTTTTAAAGTTGTTCGAAGTTCTATAAGTCTTTAAAAACCCCTCTATAAAGATAAGATGGTTATTATCCATCTTTTAACTCTGTTTATTCTGAAAAAATCCAACCAGGTGCCTTCATTTTACCATTTCTTTTATATTACACATTTACGATATCTTGTTTATTTAAGTTTTGTTTTTGTTCCTCCTATTTTCTTTTTTTCTCTCTCTACACCAGAAGACAGACGCAAATGGCTAAACATTCACTACTCCAGTGACCAACAACCTGAGTTAGCTACAGGCTATAAAAATAGCCAAAGAAAAAAGTAATAAAAAGTTTAGTTTGGCAGAAAAAAAAATACGGCGGCCAATTCAAATTTGTTGTTTGCCTAACATTAATATTTTTTGGAAGTTAAAAGTTTATGCTAGAGAAAAATTAAAAACAAAAAAACTGACAAACTCTTTATTGCTGCTATATGGACTTAAGCTATTTGTAATAACAAAAACATCCACATATATAACAAAAATTAAGCAGGTTTTAACACATGAGTCTGTATTTCTATCTAGACCATGGATTGACCAACAAAAAACATTTTGCTTTCAGCTGTAGAATGAATAACGAAGCAAAAAAAATTAAACACTTTAGAGAAATGCTGCTACGATGCGGGTGTGGAAACTGCTAAAGTTTTGAAATTTTAGTAAAATAAACAAACGTATGAGAAATTATTAAATTCAGGTTATAATCAAATGGACTACTGAGCCATATTTAAGACAATTCGGCTTTACCGAGTGCTTGATCCTCTTTACTAAGAATTCGAATTTTTAGGAAGCACATTTTCGGGGCTGTATTGTATTCGTATACGCTAAAGTGTTTTTCAACAGTCAATTGTATATGGCATCTTTGGAAGATTATAAACCGATCAAAATAATTGTAAGTAATTCTAATATGGATCAAATTTGTGTTTGATTGTAAAAGGAAAAAAGCCATTAAAAGGGGCACTTTGTTGTGTAAGAAAAAAAAAAGAAAAATATAAAACATTAAAAATTCTCAAAACGCTGCAAAACAAAAGTTTCATTGTATAAATGCAGTTTCAAATAAGAATTAAATAAAATTGCTACACTAAATGTTTCATAATGCAGACAAGGACTTACGAATTAACGCGTATTATTATTGTTTTGGAGTGAGCTTTATATGCAAAATAATTTACTAAGCCAAATAACAATATTTGAGTTCACAATTCTTTCGGCAACTTTACTTGTTTAATTGATAAAATAACAAATTTTGTACAATGTAAAAAAGGTGAATATTTACGTAAATAAGTTTTGTAGGTTCCCTAGAGGAAAGCGAACTGACACCAAAGTAGTCTCGTGATTGGTCTTCGGTGGTAGAGACCGGTTCTAGTTCTAACCCTTAATCTGAATAAGACCTATCACTTTTGCATAGGGTTGTCATTTAAGGGGGTCAATTGACACCATATGACCAGTTCCAGATCTATTCTCAATGAACGTGTTAAGTGTTAGTTACTACAATGTATTATTATTCCAATAAAACGAGTCCAATAACTTTTTATAAAGTCCCAAAAAAAATATGTCACAATACCGGTAAAGACTTTATGTCATGCAATACTTTTTCTACCTTTTTGTTCTTCATATACCAGTTAAATGATTGGTTCTCATTTCACTTGTCGAAAGTTGTTTCTTTTTGTACTTGTTCTATTTTCACAAATCCCAGGACCAGTCTATTGGGCCAACTCACACAAATTTCTCACAAGGTTTTAGTACAGCATATTTTTTTTTTAAGTAACAGATTTTCAAAGGTTTTGTTGGGATTCAAAAATTAATTAACAAGGTTTTTTTCAAATGTGCTAAATTCCCATTTCATACTATTGAGAAACTGAAATTTAATGTTGAAAGGATAAGCTATTCCTATGCGCATTTCACTGGTTGCTTAGGCCAGATCGTCAGGAAACTTCATCCAAAGATTTTAGAAAAGCAAAAGATATTATACAAATAAAACTGTAAAGCGAATAAGAATTATAAACCTCTTTTAAATATAAGGCGAGAAATCAAACTAACCTCCAGACGAACAAAACAACAAACAGCTGTTGCACAAATAAGTGCGCTGGTTAACGTTCGTCGCCTCTAAAACAAATAACCGATAGTTTGTAAAATTTTAATTTTTTCAAGTGTATAAAATTTTGTGAAGCACAGTGTACTTTTTGAGGCAAAAAGTGGACAAAAATCTCTAACCCTTAAACAGTTTCAAATTATACTTAGCGGATTTTTGCTTTGTACTCTAATAAAATTAACTGCCGAATGCAATAATAACAAATTAAATTATATTAAAATTGAGGGGGTAATTTTGTTGTTCACTTCACCTTGCGTTGAGAAAGTTACCCCCTAAGACTTAAAAAATCATATTCAAATTGAAAAAAAATGTAAATATTGGCAAGAGTCTAAAAGATTACCAGACGCGGACCACCTGAAATTTCGATACAGACCTTGATTTATAAGCTGAACACAACAATAAAATTTATACGAAAATTACTAGGCTCAAGTATACATTCTGTGAAGGACTATTTAGAGTGACCATTTATTTTCAGAGGTAAATTATAGGAAGCCATCTTAAACTTATCCACAAGATTTTGCAAAGGATTTTAAATGCGCTGTGGCATAAAGAGAGAGATGAATAGTGTTTTATAAATCTTATAGAAGGTTTTGTGGTAACCTCAAAAGGGCCTTAATTTAGAAACAAAAAAATTAAGCAGGATCGTGGGCAATAGAAATAATTTTATAATGGGATTAAAAAAATAGGAAAATGCCTTATGACTTCTATCAGGCCTTAGATAATGAATTTATTCCTTTTTATACCCACGCCAACTAGTTCTAAAAATTTATATTAAGTCTGTCAATTCGTGTAAAACTTTTTTATTTTTCATATTCGGAGTCCTTGAGTAATTCAAAGTCAATATATCTATGTCCGTTCCTCTGTACGTCTGTGCGTCTGTCAAAAATCACCCTCACTTTCGAAAGACTAAACAGAGAAATATTTTTGGGTGTCTAGTTGTGTCCTAAAAAGTTTGATACTAAAATCCGGCAATCAGTACCAAAAAAAATATGAACCCAGATGTAAAACTACCATTCTTAAAATTCCTATCACACAGCTAAATTTATCCTCATAATATACCACACGCCCCCATATGAAGCGCACTCTCGGAAAACACTTTCGAACGACTAAAAACGCAACTAATAATGCTCTTGTTGTAATATTTTTTATGTCATTGTTCTACAAGGCGAGAAATCATACTTCCAAATTAAGTAAGGATCGGTCCATAATTTATCATATGCCCAACATAAGCACACTCTCGGAAAATACTTCAGTATGCCCAAAGCCCTAACGAAAAAGGCTATTGCAGTTAAGTTTAGTCTGTTATAGATCCATAAGACTAGAAATTTCGTAAAGATCGGTTTAAAATTTACCACAGAATCGTATTGTGGAATGAAATGATTGTGGTGAAATTTAGCCCCATTTAGATTTAGATAGCTAAAATTAATAGTAAGTAATTTTGTGATAATTCGTTTATATTTTACCATTAGTCCAATATAAAGCGGTTTTCCGAAAAGTTAAAGTACGCATAAAACGCCAAAAAAAATTGTATTACATACTTTTCGCTTATAGCTTCAGCATTGAGTTAAAAATAAAGCTTAAGTTTGATAAATTTCCTGGCCATACTTTTTTTGGATTTTATCGCCAAATATTTATTAGGTCTGAACATACCTTAATTCACATATATGCCGCTATGAGGCAAATAAACGAATTCGAATATTATCAATTTATGTGAATAAAGAAAATGAAAAATTAAAATAATAATTGTAATAAATTTTCAAGCGCAAGGTCAATTTTACAAAAAAAAAAAATTATTATTAATCCAATATACCTCAATCGATAGCTTCTTCAGGGATATATGGGTTTTTAAAAATTATTTTTATTAAAGTGACCTTGACCTTGAAAACTTATAACGAAGTACCAATAATAAAAAGGTCGAAGAAAACTTAATAATTTAAAATATAATAATATATTTCATACCTGCTACCAAAGATAGCAATTGACTTTTTTTTGGAGTGGAGTGTTCATGGCAAAAATTAATGAAATATAAAATTCTGTTAATTACCCATTCGGAATAACTGCAAAGCAAACAATAAATACATCTTCTCTTGATATTTCTACAATATCTGTGGAACTAAGAAACCTTAAATTTTCGTACAACTATGGACCGAATAAAATTCCAAGCAATATTTTTGTTCATTAAATGTGTCGACGATATTGCCATCCCTTTAAAAATTATATTTAATGCATCAATAAAATATGGTTATTTTCCTGACGTTTGAAAAGATTCTTTAATTGTTCCTTTGTGTAAGTCAGGAAAAAGTCTGAAGTTGAAAACTACCGTGGAGTAGCCAAACTTATTATTATACTTTTTTCGTTTTTTTTTTTTAATTTCCTAAGCTTATCCCGCTAGGCTTTATGCTTGTCTGCAGGAAAGAAACCAGAGTCTCTGGCGGGAATCGAACCCGCAACCCCGGCGCTGATAGACTAGATCGCTACCAGCTAGCCTACCGGGCACTACCTAAATTATTTGAACAAATTATCACTAAATATTTATCCTATCAAGTATCCCCTTATCAGAATGGATTTCAAAAGAGGTGCTCTACTACGACAAACCTTCTTCAACTTACTGATGTTATTTACACTGACTTTAGTCAAGATTTCGATAAAGTTAACCATTTGCTCATTAAAAAGAAATTATATTTTTGGGGTTCACAGACCTCAGTATTAAATGGATTAATTCATATTTAACTAATAGAACACAAACCGTTCGTTTTAAAAACATCTGTTCCAGACGAACTGATGTTCTTTCTGGAGTACCACAGGGACACCACCTTGGTCCGCATCTTTTTTCACTTTTCATTAAGCAATAATCCGATTCAATCTTCAAATATTTTAATATTTGCTGATGATGTAAACGTTTTGTTTTAAGTAATTGTCAAGTATCTGACCAACAACGGCTCTAAAATAAGTTAAACTCGTTTTATTCATGGTGCCTAACATATCTTATGGAGTTTAATCTTAATAAATTTAAATATATGGGATTTGTCAGAAAGAATCCTATACCTGCACAATATCATTTTGGTGGTAGTCAGTTGGAATTGGCCGTTAATTTCATAGACCTTGGAATTCTGCTTGATCCTAAACTTAATTTTATTTCACATGTCACTATGGTACTAAATAAATCTAGGGGTGTACTTGGTTTCGTCAAGTGCTGGGCTAAAGAATTTAATGATCCTTATATCACAAAAGCTTTGTTAACTGCACTAGTAAGACCTATTCTAGAGTATGGATCTATAATATGGGACCCTATTTATAAAAAACATTCCGATGCTATCGAATCCATCCAATTTAAGTAAACGGACTAAACGTAAATTCTTTCTATTAAATTTACTTTTAGCCTCAGAAAAAAAGATAAAACGGACTATATCGCTAATTTGACTACAAACTGATGTGACTATAAACGGAAAGTACTGTACTGTATTAAAATTTTGCACAATTTTGTTTTAATACACTTCACCGTAGCTATCTTATCTTATTTCCTATAAAATATATATATTCTGGATGCTTATGAGGAGCGAAGTTGATTAACGATGTCCGTCTGTCCGTCTGACCGTGCGTCCGTTGAAATGGGGTTTCCAAAGACCCCTGGCATCATGGACACTTGGTAGTGTTATATGTAATTCACATATAGTCCGGAACTGTGTTTTATTGAAATTTAGCCTGATCGGTCCACAAATGGCTGAGCTATAAGCTAGAAAACACGTCTGCCTATAATTTTACCCAAAAATACTTTGTTGTTGTTTTTTATTTTATTTTAACGGGAGAACGGCTAGGTACCTTCATCTTACACATCAATACATAACATCCGGCAAAATTTGGGCGAGATTAGACAAGTAGCCGTGGCCCTTCCCATACAAAGACATTAAAGATTTCTGTATATTTGGGAAACGGCAAGAGCCAAAGTTTCCAAATTTCACTTGTTAATAATTCACAACATCCAACGAAATGTGAGCGGTATAAGACAAGTGAGCTGGGCACTTACCATTAAATACATTTTAGATTTTTGTTAATCTGGAGAGCAACAAGAGTTAAGATTTCCAAATTAGGTACTGCTGACATATGCTTAACCTCGTTAGAGGGTATCAACGATTTGACACAGCACTTTTAGTTGTTTTCAGATGAGATCGAAAACACATACACACAATTAAGTATTGCAAAAGTCCTATCTGAGAACATTTTTTATTTAGAACATTATAATGGTGTAGGATCTGATGCTTTTAAAACAAAGATCGTGATTCATATTTCACATATTTAAATGTGATACAAACAGATTTACAAAATTAATATATGAAGTAGCTTTTCCAAGATGAGTTTAAGAAAGTTGTAAAATTGTACTAATAAAAAATTTTGCTTAAGCCCACAAAAATCTTCATGTGGCCTTGCTGAGACACAAAGGAAGAAGTAAATTTAACTGAATCTCAAAATTACCTGTTTGCCTAATTTTTCAAAAGCGCATTTTTCAAACATTAATCTAATTTTATTTTTATGTACATCAGTTTTATTTTCAAATATGATAAAAATGTGTAATGAAATTGTTCATATATTTTATTAATTACTAGTGTTTGTTTTTAAACATTTCATAATAAATTTTGTCTCAAACAATTTAATCTATTTAAGTAAATCTATAAATTTTAACACATTTTAGCACTTTTCCTTATCGAACATATAAAATCTATTTAAATAAATAACCAAACTTAGAAGGAAGCAAATATGAAGAGAAAAAAAACCACTAACATTTATTTCAAATCATTTTAGATACGATTTTACACAAATGATATATAAAAGTCAACATTATTCGGAAAATAAGTAAAAACGTATTAAATGGTATTACGTGATATCTTAAAACAACTCATAAATAACTTTTGGCGTATTGTATTTACTTGTAACAAAATTTTTAAATTTTGAATCCTGTTTTCCCTCCCCATTCATTTTTTAGACGCTCCTTTGTCTATTTATTTTCTATAGAGTCAGTCAAATGTTGTCTTGTGCGTTAAATTTATGTATTAAACGTTTTATTGAAGTTTTTCTGTTTTTTTTTCCATGATTTAGTTTAAACTAACAACCTGCATTTTAAGTAGGAAAATAGTAAATGCGTTTAAATTTAAAATATGTACTAATATGGTTATTGGTTTATTGCATTTAAATCATTTAATGTTGCCAATTATAACAGCTTTTAATAGTTTAGCATAAATTTTGTTCCAAGTTAAATGTTATTTTTTAAAGCCAGTTTTTAATTTTTTTTCTAAATTTATACATAATTTTAAAAATTTGAAGTTTGTTTTTAAATATTGTTGTGGGCTTTTTAAGATAAAATGAATTGAATTGGACAGTATGTGGTGTAATATGATACAATGTTTGTATTTTATTCTTGAATTTATATTTATTTAAACGCATTACTAATAAGATTAAGATAATAAAATCTGTTTGAAAAAATCGTTTGAATAGCATGTAACAAGTGCCTGTAATAATGGATAATTTTGGTAAAGAATTATACAAAATCGGAGGTTAAAATTGAATAATCTTTTAAACTCGAGTTTCTTTATAAATAGCATTTTATTTCTTTTTATTTTGTTTTTTTCGCGATCAACCCACTAAAATTATTAATCCTTTAAGGCTAGAAATTAAATAAGTATTATCTAATGTCTTAGAACCGAGGTTTCGACGGGCCTTACGAACCCCCTTATAAACCTAACAGTTTTTTGCAGATACCAACACGCATACGACTTACAAATATTTATTGGTTAAAAATCCTAACTTTGATTTAGAGCAAAACATTTTTCTTTTTTCATTTTCACCCATAGACCAGAGTATACTTTCCTAAGAAAACCAGTAATGCTGAATCAGAGTTTCTCCATCACATCAGATTTTCTGTGCTTAGATTTAAAAAAATAACATCAAATTGCCATTACACTGTATTGCAATAGTACACAATTTAAAACGCCATATGGCAAATATTCTTAAGTATTTCATAAATCTTTTTAGATGTAATATTTTCTTTTTCATTTTATATATGCATACTTGTTAAAAATACCATTATTGATATAAATGCTTGCATTGCTTGTAGGAACTTTGCTTGTTAAAATGGTTTTACAATGTGAGAAAATGTATACACTATGACCAGAATTCATTCCAGAAGAATCTCTGGTCTCAATATTTTCCATATTAATGCTCAAAGCCTGAACAACAAAATAGATGAACTTCGATACATTTTTGAAGAATTTGGTATTGACATTTTGTGTATTTCAGAATCTTGGTTTAATTCTGAAATTCAAGATAGTGTTTATGGGTTAAATGTGTATCGTCTTTTCCGAGCCGATAGGACCTCAAATGGTGGGGGTGCAGCTATATATGTAAAATCATCAATAAACTGTAAACTTAAGTCTCTTTCAGATGAGAAAATCGATTAACGGTTTCTCGAAATATTAAATAACAATAACCAGAATCTTTTAATTGGTTCCATTTATAAACCTAATGAAGATACCGATTTTAACCCACTACTGAGCAAGCTGACAACGCTTTCTCTTGGTTATACAGACGTTATTATTACTGGAGATTTCAATGAAAATATATAAGCGGATCGAAATTTGATGATGGATTAATTGTTCATTAGCAACCCACTTTACACGGACTTCAAGTACTCTACTCGACCTTTATTTCATTAATAACCTTTCAAAACTGTTGCTCTTTGATCAGCTCTCCGCGTCCATGTTCTCAAAACATGACATGATTTTTTTTTGGTCTTTTGACTATAACATAAAATCTCAAGTACAGACACGGGAAATAACGTTTAGAGACTTTAAAAACATAGATTTTCCATCAATAGAAACTAAATTGTCGACCATTTCTTGCAACCAAATTTTCCTTACGCCAACCGTAGATGAGCAATTAACTTCTTGCAGAAAAATATTCTTTATACATATATTGAAAAATACGTTCCAATAAAGACAAGTAAAATACGTAATGGTAAACCATGGTTTTCTAATAAGATTAAACTCTTGATAACAGAAAGAAACATAGCCTATGAGAGATGGAAGCGACTTAAAACTACGGAGCTGCATAATGATTTTAAGGACGCTAGAAGAAAAGTAAATTCAAAAATTAAATCTTCAAAATCAATATTTTATAAAGAAAAGTTCGCGCCAGCTGTTTGCTCGAAGAATTTACCAATATTCCAATGCCAGAAGTGGATCCTAACATTTTTGACAATTCTACTAATACCATGATGTCAGTAATTATAATTCCAATGGTACTTACACTGTGCTTTAATTTCATACATTTCACACAAGAAGACGTTCTGGTCCAATTTTGAGTATTAAATGCCACTCTGTGGGATCATTATCCTGATTTTAAAATTACAGCAGTTTTAAATACGGAAAATATTGTAAACGTAGATTTATGTTAGAAATGTTGCAAATTATAACTGTACCGACAATATCGAGAATTAATTTTAAGTCAGATACTAAAAGTTTAGCACAAAATTATCGGCATTTAATTTATAAAAATAGAAACGGAAGTTAAAAATTTATTTATACTGAAATTGATTAGGTTTGAATTGGAAAACCTTTTTTGTAATTATTTGAAAATTGTTATATGACTTTTTGTTAAATTTATTTAATTTGTTAAATTAGTTAAAAACTGTTAATATTGTCAAAAATTCAAGGAAAAACCCCTGAAGAAGGCACACAACGAAATATTGGTATAATAAATTTAATGTTTTTTATAAAAAAAAAGAGACCTCAAGCTTAATTAAATAAGAACAATTTTGATTTTAGTTGAACTGTTAATTTTTAATTTCATGATATTCTTTAATTAGGCTTGAGTTCATCAAATTTAATTTTTATTAAATTATTTTCACTGAGAAAGGAATTTTTTACAATTTGGAATTTTTATGAAAATTTATTGATTATTGTTTTATCCCTCTACTGCATATGCAGCCATATATGGCTTTTCAATTTCAAATGCATATTGTGAACAAAAATTAACAGTTTTGAAAAATAATAGTTCTTGAATAACACAAGTAGACCTTTGTGATTATGAGACTAATGTTTTTTTCTCTGTTCTTTACATAGGTGCATAGAAAACCTCAGTCTTGTTTATAAGTACACGTGGTCACTTCGTACAGTGAAAATATACAAAATAAAACATATATTTTTTTAATTACAAGTAAGTTGGTATGCTTACATATTTTTTTTGTAGAATATATAGCTTTGTGAAGAGTGTTTATGTGAATATTTTTCAATCGTGCATGTAGAACTCGTAAAATCACGCATTTTTTAGAACAGCCAAATATAGCTTCTCATGCATTCACAGAAAAATTCGTCCAACTTTGTCGTGCCATATTTGGCTTTTCATGCATTTACTGATACACATTACGGTATATGTGTTTTCATTTCTTTCATAATAACAACACTTTCCTTGAATAAAAGTAGATTGCTCAAAAGTTATAGATATTTATAACAAATATATGGGAGGTAGGGATCTTCTAGATTCCATGCTTGGTCTATATAGAATAGAAATAAGACCCCGAGTTCCTGTAACGTGCCAAAGAAATACACAAAAAACAAAGCTCGCCGCCAAGACCTTTCACTAAGTGCTGTCAGACCGGATTCTACAGATCATCTTCCAGAATGGAAAAAAGTACGTCAGCTATGTCAAAATGATTGCAAATTTCGATCATATATAACTTGCACTAAATGCGGGGTCCATCTTTGTTTGAACAAAGACAGAAAATGCTTTGCTTTATTCCACGCATAAGTAGATCAATCTGATTTCGATTTTGCAATACTCATTTTCTTTGCTCTGCTTTTAATTGCGTTTAATCTTATTAATATACAACCATTGAAGTGTTATTATCGTATTTTTTACTTATTTTCCTTACACTATATTTTAATTACTTTTAATTGCTTAAATAAAATATGAATATAAAAATTAATAAAAAAAAATTATATTATCTTTGTTGCATGAAACGCCATATATGGCAATAAATTTTTAGGGTGATACAGACAGGAGTGCATATGAAGCCATATATGGCAATTTTTTTTTCAGAAAACTGACATGCTTTTCTGAAAAAATTTTGTTTGCATATCTTAATTATGCCATTTAAAATAATAATTAAAAAAAAAAAAAATTTATTTGTAGCTGAATCATAAAACATGCAGCAGAGGGTTAAAACAAAATATAAAAATATTTACATATTAAAATGAAAAAAGTCGATGTATATTGTAATCGTTTTAATTTTTCTAAGCCATTAGTGATGTCAATATTTGGTGCCAAACCGTAAAAGCGTTCAGAAACCGCTCAAATAGCCTTAAAAATCGCTCATGAAGTGACATAATGATAAAAGTGTAATATTTGTAAATAAATTCAGCGAATTTTGTTCTATTGAACTTGCACAACATGTAACACTTCGAGTGACTATAGGTAATTTTAGAAAGTGTTACATGTATATACTGCAACATATTTTTCTCAAAAACTAAATCGCCATTAAATAAAGTAGTCACAACTGTTAAAAATTTCAATTATGTCATGTTCATCTTTCTATATTCCAACTCATTTTGGTACTTTTCAGATGAACCGATTTGTTACAATATCGTCCAAAATGTTTAAAGTGTGGCAACAAACGTTGTCTAATTTTGCACCTTCTCTCATGCGTTTAACTGAACATAACAGTTCTGTTTTCATTCTAGTTGGCACTATCCAATAGGTCTTTGGTCCAATAGGAGGTTACCTCACTGAACTTTCTGAATAGCCGATAGTGTTTTGTCCCAATGACTGAGAAAACATTCTAAATTCGACAATGATTTTTGTAGTATGGCGAAATTATTTTTGTTGATAGGATGATCAGAAAACCAAACTTTGCTCAAAGCATCACATACAAATTTACAAATAGAAAATAATTGCAATTGATATATCAGAATAAGTAAATATAAAAGACAATAGTGCCAGACGAGCATTACAGAGTACTGGCATTGCTAATTGCGTTTGATGCGAAAACTGTTATGTGATTTAAAAAAAATAGTCTCTGTTCGACTTGGCAATGCCATTTTCCCTATTTGCAAAAATTGTAAAAAGTTGTGTGTCTAATTTGTATGTATTTTTCTTAATTTTTCTAGTTCTTACACTTTATATGAATAAGACCTATCACTTTTACATGGGGTCGTCATTGGAGGGGTTAATTGACACCATTTGACCAGTCACAGATATATTCTCAATGAACGTGCTTCGTGTTTAAGTTTTAAAGCAAATTAAAAGTTTTCCTGTTTTTCTTTAATACGTTTCGTTGCTTACAACACAAACGGCCCTCTCTAACCATTTGAAAATTTTACAGGAGCAGTAAAAAATTATTTAATCAGTGATAAATTGCCTAAAACTTATAATTTGTTTTTCTTCAATAAATAAATAAATTGCATGCCAGTAAACCCGTAATGTTGTTTTGCCCATTAGCAATGTTGCATATTATGCGCAGTTAAAGCCGTTTGTTTTTTGTTAATAAAATCGCTGATTTTAGGCGAATTTGTGTTGATGCAATACATCGGAATCAATGATGAAGTCAATTTTAATTACATTTGTATATACATATGTATGTATATTATTTTTTTTTTTTGCAAAATTATGAATAAAAAATGGTTTTAAAAATCATAAGATAATTCATAACTTTAGTCTCCGTGCATTATTATGAAACATTTTCTGCTATACCATTGACATGTGAAATATTTTTGTTTGCTCATTGCGATTGGCCGAACAAAGTACAAATTTTATTATTCTTCATACTCATGAATGAAAACAAGCAACAAAATTGAGAAACGTTTCGGTACTCTGATTATACTCATCTGTCATTTACATTACAGCCATTTATTCCATCTGAATTATATAATATTGAACAATAATGAAAGCGGCTTGTCTAGGCTTTTAACCTAAAAAAAATGTTTTTGAGTCTCTATAAGAACCATAAACAATACTTTATCTGTCGTATCGATTAATAAAGTTTGGGAACATGGGCCTTGTGGATATGCATCATATTCAATAAAAAAGTGGTTTTGTAATTTTCTGTTAGTTATGTGGTTTTGCATTTCAGCTAACGATATGTAAATAATATTAAACTGTTGAATGTTTTGATTTTAAATAAGCTACTTTGTCTTTTTAGAGAATGTATCAAAGTTTTTACTACATGTTAAATGCGTATAAAACAATTTATGGCGCATATTTTAGGTATGTAAAAGATACTTCTCAGATAAATAATATTTTTTTTGATATATGCGGATTTTTATTAACTAAAACTTTATATCATCTCATCATCCAAAAAAATGGTTTCCAGAAATCATTGACCTTAAACTATTTGAGTTTTAAGTTTAACTTTAAATAAGGCTGATATTATATTCTATTAAAATTACAATTTTCCCATAACTTTTCCACACCTCAATTCAATAAAAAGAATTGAAAAATATTAATATGTTTATGGATCAATTAATATACAATAATTCTCACAACTCTCACCTTTCAGTCATAATATTAAACACCCTTTTTAAAAATATTTTACTAAAACATTTCTTTTTACAGAAAATTTCCTCCAAATTTCCACCAAAATCAAAAACCCAGTCAAGCCTAAAAATTGTTGTTAAAGTTCACAATTAAATGAAGAAAACAAATCTCAAAACTCATATTCGAGAATAATTTATTCACACGCCTAAACAAGTCATTAGACATCAATATTAAATCCATAATAGTCAAAATAGTAACAATAATTGTAACGATAATGATGATGATGTTTGAAATAAAAGTTAATTGAATGAAATTTGGTAGAAAAGTCAACATGAAATATAGACAAAATACTTAAAAAAAACACGCATTTATTTTAAGGGAAATTTCACTCCACGTAAATAGAAAAGGTTTGTTATGGCTCATCAGGTTTGTTATTCAAGAAAAAAATATATTTTAAAGTACGTAAAATAAAGTTTTGTGCTGTGAATCAGGGATGATTTTGGTTATTCTGTAATAACCAACAGGGAATAAACCATCAGCACAGTATGTGACAAGTACAATATTGTATTTTTGTTTTTCATCCTAACAATAATTCCCACAAATTGTCAAATCAGAAATAAGTGAATTTTTTGTTGGACGACTAATCAAGAGAAACAACTGCAAAAAATAAATGTAAGCGGAAGAAAAAATGTCGCGTTACAAGTACCCAACCAACAACAACGTTCGAATTATCAAAAAATTTAATTATATCTAAATTAAAAGGCAACACTAGGCCAGAGGCACACCCCGTGTTGTTTAAAGTATAGAAAAAAAAACAGTAACAACGGTGTAAAAAGCTTACAGGGTGGTTTTCTATTCCCACAACAACAAGTTAGTGATCATCTTTACCAGCATTCTTTTTTTGCATTTTGAAACCCAGAATCAGCACTCAGTTTACTTGTCATTTTATTTCTATTATAGGGAAAATGTTCTTAATTGCTGTAGAATGAATCGTTCCGAGTGTAGAAATAAAGGGTGGCATCAGAACCTTTAAAGAATGATATTTTAGTTAGAAACATTTAAAAAATATAATTCCAAAATAAATTTTTTAAAGAAAATTTTGAATGTATTTTATTTTAAGCTCCAGGTCTTTTTGTATAAAAATATTTATTTATTTGATTATTTTCTCGATATTTCGCTAGCCTATAGATTACATCATGAAGACGTAATGCATAATCTTTTATTGTCTTCAGGCCCATTTATAAATAGATTTCGCTCAAAGCTGCAAATCAAAAAATTGGAGTACGATAATGGTGTTAAAAAATTATTAAAAGACTATTCATGTTTTTTCTACGGGAGGTGGGCGTAAAAGTGGGCGGATCAGGAATATATTTTCCGGAGCGCATTCGACATTTATAATATTTTTTTGTTGTGAAAATTGAGTTGTTGCATTAAAAATCTAAGGAAGTTATTCCACTTTTTCAATACAAGTTGTATGGTAAGTGGGCGTAAAAGTTGGCGGATATTTTTCAAATTTCACATAAATGATTATGAGTGTTGGAAAGTGATATGTGCAAAAAACAATGCCGCACATTGGTTGAAGTTCATATAACGAGCGGCTAAAAATAGAAGAAGTTGTCGAAGGACAATGAAACTTGGCACATAGGCATTTTTTGTTTGAATTAAGAAAAAATGGAAAAATCAAAATGATCCGCCCACTTTTACGCCCACTTCCCATACAACTTGTATTGAAAAAGTGGCAGTAACTCCCTTGGTTTTGATTGTATTAACTCAATTTTCACTAAAAATAAATATTATAATTGTAAAATGGGCTCCTGAAAATATATACCTGATCCGCCCACTTTTACGTCAACCTCCCATACAACTTGTATTGAAAAAGTGGCATAACTCTCTTTATTTTGATTGTATCAACTCAATTTTCACTAAAAACAAATACTATAATTGTAGAATGGGCTCCTGAAAATATATACCTGATACGCCCACTTTTACGCCCACCTCCCACAGAAAAAACAAATAGCAAAAACATGAATATGAATTTTAAGCATAGTCTTTTAATAATTTTTTGACATCATTATTGTACTCCAATTTTAATAATATCAATATCCATTTTGGTATCAATCAATATTTCGCAAATATTTAAATAAGAAATTGTTAAATTTTCCATAATTAATAAAATAAAATTTTTATATCACTTAATAATACACCACTTATCACTGCACTTGCCAATTTAATGTAAATTAGTAAACAACAATTCAAATTCAATTGAAGCTTATGCTTTTTTCATGAATGAAATGTATAATTAACACTATTGACTAATATGTAAATTACATTTTGTAATAATTTTAAACAGTTCAGAATTATGGCAACAACAACAAGCATGAACGAAAATTCATGTTTTGTTACTTTATCACTTTATCACGTTATAGTTTTTACTGCTTTTTTTGAAAAAGTGCAAATATGTGCAGCTGAATTTTTTCTTACTTTTAGCTGAGACTTCAAGCTGTAATTTGACATCATTTGTTAAACAGCGCTCCACAGCGCTAAATAGATACAGCCTATTGAAGTTGATGAACATTGCAATTTTGATGTTGTTTATATTTTGTTCTACGAAATTTTTTATATGGCACTCTTTTCAACTTTTTTTAAAGCAAATCTCATCTTTGACAATTGTCATTTACGAAAATATACAACAAATTCAAATGATAAGTTTACTGTGATTGTACCAAAAGATTGAATATACAGTAAATTAGCATGCCATTTTAAACAAGCGAACATATTAAACTTCGAGCGTGTCTATCCAAACAAATAATAAATATATCAGCCTAATATTACGGAATCATAATATTCAGATATCTGCCAACAAAATACCAAAAAATTATCCAAATCGGCGAACATGAAAAAAATGCATTTTGGCCACTCTTCAACCAATGTGTGCCGTAGGACAAAATTTAATTTTCACTTTGTATGGGATGTGGGCGGATCATTTTGATTTTTCCATTTTTTTTTCTTGATTCAAACAAATAATGCTATGTGCCAAGTTACATTATCCTTCAACAACTTCTTCTTCTTTTTGCCGCTCATTCTATGAACTTCAACCAATGTGCGTTGTTACGTTATAAATGTCATAACATTGTACTCCAAGCCAATGTGACATCGCTGACGTTGAGAACGCTAGTCACACATATCGTGTGCGTTGTTTGCAAAAGAGCTTTAAAAAAATTACTTTTATTTAATAAAAATTAAACAATGAAAAATGTGCCAAGAACAAAATGTTATTAATATTATTCTTTGCATTTTTAATTGTTTTTTAGTGTTGAAATTTTTTATCGCCCCCTTTTTATTCGTGAATGTATTTGACAGTTCAAGGCGGGAACTTTCTCACAGAAATTTTACAGACACACTTTTTCTGTAAATTGGCAAATAATTTTCTTACGTGACAGGTGATACTCGGCAAAAAAAGTAACAGACACAGTTTAGTGAGAAAAACAGCTGTTTGTTTCAATATATTGCATTTTTTCACACATTTCAATCGAATGGTTTCTCGACGCGCGAGTTACAGAACATGGGCACAGATCAATAGGAATCCTACTTTCAAGGACTTTGAGTAAAAATAAAAACAAAATTAAACGAACAAATTGCTTAATTTTATTGTTTTCGTAAGAAAACCAAAATAAAAAAAAATGTTTTGCCTTTTTTAATTTTCTCATTAAAATTGTTCGTAGAATTCGACTTAGTTAGTAGCAATACTTTTAGTACTCCATAATTCAACCGATCCTTTGCATATTTTTGTCCAGAATTTTTACCTCATGTTTTGTAGTCACCTCTTGAAAACCGCGATAGAACTAAACTTTTTAAATACACTAAGCAAGTACAGTTTGACAAACCTTAGAAAATATCAAACTGCGTAAATAGCAACATCACCGCCATACACGATACAAACGCACTGTACAGTACCAGAGTTGAGCACTTTGCGTGTGTAGTGTATGAGAAGAAAATATAGTTCGTAAAGTCAAACAAAATTGTTACTACTTATACAAAAAGTTTTGGCCAATTTTAAACCAAGCATAAACAAATTTTTTCAATTATTTTTTTTGAGAATTATTTTATACAGAAAAAGAGTTTGAAGTAAAAAAGGGCACAGTTTGTAGCTTAATTTATGGATTTCTGCCAGTAAATATGCTTTATTATCACACGAAATTCACTACTTTTCTAATTTATTCTTAAAGCACGATGTAGTTAGTAATGTTAGCCAAACACAAACTAAATGACGAAGCTTATTTTTTTATTATTTTATTTATTTAAGTCTATGGATTTAAATCCTTACAGACTATAACTAAATTACAAACGATATTAAAAGGATTTGTATTTAACAACAAAATAATACTACCCAGCGGTAACTAGAATGAGTAAAGAGGCCTAATGGATGGCCTTATTTATTTTTTACACAGGTTGTCAATGGAAGCAAGCCCTTCCACACTCGCTTTAATATCAACTTCGATCCCTTCCAAAAAAAGGGAGTAAGGAAGGTCCCTAAAAATAATATATAAATAAAACTGAGCAACTTCCTTTCTCCCCTGTTAAAGATGGGAGTAGCAATTGTGAACTGAATATTTAGGAAAGTCTTAAAAAAAAATGCATACCTTCTAGAAGGCATACTTCTGAAGGCAGGTAATCATACGAAGCGAATCTTTTAAAAAAAGAGTATAGAGGCCTTCAAAAAGGCCTGCCACTTGCGGTCCTTTCAATATTTACCGCTGGGCACGTTTAATGCCACTAACATCCAAAGAAAAGACAATAACATTATACATTTTACTACAGGTTCTGCACGCAGAGAAAAAACATGGTTGAATTCTGGTTAAAAAAACATAATATGGTTCCTGCAATGGCAACAACAAAACTTTTGTTGTATTTAACACAACTTTTTGTACGATTGATAATATTTTGCTTCTATTTAACAAAAAAGTGTTTACCTCTCTTGAAACTTCAAATATGGTTGAATTTAACAATTTAATGATTTAATAAACTAAAGCTGCAACCGTACACTTAAATACATCATTGTTACCCTAACCATATTATTGTCACGGTAACCATACTATGTTTAAAGTCATCCATGCCTACAAACTTGTTATGGTTAATATTTAATAACAATAATATGTTCGAAATTATAATATTTTTAAACATTGTGTGTTTTAATTTAAATTTTAAATAATATGTTTAAATAGCAACAACATCATTTTCGTTTGATCTCTACAATAATTTCAATTCAAATTCACATTAATTTTATTTTAATTATTGATTTAAATAGGTCTTCAAAGGCTAAAATATGATTTAATATAATTGCTTATAGAAATTATATAAATTAAAATTTGAACTAAATGAAATGAAAAAATAGAAGAAATAAATAACCATAAAATGATTAACATTGACCATATTATTGTAATATTCTGACCATAATTTGATTACTTTTATAAAAATTTTTGAAAATACTTGGTTAATTTTTACTATTAATATGGTTAATATTGACAAAAATCTGGTAAATTTGAACTACATATATTATGGTTGATTTCGGGAAAATTTTTTTGTTGATTTTTTTTTTTTTTTTAAATTTCCTAATCTTTCGAAGCTCTTCGCTTGTCTGCAGGAGAGAAACCAGAGTCTCTAGCAGGAATCGAACCCGCAACCCCGGCGCTGATAGACTAGCTCACTACCAGCTAGCCTACCGGGGCACTCTTTTTTTTTCTTTTTAACAACATTATGGGCATATTTAACCATAATATGGTTACCTACAAACATAAACATTGTAAAAATCAACCATAATATGTTGCTCTGAGAATATGCTTACCTCCATGTTATTTTCTGCGTGTGCACATCCTCCGAAAAGGATCTAAATTTGCGTAGTTTGTGTAAAACAAAACTGAATATACAATGGTGTAAAATTTCGAGTTGGTCGTTGAGGAACGTTAACTTTAACATGATTACGCAAGAATTTAGAACAAACATTACCATTACGCAAATTAACTAAGAACGTTATGTTAAGAATTTTTCTTCGGCTTTCCATTGAAGGCAATTTTACTCGTTCAAGTCTAAAAGAATAGGATGAAAGAGCTTCAGGAGGTTTCCAATTTCACTTTCCTAAGCAGAACAATAATAATTGTTTTGGACAGAATCTATTCGTTTTATGTGAACATTATAATTAGATGATTAGTCTTACCAAAGATGTGTATAACTGCTTTGTAATATTAAGATCAGTGAACTCCGTAGCCCAACGTTTTATAAAAGCAGGTACTTCACAATCGAAAATCCAATTTAGAATCTAGTAAAACAGTAAGATCCAAAATCTCTTTAACTAATTCAAGTTGGCTGTCATCCAAAGTATATTTACCCATAGGATTCTATTTTCTACAAATGCATTTTTCATTTTGTTAAGTAAAGATTCATGAGGATTTGTTGTAGCTTAATAAGATTTTTACATCATCGACATACGAAATTACTACATTACAATTGTAGGTATATTGCACTCGGCAGATCGTTTATCACAAGTGAAAATAAAATTGGACCAAGGTGGCTTCCTTGCGGTACTCCAGAATTGACGATGATTATTAGTAAAACCCATTAAGGAAAGTTTAAGCTATTTGAGTTATTAGGCTTTTGATGGGATTAAACCAGGGCTATGGAGTCGGAGTTGAAGAGTCGGAGTTGAAGAGTCGGAGTTGAAGAGTCGGAGTTGATGTTTTTGTGCCGGAGGCGGAGTCGTAGTACCCACAAAAACTCGCGACTCCGACTCCAAAGTTTTTCGGCATAAAAAATTTGAAAAAAATTTCCAAAATAAAAATTATCTTCTTAAAACACATTTAAAATTTAAATAAATGATTTATGAATACTGCTCTTATGTGCTGTTTCCAAATGACAGGCGATTGACTGAGTGCTTTTCATATACAGGGGTGTGCTGGAAATCTCAAACGTAAAACGCAAGAATTTTAAAAGTCGTTTTTAAATAAGATATTTGTAAGCAAAGAATTCTATGACAAATATTTAACAAATATTTTCCTACTAAACAGGATTATAAACCAAAAATTATAAGAATTAGGTTTAAAGTTTATTAAAAACAACTTCCAAATTCTTGCGTTTTGCGTTTGCGATTTCCAGCACACCCCTGATAAATTTTGCTACATAATCAATCGCCTGTCATTTGGAAACAGCACATTAATGTTTGCGTACGGTAATTGCTTCTCAAAAACTCTAATTTTAGAAGGCCGTACGGTAATGAAAAAATAAAAGTTAACATCACTGAGTCTCATATACATTTAGCATCAAGATTATAGTAGGAGTCGGAGTCGCACTTAAAAAATTTCAGCATTTGGAGTCGGAGTTAGTACTTTTTTCGGACGACTCTACAGCCCTGGATTAAACTAACAAATACCTGTTGACAGGAGTTGTGTTGCTCTTATAGTTAAGAGGCGGAAAATTCAAAAATTTAAGGGTTTATTGATCCGCTCTCGAAGTAATTCAAACACTTAGAAAATATTTGCAAAAGGTAAAATGTACCCCAGAGGGTGTTTAAATGAGAACTATTAAAATAACATCAGTTAGTAACATAAGAAGTATTTGTGTCGCATTTTGTACTGTAAGAGATTTAAGGAAGTACAATTAATTTTTCGCATTTGAATAACATTAAACTCATTTTAATTAAGGTATTAACCTAATTAGAGCAAATTAGAGAAATTTTTTGTTATTCTTACTTAATGAATTATGTACCAAGGTAATCTATTGGTTATTGAAATAGTCAAATAGTGCGAGGGTTGCGGGTTGGATTTCCACCTGAGACTCTGGTCTCTTTTTCTACAAAAGACTGAAGGTCATCGATACTATAGCTCGGTAAATGAAATACAAATAAAATTTATAATTGTGTTTGTAACCATTAATAAATTACTGCTTTAATAATTCTTTGTTGTCTCCAAGTCTCTAATTTAACACAAAGATTGCAGGGGCAATTTGCCAGCCGTCAAACACTTCTAGATTAATTCTGAAAGTGATTGATGAGTTAGTCAAGAACTACAATATTTAAAAGTTCTTTTTTACTATAATTTTCTTTATTTTAGTATTAAAGAGTTATTAAAAAAATAATTCATACTTTTAAAAACTGTCTACTGGCTAAAAGTGTCCTTAAGTTTACGAGTATTTACGTTTACATTGTTATTTTACTAAATAAACCGACCAGCAGTAACTTAAGGTGGGTCGTGTGTCATTTTTTTTAATGTATGCTATACCACTGCTGTATGTATTTTGAGATCGTTCTGCATCCCTGCACACCCTTGCAATGTCCCATCTTACTTACTCGTTCATTCTTCTCTTTTTTCATGCGCTTCAATGTCAACTTTGACTTTATCGCGGTTGTGAACAGTTGACATACGTTTTAATTTATAAAGAATGGGTGTATTTTGTCTATAATATGACACACGTGACCCTTACAATATTTTATTTCTATTCAAAATAATAACAAACGACGAACGGTCAAACAAAAGAGAAAATGACATTGTTGACATCATGCCTTACAGCGGGGCATGTCGCATCATCAGTATGAGTTGTGAATTTAGTTTTTCTTTTTTTTTTAATTTATATAGCGGCAGGTCCTGGACTTATTTTTTCTTAACTGTAAATGGGTACGTGTGTTTTTCCGGTTTGACTTGTTGTTTTTTCTTTATGGGAATAAGTGAACGAATGACACGCGTTCGTATGCACTTATGTGCGTTACATGCTTCAAACATTTACTACATCTTTCTCCAGAAGTGCATCTACTTTAACTTTTTTTTATTACTAACTGTAAGGGTTGTAAATATTAGAAGTTCTCCTTGGGGGAGTTATTAAGTATTTGGAAGGTCCGTTTGACAAAAGTGTAGAATACCAAATGTGTATTTTATGCTAAATTATTCCATCGTTAGTTTGTCGCACATATTTATTTGTAAATAGAGCTAATTTTATAACTGGAGTTTGTTAAAAGATTTAAAAGCAAATTATTTGGGATTTGGGTATGCTTTGTGTTTCGTACAGGTTGAAAAAGAAAAGACCACCGTTTGAAAAATTCTTTCGTGGTTGATGAATTGTTGCGTAGCGAGCGAGCCCTTAAGTAAATTGGAAATGCACTTTGCAATAAAGATATAATCAACTTGTCATATGGAGATGTTTGTTTGGATGTTTAGATTTTAATATTTAAAGTATGAGAGACTGCATATATTATAAAGTAATTGGATATGGTACTAACCTGAACTGACATTGCTTTTTAAGCTTTGGGGGAAGAAGCTTAAAATGAAATTTTATGTAACTAATCGCTAAAGAATTTTTTTATTATTTTAACAAAATTGTGTAAAACCATCACATTAACAGAAAACATTTTTGATCTCTTAACTGACAAATCAGCCACGCGTAGCGTTAAAGAAAATATACTCTGATCATGCGAAATTCAATATCACCCATGTACTCACGAGTGTCAAAATTATTTACAAAATGTTGAACTTAGAAATACTGTAACAAAAAAAGTAACAAAAAAGATTTAAAATATTCCTGCAAGTTCTGCAACAGGCAAACGTGTAGGAAAACAACGCAGTTGCCTTCTCAGTTAAATTGACATAAATTCATATTTCTTAAAAAAATAACATACGAAAAACATTAAAGGTCACCCAAAAAAAAGCTGGATTAAATGGGGCTTAAAGTGTAGGTATACAAAGCCGTTTTGTAAAGGACCGATTAATAAATCTCAGAAATCACGCGAGATGTAGCTTTTTAAATTATGTTGGCTTATTATCTTGTTGCATAAACAAATTTAGGGTTTTTTAGTGATTTCAATGAACAAACCCGTTTTTGAGTACGAGTAACTCATGTATGTTCACAGAAAAAATTAAAAACCAACTTTAGAAATGTGTACTATTAATTAAATTCCGTACTGATTTTCTGTCTGCAAACAAATTGATCATATCAATTAACATATTTGTAAGTTCGAGCTTTTTTTGGTGTTGAGTTTTAATCAATTGGTTTGTTAGAAATGTAACCACCAGCAAAAGGGGCTATTTAAAACGTGAACACTAATCAAAATATATTTCCAATCAAAACAGTTAATTGAAACGATTAAAAGATTTTTTGAAACTTCAAAATCTTTTGAAGTTTGTGTGTTTGTTTTCATATTTGCCAATGTAATATTTACATTATTTGGAATAACTTGAAAACGGGTCACCTTTAAAAATTCATAAAAAATAAAAAATGCGACAAAAATCTCAGTTTTGGTCTAAAAATATTTAGTTTAACTTAATTCGAATGAAATGAGCTATATGTATTTCATTGTAATCGGTGCACAACTTTTGATTTTGTTCACTATTACTGAGAAAAGTGATTTGATAAAAATCGCGATTTTCATACAAATATATAATTTTGTAATATGTGTGTGCCTTCACTTAATTGTGAATAAAAGCGTAACGCGTTCATCGATTTTTATATTCTATGTCTTATTTTGTTCATAGGTTATGTGACTTAATGTGAAAGTAATAAGAACCACCAGAGCAACCAGTGGTTAAAGATTGATGTTTGACTGTTGGCTGGCAGGTACAGCAGTGGTGCAGAGGCTAGAACTCAAAGAATTCTGATGAAAGAATGTGGTGATTCTTGAAACATGTAAATTTAACCCAGGTTCGAGCCCCAGCTCAGACAAGGAAATTTTCAATAAATTTTTATTAAATTCCAAGTTGTAAAATTCCTTGCTTCAGTAAAAATAATTTAATAAAAATAAAATTTGATGAACTGAAGCCTAACTATAAAAAATAACACTTTAATTTTTCCTCCTACCTGGTAGGTAAAGCTAAAGTTGTTATAATGGAACAATTTTATATACGGCCGATAAAATCCTACCTTTAGCAATCGGAAAGTGGTAAAAACAGTCCTAAATAATTAAAAAGTGGGCGATAAAACTTTAGCTTTCCTACTCCTTTTGTTTGATACAAAAAAAAAAAATAATAAACCAACCATAATCCCCGGCATAAATGCAATAACTGTCTTTATATAGTTTTTTTATGCGCCTGCCAAAATTTTCTGACATATTCAATTTTAATATTATTTATTTTGTAATGGTCATTTAATGAATTATGCTTTTAAGCAGACAAATACTACACTTACTAAACATAATTTAATATTCGACCATAAAATCCGTATAAATGCAACATACTCGTAGCAGAAATTTTGTAGTTTTTAAAGTTTAAAAATAATAAAAATTCAAGACTGACTTTTAACAAACATTAAGCAAATGCAGTAGAAACATAAAAAACTTAATAAATAATTTGCAACATTATAAAATGGTTTTTTGATTTTTTTTAACATTTGAAGTCTTAAGCGCCGTTTTGGCGTAGTATGACAGGTTGGCTTGTTATTTGTTAGAGTTTTTAGTTGGCGATGGAGGTATTACATACATGTATGTATGTATGTGCATGCCATTAGATCGAAAAGTTCATAGAGCAGTATATAAATTTAAAATTTTTCTTGATTGTATATTTGAAAGCTGTGAATCACTTCACAATTATAAATGTACGTATGTAATTGATTTTCTTTTTGGAAGTTAAAATTATGACTTCAAAAGAGCTTTTAGTTTTGCGTTTTTATATGTAGAAAATGCTGTGTAGCCATTTAAGAAATGAAGAAAGGCGTCAAGTGTATTGTAGAAACGGTTACACAAAAAAATTCTCGCCAATTTTTTTTTTTCGATTAAGCCACTAATCAAAAATTAAATCAGTTTTAAATAAAAATTTATTCAACTGGACTAAAAGTCCAGTACCTTCTAAGTTCCATCTAAATAGTTATCTGTTGTCAATCCCATATTTTTTTTACAACGTTTTAAATATTGGGGTTTTCAAAAGGTGTGCTATCATGTTGTATTGTCATACAGTTCTTACATTTTACAATGGTTTAAAAATATTGTTGTTGCTTTTTAAACAAAAAGTGTCTTAAATTAATAAAACTTTGCTTTCTATATTTTTTGTGCTGTCGTATTTAAACAGAAAACACCTGCGCTAATCAGCTGAGCCGAGCCGCATTAGTTTTTGTAAGTCGTCGCCGTTGACGGTATAATTTTATCCGGCTAACATCTGAAACTAACCTGCAGCTAGCAATTTTTGCAACAAATCACTTGCGGCGTCAAATTTGATCGGCTAAGGACTTTGCTGTTTGGTAAACAAACAAAATACAATTTTTTTTTGATTTGCGTCTGAAAAATGGAAAATATTTACGTAAAATCAAATTTAATTTATTAATTCATGGATTGGAATAAAAAAATGTTTTTATTTTAGGTTAATATTTACTTTTTATATTTGTTTTAATGCAGCTGCTTTAAATTCAAAATAGTACACTGAATTATGAGGGGTTGTTCACAACAGTCATACACTTTATGACACCTTGTGAATCCCCTATATATATTTTGTAAACAAATGCTTCTTTTCTACGTAGCTTCGATATTGGTGCCCGGTTACCTTGCCGCTCACTATAAAATTTTGTTTCCGCACACATGAGGGCTAAGGAAAGTTGCTTCCTAATCTTTGGTTAAAAAAAATTCATAAAGCCAAATATTCTTTCGACTTGGTCATTTGAGTGAGGAAACGAAAGTATACGAATAATAAAGTTATCTAGTTCTGGAAAAGGATTTCCCCAAAGATTTTTTAAAATTGTAGGATTTGTTTCAAAATTCATCGGTATCTTTACCATTTTCAGATACTTTAAGGAAATTTTTATTTTATTTATTACAGACAAATCATAATGGAAATTTTGTATGAAATCGTTAATAACTGCTCCGTTTTATTGCGGTATTGCACTTAAATTGCAAAATCCAAAGTCGCATGGTTCTAACAAAAATCACTAAAAGCGCCACAAAGAATTGGAAGAAGCTTTAATAAATACCCTTTATTCTTTGAGCCAACACTCAGGGGATGCCCCCTTATAATAGTATGTGTTGTGCTGGTATTAGGAAAATAGGTTATGAGGAGAAGGAAAGAGGAAGTAGTGTTTGTCAAAATGTTCCAAATTGTAGCCGATCGGGAAGGCTCCTGCCTGGAGTCTATTCCACATACGGCTAGTTCGACCAAGAAACAAATTTTCTCTGTTTTGCATTGTGCGATACTTTGGACAGTCGACAACGTACGCATGTCAGCTGCTTGGAAGGCTAGTACTACGGGCATGCAACGGCATCTTAGGGATAATATCGATAGAACAATGATGAACAACCAACATTCCGACGATGTTCCATTGAGTCAATAAAGCTGGATACCCAACTATCATTGATGAGCTTCAACGCACTCAGCGCTACGATTTTCTGCATAATTTTTAAAAACCTGTACCATTTTGAAATTGTTAGAAAATTTTTTAACCCTAAGATTTTAGTCTAACTTTCTACATCTTGTTAACAAAAACACAATTTCGTTGGTTAGCTTCTGACGATCGAATAAGATCCATGATAGAGGGTGTTTCTTATTGGAACTGAGAGAAATCGTATACAGTCGTTCACAGAACAAAATAATGTTCATCTTTGGGTAAAAAAATATCAAAGGGTTCACATGATAACCACTCAGGACATAAGTTTATCGAATTAATATATGATTTATGTTCTTTTGTTATCTGCATTTTAATAAATGAATATTAATTTCTGGGTCTTATAATTCAGTGTAAAGGCAGGATATAAAAGCGGTTCTTCGGTTAGATATGTAAATCTATATCAACAGAAGTTTTTTATGATGGAAGAACTTTCAAATATATTTTCATAATAATTTCATATTGTGTTACTGTGTTAAGTTCCTGTTTTATTCGTTTTTAGGTAAAATAAGTGCAAGTAAGTAAAAAGATTTAAAATCAAAATTTATTAGAATTTTACCTCATTGTATTTCAAATACTGTAGGCCATTTGATTGAAATTTTATTCAAATTTTTACTTCGTTTCCCAAAAAATATACCCAATGACCCCACATAAGAGAAAGTTTTACTATTAAAACAATTTCCATTTAATTTGACACTTAGCCATCAACAACTTTTCAATGAATAAGAGTAAAACATATTAAATCACCAAACAATTGACCATAATTGCTTAAATCAAAAGAAGACTGCATTCAATTACCAAATTTACCCACTACAATTTAGACAAACAAAATTTCCAAAAAGAAAAGACTCTAACAAAACAATTGACACTTAATGCAATTGTGGTCATTGAAATCAATGAAACATTAAACAAGTAAGAAAGTATAGTTGGGTAAGACCGACAATATCATACACTAAACCACTTGCAAGTATGGACGGATGACTATCAAGAGCAGGTCATATAACAAATGCACCCAGAGAAAAAACATGTTTAAATAAAAAAAAATTAAACATATTATGTTTAGTTTAACCACATTAATGTCCCCCACAACCATACTATGGTTAAATTAGTCCGCCATCACGAAGCCACAACCATATTATGGTTGCCTTCAAACATATTATGGTTAATTATATCTAGAATATGTTTAACACTTATAATAGCATGCTTGTTTTTTAACCATAGTATGTTGCTCTTGAAAAAGATGAAAATACTATTGTTAATTTAAGAAAAAATTATTATCATATTAAACCATAACATGTTTAGAGGAAACCATATTACGGTTGTGCCTTCTTGATGGAGGACTAATTTAACAATTACATATATGGTTGTGGGGAACAATAATATTGTCAACGAACACATAATATATTTAAAATTTTACTTAAAAATAATTTTGTTATAGGTGACCATATATATATATTCCTCTAACTCCCACTGGAGCATAGGGTGACCATATTAAAACATATTTTTTCTCAGCGTGTGGATTTTCATTCGTGTTGATTCGTTTTGAATAACACAAAACTTAACTGCATATTTAGAGGGACTTTTAAAAAATATATCAATGATTTTTGGTGAAAATTTATTTAATGTTTGAAACAGTACAAAGTTTTGGCATTGCAAACAACAAGTCAGCACTATGCACTTTTTTTATTAAAATGACAATTAATTTACAAAAATCTGAGCTTCGTTTTTAAAAT
This sequence comes from Pollenia labialis, assembly GCA_949318255.1. Taxonomy (NCBI): domain Eukaryota; kingdom Metazoa; phylum Arthropoda; class Insecta; order Diptera; family Polleniidae; genus Pollenia; species Pollenia labialis. The sequence goes on from OX439141.1 coordinate 113,237,286, forward strand.
ATTTTTTACAAAAAATTTCCATGAATTTCGGAAAACTTACAATTTTGTTCGCTTGCAATGAAAAAAAAATACTCTGGAAAATTAGGAACTTTAATAGCGATGTGTTTTCAATAACTCTTAGAACACCTGTTCCGTATTCTGCTTTCGAAAATAGGGTCACCGTAATTCTTGAGCTATCGCAAGTTTCTATTAACAAATGTGGCATAGGGAATAAGGTCCTACAAAAATTTGTTGCAAGGCTTGTCTAGTAGTTATTCGTACCTTTTAGAGTTAAATAAATTTTTGGAAATAGGTTTAGATTGGACTTATTGATAAATGCTCACTCTAACGTCACAAACTTGCTTAACAACTTATATTTTATAGACCGAAGTTAAAAAATCTTTCAACGATTCCTATAAAATTTGAGTTTTATCTGAACACAAATTTACATAACTTTGTATGTATAACACTTTTGGGTGCTAAAAAATATTTCGGAGGGCTGGGTAAAATAATAGACCGAAATTTAGCATTTTCAAAAGTCTTAGTTCTTAATTTCATATAATTTTTAATAATAAATATTTTATAATGATCTTTATAATTGTGATCTGAATATTGTGTACAAGTTCGACATGGAATATCAGCCAGCCAGCCGGAAAGACATCTTTAAATTTCCGAAAGTGCTGATAATATGATCGATCAACTTATAAGGACGTTACAAACGGAAATACGAACACATAATACCTCCCAACCCCTTTACTCTACTGGTGTAGGGTATAGAAACACATGAATCTTATAATGAATAGTCAACACGATCATTGTATGTGGGGTCGAAATAGTCAACATCTGAAAATTTTCTTGCTTACAACAAATGCTTAATGAAGACAAGTGTGTGTATTTGAAAATCACAAACAAACACGAACGTTAATTTTAAAGTATTGTAATCATAGGAATGAAAAAAATACAGACAATAAAGGAAAGCCAATAAAAAACTTCATTGGACTGACAAAGTGTCGATCAAAGTTGCAGCAATTTCAATGAATTGAAGATGAAAAAGTGTTTTGAGGACAGACATATGTATAATCACGTGTATAATGGTATCAACAATGTATTAGTTGCTATTGACCTTCTGTATAGTAATACTCTTAAGAATCTTTTCTGAAATATTTAAAATGCTTCACAAGATGGGAAATTCCAATCAAGAACTTCGTTACATTAAATGAGCAGTTTCCAAAATCGAACACATTTTTTAAAAACAAAAAGGCCTATATTGCCGCTTGCGAACTTAACCCTACTAATATTAAAATTATAGAAAACCTGGTTCCTCAAAACCTTACACAACCAAATGCATTAACCAAAAGAGTTGCCTGCAGCGCTTGCTTAAAGCAGTCCAGGCTATCGAAGAACCACCTTCCTAGATTTTTATGTAAAAGATATGGTTTGGCATGGTTATCGTAATATGTTGACTGCAATGATGAATCTTATCAAAATATGTTTACCACAACCATGTTTTTTCTTTGAGTGTGATAAAAAGCAAAAGGACTAATTCAAACAAAATATAATTGCGGCTTAAAAGTTTGATTAAAAGTTTCATAAGGTTTCTTTAATGCTCTGCAACCATATTAAATAAGCTTTCCATGGCCTTATCGAACTATATTTTTTCTCACGCTGAACCGGTTCTTACAAGACGGTGTCCGAGAATGATGCATTTTAGGAGATATTGAAATTTTCCTCAGCTTTTAATGCTCTTCTAATTTCTTACTCTTGCTTCCAAGCACTCTTGGAGTCGTATTTTCCGAATGCTGTCTGCATAAACGACCACTCTTTAATACTCTATCTAAATATTTGTAAATTGTATTTTGTCTACCAATGATGATGCTCAGAATATATGAAAGTTTATGCTGGTTTGCCCTTCGAAGGCAAATTTGCTGATATCTGGCGAACTAAACATTGAATGTACATTGTACATATTAGATATAAAACATTATTTTTACTAATTTGTCATCAAATCTTTATAAATGATATTGCGGTCTTTTTTTAGCAAACAAACACCTTTTAAACAAAAATGCCACTCGCAAAACTTTATGTATAAAAAAAGACATAACGTACTTTTTTATTTGGGCAAGAAGGTAGAATAGCTTTCCTTTCGAACTATTGCCACACTTGAAACGAGCATTTAGCGAAATGTATATCGTATAATTAGATCTTTTTTAGTGAATACTTAGTGATATCATTAAAGTTGTTCTTTGTTGTTTAAGATTCGCTTTTAATAGTAAAGCAAACCTTCCAGATCGAAAGTTTTGCTGCCACCACCATTTTGGTTAGCTTAACAATTAATGTACACATGTGTACGTATTAATTTTACGCAAGCAGGTGCACTTGGCAAGTGCCACTTAATTTTCTTTATATAGTATGATGACATAAATACTTATACCATGGCGTATACTCATGTTGACATTTTTATAAAATTAGGGTTGTCAGATTTTTCACCTTCGTGCCAATTTCACACCGAAAACAGCCAAAATTCGCCAAATTTAATTTTCTTAAAGAAAAATTCGGCAAAATCGCAAAATTGTATCTTTAATAACGCTGCAAGTGGAGCGGGGAATGTAAAAAAAGGAATACACCTGGACGGCATTCGTGTACATAGAGGGCACCTTTAACAATTTGAGGACAGAGGCTATTAGGCAGGCACCGGTTAATCTAGGGATTCCGTTGTTCTTGGTCGAATGGCTAACTATGATGCTTTGCAGCAGAGTTATTCACTCGGACTGGGGAAACGAGCGTTTGAGTAAATTGGTGCCTAAGGGGACCCCACAGTGGGGAGTTCTCTCTCCCTTATTATGGCTCTTGGCCGTCAATGTCGTTCTGAGAGTTTTTGCCAGAATGGGTCATAAAGTCGTAGCCTACGCGGATGCTGTAGTGAAATTGGTGTCGGGCAAGTTTCTGCCGACAATTAGCGAAATCATGCAAAGGGCGCTGGGTGAACTGTCGACATGGGCGAGTGATAAGGGTCTGGGAGTTAATCCGGAGAAGATGGAGTTAGTTCTTTTTACTAGGAGCTACAAGGTGTAGAATTTTAGGATACCGGTAATAGGATGAGTAGAGCTTGGACTATCTGATAGTGCTAAGTATCTGGAAGTTGTTTGCAAGCTGAAATGGGGAAGAAATACTCAGGAGAGACTTAAGAGGGATCTGCAATGCCTACTATGCTTGCAGATCATCGATAGGTAGGAGCTGCGGACTCCGGCCGTAAGTAGTGGGATGACTGTACACTTCGGTGGTTAGACCCTTTCTTACGTATGGATGCTGTGTTTGGTGGGAGTTATAGAGATTGGCTAATCAAAGGAACTTTCTGTCTAGGGCTCAGAGGTGTGCTTTAATCGGCATGCCAGGTGCCATGAGAATTATTCATCAAGCGGCCCTGAATGATATTCTGCATATTCTGCCTATTGAGCACCATGTGATGGGAATGGCAGCCAGGAGCATTCTTAGACTGAGGAAGTTAGGATTGATGGGGAGTGTCACGCTGGGTCACTTACGGATCCTGATTGAGATAAAGGCTGGTGGCTATTGCCTGGGATCGCCGGCTCCACTGATCATGTGGGCACTAGGGTGGATTTTGGACGGTTGCCGGAGGTAATAGTGCGTTCAGGTAGAAGCAGATTATTTAAACCATTTTTAAAATGTTATTTGAAGTTTAAAATGAATTGAATAAAATACGTGGAAAAATATAATTTGGTATGCTTATCCTGATTATAAAAGAGGTCCCCATTTTCTTCTTAAATCCATTATGCGGTGCTACCTTATTGAAAATACCCATTTTTGGTACTTTTTGAAAATATCCAAAGTTAACGGTGCCTACCACGAGTGAACTCTACGAGTTCTTTTTCGTTTCACTAGCAATAGTCGTTCTACAATATTTTATTAGAGAAGCCTTTGGCAATTGATCCTTAAAGATATTATTTTCATCTGCCGTGTTCAAGCGGGATGTGTCATGAAAAACTACCTTATCTTATACAAGTCGAAATTACAGACTCATATTTGACGTTGATATCAATATGGATTTATTCCACAACTGGCTTGTTTTGTGGCCCTCATCAAGCTAGTTTTTATACTTATTCACCGATCTCATTCAGATTTACCTCAGATTTAACTGATAAGTCGTAAAAATTTAAAGAAAAAATTTTTTTAGTTTTTATAATAAATTTAACACTTTGGTAAGCAAGAAGCAAACAACTATGAATTATTTGAGTTCATGTTGTAATAAATAAAAGATATTTTCATATTTCACTTTAAAATCAAATCGTTATGAAAATCACTTACTGCCATCACTATAAGAAATGTAATATTTCTTCATTTTTTATATTTAGCTTAACCGTAACTCTTCTTTTGACGCTATTTTTTTGGTACTTAATAGTTGGGTCAACGACAAGAGGTCAATACAATATTGTCATTTTTAGATGTTGGTGGCTGCTTTCAATATTTTTTTGTTTGGCTTTTTTTTATTTATGGCTTAAAGTACCATCCAGCTGGGCTTATAACTCGAGCCTCTTGGTGGCGTTGGTCATCACCATGGTCATGAGTAGATCATGGAAATTCCATTAAATGTAAAATATGAAAAAATTATATTGCCAGAAGTGTGAAGTTCATCATTAAAATAATGCCAACAAAAAATTCAATTAAAATAGTTCATAATTTTAATTTTTTTTCTAAAGTACATTAAAAGAGTTGCCAGGCTTCAAAAACATTAAACAGCCATCGCAAAAATTAAATTGTAAGTTAAATAATTTTCAACCAAAAGAAAATAAGAACCTCGATTGTTAATAAGCGTAAACTCTTTTCTCTATAAAAAAAATTTTTTTCTTTATAATCAAATAAATTGTAAAACAACTTGCTCAATAAAGTCAACAACATTAAATTATGCATTGGCCTGCGAAACAAACCAAAAAACAGAAAAAATATTTATTTTTCCAAATAACGAAACGAAAATATTAGTGAATTTTATGAGTATTCATTAAAAAGTGGCCAAAGTTCAAAGCTGCTGGTGCTTCAAGATGATGATACTACTAATGCTAACGGAAATGGAAAATAAAAGCATTAGTGCAACAACCACAAACACAATATCCAAGGCAACATTGAACAGTTTTAGCCTAACAACATCATGTCCTGTTAGACTTTAAATGAAACGAATGAACCAGAGAGCAAATGAATGAATGAATGAATGAATAAGTAGAAGAAAATAACACTGACTGACAAGATTTCTACTAATTTTGTTTGATTTTTTTTTTTCTTTGGCAAGAAGTTTGGGTTTAATGTTGTTTTCAGATGGGTACCCTACATTGGATCAATGTTAATTTGTGATTGTACTTGTGAATTGACCATTAGGAACAAGAATTTCTTTAGTATAACTCCACTAACATAATTTAAGTTGAAATTTTAAAAAATCTTTATTATACTGTGCTTTCATTTCAAAGTAGTTAAATCAATAGTCGTTGTTAGCTAGCTGAGATCATTTTCTTCATAAAAGAATGACTTTGATTTAGTTTGATACTTGTGGTGTATTCAAATTTAAAAACACTATTGTAACTCAGTGTGTGTGTGTGTGTGTTTGTGTTAAAATCATCGTTATGAACCCAAAAAGGCAGACATAAATAAAACGATGCAACATTTTCAAAGTAACCAAATATATTTTGTTGTTGTTATTTCCTTTTTTTTTTGGCCTGATCGCCTGAATGTATCACGTTGGATTTATAGTTTGGCATGCACGATCAATCAAAAATATACGAAAAACTATATAGTTTTTCCACTTCAACTCCGTCTTCAATGTGAAGAGTCGTGCTAAAACTGTCTAAAAAGTTGTTTTATTTTTCTTTAGTTGTTCTAACTAAACTCCATGATCTATAATGTTGGCAGTAAGACAAAAGTAAAATAAAAATTTTTTTTTAGATACAGTAATTGTACAGACTTTTTATTCTTAAAATAGAATAAAATCAATGAATAAAAAATTTTCCACATGGAAAATTCATATGCAAATCTTTATAGATGTAATAGAGGAAAAAAAATTCTTTTTTCCAGCTACAAGAAAAAAAATTGGAGAAAATAAAAAAAGCGTCTCCAATAAGAATTATTACACCTGATTTGAATCTGATTGTTAAAGCGAAAACCAATATTATTCAAAATATTGAAAGATGTATGGCAAAGTGAATGTTGGTTGGTCGTTTTTAGAATTTCACTATGGTGCATGATGATGCATCATTGTCTTCATCTGCATCATGAACTTGACCACCTTAGCAGTTGCATATAATATTGATTTGCTTATGGTTGCAATAACAGCAGCAATATGAACAAGAATTTTTTAAAAATTTTTAAAAAAAAAACTAGGAAAAACGTCAATGCTTTTGTGGGAGGATCAAATTTATATGGTAGTAAAGATCAACTTCGTCACCACCACCATGAATATAATATTTAACTTTATAAATAGCTGCCGTTGTTTTTTTTCTCTTCATATAACTGTTTTCTTTTTACTGGTAATACAGTTACAGAAACACTAAAGAAATTTTCGATTAAATTTTACATCCGATTAATCAAATAATACAAGGCATCAATTAATTGAATACCCTATTTTGGGCCCAGATTGCAAATAATTTAAACTGGTAAAAAGAAAATTTGAGCAAAATGAAATAAAAATGTATTTTTCTTTTGCAAAACTCTACAAAAAATTTTAAGTTGAAATTTAAAATGCAGATGCATTTGGTTCAAATGGATTTATGGGATATTTTTGAAAAGTCATATCAAAACCTGATGACAAAAGTTCAAGTTCAACTTTTAGGAATAGCAACATCAGCGAAATTTATGTGAATGAAGATAAAAACTACACACGATAGGAGTTACATCTTGTGCGAAAGTTTTATGGCAAAAGAATGATAGAAGTTGAAAGTACGCAAGTACTCATTAATAATTGAAATCCTTAAGGAGCTCACTCAACTGCTTGATAGAGGTGAGGATATTAAAGAATTAGTTGACCGAAATCCTTTGGCGCATTCATTACATTAATCAAGGTCAGCCTGAGGATTCTATTAAATTAAAATATGTTTAAGAAAAATTACTGGATGAAGCAGAAAAAAAAGATCATTTGAGCTAAAATGAAGCTTTTTAGAGTAATCGAGCAAAATTCAAGAATAAAAAAAGATGTGAGTAATGTAGCATCAACATCAATTTGTTTAAATGTATGTGATATTGAGAAAGGCGGGGTAATTGATTCGGAACCCTAATAATAATAAAAGTTTGTTTTTTATTCAACCTTTTCTTTGAGATCCAATTTACCAAAATGGAGAACAAGAAAAGCAAAGAACATAGTGTTGATGGTAGAGCACTCGATTCTTTTAAAATTAATTAAGCAGTAATACATCATAATTATACTGAAATTAAACTTTAAAAAATATATTATATTAAATGTTCCGGACCCTTATGGTAGTTTTCAGTTAGTCAATGCCATTACTTCTAAAGGTTGCAAAATATTAATTGAGGAAAATTATCAAAGTAATTTTTAATTTTAGTAATTTTGTTTGTCGTGCTTCATTCTCAATTTTCATTCTAGATAGAAACACCAAATTTATTGTTGATGAGATGAGCTATTCCTGTGCGCATTTCACTGGTTGCTTAGGCCAGATCGTCTGGAAACCTTATCCAAAGATTTTAGAAAGACTACAGATATTATACAAATAAAACTGTTAAGCAAACAAGAATTATAAGCACCAGCTTTACTTGTAAAAATATCAAAGCTTAAACAAAAACAACAACAATAAACAGGTTTTTTATCTTTTCTTACATTCCCCACTACAATTGCTTGGAATTCTCCGAACATTTATTGTTATCGCAAGAAAATCCAAAAATAAAGCAAGTTTCCAGTTCAGTTTCTGTAAGCCGTGCACTTGAAGGTTTATTATCAAAATAATAAACATATAGAAACTGGGAATTATTTCCATTCATAGGTTACTTTATTATATTTAACATTTTTTATTTTTTCGAATTTATTCTATGAGCTAAATTTCAGTTATGTATTTTATAAAGCTTTTTTTGTAATAGTCCTATTCCTTTAATTTTTAGGAATGACTTTATACACTACCAGGCTATTATATTGTATCTTCTTGTTACATTTTACCTTAGCTGTCCTTTGGATAGCAATGAAGTATATTGTATGAACAGAAAAATTTACAATTATTAGACACCAGCAGAATGTAATGCATTTTCTGGCCCGCTACAGCCTTCGTCAGCATTCTTTGTGTCACACTGGATAGTGATACTTTATAAATTGAATGTATTTAACTCAACTATTTTAACAAATAGGAACTGGGAATTATTTCCTTTCATAGGTTACTTTATTATATTCAACATTTTTTATTTTTTCGAATTTATTCTATGAGCTAAATTTCAGTTATGTATTTTATAAAGCTTTTTTTTGTAATATTTCCTTTTATTCCTTTAATTTTTTGGAATGACTTTATACATTACCAGGCTATTATATTGTATCTTCTTGTTACATTTTACCTTAGCAAAAAAAAAAAAATAAAAAATGTTGAATATAATAATAAACATATTTACAAAATAATGAAAAGAGATCGTTTAATCGATGAAGGAAATTTTAAAGAATATCTGTAAATCGGATGTGTTGGAACCATTCAAAGTAGAATTTCGACGTGTAAAAAATATTTTCTGACATTTATTGTCAATTTTTCACGATACATAATGAAAAGTATACATTATGACACAAACAATTGAGGTTATTTTTAAATTTAAGAAATTTTTACCTGTAGTTCAGAACTTTAAAAAACAAGAAGTTAAAAATACTTCGATGTGATAATGAAGGAGAATTTGAAAACTGTGATATAAAGGAACTCAAAAAATTCCACGACATAATATTGCAAACTACTGTAAAATACTGTCCGGAACAAAACGGAGTAGCGAAGCGTAAAATTTGGACGAGTTGAAATGGTCAAAGCTATGCTTGGTGATTTGAAAATATCACATATTTTGTGGGCGGAATTTGTTATTGCCGCTAATTATATACATACAAAATCAATCACCTTCAAAGTGTAATAAAAAAATGCCCGAAACTGCATCCGCTGAAAAATTTTTCAAAATATTAATTCCTTTGGCTTGACTAGTATTTCGCCCAAACTAAGCCGCTTAAGCTAATGTATGTCTGTATGAAAGAAATCAATATGTCAAAAGACCGCTCTGCGTATAGTTATTCTGTATCAATTGGTATACTATTTAAACTAAATAAGGAATTGTTTATGAAAAAAATTTTACGTAATAAACAATTCTTAAGTTTAAGAAACAATTTCGAATACAGAGAAAACGTTTTTCCCTTTTCCTCAGTGTATTTTGTTTTAGTTCCAACATTTGACGACATTCTGTTTGTTAATGCAAATCCATTAATAATATCATCTTCCATATCTTGCTGCTCCTTAAAATATCATAACAATTGTCCTCTATTTCTTTATTTCTCTATAGTTACTCTGTCTTCCTATAAAAATAAAGCAATACTCCAAATCGAATTGGTAATAGGCCACTATTATTTTTGCATTTTACTTCAATCATAAAATCGTACTGTGTGTAACCTGTTTCTTTAAGCGGCCTTTTAGCCACTTTAGAATTTTTCTTAAACACAGTTAGTTGGAATATATCAATTTTAAGCCTTTTCGTTTAAGAAACATTTTACTCCTCCTACTTTCTTAAATCGCGTGATGAGCTAGTTAGTTTTGTGGCATACATCTTATCCATGCCCAATACCCTTTTTTTTTTTTTTTTTTTTTTGTGCAACAATAGTTTAACATTTTCCACTGTTTTATTTTATCATCGTTGATGCGTTTTTATTAAAGGTTTTTTGTATTGATTTCAAGTTTATAGAGGATCACTTAGTGGTTATAGAATGAAATGGAGAATAAAAAAAAATAATCATTTAATGTGTTTCTTCAAAAAAAGCCATTACAAAATGATCGTAAAATCACGAATATTTAATTGTCTTTAGCACCTAAGGGTAGTAAATGAAATTAGTTTCCTTCTTTTATTTTATTATTAATGTTTTCTGTTCCGTTTTATTTAGCCAAGTTGAGAGCTGCAGTATTTATGTGGTTTGGAACTAGAAGCTGATTGTACAATATTTTTTACTAAGATTTAAAACTAAGTTAGAGTTGTAAGATTAAAGGAAAGGTAAAAAGTTAACTATAAAGCATATACAACTTAAAAATTTACATTGATTTTAGTAAATTGATTTTGGGCTTCCGACAGAAGTTACACCAAATTGAAATTATAATTATTCTGGATCGGAATTTGCAAATTTTTTTGTTTTTTTAATAGAATTCTGAATTAACCACATTAAAAGATGATCTTAAAGACATCTGGAGAAATTAAGAATTTTGGAGGCTGCAAATATTTAGTGGCATAATTTGGTCAGTTTTATAAAATTCTTCTTGACATTCCACTCCCGTGATTTACATACATGTGTATGTAGATGTCACTTACTCAACTGATTTGACTATTTAAACCCAAATTCCGAAAGAAAGAGTAAAAAAATTTGGGTTTAAATAGGTGTTGATGTTTGTAACAGTACAATTTTAAAATCGATTTAACAATGAATGCCTGTCTGTCCATCCGTCCGGTTGGTTTACTTTCTGTCCATGCTAACGTTCTGTACAAATTACAAGTCGAAATCCAAGAAAAACCTTAAAAGATTTAATACAAATTCTCTTATTTTCATAAGGAGGAATTCGGCTTATATTTGATCATATAACGCTCTACAAATATTTATCCCGAAAATCGATTTGACTGCTACTAACTTCTTAAAAATTCTGTTATGACTAGAGTATCCAATTATTCGACTTTTGGTTTTGTTCGAGTAAGGAATTGATCGATTTTTGAATTTTAAAATTGCTCGATTAATCGAATACAGGTTTTAAATTGTTCGAATTACTCGAATATTTCAAATAATTTTATCCAATATGAAAAAACGAACGTTTCTATTTGAATTCATACTTTTATTTTATTCATAACACTATGTGACAGTTTTTGATCAAATGTATTTAAATATGAAGTCAGAATGCTCAATAGTATAAAAAAAATAACTTGAAAAAGGCAAAATTGCAACAAATCATCAAATTTTTCATGAGGTTTGAAATTATTTCCACTGTAACTCTGTATTTTTTTTTTACTAATCTGCACAAACGATCCATGGTAATTTTAGTAATTTTATTATCTTTCACTTAATACCTAATCCGGTTAATAGTTTTAAACATATTTGCATTTAAGTCACATCATCTTTTTTAAAAACGGTTTTTTTGGAATATCTCGAAAACTGTTCTACTTTTGGTAATTTATTCATTCCTGCAAATTGAGTGAAATTGAAATCGATGAAGATTTTCCTTTAAATTTTTTTCCTGATTTTAAGAGACTTTCTTTTAAAACATGATATTTTTTAAAATTCTTTTGATTCTAATTACACTCGTGTGTATTCGGTTTCCAAAAGATGGCTGATAACTTATATATATTTTTTGTAATCCTTTCTTAATTTCCTTTATTTTTAAAAACTCTACTCTATAGGTTTGGTAAATTTATTTTTTAACGTATCATTATTTTGCGACACAAATTCAACACTTCGTTTTCAAACAAGGACACTTAGGGTTTTAAGACGGATCTAACAAAATCACAAATGTCAACATCCAGCCGATTAAAAGACACGAGGTTATAAAAAAAATTGACAGTCGGGAAAAACAGGTAACCCATAAGCTGACAGTGCATGCTTTATACAGCTGATGAATTTTTTTTACGAATTTGACGTTTATAGTGATCTACATAATTTTTTGCACACGCTCAAATCTAAAAATGGACTAAAATATGTTTAAAAGTATGAGTAAGGAAAATAAATGCAAAAGGTAGCAACATGTAATTTTGTTTTAAGGTATTTTATCAGTTGCAAATCTAAAAAAATATTTTTACATTAAAAAATTAGAATTTTCTTAGAAATTAATTTTAATCGATTAATGCCCGTAATTTCTACACAAAGAAAAGCAGGTCGTGTTCGTACCTAACAGTTGTCTTTACCTATTTTAACGTTTATTTTTCCAACGTGTTTTTACCTTCAGTTTTCCTTTAAAATATGTCAGCTTTTACACCATAGATTTCTATGCACAGCTAGATTTTTTTTTTGTAGAAATTACGGGCATAATTAAAATAAATTGTTCGAGTTATTTGTTATTTGAAATTGGCTATTTTAATTATTCGATCAAATAATGGCGTTAAGATTCCTCGTTTAACCGCTGTTCGATTATGATATTTGTTGATATTCTAAGTATGACTTAATTTTTTTACAGTAGTTCCCGAAGAGACCTTTCCATATAAGTACTTTTCCGAAAATCTTGTTAAGGCATATAAATCTTACATTCATAGATAAAAGAAACATATCTCGGTAATATTCGTCACAAATAATTTCTTTAGCATATTTTAACCTCATAATCTAGATAAATATTTTGCTGATACTGTAAAGTAGTGAATAACAGCAAATACACTAAAATAGCTCAAATTGGCTAAATTTTTCAATTTACCTTCTTACAAGTTCAATGGCTTCATTATCAGTTTTAATTGTTCACATCAGACCTCGTGGTGCTTTCAAATGAAAATTTTAACACAAAAAAAAAAATTAAAAGCAAAAGTTATAAAAAGTCATGAATTCCAAAATTTGTATTAAAATATTTTGTTTCAAGTTATCTAGATTAAATAAAAAAGTCCTTTGAAATTAAAAAAAAAACAATTAAAAGTGCTGTTTCTTTAAAAACCTTCACCGGAAGTAAAAATATTTTAGGAGTGGGCTTGATTTAAGCTCTATAAATTATTAACCAATCATTATAAAAACTAAACACACAGTATTATAATTATTTACGGTTTTAGGGTTACTTAAGTATAATTTCAGAGCACGCTTTGTATGAGACCTACGCTAAGTTATGGGCCGATCATCGCAAAGCTTAATAACTTAGTTTCTAGAAAAAATTATGTTAGTATGATTTGATTTCTCACAAAACTAAATTCATTCAAATTTCACCACAACATCATAATTTGTCACAGTCTCAGTAGTATTCAAGTGTTTTCCGAGGGTGGACTTTATACGGTACCTTTAGTAAACTATAAACCGATCTGCACAAAATTTAGTAGTATGAAATGACAATCGGGGTATTTCACCACCAGTTTATGGTAGGTTTTGTAAGAACAATATAATTTTTTTATGAATGTTATTCCGTAGGGATGTTGATCATTAATTCTTTTCTTACTGAACAGATTCTCCTAAATTTTATTTCCAAACTGCTTACCAGAACTAGAAATATTTTGACACCGAATTGGACAGACAGACATGGCAACATCGAGTTAGAATTAATAAATATAGTTAAATTAAAATGTTCTTCAAAATTAATTTTGTTGGAGGTGACCATATTTAAACATGTTTTTTCTCTGCGTGCATATTGACTTTATAGGATCTTATACCGCCGCTCTGCTCTGCCTTCATATTCTCCTTCAGTGATGGCTTGGGTGCGCGCCATTGCTTGTGCAAAAACTTTTTTGTTTGATTCAGCAAAATTATTTGTTTGAAATGTATGTATATGAATTTCAGTAAACTGTTTGCTTGATTGAGTTATATTATTTGTTTGAAAAAATCAGTATTTTTTCAATAAACAAAATGCAAATAAATTGTTTGAATATGCAAATTTATTTATAGGACTTTGTAGATGAATACTAAACAGTTTGACATGTAGTGACAAACTTGGTAAGCCCACTTCACCACAAGTGGATATAAAACAAATCATGGCAACATTTCTGATTCAAAATTTTTTGGAAATTGAACATTTTGAGTTTAAACTTTAGGTAAAAAACACACTATCAAAATTTTATTATAATTTATTTTAAACCAACTAACTAACACAAGTTTAATGTAGTGATTTTTTTCCTTTCATTTGATATTCATATTCATTTAAAAAAAGTGCAAATTGTTCTATGATATATTTTACTTTTAAGCGCTATTCGATGTGTTCAACGAAAAGCGGTAAAATTTTTTTACTGCCCGAAACCCCGTAAATATGCAATTGCGTTTTTTTTTCTTGTGCGACCAATGAAAGCAAAAGCAATATATTTAACCGTTTTAGAGTTTTGTATTAATTTTAAAATCGATTGTTTAGCACATATGTTTGCATAATTCTACCCTTTTCATCAAAACAACAGCGCATAATCTACATTTTAAGAGCACATTTGGTACTTGTTGATTTTTTAATGATGCTTTCAAAGAGGAATTCTGGTTAACAGATGGGTTTTATTTTAATATAATATATATTTTATACCTGTAATTAAAACGCGTTGCTTTAAAACAACCATCTTAATTTTATTATACCCAATTCACGGTTGGCTGAGAGGGGTTTCTGCGTTTGTGCTGATGGCTTTAATACATGTTATACATATCTGTTCAAACCACCTTTTAATAAACCGATCAAATTAGAATCGCTCTCTCAGTTAATTAAACTAAGTCAGTCCGTCTGACTGTGTGTGCATTTAAAAATTGTGCACAAAATACAGGTCGCAATTTAAAAGATAATTTGATGAAATAACGTTTTAATTGTCATTGGCACAAAGCCTATTGAATATAGTCATTTCACATAGCCCCAATGCAAACTTATTTGACCCATATACTCCCCATTCTGAAATAACTTTTAGATGAAGAAATGTTGTTATCTTTGGGATGAAATGCTGATGTGTAAAAAAATTTTCGGCAGAAATAAATCCTAATTTCATAACAAAATTTTGTTAGGGTGGTTCAATGATTGCCCACGGGGCTCCAATAGTGCGCACAAAAAAATATGTCTGCAAATACTGTGGTGTACCATATCATATGGTCGTTTTTGACACAAACAACATTTTAACTTGTTAATTATATGCAAATATTATTAAATGTGGTGTTTCCAAATAAGAAATTGTCGTTGTTAAGGGCATATTTTAAACAACTTTTTCAAATTCATAGCTTTAAATTAACCGATCATTAACCGATTAAACCAAAACCTCGATTGATTAATCGAGCGATTAACCGATTAAAGAAAAAGCCCGATTAAATGAATATTCTAGTATTTACTTCAATTAAGTTATATCTTAGAAACATCATACACATACATATTAGTGCCACCCACTTTTTAAGCCATAATCAACTCTGGAAATATATTTTTAATGATTTTAGTGAAGAAAAATTTTCAAGCGTTTTGGCAAGAAAATATCACTAACAAAACGTTATGACGATATGACGAAAAATTCCATTATTTTATTTTGGTGATAGCAAAAAACTTTCCGATTTTTCCTGCGCTTCTATTTTAGCATCAAAAATACCTACATGTGGAGATTTTCCCCTGATTCTGGCAACACTGACTGCATTGGTTTTTCGACAATCTCTCTTGGATTATCATTCGCCCAAATGCGGCAATTCTGCTTATTGACGAATCCACTGAGGTGAAAATGTGACTCATCACTGAAGATGTTTTTTTTTTTGAAAATGTATCAGCCTGTTGCCATTTCTTGCCACCATTCCGATCATTGACGGCGTTTAGAATGGTCAATTGCACCTTGTAAGCGCGTAAATGCAAGTCTTTGTGCATAATGTTCATCAACGACTAGCGTGGGACGTCTCTTCGGTCACACTATTGCGAACAGCAGCAATATTTTCTGTAGTACGAGCTGCACGAGCATGCACTGGTGTTTTTACATCTCCTACAGACCCGGTTTGCTCAAATGTTTGCACGAATTTTCCGATTGTACGCACATTTGGAAGATTAAATTGACTGAAAAAATTCATGAAGTACACGATATGCATTTTGATTTGAACGCCAATTTTCATAATAAGCCTGAATAACTTAAACGCGTTGCTCGAGTGTGCGTCTTTCCATGGTTCATATTGAGTTAGTCTGGAATTGAGAAATGTCATATGCAGAAAAAAAAACTTGACGTTTAGGTGTGGTTCACATTCAACAAAAAATTAGGAATTTAGCACGTCATACGGAAATCTTATTGAAAATACATGTGGTTTTATACAACATACCCACCCAGAGTAGAACAAAACAGACTGAAACGAGCCTCGTTGCATATAATTGCGTGCTTTCTAATGATATAACCTACACCAATTAAGACAAGTGAAACAAAAACAAAAAAAAAGACAAAAACCATTGTCGCATTGCGGTCTGCTTACCGAATTTCTTATTAGACAAAAACTTACTAAGATTTTTTTGTATGGGTTAGCATAACAGAAATAACTTTGACTTTAAAGGCAAAAACGTTTTGTCTTTTGTTGGTGTGGGATCAGCCTTAATGTGCATAAACACTTTTTGAGCATATTTCCTGTTCCCCTGTTTATAACGAATGGTTGCCAGTTTTAAGCATGGTTGGCATCCGAAGAGAATTTTGAATATCCTTATTAAAGTATTTGTCATTTCAGTATCGGTATCAAAACCGTTTTTTAAATATTTGTTATTTTTGTTTGGGATTCAATACCGGTATTTATTTTTAACCGGTCTGTAAGCGTTATCGGAATTATTAGTCAGTTGTTAATATTGGTTTTAAGCGTCAATTAATTTATTCATGTGTAGAAAAAATATTGGAAAAATTCTTGCATGTTGTTTATTTAAAAAAAAATATAAATTTAAATAAGAAACAAGCTTTCCAAATTAGGTCATTTATTATATTCAACTTATCATAATTTAAAATATATGGTTCCATTACAGCAACCATGGCATTCAATGTGCGTATCAATCATTTATGAAATAAATAATTTCTGACTTTAGTTAAGAACTTTTAGAGACAATCCCAAACGATTAAGTTTTCAAATTAATCACCTTAAAATGTTGTTTGAAAGTTTCCTACAATCTCCAAAACACTGGCTGATTTCCCCCTTCTAAGACAAATAAAAAGAAGCATTAAATCTAAATACACTTAACACGGTTAATTACAAATTTTATATAACACAGCTGCAGGCGGCTGAGGCAAACAAAATTAAACTGCAACTGCAGCTAACTAATACATGCAACAAATATTAAATGACAAAAATCAAGTAAAGAAAACGTAATGATTTTCGAGAATGGAGCAAAAATAAAAAAGGGGAGACAAACTAATACCCATTTACATTGTCTGGTAAAGAAACAGTTGTCTTTTGTTTTAAAATGATCGCAGTAGCAAATAAAATCTCTTGGTCTAATAAATTCAAAACACATTCATAACACGAGTCATAGAAAAAGCTTTAAAAGATGAGAACACAAATCTTAGCGAGATGATGATTTAGATCTACATGCAGCCATATGACAAGGGGATATAACAGCCAATTAGTAGGTGTTTGATTTTAAATGCCACACAGTTTTCCGTGTACAGATATACACTTTTAAGGTGTTTTATGTGAAAGGGGGAGTAAGTAATGATTTTTGTTCCCTAAAGGGTAGTTTTGTAGAAATTAAAACAAAATTTTGTTTGAAAAAAAAAAAAAATTTCCAAGTAAAACATGAAAATAAACATGTAAAAAAAGTGTTAAACATACATGTTATTCATTATGGTTTAAGTTGTGCAATGCAACAATTTTAAATGACAGACAAGTGTTAATGTTGTCATTGAAATACTTTAAATGCAATTAAATTTCTTAGGACGGAACAAAGGGTTGTAGTACGAGTGCTACGGTAGGCTAGCTGGTAGCGAGCTAGTCTATCAGCGTCGGGGTTGCGGGTTCGATTAAAAAAAAAAAATAAAGCTGATGGAATCAGTATTTGTTCTATGGAATGCGTTCTCTTTAGATTTTTACTTAAAAATATTAAACTTCGCCACAAAACAAAATTAAAATCCTGCCTTATAATTTTGACACAGCTCTTTTCAAACAATTACTTTTCAGAATTTTCTAAAAAATAGTGGAATAGTGAAATATTAATTACCTTTTTTGTTCGGAAACACAGGGTGGCTCAAAAGAAACGAAATTGTTGTATTTTCAAATAATTCTTTATTATACTTTTTTAATGAATTATTATGGCGATTTGTTTTCTGAGTAAAGATGTACAATTTTTAGATGTAACCTTTAATCACTCGAAGTGTAACATGTTGTGCAACCTCAAACGAACAAAATAAGCTGCTTTTATTTACAACGATTTTTATTAAAAAATTGTGGCGGTTTATGCACGCTATTATGGTTTGGAAACGGACATTGACACCACTAAATTCGCGCAAAAAAAAAACTAAAAATATAATAAGATCAGTGTGACCATATTAGCTTTTTCCCAGCTAAATTTAGCTTTATTTTTTCATGTTTAGCTTGAGATATTTCATTTAGCTTTTTTCAGCTTTTTTCAATGATGCATTTAGCTTTTTCTAGCCATTTTTTAATTTTAATTTCAAAATAAAAAAAAACAGTTTATCCGAATAAACTTATGTGTGATTAAGTTATATAAGTAATAGCCTGGCACCGCATACATAACGGCGCTGCCCGGGGGAAGAACAAAAAAGTTACGCTATTTTTTGTCCAAAGTTACACTTCAAATTAATTATTGAATAAATAGTTGAAATTTAGTCGTTTTTAGAATTGTCATTATGATTGACGCAAACGACGTTGTCGTAATTTTGAAATCGACAAAAATTTCAAGCGACTTCGACCTCGATCACGACAACGACTCTCGTCAACTTTCGTTTTTGAAAGTTGTTGAAAATTGCTAATTTTTACTGTTTCATGTTTTTATTTACAAAACAAAAATAATTTTCAAAGTTTTTAAATTAAATGTTTGTCAATAACAGAAAATTTTACAAACAATTATCTTCGGCAAATATTTCAACATGATTAAATTTATTACGAAATGATATCGTTTCTTACATGTTAATAGTGCCGATATGGCCAACTTGCTAGTTTTTGCTGGTAAAGTGTTCATTTACTTTTTTTGTTGAGTAATTGAGAAAAAAATGTGTAAACTTTAAGTTTACTCGCTGGTTGGATGTTTCTGATAATAAATGAACGCACCTATTATATGTCTAAATGCTTAGTTAGCCGGGAGTAACAGTAACGTTTGGAATTGTTCTCAGCTATAAATAAAATTTTTTTTCATAAAAACTTAAAATGTTATTTATTCAAATATGAGTATTTTTACATTGGCCTTTAAGAAGAAAGCCACGGAGATTATATATAAGTACATACTTTCTTTAACACAATTTAATCTATTAAAAATGTCGAAATAGTTAAAAGATACTACAAGAAGCTTTAAAACAAATTTTACTTTATTTTTGGCTTTAAATTTCCTGATTTAGCTCTTTTAATAAGATACATAATTGTGTATGTATATTTATGCGTATTTCTATTTCAATATAATATAATTTATATATTTTCTATTCAAGCAATCAGTTCACAAAATTAGGAGCGATATGACAGACAAAATAAAACCTTGGTTGTAAAAACAAAGTAGGTTGTACGTCAGTTGCAAAAAAGGGCTTCATACTGCCCTTAAATTTAAGTTGAAATAACATATGCAACATGTTTACATGTTTTTCAAACAACATATTTATGAACATTTTGAATATTTTCCCCAAAGTTTTATTTTGTGTACAAGCGAAAACAAAAAGGTAGAACATGTAACATATATGCAACATATTTCTCAGAAAATACATCTTTTAAAACATTTCCCACAAATGAAATTTTTTAGTTGGGTTATGTTCTGTGGCTTGTTCACACAAGTTCTGACAAATATCCCTAAAGGAAATATGGAAAGCTGTTAAGTCCGACGAAGTTATGCTGTTTGCCTTTCTGTATGTTCTGTCGCTCCATCTTGTTGAAAGCACATTTTTGGGTGGTATTTCACAGCAGGCCTGAACAAATTTTCAATATTACTCACCAATGCATCACGATGGTTGCGACACTTCCTACTTTATCCTCAAAATGAACCAATAATAATCCTTTGGGATGCTATGCCACATAAAACTTTACACTAAAACATGTGGACTGCTACCCACATTTTTTAATTTTGTTTATTGTCGAAATTTCTTTCGTGCTTCATTACTCGCCATATAATTTAATTTTATTAGTTCGTTATTGAACTTTCC
Source organism: Pollenia labialis (assembly GCA_949318255.1). Lineage (NCBI taxonomy): Eukaryota > Metazoa > Arthropoda > Insecta > Diptera > Polleniidae > Pollenia > Pollenia labialis. Next base: position 113,257,392 of record OX439141.1, read on the forward strand.
ATTTTCTATATTCCAACTCTTCATTGCAACAATAAAAATAACAGAAGAAAAAAAAATTAAGTTATAGACAACTTAATCCCTTTGTTTCTTTTGGGCCACCCTGTACATATTTTTCATTTATTTTAACACTTGATTTTGAGATTATTTTTATGTAACGCTCTACAAGGTGGCTGCATGTTTTTGTCTACCACGTGTTTTTCATTAGAATTCATCTTTAAATATTTGACAATTTTCTTGAGGTGTTCTATATTTAGTTCAATTTAATTTCCTTTTATTTCTTATTGGAGGAATGCTTTTATTTTTATGGTCGTGTATCTATAAATGTTTATGGAAAAATTGCATGTTGATTGACGTTTATTGATTAACCTGTAAACCGTATGCTTTAACAGAAACCTGCGATGTTCAAGTTTTGTTTTATTTTGAAATTTGTGGCTGATATTTGATGTTTCAAATATCAATATAATGAACATCTAATGAAAGGGCCATTAAATGCGCTAATAACAAATTTTAAATACATTTCTGAGAATTGTAAATTTTCGGGAATTTAGTTAAACATTTTCTTTTCTTTATAATTAAATTAAATTTACACTGCACTCACTATTAAACAAACAAAAAAAAACTCTTTTGGCGCCCTCCGTGGAAATTAGAAGGAGCATTTTATTATGATTGATTTACTCACCCATTTACACCGAACAGAATTTTATTTTTAAAACATCAGCATTCCTGACATGGTGTTTACTTTAAAAACTTAATGTAACTACATAACTAAAAATATAAACTAAATGAGAAGCAAGATTCTTCAATTTTACTTTTTAAACATGAAAATAATATGTTTTCGTCTTGTTCTATTTTTTTATTTATTCTACTCACAATAAGCAAATCGTTTTTTAAGTACTTGTGTGGTGTTGTCGTAGTGCCTTTAACAAACGTTGATAAGTTAAATGAAATTAAAACGCTCACTTTGTAATTTTACGCTCAGAGTGGCACTACCAACTAAAAGTTTAACCTTTTTTACTTGGTTTAAGAATTTAGTACTTATTTTAAGAAATTTCTGGATTGATATTCGAAAGTAATCCCATTTCAGATTGTTTCAAGTATATTTTAGTGTTATTCGTACTTGAATTTTTGAGAACGACTCGTACTTAAAGTAAATATAAAAAACTTAATTTAAAGCGAGTGTTTTTCTTTCTGTGTACCGAACAGAAAGTGGCATAGAAGGTTAGATAGAAGGGCCAGAGACCGGTATGGTGCACTGTGTGAAGGTAACGTATATACAGTTGGAATTTGTTATTACTAAAAGATAATTGCAATACTATGTCATAAAATTCTTAATCCTTTAAATGACGAAAATACAAAAAACCCAATTATATTTAAACTATTATTTCCATTGCCCAGCACGTGTTCCGCTTAAGGAAAATTTATTTAAAAACTATTTAAAACAATACAAGATTTCAATGTGCCTTGTAACACTTTAAAAACAAAAACAAAATAGAAATAAAAATTATTCAAAATCCAGTTTGAAGTTTTTAACTCAATATCTTGTTAAAACATCTCAAAATTTTCATAATAAAATATTTTCAACTGCTTTGATTTTGTTGTCTATTTTCTTTACTTTAAACATTATAATTTTTAATGGTCAAAGCCATTATTACAGCATCATCGACATCGACATCAGCATCATCATTATCATCAACAAACCAACGGCAACCATTCGTTTCTTCTATTTGAGCGGGGGTTTTGCGCTGATTTTACTTTATAGATTTTACAAGCAAAACTATATATTTTGCAAAGTTTTGAATTTTTTATTTACAGTAACAGCCTGAAATTGTACGGATGTCAAAGTTCAAGTCAATAACTATTGGTTTAAATGTACGTACAATAATCGTATAAAATATAAAAATCTAGCAATTGTTTCGCAAAGAAACAACAAAACTAAAAATAAGAAACCAACTAATGATGGGTTGCATTCAAGAGATGAATAGATGGCGATGATGATGGGGATGAGGATGAGGATGGTAATGTAACTGTCTACTGGTAACTATAGAATATAATATTGAATTTAATGTTTTCATTAGCGTTTTCAATAAAATAAAGTTATTAAGCCCACTTTTAAATTGAAAAGCAACCAATTTGAATACTATTAGATTTTCATCTGAATTGACCTAGAAACATTTTATTCTTATTTTAGTTATTTTTTATTGCTGATCCGCTTTTATATTAAATACAGACATCTATATGTGGCATCATAAACTTCCTTTAAATGTAAGTATATTTAATTTATTAAACTTTGCGCAAAAAAAAATGCCTTAAATTGAAAATAAACTTTGACAGTTATTAATTGCAAATATCGTTAAAATTCATCGATACCAGAAAAAATTGCCATCCATGGCTGTGATGAAATTTACCATATAAACAGAATAGCAGACAGACGGACAGACGGACCTATAAATTCACACAACCTGTAAGTTTAATTCCACTATGGTTGCATCAATGCATGTATGTGTTTGTTCATGGAAGAGACAGTGCAAGTAAACAACACATCGTTTCCTTTCGTTTTAGTTTTAAGATTTTATTGGTGCTGCCACCTGTTTAAAATAAACGTTTTTGCAAAAATTTCAACTACCAATAGCCAATACATACTAGAGACCGTTCCTACGACAATCATCTCTATGCATCGTAACGGCTCGGAGTTCACCGAACACTGACCAAGTATTGTCAACTCAGCAACTCCTGTTCTTCAGGTCTTGCTGCTACAACAACAACGGATAAGAGGCCAGCACAAATCCACTTGAAAATCATATCCAATTTGCTTTTTTAAGTTTAAAGCAGTTGCAGTAAATTCATACATAGCACAATTGTGATGAGACCACTTCACACAAAACAAAATATACAAACACAAAACAAAAAACAAAGTATCCTATGATTTGAAACAAATATTCCACTCATTCAAGTCATTGTGTGCAGAAACGCACATAAACACAATACTCTGCACTCTCTTACAAAAATACCCATGTGTTGAAAAACTTGATGACATAAGTCTGCACAGCACTTCTGTTTTCAAATGCACAGCAGTGAATGAATAAATAAAAAAATTCAGTGAATTGAAATGATTTTGTACTTTTATCTTTGCGCTGTGTAAATATCGTATATGAATTGAGAAATCTGCTGATTTATTTGAAAAATCAGTAAATGTTTAGAAAACTTAACGGATTATACTTAGTAGGCATAATCATATATCGTCAACTAAAACGCAAAAACCCCTAACTAACTAATAAAAAATTAAAACTTGACTTTTTAATTAAATCTAATGTATTGCATCAACAAAAATTATCACAAACATTTTGGAATTTTTTGACCAACATTTGCGATTTTATTGACAAAAACCAAACGGCCCTTTCTACAAAAGATTATACGATAAACACTAAAAGATTTTACTAGCAGTTTGTATAATATGCAACATTTTTAACTGGCAAAACATGAAAAATAGAAAAAAAATTAGTTATAAACAGTTTAATGTAATTTGTAAATTTATCATATTAAATAGTTTTTTGCTTCTAATGGAAATTATTCAAAATGTTAGATAGGGCCCTTTGCATGTAAGGTAACGATATTGACCTTCAGTTCCTGGTGGAACATAGGGCAATACCGTAAATGCTTTCCATTGTTTTTTTCGAACGCCATCAGTTTTATCTTGTTTCACAATACACCATGTTCTTGCTGTTCTCTTTCAGTCTGGCTGATCTACGTGTTGGCAGGCCTGCTTGGGCTCCTGGAATCTTGTGGGTGGAATTCCACGTCGTGTGTAGTTTTATTTTCTGCAGGCTTTTACAATGTATGTTCCAACTAATTAAATTTTTGGGAACGTATGGTAACATCCGCTGAAACTTGATTGGCTCGGTTCCACAGTATGCATCTGAGGCACCGATTTACAGATGCTGATCTTCTGCTCAGTTCGGGATTCAATATATTCCACATTTCACAACAATAGAGAAGAACGGATTTCACGTTGCTGTTAAATACTCTGGCCTATGTGTGAGTTGAGATATTCTGCAATCTTCAGTATTTATTGAGAGTGCGGTAAGCCAGCTTAGTCCACTTAGTTAGCTATAATTAGGGTGACCATCCGTTCTGTATTATACCAAAAAGTACTATATTTGAGTATATTGTTCTTTTGTTCATGACCTATAGAAAAATGGTTCACCATTAAAAATTGACTTCATTAACCATCCAACTACCAAAATTCTCCTTAAATAATCTCAAAAGGCCTAGAAGCTGTTGAGAAAGAAAACTGAAAAAATTACCCCTTCGAAAAATCACATAAACTAATTACCAACTGGCATCTCTGATATTTTCATTAAAATTTGTGAATATTTTTCTTAAAATTTTTTTCGATATTTCTTCTCTTTCTCTCTGCTCTTTATCTTTGGTATGATTTGAATTTACGTGTTTTTTGCATACCAATTGACACTGATCATCAGTTAATTTGTTTTAATTTCGTTCGCCTCACTCTCCGTCTTCGTGGCAACGTTCAACAAATACCAGTTTGTCATCATGTGCAGAATATTGGTGTGTTTCGGTGTTTGGAAACGTATGGGATGGTGTAGCCAAGAAATGACATTAAAAGTGAATGTTTAAGTTATGTTATGGGTTTGTAGGACATTTGTTATCGGCTCCTTGAAATGGCATCAGTGCTGGTACAAACAACAAAGTATGAAACATGAAGAGAAGTTCAAGGGAGATGTTTTGTCCAGTTGTTTATTGGAATGTTAAAGAAATTTATTTATATTTTTATAGTTTTTTTTTCTTCTTCTTCTGATTTTTGTAATAAGTATTGAGAGCAAGTAAGCAGAAGAACATATGGATGAATGTACGTGTACTCGTTTTTTTTTTTTTTTTTTTGGTACACATGTGTAACATTTTTATGGCTTAACCACTTTTAAGTGATGAATATTTATTTAATGAACAAAATTGTAAAAATGTTTGAGGTGTTTTTGTTAAGCACAAGTTTTAAAGGAAGCTTCATTAATGGGAATTTAAGTAATTTGCATTAAAATTTATTTTAATAATAATATTTAAGAGCAAATTTTGGAAACGATATCGTAATAAGGGTTGATATAGGAAATTTAAAATTTTGGACTATAATCTAAAAAATATTAAAACTGCTTTGGGAAAGGAAATAAATTTTGAATTTTTATTAGATGTGTTCAGGGCCGTCATTTACTTTTTTGCTTTGTCCCCAAAAAATAAAAACATAAATCCCCAAAAGGCCTCAATTTAAAAAACAAAACCTCAAAAAGTTAATTTTTTTTGTGTTATTTTCTGACCAAATTTAATATTTTTTTAAAAATATTAATTAGAAATCCCCAAATAAAAAAGTTTAGGAAAAAGTTATTTTATTTTGTTTCGGCATGTTTTTTTTTTTAAAAATTTGTATGCGATTTCAGTGAGAAATTACAAGTAGAACAATTTGCTGTTTTTGAAGACGAATGAGCCAATTAATAAGAATTTTGAGCTTGTTCAATCAGTTTAAGCCATCCTCTAAATAACAATAAACAATAATAATAAACAATAAAAACACCCAAACTTTATTATACGAGTCCTAACCTCGAAAATAACTTAAGCGCCAAAAATCAAATTATACAGGAGAGAGTTTTTTATTTACTTTCATATAAGTTTTGCATAAAATTTATCGCTTACGAGATGATGCCAGTAGTGCCAATAGAGTCATTTATTAAAAAAATTAAAAATTGAAAACAATGCCGCTTACAATATATTTACGTTTAGGGCTCGATATTGTCTTTCATATTTGATTAGTTTTGGGAAAGACATATATGCCTTAAAATTGTCTTTAAAAAATTAAAAATTTTATGTGTTGTCCACGGTGTTAGATTCTTTTTTAAATTCTTCTTTTTTTTAACAATCACTGAGGAATAATTAACATAAGTTTATAAATTACCTTTTACACACTCAACAAAAATTATAATCTTTATTAGGACCCTTTACCCCGTATTGTTGTTGATAAGAGTAAAATAAAAGTTTTGCTACTTTTTTCTGATATTTTAATGAAAAATAAGCGTAAATAATAAAAAAAGGTAAAATAAGATATTTAAAAATGTGTAAAATCCCCAAAAAAAAATTCCCGATTTTTTTTAAATCCCTAAAAAAAATCGCTAGTTCCCAAATGACTTTCTTTGTCCTTTTGGCTCGCATGAAATCCCCAACTTTGGGAATAAATCCTTAAGACTGGCAGCCCTGAATGTGTTCTATAGTGCCAGATCTTCTCATTTTAATCAGACACTCGATGATATCATCTCGATATATTCTAAAAATAAGTTCCTTCTATTTGAATCGCGAATTTTTTCTCAAATCTTTCGTGATGCGATATAGAGATTTGAAGAAGATGCTTAGCATTCTGAAACAAAGGACAAGCTAAGTGAACTTTTCTCGACTCTAATGTCTTTAACATATTCCAAACAATACAAACGAATAACTTTATTGATAAAGTACATTTGATTGCTTTAATTACCATTAATTGTAAATTAATTGATGATTTCTTATATATATTTTCATATAATTCTACAAAAAAAAATTTCCGGGAATGAAAAAAATTTAATTTTCCTCCCGAAAACGGAAAAAGTCCGGGAAATTAGCATAAATAATTAAATAATTTATTTGACATTTTAGAGGTTCATTTAATAAAATAGTGTAAACCGCAAAGTTTTTTGCTTTAAGAAAGTCTAGTTTTGTCCCAACAAAGCAGCATTTTTGATAAGTTGTGTTTGTCTTCTTTAATTGGAAACAAATGTTGCTGAATTACATAGATTGCTCACCAAGGATTATCCTGAATATGTTCTATCGATTTCAACGTCCGAACGTTTTTGCTGTTCAAAAATTTAATGCAGAAGTTGAAGAACGTGCAAGTTAGAAAAGTTCGAAAATGATAAATTGGTTGTCGGACATTGCAAGGTAAGAGAATAATTTCTATGCAAAGACCGGCCAGTCAGTGTTATAGAGGATTAATTTGAGTTTCACAATACTGAAAAAATAATTTCGATTCGTTAAGTATCTACTTAAATAAAATTGCTTTCGAATCGAGAAAGTACTCGATCACGACTGCCAGAATTAGACACCTGTATTTGGTGGTGTAAAAAGAGTCCCATATATAATAAGCTGTTGAATCGGGTCAGATAATCAGCGAGCACAATTGTTTTGTTTGGAGCGAATGTGCTACCATATATACAGCCGTAATATTCCATCATGACAACACTAGCCATATGTTGCAAGAGCAGCTTCATACTATTGAGTAATTAACAGCTCCGTCCAACTAACATTTGTTTCAATTCGTGACCTTAAAAAATTTTAAGTTTTTTGGCCCGCAATCTATATGTTGCCGAAAAGATATTTAAAAGAACAATATATTAAGCCATTGTTGTACAATAAACGCTTAAAGGACACCATACACTATCTCGTGGCCGTTAATTCGCCTTGTAATCTTAATTGGTCGATTTTCCATCAAGAGTTTTCGGTGTCCAACATACAGTCACATTTTCAATAATAGCGCTTGATGAGTAATCTTGATAAGTGTATAGTGTCCCTAACATTTACTTAACGATCCCGTATATTTAAGTTATACACCACATTCCATTTTTTATATACTTAAAAAGGTGTAATTTATTTTATCAACAATAAACCCAATGAAATTAACCCATATTTTAATAATATCCCCGCAAACTTTTGTCACATTAACCAAAGTTGTCATTCAACTTAATTGATTTAAATAAAATGTTGTTAAGCATTTTAACAAATAAAGAAGGATATTATAAAATGTTGTTAAAAAAATTTTAAATATAAAAAATAAAGTAAAATGAAAATAAAACGCATAACTAGAATTTCGTTATCATTGTTTCAGAGTAAAAGGCGTAAACTTTTTCTTGGTAAAAGGTACAGAAAGTCATCTGTTTAAACACATTTGCCCTCTACAAATTCAAACTCGTGCTAAGCAAAATTGTCGCTATAAAAATCCAGTGCAAGTCTAGCTATTCATTATGACTTTTTTTTGTGCTAGAGAAAATAGTTATGATTTTGAAAATGTAGTAAATTGGACTAGTAAATTTAAATATAGTAAATTAATATAAATTATTATCAACGTAGTTTTTGACTTTCCTAAATTTTTTTGTGAGAAAGTTTTCTGATGATCTGGCCTAAGCAACCAGTGAAATGCGCATATAAACTAGATTATCCTCCAACAATAAATTTCAGTGTTTTATCAAGAATACCAATTGGGAATTAAGCACGACAAATAAAGTCTTATTAATAGTAATTTACGTTAAGTAAAATAAGATTTTGTCAAATTAATTTATATTTAAATACTGTGAGATTTGAGAATAAGTTTCAACATTTAATTTGTCTAGAAAGTATTAATTCAATAAAATAAAAATTTGGTTAGCTGATTATTAACCGAGTTTTACTAATTTATCTTCCTTTTCTAGTTTTATATTTTTTTTTTTCGTTACAATACTTTCTTACTTGTAATGTTAATTGTAATATTTATTAAAAATCTGATCAGAATTTTAAATCTCAGTCTCAACAGGTAGTCAGGCAATTTGCTTAAAACAAAAATCTTAAATCGATTCTCTATACACAGATGCCCTCTGCAATAGTTTAGCATACACTTTTGTCTATTAAGACACTTTTTACATGAATCTAATTGGTTTGCTAAGAATGAACCAAAACAACGGCATCACCATAAATCCTCTTCAAGACATATTACAAAATTTTACTGGCAACACCCACAACAACCAACTGAAGTCAAATCAAACCGTTAATTTTCAAATATGTCTAATATGAAGACAAAAACAAAATTATAAACTAGAGAACCAAAAACAAAAAAATATATATATAAAACGACATACAGCAGCATTTTATTAATTTATGAGAAGCTTAAACAATTGTTAAATTGTATTAAATTATAAAGTACAAAAAAGAGTTACTGAAAATAGAAATAAATAAAACAAAAAAACCGAGTAAATAATAATATTTACCAACAACAATAAATAACAATTATGTAGATGTATGGACGAGGGACATGAAAATGTAAAATCGAAAAAAAAAATAAATTACAAAATAATAGTAATAGTAATAATAATAATAGAATTAAAATAATCAAAAGTAACGAATTGAAACAAATGAAAAAAAATTAAACAAAAACACCCCCACCAAATAAACCACAAGATTTTTTTTCATGATTTTGATTTTTGGCTGGTTGTCTGTCTCGGAGTTGACTGTTTGTGTGACTGTCTGGCTGGTTGGTTACTTTTTGTTATTGGCCCACCGGCTATGACAGCTTCTCAACTTTAAATGGTTGGATTATTTGATTTGATTTCTATACTTTCAACCACTTCATAGTGCACTCACAGACAGTAATATTTAATAAAACTAAAGGAATACAGTTTTTTGAAAACACTCGAAAAAAAACAAACAAAAAAAAACGTCAAAATACTATAATTTTTTTCACAATGCCAAATTGAAAAAGATCATGAACAATCAAAATATATGAAAATGAAATATAAACGATACTTTGACACACTTAACAACAACAAAAAAAAAGTTTAAATAAAATTTACAATAATAAAAAAGTATCCTGGGGCTTAAAGCGGACTTCTCTTTAGAAAAAAATAACTGGCAAGAATTAGAACCAAGCACAGAAATTCAAATCTATTCTAATCAATTTTATGATACCCTACTTTAAGAAAAGTAATGATGATAAACAAAAGTAAATAAGATTAATTAGCTTAATTAGGTGCTGTTTATGGGTCGTCACGATCTTCTGATTTGACACCGTTGGACTTCTTTCTATGGGGATATTTATAAGAAACAGTGTACGTTAATAAGCCAAGAACAATTCCAGAGCTAAAGATTAAGATAATTCGGCACATTAACGATACTGAACCTCAATTATGTCTTAGAGTCATTGAAAATATGGATCATCGGAAAGAGGAATGCCACCGAAGCCGTGGCAACATTTGGCCGATTCACACATAATTTTCATATAATCCCAGTAAAAAAATTTTATGTTTCTGGAAGCACGAAAGCTACATGAGCGCTTATATATGCGCTGGCTATAACAGACTACTTAGAAGCAGAAAAGAAGCTAATACCCTTTAAGTGGATTTTTAATTAAGTGATTTAAATAATTATCCCTTGTAAGTAAGCAGGTTGTAAGTGAATAATAAGAGTCATTATTTAAAAAAAATCACGAAAAATGTTCTAAGCGCTTCTGTTATTCCCTTAAATGGAAGCAGGTTGTATTGCGATGATTTTAAAATGTGTTAACGATCATTCCCGAAGTATTATTCAACATAGAAATTAGATTTTTTTTATAACGCAATCACTCATCAAATTGTTTTTTAGCAGAGAGGAAAAAAGTAGTACCACCAAGTGGGAATTCGCAATATAAAAATCATGCCTCTTGTAAACAGGTTAATAGGGGGGTATTGTATTTCTCAACCTTACACAGCTGCTTACTAGTAAGCGTGGACGCTGAGCCAACACCTTTCATTGTAATACAATTTTTATTTCTAAATAAATAAAAAAAAAAAAAAATTCATCAGTGCAATGAAGCAGTAACATCGGAGAAAGGACACATTAGCATCTATTTAATGTCAGTTTGTCATTAAGTCAAAGTAATTGCAATTGACTTAAGTCAAAGTAAGAGAATATTATGATTTACTTACCCGTTACATATGTTTGTTTCACCTTTGTTGAAATACGACCTATGTTTACAACAGAACTCTCAATAATAAGACACCAGCACCATGCCCCAAATGGTTTTCGTAATTATTCCACTTTAAAAATTTGATGTATTTAACTATATAATTTAATAAAATAGAATATAGGAATTGTTGCTTCTTATAATACATTGTACTCATAAAATAATGTTAATAATATACAATATGTGGCATCGAATTGATGTAAGTCTGGGTTCACACTATGAAAGTTTTCTTTCAGAAAGTCTGAGTTTATGGGTGAGAGAGGAGAAAAGAAAAGCATGTTCTCTTCCCCTCTCACCAATAAACTCAGACTTTCTGAAAGAAAACTTTCATATTGTGATCCCAGACTAACTACAGTCATAAAATAGACGACACTTAAAAATGACAAAATTGTCATTGGATTGATGTTGCTTTTTGCATTATTGATGCCATTTGTAGTAACATTGATGTCACAATTCTGATGTCAGGGCATCATCAATATGAAGATGCATTTTTCTATCAGTGTATAGAGTAAATTTAATTCAATAACAACCAATCAAAAATTTTAACTTAAAGAAAAATCGAATCATGAAAATTTATTTTTAAACAAATTAACAATAATCATTAAATTAGAACTTTTGCTTTTAACTTTTCAGCATTTAGTAATACTATAATTTGTATTTAAGAATATTTTCAAAAAAAAAAAACAAAAAATACAAATACAAGCCATTATTTTAGCAATAGTTTTTCGATAAAAAAAAACACTTGGTTTTTTCTAATACAAAACTAGATTTTCCCAAATCTTGATTTTGCTTACGATTTTAAGTCTATTTATAATTTTTCTTGCCGTTTTTTTTTTATTCTATATTATTTTAATAAATGTTTATATTTAACATAAATAAATAAATTAGTTCTTATTGTTGATTTCTAAAAGTAATTTAACCGATAAGAGACACTGCAATTGGCAAAAAGGAAAGAAATACAAATAAATGGTGGCCAAATAAACGATACGCTAATAAAACTGTTTGATTTGAAAACAATACCGCTAGAAAATCCAGTTATCAATGGTCATAAAGGCGCCAAAGAAAAAAATTACTATACGAGAAAAACTAGAAAAAAATGACAGTTAGCAGGAATAACTGAATAAATTGGATTATTATTTCTTTTATTTTATTTTTTGGTTTTTTTTTTTGGCGTTAAGTGGAAAAATACATTATGAGTCATATAAAAAATGGAGTTTTTTTAGTTTAAAAAAAAATTTGTACAAGCAATTTCTAGAAAATTTTTTAATGTATTAAAATTAATTAATACAAACAGCGCTGATGATTGAAGACCCAAAAATCTCTTAATATACAGATGGTTTTTCAATGTTTTCAAGCTTTTTACTTTAAAAATATGTTTTTGTATGTTTCGCAAGATTTCTGGAAAAATTCTCTATTTTTATATAAATGCATATTTTGCAGTTAACAAATCTAGTTTCGAACGAAAAAATTGGCCTTTGCCGATTAATGGCTGATTGTTCAATGCAAATTTATATCTGTGCGGTTATTGATCATTATAATTAAAAAGCCGGTTTAAAAATTATTTTTTTTTTCGGTCAACAATTTGCTTGCTAATTCCTGTTTCGGACTATACGAATTAACCCTGCAGCATTATTTATATTTTTGTGTGTCCCTTTTTATTGTTGCAAGTCACAATCTAGAATTTGATAAATTTTATATATCGTCCTGTACTGTTCACACCGCGTCTCTAAAAACTTCTGTTTCATAAAATATCGCATTGTGTGAAACAGAAGTAAAACTTAAACCGAAGATATTGGACTGCATATTTATGATTATATATTTGTATACCCTCCTACTACTAGTGGTGAAACTGGGTATAATAAGTTTGTCATTCATTAAGACCCCATATGCCTTATATGAATTTTGGTTGATATCGCGCTCACTTTCAAAAGGTTCAAATTTTGTTTCTTTTTCTCTTATTAAGATCCAGGATAATCCCTTAAGTACGCACAAAGTTAAAATTCTAAAGGTAGTACAATCTCCCTAAAAAATATGTATATTTTTCTACAAAAACTAACATAAATTAATAACGAAATGTACAGATTCTCGTAAAAATTTGCACAAATTTGTTTTATATCACTGGAAATTATACTACATACTAAATTTCAAAAAGATCTGCCCATAATTTACCATATTAGAGATCAAATTTTAATACTGTGGAATTTTTATTAATATTGGCTTATAATTTTTAGATATAGAGCCCAGTCGTGAAATATTCTTCCTCTGGGTGGAACACTTCTAAGTGTTTTTTTAAGCTTTTCTTCTTTCAAATTATGGCTGCCTCCGATATTGCAATAATATATTTATATATAATGTTATAATCATGTTGAAATATAAACAGAACATTATTTAGTGTTCGGCTCACACATCCAAGAACGATATCTATTTTTTTAGTGTTTATGTAGAGGAACACAACCCTTAATACCGTTCGTAACTATTTTGAAGAATTATATTTTAATGTTCTATAATGACCGCAGCAACGAACAACTTGTGTGTATTGTGCATATGTCTTGTTTGTGTAAAATTATTTTACTGGTTTTTTGTTAGTTTTTTTCGTATGTGAATTTTGTTTTGTAAAAATTTTTTGGTTTTTTTACCAGCAAAAAGGGCGCTAAGCACAATAGAAAAGAACGAACACTAATGAGCTGAACCGAACACAGTGAAGTTTGTGGTTAAAAAAAAACCCCGAACGGTAATATTTTTGTATTCGATATATGAAAAACAGGGAAGCGTTATTTTTTAAGTGATTTACTACACAAACACTATACGCGTTTTCCACAAATCTTCCGAACAGAACACTAAGGAGCGATATTAAGTGTTTATTTTCAAACACTGGGCCCGGACACTGCAACGATGTATTTTGAAGTTGAGCGTCCACAACGGTGAGAATGAATTATTTTGACAGTTTTACTTAGTGATCAAAAATTGTTCACTGTAAAAATACGGTTAGTTGTGATTTTGTATTAAACATTTTCAAATTTTTAGTTTATTATCAAAATTATTTTCGTGGGAATACAAAACTTAATTTAAATGATTTTGTTATTCGTGCTTATCCCATCAACAATAATTTTCAGTGTTTTTAACAAATAATAAAATTGGGAATTAAGCACGAATAACAAAATTATTTAAATTAAATTTAAATATTTTGATAATAAACCGGCAGGTGCACGGCCTAAAAAATCTGACTGGCAACCCGCTTTTTAAATAAAGCGAGTTGTTTTTGTTTTTTCTTAACCTACTTACAACTACAATTAATGTTGGAAGAATTCCAATCAATTGTAGTGGGGAATGTAAGGAGTGATAAACTCACTGTTTATTGTTGATGATTTTGTTTAAACTTTGATATTGTTACAAATATAACTGTTGCGGTAATTCTTATACGCTTAACAGTTTTATTTGGTTTAATATCTTTAGTTTTTCTAAAATCTTTATGGATGAAGATTCCTGATGATCTGGCCTAAGCAACCAGTGAAATGTGCACAGGAATAGCTTATCCCATCAACAATAAATTTCAATGTTTTTATCAAATAATAAAATTGGGAACTAAGCACGAATAACAAAATCATTTAAATTTTTAGTTTATTTTGAGAATGAGAGATCAAAAAAAAACCTTCTGAGGAGCCAAAAAAGGCTTTTTTTGATTATATGGAAATGCATTTAAAGTTTGCTTTAGACAGGTGAGCAATTACAAATTATTTTTCAAAGAAAATTATATTATTTGGAGCGGCATGGACGGTGGAAAGAACTTAAACAAACGCTCAATAGCATTTGTGAACCAGTCAAAGATCCCATAAAATGGAGAAAATTTTGGACTGATCAAGAGTATGCTAAGTACAATATTTGTTTGAAACTTTTTGCTCCATGTATAAATTCTTTTGAAGGCTTCACGTAAAGGAGAGACAGGCGCTTTTTAATGCGTCAATAAGAGCGGAACTAATGGCATGAAAATATTAAAGCCATTATCAACTTTTGAATTCCTACAAGAGTAATTATAATTTTATGTGAACAAAATCCAAGAAATCACTGACTGTAATGCCCATCTTTTTTGCGAATTAAATCCAAGAAATCACTGACTGTAATGCCCTTCATTGTTTTTGAATAGGACACCGAACCAGAGTTTTTAATGAAAGCAATGTAGACAAAGATCTGGAAGAGGTGCAACATACTGAAGCAGGAACAATACATATGAAACCTCAACAGCACCAAATGTTGCAATGACAAGGAAGAGGAAGCGAGCTCCTTCGGGAAGAATTTATAAACATATGTACATAGTTATATTAATTTATAGGTACAGTTATATTTCTTTCTTTTATTATATGTATAACAATTTATTAAAAGTCTTAACAAAATTATCTTTAATTACATAACTAGGTTGACAGTAGATTTGACAATTAAGCACATCATTCAGCCTTAACTAACACATTCAGAACAATGAAATTCACTACCCCTTGCTGAATCGCTCTTTAATGAGAAGTGAACACTGTGTATGCCGGTGAATTTTTTTTTATTTTAGTGTTCACTGGTAGAAAATGCATCGTTGCGTTATCCGGGCCCTGGTTATAATTGTTTTGAACCATAGCATGTTCATCTTGTTAAAGAGGAAAATGTTATTGTGATTTTAAAACCATACATTTACTAGTGTTAATTATTGGTACTATTATTAAACACAGCTTATTCTGATGCAACCATAATATGTTTGTGACTGATTGATGCAAAACTAATTTAAACATTATATAGTAGCCGGTCACAATAATATGATTTAATTTACCATAATATTTTTCTTGATTTGGTATTGAAAACATGCCCAGCCTCGTTACTTAATCCTGGAATAAGGGATGAATACAGGTTTCAGAAAATAAAATGCCTCTGTTAGATTTTACTTCTAATGATGTTCTGTTCGTTGTCAATAAAATTATGGTACTTTTCTCAGATGGCAGTGCCCTTTAATTAAATTAAACTGTTCCTTGGTATTTATAAAGTTATGAGCTGATGGCCTTAGACGCTAGTGCTCTAGCAATTTAACTGTATAATAATTTTATTATTTTATAGTTATAAAAAAATAAAAAATAAAAAAAAATAAATATAAAGTTATGAAGCTAAAGGTTACCAAAACCCTTTTTGTTTATTATTAATGATTAATTACTAACGAAACTAATTACACTTTATTTGAAAACTTATTTACAGAAATGACAGACAACTTCAGTGCCATAGCACACAAAGTGTTAAATGTCAAACATTTGCTAACAAACCAAAATTATACAAACATTACAACATATGGTGGCGGTGTTAATCAAAATATTACCAGAGTAAAAAACAACACAATTACAATTGAAATGTAAACAACATTATGGCGCTGAAATAACAGCAACAGAAAATATCACCCCTTTTGAAAGTACTCGAAATTTAGTGGCAAGTATGTTCCATGTGGTATTTGAAGCAGCTACAAGTCAATAAAACATCAACTCATACACACTCTGTTGTTTTGAACGGAATTAATGTGAATAATGTAACTAAGTACTTTTATAATTTTACCCCATGGTACATTCTTTCTTATGTTAATAAACAACAGAAACATTTTGTCTTTATTTTAAATTTTTTTTTATTTAATTTTAAGTTTTTGGTTAGTTAAATGTAATCATATCGTCAGGGTATTTGGAGCCTCATCCAAAAGTCCTCGGTCAACCTAAGCCATTGTATAGGAAGGCGAACGCTTCTAGAATCCGCCTAAGAGTAGTTCTTTCTCCACCTGTGAAACGTCTTAGTTTTACATAATTCTCTACCAGTTACGTTTTGTGTTTTTCCCACCAGACAAAATACGTTAAAATGTTAGGCTATAAACGATTGCATATAGTTAATGCCGAAACCCGAAAACATTGCGACTCGGTACAGTTATGCGTCGCCAAGCCAATTAACCAATGCCTGGTGAAACATAAAGCGCACGAAAAGCAGACAAACAAAGTTCGCCGGTTTATCTTCAAAAGCCCAAAGAAGTCTTGCGAATTAAACAGAAACATGGAAAACAACCAAAAAGGTTTCGTTTAAATGTGCTAAATTCTCATTTCATACTATTGATAAACTGAAATTTATTGTTGATGGGATAAGCTATTCCAGGTTGCTTAGGCCAGATCGTCGGGAAATTTCATGCGAAGATTTTAGAAAAACTAAAGATATTATAAAAAGGAAACTGTTAAGTGAATATTAATTCTAAGCTCAAGTTTTACTTGTAACAATATCAAAGCTTAAACAAAAAACAACAACAATAAACAGTGAGTTTATCTTTTCTTACAGTCCCGACTACAATTGGCTGATTTTTGTCCACTCTAAATGTAGTTGTAAGTGGGTAAAGAAAAAACAAACTACTTTATTTTATTTTGCCAGTTCAGTTTTATTTTCACTGCCACATGCATATTAGTTATCAAAGTTTGACATCTTTAGAAGCGCTTAATAGTTTCGAAATGCTACTTTTAAATGTTCCAAAACCCGATACTTTTTGCTCCAAAAGTACTTTTACAGCAAACAGTCTAATTTATCATCACCTAAATTATCCCTTCGATTAATTTCCTTGCATTTGCTCTAGTTCTATCAGAGAACTAAGTTTTACTAAACATCTAAAGCTCTATGTACTGCTTAATGCTAAAAGTGTGCCAGGGGAAAGTCAGGATGCGTGATAATTTAATAGACTACAATAGAAAGGGTTACCGCCATACACTTTTACTAATACAAGTAGAATTAATTAGCAGACAACTGGAATTAATTGTCGATTGTTACCGAAAAGGGTAGTATGACAAAATAAAAATCGAATTCGCTTAATACCTCTGTCAATAGTCATTAAGGCTCCTAATGGCAACAAAACGTTTGCTAAGGTGTTCCACTAAAATTGATAACCATGCACTTAGTCATACGTAATGTCAAACACGTGACATTTACTAAAAGTTATGAGTATTCGATATAAATTTTATTTTATCAGGAAAGTTTAACATGAATTATGATTAATTAAATGAAATTGAATATAGATTTGAAGTTCTCACGCTACACACTACAGCGAGCATCACAAGCAAATGAAATTAAGTTTTTTTCCATATTGGTGGCCTTTTGTTTTGCTTTGCAGCCAAAACAAACTTGTGAGTCTGTTTAAACTCAAATGCTATAAAATGTTCGTTATCAACTGTTGCGGCTCATTGAAATAAATAAACAAATGTTGCATGCCATCCATCGTTATAGATGAAAGAAAATATTAACAAACGAAGCCGCTTTGCAATTCACTAGAGCAAAACCAAAAAATAAAACTCCGAAAAAATTGACTTTCACGTTGTTTTGTTTTAATACATTTCTACTAAAGCAGGAGTAGGAACTTCCATGCTTCTAACTTCCGTTTCTAAAGCCTTTAAGGTTTTCTTTGTTAAAGCATACGCAAGTGAAATTCAGTTCACATTTAGCCATTCTTTTTACACATTATTTTATAAAAAATTACATTGAGAAAAAATTTGGGTTTAAAATAAATTTGTTCCAGTACAAATACACTGTACCAGTCAACATACATGCAGGAGGCTTTATGCAGTAATTTATAAGATCCATATAATACCAAAAACCGGGGTGCCTATTATGAACGCAAGTTGATCCTCGACAGCAGTCGAAAAATGCGATCAAACGAATTTTTACTTGATGTTGTGACTCACATTCGATAAAGAAAAGATAAAAGAGATAAAAAATTGTTGTCTTCAAGTATGTGAGAACAGCCAACATATACTAATAGCAATTTGACTGTAAAATTCGGCAGTATTATATACTTGTCCCCTTGCTTAGGAGCTGGAGCTATAAAATCCCAGCTGCATTACAAAGTTGGCAGTATCTGTTGGATAACAACAGCTGCTAGGGATGATCCGGCCCAAACTTTCCCAAGAGTCTTGAAAAAGCTAACCTTTTGTTGGCTTTTCAGGATCTCCTTTCCCGCAACATTAGGTTTAAGGCACAGCCTTAAAGTATCTCTTCATGAAAAAAGTATCTTCATTAATGAAAGAGCATACATTTGTAAAAAGCGCATTTCTATGAGATTACTCAATCTTTCTCGTTTCCGCCTTTATCATTTGATTAACCTCTACTGCGTTTATCATTCTTTATGCTTGTGGAGGATGCACTGGACACATTCATCCACGCATTCGATTTGGCCTCGAGGAAGTCTTCATTCTACATTTAAGTTACATTTATCATACAAGGATTGTGCAATATTTTTTATGCATACATGTTGTGGACGATTTAATTCTTTGCTCTACTGTCGGGTACTGGGTATTCGGGAAAATTATAAATTTCCCGATTACTGTAGTATGTTCCAGGCGGACATATTTGCTGCCAAAATGGCTGCTGATCTAGCTAGTAATTCTAATACTAGAAATTCACATGTAAACTTCTTTATAGATAGTCAGGCGGCGATCAAGGCGATATCCGCTGAATATACATACTGTTCTATCGTCCAGGGGTGTAAGGACTCAATTGGGAGACTTGGAGCCAACAAAAGAGTGCACATCTATTGGGATCGAATTAGCGTAACTTCGGGTTCAATTACTTTACAAAAGCGTAATACTAAGAGAAATATAGACTCTAACATACAGATGAAATCTGAGGCGGTTTGGAGAAACACCGAAACGTGGATGGTATTCAAAGTTATGTGGGGATACTATGATCCAAAGTCTAAAAAACTTCTTTTGTCGCTACGGAGAAGTGACTGTAGGCTTCTGGTAGCTTTTATAACGGATCACTGTTGGACGGCAGTATACGCTAAAAGGGCGGGGCAACTGACTAGTAACAATTGTAGATTCTGTGGGATACCAGGGGAGAAATAGACGATGGAGCACATACTATGCTACTGTCCGGCACTCATACGATCCAGACTGAACTGTCTGGAAGATCATTACTTAAAAAATCCGGAAGAAATCTCCGGAATCGGGCTATTGAGACTCCTGGCGTTCGCCAAGAGGGCGTAGAGTACTCTATTAATAATCACTTCGAACTAACCTTTTCAATTGAAGGTTATCGTACATCGTGGTAACGCTAGGGACCAACACGATCTATGCGGGCTCTTAATGACCGGCCACTTAACGTTACCTAATCATCTTCATTTTCGCTCCGTTCCTTCCATCATTCTTTATCCATTATCATGTCCTTTATTTATACATTTTATATTTCTTTACCTTCTTCATTCTCTTCTTCCTTCATCTCATTATCATTATTTATCTATCATCACGTTTTTTGACATATTCACTTCCTCATCATCTTCTTACGCTTCTCCCTTCATCTTATTAACAGCACCCATTTTGACAATCTAATTTAATGAAACATCACCCATTTTGACAATCTGTTTTAATGTAAAAAGTATCCCTTTGTGTGACAACAATTTTCCTTCTTTTATAAAAGTAGGATCTTTGCAAAAGCATTCTTACTGTGGCGTAAAGCACTCTTTTATAAAAAGTATCCTTTCGGAGGCCTCAACCAATAGTCAGACTAATACCTAAGCATAAGTGACTACTGGCTCTTAATGCACTAGATAGGATCTCTGGTCAGCCGCAATCCCAAGACATCTTTTAATTTTAATTAAAGTCTGTTCCGACTTCCAGGTATTGAGTGCACATGATTTCCCCAGAATGTAACACCAGAAGGTGAAATATTCTTAACATGATCGCAATAAACCCCTAGGGGATAGAAGAAAAATTGTTATGTGTGGTCCCAAGCAATTTAGCTCCCTTGAAATTTCATCTCACTTTACTACAGTGCTGTGAACTCATAGTATACATTTTTTAATATATCATCACTTAAAAATTATGTTTTGGAGTTAGTGATGAAGAATTGTTCGCTTTATTATTCTTTATATTTTGTATAAAATTCATCTTTACATCTTCTATAAGTAGTGCGAACAAATCGAACCACAATTCTTTCAAAATGCTTTTTTTTGAGTTATGACGATATTTCAGCAAATGAGCAGTGTAAGTTTTTTATTTTTATCTTTGTTAGTGGTTATTGTAAAATACAGGTAATTCAATTTAATTGGCTATGGCCTTCTCAAATTTTGCTGACAACACATTAATTTTGTGACAAAAAAAATGCCAACTTTTTGAGACAAGAACAGTTTAACGCCACTTCAAATGCTCTGATCCTAATTAAAGGGATTTTCCCTAAAGGCGTTATTCATCGATCGAAAGAAATGGTGGTCGTTTGGGTCTGCAAACTCCGCACTTTAAGGCGACGGAAATAAAATTCCCAACACAGCTTTAACTGATATATAACCTTTTTTTAAAGCAAGGTTACAGAATATTGAACGCTGTTTACGTCGATACCTTTAAGATGTCTTTTGCCCGTGATTATAACTAAACACAAGGTTGTTTTCAATACGTTCGCAACAGTTCTTACCTAGAAACTATAATTTCTTGAGTGCTAATAATTCCCATGGTGCTTGTACTTTATAAGACTTGAAGGCTGACTTTTGTTAGAGATCGGTTAACATTAGGCTCCTTCCTACCTTGAGGTATTGGCTTTTTGTGTTAACATTCACCAAAATTAAAACTAAATTTCTAATCAGCTGTTTTCCCACTAAAATAAAAACTAAGCTCGATCAAGCCTCTTCATCATATTATTTCGTTAAGTGTATCTATAGATAAAAATAAACCGACAAGCGCCAAGTGTGTTATTAATTTGTATTTGTATACTTACAAGAAAGAAATGCAGAATCACATGAGCACCAAAAAAACTCACACCCATTTTGAGGTGAAAGAAAAGATATCAACAGATGTCACATGTGTTGCATACAGTCTGTGATTGTAAATCATTTTTCTAAGTTCTTATGCTTTTTACTTCTAATATTTATTTTATTAATTTATCCTCTCTGCTCTTTTATAAAAAATAAATATAAATTAATGTTTCATTAAAATCGAGAGTTTTTTATTTTCGTTTGTTGAACAGTTTTTAGTGGGATTGAGTTAACGAGAACTAAACTTTAAAATTATAATCTAGTTTAAAATTTTTGTAAAGTTATACACAAGCCAACATAGTGGAGGGTGTTTTATGCATTTGTGCTGATGTATGTGGAACACTAAAGATTTTTCGATCTTTTTAGAACAACTTTTTGAATCGATTTAACCATGTCCATCCGTCCGTCTGGGTGGATGGTTATGTAAAACTTGTGTGAAAAGCCGGACTGTGGAGTCGGAGTTGAAGAGTTGGAGTTGAGGTTTTTGTGCCGGAGTCGGAGTCGTAGTAGCCACCAAAACTCGCGACTCCGACTCCAAAGTTTTTCGGCATAGAAAATTTAAAAAAAATGTTCTAAAACAAAAATTATCTTCTTAAAACACATTTAAAATTTAAATAAATGGTTTATAAATACTGCTCTTATGTGCTGTTTCCAAATGACAGGCGATGGACTGAGTGCTTTTCATATAAATTTTACTACATAATCAATCGCCTGTCATTTGGAAACAGCACATTAATGTTTGCGTGCGGTAATTTCTTCTCAAAAACTCTAATTTTTAGAAGGTCGTACGGTAATGAAAAAATAAAAGTTAACATCACTGAGTCTCATATACATTTAGCATCAAGATTATAGTAGGAGCGGGAGTCGTGAGTCGGAGTCGCACTTAAAACATTTCAGGTTTGGCGTTGGAGTCGGAGTTAGTACTTTTTTTCGGACGACTCCACAGCCCTGGTGAAAAGTACTTGTCTAAATGTTTAAGATATTTAAATAAGAATTTGATAAAAATAAATGCGTTATAATTGTCATAAGGACCAAAACCATAAATGGTTATAATTGGTCCATAATTTCAAATAGCCCCAATCAAGCTCCACTTCGTAATAATGTAATTGAAAAGATTCAATTAGCTTCAAACATGTTTTTACACACAGTTGACTTAAAAGCTAACCCATTTACATTGTTAAAGATATTCAGTTTTAACATGCAATGTCCTCAGTACCAGGCAGTACTCACTGACACTACATAACTTTCAGATAACTACAAGTTAGCTCATTTTGAGTTTACTAGTTGGTCCATAAAATTCAAGTGCTCTATAAGTAAGCAGCGAACTAGCTAACTTATGGTTGGCCCATTATGAATTAGCTTGCGTTGCACAAAATATGATGACTCTAATAAAAGAATAAAAAAATTAACGTATACATTTTTTAGATCAATATTGCCAATATCAATATAGTATCAAACATAAACACTAACGCCTCCCAGAGAAACAGAACATATTAATATTTTTAAATTACCCGCCGTTACACATATGGTTTTGATAATAATTCAACTTTGAAAATAAGATGTATTAGAGTAAAGAATATTAACAAATAGAAAATGGGAATTTTTGCCTCTTTGAAAACATTGAAAAATACACAAACCAGGCAAACGTTATTTACCAAACTTTTTGTACAACGTTGTATTAAGCTGTTGTAGCAAGATCAAAACTTATCGAGAAGAAGTTAGTTGTACAAAAAACAACAGACTAAAATCTGTACAAAATATGATTTAATTTATAAGTCAGTTGTAAAGAAGGAAGCTGAAAGTCAACTAAATGTTGAGCTAGTTAAAAAAAATCCGAACGGGAACTTTCTTTTAGAAATAACTTTTACGATAGCTCTTATGTCATGGAAAAATGTTGTGCTGGTAGGTCCAGAATTGACCCCCTCTAAAAATATGTACTTAAAGAAGGAAAAATTTTTATCAAAATGCAGATATTTAGGTAACATTTGGCACTAGGGTTGTCATATACCAAGAGTCAAATAACTGGACAATAGAAAAAATTCACCTGGATTTTAAAAAAATAACTGAATAATTTTAAAATTCACTTAACTATAAGAAAAAATAAAATTTTATTTTATATTTTTTACAATAAACGAAAACATAAAAAGCAAGCGTAACATTTAGAATTCAGTCTTATGGCATATAAAAAAATGATGTCTAAATCAGGGCCAGTTCACTGCAGGTGGCCTGCTGACTTTGAGAGTTGGAACCAATTTATTTTGGTTTTACAATGTTTTGTTAAGAAATGGTTGACATCTCGAGTCGTTGCAACGCAATGTTTCTGTTGTTGTTGTATTGTTGTAGAACGCTGCTAACGTATACATAAATTCGCATAGGTATATACATAAGGGGTATAACTTATTCCCATTTTTTCCAAATATCAAAATGGACCTGGCATAGTCGAATAGTCCATTGAAAATCCTATTAATTGTTCGCGGTTTTCAAAAAGGTCACCCACAAAATGTGGTAAAGTTGGAAAATTATTTTTTTTTTTTTATTTGTACTTAAACATTTAGCCAATTATTTAGCAAAACAACACACACTTTAAATTTGAAATTCATGTC
Organism: Pollenia labialis; assembly: GCA_949318255.1. Lineage (NCBI taxonomy): Eukaryota > Metazoa > Arthropoda > Insecta > Diptera > Polleniidae > Pollenia > Pollenia labialis. The sequence goes on from OX439141.1 coordinate 113,281,540, forward strand.
CTTTACTTATTAAGAAACTTGTTAACTTTTTTTTAATTGATTAATAAAATATTTAAAATTTAAAATATAAAATTTATTATTATTTATTTAAAATTTTTTTATTAAATTGTTTTCTTTAGAGATTTTATAAAGTCGCTTTTGTGGGTGAGGTTTTTATTTTCCAACTACCCAAACAAATTGTTTTCGTAAATAACACAATATTCGCCATCGCGTAGTGCTAAGGCCCTAATATACATATTAATTTCAAGCTCATACACGGCCATGTTACAGAAATCGAAATTGGGTGAAATTGAAATCAAGGCAGATTTCGTATTGCATTTTTTTGGTAATTACCGTAGTTTTTCCTGAATTTAAGATTAGTTCTAATAAAGATAAGCTGTACCTTAGTGTCATTTCACAAAAAGTATTGCTAATTGTAATGAATAACACTGCTTTACAAATTTTAAATTTGGAAAAATACCAAGAACGCCACATGCCTAGATAAGTTAATTGGGACCTCCTGAACACGAAAAACGCTGTAATTTTTTTTTTCTAAGTACCGTTTTTTAGATAACGGTACTTTTGTGTTTTTCGGTGTATGGTCCCACTCAAACCCTTGTGGAGCCCAGCCGAGAAGTCCGATCGAGATAAATGGTACATCGTTGCAAAGGTAATTGAATACCTTTTTTGTCGATATGTCGGAAATTTCTATCTGATAAGAACTGGCTGAGTTATGGTACCTCAAAATTAAAAATTCGCCTATTTTTTACGTTTTTTTGAAAATTTTTCATTTTTATTTCGTTTTTTTTCTAAGTTATAGTAATGATCTGGAATGTTTTATTTTTTTACCTAATAGTTTATTTAATTACCAACATTTTAAGTGTAATTTGAAAAAAATCGGATAAAAAATAAAGTTTTTATTAAGGATTTTGTGGAACGACAATATTTTCATCTTCATTGCTCACACACTATATTCGGCGTAAATTCAAAAAATTTAAATTAAAATGACGAGCGACTTGAACTGTTGCGTTTTTTTTCGGACGCATCTTCGCGAATGAGGAACCAACAATAGTCCGCCATCATTTGTTCGTCCCACCAGCCTTTGTAACGTCTCTCGATTTCTTCAATTTCTTGGTGAAATCTTTCACCTTGTTCATCACTTTCGGAGCCCAAGTTCGTGGGGAAAATATCCAAATGACTGAATAAGAAGTGTAATTTAGGTGTCATATTTGAACCTTAAGGTTAAAAAGAATAAATTTTAAAATAATAAAGGCCTTTTTGATATACATGTATTCACTCAACACTTACCAATGGCATTAAATTTTTGCAGTAATGTATCGATCTTCTCTGCGTAATCAGGACTTCTGTAGTTTCCCAAAAAGTTGTGAACGATGTGCTGGAATTCTTCCCATGCCTCCAAATGAGCTGGACCTAAACACTCATTAAATGATTGGTCACCGTACAGAGCCCGAATTTGAGGTCCATCAAATATACCAGCTTCAATTTTGCTCGCTTTGGCTCTCGGAAATTTTTGTTTAAGGTAATTCATGGCAAGACTGTCTTTTGGCATCTTTTTTACAATATTTGTAAATAACCCAAGCTTTATATGTAATGGAGGAAGTATTATCTTCTCCAGAGGAATGAGTGGGTCATTTTTGATATTGTACTCTCCGTGCGTACGTCCACTTCGCTCGGGCCAAACTTTTCGGGTGTAGTGATTCTGACGGTCACGGCTGTCCCATAGACATAGAAAACAGGGAAACTTCGTATTGCCCCCTTGCAATCCAGATAGTATGGCAACTAATTTAAAATCAGAGCAAACTTTCCATTGATGTTGGTCATAATGTATGAGATCGAGAAGTTCTTTCATTGCTTCGTATGTTTCCTTTATGTATTTTCCATATCCGATTGGAATTGATGGTTTCGTATTCCCTTTATGAAGCAAGACTGCCTTCAAACTATCCTTGCCTCCATCCATAAAAAGACGCCATTCCTCTGGGTCATAATTTTGTTGGAGAGCATTGAAAAGACCACATATGTTGGCACAAAAACAAAAGTTTGCCGTTTTTGCGAAGAAAAGTGCAAGTTGTTTGCTGCGATCACGGTAATATGTAACACGTGTCTCAGGAGCACAATATCCCCACTCTTGTAATCGTGATGCAAGTAGTTCAGATTTCGATTTCGGCAAATACAAATCTCGGCACAAATCATTGAGCTCGGCCTGAGTTAGTAAATGGGGTTTCTTATTTGATTGCATTTCTGCTTCACTGCACTCATCTGATGAATCATTTTTTATTGTTCTTTTTCGTATTTCTGTGGGGCCCGCTACAATCAGCTGCGGTTTGGGGCACGATACGGAGTGCGGCACTGGTAGCGTCACCGAGCTAACAACTGGATAAACTGGTTCAATTCTACGTCCGATAGCCTTTTCCGTTAAACAGAAATAATAATCAGTTGTATGGTTGATCTGGTTTCTCCATTGCATTGGCTTTCCAAATGTGAAGAAACACTCTTGACCCATAGCAATTTTATTTAAAATTGTTCGGCAGTTGGTACATGTACTATTCGGTGTCCACGGTTTGTCGAGAGACGCAGGTCGAAAACCGAAATACTTCTTATACGCTTCAGATAAATTTTTCGTATTCATTTTTCGCATCAAATGTTGTGATTTTTTTTTCACAAGAACACCACAAACATAACAAAATTCGTTGGGATCGATTGTGATGATAGTGATAGTGATGAACAAGGTGAAAGATTTCACCAAGAAATGGAAGAAATCGAGAGACGTTACAAAGGCTGGTGGGACGAACAAATGATGGCGGACTATTGTTGGTTCCTCATTCGCGAAGATGCATCCGAAAAAAACGCAACAGTTCAAGTCGCTCGTCATTTTAATTTAAATTTTTTGAATTTACGCCGAATATAGTGTGTGAGCAATGAAGATGAAAATATTGTCGTTCCACAAAATCCTTAATAAAAACTTTATTTTTTATCCGATTTTTTTCAAATTACACTTAAAATGTTGGTAATTAAATAAACTATTCGGTAAAAAATAAAACATTCCAGATCATTACTATAACTTAGAAAAAAAACGAAATAAAAATGAAAAATTTTCAAAAAAACGTAAAAAATAGGCGAATTTTTAATTTTGAGGTACCATAACTCAGCCAGTTCTTATCAGATAGAAATTTCCGACATATCGACAAAAAAGGTATTCAATTACCTTTGCAACGATGTACCATTTATCTCGATCGGACTTCTCGGCTGGGCTCCACAAGGGTTTGAGTGGGACCATACACCGAAAAACACAAAAGTACCGTTATCTAAAAAACGGTACTTAGAAAAAAAAAATTACAGCGTTTTTCGTGTTCAGGAGGTCCCAATTAACTTATCTAGGCATGTGGCGTTCTTGGTATTTTTTGGCTGTAAACCAGTGTAATAAACGAGAACAATTTATATCGATTTTGTACGTTACTTTCATCGCACTATACGATTTTGTTCGGTACAAAATACTAAAAAGTAATTTTTCAAAATGAAATAAATTTTTTTAACTGGGTAAATTGTAAATTAGCCAAGACCCAGAAAAAACTGGAGAATCCAGGCCACTCCAGGCCGTCTGGCAACCCTATGTTGCACACATAATCTTAATCTCATAACATAATAGCTGCGTTCATTTACCCCAAAATATGTACATATTTATACTAAATTTTACTGAAATGCGTTCGCGTACACATAAATTAGCAAAGGAGAGCATCTACTGAAAGATTTAAGTGACACTTGTCAGCAAAGAGCCTGCTAATTTTTACTGAACAAATGTTTGCCTATTAAATCCAGTAGAAAACAAGAACATATATATGGTGAACAAGCAAAAAGCATACAATTTGTAAAAAAAATTATAATAGAGCAAAAGCTGAATAAAAAGTGCAGCATAAACTAAAAACTATTTTTCTAATAGGCATTTTTGAAAAGTAAATTAAATTTAATATAAATAACATTGCATTAATATTTTAGAGATGCAAGCCCAATAAATATATGAATACTTCCTGCATATTATTCAGGGTACCGAACATCAAAAACCAAGTATTCATGTATGTTATTTAACTAGAAACAAAATTAAAAGTCATGTACAAACCAAACAACTCTAAAAGCTTCCACAGAAGTTCATTTAATAAAGTACCAAAAACCATATATAGTGGGTAGTTTGAATAACACATATTTTACAACACTAAGCTTTTTAGCGGTCATATGTTTGAATTACCCAGCAAGTTTTTGCAATTTTTTCGTTCGTTTATTTTTCGTGCAAGAGCCAGTTTTGAGAGTAAAATTTTCTTATTGCCTTAAAAAAGTTATATGTTATTACTGTGGTGAAGGATATCATGTGGTCGGACTGGACTAATTATACTTTATTACTTGCTTAAGTTTTAAAACTTAACTTGAAACTAAAAACGTGTAATAATATTATTTAAATTGTCTGCTGTTTCATTTATGTCGCATAACTTTGCCTATTAAAAAAATGGGTTAATATCTTAACCACATTTAACATAATGGGCTAACTTTCACTTCGAAAATATCCTCGAAAAATGTAATAAAGTCTAAAGAAGTCGAAAATATCCTCGAAAAATGTAATAAAGTCTAAAGATTTGAACAAGTCGATGAAAGGAAAAATTTTAAAATAACGACTTTACGTGCTGCTACCGTTAAATGGATGGAGGACATATTTGCTATCTTCATTGTAAAAACTATTTTAGTTTTATAAAAAGAAAATTCGTTTAAAGTATAAAAACACTCAAACTCTATTTTTATCTATTTCTAACTTTTAAGACATTTGCACAATTTCTCATCCACCCAGTACAACCATTACAGCTGGATTATCCACAAATAACCTGCTATAAATTGATATTGCAAAATATTTTACATTCAAGACAACTTAATTAAACACATTTAAATATAATTTAGATAAAACAAATTCAAACCTACAATTCTTTACCACCGCTATTTTCGCAGATAAATAAATGTATAAATAAACTCAAAGAAAAAAAATATTTCAATAATTGTGACAAACAAAATGTTTCCAAATTGATAGAAAAGTTGGAGAGCAAAGGAATGAGACAGTGTGGAAAAAAGGCCAACTTAAATACACATCATTAAAAACAATTAATGAAAATCCCCAGCATTAAGTGTTTTCATTAATGCGTTGACATTTGGAAGAGATAAGACATTAAAAAGCAATTATATTGAGACAAATCAGCAAAACATATGAAAATATTAATGTGGGATTTTGTATTAAATGCAAGACATTAAATGGTCATAAAAACACCAGCTGAAGTAGATAAATGTTCGACTGAAATGGCTGATTGGCTCTCTACGTAAAACACCTCTTCTGACACACACAAAAACTTTTATAAAGACACAAAAATATCTTTTACAACTTTTGACAGAAAAACTTATGAAAATAAAAAATAAAATATATAAAAAACGACTAAATCTCTTTTATTTGAAATTCCAAGCAAAAATACAAAAAGGAAAAACGCTATAAAACTGCTCAATTAATATAAAATTAAACACAAGTTTTTGTGAACAAGTCGTTTGAAATGTGTTTTTTAGTAAAAAGTCGTAAAAAAAAAGAAATTAAGGGGAAATTCTTTTTTTTAAGAAAAATTATTTACTGTGAGTTTTCATTTGTTAATAAAATGTTTGAGACAATACAAGGCTTGTTTTTAAACAAACAATATCCATATGGGTACATCGAGTTTTCATATTGTCGACTTTATGTGTGTTTCGAGAAATGTTTAAGTTTGAGTTTCTTTTGCAATAATTATTCCTATCTTTTGAGACATTTATTTTATTTACAGCTGCCAATAAGTTCATAATATACTTAAAGGGTTAAATTTCACCTTAGATCTAAAAACCACTGACTATAAAGTGTTGGACCCAGTGATGCCAACAGAAGGGAATTTTCCCTTTTTCTAGGGATTTATTTTTTTAAAAAATTTCAAGCGAAGAGAAAGAAGGACAGATTTTTTTATTTTTAGACATATGTAGTGAATTTTCTAAATATTTTCTCATTTTCAATATATTTGGTGTGTGTGAAACGGTAGCAAAGTACTCATGAAAGTAAAATTTTGACACTGTTAAGGTGAATAAAATTTCACTAGCACTGGGGCCTCATATGAATTTTGACATTAGCGTAGAAATTCTTGACAATTTTAATACACCATAGAACTTTGCTACCGTTTCACACATGCCTATAATCTAAAAATACGTATATATTCGACTTGTTTTCATATAAAAATTAATATTTTTCATATACAACAGCAATAAAGTACAAATGTAGTAGTTTTTATCAAAAACCCTATAAAATGAGTGCTAGTAGCCTGGCAATCTTCAACAATTGACAAAACCATGTTCCCGAAATTCGTTGCCACCCCCTTTGCGAACTATTCTCTAACTTTTGCTATTTGCATTCGCTAAAATGTATGCGAATATTAAATGCGAATATCTAATGAATAAAATTTCTAATTAGAAATTAATTTGTAAAAAAAAAACAATCACACCTTCTAAACTAAGAGAAATAAACCGACTTATTAAAAAAACTTAATAAAAACTTTTAAGGATAAAAGGAATATTTTTTTATTTTAGTTCAGGGGAACTGAAGAACATATATATTTCAATTTAACAGAGCCTTCCCTTTTATTTGGTACCAAGTTAGCTTGTGGAGCCCTACCGAAAAGTCCGATCGAAATAAGTGGCACATCGTTGGAAAGGTAATTGAATATGTTTCCGTCGATATGTTACAAATTTGTATCTGATAAGAAATGGTTGAGTTATAGCACCTTGATTCACTGCAATCAAGGCAATGCAAAAAGGTCCAGGAAGAACTTTCACGGTCACATTTTTTTCAGCTGAGGATAAAAAATTGACAAATATTACACTTTTAGTTTTTACCCAGAAGGATTGAAGAAGAGCTGCTGGGTGGTGCTGGTGTATTTTCAGAGGATAGAAGCAATTTCAACACACCTACTGGTTTTTTAACTACAATGATTTGAGCACCCAGTAAAAACGAAACAAATGAGTGAAAAACCAAAGACAAAAGCACACTAAAGTGATGTTTTCACAACACATGTCGTTTAAAAAAATGATATGAAAAATACTTAAAAAACTGAGTGCTTTTCATATAAATTTTACTGCACGTTCAATAACTTGTGTTTCAAAACCAAAAAAGTACTTTGACAACAAACGACGGATAAACAAGTTACAGTGCTATATTCGGCTATGCCGAATATTTGAAACCTTCCACCGACAGTTCGAATATTTCAGAAGTGATATCTATATAATATACACTTATTATTAACGTATCTCACAAAATTTCATGACACTTTACAAAATCTTATATATTGTTCCACCATTTATGTTAGTTTTTGTAACAAAATTATCAATTTTTTTAATCTTGTGGTTCCACATTTTGACTCATAGCTCTGAATCTACTGCAGCGCTTTTGCTGGATTTCAATCCTAAGCGGTTTAGGATAACTAGAAGCAATTTGACACCATAACATGTCGGAACAACAAACTACAATACTATAATTCAAATCTAGAACAACTAAATCAAGTAAGTTCCTGTAAACAATGGTGGAAATTTACGAATAGTTTAAAAACTCGATCATATACAGTACGTAGCAATTTAAATGCCGACGACTTTTTTCAGCAGTTTAGCAGTTTTACTGGTGTTTGCCATACAACATAGACCCATTTCTTGATTCACGGTCAACTCGTTTTTGTTTGAAATGGTCTGAAGAAAAATAAAGCACATTGGCAAGATGGTATCAGTTACGAATTTTATAAATACGCCCCCTTTAACTTTATTAATGAACTTCTGTCAGTCCTGAATGTAATATTTCTTACATAAAAGATCCCTGCTAGCTTAAAATCTTCGATTCTCATGCCTCTTTTGAAGAAAGGTGATCCTAACTGCCCCGCTAATTATCGTGGTTTGTCACTTATCAATACAGTTTGCAAAATCTTTAATAGTATACTCTTGAATCGTATCACTGACTCGATCGATAAAAACAATGTACTTAAGGAGCATATAGACGACATGTTTTTGTCATCTGACATGTCAAATTTTCAAGTCACATGTAATAGTGAATGTCTGTCAAAATCGCCGTTTTACATAAAGTTTATAATATTCGGTCACAAACGTACATGTAATTTGCTTCTGACATTGTCTCTGTTTTTTTCGCATTGTTATTGCAGAAACCAAAGTAGTGCTCGGTTTTAAAATAGCTTGCTGCCGCCTTGAAATTTTTTATTTGCGCCGTAAAATAGTTTAGCCATCTTAACATTTTTTTCTTTTAATTCAAAGATACCAATTTAGGATTTTATAATAAAACGTTTTTATTTATATATTCACATAAATTCTATTCAATGGTAAGATGATCAAACATATCTCGGTATCTTAAAAAATTAACTTCAGCCGGCTAATGATTCCGTCAATAGTGGACGCCGCTGCTGGTTTCTTCCCGGCATAGATTTCTGATGTCAGATGGTTTGTCAGAAAAAATAGAGCACGCTCTAATTGAAATTTTGTCAGATGACTTTGCGTCTGACATGTATGTATTTTGCAGTGGGAAATTTGACATGTCAGATGACAAATACATGTCGTGTACGGTCGCCTTTAACGAATACCAAGCTGGATTTAGGAAAAATTATTCTACTATCGGCAACATATTTAATATTATTAATAAAGTTGATCTGTTGATTATTATACATACGGCATCAACAAATAAATAAGAGTTTTGAATTGATTTTTATTATTGATATAAAAATATAAAGATCAAAAATAACTCTTATTTCTTGATTTAAAAATATAAAAATCAAAAATAACTTTTATTTTTCATTTAAAAAAATAAAAATCAAAAATAACTCTTATTTTTGATTGTTAAAATAAAAATCAAAAATTTAAATATCATGCAATATTTTGGATGCATTTCGCCTAAAAATCAATATGTTGTAATTAAAAGTTTTCTACAATGTTCATTTATGTATGATTTATATCTTCAAAAATTGAAAAATAACTCTTATTTTCGGTCCCTGCAAAAAAGTGTTTGAAATACGTATAGTTACCTCAATATTGCTTAAAGATCATGTTCACATCTTTTAAGGCCTTAGCTTCTTCTTTTTAAATCCGCTAAGAAATTCAAAATCGGTTGACATTTATCAATGTTACTGGAATTTTTTACCCGTAACTCGAGATTTTGATGGTGTTTCGCTAATTTCAAGGACAGAGTCTTATTGTACTCGACAAAACCTACAAGAAAAAAATTATAATTTCCCAGGTATTTCGATTTCATTCTTTTTTGTATCATTGTTTCTTAAAGCTTATCAAATTTCGGCTGCGCAGCTTTATATGTAACGCCGTTTGTTGTAGAAAAAACAACAACATTAAAAAAGTTGATAAGAAAAAGGATTTACTACAACAACTACAACTTTACAAATGAAGATAAAAAACAATTAAATTGTTTGTTGTAGAAACGACAACCCCTATCGAGGTATTCTGTTAGTTTTTTATAATTCTGCAAACAAAGAGGAATTCAATAAAATTAAAACATGGTTGTAACAGGAAAATAATTAACAGAATATGGGCACTTCCTCAGAATGGAAAAATAAAAAGTTGATTATCATCGTCTTTTATTGTTTTTTTTTTATATATAAAAAAGTCTATGTTTTTATAAAAGAATGGTTTCATAGCATATCTCAGCTGTTTTACTTGAGGAAATTGGGCTGGAAACTGGAAAATTTTATATTTGACTTTTAAGCTATTTCTAAAGACATTTTAAAGAATAATAATTCTATTCTAAGATAATTATCTTACATGCAAAAAATATGTTATGTTTGCACTCTTTCATTTTAATTTCTCCATTACAATCAATTGTAAATTGAGTGTTAAGTTTTTTGTTAAGGAAATTTGAAGATATTTATGGGAAAATTCATGGTGATAAAAATAAAAAGGAAACATATGGAAAAATTGTACGTTCATGACCATTACAAAAGCCAATTAAACAAAAACGAATAGATATATTTTATTTTGTAAATACTGGATGGCGACCTACATTAATATACTTTTAAAATAAATTAATCACTTCCATTACGCAGATTTTTACATTTTACTACTGTCAGCCAAAGTTGACTTATATTTTGCGTACATTCGTGACCACATGTTTATAACTATCATTATGAAAACTTAAACTGGATGAAATGCTCCATTTGCACTTAACATAGAGCTGCCAAAAAACTATCGAATCGCAAAAAAATTCTAGTTAAAGTTTTGTTTTCGTTATTATTTGTACATCGAAAGCGTACAAACGTACGTTCGTGACCCCAGGAAATGTCCATATTGTCTCTCTCTCTCTCTCTCTCTCTGGTTCCAGGGGTAAGTACTTAGGATCATACTAAAATAAATGCATACACCATAAAACATTTATTAAGTATGAAAAAAATATTGGGGGAATTATCATGTCAAATTTATTTTGGCTTTTATTAGAATCATACTGCAAATAAAGCAACTAGTTTTAAACTATCATAAAAATGCATAAATATTAATTTGTTGGGCTTCCTTGACAACCATACTTTAAATACGAAAGTTTGATATGTGAAAAAAATGCAACTACAGGGTCCGCCAAATAACTTTCTTTTTTTGAAAATGCTATAAAAAAAACTACGGAATATTTTCCTAAATTTCTTTTTTTATTTGAAAGTACAATCCTTCTAGTTAATAATGGAAAATAAGTTCATTCAAATGGCTGCCTCGGCTGGCCATGTAGTAGCCGGCACGATCGGTCCAATTTTTAAGCACATTATCGATTGTGTGCAGCTGTATTAAACCAATGGCTTCGTGAATATTGTCCTTTAAAGTGTCAATTGTCTCTGGCTTGTTGGCGTAACACTTATCTTTGACGGCAAATAATAGTCCAACGGTGTCAAATCGCAGCTCCGAGGTGGCCAAACGACATCAGCTCCGCAGCTGATAATGCAATGTTCAAAAACAGGGCGCAAAATATCGAATGCAGCTTCGGCTGTGTGGCAAGTAGCGCCGTCCTGTTGAAACCAAATGCTGCCAATATCCCCCTCTTCAATTTTTGGTAACAAAAATTTGTTCACCATGGCCCGGTAACGATCGCCATTGACTGTAAAGGCCACTCCTTGTCCATTTTCAAAGAAAAATGGCCCATTTATGCCTCTGGACCAAAATCCGCACCAAACATATGCGTGCGTGTTTTCTGTGCCCCAAATGCGACAATTTTGCTTGTTTAAATATCCGCCGTGATCAAAATGAGATTCATCTGAAAAGATGATTTTTTTTTGGCAAAATCAACATTTTCTGTAAGTAGATCGCAGGCCCACTTATCGAAGCGAAAACTCATATTTCCCAGCGTTGTTCAAGCGTATACACAGCCATATTTGTTCAGCGGAAGGATAAAACTAATTATCTGTCGAATTAGACATGAGCTTAGTGTTACCATTCACGAAATAAGCACTAGTTGAAAAAAAAACGTTAGATGGCGGACCCGTTAGCTTAAAGTAAAAAACAAGTAGTACATTTCTAGCTAAATACTAGTTACTTTGTATGCAGGGTAGTCCTTGATTTTAGTTTTGTGAGGAATTGAGAGTACTTTAAAAGCTCACGCTTTTACAAATTTTAGCAACACACTCTGTTCGTTTAAAAAGTTATTTAAAATCATCTGTTGTTTATTTTTTTTATTTTTAATAAAAACCAACAAACAGTCATTCATATGATTCAATCATTTGTAATTTTTTTTCTATTAATTATTAGGACTTTTATGTGACATTAAATTATAATGTGTATTTGTGTTCATTCATGTATGTTTGTATGTAGTATGTACGTTAAGACATTTTTCCCCGTTCAGACCATAAATTTGGGGGCGACATGTAATAAATTTTAGCTCCTGGACAGAAATTATGTTTACATACGCAATAAATACGTCTACATAAAAAAGAAATCAAATAAAATAATGTGATCATTAAATACACATATAGAGAGGTAACAACGTCAACTTAACATGACATTTGGTATATGGCAGAAATTTGGAAAAATTCTGTTTTAATAACAAAAAAAAAGCTATTAAATTTAAAGATCACATAATTCCTTAAAAAGTCATGAAGTATTCTTAGGAATTAACTTTGTTATAAGGAATTCAAAAGAAAATAATAAAAAATGGATTAAGCTTAAAATTAATTAAGGTGACACATAATTTATTAAGGTAACTCATAACAAAGGAATTCTAAACTTTTATAGATATTTAAGGTGTTAAGGATTAAAAGTTGATGTTTGTTATGAAAGAAATTAAAACAAATTCACACAAAACATGTTAAATTTAAATCTTGCAACTCTTGTAGGAGTTTCTTAGAAAACTGCTTAAATTGAAAGACATCAACCACCCCTTGATCGAATAACTATGTATATAAGGTAAAAGGACAGTAATAAATATAAAAACCACAGCAAATTCAATTAGCTCACGAATTACATGTCATTTAATGTATAAAAATAATATCCAGTATATGGCCTTCGTCATATACAGCTTCCTAACGGTGCGTTGAGTGTTGGCTTCTTAATTATCAATTATTGCCGGTTTTTCATCATAGACCAGTAGAAAGATTCCAAAATTTTTTGTGGGCATTTGTGAATTTGTCGATTTTTAATTTTTGGTTAGTTAGAGACTTTTGCGTTTCAGGTAACGATATGTATATTATTTCTCATTTCTTTGTGTCATTCCCTGCACATTGTAATTCGTATTATGATTGTTCACATACCTGTTAAGCCAAAAATTAACGCCATTGCTGAAGATTATTTGAATATAGAAATCTCGTACGACTTCCAGTTGATTCTCAGCCCGTCGTCCACCGAACACATGATGCAATTGATGATCCGCTAGCTCTAATTCTTGAACCAGCTGGATCTGTTATGGATGAAGACCAAGATGTTTTCTCACAATTTTCCAAGTAGAGACTGGCAGAGACCGAGTTGCTGTCACACGCTTGTTAACAGCGACGATTTCTTCTTCTGACAACACGGTACGGGGCTCGATTAGGATGACTATTATCCATGAATCGACCCGCAGTATTGCATATTAGCCGCTCAGATGGTCAGCTATGCGTACCGTAAACTCGACGAAATGCTCTCTAAGTTTGGGGAACAGAGCACGATTTTTGGAAATAAATTTCCACAATTTGTGAACGCTGTTCTGGTCTAACCCTTTGCATAGTGATTTTCTAAAGTATACTGAAAAAAGTCAAAACTCTTCATTAGCATTACAGCTAGTTTTACAGTTAAACCCTATAGGAAGTTCTATACGTTTAAAAAAATACCCTATATAACAATATGGTGGATCAAAGGCCAGTAGGTTTAATTTTTCTATTTTAACAAAAAATTATAGCATTTTAACTTATAATGAAAAAATCTTAGAAATATTTCAAATTTGTCCACCATTATTGATGTGGGTCAACTAGTTTTTTATCTTCTTAATAAAATTATTAAAATAAAAAACGCTTTAATCACACCTTTAAATATTGCTATTGACAGCTTTGATTTGAAAAGATCCCCGATACAAAACGACCAACCTTATAATCAACAAGTTTATTTTTTTGTTTGGTTTTGCCTTTCAATCCAGTTACTAGATGTTTCACTTGAAATGTGTGACAAATATGCCGTTCTGGGAGTGACAATTATTTCGAAATTCCATCTAGTTAGACATCTTGACATATTCATCTACGGATACTAATACTATCCATTAAAATCTAATGAAGACTTTTTAAAGTCTTTTATATACAATTTTAATCACCTGTCGTTTTTTTTCTTGTTCAAAATTTTACTGTAGCCAATATTTGTACCACTTTGCATAATTAATGACTTAATAACTTGGTGAACTAAAAACACACTTTTTCTCTTTTGAGAAACGAACAAAAAGAAGAAAAAGCACAAAAAATCAGACGAAAACAGCACAACAAAACCCAACCCACTAAATATAGAAAAATAAGAAATAAAAAAAAAGAGTGAAAAATACCGCAACCATATCAACTTATCAAATCACCACAACACTTACAAAAACATTATTATTTTTAAGCTTTTTATATGCAGAACACTTAAGACAATTTTCAACTAATTACGCCTGCAAGTGGCAGTCAGCTTGGACACAACCGACACCAATAGCATCCAATGCCATGAAGTATGAAGCAAGCTGCCGGGCTGCGGCTCGACCAAATGGCAGGCATGGAGACAAACAAGGAGAAGAACATCAACTCCAACACCAACTTAACAGGCAATTTAAGAAAAACGTTACAACAAATAAGCAAACGAAATGAACAGACAAACGAACAAAAATACTGAATTTGATTAATTGTTTGCAACTCAATGCAAAAGATACAACATATTTTTTCGTTTTAAGGCAATAATCATTATGTTAAACCTGTAGAAAGGGATTTAAAAGAGTTAAATTTTTGTTTAGGAACGATTGGGTTTAAATAAAAAAAATAGTAGAGAACACCTGTGCTTTTCTTATGCTAAAACTGTTATGGTATAGAAATGTTGTCTGGAAAAAACATGTCTCAGCCGTCTCTTTTCCATGGGACCGCTTTCTTGTCAAAATCCCTCCCCTCGCAAAAATATTATGCAAAGAACTCTATATATATTTTTAGGGTTTCTAGTTTAAGCAAGAACCTCTATAAAAAATATTTAGGAGTGTTAGCATTTAAAAAGTAACCAGCCAAGGTGATAAATTTTAATCAGCATACAAATGCTACATTCCCTTAACACCACAATATTGAAGAAGGTAAAAGGCATTTGTGATGACACACCTATCATTTAGTATACTGATCAAGTCGGAATTATTTTTTGAAACGATGTCCGTCCGTCCACCTGCTCATTAAAACCTTGTGTCACCTTTACGCAATTTAAGAGATAATTTAATACAATTTGGTATATAGATTCGATTCTAATTGAACCAATGACCAAGCTCACTGAAAATTGTATGAATCGTTCAACAGTTTCACTTAACTCCATACAAGCTTCTGTCTAGAATATAGTATTTATGGCTATAAACATAACATGTTGTTGGTATTGAGAATTTGTGCAACCCAACAATATTTTATTGCAGCCTTAATCATCTTCTAAAAATAAAAATTAAATCGACTTTTTCTAAAATATACTCTAGAACAATGCTGTTCACATTTAAAGCCGATTTTAGTTTAAACCATACATTATTTTGACTATGAGTATGGGCCAATAACTACTTAAGAGCGACTGTAGGCTTCTGGTTGGCTTTATAACGGGTCACTTTTGGATGGCAGTATACGCCAAAAGGGCGCGCCAACTGACTAGTGACAATTGAAAATTCTGTGGGGTACCAGGGGACATATAATCAGTGGAGCACATACTCAGCTACTGTCCGACACTTATACGCTCCAGAGCGAACTGTCTGGGCGATCTTTACTTACAAGATTTAGGGAAACCCTCTGGAATTTTAGTACTCTAGGTATAATCTCAGCGAACTAACCTTTTCATTTGAGGGTTATCGTACATCGTGAAAACGCGAGGGACCAACAAGGTCTATGCAGGGTGCGTCCGGCCACCTAACCTAACCTTACCTATGGGCCAATAACTTAATTATAAATATTAGCATTGCTTTAAAATTTGGAAACGATAACTTTTATAATAGCTGATATATCATGGCACAATTTTGTACTGATTGGTCCAGAATTGCCCATAGATCTTACAGTAACCATCTTTCTTAAAACACTTTAACACAATATAACCTCATATACACGCAGAGAAAAAACATATTTAAATATGGTCACCTCCAACAATACTATGTTTAAAGAAAATGTTAACCATATGATGTATAATTTAACCATATTTTTTTCACTATATAACCCAGCTTGCATTACAAATTAGTAGTCTTAAAACTTCTCCATGGTGTTCTCCAGTGGATTAGCTTTGAAATCGATTCAAAACGAAAACATGTCGTTAAAAAACGAAGACATGTCGTTTCACTCTTTTTAACAATGACATGGTCCATACTTGGATTACATTGGGCCAGCCCAGGATCAAAATGGATCATGTTGACCAATTAATTTGTTGTACTCGAATTTAAACTATTCCAACAATCAATAATTAGCTGCAAAAAATGAATTACAAAATTAATTGACGAAAGCAAATTATTAATTACAATGGCCAATATTCAGTATTGCCCTGTATTAAATTCGGTTGTGATTCTAACCATTTGTACTAATTTTAAGAGCTAAATTAAATAAGTTATCATAACTAATAAAAGAATTGAAGGAATCATATTTCAGTTAGAATAACGTTTTAATAATCAAGCGTTAATTCTCAGTTAGAACTACACACAACATTTTTAATGGTTGCAATAATAAATTATGTTACTTGATGAATATTTTATTACTGCAACCGTTTCCCAACCAATTTGTTTTCTGTGTGCAAACACCAAAAAAAATAAACATCGTTTCAGGGTGCGTCTGCCGTACGCTAAATAATGTTCGGTTTATTTGCGAACACTGACTCTAAGCATGCAATTAAAATGTGATGACCGATGAACAAAAGATGTATTCAAGGTTTACGAGCCTAAAACGCTATCACAGATACTCAACTCCATCTAACATCCTTATTATTTATACCACATATATTTGACCGAGAATGGAACACAGCTCTCATGTGTGGGTCGTTGCTTCAAATTCTAATTTGGAGATTCTCAATCGTATGCAGGATATGGCGAAGATTCTCATTGGTGACAGTAGGGTATCCAAATCTATTGACTCCCTTCAGCACCGTCGTGGATATGCCTGTTTTATCGACACTACGATGGGATGTGTTCTGATGATATTAGGGATCTGGTTCCAGAAACTCGTACTTTTGTTCGTAATGACGCTTGGCCGGTGCATCGTATAAAGCATTACGGGGAAAACTTGTTCTTTGGCCGGACTGTTCGTATGTGCAACAATCTTCCTTCCTTCTCACTCACTTCCCTTCATCTAATTAGTTCAAGTCGAATGTCCACAGGCGCTACTCCATTTATCATCCTTCCCAAAGCCTATTTTCCTAGTTCCAATACAATGCAATGCAATAATAGGGGTCATGACCTGAATGAAAAAAAAAATACTGAGGTGTGGGGTATCAATTATTGGGCATGATCGACTTTACTATTCTACTTATGCCCGTAATTTCTACAAAAAGAAATCTAGCTGTGTATAGAAATCTATGGTGTTAAAGCTGCCATATTTTTAAAGAAAACTGAAGATTAAAACACGTGGGACAAATAAACTTTGAAATAGGTAAATATAACTTTTAGGTACGAACACGACCAGCTTTATTTTTGTAGAAATTACGGGCATTATTTGTAACATTTAAGAAATTAAAAAATAAAGCTGATGTAAATTTGTTATTTGAAACATTGTTTGAAAATTTGCGTACGTAGCTTAGGGGGTTTAGGTCCTTTATTGACCGGCGAATTTATGGAAAGCCTTCCTCTGCAAACCCTTTTAATGGAAAAAGGAATGTTAATTCAAAAAGTTTTCTTAAAATATTTTAGCTTTTTAAGCTAACCCACTTGTTTAAACATTCGAAAGCTTTTCGAGAATCCAAGCAATATTATTTTCCTCATTTTTAAAATATTCGAAATTTAATAAACTCCTTTAAGTAGCAAAATATCTTTAAATAAATTTTACACATAGAAGAGAAAAAAACAGATAAGACCTAAAATGGTCATGGCAAGAAAATGAATATGACGACGATAAAGATGATGATGAAGATGAAGAGGAAAAGTAAACAAAATGCAAAAATATTTGTTTGAATGCATCATCGTCAACCTCAGTCTGCAGCAAAACTTGTACTTACTTACGTATCAAACATGCATGAATAGACTGAACGAATGTTTAATTTTGGCACGCGCATAAAATGTATGTGCGTATGAGTGTCTGTCTAAACTTGCTCGTACTCGTCTGATGACGATGATTCGTTGAAGCTGAAATATGTTGCACATTGCTGTGTAAAAAAGAAAGAAAAAAACAGCAATCTTTTTCTTGAGTGACTACACATGTATTTGTTTGGGTGTGTGTCTTATCTCTGTTAAAAAGAATTTAAAAAATTATATGCTACATTTTTTTTTTAATTTTCCACTTTTTGTTTAGCTCTCTGGCAATGAAGATGGTAAAAATATTAAGGATGCTAAGAATTGGGGACATATCAGACAATCGATGATTAATTCATATTCATGAGCATTCAACTGTACGCTGTGCAACACGGCACATTATGCCACAGTTTCACAATAAGTTGAAGTTGTTTGTCTTAAAAGTGTTTTTGTGTTTGTGTGCCGAGAATAATGCGAGAAATTCTTCGGGAATAAGATTCGCCGACCACAACAGCATCCACTTCACTATACATTTGGCGCCTTCCATGTTGACGGTGAAAAATCAAACAGAATCTGAATCTTAAGCAACAGGTATGTGTTTGTTTTCGAATGGTTGCAAGAACTAAGCAAACAAAAAATAAAAACGTTTGCTTTCTTTAAGACCTGCGTGTTTGGTGCACTGAAACTCATTAGTGTCTTGGCTTGTTTTATGCAATTCATATTTAAAATCCATTGGGATGCCACTATCCGTGTACGAAAAACTCACATTTTTTCTTAAGAGTAAAAATGTTTATTTATGGTTTGTTGCTATGGTCATTTGTTGTTATGATTGGATTAAGGTCATTGCTCAATTGGTTGTTGGAGGAAAGCAAAACTGAAATGTGTAAGAAAGGATTGCCAGGGTATTTAGAATTATGCAAGCCATTAAAAACTACCCCCACCACTCTAGTGGAGAGGACATTATGCGTTTGTGCTGATGTATGCAACACGTAGAACCTACCCTTCCGTACACCGATGGACATAAATAACTGATGTAAAAAAACACGTGAGAGTTTTTATATTTCAAAAGAGTTAATTTATTTGCAAAAGACAGAAACGAAGTAAAATAAAAAAAGAGTATAAAGATAAAAGTAAGTTTAACAACATGTCATACATTCATACAAAAGAATAAATCCACCAATTGTCATATGACACGTATGCAGTATTTAACGAAGAATAGTAGGAGACAAGTAATGTAATATTACAGTGTTGTAGTTAAACAATGTACCTGTTCACAATAACTTTCTGAGACGATTTAATAAAGTCCATCCGTTTGGCTGGATGAAAATGTTGTTCGGCTCTTTCTTGAAAATAGTTACGAACGGTATTATGGGTTGTTTTCGTTTACACAAATATTAATATATAGATATCGTTTCGGGGTGTGTGAGCCGAACGCAAAATAATGTTCTGTATTTCTCGAACCCTGTTTTAAAGTATTAAAATGCATAAGTTACCAGTTGATTTTCAAAACATATTAACAAATTGTGAAAATTTATGAATTATTTATGGAAAAAATAAAAACATTAAAAAGAAATCATCGTCGGTTGTACACGTTCATGGTGGCCGATTCTACATTATACTCAGTTTGAGGTACGTTCAGAGGAATCTTTGTGATTAATGAAATGATTTAGTTGTTATAATGTCAATGTGAAGTGATTAACAAATCACATCAATGTATAACTAATCATCTCGATTTTTATGTGATTAAAGCTTGACCAAGTTTTTCTGCCGAATATTATTTATTTATCTTCCTCCATCTATATGAGATTTGTTTCTTCTTAAAGCCACTTTAGTGAGGGGCTTATGTATATAAAACCTATGATCAATTCTAGACCTGCCAGTTCAAAAAAAAAAAAAAAAAAAGGTGTGTGCAAACCCAAAACTTTAAGATAATACCCTCTCCACTACTGTGGTGTGGTTATAAATATTTGTTTCGTGTTGTACGTCTGTTTGATAAATAATGGTTCTTTTAATGTTATAATTGTCCTTGGTTGAGTCCACGATCATAATTTTGTGCCTAACAAATACCAGCGTAAACTAATAATACCAATCGTGCCTATGGCAGTTTATGGTAAAATTATATTACATAAGCCCAGTTTAATCACTAGACCGATTTATTCAATTTACTCTACCTAATAATTTTTTTATAAAGAATATATTTTGTGTAATTTGAAAGCCAAAATTGCTTTTATACAATTAAACGTGTCTAATAATATGTCTACCGATTCTTCTGAATCGCATACCTGAGCAAAATCTATTATTGATACGAAATAAGTGTCAAATTAGTTTCACTAGAAACATAATAAATGCCCCTTACACGGATTTACTTATTATATTAAATAAATATATAAAATAAGAAATAAAATATTAAAAATAAAAAACAGATTCACAATAAAAGTTAATGTTGGCAACTCTTTAATAAAATTAAATTATTTTGATTTGTTTTTTTACTTCTTTCTCTGCTGTAGAATTTCTGTCGCAACTACGTAAAATCAAAACCCCGGTGGCTTATAAGTTTGTCACTGGTGTCATTTATGAAATCAAATGTGATACATTACTTAGCTAATGGAGCATTTTAATTATGACACTGTGCTGCAACTACTGTTTTCTTGCAACGTATGCAAAACACAACAAGCAATAAAACTAAAAACAAACCAACTAAAGAATTTTCTTATTTAGCTGTTGTGGCTGCTGCAATACTTCATTCATTTTAGTTGTTTTTGTTGGCATTAAAACAGATTATTTTAAAATGTGGCACAAGCACATGTGGCTGCTGTTGCATCTCTCATAATGAAGTGATTTTTAAAAAATTATTTACTTGTTTACTTTATGCCTGAATGCGTCTTCTGAATTAAGAAACCTACTAAAATATTATGCCTGCATAGCAGTGTGGCACTTGGCGCTGCCTTGTGACTTTGTGAATGAGAATTTTCAAAATATCCTTTCATTTTTCCAGCTGTCCATATTTGAATAGATTTTTACCCCGACCACCAGCATCCTTTCAAGTCTTGGAAAACAATTTCTTTGAGAAATCACAATATATACAATAAAACTGAATTTATGTTTTCTGTAATGTTTTTTGTGGTGGGTTTAATTGACCATTAATTGTGTTGTATGCCACACATTGTTTGTTGTTAATATATTTTGTTTACTTTCTTGTATTCCAATGAAATCAATAGTGATCGGTGCATTTATACTTCTATCTTTGCCTTGGTTTGTTTTTTGCTTTTGTATTAATGGGGGTGTTTTGCACCTTTCATTCTACATGACTCAAGTGTCCACCACTGTTAAGGGATCTCATTATGATATTTGATATTTTAGGTTCTTAATTGTTTTTATTGTTCATCTTGGTCAGTTAAATGTGCACTAAAAGGTGTTGTACATGTGACATTTTATTTGTGTTGTTGCTGCTGTCTTGGATTTATGCATTATTAATCTGTGACGTTGCAGTTTCAGGTTCTTTTTTTGTTGTTTTGTTGATTAAAAATGCGGGCATGCGCCTGACATCAGCTCATTTAGTATGATTTTGAAAAGATAACGTATAAACAAAAAAATCCCTTCACCTGTAATCTGATCAAAAAGGGTTTGAATTTCACATTGGCTTAAAATTAAAAGTCCATTGTCTTGAGATTTTAAACATCGATCTTTCTTCTGGTTTGCTGGGTTTTTGACACTGTTTTAAATGATTAAAAAAAATGATAAACTGTTTTATGATTTTAAGCAGGTCATGCACTTCTCCAGCTTACTGGCACAAATTAATGATGACAAATCGTGCTAGAAACACATGCCATACAAGAACACTGGTGCAATATTTATTTATTGGAACAATAGTACATTCAAGCGACTCATTTTATTAACGATAGATTGTTTTTGCACTACGTATACGGTTAATGATATTCGCAAAGAAATCGCACACTCGGGTTTTATATAAACCAAAAGTTTGATTAAGCAAATGCTACCCAAATCATGAAATATACTATTTTCAGGGCTGTGGAGTCGGAGTTGGCGATGCAATATTCGAAAGATCGATTTGAAATTTTGCCAAATCTTTGATACCTTCCATGGACAGTTGGAATATAAATTATTAATTAATCCTTATAAATGCGGACGCCAGTATTCAAATTCGTCGCGGTGTAGACCAACAGAAAGCTTTTATTTCTAGTCATATAAAAGACAATTTATTATGGACCAATGTTTACAAAATTATGTAGAATTTAAATTTCAAAAGATTTTGTTATTCGTGCTAAATTCCCAGTTTTTATTATTGATAAAAACACTTGAAATTTATTGTTGATGGGATAAGCTATTCCTATGCGCATTTCACTGGTTGCTTAGGCCAGATCATCAGGAAACTTCATCCATAAAGATTTTAGAAAAACTAAAGATATTAAACCAAATAAAAATGTTAAACGTATAAGACTTATAGCAACAGTTCTACTTGTAATAATATCAAAGTTTAAACAAAACAACATCAACAATAAACAGTGCGTTCATCTCATCTTACATTCCCCGCTACAATTAGTTGAAATTCTTTCAACATTAATTGTAGTTGTAAGTAGGTTAAGAAAAACAAAATAAAAAACAAACAACAACTTACAAAAGATGTTGTCAATTAAGTGTTTTTTAGGCCGTGCACCTGCCCGTTTATTATCAAAAAGTAATTTCAATTTTTGGGAATACAAAATTTAAATTTCAAAAGATTTTGTTATTCGTGCTAAATTCCCAGTTTTTATTATTGATAAAAACACTTGAAATTTATTGTTGATGGGATAAGCTATTCCTATGCGCATTTCACTGGTTGCTTAGGCCAGATCATCAGGAAACTTCATCCATAAAGATTTTAGAAAAACTAAAGATAGTTTTTCTAGATGAGATGAACGCACTGTTTATTGTTGATGTTGTTTTGTTTAAACTTTGATATTATTACAAGTAGAACTGTTGCTATAAGTCTTATACGTTTAACATTTTTATTTGGTTTAATATCTTTAGTTTTTCTAAAATCTTTATGGATGAAGTTTCCTGATGATCTGGCCTAAGCAACCAGTGAAATGCGCATAGGAATAGCTTATCCCATCAACAATAAATTTCAAGTGTTTTTATCAATAATAAAAACTGGGAATTTAGCACGAATAACAAAATCTTTTGAAATTTAAATTTTGTATTCCCAAAAATTGAAATTACTTTTTGATAATAAACGGGCAGGTGCACGGCCTAAAAAACACTTAATTGACAACATCTTTTGTAAGTTGTTGTTTGTTTTTTATTTTGTTTTTCTTAACCTACTTACAACTACAATTAATGTTGAGAGAATTTCAACTAATTGTAGCGGGGAATGTAAGATGAGATGAACGCACTGTTTATTGTTGATGTTGTTTTGTTTAAACTTTGATATTATTACAAGTAGAACTGTTGCTATAAGTCTTATACGTTTAACATTTTTATTTGGTTTAATATCTTTAGTTTTTCTAAAATCTTTATGGATGAAGTTTCCTGATGATCTGGCCTAAGCAACCAGTGAAATGCGCATAGGAATAGCTTATCCCATCAACAATAAATTTCAAGTGTTTTTATCAATAATAAAAACTGGGAATTTAGCACGAATAACAAAATCTTTTGAAATTTAAATTTTGTATTCCCAAAAATTGAAATTACTTTTTGATAATAAACGGGCAGGTGCACGGCCTAAAAAACACTTAATTGACAACATCTTTTGTAAGTTGTTGTTTGTTTTTTATTTTGTTTTTCTTAACCTACTTACAACTACAATTAATGTTGAGAGAATTTCAACTAATTGTAGCGGGGAATGTAAGATGAGATGAACGCACTGTTTATTGTTGATGTTGTTTTGTTTAAACTTTGATATTATTACAAGTAGAACTGTTGCTATAAGTCTTATACGTTTAACATTTTTATTTGGTTTAATATCTTTAGTTTTTCTAAAATCTTTATGGATGAAGTTTCCTGATGATCTGGCCTAAGCAACCAGTGAAATGCGCATAGGAATAGCTTATCCCATCAACAATAAATTTCAAGTGTTTTTATCAATAATAAAAACTGGGAATTTAGCACGAATAACAAAATCTTTTGAAATTTAAATTTTGTATTCCCAAAAATTGAAATTACTTTTTGATAATAAACGGGCAGGTGCACGGCCTAAAAAACACTTAATTGACAACATCTTTTGTAAGTTGTTGTTTGTTTTTTATTTTGTTTTTCTTAACCTACTTACAACTACAATTAATGTTGAGAGAATTTCAACTAATTGTAGCGGGGAATGTAAGATGAGATGAACGCACTGTTTATTGTTGATGTTGTTTTGTTTAAACTTTGATATTATTACAAGTAGAACTGTTGCTATAAGTCTTATACGTTTAACATTTTTATTTGGTTTAATATCTTTAGTTTTTCTAAAATCTTTATGGATGAAGTTTCCTGATGATCTGGCCTAAGCAACCAGTGAAATGCGCATAGGAATAGCTTATCCCATCAACAATAAATTTCAAGTGTTTTTATCAATAATAAAAACTGGGAATTTAGCACGAATAACAAAATCTTTTGAAATTTAAATTTTGTATTCCCAAAAATTGAAATTACTTTTTGATAATTATGTAGAATGTTTTTTTGTATTAAAACCCCTAAATTAGAACAAAGTTCGATTCATATTTAAATTTGTGCATTATACCACAATGCGTGTTAGTTTTTGTAACGAAAAAATAAATAAATTAGGGTGGTGGTTCCACATTTGGACACATAATTCTCATCCTACAGACATAATTTTGCTGGATGTAAATTCTAAACTGCTTAGGATAACGAGTAGCAATTTCACGCCAACAATGTCCCTCTCTTTTGGCTTTTTTTCGAATCGGACAAACGGACAGACAGACGGACATAGGTTAGGTTAGGTTCTATGGGCAGCCATTGAGAGACAGCTCCCTTGGGTCCTTTTGTGATACCCAATGCCTAATGCCTATCCCGCCAATGCCTATCCTATAAAGCAGTTACTCAGATGGCGTCACTGCAAAGTCCAACCAATTCGTCTTCCTAATGAAGAGAAGAAGCGATCTAAGTTCTATCCTGGATAGATCCTCCAAGCGGTTCCCCCAGGTATTTTTCCCTGATGCCCCGCAAACCAGGGCATTGGCAGAGAAGTACAGTCTCCTCTTCCTCCTCGTTCTGACAACTTCTACAGTATTCTTTGAATTCCAGACCCATTTTTCCAGCATGCGTCCCCACCGGCAGTGCCCTGTCACAACTGATATCACTGTCCTAATCTGGTTCCTGTTGAACCTAGTTCTCCATTCATTATATCAAGGTCATAGTGTCCTGGATATCAAGCAGATGGACTCAAAGGTCCACCGCGTATGTACAACAGGCGGACATGGTTTAATCATATAAAATGTTTTGAATTTTTGAAAATTTAAAAAATTTTTGTTGTTCACTTCACATTGCGTTGAGAAAATTTTCATATAAAATTTTTTGAATTTTGAAAATTTAAATTTTCTCAACGCAAGGTGAAGTGAACAAAAAAAATTACCCCCTTAGTATACCCACATTCACCACTAGTGTTGATAGAGGGTATAAAAAGAGTTTAAAATCAAATAAGGACCAGTATCATATAAATTTAGCATCAATGTAAGAGTAATAGTTGGAGTCGCACTTAAAAAATTCAGCGGTTAAAGTCGGAGTTAGAACTATTTTTGATGACCCCACAGCCCTACTATTTTTTTATTGGGAATTAACTGTAAAATAGCCCAAAGAAATACCCACAAAATTTTGACCACAAATTTCACATGTTTTACATTTTAACGATTGTTGATAGGGATTTGTCGCTTTAACTTTGATGAAGAAAATTTAATTCCTTGGCTTAAGTTGCAATTGATAGTTCCATTATATTAACAGGGCATTTTGCATTCACTTTAACTAAAGTTATTGACTACCATTAAGCAAAATTTAAAAGTTATTAGCAGGGAAACAGTTAATATGTTTGTTTCTTTTGCGACTAATGCAGGGAGAAACAATCAGCTTTATGCAAAGGAAAAGATAAAGTTCACGTTAGTTAGCAAATACTACAACTAAACACTTTACACAAATTTAGTGTATTGGCTAACTAAAGTGAAATACAACTTTTTTTGAATACGGCAGAATATTTTTATACCTTTAAGAGTTTTTTAAATTTTTTGGCACCGAGTTGTTAGTGCATATTTTGCATTATTGTATGTTTATAATGCATATTCCACCTAATTAAGGAATATTTTAATATATGTTGAATTATTTTCTTAAATGCTTACAAATATTGATGCAAACACCATCATTGAAAAAAGTTATGTCCGTCCGTCCGTTCGGCCGCCTAGCTAACTGTTTGTCTGTCCATGTAAACATAGGAATAAAGTCTATTGAAAATATTAAGAATTGGTCTATAAATCACCATAGTTCATTCCGCAACAGAGCCCTTGTGCCCATTAACCATCACATTTTGTAATAGGGTATTTTATTAATCGCTGTTTTGTATTAATCGATTTAACGCGATTCGAGGTAAAAATATAATCGAAACTAAATAGAACAATTTAATATTAATCGGTTAATTGAAAAATTTTAATTTGGTCTAGTTTAGAAATTTAAAAATAAGAATAAAAATTATTTTTTTTAACAAAAAAATTTTACCAAATAGAATCTGGGAATTATTTCCTTCCGAAGGTTACTTTATATTATATTAAACATTACAACATTACAAAAAACCTTTATAAAATACATAACTGAAATTTAGCTCATAGAATAAATTCGAAAAATAAAAAATGTTCAAAAAAATTTTATTAAAAAAGTAACAACAATTTAATAAAAGGTACTTTATGTAAAAAATGAGGAACACTTTTTAAATCAAAATTTAAGTTAAACTCCTAAAATAATCTTTAAAAAAGAGCAATACATTTATTGTTTGTATTGAAGAAACTTGATTAAGAAAATATTCTTTCACTTGTTGTTGACTTTGGAGAGATTGAAATAAAAACCGTATAGAGCATATTCAATTTCTCTGTTCATTTTATTGTGTTTCCAAAATTTTGGTACACAGTCTTCATTTATGTCACTTGAATCTCTTTTTGAATTTTTTTCAATTCTAATACTTTAATAGTCTTGTTAAGGTAGTCTTGTTGGGTACAATAGACCTAACCTGGTCGCGGTACCTGTCACTGTGGGGAACCTCCCCGTTCCATCGTACGAAAAATCGTAAGGTCTGGTTAAAGGATGTTTTCATTCTTCTCAAACTAATCATCCTCTTCATTTAATCATTGTGGTAAAACATTGTGTAAAAAAAAATTATGAACTTATCCCAAACTCTTTGGTTTCAGTCTTTGTACTATCAGACCTGTTCTGAAAATCACTTTAACTCAAATCACATGTGCCTACTAAAATCACACGTGTGATATTTAAGTGTCCCGTTTTTTTGTGTTTTGGTGTGATGTTCAATAGCCGAAAGCACGCCGAGAAACACAAAAGCGGTATGACTTTCAGAACACCACAAAATCACACGTGTAGTTTCAAAAGCACGTGATTACAAATCACAAACAAATTTTCGATTAATCGACATAAATTATTCGAATGGTTCGTTACTCGAAAATAAGTAATTTTAAATTATTCGAATTCCTAATCGCAAAAATTAATCCAATTAATCGAACAACTTTTAATCGTTTGAATACCCTTTTATGTAAGTACAGTAAAAATTCGATAATCCGGATAATTGATTGCAGACCCCAATCCGGATGAGCGAATGTATGTATTTATTAAAAAGTAATCTAATACGGTTGTTTGTCGCGAACTTGTTAAACTTCTTTCTAAGGCTTGATCACGTAATTCATAAAGAATTAAGAGTTTTTCTACTCCTACATCATTTCCTTCGGCCCACTTTGTTGAGACATCCAAACTTTGTACAGCATTTTAAAGGGGGAAAATTTTCATCCTCATCATCTTCTGAGGATACCTGAATATCTGATACCGTTGAGTTATTATCGTTATTCCATTCTTCTACTTCTTCGGTATTGAAATTTATTTGAAAAGAATTTTAAAGCATGTCTGATAAAAATGTAATATTATTTTCATTGTCATCTAGCCTTTCCTGCAAAACTGACAAAGGCATACCATCTTCAGAGTCCCTGTGATTTAAATAAAAATATAAATAAAAACGGCTGTTATTCAATCGGGACTATAGAGTTGCAATCAATCCGGATTATAGAATTCACAATGACTGTATTTTTCTAAGCATGCTGTGATTTGAATGAGAACGTAATTAAAAACGGGTTTTATTCAATCCGGACTACAAAGTTGCAATCAATCCGGATTATAGAATACGCAATGAGCTGCAAAATTCTCTCCGGATTACCGAATATTCCGGATTAGTGGAGTCCGGATTATCGAATTTACACTGTATAGAGATTAAATTCAATTTTAATCAGCTTACCAAATTTTATTAGAATCAGCTTAACCGTAACTCCGTAACTTCCTTATAAATGTTAACATTGCTTTAAAATTTCGCTGCAATAACTTGTATAATATTAAGAATTGGCAAAATTTTGTAATGGTAAGTCCATGTAAAACTCGTCCCTTAAGCCATTTTAAATTGAAAAAATCTAATAAAGATGCTAACTAATATTTGGCACAAATAATTATTAACTAAAATTGTAAGTTTCTTGTTAAAACATTGGATCAAATTTTTAACCCAATTTTAGCGAATTTACTTAAGCAAAATTAAACAGATTTGTAAATTAAAGAATTTCAAAACTACCGAAAATCGCGGGATCTTAAACTGTAATCTTGTAATCCCGAAAAATTTGTATGTATTTGCATGCAAATTATAATGGAAGTCAGTTGCAAAAATGACTGCAATTAGTAAATAACAACCGCTGACTGTGTGCTTTACATACAATTTTTATTCGATTATAAAACTTTAGACAGTCTCTTAATTAAATTGCTCCCAAATAAAAAAAATGCTTCTGCAACTATTCTATTCAACCCTTCACTTGTCAATTACTAACAGCAAAAAAACCAAAATTTAATTTGTTAATCATGATGTTTAAGACAAAAATGCAGTGACAGTTCATATGCCAAAACAAATTTTTCATTCAAATATTAAAACTCCAAAAAATACTTTGTTAACTGACAATTTGGCATACAATTTTTTTTTTTTTTTTGTTTAAATAAATTTTTAAAAGTAAATTATGTTTTAAGGGTCTTAACTTGTTAGCATGATTTTTCATTACATGCCTTTTTTTTTGGGCCACAGAATAGTAAACAAATCAAATGGATTTTCATTGATTTAACGATATTTTTGCAGCAGGGGTTTCATTAATGAAGATTTGAGCAAACATGCTTTAATCGCACAGAAACATGAACAATTTATAGCAAAAATTTTAAATATAAAAAAAACAATGAAACAAAAAAAATATTAAAAAATAACTTGTCGTGATGGCCGATATTATTGATGGATTTAGGGCGATTATAAGATTGTTGTCGTCATAATTTTTTTGTGGCTTTTTTACCTTGTTAAAGCAAACTACCTATAAAAATTGCGCAATCTTGAAAAAAGTTGAAAAAAAAACTTTAATATTGCAATCGCAAAATTTCAGTTTGAAATTGAGCTGTCATGTTTGTTTGTAGTTAATCATCTTGAGTTGGTTGAACATTTTTTTTTTAGATTTTTCATTATTTTTTTTTTTTTTTTTGCTGTTTGTCGTTGCTGTAATTCATGTTGGTGGAAGTTTGCCTAACTTTAAGAGAATCTACACGATGTAGGCCATGGGTGATTGTTATAGGGCTGCAAGTGATTTTTCTACTTCAAAATGAATTTTGATATTTTTATTTTCATTTTAGTTGTTGTCTGCTAAAACATAACAAAGCTTTAAGCCTTTTTTCAGTTGTTCAAAATGATTATTAGATTGACTTCTATTTAAGCAGCTTCTGCTTTATAGTTGTTGATTTAAAATTCATAATTTTAATTTTGGCAGAGAGAAAAAAATTCAGGTTAAGATGGTTTTATAAAAATCAATACAAAACTGAAGGTACTATTTTATTTAGAGGTTTTTTTTTTTTGTTTATTGTTTAAATTTGCTCAAGGTATTCTGAAATAATTTTTTTTTTTAATGTTGTTTAATGATTAAATTTGGGGGGAGCAAAAAACTTATGCATTCTCTTGAATAAATAAAAATTAAATTGATCTTATTTTTAATAATCCTGGGAATGTTTTTGGTTATTAAAACAGTTTTCAATAATTAAAAAAATATATATACATTTTTGAATTTACTAATACCAAAAACTAATACATATTTGCCTGTATTCATAAAAAATGTTTATATTTAAAAAATGTTTAAGGAACAAATTTACTATGAAAATTTTCCTTAGTAAGCGTATGTTAAAATTAATAATAGTTAATGAATCCCCCGTATTATGCTAAAATTTTTTTTCGGGGCAAAATAAAAAGTTTTGCCAAATAAATGTGCCTTTTTTACGGTTAAACTGATTCGCATGAAGTGAAAATACTAAGTGCAAACTAAAGTTAAAACTTTGATGATGGATACCGTATAGACTTGAAGGGAGTCCATTCAGTCGGACCAGCCCAACCATATGATACTCTACACCATTTGAGAATACGCAAAATGATGCTTGAAAGATTTAAAGCACAGATTGGGAAACATTTATTATAAAATATGAATGAAAATAGAGATTAATTTAAGCAATGTTATCCAACGACTTTTAAAGCAAAAATTTACTCCTAAGAATATTATAAAAAAATTTTCAAAATTTGGTTGCATTATTTATAAAATTTATGTGTAAATAATGCTTTCTCCTTTGGCTATATTCGCTTAAATTGATCAAATTTAGCAAAAAGTATTAATTACTCTTTATTTGGAAAAATGTTGTTAAAAAAAGCATTCGGAAGGACCCAGAACGACATACCCTCTTTTTATAAGGGGGTTCTTCAGAAATACAAATAAAGAAAAAAACTTACCAAAAAAAAATTGTCTACAAAGAAAATAAATTGAACAAACAAACTTTTCTGTAAAAAGTTCAAAATTGTATGTGTTTGTCGTTAAATTTATATACATATTACCAAATTCGTAGAAAGCAGGAGTGAATAAAGTAATCCTAATTCATGCGTTCGATGCCTACATGCATTCTACATATGTCCCGAGTAACTTATCCATTAAATTTTACACTGATTCTGCTTTTTACAGATTCATAAACGCATTAAAGCATGGTGTTTAACCCCAGCTTAAGTCTCCGTAAAAGATACAATTCGGAATTGTTCTATACAATGAATGCAACTTTAGCATTATTTGGTTTATTATTCTAATAAATTTTGTTTTAGGGTAGTCAAACATGTCTGCCAAATATACATATGTACAGTAGGGCAATAACTTGTCACACTTTTTGCGAATATCAAAAACGGCATAGTGTAGTCGTGTAAAACATTAAAATTTATTAATATAAAATATGAAAATTTTTTCGGATTGTTAAAAAAGTTAACGCAGGGATCGGGCTGAAGTTTTAAAACAACCATTTTTATCTCAAGAAAATTTTAAAAAATATACACCATATATTTGTACATACGTACCACTTAAATGTTATTTTGGAATTTATCCACTGCTTTAGAATTAAAAAATATGCCTGAGGTTTACAATTTATAGCGGTTCAAAATTGCTTGGAAGGTTTTAGAAATTTGCATCCCTTCGTGAGGTTTTTTTTGCAAAACGGCGGGAGAGAGGTGTTTTCATTACTAAAACATTTTTGGCCACTCCGTGGTACTATTGGTTATAGCCTTAATGTGCAGGGTGCGGCTAAAGCAGTGATGTAAGAAAAATGTAAATTCTTTGCTTGTGAATATTTCATATTTTTTTCTATTTCAGGAATTAAACTAAGGAGAATATTTGAAACGCTAGACAACTGCGCAAAGATTGTTCTAATCCCTGAAAATAATCGTTATTTTATTCGATTTTATGGTTTTAGAACAGCTCCAACGTCCAACCAGTCCTTCGTTCGTGGATTATTTCGCTGAACTTGGGAAAGTTGGAGATTCAAGAGCGTCGCAAAAAATCAGGGGACATTAAAAAGCGCACATTTTTTGAGTTAGAGAAAACGGTTCTCATTAAACTGACAATATTTTCCATAATTAATGTGAAAAATAACACATTAATCCGCACTTTGTATGTAGTGTCTCCTGGCCAACAATCTCCTTTGAAGAATCACGAAAAAAAGTGCCAATCAAAACACAGGCAAACATGGGGTTAATTTAAATAAGCAATCAGTGCGGTGACACTTTATACGAATCCACAAGCAAACAGAAGCCTGGTCATCCAAAAACGTGGACGTGGAGAAATGCATTATTAAAAGATTTTTATTAACAACAATGTTGGTCATAGATGCATGAAGCTCCATGTTCTCAAGTAGAATAAATAAAGGAAACAAATTTTAATGAAATTTTGCAAACGCTTCAAGGTTTGTAAATAAAATTTAATAAAAGCTGTAATCACTAATGTAATGGAACAAAATTTGTTAATATGACGAGCTTTATATCCGAATTTGTAAAGTGAAGCAAATATTCCCTTTAAAGTCCAAATAATCCTACCTGAAAAATACTCTCTTTATACCTTCTACTCCTAGCGGTGAATGAGGGTATACAAAGTTTGTTATTTCGTGTGAAGCTTTTTTTGATATTCATCTAAGACCCCATAAAGTGTATATATATTCGGGGTCATTGCCTTGAGTAATTCTAAGTTAATTCAGTCATCTCCGTCCTTCTTTTGAAAACACGCTCAATTTCGAAAAACTCAAAAAAAATTGTTTCTAGTTATCTTGGGTAGTTTAGGATTGAAATTCAGCAAAACCACTTGTGTAGGATAAGATTTATGAAGCCAAATGTGGAACAACCGCCCTTAAATGTTCATAATTTTGTTTAAAAAACGAACATAAATGATAGCGGATTGATATAAGATTTTGCACAAATTCGTCCTAAATAACTAGAAATCATAAAAGTAAATTTCGTGAAGATCGGTCCATTATTTACCATACGCCCCATAAAAAGCCCACTCTTAGAAAACACTTAAGTAACGCAAAGAATAATGTTGTTATGTAGAATGTGGTCAGTCATGGTTATATAAGACTATAAATTATACTGTCAAATTTCTTGAAAATCGGTTTATAATTTACCATAGGTCCCTTATAAAGACCAGTCTGGGAAATTACTAACAAAAATGCATAAAACCATAGCGCATTTAGATATTGTGGTAAAATTTGGTCCAATTTTTACCTTTATAACAACATTCATTTTCTGATAATTGATTCATAACTTGCCATAGGTCTCATTCAACCGGTCTTCCAAAAAGCATAAAACAAAAAAGTATTGCTGTATTCAAATTTGTTCCAATTTCTTTGGTCACAAGCAATAACCGCCTAAGTAGATATATTTTTCAATTTCCCGGGATCCCACAAATTCCCGCTCAATACAAATCGATGGAAAACATTATTTTGTTAAATTTGTCGTGCTCTTTTTTTTCTTAAATAAAACTGTGTTAAAAGCAAATAAATATTCTATCATTTTGTTTTAGTGTATCTATCAAAACTACGTTTCCTTTATTCAACACTAACAAATTGACAGCACTGAGATGCTGATTTTAAACGGAAGCCCGTCTTGTATGAACTTCCCTCTATACTCAACACTTATAAAACTATTCTATTTCAAGAATGTTTAAATAGTATAAAAATTAATAATTGGTAGAAAACTAAAAAATAAAAATTGCGTTTTTGAGGTATATTAGCAATAATTTTCAATCATAATTGTTTTAAAAATAAGAGCTTAACTAAAAAAAAACGGTAAGCACCACTGAATTTAGCGTACTTAAATTAAGTTTACCCTCCGGGTGCCCCGCTTTTTACGAGAAAAAGTTTCCGATTCTAGCACAGTGTAATTAAAAACGTTAAAAAGCAAATTCAAAACAAAAGCGTACGGAAATTGAATTCTTTAAACTGGTTTTAACAATTGTGTTATTTTCATAAAAGATTATTTTTGGACAGTTGTGTTATTTTGTATTATTTTTATAAAATCATTTCTTGATATTCTTTAATTAGGCTTGAGTTCATCAAATTTAATTTTCATTAAATTATTTTCACTGAGGAAGGAATTTTTTTATAACTTGGAATTTTCTTTCATTAAAATTTATTGATAATTTTTCCTGGCCTAGCTGGGATTTGAACCCGGGTTGATTCTTACATGTTTCAAGAATCACCACATTCTATCTTCAGAAAATCTTTGAGTTCCAACCACTGCACCACTGCGGTGCCGCCCAGCCAACAGTCAAATATCAATCTTTTAACCAGTAGTACTGGTGGTTCGAAATTTGCTGTTATTATCATTTAAATTTCAAATTACATGTCGCCTCCTTTTCTCCGTTTTTTCGAATTCTTTCTGTCAAGACTTTGTCTTGAAAACCTGAATACTTTCGTTTATTATGTTTTTTTGTCCACTTTCGTCGACATTTTTTATTCGTACAAATTTTTATAAAATATTATTTTTGGAAGTGTTTAATTGTCAAGAATTATTTGCAAAGTCAAAATTTCTTTAGTGAATGTCAAAAATTTTGCAAATTTGGATCTGGCAAGCCAATGATAGATTTGCTATGATTAACCTTCTTGAAGATCATTTAATGATGGCTAAAATTATAATGAATCAGGATATTTTTCACAAATTTGTTTCAATAAAGTTTTATATGACTAGAAATTGGAGCATTAAACCTTTTGATGGTCGGCCATTAATTTAACATAGATCTAAGGCGCAACCAATTATAATACTGAAATCAGTTTTTATAAAGATTGTTTAATAGTTAGTAAATCCCATATAGAGCCAACTCCTAAATTGTTCTAACTGTTTGTGGAGGGCAGTGATGCCAGGAGAAATTTAAAAAATCGTTACGTATCTAAAAAAAATCACTTTTTTCCCACAGCCAAAAAAAAAAATTACCCTATAATTTTCCCTACCTTATAAATTTATTGTTTTTAGCAACAGGCAAACACATACATATTTTGTTAACATTTTGTAAATATTGTAATAAAAGCATTTATTAACAACAAGATAAAAAAATTCAATTTTAAAAGTAACACAGTGACACATTTAAATTTAGGCAGAAACATCTCTATATATCCTTTAATCAAGAGACAAGACACAGTCAAATTTCATATTTGATTTCTAATTTCCTCATCTTTTGTCCTTTTTAAAGAACTTAACATTTTTCAAGAATACTTATTTTAATTAATTTGTTTTTTAATATAACCATCTAATAATCTTAAGCAAACTCGGTACCAAATAAAAGGGAAGGTTCGGTAGAATTTTAAAAAAATATTTACTTCATTTTCCCTGAATAAAAATATAAAGAATATTGCCTTTTCTACAATAAACTCTTCCATATCCTTAAAAGTTTTCATTAAAAATTCTTTAAAAATTCGAAATTGGGTTTTTGGTTTCCCTTAGTTTAGAAGGTCGATTATTTTTTCTCGGTACAAAAATAATTTCTATGTCGTAATTTCATTCATTAAGTATTCGCATTCATTTCAGCGAATGTGAGTGCGAATACAAATAGCAAAAATAAGAGAATAGTTCGCAAATGCGAACCCGAATTTTGGGCTTTGCAATTGTTGAAGATTGCCAGGCTGTAAGGACTCATAGTATTAGGTTTCTGTTAATAAATACTACACTTGTCCTTAAATGCTACCGTTTATGAAAAATTTTAATTTCTAAATAAAAACGAAAATTTACTCATTTTTACACAAAATATTAAAAATGAGATAATATTTAGAAAATTTCCTTCATTTGTCTTAAAACAAAATATCTGTCCTTTTTCCCTACGCTTGAAATTTTCCGAAAAAAATCCCTACTGTTGGCTTCACTGGTGGAGGGTATCAAGGCTTTAGCATAGCCGAATATAGTAATACTTTACCCTTTATATCATAAGTACCTAAAGGTCCAAAAATACCTTAAAAACTACCTTATAACATATCAAAAATTCTGAAGCCAATATTTGTTTCTTAACAACGGCTACGAGAATTTAACAAATTGTAACGTAAAGTAAAAAACTAAAAATTTTACATTTTAAATATTTTTCACCCAAAAATTTGTTTCTTAAAACAAAAAGACTTACATAAGTACAAATAAATGAAAATATATTGAGAAATTCATAAATGATGAAACAGAGACAAATATTTCATAATGGAAGGTGAAGGAAGACACACCTTAAAAAGGCGATTTACTTGACTTGTTGTCATAATCATCACAAAAAAACAACTGCAATGAAAATTTCTCATGAATAAAACATACATTTGATCACATTTATTTAATTTCTCATAATTTAACAATCCAAAATATAAAATATTTCTATAAGAACAAATAAAATGTTATGGGTATTTCCACATAAAAGTCAACTTTAAATTATTTCTTAAAGAAAGATTTAGGCATTATTATTTTTTGTATATTGGTATAAAACGTAAAGAGGGGAAAAATAGAAACATCATGGGTCTTAAATGCAAGCTTCTCTATGGAAATGGCCATATTAAAAAAATTAAAAAATCCAAAAAGCGTAAAGAAAAAACATTTTATTACATTCAATGAAAAAAACGTACCTGATACATTTTTAAATTAATCGCTTCAATGTGTTTTTTTTTAGCTTTTTATAATGATCAGGTTAAATATTGATCATAAACTTGCGCATATAAGAAAGTCAATGAATGATTCACTCATTGATATAATTTTTATCGCTAGAAAGAAGGAAGCGAAAAGGCCAAAAAAAAAATAAAAAAAATTTAAATTAAAATCAAGAAAGGCGCGTGTTATTTTTAACAAAACTTATGAACATAAGTTTGTATGCGATGTGGTTCATTTAATTTATAACTTATAAGAAATGCTCATTTCATATTGACCTGAAGACGCAATCAGTTGTGAAATGAATTCCGAAAGAAATTAAAAATATACCATAAATAAATTCCATATTCGGCTGTTTAACTAAGCAAACTATCTCCTTTCCCCCTTGCCGTTTTACGGTTTGTGGCAGGCATATTTATTCATTAATGTTAAGTAGTGGATCGCGGTGCAAAACACGATAAGTGTGCTGAACACAATTTCAACAGATCACACCTTAAAATTAAATTTGAAATAAAAAAAAATAAAAAACAACAGCAAAAATATATTTAAATTATCAGACTAGCAAAAGTATAAGGAGTTACCCCATCTACATAAGATACAATTAAATAACTGCTTCAATACGAATACCACCACCACCACCACCACCATCGCCAACATTACCATCAACCAAATGCTCCGCACTTCGACATTATTCACGACAGGCATTTAATTGACTGTTTGTTATTGTATTCTTATTCTTATTTTCATTTAAGACAAACTTATAGACGGACGGACGGACTTTGATTCAACTGTAGAACAACGACATTTAACTGCAAGAACAAAAAATAAGACGCATGGTGCGTTACTGAAGCGAAACAAGTGTTTAGTCACCGTGCCACCACAGGTAATCAACCAATTTTGTTTTGTTATTTTTTTTCTATATTATTGTTTTTGTATGGAAGCTGCTCCTTTAAATTTATTTTTATTAATAAAAAAAACAATAAAAAACATGAAAAAAGAGCATATAATAAATCCGCATTTAAATATTTTATATTTGTGTACGCTACACATTTCATGATCAAAATGCGGCTATTTAAAACTGAACAAATATTTTTATAGAAATTTAGCATTTTACCTAAATTTTTTTTCATGTCACCGATGGAAAAGAATCCAAATATTTGTTAGCTGGTTTGGATTAAGATTTGGATTGGGGGAAAAAAGTTGTATTCGAGGTTAAGTTATGGTTGTGGCTTCGTGATGGAGGGCTAACTTAACCATAATATGGCTGCTGGTGACAATCATATGATTAAATTAACCATAACTTGCTTAAAAATTTTCTTCAAAAGAGTTTTGTTGGATTTAAATATGTTTTTGTCGCTGGGTGCATCTTTAAAAAATATATTATTCAAAAAATTTTAATGTAAGATCTATATGTATAAAATTGTAACGTTACTGACTGACTCACTGACTGGCTCACTGATTCATCATCGCACAGCCTAAACGCCTGAAGCTAATAACTTGAAATTTGGACCCGA
Source organism: Pollenia labialis (assembly GCA_949318255.1). Taxonomy (NCBI): domain Eukaryota; kingdom Metazoa; phylum Arthropoda; class Insecta; order Diptera; family Polleniidae; genus Pollenia; species Pollenia labialis. The sequence goes on from OX439141.1 coordinate 113,319,674, forward strand.
GAGTGGTCGCTCTCCAAATCGATCCACTAAGACGGGATTTTTGGAAATTCAAATGTTTAGGGGTTAAAAAGGTAAAATCGGGAAAATACGGTAACCTTATATCTCTAAAACTAAAAGAGATACAAAAAAATGTAATATTTACGTTGTTCTTAAGAAAAATAAGTGGACAGGTTTATGGTACTTTTTTGACACCCCATCTATCTTTTGAACCAATAAACATGGAACCAAAGTTTATACCACATTCGAAACTTATCAAAAAAATACGAATATGAATTTGGTACTTCTTCGAAATTCGAACATTTAAGGGGTGAAAATCGTAACTATTTTTGGTACTTTTCTTACAAAACATTTCCCTCCATTCTTTGACATATTCGTAGTAAATTATGGGCTCCCACTACAATACTGAAATTTTTGATACTTTAATGGGGGGAAAAAATAGTACCAAAAAAGGTAATACGGGAAATTTGATATTTTTCTTTAGCTTTTTGGTTTTACAGCTGGTATTTTTTTAATTATCGTTAATATTGGACCTAGAAACATAAAATTCAACATGTAATGCCCTGAGTGGATAAGAATCTATGACGGAACTTTTTGGTACTTTTTGTTCTTTAACTGGTACTTTTTGAATTTCCGTTAGTATTGGACCTAGAAACATAAAATTCAAGATGCAATGTACTGAGTGGATAAGAATCTATAAAGGGAAGTTTTTGGTACTTTTTTGTTCATTAACTGGTACTTTTTAAATATCCGATAGTATTGGACCTATAAACATAAATCAAACTTGCAATGTCCTGAGTGGATGAGAATCTATAAGAGGGAAATTTTTGGTACTTTTTTATTCATTAACTGGTACTTTTTGAAGTTCGGTTAGTATCGGACCTGGAAAGATAAAGTTAAACATGCAAGGTCCTGAGTGAATGAGAAAATAAACATTGGCATACAGATATGTCCACGAAGAAAAAGAAGACGCTAACGAAGTAGCTGGTTAAATGCTAGTATTTAATAAAAGTGTTTCCTAGCATCCCATGATATTTGGATTAATAAAATGTATTAAGGCTTGCTAAAACATTAAAATATAAAAACCCTATTTTTAATGATTAAAATTAAATCAAAAGTTTGTTTGTTTATTAAATGTTTACTTAATTTTATTTAAAACAAGCTGAGCGCCCCGGCTTCGCGCGGGAGCTGTTAACTAATGAGAAGTGAAAAGGGGACAGTGTGTTAAAAATTTTAGTTCTTTGAGTGTCGCCTTAAATTTTCTTATACTTAGAAAAATGAGAACTGAAAAGGATAAAGTTTGTTTAATTTCATAAATTCTATGCAAAAATTTTTAAAAAGAGATCAACGATTAATTGTAAGGATTCAAAATTAATTATAGTTCGGTACATATCCTTTTATTCAAATACATATTTATAACAATTTATTTTTTATCAGAAGTTCAATATTTTCGTATTAAAAATGTAAAATAGAAGAAGAGTTCTTCGAGTTTGTACTAAAATTTTCTCTTATTAATAAACATGCGAAATGAAAAGGAGGCAATATATTATAAACCTCAAATTTCCGCTGTTTACCAGGAATTTTTTAATTTATTTTTCTTTACAAACCATCTCCTGAAAATTTCGAATCGCATGAAAACAAATCAGCTAAATCGCACAACCGTTCTCACGTGATGCGATTACATACATGGACCGTTTCATTTTTTTATAGATTGACTAAGAAAACTGAATATCGATTCCATACAAGAATAACATTTTAAATATGTTTTTTTCTTTTTGTATGGAAATCGATTTCAGTTTTCTCAGTAAACTGTGAATAAAATCAAAAGTTTTTTTTTTATTTCAAAAATTCATTGATATCTCTGAAACTGCTGGGCAAATTTAAAAACAATGTAAGCACGGCTTACAGATGAATATGATCAACCGTTTTTAAGTTATTTCAATTTTTGTAGTGAAAGTGCCTTAATTTTGGACATAACGGTATATCTCAAAAATTAGAGCTGAAAGAGAAAAATGGAGATTATATTTAAAATCAGCGACCTCAAATTAGTAAACATTTGCAATCAAATTCCAGACCGCCAAATGATTGTTCCGCAGTGTAATTAATTTCTTTCCCAATTTATTTCCAATTTTCTAACAATTTTTAATCCACTTAGATAATATTTGATAATTAATCATTTCTGGACGATTTCCCAATTCGATCCTGAAGATCTATAAGTTTTTCAATATGTTTAAGAATATTATTAGTAAATATAAACGATGTTTTTTTTTCTTATTATTTTTTTTTTATTACTTTTTCCAATATTCTAAGAGATGATACCTAAAAAATGTAACAGAAAATATTATCCAAGTATAAGGATCCTTTCCATCTACATGTAAATTTGTCCCATTGAAAACATCCGCTATAGGCAGTTATATTCGCATGCTGAATACAAGTTCAAAATAATGTAAAAAATGCTCAGGTGTAAGTAAATATTAAGAATAAGCCCGAAACTTCCGATCTTTGCAAAAAAAAAATATAATTCGTTAAGTTACATCTTTTTCTATATAAGATTCAATTGGTTCTCAAGCAAATTCCAATAATGTACAAAAACACGCAGTCAATATAGTGGCCATTTTCAAAAATTGTGCCTTGCAGACAACGAGTTTTTTCACACTTTCATAAAGAGCGATGAAGCCCGTGTTCACCTCAATAGTCACGTAAAAATTCTGAATTGCAAAATATTTGGTATCCAATAATTGTATGGCATTAAAACAGTGTTCGAAAATAAACAGTACATTATTTAGCGTTCGGCTCACACACCCAAGAACGATGTCTATTTTTTTAGTGTTTGTGTAGACGATCACAAACCTTAATACCGTTCGTAACTATTCTCAAGGAAGAGCCTAACATTAAATAGTGTTCTCTGCTTCGTTAAGAAACAGAACAATTGTACTGTAGACAAACTATAATATTTTAATGTTCTGTAATGTTTCTATTTTTTACATTGATAAAGAAATGCACAAACAAAAAATTTTAGCAACGACCGCACCACGAACAGCTTGTGTGTGTATTGTGCAAAATTATTTTGCTTGCTTTTTTTTTGTATGTGTATTTTGTTTTTGTAGAAAATATTTGGTTTTTTACCAGTCAAAAGCAACGAACATTAATGAGCCGAACCGGAATGATGTTTGTCGATTTAAAAAAAAACCGAGCGGAATTAAATGTTATCATCTTTTGTTGAGTGTGATAAAAAAGTATTATTTTTGTGCTCGTAAGATGACTAACAGGGAAACGTTATTTTTTTAATGATTTTCTACACAAACACTATTAGCGTTAATGTTTTCAACTAATCTATTGAACCGAACACTAAGGAGCGATATTTAGTGCTTATTTTTAAACACACTTTTATTAAATGTATGCAATAAGCTGAAATGGTGTGGAATAACTTAAGGAAAAAGCACTGAATCGTTGTTTTTTTTATTTTTTTTTATTAACGACTGACAAGTATCGGTTATTTTTAATGGCATTCAGTACCTTAAATAATTGAAAATGTTAAGGCCCGAGATGGAGAACAATATCGAATTGAGTGGTCGCTTAGTTAAAAAACTATAAATTCTTTATATACGACATTTTTTTTTTTTTGTTTTTTAATATGCATTCAAAAGCCATCATCAATCTCGTTCAAAACTCGCAATTGCTGGTTCAGTACTCAGTACTCATGCAAAACTCGCTAAATTGCTTGGCAGGTCACTCTTAAATAACAGTTTAAATCGATTTCCTTAGAATTTTGTTTTTTTCACTTAGCGGAGTTTGCAAGTGGACTACTCAAATGTTGTAGTAACAAGATGAAGCTACAGCTCGTCCAACTAAAACTCTTTTGCGCAAAACTTTTTTTGGAGCGATATAAAGAAGAAGATATTGATCAACAAATAAAGAAACACCCAACAGCTTTAGTCCAATATCCGAATAAAAATATAGGCTAAAGGAGCTAAAGTGCTAAGAAAAGATATGGTAAATGTTCTGGAAACATTAGGTTAGGTCAAACAAACAAACTACAGTAATGTTGTACTTTTCTAAAGTGGGGAAGAACTGTTATAACTATTTATCATTTTTACGATATGGCAACGCCACCTTCAGCTGTCAACCTTAAGTTATCGCTGATTCATCTTACTTCCATCTTAATTTTTGATATTACTAGTTCAACCTCTATCTTGTATTATTAAATCTCGTATAATTAAATTCCTTTTTATAATAAATAGAATTATATTTAAGAATATAGAAGTCGTTCATTTATTATTTCATTGGTACAAATACAACAAGTAACTTAGAGATCAGTCCCAAAAATCGCTCTTTGATATTCTCTTTAGTGGAGGGCTAACTATTAACTATTATATAAAGGGTGGTCCAACCATAATGCACGATGTTTATTGGCAGTCAGACGTTAACGTCAAGTTTTTTGTCCAACGGATGATAACGGACTTCTTGTGGCAAGATGATAACGGACTTCTTGTGGCAAGACCTGGACAATATGTGGTTCCAACAGGATGGTGCCACTGCCACACAGTCAACGAAACAATGGCTCTTTTGCGCGAGAAATTTAATGGTCATGTTATCTCACATCGTAGTGATGTTAATTGGCCGCCACCTTCATGTGATTTGACGCCTTCTTTTTTTGGGGATATTAAAACTAAAAAGTTTACGTCAATAAGCCAAAACAATTCAAGAGCGAAAGGATGAGATAATTTTGCACATTAACGACATTGAAACTAAATTATATCTCAGAGTCATTGAAAAGTTGGACCATCGGATAAAGTTATAACACGTAAGTCGTGGCAAGCATTTGGCCGATATTTGGTTTCACACACTCAAATCAATACGAAGCGGTATTAATAGTACAGTGAGTACGGATTTTCTTAAATCAAGTATAGAAAGATTGATTCAAGTACGGATTTTCAATCGCAAAATACTTAAATTATCCATATTGAATCCCGATTTCGTACATGAAATAATCCGAAAATGAGATTGATTAAGGTAAAACTAAGATTGGTCCAATCCCAAAATGTGCTTGAGTAAAGAATTATAAAATTGTTTTAATCCGAATTCGTACTTAAAAAAATCTGAATATGAGATTGTTAAGGTAAAACTTAGATTAAATCAATATCAAAATGCGCTTGGTTCAAGTATTATAAAGTTTATTTTATCACGAACTCATGCTTGAAAAAAACCGAAAGAGAAATTAGAAAGAAAAAGTAATTATGATTGATTTACTTACCCGTATTACACCTAAAAGCATGATAAAACACCAACATCATGCCCGATATGGTTTTTACTTTAGAAATCTTATGTACATATTTAACCAAAAATATAAACTAAATGAGAAGCAAGAGTTCAAATTTCGTGGTAAACATGAGTCTTGCCAGACCTTTGTCCAATATGTACAAAAAATCAAAACATGCGTTAGCCGGAGGGCTAAACACAACGAAAAGTTGAATATTTTTTTTACCTGATTTAAGAATTTTATACTTATTTCAAGATATTCCGGGATTAAATTTCGAAACTTATCCCATTTAGGATCGTTTTGAGTACGTTTTAGTCTTATTCGTACTTGATTTTTCGAGTTCGACTCGTACTTAAAGAAATCGTAACAAACTTGATTTAGAGTGTTTTTCTTCCTGTGCACATAATTGTTATAGATCCTTCTATCATAATAATAAATATTAAGATAATTCTCGGAAAACTTTTTGTTTTATTAACAATTAACACCGTGCGTTTTGTTTGGACCAACCTTTAGCTTCCGGTGACAATAAATTGGTTAATGTTACGATCATCTTTCGCTAAGAATTGCTTTTTTGGAATTGAATTTATGAAAAAATTTGTTTGTTCTTGGTGCAAAGGATCCGAACTCTAATAGATTGTAGATTTTAAACCAGAAGTATGAAAACTAGGATTTATGAAATTAAAAATCGTAACGATAAGGGAAAAATTAATGGGCAATAACTAATTTTTTTTTTTGTTTTTTTTTGGTTAAAAAAGCAATTCTTTCTAGGGGATTGAATTTTTTATAAAGTACTTTTTATATACTTGCAAACTTACCAATTTCATAGTCTCTATTTTAGTATGATGTTCTGATAAAACCCGATCTTTTAATGGATTGAATAAGTTCTTATGTTAAACAATCTCTCAAATAAGACTCAAAGTTAAGAAAATAAATCAATTTTGTGTCTGCCCTAGACAGAGGGATTATAAAGTCGCTCCTTTTTTTCAAAGTCGCAAATAATACAACGAATGAAGCGCACTTAGAATTCTACCATACCTCACAAATTTCTTAACATTCCATTAAACCTGACGTATTGGAAATGTCAACATTTTTATTCCATTTGATTGTTGTATATATTCTATATGACTCCCCTCAGTGTTTGCCTTAAAGTTGCATTTATAAAAACTTTTATAAAGTGTGTGTAAGCATGTGTAGTAGATTTAAATCAAATGAATCGTAAGAGTTGCATCTTTCTTCAATGGTTTTCAAGTCAATTCCTTATATGGTCAGGCTTGATTGAAGGTGCACCTTCGTTACGCCTGGTGAGTGATGATCAACCAAAAAAAAAAAAATAATCAACAAAACGTACGTTCGCTTGTTTATTCGTACAAATAAGACAAGATCAAAATAACAAATTTGTAAGAATGTTGCACTTAAATTTTAATGGTCACAAAAAAATAAAATAAATAATTTATAAAACAAAAAACTTTAGTTTTTCATAATCCTTAAATTATTGTAGACATATTGATCGTCTTAGGAATCTAATAACTTTTCCCATATTATTTTTAAAATTTTTTAAGGTTCCCATTAGTTTTCTTAGAACGACCTGCTATAAATTATAATATTATTTTTTATTAATGGATTATCATCTTTAAACTTCTTTTAACTTTTAAAATAAATCTAGACGTTTAGATACTCATTCATACTGTTGGTACGTGCAAAAGTTTTATTTTAGGACTTTTTTTATTGTCTTTTAAAGTTTAGATAGGCGCCAAATGTCTATGCTCTTTTTGAGCAAGTGCCTTTTGATGTCTCGTGGCGGCAAGTTGAAAAAATTGTCATTCTCTAACAGATGGCAACGTATGTCAATGATGATTAAATATTTGAGCTTTTGCTATATTCATATGAGTAGAATGCACAGTCATTTGATTTTTGTGTTATTTGATATTAGGAAAATTTATTAACTTCAACAATACAGTTATGCCAAATGATAATCTATTCAAAAGTATTGTTTACAATAAATTCAAAGGTTTAATTGTAAACAGAGAAGAAATTTTAGTTTATTTAATGATAGTTATTGACTAAAATTAAATTTATTAAATCAAATTCTTAATAAGGACTCAATCAAGACTTTTTTTACTGAAACATATTGAAAATTAGTATAACCATTAGACATTTTTAAAAAGTGGCACAAAAGGTGGTTTTCAAAAAATTAAGTCGCAGAAAAAAATGTTTAAGAAAATAAAAGACCCAAACGTTTTTATTGATTTTTATTTATAAAAAACATAAAATAACATATAACAAACAAAACAAAAAACATGTGGCGTTGGTTACATTTTCCAACTCAATACGATGATTATTTGCTTTAATTTTTGATTCTTTTAAATCACTTTTTGCAAAAATATATTATAATTGCACTTAGTTTTGTAGAAATTCTATAAACAGCAGTCTAATATTTTATACATGTCAATGTGTTAAAAATATATTCATTTGTTAATTGCTTTTTATATTATGACAACGATGCCATACTAGATCGCTGTTTTTCATTTTGATGATTTTTTTAAAAAAGGAAAAAGGTCGCGAAAAAATAAAAAGGTCGCAATTTTAGATGAATTAAAAAAGTCTCACAAAAATGTGCAGACTGGCAAAAAAGGGTTCAAATTGCGACTGAAGTCGACGAGCGGTAAGATCCAATTAGGTATAGTTTTGATTGGATTAATATTTCATAACGGAACTAGAACTGAATCAGAACTAAGCTAGAACAAAAGTGATACTAGAACCGAGCTAGAAATGAATTAGAACTGAACAGGAACTGAAGTAGAACTGAACTTGAATTGAACTGGAACCGAACTAGAACTTAACAAGAACTGAACTTTAATTTTACTAGAACTGAACTAGAGCTGAACTAGGACTGAACTAGATCTGAATTAGAGCTAATCTAGAACTGAACTGGAACTCAACTATAACTGAACTATAAGTGAACCAGAACTGAACTAGAACTGAACTAGAACTAACCTAGAACTGAACTATAACTGAGCTAGAACTTAACTAGAAGTGAGCTAAAACTGAACTAGAACTGAACTAGAACTGAACTAGAATTGAACTAGAACTGATCAAAAACTGAACTAGAACTGAACTAGAACTGAGCTAGAACTGAACCAGAACTGAACTAGAACAGAACTAGAACTAGAACTGAACTAGAACTATAACTGAACTAGAACTGAGCTAGAACTGAACTAGAACTGAACTAGAAATGCACTAGAACTGAACTAGAACTCAACTCGAACTTTACTAGAAATGAAATAGAATTGAACTAGAAATGAACTAGAACTTAACTTCAACTGAAATAGAACCGAACTAGAATTGAACTAGAACCGAACTAGAACTGAACTAAAGGGTGGTTCAACCATAATTCATGATGTTAATTGTGATTCACACCTTAACGTCAAGTTTTTTGACCAACTTAATTAGATTTTTTTTTGTTTCATTGTTTGGCAAAGTTAACCATGGAGAGGTATACAACTAAGCGGCACATAAAAATTGTTGTAGCCTTTTACAAAAATTGGCGTTAAAATCAAAATGCATTTCCTGCACCTCGCGATTGTTTTGGTCAGCATAATCGCCTTAATGTGTCCACAGGCGGAATAATGGTGCCCAAATTTCAGCAAATCGGGTCTATAGGAAATGCGAAAACAGCTGTGAATGCTCGCCCAGCTCTTTCTGAAGAAGGAAAGAAGTGGTCGGCCAAGCAGTAACCTTGAATGGTGTTCGCAATTGCGAGATGATAGTGGCCTTCTTCTGGCCAACAGGATAATGCCACTTGCCACTCAGCCAAAGAAACAATGGCTCTTTTTTATAAGAAATTTCATGGCCTTGACATCTCTCGTCGCGACAATGTTATTCCGCCCTCACGATGATGTGATTTGACACTGTTGGACTTCTTTCTTTAGGGATATTTAAAAGAAAAAGTGCACGTCAATAAGCCAAGAACAATTCAAGGGATAAAGGATGAGATTATTCGGCACATTAACGTCATTGAAGCTCAATTATGTCTCAGAGTCATTGAAAATATGGAGATTTGTCACCGAGCATTTAGCCGATATTTTTTTCACATATAATTGTCATAGATCCTTATGTCATAATGATTTATTTACAATAATCATCGTGCGTTTTGGTTGGATCCCCCTTTAGAACTGAACTTGAACTGAATGCATGTTTCAGATTTCCAACATCGTTTCCCCAAAATGTACGCAAGTGTGATAAGGCTGTTGCCAAATTTCAAAGCGCTCAATTTATAAGATATTTTAAGAATTCCTATATTTAAAATATGTCTATTAAATTCACCTTGGTTTCTATCACATACAATAATGTATGGAAGTATTTTCTTTAAATTTTAAATAATCGCATACAATAATTCAAGACTTTTTGCGATTTACATAAGTTAAAGAAAAACAAAAGACTTAAGCAACAAGAAGCTTATCTAAAAGATTATTTCCATTAGTTTGCAAAGTATCAATCAAAAAAACTTCATTCATACATTTTCGCACAATATTTTAAAAACATTTTTATCATTTATTGAAATAAAATATTTTTCTCTGCACTGCAAATTAGTTGCAGGAAATAAACATTTTTTCAAAAACATTTTTCAACAAAAGACTTAAGTAACATGCTTTTACAATAATTTAGCATTAGACTCAAAATTTGTAATCCAGTTATTTCACATTAAAATCCTCTTAAATTACTTAATTTTTCCAGGTTAAAAATATCAGTAAAAAAAGAACAAACAAATCAAAGTAAACGAATAAATGTGCAAGTCACAGTGTTGGCACAATTATAGAGCCAACAGCAAATTTGTGTTCAGTCATATTAATTGCAATTACAATGCAATTATTCAAGTCACTTAAAAAAAAACACTATGTATCCATAACATGTGTTTCAGCAACACACATACGTGAAAAAGCCAAAATGGCTTAATTGACCAAAAAAGAAAATCAACTTAAAATACTAAGTTTTAAGATATTTTTTTCTTTTCTTGCAAACACTAAGCATTTCTTATATACGACTATTTATGTTTGAAAAAATAAATTAACAAAAAAATCTACATTAGTTTGGCAGAAGGAGTGAAATACATTTGTCTAGAGATCAGTGGTACCAAGAAAAAAATCGAAACAGAAAAACATTGATACTGTCATGTCAAGCAACATGTATAGAGTTTATTTTTTCTAAATCAAAATTTATGTGATAATTTTTGATTTTGATCAAAAATAATGTGAGGTTTTTCAAAAATTACTGTAGTTGTAAGAAAGGAAAAAAATTTATAAACATAAAAATTACTCAACACAAAATTTGTATGTGATTTTGGAAGGTGTTATCTAAGATTTGAAATGTAATTGCAGGAGTTTTTTTTCTTTTTCAATATCTAATTTGAAGTGTTGCCAATTAATGAGGAATTTGCTCAAAGTTGATTTAAAGTCCAATATGCCACAGTAGCGGGGGGGCATGTCAGATCATCTGGCTTGACACGATTGTATTTTAAAAATGAATTCAATGTATTTAACTTTGTTATTCGTTAAAAAAAAAGCCCCATTTAATTTTAGAATAAACTTTAAATTTAAAACAAAATTCATAAAATATGCGTGAGAGATCCATTCATCTATTCATTATTTATTATATTATGACAAAAAATATTGATTAACTATGACTTTAACTTCATTAGTTGGCTTGTTGTATAAATAAGTTAAAACAGTACAGCACACTTGTAAAGTAAACGAACGATTCTCAAATCAAAAAATGCTGTACAAATCGCTTAGCACGCGAGTACGCTCTGTCCGAAATAATTTGTCTCCATCATCAGCCGAAAATTTAAGATTTAAAATGGTACCGACTATCAACCAAAAGGGAACATGTTAGCACTACAAATGCAGTGTTTATTGTTGATACACAGTCAATAGGTCGTACGCATTTTTAACCAAAGAAGAACGCATCTTAATAAGCTCTCCACATCAGCGTTCGAAAACAAATACTAAATATTACTCCTTAGTGTTCGGTTCGGTAGATTTGTAGAAAACACAAACGCTAATACTGTGTTTGTGTAGTAAATCATTAAAAAAAATAACGTTTCCCTGTTTTTCATTTTTCGAACACAAAAATAATACTGTTCTTATCCAACTCAACAAACTCAACATTATATTCCGTTCGGTTTTTTATTAACACAAATTTCATTGTGTTCGGTGCAGCTCATTAATGTTCATCCCTTTTGGCTGTTAAAAAAAGCAAAAATTTTTAACAAAAACAAAATACCCATACGAAAAAACAGAAAGCCAGAAAAATTATTTTACACAAACAAAACATATCCACATTACACGCACAAGCTGTCGTGCTACGGTCGTTGAAAAAATTTTTTGTTTGTTAATTTTTTTATCAAGGTAAACAAGTTTTTCAAACCTGACCATATGATACCCAACACCACAGTATTTAAAAACAAATTTTCGAAAGTGTATGGCTATATGAATAGGGATCTATCTATGTTTTAAATTTCATTAAAATCGGTTTGATGTTTCTGAGAGGCAGAAATTGCTCCCCATCTCCCTTCGTGGTCCTACAATTCGGCCCATTTACAATAGGCTTGGTCATTGTGTCAATAAGAACCTATGTACCAAGATTTATTAAATTATCTCCAAAATTGCGACCTGTACTTTGCGCACAAGGTTACATGGACAGCCAGCCAGCCAGACAGCTTGCTGGACGGACATCGCTAGATTAACTCAGAAAGTGATTCTAAGTCTATCGTTATATTTTAAGGCGTTGCACACATCAGCACTAATGCATATTACCCTCTCCACTATTGTGGTGAGCTCTTTCTTTAAAAATTCCTACAGACCAAGAAGCCTCAGCTCGTTTTTCCTGAAGACCATGAAAAACTAATAGATAGCTTCATAAGGGACGAATATCTATCGGAAACCCTGATACATCGCTTTCAGTTTGCCTATCAATCGGGCTGGTCTACGGTGACCGCCATTCATCACGTTGTGGGTACGATTGATAAGGCACTGGTGGCAAGGCAAATAGCTCTGTGTGCGTTCGCCGACATTCAGGGAGCCTTTGATAATACTTCCTATGGGGCAATTAACCTTGCTCTTACGAGGAAGGGTGTTCCAGCTCTCATAAGAAACTGGATAGGGGAGACGCTTGCATTCAGGGTGATCAAGTTGGATCTGGGTGGCTCGTCGATGGCCATTGAAGGAACCAAAAGTTGCCCCCAGGGTGTCGTTCTATCGCCTCTATTGTAGAACTTAGTTATCGACGAGCAATTAGAAGCCCTTAATAACCTGGGCTTCCGTACTTATGGCTATGCTGACGATCTGGTTATATCTGTGATCGGTTCTGATGACGCAACGATTTCAGAGGCGATGCAGCGGGCCCTGGACTTAACACTTGGCTGGTCTAGGGAGAGGGGACTTAATATTAATCCCGCAAAAACTAATCTGGTACCATTCACAAGACGTAGTATTCTGAGACTGAAAGAACCGACCCTTAACGGAGCGGTTATCGGATTCTCTAATGTGGTGAAATACCTGGGGATCATTCTGGACAGATCCCTCAACTGGAACGCTCAGCTGGTTCATGTCACCAGAAGGGCAACAAGGGCAATATATGCTTGTCAGGGACTCTTCGGGAAGACATGGGGGCATGGTGCCATGAGGCCCTGTCCCACTCTGGCTTTGGGAGCTATCCTGCACATTCCTCCATTACACATTTCTATAAGGGACGAAGGATGCCGCGCATTGCTGAATATAAGGCAGGTGACTTGATGGGTCACTTACGGATCCTGGATATCATTAAGAATGATCGATTCATTGTGGTGAGTGATCAAATGCTGCCTAGCATGGTATCGTATAGAAATTTTAATGTCCTTATACCTGACAAGGAACAAATGGGCGGAACAATCCTGGTGGCGTGCATGCGCGGACCAGGTCTGGTTCACGCATGGTTCGAAACAGGTAAACGGTGATACTGGTCAGGGCATCATGGGGCCGGGTTTCCAAAGGGGGTTGCCAATGGGCGGAAATCTACGCCATCATTATATAATAATTTTTGCGCCCTATGCTCCAATGGGAGTTAGAGGAACACATATATATAATAGTTACGAACGGTATTAAGGGTTGTGTTCGTCAACACAATAACTAAATAAAAATAGATATCGTTCTTGGTAGAGCGTACCACCTTACAAGGAAAAAAGTTTCCCGTACCACCTCTAGTGCATGTAAATAATTTTTCAAGGAGGTTTCGGACGTAGGGGTCACCCTTTTGGTTTTTTCTTTATATCTTAGGATCTTAATGTTTTATCTCGAGAAGACCAATGTTTTGCCCTAAGGAGCCATTGAACACAAGTACCTCATTCTAGTATTTATCCACCAGATCTCTGTTCGTACCACCGTTATATTTGAAAATAAGAGCTCGTAATAGTTCCAGCAGAAACATTTTAAATTTAATTAGATAATAAAGCTCGCTAAAAATCATTACAGTTTTGCCAAGGAAGAATTACTATAATTCCTGCAGGACAATCAGCATTTACAGACGGATCTTAAAATATTATGTAACGAAATCGCGTCCTTTTGTCTACTACTGTTGCTTCTCTACCCGTTCGCTATCAAACAAAAGCAAAAGTTATGCATTTTTGCCTTTTTTCCAAGTAATATAAAAATTTCCGTTTTGGAATTTACATTGAAAAAATTAAAATTTATTTTTGTTTCCCATACACATAAGTTGTGAAACGAAAATATTTATTTTTATTTTCAAAAGCAGGCAATTTAATTATTGTGCACCGGACTTTGTGTTGTTTACAGGTAAAAAAACGATGGAGACCCCATCATAAATATTTTTTAAATAATAATGAACTTAGTAAATAGTTCTTAGAGCGATACAAGGCCGAAATAAAACTTCGCAGTGCAATGTCTGCTGCTGTACCCATACGTACAATCTTATTCTGGGCTCTCTGCAATTTTTTTATATAAGTGTCTGATGAATTCCTCCGTCATTGTTTACCGTACCTCAAAATTGACTTTAAAATCGAGCTCTATGTATATCAAAAGTTTACAATCAAGGACAAGTTTTGAGTACTTGCCTATTAGCCATGTGAATTGCACCAGTTTCAATTTTTCAGGCGATCAAGGTAAATACCGTAGTAGTTTACTTTTAGAATGCTGGGGTACATATGATTTTTAATTCGAATTCGGAGGCAAGTTTTGTCCACTTATTCGGCCATACTTCCAATTGTAAAAGCATAAATGCCGTTGTGGTGGATTCGTGCACACTTAATCATCCGCATATATCGCAGTACGTGTTTGCGTTTTAAGGAATATCAGATGTGTAGAGAGTGTATAGTAGGGGATCTAATACACTACTATCCCGTGGTGATCCCGCGTCAAAAGTACTTCGAAAAGCGCTATAAATTCTATGTTCTTGTCTTTTTCAAAAGCCAAATTGGTGCGCAAGGATTATGTTATTCTTATCTAGAACTATAGTTCTGTAGTTATCTTATTGACCAAGATTTTCTTTTTATTTTATTTTAGACAAAAGCTTATTGGTCTGTACGAGCCCACCATTGTGTCATTGATCCTTTCCTGGCTTAGGTATCATAGTAACGAGTGAAACCTTCTGTTCTAGGTAACAATCACCCAGAGAAAAAATATGTTCACCTCCAAAAACACTATTTTAAGTAACATTTTAAACATATTATGATTAATTTAACCATATAATTGTCACCGACAACCATATTATGTTAAAAAAAATAGTACTCCATCAAGAACCCACAACCATATTATAGCTGCCTCCGAACATGTTATGGTTTATTATAACTATTATGTGCTTAACACTTAAAATAGCATGGTTAGTTTTCAACCAAAGCATGTTGCTCTTAGGAAAGAGGAAAATACTATTGTTGAAAATTGTCCTTAAAAACAATTGTGTTGGGGGCGACCATATTTAAACATGTATTTTCTCTGTGTGATATATTGTAGGCGTATTAAAGCATTTAGCATAAAGAGATTTATTCCTATTGCTATCCGCGATAACTCTTTATGTGTAGAAGATTTACATAAGCATCTGAGGAGTAGGCCTAATCTCATGGTGGTCTAAACCACTCCTGTGTATTAGCGCAACCAGTACTCGTATGTAGCAATTTGAGCGTATTACTCTGCAGTAGAGATGAGCGATCCCGCGATTTTTAAGGAACATCGTGATTAGTGAACGTGATTTTAAAATCACTGTTATTTAAAACTGTGATTGTGATCACAACTTTTATTTTTGTTCTAGGATATTTGAAAATTTTTTGTAATGGAGTTTGACAAAGAAATAAGGCAACAAAAACGATCACCTGTTTAGTTGGACATACTTGAACAAATAAACATTGGCTGTAAAAAAAATTCTAAAAAGGGAGAAGAGAGAACAAAAGAAAAAATAGCAACAATTACATTCATGAGTGCAAAAAACGCTATTACCCACACACACAGTGAAATATCATAAATTTGTGTATGAAACAAAATAGGAAAATAACAACTTAGCAAGTACCGCTCATCTCTACTCTGCAGATTTATGCAGTCGGCCTTTGTTTAAGAAGCTGAAGATCTCTAACCACCGCTGCTTTTTGGCATCTGTCGAATACCAACAGAACATAGGTAGATCCGCCAGTAGTCCGAGCGTCCCCAAAAGTGGTTTGCATCTGAGGAAATATGCACTACAAATTTTGCTCATAGTGTTTTTTAGTGCAAACAATGTAAAATAGAGCCAATTCCAAATACGTACATTTTGTTGTTGTGTTGTGCAAATGTGTGAATTTTTTCACGCACTTGCATCGTTGCACACTTTGCACTACCCATCGTGATTTCCCTTATTAAAATTTTTAGTATAATTTAAAATTATTTTGAGATATTTAATGCCTTGCATTTAAAAACGTTGTGAACGTCAATGAATATTTTTTGCAAAACCAAAGACATTTGGCCAACTATTTGTATAAATTAACAGAAAAAAAAACTTTTAAAAATTTTACATTTAAGCTTGATATTCATGCAAAAACTTTTCATAAAATCTAAACAAAATTAACAAAAATAAAATAAGCAAAATAATAAAAAGAAATTACAAAAATTTGATTTTGCATACCTCTGGCAACTCTGACATTAAAAATAAATACCGACTTTATTTGAACAAAAATTAAAGTGATATTTAAAAAAACTTAAACATGATAAGATCATATGAGTTAATTAAGTCTTCCACAAAAAAAAAAGAAACACGATTTAAAGTTTTGCAAAAACTGCAAATTATCAGAAACTTTAATCTTAAAATGTGTTAAGTTTTTACATGACGTTGAGATATTTTCGTTAATGTTTCGTTCATGATTTTTGCTAAATTCTTCTTGCCAAAAGAACAATTTATTTAATATATCAAAAAATTGACCGCCAAGATTGTTCTAAATGGTCTAGAATAAATATCAGTCCTGCCAAAAGTCCAATTTGTTTGTATGTGTTTGCCAATAACATTAAAACTATTAAAGCACGTGCTAAATTTGAATTAAAAAAATTGTTTTTCCAAAAAATTATACATAAAAAAAATGTATAAAATTTATGACCATTAAGTTGAATTGACTTTTTAATAAAAACCAAAAAAAAAAATGATTATTTGTTTGAAAGTATTTATATAGAAAAACTTTTGAAGTTACAGTTAAGAAAAAAAATCTTAAATATATGTAAAATGTTATTGATATTTTCAACACGTAGATGGTGGTCCAGGAACTTAAAATGCATGCAAATTCATAAAAATGATAGAGAACAAAAAAATTTTTTACTTAGACAAAAAATAAAGGAAAAAAAACTAAGAAACTTATCTAAAATACATATTATATGTTAAGCGAAAAAAACAAACATAACTATATGGGGAATTTCATATACAAAAGTAATATTTTTTTTAAATTCAAATTTATATGCTAAAATCAGAATTAAAATTTAAAATTAAAATTTTAAAAATTGTAGCTGTAAAAATACAAAAATCTGGAAATTTTTTTTTCAAGATGTAATTTTTAGTAAAACTATTGGGTAGTTTCATAAAAAGGCAAAGTTTTTAATAAAAAGTTTATAAACAAAAAATGTAAGAAAACTAAATTTTACTAAGCAGTGTAAGCAGTTGATAACATGATAATAAAAAAATTATCAAAGTTATTTTTGGGACTACATAATTTTTCATTAATTCTTGATACTTGACACTGAAATTATTATTGGAGGATAAGCTAGTTTCTATGCGCATTTCACTGGTTGCTTAAGCCAGATCATCAGAAAACCTTCCCAAAAACTTAAGAAAATCAAACTTCAGAGTAAATGAGAATTTCTAACACTCAAGTTTTATTTGCAACGAGTGGGTTTATCTTTTTTCACATTCCCCACTACAATTAGTTGGAATTCTCCTTAGATTAATTCTAGCTATAAGTGGGTTAAGAAGAAACAAATGTAAAAAAGAAATTGAAAATTTAGCACATTTAAATGAAACCTTGTTAATTGCTTTGTTGTTTTCGCCAGACAATCAAAATAAAGCAATTTGCCAGCTCGGTTTTTTATTCAAGGGCACTTGCAAATTTATTATCACAGTTATTTTTGGGAATACATAATTTTTCATTAAAAAAGACTTCTTATGAATAAGAATTAGGAATTAAAAATAATTTTAAGTTTTCTTAAAATTAACAAGATTTTTTTCGTCGTCCTTAATTCCAATTCCAATTCATGATAAAACACTAAAAATTTATTTTTGATCAGATAATCTATTCCCATGCGCATTTCACTGTATGCTTAGGCCAGATCATCAGGAAACTTCATCCAAAGATTTTAGAAAATCTAAAGATATTAAACAAGTTAAACTGTTAAGCGAAAAAGAATTATAAGCAACAGTTTTACTTGTAACAATATCAAAGCTTAAACAAAAACAACAACAATAAGCAGTGAGTTTAACTTTCCTTACATTCCCCACTACAAATGGTTGGAATTCTTCCAACACTAATTGTAGTAGTAAGTAGGTTACGAAAAAACAAAATAAAAACAAAAACAACTTGCCTTATTGGTTTCGCAAAAAAAAACAAAGCATGTTGCCAGTTTAGTTTTTTTAAGCCGTGCACTTACCAGTCTATTATCAAAGTAATTTTTGAGAATGCAAAATGAACAATTAACAAGATGTTGTTTGTCGTGCTTAATTCCCAATTTAAATTCTTGATAAAAACACGGAAATTTATTGGTGATGGGATAACCTTTTCCTATGCACATTTCAAAGGCTGCTTATTTTTCCTCAAAATATTATTTAAAGTTAGAAAGCTTTGAATAGATAAATAAAGTAATTAAATAGTGAATAATTAACTAAGTTTTACGCCTATTCATTTAGATTAATCTATAGGGAGAGTTCCATATGAAAAATAGACTTTCCGAAAGAAAAGTTTTAAAGCAAAAGCTTTAATATAACTTACACTACAAAACATTAATTTGAAATTTCATCCAAATTTATATTGTCTATTAAAAAACTTTCTTTTAATAAATTTATTGGAATTTTTATGTGTAAAGGAGAATCCTGTCTTCTGTTTAAAGTATGTTTTTTTCAACATTATTTTTACGATTACATTCAATACTTTGGCCGCCGTGAACACGAAATGCTTCCTCTTTTTCTGTACATAATTATATGAATATCTTGTCGAAAGGAATGCTTCTTTTGCATAACTTAACCTGAAGTATCGATGAGATATCTCCGAGTTTCTGACCGTTTGAACAAGCCGTTAGCTGAAAAATATTCATGCGAATATACTGGGTCTACCACTGCACCTCGGAGGGAGAACTCAGTGTTTCTCTTTTTTCTTTGAATGATTGGCGCTTAAGCCTATGAGATAGAAGTGTCCGGACAGCTACGTATGCACCAGGCTCTGCGCGATATCGAAGATTAGCATAGCGGATCTACTGGGATAACTAAGGGCAAAGAACTGGATTTAGGACTTCGCACACTGACATTACCCACCCAGTAAAAACTTCGCCTACAAAATAATGTGTAGAGTAATCAGAAAAACATTTAAGCACTACTTACAATTCTACTGGAAGGACAAATGAATTTTACAAGTGACGTCCAAGAATGAATGCAGTTAAATGTAAATGCACCTGTAAAATAAGTAGTTATTGAAGAATTTAAAGTAGTAATATAGAAGAAAGCTACTAAATAATGAGTGAAAGTAGCTTTTCATTTTAAAAAAGTAGGCGAAGTTTATTTTGGCAATACTGACTATTGTCAAGAATTTATTGTCGCTTCCCAAAATTTTGTAATAATTAAAAATTGTTTCCAAATTTTGTTCCAAATTTGGTTAAACAATTTTAAAATTAGAATCTTACAGATATTGGTAAGTCTAAATTACCATTGGCGTTGTGTAAAGTCATACAAAAAGCAGTAAAAAATATAAAACATTAACCCACATTTCATTTCTTCAGTTTGTGAAACCCCCCCTACAAATGTATCAAAGTGGCGCTTTATGGCGCAATTTGTAATTAATTTATAGACCCAGCAAGTGACCATAATGATTCAGCTTATAACATTTTTTGTTCCAAAGTTTTTCAAATTGTATAGTTTTTTTCCACTTAACAATGTCTTCTAACGGCAGACTCTTAAGGAGTGTAATAGTCCACTTATACACATATTCCCCTGTGTTCATATCAAAAGTGTCTATATATAAAGATATATCACATTTGGCTTATATACAAGAAAAAATACAACAACTTTTTTGTCTATTCACTGTATTTTATTTCTGCTTCATGTATCTATTAAAGATTAAAAGGTGTGTGGTTTAGAATTGTTTCCAAAGATGTTATCAGCTACAAATAGAAATAAAAAAATATTTAATTTTTTGTTTTGCAAATAAAACTTAATTTTTGTTGCCGTATTATTCATTTACAATTGAATTGGCGATATGAGCGCGAGCATTTGGAGGTAAATGGAAATTGTACAAAATAAATTTAATGTCATGTTGTAAATGTTTTTAATCGTAGTATCGGCAATTAAAAGGAATTTTAAACTGTTAATTAAGCAATAATTTTTTTTCTCTACATAAAAGTTTTTTTTTATGATATTTTTTTATTTTGTTTTTTTTTGTTTTTAAGATTTCATGAATAATTGACCGTAAAATAATGAACCTGTTTTAAAGTGTCCGTTTAATGTTAATTTGCATAGCATTTAATAGTATTTTTCTATAATTTAATGCGGAAATATTAAATGGATGGGTGTGGGTGAGTGTCTACGAGTAGAATTTTCAAGGAAATTTATTTACACTGATTTGATATCGTTTTGAAAACAAGTTACATTTTTAAATAATTTTTGCGATTCAATGGAAATGTCAGATTGATGCATGTGGAGCGTTAATCAAAAGCGGGTTGAAAAGTAAAAATAAATTTAGAAAAAACTCCGGTTTAAACAAAGTATAAGTAAATTAACTTTATAATAATTGAGACATGAAACCATTAAGACACATTTGATTTGGGGTTCCATTTTTGATTAACAAAAAAAATTATTTGATTCCTTTTTAATAGTTTTTTATTTAGGAAATTTCAATAGAAATTTCTTCCTTCTAAGTTTTACTTTGTCATTCCTACGAATCAAAGTATTTGCATTAATAATTTGGCACAAGTCAAACCCCCAGTAATAAAATCTTTACGAATATAAAATGTCATGTCATAAAATTTTGTTCCTGGATTTTTTTCGGACATTGGGAGTCGACATCGTTGTGCTGCCAAAGCTTTGAGGAGTATGACCTGTGCGGATACTAAGGTCGACCGGTGATCATTTGTTATAATCTATTATTGCATGCTGTTTTGGTTTTGAAAACATTGGCAGTGCTAGTAGTGAGGTGTGTGCTCGCCTAACACACACACAGGTTACAATTTTGAGTGTATAATCCGACAAAAATTATACACTTGCCCCTTCCCTGCAAACAATTTCCATCGCCGAATCATCGCCCGCGAATCGCCGGCAAGTTGTCTAACATCGCCGCGATGCATCGCGTGGAAGCTTAATGCGAATCGCGAAAACGTTCGCATGTGTCAACCGCGCGAATCGCGTATCGCGATTCGCTTGAACATCGCGTACCGCGATTCGCGTAAACATCGCGTACCGCGATTCACGTGGTTGACACATGCGAACGTTTTGCCGATTCGCCAGAGGATCGCACTTAGCTTCCACGCGATGCATCGCTGCGATGTTAGACAATTTGCCGGCGATTCGCGGGCGATGATTCGGCGATGAAAATTGCTTTCAGAGATATATTAAATAACACACCCTTCACAAATCACTTGCACAACTGGAATGACAATTTTGCTAATTGCCCTTGAAACCAAATATTTATTTTCCCGTTACCTTAAAAAAACAGCGAGAAAAAAAATTCTTTCGAAAGTTATAAAAAAACACTGATGATTGCCGCTACTTGTGTGCGCTCGCATATTCATCGCCATAGGCGATGGTTAGCGATTCGTATTCCCTGAGAAGGATCGCGGAATCATCGCCAAACAAGCAATCGCCAAAAAATTTCAAAAATGTTTGAAGGGTTGTAAAGTACTTGTGCTATCTAACCTCTGCTGATTCAAGCAGCATCTTGTGAATAAGCAACAGTACCTACGGATAATTTTTCTTCGCAGCTAGTGCCATACACAAGTAGCTCTCCGAATATTTCATAAGACATCTGCCCGCGATCGGGATTTCAACTACCACGTGATACCCGAAGGTATCAAAAGCATCTTGTGTAAAACTCATAACCAGAACTGTACGTAACCTCAACCTTTCGAAGGTACTAATTATCAGAAAGATAAAGCTACGCAAAGACAATCATCCTGAAAGCCAGGAAGCACTTCTCGGGAAAAGCATGCTAATGGAGTACTCCACCAAGAGTCAGTCCGGTTGTACGCTCACCGGGGCTTCTGACTCCCTAAGCACCAGATTGGAAGGATCTCTACTGTGCCGAATTCTCAAAAGATCTTCCAATTTTGAACTTTTTTCGAGTTTCAGCAATCAGCTGCACCTGATTATGCCATAGATTTCTATATACGTTCTTGTTGCAAGGGTCTCGGTTAGTTTTAAATCCTTTCCAATTCCAGGTTAGTACCTGTTTAATCCTCTGGATGCTTTACTGCGTCCACAAAGAGACAAATCTGGAACAGGGCGCTAAGTTGAATAAGTACTATGGGAGCTTGGAATAATTGTAGGCATCAAGTCTTTTTTAATTTTAAATAAATAAAGAAACGTTACTTATTGGAGCTTGTTAAACTCATTTATCAATTAGTTTAATTTCAATGTTAAACACACATATTTATATTTCGACTGACTGATTTGAAATACCTGGGCTTTTCTTTATTTTCTGTAAATAGTTAAAAGAATTTTATAAAAGTTCAAGAGCAAAAAATAATTTTAGAATTTCTTTGTAATTCTGGACGATTATAAAAGCAAAATAATCGGCCTTATAACGAGAGTCGTGGTCGAAGCCGTTTAAACTTTTTGTCGATACCCAGAAAAAACTCTCGCAATTTTTTTTTAAATTGTTTTTCATATCTTTAGTTTTTCTAAAATCTTTATGGATGAAGTTTCCTGATGATCTGGCCTAAGCAACCAGTGAAATGCGCATAGGAATAGCTTATCCCATCAACAATAAATTTCAAGTGTTTTTATCAATAATAAAAACTGGGAATTTAGCACGAATAACAAAATCTTTTGAAAAATCAGTTTTAATTAAAAATTGTATCAAGTGAATCAGTGTTCGAAAATAAACAGTACATTATTTAGCGTTCGGCTCATACACCCAAGAACGGTATCTATTTTTTAGTGATTGTGTAGACGAACACAATTCTTAATACCGTTTGTAACAATTTTCCAGAAAGAGATGAACATTATATATTGTTCTGTTCTTCGTTTAAAAAAAGAAAAATTGTAGTGATACTGTAGACAAACATTATATTTTAATGTTCTATAATGTTTCTTATCCACAATGAAAAAGAAATGAACAAACAAAAAATTTAAGCAACGAACGCAGCACGAACAGCTTGTGTATGTATTGAGAATATGTTTTGTGTGTGTTAAATTATTTTGCTGGCTTTCTGTTTTTTTTTCGTATGTGTATTTAGTTTTTGTAAAAAATATTTGGTTTTTTTGACAGCCAAAAGGGACGGACATTAATGAGCCGAACCGAACACAATGAAGTTTGTGGATTTATAAAAACAACTAAACGAAACCATCTTTTGTTGAGTATGATAAAAACAGTATTATTTTTATGTTCGAATGATGACTAACAGGGAACCGTTAATTTTTATTAGCGTTTGTGCATTCCAAAAAACTACCGAACCGAACACTAAGGAGCGATATTTAATGTTTATTTTTACTTATATTTACATCATTTTTTCAGAAAATGTTGTAAATTACACAAAATACTTAATTGATACTATTACTTTGCTTAAATTTAGTTAATTGATATTAAACAATTTTTATTTCTGTGTATAAAATAAAAAAAAACACATTTAGGCCCGTTTTCACAACTTACACAGAAAAAATTTTTGCAAAAAATTATTCAATTAAATAATTAATTGGTGTACATTAATTATTGAATTAATTTTTTGTTTGCTGCAATTAATTTGTTTAATCAAAACCCATAAAATTAAATGTTTGTGTATGTGTGGTGTATTTCTTAGTTTATGCAATTAATTTTTTAATTGACTAAATTTGTGTCCCATGACTCGAAAATACAAATCCGTTAATTGATATGATCAATTCCTTTGCAGAGGGAAAATTAGTAAAATATTTAACTGTCTGAACGAATTGTTTCATTAAAGTCGATTTTCTATTTTTTCTGTGTACCAATAGCTGAAGGTAGGACTTTATCGGTCGTATAAAAGTTTTCATTATTACAACTTTACTTTAACCTACCAGGTAAGATAAAGTTTTAATAATGGAACACTTTTTATAAGGCCAATTAAAGTCTACGTTCAGCAATCGGAAAGTTGTGAAAACGGGCCTGAGACAATTTAAAAAGTGCTCTATTGTGTCATAATGTTTGTATATGCTGTAATGAGACATTAATAAAAATATAGCAAATACAACCAGGTACCGTAACAGTTATAAGTGATGTCAAAAAATGTATTTTATTTATAACAGTTATTTATAACCGGTTATTTTTCAACGTAAAATTAAAGATCGAAAAACAGATTTTTATTTTGCGTCATAAAATAAAACTTTATTCAGGAGTTTTTTTCGCCGTCATAAAATAAAACTCATCTGAATTTTATTTTTCCCATCAGAAGCAAATTTGCACATTCAAACAATTTATTTTGTGAAATTAAACAAATAAATGACTTCATTTAATATATGAAATATACTTAAAAAAAAGAGACTGAAAAAGAAGAAATTAAACAAAATAACTTTTAATTTAGATGGATAAAATTAAACTTCTTAAATGTGTTTTATTTTAGACGGAAAAAGTAAAACTCCTCAAATGAGTTTAGTTTTAGACGGAAAAAATAAAACTCATTTAAGAAGTTTTTTTCCGTCTAAATTAAAAGTTATTTTGTTTAATTTTTTCTTTGCTCCCGTAACTGTGGAGCTAAGATGATTTTTTAAGATCACCACAAATCTCCGTTTAACATAATTATTTACTATCTCCAATTAACAGGCCATTCATAAAGCTATATTAAATGTAGCTCGAGTAGCATTTTCAATTCGCAATTCGACGTGTCAAAATTTTTCTAAGCTTCTGTTTACGTGGCTTAAATTTTGTTGATTTTTAATAACATCCAATGCTTTTCGGTGACAGGAAATGACTTTAAGAGTGACTTTATTTCTGCAATATATTTTTGACTCCACCCCGATCTTTCTCAAGTAAAAGCCCCAATCTTCAGCTTAACTTTTCTAAAGGTTTTTTATCATTCGCATCACGAAAGCCATCACTAAGCTGTCCCAACCAATCGAAAACAACTATTTGTATTCAAACCAATTTCTTTTAACACTATGAAATTTAATACCCACACCACGCTGTTGTAAACTAGTGATCCTAGAGCCACATTTTAGTAAATCGATCGGCACAGAATCACTTTTTGAGACGAGTTAACAATGTCAGTCCGTCCGTCCAGCTGACTGGAATGCTGTCAATGTAAAACTTGTGCGCAGAATACAGGTCGCAATTTTCTAGATAATTTGACGAAATTTCGTACCTATATTCTAATTGCTGCAAGGAACAAGCCTATTGAAAGTCGTGACAAGAGTTTCATAACTTCACATAGGCCCAATTATTTCACATAACTCCCATACAAGCATCCTTCTGGCATAGAGTCTTTGTGATCATAAACCATCTTATTATATTGGTATTTAGACTACTTCTGGCCCAAACTCATTTGATTGCAATTGCAATTATTGTAGTCATTGACTGAACATATGTGCCATATAAACCTACTCCCAAAAATCACTTAAAGCTAAAAAAAATCTCACAAAGATGAAGATATAAACTTTTATATAAATCTTTCTTCTTGGCCTTATATCATAATTTTGTGTTGGCTGACCAATGATAGCCAAAAACAGTCCACTGTCAATAATTTGGCTCTAAATACTGTGAGGTTGGGTATCTTCCTTGATTCATCATAATTTTAATTTTTCTTCCAAAAAAAAAACATCGTGAAACACATAATTCTCTTCCCTAAATTCTATACTAACTATTGATAAATATTGAATCTTCCTGACTAAAAAAATAGAAAAAATGTAAGAAATTGAGCTTTATGTTGCCAAACAGCTAATACTTAATTATACTGGCAATATTTAAAGCCATAGAATAATAACTAAATAAAAAAAATTATCAAATAACAACTTCATTAACTATATTTGAAAGTTAATTTTTTGTAAAAAAAAAAAAAAACTAAAAACTCACTTAACAAAATCTATATATCCAAAATTTTCCACTTATAAAAATAACTTCATTTAGGAAGTTTTATAAGAAAACTAACACTAAAAGCATTGCATGTCTCTGCAGACCCTTTAATAAGTTTGCGGTTTCAATAAGAAAACCGCAAACGACGGAAACACAAGTGCATCATTGGATTTTAAACAACATGCAATATCTAGAAGTATGATGATAAAAATATTAGCAATAGAAGTTATAAAACTGAAATGGATGTAGTAAAAGCAACAATAACAACATTTTCAACAACAATAATAATAAAGCACACATGCAACATTATTTGTATGAAAATATACATAATATAATATTAGGCGATCCAATAAAGTGTACGAGTATATAAAAGTCAAACTATTAGTTGTCGATAATTTTTATATGAACTTAATGATCGTAATACAACATGACATGTTATTGGAAGAAAACAACGACGATATGGCAAGTAAAAATTTTTTAAGAAACTAAAACATTAGCAGCAGCAGCAACAGCAACAGCAACAACAACAGTAGTATTATTATACAGCATCTAGTTATGAGTTCATTATTTTATAGAAAACAACAGCAACAATGGACGAGCGAACGAATGAACAAACAACAAATTGACAACATCACTATTAACGAAGTCAATTTCAAAATTTCTGAACAACATTTATATTGTTGTATTAACGTACTGGTCTCTGTTGTATGTATGATAATGTTGCTGACTTTAAGCAAGAAGCAATGGCCACAGCTAAAATATGGATGAATTTGTTGTTGTTAATGGCGGTGAAGGTGGTAGTGTTGTCTTTTGGCGGTGCTTTTAAAACATAAAAATTTTTTTTTTTTTGTTATTTTAATTTTAGAGCATAGAGAGTAGTAGAGCATGCCACAATGGACAAACAATAATAGAAACAAAAAACAACAACACAAGAAAAAAAGTTCCTTGCAAGTGTTTCTTCATCTAATGCATACACCTTTTTGTATTTTATTATATATTGTGTGTACTTGTATGTGTGTGTGTGTGTGTGTTTGTCATTTTTGTTATTTGTTGTTGCAATATGAAAAGTTATAGACCCACTTGTTACCTCGTTTGGTTGCACACATCATCTAATTGACAGAGCGGGCGGTCGTCGTCAATTTTCTTCAAACTTGAGTTGAGTGGAGCCTTCAATGTACTGCTGATGTTGTTGTTTCTGTTATAATTTTTATTGTTGTTGCTGTTTTAGCCATACTTCAAAAGCTTAAAAACCGACTTAATTTTTTTTTTTCTTACTAAAAACAACCACACTTAGATAACGATTAATCCAAAATGCACTATGGGTCGCAATAGAAATGGATTAGTTGGCCAGGCAACATTTTTAAATGATCTCAATACATTGAAAACAATTTCACGAAAAAAACTTTCGTAGCTACTTTTTTGTACTTTTTACAAAAGTTTCGTATATAATGCGAAAAAGTTTATTCTACGAAGCTAATGAGTTTCGGAAATATAAAGAAACTTTTTATAATACAAAAAAAAAATTTTTATTAAAAAAAGTTTCTGACCCAGAAAAAATTAAAAATTTTCTCTAATCAACAAATTTATCAAACAATTTTGTTGATTTTGCGCCTATTACCAAAATGATTATATAGATTACTAAAAATTGTGAATATTTTTTTTTTTATAAATGGTATTATTAATTTTTATTAAAAAAAAATTATCAAAAAACTTTGCCGCTTTTAAACAATGTGACAATTGATTTAAAAAAAATATAACTCAGGTTTCAACAATTCCAAACAACAAGTTTGAATTATTTTATTTTAAACTAAAAATCAGTTTAGATTTTTCGATATTTAATTAAAATTTTTATTTAAAATTTATTTCAGAACAACTAAAATGTAAATTAAATCTAAATTATATTATCAATTTTCTTGCAACAAAAATTTTTAAACAATTTCTTTAATAAATAAAAAAAATACTGATAATTTTTTCTGTGTAGAATCTTAAATTAAAATATTTTGGGTCAGTTTCACTTGAAATCCGAATATAATTTAAGGTAATTCACTAGCTATTCTAAGTACTGAGTCAAAATAATGAAGTAGAAGTAAAAATTTAAGCAGTAAAATTGCGTAAGACATAAGATTTTATGTAGGTTTTAAAAAGTTATTTTATATTTCACTTATGTATATATTTTAAAAATATTTGCGTTAGTTGTTTGGAAACCATTTCGCACAGTGAACCATAGTATAATAAGTACCAGGTTTGTTCATTTGGGAGAGTTTTTATTATTTACCCATGTAATGTCAAAATAATTTATTCAATTTTTGACGATTGTTTTAATTTGTTCCCATATTTTCTTTTGTTTGACGTTATATGGGCTTTTAAATAATGAACAAAATTTCTAATGACTTATACTACTTATTCTACAATTCTACAATGCAGTGAACGCCAGTTTTATCTCATTCAACCTTTCTCTCATATGTCGACTTTTATATCAAAATCAAAACTCGCATTTCTTAAAACTAATTTGCATTCAATTTTTTTTTTTTTTGTTGCAAAAGTACTTGGTTCTAAATACAAACTGCTTGCCCCCAGCCAGGCTTCCTCTCATTAAGTAAGGAAGTCCGAATATAAAAATACTTTTAGGCTGATCAAGCCTAAAGCCACTTTAAGAAAAACAAAGAATCAGCACGACATTTTTGACAATTTTTCGAAGAATACACCTAACGGAGCAAAACCGGCAAATCGTCACTTTGATAATTATAAGAGGACAAAAATCCGTAAAATGCAGATAAATCGGCAAATATTGCCGGCCTATGCATAAGACTGTTTAAGTTACTGTTGCCAAAACTTATTGAGGACAAAATGTTATTGTAATGTTAGATTTGGTTAAACAAAATGCTAAAGATAATTTATATAAAAAATATAAAGGATCCTCATGATGTCGCTTAAAATTGCCATTTGTGCAAATGCGCAAACTTACGAGTCTTGTTTCATGAAGCCCCTTTTTTACTTTTGTGTAATTTTAAACAATTAATGTCAGTTTGTAAGAAACGTCAATACAAAAATAAATTAAAAATTAAAATTCAAAAATATAAAAATTTGTGTTTAAATTTGTGATTAATATGTATGAGAAATTTGCTTTTAAAAATGCTCAAAGAAAGCCAAAAGACCAATTTACTGAAATTATTGCTAGAATTTATTGTTTGTGATTTATAGACACTTGTATTTTTCATCGAAACCGACGTTAAAATCATTAAAAGATCTGTTTGTATAAATGCACAATTGAACAGCGCAAGTTTACGAGACAAAATTGTTGGGCAAATTTACCAAGTTTGTGTAAATGAATTCTCATACAATTTTTGACAGTTCATTTACGAGGGCGTAAAAATGCACAGTTTGCACAGATTACGAGACTTATAAACGATATCATGAGGACCCTTATAGTTTTTATAATATGCTTTATTTGATACTTCAACCACCGCAGACTCGATTTTGCCCACCACAGTCTTATTCTTTTTTTTTTTTTTTTCTTTTAATTGCCGTTTTCATGCGACATTTTTTGATAGAGTACGATATTGTAAATAGCCGATTTAGTATTTCGTAAAACATTTCTTTTACTTTGCATTTAACGAAATTTGTATCAGTGTATAAAACTCAATAAGTCACCCAACATGGCAATTATAAAATAAGAATAGTCAAACAAAACTAACAACAAAAAACCCTAAATGTAACCAGCTTTACGGTCTTATGGCCAATTTTCACAAAAAACATTTATGTTTAAAATCGTTTTAAATACAAAATTATCCTCTTCACTAAAAACTTAAGTGGAATTTAAGTCACCGATGTTATACACTTAATTTCAACTTAAGTTTCCATTGTAATATTTTAGCAAGGTGGCCTCAATATCACAACATTAAAACAACAACATGCAAAGCATTAACAGTAATAAATACACATTTTTATATTTATTTTTTTGTATTAGTAGTGCTACCATACTTTTGTCTTAAATAAGACTTTTCAAATAAAACTCAAAAAAACAATCTGTATTTAAATACGATTTAAGGTTTTATGAAAATTAACTTAATATAGATTTAAATGCAATCCTGAAAATTGGGCATTGGAATATTGACTTTTATTAAGAAAACTGATTTCATTGTGAATTCGTTTATATCTAATTTTGCTCTTCAAACGCTTTACCTTTTGAAAAAATTTTTCCAAACGAAAAATTCGACACTTGGACAAGCTCATGATAAACTTGCCGCCACCACTGGAATATTTAGAGAGAATCCTAATAAGTTTGATGAAATTTGGAGTGATAATGAAAACTTTTCAGAGGAAATTAATATATTATTGGAAGCAAGGCAAGTTTCGAAAAGATAAAAAGGAAACTCTTTAAATAAAGATTTCCGATTCGGAAAGGTAAAGCTGCAAAAAAATTCTTTCAATTCCATTTAAAAAAATTTTGCACTATTAAAAGCTTTAATCAAAAATAAAATCAGTTTTAATTGAAAATTTAATCAAGTTTAATCAAACGTTTGATTGACAATATAAATTTGCCACAATAACCTAATTAATAATATCAATTAAACGTTTAATTCACTTGATTAAACTTTTAATTTACTTGATTAAATTTTTACCTTAAACTGATATTTTTTTTTGAAAATGCTTTCACTGGTGCAAAAGTTTTTTCTTTGTTATAGATTACAAAAATATTTTGCAAATTGATTGTGATTCTATGAAGGCCGAAGCACTAGTACTTTAAAATATGTTAAGAACATATCCAGCGAAAAACAATTAAACTTTGATATGCTAAAATCCAAAATTTAAAAGAATGTCCATCCAAACATTTACAATTTTTTACAAGTTGCAATTAGCCTTCTTATTAGTACTATTAGCAGCGAATTGTGTAGAATAAAAGCATGGTTACGCAATTCAATGTTTCAGGGACGATTTTAAAATTTAGCTTTTTTAGGTATTGGAAATGTTGTTTTGAGAAGAACAACAGTCTAGCTATGCTTATGAATCTAGTTCAATTATAGAATTTTCCGTTATTTCCATTATAAAAATGCAATATATGCTAGAAATTTTAAAATAATGCTAGAAAATAAGCTGCATGCTAAATCAGTTTTTTCATGCCAAATGACTTTGAAAATGCTAGATGGTATCGGGCAACATGCTGAGAATGCTAATTATCTTGGGTACCCGGTAGCGTATAAGTAACGTTATGATTAAATTAGTGAATAAAGTGTTTGTTGTTTCATCATAATTTTTCCAAGTTAATTAAAGTCTATTCTAACAACTAAGAAAAATAAAGAATTTACAGAAAAGAAAAATAAAATATTCAGTATTCTTTTT
Source organism: Pollenia labialis (assembly GCA_949318255.1). Lineage (NCBI taxonomy): Eukaryota > Metazoa > Arthropoda > Insecta > Diptera > Polleniidae > Pollenia > Pollenia labialis. Next base: position 113,351,197 of record OX439141.1, read on the forward strand.
ATACCTTTGAAAAAATTGGAAAATTTGTGATGAAAAGATCCAATTTTAAAATTCACCATCGATTGTTCAAATAGAAAAATTATATCAAAGATTATTTCTACAGGCACCTAGTGCCCCAACAATTAACTAATTTGCTTAGCGTTTTAAACTACGAAGCACGATCTATGATCTTTCGCATGCTGAAAGAACTACTGCAGTTGAAAATGATGTGAACATTACTCGGGTAGATTAAACTGTTCGTTGGTGTACCACTGTGAGAGTTAAAGACCAAAGTGGGCGTTCTAATCTAATTAAACTCATCATAGCTTGTTGCAGACTACTACAACAACAACCTACAAGTAGTAAGAACACGATTTGTTTATTGTGTGTGGAAACAACAGAACAAGAAAAAACACATTTTTTCATGATTACAAAGTAAAATTGAGAACTCTTGCTTCTCATTTAGTTAATATTTTCAGTTATATATGTACATTAAGTTTTTAAAGTAAAAACCATAACGGGAATGATGCTGGTGTTTTATAATTGAAATTGTGTAGGGTGTAAAACTGATAAGATAAGAGAATCAATCATAATAAAATTCTCCTTTTAATTTCCCTTTTGGTTTATTTCGTTTATATTCAGGATTAAATCAACTTTATAATATTTAACTTAAGCACATTTTGCACTGTGTGGTGCAGAAATGATCATTCGAATTACTTTAGCAATAGTAATCCGATTTGTTTCTTTGGAACTACATTAAGGGGAAGGTGTATGCCAAAAAGCCGAGAGCCATTCAACAGCTCAAGACCAGTAGTTATTTAAAAAAAGTGCAAGCGTTGGTATCTGAAAGGTTACGAAAATTTATAGACATGTTGAAAAAAAACATTCGAAAGATTTTAACTTCTAAACATAATTGGAAGTTTAATAAAACATATCTGTGGCATTTTGATAAAACATCCTTAGTCAAATTTAAAAAGTTGAAAAAATGTTGTTCGCGTTCTTAAAATTTTGTATTATAAAAAAAATTTGTCTTTATTTGATAAAACTAATTTTTTCACATAGTTTTTTTTAAACTTTTTTCGTATCTTATCGCGACTTAAGATGTTTTGTTAAAATGCCACAGATATTAAGAAATAAAAAAAGGTCTCAAATATATTATTACGCCACTTGCCAGAACATTTTAAACAGCACTTCAGGACACCGTTTCTAAACAACCAATTTATGAGATCGTTGAAGAAAATTTTAAAATTGATCTAATAAATAAAGAAGATGTCTATATTAGTTTGTTGTTACATAATCCAGTGCCATTTAATCCACATATATTTTGAATTTTCTAGCATTTCCAGCTAAAAATCTTATCCAGCATCAAAAATGAGGGAACCGCAAGTAAAGGATGATAGTAGAAACAATGCTTAAGTGACTGGATTACAAACGTTATATATTGCTTGAAAGTTCATTAGGACTGGGTTCCCTATCCATATTAATATACCATTAGGATTGATTCCTATGATTACAGGCAAGAATAAAGTGCCACAATGTACCATTAATATTGGACCCCAAAAGTTCTCATATACCCATAGTGTCTATAATTTTGTTAAACCATTTTTTGCACTTTACTCTCTAACGAATTTTTTTCAGTTTTATTTTTCTTTCTATTTTTGTCTTCAAAGTTGTTGATGTTTTGCACCAATTGCCTCCTATAGTATGGCATGCCATGTGGCAGGCCACGCATCACATCCCACTTAGAAAATGTTTAACTTTCCGGTATTTGTCTTTTCGAATTTTTATACCTCCATAAGTTACACGAACAAAAAAAAAACCAAACAACTTGTTAATGTTTCAAATGCGTATTATTTTTACTATTAAATTTATAGAAACATACACACATACACAAATAAATTTTATTAGCAAGTTTAAATCGATGTATGTTGCAAGTGTGTTGATGCAAAGCCATTGCAACCACACAACTCTGCATGTTGTTGTCATTTGCTTTAATTTGATTTTAGCTATTATTGTTGCTGTTGTTGTTTGTGTTGCTGTTTCTCTTCCTCTATAATGACGTCTTAAGATGTTTTGTTTTTGTTGCTTTTGCTGTTGCTGTTGTCGCTGTTGTTATTTTCTTTTCTTATTCCAATGCGCCTGATTTGCCACAATTTATTATTGAAGACATTTCGCTCCATATGACATCCATGGTTAACATACTATTCCATGAAGTGAACTACTCATGCACACATACACAAACACACATCTCTCCGACTGTTTGTCTGACTGACTGTGAACGAAAATGAAAATCTGTGCTTTCATTACTTGTTACTTTTATGAACCCACAAGTTGTTTTGTTTTTATTGTTTCATCTCCCTCTTTAGAGTTGAGTTTCTTTTGTATGCTTTGCAGTTGTAGGTTTATATTTAGTTTGATTTACAATAATTTTTGTGATATTTTGCCACAGTAGGCATCACACTCACGCATATTTTCTGCTAACAACAAACCATTTTTTCCACAACAGTGTGCTTCAGCGTTCATTCATCAAATATATTGTGGAGAGACGACAGTGATTTGTAGGACTTGTTGAGTTGGGAAAGTTCAAAGCGAAAGATAATTTATAGGAAATTTTTAACAAGAAGTTCAAAAATAAGGACTATTACCGCTTAAAGGGAAATCAATAGATTTATAAGTCAATTATTTTAAAACTTCAAGATGGTTCTCATGTTCGTCCTTTAAAATTTTTGGGCGCGATTTAAATCCACATAGTGTTAGGATTTTTATTATATCTACTAATTATATTTGAAAAAGTGTCACTGCTATACATTTTCTCTCTGTAACCATTTTTTTTTTTGTATATACGAAAAGTTATCATTGTTATCAGTTTTCTGTAGAAGAGTTATCTCTGTAATGAATTTCTTAAAAAAATGATCAATTGTGATAGAAAATTATTTTTACAAAATTTATCACTAGAAAATTTTTATTAAGAAAATTTATCACTGTGATAGACTTTCTATAATCAACATAGGAGACTATTTTAAAATTCATCAGTGTTGGGAATATTTTTAGAAAGTTTGAAAAATCGTCTTTGGAAAATGTATCACTGTTATGATTTTTTTTTTTTCAATTCATCATTGTGAATTTTTTTATCACTATGAGAAATTTATAATAAATTTACATTAAAAAAATACATGACTATAATATATTTTATATATTATATTTATCATAGCAAATTGTTTCTTTGAGAAAGTTCATCACTGTGATAAATTTCCTTAAGAAATAATAATTAAAAAAATTATCATTGTAATGAATACTCTTAAAAAGCCTAAAACTGTGACAGATTTTCTTTTGAAAACTTCTCACTGTAATAGATTTACTTTAGGAAACTTTTAACTAGTTGTTTGGAAAAATTTTTATTGGAATAAATTTTTCGTGGAAAAATCTTTTATCTATCCATATAAATATTACTGTGATGAAATGTCTATGTTAAATTGTATCTGTGATAATATATTTTAAAGTGCTTAAATTTTTGTCATTATTTTTATAAATTTTTAATGGAATAGTCAGAAGTTTCTGTGCTAAATTATGATTAAGGCGATGTCATTTTTCAGATGGCATTAAAAGCACAGCTGAGCTGCTTTTTTCTTACTTCGAGAGAGATATTTCAAAAGTTGCTTGTGGTTTTGACATAATAAAAATTCAGGGTGTTTACTAGTTGTTTAAACAATCTCTGCAACAGATTTTTTTAAGGATACTATAACTAAATATATGCTGTAAAGAAGTTATTACAGATATAAGAAATTATTATTACTTTAATTGATATTCTTTGGAAAAATTGTTCCATTCATAGATTTTTTTAAAAAAAATTAACTGTATTGACTTTCCTAAGAAAAATTATCACTGTCATCGCTTTCTTTATAAAAAAATTGTTATTAATTTAAACTTTCTGTTGAATTTATTTCTCAAAATATGTTGCCTCTAATTACTGTTTCAAAGTCTACTTAATTCACCGATAACTCGTTAATTTCATTTGTAGCCATTTCTTATAAGTTTTTTGTTTAATTTTTTTTTTTTTTTTGTAGTTGTGATCAACCACCTCTTATTAGTTTTTCTTTTCTAGCTTATTTAAAGTCTTATAAGACAGTGATGGTTTGAGTTGAATTTATTTCTAACTAACATTTTCTTTATCCCAATAAGCAGGTAACCTGATACCCATAACTTTTTGTAAGCCTGCAAGACATCATTCCGTCTACTTTATTTCCATCGTTTTTATTTACATTACTTTTCGAAAGCGGCAAAATAAAAGAGGCGAAGAAAATTGTATATAAGATTTATAAAATGGACCAAGTGCGTTGGAAAAATCAATGAAGAAAAACCCAAGAAACGATCAAATTAAAGACATTTTGTTTATTACACATTTGTTCAACAATGTTGTGGTAAGTGCTGTTTAAATAATAGTTTTAAAATTGATTCTCCACTCCACTGAAAGCCTAAAAAGCAAATAGGCAGAAGAAAAAATAAGAGAATATAAATGACTTTAACACTAATTTATGCTAAAATAATAATAATGTACTTTTAAGGAAATAAAGTAACTAATTTGCAGTTTTCTATCATTATTTTTGTTAAGTTGTTTGATGGATTTAAATTATGGGTTCAGAAAAAAATCTGTGGGCGTTTTGTTGTCTCTCTTTTCTAACTGATTTAAGACGCTAATATTGTGAATTATTTTTATATGCCATTTAAACCTGACCATTAAAAAGATTATGATTTTGAGCCATTCTCCCCAGCCTTGCTGCATGTTGTGCTTTAATACAACACAGGCATGTTAATAACATTTATGGGAACATTAAAATTAACATAAACCATTATCAAATAAATTAAAAATCATAAATCATTAATTGAAAATTTATATTTAATTTAATGTTTATCAAGGTAACAAGAAATTTGCATTAAAATGACAATGATTAAGATTTTATTTGCAATTTCGTGGCCATAACAAATCGCTTTAATCATATTTAACACAACAAATTATCGTATATTAAAAATAAAAAAGTCGCAAATAAACTGCAAACAAAAACATTAACACTATAGTTGCCTTAAACTTTACAAAAATTATAAATAATCAAAAAATACTAATTTTGCTTAACTCCAAAGCCATCCAATTGTGTTGTGACAACTTTAGCTTGATAAATTCAACTACTGCGGAATACAATTCGGAAAAAAGCAAATAAAATTTGAGGCTGCCAGCAAAAAGACCCTAAGCAACATCGTCCAAAGCAATATGTGAAAAATCATCCAAATGAAAAATAATCCAACTTAAATAAAAATTGGCCCAAAAATAAAAATGGAAATTATAACCAAAAATTTTTATTTCTTTTTTTTAATAACACAAGTTTACACGGTTTTGGATCTAAGCATATTAGTTCTAGTTTCCAAAATATAAAATATTAAAATTTTTGGCAATTAGCCTCCATTTTATTCATTAAAAGTGTTAAATGAAAAATGAAGAGCAGTCGAACTGAGTCGCTTGTACTGTTTGTGATCAGTTTCACGCATTAAAGTCCAACAGTTGTCGCTCATTATGCCCTCGTCCCAAAAACCATGGTATCGTGTTCGATTTTCGTCAAATCTTGGTCGCTCTCCTTGCTCGTCGCTTGAATCTCCCAAGTTTTCAGGAAAAAATTTGAGATGGGAGTGCAGAAAATGTATCTTGAGAGACATTCAAGCTCCAATCTTGCAATAATTTTGCAACAAACTGTCGATTATCTGCTAGAAAACCGGGGATATTATTGTATAATCGGTACTCACGGCTTGTAAATGTTTGATACAAGGAAACCGAAATAGCAAAAATGTGCATTTCTGCATATAACTTTGCAACACAACATCAGCAAACATAACAAAAACACTTTGAATCAACTTTAAAATTCTGTCTTTGCATTTTCACATGTTTTGGATTAGAAAAATACAAATTAAATAATATTTTTAGCGACGCCAACAGATGACTGTCATTGAGATAGCGTGGTGCTGCCAACGTGCGCGAACTCACAAAATAGAACCAATTTTGAAAAACGAAACCCGCATTTGAATTCAGCACCTCAAATAACGTCAAGATTTGTTCTCATCTGCTCTGGTCCTAAAGTTGACCGGAATTTCACAAAAAATTTTATGATTTTTTGCAATTTTGATATTTTCAATTTAATTTTTGTTTTTTAAACCAAACAATAAAAGTTTTTTAAGTTTTATTACTTGGACGTTAGTTTATTTCAATACGAAAACATTTAGAATCCAGATCGGTGCAAAAATGACAAAGTTACAGAAGATTAATTCAATTATTCTACTTTTCGATATTAAATATTACAAATGGCATAAAATTAATTTGCCTCTTGTGATTATTTTCTGCCTCTCGCACAAGGAACCAACAAAAGTCGCCTAACATCGCCTCATCAAACGCCAATTGGCACCGACTTTCCATTGCTGGTGAAAATCCTCACCATTCTCCCACCAGAAGGTGTATTTTTATAACGTATTTGGGGTCCAGGATTTTAAAATACAGCTAAAATGCATTTTGTAATTAGCTTGAAAATGTTGACCGCTGCGCGGAACTATAAACTCCACAAGCATAGTTAAACTTGTTTGGATTGGATTTATCTGCAAATGCACGTTTTGCATTATGCATTTTGTTAACACGAATTCTGCGTTTCAAGAGAATCAAAAACTTTAGTCACCGTCTAGACTTCCAATTTTTGTTGCAGCAACTCTTGAGTTTATTGGTTTATTGGTTAGATTAGAGTGGGGTACTCAGTTTTATATACTCCGCAATTATGTTTTGTTTTGCTGTAGGTGTATTTGTATTAATATATAAAATCAAAAAATGAGAATAGAAAGGCAAGATGGAAATACAAAATATCTATACATATGTATTTATTGTGACTTTCATTCCCTTATGTAATGAATAAAATTTGTGTTTTGATCCAATTTGGCTGATGTGAGAGTAAAACTTTGTGCGAGCAGGCAAGTACACTGAGAAAATTAAAAGCTTTAAAATCAAAGAAAAAATGTCTTTGTAAAATTGTAACGAAAATATCTTTGTTAGAAGGAAAAAATCCTTGCATCAATGATTTATTCTTTAAACAATCAAATGGTGCGTCTTTAACACAAACGACGAAAATTCTTTGAAGCTTAATCAAAGAAGTTTCATTAAATATTTTATTTTGCAGAAAAATTTTAATTTTTTAAAACATTTCTATAGCAGATTTTAAAGAAAATTGCCTTTGTTTTTACATATCAGTCTTAAGTATTTCAAAGAATTATTTCGTTGAATTTAATTCCGTTTCTTTGTAATAATGTTAAAATTACGTCTTTGTTACAATGAAAATTGTACTTAAAATCAAAAATTCAAGTCTTAAGACTAACGAATGAAAGTCTTTGTGCCAAAATACTTTTTCCTTAGCTTAAGGACTTTTTTCATGTGTTTCCAAAGACGTACATCCTTGCCACAAGATTTTAAGTCTTTGATTTTAAGTATATATTTCATGGGAATCTAAAGATCTTTGGGCCTTTCCGGTAAAGATGTTTTGTCTTTGGGCACAATCTGACCAATAAAAGTCTTTGCAACAAAGTGTATTTTCTTTGATTTTACGATTTAATGTTCTCAGTGTATCATCGACATAATTGATATCCTCCAGTCGAACACCATGTGATGCCGCCTCAAATACGGATAGACTGCTGCATAATTGGGTCTAATATAATATAACATTTGTCGTACACCAGTGCTCAACTTAGTCGGGGTTTCTAATATTATTATTATTTGTATGATGGATTAAAACTAAGAATGTAAAGTCAGATAATCCAAGAGTGGGTTCTATCCGGGAACTATGGTAAATTAAAAACCAACAATTATAGAGTAGAGTTATTGCAAATATTATTCAGGATTTATCCTGCTTCGCGGGATTATCATGAAAAATTTGTTTGTTATCGAAAATATTTTTAAAATTATCCCAAAAGATTTTCACGGGCTTAGACCCTAAAGAAGTCTCTTAAGAAACTTATTTGTACCAAATTACAAACATTTATTGTTTTGCATTGTTTCTTAAATTGATATGTATGGCAATTATAACTAATTGTAGATATTGCCATATTAGTTTATAATTCTATATCTTTACCAATATTTACAAAAGATTTTTTGGCTTTAAAAAAATTCTCTGGAGTGGTCATTGTTTAGAAGTTTTAAAAATATTGATCGATTTCCATAAAGTTTGATGGCATGATTTAGGTTGCAATAAAATAGTTTTTATGCTGAACTTGCGCTTAATACTTGCTTAATAGATCCAAGAACCAATTTTGTTGTTCTTTGAGCCAATAAAAACTTGCATACCAAATTTCAACGATCCAACACAGCATGATTATAGATGTGGTAACGCGATCAAATCTACAAGACGCTGGTGACATGGTGGCATGCATGTTCTTAAGCAGAGGAAGTTAAGGCTTTGAGATGAATTCCAGGGACCTGTATCATAGTTTATCTCCTTTCGCCTTAATGCAGCGTTTTCCAGGCAGAACAAATTTCAGTCAAATTAATTTTGGACCACTATGGAACATTTTTTACAGGTATCTATAATAACTGGATATTGCAATGCGTCTAGAAGATAAAGAAGAGAAGAAAAGTGTAAAATACCTCTTGTTCTACTGTCCTGAGTCAACAAGGTAGCAAATAGCCGGAATGGGATCCGCTACCATGGAGAAACTTACTGATGTTTTCGTCATTGAAACTACTCCTACCCCTATTAAGCCTAACATTTCTATTTAAGGTATCCCCCACAGATCCAATCGCGAATTTGATTTTAATGGGCAGATTGATGATCAATGATCATCATTAGATATACATAACATATTATAAGGACCTACTAGTGTCAATGCCATACTGCTTAGTGTTAAGCTAAAACATTCTGTCAACAAGCCACAAAAGTTTCTCACCGACCTAAATGTCATTAACGTAATTAAGAGAAACACGTTTTGATTACACAAAAAAATGTTGACAAAAACTCTATTCAAACTCAAAACACTACTTCATTATAAATACTAGCAATCATAATCTGTTCTCATTTTAATACAAGTCAACTTATAAATAAAAAAAATATTCATAAAACACCAAAAACAATTGACAAAAACATATATTAACACCTTAAGAAAACTATATAGATTTTTATTACAGCTCGAATTTAAATAAAACTGAATATAAAAGCTGTTAAAACTAAAAAAAAATAACAATAAAACAACAATAACATTTACAGCAAAGCACCCACACACCTGATGACGAGAAATTAAAAAAAAAATCCATTCTTAAAAACTTCATAATGCATTCATAATATTGCACACGGCATCGTATTTGTATAGTGGCGCCTTAAAACACAATCTTAACGCAAAAGAACAAAAAAAAAGCCCCAAATTACAGAGATCGAGAGAGGAGACATTGGTCGGTCGATCATATGGAACGAGTGCGAGAATGTTAAATTGAATGATTTAACACATGTTTCACTGTTGTTATTTCGTTTTATCAAACAAAATGTATGTAAATGTTTGTTGTATGTAGTAAAACTAAAAAGTACTATGTACAACAATAATAAAAACAACATCAAAATAAGACTACTCAATTAAAATTCAAATTTAATGCAAAACAAGTGACCAATCCTTAAACGTAAGTCAGTCAGCCAGTCAGTCATTTATGTTGATTTGCATTTTATTGCAAAAGAAAATTAACACACAAACACCAGAACGACGACAAAAATTACATCAAACAACTGAAATTATGTGGGTCTAAATTTGCAATTTTGTTATTGTATATAACTTTTTAAGGTTAATAATTTTTTTAGATTAAAATACATTTTTTGTAAAGATCATGTTTATAAGAAAGACCATGTTTAGGTCATGTCTTATGGGCACCCTTTTTTGTTATTTAATGCGGATGGAAAATCGTTTGAGGTTTGCTTATAAAACTAAAAAGTAATAGTGAAAAATTTATAACCAGCAAACCGGAAATATGCTTATTTAAATCTTATATATGGGGGATTTCATGCCAAGTGACCCAATTTTGAAAGCGATGTCTTCCGATTTGGATGAAATTTGCACCAAGGTGAGTCCTATTGGATAGTAGTTTAGACACAAATTTTCAACAAGATCGGTCTAAAAGTTTCTGAGTTAGTGGGGGTCAAAATTTGACATTTTGGCCATTCAGGTGGTATTCTTTCTTATCCATGTAACGTATTACCTATTGGTGTTAGCAAAATTTGTCCCAAGTAGCTTCGATAGCTATTTGATGCATCTTTTGAAAAATTTTTTTTTTGTTTTTTTAAAAATTTTTTTTTTAAATTTAAAACTTTTTTTTATTTTTTTTAGCGGGAATGTTTTTGTTTTTTTTTATATTCAAAAGAAAGCTTATGTCTTTTCCTTTAAGATAGTTTTGGTCCCTTTTTGGGAAGCGAGTGGTTTATGTATAAAAAAAATAATTTCTAACTCCAAACGAGGGTTTTCAAATTTTTAGCATATGCACTATATTGAATTTGTTCCTATTTGTGTTTAAGTGTTTCTAAAGCCTTAAAAATAAAACGTATGCAAAGAAACTAGACAAATTAACCTTTCCGACGGTATGTTACAAAACCCAATTATTATTTTATACCTTCGATACTGTAATAATGTTAATCCCAGGAATAAAATTACTTTTTTTCTGTAGAAAATCAGAAGACATCGATTTCAAAATTGGGTCACTTGACATGAAATCCCCCATATGTATAAATACGGGAACAATTTTTTTGACGATGATTTTTAAGTATCTTATCGTCCACTGATTTTAATAAAACATAAAGGTTTAAAAGGTATTTTTGTGAAGATATGCGCAACATGAATTTTTTTCTAAATTTTCAGGATTAAAGCATGTGAAAACCGTTTTAAATTTTCTTGCAAACACACGCACATACATGTATAAATGGCGGTTGAGTTTTTTCTTATTCTCCTAAAATGTGTTTTTTTCTTGCATTATTCTTGCAAACACACATGTACACAAATCATGGTAATTTAACTATGATATGCGCCAAACCCATGAATCAAAAAAAGAAGATCTACGTCTACGTCATCATAGACTAAATATGAGTGTTTGTTGTAAAAAATGTAAGACACACACAAATGCACATACACAAATTCTATTTCTTCGTCACATAAAAAATAACGGACCTGCGCAATCTTGTTTCTTTGATTAATGCGCCAAACCAATTCTGAGCTGACGAAATGTAGAAACGACGGTTATGCTCTGTGTTTTTCTCCCAAAAATGTTTTTGTTTTCATTTTGGACTTGCAAACACACATGTATAAACGTATTAGGACAGGGTTACCGTTAGACATTTTGAAAAATAGAGTCGCGCAAAAACGTCGTTTAAGAATTAACGAAGATCTTTTTTCTATTTTTAATTTGAAACATTTCATGAAAATCTTATAAAATAAATACGGGGATATGTATAATATATTTTTTTTCTAAATTTTTGGAATTGAAGTGTTTGAATAGCGTTTCAATTAATCTTGCAGACACACGTTCAACGATGGGTGAATAGATCATTTTGCCGTTCTCTTAAAATATGTACGATTTTATTGTATAACGCACAGGTTTTAGCGAAAGTAAATGTCAAGTGGTCGAATTTCGACCACGTGGCGATCCTGGTATACAGTAAAAGATTGAAAATAGGCTTTTAAACAAGAAAGAGTGATATATCAGGCTGTACCGAATCTTTGATACCCTCCACCGAAATTTAGAATATGTCAGGAGCACATTATGGTAACTATACATAATTAACCAATCTTTTTAAAAACTGACTTCAGTATTATGATTGATTGTGGTTAAGACCTGCGTGAAATTATTGGCCGACTATTAAAAAGTTGTATACTTTAATTTCTAGTCATACTCACTTTGAAACCTTAAGTACAGTAATTTTTAAACGAAATATTTATAATATAAAAACGATACACAAAAAAAATTTCGGTACTATCGGAGATCAGGTGCCTAATTCTGGCAGTCGTGATCGAGTACTTTCTCGATTCGAAAGCAATTTTATTTAAGTCGACACTGAACGCATCGAAATTATTTTTTCAGTATTGTGAAACTTAAATTATTGCTTTACAACACCGAAAAAATAATTCCGATTCGTTCTGTATTGGCTGAAATAATTAGGTATTAAACTGCTTTCGAATCGAGAAATTATTCGATCACGACTGCCAGAGTTAGGCCCCAGTTCAATAACTTGATAATAAGTAGAAAAAATATCATTAAACGAATAAGAACATCGCAAGTTGACTTGTAAATTTTGTGAAAATAATTTTCATAAAATAATATGTGACATTCTCTGAGAAAAGGGACCTAGTGTGTGAAAATTAAGTTTTGATTTGATTTGATTTCATCTTATTCTACACCCTTTTAGGTACCAGAATCCACTCTTAATTCCAAACCCGTTTTTTGACACACTTGGTCCCTTTTCTCGGAGAAGGTCACATATACGAAATGTTTCTACACTTTTCTGAAATACTCATCAAAAAAAAAATATTTAATTTATAAGGCAATCAAAGCTTTTGAAAGCGGAAAACCATTAAATAGAAAACGACGATTCGGTAAAAATATTTGATTCAATGCAACCCAACTCGAGCTATGTTGAAGGCAGAAATTGCCGGATGTACTGCGAAATCTAATCATGCGTGGACAAATAAATGTAAATGTAAAAAAAACTTTCTTGCTGTCTCAAAGAAAACAGTTAGTTGTCATCAATCATCTAATACGGGCTTTGTTAAAAAATTGTTTGCTGCATGCTGGTCATGAATGGAATCATAAATGATAGGAGCTACTTTGCAATGAAAGATCATTAATGGACATCAATTGAAACTTTTTAGGCGACGTTGAAAATAAATTTCTATAAAAATAGGGATAGGAACAAAGAACGACTCTTTTATCAATCAAGTTAAATGGATTTCTCAGAAAATACACGCAAAGGGAAGTCAAAAGAATATGAAAAAGCCAATTTTTGTAAAATAAGTTTAAGTTGTGTGTTTTAGCATATCGCTGGCTTAACATGTAAAGGTTCTTAATCCACTTATTAAAGAAATTGTGATTTTAATGAAGTAATCTGCAATAAGTAAAAATACATTGTTTACAAAGCAAAAATTACAGTTATCTCATTTTTTGTTGTTGTTTTGTAGTGATGAGCAAAAGCGCTAAGTCCAATTTATCACAAGAAAAAGCTCTAAGTCCCAATTAAAAGTACAGTTTAACCATTTCTCTCAAATTGTTCCATCAAATGTATTTTGATTGTTTTTTGTCTCACCTGTAAAATTTTCAAATATGGACTTAGAGCCTTTACATGTTAAGCCAGCGATATGTGTATTAACATTGATTTTTTAATACCTGATTAAAAATGGTCCGATCTTCACGAGCTTTGAAAGTGTGATTCCTAGTTTTATAAAGCTACTACAGAACAAACTTTAGTACTTAGAATTATTCACTACGTTTTGGGTGAACTTTAATAATTTCAGGGGCGATGTTGATTTTGAATAAAACACAATTTATTTAGGAAATTATTGTCATTCCTTTTCATTATGATAATATTGGTATGGTTCAGTTACGTATGGAACAAAATATGGCCGCCTCATCACTGAAGATGATTTTCCTCGAAAATTGATCAACCACTGTTGCCATTTCTTGTCACCGTTCTGACCATTGGCGACGTTTGAAATGGTCAAGAGGCTTTAGTTCTTGAGTCAATTAAACCTCGGAAGCATGTAAATGAAATTATTTACGAATAATGTTCATCAAAGACAAGCGTGAGACGTGTAAGTATTGGGCACGACGACGATTTGTGGAGGACGGCTCTGCAGCCACCAATATTTTCTGCAGTACGAGCATGCACTGGTATTTTCACATCTCCTACAGACCCGGTTTGCTCAAATTTTTGCACGATTTTTCCGATTGTACGCACATTTGGACGAAAAATTCAAGAAGTGCACGATATGCATTTTGATTTTATGGCCCATTGTCATAATAAACCTGAACAACTTTAACGCGTTGCTCGATTGTGTATCTTTCCCTGGTTCAAATTGAGTTAACCACCTGTTATATTGTCTTTGTAACAAAATTATCAATTTTTGAGGATGGTTGTTCGACATTTGGATTCATAACTCTTATCCTACTGAAACGATTTTGCTGCATCTCAATCTCAATTTGCTCAGTAAAAATATAATCACTAAGGCAATTTTAAACATACTTTAATAAAATTTGGTACGTACTATTTAATTATCATATGGATGAAGCGAATTGGTGAGAACCAACCTGCAACCTTTTTTCCGGAATAGAACTTTTGTGCACATAAATCATCTTATTGTGTCGGTATTTAGATTAAATTTGGTTCAAAAATTCCTGATGCAACCTGCCAAAACATAACTGCCTTATAAATCTTGGTGTTGATATTAAATTTGGCGAATATAATTTTTATAATTGCTACTAAGTTATTTTGTGTTGATATATTCAGAGCTGATGATATGCCCCATATAAACTCCCTTTTTCAAAACACTTTCAGACAAAGAAATATCACATTGATGTTGATGTCTACAAAAAACTTGGCACAATTAAATCTTAAATAAATCTGAACCTCATAACATATTTAGTTTGCTTGGTCTATGATCTCATATGGTCAGGCTTGACCGACTATACTTTTTAATTGTTGTTTGTATTTTAAGTTCCAAACATCTGTTTTCTTATATTCTTCACAAATTAACGAAAATACAATTTTTAATTATGACAAAAAAAAGACAAATACTAACAGTAGTAATAAAGCCATACATAACTTAAATTTTATGAAGTGCCAACTTTACTACAATCAAAAACGCCAAATGCTAAAACATTTTTAAACCAACAGAAGTAACATACGTTCTTCAAAAAAACAAACAAAAAAAAACATTAAAACAAATGTTGCTCATAACTTTATAAGATTATTTTGAGATTCTAATAAGGAGAGTCCATAGAGACAGCAAAAATAGACAGACAGTAACAGCCGCATAACGAATTGTTATTGTCTGGTAATGATTTGAAGGCTGTCCCCAAGTGTTAGAAGAACGCACATCATAAACTAACAGATCGTTAAAAAAACTTCAGTACATTTAATTAATATTATCGTCTTTCTCTAAACACACACTCACACACTTGTACACCGGCATAAAGCACTAGCAAGGATCGTAGAAAAAAATTTCATAGATAACGTGATAGTATCCTTTTTGGAAAAGCAGGAAAACTAAAAGTATAAACTATCAATATCCTTAAGTACCTGTTGTGATTTTAGCATTGAAAGTGAAAAAAATAAGTAACCAAGATGTTGAAATTTATTTGCTGCGATCTTAATGATGTTTGACCCAAACAAATCAACCATCAGGTGTCGGTATATTTTTAAATATTTCAAAAGGAGGATCGTCTGGTAACCGTTAGGCGGATGCAGTATTAAAATTTAGTTTTTTTTTTAATACACAGAAAAAATTGTAATTGTAAGGAAATTTAATAGATATTTAAAGATGTAAAAGTTTCTAAAAAAAAAATCCAATCAAAATTTAATGTAAAATAAATAATATTTAGACTGGGTTTTAAAGACCTCAGTTAAACTGGGTTTATTTAATCTGAAAACAGATTTGTGCCGCCTTTACCAAGTTTGTATACAAAATGTTGACGGAACAGCTTAGTTTTGCTTAAAATGTTGGTATTTAATGAAATAATAAAGAAAATTAAATTTCGCCGGAAAAAATCGAGTTTCAAAGTACGTTAAACTAAGTTTAAACTTAATCCACAATTCACAACCCGGCCTTAAAGTTTTTTAATCAAACTAAAATAGATATAAGCAAATAAAAACCTAACTGATCAAATTTTTCTTTTTCGAATTATTTTATGTCCCCAGTTTACATTCAAACTTTTTACACCATTTATGCATGAAAATCGGACTTAAATTTGTGAAGTCTTGCTCCAATACCTACAAAATGTGGCCTTTAAGGATGCCAACACAGCACCGTCGACAAAACTATTATCTGAGCACCAAAACTTCTAATAGATGTAGGTAAAGTATGTCTCTTTAGCTTAAATAGAACTTCCAAAAGAGTTAGCTATCGAACAAACTGTAATACTGCGCTCACTTTTTTACAATTTTTATTAAGGATACTCTGTCAAATAACCATGAATAGATTCACATTTATGCAATACTACCAAATTATCTAAGCTTAAAGACGACTTCGTAATTTTTAAGGCGCACTCGACTTAACGGGTTTGTTAATAAATAAAATTGCCGCATGTAAAGTGAGACAAATCTTGAACAGACCCTACAGACTTCGAACCTAATTACTTTAAAAATTTAACTTTAAGAAGGACCTTTGTCAAGCAAAGGCACGGTATTCATATGCCCGAACTCTTTTCAAATAGTAATCGCAAATTTATATTGCGACAAAGTTATATCATGGTTTTTGAGTTTAAAAAAAATTAAGTGGCTTTAACTTCCATCCAAACAGTCCATCCATTAAGGCCCCTGAACACTCATGTCAAAGTTAAGGCAGTCCCCTGCAAAGATTATCAATATTCCCCACCACTACACCAAATGCACGGAGGGCGTTATTTCTAGGCACAGACAGATGGCAGCCCCATTTTTCTAGGACCTTCTACACACGACAATCGTCTACTTGGCTGGAATAACAACCCATTAAGGCAACTGTTTAAAGGCAACATACTGAATGGATCGAGAACACGGACAGTGAAATCTTACATTTGAAGACGCGAAAACAACTGCATCAAATCGTGTAGTACGGAGATGCCTTGTGAAAACCATATGCTCAAAAAGGAGGTAATGAAACAGAAAACAATGACATGTTTTAATCTTTCGAATGAAAAATATTTTTGGATTAAAACTAAATTTTTGTGTTACTTTTAACAATTTCAAGTTCAATTGTGCTTAAAAAATTCCCTTTACATACTATCCTCTTCATTAGATAATGCGCTACCCAAATAATGCGAACATAGTTTTCTAGAAGTAAAGTTTCGCCCATAGAAATACCCCTTTCAGACTCAGCAAGTTAGTTGCGCAAGTAACTTGCCGATAACAACAAAGTCTGTACAAATTTGTTTTCCTTACCCCGACCTTACCGCAGACGTCTACAAACCAAGAGTTTCGCAAGAGACTTGTCGAGTGTGAAAGGGGTCAAAATTAGTTAAGCATTATAAATACAAAAAAAAAAAAAAAAAAAACAAACAATAAGCTACACTACAATATTTTAAGTAAAATGTTTAAGAATGTACCCAATATGCGAACCATGGTCATGCTAAAGCAAAATTATGCTCTAAAGTTTAGATGAAAGAGTTCTTTGTGCCGAATGTTATCTAGATCTCAACATGTGTGTAATTGAATCCTATTAATAACGTACACATTAAATTTATTTATAAAGTAACAGTTTATTAAATTCATTAGCTTATTATCTAGGAAATTATGTTAAAATATTAATATATAAATATGTGCGCTAGCGCGTGTTTACTTCATGACGGCTGATTAACTTCTGCTCAGCTGACTCTCTTGTGTTTAAGGCAAGAGTGTCATGTGTGGTGTATGTACGTTTGTCGTTGTCATGCCCGTGCACAATAAAGTACAGTGGTCAAGAAGACCCATCCTACATGTATAAGAGATTTTTTGCGCATAAAGTGATTTAAGGAAGGGATTTATATAGGACTTTTTCTGAATTATGGGTCCATCATTACACAACTTTGCCAAAGCAAAGTAACCTTTATGAAAGTAGCCTGCTAGTTATACGGACATTGTAATAACAATTATGTTATGCAGGTTAAAAAATATTGCTTATAAGTTAAGCAGATATATATAACACTACCAAATATTCTAAAACTTTGAATTTTAAAAAATATGGGTCAAAGTTTTAGTCAAAATTTTTAAAACTTATTGTATGAAGATCAGGGATGATATTGTACTCAATTAAGTAAAAAATTTTACTTTTACGACCCTAATTGTACTAGAACCCAAAATGATTTTTTACTAAATAGAATTATAAAAGAATGTGAGGATGTTTTTAAACTGCATGAGAACTAACGATATCGATAGCTATGCTTTGACAGCTGAGAATGTCTGTGTTGACATATCTGTTCAGTTAGATTTGGCAAGTCATCATGAATCGTTTAACGATATAAAGCTTCTAAATTGTGGAAATTCTCTTTGAAAAAATGAATAGCCTATTCCCAATGTCCGAAAGAACAATTGCATTTAAAAAGATTGTTTTAAATTTAGTTGTACGGAACAAAAAATTCTTTCGCACATCGGAAATAGGCAGTAAATCTGTTAGCGAAGTTCATAGAGAACTTTTATCAAAGAATTGTGTTAAATTATGAACCTTATTTGTGATTAAATTGTTACGAATTACTATTGCATCAATTAAAATTGACTGTTTGGTGCGGTTTACACGCTGGCAGCGCCATCAGTTCTTATTTCTTTCGAAATTAGCAAAGTGCTGTCGTTACGGCTAATAGCGAGCGCTATCCCTAAAACATTAACGACATTTGGTTCCAACAAGCCGGCACAACTTGCCCTACAATACGCTTAGCGATGATTTATTGTAAAATAAATTTGATGACTTTATTTCCAGAAGTGTTCCTGTTAACTTTTATGGGACTGTTTAGTCATTGTACTTTTTATTTATAGTCAAAAACCATTTTTAGTCACATTAGCAATATTGTTTATTTTATCTTTATTGTCTTTAAAAGAGCTAAGAATGAAATCGTTTAGTTTTTGTAAACAACTCTCCACTTTGGTTTACGTATTTCATATCTTATTTTTATTTTAACTATTTTTTTTTTTGCAAACCCATAAGCCTGCTGTCGTTGTTATAAATATTAATTTTTTATTTTCTATATTCACATAAATTGATTGTACAGAATTCGGTTATATGCCTTATAGTGGAATAAATGTGAATTAGACCTTTAGTCTCATTAGGGATATAGTCGACGATTCGGCTGCAACTAAAGGATGTGACTATAAGCGAAAAGTACTGCAGTCACAAATTGGACTGATCGAATGGATCATGTAACTCGTAGCCGCGGCGTGCATAAGCCTTAAATCATATTAAAAAAATAAATGCCATGAAATTATCTATCAGATTGCAATAAAAAATTGCATTCCAAAAATATTTGTCTTGTATTATCATTTAAAGTTCTCATGCAGCTAAAAAAACACCCTATATATTACAATTAACTTGTACTCTACGATTATATATATTTAAAGTATTTATATCATTGGTCATTAACAAAAAGAAAAATTAAGTAAATATGTAATAAGACAAAACAAAAAATTTTTTGTTTGTTTTTTAGAGTTCATAGTGGAACAGCGTAAAAATGCGTAAATATTTACGCTTTGTTTTTTTAATCATATTTTGGTATAAAAAAATTCATTTTTCAATTGTCCTACCCAATATGTACCAAAATTCCTTAATTTTAAAGCGTTTGATATTTTTAAATTGTACTAAACATGGCATTAAAGTACTTCAGTACTTTTGCAATGCTAATAGTACTGAAAAAGTACAATTGTACTAACTTTTCCATCCCCGATGAAGATTAGAAAATTTCACTTAAAAAGAGCTAAACGGGCGATATTTAATACAAATGATTTCTTTATATACAAAGAGTATTATTATAACATCAGAGATGGGGAAGTTTGAACCCACTTTTTTGAAAACCCTGCAAACCGGCTGCAAACCAATAACTGAGTTCGTCAGACAATATAAGGTGCGCTTTACGAAGTACTGCAACCGTATTCTGTAATTCGCTTAGCTAAAGCTAAATCTCGATCGCTAAAATGCCTTAAAGAATACAAAATTGAAACATTTTAGCGATGAAATTAAAAACTAAAATTGCTGCGAATTACATTTTTATGGCAATGTCAAATTTAAAAATGCAGTAGCGGATTTTTTGGGTTAATATAATAGATAAAAGTCGGTTAATTATTTTAACAAGTTCCCTTAAAAATCTAAAGAAATTTTTACAAAATTTCGATAAACGTAAACCACTTCACGAAATTTTCCAATCAAAAATATACCTTTTACACCTGCTTTGCCAAAACTTATTTATAAATTTTGGTATTGATATAAAATTTGGCGGCGAAACTTTTAAAGAAGCAACACTGTCATGGCAGAAACTTGTAGTGGTAGATCCAGAATTGAACATCGATCCTACATTAATCCTCTCTCGCAAACCACTTTAAGACGAACAAATCTCAAATAGCTGTTGATATTTAGATAATAATCGTCCCAAGGAACTTTTATATGGATCGTTACCTCATTGAATGATTTTCTTTTGCCGGGTTAATGATTGGACATGTGTTCTTTACATACTATAGTGTAGAGTATCAACTGGACGGTCTTAACCGACTATACTTCCTTAAGTGATAATCGATGGTCTGATATTTCGTAATTCTTTCATCTCATCTCTTTATAACTTTCACCGAAGAATGCCCCAGTAGGCTTGCTGGTACTGCACAATTCTACCAGTGATGGTAATTAAGTTTGTAAGTGGTATTTAACAAAAATATTTAATTAGTTTCTCTAAAATTTTTCATGAAGTTTCCTGACAATCTGGCCGAAGCAACCAGTGAAATGCGAATAGCTTATCCCATCAGCAATAAATTTTAGTTTATCAATAGTATAAAATGGGAATTTAGCACTTTTACTTAAATGAAGCCTTGTTTATTAGTTTTTTGAATACCAAGAAAAACTTTGATTAAATATATTTACGTTTTTCTCTAAGTGCAACTCAGTTTACAAAGGTTTTTAATTGCCATCCACTAACTGACCACTAATTTTTCAAACAAATATACAAGTATATTTATCTTCCCTACTCTATTACTCTTCCAAAATACTTCAATAACTAAAAAAGGATAATTTTGAGTTCGCTTAAAATTCTGCTTCTTTTCACAACATATGGTGCAAGAGTGGCTCTGTGCCGGTTTTGATCTTGATAAAATTCTAGCGGCAGGTCTTAGTTAAAGTCAATTAACACGCTACGCTTGTTATAAAGTGTGTTGGCCACGAGTTTTTCTTTGACCCTTGCAGGGGTTTCTTGGCTTTTATTTCAGTTAACCATTTAAGGATTTTAATAAATTGAAAAATTTGTTAATTATAGGTTTCATGTAACCCCCTTACAATTAAGTAGAAAACAAAATTCAGTAAAAGAAAACAAAAAAAAGAACACCACATGGTCATCTTGAAAATTTTTTATTACACGGGCGAACTCATCAGGGGTAGTTTTTCCTAATGCTTGTTTGTATAGATTTTTAATGTGTGGGTTTTCACTTTTATTTTAGTTTTTTTTATATTTTTAAAATACACAAACTTTTTACAAGAACGAAAACGAATTTATTAAAATTGACATTTAGTTGTTCCCAAATGAATTAATTATTTTTTTTTATTATTCTTCCTTGTGATTCTGTTTCCATTTCTATCCGAGGTCATTATCCTGTTTTATTTATGAAAATTTATTTTTAATATTTTGGTATATCGTGGGTTTATTTTAAGGGCAAGTGTTTGTTTTGTTGTTTCTGTTTTATCCTTTTTTTTATGTTTGTGTATGTAATTATTGAATTAAATGTGGAATTCTTCAGAATTTATGAGGTGTGTCCATTTGAAAAAAAGGGTTTGATAGGGGAGCACTGCATGGTTTTTTATATAAATTTTACAGGATTTAAGAGATTTCGTTGATCGTGTTGAGATAAGATTTAGAAATTATAGCAAGTGACCATATGGCGGTGTACGGAAAATAATAAAATAT
The DNA here is from genome assembly GCA_949318255.1 of Pollenia labialis. NCBI lineage: Eukaryota > Metazoa > Arthropoda > Insecta > Diptera > Polleniidae > Pollenia > Pollenia labialis. The sequence continues at coordinate 113,373,020 of OX439141.1, forward strand.
TTTATACAATAATTTTTAAGCCAATATCTTCGGAATAAAACCCAGAGTGTGAGCTGTATTAAATTGCTTCAAATCATTTTTAACCAACATCATCACAACCTAAACGAATTTATTAACCAAAAAATCAATTTTTATATTTTTGAGTTTACAAAATATTTCAGTTACATATCATTACGTCGAGAGTTTAAAGGTTCAGAACTCATAAACATGCCATGGTGCCAATTCTTTGACTTTTTGCTAAGAGTCATGTCAAGTCAAAAACATGCACGAACAAGTCAACTACAATTGGGCACATTCGAGCTACTTATCGGAATTTTATACTTTAGAAAGGGGTAGTCCGGCTTTGTTTCAATAAACACTTTATTTTAAAACTCAGCTTAATGATATGTTCACACTTGGGTTTTTAAACGTGTTTAAGCAAAATGTTGATTAAGTTAATCAAAGCCGTTCACATTACATTTGAGATGATTGAGATGACAGATGATTAAGAAAAAAACACAACAAACACATTTATATTTCTTTAAAGTATTAAAAATGGATAAAAATACTTTTATAAAGTGAATTTTTTTATCAATTTAATAATGAAATTGCGAATATGTATGAATTATTTAAGGAAAATAAAATAAAAACATTAAGCCGAAATTGTGACCCGTTGTACTTTTTTTTTTTTTTTAAACGTTTATTTAGTGATATGAGTATATAATTACAAACTTCAAATAAACAAAAAGTATATATATAGCTTATTTGTATATACAAAGTCCCATTTTAACGAGCTCTCAAGTATAATATTTATTAAATAAAGTTATTTTTCTATTAGATAACTATATACATAATACAAGAAAAAATACTAAGATCATAGAAAATGTAAGCAAAAAGGTTAGCAAAAAAACTTACTTTTATATTGGTAAAGATAAAAAGTAGGGTCAAGGGTTAAAATACGAGTATATAAAAAATAGCTATTAGCTAAGCCACCAATATTTTTTAAGGTTTAAATTAGGTTTAATATTTTTATCATTCAAATAAATACTTGTGTCATAACGACAATTTTCAGACGTTAGTTCATTACAATTTATAGCTTTGATATTGGCTCGCCTGTGAATATGATAAAGTATAGGAATACCATCTTTATTTTGGATAAAGTCATTTTTATCGAGGAAAAGGAAAGCCTCAGGTGGAACATAACCATTTTGTAATGTTTCAGAGATATAGTCTCCAGAAACATAGTAGGGAGCCATGATTAGGTTATTTTCGTTAGTATTTACACAGTTTACAATATGGTCTCTTATAATATGAACAATAAAATTATCAAATCTGGATATTTCTGCCTTTTCATAGAGCCTTTGGTTTGATATGTATTTTTTGTAATTACTACACTTGGATCTGTATAATGAGGTGCAACACCTGAGGCATTTCCTTTCGAATATCCGTATCTTCTCCATATAAGAGGGGGATATGTTAAACCATATTTGGCAACCGTATGATAGAATTGGTCTTATTAAAGATTGGTACATGATAATTTTAACCCTTGACTGTATATAATTAGAAAAGAATAATTTTTTATACATGAAAAATGCTTTTCTTGCCTTTATAAGTTGTTGGCTTATATGGTTGTTAAAGTACAGAAATTTATCTAAATGAATACCTAATAATTTAACAGTTTGTTTTACAGTTATATTAACATTATTACTTGATTTAATACCAAAAGTTTTCCAGTTTCTTCTTATATTGCTGTTACATTTCCCAACTGGTGGCCTGAAAAGAATACACTCGCATTTGTTCAAATTTATTTTCATAAGCCAATCTTTGGAATATTTTTCAATAGCTAAAAACCCACTATTGATTTTCTCAATTGTGTCATCGGCGTGGAAGATAGTAATGTCGTCTGCGAAAGCAATGATATTGTCTATTTTCTCTAGTATATCAAAAAGGTATAAATTAAATAGTATTGGGGAATTAACGGTTCCTTGTTGTAGCCCGTTGACAATTGTGAATCTTTTCGTTCCAACGGTTGCTCTATCATGTACGGAAAAGGTTTTGTTATTCAACATATTATGTAGAAGGATTACAAAATGTAATGGGAATTTATATTTCAATAATTTATATATTAGACCTGGTATCCAAATACTATCGAAAGCTTTTTCGAAGTCCACTAAACAGGCACCAGTATATAACGATTTATTTAGGTTCCATTGAACATTTGAAACAAGCAAATGAATTGCATGTATCGTTGAATGTTTATACTTGAAGCCGAATTGTCTTTCATTAACTATGTTTTTGTACTCGCAAAACTTTACGATGTTAATATTGATGCAGACTTCAAATACTTTGCTGATGTTTGGAAGAAAGCTTATAGCCCGAAGATTTTTCGGATTGCTTGTATCTTTATCTTTTTTAGGTAAAATTATCACCTTCGCTTGCTTCCAAGCACGAGGAAAGTAAGCATTATTTAACATGTTATTAAAAAGTATTCCGTACTTCGACATTAAGTTTTCTGGTATATTACGCAGAATCATGTTGGGTATATTATCAACTCCAGCTGATAGTTTTGGCCTTAGCTTTTTAAAAATTGATAAAACTTTATCTTTAGGTATAAACAAATTATCGAGCTGAGATTCTTTTAAATCGTCTGCCCTTTTCGATGCTGAAAATGTCGTTATGGTTGAGCCATTGCATTCGTACCGATTTTTCTCTTCTAAAAATTCAGTGAAACAATGATTTACTTCTATATGTACGTTGTTATCTGGATCAATCTCCTTAAAAGAATGAACCGATTCCAGAAATGCACCAATTGTATTTAACTTTTGTACTTCTTCGGTAATTAAGTAATTATTATTGCAATTTTCCTTTTCTAAATCTATAGGGTCAATACCAGCGTTCCTTAATAATCTTTCATCTTCGAAAGGGATTCTGAGAACATTTAAATCAGAAGGCTGTTTCATTTTGAACTGCTTCTTGACTTCATTAAACATGTTAGAGCTGTCTCTTGGACTAATTTGCCTAAGTTTGTCCCGAAAATGATTGTTTACGGAAATCGCAAAATTATCGTTTAAAAGTTTTCTAATTAGTTTTAGTTTCGCTTTAAGTACATTAAGTTCAGTTTGTGTTAAAAAGACTTCTAATCTATTAACTCGTTTTAACAAGGTCACAATTTTACTTTTTTCCGACTGAAGTTTCTTAATAATCGAATTAGTGAATTTTTGAGTTGAATCATGTGACTTATACCTCGGGATTGACATATCCATGGCCCTTATAATATAGTCATTCAATTCACGTAAATAAAAGTCTATTTCCGTATTACTCAAGTTTCTGTCACCCGGTATTATGAAACTCTCATTCGTCTCCCTTATTAAGCAATTTTGGAATTTATTCCAATTTGTTTTCCTAAAATTTAATTTGGTTTTATGAGATTCGATGAAGAATGTGATTGGGTGATCATTTTCAACCCCTAATATTTTAATTTTAACAGCGTTGTGGTCGCTGTCATAGTCAAGTGCCTCAAGGCAATTTATGGAATCATTGGCCTTATGAATTGACAGTCTTGAATCAATTATACATACATCTAAAAACGATCTAGACCGTGGATATGAGGGCGTACATGTCGCATATAGTTTGCATCTATATCTTATTTCGTTTTCATCAATCCATTCTTTCAAATGATTCCCTTTAGTATTTGAAATTGAATTTTTCCAACTAGTGTGCTTTCCATTTAGGTCCCCAGCCATGATAAAGTAATTTTCCATACTTTCAAGATTTAGTGATTGATAAAGTTTTAAGAGTTCCGATTTAAAGAAACCACAGTTATTTCCCGAGGGATAATAGGCTGAGATAACGAAAAGCATCTTATTTGGAAATAATGGTATTTTTATAACAGTTGTTTCCAAGTGCCTAAAAAAGGCATTGTTTCTGTTATTGAAATAGCTAAATTTTATACCTTTTCTAACTAGAATCGCTGTCCCTCCCCCCATTTTAGCATCTTTTCTATCATTACGTATAAGAGAATAATTTTCAAAATTCAATTTATGTTTCGAGTTAAGTTTCGTTTCATTAATTAATACTAAGTCTGGATTATGAGTATTTAAGAATACACTAAGATTATATCTTCTACTTAATTGAATTAAAGAGTTAACATTTATTTGGATAACATTAATTTCTTTTGCAATTGTTTCAGCCATTATGAGAAAACAATTTTAACCTTCAATCATTGAGAATAGTGTGTCTATTCTAGATGATTGCAATTGTAATTGTTTGTTTAAATTAACCAATTGATTAGCCAAGGCTTGTACAGAATTATTTAGTTGTTCTAAAATACTATTAATTGCATTATTTGTATTACCACTTTGTGGCGTAAACTGATTTTTTACCATATTAGCATAACTTAAACTATCATTAACAGTAATTGGGGAATTTTTAATTCTTTTATCGGTTAAAAATTGTTTTTTAGCACGTAGCTTTAGCTGTAGTTCCTTATATTTCGGACAACCAGAGCATTATGCTCACTCATCATTAAATAAGGTTCGGTTTTTGATATAGAGTCTATTTCTCTTGGAATTTATTAACAAAAATTTTACACAAAAAAATAAATATGTAAAAAAAATTGACTAAGAACAAACGATAAAGAAATTTAAACACCGCTATACGTCTATCTATCATGACAGTTCGATCGCGACTCTTCGACCCGTTGTACTTGTTCGTATCAAATCACTTCAATGTATGGTAAATCATCTCGATTTTGATGGGATTAGAGCTTAATCACGTTCGAGTTGCTTAAACGCCTTTAAGAACCCAAGTGGGAACATAGTATGAGTTAAGTTGCAATTTTGCAGTATTGCAAACAAACCTGTGCTATTGCGGCAAAGAATCGCATCAAAAATGTGCAACTCATCTCTTGCAGTTGTAAAGTTAAGTTGCTAAGTCTCAACTCAACGGAGTTGAGGGGCAGTAGTTCTTAGTAACAACGACGTAATTTTTAATAAACACTTCAAAATAAATAATCCATTTTAAGATTTTCTCATAATAAATTTTATATTGGGTCTTTCGAATGTTGGGCGATTTCACTTCAAATATATTTTTAAATTCTTTCTGGTTAATTCGCATAAACATTGTATTTAAGATTGCCCTTCAGAAAACAGTTATATGGCAAAAATCTGGGGATCTAACAGATTTACCTAAATAAAAGAGATGGCGACCTGAAATACGGGATTTCCCGGGACATTTCCGGGATCCCGCTCATTTTTTGTGAAATATGTGCGGGAATTCACGGGATTATTTTTTATTTAATTATGGCAACTTTACTACTGATATGTAAAATTGTTATTAAGTTGTGTCATGAAAAAGATCTTAGCCTTTTGCATTTTGAGTTTTTGATTGACTTTAATTAAATTTGTTTTCTATTTTGTTTAGTTTAAATCACTTACGTCTAGCACAACTACTTTTAAGCGTTATCATCTTATCATAAATATTTTGATGTTTTTTTGCCCATTTTTCAAATCGATATATCTCGTTTCCTAGACGTGACCCAGCGAAACGCCGGGACACGTATAGCTTCTATTTTACCGATATAACATTTTCCGTTGGTTTCATCCTATCCGGATTTTGACTGTCGCATAGTGTAATAATACGTTTCGCTTTGGTTATAGCGTTTGCTTCAAAAAGAAGCTCTTCACTTTTAGGTTAGTTTGTAAAAAAGCAAATTATTTTAAATAAAAAGCTGTTAGTGTGTCTATATATAGACGGTAGCGTGAGATAAAAACAAAGTTTCCTAAGCATATTTGGTGGGGATTTTAAAAATGCCAAAATACGGCGATTAAGCTTGCTTATTTACAAAATTAAAATGGACAAACCTTTGCCTTCAAAATTTATTTTTAAGAAAAACTTAAATAAAAAAAAATAAAGAACTGACAACGTTACTGTTCTACTTCATATTTGCCGTGTGGCGGTTGCAGAGAGTTACAGAAGTTGGGAGTGCCGCTCGATAGAACATTTTGCGGTTTATCAATGATTTCCTTTATATAGAAAATATTTTAAGAATATGCACCGGTTATTTTCTATCTTGTTGATAAATTTTCAATTAACTTTCTTTTACAAATTCTTGGAATATTACAAAAAAAATCGCAAATCCTTAAAGAACTTTATATTTAAATAATCTCAAATTAAATTTATGTATAGTATGCAAAACCTAAAACGAAAACAAAAAAATATCAAAAATATTTTCCACAAAATAAATTATTACAAATTAAATGCACACATAACCAACACCTTTTTGAAAGAGATGTGTGCCCCACTATTAGCAGACATTAAAAACCATTAAATACTTGTCATGATCGTATTTAGCGCACAAAATACCAAACTAACCAACAACAACTATTTACCACAATTGTAGATATTGGTGATGCTCATCATCATCATCATCAACAACAACAACCACATCATGATGTTTAAGCTGATAATCTGTCCCTCCACTGCTATACCAATATAACAGATGAATCGAGTAGAGGACTCCTTAAACCAAGTAAAATTGCAAAGAAAAAGCAACCAAACTTTATAACAAATTGCAATTGACAAGCCAGTCAAGCCATTAAAACGATTTGGGAACAAGATGCGATCAAATTTGTAAACGATCGATATAAAATCACCGTATAAAAAAATAAATTGATGGCAAGCGATAAAAATTACTTCGCAAGGGGAGAAGAGTGGCAAAAAGGAAAAAGTTAAAATAAAATAAATTAAGGTTTAACTATGATGACTAAAACATGGAGCTACATACATATTTTGAAAGGCATGATTTTAAGTCGATAAATATTGGAGTAATAACAAGGGTTTTTTTCTATTTGAGAAAAATTTCCCGGAAATTATCGAGTTAAATATTTTTCGATTTGACGGATATCAAATGTTTTCATATTTCCCTGTTTTATCGTTATTACAATTTAGGATGTGTTCTATTGAAATTACACAGAAATTGTAATCAATTTTTATTTTGTTCTGCTTAAGGATCTGGTTACCGAAACTCATACATTTGTTCGTAATATACGTTATTCCTCAGGAGCTCATTCTTTTGTGGTCGATAAGCCGGTGCATCGTACAAAGGATTACGCGAAAACCTAGTTCATTGGCCGGAGTGTTCGAATGTGGAATAACCTTCCTGCGGAAGTATTTTCGCTCACTTTAAACCAGAATAATCCTGTACTCAACTGTAATCGCTTTCAATTTGTTTGTGTAACGCAATCTGAAGTCACCCTATGTTTCAATTTAATTAAGGCTAATGCAGTGGGCTGTGATAACATGCATCCAAAATTTATAAAGATGCTGCTGCCAATACTTTTTCCATATATGTATAACCCATTTATTCAACAGTATCATTATGACTAGCACCTTTCCGTTGAAATGGAAACATGCAAAAATAGTGCCAATACTAAAAACTGATTCTAAATTTAGGCCGATAGCTATTCTGTGCTACTTGTCTAAAGTACTGGAGAAAATTCTTAATCTTCAAATGACGTCATATATCAGTGCCAATAACTTGTTGTCTGTTAAACAATCAGGGTTTCGTACTAATCATAGTTGTGTTTCTGCACTACTGGTTCAAATCGAATGCCCAGAAATACTGCTCCCTCTATCCTGCTTCCCATAATCTATTTTCCTAGTTTCAATAGAATGCAATGCAACAAAAAACTCAGCATTTTTCAAGCGAAATGGCCGATATCGTTTCTCTTTATAAAATGTGAACTCTGAGTATAAAGAATATGTAAAAAATAATGCATTAATCTTTCATAACGGTGTGAACGTTATAAAATTGATTGGCTCTCTTATTGAGTAGTCCTGAAGTAGGGTATAAATAGTCATACAACAACAATCACAACAAGCATGTCACTTAAAAATCTTTTTTCCAGATACAAATGAACAAACAATAAATACAACAAGCATTAGGAAATTCAATATCTAAACTTGGACGGATAAGAAATAAACATATCGATCTACATACGAAATAAAATGAACAACAGCAGCAACAACAACTAAAACAAAAACAACCACAACAAAACTTTAGTTGTAATGTTACAGATACATGAAGTTTTTTTCTGCTTTTTGGATGTTACCTAAAAAAAACTTTAAAAATAAACCATTTAGGATTACAAAGTTTTGTTTTTCTTATTATTATTCGTTGTTTTTTTTCTATTCAATTTCTTCTAAGTATTTTAATGCCAAATTTGTTTAAACAGACATGTTTTTTTCTGCCTCCTTTAGCTTGGCAACAAATTTGTGGTTGGCTGGTGACTTCAAATCCACTTTGGAGCGAAATGTGTAATTGAAAAAGCATCAACATTAATCTTTTAAGTGAATTGAACTTAAGACAAAATTTTGAGCTGATATTTCGTAAGATCGCGATAAAGACAATTGTAGAGCAGCTTGTACAGACGTATGTATTTATAAATAAGATCGATACATATTAGTTATACCTGTATGCATATTCTATACATACGATCTTTTTATAGTCAAGTTGTATTTTCAGTGTTTGAGCCTGGTGTAGTGAGCTTTCGATACTCTAGGAATACGTGTGTAATATGTTTTTATTGGTGGGTAATTTAAGATAATTTAAAATGTATGCATACGCAAAAGGAAATACACAGTGGTTTAAAGGAGACGAGAGTAGGTGTTTAGCGAATTGATGGGTATGCTATGGAAAAAGACCTTTAACGGACTTGGATTTGTCTAATTAAAATAAAGTCGAAATCCCAATCCCAAATGTTAGAAAAAATATTTTTGTTAACAGTTTAGTGTTTAATGCGCTTAACTCAACTATACAGGGTTGCCCAAAATTACCGAAGAGGTTTGAATTGCTTATAACTAAATAAAAAATTATAAACACAGAAAAAAATTACGACAAATCAATTGTCATATTGAATACCAAATTCGTCAATACAATTAATTTTTTAATTGAAAAGGCACCAACAACTGAATTTGTAAATACAAAAAACTATTTTGTTAATGAAAATTGTTAAAATTCAACAAATATTTTCAACAATGAGTTTGTAATATTGAATAAAATATTTGTTAACAATTAAATATAAATTTTTATTACTAAATTGTCATATTAACAAAATACTTTGTTACTAACTAAATTGAAATTAAAGATACATTTAAAAGTTGTTTTTATTATCGTTTTAGTAAAATTCATAAAAAATTACATCACAAAAACCATTATAACTGATTAAGGAAAAAAACATAGTCCTGCATGCGAGTTTCTGCCATCAACACAAAACGGAATCTTGCCATCATTAAAAGTATTAATTGGAAAGCTAGAATTTATAGAAAACCCGTTAAAATTTATTTATGAATAATTAAATAATAAGTTAACTGACCGTATAGATTGGTAAAATTTCAGAACAATCGCCACATCGTTCATTCTTTTAAAGATTTAAAATGGAAAAAAAAGATTTTTTTTTTATGGTTTTTCTTTTTGACACAAAATATTTTTTCTATGATACACACATTTATTTTCTAAAAAACAAATTGTTAATATGACAATTTACAAACATGTTAATTAAAGAAATTGTTAAAATTATTAAAAAGATTTAACAAATTTTCTTTAATTACCTAATAACTTTTGTTATTTTTTTCTGTGAAGAATTCAAACCCTTTCGTTAATTTGGGAAATACAATTATAGGCAAGAACAGAAAAAAAAAGATAAGTTTGCATTGTTAGTACTCTTCGTAAGTGTATAGAATTTAAAAAGTTCATTAAAAAATTTTACAATTATAAACGTAAGTGCACAACGTGTGAATGAGGTCGACTTTAATGGCCGAAGGACGCAATGTTGCATGCCAACGCTGAAGCGAACAGTAAAAAAATATTCAAAATATTTTTAACTTCAGTAAGTAAACTGCCATTAATTTCTGGAGCCATTGACTTGGATGTTTTACTGTTACTTTAAGAACGACACACTGTTTGATTTAGTACGTTACAGAACTGAATAGAAATAAACTTTGCAGACAATTTCACACCAGTTTTAAAAAAACATGTACGTATTATTTTTTTTAACTTGGTTCGGTTTGGTTTAGCTCCGTGCCCTCCGTTTATGGGTGATATAAATATGGAAGAATCAGAATCTCTTGATTTGCTAGGCATGAAGATGCAATGTGATGTCACAAATAGACAAAACATATATTAAAGGTGTCGAAAGATGCATTTAAGTGGCTCGGTCTCTTCATCTGATTTAATTCTGGCATTCGAAATCAAATTTATTTCCATACTTTCAATCGATACTAAACGAATCGAAAATATTTTTTCAGTGTTGTGAAAACTCAAATAAATGCTTTACAACAATTAACACAAAAAGAGTATCGACGGAAAGAATTAAAAATAAAATTGCATTCGAATCTAAGGAGTATTTGAACACGACTGCCAGAATTAGCACCCAAATATTCTTGTGAGACAGTTTCAGCTATGGATGAAAAAATCGATTTTTACTTTTTTGGTGATTCTTAAAAAAGACAATACGCTCTTCTTTCGAATGAAACAAACCGCAGTTTTCTAACTTCATTACTTTTGACATAAGTAAGCTTTAAAGTACACCTTTGATAAGAAAAAAAGAACACTTTTTAACTTAAATATCGTTTTTCTCCAAAACTCAATTTTTTCCAATAGGTCCCATATATATATATATATATATATGACCTTCTTCGTTTTGAGAAAACCGCATCTTATCTTATTCTACACTCTTTTAGGTACCAGAATCCACTCTTAAGTCCAAGGGTTACATATATATGGGACCTATGGGCAAAAATTGAGTTTTGGACAGTCAAACACACAGAAAACGTTTTTGCAAAAAATTATTCAATTAAATAATTAATTGGTGTACATTAATTATTCAATAAATTTTTTGTTTGCTGCAATTAATTTTTTTAATCAAACTTCATAAAATTAAATGTTTGTGTATATGTGGTGTATTTTTTGTTTATACAATTAATTTTTTAATTGACTAAATTTGTGTCCCATGACTCGAAAATACAAATCCGTTAATTGATATGATCAATTCCTTTGCAGGGGCAAAATTAGTTAAATATTTAATTGTCGGAACGAATTGTTTAATTGAAGTCGATTTTCTATTTTTTTCTGTGCAGAGGAATCGTTACTGGTCACTCCCAAGTGAATGACAGTCAGGAAACTTTCCGCACTATGTTAAATGTCCCATATATTAGCAGCTAATAATACAAATCACTCTTCCGATCCCAAAAAATATAATTCATTGTCTCAACACAATAGATATTCTTATTTGTTATAATTTGGTCATAAGTACCATTTGGGTTATGATGGTTTGCTCTACGGATTATTGCTATGGATACTCACAGGACATCCTTGTTTTCTTTTAGCATTAATATTGCAATACCGGTTTCAATGTCTAGCGGCAGGTTTAATAGAAACTGATTTCATTTCTATTCAATAAATGTCTATACCCGGAAAATATTCCCAACTTTTCACCAAAGCTGTTTGATGCTCTTCTTTTACGAATTATCTATTTATTGGTCTGTAAAATTAAAAGCTGAAATGACGGCAAGGGATGATTCAAAAGAATTTGTAATGTTGCCGTATTAAAATTATTATTAGTATGCTCTCAAATATCGAAAAAGGTTGCCAAATGTATACAGTTTTCCAACATTACTCAAAAGTCCCTAAATTTAAATGGTTGCAAAAAATCTGTCCTTTTTCCCCTACAGTTATATTTTTAAATGAAAATCTGTACAAATAGTGATTTTTTCCCCATTGGCTTTAAGATTCTGCGATTTTTTTTTATATAGATCTTCATTAGCTAGTGGCCCTTTATCCATTCTCAACTCTTGTGAACATTTTGAATCCTTTTTTGTACATACATGACAATAATATTTCCGTTTCCGCGAAGGTTAAACAAGGATAAGTGCAGCATATTGCGGTTAAACTTTTCAAGTTTTGTATTAAATATTGTTACCAGTTGTCTATCTTGAACAAAAAAATGGCCTTTTAATAATATATAATGAAGTGAGCCATATGTTGGTCCATTTTCTTAAATAAAACACAAAATTTGGAAAATGTCAACCTTACACACAGAAAAAAATACCAATGTAAAATTAACATGGAAAAATGTTGATTGAGAATCATGTTAAATTTCTGCAAAAGTATGCCCTTTATTTAAATATATCATTATTTCATATTAATTTTAAATGAAAAATATTAAAATAATCTTTAATCACGCTTATTAAATATTATTCACTGATAAAAAAAATGAAAAAAAATATTAAAATGTAAATAAATATGGATTCAATATTGAATCCATAAAAACCTGCTTTATATTAAAATCAAAAGTCTATCTTGTTAAATTAACATGCATTCCTAAAAGATGTTATAAAAAGAAGACAATTCCCGTATTCTTTTAATTAAAATTATTTAGTTAAATAGTACATCAAGTTTTCAAAGTACAATGATGACGAAAACCATATCGGGCCATTCTGCTTATTGATCTGTTGACAAAGGAGACTAAAAATAAGTGAAACATGTGTTACAGGGATAAGTGTTTTGAATTATTCTTAAATAAATGTATATGTTGTCTCTAAAGCTTCTTCACACCAATTAGTTTCTACATGAAATTCACGTTGTTTCAACATGAAATAACTTTCATTCAACGTGATTCGGATTGTTATTTCAATATAAATGACATTTTGCTCTAACTTTACTGCAATGTTAAATTAACATGAATTATAGTTATTTTAAAAGAAAAAAATGTTGTTCGCAAGCAATTATAAAATCAGGTTGAATTAACATGAAACACGTATGAAGCAAAATCACCACCGAAAAATTTTAAATCAACCTTGTTTTCGACGTTTTTAACTTGATTTTTTTCTGTGTGTACGCTACGTTTCCACATGCAATTAATTACCTGCAAGTAGTGTATACGTATTATCAACGAAAAATCGAGGAAACAGCCGAATGGCTGAAAGTACAAAAATGTGTGAGTGTAAGTGAAAAAATGTGAATTTATTGAGTTTGTCGAACTTGCACTTGCATGTGGAAACGGGGGGTTAGTCTTGACGGTCAATTTTAACCTGCATTTAATGAGAAGCGCTAAAGGTATATAAAAAAAACTCAGAATAAGTGAATTGAACAAACTGCATTATGAATTTATATCTTATAACTTTTTTGTTATTCCATTAATAAATTTTAGTTGAAAACATAGTCAGTTTCACTTAAATGACATATACAACTAAACAAAGTCCTTTTCAAGAGTAGGGCATCTTAAATATCAAAATGTTAAACATTTTATTGCCATATAAAAAATAAATACAAAATTATTATACAATACTTGTTTCCATGTATCTGTTGTGTCTCAAATATTGAATTTAGCTTAGATTTCGTTGCTGTGATATTTAATTTAGTAGTCGATTTAATGATTAAATATATAATATTTATTTTGTTTAACTCAGATACAAATTTGATATTTTATGCAGACAAATATGTAGACAAACATGTAGAAAAACATATAGACAAACAAAGAATAAACCCAGAGGAAAAAAGAATGAGTGAAGAGGCCTAATAGAAGGCCTAATCGACCACTAAAGTATGGTCTCTTAAGGTGCATATTAAGAACAAACGTACAAGTTTCGCGAACCAGATCCCTAATTGTATCAAAACACATCCCATTTTAGTAACGATAAAACAGGGAAATACAACCCATATTGCGATCATGCTCAAGAAAATCAATATAATTAGACGCCCACTGTCACCAATGAGAACCTTCAAAAAAAATTAATTTTATCATGTTAAGGGCAACGCAACTACACGTCTATGCAGGAGTACAAATTTATAAAGTACTTGGTAAGGAAAACGTAACAGTTGATCCGCAACGTATACGTTACCGTAAAGTAACTAGACAACAAAAAAATATAAGAATTACAAGAGGACTTCTTTCACTTTCCAAAGAAGGGAGAAAGGAACGTCTCTAAAAAAATGTTTTAAATAACGAGCTTCGTTTCTTACGTCTTAAAGAAGGGAGTAGCGATTGAGTGATGAATATTTAGGAAAATTATTTCTAAAAAACGTATGCCTTCTATAACGCATATTTCTGAAGGCAGGAAATCATAATTTACGAATGTCTTGAAAAGCACTATATAGGCCTTAAAAAAAGGCCATACAATTGCGGTCCTTTCAATATTGACCACTAGTAAGTATTTACAAGCTACACCCATACTTAGAAACACATAAATACATTCTAAAAAATATTGCTTTAATTCTATAATTATTTTACAGGCATGTCGACATACTATTTAGACTATCCTTATATCTGAGGTAATTTCTTAAAAAAAATCTTAAAACACAACTTGATAGTTTGTAAAAATACTAGAACTTGTTTATTTTAAATGTGATAGGTTTTAAATAAAAAAGATAATTAGCAGAAATATTCAAGACTTTTAGGGTCATTTTTTTGGCAGGTACTTCAGGACTGAACATAACAAATTTTTTCAAACTTCACCTAGAATACGAATTTATAGATTTTTGTAGAATTTGAATTTATATGGAATTTGATATAAATAAACTTTTTAACTTAAAAAACTTCTAGTCATATAAAAATAATATGTGTGTAAAATTGCATAGCAAAACTATATTCATAAAGGCTTTGGTTGTGTTAAAGCGGCTCTCGGAAGTGAGCTTTTTAGGTTCCGGCAATATTATGAAAAATTTGCTGCAGCACCATTTGTGTCCATACAATGAATATTTTATCTTGCAGTATTTTGCGTTCTCTAATTCTTTTCCTTTTAATAAAAAAAAAATCACAAAAACTGATTGTAGACATTCGTCTTTCCCCATTCACCAGCAAACACAAAGGTTTTGCAGATTTGGAGTTATTCATACTGTATTCATTTTTATATTAATTTTCCCAATGTTATATTTTTCTACTTTAGCCGTTTGGGCTTCGCGATGAAGAATCAGTCACCTGACTAAGTCATAAATTTGATTGAACAGTTGCGCCCTATGGGGGTACTGCTTCCCAGCACCTACCCCTTATTTTGATAGGTGTAGTTTACCATAAGAGTGGGCCCTTCAAAGTCTTAAGGCTTTTGTTTTAAGGTATGCGGTATTTATCGTTCTATCCCCCATCTACCACGCCCACTTTTATTTTGAAATTAATTGTTAACCATAAAAGTGGCCTTAACCACGTTTGAAAAAATCGTGCAAAAATTTGGGCAAACCGGGTCTGTTGGAGATGTGAAAACACCAGTGCATGCTCGTACAGCTCGTACAATAGAAAATATTGGTGCTGTTCGGGATAGTGTGGCTGAAGAGCCGTGCGCTGATAGCATCATCGTACCGTATTTTTTCCAAAATGAGGCCGGTCAGGCAGTGTTCGCTATCGTGAAATGATAACGAGATAATTCGGCACATTAACGGCATAGAACCTCAATTACGCCTTAGTGTCATCGAAAATTTGGACCATCGGATGGAGGTATGCCGACGAGGTCGCGGCGGCCATTTGGCCGATATTTTGTTCCATACACAATTGAACCATACCAAGATTATCATAATAAAATGAAATGACAATAATTTCCTATATAGTTTGTGTTTTATTCAAAATCAACATGGGCGCTTAAAATTTAACAACCCTTTAGAATTTACACAATTTTTAAAAATATAATTGGGGGATTCACAAGGTGTGCTATCCAGTAATATCGTCATAATGTCCTAAATAATATTTTACAATTGTTTAAAATAAATGTTGTTGTATTTTAAACAAAATAAAAATGTTAATGCTGTGTTTATTGATTCGTTATAACTGTACAGTAGAAATCTTTATTATAAGCGGTAGCCCACAGCAGTCCTATATATTTCTTGTAATTATTTTAGGACATATGACTTTACAACTTTATGACTACCTTGTGAATCCCCCAAATGTATGCAATTTTGGGTACATAATGTGAACGCATACATATGAAAATTATATGTTTGTACAAATATTTTGTGATGTTTATTGCGGTGTTTGCTGGTTAGACAAACATTTCAAGCTTTAAAAATGTTTAATACTTGGGAGAATGTTGGACATTTGTGAAACTTTTTGTGGTATCTAGAGCTAAATGTAATCATTTCTGCGAAAACTTGCCGAGTGAAGAAGAAGAAGCATTAAATTTATTTTTTAGCTGTAAATTCTTATTTTTTTTAGCAGCGTTATTTACCCGAAAACTACTTTTTATTCCAAATTATTTTTCATTCTTTAATATTTCTGCACGGTTGAGAACAACTAGCGAGCAAAATTCAAAAACAAAACAATAGTTAATGAAAAATTAATGTTTCTACGAAATAGAATTGTGTTGTTTATTTGCAAACAGAAACAAAGTGTATGTTTGCCAAACCATTCGTGGGATTTATTTTACCCTTTAAAACTTGAGAAATACTTTGAATAGCTTTGCAAAATAAGGTAATCAAATTCTTATAATCTCTTTCATTAATCCAATTTTTGTGTATTGAAACGCTTTTGAGTAAGAAAGTTTGTGTAACTTATGGTAACTCCGGTATAAAGCGGGAACATACCTGACTATTTATTCCTCCCCACAGTACAATGTTTTTAATTTATTTAAAGCGGAAACGGAAGAAAGACTTTCTTTAATAGAAAAATAACATGCATACAATTTTAACCAAGCAAATTATGCAGACCATTTACGTCACAAAAAAAAAAACTAAAAATAGTCAAAAATTCACTAAAAAAAAACCATAACCAAAAAAAAAAAAACGTCATCTGACTATTAGAAAACTCATAAAAAATAAAACAAAATATTTTGCCCGAGAAAAAAAAACCAACACTAGAAACATGCAAATAAAAATAAGTGAATTCCAAATTGAATGGTATTTATGTTGAATTTGAATGGTGATCAGTGAACACGATGACGGAATGATGAAGATAATGATGATGAACACAATTCAGGCAAACGGTCTTCAATAACAATTCGGCAACAAAAATTAATCAACAACAAATAACAACAAATTGACTGCAAAAAACTTTCTCAGGCCTACACTCACTCACCAAGTCAGTCCGTCTGTCAGTTATTTACTCTTTTACTCACTTACTTTACACATTATTAAATACTATTCATGGATGTACTTACTTTTTAACATACATACATACATACAACATGTCTGTCATTTAGAAATCCAGGCAGCCAGTACAAAATTTAACATATGGCTTGTAAAGATGTGTGTTTTTTTATATTTTTGTATTTTAACGTAAATTTGAATTGATTTTAAATAAAATGAAACCAATTGAACAAAATCTATGAATGAAAGACTGAATGAAACTGTTCATTAGAAATGACATATAAGAAAGTTAATGTAATAAAAGAAAATACGATATTCAAAAGTGAGATGGGATAAAGATCCCAATGTTTTCCCAAGTTATACACCATTTCGATACAATAAAAATTAACAAAGAAAAGTTTCCTGTATAGAAAACCTTTCTTTGTCAAACTGTCTACACTTAAAATTTATTTTCTTTTAGTTTTCTGCAAAAAATGCAAAATCCTGCAAGTCTTTTTTGCAAAACACACTTTCTACAAAGACGACTTTATAAAGTTCATTATAGAGAAAAATTTTCTTTTTCAAGTTTTCCAAATTGCTAACTATTCTTCCTTAAGAACAAACTATTTTTTGTGAAACTTTCTGGGGGAAAAAATTCGTCTTTGCTAAAATTTTAAAAGTGAAATTTAACTTTCACTTCTTTATGGGAGACTTATTTTAAAAAAAAATATTTTCCAAAAATCACATAAAAAATTATTTTCATATTTTAATACGAAAATCGCATATTTTATTTAACAAATTTTTGAATTTTCTGCGATAACGATTTTTAAGGTATTGATAAAAAAAAGTTTTTAGGAATAGTTATTGAATTTTTACTCAATAATCAATTTGATTGAGTCAATAAAAAAAATTGTTGCCCAAAATAATTTTTGTCAACAAAATTTTTACGTGATTTGTTAAAACAAATTTTTGGAGATGTTGAATAAACCAAACAAAATGTTTATCGACTCTTTATTTATTTATTTATTAATTATGATGTGCTTAATTCCCAATTTTTATTTTTGATAAATACACTAAAATTTATTGTTAATGGGATAAGCTATTCCTATCCGCATTTCAATGTTTGCTTAGGCGAGATCATCAGGAAACCTATTTCCAAAGACTTCGGAAAACCTAAAGATATTATACATATAAAAATGTTAAGCGAATGAGAATTATGAGGTATTAAAAAATGGACAAGAGTTGTCTTTACTTTGATTCAAATATTTTTTATTGAGTTTTTGCAAGCTGTAATTTTGATAAATTTTTTCATTTAATCAAATAAAAAGTTTGTTAACCTAAAATTTTATTTTGAACAAACTGTGTTGTTAAAAATTTTCTTGAGATATTTTTTTGTCTGCAGTGAACTTATCTTTTCTTACATTTCCCACTACAATTGGTTGGAATTCTCCTAATATTAATTGTAGTTGTAAGTGGGCTAAGAAAGAACAAAATAGAAACAAAAATAAATTGCTTTAATGTTTTCACAAGTAAATCAAAATAAAGCAATTTGTCAGTTCAGTTTTTAACGTCATGCACTTGCATATTGTCGCTAAACTTTCTAAACCTCACACCATCACCCAGAGACTATGATCAATTGTGACGCCTTAGATAAAGAAATAATGTTAGTATTGCAGAAAATGAGAAGTAAAGAGTAAAAGCACAGGAAAGAATAGAAAGCAGTGGAAAATAAAAACCGGAAAGCACAAAAAACAACCCTACCATACAGAAAAACTGCCTTACACGTGCCCAGTCTCCTGCCACGCAACCATTACGAATCCCGTCAGATTATCGAGCCCGCAGCTCGAGACATCTCCCGATTCGCGCAGAAATCTGGTTCCCAGCTACATTAGCCTGCTGTTTTGCAGCATGGCCAGGGGGCACAGAAAGTGCTCAACTGTCTCCAACCCCTCTGGGTCCTCACATAACCTACATATATCCGACAAAAAAAACTTTTGTATACTAAAGAGTGTTTTTAAGGACATATAAAATTTCCAATAGCGATTACTATAAAACTATCTATCGTACTAATTAAGTACGGCGGAATTTGTTTTTTTAAATACTTTGAATCACAATGCCGAGAACGTTTACAAATAAAGGAAATTTATTTCCAAAGGCGTCATCGGCCCATTTGTCTTCATAACCGAAACCGGTACCACACGCAAAGAAAAAACATGGTTGTGGTAAACATATTCTAAGAGCAAATTATTATGATAAGATTCATGATTGTAGTCACCATATTACGACTGTAATTAAATCGTATTATGACCAAATATGTTCGTAATATTACATCATAATATTTTTCCCTTAACCATATTGTTATCCTGTTAATCATAAAACGGTAAGAAGTTATAATATTACTGTCATGGTAATCATAATAAGATAAGAAGTAATCATATTGTTGTGATGGTAACCATAATAAGTTAAGAAGTAATCATATTACTGTCATGGCAATCATAATAAGTTTAGAAGTAATCATATTATTGTCATGGCAATCATAATTAGTTTAGAAGTAATCATATTATTGTCATGACAATCATAATAAGTTTAGAAGTAATCATATTATTGTCATGACAATCATAATAAGTTTAGAAGTAATCATATTATTGTCATGACAATCATAATAAGTTTAGAAGTAATCATATTATTGTCATGGCAATCATAATAAGTTTAGAAGTAATCATATTATGATGCAAAGTGATATGAACTGTTATACATAAATTTTTTACATCATAATATGATACAACTTTAAACATAATATTTTTATTGGGAAAAAATACTTATGATAAAATAAAAAACATAATATAGTTACTGTAATCTTTTTGTCGTAGGTCGCAATTATTTATAAATTATTTTATGGAGTTTTCATTATTTTTCTCTTAAAATAACACAAAACTTACCAGTAATGGTTAATATTTTGCACCAATATTTCACAAATTTTTCCACCACTTTAAGATTTTTAAAATTTTTTAGCAAATATATTTTAATTTGTGACACTACAACCCTTTTTAATGTTTTTTCTTTATTTTTTTTTTAATTTCTTGTTTATTTTAATGGTTATTTTGTTATTTCTTTTTTAATATTTTTCTTTATTTTTTTTTAATTTCTTGTTTATTTTAATGGTTATTTTTTTATTATTTAGCCACTCACTAACAAATAATTCGATACGTTTATGTAAAACACGACACAACTGATACAAAATTATTTTACAAATGGCGATACCAAAATATTACTAGAGTAACGATATTTTGATTGCATCTTAAACTTATTATGATAAATGTATATAAAGTTATCATGTTATGGCTATTAAATATCATGTTATGGCTGTGAGTAATATAATATGTTTTGAAAGTTATCATAATTTAGTTGTTAGAAAAAGAATTATTTTTTGGTTAACAATACTCAAATTTATAATTGCGATAAACATTAATATGTTTACAGTAACTATAATATTGCTGATATTTAATAAAAATAACAATTATTTGTGTACAACAACAATATATTGTTACAATAAACACAGTGTGGTTGCCGTAACCATGCCCAACCATATTTTTTCTCTGCGTGCAGCATTGCCGTGATTGGCGAACACTACAGGCAAGTGATTAGTAATTTTTTTATTCCTCATGTCATTGCAAATCATTTGTTTTAAAAAACGCGGCGCAGCATGACATAGAGCCAGTAAAAAAACATCAACGTTTCGTAGCCGAATTATCTCAAAAAAATGGATATGTGAATTGGACACCTCGTTCGACAGGTTTGATAACTGTGGACTACTTTTTGTGGGGTTACGTCTAATGTCTGGTCTATGCTGACAGACCAGCAACGACTGATCATTTAGAAGCCAAAATTCGACGCACTCTTAATGAAATAAGACTGGGTATGCTCGAAAAAATGGTGCGAAATTCGACCGACAGGATGGCGTTCATAAGCCACAGTCGCGGGGATCATATACCATGACATTTTGTGAGCTAATAAGGCCAAAACTTTGTTCATTTGCTGTTGTGTTTTATTTCTTAAAAAAGTTCTATATATCCATTTGCATTTCGTCCAAGTTATTTAGGATAGCAAAAGAGCAAGTGCAAAATACCGTAGCATTTTAATAAAATATTTTGTTGTTGGATTAAAAAAAAAATCTACGATATTTTACATTTGCACTTTTGCAAGACTTATACTGTACTCCGCTATTGTCTTACGCAAAAACAAGGTTAAAGTTAGTTGACCGATACACTAAGGCCCGTTTTCACAACAGTGTTTAATTTTAAAAACTTAACTTTAACCTTAACCCTGAAAGGTTACTCTTCAGTTTGGTACATTAAGGTTACTCTTCGTCGAATCGATGAATTTTTTAAAAAAAATTCTAGCGGAACGATTTTTAAAGTAAAAAATTAAAAAAAAAACTTTTTTAGTTAAGCATTTTATTAAAAAATAAACTAAAATAAAACATAAAAAATAAAAGTTTGTCATCTATCTCAAAATTTCATACGAATTTTAGCACTTTTTGTGGTTTCAAATTCATTTTTTTTTTAAAGCTTTCGTCATCAGCTAACGCTGGTAAAAAAAAGCGTAATTTGAATACACATAAAAAAGTTATATGATAAAATGTGAATGAGCTTCGTCGATTCGACGAAGAGTAACCGTGCAGGGTTAAGTAAGCGATAAGTTAAAAGAAGGTTAATCCTAATTAAAAGGTTAAAGTAAAGTTCTTAAATTGGGCCACTTACGGCTGATATGCGGTTGTAAAAATTATTAGGGCAACTATCACAACCTACTGATAAAGCTCCTGATAGTTAACGTGAACAATAGCTATCGTGAACGATAAAGTGGCCATTAAGTTTTCTCGATTATTACAACTGTCCGATTAAATCAAAAATGTAATTTATATGCTGTGGCATCATTGCAGTAGCTACCGACTACTTAAAATTGTTTAAAATACGAGGTGGCAACGACTTGCTATTGTTTATTTCTTTAGTTGAAAGCAGGCGTAAATTTTTTCGTCTTTTTATGGATAATTATTTTGTTTATTTTTTTTTTTGTTGAATTGTGTTTTTTTGAAAAAGTTTGAATTATTTTATTGAACATAAAACTTTCATTGAAGTCTTCATATCTTTAGCAAAAATATGGCAGCTTCAAATTCTTAAAATTCACTTGCTTATCAGTCACTTTTATGGTTAAAGTTAACTTTTTATAACCTAAAACCATTTATCTGTCAGACAGTATCTAAAAAATAACTATTTGTAAGTTGCTATAATGGCCCTTAAGGTCTAATAAGACGTGGCATAACCATAATGCCAATGCCGTAACCATGGACATACAAATTAAAATATAATTGGTTTATATTATTCTTGTAACGGCGTAACGGTGAGGTTGGTTCCAACAACTGTTTTGTATGGTTATGGTTATGTTCTTCTAATTTGAGCTTAAGTGTAACGGTTAACTAACGTGAACTTTAACTTTGTTTGCATTAAACTGCTACAGCTTAAGTTTTTTCTGTGTAAAATTCTGTCAGAGTTTTCTTAAAGATAAAAGAAGACAAGAAAATTTCCTTTATTAAAGTTATTAAATTTTTCCTTAAAGATTTCTTTATGAAAAACATTTCGTCAAAGTTTTCTCTTCTTAAAACTTTATGTTGCTTTTGGTACAATCAATCGCATTTAACCAACATACTCTCTCTGCGCATTATAGTATTTCAGCCGAACCGCATAAGAAACATGTGAATACGGTGAAATTTTAATAAATTTCATACATAAATAAATTTTCTTCCAACCTTAACTTACAACCGCAACACTGTCATCTTTAATGCGAATAGAAGGAGGTGAAAAATATTTTAATTTACAAAAAAAAACCAAAAAGACTCAATCAAATCATTTCGAAAAAGAAAGGTTTATAAACGGTTATTGGTTTATATTTTAAATCAATTGACAACGTCATCAACACCCATTGTCTTCTCTTGCCGAATGCTGATTTGTCTGCTGGATGATTATTTTACATACATTCAGCTAACAATTGTTGCTACAACTACAATTGTTGTAGCTGCTGTTGTTTTATGTAGCAACATTTAAACAAAAAAAAAAAAAAAAGACAGCTACAAAATTGGTTTGGATGACAACATTAACAAACTGCCGCATGCCTTTTAAGAGATCAATGATCGTTATTGATCATTGATGAATGCTGATTTTAATGGTTGTTGTTGTTGTTGTCATTGCTTTCGATGTTTTAGATGGTGTTGCTGCTGCGACCAAATGACTGCTGTTTTGCTGCTGGAGATGGTGACAAACAAATCCATGTAATAAAATAACAATAAATTTAATTTATATGCAAAAAAACAAGAAGCTAAAACTTTGGAAGCAAAAAAGTTGAATTTTCTGTATCATGTAAATCTCCAAATGTGTGACGAAATACCTACAACATCATCTTAACATTCACTACTTATTTATTGTATTCGTTAACTTGGTTATTTTTTGTTTTTGTTATTTTTTGGCAATTTGTTTCAATATTTTCAGAAAAAAAAAGGAATACATTTTACAATCAATGTAAACAATTTAGTGATTTTCAGACCGATTATTGTTTTAGTCAACTACAACTATTAAATATACAATCAATTTAAGTAAAATGTTGAAATTTTTGGCTGCAAGAGTGATTTTTCAAAATAAAACAAAAACTTTGCATTGTGACTGTCCTTTTTATTTGATTTGGTAAAACCTCTAAATATGAGTTAAAGAATTTTCCAGTATTTAAAAAAAATATGATTTTACGGAAGAAAAACTTTTAAAACTAATTTCTATAGAGAAAAATTCTAGTTAATAAACTATACCATATTATAATGTTGACGAAAATAAAGTAAATAACTTTTTTATTGAAAAAGGTTCACCACAAACAAAAGTTCAATGTAAAATCTTTCATACAGAAAAGCTTAATAAAGTGTTATGTATGAAAAAAAACTTTGAAACCCGAATATTCGTTTTTGAAAAAGCCAAATTTTCCAGTAGAGATAAAAGTTTTTTCTACAGATAAATTAAAGCTAAAAGCTTGCTATTTATTAAGAAACAAAAAAAAGCTTGTGCAATTCCAATTAAAAGCACATTTAAATTATTGAACATTTTCCAAACTCTATACTGTAGTGTCGCTATCACAAACAAATACTGTTGTACTGGTGAGGAACTGTGAAGAAGCAAACAACAAATGCTTCACTATAGTGGAAGTAAGAAGCGGATATAAAAAACATTCTCAGCCCGAATTGGGAAAAAGATGTGGACGGTATGTGGTTTCAACAGGACGGTGCCACTTCCCACCCACCTAACGAAACAATGGCTCTTTTGCGCGACAAATTCAATGGCCGTGTTATCTTAGGTGATGGCAATGTTAATTGGCCGCCAATAGCATGTGATTTGACACCGTGGGACTTCTTTCTTTGGGGTAATTTCAAAGAAAAGATGTATATCGATAAGCCAGCAACAATTCAAGAGCTAAAGGATGAGATAACACGGCACATTTACCTCAATTATGCCTAAGCGTCATCGAAAATTTGGACCATTGTATGGAGGTGTGCCGCCGAATACGCGGCGGCTATTTGGCCGATATTTTGTTCTATACATAATTGAACCATACCAATATTATTATACTAAAAAGAAATGACAATAATTTAGTATATAATTTTCGTTTTTTTTTTAAATCAACATAAAATTTTACCACCCTTTAGAAACTACAACAACACTAGAAAAGTAGATTTACTAAGTAGATTTTACTTGCACATTGTAGAAACAACAACAACACTACAACAGGAAAAGGGTACACTTTAGGTTGGTTTTAGAGTTACATATTTATAATATGAATAAAAAGAATGAAAATTCCCGTATTATTTCTGTTAAAGTTATTTAGTTAAATACAGTAAATTTTTAATGAATTATTATGACACAAATCGTGACATTCTGCTAGTTTCTTTAATTTCTTTTACACGGGGGAATTCAACAGAGGTTAAACATGGTGTATCAGGAAAATAAATTATAATAATTTCTCTCTGATGCCAGAGATAAGTGCTTAGAATTTTACTAAAATAAAAATACTTACACTTAAAACAAAAATTAAGTGTGAAAAAAATATTATGGGGAATTTTAATAAATGATTTTGCTTTTATTAGTACTAAACCTGAAAATGAAGCAATAAATTTTAAACTATTTTATAACTACAAAAAAATTATTAGTTAACCCTTAAGACAACCCAACGTTAAATACGATAGTTTAATATATGAAAAGAAAATCAAAAGTGCAACTAACCAGTTAATTTCTAGCTAAATACAAGTTACTGTGTGTGCTGGAAATATTCTAAAAATCAATTTTTTGCTTGCGTACGCCACAGGCACATACAAGTAAACATCACAGAATAGGCAAACACATTTTAATACATTGAATGCTTTTAAAAGAAACAAGTACTGTTTGTAGTGTATTTCTTTGAATTACTGTATTCTCACAACATTATTTTAATCGCGCGATGAATGCTAACGTATGGCATTTATCATTGTGATTATACACAAATGTTTTGTATTTTTTTAGTCTCTCAAGAGAAAACTGAACGAAATAGATTTCTTAAACGAAAACCTAAGTTTTTACAAAACCGACACATTTTATTAAAACAAACAAAATTTGGTATAAAAAAAACTTCAAAATTAAAAATTTTACAAACCGTTTCGTTTTAAAAATGAACAACTCAATGGATTTTACAAAAAAAAAATAAATTCAATAAAGAATTGACATCACTTTTAACACCTCACAAATTATAAATATGTGTCAAACAGATGCAAAATGTAAAAAACCCAGTGAACCAATTTCATTATTTCACTGTTTTGTTAATATTTAATCCTTACACATATTCTAAAATCAATTCCAGAATTCATTTTATGAATTCCCAATTACATCAATTTACATTTGATGGATGTTCGTTCGTCTTGTCATCAAATGAAATAAGAAAGAAATTCAAATTATTTTCTTTCACAATCCAAATCCAAAAAAACAAAAAAAAAATACCCAAAATGTTTGTTACTTTAACAAATGAAGAGTTTGATTTAGTTTTTATGTAAATTGCCCGAAAATAAAAGAAGTTGCTTCAAAATTCATTCATTCATTCATTCAGTCTTTAGAAATTTATACATAATAATGCATACAATTTTCTTTACTACAACTTGTGTGTGAGATGTGGGGAAATATTTCTTTTTATCATCACTTTAATTTTCCATAAAGAAAACGACAAATTTCATTCGATTTCCGGTAGGGTAGACCTTTAAGTGCATTTATTAGAAATTTTTGTTGTTGAAATACATTTCTGTTCAGTTTAATAGTTCCCTATGATTTTTAGTTTTATCTTGTTGTTTTTCTGTTGCGGAAGTGATTTAATTACTTTTATGCTCTGGTTATTTGCATAATTTGTTAAAATCTTTGTCCTAGCATTGTTTTTTGTTCAAACAGGATAAAATTGTATAAAATGTTCATCCATTATTTGCAGGTAGTTATTTTTTTTTGTAATTTTATCTAACACCATCTTGATTTCCGGTTTTTTATAGCAATTTACATGAAACAAATATTTTCCTAATACTCTGTTAATGTTAGGGGAAAAAAAGAGTTAATTATGTTCAGGTAAAAGGATATCATACGTCAAATCTAAAGGAAATTTTTGAATATTTGGATTATCTTATATTTAATTTTACTAATTTATTATGCAACAAAAAATTTTAAATTAGAAGTACTCGTATACATATTTCACATTAAGCACATTTACCACAATGAGGGAGGATTTAACAAATTTGACACATTTTTAATACGCAACTTATGCCCGTAATTTCTAGATATTTATGGTGTAATGTACTTTTCACAATTTTAAAACGTATTTCTTACCTACGGATTATAGTGCAGTTTATTTTACACATGTGACCGTAGCTTAAGTTTTCTAAAAGAAACTAATGCTACACGTTTTTACGTAAAAAATTCAGGCTTTTCTTCATATATTGTAAAATATTAATGGCCGATTTCACCAATTTATTTAAATATCAATTTATATTTAAAATTCGTTTTTCATGTCAAATTAAAATAAAATTATATGAAAAACTACATATATTAAAATATAAATTGATATTAAAATTGAATTGGTGAAACTGGCCATAAGCAACGAAAGATTGATTTAAGTAACTTTAGAATTAAAATGAATTTTTTTAAGTTCACTTTGAATCATAACTTTTTGCTTAAATCAAGCCAACACATACATACATACATATTTTTCCAATAAGAAATTCAATAAATAAATTTTAGGCTTGGACAGGAATGGTGCCAAATATTCTTGGTTCAAGCCATATTTTCTGAAGAGTTAATTAATAATATTATCCGTGTAGAAATCACTTGACGGAATTTGTTGATGAAGGATTCATAATTTACGATGTAGGCAATAAAAAATTCCCTTCTTACTCACTTTAATACGTCTAATAATATTTCTGAAACAAATCCTGAACCAGCACAACTTTGGTATGAGAGGTATTATGTTTTTTGTAAAGAGACTTCCAATAGGGACTTCCGAACTTTGACAATTAATAGCGGCCATGTCGTTGAAGCTATATCCCGCTTGGTCATTATTACAAGGTTGTAAGTGAAATATTAAAAAGTACAATACCAATAAAATGGCTACTAAAAAATAAAATGAAGAATGACCCCAAAATGTTACATTAGACACAACCACACGCACTTTTGGGGCAATTTTTTGTTTTTTGTTGTATTATAAGTAGAATGAACAATTACCTTAATATCAAGGAAGGAAAATGAAAAACAAAAATAATCATTTTTACTTTGGCGCTATTTTTTATTTCACTAATTTAAATTGCAAATTTTAAGAAATGAAAAATTGCCCGAAAAAAATTTTATATAAATTTTATAAAATTTTATCCATATCGCACTGGTTCCTCTAAAGAGAGTCTACTCAAAAATTTTCAGTTTTTACATCTATGCACTGTAAAAGTCTTAGTAAAAGTAGTCCGCTGAGTGCTGGTCCTAACAGGATAAAAATATAAATGTCTCCGTTATTTTGACAAAAGAAATATGCAATTGTATCCCCTTTTGTAGTATAAGAGTACTTATTTATAAAAAGAAAACAGTTATTTGTCACTACTGAAAACTTTTAAATTTTGAGTAAACTCCCTTTAGAGGAACCAGTTCGATATGTATGTATGTGTAAAAATTTCTAGGGATAGTATTAAAATACCGCAATCTTATACCGAATAGCAGAAAAACCTTGCCGATAATGTAGAGAAAGAAGATTTAGAGAAAAAAATTCTTGCGCCCAGCCGAAGACCCAACGATTTTTACAAACAAAACTATATAATTATTTAGGATAGTGAAATTCAGGATTTTGAAATCTGAATTTTTAAACTTGGTTTTTTGAAATTCGGAACTTTGAGAAATTTGAGATTTTAAGTTTCGGGCATATGAACCCAAATTTATAATATAAATTTATTTTTGTTTTTTTTTTTGGTAAAAATTTATTAAAAATGTTGAGGTGATTTTTCATAATGAAGAATTACACCAAATTTAGGGACATATTCAATTTTATATTTAGGCCTATTTTTTATTTCTTGGAGTTAATTTTCCATTAGAGATTGGGGTAATTTTGCATTACACAAAAAATAGTCCCAAATTTGGGAACAATTTGTATTTTTGTTATGGGGGCATACTTCGCAGCGCCGTGAAATTTGGTACACAAAATTTTTTTAGCTCTAGAAAGAAGACTATTGAAATTTGTAAAATTTTGTTTATGATTTTACTTAATTGAGAGTGGTTAAATTTTAAGGTTAAATTTGAACCAACCAAAACATCAAGTTTTTCTGCATTTCATTTGACATTTCTCAATTTCAGACTAACTGAATTTGAACCATGGAAAAATACACAATCGAGCAACGCGTTAAAGTTATTCAGGCTTATTATAAAAATGGGCGTTTAAATCAAAATGCATATCTTGCACTTCGTGATTTTTTCGGTCAATTTAATTGTCTAAAAGGGCGTCCAATTGGAAAAATCGTGCAAAAATTTGAGCAAACCGGGTCTGTAGGAGATGTGAAAACACCAGTGCATGCTTGTACAGCTCGTACTGCAGTTTTATAAAGTTTTTTAAAGTTTCCAAAAATTTTAAGACGATAAATTTTGGATTCCACAATCCGAAAAAACAATCCCTTTAAATGTTAGTATCGAGTCAAAGGTTGCTGGAAAATAATTAATGAAATATTGAGAAAAAAAACCATCATCTTTAGAAACCATTTCTTTTATTTAATTTTGATTTTAATAAATTTGCGGGGCTAATCCAAACTATAAATAATTCCTAAATAAACTAACTCACTTGTATTTGGTGTTTCTATACTTCCACCTGTACCGATCCTTTTTAACACAAACAATTTTCCATGAACTGACTCCTTTTTTCTTTTTCTTTTTTTTATTTGCAGACAAAAAATCAACAAGTAGCTCAGGATTACAACTAATCTTTTACATGGTTTTAAGAGAATATTTTTCAATGAAACTGAAAACCTCAAAACAAAGAAAAAACCTCTGGCATTATTATGAAATTTAAGGATCAAATAAAAAGGATTTGATTTCAGTAGATATGTAGAATAAAACTTTAAAGAAGACCCGACGTTAAATCTTTGAAAAAATGTGTGCGAAAATATTTCTTAAAAAGCCACAACGAATTTTTTCAAATCACAACATAAAAACAAACAAATAAAGATCTAGTTTAAGAAAAAAAATTAAATATTTTATAAAAAACAAGTCGGCATGTTTTTCTATTAAAAAGATTATTTGTTTCTTGAAAATTAAGAAGAAAGTGAACTCCTTAGAAATTTCAATGAATGACAAGTGTTCAGGTTAGTTTGGATCAAAGAACATTGTTTTATGTATTTAGAAGAAAAGATCGCAATGATTTTTTATACCCCCCACCACTAGAGGTGAATGTCGGCATACTAAGTTTGTCATTCCTTGTGAAGCATTTCAAATATTCATCTAACACCAAATTAAGTATACATATTGAAAATTGTTAAAAAAATATGCACTAAAAAATCAGGCAAAATATGCAACGATTTAATCACAAAATTTAAAAAATACCTAAAAAATTATCGCTTTAGCCCACATAATAGATGTTTGCGCCGAATATTATCTAGATATTAACATTCATATGGGTTTTTATGTTAAAGGGATTTTAGGTATGGTTAACATTTAAAAGAAAGTTTAAGCTATTTATGGATGGGAGCTAGCTCTGCGGCTGATAATGCGAATTTCAAAAACAGGGCGCAAAACGTCGAGTGAAGCTTCGGCTGTGTGGCACGTAGCGCCGTCCTGTTGAAACCAAATGTTGCCAATATCCTCCTCCTTCAATTTTTGTGAAAAAAATTCGTTTAACATGGCCCGATAACGATCGCCATTGACTGTAACGGCCACTTCTTGTCCATTTTCGTAGAAAAATGGCCCAATTATACCACTGGACCAAAATCCTCACCAAACAGCGATTCGTTTTTGGTGCAACTTATTTTCAATGTATGCGTGCGGGTTTTCTGTGACCCAAATGCGACAATTTTGCTTGCTTTAAAACCCGCCAAGATCAAAATGAGCTTCATCTGAATAGATGATTTTTTTGGCATAATCGGTATCTTCTGTAAGTCGGTCGCACAGTGGTCCAAGATGCCAATCTAGCTGGAAAAAAGTCATAACTTCTCTTCGGAAGCAGCTAGAAGGATGAAACTTTGGTATTATGTACTTCTTATTGAAAGCATTCCTTGCGCAAAAAGTGGGCGTTGTAGATAAAATGGGCGTGGCAATTTTTAATGGCGTTTTAAGAATATCAAAATGTAACGATTTAGAATGTTATTGTATTAATTAAGAAGAGGAGAAAACTCATTTTGGAAATTTCAAAATTCGACTGCATATGCGCAATCGAACGAGGCTTTCGGGCACAGCTTTTTAATATTAATAATAAATATGAAAAATTACACATTATATAGTTCTCTCCGTGTTATTGGTATGTTATCTATTTATGTATATAAAAAGTTTACCGGTCAATAATTGCAGCTAATTTTTTTATCATCTAAAGTGGACATTACACAGATAAAAACGGCACAATTCATTTCACGGGAATCCACGGGAATCCAGCTAGATTGGCATCTTGGACCACTGTGGGTCGCAGGCCCTCTTAGCGATGCGAAAACGCATTGGATGGTCAGTTGGCTTCAACTCCTCAACCAATTGGACTTTGTATGGCGTCATACCAAGGTCTTTATACAAAATTCGTCTCAATGATGTCTCCGAAATGTTCAATTGTTGAGAACGACGGTGAATTGATGTTGATGGCGCTTCACGCACACTTTCTGCCACAGCAGCAATATTCTCGGGTTTACGCGCACTGTTTTTGGCTTTTTACGCTTTGGTTTATTGATGAGGACGCCAGTTTCTTTCACTTTTTTCACAAGATAACGAACATACGGAGCTGACGGTGCTTCTCTTCTTCCAAAATCCGAACACATTCTGCAACATTACCATGATTTTCAAAGTAATGTCGCAATATTTCCCAGCGTTCTTCAAGCGTATACACAACCATATTCGTTCAGCAGAAGGATAAAACTAATTATCTGTCAAATCAGACATGAGCTTAGTGTTACCATTCACGAAATAAGCACTAGTTGAAAAAAAAACATGGATTACGGACAGAAAAATCTAATTTGGAAAGAAGTTTTTAGGGAAAATATGAGAAATTAAAGACCGGTTCTTACCATTTTTGTCAATATTTAATCAAGTCATCTACAAAATTAGAACTGGTAATTTGCGCACAATGTTATCATGGAGAGACAACTAGCCAGACGGACGGATCGATATCGTTAGAGCACTTTAAAAAGTGATTCTGAGTCGATCGCTACAAAAAAAGATTGGTCTAGATTTCTATGTATTATACACATCGCATAACATTTATCTTGAATGACATCCCAATAAAAAATTTTATAATTTTGCGAAGCACTAATGGTACATTTAAAAAAATAAGCGCACAATTATGCGCTACGCAATAAGACATACAGAAATACAGTTAAGTAAGTGAAAGAACTCTCAACAGCTTTTATAAAAAAAAAACAAAATTCAAGTGCTACGGCATTCTCTTATTACGAAGCAGGTTTGTAAGGGAGAATACTAAAAAATAACTGTATCGAAACATTCAGTGTGTAAAGCCGATCGTTACATACAACAATTTTTATATGCGCTGAATAATGCGCTTTATGTATCAAAAATGTATTGCTTCAAAGTGGGAACTCGCCATATAAAATTCATGTCTTCCGTCAACGCAATGGTAAGCAAAACGTTTATGTTTCTCCCTTACAAACCTGCTTCGTTGGAAGCTCCATTTTTTATTGGGAACCTGCTTTGTCTTAAATTTTAGAGTAAAAATTAAATGTAGATGGTTAAATTGAAGCGTATACACCAACATATTTAAAACAGAAAATCCATCAGATGGAAATTTCTGTTAATCAGAATTTCAAAAAAAAAAATTTATATTTGCTGCAAAAGTTCTTAAAGTCTCTTAAACTGAATTGGCAAATTGGTTTTTTTTTTTTGTTGTTTTCTTACGAAGACAGTAGAATGAAGCAGTTTGTTTTTAAATTTTGTTTTTTCTTTTTACCCACTTACAACTACAATTCGAGTCGGAAAGAACCCGACCAATTGTAGGGGAATGTAAGAAAAGAAAAACTCACTGTTTATTGTTGGTGTTTTGTTTTGGCATTGATATTGTTACAAGTAAGACTTTGAGTGTTTATAATTCTTATTCGCTTTAGGGTTTTATTTGTATAATATTTTTAGCTTTTCTAAAATCTCTGGAAAAGGTTTCCTGATGAGCTGGCCTAAGCAACCAGAGAAATGCGCATAGAAGCTAGCTTTCCCTCAACAATAAATTTCAGTGTATTTATCAAATATGAAAAACTGGGAATTAAGCACGTCATACGGAAATCGTATTAATAATAAAATTTGTATTCCCGAAAATAACTTTGATAATTCATCTAAAACAATTGAACATGTTGTATTAAAATATGCCTTAAGCCTAAAGTACACGGAATGTAAAAAGCCACATTCGCATGTGGTTCTGACGTAATTTTGTCGTCATCACACATCATGAACTTGCCATTGTGGCTTTGTAGTGACGTCAAAATTACGCCAGAACCACATGCCCATGTGGCTTTTCACATTCCGTGTACTGTAGGCTTTAGAAAGGCAAAATATACGTTATAAACTAAAAATTAAGTGAAATGCTCGTTCAACTAAATTATGCACAAAAAGGCTGCAGACGGTTAAATATGCAAAAATATGCACTAACAAATCGATGCCAAAATTCATAAAAGCTCTAATACGGATAATTATATTGTTTGTGCCGTCATTGTTCGCACAAGGAAAAACATGCAATTGCATATTTATGGTTTCCATGATCATCACCATATTTTTGTGTTACAGCCAGGTGTGGGCCTTAACCTCATTTGCTTTCTTCTTCCAATCGGACATGTCTTACGCAGTATTCTTAAAATATTCTGCAATCTTCTTCGACTCCATTAAGCCATCTTGACCTTGGTTTTTCTCTTGCTTCCATAATATTGTCGACCTCTTGTTTGCTTCTTTTAAGGTAGCCTCCGTCGTCATTGGTTCTTAGGCCGTATATTCTTCCTTTAAGTTTCCTTACAAAGATTCTTAGTTTGTTACACAATTGCGTTGTGAAGCCTAATCTTCAATGCGGGTGGTATCAACTTTGACTTAAAGAACTTGATGTTGGCATAGAATGCTTAATGGACGGCTTGAATGCGATCGTTTATAGAGAGGTGCTTGTCATTGTTGCTGTTAATTAAAGCACCTAGGTTTTTAAAGCTGTTTGCTTTTTCGAACGTATACTGTTGAAGAGTTATTGATTGCTGAGTATCTACGAGCGTAGCCCTCGTCATATGTATGTACTAAGTCTTACTTTCAGTTATGAGTAATCCAAGTTTTTTGTTTCCGCTTCTAGGACAGCACAGCTTTCTGCCAGCTCTCAACACTATGCGCTATTAGAGCTATTTCGTTTTAATGTCGACCGTGTAAAAATATGTCCTCTACTATCTAAGGATTATATTGCGTGGTTCAGACATTAATTAAAGATTGTAGCTGTTAGGGCATCACCCTGTACCAAATATTCCAGTAGTTTAGCGTCAAGTCTGCAAGAGGTACGCCCCATAAAAAATCAACTCTACATATAACAAATATTAATAAATATTGTGGTCAAATTTGGTGTAACATAGTTTTTTAGGACTGGAAAATACACAACTAAAGCCGATTCTCGAAAAGCAGTTTTGCAATACTCCTTAAACCGGAACGAATTTAAGACGGCGAGGTCAATTATTATTAAGATTTGGTTCATAAGTTATAGATTCCAAATAAATCACAGTTCTGAAATATTCTTACTCTCGATAAAGGGTATCAAAAATTCGACACAGCTGAATATGGCACTTCTAATCTCTTATAACTAGAAGTTGTATGATTTGCCGCCAAAGAAGAATTCATTCGCCGAATTTGAAAAATAAACTGTTGCGATTTTACTTGAACAAATTTTAATTTCATTTCTGGCTTAAAAAAAATTGCCAGTTACTTGTATTTAAGAGACATTTTTGCCTTTTTGATATTTTCCTTTTGTTCAACCCTAAAGAAGACTTGTTGTCTGGCTATGTGGTAGACTAAAGGACGACAGGTATTTTGCAGCAACATACACACATACAAAATTACTTCAGTGTGTTAGCAGTGTTTGTGTTGCACCACACAAAAAATTTTTGCCACTGCCCTAAATATTGATGTTTATTGTCTTAATGTCACCTTTTTTTTGTGATGATCATCATTTCCAAAAGTGTTGCACATGTTGCATGCTAATGTCCGTCCGTTATATTGTGTTAACAAGAACATCAAGGCGATCGCATTCGGGTCCTATTGAAGACATAAGAAATGATTTAACACATACATTTAAGTATGTATTAGAGTATCTTTGTGTTAGTATCATCTTGTTCCACTTCCATGTATCTGTAAGAATGAAAACATGTTGCAATTCTTTTGTCAATGAATTACCGTAATTCTATTGTTTTAGTTTTTCTTCAGATTTGTTTTATATTTAGTTTTTTTTCTCATCTAGAATTCATGCAATTTATTCTATTGTTTGGTGCGGTATTAACTCGATTTGTTACAATTTCTATAAGATCTTTTGTGCTCCATTATCATGATCATCATTATTATGTGTTGAGATTTCCAGGAATTTTGTAACGTTTTCCATCCTATTTGCAATCTTCTTGCTCTGGTCTATTGTCGTACTTCTGTTTTTTTTTTTTTGATGTCATTTAAAGGGAATTTGCCAAAAACAAAAAAAAAATATTGTATAAAATAGTCCCCATTTGCAAGGTGTTAACTTGTCGTGTATAAAGAAAATAGTCTTAAGAACTGTATTGAATAATGCATTTAAATTCTTTCTAAGAAATTAAAAGTAGTATTTGTTTTGTAGGACTTTTAGGAGACAACAAGTCTAATCGAATTTGATGCGTAAAGGTGTCTTAAAAAGGTATAGCAGGGTGGCAATATGATGTCGCAGAGAAATAAATTAAAATAACATTAAAAAAAAAACAAAAGATGAAGTTTTCATAAGGATATAAATAAATAAGAATAATTATGAAATGAGCTTTACAAAACATATCATAGACTGATCAACTCAGAATTACTTTTTGAACAGAAACAACGATCCCCGCAAGCATGGCTGGCTGGTTGACTGTTCATGTCAACTTTGTGCTCAAAATAAAGAAATAAAGCTTTTAAGTGTCGATAAACCCTCTAATGATGCTTGTATTAAAATAGAACTTAGCCCAAAAATGTTTTATTGTACCTTATTTATGCTGCCAAATTTTCTGAGAATCGATCCACATTTGACAATAGATCCCACTTGCCTTATACTCTTGAAAATTACTTTTACTTCCATAAATTCTTTGAAATTTTGTTACTAAGATTAAAGTGATGCAAAAATTTATTTTATTTTATTGAAAAAATTTGTGGTAGAGGTCCAAAATTTCTTATTCTAAACTCAAATTTAACTTAAGATGAAAACATGATTTACACTCGAAAATCATTTTGCAATAAGCACAAGAGGAGTAGGGTGTCATGTGGTTACTCTTCGGCTATGCAGGCAAAATTTTCCACAGCATTTCTGCATAATTTCCTCCTAAAACGCACGGATAATTAGAGCCAGAGCCTTTCAACTTCAAATAAGATAAAGAGAAAATTGATGGTGTTAAATCAAACGAACGAAAGGCCAATTCTGATCAACGATACTACACAGAACTTAAACAGAAAATGTCAAATGTATGGCATACTATATTGGTCAAACTATGTTTTGGACACTTTAATATAGGATGGCGCATGAGTAACGTTTTGATCGTCAAAAAAAGAGCCATAGTTGGACGGGCTGTGTGAATTCTGGATTTTTCTCTACCACGGGCCTCGAAAATTTTTTATTAACTGCTAGGTATTGACTGCCATTAACCACAACTTGTTGCTCGTTTAAAAGAAAATGGTCCAGTGATCTTTTCTGAAATTATTCCACACCATAACTGTGCATCAAAGTGGACGCACTTCATTTGATGTTCAACAAGAATTCGTGGATGCCCCATATTTTGCAATTTTTAATCGCACACAGAAAAATATACACTGTGCTAGAAATTTACAGTTTTTTAGATAAGCTGGGCACTTGGCGTTTTAACCTAATTCGGGCACGCTGAATCCAGTGGTGCTAGTCGTTTTTAATCTTAGCTCTGGTTTTCGAGATATACCGTTATTTCGAAAATGAAGGTGGTTGCACAACATATATTCGTGTAACTCAAAGACGCTTTAGCTTATTGAAAAAACTATAAAAAAAACCGAAATTTAGCAATAAAATTTTTTTTAAAAAAAGTACAACTTTTTTCTAATATGCGCAGTCCTTGTGTGATTTTTTCTGTGTGCCCTCATTATGATCGATATGATCTTTGCGTCTGAATAATCGTATGATACCTTTCAAAATAAAATAACCGACTATTTTTAAATAAATTGAGTTAGGTCTGGAGCATACATATTTTTAATTCCCCCTATCGGAATTAAATACCGGTTTCACGGAATTGTTTACGGTTTCTGAGATATTAAGCATTAATTTTGTATCAAATCAACTATTTTAAAGTTTTTTAAGTATTGTTTTGCTATACACGCCACTGTTTGGCGAATGCATAAATTCGTCATACAAAAACGTACAAAATAAATTTCACTCTTGCTTTGCTTTATTGCCGTATAAAAAAAAGTAGTTAAATCTAAAGAAAAATTAAATGTCAACAATTCAACACACAGCAGTAAGTATTCGTATGCAGCACAGAAACCTACTTTTTAACAATTACTTTAGAAGAGTAGCGTATGCGGCACACAATGATAATAACTTTTAAGTTAATTTATGAACGTTCACAAAAATTTACATTTGTCTTCAAAAAATATGCAAAAAGCGGCAGTTAAAATACAAAAAAAATTCTATCGGGTATATTTTCAGAAAACTTTATGTACGCCTTCATTGCCGTTTTCTCCATTATGATTTTTTGGCATATGCGCCAAGCCAATAATGAGCTGACGAAATTTATTTATATTTTAAAACATAACGTTCATTATGCACTATCCTGTTTTATCAAATTTTTTCAGAAAAAAATTTTACGGAAAATAGGTTTTATAGTACTTTATGAAGTACAACCCAATAAAAAAATTTTCTTATTTTGCGAAGGACTAAAGTAAATTTTAAAAAGCTAGCGCACATTTATGCGCTACGCATAAGGAAGAGTCACGAAATTTCCTTACTACGAAGCAGATTTGTAAGGGAGCATATTAAAGAATAACGGTAACAAAAAAGTCAGTATGTAAAGCTGATCGTTACATTTACCAATTTTTAAATGCGCTGAAAAAAGTTCTTTCAGTGTCAAAAATGTCTTGCTTCAAAGGAGGAACTCGCCAGATAAAATTAATGGCTTCCGTAAGCGATATAGTAAGCAAAACTTTTATGACTCTCCATTTTTTATTGGGAAAAAAGTATTATTGGGGAATTATCAAAGTGTTCTATTATGTCATATTGGTTGTATTTGCTTTAGTTTTAAGAATTTTACATAAACTTATTAATTTTTTCCAAAAACATATTTTTAAAACATCTGGTTGGGGAAATTAGAAATTTTTAACTTGAAAGTGTACCCTTTTCCCAGTTTAGTTTTTTAAGCCGTGCACTTACCAGTTTATTATCCAAGTAAAAAACATTTTATACTACTTTACTATACAATAATATAAGGTGGATCAAGGACCAATATTTTAAGGTATTACAAATATCAGAACTTACATATAATTCCATCTTCACTATTTTTGTGTGTTTATAAAAAGTCCCTTCGTCCAGCCGTACATTGTAAAGTATAGTCTTCACAAAATTGACTAACTTATTTGAGTATTAAATAATATTGAGAAGAAGCTTATAAACATATGCATTTATTTAAGAATAATTCTAAACACTTACCCCCGAAACCAGATGGAGAAAAAGAGAACATAATTACATATTTTCCTTTATAACATGTTTCACTTTTGTTGTATTCCCTTATGTTTACAGAAGCACTCACAATTAAAAAACACCAACAGAATGGCCCGATCTGGTTTTCGCGATAATTTTGCTTCGAAAATTTGATGTATTTAACTTAATAATTTAAACAAAAAGAATACGTGAATTCTTCTTCTTTTATAAATTTTTTTAAGTATAAAAATAAAAAAGTTTATGTTTTTCTTCTTGTAATGTTGTTGTTGCTTCTACAAAAAGCAAGTAAACCCTGATTTTATGGATTCAATATTAAACAATGTAATTTAACATTTTTAGTTTAAAATTAATATGAAACCATACTTTTGCAGAAATTTACTTTGATTTTCAACGAACATTGGTATTTTTTTGTGTGCATTTAATGGCTAGTGAAGACTTAGGGTAATTAGTTTAAGGGCAAATGTCAGCTTTTAGCAAAAGATTTTTGGGATGACCTTTACGCTTTATGGATTGATCTACAAATCAACATGGATGCTTCGTTGATTTGTAAGATCAGCCCATTAAGTGTAGAGGTGATCTCATATAACAATAAACAAACAAGAAACTTGAAGTCCCACTGGTTCTTGCAATTCAAAATTGGGTTATGATCAGCTGTTATCTTTAGCGATTTATAGTATCGTCCCCAATTATATTCCAAGCGAGTGCAATTCGTTTAAAAGTTTTGGTAAAAAGTAGCTAAATTTTAAAAACACTGTTTGTTTTATTTACTCTTCTAGTAAGTTTAAAAATCGGAAACATCCTAAAAACAACTATTAACAAGCACTTAGTATGTATCTTAAATCTATGCACCTTATAATTGAAATAATGAAAACTATTCAAGCGGAACTTTAAAAAAAAAAACTTTAGCTACTTACTATAAATACTTTTTTATTTATAAACAGGGTTAATTACCTAACCAGGAAATTTAATATTCAACTTT
Organism: Pollenia labialis; assembly: GCA_949318255.1. Lineage (NCBI taxonomy): Eukaryota > Metazoa > Arthropoda > Insecta > Diptera > Polleniidae > Pollenia > Pollenia labialis. The sequence continues at coordinate 113,412,673 of OX439141.1, forward strand.
CTTTACCAACTTTTCTTTTGAGCACAAAACACAGAATACAGGCAAAAAAATGCAAAAAAAAATCAAAAAAAAGTTTTAGAAAAAACTTTTTCCACATTGCAAATAATTACAGATAATACAAGTCATTTTGTGTTGTTGCTCCAACATGATGTTGCTGTTGTTGCTCTTATCCAGTGCAATGTTGTACTACATACTCAATGTATGTATTGTTAGTTATTTAAGTTAAATCAGTTGTAATCTGATATTGTCTTGTTAAAAACCACAATTAACAGTTTCAATAGAAAATCACCAGCTAACTTGGCTTTAGTGTTTTTAAACTTTTCTCTAAGTAAATTTTTTTCTTCCTAACACAACATGGCATTACCACAGATTTGACGTGATCAGTCGTATGATGATGAAGAAGAAGAAGAAGGGGTAAAAGCTCTAGCAAAAGGGCCAGCAATCTTTTTTCCTATTTTGCATATTTACATTTTTACTAAAGTTGCAAACAACTTGTCTATGTTGTCTATCAGTCAGTCAAGTAAGTCTTTCTTATTTCTTTAAGTTGTTTTCTTCGTCTTTCTAAGATTTCACATGTTATTTTTGCATCAAGAAGTTGAAGAAAGGAACAACAATCGATATGTCATTTTTTTATATAAAACCGCCCATCAATTGGAGATGATGTTTGGTTTGTTGTTGTTGTCGTCGAGAACGATCCTGATGGAAAAAAAGTGATGATCATGATCATTATTATCAGTTAAAGAAAAACTATAATAGCAACAACAAATAGCATGTTTTTTTTAGAACAGCAACAACAATAACAAAAGTATCTAACATCTTATTGACAACTTTAAAGACATGCACTTTGACAAGTAACAATTTTTTTTATCAGCATTTGCAAATCAGCGAAGGAAAAGAAATCGTAGAAAATTCGCTCTCTCGCTGTTCTACCATTTAGGTATTTGAGCGAAGGCACGTTGCACGTTGATTTATTTTTATTTTTTTTTTTTTTGTGATTTTCTTCCTTCTTAACATTGTATGCTGTAAATATTTTGCAAAATGACATGCCGTTGTGGTAAGTTGCACTGAGAGAAATAGTAATAAAAATTAAAATTCATCATGTCTTTTCGACAATAAATTCTGTTGAGTCCATGAAATTTCGGGATATAATCAGCCTTACGTTTCACCGCAGTTGCTTATTTAAGGAGAGACTTCTGAAAATGGATTTAGATTTCGCTCATAAAATAGATTATTTCGTCTCCTATGTAGGCAAGAAGTTAAAGCATGATATAAATTTAACCAATTTAATGATCGCCTTAAAATCCGGCAAGAGAATTGCACGCATACAGCTTCGCGTGAAGTGTCGAATTAAAACTGTTCGTTTAGTTTTAGTTTGCCGCGTTCCAAGCGATAAAACATGCAGAAATAGCTGGATGCATTAAATTGTACAAAAATAAAAGTCCCTGGTACTTTAAACACTTTATCTCTTGGAGCAATTAATTAATTCGGATATTTTGGCTAAAAAGGACAAAAATACCCCTTAAATTGAGAGTTAGAGGGTTAATATTGTCTAAGCAAAGAATCACCATACTTTTCTACTGAAGACATCTGAAATCATTATTTAGCTCAGAAGTACATCAAGTAAAAGCACTGTGTTATAGAAAAAGTAAATCTGTCATTGCAGTCTTTTCCAGTCTTTTCAAAGACGTCGCAGGATAGTGGGACCAGCTAAACAGCTCGATGAGTTGACCTTGCTTACAAAAATTTGCGATACACCAAAAAATAATGTTTTCTTTAAAACATAAATGTGAAAGTTTTGTTAACTTTTTTTTCTCCGTGTACATACACGTCGTACATATACAAACAGATTGAAATACTTGTGGTGTTTTCATCTGTTCAACTGTTGATGAAACCAATATGACAGTTACAAAGTGTAATTCTAAACTGCTATTTAACCTAGAAGCTTTAAGGCATCCCTAGAGTTAAGTTCAAATGAATTGATGTCTCTTTGCTATAATGGCATATAGAATTTGTGCCGTTAAGGTCACAACCGCAAAAACAACATGTTTGTTTGTTTTGAATGGCATAAAAATATAGGAAACTATCAAAAGAATATTTTTTGTAGTGCTTCTTTTTTAAAAATTAAATAGAGACAGGTTGTTTAAAAATATTAAGAAATAAAATAATATAAATTACTTTAATATTCGGAAAAGCTACTTTGAGCTGCGTTCTTTGTGAAATATTGCACGAAAAGAATTATTTACTAAATCACCAGCAAATATGGCTTAAACCAATAAAATTTTGCACCATTCTCGTCAAAAAAAAAATTCAAGCAAACAGTTATGACTCAAAGCAAAAAAAATTTACTTAAATCCAGATTAAAAAAAATTTTTTAATTTTTTATACACACATACATACTTAAATCAAGTATTCGTTGCTTAATATCAAGGCGAATTCATGCAAGGTGACCTTGTCTTGCCACGTAAGCAACAGCTGGTAACTAACTATATGGGCATTTCCATGAGAATGTCAACAACGACTCAAAAAATTAAAACGCTTGAAACTTTTTTTCAAATATGGTAAAGAGAAATAAAACACCCAAATTTTACTATGCAGACATACTTATAGCTTATTATAATTTTTAAAAAGCAAAAAATAAAAGTTTAAACTGACTTTCTCTTTGATTCATTTTTAGTAACTGCAATTAACAATTTTCAATTTTCTTTCGATTAAATACAGAAACTGGCAACCCTGGAATTATGCTTTAAAATTAGTGTTACAACAACAATGAAAAAGATCCATGAGGAAAGACCAAGTATATAGTTCGATTAGCTGTATATTTTTTTTTGGTTTGTTTTGGATGCTATTCTAACGTCACGTACGTGGTGCAAAAACAACATTTGTCTTTGTCATTTCTATTTGGCCAGTCTTAGGTGTTTCAAAATAAAAGTTCAAAGCAAGATATTTGCTGCAAAAAAATATTGATCGGAATTTTCTTTTAAATTGGTATAATCAAAATTTTATAAGCTTTTAAAGCTCGTCACGTACGATATTGTAAGTACTAAAATGCAACTAAATGCATCATCTTATTATGTTAGTATTAAGTTTAAATGTGGTCAAACCTTATTTTATTACAATCAAAAGCGTCTTACAAAATTTTTTTGGAATCGGTCCATATTTGACCATAGCTCCCATACAAGTGCTACTCCCGAAATAGCTTTCATGTCATAACTTCCTTAGAGATGTTGGCATTTACATAAAAATTGGCGACAATGACTTTTGCGATAGGTACTATATCATTATAAAATGTTGTGCGGGTAGGTCCAAAAATTAACCATAGGTCCCATATAACCCCCCTTTCTTAAATCGGCTGGGGGCACACAAATCTCATATAGATGGAGATACATAAATAATATAATAAAATTACTCTTATATAATTCTTAACCTCATAGCATAATTCTATTCTGGCGATCTTGATTTGCCATGGGTCCCAAATAGGGTACACTCTCAAAAAAAAATTGTTTTAAATATTATAGTGTAGGGTGTCATATGGTCGGGCTTGACCGACTTTTCTAACTTCTTTGTTTTAAGTTTTTATATGCATACATATACTTACAAAAAATATTTTGCATGCCTTGTAAATACTATAAAAGAAAAATCTGTCACGTACGGTTGTCACGAACGATATAACAGTTTGTTCATTATTAAACCATAAAAAAAAAAAATTTCCAATTACGGATTATAAAGGTAAAATATCTGGTTTAATGTTAAAAATTAAAAAAAGAAGAAAAACCTCTCACAATTCGCAGATTTTCGTATTTTTTACATTCACCCCAAAATCACTTCCGTTTTATGTCACATACGATATCCACTTACTTTGCTCGATATTTTGGACAACAAGGTTCCGAATTTAATAATTTTTTTTTCATATATAGAACCCTCTAAATGAAACATAATGATAAAAAAAATGTCCAGTTAATACTATTTTGGCAAATTTTCTATCTCTCTGAGGGTGTACAAATGTCACGTACGATGACATGGAAATGCCCATATGTCAAAATGATATTTTTTTGACATTTCTATTTAAATATTTATTTAAATTCAAATTAAATTTCAAAATTTTTTTTTTTATAAATTAAAAATGAAGCATACACATGTTCGCAAAACCTAACACCTAAAAAGAAGGAAGTGGAGTACTTCCAGCTTGACGAACATCGTTATATCGGCTCAGAAAGTGATTCTGAGAGTATACTTAAGGATTGTCTAGAAACAATATTTGAAGGTGCACAAACGAATCCCAGCTAGCATACGCTGTTTGGTAGGCGATTGTATTAAATATACATGATTATCTGACGAGTTATATTGGAATGCTTTCAAGAATACAAAAACTATAATGTAACACTTTGTTCAACTTTCGTCAAACCATCATCGAATTAATCTTTAGCGACTCCCTGTATGAGTCATATAACAACCACTGAGCTTCCTAAATAAGAGCGTTTTTTCAAACTTGCAAATTCTATTTAGGATCTTTCAAATATGATTTTCTATCCGGGTGGCGTTGAATTACCGATCTAAAGATTTGTTTCTAATTAATTGTATGAACATGAAAAGTTTTGACATGAAGAAGACATTTGATGCTCTTATTTAGGTAGTTCATTTGTACGGCTGAGCATTTCACGAGTTGTAAAATAATCCCTGCATGAGTCTCATACGATTATTGGCATGCTTTCTGCAAAACTCATGAGATAATATTTACACACATCTCAAACGGCTATTGCAAGCGTGTTACTCCTGTGCGTAGAATCTTTTACGATTAATATATGAGCTCGTCGACGATGAAAAACGCTCTCCATGATATTCCCAGTAGACTCTTACACAATTAAAAATGCTGGCTGGGATAACTCCAACTCCACTATTGTGGTGTGGGTATAAATATAACTATTTTTCCATTGAGTTCTTAAAACTATGTAGGTTTAAAACTTTTGCTCGTGAATATAAAGAAACGTAATCAAAAAAAGATTCCATGTGCAATTGATCTGCTTCATCTGCACTTTTCTTAAATTAAAAAAAGAAAGCAAAACTTCTTGCAAATAAGGTTTTCCAAGCACACATTTTAAAATTATTGCATTCCAAACAACAACAAATAAAATGAAAAAGGACAGCATATATTTTTGGCACACAGCTACTTTGTTTACTACAGTGTTGTATAATTTTGACACAACATTAAAGAATTTTACAGTGTTGTATCGATTTTCAAAATAGGGCCACCTTGTATGAATTCGCCTTGCTTAATATTTTACAAAATACAAGGAAAAGCCTGCTTAATTCAAATCCGTTTCTCGAATTTAAACATTTTATTTGTACATGCAGCAGACATATTTTCTTGAACTGAATAAATTTTCAATCAAAAGTTTTTCATAATTTAGGACAATCCCTAAGGGGAAACGAACTGACACCAATGTAGTCCCGTGATAGGTCGTTAGTGGTAGAGACCGGTTCTAGTTCTAACACTTTATATAAATAAGACCTATCGCATTTAAATGGGGTTGTCATTGGAGGGAGTCAATTGACACAATTTGACCAGTCACAGATCTATGCTCAATGAATGTGTTTAGTGTCAGTTACTTAAATGTAGTATTATTTCAATAAAACAAGTCCTATAATTAAATTCAAGAAGAAAATTTAAGAAAGTTCCAGAAAATGTGTCACAGCACCGTTGAAGACTGTGTTGTAAGTCATAACTTGGTCTACCTTTTTGTTCTTCATATACCAATACGCCATAAGAAAAGCCTTTGAAGAAAGAAAATATTGTTCCGCTCTCTTCATCGATGTTTCTCAAGCTTTTGATAAAGTCTGGCATGAAGGCTTATTACATAAATTGAAGCAAAATTTTCCAGCAAACACACACAAGCTGCTAGAAAGCTACTTAGTCGGTCGTCAATTTATTATTAAAGAAGGAAAATTCTTTAGTTCACCTCAGCCAATTGGCGCTGGAGTCCCACAGGGCAGCATTCTGGGGCCTCTATTATACTTAATTTATACTTCGGGCATGCCAACGAGCAACTACACACAAACTTCAACATTTGCAGACGATACAGCTTTTCTAAGCGTCCACGAAAACAGTTATGAAGCATCTCGTTATTTACAGGATCATATATTTCAACTAGAAATATGGCTAAAACAGTGGAGGATAATGGTAAATGAGCAAAAATGCGTACATATAACATTCACCTTGCGGCGGGAATCATGTCCCCCTATTAAAATTAATAATCAAATAATACCTCAAAATTCGCATGTAAAATATCTCGGTATACATTTAGATCGCCGTTTGACGTGGAAAAGCCATATAGAGGCAAAATTAACTCAAATGAAACTAAAAGCCATACAAATTCATTGGCTTATTGGAAGAAACTCTGTTCTTAGTCTCGACTGCAAACTCCTACTTTACAACTCTATCTTAAAGCCTATCTGGTGCTATGGTATTCAGTTATGGGGCACTGCCTCGGCTTCTAATATCGATAAAATTCAAAGGCGCCAAAATAAACTTCTTCGAATAATCACAGCTGCCCCTTGGTATGTTAAAAATTCAAATATCCACAAGGATCTCAATGTTCCATTAGTTAAAACTGTGATAACGAAATATGCAGTAAAATACTTAAAAAGGCTCGAATTGCATCCGAACCCACTAGCTCGAAATATTTTAAATGATAGCGGCCACACTCGCTTAAGAAGAAGAGACACTGCAGCACTTGTCCAATTAGATGAGCGATAAACACCTACATATATAAGTGAACAGAACCCGTGATGAAAAAATTTTTTTGTCTGGCACTGGCAGGACATAAAATAAAGTATTAGGTTAAGATTTGATTAATTATTGTGAGTTCATATTTACTATATGAAGATTCAATAAATAAATAATGAAAAGAAAAAAAAAAATATACCAATTAAATGATTGGTTCTCTTTTCACTGGTCATGAGTTCTTTCTTTTTGTACTTGTTCTATTTTCACAAATCCCAGGACTAGTCTGTTGGACCAATTGACACAAATTTCCGCCGGGAATTTAGTCATTTCATGTGTAGCACCTATGACCCCAAAAATTATAACAAAATACTCTTGATCCTTTAATAATTCTAAATCGATTTTGCAAGTTCTTCTGTAAAAATATTTTCTCATCAGAACGAGAGAAAAAAGTAATTTCGAAATTATTTAGCAGTTTCGTTTTGAAGTCCAGCACAATTATTCCAATAGCAAAAAAGGTTTCGGCACAAATGTGGACTTACTTCCTCAAAAAAAATTATATTTTTATTATCTTTAAAAAGATATACTCTTGGGAACTAATAGCCACTTAACATGTGGCCTTTTACGATATCGCTTTTTGGAGGTCTCTTTTCGTTATTTGGCGAACGGCGCACTGTGGTTCGTTGGCCAAAAGTCAAAATGTTTGCACTCACGAAATATGTTTTTGATTTTGAAATCTAGTAGTCAACACTCCAAATCAACTAAAAATTAATTTTGTTGTTGTAATATGCAAATCACCGTTATTCGGTGAGTCATCGAAGTTGAATTTATTTGCTTCATTTGTAAACAGAATTGCGTTTGGTGTTTTATAGTGTTTACTTCAATTGTATGTTAAAGCTGAAAACAAAGCGTGTTAAATAAAAGTTTAAATGGAAAACGAAGGTGATGGTAAGTTTATTAATTTTGTAAAATATAATACTAAAAATTGGATACTCTTAAAAATAAAATAACTTTTTCCAAAAGTCTTTAACATTTTAGAATTTATTTTACTTTTTAAGTTTGAGTAAGCTTAACACATTCTGTTTAGGAGTGTTAAGCATTAGATTAAAAACGAAATTACTTTGAAGTGTCTAGTTCTTGAAAATGTTTATATCGATTTGCGGTTTTTTGCGGTTTTTTAGTATTTATTTTTTTCAGTCGTCATTGAAAAGGAAAATACATTTTTGGATAATGAATTGTATTTAAATTAAAGAGTTTAATAAAATTTATGTAAAAATTTTTTTTAAATTTTCATTCTAAATGTTGATAATTTAAAAAAAAATTAATTATTTTATACAAAACACTTAAAATATACTGCAAATTCAAATTCCAGTTAAAAATTCCGTTATTTTAAGTTTTAATAGTTTTGGACAAGAAAAGTGATGTTTCCGACCATAGTGCGGCGTAGAGAAGAAAGAGCGGTAAGCAAAATGGCTCGGATTGCGTTTTTTCATGCCGTTTTTAATATTTCTCTTTAAACTTCTTCTTGTTACGTTTTATTTTTTCTCTTACTTTGAAGTGTCAGGTTGAAAATACAGTGAAACCTCGATTCCAAAACAGACGGGACCATTCTGGATTATCAATTTTTTTTTTTTGTTTCTTATTTTATGTAAATATATAACGAAATTTTGTGTAAATATTTAAATAATATGAAGAAAAAAGAAATGTTAGCAATGTTAATGTTAGCGTAGCTTCCAGGACATTGCTGAATTTCCTTGGACCTATTTAAAGTCTTAGACCAAACATTACTTTAATACGTCTAAAACTGTAGCGAATTACTTAAATGTCATGAAATTTGGCAGAAATTAGTTAGATTCTATAAAGTTACATTCATAATTTATCACATAACTCACATTAAAAATGCGGCAAAGCCTAATACAGCATTCTTACTTGTTAGGTAGTAACAAAGATACTACATGACAAGTTTTTATGACGCAACGTTAACAAATAATTTAACAAGTTTTTTATCTGCCTTTTTAAAAACGATTCATATGAACATTCCAAGTTCAATAAGTTTTTTCCAAACACATGTACTTCAATTGTTGTAATTCCTCAGATTGTCACACAATCATTTCAAATAAATACGACCTTAAAACACATCTATTCACAAGTAAACTACCACTAGATTTGCTTCGATAATTCTTCTCTCTCCTTCTCAATTTAGTTTTCTCTCCTATCGTTATTTTAATAAATCCTAAGTCCTTTTTCAAAGCAAACGATCAACTGATCAACAATCAACAAATATTTATGTCAAGACATTCATTCTTATTATCAATTGTTCAAATTTTGCGCCACAATTTGTTTATGCAGGCTGCCAGGAATAGAAAGACAGGCAGACATACATACAAAACAAAAACAAACAAACAAAAAAATCACTGCATCAGGCATCAGACAGTTATCACCTGCTTTTTCTTTCTTCGTCGGTTCTTTACATTTGCTCATGCTTGGCTTGGCAACAAAGTATTCCAATACAACTTAAATAACACTAATATGGAGTGTAAATATTTAATTTAATTTCCCTTTTTTCAATCCTTTGAAAAAATAATTTTGAAAATCTTTCGAAAAAGGCTTCAAATTGAGGTTGTATAAAATTTCCTATATTTCCTGTGCATCTTTTTTACTTCTATAACATAAAAAGCACCCAATAAAATAGATTTGAACAATAAGAAAAGGAATTAAAAGACAGGTAGGATTTTGTTGCATTTCATGTTCTGTTCTAAAACAAGAAGTGTTGTCATGTTAATAAGTTAAGATTGTTAACGATAAAGAATGATGTGATATTTGATAATCCTTTTGAAATGAATTTGCATAAAAACAAGGTTGGAATTAGAGAGTGGTAGAGATTGAATTTATCGTAATAGAAATTAAAGGTTGTAACGCTCTTCCGGTTGTCATTAATGTATGCGTTTTTAATGTTTCGGAAGGCAGTCATTGAACTGTATTTAAATGGATTTTGAGATTTTATTAAAAAATTCAAGGTAAAATTAAATATTTTTTTTCCAATACTGACCAAAACGGTTTTCCCCGCAAACTGAGGCACAAAAGCTATAAATAAGAGCTCTTTTAAAAATATTTTAAGGTTTAAAATATTATGAATTCGATTTTTTCAAACCCAACAAATTATTGAAATATCTCTAGATCTTACTTAAGTATTAGTGGTGCCAAATATTTCTTCTCCTTGTCACTACCCAGCCAGCAAAATACTCTGACGTTGTCTGAATTAGACATTTCTTTCAAATGTCTGACTTCATTCTTAAGCTCATCAAAATTGTCCATGCATTTTTCATTAGATTTTTGCCAGATATCTATCAGAAATGTCGGCAAAAAAAACAGAATTCCCACGACATGTCTATCAGAATTCGTGTCAACCACATCATACGTTTTTGGGTCAGATATCTGACAGGATTCTTATACGATTCTAACTTTTTTATCGACGTTTCTCTTAGATATCTGGAAGACGTCGGACTATTTTGCTGGCTCGGTAATCAATAATACTTAATACCTTTGATTTTGGTTCTAAATATTACCCAATACATTTAACGTGCTTTTTGCAAATTTTCACAGCCACTTGTGGACCGATCTAGTTGAATTTCAATAGCAAGCTTTTCCGGACTATATGTTGGTCAAATCTAAAGCAACCAAGTCCCCATTATATCTGGAGTCTTTAAAAAACCTATTTCAACCTAGCAACGGACAGACGGACGGACGGACAACCTTAAATCAACTCATAAGGATCCATTAGACATAAATATATGCACTCAAAAGAAAAATAAATTCGAAGCGGTATGAATAGTACGGCGAGTATGAATCTTATGTCAAGTACGGATTTTCAATCCATGTTCAATCCCGAATTTGTACTTGAAATAATCAGAAAATGAGACTGATTTTAGTAAAACCATGATTGAACCAATCTCAAAATGCGCTTGATTCAAGTATTATAAAGTATATTCAACCTGAATTTGTACTTGAAAATAACCAAAAGTTGAATTAGAAGAAGAATTTTATTATGATTGATTTAATTAACCGTGTTACACCTTAGAGAACTTCAATTATAAAATACAAGCATCATTCCCAATATGGTGTTTACTTTGAAAACTAAATATATAAATTAATTGAGTACTCTCCCTTTCAATTTACGTTTTAAAAATGAAAATAATGTGTTTTTGTTGTTTCTACACACAACAAGCAAATCGTTTGTTGACTACTTTTGTGGTGTTGTTGTAGTGTCTACAACAAACTTTGATAAGTTATATGAGATTAAAACACTCAGTTTGTAATTTTAATCCCAACGAAAAGTTCAATCTTTTTTATACCCACACCACAATAGTGGAGAGGGTATAACCACACCTTAAAGTATATCGATCAACTCAGGACCACAAGGAAAGGAAGGGAGCAATTTCAGCCTATCACAAACTTTCAACCCGATTTTAATGAAATTTAAAACACAGATAGATAAGTCCCGAATAGAATGCTTTCTCGTAAATGTGTTTAAAAGTGCTGTGGTGTAGGGTATCATATATTCGGGTTTGACCGACTGTACTTTCTTATTTGTTTTACTTGGCTTAAGAAATTTCTACTTATTTCAAGAAATTTCGGTATTGTTTCTCGCAAGTAATCCCGTTAAGGATTGTTTTAAGAACGTATTAATGTTATTAGTTATTAAAGTTATTAAAGTAAGTATGAAAAACTTAATTTATGCCGAGTGTTTTTCCTTCTGTGTAGGGGCTTAGATCAATATTTTAGAAATTACAAACGAAATGGCAAAGTAATATCCATGTTGTGATGTGTATATTAATAACACGCAAATGAAGCTAGACTATTGGTAGAGCAAATCTGCCAAAGGGCTTTGAAAATTTAGCTCGAGTTTTCGAAATTTCGGGCATTTAGAAAATTCTTTTGGAATAAGTCAAAAAAATATACTAAATGTACTTCTAAGCTTCAATACTATTGTAGATGTATACAGTAGAATTGTATAGCGATTCTTTCATTAGAATATATTAACCCTCTTACACTCATTTTAGGGGGTAATTTATGTCCTTTCTTTAACTTCCCCAGTAAAGTATACTAAAATATACAGCACTTTATAGGATTAAATTGTTCTACGAATATTTTCTGCATAACATTTTACTAGGGGTCTTCTAAGACCAAAAAACCGTGCCATATATGTAAAACGGATTTTCGAAGTTCCGGGCCTTGAAATTTTTGAATTTTTTGAAAGCCCATTTTACATACATTGCACGATTTTTTGGTCTTAGATGAGCTCTAGAGAAATTTGATTCACATAATGGCCGTTTTAATATGCTTTTGTGTGTAAATTGAAAAAAAGAACAAAAATTACCCCTTAAAATTAGTGTTAGAGGGTTAATATATTCAAAGAAAAGAATCGCCATACAATTCTACTGAAGTCATCTGAAATAGCATTTTAGCTCAGAAGTACATTTAGTGATTTTTTTTCCATTTGTATCAAACGCCTTTTCAAAAAATTCAAAAAGTTTAGGTACCGATATTTCGAGAACCCCAGCTAACTTTTCAAAACCCTTTGGCAGATTTGCTCTACCAACAGTCTAGTTTCATTTCGCGTTGCAAGTATTGAGGCTGGTTTTTTTCGGAACATGTTACTTTGAAAGTACCTTTGTAGACTTTCAATACCATATTTTGTAGTAAAAAACTAAAGCCGAGGCAATTTATGATTTTACCTGTTCCAGGTATGACAAAAGAATACGTTACTTAAGTTTTTTTACAAGACCAATTTGTGCGGTTTTGTCCGCCCAATAAAAAACAAATATGTAGAAATTATTAACTTAATTTTTTTAATTCTAAGAACTCTTCAATTAGTAACTGTGGATTTTCCAAAACTCGTCTAGCAAAATGAGAGTAATGGAATTTGTTCTCATGTTTTGTAAATAGTGCAAAAACCGCATTTAAAAAATGTTAAGATAGTTTTCGTTTACTTTTTCACACATTCCAGCGTTAAGGTACTGTCCACGTTGAAACGGCCTTTCGCGTAGCCCAACAAAGAATGTTTAACAACGTCAAATATTATGATCTTGGTGGACAATTTTCGTCGGCGAAACGTGAAATTCTGCGTTCTAAAAACTTTTCATGCAATAAGGCTTCACACGGATTTTCTTATTGACTAAACCCGGACTGGTTTTCTTTTTCCATAAGAAGCTGCATTATGGTTAATATGTTAATTTTTGGAATCTTGAGTAAATTTTTGGTTACAGTTATAACTTTGGCGAATTTTGAACGGTAAACCGGTCATAAGATCGTCCGTTCTGCTTTAGATTAAATTTAGCGTATTGTAGGGGAAATATTTTGTTGGTTGATCATAAATTGCAACGTACATATACACACATATACGCTGGACCGTACCTCAAAAAAAGTTTCCCCGCACGCCCTCTAATATAAATTTTTTTGCATTAGGGATTCGAAAAAAAAATTTTTTTTCCGAACGTCCGCCTTTTTCCACGGTTAAATTGGTGCTTAAAACCAGAAGTGATGCCAACTAAGTTGTGACACTCTAACAAACACACCCTTTATGTAGACCAACAACTACATGATTTATGTTAAATGTTAAATCTAACACGCTTAACAGTTTTATTTCGTTTAATATCTTTAGTTTTCCTAAAATCGTTGGATAAAGTTTCCTGGCAACCAGTAAAATGCGTATAGGAATAGCGTATTCCATCAACAATAAATTTAAGTGTTTTATCAAGAATAACAAAATCTCTTAAAATTAAAATTTTGTATAACCAAAAATTACTTTAAAAAAAACCTTTGCTAAAAATTAGGGCCAATATTTATGACCCTTAAGTTGTTCCCGAAACAATAAAAATAGTTGGGTATTTAAAGCTTGAAATTAAAAAACAATAACTTTTTTGGGAATATTGCTACATAAATATAAACAATATTTGAAAAATAGAATTAATTGAAAAAATTTTGTTAATAACTTTTCAGTAAAATTGAAAATCACTACAAAAACAACTGAACAAACATACAACTTCTGCTAAAAATTATTAAAGAAAAATGCATTTAACAAAATTTAGTTTTTAAAGTATTTTCGAAAAAATAAGTATTTATTTTATAAAAAAAAACTTAATAATAAATTTACAAAAATTATATAAAAATTAACTTAAAATTAATAATTAACATTAGAAAATAATAATAAAATAAATTTTGGTAAAATGCTGTCTTCCAGTTTGTTAAATATTTACAAGAATTCAAAAAAAAAACACAAAAAAGACTAGAACTTAAACTCAATGCCAAGAAATTCGAAAAGGAAATGAAATAATTAAATGAATGAATAAAAATTTAAGTTCAGTTTAAAAATAAAAGTAATACTATAACAATATAGCACCATTACCAGTAATTAATACTTAAAAATAGAAATATTATTTATTAAAAAAAAAAGAAATAAACTTAAAACTATGAGTATCTCTAATGATAATTATTGTCTTCCTTAATCTAATTAATCAAAAAAATAATGAGGTTTGTTAGTTTGTCAAAAGAAAAAAAAGAAAATTTTAAAATAATAAATTACTAAATCCTTTCCAGCGGAATGTTAACACTTTCGAGAGTTTCTTTAACTCTCTCTCTGTGGTAGGGGTTTGTACTCTTGGTTTTTCGTAGCAGTCGTTGTTGTGTTGCCAAGATCTACACAATTGTAATTGTACAATTGGAACTGGCATGTTTGTTGAGCAAAGACATGCGCGAAAAAGATTTGTTGCATACTTTGCAGGCGTACCTCTTAACTTCTACGTGAGTTTGTTGATGGGCTCTCAAATTAGAGCGATCAGCAAATGAACGTGGGCAATCTGGGCATTGGAATGGTTTTTCGCCGGTATGAGTGCGAATGTGACCTTGCAATAACCATGGACGGGAGAAAGCCTTGCCACAGATGGGGCACTTGCAGGGTAGAGTGTGAGTGCGAATGTGCATCTTTAAGGCACCCATAGTGGTGTAGAGCTTACCACAATCTTGACAGGAATGTTGTTTCTTTTCCTGATTGCATTCGGCAGCTGGACAATGGAATTTTTCATGCTTGGACAATCCCATGGAGGTGGAGTACATCTTGTTGCATTTGTCGCACTTGAAACGATAATTCTTGTTGGCTGGACTGGAACTGGTTGACAAAGCTGATGATGAAGATGAACTGGCTGAGCTGCTGAGCGAGTAGACCGAGGATGCTGAGGAGTTTGGTGATTTGTGACTGGGGGCTTCATCGAATAAATGGAATAAAGCTGGCAGAGGAATATCATTACGCACTGAAAGATCCTCAGGTTCAGAATTCACCTCTGAACCGGGACTTGATGGTGGTGTAATATGTTGGTAACTATATGGCGAGCGTGGTGAAGTTGCTGAGGCAATCGACGATGCTGGTGACGGGAATATACCTGAGATATTGTTTTGATAAGTATTCCACAAAGCAGTCATGGGATTGCAGCCAGCAGCCATTACAAAAGCCGATTGGTAGGGATTGGTGGTATAACTAGTGGTGGATGCAGTTAATCCTCTTAGATGAATATCACTTGGTTGATATTCAAAGCTGGAATCCATTTCACAGGCAGGAGATAGCATTATTGAACTGCCAGATAAATCTTGAACTGATGAGACGCAACGTTTTTCCAATGAAGGCGATAATGATGATGACTTGTTGGATAGATTTAAAACATATTCACGTTTAGCTGGTACGACATAATCCTCGAAACTGTCGCTAGCTTTACGTTTCAGTGATAAATCTTGCGGTTGATCATCATTAGCGCGAACATTGGAGGCCTTAGTTAAAGCTAATGCTTCCATTTGTTCGTTTTCAACGATGGGCTGTTGTTGCAAGAGTTCTTCTTCGTCTTTGACATAGACAATCGGACGTTTTTTTAATGGACAACTTTTGTAGTTGGTGGCCATATTTGTGTTTATATTTTTTGTTTGTAGTTGTGTTAAATTAAAATATACGAAATAAAATAAAAATGTTAAAATCACGAGTATTTTTTTTAAATTCACAAATTGTTTTCAATAATTTAAGATAGATAAATGTTGTTCACTGTTTGAGCGCTTGTACTGCTATGACAGGTTAGCTGCTTGCGTCTCCTTTTATATGCCAGCTCACGAGTCTTAGCACGGTGGTGGATTTTTACACATTTTCCCATATGCACATGTGAGCATATTCTATTACTTTATCTCTCGCTTCTAAAAAAAATTATTTTTTCTCTTTCTCTCCCTTATTTTTCATGCTTAAAAGGGCTGTTGCTGCGTATTATTTTTTTACCTGAGTACCAGTGTGCGAGTGTGTTTTTGGGTGTGCGAGGGAGAATTTAAGCAACAACCAAAATAAAATTATATTCACATTGGGAAGTTTTTCAATTCATAGTGGAAAATACGTCAGAAACCCTGAATGTGATGATAATTAAAGAAGTTTATCTCAATTTTTAAGAGCAATCAAATGCAGGTAGCGTAAGTTTAAATATTTACTGTTGCATTTTTGGATCTAGAGATTTTCCAAGTTATGAGGGATTTTTTTTTTTCTTATTTTAATATGGTCAAGATTATGTTTGCTATGTGAAGCGCAATAGAAGCAGTTCTCGTCAGTAGCTCGTAAAACAAAGAACCTTTAAAAACTAAGACACTGTGAAAAGATCGATGAATTCGTTTGCAGTTTAAATGGTTGTTAAATAACACATGTATGTATTTGCCTTTTCCCATTTTTCTTAAAGTCACAAAGATCACATTTTAAACTCTCTGAATATCAAAAAGTTTGAAAGTTCTACTAATACAACACAGAACTCAAGTTAAAAATGTAGCAATTGATTCTCATTCTGTAAATAAAAAATCAGAGTTGACTTGTATTTTATCATCAGAGGATTATTTTTTTACAAGTAGAATTCAAATCTAAGAATGAAACTCTTTAAGTTCACGTTATAAATTGAGGGTTTTTAATAACCAAACGTAAATCTTTTTGATCACAAGCTTAAAATTGTTTTTTTTTTTTATTTATTCTCTTGAAATTCTAATACCCGTACTACATATTTTAATGGCAAAAAGGATAAAGTGCTTAAGTTGACTTAAGCTACATTTGAGTTGATGGCTCTTTTGAGATCTTCAAAATCGTTCAAAAGTACACATGGGCAAAAATTCAATTATTTTGTACGATTTTTTAGAAAGTTATAGCAAAATGACTTTTTGCTCACCTGTTTTCAATGTGCAATAGCATTTAGAATTAGTTTTATTAAGTCTACCTCCGATCTGTGACATTAGGAATACATAAGAATACCAACTTTAAAAAACTATTACCACAGAGAAGTAATGATCACCTGAAAATAGGAATACATTTTGAAAAGTCACCTTTTAAGTTTAGATCTGCCCCATTTCCGTATTGTCACATATTTAATATTTCAATAAAAATTTTCCAAAATCTTGATGAAGTCTCAGAGGTCTCAAACTGCAGAATCTAGTTAAACTAACTTTCCAAGATCTTGTTGAAGTGTAGATCTCCTTTTTTTTCTTCTGAACGGCTGATCTAAATATCTCCTAAATTGTTAACGTAACGATGACAGTTCACAGAAACTTTTAAAAATTGAATTTAATCACTAAATTCATAGAATCGAGCAAACATTTTGTTGACTTTGAAGATTACTAATTACAGATTACTAATGGCCAATTTCGCCAATTTATTTAAATATCAATTTATGTTTTAAATTCGTTTTTCATGTCAAATAAAAAAAAATTCTATTAAAAACTATATTTAAATGTGAATTGATTTTAAAAAAGAATTGCTGAAATTGTCCATAAAAATTATAAAAAATTTAAAACTGTAAATTGTTTTCAGTAAATTGTATTTTCCTATCTGATTAAAAATATGAGCAAACAACTGTGTGATTTCAAATAATGTGTTCACAGAAAAAATTCTCTTCCATTTCTTTTCAATTAAGAAATTAACCAAAAATAAAATCAGTTTTAATCAAGTTAATTAAACGTTTCCTTAATACTTTAATAACCAAAAAATTAAATTAAATAATTATTTAATTATTAATTAATATCACAAATTTTTTAATTGAAATCAATTGTTTTCTGTGTTTATGAAAATGAGAAGTTTTAACATAAAAATAGCTTTACGCTTTTTTAGGCAGATCAGCTAGTTTTTTTCAAATGAAATTGGATAAAATCGGTTCATCACAATTTTTCAAATTTTTGTAAAAATCAAAAGTATTTGGATTTTCGTGAAACAGACGTGTGCGTTTTTCTAGTAACACGATCACGAAAATGTAAATTTGATGAGTCAGTTGATGGGTGGCCATGCCGTTTAAATAATCATGTACATACATGTTTTACAGATGTGTGTATGTTTGTATATAAAAGTTGCATGAAAGCTTTTATTGATGACATAAGTTAATGCTTAATCCTGATTAAAACTGATTTCATTTTGATTAATGGTTTAATTGAAAAAATTTACGCGAATTCTTATTTGACAGATTCCTAGCTAGATCGGCTTGTTTTATTGAAATTTATTGGCAATGAAATCATATTTAAAAACGCTTTAGCAATTTTCAATAAAAAATATATGCTTGAAGTTTAATGATAAAAAACTTGATGTGTGGCTGTGCTAAGAAAATTAAAATATTACCAACATATAAAACATACGTCAATTTGACGAAACAATTTAATGTGTAGCCACGGCACTTTATGTAATACCAATTTTAAAAAATCACAAAAAAAATCGACTAATCTAAAATACCAATGGTTTGACTCAATTATTAACAAAGCTTTGAATGTTTGATAATATTATAAATTATTATTTCAAAGGAAACTTGTCATGATTTGTTTTTGGAAATCTTTTGTAACGCGATATGGTGATTTAAAGACGGTGACAAGCATTTTTTAAACAAACTTAAAGACTTTTTTTTAACTTTTGTCTCTGAAGTAGTTCCAAATGATACAAGCGATTAAGCTTTAACTGAATTACCACTATATACTGCATAATGGTGTCATTGATTGCCTTATTAAATATATGCATAGCATAATTTTTGATATCATTCCTTACACAAAATTTCCCGGGGAGGATAAAAATGTTGGTCTCACGGGAATAAAAAAGTCCAAAAAGTAAGAAACACTATTGCCGAGCAAGTATCGAATTTTCAGGTCTAAACCAGTTTCACATTTGTCTGTAAACGTTCGCTTCAGTGTGTAAATAATAATTTACATTATTTTAAATGAGAGCACATAGATTCTTCTGATATCTGCACGTTAAACTTGTTCTTAAGAACTTTGGAATTTTTGAAACAATTATAGTCCGTTACTGGGCTAATCTAACGAACTATTTTTTTCTTCGTCGATTTCCTTCAGAGATTCAAGATTTTTTTCTTTACCAATCTCCTTTACTTCATTTGATTCTATAATAATTTAACCTTCAACATAAATACAAACATGTAATCCCAAAACAACTTTAACTAATATTAACAGCATTTCCAAAGTTCTTTGGAACCAAAAAAAATTGACCTCCAGAAATTACTACAATTCTCCATTTTACCCATCTCATATGAATTAATTTAAATTGAACTTGAAAATTTCCCACTACAAGTTTGAATATCGTTGTCAGAAATAATTGTATCCAACTGAAGTCTAATTGAATTACAAAATTAAATCGAGTGAAAATTCTCAGAAACTCTATATCCAATATTCATTAGACAAATTCCCATAGCAATGAATTTGAAGCTTGATAATCAATTCCAATATTAATTCCCCACGATATATTTAAATTTCGTCATCATCTCAAACACTTTAAATATGCGAATATTGACACATATTTAAACACAAGGAGACACCAAGATATCGGAGAACGCCAATGGCATCAAACAAATGAGTACCAAAAAAGCAACAAACAAGTTTAAGATCAGTTCCATTACAACCATTAAAAGATGTTGAAGTAAAATACACAGATGTTAAAATATGTGAATTACTATATGACACCTCACATAATTCCATCATAAACACAGATGATGTCAGTCCCAATGAAAAATCATAATGTTTAAAAATCCAAACAAAAAGGGGGACATCATTTTCACTCAAAACGATACCAATTTACCTTTGCAGGAAAAAACCAGCAACCTAAAGAAAAACCCACCCCAATTAGAATTTCCAAGTCATAAGAGAAAATCCCAAAAATAAACTCAAATACTGCGTAACAGTGTGGGAAATGAAACTCAAAACACTGAGAAATTCCTATTTCCAGAAAGCAATAACAACAAACATAAGAACTACTACAAATTATTGCTGACTTCTTGTAGTTCGAATACCTGCATGATCGTCAATGTTGTTGTTCTTTATGGATTGGTCCTTTCTTATTGTTGTTGCTGTTGTTGTTCTTTCTGCCTTAAAATTTAAAGCGATTGAATTGTGAATAGCCGTCCGTCTGGTGGTGGAGTGTGTGAAGTTGATAAATGTGAAATTATGATGGTGGCATGTGCTGTTCGCTATAAAGTGTATAAATTTTGTAGTTTAGTTTTTTTTTTTTTTGAGGTTGAAATTTAAAGAAAAAATAATATTATGAAATTCAAAATTGGGTGGGGAAATTGTTTTTGTATAGAAGATTTTAATTGAAGGGAGTTTTGAAGAACCAACAAAATTTGTATAGCGTTAAAAAGAGTCAAGAGTCTATGTTGTATGTATCGATTTAAATAAATTTATTGAATTACTTTTTGATTTTAGTTTGGAAATAATTTAATTATATTTTATTTAAGCTCTTTCTGTAATACACCACGATCTATTCAGACATAAGCGTTCGTTTAACAGAAGCCTTTTGCTATTTCTTTTGCTCCAAAACTCTTGTCATCATAGTTAAATTTAGAATAATTCACTGCCTTGCTTGCGATCACCAAAATTTAACTCGAAAATTGTGATAGAAATGCAAATATGTATTAGGACATATTTTGACATTTAGTTAAAATTGAGATATCGACCCCTTTGCGCGAAATTATCGTATGTTACAAAAACCAAATTTTACAGGACAGCCCTTTTTCTACTTTTCTATGCGTTCGCTTGCAATATCAAAATGAAAATATACATTAAATTTTTGGAGCAATGAAGTGGAATTCGCCTACAATATTTTGTCAGGTGACGTCTTTTTAAATGTAGAATAAGATTGCATCAAAAACTAAATTTCAAAAAAATTGGCATATACGATAATTTCGCGCAAAGGGGTCGATATATTGGTAAATTGCATGTAAATACCACCAGTCAGCTGTCAAAAACATATTGTAAACTGGAAATTAAAGTAATAGTTAGTTTAAACTAAACTTAATGCAATTGGCCGTTAGTATAAACATTAAAAATAACTTGTGTTTTAAGTTAAATTCGTCACAGTACAGCTACTTTATATGGGCAACTCCAAACATTTTTTTGTCTGACATCAATGTTGCGTGCGTAAAAGCTGGTATTTGAGCATGTGAAATCTGTTTGCGTTAATCATTTTTATTAAACGGCGCAAATTTTACTGCGGTTTAAAGTTAAAAATTAAAAAAAGAATATAAAAATTACAGTTTTTCTTAAAATTGAAGAAGGATAACGCGTGTGGATAATGCCCCTTAAGGGATTTCTTAGCACACTAAAATATTTGTGAAAGCTTCAATACTTTTTAAAATACACTGAAAAAAATATAAAAAAATTTTATTTTGATCGTGTATGCGTTATTTAAAATTGTTTTACTTTAAATATTTATTCTTAGAAGCATTCAGCAAAGCATACTATGATAATATTTTGTTTCGCTTCTCAGTTTTCTTTTTACGAATTTCACGTTTTTTTTTAATTTTTAAAACCAAATCAAATATTTCATACAAGGATGCTTTTTGAGGTTAGAAACATTTTGTTTTCTCCAATTAATCCTTAAAATTTTTTGGTGCGTTTTCAATTTTAGTATCAAGCTCAGTAAAGTCTTCTATTCGATGTTCGTTTGAGCGGAATCGATACAGCGCTTTAGTTCTTTATGTATTTAGATACCTAAAAATGTTCCCATGCCATGTTTTGATATAAAAAATGCTTAAAATAATTGTTTTTTTGCAAAAATTTTTAAAAGTTCATAAAATGTTTGCGTTTAAAAATTTTTAAGTCCGTTTTCGCCTCGGAGGTGCCCTTTACGAAGTTACTGACATCACGCAATACACTAGCCAACTTAAATGACAATTCAGATTGTTAGACGCAAAAAAGATACCTTTTTAAAAAATTTACGCTAATTTCTTTTAAGTTTGTGATGTCCGCGATACGTTATTGGTGCGCTGACACCAACTTGATACACCTCAAACTTTGTGAAATTACGCAGTTTTTTTAATTCTGTGCTTAAAACTCATTTTTATTAAACGGCGCAAAAACCATATGTAAAATCTTCAAAAAGTTCAAAATTCGGAAAATTTTGGTTGCACTTGTAATCCACCATGCAACTTTTCACCCAGCAGCGATATCAAAAATTTTTTAGTGGATATATCCTCCAAGTCTAGTCACTATATTTTGTATTGGTTTAGATCTGAAAGCTAAAAACTACTACAAAGAAAACGGAATGGATGAAAAAAACTCTTGCAAGTTTCAAGTCGTTTTTTTCATTTCTCGAATTTTAGATGACCACCAATTCTTAAGGTGAAGATTTTTCAACGTAAAACTTTGCACATCATATCTTTCAAGTGAAGTCATCCAAACCCTGTACAACGTTTTTTTTTTCAATTCAAAAAACTTAACAAAATAAGAGCCATTGTATGTCGGTTTCAGCAGGTGCTCAAAAAATTTGAAATAGCCCATATGTTTAAAATCTTAATGATTTTTAAACAAACAACCAAATGGTTCAAAGTAAAATTGCAACGGTTTAAAAAGGTGGTATCAAATTCGATCGATTTTAATATCTTTTTCTGAATAATAGTCTTAAAAACAGCTCAACTTACATATGGGGCAATCCAAGTCAAATCGGACAGTTTGGCGAAAAATGTTCTTTGATTTCCTTTATTTTTTATTTGCAGATTTTTTTGGCTTATCGTTACAGAGATATCGAATATTAAAAAAAAAATCGCGTTATAAGAAAACTATGTTCAAATAAATACTCATACTTTATCAATTTTAGTCCAAATAGAATAATTCTTTTTTTTTGTATTTTTTTTTTTTTTTGTCTTCTATCCAATAAAATTTTTTAAGACCCATTTGGTTGTGAGATTCAAATAACAACTATTACAATTTTAATTATTTGAAATTTATTAAAAAAAATTGTTCGATATAAATCACTGTGCAAAAATTTTTTTGGTTTTCGAAGGGTATATTTTCAATACTTATTTATTTATTTTGTTATTTGCATTGGATATGTCTAAATAGTCATAAAAAGGGATGCGATTTCCATGCAAATGCATGTTTTTTGTCGATAGTCTAAAATCAATATCGACCAAATATCTTTTCGAATCATTAAATTTGCGTTAAAATGGCATCGATTTGTTTTTGCATATTGTTGCATATTTCGGTTAAAATGCATATTTTGGTTTTAAATGTATATTTTAACATAATGAAAATGTTCAAGTTTTGAGTGCATATTGTTTATTTTTTTAATGCATATTTTGGAGTTTTTAGTGCATATTTTAGGCGCATATCTTCGAATTTTTAGTGCATAGATTTTCATCCCTAGTCGTAAAATAACTAAGAATTATTTCAATACGGTTTTTTAATTTTATCGAAGCAAAATATATTACTGATCATTTGGGAAATGTTTAGATTGTCCAGGAATCTAAAATTTTGAAATTTTTATAGAAGGAGGAAAACGAATAGTTAATATGATTAATTCATAAATAAATTAAAAAACCTACCAGTTATTTTGATAATAAACAATCGTGCATATTATACAAGCTGTTAGTTAGGTCTTTTAACGTTCATCATATAATCTTTTGTGGATAGAGCCGTTTGTTGTTTGTCAATAGTTAGGGTCCTTGCGTTTTAGGTGACGATATGTATGTACATAAATAACAAAAATCCAAATTTATTTAAATAACCGTATTTTAAATTAAATTATCTTGCTTCCTTTTGTATTTTATATATTGGGCTGTGCCGGATCGTTGATACACTCCACCGACAGTTAGATTATTTTTTTTTTTTTTTTTAATTTTCCTAAGCTAATCCCGCGAAGCTTTATGCTTGTCTGCAGGAAAGAAACCAGAGTCTCTGGCGGGAATCGAACCCGCAACCCCGGCGCTGATAGACTAGCTCGCTACCAGCTAGCCTACCGGGGCTCGAGCCCTTAATGGAATCTATAAAGTATTAATTAATCTTTATAAAAACGGACGTCCGTTAGACTGTCCCAGGAAATTTTTTTTTCGAATTCAGATATGAGTACCCTCCAAATTTTTTCCTTTTGATCCGAATAACCGAAATATGAAATATTATTGTGATCGGATAACGTTTACCAGTGTCGACTTGAAGTCAAAGTTTGAGATAAAGGCCAGTGTGAAAGCCATAGAATAATCTTGGAATTTAAAACCATCTTTTAATTTTACTTGTGTAATACACATTTATTTATTAAAAATATGCTAATATTCAGTGTTTTCTGAATCCTCTAACCACGCCCACTACAACCCCCCCATGCTGGTACTATACTGTTGCCCTGCCACAAGTCCTAAGTTCCTGCCTAAGACCATCTGGACATGGTAAGTGATATAATGTAGACAAAAAAATATATATATATGTATATTAATTTTAAAGTTTTAGATTTTATTATCTTTATTCATTAAATTTTCTTTTTAAAGTTTGTTTATTACAGTCCACATACATCTGTCTGTGTTCTTGTACACAACGTAGTAAATATTGCTTTTGCTCCTCTTCAGCTGTAATTAAGCCATGAAAATCCTTTACTAACTTAACCGCTCTTTCAGCAGTATCATTAACCGCTCTCAGTGCATTAACTTTCTCTTTACTTTGTTGAAATGATGCATTAGTTTGCCACGTAGTGGGACATTCGCTTAGAAAATTGTTACTTATAGGAAATTCATCAGTATTGTATCCTAAAGCCTCAATGGTTGCTTCTATTACAAACACAGCATTTCTGTTACTTAAATGGCATCTATCTAATGTTGCAACAAGTTTTGGAGAGATAAAGCCGTCCCTTTTAAAAGTTCTACTAACACTGGGCAGAGTGCTCTCCCTTAGAATAGGTATACATTCTAATGAATCTGAAGAAGTATTTGAGCTTCGTCGACAGGAGTTTGTACAAAATTTAAACAATTTGTTTGATATTGCACACGCCGATGCAATGCAGTTAATCAAGATAGATGAAGATAAAATCTTCTGGCAACAGCAGAGAGAGCCAGGTCGATCTGGTCATTTAGGAGGAGTGGATAAAAAACTGGCCGAAAAAGAGAAAAAATCACAACTTAGAACCATTGAAGCGGAAAAGCGAAGTGATAAATATATTTCATCTTTAGCTCCTTCAACATCATCTCAAAAAGAATTTGAAGAAATTTCGTTTTCTGAGTCTGAAATATCAGATTCATTAGAATGTATACCTATTATAAGGGAGAGCACTCTGCCCAGTGTAAGTAGAACTTTTAAAAGGGACGGCTTTATCTCTCCAAAACTTGTTGCAACATTAGATAGATGCCATTTAAGTAACAGAAATGCTGTGTTTGTAATAGAAGCAACCATTGAGGCTTTAGGATACAATACTGATGAATTTCCTATAAGTAACAATTTTCTAAGCGAATGTCCCACTACGTGGCAAACTAATGCATCATTTCAACAAAGTAAAGAGAAAGTTAATGCACTGAGAGCGGTTAATGATACTGCTGAAAGAGCGGTTAAGTTAGTAAAGGATTTTCATGGCTTAATTACAGCTGAAGAGGAGCAAAAGCAATATTTACTACGTTGTGTACAAGAACACAGACAGATGTATGTGGACTGTAATAAACAAACTTTAAAAAGAAAATTTAATGAATAAAGATAATAAAATCTAAAACTTTAAAATTAATATACATATATATATATTTTTTTGTCTACATTATATCACTTACCATGTCCAGATGGTCTTAGGCAGGAACTTAGGACTTGTGGCAGGGCAACAGTATAGTACCAGCATGGGGGGGGGGGGGTTGTAGTGGGCGTGGTTAGAGGATTCAGAAAACACTGAATATTAGCATATTTTTAATAAATAAATGTGTATAACACAAGTAAAATTAAAAGATGGTTTTAAATTCCAAGATTATACTATGGCTTTCACACTGGCCTTTATCTCAAACTTTGACTTCAAGTCGACACTGGTAAACGTTATCCGATCCCAATAATATTTCATATTTCGGTTATTCGGATCAAAAGAAAAAAAATTGGAGGGTACTCATATCTGAATTCGAAAAAAAAAAATTTCCCCATACAAGCTTGGGACAGTCTAACGTCCGTATTAAAATAAGTTGCGGTTTAGACATTCATTTATTAAATTACACTATGCCACAACTAAAACTAACCTTGAAAATTATATATTTTCTTAGCTAAATTGGAGTTGCTGAACATGAATATGGCATTAATTTATTTTTCTCAGGAAGCGTTTTCGAGATATCGCGAAAATCGGGTTTTGCAGCAGTTTCTTTACGCATTTCGAAAACTCTCGATAATTGTTCAACTGAAGTGTACATAAAGATTTACTGAGCTACAGGACTTCAAAATGGAAAAAAATTTGATTTTGTATGGTTTTTTCAAAATTTACCATTTTGATTCGCTCCAGCAACGCAATAAAACAAATTTAAAAAATTTTTTAACATGTATTTTAAATAATATATAATATATAATCGGACAAAATTTTAAGAAATAACGACATATTTAGTGAAAACATCCGAATTTGAATTTTCATAACATATTTTTTATCAATTCTTCTATTATATTTAAGTACCTTATTGCGGTTTTAAATATTATGCTTTCACATATCGGTCTATTTCAAGACATTGGATGACTTCAGAAATGAAATATTGCAAAGCATCACTGAAAACGAATGCGTTGACAAAGCATCTCAAAGAAAAACAATGCACAACTTTGCAACGGTGGTGCAGTGAAGACGGTTACCATTCAATAATGCACTCAAAGCATGGCTTTTAGAAAAGTTGTCTATGAATTCTATGCCTTTCAGTGTTGCATTACAAAACCTAGCCACTGTCCCGCTTTTGTTGTTTTAATAATCTCAGGTCAGTCGGGAATGAAAAATTATCAATAAGTTTTAATTAGTTTCATGTTGTAAAATTCCTTTCTTCATAAAAATAATTTGATGAACTTAAGCCTTTAAAATATCAAAATTTGGATTAAAAATCACAGAACAGTTCAACAAAATAACCACAACACTAATAAATGTTTTAATAACTTTTGAAATTACTAAAATACATTGTAAGTAAATCGCCGATGTTGAATGTGAATTGCACCTAAACGTCAAGTTTTTTTGCATTTCATTTTACATTTCTCAAGTACAGACCAACTCAGTTTGAACCATGGAAAGATACACAACCGAGCAACGTGTTAAAGTTATTATGAAAATGGGCGTTCAAATGAAATTCTTAACCGATCTTCACGAAATTAACCAATCCGTTCATTATTCCACCATTAATGTTAGGTTTTGTAACAAAATTTTCAATTTTCAAAATTTAATTTTTTAGGTGGTGAAAGTGAGCGTGTTTTAAACAAATGGGCAGACGGCATGGTTAAATCGGCTTAGAATTACTCAAGACGAAAAAAAATATACTTTATGGGGTCTGAGGTAAATAATAATGGTGACATGATAAGTTCGAAGAATATTGGTATTGGACATTGTAGAACAATGGAAATTACAAGCAAAAGATCACATACAAAATTAACATCTACAATCCAGACTCTCCAGTAGTGCGGTTCAGTTAGTTGGCACAAAATTATTTTCCGGAAAGATTTTTTTGAAGAGAATTTTTGTGTGAGCCGATTCTCGCAATTTTTATAGGCACCATTTTTGTACAGAACAACCGCACCTTTGGTGCTTTGAGTATAAAAACAACAACTCTGACAAAAAAAAATTATAAAGTTTAAATTATTAAAATCTTTCTTTATAAATACATTTATAAATCCATTAGCTCGGACACACTTGGAGAATTAAAAATTATGTTCCGGCACGATCAACACACCAGCGGTCAACGTGGAAAAGGGACACGCAATCTCCGTTGGAACGAACTGATTTAACAAAACCTAAAAGCACAATCGCCAGCATGCAGAAGACAGAAATAGCTGGCGTTTTACTTTATTTCAGCATAAAACCGACTATCTGTTAAAATAACCATCCAAAAAAAAAATTAAAGTAAAATCTTTCTTTAACTTCACAACGAAAGGCGGAAAGAAAAATTTTATTGACTTTAGACCAACCTGTTAGTGTACCGATCGACTTAGTCCGTTTGGCTGGCTGGCACACACTAAACAAGGTCTTTATTTCTAGATTTCAGTCGATCAGGTCGACTGTTGGCCAGACTACTAAACGATAAATAGTGTATAACTGATCTTCATAACTAGCCCCCAAATGTTTTAATTAAAAAAAAATAAAATGCTTATTTATTAATTTAATTTTCTACCAAAAAATTACAAATACAAAACTATTTACAATTATACAATTAAATATTTACAATTCCAAAACAAAAATCCCCCGAAAAAACCTGAGATAATTTTCACAAGCTCAACTCACTTTGGAAGTTACGAAGTAATGAAAACCCAATTCCATTTGTAAAACACAAAACTTCCCATAAAAACTTTTGATAAACCCACCGAAAAAAACAAGATGCATATGACGACTCGTTGTAAAATTCCAAATGCGAAAAAATTTCCAATTTATAAACTCGCCAATAAAAAAAAAGTACGTTTATTGATAGAAAAACCAAGAGTAAGGGTGTGATGGGAAAATATTTACTTCCCGCATAAATGCAACACCAACATTATTGTCTTTTTTTTTTCTTCAAAAAAGGACATTCCGTTTCCAAACGCGTAATAGATGATGCTAACGAACGAGTACTCAAATACAACGACTGCATCAGATGTGAGATATTGAAAATATTTCTAAATGTTTCATATTTGTGTGTGTGTGTATGTAGATAAATTGTGTTTTCCCTATGGGAAAATTTTTAAAGGGATTTTCCTGTTGTTGGCAAAAGAAAAATGTTTACTCTTGTTGAAAGTCTATAAACATATCCGGATATAGACGCGGTTAGATTTTCTCAAAACAAATTTCCAAATTATCCAATTACAAAGTCAAACGATTATTAAATCAGCCACATCTATTACAATGACAATGTTTGTGTTCGATTAGGCGACTCCAGAGCTTAAGCTGAATAGTAAGCTGCATAGTTATTTTGGACATTTGAATAGAAATACCTGATTAAGTTCATGAATTTCCATTACGAACAAGAAATACTTGAAAAACACACACATTTAATTATTTTGTAGGTAGAATAATTTTCCCAGACATGTGTTCTTTTTTGGATAATTTCAAGTACCTGGCTTTAATATGAACACACACACACACGCATAACAATTTTCTCTGCTTCTCTTCCAAAAACAATGGGAAATCCACTTTTAATTGTCATCATATTTAACCCTGAGATATTGATAATTCTAAACATTTTCTTATCCGCGACCTTAAAATAATAGAAAAAGAAATCGCATAAAATTTAGATAAATTTATTTTCCCACAATTCAGGTATTTCCGCGGCTTTTAGCCGACAGCCGATAAGCAAATAACCCACTGAGGTAATTCATTCATAAGTCTGGTAATTCCTTTCTTTGCAAGCAATATTAAAATTTGGAAAATTATTATTGGGTTTTCACACACTCACAACACAGCCAGATTCATAATAACCTCTCAGTTAATGTTCGTGACACACGCCACTTGTTGTTATGTGATTAGGATATTTGTTATAAGTGTAACAAGCCGAGTGAGTCCAAGTAAGAGCTCAAGCAGTGAGAGTACCTGCTTCAGTGTGCATTTGCTTTTGTCTTTATTCTGTATAGTATGTACTTGCTGTAATCACATTCATCCTGGTAAAATACACAAACTCATTAGTGTTACTTGGTTAAATTGTTAGTGTAAAATATCTGGGTATATCCCCTTCAGTTACTCATTCATAAAATCTTTGCTTTAGCAGCAGGTGTTGATTTTTCTTTTCTCCCTTTTCAAACTATTTTCTCTTAGGAATTTTGGAAATATAGGACACTTGCTTAAATTCACCAGTCTTATTGTTCAGATTTTTTTTTTTTTTTTGCTTTTTTGCTAGGGAGTTTTTTGTTTTTCTATACAATTTGTAATGAGTTTTATCCAATTTTTGCACCTTGATTTAAAATTTTTTGTTGTTAGAGAAATTACAAAAGATAGTTTTGTGAGACTGATGGCTGACTTTAAGAAACATAAGGCCCTAGAGTGGCAGAGGTGTCCTAAAATATTGTCTGAAAGGGGCATGAAAAAATAGTTAAAGCTACTTTTAAACATGTTTATCTTGCTAGAATTCGATAGACAAATGTTATCAATTTTCTTCAAGTCTGGGTTAACAGTATTAAGGTTTTCTTTCAAAAAGTATGAGACTAAAGGAACGTATTTGTATTCTACTGAATAATATTTCTTGGGAGTCAAAAATGCATTAACAAGGTTTCGTTTAAATATGCAAAATTCTTAATTCGTACTATTGATAAACTGAAATCTATTGTTAATCGGATAAGCTATTCCTATGAGCATTTCACTGGTTGCTTAGGCCAGATCATCAGGAAACCTTCATCCAAAGATTTTATAAACACTTATATAAATAAAACGGTTAAGCGTTTAAAAAACTGCAGTCAAAGTTGAAAAACTGCCATTTCTTCATTTGTCATTTTCCAAAAAAAAACTGTTGCTCTTACTTTTGAATTATTAAACATAAACAGTTGCAGTCAAACCAACTCAAAATGTGAAAAGTTGTACACAAATTTTCGTTTTTTGTTCGACAGTTTTTGAATTTGACTGCAGTTTTTTTAAACCCTGGTAACAATATCAAAGCTTAAACAAAAACAACAACAATAAACAGTGAGTTTATATTTCTTCTGTTAAACGTTAAAAATCATGTTAATCTTAATAGAAAACTTGGAGCCCCGAAGGACTATTTAGAAATGAACATATAAAAATATCTGCGTAAGGGTTGTTGGTTCGATTCCCAACAGAGACTCTAATATTATATATAATAATATATATAATGCAACGCAATAAAGATCTACGTTACTACTGCTCCGTAAACTTAAAAAGTATATAATTTGTACTTTTATTATATGTAAATACAAAGAAAAAATTTCCGTAGTTTTAATAAATTTTTAGTTAAAAAAAAATTAAAAAAATATTTTTGATTTAATTCACATTTAAGTTCCCTGCAAGCAACTCAGTTAACTTTAAGCTAACTTTAAGTTAACTTTATTTTAAACTAGTTGTGGTTGCTGGCTGGATTATTTTTAATGGAGCCAACTGACTATTTTAACATTGGCATGTCATAGGAGGTAGTAAATTGTCCGGCTCTGCTTAAAGTGAGGAATGAAGTAGTTAGTTAAAAGTTAGTAATGTAGTAGTTAGCTTTTAGCTAACTTTATGTTAATACACCATAAGCGTAATAAGGAAAAGATAATGAAAAAAAATTGCAGCACAAAATTCACTCACATTGATTTCGGGGGAAAAAGTTAATTATAAATGCGTTATTTTTGTAGTCGACTACCAAATTTCTTGCAGGGTTGGTTTTAAATAAATTTGTAATTAAAATATTAATTGAATAACAAAATATCTGAATTGATTTTTTCGTTTAAAATAAAGTAATTTAAACTTGTACAATTGTTGTTAGGGAAAGTATTCGACCGGTAATATTGAATATCGTTGATGTCTACTATGAAATTCATATAGACATGATTAGCCACCAACAAATTAGAACTCATTTAAAATAATTTATTGAGAATATCTCAAATAATAACTTTTTTTAAAGTCCTATAATTTTTTAAAGCCAAAGTTTTTCAAAAATCCTGCAGCAGTGTTCACACCTATTAAATATTTGACGTACTGCACGTAACAACTAGTTTTCTCAAAGAATTGTTTGCTTTTGCAAAAAGTTTGGCTAAAAAAAAACATTATTAAACAGCTTCTAAATAACATTTTACAATTATCATAGTAGAAAAAAAGTTAAGTAAATAAATATAAATTATAAAAAATAAACTTTAAGTTTGATCAATTTACTGTTCACGCTTTATTTTGGATTTTACCATCAAGCATTTGTTAGGTCTGAACATACCTTAACCGAAACCCGGTTTTTTAAAATAGCAGCTATTCGGAATATTCGAAACAGGGTTTTTTAAAAAAATCCAAAAATCTATTTCCCTATTAAAGATCTATTTTTAATCTTAGCAAACTATTTATTTTTAATCATCTTCAGTGATGAGGCACATTTACACCTCAGTGGATTCGTCAATTAGCAGAATTGACGCATTTGGGCGAATGATTATCCAAGAGTGATTGTCGAAAAATAGGGAAATTACGGTAATTTCAATAATTTGTGTTTTATTCAAAATCAACATCGGCCCTTAAAATTTAACCACCCTTTAATAATATTTCACAATTGTTAATAGAACCATTAAGAGGGTTCCAGCATTTTAAATCTCATACATTTCTCTAGAATTTTATTTAAATGTCAGTATCGAAATATCGTATGTGCGATTCTTTATTTCGCGGAAAGTTTATTTTTATATATTGTATTTATTTTTAATATTCAATAATAAATGAAATCCTTACATTCTTTGAAAATTCTCTTCCACAACACCGCTGCTTAAAAGGCCCGGTGTTCATCACAGAAATTCATACACCTTTCAGCACACTAAAATCAATGCATTTTACATTGGATAATGTAAAAGCAAAATCAACAAAATAAAATCGGTCCATTACAATGGAAAAAGTCTTAAACAACTACCGAAGCCCAACAAACAATACAGACAAACATTTACTACAGGCATTCATAAAAAAAAATGATGTGTGATATTGATGACAAAAGGATCATATTCAAGCAAAACTACAACTACTACAATAAGAAACCGTATCAAAAAACGTATTGATATTTTTTTTAGCACAATAGGCAAAAACAACAAAACAAAAATCAAATCACTGCCACGGGCCGACCGGTGTTGCACAATAACAATAAAATAAAAAAAGAAAAGAAAAACAGATCCTTAATAATTCTTATCAATAATGTGATGCAAACGCACAGAATAAAACTAAACACACACCAAGTCCTATAGTTAGGAGAAAAATACACTATACAACCATTAAATTACTGAAACAACATTCGAGTAAATGTTTTGAAAAGCCAGCAAATGGAATTGCTTCTAAGAAATTTTTTGTTGTTAAAAGACTTCTCGGGACCGCAAATGTACATTGTTCAATGTAAAGGTTGAAAATGGAGAAAGGACATTGTTAGAGAGAACACAAAATTGGATCACCTGCATGCAGCGTTGCCACAACCAAAAAAACCAAAAGTGAAAAAAAGTAACCCAAATTTATTTTTTTCATCAAAAGTACTATTTTATTCGCACTTCCGTTTAAAAATATGTCTAAAGAAAAAATTTTATTTTTATTTTTAATTTTGTAGGCTCATAAACCTCTGGGCCGATTTGTATAAAGTTTTGGCAGTATGTATATTACCAATGGTCTGAAAAAAACAATAGGAGGTGGCACCTCCTAAGCAAAGTTAAAACTTATTGTCAACCATTCAACCTGTTTATATAAAAAGCTCTTACAAGTAAAACTTGCAAGGTCTTGCTGTGTGTTATAGTATCAAAGTGTGAGTTAAATTATGCCGTAGATCTTTTATACATATTTATATGCCCGGTAGAAATATAATAATAGTAGACGTGGTGGGATCGCAAGGCTATTTGACCTTATCGTTTATCTAGAAAAATGTTTCAGTTACACCTATGAATAGTAAGTAAGAGTAGCAGATAATGGCTATATACCTTATTTGATTAAAGCGGCCCAATCACTTGTAATATTATTGTATATGATATTCGCCATATTATTTACATTTTGTCCTATATCATGCAATAAGTCGCACAATGGTTTCAATTTAAATAATTCTTAACTTTAATTCAATAAAAAGGTGAACATAACCTATAGGATTAACACAAACAGCATTGTACAATGTTGCCAACACATTTCACTTTCTTTTCGTTGTGCAATAAAAAGCAAAAGTCTTTTGATTGTTGCCAATATATTATGCCACATTCGAATATCGCATACACATTAAAATATATTAGTACAATACGTAAAATTTAACAATTTTATTGCAAGTCTATGAGCCGCTTAAGTTGACATTCTGCCAAAGTATAGCTAAAGTAAGCCTTGTAACAGAAATATATAAACGAAAATTCTGATAGTGCATACAAAATATTCCTGGAAAATATTGAAGGAATAAGAAAGACTATTAAAGTATAAAAAAAAGCTTTTAAAATTGTAATTTGACTAAGAATACACATTTGAATTAATATTAAAAATGTATATAATAAATTGAATATAGTTAATCCATTACAGCAAATTTCGATCCACCAATTCCATTGGTAAACATTATGATGTTTGACTATAGACTGCCAGCCGTCGCAGTGGCGGAAAGGTTAAACTGCAAAAAAATCTGAAAATGAGAATGTGGTTGTTCTCGAAACATGAAAATTCGTCTTGAGTTCGAGCCCTGGTGCACAGAATACACAGAACTGGGAAAAGTGACGTGTGAAAAGGGCCCAAATCAGTTGCGAAGGCAGCTTTCGAAGAAAAAGACAGAAAGCTTTTTTTGGTAGTGAAGTGGCAATGTGTAAAAACAGGCCGCAACCATCAACACAAATGGCGTGATCAAAACAAAAATAACAAAACACAAACCACGTTAAACAAATGCATTAGTTCAACAAACGTTGTGTATATTGATTTGTTTTATAATGTTATTTACTCACTTAAATATTATTCACTAGTGTTGTGTTAATTTTAAAAGTTAATTTTTACAACAGTTTTTCATGTAAATTTCAACTTAATAAATTTGTGTTCATTGTATTGTGGCAAAAAAAATGGTGCGAAGAGAAATGCAAAAAGGGCAGCTTTCTTAAAAGGAGACAAAAGAAAACTTAAAATCTTCCGTATCGTGACAGTTCTGAGTATTCTGTGCCTGGTGTAGTCAAGAATGAAATAAAATCAATCAATTTTAAATCATTTCATGTTGCAAAACCCCTTCCTCCCTTAAAATAATTTAATGAAAATTAAATTTGATCGCCTTAGACCTTGAAAAATATTGAAAACTTAAATTTGAACCAAATTAAATCTAAATAGCAACGAAGTACATACATATATACATACCTTTGGGGACTATTCCGGAAAGAAGTTTTCAGCAGCTGCGTCCTAATGACAATTAAAACGTGCATTTTTACCAAATTTCATCAAATTATTTTGAAAATTTCGACCAGTACTTTGAGCTCAAGGTTACATAGACAGAAAACCATCCAGCCTATAAGCCAGCCGGACAGACGGACATTGTTAGATAGTCTCAGAAAGCGATGGTATTCCAAAAGGTATAGAACCAATATTTTGATGTTTTACACACATCAGCACAAACGCAAGCACTGAAGTAAGTGGGAATGCTTTTCAGAGCAGAGATTATTCACCCCTATCGCGAATGTTATGGGAATATGATATATGGGAGCAAACCTATATTCCCATCCCCAAAAAATCGGAATCGCAAATACTTTTGGAAGTAAAAATATCTATTGTGCATTATTTGCAGTGCTTTATAAACAAAAGTCTCTATTGTGAATAGCTTGTCAGTGCTTGTATTGTGAAAGAAAAATATACAAAATAACATACTAATAAAAATATAATAGAATAAATAATGAATAATGTTTTTCTTCATTTTCCTAATTAACACACCTTCAATAAAAGAAAAAAGAAATTTGATGGAGTCCATCCTTAGAATACAAATTAAAATTTACATGTTCACTTCTCGTTCACATTACCACTCGTTGGGACTTTATTTAGTTAACAAATTCGCGGGAGTAAACATTGGCCATGCCAAATTTTTTAAGTTTGGGAATTTATTCCCACAAAATTTGTTAAAAAAATATGGGTATATTTTCATGGGAGTAGTTGTTTGCGATAGGGGTGAATATTTAACATACAATCATTTATAGCAACTTAAGCCATATGCCGGGAATGTAATACCTCTAACGCAAGTGGAAAGGATGTATATTCGTCTGTCATTCCTTTTGTAACTTCTAAAATATTGATCTTAGACTCTTTTAAGTATATATCCTGGATCCTCTTAAGAAGGGACGTTGATAAAGTGATGTCCGTGTCGTTCAAATATGGTTTTCGATGACACCCGATCCGCTGGAGGCCACACGTAGAGAAAACACATTTTTTGAATTGGTCACCTCCAACTAAACTATTTTTAATGAAACATTTTAAAACGTATTTTAGTAACTTTAAGCATATTATTGTCACCGGTAATCATATTTTGGTTATTTAACTCCTCCTGCGAACATGTTATTTTAATATTGTCAATAATATGTTTTCCACTAATAACACTGTGCCCAAATCAAAGATTTTTTTAGTTCAAGCGGGCATCCAGTAGTGCTAACCGCGTTTTTAGAAAAGCTCTTGTTTTAAAAATAATCAAGATTAAAAAATCTCATGTAATAGTTAAACTTATAGAAGGATTCGATATTTTTTTAAAACAAAGCTTATAGTTCAGTGCTTAAGTCAGAAACTGTACAGTTCGTTTGTGTATGGCGGTGTTTTTCCTATTTAAGCATTGAGCAGAATAGAAAGCAAAACGAGTTTTATATTTGCCAAGGTTTACAAAAGTGGGCAGTGAACGTTCAGTTCTACCTCGGTATTTAAGAGCTGACAACAAACAATGAACGCGGAAAATTATTGGGGATAAAGTTCCTAGAATTATGCGAAGTATCGTCTGAATTATGGCGCATTAAAAGCAGCAGCATGAAAGTCGAATCCGAAAAAATAAACCAAACCTTAATAAAAAAATTCAAATTATATTTTCTTCTTCGGTTATAAATAAAAAATAAAAAAACTGCGCAGTTTACTTGATAGTGCGTGTCATAAGTTTCGTTTACGTAGTGCCAGATTAGAGCACGTAACTTGTGTATTATGTGGCCGGCATAAGCAAAATTGTTTTTTTTCCTGTTTATGTCGTATGGGATCTAATTTGTCAAACTTTTCTAAAAGGAATTTTAAAAAAGGGCAAGTATTTTGAAATTAAAATACTTTTATGGCCCAAAAAAATACTCTACGTTAAATCCTTTACTTTTAATAATTAGAATTGTGGTTATTTTGTTGAACTATTTATGGTTTTTAATCCCAATTTTCAATATTTTAATCAGGCTTAAGTTCATCAAATTTAATTTTCATTAAATTATTTTTATGAAGAAAGGAATTTTACAACATTAAAATTAATTAAAATTGTTATTGATAATCATTCATTCTTGACTGACCTGAGATTCGAACCCAGGCGACTGGTTACCATGACATGTTTCGATCGCAACCACTCGATCTCCTCAGATGGATTTGCCGTATTACACACGCAGCCATCCTTTACTTTTATTAAAAATTCAACTTTTCTTTATTTTTTATTTGATTAAAGAAAGGACTTCCTTAAAGTATAAATATTGTTTCCGATAAAACCATTCAATATTTATTTTAGTTAACCTTACTTTTAAAATAAACCATTTCAAATCAGCTTAACTATATTTAATAACAATAATCACATTTAACCTTTAAAAAACTTCCTTTGGATAGTTATATGATTTATAAAAAAAATTTTAACGATCGATTCAAAACAATTTCGTTAAAATGATACGCACAAGTGTGTTCAAAGCAACCAAATAACAAAAAAAAATCTTGACAATAGATTTAAAAAAAAATACAAAAAATGATGATGACTATAATAATGCCGAGGTATTGACAGGATAATTCAGCATGAATAGGCTATAAACAGGATATTCATTTTGTTACACTTAGAAAAAAGCCAAAAAAATGAATTGCCTTTGTTAAGCAAAACGATCGTGGCACAAAAAGAGAGGTGACAAAAAAGTTACTGCAAAGATTTATTTTTTGATTTCTTCTTATTAACAATGAGGCAGCTGTTCGGTAGTGTTTTTTATTTTATTCTTCTGAAGGAAATTCAGGTTTGAGTCATCAATGCATTGGATAAGCATGATGTAACACAAATGGCAAAATCGTTGACTGTGTATGTTGTTGCATAAGGATGAATCTATCAATGATACCTGTAAAATCATTGACATTTATTAGTGAAATAGTGTCAGAGGCCGAGGTATTAGTTTGAAAGATATTTGTAGTTCTTATGTAGGAAGAACCCAAGAAATCATTAGATGTGTGCTAAGCTTAAAAATATTGGTTCAAGGTATTTTAGCATGTCATACCGATCGACGCAGAATCACCATCTGAGTCGATCTGACGATGTCCGTCCATCCATCCGGCTGCCTGAATGGTTGTCTGCTTAGAGTTTTTCTGTTTCTTTACATTATCTTTTCTCGGGAAGCCGGGATAGATTTTTCAATTTCCTAAGAAATCTCGGGAATTGCCGCCCAAACCAATACGATACAAACTGTTATTAATTAATTAATTAAATATTAATAAATATATTTATAATTGAATTTATTGGAACAAAAGATAATTAACAATTCATGATGTCTATTAAATTTTAAAATACATTAAAAGATTATGTTTAACTTTTTTTTTTTTTTTTATTTTTGCTCAACTAAATTTGACATTTCTTTGTTTCAGTGTTTGAAAAAATTAACCATAGAGAGGAACACAATTGAGCAGCGCGTTAAGATTGTTAAAGCCTTTTACGAAAGTGGGCGTTCAAATCAAAATACATTGCGTGCGCCTCGTGATTTTTTTTGTCAGCATAATCGACCAATTGTGTCCACAATCGAGAAAATTTTGAGCAAATTTCAGAAAAACTTTTTCAAAAAAGTTACCGTAAATGGTGTTTGCTATCGCGAGATGATAACGGACTTCTTGTAGCCAGAAATGGAGGATATGGATCTGGACGAAATGTGGTTCCAGCAGGATTGTGCCACTTGCCACACAGCCAACGAAACAATGGCTCTTTTGCGCGAAATTAATTGGCCGTCAAGATCATGTGATCCAACACCGCTGGACTTCTTTTTCTGGGGATATTTAAAAGAAGAAGTGTACGTCAATGAGCCAAGAACAGTTCAAGAGTAAAAAAATGAGATAATTCAGTACATTAACGACATTAAACCTCAATTATGTCTCAGTGTCATTGAAAATATAGACCATCGGATAGAGGTACGCCACCGCAGCCGTGGCGAGCATTTGGCCGATATTTTGTTTCACACATAATTGTCATAGAAGCTTCTATAATAATAAAAAAAATTACTAAGATAATTCTGTGAAAAATTTCTGTTCCATTTACAATTAGCTTTGTGCCTTTTGGTTGCACCACACTTTAAACTGAACTGGATAAATAAAATAAAGTAATTTGTTTTTCTTTACCCACTTACAACTACATTTAGAGTTGACAAAAAGTCAACAAATTGAAGTCGGGACTGTAAGAAACGATAAACTCGTTTTTTATTGTTGTTGTTTTTGTTAAATTTTTGATATTGTTACAAGTAAAACTGAGGTTTATAATTCTTATTCGCTTAACAGTTTTATTTGTTTAATATTTTTAGTTTTTCTAAAATCTTTAGATGAAGTTTGCTGACGATCTGGCCTAAGCAACCTGTGCAATGCGGCTTGGAATAAATTATTCCATCAACAAAAAGCTTCAATTTACCGAACATTTAAACGAAACTTTGTTAATTAACTTTTTTAATCCCAAAAAAATACATTGACAAAAAAGTTAAAGTTGTTAAATAAATATTACACTTTTTTTTTTTGCACAATGAGAGTTTTCACAATTGTTTGACAGCCATTTTTTTAATTTTGCTTAAAAAGAGTCATGTCAATGAGAAACACATCCACTTTCTACGGATGTTGGCCTTAAAGTCAAAAGAGCAGAATAAAAACTTTGCGATTTTCACTTCTTTACAACTTCCTTCAAAACTTTTGATACCTTTTTAAAGGATATGATTTTATTTGAATCGAATCAGCGTTTTCTTAACTAACAGCTGCATTCAAAATTTCTTCAAATGCTAATTTTTTACTTTTGTGAACAGCTCTTATACAAATAGTTTTAACTACAAACCAAAAAGACTTTTTTGCTGCTTCCATAATTATTTGAAAAAAATTCCGGAAATTCCCGAACAAATTTCGTAGGATTTTTTTTCCAAAAAATATGCGGGATTCCGAGTTACTGTAGGAAAAGCACTTCTTTTGTATGTAAAACTTGCGCACAAACTTTAGGTAGTAATTTTAAAGACACTTTGATGAAATAATGTATACGTTTAGGTTTTCAAAAGGAACAAACCTCTTTTCAATGGTAAGAATCGGTTCACTATTTTAAATAGCCCGCATACAAGCTTTTACCCAAAAAAGTTCTGGTTTAGGGTTTTAATGCAATATATTCTCTATTCAAAGTTTATATTTAAAACAAGTAATTGTAATTTATTTGTAACAACATATTTAGGATTGTTTTAAAAAAATATTATTTAAAATTACCTCCATTTGCCTTCCAGCATGGCCCAAGTCTACCAGAGCATTCGTCTATGGCAGCACGCTCCACATCCATAGGAAAATAATATGCTGCTCCGATAAGGGCACGCTTTAGAGAATCCATTGAAAACGGAGAATATTCGCAACCTTAGGACAACAAGGTTCTATCTTGCATGTAGTTTAGGTACAATTTATAACCTTCATTAATATGTAAAATTTCAAATTTATAATCAGGGTCGCCGAAATTGTATTTGGTATACATACATATATAGGGAATCGGTACATACTAAAACTAAATTCTAATAAAAAAAAAGTAAATAACTTAAGTTAATGAAAGGAAATTTTCGATTATTTCATGGCTTTCTGATATACACAAAGAAATATTCATAAAATAAATGTTACGCCATTCCATCTTCTCCAGGTGACAAACTACATAAACAAACGTCTCAAAGTCAGCATTAATGTTAAACTAAAAATCCAATTAAACCAACATTCAGACACCTTTTAGAACAACCTCAGTCTCTATTCTACAGCTTCAAAAAACCAATTGAATATAAAAAAAACAAGTCTTAAAAGGAAATGTCACCTTTACACTCTGTGCCTTTCAAATTTTTAAAGAAACGCAAAAAACTAATTACACCGGTTAGTAGATCCGGAACAATACCCCAAAAACACACATTGCAAAATTTTTTGTTTTTCGAAAGACACACAGATACAAATGTTTCCTGCAAACAACATCTGTTCCTTGGCAACAGGCAAATTGTTAGACTTAATAGAATTTTTAAGGATTTGGTAACTGGCAGCTTGCTAGAAACTGGTGGCGCACTTACTACAAAATCATTTGCGCACTTTACCATCATGTTTTGAATTCAAAACAGGAGACAGGAGCACCACAACACTACCACCATCATCATAGGCAGCAGTAACAACCGTGTTTAAAATAGAAGATCTAAAATCAATTGTAAAAATCTAACATTTTTTTTACTGATTTGAAGAAGAAAAATATTGTCATGCTCATTCATGTTACAAGCACTCTCTTGGCAAAAGCATAACCGATACGACGGCAATCTGAAAAGCTTTTTCGAATAGGTAGAGTTCACCAAATAGTATTTGGAAAATATTATACAGAAAAAATTAAAATTTGTCTCTAATCACCAAATTCGTATCAAATTCATAGAATCAAGCAAACAATTTGTTATCTTCAAAATGTCGACGAAAGTGAACAAAAAACATAATAAACAAATGTATTCAGGTTTTCAAGACAAAGGCTTGACAGAATGAGTACGGCGGAAAAAACAGAAGAAAAGTAATCAAAATGTGAATAAATTGAAAATGATAATTACAGCAAATTTCGAACACCAGTACCACTGGTTAAAGATTGATGTTTGACTGTTAGCTGGCAGGCACCGCAGTGGCGCAGAGGTTAGAACTCAAAGAATTTTGATGAAAGAATGTGGTGATTCTTGAAACATGTTAATTCAACCCAGGTTCAAGCCCCAGCTTAGCCAAGAAAATTATCAATAAATTTTAATAAAATTCCAAGTTGTAAAAATTCCTTCCTTCAGTAAAAATTATCTAATGCAAATTAAATTTTGATGAAATCAAGCCCAACTAAAAAAATATCAAAATATTTTTAAATTAATTAAAAAAATTCTCAAAAAACTTTGCCGTTTCAAAAAATGCGTTAATTGATTAAAAAAAAAATATATCTCAGGTTTCGACAATTCCAAACAACAATTCTACAAGTTTAAATTATTTTATTTTTATTGATTTTTTCTTATTTGATTAATATTTTAGTTAAAAATTTATTTTTAAAAAACTAAAATCTTAATTAAATCAAAATTGCATGTTTAATTTTTTTTTGTCAACAAAAAAATAATCGATTCAATTACCAATTTAAAAAAATTAATATACTTTTTATACAATTTTTTTAATTGATAAAAAACCACTGATAATTTTTTCTGTGTATGTTCGGGGTTAATTTTAAAAAAATCTTTCCTTGACTGGTTGTTGTTGATGACTTTTTTTGATTAAAGGAAAGGTAATGGCTTAGAATTCTTGAAGGCAAGCAGTGCCAAAAGACATGATATATTCCTTTAAACTCCTGGCCTACAAAACACAGAGTCATGACTGTTTCCCAAGCAAAAAAAAAAACATAATGCAAATCCAAAAAATATAGAAAAATTATTTTATGGTACTTAAAGAAACTTTTCTTTCTGCCTTCGTAAGTAAAATGTTTTGATAAATACCTTTAGAAA
Organism: Pollenia labialis; assembly: GCA_949318255.1. NCBI lineage: Eukaryota > Metazoa > Arthropoda > Insecta > Diptera > Polleniidae > Pollenia > Pollenia labialis. Next base: position 113,455,358 of record OX439141.1, read on the forward strand.
CACCGGTTCTTTTGGGGTGTCTAGTGTTTACAGTTGTTTTGATTTTGCCATGGTGTATGCTACGAAAAATCTGGTGTTTTTTAATTGTAGTGGTATTCGTGCAAGTACGCTTGCGTTTGTGTGTATATTAATAATTGCATGTTTGGCAGCCAGTTTAACAAAGTTGACAGCTGCCCTGGTGGCATCAACCCCTAAAAATAAAGAACATTTTTGATATTTTACAACAATATATTTTAAAAGTGTTAAAGATCTTATTGAACTACGTCATCACAAATCTTAAAACATTTTCTGTAAACAACATCCCTTGATGCTAACAAAAATTAGGATTTCTTAAGGATTTTATAAGTAAAATTTTGTAGTGCAGTGATTTCTTACTTTTTCTGCTCCCTCGGACATTGACTCGTCTACATCTGCTTTTAACAATAGAATTTTAAAAGGAAAAAAGCAACAAATTTCAAAATAATAAAAGTAATTCAAACAAAAAAACTAACAACAATAAATGAAAGTGCAATCACTTTTACAATTTCTTTCCTTGACTGCGGTACCTGGAGATGTTTTTCTTTTTTGGAAACTGTGGTGGATGTCTTTTGATTTTGTTCCACAACAAAACACATATTTTATTCAATATTATTTTCTTAAAAGCAGGGTCAGGCAACCGCAATTGTTGTGTCTAAAGAGAAACAAAAAAAATTCTTCAATAGGGATTCTGTTTGTTTTTTGTAAAGACAAAATTTATTTGGCATGTGCAAGAATTAATCAGATACTAGAACGAGTATTTTGTAATTATTAAAATGATTTGTTAAAGAACAGCTGAGAATACAAATAATATTTTGAATAAAACTAGATGTATTCTTAGGTGCTTCGGATAAAGTACCAAGTTAATTTGTTTAAAGTCAAGCTTTAAAAAATTCCCAAATTGGGGTTCAAAGATCAAAACAATGTTTCAGGGGATTCCCAGGAAGAGAAATAAGCACTAAGCAATATTAACAATATTTATTGTACTTATATATTGGCCGAAAGCGATTCTTTCTTTCATTTTGACAAATATACTAAATAAATACTAAATACTGGTTTAAGTTTATCAATTTTATGTTAAAAAAATGTCAGGGAAATTTTTGAAAATTTTTGTGTCAAAGGCCATATTTACATTATGCAATTAACGCCGCAACTTTTGCATGCAAAATTTTCTTTGTTAGCCAGAGGTGTAGGGAAGAAAACGGGGTTGAAAAAGTTGCATGACGACGCATATATAGGCATTTTATTAGTTCTTGCCATTTTTATTTTAATTTTTTTTTTAATAGTTTTTATCCGAAATGTTGTCAACTTTTGTGCTGAAGAAAAAACGCAGCTTCCATGAAAATATTTTAAATTAATTAAAACAAAATTCGACTGTATTTTTTTTTTAATTTTACAATCAAAAGTTAAAAATATTTTGCACTTTTAATAATAAAAACATTTTATATATGGCATGTTGCTTTTTAAATATGTATGCTCAAAGATATCTTTCTAGTTGCATAATCTAAATGTGGTCAAAAACCAATTCCCGCGAAATATTTTTCAAATATTAATTCCAGTTGATGTGACCGAGTTATTTTATATTTCACCAAGAATTTCTGCATTATTTTTTATTTTTTTAGAAAAATTAAAAAGTGATTTACTAAAAGCCTGGATGGATTTAAGGATCCATCTGTCTGTCCGTCCGTTTGCCTTACTATTTGTTTGCTTTGCTTTGACTTATTTGCCAGTGTTTAAAACTACCAAATTTGTCAATTCGCCAAAAAGTCCTTGCGCCTGCTTTCCTATCCGTTAAAATTTCCATTTACACATATGTGTTCCTGTAACTTCCGCCAGAGCGTTGGGCGCTAATAATAACTCAATTGTTGGCTTTAGATTTTAGTTCATTCCATGTTAAATAAAGAGATCTCATTTCGGCTTCAATCGAACGTGTCCAAGTAAATCGTGCTCTTTCAACTCTTTGCCCCAAAAGGCGGAAGGGGCTCCAACGTAAAGCTTGTTTGGCAATATTATAGTCATCATGTCGGAGAACGTTCTTGATACTCTGTCATTTGCGTTTGCGCATTTCAAATGTTATTTCCTTGGAGTTTTTGGATTTTATCTTCTTATCTTATCTTGTCGGATTGCCATCGTCACAAATCCTTAATTACCAGCGAGTGATGTATCTATATTGAGAATATAGAGGGTGATCCAACCATAATACACGATGGTAATTGTGAGTACTTAATTTGACATTTCTTTGCTTCCGTCTTTGATAAACTCAAGCATGGAGAGGTACGCAATTGAGCAGCGCGTTAAGATTGTTGAAGCCTTTTGAGAAAAAGGACGTTCAAATCAAAATGCATTTCGTGCACTTCGTGATTTTTGGTGAGCAGAATGGACTCGTTAATAAGCAGAATTTCCGCATTTGCTCAAATGAGAATGAGTGATTATTAAAAAGCAGATGCATCCACAAAGAGTGACTGTTTGGTGCAATCTATGGGCTGGCAGCATCATCGGGCCGTACTTTCTCGAAAATGAGGTCGGCCAAGCAGTTACAGCGAATTATGTTCGGTATCGCGAGATGATACAGGACTTCTTGTGGCCAAAATTTGAGGATATTGACCTGGACGATATGTATTTCCAACAGGATGGTGCCACTTGCCACACAGCCAACGATACAATGGCTCTTTTGTGCGAAAAATTCAATGGTCGTGTTATTTTAATTCGTGGCGATGTTTATTCGCCGCCACGATCATGTGATTTAACACCGTTGTACCTTTTTCTTTCGGGATCAGTATTCGAAATTAAACACTGAATATCCCTCATTAATGTTCGGTTCGGTAGATTTGTGGAAATCAAAACCCTAATTGTGTTTATGTAGTAAATCATAAAAAAATAACGTTTCCCCGCTTGTTATCTTTCGAACACAAAAATAATACTGTTCTTATCCAACTCAACAAAAATATGAGAACATTTAATTCCGTTCGGTTTAAAAAAAAACACACAAACTTCAATGTGTTCGGTTTAGCTCATTAGTGTTCGTTCGTTTCTCTTGTGCTTAGCGCCCTTTTAGCTGGAAAACAAACCAAACATTTGTAGCGATAACAAAATAAACATACGAAAAAAAACAACAAAAAGCCATCAAAAAAATTTTACATCAACAAAACATATACTAAATACACACACAAGCTGTTCGTGCTGTGGTCGTTGCTAAAATTTTTGGTTTGTTCATTTTTTATGAATGTAAAAAAAGAAACTTATAGAACATTAAAATATAATGTTTGTCTACAATATCACTACAATTTTTCTGTTTTTAAACGAAGAACAGAACACTATATAATGTGCGGTTCTTTCTTGAAATTAGTTACGAACGGTATTAGGGTTTTTTTCGTCTGCACAAACACTAAATAATAGATATCGTTCCTGGGTGTGTGAGCCGAGCGCTTAATCATGTTGTGTTTATTTTCGAACACTGTACGCCAATTTACCAAGAACAATTCAAGAGCTCAAGTATGAGATAATTCGGCACATTAACGAAATTGAACCTCAATTCTTTCTCAGAGTCATTTAAATATGGACCTTCGGATAGAGGTATGCCATCAAAGCCATGGCGTGCATTTGGCCGATATTTAAATTAAATTTAATTTAAAATGATAATACAAGACAAAAATATTGTTGGAATGACAATTTTTTTTTTTGTATAATGAGGTAGTTAATTTCATGGAATTTTTTAAATATGATTTCCGGCATATGTCCACCGCGGTTACGAATTACATGGTATTTTCGATCAGTCCAATTTTTGACTGCTTTTTCCAATAAATCTAGTCATATGGCGTTAATGGTGGCTTAAATATTGGCTTTCCATCATCCAAGCTTCAAGAGTTACTGGTTTGTCGGCATACAACAATGACTCAACATATCCATATAAAAAGTTATCCAGAGGCTTAAACTAGCACAACCGAGTGAACAGGGACACTTCTGGCAATCAAGTTGTCACCAAATTGAGTTTGCAATAAATCGATGACTGCAACAACTCTTACGACAGCTCCCGTGCAGGTTGTATTAAAAAAAAACAAGAGTAATATAAAAGACCTACTATGCATAATCGAAATAATCAATATTTATATATAATTTTACTTTCAATGAAACTTTTTTTAAATTTATCTTATAAGTATACCAAAATGTGATAAGCACCCTTTTTAATAAAAACAAATTACACATTATGAACTCATAACTTACAAAATTTGTTCAAGGCCACAAAAATTCAAATGTATTTTTAGACATGCCGAATGTTCGACACATGTCATCAACAAAATGTGTCGTGTGAAATCTTTTAAGAATAAAAAAAAACTATTGAACTTGTTTAACTACGTGTATTTATATATTGTGCAAATTTTTAACTTTTATTTCCATTAGAATTAATATACTTTTTAGCTACAAATGTGTTTTTTACAGGGACCGAAAATAAGAGTTTTTTTTTCAATTTTTGAAGAAATAAATCATACATAAATGCACATCGTAGAAAACTTTTAATTACACCATCATGATTTTTAGGCGAAATGCATCCAAAATATTGCATGATATTTAAATTTTTGATTTTTATCTTTTTATAACTCTAATTTTTGATTTTTATTTTTTTAAATGAAAAATAAAAGTTATTTTTGATTTTTATATTTTTAAATAAAAAATAAAAGTTATTTTTGATTTTTATATTTTTATATCAATAATAAAAATCAATTCAAAACTCTTATTTATTTGTTGATGCCGTATGTATAATAATATGCTGCTTCATTCAAATTTCTATATGAATATAATATATTATGTGACTTATCCATTATCAGCTATAAAAACATGACTGCATAGAAATAGCTTATAAGTTTTGGCTGCCTTTCAAGTCAGTGTAGAAAGGTAATTTTCAGCACTCAGATTAATATTGGGAGATTTGAGATATAATTTATCTGAGGAACATTTAAAATCAATTATGATGGTAAAATTGAATACCTGAAAACGACCTCTTAACACTGACTTGAATGGCAGCAAAAACTTATAAGCTATTTCTATGCATTCATGTTTTTATAGCTGATAATGGATAAGTCACATAATTTATATATATAAAATTGTAACGTTACTGACTGACTCACTGATTCATCATCGCACAGCCTAAACGCCTGAAGCTAATAACTTGAAATTTGGACCAGAAATTGGTCACTCTCCAAATCGATTCACTAAGACGGGATTTTTGGAAATTCAAATGTTTAGGGGGTAAAAAGGGTAAAAACGGGAAAATACGGTAACCTTATATGTCCAAAACTAAAAGAGATACAAAAAAATGTAATACTTATCGTTGTTCTTTAGAAAAATTAGCGGACAGGTGTCTGGTACTTTTTTGAAATTCGGCCCTTTTAGGGAGTAAACGGGTAAAACCTGAATTTTGGTACTTTTTTGACACCCCATCTATCTTTTGAACCAATAAACATAGAACCATAGTTTATACCACATTCGAAACTTATCAAAAGAATACGAATACGAATTTGGTACTTTTTCGAAATTTGAACATTTAAGGGGTGATAATCGTAACCATTTTTGGTACTTTTTTTACAAAACATTTTCCTCCATTCTTTGACATATTCGTACTAAATTATGGGCTCCCACTAAAATACTGAAATTTTTGATACTTTAATGGGGGAAAAAATAGTACCAAAACAGGAAAAACGGAAAATTTGATATTTTTGTTTAGCTTTTTGGTTCTACAACTGGTATTATTTTAATTATCGTTAATATTGGACCTAGAAACATAAAAGTCAACATGTAATGTCCTGAGTGGATAAGAATCTATGAGGGAAATTTTTGGTACTTTTTTGTTCTTTAACTGGTACTTTTGTCCTGAGTGAATAAGAAAATAACCTTTGGCATACGAAGAAAAAGAAGACGCTAACGAAGTTGCGGGTTAAATGCTATTAAGTATAAAATTTTTATTTAAAAAAAAAAATCTACAATTTTGAAAAAATTTTAATTTTTCTTTTTTAAATTATTTACATAAATTAATATTGTTCATTTGCAAAAAGAATTTTTAAAAAATTTTAATTTTTCACATTTTTATAAACAGCTTTCAACACGAATTTATCCCAATGTTCACTTTGTGCAATTTTCAAAAATAAAACAAAATCCACAATTTTGAAAAAAATCAAAATTTTTTTTATCAAATTTTTAGTTCAGCTTATTATTGTTCATAATCAAAAAAAAAATTTTTTTTTAATTTTATTTAGAACCGAAGTTATGAATTTTTTAATTTTTCAAAAACTGAAATTGGCGGTGAAGTAACACGTAACTATCTATAACAACTTGCTTATGAAAAGCAAGTCGACAAAAAATATCGTCAATATCAAAAATTGCATATTGAATTGTTTAACGTAATTCACTTGATACTGGATGGGTTTTGTTTAAATACAAATTCTCCGTAATATTTTATGTTTATAATCCGATGGGAATGTTTTCGTAAATTTTTGGGGTGTATGCTATTTTTTTTTAGCGTATAACTACTTTTCTTTGCGATGCTAATAACAATTCTCCGTCATATTTTATGTTGTCTTAAGTAATTTGTCATATTGGAAGGAAGTAATTTTTTCATTATATGATAAACGAAACATCTAAAAATTGGATGTTTTCTTGAAAATATTTATTAAAATACTAAGTAGTAAGCTGAATAATATACCTCTAAGCTTAGGTGCTATAAGAGGGCATATAAAAGCTTCTATATTTTGAAGAAGTATAATTCTTAATTGTACATCAAAACACTAACCATATAATAAGAAAATTATATTTGGTTAGCAATGAAATTAAATAAATGAAATAAAAACTATTCCGCAAATTCTGTGAGAATGGTAAAATTGAAAAAATGACGTGGACGCAGTAGGCAATGGCTGAATGTCCGTTATTTTTAGATAATATTTTTGAAATATTATTCTGGTTGATCCTGCCAGTAGTTATATGCTTGTATATTATATTGATATAGAAATTTGAATGAAGCAGCATATTATTATACATACGGCATCAACAAATAAATAAGAGTTTTGAATTGATTTTTATTATTGATATAAAAATATAAAAATCAAAATATAACTTTTATTTTTCATTTAAAAATATAAAAATCAAAAATAACTTTTATTTTTCATTTAAAAATATAAAAATTAAATATAACTTTTATTTTTCATTTAAAAAAATAAAAATCAAAAATAACTCTTATTTTCTATCTAAAAATATAAAAATCAAAAATAACTCTTATTTCTTGATTTTTTTGATAAAAGTCATAACAGTTACGGTCCCTGGTTTTTTACATTTTTGATACCAAATTGACATAAAAGTTTTTTTTTAATAAAAGTACATAAATGAAAATATTCCTAAATCTTTGTGCTACACATTATCGATAAATGATCCCTCCAATTAGTAAAAAATAAAACCTAAAATTAAAAACATACGAATGTGTTTAAAAGTCATCATACAAATTTGATAATTGACCCGTGATTATAATTGAAACACGAAACAAAAAATATTCCCCTACCAAATCTTGTTGACGAATTTTTTATCATTTGACGACAATCAGTCTCATTGTTTTTTATTGTTTTGCCCCTTTTCTTATTGATTTCCCACATTTGCGTACTACAACGTAGTTTCGATTTGAAAGTCTCTATAAGAAGCGTTTAGATTCTCTACAAGCATTTGTATGAATATTTAGTTATAATTTTTAAGTATTTTTAAATACAAAAATATAAAAGTACGTATGTATGTGTGTGTTGTATTAATAGTACTCTAGATGTATGCGTATCAGTTTGAATCAACCACTTAAGTCCACCTTAAAACGTAACCAGGTGTTGTTTTCGTTTGGGTTGTAAACACAAGGTACCATCCGATTAAATGTACGAATGTTTTGTATCTCAATGCATGCATTTCACAACCCAGCGCAACCTTTTTTCTAGCTTTTTTTTGCGTCTTTGTTTTCATTCTTTGTAGCTTCTTTAATATTTATTGTTGTAAATACGAATGAGAGCACAAAGGAGAAGTAAAGGAGTATCATCATAGTAGTTTATTTCTATTTATACATATTCACGTTTTGTTTATAGTTTGTTTTCCAAAATTGTATCTTAAGTTTAAAATAAAATAAGTAATGGATCCTTAATGGGGCACAGATCTTCAATAGCAGAGCTTTTGTCGCAGTTGCTTTGACTCCCACTGAAGCATAAGGCGCTAAAATTAGACCATCTCACCCGATTTTGGGCTTAATTAATCTTTTCTTAATCATTTTTCAGAAAAAGGATCCCAATTTGGGACGTGTCATAGTGTGATTATATTTAAAGTTAGAAGTACATAGTTTTAGAAGTGCTTTCTTGTGCAAAAAATTGGCATTAGGGGAGAAAGATCCGGAATGGCATAAGTGGCGTCCAAAATTGTATGTCAGATTAAAAAGTCATCGAAGGCAGTTCTGCAGCCATAGATAAGCCATGAATAACGACATGCAATATGCTATGATCGGTCAACAAATGGCGAGGTAGTGTACAAAAAAAGTGTGGTATCCAGAAATCCAAAAAAGTTCTAAAATTATTTTAACTAATTTTAAATCCTGCAAGGAACATAGGGCCATTGCAAAGTCATTCGAAATAATTATACCACTAGCCAATCGTTTTATCGCAGCCGAGCAATCACCTCCATGTATGTGCAGGTTTGCCAGCACGTCACTGGCCTTAAGGGTTCTAGTCTAAGGCATTTTTGCGATGTCTGGTGAATTCCTTATGTTATGGCCTATCCAGCGCCATAATTGCAATTGATAAGAAGTCATCCCCAGCGCCTCATTGCTTATGCAGTCGGCCTAATATATTCTTAAAATTCTACGTAGCAGACGGTTGACGAATGTCTGTATACTACAGACATCCTTGTGAGCTGCCGGATAATTGATAGATTGATGTTAAAAATACGCATCTTCGTTCTTGGCTAGAGTTAGGTGGAGTTTCATTCCGAGCTAAGCGAGCCATACGGTGGCTTTGCCCTTCCAAACCTGATCCTGATATCTTGGAAGGAACTGCCTGTTATCGAAATGAGACTGCTCAAGTATGTATAGGACCCAACGTCCTCAAGAGGATGGTCCAAAAGTACAAAAGGTTGACAGTTGGTTCTGTTTGTCCGCATTGTCTTTGTCTTCAATTTAATATTTAGAACCACCCTAATGCATATATACATATCTTTTTATGTACATCGGTGTTTCCAAAGTAACGGTCGTTACCGATTTTCGGAGATTTTTTAATAAAATTCCAATCTACCCAAATATGCCAAGAGGATTGCTACATTTTGAACTAACGAAAGTTCAAGCAACAGCAGCAACCGAAAGAATTCATAAAAAATGTAATTTCAATACTTTTTTTGACCATTAAAAAAGTAACAGTCGTTACTTTATAAATGTGCTGTTTTCAAATGTCGAAAACAAACATCATGTATTGTAAAATTTTGCGCAGGATATGTTAAGTAAAATATCTGATTAAATTCTTTGAAATGTTTTGTTTAAGGAATGGATTTATTTTCTAACCAAAGCAATTAGGTACCTAAAAAAAAATTTTATTTTTAAAAGTAACGGTCGTTACATTTTAAAAAGTTAACCGTTTTTTGTGTTTGAATTCACTTATAATGGGTAACTTAAAGTAGCATATTTTTGTAAGAATAAAGAAAATTAAAGTTAATCTTTCGGAAAATGACAGATACATTTATTTTGTATAATATTAGAGGAAAAAAAATCAAAATAATAATATCATTTTTTAGCTATAAGGGTTAATTTTCTGTGGAAACACCTACATATAACTTTTCTGTTGTTATTTTAAATAAAAACATATTTTCTACAAATATTTTTCAAAACCATTTTTTAACTCAATAATAAATAGTTATTCCAAAAACATATAAATATCTATAATAATAGGTTTTCTTGAAAAAATACTTAGTTTACCTTTGTTTCAACCCACTGTGCGATAGTAAATCGCTCAGGCCGTCATTTTAATATAATCACACAGTTTTATTAACTTTCGATTATTTTGTTATAATCAGATCTCCGTAAATATAACAGGGCTTGAGAGCATTGCAGCTTAAGCAAGCTGTACTTTCAACTTCAAATGATTGCCTTATGCATGGTGCATTAACCCCTTGTTTAGGAGATGGCTAGCAGAAGCATACGTTCTCTAGGAGGCTTAGCTTTACCCTGGCACTGTGAAATGTGACCCGAGGAAATATGACCTCAAAGTACTAAATGCCGAATGGCCCCAAAACAACATCGAATTAAGGGTATTTTTCGGTTTTTTTCATTTTTTCGTTGGGATTTTGTCATTTAAATGAAATGAAAAGCGACCCCATTCCTAGGGATGACCCCAAATAAAATCTTAATGATTACTTTGTAACTATTTTTCATTTCCTTTACTAACCATAGGGAAGAAAATCCTTGCGCCTGGCCGAAGTCTCATCCATGCTATCTATCGCCCCATTTTTTTTAACTTTGGAAACTTCAGGCATAAGACCGCAACCCAAATTTCACATACAAATTTCTTTGTTTTTCTAATTAATTTTTACTCTTTTGGGTTAAAATCTTATAAAAAAAATTTAAGTTTTTTTTTCCTAAAGAAGAATTACCGTAAATTTAGGGGCATATTTAATTAAACTTTTAGGGCTTTTTTCGTTATTTTGGGGTGACACTTCTTTAAAAAATTTGGGTTAAATTTCATAACGAAAAATAGTCCTTAATTTCGAGTCAATTTCCACTTGCTACACGCAGAAAAAAAACATGTTTAAATAAGGTCAACTCCAACAATACTATGTTTAAAGACAATTTTAACCATATTATGTTTAGTTTAACCATATTGTTGTCACCTACAACCATATTTTGGTTAAATTAGTCCCCTATCAAGTAGCCACAACCATATTATTTTTGTTATGGTTAAATATGACAATAATTTGTTTTTAAATTAACAATAGTATTTTCCTCTTTTTAAGAACGACATGCTATGGTTGAAAACTAACCATGCTATTATAAATGTTAAACATGTTTTAGTTATTTTTAACCATGACATGTTCGAAGGCAACCATAATATGGTTGTGGCTTCTTGATGGAGGACTATTTTTACCATAATATGGTTGTCGTTGACAATAATATAGTTAAACTAAATACAATATGGTTAAAATTTTATTTAAAAATAGTTTTGTTAGAGGTGACCATATTTAAACATGTTTTTTCTCTGGGTTAGGCTGATTTCAGACCAGCATACACTATGTAGTACTTAAAGGATCCTCACTAACTACCAGTTTAGGGTATGACTTACTTTTAGATTGCTACAAGTTCTCGTGGTATTAAATAGAATTCTGGATAGTAGTGATCTTTCAAGATCTGACGAAATACCAATCAAGATAATGATCGAATTCTTTTAAATTTCTCTCATACATACAAATGCATGAATAAATACATAATATTTTGCATTTGTATTAGGCAATAATATCTTTACTCAATATCATTAGTACTTTTCTCATTTTACAAAAAGTAAACTTTTTTGTCCAAATATTAGCATAAGACCAAGTGTTCCAGTATTTTAATTTTGTTTTCAATTCATTTTTTTTCTTTACGATTGCGACTCATTGTACTCGATATGTTTTTGTCCATGTTTGCAAGTCTTAAACGTCAAAAGCGTTTAATAAAGTGCGTTTTTTGTAGCTTTTGTTGTTTTTTTTTTTTTTTTTGGTTTAATGTCTGCTGATTTTTTAGGGTAGATAATAAAATGGGGTATAACTTGGTTATCGTAGCACTCGCCTTAATACACACATACAATAAATATGTGTATCTGAATTCTATTTATCCTCTTTGCCTCTATTGGCATTTTATTTTATGAGTGTATTGTAATTTGCGTTTTTATGGTGCGCATGTGTGTTGGATTCCGACTTTATTTGTTTATAATTTTAAAAAAATGATTTTATTTACTTATGATGAGTTAAATGAAGGTAAATACAAAGTTGAATATTCAAATCAGGTTATTTGTTAATTGAAAAGGTGGCTTGTTTGAGCAGTATATAAAATTTATTTAAAATGAAATCGGAGGAGTTGAACAATTGCTAAGTTTTGTGGAATTTTACTTAACAATGTACCTGAACAAAAATAGGTGGTATCAAATCCAGAATTTAGAAGCCGGTGTTTGTTATGCCATAGAGGAGAAAATCATAAAGCACGGCCAAAGGCCTAACCATGCTCTCTATCACAAGAGTTTTATATTGGAGTCTTATTTTTATTATACCCTTAATTTTTCATAAGTTTGTAACTCATGCAAATGTTAATCCTTCACCGACTTTTTTATAACGATCAACTTAGAATCACTTTCTGAGACGATTGGAGCATTTCCGTCTCTGGTCGGCTCTCTTGCACGACACAGGCGAAGGTAAACAGAAATACGTCTCAAAAAAAAGCATGTGTCATGATAAATTTGTATTTAAATAAACATCACGTTTAATTTTTTTTCTGTGGTAGGTTAATTATTTCCAAAGTTAAAAATTGATGTCTATACTCGCAAGTATATCAAGTATAAATACAAGTAAATCACAGTTTCTTAACTGTTAAAATTTGTTCAGCTCCTGGGCATCATTTTAATTTTTTTTTTTTTTCATATTTTTCGTGGAATTATGGAACGAAATCTTGTCCAAAACAGATGAAACAGATCTCAGAGGAAAACTTTACAGCAGACCGCAAATGCGTCTCCTTTTTGTATTTAAAATTTGCCTTTGCCCGAATATTTTATATGACTCCAATATGTTTTTCTTATGTCGATGATATCCTAAATAAAATTACGTCTTATAAGTTAATATACTTTTACTTATTAAATTGTATTTGGTGCTATTAACCTCCCATTATGGTTATGGAAATAACCATAATACAAGTAACAAATAAAGGCGCATCTACATGTTTAATTAAAAATATATTTATTTTGCTCAGAATGATTAAGAAAGTTATTCGAAATATTTGAATAAATAAATAAAATAAAACCAAAGTGGCAGCGTTTTAATTTATCTATATTAAAAACATGATTTCACAATTTACAAAAAAAAGTACATTTAAAAGGAACTGCATTAAAAAAAAGTAGTTTAAAGTCAAATAAGGACCACTCTTATTACATTTCCTGATGATCTGGCCTCAGCAACCAGTGAAATACGCATTGAAAATAGCTTATCCTTCAACAATAAATTTCAGTGTTTTTATCAAGAATAAAAATTGAGAATTAAGTACTTCAAGCCAAATCCTATTAATTAATAATTTATAAATTATTTTTGGGACTTTGGCAAATTTCGTCGCTAATATTAGCTTTTGGGAAAAATGTATACTCAGAGATCATTTGCATAGGTGCTACCCTGATTATTATTTGTATGAATAGACTTCGGTCATTGTAGCTACAAAAAAATTGAGTGTGCCTGTATTTGGTATACAAACTTCACTTTGTTCACTTCCCACTTTTGCCAACTTCTAGTAAATTTTCGTAAATTTCTCTAACCTTTAACCCACAGCCTCACTATAGTACGACAAATGTTTTCAAACGCTTTTTAAGGGTAAAATACAAATTATTAACAACGAGTTTCTTTATAACTTTTTTTAAAAGCGCCCCTTATTACATAATTTGTATGAAAAATCATCAAAAAAAAAATTAAATACAAAATAAACGTAAATAAACAAACAAATGACATGACATTACAAGGTGTCAAACCGAAAAAATTAATTGAAATTGAAAAAAAAACACAATTGACAAATGAAAATGATGACACCTGGACTTTAACAAACAATCAAACATTAAAAACTGTTAAACCAAAGCAAACAAATGCCACACGTGAACAATTTGATTACAAGATTACAAAAAATAATGTAAATTGTAATAAAGGAATTATTAAGAATTTTGTTTTATTTCGGGAAGCGCCATTGTTTTGAATTCTTTATAAAATTAAAAAAGAGGATGGACAGACATCCCATTTTATTTGTTTTAGATATTTCGATGGCTATTGTTCTCTTATTTTGACGTGTAAATTGTAAATTATGTTGATAATTATTTATTATTGTCACTTTAGTGGGGATCAATTATAATTTGTTTTTTAATCAAGATTTAAAAAACAAAATCTCTTTGTTAAGAGACGATTGGCAGCCAAAACTGGAAATTCCAAGAAACTAACGAAAGTTGAATATTCCCGAACTCTTGAAAAAATCTAGAAATCTTTCTGATATTTGAAGTTTACGTTAATGTTTTTAGCGTTAATTTTAATTACACAATTATATTTAAGCTAGATAATGAATTTTCGCAGTCAGGTAAGACATCAGCATAGGCCGAGATATGTCAAATACTGTTTATGCTTTATAGCTGCTCTTCACTATAACAATTAGATCAGGGGTGCATTTTCGTCCAAATACGAAAGACTCGTGTGATAGTGTTAAACGGCCTTTAGTGATACAAAGCAAAGATCTTTTTGATCAGTTTGTAATTGGCTCATCTCCAAAATATATCAATTTAAAGTGTGTTTTACCAGCAAAATCCAAAAATAGTCATTGTATTTATTGGAATCAGGGCCTTGAGCAATTATTGGGGACCTGGTTCCTGTGATACTAGATGGAACTCCGTTTAGACATCTTTTTAGGACTATCCAATTTTCTAGTCCAGACAAGCTTTTGCACGCTAAAAAAATATGGTTTAAGTGTTGCTAAAAAATATTTTATTATGGTCCCTGCAATAGCTACAACAATAAAAGAATTGTTGTTTTTAACATGACTTTTGTCACGATTAATAAAATGTTTCTATCCATGTATTCCAAAAAAAATGCTTGAAACTTCAAATATGGCTGAATTTCACAATATAATGTTTTTACAGGTTATGGTTACTTTAACCATATTGTTCTCACCGACATCATAATTATCGTAAAATTAGTCCTCCATTCAAAAGTTGCCTTCAAACATGTTATGGTCAATAAAAATTATAATATTTTAAAACATTCTATGTTTGATTTTAAATTTAAAATAATATGTTTAAGAAAAGTTCAAGTTCAATGCTTTTTAGTAACATGATTGGTTTGCTTAAAATTCTCACATTATTTTTCTTTCAATTACACTGTACAGCAACTTACTGCCTGTTCATCTATTTTCGAACGAAGACTTCGATCGCTTAACTAACATGTAAAACAAAAACAAATAATAAAATATTGTTTTTGTTTTACATGTTAGTTAAGCGATCGAAGTCTTCGTTCGAAAATAGATGAACAGGCGGTTAGAACTTTTTCCAAAATAACGGGCTTCTGAGTTTGTGTTCTGGTAGAGGAGACTAAAAAAATTTGTCGTCATTTTGAAAGATCACATGGATCACATTTTAGGGGGTTAAAGTTTCATCCTTTCGGCCTGTTCGTGCAGCATATCGGAATATAAAACTAGGTGTTCTTTGCATCGGAGGTATACGGTTAATTCAGTAGCTTTGTAGAAAAAGAAATTTGTAAGACATTAACCCTCTGACTCCCTTTTAAAACGGTAATTATTTGCTCTTTTCTAAAAAATCGTAAAAACACATTCCTAAAAAGGGCGAGGGCTGCGACGAAATATTCAACAAACGTGATGGCCAGGCAATTCTACTTCTTTTGTTCAAATTATTAAAAATGTTGGTATATTATGGTTAATTTTGTCCATAATAAGGTAAATAATGGCCACATTATTTTAGTTTTGGCCATAATAGGGTTAATGTTGGCCAAATAACGGTAATTATTGACCATATTGCGGTTAATTTTACCCAAATTATGGTTAACTTCGATCAAATTATGCTTCGTTTTTAACATATTATGGAAATCAAAGTAATTTTTGGAAATAGATAATCCCATCAACAATTAATTTAAGTTTATCAATTGTATGAAATGGGAATTTAGCACATTTAAACGAAACCTTGGTAATTAATTTTTTGAATCCCAAGAAAAACTTTGACATAATATTTAATTGAAATGGTTTTATTATTATTGAGGTTTTTTGTTTTGTTTTCGTTTGTTGTGATAAATTCCCCAATTTCTTTCTTGATGAATACACTGAAATTTGTGTGTTTATAATTCTCATTCACTCTACAGTTTTATTTGCATATCTAATATCTTAAGATTTTCTAAAGTTTTTGGGCGTAAGCAACCAGTGAAATGCGCATATGAACTAACTTATTCTCTAACAATAAATTTCCGTGTATTTATGCAGAATAAATATTGCGATTTAAGAACGATTAACCAAATCCTATTAATTAAATAGTATAGTTATATTTAACCATAATATAGTTATTCAAAAACACGAACATTTTTAAAATCCAATTATAGTATGTTGCTCTTAGAATATGGTTACCTACAATGATATTTTGTTCCTAAGTGGTATTGGCTACAATACAATCAAAACAAATATTTGTGGTAATCATATAAATGTTGGTTTTAATCATAACATGATCGCATATTAAGGTTCAGAATTTCGATCGATTCCGAATGCGGTAATTTGGCCTAGGAATGGGCAAAAAATATCGATATATCAAAATATCGATATTTAAAAAAAATATAATCGATATATATCGCCGATATTTTAAATACCGATATATCGATGTATCGATATTGAAATACGACTATCGAATTCGATATTTTTTAAAGTCAGTCTTTATTAAGAACTCGAAATTTTAGCCGTTTTCCAAGCAATATGTTTTTTAAGAATTGGAATCATTGCATGCATCATATGTTTTTTTAAACAAATATGAAGATCTAAAATAATTGGCATTTATAAGAAGCAGTGCCGGATACAAGAAGCAGATTGTCTGGAGTGCACATAAAACAGAGAGTGCTCCTGATGTCCATATCTGATGATTACCGGTTTGACTAAAACCAGTTGGTACTTTTGGGGTGCAATTCAAATTTTAAGGAAAGTTGCTACTTCCATGACTTATTTACTTTCATTTAAATTTTTCGTAATTTATTTTTTTTCTTATGGTTTTTTTGTATTCTTCCCTTTTGTTTTTGTTATAATTGAATTTTTTGTTTTGATTAAATTTTTTTGTTTTTATTAATTTTTTTAAATAAAATGAAACAATAAAAAGTAACAATGTAATTACATATAGTTAATTTGTTCATACATACATATGTTTGTACAAAGGTATACTGAATTTTTTAATTTGGTAATAGTTTCAGCAAAATATGTTCGATATATCGATATTTTTGAAATAATAAATATCGATACTTTAAAAAAATAACGATTCGATATATATCGATATATTTTTTCAACTTGCCCATCCCTAATTTGGCCCCTGAATAACTTCTCGATTTTAAGAAGCAAAACCACATATTATGAAAAAGAAAATGTCACGCAACAGCTAAAAATGGAAGTTGTTCTAATAAAATAATTAAAATATTCCAGCAATAATAATACAATATAAAAAAACAAGAGCATTGGTAATAAGGAACCCAAAAAAGTTAGTTTATGTAATCCTATTCTATATTTTGATGAATTAAATGAATGAAGAATTTAGTAAGGCGTCCTTAATTTCTGAAAAAGAAAAACTTCCAAAACAATTCTAAACAATTCCAAATGATGTTATTTTAAGTTCTTCATTATTGTTACTTATTCATTTAATAATAAAGGGTTAAATTGTAATTATTCAGAATATTATTCAAAATAAAAACGAAAACTTAAATAATTTTTTTTCTCTTACTTAACCACAATTACTCCTCATTAATAAACATTTTATATCTTTCCATGCACAATCTCTATTTAGCGTGAAATTGTTTTGTTAAAACAAAATTACACTCTCTCTCTTTCTTTTACGCAAACATCATTTATTTCAATTAATGATCAATACACTCGAAAGGAAATATATTTTAAATGGTAAAAAAAAAATAATTTGTAAATTGAAATGCCACCACAGTAGTTTCTGAAAATCGATTTAAAACTGATAATAAATAAATGTGTTAATGTGGGCACATTATGTCAATGTCAGGGGAAAAGAAATATTTAAGTGAATACATTTCCGCAGAAAGGACTTAATTTGTAAAATTTAAATCAATCAAATCGAACATAATCTCTCTCAATCAGTGGTTATATCAAATTTTAATTTCTCATGAAATTTTCCGTATTTCATTTTCGGTCTTTTTTTTAAATTTTCCGCTTTACTGAAAACGATCATCATCACTGTTGTGATCTTTTTTTTTTTTTTTTTATTTCATTTATTGCCAACAAATTGTGTATTAATGTGGGTCCATTATTATTTATTTGGAATTTGAAAAATTAAAAATCTAAATGAAAAGCATCGTTTAATTTTACATAACAAAAAGGATGTCTAAGACTTAATATTTAATGGAAATTCGTTTCAATCTTAAGAATGACCAGATTTAAGAGATTTCTTTTTTGAAAGATGAATAACAACAAAATTGTTTGTCAAAGGTTTTATTAATTATAACAGTGAAATGACTTAAACATCTTTTTAACGTCTATCAAAATCATTCAAATGGTTTTCTTTGTTCAACTTTTTACTAGAGAGGGAAGTTTCAGTTTTCCCACACAAACCACAAAAATCTTTAAACACTAAAATTAAGTAGCACTTGCAACAGATCATACTTCTAAGAACTAAATCTTAATCTAAATACAACAGGTGTGATTAATACACAAAAACCACTTGACCACAATCTTGAGTCCATGCAGTTTCCCATGGTGAAATCGGAAATTTCAAAACGGAAAAATAAAAATCCCTAATATTTCCCAACTCAGCAAAAAAACCATTGGGAAAAAACGATTTATGAAAATTAGCAAATATTTACCTGCTGACATCATTTTGTAACACCTCCGCCCTTTTGACACCGTTGCAGCAAATATTTACCTGTGTCTTATAAAAACTGGTCAGGGTTTTCCCTATTTTTTCGAAGAATGCTAAAAGCGAGTTGGTAAAATAACAAACAAACAAACAGTTTGATTTTTGTTTAAATTTTAAATAGAGTCAAGTGCGTCCCAATATGATGACGATGATGAGTTTTGTGAAAACGTCAAGAACGAAGCGTGTTTCCCCGGTAGCTAATTTGAGGAGTTTCCTTTTGAATTTAAACAAGTACCTGTAGAGATGTACGAGTATAAAATAAACAGTGTTAAACGAATTACTTTAAATTTTACCCGAGAGATAATTAGAAGTGGCTGTAAGGTTTGGTATCATGTTGTGAATTTTAAGTGGTTTTTCTGGGGGTAAAACATGGAATTTTTTTTAAGCGGAAAATTGGGAACAAATTTCCCATCGAGTTGTGGTTTTTACACAATTTATTGAAATTTTAAAATTAGTTAAAATCGTTGGCTCAAAATTTTCCATGCTTGGTTATTCCATATCGTTCAATATCATTAAACTATAAACCTAAACCTTTTTGTAATTTGACAAGTAGTAAAAATAAGCTAAAAAAAAGGCTGTCATATAATTAAAACGTTCCCTAACAAAACAACATAAATTCACATGACCCATTTTTAAGGTAAATGATATTATGTATGTTATATTAATTAGTCCAAATTAGTCTTTGCATAAGGTTTGTATAAAAGAATATATGACAACGAAATTTAATGGCGATAGATCGACGGACGTAACTATATTTTTATTTATTATTTTTTTTTTTGAACGGGGGAAGCAAAAAAACTTTACAAAATCAATAAAAAATAAACAAACAAAAATACATCAAAAACTCAATATCGAATGTTTGTGTATTTACGTCCGTTTGCATTTAAGGTGACGATATGAATTACTGTCATCATCTAGATATGGCATAAATTATACCCACCCCACAACAGAGGAGAGGGTATTACGCCTTTGTGCTGATGTGTGTGATGTTACGAATATCGATTTTTAATATTCGCGACAACGAATATATGCGCCGCTATTCGGCGAATACGAATACAAATACATACAAATATCCAATTTGAAACTTATCGCCACACGATGTTTCGAATGGTTTACACCTACTTTTAATTATTGACCGACAATCTTGAGTAAAAGTTTAGGCCGAACTTAAATGATTTTCAGATGGGGGATTTATATTGGGGCCATGGTAAAACTCCGCAGAGTGATTTCTGGTATTAAAAAGCATACATTTCAATACAGTGGTGAAATTAGTTTTAGCGTTTACAGTGAATTTCAGAAGGCTGCTAAATATGGGATCTAAGGTAAATTATGGACCGTATATCGCAAAATTACATGACATTTTATCTGGCCACATGAAGCTAAGTTGGTAGAAAATTTAACGCAATATTTATGTCTGCTACGGGTTTATATGGGGCTTATTGTAAATTATGGACCGATCATCACGACATTTATTAGTGTGATTTCTAGTCATATAAAACTGTGAAGTATTTAATTTTATTCTGATAGCGTTATTTATTACAGTTTAAGGCGTAATAAACTGTTTTCCGGGAGTAGGGTTACACTTATTATACTACCAGACATAGCAAAAAACTGTTTTCTGTAAGATGTGCTACTATAATCAAAATAAATATTGGAATTAAAGGAATTGATTATTTAGTTTGCTTGTTGGTTCCGTTTTTTTCGTCAAATATTTGACATGTGTGAGCGTAGTTACCGTCCACAGCATACATCTTATTTATGGCAATATCAATTTACTTAAATTTATAATTTTTTTTTGTTGATTCTGCATCACCATAGTTGAATCCATTCACCACGTCTTTGAATTGGTAAAAGTTTTCAGCATAATACACAATTGCTTTTAACCAAGTTCCCCAACTGGTTGTTATAGACTGTGGAGGAAGACATTAATCGGGAAACTTTTCTTTATAAGCGGCAACACGCGAAGTTGCTTTACAAAGTATTTTTTCCCTATAAGAAATCAATAAAAAATATCATCGAAGTTGTCCCTTATCTCTTTTGCAAAAGGGTGCAAGGCGAAATTAAGCAATTAAAACAAGTTTCAATTAAAATATGCAAGAATAATATGCAATATCAGCAATATATTCAGAAATATGCATTTAAAGTAAAATATGCAAAAATATGCACTAACAAAACCATGCTATTTTACTCCAAATTTCTTGATTCGTAAAGATATTTAGACTACGATAACCTCAGACTGTCGATAGCAAATATGTATTTGTATAAAAATGCGGGCCTTGGTCATTACGAGTCTTATAAAACTGTGACGTAGCAAATTCTATTATGATGGCATTAGTTTTTACGGTTTTAGGCGTATTAAACTGCTTTCCGGAAGTATGGCTTATATGGGGTCTAGGGTAAATTATGGAGAGATCTTTACGAAATTGTACAGCATGATTTACGGTCGAATAAAAAGAATTTATATTTTAATATCATTGCGTGCATTGCAGTGTTGCCAAAAGTTGGTGACCAAAAATGGCTAAATTTACGGAAAAAAATGGCTAAAATTTTTTTAAGTAAAAACACATTAAATATCAATAACAGACCAGAAATAATTCATTACAATAAAATTGTAAGTTGAGACAAATTTTTTACATAAGAATAAACGTAAATTAATTTTTTAGCATTTAAAACTAAATTCACTGCCATTATCATCTCATAGGAATCTCTCGTGCCTTTTAGTTTTAAATATTTTGAAGGTAAATCATAATCATGCCAATATTTACCAAACCTTTTGAGTCAAAATCTACAATAAAAAACAAATAGAAATGTATAGTCGGTCAAACCCGTCTATATATTACCCTAAACCACATTAGAAATTTAATAAAATTATCTGCAAAATTGCGACCCGTCCTTTGCGCACAAAGTTTCCATGGACAGCCAGCCAAACGGACATCGTTATTTGGACTCAGAAAGTGATTCTGAGTCGATCGGTATACTTTATTTATTACGAACATCAGCAAAAATGCATATTACCCTCTCCACTATTGTGGTTATCGCACCGTTTAAAAAAATGCAGTCAAAGTAGAAAAACTGTAATTTCTTCCACTTCTTCCTGCCTGTGTTTAGAACGCGAGTGCGAAAGTGACTCGATTAACTAACAATTAAAACAAAACAAATTTTGTTTTGTCACATTTGAGTTCGAGTTATAAAAACAGGCATTTCATTTGTCTTTGGCTAAAGAAAAAACTGTTGCTTTTACTTCTGATTCATTAAATGTGAACAATCATTGTTAAATCAACTCAAAAAACGTAATGTTGTACACAAATTTTTGTTTTTTGTTCGACAGTTTTTTAAACTAAAAAAAAATATTTTCCTAATCGATAAAATCGAATTAACGGTTGCTAAATGTAATCTAATTCTCAAATTACGTTCGACGATGTTTACTGGGCTAAACACCCTCTCTACTTCAGCATTTTACCATGGAAGTGTTTAGTAAATTCTGTGTCGATCCATTTTATAAATTTAATATTGGCATACGATACAGTGAAATAACTCCCAAATAAAATAAGTCCCAATGGAAAAATGAAATAAATCCCAAAAAATTTTACATACAAATTGGGACCTATTTCATTATGAAATAAATCCCAATGCATTGGGACTTATTTCATATTTGTTGTTTGGACTTATTTCATTATGAAATAACTCCCAAATGAAATAAGTCTCAACAGGTTTTTTTGTTAGGAGTGATTTCATTTGGAATTTATCATTGGCACTTATTTCATCGCAGTTGGGACTTATTTTATTTTAATTGCAAGCACTATTTTATCGTTGGGAGTTATCAGTACGTTTCAGAAGGAAAATATCTTCACAAATTTTGGACTTACTTTGCATGAGGGCCAAGAGAAAAAAGAGTTTTTTAAAGTGTGCCACGACTCGAAGGACTTTGCATACTGCGTCTTTGGATCCGATAAGATAGTCAAGCTCATTAATGAAAATATTCCCGACAACAACAATAAAAAGATTTTGATCGATGGCACATTTTCAATTGTACCGCTGGGATGTTTTAAACAATCGAATATTATGAAAAGGTTTGTCATCACTGGGGGGGGGGTAGCGCTACCGCGCTCGCGAAAGAAAATCACGCCGCGTTTGTCATCGATGGGGGGAGCGCGGTTGCGCTCGCGTTCGCTAAAGCAAATCACGCCAAGCCGCGCGCGGCGCCACGCGATTTCTTATACAATAATTAGACTAATTTTTATTTTTACTTTCAATAGGTTTTTCCAGTATTTTTTATTTTGACGAATATAAAGTCAGCAAAATGCTATGCCCATTTATTTAATTACATAAATTCTAATGTATTTAACTTAAATGGTGCGACTTTTATCACCGATTATGAAGCGAGTCTAAAAAGGGCTATAAAAACTTCATTTTTGGATACAAAAATCTATGACTGTTGGTTCCACTTTTGCCAGGCAAAAAGAAGCGTTCTGTAAAAGGAATCCAAAAAAATTGGGAGTTAATTAATTTTTGTTGGGACTTATTTCATTGGGAGTTAATTCATTTTTATTTGGATTTATTTTTACATTTTTTTTTTTTATTTTATTTTTACAATTTTTGGGACTTATTTCATGTTTGCCTTTGGAAGTTATTTCATTTTTTTCAGTTGGGCGTTATTTCATTTTTCATGGGACTTATTTCATTGGGACTTATTTCATTTGGGAGTTATTTCACTGTACCTTGGCATACTGTTCCTTTATTTTGAAAGATGTTTCATCGTCACCTTTTATAGCGATATTCATCATTTGTAAAAGTTGTGATTTAAATTAAGAGCGTTTTAATTGTTAAACATTTTTATTTTACTTGATAAATTTTTATAATAAAATTAAAATTATTCTTTTAAAAGAAAAACGGCAAAACAAATTTGTATCTAAACAAGTTGAAAAATGGCTAAAAAAATGGATTAAGGCTAAACTCATTTTTTAATGGCTAAACCGGGTGAAAAATGGCTAAATCTAGCCACTAAATGGCTAAATTGGCAACGCTGCCGGTCAGGCAGGTACTGTGAATGGTGTTCGCTATCATGAGATGATAACGAACTTTGAATGGCCCGAATTGGAAGATATGGATGTGGACGATATGTTGTTTCAACAGGACGGTGCCACTTGCTCTAATGCGCGACAAATTCAATGGCCGTGTCACGTGATGTCGATATCAATTGGCCGCCAAGATCATGTGATTTGACACCGTTGGATTTCTTGCTTTGAGGGTATTTGAAAGAATAGGTGTACATCGATAAGCCAGCATCAATTCAAGAGCTAAAGGATGAGATAACTCGGCACATTAACGGCATAGAAACTCAATTATGCCTCAGCGTCATCGAAAATTTGGACCACCGGATGGTGGTGTGTCGCCGAGGTTGTGGCGTCCATTTGCCGATATTTTGTTCCATACATAATTGAACCATACCAAGACTTTCTTAGTTACAAGATTTATAAGCGATTCATAATGATTCATTTGAAAGAAGAACCATACCAATATTATCATAATAAAAATAAATTTGTGTTTTATTCAAAATCAACATCGGCCCTTAAAATTTAACCACAATTTACAAAAAACTAATAATTTTAATACAGTTTTTTTTTTAATTTTATGCTTCTTAAATTGCTTCTCAGAAGGCCGCTTTGTATGGGACCTATGGAAAATTGGAAATGGACTGATTACCATAAAACTACATGGTTTTATTTGTAGCCATATAGAGCTACCTTAAAGCTCGACTTGATATGCAAACCTGCTAAATCCGCTTTTGAAGCAAATTGAGATTTTGATGTCATGTGGTAGAGAAAAATACGCCTCGTCGACCAGCATTTAGTTTTTCTTCAATTTGAGTCTTGAAGTGTGTAAAACCAACTATATTTTTGGTTTTCCTCTCAGACGGATATCGCTAAATTGACTAAGAACTACTCAAGGATTCAGAATATATATTCTTTCATGGGTCCTAGATAAACATTAAAAAGTTTCACCCGCAATGTCAAACTAAGAATACAACCATTCATCACTAGTGGTGATGGAGCGCATAAAGACTACAAAAACTGTGTCTTTTGTAAATTTTTATAAAAAGTTTAATGTTACAAGATTTAACACATTTTTGCTATCACATGAAAATCAAACTTCAAAATGGAATCTCCAGTTTAAAAAAATATTTGCTACACTAATGGGAAAAACATCAGATCTTAACACATTACAGGAAATACTAAATATTTAATTTCTTCGAATGTCCTTTAATATGTGTGATTTTTTTTTTTTGCTTTAAATTCCTTATTACATGTTGTATTTATTATTTGGAATTTTTTTTTTTTTTTGATGTGCATCAGCCACATGATGTTTTCCACATACAGGGCAAAAATCACAGCGACATTCAAATATTTCCAACCGGAAAAATTTATAGTGCTATAAGGATTTTCCTTTAATATGCACGTATGTAGTTGCCAGTCCTGAAAAACCCATATATTTGGATAATTCTTTTTTATTTGCACACTGATAATGTGCGCTAGCATGGGAAAATAGTAGTTTCAGCTATAAAGTCACATAATAAACATGAGGTTTTTTTCACATATGATGGAAATGAACTAAAATTTACCTACCGTAACCAACGAATTCGTTGAGTAGGCCGGCCGTTATAAAAATCACCACAGTTTCACTAACTCAGGCAATAAAATGTGCTGTTGACCATTGGAAAATTTCGCCAATTATTTCCCAAACATATTGGACATGAAAGTTGAAAAAACCACCGGGAAAATAACCAAACACATACATTCGTTTATGGAAATGTATATGTGTGTATTTGGGTGTAGATGTCGGCATTAAAAAGGGAATACCAACTAGATTTTTCTATTTCTCAAAGAAAATTGGAAAACTCTTAAGATACGAGCACATATGAATATCTGGGATGAAAAATTCCAACTATCTTTCGGTTGTGTTGTGAAAACGAATGAAAAGTTACAAGGCATGTTAAGGGCACGTACTAAATACTTCACATATGTAACTAGTTGCTGTGAGTTAACCTTGTATCTGTTGGTTTTTGTATTATTGTGTGAATTGTTGTTTCCACGTTCCACAATGCATGGCGCATCTAAATGTTTTGAAGTAGATAACGATATGATGAGTGGAAATATCAAAAAAAAGGAAAAAAAAAGGAAAATGATCATGTGGCATAACAGTATCGCACCTTCAAAATGTTTTTCTATGGTAGTGTTTATGAAAACAACATATGTTCAAGTGGTGGTGGGTAATATCCTTCCACCGTATAAATATTTCCGTAAGTTTGCTCACAGCATCTCATGGATGAAGTGTTTTTGTTAGCAATTATGTTTTATACCTTCCAACGGTGAAGGCGCTAAATTTTAACTTTTTCTTTTTGTATGTTTGTGTTAAGGCTTTAAAAAAAAATCATATTTATTAAATAAGTTTCAGAAATTTCCAATAGTTTTCTATGTAAGTCATATGTTAAGAATGTGTATTAATTACTTTTGTGTATTATGGATATTTTATTTTTTGGGTAAATATACCATGCACTATTTATTAAACGTGAGAAATTGATGTTCTCAAATTTTGAAAAACGTACATATGTACTCGTGTGTACATCTACCAAAGAAGGCATTAATAATACATACAATTTAAAGGTATTTTATTTTCAAAACATGTGGTTTTCAAGTTATTGTTAAGCAAAAATCATATTTCTTATTTCATATCTTCTAATAAAAATCCTTTAAATAAAGTTTTACAAGAAATACTACTTTTATAAAAATGTTAATTAAGCCTGTGTTAAATTTAGGTATACAAAGCCTAGATGAACCTACACTAAATCATAAACAGGCACAACTGAAAATTAAAAATGTTTAGAAGCGGTAAAGTACTGGCTGCACAGGTTAGTTAAGTCAAAAAGGGTTATGCGCCCAAGGGCACACTTCCACTCGGAGATCAATGAGGATCTTTGTGAATCCCTTCAATAGAGTGGTAGAGAAAAGAAAGAAGTGAGGAAGAAAAGAAATAACAGATAAATAGAATAAAGGAAGTTAGTAGGTACAACGTAGAACAGTCTCCTTAATAGAAACAACCATCCTAAGTCTCTGACAAACCCTAGTAGATCGACTGGATTGCATGCAGCGATACACCTCAGTTCGTCGTAAAATCTATCTCCTAGCCATTTCTGTCTGAGACCCTGCATCCTAGGATAGTGGGAGAGTGCATGCTCAATCGTCTCTAGCTCCTCAGAATCAGCGCAAAAGCTGCAAAAGTCCAGTATGATATTGCCCCATTTATCCGTAAAGGTCCTAACAGGACAATGGCCCGTCAAGAACCCTTTAAGAGTCCTAAGACCACTCCTATACAATCCTAGTAGAACCCTGATTGCCCCTGCGTCCAATCCAGGCCATAGTGCCCTAGACACCCTGCAATCCGTTCTATCTCTCCAGGAACGGTTAACTTCATCAGCCAATCTTTACCGTATCCCCTCATATTAGTAGCATAGGGGGGCTTTATCCCCGTCTGTTACTGTGAATAAATCCATGAGTTCCTTCAGAGCATCCCTACAAAGAGCATCCAGGTACGATCGTACCGTATATCTGTCCCTAAATACTGCCCACATCTTGAACTGTATCCACACCAAACTTCCCTATCCGGGAACTCCACTGGTGGTGTTACACCAAAGTCCAGGATCATAATCCTATGATCTTAAATTCCCTTGAGAATAATACCCTGATCAATCAGACGCAACTGGCTTTATAAATATGGTTGAAATTTTTTAATCAAATTGAGCTTTACCAATATTAAAGAAAAAAAGTTAAAGAAGACCGTGAAGTTAACGAAACTTTCGTGGTCGCTATAGATTTGATTTAAAAACTGTGCCCATGTTCTGGTACTCCCGCGTCGAGAATCTTTTCGATTGAAATGTGGGAAATAAAACAGAAAACCTATAAATTGAAGCAAAAAACTGTTTTTCTCACTTACCCTGCAAATAATATTGCAATACTTGATCCATTTTAGATAAAATAAACTACTAACAACATGGCCAATGTAACGATATTATGGACCATGTTAAAAAAGAGTTTGTAGTTAATCGACAAGTTTTCGTCCTTAAACGACATGTTTTCGTTTCTAACCGATTACAAAACTAATCCTCTGGCGTTAAGCATGGTGTTAAGAACATACATAAATATACATACATATTTTAGTTTAATTATTGTCGTCTTTTATTAGTAAGAAGAACTATTGTGTTTTATTTACTAATTTGCCGGCTTCCTTCAAGTATCAAGTGCTTGCAAGGAATATGGTTTTAGATTTAAGTGTCAATTCAAATTTATGTGTTTGAACTGATAAACACTAAATCCTTTTCCATTAACACATGGAGTAGTTTTAAAACTAATCCACTGGGAGTATGTATGAACATGGAATAGTTTGTGGACTACTCCGTGGTAATGCAAAGCTGGGTTATATGGTTCAGTCCTAGGACATCGTAATGTTAAATATACCATGTTTTTTAAGTGCATTTTGGTTAACTTTGACCTTGTGCTAGTCTCATTTGGGCTATATTTGAAATGCGTGTACACGGAATGGATTATTTTCTAAATTGCCAAAATAAATATGACTTGAACCAAGAAAATTTTGCAAAAATTTGCAATCCAAATATTTCTAATTGTAAGCATATGTGTGGCTTGATTTAAGCAAAAAATTATGACTCAAAGCGAACTAAAATTTACTAAAACACAGCTAAAAAGAAATTCATTTTAATTCTATAGTTCCTTAAATCAAGTTTTCATTGCTTATGGCCAATTTCACCAATTCTATTTAAATATCAATTAATATTTAATAAAGTGATTCATTTAATCTTTATTTGGCATGAAAACGAGTTTTAAACATAAATTGATATTTAAATAAATTGGTGAAATCGGCCATTAATATTTTACAAAATACGAAGGTAATCCTTAATTTTTTACATAAAAACGTATATCGATTCAAATAAAAATTAATTGAATCAAACTAAGTTTTCTTCAACATTTTCTGAAAAATTTAAAGAAATCCCTAGCATTTGTTTCTTGATGCAAGAAATTCGATTCTATTTAAAAATAAACCAGAATAATATTCAATGAATGCAGCTTCTCAGGAAAAATGAGTAGTTTTATCAATTAAAAAAATTGTTTTCAGGTAATTCAATTTAATTAGTGTGTTAATTGAATCAATTATTTTTTTTTTATTTTTGTTGAAAGAAAATTAATAATATAATTTTGATTTAATTTACATTTTAGTTTCTTATTGAGTTACTGGGAATTGTTTGTAAGGTTTCGGACATAATGAGGAATCGGCACAAGATATCCTAGTCTGATGATGGGGATGCCATCTAAGCCGTCAGACCGGCTCTGAATACTGTGCTTCAGTGACTGAATCATCACCTAGTTGCCTGAGACGTCTTCTAGACCATCAGTACGCCTTCTCACGTTAGTTAGTTCTGAAGAGTATCAGAAATCATTGCCCGGGGAATATCTAGCTTAAGGCTGGCGGTGTGAGTTGCTTTAGCAATTAAGCAAAAGAATCATTCCTGGCCATTCCCAAGTGAATGGCAATCAGAGAACTTTCAGCTTCTGTTAATTGCAACAATCCCCCAACATTTTAGTTACTTTGAAATAAATTTTGGATTAAAAAATTAACAGCCGTATTCATAACAAAAAGTTAGCCACAGTTTGTTGGCACAGCATTAATCATCGCTGAATTTTTAATTTTTTTTTCCTTTCCGACCCAAATTCCATACAAATTTATATTTCTGTTACAAAGTCTAACATAAATGGGTGGCGGAATGTACCGATTGAAGTTAAATTTTGCACATATTCGCTAAATATGACTGGAAATTGTATTACTTTCATGAAAATCGGTCAATAATATTTATACTATAGCCCCCATATAAAGCCAACTCTGGGAAAAAACTTAAGTAAGCTCCTAATATGTTTCATAAGACTAGAAATCATACCACTTAACTTTGTGAAGATCGGTTTATTATTTACTCTTGATCCCATATAAAACTCTTAACACAATTAAATGTCTTCAACCACAACAACTAATGATATTGTATCACAGTTCGGTAAGACCAGATATGAGACTAAAAAAATTTGGGGTGATGCGTCCATTAATTACCATTAACCCCATGTGAAGCCCACTCTTAAAAAAACTTGAATGTGCCTTAAGCCGCAACAAATAACGCTTCTTTAGTATATAATCTGCACAAACGCATGTTACACTCTCTACTAGGGTTGCCAGACGGCCTGTAGGCTTGGGTTGTCCAGGTTTTTGGGTGTTGTCCAGGTTCCAGCTTAAATGCAATATATCTAGTTAAAAAAATTTAATTTAATTTTGAAAAACTAACTTTTTTATTAATTATATTTATTATTGTATAGAACAAGATCCTTTACTAAGAAAAAATTGTAAGGAAAAAATTTCTAATTTGCCGACAGACATTCCAATTAATAAGATGCGGTCCAGTTTTTAAAAAATGCGATAAAAATAACGTACAAAATTTAAATAAATTGAGCTCGTTGGTTAGTCACGCCAACTAGCAATACCTTTTGTTTAAGGACTTAAGATATTTCTAATAATCTTTACTCAAAAGAATTATTTTCTGTGGCCGAATAAATAAGACTAAATTTTGATAAAATTTGCAAAATGTTTCCAAAATTTTAGCTTACAACTGAAGTAATAATTTTATTAAATTATTCAAATAACAAAACAGAAAAATATATATGTGGCTAAAAAAAAAGTTATAGGCCATGTTCGAGAAATCAAAATTGAACAAACTTTGAAAACGATCCAGTGTTTAAAGTTTATTAAATAATTTAATCTTCATTAAAACTTATCATAAAATAAAAAAAAACGACGGTAATTTAAAAAAAAAATTGTTACTAAAAATCACAGAATATACAGAACTGACACGAGACGGAAGATTTTGCCTTTTTTTTTGTCTCTTTCTAAGAAAGCTGCCCTTTTGCATTTTTTGTTTTGATTACGCAATTCGTGTTGATAGTAGCGGCCTGTTTTTACACATTGCCACTGTACTACCAAAAAACATTTTCTTTCTCTTTCTTCGAAAGCTGCCCTCGCAACTGATTTGGGCCTTTTTCACACGTCACTTTTTACAGTTCTGTGTATTCTGTGCTGAAAATCTCCATTGATTTCAATTTCACTCGATCCATAACATGGCTGTTTATGTACTTTTTTATTTTATAGTTGAATTTATATATACAGTGGCAGCAATACTACACAAACAAAAACCACAGAAACAACAGATGTTTTTTTGAATTGCATTATAAGTGTTTGCGGCTCGAAATGTCAACTATTTTTAATTAAAACATTGTGCAACCAAAAAAAAGTGGTTCGAACTGTCAAAGGCAGCAGGCTTTCCGCTGCCACCTGCAGCGAATTCGCCCTGATAACAATTTTGTATAATGATATAAGACTGAATTTTAAGTGTTACGTTTCCTTGCTTTTTAAATTATTTATTATTGCAAAATAAAATCTGAAGTAAAATTTTACTTTTTCTTATAGTTAAGTGCATTTTTAAATTGTTTTGTTATTATTTCAAAATCGAGGTGAATTTTTTCTATTGTCCAGTTATTTCACTTTTGGTATCTGGCAACCCTACTCTTTACTATTGTGTTGTTAGGAGTGTTCAAAAATAAACACTAAATATCGCTCGTTAGTGTTCGGTTTAGTAGATTTGTGGAAAACACAAATGCTTATAGTGTTTGTGTACAAAATCATTAAAAAAAATAACGTTTCCCTGTTTGTCATCTTTCGAACACAATAATTAAACTGTTTTTATCAAACTCACCAAAAAATGAGAACATTTAATTCCGTTCGGTTTTTTTTTTTTAAATCCACAAACTTCATTGTGTTCGGTTCGGCTCATTAATGTTCGTCCCTTTTGGCTGGTAAAAACCAAAATTTTTTTACAAAAACAAAATACACATACGAAAAAAAACAAAAAGCCAGCAAAATAACACACACAAGCGGTCGTTCATTTTCTTATCAATGTTAAAACGGAAACATTATAGAACATTAAAATATAATGTTTGTATACAGTATTACTTAATTGTTCTGTTTTTTGACGAAGAACAGAACATTTTATAATGTTCGGCTCTTTCTTGAAAATTGTTGCGAATGGTATTAAGGGTTGTGTTCGTGTACACAATCACTAAAAAAAAAAGATTTCGTTCTTGGGTGTGTAAGCCGAACGCTAAATAATGTACTGTTTATTTTCGAACACTGGTTGTTAGTATAACAACAAAAAGGATTTATTTCGATTGATGCATTATTTAAAAAAATAGAAAACTGTTTAATTGAAGCATTTTCTACAAACGAATTCGAGACATACACAGAAAAATGCTCACCAATTTTCTTTTAATTAAGCCATTAATTAAAAATAAAATTGGTTATAATTAAAAATTTAATAAAGTGAAATCAACGTTTACTTATATCTACAACATATTTAATTGAAACTATTAATTTCTTAGATGGAGCAAACTTTTAATTAAGTTTATTATCAATATCATAAATTTTTTAATTGCAATTTATTTTTATTTTTTTTTTTTCTGTGTATACGGTAGGTACTGTCTCTTTGTATATTTGTATGTACTCTAATTCCTTGAACTGTTAAGCAAATTTTAAGTAATTTTTTTAACAAAATCTTTAATATCCAAAAGCAAATCATCGCTTTTTATTCAAAATAATGCAAAATTTCATATGCATTTAGAATCTTAACATTTTTAGGAATTGAATACAATAAATACAGCTGAAATTTTAATTTTGCTAAAACACAAAATCTAAAAATATATTACACTCAAGGACAAGTTCAAGGGGCAAACTCCGATTATTGACTTGCAATCTTCATCAAAAAGCACATACCCCCAAAAATTCTAATAAATATTTTTGCATAAAAACTTTTTTTTAAAGAAGAATACACTTAGCGCCACTCGTTGTATAAAATTCCTTCAAAAGCCAATAAAAATTAAATGTAAATTTCAACTGGAGCAAAAAATACAAATAAAAACGCATTCAAAATATTTTAAGAAATAATTAAATGAATCTTTGAGGTGAATACACCACTTTGACTTTGACATTAGAGTTAGGAATGAAATTTGGTATTTCTTAACAAAACGCTATGCAAATTAAGAAAAATAATTTAAACAATTTAGGTAGAAATTTTGTCAGGAGAGCAAAAAAACTTATTGCGTTTCAAATCAAGAACATCAAGATATCGATTTCTGTATTCTTCCACTGCAACACGAGCATAATTAAAACAACTTAGAATTAGTTATTGTTTGTACAATGTACATATTTACTTTTGCAATTGTAATTTATTCCAATATGAGTTTCTATGTTTTTTGTGTAATAGAATGCACGCATGCGTACAGGGCTCTTTTTTGGCAATTTGTTTTTCCAATCGTCAAACTTCACATGTGTAGATCATATGCGGTATGAATTTGAAAATTTTAAGGAAAACGAAAAACTAAATTCAAAATATACCGACAACCTTTTAACTTTTTATGGCGTGCTGTTGCGCCTTCAAATACAAATGTGCGAAATTGTGAAGACCTTTTAGAGGTAAAAAATTATTTAAAGATAATATTTTTTTAAGAGTTAAAAACAAAAACAGTTTTAAATATATTTCGAACATTACACTATGTGTAATTTTTTAAGTCATGGCAAAATAACCATATACGGACAATAAATAACCATAAAGGACCAAAAAAAAGGCCCGTGTCTCCCAGTTTTGCCGAAAGTCATGCACTTTTTTTATGGGCCCTTAAAGATTTAGGGCCTCGGTGTCATTTTTGCAAAATGGGAATTTTGATTAACCCTCTGAGATAAAGTTGTATAAATATATAAAATCATAAAACTTCATCTTCAAGATCAAAATCGCAAAAAATTTAAAAAAAATTCGATTTTTTTATACCTTTGTCCCCTGTTCAGGTCCATAGGTAGCAAACCGTTCAAAATTCAAGAAAACAATCAACTACTAAGCCTATGGACCTGAACAGGGAAAAAAAGGTAAAAAAAAATCGAATTTTTTTAAGTTTTTTGCGATTTTGATCTTGAAGATGAAGTTTTTTGATTTTATATGTTTACACAACTTTATCTCAGAGGGTTAATCAAAATTCCGAACGGTTTGCAAGATTGATCCTGAGAAAATTATCATTTTTTTTGCAAAAATGACACCGAGGCCCTAAATCTTTAAGGGCCCATAAAAAAAGTGCATGACTTTCGGCAAAACTGGGAGACACGGATCTTTTTTTTTTGTCCTTTATGGCTATTTATTGTCCGTACAAGGTTATTTTTTTCGTGTTGCACTGTGTTATTAATGATAGTTATCACAAGTATTCGGCTGTGCCTAGTCTCTGATATCAAGAGTTAGAATATTTAATTAGTGGGCTTTAATGGTAAATTATTGACCAATTCTTCACAAAATTTAATTGTGTGTTTTAGACGTCTTTAAGAGTTTTCCGAGAGTGGGCATTCTGTGGGGACTATGGCTTGATTCAGTGGTTTGATTTCTATTCATATAGAACGAGTTTGTAAAAATGTTATTCATAATCGGCGTATGGTGGTTGGTCCATATTTGGATTTATAACTCTTTTCCTTCAAATTGCCCAAGGCCCATCTATCAGGTCTGCTTTCTTGTACAAAAACAAAAAACGATTCTTTTTAGTTGTCAAAAATTTAAACGTATACATGCACATGTAAGCAAAATGTAAACAACTTTTGACAA
This sequence comes from Pollenia labialis, assembly GCA_949318255.1. Taxonomy (NCBI): domain Eukaryota; kingdom Metazoa; phylum Arthropoda; class Insecta; order Diptera; family Polleniidae; genus Pollenia; species Pollenia labialis. The sequence goes on from OX439141.1 coordinate 113,490,035, forward strand.
CTAAAAAGAACATAAACAATGATCATCAGGCTTCTTGCGCAGACCTTTTCAATGCGCCTTGAAATTGCCTAGGAGTGCTATAAAGAATTTGACATCAATTCGAAAGTGAGCGCAATTTCAATGATTTCAATAGCAAAATGACAATTATAATGGAATGATCGTCTTTTCCATATTCTTGCTTAATCTCCGCAGCGATCTGTGTTAGGGTTATTTTTGGACTTACTTTGACTTTTCTGATTATCTGGCTGCCTTCACGGCTGCTTTAGGGCGACCTGGGCACGATTCCCTGATTGGGGTACCGTCCTCTATCCATTATTTCTCGAGTCTTGGCAAAACATTTGCCTCGAATGTGCAAACTTAAAATACATTTGAACTGAGATCCTGTACTTTCCGTCTGTTTGTTACTAATTTGGAAAAAAATCAATACATTTTTTGAAAATTTAATACACACTGACATTCGCACATTTCACATGTGGAAACTTCGAAACTTAGGGAGCACCGTTATTTCTACTATTTCCCTACTGACCAGAGAAAATTGGCCAGATCGATAAAATTTGAAGAGTTTTAAAAGAAAAAGTGTACGTCAATAAGCCCATAAAAATTAAAGAGCTAAAGAATAAGATAATTCAGCACATTAACGACATTGAACCTTAATTATGTCTTACAGTCATTAAAAATATGGACCATCGGATAGAGGTATGCCACCGAAGCCTAGGCGAGCATAGGGACGTTATTTTGTTTCACATATAGATCCTTCTAGTATAATAAAAAATATTAAGATAATTCTCTAAAAGCTATTTGTTTTATTTACAATTAACATCGTGCGTTTTGATTGGACCACCCTTTGTTTATAAAAAAAATTAAAGCTACCTTGTAAAGGAACGAAAAGACTATTTATACTATTTTTTATTTTAATAAATTATAATAACTAGTGGGCGCGTAATAGTCGGAATACGACCATTAATTTGTATGTACATGTAAAGAAAACACAGTACATCTTAGTATGAATGTATACTATATGAATTGACATGTTTCGATCGAGCATTTACTTTTTCCGACTTAGTGGATCGATTTGGCGAGGCATCAAACGCCGGTTCATATGTTATCTTCCACGTGAGTTAATTTAATTTTGTAAGTTCAATATAAAAATATCAATTGAAAAACAAAAAGTATCAAAAAGTCTCCTTTTATAGATTCTCATCCACTCAGGACACTGCATCTAATATTTACGAAAATTCATCAAAGTACGAGATTTAGAGCGAAAAAGTACCAATAAGCTACCCCTTATAATTCTTATTTAATACGGACCATGCATGTTTCAATTTATCTTTATAGGTCGAATATTAAAAAAAAAAATTAAAGAGTACCAGATGAAAAACAAAAAAGTACCAAAATGTTTATCTTAAAAGGACCATGCACCTATAATAATATGTTCCTAAGTACAATATTATAGAAAATTCAGGAAATGCACGTAAAAGTAAGAGAAAGAAATTTAATTTCCTACAATTCCCCTTATTGATACTTTTTTTTCCTGATTTAGTTTCGATTGACAAACAAAGGAAAAAAGTGTTCTTAACTGGTTTGCCTGTGCCGACCTACATATAAGATTTATGTACAGCCCAATTATGAATAAAAATTCCCCGGGAGTTTTCTCCCTTCTCCCATTTTTCCTATGTTTATTCAATTGTAAAAATTAGAAAAAGGGAAAAAACTCCCGGGAAATTTTTATTCATAGTTGGGATGATAGTTGAAATATACAAAAACCGGTTTCTAAAAATTGTCGAATAATCGACCACCAGAACAGGGCTGGCAGGTAATTTTTTGCCTTGTCCCCAAATAATAAATACCCAAAAGTTACCAAATTAAAACACAAAACCTTAAAATTTAATATGCACCCCTATCGTGAATAATTTTTCCCTCGTGAAAGTCCCCTTTTCACATACATATGTGCGATCATGAAAAACTCCCATGAACAAAAGGTAATTCAAAGGGGAATAATAACGTGAACAAATGTTCACGGGAAAAAATTCCCCTTATCGCGGAGAGTTTTTTTCCCTCGTAATTTTTTCACACTTCCCTTAGATTGTCTCACTTTATTTTTGCTAGAGAACAGAACATGTATGTGAGTAGTTCCTCATATAAATCGAATATTAAGGGCTAGATTCGTTAATAAGGCACAAACCGATATATTGGTCAACAAAATGCACTTACAACAGGTCGATTGCCTGCGGATATGTGAAGCTTTCGAAAGACGTGGTGGCTGAATTTTGGAAAATATTTTACTACATAAAATTTAAAACGAGCAAAAAACTAACGTTGTAATCAAACTATCCCTCTAATACTAAATATTTTGCTTTAATAGTTTAACTTTTCTTTAAAATATAAACGTGTATATTTTTTAACAAAAATTTCATTGATTTTTAATTTTGTTTACCTTTTTTTTACATTCACTGGAACTGAATTTTTTCACATGAGATTCACGATTGCTTTTTCCCCTTCGAGGGGAATGAAAATTTCATTGGAACAAAAAGTCCACTTGTTTTTCACGATAGGGGTGATTATGTTTGTATTTTTTTCCTGACCAAATTTATGGCTAATTTTCGGGATAGTATTTAAATCTGTATTAAGTTAATTTTCATATAAACTTAAATCGTATTTAAATACAGATTGATTTTTGGAGTTTTATTTCAAGTCTTATTTATATAATATTAAAAAATATCATAAAAAAGTGTATTTATTTACAAGGTGGTCTCATAAAACAGCTCTCTCTTTTAGCTTTGCCTGTTGTTGTTGTATTGTTGTGAAATTGACTCCACCTTGCTAAGTTATTACAATGGAAACTTAAGTTTAATTTAAATGTATCAGCTTGGTGAATTAAGTTACATTTAAGTGCTTAGTGAAGAATAGAATTTTGTATGTATTTAAAACGGTTTTTAATATAAATGTTATATAATATCAAACTCTAAAAATTGGCCGTTAAAATATTTTTTTTAAAAATAAGAAGAAACATTATAATAAGAAATCTCCAAAAATCCCCAAATTAAAATGTTAAGTAAAACAAATATTTTATTTTGTTTGAAGCAGCTGGTTTCGGCATGTTTTTAAAATTTTGTTTTATGCGATTTCAGTGAGGAATTACAAGCAGAACAATATGCTGTATTTGAAGACGAATGAGCCAATTAATAAGAATTAAGAGCTTGCTCAATCGGTTTCAGCCATCCTTAAAATCAACAATTAAAATACATTTATAAATATATTTATTTAATACTTCAATGCATTCTTTTTCCAAAACTTTATTAGCCCTAACCGCGAAAATAACGTAAGCCCCAAAATTCAAATTTTACAGGACAGAGTTTTTTTATTTTATTTCATATAAATTGTGTATGAAATTTTTCGCTTACGATTAAATTGTTCTTCCTATAAGCTCGTAAAGGTACCTCATGTGACCATGACATTTAAGGAGATGATGCCGGAATTGCCAATTAAGTCATTTATTAAATTGAAAATGATGTCGCTTACATTATATTCACAGTTAGGGCTCGATATTGTCCTTCATATTTACTTATATTTGGGGAAGACATACTTGCTTAAAAATTGTCTTTAAAAAATTAAAAATTGTATGTGTTGTCAACGGTTTTAGATTATTTTTTTAAATTCTTCTTTTTTTTAAACAATCACTCAGGAATAATAACATAAGTTTATTAAGTGCCTTTTACACACTCGACAAAAATGGTTATCTCTATTAGGACCCTTTACACCGCATTCGTTGTTGATAAGAGTAAGATAAAAGTTTTGCTACTTTTTTTTTTTTGATATTTTATAAAAAAGACAAAGAAAAATAAGCGTAAATAATAAAAAAAAGGTAAAATACGATATATTTAAAATGTGTAAAATCCCCAAAAAAAATCCCCAAATGAATTTCTTTGTCCTTTTTGCTCGCATGCAATCCCCAAGTCTGGCAGCCCTGCACCAGAAATCCCTGCTAGCATTTGGGTGATTATTTTTGTAAAATTAAACGTTTAATTGATATTAATAACTTGTTAACTGGTGCAACTTAATATTGTCAATTAAACGCTTAATACAATTGATTAAAAGTTTAATTCATTTGATTAAACGTTTAATTCACTTGATTAAATTTTTAATTAAAACAAATTTTATTTTTTATTAATGCTTTTACTAGTGCAACATTTTTTTTCTGTGTTGTTTTAATCAACATTTTTTATTTATTTTTAGTTAAATGCTTTAAAATATTTTAACATTTTGATAAAAAAAAAAACAATGAAAGTAATTGTTTTATAAAACTTCTCATGTGTTTTTTATAAATCTTAATTATGTCGTTCGATCGTTTATGCAACAAACTGCCTATAATTGTCTTATCTGTTTGCTTTTTTTTTAATTATGTATATGCCAAAGAGTTTTCCGTTCATTATAGTTTGATATCAGCTAAATAAGAAACGTGTTAAAATTATCACCGCTCTGTTAACAGATGGGTTTGCTAGGGGTTTATCCTTTAAACATAATAATAATTTTAACACGTACCATTCCTTAAGAATTGGGCGCCTATTTTTTACAATTTTGCAACCACTGCCACGCATATGTTTCTTATTTAAACCAAACAAGGGAAATTTTCTAATTGTATCCTGCATACGTTATTTTCCTTTGACTTTTTAAAATTCAACAAAAAAAAGGTAGATTTTCTTTCCTTCCAGTACAAATATTTATACATTTGGGTGAATTTGTTTCGGAAACAAACTAAGAATTTCGCACGTGTGTTAGCCCGCATTTTAACAAGAGGTGTTGTCTTCTGCAAGGAAATTTCGTAGGCTGTTAAACATATTAAACAAAATTTTACACCAAAAAAATTTGAGTAAAAACCAACAAACAAATTAACATATTTCTAAAAATCCTGTTAATAAACTTTTTTATGGAAAAATTTCTTTCTATTTATTTGATTTTGTTAAGAAAAACTATTTTTATTGTTTGTATTTAAGCCACTTAGAAGAAAAAAAATGAGAAACAAATTGTAACAAAATCGTGAGAAAAAGTATTTCAACTTCTTTTCTTTCCTTTTACAGCTAAAAAAAAAAAAACTTTTTTTCATATTCAAACAATCAAGACAAAAAATGGAATAAAAAAGACAATCAGAAGACAAACTACACCTTTTGAAAATCGTGACATCACATCAAAAGTTTGTCATTAAAAATTTCGTTAATAATTTGTTTTAAGGGCATTTATTGTTAAGCGAAACTACTACGACGTTGAAGAGACTACTTTGCTACTTCTCTATCTTCTGATTTACAAAATGTAAGGCAGAGTCTTAAAGGAAGCAGATCTTACTAATGATATATTTTGTTAAAAAAAATGTCATGTTTCAAATGTTTCTCCTAATTTTTGTCTATAATTTTTCTGGCTTAAATCAAATGCAGTTTATTTATTTTAAAATTAATAAAGTTCCTTTACATTCTGAGAACTAAATAAGCTAAATATATGAAGATATAATATATGTTTATATTTTACTGTTATATTAATGATATTCTAGACCACAAATCGACTGTTTTAAACACAAAAATCTTAAAACGTCAAATCGCAAAAATATTTTTGATTTCATATGAATCACATTTTGACCAAAAGGTTTTTATTGAGTACATGATAATTCCTGGGATCGCCGAAACTCTCACTTTTTTGAAATATAACGGAATGATTTGAAAGTAACTGAGAAATAAATGGTGTTTTTTGTTAACGTATAGAACTTCCGATAGTTTATCCCTAAAAACCAGTTGTCATACTTATAAAGAGCATCTGACTTTTTTCAGTACATTTTAGAAAATCAGCATTCACAATTATTTCCAAAATCCGCGCTTTGTTCGGCAAACTTATAGAGCACTTCGTCAAGTTTACGGTGCGCATAGTCGTCCATCTCAGAGGCTTATACTTAATACTATGGATCGATTCATAACCACAATTACTCTTTTAGAACACATTCATCCAAATCTATAAGCACTTGAATTTATCGATCCATCTCCCATCTTAGCAACTCGGTCTCTGTCCGTCCGCTACTTGGAATATTTTAAAGAAAGTTCTTGGTCCACATGTTTATTATATCCAACTGGTGCAAGAATAAAAACCAGCGGACCATTAATTTCGTCATGTCTTCGGTGAATGGGCTAAGAGACAACTGAAAGTTGGCCCAATTTTTTTATCGTCAAATCATCTTTAGAAATTTTGTTAAATTCAGGCTAAACGGGTATGCACAATCCTCATGAGACTCCATTACACCTCGAAAAAATCACTGTTTGGTGCGATTAACATGCCAAAGGCGTCATTGGTTCATTTGTCTTTAAAGCAAAACCGGTGCCAACATTACCATGAATGGCGAACGCTACAGCCAAATGAGGGTATTATGAGTTTGTGCAGATGTGTGTAACACTTAACCGATCTTTAAGTATACCGATCGAATTAGAATCTCTTTCTCAGTCGATCTAACCATATTCTTCCGTCCGTCCAGCTGCCTAGCTAGCTGGTTGTCTGTCCATGCTGTGCGCAAAGTACAGGTTGCAATTTTGAATATGTCTTGATTAAATGTGCTACAAACAAATATCATAAGGACGAAACCAATTAAGTATGCTAAAAATCGGTCCATAACTTCACATGCCATCATACAAACTTCTTTTTCGAATAGTCTTTGTGACCATTAGCTGTCTTTTTATGTTGGTATTTATATAAAATTTGGCTTAATCTTGTTGAAGGTTTCGACTTTCTTAGGAATTTTTTCGGGAGTCTTAACAGTCAATTTCTTTATGATATTGTTGTGTTTCAGAATAACTTGCAACTTAGCCTTGCGTTTGCATTGTAAACTCCTGACAACATCGTCATGATGACAGCCAATTTCGTTTGACAAACGGCCCAACAGTACTTGCGATAAGAGTGCCAAGTCAAGATGTGCAAAGCGATGTGTTCCCAGACACGTCGATGCTTATCGTAGGGCAATGGGATATCATCGAAGATACTGAGACAAGCCAAAGCAGCCTCTTACAGCTTTGTAGAAAATTCTGAAAGGAGCACGGAAGTGGAATAAGCCACGGACAGGATTAATATTGAAACGATTGCGCAAATATTCTAATTACTTAATTTTGCTTCTGTAAAAATGTCCAGAGAGGATCAATTCTTCACAACGGAAAACGACAACTTTGCCAACTGGCAAAAGGTATTTGGCAACGACGGAAGCCAAGCGACCGACCAAGTCGCTGCTCTATTCGTCAAACTAGTCATGTTTAACAACCGCACGGAAATAAATGGGCTTGGTTGACTACATTTTCTTACATGTTTGAAAAGAAGGCTGATCTTTACTGTGTTACCATATATATTCGACCTTGGCGGTCCCCACAACTACTCCGAAAAAGATATAATGAATTCATAGTTTTACATTCTGTAACTAACTGTAACCAGAGATGATTTTTTACCATTCTCAATACAAGAAGTTGTGGAGTAGTCTAATACATGGATTCACTACATTTATCGCAACATGAACCGATCGTACTACGAGGCAGCAAAAACACTACTTACAGTCAGCTTCTCCTAAAAAATTTTTAAACAATCTGCATACAATTTTTCTAAAGATGATTTTCAAGCCAAAAAAAAAAAAGAATTCATACAAATATATATTTATGTACAATTATTATGATAATAATATTTTATTTGTTTAACAATTGTTATTAGATTATTGTTGCTGTTGTTGATGGTGTTTTTTTTTCTCCTATAAAACTAACATTATTTCCCTTTATCCGTGTTACCATCACTATTGTTAAAAAAAAATCAGCGATTTTATAAATTTTTTTAACAGTTTTTTTTTTACATTTCAGGTATTGTTTATTTTGTCATGAAGTTTTTCTTTAGTTTCATCTTAAATATTAAGGGAGATTCAACTTCCTAAAAGCATTAGTGAAGAAGAAAAAAACATAAAAAACTTAAATAAAATAATAAAAGAAATATGAATAAATAACAATAAACTACTTGTTGCTTTTTTACACTTTGTTCAAAATCACAATCACCAAACATCAGCAGTTGAAAATTATACAGGGCAAACGTGGCAGGGATTTATGACTCAGGTTGCACTATTGTATTGCAAATACAGACTGACTGCTCCACACGCTTTTCAGTACTTCGTTACACGAGTGTTTCAAATGACAATTGTGTTGATTTGTGAAGATCATTAAAAGCAAACAGCGCTACGGTTTGTTGAACTTTTCAATTGAGATTTTAAGTACATAATAGAAAAGATTTTGTTTATTGTGGATTGTTGTAAAATAGAATCTTTTGGAAAGACAAGTTCACAAATTTGTCATCTTGATTGTAGAAATAGTCATTAAAATTATTAAGTTAAATAAACAAATGAAAATTTTTTCCTAAAAAAATTAAAATAAAATGGAAACAAACATTTGTAGAATGCAGTAAAGTTTGAGCAATTTGCAAAATTCGCTTATGTTGACAAAAGATTTTATAATAAATTATTTAAAAGTTAACAACTTTGGTTTTTTCTGAAAAAAGAGAATCCTCAATCAATTAAAACTGACCTTAATACAATTTAGTACTGTTTTACAACAGTTTTTTATTGAAACAGATAAGTAAATTATTTGCAAAAAACAACTTTTTGTTTTGTCAAAAAAATTCATAATATCGAGCTTTTACCGCAACAATAGCTTAAGCGACATCAATTTAAATTTTTTTTTTGTTGTAATAAAAAAATTAATTGGGAACACTTGCATCCTCTCCTAAAATATCATGGTCTCTTTTACGATTTTATAGCAAAATCAATTTTAGCTTAAGCGACAACCTTCATACAAAATTTTTGTGAAATAAAATATAAAAAAAAACCTTCTTCTGTAAAATTGTTTTTTGTCGCTTAAGCTTTTTTGGCACATTGGTTTCATATAACTAAAAAGCGTTTACTCTAGATTATTTCTAGTTTGCTAGCGATCTTTAAGAGCTGGTAACACTTTGTTTTTTTTTTTAATGCCTTTAAAATTAATAGCTCCATATTAATTTAAAGCCCTTTTTAAGTGGTCACATCTGTGATTAGTTTTGTCTTATTAAATCAATTAATAAGATAATATTAAAATCCAAAATGTGTTTAGATGTATTCAAATTTAAATCCGTCTTGAAAGACGTTAAATCAGTGTCCATGTTCTGTAACGTTGCACAATGTTTCAAACACCTACTTTTTCCGTCCGAAATTAATAACTTTGAAAATATTAAACTTTTTAACGCAGATAAATCTAAGGAAAAATTAACCCATTGGTGACCAAAAAAAAAATTGTTTTAAAAAATCATTTTACTTTAGTTTTCAGTTAAATTGATTGTATCAGTGAACTGCAATTCATTTTCCAGACACATTTGACTGAAAATATTTATTTAAATAGGGGATAAAAATTCGCCTTGTTCGTAGTGGTATCTTCATCCATATTTCCATTTATATCATTGAAGCTCAGAAGCTTTATAACTTCATGTGGAAGGTTGTATTTCCATCGTTGGAGCATCCGAAGCCACCAACTTTAGGCATATCCAAACGAAGACCCAGCTCCCTACAAAAACCATGTTGAATATCTTCTTTTCTCTTTGAAACTTTAAGTTTGTGATACTCTGGCCGTATTTGCCATTTTTCTATTTTACATTTATAGCCTAAATGTAAAATGAACTCAAAAAACGGATCCAACAATGTAACGAACTTAGTCCCAATTTGATGTTAAACTCTTTTGCACGAAATCTTTCACATGAACAATCAGTTATACTTAGTTGGCGTCGGACCACAGATAGGACAAGTTTGAGTTGATTTAGTCCCTGACAAAATATTTAAAACTTTTCCATCTATTAATGTTAGATATAACTTGAACGATATGCGTACCGTTTTTCCATTGCCAATATGTATAAGTAAATTTTGTAAAGCATCAATTTCTTTGTATCCGTAACTAATGTCGAAAACTATCAAAAGAGATTACATCGTTACGTTTTAAACGTCATAATATTCTACTCGAAGCCGGTATAAAATTGCAGACGTTGAGAACGCCCATTACCCTACCGTAGACGTCGACCAAAATTTACAAACATTTTAAATGTGTTTAACGACGGCGGCGAAAATACATCCGTTTGCTACGCCAAATAATGTAAATTGCGACTTTAATGTTTGTTGCCTACAAAAAAGATTTGAAAACATTCGTATTTTTTTCCAAAATGTTAAAAGCAAAATAATCAACCATTACAAAAAACACACAAGAACAAAATGCTTACTTACCCTTTCCGTGTTTTTAATCATTGCATTTTGCATTTTTAATATATTTTTTTTAGTGTTAACATTTTTTTCTCACGCCGTTTTTATACGTGAGTTTAAAGCGGAGACTTTCTCACAAAAATTTTACAGACACACTTTTTCTGTAAACTGGCGAGTAATTTCCATACGAGACGGCTTTTACTCTTCAAAAATGTTAAAGTGACAGTTAAATGAGAAGTTTGTTTCAATTAATGGCATTTTTCTTAAATTCACACATTTCAGTCGAAAAGTCTCTTTCTTAAAAAGTAGAAAGAGCTAAACAACAATCTTTGCGTTTTCAGGAGCGTAGTTTTAAATACCTAAAAAAGCATCTGATATTTAAAGTGATCTGTCTCAAAGATGGGGCACAGTTTGCCTTCTTGGTCTCCGTGAAAAGTTCTGGCTCTTAGCAGACTGAAAATAATAGGAAATTTGCATAAAATTTAGTCATAAGGGCTCATAAGGGACTCATGCTTTTGCGAGCTATTCGTCAAGTCTAACCTAATTTAGCTATGTATTTTTGACTGCCTGCCTGCTATTGACATGACTTAGGAGCTCGTAAAAATCCTTGACAATCCTTCCAGAATAAGTCCCTTGACACGATTTTATTATTGTTGAAAATTTACTTAACAGGACAATTGTTGAGCCTTGATAAAACAAGTTAAAAATTAAAATTTTTTGGAATTTTTCACAATTGTCTTCTTGCACTCATTACACACTTATTACACATTATTAACAAAATTTGTCCAAATTATATAAAAAATCTTAAGGAAATTAAAGAGCCAAAGGTAGAAATGCAAGTAAAAGAATCCAAAATCTACTCTTGTTAAAATTTTAATTTAAAAAAATCCAAGTTAAAATACAGTAGTTCATGTATTTCACACCATATAGTCACATATTTAACACAGTCATTGTAGCACAACATTTCAGATAAATACAACAACGACATCTAGGTTAACAAACATACACTACCACACCATACAAATTCCTAGAAATTTTAAAAACATAAAAGCATGTGTTTCCAAGAAAACATGTAATGAATGTATGAATGTTTTTAATTTAAAATTCTTACTTTCCTTAACAACGACAAAAGCACCCATCAATCATTTCGACATGTCCCCGAAATCAAAAACAAAAAGCATGTATTTAACCAGGAGTTCAGAAAATTTGAATAGTCAAAAATATTTAACAAACTCCAACTGGAATTCCAAAAAGATGATTTTAAGGACAAGCACATTTATGTGTGTATGGCATAAAGTGTTTACAAAACAAAAAATATGTGTCATGACATAAAATTGCATACACACACACACACAGGACATACACACAAGTTAAATTCAATTTCGTATAAAAGAAAAATAAGGTCAACAAAATCATGAACTTTACACAAGGATACCAGTAGAAAATGTAGGGTAAATATGAAGTACACACGTTTAATGAAAAACAATTCAGGATAAACAGAAAAATAAAGGATGCTATCAAAAGGGTGTTTTTTGTGAAAACCATCCAGCAAAAAAAAAACAAAATGCCAAAAATATTCTCAATGAATTTAGTTTACTCAATGTAACGAGCAAACAACATGACGGGGAGTTTGAAAAATATTTTATTTGGAGTAGGGATGGTACTGGAGGTATATTTATACATTTTTCTGTTACTGTTTACATGAACATTTTTGTGTAGGTACAATTTTGTTTCATACAATTACATATATGTTATTATGTTTTGTATAAAAGCTTTTTTGGCGCTAGGATTTAGATTTTGAAATTTGTGGGAATTGGTACAATAATTCCTTAAAAAAATGTTTCTCATAATGATACTTTAGCCTTAATAGATACCTACTCAATTCTAACCCCAAAGGTAGAAGTCGTAACCCTGTTACTGCCGATATTTGCCTATATATAACCTAATCATCTTTTAGCGATTGGGTTTATTAAAATTTACATTTTTATAGGATATCCTGAGAATGGACAATCTCCAATCCAGAATAACACAAAACGATTTTAGAAACATCAACAAGATTGAGATATAACAAACCTCTTACACCGATGACAAAACTTGGCATAAGAACACGAAATACGATTGGACAATGGACGTCAGAGCACTGAGAGAAACATACATATTGGCACAATTAGAAAAACAAATGAAAATATATGGCTTAATGGGCATAGTGGTTAAATTACAACGCCAAATAGCAATAAAGTTTAGTACTTTTACAGTTCTGTTTAGAAAATAATAGAAATTGATTTCAATTAAAAATTTTGTGATATTATTTAAAAAAAGTATTAAAAAAAACAGAAGTAAAGAAGAAAAAAGTAAAAAAAATTCAAAAGATAACACTGCGGGGTAGCCGTTTTGCGGCCTGGAATTTAATTGCAATTTTTTATTAATTTGAGGCCGCTTATTTCCAATGGAATCCCCATTTTTCTCTTTCAGCTCTTCTTTTCGAGATATGTATACCGTTATGTCCAAAATTAAGGCACGTGCACCACATATATTGGAATAACTTACAAACTGTTGACCATATACTGATAAAAATATAAAAATTTGGAATGAAAACTACAGACAATTTAATTAAATAACCACAATACTAATTATAATTATTTACAAAACTAATTAAATTTGCACCAGTAAACAAATTAATGGTATCGATCAAATATTTTTTGATATTTACAACATGTTCTTCAGTAATGTTTTTGATAAAAGTAAACGTTTAATTCACTTGATTAAATTTTTAATTAAAACTGATGTTATATTTGATTAAGGGTTTAATTGAAAAAAAAAATTCGCGAGTGCAGCAAGAGCGGAATTTGGTATAGGAATAATATTAAGAATAAGAAAAGAAAAGCCCTATGCTCCATTGTGGAGTAAAGAAGGACAAAGAGAGACAACTCGGAATACCCAGAAAAATATGGTTCTATATGTTCAAAGACAGCTCATACTTATTGTTAACGCAATCATACTTTATGATTGAATCAGTGCCTTTTAATTTTAATTTGCATGCTTAAAATTAAATTGTGTCTTTTTGAACTGCAAGCTAAATTATTACACCTCGTAAAAAGAGTGAAAAGACAAGCTGGAAGTCACAAACTGTTAAAAACTTTATTTGACATTATTAGAAAACCTTTTGAAAAAAAGCACAACCCGAAAACGCCAATAAACGGCTACACCCTCACTGAAGCCGATGATCAACTGAGCAGATGGAAGGAGCACTTCGAGTGTATCTTAAACCATACATGCGAGATGGATATTGCACCACAAAACATCGCAGCGCAAATTCCCCACGTTGCAAACCCTATGGAAATTATAAGTAAGGATATCCCCATGATGAACGAGATAAAACCCGCAATCAGCCAAAACCGCAGGCATAGACAATTCACCAGCGGAATAAAAAATGCGACCCTCTACATCGCTGAAATACTTAATCCACTGTTAAGGGTAATCTGGAATACAGAGACGATCCCCACAGAATTGAAAGAAAGTTTGATAATAAAACTTCCCAAGAAAGGTGACCTCAAATTTTGCAGCAACTGGAGAGGAATCGATTTGACACCAGCGATTTGTAAAATCTTTAACAAAATTATTCTTAATTATGTGTCGAACAAATAAACAACCTGCGCCTTATAATATGTAGAACAGTGGAACGAGTTCAAAACAACATTATCGGGCATGTTCTAGAAATCGAAATGAAGTGAAACTCAAATCGAACCAGATTTTAAGTTCAATTATTTACAAAATGGCCGTTGTGTTTCATAGATTTTAAGAGTTGTTCTTGGTACTCAACAAATAAAATTGATTAAATGGAATATTTTTATGAACTTTCAGTACAGGGTCGTTTTTAAAATTTGCTCGATTTCAAATCCACTTCATTTCAATTTCAAGAAAAAAATAAATCTTATAAAGGTACAAAACACCGATTCAACCATGACGGTTTTCCACAACGGAAAAACCAACCCGGCCTTCAAAACCATCAGCGACGTAAAACAGGGATGCGTGCTTTCCCTACTCCTTTTCATAACCACACTTGACGAAATATTGGCAACCTCAGTAAGTCAAAACGTGAGTATCCCATGGAGACTTGATCATAACCTCGAAGACCTCGAATACGCTAACAACATCGTGCTAATTGTAACTATTAAGAAAAACATGCAAAGGAAAATAAACGACCTAGCCAAGCAAGCTGCAAAATATGGCCTACGTATAACCGTATAAACGCAAAAAACGAAATGCATGACTACTAAGCCAAACCGAATGCCTGTATTTCATCTCATCGTCAGACCTATTAAGAATGTCAGCAGCTTTTGCTACCAAGACAGCAACATTAACCCGAGCTAGGGAGTAACTGAGGGCATAGATATGCGCAGCCGAAAAGCCAGAATAGCATTCTGCAGCCTGAAAAATATTTGGTTCTCTGGTGCACTCTCTGTGCAAATCTGAAATTTACATGTATAAAGCCTGCGTCGAGTCCATTTTGCTATATGGTTCCGTAATGGCTAGTAAATCAATTCATTAAGAACAAACTGCAAGTACAAGTTATACTTAAGGCAATAGACTGTAGTTAACACAGAAAAAATTATTAGTAGTTTATTATCAATTAAAAATATTATTTAAAAAGTATTTTAACTTAATTATTGTAATAATTGAATCAATTATTTTTTTTTTTGTTGAAAGAAATTTAAAAATATAATTTTGATTTAATTAACATTTTAGTTGCTTTGAAATAAATTTTGAATTAAAATAATAATCAAATACCAAAAAGTTATTTCGTTTAAAATAAAATAATTTAAACTTGTGAAATTGTTGTTGGAAATTGTTAAAATCAATCAACACATTGTTTGAAACGGCAAAGTTTTTTGATCATATTTTTAATTAAAAATATTGTTTATTGAAAAAAAATATTCAAAATATTAAATTTTTACAATTTTTAGTAATCAATATAATCATTTTGGTAAAAAGAGCAAAATCAACAAAAGGGTGATTAGAGATAATTTTTAATTTTTTCTGTGAATCCTAACAAATGCCGCTTTATAAGGCTTCATAAGGTTGAACATAACAATTTTGGCATAACGATTCTTCCATACGTACGGAATAAAAGAGATTCATATTTAATCTAAACACAACAAGTATTTAGGGGCAAAGTTAAAGTAAAATAGCCACTTACCCTTCAAACATTTTTGAAATTTTTTGGCGATTGCTTTTTGGCGATGATAACGCGATCCCATTCAGGGAATACGAATCGCTAACCATCGCCTACGCCTTACAACTAGGCGATGAATATGCGAGCGCACACAAGTAGCGGAAATCATCAGTGTTTTTTTATAACTTTCGATAGAATTTTTTTTTCTTGTTGTATTGTTAAGGGAACGGGAAAATAAATATTTGGTTTCAAGGGAAATTAGCAAAATTGTCATTCCAGTTGAGCAAGTGATTTGTGAAAGATATTTTATTGAAATTCATATAAATAATATAACAATTTCCATCGCCGAATCATCGCCGGCAAGTTGTCTAACATCGCTGCGATGCATCGCGTGGAAGCTAAATGCGATCCTCTGGTGAATCGCGAAAACGTTCGCATGTGTCAGCCACGCGAATCGCCAGAGGATCGCATTTAGCTTCCACGCGATGCATCGCAGCGATGTTAGACAACTTTCCGGCGATTCGCGGGCGATGATTCGGCGATGGAATTTGTTTGCAGGGTATGCTCGTATGAGAGTTTGAAAATTGGCTTTTACTGGTATAAATCTTTTGTTTTTTTTTTACTTTTTATAATAAAACAAGCAAATAAGTACTTTTCAAGAATGAAAAAGTACTATTTTTCAATGATTTATTTAACCTCCTTTTAATTGCCATTTTACATCCCTTATTAGGCATTAAACAAAAACTATACACTCAGAAATATATTTGTCTACTAAATATGGCAGTTAAGTCCATGCGCAGTTCTGCTGTCTTCTTTCTTAAAACTTCTGTTCTCCCATTATATGAAGGCGCCAAAATTCTATATTTTTACACGTGTGTTTGATTTTTCATAGAAACTTATTTTTTTATATAGTAGAAGTACATACAATAAGGTCCTTTTAAGAATTTAAAAGCACGTGATAAAACTGGTTTTTTTGGAGAGTTTGAGATTTAACAAAAGGATATTTGTGGCTTTCAAGTTCTTAAAGTATAAATTGAAATAATTTAATTCAATGTCAATCGCAACAACAATAACATATAATGGGAAATAGCAATACAAGTGAATGTGTGTGTGTGTGTGTATGTGTATGTTTGCGTTAGGATAATCCCCAAGTTTTAAGTTTAACTATTTGAAAAAGAGAAAATAATAACTTTATGTATATCAATTTGTTTTATAAAATAGAATTAAGAGTAGATTTTGTTTCTCAAATGTAACAGGCTCACAACATTTTTAGCTGCGAGAGAGAAGAGCACTAGAGATTTCTACGCACTTTTATAGTTTGTGATGTAAATACCAAAAGTTTCGTACAACCTCACAGCTGTGGAATTGCCAAAACAAACACTGTTGTGATGATGCTGTGATAAAAAAAAATGTACAAGAAAAATTGTGTTTCACAAGTTTGAATGTACCACAAGCATATTGTCAGTCGCTGATGTAGTAACAGGATACATAAAATTTTTTCAGCTTTACAAACTTTATACTTTTAAAATAGAATGTTTCAAAGTTCAGTTATTTTTTAAACCTATCGCCACTGATAGGTTTTTGTGATGATTTTAATTTAATATGATTGATTAAATGAAATTTTGATGTAACGGCTCAATGTGATAACTTTTCTCAGATATTGTAGTGAAAAATTGTTGTTTCCCGGATTCTGTTACTTTCTGGTAAGGCGGAAAAAAGTTTGAAATTTCCAGAATCCCGGATAGTGTTTACTTTAGCACATTTTCCCGGTATTTCAATATTAAGATTTAAAAGATTTAAACTCTTCGTTGAATCACATGATTAAAAGTCAAAACAATATCGCCGAGTACAATATAATACCGATTAATAGTGTGCTGTAAAAAAGTAAGTCAACATATTGAAAATCTACTGAATCGTTAATACCCTCCACCAAGAGTTCGAATATTTCAGATGTGATCTTTACATGGTATCTATGAAATTAAAGCCAATCTTTATAAAACCTGACCTAACGATATTGAAGCTTTTGTCTAGTTTAAGCAAAATATCTTGTTCGAAAATAAACAGTACATTATTTAGTGTTCGGCTCTCACACCCAAGAACGATATATTTGTTTTAGTGATTGTGTAGACGAACGCAAATCTTAATACCGTTCGTAACTATTTTCAAGAAAGAACCAAACATTATATAATGTTCTGCTCTTCGTTAAAAAACAGAACAATTGTAGTGATACTGTAGACAAACATTATATTTTAATGTTCTATAATGTTTTTTTTACATTGATAAAGAAAGAAATGTACAAACAAACATTTTTAGCAACGACCGCACCACGAACAGCTTGTGTGTGTAGTGTGTATATGTCTTGTTTGTGTAAAATTATTTTGCTGGCTTTTTGTTTTTTTTTTCGTATGTATATTTTGTGTTCTTAAAAAAATTTATAAAAAATAAGCCGAACCGAACACAATGAAGTTTGTGGATTTAAAAAAAACCCCCGAACGGAAATAAATGTTTTCATCTTCTTTTCATCTTTGATAAAAAAAACAGTATTATTCTTGTGTTCGAATGATGACTGACAAGGAAACGATATTTTTTTAATGATTTTCTACACAAACATGCATGGCATAAATCTGTTACGGTACTAGCGGAATTTGAATGATTTCCCAAAGTCAACTTTATATGAGGCCAATGGTAAATTAAAGACCGATCATATGAAACTATGAGATGCTGAGTTTTCGAGCGTTATTTGCAATGTCTTAGGCGTGCCAAAGTATTTTCCGAGAGTGGGATTTATATAGGGCATATGGTAAATTATGGACCCATCTTTAAGAAATTTAGCAGTCTGATTTTTAATCTTATAAATCTACGATAGACTAAATTTTACTTAAACAGCTTTATCCGTTACGGTTTTAGGCGTACTATAGTGACCTATAGACCGATCCTTACATTCTGATTTCTAATCTTATGAAACTACACGCAGAGAAAAAACATGGTTGAAGTATGGCTAAAAAAACATATTATGGTCCCTGCAGTGGCATACAACAAACTTTTGTTTTTTGATTAATAATATTTTGTTTATTTTTAACAATAAAATGTTTACCTCCCTTGAACCTTCAAATATGAATGAATTTAACAATATAATGTTTTAATAAAATAAAGATACAACAATACACATAAACATAATATAGTTACCCTAGCCATATTGTTAGCACGGCAAATATATTCACTTCATCCAAAAGCTATAACCATTTTATGGTTGCCTTCAAACATGTTATGGTTAATATTTAATAGCAATAATATGTTCGAAATAATTACGTTTTAAAACATTTTATGTTTAATTTTAAATTTCAAATAATATGATTAAAAAGCAACAACATTCTTGTCGTTTGCACTTTACAATAGTTGCTTAGTTTGCTTAAAATTCTCATTCATTTTATTTTAATTATTGTTTAAAATAGATAAATTTAATAGACCAGAAAAAGGTCGCCACAGGCTGGAATATGAATCAAAGGGGATTTTTTATGAAATTCGAACACCTATCAGGAATAAAAACTTAAATAAAATAATAATTTGACACTTAACAAACAAATTGAAAAAATGGATGAAACAAATAACCACAATTTGGTTACTATTTACCATATTATTGTTAATTCTGACCATAATATGGTTACTTTTGTCAAAATTCTGGTTAATTTTGAAAATAATATGGTTAGTTTTGAACTGTTTATGGTTTTTAATCCAAATTTTGGATTTTTAATCAGGCTAAAGTTCATCAAATTTAATTTTCATTAAATTATTTTTATGAAGAAAGGAATTCACAACATGAAATTAATTAAAATTTATTGATAATTTTTCATGGCTCGAACTCAGGCTTTCACGGATAAGTTGCCCTTACATGTTTAAATTGTAACCACTGAATCTCTTCAGAGGGTTTAGCCCTCTGAATTTATGGGGCCCATAAATTTATTAATACTCAGTGGTAGCAATAATTAGTAAAGAGGCCTATTTAGCAGACACAAGCCCTCCTCGCCGCATTCCATACCTTTTTATTTTTTACACAGGTTTTCATTGGGAGAAAGCCCTTCCACACTCACTTTAATTACAACTTTGTTCCCTTCCCAAAGAAGGGAGTAGGGAGGGTAATAAAACAAATTGTATACCTTCTTAAAGAAGCGAACAGCGAATATATACTGAATGATTTGGAAAGACTTTTAAATAAATGTATACCTTCTTGAAGGCATAGTTCTGAAGGCAGCATTTCATATGAAGCGAATATTTTAGAAAGGTGTATAGAGGCCTCCAAAAAAAACCTGCACTTGCATTCCTTTAAATTTTTCATATAAAACGAATTTTTGGAAAATTTAATGAGAATCGGGGTATTCTGCCACCAATTCGTGTTAGTTTTTGTAACAAAAATATTAGTTTTTTAGGGATGTTGTTCTACATTTTGGCTTATCAGTCTTTAGTCTCAAGACTGTACCAATTGTACTGAATTTCAATCCCATTCTGCATAGGAAAACTAGAAGGAATTCGAAACCAACATTGTTCTTTTCTGTTAAGTCTTTCAAAAGTGGGCATGTTTTCAACAGACGGACAAGACTAAATCGACTTAGAATTACTCAAGGACCCAGAATATGCATATATACATTATGGGGTCTTAGATGAATATTAAAAAAGTCTCACACGAAATGGCAAACTCAGTACACTCTCATTCACCTCAAAACTTTTAAGGCAATAGGCTTTAAGCTTTGTTCACAATGGGAGTTACAATTTCATTTTTTCCTATTTTACATATTTCTTCCCAAGGGTTTCATATATTTTCCTTTAAATTTTCGAACAAAAATGTAACTAAAGTTTTTTTTTAAAGTATCAGCCAATTGTAGTCGGTACTGTAAGAAAAGATAAACTCACTATTTATTGTTGTTGTTTTTGTTTAAGCTTTGATATTGTTACAAGTAAAACTGAGGCTTATAATTCTTTTTCGCTTAACTAAAGATATTATGCTTTTCTTAAATCTTTGGACGAAGTTTCCTGACGATCTGGCTTAAACAACCAGTAAAATACGCATAGGAATAGCTTATCCCTTCAACAATAAATTTTATGGTGTTTTCTTTTCTACAAAAATTGTGCCTTTTTTTTAAAAAAATGCAATTTGGTGTCTGTTTCTTAAAAATTTTGCTTCCGAAAAGCATGAGTTTTTTAGAATAAAACAAGCCACCCTTTTCGGGAGCAAAATTTTTAAGAAAAAGACACCAAATTGATTTTTTTTTTAAAACAAGGCACATTTTTTTGTAGAAAAGAAAACACCATTAGTTTCTCAATAGTATGAAATGGGAATTTAGCACATTTGAAAGAAACCTTGAAAATGGTTTTTTTTAGTTTTGAATGAAAATTTTAACAAAATGTTTTAAAAAATTATAATAAACATAATATTGTTGTGGGCAAAATTTGCAAACGGTTTCCTAATACAAGATATGTGAGTTTGTGAAAATAAATTGTTGGTACATTTTGAACATCAGCGAAAATGTTCCTGCCTATTGTGAACGAAGCTTTAAGCCTATTTTTTACACACTCACACATTTTGCATTAACAACTGAAACAACTGTAATATATTTCTACGAGTATAACACAAACTTAACATAATATCCTAAATATGTCTGTCACAAAGCAAAAATTTATCACAGTGATAAACATTTTTCTCTACCAGGCGTAGAAAATATAAAGTAACTGTGAGACCAATAAAAATTTCTTAAATAATTCCCCACTTCTTAAACAAAAATACATAGTTAGTTTCCTCTTTTTCTAGTCACCTATTGCAAAAAAAAAATGCTGAAATCCCAAATACATTTTTGTGATGATTTTCTGTATCCTAGAGTTGATTTTTTTCGACTAGCAGGAAAATAAATCATTATTTACAGTTAGCAAAACATGTCGCATTCCCTGCATTTCCTGGAGGAATTTAATGATTTTTCAGATATTTGTTTTTTAAACTTGTTGATTATTGATAAGAATGCCCAGTTTTACAGGCCAACATAAATTTTAGTATTGTACTTAATTTTGATTTACTGCTTTTGTGAAAGGAATTTTAAGGTGAAGTCATCCATTATGATCCCAACAAATTTTTTCTTTGGACAAAAATTTTTTTTCAATTTTTTGTAACGACTGTTTTTGTAAGAGACAACCCCAAATTGGTGTTTACAACAAATTTGTTCGACAAATGCGTGAATTCGCCTTTACTTTTTATCTTTCTTTAAAACAATTGAGTTTTTTAGTTTGAGAATATTTTGCCGCACATAACTAGAAAAACTTATCGGTTTTAAATAGGATGACAGTATCTTTAGTTGGTTGTTGAAAAATATTAAATTTTATTACTGCTTTTCAGAATATTTAGAAACCAAACTTAAGTGTCTTATATTTTTAATAAATGTATATATAAACTGAATTTATTGGCCATGTTTTTTTTTTTTTTTGAGTTCCCTTTCAAGTTTTTTGCCCAAATATAAAAAAAAACTCAAAAGCTTATAATTAAGATTTATTTTTCAAATAAAAAACTATACCTCTTTAACAAGTTCACATGAATCCATCACCAATAAGTTGACTAACAACCACTCCCCAGTACAATGTGAATTCCCAAAAAAAAAAAAAAATAGCAAAACATAAACTATAATTTACTACTGTAGATTACAGCCAATATACGATGTACAATAATACACTTGAGGCTTCTGAGAAAATATTTTTGCAACAATTGAGCACAAAAACAAAGTTAATTGAAAGCCCTTAATTTCAATTAATCTACTTAAAAGAATACAGCCAAAAAAAATCTTTCAAATATTCAACTCTCAGCATTCGCGTTGTAGAATATTCAATGGGCCAGCATTTGTAAGATGTTATAAAGAACAAATTGCTAAGAATTTGAAAATAACAGCCTTAAAATAGAGCTTTAAGTGATATTTCATCATCATCAGCTGCAACAGCCGCTGCTGCCTCACAATCATTTTGCCAAAGAAGTCTGCAAAGTGCTTATAAATAATGTAATCGAGAAGTTTGTAGGTAAGCAGTATGTGTGATTTAGTACGAGTGTAAAAGGAAAAGAATCGTATAATGATTTGAACTTCGTGTCCTTTGTATTACAAAATTAAAAAAAAATATTTCTAAATAATGCTGCAAGGTGTTATAGTGTGAGTTAAAAATCTACTAAATGTAGTCAATCACTTAAAGTGGTTGAGGGTTTTTTATTGTACTATTTATTTATTTATGTATTTTTTTATTTTAAACATGTAGTATGGTAAGTAAAAATATTGAATCACAAAAATATTAAAACTGAATTATTCAATATGTACATTTTCTTATAAGAAAATTAAATTAAGTTATCGATAAATTTTCTATAGAAAATTAAGTTTTTTGATAGCTTTTTTTATAGAAAACTGAAGTTTTCGATTATTTTACCTTAGAAAACTTAAGTTATCGAAAAATGTTGAATAGAAATTTAAAAATGTATATAAATTTTCTATAGAAAATGGAAGTTATAGTAAAAATTTCTATAGAAAATTTAAGTTATCGATAAATGTTCTAAAGAAAATAAAACTTAACAGAAAAGTTTCTATAGAAAATAAAAGTTCGCGATAATATTTTAGAAAAATTAAACATTTCAATAAATTTTCTATAGAATATAAAAGTTATAGAAAATTCAACTTACCGACAGTTTCGAATTGTAATCGATATATATTTTATATAAAATAAAATGTATCGATAAATTTTACACAGGAAATTGAAGTTATCGATACATTTTTATTTGAAAAATAAAGTTAAGGATACATTTTCTAATGAAAATTAAAGTTATCGGAAAATGTTCAATGGAAAATTAAAGTTTTTGATAATATTTTATAGAAAATTAAGGGCATAAATAAATTTTATAAATAAATAGAAGCTTTCGAAAAACTTTCTATGACAAATTTAAGTTGAAGTTATCGAGAATTTTCAAAGAAAACTTATGTACTTGACAAATTTTATAAAGAAAATTTAAGAAGCCGATGATTTTAATTAGTAAAATTTAAGAAATCGAAAATATAAACCAGTGAAATGCGCAAAGAAATAGCTTATCTCTTCAACAATAAATTTCAGTGTTTTTATCTAGAATATAAATTGGGAATTAGGCACGACAGACAAAATCTTTTAAATTAAAAAGTTATCAACAAATTTTTAATAAAAAATTATAGTTATCAATAAATTTTTTACAGAAAATTAAAGTTATCGTTAAAATTTGTATGGAAAACTTAAGTTATCGTTAAGTTTTTTATAGAAAATTTATGTTTTAAGTTTTATAGAAAATTTAAGTTATGTTTAAACTCCAAGAAAATTTTCCGATAACTTTATTGCTTTATAGACAATTTTAGTTTGGATAATTTTAAATAGTAAAATTTAGGTTATCGATTGCAACTTCGATATAAAACATAAATTTTCCATAGAAAATTTTAGTTGTCGATAGATTTTCTATAGCAAAATTGAGAAAGCGTTAAATATTCCATATAAAACTTAAGTTTTCAGAAAAAATCATTAATGCGTTTTACACCTCTGGCAAAGGTGTCGGTTCGAGTAGTATAAGTGTATTTATTGTACATAAATGAATGAATGGTTGAATGATTAGTTAAAGTTACAGCAACAGGTTACTTTACACCTTATTGCATACCAAAACACAATAAAAATCAACTGCAACAACAATAACAGTAACTAGCAATTTTTAAAATCATGGGAAACTGTAGTTGGAAAAACACCACCATCACCACCACTAACATCAACTAACAACAACTTTAAAACAACCACAATTACTGAAAGATCAGTTTCGTTTCCCTCATTCGTATATTTGATTCTTGCATTTCAGTTTGATTTTTAAACTGAAATTTGTTTCTTCTGTTTGTTGTTGAACTTGAGGCTAAAGTTGAATCAACTGAAAAATGTTTGTGTTCGTTATTTTTTGTCGAATAATTGCTCAACGAAAACAACAAAAAAAACTGTAAAACCGTCAAGTTAAAGTAATTCGTTTGACGTGTAAAGCAACAAATGCAACTGCCAGCAACAACAAACCAACTAACTAACAACAACAACATCATTTGAAATCTTTTCTAGCTTGTCTAAAATGTTGCTCGTTTCTAACCCTCTGCAATTTTTGTTCTGTTTATTGATGCTCCTTAGACGACTTTGTCTATATACTGGTGTATCTATATACAACACAAGTAAGCAAATATGCAACATGTTCTTTTGTTGCAAGCTTTTGTATTTTGTTATTGTTGCTGCAGTTGTAAATCGTTGCCAACAGCTAAATTACAGCATTTTATTTAAATTTTGTTGGGTTGTTAATGTTGGTTGCTATTTCTGTTCATTTTTGCCCTCCTCTTCTGGTGATGCCAATGAAATTTAAAAAAAAAAATAAATAAAAAAAAACTTCCCAAATTGGTAAAATTGTTTAGGTTCTTTTTGGTAGTTCGGGCTTAATGTTTGTTGTTAAGAGTTTGTTAAAGAACTTGGAAGGAATGAACTTTTTTCTCTGGGCTGTTGTATGTTTGTATGTGATAATGAAAATTGGGGTTACCGTTGTAACAATTGAACTTCAAAATTGACAATTCCTGCAAACATCTATTTGTAACTTTGATTCTGTAGAGATATTTAAAACAAAAAACCAAATATTGTTAAAAATAATTATCGAAAAAAAAATATATTGGCAGCTTTTCATTAGAGAAACATATCGCTCGTTTAATTTTTATTAAAAAATTTAAAAAAGTTTTATCACTTGCTTAAATTTTCTATAAAAAACGTATCACTTGCTTAAATTTTCTATAAAAAACGTATCGCTTGCTTAAACTGTCTATACGAAATTTATCGCTTGCTTTAATTTTTTATAATAAAAAAATACTTTTTGTATAATTTAAAAAAAAAATGTATCGCTTGTTTTAATTTTCGTAAGATTAGTTATCACTTGCTTCAACTTTCTAAAGAAAGTTACCGCCTACTGGAATTTTCTAGAGAAAATAAATGTTCACTTTAATTAAATTTTATTCCTTCGACCTTTTTTTATATAAAAATAAAAAATTTTTTGAGCTCAAAAAAAATTTTTATGTTTTCTTTAATTTTAACAATAAACATATTTTTATCAATTGCTTTTAAAATATGATTAATTATTTTGAAACTTTTCTGATAACTTCAGTTTTTCTCCTAATATAGTCATGGTAACTCTATTAGCACCCACTAAATAACAACAAGTACAACAATGATGAAAACACAATAATAACTACTAAGCGCATGTGCAAAAATAGACAACAAAAAAT
Source organism: Pollenia labialis (assembly GCA_949318255.1). Taxonomy (NCBI): domain Eukaryota; kingdom Metazoa; phylum Arthropoda; class Insecta; order Diptera; family Polleniidae; genus Pollenia; species Pollenia labialis. The sequence goes on from OX439141.1 coordinate 113,515,782, forward strand.
AAAAAACGTGCAAATACCAAACGAGTCAGGTGCATTTCCATCAAGATAATAATAGACATAGACTTCAGACAACAACAAAACCAGCAAAAAACAACAACACAAAAGTAACAGCAATATAAATAGCAACAATAATAGCAACAACTATGGCGGTGGTTCTTATTATCTATTTAAAAAATAACTAGAGAGAAAAAACTTGCAATAGCAACAGTTGCCATATCGTATCTTGTAACCAACAACAATAGAAACAGCAATAACATTTGTAACAACAACAAACCAATAATCTCTCACACAAATGTAAATTATCAAATAAGCTAAAATTAAGCAAAATGCACGAAAAAATAAGAAAAAAAACTTTTCAACAATTTCCTAAAATCCAATGTTTTGGATGGATGTTTAATGAACCCCCTAAAAACAAAATGCTAAAAACAACAACAAAAACTATGTATGATTGTTTAAAGGCAGTGAATTAAAGAAATGTGTTCGCTGAAACGAATTAGGATAAATTCACCCAGATCCCTATTAAATTAAGAAATAAGGATTAAGCCACAAGACAGCAGACACAATAGAACTTATAAAAAGCACACTAATATTGAAAACCGTCCAAACTGCTTCATGATTTTACCTATTCTCTTGTCCAGCTTACAGGTGCCCTCCTTCATCAATAGATTCTGAAGTGATTGGGCCATAAACATAGCTTTTATTAACTATCCCACATAGGGATTTCTTTGATTTGCATAAAGTATTCAAAATTATTATTTTCGAAATATGTTTAAAAATCGCTTAATTTTTCATAGATAATCATTATATAATATATACGTTATAAATATGCTTGTAGAAGGAATTTTTAGCAATTTGACATTTGTTTGCCCTATCGAAAAAAAATCCAATTTTTCAAACAAAAATATTTATTTAAGTAAAAAATTCTAGTAAATCAACACACCGATTTTTATAAAATTAGAACAGTCATGTTTTCTTATATGTCCATGATTTTCTGGAAAATTTCTGATCAATATCGAGTAGTAAATAGTGGCAGTTATGCCATTTTTGTAAAAAAAAAAAATTATTTTTTAAAATAATTAATTAAAAGCGTTTTTCCGGGATAGCTTCTAATATCTTTGTGATTAAAAATATTATTTCTATAGTGTAAATGAATGAAAGGACTTTCAATCTGCACGTAGACAAAAAATATGGTTGGAGGTAACCATATTCTAAGAGCAACATACTATGGTTGGATTTAAACAATGTTTATGTTTGCAGGTTACCATATAATGTTTAAATATGACCATAGAATGGTTAAAATCAACAAAAAAATTCCCGAAATAAACCATCATATGGTCAAAATTAACCATATTTTGGTCAATATTAACCATAATAATGGTCAAAACAAACCATTTTATGTTCAAAATTAACCATAATATGTTTAAAACTTCCAAGAATTTTGACAAAAGTAACCATATTATGGTCAGACTTGACAAAAATATGGTAAAAATTAATCATATTATGGTTATTTTTTTCATCCATTTTTTCAATTTGTTTGTTAAGTGTCAAATTATAATTTAAAAAAAAAATCCCCTTTTGATTCATATTCCAGGCTGTGACGACCTTCATTACCATTTGTTCTGTTCTACTAGTTTATTCTACGTATACTTATGTATTTTATTCAATAATTAAAATAAAATGAATGAGAATTTTAAGCAAACCTAGTAAAATCCAAACAACCAGAATATTGCTGCTTTTTAAACATATTACATATTTAAAATTAAAAATTTTTTTTTTATTATTGTTATTAAATATCAACCATAACACGTTTAGAGGCAACCATAATATGGTTATAGCTTTTGGATATATGAATTTAACCATACTATGGTTGCAGTGATAATAATATGGTTAAAGTAACCTTAATATGTGTAAATGTATTGTTGTAGCTTTATATTATTAAAATATTATATTGTTAAATTCAACCATATTTGAAGTTTCAGGGGAGGTAAACACTTTATTGTTAAAAAGAAACAAAATATTTTCAATCGTGAAAAAAGTTTTGTTAAAAACAACAAAAGTTTATTTGTTACCGTTGCAGGGACCATAATATGTTTTTTTTTAACCATACCTCAACCATGTTTTTTCTCTGCGTGTGGGCTGTGGAGTCGTCAAGAAAAAGTGACACCTGCCGCATTGAGCTTTAATATGTATGTAGTTATTTACATATGAGTAGGCGATATGCAAGACTCGTTCGTGACACTTTATTCGAATTTTGGGAAAATGCAAAAAACAAATAACGCTCGATTAAATGGACCAGATTAGTTGAACTATTTTCTAAAGTGTTATGCCATTCTTGATTAATTACTGACCAGTTGAAAAATTTAAACCAATTGAAATATAGAAAAAAATAGATTTAATTTTAGAACTAAAGAGTTTTGCTACGAAGTTACGAAAAAAAAGAAACGAATTTTGCTTCAATCCATATGGGATCGAACTATGTAGTTTTGCAATACACTATAGACCACCAGGAAAATTATTCATGGAGCTTAAGTATATTTTAAAAGTTAAATTAATTTATCAATATTATGCAAACAGTGCTTAAAAAATGTAACAATAGTTCTGTAGGTGAAGGATAAACTACACCAATTCGCATCTTTTTCAAAAAACGTTTTTTATACTGTTGGAATCAGAATTTTTGCTCTATAGATGTATAATCTAATGTTTTCGGAATAGAAAAGTTGAAAACAATACCGAGACCAACTCCCTTAGACGTAAATTTCATCAAATTTATTAAGTGTGGCTTACCACTGAATTTGAAGACAATTTTTATTTAAACATGCAGATGCGCCTTCAGTTTTTATTTGAATAATTTGTATAACACATTTCAAAGAGAAAATTAAGGTAAAAGAAATTATTTTTGTGAAATAGCAAATCTTTTGTTGTTGGACTTGGTACTGTTTGTCTCAAGGGATTGAACAGTATCAATACCATCATGGGAGGTAAAGAACACCAAGTTCAATTTAATAAGTAAATATATGTTACCTTATATGGCGTAATTTTATTAAGGATATCATCGACATAAAAAAAATATTAGGGTCATATAAAATTTTCGAACAAAGGCAAGTTTTTAATACAGAAAGAGAAGTATTTGTGATTTGCAACATGTTTTTGCAGTCTGCTCTAAAGTTTTCAAAGAGCGGCTTGGTGTAGTTTATATCCCACCTGAAGAATTAAAAAACATTTGAATTTTGAAACAAATAAATTTAAATCTTTTTCTTCAGTGTACTCGCCATAGTTTTTTCCGTCCCATAGTTGTGTATGTATGTATATGAACATCGCTACAAAAATATTTTTCAATATACGATTTATAAACAGCAAATATATCCAAGCGAATTTGTTTACAAATTTGCATTTTTAAATTCGAATAATGGACTCCATTTCATCAACAATACCTTGGCACACTTCAAACAGAACGTTTAAAACAATGAACCAGTGAGTTTTGTTACAGAAAATGCAAACAAATAGTTTTGAAAATGTCTGGTAAGTCAATCGAACCAGTTTTGCTACCACATGCACTCATAAAAACATAGAAAAAGACATGCTTTGATACAATCTATATATTTTTTCTCTTAAAGTGTTGAAAGATTTGTCAAAATCAATTGTTATCTCAATTTTGGAACTCATCTACTCATAACTTCAAAATTTTTAAAGCAGAATCTATTAATATTGTTTTATATTGAAAAATTTTAGAAAAGTTTTTATGCCGAAAAATGTTGTATTCAGAATCTGAGTCGCGAGTTTTTGTGGGTAATACGACTCCGACTCCGGTACAAACACCTAAACTCCGACTCTGACTCCACAGCCCTGCTTTCAATTTAATCTTTAAATCTGACATGAATAAAGATATCATAATGAAATTTGTCAGTTATGTAGATTAAGAAGTTTTTAATACACTGCACTTAAAAACATCCCCCTTTTTGAATAAAAAAAATACCATAATTCTCAATCTCAATCAAAAGAATGCCGAAAACATCAAAAGTTCAACTTTGACCTTAAATTTTTCAATAATTGCTAAACTGATTTTAATAACTGTAAGAAAGTTCAAGAAGACTTCTCTCTCCAGCAAAAAAAAATTGCAAAATGATCTCCATCGGTTCAAAAGTTACAGATTTTTGGTGATGAAAAACGATTTTCAGCGACTGTGCGCCGTCTTCTTTTGGAAATCATAAATCTTTTAACTACCCGTTTCCTCTATCCATCAACCTAGTAAGAACAGCATGTCACACATGAATTCTACTCGTGCAGACTGTTCATGTTCATGTTTCGTCCATGTGCTGCCATCATTGCCTAAACATTCGTCGTAACATCAACCAAACGCCACAACAACAAAAATTGTGGTCAATCAGAACATGAACATCAACACGTATTCGCCACATACAAGAACGTGAACAAATCGGCTCCACGAAAAGCCCCCCAATGAAATAACACCCAAACGAGAAATGAAATATTCTCCAAATTTTTTTCATACATATGAAATAACACCCAATTTTTTTGGGCCCTTTTACATTTTTTTTTTGGGAATTATTTCATTCCTCCTTTGGGGTTTTCAAATTATGAAATAATCTCCAATGAAATAACACCCAACAAATTTTTAAAATTCGGGGCTTGTTTCATAGCGTGTATAATTTGGGTGTTATTTCATTTTTTATTCGGGGTTATTTCATTTTTAAAGCTGTTGGTTTTTGGGGGTTATCCTTGGTGAAACTGACTCTTGTATGAATTTTGGACATTATTTCATTTTTGTTGCTGATGGGGTTTATTTCATTGGGGTTATTTTATTTTCATCATCGGGTGTTATTTCATATGAAATAACTCCCAAATATTGGGGGTTGTTTCGTTTTCGCTTTGGGGTTTATTTTCGATGTTATTTCATTCACTGTTTTAGGGTGTTATTTCCTATTTTTTGGGATTTATTTCACTGGGGGTTATTTCCTGGGCGTTATTTCATTTGGGGGCTTTTCGTGGAGCCAACAAATCAATACCGTTGCTCTGCCGGCGTTAAGGTCATGTCATTTTCAAATCCCAAGCGCATGAAGATGTGGGGTAAGGGAAACTTAAGCTATGTGCAGACCTATCAAATATTTGTCGTCCTACACGTAGCCACTGGTTTTATTAAAAAAAATTTTCTTTTGCACCCAGAGAAAAACATGTTTTAATTTGGTCACCTCCAACAAAACTATTTTTAAAGAAAATTTAAAACATATTATGTTTGATTTAACCACGTTATTGTCACCGACAACCATTTAATATCGAGTTAGTCATTCACAAAGAAGCCACAACCATATTATGGTTGCCACCGAACATGTTATGGTTAATAATAACTAAAATATGCTTTACACTTATAATAGAATGATTGGTTTTCAATAATACCATGTTGCTCTAGGAAAAGAAGAAAAAACTATTGTTAATTTAAGAACAAAGTATTGTCATATTTTACAATAACATGTTTAAAGGCAACCATAATATGGTTGTTACTTCAGATGGTTAAAAAATTTAACCATAATATGGTTGTGGCTTCTGGATGGAGGACTAATTTAATCTTAAGATTAATTTAATCTTAAGTTAACATGGTTGTCAGTGACAATAACATGGTTAAATCAAACTAAATATGTTTTAAATTTTCTTTAAAAATAGTTTTGTTGGAGGTGACCATATTAAAACATGTTTTTCTCTGCGTGCGCAAAACGTTTGCTAGATAAAACATCATTTAACAGTTTCTAAATAACATTATGCAATCATCTTTTTAAAAATTAAATAAAAAAATGCAATAAAAATTGTTAAAAAAAAAGCTAAAGTTTGATCAATTTACTGGTCATAATTTAATTGAATTTATTCATCAAAATTTTTTTTTGGTCTGAGCATACCTTAAGAAACTGAATTTGTATATTTTATTAATCAAAATTTCAATCGGTCGTTGATTTTGCATGTCCCATTAATCTTTTTTTTATAATTCCCTAAGCTAACCTCGCGAAGCTCTACGCTTGTCTGCAGGAAAGAAACCAGAGTCTCTGGCGAGTATCGAACCGCAACACCGGCGCTGATAGACTAGCTTACTACTAGCCACCGGGGAACTCTTAGTTGACGTATCTATTGCTCTACTAAAATTGTATTCAAGGACTAAAATGCACCTAATTCCTTTAAATCCTGGCAATTGACGACTAATACTACTTTTAATATATAAAAATGTTTGTAGTTACAACATGTATGTGTATGGCATGTATATGGACAGACATATTAAGAGTTTATGTCTATTATTTGCACTTTATTATCACGTTAGATAGAAACATAAAAAAAAATACAACAAAACCACAATAAATACAACAGAATTAGGGAAACGTGTTAAAGAGAAACTAAAAAATAATAAAACAAAAAAGTAACACAATCTTGGTATAATATACGAATAAGTATAGATTTTTTTTTATATTATTTAAGCTGGTGTAAAATTTAAACACCCACCCACTTATGGTATGAAAAGATCTTATACAGTACTTGGCCAACAATCCAAATAGCCAGACAGCAAATGACTCCGTTTATTAGCCAGCCAGCCAACCAGTCAAGCGGTTAAAACAAGAATTTCTTAGTAGTAGCCACTAAATATCAGCAATATTATCTATGAAAAAAGGTGTTGGCCGCTTTATAAAGTCTATGAAAATTTGTTCAAAAGAAAATATTATTTGGAAAAAAAAATACACAAAATTTATTTATATGTGCCAACTACACCCAATTTTTATGAAAATATAACTAGTTCAACCTTGATAGGAGCAGACTGAGACTAGTTAATCGTTTTAGTTTGCAATCCGTTTTGTTTTTTGTATTGTATTTTTGCCCAGTTTCTACTTGTTTTTTTTTAATATTTTTAGTTTTTAAATTTTTAAAAAATTTCTTAGGCGAAAAACCTTTAACCTTTGATAAAGAATTGTTGCAAATAAATATTAGTAAATGCTTTTGATATTGACCATTATAATTTAATAATATTAACAATGTTTTAGTAATTGTTTAACAAATTAGTTGCCAATAACATGGCTATTGAAAACATAAACTAAAATATGTATGACAAGTATGTCATTTATGGAATAATTTATTTGAAATGTTTGCTTGTTAGCAATATGAAATTTTAGAAGTGATTTTAAATATATAATGTTTCTATTAAAATATATGTTAAAAATAGTTTTAAGATAAGTTTAATCTAAACGGTAAATGCATATTAATTGATATGAACACCAGTAAATAAAATGTTTTATATGGCCACCATTAATTATTAATTAATTGAACTCATAGAAGAACTCTACAACGCTGGTTGTTGTGGAGACTTACATGAAGGGCAACTTGGGGAAGCTTTTCCTGTTTGTGTTGGTATACGATAAGGCTGCATTTTGTCTCCACCACCTGCAACGGCTAGCAAAAGACGTTTAACATGGGGTCTACGGTGCACATTGGAAGATTTTGATTTTTCAGGTAATACATACCTGCTCTCCCACAACTTTGAGGAAATGGCGATGAAACTTAATACGATTCAAGAATTCGGAAGAAAAGTCGTGATGATCGGTCCATAATTTACCATATGCTGCATATAAATTAGGCTTACGAACCGCAGTTTAAGACGCATAAATTGCTTAACAAAAATTTAGTTACCGTGTTGAAATTTGGTATAACTAAGGTTTTTTATAATAGAAATCGATTTTGTGATAAACGATCTATAGTTGACAATAGGTCCATTCCTGAAATATTCGAACTCTTTGTGGAGGGTATCAATTATTAAAAATTTGCCGTTATTACAACTTGTCGTTAGTAAGAGGTAGGAGTTTGTCGGACGTTTTCAAATTAACTTTAGCCTACCCGGTAGGATGAACTTGCCTTAAACATATTACTCGCCTTAATTTTAAGCAATGTTTTAATAGTGAAAAACTTTTTATACGTGGGACAAAAGTCTACCGTTAACAATCGGCAAGTTGTTACAACGGCCCTACTTGTTTTATTAAATTCTTCCACAAATATATTCTCCGGCTGAAACTCTCAAAATATAGGCTACGTGGATAAAATTTCGCTCAAAAAATGTTAGTGGTTTTGTAATTTAAATTAGACTCCCATACAAATGTTCGCTTGGGATTAAGGTTTTGTGACATATCAGTCACATAAAAGAACAATAAAGCGATGTTTATTTGTCTAAACTTTTGTCTATTCTAAATACAAGAACGGATTTATGGATTATGCTAGTCAACTTTTGTACCTACTTTCAATACAAATGCACTCTTGGACAAAAAAGTTATGACGCGATAACTCAAATACGGAATTGGCTCCGTTGATGATACGAAATTAATATGTTCTATTCACCAAAACCCTCTGGTATTTCGAAATTAATAAGGTTTTTCACCGAAAAAGGATTTTCAGGTTATATGGTTATATAGTTATATAGTTTTATTAAGAGTAACAAAATATATATTAAAAAAAAATAAATATATGAATGTATTTTGATCTTCTTAATATAACTTAATAACCATTTAAACTGATAACCAGCCTTTGGTGAACAACCCAAATATTTTTGTACTCTTCTATTTTTCCAAGCTTTTATGTACAAGGAAACCAGAAATATGCTCTGAAAAACACGTTTTATGCGCATTAAATATGCAGTAAAAATTTGAAAATATGCCGTGAAAGTTGTTAAAAATATGACCAAAAAATTTAAAAATTGCTAATTTGAAAACAAAATACTCAACAATTTAATAACTGCTCCATTTAATCAAAACAATAACAGTCGAATTTTCTAGAGTAAAATGTATTTATTAAATTTTATCAAAATATCTAAATAATTGCGACTTGTACTTCGCGCACAAGGTTACCATTAGCAGACAACCAGCAACACGGACGGATGGACATCGTAAGATCACTATAAAAAGTGATTCTGAGTCGATCGTTATACTAAAATGTTAGTCCATATTTCTATGCATTACACACATTGCCAAAAACGTATATAATTGATTTTTCCTTAATTTTTTATTTATATATAAAATTTTAAGATAACATTTATTTTTGATCACAACCTGTTTTATTCGAGTAAGCATTAACCCCCGTATTTATAAACGATTATTAAATTTAACAAACGTTTATTTAGGCCAATTTTCATACAAAATTTGTTTTGTAAACCTTTATTAAATTTAAAATTTTTTATAAATACGGGTGTAAATGTCGAAATTGAAACAATACGTTGGGTATACAGATAAATTTTTAAACAGAGAGGCCAAAATAACGCAAAAAAAAATTTTTTATTAGCTGCAAAAATTCTTTAAGGCATAACAAAAACTTAAAATGTATCAAAATATAACGTAAAAAGGCAAAATATGATCTATAAACTTGAAAAATTCTCCAAAAAAAAATGCTGAATACACTAAAATATGCAAAAATATGCACTAACAAATTCATATAAAGCTCTAAAACGGACAAATATATGCTTTTTGCCTTCATAGGTACCACAAGGAAAAACATGCAATTGCATGTTTTTGGTTTCCCTGGTTATGTATAACTAAATAATTTTTTCACGACAATTAATTTGGAATTCAAACAAAACCAAATCGGTATATAATTTCATGTAGCTTCAAATACAAAAGAACTCCAGGATCGAAAAGGTCAGAATAATCGGGAATACTGTACTCGTAGAATTGCATAAGTAGTTCTGAATATAAAGATTTTGCTTGGAATAAAATTCGTGTCAACCCTATCCAATATTTCATGGCCATTAGATTGAATGACATGGTATGGTTCAAGCGCAAGTACAATCGGGCCTGTCCCATCATGAAGTACCTTTCACTCTCTAAGCAAATTAACACAAATAACGAAGTTAAAAAAAGTAAGAGTGCTTTGATACTCCCCGCCGTTTAGTTTGAATATTTCATGAGTGGACTTTTTATGGGATCTATGGTAAGTTATGAGCCGATCTTAACAAAATTTGCCAGCGTATTAAACTGTGACAGACCAAATTTTATTACAACAGCATTATTTGTTACGGTTTTACGCATGCTAAAGTGTTTTCCGAGAGTGGGCTTTATATGAGGCTCTTTACGAAGTTTAGTGGTACGAATTCTATTCATAAAGATTGAATATGTGCAAAATCTTATGTAATACATATGTACATTCCGGGAATATTAATATTTATTTTTGTAACAAGATTAAACATTTTTAGGGCTATTGTCTTACATTTTGATTTCCTTCTCTTATCATACTGAACCAATTTTGGTGGATTTTAATCCCAAACTGCTTAGGATAACTAGAAACAATTTGACACCCATATTGTTATTTTTTACTGTGGCTTACGTAGGTGGCCATGTTTTCAACAGACGGACATGGCTAAAACGTCTTATAATAATTCAAGAACTAGGGTGTTCAATTAATCGGGTTTTATTATTGCTCGATTAAACGATTAATCGATATTTGGCATTTTTAACTTATTCGTTTTAACGAATAAAATTTTAAAATTAATCGATCAATCAATCGAATAATTCTAAATCCAGAAATTTTTTAATGACGAGATTTTTTTCGATAATTTTAGACAAAATTAGTACTTGAGTAAATAAACATTATTTTTTTATATAAAACTTGTCAATTTAGCTCCAAATTGTTGCTTAATTTTCGGGCACTTAAATTTTAAAAGAGTTTATATAAATAACATTGAATTTGTTGAATATAATTTCCTCTAGAGAATCGATCGAAGTCAGACCCCTGCCCCGTAGGATTTTATCGGCGGCGGCGGCTGACGCAAAAAATACTCGCCGGCGGCTCGAAGCCGGCTATTAGCAGATAGAACATATAAAAATTGAATAAGCATTTAGTTGTGCATATTTGTATATGTTTATATTATAACAAAACAATTTAAGCCATTTTTTGTACTCTAATTCACTGCTCTTAACACATTTTCGTATATGTCGTTATTTTAAACATTTTGATGAAATGTTGGTGCTTTATAAACAAGAGCTGACAGTATTGGAAGACAGACATTATTAAAGTTGCGCTTTTTAAGGATAGTGAAACAAAAAAGAATGTGATAAGGTGTTCTGAAGAATTGTCAGCGGCTAACGAATCCTCTTTAAGTAATTTTTTATAGTCACTGTGTAGGTGGTAAATTAGTGAAGTTGTTGAAGAACATTTGCGTTAATACATTTTTTGGCACCTGTTACATTTAGCAGTATTAGATTTATCTTCCGTACAATATTTTGAAACAAACTCATTCTAAATAGAGAAATTTGTGAAATAAATTTTAAATTGCGTTGAAAAATTTTAACAAATATATAAACTAAATTACTCACTAAACATGACATTTGGTTTGTTTATTCGACTTGATATATTATTATCATTCGATTAATCCTTTAATCGAATTAGCTATTTTAAATTATTCGAACAATTATTCGTCTAAAATTGTTCGATTAATCGAAAAAGATTTAGTCGACTGAACACCCTATCAAGAACCCAGATAATCTGCGTATACTTTATGGTGTCTTAAATGATTATTAAACAAGTTTTACATGGATTGACAAACTAAGTATACCCTCTTCACAACTGAATGGATTGTTTTTGGAAGAACGTCTAAAATACTAGACATATTTTTAGTTATGAATAGGGATGCGATTTCCATGTCGATAGTCTAAAATCGATGTCGACCAATTATCCAATTATTTGCGTTAAAATGTCATCTATTTGTTTTTGCATATTTTTGTTTTAAATACATATTTGTTCATATTTTAACATTTTAAGTGATATATCTTTTGAAGTTCCATATTATAAAAAAAAAGTTCTTCAAAAAAATATACAATTTGGTATACAAAAAGACAATTTTCAAAAAAAAATTTTTTAAATCAATTAATAAATTTATTTGAGCTCTGCTTAAAATACAAGATTTCGACAAAATATCCTTCAATTTTTAACCAATGCAGCACCAAACATGGATAAAGCTGCCAATTGTCCTAAAACAATTTATCCATAACTGTTACATGTTACTTGCTTCGCACATGGGTTACACCGAGTTTCAGAGGAAATTAGGAGCCAAAAAATATTTTTTAAGGCTCCTTCACGAGTTGTAATTTTTACAGAAATGTATCCCTTGGCACCGTCAACGCCGCAGCAAGGGGAACCTGGATAGATGCTTTGGAATTCTATTCAAAAAACTTTAAGCAATTAAGGAATGTTATTGAAGAACTTGTTGCTACTGATGGATATGCAATAAAAAAAAGTAAAAGAATTATTAAATATAAATAACATTAAAAGTCAATTAGCATTTGTATTTTCCAACTTCGGATATATAAGTGAAACAAGGATTGGACGGTTTTAGTTCACTTACTAGTCAACTTAAATTAATTGATATGGCAGAAAGTAAAATTAACATGTCGAAGGTTAAATAGCCCGACAAACGAAAAAAAAATCCAAAACGTATTGCAAAAAAAAATACAGGATTTAAAAAAATAAAACAAATAATTTCAACCATTTTTGATCTGGAATCAAATGTGGGATCTGAATTAGAGAATTAATATTCTCCAAATGAATTGGCATCCTTCAAGTATGCCTCAACTTCGGTTGACGAGAATGAGAGATCATTTTCCATGTACAAAATCTTTTTAACAGACAAACGCTTGCTTTCGATAACACAACAAAGTATTTATTTGATTATGCAAACCAAATTTTAAAATTAAAGTTATTTAAATTAAGTCTTAATATTATACCTTAAATATTATACCTTTGAATAGCAATAGAATAAAAACAACAATAGAATTTTTTTATTTTGTTTTGTTTTAAATAAAATAAAAACTAAGACTTTTTTAATTGAAAATTCTCAAGTTTTTAGTGCATATTTTTTATTTTTTTAATGCGTATTTTGGAGTTTTTAGTGCATGAAAATCTAATCCCTTGTTATGAATATACAACCTCACGAATTTTGGTTTCAATATATGAAATTACTTGTGACAAGTTTTCCTGAATACCACAACTTTTGTAAATTTGATCTGGCCTAAGCAACCAGTGAAATGCGCATAGGAATAGCTTATCCCTTCAACAATAAATTTCAAGTGTTTTTATCAATAATAAAAACTGGGAATTAAGCACGAATAACAAAATCTTTTGAAATTTTTTATGTATTTTTACAAATATTCGATATTTTGTTATTATTTAGTCTTTGATTTACATTATTTAAACCTGAAAACAAGCTTTAGTATGAGAATTATAAAAAAGAGCTATTTGAAGAAGAAGGAGCTGAGTTCATAAGTCCCAATTTCAATGAGTTTGTGGGTGAAAGGGGAAAGACGAATGGAAAAGTGTAATACATATGTTGCATGTACTGTTTTGTAAGTTTGTTATTGAAAGAAAGAGACAAGGCATAGAATCTGACTCAATACTGTAAACCAAAATGTGTATTCAATGGACACAAATGCAGTTTTAAAAGAGAATTGAAGAAAGTTTTTGCAGCAAATGTTTCATAATATGGATGAAGACTAAAGGATCATATGAGTTTTTAATTGTGTGCGAATAGCGGCTAAAATTAACCAATTTCCACTTGTTAGTAAGTAATTGAAACGGATTGGCATACCTACTTCCTTCCGCCTTTAAGCTAATTTCAATATTGGTTACAGTCTTAGTTTGAAATACTCACTCCAATATTTAACATTCTCAAAGTAATTACAAATTTAAATGAACATTCATTGGTATTTACAAACCAGAAATATTTTTAAGACTTTTGAAAGATTTTTATTACATGCATGATATAATTTTCAAATGATCTATGACCCTTTAAAATACATACGAATGTACCCTATAAATTAAAAGTGTAATGTGGTGTATTAAAATTAAATCATGTACAAAATTTCAAATTATATATTCATTCACCACATTAGTAACGACAATTCTCGCATTCGCAAAAATATTTTTGAAGCTTATTAGGGTTCGTAATCGAAAAAATTTCCCGGGCATTACCGGAAAATATATTTTTTAATGTCCGGAAATTTTAAGAAGGGAAAAGTCTTTGACTTAAATTTAAGATTTGGTTTATTAGATGGTATTTCCTGCCAGGTTGTCGGGCAGAAATATAAGCACTTTAAGACAAAAGTTTGGGCCTAGCTTAAGAAGCTGGCTTAAAATCATATATTGGTTTTAATGGCCGGATTTAAGCAAATTATCTCATATACAAATACATAATGCAAGAAAGTAACTAAAATTTAAAATAATATCAAACATTTTTGAACGATGTGGAGGACATGAATAAAATTATTATAAGGCATTACAAATATTACAAAATGTTGGACATTACGAAATAGTAGTAGTCAGCATTTCGACACATGTGAAAAACTTCTGGGTGAAGGATGGTTAAAAAAATTAAAATAAGTTTATTATATGTTTACCAAATAGTTCAAAATATGGGCTTAAATGTTTCACATTATCTGTTCTTCTAGCAATAATAATATACCTTTCAGTTGAAAAAGGTATATCGATGGTTAAGTATTAAAAAGTTGTAACTCGATCTTTTTTCTGTCTGAAAAAGATTAACGCATTTGGTATTTTTCTACCAGAATAAAACAAAACGCTATTTTAAAATAAAATTGCGACTTTTTACACCCTTCACCATAACTTCTTTAATATTGATCTTAGACCGTATAAAGTATATTTTTATATATTGATTCAACCATGTTCGTCTGTCTATTGAAATGGATTTCCCGAGGGTCCCAGAAGTATTTGGGACTAGATTGTTATATATTTATGTCACGTCTGCTTCGTTAAAATTTTAGCCAGATCGGTGCATAAATGGCTAAGATATAAGTAAAGTACTACAACTGCCTCTAATTTTGAAATATTCGGTCTATTATTTCACCTGACCCCCCCATGCAAGTGTCCTTCCGAGTTAACGGTTTTGGTACGATAGAGTTCATATAAAACTTTCTGTATTTTATTAACCATGCTGAAGGGTACAAAAGACATCGAAATAAAAATTCGGTTATTAATTTAAGCTTAAGCTCATCAAATTGAGTTTTCATAAATTAATTTTAGTGAAGGTTTTCAAGGCAAGGTATTGACAAATGCACGAAAAACAGAAGTTAGGGAGATACATGTAAATAAATTTAAAACATAATCAAAATAATTTTCGTGGGAATACAAAATTTAATTCAAATGATTCTGTTATTCGTGCCTAATTCCAAATTTTTATTATTTGACATACTGTATTCCCACGAAAACTATTTTGATAATAAACTGGCAGGTGCACGGCCTAAAAAAAACTGACTGGCAACCCGCTTTTTAAATAAAGCGAGTTGTTTTTGTTCTTATTTTGTTTTTTCTTAACCTACTTACAACTACAATTAATGTTGAGGGAATTTCAACTAATTGTAGTGGGGAATGTAAGGAGAGATAAACTCACTGTTTATTGTTGATGATTTTGTTTAAACTTTGATATTGTTACACTAACAGTTTTATTTGGTTTAATATCTTTAGTTTTTCTAAAATCTTAATGGATGAAGTTTCCTGATGATCTGGCCTAAGCAACCAGTGAAATGCGCATAGGAATAGCTTATCCCATCAACAATAAATTTCAGTGTTTTTTTTGTCAAATAATAAAAATTGGGAAATAGGCACGAATAACAGAATCATTTGAATTAAATTTAAAACAGCGAATTTTGATCCCCAAATATCATTGGTTAAAGATTGTTGTTTGACTATAGACTGGCAGGCGTAACAGTAGTGCAAACGACAGAACTGCAAAGAGTTCGGATGATGGGAATATGGTTATTCTCGAAACATGAAAATGCCCGGAAAAGGAGATTTTGTATACATTTCCGAGACTGCTGGAATTAGGAACTCTACGTATGAGTCAAAATTATTGATTCTAAAATTCGCCACTGATTTCCATTTCATGATTAGGAAACAAATTTCTGTTGCTGTCTTTCAGACCAATAAAATAAAAACCGTTTTATTGCATTATACAAATATTTTTGTATGAAATGTTTTTTCTATTATATAATTTGTTTAAATATATAAAATAGTTTTTACTGTTGTTGATCATTGCTTTTGTTTGCAACTTGCAACGTAGAGCAATTTACAATAGTTTTTTTTACTTTTTTCTGTAAATTGTTTAAGTTCTGTTTATACAATTTACTGAATTTCGGAAACATTTGGTAGCAATTGTTTGCAACACCAGAGTCGAAGGTCAGTGGTATTTTGTATTTTTCTTTTATTGTTTGCGCTTGATTTGAATTTGGATTTGAATATAGTTTCAAAAGTTTTTTGTTTAGTTTTTTTTATTTTTTTGTCTTAAATTCATTTATTGTTATCTGTTCGCAATTACGAATACATTAAAATTGCTTGGCGGTAAAGTGAAGTGTTGCCAGAAAATGTTTGGCTCAAATTCCCAATTTAAAAACTGAAATCGCGAAAACCCCCAGTTCTTCCAATTTTGAACCTCTTTCTTAAATAAATAGTTAAAAAAAATTAAAATAGTTCTATAAAATATATATAAATTTTTTAAATAAAATGCTTTTGTAAAAAATAACAGAAATGAATCTGGACGAAAAAATAAAAACAATTTTTATGTTTCCTTTTCCAATTTTAAGACTGAATCAGGTTAAGGGCATATTAAAGTTAGTTTCAGGAGTGAGTTTATTTTCAGTAGAATGATTTTTAGTATTAAAAACCCCCAAATTAGACCAAATTTTAATACATTAAAGTCTGGTACTCTGTTCAAGATTTTATGTGAAATGCTGTCAAAACTCATATGAAAAAAACTTGTGCGGAATTTCTATGAAATTATGCTAATAGAGTTGTACTCTGTTCAATTTGTGAAAAAGCTTCGAAATTTTATTGGCAACATTTTTTTAAAACTGCGAAATAATATAAGCTGCACTTATTTTACGTGGAATTTTAAGCGAATATTATGTTGGACTTGAGGTAAATTCTGAACGGATCATCACAAAATCCTTTTAGTGTAACTTTGAGTTTTACGCAGCTAAATTTAACCCAATTTCACTACAATATCATTATTTGTTACAGTTTAAGACGTGCTTAAAGGTTTTCGGAGAGTAGGCTTTATATGGGGCTTTTGGTAAATTTAAGGCGTATTAAAAAGTTTTCCGAATGTGGGATTTATGTATACGTTTTCTATGCTAAATTATGAACCGATCTTTACGATACTAATTTCAGTCATATAAAACGAATTTCTGCAAAAATTAATGACAATCGATGCATTCTTCCATCAATTTATGTTAGTTTTTGTACCAGATATATAAATTGTTTTTGGTGCTTTCTCCACCTTTTTATCCATAAATATTTTCCTTCTAAGCCGATTATGCTGGATTTCAATCGCAAACTGCTCAGGAGAACTAGAAATAATTTGACACCGAAATTGTTCTTTCTTCTTGAGTCTTTCGAAAGTGACCGAGATTGTAACAGACGGACAGAAATGCTTTAAAAAAAAACCAAATCGATATTTAAATATTGCATCGCCAATTTCTAAAGGTAGAAGTACATAACACGCGTTAGTGCGCGCGTGCTCTGTCGACTTCTGTCAAAAATAGTCAAACTAGTGTCTTTTAATAGAACAAGCTACATGCAAAATTTTTTGACGCGTTAGCGCCAGAAAGTTGGTTAACTTTGAACTTTTTAACGCGTTGTGTATTTTTGACAAGTAATCAGCTGACAATAAAAAAAAATTTTTAACAAATTTGCGAATCGCGAAAGAAAAATTTATTGAAGAGCTTCAAAAATATACAATATTTATATAAAAAGAATAAATTCAATAAAATAAATAAATCTTGATATACTTTCGAATGGCTAGTTCTGAATGGTATTAAAAGCACTTCAAAAATTTTACAGAATTTTACAGTCTGACCCACGATGTTGATCTACAACTTAAGCAAGCGACAACGAGTCACTCATTATCGTTCTTACAAGCGCCCCACTAACTATCGACTTGTCGGTCGCCTTACTGCCAAATAACTATATTGCCACATCAAAAATTCCACAAATGAAACGATAGTTTGATAGTTTGTAGTCTGTGCTACAAATAAAGCAGTTAAAAATCAAAGCCGTAAACAAAAACTATAGAATAGCATTTTGTGAAAAATATTTTGTAAAACTTTATGATGTTATTAATGGTGTTTTTAAAAATATTAAATTATAAATTTAGTGTTCCTGCTTCAAGAAATAGTTTCGTTAGTCCTCGTTCATATTTTAAAACATTTGCTGCAAAAACTTTCTTCAATTCTCTTTTGAAACTGCATACGTATCTATTAAATGACTTTTTTCTTTGCAGCACTTAAGTATTTTGTATGCCTTTTTCTTTTTCTTCTTCTTCTTCTTCTCCTTCCTCTCAAAAACAAACTCACAAAAACTACTTGCACACGAAACCATGTACAAATTTTCGTTCGTCTTTTCCCTTTCATAAAATTATCAAACTCAAATGTTTCGCAGCAAATGTTTCATAACATGGACGAGGACTTTATTAATCTAACAAAATGACTCTGTCGACAACCACAACACAAGTAACTGATTTTGACATGTATGGGCGCATTATATTGTTTAAGGCCGTTTTACACTATCACATAAGTCTTAAGTATTTTGACGAATGTAATTATTGTTTGAAATAACCCCATAACAACTTAGTATGACAGGGATGTATTAAGACTTGTGTGATAGTGTAAAGTTCCATTTAGTGGGGCGCAAATTTGTATGTACATAAACTTTAACGTTATAATTCGCTTGAGTGCCCCGGTAGACTGGCTGGTAGCGAGCTAGTCTATCAGCGCCGGGGTTGAGGGTTCGATTCCCGCCAGAGACCTTGGTTTCTTTCCTGCAGATAAGCTTAGGAAATTACAAAAAAAAAAAAAAAAAAATTAAGCGAACGATAGCGATCGATAGCGATCGACATCGTTGGCCAGGCTGCTATATTCTTATCGATTTCTTAACAATAAAAGACATTACAATATTTTATTACACAAAGTAATATTCGTTAATACATCCCTCCCCATACAAATCTGTTCATAAACTATACTACAATCTTATTTTGGAGATAAATTCCCTCATCTGGCAACGCTGGCTTAGCTTGTATTATTTCGGTAGGTTGTAGCAAATAATTTGAAATTGCGAAGCTTAATTTATTAAATAGTCATTATAATTTATCGAAAACTAGTGGTATTTTCACAGATCATTATGCTGGTTTTTCATTTTGAAGTTTTTATACTCTTTTGTTTAGTTCGTTACTATTTATTCTAAATAAGCTTTAGCTTAGTTAGTTAGTCAAGTAATTGTAAGTTTTATTAATTAATGCATTTTGTAATAGGTTCAAGGATCAATGCTATGCTTTAATAATGAATCATTTGTATCTCATTTTATCGTAAATTAGGTAAATTAATGATGGATTTTTAGATTAACTATTGTACAAGGTGCAATTTTGGCATTCAAGCGCTGCTGTATTTCTTGTTTTTAAAGAAAAGTAAAAATGCTAGGTTTTTTGTCTGCTTATCTATTAAATTATCTGTATATTTTGTTTAAAATTAATCTTAATTATTAATTTGTTGATATGTGAATTAAAAAAAAATTTAATTGCTTAATATGAAAAATAAATTGAATAACTGCATAGAACCAGAGAGATACCGTGCCAAAATTTCACCGTGCCAAAGTTATCTTGCCGTATATCACATTTTTTTTTTTTTTTTTTGAAAATCTAATGTTAAGGTTCAAATTTTCATACACAAAAATTTACGTGAAAAAGTCGTCCAATATTTTTGTCAGATATTGTGTTTGAAGTTCTTTAACGATTTATGTAAAAAATATCCAAAGTCATGGAAAAAAATTTCAAGTTACAGCCATTGTAACGTTCGAAAAAATTTTTAAATTTTGTCGTAAACGCTACACTTTGCGAAATATTTTTTAGGTTTGTGGGATATACATAAGTCAAAATGAGGTATTTAAAAACTACATTCACGTGTTTCGCCAATATTGAAAATTAAATCATAATAATTTTCGAAACG
Organism: Pollenia labialis; assembly: GCA_949318255.1. NCBI lineage: Eukaryota > Metazoa > Arthropoda > Insecta > Diptera > Polleniidae > Pollenia > Pollenia labialis. The sequence goes on from OX439141.1 coordinate 113,535,803, forward strand.
ATTTATTTATGCTAGTGACAAATATATTTACTTTAACAATACATATTCACCATAAATTTTATTTATACTCATACCAAAGCAATCAAATAAATAAAAAAGAGAAAAAACAATGAACATGAAAGAAGATACAGACAAAATAAGCGCAAGTTACAGGGTGGCAATATGATAATTTATTAACGACCAAGTTTAAATTACACAAATTAAAATTAATGTCAACAATAAATTTAATAATTAGAAATTATTTAGTTTTCTCATTTTTTATCTAATGTAATATATACACACTTTAATAAGTAAGTAAAATTACAATTGTATAAAAAAATGTTTGTAACAATAATAAAAATATTTTAATAGATGTTCCCCTGAAGAAGTCAACAAAAAATTGACGAAACGTTGGGAAAAATGTAATTAAATGTGTTTTTAATTTACAATGAAAAAATTTAGGCCTTATTAGCTTACGTAAATATTTAAAACTTCTAAATATCAACAATTTAATAAATGAGTTCCATATAATTAAATAGTTCGTTTAATCAAATATTTATTGCTTGTTAATTATATTACAGACATGTTCATATTCAAACATATGCACTTACCTTCGGACTTAAATATTAGTATCAGGTCTCAGAAAACGTTTTTCCTCAAAAATTCATAAAAAATTCACAATTGCGTGATTTGGTTTCAAATACAAATAAATAAATGTTTATTCATATGCTTCGGACCCTTGGGGAAGCCAAACAAATAATTAATTTAATGTAAATTGATGATTTAGTATTAAAAACGTTTTCGTTAATAAAAAAAAACTAAATAAATAAAAACCAAGACAATATAAAATATGATTAAAAGAAAATATTATTGTACAGGGTGGCCCAAAATTAACGAAGGGGTTTGAAATCGTTTTAACTTTTTATTTATGAAATAATTATTAATTTTTTTTTTAATACAATATATAAATGGGGAATATTTTTAGTTGAGTTATGAAAAATAATATCTCGCAAGTGGTGGCCGTTTTCTGCTTTGCAAATTTGTGCTCTTCTTTGTTGAGCCAAACATTTGATGTCAGAAATATTTCAAGAAACGGATTTGCGAATTGGCCATCTCGTTCATGCGATTTGACACATTTGGACTACTTTTTGTGGAAGTACGTCAAATCTCTGGTATATGCTGATAAACAAGCAATGATTGGCTATTTAGGAGCAAACATTTGAAGGACTTTTGACGAAATAAAATTGGGAATACTTGAAATAGTGGACCGACAGGATGGCGTTCATAAGGCCCAGTCGCGGAAGCCATACGCCAGAAATTATGTTTCAACATTAAATGCCATGAAAATTGTGATCTAATAAAGCAAAAAAAAATATTGTTTTAAAATTAAAAAAAAAGTTATATACCTCCCCAAAAAAAACATCCCTTAAGTTTCCCATGATATTCATCCATCCCTTCAAACTCACAATTTCTTAAAGAAAACTTTTACTTAAGACGTTTAAGTGCTGCGGTTATAATCAAGATTTACACTTATATTTAGCAGTGATCAAAAGTATTTTTGAGTAAAGTTATTATTAAAAAAAATATTATTACCAAATTATTGCCTTCAGATAATATCTGCTAATTGTTCAAATTAAATATTCTTAATGGCATAATTTTCTCCAATTTACGACTAACTTAATATTTCCTAAAGATTTCAATCACATAAATTCCAATTTTCAATTAAACTCTTCAAAAACTGCAACAACAAAAAGTAAGTAAAATAAATAAATGTTTCAAACACCTGAATTACACACACCTTCACGGTATTTGATTACAAAAACGTGATCAATTTAATGTTGCAGCATTAATGATCCCATTTAATGCAGGCAATTAAAAACAAATTCTAAATTACAAACCTGTGCCAAAAACTACAATAATACCCGATATAGCAACTACAAAAAAAACTACATTTTAGTTTTTTCGTCTTTAAACAAACAAATTTAAATATTTTTGGCGAAATCCAAAAAAAAAAAATAACAGAAACAAACATTTAAACTGAAACTCCAAGAAAAGAAAAAAAAACAGCAAAACATATGAAAACATAAAAACCCAATTTTCAAAAAAATACTTGTACTAAAAAAAAATGTTAGTTACTCTTGTTAGTGACTGCTCACATTTGAATTTCAACAAATGGTTTGTCCAAAGAACTTGCAGAATAATGGAATATTTTAATTTTTTTTTTTTTTTTTTTTTTGGGTAAAGAAAAACATACTAGACTTAGTGAGAGCAACATGAGGTAAACTTAAGCAAATCAGCAGGAGTAGTTGGATATATTTTTTTTTTTTTGATAGGTTGAGGAGAGCAGAACGTTTTCGATACGACATAAATTTGGAAGAAGCTGAAGCTACCAACTGAATTCTAACCTCTGTAAATATTTCCATGCCAAACCACCAACGAATTTGTTTGCAGTCACATCTGCTCTAAAATAACGTTACAAGATCATAAGTTTTGCTTAAAAGTGTTTAGAGCATTAAGAAAATTATTGGACCAAAAAATACAAAATCAAAATACAGTGGTTAAGATAGCAATTGGCCTTAACAAATTAAATAAAAACCAAATATTTGGATGATAAATCTTTAATTTCTACATGATTAAGCCAATGAATATCATAATTATCATGTGACTAGAAGAGTAGTATTTCATTTTTGCTTAAAGCAATATGTTTAGCTCATGTTTACAACGTGTTACTCTACACAAATTTGCGATAAAAAAAAAATGTCAAAACTAGGTACTTTCACTTTATCGGGAATAAAACACGAATTTTTACATGGACTTTCATGAAACAAAAATTTTTTTTTTCATTCTAAAAGTTGTAATTTTACGATTCAGTCCCAAAACTGGGAAGTATATTTTGATGTAAATTTTTTTTATGAATTTTTTGAGTTCAAACATTTTATAGTTAAACAAAAAAACAAACTTGTGCCTCAATAACTACAAAATTAATGGCTGAATTAGAAAGACTTAAATTTGGTGTAATTTAAGGTTTTTTGACGGATTGCATAGCCCAATTCAAAAGTTACGACAATATGTATGAAGTAGCCTCTTCAAAAATCTCAAATTTAAAAAAAACCTTACCAAAGAATTTTAAATAAAGATGATTTTTGCAGTTGGTTATTTAAGGAAAAAAAATTAATCATTGTTCGATTAAATGAGGAATTTTTCCGCCTTTATTTGATCGAATAATTAAAATTGCCAATTTCGAATAACGAATAACTCGAACAATTTATGTCAATTAATCTACTTTTTTAATATAAAAATATTTGTTTTTTTTTTATTTCAAACTGTTTAATGTTGTAAATACATGTTCTTAACTTCTAGTTACATTTATTTTCAGCACAAAAACTTTTGATATTTTAAATCCTTGTTATATGTGGTTGTGTGAGAGACAAATTATGTATCTCATTATAAACGTCAAATTCCATACGTTTGAAGTACCAAATTTTTAGTTTCACATTTAACGTAAAAACATGTGTAAATTAAAGGAGATACACAAATGTATATAAGTTATCAGTGAAATTGAAATCAAAGTAATATTTAAAACTTAAGTTTATACAAAATACGGAAATTTAAAAAAAATTTAACTAAGAATGTCCATCGGCTTTAATTTTACTCGATTTCTAGGAATAAGAAATTGGTTTTAAAAGTTTTTTCATAACTGGCTGGCACCTCTCACAAATAGTGCCGGGATTAAAAAGGGCACAATTATAAACCAAAAAAATTATTGGTTTCCGCCTGCTACTTAACATAACTGTACTAAACGTTGTCTTTCAGATTATTTTATAGTCTGTTAAGAGCCAAATACACATTTCAAATGTGTATTCCAGTAGCCGAATTCACTCGTGAAGGTGTGCTTGATGTAATATTCGCCGTCATATCTAAATTTTTTGATTTTCCATCCAGTAGCCCGTTTCTGTATTTCTCGCATTGTAAAATATTTCCGTATGAAACCAGTGAATCGGTACAGAAACAGTGCAAAATGAGACAAAAAATGGTTTTTCTCGCACAAGTGTTTCTGTATCTTTCCGTTGCGAGAATTATCTGCCATTTAAATTATTTTCCAGCAGTTATTGGAAGGATGTGATAAAAAGTGTTTCTGTAACAATATTTTGCGAAAGTTTCATGCAAGAACTGTCAAAATAAGTCACATTTTAAATTGGTACGAGAAAAACAAAATATATGTAGATATTTTAAATTTAAAATATGTTTTTCAAATTATGAAGGCATAATTTTCATGATGAAAATAAATAAAACTACATTGTTATATTTGGTTACTTAACTTTTTTTAGCCTTTCCTTGTTTTGGTTTTATTCAGAGCTGCCAGATAAATTTGTCAATTGGAGAGAAATTAAAGACTTGCAATTTTATATTTTTGTCTTGGACAATATTAATATTGATTATGGGACGAAAAAGACTATGGCGAGTACACTGAAAAAAACATTTAAATTTATTTGTTTGTTTAAAAATGCATATGTTTTAACTCTGCATGTGGGAGATAAACAACACCAAGCCATATTTTGAAAACTAAGCAGCAGACCGCAAAAACATGTTGAAAATCACAAATGCTTTTATTTCTGTATTAAAAATTTGCCTTTGTTCGAAAATTTATTTGACCCTAAAATGTTTTTTTATGTCGATGATATCCTTAATAAAATTACGTTATATAAGGTAACATTATTAAATTGGACTCGCGGTTTTTTACCTCCCATTATGGTATTTGTACTGTTCAATCCCTTGAGACAAAAATCCCAAAAAACTTTTCTATCTCGAAAACTACATTAGATAGCGCTTATGGGAATCCACCCACCGATAGGGGAAAAATTCTGATTTCAATAGAATAAAAAACGCTGTTTGCATAATTTCAATAAATTAATACAACTCAAAAATATACTAAAGCTCAATGATTAATTTTCCTGGTGGGCTTTTGTGTGTTGCAAAACTAGTTCGATCCCATATGGATCTCGTTCGTTCCAAAATTAAATCAATTTTTGTTCTATATTTCAGATGGTTTAGATTTTTCAACTGTGGAGTTATTAATCAAGAATGGCATAACAATTCAGAATCAAAATATTTCAACTAATTTCGTCTATATAATCGGCCACTATATGTTTTTTGCATTTTCTCAAAATTCGAATAAAGTGTAATGCGGCACGTGTTACAATTAAAATTCAATTATCCTGCTATATTTAACCTTTTAAAAGGTACTGCATTAAAAAAAAGAGTTAAAAGTCAAAACAGGACCAGTCTCATATACACTGAGAATCAAGGTTAGAGTAGGAGTCGGTGTTGGAGTTGGAGTCTTACCTAAAAAGTTTCAGTGGATGGAGTCGGAGTAAGAACTTTTTCTTGACGACTCCACAACACTGCTAAAAACAGTTACATTTTTTTTGATCTAAACTTGCTGCAACGTGTTGACTAAAATTACATTTCCCACCACTGTTCTCTTCAAGCAAACTTTTTAAGGCCATAGAAAAAGTGTACAATCCAAATCGAAGGATCATTGCATACGACCACTACATACTTATTTAGAAGATCGTGGTTGTTGTTTTGCGATTGTAATAAATGTTTTCAAACTTGTTTTACGTAAAAACATTTATTGAAACATTAATCGTAATAAAATCACTTTCATTACATTCAACAACTATTTCATGATCATTTATAGTTGTTCGCTCTGGTTTTTGTTTTCCTGTCTTCCAATACTTTTTCCTACCCAACTTTCTGACCACAATCCAAAATGATTTCCCACTAAATATTGTTTTAAGTTTTTGGCTTTTTTGTTTTTGGGTTTAAATTGTAGTTAGTGGTGGTTCACATTTATTATTTGGCGGATAATTGAAATTTTATGTTTACTAAAAGAGTGTCGACAAAGCAAAACGTTTATTGTGCTGCTGCGGACTAAGTTTTGCTGGGTATTTATCCTATTTTTTCTGGGTGGTGAACAAGTATCATGTTTTGTATCTTGTTGTATTGCCAATATGTGTATTTCTATGTTTCGTTGATGTTTCCTGTGTTGCTTGTGTTGCATATGCAAAGTTTTAAGATGATCTTTGTTTATGTTTGTTTATGTCTCTTGATATTGATATTGTTGCTAACAAAAGTTTATGTTTCATGTTTCAGGCACAAGTGCAATTTGCAGTTATTTTTTGTCTTAAGTGTCAATAATTTGTACCAGACATGTGAAATTTTATTGTGTAATATTATGTAATCGTAACAATTGCACCAAAGATCAAATTATAGTGGCCATATTAAAGAAAATGTTGCTATTGATTTGTTGTAAAGATATTCAGGTCTCTTACACCTGTGCATATTAGAAAGTATATAGTTGTAGTATAAACATATCTGTGGCTTTTTGACAAAACACCTTAAGTCAAGATAAGATAGCAAAAAGTTTAAAAAAAAACTCGGTAAACGCCTTGTTGAACGCAACCCTCGATATGTGCAACCCCTCGCTTAACGCAACTCATGTCAGATGACAAAAACATGTAGCGTACATTCAGCTTAAGTAAATTAATCATAATAATTTTTCTTTCTAATTCGGGAAAAAATCAACTTTATAATACTTGAATCAAACGCATTTTGAGATTGATTCAATATTAGTTTTACTTAAATCAATCTCATTATCGGATTATAACAAGTACGAAAACGGGATTGAATATGGATAATTTAAGTTTTTGCCGTTGAAAATCCGTACTTGAACAATCTTTCTGTACATGATTCAAGAAAATCCGTACTTACAGTACTATTAATACCTCTTCGGATTGATTTGAGTACGGATGGATTGATTTTTTTTTAGTGTAGGGATGAAACACTATTAATGTGCTGTCTAGTAAAAAGTATTGTCCAATGCATAAGTCGAATAAGTACAAGGTATAGTCATTATCAGGCAAACCAGAAATATGCTCTGAAAAACACGTTTTATGCTGTGTTTTTACTGGAAAATATGCTCTGAAAAATGTTAAAAATATGCCCTAAAAAATCAAAAATTGCTAATTAGAAGACAATTTTTTTAAAAATTTAATAATAGAATTTGAAAAAAAAAACCTAAAAATATTATCGCTTAAGCCTATATTAGGATAAAATTTATATAAGAGATGTTTGCTCCGAATATTATCTAGATATTAACATCCATAGAGGTTTGTGTCTTAAAGGATGGGAGTTTTGGGAAAATGTGAAGCGATTCGAAAATAATTTAATTTGCAGTAAAATATTTTTGGGGCGAATTTAATTTAAATACCATCACAATTAGACAGCTTCCTGACAAAAAGAGTCTTATTTGGATTAAAGTTTTTATGGGAAATATGTGAAATTATAGACCGATTCTCACCATTTACACAGACCTCGTCCATATTCGATAAAATTTGTTTGCAAAACTGGATCTTGTGCTTTTCGCACAAGGTTAACGTCGGCAGACAACTAGCCAGACGGACGGACGTACATCGTTAGATCACTTTAAAAAGTGATTTTGAGTCGATCGGTATACTAAAAGATTGTTCTTCTTTTCTATATATTATCGCATAACATTTATCCCCCGTTTCCACATGCAATTGTAAGTTCTAAAAACTCAATACACTCACACTTTTTCACTAACATTCACACGATTTTTGTACTTTCAGCCAATCGGATATTACCTCGATAGTTGCAAGTAATTACTTGCGTGTGGAAACGTAGGGTTATCCTTAATGACAACCTGCATTGTCTTACAAATTGAGGGTAAAATTTAAATGTAGATGACGATATTGAAGTAACAGAATTTCGAATAAAAAAATGGCTGCGAAAGCTCCTATAAGCATGTAAAAAAATTGAACATTTATCAAAATATAACTTAAAAAGGCAAAATATGCGCTATAAACTCAAATGCTGCAAAAATACTGGTTTGACTAAATTATGCACAAAAATTCTGTAAACGGTTAAATATGCAAAAATTCATAAAAGGCCCTAAACGGACAAATATATTGTGTGTGCCTTCATTGGTCGCACAAGGAAAAACATGCAATTAGAGGTTCGTAAAAACCGACAAATTTGAAAACCGCAGTTTCGGTTTTTAAAAATTCGAAAAACCGCGGTTTCGGTTTTTTTGGAATTTAAAAAAATTGCTATGGGATTAAAACATTACGAAAAGTAACTTATTTTATTTTAATATTATTATTAAAAATTTAATTCAGTTACATTTTTTATTAAAAGTAAATTAATAAATAAAAATACAAACGCATATCGCTCATTGCTTATTTTGTAAATAATAGAACTTCAAAAATGTTAAGGTATTTAGCGAAGAATCACTTAAACTTGATCTTATCTTTGTGCCAGCTACTGAAAAGGCCCTTTCACATTCTGTAGAAGATGGTCTAATCGTTAATATTGCCTTGTGAAGTAATGAAATGCTTTTATTTTAATTTTTGGTAGTTTTATACAAACTAAATTTTTGGCGAAGCATATAAAAATCTCCTTTGGGCTTAGGCTATGTTAATGCCTTGTTAATAGCTGAATTTAATTCATCCTGCAAAGAAACAGCTTCCACCTCATCTTCTTCGGAATCGAACGTTTCATCATCAATTGGATAAAGACGCTTCAATAAATTTGCTGATAATTTAAAAACTTCCTTAGATGGATAAATAAATGGATTTAAAATATACTTGGCCAAATCAAGAAGATCTTTATTCTAGCGTTGATGAATTCTTTTTTTAATAGCCATCAACAGGTTTTGGCTAATATCTGAATTTAAGTTTTCTTATTTTGTATAAAATATTCCATCTAGTTGGCGAATCTAATAGCAAACACAACTCACGATGATGAATTTCTTTAACATTGGTCTAAAGAACTGTGTTGCGTATTGATGATTTTTTAAAATATTTTACAACTCTTCTTACAGCTTCGATATGTGTATAGAGGTAAGGAAACATTCTTATGGGAATGGAGGTTGGTCATTGAACTTGTAGACCCTTTTGAATATGTCAAAGTTTTTATGCAAATATGACAAATAGTTTTATTCGACACGTTCTCAGATTTTTTAAAATGTATCCACACTTCCGACTTTAATTCCGACATTTTTGAAACAATATATTGTTTATATTAATATGTATATTAGAGTGGCCCACGCTTGTATGGAAAAGTAGAAGTATAGTCCAATACTACCTCCACAAGCTTGATTTTGTTTCTTTTACGTAAATTTATGTTTATACCAAAAATTGGATCAATGGGACAATATTTAGAGGTCGCGATGAATGGCGACATTTATGTTTCACATCTTATATTACATGCATTTACTTCTGGCTTATCATTGTTGTACTTGTTGAAAAAAGATATCAGAAGCAGATAAGGATTCATTCTCTTTACAATAGTCCGTCGTATTGCACTGGGACATCAAATTATTGCCCGATATTTCTGATGAAAACAAAAATATCGATTGAGTTGCTGTACTCATCAGTGGCAATGGAAAAGAAAAACTTTTAGCAGTTCCGAAGATCACAAAAGCAACCGTTGTAGAACATGCTAACGCTTGTTAGTGTGGCTGTACCGATTGGTCAATAAAAAACCAAATTCGAGGATTATGCTTTGACACTAACGCCTCCAATACTGTTTTAAAGCTGGATGCATGTACTTTAATTGAAAAAGGATTAAATAAAAACCTAATATAGATTGCTTGTCGCCATCATATGTTTGAGGTCATGCTTTCTAATGTTTTTAAAGAGAACGAGGTGTTGCTTTGGTAACCCGATTTAACAGCTTAATCACGAAAAATGAGAAGCAAAAACAATATTTGCTTAGATTAGTTGATAACCGTAGAAACAACTTTCCCGGTGTTTCTAAAGATAATATTGCAAAAATGGCTATCGATTATTTAAAAAAAAATAAAATAAAATATGTGATAATTTGTACCTAATACTATACAATTTTATTAATTCCTTATTTATTTGTTTTATTAAATATTTCTATTTTTAAATAAACAAAAATATCTCACCCCGAAAAATCATTAAACTATTACTCAAAAAATAAACAAACTTTTACAAAAATGTTGTAAGTTAATTTTTTCTTGTGTTGAACTTGTTTTTTGTTTGTTTTTCTTTCAAACTGTTACAAGTGTTACGAACACTTTAAAGAAAAAAACATAGAAATTCCCAAAATTCGGTGGTTTTCAGTTATTACGAATTTAAATTTTTTATGAAACACCATGTTATTTTGGCAAACCATTTTAACAAGGGTTTCTAATAAAACAAATTAGCTAAAAGACCGGAGAAAATTTAAAAGTAAAACCGACTTATTTTTGTCGGTTTCGGTTTCGAATTAGACCGACCGCGAACCACTACATGCAATTGCATATGCAATAAATATATATTTATGGTTTCCCTGTCATTTTAAATTTTGTTCTCAATTTCAAAACCAATATAACATCAAACAAAAGAAAATATGAAATTTTAATACAAGGGTCAAAAATCAAATAAATTAATTTGATATTACATGGGTAAATAATAAAAACTCTCTCTAATGAACATACCTGGTGCATATTATACTATGGTCTATAGTACAGTCTTTATCATCGCGTTTCTTTTAAACCACGTGAGCGCCAATTTTTCGGACATTTTTTGAAAAAATTTTCACTTGCGAATACATGTTCAGCTTTATTGAACTGTCATTTGCTTAAGCAAAGTGCGAAACTAATCGCACATACGAAACAGAATCAAATATTTTTTGGCTTTATTTTTGTTTTTTTAAATGCATTTGCAAGGCTTTTTGTTAATTTTTGAAGCTAGCTTAAGCAAGCTCCTGCATATTGTAGTTGGGTCTTTTGTCGCTTAATGGGGTGTTATAAGATATGTACATATTTTTTTACAGTGGGTTTGTCAGATGTACAATCTATATGTAATAGCACATGTCTGTCAAAATTGATCAAAATAGAAGATTAAAATGTTTGCTTTCACACTTTCGTTTTTGGTTTCATCTGGCAAACCAAACCAAACAGCAAACTATTTACATATTTATATTTTTATTCACTTTTAATTGTGTTTCTAATTGAATAATTTTAAAATGCCTATTCGATCTGGCATTTTACATAAGCAATTTTTTTTTTCGTTCACACGACATGTATGCATTTTGCTGTGGGAAATTTGACGAGTTCACTGCTAAATACACATCGTGTAAAACCACCCTTACATGTTTTTGGCAAAAACAGCAATTTACAAATTAAACTTAAATTTTATTATTTTTGCTAACAATTTTAATCAGGTACCCCAATTTCTATATCCTAAAAAAAATATGTTTTATTTATTGCCCCGTGACAATGTTCGCTTTCGAAAAATTGCAAAAATAACTCATATTCGACAAATTTCATATTATTTCCATACATTTGCCTATTTGTATGGGAATCCTTTAAAAGAAATTTTGATTATGTATATAAAAATAGGTGGGGATGGTTTTACAACCGTTATGGACACGCGTTAGCCCCTTTGGGTCCGAAAACGAATTTCGGGCCAGAAAGGATTTTTGTAGGGGAGCCATGTTTAGATATCGAGATAGAGCTTTAGCTGTAATATTTGTGCTAAAAGCCGCCCCAAAATTTTTCCTATTCGCCTGAAACTTTCCACATTTTTAAACCCATTCCACAAAGATGCAGATGTTTGTAACACCTCAAGATATTGGCTCTAGACTAATTTTTAAGTATATCGATCGACTGAGAAAGTGAAGCGATCTACTCAGAAACTATGTCCGTCCGGCTGGCTGACTGGACCAAGTGGATATGGCGCGAATTTAATATAGCCCCCTACAGCCTGGGAATACTATCAAACCTATTTAAAGGATATTTAAAACATAGATAGGACCACGAGGCAAGATGGAGGTCTATTTCTGCCTCTGAGAAACTATCAAACCAACTTTAATGAAATGAAGTGTATAGTGTTGTCAACAGCTTGTGATCTATATTATAGACAAGAGTGTTGTAGTCTACTTTAGTCTAGTTTATAATTATTTACATACCTAATGACAAAATCAGTATATTTTCCATATTTTAATGATTTTAAAAAAATTATTCATACAAATGGTACTCAAACAAAAAAAAGCTCAGACTTACTTTAAACAAAGTTTTACAATTTACCTATTATATTAAAAATTCCCATAACAAAATATACATTGTTGCAATGGGCGAATAATCATATACATACATAAATATTATATTATAATCAAAATCATATCATGTCGATTTCGAAAATCAAGTTCGTTTTTTCTATTAATTAATTCAATATTTTTCCTAAGCTCTACTCAGGAACACACCTTTTTCAACGTGCTCCATGTTGAAAATTAAACGAATGTTTGTTTCTAAACTATCGGAGTATCTGCGTGTGTCATTTGGCAAATGACACTTTTAACAACAATTTTCAAATTTATGAATGAAATAAAATTAATTCATTTGTATAAATATGAAATTTTTGTATTTGTTTGAATCGTAAACGAACAATCATGTTTCTTTTTGTCATTTTAATAAATCAATAAATAAACTTTAGAAAACTACAAGAAGTGCATGTACAAGTTCGATTGAATAGTCATAAGAAAATATGTATGAAGTGTGTTCGATTACAACTCGGTGCAGACAATTATAATTTAACGTACGAGTATGTTGACATGACAACATGCAATTAAATTTAAAACAATCGTAAATAAAAAAGTTGTAATTAATATTGAGGCGTTTATACTGGGAAAAAACTGTTAACAAAATCGTACATAAAATAATTTAAAACAATGTCTAGCAAATAGTACCCACTGTGTTGTATGATTGAAAGTAGAAAATTTAATATTAGTTAAATATTTAATATAAACTTAAAATTAATATACGGATAAATATATAATTTATAAATAAAAATATTCCTAATTTTGTCTATTTCTATGTAAAAAAAAGGAATGCTTATAATTTATTGTCTGACAAAATGGAAAATTTATTCTCAAACTAATTAAATACTTAACAAAATAGTTTTTGTGTTAAAAAATTTATCAATTGCTTTAATATAATCAATTGATTTTTTTTATAGAAAACTTATGGATAATTTAAATTTTCTATGAAAAAATTTTTGATACTTTTTTGTATACACAAATTTTCTATTGAAAATTATCAATAACATCGATAAGTTGAATTTTCTTAGGTAAATTTATCGAAAACCTGATATTATTACAAAAGATTTATCAATGACTTAAATTTTCTTTAATAAATATCTCGATAACAAGAATTTTTTACAGAAAGTCGAGTGATGCTTTAAATTTACTAAAAAAATTTATTATATTTTTAATTTTATATACAAAATTTATTATTGCCTTTAATTTTCTATAAAAAATGTATCATTAACTTCAATTTATATAAAAAATTAATTGATCTTTGTCTATAGAAAATTTATCGATATCTCTCATTTTGCATAAAAACATTATCGATTGATTTTTATACACTTTATTAAATTTATCAATAATTAAAATTATATACAGGAAGTTATCGTTAAGTTAAATTTTCTATAAAAAATTTATTGATAACATAAACTTTCTCTAGAAAATTTACTACCTCAATTTTAAAAAAAATGTATCGATTACTTAATATTAAATAAAAAATGTATTGATCTTTTACAGAAAATTTATGCAATCGATAAATTACAGAATATTTTTTCATAAAAATTGTATCGATTGCTTTAACTTTCTATAGAAAATTTATCGATTGGTTTTGTTTTCTATAAATAAATGTATTGATTTCTTTAATTTTCTATAGAAAATTAATCGAATGTTAATTTTTGCATCTTAAATTTTGCATAAATATCTCTAGATATCTTTAGTTTTCTATAAAAAATTCATCAATAACTTTAATTTTCTATATAAAATGTATAGAGAACTAAAATTTTATACAAAATGTATCTACAACTTAAACTTTCTCTTGAAAATTTTTCGATTACTTAAATTTTATATCAAAAAATTATCGATTACATAATTTTTTAGACAAAATTAATCGATTGCTTAAATATTCTACAGAATATTTTTCCATTGCCTTTATTTCCCATAAAAATTTAAACGATTGCTTAACATTTCTTTGGAAAATTATTCGATTGCTTTTGTTTTTTATAAACAATTTATTGAATACTTTTATTTTCTATAGAATAGTAATCGATATCATTAATTTTGCAAAAATATCTTTAGATATCTTTAGTTTTCTTGACAAAATTTATTGATTACTTTAATTTTCTATATAAATGTATCGAGAACTAAAATTTTATAAAGAAAGTTATCGGAAATTAATTTAAAACTCAAACTTTCCGTAGAAAATTTTTTGATTACTTAAATTTTGTATCAAAAATTTATCGATTACATTATTTTTTACATAAATGCTTAAATTTTCAACAGTATATTTTTCGATTGCTTTTATTTTCTATAAAAATTTAATCAATTGCTTTAACTTTATATCGAAAATTTATCTATTGCTTTTATTTTCTTTAGAAAAATTTATCGAATGCTTTAATTTGCTAAAAAAAAATATGTATCGATAATAAAGCGATATTTTTAATATTCCTTGTACAGAAAATTTATTAACAACTTTAATTTTCTATAAAAAGTTTAATAATATCCTTTATTTTCTATACACAACTAAATATAACAAAAATTTTATACAGAATACATACCTTAAATTTTATACTGAAAGTTATCGATAAGTTAAATTTTATAAATAAATTGTATAGATTACTTAAACTTTATATTTAAAATCTTTCGATCACTTGAATTTTATCAAGAAAATTAATTGATTACGGCCAATTTCTCCAAGTTTAGTTATAATTAACTATCAGTTTTAACTGTCAAAAACATATTGTTGACTTGAAGTTAAAGTAATAGTTAGTTGTAACTGAACTTGGTCAAATTGGCCGTTAATAATGCAGCCATTTTTTACAGAAAATTTATCGATTACCTTAATTTTTAAAAGAATATTTTCGATTGCTGCAATTTTATATTAAAAATTACCATTGCTCTAATTTTCTATAAAAAATGTATCGTTAATTTTTGTTTTCTATAAAAAGTTATCGATTGCTTTAACTTTTCATTGAAACTTTATCGACTGCTTCAATATTCTTTTAAAGACTTAACCATCCTTACAACCTGAAAAAAGTTATAAACTTACTTACAACTTAAACTGCTAAATTACCATTAAAACTAAACCATTAAAATCACTGCTACTAAAAAAAGATTAATTTTAAATAAAAGGATATTTTATCGTTTTAAAAGTGTAATATGCACTTTCAATATTTGTAACAACTATTAATCAAATTATTATTAATGAATTATTCATTCATATATTGACTTAATTTATGAACAAACTATTAATATTAACATGAAATAAATGAAAACCGAAAAATTATATCACTTTTTTTTAATATCCCCCCTCATTTTCATTATAACCGAAATGCAATACACTTGACTTTATGCTCCTGCTCTGCCCATAACTGGTAGTTTGGCCAAAAATAAAACCTCGCGCTCATTTGGTGGTTGTCTAGAGATTTTGCTTGGCTGGGTGTCTAAAGCGAATTAATAAAATTGTAAAGCCATTTAAATCGAGACTATTAAAGTGTAACAAACAAAACTTCTAATAAAATGGCAATAAATGATACATTTAGTTGGTTAAATTGGCATGATATTCGTACGTGTATGTTAGTAGTTAAATTTAGTGTTAAAAATATGAGTAGTCAAACGTTAAATGGTGGAGCGTGTCGGAATAATGCATCATTGTTGCACCATAAAACACATAGTTAGTTACGAGTACATATTTTTTGTTTGTTTGTATATACACAGCACAATAGTGAAGAGGGTGTTATGCTTTTGTGCTGATGTCTGTAACGCATAAAAATATGGCTTCTAGACCCACATTTTTAAACAGTTACTATGTCATGGCAGAATTTTGTGCTGGTAGGGCCAGACTTGACTATAGGTCCAAAATAGGATACACTCTCGTTAATTTATCTGTATCTGGTTAGCTGGCTGGCTAACCATGTAAACCTTTTAGAAATGGTGAGAATGAGCCATAATTTCACGTAGCCGCCATACAAGGTTCTTTCAGAGTCTTTGTGCCTACAAACCATCTTTTGTTGGGTTTTAGATTAAATTAGGTCCAAACTTATATGATTGCAATCTAAATCATCTAACAAACTTGTATTGTATTGTATTACCACAGCTTCCATACAAATACCACTCCGGAAAATAGCTTTTGATGCCATAACTCCCTTTTAAATGTTGGTATTGCATTTACCGATTGATAGGTCCAAAATTTGCCATATGTCCCATATAAGTCCACTTCCTTAAAAGTACCGTTAAAATTTGGTCCTAGGGGCTTATAAACTATTGAATTTAGAAAACTAAATAAATTAAATCACTTGAAGGCCAACAAATTTCATACAGGTAAAGGAAGATATCTAAATAATATTCTCTACAAAGAACATCTACATGAATCTTAACCTCATAACATAATTTTGAATCGGCGGGTTCATGATTGGCCCTTGGTTCCCGAATTCAAAATTTGTTTTTAAATACTGTGGTGTAGGGTAGCATTAGGTTGGGCTTGACCAATTATACTTTCTTTAGTAAGCGATTTAAAATAAAATTTATGATATGAATGTGTTTACACTATGCACATATATTGATATACCGACAGCAAGCCTCTAAAGAAAACAAATATTAAATAATCTTATAAGCAATATTTATTGATTTATTTTTTTCATAATGTTCCATAGACATATTATTGATTTCATTAATTTTCTACATAAAAATTCATGCTTGTTCTTTTTTATAGAAACTTTTTTACTTGCCTTAGTTTTTTTATAAACAGTTGAAAAAATTAATCGTTGACTTTGTTTGTTATAAAATATGAATCGCTTGTTGAAGTTTTCTGTGAAAACTTTATTGCTTGTTCCAAATATCCAATAAAAAGTACATCGATTTTTATAGGAAATGTATGATATCTTCTGTTTTCTATAAAAAAAACTATCAATACCTTTAATTTGCATTAAAAATTAAAGAAATTTTTTATAGAAAAATAAATCAATAACTATAAAAAATGTATTGATTACTTGAATTTTCTATAGAAAATTTATCGATATCTTTATTTTTGCATAAAAATACTTTCGATATCTTTAGTTTTCTATTGAACATTTTTAAATAACTTTAATTTTCTATACAAAATGTATCGATAACTTAGATTTTATTCAGAATGTTATCCATAAGTTGAGTTTTCCTGAGAAAGTTTATTTATAACTTTATTTTTCTATAGAAAAATTGTTGGTTACTTAAATTTTATAAAGATCAAAAAGTTATCGACTACATTATTTTTTACACAAAATGTATCGATTGCTTATATTTTTTCTAAGTAAAATTGTTTGATTGCTTTAATTTTCTTTTAAAATTTTATCGAATGCTTTAACTTTCTATGGAATATTTATCTCTTGCTCTTATTTTCTATAGAGAATTTATCGATGTAAAGTAAACTATTCGTAAAATCAGTATAAACATGTATCTTATATTGATCATAGAAGTTTAGTTTATATATTTTTTAATTTTAATTCGTGCGGGACTGCGCGACACAGTCAAATATATTTATATCTGTTCTGTTTTTATCTCTCTATAACAATTAAACGTTTATTGCATTGCTTGTGTAAACACTATACGTTCGATATGTGTTACTATTACACAAAAATGTAAAAAGAAGTAGTTTAAACATAATAGCGTTTTAACACCTGGATAAATATTAATAAATCGAACAAAATTGGGGGATTGTTACCAAAAAAAACTAAATCTGTTTCTTCAAAAGCTTAGTAATTTTTCATTTTTTTCCTGTTCAAGCTTATTAAAAACTTAATTTATTCTTTGAATTTTTTTTTTGTTAATTTCTGCAACCAAAACAAAAATTATGTTGTTGACATTAAACATTTGACATAATTGATTTATACTCCCTCTAAATAGAAAAAAAAACGCAAAAACTTCAAGCAACACCCAAAGTGTTTGTTTTTCTTTATTTTCCAAGCTTGCAAAAAAATATTAAACTAAACATTACAAGTGTCATGTTAAGAGTTTGACCTGTGTGTTAATAATGTTATTTTACTTGGTAAAATAACGCGAAAAATAACATTGTGACAACATCAATAGATATTTATTGTAACGGTATGTTTATTTTTTTTTTTGTTGCTATTTTATAAAAAAAACATGTAATAATTGTAAGTTTAATACTCTTATAATGTTCGATATATCTATGAGTTACAAATATACAACTTGAATATATGTACATGCATGCATATGTTTATTTATGTTCATGTTGGATGTTGAAGTATGGTGTATCTAAAGTGTGCTAAAACATGACAAATGACAAACAATTGTCAACCGGTATAACAATGGAGGCGCAATAACGTTACATGTTTAAATAGTGTGTACACAAATGTAAGTGATGTTAATGCTTATACATATTTAAAAGCAAAAAAAGATGTTTTTTTAAAATTTGATGAAAACATTTACAAAAAGCAATTATTGTTGAGAATTTACGAACATTGCTTAAAAGTTAGTCACAGTAAGTCAGGAGTAACAGTAACGTTGCAAATCAGCTGCTTCATTTTTTTGTATGTAAAGCAATTAGAACGATTATAACTAGCAGTAAGATGTTACGTCTCAATCTGTAAGAAATAGATTGGTCTTACTTTTTTACGGTAAGGTTAAGTTACTGTTACTCCCGGCTAACTGAGCCTTAAGTCGAACAGTTGTATATTTAAGATAAACGAAGGAGAAGTTGTCAAGCAGACAAAGTTTGGTTATTAGAGTAAATTAATTTAAACTGTTCATTATTCCTTTAACCATAGAATTACTCTCTTGGTCCAGCCGATCCAATTTTTTTTTTTTTTTTTTTTTGCTTCAAATAAAGCACAAAACAGAAACGTGAGTTCTATAAATGGCTAGCTTCGCCTAGTGCGCTTTGCTACACTCATTAAAATTAAATTAATTAAATGTTTTTTCAGATCACTTTTGATAACGAATTTTATTTGAATTTATTAAAAAGATATAGAAATTTATATATATTTTTTCTATGGGAGGCACCAATACCACAACTAAAATTCAGACCCCTTTTTAACTTTGTACGAAATTTGGAAATTTGTTTCCCCGAAATTTTTTCTCAAAAATTAGGAAAAAGTAGAGTAATACGGGGTTATTTTGTGGGTTTCGAAATATTTGGGTTTTTATTTACTTGTAGTTTTTGGGGTGTTTTACTAGTACGTACCGTACGCTTGGGGTTAACAGAAGTAAGTAATGTATACATAAATAATTATAACAATGGCATAAATAACAACAACTTTAACTTAACGAAAAAAAGTATGTAATCAAGGACCGATTACATTATGCGCGTAAACTCTAAATATCCAGAAATATAATATATCTTTGTATTGGTGGTTACATGCTTACTTATCCACTCCCGCCCTCTTTTTGACAGATGTTGTGTATTGATAGCCCAGCCATTTGTACCAAATTTGGAAGCTTAAGCTATTACCGTTCACAAGATATACAGAAATCTGTATAGGCTTTGTAAGGGGTTGCCACATCCTCTTAAAATTTCCAAAAAGATATACCCTATAACCTTCCCGGAGGAGCACAGAATAAATGAACCAAATTTTAAAGCGATTGGGTAAGCGGCTTGGCCGCGCATAAAATGAAAGATAAAAGAAAAAAATATGTACCGTACTGTCAAATTAATCTAATTTGGAATAAGGGCTTAGTGCAATTTTACTACAAACACAAAACGCAAAACTCATTTCAGCTGTGGTTAATGCCAAAAAGAAATCTACATGCAACCTGGTCAACGACGTTGGCGTGTGGAATAAAATAAGAAAGTTATATAATAATAAATTCGTATAGTTAAAAATGTATTTTAATTTTCAACAGTGTACGCTATTTGAGACGCATGGGCAATCATGGACCCGGCAGAAAATATTATGTCGTGAGGTTAAGATTTACATATATTAAAGTTCTTTGTGCCGAATATTATTTAGATTTCTTCATCTATATAAGATTTGGTCGTCCTAAAGCGATATTAGATTGGTGGTTTTTGTGGGACCTATGGCCAATGTTTGACCTAACTTCAATTTAGAAAACTTTAAAAGAAATCAATTTAGAAATATCTAACCGATTATGCATAACTTTTTGCCAACGAAATGTGCAAAACGACTACTTGGGTATACATATTACCATTTATACACCCCTCGATACACAAAATAGTCAGGTCTGTTTCCCCAAACTAAAGAAGTCTTAATAAAAATCTACACTAAAGAAACAATCTGTCCGAACTTAAATCAAGCCGAAACGGTGTCAAAAGAACGGTGGGTACAGATTTCCCTAAATCAAGTACAGAAAGCTCGATTCAAATACGGATTATTCAAGTGCGAAACACAATATATATCCATATTTAATCAGAATTCGTACTTAAAATAATCCGAGAACAGGATCGACAAAAGTGATATGAAATTAATCTCAAACTGTGCTTGATTCAAGAATTTCTAAGATGGTTTAATATCGATTCGTACTTGAAATAATCCGAAAGTGAGATTATATTGATTCTAACCTAAACACTTACCCCACAGAATCAGAAAGAATATTATTATTTTACTAACTTGTTACACATGTAAATTTTACTTTTGTTGTATTCCTCCCTTTGTTAATAGAAGAATTCTCAATTACAACACATAAGCAGCATGCCCAATATGGTTTCCATAATCATTCTACTTTAAAAATTTGATGTATTTAACTTAATAATTAAAAAACAGAATATGGGAATTATTGCTTCCTATCGCTTCTTGTAGTTTTGTTGTTGTGTCTGTTGTTTTGAGTACGACTTGTACTTATGTTAGAAGAAAAAACTTTAAATTAGTACGACTTTTTTCTTTCTGTGTAGTCTTTTGTAAAATGTCCTAGTCCCTTAATCTCCAGATCTTCCATTAGTTTAATAAATGTAAGCAAACTTTAAAATCAATTCAAGCCGACAAAAAAAACGCTACGCAAACAACACTTTAAAAATTTTCCTTGGAAAATGTCAAATTTTGCAATTATCCCCCAAAAGCTTGGCGCCAAAAAAAATCGCAACCAACAAAATAAAATGTTAAAAAAAACTTAAACGCAAAAAATCTCATAAAGTATTACCCTCTTGCACTCGTATAACAATTGTTTAAAGCCAACCAGTCCGTCTAATGGAACAAAGTTCAGCATGTTTTAGGAATGACTCATTCCTTTTTTCTTTTTAAAAAAATACATTTTGTTCAATTTGAGAACAGAGTTAAGACTGGAAACACACAAAATTATATACCTGCAATATATATGTACGTACATATGTCGGAGTGAATTCTGTTTTACATGTTAGTGAAGTAAAGTAAAGACAATATGAAACAGGCGTTTGAAAATTTACCACCACCTACACTTGGTCGACATTATTTTCAGCAATATTTAAAATTTTTATGAATTACTATTTATACGATCTTTGTGGTGACACTCTATATTGGGTACAATTATTCTTTTTCAATTTACCTGCAGAATCCAACGATGCCTTTATTCAGTTTAGCTATTTGTTTAATTCGTTGAAGATTTACTAAAAAAAAAGAATTGAATAGAAACGTTTTTTGCTCTCAATTAAAATGTTTATGAACCAGGGATTAACGCTGTGCACCCATAAATGTTGTTATTGTTTGTTGCATATTCGTGGGGATTTATTTGTTGCATATTTGCATGCATAAACTATATATTAATTATAAACTGGCAACAAAAGGTTTATTGAATTTTATAATAGTTTTCAAAATTTATTACAAATTGTTTTACATATTTTTTGTAAAAAGAAAAATATCTCAAGCAGAGTGATAATAAGTTTAAGGTAATTGTAAAGAGAAAGAGAGAGAGAGAGAGAGAGTGAGAAAACTCTTTTTAAAAAAGTGGGATAATTTGAAGTTCATTTAAATTTTAAAACACTCATTTATCAACAAATTAATAAAGATCACTCAACCTAAATGAAATGACAGTGAAATCCTACTACAACATATTGTAAAATTAAGGGGCCATTTATGTACTTTTTTCACAACACAAGTGCTTGAACACTCAAAAAACTGAGTGATTTTCATATAAATTTTACCACACGTTCGTTCACTTGTGTTGTGAAAACAGCACATTAATATACATTTGAAAATTAAACCTCTCTGATGATATTCATATGTACATATGTATATCATAGCTATATTATTAGTTGTGCCTAATATCTGCTGCCCTCCAGCAAGAATAATAATTTTTTGGGAGTGCACTTAATATTGGATGCGAATTTGTATATGGTTAATAGAAGTAAAGATAGAAGTACATAACACGCGTCAGTGCGCGCGCTCTGTCGACTTCTGTCAAAAAAAAGTTAACCTAGTGTGTTTTAATAGAACAAGCTACATGCAAAATATTTTGACGCATTAGCGCCAGAAAGTTGGTTAAGTTAATATGCCGTCGATATGCTACAAATTTCTATCTGATAAGAAATGGCTCAGTTATGGCACCTTTCACCTTGTTCATCACTTTCGGAGCCCAAGTTCGTGGGGAAATTTTTGGGAAACTACAGAAGTCCTGATTACGCTGAGAAGATCGATAAACTACTGCAAAAATTCAATGCCATTGGAAAGCGTTGAGTAAAAACATGTATATCAAAAAAAAATGAAATTTTATTCTTTTTAAAAAATGTAACGGGTCCGCCATCTAACGTCTTTTTTCAACTAGTGCTTATCTCGTGAATGGTAACACATAGCTCATATCTGATTTGACAGATAATTAGTTGTATCCTTCCGCTGAACGAATATGGTTGTGTATACGCTTGAAAAACGCTGGGAAATATTGCGACATTACTTTGAAAATCATGGTAATGTTGCAGAATTTGTGCGAAAATTGCGTACGGATTTTGGATGAAACTCATTTTGATCTTATCGGGTATGTAAACAAGCAAAATTGTCGCATTTGGGGCACAGAAAACCCGCACGCATACATTAAAGAGCCGATGCACCCAAAACAAGTCAATGATTGGTGCGGATTTTGGTGCAGAGGCATAATTTGGACATCTTTCTTCGAAAATGAGCAAGGAGTGGCCGTTACAGTCAATGGCTATCGTTATCGGGCCATGTTAAACGAATTTTTTCACAAAAATTGAAGAGGAGGCTACATGCCACACAGCCGAAACTACACTCGATGTTTTGCGCCCTGTTTTTGAAGATCGCATTATCAGCCGCAGAGCTGATGTCGTTTGGCCCCCTTAGAGCTGCGATTTGACACCGTTGGACTATTATTTGTGGGGTGCCGTCCAAGAAAAGCCAGAGACAATTAACGCTTTAAAGGACAATATTCGTGAAGCCATTGGTGAAATACAGCTGCACACAATCGATAATGTGCTTAAAAATTTTACCGATCGTGTAGGCTAATGCATGGCCAACCGAGGCAGCCATTTGAATGAAATTATTTTCCATTATTAACCGGAAGGATTGTACTTTCAAATAAAAATAGAAATTTGAGAAAATATTCAGTAGTTTTTTGATAGCATTTTCAAAAAAAAAAAAATTATTTGGCGGACCCTTCAGATATTGGAATTAAAGCAACACGTTAGGTATATATTAAAAACAGAAAATCTAAACAAATTAAACATGTATCGAAATATGTTTCAAAAAGGCAAAATATGCTCCAAAAACTTAAAAAATGCTGCAAAAACGCTCTTTTAACCAAGTTATGCAAAAAAAAATGCTCCAAACGGTAAAAAAAATATGCACTAACAAATTGAAGCCAAAATTCTGCCTTCATTGGTAGCACAAGGAAAAACATGCAATTGCATATTTTTTGTTTCCCTGGTTATAAATTAAGTGCAAAATCGATATAGATAAATTGATTTCGTTTGTTTTTTTTTCAATATCACTTAGCAAGACTTATTGTGAAAGTACTTTAAATATTTTAAATAATCTATGCTCACAAGAAAGGAATATAATGTCCTTCCGAAATTTTGATAAAACAAAATTTTTATGAAAGTTTCAAACAGTCAAATATGCTTCAAAAGGTGAAATGTGCGCTATCAACTTAAAAAATGCTGCAAAAATCCTCTATAAAATATGCATAAATATGCTCTAACAAATTGATTTTTAAACTGTTCAGTTATTTTTTTCAAAATCCAGGTGAATTTTTTACATTGTCCAGTAATTTCAATTTTGGTTTCTGGCAACCCTACATGTCACTGATGTACACATATTATCAAGTAAAAATTGTTCGAAAAAGTCGAATCTCATGCCATTTGCTTTTCTGCTTACTCATGCCACTGTGAATGCATTTTCAAAATGTACTTCTCAAATTAAAAAAGTACCAGAAAACCAAATAGAGTTACCGAGTTAATCATATAGGTACATTTTTGGGGAAATGGTTTACACTTTTTTAAATTAGCATTATTTTAACAATATTAATGCTCTTTAATTAACAAACTTGTTTTTATTAATGCGCGTTTAAAAAAATTAATCGTAATAATACGTTTATCAAGTTAAAACTTTCATTACAATTTGACAATAATCCAGTAAAATTGCACTTAATTGTTAACAAGGTCACATAATCGATACCCTAATTTATTGCAATCATTTGCTGCCGACGAAACCAATGTTCGCATTAAACACTTCTTGGCTGGTATCGTAAATAAATCGCTACATATATGCTATATGACAATAATTAATTTATTTTATCTTAAATATTGTATATGGGCATTTCCAGCGAAAAGTCTACTTTTTGTCACGTAACGCCAGAAGAATTTTAAATTGTTTCTCAAAACATTTTATATGTATCGTTTACTTTTTTATATTTTGGTGTAAAGCGCAACAAGCTCTACATTAAGTAACAAAAGGGATAACGATTGAACAACATGGTCCGAAAATACAACCTTATTTGCAATCTGGCGTTACATTAAATTAAGTAGACTTTTAGCTGAAAATTCCCATACTTACATTAAAACGAGCAAAGATTTTTAAATTTGATAGCTTGAAAAATAAATCTATATAAGTTCTAAGTTTACTAAAAAAGGTTTTGTACAAAACTTCTTGCTCAATTCGCAGTATTTTTCAGTTTTGTAATGCAAGTCAAAACCCACTTCCGTTTTTTTAACGTCTCGCCAACGCAGATTTTTGCTTATATCTGCAAATCCTTAGCGTCGATTAATGTAATTTTTTTCTGAATATAGTGCTACTTCATTACTTTGTATATATAAAAACCCTTTTTACAAATTTGACTTCGTCATTTAATTTTTTTACATTTTGTGCTACAAATACCACGACACGTCAAAATGGAAATGCCCATATGCAAGTACATATTAATCTAATAAAATAAACTTAAGCAATTATGAGTCAAAAGACCTTTGGTAGAATCCCCTAAAGTTCTTAAAACCTTTTTGCACAACTTATTATCATTCACTTAGAAAAAAGACCACACCGAACTTTATCTTCTGATTTCACAGAAAAAATAGAAACTCGACTTTAATTAAACAATTTGTTCAGACAATTAAATATTTTATTAATTTTACCCCTGTAAAGGAATTGATCATATCAATAAACGGATTTGTATTTTCGAGTCATGGGACCCAAATTTAGTCAATTAAAAAATTAATTGCATAAACAAAAAAATACACCACATATACACAAACATTTAATTTTATGGGTTTTGATTAAAAAAATTAATTGCAGCAAACAAAAAATTAATTAAATAATTAATGTACACCAATTAATTATTTAATTGAATAATTTTTTGCAACTATTTTTTCTGTGTTGGTACAAAATGCATTGCATGTAACATTAATTCACATGTGACTTCTTTTTGTAACCAGTAAAAATCAGATTCATTGCCAATAAGATTTAATCATTGGTGTGCTGGAAATCGGAATCGTAAAACGCAAGGATTTTAAAAGTAATTTTTTAGTAAGATTTCTGTAATAGAAGATTTTTATGACAAATATTTTACATATATTTCTCTATTCAACAGAGCTGAATAACAAAATTTATAAAAATTAGATTACGCACACCCTGATGAATATTAAATGTTTTAAGTTATTTTTTAACAGGGTGACTCACGTTTATTTAAATAAAGTTGTTTTTGATGAAAAAAAAATTAGCACATTTTTACTAAACCCAAAATCAAATTTTTACATAAAAATCCCTTGATTAGGGGCTTAAATTTTTAGAATAATCCCGGGATTTCGGGACTGGCATCTCTAGACGCAATTAAACGGGAACTCAATTAAGCAGTACTCGGTTAATTGAATCGCCGTCACAAACAATTAACCTGAAACATGCAGTCTTATTTTGCAAAATAATTTAGCGGGTGACGCAATTAAATAGAACTCACCTAAACGGGTATTTCTACATAGTACACAGTTATACTGAATGATTTCGTTCCATGGTTTTTAGTGCAATAAAACGGATTAATTAAGAAGCGGGGCTCAATTAACCGAAAACAACTGTATTAAGATTTAACGGCGTTAAGTTCAAATCTGTTTTAATTTTTTTTTTTACCACGTCTAGTTTTATAAGGAAAGGTTAATATTTTGCAAAAAAAAAATTTTAAAAAAATTAACAGATATTTTTTTTTAAAAAAAGTACAAATCAAAAACTAACTGTTATTTTTGCTCGAAATAATAAAGATCACAATTTCAAAAAGCAATACAGTATTTTCCTGTTTAACGAACCTTCGATTCTGCGAACATCGATCGCATTTAACGAACACACAAGTTTGCTCCATTAAGTACCTTAAATACCCAGTAAAAACTTCGCCTACAAAATAATGTGTTAAGTAATCAGGAAAAAGTAAGAATACTACTTCCAATTCTACTGAAAGAACCAATGAATTTTACAAGGGATGTCCCAAAATGAATGCATTTAAATGTAAGTCATTACAGTTTACCTACATACACCTTAAAAATAAGTAGTTATAGAACTTGTTATACATACATAGTAGTTATATACATAGATAAAAACTACTAAATAATATGTGATAGAAGCTATTCATTTTAAAAAAGTAGGCAAAGTTTTTACTGGGTAGCGAACAAAAGATATTTTTTTGTGCTCAATTTAGCGAACAAATAAGATTCATAACTTTAGCTAAAAAAAGCATAATGTGAAGTAATTTCTAACTAAAAATAAAGTGAGTTTGTTTATGTAGCATTTTTGTTTGATTATGCTGCAATGATCAGCAAACAAAACACAAAGGTGCTATCAAAAGTTTCGAAATTTGTATTCAAAGTGCTCAACAAAATAAGGTTAATTTGTCAACTTTATTGCTTTTAAGAGAATTTCCGGAAGATGCCACAAAACAAAATTTTTTTGTTCCAAAAAAAAACAAACAGTACTCGACAAATTTGTTATGTAAAATATTCAAGGAAATTGAAAATGAGTTTAACCTAGTTTTCATTAAATTTATTTTAGGGTTTATGCTACCAATGTAATGAATTGTCCCTTTTTTAGTTTTTTTAATTTATTATACAGATCTCAAAACATATATCAAAATAAACGACAAAAAATACAGTTCTAGTTATTTATTTATTCATAACATGGGTATTAGACATAAGTATGGCATATAACGAACTTTTTAGTTTAACGGACAGGCCTGACGAAGTACTGGTTCGTTAAACCGGAAAACTACTGTATATTTGATCATAAACTAGTTCATAAGGATCAACAAGGTATACTTGCACCAGTTTCCCAAAAATTACTTCTACCTGTATATGCTATGATATCTGTTATGTTCGGTTCCTGGCTTGAAGCTCTTCTAGAAAGTTATGACGCTTTATTAAACTTAAGGCTAAACAAGGTTGAAGAACGTCAAGATGAAAAATTGTCAGATGGCAAGCCGTAAATTAAAAGGATAAAGATGGCCTACTTCATGATGGATCTTAGCCACTGCAGTGGCTGACAGACATTGCTTCTACCAACCGCCCTGAGTGTGAGAGCAATCAGTACACCCAGGTTGCAATTTGAGTGCATTATGCGATAAATTTATACACTAGCCCCTTATTTAGGGGCCTAGAGCAATCTAACTTCGCTTTTTTTTAAAGGAATGCTAGCAGCATATAGTGACTAGTAACATCACCTACGGATAATTCACCCTCTTGAGTGGGATCTTTAGGCCTTTCTGCGACTATTTGATTCCCGAAAGTATATTTTCAATATATTAGATAGGAAATTTGGTCAGCCGCAATCTGAAGATGTTGTGAATATCTCTTGAGACCCGATTACCTCGTAGGATGTAATGAAATTAATATGATCTGCTAAGTAGCTCAAAATCTTTAAGTGATGTTGTCAAAAACAACCTTATACTGACGGCCATCAAAAACCATACGACTAAACCTTTGCGTTAAGACCGGAATAATTTCCTGACGGTTGACCCAGGACATTAATGAAGATAAGTACAGTTATATTGTTCGTCCAACTTTCACTAGGAATTGGTTCGATAAGGCTAAAAGTGAATGCCGTCAAATAGTACTAATACTTAACGCAAAAAAAAACCTCTTTACCCTAGCTTGGTCCGACAGCAATATGAAAAGCATTTGGCGGAGAAATCCTACATGTCTAGAAAAGAGATCAGGATTCTATATGAGCTTTTTTAAGAACATTAAAGGATGACTTCTAAAGTCTGACCTCAGATAAACATAAACGATTCGAGACTTACATTTTTGGAATAATCCCGGGATTGTGGTATTCGGGATTTCGGGATTGGCAGCTCTAGTTCACACTTATGTTTTTAAACGCGTTTAAGCTAAATGTTGATTTAGCAAATCAAAGCCGTTCACATTACATTTGAAATGATTAAGATGATTAAGAAAAAAAAATCAACAAACAAATTAATATTTATTTAAAATGGATAAAAATACTTCAATTAAGTTATCAGAAGATTATTTTAAACATATAAATGATGAATTTGTGCACATTGCTGCCTTATTTACTGCCTGGCCCACGATGTCGACAAGAACATTTCTTTCTTATACATATTTGTATTGAAAACAATAATAAAAAACAAAAATATGTTTTTGTTTTCAATGTCTATATGTGAAAGAAATTTACGTTTCGATATTGTGGGCCTGGTTGTTAAAAACGAAATAAAACCATTAAGAAGAAATCGCGGTCGGCTGCAGGGTTGTCAGATTGATTTTGACCTTTTTCGCCAAATTCAATGTCAAAAATCGCCGAAATCGCCAAAGCCTTTATTTTCAAGTTTTTGGCAGTAAAATACATATTTTTTAATTTATTAAAAATATTCTTTATAAATCCTAAAAAAATTAATTTGTTCCGTAACGCTAAAATACGCCAAAAAATTCAAAAAAGTCGCCATGATTTAGAAAAAAGTAAAAATAGCTAGTGAACACAAAAATGGTACGATGTTTACTATAAAATAGTTTAAAGTAGTCTACTTAAAGCAACAAAAAAAGGTTTTTTGCGGCTAGTATTAAACAAATATTGAATATATTTACATTTTTATATATGTATGTAGTTGCAGTTTTTTTATATATCTAAAACGCTTCACCGGCAAAGCTACCTATTTTTCTTCTTTTTTGTAATACATTGTAAGGGTATTTCATTTATTCAACGATGGTACAAAAGAAGTGCAACTTATTACTCGTAATAACGCGTCTAGAAGTTCGTATTGCATTCTACTTCGAAGGCGAGTTTTAGTGGAGTTCATAGCTTAAACACAGGCATTACTTATAATAATTACCAGCATATAAAGAACATTCAAAGTAAGTTCCTTGAAATTGTACGTACCTGCCGTATCGTTGCAGCTTTAAAGTTTTGGCATAAACTTATTTATCTTTCCAATTAACCAACGCTAATTTTTTCATTGGGTTTCAAAAATGCCCAAAGGTATGAAGAATTCATAAAAATCTTTAAAATATCACTGACAACAACGTATTGTACTTGTGATAAAATATTGCCACACACAGATAATGAAAAAATGTACACAGACTTTAAATATATTTATGTTAATTTCTATTTATTGATTCTTTCAAGAGCACTTTTAAATATGAAAAACTATTTTCTCGAAGACATTCATTATCTTCATCAGCCATTTGAACATACTTTCAAATACTGACCATGCAGAGATGCCAACTATTCAATAGCAAGACGGTCCGACCGAGCAGTCAAAAATAGCTAAAAAGTGCTAAATTGAAAAATCAAAGATTGTTTTATTTTAAAATCATTTATAATTAATTTTTCTACTTTAAACTCATTTATATTAAAAAAAATGAAATTAATGTACATTTTAATGTTTAATAAAATAACTACTTAAAAAATTTATACAATATGTATCATTTCAATAAATCTCTATATATAAATCGGCTAAGGCAAAACAGTTAAGAACACTTTTCTCCTCTGTTTGCCCAGCGACTAGAATAAAAATTGCACCATTTGAAAGGTATTTACTGCCAGAAGTGCACATTATATATTTTATTAAAATCTGTTAAATATATTACTGTCGGAACATCTGGCGAAAATTATATATCTGTTTACGATAATGTACGAATGTTGTACTTAGAGTTTTTTTCCCCGGACTTTTTCGATTCCCGGGAAAGCGGGAAATTTTTTTAAATTTCCCGGGATCCCGCTCCATATAAATAATACAAAGTAAATTTTGTTTTTAACTAATGAAAAAAACTTTTATAAAAATACGTAAGGGAACTTGTTTACAAAGAAATTAAAAGAAATGGTTCAATACTAAAAAAATTAATTGAAGATTACATTAGGAACTTGAATTATTATTACCTCACGCTTTTATCACCTACATATTATTATGCTTTCATTCCGTATTATTATGCTCTAGGTACAAGATAACAAGATAACATAAACATAACAATTTAATTCATAAAACAATAATAAAAACAAAATTGAGGTACTCAAGATATGAGATCAAAAAGTTAATTAATAAAATAGATAAAATATTTTAAATAAATATATAACATTTTACCGGCTTAGGAAATAACTTTCTGACACACCCAAAGCGCTAAGTAAGTCGTCAAAAAGTATATTTCTGATTTTATTTACGAATTATCGTGTTACCGAAAAATTTCGTTCATTTTTTACTGAGGTTGGACAAATAGTTAAAAGTCCATCGTTGTAGCATGCTTCGGATGATATCAGTCAAATGCATGGCAAGGTTTTTCAAGTTGTATGTTGTAGTATCTTACACGAGTCTCCAAAATGTTATTTTATTTCGGTTTTCCGCACTTCACCGTTATATAAACCAACACAAATTGAAACAATTTGTGTTTATCACCTGATAAACATATCGCTTCTTCATTGCATCATAGTCATATCTCAAAAAATCAAAAATTTTAAGTAACTTTAGCAAAGTTTTCCTTCAAACCTTCTCGTAATATATCTCAAACTGAACCGAAGTTATAGCAAAAAATATCTTTAAATCGGTACATTTTCAAAACTTTAATCGCATTTTGCCAAGATCGTTAGTTTTTGTAGATATGACTATGTTACAATAAAGGAACGATATGTTTAGGTATCTTCTATTTTTAAGACTTGTTCATGGACAATGAAACTTTACTGCCTGTAACTTATTTTGAATAAATGTACTTTATTAACTCTTCACTTCATTATATGTAATAATTATCAACTGTTGCACTGCCCATTCTGCTTTTAGTAGATTTATTGCATCAGAAGACATTGATTTAAATATGTACTCACTTCTTGTAATTGATCTAATCCGCAACCCATCCACAGATGCTAATTTTTAGAGAATAGAAAACTCAATTTTAAAGTATAAAAAGCTGTTTTCTGAAATTATGAGAAATTTTTAATTTCCCGGGATCCCGCAAGAAAAATCCCGGAAATTCCCGGGAAAAACCCCTGGTTGTACTAAATGAAAATGTTTAGCTTTTATTTTTGAATTTTAATATTTGCTTAAAGCTTTTAACGGATCTTTTGTTGGTTTAACCCTTTTTTTAACACAGGATTTGATTCCCAAGCCTATAAAATTGAACCAAAGGCGAAACAAGAGGGTAAAAACGGAAGTAATTACTGATAGATGTTAAAACAGTCAAACGTTTCAATATCTCGTTAGAAAAGAGGCTGTGTTAGCTCTTTTTAGAGAAAAGGGCTTACCGGAAAAATTAAAAGCTAAGATGGCATCACTGGATTTATGAAATGATTTTGTTGTTATCATGTCAATTTGAAGTAATTAACAAATCACTTCAATGTATGGTTAATCATCTCGATTTTGATGCGATTAGAGCTTAATCACGTTCGAGGTGCTTTAAACGGAACTGTGTATAAAAAAGGTTAAAAAAATTCAATTAACTAACTATTTAAGATACCATTAAAGATATAATAGGACTTTCCCTCTTCCAACAATTTATTTGAAATTCTCCTTATCATCACACTTCTACTTTTTTAATAAAATCTACTCTTATTAGGCAAATTGTTTTAAGTTGTAAAAATGATTTATTAAATAAATTTTTTGAATATTTCACAAATCTCTTAAACTTTAGTAAGGTTAACAAATTATCATATTTCACTACAGTAATAGATGACATTCTCTACCATAAAACCGATAACCAATGCAATAAAATTCAAATATGCTGCATATTAATTTTCAATCATTAATTATCTTGATTAACAATAAACCACTAATAAACCAACAAAATTTTATATTCCTTAAAAAAAATAAGTTAGCAAAAAATTGACAGTGATATGCAAATGTCATAACGTTCCCTCTGTAAACATCAAACTTCATTCAGCACTGCAAACATTTAGCACCAAAAAATAAATCGCAAGATGCAATTTTAAATATGACTATTTCTAAACGACAAAAAATTCCATCTTTTTGAAAACAAATACAAACATACAAACGTTAAGCTACTGTAGAAAGCCCTTTTAAAGTATGTATTCGAAAAAATTTGGTTAAAAATAATGTGTGATTACTCTGTTTAATAACTGATAGAGTATTTGATTTGAAGCCCACCAAAGACAACGTAGAAACA
Organism: Pollenia labialis; assembly: GCA_949318255.1. Classification (NCBI taxonomy): domain Eukaryota; kingdom Metazoa; phylum Arthropoda; class Insecta; order Diptera; family Polleniidae; genus Pollenia; species Pollenia labialis. The sequence continues at coordinate 113,568,843 of OX439141.1, forward strand.
CCCAGAGAAAAAACATGTTTAAATATGGTCACCTCCAACAAAACTATTTTAAAAAAAAAAATTTAAATTAAAAAAAAAAAAATCTGCGCTCCTTGGGACAAATGTTGCTAACACCAATAGGTAACAATTTACATGGATGAGAACGAACACCTGTTTGGCCAAAATGTCAAATTTTGATCCCCTCTAACTCAGAAACTTTTTAACCGATCTTGTTAAAAATTTGTGTCTAAACTACTTTCCAATAGGACTAACGCTGCTGCAAATTCATCCAAATCGGAAGACATCAATTTCAAAATTGGGTCACTTGACATGAAATCCCCCATATGTATTTACAACAAATATCGATTTTCTTTTATAAAATCACTTTGATTTTTAAAATTAATTAAAGGTTACGTTTAGTGCTTATAAAATTTGAGTCAACATTGAGGATTTATATTCTGAAATGGGGATTTTTGGGTACTTCAAAATTTAAATTAGGGCCCTGAGACAATAGCTTTCAGGCAACAATGGCCATAAACTGGGTTTTAAGTCCTTTTATCTGCTTTTATTTTAATTTGAAATTATTTATTTTATTTGTTTTCTTTCTCTTCGTATGCAATCATGTTATTTCGTATACATACTTTAATCTTACACATAGCAGTCTGTTACTTGCAATCTAAAGCATAGAAAAAATCCCTTTAATGGAAAAATATGCCCAACCTTAATATTTGGTGCAGAATCTCACAGAAAGAACACAAAAAAATCTCCACAAAAAGGTGTTTTACAAAACACATATTCCAAACACCAAATACGAGTACTAGGGCGGTGATGCCAACTCTTAAGCTACTCAACGCGTGAAGATATCTAAAAAAAAGGGGTTAAAAAGGGCTTAAATTAATAAATGACAGGAATATTTTCAAAAAAAAATTAAAAATGGGCTAAAATATATTTTTATATCAAAACACCAAAAATTTTAAACAAATACATACAAGTAAGAAGGTGTAGTTCCCTACACCACAGTATTAAAAGACTAGTTTTTCGAGAGTCTACCCTATGTGGAACCCATGGGCAATCATGAACCCACCAGAACAAAATTATTTTATGAGGCTAAAGGTATGTTCAGACCTTACAAATATTAACCAAAACAAGTTAGAGTGTTATATGCCGAATCTTTAATACCCTCCACCGACTGTTCGAAAATTTTGGGTGCCCCGGTAGGCTAGCTGGTAGCGAGCTAGTCTATCAGCGCCGGGGTTGCGGGTTCGATTCCCGCCAGAGACTCTGGTTTCTGTCCTGCAGACAAGCGAAGAGCTTCGCGGGAATAGCTTAGGAAATTAAAAAAAAAAAAAAATAAAAAAAAAAAAAAAAAAAAAAAAAAAATGAGTAACGGTTCCCTTTAGAATTTCACCTTGTGAAATTGGTAACATTATGATTTTTATGAAACTCCTTTAAAGAATTAAAATTCAAAATTTAAAAAAAATCAACTTTTCCTAATTACCTTCACCAAAAAAAAACACAAAAATTGTTGTAATCATATCAATTCTAAGTTGTCTTTGATATAAATCGTATTAGTCATTACCAGGGAAACCAGAAATATGTTCTAAAAAAAAAAAAAAAAAAACGCGTTTAATGCGCATTATGAATGCAGTAAAAACTTGAAAATATGCTCTGAAAATTGTTAAAAATATGCCCCGAAAAATTCAAAAAAAAAAAAAAAAAAAAAGAATATTTCAGGAGGGATATCTAAATGATGTATATTTATTATTAATTTATCTTTATAAAAACAGACATCAGCATTAAAATTGGTTGGTTTGAGGTTTAGATCTATATTAAATTATTTAGCAATTTAAACTAGCTTGAGTAACAGTTTCAATTCAAATTTTGTTATGATAGCATTATTTTTATCGGTTTTAGGCGTACTAAACTATTTTCCGGGAGTAGTGTTTATATGGGGCCTAGGGTAAATTATGGACAGATCTTCACGAAATTTTACAGCGTGATTTCATGTGGAATAAAACAAATTTTTGCAAAATCTTATCTCATTTCGTGGCTTGTTCCACCATTTATGTTATTTTTTGTAACAAAATTATCATTTTTTTAGGTGGTGGTTCCCAATTTGATTCATAGCTCTGGTCCTACTGCACCGATTTTGCTGAATTTCAATCCCAAACTGCTTAGGATAACTACAAGCAATTTGGCACCAAGTTTGTTCATTTTGTGTTGTCCGAAAGTGAGCATGTTTTCAACAGACGGACAGACGGACATGGCTAAATCGACTTAGAATCACTCAAGGACCCAGAATATATATACTTAATGGTTTCACACGGAATGACAAACTTAATATACCCTCTTCACAACTAATTGTGGTGGAGGGTATAAAAAAACGTGACCAGTTATTTTACTAAACCTTAGTTTTATTTTAAAAAATTTCTATTGATTTACTTAACTTTATTTGTAAGAAAATAATTGTATCATGTAAATCAGAAACTGTTCAATGATGCATGATATAATCAAACGTTTTGCTAAAGCAAATATTTTTTAATAAAACTAGTGGTTACGTGTAGGACGTCAAATATTTAAAAGGTGTGAACATAACTTTGTGCCGATGTTATGTTTTTAGATATCATCGTCTATATAAGATTCGTTTACCTTTAAGTGCTTTAAGGATGGCAGTTTTAATGGGAACTTCGGTTAGTTTTGGACCTGCCCGAACAACATTTTGTCATGGCATAGTGGCTATCGTAAAAGTAATTGTCGCCAGTATTTATATCCATACTACTAACATTTATTAGCAATTTATGGCACCAAATGCAAGGTATGAAATTACGCGTTTTTTAGTTTAGAGCTTAAATTTTGCTTTTTAGCTACTTAAAAAGGTGCTAAATCTATGTCGAAAAGGGCTAAGTTGGCATCACTGTACTAGGGTTCTCCTTTAACTGTTCATATTTACTGCTCACTAACTTACTCACTACTCTCGGTCTGGTTGTAAGTTGAGCAACATGTCTGTCTGTTTGTTTGTTTCTATAGGGTTTTATTGATTTCATTGCTGTTTTCATTTTGGTATTTATCATCTTAACAGCATCTTAGTTTCAGTTGTCAAGTATTTTGCCAAAAAATATTTTGTTTTTGTAAAAACGAAATAAAACTACAAGAAACATAATGGCAAGAGAAACTGCAGTTTAAGTTTATTGTTAAAGTTAAGTTTATGAACTACAAAACTTTGTTTGGTAAAATCACTAAATAAGTCCCATCCAATATTTAGTTTTTTAAAGGTTATTATCGCTTTACTTAAATCTTGGTGAATTTTTTTTTTTAGTTTGCTTTAGATGTTTTTGTAACCTGTACTTGAACTTTGTAATTTTTTTCGATTTTATACATATTTTTTAGTAAAATTTTAAATAAGTGACAATATGTTGGCTGTCAGATTTTTTGGTAATTTACCGTTAAATTGTAAATAATGCAATACAATGCTAAACTCGCAGTATCAATAAATAGTCCAGTCACTTAAGCTTAATGCTAGAAACACAATTGGGACGAACGACAAATTATTAGCAACGACAGATAAAGTACACATTGGTGTATATGAAAATACACACAATCATTGCGTCGACCGAAATTCGTCATGCGTAACGAACTCTGCGATTGGTTTATTTCTATTTCTTACGCAGACGAACGACGAATAATTCTTAAGTGATTTAGTAAATTTAAAAACTGTTTTTATTGTGGTTTGGACAGTATTTTTTTCATAAATTTTTTATTATTATTTTATTCGGTTTCTTTTATTTAAGTTAGTGAATTTTCGAAATAAAAAAGTGCGATTAAATAAAAAAACAGAATAATAATAAAAAATATTTTAGTTTGTTGTATTTTTTCATTTTCAATTTTTTTTTAAATTTTGTTTAATTTTTTTTTTTTAAACAAATTTTACGTTTAATTATGTTTGGAAGCAACTGTTAATTTTGTTAATAAAAATTTAGTTAAATTGTAACAGTTTTAGGTTTTCTACCAATTTTTTAATTTTTTTTTTGTTCATATAAATACATATGTTCCTTATAGGATAAAAGGAACCTTTTCACCAAATTGCATTAAAATCGAAAGGGGTCGGGTCCCACTTTTCTAAAAATGAGCACAGATATAGAAAGCTGAGAAAATTTCCTTTTATACAAGCCCTCTTTCAGCGATATAGGTCAACTGTTCGTTAATTACAATAAATATTTTCAAAAAAGTAGTTTTTTCGGATTTCCTGAGCACCAAATTTTCAAGTCAAAAACCGGAAGCTCGATTTTGATTTTAGAACCATGGGTTCTTTCGGAAAAGTTCTTAGAATTTTCCGTAGATAACGATTTTGCTATACGCTTGGTGGTCAAAAAAATTGACCCACCCTAATGTACATATTTATCAGTGGTGCCAATCCATGTGTAATTACTAGGAAAACCATAAAAATGCAATTGCATGTTTTTTCTTGTGCGACCAATGAAGGCAGAAACAATATATTTATTAGATTTAGAGTTTTTCATGAATTTTGGCATTGATTTGTTGGTGCATATTTTAGTTAAAAGAGCCTTTTTGCAGCATTTTTAAGTTTTTAGCGAAAATTTTGCCTTTACAAGGCATATTTTGATACATGTTGAATTTTTTAATTGCCTACAAGAGGTTGCGCAGTAAATAAAAAATTTTTTTTTTGCGGAATTTTGGCTTTTGTGTTTTTAATATTTATCTGTTTACCCAACGTGTTTCTTCAATTTCGCCTCCTGAATTTAGTTTTTATTCGAAAATTGTAAAAAGCGGGTTGTCATTAAAGTCAAATGTTATTTTAAACTTTAAAATTGTATAAATGAATATTATTCATTGAATAAGCAAAAGTTAAGGAAAAATCAATAATATACGTTTTTGGCGATGTGTGTAATGCATAGAAATCTGGACAAATCTTTTAGTATTCCGATCGATTCAGAATCACTTTTTAAGTGATCTAACCATGTCCATCCGTCCGTATTTGCTGGTTCTTTGCTTATGTTAACCTTGTGCGCAAAGTAAAAGCTGCAGTCTGGTAGGTGATTTGATCTGATTTTGATTGTACTAAGGACGAACTAAGAATAGATCTATAATTCCAAATACATTTTTTCCAAATTAGACTCTTTGTGTCCGTAAACCATCTAAATATGTTGTTGTTTAGATTTAATTCGCCCCAAAAATATTTTACTGAAAATTAAATTATTTTTGAATCAGTTCACATTTTCCCAAAGTTTCCATCTTTATAGCGTTTAGAGCTTTAACTTCTTTTAAAAAGTTAACATTAATAAGCAATTTAGCGACCGTCCTTTAAATCCCTTTAAGACAAAAATCTCATATGGATGTTAATATCTAGATAATAATAATAATAATAAAACTTTGTTTATGTGAGCCGATTACTGTCCATCATTTCCAAATAGGATAACATCACCAAAATTCGTCTGTAAATACATTGGAGTTTGGGATTCCCCGATTATAATTTTAAGATTGTTTTTATTACATTACTTAAATATATCATTTATAAAATGCTTGTTTGATTGTAAAATTAGTGAAAATGTTCGCAAAATTTTGTTTTAAAAATTTTTTAACTTTCCTGGCAATTTTTCACTTGAATACTCATCTGTAATTTGTGCTATACACTTATTTATCTGTCTTTTGTAAACAAACTGTGAAACTTAAAAACTTAAAGTAATAATAACTTAAAAAAGTTTAAAAAATCTAACCAAATGCATTCTAATTTATTCATAAACTCTTTTTTCGACACTAACGAAATTAAAATAATCAACGTTGAAATAAAACGCTTGACCATTATGGCATTAATTTTTAAATACCTATTTCGTTCTTAGATCGTTAATATTCTTTTCGATTTTGAACAAATCTATCCTTGATTCTTTTTCAAGTTCAAGTTTATATGGCTGTTTATTTTTTGCTTGAAATCCAAGGCGAATTCATGTAAACGGTGGTGTCGGTACTACAACAAGTAACAACACCAAAAACACAACAATGTATTTTTTTGTTGCTTTCGTTGGCCGATATGTCAAAAACACAAGTAACTTTTGACGTTCCTCTCTCTAATTAAGAAAAAAAGTAGCACAGCTGTGTTTTCAACGCCACCTGAAAGTCAATTCGCCTTGTTGAAATCTAAACTTTTCGAAAACAAGAAATTAGATTTCCTTTTTCAAAAGTTTTTAAGAATAATTTTTGTTTTGAAACGGGCTAAATTTGAAAAATTAACTCGTCAATAACTCATCACGGCAAATCTAATGTCCATGTAGTAACTATTATATTAAAATATCTTAAGCTTAGTCTAGACGATATGTTGAATCAGCAAATGTATGCTTACACTCATATGTTTAAAAATAATAACAAATGCCTCTATCAGCATGTGCAATATGTAAGGTGTCTAGACGATATGCTGAAAATACTAAAATTTTTCAAATTCAACATATGACAGCAAATGATATTTCAACATATAAGTTAGCATACAATTTTTGTGTCTACACGATTGGGGGATTCACAAGGTAGTCATAAAGTTGGAAAGTCATATGTCCTAAAATAATTACAAGAAATATATAGGACTGCTGGGGACTCCCGCTTATAATTAAGATTTCTACTGTACAGTTATGACGAATCAATAAACACAGCATTAACATTTTTATTTTGTTTTATATACAACAACATTTATTTTTAACAATTGTAAAATATTATTTAGGACATTATGACGATATGACTGGATAGCACACCTTGTGAATCCCCCATATATGTTGAATTTCGTATGTTGATATGTATGTTGAGTATTGAGAACATTTGTTCAATAATTATACAATATAAATTTGACAATACTCTTTTTTATTATTTATATTTTTATTTTATTATTTTTTTTATTAAAAATTTGTTTTCATTTATCGCCTTAAGTGCAAAAATTAATAGTTTTATGTATGTATATTAATACTGAATAAATAAGAATGATATATTTGGCCGGGTCAAATCCGCAAATATGTAGCTAAAATATCTATGAACTGGATTGATCTAAAAATTATTAATACAACCTCACAGTTTTATAACTTGTTGCAGTTCTACCCCTAAGATAAATTATGGGCCGACCAGCAGTATGTTTTATGGGTTTATTTTAATACCCACACCACCATTGTGTCTGAAACACCTAAAAATATTGGTCCTATAACCATATTTTAGTATACTGATCGACACAATCACCATATGAGTCGATATAACGATGTCCGTCCGGCCGGCTGGCTGGCTGTCCACTTTGTAGTATGCAAAGTACCTACTTGTTAATCACATATAACTTTATTTGACATAATTTGAATAAACTATAATGATTTGTATCAGTTTAGCCATATAAAAGGGTTTTTTGGGTCAATCACCACAAAATTCGGTTGAATTAGGCCAAATTTCAATACAACAATAAAAAAATGTTAACTGTTTTAAAGTCCCGCTTTATACGAAACCTACAGTAAGTTGTATGCATCGTGTTATTTCTAGCAATTTAAAGCTAAGATAGACTATATTTTACCACAACATCGATATTTTTAACGGTTTAAGGCGTATTTAAATGATTTCTTAAAGTGGGCTTTATATGAAGGTTATGGTAAATTGTGAGCCGATCTTCTCCAAAGTTAGTTGTGAAATTTATAGTTTTATGAAACTTTGACAGACCAAATATTTCTATAATAGCGTTGTTTGGTACGTCTTAGGCATATTAAATTATTTCCGAGAATGTGTTTTATATGGGGCCTATGGTAAATAATGGAGCGATCATCGTAGTGTAATATCTAGTCATATAAAAGGAGTTATTTCTCGCAAAATTAAATTACAATCGGTTCATTTTGTCACCAATTTTTGTTAGTTTCTTTAACAAAAACATCAATTTTTAAGGGTGTTGGGGTTCTGGTTTAAATTAAGAAAATTAACTCAGCTGAGCGAAGTCAGTGCTCGACATACCATAAAACTAAGAACCCTTATGTCCAATCAAAGACCTGCAATAAAGACAAATTTTATTAAGCGGAGCTGGTGTTTGTCGTACCTTAGAGGTAAATAATACCCATATTAAAGCAATCACAAAATGTATAAACATTTTTCCACATGTTTACTCACACCTACATATATATTAAATATGTATATATAAATTTTTAACTTTAATACTTCATAACATGGTACGGTGGTGTCATGCATTATATTATATCAAAGCTTGAAAAGTTCTCTAAAAAATAAAATATGTATGTAAAAAATACCTTTATTGTCACAACAAAATTTTAAGATTAGAGCCATTTTGGTAAACTACATTAGTAAATAAAAATATTATTTTTACTTAGTTCTTAATGGGTTAATAATTCGAAATGTTTTATATACCTTGATCAAAATTATACTTTAAGAGATATTGGTTAAGAATTATCAACTTGTATGGTCTTTTACTCTAAAACAAAGTTCGTTGGCAAACATTTTTATTTTTAAAGCACTTCTAAATTCATTTTTTTGTTCCTTGTTTGCCAATGAGCCAAAAATCTTGATAAGTTCCGGAGTTCTGTACAAAATTAAGCAAGTAATTGAAGGAATATCAAGTTTCATATATTTGATATGCTACCAAATTTGTCGTATGCTGAAAAGCTTGCATACGACTTTCAACAAATAACATATTTGTCAACATATGTAGAACATTTGATGAAAAGTAAAACATATTGTGTCTAGACGATATGCTATAATTTTGAACAAACGTTTGCTGACATCGTTAACAAATTCCTGTCATATGTTGCTTAGCATACGTTTGCTGAAAAAATTTGGTGTCTACACGATATGTTGGCACTGAAAGCTAATTTTTCAACATAAATTTGCTGATTCAACATATCGTGTAGACTTAGCTTTACACATCTTAAATGCAAAAAAACGGACGTAACTTCTCGAAAATTATGGTTCGTTTTATAAAACTACATATTCACCAGGGCTGTGGAGTCGTCCGAAAAAAGTACTAACTCCGACTCCGACTCCAAATGCTGAAATTGTTTAAGTGCGACTCCGACTCCTACTCCGACTCCTACTATAATCTTGATGCTAAATGTATATGAGACTCAGTGATGTTAACTTTTATTTTTTCATTACCGTACAGCCTTCTAAAAATTAGAATTTTTGAGAAAGAAATAACCGTACGCAAACATTAATGTGCTGTTTCCAAATGACAGGCGATTGATTATGTAGCAAAATTTATTAGGGCTGTGCTGGAAATCGCAAACGCAAAACGCAAGAATTTGGAAGTTGTTTTTAATAAACTTTAAACCTAATTCTTATAATTTTTGGTTTAAAATCCTGTTTAATAGGAAAATATTTGTTAAATATTTGTCATAAAATTCTTTTATTACAAAAATCTTATTTAAAAACGACTTTTAAAATTCTTGCGTTTTACGTTTGCGATTTCCAGCACACCCCTGTATATGAAAAGCACTCAGTACATCGCCTGTCATTTGGAAACAGCACATAAGAGCAGTATTCATTAACCATTTATTTAAATTTTAAATGTGTTTTAAGAAGATAATTTTTATTTTGGAAATTCTTTTTAAATTTGTTATGCCGAAAAACTTTGGAGTCGGAGTCGCGAGTTTTTGTGGGTACTACGACTCCGACTCCGGCACAAAAACATCAACTCCGACTCTTAAACTCCGACTCCGACTCCACAGCCCTGATATTCACACAAACTTTTAGACCCCTCGATCATTAGCTGCGACTTTATTGATGAGATTAAATCGCCAAGAATACCTTATTATTACTATGTATCATTATTATTGATTTGTGTTTTTTAATTTTCTGCACTTTTTACAAAAAATTATTTAAACCAAATTTTCATATTTTAATTAGGCTTAAGTTCATCAAATTTTATTTTCATTAAATTATTTTTATAAAGAAACGAATGTAACAACATGAAATTAATTCAAATTTATTAATAAGTTTTCATTCTTGACTGCCGCGGGAATCGAACCCAGCCTAATTAATAAATATATCAAAATTTGGATTAAAAACCATAAACAGTTCAACAAAATAACCACAATACTTATTATTTATAAATAATTTAAACTTCAAACGTATTTTTTAACACCAAATTTCTAAAGACATTTTTCTTAAAATATTTAGATTTCATATTTGTTAAGTTTTTATGCTTTTTGTTTGAAACTTAATTAAAAAAATAGCATGTGTACTTTTTTCTTCAAATGTGTAATTTAGGTCAAAGTCATGGGTATTTTCTGTATTCTTCATTGGCAACACTGGTATTTATACCATATACATCAAGGCGAATTCATACAAAATAAATAAATAAATTGTGAATTTCTATTTCTATTTTTTTTTTTTTTGCTGGTAATATTTGTTTGTTTTGTTTAAATATGGTCACACCATGATTTGATATATGTTAATAAACAAATAATAAAAGCTAATTTACAAAAAACTTTTAAAAAAATTTGGTTCTATTAAAAAAAGAAGAAAATGGATTATTCCAATCAATCCGAAGCGGTATCAATCAAACACACATGTATGCACGCATATAGAATGCAATACTGAGAGATGAGACTAGTAAGTTTTATGCACTACCAATGAAAAATTAAATATTTTTTTACTTGGCTTAAGAATTTCATACTTATTCCGGGATTGATTTTCAAAAGTTATCCCATTTGGGATTGTTTTAAGTACTTTTTATTGTTTTTCGTACTGAAATTTTTTAGTTGACTCGTGCTTAAAGTAGGAATAAAAAAATTAATTTATGCCGAGTGTTTTCTTTTCTGTGTAGGTGTAAGGGTGACCGTGTCTTTACATGAATAGTCATGTTAAGTAGCTCAAAAAGACGTTGTTTCTATACGATTGGAGTATATTGTCTTTGAAATATTTAAGCTTTGTACCGAGGGTCAAGAAGTGTAGATAAGCAAAAGGTTTCATTATTTTCTAAAGCCGCGATTCACTATCCTATTCAGTCGTACGATTTGTAAAAAAAATTGTCTGTGCTCAAAACGTAGGATAGTTTGGCTTAAAAATTAATTAAGTGACAGATTTTTTGACAAATATGTCCGACGTGCAAATGTTTATGAAAATTTGCATAAAATTATAGTTTCAATGCGATCAGAGTTGAATTTTCTTGTAAAGTAGCTGAGTTATTTGAGTTGGCATCATTTTTGTGGGATAGTGTGGCATTGATAACAGATTTTGATGAAATTTTATTATGTCGGATAGAATTCCATCAGATTTTCGTGTGAATGAATCGTACGATTGTGTAGGATAGTGAACGCGGCCTTAAGACCTCAAATCTTTCATTCAGAACTAATTCTAAGTAATTTGCAAATTTTTGTGGACTCTTAATTACTCTCCATCTCCGTTGATTCATTTGCTAAACTTTTAAGATAATAACAAAAGAGCTCAACTGACCCAACAAGCACGGAGGTTTGATTTCAAATTGAAAGTGATTTGAAATTAAACAATTTCTCAAACGAAAAACGTTTGATAACACTGTGCTCGAAATTTTTTCAACATAATTCGGGTACGCTGAATCCAATGGTGTTAACCGTTTTTTTTTTTGTTTTCGAGATACCCCGTTATTCCGAGAATGGAGGAGATTGCGCAACACATATTCGCATAACTCAAAAACGGTTTCGTTTATTGAAATTACTAAAAAAAAAACCTAAACTTTCTTCTAACATAAGCAGTCGTTTTCGAAACATTATTTTTTTTGGAAAAAAAATTATTTTTTTTATCGAAATTTCGAAATTTTTGTTTTTTATTAATTCATAAAAAATTGCAAACGCGGTTAGGCTACATATAAAAAACGACGCTGCAAACAAAACAAGCTATAAATGGTTATAATCTGTTAGCAACTTTTGTTTTAATTAATTAATTTTATTAATTTAAGAATTGCATAAAACGCAATATTTGTATGGGAGCCCCCCTAAGAAGTATGTCTCGAGAAAATGTTAAGGACAAAAAATTAATTAATGATGTCGGTCATACATTATGTCTCACTGGGCATTAATGGGACTTTTTATCAATATATTTCTAGTCTGCACTGAACATTTTGTATGGGAGCCTTCTTAAGGAATGGAGATATCGGGTAGGGTAATACATTTAACTTAAATCACCATTTTTTTATGTTAACTTTAATTTTCGCTTCAGCTATTTTTTGATTAGAGAATAACATTTGATAACAATTTGACATCAAATTGATAAAACATTATATATCAAATTTTTATATGCAAATCATTATCAATTTGAATTAAAATGTTAAAATCAAACAATTGAAAAAGGTTTGAAATTTGTGTTTGATGTCAAATGATAAATTCATTTCATATCAAAGGTTTAAATTCGTGTTTGTTGCGATATATGTACATACTTGCAACACCATTGATCATTTTAAAGAGAACATTCAGTGAAAGAAAATCAAGAGCAAAGCAAATTCTGTACTCGTTTTCGCTTTTTCTTGTTGCATATACATACATATAATTCAGACATTCACACTGAAAAAGGTCAATGTTTCATCACAATAACAAATAATTACCAAAACATAAACATAAAATAAAAATTGTAAATTTGTTTGTGAAATTTTCATAAATCCTTGAAATAATTTATTCAAGTCAATAAACTCGAAACTATCAAAATCAAAACATCAGCTCGCGGACACAGGCTATTGAACTCTGTATTTATCACAGTTTCAAATATTAGATCTTTAAATACAACATGTGCGTATTTTAAAACTACCAGCAAAAAACCATAATGATGTCGTCGTAGTATTGAAACTCGCGCCAAAATTCAAACACACTTAAGTAAGAAAATTCTTCCGCAATCATTTGAATACAAGAAGATACGTTTTAGACTTCTAAGAAATAAAGATTCAAATGTATAGAATTTCATATTGAGACTTATTTTCATAAGCTTTGTGTCAACGCCCTCAATGTGAAATTATTCGAGCACAAATATCGGTTGAAAAAAACACACCAGACTGTATGTAATAAATAGAGTTAGAGAAAAAATCCAAATGGAAATACAACAAAACAAACAGAAATTCTACAGGAATGTTATATTTTGCAAATATGTTTAAAGATAACAACAAAAACAATATTATGAACACATTATAGTAGTGAATTGCACGCGTAATGTCTACAAATATTTATAAGAATAGTTTAAAAGTGTATATACTAGCAGCTATGGATAACTCTAGCTGCTCTTCTTGTATTGCGTTCTTTTCAATTATCATTTAGGCCGATGTCGATGTCGACAAGAACTTTTTTTTCATATATTTGTATTGCAAACAAAAACAAATTTTAGTTTTTTATTATTGTTTTCAATATAAATATGCGAAAGAAATGTACTTGTCGACATCGTGTGCCTGGCAGTCAATTTCTTTATCTCACTCATTTTGTAGATATTTTTAAGGGAAACCGTTTAAGTTTCCGTTTCATAGTTGAACGTCTTAATAAATAATGGTTCAATGGTTTCAAGACATGCTAAACAGTTAAATTTCCGTTTTAGTAACGGCACAACAAAGCGAATGAATGTTGCTTATTTTGTTCATTAACAAAACTCTAAAAACCGGATACACTGTTGAAGGAAGGCTCAATTAAGTTCAGGCACAAGAATATAAAAGTGCCATAAAAATTATGGTGTTTTCTTTTCTACAAAAAAAATACCACATTTTAAAAGGAGCTTGTATAAAATGTCTTGCCGAACATGTAATACTGCAATTTTTTATTTGACGAGAACAAAACATAAAATTGGATCGCCCGCCCTGTTTTTAACAGCTGACAAAAAGTTTGTTCTTCAATATATAAAAATATATGTAGGTACATATGTACATTAATCAAAAAGTGTGTTCTCCAAAATATAAACCCAAATTGTTTAATATATGTATATATATATAGATATATATATATATATATATATATATATATATATATATATGTATATATTATGTCCTGTGGTTCCTAGTAGGAAAAAATAAATAACTGAACAAAATAAATGACGAAATTCCAATTTCTTTAGTTTATTTTTCATAAAATATCTAAACAAGAAAATACCTTTGCCAGATTGTCGATTTATTAGCACCAAGGCGAATTTATTACAGGTGGTCTTAAAAGCTCTGCTGATATTAGCTAAAATCACTGTTGGATGTCAAAATTTTGTTTATTCTCTTTTATTATCTTTGTTTCTGTTTTGTTTTATTTCTGTTTTTGACATTGTACAATGATTTTACAAAAACAAATTGATTGTGGTTTTTTGTACGAGTTGTACTTGTGTAGTACCCATGGTGAAATAAACAGGTGGCAGCACTACGCCAGATGACGATTTTTTGCTCCTGCATTGTTTGTCTAGGTTTATGTCAAAGTTTTGTTTATGTTTGCAAAAAGTCGACGTTTTGTGCTGAGATTATTGTATTTTAATAAAGTTTTTGATAATATTAAATTAAAATAAATTAGATATGGACCATTATTAAATAAAAATTGGCTAAAAATGTATTAATTTCATCACTTTCAGCGGCACGCTTTGATTTTTGTTAAAAGTATTTTTTGACGTAAACGGTGATGTAATTTTCAATTTTGTTGTAATGTTGTATTTGTTGCCGTAACGATGCCACCTGCTTATTTCACCATGGTAGTACCGAGATTACCTGGGATGAATTCGCCTTGATTAACACCAAGTTTTTACGATTTCTTGATTTGACGTTTTTTTCAAACACAATTTTATAACACCGAATCCATTTAAATTCTATATTACTGACAACCTACCAATAACAATGTAATACTTTCTTTTGTTTTTACTATAAAATAACACAGTACATGCAACATTTTTCAGGTGATTGATTCGGGACTCAATTCTGATAATTACTAATGATAGTAGACCCAAAAAGAAGAACTTCTGCATCATTAGTTTGGTCATGGTACCTCGATAAATAATTTAAAAATTAATTTTAAGTTAGTAAGTATCGTATAGGGGAATTTGTCACGTTTTAGGCTCTTTTGTTTGTCATAACTCGAGAACCACTAGCCCGAATAAGCTGGAAAAATATTTAAAAAAATTAAGAATTACAATTCCTTTAATCTGTTCGTACAACGTTTCGCTATATAAGCAACAGTTCCGCAGTTATAAATAAATGTATGAAGAAAAAAATATTTTTTTTTGCCCAAAAAATTAAAATTTTTATTTTTTTAAAATTTATAAAGAAAAACGAAAAATTTGCTCACTAAACTTGAAATCAACTGTTTTCTTGAACGTAAATTGAAACGCTCACTGGACGGAGAAGTTTTAAAGGCAAGTTCTTCTAAATTTTTAAAAGTATGAGTCAAGGCGAATTAACTACAGGTGGTGTCGAAACGCCTTCTGATTTTGATAAATATATGCATACGAGTATTGCATTTCCAAATTTTTTGTGTTTACAATGTCACTATGTACTGCAGCATCAGGAAAGGGGTAGACAGTGTAAAACCTCCTCCAAACTAATTTAGAGTAAAATAATAATGGAGTGGGCTTCCACTGTTCCAAAATTATGTTGGTTACTTTTTTTTTTTTTTTTTTTTTTTTTTATTTAAATTAATTTAGTAGTATTAAAATACTTTACAATAAATTCTTTATTTTAATTTTTTCTAAACAAATATTATATTATAAAAAGCTCTGTTGGTTACTATTATTCTTAACGAAATATACAATTTTTCTCTTAAACTCATTAGTATTTCTCCCATTTTTGACGTCTATGGGCAGCATGTTGTATAGATGTAAGCCTTTCTAGAAAAGTGACCGTTGCTTTGCAGTTGTTGTTGCTCTTGGAAGCCTAAAGTTGTTAACATTTCTTAGATGATATGGTTGAATTTCCCCTACATAGTTTAGCTGCTCTGTTAAATAATCTGGTGCATTTCCCATTTTCATTTTGTGTATAAAATTTAATGTATTCATTTCAAGTCTTTGTTTAATATTTAGCCATTTTAATGCATTAAGCATACCTTCTATTGGTGTATAAATGTTACATTTTAATATTGATCGCATTGCTTTGTTTTGCAGTTTTTGCAGTCTTTCAATTTGTGATTCTGTGCAGCATGTATATAAAATAGTTGAGCCAAATTTAAAATGTGGTTTTATCATAGTGTTATAAATATTTATAGCAGTCAATACCGATATTTTTATACGTATACGTTTAAAAACCCCGATTTTTTCCAATTTTTTTGCATATGAACTCTATATGTTCTTTAAATTTTAATTGTTTATCTATTAAGAAGCCAAGATATTTAATTTGATTAACTTTTTCTATTACTTCATTATTGATTTTAAATACCGATTCATTGTCCATATTAATTTGCATTAGTTTAGTTTTATTTTCATTTAACTTAAGTTTATTCATCTTTAACCATTTGTTAACATTATTTATATCATATATCATGTTATCGTGACACTGTTTATCTGTGCATCCTTCCGTAAATATCAGTGTATCATCCGCATATAACACTATTTCGCATTTTTGTAAAATGTTTGGCATATCGTTGATATATATAATAAACAATAGTGCACCCAAAATTGAACCTTGTGGTACTCCATATTCATTTTCTATATACTCAGATTTTATATTATTTATTTTCACCATTTGTTTCCGATCCGATAGATATGATTTAAACCATTTCAGCTCATTCCGTATTCAGTATTCCGTACATATAAAGCTTTTGTATTAAAATATCTCTGTCAATTGTCTCGAAAGCTCTTTTAAAATCTAAAAACATTGCCATAATTTTCTTATTTTTTCTCCACATTTTTCCATCTATTGATGACATAGTTTACTGTTGTTTCACATGAAAATTTTTTTCTGAAGCCAGATTGATGCTTATTTAATATATTATTTTCCTCAATGTACATATTTTTCAAGTTGTTGCTTTACCACCTTTTCAATTATCTTTTCACACGTTTTTAAAGTATTTATGGGACGGAATTCTTCACATTTTTTTGTTTTTACAATTTTTTCTATTGGTGTTACGGATGATATCTTCCAGCTTTCAGGGAATTCACCTGTTTCCAATGATTGGTTTAT
Organism: Pollenia labialis; assembly: GCA_949318255.1. NCBI lineage: Eukaryota > Metazoa > Arthropoda > Insecta > Diptera > Polleniidae > Pollenia > Pollenia labialis. The sequence continues at coordinate 113,585,875 of OX439141.1, forward strand.
GACGTTCATCATGATTTCTCCTATAATGCTCCAATTATCTAATATTATTTTCATAGAAACATTGTTAAAATCATATTTATTTTTAATATCTTTACATATAATTTTAAGTTCTTGTATATTTATTGCACGAAATTTAAATTTGTTGTTTATCACAGGTATTTGATTAATATATTGCACTTGGTCTATCGAATTTCTAATTGTCTTAATACTATCCACGAAATAATTATTAAATTTATTGGCTATTTGGTAGGTTTCCTTTTATTCTATATCATTAAATATCACAGTTTTTATCACATTTTTGTTTTTATTAAGTACCAAGTCTTTTATTTCCTTCCACATTTGTTTCTGGTCTTTGGCATTGCTTATTTTATTATTAACAAACTTGTTTTTCTCATATTCGAGTTTTGTTTTATATTTATTTCTTATACTTCTTGACGTGACAACCATCTTGTTGACGAATATTTGAATATATGTATTATGAATTCGTTCCAAAATAATCTTAAATAGAGAGGAAGTCGTCTCTTTATTTTTTAAAAACTTGTCAATCTCACCAGAAAATGCACGCTTATATTCTGCCGCTGATACTAAATTTAGCAGAGTTCAGTGTTTGGTGCAAATGGTCTTGCAAAAGAGCAAATGCAAAAAAAGCTGTTTTGTTTAATCCAACAACAAAAAATAGAGTTTTCCTTAGATTTTATAAATAAGCTACGACATTTTTCATTTTCGCAAGACTATTATATCTATGGACAGTAAATACGAGTTGCCATTTTATACCAATTAGTGCTGGTTCACACACGTCAAGTTTGACTCGTCAAGTCTTGAGCTTTTAGGAGAGAAGGGAAGAGAGAATGCCATTTATTTTCCCCTCTCTCCTAAAAACTCAAGACTTGACGAGTCAAACTTGACGTGTGTAAACCGGCACTTATAAAAATGTAGGTTTGAAAAAATTGGAAATAGTACCAAATGAGTCACGGGGGTACTAGCGTACTTTTTAGTTTTGAAATTTGAACCAAAAAAAATACAATTGTACCAACTTTGTCAACCCTGCTTGTTAAAGTCTCTCCCAAGGCGAATTCTCGCCGCCACCTGCAGTGTTACCGTCGGATATTTTTAATAAGTACCAAGAAAAGGGGATATCTAAAAAAAAAGTGGCACCGAAAAGGGGATTTTTCTAAAAAAAGTGGCACAACTTTTCAAATTAAAATATGTACACCACATTATGTATTTTTTACGTTTTTTTCTATTGATTATAATTTTAAATAACATTTTATAAATGGTATAAAAACATAACAAAAAAACATATGTGTAGTAATTATATGCACTAAATAACAATTGATCGTATTACAATAGACATACATACACATACAGACACCAGCAGAATGTAATGCATTTTCTGGCCCGCTACGGCCTTCGTCAGCGTTCTTTGTGAATATAATATAAAGTAACCTTCGGAAGGAAATAATTCCCAGTTTCTATTTGTTAAAATTGTTGAGTTAAATACATTCAATTTATAAAGTATCACTATCCAGTTTGACACAAAGAATGCTGACGAAGGCCGTAGCAGGCCAGAAAATGCATTACATTCTGATGGTGTCTAATAATTGTAAATTTTTCTTTACATACAATATACCTCATTGCTTTCCAAAGGAAAGCTAAGGTAAAATATAACAAGAAAATACAATATAACTAATAGTCTGGTAGTGTATAAAGTCATTTCTGAAAAATTGAAGGAATATGACTATTACAAAAAAGCTTTATAAAAATACATAACTGAAATTTAGCTCATAGAATAAATTCGAAAAAAAAATATTGAATATTTTCTTTAATGTTTTGGTAAATCAAAAACGTTAAACTCGTTTTCTGCCAAACATGTTTTTTGAATTCTGACATTGTTGCAGCAATTAGAAGATATTTATGTAATTTGTTTTATTAAGTAATATATTTCTTGTACTTTTCTTTCTGAATAAATTTTCTTTGATTTATTTAAGACATTGTATTGCACAGGTTTTAAATTTTTTTTAGAAGTTTATTTGCCTATTCCACCAGATTCTTATGTTTTTTAGAATGCTATGGCCAAATATGAGTACAGTTTTCTCCCATCACGTCAGATTTATCAGAAATCCTAAACAAAAAAACGAAAATATCACTTTTTAAAATTCGTTATATTTAATCAGTTTCGCACTTTAATACAAATAAATACACGGCATTCATAAATGCTACTAAATTTAAGTGCAAGTGTTTTAATTTCTTTAGTATAGGATATTTAGTTTTTATCCAAATTCGTCTATTATTGCTTCAAATTATTGTAATCAGCTTTACAAATAGAACAAAACTATACCACTCGATTTTGTTATTAATTGTGGTACAAAACATCTTCCGAAGTTACAATAATTGGTGTATCTGATAAATGTGACGTGATGGGAGAAAACTGTGCTCATTTTGTCTTAAGCATTCCAAAAAATATAAGAATCAGTTAGAATGGTTAAACAAACTTTTTCAATGTGTTATTTATTAATGGTCAGTTACATACATACATATTTTTTTACAATTAGTTGTTCTTAAAACGACTTCTATACTTTCGTAGAATGTCTTCACTTGGAACCCAATTTTCAAGACTAGTATGGGAGTTAAAACAAAACAGAATGAAAAAAAAGTATCTTTTCCTAACGTAAAAAGTATCAAAAAAGTGGCAAGAATTACAAAAAGTATCACATTTGGGTGCATTTTGTAAAAGTGGCCAAATAGTATCCAAGCAGTCGAAAAAGTGGCAAATTGCTACTTTAGTGGCACCAACGGTAACGCTGGCCACCTGTAGTAAATTCGCCTTGAACTGGTCTATTTAATTTTTTCTAATGTGACGTGAGTTTCACAAAATTTGTATGTGGAAAAAAATATAAAAGAAATAATGGATATTAAAGTAAAGTCGGAACCAATTGAAGATGAAAGTTCTGAGGCATTCCAAATAAACGCGAAAATAAAAGAAGAAAATGAATTAATAATTGAAAGTGATGTCCAATGGTTGCCAACAAAATTTGAGAATGAGGAAAATGAATATTATCAAGAATTTATTCAGGAACATGAGCAAGATAAGAAGTCACTTATTAAAAATGTAAAAGCCCATGAAGAAGATTCAATTAAATATGTAGATGAAAGTGATGATGTTTTTGAGAAAGATCTGGATTACGAAAATTGTGATAATGCTAGAAGTGATAAATATGAAACATACGAAAATGATTCCGATGACTTTAATATAGCCAATGAGTTTAATTCAGACTTAAAAAATCCTAAAGGCAACGCTTTAGATTTAGAAAAGCGGGTAGAAAATAAGGAACAAACAAGTAGTTCCGAAGTTCTTTACGGACATTCTTTTAAAGCATGGTCGAGTTATAATTACGTTAAACGTAAATGTCCAGTATGTAATTACATGTCAAAAACTTATGGTCTGTGGCGTGTGCATATACAAAGAAAACACTTGGAGCTAATGGAAGCAGCTGATGTTAATTTTGACATTATTAACAACTCTGGTGTATGTAAAATATGCAAACAGGAATTTAGGTTCCAATTTTCTCGCTTTATACACTCAATAAATCACACTAGAAATAGCAAATTGGAATTAAATATATGCAAATTGTGCAATTATGCTGCCATCCATTCAGTATACGTAAATAATCATATTGCGCAAAAGCATCCCGAAGTTATAAAAGAATTTGAAAAATCTTGTTGTATGAAACAAAATTTAAAGTGCCCTCTTTGCTTTATCGCTTACAACAAAATTAATGATTTAATGTATCACTTTAAGGATAGACATCCAAAAGAATATCTAGAAAAATTGCTCTTCAACTGTAATTTATGTCACCACGATAGTTTTAGTGGTGAAGAACTTTTCTTGCAGCATCTAATGGAAGAACATGAATTAAATTCATGGCAAGTACTAAATTTCCAAAAAATGTTTGACGACAAAGAGTACGTGTCGTGCCTTAAATGTCATAGATTATATTTTAAAAATGATGTGCGTGAACTGCTTAAACACTCTCTACAGCATAAAAGCGACTGCTACTGGACGTGTAAGTTTTGTTGCAAACAATTTGACCACTCCAAATCAAAGGTCAGACATTTGTGCTCCAAAATGATAAATTACTTTGAAAAAAAACAAAAACAGATAAAAGAGAGTATAAATTTAAAAGAATTTGAGGAATATATTTCACATGTGTGTCCATTTTGTGAAATGGAATTTGGCAAAATGATAAAATGGCAGCATCATTTAAGAACTGAACATCAAATAGACACTCTGAAAGGCTTAGAAATGAAAATATTTGCTAATTCAAGCGATAAATTAATGTGTACAATTTGTCACACAGTAGTTGTTAATATACCAGAGCATTTACATGCCCATCGTTTTCAGCATTTGCCCTACTTGCCGTATAAATGTCTGCAATGTGCGCAAACTTTAGATAACTTTAAAACAGCTGTTAATCACGTTTTAAAGCGTTGCCAGGATGAGGAAGACAGATATGTTATTCAAATAAAAAATTATGATTATAATTCAGGACATTCTTTGATAACAAAACAATGTCCCTTATGTACTAATCAAATATTTTCTGATTGGCAAAGTGTTTTCAAACACTACAGAGATGAACACAATATGTTTAAAGAGTTTTTCATAAAGAATCCTGACATGTCAGTAAATTGTATAATTTGCAAAAAACAATATGCACAATACGATAAAATAGCTTGTTTTAATCATTTGCATATACACTTTGATGAAAAAAGCTTTAAATGCTCAATATGCCAAAAATCGTATGTTACGTTGTGGAGTTGCAACAATCATTTAAACGAGTCACATCTTGTTAAAAATGTATATAAAAAAGTAAGCAAAACAGTAATAAGTAATGTAATCAAAATAGCAAAGAAAAAAGTTAACAAAACAATAAACAATGAAGTTAACAAAAACGTAAAAAAAAAAAAAAAAATAGTAAACAAAGAAGTTAGCAAAAAAGTAAAATCTAATAAAAAAATCGCACTTGAATCTGAAAAAGAAAAGCATAAAGTATGTAATGTTCCGAAAAAACGCTTGAAAATCTCACTTGATTCTGAAAAAAAAAAGAATAAAGTATGTAAAATGCCGAAAAAACCCGAGTTATGTATACCCACTGAATTTGCTGAATTTGTAACTTATGCATGTCCTGAATGCAATGAAGATTTGTCAACGCAAGAGGAATGGTATACTCATAACACGACACAGCATAATTTCTTTGAAACATCGAATATCTACTTTAAAGACAATGATGGATCTCTTAAATGTACCACCTGTAAAAAGAAATTGACTACCTCCATTACGAAGCAACAAACACATAAACTTACTCATATGAAGCATAGACCATTTATATGTAAATTATGCTATAATCGTTGTAATACATTAATTGTGCTATGTGCCCATTTACGTCGAAAACATTTTACGCCGGGCAATTTTGAATGTCCCATATGTAGCAAAACTTTGGGAACTTCTAATCAAAGAACTGAACATTTAAAAAAAAATCATCCCTTCAGTGAATGGCCTGAGGTTGTGTGCCTAATATGTTATCACATTGCAAAAAGCAAAACTGATCTTAGTAATCATATGGATATCCACGATAGAGGTCGTTCAAGTTACAATTGTTATCTGTGCAGTTTAAAACTAATAGGAATTAAAGATTTTATGTTACATATGGAAACCCATTACACAAAAAATGAAATCAAAGAAAATGAAAAAATGGTTACTGACATTGCTTCACATTCGGGTTCTAAAAATCATCAATCACATGATGATATGGATGAAAAAAATAAACGCGAAAGATGCGATCAAGTTAGTGCTACATCAGAGAAGCAGACTTTGCATAAGAGAACATTTTCCAACAATTCTTCAGCAGAAAATAAATCAAAAAAATTAAAAGTTGTTTGTTAAGAAGATGCTTGAACAGTTATTCCAATTTAAATATTTAAACTCTTGAAGATTATAAATAAATAGACACGACTTTTAAAAACATTTAAATCTCAACTTTAATTTCATTAACATTAATAATTGCCATTAAAAAAAGGAAATGAAAAGAAACAGACTTGCGATTTTTAAAAATTTTGCTGTGAAATTTCATTAGTGCCCAGATTATGAAATTATAGTTCCGCAATTTTTGTATTTTTATCTTGGCTTTTCTCTTCTCTTTTTTAATATTTTGTATTAGTATTAGCTTAGCTTAGTTTAAAATTGGATATTCCACACGATATTTCGAATTTAATTGAAAAATCTTCCATTCTCGTCCATAACAATAAATTAGAAAACAAACTGGCACACTTCTAAATGTATTTAACATTACTAGTGTTCGCCTAATGGTCGAAATTCGACCATAAATTTTTATGGAAATATGAAGATGAACTAAGTATATCATAGAAAACAATATTGTCAGAATTGGTTTTAAAACCGACAAGAAAAAATGGTTTGGTGTCATAGAAACCAATGTTGTTGGTTTTATGTTCGAACTAGATTTAGTGTCGGTTTTAGGTGCCCCAGAAACCAATGTTATCGGGTTTTTATTGGAAATAAATCAAGCAGCTTAAAGCTCTTGTTTTTTATTGGAAATAAATATAGTTGCTAAAAACTTGATTTTTTTACCAGTTAGATTTTTTCCACAGTTAGTAAATAAAATTGATAAAATAAAATTAATTATTTTAAATTGATTAAGCTTGAGGTCTTCTTTTATAAAAAATATTAAATTTATTATTTTTTCAATATTTCGCTAACCTTTGGTTACCATCGTCAGGAAAATTAACAATTTTATATAAAGGGTATTTATTTCAAAGTTTTTTTGGTTGGAAAAATGGAAAAAAGGAAAATTACACTCTTATTGACGTGAACGGGTTTTTTTTCATTTTTTTTTTTTTTTTTTGTAAAAAGTACAAACTGTCATAAAAAATCTGCCAAATAATTCGTGGAAGTAATTGATATTTTCAATATAAATAAGTGTAAGAAGTGAATTAATTAATTTATTTAATTGTCACATCATTAACTAAAATTGATAATATTTTCGAAAATAAGAGTATGTAAAGATACATTTTCATGAAAACAATACAATATAAACTTTGAAATATTAAATTTCAGAAAAGTTTACTTCTTTCATTTCTTTTTTTAATTCTTTTTTAATAACTTTTTTTATTGAACTCTTTCTTAATAGGTATGTGTTTTTTCTTTTTGAAAGTTAAATGGGAAAGAAGTTATGTTTAACACTATATTTCTTGAAGTTTAAGAAAAAATTCAAAATTTACAACAAAAATTTGTTTCAGATATTTCGTATTAAAATAATGGAAATTTTCTTGCATTGATAAATAAATATAGTATATCAACCATTCATGGAAGAACCGTGTGGAAATAGATTCATTAGTAGAAAAATTATTCACAAAAGATAACTTAAAAATTAAAAATTCGCATTGTCTTGACACATTAATATCGCGGGACTAATGTTATGTCATCCCGCAATTAACTTTTAATTTGTAGTTTAAATTAACAAAGATGTGACTAATCCTTACTCAGCCTGAGTAATTAAATTTGGATAGATATTTTTAATGTAATAATATCCATAAATTATTAGCCATGTTCATAAAATCGAACAAATTTTTATAACTTTTCTGTGTTGAAAATTCAAAACAAATATTTCCTTTTTTAGACCTCATACTTCGAGGACCACTCATATATACCAGAATGACATTTAAAGTTACCATCGATTTTAAATTCGGGAATATATTTTGAAATTAATTGTAATATCTTTTTCTAAATAAACTACATAAAAAATGTAATAAATGTGTTTTGAAGGTTTATTGAAGATTTTTAAAACCTTTATTATTTAAAAATATCGATATATCGAACGTATTTTGCTGAAACTATTAGTCCCCTTTCAGACAGGCAAAGTTTACTTTGCAAAGTCTTGAGTTTATAGAAAGGAGGGGAAAAGAGAATAACGGGGGTGTGCATACTTTGCTGTACTCGCAAAATCGTTTTGTTTTTCATTCGTAATTTATACATGAAGTTGACTACAACTTTATTTATGCCAGAAAGTTGGTAAATCATCATTTGGCTAAATTATGATTTTCCTAACAGTACAGCCACACGATCATGATTTTCTTGATAGCCTTTTACATATACTGTTTGTCAAAATTTCCAAAAATTTTAAGTTGTGACTAGAGTTTCTACGCGGGAAAGAATTCCCGGGAATCCCGGGACATTATTTTTAAATTATTCCCGGGAAATTGTTTCCGGGAATTTCAAATTAAATTTTTTGAAATCTTAATTTGTTTGCATCGTTAAAATCAAAAACAAGCAATAAAAATTTAATCTTTACTAAAAACTACCTACAAATCGAACTATTTTTCCTTCTCCAATAAAAATTTTTAATTGCTGATGAAATGTCTAAAAAGCTTCTTGAAGTAGAAAATTAAAATGTACACGATACACCATCACCAATACCAGAACCATCTAAAAATTCTAAAAAATAAATAAATAAAAAAAGAATTTGACGTCTATTAAGTCACGGGTAACAGGCCAACAAATTTATAATCTTTGTATCATGCGCTTCTTACTATAAAACCAACGTCTGTAGAGAATAAGGCCACGTTTTCGGTAGCAGGGGCCTAATTCTGGCACTCGTGATCGAGTACTTTCTCGATTCGAAAGCAATTTTATTTCAGTCGATACTGAACGAATCGAAATTATTTGTAAAACTCAAATTAATGCTTTACAACACTGAAAAAATAATTTCGATTCGTTCAGTATTGACTGAAATATTAAGATAATTAATTGCTTTCAAATCGAGAAAGTTCACGATCACGAGTGCCAGAATACGGCCCCAGGTTATATACATATCAACAAGGATTAGAAATAGAATCTCTGATGAACTTTTAAATGCTTTAATAATACTAAAAAAAATTTCTTAAAAGGAAATTAATTTTACCAAGTTGCTACCCAGCAAAAAAAGCGTTGAAAAAGATGTTATTAAATCACCACAACTCGCAAACCCGAAGTACTTCAAATTTGGGTGAAGAAGCTATGAATTTAACATTAGCATGTCATTGGAAAAATGTTGTTCATTTTCTACTACTTTTAAATGCATATATTCCACATTTCTAGTACATTTAGAGTTCTGATATTTGAATGTTAATTATAAGAAGTAGAAAAAATGTATACTAAAATAACTTTTAAGATGCTAAACAAAAGTAGTTCTGCAATAGTAATGAAATTGTGAATTAAAGAAGTGATATTAACGCAGTGATTTTAAAATGCATCTATATCGCTTTTAATAATTAAAAACCCCTTTAATTAATTTAAAAGCATCACTCTTAACTAAAAATTAAAAAAAGATATGGTTTCGGTAATTTTTTTTATTATTAATTAATTTAATTTTTTTTTTGTATTTTTTAATCTAATTTTTATTAAATATAAAATTTGTTTGCATGGCAAAAAAAAAATTAAAGTATTACAGGTACAATTCAATTTGCTGAACAAACAAATATTTTTTAGAAATTCAATCCCAAGGTACATTAAGTTTATGAAGTATCACTTCCAATTTTTTTGCTGGGTATTAATGCCTGTAATTTCAACAAATAGATATCAAGCTGTGTATGGGCATCTATGATATTCATCATTTTAAAACGTATTTCTTACCTATGGATTAAAGTGTAAAATGTATTTTCCACCACCGATTTTCGTTTGATAATTCACGTAGGTAAAATTAACGTTGAAATTACCAAAATAGTGGTACCGGCTAGGTAAAGATAACTGTTGGGTACGAACACGACTAGATATCTGTTTGTAGAAATTACGGGCATAATAACAACTACTAAATATTAATAAGTTTTAAACATTCGTAATCTCAAAAAAAAAAAAAATATATGTACATATGTATATATAAACATACATATAATATGCATGTGCATATGGATGTAACAATTTATTTGGTTTTGTTTTGGTTTTCTGTGGAATTATTTAAGCTAATTTTTTTAGACTGTTGTATATGTGTATATTTTTTTAAAAAAGTAAAAACTTTTGTCTTTAACTCATTTAATGAAATCATTGTCTTATTCAAAAAATCCCGGAATTCCCGGGAATGAAATTTTTTTTGTTTCGTTTCCCGGGAATAGAAAAAGACCGGGAAATTAGAAACCCTAGTTGTGACGTAGGCTGCATTCAATTTTTGAGCAATTTACTTTCAAGAAGTCATAAAAAAAACAATTTATAGAGGCAAACAAAAAAAATTTTGCTTACTAACCTTGAATTCAGCTGTTTTCTTGAACGTAAATTGAAACACGTGTGCCAAGATAGCGTCGATAGTTATCCACGAAAACGCAAAATTGAATTGGTGCTTTTGGGGGATGAATAAAAAATGGGAATTTAATGCTTTTGGGAGTTTTGCTTTTGGGAATTCAAAATTTAGGAATTTAAGAATTAGGGTGTTCGAATAAAAATGAGAAATTGTAATTTAAAGCAAATAATTACGGAAAAATGGAGTAAAAAATTAATAAACAATAATAAAAATATAATATATATATATATATAAAAGCATTCAAATAATTAAATGAAGTGTATTTATAATTAAAAACAAACATTGTTACTTAAAAAAAAGACTTCTTTATCATAAAAAGAAAATAATAAATATTTAATTAAAATATAGAATATGTATTAATAAACCCGAATTTGGTGTTTCGTTTTTTTTTTTGGGTAAGAGGTAACGTCAAGGAAGAAACTCTAGTTTTCCAGAAATCTAGGCTTATTGTATTCCTATAAAATGATTAAATAAATAAATCAAATCTGGGTTCCTCCACAACTAGCGAACCCGGCGAACTTCGCCTCGCCCCAATTTTAAATGCCAAAATGACACTGTCAGATTGCGCAAAGTCAACGTATAACGCCATCCATCGGATTTTGGCTGAGAACTTTCTATTTTTTCATTTGGAAAGCCATTTAAGAATAATTTAACATAAAATTTCGTACAAAAAAAAATACATTTTTCTAATATTCCGACTTTTGCGGAGAGATTTTCCGCATTTCGCATTTGTTTCAGTATTCCATGATTTACACTAAGAGCTTTCTATTGTTTGATTTGGAATAAGGAATAATTTCACACAAAATTTCATACAAAAACTCGATTTTCGCTTTTTCCAATTTTCCGAAGGGATTTTCCAAAATTTTCTCCCGTAAAAACCTTCTCCTCGAAAATACGAACAACTGACAAAAAATTTTACAGAAATCGGCCCAGCCGTTTTCATTTTATGAATTACTATACATTTTAACACCATATTGGATTTTGCCACGCCCCTCGACCCGCAGACCGAAAATCAAAAATCAGACTTCACAGTGTCACCCGCATGAATATTCTGAAGATTCCCTGAACATTTCATCAAAATCGGCCCGGCCGTTTTGGAGTCCATACGTTACATACATACATACACACATCCTGTTTTATATATATAGATTAAGTAAAGGTATGAATTTCAAAAATTTGCTCGAGGTATCCACAAAATTCTTTGGAAAAAACATTGATGACTTTTTTTATGATTCTCAGAATTAAAAAAAAAAGTAATAAACAAAAGGTTATTTGATTTTTATGATTGCGGTAGCAAAGTAATAAATGTGAGTGGACAATTAAAAGGAAAAAAGGAAAGTGCACTTTTTTATTATTTGGGGTTTTCCGTTAGTTTTTTTTACCGTTTTGGATTTTTTATGAATTAAAAATAAAAAATTTAAATTTTTTGGGCAAAAAATATTTTTTTTCTTCATACATTTATTTATAACTGCGATACTGTTGCTTATGTAGCGAAACGTTTTATGAACAGATTAAAGGAATTGTACATCTTAATTTTTTTAAATTTTTTTCAGCTTATTCGGACTAGTGGTTCTCGAGTTATGACAAACAAAAGAGCCTAAAACGTGACAAATTCCCCTATACGATACTTACTAACTTCAAATTAATTTTTAAATTATTTATTGAGGCACCATGACCAAACTAATGATGCAGAAGTTCTTCTTTTTGGGTCTACTTTTATAAGCAGTTATCAGAATTGAGTACCGAAATCATGTGTTCTACTGTGTTATGGACCGATCATCACGAAATTTATTAGTGTGCTTTCTAGTCCTATAAAACTGTAAATTATTCAATTTTATTCTAATAGCATTATTTATAACGGTTGTAGGCTTACTTAACTGTTTTCCGGGAGTAGTGTTTATATAAGGCCTAGGGTAAATTATGAACCGATCTTTACGAAATTTCAGTGACATTTCTAGTCCTATAAGACTGACGTCCCAAATTCTATTATGATAGCATTATTAATTACGGTTTTAGGCATACTAAACGGTTTATATGGGGCCTAGGGTAAATTATGGACCGATCTTCACGAAATTGCACAGTGGTATTTCCTATCCTATAATACTGTGACGTACTAAATTCTATTAAGATATCATTATTTATTGTTTATTTCTTTGGAGTTCATCGAAAGTGAGCGCGTTTTCAACAGACGGAAAGGCAGACCGACATGGCTAAATCGACTTAGAATTACTCAAGGAGCCAGAATATATGTATATACTTACTGGGGTCTGAGATGAATGAAAAAGTTTCACACGGAATGACAAACTTGGTATACCCTCTTCACAACAAATTGTGGTAGAGGGTATAATGAAGGATTTTCGGTGCTAAAAGATATTTGGGATATTTTGAGAGGCAAGCGGAATTGTGAGTTCAATCGTATAAAATATACTTCAGAGCAAAAACTCAATTTTAAATATACTCCCTTCACATCTGTAGACGCAGAAAGAACTGTACGGGAACGTGCCGACTCCAAATAGACCGAGTTTTCTTTTAGAAAATTTATCGCAACAATATATAATTTACTGTAACAACTTAAATGAATTAAGTAGAAAATAAACAATAAATTTAAATTGCTTTTTTTATAACAGCTTATTTTCACATGATTTCAAATCACATGTGCCTTTTAAAATCCCACGTGTAATATTTTGGTGTTCCGATTTTCCGTATTTTGGTGTGATATTCAATTGCTGAAAGCACACCGAGAAACACAAAAACGGTATGATTTTCAGAACAGGCTCGACAAATAGAAATTGTTAAAAAATAAAGCTTAAGTTTGATAAATTTACTGGTCACGCTTTTTTTGGTCTGAACGTACCTTTAATATATTGTTACGAAAGTAACTTTAGTTGAGAATTAGTTGTAATTATTGGTTAAGAATTAGATGAATTTATGTATTTATTAGTTGTTTTGTATTCATTAGTAATTTTATTAGTTTACATTGTTATTAAAAATTGTTGTAATTTAGTACACTTCAATCCCAATGTGCTGAAAGCCCTAGAAATTACCGTTAAAAAAGCTTTAGTATAAGTGGTGCAATTATGTAAACATAAGTGCCGCCATAAATCATGATAGACGATAGAGTAGTGAATAAGTAAAGCCTCGAACCTTCGAGAAACATTTCAAATATTCTAGATGTCTGAATTACAGTATAAATACGACGGCTAGCATCAAAGAACAGTATTAGTTCAGACTTTGTCAAGTTTAATATAAACATTTAAGTGTTGATTACAATAGTGAGTTCAAAAAAAGCTTTAAATTACGGTTGTTAAAGGGACTAAGTTCTTAATAAATATGTAAGTGTTATACAATAAAGTGTTGTTTATCTGAATTGCAATAAAAGAACTCGAAAGGGTTTATTATAAAGGAAATAAACCAAAACGTTATTGAAAGGCAGTAACGTAACAATATGTATGTACATTGTACATCAGAGAACACTTTGGCTGCACATAAGACCCTTTGAGTTGCGGTGCTTATGTCATTTATATAATAATAAATAATAACGTTAGTATAAAAATGTAAAGGTTCAGTAGTGGCATTCAGCTACGAACTTGATAATTTCAAATTCAGTCATCGGAATATTGTAATGTTAAATAATTGAAGATTTTTCAATTAAATTCGAAATATCGTGTGGCGCTTAGCTTAAAATTGGATATTTGTATTCCTATTCGGCGAATATGGGCGCAGATATTCGTTTTCGCGAGTATTTAAAATTGATATTCGTAACATCACTAATACAAAATATTAAAAAGAGAAGAGGAAAGAGATAAAAATACAAAAATTGCAGAACTTTAATTTCATAATATGGGCACTAATGCAATTTCAAGCAACATTTTTAAAAATTGCCAGTCTTGCAAATTACTTTTTTGTTTTTTTTTTATTTCATAGTTTTACTGGCAATTATTTATGTGAATGAAACAAAAGTTGAGATTTAAATGTTATTAGAAGTCGTGTATATTTATTAATAATTTAAAAAAAAATTTTGTGATCTTTATGTTTATATTGTTTAAACTATTGTTGTTTTTTAGACTATCCCTGATGATGATATTCAATGAATATCGAAATATTGGAGTATTTTAAATAAATAAAATAAAAAACATTTATTAAAAACCCCTATGACCTCGAGCTTGATTATATATTTCTATTGAGATTCCATTAAGAAAAGGTCGAATTAAAAAAACCAACTTTTATTATAATGTTTTATTATAATCTTTTTATCTTTTATTAATTATCTTCAAGAGTATACCTACATATGTATGTATAACATGTATGTAAGATAAAATATTTAAATTGGCATAATAGTTCAATAATATTTTTTACTAAAGAGCTTTAAATTTTTTGATTTTTTTTTCTGCTGAAGAATTTTTAGAAAATGATCTTTTATGCAAAGTCTGCTTCTCTGATTTAGCACTTACTTGATCGCATCTTTCGTGTTTATTTTTCTCATCCATATCATCATGTGATTGATGATTTTTAGAACCCGAATGTGAAGCAATGTCAGTAACCATTTTTTCATTACCTTTGATTTCGTCTTTTGTGTAATGGGTTTCCATATGTAACATAAAATCTTTCATTTCTAATAGTTTTAAACCGCACACATAACAATTGTACCTAGAAATACCTCTATCGTGGGTTTCCATATGTTGATTAAGATAATATTTGTTTTTAGAAATATAACAACATATTAAGCACACAACCTCTGGCCATTCATTAAAAGGGTGATTTTTTTTTAAATGTTCAGTTCTTTGATTAGAAGTTCCCAAAGTTTTGCTACATATGGGACATTCAAAATTGCCCGGCTTAAAATGTTTTCGACGTAAATGGCCACATAGTACAACTAAAGTATTACAACGATTATAGCATAAATTACATATAAATGATCTATACTTCATATGAGTAAGTTTATGTATTTGTTGCTCCGTAGTGGAGGTAGTCAATTTCTTTTTACATGTGGGACATTTAAGGGATCCATCATTGTCTTTAAAGTAGATATTCGATGTTTCAAAGAAATTATGCTCTGTCGTCATATGGATGTACCAATCCTCTTGCGTTGACAAATCTTCATTGCATTCAGGACATGCGTAAGTTATAAATTCGTCAAATTCAGTGGGTTTAAATAACACTTGGTTTTTCGGAACATTACATACTTTATGCACTTCTTTTTTAGAATCAAGTGAGATTTTCTTATTAGATTTTACTCCTTTATAAACATTCTTTACATGATGTGACCTTTTTAAATGACAGTTGCAAATCCACATCGTAACATACGAATTTTGGCATATTGAGCATTTAAAGCTTTTTTCATCAAAGTGTATATGCAAATGATTAAAACAAGCTATTTTATCGTATTGTGCATATTGTTGTTTGCAAATTATACAACTTACTGACATGTCAGGATTCTTTATGAAAAACTCTTTAAACATATTGTGTTCATCTTCGTAGTGTTTCAAAACACTTTGCCCATCACTAAATATTTGATTAGTACATAAGGGACATTGTATTTTTATCAAAGAATGTCCTGAATTAAAATAATAATAATTTTTTCTTTGAATAAAATATCTGTCCTCCTGATCCTGACAACGCTTTAAAACGTGATTAACAGCTGTTTTAAAGTTATCTAAAGTTTGCGCACATTGCAGACATTTATACGGCAAGTAGGGTAAATGCTGAAAACGATGGGCATGTAAATGCTCTGGTGTATTCCCAACAACTGCATGACAAATTGTACACATTAATTTATCGCTTGAATTAACAAATACTTTCATTTCTAAGCCTTTCAGAGAGTCTATTTGATGTTCAGTTCTTAAATGATGCTGCCATTTTATCATTTTGCCAAATTCCATTTTACAAAATGGACACACATGTGAAACATATTCCTCAAATTCTTTTAAATTTGTACTATCTTTTATCTGTTTTTGTTGATTTTTAAAGTAATTTATCATTTTGAAGCATATATGTTTGACCTTAGATTTGGAGTGGTCAAATTGTTTGCAACAAAACTTACACGTCCAGTAACAATCGCTTTTATGCTGTAGGGAGTGCTGAAGCAGTTTTCGTCCATCATTTTTAAAATATAATCTATGACATTTAAGGCACGACACGTACTCTTTATCCTCAAATATTTTTTGGAAATTTAGTACTTGCCATGAATTTAATTTATGTTCTTTCATAAGATGCTCCAAGAAAAGTTCTTCACCACTAAAACTATCGTGGTGACATAAATTACAGTTGAAGAGAAATTTTTCCAGATATTCATTTGGATGTCTATGCATAAAGTGATGCATTATATCATATAGTTTATTGTAAACAAAAAAGCAAAGAGGACACTTTAAATTTTGTTTCGTACAACAAGATTTTTCAAATTCTTTTATAACTTCAGGATGCTTTTCCGAAATATGATTGTTTACGTTTTCTAAATTGATGGCAGTATAATTGCATAATTTGCATATATTTAATTCCAAATTACTCTCTCTAGTGTGATTTATTGAGTGAATAAAGCGAGAAAATTGAAACCTAAATTCCTGTTTGCATATTTTACATACACCAGAGTTGTTAATAATAAGGTCAAAATTAACATCAGCTGCTTTCATTAGCTCTAAGTGTTTAGTACGAATGTGCTTACGCCACACACTATAATCTTTTGATAAGTGATTACATACTGGACATTTACGTTTAACGTAATTATTATTCAACCATGTTTTTAAAGGAAGTCCGTAAAGAACTTCGGAACTACTTGTTTGTTCCTTTCCTCCCCGCTTTTCTAAATCTAAATCGTCGTATTTACGATTTAAGTCTGAATTATACTCAATGGCTAAATTATTCACGTCATCGGAATCATTTTCGTTTGTTTCATCATTTTCACTTCTAGCATCATCACTATTTTCGTTATCCTCATCTTTCTCATAAAGATCTCCATCACTTTCATCTACATATTCTATTGAATCTTCTTCATGGGCGGTTATATTTTTAATAAGTGACTGTGTATCTTGCTCACGTTCCTGAATAAATTCTTGATAATATTCATTTTCCTCATTCGTAAATTTTTTTGGCATCCATTCACTTCCAATTATTAATTCTTTTTCTTCTTTTATTTCCGCGTTAATTTGGAATGAGTCCGAACTTTCATCTTCAATTGGTTCCGACTTTACTTTAATATCCATTATTTTTTTAATATTTTTTTACCACAAACAAATTTTGTACAACAATCGCGTCACATTAGAAAAATAAAATAGATTTAAAATAGGGAATGGTAAATTTCGATTCCAATCGAAAATCGATTTTGTGGTAAAATAAAAATCGAATTTACCTATGCGATTTTATACTGAAATCGATTATTGTGCTTTTAAAACCGATTTTTTTATTTGATCAAAATTTTGGCAATTATTTTGGTAGGTATGTAGGTGGTATGTTTATGCAGTTTTCTAAGTTTAAAGTTGTAGTTTTACGTATTTACCTTTAGTGCCCTTGGTATGTTTCAACTTTAATATAGGGGCTCTTGTTCTTCAGAAATTAAAGTCATCAATAGACAGTAAATAAAACAGTTCAAACATTTCGTACCATACCAAACGCTTAGTCAGCTTTGTGAAAATCAACATACATACATATTAAAGAAACACAACAGGTTAATTAAACCATGTCATTCCTGTGGAAATACGCTAATTTTCAAACAGACCAGTGTGTGAGCGATATTTAAATCTAGTTATAAGCAGAGATAAATACAAAAATTATGTAAATGATCCTAACAAATACGAAATTACAAGGAAATAAATCTGCGTCTTTCCGACATCAACGAAATGCAAACGTTTGTTGTTCAAAACTGACTTATAGTAACTTAGCAAAGAAACAGTCGCCACCGATCAGGAAATATTGTCATAATCCTCTGAAATACTATCCATACATTTAGGGTTGTCACAGAAATCAATTTCGATCAGAAGGGATTTCGCTTTATGTGAAGAAAGATACGAAATCACTTTCGATCGGAATTCTTTTATGTGACACGCCTGACTGACTACACAAGAACACAATTTTAATATGTGAAATGTACATACATATCGCACTTGTTCCTCTAAAGGCCATTTCAACATTTTAACTTTTTGTAGGGAAATTATAAACAGTAGTCATATCTACCCACTGTAAAAATCTTAATTAAATTTTCCAGTATTTTGAAAAAAAAAAAAAAAAATAAAAAAAGCAGGTGATCCCCCTTTGTGGTATAAGGAACAAATTTGCAAATGTATATTAATCGATTTTAAATAAAAAAAAGTCGATCGAAAAATCGAAAAAGCATTTGATAGGCTTTTCGTTAATTTTTGATAGTAGCTTAAGCCAGCCTAATAGTGGAAGGCCAATGTACGCGGCATGCGGCTGCGGGCGGCGATCAGCTGTTTAGTTTTTCGCTTGAAATTTTTTTGATAGGCAAATGAAAGCGGCACATTTTAAAGCGGTAAATGTTGAATAAGCTGTTAAAAAATGTTCAATCTATAAAAAAAACGATTTATTTGAACATTATAAGAATTTACTTATCAAATAAGATTTTTTCCCCTTAATTTGTAATGTTTTTTATATTTCTTTTGTTAAATATTTATGTTTGTGTATGACGACGTCTACTTCACGCGGCTTAAAACAAAAGTTGAAAAAATTCAACTTTGCCGCGCGGCATCTTTTCCAAGTAATACCAAGTCTTATTTTTTATGATTTGTATTTTTTTTTGTATGAACATTTTTGTAAACATTGCTAACATTTTCACAATGGCAATGCTATTGCCGCCCGCAGCCGCATGACGCGTACATTGGCCTTCCACTATTATGCTATGTTCATACGACGATAGAAACCACTGGTTTCGCTCTCTGAAACTTGATTGCCAAACATGCTGTTCATACGATTTATTCCTGTTTCATTTTGACATTTTTTTTTGTGTTGTTGGTGTGATTTTTTTTAAATGGAAAAAAAGCAAATAAAACTTAAGAATATATTATTTAATACTTTTATTAATATTAAGGTATTATAATTATCACTTTATTTTATTAAAAATAAATTTTTATTTTGTTTTTTTCTTTGTTTTGATATTTTTTGAGAGCTAGTTCAGATAAACTAACGATAACTGTTATCAAAGTTGGAGATGATAGTACATTTTTCCTGTTTCGCAGCCTGTTTCAAAATTAAACGACCTGTTTCGCTCTCAAAATTTTGTATGGGAAAACAAGTCGTTTCAATCATGTTTGGGGCGCGAAACAGGAATAAGAGAGCGAAACACGA
This sequence comes from Pollenia labialis, assembly GCA_949318255.1. Classification (NCBI taxonomy): domain Eukaryota; kingdom Metazoa; phylum Arthropoda; class Insecta; order Diptera; family Polleniidae; genus Pollenia; species Pollenia labialis. The sequence goes on from OX439141.1 coordinate 113,605,506, forward strand.
ATATTGCTGTCCGTGTGAACATGGTATAAGCATATTATAGTTAGGCCCTAACAAAGTTGATAGAAGTAGGCAACGAAACATTTTTAACAACTCATTCGATGAAAGTTTTTAGCAATGCATACACTTTTTTAATTCTGTGCCAAAAAGGAAAAAGTACTTAAGTTGACTTCACCTAAATTTGAGTTTACGGCAGCTTTGAGATCTTCATATTCAAAAGTACGCATGCAACACCTTTCACACCTTTGAGATCTTCACATTCAAAAGTACACACGGGTAAAGTTTCAATTATTTTATACGACATTTCAGGAAGTTATAGCAAAATTACTCTTTGCTATAATTTTTGAACGCAATAATATCGGGGTTTTCAACAATTTTGAGTTGAAGGCTGTAATCGATTCGATTATCTGCTTATAGACTCTGTTCTTAGCCCCACAAAAAAGAACCAAATTCTTAATAGCTGTCTCCGAAGGACGATTATGTTGTCCGAAAATATCACGGATTTTACGAAAAGTAACTTTAACAGAACCACCATTTTCATGGTGGATTTTAATTATTTTAAATATTTTAATGAAATTTTTGACCGAAATTGAATTAATTGCAACAATTGCCAATGCATCTTCTACGAATAGGTCAACTTAATGTCAAAACTATCATGTTGTTGGTGTTGCCACAGTTAAAAAATAAAGTTCTTGTAAAAACCCCGATATTTGATATATAACCCCAGATAAGTGATTATTATACTTATTAGAATAGGAGTAAATTTTCAAAAATCACCTTTAAAACTTAATGAAAAAACTTAGGCATTTTTCCTTATTGATTATTTCATTTAGCCCAATTATGAATAAAAATTCCCCGGGAGTTTTTCCCTTCTTCCATTTTTTCCTATGTAAATTCAATTTTAACATGGGAAAAGGGAAAAAAACTCCCATGGAATTTGTATTTATAATTGGGCTGATTGTGTTTTTTTTTACTTTTTTGCCATTTTTTTCTTAACGAAAAATCTTATAAAATATAATGGAGTTATTTTGTAAAAGACTTACAGCCTGTTCATCGATTTCGAACGTTAACGTTCGCATAGAAAATTATATGTAAAACAAAAACAATATTCGAAAATTTGTTTTTGTTTTAAATGTAGTTTGCTATGCGAACGTTGACGTTCGAAATCGTTGAACAGGCTGTTAATTCTATTTTCTTGAAAAATTCTTGAAAATTCAAAACATTTTATAGTAATACATTTTAAACGCAAGGGATACGAAATAACCTTTTAAATGTCTAGATTTAAGGTGAATATATTGACGTCGAAGGTAAAAAAACTGGTCTTTTATACCTATAAAAAGTTTTCTGTAAATGATGTGTTAAGCGGCTCATACACTTGCAATAAAATTGTAAAATTTTACGTATTGTACGTATTTATATCGCCAATGTCTATGTGATGTGTATGCGAAGGTGGCACAATATATTGACAAGACTTTTGATTTTTATTGCACAGCAAAAAGAAAGTTTATTGTATGGATGAAACCATTGTGCGACTAATTGCATAGTATATGATAAAATGGAAATAATATGGCGAATGTCATATACAATGATATTGCAAGTGTGACATGAAATGCTTAACTTTAACACTAATATGATGTTAGTGTAAAGTATAAACTCAACCACTTAGAATTTTCTCATGTTATAACACGGTTGTTAATGCAAATGTTTTAACAACGCTTTTATAACATCATGTTATAACAGCATATCATGTCAGTTGTATACGGAGAGTAACATGCAGTCTACAACTGACATAAACTGCTTAACTTTAACACTAATATGATGTTAGTGTTAAGTATAGACTCATCATGTCAGAAGTTTTCTCATGTTATAACACGGTTGTTAATGCAAATGTTTTAACAACGCTTTTATAACTTCAAGTTATAACAGCAAGTCATGTCAGTTGTAGTCGGGCAGTAAGAAGTGGCACATAGAAACTTTTCGATACTTCCGATAGTTTTTAAACAAACTATCAAAATTATCGATTGGGCCGACTATCGATAGTTTTGCAGCTCTATTATAAAGAGACCGCAGCTCAACAAAAACTAAGATCATAGCAAGGCAAATTCATAAAGGTGACATTTTCGAATCATCTGTTTAATGTTTATTTCCTTGTTTGTATACTGAATGTCAAGCGTTGTTTACATTTTATTGAAAAAAATTTGTTAAAATTTAAAACTCAATAAAAAAATAAATTCTTGAAAAAACCTATTTAAATGTTATAGAACAAAAAAGTGAACATAAAAATTAAACACAAGGGTTTTTAAAGGCGTAAGGAATAAGTAGAGCCACAATAAATTTTCAATACAGGAAAAACATTTAACTTCTAAAGCAGACCATACACGATTCAATTCAATTGTCAACTGAGTCGGTTGTTGTCCAAATCAAAGCGTGTATGGCCTTGTCAGTTGATTAGTTTGACGGTTGTCGAGTTGGTTGAAGAAAAATCAAAAGATTTTGATTTTTTCAAGTTGACTCCAAGTCTTTCAATTCGATTGTACTGTGTGTGCTTAAGTCTCTTGATCAGCTGTCAAAATTTATGTTTGTAATTTTTTTTTGCAAAGAAAAAGTGAAATATTTTTAAAATTGTCTTTAATTTCAATAAAATTTTAAATAAAAAAATGACATTGGTGGCAAACATGGATACTTGGAGAGAAAATAAATTTTTGTAAAATTGTAAAAAAATCTAAATTTGACAGTTGAATTAAAATCTTTCAATTCAGTTGAAGAAGTGTGTGGCCAAGTATCAATTCAGTTGAAAGACTCAGTTGACAATTGAATTGAAAAGTGTATGGGGCGCATAAAGCAATTGTGTATATTTTATATACAAATAATTTTGACAATTACTCTAACTTTTTACAATAACAAAATACATAGTATGTATTTAAAAAAAGAGATAGCTAGCATAGCTCTATCTCATGATGCGGTCACCTTAATGAATTCGCCTTGGATCATAGGGGTGGACAAAACATACATTTTTAGCATACTTTTTTCAGAGTTGGAAAAAGAGGTATTTTGTACTACAATTTAGTTTTTAAGCTAAATTGGCTTAAAAAAAGGTAAGCAATGCCAAAAGTTAAATAAAGTGCTAAAATTTAATTTTACTTCTTTTTAAGTAAATTTTTTCATTTCTGCTTATACTTTTATTTCGTTTGAAAAAACAAAATTTCTGATACCTGTCATAAAAATATTTTAAATTTAATAAAGATTTACAAAACAAATTTTGTATGAAAATATTTCTTAATAATCGTGTATTAAATTTAACAATCTACCTTGCAAATATTATTGGACCACCTGATCCAATTTCATGAAATGGACTACTCCATGGACTGGTCCGATGTAATGCAAGCATGGACCATGTCATTGTTAAAAAGTGTTAGTAGTGAGACGACATGTCTTCGTTTTTTAACGACATGTTTTCGTTTTTAAACAAAGTTAAAACAAATCCTCTTGTGTACACAATGGGGTAGTTTTAAAACTACTTTTTTGTAGTCCAAATATGGGTTAAATAGACCATGTTTTTTCCATACGTTTGGGTTACTTTTGGACTAGTTTTAGTCCCTTGTGGGCTACTCTTTACACGCGTGTTTGGACTGGTCCTATAATTTGCAGGGTATATATGTATGTACATATTTACATAAAAATGGTGTAAAAAATGGTGGGGTGTCACAAAGCCATTGGACATAAAGCCATAATGGCTTTATGTCTCAATCCAAACGGACCTAAAGCCATAATTTTGATATGGCCTTAAGTCTCATATCAATTTTAGTGGAATGGGACATAAAGCCATTATGGTTTTATGTCCCATTTGATGTTTTGCGTTACAAATTGCTTTATTTCCATGGATTCTTTCTACTCTATGGTATAACAAAGACCGGCTTCGCTAACTAAAGCTTTTCTGCACAGACGGCCGGGCGCAAGTATTTTTTTCATTTATGGTATAACAAGTTCCGGTTTCGCTAAGTAAAGCTTCTAAAATCTGCCTTGTTTTCAAACGAAGGCCGATTTCGCGGGGAAGCTTTAGTTAGCGAAGCCAGTATTTGTTATACCATAAAGGAGAAAATCCTTGCGCCCGGCCAAAGGCCGGCTCTGCAGAGAAGCTTTAGTTAGCGAAGCCGGTGTTTGTTATACCATAGAGGATAAAATCCTTGCGCCCGGCCGAAGGCCGGCTCTGCAGAGAAGCTTTAGTTAGCGAAGCCGGTACATGTTTTATCAAAGAGGAGAAACCCCTTTAAAAAATATGGCTTTATGTCTCATTTTCGGAAAAAAATTTATGGCGTTAAGTCTCATTATATTGAGTCTTAATGGCATATGCCCTAATGTCTCAATGGAATGGGACTTAACGCCATATGGCTTTATGTCCTATGGCTGTGTGACACCCCACCGTAAAAAATGTGTAGTAATTTATAAAATGAGAACGGCTGGGCCGATTTCTGTAAGATTTTTTGTCAGTTGTTCGTATTTTCAAGGAGAAAGTTTTAATGGAAGAAAATTTTGAAAATCCCTCCAGAAAATTGGAAAAATCGAAAATCCATTTTTTTTTAAGAAATTTTGTGTGAAATTATTCCTTAGTCTGAATTTACACGTTTCATCTTTTGATGCTCAACTTCTTTTCAATTCCCTTTTAAAGATGCCAATATATTCACACGCAGTAGCCCGTTTCTGTATTTTTCGCATCGTAAAATTTTCCGCATGAAACCAGTGAATCGGGACAGAAACAGTGCAAAAAAACAAAAAAAAGATTTTCTCGCACAAGTGTTTCTGTATCTTTCCGTTGCGAGAATTATCTGTCATTTTAATAATTTTCCAGCAATTATTGGAAGGATGCGAGAAAAAGTGTTTCTATAACAATATTTTGCGAAAAGTTTCTTTCAAGAACTGTCAAAATAAGTCACATTTGAAATTGGTGGCGAGAAAAACAAGATGTAGATATTTTGAATTTAAAATATGTTTATATACCATTTTTTTTAAATAAATAAAAAAAATAGAAGGAATATAAATGATAAATGCATAATTTATATGATGAAAATAAACAAAAAACAATTGTTATATATTGTTAGTTTAAATTTTTGTTAGCCTTTTCTTGTTTTGGTTTTAATCAGTGCTGCCAGATAAATTTGTGTCAAAATCGTCAATTTCCTGAGAAAAAAATAAAAAAGATCGTCTTTTTTGTTTTAAAAATCGTGCAATTAAAAATCAATTTTAATCAAATTTGTTTCGACTTTTATTAAAAAATAATCAAACAAAAACATAGTTTAAGTTCATGGGTATTTAATAATTATTATTTAATAATTGAGATATAAATCTTTAATTTACCTATTCCTATAATCTTTTTCTTTTTTACCTGAAATAGACTTAATAGAATACCTTGTAGTTAAAATTAAAAAAATCGGTTCATAAATAAACGGGTTAAAGACCCAGTAAAATCTTCGCCTACAAAATAATATGTTAAGTAATCAGAAACACATAAAAGCACTACATACAATTCTACTGAAAAACTAATGAATTTTACAAGGGTTGTGCCAAAAAGAACAAATTCAAAAGTAAGTCATTTTTTTATCTTAATACATCCAGAAAAAAGTAGTTATCGAAGTTCTTATGGATGAAAGCTACTTAATAACGAGTGAAAGAAGTTATCCATTTTGAAAAAGTTTTTACTGGGAGACAAACAAATTTATTTATTTTGTATATGTATATAAGAAGTATTAAATGTTCAAAATAAGCCAAGTCGGTCCATTACTTTCCCTCGAAATTTTGCTTTTGCCGATACATTTTTTAGGGAAGAAACAAACAATTTCGAGGACAATTTTCACAATAGGGATAAATATAAAAATTTAAGCAGCCTTGTTTCTAAAGATATCTTTTTTTCTAATAAACAAACATATAAAAATATTTACAATTATCTTATTTCGAAGACTAACGAGCTTTTAGTGTAAAACGCAACGCCAACAATTTCATTAAAAGCAAAAATAAAATCAAATATATTTTATAAATTTGTTGTTGCTTTCTACAGACATTCATATTATTTTTTTTTCAATTTTGAACGCCACAAAATAGAAGTGTTTGAAATTTAAAAATTCAAGATGAATTTCTATAGAAAGTAACAACAAAATTATAAAATATTTTTGATTTTGTTTTTGCTTTCGTCACTTTTTTAGAAAAATCATCAAAACGTCACTTTGTTAATATCGGAACAAAAAATCATCAAGATGACGATAACTCGTCAAATCTGGCAGCCCTGTTTTTATTATATTTATTTCTTTTGTTGACGTTTCGCTTTTATTTGACTGGAAATATTCCAGTATAAACAGAATTTGTTGTGTCTCTTTTCGCATCCAAATACAGAAACACTTTTATCTCACAAATCGAGAAACGATTGAATTTTTTGTTTCACACTTCATGTAAGAAATTTTACGATGCGAGAAATACAGAAACGAGCTACAGCAATCGGTTTCAACTTTTTTCGGTACAATTCGCCTTGGTTGTGCATATACCAACGAATAAAAACACAAAGCGTACTGACCGAGTACAGGCATCTCCGTACTAACCACAGAATACAGTACTAACCCCCTTTCTTCTTTCTTCTCTTACCTAAAAACATAAGAGTTGAGCATCAAAAGATGAAACGTGTAAAAGCAGACCTAATGGCTTTCCAAATCAAACAATAGAAAGTTCTTAGTGTAAATCATATGCTTATGCTTTGAAATATGTACATTAGGTATATATTCAAATTTTTCGCATAGAACGACGATGTGAGCAATTTTGTTTTATTAATAGAGTTTTTCTTATCCCGGACTTTTTCATTTCTCGGGAAAGCGGGATTTATTTTTCAATTTCCCAGAATCCCGGGATAATCGATGTAATTTATTATTTAATTTAATTTATTTGACCAAATAACATTTCCTGAGATCAATTAAATAAGTTTATAAATGCATTCAACTTTCTCAAATTTCTGTGGCAAAAAGGAAACAGTGCTTAATGGCACCTTTAGATCTTCATGGGCAAAATTTCAATTATTTTGTAGGATTTTTGAAAAGTTATAGCAAATTGACTTTTTGGTTATCTTTTTTCAATGTGCGTTTGTCAAATAACGTTTGGAATAATAAAAACTAAAAAAACTATAACCGCAGAGAACTGATGATTATATCAAATTCGGATAAACTTTCCAAAAGCCACCGATAACTATTAAACTAAACAAATAGACTTAAGCACTTATTGCCACATAATCAATTCAAATCCAACAACATTTATATAAGACCAAGAAAGTTAAATTTTTTTAACAAATAATTTCTTTTACAGCATTTACAAATCGTTTGAAAGCCTATTTCTAATTTGTATCAAGAAGATTTTAATGAGATAACACGTTTCCTTTCTACGGATGTTTGCCCTTATAGTCGAAGGAACATTATATAATCTAAAGACACGAATTTGATATAATCATCAGTTTTCTTAGCACTTCCTTCAAAACTTGTAATTTATTTTTCGAAAAAGCGTTTTCTTTATTAATAACTTTTGTCATCATCTCTTAGAGAATCTAATCCGAAAATCTTTTATGAAGCTGCTCATTAAATTTTTAGAAGCAAGTGGAAACAACTTTTTTCGGTTTTAAAATTAAGTCTCGGTCTTTAAACAAATAAAAAATTCTGTAAATTTTTACTCTTTTTCTTTCGAAATTTCAGAGCATCAAACATTACCTTACTTATCGGTTATGAATTGACATCTCTTTGGCGTTTGGCAAAACTGTCTTCAGTTTTTCATTCACTTTTTTCTAAGAGCAGATCATAACGATTGGAGTTGTGATAGTTGTGATAGACTTTAGTGATTTAAACCAACAAAAGAGAATTAAAAAGATTGAATAAAAGCTAATCAAAAACTCAAAATATTTTTTTTTGACCTAACACCTTTTTGCCTAACGGCTAAAAGTTGCCATAACTAAATTAAAAGAAATCCCGGGAATTCCCGCACAAATTTCCCGGGATTTATTTCCCGAAAAATGTGCGGGATCCCGGGATTTTTGTCCCGGGAATTCCCGTATGAAAAACATATTTATTAACGAAAAGCAATATCTAGGGTTGTTTTGCAACAAAAAAAAACTTCACGCAACAAATAAGGCAAGGCCCATTGAAAAGGTCTGCGCAAGAAGCCTGATGATCATTGTTTATGTTCTTTTTAGTTGTCAAAAGTTGTTTACATTTTGCTTACATGTGCATGTATACGGTTGTTTACGTTTATAGTATGCTACACATACACGTTTTTTCCTTTTGCTTTGTATATGTGGTAGTAAATTTTTGACAACTAAAAAGAATCGTTTTTTGTTTTTGTACAAGTAAGCAGACCTGATAGATGGGCCTTGAAATAAGGCTTCTAAACAAATTTGAATATACGACTGAAAATAATTGAATGCATCTTCTTCAACGTCTTTACTCTAAAAATTTTTCTCTGATATGAATAGTATTCATTGAATACATTTAGCACTAGATACCACAAAAAGTTTGAAAAATGTCCAACATTCTACCAAATATTAAAATGTTTTAATATTTCTAGAAACATGATCCAAATTTTTGTTTAAACAGCAAACACCCCAAAAAACAGCACAAAATATTTATACAAACGTATAATTTTAACATGTTTGCCAAGCAATTTCTGTTGTTTATTTTGGCCTTAACCAAGGCCCATCTATCAGGTCTGCTTACTTGTACAAAAACAAAAAACGATTCTTTTAAGTTGTCAAAAATTTACTACCACATATACAAAGAAAAAGGAAAAAACGTGTTTGTGTGGCATACCATAAACGTAAACAAACGTATACATGCACAAGTAAGCAAAATGTAAACAACTTTTGACAACTAAAAAGAACATAAACAATAATCATCAGGCTTCTTGCGCAGACCTTTTCAATGGGCCTTGGCCTTAACGTAATAGCAAGATTCTGCAGATATATGTACGTGCACTTATTGCAATGGTTACACATAATTTTAAAAATTGTGTAAACTCTATTATAAAAAATGCTAAATAAATAACTGAAAAATGCCAACTGCTAAATCGGAAATTTCGCAGCTAAATCGACAAAAAAAAAATACTAACTAGTTTTGTTAGTGCTTAACAAAAAATGATCTTTTTTCAGTGTACAAAATATTGTTTCTTGTTCAATTTATATGGCATATATCATATATATTTGGATTTTCTATTCTATAAGTATCAAGATGATGGCATGGGCTCGGACTCAGCGTAAACTAGCCGGAGAAAAGGCCAGCAAAAGTAAATCTTTTCAAATGGATAAGTCCCAATTTATAATGTGGAAATTTCTTGCCAGACATACGAAGTTTGTCAATAAGGGACCGGCGCTATATGAGTGTCACACTACTGTTTTTTCTCTCTTACTAACAAATTTCGTCTGTCCGGCAAGAAATATCCACATTGTAAATTGGGACTAAGTAAATAATCAGCCCAATTATGAATGAAAATTATCCGGGAGTGTTCTCCCTTCTCCCATATTTCCTATGTAAATTCAATTGTAAAAATGGGAAAAGGGAAAAAAACTCCCGGGGAATTTGTATTCACAATTGAGCTGAATAAGAGGAATGACCCATAACGATTCAACTATTACAGGAAAATCCAAAGTTGTGAAAAAATCGCCTCTTATCAGGACAGTAAAAATTTAAAGTTTTGATAGTTATTTTTTCTATTATTTTATAGTAAAAACAAAAGAAAGCATCACATAGTTAATGGTAGGTTGTCAGTGGAATAAAATTTAAATGAATTCTGTGCTATAAAATTATTTATGAAAAAAAACGTATATTTTATGAGAAACAAACTAAAGAAATTGGAATTTCGTCATTTATTTATTTATTTAATATTAACGAATTAAGGTTTATGTAGTTATTTTTTATATTTTGACGAACACACTTTTTGATTTATGTTCATTTATGTGCTGATATAAAAATCTTATATCTTACACAGGGTCTCCACGTGAGATAAGATATAAGATTTTTATATCAGCAAACGTCAAATTCAATCGCAGAGAGCATTATCTTACGTGTAGACTCTCAAATAGTGTTAATATTAATATTATAATAAATATTATGAGACAGTTGTTATAAGAAATCTTATAACTATCTTATAAGATGAGCTGTCAAAAATACACATACATACATACATATAAAACAAAAAAAAAAACGCATTCATTAAATTGTTTAATTTTTTATTGCAAATAGTGAAAATCTTGTAATAAATGTTTAAAAAAACAATATTTTTAACTAAAAAAATAGAAAAAACTAAAAAAAATAATAAAAACGACACAAGTTTACTTTGCGAGAATCATTCGATTATGAAATCTTATAACATACGTGTTCCCCTTGTTTAAGATTAAGATTAACATGAAGAAATTTGTTCTCTCATTCTGCCGACGTTCTCTCACATATTATATCAGATATTATCTCAGGTGAATACCCCATGTTATCTCACGTGGAGACCCTGTGTAAACGGTGGTGTCGATCAAGGCGAATTCAAACAGGTAAACTCATCTAGTCAGCCGTTCATCAGCTGTTTCCACGGCGAATTAAAAAATATGGTCAAACGTCAAAATATGATTTTGTTTTGAGAAGAAGTTGAACGAAAAGTGTTAAAAATATTATTTTTATAATAAAAAAATTTCAAAACTGCGAATGATTCAAGTGAATTTATTAATTTCTTTTATAAAAAAGTGATAATTTTAATTTGCAATAAAAAAATTTTGACAACCAACCAGAAAATTGTGTAAACAAAATACATGAGGCTTTTTGTAGTTGTAGAGATGAGTTTACCTGTTTGAATTCGCCTTGGTGTCGATACCACAGAATACACAGAACTGTAAAAATTGACGTGTGAAAAAGGCCCAAATCAGTTGCGAGGGCAGCTTTCGAAGAAAAAGAAAGAAAATGTTTTTTGGTAGTAAAGTGGCAATGTGTAAAAACAGGCCGCTACTATCAACACGAATTGCGTAATCAAAACAAAAAATGCAAAAGGGCAGCTTTCTTAGAAAGAGACAAAAAAAAAGGCAAAATCTTCCGTCTCGTGTCAGTTCTGTATATTCTGTGGTCGATACTACAACAAGCAACAACAACAAAAACACAACAATGTATTTTTTTGTTGCTTTCGTTGGCCGATATGTCTAAAACACAAGTAACTTTTGAAGTTCCTCTTTCTAATTAAGAAAAAAAGTAGCACAGCTGTGTTTTCAACGCCACCTGAAAGTCAATTCGCCTTGGGGCTATTCAATTTTGTGTTTCGTTCTCGTCCAGAATGTACTAATAAAGTGACCTCACAAGCGCAGCTGTTTGCAGTGAGTTTCTTCGTGTGCGACGTTTGGCGTCATTTTTTTGTTTATTTACATTTTTTATAAAGGCATTTTGACATTTGCCGTCTCAATTCTAGCAACAAAATGCCTGTTGTTTTTTCTATTGTTTCATTGTTGTAGTACTGAGGTCACTTTGTTAATACATTTTGGTTCTCGTCAAATAAAAAATTGCAGTATTACATGTTCGGCAAGACATTTTATACATGCACCTTTTAAAATGTGGTATTTTTTTTTTGTAGAAAAGAAAACACCATAATTGTTGATAAACAAAAATACAACATTTTTTGTTTTGTGTTTTAGAATTATGTTAGTATGAACGTTATTCTTTATTTTAGCGTAAAACTTAAGACAAGCATGTATTTTAATGCAGAGCATCATTATTGATCAAAAAGTAGAATTTGAATTTTTGGTAGTTTAGGAAAATCATATTTTAGCCAAATGATGATTTACCAACTTTCTGGCAACGATATATTTTAAAATAAAGTTGTAGCCAACTTCATGTATAAATTACGAACGAAAAACAAAACGATTTTGCGGGTACAGCAAAGTATGCACTCCCCCGTTATTCTCTTTTCCCCTCCTTTTTATAAACTCAAGACTTTACAAAGTAAACTTTGCCTGTCTGAAAGGGGACTAATAGTTTCAGCAAAATACGTTCGATATATCGATATTTTTATATAATAAATATCGATACTCTTAAAAATATTGATTCGATATATATTAATATATTTTTTCGATTGGCCCATCGCTAGATCCCAACCAACATGGCATCAGTGTTGCCAGAACTTTTAGAGGAAAAATCAGCAAAAAACTATAATTTTTTATCAAAAAAATTGCAAAATCTGCGTCAAGGTTTTAAAAATCTTCAATAAACCTTCAAAACACATTTATTACATTTGTTATGTAGTTTATTTAGAAAAAGATATTACAATTAATTTCAAAATATGTTCCCGAATTTAAAATCGATGGTAGCTTTAAATGTCATTCTGGTATAGGTATATGAGTAGTCCTCGAAGTATGAGGTCTAAAAAAGGAAATATTTTTTTTGAATTTTCAACACAGAAAAGTTATAAAAATTTGTTCGATTTTATGAACATGGCTAATAATTTATGGATATTATTACATTTAAAATATCTATCCAAATTTAATTACTCAGGCTGAGTAAGGATTAGTCACATCTTTGTTACTTTAAACTACAAATTAAAAGTTAATTGCGGGACGACATAACATTAATTAGTCCCGCAATATTAATGTGTCAAGACAATGCGAATTTTTAATTTTTAAGTTATCTTTTGTGAATAATTTTTCTACTAATGAATCTATTTCCACACGGTTCTTCCATGAATGGTTGATATACTATATTTATTTATCAATGCTAGAAAATTTCCATTATTTTATTACGAAATATCTGAAACAAATTTTTGTTGTAATTTTTGAATTTTTTCTTAAACTTCAAGAAATATAGTGGCATTTAGGTGCGAACTTAATAATTTAAAATTCAGTCATCGAAAAATAATAATCTAAATCTATATATAAATCGGCTTAGGCACTGTACACTTTTCTCCTGTTTGTCAACCGAAGCTCTATGGGGGAAAAAAGTATCAAAAAAGAGGAAATACGGGAAATTAAGTTTGTTTCTTTTATCCGTGCTGCATGTGATAATTTTTGAATTTCCTACAGTATTGAACTTAGCATCATAATATTATACATACATACATATGTGCAGGTTACTGAGTGAATTAGAACCTATAAAATGTTGGTTAATATTCGACCTATAAATATTGTAAATGTGATTTTTGAATTAGATTTATAGATAGGAAATTTTTTCGGTTAATATGAATGTTTATATTTTAGTTATATTTTATTTTTGTTATTATGGTTTTTGAAAATTATTAGTATTGTGGTTATTTTATTGAACTATTTATGGTTTTTAATCCAAATTTTTAATATTTTTTTTTTAATTAGGCTTAAGTTCATTAAATTTAATTTTCATTAAATTATTTTTATGAAGAAAGGAATTTTTACAACATGAAAATTAATTAAAATTTTTATTGATAATTTTTCATTCTTGACTCAATCTGGGCTCGAACCCAGGTGTTTACGGACAGGTTACCCTGACATGTTTCGATTGCAACCACTCAATCTCTTCAGAGGGCTTGCCGTTTAACACTCGCAGCCATCGACGACTGCTGACGTCATTAGTCAAACATCAATCCTTAAACCAAATTGTATTCAACCTTTTGGTAGATCGAAATTTGCTTTTGAATGATTATCTATTTTAATTTATTTTAACATGTTATTCCTTTACTTCTCTTTTTTCGTACTTTTGTCAAGAATTCTTCTTGAAGTTCAAAGTACATATATTTTTTGTTTTTTCATTTTTTTGTCTTTCTTTTTCTTGTTGACCTTTTCAGCACAACTTGAAGGACAAATGCAAACATAGAGCTCGTGCCTTAGCTTTAACATACATTTAACATAGTATACTAATAATTGTTAAAGCTAAGGCACGAGCTCTATGTTTGCATTTGTCCTTCAAGTTGTGCTGAAAAGGTCAACAAGAAAAAGAAAGACAAAAAAAATGAAAAAACAAAAAATATATGTACTTTGAACTTCAAGAAGAATTCTTGACAAAAGTACGAAAAAAGAGAAGTAAAGGAATAACATGTTAAAATAAATTAAAATAGATAATCATTCAAAAGCAAATTTCGATCTACCAAAAGGTTGAATACAATTTGGTTTAAGGATTGATGTTTGACTAATGACGTCAGCAGTCGTCGATGGCTGCGAGTGTTAAACGGCAAGCCCTCTGAAGAGATTGAGTGGTTGCAATCGAAACATGTCAGGGTAACCTGTCCGTAAACACCTGGGTTCGAGCCCAGATTGAGTCAAGAATGAAAAATTATCAATAAAAATTTTAATTAATTTTCATGTTGTAAAAATTCCTTTCTTCATAAAAATAATTTAATGAAAATTAAATTTAATGAACTTAAGCCTAATTAAAAAAAAATATTAAAAATTTGGATTAAAAACCATAAATAGTTCAATAAAATAACCACAATACTAATAATTGTTAAAGCTAAGGCACGAGCTCTATGTTTGCATTTGTCCTTCAAGTTGTGCTGAAAAGGTCAACAAGAAAAAGAAAGACAAAAAAATGAAAAAACAAAAAATATATGTACTTTGAACTTCAAGAAGAATTCTTGACAAAAGTACGAAAAAAGAGAAGTAAAGGAATAACATGTTAAAATAAATTAAAATAGATAATCATTCAAAAGCAAATTTCGATCTACCAAAAGGTTGAATACAATTTGGTTTAAGGATTGATGTTTGACTAATGACGTCAGCAGTCGTCGATGGCTGCGAGTGTTAAACGGCAAGCCCTCTGAAGAAATTGAGTGGTTGCAATCGAAACATGTCAGGGTAACCTGTCCGTAAACACCTGGGTTCGAGCCCAGATTGAGTCAAGAATGAAAAATTATCAATAAAAACTTTAATTAATTTTCATGTTGTAAAAATTCCTTTCTTCATAAAAATAATTTAATGAAAATTAAATTTAATGAACTTAAGCCTAATTAAAAAAAAAAAAATATTAAAAATTTGGATTAAAAACCATAAATAGTTCAATAAAATAACCACAATACTAATAATTGTTAAAGCTAAGGCACGAGCTCTATGTTTGCATTTGTCCTTCAAGTTGTGCTGAAAAGGTCAACAAGAAAAAGAAAGACAAAAAAATGAAAAAACAAAAAATATATGTACTTTGAACTTCAAGAAGAATTCTTGACAAAAGTACGAAAAAAGAGAAGTAAAGGAATAACATGTTAAAATAAATTAAAATAAATAATCATTCAAAAGCAAATTTCGATCTACCAAAAGGTTGAATACAATTTGGTTTAAGGATTGATGTTTGACTAATGACGTCAGCAGTCGTCGATGGCTGCGAGTGTTAAACGGCAAGCCCTCTGAAGAGATTGAGTGGTTGCAATCGAAACATGTCAGGGTAACCTGTCCGTAAACACCTGGGTTCGAGCCCAGATTGAGTCAAGAATGAAAAATTATCAATAAAAATTTTAATTAATTTTCATGTTGTAAAAATTCCTTTCTTCATAAAAATAATTTAATGAAAATTAAATTTAATGAACTTAAGCCTAATTAAAAAAAATATTAAAAATTTGGATTAAAAACCATAAATAGTTCAATAAAATAACCACAATACTAATAATTGTTAAAGCTAAGGCACGAGCTCTATGTTTGCATTTGTCCTTCAAGTTGTGCTGAAAAGGTCAACAAGAAAAAGAAAGACAAAAAAATGAAAAAACAAAAAATATATGTACTTTGAACTTCAAGAAGAATTCTTGACAAAAGTACGAAAAAAGAGAAGTAAAGGAATAACATGTTAAAATAAATTAAAATAGATAATCATTCAAAAGCAAATTTCGATCTACCAAAAGGTTGAATACAATTTGGTTTAAGGATTGATGTTTGACTAATGACGTCAGCAGTCGTCGATGGCTGCGAGTGTTAAACGGCAAGCCCTCTGAAGAGATTGAGTGGTTGCAATCGAAACATGTCAGGGTAACCTGTCCGTAAACACCTGGGTTCGAGCCCAGATTGAGTCAAGAATGAAAAATTATCAATAAAAATTTTAATTAATTTTCATGTTGTAAAAATTCCTTCCTTCATAAAAATAATTTAATGAAAATTAAATTTAATGAACTTAAGCCTAATTAAAAAAAATGTTTTTGAAAATTTTTATGACAAATAGTTTTTTGAATTTCATTTATGACAAACATTTTTTTCATTATTTTGTTATTGTTTTTTTGTTTTTATATATGTAAAATTGTTAATTTTCCTGACGATGCTAACCAAAGGTTAGCGAAATATTGAAAAAATAATAAATTTAATATATTTTATAAAAGAAGACCTCAAGCTTAATCAATTTAAAATAATTAATATTATTTTATCAATTTTATTTACTAACTGTGGAAAAAATCTAACTGGTAAAAAAAATTAAATAAAAAATTAGGCATTTAGCAACTATATTTATTTCCAATAAAAAAAACAAGAGCTTTAAGCTGCTTGATTTATTTCCAATAAAAAACCGATAACAATGGTTTCTGTGACACCTAAAACCGACCAAGTTCACATGGACAGCAATATTCGCGTTTCGCTCTCTTATACCTGTTTCGCGCCCCAAACCAGTGTTACCGTTATGCGACTAAAGTCGCATTTTTGCCCCTTTTTGACTGCCGTGCCACTTTTTTGACCCCTTTGTTTTAAATCCCCTTTTGTATCATTTTGTAGTTTGTTGTGCCCCTTTTGCCACTTTTTGAACCAAATTTTTTTTACACTGTCAATCAATGATGTGCCTGCCAGCCACAGAATACCAGAACTGTCGAAAGTGACGTGTGAAAAAGGCCCAAATCAGTTGCGAGGGCAGCTTTCGAAGAAAGAGAAAGAAAATGTTTTTTGGTAGTAAAGTGGCAATGTGTAAAAACAGGCCGCTACTATCAACACGAATTGCGTAATCAAAACAAAAAATGCAAAAGGGCAGCTTTCTTAGAAAGAGACAAAAAAAAAGGCAAAATCTTCCGTCTCGTGTCAGTTCTGTATATTCTGTGCTGCCAGCTTTGATATATATAAATTACTTTGAAATTGTTTCCGTTTTTATTGATATAATTACTAACCCAGATGATTTTGTAAAAGAGTTCAAACTTTTAGAAACCAGATCAAACGATAAAAGCTATAAAGTAATTTTTAAAATATCTAAGCCTGAAACATTTTGGTACGAAATTGACAATTTAAAAAATTGTTTGGGTGACAATTTATATCCAAACTTCTATAAATTTGCTTCGTATGTTTTTACTTTACCACATAGTAGTGCATCCGCTGAGCGGATTTTTTCTAAGTTAGCATATTTAAAAAATAAAGTGACAAATAGACTGAAAGAAGATACCTGTCAGTCTATGTTATCCGCTTTAAATTTGTATCAAAATGACTTGGAAGATTGGATTCCAAGTGATGAATTGATTAATAAATATAGATTTACGTTTTCAAAAAAATAGATATTTAATAGTTGAAGAAACAACATAACACTGCAATTTATAAAAAAAAAATGGATCTGTACCTGATATTAACTATCTTCCTATCAATAATTTTATATGCTTTTTCCTCGAGGTTTTTTCGTAACTTAATTTTTTTGTTAAAAAAGTAAAATAATCCAAGTGCCAAATATTTATGTACATATGTATATACATATCTCTATCTATTTAAATGTAAAGTTTTTTTGTATCAAATCATATTATGAACTATTTTTTGTTTTTGTAAGTATTGTTATTACACTATTTTAGGCTCGTTTTATTTACAAGTAATTAGTAACTGTTTTTGTATAAATAATTGAAATAAAAATTTTATGCAACAGTTCATTATCGTTTACTTGCAAACAAGACATGTATTTTCTCGATATATGTATATATATATATATGTGTGTTTTTCCCAAACAATTTGTATTATATACCTATAATGTATTTTTTTTATAAATATGAAGTTTATTTTTTGTTATGTTTAGTTTTCGGTGAAAATAATTAAATAAATACATACGTTTTTTTTAAATTTTCCTGTTTTTAAAGTTGCCCCTTTTTTTCTCAGAATTCCCCTTTTTGTGACACTTTTTTTTTGAAAATCCACTTTTTGTGCCCCTTTTTGAAAATTTCGAACGGTAACACTGCCCCAAACATGATAAAAACGACTTGTTTTCCCATACAAAATTTTGAGAGCGAAACAGGTCGTTTCATTTTGAAACAGGCTGCGAAACAGGAAAAATTTACTATCATCAAATGAGTAAATTATTTAAATATAATTTGAATGTAAAATATGTGTACCCAGCCAGCAAAATACTACGACATTGTCTTAATCAGACATTTCGTGCAAATGTCTAACTTCATTCTTTCAAAAATTATTTGAATATTTTTTGTAAACTTGCTCTCTCTAACGGGTCATTCCAATGTTTTGTTATTTATGAATGACTCTCATATTTATTTACAGTAAACAAGTTTTTTATTCAATTCATTCATTCTTATTTTTGTATATGGTTTACTCTCTTCTTATCTTTTTGAATGTTTTATAATTGAATAAATGTTGTGCACTTTGGGTAAAGGCAAACAAGCGAGTTATTCAAAGCAGACCTCTAGTATGAACATAGCATAAATCTAGTTCGAACATAAAACCAACAACATTCGTTTCTATGACACCAAAGAATTTTTCTTGTCGGTTTTAAAAGTTTGTTTTCTAATTTATTGTTATGGATGAGAATGGAAGATTTTTCAATCAAATTCGAAATATAATGTGGAATGTCCAATTTTAAACTAAGCTAAATTGGATATTCGTATGTCTATTCGGCGAATATGGGAGCAGATATTCGTATTCGCGATTATTTAAAATTGATATTCGTAACATACAAAATATTAAAAAAGAGAAAAGACAAGATAAAAATACAAAAATTGCGGAACTATAATTTCATAATCTGGGCACTAATGCAATTTTACAGCAACATTTTTAAAAATCGCAAGTCTGTTTCTTTTCATTTCATTTTTTTACTGGCAATTATTAATGTTAATGAAACTAAAGTTGAGATTTAAATGTTTTTAAAAGTCGTGTCTATTTATTTATTATATTCAAGAGTTTAAATATTTAAATTGGAATAACAGTTCAAGCATATTCTTAACAAAAAACTTTTAATTTTTTTGATTTATTTTCTGCTGAAGAATTGTTGGAAAATGTTCTCTTATGCAAAGTCTGCTTCTCTGATGTAGCACTAACTTGATCGCATCTTTCGCGTTTATTTTTTTCATCCATATCATCATGTGATTGATGATTTTTAGAACCCGAATGTGAAGCAATGTCAGTAACCATTTTTTCATTTTCTTTGATTTCGTCTTTTGTGTAATGGGTTTCCATATGTAACATAAAATCTTTAATTCCTAATAGTTTTAAACCGCACACATAACAATTGTACCTAGAAAGACCTCGTTCGTGGGTTTCCATATGTTGATTAAGATAATATTTGTTTTTAGAAATATAACAACATATTAAGCACACAACCTCTGGCCATTCATTAAAAGGGTGATTTTTTTTTAAATGTTCAGTTCTTTGATTAGAAGTTCCCAAAGTTTTGCTACATATGGGACATTCAAAATTGCCCGGCGTAAAATGTTTTCGACGAAAATGGGCACATAGCACAATTAATGTATTACAACGAGTATAGCATAATTTACATATAAATGGTCTATACTTCATATGAGTAAGTTTATGTGTTTGTTGCTTCGTAATGGAGGTAGTCAATTTCTTTTTACAGGTGGTACATTTAAGAGATCCATCATTGTCTTTAAAGTAGATATTCGATGTTTCAAAGAAATTATGGTGTGTCGTGTTATGAGTATACCATTCCTCTTTCGTTGACAAATCTTCATTGCATTCAGGACATGCATAAGTTATAAATTCAGCAAATTCAGTGGGTGTACATAACTCTTGTTTTTTCGTAGTTTTACATACTTTATTCTTTTCTTTTTCAGATTCATTCGATTTTACTTTTTTGCTAACTTCTTTGTTTACTTTTTTCTTTGCTATTTTGCTTACATTACTTGTTACTGTTGTGATTACTTTTTTATATACATTTTTAACAAGATGTGACTCGTTTAAATGATTGTTGCAACTCCACAACGTAACATACGAATTTTGGCATATTGAGCATTTAAAGCTTTTTTCATCAAAGTGTATATGCAAATGATTAAAACAAGCTATTTTATCGTATTGTGCATATTGTTTTTTGCAAATTATACAATTTACTGACATGTCAGGATTCTTTATGAAAAACTCTTTAAACATATTGTGTTCATCTCTGTAGTGTTTGAAAACACTTTGCCCATCAGTAAATATTTGATTAGTACATAAGGGACATTGTTTTGTTATCAAAGAATGTCCTGAATTATAATCATAATTTTTTATTTGAATAAAATATCTGTCTTCCTCATCCTGGCAACGCTTTAAAACGTGATTAACAGCTGTTTTAAAGTTATCTAAAGTTTGCGCACATTGCAGACATTTATACGGCAAGTAGGGCAAATGCTGAAAACGATGGGCATGTAAATGCTTTGGTATATTAACAACTACTGTGTGACAAATTGTACACATTAATTTATCGCTTGAATTAGCAAATATTTTCATTTCTAAGCCTTTTAGAGTGTCTATTTGATGTTCAGTTCTTAAATGATGCTGCCATTTTATCATTTTGCCAAATTCCATTTCACAAAATGGACACACATGTGAAATATATTCCTCAAATTCTTTTAAATTTATACTCTCGTTTATCTGTTTTTGTTTTTTTTCAAAGTAATTTATCATTTTGGAGCACAAATGTCTGACCTTTGATTTGGAGTGGTCAAATTGTTTGCAACAAAACTTACACGTCCAGTAGCAGTCGCTTGTATGCTGTAGGGAGTGTTTTAGCAGTTCACGCACATCATTTTTAAAATATAACCTATGACATTTAAGGCACGACACGTACTCTTTATCGTCAAATATTTTTTGGAAATTTAGTACTTGCCATGAATTTAATTCATGTTCTTTCATTAGATGCTGCAAGAAAAATTCTTCACCACTAAAACTATCGTGGTGACATAAATTACAGTTGAAGAGCAATTTTTCTAGATATTCTTTTGGGTGTCTATCCTTAAAGTGATGCATCAAATCATATATTTTGTTGTAAGCGATAAAGCAAAGAGGACACTTTAAATTTTGTTTCATACAACAAGATTTTTCAAATTCTTTTATAACTTCAGGATGCTTTTGCGCAATATGATTATTTACGTATACTAAATGGGTGGCAGTATAATTGCATAATTTGCATATATTTAATTCCAATTTGCTATTTCTAGTGTGATTTATTGAGTGTATAAAGCGAGAAAATTGGAACCTAAATTCCTGTTTGCATATTTTACATACACCAGAGTTGTTAATAATGTCAAAATTAACATCAGCTGCTTCCATTAGCTCCAAGTGTTTTCTTTGTATATGCATACGCCACAGACTATAAGTTTTTGTCATGTAATTACATACTGGACATTTACGTTTAACGTAATTATAACGCGACCATGCTTTAAAAGAATGTCCGTAAAGAACTTCGGAACTACTTGTTTTTTCCTTATTTTCTACCCGCTTTTCTAAATCTAAAGCGTTGTCTTTAGGATTTTTTAAGTCTGAATTAAACTCATTAGCTATATTATTCAAGTCATCGGAATCATTTTCGTATGTTTCATATTTATCGCTGCTAGCATTATCACAATTTTCGTAATCCTGATCTTTCTCAAAAACATCATCATCACTTTCATCTACATATTTAATTGAATCTTCTTCATGGGCTTTTACATTTTTAATAAGTGACTTCTTATCTTGCTCATGTTCCTGAATAAATTCTTGATAATATTCATTTTCCTCATTCTCAAATTTTGTTGGCAACCATTGGACATCACTTTCAATTATTAATTCATTTTCTTCTTTTATTTTCGCGTTTATTTGGAATGCGTCAGAACTTTCATCTTCAATTGGTTCCGACTTTACTTTAATATCCATTATTTCTTTTATATTTTTTTTCCACACACAAATTTTGTGAAACTCACGTCACATTAGAAAAAATTAAATAGACCAGTTCATGGCGAATTTACTACAAGTGGCGGCGAGACTATAACAAGCAGTGCTGACAAAGTTGGTACAATTGTACTTTTTTTGGTTCAAATTTCAAAACTTAAAAGTACGCTAGTACCCCCGTGACTCATTTGGTACTATTTCCAAATTTTTCAAACCTACATTTTTATAATTGGTATAAAATGGCAACTCGTATTTACTGTCCATGGATATAATAGTCTTGCGAAAATGAAAAATGTCGTAGCTTATTTATAAAATCTAAGGAAAACTCTATTTTTTGTTGTTGGATTTAACAAAACAGCTATGATATTTTGCATTTGCTCTTTTGCAAGACCATTTGCACCAAACACTGAGCTCTGCTAAATTTAGTATCAGAGGCAGAATATAAGCGTGCATATTCTGGTGAGATTGACAAGTTTTTAAAAAATATAGAGACGACTTCCTCTCTATTCAAGATTATTTTGGAACGAATTCATAATACATGTATTCAAATATTCGTCAACAAGATGGTTGTCACGTCAAGAAGTAACCAACAGAATTTTGGAACAGTGGAAGCCCACTCCATTATTATTTTACTCCGAATTAGTTTGGAGGAGGTTTTACAAGCGCGAAATTAATTTTATTTTATATTTGGACCAAGGCGAATTCATAAAGGTGACCGCATCATGAAATAGAGATATGCTAGTTATCTCTTTTTTTTGAAAAATACCATGTATTTTGTTTTTGTAAAAAGTTGGAGTAAATGTCAAAATTATTTCTTGAAAATATAAAAAAAGAAAACATTTTTGTTAATACTATTTCCGTATGACGTGCTAAACTCCCAGTTTTTCATATTTGATAAATACACTGAAATTTATTGTTGAGGGAAAGCTAGCTTCTATGCGCATTTCTCTGGTTGCTTAGGCCAGCTCATCAGGAAACCGTTTCCAAAGATTTTAGAAAGGCCAAAAATATTATACAAATAAAACCCTAAAGCGAATAAGAATTATAAACACTCAAAGTCTTACTTGTAACAATATCAAAGCCAAAACAAAACACCAACAATAAACATTTTTGTTTATTAAATTTTCCAGCAATAAAAATTTTTGTTGGCTTTATACTCAATTTCCAAAAGTTTTATAACGAGATACCTAGCTGCACAGAAGTTTAACATGGATGTTGAAAGTAAACAATTGAATTTCATAACAATGCAAGAAAGGTATGTAGGTTTTGTCGTACGTATAACATGTTATTTATTATTTCAACTTTAACGAACCTGGTAGGATGAACTTACCTTAAGCAGATTTCTCACTTTAGTTGAAAGCAAAGTTGTAATAGTGGAAAATATTTTATACGTGGGACAAAATCCTTCCTTTAAGCAACGGCAAGTGAATTTAAGTTTAAAAAAGTCTTTTGTTAATTAACACCGAGTTATTGATTCAGACCACTTAATGAACGGAAATTGCATTTCTGCAATTGTATAGATATCCATTATTGATGTCAATGATTGGCTTGTTTTTGTTGATTGTACAAAAACATTTTAACTACGTTGTTTATTTTTTTAATTGATTTGGCGCCATACGACAGCTACAAACTGCTTTATAATAAACTAACACAAGATGTTGAAGAAACTCGTGGATTTGCCGTGAAATATACAAGAAAGTATACAGTTGAAGACAAATGTGATGAAAGTACATATATACATATGTACATAATAAATAAATATTAAATTAAAAAGAAATAAACAAAATCTATATAAGTATATGATATTGTAACGTTACTGACTGACTGTCTGATACACCATTGCACAGCCTACAAGCCTGAAGGTAAAAACTTCAAATTTGGCTGGAGGTTGGTCTCTCCAAATCGATCCCCAAGAACATTTTTGTACATTCATTGATAGATACATATATGTATGTTCATACGTATTAAATTATGGGCGAACAATTACGAACAAAAGTAATAAAAACTGAAGACCAGGACAATGGAACTTAATTTATGTAAAGCACATTATTTTCATAATAAAAGTTGGTTTTTTTATTCGACCTTTTCCTAATGGAATCTCCAAGAAATAAATACTCATTGAGAACATTATTTTCTTTAAGTTTAAAACACAATTTTCTAGATTTAGCTACATTTTCAGCCACCCACCCTCCCAATAACATCAACACTTTTAATTATAGCAGCATTGATTAGGTTTAATTAAGTTTTTTTTTTAACAATTTTGATTAAATTACTTAACTTTACATACATACATACTGGGGTGTGCTGGAAATCGCATACGCAAAACGCAAGAATTTGGAAGTTATTTTTAATAAACTTTAAACCTAATTCTTATAAATTTTGGTTTAAAATCCTTTTTAATAGGGAAATATTTTTATATATATTCTTTTATTACAGAAATCTTATTAAAAAACAACGTTTAAAATTCTTGCGTTTTACGTTTACGATTTCCAGCACACCCCTGATACATATACATACATATGTAAGAAGATAATGATATAATGTTATTTAGAAACTGTTGAGTGATATTTGATGTAGCAAACGTTTAAAAAAAGCAAAATTTTAGTGGTGAAGGACGTAAAATTTTTGATACATGCAAACATAGCTTAAGAATTAAAACTCAAAAAATAATTTTTATACATTTTTTTGATCCAATTAGCCGCTGCTTAGTTCTTACTTCTGCATTAGGCAATAATAATGTTTTTCGCCCTGCTCTTATAATTTGTGTTTCCAGTGATCAATACAAATACATTCATTTGGTGAAAGCTGCATCTGGCAAATCTCACTCCACTTATTCCTTCTATGTTCATCTTTTGGAACATTAAAAAAAGTACCACTTCCCACTTGTCTTTTCTTTTTGCAAAGTAAGCACTTACGCATTTTTGTTTTTTTGCTTTTGTATTTTTTATTCACTTTTTTGTTTTATATGGATTTCTCGACCCTAAAACCGCATGATTTGTTTGCCTCCATTCTTAAATATTTTCCAAAACTAACTATTTTGGAATGACTTATAGAACAAGGATCGCGATGCACTTTTGACGCGAAAAAATTTTACCCACCCTATTATACATATATGTATATATTAATGATATATTATTAAAATTAATGATCATGTATTTTTTGCTACCTATACTTTACATGTACAAATGAATTTTAATTACCTTTTGTTTCTGTTGTATTAAATTTTTGTTTTTAAAAATAAAATAAAAAAATGATTTAGTACAATTGAGGCCGAAAAAGTACGATTTTAAAAGTTCGTTGGTACGATATTGGTTTTCTTATTTATCATCTCTGCTAACAAGTCAACAACACAAAAAAAAAAACAACATGGTGTTTTGTTTTTTTTCGGCCATGTAATCAGTGTTACCGTTCAAAATTTTCAAAAAGGGGCACAAAAAGGGTATTTTCAAAAAATTTTCACAAAAAGGGGAATTCTGAGAAAAAAAGGGGCAACTTTAAAAACAGGAAAATTTAAAAAAAACGTATATATTTATTAAATTATTTTCATCGAAAACTAAACATAACAAAAAATAAACTTTATATTTATAAAAAAATACATTATAGGTATATAATACAAATTGTT
Organism: Pollenia labialis; assembly: GCA_949318255.1. Lineage (NCBI taxonomy): Eukaryota > Metazoa > Arthropoda > Insecta > Diptera > Polleniidae > Pollenia > Pollenia labialis. The sequence continues at coordinate 113,631,137 of OX439141.1, forward strand.
TGCGAAAAACACACGTATAAATACATATATATATACATATATCGTGAAAATACATGTCTTGTTTGCAAGTAAACGATAATGAACTGTTGCATAAAATTTTTATTTCAATTATTTATACAAAAACAGTTACTAATTACTTGTAAATAAAACGAGCTTAAAATAGTAAGGGTCCTCATGATGTCGCTTAAAATTGCCATTTGTGCAAATGCGCAACCTTAAGAGTCTTGTTTCATGAAGCCCCTTTTTTTACTTTTGTGTAATTTTAAACAATTAATGTCAGTTTGTAATAAACGTCAATACAAAAATAAATTAAAAATTAAAATTCAAAAATATAAAAATTTGTGTTTAAATTTGTGATTAATATGTATGAGAAATTTGCTTTTAAAAATGCTCAAAGAAAGCCAAAAGACCAATTTACTGAAATTATTGCTGGAATTTATTATTTGTGATTTATAGACACTTGGATTTTTCATTGAAAACGACGTTAAAATCATTAAAAGATCTGTTTGTATAAATGCACAATTGAACAGCGCAAGTTTACGAGACAAAATTGTTGGGCAAATTTACCAAGTTTGTGTAAATGAATTCTCATACAATTTTTGACAGTTCATTTACGAGGGCGTAAAAATGCACAGTTTGCACAGATTACGAGACTTAAAAACGATATCATGAGGACCCTTAGTGTAATAACAATACTTACAAAAACAAAAATAGTTCATAATATGATTTGATACAAAAAAACTTTACATTTAAATAGATAAAGATATGTATATATGTAAGTATATGTAAATAAATATTTGGCACTTGGATTATTTTACTTTTTTTACCAAAAAAATAAGGTTACGAAAAAACCTCGAGGAAAAAGCATATAAAAGTATTGATAGGAAGATAGTTAATATCAGGTACAGATCTATTTTTTTATAAATTGCAGTGTTATGTTGTTTCTTCAACTATTTAATATCTATTTTTTTGAAAACGTAAATCCATATTTATTAATCAATTCATCACTTGGAATCCAATCTTCCAAGTCATTTTTATACAAATTTAAAGCGGATAACATAGACTGACAGGTATCTACTTTCAGTCTATTTGTCACTTTATTTTTTAAATATGCTAACTTAGAAAAAATCCGCACAGCGGATGCACTACTATGTGGTAAAGTAAAAACATACGAAGCAAATTTATACAAGTTTGGATATAAATTGTCACCCAAACAGTTTTTTAAATTGCCAATTTCGTACCAAAATGTTTCAGGCTTAGATATTTTAAAAATTACTTCATAGCTTTTATCGTTTGATCTGGTTTCTAAAAGTTTGAACTCTTTTACAAAATCATCTGGGTTATTAATTATATCAATAAAAACGGTAACAATTTCAAAGTAATTTATGTCTTCAGCTGACTTAATAAATACTGGATCTAAAACCTTTAATGAACTCAGCCTCTTATCGCTAATATTAATTCTTGATAAAATTTCTTTGCACAGCTTTTGGTAAAAAAGTAAAATGTTGTTTTTAATTACTACAATATCACTACTTAAGATGTTGTTAGTACATATTTCTAGCTCGGCTTCGTGGCCGATATATACATATATTAAGAGTTTCTTTTATATGCAGAACATCAACAAAATCAATTTGTTCTATATTTGTTTGCATAACATACTTTTTTTTTAAAAATTTTTAAAAATTTCTAATACAATAGCTTTCGTGGATGAAACTAAATATATAATTTGTGATGATTCGTTTTGAAAATTAAGGTTTAATTTATTCATAATATTTAATACATATACTAGAAATTTGAGGTACATTTTATTGATAATAGATAGCCCTTCCTGAATTATTTTAATTTTTTCCAAATTGGATGCTATTTTCTCTTCAAATTGAGCTCGGATTCATTGATTGACAGTATAAAAAAAATTGGTTCAAAAAGGGGCAAAAGGGGCACAAAAAACTACAAAATGATACAAAAGGGGATTTAAAACAAAGGGGTCAAAATAGTGGCACGGCAGTCAAAAAGGGGCAAAAATGCGACTTTAGTCGCATAACGGTAACACTGATGATAACGCCGTAGTTAAAGAGTTTCAAGGCCTCGTTACTCTTACGTAAACGTATACGTTGCTAATCAGCTGTTCCGTTTTCCTTACCAAGCTACTGTGCAAATAGGTACTCTTACGTAAACGTAACGTTGCGTTGCGGATGAACCTGATAAAATTAAAATTTCTCTCCGTTTTTACGTATCAGCTGTTAAGAATTGTATTTTTGTTATGAAGCAGTGTTGTCAACAAAACTTATTAACCAACGGTTTACTTTTAAATTTTATTAATGAGATTCTCATCAAAACATTAATTTAAATTTGATGTAATGAAATTCAATGTTATGGGTTTGTTGTTCGAACTGAAATTAATGTTGGCTTTATGTGTCACAGAAACCAAAGTTATCGGGTTTTTATTATAAATAAAAGAAGCAGCTTACAGCTCTTGTTTATTTGTTGGAAATAAATATTGTTGTTAAAAGTTTAATTTTTTATTTTATTTTATCCAACAGTTAGATTATTTCCGTAGATAGAAGTAAATAAAATTGATAAATATTAAAATGGTATTTTTGCATGTTTCCGGCAGCGGGCTGCTGCAAATTTGCAAAAGCCTTTTTCTCACTTTTTCTATGGTCATTTTATTTATTTATAAGTTTGAAACAACAAATGTTTTTGTATTTTAACTAAATTCGCTATATATTTACAAAACAATAAAATTACACAAATATAAACAACAAATGCAAGTTATACAACGATGGCATTTATTTCATATGTACATTTGTATGTTTACTGTATTTCTACTTCTTATTTTCTTATCTATAAATTTCATTTACATTTACAACACAAGTTTTAACAATATTTTAACGCAAAAATCATAATTTATAAAATTATTAAATAAAAATTTGATTAAAAGCTGTAAACACATGAGCCAAAATATAAAACAGCTGATTCGAATATTGATTTTATTGTAAAATACTTATTTGCATACATTTTTGACAATGCAAATAGAAAAAAAATAATAGTTCCGAATATTCGCCTTAACCTTATTATATTAAATATACATATTATTTATTGTTATTTGACCTTTCTTTTTTTATAATTATTTTGAACTATTTAAGCTTGAGGTCTTTTTTAAAAACATACATATATTATATTTATTTATTTTTCTCATTATTGCGCTAACCTTTGGTTAGCATCTTTAGAAAATTAAATTAAGTTTACAATAAAATATTATAAAAAAATTTTTTTTTCAATTTTTGCTTAGACACATTGGTTGTATCAAGTTTCATTTGAAGAGATATTAATAAGGGCTAAAAATATGTTAAAGTCCATAACACCAAAACTAGATTCTCAGGCGCAATAAAAACTAGATAAAAAAATCAAATTTTTTAAAGCAAATTTTGTGCTGGATATGTAAATATATATCTATGGCACTTTGACAAAACATCTTAAGTCAAATTCAAAAAGTCGAAAAAAATTTTGCTAATCATACGAATTTTGATTCAAAAAACATTTTTGTTTACATTTTTAAAATTTTGTATTATCGGGCATGTTCTGAAAATCATTTTTTGTGAAAGTGATTTGAAATCACAAGAAAGGTGTTCTGAAAAAAAAACTTTTTCCATAATTGTGATTTGAAACCATTTAGCTAAGTGGCCGCCGATTTAAAATTACATGCTTATTTTTAACCAGCATTTTAAACCAAGTTAAAACTTTTGTGGTTTTCCAAACACCCTTAAATAATTATTGTGATTTTAAAATCACAAGTGATTTTAAATTTTGTGATTTTCAGAACATGCCTGTATAAACGAAATTTTTCTTTAAGTTTGGTTTTTTTTTTATTTGATAAAAATGATTTTTTCAGCGAGTTTTTTTTAAAGCTTTTTGCTATCTTATCACGACTTAAGATGTTTTGTCAAAATGCCACAGATATGTATAAGGTATTTTATTTTTTTGTACAAAAGCGCCGGTATCGGTATGTATCGGCGATTTTAAACAAGAATATTAGCAACATGTCTTGCAACAAGGCTGTGAGCAAAATCAAAACAAATAATAATTTACATACATACATATGTACGAGTACACACATACACCTCAACACCATATGACACGTTTACGTTTTTGTAGTAACTACCAACATTTCAAGTCGACCGCAACGTTTACGTATCCGCAACATAAGATGTCAATGATTAGCTATTTCTGCATTTTTATAAACATTTTGTATTATAAATTTTATTTTGGTCATTTGTATAACAGATTATTTTATATTTTAAAACCTTTCATTAATTTTTAATCTTATTAACTGAATTTCTTTTTTATATTTTGATTTAAATATGACAAACATATGGGTCTGACGTATGTATATTTTTATGTTCCTTAATTAATTCTAATCACAGCAACTGAATTACAAATATACATATAACAATTTTATAATCCTTATAAATAAAAAAAATTTAAAAAAAAACTTGCTATATCTAACTAATAACTTTTTATTCAAAAAAGTAACAAAATGAAAGTGCCTTATAGCTAAAGTCAATTCATTAAGTTTGGTATAACTGCTAAAGTCGAGATAAGACATAGAAATTTTTAGAAACGAAAAAGGAAAAGAAGCTTAACAATTTGTTTTGCTTATTTCTCTTAAGTTAGCTGCTTTTTCATTATGAATTGAATTGCAAATTTAAATATAATAAAATTGCTAACATTGAGCTTTCAAATATTAGCTTAATCTTAATTCCCTGATTTCAGGCACCAATTTCAAACTTAAAAATGCTATGCTGAAAACTTCTCAAAATAGAGTCCTTGTGGCCACAGAAGTAATGAAGTAGCACTATATTCAGAAAAAAATTACAGTAATCGACGTGGATTTTGGATTTTGACTTGCATTACAAAACTGAATAAGACTGCGAATTGAGCAAGTTGTTTTGTATAAAACCGTTTTTAGTAAACTTTGGACTAATACAGATTTATTTTTCAAGCTATAAAATTTATAAATCTTTGCTCATTTTAAGGTAAATATGGGCATTTTCAGCGAAAAGTCTTCTTTTTATAATGTAACGCCAGATTGCAAATAAGGTTGTATTTTCGGATCATGTTGTCCAATCGTTATCCCTTTTGTTACTAAATGTAGAGCTAGTTGCGCTTTACACCAAAATATAAAAAAGTAAACTATACATACATATACAATTTTTTGAGAAACAATTTAAAATACTTCTGGCGTTACGCTACAAAAAGTAGACTTTTCGCTGGAAATGCCCATATGCAAAACAAAATAAATAAAAAATTGTTTTTTCCAATTATCAAATAATAAAAAAAGGGTCTATAATTCGACATTTGCAAGAAACCGGGTTTCGAATATTTCGACTATATAAATCGGCACAGACAAACCAGTTAAGAACGATATCTTTCTTTGTTTTTCAACCTCTCACGTGAAACATAACGTATGTATGAACTGGAGGTTGGTCCCGACCCGATCAACTATATTTTTTTTATATTAAAAAAAGCTTATATTAGGCAACCACTTTTTATTATAAATCGTTTAAGCTGTAAAGACTTCGAAAACTTAGAGGAAAAATTACTTCTATCGGGAACATGTCTAAAAATATTTGTCGTTATTTGCTCTTACAATTTTTTTGTAATATCAAATAAATGTTTGCTAAAAATTACTAAAATATTAAATTTTTTGTGTTCACAACAAATATGGACAAATATTTGTTTGCCAGCATATACTTTTATTTGCTCAAAATCAGCTGTTATTTTATTTGACACTCTAAAATTTTTTGTGTTCAGACTACGTTAATGAAATATTTGGTGTTTGCTACCAAATATTGCGTCAGACTGAACGTGCCTTAAGTGGTAAAAACTTAATCAATATTATAAATTGTTGGAGTTACTTGCAAACTAAATTACTTGTTTTTAACATAATGTATTCAAATCATATATCCATTGGAATATATATGTATATATGTATATGTTCCCATCGATCTTATAAGGAGCATTGGATCTCAATATTCCATTGAAATAATGTATGTACATAATTTCATTTCAAATATTTTTCATATTAATTCTTATTTTATAGTTCAAGTAAATTAAAACTATTTTATCAAAGTTATTTTCGGCAATACAAAATTTATTATTAATACGATTTCCGTATGACGTGCTAAATTCCCAGTTTTTCATATTTGATAAATACACTGAAATTTATTGTTGAGGGAACTTCTATTTTTATTGTTAATATTTTTAAAAATATATTTTTTTTAATACAAAACCACAACAAATTGACGACGGGGATATGGCTCAAAATTAAAAAATCCTAGAACTTTTGGATTTGCAAAGCATAACATAAGGAAATGCATTACACGTCAGTCAAGATCTACTAATGGAAAAATTAGCCAACAGCATAACAGAATTCTGCTACGATCAGGAATGGTATGTTCGCAATGAAGATATTTGTCTTGTAGAGGGGAAGGATTTGGATGAAAGTGCTCGAGTGAGACTTCTTATGCGAAAAGTAAATACCATTGCATATGGACAAGATACAGCTGATATTCTGCCAAGGAAACTGTTAACATTTTTAAAGAGATTTACGGCTCAAAAGAATCTATTTTCAGTACTCGTTATAAATGTTTTCAAATTGTCAAGATGCCTCAAGAAGATTAAATTACTTATGGAGCTCGTGTAAACAGGATATGTGGATTTAAATGTTTAGAGTTTGTTTGAGGTCTAGAATCTCATTCAGACTCGGAAGTTCGAATGATATGTCTTTCAAATCTAGAATATGGCCCTGACCAAAATGTAAACAAACGTATCTCTAATGCTCAACTGTTATTAAATTTAAAAAATGATACAGTGATGGTAGAAGTTAGCTCACAGTCATCTATAAACGCTATTAAGTTCAACATATTCAACATGACGATCTCAAAGGTAAGTAAATACCAGAATCACCATGTTATACTCCTCACAACAACGGGATATTAAAATGGAATATCAATTTAATATTAAATATGGAGCAAAAGATCGAAATTTAAAACCAAAAGATATTGCTTATGCACAAGTGTATAAAAATAACAAAATGATGTGGGTTTCAGGTTCTATCATTGAAAAAGTTTATAACGAATTAAAAACCAATTTAATAAGATCCCATATTATATCTTAGAAAAAAATACTCATACATACATATTAGTGTTGGCCACTTTTTAAACCATAAACAACTCTGAAAATATATTTTTTAGCAATTTTAGTGAAGAGAAAAATTTTCAACCGTTTTGGACAAGAAAAAATCACTAACAAAGCGTTTTTTCTGTATTTGTTTTATAAATAATGCGAAATTACGAAAAATCCCTACATTTTCGTTATTAGAAAAATCTGTCCGATTTTCCCTACGCTTCTATTTATGTATCAAAAATACCTACATGTCTGGCAACACTGGTATAAATACTCATCAAGCATTGTGGTAGTATTTATGAAAATGTGTTTGTGTGTAACGCAAATCAAAAAATTTAGATCAAGGCCAAGGCCCATTGAAAAGGTCTGCGCAAGGCGAATTCAAACAGGTAAACTCATCTCTACAACTACAAAAAGCCCCATGTATTTTGTTTACACAATTTTCTGGTTGGTTGTCAAAATTTTTTTATTGCAAATTAAAATTATCACTTTTTTATAAAAGAAATTAATAAATTCACTTCAATCATTCGTAGTTTTGAAATTTTTTTATTATAAAAATAATATTTTTAACACTTTTCATTCAACTTCTTCTCAAAACAAAATCATATTTTGACGGTTGACCATATTTTTTAATTCGCCGTGGAAACAGCTGATGAACGGCTGACGAGATGAGTTTACCTGTTTGAATTCGCCTTGGGTCTGCGCAAGAAGCCTGATGATCATTGTTTATGTTCTTTTTAGTTGTCAAAAGTTGTTTACATTTTGCTTACATGTGCATGTATACGGTTGTTTACGTTTATGGTTTTTTCCTTTTGCTTTGTATATGGGGTACTAAATTATTGACAACTAAAAAGAATCGTTTTTTGTTTTTGTACAAGTAAGCAGACCTGATAGATGGGCCTTGATCAAGGCGCATTAACTACAGGTGGTGTCGAAACTTCTTCTGATATTGACAGTTCGAGCCAAGGCGAATTCAAACAGGTAAACTCATCTCGTCAGCCGTTCATCAGCTGTTTCCACGGCGAATTAAAAAATATGGTCAAACGTCAAAATATGATTTTGTTTTGAGAAGAAGTTGAATGAAAAGTGTTAAAAATATTATTTTTAATTTCAAAAGTTTTTGTTATTCGTGCTCAATTCCCAGTTTTTATTCTTGATAAAAACACTTGAAATTTATTGTTGATGGGATAAGCTATTCCTATGCGCATTTCACTGGTTGCTTAGGCCAGATCATCAGGAAACTTCATCCATAAAGATTTTAGAAAAACTAAAGATATTAAACCAAATAAAAATGTTAAACGTATAAGACTTATAGCAACAGTTCTACTTGTAATAATATCAAAGCTTAAACAAAACAACATCAACAATAAACAGTGGCTTTATCTCATCTTACATTCCCCGCTACAATTAGTTGAAATTCTCTCAACATTAATTGTAGTTGTAAGTAGGTTAAGAAAAACAAAATAAAAACAACAACAACTTACAAAAGATGTTGTCAATTAAGTGTTTTTTAGGCCGTGCACCTGCCCGTTTATTATCAAAAAGTAATTTCAATTTTTGGGAATACAAAATTTTTAATTTCAAAAGTTTTTGTTATTCGTGCTCAATTCCCAGTTTTTATTCTTGATAAAAACACTTGAAATTTATTGTTGATGGGATAAGCTATTCCTATGCGCATTTCACTGGTTGCTTAGGCCAGATCATCAGGAAACTTCATCCATAAAGATTTTAGAAAAACTAAAGATATTAAACCAAATAAAAATGTTAAACGTATAAGACTTATAGCAACAGTTCTACTTGTAATAATATCAAAGCTTAAACAAAACAACATCAACAATAAACAGTGGCTTTATCTCATCTTACATTCCCCGCTACAATTAGTTGAAATTCTCTCAACATTAATTGTAGTTGTAAGTAGGTTAAGAAAAACAAAATAAAAACAACAACAACTTACAAAAGATGTTGTCAATTAAGTGTTTTTTAGGCCGTGCACCTGCCCGTTTATTATCAAAAAGTAATTTCAATTTTTGGGAATACAAAATTTTTAATTTCAAAAGGTTTTGTTATTCGTGCTCAATTCCCAGTTTTTATTCTTGATAAAAACACTTGAAATTTATTGTTGATGGGATAAGCTATTCCTATGCGCATTTCACTGGTTGCTTAGGTTGCTAATTGTAGCGGGGAATGTAAGATGAGATAAAGCCACTGTTTATTGTTGATGTTGTTTTGTTTAAGCTTTGATATTATTACAAGTAGAACTGTTGCTATAAGTCTTATACGTTTAACATTTTTATTTGGTTTAATATCTTTAGTTTTTCTAAAATCTTTATGGATGAAGTTTCCTGATGATCTGGCCTAAGCAACCAGTGAAATGCGCATAGGAATAGCTTATCCCATCAACAATAAATTTCAAGTGTTTTTATCAAGAATAAAAACTGGGAATTGAGCACGAATAACAAAAACTTTTGAAATTAAAAATTTTGTATTCCCAAAAATTGAAATTACTTTTTGATAATATTATTTTTATAATAAAAAAATTTCAAAACTGCGAATGATTCAAGATAATTTATTAATTTCTTTTATAAAAAAGTGATAATTTTAATTTGCAATAAAAAAATTTTGACAACCAACCAGAAAATTGTATAAACAAAATACATGGGGCTTTTTGTAGTTGTAGAGATGAGTTTCCCTGCAAATATTATTGGACCACCTGATCCAATTTAATGAAATGGACTACTCCATGGACTGGTCCGATGTAATGCAAGCATGGACCATGTCATTGTTAAAAAGTGTTTGTAGTGAGACGACATGTCTTCGTTTTTTAACGACATGTTTTCGTTATTAAACGAAGTTAAAACTAATCCTCTTGTGTACACAATGGAGTAGTTTTAAAACTACTCCTTTGTAGTCCAAAGATGGGTTATATGGTCCTGCCCTAGGACATCGTAATGTTAAATAGACCATGTTTTTTCCATACGTTTGGGTTACTTTTGGACTAGTCCTAGTCCCTTGTGGGCTACTCTTTACACGCGTGTTTGGACTGGTCCTAATATTTGCAGGGTTTACCTGTTTGAATTCGCCTTGGTTCGAGCCTATCTGATTTTGACAGTGCGGCTCATACACTTGCAATAAAATTGTTCAGTTTTACGTATTGTACAATTATATCGCCAATGTGTATGTTATATACGATGATGACAAAATATATTGGCAGCAATCAAAATACTTTTGATTTTTATTGCACAACGAAAAGATAGTGAAATGGGTTGGCAACATTGTACAATGTTATTTCTATAGGTTATGTTCACCTTATTATTGAATTAATGAAAATGTAGTGCGACTTATTGCATAATATAGGACAAAATGGAAATAATATGGCGAATATCATGTACAATAATATTGCAAGTGTATCTTTAATATTAAAAACTTGTTAAGTATTTGTAAGTGACAGCAACAGAATGTAAAGACTAACTGAGCCTTAAGAATGGTTGACATTTCGAGCCATATACACTAACAATGCAATGCAATACCCCCTATGTTGTTTCTGTTGTTTTTGGATTGTTGTAGTTCCGACACCACCTGTAGTTTAATTCACCACACGTACACGAGTAATTCGCCTGCTGGACAAGCATTTGATAAGTGTATTTGGCCCTTAACCCTTTAATACTTGAAATTTAAATATTCTAATGACCTTGTATTTATTCTACCATTTTTTAATAAAGCATCGACATTTCTAAACTTTCTATTATTAAAACTAGTAGTAAATTTACTTACCATTTTGTTGTAACTTGACACTTTGCGAAACTAATGAGCAGACAATAAAATTGGCATTTCCTTAAGGACTTGAACTCAATTCAAATATTTTTTTTAAATCCAAAAATTTTTTATGTTTTATGTAAATTTATTTATGTAAATAAGCCATAATTTTAGATATTAGCAAACGATAAAACAATTACAAAGTATAAGTATTTTATTAGATCTGCATTAACGGACGCTCGCTATTACCAAGTACCGCTTTTCATTTCGTTTTCACATTTCCTTTTCTTTAGCTTAACATATGAAAATAACATTAACATTAAAATGAACACTTTACCCATCGCTCAGGAATTATTTATTAACAAAAAAGATTTTATATAATTTGTTTTACATTTACTAAAGACCGCCATCAATGGTTTTGAGCGTATGTACATATGTATGTATGTACATACATACGTTTTTCTTTTCTTTTTTTAACATTCATTAACTTTTTTAAATAAAATTTAATTAACCCGGCTTTATTAAAACCTGATTTTAAACAAAGTTTGTATGTAAATACTATGTAAGTGATTTGAAAAGACAAAAAAACAAATTATTATTATTACATACATACTTTTATTTCTTTATCAACTTCTAATCAAATAAATTTGCTAAACTTTAACTAACGACCGCCATTAACTAAACATTTTTTCTTCTCTTTGCACTAAAAACACTTTGAAGCATTAAATTTTTCACAACTATATTTTGGCACTTTTAATATTATTATTGTTAAATGAACTTGTGCTTTATCAATTTTACAGTTTATGCATTGCTGAATATTTTATACAATAAATTGAATAACACTTATTAACTTTAAACAATTAAAAACATATAAATTATTAAGAGCAAACGGACAACCGGCGCATTTTAACAGAGAAAACGAAACTAAAGATATTCCTGTTGATATATAAAGAGTTGCCAGATGAGTTGTGTACTAGTTACTTGATTAATTAATAGAACCGGAAATTGATAAAACGGTTTCTTTTTATAATTTTTTTAATTTTAATAATTTAATTTTACAAAAAAAAAAAATTACAAAACTAATTTGTTTTTAATGTTTTAAATAGTTAGTTTGGTTTGAAAATTCATGTATATGAAATATAAATATATATCTTCTATATATGTATGTGTAAAAAAATAAGTTGTCCTATGTTCGTGATTTTATAACTCGAGAATCACTAAACCGATTTTCAAACGAGTACATGCGTTGGAAAGGTCTAAAAACTCCCGACATGTGGGGCTGTGGTCGTGTTGTAATGACAAAATTCTCAACTATTTCATTTTTTATTTTTATTTAGAAAATTCCGTGCAGGGCTCGGACAAAACAGCTAGCTAGTTATATATAAAATTAGTAGGGCCTTTTTTTACTGATACGATACCGATAAATAAAATATTGCCGATATCGAAACTGATACGCATATTGAATTTGAATTCAAGTTAAATGTAACAAAAGTGTCAAGTAGAGTAATTTTTTTAATTTTAAAAATTTCACTGTAAAAGATTAGTAATATTGAAAATATAATAAGATTTAAAAAGCAAAGAATTAAATTTGAATTTATGATAAAATTAACAAAAAATAAATATTTTTTTACAAAAGTAACTGCGTGAGAAATAAATTAATAATATTAAAGATTGACATTAATAAGATTGTTGCTTAAAAAACCATTAATTCTCAACTTTTTCATAGACATGCTAGAAACACAACTCGGACGAACGAGGAATTATTCGCAACGAAATAGTTACATATATGTAGTCTCTCAGATGCGACAAACCTAGTTTAAAAACTTTTGAATTTCTGCGCCATTTTCTTTAAGTTTGGGTATAACATGACATTGCGCCAGTATACAAGCGGATCTGCGTCTCTAAAAATATAAGAAGATCTAAGTTATTGTATGTAAACTACGAAAAGTAAGAAAGAGAAATGAAAAAATGTCCAGTACAGATAGTCATGTACTACACACTCTACCTTTTCGACCCCTCGCCATAAAACTTCGTCTGTCCGGCAAGAAATGTCCCTAGTGTAAATTGGGACTAAGCACGTTTATAGTAAAAAACATTATTAAAAATAAAAATAAACAAAAACCTTTTGATAGTGTTTCATAACTGTCGTTTATGATATATTGTACCGAATTTAAAGTGAAAAACGGTTTATTGTACAAGATTCGACTCCGTACATATATTTTAAAAATTTTGCAAAATGTTATTGCCCGTTCACACACGTCGAGTTTGACTCGTCAAGTCTTGAGTTTTTAGAAGAGAAGTGAAAAGAGAATGCCATTTATTTTCCCCTCTCTCCTAAAAACTCAAAACTTGACGAGTCAAACTTGACGTGTGTGAACCGGCACTTATATGAAAAAATATCTGTAAATTTGCCTGTTTATAAAATCTGATAACTGATTTTGACAGCCAACAACCATTGCTCATAACTGCCCGTCTATACTTGAGATAATTGGTTTGATATACATAAAGGCCATCAAGTCGGTTTTAAGAAAAACGATAAAATGGGTTTACAATAAATTTTCTCAAAAACTACTCGATAGATTTTTTTTAAACGCTCTTAATTGATTGCTACGTATGTTTTTAACAAAACTAATTTTCATGAATTTAGTTAGCTTTCACACGTTTCATCTTTTGATGCTCAACTCTTGTGTTTTTAGGAGAGTGAAGAAGGAAGTAAGGGTCTTGACCTGTACTCGGTCAGTATGCTTTGTGTTTTCATTCGTAGGTATATGCACAACGATGACGGCATGTAAATTTTTTTCTTTTCTTTTTCTCTTTGATTCGCTGTAAATTAAATTGTTGTTGTTTTGAACCAAAAAAAGTTGAAACCGATTGCTGCGTGTGATCATATTAGCATGTTTAAAAGGGAATTGAAAATAAGTTGAGCATCAAAAGGCGAAACATGTAATTCAGACTTATATATAAATATAAAAGTATCAAAAACTAAAACTTTACGTAAATAATTTGTACTTAAAGTCTTAGTACATTTTTGAAATATTCCTTATCTCTATATGGAAGGCATATTAGCAAATCTTTGATGTCTTTTTTCTTTTCATTGGAAATAGTTAGTTAATAGATGCTGATTTTATTATTGTTACGTTTTGAAATTGTATTTCTCTTACTGAGTTTTTAAATTTGATTAAAAATTCGTCATATTTTTTATACATATACTAATAATTTTAGTATGGAAAATGGAATTAATAGAAAACTTTAAACTAAGGCCCTTTGAAAAGGTCTGCGCAAGAAGCCTGATGGTCATTGTTTATGTTCTTTTTAGTTGTCAAAAGTTGTTTACATTTTGCTTACATGTGCATGTTTACGTTTGTTTACGTTTATGGTATGCCACACAAACACGTTTTTTCCTTTTGCTTTGTATATGTGGTAGTAAATTTGTGACAACTAAAAAGAATCGTTTTTTGTTTTTGTACAAGTAAGCAGACCTGAAAGATAGGCTTTGCTGTAAACTAAAAGAAATCAGAGCTGCTTATAATGTTTTGTGTTAGTCTTGGTTCACACTATGAAAGTTTTCTTTCAGAAAGTCTGAGTTTATGGGTGAGAGAGGAGAAAAGAAAAGCATGTTCTCTTCCCCTCTCACCAATAAACTCAGACTTTCTGAAAGAAAACTTTCATAGTGTGATCCCAGACTTAGCTAGCGCAAATCAATATTCAGCAATTAGTTTTGTTTTGGGCTCCATATTAATCTCAAGTTTTACATTGTGTCCAATAAATTTTAACTATTGTGTCGAATTAGTTTGACTCTTCAAGTCTTCAGGTTTTACGAAAGAGGTGAAAATAAATAGTATTATCTTTTCCCTTCTCTCCTAAAAGCTCAAGACTTGATGAGTCAAACTTGACGTGTGTTAACCGTCACCAAGAGTGCAAACCAGCACAAACTGCTTATTAAAACTCGTTTGAATTGTCAGCCGTGGCACATGCTGCATACAAATTGACACTCAATTTCATTTTAAAAATGCCCCTGAAGAAGAAACAACTCAAAATGGTTGCTTTTATCCAAGTTATTAAGTAAAAAAATCACAACAGTTTTAAAAACACAATTATTTTTTAAATTAAGCGCATTTAATTTTTAAGAAATATATCTTGAAAGGATAGACAAACATTTATTTGCGATCAGCTCTTAAAATTTAACATTAAATTGTCAAATAAGTGGAAAGGTCAATTTGAAAACAATCAAGTGTTCAATTTAAATTGTGTGTGTTCACATACATTTTTGTGCACTTTCAATCACTTGTATCCCTAGGTCTGGGCTCACATTATGAAAGTTTCTTTCAGAAAGTCTGAGTTTATTGGTGAGAGGGGAAGAGAACACGCTTTTTTCTCTTCTCTCTCACCCATAAACTCAGACTTTCTGAAAGAAAACTTTCAAGGTGTGATCCCAGACTAGGTCTACACTTAACCCTACGTTTCCAAATGTAAGTGCCGGTTCACACATGTCAAGTCTTGAGCTTTTAGGAGAGAAGGGAAAAGAGAAGGCCATTTCTTTTCCCGTCTCACCTAAAAACTCATGACTTGACGAGTCAAACTTGACGTGTGTGAACCGGCACTAAGTACTTAGTTGCAAGTAGTGTATACGTATTATCAATTTTGTGAATGTTAGTGCCGGTTCACACACGTCAAGTTTGACTCGTCAAGTCTTCAGCTTTTAGGAGAGAAGGGAAAAGAGAAGGCCATTTCTTTTCCCGTCTCTCCTAAAAACTCAAGACATGAAGAGTCAAACTTGACGTGTGTGAACCGGCACTTAGTGAAGAAGTGTGTATTGAGTATTTCAAACTTTTACTTGCATGTGGAAACGGGGGGTAAATTAATTATCTCAGAAAGTTGGCAATAACGTCGGCAGAATAACAGAGCAATATTTCTTATTGCTCAGCTTATGTTAAATGCATAGGAAAACATATTTATGTTAACTCATAATTTGAAAAAAAATCAAGGAAAAAGGTGTAGTGTAAAAACTGGTGCTATCTTGCAAAAATTATTTTTATTAATACAAATTCTTTCTTATTCGACTTTATTATTTAAACGTATGTATATTAATTTGTTTAAGCTTGAGGTCTTTTTTATATAAAAATATTAATTTTTTTATTTTTGTTAAACCAAAATAATTATTTTTATATAAAAAAGAACTCAAACTTAAACAAATTACTTTATATAATAAACATCGAAAAAGAAAACAATTACTTAATAAAAAATTTTTGCAATTTTATTTTTGTGTTTAATTTTTTATTTTACTACGATTATAATTTGCTTCAATTTCACAAACTAAATTTCTTCCCCACACAATTTGCTTCTATTTTTTTTGCTCATTTTTTTAAATTGACAACCAAATATGACGTTTTATGTTAGCAATAATTGTTAACGAAAATGGACTAGCAATTATTGCAACATAAATTGCTGGCAATAAATATGTACAAAAAATTGCTGTCTACATTAAAGGTATTCATCTATACTGCCGTTTAACGTGAAAAATTCATATACATAGAGGCAAAATTAACTCAAATAACTAAAAGCCATCCAAATTCATTGGCTTATTGGAAGCAACTCTGTCCTCAGTCTCGGCTGCAAACTTCTACTTTACAACTCCAAATTTGTTTTTGCTTTCAATGAAATTTTAGGCGTTGCGCTGTGTTTTACGGAATATTGCTGTTTCGAAGAACTTATGTTGGGATCTGACAATTCTTAAATTGTACCACCTCAATGGCAAAATTGTACCAAATTGACACAAATTGTACCAAAATTTCGCTATAAAATAAAAAAGCATACAAGTCTGTGTTTATACGGTTCATTCTTTATACTTTATTGGCGAGAGGGGAGAGGGGAAAAGAAACGAGTACACACATGTCTGTACTTTCCTTACGCTTTGCTTTTTCATTCGTTGTTTAATTTTGTTTTTGTTTTCAATATCAAAAAAGCACACATGCATACGCACGACTATACAAAATAAAAAACATGGCGTAAACATGAAATGAATAATTTGAACGCCAATTCTTGTTCAAAGAAGAAAAAGGAAGAATCTTTTCAGTAAAGAATGAACCGTCTAAACTCAGACCAAGCATAGTGAGAATTCATAACACTTTTTTATTTAATAAAAACAAATCAAAACAAGTAAGAAATTATAGTCCGTCAAGCCCGAACATTTGCTACTCTACACCACAGTTATTACAGACAAATTTTCGAGAGTGGGACTCATGGGCAATCATGGACCCGCCAGAACAAAATTATTTTATTAGGTTAAAATTTATTTTAAACGGTTTTGTGTCGACTTTTATTAGGATATCGTCATCTAAATGAGATTTATTTGCCTTTAAGTGATTTTAGGAAGGGGGTTTATATCGGAACTATGGATAATATTGGACCCGCCAGCGCGATATTTTGTCTTTACAGAGTGGCTATCGTAAAAGTTATTGTCGCCAATTTTTATATCAATACCAACATTTATAAGGTAGTCGTCAAATATGGACCGATTCCAATAAAAAAAATGGTAAGATTATATAGATTGCAATAAAAAAAGGTTTGGTCCATATTTAATGTTAATACCAACGTAATAGGATAGTATACACGACACGTAGAAGGTTTTGTCCTTATGAATTGAAACCTATATCCAAAATTGCATCGCATTATCTTAAAAATTGCGACCTCTACTTTACATGAAAGACATGAAGATGGAGAAAAGTTCGTTATGAATTAACTCTGCTAAGCTTAATCGGCATTCTAGTTAGCAGCTCGTTATACGTAGTGCACAAACTAACTTTTTATTATTAATACGGCTGTAGTATTATATCCGAACATTAATTAAGCATTTTATTATTGAAAAGTAAGTTAAACCACCTCAAAGAAATGATGACTTCGTCGTTAGTTTTTTAAATTGTACCAAAAGTGTACCAATGAAGTATCGATTGTACCAATTTTGGTACAATTGTACCACAAATCCCATCTCTATTAGAGATACGTTAATGACTTACGTATTTTTTTCGTTAACGTTATAAAATTGTCGCACACGAATAATACAAGAATGTAAGAAATGCAGATAAATTTAAAGAATTAAATAATTTACAAGAATTGAACGGATGAAAAAGGTTTTTTTTATGGACAGATATTCTTAAAAAAATTGTTTAACAAGAAAAAAATTATCTAAATTAAAATTAATAAAATGCTACAAAAATAAAAACAATTGTCAAAGAAGCATTAACAATATCAATCAGAACAACTAAATCTGAGATTCTCCAATAATTATCAGAATAAGAAAAATCACGCAAATCTGCGAATAAGAAAATAATTTTAAGAAAATTCGTGGTTTAAAAAAAAAACGAAAAAGAAATTTAGTGTTACGAAAAAATTAAAATCCATATTAATTGTAAAGGAAATAAAAGTGCAAAAAATATAAAGTACATTTGTAATTACCAAAAAAAAGTGAAAAATTCAAATTTAAGGATAAAAATATTGCTAATCAAATAACATTAAAAATTGCAAAAGTTAAAAAAAATTGTATCTACATATGTATGTATGTATGTATGTATATAATATTAAAAATTACCAGTTGCTTAGTGTCAATTTTTTGGAAGTTTTTGCAAAATTGTAAATTTTGTTTGGAAGTTTTTGCAAAATTTCGTCTTAAACATTGTGTATGTGGCTGTAGGCTCTCGTTACGTACATATATGCAATAAAAAAAGTCTTTTTTGTTATAAGTAGTCGCCGCCTTCACAGCTCGTTGCTTCATTCGTTTATTAAAGATTTCATATCTGAAAGTTTCAAACGGCTTACTAACAATAGAAAAGGCAACAAGCCATTCGAACGAATTTCCGTCTTATCTGTGCTGATCGATTAAACTATAACCAAATGCGATATCAGTTAAAAATATCGCTGAAGCAACATATCATCTATCATAATTGTGATTGATGGCCTAATTGGAGTTCAGTTTTCGAGTTGTAAACCGGCCTTAACAAATCTAATAGCTCAGAGCAGTAGCCTTAAAAGGTACTAGTAATTTTCCTTTCTATTTTTGTTATAACATTTTCTTTAACATATTGCTGAATAAGAATAAGGTATGATTATTTTTTAATATAAAAATAATTTATTACATTAATTTTCTTTTCCTTTTCAGTTGATACCTACTTATTTCGATGTAAATAATTTTGATAAAAGGTAAATATAACTGAGTTGTATGTTTTATTATACTCACACCACAATAGAGGGTGTTATGCATTAACCCACTCTTAAGTAATGTTCGTCCGACTGGCTGGCTGTCTATGTAAAGTTTGTGCGCAAAGTACAGAGCCTTGTTTCTCAAAACTTAAAGTTACAAATCTACAAGTAAAATACCTTTGAAACAAACACCATTTTTGGAGATAATTTTATTTGTTTATTTTTAGTGGAATTTATGCAATATAATAAAAACTGCAATATAAATATATACAAGTAAGAAATTATAGTCGCAACATAGTCATATCTCAAAAAACTCAAAATGCGATGAAAGTTTTCAAAATGTACGTTTATATTCAGATTTAATAACTTCGGTTCAGTTTGAGATATAATACTGATTTTAAATAGGTATAAAGAAAGTATAAAGGAATACTATTGCTTAAGTACTTTAAAGTTTTTGATTTTTTGAGATATCGTCCCCTCAATATAACAATAGCGTATGTGCCTCATACGCTATTATTTTTTTATTGCATATTTAGAATTTCCATCATTGATTTTATGACTGGTCAAAATTTCGTCAAATTCTACTTCCAAAAAGTGGGTCAAAATTTCGTTGGAAAAAATAGTGTATAATTTCTTGTTCAAAATTTTCCTTCAATAAGTGTGTAAGCTCATATGCGCTATTTCACTTGAAATTGCCACTCCAAAGTTGTTAAAAGAATAATAGTGTATACGTATTTTACTCCATTTTAGCCTGTAGAAAAAAAATACAATTTATGAAAACTTAAACTCATAAAGTAGCTTATAATTATATACACTATTGTTTGAGAAATAGTTTCATTCCGACCATCGAAAGCTGCATGACCTCCAAAATTTGTGCCAGAAGGATGTTATTTCTCGTGGCTCGCAGTCATTTTTCTTTAACTTACAAGGTGGAAAGAAGCGAAATTGTTTAGATGAGCCAGATGTAGCAGAGGAAGAGATAGAAGACGAATGAACTTCTAGTTATTTTTGATTAACGCAATGTATACCTTAATTTGTCATAATTTTTTGTTAAAATTAACCCAAATTGGAATGTAATGAATATGTGGCATTGAATCTATGAATTTATCACTGTTTTATAATTTTACAAATTGATATTTTTGAGATCAAATATTTTAATAAAAATATCGTAAAATTATTGAATAAAACAGCGTATACCATACAAAATAAAATAGTGTATCGATACATCATACGAATTCCTCATACGAATAAAATAGCCTATATGGAGGACTTGCACTTTGAATGACATAATTATGGTCTTAAAGGATGCGTAGAATAAAAAAAATTGGTCAATTTAAAGACAAGAAACTGTATTATGTATTCGTCGAAAAATCCAATATGAAGAATTTTTATTTACCGCGATATTGAGGTTTTAATAGACATCGGATTTGACAAAAACTTTAAACACGATTTTCTCAAAACACCAAAAAAATTATACGCTATTGTTATATTGAGGGGACGATATGACTATGTTGCAATAATGGAGCGATATGATACCATACACCACATTTAAAAACAAAATTTCGAGAGTGTATGGCGATATGAATAGGAATCTATCTATGTTTTAAATATCATTAAAGTCGGTTTGATTGTTTCTAAGAGCCAGAAATTTCCCCCTACCTCACCTCGTAGTCCTATTTTTTTTTTTGAAAAGCATAACATCGGCCAAAACCTAAGCACCCCCTCAGCACATTTTTTTTTAAAGGATAATTTTTTTAGGAAAACAAAGTTATTAAATAAGTCGCAAATATAAGCGGACTAAACTAAAGCACCTGCTAATATTGTGTTTCGAAATTTTACTACTCTACTGTGACACTACTGTATTAGTTAACGGTACACTCCAAAAATGCAGCAGCTATTAGGCTGCAGTGTTAAGAAGAATAACTTGTTAAAATTTATGCGAAAATTGTCATTGTTTTAAAGTTTTCTTTGTGATAAGAGTAATGGTACTCAATAAGTACTCAAGTGAATTTAAAATTAGAATTCTTGATGATTAAAGAGCCGGCTTATCAAGACATCAATTGAGTGCAAAATATTCGACAGCCAGATCAATTATTTCTAGGCTAATTAAAAAGTTTTTGCAGACTGATCGCACATCTCCTACTCATTCTGGAGGAAGGCCTCGTGAAACTTCGCGACATGAAGACTCCTTAATTAAAAGGACAATCCAAAATGATCCTACAGCATCTTCTAGTCAAATACGAAACCGCTTAGATTTAAAAATTAGCGAAATAACGATTCGTAGAAGGGCGGTAGAGGCCGTATTATTCAGTCGATGACCAGCAAAAAAGCCTTTCATATCGTCAAAAAATAAAAAAGCCAGACTTGAATTCGCCAAGGCCTATCTCAACTGGACCGTCCAAAAATGGAGGACTGTACTGTTTTCTGATGAATCTAAGTTTAATTTAAAAGATTCAGATGGCATAAGGCGTGTACGCAGACCAAATGGACAACGGTTAAATCCTGAATATTGCAAAGGCACTGTAAAGCATGGATGCGGCAACATAATGGTCTGGGGTTGTTTTTCTGGACAAGGGATTGGGCCAATTCATAAGATTGATGGAATTATGGATCGTTTCATGTATCGTAACATATTAAAAGACGTAATGTTGCTTTATGCTGAAGAAGAAATGCCACTTAAATCGACATTCCAGCAAGATAACGACCCAAAACATACGTCAAAAGTGGTTAAGGAGTGGTTCCAGAACAATTTGATAGAAGTTCTCCGTTGGCCTGCCCAATCCCCCGATCTTAACCCAATCGAGAACTTGTGGGAGATCGTTAACTTAAAAATCAACCGAGAAAATTGCAAAGCCAAAGAACATTTATTTGAAGCCGCAAAAATAGCCTGGGAAGCAATATCACCTGATATAATTAACTAGCTTAACCCGGTGTGCTTCGCTACCCCCATCGTTATAAAATAAAATTGAAAGTATTTGCAATATATATTAACAAAAATTTATTTACTAAATTATTAACTGCTTTGTAGTAAGAGAATTCCGTGGCATTCAGTAGTTTCGTTTTATGAGCGGTATTTCTCTACGTCAACCCCTCAAATTTTTCTTTTAAAATTTACCATAATAGTGGATTTTACCACGTTTGAAGACTCAAGCTATCATAGTACTTCAGTAACGCGATAATTGATATTTGCATCCTATCCTTTATTTTTATTTTCAAAAGTGTAATATACCATTATAGTGACTTCTACAAAGTTTGATCATTCTCACTATAACAGTTCTTAAGATATGCGATATTAAACATTTGCGTCCTAGGGGGGTACCACTTCCCCCGCTGCTATTTTATTTGAATTTTGGGGCTCAGAAGATCCTACTACCAAAAATTCAAAAAATGCTTGCAGCGGCTCTTAAAATATGCGATATTTAATATTGGCATCCACGAAAAAATATGGCACCGGCCCTTTGTCCAATCACTCCTTTTTGAACCCAACGACACATTAATACAGAACAGTAGCCTTCTGTGAAAATTTGATGACGATCGGTTCAGCAGTTTATTATATAACGTTTTTTACTTTTTCTATAAATGGGCGGGGTCACGCCCACTTTTTTAATTAAACGTATTTCTATTCATGCCAACAACATACATATATACCAAATATAATCGCCGTAGGTCAAAAAATGTCATAAATAACACGATTTTAAATTTAGGGTTGTATGGGCGTGGCATCGCCCCTTTGCCCAGTCACAATGTTATATAGCCTAATGTCTCTTCCAGGGTCACAGTTACATGCTGTGGAAATTTCAAGGCCATCGGTCAAGTGGTTTGACCTCCTATAAGGCACAAATATATATACATACAAATATATATACATACATTCACTTTTCTATACATATATATGTATATATATATATATATATAGATAACTTAATATCCTCTATGCCTAAAATATGTGCGTGTGTCATCCAAAATAAAGGACTCGCAACGAAATATTGATTTTAATAGTTTTTTTTTGTACCTTAAATGGGGGGTGTTTTAGTTTAGTCCGCTTATATTTGCGACTTAAAATGTTTTTTGAATTTTAACTTTTTTTATACCCTTCACCTCAGGTGGAAAAGGGTATATATAAGTTTGTCATTCCGTTTGTAATTTCTACAATATTGATCTTAGACCCTATAAAGTATATATATTCTGGGTCCTTATGGGGAGAGAAGTTGATTTAACGATATCCGTCCGTCTGTCCGTCTTACGTTTGATATGTGTTTTCCGGAGACTCCATACATGATAGCGGCTAGGTTGTTTTACATTTATGTCACATATAGTCTACCATCGGTTGCTATTGAAATTCAGCAAGATCGATCCACAAATGGCTGAGATATGAGCAAAAAACCACGACTACCTCTAATATTTTCCAAAAATCCCTTGTGGTTGTTGTAATTTTATTACTTTTTGCTGTATATCTGGGGAACGGCAAAAGCCAAAGTTTCCAAATTAGGTACACACATTAAGGTAGCCAATATACACCATCCTACAAAATGTGGGCGGGATTGGAGAAGTGGGCGTGGTACCTCCCATACAAAAAAAAAATTAAAAATTGTATAAAAACCTAAATTTTAGTGCTGCCATATGTCCTATGGATATGACTTATATACCAAAAATATCGAAAATTTTTAGTAGAACATATTTATAAAAAATTCAGAAAAATCGGTTCAGATACAAAAAAGTTATGACCAAAATTAATTTTTTTTTTTTTTAAATACCCACTTTCGGGAACCATAGATCTCCCCGAGTCCAAGTTTTATAGCTCAAGTAAATGGTAAATTCCTTCTTAAACACGTCGGTATATAAATCTGTCAAATCGGTTAAAAAATGGCTGAGTTATGAGCAAAAAACCACGACTACCTCTAATATTTTCCAAAAATCCCTTTTGGTTGTTGTTTTTTTGTTTGTGCTTTTATTCGAACGTGTTGAATGTTAGACATATCAAACACACACATGTTTGTACATGATTGGTCGCTTAAATTGAAAAATACGTACCTATATATTAAACAAACAAAGTGACGGAATATATTCTACTTTAATTCTTTATTTGCATTAGCGTTAATGACTGAGTTGTCTGGGCGGTTGGTCAACGCAGCGTTGTTAGTAGTTGCCGGGGTTCAAATCTCGGCATCCACCTTTTCAAAAAAATTTTTTTTTAACTTTTTTTATATTCTATAAACGATTTTAAAATAATTCAGCAATTTTTGATTTTTTTGACAATGTAAATATTAATCGTTCGCTTAACTTACATGTAAAACAAAAATCATATCGACGGCTTATATTCAATACCCGCCATCCGCCAAAATACAATTTTTCAGGAGAGAGAAAAAACTGTTTCTTTCGAAAATTCTTAAGGTATGAATTAATCTTTCTTCTATAATATTTTTTAAATATGACTACTAAGTCACCCTTATAAAAAAAAGTAGAACTTTTAACTCTATTCGTAGCGATATGGTTGATGTCGGGTATTGCAACTGAAATCTTCAAATATTTTTATGGCGTATAGCGGTAATTGCACAGTAATAAAAATATGTTTTTTTGCTCTAATATGTAATTTTATTAAATTAAGCATTTGTTTAACGTTTTTCTAACATAAAAGAATTCAATAACAAAACAAAACAAAAAAATAAACATAACTAAAAAAGGTAATTCAAATTGGACATTGTCACATTGCTCCTTATTACTTTGACTCCGTCTGAACTAAATTATCATAAAAGTAATGATATTCTAGTGGTATAACCGGCTTCAAATCTTGAAGATGTTTCCATTTACTAGGCTGGATTGGTAACTAAGCAAAGGCTTTGGTTTGGTATATCTTGTGTAATTTTTAATTCTGTTGGGTAAGTTATTGTATTCTTCATTAAAGTTAACTTTAAATTGAACTTCTCCACTTGGCAAATACTTTAGTGATCTTAATTGAGAAACTGTTGGATCATTTTTGGTTCGACCAGGTCTAATGCTTGAAAAGCGAATAAGTTTGACATCATTGAAGTTTTTAAAAAAACTGTAATTTAAATACATGGCATCAAATGGTTTAATAATTACTGTGCCATTAATTTTTACTGTTTTTCGTGATTCTTTGGTTATTCTGATATAGTCTATTGGCAGGTATATTGATTGATTTTTAAGTTTGGTTTCTATTTTAGCATGTGTGTGTGACCTTTCTCCAAGTACTTTTGTTCGATCATACCATAATATGATTTCCTTGTTACATGATATGATTCCATGTAACCATAATTTGTCGGCATCAAACGATTTTCCTCTGCGTGTTTACATATATTACTTACCGAGAAGAAAATGTTATGGTAGATCAATAAATTACATTGATTTGATTAATAAAAGATATTCACCAAAATAAATAATTCAATTCTTTCATTTTTATCTGCAAATGCATATAATTTAACTGTTAATTTAACTGTTCTGCAACCCGATAATGATGTTAAAAAATTATTAAAGGTTAAAAAAAAATCTATAAAAGACAGTGAAGAAAAACATTTTGACTTTATAAGAAATTTAATAAAAGAAAGCGAAGAAAGAATTCTCTCTGTTATTGAGAGCAAAATTGATCATGTTAAAGTTGAAATAAATACAATAAACGAAAGAGTTAATAAATTAGAAATGAAGAGTACGGAAGTTTTTCTTATGAAAGAAGAATTAATTGAAATAAAGAGAAAACTATTAAAGCAAGAAAATTCGGTAGTGGCAAGTAGTATACGAATTGCCGGTATACCCTACGTTGAAAATGAAAATTTACTTACTATTTTTGATAACATTTGTAATAATCTAAAAATACCTACACCTAAAATTGAAAACATTTATAGACTAAAAAAAATTTACAAAGACAATAAACCATACACACCCAAAGATGAAGTGATAGTGGCCAAATTATTTTCTCCGTTCGATAAAAATTTTCTTTTGAAGACTATATCTAATTTCTGCCGTGAAAATAAAACCCCTTTACTTCTAAGTCAAGCAGGATTTGACAGTAGTGAACCATTTTATTTAAACGAAAATCTAACACCTCACAATCATAAAATATTTAGAGAGGCACTAAAGATGAGAAATGACAATAAAATAAAATCAACATATACGATGCGTGGTCTTGTCTATGTGAAAAAACTTGGGACAGATGATCCGATTCTGATTGAGTTTTCTGAAGATCTAAGGCAATTTTTTCGAGAATAATATTAGAAAACAAGTAACTTATTCGTCTTACAGTGCTGCCATACTTTTATATTTACACTTTTACTGTTTTTTTTTTTTTTTTTTAAGATTATCGTTTTATATTTATGTATTAATTGTTTTAAGTTTTTGTGTTTTGTTAAGTGTGTATGTAGACCTTTTCACTTGTTAAATGTGTTATGTTTATATTGTTCGGCTTGAGGTCTGTTTATAAAATATAATAAAAATAAAAACTCTTGTTTTTGTTTTAATTTTTATTATTTATTTATTTGTTCCAATATTTCGACCAACTTTGTTGGTCATCCTCAGGGAAATATTATGATTTAATATTTAATGCAGTGTTGTCCGATGTTGTCTTTTTAAGTTCTCTTCACTGTTTTTAAAAAATTTTCTTTCAATCAATTCAAGTTTTTTTGAATTTTATTGCGTTGCATTATGCTATCATTATGATAAATCTATCACATGATCAAGTTGGTTCTAGAGATGGAAATTATAACATGATTCGTATACTGGCTAACCAGAAGCATGGTTTTAGAATTTGTCATATCAATGCGCAAAGTTTATGTCCTAAGCTTGATGAATTTCGATATTTATTTGAAAATTCTGGAGTTGACGCAATATGTATATCCGAAACGTGGTTTTCTGATAGAATAGCGGACAATATGTACTATCTGAATGGGTACCGAATTTTTAGATCTGACAGGAATAGTCATGCAGGAGGTGTGGCAATTTACATTAGGGACACTATACCATGTAAACTTGTTTGTTCGTACAATGTGTCCGGTGATGTGGAATTTTTGTTTATTGATGTTAGCTATGGTGGTGAGAAGATGCTTCTTGGGTGTGTCTACAGACCAAGAAATAATCTGAAATGGACACTCTCATTGATAAGTTGGAACTTTTGTCTGTATCCTACTCTGAAGTTGTTATTGGAGGCGATTTCAATAGCAACTTGCTTGAGAATATGACAAGTGTAACGAACGCAATGTCCCTGTTTAACTTATCTGCCGTCAATACTACTAGGCCCACACACTTTACAACCACAAATAGTACCCTACTGGATATATTCTTTGTAAGTAATATGAGTAAAGTTTTGCTTTATGAACAATTGGCTGCGTCTGCTTTCTCGAAACATGACCTTATTTTCATCACATATAATTTTGCTATCAAAAATGTAACAAAAAAAATTACTTATCGTGATTTTAATAATATCAACTTCATGGCTTTAGAAGGTGATCTTAATAACACTGTTTGGGACAATATTTTCTTTTTACACACGGTTAATGAACAACTTACTTTTCTTAACACTCACATCCTTCGGATTTACAATAACCATGTCCCACTTAAGAATAAAACTATCGGAAATAGAACAAGACCTTGGTTCAATAGTGAAACTAAATTGTTAATTGCACATCGTGATAACATGTACAATATGTGGAAACGATATAAAATTCCAGAGTACAAACAGGCATATCGTAATGCTAGAAAGGTTGTTGTTTCCAAGATAAGGCATGACAAATCAACTTATTATTGTAACAAATTTAATACGGCAGTCGACGGTAAAAAAACCTGGAAGCAAATTCGTGATATTGGCATTGGTAAAGCCTATAGTACACGGAATGTAAAAAGCTACATGCGCATGTGGTTCTGACGTAATTTTGACGACACTACAAAGCCACAAAAGCAAGTTCGTGTTGTGTGATGACGACAAAATTACGTCAGAATCTCATGTGCATGTAGCTTTTTACATTCCGTGTACTATAGGCTTAAGTCAACTGTCAGGACATTGGATGATGACGTCAACTTGTTGAACGAAACCTTTGTTAAAATCCCTCTGCCAAATGTTCAAACTGACTTCTATGATAAACTCACTTTCCCCGACACTGATATAAGTAAATTTAATTTCCGCTGCTTAGACCTGTTTGAAGTAGTTGAAGGTTTCTATTCAGTTAAATCTAACGCTGTTGGCTTGGATGATATTAACCCCAGATTTGTGCGAATAATCTTGCCTTGGATAGTCCGTTTTGTCACCCACTTATTTAATACAATTATTACCACCAGCACTTTTCCAATGGATTGGAAACATGCCAAAATAGTTCCCGTGCCTAAGGCTGACAATGAGTACCGACCAATTGCAATCCTTCCCTTTTTATCTAAAGTATTTGAACGACTGTTACATAAGCAGATTTCTAAGTATGTTTACGAGAACAATTTATTAACTGATCGTCAGTCCGGTTTTAGGCCACAGCGTAGCTGTATTACTGTCTTATCGGATGTGATAGAGGAAATCCGGGGAAACTTGGATGAAAGTAAAATATCGTTTCTGGTTCTACTGGACCATTCAAAGGCATTTGATACAGTGCATCATTCAATTTTATGTCTAAAATTATCAAAAATGTTTAATTTCTCCATACTTGCTGTGAGGCTGATGTTGTCGTACCTTACAAACAGATCTCAATCCGTCACCAACGGTGAATATATTTCAAATCCGTTACGGGTCACAAGAGGTGTTCCACAGGGTGCCATACTCGGACCCCTACTTTATTCGCTATATTCAAATGATCTTCCCCAACAAATCCGTTTTTGCAATGTTCAGATGTATGCTGACGACGTTCAGCTGTATCTAAGTAGTACCAGGGAGCTATTTTTGTCTAAGGTGCGTGAGTTGAATTATGATCTGAATAATATTTTCGTCTGGGCTTCGGCAAATGGCTTAAGACTTAATCCGGGGAAATCTAAATGCTTAGTCATGGGCAAGAACATATTGGGGATAGAGGATGAGGTGAATATTTTCTTGGGAGGGTCAAAAATTGACATTGTAAGTAAGGCTAGGAATTTAGGTGTTATATTTAATAAGCGTTTAACTTGGTCAGATCATATAACACAAGACTGTGGTAGAACCTACGGCATGCTACGAGGCTTATGGGTAACTCAATACTTTACTCCGCCGAAAGTTAGATTATTACTTGCGAAAACGTATTTATTACCAACGCTTTTATATTCATCCGAAATATTTGCTGGTTGTAACTCAGGGGATATGAGGAAACTTAAAACAACTTTTAACAACATCGCAAGATACGTTTTCGGACTGAGAAAATTTGATCATGTGTCACAATTCTCGATTCGTATATTCAATATTACATTTGATAACTTCCTAATTTTCAAAAACTTAATATTTCTTTATAAAATTATAATGACAAAGGAACCAAAGTATCTCTTTGATCGCTTGCGATTTGCAAGATCACCAAGAGGTAAATTGTTGATTCAATTTAGATATCGTAGCCACGCTTCTGAATGTCAGTTCTTTATTCTTAGCATCCGTCTCTGGAATGAACTCCCTGATAATTTGCAGACCACTAGCAACGCAATGAGGTTCAGAAAATTACTTAAAGAACATCTTTCTTAAATTTTTTTTTTTTTTTTTTTTAAAAAAAAACGTTATTTTTTACTTTTGTTTTTTTTTTTTTATTTATTTATTGATTAATTTATTTATTTAGTTAATTTTTATTTATTTTTCATTATTTTATTTTATAATTATTTAAATTTAATTAAATCAATGTATGGTTAACTTTTCAGATTATAATACTGTAATTTATAAGATATTATGTCTTGTTGTGTTAGAAAATCAAATTTAATAAATACAAATACAAATACTATGCTTGAATTACGTATTCATGTTTTTTCTATGGGAGGTGGGCGTGATCAGGTATATATTTTCAGGAGCCCATTTTACAATTATAATATTTATTTTTTGTGAAAATTGAGTTGATGTATTAGAAATCAAGGCAGAAATCAAATTTCACACAAATGATTATGAGTGTTTAAAAATGCTATGTGCCAAAAAACAATGCCGTAGGTTAAAATTTAATTTTCACTTTGGGAGGTGGGCGTAAAAGTGGGCGATTCATTTTGATTTTTCCATTTTTTTCTTGATTCAAACAAATGCCTATGTGCCAAGTTTCATTATCCTTCAACAACTTCTTCTATTTTTTTGCCGCTCGTTCTATGAACTTCAACCAATGTGTGGCGTATGGCGGGCATTGCATTAAAAAAAATCGTGCGGTTGATAGCGGTATCACAAATATTTAAAAAAAAGAACTTATATTAATTTTTTTTTCTGAAATTTTTGTCAGAGATAAAGCTGGCATCAGTGAACAATTTGCCATCAAAAAGTCATTTTCAAATAATTGGTGTATGGCGGGTATTGAATATAAGCCCTCGATATTCTATACCTATTTGTTTTTTATTATACCCTTCACCTCAGGTGGAAAAGGGTATATATATTAGTTTGTCATTCCGTTTGTAATTTCTACAATATTGATCTTAGACCCTATAAAGTATATATATTCTGGGTCCTTATGGGGAGAGAAGTTGATTTAACGATATCCGTCCGTCTGTCCGTCTTACGTTTGATATTTGTTTTCCGGAGACTCCAGACATGATAGCGGCTAGGTTGTTTTACATTTATGTCACATATAGTCTACCATCGGTTGCTATTGAAATTCAGCAAAATCGATGCACAAATGGCTGAGATATGAGCAAAAAACCACGACTACCTCTAATTTTTTCCAAAAATCCCTTGTGGTTGTTGTAATTTTATTACTTTTTGCTGTATATCTGGGGAACGGCAAAAGCCAAAGTTTCCAAATTAGGTACACACATTTAGGTAGGCAATACCCACCATCCTACAAAATGTGGGCGAGATTGGAGAAGTGGGCGTGGTACCTCCCATAGATCTCCCCGAGTCCAAGCTTTATAACTCAGCTAAATGGTAAATTTCTTTTTAAACACGTCGGTATATAATTCTGTCAAATCGGTTAAAAAATGGCTGATAACCAAAATACTAAATTCCCAAAAATTACTCATTTTTATTTTTTTTTATAATTAAGTTTGTTAAAATATATACAAGTGTATATAAATGTAATTAAATTATTCCTTAACACGCCGGTATATAAAACAATAAAATCGGTTAGATAATAGCAAAATACTCCAAAAATGGGCTAAAAAACATCAAAATTTTTATACAATCCTACATTTTAGGACTGCCATATGACCTATGGAAACGACTTATGTATCAAAACATCGGCAATTTTTAGTAGAACATATTTCCCAAAAATTGGTTGTTAAAACACAACATCCGACATAACGTGGACGGTTTGGATAAGTGGGCGTGGCACAAAATATAATTATTTATATCTTAAGAATGGTGTTCACATAATTTTTTGTTCTTATTGCACCATGGTGAAGGGTATATAAGATTCGGCACAGCCAAATATATCACTCTTACTTGTTTTTATTGAATTCTGGATTCCTTAAGTTTGTGTTTTTCAATAATAAAAATATAAATAAATAAAAAACTTTAATAACTTTGTTTCCCTAAAAAAATTATCATTTAAAAAAAATTTGCTGAGAGGGTGCTTAGGTGTTGGCCGATACTGTATGTGTCCATACAAATATGGATCTATCTATGTTTTAAAATACGTTTGATATTTTTGGAAAATTAAAAAAATAATAGTTTATGTGTCCATATAAATATGGACCTATCTATGTTTTAAATTTCATTAAAATTGGTGGGAACACTTTTGTGGTGAAGATATAATAAATAGATAAGTCAATTAAATAATTTTCCATTTAACATTACGAATAACTTTACTTCTGACTTAAGACATTTTTGCCAAACTTTAAAGATTTGTACAAAAAAAAATTCTTTAGTACAAATAAAGTCTAGTTTACAAAGTATAATAGTGTCAACAAGCCTTAACGCGAAGTCTCCCGGTTTATGAAATAATCATCCGATTCACTGCATGTCTAGGATAGCTTTAATATATATTTGAAAAGAGAATTGTAATATCAAGAAAATAAGTGTCGTCATATGCCGACGCTATTAAAATAAAGGTACAAAAATTACTGGGATTTGGGATGTTTTTAGGGATGAAACGATACGAGTAAATACAAGTACATATTCGATACTTTTATATCGGTCAAAAAATACTCGGTATCGGTCAATTGGTATTGAAATTAATATTAAATTGAGGCAGTTTTGATTAATTCCCAAAGCAGGAGCTGCAGTAAAAGTATTAAGAAACAGTTTGACCAGTAAACCCCTTTACAAGTTATTGTGCTTAGCAAGTACATCGAAGAGTGATTTTTTTTATGAATGTTCAAATCAGCGTTACAAAAACTGCAGTCAAAATACAATATCCGTAATTTCTTTAACTTTTTCATTTATCATTGGCAAATAAAAACTTTTGCTTTTACTTCGGATTCATTAAATTAAAACAGTCGGTGTCAAACCAACTCAAAAAGTGAAAAGTTGTAAACAAATTTTCGTTTTTTGTTCAAAAGTTTTTGGTTTTGACTGTAGTTTTTTTAAATTGTGTGTAATAAAAATAAATTACTTTAATAGTCACTATTACTTTAAACATGAGTTTATAAATTTTTCTATTAAGTTTGTTGGTTGTTAGAGATAGCTGTTCGGTTTTAACCGAAATCGAAGCCGCGATTTTTAATGCCTAAAACCGACAAAAAAACACGGTTTTAGCTTTTATTTTAATAATATGTATATTAATGCTTAAAGAAATTGCAACTTATACATAACAGCCTGCAAGAATGCAGAGGTATTTTAAAATTATTTAGATTCAAAACAAGTACTAAGAAGAAGAAATTTTGCCTGGGCCTAGCTGGGACTACTTTTATATGTATGGAATTTTATATATATATAGCAGGAACATTTTGTCGTCAAATAGAATAATTCTTCACAAAAAAAGTAAAGAAAGAATTCTTATGTGTTGCGTATGCTTTTTATACGTTTCGTTTTTTTTATTTTATTCACATCAGTCAATAAATAATACAATGTGTACAACATTTTTATTTGGTCGATTGCAACGGCCACGGTATTTAAAGTTACACTTTTTTATATTCTTGTAAACAACACTTTGATTGAGGAAAAAATAAAGTTCTAATATACTCTATAATTATATAAAAATAAATTGAAAAAAGTCAAAAAATGCCTGGCCAGGCCCAGGTATACACTTAAGGGTTTTATTAACCCTTACCTGAATTTAAATAGATAAAAAAAATGTATTACATACAAAAAAATATATGAAATATCAAGAAGTGCACGAAATGCAGTTTGATTGAGCGCACATTTTCGTAAAAGGTTTCAACAATCTTAACGCGTTGCTTAATTGTGTACCTCTGTTTGGTTGAATTTGTCAAACAGTGAAACAAAAAAATGTCAAATTAAGTTGCACAATAAACTTGACGTTAATGTGTGACTCACAATTAGCATTATGGATTATGGTTTTACCACCCTTCATTATATATATATATATTTAACAATTTAAAAATAAAATATGACACATAAAATAAATACAAAGTGACATTGTTGATTTTTGGAATAAAAGGTAAATGACGGTTGTTATCCTGAGCGTTCTATAAAATTTTGTTTCCTAACATGGGGTCTTCACCTGAGATAATATCTGATATAATATGTGAGAGAACGTCGGCAGAATGAGAGAACACGTATGTTATAAGATTTCATAATCGAATGATTCTCGTACAGTAAACTTGTGTCGTTTTTGTTCTTCTTTTTATTTTTTTCTGTTTTTTTAGTTAAACATTTTGTTTTTTTAAACACTTATCACAAGATTTTCACTATTTGCACTAAAAAACTAAACATTTTAATGAATGCGTCTAATTATTATTTTAGATGTATGTATGTATGTGTATTTTTGACAGCTCATCTTATAAGATAGTTGTTATAAGATTTCTCATAACAACTGTCTCATAATATTTATTATAATATTGATATTAACACTATTTGAGAATCTACACGTAAGATAATGCTCTCTGCGATTAAATTTGACGTTTGCTGATATAAAAATCTTATATCTTATCTCACGTGGAGACCCTGTGTATGATAAAGAAGATTTTTCGAAAAGGAAATTGGTACTATGTGGAAACTAAAAGTGGTAAAAATTTTTATCCTTTTCGTTTTGCACAAAATTACTGTATTGTATAGTACTTAAAGGCTAATAGGAACGTTTATAAATGCTGCTTGCTATTCTTTTATCATATAAACCGATACAAGTAAGTATCGATACTTTTCGAGCAATACCACATCGAGTAAAAGTATCGATACCTTAGAGGTATCGTTTCATCCCTAGATGTTTTTCCTCCTAGTTTCAAAAAGATTTCGTGTTGCTTTTTTTAATGCACTTATTTCCTTTTGTTGTTTTGTGTTTCGATATTTGTGGGAAGCTCTTTATTGGTTCAACCACACCACAATAGTGGAGAGGGTATCATGCATTTGTGCTGATGTGTGTAACACCTTTAAATATTGGTCCTAGACCCACCTAAAAGTATACCAACCAACTCAGAATCACTTTCTGAGTTGATCCAACGATGTCCGTCCGGCTGGCTGGCTGTCCATGAAATCTTGTGCACAAAGTACAGGATCAATTTTGGAGATAATTTAATAAAATTTGGCACACAGATTCTTATTGGACCAAGTCTATTGAAAATTGGCCAAATCGTAGAACCACGAGGGGAGATAGGGGGCAACCTCAGAAACTATCAAACCGATTTTAATGAAATTTAAAATAGAGATAGATCTATATTGGTACGGACACATAAGCTATGCATTTTAAACAAATTATACAACGAGGGGGAGATTTAGGGCAATATTTGCCTCTCAGAAAATATCAAACCTATTTTAATGAAATTTAAAACAGATAGATCCATATTCATGTAGCCATACACTCTAGAAAATTTGTTCTTCAAGACTGTGTAGGGAATTATATGGTCGGGCTTGACCGACTATACTTTCTTTCTTGTTTTATATTACTTTTTGGGCACATTTATGTTGTGGTGTGGTATTAAAACAAAATATATTTTTAAAAAATATACATTTTCATATTCGTATGTGTATTCTAAGTCAAATTACAGTTTTTAAAAGCTTTAATACTTTAATAGTCTTATTCCTACAATATTCCTAAAGGATATAAAAGCTTTTAAAAAATGGTTATTTGACTTAGAATACACATTCGAAAAATATAAAAATCAGCGTGCCCCAATTAGGGCAAAATGCCAGGTGCGCGGCTGGTCTGTTTTTTGCAACTAGCACTTATTGCTCAAAATTACAATATTAAAATTCTATTTTAAGATTATTTTTTTAAAGGTTTCAGGATTTTTTAAGAACAGTTTGAGTTATTATATAAAAAAAATCAGCCAAATAAAAAAATAAGTTTTTGACTTAGTA
Organism: Pollenia labialis; assembly: GCA_949318255.1. Lineage (NCBI taxonomy): Eukaryota > Metazoa > Arthropoda > Insecta > Diptera > Polleniidae > Pollenia > Pollenia labialis. The sequence goes on from OX439141.1 coordinate 113,666,751, forward strand.
TGTTTTTAAAATTTAATATTATGCAGATATTACATTTTTCAAAAAAATTATTTCTTTTCAGTTTAGGGTTTGTAGCCCCAGGTATTCTCTTTAAAATGACATTTAAATCATCTTCGTATGTCAAGTAGTTTTCGAGATATTAAAGAAATAAGCTCAACACATTCGGCTAAATCTGCGAAATTATGACATTTTGAATATGACATAACTTTTGAAAAAAAAATTTAAAATTTTTTTTTTTTCGTTCATATAAGTTTCTTATAAGATAAAAGGAACCTTCCCACCAAATTTCATTAAAATCTAAGGGGGTCGTGTCCCACTCTTGGTCGTTTTGACATGGAATTACCCATGTACAATATTTCAATGGATATATGATTCGAATACATTTGGAGTTCTTAAAGTAGTACGTGAATCTACTTCATTATTAAAAGTGTTTGAAGTTTTTTTTTCTCTATGACTGGTCTTTCAGTATTTACACTAATTAGATTTTCCTCTACTGGCTGAGGCAATTGATTTTTAGATTTGAGTTCAATTCCAAACAATTCGAACATAAGTTGTATTGAGTCTGTTTTGTTTGCGTTGCTATCATTATATCACCGTTTTAATTTAATAATATGGGATCTTATTTAATTCGTTTTTAATTCGTTATTAACTTTTCCAATTCTTTCCACCTGAAACCCACATCATTTTGTTATTTTTATACACTTGTGCATAAACGATGTCTTTTGGTTTAAATTCTCGATCTTTAGCTCCATATTTAATGTTAAATTGAGTTTCCCTTTTAATATCCCGTTGTTGTGAGAAGTATAACACGGTGATTTTGGTATTTACTTACCTTTGAGATCGTCATGTTTAATTAAGTTGGACTTAATAGCGTTTAGTGATGTAGTTTTATTGGTGTCGGTCAAGTTTCTGCCGACAATAAGCGAAGTCATGCAAGGGGCGCTGGGCGAACTGTCGGCATGGGCGAGTGATAAGGGACTGGGAGTTAATCCGGAGAAGACGGAGCTGGTTCTGTTTACTAGGAGGTACAAGGTGGATAATTTTAGGCTACCGGTACTGGGAGGTGTGGAGCTTGGACTATCGGATAGTGCTAAGTATCTGGGAGTATTTCTGGACAGCAAGCTGTCTTGGGGAAGGAATGCTCAGGTCTTTACTCTATTTCTCTATCTATTTTCTGATTCTCGGGCTGTCATTCTCTATTTCATCTACCTTTTCTTTTTCACCTTGTCTATCCTAAATGAGGCGTCGCAATGGACCATATTGGTCTCTGGGTGAAGGTGTGAAGGAAACTTCACACCAGCCTTTCTACCTACCTACCTACCTAATAGCGTTTATAGATGTTTATAGATGACTGTGAGTTAACTTCTACCATCGCTGTACCATGTTTACATTTTGGTTAGGGCCATATTCTAGATTTGAAAGTAATATCACTCGAACTTCCGAGTCTGTATGAGATTGTAGACCACAAAAAACACAAGCTCCATAAGTAATTAAATCTTCTTGAGGCATCTTGACAATTTGAAAACATTTATAACGAGTACTGAGCCGTAATTCTCTTTTAATATTTTAACTTTTTTTTGGCAGAATACAAGCATAAGAAGTCTCACTTGAGCACTGTCATCCAAATCCTTTCCCTTTACAAGAAAAATATCTTCATAGCGAACATACCAGTTATTGAATGTTGCAGACCATTACTGATCGTATCAGAAATCTGTGATGCTGTTGGCTCATTTTTCCATTAGAAGATCTTAACTGATGTGTAATGCCTTTCCTTATGTTATGCTTTGCAAATCCAAAAGTTCTAGGATTTTTTAATCTTGAGCCATATCCTCGTCGTCAATTTGTTGTGGTTTTGTATTAAAAAAAATATATTTTTAAAAATATTAACAATAAAAATAGTTTCAATTTACTTGAACTATAAAATAAGAATTAATATGAAAAATATTTGAAATGAAATTATGTACATTATTTCAATGGAATATTGAGATCCAATGCTCCTTATAAGATCGATGGGAACATATATATTCCAATGGATATATGATTTGAATACATTATGTTTAAAACAAGTAATTTAGTTTGCAAGTAACTCCAACAATTTATAAAATTGAATAAGTTTTTAACACTTAAGGCACGTTCAGTCTGATGCAATATTTGGTAGCAAACACCAAATATTTCATTAACGTTGTCTGAACACAAACTATTTTTGAGTGCCAAATAAAATAACAGCTGATTTTGAGCAAATAAAAGTATTTGCCAGCAAACAAATATTTGCCCAATGTAAACATAGTGTGAGCACAAAAAATCAAATATTTTAGAAATTTTTTTTTTCGGCCATAAACTTTTTTTTAATATGAAAAAAAAATTTCTAACTTCATTCTTAGAGATTTCGTTCAGATTTCCGTCAGACATTGCATATACTTACAGTCTGGCCGATTTCTGATCGATTTCGCATGGATATATCGGGGGGAATTTATGTACAGATATGTCCTACAGAATTCCGACGGAATTCATTCAGATTTGTCTAACGAGACTTGTTATTTTTTTAAAATAATGACAATTGTCATTCTGTTGGAAATAATTTTAATTTTATTTTATTTGTTCAAGATAAAAAGCATAAAAAAGGTACGTACGTGTAAAATTTATAATTATATACCTATTTTGCAATAAAATTATTTCTTTCAGCTATCAGTTCGAAAGCAAAACAAATCTCGGCTAACACATTAGAACTTCCCATGCCTTTTTCATTAGATTTCTGTTCGATATCTATCAGAAATGCCGACAAAAAACCAAAATTTCCCACGATATGTCTGTCAGAATTCGTGTCAACCACTTCATACGTTTTTGGGTCAGAAATCTGACAGAATTCGTATACGATTCCGACTTTTTTGCCGACGTTTCTCTCAGATATCTGAACGACGTCGGATTATTTTGCTGGCTGGGAAAATAATGAAAAAATAATAACAATTGTCACAATAGAAAAAATTATTTACAATTAGAAAAATTTTTATACAAATAATCTATTACATTCTAAAAAATTTTTTAATTTCCTGTTTTGTTTTTATACACCAAATGTCTATAATTTTGTGCTACATTTTCCGTGTCTGATTTAAAATTAATTCTTAACAATTCTGGTACTTTAATGATTTGCAACTTTTCTAGCATCAAACGTCGTTTATAATTTTTTTCTGTGTTTAAAACTGATACATTCTCAAAGTCCGGAGAATGATTTAATCTGGCACAGTGGGCTGTTAATGCTGTTTTTTGTGATGAAATATCCCTAAACTTCTGATTTGATTTGTGACCCGAGATTCTAGTTTTCAGTTTGTTCTTTGTCGTACCTACATATAGTTTGTTGCATTGTCCATTATCGTTTCCCTTACAAGGTATTTTATAAACTACATTCGACATTTCTAACTTATGTACTTTATCCTTAGTCCTAGTGAATAATTTACCAACTGTATTATATGATTTATGTGCTATTTTACATGTCCTTGTGTCGAATATTCTGGACTTTTCCAAACGTTCCGATATTTTAGGAATATATGTAAGTGATTTGTAAATTTTTGGTTCTGCAATTATATGCAAGTTGTTTGCCCTATGGTTACTGCATTGTCCGATTAAACTTGATATCTATAAGAACAAATTTTCGAGAGTGTATGCCCAGGCAGAAAAAGACAATCACCACGACGCTGTGCCGACGTTGCAGGGGATACTATCAACACCAATACAACGTACTGTTTACCAAATTTACAATGTTGTCACAATATTGAAATGATAACGCCAAATATGCGTCTTCCGACTCTTCTTTTTAGTGTTGTCACAGTACTGTAAATTTAAATTTGCAATGTTGGATTCACGAATTTAAAACGTTGTCATAACCGTATTCCGATTCTTATTTTTAATATTGTTATAAAGCCGTTAATTTAAATTTACAACAGTGTACTGATGTTGATAAACTGCAAATAACGTTCCCATACAAGGTATTTTATAAACTACATTCGACATTTCTAACTTATGTACTTTATCCTTAGTCCTAGTGAATAATTTACCAACTGTATTATATGATTTATGTGCTATTTTACATGTCCTTGTGTCGAATATTCTGGACTTTTCCAAACGTTCCGATATTTTAGGAATATATGTAAGTGATTTGTAAATTTTTGGTTCTGCAATTATATGCAAGTTGTTTGCCCTATGGTTACTGCATTGTCCTATTAAACTTGATATCAGTTCCATTGGAAAACAATTATCCCTCAAAATATCCCTAATTATTCTTAAATTCCTGTTATGAATTTATGTCACTTATTCTCAGTATTCTTTCTGTAAGATTTTTTGCAGTATTAATTATAACCCTCTTTGGATGTTTGGAGAAATAATTAATAATTCTACCAGAAGAAGTTGGTTTTTGGTACCAATCCATTAATAATTTATCCCCTTTTCTTATCAAATATGAAATATGAAAGTTTTAAGTTACACTCTTTCTCAATAGTAAATCTTATGTCCGGATGAAATGAGTAGAAAGTTTCCAAAACATTTTCTATTTCCGATTCCTCAATAATGCAAAATAAATCGTCAACATATTTTGTCATAATCCTTGGTTTAATAGTCAATTTTGCAATACAAGTATCTAATAATTTCTCCATAACTATATCCGCTATAATTGGTGATGCTGGTGATCCCATTGGAAGGCCCTTTTGTTGTACATATATGCTATTATCTAATTGAAAATATCTATTATCTATTGTACAGAATCTAAGAATACGTAAAAACATTTCCCTTTAAATTTTCGTAAATTCTTTAATTATATTCCATTTTTCCTCTATTATATCTATAGCAAGATCTATTGGTATACTCGGAAATAATGAAATCACGTCAAATGAAACCAATTTTTCATTGTTAAATAACCTAACATGTCTTATTTTATTCTTAAATTGAAGAGAATCCTTCACATTGTATTCAGAATTTTTATACCCTTCACCACAGGGGGTGAATAGGGTATATATAAGTTTGTCATTCCGTTTGTAATTTCTATAATATCGATGTTAGACCCCATAAATTATATATATTCTGGGTCCTTATGCAAAGCGAAGTTGATTTAACGATGTCCGTCTGTCTGTTGAAATGGGTTTTCCGAAGACCCCATATATGATGGGGGCCAGGTTATTGTACATTTATGTCACATATGGTCCGGAATTGTTTGCTATTGAAATTCAAAAAGATCGGTCCACAAATGGCTGAGATATGAGTTAAAAACCACGACTGCCTCATTTTTTCCCCTTTAAAGATCCAATTAGAAGCAACATAACCTTACCAACGCTGCATTACCATAACCACTGTATTACCAAAATGACATAAACATACCATACAATTTGGTTTCTACGGCCATCGTTACGATTGTGGCATTATGTTTTTGTCACGTCTAATTGGACCTTATGTCACCGCTATTTGCACCTAATTGAACATAATGCCACAGCCGTAACAATGACCGTAGAAACCAAAATGGAATTAATTTGTTAGTGTATGTTTTTTTTTTCGTTTTGGTAGTACAGTGACTATAATAATGCAGTGTTGGTAATGTGGTTTTTTGTGGTTTTTTATACCCTTTATATGAGTGGTGGAGTTTATCTTAGGGCCATTATTACAACTTAAAGTTAGCTAAAGTTAAGAAAAAGTTGATTGATAATAATGTGGTATCTGTCAAAAAGCGTCTGTTATCTGCCGGTTAACAGCTAACGTCAAGTTATGATAATGGTCCTTAATGTGTTTAATCAAGGTGAATTCATGTAAACGGTGATGTCGATATTACAACAAGTAACAACACCAAAAACACAACAATGTACTAAAAGAAACAAACAAACACACAAACATGGTACAAACCATTTTGGTGAATATAGACCACTATTACGGTTCACAACTCAAATAAGTTGAATTGTAATTTTTGTGTTATGGTTTACAACTTTGCTGAGTTGAGTTGACACAACTGAGTTGAGTTGTGAAACCTAAAACGGGCCATATTTCATTTAAATGATACTATTCAAACAACGTTCGTTTATGGTTCAGTCGTCTAGAAACTGTGAGTCCTCTGGTTCAAATCTTGGTTTTTCAAAGAGAATTTTTTTTTAATTTTTATGTTCTAAAAACGATTGTAAAAAATATTTACCAGTTTTAGATTTTTGTATATATGTATATGTAAAAATTATTTAGTTTTTGTCTAGTTGCTCTGTATTCTGCTCGCACAATGGTGAAGGGTATATAAGATTTGGTACAGCCGAATATAGCACTCTTACTTGTTTAAGAACAGTTTGAGATATTATATAAAAACAAATCAGCCAAATAAAAAAAAGGTTTTTGACTTAGTCCCTTTTTAAAATTTAATATTTTGCAGATACATATTACATTTTACAAAAAAATTATTTCTTTTCAGTATATGGTTTGTAGTCCCAAGTATTCTCATTAAAATGACATTTAAATCATCTTCGTATGTCAAGTAGTTTTCGGGATATGAAAGAAATAAGCTCAGCACATTCGGCTAAATCTGCGAAATTATGACATTTTGAATATGACATAACTTTTGAAAAAAAAATTTAAAAATTTTTTTCGGTTCATATATGTTCCTTATAAGATAAAAGGAACCTTCTTACCAAATTTCATTACAATCGGAAGAGGTCGTGTCCCACTCTTGGTCGTTTTGACATGGAATTACCCACATAATTTCTTTTCAAATATTTTTCATATTCACTCTTATTTATCGTTCAAGTTATTTAAAACTATTTTTAATTGTTAATATTTTTTAAAAAATAGAATTTGGGAAATTATTTCTCATGGTGAGTAACATTTATTATATACATTTTTATATTTTTCGAATGTGTATTCTAAGTCAAATAACAATTTTTTAAAAGCTTTTATATCCTTTAGGAATATTATAGGAATAAGACTATTAAAGTATAAAAGCTTTTAAAAACTGTAATTTGACTTAGAATACACATACGAGTATGAAAAAGGTTTTTTTTAAAATATATATTTTGTAATGTGCCCAAAAAGTAATATAAAACAAGAAAGTATAGTCGGTCAAGCCCGACCATATGATTAACTACACAGTCTATAAGAACAAATTTTCGAGAGTGTATGCCCAGGCAGAAAAAGACAATCACCACGACGCTGTGCCGACGTTGCAGGGGATACTATCAACACCAATACAACGTACTGTTTACCAAATTTACAATGTTGTCACAATATTGAAATGATAACGCCAAATGTGCGTCTTCCGACTCTTCTTTTTAGTGTTGTCACAGTACTGTAAATTTAAATTTGCAATGTTGGATTCACGAATTTAAAACGTTGTCATAACCGTATTCCGATTCTTATTTTCAATATTGTTATAAAGCCGTTAATTTAAATTTACAACAGTGTACTGATGTTGATAAACTGCAAATAACGTTCCCATACAATGTTGCAAATTTGCAATTTTTGTACCCATGCAATACCTCTTAAATAAGAAAAGGTTTTAAAAATTAAGTTTGATTTAGCAAACTAATTTCTACTTTTTCTTCCAAAATTCCGGAATCAAGAGCTTGTTTTTCTTTTGTAAATATATGTGGGTTTAAAATTACAACAACCCATCCTGTAATAGTCACAGAAATTGTGGGTAAACAATTTTCCCAAATCAAACCTAATGAAATTTTTTTAAAAGGTACCATTTTTCTTGAAATCAAAGAATTTTTTGAATATCTGCTTTCATCAAAAGAAATTGGATTGTATAACGTCAAAAAAACTTGACAAAAATATTATCGAGTTTAATATACATACATACAGTTGAACAAAAATGTATTCTTACTAAATTTTATGATGAAATAATAGCTATTACTATTTTACATTAATAATTAAATATAATGTAACTACATAAATTCGCTAAATAAACAAGCAAAAATTTGTATATTTCCTTACCTAAAATAGTTTTTGTGTTTTCATTTTAATACGACACTATTAAATTAAGACTGAAATTTTGTATATACAGCGTTGTAGCGGTATAGAATTATTGTTAACACGGTATTAGGAATTAAAGGTTTAATTCTTGTATATACAGTGTTGTAGCAGGTATAGTTTTTTGGTAAATACGACTTTAAAAAACTAAGGTCGTATATTTGTGTTGAATCTTTTTTAAAACGGTATTTAAAAAATAAGGTTGTAAGTTTGTATATACAGTGTTGTGATGGTACCATATTATTGGTAGAGTCACAATTTTGTATTTACAGGGTTGTGGCGGTACAAAATATTTTGAAGAGTCGTAATTTCTGCCTGGGTGGCTACATGAATATGGATCTATCTATGTTTTAAATTTCATTAAAATAGGTTTGATATTTTCTGAGAGGCAAATATTGCCCTTAATCTCCCCTCGTTGTTTAATTTGTTTAAAAATGCATAGCTTATGTGCCCGTACCAATATAGATCTATCTCTATTTTAAATTTCATTTAAATCGGTTTGATAGTTTCTGAGGTTGCCCCCTATCTCCCCTAGTGGTCCTACGATTTGGCCAATTTTCAATAGACTTGGTGCATGTGACAATAAGAATCTGTGTGCCAAATTTTATTAAATTATCTCCAAAATTGATCCTGTACTTTGCGCACAAGGTTACATGAACAGCCAGCCAGCCGGACGGACATCGTTCGATCAACTCAGAAAGTGATTCTGAGTTGGTTGGTATACTTTTAGGTGGGTCTAGGACCAATATTTAATGGTGTTACACACATTAGCACAAATGCATGATACCCTCTCCACTATTGTGGTGTGGTTGAACCAATAAAGAGCTTCCCACAAATATCGAAACACAAAACAACAAAAGGAAATAAGTGCATTAAAAAAAGCAACACGAAATCTTTTTGAAACTAGGAGGAAAAACATCCCAAATCACAGTAATTTTTGTACCTTTATTTTAATAGCGTCGTCATATGACGACACTTATTTTCTTGAAAACTAGGACCGATATTACAGTTCTCTTTTCAAATAGATATTAAAGCTATCCTAGACATGCAGTGAATCGGAGGATTATTTCATAAACCGGGAGACTTCGCGTTAAGGCTTGTTGACACTATTATACTTTGTAAACTAGACTTTATTTGTACTAAAGGATTTTTTTTAGTACAAATCTTTAAAGTTTGGCAAAAATGTCTTAAGTCAGAAGTAAAGTTATTCGTAATGTTAAATGTAAAATTATTTAATTGACTTATCTATTTATTATATCTTCACCACAAAAGTGTTCCCAACAATTTTAATGAAGAGCAATTCCATATGAAAGCGATCACCTTTTGGACGACCCCTCTCCGATTTTAAAATAAATAGTCTCAATCGATTGCCCAGCAAAAAATAATGTACCTACATTTTTTTTTTTTTTTTATAGTGACTGGTTTAGTGGTGGTGTACACCACTGTCATGTGACAAAATTGAAGAATTCTTCATAAGGGACCTCATTGAAAGTTGTTTAAAAAAACTACTAAAGCGATCGCAACGAGTGATAGCTCGTTGGAAAGGTATTGAATCCGGCTTTAATTGAAAAATAAAATTTTCCTAATTTTTCTTAGAAATTTACCTTTAAATTTTCCCATGAAAATTAAATTTTCCGATTTTCCACAGAAGCTCCTAAATTTTCCGGCTAATTTTTTTTTTTTGGATTCCTCATAATGTTTGCTTTAAGAATCAGCAATAAAAAAATGGGCCCCGACTCCTTGTTTGGACAGGAGAAGAGCATTTAAGAGACCACCTTGTTAAAAATACATTTTAAAAATTATTTTACAGTTAAAAATACATTTATGAAGAAAAAATCTTTCTTATTTTGCTGCTTATACTTTATTACAATATTTATTAAAAATTTCAATTGTCTTGGCATCATTAAAAAAGTAACTTTAAATTTAGCACTTCGGCAGACGAAGAGTACCGCTTTACATTAATTGACATATCAAAAATATTTGGTATGAAGCAATGAAACTTTTGCGTTCCTTATATAGTCTCAATCGATTGCCCAGCAAAAAATAATGTACCTACATTTTTTTTTTTTTTTTATAGTGACTGGTTTAGTGGTGGTGTACACCACTGTCATGTGACAAAATTGAAGAATTCTTCATAAGGGACCTCATTGAAAGTTGTTTAAAAAAACTACTAAAGCGATCGCAACGAGTGATAGCTCGTTGGAAAGGTATTGAATCCGGCTTTAATTGAAAAATAAAATTTTCCTAATTTTTCTTAGAAATTTACCTTTAAATTTTCCCATGAAAATTAAATTTTCCGATTTTCCACAGAAGCTCCTAAATTTTCCGGCTAATTTTTTTTTTTTGGATTCCTCATAATGTTTGCTTTAAGAATCAGCAATAAAAAAATGGGCCCCGACTCCTTGTTTGGACAGGAGAAGAGCATTTAAGAGACCACCTTGTTAAAAATACATTTTAAAAATTATTTTACAGTTAAAAATACATTTATGAAGAAAAAATCTTTCTTATTTTGCTGCTTATACTTTATTACAATATTTATTAAAAATTTCAATTGTCTTGGCATCATTAAAAAAGTAACTTTAAATTTAGCACTTCGGCAGACGAAGAGTACCGCTTTACATTAATTGACATATCAAAAATATTTGGTATGAAGCAATGAAACTTTTGCGTTCCAGTTATAGTTTTGACATTATTATATCTGTTTTGAATTCGTCGCTCCATGGCATCGTGTTCTTTTTGAGTGCATAAAACTGTGTTAATGGCAATTTCCTTGCTTTGAATCCACGAAAACAAATGTTGTACATTTAAGATCTGGTCAGTATATGGCCTTTGCAAACTTGCCTTAGTCGCCATGCGTTTTAGGGTTCCCCCTAACGCATCGCATGGGCCCTTACCGTGGGACGTCGCGAAAAAGTGCCACTCGACCTTGCAGTTTTGTTCTTCTTCAATTATGCAAAAATTGTAAAAATTTTTTTTATTCTTGTACTGAGAAGCCGCGCCGTCTGAGAAAAACGTTACTTTGTCGATTGCATAGAATTTGGATCTTAAGAATTCAAACAGTTTCATTTGAAATAAATAAACGGACACATAATTATGAGCTAAACTCTCCGCGACAACAACAAGGCTTACGGTCTGTAGTTCGTTATCTTCGTTTTTGAAATAAATGCAAAAAGGATGCACCGTGCACTGGTCGTTTGCCCAGTGATAAGCCTGAATTTCATCCTGAACGAGAAAAGTGTAATTCTCGGCAAAGTCGCTTATCACAATGAATTCATTTTGGGCTAATTTCTCCTTACTTTCCTTTAGAAATTTCGATTGCATCTCGGATATGAAATGGTGCGCCTTCAGTTCATTCAACTTGAATCCGAATTCCTCGATGAATTCCGGAATCTGCTTTACCAAGTTCTCAAGGGAACATCTGCCGCTGCTAATTATCCACTGTTTGAAATGCACCTCCTGAATTAACAGCTGTTCAAACTTTTCCGCCAAATATTGCTCTAGCTCGTCAATCTTCGGACAATTGTCGCATTTGGACAGATGACAATTTTCCGTGGGATATGCGCACAACGACTTCGACAGGAGGTCCCTATATGTTTCAATTTCACCGTGAAATACTTTCAATTTCTTGCATGGAAAGAAAATTAATTTGATGTTTTGATGAAACATGCAAACGCAGACTGAATGCGTTCCGTGCCTGTCTAATGCCATCACGCATTCTTTTGGTCGTAGGATGGCAAACTTAGAAAATCCCACTTTTTCCGCTGGGTATTTCTCATTGAACTGATGGTATGCTTCGGATAGATTACATAATAATAATCTGCGCTGCTTGTGTACTTTTTATCCATCTTCACGTGTGATAACATAGTCACGTGTACCTGGGCAGGCGCGGCTGTTGTCATCATTGCAGTAAAAATCTTGAATCAATTTCACCGTTGCTTCGCTGAGGGTCCTTGAGCCAAATTTCTTGGTGGGAGTCGCCAATATGCCCTTCTGTCGAACTAATTCTTTGCTTCTTCTCGCGATGTAAAAAGATGTTTGAAACTGTTCAGAAATCTTGCGTATAGACCATGATTGAGGCAGCACAGATAAAATGAGATATTTCTCCGGAAAAGTGGTCGCTAAATTGAATTTTCTTTTCAACTGCTCAATCATTTGTTTGCCGTCATCAACGTCATCTGCTTGACTGCATTCGTTATCAGAGCCTTCATCAAATATTGTCGCGATTGCACTCATAACCTTGCCTTTTTTCTCTTTCCTGTATGTTTCACTTCGCAACTTTCTTTTTCTAATAGGCGTTTCACCTAAAGTGGTAATAGCCTCATTCAAAGGACTCAAAGACATATTGACCATCGGAATGTCTGCCTCACTATCAGATGAAACATTTTGTTCACTTGTCATTTCACTCTCGGATTGTGGCTGCATTTGTTTCAATGCATTTGCTTGTTGAGACAAATCGATTTTACACTTGGGGCAAATGAATTCTGCTTCTTCACCGTATTGTATATTTAATTCATTTATGTATCGCTTCGAAACACCAGTTAATTTTAATACTTTTATCTTTTTTTGGAACGATGTCCACTCTTGTTAAACGGATTACAGCAAAATTTATTCATTTTACTTTAAATTGTCTTTACAGCTTCACTCTTTACTTTACAAAAAAAACACTTTAACACTTTCACGTTTAGTATTCAACTGAAATTTGACTCAGAGTGTGTGAAGTATTTATATTTATTTTTTGGTAAAAAATAGGTAAAAAAAATAAGCGATATTTGCTTTTCTTTAATAGGAAAATTTGCGTGAACTACTGGTCATAAAAATGTTTTTTAAAGAGGGACTTAATTGGTTACTGCCAATAAGCCGACCACAGGTCATAAAATGTTTTGCAAATTTTTTAAATTACCAGGTAATAAATATTTCGCCATATTTATGGAAAATCCGTGTTTTATGACTTGTTTCTGCACGTGTCATTTTAGGCGAAATATTTAAAGTTACTTTAATTTTATAATGATGCCAAGACAATTGAAATTTTTAATAAATATTGTAATTAAGTATAAGCAGCAAAATAAGAAAGATTTTTTCTTCATAAATGTATTTTTAACTGTAAAATAATTTTTAAAATGTATTTTTAACAAGGTGGTCTCTTAAATGCTCTTCTCCTGTCCAAACAAGGAGTCGGGGCCCATTTGCTGATTCTTAAAGCAAAAATTATGAGGAATCCAAAAAAAAAAATTAGCCGGAAAATTTAGGAGCTTCTGTGGAAAATCGGAAAATTTAATTTTCATGGGAAAATTTAAAGGTAAATTTCTAAGAAAAATTAGGAAAATTTTATTTTTCAATTAAAGCCTGAATACCTTTCCAACGAGCTATCACTCGTTGCGATCGCTTTAGTAGTTTTTTTTTAAAACAACTTTCAATGAGGTCCCTTATGAAGAATTCTTCAATTTTGTCACATGACAGTGGTGTACACCACCACTAAACCAGTCACTATAAAAAAAAAAAAAATATGTAGGTACATTATTTTTTGCTGGGCAATCGATTGAGACCTATTTATTTTAAAATAGGAGAGGGGTCGTCCAAAAATTTGCCAATTTTGATCGTTTTCATATGGAATTGCTCTGAAATTTAAAACATAGATAGGACCATATTTATATGGACACATAAACTTTTATTTTTTTAATTTTCAAAAAATATCAAACGTATTTTAATGAAATTTAAAACATAGATAGATCCATATTTGTATGAACACATAAAGTTTCGGCCAATTAAAATTAAATTTCCTGAAGATGCTAACCAAAGGTTAGCGAAATATCGAAAATAAATAATTTAATATTAAAAAGACCTTGAGCTTAATTTGAAAAATAAAACAGTTAATCAATATTTCGTTGCGAATCCTTTATTTTGGGTGACACACCCACATGTTTTAGGCATAGAGGATATTAAATTATCTATATATATAAAAGTGAATGTATGTATATATATTTGTATGTATATATATATATTTGTGCCTTATAGGAGGTCAAACCACTTGACCGATGGCCTTGAAATTTTCACAGCATGTAACTGTGACCCTGGAAGATACATTAGGCTATATAACATTGTGACTGGGCAAAGGGGCGATGCCCATGAACAGAAATACGTTTAATTAAAAAAGTGGCCGTGGCCCCCTTTATAGAAAAAGTAAAAAACGTTATATCTAATAAACTATTAAGGGAAATCACGATGGGTAGTGCAAAGTGTGCAAACGATGCAAATCTATTTTACTTCGTTTGCACTAAAAAAACCATGAGCAAGATTAGTAGTGCATATTTGCTACGTTGCAAACAAATGTAAACAATAAAATTTGACATATGGAGCGCCATATTGTTTTAAAGAAAACTTATAAATTCAACACTTTCGTAGGTTTTATTATAAAATAGAGAATTAAATTTAAGTTAAATAAAAAGGAAAAAATTATTTTAATTTGCTTGTGTATAATTGTAAACAAATGCAGATTTTTTGCAGTGCTGCCAGAAGTTTTTAGTGTTGCCAGAATAAATTTTAAGAAAAATAGCACATTTGCACAAACAATAAAAGTGGTATGCTCACGATCAATCATAATATGCACTGCAAATATACACATTGCAAATTTGCACAATGACCATCGTGATTACCCTTACTGAACCGATCGTCATCAAATTTTCACAGAAGGCTATTGTTCTCAATTAATGAGTCGATGGGTTCAAAAAGGTGTGATTGGACAAATAGGCGATGCCACGCCCATACAACCGAAAATTTTAAATCAATAAATCTCAGGAACCACATGAACCGATTTTCCTGAAATTTTTACAGTAACATCACGTGAGCTAAAAATAAAATAGGCTACTTATTTTTTCGATAGGGGCAGGGGAATTGGTACCCCCCATTGGATGCCAATATTAAATATGGCATATCTTAAGAGCAGCTGCACGCATTTTGTTGAACTTTTGGAAGTAGGATCTTCTGAGCGCCAAAATTGAAACAAAGTAGCATCGTTGGAAGTGGTACCCCCCATAGGAAGTCAATTTTTAATATCGCATATCTTAAGAACTGTTATAGTGAGAATGTTCAAACTTTGTAGAAGTCACTCTTATGGTATACTACACTTTATAAAATAATAATAAAGCGGGTAGGCGCAGAGGGGGAAATACCTCCCATCGGATTTTTTTTTTTTTTTTTAAATTTATTTACAAATTAATTCATTTACAATTTTTGGTCTCAGCGCCTTAAAGGCATTGTTGAGACAATTTTGCATAATATTATTTTCCATAAAAATTATATGTTGAATACAGAAAAAAAGAAAAACAAAAAAAATATGTATTTCAAAAAGTTAATTAAATTAATTTGAGATCATTTAAATCGATAACATTATATAAAAAGTTCATTTATATATATAAGAAGTGTTTTAAAGACGGAAATTCTATTTTCATTTTTTAAAATTAGGGGTAATTTATTAAATTCACGACTACCCATATTCCACGCGCTGTTTGGTAGTTTCCCACCTACAAGGCGATTTTTAAGTCTTCATTATTTCTTGTATTTATCACATGAATGTTCCTCATGAACTGTATAGTGTGATGTCCAATATTGTGCAGAATTCGTATGTGAGAATTTGCATCCTGTAAATACCATAAATGGGCAAAACTGTTTGACATTTATCAATATATAACAATGTAGTTGGGTATGTTATTGGCAGATTGTAGACAGTCTTTAGAGCTTTATTTTGCATGCGTTGAAGGGCTTTAAATTCATTACTCTTTTTATAACCAAAACAAATGGTTAAATAATTCAAATGGCTTTGAATTAGGGCATTATAGACTGAAAGTTTAGTATCTTTATCAAACTTATTTTTGAATTTATACAAAATACCAACCGCTTGATCTGTTTTTTTTTCTTGAAAATTGTAGGTGTTCATTCCAAGCGAGATTGCTTTGTAAAATTATACCCAAGTAGTTTATGCTACTGGTTTCAAAAATTTCTCTACCATCGGCAAACACTGAAAAGGTGTTAGTTTGACGGGTGGGCCTAAATCTTAGTAACTGGGTTTTATCTACGTTTAAAACAAGTTTGTTTATCCGTGCAAACTCAGATATCAAAGCTGCATCACGTTCCATGTAAGCTCTTACTACCGTCTCGTGCTTTCATATATGGATAAAATAAGCAAATATCATCCGCATACATAAATATGTTACCAGTAAGATCAAGGTTATGTAAGTCATTGAGAAAAATGGTAAACAACAAGGGCCCGAGTACACTACCCTGAGGAACTCCATATGAAACTGCAAGTAATAAGCGTTTAACTTCACCAATTTGTACAAACTGCTGCCGTTTAGTTAAATAACTCTGCAATAAGAGCAAGTCCTTCCCGCAAATACAGTAGAATTTTAGTTTTTGAAGCAAAATATTATAATCTATGAGGTCAAAAGCTTTGCTTAAATCATACAAAATGCCAGCTACGCCGCTTTGTCCTTCATCCAAACTTTTACAAATGAAATTAACAACATTAACGACTGCTTCTTCTGTTCCACATCCTTTTCTGAAACCATATTGAAAGTTGTTAAGTAAATTATTGCTATACATATGCGATGAAATTAAATATCGCTCAACTGAAGAACTATTATAGGGAGAGTCTTCAAACGTGGTTATAGCTACTATTATGGTAAACTACAAATAAATACTCTTCAAGAAACATAATGGCGTTATCACGCATAATGCCTACCACCAGCGGTCCAAAATACTTGCAAAGAAAATTGCTGAACGGAGTAGTGAAAAATATTATACTCCTTCTATTCATAAAAAATAAAATAAGTTTGAAATGTGTTTTAAGGCCAAATTTTTCTTAAAATAAAATCTCATAATATTGTAACATTAGCTTTAATAATTATAAAAACACAAAACAATAACGATCAACAATATTTCTTTTCATTTCAGTTAAAAAATGCGCATTGAAAATTACTTATCTAAGCTTGCAAGACCTTCAAACTAAAAAAATAGGTTGACATCTCTGTAAGTAAGAAAAGAGAATGTTTACACCTATCAAAAACTTTATAACATACATACAAAAGAATGCAAGTGGTAATTCAATATTTGGTGGAAATACTGGAAACGAAGAATCAGCAAAAATGGAAACAGAAAATATGGAGGCAGTAACAGAAAACGTAGATATGAAAACGGAAAGTAATATTCCGCATGAAATCGAAAAAAATGAAAATTCTGTTACAAATAAAGAAGAAGCTGAAGAAAACAAATGCGATGAATCCCATGATTCTAGTACAGATATAAAAAGCCCTGAAACAAAAACTACCAATTTAATAACAACGTCAACCATATCCACAGAAAATTCCTGTGAATTTGAAGATGAAGACATAGAGGCACAAATCGAAAGAAGTATTATGTTGAAAAAACCAGTGAAAGTTTCAGCCACAAGTGGTAGTGAAATTCTAGAAGTGAAAAAATCTTTAAACACTAGTAGTGCTATTGTTATTAGTCATGATTATAATCGTAATCAGGCCTTAAGTCCAATAGATGATGAATTAGATGATTTTAGGAATGACCCAATGGAAGTATTGGGCACCATTTCATCACCTTGTTCTAATCAACAAGCTGATGAGTTTTGTTCGGTGGGAAGTGCAGAAGAAGCTTTCGAAAGAGATGTGTCAATAATAGATGATATACAAACCAAGGAGGAAGAAGAAATTGATAAAAATAATACGCAAGACGGACAAATAATAGATTCCGATGTAGAATTAGACGAAAACAAAGATGTTGAAACCGAAAATGAACAAAATGATGCCATCGATGTTGATGATGATTATGAAGACGATGAGGATGAAGAAGAGCCATTCTTAGATTTGGATAATTTTAAAAGTAAGTGGTATTAGAGAAATAAATATGATTGTATTAAATAATAAGCATAATAATTTAATTTTGGATTTTTGCTGTTAAACTATATTTTCAGACAGCAATGTAATTGTTTTAGATGAAGTGGATCTAAATGCTTCTACGACTTCTATCGATACAAACAATACTGCGGACGATCCTTTGTCTATAGCCAGTGAAGAGCAAGAAGCTTTTATTGCCGATAAAGCTGCTGCTTTAGAAAAATTGAATTTACTCAATAATTCACAGAACTCACAAGATGATGATACCAGAACAACCACCGAAGATGATTTACTGTGGCTAAAAACTGATTTAGAAGATAATCAACCATCTTGCAGTAGTAAAGAGTTGCTCAAGGATAATGCATCGGAAGTAACACCTGAAAAGGAAGAACGTAATGGTGAGGGTTCAGATTCTGGTTTAGGAAGCGAAACCTCCGCTTTACACTCCACCACCACAAGTATTACTGATACTAGCCAATTAAACATAACATCAGCGACACCCATTCAGACTCCTAATCAGATAAAAATAAAAGAAAAGGATAACACAAATGTGCTAGAATTAACAAAACCACTACCAAAGAACCTCAAATCAAATTTAAAACGACGTTTGGAAGTTGATGATGTAGTAGAAGGTTTTGGCACTTTATCATCTACGATTTCTTCAGTTTGTGATCATAGTTCTCTAATTGTCAGTATACAAAAGAAACCAAAGCGTTCAATTAATTTTGATACGGTACAAGTCTATTATTTTCCTCGACAACAGGGCTTTAGTTGTATACCTTCTGCGGGTGGTTGTACTTTGGGCATGGGAGCCAGACACGTGGCTTTAAAAACTTTAACATTAGCTGAACATGCAGCCGAGCTGCGAAGAGCTCATCGAATGCAGTTACAGGAAATAAGTCCTAGAGGAAGCTCAAGCGATGACAGCGAGGAATCCGAGGAAGACTATTTGAGTGAGGGTAGTGGCTCTGATTTAGATGGTGAAAGTAATGGTTTTCTACAGCCAGTGTCGCCGAAACAGCGAAGAGCTTTGCTAAAGGCTGCTGGTATACGTAAAATAGATCCAAGTGAAAAGGCTGAATGCCGTAATATACGCAATAGTCGAGAGGTTTGTGGTTGTTCTTGTCGTGATTTTTGTGATCCCGAAACATGTGCTTGTTCTCAATCTGGCATCAAATGCCAAGTTGATCGTGATATGTTTCCTTGTGGCTGCTCTCGTGATGCCTGTGGCAATACGATTGGACGTGTGGAATTTAATCCGACTCGTGTTCGCACACATTACATACACACTCTAATGCGCTTGGAAATGGAAAATCGTCAACAACAAAATCCTTATTCTTCTGCCGTTGCCTCACCTATGCAACCAACTCCTTCCTCGTATTATCAAACCCACTTGCAACCGCAATCGAATTATAGTTCGGGTTATGCATCACCGGCCTACAACACTGCCTCCGAACTGCATCCACAAACGGCTACCAATCCATTCTATCACTCGCAAGCACCTTCCACGTCCAACGGTCTGTATGGACAACAAAATTCATTGGAAATTACACACAATGGTAGTGCAACTAACACTACATCTTCATCCCAGTATGGTGTTGATAGTTTGGATACAGGTCTTTATAGTGGAACCACTATAGCTACGCCATCTTATGGGGAACTAATGCCAGTGTCTACGTATCATTATGGAAATGTGCAAACACAAGTGAGTTTAACAAATAAACAAAAAATGACTTCAATAAGTTAATTATGTTTTCTAATAATTTTTACAGGCATCTCCTTACAATTCTTATCACAATACCCCTTATATTAATGGAAACAGTAACACCACATCCCTTGTCATACCTAACACCTATAGCTCGTGTGCTGTACCTTCTATACCACCCTATGGCACAGCTACAACAACAGAAGCTTCAGGAGTCTATCATAGTGTAAGTAGTTTAACAAGTCTAGAGACTACAACAGCTCCCTCTTGTATTGTTAACGGTACGACATCATTGGAAAATGATCCTAGTGCAAGTTTTATAAGCCTTTCCACACCTTTGGCCAGTTCCTCAAGACTATCGCAAATAAATGATTTACTACAACACAATCGTAATGCAACAACAGCCTTAGTGGCTGTTTCACAAAGCGACGGAGCAACAGATAACAACGTTACATCAACAGCGTGTACAACACAGGTTAATGATAGCGTTAGCAATTTGCCAGCAACAAGCTCATCGATTAATACACCACCTATAGATAATGCACACAAGAATTGCATGGCTTATGAAGAATTAGTGCAACCTTTAAACCCGGCGCATAGTGTGGCAGTTATTGAACATAACAATAACAGTGGACCAGTTAAACTAACAACACCAACACTACTATCAGTAGCAGAAACAGAAAATTTAACAAAAAACGTTAAAGAAACATCAACAACTTCATTATTAAATACAGAGTTTTTACCAACAAGTTCTTCATTGTGTAATGATAACAAAGATAACACCACAGTGGCGGTAAGCGCAACTACAAAACCTACAACTATAGAAGTGGCTGCTGGCATCTAAATTAGCCAGTTTATTTTTCAAAAAAGCAAATAAAACACAAGCAAAGTTTATAAATTAAATATTTAGTTAAGCTTCAATTTAAATGACATAAGTACATATCGAGCCCTAACCGCGAAAATAGTGTAAGCGCCAAAAATCAAATTTTACAGGAGAGAGCTTTTTTATTTTATTTCATATAAATTTTGTATGGAATTTGTCGCTTACAATAAAATTGTTCTTGCTATAAAATCGTAACGGTACCTTATGTGACCATGACATTTTAGGAGATGATTCAAGTGTTGCCAATAAAGTCATTTATTAAAAAAACGAAAACTAAAATTTATGTCGCTTACACTATTTTCGCGGTTAGGGCTCGATATAAATCGTCACCTTAAATGCAAAGGGACTTAACTATACCAAAATTTAATAGTTAATTGTTTGTCGTTGGTTCTATCCAATTATACATACATAATTCTGTAATTTATGCAAAATGTGAAAAGAATGCAAAAATAACTTTATTAATTTAGATTTTTTAATGGTTTTTGCTTCGACTACAAAATTTAAACTTAGTTACGCCCGTTTGCATTTAGTATGACTAAATACATAAATATAGAGAAGTAAGCGTTCAACCATAGTAAGTATACAACAAAATATTAAAAAAATTACAGCATCTTAAAAAGAAAACCACAAAAACAAAACTAATCTAAGCAAAATATAATCAAATTTATAGCGTTTTTTAAAACAACATTTAAACTGGAAACATAAAAATATCTCACCATGCATATATACACATTAATACAGATTGTAATATTGTCAGCAGAAAAACTAGAAAATATTTAATTTTTTATTATTATTTTTTTTATTTTTTTATTCTTAATCGAATTTTATAAACATATATATTAATACCTATAAAGAATTTTATTCAATTTTTTTTTTTTTTTTTTTTTTTAGAAAAAAAAAAACGTTTATGGTGTTTATAAGTAGCTTATTTCTGCACAAAAAATGTGTTTACTTGATGCTTTATTTTTTTGTTTATTCAAATTTTAAATTACACAGGACGACATTAAAAATTTTTGCCTCCTCTTTCAGCCGTAATCCGGAGTCAAAGTTTGGTCCAATTAAAATAAGTTATATCGCGTTTGAAAGGATACTAAATTACCCTAAATAGTGGCTTAATGGCTTTGTTCGGATAAAAAATGCTTGAGTTATAGTGGAAGATTTTATATTCGAATTAAGCATGACAAAAACCACAAGAATCAGTTGGATTGATACAAAAATACTTTTAAAAGGTTTTTAAATGTCGACCTGTGTTGTTAAACACTTGCAATTTTATTTTGAATGCATACCTCGTTTCTGAGTTCTGTTTGTGGTCTTTTATATTCATAGGTTCGAAAGAAAGAGCTTCTTAGTTCTTTTAACAAATTATAATTTAACAATACAGAATCAGCCCAATTATGAATAAAATTCCCCGGGAGTTTTCTACCTTCTCCTATTTTTCCTATGTAAATTCAATTGTAAAAATGGTAAAAGGAAAACAACTCCCAGGGAATTTGTATTTATAATTGTGCTGAGTAACTTATTTGGCATTTCAGTTCCTATTGAATAATTATTTGCTTAATTTTTAAAGCTTGAATTCAAAAAGAGTTAATAACCAGATGAATTTATTCCTTTTGGAAGTTGAATTACGTTAAATGATTCAAATTTGTTTGAATGCAATATAGCAGACAATGCACATAAATTAAAATGAATTATAAACCACATTAACCTATTATCTGGATATTATGTAGACTTGAATTAAAATCGAGCTGCAGTCTAGGATGGATTACAAATATTTCGATTTAAAAGGCAACGTATATACAAATTTAAAAATCACAGTGTAAAATATACCAATAATTCCAAAATGATCCTATTTTCTCAATTCTTAAAAAATAGTGGATTATTACCAAGATTTCTTATCAAAACTTGTTTAGTATTTGGAAGAAACACAATTTTCTTATCAGTGATGCCAAAATACAGTTAATTCCATATCTATAAACAAAAGAAGCTAACCGCTTCTTGTCTCGATACATATAACTTTCATTTCTAAATAACTTTTACAACATTATATTCTTTCTGTTAAGATATAAGATATTTTCATTAAATACCTTCTAATTTTAAAACTTTCTCACTTCGCTCATTATGCTGGGTACAGACAGTGCAATCTACATGCAATCCGTTTCAATGCAACCTCAAAATATCAAAGTGTTTTGATGTTGATGCAATCTGGAATGAATGCAAAATGAATGAAAATTAATTTATTTTGCTAGATTGCGTAAATGCATTGCATTGTGTATACCCAGCATTAGAAATCGAAATACAATTAGGCAGTATACGAATTGTTCTATTGTGCCAAATTGGTTATATATGTAATAATTTTATGCACTTCATGTTTAAATATTAAATGGCAATACAAATATGTTATCTTCGTATGTATTTTCAGTGTGATTTTTTCAGCTGGTTTTTGTGTACAATTTTAAATTATTTTTTTTTTTATTTACGTAATATAAAAACATATATTTTTTGTCATTTAATTTTGACATTTACACTAATTTATCATATAAAAATACAACAGGCGGTTCACAACAGTACTTTTTAGCCTCAAATAGTACTTTTGTACTTTGCACTTTAATAAAAGAAAGATTTTAAGGGTATTCACGTCACAAGTTGCACCCTTGCAAAAACGCAAAAGTGCAAACACAACAACAACCACAAAGAAAATTATTTACGCACAACTAATTGTCTGTGTGGTTGTTGTTATATTTTTGCACTTTTGCTTTTTCGCAAGGGTGCAACTTGTTTATTTTTTCGAATTTTAATACTGTACACAATAACTTTCTTTTGTGTTTTTTTTTTGAAGTTTTATGTTATTTTTTTTTTAACTTTTGGTTTGATTTTGTTAAACTTAAACATTTTTAATTAAAAAATATTTTGAATGAATATCTTAAAAGTTGTATACATATATGTACTAACATTTATTTGGAAAGTATGAATTTTCGAACTGTAATGTAACATTCTTAAGGCCAAGGTATATTTACACAAGGTAGACTCATTTGGGAGTGTAGTCATGCTGCTCTATAAAAATAGCCGAGTGGAACCGAATTGTCAAAATTGTACAAATGTACATGTACAAATTCTGGCTCATATACACGAAATATGACATTGGTCTTCCAACTTAGGTAAAAAGCTGACAAACATATGGGCCAACGAGTTTACCTTGTGTAAATATACCTTGCTGAAGGCCTTTTCATAAAAAATATTCTGTTTTAAGAACAGGAGCGCAAAAACAAAATTTGTTTTAAATGTATGGTAAACAAACGAGTTTTGTGGTTGTGATTTAGAAAAGGGCAAATATATAAATTTTCATAGAAAATACGTTTTATAAAACTGAAATATTTTTTTTTATAAAAAGGATTTAAAATTTTAATGTTTTTTCCTTCTCGAATTTAAGGCCCCTATTACGGTTTACAACTCAACTCAGTTGATTTGTAATTAAGACAACTAGTTGTGATCAGTTGTAATTTTTGTTATGTATGTTTGTGTACACCGCAATATAGCAAAGTTGTAAATCATAATACAAAAATTAAGAAATTAGAACTCAACTGAGTTGAGTTGTAAACCGTAATAGTGGCCTAAGTTTCATGTAATTTTACTACAATTTGATTCTTTAATCCTTTAATTTTTATACAAAAAAAGTAACCTTTATTAACCTTATTATAACCCAAAAATAAAAACGTATTTAAAAACTTGTAAATTATTTAAAAAAA
Source organism: Pollenia labialis (assembly GCA_949318255.1). NCBI lineage: Eukaryota > Metazoa > Arthropoda > Insecta > Diptera > Polleniidae > Pollenia > Pollenia labialis. Next base: position 113,690,958 of record OX439141.1, read on the forward strand.
CTAATGTTTATAAATTCCCAAATCCTCCCTTATTGTCCTGAATGGGGAAAAACCCACTTAGAATAAATTGGGTCCTGTACATTAACCCACACACTTGAAGGCTGGTTTTCAAATCATCGAGTTGCTTAAGATTAAATTAACATGTTTTCTTTGTTTAATATAATTTACTTTTACTTCCTTTTCAATATACTCTAAATAAAAACTATAATTAAATTTTATTATTAAACCATTTAATGTTAAAATTAGCTTTACTTGTTTTTATATATGTATAATTTAATGTTTCTCTTAAATTAATTTTGAGTTACGTTATGCGTTGTAATTCTTATTTATATTTTATAAAGAAATATGTATGTATTTTAATAAGACACTGTTTCTACATGTTTATTATTATTAATTACCATAATTTCTTATCCTTTAAGGTTTTGTTATCTTAATCGTTTTCCAATTTTAAATATAAATACATATATATCAACAATAACCCCAAAAAGGGAAAATTCAATTAACAAGAACTAGAAGTCTTGAAAATATAAATAACGTAGATTATTCTAATACTAAATCAAATATAATTTATTTAATTTTTAAATAAAATAAAACAAACATACCGAAAATATTTGCAAGAATTAATAAAAAAAAAAATAAAGTTTCAATCAGTTATGTAGATAAGTTACCAAAGTCGACTTATAAGTCCTACAGCGAGGTGGCTAAAGACCATCTTGTTAGGGCTATTGTAGACAGAGGTGCTGCTGATGGATCCATCTCCCACTCTAGGTGGGACTTGGTGAAGCAGAAAATGATGATTGTCTTTTGGAAGATCCTTAGTGAGCATCCAGGAGCACCCCGTCTACCGAGGTGATGACAAGGGTGATCCCGCTCCGAAGGTTGTGGAGCCTGCGCAGTCCGTGGAATCCACGAATGATGCTTCCGTTCATTCATGTGACAAAGAAGACACCCCGTCCGTCTCTGACATGCTGGGTGACCTCTTTGAACGCATGGGTGAATTGGCTGATGAGGACGCCCTCTTGGAATCAGACCAGGAGGACGCCATACTGGACATGGTGAAGGTGACGCAGATAAACCTTCACCACTCTAAGGCAGCATCCGCTGCACTGCTCCTCCGAGTGGTAGAGAGAGAGGAGAAGCTAGTAATGATCCAAGAACCATGGATCCACAAGTATCGGGTTGGCGGATTAAACCTCAGGGGCTATAAGCTCCTATATGCCAAAGGAACAGTTAAAATTAGAACTTGTATTTTGGCTAAAAACTCGTTGAATATCTTCATTCTTTCTGATTTCAGTGATGAGGACACAACTTACGCGGCCCTAGAGATGAACGGCACATCGATCTGGATCGTCTCGGGCTATATGCCGCACGACCATGAATACGAGCCACCCAATAGGCTCGTTCGTGGCTTAGTAACCAAAGCTGGCTCCATGGGTACCCCGGTGGTTATCTGTGCTGACGCCAATGCGCACCACATCACTAGAGGTGAGTCGCTATTTTCTTTTATCTGTAACAGTAATTAAGAAATAGCAAACATAAGCGCGGAACCTACGTTCATTGTAGCTAATAGGCAGGAGGTTCTCGATGTGGCATTGGTCAGCTCGGAACAATCCGACTTAATAAGTAACTGGGCGGTTTCAAGTGACTGTTCCTTTTCGGACCACAGGTATGTTGAGTTTCAATTAGGTTCACGCCCCTTGTGGGTGTGTACTTTCGTGAATAGGAGAAGAAGGAAGTATGACTATCAGGCTAGTCTACTCGCTGACTCTCTGGGCTCTGTCCCTGTCATTAATGGCATTGCGGAGGCTGAAATCGCAGTGGAATTGCTATCGGGGGCACTGCGTCAGGCAACGTCACTGGCCTGTAGGCCAGTGGTTAGGAAGGAGGCGGTAGGCCACCATGGTATTTCCCTGGGGTTGCTCAGTCTCGCAGAGACTGTCGTAGGTTATTCAATATGGCTAAGCGTCTGGGAAACTGTGCGGAATATAAGTTGGCATAATTGAATAGGTTTAATAATTTCATTAGATCGGCGAAACGGAATGCCTGGAGGAACTTCTGCAGCGGCGTGGAAGGCTCCTCTGAGACAAACCAAAATAATGGCTTCTTGCCCTGCTGTCCCTAGTAAGCATCTGCATGAATGCAAAAAAAATCAGCTATGAGACACCCACAAAAAATAACGGCACATATTCATTTAATTGATCATCAAAAGATACTTGAGTTGTTTAAAGTATGAAAGCATCGAACTCGATCAACTTGTAGCGTTCACACAACCCACGATTCACATTCGGCACAACTCGGTAAGCATTGGATATGGTTGCTTCGGTATGAATATATGTATGTTGTATGTTGGTACAAATGAGAAAAGTACGTGTACGACTTTGTTATATACAATGAGTTTGTAAGGCGCAATCGAATTATATAATATTATTCGCGTTACCCGAGTTAACTGAAGAAAGATCATAAAGGAAAAACACAATTTTTATTCTTATTCAAAAAAATTTTTTTTTTAATTATTTCTTAGTAATGAAAACAAAAAAGTATAAAACAAAAATAAATATTAAATTCATAAATATGTAAGTCAAATTAAGTTTTTAAAAATCTAAACAATCTATGTACATGTTAGAATGTAAAAACATCATCTTTTCTACCGTACCCAATAAGGCAACGTTTTTCAGAAAGAATGTTTCTAGCACATGAGAATGTTCTTTCTGATGAGGCGCTACTTGCAGGAGTTGCCAATATTTTGCAGCTTAACTTATAGAGTAGTGGATATTTTAATATCCTACATTGTATTATTTATAATTTCACAGAAAAAAATTAATTGTTAATATAAAAAATTCTTTTGTTAATTAAAATTGTTCACTTTCAACAAATATTTTTAACAATGAGTTTGCAACATTGAATAAAAATTAGTTAGCAATCAAATAATAAAATTAAATACAAAATTTGTCATTTTAACAAAATGTTTTGTTGTTTATTAATTTTAAAAATATGTATGGCAATTTTTACAGAAAGAAATGCATTAAAAATGCTGATCTAATTAATTTTTTTTTCAAATATAATAAAAATCTCATCACAAATACATATCTTTAACATAAACGGACTAAGAATAAATTAAACCGTGTTAAAATTTCGGTAAGAAGTTTCAGCTTCACCTATCCCTAAGATATACTTTATTTCAATAACAGTCCCAGCATTAATTTTTTACGATATTAAAACAACAACAAATTAATTTTTTAAATTTCTTTGTTGGCGTGAAGAGAGAGAATGCACAATACAATCATTGCTACTAGCACTTGTCTTTTTGTTGTCTCTATTATTGAATGTTATGAGTTCGAGTTTGATCGGTGTATGGGATTGAATCGTTAAAATAAATATAACTAAAATTTATCCAATATGCTATTCAGTAAAATTTTTAACGATATTCGCTGTCGTTAAAAGTCAGCTGTTACTTTAAGCAATTTTTTGTCGATATTTTAGCGACAATAATTTAAGTTGTGTTTATTTAATCGATAAAATGTCCCAATTTCCACAATGCAAGTCTTATTGATCAGCTTGCTACTTTGTAGGCGAGAGTGACGAGGGGAAAAGAAACGAGTACTCAGCTTGCTGTACTCGTCATATGCGTTTTGTTTTCTCATTCGTAATTTTCAGCAGGTCTATTTTGACAATTATCTTTCATATTTAATTTCGTTGTACAAAGTTTATTTCGAAGCGGGTGTGATTTTTTGTGTGTGAATTTTTTTAAATATTTGTTATTTCACAAAACAAAAGAAATTTATAATTAAAAGTACATTTTACACAACTTTAATTTTAAATTAAACAATTGTTAAAATATTCAGCATGAATTTGAATTTAAATACATTTTAATAAGAAATATGTTTTAAACGTAATGTCAAAACGCACATATACATTCATACAAATGGAATAACAGATAAATAATAAGACTTGACTCGTGGAAACGCCGAAGCTGATTCAAAGAAGAAAATGTGATAAGTTTATCAAAGAGACTTGCATTGTGGAAATTGGGACAATGTATTTTATGTTTAAAATAACTTACAAACATACAAAGATATATTCATATGTATGTATGTATATGTATGTATGAACAAAAACAAAATCCTATATTTAAAACAAGCAAATTAGGAACAAAAACAAAATTCTAAATGTAAAATTCACAAAAAAAAAATATAAAACCACAAATTAACCCTTCGTCTTACTCATGAGTCTCGCCAGACCTTTTTGAATGAAAAAACATGTGTAACATGGGGGGTTAAGAACAATTTCATTTGTTTTTATTTTATTCTCTTTTGTGCTTTTCGTTTTTTTTAACATTATGTAGACAGAGATGTTACAAAAAAACAGCTGTTAACAATCGTTAAAAATAAGTTACTGAATCACACTATCGTTACTGCAAGCGAATATTTATGTCGACAAATACAACGATTGTCGGATCGTTAAAAGTTAGTGAATCGCAGCACTGGTCCGGACGGTATTATTATGGCCTACCTTTAAAAGGATGCGGGGCTTCTGATTCCTTGGTTGTCCGCTATTTATACGGAATGTATCAGATTCTCGTACGTTGCCACCAGATGGACTAGATGTAGGGTTGTTTTCATTCCAAAGGGAGGTAAAGCATCCCACACCATGCCAAAGGAATACAGGCCAATCAGCCTGTCGTCATTTCTTCTCAAGACCCTTGAGAGGATCATTGGTATTCATCTGAGGATGTCTATTCCTAGACATTTGCTCTCTTCATCGCAGCATGCCTACACCAAGGGCAAGTCTGTAGAGACGGCGCTTCACTCACTGGTCGGCTACATTGAGAAACCCCTTGAATTTCGGGAATACTCACTTGTGGCCTTTCTGGACATTGAGGGAGCTTTCAACAATGTCAGACCAAACTCCATTTTGGAGTCAATGAGGGAGTTGGGTGTTGACGATGTGATTTGTAGATTTATTGGTAATCTACTCGACAATAGGATCATTGAATCCACGATGGGTGCTACAAATGTGTGCACAGGGGCACCCCACAAGGTGGGGTTCTGTCCCCTCTACTATGGATGGACACTTTGTTGAGTCGGTTCGACAGATTGGGGATAAAATCCGTCGTGTATGCGGATGACGTGGGGTGGCGGTCATGGATAAACACCTGGGGCCTGATTCTGGCAGTCGTGATCGAGTATTTTGTCGATTCGAAAGCAATTTAATATCTAATTATTTCAGTCAATACTGAACGAATCGGAATTATTTTTTCAGTGTTTTAAAGAATTAATTTAGTTTCAGAATACAGAAAAAATAATTTCGATTCGTGCAGTATCGACTGAAATAAAATTGCTTTCGAATCGAGAAAGTACTCGATCACGACTGCCAGAATTAGGCCCCTGGACACACTATCCCGTTGTATGGAACCTGCATTACAGATTCTAAGCTCTTGGAGCATCTCCTGTGGACTTGGGGTCAATCCACGGAAACCTGAGTTGGTACTCTTTACCAGGAAGTACAAGTTTGGCAACTTTAGGCTTCCTAGGCTAAATGGCACGAAGCTTACGCTCTCGAACAGTGTCAAATATTTGGGTGTAATTCTCGATAGCGATAGTTTGCTATGGGAACTCAAAGTCCGCAAGAGGGTTGATAGGGCCATCGTGGCCTTATACACCTGCAAGAGATCTGTAGGCAGAAGTTCCATTGGCGTCGAATGGATATTTGAGGCGGTGGTAAAACCGATCCTCTTCTTTGGGGTCATAGTGTGGTGGCCTGCCATGGAAAGTGGACGGTACTGCAGGATGCTTGAGAAAGTATACAGGGTGGCTGCGCTGATGATCACGGGATCACTCCCCTCGACACCGACTAAGGCGCTGTTGACTATGCTGAACTGGCTGCCGGTTGACATCATGGCCGAACAACAGGCCCTAACTTCCGCTATTAGACTGGGGGCGGTGGGCCTATGGTCTACGCGGAACTATGGTCATGCCAGGGTCACGCTGGCTCACGCGCATCATATGACCTGGCGAAACTGGACTATTGCACTCCGGAACCCTTTTTCGGTGATTTGTTCACAGTTCATGATGGTGATGATGATGAGCTGCTCGATAATACGCGATCTCTGGAACCGGCCCTACGGGTCTAAACCGATTGTTCCAGGATGGGCAATAGAGTGGGTGGAGGTTTCTTCATCGAGGAATTGGAAATTAGGGTCTCTTTTAGGCTGCCAGATGGCAGTAGTGTGCTGCAGGCGGAAATCTCTGCCATAAGGCGGGCGGAAAACTGGCTGAGGTACTATCGTATATCGAGAGATATATGTATATTTACGGACAGCAAGGCTGCCATTGCAGCTCTGGCTGGTGTCTTTACGACATCTATGTTAACAGTGAAATGCCGGATGTCTCTAAAAGAGATCGCGGAACATTCCAGTGTAACGCTGACATGGGTACCAGGGCACAGTGGATGCCTGGGCAACCAAACTGCGGACGGTCTAGCCAAACGGGGCAGTCTCTTGGACGACATGTTCGTCGACGGCCTGATTGGCACTTCAATGGGCCGCTGCAAGACTCTTTAGACATACAGAAGGGCTCAGGGAAGATGGCAGGGGTAGCATACCTGCTTGATGGCCAGGGCTCTATGGCTTGGCTATGTCGCGGCGAGAACGCGCGTACTACTCGGTCTCGGCAGGGACCGGATGAGGACAGTGATATCAGTCATTACGGGTCACTGGGGTGGACTCATGCTAGGAGGATGGGTTTTGCGTAAAATGATTACTGTTGGCGTTGTCATGATGAGGAGGAGGAGGAAGAGGAGAAGACGGTGTTTCACGTTCTCTGCCAATGCCCCGGTCTGAGGAGCATTAGGTTTAGGCATTTTGGGAGATCAGAATTGCCATGTCTGGACGATATGTCCAATGTGGGACTGAAATCGATCTCCCTGTTCTGCAGGGAGTCGGGTTGGTTCGAAGCTGCAGTGACCTCTGGGGAATAGTCTGGTGGATACTGGCTCACTCCTGTCACTGGCTAGGGGTATCACAAAGGGACCGCTATAAAAACCCAAGTGAGTCGTCGTCGTGACGGCTGCCCATTTAACCTAGATAAGTTCAGGTTTTACAATACGGATTGATGGTGGGCTCGCCTCAATTCGATTTAGAAAATGCCAACTGTGAATGTGAAAATCAAACAGATTTCAATAATTATTCAATATACATATGTACATACATACGTATTAAAAAAATTGGCACAGTTTAAAACAATTCAATGCTTTTTAGTTGAACTGTATTCTGAAGAAAAAATTAAAAACGTATTTTAAAATCGATGGAAATTCATCACACCTTTTATAAACAATCGTTTTGAAATTGATCAATTTTCATCACATACCGGACAATTTAAACCCGACTTTATTAAATGAAACAATACATTTGAAATAAAAAACCTGTATTTAACAAAAATTTAATCCTTTAAAGTCATTTACAAAAAGAGTAATCTATTATTTATCTTCTGGGTAAACAACGCCAACTTGACCACGGATTTCATCTTCAATTTGGGCAAATAATAAACTGTCATTGTGGCTAACATGCTCATGTTGTAGTTTTCCTTGCAATATACATTGTCTCGCTGCCTCAGCTTCATAGCGCAAACCTTCCGAATTAATGAAATTGGTAGGAAATTTGCCTTTAGGCAAAACCCATTCTTTTTCTTGGCCATCGATGTCTATGATTTTGGTAGGACACCAAAACTGTTTAAGCTAAGCAAAAATTAAAAAAATAGTATCTTGATAACGTCTCCATTCTATATTAGTGCAAAAAACTCACTGTAATTTGTCCCTTCGTGCCCTTAATTACAGCATTATTTCCCAAAACTCCATTGGCACTAAAATGCATTTTAGATACCCGTTTGCCAGGATAATGCAATTCTGCTTTTACCTCAACATCCACACCTTCAGCATTTAAAGTACCATTTGCTTTGATTGCCTGTGGTGGTTCTTGGAAAGCCCATTGTGATACTTGTATGGTATAAACACCTAAATCTAAGCAAGTACCACCTCCTAGGTCACGTTTTCTAAAATGGGGTTTATTCGTCATTAATATTGCAAAAATAAAAATGAATGAAATCAAATATCAATTTCTTTAAAATGTCTACTTACTGCAAGCGTTCCACTTCGTTCAAAGGAAAACCGAATTCAACGTCTACTTCTTGTATCTCCCCCAACACACCAGTGTCAATTTGTTTGCGCAAATATTGATAAGCTGGGAAAAATCTGGACCAAACACCTTCCATTAAAAATAGTTTTTTCATTTCAGCATATTGTATGACTTTTTTCGCTTGTTTACGATTAATGCACAAAGGTTTTTCACACAGCACATGTTTGCCATGTTCTAGCATTAACATAGTTATCTCATAATGTTGTGGGTTTAGGGATCCAACATAAACAATATCTGAAAAAAAATAAAAGAAATAGTTTTAATCTTCTAAAGATTCGTTTATTTCTTTAACGAATTTATTTGAAACTAGTCCTAAAGCGTAAATAATGAATATTTTGATTCAATACACCTGTGCTCACAAGCATTAACAGCTTACTCGATTTCGGAAAGTGCTCAGCAAAGCAATTGAAAAACCGTTGACCAAAAACAGGGAATTAAGACTTAAGTTGATATTTGCAGGTTCTGCGTTAGCAATTTTACATTTTCATTTTTAATGAAGCAGTAATTTGATAAGGAGAAAAAAGTAAAAAGTATTAAGTCAAATTTGTCAAGTCAATAGAGTAATAACGCAGGATTTGTCAATTTTGAGTTAGTAAAAACTTGTATAAATCTTATGGCCATTTTCTCAATGTACCGTCAAACTGCCTGTTACTTAATGTCGACATAAATTTATTAGACCGATAAACTGTCTGTTAACAATTTTGGGTTTCTCAATATACCGACAAAATACATGGTTTTAAGCTGGCAACACCTCTCAAAATACATGTAAAAGTTGTGAGTCAGCTGATTGAATTTATCTGTACGGCAAATAAAATGAAAATAAATAATCGGCAGATGAGTGCTGGTTAGCAGGGTTGTTAGACTTTTTTCCTCAAAAATCGTCAAAAGTTTTAACCAAATTCGTCAAAATCGTCACGAAAATTGAACAAAATCGTCAAAAAAACGTCAAATATATAAATTTTACAAATTAAAGACAATTTATTGCATGGATTGGTTCGAAAATATAAATTTTTAGCAAGAAATTCTATTTATGATGAAGAAAGTGATATGGTTAAGTTTTATTCTATTTATTTCAGCAAGTGAGCTGAATATATTTATCATATAAAAAGAAAACACAAGAAAAAATATATTTGCATAAATGCATAACAAAAATATTTTTTATTTGATTTATCCATATTCAGAAAAATATTAAATAATAAATAAAATCTCATTTGCTTTTAACTCGAGCTATTTATAAATGATTAACTTTTAGCGCTATCTCTACTGCAAATTGTTTTTATTGTTAAAGGTGCTAAAAACCAAGGATTCTGTCTACATCAACAGTCCTTTTACCCGACTTGAAACGTTTTATTACGTCCAATATTAGTTCCAAACTAAAAGTAACTTCTTACTTCCTAACACGCAATTTTACTAAGAATAACTTACCTAACAGAATTAAATGGGATTTGCCTTTTTACATACAAATAGAAAAATTCTTCACATGTGATTATGACTTCATCGAAGAATGCATTCCTATGTAGCGTCGCAAATCGAAATCATAAAAACGCAAAGCGGTTTGAACCAATTTTTTAAAAGCGGACTAAATAGGACTGACGCAAATCGGGGCTTTAGTGTATATTTTTTGCAGTATCAATGGCATTTCTATAATTGTAGAATTGTATAATTACTAATGCTTCTAATGAAATCCACCTGGTTTGTGATGGGGAAGGAATTTTTTTGTTTAATTTCCAAAAATTTTTGTATTTCGAAAAATTTATTTTTAAGTTTTGGACTGTTTTCAATATAATTGTAAATATGTATTTCTTGTGTGTTTAATCGATGCCAGAAAATCGTCATAACACTATTACTTTAAGTCAAAAAATCGTCAATCGTCATATTATTGTATTTTCTCAAAAAAATCGTCCAAATTACGAAAAATCGTCACATCTACCAAACCTGCTTGCCAGATTAAAGTGTTATAAAATTGATGCCAGATTAAAGTTTCAGTAAATTTATAGACGGGATTAAATCGTCAAAACATTAGTAACTCTAAATCAAAAATCGTCAATCGTCATTTTGGTAAATTCATCGAAAAAAATCGTCAAAATGACGTAAAATCGTCACATCTAACATCCCTGCTGGTTAGCTTTGCGACAGAAGAGAAGCAAATGAGACATTGAGAAAACCAAATTTCTTTAATGTGCAGTTTTTCGATGGGATAAAAGTTAATCGTGTAATGAGAAAACGGCCATTACACTTCCAATTTGCATGAAAAGCGTGGAAAAAACAATGTACTAAAATAAAAAGTTTTTTACTGAAATATAAGGGGAAACATAACGTTAAGGTACGTTCAGACTAATGAAATATTTGACGAAAATATTTGTTCTGATATTTGCTTCAAACTGTGTGAAACAAAAAATATTTTGTTTGATGTTCAAACTAAGCTCAAATATTTGACAATTTTTGTTTGTTGAAACAGTTGGCAAGTAGTGTCAAATGAAATAAATTTATTCATGTTTATTATGTCCTGTGGTTCCTAGTAGGAGCAAAGGGCCGCAATGAACTCTTTCCATTCGGTTTTAGCTAGATGTTTAATTTCCCTCCAGCTTAGCCCACTTTGGTTTACTTCAGATTCAAGTTGTCGTCTCCAGGTGTGCGACGGGCGGCCAACTCTTCTTGTATTACCATGGGGGTTCCAGTCAATCGCAGATTTAGTAGGGTCGCCATGTGGTATTTGTATTTGTATTTATTAATTTGATTTTCTCATACAACAAGACACAATATCTTATAAATTACAGCATTAGAATCGGACAAGTTAAAGTATACATTGATAAAAAATATTTTTTAAGAACTACTAGATTATATTTAAATTTAAATAGAGTAAAATAAATAAAGTAAAGATTATATTTAAATTTAAATAGAGTAAAATAGATAAAGTAAAGATTATATTTAAATTTAAATAGAGTAAAATAAATAAAGTAAAAGTCTATAAAAATAAAAAAAGTTTACATTTAAAACATTAAACAAATTTAACAAAAATTTACGAAAAATATTCCCTTAGTAATTTTCTAAATCTTATATCGTTGCTAGTGATTTGCAAATCATTTGGAAGTTGATTCCAGAGACGTATGCTTAATATAAAGTATTGGCATTCAGAAGCATGTTCACGATGACGAAATTGTATTAAATTTTTACCTCTACACGATCTAGAAAACTGCAGACGTTCATAAAGATATTTTGGCTCCCTTGTCGTTATTATTTTGTGAAGTAATATTAAGTTTTTGAATTGAAGATAGTTTTCTCAAGATCATGATTTAACTCCCGTATTTTCATATTAGCTGATTCTTTAGGACTACTGAGATACAGCTGAACGTCATCAGCATACATTTGTATGGATAGTTGGTTTGGGAGGTCGTTCGCATATAAGGAGTATAGCAGTGGTCCCTGTGGGACACCTCTAGTTACTTGTAAAGAACGCGATAAAGTTTCGGCATTTGCAACTTATTGGCATCTACTTGAGAGGTATGATGACAACAGTTTCACCGCAAAAGTGGAAAATTTAAATAATTTGGACAATTTCATGCACAACATTGAATGGTGCACTGTATCAAAAGAGTTATTAAGAAAAGTAAGCAAATAAAAAATTTGTTCCCAATCAACGTTATCAAGATCTCGCTGCAAATTTATTGGACTTATACTGTTGAAATCTCTGAAACTGTACATTCGAATTCCCTTTTCCGTTCTAAATTTATAGCATATAAAAATCAAATCGTGTTTTGAAAAGGTGGATGCAGCTAACTGATCATAGAGTAATAATTTCCGGCAGTTACTTACAAAAACCCGGTCAAGTAATGTGCTGTTTGTTTGTGGTTGAAAAATGTGTAGGCCTGGAAGTGTTTACAGCAGATAAATTAAATGAATACATAATGTTGGTCAGAGTTTCATTTTCAAGCAAATTGCAATCAAAATCACCAGTCATAATAACTTCGGAGTACGCTACAGAAAAATGTTCCAATTTGACGATAAGTGTGTCAAATTTCATATACCTATCCGGTCTATAAACACAGCCAAGCAGCATTTTTTTCACCATGAAAATTTACGTCAATAAAAATTTATTCAATATCACCGGTTTCATTATGTAAACAGATAAGTTTACATGAGATATTGTTCCTAATGTAAATAGCTACACCTCCACCATTACTTTGCCTATCCGATCGAAAGATTCGATAACCATCTACTTTATAAATACTGTCGTTTATTTCCGGTATAAACCATGTTTCAGAAACACATATAGCATCAATACCTGAACTCTCAAATAGGAAACGAAATTCATCAAGTTTCGGCATAAGGCTTTGGGCATTTATGTGACATATGTTAAAGCCCTGATGCTGATTAGCCAAGATACGAATCATGTTATAATTATTGTCTCTAGAACCAACATGATTAAAAGACAAAAAGTATATGAAAGAAAAAGCATGTTAAATATTATAATGCAATTTTGAAAGCAAAAATAAAATGAGGGATAATATTTTAATTGAAAAATTAATTGATTATCATTAAATTGTAATAAATCATTTAATTGAAAATAACAAAAAAATACTAAAAAGTTTTCTAATTTAAAATAATAAGTTTCCAGTTGAGAAAATTTCGTAAAAGAGATGTCAAATGTCCAAGCATTATTCAAGAAAAAGCCGTTGTAAATCCTCAGAAAATTCAATTAAGACAGGGTCGTCTGCATCGAACTTTTTCACGTAAACAAGTCCACGCAAGGAACAAGTTGATTTAATTTTCTAATTCTTTTTTAGTAATAATGCTTCTTTGAATATTTTATGATTATAAGGTGTAAAATTCTCATTAATGTAGATGGTAACATCACTTTCGAAGCCAGCTTGACGTAAGCATAAATTGGACTTGTTATCACGGCGAAATTTTGAAATGCATTTCAAAAGATAATTTTTTCAAATGGAGAACGTAATTTTGCAACGATTACTTCATCCGTAGGATTATAACGTTTATTGTTTCTATAATTTTTTTTAATCTACGTTAAACCTCGATTATCCGGCTCTCGTTGGACCGGCACTAGCACGGATAATCGAAATACACATTTAATAGAGGTTATATTAAAATATACAGAAATATATTTTTTTTATTTAAACATTCGATTAATGTAACTACAGATTCAAAAATATGTGGTATTTTTATACAAATCGTCATAGAGAATGCAAAATGGGATATGTATGTATCATCAAAAACATTAAAATTGGGATTTTTACCGATTATGCTTTTGTTGATCAAACTGCATGTCTGAACTTAAAGCATGAACATGAACTTAAATAGGGGAAACACCGGATTAAGATATACATATGTACATAATAAAAAACATATGAATGCTGCACGGATAGTAGATGTAAAGCACGGTTATTAGAGGTATAAATCTAAAGCACGTACAATAGAGGTAAAGCACGGATAATAGAGTAAAAAAATAAAAAGAACCGCATGCCGGTTAATAGATGTAACCGATTAATAGAGGTCCGGTTAATCGAGGTTTAACGTATATATATTTTCTAACTGTGGCATATTTATTTTTAAACTGTTACATACATATGTTTTGAAAAATGCCATGAAGATTTTCATTATCATTATAAGGTACACCAGAGATTCGGATACTACCAGCCACTACAGTGTTTTCTTGTTTTAACATTTTGCTCTTTATATCTGTAATTTCTTTTTTCTGAAGTTCAACTTCAGTGTTCTTTAATTCTAAGCTTTTTACCCTCTCAGTTCACTTTTTATATTGTCAATTTTGTTTTCAATAACAGAGAGTATTTTTTCCTCACTTTCTTTTATTAGATTTTTCATATAATAAAAGTGTTTTTCTTCACTTTCTCTTATTGAATTTTTTATAACTTCAGCCATGATATATTCACACTTTAAATCTCTTTAAAAATATTTGTCATGTTGTGATAAACGCGGTGTTTTTGCATAGTTTTCAACCGAAGAGACTTGTTGATCTCTGGCTCTCTTAGCTGACGATTCGCTTCTTGTTTCCATATTTATTGTTTAAAACTTTTTTTGTTGTTAGTAAAGTAATTATTTTTATTTTTAATTTCTACTTTTGTATTTGTTCGTTAATTTATGTATACTCTAGAAAGAGTTCTTTCTGTATATTTTTGTTGCCTTTGGATTAATTTTTTTTGTTTAATACTGATTGTATTGTTTTGTAATGTTGTGTATGCAGGTAATTATGTTTAAAGATTTTAATTTGTTTATTTTAAAAACAATATTTATTTTGACTTTTAATTTTCATTTGCAGAAATTAAAAACACATACATATGTATGTATGTATATTTGAAGCAAATCATTAGCTGAATTAAATTTCTTTTTTAAATAGGTATATTTTTCTGTTTTTAATTGTATTTTTAAAATTTATTTTTTATTCTGTGGAGCACCGACCACAAACACGTCCGTCCGCTTCGATGATTTCTTACTCCTACGGAGCGAGTGACCTATCCAGCGCCATTTTCGGTTAAGGATCTCGATGTTAATTGGCCGTTGGTTTGCCAAAGGTAAGTGTTGGATATGGTGTTTGGCCAGAATATCTTGAGGATCCTACGCAGGCAGCGATTAACAAACACCTGAATGGCGTTTATTTCACGTAATGTCGTGTTCCATGATTCGCAGGCAGGGCGCAACATGCCAAATGATTGCTTGGCCTTTGACATTCGATAGGCCTCATCATTGCTGCAGCCGCAGTATGTGTTAAAATGCTACCAAGATAGCAAAACGACTTGACTTCTTCTAGCTCAACATCCTGTATTTTAAATTTGCTGTTATTCTAATATTAATTTTTAATTAATTAATTTGTAGCTTCGTTTTCGAGAGATTTTAGTTTAGCTGACATATGACGATAGCTGTGAGATAGGAGGCAGATATCGCCGGCGTACTCCAGACTCTCAAGTTGTTGAGTAAGCCCCCATCTTATACCTCTATTTGTTTGAGTGGCATTGCGCACTATGACGTCAAGGACAATGTTGAAGAGAAGGGGTGATAGTATACATCCCTGGCGCACTCCGGTTACAACATTAAAGCTGTTACTTAGAGCGTTGTCATGAACAACTCTACATTTAACGTCTGCATACAGTGCCTGAGTGAGTTGGATGATCTTAGGTGGAACAGCTTTACACGCAAGGGCGCTCCATATTGCATTATGGCTTAAGGTGTCGAAAGCTCTTTCAAAATGGATAAAGACCATGTAGAGGGGGGACTGCCACTCTGCGGACTGCTCAATTATGATTCGCAACTATTGATGTGGACCAAATCTAGCCTGCTGTGGTCTGAGATCATCCATAATAGCATCCGAGATTCTCATATTGATGATATGCGCTATAATTTTATTAACTGCACTAAGGATTGTGATACCTCTCCAGTTCCTGCAGTCGGTAAGGCCGACTTTTTTAGAGATGTTTACAATTATACCTTCCTTAAGATTTGCGTCGAGTTCAAATGATAACCAAAAGTTCTCGATGAGGGGAAGCAGAATGTTAGCTGTTAATTGGGGATCAGCTTTAAGCATTTCGGGGGCTATATTATCAATTTTTTAAAAAAAGCGAGTTGTTTTTGCTTTTATTTTGTTTTTTCTTAACCTACTTACAACTACAATTAATGTTGGAAGAATTCCAATCAATTGTAGTAGGGCATGTAAGGAGAGATAAACTCACTGTTTATTGTTGATGATTTTGTTTAAGCTTTGATATTGTTACAAATAGACCTGTTTCTGTAATTCTTATACACTTAAGTTTTATTTGGTTTAATATCTTTAGTTTTTCTACAATCTTTATGGATGAAGCTTCCTGATGATCTGGCCTAAGCAACCAGTGAAATGCGCATAGGAATAGCTTATCCCATCAACAATAAATTTCAGTGTTTTTATCAAATAATAAAAATTGGGAATTAAGCACGAATAACAAAATCATTTAAATTAAATTTTGTATTCCCACGAAAATTATTTTGATAATTTTCAAAAATTTAACTTTGAAATGGTTTTGGTGTTGACTATGAGATTTTGGCCATATTTGGACAGATCCTTCGTTGTCACTCATCCCGACCATATGGAAAATGAGGACTAGGGACCACACTATCCTTCTATGGTATCCACATAAGGTTGTCCCGAAATTTTTTTTTTAGATTTCCCTAACGCAAGACCTCCTAAAATTTGCGAAATTGATCGTAGATTACCAAAATGATTTAAAAAATAATATTAAACTTTATCTTTAGGGTTCTACCGATCTTCAAAGTTTTGGAAAGTAGCTATTTTCATGATTATATTGCGCTATCCTTAATTTCGACACCTAAACTACGGCAACTATGAATTTGATAGACATATTGAAGTTCGTTTATAACGTACAACGGCTATAACGAATTTTTTATAAAAAAAGTTCCGGACAAATTTGTTTTAGTCATCTGAAGTGAAGTGCTAATGTGAAAAGTGCTCATGAAAACGAAAATGAAAAGTTTTTTTTCATTTCACAGTTTCACAGAACCAGAATCGACCCCCTGGGAAGCTTTTCGACGTTGCTGCTTGCAAACGCACTTTATTTGAATTTTGTTCATGTTTAAAACCTAAGAAAGTTCCAATCAGTGAAAGAAGTTTTTTGTTGGATCAAAGAAATAACAGAAAAATTATTATATGTGGTGTTGATAAAAAAGAAACAGCTCGATTAATAAAACGAAAACAGAGACAAATTGAACTTTCAATAAGGTCAGCAAAAAAGGAGCGTTTTACGAAAGAACCCGATTCTTTCCCAGAAAATTGTGATCAAGTTTCACTGTGTGAATCTTCCCTTGCGTATCCGATAACGGAGGCATCTTCCACTAACACACTTTCGACAGATGGACCTTCGACATCAACGGCGAATCGGAATACATTGCCGTTGCCAGCAGTTGCTAAGGTCTGTGATAGATACGGTTTATCGACTCGTTCTGCTGCTGCTGTTGCTTCTGCGGTTTTGACTGACTTCGGCTTGATTTCTACCAACAATTTAACTCTGGTAATTGATTAAAACTACGTTCACAGAGTTGTATCTAAAGTCCGCAAAGAAAATTCAAAAGACATTGGAGGTATTGTTATTAAAAGCATTTACTTTGACGGACGAAAAGACAAGACTCTGATAAGTGAGAAATTAGGGGAGAACACATCTCAATTTTAGCAGAACCTGAATCAATTTATTTGGGTCACAAAACGCCAAGTCGTGGCACTGCAAAGGGCACTGCAAAGGGCACTCTAACTTCGATCACAACTTTATTAGAAGATAAAGGTTGGAATTTAGATGACGTGATTTGCAACACGTGGTGTGTTTGTATGCTCCATGCCAATGAGTTACCCCTTCGTCATTTATTCTTGACGTTAGATGGCTGCACTTCGGGACCTAGAGAATATTGTGGACTTGTTGGAAAAAAATTAGCTACTTGTGATAATGAAACAACGGTGTCTTTTTGTGCGGTGGCTGGTAATTTGCCTGACTTGCCGAAAAATGTGGTCGATGAACTAAGTCCGGATCAAAAATATCTTTATGAGATATGTTAAGTTGTACAAACTGGTTATTGTAGTCCTGAGCTGGCAAACCGTAAACCTGGAAAAATTGCGCACTCGAGATGGCTTACCTCTGCTAATTGTCTACTCAGAGTTTACGTTAGCACCCTAAATCCATCAGAAAATTTGCAACTGCTTGTTAATTGAAAAAAATGCCTTTTTTGCTCACCCAGAAAATCTACTTGTCAGTATGCTGTTTGATGATAGAGACAACGTTCGGCTGGCATTGCAACGAATAATCAAAGCTAGAGAAGCTAAAAGTAGCACAAAACACAGAATATTTAAACCACCAAAAATTAACTTCTCTGCTGGAGATTACACCGAAATTATTACATGGCACGAGTGTAGGGTTACAGCACCGCCGGTTCTTCGGCATGTTCCTAATGAGGACCTTCAAATCATGGTAAAAGATAACAGCTTGGAAATTGTTGGCTTACTTGTCACACACAAGCTGTTTAAAAGATGTGTTAAGCTGGTAACAGAGCCCTCTCAAAGTGTAACTAACGCTGCTTTTAGAGAAGGCCTTATTAGAACCAGGTTGAAATCACAAGCAGAAATGCCAAATTTTGGCCAAAAAAATATGTTTAAATTTTAAGTTTTAGTCATTTATTATAATTTTTATTTTCTTGTACATTAATTGCAAGTATAAAATATATTAATAAAATAAATATTAACCCCTTTGTTTTTTTTTTATTATTTTAAGCATACGGTTTAGGTTTGCAAAAACGTTTTCAAAAGTAGAGCCCTCAAGATGGCATTTAATTCGATTTTTATTACTTTTACCGTAATCTGTTTAAAATTTCGCAAATTTTGATATCTCTTGCGAAAGTGTAGATCGAAAAAACATTTTTCTCATACAAGGACGGGACAGCCTAATCCACATGTCTGAATTGTATTTGTGGGGTTTTTTAAAAATTTCAAAAATTAAACTTTACAAGTTTTTTTGCTGTTCACTAAGGGATTTTGGCCATATTTGGACAGATCCTTTGTTGTCACTCATCCGGACCTAATGGAAAATGAGGACTAGGGACCACACTATCGCTCTATGGTATCCACATTAGGGTGGGTCACTGATGTATGAGAAAAAATAAAAGTTCTCGAATCATATTCTAATAGCAAGATTTTTTTGTATTACGTTAAAACAAATAAAAATTGCAAAAAAAAAGTTCAAAAAAGTGACATCTTGAGCCCGCGCATGAGCTCCTAAGAATTTAGAATATTTGAAAAAAGTCAATTTTTTAAATTTTAATATTTTATTTACTATCAATTATTATTAATTAAAACTAAAAATATTTTGAAATAAACTTAAAAAAATAAAAATTTGGTTCTTATACAACATAAAACAATAAAATCCTTTTTGGTCACAAAATCTTGTTTACTGTCAAATCAGGGCATCTCTCGTCTTGATTCAAGTTTCGTCTATATTAAACCATCGCTTGACTTTTTTAGCGCAAAGAGTCATGAATGCTTCTGACAATGTTTTCACGAACCTAAACGTCGTTGAAATACAGTAATATGCTTTTCTGCAATACAATGCTATTGTTGCTATATTCCAAATTTAACAAAATTGAAGGTCAATGCGCGGGCTCTTACACTAAAAATAAATTAATAATATTTTGCAGGGATCTAATTCAGACAAAAATACAACATATTTGTGCTATTAGAAGTCGATAAGAGAAAAAATATTTTTTTGACCCAGCCTAATCCACATGTCTGAATCGTATTTGTGATTTTTTTAAAAAAATTTAACTTTAAAATTGTTTTGGTGTTCACTATCGGATTTTGGCCATATTTGGACAGATCCTTCGTTGTCACTCATCCCGACCATATGGAAAATGAGGACTAGGGACCACACAATCCTTCTATGGTTCCCATATGCCTGAATTGTAATTGTGATTTTTTTTAAAAAATTTTCAAAAATTTAACTTTGAAATTGTTTTGGTACATATTCACTAAGGGATTTTGGCTACATTTGGACAGATCCTTCGTTGTCACTCATCCGGACCATATGGAAAATGAGGACTAGGGACCACACTATCCTTCTATGGTATCCACATGTCTGAATTGTATTTGTGAGGTTTTTTAAAAATTTCAAAAATTTAACTTTACAAGTTTTTTGGTGTTCACTAAGGGATTTTGGCCATATTTGGACAGATCCTTCGTTGTCATTCATCCGGACCATATGGAATATGAGGACTAGGGACCACACTATCTTTCTATGGTATCCACATGTCTGAATTGTATTTGTGATTTTTTTAAAAAAATTTAACTTTGAAATTGTTTTGGTGTTAACTATCGGATTTTGGCCATATTTGGACAGATACTTCGTACACTATCCTTCTATGGTACCCACATGTCTGAATTGTATTTGTGATTTTTTTTAAAAAATTTCAAAAATTTAACTTTAAAATTTTTTGGTGTTCACTATCGGATTTTTGCCATACTATATTTGGACAGATCCTTCGTTGTCACTCATCCGGACCATATGGAAAATGAGGACTAGGGACCACACTATCCTTCTATGGTACCCATATGCCTAAATTGTATTTGTAATTTTTTTTAAAAAATTTTCAAAAATTTAACTTTGAAATTGTTTTGGTGTTCACTATGGGATTTTGGCCATATTTGGACAGATCCTTCGTTGCCACTCATCCGGACCATATGGAAAATGAGGACTAGGGACCACACTATCCTGCTATGGTACCCACATGTCTGAATTGTATTTGTGATGTTTTTTAAAAAATTTCAAAAATTTAGCTTTACAATTTTTTTGGTGTTCACTAACGGATTTTGGCCATATTTGGACAGATCCTTCGTTGTCACTCATCCGGACCATATGGAAAATGAGGACTAGGGACCACACTATCCTTCTATGGTACCCACATGTCTGAATTGTATTTGTGTTTTTTTTTTAAAAAATTTAAATTTAAAATTTTTGGTGTTCACTATCGGATTTTGGCCATATTTAGACAGATCCTTCGTTGTCACTCATCCGGACCTAATGGAAAATGAGGACTAGGGACCACACTATCCTTCTATGGTTCCCACATGTCTGAATTGTATTTGTGATTTTTTTTTAAAAATTTCAAAAATTTACCTTTGAAATTGTTTTGGTGTTCACTATGGAATTTGGCCATATTTGGACAGATACTTCGTTGTCACGCATCCGGACCATATGGAAAATGAGGACTAGGGACCACACTATCCTTCTATGGTACCCATATGCCTGAATTGTATTTGTGATTTTTTTTTAAAAAAATTTTCAAAAATTTAACTTTGAAATTGTTTTGGTGTTCACTATGGAATTTGGCCATATTTGGACAGATACTTCGTTGTCACGCATCCGGACCATATGGAAAATGAGGACTAGGGACCACACTATCCTTCTATGGTACCCATATGCCTAAATTGTATTTGTAATTTTTTTTAAAAAATTTTCAAAAATTTAACTTTGAAATTGTTTTGGTGTTCACTATGGGATTTTGGCCATATTTGGACAGATCCTTCGTTGCCACTCATCCGGACCATATGGAAAATGAGGACTAGGGACCACACTATCCTGCTATGGTACCCACATGTCTGAATTGTATTTGTGATGTTTTTTAAAAAATTTCAAAAATTTAGCTTTACAATTTTTTTGGTGTTCACTAACGGATTTTGGCCATATTTGGACAGATCCTTCGTTGTCACTCATCCGGACCATATGGAAAATGAGGACTAGGGACCACACTATCCTTCTATGGTACCCACATGTCTGAATTGTATTTGTGTTTTTTTTTTAAAAAATTTAAATTTAAAATTTTTGGTGTTCACTATCGGATTTTGGCCATATTTAGACAGATCCTTCGTTGTCACTCATCCGGACCTAATGGAAAATGAGGACTAGGGACCACACTATCCTTCTATGGTTCCCACATGTCTGAATTGTATTTGTGATTTTTTTTTAAAAATTTCAAAAATTTACCTTTGAAATTGTTTTGGTGTTCACTATGGAATTTGGCCATATTTGGACAGATACTTCGTTGTCACGCATCCGGACCATATGGAAAATGAGGACTAGGGACCACACTATCCTTCTATGGTACCCATATGCCTGAATTGTATTTGTGATTTTTTTTAAAAAAATTTTCAAAAATTTAACTTTGAAATTGTTTTGGTGTTCACTATGGGATTTTGGCCATATTTGGACAGATCCTTCGTTGTCACTCATCCGGACCTAATGGAAAATGAGGACTAGGGACCACACTATCCTTCTATGGTACCCACATGTCTGAATTGTATTTGTGATGTTTTTTAAAAAATTTAAAAAATTTAAATTTAAAATTGTTTTGGTGTTCACTATGGAATTTGGCCATATTTGGACAGATCCCTCGTTGTCACGCATCCGGACCATATGGAAAATTAGGACTAGGGACCACACTATCCTTCTATGGTACCCATATGCCTGAATTGTATTTGTGATTTTTTTTAAAAAAATTTTCAAAAATTTAACTTTGAAATTGTTTTGGTGTTCACTATGGGATTTTGGCCATATTTGGACAGATCCTTCGTTGTCACTCATCCGGACCATATGGAAAATGAGGACTAGGGACCACACTATCCTTCTATGGTACCCACATGTCTGAATTGTATTTGTGATTTTTTTTAAAAAAATTTTCAAAAATTTAACTTTGAAATTGTTTTGGTGTTCACTATGGGATTTTGGCCATATTTGGACAGAGCCTTCGTTGTCACTCATCCGGACCATATGGAAAATGAACACTAGGGACCACACTATCCTTCTATGGTATCCACATGTCTGAATTGTATTTGTGATTTTTTTAAAAAAATTTAACTTTGAAATTGTTTTGGTGTTCTCTATCGGATTTTGGCCATATTTGGACAGATCCTTCGTTGTCACTCATCCGGACCATATGGAAAATGAGGACTAGGGACCACACTATCCTTCTATGGTACCCACATGTCTGAATTGTATTTGTGTTTTTTTTTAAAAAATTTAAAAATTTAAATTTAAAATTGTTTTGGTGTTCACTATGGAATTTGGCCATATTTGGACAGATCCTTCGTTGTCACGCATCCGGACCATATGGAAA
This sequence comes from Pollenia labialis, assembly GCA_949318255.1. NCBI lineage: Eukaryota > Metazoa > Arthropoda > Insecta > Diptera > Polleniidae > Pollenia > Pollenia labialis. Next base: position 113,713,807 of record OX439141.1, read on the forward strand.
ATGAGGACTAGGGACCACACTATCCTTCTATGGTACCCATATGCCTGAATTGTATTTGTGATTTGTTTTAAAAAATTTTCAAAAATTTAACTTTGAAATTTTTTTGGTGTTCACTATGGAATTTTGGCCATATGGTACTAATATGCCTGAATTGTACGGGACTCTTAGAACCAAAAAACTGCACCGCCCACTTAGTACTCAAATTAAAGGTAATTTGCTCACGACTGCAAATATGACCATATTTTGTTTTTGTATTCGCATATTAGTCTGGGTTCACACTATGAAAGTTTTCTTTCAGAAAGTCTGAGTTTATAGGTGAGAGGGGAAGAGAACATGCTATTATCCTCTCCCCTCTTATCAATAAACTCAGACTTTCTGAAAGAAAACTTTCATATTGTGAACTAAACATCTGCATGAAACTTAATAATGATGTTCATGAAACCTTCATTATAATTTTGTGTTCGCTTCATTCGTATTCAGTACGATGAAACACTATGAAATGAAAGCAATGAACACTCGATATTTAAAAGACGAATAAGAAAAAATTAGTTTATTTGCTTATACAAGAGAATATGAACAATAACAACCATGAAACAGAACAATCATTGAAAAAATCTCGAATAAGTTCATGGAAAAACAGTATGATTTAAATGTCAGTGTTGCCAGTTGTAGAAAATTAAAAACATAAGAAAGTTAAAAAAAAAATAGAAATAACCATGAGGGGTAAATGCAACAAGTTTAAAAATAAATTAATATTGAAATAAAAACTCAAATTTATTTTTGTTTTCAATGTAAATTTTTAATAAAATTAAAAATATTTTATTTTCAAAAACATTCACTAACATTAAACAATTTTAGGCAATATTTAATAATATTTAAAAAAAACCCGTTTGCAAAAAAGTAAACGTGAGGAAACAACGAATTATTGTATTTATTAAAAACTTGCATCATACATAAAATAAAATTTTTTTAATAAAATGATACATATTAACTACCAAAAAAAAAACACGTATGGCTAAAAAGCTGTTATGCTACATACTAGCGAGACAAACGTGAACCGTTATTAGTTATATTTACTTATGTACATTCATTTTCAAGTTTTTAATATCTTTCGAAAAAAAAACAACCACGTGGTCAGACTCCTAAGACATTTACAAAACTAACAATTAAATTTCTCATAAACTCATTCCTCCTTTTGTTTTTCATATTTCACCTAAAAATGTGTGTGTTTTTTATGAGTTCGTTTCATTTCAGGGCCGTGTACAGTACATTACAAGACAATAAAATCTTGCCATGTTTCAAAGATTTGTATTATTCAAAAATGCAAATGACAAACAAAAAAAAAACCATTTTGCATTTTATTTATTGTTTATATTCCAAATATGTATACTATACATATATGTGCATAGGTATATCTACATACATATGTGTTAAAATTTAAATTACACATGGGCAACGCATGCAAATAATTACATGAATTTACTGAAGTGGCAACATTGCTATTGAGTATTAATAAAAATAAATGAGAGAGAATGAAAACTATGAAACAAAGCCCGTTTCATTGAACAACCTCTGTGTGTTTACGATATGAAACGAAATGTGTTCATAGCAGCATGAATAAAACAACAGTTTGTTCGGTAATCTCAATTTTATTCGAACACGATTTTCAGTGAATAAGCATTTCAGTATGTTTATGAAAGAAGTTGTTCATGCAGCCCTTTATTGTGAACCTAGACTTAGTTTCATTTCTAGGTTAATTTAAGTATCTTTTAGGTGCAGAAAAGCTTAAGTTAGCGAAGCCAGAGTTTGTTATACCATAGAGGAGAAAATCTTTGCGCACGGCCAAAGGCCGGCTATGCAGGAAAGCTTTAGTTAGCGAAGCCGGTATTTGCTATACCATAGAGGCTATGCAGAGAAGCTTTAGTTAGCGAAGCCCATTTTTAGTTTTAACATAGAGGAAAAAAGAATAGCACATCGGAAATCGAGCATAAAACACTAACAAATACAAAATAAAATAAATATTTGAGTACCTACACGTAGATGTGAGTGGATGAAGGTACTTTTTTTTTTTGACCCAGAGGGCCCCAAAAGTCCCGGCCGCCTTACATTTTATTGTTTTCGTTTTTCTTCTACAATTATCTTTAATTTGATTACCCACACATTCCACTAAGAGGGAGGTGCGGTTTTTTGGATCTAGGAGCCCACGGGCTTCAGCCCCCTCAAATTTTAATTTTGTTTTTGTTTGTTTTTAATTTCAAAGAAGGTTCAAATTTTTTATTTTTTTTCGTACTGCACTTTTGCCAATTCAAAACCCAGCTAGGGGTTTCCTTCTACCATCATAAGCTACTGTGTAATTGAAGCTTATTTAGAAACGAAACCCGATTACATATTTTTCGTTGTCTGTTTTTTATTGACTTTTTTTAGGTTGTACTTACCCACATCCTCGCATTCGGCCAACTCGGTATATGTACCAAAAGCTGTAGCAATTTCATGTTTCTTGGCGAATTCTTCGGCTCGTTTCTGATCCCGTGCAGCCACAGCAACCATTTGGTGTTCATCAAATGGCAAAGTGCTTAAAGCAACACAAAAATCATTGCTTATTTTACCAGCCGATGCAATGCCCCAATGTAAAGCTGTTGGCATCTTCTTTAATCAACAATTTAACAATGATGCACAAATTTTCCAATGTTGTTTAACCTGTGAGTTACAATTCAATTATTAAAAATGTTTTAAGCATGTACATCTCTATAAATAAGGAAGATATAAAAATACTTAAGAGATAAGCTGTATAGCTTGGTCACGAGAGCGAGAAAAATAAGCAAGAACAATTTTAAACTGTTGAATTTAAAAGTCAAGTATGGACCTCTGGCTGCAATCTTAATTGCGCAACTTACACTGCACTTACTACTGCAAGTTAACTAAATTAATTCTTGAGTTGTGTTTATATAAATCAAGTGATTTACAATATACTATAAATATGTATGTACTTATAGGTATGATTTTTTTACTTCAATAATCTATAAAAACTTTTCGCTCAATCACTGTATTAAGTACACCGGCTGCACAAATTGCATTTCAATTTAACTTCAGTGATAAGGAAAAAATTCAAAACAAATACAGAGTAACCACTTTAATAATCGACTAATTTTGAAGGTTTTATTCAGGGTTGCCGTTTGAAAATTTTTATCCGACCAAAATTTTCTGCAAATACTACCAAAATCCTTTGACCCGACCAAATTTTAGAAATATTTAAAAACAATTATATCGTTATAAAAATGCAAAAGGGCATATCATAATTTTTATGCATTTTTTATGACGATATGAATGGTATATGTTTTTTTGATATAAAGTAATATTTTTATTGGATAAAGCTATAATTATATGCAATTATAGTAAAACATAAAAGTAAGGTTATGTTCACACCTTTTAAATATTTGATGTCCTACACGTATTATTTTATTAAAAATTAGCTGTCCCGGCAAACGTTGTTTTGCCATAAACCTAATTTCAAGTGAAAGAAATAGGAATAAAACGCTGTATACCATGATCGGCGATGAAAAAAAACAATAGCTATTTGTTTCTTTATTTCTGTTCGTTACATATTCAAAAGTTAAACTTAAAAAAGTGATGTATTTTTTTTCCTGAATAATGAAAATCAAACAGAGATCAACATGTGGTGCGCACATTTAAATAATAATAAATACATACATGTAAGCGATCCTTTTTCTTGGCTGTTGTAAACAACAGAGTTTTTAATCTTCTATTGGTGTAATAAACAGTAATGCATTTATAACGATAGTTTAATCTTGTGTTTATTTGGGCTGCATGTATGTATTATTGTAATTTATAAAATCTAGTAGGTATGAATATTGTTATTGTTTTAGTAATAAGAATTTTAGTATTTAAGGAAAAATATTAGTAAATAAAATTGAGTTCTATTTTATAATTCAATTCCTGCGGAAGTTAACATTTTGAATGTGCTTTGGCAAAATTGAGTTTTAATTTTATATTCAAACGAATAAGTGTGTAAAATTCAATTCCTGCGGAAGTTAACAGAGATAATCAATTTACCATTCAAAAAGGTAGCTTCGATAACGTTTTTTATAAATTTTTTAACGACTAATCGTGTAATATTGCATAGCCGAACCGGAGAAAAAATTTTTTTAAAAAAATACATAAACTTTTCAAAAGAAAAGAAAGGAGGGGTTGCTTTTACCCTTTTTGCTTTATTTAACGCCGTAAATGTTGAAATTAATAGCCTTTAGTTCCTTCAAGACTTGAAACTATCATCGGATAATTAATAAAGAAGACACGGGTAGAGGGAGCTTTAACCCTATTTTACGCCCTAATTGTTGGAATTTCCAATATCTTAAAGATCCTTTTGAGCATGATCAATTGCATAGCTTACGATTTGATTCATTTTCAATGGCACTTCTTGTCGGAAATTGTTCATACCAACATAGAAACCTTTACCGGCTCATGCGCAACAACTTTACTAAGTGCTGGTTCACACACATCAAGTTTGAATCGTCAAGTCTTGAGCATTTAGGAGAGAAGGGACAAGAGAAGGCCATTTCTTTTCCCCTTTCTCCTAAAAACTCAAGACTTGACGAGACAAACTTGACGTGTGTGAACCGGCACTAAAGACCATAGCATGATCAAATGATATAATTTATTTTGATTAATTTTCAATGATGCCTCCTATCGGAAATTGGTCATACCAACCTAGAAACCTTTGTATCAAGGCGAATTAACTAGAAGGTGAGGTCAACTCTACAACAACACTGCTTCTGTGGTTGGGTTGTCAAAAATATTGCTAGCAAAAAAATAGATTTGTTTACATAAAAAACTAGTTTGCACACAAACTTTGATAAGATTTTAGGAGAGAAGGGAAATGAAATGGCATTCTCTTTACCCTTCTTTCCTAAAAGCTCAAGACTTGACGAGTCAAACTTGACTTGACGAAAACCCATTCCCTTCACCTTGCTTGCCTACAAACTGCCATTTTACGCCAGCATAATTAGTCTAGTGTGTGATGGGCCACTTGCCTAAACCTTTTTCAAACTCGAAATTAAAAGACAGACAGAGGGTATTCATTTTCTTACTTTGTTCTCTTTCGCTGTCGACGAAGATGAACATTTAACAGGCAATGATAATCAATGTCGGTTTAGTATCATTGCCTGTTAAATGTTCATCTTCGTCGACAGCGAAAGAGAACGAAGTAAGAAAATGAATACTCTCTGTCTGTCTATTAATTTCGCGATTGTGAAAGGTTTAAGCTGGAGGTCCATATCACGCGTTTTCGCCTCCACGCAGTGCGTGCTTTTCTATCCTTACTTGCGTTTTCCTTTTCAAGTTACATGCAACGCTTTTTATGCAGCAGCAGCACAAGTAAAAATAAAATTTAATTTGTCAAAATCAGCTGATTTGTTCGAACGCTGCTTGTGACGCTTACAAAAGTAGAAAGTAAACCTACTTTTCGCCTCAAGGCATCTACGCTTTTGTGCATGTAACTTACTACGTATAACTACACAGATTCTACTTTTTTGACAGCTGCGTGTGCTGCGAAAAAGCGAGTAACGCGTGGTGTGGACCTCCAGCTTTAGGCAAGCTCAAAAGAGAATAAGAAGAATGTCTGCCTTTCAATTTCAACGTTGTAAATTGGGCCCTTTTACAATGTGGCAAGTGGAAGGCAGACAGACGAAGTTTGTTGGTGAGGGATTGTAGAGGTAGAGTGTGTAGTACATGACTATCTGTACTGGACATTTTTAGACATTTTTTTGCTTTACTTTTACACTTTTCGGCATTTTTATGTTGTTGCTTCATATCATTTTTCTCACATCAATGCCATTTTGGCTGTTTACTTTCTATGCTGTTAGTTCTGTAATTGTGTTGAAAAAAGCGAAGTGTGAAAAGTTAAACAAATTTTATTAACAACAGAAATTTAATAATAAAAAATTTTAATATTTGTAAAATTTAATGAAACTGCGTTTTGCATATAGTACTTACATATATTTTTTTGAAATTAGTATGTTTATTTAAGTGCATTTTGTTTAAGTAGCAAATTGCTAGGCTGAAAAAAAAACAAAAATAATTTATAAAAGCAGAATGGTGGAGTTCTCATGGACTAGAGCTAGTGTCCAATCATTAATTGATTTATACGAACAGTTCGAAAGCCTGTACAATGTGCGCTCAAAGAATTACACGAATAGAGACATTAAGGCTGCTGCCCTGAATTCCATTTTAGAAGGAATGAAGGAAAACTATCCAATGATTTCATTGGATATCATAAAAAAAAAATCAAGGGACTTCGTTCACAAATCTCATCTGAATTAAGAACGGTACAAAATAAAAGAAAATCCGGTATGGGAACAGATGAAGAGTATGTGCCAAAGTTGTGGTGCTTCCAACAGCTTTCGTTTTTAAAAAAACATTTAAGTATGAGGGCGAGCGTTTCCAGTACGGTGAGTAAATTAAAGTAAATAAATAATTATTCCGCAATTATTAAATTATTTTATTTCTTTCAGGACGATATGTCAGCCAGATTTGTTGAAGACAATATGTTGATAATGTTAATTGAATCTAAACAAAATAAACAAACTTTCTTTAAATGGAAACAAATTATAACTTTCTGTTTTTTGTTGTATAAAACTTAAACTTTTAAATTTTAGTCAATTTAATTAATGTTTAAATATGTCTATAACGTTTAATTTTCAATACGAATTAAAATATGTAGTATTAAAGCTTATTCATTACAGTTAAAAGCTACCAGCAGGGCTCTACACGACATCCAGACCTTTCATTATGTTCGCTCAGGAACAAAACGTTGGCAGAATTAGCGACGCATAATTGCTTATGTTCTTCGATATGGGGAAAACGTATGGCAAGGACACCCAAACAAGTAACAATAACAATTTGTCTTTTTTATATGGCAATACTGCAATTATGTCAGACCACGTTGCAGGCCTGCTAAGTTTTTTCTTAAAAAATCGTCAAAATGAATTACAAGCAAGTATAATTTATAAGTTTTTGAAAAATATATACAATGAATATAACACGCACATATACAGATAATATGTATCAACATAGTTTTAGACGTTTATTTAAGAAACTCCTTGTTATATTTGCACCGAAACTAAAGAATTAATTTCAAATAAAATTAATAAATTCACTTCAATCATTCGCAGTTATGAAATTTTTTTATTATAAAAATAATATTTTTAACACTTTTCATTCAACTTCTTCTCAAAACAAAATCATATTTTGACGTTTGACCATATTTTTTAATTCGCCGTGGAAACAGCTGATGAACGTCTGACGAGATGATACCATGTTCACACGGACAGCAATATTCGTGTTTCGCTCTCTTATTCCTGTTTCGCACCCCAAACATGATTGAAACGACTTGTTTTCCCATACAAAATTTTGAGAGCGAAACAGGTCGTTTCATTTTGAAACAGGCTGCGAAACAGGAAAAATGTACTATCATCTCCAATTTTGATGACAGTTATCGTTAGTTTATCTGACCTAGCTCTCAAAAAAATCAAAACAAAGAAAACAACAAAATAAAAATTGATGTTTAATAAAATTAAGTGATAATAATGACCTAATAATAATAATAAAAGTATTAAATAATATATTTTTAAGTTTTATTTACTTTTTTATATATTTTAAAAAGAATCACACTAACAACACAAAAAAAATGTCAAAATGAAACAAGAACGAATCGTATGAACAGCATGTTTGGCAATCTAGTTTCAGAGAGCGAAACCAGTGGTTTATATCGTCGTATGAACATAGCATGAGTTTACCTGTTTGAATTCGCCTTGGTGTATGTGATATTCGAAGGTGGCACAATATATTGGCAACAATCAAAAGACTTTTGATTTTTTTTGCACAACGAAATTAAAGTGATGTGTGTTGGCAACATTGTACAATGCTGTTTATGTTATTCCTACAGATTATGTTCTCCTTTTTATTGAATGAATTTAACCATTGTGCGACTTATTGTATAATATAGAACAAAATTGAGATAATGTGGCGAATATCAGCTACAATAATATTGCAAGTGTATGGGCCTCTTTATATCTTAAGACATCCTTTGACTGGAATCGCTCTTTAGATACAACATTTAGAAAACTTAGCAAAGAAGTATTTCTGTTTAAAAAAATTGACGGAGTTATTAATTTTAAATTATTTGTAACATAATTTCCTAAATCAAGTCTTTTTGAATGCATTCAACATAGAATGCCACACAATTATCAACAAATTAATTGTAAACTTCAACATTAATTGCAAATTGAGAAATTTTTTCTTTAACGTAAACTCCAAGGTAAACTTCTTCCCTAGTTAAAAAATTATAACTAATAAAAGACAGTTTTATAAAGTTTTGATGTATCACTGTGCATTTTTGCAGTATCGATGGTATCGTTATTAGCAGTTACGCCAAAATGAATTTTCAGCGGTTCGTATAATTGTAGAATTCGAATTACTAATGCTTGTAATGAAAGCCACCTTGTTTGTGATGGGGGGAAGATTTTTTGTTTTATTTTTATTTCGAAAAATTTATTGTAACGTTTTTGACTGTTCCCAATGTAATTGTATGTATTTGTTGAGTGTTTCTCAACATGAAGATTGTTTTAAGGACGCATATTGTTGCCGGAAAATCGTCATTTCACTATTACTTTTATTGAAAAAATTGTCAATAATCATTTTATTACATTTTCTAAAAAAAATCTTCAAAATGACGAAAAATCGTCACATCTAACAAGCCGGCATCGTTGTGTAAACAATTTTTTTTTAACAAGAACATAACATCGACAAAAGCTGTCTTTACAATCCAAATATGACTAGGTATACCTTGTACTTATTCTACCATGGTATATAAGAACACGTTAATGTAAAAACGCCCCATAGATTGGTAACCGTTCTAAATAGTAAACAAACAACATTGTCAACAGCTGATTAACATATGTTTTTTTTTGGTGTTTTTTTATACATTCTTTATATATTTACTCCCCACATTTATTAAATTTTAAAAAAGCAAACATCATACATAATTGCTAAAATGTTAAAAAATATTTTTATAAAAACTCAACAAAATACAACTAAATTAAAGGTCAGTATATTTGAATTGAAATATATGTTGGAGGCTTCAACAATTAAATTTTATAGTTCCCTCAACACATACGTTTTTTAACAGAAAAGTCGATATCTAGAAAAGATCCCAATGAAGCGCAACAGCCACAAACCGCAGTAGATTGTGAACTACAAAAGGAACATATTGAGCAAGCTATTCAGGCTACACCTATTTTATTGAACGTATCACCAGAAATGTGGCACAACGCACATACAACTTTCATAAATCATGGCATAACTACAAATAGTTTTTTGCATATTGTTACTGGCAATCCAAATATTTTAATGCGTTCTCCCCGGAAAATCATAGATACGTTAGAACATTGGCGTTCCTGTCAGTTCGGTGAATATTTTCTTTTTCTATTAATCAATAAATACCCATTTTTAATGGATGTCGATGATAAAAGACGACTATTAAAACAAATTACATTCATACAATCTTATGTAAGTACGAACAAAAATGTTTGGAAGCTACTGATGAATTGCCCCACATTGATAGAACAAACGGAATCAACGATTGAAGCGAAAATTTTGTATTTGAAAGATAAAATGCACATTGAAATACCAGAAATTGTTAAATCTGAAGCATTAAGTAAATCTTTAGATGACATTAAATGTCGTCATGTCTTCATGGAAAGACTAGGGCTATTTAAACCTAGGCCTTTGAAAGCAGATCCCAATGAACCAACAAAAAATGCACGTCTATATAAAATCACCGATACATCTGAGAAAACATTTGCCACAAAAGTATGTCATGTAAGTTTGGCAGAATTCGAAGTATTTAAAGAACTGTATGCCAAAGAATTAGAGAGAATTCAGCAAGAAGAAAATGAAGACGATGAAGATGATTTGTTAAGTGAAGAAGAGAAGTAAAATAAAGTTCAAATAAAATAGTATGTATTTTGAAAACCATTTAAGTCTTTTTCTTCTCATACTTTTTACGTTCTATATCTTTGCGGAATTTTAAGGAATCAGGATTTAATATTTATACTCACAAAATTTTTTAATTCTTAACTTTATAACCTCTTGGATTGAAAACACCAAAGAAGTTATTTGAATATATGTACATTCATAGACAAAACTGATTTTAAACATGTAATATATGTACATATTTTTCGTAGGAAATTATTTTTTGTTTCTTAATCAGTTTAGCTGATGCAGTTAAGTAATTTTTCTCTAATAAAGTAAACCAGTGCCCGTGTTCTGTAATTCTCGCGTCGAGAAACTTTTCGATTGAAATTTGTGAAATGAAACAAAAATGCCATATTTTGAAACAAACAGTTGTTTTTCTCACAAAACTGTGTCTGTAATTTTATTGGCGAGTTCTAGCTGCCACGTAAGGAAACTACTAGCCAATTTACAGAAAAAGTGTGTGTAACATTTTTGTGAGAAAAGTTCCCGCTTTGAACTGTCAAACAAACTCACGAATAAAAATGGAGCGAGAAAAAAATTTTAACACTAAAAAACAATCAAAAATGCAAAACACAAAGAATAATAATATTTTGTTCTTGGCACATTTTTTATTGTTTAATTCTTTTACTTTTAACATTTTTATAAAATACATATACGAATATTTTCAAAGCTCGTTTGCAAACAACAAACATTAAAGTCGCACTTTACATAATTTGGTATATCCGATGGTTGTATTTTCACCGACGGTTGTATTTTCACAGAAAACTTAAATAGCAGGTATGCTTCCCAAATTTTTCTTTTGTTACAGTAGATAATGGATACAAGAACATTTCATATAAGAATAAACCGCATTTAAGAAAGTATGACAAACCCACCGAGCTTTTTTTAATATTTGTCTATATAAAAAGTCATTCTTATAGAAAATAACTGATACAAGACATATTTTGCCATGTACATTACTAAAAACAAGTACAAAAAACATTTTAATAAATATTTTGCGTAAAACTAAGCTTGTTTTACAATTAAACCAAAAATTGTTCGTATTATAACATATAACAAAATTTTACGAAAAATTTGGCATATTTAGAAACTAAATTGTTTTCAATTGTTATATGAAATATGCTTTAAAGTAATAGTATTTGAGCATTCTAGAAATTAGAATGCAAAACCTTTAGGATCTGATCATGCAAGCACTTGTTGGTATTAAATTATTTTATTGCAAACAATTCTTTGACTGAAAACTAATATTATTTTGCCGAAATGGGTAAGGCCGTGCACTTGCCAGGTTATTATCAAAATAATTTTCGTGGGAATACAGAAATCAGTGATTTTATCAAATAATATAAATTTGGAATTAAGCACGAATAACAAAATCATTTAAATTTTAAGAATGGCGAAAAGTTTGAATTTTTAAAGGAACCACTAAAAAACGCCAATATATAGTTATGATGTATCCATCAATCGGTAATGTAAATGTAAAAAAATTAGGTTAAAATCTTCAAAATTTTCCTAAAAATTTACAGCCGTAACAAAAAAGTTTGTACACTATGTACAACGAGCTGCTAACTAGAATGCCGATTAAGCTTAGCAGCTTGCTGGCACAGAGTTAGTTCATAACGAACTTTTCTCCATCTGCCAACTTTTAATAAATCAACTCGGAATTTTTATGATGCCACATTGTATTACTCAAAAATGCCACACGTTTTGCATTAATCATCGCTGAATTTGTATTTTTTTTTTGTTTTTTCCTTCACATATACATTTTTTTAAAAGTTTTAAATAATTAAAATAAATTAAGTTAAAGAAAGTCTGGGTTCACACTATGAAAGTTTTCCTTTAGAAAGCCTGAGCTTATGGTGAGAGAGGAGAAAAGAAAAGCATGTTCTCTTCCCCTCTCACCAATAAACTCAGACTTTCTGAAAGAAAACTTTCATAGTGTGATCCCAGACAAAGTAAATTAAAAAAAAATCAGTTAATTAAAAAAAAAAACAACAAAATTTTTTGACATTAAACGTCTATTTTTCACAAGTTGGAAAGCGTTTGGCAGCTCGTTAGCAAGAGTTTATCAAATCGTTAGCCGGAGTTTGGTGCGTGTATTATGAATAAACTTTTTGCTTACTTCATGCCAAATTTTCATTATGAACACGGCTGTTAATTTTTAGTAATAGATACGATTTGTATATCGAAAAATAGGAAATCTTTAGCAGAAATATTTTATGAAAACTCGGAAAATCGGTTCAGATACAAAAATCAAAAAAAATTTTTTTTTGAAAAATACTAATTTCGGGAACCAAAATGGTTGAGTTATGAGCAAAAAACTCCAAAAATTGGATAAAAAAACATACATTTTAGAGCTCTAGTATGACTTATAGATACGTCTTATGTATGTATATTATGAAAAAATTTCAGAAAATATTTTGCTAAATTGGTTTTGTTTTTTTATAAATACCTATTTTCAGGAACCATATTTTTTCCGAAACCAAGTTTTATAATCCAAGTAAATATATAACATATAAATACTACCTTTTTAAAAAATGCATAGCCAATGTGTCCATATAAATGGGGATTTATCTATATTTTAAATTTCAATAGCATCTGTTTCGGAGGGGAGAATTTCATTAAAATCGATGAGGCAGCTTCGGAGAGGCGGCAGTTTCTCCCTCTCTTCGTGGTTCTAGTTTTGGTTCATTTAAGAAATTTTCATAGAAAATTCGTTTTATAAACCTTGTGTAAACCTATAAGATTGTTTATGAATAAGGCCTTGAATGTATAAGTGCATATCCCAAGAAAGTAAAATAGTTTTTATTGATAATCTAAACATTTATGCAAATAAGCAAGTTTTCGAACTAGAAAGAACAATTTTAAAAGGTTTCAGTAATGAGAAAAGTCAAATGTACTGGAAATGCTATTAAAATTCAAATAGAGAACATTAAATTAAATACAGAACAATTTTAGGTTGTTTACTTAAAAATAGTTCACCCAATACAAATATCTAAAATACAGTACTGGTCTGTATAATACGCAACGGACAGTCACCGTATATACATATGTTTATGGCTTTACCCTGTGCTCATTATAGGAACAAATATAATTGGGGGATTCACAAGGTGTGCTATCAAGTCATATCGGGCACGTTCGTAAATGTATCACTGCGCTGCATCAGAAAAGCAAAATTTTTTTAAGGGCTATAAAAGAATAATTATAATTTTTTTATTAAGTGACTATTATTTTTGTGGAGTGTTTCACAATTTTTTGGTCCACATTTACTTCACTGATAAATATATGTATAACCATTTGAAATCACTGATGCAGCGCAGTGATGCATTTACGAACGCACCAATCGTCTTAATGTCCTAAATCATATTTTACAATTGTTTAAAAAAATATTGTTGTGTCTCAAACAAAATAAAAATGTTAATGCTGTGTTCAATAATTCGTCATAACTGTACAGTATAAATCTAAATTATAAGCGGTTGCCCTCAGCAGTCATATACATATGTACATATATTTCTTAAAATTATTTTAAGACATATGACTTTACAACTTTATGACTACCTTGTGAATCCCCCAAATATATAGTATATATTTAATTTAATGGAAGAATACATTGACCATTATCCTTTGGCTAGCAATGAAGTATACAACTATTAGATACCAGCAGAATGTAAAGAACATTTATACAACTATTAGATACCAGCAGAATGCTGACGAAGGCTGTAGCGGGCCGGAAAATGCATTAAATTCTGCTGGTATCTAATAGTTGTATAAATTTTCTTTACAATTTACTTCATTGCAAGTAGTGTTATGTGTTTTTTAACAGGTTTTCAGGAGAGCAAAATAACTGAATAACGATCTCATTTTATAATATACTGTGTTAAAAAAAAATTGGGATATAATATCTATAATACTTAAAGAAAAACAAAACATAACACCTTTTGAAGGAGCCTTATTCAAAATATGTCCATAACGTAGTATAATAAGTACCAGGTATGTTCATTAAGGAGAGTTTCCATTATTTACCCATGTAGTGTCAAATAAGTTTATTTGATTTTTGACGCTTGTTTTAATTTTTTCCCTATATTCTTTTGTTTGACGTTATATGGGTTTTAAAATTGAGAACAAGATTTCTAACGACTATACCAAGGCGAATTTACTAAAGGTGGCGGCGAGACTACAACAAGTCAACAACACTAAAAACAACAGGGTATTTTGTTTTTGCTTTTCCGTCATGTAATGTCAAAAACAAGGCGAATTATTATATATATGAATTCGCCTTGTGTTTGGGGTTCGAATCTCAAATAAGATAACAAAAATTTATTTTGGGTTTATATTGAAAATGATGTGAAAATAAACAAATTTTCTTTTTGGGAAAATTATTCATCGTTTTGTTTCTTTTACAGTTCAACATTTTAAAATCTGCAAGACTTTTTAGGTGCAAAACTCATATTAATACAATTTAAATTAAACAAATTATAAACCAAATTCAATATCGGATGGCTAAAAAATCGAATTTACTGATTGCTATATTAGTTTTTCCGCTTTGGTTTAGGTTGACCTGTTAATATGTACTTTAAGAAATAAAAACTCTTTTAAACGTATGTCCACAAATAGCCATTATCTATTTTACGCGTTAAATGGATGTGTTTGTGGGGTCGTTATTATAAAACTTATGCTCCACATTTGAAATGTTCACAACAGAAAAAGTTTGTAAACGATATTAAATAGTTAAACGGGAATTTTCAGGCTGACGTTATTTATGATAGAAGCATGTTCACCAATATGCACATGATGCTTCAAGTATTATACATATTACCAGTAGTCATACAAGAAATTTAAAATGTATAAATAATATTTTAGATTAACTGAATTATCAGATTTTCCTTTCCTTTAATAACGTAGATTTTAAGTCTGTATTTTAAAGATAATTACCAAATTGGTTAAATGACGTTATTGTTTTAGTGTTGTAATGTTGTATATAAATTTAAAATGCCTAATTTTGAAACTAAATAATTTTTTAAAAATAATGCATTTGGATTTTTATTTAAAGAGGGGATATTTTAAGAAATTTTTTTTTAAATTTGGGATTAAAGAAAAAATTTATCTGGCATCCCTTGGCTAAAATTTATAAAAACATTTGAGTCAAAAAATAAAAACAAAATTTAATTATTTTCAGAAATTATGAAAATAACAGTTATTTTTAAATGATTTTTTTTTATTAATGCTTAATTACCACTTTTTATTATTTGATAAAAACACTGAAATTTATTGTGAATGGGATTAGCTATTCCTATGCGCATTTCACTGGTTGCTTAGGCCAGATCATCAGGAAACTTCATCCATTAAGATTTTAGTAAAACTAAAGATATTAAACCAAATAAAACTGTTAAGCGTATAAGAATTACAGAAACAGTTCTATTTGTAACAATATCAAAGTTTAAACAAAATCATCAACAATAAACAGTTAGTTTATCTCTCCTTACATTCAGTGTTTGTATCAAATAATAAAAATTGGGATTTAAGCACGAATAAAAAAATCATTTAAATTAAATTTTGTATTCCCACGAAAATTATTTTGATAATAACAGTTTTTATAACATAAACATTTTTAAATTGCATTTTTGTGAGTTTTAAATTGATAATTAGTTTGAATTTAAAGTTGTATTGAAAATAATCAAAACCCTTTTTTGATACGTCCAGTTTATGCATTTGAATATTAAAACTGCAACTAAACATACAAATTCCATTAAATTATAGTGATGGCGGTAAAAAATTAGTTTTTGTGATCTAAATACGATTTGTACTTAATTTTTATACATCAATTCAATTCAATTTAATTTATTTATTTACATGACATGGATATATATTTACAAAGTAATAATACAAATTTAAAGAGTTCAGGCAATAATTAGCCTTTTCTACTTAGACAATTACCGACTGTTTTTTCGCCTTGGACTATACCTTGTACTTAACTTAACCCTTTTTGCCCATAAAAGAAAGCTGCGGATGATCCAACTATTTGGGAGTAAGGTAAGATCATTGTCTTGCTTAAAAGCCCAAGTTCGACCCAAGCTCAATTCTTCGGCGCTCTGTACCTTTTATCTTTTAAAGTTTGGGGCTAATCTGTTTTATTCATAGTGATTTCTATGAAGACCGAATTCCCTACACCCGTACAACCCCACACTTTGATCGAAACACCACCATGCTTCACTGTGAACTTTAAATTTTGTTGGTCAAATTCAGAATTTTTCCTTCTCCAAAGCAGACGATAAAAGAAAATTTGAAATTGTTGTTAAGAAGAACCAGTTAAAATTTAGAGAAGGAATAATTCTGAATTTGACCAAAAAATGTTAGTATCACAGTGCAGCATGGTGGTGTTTCGATCATAGTGTGGGGTTGTATGGGCACCAATGTTGACAATTACTAAAGGCAGACCTTTGTTTGATATACGAGTATGTTTACTAAAAAATTTTAGATAATTTATGTCGTCTGTATTTGTGCTGTTTTAAACGACCTCTCAACTAAATATAAATTGAGGAAGATTTTTTTATAACACAATACAAGCTTTCATTTTTAATTAAAAAAAGAATTTATGACCAAGGACGGAAATTCCAAAAACAATCAAAAAAGTAATAAAAGTATTGGAAAATTTATAAATAAAACTCAAAATTATTTGCGTTTAAATAACACGCAATTAAGCCAAATAGTTATATGAAATGCATTTTAAAATAACTGAAAAATAAAGAAATGCTATAGAAAATAATACAAAAATAAAAACAAAAGTTTGACAAAGTGAAACTAAAAACCTCTAGCTTTTTTTTATTAACAAAAAGACAGCAATCGTTATTTAAAAAATGGAAATTATAAAAATATGTATGTGCATAGTTAAATACATGCGTTAGTACGTACGTATTTAAACTTTAAATCTTGACTGGAATAAATAATTTTTATTGGTACTTTATAACAGTACCATAAATATAACTTAAACATACAAATAGTATACATATGTACATACATACATACATATGAAGTTTAAACAATTAGACATTCAAAAGTTTGCGAGGTTCGTATTTACGGGTGCTCAATGAAGTATCTTTTAGTTTGGCGACACTTTTTGGATTAATTTTAAACAAATTTGTTGAATATGCACTTGAATAATTTTGTTGGGAATAAAATCTTTAGAAAGTCCAAGTAAACTATGAAGTTGTTTAAGAGAAACACTAATTAGAATTTAAACCCCTAATAATATGGAGATTACTTTAACAGGTTTTAGCATATATCGGGTGCTTTTTAAGCTGTATTAAAACTTTGGAAATCGATTACTATGGTTTGACAGCTGGGAATGTCAAACTGTGTTGACATTTCTGTTCAGTAAAGCTTGATTTACCCATGCGTTCCGAACAATTTGTCCGGACAAACAAAGCTACCATATGGCTTAGAGATGTAAACGATTACAAAAAGTGGCAGCACAGTTAGCAAACTATTAATTTTTTTTATAAAAGTGTGTTAAAAAAAAATGCACGAAATGCAATGCAATTTTTAAAGTTCCCTCGTAGAGAATTTTATGTTTCTGGATCCAATATTCCAATATAGAACTGGCACACTATACACAAAACAACACATGCTACTTGCATATGCTGACGAAATTGACATCATGGGTCGCACACTGCGAGCAGTAACTGCCACCTTTGAAAAAGTCGAAAAGGAATCTGCTAAAGTGGGTCTGGTGGTAGACGCAGATAAAACAAAGTTGATGGTATCAACGCACAGGACGTCCAGTAGACTCGGGCCAACAGTGGAAGTTGAAAACTATAACTTTGAATTAGTCAACGATTTTATCTACCTCGGCACCGCCATAAACAAAACGAACAACATCAGTTTTGATATTAAAAGAAGAACTATACTGGCTAATAGATGCTACTTTGGACTAAGTAAGCAGTTTAAGAGCAAAGCCATCTCTCGACAGACAAAAATCACATTATACAAGTCACTGATACTACCCGTGCTGTTGTATGGCTCTGAAGCATGGGTACTTGCGAAAGCAGACGAGGCAGTACTTGGAGTATTCGAGAGAAAAATTCTTCGTAAAATTTATGGACCCATCTGCGTTGACGGAGCATATCGGTGTCGTATGAACCATGAGCTGTATGCCGACATTGACATTGTAAAACGTGCGAATGGAGGAAAATGCTCCAGCTAAAAAGGCATTCGAATACGCTCCTGGTGATGGTTCACGCAGAAGAGGAAGACCAAAACTCCGATGGAAAGATCAGGTGGAGGAAGACATTTCAAAGCTTGGTGTAATAAATTGGAGAAGGAGTGGGGAAGATCGAGGCGCATGGAAGAATATACTTCGTTCGGCTACTGGAACAAACGTTCTGTAATAGCCATTTAAGTAAGTAAGTAAGTAAGGATCCAATATTAGCAGAAGTTAAAAAAGTACAAATTGTGGAACAAAAAAGCTAAGGAAAGATATTTAATTTCCCGTATTTTCCCTTTTTGGTACTCTTTTTTTATATTGTAGTGGGCTCCCATAATTTAATACGTTTATATGAATAAATGGAGAAAAAGGTTTTGTTAAAAAAATTACGTTACGATTTTTACCCCTTAAACGTTCGAATTTCGAAAAAGAACTAAACTTATATGTATTTGCAATCTTTTGATATGTTTCAAATTTGATATAGCCTTTATTTCTTGGTTTAAAAGATGGATAGGGTGACAAAAAGTGCCGAAATACAGGGTTATCCCTTTAATCCTTAAAAGGGCCCAATTTCAAAAAAGTACGATACAATTAACCGTTTATTTTTTTAAGCAAAATGGATAAGTATTAATATTTATTGTATCTCTTTTAGTTTTGGAGATATGAGGTTACCGAATTTACCCGTTTTTACCACCTAAACATTCGAATTTCTAAAAATTCCGTCTTAGTGGATCAATTTGGGGAGAGACAAACTTTCGGTCCAAATTTCAGGTTTTTAGCTTTAGGCATTTAGACTGTACGATGATGAATCAGTCAGTCAGTAACGTTACAATTTTATATAAGTACATACATATATATTTATATAGATTGTTAATAAAGAAAAACATTTCATATGTACATATGTATATTACTATTTGTACGATAATCTTCTATGTATATAAAACAGGATGTGTGTATGTATGTAACGTATGGACGTATGATGAAATTTTCAGGGAATCTTCAGAACATTCATGCGGGTGACACATTGAAGTCTGATTTGTGATTTTCGGGCTGCGGGCGGAGGGGCGTTGCAAAATCCAATTTTCATATTGCACCACCATATACATATTTTTTTTTTGCTTTTTTTTATTTTATTTTTTTAAAAGCCGTTGTCATGTTTTTTAAAACGAGATATCAAACTCTTAAATCGGTTATGTAGTTCCGAAGATATTTACAAAAACCCAAGTTAATAATGATTCAATATCAACATTTTAAAGCTTTCGAAATGTTGCATTAAAAAATCCGAGTTTTCGGTTTACTTACATCAAAAACTGTTCACCAAATTTAATCGAGGCAACAATAATCGGTGACATTGGGGCACAGAAAACCCGCACGCATACATTGAAAAGCCGATGCACCCAAAATGAGTCACTGTTTGGTGCGGATTTTGGTCCAGAGGCATAATTGGGCAATTTTTCTTCGAAAATGAGTAAGGAGTGGCCGTTACAGTCAATGGCGATCGTTGTCGGGCCATTTTGAACGAATTTTTGTTCACAAAAATTGAAGAGGAGGATATTGGCAACATTTGGTTTCAACAGGACGGCGCTACGTGCCACACAGCCGAAGTTACACTCGATGTTTTGCGCCCTGTTTTTGAAGATCGCATTATCAGCTGCAGAGCTGATGTCGTTTGGCCAACACGCAGCTGCGATTTGACACCGTTAGACTATTATTTGTGGGGTGCCGTCAAAGATAAGCCAGAGACAATTGATGCTTTAAAGGACAATATTCGTGAAGCCATTAGTGAAATACAGCTGCACACAATCGATAATGTGCTTTAAGCATTTGACCGATCGTGTAGGCTACTGCATGGCCAGCCGAGGCAGCCATTTTAATGAAATTATTTTCCATTATTAACCGGAAGGATTGTACTTTAAAAAAAAAAAAAAAATTTGAGAAAATATTCAGTGGTTTTTTTTATAGCATTTTCAAAAAAAAAAAGTTAGTTTGCGGACCCTTTATAATATTAATTAATCAATAATTATAATTCATAATTAAAACTAACAAAATGAAAATTAAAAATAATATACATACTATCACTTTAGATTATGGCTCCCCAGCCACATTAAAAATATAAATATCATAATTATCATCCATCAGTAGCTAATCAATTTTATTTAGGAAGTCTAAAATTTTTACCCGGAGAACATTATTTGAATAGGAAAAAATCGTAACGAAAATGGTAAAAAGTTCCAAAGCCTAGCAATCCGAACAATAAAAGATTTTTCGAAGCAGGATGTTGAGATTCTTGGTATACGAATTAGGGGATTCTTAGAAGAACGCAGGTGGTTTACCATTTTTGATAATTTTATAAAACAAAATCATGTTTCGATATTTAATAAAGTCGTTAAAAGTACACCCAAGAAAACTAAAAGCAAAATTCAAAAAATATGTTCATAGCGTCTAACATTATAAACAAAACGAACTATTAGATTAAAAATACGCCTGATCATCATGAAACGCATAGAACCAGTACCTGAGTAAACCTCAAGGCCATATAAGATATTGGAAAACATTAAAGCATGTGCAAAGTTATACTTAATTCGTATAGGCAAGTATAAATTAGTAGAATTAATTTTACGCAATATACCATAAATTTTACCATAAACCATTTAGTATGGGGATCAAAAGAAAGTTTACTATCCAAATACACTTAATATGGTCAACCAAAGAAATATGAGTATTGATCAAAACTATGTATATTAATGTCAGGATAAAAACGATTGGTTGGTCCAAACATCATTGCTCTTGACTATATAATAGAATAGATAACGAATTGAAAGAAGTCCATTCACGTACCCGATCTAAGCAAAAATTTATATTATTCTGTAAAACATCATAAAAGTCAACTCTGCTTTTGAAGACATCATCGGCAAAAATGAATGTTTTGCATAACGATGTAGTAACAAAATCAGATAAGCTTTTAATATATAACGTAAAAAGTAGTGGCCCTAAAACGGAACCCTGAGGTATACCCGTACTTAAGATATGCAAAGCAGAAGTAGCACCATTATGTTCTACAAATTGAGATCTACCAGCCAAATATGAATAAATGAGCTTGCAAGCAGATTTAGATAAATAATATTCATCCCTGAGTTTCCTCATCATCATCATAGAATGACAAATAAAACCAAAAGCATTTTAGCAAGATCAAGAGAAATAAGAACACTTAGATTATTCTCGTTAATATTTTGACGAATTTGCTCAGTAAGATCAAGAACCATCAGCGTAGAACTATATCCATTGCGAAATGCATATTTTCATTTATATTGCAATATTTTCTTTTTCATCCATTTTTGTTTAATTTCTTTTATTTAATTATTCAGCACAAAACAAAAAAAAATGTAATTACACTATATATGTGGCAGCTCAACTCAACTCTTATGTACAAATTGAAAAAAGTGCGTTGGTATTTAGATTAAATTTGTACCACTTACCCTACAAATAATATTGGACCACCTGATCCATTTTGATAAAATGGACTACTCCATGGACTGGTCCGATGTAATGCAAGCATGGACCATGTCATTATTAAAAAGTGTTTGTAGTGAGACGACATGTCTTCGTTTTTTAACGACATGCTTTCGTTTTTAAACGATGTTAAAACTAACCCTCTTGTGTATGCAATGGAGTAGTTTTACAACTACTCCGTTGTAGTCCAAAGATGGGTTATATGGTCCTGCCCTAGGACATTGTAATGTTAAATAGACCATGTTTTTTCCATACGTTTGGGTTACTTTTGGACTAGTCCTAGTCCCTTGTGGACTACTCTTTACACGCGTGTTTGGACTGGTCCTATTATTTGCAGGATTATTTAATTGCAATCTAAATCATCTTACCAAATTTGATTGGAATCGGTCCATATTTGACTTATAAATTTTGGTATTTTGGTGGTGGTAGGTCTAAAATTTACCATTGATCCCATATAAGCCCCCTTCATAAAATTACTTAAGGGCAAACAAATCTCATATATGTAGATGAATATATCTAAATAATATTTGGCACCGCGAACTTTTACATGAATCTTAACCCCCTAACATAATATTTTTCTGGCGGGCTTATGATTGCCCATGGGTACCAAATGGGTGGTGTAGGGTATAAAATGCTCGGGCTTGACCGACTTTGTTGCGAGTGTGGCCGCTATCATTCAAAATATTTCGAGCTAGTGGATTCGGATGCAATTCGAGCCTTTTTAAGTATTTTACTGCATATTTCGTAATCACAGTTTTAACTAATGGAACGTTGAGATCCTTGTGAATATTTGAGTTTTTAACATACCAAGGGGCGCCTTTGAATTTTTTCGATATTAGAGGCCGAGGCAGTGCCCCATAACTGAATACCATAGCACCAGGTTGGCTTTTAGATGGAGTTGTAAAGTAGAAGTTTGCAGTCGAGACTAAGGACAGAGTTTCTTCCAATAAGCCAATGAATTTGGATGGCTTTTAGTTTCATTTGAGTTAATTTTGCCTCTATATGGATTTTCCACGTTACATGCGAATTTTGAGGTATTATTTGATTATTGAACTTAATAGGGGGCATGATTCCCGACGCAAGGTGAATGTTATATGTACGCATATTTGCTCATTGACCGTTATCCTCCATTGCTTTAACCATAGTTGGAGTTGAAATATATGATCCTGTAGATATCGAGATGCTTCTTGACTGTTTTCGTGACGCTTAGAAAAGCTGTATCAAACAAATGTTGAAGTTTGGGTGTAGTTGTTTGTTGGCATATCCGAGGTATATATTAAGAATAAAAGTGTAAGTAATTACCTTCTTTAATAATAAACTTTCGACCGATTAAGTAGCTTTCTAACTGCTTGTGTGTGTTTAGCTTCAATTTATGTAACAAGCCTTCATGAGAGACTTTATCAAAAGCTTGAGAAACATCGATGAAGAGAGCAGAACAATATTTTCTTTCTTCAAAGGTTTTTCTTATTGCGTTTACTATACGATGAGTTTGTTCAATTGTGCTATGTTCTCTTCTAAAGCCGAATTTGTGGTTAGGAATAAATCTATTTTCATTTAAAATTGGGGTCAATTTTGACTCTAACAGCTTCTCAAACAGCTTTGATATATTAGAAAGTAAGGTTTAGGTATCTTGGTGACTAAGGAAACCTTCCACTTTTGAGGATAGTATTCAAGGCGTAATTTAGCAATAAAAACTAAAAGAATAATTTTCTTTGCTATGCTGGGTAGCTCCAAAAGCATTTTGTTGCTGATCTTATCAAAACCAGGAGCCTTCTTGGGGTTTAAATCACAAATAACCTTTTCGATTTCTCTTATCTAAAATCTTAGGGGAACAGCTGCTCTAGCAGCAACAGGTGGCAACTCGACCGCAATATCGTGAGATATATTTGGGGTAAATATGTTTTTTAAATGATTAACAAACAAATTTTCTTCAACATCATTTCTTGCCTAACTTCCATTCAAGTTTCTTAATGGTGGTTTAGAGACAACTGGCCTTTTGAGATTTCTAGCTGCCCGCCATAATGAGTAGTCTCATTGTGGAGTTGCATCAAGTTCCTTAAGATATTTTTCCAGAGAAGCCGATTTCTGAGTTTGCAGTAACTTTCTTAGCCTTTTTGTGCACTCTTTTAATAAATTCTTAAGTTGAGGGGATCTGTGCAATTGCCACTCTCTTCGAGCCCTCATTTTTTCAGAAAAGAGACGCTCGACATCTGTGGAATATATTTTAATATTTTTCGTGGGCAATATTGGAATGTTGAACAGCTAGTTTCAGAAAACTGTCAAAATTGTCAATAGAGCGATCTACATACTCCGGTGTACTGAGCGGCATACTTTCTGTGCAACGGTTACTGAGATATTTTTTATATTTTAACCAATTAATTTGCGAAGATGTCATCGCTAAGTTACCAGTCGAAGATACAATTCTATTGGGGTTCATTATAGTTACAATTGTAGGTGTGTGGTCGGAAGATAATTCTAAGGAAGCTTCAACATGAATCGGTTCTATGGGGATGTTTTTCACCACGCCGAAATCGATGACATCTGGAATTTTTTGATGATCAGTAGGCCAATAAGTTGGTTGTCCACTCGCTACTAAATTTTAATCCATTTTAGAAATTGTGTTGAATAACACACGACCTTTTGGTGTGATAAGTCGTGATCCCCAGAAGGTATGTTTATAATTGTCAGCATCTACGAAACACGGTCCTAATGATTTAAAATATTTATAATATTGGCTTTCTGATATTGAAAATCTAGGCGGGGAGTATAACAATGAAATTACTAGGTTTCTATTTAATTCCTCAACGCAAATGTTCGTTGCTTGGAGATAATATTCACGATGATCACACATTAGGTAGTGTTTGACTCTGGTTTTTATCAAAATAGCAGAACCTCCGCAAGCTCTATCTCGAGGGTCCTTGGTATCATGCAGTATATAACCATTGATTTTAAACGTACTTCTTGAGGTCAAATGAGTTTCAGAAACGATCATGGCATCAATTTATTTATTTTTAAGAAAGTATTCTAATTCGTTTTTATGTTGGCGGATGCCGTTTGTTTTCCAAAAACAAATTTTTAAACAGTTCATGGCTTGTTAAGTACAGCTTGCAATAACATCGATTGCATTCTAAGAATTTCCTGCATCATATTACCCATTGTGTTAGTAAAATTATTTACTGTTTGAACTAATGTTTCCATAGTTTTTTCTAGACGATTTCAATTAGAAACTGGAGTTTTATCAGCACCTTTCATTGGCACATGGTTTGATTTTAGGACGTTAGCGTAAGAGGTTCTGCTAATACTAGGCTGCGGAGCCTGAGTGTCATTAGTAGTTACTTGATTTGTTACCAGCATTTAAGTGGGATTAGTTTTCGGTCCAACCGTCTGCTTGACTATATATATATATATATATACATATATATACTATATATACAGTGTGATTACTGCCACAGTTGCTACATTTTTTTACGTTGGGGTCAGTTTTAGACTTATCGCAAAGAACTGTGCCATGTAATTCACCACAAACTACGCAAACAGGCGGTAAATAGCAGTATGCCTTAGTATGGCCAAATTCTTGGCAGTTAAGACATTGAACGGGACCATTCCTTTTGTGCGGCTCCTCTACACTTATTTTTCTGTATCGAATATATTTTAAATTATAAATGGGATGCGTTTCATTTTTTTTAAGCTTAACTTCGCCAGGTTCTAGCTCCACTCGAAATAATGGTATATAACGGTATACGTCTTGTAAACAACATTTTAAAAGAGTTGTGAATTTTATTTACCAGGGGGCGCTGTAATAATGTTTTGAATGCATTCTGAAAGCGTTGAAGACACGGTCAACCCTACACCTAGAAATAGTTTTGATAAGTCTAGAAGAACTGAATTGGAGCGTTTGTAAAAATCTTAAAAGAAAATTTGGATATCCTATGCTATAGCTCAGCTAAAGAAGAAGTCTAGATATACCTTAGATTTTGTAATTTTTCTAAAGACACAGATCCGCTTGTTAACTGGCGTAATTAAATGTTGCACTAAAAATTAAAGACCATGTCTTAAATGAGTTCTGTCACATCAGAGAGACGATTTTTTACTCCAGGTCTGCTTAAAACGGAGTTGCAAGACTATCTCTGAAAAAGTTGAGAATACTTTGTTTTCTAAACAAAATTCTTATTAATAATATTAATGTTCTTCAATCCAAATTTTGATATTTTAATTAGGCTAAAGTTCATAAAATATAATTTTCATTTAACTTAACTTTAACTCAAGCCTAATTAAAATATCAAAATTTGGACTAAAAACCATAAACAGTTCAACAAAATAACCACAATACTAATTATTGTTAAAAGCTAAGACACGAGCTCTATGTTTACTTTTGTCTTACAAGTTGTGTTGGAAAAGGTCAACAAGAAAAAGATAGACAAAAAAGTTCGAAAAAACACAAGTAAGGAAAAACATGTAAATCAATTAAAAATAGATAATCATTCAAAGCAAATTTCGGTCTACCACAGTTTAAATGCAATTTGGTTTAAAAACATTGATGTTTGACTATTGACTACCAGCAGTCGTCAATGGCTGTCAGTGTTAAACGCAGGGTTGTTAGACTTTTTTCTTAAAAAATCGTCAAAAGTTTTTACAAAATTCGTCAAAATCGTCACGAACATTCGTCAAATATTTAAATGTTTTAAATCAGAGGCTTTTTAAGTTTGTCTTTAAATATTAAATTTTTTATTGTTAAAAAAGCAGTTTAACAGTTTTTATTAAAACAATTAAAAAGAAAATTTCGAATTAAAAGCAAAATTAAAAATGCTTAAATTTTTGAAAAATATATATAGGTACAATGAACATACTTTATAATTTATTTTTGTTTTTTGATCATGTTTTTTTTTAAATTATTATTATTGAGTTTTTTTTCGTTTTCATCGCGGGCTAATAATGATCAATTACGTTTTGTTCTGTTCCCAATATAATTGTAAATATTTCTTGTAATTACATATTTTTAAAAATAAAGGAAGTTTTAAGCACGCATATTGATGCCAGAAAATCGTCATAACACTATAACTTTTATTTAAAAAATCTTCAATCGTTATTTTACTGTATTTTTTCAAAAAATTGGCAAAATGACAAAAAATCGGCACATCTAACAACCCTGGTTAAACGACGAAACCCTCTGAAGAGATTAAAACATGTAAGGGTAACCTGCCCGTGAAAGCCTGGGTTTGATTCCCGCGGCAGTCAAGAATGAAAAATTATCAATAAATTTTAATTAATATCATGTTGTACAATTCCTTTCTTCATAAAAATAATTTAATGAAAATTAAATTTGATGAACTTAAGCCTAAGTTAAATATCAAAATTTGGATTTAAAACCATAAACAGTTCAACAAAATAACCATAATACCAATTAATATTAACACTGTTTTTTTTGTTTAAAAAATTAATTACTTTTATCATGAATTCATTTCGTTGTTGTTAAAATCTTATTAAAATCAATTTATGATATTAATAATCTTTCACACTGTAATATTGTATATTTTTAATTTTACCCTAAATTTTTTATTTTATATACGTATTCGTATCGGCGATATTTCTTCTTGTATCGTTATATCCCTATAAATCCCAATCCTGTGATAACCCACATCACAATATTTAGATACAAATTTTCAAAATGGTTTTCAAATTTAATTATTAAATATGATTTTTACGGGGCTTATCTTAAAACTGTTAGGGTCCATACAAAATGTGTATTGAAACACAAAATAAATACTTTTTAATTATAAGCAAGCATTTTATTTCCCATGTTATTCTTTTTGGCGAATTGACAATTTTCAACAGCTTAGGGTTAAATAAGGGCAGCGAGTAAGAAAATGTTCTAATCTCTTGGCAAAGTATTCCAGATTTCGTATCTGATACGATTTTCCAAGAGTGTTTTAGCGTCTTGAGGCCTTCTTGTTGAACAAGAGAAAAAACATTTTCAACAATATAATCAGGATCACCCTTTTAGAATGCATTTATAGAAAAATAATAATATTCTAATAGCAATAATATTTAAATAGCAATAACACGGGTTAGTGCGCGAGTAGACTTCTGTCAAAAAATTTAAACTAGTGCATTTTAATAGAACAACCTACATGCAAAATATTTTGACGCGTTAGCGCCAGAAAGTTGGTTAACTTTGAACTTTTTAACGCGTTGTATATTTTTGACAAGTAATCAGCTGACAATTAAAAGAAAAATTTAACAAATTTGCGAATCGTGAAGGAAAAACTTATTGAAGAGCTTAAAAAACATACAATATTTATATAAAAAGAATAAATTCAGTAAAATAAAAAAATCTTGATATACTTTCGAATCCGTTTTCAATGCACAAATAAATAAACAAATAAAAAACAGCTGACAGGGACGGCTTTTTAACGCGCGTTGTGTAACTTGCAATTTTTCAAACAACGTCGACGAATTAACGCGTGTTATGCACTTCTACCTCAAGATTTTCAAAAGATGTCTGTCGAAAGATAAGCGTATGCCGATTCACATGATCCTGAAATCTCAAAACAAAAATATAACGAATAATCCTGTTGAAAATGGAAAAGATTTTGTTTCTATTTTTCTTTTAAATCGCAAATTTCCCAATATCAATGCTTTCTTCAAGTCTTTGAATAACATTTGGCACATCTACAAATTTCTAGTTAATCATTTTATTTTACTATTATTTCAAAACATTAAATTCCTTTTGTTATTACACAAATATTTCTTACGTAATATTCCAAGTGTACATTGCATTTATATACATAAATTAATATAAACATACTTATATTTTGGTGATATGGTTGTACATTTAAGAAGTTCGTACGTGCACGACCATAAATTACGAAAGGTATCAAAGTAAAAAATTTTCTCCATATTACCACAAATAATTTCTACCCACTATAAAACTTCAGTTATAGCGCAACGTATTAGCTCACAATTACAAATCGATATAAATGATATTAAAAAGTTGCAGTTACAGAGACAAATTTTTTCTATTAGAAACATGTGAAATGAAAGTGAAAGTTTTCTAATTCTATTTCAAAATATTAAAACGACTCTTAATAGTTTCAATACAATGTATTTTAATCAATAAGTAAGAAATTATAGTCAATCCGATCATATTATACCCTACACCACAGTACATTTTCGAATGTACCCTATTTGGCACCCATGGGCAACTCAAGATTTATTTAAAAGTTCTTTGCTTATATTTTCAGGTTACGTGAAAATCCGCGACTTTCAATACGGAAAAGAGCAGCCTCATTGGGACTTCCAAGAGCGATTATTCATAACATTTAAAAAAAAGAATCTGAAGTTCCATCCTTTTCAAATTCAAATCGTTCATGAACTGAAAGAGAGTAACTTTGATTTACGCAAACATTTTTGCGAAACGATGTTGGAGCGTTTTCGCACTGTAAATCCTATTTTTTGAGCGACGAGGCTCATTTTCTCTTAAACGGACACGTCAACAAGCAAAACTGCCGTTACTGGTCTCCAAGAGCCCGCAACCCTCGATTGAAACATCAAAATCATTGCATTGCCCCAGGGTAACTGTTTGGTGTGCCTTATCCACGCAATAGATAATTCGACAATTTTTTTTTTCGAAAATTCTCGAAAAACAAGGTTCCGTTTTAAAGAGTGTGTTCAACTCAACGGAAGACATCTGGATGACATACTCTATAAAAAAATAAATCCGCATTTTCATTCTATCATTCAATGCTCTTAAAAAAACTTTGTGTTAATTATTACGTTTTGTATTTAAGTTTGAAAACATAAATCTGCTACCAGACACCCTGTATAATAGCCAAATTTAATGTTAATACCAATATTTAGAAGGAAGTTTTAGTATTTAAATCTATTCTCGGGATTCGTATTTGTATGGAAGCTATGGCCAAGTATGGACCGATTCCAATGATATTTTATGGGAGAATTTAGATTGAAAATTGAATGGCAGAAAGACTTTATTTCGGGAAGAGGCTTCTATAAGGGGTTATCGGAATAAATAGACCAATTCTCACTATTTTTAACCCTACACGGAAGAGTACTTCGTCGAATCGACGAAGCTCATTTACATTTGATCATAAAGGTTTTTTATATGTATCAAATAACACTCTTTTGCTCAACAACGTTAGCGGATGCCGTAAGCTTGTAGTGAGTGGACGTACGCTGGATCCTCATTTTTTTAAAGTTTAAATTCAGAGGTCTGTACTCGTCGCAACGACAAAGAGTAACTTTAGTGTATGTTTTTGTCTGTAATTTTTTTTGAATTTTAAATATTCCTTTGCCAACAGCTACGTCATGTATACTCACAATATGTTCCATAAAGATCGAAACCACAAAAACCGACGACAGTGTCTGAAAAATCTTCATTAATCTCTCGTGGTTCCCTATTTAAAAGGCAGATTCGACCCACCTTAGTTAAGGAAAAAATTCAAAATAAAATTCCTAATCTAAAAGAATCCGTCGAAAATGTTGTCAAAGGACCAAAAGAGCGTAGAATTTGTCATCTCTGTTACTATAGCAAGCTCAAAATGACGAGAAGTACATTTTATATATGCAAGAAAAGCATCTTTTGTGTACATAAAATAGAACTTTGTGTCTCATGCGTAAAATAAAGCTAATAACTAAATATTTTTTTTTTTTGTATTATATATTTGACTAATTTTTTTTAAAGGCTGAACAACAAAAAAGCAATTTATTTTTTACCTTTTTAGTTTTTGTTGTTTTAAAAAGTTAATTAATTTGAAAAACAAAAAAAAAGAAAATAAAAGGTTTTCAAATTCGTATTGAATTTTAGAGAGAAAAAGAATTTTTATTTTTTATATATTATTTATTTTTTAATAAAACGCTTAACTAAAACTGATTTTTGTTTATTTTTTACTTTAAAAATCGTTCCGTTAGAATTTATTTTTTAAAAAGTTCGTCGATTTGACGAAGAGTAACCTTAATGTACTGAAATGAAGAGTAACCTTTCAGGATCAAAAGGCTTGGATATGGTCACAATTAATACTATTTACCAAATTTCATCAAATTGCGTGCAAAACTGCCACGAGTACTTTGCGCACGAGCCAGAGTGTCTCCTAGACGCACGGAGATCGTTTATTCGATTCTGAGACAATCGGTATATTAAAAGGTAGATCTAGGATCAAGATTTGAAAGTGTTACACACATCAGTACAAGTGCTTAAAAACCTCCATTATTGTGGTGTGGGTATACCAACAAGTAGACGGAGAGCAGCATTAAGCTTTTGATGCTCGTAGGGAATTATTTTAAAAAATCATTACACACTTTGCCGGACAACAACTATCTGATGTTCGTAGTATGACACCACCAACAACTTACATATCAGTTAGCCAGGGTAACATTCAAACCTTTCTTGCCACGATCGTTTAAAAACGATGATATCGTTTTAGTTGTGTGTGTATTCAGTATTAGACTTGTATTGGATACTAGCTGACCATTATGGCTAATTTATCCATTTATGTCAAATTCATTCAGTGTTTGGATTTTAAACATAAATGACTAATTATGGAGGAACTAAAACTTACAAACTCCTTTTTAAATGTTACACAGCTTTAGATTATAAATTAAACCTGTTGAGTATTTTATTTTTTTCTTTTCTGTTTCAATGGCATAAACATTTAAACACTAAACTAGTAAGATACATAGATGCTGTTAGATGATATTTAATCTTTTTAAGGAAGTTAGATTATGGGATGGTATCCGAATAGTTTTTACCTATAAATTCAAGAATTGTTGGTAACTTTCTGTATTATATGGTAAAATTTTTTAAATTTTTTAAGTAAGTAAATGTTGATTTACAATCTTTTTGTGTTAAAAAATATTTTTTAGTTTGCTTTCATTCCCTAAATGAAGCGGCATTTTCGTTGTTTCGTTTTTGTGCATCTTAGTAAACCTTAGATTTACTCTACACCTAAAATGCTAATTTATTCAGGCGATAGAAAAAAAATTAAGCAACATTTTATATTGCTCAGCTTATGTTAAAGACATGGGAAAACGTATTTATGTTAACCCATAATTTAAGAAAAACAAATCAAGGAAGAAGGTGCAGTGTAAAAATATATAAAAGAACTCAAGCTTAAAAAAATCAATATCAATTTAAATAATAAAGATCGAATAAGAAAAAATTATATTAATAAAAATAATTTTTCCAATTTTTTTAATTTAATTATTTTACTACAATTATAATTTGCTACAAATTAAGTTTGTGAAGAGTTAATTCCATTCCCACACAATTGTTTCTATTTTTATTTCTTTTTTGCTCATTTTTTCAATTGAAAACCGGCAATAAATATGTACGTAAATTGCTGTCTACATTAAAGATAACATAATTTTGACATTTACTGCAATAAATATCGCAATAATTATCTCTGGTATAGACGGGCAGTTACATCCGGCGATTTCTGCGTTCAAGTAAGGTTGCCTTGTATCAATTATTTTTACCGGATCGTCATTTTCTACTAAACGGGTTTCTACTTTTTAAACCCTTCACCGAAGGTAAAAAGGGTATATACAACTTTGTCATTCCGTTTGTAATTTCAACAATATTGATCCTACACTCTATAAAGTATATATATTCTGGGTCCTTATGAAAAGCGAAGTTGATTTAACGCTGATATGGCGATTTCTCGCCAAACGTGGCGATTTTGAAATGTGTTTGGCGGCGGGATTTTCCATTTGGCGACTGGCGACTTTTATGGCGATTTTTGATGTAACTGGCGATTTACTTGGCTATTTTTACCATTTATATTCACCCTTATTGTGTTTGGAGTATTTTAAATACGCCTACGACTGTTTGGTAAAAGATTAAAGAGTACGTGAACTTATTTCCTTCAATCTATTACCAAACAGTCGTAGGCAATTTTAAATAAGCCAAACACTATAAGGGTGATTATTTCAGCAATTTTTTAACAGTTTGTCATTTTGTGTTATCATTAATAATATAAAAAAACCTTCAGTCAATATTTAATTTTAATAGGTCAAACATCGGTGGGGCTGAAGTGAACGATCTTATAGACTTGTGTTGTTAATTTTTGTTTTTTAACCGAATATATGATCTTCATTTTATGTTATTTAAAAAAAAAGAGAAACTAAACTAAATTTACTTTCGGCGACTTTTTTGTATTTTTTTTAGTTTTTGGCGATTTTTGGCTGCAAAATTATACTTGCTTTTTTTGTATGCAAAATTTAATTTAAAAAAAAAATAAAAATAAATTTGATAAAAAAAAAATTGTTACAAAAACTGAACAAAATTGAGGTTTGGCGATTTTTGGCGATTTTTGACATCAGCTTTGGCGATGGAGCTCAAAAAAATCTGACAACCCTGGTTGAAATGGGTTTTCCGAAGACCCCATATATGATGGGGGCCAGGTTATTATACATTTATGTCACATATGGTCCGGAATTGTTTGCTATTGAAATTTAAGAAGATCGGTCCACAAATTGCTGAGATATGAGCAAAAAACCACGACTACCTCTAATTTTTTCCAAAAATCCCTTGTGGTTGTTGTATTTTTATAACTTTTTGCTGTATATCTGGGGAACGGCAAGAGCCAAAGTTTCCAAATGAGGTACACACATTTAGGTTGTCAATACACACCATCCTACAAAATGTGGGCGGGATTGGAGAAGTGGGCGTGTTACCTCCCGAACAAAAAAATTAAAAATTGTATAAAAATTTTAGGGCTGCCATATGTCCTATGGATATGACTTATATACCAAATTATCGGAAATTTTTAGTAGAACATATTTTATAAAAAACTTGGAAAAATCGGCTCAGATACAAAAAAGTTATGACCAAAATAATTTTTTTTTTTTAAATATGTACTCACTTTCGGGAACCATAGATCTCCCAGAGTCTAAGCTTTATAACTCAAGTGAATGGTAAATTTCTTCTTAAACACGTCGGTATATAAATCGTTTAAAAAATGGCTGAGTTATAACCGAAATACTGAATCCCCAAAAATTACTCTTTTTATACCCTTCACCGAAGGTAAATAGGGTATATATATATATCTTTGTAATTTCTATAATATTGATCCTACACCCTATAAAGTAAATATATTCTGCGTCCTTATGAAAAGCGAGTTCAAAACATATATTAGCATAATGCCCAATATAATTTTCGTTACCACCCTTCTTTACTATTTCATTTATTTAAAAAAAAATGATTTTAACAAATAGAAACGGGGAGTTTTTGATTATTTTTGCTACTTAAAAACTCGCCAAAAAAGGTAAATCTACGGAAAGACAACACTGTCTATACTAAAAGAAACAAACAAACACACATACCTAGTACAAACCATTTTGGTGAATATAGGCCACTTATTTGGTTCACAACTCAAATAAGTTGATTTGTAATTTTTGTATTATGGTTTACAACTTTGCTGAGTTGAGTTGGCACAACTGAGTTGAGTTGTGCAACCTAAAACGGCCCATATTTCATTTTAATGATATTCAAACAACTTTCGTTTATGGTTCGGTCGTCTTGGTTTTTCAAAGAGATTTTTTTATTAAATTTTTATGTTCTTAAAAGATTTTAAAGAAATATTACCAGTTTTAGATTTTTAAATTTAATTTATAATGAAGTTTTTAGAATTGTGAATATGTATGTATATGTAAAAATTATTTATTTTTTGTCTAGTTGCTCTGTATTCTGCTCGCACAATGGTGAAGGGTATATAAGATTTGGCACAGCCGAATATAGCACTCTTACTTGTTAAAGCTTTTATTGACTTTAAAATAAAAGATTTTCGAAAAGTGACGAAGCATATTAAACATTTTTTGCTTAAATTTAAATTCGTGCTTAATTCCCAATTTTTATATATTATATTTTTTTCAAATTATATAAAATAACACCTGGAGACTAAACAATGGGGAGATTCAAAACTAAACAATGAACCAGAATAGTGGAATTTTCTTATTTAAATCAGCGATCAATTATTCGTTGCTTTGTTCATCGTCACCACCAACCAACATGGCATCGTAAGAGATTTGCCTTGAACCAATAGACCCGTTTGATTCGCACTGCCGAAAATATTAAACGTGTAAAATTTACGATATTCTAATGGTGTTTTCTATTCTGACAATAATGTTCCATGTATGCAACCATTCGCGCGGGCTTTTGTTCTATTCTAAAAATATATGCAAAAATGTGAAAAGTTGTCGTTTTCCTTTCTAAATTGTTGAAAAAAATGGCAAATTTGTTCTGCTTCTTACCCCCAGTTAAACTAATTGAGTGTGTGATAATACTTTTTTTTTGCATCTGCGTTAGGTATTTTTCTGCAAGCAAGTATTTTTTATGAAATTTTTCTTGTGTTTGCGTATTTCATTGTGATTTTTGGCTATATTGTGATGGATAACAGAACCTTTTGTTTTTCGCTTGTTTTACTTCTATTTAAAAATTATTTTTTTTTGGCACAACATTTTTCTGACTTTAATCATTGAAAATCAGCGTTGTTACAGCTTATTGGAATTCAAAGAAAATTTAATGTTGAAAATGGCTACAACCGTGGTGAATATAGCTTAGTCCCCATCAGTGTTGCCATTAGGATACGAAAGATACATTTTTCGTATCTTTTGATGACTACAGGTACCATGTATAATCCTGGCATTTTTCGTATCTTTTGAATATGTACGCAAAATGTACAGAAATAAAATATTAAGCTCTGCTTAAACAGTAACGTGACCGCTGACTATTGGGAAACGTTTAAAAAATGTTGTTAAGTCCTAGTCTATATTATGAAACATTTGCTGCGAAACATTTGAGTTTGATGATGAAAGGGGAAAGACGAATGGAGAAGTGTTCTTTGTTTCATGTACAAGCAGTTTTTGTGAGTTTGTTATTGACAATAAGAGAAAAGGTATACAAATGATATAATATAAAAGTTTTATTGCATGGATACGAATGCATTTTCCAAAGAAAATTGATGAAAGTTTCTGCAGCAAATGATTCATAATATGGATTAGGACTAATGAGCCGATGTTTAAAAATTTGAAAAAAGTAGTTTGTTTAACATTTGTACTTCCATTTTCGAATACATGTGCGAAGAGAATGTTTAGCCAACTTAAACTTATAAAGACCGATCATCGTAATCGATTCAATACTTATACAATAGTAGCTTTAATAATGGTATATGGACATCTTTTTTTCAGGAAATTTATATGAACTTTTTTATATAAACGCCTTAACTCGTACACTAATTTTTACAAAAATTAATTTGTTTTGATAACATCCAAAGATAGTTGCATATAATTAATTTTATAGTTTGCTTACTGTATTTTTAAAAATTACATACCCTAATAGTTATTAATGACTTATGACTTATGATATAATTTTCTTTACAATATGAAAGGGAAAAAGTGTATCTTTTTGGAAACTTAAATGTATCTTTCTCGAAATTTCACTGGCAACACTGGTCTCGAAATTTTACTGGCAACACTGGTCCCCATTTACATTATACGATTTCTGTCCTTGAAGTCGGTCTGATATTTTCATTGTTCGATTTTTGTCGTTACAACTTTTTCTGTGCCACCGAAATTAAATAAATTTTTCGGCAGATGAGAGAACAATGAGAGAAGGAATGACCGAACAAATCGAATCGAAGAGTACACTCGCTTGTATACTCCTTTAATTTCTTCCTCCCCTCTCGCCTATAAAGTAAGAATCGCAAGGACATAAATCGTATAATGTAAATGGGGACTTATTAGTACAAATTTTTGATTCAATATTTAACACGCTAAATACACATTAGTCTTCTGTGTAAAACGTAGCTATTATTTTGTTTAATTGTAATTTAGAAACATTTATCGTGTGTAACCTGAAAAAGATGATATTTTTTTAAGAGTCAACGGGCAATTCATATTAGTTTCTTAAAAACACGCATAGCGTCGATGTGTTACATACTTTCATTATTGCTGAAAATAAGAATGAAAGCCTAAAGCACTTTCTTTGTAGCTGTCCTGAGTTGGCGAAGAATTCAAGAAATTGTTATTAAATGGAAGTGCTTTTTCGAGTTCGGGTTGGTTATACGGTCACAATTTGTTTCAAACACATTTCGATGTTATAACAATAGATCAATCTTCTTGAGTGTGTCAGTTAAGACTGATAACCATTTAATATTTTCCTTCAAATAAAATTTTTGTGATTTACCGGAAATGAAAAATAAAAATGTCTATCCATAACTGGGAATTTTGGAAATTAGAAACTCATGCCTTTATTATGTTTAATCTTATTACACCAAAATCAACATTTTCAACAAAAGTATTACGAATATGACGACAAATGAATATGCCTCCTTTAATGTTTATAGTTACAAACTTGGAAATCCAGTAAAACATATTAACCATATTAATCGTTAACATGTTAAAAAAAAACGAATCTATAGTTTAAGTATTATTTTGTATATTATGTTTGATTTTTAAACTAAAAGAAACGTTAAGCGTCCAACGAAATGTAACAACAAACCAAACACCCGCAATTTCGCCATTTCTAAGAAACTTTTATACAGACACAATCACAAACTATTTATAATCATTTTATTTGGATGTGTGATCATTTTAAACATACAAATACTAACGAAACTAATTAAAAATATTATAAATTTAATCAACCTAATGTACAAATTGTTAAAGTCATGTTTAAATACTCTATTGTACCTTATGGCGTTTTCTTTTCTAAGTAATATTCTGCACTTATTCTGCCTTTTAAAAGTGCAAAGTGTTTTTTTTCTGAAGATGTTCCCCGTAAAAAGAAAAAAAAAATGCTTTATGTTCAACACTCATTTTAATTAAAGGGGCATGAGTGTATCACTAGATTAACAGCTGGATTTGTTATTATATCAGCAAAAATAAATTATTTTTTAGTTCGTCTCTCGTATTTTTTTACTTAGAAATTATCGGTATAAAAGGCTCCAAATTTTTAACGATAATTGTACTTTATTGTTTAATGCCGAAACTTGTGTTTTTTTGTAAACGTAAAATATACAACCCTTCTTAAAAATCAGGTTAACATTTAAAAATGTTGCCAGATGCCATGTAACACTTATGGTACACTTTTATTTTAGAAAAGTTAAAGCCATTTAACATTTTAATATTTAAAGGTTATAGTATTGTAAAAAGAATCTTTAGCAAAAAGAATCTTACAAAGTTTTAAAATATGTTAATGTTTTTTTCCGATAGAAATAAAACGTTCATATAATTTTTATCTGTGGCAACTCTATTATTATATATATTGTTATTTGTTAATTTATTTCAGAGCAAATAATTCGGTATACTATAGATCGTTATGACTTCATTAGCAATTAGTGATCGCGCTTAGTTAATGAAATTGTATTTATCCACTTTGCATCGCACAGAAAAAAATTAATATAATTTGCACCAGTAAACAAATTTATAATATCAATTAAATATTTTTTGATATTAGCAACATTTTCTGCAGTAATGTAAACGTTTAATTCACTTGATTAAATTGTTAATTAATTAAACTGATTTTGTTATTGATTAATTATAGTTTAATTAAAAAAAATTGGTGAGAGTTTTTTCTGTGTCAATATTCTAGATGTCAGACCAGTGATTTATCGCAATATTCTATTCATTCAGATAAATAATCAATATGGGCGCTGTTGTAGAGAGTAAGCGCTCAGTATTCATTCACTTTACATCATACCCTTGATCAATAGCCAATTCACTGGAAGACAACCAACCGTTTTATTGCATTTTGGCTCAATATGCAACATCATAGACAACATTTTCGCAGTTACTTAAAAATTAACAAAATCCGCAATTGCTGTTTGTTACGGTTTATCCAAGGCGAATTTAAAAAGGTAAGTGCAACTCTACAACCACAAAAAGCCCCATGTATTTTGTTTTTGCAATTTAATAGATAGCTGCCAAAATTGTTTTATTGCAAATTAAAATTATCACTTTTTTATAAAAGAAATTATTGTTATAATTAATTTTCATGTTGTAAAATTCCTTTCTTCAAGGAAATAATTTAATGAAAATTAAATTTGATGAACTTAAGCCTGATTAAAATATTGAAAAAAATTTTGATTAAAAACCATAAATAGTTCAACAAAATAACCACAATTCTAAGAAATTATTAAATTTACTTTAATTATTCGCAGTTTTGAATTTTTTTATTATAAAAATAATATTTTTAGCACTTTTCAATCAACCTTTTCTCAAAACAAAATTATATTTTGACATTTACGTATTTTTTTTTAATTCGCCGTGGAGACAGCTGACGAGTTAAGTTTACCTTTTTAAATTCGCCTTGGGTTTATCGGCCATTGGAATTATTATTATTATAGCATAAGCGCCAATGCACAATCAAGGCGAATTCAGTGGTGGCACATTTTGACAGTTCGAACCAATTTGTTTTGATTTGTTAGTGTTTTGTTAGAAAAGGATGCAATTTCGAACTGTAAACACTAACAACGCAATTCAAAAACCACTTGTAGCTGAATAGTCAGAAAGTCGAAAAAAGTGGATATAAAAATGTTACAGATAATGATTTGAAAGATTTTATGGAAACGGCAGGTATATTTTTCATTAAAGGGAAAATGAAAGGCTTCCGAAGGTGTGATAGATTCCACCAAAAATATTCTTATTGGCTAAATTAAAAGTGATTTAACAATCTCTTTCATATAATTTTTGGTCTTATTTTTAAACTTCTAAACTAGACAAAATTCAAATTATTCAACTAACCAAACATTTTTCGATTATTATTATAATATTTTTACCTCGAATAATTATTAGAGCGATTTATCGATTAATACAGAAGATCGATTAATTGGATATTCTAGTATATATGTATGTATTTGAAAAATAATTTTAAAAAAAACATGAAAAACTTTTTTAATAATTTTGAATATAAAAGGGTGGTTAAATCTTAAGGGCCGATATTGAACGACACCTAAACGTCAAGTTTTTTTCTGCATTTCATTTGATGTTTCTAAATTTTAGACTAACTCGATTTGAACCTTGGAAAGATACATAATAAAGTTATTAAGGCTTTAAGTCAAAATGCATATCGTGCACTTCGTGATTCAGTGATAAGGCACATTTCACCTCGGTGGGCATTTGGGCAAATAATAATCCAAGAGCGATTGTCGAAAAACAAACTAACCGACAAAGAGTGATTGTTTGGTGCGGTTTATGGGCTGACAGCATCATCGGCCCGTATTTTTTCATAAAAGAGTCCGGTCAGGCAGTTACTGTGAATGGTGTTCGCTATCGTGAGATGATAACGAACTCACGTGGTGGCGATGTCGATTGGCCGCCAAGATCATGTGATTTGACACCGTTGGACTTCTTTCTTTGAGGTGATTGGAAAGAAAAGGTGTACAACGATAAGCTAAAGGATAAGATAATTCGGCACATTAACGGCTTAGAACCTCAATTATGCCTCAGCATCATCGAAAATTTAGACCATCGGATGGAGGTGTGCCGCCGTAGTGGCTGCGGCCATTTGACCGATATTTAGTTCCATACATAATTGAACCATACCAATATTATCACAATAAAAAGAAAAGAATGACAATAATTTCCTAAATAATTTGTGTTTTATTCAAAATCAACATCGGCCCTTAAAATTCAAGCACCTTTTATAAAAGATATTTTTATAAGAGGGTTTAGAAACGTTCATTCTTAAATAAGTTATTAATTGCTTCTGAAAAAAACCATGATTGTGCAATGGTGACTTAACAATTTATTTAGAAACAAATATTGTTTCCAGTACCAATTCTACTCTAGACAATATTTTGAAAATGCTTTTTTCGGTTCGAATAATGACTTGGGCACCAAGATTTTACGAATTAAAGCATGTGGGTAAGCTTCTCTAAGGTTATATATGTAAGTTGATAAATAAGAACAAATTAAAAACTTTCGACGACTTTGCGAGAATACTGGAATTCCGGAGTACACCACATTTCTAGCTGCCGCAGCACCAATATGACCGGAATTATAGTTGAATAATAACAGCTTAAGCTTTATAAAGATAATTTCGTAAATGACAAGCCTTTTTTATTCATATTTTCGAATAAATAAGTGCTACTTCGACCCATTACGAAAGTAAGATGAACTAAATAACAGAAGAAGAACAATATAAGCCATAAGAAACCACTGAAATTAACAGAATAATCGTAATAATATACATATTCCTAAATATTACCAATTTTTGTATTTCAAATCCAGTCATACATACATAATAACTTGGCAAGAAACGTATATCTATCTATGTTTAGGTATTTGAGATTTGTTAAGTTTTCACTTAAACGAGTAGTTATTTTTCCTTTTCTGTTAATGTAGTTGTAGTCA
Source organism: Pollenia labialis (assembly GCA_949318255.1). Taxonomy (NCBI): domain Eukaryota; kingdom Metazoa; phylum Arthropoda; class Insecta; order Diptera; family Polleniidae; genus Pollenia; species Pollenia labialis. The sequence goes on from OX439141.1 coordinate 113,754,929, forward strand.
TTGATGTGATTTCATTCAATTCGAATTTATGTGGTTGTTTCATTTTCAATAATTCCAAGGAAATGTAAACGAAAAGAGAAAAAGTCTTCTTTCCATTTAAAAGGCTTAAAAGCAGAGAGACTTAACTGTGTTTGTTTGTGTATTTTTTTTTATTTATTTGTTTATTTTGTTGTCTTTTTTTATGTTTGTATTTACGTAAGTATGAATCGAACAAATATCAATCAATGATTTTTATGAATGAAAATTTTATAGAAAATAAAAGAAAAAAATAAATAAATTTAGTGATTTCTTATTTAAACAAGTTTCTTGTTTAAGTCTTTTGATTTTTTTTTCTTTATTATTCTCGTTGCTGTTGCTGCCGCTTCCCCATTAAACACTAACGTTTATGTGTGTGTTTGATGTATGTTGTTGTTTTTTCCTATTTTATATAAAAAAAATTTTGTTTGATTATTTGTTTAATGCATTTTTGTCATACATTTTTAACACTTTCCTTTTCACAACCAAAATAAGCTCTTTAACCAAAACTGTTCGTTGTAAGTTTTTTTCCGTTTCAAAGATTTGCTTTTAATATGTAAAAATTTTGCATACTTTGTGTGATAAGCTCAACCCACTGCAAGTAAGAAAAATTTAAAGCGTCGGTGTATCGTTAATAATAAATAAAAAATTTTAATGTTATTTAATATTATGTTATACCTTACAGTAGCTTATACCTACTTGTTCGATATTCAAAGATTATCTACCTGCTTTTCGAAATAGAACAAAATTTTTCGCTTGGGAATTTATATTTAAGCAGCAATAAAAAAAACTCAATTTTTTTTTTGTTTTCAATATACATAAATTTCTAACCGAAAATTTTTATTTTTGTTTGAAAAACAGGCAGTTAAAATATTAAAAATACGCGTTTTTTAACAAATGTTTATCTTAAGTTTAAACTTATAAGAAAAGTAAACAGTTCATAAACAAGTTTAATTAAATAAAAATTGAATAAAATGCTAAAAAAATTTCAATATGTTTGCTAACAATTTATTAAAAGTATGACAGGAAATTTTGTTATGCCTTAACATTTACACTATACAATTTTTATCTTGGGATCATTTAATTTAATTTTTACATTTCCTTTATACGTAATAAAAAATGGAAAATAATTCTTATAATCATCATGATCAGGGCATTTCGGAGATTCCCTTAATGTAAATTTTTTTTTACAAAACAGGTAAGACGTTTCTTTAGATAAAACTAATCCATTTTCATACGAAATTTCTTTTTCAGCGCAACTATTTGTAGACAAAATTTATAAAAGTTTATATAAAAAGTTCAGTAAATCATTAAAACTATTCCACCAAACTTAAAATAAAGCTAAAAATAAAGCTGAACACATTTTATAAAAATCCTAAAGAAATGTTAAAAAGGTCACATTGATACTTAAATACTCTTAGATTTTGTTTTTCTCATCTTTTTGCGCTTTAAATCAGTAATTCACGGACCCATTTCAGTGGGTTTTTGCATATTTTATTTTGAGTTTTTTTTCTTTATTTTTCTAAACTTTATGTCTAATTTGTGTAATGGGATCGGAATTGACCAATTCCAGTTGTCGATAATTTTCGTACGATAATAAAATGCTTAAAACCAACTTGAGTAATTTTCATAAACTTTTTTTGTGGCGGCACAATACTTCTAATGTTGGTTTGTTTTTTACTATACTAAAAGAAGATTTTATTTTCCGTTAAAGACAAAAGGCTTTTTTGAATAAAAATTATAATTGTTTGCTTCGTTTTATGTATTTTTTACAATTTTGTATTTTTTTTTTCTTTTAGAATGTATTAACATTCGTGAAATATTCCCTTTAAATTGACGAATACGAATGTCGCAATTTAGGCGAATATTCGGCATTTCGAATACGAATATTCGAAACATCACTAATACATACTTAAAGAAATATTATAATTTACAACCCTGCTATCATTTGGAAGATTGTTTTTTCAAAAATCATCGGTATGAGTCGTTTTTGAATACTTTTGGTGATTAAAAACTGATTAATCACTTGCGCGATTAAAAATCGACACAAAAATGACTCGCGCTTATAAATTAAAAGTGTTTGATTTAAAATTCAATAACAAAAATTATTAAAAAGAGTCGAAAATGTTTCTAAACTAATAAAAATGAAATGAATCATACATGACTCTTCAAGAAGAGTCGCGGGTAGGGTACCATTTTCTCCCGACAAAAGTATCATTTATGATAGAAAATGAGCGCATATTCTGGTATTTTAATCGCACTGAAGAGTCAACAAAGACTTGAATGTGATTACAAATTTCAAAAAATGTTAGCTGGGACAAACTTTTACTTTTATTTTAATTAAAATTTAACGTATCGTCACCTAAAACGTAAAAGGCCATGTCTAGCATTTTTAACATTTTATAGGAGAAATAGCCGCGAGCGCTCTATTTGCCAAGCAATCCGCCCTATGACATAAAGTCAAACGCTTGTATTTTTCTAGATCATTCAAAGAAGTATTGCAGTATATAACCTCCCTAGACTTCACTTTAAAAGAGGATGGTGCTCTAAAAGCATCCTGGCTTTCCGACATTACAAATAACCTAAAACATCTCGAATTTCTTCTTAATTATTTCCTAGCACATAGTAGTATGCATTACTGACAAGTGGTGTGATCTTGTGAAAACGTAGTTGTTTTGACTCTGCTTACGCTAAATGAACTGCAACGATAACAATCCATCGCTGTATTATAAATATATAAAAAAAAAATATATTTTTAGTAAGTGTCCCATGACAATGAACCAAAAAAATCATATAAAATGCTCTTGATGCCTTAACGGCGCTGTCGTCTTATAAAATGAAAAAAAAGAGGAATTATGGGTGAGTTTCAAAACATCAAAATACAGTGCAGTGATGCGGTTTTGATACTGTTTCGATACAAAGTAACGTGCTGTTTTGTTTACTCTGTAAAAAAAAATTTAATTTTGCATTTTGCTTACGCATCGATAACCGTTATTACACATTTAGGGAGGTATGCCAATATCAATGCAAGATTTCGTACGGTTGCATTGCAAATGACGTTTTGAAATTCACGCCATTTGTTTATAAAGTGAAATCAGGACAATTTTGAAATGTGACAATTTTGCTTTAAGCCATAAGTAGACGTCAGCATAAAACAAAAAAAAGTGGATTAAGATTATCGAATTTAATCACGATATTCGAAATAAATTCGTACAAATTTTCATTGCTTCTGGCTTGAACTGAATCAAGCATACAATAAAAATATGGACTTTTCCTGTGCATTCGATACTATTCCTGTAAATAGTTTATTTTATAAGCTCTCCGTTATAGGTCTATCTTCTAAAGTAATTCGTATTTTGCAAAATTCTTATAATAAAACTGAAAGCCGCATTTGGGACGGCAACACTTTATCTGACTCTTTCTCTGTTGATGTAGGCGTTAAACATTGTATCTTAATGATCTTGTTGATGAACTCCCTGGAGGAGTGAATGTTGCTGGTACAATTGTGAAAATCCTTCTTTACGCCGATGATATTTTTATTTTATCTGAATCGCCAACTGAGCTGCAATCCATGGTTGATGCATTATACAATTACTGTTTAATGTTGAGCTTAACAGTTAACTTAAACAAGTCCAAAGTTTTAGTATTTCGGTCTGAAACAAGAATTTCAAGTCCTTTAAATTGGCATTTTGGTTATGAAAACATCGAAATTGTGAACAGCTACAAATACCTTGGCGTAGATATTAAATATAATCTATCGTTTAAGAAATCAAAAATAGCAATCAACATAACGTGGTCAAAATATATCAATCACCCACAAATCTCAAAAAAGCAATAAACTGAAAATTTTTCATGCCGCTTCTCGTCCAATAATGTTTTATGCTGCACAAGTTTGGGGTTACTCAAAATTTGAAGAAGTAGAAAAGCTGCTACGTTGTTTTTTTATGAAAAAAATATTATATTTACCATCTACGACACCTAATTATACGATTTACTTAGAAACTGTTTTTACTCTTTATACATCTCAACTTTAAAACTGCACTTTTGGTACACAAATAAAGTTTTAAATATGAATCAAAATATGTTACCACGCATTCTAGCAGAAGCAATAATAACACGAAACGTCTACTGGGCAGATGAATGGACCAGTCTTTGTCAACGTCTTCAGTTTACTCCTGATTATACAAATTTACCACTTTGCAAATATTGGAAAACAATAGTAAAATTAATAGAAATAGAAGAACGTGAAGAAAATGCATTAAACGCAACAAATTCCCAACACCATGACCTTTACTGCCAACTGAGCCATAATCGTACACCTCTGCTGGCGTCAAACTTCTCATCCCGCATTATCAGCATAATAATTAAAACCAGAGGAGGGTTACTTGAATTAAATGCCAGATCCTTTAGTAATATCCCAATAGACAAGTGCTCTATCTGCAAATTTGAGATATCTAAAAATACGTACCACTTTATTGGTGTTTGTCCAATCTATAACTTAGGTTAACATTGTTCGGAAAATATCAACTTAGTGTTTTTGACGTGCTAAACATCTTAAATGGAACAAACTTTCTCTCCCTATAAAAATACATAGAATCATCTTCAAAATATCGTAAATTAAAAATATATGAAATCAATTTCTAGTCTTCCTTTTATGTACAAAAATATTTAAGCATGAATTTATAAATTTGTATAAGCTTTATTGTAAATGAAAATAATAATCTTAAATTAAAATAATATCTAGCGTTATGCCAATCTGGCTCACAACATTCATGTTATGCCAAATAAAGATACCATAATATTGTAAATGAATGAATAAGTAAATATGTATATACATGCAATCTGAATATCTATTAATAAATAATAATAACAGTGACCGTAACAGTTATTCCTTTCTTCATAAAAGTCCTATGAAAACAGTTATTTTTTGATTTTTATTTTTTCGAGCAAAAATAAAAGTTATTCTTTAAAGAAATGTACGTGGTTTATAAATTAGTTGACTTTAAATATTTATTTTAATGCGCATACGAAATCCCAATGATGATTACACACTTTTTTGATCGAAAAAATAAAAATCAAAAAATAACTGTTAATTTTGATCGAAAAAATAATAATTTAAATTCTAAAAATCAGTATATTTTATCATAGACTTGTTCATAAGAAACAGTATGGTAAACTTTAATCGGTTTTGCAACATTTACATCCATATGCTTTTTTTATTTTGAATGTCCAATGTAACTGTTATTTTCGGTCACTGAATAATAAAAATACAATAAAAACATTATCCACTCTCAAATCTCGAATTACAATTCCCAGCATTAACTACTAGCTAATAAACAAACTGGGTTTCGAATAAATTGTAGTGCTTCGTCATTATTATTAGGGCTTACTGAGAAGCTAAGAGAGAAGATTAATTTAAATTTGCCTTGTGTTCTAGTCTCTCTTGATTTATCAAAAGACTTTGATCGTATTGATCATACAATATTGGTGAGAAAATTGAATTCAATATTTAGGTTTAATCGAACATCTTGTAAACTTATGTTATCGTATTTATTGGGACGTACGCAATTTGTTGAAATTAATAGAAATAAATCACATTTACGTTCAATTTCTACGGGTGTTGCTCAAGGTTCAGTATTAGGACCATTATTGTTTTCAATGTATATTAATGACTTATTTTCCATTCTTGATTCGAGAATATGCGAAGCTTATGCATACACGCAGAGAAAAAATATGGTTGGAGCATGGTTAAAAAACCATATTATGGTCCCTGCAATGGCAACAAACAAACTTTTGTTGTTTTAAACAAAACTTTTTTCACGATTGATAATATTTTGTTTTTATTTAACAATAAAGTGTTTACCTCACTTGAAACTTCAAATATGGTTGAATTCAACAATACATTGTTTTAATAAAACACAGCTACAACCATACACTTAAGCATATTGTGGTAACCTTTACCATATTATTATCACGGCAACCATATTATTGTTAAATTCATCCATCGAAAAGCTATAACCATATTATGGTTGCTTCCAAACATGTTATGGTTAATTTTTAATAACATTAATATGTTTAAAATTATAATATTTTAAAACATTGTTTAACTTTAAATTAAAAATAATATGTTTAAAAACCAACAACATTCTGGTCGTTTGCATTTTACTTGGTTTGCTTTCATTTTATTTTAATCATGATTAAAACACATAAATTTACGTAGAAAACACTAGTAGAACAGAAAAAATGGTAATATTAATGTCGTCACAGGCTGGAATATGAACCAAAGGGGATTTTTTATAAAAGGGAACGTAACACCTATCATGAATATTAAATTGAATAAAATTAAATTTTGACACTTAACAAACAAATTGAAAAAATGGATTAACCATAATGTGATTAGCATTCACCATATTATTGTTAATGCTGACCATAATATGGTTACTTTTCTCAATATTCTGGGAAATTTTGACCATATTATTGTTAATTTTTAACATAATATGTTTAGTTTTGACCATTATTATGGTTATTATTGAATATAATATGGTTAATTTTGACCATATTATGGTTGATTTAGGGAAAAATTTTGTTGATTTTAAACAAACTATGGTCATATTTAAACATAATATGGTTACCTGCAAACATAAACATTGTTAAAAACCAACCATAGTGTGTTGCTCTTAGAATATGGTTACCTCCAACCATATTTTTTTTCTACGTGTATGCTGATGATATTCAGCTTTTATTTTTTGATTCACAATCTTCTGCAAATCTTCAATATGTTGTTAACAATACCTTGAGTTTGGTTGAGGAATGGATGCAATCAAATTGCCTTCTGATAAATTTATCTAAGACAAATGTCATGGGCTTTGGAGGATTGGTTTCTCTGCCTTTTCGTATTCAAATTTGTGGCCAATGTATAGACTGGGTTGAGAAAATGCGAGTTTAAGGAGTATTACTTGATGATAAACTTTCATATACCTTTCACATTAACAAGGTAATTTCTAGTGTTAATTTTACTCTTCGTCGTTTATACTCACTTAATGTATATTAACCATTTCAGATAAGATGTAAAGTAGCCCATGCACTTATAATATCGCAGATATCTTATTGTTTAGAAATTTATTCTTGTATCTCTTACGGTAATATTCGTAGAATTGAACTATTATTAAATAAAGTCATTCGATTTGTATTCAATGTAAGAGTTAGAGATCATATTACAGCCCATGTAATTCGATTCCTGGGTTGTAATTTTTCTAATTTTCTAACCATTAAGATTCTTATGAGTTTTTACAAACTTATTAAGAATTCAACACCTTTCGACGGTTTGAATTTATGCATTCTTCAAGAAATATGCAAATTTTTATACCTAGAATTCATAACTCGTTTTTTGAAAGGTCGGTCCTTGTAAGGGTTGCCAGAGTGTGGAATCATTTGCCTCATATATTAAGGAATTATCGTTTTTCTCCTAATAGCTATCAAAAAGCTTTATTTAAGTATTTCAATACCATTTAAATAAATCGTTAACAATGTGATCTAATTTGTCGGTATTTTTGTTGATGCCATATTATTTTTATTAAAGAATATTTTTAGATTATTAATGTAGGGTTCCATATTAAACTTTAGAAATAATATCTATTGTAATATTATGATTTGGCCATGAGGGCTTTTATTATTAAAAAATGTTTCAAATAAAAAAAAAAAAATATATATTTGCAATATTCAGCAATTGCAGGACACTTTACTGTATATCGGAACCATGCAATTGGCAAATTAAAATAATACTCAGAAATTGAAAAAACACAAAGAAATCTTTTAAAGTGTCTTTTTATCAAAGCACACATAACTTTTAAATTTAAAGATAATGTAATAAAATTAACCCTAAAACTTGATACATCACACGGTTAACAAAGTTGGTACAATTGTATTTTTTTTTGGTACAGTTCAAAACTAGAAAGTACGCTGCTACCCCGTTACTCATTTGATACTATTTAAATAATTTTAAACCAATTGGTAATTGATATAAAAATTGTAACTCGTGTTTACTGTCCAATAAATATAAGCAGAGTTACGTTTTTGCTGTAAATAATCTTGAGAAAGAGATAATGCAAAATTTCAAGCTTTTTTATGAAATCTGAAGGAAACTCTGTGTATTTTGTTGTTGGATTTAACAAACCAGCTATAATATTTGACATTATAAATGTAAGCGTGCATTGGATGATATTGACAAATTTTTAAAAGATATAGGAAACCTCTTCTGTAAAAGTTCTAGTAGAAGAGACCACTTCCTTTCATTTCTAGAATATTTTAGAACGGGAACTCATATTTTTTGTGAAATTCGTTAACAAGATTGTTGTCACGTCAAGAAGTCATCACAGAATTTTGGAACAATGGGAGCCACTCCATTATTATTTCACTCTAAACGATTTTTAAGGAGATTCTACAAGCGCTAAATCTAATTTTATTATATCCGGACTTTCTACTCCAGCTTATAATATGTCTTTCCACTTTCTGCAGTATACATTGAAAATTGGAGACACAAAAAATTGGAAATAACATAAATTCCTGCCTGTTAAAAACGTTTTTTTTTTGCTCTCCTGAAAAATTATTATTTTGTAACTTATTCGCGGCTGTGCTTTAATTAATAAACATGTATTTATTATTTTTTTTTTATATTTATTCTCTTAGGCTCAACCATAAAGTGCTTAAGTTGGCTTAAGCAAATCTGCGAATACGTGTAAATCATATGAGGCAAACCGTATTGAAATTAAGGAAACTTTTTGTTAAGTTTTATAAAACTGTAATTTGCTTAAGCAAAGTGGGAAACTGATCGCAAATTCCGGACGGAATCAAATGTATTTGATTATACTAATGTGTTGATTTTGTTTTTGGTTTTTTTTTTAATACATTTGAGAGACTGTTTTTAAGAACAATTGTGATTTTTAGTTGAACTGTTAATTTTAATTAGATATTTTTTTCATTAAATTATTTTTCTGAAGGAAGGAATTTTTACAACTTGGAATTTTATTAAAATTTATGGATAATTTTCTTGGCTGAGTTGGGACTCGAACCTGGTTGAATTTACATGTTTCAAGAATCACCACATTCTTTCAGAAAAATATTAAAAAAATTTTAATAAAATTCCAAGTTGTAAAAATTCTTTCCTTAATGAAAATTAAATTTGATGAACTCAAGCCTAACTAAAAATATCAAAATATTTGATAATTTTTGACAGTAGGTTAAGCAGGGCTATGAATATTATGGTTGGGCCTTAAGCTACAGTCACACTTGTCAAATATTGACTAACAAGCAAACTAAATAATCATTTCCTTTAATTCCAATATTTATTTTGATTTTAATACCACTTCTTACAAAAAAACAGTTTTTTGCTATGTGTAGCAGTAAAATTAGTTTATTTTGTGATATTAAGACCATGTTGAATCTCACTAACTATTAACAAGAGTAGAGGTTACGCTTATCTGGTCAAATATTTAATAATTTTTAATGAATTTTGAATACCTTTTGTTTTTGTTGTATTAAATTTTTGTTTATAAAATAAAAATATGTAAAAAAAATTTTAAAAACATGATTGAGTACTATTGGGGTCGAAAAAGTACGATTTTAAGATATTGTTGGTATTACTGAGGGGCCTCATATCTGCCTCCAATAGAATTTTCCAAAACCGACATATATTTAACATTGGCAAACTATATAGTTCATTAATATAATTGAGCTATTATTGAAGTTTAAAAATTTATATTTTTAGCCGCCTTCTTGCTAAATTTATATACAATGAATACAACAAAATTTTAAGATAGTCAGTCTTCGAAGAGCAGGCGGTTGTACGGGCGGACATGGTAACTTAAAATATTTTGTATAGACTCTAATACAAAACAAATCATAAAGTTGCTATTGCTGCTTTTTTTCAACATACTCGTATGCAAACAAAATAACTCGAAACAAAATCGTTAAAATACAAATATATTTTGTTTATGACAAACGATTGACAAATTTACATTTTTTGTTAAATGTTGCTAAAAATGAATTTTTCAGCAAAAAAAAAACAAAAAATAAGCAAACATTTTCTAAAAATTGATGGATCAGTTGATAGCTTTACAAAAATAAATAATGAAGGCTTAGAAAATATTTTGCTTAATAGAAAATAAAAGTAAGAAAAAAAAGAAAAGTATGACTTTTTTCCATAAAATGTATGATGACGGGCTTAATGCCAAATAGTATCGTTTCAAAATTAAATTTGTACAAAGAAAGTTTTTTTCTAGTCGTTTAAATGTGTTTAATATGCATATGGTGTATATGTAAGTTTTTGTTATTGTTTTCAGCACTTTTGTAGCTGTTGTTGTCAGTTGTAGTTTAATAATACGTGTTGGCGTTTATTTGGTTATTTGGTATAGTTAAAGTTTGTTGCTAAAGTCTTTTGTTTCGTATTGGAAATTGCACTGTAGTCGCCAGTCACAGTTTATGTGTTACAATTTATATTTTTTTTTTTATTTGTTTTTTTATGTTCTACTAATTGTAAAGAATTACTTTGGTTTAATTTTAAAATAGTTTTTAAGGTGTATTTTTCTTTTATTTTTGCTGCTGTTCATGACGCCTTTGGATTTAATATTGTATTGATATAAATATTCTTTGTATGGCATGGGTGTAGACAGGTTGATTAAAGCGGTCGCTGTTTAATAAATTTATATGTTGTTTCTTTATGTTTTTTCTTTTTTACATGAATATCTTAATTAAAAGAAATCGTTAGATTTTGTTTGTAAAATTGAGTTAAAAGGCAAAAGTTTCCATATACGAGTATTAAAAAAATTGCTGCGAAAATAATTCACCAAGAATCGTTCCATCCAACCATTTTTTTTCCTCTAAAGGCGGTCAACTCAAAATTTAAAAATCAAGCTCTTGAAACATAATTAATATGACTTTTATTCTATGAAGTTGCTGGTGGATTTTTTTTGGTTTTTGTATTGGGTTCTTCCTGGTTTAATGTAATACACTCACAATATTCTGTACGTAAAATTAACTGAAATTGTAATATAAAATAAATGAAAGTTCAATTAAAAACCGGTCTACCTATTTTTCATTTATTTTTAACAAAAAGTTCATTTAATTTTTACTGTCAAAAATTTAACACCATATTCCGTAAAATCAAATAAATATTCAGTTATTTTGTAAAATTTTACTGTCAAAAATTCAACACCATATTCAGTAAAAACGATTAAATATTCAGTTATTTATTAAAATTTTACTGTCAATTTTTTACTGTCAAATTTACCCCATATTCAGTAAAAACAATTAAATATTCAGTTATTTTATTAAATTTTCGTTTACTCCACAAAAGAGCCGAATTTCTAAAAAATACCAGACAGACACCTGTCCGCTTGTTTTTCTTATAAGCGAGAGAGGGAGAATATTTTTATTTACTTACCCAGTTGCACACGTTTGTTTTACTTTTGTTGTACTGACCACGTTGTTTACAGAAGAACTCTCAATTATAAGACACCAGCAGCATGACCGATATGGCTTCGCAATTATTTTACTTTTAAAATTTGATGTATTTAACTAAATTATTTTAACAAATAGAAAATGGGAATTGCTTACACAAAACAATCAATTAATTTTTTATAGATAAGTAAAAATTAATTTTTGGCAGTAAAATTATATAAAATAACTGAATATTTAATTGTTTTTACTGAATATGGTGTTGAATTTTTGACAGTAAAATTTTATAAAATAACCGCATATTTATTTGTTTTTACGGAATATGTAGTTAATTTTAAGACAATTAATTTATAAAAGATAACTGAATATTGATTTGTTTTTACGGAATTCGCTGTTGAATTTTTGACAGTAAAAATTAAATGAACTTTTCGTTGCTTTAAATTACATTTTTATTTACTTTAACATAAAGAAGAATTTAACTCAATCAACGGACAATATTAACTGCAACTGAAAATCCGTATAAATATGCACTTAGTTTTTTGAATAACTGTTAGAATCAGTAAAAATTAATTTGCTTGGAATTATAAATGTTTATTTATTTAAAAATGACTGAACGGAATATTTCTTAAATAAACTACAGTCCGTTACTGTAATAATATTGTGAGTGTATGTATGTGAAAAAGAAAAAAGGGGCTCAATTTTGAGGCGTGGCATAAAAGTGAATATAATAAAAGCTAGACATACATACTTAGTTTTACAAGGACTATCTTGGTACGTTTAAAAAAAATTTTCATTTGAGTGAAGGATCCGAGATGGCAGAAGTGGCGCCCAGAGTTTGATGTCGGATTGTAAAGTCACCAAAGGCAAAAATAAAGCCACTGTCAAGCCATGAACAACGATGTGTGATATAAGATCGGACTTTAAATGGCAGCGCTACATATGAAAAACTAAAAGTGCTGTATTTTGGGGCGTGTCAAAAAATTTTTTTTCCAGTTTTAGAAACTTCATTGACATATTTTTCATTCTAGGGGGTGACTGGCACACCTTTTTTTTCGAACCACCCTAATGTATATGGGCATTTTCATTTTGACGTGTCGTGATATTTGTACAACAGAATGTAAAAAAATTAAATGAAGAAGTCAAATTTAATTAAAATTTAATTTAAGTAATGAAGTAGCACTATATTCAGAAAAAAAATTACAGTAATCGACGCTAATGATTTGCAGATATAAGCAAAAATCTGCACTGGCGTGACGTTAAAAAAACGGAAGTGGATTTAGACTTGCATTACAAAACTGAATAAGACTGCGAATTGAGCAAGATGTTTTGTATAAATCCTTTTTTAGTAAAATTTGGACTAATACAGATTTATTTTTTAAGCTATAAAATTTAAAAATCTTTGCTCTTTTTAGGGTAAATATGGGCATTTTCAGCGAAAAGTCTACTTTTTTTAATGTAACGCTAGATTGCAAATAAGGTTGTATTTTCGGACCATGTTGTTCAATCGTTATCCCTTTTGTTACTCAATGTAGAGCTAGTTGCGCTTAACACCAAAATATAAAGAATTAAACTATACATATACAATTTTTTGAGAAACGATTCAAAATACTTCTGGCGTTACGTTACAAAAAGTAGACTTTTCGCTGGAAATGCCCAAATATCCTAAGACCATAACAAGTGATAAAACTATATTTTTTCATTCTAGGGGGTGACTGGCACAACTTTTTTTCTTGAATTAGGGTCGACCCGGTCTAATATACATATTAAAAAAATACAGTTTTTTACCTCTACTGAAAATTTATAAATTTAAAGTTAACCCTGCTCAGAAGAACCGGTGCGATATGTAGCATTAAAACATATTTTACCGATCGACTTCGAATCACTTTTTAAATCAATTTTTTTGTCCGTTTTCTATTTGGTATTTGTCTATCCAAACTTTGGTTTCAAAGAGCAGGTAAGAATATTGATTAAATTAATTTTGTAAAATTCTGTTGGGCAAAGGACGAAGTTTTTTTTGGATATATAAAAGGCATCTATTTTAAAATAGATGCTTGTCACCATTAAGTGGCCGAAAAAAAAAAATTTTTACACTGCTTTTAAACATATGTAAAAATATGAAAGGGGGCACAAAAGTTTGTACATGCAACATATTAAGATACGTTGAAATGCTGCCCACGATTGGTTTTCTTTTTGGCTTGGACATTATGACGTGCCACCTTTTTTAGATGTGATAGACAGGAGTACAGGTGGTACAAAACATGCTGATAAAGGATTGTTTACACAGTTACACTAGTTTTACATATATTACATAGGAAAATACAACCATGTCATGATAACTTGTTGGTTTTTCAAAAATTTTCAAACAATCATTAGATCAGGGATGCATTTTCGTCAAAATACGTAAAACTAGTGTATTGGTGTAAACTAGCCTTAGAAAGAAGAAAAGAAGTGATAATGAATAGGGATGTCAATCCCGAATCCCGGGATTTAAATTTTTTTATTCCGGGGTTTAAGTCAATCCCGAAATTGTTAACTTAATTTTTTTGTTTTACATTTTTTTATAAAAAGAAATTCATCATGACATTCCCCCTTGAGAGGATAGGCAACACAATATTGATCTTTAATATTTATTTGATTAACTCAGTTAATAAAGTCATTGGAAAGGAAAGAAAAATGTTAAACTTTGTTGTTCTTTTTAAGCGTGTCCAACAATTATAAAGAAATGTTTACGTGAGAAGTGCTGAGAATAATTAAAGAAGAGAATTAAAAAATTTCTCTTAAAATGCATAAAACATTCCACTGATGCACCAAATTCAACATTTAAACTTTACTCTTTACAGGGTTAGATTTTTAAAACTGTTTTCCGTGTTGGACTTAAAATGGGTTTTTGCTAAAATAAGATTTTTATGGTTAACTAAATAAATTAATTTTGTTAATTAATTTCGAATTGAAATTTCAATTATGCATTTTAATTCATTTTATAAAAATTTCAACAGAATCTTACAAATAAATCAATTACTAGTTTGCTCTATTCAATTACAATATTAGGTTTGTTCCACAATATCTCGGGCAATTTCGGACGAATAAGAATAAAATGAAAATTACTCTCTAAATTTGCCAAAGTTACCCGAAAAATAGAGTTAAACACTTGCCCCCATATTCATAAAAAATATTTTTATTTTATTGGAGGTTTATTGAACGAATTTCCTATGAAAATGTGTTCAATAAACCTCCAATAAAATTTAAATATTTTTTATGAATATGGGGGTTGGATTTCGGCCACCTAAAATTGCAAAAAGTCACACCAATTAAAATGTGAACTGTTAATTTGACGAGACCAACCTACCTTTACCTACCAAAATTAATTTAGGTGGTCATTCATTTTGATAGGTAAATTGCAACAAGTTATTGACCACTACAATTTAATATCGACTTCGAGTTGTATATAATGACATTTCTATCGTAACGACGTAATCTCTCTTAACAGTCTTCGACATAAGTCACAGAAACCTTTGTTCTCACCTTTCGAGAAAGAATTGAATATTTTGTTTCAAATTTTTCGATGCGAGTAGTTCTCACCAAAGTTACAGAACAGCGCCGCCTGTTTTAATTTTTTCCGTTAAAACTGTAAACAAGTTTTGCTTATCTAATTAATTTCTCTTCATAAAAAATGGCAAAATCTAGCCACTAAATTGCTTAATTTGCAATACATACAATAAACAAGATATTGCCTAAGTTCTGCAAAAGTGTATCTTGGATATCTACATACATGTCTCAGAGTTCAAATCTATTATAATTTCTTTGAAGGTTAACGAGAAACGATAATTTTTTAATCAGCTAAATCTTGTACATTAAATTATTTACAATTGAAAATAATGCTTATGAAATTAAAGGCAATAAATTTGACTACTCACCCAATAAACAGCTACAAAATTTGAAATTAGTCACTGCAAAAATACAAAAGAAAATAAAAGAAATTTCAATAATTAATTAACTCAGTATGTGTTTAGGTAAAAAAAATAGCACTTGATGTTTGCAAATAAAGAAATATTCAAAATAAATTTGCCCATAAAGCTAAAATCAAATAGTCTATAGCAATTATAATGTAGTTTGGGTGTGGAAACACATGTATTTGTTATTTTATTTTTATATTTTTTTGTTTTTAATTTTTTTATTAAAAAAAAAATAATAATATTAATATTTTAGAAACTTATAATTGAAATAAAAAGTAAGATTATACACAGATATCAAAATCTTATGTCATGTTTTGAGATGTGATAGTTGAACAGATAAATAAAAACACTTAAATGCTATTAAAGAGTTAATTAAGCATACAACTAAAATACACTCTGAGAAAAAGTATTAATGATTTGGGATTAGAGTTTTTATGCGGTGATAACAAGAAAATTTAAAGTAACATTTTTATGGATATTTAATTAAATAATCTTGTAAGACGGGCGTGTGTGAAACAGAAGCAAAGAACTATGGTAAAAAAAATATTTTCCTGTGGGGAAAAATTTCATGTTTGTGCTAGTGAAATTATATCTTTTTTGACGATATAAAATTTTGACTTTTATAAAAAAATATTTATAAAAGAATGAACAATTAAGGAAAATAAATATTAAAATATAATTTGTTAAATTTTTTTGCAGAATTCATAGAATTTTCTAAACGTTTTAAATTTTCTTTTTCGACTAAAACTTCTAATTAACTGCTTGTCAGAAATGTTATTGGTTTTACAAAAATTCTAATAGCCCCCAGGGCTAGTGAAATTTTATTCACCGTAGAAGTGTCAAAATTTTACTTTAAATTATACTTCCGTTTCACACACACCCATAGTAAATATGTGGTGGAATTAGATTTTCGATTTTTTTTTTAATTTTCGAGCTTAACGGAAAATTTCTTCGGCAAGTGATGTAAAATCAACTGGAAGAAATGTGTAAAGACAAGAAAAAAACAAATCTTGATAAAGGTAAATAAAAATTAAAGTAATTTTTGGGGAACACAAAATTTTAATTTAAAAGTTTTTGTTAGTCGTGGTTAATTCCCAATTTTTATTCGTGATTAAAACACTGAAATTTATTGTTGAAGGGATAAACTATTGCTGTGCGCATTTGACTGGATGCTTAGGCCAGTTTGTTAGGAAACTTCATCCAAAGATTTTAGAAAATCTAAAGATATTAAACAAACAAAACTGTTAAGCGAATAAGAATTATAAGCAACAGATTTACTTTACAACAACAATAAACAGTGAGTCTATCCCTTCTTACATTCCCTACTACAGTTAATGTTGGAAGAATTCCAAAGTTGTAAGCAGGTTAAGAAAAAACAAAAAACATCTTGCAAAACCATGTTGCCAGTTAAGTATAAGAATAGCTTATCCCTTCAACAATAAATTTCAGTGTTTTTATCAAGAATAAAAATTGGGAATTAAGCACGACTAACAAAATCGTTTAAGGTAAATAAAATTGTTCAAACATTTTTGAATTTCTACGGGATAATTGACGATTTAGCGTAAATCAAGATTTTCCAATGAGAGCAAAAAAAATAAAAATATTTAAAAATGAAATTTTATCAGTTCATTATCGCTTGTGAATACAAAACAAAAGTGATCAGTGGTCTCAGTGATAACTGGGCTCTGGTCGGTGGTGACTCAAGCGAGAAGAATGGGTTTGGAATTCAATGACTACTAAATAAGTTATCGTGACGAGGACGAAACTGTGTCTCATTTTCTGTGTCCTGAAATTCAGGACATTGGGGAGAGATACCTTTGAAAACCGGTGTTTGTCTGTTTGGATGTTCGTAGATAAAATCAAGGTTGCTCCTTCTCTGCCTTGGGAAGACAAATTGGTTGATTTTGCGGTAACGCCTTTTGAGTAACTGCTCTGAAGGATGTGCATTAGCGCTGATTATCACAAATTTACCACTGAAGGATCCAAGTGAGCTGTCTTCTCGATGGCTGTCCAAGCAACCAAACCATCGTTTGTCCACATTTGCTTCACTTTTTGAACCTCATTTGAAATATATTTGGATTTCAAGTAGGTTAACGACAATATCAAAGTGAACGTAAGTTAAGCCGTAGAGGTAATAAGCAGCTACATTCTAGGGTGAAATGATCAAGGTCATACCCACACTTTTCCCGACTTCAATGCCTGAAACAAGTTAAACAACATTAACTTTTCTGATTTTAAATGTTTTTCAAAAAGACTTACATATGTATTTATAAGGTCGAACCGATTTTGTTTATTACGTTGTTTTTTTTTTAATAGGAACAAGTAATTATCGGAAGGCACAACGTCTGTTTAATAGAGAGGTGACAAAAGAACTGTTTTTATTCAGTGGTTTAATAATAAGTTTATGTATGAGAACAATTTTGAAGATCTATATAAATCCAGATTTCTGCTATTTTATCATAGATTTAATCCCTAAGCTATAGAATAATTTGTTAATAAGAAATTACGATTATGATGATAGCAAACAGAAAGTTCAATTACAGATCTCCTGGATATTTGTTACGAACATTTATGGGTTCGTAAAACCTATTATTTAGAGGCAGTGATAATTCATTTAAAGTTGCTTACGATGAAATTGTTAGTTAAGATTAATTTCTTAAATAAGAATAAACGTTATTTAATATTCTGAAAGATATTAAAAAATAAAATCATTGATAAATTTTGTGTCGTTATTGTTCATATCATAGGAATCACTCGTGCCTATTAGTTTTAAATAAGTTGAAGGTAAATAGTAATCACGACAACATTTACCCAACCTTTTGATTCCAGATCTACAATATAAAACAAGTAAGAAAATATAGTCGGTCAACCCCGACTATATGTTACCCTACACCTCATTAGAACCTGTGTACCAAATTTTATTAAATGATCTGCAAATTTGCGATATGTACTTTACGCACAAGGTTTACATGGACGGCCAGCCAGCCAGCCGGACAAACATCGTTAATTCGACTCAGAAAGTGGTTCTGAGTCAATCGGTTTACGAAAAGGTGGGCTTAGGACCAATATTTTAAGGTGTTACAAACATCAGCACAAACGCATAGTACCCTTTCCTCTCCACTATTGTGGTGTTGGTATAAATATTTCATTGATAAAATCGAATTAGCGGTTGCTAAATGTAACCTATTTCTGAAATTACTTTTAACGATGTTTACTTCAGCATTAGACCATGGAAGTGAGAGCAACTTTATAGTAAATTCTGAAATTTCTAAAAAAAATTTGTTGCCGCCAGCATCTCTTTATTGAAATACTTGCAACCAGAAAGAAACACCGATGTTTGTGTTGATCCGTTTTATAAATTTAATATTGGAATACTGTTCCTTTATTTTGAAAGATGTTTCATCATCATCGTTTATAGCGATTTTCAACATTTGTAAAAGTTGTGATTTAAATTGAAGCCGTTTTAATTATTTAAAATATTTATTTTGCTCATTTATATATTTTTGTAATAAAATAAAAATTATTCTTTTAAAAGAAACACGGCAAGAAAAATTGTATGGCTAAACCAGGGTGAAAAATGGCTAAATTGGCAACACTGTTTAGAGGACTAACTTAGTCATAATGTGGATGTAGTAATTAAAATGCAAGATAGTATATATGGAGGGCTCAGAGCTGAAGCGAACCCAGTCAAAAAAGAAAATTCGAAAATATATTGAGTTTGAGTAAGTAAATTGCCATTAATTACTGGAGCCACTGACTTGGGTTTATTACCGTTACCTTAGGAACGAAACTGTTTTTGATTTACCCTATTACAGAACTGGATTGAGTTAAATTTTGCGGAGATTTTCGCACCAGATTTCAAACACATATACGTGATATATTTTATGACTTGGTTCGGTTCAGCTCTGAGCCCTCCATATGTAGGTAGTGGTCCGTGATCATATAGAAAGATAACAATTCTCTGCTCTTAGAGCCTTTTGAAGAGGTAATAGCATTTCTCTTTGCTCATTCTCATCAATAACTTTAAATAAGAGATTGCTATTATTTATGTTCATTACAAATTAAGCAGTCGATTTTATTTAAGACCAATTAATAATTCAAAACGCATTAAATATGTGCGGTGTATAAAATATTTTCTATTTTTTTTACAATGATTATTTGAATTAACACAACATTTAAATATATCAAATTACAGCCACACTCTAAGAAATAAAAAAAAAATCAAACGAATTTTACCGCTGCCAGCTGCTTTGAAACAAAATCGAATCCACACAACCACATCCAATTTTATAGAGTTGGGGCAAGGAAAAGAAGATACATACATACATTTACTTACAACACAAACGATAACATTCAAATTATCTATCAACCTACACATGTGCGAAAATACAACAACTCTGCAGAATCCAAGTTCATATTAAGCCAAACTTGTACACATTAAGACAGCCACATTCATACATACATAAGTATGTATGTATTTTTGTATGTTAGTATAAATAATTTTCATTAGGGGCCAATAACAACTAAATATTGTTGTCATTTGGCACTAAATAATTCGTAGTATAATAACTTGCCACAAGCACCATTCACAACTTTATTATGCAGTACAACTAACAGAAACAACAACAAATACAAAATGTGTTTTGTAAATAGCTGAAGTTGCAGATCAAATAAAAAAGAAACAGTTAAAATACATACAACTATTGAGTAAAAACAAAAACTTAAAAAAAAAAATTAAGACATCCTACTACGGTTCAATAAAATTTAAGATCAATAAAATAATAAAAAGATAAAAGAAACGTTGCAGCAACGAAATATTAAAATAACTATTTATGACGATTTTGGTGACCGTATGTCTAGTAGCTACACTGTTATTGTGGATATTCTACAAATAAGAAAACAAAAATTAAATCAAAACACTATGTGCAACGAGTTACACCGCATACAAAAATAAAAATAAAAGCAAAAACAACAACTACAATTAAAAAACTTTATATAAAATATGCGTAAAGTCAACAACTTGTTGCTTGTTTGGTGTCATTGCGTTTGTTGTTGCTATAAAAAGCTCTTTTGCATATCAGTTTTTATGCCGCAACATCATGTTGCATATCTGTGTTACATGTCTCATACTTGTTCGTTTTTTTTTTTTTTTTTTGGTATTTCTTTACAACTTACTTCCCTTAACCCCTACAGCATCGTATCGTTAAACTTGGAATTTGAAGCATGTGTTTAGTTTAGTTTTTTTTTCTACTTGCAACAAAACGACAACATCCTCATATTGTTTTATCTTTGCGTTTTTTTGCAGTTTGTTTGCTTTATGTTCATTATCAAAAATAAACAAACACCATCTTCAACATACTCACTGGCAACGCGCAGTGTTGCAAGGCTTAAAATGTTATATATAAATATAAATATATTTAAATAAATTAAATTAAATATATTTACTTTTATCACAGCTATAAATTGTCAAAAGTCATATTGTTGACTTGTTAAATATTTAATGGTTATTTATAAGAGTTTTGAGCAAAAACAGAATAAATTTAATTTAAATATTATAATAAAAATTTTAAGGATTAAATTAGAGTACAAGATATACATAGTAGCATATCGCAGTTTTCAAACCAATTCTATAATGTATCTTTTGAAAATCTATTGAAATGCCGTACACTTATATTCTTAATTAAGCAGCATGGGCTTGAAACTTACACAGATGTACCTGTATTATATTATTTCAAATTTATGTTTTCAAAAGTTTATTTATTTGTATTCTAACACCTAATTTTCACGATGATTTAAAAGACATGTCTTTTTTGTAGTTCTTTTTTAAAGAAACTTCCAAAAACATGTTAAATTTTCACAATGTTTCTATTTTTGTTTGATTTTTTTTTATTTTCCTTATATATGTATGTATGTATTAAATTTTTTTAAATTAAATTTATTTATTTTTTTATATTTTAATAAGTAATTGTCATTTTGAAATAAAAACACAATATAAATTAAAAAACAAAAATTAAGTGCAAAAAGGAATGTCAAAAAAACACAGAAAATACGATTCATGTCTTTTTTTCTACCCTGCTTACTGCTCTCCCCCGCTCGCTTTCAAACTAAAAAAGACATGTTTCAAAAATAGGTGTTACACCCAATTTTCATGATGATTTCTTCCCCTATTTTTGAAACATGTCTTTTTTAGTTTGAAAGCGAGCGGGGGAGAGCAGTAAGCAGGGTAGAAAAAAAGACATGAATCGTATTTTCTGTGTTTTTTTTGACATTCCTCTTTGCACTAAATTTTTGTTTTTTAATTTATATTGTATTTTAATTTCAAAATGACAATTACTTACTTAAATATAAAAAAATAAACAAATTTAATTTAAAAAAATTTAATACATACATACATATATAAGGAAAATAAAAACAAATCAAACAAAATTAGAAACATTGTGAAAATTTAACATGTTTTTGGAAGTTTCTTTAAAAAAGAACTACAAAAAAGACATGTCTTTTAAATCATCGTGAAAATTAGGTGTAAGTTATGTTTTTGTTAAATTAATGAATTTGTTGTTTTTTTTTTTATTATCAGTGAAATATAAAATAAAAATATTTATTTTGTCTAAATGACAAAAATTTACTATTTATTCAAGGAATATTGACGGAAAACGTAACTTTTTTAAAAGAGCAGTGTAACTTTTTGGATTCTTCCCCTGGCAACACTGGTATGCATGCATGTATACCCCAGCTAGCATTTCGAATCATAATCAAATATTTTAGAAATCTGTTTCTCGAACAAAATAACCGCCTTTAACCTAATTTTTCGATCATAAATGACGAAACATGTGAGAAAAAGCTACCCTACTGACGAATCACCTCAAAGATAATAATTTAAAAAAAAATTTATCGGGTTCTCGCAAAGTAAAGAAGAAACCATTCGCACTTTCATTTATTTTCATTAATTGACTTCATTTTTCGCCAATCTTTTAAATCGTTCGGTCAATGAATCATATATGAAACCTTTTTTCAATCGCACACAACCAATACGATTTTTACAACCAACATTTTCGAAAAAGTTACCAACTTAAACTTAATTAAAAGTTTATATTTATTTGAGACTTTTTTCGTAAAAAAAAATTTATTTTACAAGAGTTAAGGCCGTAAAATTCCCATACAAAATTCAGTATATTGATTGTAAATAAATAGAAAATTGTTTTCCGCTTTTTAGCTGTTATTGGCGGGACTGTCAAATGTGGCGAATTTTACTTCTTTTGTCGATGAAATTTACGAAATTGGAAACGATTGTTTTGAAAAATCTTTAAAATTCCTATTTAAAATGAAAGTGCATTAAATCATGCGGCATCGATTTCAGAAAATTACTGAAAAATTTCACAAAAGTCGTTTTAGGGTTTCTAACAACTTGAAAATGTTCTGAATTTAGGTTATATCCAGAAGTATATTTACCAGGCCTGTCACAGAAATCAATTCCGATCGTAAATGGAAGTGGTTTCGTATCTTGCTTCACATAAAACCAAATCACTTTCGATCGGAATTGATTTCTGTGGCCGGGGTGTATATTCATATTTGAAAATCGATTCTGAATCATTTTATGCACTTTCTACTTTAAGTACTACTTATCTTAACTACTCTTAAAATCAAGAAAAACTACGTTCATTTAAAAAAAATAATTAAAAATCTCCATTGACTAAAACTTTATTTGTTTTCGATTTCAGAACACGGCGTTTTTAATATAAAAATCACTAATGGCAATATTTTATTAGCAAAAATATTAAAAAAAATTATTTGTTTGCTGTTTTGAAAGGGATATTTTGATTTTGATAAATTATAAAAAACTTCCGTTCATTGGTGACAATGAAATGAAATGGTAAAATCGTAGTACACAGTACAAATTATTCGAGCTTGTAAATAATTGTATCAAGAAAAACATATTTGTACGTATAATTATTTTAGAAAAAAGAAACCTAAATGGAAAAAATATTCACATTTCCACATTGAAAAAGAAAATATAACCAATTTTGGTTAGAAATAACCAGAAATGGCAGCTCTGATCGCGCAAGTGATACATTTTTTACTAATCATCAAAAGTCATCTGAGGAGACTCATTTAGCTAGCTGAGAACGAACAACTTTAAATACATTAATACAAATGGTTTTATGCATTTGTATTCATATATTACACTGGTCACACACCAAATGTTTCCTGACTTCTGTCCATTGTTTATGGTTAAAGTGAGAGTGCGGATTACGATGGCATAATTAGTTTTAAACTTAAGTTTTAAAGATGTAGTGACATTTAATATTTGTTGCAACAAAATTGTTTGTATTATCCGCTTAATATTTTACGAATGAACCTACAAACTTTAAAATATATCTGGATTATTAATCTACACAAAAATCTCTTTCATTTGAATAGAATCAAATTGGATGTAATATTAGGACCAGTCCAAACACGCGTGTAAAGAGTAGCCCACAAGGGACTAGGAATATTCCAGAAGTAACCCAAACGTATGGAAAAAACATGGTCTATTTAACATTACGATGTCCTAGGGCGGGGTCATATAACCCATCTTTGGACTACAAAGGAGTAGTTTTAAAACTACTCCATTGTGTACACAAGAGGATTAGTTTTAACTTCGTTTAAAAACGAAAACATGTCGTTAAAAAACGAAGTCATGTCGTCTCACTACAAACACTTTTTAACAATGACATGCTTGCATTATATCGGACCAGTCCATTTGATGAAATTGGATCAGGTGGTCCAATAATATTTGCAGGGTATACATCAAACTGAGGTCTTTTATGAGTATGAGTATGATGTCGACGTCGCACTCATATTAAATTCTCTTGTGAGTATGAGTGCATCCGAGTAGTTTAGTTTAAATGATTTCTACGCACTTATACTTACAATTGCATGAGTCAGTATGAGTAGCGTAAAAACGATTCATTGCTGATCTCTGGTCTATATGACTTCAAAAACGATGATGGTCAGAATGTTGTTTAAAATTGGCGTTCCAGATTAAGCCTTCTACGCACCAGCCGTGGGGGCCCCATGGCAGAAATCATATTTTAAAATAAATTTCATAAAATGCTCTTTTCAATAAAGCTCGTTACATTGATATTAAAAATATATTTCCTTATTTTATTATGATTTACGTTTGTGTCACTCTATAAAAAACACCCTTTAGAACAATAAAATAGTATGTTGAAATTCTCGATTTTATGAATTAGTTTGCACAGTTTGAACAATTTGCCCTAAACACACAATGCCAGAATTTACAAAAGAGTTGCCTTATCAGACAACCGCATTACCGTTTACTCACAGTTGAAATGTTAAAACTTTAAAAACATTCTGTGTTTTTTAATCAGAAACCTAATTCTTTTTATTTTTAAAAAATGTACAACTATAATACTCTTCTTAATTTGCGACTTATCTGCAGGGATTATAAAAAAAGGAATTATAGTTTAATAATAAAATATGTGCATGATCAAAGTAGCTTTGCATATTTTAAGGTAAAATAAAAAACTCCGTTTAATGCACAAGGTTTTGTTATTTAAAAGTTAGGCCAAAGGACATTTAGCCGCATTGCTTTTTAAAAAAACGAATTTAAAATAAGTTGATATTTGAATAAAAGACTTAAACAACAAGAATAATAACACAAAAAACTTAAGACACAAACACCATCACAGCTCTCCATTTTAGCAACAAATGTTGCTGAAACATTTGCATAAATATGAAATATTTGGGGGTAGGTTAAAATTACATATCAACAACTACATAAAAATTATAAAAATATGTTCATATATACTTAGTTGGTATATCAAACGTAAAGATATGACAAGTAAAAGCATTTCTATTTAGTTTTTGTTTTTGTACAAAAAAAAAAAAAACAACGCTAAATGATGCACATCACGTTTAAAATTTATGTACAAGTTTGTCTGTAAGCAACTAATATATAAATTAAAGCTTTTGTTGGTAGAGACACAGACGGACGAGCAGACAGACATTGGCTCAATATTGGAAAACAACAAAGTTTAGATGCATAAACTTAAATTGAATTTGTTGTTGCAGAAGACGATACATGTTAAATAAAAAAAAACATATGGGGGAAAAAAGCGCAAGTGTTGTGTTGTTTATATTTCTACAAATTTATTGTGAAGAAGAGTCGAGTAATATGAGCAGTAGACTGTCCCAGGAAATTTTTTTTTCGAATTCAGATATGAGTACCCTCCAAATTTTTTCCTTTTGATCCGAATAACCGAAATATGAAATATTATTGTGATCGGATAACGTTTACCAGTGTCGACTTGAAGTCAAAGTTTGAGATAAAGGCCAGTGTGAAAGCCATAGAATAATCTTGGAATTTAAAACCATCTTTTAATTTTACTTGTGTAATACACATTTATTTATTAAAAATATGCTAATATTCAGTGTTTTCTGAATCCTCTAACCACGCCCACTACAACCCCCCCCCCCCCCCTCATGCTGGTACTGTACTGTTGCCCTGCCACAAGTCCTAAGTTCCTGCCTAAGACCATCTGGACATGGTAAGTGATATAATGTAGACAAAAAAATATATATATAAATAAATTTTAAAGTTTTAGATTTTATTATCTTTATTCATTAAATTTTCTTTTTAAAGTTTGTTTATTACAGTCCGGATACATCTGTCTGTGTTCTTGTACACAACGTAGTAAATATTGCTTTTGCTCCTCTTCAGCTGTAATTAAGCCATGAAAATCCTTTACTAACTTAACCGCTCTTTCAGCAGTATCATAAACCGCTCTCAGTGCATTAACTTTCTCTTTACTTTGTTGAAATGATGCATTAGTTTGCCACGTAGTGGGACATTCGGTTAGAAAACTGTCGTCGATTTTAAGCCGATTAAATAAGGATTTGCTTTTAAATGAAATAAAGTCATCTATATTTTTGTCTAAAAATAAAAAGGGAAAACTGTTATCAATTGTATATTGAAGTATTTATTGAAAGAAATGAAATCTATTATTAGTATATGCAAGACTAACCGTGAGCCGCAAAGTTCTTCTTTCGATGGGATGTAGGACTGTAATAAACAAACTTTAAAAAGAAAATTTAATGAATAAAGATAATAAAATCTAAAACTTTAAAATTAATTTATATATATATTTTTTTGTCTACATTATATCACTTACCATGTCCAGATGGTCTTAGGCAGGAACTTAGGACTTGTGGCAGGGCAACAGTACAGTACCAGCATGAGGGGGGGGGGGTTGTAGTGGGCGTGGTTAGAGGATTCAGAAAACACTGAATATTAGCATATTTTTAATAAATAAATGTGTATTACACAAGTAAAATTAAAAGATGGTTTTAAATTCCAAGATTATTCTATGGCTTTCACACTGGCCTTTATCTCAAACTTTGACTTCAAGTCGACACTGGTAAACGTTATCCGATCACAATAATATTTCATATTTCGGTTATTCGGATCAAAAGGAAAAAATTTGGAGGGTACTCATATCTGAATTCGAAAAAAAAAATTTCCCCATACAAGCTTGGGACAGTCTAATGAGCAGGTCTTTATGGGTGTATGTGATTGTATGTATTTGTGTTGTTATCGATGAGTTTTTAAGTGTGTTTATGCGAATGTATCGATGAAGAGTCGAGGGTTTGTAGTGTAACATTACAACCAACGGCATCAACTACTTCCACAACACTACGCTGACGACAAGTTGTTAGTTTAGCGAGGAATTAACGCGAATTCAGTTTTATAACGAACTTCGTCTGTAACGGATGCTTTTAGCGGAAATAACTTGAAAAAAAAACTGTTAAAAAGGTTAAACTTTGAAAAAGTTTCAAAAACAGTCAACTCGTTCAAGTGGCTTTAATGAATTATTTTTTACTTATTTCCAAAAAAAAAAATTTAAGACGCAACCAATATTAAATTTAAAAAATAGAAAAAATTTTGTTTTTTGGTTGCAACCTTAACTAATCAAGTATGTGTATTTTGCGTTATTTTAAGTGTTTCGTTAGTGTGTTATTTTCGTAGTTTGTTTATTTATGTGTTCGCCGTCTTTATTGCTGTTGTTGCATGTAGCCTGTTGTTTGATGATTATTTAGCAAGTTTGTTACATGGAACAGCATATTAGCAACGGCTGCCCCAGGTTTATAAAGTCTTAGTTACTTTTTTTGGATTTTTAATGCGACAACAAATAAAAAGTGAAACTTTTTTTTTAATAAAAGTGTCATCAACTCTTAATGAAGTTATAAAAACAAATTTTAAAAGAATCCAAGAAATTACTAAGGATAACAAAAATTGTAAAAAAAATAATAATAACAATTTTAATTGAAAATATTACAACAACAGAAAACCCGAAAAAAAAACTTTTAAATATAATTTAACAATAAACCTTAATTGGATAACAATTTTGCTGCTTAAATAGTTTATGGTATGTACAATTAAATAAAAATTGAAGCAAAAACATTTAAATATAAAAAAAAAACAAATTATATTATAAAACATTTTGTAAAGTTGAAAATTTATGAATTTTTTATATCAACGATCTGTAAATAAAATTTAATTAAATAACATTAACGTAATTATGCTGCCTGCACGTGCTTACAATGTTGTCTGTTATAATCTCCGGAATTTAAAAGAAATTGCATCATTCCTTCCATACAAAAGACTATAATATATTTTGCATATTGTACATGATTACGTTAATTGTGCTTTTCTGAGCACAATTGTTTAAACTATTTGGTATTATAAAGATTTTTGATAAGTACGTAAACACTTTTCTCATAGTATGTGATCTGAAACTGAAATTTTACACAACTTTGTAAAAAAAAACATGTGTCCATTTCATGTCCACAACACCATAGTCGAGAGAACTTGACCCGTTTCTGCTGATGTGTGTAACATATAAAAAGATTGCTTCCTAGACCGATCTTTAAGTACATCGATCGACTCGTTCGTTCTTCTGGTTGGCTGTCTATTAGCCTTTGCTTGTGAAGACCCAACCAGATTATGCTTAAGTTGGCTTAAGCAAATGTGCGAATACATTTAAATCAGATGAGGCAAACCATATTGAACTTAAGGAAGCTTTTTGTTAAGATTTATAAAACTGTAATTTACGCAAAGTACGAAACCAATCGCACTTTACGTACGGAATCAAATGTTTTTTGTTTTTGTGTTTTAAAATACATTAAGAGACTTTTTGTTAATTTTTGACAGTAGGCTAAGCTAGGCTATGCATATTTAACTGGGCCATAAGCCTTGTGCGTAAAATACGTAATGTAAGAAATAAGTAAATAAAATTTTGTATATAGCAGAGTATTGAATTATTCGACTTTTAGTTTTGTTCGAGTAAGGAATTGATCGATTTTTTAATTTTTAAATTGCTCGATTAATCGAATAAAGGTTTTAAATTGTTTGAATTCCTCGTTTAAGTAGAACAATTCAAATAGTTTTAAGTCTCTATTTGAAAGTATGAACTTTTATTATATTAATAAACAGAGTTGAGATTGAGAGGAACCAGAAAGTTATGAAAAACATTTTTTTACCAATTTCTTATTCCTGGAAATCTAGTGAAATTAAATAAAAGTCGATGGAGATTCTCAGTTGAACTTTTTTAAAAATCACCGTAGTTTGTCCTGATTTTAAGAGAAGTTCTGGTAAAGATAATAATTGAACGTATGTACTATATAGTTATAAGGGATTTTTTTTATAAACTTTTTTCACTCATGTGTATTCGGTTTCCAGAACATGGCTGATAACGTAGCCATTAAAAAAATTTGGGTTTTTTGAAGCACTTAAGAGAAAAATTGCATAATCAAGCGATTCAATAAGAGAGCTCTTATACAGCAGTAAATGATAAAGAATAAAATAAAAAAAAAACTGCTAATTAAGTGCTGACAACGAAGAGGGTTTTAAAGCGCACAAAATAAAAATATATTATGGTTTACGAAAATGATTAAAAATTGCATTTAAACAAGAAAAAGCTAAACATAAATGAATATGCTTATATAGTTAGCTCTTAAAAACTTTTGGATTGCTTTGTTTGCATGTTGAAAAAAGCGCTTATTGCCAGCAAAAAATAGTCCTCCAAACCGGGAACACCCCATACAAAAATCAGACATCCCATCAGCAGGTTTAAAGCGATTTAAGGTATGAGTTTATACATTAAACCTGCTCCTTTTGAAGCACATTTTTTACTGGGTATATACAAATATTTTTGTAATCACTAGGGTCCGAACTTTTATGCAGTTAAAATCGCAAAAAAAAGCACTAAAAATTTTAATATATGCGCTAAAAATCGAAAAAATATGAACTCGAATTTTTTTTAACACATTTATTATTGAAAAAAAAATACATAAACATAACAAGAAAAGCAAAAATAACATAAAAAACGCAAAAATTCAGTCTCATAAACGTATGTAAGGCACAATAACCACAAAAGTAGAAGTTAAAATAAAAAAAAAAAAAAACACAATGTATAAAGAAAAGCCAAAAGTAAAACAATCATGTAACTAACGTCACTTGTTAGATAGATATTAAAACTTACATATAATATTAATTGTGAACATAGATTTTTTTTTTTATATTTTTAAAACTAAAGTTTGAATCAGAAGTAAAAGCAACAGTTTATTTTTGTCCAACGAAACATCAAAAAATGGAAGAAAAAGCAATTTTTTTATTTTGACTGCAGTTTTGTAATTTCACATGTGGAAATACAAATTTCTTTCCGGAATCGAGTCTTTGTGCCCATTAACCATCTTATTATGTTAGTATTTGGAATAAGAATGGCCCAAAAATATTTTATTGCAACCTAAATCAATATAGCTCGCATACAAATAAAACTCACAAATATAGTTTTGAATGCCATGACTTCCTTATAAATGTTGGTATTGGTATACAATTTTACGGCAAGATTAAAGTAATGTGGTTACAATTTTGTGATGGTAGGCCGAGAATTAACTATATATAAGTTCCTGTCGCACAGTGTTCCGGTGGGCCAACATAGCTGGTACAAAGTCATAACTTTTCTTTGAAAGCCGCTAGAAGCATTAAATTTTAGAATTTTGTATTTTTTGTTAAAGCCATTCTTTGTGGCAAATATGAGCGTTATGGATGAAGAGTTGAAAAGCGCTTTTCCTAGAAGCTTAATAATTATTAATGAAATTTTAACTAACTAGAATGCTTATTAATCGTAGCAGCTTGTTAGCACAGAGCAAATTCATAACAAACTTTTATCCATAACTTTTAAGAAATCAACTCTGAATTTGTATGATGTCGCTAAAAAATGCAATAATCATCGCTGGTTTTGTCATTTAATTTTTTCCGCTCCGCATATACAAATTTTCAATAGTTTTTAAAATAAAAATAAATATAAATTGACTCTTTTTCGACCTTTACAAAATTTTTATTATTATTATTATTATTTAATGAAGCTTGAGGTCTCTTTTCTTAATAAAAAATATTAAATTTATTTAAACCAATATTTCGGCACTTCGTTGTGTGCCTTCTTCATGGTTTTTTCTTTAATGTTTGACAAAATTAAAAATTTTTAACAAAATTTCATATAACAATTTCCAATTAAATACAAAAAAGGTTTTCCAATTCAAACCTAATCTTTTACAGTATAAATAAATTTTTAACTTCCGTTTCTGTTTTTATAAATTAAATGTCTAAAATTTTTTGCTAAACTTTCAGTATCGGACTTAAAATTAATTCTCGAAAAAAATAAATTTAAAAAAAGACAGTAAATTTTCGTTATGAATACTGTAAGAGATTTTCTAAGCCAACTTCGACCATTTTTTTAATGACATCCTTTTTAGTGGTGATACGAATATTTGTCAATTTCATTTATTCTTATTCGCAAGGATAAAGAAATACATTAAAATGTATTATATTTAAAAAAACCTTTGCATTTAACGAATATAAAAAATTTCTTAGGCTGTGTTTTTGAGATCCCAGTTAAACTAGGTTTAGGTAATCTGAAAACAAATTTGTGCCGCCATTACCAAGTTTGTATAAAAATTTTGACGCAGCAGCTTAGTTTTGCTAAAAATTTTGGTCTTTTATGAAATAATTAAAAAATTCAAATTTCGACGGAAAAATTCGAGTTTCAGACTACATTAATATGTATTATGTATTAATGAATTTTTTGACTACCAAGAAAACCTTTGACGTTAAACTAACAACATCTCAAAACCCCGATCTTAAAGTAAAGTAAAGAACAAACCAAATATATTTCAAAACTAGCATTAAAAAGGTAAAGCCTTATTTGTTCATATTATGTTAAATTATTAACACAGTGCAACACGAAAAAAGTAACCATATACGGACAATGAATAACCATAAAGGACGAAAAAAAAGACCCGTGTCTCCCAGTTTTGCCGAAAGCCAAGCACTTTTTTGTATGGGCCCCTAAAGATTTAGGGCCTCGGTGTCATTTTTGCAAAAAATGTATCACTTTCTTAGGCTCATATCTTCTGTTCTAGAAAGTTGTTTACTGGGATCTTAGGTACATTTTTGTGGTTGATTGTTTTCTTGAATTTTGAACGGTTTGCTACCTATGGACCTGAACAGGGGGAAAAAGGTAAAAAAAATCGAATTTTTTAAAGTTTTTTCCGATTTTGATCTGGAAGATGAAGTTTTTTTGATTTTATATGTTCTCATAAAAAAAAGTGCATGACTCTCGGCAAAACTGGGGGACACGGGTCTTTTTTTTTTGGTTCTTTATGGTTATTTATTGTCCGTATATGATTATTTTTTTCGTGTTGCACTGTGTATAAAATGTTTAAAAATGCTCAGACACATTTTTAATTTAAATATGTTGTAGCTTCCTTAAAATTAAAAAAAAATCATTCTTGCTGCTCTTTGAATTCCTTCTTTTATGTGTTTTGTTTAAGATTTTTAAATTTTAAATTAAAATTGTGATTTTTTTATTATATATTTCTTGTAAATCACACAACCCGTTTAAACCTGTCATAATGTGCCAACCAGGCACATACGGCAACGTTACCTATTTTTAATTCAAATGAGATATTATTTAATAACAAAATAACATTTAATAAAGGAAATTCCAATACGTTGTTTATTTTGTTAATTTCTGATTTTTAATCAGAAAGATTTGAGGAAAAGTTGGCTCCTATTAGCGATATTAGGGAACGCATCAATAAAAACTTCCTAACGTCATATACAACTGGTGCTTACTTGTAAATTAAGCAATTTGTGCCGTTTAGAAGGCGAGAATTATTTTGACAGTACATACCATCAATGCGAAACGGATACGACCTAAATATTCTTTTTTGTATGTAATGAGGGATCATGATGTCATCTTCAAGAAATTCCTTATCTCCGACAAGAAGATACTCAAAAATGCAAAAATTACGCTGGGAGGATTGTTGAAGAACTGTGCAAACCGTTTGAAAAAACAAATCGAAACATCACATTTTGCAACTTTTTCGAATCATTTGAATAGGTTTGACGATTGTTGATTAAAGGCCTAACCTGTGATGGCACATTAGGAAAGAATATGAGCCGAGTCTATTAAATCAGGTAAATATGCAACGTAAATCCTTTATGTGCCCAACAATAATAATTTGTATATAAATCATTTGTATTTGCCTCTTAGACACATTTGACTGGATTTGTTATAAGGTTTTCCTGACCTGATTAGGGTTAAACAAAGGGGGGTGCTTTAAAACCATGGGAGATAAGGCCATGATGGCTTTATTGCTCAACTAAATGGGAGGTAAAGCCATTATGGCCTTATTGCCCAATCATTGAGAAGTAAGGTCATATTTAAAATTTTGCGAAATGAGATATATAGCCATATTTTTTTTTTCGCAAATGAGAGATAAAGCAATATTTTTGCGAAGCCAGATTCCAATACTTTAGTGTTTATTGTTTCCGGGAAAAGACTTTTTTATTCTTGTGACGCACGCAGGAAAACTTTATTCAGCGAAGCCACCTGCCGCGTCCTACTGGAGGAGAAAACCTGTAAGCACGGCCGCAGGCCGCCACGCAGATAAACTTTAGTATGTGAAGCCAAATTTCAATACTTAAATTTACTGTTTCCGGGAAAAGACACTTTTTATTCTTGTGACGCACGCAGGAAAACTTTATTCAGCGAAGCCACCTGCCGCGTCCTACTGTAGGAGAAAACCTTTAAGCACGATAAAACCAAGATAAAACCATTTTCTAATATTACTAATGTAAGCTAAGGCCATGATGGCTTTATCTCCCATTCAAATGAAAAAAAAAATAAAAGACTTTATCTCCCTTTTGAATGAGAGATAAAGCCATCATGGCCTTATCTCCCATGGTATTAAAGCACCCCTCGAAATAAATATAGCTTGCTTTTTCCCTGAGTGTAGGTTTTTTTTTCTAAATTAACGAAAATAAGTTTTCACCGTATATTGCGGCAACTTCCCCCTGCTCCTGAAAATTAAATGTTTTTTTGATATTCAGAAAATGTTCAAAATAAACGATAATTACACGGTGCCAGTTGCAAATTAACAAGCTGGGCAGTGCCACTGGGCCCCTACTTTCTTTTATTAATTTATTTTCTAATCTTAAAATTTTGTCGATGAAGACGAGTATAATTTCCTTACTTATATAATATCTTGATACTTTTCAAATACATTTAGTGTTTAAATATCGTATGTAAACATTTCGGAAACAATATGTCGTATGTAGCTATTTAAATGACAAAAACGTTCCACTTTGCCACATAGGACAATTTAATTCTGAACAAAAATCAAAATATTTTCTACCCCAAATGAGTTGTAGGCATCAAACTTTTAAATTAACTAGTCAAATATTAGTAGTTTCCCCTCCAAAAATTTAAAGAAAATAGTTTTGCTGAAAAAAATTTTATAAGAGTTCAAACTTCAAACTTAATTTACTCGAAACTATCGGAATCCACATACGACAATTAAATAATCAACCGACGATATGTGGATGAATCCCAAGTGAAAAAGCACAAAAGTATTTCGTTAGATCGGGTGTCCCGGTAGGCTAGTTGGTAGTAGACTATCCAATTATTCGACTTTTGGTTTTGTTCAAGTAAGGAATTAATCGATGTTTGCCTTTTAAAATTTCTTAATTAATCGAATAATGGTTTTGAATTGTTCGAATAACTCGAAGAATTTAAATAATTTTATCAAACGGGAAAAACAAAAATCTTATTTGAACTCATACTTTAATTTTATTAAAAAACTGAAAAAGAGAGGTGAGAGGTGCCAGCCAGTTATGAAAAACATTTTAAACCAATTTAGTATTCCTTAAAATCGAGTGAAATTGAATTCGATGGAGATTCTCCGTTAAATTTTTTTTAAAACCTCCTCAGTTTTTCCTGATTTTAAGAGAAATTTTGTTAAATTCTGATGAGAATTCAATGTTCAATATATAAAAGGAATTTTTTAAAATCTTTTAAAACAGTTTCTTTGTTCTTAATTCCCCTTTTAATTTCCTTTATTTTAAAACTATTTCACGCCAAAAACCAGAAACTTCGTTTTCAAACAATGACACTTAGAGTTTTAAGACGGAAGTATTGACGTCTCAAATGTCACATCCTGTCGATTAGAAAATACGAGGCAATAAAAAAATTTACAGTAGAGTAATAACAGGTAACTCATTATCTGACAGTGCATGGTTTACAAATTTATGACTGCTGATGCATTTTACGCATTTGATGTTTATAGTCAGCGTTCAAAACTGCAGTCAAAGTAGACAAACTGCCATTTCTACCACTTCATCATTTGTCACTGGCCAAAAAAAACTTTTGCTTTTACTTCGGATTCATTAAATATAAACAGTCGCTATCAAACCAACTCAAAAAAACGAAAAGTTGTATACAAATTTTCGTTTTTGTTCGACAGTTTTTGGTTTCGACTACAGATTTTTTTTACCATGTTAATAGTGATTCACACAATTTGTCACATACGCGCAAATCTTAAAATGGACCATAATATGTTTAAAAGTATGAGTAATGAAAATAAATGCAAAAGGTTACAACATGTAATTTAGTTTTAAGGTTAGAAATCTTAACAAAATATTTTTACAAGGTTTCTTTCAAATGTGCTAAATTCCCATTTCATACTATTGAGAAACTGAAATTTATTGTTGAAGGAATAAGCTATTCCTATGCGCATTTCGAACAACGATTAATCGAGTGCATACTCTAGGCATAATGTATTGCAACAATAGTTTTTTAGCCATTTATTAGTGTAATTTTCTATAACTGACAAGCAATAAATCTAAAATAATAATTTATTCACTAGCTTATTTTCACCAGATTCTTTTTCCTTCTTGCCAACAACAACACTCCTTGAAGTCCGATAAAATAATAGACTTTAATATTATTTTTATGTCTTGGCGTCTGCCCATACGAAACGTCCACAACAAAATACTTAAATACTTAATAGGTACATATTTATTTATATATGTATTTACCATTTTTAATACTTGTTCGTTCATACAGTACAAACTATTTCTAACTATTAATATGATTATTATTATTTATTTAAGTATGTTTTTAAGCTTCTTTTAAGCATTTAACTACATATTTATCTTTCACTTAAAGTGAAGATGACATTCTTTTAATGAAATTAACTTTTTGTAAACGCTTCCATACCAGTGCCACTCTCATTTACGTCTTTACACTTAAGCTTTCTTGTTACCCCTCATTTCATACAATACATATACGTATTAGTAGTAGTTACGAGGACAGTTTAAAAAGTGTATTTAATAATATTAATATTAATTATATTAAATTAAATTATTGACCGTGCATCAGAAAGTTTTATGCTATTTATAGCAATTTTAACTAGCTTGAGCCGAGCTAAAATGATTTTAAGAAGGGGAATTTATATTGGAGCCATGGTATGAACCCAAATTCTGCAGAGTGATATCTGGTATTAAAAAATATACATTTCAATACAGCGGTGAAATAAGTTTTAGCGTTTACAGTAAGTTTCAGAAGGCTGCTAAATATGGAATCAAAGGTAAATTATGAACCGCATACCACAAAATTGCATGACATTTTTTGTGGTCACATGAAATTATGTTGGATGAAATGTTACCACAATACAAAATTGTAGAAGAATCTTATCTCTATTCTGGCAAATAAACGTAACAAAATGTTTGATTCTGGCCGAATCTGAGCTCAGAAAGTTCTTATCTATAACGATATACATATATGTATGTCCGTTATACAATATCCAAATACATACTCGCTTGTATTGGCCAAACACTGTGAGATTTTAACCAGTAAACAAGTTAATGACGGTTATTAGATTCGAAACTATCCGAAGGTTTCTTATCACAAAGGGACCAATAAAGGACCCAAGTGAGCTGTCTCTCGATAGCTGCCCATTGCACCGAAGATTTCTTCATTTCAATAATAATGATAGCTATTTACCCAGATGTCACCCAGAACATGACAGGCTGCACAAAATAAGACCAATGATAGTTAACCTAAATGGCAAGTTTTCTACAGTACCAATGGAGCAGAGGTTGTCAATAGATGAACAAATGTGTGCGACAAAAGTAAAACATTTTATGAAGCAGTATTTGCCAAACGAGACTCATAAATGGGCGTTGAAGTTTTTTGTCATGTGCAGTGTAAAATGATTTGCTAATAAATTCGAAATATATGCAGGTGAAGATCACAAACGGCCTCCAGATGAACCAGATTTTGGGCCAGTGGGAAATGTTGTCATCCGGATATCCAGAGATGTACCTAGGCATCTAAGCAACATAATATACTTCGATAATTTCTACACCTCTGTGCCGCTTATAACTCATTTAAAGGAATGAGCAAACAAAATATTTTAACAACGCTTCTCACTAGTATTGTTGTTGTTGCTTGGCAATTTGCACGACCACAGCACGCATAGCCTGTTTGTGTATTTTATACATGTTTTGTTTTTGTAACAATTTTTTGTTGAAGTTTTTTTTTCGTTGAAAACACATGTAACGGGTCCGCCATCTAACGTTTTTTTTAAACTAGTGCTTATTTCGTGAATGGTAACACTTAGCTCATGTCTGATTTCACAGATAATTAGTTTTATCCTTCCGCTAAACGAATATGGTTGTGTATACGCTTGAACAACGCTGGGAAATATGCGTTTTCGCTTCTCTAAGAGGGCCTGCGATTGACTTACAGAAGATTTTGCCAAGAAATCATATTTTCAGATGAAGCTCATTTTGATATTGGCGGATATGTAAACAAGCAAAATTGTCGCATTTGGGGCACAGAAAACACGCTCGCATACATTGAAAAGCCGTTGCACCCAAAACGAGTCACTGTTTGGTGCGGATTTTGGTCCAGAGGCATAATTGGGCCATTTTTCTTCGAAAATGCATTTTTCTTCGAAAATGGACAAGGAGTGGCCGTTACAGTCAATGGCGATCGTTATAGGCCGGATGGATTGTACTTGCAAATAAAAAAAGAAATTTGAGAAAATATTCAGTAGTTTTTTTTATAGCATTTTCAAAAAAAAAAGTTATTTGGCGGACCCTGTATTTTGTATATGTAAAAAATTTGTTGTTGTGTTTATTATCCAAAAGGACGCTGAGCACAACTGAAACAAACGAACATTAATGTGCTGAACCGAAAACAACGAAGTTTGTGTTTTTTTTATGAAAAATCGAACGCAATTTAATGGTCTCATATTTATGTTGAGTTGGATTAGTACAGTATTTATTTTTCTATTAATATCACAAAAAGAGAAACGTTATT
The DNA here is from genome assembly GCA_949318255.1 of Pollenia labialis. Taxonomy (NCBI): domain Eukaryota; kingdom Metazoa; phylum Arthropoda; class Insecta; order Diptera; family Polleniidae; genus Pollenia; species Pollenia labialis. The sequence goes on from OX439141.1 coordinate 113,793,081, forward strand.
TTTTAAGATATTTCCTAAACAAACACTAGAAGCGCTTGTGTTGTCTATATTTCTACCGTACCGGACACTTAAGAACAGTATATAATGTTTTTTTTAAAACGCTTTTCGGACTTTCATCGCGTTATGTGAAAAACGTTACAGTCAATGGCGATCGTTATAGGCCGGAAGGATTGTACTTTCAAATAAAATAGAAATTTGAGAAAATATTTAGTAGTTTTTTTTCAAAAAAAAAAGTTATTTGGCGGACCCTGTATTTTGTATTTGTAAAAAATTTGTTGTTGTGTTTACTATCCAAAAGGACGCTGAGCACAACTGAAACAAACGAACATTAATGTGCTGAACCGAAAACAACGAAGTTTGTGCTTTTTTATGAAAAATCGAACGCAATTTAATGGTCTCATATTTATGTTGAGTTGGATTAGTACAGTATTTATTTTTCTATTAATATCACAAAAAGAGAAACGTTATTTTTTAAGATATTTCCTACACAAACACTAGAAGCGCTTGTGTTGTCTATATTTCTACCGTACCGGACACTTAAGAACAGTATATAATGTTTTTTTTAAAACGCTTTTGGGACTTTCATCGCGTTATGTGAAAAAGTCCACATGTTAGTTTTTTTAACATGGTTTTTTTTTTATTTTTCAAAACATTTAAAGTTAATAAATGTTTAAAATACATTAAATTTGGTTTTGTTGGAAATGTTGTCAATATTATAGTAGTTTGTTTGCTCTCTTGTCTATTTGTCTATATTTTGTTTGTTTACTTTTTTATTTTCATTTTATCTAGTGGTAAATGAACATAAACACCAATAAATGAATGTATGAATGACTGACTGACTGACTGAATGAAGAAATGCTATTAACATTACGATTGTCAGTCTTAAAACTGCCGCTGCTGCTAAGACTGCTACTTTGCTACCACTTGTCACTGCAATTAGTATATGTCTTTAAGCCAACCAATATTATTGTAGTAATTTCGTTTTTCTGTTTTTTTTTTTTTTTTTTTTTTTTTTTGAACCTGTTGTGTCTGCCGTTTGATTGGTACAAGTATAAAGAGTTTAGATATGTCTTCGCTTTTTTTTTATTTATTTATTTAGAATTTAAAATCAAAAGTGAAAATAAATGGTAAATGGAGAGATATTAGTGTAATGAGCACTTAAATAAGAAGCATTAGTGTAATTAAGTGTTGCAATCAGCAATTTTAAAAACAGTTTAGACTTTGATGGGCCTTTATCAGAGGAACTGTTAAGTCTTCTAAGATTAAAATTTGTTTTATGTGTACATATTTATGTTTGGTTTTCCGATTTAGATTTATACGTACAAAAATATTCAATAATACATATTTTAATTATGTTTTTTTATAGTTGAGAAATAGAGAAGAAGTTTAATAGTAAGCATAAATATGCCAGAGAGAAACAAGTAAACAACTTGTATTCATTTATGGCGAATCTTATAGTATAACAGCTGTCACTAATGTTTTTATTTTGAAACGTTTTTATTTGGCTGAGCAGTGTTGCCAGTGGATTTTTCGAAAAAATACCACGACATGCTAAGAAAAATACGATTTTTTCCTACACGTTGAAAAAATTTCCCTTACAAAAATCCCTACGCATTATTTTCATTAAAATATATGCAAAACAACCAACGGTTGCGCAACTGTTACGTCTTATGTATGTGCCCATTAGGGAAGCCAATCAATCCCGAAATTGTTAACTTAATTTTAAAAAGAAATTCATTATGACATTCCCCATTAGAGGATAGGGAACACAATATTGATCTTTAATATTTATTTGATTAATTCTGTTAATATTGTCATTGAAAACGTAGGAAAATATTTACACTTTGTTATTATTTTCAAGCGTGTCCAATAATTATACAAAAATTTTAACGTGAGAAATGCTGAAAATAATTAAACAAGAAAATTTATTAAAGAAAAAAATGTTTTTAAAATGCACAAAACAATTCACTGGTGTTAAGATTATTAAAGTGTTTTCCGAGAGTTGACATCGAACCTACGGTAATTAATTGAGCGATTTCACAATATTAAGTAATGCATTTTATAGACTACATAATTCCTACCGTAAGTAGTGGTGGTTATAAAAATGCGTTTTTGTTAAAATAAGATTTTAATGGTTAACTAATTAAATTGATTTTTTTTAGTTAATTTCGAATTCAAATTTCAATTATTTTTTTTAATTCCTTTAATAAAATTTTAATAGAATCATACAAATAAATCAACTTCTATGTTGCGTTGTTCAATTAGAATATTAATTATTTTTTTTATTTAGCTTGAATGAACTGAGGTAATTGAATCAAATATAGCTTTTATGGTAGTTATTTTTTTATTGAATGAAGTAACACATTGTTTAAAATCGTACGTTGTTTTTTTTATCATATTTTTTATTAAATTAGTCATTAAATAAGAAAAGTCAGAATTTAAAATTTATACAAATTTAAGTAATATTTAACTTTAAAATAATAAATTAATTATAAAACCTTCGTTTGTAAACTTCTTTTAAAGACTTTTTTTTTTAAATAAATATCTTTAAAAAGCATTTATCTCTTAATTTTCAAAAATCCCGAATCCCGAAAAATCCCGATATCCCGAGATCCCGTAAAATCCCGGGATCCCGAAAAATCCCGGGATCCCGGGATTTGATTTTTTATAATCCCGAATCCCGGGACTTGCGAAAACCAGTTCCAATTGGCATCCCTAGTGCCCATTGAATGATATCTTAGAAAAACATATAACTACATACATACATATTAGTGTCGCCAAATTTTAAAACAACTCTAGAAGCGATTTTAGTGAAATCAAAAATTTTCAACCGTTTTGGACAAGAAAATATCACTAAAAAAACGTGTTTCTGCATTTATTTCATTAATAATGCGATATTAAGAAAAATCCCTATAGTATGGATATTATAAAATATCTGTCCGATTTTCCCTACGCTTCTGCTTTAGTATCAAAAATCCCTACATGTAGGGATTTCCCCCTTCTTTTTGCAACACTGCGGCTGATTTCATGCCTTTCGACTCTGTAGTTTTTATAAACACCATTAAATCCCTTATGACACTACATTTTAAATGTATTGTTCAAGTTTTGGTGAACCGTACAAATATAATGTATTAGAAAATTTTACCAAGTGCAAAGAGTTCAGCTGGATTGAGATAAATAGCAAACTGTCAAACATTTTAAAAAAGTTATTGATAAAAAATGAAGTAACGTCAAAAAAATTATGTAAAATTGTTCAACTTAAAATTGACATTTCAAGCTTGAAATATTAAAAGTGTTGTTAAATCAGCGGTTTATGGGCAAATTCAGCGATTTACCGCTTTTTTTTTAATAAAACAAACAAAATCATAGCAAAAAAAACTTAAAAAAAATGTCTTTACATTTTTTATAGTTTGCTCTTTCCAACTTTTACTGTTTCCTTCTATAAACTCAATATCAATTCAATTAATAAAAAATGTAGTGTCGTAAGGGCTTATCAACTTTTCGTTTATCAAATTTATTGATATGTGATTACATCGTCTTTGAATAAAGTTTATAAGGTTCTAGTAACATACTTTATAGTATCGCACTTTGCTTAAGCATTATTTCTTTTACCTCACTGAATTTTTTAACAAGCAGAATTCCCACATTTTGGCAAATGAGAATCCACAAGTTGAAAAGCCGGTTTATCCACAAAGAGTGACTGTTTAGTGCGGTTTATGGGCTGACGGCGTCATCGGGACTTGCTTCCTCGAAAAGAGGCCGGCAAAGTAGTTACAGTGAATGGTGTTCGCTACCGCGAGATTATAAGACTTCTTGTGCCTAGAAATTGAGGATATTGACCTGGAAGGTATGTGGTTCCAACAGGATGGTGCCCTTTGACACACAGCCACCGAAACAATGGCTCTTTTTCGCGAGAAATTCAACGACCGTGTTATCTTACGACGTGACGATATTAATTGGCCACCACGGTCGTGTGATTTAACACCGTTGGACTTCTTTCTTTGGGTATATTTAAAAGAAATAAGAATACGTCAATAAGCCATGATTAATTCAAAAGCTACCCCAATAAAAAAAATTGAGCTTCAAACGAAGCAGGTTGGTAAGGAAGAAATGTAAGAGTTTCGCTTGCCATCTCGCTTACGGATTATATCGTGAGTTCCCACTTTAAAGCAATACATTTTTGACACAAAACGCGCTTTATTCAACTCCAGCTCCAGTGGAAAAAAACGATATACATAAAATGTTACTGTTAAAAATTTTAAAAATACAAGTATGTAAATTATAAAGCAAAAATTTTAATATGATAATTTTAAAAATTGTTAACTGTTTTACCAAATATATGAACGAAAAAAAATTTTAGGTTTAAATGCCAGGTGTCCGGCTTGTCTATGTTCTTATAACCTCAAAATTATAATAATTAAAATTCTATTTAAAGATTATTTTTGTAAAGGTTGCGAAAGAAAAAAATCATATCTTGGAAAAGAAAAAAACACCTCCTTCAAATTTTCAGGATTTTTAAAGAACAGTTTGATGTATTATATAAAAACAAAATCAGCCAAATACAAAAATAGGTTTTTGACTTGGTTTTTAGCCCCAAGTATTCTCTTTGAAATAACATTAAAATCAGCTTCGTATGTAAAGTAGTTTTCGAGATATTGAAGAAATAATCTCAACACATTCGGCTAATGCGGCGAAATTATTACACTGAGTATGACATAACATTTGAAAAAAAAAATTTTTTAATTTTTTTCGTAAGTTCATTATAGGATATAAAGAAGCTTCTCAAACCCACCTTTCAGAATAACGATCGCCTTTCACTTTTTTTTAACGCTCTCCGTCCGGCCGTCTGTCAATGTAAACCTTGTGCGCAAAGAACAGTTCGCAGTTTTGGAGATAATTTAATGAAATTTGGTAACTGTCACAAGCGCCAAGCCAAAATGTATAAAGTCCCCACAAAATCCCCGAATTATTTTTTTAAATCCCCGAAAAAATCCCCAATCCCCAAATGACTTTCTTTGTCCTTTGTCTGGGATCACACTATGAAAGTTTTCTTTCAGAAAGTCTGAGTTTATGGGTGAGAGAGGAGAAAAGAAAAGCATGTTCTCTTCCCGCGGCGATTTATTGATTTATAATTTCGAATATTTTTGGCTTCTGCTGTGAAATTTTCAAAACGTTAGATAGGGTCTTTTTTTATTAGTTGACGAAATATAAAAGACAATATAATTAAGTTTGGGAAAAGAATGCTGGCCTACTGGTCAGTACTTATTATGCTTCGAAGTATTAAATAAATTACGAATATATGTATTGTATTGTTGATTTTTAAGGATGGCTAAAACCGACTGAACAAATTTATAAATTGGCTCATATGTCTTCAAAAACAGCAAATTTCTCTGCTTGTAATTCCTCACTGGAATCGCATAAAAAGGATATAAAAAAAAACTTGCCGAAACCAGTTGCTACAAACAAAATAAAATAATTTTTTTACTAAAAATTTTTATTTGGGGATTTTTGGGGATTTCCTTTTAAAATTTCTCTTACTATTTTTAAAAAAATTTTAAATTTTTGTTTAACAAGATTCAAAATTTGGGCAGAAAAAAAAACAATATTAACTTTTTAAGGTTTTGATTTTTAATTTGGGGATTTTTTTTTTAATTTTTGGGGACAAGGAAAAAAGTATCTGGCAGCCCTGAAGCCCAATAAAAATAGTGAAAATCGGTGCATGATTTTACATAGCCCCGTACAAGCTTCTTCCCGGGATGTAGTCTTTGAGACTAAAAATCATTATATTATTTTGGTTTTTGGATTAAATTTGGTCCAAACTTATTTTCAGGCATATTCTGACAATCGCAAAACGCCTAACATTGGCAATTCTGACTTAAAATCTCATAATAGGCGTTCTGTAAATCACAATAGCCAGAAGTTTGGCGACTTTAAATTGCAAAAGTATGATCAAAGGAGCTAGAATATTTGTAAGAAACTATGCCAGATCGCAAGCTAAACGCACGGGATTCAGAACACCATAAAATAAATCTGGCGTTTTGCGATTTCAAATCGTACGATCGTCAGAACATGGCCATTTATTTCAATCTCTGTTAATCGTCTTTCCAAATTGTATTGAAATCATTCCATTTTTGACCATAGCTCCCATGTAATTGTTCGATCATCTTCATTAAAGCCATTTCTTTATCTCACTTTGGTCATCCCTTTAATTTAAGGTCCATATTAAAAATATGTTTAATGATGGGATTATCCATGTAAATGTAAAAATAAAAGGTTTCAAGTTTTTCAGTCGTTTATAATCCTTGCGATATTGACTTAATTTAAGTAGTGTGGAAAAATTTGGAAATAGTAAAAGTCAGATCTAACAATATTGTCAGTAAAATGTGCTCTCAACCGTGTGAACTGGCAATTTTTGTTTGACAACGTTGTTAGAAAAAGCATAGTCCATGGTAAGACAACAATATGCTAAGATACCTGACAATCGTGTGAACACTCTTCGTCAGTTAATGTCAGTCGTTGGTAGCTTACTTGTTATTGTCAGATGTGCGAAGTGTATGCATCTGACAATTGCATAATTGTCTGAGAACTTTTTCCATTGGCAACGCTGCAAAATACATGCGAATCAGGGATGGAAAATGGGCTTTAAGATGTTTTACAAACTGTACTATGACGGTATCAATTTTATATTTTCTGGATCATCTCTTCAAATATATATACAAAAATTCTTTAACAAAAAGACTTTTTATTTATGATGATTTTTTAAAGATAGCCAACAATATACGAATAAACAAGTAAAACTGCACCATAGTTTCTAACCTTGATATGCATGAGTGAAAAGAATAAACAAAAAATTTTAAATTTTGCAATATTAAAATTAATTTTAATTAAAATCAATGCAACTTAAGCTGGGATCACACGATTGCCGCAATGCACCAATTTTCACACTTTTTAATACCCCAATCGTGTGACTGCACAACCAAATGGCTCATGTACCAATCGAGGACAATATTGTGCTTACTTTTACCAATCAAATGCAACCCTGGTGCGGCAATCGTATGACTGTTTGCTATGCAACCGCGCGTCAATAAAAATGACAAAAATGCACCAATATCTATTGTCTTCTTGTGCGGCAATCAAACAACACAATACGCGCCAATATTTGCCTTTTTTATTAGATTTACTTTTTTGTGTTTCTTTTAGTAGGTAATGAAAATTAATATGTATGTATTTATTTATTTTGCAATTAAATTTTTTTTAATTAATTATTTTAAGTATGTATGTTCACAAGCATATTTAGCTGTTCTGTGCGAATATTTTTATTAAAGATATTTCTATTCGAACCTAAACATACGAAATTGTTGAACAGACTGTTAATTTTTGGAATATGTATCTTAAAAAATTAAATTAAACTATTCAACAATAATTTGTTTAAGTATGTATATGATTTGTATCATTTATCATTTAATTTTTTTCAATGAACAATCCAACAAGAACTTTCAAACAAATAAAAAAGCAACCACAACAGCTGTTTTCGCAGTTAATATACATAAGTAAGAACAATCGTGTGACTGTTGTGCGGCAATTGTTGTAACCATTTCGCTTTGTACCAACTAGCGGCAATTAAATTTGTATAAAACAGGGCAATCGTGTGATTTCAGAAAATTTGGTTGGGGCAATTTCATTATTGTGCGTCAGTAAAGCACAATAATAATTGTGTCATATTGGTGCATTTGCTTTTCCCTTTCAATAACAATATTTTCACTTTTTCAATTTATAAAAATCTGGCAATTCTTGCATTAAAATTTTCTGACAACCGTGTGAACTGATAATTTTTGTTGGCAGTTTAATTTATTGTCAGACAGTTGTCTGTCGATTCTTACAATCGTTGGTAATTTACTGTTTGTGGTAAATTTTCTTGCCAGTATATTTCCAGCACATTGCCAGACGAAGGGGTTTGAATTCGTTATAACTTTTTAATTAAGAAATAATTATGAATTTTTTTTAATACAGTATATAAATGGGAAATATTTTTAGTTTATTTATGAGAAATAATATCTCGCAAGTGGTGGCCATTTTCTGCTTCGCAAATTCGTGCTCTTTCCAACACATTTTCCATAACCTTTCGCAAAACTTCAGGTGTTATGTTGTTTATTTCGTCGCACATATAGCTTATTAATGAAGACTTTTCCTTTCAAATAACCCCAATAGAAAACAGCCTGGAGCGGTTAAATCCGGTAAACGAGGAGGCCAATCAAAATCACTTGTACACCAAATAATTCGTTCACCAAAGATGTCCCGTAAAATATCCATTGTGTCCCTTGCAGTGTGCGCTGTGGCTCCATCTTGTTGGAACCATTCTTGCGGATGGTTTTCCACGGTGGGTGTAATTCTCGCTGTTGAACTACTCTCGGATTTTCCGTAGCCAAAATCCTGCAGTTTTGCTTATTAACGAATAATATTATGATTTTCTTCAGCTTTCTGCCGGAAGAAACTGCATAATCAAGTCGTTGCTGGTAATCTGTCGGTTTCAATTCTTGCTGCTGAATCTTGTTTGAAAACATTCCTATTGTGTGAAAAATTCTCTGCAGCGACACTCGTGAGAGGCCAAGTTGTGTCGAACGTCTCCTGGTTGATGTTTCTCCATCTTCCCGAATATTCCTCTGTACCAGTTCAATATTGTCATCCGTGTGCACCGTTCGTCTTCTTCGCTGAGTCATTTTGAAAAATTAAGCTCAACAATTTGGGCACGTTGTTCAATTGAGTACTGCTCCATTTTAAATTCCTCAAGTCTTCTTTACAAAAAAATGAAAAGAAAAGAAAAAAAAATATGATAAAAAAGTTATAAGCAATTCAAACCCCTTCGCTAATTTTGGGCCACCCTGTATAAATATTTCGTTTTTGTTAAAAAGTTCAAAAATTTAAATAAAAAAAATAATGCAATAAATTTCGTAAATTCTCAAGACCGAAATAATAATTTAAAAATATCGGAAACAAGCATTAACTCAATTTCTTGTTTGATATCCCTAATAAAAAGTATAAACGCTTACACAAAGTTTGCGAATTTAATCTCTTGTTCACAAACAGATTGTTAGCAGACAACTTTTAAATGACAATTTTTCATGAATTTATTTATAACTTAAAAAAATTTAAAACACAACAAATTCTTTTTTGGTGAGAAAATTTATGATTTTCTTATGAACACAACATAAATTTAAATTAACTGTCAACAGCAAACGAAAATAAAAGACTTCTTTTACAAACAACATAAATCAAGCTAAATTTTACATCTACCAAAACTACGAAAGAAAAAATTCTCATGTTGGAGTTGAGATTTTAATAAAAAAAAATAAAAATATTAAAAGAAGCCGCTATTTTATTAATAACAAAAACTTCATCTAGACCTCAGAAAAAGAAAGAAATTTCACTTTCATTTAAACTAAAAAAAAAATTAAAAAATTAAAACAAAAAACGGTACAGGAAACCCCTCTGAGTTTTAAGAAAGAAAAAACGCGGCTTATAACAAAATCAGAATAATGAAAAAAATATGTATGTTCCCTAAGGACATGTTAACAATATTTAATGTATGAAAGTAACATAAAAAAATTATACAGAAGATCCCCTTCTACTCCCGACAATTGTCAAAAATTGAATTCAGCCCACCCATGCAATTTTGGTATCTTTATCTTGGATAAATATATTTTTTCCTTTTTTATATTAAAAAAAAAAAAATACAGTGATGCCATTTAATGATATTGTCTTCTCAATTGCTTTTCTTGTTACCTTAGTGGCGGTATCTTTAACAACACACTTACACCACCAATAACAAAAGCAACAACGACAACAATGAAAAAACCCTTTAAGCCAATAATCATACAATCACACACATTCAGTTAAACGAGTATGCAACATGTTGCATCTTCTTTTTTTCATGCGCAAGACAACGATACTTGACCACACAGTGCAAATTGTAAATAAACGCCTCAATGATTTTATAAATGATACCTACGATTCGTATCATTTTTTCCTTTGTTTAATTTTAGTTTCAGGGGTTTAACTTAAAATGTGTGTAAGTTAAAGACTTAACTTACACCGCCGCTTATGATCTTGTTGTAAAAGAAATGAACGCTTTTTGGTCCAGCCATTCTTTGGCTTATCATTAAATTTTTTTATAATTATATTTATTTATGGTTTTATATGTCTGTATATATATGCGATTTTGAATTTGATGGTGCACAATGGAAGTTTATGGAAAAAAGGCCAAACAATTTAGCTGATTCTGCTCACGGGTGCTCTTAACACAGCCCTTATTTCTTAGGGTAAAATAAATCAGTGCAACACATAAAATGTGCACTCTTTTTGACTTCAGCTTCTAAAAGTTTTAATCAAAACTGGCAAAAACCCTTTGGGTTTTCCTAACTAAGTTCAAATTTAGATTGGGGAAAAAAGTGGAAAAAGGGTAATTGTTGCAATTTTGAATTTGAAGGACGGGCAAACGAAATTCGAATGGGTAAACGAGATATAGCAGTGAAAAATATTATGATTTGTTTGAAAAAAAAATGCACAAATCATATAATATCTAAATCCGAGCGAATGCTATGCTCACATTTGGATTTTCAAAAGCGTTTAAGCAACTCGAACGTGATTAAGCTCTAATCACATCAAAATCGATATGATTAACCATTCATTGAAGTGATTTGTTAATCATTATTACAATATTACAACTACAGTAGCCGCTTGGCTTTATATGAATACACAGTTATATAAACATCAAGAATAGTGAACAACAAAATTTTAACACATGATGTTCTAAAGAGTGATTTTTTTGTAACTGTTTATTTTAAAGGATGTTTTTTTAGAGCTGGCATCACCGGTTTACTTGAGCACCCATTTAACAGCTGATAGTTGCCTTTTGTTTAGTTTGCTATGAAATTTCATTATGAATCGACCTACTCCAGAGAAACGCGTGCAAATTGTGGAAATTTCTAATCAAAATAATTCGACGAATGGGGTGAAGCACAAATCGATATTGATTTTGAATTTCCATTTAAAATTTTGTTTTGCAATGAAGCCCATTTCTGTTTGAATGGGTACGTAAATAAGCAGAATTGTCGCATTCGGAGTGAGGAGAATCCACAAGCTTGTGTCGAAACACTATTTCATCCACAAAAATTACTGTTAGGTGCGCTTAATGGGCTGGCGGAGTCATTGGCCCATATGTCTTCGAAAACGATAATTGTCTGAATGCGAAAAGTTGTTAAAAATTGGCGCCTTCTACATGCCCGCCGTGGCGGGCACATGGCAGAAATCACGTTTAAAGTTCATAAAATGTCCTTTCCAGTAAAGCCCATTTCATTGATATTAAAAATATATTTCCTTGTTTTATTATGATATAAACTTGTGTCACTCTCTAAAAAAAACACCCTTTATTAGAAATCTGTTCTTCCCCGAAATAAGCTAGTAAATGTGTATATACGATGCAAAGGAAAATTTATAAGATTGTTGTTTGTTAAGTTATTGCTTGGAGTCGTCGACGTCGACATTAATTTTAAATTGTTGTCACATCAAGTCGACGACTACATTACTTCGACGTTAATTTGGTATTTTATAAGAATGTTGTGCCGACTAGTTATCGAAAATGAAAAAAAAATCCCATCTCCAATTATTTTTGTTCTTTACTTACTTTTTAACGTTATTTATGCTATTTTCCGATATTTTTGTAACCGATTTAGCTTTTTAAAATAAAGTTAAGAGTTTGTTTCCAATTTATATATTTTCGCGAATTTTTGCCATGTTTTAGATAAGAGATATTTTTACTATAAGTTTTCTGATTCTTTATAGCTTTAACGGTTGTTAATAAATACAAGACTTTCCGAATTTCCGTTTATTGAACAATGTCCACCAAATTTTTGCCATTCCTTATAGTTTAAGGAACTTTTAATCAATTTTATGGTTTTTATTCCGCGAAATTTTTTTGATTTTTAGTTGAGCTGTTTATTTTTTATTTCTTGATACATATGTATTCTTTAATTAGGCTTGAGTTCATCAAATTTAATTTTCATTAAATTATTTTCACTGAGGAAGGAATTTTTTTTTACAACTTGGAATTTTTTATTAAAATTTATTGATAATTTTTCCTTGGCTGAGCTGGGATTTGAACCCGGGTTGATTTTTACATGGTTCAAGAATCACCACATTCTATCTTCAGAAAATCTTTGAGTTCTAACCACTGCGGTGCCCGCCAGCCAACAGACAGTTTTTTTTTTGTCCACATTTTGTTTTTTTTTTAGCGATTTCAAATCTATTTAAGGATTTGTTTCCAATTTTGCAATTTCCGCGAATTTAAGCCATGTTCGCGATAGAAGCGATGTTTTCCTATAAGTTTTCTGATTCTTTACAGCTTTAACGATTCTTAATAAATATTAGACTTTGCTATCATGTCGCTGTGAGGAATTTTTTGCAGACTTCCGCTAATTTTACAATTTTTACCAAAGTTTTGCCATTCCTTATAGTTTTAGGGACTTTTAGTGAATTTTATGGCTTTTTTTGGTAAATTAAAAATGTTCACGATTTTCGCTATTTTAGCAACCTCTTCCGAATTTTCGCGATAAATTTACTAATAAAATTTGTACCAATAACTTCTTTTAAATTCACTTTTTTTATTTAAAACGTATTCGGTAAATATGTTAACATTTCATTTAAAGTTTCTTAAACTTTCATTTGAGTCGTCGCAAAATTTCCTGTCGACCAAACAGGGACAATACTACTCGACGTCTACTTAAAAGCGCCTCAGAAAATATCAATTGACTGTCAATAGTAATCGATTATTGTCAATAACGACTCAGAAAATACCATTACTGTGCAGGTGCCGTCGACTTTCATAATAGGGGTGAATATATCTGATATGAATGATATTTGGCATTGCGAAAATGCATGGACACAAGGCATTACAGAAATCCCTTTAAGCAAAATAATGTAACCGACTGCTTTCGTGTACATTTATTATTAACTAACTAATTAGAAATAAAAACTTAATATAGGCTATGTATGTACACGTATTAAAAATGATTTGAAATACTTATTTTATATTGTAACTATTATGTGAACTTTTCCATCAAGTGAACAGGCCCTGTCTGTATCAGTTCATATAAGCGAGTGGCTACGATAAATCATTTCATAAATCACATAGAATCCTCTGAACATACCTCTCACGTGTACAATCGACCACGATTTCTTAAAGTTTTTATTTCGTCTTTAAATAATCTATTAATTCTCACTATTTTAACAATATATGTTTGAAATAATCTTTTGATAACTTTATTAAAGTATTTTTATACATTTTTAACACATATGGGGGATTCACAAGGTGTGCTTTCAAGTCGTATCGTCATAATGTCCTAAATAATATTTACAACTGTTTAAAACAAATATTGTTGTAAAAATTTTAGGCGGTTGCCCACAGCAGTCATATATAATTCTTGTATTTATTTTAAGACATATGACTTTACAACGTTATGACTACCTTGTGAATCCCCCAATAGTTTAAAAAAATACAATTTGTTCGTTGTATATTTGTTTTCTTCTTAATCATCTCAGATGTAATGTGAACGGCTTTGATTAGCTTAATGAACATTTTGCTTAAACGCGTTTAAAACCACAAGTGTGAACATAGAATTAGAAATTTGACCTTGAAAATTTTCCGCTGTACCAAATCGTTATTCCGGTTGATTTTTTTTAATAAAGTCTTGGTAAACTAATGAACCCGGGCCGGCGAGTATGGATCATTTTTGATCGGAACTAAACATTTTGTTTCTGTAAGATTTATTTTCCTGTTGCTCATTTCGGTTTCTTTTTAGATTTCATCGTTCAAAATATTTATTTCCAAAAGATATCGCATTTTTTAAGAAATAAATGCAGAAACCCCGTTTTTAGTGATATTTTCTTGTTTAAAACGGTTGAAAAATTTTCTTTTCCTTAAAATAGACTAAAATATATTTTCAGAGTTGCCTGTGGCTTAAAAAGTTGGCGACACTATTATGTATATATATGTTTTTTCTAAGATATGATTCAATATTGAAAGATTTTCAAGTACATAATATGTTATGTTATGTTTTACATATTATGTAAAATTTTTAAATATTGATTTTCTACAAATCGCATTATCCACTTTTTAACGGCATATTTATGTCTGTTTTTTGTTAAATCTCCCATTGTATGATGGTACAATAAGAAAAAATTTTTATTTTCTGTTGGGTTGAATGGTTGTATAAACTTGTATGATAATGTAATAAATTTTTAATGAAGTTGTCATGACTGGTTGGTTGGTCCTGTCATGTTACTCAGGTCAAACAGCGACGATATGAGGTTTGTTTGGTTTTAAGAATCAGCAAAATTTACCAAGTATTTCACCTAGTTCCCATACAAATAAGGATTTTAACGCGATAATGGCCGCTATCATATGAGTTTGTCAATACTATAGGGAACATTTTGCGGCAAACACAACAATTTCAGAACAAAACTCAATTCGACTTTATTGTTTTTTTTTTTAAACCTAATTTATGAAGTAAGCTTTAACGTTGTTTTTATATTTTGTGAATTTTAGATTGGCATCCTTTTTTTGGCTCGGATTGTATCGAAATTTTTTTTTTTTAATACTCGTATTACAAAAACATGCAAATTATTACAGATCTACCATAACACTGTGCTAGTTGGAAAAATAGACAAGCCGGGCACATATCGTTTTAACATAATTCGGGTACGCTGAATCCAATGGTGCTAACGCTTTGTTTATGTAAGCTCTTGTTTTTGAGATATACCATTATTTCGAAAATGGATGAGGTTGCACAACATAAGCTCTGTTCCACGTACATAACGAAACAGTCCGAAATTGCACAAAGTTACCCAAAAGCGTTCCACATCACAATTTTTGTGCAATTAAGAGAGTAATTGAGAGAGTAATTTTTTCATTTCCTGTACAAATTTCCACGAACTTTTTCTTTGGGTAAGTTCGGACAAGAAAAAACAATCACCTGTTTTTGTTAACATATGAAACTGATAAATAATTCATTAAATTTATAAGCAAAAGAAAAAGTTAAGTTTTAATTAAAAAGCTAAATGTAAGGTTTTTGTAAAAAAATAATTAAAGTGATAAAAACGTACTTGCATACATTTTTCCCTTAATCTTAAAATATAAAAAATTAGAATAATGCATATATTCTGGTTTTATACTGTTATGACTTTTAAGCGTCTAAAATCACTTTAATATATCTTAATTTGAAAAGTAAGCAGCATTAGTATTTGAAGAAGTGCAAAAATGGTTTTTTGCGTTCCAGCAATTTTGGGTAGTTTCGGCAAATTAAGAGAGTAATTTTAATTTAACTCTCATTAGTCCGAACTTGCCCGAGATATTGTGGAACACACCTATATAATCGCGTAACTCAAAAACGGCTTAGTTTATTGAAATTACTAAAAAAAAAACGAAATTTCGCAATAAAATTACCTTTTAGTTAAGGTGAACTTTTTTCTAATATTTTTACCAAAATTTGGAAATTTTTGTTTTTTAAAAATTCATAAAAAGTTGGAAAATGCAGCTAGGCTTTTAATTTTTTCCAGACGTATAAAAAACGAAATTGCAAACAAATCCATCCATATCCCCACTGCTCCTTATCGCCACTCGTCAAGGGAGCTCCCATACAAATATGGCGGTTTTATAAAATTCTTAATTTTGGCCCCTGCCGCGCGTAGGATGCCTCTAGATGGGTCAAGTGTATGACCAACCCTATTTTAGTTTTCATCTCAAGCATTTATTTCTAACATACCTGCCCGCTATCTCCATTCCTTAAGGGGGCTCCCATACAAAATGTTTAATGCAGACAAGAAACATATTGAAGAAAAATGTCCAGGAGTCGCCCCTAGTGGGATAAATTGTATAATCGACCTCAATTAGTTGTTTGCCCTTAACATTTTCTCGAGACATACTTGCCCCTTATCTCCAATTCTTAGGGATGCTCCCATACAAATATTGCGTTTTATGAAATTCTTCAATTAATTAAAAATTTTCGACTATAGTGAAAAAAATAAAAAATTGGTAACAGATTTTAATCATTTATGGCTTGCTTTGTTTGCAATATCGTTTTTTATACGTCTGGAAACGTTTCGAAATTTTGATAAAAAATTATTTTTTCCAAAAAAAATTTGATTGCGGAATTTCGGTTTGTTTTAGTTTTTTTAATACGCTAAAGCGTTTTTGAGTTACGCGAACATATGTTGTGCAACCTTCTCCATTTTCGATATAACGGTATATCTTAAAAACCAGAGCTAACCATTAAAAAACGGCTAGCACCACTGGATTCAGCGTACCCGAATTAAGTTAAAACGACAAGTGCCCAGCTTGTCGAATAAAAGTGTAAATTTCTAGCACAGTGTTATTGTTATTGCAAATTATCCATAAAAATTGTATTGGTTTATTATCACTTTGTTTGCAATTTCGGCTAATATAAACATAAATGCGCGAAATAAAACAAAAAACTAATTTTAAATGTAACAATTTTGTGAACTTGTATATTTACAGATCCCCTGACAGCAATGATTACCGATCGCAACAAATTGAATTTTGTTACGATACAATGGCTGTGGTTTTTATGCCTCATATTGGTTGCATTTAGTAGCTGCAATTCATGGATACATTATGCGGAGGCCACACAACCCCAACAACAACAACAGCACCAGCCACAGCAACAGCAATTGAAATCAACATTACAACTGCAACATGAAGTTGAGAGCAATGGACCACTACAACAACAGCAACAAAAACAACAAGCTGTAACAGGTATGTTTGTCTGAACGAATGGCATAAGTTTACAAGATATCATCTTGTATTGAATAGAAAAAAAAATTAAATAACCATTATGGTCACATTGGAAATTTAAAAACCAACAAAAAACCCATAAAAACAGTTCAAAAAAATATTTTATACTAAATATTACAATAGTTATTATATGAGTGATTTAAATGTTACGGGGAAAATTATATTTTTGACTAAATGATGGTAGTTTTCTGTAGTTGTTGAAGACAAATCAAAATTAATTAAACTAAACCGCCATAAACCATTAAGCCATGTCATATTGATTGACGTTTTGAGAAATATTTTACGTTCATTGAATTGATAATTTAAAAATCAAGCGTTAAAACGAAAAAGGTGTTATATTTGGTTTTAAAACGAACGATTAAGTATACATATTAAATTCTAATGACGAAAAAAGCCAACTTAAATATGTGTATCAACGTTGCAGTCGTATGGCTCAATCGCAGTGAGAATCTTCTGCTTACCTGAAATTTTTAAGGACACCCACAACTAAGTCAAAAGCAGGGTTCCCAGTTTTAAGCAGCGTTTAAAAAACTGCAGTCAAAGTAGAAACACTGCCATTTCTTCCACTTCTTAATTTGTCATTGGCCAAACAAAAACCGTTGCTTTTACCTCTGATTCACTTAATGTGTTTAATAAACTCAAAAAGCGAAAGATTGTTCACAAGTTTTCGATTATTGCTCGACAGGTATCGACTCCAGTTTTTTAAACCCTGGTTTTATGTAATACCATATCTTGAATTTGCGATTTTTAATCTCCCTAAATGTTTTTTTATTTCCCCAATTTTGTGATAATTTTTATTTCACTTCAAAAGGGTCTTCCTGGAAAATGTTGACATTTTGTTTATTACCCCTTCAAAGGACTCCTTTTTTGTTTTGTATTCATAACTTTCTTAATAATGGTGCTTATTGGAATTTTTTGTGAACTTTTTGTTAAAAAAAAATATTTCGGAAAAAAATATTCCAAGTTTATTTAATTAAGATTTTTAGTTATAAATTTTAAATTATGTTTTTAAAAATTAGTGTATCATTCGGTTTTTTTTTTTGAAAATGCGTGATTTTAAACTTCTATCGACTCAACAATTTTTAAGCCCGCCAAAAATAATTATTATTTTTAAAAATCAAAAATCGGTATCTAAAATAAAATTTTTTTGTTTTTTCAAGTTTTAAAATATTATCACTGATTTAAATAACATAAAAGCCTACGTAATTAAATATTTGGCTTTATCGTAAAAGGTGTCCGAGGAATTTGCAGAATTCGCGAAGCAGTGGCTTGTAGTGCTGGGAAACTATCGATAGTCTTAAAGTATCGAAAATATCGATAGAAAATATATCCATATCGATATTATCATTTTTTAAAATACAGCTTTGAAGACGTGTAACAGCAGCTATCTTGCTATTATTAATTCGCCCTGAATTACAGTAATGAATACAAGCAACAAGAATGGCAGGTCGTATGGATTGCTTACATGTGCTTTTTACTGCTAATTAAAGGCCTGAAGTAAATTATAATCCTATTTCGTCGACCTTTTTTATTAAATATTATTCTTTAATAATATATTAATTAATTTTATAAAAAAGTGACTTTAAGCTTAAATAATTTCTTAAAGAATAATATATATTTTTTGTAATGTTG
Organism: Pollenia labialis; assembly: GCA_949318255.1. Classification (NCBI taxonomy): domain Eukaryota; kingdom Metazoa; phylum Arthropoda; class Insecta; order Diptera; family Polleniidae; genus Pollenia; species Pollenia labialis. The sequence goes on from OX439141.1 coordinate 113,811,577, forward strand.
TAAAAAAAAATTCAAAAGAATAAAGCAATGATCGACCATTAGAGGAAAAGTCCGCTTGATTGAATACCTTTTGGATTGAGAATCAAAACCAATTAAGAACATTATCTAAAGTTGCAATCAAATATCTTATAGTTCCTGCTACTTTGGTTCCTTCAGAAAGGGTCTTTCCAGCAGCACAATATTTTAAAACAGCCATCTAAAATAACGTGCGTACATCCATATGTCTACTACGTTCAATAAAGTGATAAAAACAGCGAACTGTAGCCTGATAAAAAACTAGTTAAAGTTTTCATGCTCAAGTACAAACATTCAGTTGATAGTAATATCGATATATCGATAGTGAAATCTGAACTATCGATAGTATCCCAGCACTAGTGGCGTGCAGAGCAAAACAATACTTAATAAACTCAAAAATTGTTAATATGGAGCAAAATTAATGCTAAATATTTCAGAAACGATAAACAATTTCGTAAAACTGGTTTTGGATTTATGCTCGTAATTATTTCCACAGAAAGAAAGCTGGTCGTGTTCGTACCTAACAGTTATCTTTACCTACTTAAACGTTTATTTGGCCGACGTGTTTTTACCTTCAGTTTTCTTTTAAAATATGACAGCTTTTACACCATAGACTTCTATGCACAGCTAGATTTATTTTTGTAGAAATTACGGGCATAAGAAGGGAGTATTCAAAATATATATCAGACTTAGGCCCGTTTTCACAACATAACGATAGCTAAAGATAGAATTTTATCGACCGCATTAAAAGTGTTCCATTATTACAACTTTACCTTAACCCACCTGGTAGGATGCACCTTAATCTACTTTATCGCTCACTTTAGGTTAAAGTGACGTGTTAATAATGGAACACTTTTTATAAGGTCGGTTAAAGTCTACTTTTAGCCATCGGTAAGTTGTGAAAACGGGCCTTAGAGTTTTTTTGACTTGTTTAGTGGGGTACAGATATATTCAAGATTATTATAAATACATGCCAATACTGACTCCTATAGAAGGGAAAATTCTATCATGAGTACCTGGAATATCTGCTAACACTAACGCACTGATTCCTCTAACCCATTAACACCCAAGAAGAAACTGCATATTAATTTAAGGATAAATATTCAACTGCAGTTATCCTTATGAGATATAACCCAAGTGTTATGGGTATGACCGACTAATCCTTTCTAACTTTTACAACATGAAATTAATTAAAATTTATTGATAATTATTCATTCTTGACTGACCTGAGGCTCGAACCCAGGCAACCATCAATCTCTTCAAAGGGGTTTGCCGTTTAACACTAGCCGCCATCGACGACTGCTGGCAGTCAATAGTCAAACATTAATCTTAAAATTTGTTTGCCTATTTACAATCTTTGATTTAAAAAAAAATATATTTATTTAACTCGATTTTTCAAGCTTTGCTTGATCTAACGAATATCATTTATTGTAATGAAATATTAAATGATAATTACAAATCGTTTTCAATTTGATAATAATTTAAAACGAATTTAAAATGTTATTTTTACAAAAACATGCAATTTTAATGCAATCAAATCAAATCAAATACTATTAGAGGAATAGTTTTATTTCTATATTTAAAAAATCAAAGTTATAGTAGAAAGTTTGTATTGTTTCTGCAATTATGCAAGGATTTCAACTTGTTAGCTTAATTTAATTTTTTTTTTTAGCAAATTTTCTATTAGCTATAAAGAAATATATGTATGTGGTATAATAACACTGGCCTTCAGCAAAACTCGCATTTAAATAAAAATATATGGAACATTAAGATTTTAAAGCGCTAAATTCAAATTCCTTTTTTTATCTATCGGGCTAAATCTTTTTATGGGCTTGGCTATTATTTTGCCCGAAATAAGGTTGTTATGCTAATACATTTATAACTTGAGAATGTCCTATTTTGACCAAAACATCCGTAAATGATGAAAAGTACAATCGGTTGAAAAATCGAATCATTACCGCAAAAAAAACTTAAGCGACAAAAACAAAATTTTACAGAAGTTTGTTTTTATTTTATTTCATAAAAATTTTGTAACGTCGTAACGGTACCTTACAAGGCAAGCAAATCTCCCATTTCTATGTTTGCGAAAGAACAAAACGTTGGCAGAATTAGTGCCGGTTTACACACGTCAAGTTTGACACGTCAAGTCTTGAGCTTTTAGGAGAGACATGGCGGCTAAAACTTGAATAGTGTGAACCAGCACTTAGCGACGCACAATTGTTTATGTTATTCTATGTGGAGAAAAAGTATGGCAAGGAACCCGTTATAAAAAGCAACAATAAACATCAAGATGGCGTTTATTTATATGGCAATACTGCAATGATGTTAGACATCGTAGTGTTAACAATTATTTTAAAAACGCTGTTTAAATAAGAACAAACCATTGACAAAAGCCGTCTTCACTATCCAAATTCTTGTGTCCACAAGAAATTGTTTGTTGTTTTAACAAATTGATGCATAGTCAAGACGGCATGTTATGTGACCATGACAATTTAGGAGATTAAGCAAGTGTTGCCAATAAAGTCATTTATTAAAAGAAAAACTCGCAATGACTCGAAAAATTTATTTTATTAATTTCAAAGGATTAAGTACTGTGTTCATAATATAGGAGTCTTCACTTTATCGGCACTTGTTTTTGAACTGTTGGTTTTAATTGTAATTGTTTTTTTTTAAATGAGGCTTAAGTTCATCAAATTTAATTTTCATTTAATTATTTTAATGAAGGAAGAAATTTTACAACATGAAATTAATTTAAATTTTTTTGATGATTTGTATTCTTGACTGGCCAAAGAATTTCATGTTGTAAAATTCGCTTCTTCATTAAAATAATTTGATGAAAATTTCAAAACTCAAAAAATTCCATTATACAGGCTAGTCCTGAAAATCAATTCAACTGGGGTCACATGTGCCATTTAAAATCACACGTGTGATATTTTGGTGTTCGGCTTTTGGAGTTTCGGAGTTATTTTCAATTGCCGAAAGCACACCGAGAAACACAAAAACAGTATGACTTGCATAACATCACAAATTCACACGTGTGAATTTATTATTAGCATGACCTAGGCCGGGTTTTTGAGATGCGGATTGAGTTTTGTCTAAGTTTTTTTATTATTTCATTGCAGACCAACATTTTAACCAAAACTAAGCTGTTCCGTTTTGTATACAAACTTGGTTATGGCGACACAAATCTGTATTCAGATAAACTTTATCTAGTTTTACTAAAAGCTCAAAAAGGAAATGTTTCTCCCAATCATTTGTTGGTATTTTGAACAAATTAGCACAACCGCCTTTTATTAGGCGAAATATAAGTCAAGCTTATAAAAAAAATTTTAGCCCGATACATTTTGACTAAAAATGTATTTGGTTTAAGCGCATTAAACTCTGTACATTTAACATAGTTTTGTTTAATGGCTCGAAAATCTTTTGTTTTCTGCAGACCAGTGTAATTGTTTAAATGTATGTATGTGGTTTTTCTTCAATTCGAACACTTTTCTTTAAATGTCTCTCATAAAAAAATTACAAAAAAAAATAAGTAAAATAATGTTCAATAGACAATAACACTTTGTTGTTTTAAACAATTTACAAAATACAATCTTATTGCCACAATCATAACTGTCATCAGTGACACACGCTGTTGCATTATTACCATCACTTCGTCCACTTCATCATGAACATCTCATCTCATCTACGTGCTTATCGTTTTGAGTGTATTTCACTTTTTTCTTTAATTTTTTTCTGCTAACACACGTATAATCTCAATTTCTATGGCCATCAAGTTTTGTAAAATGTTAACATTCTGCAAATAGACAACGATAATAAAAAAATGCCTACTGCTGTGCCGACCTGTCTTGTTAGATTGTCATTTTAAAACATTTTTGTTTGAGTTTATTTGCAATTCTCAGGAGGATACACTGGCAAAGTTTTGAAAAAAACATAAAACCAATTTTTTCTATGTATACGATAACTGAAAATAATTAAAGTGTAAGATAGGAATAAATAACGCCAGTTAGTTGAAACGCTACTCCGAAAAATAAAACTTTAATAAGTCTAAAACAGAATGGAATTATAAAACTGTCATCATACTTAACGTGTTTTGTACATGGAAAATTGTCTCTCAACCAATTTAGAATATTTATTTTCTTATTCGGATCCCACATTTGATTCCAGATCAAATATATTTGAAATTTTTTGAAATCCTATATATTTTTTGCAAAACGTTTTGGATTTTTTTTTCATTCGTCGGGCTATTCTTCCTTCCGTATTGTTAATTTTGCTTTCTGTCATATCAAATTATTTGAGTTGACTATTAAGTGAACTAAGTTCCTCCATTTTAGTTATTGTTTCACCAATATATCCGAAGTTGGAAAATATACAAATGCTAATTGACTTTGGATGTTATTTAAATTTAAGCATCAGTAGCAACAAGTTATTCGTAACATTCTTAAATTGCTCAAATCATCTCGCCAGGTTCCCCTACTTGTTAATACTGGCTGCGCTAGTAAGGATACCAAGGGATATATTTCAGTAAAAATTGCAACTCGTGAAGGAGTCTTTAAAAATATTTGTTTCCCCTATTAAACCAATAAATCAATGTTATCGAATTGCCTTCTAATTTCCTCTACAACTCGCTGTAACCCATGTGCCAAACAAGTAACATGTTATAGTTTTGGATTAATTGCTTTAGGCCAATTGGCAGCCTTAACCATGGAAGGTAAGGTTGCATCGGTTAAACATTTAACGATCTTTTGTCGAGATCTTAAAATTTTAAAAATTTTGTTTAAGAAGATTTTTTGATACATTGTTGAAGACCTTTTTTTATACTTAGTATGGAAATTTAAAAAAATATATCACTTAAATATGTTAAAACAGCATTTGAAACCAAAATATGTAAAAATATGCCTTTTCACCAAAATATGCAACATTATGCAAAAACAAATCAATGCAATTTTAACGTACATTTAATGATTCGGAAAGATAATTGGTCGACATCGATCTTAGACTACCGACAGAAAACACGCATTTGAATGAAAATTGCATCCCTAGTCATAAATGTACAGTAGAAATCAAAATTATAAGCGGTTGCCAACAGCAGTCATATACATTTCTTGTAATTATGTTAAGACTTTATAACTTTATGACTAACTTGTGAATCCCCATATGTATTTTGTTTTTGTAAAAAGTTACTGCCCGTCTACACCAGAGATAAATTTTGCAAGATACATATATGCAATAAATGTCAACATTACGTTATCTCTAATGTAGACAGCAATTTTTTTTGTAAATATTTATTGCCGGCAATTTATGCTGCAATTATTGTAAGTCCATTTTTGTTGACAATTGTTGCTAACATAAAACGTCAAATATTGTTGTCAATTGAAAAAAAGAAGCAAAAAAGAAAAAAAATAGAAGCAAATTGTGTGGGAGAAAAATTTAGTTTCTGAAATTGTAGCAAATTATAATTGTAGTAAAAGAATTAAATTAAAGAATTAAATAAACACTACAACCAATTTGCAAAAATTATTTTTACTAATATAATTCTTTTTTTAAAACTTAATATTTTTATAAAAAAAAAGCTTAAACAATTAAAAAAATAAAGTCGAATATGAATGAATTTATATTAACAAATATAATTTTTGCTACATGGCATCATTTTTTACACAGCACTTTCTTCCTTGATTTCTTCAAAATTATAAGTTAACATAAATACGTTTTCCCTTGCCTTTAACATAAGCTGAGCAATATGAAATATTGATCTGTTATTCTGCCGACGTTATTGCCAACTTGCTGAGATAATTATCTTTAGTGCAGACCAAGGGTTAGAGTGAATGTCAAAATTATTTGTTGAAAATATATACAAGGGAATTTTTTTGTTTTTAAAATATGTTTGTATGTATGTACACACAATTGCTTTAGATGGTAAATCTTTTTCCTGTATTGCAAATTTATTGTGGCTCCACTTATTCCTTACACATTTTTAATTTCTTGTGTTTATATTCACTTATTTTGTTTTAAAAAAATTTAAATAAGTATTTTTTTCAAGTAATTTTTTTTACAAAATGTAAACAAAGCTTGACATTCAGAATACACATAAAAAAATAAACAATAAATAGATGACTGGAAATTGGCACCTGTATGAATTCGCCTTGGTAAATTCCTTAAGCCAAAAATAATCAAAACCGATTATGTTTTTATAAAAATTTATGAATTTTAAAAAAAACTTCAATAATTTGCATGGCATTTGTTAACAAAAATTCAAAATGATCTACAAATTAGATTGCGCATGTATTAGCATATAATAAACAAAATTATTGTAAGCAATCTCCTGAGGTAGAAGACCTAAAACTTGAACTTTAAATTTTATATCAAAAAAAAAAAAAAAACTCTCATAGTCAAAATTTTCAGACTACAAAATAGCAAAATATTGACAAACAACATCACTAACATTAAGTTATAGGCAACAAACAACAAAAAATATTTTATGTTGCTTACAAACGACGACGACGACGTCGTCGTCAACAGTAACAGCATCTTTCTCAGCCCAACAAGATCATGAATCAAAAAATTATTGAATAAATTTTCTTGTCTTGTAGAAGTTAAACAGGAAAAAATTACAAAAACAGAAACAAAAACTAAAAAAAAAGATCCCAACAACTTTTGAATTTTTAAACTGAAAACAAATGGATATACCAAAAAAAACAACAGAAATCTTTTTTGATGGTCAATCACTCAAAGACCACAAACAACAAAACCAGCCAAAGCAGACAGATAGAGACCCTGCAAATAAAAGGACCAGTCCAAACACGCGTGTAAATTGTAGCCCACAAGGGACTAGGACTATTTAACATTACGATGTCCTAGGGCATGACCTAGGACCTTGTATACACAAGAGGATTAGTTTTAACTTCGTTCAAAAACGAAAACTTGTCATTAAAAAACGATGACATGTCGTCTAACTACAAACACTTTTTAACAATGACATGGTCCATGCTTGCATTACATCGGACCAGCCCATGGAGTAGTCCATTAAATCAAATTAGATCAGGTGATCCAACATTGGAATCTAAAGCTGGGTTATATGCTCCCGATCTAGGACATCGTAATGTTACATAGACCATGTTTTTCCCATACGTTTGGGTTACTTTTGGAGTAGTACTAGTCCCTTATGGACAACATTATACACGCGTGTTTGGACTAGTACTAGTATTTACAGGGTATAGATGAACGGACAGACATACAAATGTATATGTAAAGGGTGATTCATTTAGACCTTTTTTTAATTTTGAATATAACACTTCAAATAGAGCATATAAAATTGCCGAAATTTGCGTTTACCGGTAAACGGTAAATCCATAACTTAAAGACCGGATTATCGGTAATTTGCCGGTAATTTTATTTAATGATAAGTTTATCAGTAACCAGTAATATAAATGCTTAAAATTTCTTAAAGAGAAAATATATATTGTTATATAGAAAAATAACGAAAAGTTTAATACATTATTCAACAAAATAATTTAAAACGTAATTCAAAGTTTTTCTTGGTGCGATTTCGATAAGATTTCGTTTTAATGTGCTAAATTCCCAATTCATAATCTTAAAAAACACACTGAAATTTTTTGTTGATGGGATAAAGCTAGTTCATACGCTCGTTTCACTGGTTGCTTAGAACCTTTTTCCAAAGACATTAGAAAAGCTAAAGATATTATATAATATCTTTCAAAATAAAAAGTTAAAATATATTATTTCATTAGAAGAAAATTTTAATTATTGAATGGATCTGCCTGTGTATTAAAATATGCTCGCAAATTGGCAAATAAGCCCTGCTGCAGGAAAAGCTCTTTCTGTTTCCACACTAGTCTGCTTTTCTGTCAAGCGATACTTTCAGATACTTTCCAAGCTTTTGTTCCTCTTCATGCAAGCCGATTTCTTTTTTAATACTTTTATTTTAAATTGTGGTATTGGTTTCTGATCCGTTGGAAATTTTATTTTGGTTTTTAATGACCAAGTGTAAACTGTCGTTTATTGTTAACTGGGATAATTTAGGGATTTCTTCGACATCATCAGATGACTCATTTGAATCATTTATCAGATGACTCATTTGAATCATTTGTCTAGTCACTTTCATCTCTTATGTTTAATCGTTCTATATGCGTCACAACAGTTTTTATTAATGAAGGTTTATGTAGTTTAAATATGTCATAATTATCCCCTAGGTGAAAATTTCTAAATTTAAACGGATTTTGTAAAAACTGCATAACGTCCGAATAACTTGTACATCACTCTTGGATGCGTGAAATTAACGGAAATTTTGATTTCGGGCTTAGAGCATCATTTTGTGCAGAAAATTCATCAAGCATGAACTTTTGAGTCGCTTGTCAGCAAAGTACAGTAGTTAACTGCACCCAAAGCTTCTACAGCCAATTTTACAGGAAGCAATGCATATGTTATCATGCTAATTAAATTAATTTATTCTTCTGAAAACGAAATGTCAATATTTAGGTCAATCAGACTCTTTCTGATACACGAGTTTAATTGATGGAACGTTTCCACCATAGCCAGTAATATATCCATTTACATCAACAGTCCTTTTGAAGTATTGTTGTAGGGTATCATTAGATGATCTCACACTTGAAAATGTCTCTCTTTGATGAGACGACTCAACAGATGTGGAAGAAGTGGATGAATCTTGTTCCATTCGTTTTAAAACATTTATTAGATTCTAAATTTGAGGTGGACATGTAAACCACTAGTTGAACCTCCAGCTGTTTCCTATCTCTTTCCATTTCGTGTATAAAAGTCCCATACCACCTTCTTTGTTTTTTCAGTATTCAGAGCTTTAAATGGCTAAAATTTTTTCTAAATAGAATCAAATACCAATTTCGTACTATATAAATATTACTGCAACCATAACTAAAAAAGAGAAATGAATGCAGCTTAAATGATACTACAGCAAAGCAAAAACACAATTTAAAACAAGCCTTTACTTGCAGAAATTTGAAGTTTTGTATTGAAATTTAACTTAATTTGGAATGAAATATTTATAAAAAATAACCGATATTGCCGGTATTTTTTCTTTCAAATTTACCGGTAAATTCGGTAATCAATATGACCGGTAAAATCGGAAAACCGGTTAACCGTTTACCGGTAGTGAAACCCCTAGTCGGATTCTTTATTATTGCCCGAAAGTACAAGCGTTGAGATTAACTTCTTAAAAATAATTTCATTCGAATGTTGCCCGCGACTATGCTGTTGCAAAAAAATCCGGTTATGTTATGTCCGCCATCATTTTTAAAGAAATACACCAGCCCATAAAACACACCAAGCAGTGCATTTTTGTGGATGTTAAGGTAGTTCTAGATTCCTTTTGGGCTGATTATCAAGTCAAATGCGACAATTTTGCTTTTTTACATGTTCATTTAGCCAGAAATTTGCCTCGTCACTGAACAAAATTCGGCGCGCAAACAAGATCTTCATGGAGCTGCTGCAGAGGCCATTGACTGAAATTAAAGCGGTTTGATCATAACGATGATGAATTTTCAAGCACTACTGAATAAAACTAAGATGACAACAGTCACACGTGAACAGTAAAAAACATATAAAAAAATTATAAATGGATCACCCTTTAAAAGCTAATAGTTTCAGAGCACTTGGTCAGTTACTTAAAAACACACTGTGTTGTTATTATTTAAAGCCACAACTTACAATACAGACTGATGAATGTCTGACTGACTGACAGACTAGCCGTCTGAATGACTATTGACTGATTAACAACAGTATCATGTTGGTGCATGCGGCAAATAAGACTCCATTCAAACGAATATATGTATATGTACACTTTGTAAGCTTTACTCAGACTTATTTAGCCATACTTAACCACAAAGAAAAAAAGTAAAAGCATTTTAAAATTATTATTAACTCTTTTCCTAGTCATAACTGTTATATTCCTTAACTCAATTGACGAGTTTTCTACATAATGTTAGGAACACAACTGGGACAAACGACGAAAATCGCCCAACACGACGAATTTGTCAGTAAAAATTCGCTGAGTAAATTCGTGGTCTGAAACACAACAACGACGAATAACTAACAGTTTTTATAATTGAGAAAGTTGTTTGCTGTTTGTACAAAGAGAGAGAAATAGTGTGACCATATTAAAAAAAAACATACACAAATACACAACTAAAAACTATTTTTATAGCAAACTACTTTGTTTAGCTAGGGCTGGTTGTGATAGGTCAGGTTAAGCTGATCAGGTTTCTTTGCATACATAATCAGTTTGTGTCGCAAATGTTCTAGCCTTTACCTAAACTTACATCTATATTATAGCGAATACTAAAACCAAAGGAAAAATTAAAAATGACTGGTACAGTCACATCTGAACCCCTTTCCATTCTGTTTCCCCATCTCTTCTAAAAATTTCAGACTTGACGAGTCAAACATGATGTGTGTGAACCTCCACTTCTAATAACAAAATCTTTTGAAAATTTAAATTTTGTATTCCCACGGCCTAAAAAACACTTAATTGACAACATCTTTTGTAAGTTGTTGTTGTTTTTATTTTGTTTTTCTTAACCTACTTACAACTACAATTAATGTTGATAGAATTTCAACTAATTGTAGTGGGGAACGTAAGATGAGATGAACCCACTGTTTATTGTTGATGTGTTTTTGTTTAAACTTTGATATTATTACAAGTAGAACTGTTGCTATAATTCTTATACGTTTAACAGTTTTATTTGGTTTAATATCTTTAGTTTTTCTAAAATCTTTATGGATGAAGTTTCCTGATGATCTGGCCTACCACTAACCAGTGAAATGCGCATAGGAATAGCTTATCCCATCAACAATAAATTCCAAGTGTTTTTATCAATAATAAAAACTGGGAATTAAGCACGAATAACAAAATCTTTTGAAAATTTAAATGTTGTATCCCCAAAAATTAAAATTACTTTTTGGTTATAAAAAAAAGAAACAATTATTAAAGTATAAATTAACTTTATTTAATAAATAAATAATTGCGAACTTAAACCAAACATGGTCACCTGGCACTGATTTGTTCGTCGCTCGCCGGCTTATGAAAGATAAATAAATCTATTGCAAATAAATAAATCTAGTTATTGCATTTTGCGATTTCAAATCGTGCGATTGGCAGAACATGGCACTGTATTTCTAGGTTTTCACAAAAAAGTACCAACTTTTTTCACCTTATAAGTTCTTATTTACTCAGGACCCTGCACCTAAAATTTTATTTTTCTCAGTTCAATATTAAAAAAAATTCAAAAAGTACTACATGTGGTGCCTTTGAATTTTTTCGATATTAGAGGCCGAGGCAGTGCCCCATAACTGAATACCATAGCACCAGGTTGGCTTTAAGATGGAGTTGTAAAGTAAAGGTTTACAGTCGAGACTAAGGACAGAATTTCTTCCAATGAATTTGGATGGCTTTTAGTTTCATTTGAGTTAATTTTGGCTCCATATGGCTTTTCCACCTTAAACGGCGATCTAAATGTATACCGATATATTTTTCATGCGAATTTTGAGGTTGTATTTGATTATTGGTTTTAATAGGGGGGATGATTCCCGACACAAGGTGAATGTTATATGTACGTATTTTTGCTCATTGACCTTTATCCTCCATTGTTTAAACCATATTTCTAGTTGAAATATATGATCCTGTAAGTAACGTGCTGCTTCATGACGGGTTTCGTGCACGCTTAGAAAAGCTGTGTCGTCCGTAAATGTTGAAGTTTGTGTGTAGTTGCTTGTTGGCATATCCGAAGTATAAATTAAGTATAATAGAGAGCCCAAAATGCTGCGTTGTGGGACTCCAGCGCCAATTGGCTGAGATGAACTTGAGAAGTTTCCTTCTTTAATAATAAATTGACGACGGACTAAGTAGCTTTCTAAGAGCTTGTGTGTGTTTGCTGGTAAACTTTGCTTCAATTTATGTAATAAGCCTTCATGCCAGACTTTATCAAAAGCTTGTGAAACATCGATGATGAGAACGGAACATTTTCTTTTTTCAAAGGCTTTTCTTATGAGTGCTATGTTCTCTTCTGAAACCGAATTGATGGTTAGGTATACACCCATTGTCATTTAAAATTGGGGTTAATTTTGACGCTAAGAGCTTCTCAAACAGCTTTGATATATTAGATAATAAGCTGACAGGCCTATATAACGCAACTTTTGTATGCCCTTTTCCTGGCTTTGGTATCATCGTAACTAAGGATACCTTCCATTCTTGGGGTAGTATTCAAGGCATTAAATAGCATTAAAAATATAAAGTCTAATTTTCTGTGTTGGAAAATTCTCTTTTTTCGTTTAGTTAAATTTGTTTTGATTGTTCAAAAGTAAACGAAAAAAAGATAATTTGTTTATAATTTCGGATAACACAGGTAATGCCGGATAATAGAGGTAATTTAAATCAATGCAAAAAAAATTATATTCCAGTTAATTGATGCTGCCGGTTAATCGAATGACGCATAATCAAGGCAATGCTGCAAATAAAAGAAGACATGCAACCAAAAATCATCGTATGAACGCAAAGAGATTTTGGATGTTGCTTTAAAAAGGAATCAAGATAAAACCACGTCGTAAAAGCCCTCATGTGAATTGAGTGATAGACAAAAACTGAGAACGCTACTCGAAAGAGCGTAGTCGCTTTACGTTATAAAACTAATTTTTTAAAACAATTAATGTTGTTGTCCTAAAAAGCCAAATACACTTGTCAAATGCAGCAGGCGAATTCAATCGTGTATGTGCGCTGGACATTATATTCGCCATTATATCAAAAAATTTTCATTTTCCATATAGCATCGTCGATGTGACACATACAAACACATTTTCACTAATGCTACTGCAATGCTTGATGAGTATTTTGATAAGTGTATTTGGGACTTAAGGTCGAAATATATATGAAGATGAATCTCAAGTAAAAAAGCTAAAGGACAAGATATTTTAATTGCAAGATATGGAACCTATACAAAATGTTTATCAAAATAATAAAATAACCAAATTTTTAGCTACCAAAATATTTTTTATTTTCGATATCATTTTCGTTAAGAATTGCTTATGCTTCTACAAAAGTATTTCGTTAGATCGGGTGTCCCGGTAGACTAGCTGGTAGTAGAGTATCCTATTATTCGACTTTTGGTTTTGTTAGAGTAAGGAATTAATCGATTTTTGCATTTTAAAATTGCTCGATTAATCGAATAATAGTTTTGAATTGTTCGAATTTCTCGAATAACTCGAATAACTCGAAGAATTTAAATAATTTTATCAAACGGGAAAAACAAACATCTTATTTGAACTCATACTTTAATTTTATTAAAAAACTGAAAAAGAGAGGTGAGAGGTGCCAGCCAGTTATGAAAAACATTTTAAACCAATTTAGTATTCCTTAAAATCGAGTAAAATTGAATTCGATGGAGATTCTCCGTTAAATTTTTTTTAAAACCTCCTCAGTTTTTCCTGATTTTAAGAGAAATTCTGTTAAATTCTGATGAGAATTCAATGTTTAATAAATAAAAGGAATTTTTTAAAATCTTTTAAAACAGTATCTTTGTTTTTAAAACCCCTTTTAATTTATAGTCAGCGTTCAAAACTGCAGTCAAAGTAGAAAAACTGTCATTTCTACCACTTCTTCATTTGCCATTGGCCAAAAAAAACGTTTGCTTTTACTGCTGATTCCTTAAATCTAAACAGTCGCTATCAAACCAACTCAAAAAGCTAAAAGTTGTGTACAAACTTTCGTTTTTTTATCGACAGTTTTTGGTTTCGACTGCAGTTTTTTCCCCCTGTTAATAGTGAATAACATAATTTGTCACTCACACGCAAATCTAAAAATGGACCAAAATATATTTAAAAGTAATGAAAATAAATGCAGAAGGTTGCAACATGTGATTTAGTTTTAAGGTTAGAAATCTAAAAAAAAGATTTTTACATTAAAAAAATTTAATTTTCTAAGAAATTAATTTTAATCGATTAATTGATATAAATTGTCCGAGTTATTCGTTATTCGAAATTGGCTATTTTAATTATTCCATCAAATAATGGCGGAAAAATTCCTCAATTAATCGAACAACGATTAATCGAGTTGATAGTCTAGTTGGTAGTGAGTGGTTCGATTCCCGCCAGAGACTCTGGTCTGTTTCACTACAACGGGCTGAAGGTCTACGTTACTCGTTGTTCGGTTAATTAAGTTAGACTATACTTTGAAATTGTATTTGAAACTCTTATATATATAAATACAAAATAATTTCTTTAAATTGCTTTGACAGTTTATATGTCTTCTAAATGTCATATGCATAAGACTTCATTCCAAAAAAAAGGGGCAGAAAGAAACCTAGTACTGCTACCTTGTGTAAATGTACCTTCATTTAGAAGAGTTTTGAAATAAGCTTTTAAACGGCAATACATTTTTTAAGTTGAAAAACCTTTACAACTCGTTCGTCTTAAAAGTCGTTAAAACAAGGTAACACTAAAAACCAAATTATTTAATATTCTGCTTCTCAAATTTGTAAGTTATTAACACTTAAAAAAAGCAATTTCAACAATTTATTTAAAAAAAAAACAAACTGACTTTAGGCTACAATTATATGATCAAATTACTCTTAAGTAGAGCAAAGTTGTTAACGAAAATATGCTCTTGTAATCTTAAAATGTCTAAATATTCAACCAACTATTAAATCAGTATAATTTGTCTAAAAACTAGACACTCCTCAGACTGTTGCCAGACACCATAGTAGTTCAGACACACACACACACACATATGCATTGATATCTTCGGAATAAACACAGAAGCAAACAGTAGTTGTTGCATTTCAGCTAAAACAACCCATATACACAAGTATCTGTTGCAAACTAGATACAGAGATAGACAAACAGAGATTTAAAAATATTTGTAGTAAGTACAGAGTAGCAGTCACAATCAGACAAAAACCACTTGCAACATGTCAGTGACTGACTGACTTAAAAAAAAAAAAAAAGAAACATACGTGAAGGTGGTTGGCTTGTTGGTGACGATATTAGGTGATGGTGGTACGAGTATAAGCTGTGGTGGCAGTGATGGTTGTGGCAAAGATTTGTTAACACTTTAACAAGTAATAATTTAAGATAAAAAAAAAAACTGTACACTCCACCAGATGCTAGTAGGTGTACATATCATGTCACTTATACAACTGATTTTCGACACGACACAACACAGCAGCATAACGCCAGCTTTGTTAGACAGACTTTGAAAATTGGAGAAGACTTAAAATGAAATTTACTAAAAGCTTTGCTAAACTATTAAGATGAAGTTTAATATAAGGCAATGCTATCGAGTCAGAACAACTGTGGTTCAGCAAAGATAGTTTGTGATGAAATTGTCAACTAATAAATGCAATAAATATTTTTGTAAATATGTAATTAAAAAAAACATTTCAGTTTAATTTTTCGTTATTAAAAACTTAGCATTTACCATCTTTTTTTACTCTAATCGATTAAGAAGTGGTCCGCCCATGTTTGCCGTTGTAATCCTACACGCGGAGAAAAAAAATTTCAATATTGTCACCTCCAACAAAACTATTTTAAACAGACATTTGTAAACATATTATATTTAATATAACCATATTATTGTCACCAACAACCATATTATGATTTAATAAGTCCTCCATCACGAAGCCATAACCAAATTATAGTTGCCTCTAAGCATTTTTTTTTTAAATAACAATAGTATTTTCCTATTTTCTAAGAGCAACATCTTATGGTTGGAAAACAATCATGCTTTTAAAGGTGTTTAACATACTTTTGTTATTATTAACCATAGCATGTTAGGCAACCATAATATGGTTGTGTCTTCTGGATGGAGGACTTATTTAACCATATTATGGTTGGCGGGGACAATAACATGGTTAAATAAAACATAATATTTTAATTAACAAGGTTTCGCTTAAATGTGATAAATTCCCATTCCATACTACGTATTGATAAACTGAAATTTATTGTTGATGGGATATGCTATTCCTATGCTCATTTCACTGGTTGCTTAGGCCAGATCGTCAGGAAACTTCATCCAAAGATTTTAGAAAAACTTAAGATACTATACAAAAATGTTAAGCGAATAAGAGCTATAAACCCCAATATTACTTGTAACAATAGCTTAAACAAAAACAACAACAATAAATTTCAGTTTATCAATAGTATGAAATGGGAATTTAGCACATTTAAGCGAAAGATTCTTAATTAAAGTTTTTTGAATCCCAGGAAAAACTTTGAAACATAATATGTTTAAAATTTTCTTTCAAAATATGTAGTTCTGTTGGAGGTGACCATATTAAAATATGTTTTGTTTTTCTGGATCTAGCTTCATGACCCAAAGTACAATTCAGAATTTTGTGGATAATTCAATCAAATTTACACATCTCCCGGTTCATTATTGCACCCATTTCGGTTCATAATTTCATATAGCCGTAATTATACTTACCACCGCTATGAGAAAGTACAATACAAACGTAATCTAGTTCACTAAATAAGGAAGTAACTCCTTTATAAGACCTGTGGGACTACTGCGTATTTCGATGCGAAAGAAATAATTTACGAGTTCGAACAATTTAAAACGATGGCAGAGGTTGTATTTTTAAAAAAATGGGAAATTTTATGAAAACTTTTTGTTCGTAATAGAGAGTGGCTGTTAAGAAGGGGTTTTTTTGTTTTCGATAAAGTATAAAAAACGTCCGTTTATTCGAAACAAATATTTCGATAATCGTAATACACAGTACAAATTGTTTAAATTCGTTCATAATTTCTTTCCAATCGGAATACGCGGTAATCCCCCTGCTATCGAAAATTACTCTTGCAGTAAACCCCCCGTTTCCACGTGCAAGTGCAAGTTCGAAAAACCCAATACACTCACACTTTTTCACTAACATTCACACAATTTTTGTACTTTCAGCCAATCGGCTGTTTCCTTGATGTAATTACTTGCATATGGAAACGTAGGGTAATAAGAGAAAAAATTCAGCGAAAACAACCTAATCAAAGAGTTTGGTATTGATGTGCAATAGGCTAAAAAAGCAATAATAGTACAATAATAGTACAATACAATTATGTATACCATATGAAATAAATTATCGGATAGAATAAAAATTCATTTCTTATGTCATATGCTTAAATGCTATGTATGACCCAAGGCGAATTCATACAGGTGCCAATTTCCAGTCATCAATTTATTATTTATTTTTTATGTCTATACTGAATGTCAAGCTTTGTTTACATTTTGTAAAAAAAATTAGTTAAAACTAAGTAAAAAATTTAAATACCTAAAAAGAGATTTGCCACCCAAAGCAATTGTTTATATTTTCAACAAACAGTTTTGACATTCACTCTTACTTTTTACAAAAACAAAAAAAATAGTATTTTAAAAAAAAGGGATAGCTAGCGTAACTATATCTCATGATGCGGTCACCTGTATGAATTCGTTTTGGTATTAGGTCTTTATGTCAAGTATTTTCGATTTTAAGTTTTTTTTTATTAGAACCAATTAACCTTAAAAACAATTGATCGATTTATCTATGATAATGCCTGGTCTGCACCCGTATTCCGTAATTCGCTTAGCTAAAGCTAAATCTCGATCGCTAAAATACCTAAGAGAATACAAATTAAGTTGTTTTGGCATTGCCAAATTTAGTAATGCACGTTACAGTATTGCATTCATAGCTCAACGTTATAGATTTTAAGCGATAGAGATTTAGCTTTAGCGAATTACAGAATACGGCCACTGCTATAGTTTTGATGAAGCTTAAGTAGATCCTTGATACAAGGAACTAATTCATGCAACAACTTTTACCTTAACACAGACTGCTCCCCTCAATTGAGATTGAAAAAAAATATTGACAAAATAAAAAGAGTATTTATTACTGTGGTTTATACAAGTAATATGTTTCAATTCATTAAAAAAGAAAACTAAATTCAGGGAAATTGTGTCCAAAAAATCCATAAACGTCCCACTGTTTTTAAGTATTCATTTAACTGCAATTATAACAATCATGTAATAATCATTGTAAAACACATGTCAAATCATGTTTGTGTACTCAACACAAGTTTTTGAATAATTAATTTGCTTTGTTTTCTTGTTTCTTATCTTTTCTTTAGTACGCAACTTTTCACCACGCATGGACTACAATAACAACGAATGGCGTCCAGTAGGCAGAGGTGATCCATTGAAAAATGATCCAACATTTGATTACAGTCCTCCAACGTTGGACAGAGTGAGGTACTGGGCTGATTCGGATAAGGAAAAGGAAAAGACGGAAGAACCATCAGCAGCCTTAATAGATGCCAAGCTAAAAAAGGCTAATCCTGGTAAAAACGAGATCCTATTGTTGGGTGTGACAGGCGATAGATTACGTGGAGGTGCACCCGTGCAGCAGCAATATGCACCTAATATGGCTAAGAATGCTAAGGGAGAAACCCCTTTATTGCAGCCAAAATATACCTCGATAAGACGCAGCTATTATGCTCATCAATTGCCAACACATTTAATGCCGCCACCCATGCAACCAATGGCAACAGCTACACAACAACATCAACTACAGTCCTCCCAAATGCCACAGCAGCAGCATTCACCCCAACAGCATCAAGTACAAGCTATGCATATGGTTAAACCCTTACATACAGAATATCGTCACAATATGCCAGGACATTCTTATATGACCTCATCGCCAATAAGCTCAATCGGCAGTCATTCGAAAACGTATTACAAGACTACAGCCACACAACCTTGGATGCATACATCTAGTTCACCTTCTATGTCAACATCTTCTTCTTACTCCCCCATGATGTCTGGTAATTCACATCGTTATTCTCATCCTCATTCTCATGGGCACGATTCCCATCACCAGGAGTCGGTAAACTATATTTCTTATCAAAGTCGACCCAGTCTAACGAGTACACCCTCCATAATGTTAGGCATGAATGTTGGCACAGGTCATCATGAAATTTATTCGCCCAACTCTATAAGAGGTTCCTCTAGTGGACATAAGTCGTCGTCAAGTAGTTCAAGAAAACCTTGGATACATGATTTATTAAAAAAAGAATTTATTAAACCGATAAAACATACACATAGCCCAAACTTATATAATGTTGAAACCATAAAGTCTTCTCACGTGGAGCCACAACATTTCGAGCCTATAATGCAACCAAAAGGTATTAGTACAACCTATGCTCCAGTAACATTTGTAACACCTACTATGCCTAGCACCACTACCAGCACTACCCAAACTGTTTACATAACAAGTACCACCCATAAACAAACTTCTTCAACATCCCAATATCCCATGTACAGCTCAACTCCACCAACGCATACAACTCATGCTCCCCGAACTACTACCACTTTGAGTCCAACCAGATTATTAATACCAAACACTAGTAATTTAGCTTATCGACCCACGGTAGCGCCTGCTAAAATGACTACCGATTCATTGTTTTCACACTATAATCAGCCGGAAAAACCCCTCAGAGGACCCATGTATTTGATCATTGAGGGTCACTCCAAGGTTAAAACATATGGCAAAGATGAATTAGATCCTCACAAGCCAAAAATCGTACCCATTATACCAAAACGCGAACCTGTTGTAAGAATGGCTGATCCCAATGAGAGGAGAGGAACACCAGAAACTTTCCAAGTAAAACATTTGCATACCAAGACCACTAAGCCCATGGAAACATCGAAGGTACCAAATCAAACAACTACAAAAAAACCTACAACTGCAAAACCGACAACCTCAAAGCCATCAGTAACCACAAAGAAACCACCAGTACAGATTAAAACTACTGCTAAAACAACCACTACCGTTAAGTCAAAAACTACTACCAAACCCTTGACAACTGTGAAATCAGCCTTAAAGAATGCAATTACTACCACTAATACATCTACAACTGTTAAGCCAACAACAGCAAAACCTGCTCCTAAATTAAGCGTCTCTACAACTTCTGCTTCCAAACCTATTCAAGAGAAAGCTCCGGTTAGTGAAATAAAAACTGGCATTAAATATGACAAACCCTCTTCAACCGAACTAAAAATGTCAGCAAAAATTTCGAATCCTAATGCTTTAGATACACCCATAAAGCCAAGTCAACAATCTTCTGTAAATGAATCTCCAACTGGAATGCAAGGACTCTTAAGCTTTTTAGGTTCATCTCTAGACAGCATTTTTAAGGGAGATTCAATTATGAATGGAGTATCTAAAACAGAACAACAAATGGAAATTAAGGACACAACAACCAAACTAAAACCCGTACCAATGATAACGGACAATCCACAACAACAAATTGAAGCCAGAGTTAGCACAAAATTAGAACCTATTAACGCAAAAGATTATGAAGATTACGAAGACGATAACTACTTTAGAATGACCACCGAATATTTACCTCGTGCAACGAGACAAGTATTTGATTATGATCAATTACCTGAATCTAGAATCAATCCCAAAGGCGATGGAAATTTTGGTGCTTTCTTAGATCAAATTGACGATGAAGATGATTTGTCTGCCTTTAACTTAGACGACCAATATGAAGAAGACGAAGGAGAAGCTGAGGGACAATACACTGCAGATTCATCCAACAAACAACATAAGCCTATGGATTCTTTGGTAAATACAAGCACAGAGGATGATGACTTTGATGATCTTTCCTCGATAGTTGATGACGATTTACTCGCTATTGAAGAAGACGATTTAACAGATCTAGCCCGAAAACAACAAAGACAAAAACATGAAGCTAAAAAGGCGTAACATTTAACCTAAAATTTTTGGCGAAAATAAACCTACATTATAAGTTTTATTAAGAGAAAAATAAATTAATCTATAGTTTAAAAGTATTTTTTATACTGTTCTATACCAAATCTCAGAATATCTTTGAAATCGTTTTTGCACAAGTTGTAGTATTTTTGTATTGTCGTAATTGTATATAAAACAGCTTTATTTATTTGAAAAGAAAATTAAAGGAAATCAAGAAGTTACAGAAAATCCTCCCTCTTAAGAGTCGTTTAATTTAAGTTACACACATACTGTCACGTTTATTTTTGTGATTGCTTATTTATTTTAGCATATAAGTGTAAATTATTAAATAAAATTATTTATTATATAAAAATTGTATGCCAATGGGTTTGGAATGGAATAAAAGAAATTAGGAGGTGTTTTGACTTAAGGAGGAGACTTTTTATTTCGCTAAATGCAAAATATATATTTTACACTAGCCAACACGGTTTTGGACTGAATTCGAATCTGTAATTGGTTTTCCTCTGACACGTCAAGTTTTCGAGGTACAAAAAAAATGTTTTTATTCGTTTCTGACACAAAAAGTCACTAGTTTATTAAAAAATCAATGAATTTTCCAAAGTGAATGGAGTTATTTTAATGTCGTTTTTATTTTGTTGGTTCGGTTTCACGTATTAGCCCATTACCGCCCACTGTCCCGATATGAGGACACTTGTTTCTTGAAAGGATAGCAAATCAGTTGCAAAGTGTTGTTTGACATTGTAAGTCCTGATGAATTATGCACAAAAATTCTTTGTGTAAAGCGAAATTGGTTTGGTGATTTTCATAGCTAAAGCGCCCATTGTCCCCATGTGGGAACACCAATTTTTCTCAAAAACCAGCAAAAAAATTTTACTTTTTTCAATGAATTCCTTTTATTTTATCCACACTTTAGAAATAAATAACAATAAAAATAAGTTTTTACTAGCCGTTTCTTCTTGGGCGTTAATGGGTTAGAGTCCAGCAATAGTCTACCAGCATGCAATTTACATTAAATCTTGGTGAGCACGCTCCCTGGTTCGCGCTCACTGCACCTGGTTTTTTTTTTTTTTTTTTTTTTTTTTTTTTTTTTTTTTTTTTTTTTTGGAAAAAATCTAACTGCGAATGAAGAATATGCAAAACATTGTCGGTGTCTACGGCTTGTCCAAGATTCTGACTGCAAAACCAAAATAATTACACAACATCCTTCAAAATGTGGACGGTAATGGAGAAGTGGGCTTGGCACTTTTCATACAAAGACATTATAGATTTGTGTATATCTGGAGAACGGCAAGAGACAATGTTTCCAAATAAGGTACTTGGTTATAAATACACAACATCCGACAAAATGTGGGCGGAATTGGAGAAGTTGGCGTAGCAGAAAACAAATGTATTTATATAGCACCCTTATTTGTTTTTTTTTTATTTTTTTTTTAAGTATAGATTTAACGATGTCCGTCTGTCCGCTTGTCACTCACTCTCAGTTGAACTCTCGTGGTGTAAAGACGTGTGCGGAATACTAGCGTAAAATCAGTAAGATTCGGTTTTGAAGTACATTGTTGTTGGACCTTGAGTGATTTGATAGTGTTGTTGGTTTTTAATAAATAAATTGTGAGACTCCGCTGGCGGGTGCTCCATCGAAGTTTATTTATAAACAAACCTCCGGCCGAAAGTGAGGTTAGGTAGAGACAGAGACTCTTGTTGTGGTGTTACCAGAGTGGTAAAAGTGATTGTAGTGTTGACGGATCGTGCGTGTTTTTGGATTTCGATTAACGGTCGTTTCGGTTTGAATTGTCGAAAGCCATCTGGCGGTTAGTAGTGATTATACACTGCTAACAAAGGTTGGTGAATTTGATTTTTGGTGACGACTTGGCAGTACAAAAGGTTAGTGAGTTTGATTAATTGAATTTTTGGTGTATTGTGTGGTGATGCCTCCTGCTAAGGGCAAGAGGAAGCCGAAGGGTGACGTTTCTGACGTCACCACTGATGGTGCGTACAGCGTCCCGCCTGCCGGTGTGCCGAAGATCCGACACACTGACAGTGAGTTGTCGAGTGCGGATGACGAGTCGGTGAAGGAGAAGAGGTTTAAGCCTGGTTCGCCACAGGCAAGGCGCGCTGCTGCTGCTGTTGCTGCTGCTGGGGCTACTGCTGTTGGTGCTGGTGCTGCTGTCTCTGGTGTTTCTGGTGGTGCTGGTGTTTCTGCTGCTGCTGGTGATGGTACTGCTGCTGTGATGAATGGTGAGGTGGAGGTGGTGATGTCGACGGATACAGCGTCGGTTGCTGGTCCACGACGCGTGAAGGCGAGGCGTAGAGCTGCTGCTGGTTCGGGTGGAGGCGAGATAGCTGCCATGAAGGAAATCACCAAGGCGCTAACCGAGGTGGTGGTGAATGAAAGTGTAGCGGCGAAGCTGGCGAAGGAGGTACTAGAATGTGCAGCTAAGTACGAGGAGGTGCTCATCAGGCTGATGGCGGAAAACGAGCGGCTGAAGGGCCGGCTCGAGGGTGGTGTTGCGGCTGGGCCCTTAAAGGTGGCCCCAACGGGTGCAGGTGCGGTTTTCGCGGTGCCTAAGGCGCCGGATGCGGTGGTGGCGGCCTCTAAGTTGCCGTATGCAACCAAGCCGGTTGAGACTTGGTCGGCGGTGGTGAAGGGGACAGGTGCCCCCACGACTTCTAAGGAGGTCATGGAGAAGGTGGTGAAGCAGGTGGGCCCAACGTTGGGTGTCCGTGTGCACGAGGTGCGACCTACGCGGGATGGAGGCGCGGTGATCCGTACCCCCTCGGTGGCGGAGCGCAAGCGCATTGTTGAGAACAAGACGTTCCAGGAGGTAGGGCTTGAGGTGACGGCGGCCGATAAACTGGGCCCCAAGGTGACAGTGCAGAGGGTGCACGGAGAAATCACCCCGGACGAGTTCATGGAGGAGCTCTATGAGATGAATTTAAGGGAAATGATGTCACCGGAAGCCTACCGGAGAGGCGTAAGATTGGCAAGTAAGCCGTGGAGAGCGGATGGAGGGCCGGTTAATGTTGCGCTCGAGTGTACCCCGAGGGTTGCTGAACACCTGAGGGCCACTGGTGTATACATCAAGTGGTTCAGATTTTTGGTGCGGATACAAGACCCAGTGTTCTCTTGTTTCAGGTGCCTGGGCTTCGATCACCGCGTGCGAGACTGTCGCATGAGTGATGAGGTGTGCCGTAGGTGCGGAATTGCGGGCCATGGAGCTGCCAGGTGTCCGAATGGGCTGCGTTGCCGGAATTGTGCGTTTAAGGGTTTGCCCTCGAACCACTTGATGATGTCGATGGTGTGTCCGGTCTATGCGGCCGCGGTTGCAAGGGCGAACGCTAGACATTAAACATGGAGGGTTTCCCGATAATCCAGTTTAATTGCCAAGGTGCTTACGCTGTGATGTGCGAGTTGGGACAGGCGATGCGGCGTCGAGGAGTTCCTTTTGCGCTTTTGCAGGAACCATATTTCGCGAATGGCTGTGTAAGGGGTTTGCCGGGGGGATGCCGGGGGGGATGCGAGTTTACACGGACAGCGGGGGAAACTCGGCTATAGTGGTGGATAGTTCGGACGTGGACGTGGTGGTAGTTAGTAGTAGCCGATGGGGGGTCTGCATTTCTGTGGAGTACGGACACGGACTTGGGAGGATGTTGCTGGCTAGCATCTATTGTGTAGGTAGGGAACCTTTGGATGCATACTTAGGTTATATGGATACGGTACTACTCTCTGGAAGTAGTATTCCTGTTATCCTTGGACTTGACGCAAACGCATGCTCTCGTATGTGGTTCTCAAAGATGCCCAGAAATGTTTCTGGACATCCGAACTATTTGCGAGGAGTGGTGCTAAGCGAATGGCTGGTCACAAAGTGCCTCATTGTTGTCAATGAGCCGAGTGAGCTGTATACTTTCGATGGTCCAAATGGTGTTAGTGACATTGATGTAACGCTCGCGAATAGCGCGGCTCTGACGAATTTTGAACTTAGGTGGAGGGTGTGTGATGACTGGGGAGTAAGTGATCATAATCCGATTGAGATTATGGTCACCTTACGTGAACGGACGAGGGAGACGCCTCTGCCTCTTAGATGGCGGAGTCACGGGGTGGACTGGGACCATTATGCTAGGGAATTTAGGGAGGCGGCGCTAACGCGCTCGCTGGCTGACTATAGGGCACTGACGATTGATGACCAGGTCAGCATGATAAATCAGTGGTTAACGACTGTTAATGATGCCGTGCTGGGTCGTTGTGTTCGAACGACACCTAGCAGGGTCAAACGGTGGACGGCTGAGTTGGATGGAACGAAAAGGTCCGTCAGGCATCTCAGGAGGTTATTCCAGAGGGCCAGACGGGCCGGTTCTGCCGATCTTGCTTTGCGCAAGTCCACTTATTTGTCTGGCCTAAAGACGTACAAGGACATGCTTGTTAGGGTAAAGGAGGACAATTGGAGGAAATTTGTACAGGACAATAGGGATGACCCCTGGGGTACGGTTTACCGTATATGCAGGGGTAAGGGAAGAGTAGCTGACCTAGCTTGCCTCCGGGTTGACAATGTTGAATTGTCTTCTTGGAGGGAATGCGCTGACACACTGTTGGGGGTCTTCTTCCCAGGAATGGAGGTAGTTGGTCGTTCCCCTGTTATACGGGATTCGGTCGGCCCTCCTGACTTGGAAAGGTCGGAGGTTTCGGACAGTATTTGCCGTGTCAAGAGTAGGAAATCGCCGGGTATTGACGGTATGACTGGAGAGATGGCTAAGGCCATTTGGAAGGCCATACCGGAATATTTGGAGTCGATCTTTGGGAAGTGTCTGAGTGAGGGCTATTTCCCTAGGGCTTGGAAGTCTGCTCGTGTTGTTGTTCTCCTGAAGTCTCCTGATAGAGTGAGGAGTGATCCTCGCTCTTATCGGGGCATCAGTCTCCTCCCAGTACTTGGAAAAGTGCTTGAGAGGATAATGGTGACGCGACTGAAGGAGGATAGTACGGAGCCGACTTCTGAGTACCAGTTTGGATTTAGGGAGGGGAGATCCGTAGAAACTGCGTGGCTGCATGTTAGGCAATGCGTTAGTAATGCTTCTGACAAGTATGTGCTGGGTGTGTTTGTCGACTTCAGAGGTGCGTTTGACCATCTTCACTGGAATGCGGTTCATGACAGACTACGTAGTGTGGGTTGTCGTGAGCTTGACTTGTGGAGAAGTTACATCAGCTGCAGAAAAGCTTGTGTGGTTGGTGCCAGCGGCACAGCTTGGAGGGATGTAACTCGGGGATGCCCGCAGGGTTCTGTCTGTGGTCCTGTTATATGGAACCTCATGATGGATCCGTTGTTGGCACGACTGAGCCGTCTCTGCAATCTGTGCGCATATGCAGATGATTTGCTTGTCTTGCTCGAGGGACAGTCTCGTGCTGTTCTAGAGGCAAAGGGTGAGCAGGTCATGCGCATAATTAATGAATGGGGTGCACAAGTCGGTGTTGAGGTTAACCTTGACAAGACTGTGATAATGCTGCTCAAGGGCAGATTGTCTAGTGCACGCCCTCCTGTCATTAAGTCTGGTATCGTTAGTCTCAGATATGTGACTCAGGTCAGGTATCTGGGAATAATGATGGGTGAGCGGATGAACTTTTTGGTTCATCTTGCTCATGTAAGGGAAAAGCTGACTGCTGTCGTTGGTAAGGTCAAACGTATCCTCAGGAGCGACTGGGGCCTCAGCAGGCGTGCTGTTCGAACCATCTATGGCGGGCTGTTCGTTGCTTGTGCAACGTATGGTGCGCCTGTATGGTACGAGACAGTTATGACTGTTGCTGGCCGGAGAAAGGTGCTTACTTGTCAGAGGGTTGCTGTGCTTGCTTGCATGCCGGTCTGTCGGACTGTTTCTACGGATGCTCTTCAGGTCTTGCTGGGTGCAGCTCCCCTTGACTTAGAAGTGATACGCCATGCTATCGCTTATAAGATCAAGAGGGGGTTGCCACTTCTTGCGCATGATTGGCTTTCTGCTGTTGACGTGGCGAATAGGGAGAGTAGGGAAATCAAGGTGATGTTAGCCGATCACCTTGATTCTAGGTGGCGGACGCGCTGGACGGACTCTGACAAGGGTCGTGTCACGTATACTTTTATACGCGATGCACCCTTTGTACGTGAGCGCCCAGATTTTGGCTTCGGCCTGAGTCTGGGGTTCTTACTGACGGGACATGGCTCCCTCAATGCATTTTTGCATAAGAGAGCCTTGTCGGACACTCCGGACTGTGGTTGTGGGATGGGGACCGAGGACGTGTGGCACGTTATTGCCGAGTGCCATTACTATGATGACATTAGGGACCTAGAAAGTATGGGCATCACTCATACTGGGGCGGGCTGGGACTACAGTAGGGCCTTAGAGGACGATCGGACGATGGGGAGGTTGGGGCAATTTGCCCAGGAGGTGTTTGTTAGGAGAAGACGGAGATAGTGGAGGTGAATCAGTTCGCAGGCATTTGCGAACCGACGCTCGCGTATATCGTCGAACTGTCCGCTCTGCGCATTACTTCGTGCTCGGAGGTCGTTTGCTGTTTTTGGAGGAGTCTCGTCGTGTTGGTGGCTGGTGATTTGTCCATGCTGCTGTTGCTTGTGCTGGGACACTTGTGTCCCTGGTCCCTTGCGGCTGGAGATGGGAGTGTCTTGGTGGAGTAGCGGCATGCTGTCGGCTGATTTCCGGAACGGCCCCCTGCTGAGTTCGTGTCTTTCTCCTTGTGCGTCGTTGGTTGCGGTCGGTCAATTGTGACCGTGAGTCTGTCCGTGAGGGCAGCTGTGTTTATTGTTGTCATTGTTTGTGTGTGATGTCCATTGCTGGTGTCACGCGAGGTGGCCAAAGTGTCGCTCGTGAGAGCGGCTGTTTATTGTTTTTTGTTGTATCGTCTATTGGTGATGTATAGTCCCTTTATGTAGATGTGTGTAGTGTTCCGTTATTGCGGAATTGCAGTCCCAGTTGCTGTTTGCAGTGTTGCTGTGTTGCTGGTTGCTGTTTGCTGGCGTCGTGTGCTGCTGTCTGCTGTGGGCCACCAGTCCCGGTACCGTTTGGGGTCCAACTGGTAGTAGTTTAGGCTACGAAGCTGACCGGAGTCTTTATCTGGTACCACGGGAACCAGGGTGCCCTTGGAATTCGATTCCAACCTGGTTATGGTGAGGCCCCTTCGGGGGAGTAACGTGGTGGTTGTGGTTTAATACCCATATCGCGGGTAGAGCAAGTTTATTGCTCGGTGTGGAGTTGCATTGCAACCGGTTGCCATTTGACCAGAAAATGGTAGGAGTGTTAGATAGGCTCCGCCCTTTACCGAGGGGGATGAAGTGCCCAAATGCATGGATTCGAAGTCGGAACTCTTGCTCTGGTGCCACGGCTTTGTGGCGAAGGAGGAAGGGGGCGCTGGTCAACGCATTATTTTGACCCAGTGTTAAGAGCACCGTGAGGAAAGATCTTAGGATGGTGATCACGTTAAACCGGACAAATCTGTCCGCTTGTGTGGAGATTAAGTTGCTTGTTCAGGAGGACGGCCTTGCATGACAGGTTCGAACAATGTAGCAGAGGTTAGATAGCTCAAACTTCAAAGCAAGGAGTTTGAATGTATTCAGTACTATCAACTGTCTACAGATATCTGAAGAATTGCAAGAGCCATAGTTTCCAAATTGGGCCCAAGCATCTTGGTTTTTAATACACTTATGTATGTATGAAAAAAAAACTTTACAAATATTCAGTATTTTTAAGAAAATCCATCGTTTCTTTTACTTCTCCGTGAAGTTTTTCAAAGTTGTCCTCCTGCGTGTATTAATTAGGCGTGATATAATGAATATTTTTTACTCAGTTGATGACACGATAAACCACTTTTTAAATAACTTATTATTTTTTGGTTATTCATTTTGTAGGTGTTTCTGGCCATATTTCGCAGTTTCAAGTTTTATTTCAATTAAAGTGAACAAAATTTGAAAATCAAATTTTTTTTAAATAGTACCGCTAGCATAAATTTTCCAATCGTTTTTGTATTAATTTTCTATCAAAAACTTAAGGGGTGGTTTAGTTTGGTCCAATAATTTTCGTCGAGTCAAATGTATGTATGTTTAAAAATTTTTTTCTTAAATGCAAAATGCAAAAAAAAATTAATTGCTTAACAGAAACATAATAACTTAAAAACTTGACTCGTTTTAACATTTTTAATATAAGGGGGTGCTTTAGTTTTGGAAATACTGTATGTATGTATGTGTTCAAACAAATGGAATATAAATTATAAAATTTTATTATATGTAAAGCATATTTTTAGGCCTTAAAAGTAAATGACAGAAAAGTTATAAACTTATCTTAGTAACAAGAGGTAATAAATAGTTTTAGTGCAAAGAATCCCCATGATGAAAAAATATACATACAGACCAGTGATGACGTTTGGTTATATTTGTTAAATTTTTTGTAACTAACTGCCTGTTTGTAGAACGCGAATGCAAAAGTGACTTGTTTAATAAACATTTAAAACAAAAACAAAAATTCAAAATTTGTTGTTCTACAAACAGGCAGTAAACATGCATAATTTTTTTTTATTTGGCCAAATTTTCGTAACTTTTGGTACATGACACAGACAGCGTTGCCGTTTATGTTACTTTTAACCAAAATTGGTTCCTATTTTCCAATGTGTACTTGTGTACTTTTTTCCATTTTGGTTACTTTTTTCCAACACAAGAATAACGATTTTTTGGTTTTTTGAACAAGAACTACGCGCTTTGCTTTTTTGAACCCTTAAAAATTGTGTGTGGTAATTGTGCATCTAAAACCAATACTTTTATCATCTTAAAAATTATTTTTTAGAAGCTTAAACAGTCTATCAACTTAACCATATGAGTAAGGTAAAAATGTACTTTGAAGTGTAGTAGGCCATTGTTTGCTACTATTAATCAGTGATGGAAAATTCAGTACTATGGTACTATTTTCAGTACTTTTTCCCCCCAAAATTTTCCTTTCAAAAATACCACCGTAACCCAACGTCAGTTTTAGTTCTCTTTTATTTGTTTCGAAATTTAGCGTTGCTAGTGTTTTTAATATTGACTACATTACCTACAAAAAGTGTTTGTTCTTTTTTTTCGTTCATGTCATTTCTACGATATTGAGTATATAAACTATATATTTTCTGGACTCTTATGAGAACAGAAGTTCAAATACAGTTAACTATCTGTCTGTGTGTCTTTTGAAAGGGGTATTCTAAAACTCCAGATATTATGGAGACCTTACGAAAAGAACTATTTACTAAATATGGCTTGCACCTAGAAAATTTTGAACGATTCTCGTCAAAGCCAAAAATATTATTCTAAATATCGAGCCATAACCGCAGAAAAAGCTTAAGCGATAAATACAAAATTCTACAGGGGAAACCTATTTTATTATATGTAACAACAAAATAAAAACATACTACAAATGGCGCTTAAGCTAAAATTGATTTTGCAATAAAATCGTAACGGTACCTTGTGTGACCCTTTAATTTTAGGAGATGATGCAAATGTCGTCAAAAAATTAATTTATTGAAAAAAAAAAACGAAAATTGAAAATGGTGACGTTTTATTGTTACAATGTATTAAATTTTGGTCGAAAATCCCATTAAAATAATTAAAATCAACTATTAAAATGGTGGTTCTGGTTTTTCTGAAAAAACATTTTTTCAGACGAAGCTAAATTTCACTGTTAGGGTATGTCAAAAAGCAAAATTGCCGCATTTTGCATGCTTAACGTGTCACTGTATGGTGCGCTATGTGTTCTGGAGGCGTGATTGGGCCGTTTTTTTCGAAGATGAGGCTGGTAATGCGGTAACGGTCAATGGATCACGCCATCGCCAGATGTTAACATTGTTAACTTAACAACTCAATTTTGGCCTATCATTGATGACGTGGATATCACTGACATGTGGTTTCAACAGGACGGTGCACACATGGGGCTGCCAGACGGCCTGGATTTTCTAGTTTTGGGTGTTGTCCAGGTTCCAGCTAAAACGCAATATGTCCAGTTAAAAAACTTTATTTAATTTTAAAAAATTACTTTTTTTAATATTTATATTTATTATTATTAATACGATTTACGTATGACGTGCTAAATTCCCAGTTTTTCATATTTGATAAATACACTGAAATTTATTGTTGAGGGAAAGCTAGCTTCTATGCGCATTTCACTGGTTGCTTAGGCCAGCTCATCAGAAAACCTTTTCCAAAGATTTTAGAAAGGCCAAAAATATTATACAAATAAAACCCTAAAGCGAATAAGAAATTTAAACACTCAGTCTTACTTGTAACAATATCAAAGCCAAAACAAAACACCAACAATAAACAGTGAGTTTATCTTTTCTTACATTCCCCTACAATTGGTCGGGTTCTTTCCGACTCGAATTGTAGTTGTAAGTGGGTAAAAAGAAAAAACAAAATTAAAAAACAAACTGCTTTATTCTACTGTCTTCGTATGAAAACAACAAAAAAAAAAACCAATTTGCCAATTCAGTTTTTTGCACGGGCACATG
The DNA here is from genome assembly GCA_949318255.1 of Pollenia labialis. Lineage (NCBI taxonomy): Eukaryota > Metazoa > Arthropoda > Insecta > Diptera > Polleniidae > Pollenia > Pollenia labialis. The sequence continues at coordinate 113,842,864 of OX439141.1, forward strand.
CAAGTATGTATATTATCAAAGTTATTTTCGGGAATACAAAATTTATTATTAATACGATTTTCGTATGATGTGCTAAATTCCCAGTTTTTCATTTAACCCCTTCCAGGACATTTTTGATTCCTTCAATTTTGTTCTTGGTGTTTTAATAAATAAAACTGATGAATTTTCCCACAACGTTCATTCCGCCGGTATGTTCTTGTTTTAAGCATGAAGATATGCTAGAACTACTTAAGAGTTTTTCATTCATTATTGTTAGCATATTTTAGTAAAGTATTATTTGCAGTCTCTTAAAAACTACTTGGAACAGGGTCAAGTTTTACTTGGCGTATATTTATGTCAAGCTTGTAGACTAATTAAAAATGATTAATAAGTCGTGACTTTAAGGAATCATTATTTTAGGGCCGTTTAAGCACAATTTTATTTTAAGTCAGTTCACCAGAGATGGCATCTTTATAAAGATATATATAAAGTATTTTGAATACTGTCAAATTGCTAACTACTTTTAAAGCTGAACTTTTTTTACGTACTGTAAATTGTTTTTGGTTTTTGTTACAATAACACACGCTTATATAAGCGATTTGTATTTACATTGCTCATAACGTTTTTTGACTTTTGTATCATTTTGTTTTGACATTTTTTATAAAAAGTTTAAGTTTGCCAAATATTCAATTAGAACAATACTTAAATTACGGGTACATTTATAACAAAAGTAAGGAAAACATATATAAATTACACATTACTAAAATAACCGGTTTATTTTACTAAAATAACCGGTTTATTCGATATTCGAAAAATTGACATTTTAAAATATTCGACTTGGGCAAAACTAAAATAACCGGTTAAAACCGGTCGAATACTATTCGATCGATCACCCTAGTAATAGAGTTATTAAATTCTTCAAATAACATACAAAAAAAAAACTATTATATATGTACATATATACATATAAATGTGGCTAAACAAAAAGTTATCAGCCATGTTCGGGAAATCGAATTCGAGTGAAATCAAAATCGAACAAACTTTAAGGGCGATCCAGTGTTTAAAGTTCATTAAATAATTTTGTTTTATATACTTCATAATATGAGTACAGCTTATCTTCATTAGAACTTATCCTAAAATAAAAAAAAAACGACGGAACTTTAAACAAACATTCAACTGGAAATCTTAATTTCATTCGATCCATAACATGGCTGTTTATGTACTTTTTTATTTGATTAAATTTAATAAATACCAAGTTGAATTTATATAAACGGCGGTAGCAATACTACAACAAAACAAAAACCACATAAACAGCAGCTTACGGCTCGAAATGTCAACTATGTATTTATAAATAAAATATAAGGAACCCAAAACAAATAAATCGCTTACGATTTGAAAAACGCATTTCAGCATGTTCTGAAAACCAGGCGATTTGTTTGCGTTTTGCTTTTATTCGAAGTTGTGTTTGAGCAAAGAAAACATATGTTTTATCATAACAAAACGTAAACAAACAAATAATTTACAAATTATTTCTGTGAAATAAATTTAAAATTAAAATGCCTACAGCGTTATTACATGTTCATAAGTAAACAACTGCGACAAACTCAAAGCAAATTTTTAAATTGAATTTTTAAATTAAAATCTTGAAAAAATGTAACAAGTTTTTCCTTAAATAAATACAAGTAGAAAACATATAAATTGAAATTGTGGGCCATTTCCTTTTCTCTTTAAAGTGCAGTTTTAATAAAATAGACCAGATCGCTTAAGTATACACTAGCGGTTTGAAAACGCCAAATTTCTAGCGTTTTCGTTTTTCAGAACACCTATTTGGCGTTTTCAAATCGAAAACGCAAATTTTAAGCGTTTTGCGCTTTTCAGAACATGGGCGATAGCCTATGTTCAATCCATACCATCGGTTATATACTGTCAAAACTTTAAAAAAAATCGGTCCAGCGGTTTATGAGCCTACAAGATACAATCACACACAATTTCTTCTTAAAGCATATTTTTAAACTGAAGTGCGAATAAAATATGTAGAACTTTTGATACAAAATAATTTTAGTTACTTTTTTTTGCTTTTGGTTATTTTATTTTTACATTTTGGTTACAAATTCTTTTTTTGTCGTGGCAACGCAGGTAACAGAACGAAGTACACACAGAAAAAAATAGCAATGTAAAATTAACATGGAAACATGTTGATTGGGAATCATAGTAAATTTCTGCAAAAGTATGCCCTTTATTTAAATTTATCATTATTTCATATTAATTTTAAATGAAAAACATTAAAATAATCTTAAATCACGTTTTTTTAAGGTTAGTTATTCACTGTTAAAATTAATACTAAAAATATGTAAATATAAATAAACATGGATTCAATATTGAATTTATCTTGTTAAATTAACATGCATACTAGGGGTATAACCAAAAAAAAATACCTATCACGACGGGGTGGCCACTGATGTATATATCAAGAAAACAGTTTTTTGAGATCAATTTGGATAAATAACCTCCCCCCCAAACCGTTTTTTCTAAAAGCTTTTAAAAAATAATCAGCCTTATTGTGGTTGTCGTTTTCGTAAACAAACGTGTCGTTTTTTGTAGTAGATTAAAGAACGCATGCTGTGTATTACTTTAATCTATTACACAGTCGTATACGACAACGACAACCACAATAAGGCAGAATAATATTTGAATTTTTGTTATTTTAACATAATTTTAACTGTTTGGATGTAGTATAATTGGTGGTATAAGGCTTATTTGTGAAATAGTAAAATAGAACTGAATGTTTTTTGTTTTTACAATAGAGATATTGTATTTTTAATTAACAAAAAAAAATACAAATACTAAACTTCAAAGTGATTTGGGGGGGAACTTTTTTAACGCCCGCGAAAAAGTGACCCCAATTTTTATCATAGATTTTCATGGTCTATATGGCATGGATAGGTATTTTTTGATAATTTAAAAAATTGTTCAAAAGTTATACCCCTAATGCATACATAGTTAAGTATGTTAATTTTTTTATTTTCATTCTTAAAATATGTTATAAAAAGAAGACAATTCCCGTATTCTATTTTAACCTTTTGGTAGATCGAAATTTGTTTAAGGATTGATGTTTGACTATTGACGTCAGCAGTCGTCGATGGTTGCGAGTGTAAGACGGCAAATCCCTCTGAGGAGATCGAGTGGTAGCAATCGAATCATGTCAGGGTAACCAGCCGCCTGGGTTCGAATCCCAGGTCAGTCAAGAATGAACGATTATCAATAACAATTTTAATAATTTTCATGTTGTAAAATTCCTTTCTTCATAAAAATAATTTAATGCAAATTAAATTTGATGAACTTAAGCCTGATTAAAAATATTGAAAATTTGCATTAAAAACCATAAATAGTTCAACAAAATTACCACAATACTAATTCTTATATTATATATTTAAAAATTGTCAGTCATCTCATATAGAAGTTTTAATACAAATAAGGCAAAATAAATTTACTTTACTTTTACTAATATACAGGAAATTGCATAAAAACGCATCTCTCAACCACGATAAAAAAAAGGCTTAAGGCCTAACCATAATGTGCTTGAGTTGGCTTAAGCAAATGTGCGAATACATGTTATTTATATGAGGCAAACCATATTGAATTTAAGGAAACTTTTTGCTAAGTTTAATGAAACTGTCATTTGCTTAAGCAAGGTGCGAAACTGATCGCACATTCCGTACGGAATCAAATGTTTTTTTAATTTGTTTTTGTTTTTTTAAATACATTTGAGAGACTTTTTATTAATTTTTGACAGTAGGTTAAGCAAGGCTATGCATGTTATGGTTAGGCCTTTAATCCCGATTTAAATGCTCACGAGTATTAGAAAAAGGTTACAATCTTAAGCGCCAATTACACGGACATGCTTGGCATATCAGTTTGGTATGATAATAAATATGCCAGAATACTCGTGTGCAAAATTCATGTGTCAGGTTGTCATGATGGTTTTTTAAAAATTTCATCATACCTCATACTCATACATCAAGTTTAACGGTGTAATTTTTCAAAAAATTTAAAAGACAATACACACAATAGCACAATTTAAATACGCATAAAACAATGCACTGGCTTCTTATAAAATCTATGGAATCGTTCCCTAATTTAAAAAATTCATGCATTAAAAGTCGAACAAATTCGCCGAAAAAAGTCAACTTAAAATTTATAAATGAACAATAACAGTGAACAGTTTAAGGTTCGGAATTGCTTAAATATTCCAAAACACTTCCATCACTAGAATTTTCATGAGAGTCATAGAATTTTCGATTCGTGCGAAGTAATTTGTTATCAGCAGGGAAATTTTGCATGTTTTTGATTGTGCGACCAATGAAAGCAGAAACAATATATTTATCCATTTTAGAGCTTTTTATGAATTTTGACATCGATTTGTTAGTGCATATTCTACTGTTTGGGGCATTTTTTTGCATAAGTTGGTTTAAAGAGCCTTTTTGCAGCATTTTTTAAGTTTTTAGCTCATATTTTGCTTTTTTGAGACAAATTTTGATACATGTAAAATTGTTTTAAGATGCCAAGAGCTTTTTTTTGAAATATTTTGGCTTTTAGATTAAATTTACCCCAAAAATATTTTACTGCAAATTTTTTTTAGAATCGGTTCACATTTGTCCAAAGCTCCCATATATAATTAGCTTAAACTTCCTTTTAAATGTTAACATTATTAAACAATTTAGCGACCGATCCTAAACAAAAAATCTCATATGAATGTTAATATCTAGATAATATTTGTGAGACGGCCCATCGTTTCACATATGGTAAAATCTCGAAAATTCGTCTGTAAATACTATGGAGTTTAGGCTTTACCAATTATAATTTGAGGATTGTTTTTATTAAATGCGTTCTCCGAGGTTACACTGTATTATATTTCTATGTTAAATATTTTAGAAAATTGAAAAATTAACACATGCAGCACGGAAAAGTAAAATAAAGAAATTTAGGGGGTAATTTTGTTGTTCACTTCACCTTGCGTTGAAAAAATTTTGAAAATTCCAAAAATTTTATATGAAAATTTTCTCAACGCAAGGTGAAGTGAATAAAAAAATTACCCCCTTAATTTTCCGTATTTATATAGTCGAAATATTCGAAAACCGGTTTCTTAAAAATGTCGAATAATTGATCACCCTATTTTTTTTTAATTATTTGATAATTGAAAAATAAACAAAATTTTGTATTGACATATGTGGAGTTTAGCGGCTCATACACTTGCAATAGAATTGTTCAATTTTACATATTGTATGTGCAATTAAATCGCCAATGTGTATGTGATATCCGAAGGTGGCACAATATATTGGCAACAATCAAAAGACTTTTGATGTTTATTGCACAAAAAGTGAAATGTGTTGACAGCACATTTTATGTTTATGTTATTCCTATAGGTTATGCTCGCCTTTTTATTGAATGAAAGTTGAGCAATATTTAAATTGAAACCATTGTGCAACTTATTGCATAATATAGGACAAAATGTAAATAATATGGCGATTATCATTTACAATAATATTACAACTGTATGGACCGCTTAAGTAATGTTTTTGTTCAATATTTGTTGGCTTGATATTCCCTGCATATAATAGGACTAGACCAAACACACGTGTAAAATGTAGCCCACAAGGGACTAGGACTAGTCCAAAAGTAACCCAAACGTATGAAAAAAACATGGTATATTTAACATTACGATCCTAGGGCAGGACCATATAACCCAGCTTTGGATTACAAAGGAGTAATCTTAAAACTACTCCATTGTATACACAAGAGGATTAGTTTTAACTTCGTTTAAAAACGAAAACATGTCGATAAAAAACGAAGACATGTCGTCTCACTACAAACACTTTTTAACAATGACATGGTCCATGCTTGCATTACATCGGACCAGTCCATGGAGTAGTCCATTTAATCAAAATGGATCACATAAATTTACTATGTGTATCATGTAAACCACATAAATTTACTATTTATTCAAGGAATATTTTAAAATGTTACTTTGACGAAAAACGTAACTTTTTTAAAAGAAAAAACAGAACTTTGTTATTCTTCCCCTGGCAACACTGATACAGACATATCGTCAACAAAAACGCAAAAGGCCCTAGCTAACATTTTGAAAATGTTACAGGAGAAGAAAAAAACTATTCAATAAATTGAATTAGACTATTCCTACCACTTGATTTGACAATTAATAATGGTGCATATTATACAAACTGTTAGTTTGGTCTTTTAGCGGTTATCATCATTTTTTAAACCACAAACTTCATTGTGTTCGTTCGTTTCTTTTGTGCTTATCGCCCTTTTGGCTGGTAAAAAAAACCAAATGTTTTTTACAAGTTAGGGCCTTTTGCGTTTTAGTTAACGATATATTCCCTCTATTGATAGATACAATTTTACTTTGTACTTAAAAGTGTGGTGCAGTCATAAAATCAAACTCCCCCATGACGTATGGATACATACTTAGTAAATTATACTGGCCAGACTTGAGGATTTGTGCCTAAATATGCGGGATTTTCAAAAGGAATTTTTGCGGTGCCCTCAAATGACCGAATGGGTTTTAATTCCCTATAATGCTTTTAATTATTATTTTTTCTTCGTTTTTTTTTTATAGAAATATAGAAACATAGATATAGAAATAACTTAGTCGAATCAAAATAATTACACTTAAAATTTTGCGAAAAATTATGGAGAATATGTTAAGAGGGTGAAATGCAGGGTGGCGAAGAATGAGCTACATATTTTCCCTTTTTTAATTATTTTTTCTTTGTTTTTTCAGCATTTTAAACGAAAATAATTACACTCGAAATCTTGCGAAAAGTTATGGAAAATATATTCAAATGAGCACGTATGTGTGAAGCAGAAAATGGCCACCACTTGCAAGACATAATTTTTCATAATTAATTACAAATAATCTTCATTAATATTCTACATATATTTAAAAATAACTTAAGCGCACAACAGGATCGATAGCGGCCTAGGTGTTTATCGTACGTCGTACTGATATGAGGCTGCATCTTTGATGCTTCGTCCTCCATTCGACATAACTTAGCAATTATGTCTGAAATTGAAAGTTATAAGGAACTCGTTCAGTCATTTTGAACCAACCGGTAGATATAATAAGCACCTGACATTAGCTAAATTTACTAAAAAAAAATTATTATGGAAAAATTAAGCCACTTGTTGAAAAAAATACGAATTTGTTATATTGCATACGGTTAATAATTTGTATACTTAAATATGATTCTTGAACCGATCTTAACCAAACTTCCAGTATAAATCATTTATATCATTGAATAACTTTTGATTAGTTGCTGTGTTAAAACTTGTGTATTTGTGGAGAATATTATATCTGGTAACCCCACGATTATATATTTATGCACGTTTAGCTTTTTTCTTATTGAGAGGGAGAGAAACATGATAGTTAAAAACCGAATACAATTATAAAACATAATCAGCGACCGGCAAATTCCGATATTGATGTATATTTTTTATTGAAGAATAATGCATTATTTTTTTGCAAACCGGATAATTTAATTTTAAAAAAAATTTAATAAGAATAAGTTTGTCTTTTAAGTATTACAACAACAATAAATTTCACATTTGAAAGGGATTTGGATCAAGTAATAGAATTAATTTGATCAATGTTTAATACAAAAAACAAAAATTGTTAATAAAGAATATTTTCGCCCAATTTCATGTCCATAGTTAATCTTCTGTTTAAGTGAGGTTAAAAAATATAATATATACATTTTACTGATGTTTAACAAACATTTTTATCATTGACAAGTGCCAAAAAGCAGCAATCAGATATATTTTATGAATATTAAGTAGCTAATTCCTCAGAAACGTATGTAAACTCTATCGCCCCTAAATTTGCATTCCGGTGGACTTTTGTATCAGACCAAGTTGTAAAATAAACTGTTTATGTTATTTACGAAGCAAAGCTTATAAAGATAACATTTATGTTAGATTTCATCTTGCACGCTAATACATAAGTATGTACATTTGTATGTAGTACATATTATTCTTTTCACTTTTAGTACCCATGATTATATCACTCTTATCACTGCGTGGGGAACCATTAATGCGCATGTGATAAGAACGCAAGTGGAAGTGACATTGGTTTATTTTATACCCAACGTACAGTTAATCATAAACTTTAAAATAAGGACGGTTTAAATTTATCATATATAATTTAAGTAAACTACAACAACAATAGTTAAACTTTTCTGTTGGAGAAATGCAATATATAAAAACAATTACTTCAATTTAAAATATCCTATATTTTTAGTTTATTATAGCTAAAGGAGCATTGTAAATTTCCAAGAATATAAATAGCTTTAGCTTAGCGGTTTGTAGGGATAAGTTCAATAAGTCCAATTGAAATAATATAGACCACTATATAAGCTATCCGATTAAAAAAATTTAAATTTAAATGCATGTTCTCAAATATTTAAGTAGTGCCGTGCCAAATGTCACGAAAAACAAAGGAACTGTCAAAATTCTTAATTTATTTCCGTACACATACATATGTATATGATTCGGTTATCTGCTACGCAACTTTATATTCGACTATTGAAAACAATACTAGCTACTTATTAAAGGGATCTTTAAAGAGAGAATATAAAATGTTTGAAGAGCAGCCAGAGATAATGCAACGATCCATAAATAAACAAACAACAAACCAGGTATGGGAAGTTTAGTAATATTGTACTTTGTCAGTACTTCAGAAGCTATAAATCCTGGCAGAATCAATTGAAGGTAAATTTTTCTACATTTCACTGGTTACGAGGAAATTAATAAAAATCATTGTCCTCCTCCTGCACCAATAAAATTATTTATATTACTGGCCCTAAATGATTAGTAAGAATAAGCGTAAGTCAACACTTTAAATAATTTCGTAAATACAAATTTGATCGCAACAAACGAATATTTATACCCTAAATCACTACAGTTAGTTTAGGCATAATTCTATATCTGTAAATGTTTCTAGCTCATGAACATTTTCATAATTTAAGTACACCGATCGACTCGGATTCCCTTTTTGACATATGATTTCCCAATTCAGGCTTAAAAATGGTATTAAGATACTTGTAACAACCTTCAAACTGAACACCATACTCCTTTGTTAAAGTTGTAAAGTCCAATCAAAATTTCAATAAAAATTTTGATCAATATCGAATGGCGTTCCTAATCTACAGACTGGCAAAATCATTTCATAATTTCCTTCAAACTTCTAAAAACTGAATTTTAGAAAAACAATGATATTTTTATACCCACGCTACCATAACGGAGTATTATGTGTCTGTGCTGATAGTATTTTAGTATACCGATTGCAAAGTACAAGTTGAAATTTTAAAGATAATTTGATAAAATTTAGGACATATGTTTAATTGATATAAGGAGAATCAGCCTATAACTTCAAATATCTCCTATACAAGTTTCTTTACGGATTAGACTCTTTATGCCAATAAAACATCTTATTCGGGTGTGTTCTAGAATCCGAATCCACTCGAAAGTGGATTACTTTAGCATTTTTGGTGTTCTGCATTTCACATCCACATGGTTTTATTCGTTTTCAATTAGAGTAGATATGGGTTGGTGAAAGTAAAACGAATCGACTTTTATTCTAATATGTGATAACATTTTTAACAAAAAAATTAATATTGCTTTTAGCTTAAAATCTTCTTAATCAAATTTAATCAAAAATATATCGTTATCTAAAACGCAAAAGGCCCTTACTAACTCTAAATTTAAAATCGATTTTTTCATTGATTTTGATGTAATTATAGCTAATTTTTTTTTAACGATTTTTATGTTATTTTCAGACAATTTGTTTTTTTATTTGATTTAGCGATCTTAAATTAGTTTTTGGGTTTGTTTAAAATTTTGCAATTTTTCGCAAATTTTAGCCATGTTCGCGATATAAGAAATTTGTTCATGTAATTTGTAGACTTTGCTATCATGCCGCTGTTAGCAAATTTTTTGCGAATTTCCGTGAATTTAGCAAGTTTTACCGAATTTTTGCCATTCCTTATAGTTTTAGGGACTTTCAATAAATTGTATGGCTGGATTGAAATATTAAAAATTTTCGCGAATTTTCGCTATTTTTGCAATTTTTTTTTTATTATTTTCCGAAATTTTGTTATTTAACTTATATAGAGATTTCAAATAAATTTTAGGGTTTGTTTAAAAGTTTGCAATTTTTTGAGAATTTGAGCCAAGTTAACGATTTTTTCCTGTGATTCTCTACAGCTTTCACGATTTTTAAAAAAATATTAGATATTGCTATCATGCTACGGTTAGAAAATTAGCGATCTTTAGTTCAAAAAAAGTTTTTCGAACAAAAACTTCCAATACACAAAAACATGCGGATTTGAGAACACCAATTTATTACTTATGCGGATTGAAAAAATTTTTCGTTTTCAATTCGAGTCTAAACCTAGAACATACCTGATTATATTGGTATTAATATTTAATTTGGGACAAACATTTTATTGCAACCAAAATCATATAACGAAACATTACTGGAACCGGTTTATCTTTGATAAAAGCTCTACTTTATTTTTATTTTTTTTAATATTTTTTTTTGAATTCCCTAAGCTTGTCTACAGGAACCAGAGTCCCTGGCGAGATCCGAACCCGCAAGCCCGACGCTGATGGACTAGCTCACTACCAGCTAGCCTAACGGAGCACTCAAGCAACCGTAAAAAAGCTTTTTGCACCATTAATTTCTTAATAAAGTTGGAATTGATATAAAATTTGGCGTCGACAACTTGTATTATAAGATACCATGTCATGACAAAATTTTGTGCTGGTGGGTCAAGAATTGGTCATAGGTCTCATATAAGCCCCCTCAACTCTATTGTGGTGTGGGCATAAAAAGTTTTACACGGAATGACAATCTTAGGATACCCCATTCAGCACTTGTGGTAGAGGATATAACAACAAGAATTTATTTTTACAGCCTATATAATTTTTAAAGGAATTAATTTTTATGGTTTTGTTTTTCAAAAATAAGTCTGATAAAGAAGTAAAAATAGTTTAAAAATCGTTAACTTGGTAACAAAAACTTTAGATATGAGGGTGAATATTACGTCCATCACACGCACACGAGTGAATTCGCTTGCATGACAAGCATTTTGACCGTGTACAGACCCCTTTAAGCGAGCGGCAACAAGCCAATCAATATCGTTCTCTTAACCGGCCTATTAACTATCGACTTTTCGGTCAAGTTTTACGTTTGTTTCGTAATCCATTTATTTATTGTCAATTTATTGTATTGCCGCAACAGTAATATACAGGCCTGTTCTGCAAATCACTTTACCTCAAATCGCGTGATTTCAAATCACATGTCCCTTTTTAAATCACACGTGTAATGTTTTGGGGTTCCGTTTTTGTGTAATTTGGTGTGATCTGCAAATGCCGAAAGCACACTAAGAAACACAAAAACGGTATGATTTTCAGAATCCCACAAAATCACACTTGTGATTTTAAAAGCACGTGATTTGAAATCACGTGATTTTCAGAACAGGCCCGATAGAATATAAAATTGAATTTTGTGAAAAATATTTTAAAAAAACTACATATATAATTTAAAAAGTGATGGTGTGTTAAGAAAAAGTTTGTTTAATATTTTAACAAAACGCCCCTGTCGACTTGTGTCGCATCATATTTTTTAATGGGGCGCAAATGTGTATAAAAACTGTTACGTTATCGTTCGCTCGCATTGCTGAAACTAGTAAGTGGGCCGCAAATCACCTGTTTTTCGTTGCAAGCGAACGATCGACATCGTGGGTCAGACTGTTCTTCTCACTATAAAAACATTTTTATTTAAGACGAATTCGCTACAATTTTAAAATTTAAACTATCCATCCCTGAAACAAACTAAAGCATTATAACAAAGTTATAATATGATTGACTATACATAATAACAACAATATATGATTTTTTATCATCAATTTAAAAAAAATAAATATATATATATTTATGAATATGTACACATAAAAAAAAATAAACACACAAAATAAAAACAAAATATATGAGGAGTTCCATATCCTACTCTTTACGTTTATTATTATTATTTATTTGTGCATATGTATGTATTCCTGGCTGAGGATCAGGAATGCAGACTATGTCTAGACGGGGACGAGACGACGGAGCATGTACTGTGTGACTGCCCGGCGCTGGCATGGGCCAGGAGGAGGCACTTGGGGCATGGTAAAATGTGTGCGTCCCGAATCGGTGATATACCGGCAAAGGCCCTGGTTAGGTTCCTATGGGAAGCAGAGGGTATTTTGGCCAACTAAGGGGAGTGGGTACAATAGACCTAACCTGGTCGCGGTACCTGTCACTGTGGGGAAACCTCCCCGTTCTATCGTGGGAAAAAAATGTATTCTATAAAAAAAATGCAAATAATGGTCCATACTATGAAAGGTTGCTTTCAGAAAGTCTGAGTTTATTGGTGAGAGGGGAAGAGAATATGCTTTTCTTCTTTCCTCTCCAACCAGACTTGCTGAAAAAAAGACTTTCATAGTGTAAGTCCAGACTATATGTTATTCTAAACTTGGTTAAATTGTGATTTTTGGAAACTAAGTGAAGTTTAACACTTACATGTTTGATAAAATACTTTTTACATTGTAAAAAGTGTGAAAATGTTGGCAAAAATATCTGTAACTTTGTTTTTAAAATTGTTTAACCTTGCTGTTTTTTATTTATTTATGTATTTGTAATATCTTTTGTAGCATACAGAACGATGTTTTTTGTGTTTTTTTAATAAAATAACTAAAAAAAAATATACATTCCTTTTGCCATTACTAAAAACTTGTGCAATTTTTTTTTTATTAATTTAAAGTAATAATAATAATGAAAAGTGCATAAAATCTTACTTTATACCTAATTTAATGTATGGAGCACTTCAGGCTCATAAACTTTCTTTTACGTTTTTAAATTAAAAAAATAAGAACTTAGATTTTAAGTTTCTAAGAATGGTTAAATTTTAAATGAATTTTATAAAGCTAAATATCTAAAAAAAAAAATTCGTAAAATATTAAGATTTCATATCTACTTATGGTGTTTTCTTTTCTTCAAAAAATGTGCCTTTTTCTTAAAAAAAATTCAATTTGGTGTATTTTTCTTAAAAATTTTGCTCCCGAAAAGGGTGGCTTGTTTTATTCTAAAAAACTCATGGTTTTCGGGAGCAAAATTTTTAAGAAACAGACACCAAATTGCATTTTTTTTTTAAAGGCACATTTTTTGAAGAAAAAAAAACACCATTAAGTTGTTACGCCTTTTATTTTTAACTTTGTTAAAAAAAATCATGTGTAACTTTTCTTCAAATAAATAAATAAATAAAAATTTGTCAGGCTCGAGGCCAGCGTTTTTTTTTTTTTTGTAAATTAAAATTTCCTTTTTATTTGCTTCCAATATTTCGATCATCAAGGATTTCTTTTTCTCAAATTCAAGAACAATAAAATACAAAATTACATCATTGTTCAAATGTCTAATTTGAGACAACGTCGTGTGTAATTTCAGAATTCTTCATTGGCAGCACTGGATATTACAGAAAAGTAATGGGTAACCAAAGATAAATGTTGTTAATTTTCTACCTATAAAACCGATGAAATTTAAATAAAAAGGGTAAACTTACAATATTATTGAGAAAGTCATAATTCTAAGCCTAGTTCATTTTAAAACGCAACATTTCTATTGGGTTCATATCCAAACGAATTTATTTACTATGAATCGAATCAAAACGCAACAGTATTAAAAAAAATTCTGCCCGAATATATATTTTATTTAATTATTAAATTAATATGCATAACTTTCTGTTCTTATCGCACCATGGTGAAAGGTATGTAAAATTCGACCGAAATTGGCACTCTAAATTGTTTTCATATACCCAAAAAATTGTTAAAGTGGAATTGTTGCGTTTTGTTATGGACCTCCTCATATACATACGTAAAAATAAAAAAATAAAATTTATATTTGCTGGTATCAATTAAGAGAAATACTAAAAATGGTAAAGTGCAAGAGAGCCAGCTAAAAATGTTTGAAATCGACTAAAATCAAGTCACTTATGAAAAAAAAACGGTTGAATATTTTTTAGTTGTTTTCAACGCGTTGATCGGTTGAGATCAAGTTAAACTAATTCTTTCCCTAGACTGCCGCTCCCTCAACATATAGAACGAGACAGTCTATATTTAAGTATTGAAAAAAGTGTTGGTGGAAGTTGTGTTTATTATTGAGTAGTACAATAGAAATCTTTTTTATTAAAAAAAAAAGTGTAAAATAAAAGTAAAAATAAAATTAATTTATCGCGTGCTTTACTTTCCTTGTGTCATGATAAAAAGTGTGCAGCCCATATCAGTTACTGCAACAACAACTACAACACGAGCATCGAACAAATAATTGAGTAACAATACAATTGAAATTGAATTTGTTGTCTTATAAAAATTGTTAGTATTATTATGGTTTCTAAAGTTGCTTATTAAAATGTTTGTTTACTATTAAAATTTTTTTATTTATACATTAAGTTTTTTTTTCCTGTTCTAGCTTCTTATATTGTGTGTGATTTTTTTTTTAAATTCTACGTTTTATATAAACAACAAAATTAAAAATTTATTTCCAAAACATTAAGCGGTAAAAAACAAAAATAACAAAATACGAAAAAAAATAAAAATGCAAAACTTGTGTTTAAAAAAAACAGCCGTCCTGCTGTTTGTTGGCATAATTGTTGACCAGGTCTAGTGCACGCAATTTCTCGATTGGAGTATTAAATCGGTTACTTTATTTCAACCTTTTAAGTATGTATGGTTTTTCAATACATACTAGCTTTATACAAAAAAAAAAAAATATTTTCATTTACTCAGAAAAAAATAAAAACTTATTGCAATTAAAAATTTGTGATATTAATTTAAAATTTAATTAAATATACATCATCAACCAAATTAATAGTGAAGGATCAACCAAATTAAGTGAAGGACTAAAGTTTACATGCCACCTACATTTTACGACTTTTCGGAATTTGCATCGATATTGGAAAAAATTTGCTTTAATTTAATTGTCTTTAATAAATACTTTTATTTAAAACAAAAAAAACTTAATTCATAAACATAGAAAGCAATAATAAAAAAAATATAAAAGCAATTAAGGACAAATGTTTACTACAGTATAAGGAAAAGAAACAATATACAAAATTGAAAATTGCATTCAAAAAAATGCTAATTTTTTAAAACTTAATATTTAGTTGGTCCACCCTGAGCATCGATAACAGCTTGTAAACGTCGAGGCATTGAATTTACTTAATTTCCGGAGTTGTTTCTGACCCAGCTTAGTTTTCCAACTTCTACTGCTGCTTTTTTCTCTAAAAATTCCAGCTACACTCCTCGCCACATGAATAGGGGTCCAACTTTTAACAACTGCAATTCTCTCCGATGTTTGCAAACAATTATATGTGGTTTGTTTTGTCTATGTTTACTTGCTCTGAGATCAAATTTGTGTTCTGGAAAAGTCTTGTTATAATCTTTTTATATTTTGTTTTGTGATTGGCCAAAATTGTCTATAATTTGTACGTCACTTTATTAGGACATCCCGCTTTAACTTAAGTTTTCTTAAGCAAGCAAACAAGTACAATTGTTTTAATGCAAATTGAGTTATTTAAATAAATTTTTTTTTTCGTTTTTTTTTAATGGGTCGAAGAAAACCCTTAAAAGAATTAATCAAGAATTTGGATAACCGATCCACAAAATTGTTGAACGAATCAAAAGAAGCCGAAATGTGGTATCTAATTTTTTACGGAATAAGTCAAACTACGGAAAAAATATAAAAGGCCGTACTTACAGTGTACTTTTGTTAACTTTTCTCACGACTCGTTTTCACAAATTAAAGCTAAAACTGGTGTTTCGGCAAGCGTAAGATCAGTGCAGTGTTTAATTTCGAACAATTAAGCAGTCAAAAACACCACTTAACGATGCTCGAAAAATTATGCGCTTAGGTTTTTGCCGAACTCACATGATGTGGAATAACGAGTGGATCCGTGTCGTTTTTTCCGACGAAAAAGATTTAATTTAGAAGGGATGGGTTCAATTATTATTTTCACGATCTCCGAAAAGAGTAACATCAATTGTATGGTTTGCCTAGCTGTGTGGGAGGGGTTATGGTGTGGGGAGCCATATCCTATTAGGGTACCTGTGAGCTTAATGCACCATGCACTTTAATTGCAATATTGGAGTGCTACAAGAAGCGTTTCCTCACTTTCAGAACATTTTTGGAAGTTAACAGTGGAAATTGTAGCATGATAATGCAACTGGTCATAATGCCCAGAAGGTTAAGTCATGGCTACGCAATCAAATAGTTAATGCGCTCGATTGGCCCCCTTACTCGCCGGACCATCACATCATTGAAAATGTTTGGTGATGGCTAGTTCGTAAAGTGTATGGTTCTCGAAATCAGTATACTACCAAAAAGGAACTTATTAAAGGCATAAAGTGGCTTGGTCGACCATTTCGCTCGATTACATAAAATCATTAAATGATTCTATTCCCAATCGAATTTACGAAACAATCTGTAAAAATGGAGGCTTGTGAATTATTGAAAAGGCTTTAAAATGTAAAAATGTTCATGAAATGTCAATAAAATAATTTTTATTTCAAATTATACATAAACAGTTTTTTTATAGTAGCGTCCTTTTTATGCGACGCAAATCCTGAAGGTATTATTTTTTACTTGCTTTAAAAAAAAAAAAAAACTTGTGTACATATTGAACCAATAGTAGTATTTAATAACATCTAAATTACTTTTAAATATAAATAAAAGTCAAGTTCGTAACATGTTTTTTGTAGAATCTATAACATGTTGAAAAAATTGTGTTAAGTTGACCTATTCATGTGGCAGGGAGTGTATATTCCTAACGATTTGCAACAGCCATCGCTTCCATAAATGTTGTATTTACTCTCGTCAGTAAATAAAACTCGTTTCTAGAAGTTCGTATACCATAACATTGTGTGTTAGCAAACTCAAGACAGAATTTTCGTTTTTTGGAAGATTAAGGTGTTTTTACGTGCTCTACTCTACTTTTAAAGCCATAGCTATCGTTTTTGGTTGGATATTTTTTTTACCATTTTTTAATGTGTTTTTGAAGAAAATTTTTCGGATCCGCATTTACTTTAGGAATACTGCTTACATCGCGTCGTGACAGCTTTTTTTGCCCGATCAGATCTATTATGATTTTCAGTATTTCCATTTTTATTATATGTAGTTTCTATAGATGGTTTGTACTGTAGAACGACTTAATTTTACGGTTTTTTACAATTTTTCAATAACTTTTTTGCTCTTAAAATAGATTTATTTTAAAAGTTTTCACTGAAATAGTTAATTCTGGACAATCATCGATTTTAAATACATATCAATAATTTTTATAAATTTTATATACACCAATACCCCGGTTTGCGTCGTTTTCGAAGTTGCGTCTTTTTAAAATTTCTGTAATTTCGAAGTTGCGTCGTTTTTGTTTCCCGTCGCATGGCTTCGAAGTTGCGTCGCTAGTGCTTCGATTTGCGTCCTTAATATAAAAATGTTTGTATAAAGACTAAACAGAAAAAGGTGATTTCCCGTTTATGTCTAATGAAAATATGTATGTGAAGGTTGTCTGCTGATTGCAACTGGTTCCAAATTACATTTGCGTTAGTAAAGTTAAATTTAATTATTTTGCAGCAACGAGTCAAAAAAGCAAATAAGCTTAGAACAAAAACTGGGCATTTTGACGCGTTCTAAATCAGGTGAAAAGGCTGTTGATGTTGAAAAAACCCTTGAACTAGGCCCTTCTACAATAAAATCCATTTGCTGTTCCAGTGATGCTAATAAAATTAAGAAATTTGTTGAAGCAAGAACATCGTAACACCATAAACATGTTACAAAAATGAGAAAAAAATGGAGCCACTTCTTTCTATTTGGATTGAAGATCAAAATCAGCGATGAATGCCCTTAAAACAAAAGGTTATTCAAAAGAAAGCTTTAACATTATTTGAAGATCTGAAATAAAATTATCTTATAAAGTCTATCAAATTAAAATTTAGGAATCTCTGAACAAATTAAATGAAAATCAATACCAATGTATGGAAAATCGTGCTTCGGTTTGCGTTGATTCGCAATTAGCGCCGAAAAACGGGGTATTGGTGTAATGTTACTAATTTAAATATTTGTTATGACAAGAATGACTTTCGTTTTATATTGCTTAAGTTTTCCTAGAAGTAGTCACGTCACGTTGTATGTAAATAAATAGACTTTATTCTTTCTTAGAGCTTAACGCTTTTAATCTCCATATTAAGTTTTTCTTTTATATTTTTTCATTGTCGTGCCCAATTCCCTAAAATCATAAAATAGTAGGTTGCATGTAGACTTTGGTCCTTCACTGTACATTAAATTCATAAAGCTTTTTATTCTTAAGTTATTAAAATATTCCCAGTAAAAAATGGAGCTTACTGGTAAGCAGTTTTTCAACCTGCAAACAAGAGGCATGATTTTTATATGTCGAATTCCCACTAGTGGAAGCTAAACTATTTTTCTCCCTGCTAAAAAACAACTTGATTTATGGCTGATTGTGTAATAAAAAAAATGTAATTTTTATGTTCGGTAAGATTTCGGGAATAATCGTAAACACATTTAAAAATCATTGCAATACAACCTGCTTCCATGTAAGGGGTTAACAGAAGCACTTATAACTTTTTTGGTGAATTTTTCTTAAACATAATGATTTCAATTATTCGCTTTCAACCTGATTAACTTAAATTATAAATTCAATTCAATTGTTTTTGCTTCACTGCTGCTTCTAAAGGTTTTGTTTTGTTTGCCGGAATTTTTTTAAAATTTGATAAAAAAAAAAATAAAAATTTTATTTGCTGGTCACACTACGCACATTTATTTGCCCTTTTTGTTTGTTCTAACAGATATTAAATACCTTCAAATAAAAAAAGGGAAAACATGTTTGCCCTGTGTTCCCATATAAAAATATTTGCCTAAAAATAAATATTTGAACAAATAAAAATAATTAAAATTACTTTTCATTAAAACTAAAGCTACGGTCACACTTGTCAAATATTTGACGAAAAAAACGGAACCAACAAGCAAAATAAATAATTATTTCCTTTATTTCCAATATTTATTTTGATTATAATGCCACATCTTACAGAAAACTGTTTTTTGCAATGTCTAGCAGTATAATACGCTTTATTTTGTGATATTAGGAGTTTGTTAAATCTCACTAACTACTAACAAAAGTAGTGGTTACGCTTATTTGGTCAAATATTTAATAAGTGTGACCGTAGCTTAAAAATTAACATTTTGATGCAAAACATTAAAACTTTTATGGTTTTATGGTATAGAAGAGCGAGAACAGCAATTTCAAAAGTAAAAGTGGATCAAGATAACAAATAAAGGGATAAAGGCAATTTAGCGAAGTAATTTCCAGTCTTGTACAACTAAATTAACATAAATTATGAAACTAAAGCATTATTTGTTACGGTTTTAGACGCAAGCAATAAAGTGTTTTAGAGAGTGGATCTATTGTAAATTATAGACCGATCTTCACGAAATTTAGTTATATTATTTCTAGGCATATAAATTGAGTTTGTGCAAAATTAGTTTTTAGTTTTTGTAAATAAATAGTGATTTTTTCGAGAGGTTGTTTCCCATTTCGCTCCATAACTCTTTTCCTACTGAACCAAAAGTGATTTGATTGATTGCAACTCATTTGAGATTAAATTCATTTGAATTTCTAATTCTTTTTTTGAATTAATTCAAAATTTAGCTAACTCGTAAGGAATAAAAATAAAAAATGAATGATTCACTTACAGCTCTGGTATGGTATGTAATAGCCATTTTTTACCGGGATAACTACATTTTGGGCAAGTCGTTTTTAATTTAGACTTCGATATCTAAACTGCAACCACTCTGTTATTTTTGATTTCATTGAGATGATATCGAGCCTTTGCTGCAATAGAGTAATATCTTAATTTTGAATTTTCTAACACCTTACAATTTAATTCTCCTCTCAAGAGTTGAGTATATAACATATTTATATGAAATTTTTACACAATATGAAGAATCGATATGGCGATTTACTCAACATTTTTTGCCTGTGGGCGGCCCTATGTTCCTCTGGGAATTAAAGAATCAAATACATTAGCTCAAATATTTGGTTTTTTCAGTTATTACTCTATTGCAGCAAAGGCTCGATATGTAAATCGTTTAAAAGTGCTTCGAAGTATGTACGTATCAAAAGAATTATAATTACTACAAATGTTTTTTACTGGCTTCTAACGCAAAAAGTTTTATTTTTTAGAATTTTCACAAAAAAAAATTCACAAAAATGCTGTTATCTCTAAAACGTATCGATGTTACAGTACTATCAAGGGTCAATAATATGTTAGTATACTTTTTCACCTTTCATTAAGAGGACGTCATATTATTTTAGGTTTCAAAGCACTTAAGAACTTTAAAGTAGAAATTGGCAAATGTAAGTGATATATTCGGCAATTCCAAATCTTATATACCCTTCACCATGGTGCGATAATAAGAGAAAGTTATATAATTAGCGTTCTCTAGTATAGTAGATCAAAAGCATATTTTTAATAAAAGTTTACTTTAGAACTCTAAGGCCCGTTTTCAGAACTGACCGGTAGCTAAAAGTAGACTTTAACCGGCCTTATGAATAGTGTTCCATTATGAAAACTTTACTTTAACCTAAATTGAGCGATAAAGTAAATTAGGTAAGGCAAAAGTAAAGTTGTAATAATGGAACACTTTTTATACGACCGATAAAATCCTACCTTAATTTACTTTATCGCTCACTTTAGGTTAAAGTAAAGTTTTAATAATGTAAAATTTTTTAAAAGGCCGGTTAAAGTTTACTTTAAGGTATCGGAAAGTTGTGAAAACGGGCCTTAAAGTATGCTTTGTTTATGACTATAGTTATGGGCCTTTGAGACAGAATGAAGTCCAAGTTGCGATGAGACAACCCAAAGTGTATTCTTCGTTTTATAACCAAAACTAGTGTTGAAATCTTTCTGTTTCGGATTTCAATAAATAATATTCAAGATGAATATGATGTTAGGAAAGTATTAAGAAGAGATTTTTCCAAAATGGAGAAAAAATATTAACGAAATTTGATATTTATTATCCATAAAATCCCTAAAATAAATTAACCATAAATATCTTTTGTCTTTTTTGTTTTAAATGTTCACGGATTTTCGAGTAAGAAGAGAACTTGTACAAGTTTTCAGCAATAAATTATTTTATTTAAAACAGTACAAATAAAGAACATTAAATAAAATACAGAACAATTTAAAATTTTTACTAAAAACTGCTTCACACAGAACAAGGCTCTAAAATACAGTACTGTTCTGTTTATTACGAAACGGATGGTCACCGTAATTATAAACCTTTCCGGCAATGCGAAGCAAATGTATTGAGAGGAACTAGTGTTTGTCATGCTATAAAGTAAAAATCCTTCCGTCTTTATAATTACAATTAACAATTAATATAACTAGATTTTACTCTATACAAATAAAAATTTTGTATTCATTCATTTCATTCCCAAATAAATATGATATTTAAAAAAAAAAAGATAATAATGTATACGTCAGAAAAAGCTTTAAAGGTTATCTATTTAGTAGTATACAACTTTTAAAAATATTATGTCGAAGAAGTCTTGAGAAAATGGCTTTTATTAGAAAACTCCATGAAAATATTTCGTTGGTCTCATGTAAAAAGGGCCTAACACTAAAAACTCAATGTATATTTTACTTAAATATAAACATAAACATTCTAAAAGCTCTATATCTTGTTAACTAAATAAAAGCTTCTTGTCAAAAAAAAAAAATATTTACTAGGGTATTCATAATAATTACCACCTGATTGGTTAATTTCAAATTGGCATTTTTCGATTAACGATTAAACCGGGTAATTTCAGTCGATTAACCGATGTTATAAAATTTTTAATTTTTTGTAGTATTATACATAACTTATTTTTTGTGTTTTAAATTATTTGTTTCGTCTCATTTACAAAAGGTATTTGTTT
This sequence comes from Pollenia labialis, assembly GCA_949318255.1. NCBI lineage: Eukaryota > Metazoa > Arthropoda > Insecta > Diptera > Polleniidae > Pollenia > Pollenia labialis. The sequence continues at coordinate 113,864,945 of OX439141.1, forward strand.
AGAAAATATTTTTCATGCAAGCAAAGAAGGTGTTCAGTGATCTTCACTTTAACCCATTTTCCGCCGACCGGTGATTAAAATTACAAGCACTTTTACTCTTTTTTCAATGTTTTTTATCTTCATCATCGATCAACAGGAATGTGGCAAAAAATGGCTTAAATATTTGATTGCCAACAGCTTTTTTTGTTTCACGTACTTTTTATATGTGTGTGTTTAGTTATTTGTTTCTTCTCATAACAGTCTTTTAACAGAATTAACTGAAACAATTAGAAGTGTTAACAATTTAAAAAAAATTAAAACAGTACTCTAATGGAATAATGGAGTATTTTATATGTTAAGAGAAGTCCTGAAAAAGGACTGAGAAATTAGATATCCATCTACGATAAGTAAAAGAATTTTTTCCAAGTCAAGTTTTGTCAAAACGTAGGAAAATCATCGCTTTAACCCTAAACATTTAAACCAAATTACTTTTCTAAAAGATTATTTTATAAGACCTCATTTAACTATTGTAATAAGTAATAAAAATATCTCAGTCTATTTTTAATAAATACATGTTTTGCGGATTCACAAGATAGTTATAAAGTTATAAAGGCTTATGTCTTAACATAATTACAAGAAATATATATAGTCGGCTTAACATGCAAACCTGCTAAATCGACTTTTTAAGTAAATTGAGATTTTAAGGCCGTGTGGTAGAGAACGATACGCCTCGACCAGCATGTAGTTTTTCTTCTATTTAAGTCTTGAAGTGTGTAAAACTAACTATATTTTTAATTTTCTATCAAGCTGCAGATCGGAAAAATAAAATTTATTTGTCTGTCCTGTAAAATGTGCTGAAAGGGAGTAACATAGCAGGTTTGCATGTTAAGCCGACGATATGACTGTTTTGGGCTACCGCTTATAATTTAGATTTCTACTGTACAGTTATGACGAATCAATAAACACAGCATTAAAATTTAAAATTTTTATTTTGTTTGAAACACAACAATATTTATTTTAAACAATTATAAAATATTATTTAGGACATTATGACGACATGACTTGTTAGCACACCTTGGGAATCCCCCAATTATGTATTTGGGTGTTTCTCTGGTTATGCACGCGACATTTGTACGCGTTTTATTGTGTTTGAATATTAAAAAAATAGAAGTGGATTGGAATTTTAGAATGAATTCTAGAATCGTTACATTGTTTGTGATGAGTTCTTTCTAAAAAGTATATATAATAGTAAATTGAGCACTGGGTACCCAAATGCCATGCAATCAAAGTTGACTTACTCACGTGACAAAAATAGAAGTGCCTTTTAGGAACGTAAGAAAAAGTGCGAAAGTAAGTGAATTGTAGGAGGTTTTTATTTCGGAAAAAATGTTTTTATAAAGGTTAGTAATGGGCCTTTATAATCATGTTTTGTTCAAAAGCAACTATGCATGGGTTGGCGAAGAAAAAAATAAATTGTAAATTACGCACGTGGCATTACGCAGGTGACACTTTTTACCTTCATACATATTTTAGTAATTTTACATATATTTTCAGAAGTTTTTAACAAAAAAATTAAACTTTTATTCAAAAATTAAAAATAAAAAATAAAAATATACTACAAAATTAATCCAACTTAATTAAATCAATAAAAAAAATTATGCGGGCGCTTTGATTTTTTAAGTCACGGTGGACCATTTCAGAGAAATACCCATTTATTGAAAAAAGAATATTACATATTTATGAATTGTTTTTTTCATTGCCCGTTTTAGTTCAAGAATTGTTATGTTTGGTATATTATTGTTATTTTTTACTAATAAACTCCAAATAATAAATAATTAATACATTTTTATATATTGAAAATACTTAATTTATAAATAAAAACTTTATTAATCGGTTAACCGATCAAAAACAAAATTAACCGATTATTAACCGATTAACCCAAAACCTCGGTTATTTAATCAAGCGATTAACCGATTAAAGCAATATGTCGATTAAATGAATACCCTTATATGTACACAAACACATTCAAAGCTTTATTAAAAAAAGAAATTGTGATTTACATTTGTTTATCGAAAATTATTTCCAAAATATAAATCCATAAAATTTATTTTTAGAAAAAACACCAAGTTAAAATTTCAGAAAATTATTTAGAAAAGTCACATAATTTGTACTTAAGTGAGTGAAAAATTACACATTTTTCAATTCGTACCGTTTGCCTTTTCTAGGGAAGGTAAAAACGTTTGTATTTTCACTTTCGTTACTGCAACACACCTAAATATCTACTGTTATTTGTATAATTTTTCATTAATAAAAACAGTTCAAGTTTTTTTATTTATTTTACAATTAAAATATTGTAACACAAAAACTTCAAGGCTAAAAAAACTGATGCTTGTCGAGGGGACTAAAAAAAAAGACAAGGTATTCGCCGCGCCGTTTAAAAAGTATACATTTGAAACTCATTTAATGGCCTATTTAAAGTTACACCCTTGTAAAAAAAACGTAGAAAATCGTGTGATACTTAGGTTTTTGGTATATAGTATCTTCAGAATCAGATAATCAGAACATTACAAGCAACATTTTGTTTGTACTCACTAACCCTCCAGCATTTCTGAAAATTGGACTTTTGCAACTCGATTTGAAAAAAGCAAACATCACAAGGATGTATGTAGTTGAAATATTCTGCGAAAATATTTGCCATAAAATTCTACAATAGGTCTCCAAAAACACTTAAGTCGAAAATTCAACTTTTATACCAGAAATAAGCAAAAACTTAAAAGGTAGTTTAAGGGTTAGTTGGTAGAACATTAAGGGTATTATTAACTTCAGGTTTTTTTTGATTGCAAAAAAGAAAATATGGAAAATTACACTCATGCTGAAGTGAGCGGCTTTTATTATAAGTTGAAAGTGTAAAGTTGTACACATTGGACGTGTCAAAAAAAAGTTAACCAACCTGTCAATTAAATGTATATAATATACCTGTGCTGTGGGTTTCTAAAATAAAAAAGGATTATTAAATTTCCCCGAAATACAATTTTTCAAATTTCATTTTATCCACTTTTTGCATCTGTCCATTTTTTTCATCCGTTTTTCTTTTTGTTTTTAAGTTTTTTTTTTTAATATGTTTTTTTATTGAATTCATTTTTAATTTTTTTTTTTAACAACGTTTAACAAAAATTTAAATTTGGTGTAATAAAAATGAACCTCAAAGAATGTAAATTTTAGTGCTTTTTGTGAACAATATATTTCAATTAGACATTTATTAAGGGCCAACTCTTAAAGAATTGTAATTTTCCAATTTGATTTTTTACACTTGGTTAAAGGTTGTTTAAGTTGCAACTTTCAATGTTAAAGTATTTCCATGCGTTTTTTGTAATAAAAAGTTGAATTTTTCCAATCAAAGAAAACCTCAACTGAATATCCTTACTGTTATTTTGAAAAAATATATTTTTTTTGTACAGTGTAATTATTTAAAAATTTAATTACAATTCTTTAAAACAAAAAAATGTATTATCTAATTATTTCCATTATAAAACAAGTTTAGAATTTTGCTAAAGCCCCTAATTTGGAGTTTTCTAAATAGAAAAAACTTTTGGATGTCTGGTTGTACAGAGAGGTTTCGATGCGAAAAAAATTTATTGGTAATTTCCAAGAAAATTGTTTTAAAATTACTGCGACTTTTATTTAAAAAAATTTTAATTATTAATTTTGTATATATTTGTAACTAACTTCGTTCCGTTTTCCGCCTGCCAACACATACGTACATATAAGTATTGAGCACTCGATACTTTTGGCCAACCGAAATTCAGTTGTCCATTGAATAACAAGGAATGTTTAAATATTTATATTCCGACAACTAGACCAAATGCAATCTGTATACGAATTTTATCTAAAAGTGAAAAAGTACCAATTTTTCCCCGTTATAACATCTTAAAAGTACCCTATATTTTAATCCAGGCCAAATGCTTTCTTTGTACCAATTTTTTCGAAAAAAGTACTAAAGTTTAAAGAGTACCAAAAGTACCAGCTTTTCCTTATTTATTTAAAAATAGTTTATAACCTGTATGTATACCAAATTTTTCAAAAAGAGAAAAGTACCAATTGTTCCCGTTTTGCCCCTTAAAAATACCCTCTAATTTAATTTGCAACATATCAAATCTTTATAACAAATTTATCAAAAAGTGAAAGTACCAATTTTTTTTTATTTACCCCTTAAAAAAGTACCCTATATTTAAATTTAGGCATTTTCTGCTAACCGTCTACCAAATTTCATCCAAATCCATATAAAAATTCACATTTATAATATTAGTTGGATGTTACTTAAAGCAATTTATTTTATTCATTAAAGGTCAATTTTTATAAATATATTTAAATTTGTATGGTCATATGGAAAAGTAGCTTAAGTCGATATAAGGCAGAATGAATTACTTATTGGGGAGGTCACTGAAGTCCATACTCTTAAACGTTTGTTATCCGTTAGAAAAATCTTCTTTTTTTACAAAGCATTTAGCTTGAGTCTTTTCAAAAAATAATGGATTGAGCAAAACATATTGTGCACAAATAAAACCGTCATAAAACAACATATGTAAGTCTGGTTGCACACTATGAAAGATTTCTTTCAGAAAGTCTAAGTTTATTGGTGAGAGGGGAAGAGAACATGCTTTTCTTTGCTCCCCTCTCACCAATAAACTCATACTTTCTGAAAAAGAACTTTCATATTACGAACCCGCCCTAACTAACTTACCCCTATTTCGGTCGTCTAAAAAGTTTTCTATTATTACAAACTTTACTTTATCCTCAAGTGAGCGATCGTAAGTTTGTCGTATTTATGTCGTTTACGTCAATAGTAATACAAATTTCTTAAAACGGCTGGTTTTCGACTACAACACTCATAATAACGCCGAATATTCGGAACAAATAACACTTTTATGAAATCTAAGCTCATAAGATAACTTTTTTTTGGTAAGCTCATGACTGGCCATCGGTTTCAAATAGGGTGCGATCTCAAAAATTCTTTTTAAAATATTGTGGTGTATGAGTTTTACCGGTTTTGTTTTAAATGCAAATTTTATTAAGTTGTTAAAAATTCTGTTTGCAAAAAAACAATTTTTGATTTTTTATGACGTGCATATGCTTAACAATTTGTATGGCAAACTTTCGAGTTTATACTGCATATTATTTAATGCGCTTAAAACATTTTTTTAGCATATTTCTGTTATGCACATAACAGCTTTTTTCAGAAGTAGTATTTGTATTAGAGTGCTAAGTCGTTTTGCTTACTAAAAGTTGGTCATAGGACCAATAATTGAAAGTGTTACAAGAATCAGCACAAACACATAATACCATCTCTATTGTGGTGTGTGTATAAAAACAAACAAATTAATTTCAGTGTCAAAAAAATGTGTCATTAAAGTTTTTACGAATTTTTAGCATGAGTCAACAATTGTTCGATAAATTAAATACATGTTAAACATGTTAAATTATAAACCTAACAAAATATTTACACCAAAACTTTGAACGCTATCAAAAATCAATCAATGCTAGTAAGAAAGTATAGTCGGTTAAGTTCGACCTTTTTATGCTCTATAGCACAGTTTATAAAGACAAATTTTCTAGAGTTTAGCCTATTTGGGGCAAATGGGCAATCTAGAGTCGCCAAAACAAAATTATGTTATGAGGTTAAGATTAAGATGGCTTATAAACACTAAGACTATTTCGGAAAGAAGTTTGTACAGAGTCCATGTAAAATTATGGACCATTTTTAACCGGCTTAGTCCTTATGACAATTAAAACATATGTACTAAATTTTATCAAATTTATTAAAAATTGCCACCTGTATTTTGCGAAAAGTTCACATGGTCAGACAACTAGATAAAAATACGGACGTACAGAAATTGTTAGATCAACTCAGAAAATGATTCTGAGTCGATCGGTATACTAAAAGGTGGGTCCAATTTACAAATTAACTTTAGTGTTAGCACAAACGCATAATACCCTCTCCATTATTTTGGTGTGGGTATAATTATTATACATCCATGTTCTGAAAATCGAAATCGATTGCAATTGAAATCGATGCAGATTTCCAGTCCAATTGTTTTGAAAACTATCGTAGTTTTCCCAAATTTTAAGAGTAGTAGTTCTAATGCCAATTAACTGTACTCATAGTAACCAAAAAAAAATATTGTGCTTCAAGCGAAGCGGGTTTGTAAACTAGAAATGTAAGAGTTTCGCTTACCATCTCGCTTACGGAAGGCATGCATTTTATATGGTTAGTTCCCACTTAGAAGCAATACATTTTTAACACAAAAAGCGCTCTATGCAGCTCATACAAAAAGTGGTGAGTATAGCTATTAGATTTACCCACTGAATATTTTTTACAGTAATTTTTTAGTGTTCTTCCTTACAAACGTGCTTCGTAGTAAGGGAATGCCGTGGCACTTGATTTTTTTTTTTTTATACAACTTATTGAGAGTTCGTTCACTTACTTTACTGCATCTCTATATGTCTTATTGCGTAGCGCATTTTTACGCTCTTATTTTTTTAAATGTACCATTAGTGCTTCGCAAAATTATTAAATTTGTTATTGGGTATGAAGTATATAAAACAGAATATTTAAATGTACATACTTTAAACACTGGATCGTGTTCAAAGTTTGTTCGATTTTTATTTCACTCGAATTCGATTTCCATAACATGACTGATAAATTAGGCACGTTTTAAAACTTTTAAAATAATTACGTCAGAAAAACGTATGACTGAATTTATTTTATAATGGTGTGCAGATTATATTTTTATCGGCTTAAAACTTTTCTTCAGACTTATTTTTAATTTTAAAAACAATTTTTGAAGTTCATTGTACTTAAAAAAATATAGCACAAATAAATAATAAAGATAAACAAACAATGGCTATAATTATCGTTAAAGTATGTACAGAATTTTTCAACCTCTATAAAGTATTTTATTTTTATATCGTTATTAAAGTGTTAAAATCAATCAACAACCACGAACAAACAAAATGCACCATTTCCCTGTCAGGGTAAAAATTGATTTGAATTGTGCTTGACTTAAATTATAGAACTTTAGGAAAAAATCTTTAATTTATGGTAACTCTTTAACCTACCAGAGTTTCTGTATTTACTGCTCTAATTTTTCTTTCAAATGTTCCACATAAAATAGAAAAAATCGGTTTATGACTTTATCTAATCTACAGGTATAGGATTACAGATCTCATAAATAATCTTACTGCACTTTTATAAGCACATTCGGCTGGCTGCCAACAAAATCGCCCAAATATTCAACATGCTAATTTGGGAGATTTTGCATAGGAAATATCACAATATAATTATTAATTTTTAACATAGTTGAGAAACATTTTTGGGCGATTTTTCGTCCGGGTGCAAAGGGTTTCTCATAAATGGTATAACAAATAGCGGCTTCACTTAATAAAGCTCCTAAATTAGGCCTTGGCTATGCAGAAAATCTTTAGTTAGCTAGCTAGGATTTGAAAATTCGGAATTTAAAGTTTCATTCATATGATCCCAACCCAAATAAGTATGAAGGCTTAAAACTACTTTATAAGAATTACACAGTGTAACAAAATTGAACTTTTTGTGTGTTGATTGGAAGTTTGATGAAATCTTTTTTACTAATTTGAGGTCGCTGATTTCAAACTTAATCTCAGTTTTTCTCTATTAACTCGCATTTTTAAGTGTACCTGTCGAATTTTTGATTTTTTTTCCTAAAATTAAAAGTTCATAAAATCATAACTTCACTCCTCATGAAACGATTTTCAGAATTCTTCTATTTTTTAAAGATGTAATTGTTGGCTTCAAAATCAAAATTTTGCAAATCGATGAAAAATTGCTGAGTAATGGTTGTTTCCGAAAAAAAAATCCAAAAAATTACAATTATTTTTATTTTTAAAATCATGAAAAATCCAAAGTTTTATTACTTTCACATAAAGTCACATAACCTATGAACGCGATTCGATTTTATTCACAATTAAGTAAAGGTACCTCATTTTTCAAGTTAAGGAAAAAACGTCCATAACAGCAGCAAACACACACATATTTAAAAATTTTATTTTTGTATGGAAATCGCAATTTTTATCAAAAGTTGTGCACCGATTACAATGAAATAAAGCTCATTACATTCGAAATTTGTTAAGCTAACTGTTTTTATAACAACACTGTGATTTTTGTCGAAATTTAAGTTTTTATGAATTTTTAAATAAAAGTTTTTTTAAATGTTTTTTTTTTTAACTTCAACGATATCTCTGAAACTACATGGGCAAATTTAAAAACAATGTAAGCACGGCTTAAAGATAATATTGTACGAATTTTGATTTTTTTTTAAGTGAATATGGTGCACAGTTTTCAAGTAATTGCAATATAAGTATGGAGTTGAAGTGTTTTAGTTTTGGAAATATGGGTACATATATCTCTAAAAGTCGAGCCGCTAGAAAAAAAAAAAAGAATGCAGCTTTAAATTTAGCGTCCCAAATAACCTTAAAAACAACATTCAGTTGTTAATCAACAAAAACCTAGTTCCCTTGTATTACCAACTACAAATTTGAAAATAAAATTTGGATAATTTTTCACTATTTTTGGTCATTTTTCACCATTTTTGGATATAATTTCCCTTTTTTAATTTTTGGACTATTTTTGTTTATGTTGGGCCATTTTTGGTTCGTAAAATTTTTCATGTATTACTTTGGACGATTTTGCTGGCCGTCTATTTGAATAACATAAGTTTTATAAATATTTAATTATCGAATTTTTTGGGATCAAACTAAAATTGATCATGGCCTACATAAATAGATTTTGTTCATAGAACCTATTTTCACAGCTTTAACCCATATAAATCCTTTTCAAATTTAAATATCGATAGAGTCTTTATAACTATAGTTAAATCATTTTTACCTAAATAAATATTACTCGGAACTATCACTCAAATTGTATGATTCCATTAAAATGTTGAGGTTAACAGCTCTTAAATTTCCTATGGTAAACTTAACCGACTAATTTTCATATGGTATGCTTGGCCGACTAAATGTTTTTTAAGCAACTAAAAAATATGTTTTTTAAGCAACATTCAAGCATTTTAAAGACCAGAATCATCTCATCTGCTACCAAGCCAACCAGTGGAAATACGAACCCGAAAAAAAAAATTTCGGATGAAACTCTTAAAAAATAGTTTTATTTCGCTGTCAGAAAATAAAACTCTTTTAAGGAGTTTTATTTTTCCGTTTTCAGGAGTTTTAATTTTTCCGCTTAAAATAAAACTCACTTCGCCTTCAAAAATAAAACTCTTTTAAGGTGTCAATTTACATAAAATTAGTTTTATTTATGGATGGGAAAAATCAGCATTTTTTAAGAGTTTTATTCGACCTTTTATTTCTCACCTGAGGTTTATTTAATGACAGAAAAAATAAAACTCCTAAAGTAAGTTTTCTTTTATGACGGAAGAATAAAACTCTCTTTTCTCACCTGAGGTTTATTTAATGACAGAAAAAATAAAACTCCTTAAGTAAGTTTTCTTTTATGACGGAAGAATAAAACTCTCTTTTTAAGAGTTTAATTTGATCTTTTATTTTTACATTAAAAAATAACTGTTTTAGATAAATATTTTTGTTTTTTTTTTACAAAATAAATGTTAAAAAACAACTTTTTTATTTAAAACGATTGTGATCGATTTGACTCGCAATCTCTCTCGAAAATATTCCTTAAAGCCGTTTTACACTATCCCGCAAGTCTTAAATATTTTGAAAAAAGGCGGCCCTGATCTAATAACTGTTTGAAATTTATCAAAAAGCAATAAAAACTTATCATGTCGGGGTTGTATTTTCCCCCAAAATACGTAAGACTTACTTATGTGGTAGTGTAAAGTACCCATTACGTATATTAAAAAAACATAAATATTAATTAATATCGAGACAAAATTATAGAGAAAATTTTTTATTAACCTACAATATATGTATATTCCTAGGTTAAAGTAGTGTTTGAAAAAAAAATCACATAAAAATTTGTTTTCAATTCTTAAACCTCCAAACTTACTTGGGTACCAAATTAAATAAACAGATCAGAAAGTTTTTGTCAAAGGTATCAACTGCTTAAAATCTGAAATATTTTTTTTTTATGAAAAAAATAACAAAATGTTAGCAAAAATGTGAACAGCCTGGATAGTTTTACGTATTAAGTCGAGAACGGTGGTGTAAATTCTCTAATAGAAAAACATTTCTCCAAGTGCATTACATTATTATTTATAATACTAGATACGATTGTAAATATTTATTTTCTTGCACTTTTATCTTAAACCTCTAAATTACTAGCAACGTGCATGAGTTTATTACTTTCTATCGCTCAAATCAAGTAAAAATATTGTTCGTCCACTCTACGTAAAAACCATAATTGAATTGAATAAAATAAAATAAAACAAATTGTAGATTGAATGCAATTGAGTAGTTTATATAGGGGTTTAAACACGACACTAACAATTTTATAAATTATCGTGTTAAGTAAAAATGTATGCTCATATATTTAATATAATTTTCTAGTTATCTTTGAATTAATGGTCAAGTTTCTGAGTTTTCATGATCAAAAAATATAACAAAAAAACCTTAAACAGTGATGCCATTTAAGTATTTGCAATGGTAGATTTTGCGGCGGCAGGAAATAATATCCAAAAAAGAAAATTTAGTACATAAAACACCAAAAAATTAGGACATTTTTTTAGGCTGTGTTTTATTTTTAATTAAGGGTTCTTATAAAACAACACCCAAATTAAACAGCAGAATTAAATTATTTATTATTTAATTAAAAATGATTTTGGCCTTTATTTCAGTTTATTTGGGCTTTATTTCATTTTCTTTATATTATTTTTTTTTACAAAATTTTGGCTCTGCGAAATGTAATCCCAAAGTCGGCTATGCAGGGAAGTTTTAGTTAGAAAAGCCGGTGTTTGCATGGTTTTAAAAATGTCTGAACTAATTTCAATTTTTTTAACGTAATAACAAAGTTCAAAAAGTGCAATACCTAGCCCATAGTTTAATCTAGAATGGGGTTTCCGTTCTCCTGAAAATTTTAATATTTAGAGACACGCGGTTGCCCATGAAAACCACAGTCTTATCGAAAAAAAAATTGGCGAAATATTTAAATTTACATTTAAAACATTCTAAAAGAAGTTGTACGAAACAAAGAATTCTGTTGGCATCGTGAAAAAGGCAGTTATGATGTTTTGGAACTCGGCCCGTCTTAGCAACTTTCTGGCAACACTGACAACGAATTACAATATAAGAGAAATTGTAATAAAAAAGAAACTACTTGTTATAGGTCAACAAATATATAGATTGTTTTTCAATCTTATCACAACAAAAAATACCAAAAGAAAGTTCTTATCACATTTTGTTCGTTATTGTCTCTTTTTTAAACAACTAATCGTTTAAAACATAAATCGTGATAAAAAAAATTATAAATTAAATAAACAACAGTTACATAAAAACATATTTTTAAAATACATTATTATTTAATTTTTTTTTTTTGCTTTTCTTCATATAGTATGAATTAAACACTATCTGTATGGTAATTCAGTTGGAATAATTATTTAAAACTTAATGTTTTAAATTTATAATTGATTTAAAATAATAATGATCACTGTTTGAAATGTTACAATTACATACTACCAATTTTATTTCTATATCTACATATAATTTCTATTCTGTGAAATGCAAACGAAAAAATGTTGATAGAGTTGTACTCTGTTTATATTACGAAAAACATGCGAAATGTTTCTAGCAACATTTTTATTTTCCGTGCGAAACAGTGCAGCTCATATTATTTCGCACGGAATTTTAAGCAACAGCTAATCATTTTTTATAATATTTTATTTTGTATTTGTGAGGTGGGGTTTATAACAAGCGTTTCAAAAAGAAAAATGTTGAAAAGTGCAAAAATTAATAATAAAATAAAATTTTTTTTGCTTTTTACTATAGAAAATTATTAAAATAAAATTGTGTTACTTTTTTTAATGACAATTATCAAAACACATGGTTTTTGTCATAGACGAGGGTAGTGCACTAGTTTAAAATTATTGCAATAATTTTGTTGATGTTGAGTGATGAATTGAAAATTAGCAATCTCACTACACATATGTGATTGTAATGTTATAAAAAATAGTTTGATTTAAAAAAAGCAATCATCAGTTAATTACAGTTTTTTTCTTCACTTATTTGACTAAAAATGTTGCACACAATTTAAAATACAAAACTTGTGTTTTAATGATTAAATCCAAGAATTATTCTGTTATTGACTGGATTTTATTTTGTTTAATTTTCTTTGCTTATGCATATCATCGGCAAAATCAAAAACCATGCACGTACAAAATTAAATTTATATGTTTTCGTACAGCTTTTGATTGCAAGTTCAAATTTTGAACTACAAATTTGGATTGAGTGCAGATTTTATGCATACAATCACAGTTAGCGATAGTGAAAAAATTTTCAATACCAATTAATTTTTTTAGTGCCAGTGAATAAATACCAATCATCACTAAAGCTGGTAAAAAATTGTAAAAACTAATTTTTTGCAGTTTTATTAAGTAAGAGTGCAATGTTGATTTAAATCAACATTTAGTGCACTACCCCCAACTATGGTTTTCGGTTACCTTCAAAAATAATGTTGTATACTTGTAACTAATAAAAACGTTAAGTTTTTAAAAACCGCGAGATAGATAATATTGATACATGACAAAATTTTCGTGTGAAATAATCAATGTTGCTCAACATTTTTCGCAAGTTCGTACAGAGTACTTGGCTTAAGTTTCCATTGTAATATTTTAGTAAGGTGGCCTCAATATCACAACAATACAATAACAGGCAAAACATTAACAGTCAGCTGCTTTTCCAACTTGTATATAAATACCCTACAAGAAATGAATGAGCGAGTAGTCACATTTTTGATTTTGGTGTTAAGAAAATGATAGGAAGAAATGACCGAAATCAAGTTTACGGTTTTTTGTATTTAGTAGTGCTACCATACTTTTATCTTAATTGAATGAGACTTTTCAAATTATACTCAAAAAACCAATCTGTATTTAAATACGATTCAAGTTTTTAGGAAAATTAACTTAATATAGATTTAAATACAATCCTGAAAATTGGGCATAAGCCTAGTTTAACTAAGATCTCATAAACCAAGACATAGAAATCTAGACCCATTTTTTAGTACGACGGTTTCTAAATCGATCTAAAGACTTCCGTTTATCCGTCTGGGTGGTTGCCGGTCGATGAAAACCTAGTGCGCAAAGTACCGGTTGCAATTTTGTAGATAATTTGATATAATTTTATCTATTAAGGACGAACCCTATTGAAATTGCAACAACAATTTTATAAAATATTTTTGACTTTGTTTTTGCTTTTAATCTAATTTTTGGCTGTGTGTTGCGTTTTACACAATTAGCGCCGAAATAATTTCAAGATGAAAATATCTCAAAAAATTGGCAGTTTTGCCTACGACTGTTGGTGAGTTCGAAGCAGGGTACAATATTAAAAATTCACCTGTAAATTCTGTGGTGTATCGTCGGGCTCTACCGATTATAATTTTTGACTTATGCAAATAATTTTAAATGTTTTAATTTTTTTGTTTACAAAATTTGGGTTTTAGGGGCATATTTAAAAAAAAATAGGGCTTATTTTTAAGTTATTACGGCATATTTAATGCGCATTAAACACTTTTTTAGAGCATATTTTCGGTGTCCCTGTTTATCACATATGTTGATTGCAGGGTACATAGAAAGCCTGTTTAAAGTTCGATCTGGATTTTAACCGATAACTGGCATTCTTCTTAAGCAAATGCAATAAATAAGTAATAACATTTGTTTCACACAATTTTTTTCATATAATTTTTTACTGATAAAGAATTTTTGCAGAATCATTTATAAGAAATTTAGCTTTAAACATTAATCTGTTTTAATTTTATAAGACTATGGCTGATTTCCAAAATAAAAGTTGCAAAGCAACTCGATTTTTAAAATGCATTCTACAATGCCACCGTGTAGAATGTTACAATGTTATCTGCCCCAAAGTGCACTTATGTATCAAGTTACAGATGCGTACGCATCTGATGATAAATTTTTGACTTTGACTGCAAAGTACATATTATGTATAATGTGTTGGAACTTAGCCTATTACATACTTTGTTTATAAAAATTAGTCTTTATGTTATTTTTGACCTATTTCTCTTGTAAATACAAAATTTCAATCGTTTTAAGTACAAACATTTAAAATTTTAAGTTGAAATATATTTTATAATCTTTATGCCTAATCGCCGATGATAATAGTAAATAAAAAAATTTGTCTGAAAAAATACATGTGTACTTAGATTGTGTATTTTTAATCATTAATAAAAATATATGCATATTACATACATGCATATATTTATTTAATTATTTAAAATCAAATACCGGTTTAGAGTGTTGAATAGCAAGCACGTGAATACAGTCATAGAAATAAATATTTAAACATGAAAGAAAATTTTTAAAATTTCAGAAAGAACTCTAATATTTTTGTTGTTGCCAAAATTATTAAGAAAATCTAGTAAATGTAGTTTTAGACGACATGTATTTAGCAGTGTGCTTGTCAAAATTCCCACAACAAATTGAACACATGTCGTGTAAAAGCCAAAAAAAAAAATTGCTTCTGTAAATTTCAGCTCGAATTTGCAGCTTAAAATTTTTCAATTATAGAGTGTTTTATTTTAAACTGGCATACGACCGATCTCCCATCAGCTGTTTTGCAAGTAATTCTTTCGTGGCAGCAAATATACATTCATTCCTTTTATTTACGCATATTGTTTTAACCATATTTAATTAATTAACTCTGAAATATTTACAATTAAAAGTGAAAAGGAATATCAATGATATTTGTCAAATTTGATAGACATGTGTGTGCAATTATATATGGATTTTACATTTTACATCAATGCAAAATACATTTCGTCTTAAAGTACTTTAAGAACGCTATATGAAGCCGTCAGCGCAAAAGTGGTGTAAGAGTAAATTTTTCATACCCCGACTTATCTACGACAAATTCATTAAAACTGCGAAAATAAAATAAGAAACTAGTTTATCTATTGTTTTACCAATCACTAACTGAAAGCGTTGCAAAAGTTTGTGTTGCATTTATTTATTTTTGCTCTACTAATAATACAAAAGTAGCCATAAGCCACACAAATATGAAATAAATGTAATGTGGCTTCCATAGGGTATTCATTCGGTTAACCATTAATCGGTAAACCGGTTAATTACTACCCGATTACCTGACCTGTTAATTTAAAATTGGCTATTTTCGATTAACGATTAACCCGGTTAATTTTAGTCGATTAAATCTTTTCACAGAATTTTCCGAAACAATTAGAATTGTTAACAATTTTGAAAAATTAAAACCGGATTGTAATGGCAAAATGGAAGATTTTATATCTTTAGAGAAATCCTTGAAAAAGACTCGAGAAATAAGATATTCTGTATTATGGGTTGCTTTCGATTCTCCAACATCTTTGATAAGTAAAAAAACTATTTTTTTTGCTCGTTTTAGTCCAATACATAATTGTTTCGTTGGTTATGTTATTGTTTGTGTTTTGCTAATAAACTCCAAATAATAAATAATTTTTGCATTTTTATTATTTTAAATTCCTTAATTTATAACAAAACTTCATTAATCGTTTACCGATTATCAATAGCAAAAATAACCGATTATTAACCGATTAAACCAAAACCACGGTTAATTAATCGAGCGGTTAACCGATTAAAGCAAAAGCTCGATTAAATGAATACCCTAGGCTTTCACCACTTTTGAGCTGACAGCCTCATATTCGCTTGTGTCGCCGAATCCTTGTTACCCTCTACCCAGAGTTTTAATCATTTAGGAGTTGGTTTATATCGATTCTTTGATAATTTATTATAGTCCGGCCGAATGCTCGGGTTCAGTGTCGGAAAAAGCTATTTTTGGCGTTCGGTAAAATGTTCACTAAACACCGAAAAAAAAATTAACATGTCGTGGGTGGTGAATGATTTGAAGCATGGCACATTTTGGTCTAGGTTCAAAAGAACACAATTTCTTAATGATAACTTTATTGTTTTAGAAACACCCAAAGGCAAAAACATCACTCATCACCATTTTTAGAAGATTCAGAATCTTATGACAATATTGTTGATTTCATCAAGTTCAGCTATAATTAACTATCATTGATAACTTATTACTGTTTAAAATATATTAACTGGAATTTACAGTAATGGTAAGTTTAAACTGAGCTTGGTAAAATTGGCCCTAAGATTTTTAGTTTTAGAAACTCAAATCTACATGAACACTGGAATTCCAGTACATTTAAAAACCGTAAGCAGGGCGTACACTCTTCCAGCATACTAGCACAAACAAGTGAAGTGGAGCAGGGTTGTCAGATTGATTTTGACCTTTTTCGCCAAATTCAATGTCAGAAATCGCCAAAGCCTTTATTTTCATCTTTTTGACATTTAAATACATATTTTTTTTAATTATCAAAAATATTTTTTATAAATTCTAAAAAATAAATTTGTTCCGTATCGCTGAAATTTGCCAAAAATGCAATAAAAGTCGCCAGGATATAAATATGTATATTTTGTTTAATATTTATTTAGAACGAAGTAAAAATAGTTAGTGAATACAAAAAAGTACGATGTTTACTATAAAATAGTTTATATTAGTCTACTTAAAGCAAAAAAAAAAAGAATTTTTTAAAAAATATTAGATATGGGCATTTCCATTTTGACGTGTCGTGACATTTGTAATACAAAATGTAAAAAAATTAAATGAAGAAGTCAAATTTGTAAAAAAGGTTTTTATATATACAAAGTAATGAAGTAGCACTACATTCAGAAAAAACATTAAAGTTATCGACTGTAAGGATTTTCAGATATAAGCAAAAATCTGCGCTGACATGGCGTTAAAAAAACGGAAGTGGATTTTGACTTGCATTACAAAACTGAATAAGACTGCGAATTGAGCAAGATGTTTTGTATAAAACCTTTTTTAGTAAACTTTGGACTAATACAGATTTATTTTTCAAGCTATAAAATGTATAAATCTTTGCTCGTTTTAAGGTAAACATGGGCGTTTTCAGCGAAAAGACTAATTTGTTTAATGTAACGCCAGATTGCAAATAAGGCTGTATTTTAGGACCATGTTGTTCAATCGTTATCCCTTTTGTTACTATTTGTAGAGCTAGTTGCGCTTAACACCAAAATATAAAAAAGTAAACTATACATATACAATTTTTTAAGAAACAATTTAAAATACTTCTGGCGTTACGTTACAAAAAGTAGACTTTTCGCTGGAAATGCCCATATACATTTGCATATATGTAGTTGCAGTTTTATTATACATATATCTAAAACGCTTCGCCTGCAAGTCTCCCTACTATTTGTCTTCTTTTTTGGAATACATTGTGAGGGTATTTCAATTATTCAACGAAGTTACAAAAGAATAGCAACATGTACTATTCCCATTCATATAACTTATAACTCCTAATAACGCGTCTAGGAGTTCGTATTGCATTGTACTTCGAAGGCGAGTTTTAGTGGAGTTCATAGTTTCAACACTGGCATTTCTAGTTGTAATTTCCGTATATAAAGGACAACTAAAGTAAGTTCCTTAAAACTGTACGTACC
Organism: Pollenia labialis; assembly: GCA_949318255.1. Classification (NCBI taxonomy): domain Eukaryota; kingdom Metazoa; phylum Arthropoda; class Insecta; order Diptera; family Polleniidae; genus Pollenia; species Pollenia labialis. The sequence goes on from OX439141.1 coordinate 113,882,614, forward strand.
TGCCTTAACTAAATAATAAACTTATTTATCTTTCCAATTACTTAACCAACTCTGATTTTTTCCATTGTGTTTCATAAACGTCCAAAGGTGTGTTAGGATTCATAAAAATCTTTAAAATATCATTAACGACAGCGTATTTTATCTGGGATAATAAATTGCCACATACATATAATAAAAAAATGTTTATAGACTTAAAACATATTAATGTTTTAAGGAATTCTATTTATTGTTTTTTTCGAGAGCACTTTTAAGTATGAAAAAAAAATGTTCTAATAGATTTTCATGATTTTCATCAGCCATTTGAACATGCTTTCAAATACGTATCCTACATATAAATGCCTGAAATTTTAATATTATTTTTATGTACTGAATGTAACGAATTTTAAAACCAAATAGCTCATTAAAAATAGCCAACGGTTTTATAATTCGCCAAAAAACCGCCATGTAGCCAAATCAAAAATTAGGTTGCCAAACAAGTTTGAAAATCGCTACGTTTGGCAAGAAATCGCCACATCTGACAGCCCTGGTGTGGAGTCGTGCTCGAAACACATACCTACCACACAAGCATACTGATGCAAAATTCATTTTATTTAAAATTTTGTACGAATGAGTTTTTGCAACTAGTGCGTGTCGAATTTATTATTTTGAAAATAAAAATTAAACAAAATTCGTGTTTTTTATTGAACAGTCGTAATGAATAGTTTGTGTTAATAACGCTGTCACAGCTTTTCGACAAAGTCGTGACCAAATGTATCTGACACCTAATATCTATGTAAAAGTCCGCTGAATCCGAATATGAAGTCAGAATTGTCAAAAGTAGAACAGTTTTCGAAATATTCCAAAATAGCCGTTATTTGTGTTTTTAAAAATTCAAATATCTTCAAAAATATTAAACGGATTTTTTGGTAAAAGCTAATAAAATTACTAAAATAACCATGGAGCGTTTGTGAAGATTAGTCAAAAAATGAGAGAGTTGCAGTAGAAAAAAGTTCAAACTTCATGAAAAATTTTATGATTTTTTGCAATTTCGCTCTTTTTAAGTTATTTATTTTAAACTAAGCATTCAAAAATCTTAATGTTTCATACGATTGGTGCAAAAATGACAAAGTTACAGAAGATTTAGTGAATTAACCCACATAGCAATTCAACTGTTTTAAGCAGAGTACGAAAATAAACAGAACATTCACCCTATTTAAAATACGCCAAACACAATAAGGGTGATTATTTAGCGTTCGGCTCACACACCCAGGAACGATATCTATTTTTTAGTGTTTGTGTAGACGAACACAACCCTTAATACCATTCGTAACTATTTTCATGAATGAACCGAACATTAATAGTGTTATTTTTTTCGTTAAAAAAACAGAACAATTGTAGCGATACTGTACTGTACAAACATTATATTTTTATGTTCTATAATGTTTTTTTTTACATTGATAAAGAAATGAACAAACAAAACATTTTTTTAGCGATCAAGATTAAGCTTTAGCAAAACGAATTACAGAATACGGCCGCTGTTCTAAAAATCACTTTAATTCAAATCACATGTGCCTTTTAAAATCACACGTATGATATTGTTGTGTTCCGTTTTTGTGTTTTTAGGTGTGGTTTTCAATTGCCGAAAACCGACTTTCAGAAAAGAGAGGCTACTTTCTATTGCGCTGCGAAAGAAAATGGTAGCAAGTCCAGTGATTGGTACACTTTAATGCGTTTGAGCATTTGCCTTTCCCATATTTTTATTTTTTTCTATTGGCAAATCATCACTATTTATTTTATTTTAACTTTGAAATTTCAAATTTTTTTACATATTTTGACTATTCAGTACTGTCATTCGTTAGCTTTCGCATTGCATTAGGCAGGCCCCCAAGCCTGATATTTAAGTCGTTATGAGTAGCGAAGTTGATTTAGCGATGTCCGTCTGTTTGCATGTGCGTCTATTCGTGTGTGTGATAAGATGGGCTTTCCGAAGATCCTAGAAATTATGGGGACTCCGTAAAAGTTTCCCATTCGAATTCAGCCACATCGGTCCACAAATGGATGAGATATGAGCAAAAAAAAAACACGACTGAGCAATTCCACGCATAAGTTTACCATAAAGGCCATGTCAGATAAAACTTTTGCTTCGCGTTGCGTTAGAAATTCGCTTTGACATCCCAGATGAAATATTCATAATTTTACGAAACATGTCACATAAAGAACTTTTAACGTAGAGCGAAGCGAAAAGCCTGTGGAAATACCCATATATTACGAACAATTTAGTGCCTAATTTCAGTTACATGGTAGTTTGAAACTAATTTTCAAATTTTTGTTAACTTTTTTTAGATTTAAGTTTCAAATAATTTTTAAAACTTGTGTTAAATATGATTACGACGGTTTTTATTTTTGAAAACCAATGAAAATGAATATTGTAATTTAAATTTAAAAATAAAAATATTTATCTTGTTACAATGTGAAACCCTTAAGAACTTTCTCTAATTTTTTTAAATAATATTAAGTTCTTTCTGAAACTAGTCAAATTTGTTAGAGAAACTCTACAGCTGGAAATGCAAAATAATAAAATAAAAGTTCAAGTGTATGACACATACATACATATTATTTTTGTTGATAAAATACTTTTATTTAAAAAGCTTTAATAAAACAAATATCAAGTGTAAATTAAGAAATGTATCTATTTTCATTGTCGTGGAAATTAATGATTTCAATGAACTTGTTGTTTGAATTCAAGGACAAGCTAAAATTGTTTACGTTTTTTTTACAGCATATCCTCTGCCGACATGCAAAACAAGAAATACCCAAAAAAAATTTCCCAAAAATAAAAGAAAGGAAACTTGCTTCCAAGATAATTATTATGCACACAATATTGTCTTCAAAATATTTTTTAGCGTTTAAAAAGGCATGTACAAAGAGAATTAAAAAACTCTTCATAAAAGTTAAATTAGTTGTTTTATTATGGACAATATACATACATACATACATATAGAAGAAGTATAATGATGAAATTTTTTAATTAAAATGGAATTTTTTTTAAAGACCTTTATTTGGGTCATTTATTTTGGTGAAAAAAAAAACAGCGATCAGGAGCGGCTTATGCAGCATCAATGGAACGAAGGGGTAACTCTACACGGAAAGTTACTTCCCATACTTTTAATTAACTGCACGTCTATACCAGAGATAAATATTTCAAATTATGTTGCAACAATTTTTAGTTAATTTTCGTTGACAATTATTGCTCACATAAAACATCAAATTGGTTCTCAATTGAAAAAAAGAAGCAAAAAAGAATTTTAGAACATTGTTATTCATTACATTATGTTATTAAACATTTTTTGCATCGCCAACAAATTCTTGTATGATATAAAACACATCCGAATTGACTTTCTTCTTTTTTTTTGGTAGAAACCTATACCATCTTGAGGTACCCTTAGTTCCAATGATGAAAGATGCCTTCAATTGAACCTTGTAATAAAACGTCGGAATAAAAATTGATCTATGATATCAATCAGAGAATGACAACAAGTACCCATAAGAAAAATATGTATACATAGGTATTTACCCACGCTTTTCGTTATTGTGTATAATCATACATATTTATAACACAAATAATAAGAACAGCTATGGTTGTGCGTTGCAAAAAGTATGGTTATTACTTATACTTATGCACGGCAATATCTTCACGCAACCACATTCAGTAGACAAAAATACATGAATATTATGCAGCTCTGCAAACAGTTTCCATCGCCGGATCATCGCCCGCGAATTGCCGGCAAGATGTCTAACATCGCTGCGATGCATCGCGTGGAAGCTAAATGCGATCCTCTGGCGAAATGCGAAAACGTTCGCATGTGTCAACGACGTGTCAAGATCGTGTACCGCGATTCGCGTGGACATCGTGTACCGCGATTTGCGTGGACATCGCGTACCGCGATACGCGTGGTTGACACATGCGAACGTTTTTGCGATTCGCCAGAGGATTGGTGATGGAAATTGTTATATTATTTATATGAATTTCAATAAAACACCTTTCACAAATCACTTGCTCAATGGAATAACAATTTTGCTAATTGCCCTTGAAACAAAATATTTATTTTCCCGTTACCTTAACAAAACAACAAGAAAAAAAATTCTATCGAGTCATAAAAAAACACTGATGAATGCCGCTACTTGTGTGCGCTCGCATATTCATCGCCTAGTTGTATGGCGTAGGCGATGGTTAGCGATTCGTATTCCCTGAATGGGATCGCGTAATCATCGCCATACAAGCAATCGCCAAAAAATTTCAAAAATGTTTGAAGGGAGATGTTATTCAATACCCATGAATGTGTTTTGGTTATCTGCCATACATATAAAATATCCATGTTTAAAAAAATACCTTCAGTATTTTTGGCACTTCTGTGTAAAAATTAAAAAAAAAATGTTTAACAAAAATGTGCTTTGATCACTAGGCAGGTATTGGACTATGTACATATTATTTACATATGATACATAAAATAAGTTTGTCCGTAAAATCAGCAGTACCTATGTAAAACTACACATAAGCTATACATTTTTATAAAAAATAGGACCACGAGGGGTGGGAAGGGGCAATTTCTGCTCTCCGAAGCTATCTGATAGATTTTAATGAAATTTAAAAAAAAAAATAGATTCATATTTATATAGACACTTAAGCTATGCATTTTTTATAAAATAGGATAACGAGGGGAGATAGGGGCAATTTATGTCTCTCCAAAACTATCCAACAGATCTTAATAAAATTTAAAATAAAGATAGATCCATATTTATATAGACATATAAGCTAACTGCAAATATTATTGGACCACCTGATCCAATTTCATGAAATGGACTACTCCATGGACTGGTCCGATGTAATGCAAGCATGGACCATGTCATTGTTAAAAAGTGTTTGTAGTGAGACGACATGTCTTCGTTTTTTAACGACATGTTTTCGTTTTTAAACGAAGTTAAAACTAATCCTCTTGTGTACACAATGGAGTAGTTTTAAAACTACTCCTTTGTAGTAAAAAGATGGTTTATATGGTCCTGCCCTAGGACATCGCAATGTTAAATGGACCATGTTTTTTCCATACGTTTGGGTTACTTTTGGACTAGTCCTAGTCCCTTGTGGGCTACTCTTTACACGCGTGTTTGGACTGGTTGGTCCTATTATTTGCAGGGTTGTTGTGGGTGATGGTATGTATGTGTATGGTTTTGATCTCTACTGATGCATGTCCATTCATGTTTTATCAGTAATATTGAAAGAGTACTTAAAATGATACTTTTGTCATTCTCTGATATCAATTTGCCTTATTTCATGCAAGCGACTCATTAATTAATATAAAGAAATTGTTTTACAAAATGTAAATTCAGTTTGATGTCTGTATATATTTGCCTAGGCATTGATTTTGGTACTGTTTATATTCTAACTTTATCGTAAGACCAATATAAATATCCTTTGGGTAACTGATATACATAATATCAAGACGCCTTTGGATAATTGATATGCACACAATATCAATACGCCTAGCGCCACGTTGGAAGTTATGTCAATTGTTTTGATAAGTATATACAGTACATATTACTGATAAAACTAATCAGTTCTTTGTAAAATTTCTTCTCTTATTGTATACGCAAGTAATAGATTCAAATTACAAAAAAAAAAACTTCTTGACATGTTTGTGCTAGTGGTAGAAGAGGACCTTTGTAAATACTTGTGTTACGTTGTAGTTTACTGCCGCTTCGTTTTCCTTTTTGGAAATGGGATATCCTCCCTGCTGTTCAATGTTACCTGGATTATCTTTCGGCAAGGTGTCTGTAACCATGTTCTCCGTGGCATCTTCATCTTCAACTGCTAACATAAAACATACAGGGGTGTGCTGGAAATCGTAAACGTAAAACGCAAAAATTTGGAAGTTGTTTTTACACTTTTAATCTAATTTTTATTTTGGTTATAATATTCCGTTTGATAGCGAAATATTTGTATGATATTTGTCATTAAAATCTTTTATTACAGAAATCTTATTTAAAAATGACTTATAAAATTCTTGCGTTTTACGTTTCCGATTTCCAGCACACCCCTGATAAATCATTCAAAGAATCACTATCAGCACAAAATACAAGCGTTAAAACGTTTAAAACTCATCGAATATGAAAGTACGATTTAGTGTTAGTGCAATTTTTACAACTACAGTATGTCACAATTTTTCTATATGGATTCCGCCGCCGTACTCAGTTGAGTACAGTTGTACTTTTGTTACGATTACTTTTTAAATATTTACGCCAGACCAATTATTTTTTATTTATTTTATAAATACGAATGCTCACTTTTAAAAAAATAAATACAAAAGAAAGAAGCCATACAAATAAGGATAAAAAAATAGAAATATTTTTAGATATCTCAATACATTTATCTATCTATCTATCTACGAGAATGTTCAAACTATGTGAAAGTCACTCTTATGGTATACTTCACTTTTGAAATTAAAAGTAAGGCGGTTAGGCGCAGGGTGGAAATACCTACAATAGGTATTAAATATCTCTCAACTGAAAAACTATTAAAGGGAGAGTCTTCAAACCTGGTTAAAGCAGTGTAGCGAAGCGCACCGGGTTAAGCTAGTTTTATATAAATTATGGTCCATTTTGTGGAAAGTAATTTTTATATATGTATATGGGAGATGCACAAGGTGTGCTATCCAGTCATATCGTCATAATGTCCTAAATAATATTTTACAATTGTTTAAAAAAAATATTGTTGTGTTTCAAACAAATTAAAAATTGTAATGCTGTGTTCATTGATTCGTCATAATTATACTGTAGAAATCTAAATTATAAGTGGTTTCCCACAGCACACACGTATATTTCTTGTAATAACTTTTAGACATACAGTACTTTTCGCTTATAGTCCATTCCGCTTAAAGGCCAAAAACGGATATAAGCCAAAACTGTCATATTCACATGCAGATTTTTTCGAATTTCATACAAATTATTTGTCCTAAGGTCCATTTCGCATGTAGTCCATTTTCGTTTAAAAGCCACATTTTCTTAGCATACGAATATAATTCTTTATGCAAAAATGTTCGCTTATAGTCCACTCTGTTTTTAATATTTGTTTAATCAACTTGTAACATGTTTTTATTTACATTTCTGGTTATTTATATTTCATAACATGGTGTCTTCATCTGACCATTTTTGTTTTTATTGTATTATTTTTTGTTTTAACTATTTATTTAAATTAAATCAAAATTTGGTTATGTTTTAAATAAACTTTTGTTTTGTTTAAAAAAGAGCAGTTTTATTGAAGAAAATAATTTTTTTAAAGTCCAAAATGTGGATTATACACTTATAAGCCATTAAATGGCTTATAAAAAAAATCGGTTATAGTCCAAATTCGCTTATAGTCCACAAAAGTTGTGCAACTATAGTAGTGGACTATAAGCGAAAAGTACTGTATGACTTTACAACTTTATGACAACCTTGTAAATCCCCCAATAATAATTTTTTTAATTTTATTTTAATAAAATGCACGTTCTTTTTTAGCTTAAAACGTAAAAAATTCCTAAAACTTTTAAAATCTTAATATTGTTGATAAAAGTTAAGCTGTACTCAAACGAGTACAGCAGCGCCAAATGGGTTAAGGTCTAAATTCAGACAAAAATGTTCTGCAAGCAGCGTTGCCAAATGTGCAGATTTATTTGTGTCTTCCAGTTTTTTGATGTGCAAAACATTCTTGCGGATTTATACTTCAAAAAAACATTTTTTTTTAATCGATGCATATTTTTCAATTTCGAATAATACGAAGAAGCATTTATTCGAATGCAACAATTTTATAACTTGTAATCACTTATAAAAGCAACATTGTACATCATATTTAGTGAAAAAAGGTTGTGATCAAGGTATATTTACACAAGGTAGACTCCTTGCTACAACAAGTACAACATGACAAAAACAACATGCAATTTGTTTTTGTATTTTTACCCGAGAGTTCAAAAAAAGAGCAACACTGTGCCTTTAGAAACACAAAATAAAAACAGAAATAAAAAAAAACAAAACAACACGTGAAGGAAAATTATAAAAATTTTAAAATTGAAACATAAATCAAAATTTTTTTCACAATCTTTGTTTTTATTTTAAAATGTAAACAAACATGAAAATATGTAAACAAAAATGAAAAATGTTTGACATTTGGGGCTTAACTGGGGTAAACAGCTGACAAACATATGCGCCAACGAGTCTACCTTGTGTACTTGTACCATGGTTGTGATGGTTTAGAACAATTGTCGTATTTAAAAAAATAATTTATGCAATATTTTAAAAACCAGTATCATCAGCCAAGGCTGAGTAGATATTTTCTCAAACAAGAAAGAATAAAATATTTCTACTCTATGTTATGTGGAATTTTGCGGACTAAACCTTCTTAAAAAAATAATTTTAACTGCAAAAATTTCGTGTAGGTATATTTTTTTTTATATCGACAGCTCAATTCCCCTGACTTCGTTCACGTAAAATTTAGAGCAAGATTTGAAGAAAAGGGTTTATCCCATAACAAATTTATAAAACTGTTGTGTAGTTTTTTACATCTATTCTTATTTTATGTTAAAATATGTATGTTAATGTACGCTTTTATCTGTATTTATATCAAATTTATCAAATAGGAAAAAGTACTAAAGTACTAATTTTTCTCTCGATTTCACTCTACAAAAGTATCCTTTATTTGAATCTTGGTCATATGCTATCTGTCTGGCAAAATCAATCCAAATCCATTAAATGTTTCCGCGTGATTGACCCACAAAATAACAAACATACAAATTTTCACATTTATATGTTTTATGTATTAGTAGAATGTGTTTATGTATTTATATGGGCATTTCCATGAGAATGTCGACCACGACTCAAAAATTAGAGCGCTTGAAACTCTTTTTAAAATATGGTAAAAAGGTAAAAAAAAACACCAAACTTTACTATGCAGAGGTACTTATAGCTTAGTACAATTTGTAAAAAGCAAAAAGTACCATTTGGTGGGAAAAATACTCTTTTAGTTGAAGTTCAGTACTATTTCAAATACAGTCTTTAATCAATAAACCAAAATTATTTTAGTTTTTTTTACAATATTAATTTGTTAAGGCGATATATAGCGGTATAATAGACATTTATTCCGATTTTCGATACCGAAATAAAAATAATTCTATACGGAAACCGAAATAACAAATAAGTTAATGCCGATATTAATACAAAAAAAAACAAATTTTTAATTAACGATACCAAAATTGGTTTCGGTTGCCAAGCTTTTTTCCTAAAATTGTACAATCCGATTTAAGAAAAGTGAAGTGTTATTTTTGAGCATATTTTATTGTTTTTTTTTTTAAAGGCAATTTTGTGCACATTAAAACTTGCTCTGCTTACTACACTTTCATTCGATATACCACACTGTGGTATCTATTATATTGAAATGTAATACCGTGAAACATATAACAGCAATAAATTGTATATAAAATTAACGTTAATTCTATGGAATGATATTGATACTTTATCGAAGTTATTTATAATTTTCCTATTGGCAAAGCACTAATTTTTTTAAACCACAATTGTTTTAACAACTAATAACATGATCGCATGAATAGATTAACATTTAATATACTTATTAAAAACATGTAAAAATCGTCTTTTATTATAAAATGATACCTAAAAGAAAATTGATTGAATTATAGACGTAAGATTGTTAAAATCTTTTTTGCAAAACTAGATATAACGAGTTATTAATAACATGTAAAAAAATAGAAGTGAGTTTCAAGAAATATAACAAATTAAAAAATATCTACAACGGGGGCTTTATAAATAAATACATAATAAATAGAAATTGAAAAAAATTTGGGACAAAAATTAATTTAAATTTTATTGCAATTTAACCTTGCAAAATTTATTGAATGTTTCTTATCATTTATTATCATGAAATTATAGTACATTAGTACATATGGCGGTCAGAGGTTGCTAAAAGAGAAAAAATATGTTTTTTAATCATTATAAATATTTGCAATCAATAGTTTTGTTTTCCTCTTTCCTTTCTTAATACCTGACGTTTAAAAGAAAATGTTATTCAAGATTAAAAATGTTAAAATAAAAACATTTTAAAAGTTATTAATTTGATTAGTAAAAAGTACAGTTTGCTAATATGTAGGCACAGTGCCGGCAAAAAAAACAGCACCAGTGCCCAATTCTTTGTTTATTCTAGTGAAAAAAATATCTTAAGCGTATTATCTTAAATTAAGTATGCAATACTGTTATACCATGTATATTCGCTCTCTGAGCGTCTTTATTGTTTCGAAAAAATGTTAACGGTTCTTTTCCAATGATCAAAATTATAAAAAATACTCTGCATCAATGCAGGCAATAAAATAGCACAGTGACAAAAATTCTTGAAAAAAAAATATTAATAGTTGAAATAAAAAAAAAAAATCTGAAGGAAGATATTTGTTTTCTTTTAAATGAAATAATTCATCGCATATTTCATTATTTATTTTCATAGAAATGGGACGTGGAAAGCATTGTACACCTGAAAAACGTGCTAATATAAAAAAATGATTTCTGAGCACAAATCATTCTTAAATAAGAAACTTGATTGGGTGCTCCAATAAAATAATTGTAAATGCCATAAAACTAACTATAAAGTCGGAAACACGTAGTTGCAAGAAAGTTTTGCCACCATTAATGGTTTAGCGTTTAGTCAGACAATGCAAAATACCCCGTTTATGCCACCTACAGAAACTATTCGTCGGAGATTGCGAGACAACAACTTGAATGTCTGTTTTCTCAAAAAAGTGCCCCAGCTCACATGTAAGCATGTTGCAAAATGATTGGAGTTTGCTAGTACTCATTTGGAATGGCCAACTGAAAAGAAGAGAAATGTTTATTTAACAGATGATTCCGCGGTTGTTTTATTTGAATGAAAAGGATCGCGATCTAACGTCAAAAGACCCCTAATGCTGAATTCAATCCAAAATTTCCAACGAAAACCATTAAACATTGTGGTTCAAGCATTATGGTATGGGGTGCTTTTCCTACTATGGAGTAGGACCCATATATTGGATCACAACAATCATGGATAATCCACTTTACGTTAATATCCTTCAGGAAGTAATGCTACCATATGTTGCTAAGGAAATGCCGCTTGGTTGGATCTTCCAGAACAATGACCCGAAGCATACCAGCAAACTTACCAAAAAGTTGTTTCAAGACATTAAAATAAACGTGATAGAATGGCCAGCTCAGTTCCCAGATCTAAATCCAATCGAGAACTTATGGACAGATATAAAGAAGGGAGTATCCCAAATACAACCAACCAGTAACGATACCCTTTGGGCGGCTGTTAAGCAAATCTGGAACAGAATTTCAAAGAAGAGGTGCAAAAGATATTGCAGAGGTTATTGCAGAAGACATCATAAAAATTAAGAATTCAAAATCTTAATTTATTCTGAGTTCAAAGTATTTATTTTTTTGACTGAGTGTTTTTTATGTTGTTTTAAAAAAGTTAAAAATTTGATATTAAATAAAAAACCAAATTAATTGCTTGTTATTAAATATTGTTTGACAGTCCTGTAAGTATCTTATGACAAGTATTCAATGAAATCATTTTGACCTATTTATTTATATCTAACGAAGAATTTTTTTTATATCAGGTGCTATTTTTTTGACCGCAGCTGTATATGTGGAAGACATTACGTAAACTTATTTTGTTATGGGTTAGCTGCATAACATTTCTGGTGAGCTACTCTCTATTGCGAAATATGATGCGAAACGGGCAGTTATCGGTTTATACCAGAGATACTTATTACGACACATATTGCAGTAAATGTCAAAATTATTTTATCTTTAATGTAGACAGCAATTTTTTGTACATACAGTAATTTTCCGGTTTAACGAACCAGTACGTTGTCAGGCCAGTTCGTTAAACTGAAAAGTTCGTTATATGCCATACTTGTGTCTAGTATCCATGTTATGAATAAAAAAATAACTAGAACTGTATTATTTGGCGTTAATTTTGAAATATGTTTTCAGATCGTTTTCAAAATTTGTGCGATTTTAAATCCACTTCATTTCGATTTATAGAAAATGCCTGAATATAATCATTTTGGTAATAGGTGCAAAATCAACAAATTTTATGTTTGATTCTACGAATTTGGTGATTAATATCTATTTTTAATTTTTTCTGTGTACTCAATATTTTTTGTATATGTATGTATGTATGTATACCTGTACAAGATAATTTTATTTACCTTTGTAATATTAACTGAATTAAAAAACTTTTGTTTGTAACCCGCTTTTAAGGACGTTTTTAACAAAAATATATAAGAAGCATTTCGTCAGATCATTATTGGTAAGGCGCATATGCTAAAAAGCCGTGGTGGAGAAAAACGACAACGAAGGTTTACATGAACTTTTCTGACGATATACACTTACAATATTATTGTATATGTTATTCGCCATATTATTTCTATATTGTCCTATATTATTCAATAAGTGGCACAATGGTTTTAATAAAAATATGGCGCAACTCTTATTTAAAACAAAACATAAACTTTAAAGCAAAACAACATCGTACATTGTTGCCAACACATTTCAAAGAGTAATGCACTTCTTTTTGTTGTGCAATAAAAATCAAAAGGATTTTAATTAACTACTTTTTTTCTTACGGCAATGAAGGAACGCAAGAATGAAATTTCATTTGTACAAACGTTTTGTATAAGAAGAATTTGCTGCATTCGCCAACAGTGGCGTTAAGATCAAAACTATACTTAATAAACTTAATACATTATTGCTTAATATCTCCGATACCATTACAAATTTCGTGAAAAAGGTTTTGGATTTTAAAAGGGGGTATTCAAAATACTCAATAAACTCAATTTTTTTAAATATGGTCGGTAGTTCAAAACAATAATAAAATCGACATTCTATCTAAGACTTTAAATAAAACTCCGACGCACCTAAAAATCGATATCTCGAAAACTCCCGCGAATACCAGTCGCGATTGGCATCCATAATCCTGATGGACTTCTTTATGAACACACCTACATTGCGTCTTGAAAGTTTCTTAGGTTTTCCAGTTCTTGACTTTTTCTTTTAGATATGTATGTCATTTTTAAAGTTAAAACGTGTTTTAAAAATCGCTTCGCGCACTTAAATGGGAGAAAAGTTTGTAAAATAAGGTTAATGATGAAATCTAAAAGGTTTTCCCCATTTTTCTATCTCATTTTTTTGTTAATTTTAAAAGTTGGTAACGCTGATTACTCTGGGGAAAAATTCGATATCGATCGAAATAACAATACAGTGCAACTTCAATAGTTCGGACATGGCTTCTAAATGTCAGACAATTTAAAATCGAAAATTTTTTTTTTTTTGCAAGAACAAAAATTAAATGCCGTTGTTTTGCCGTTTTCATCTCACATGTTTTGTCATTCACATGTTGATTCACATTTTATACTGTCATTACTTAAGTTTCGGCTTTCCTTCGCAAGCGTGTTGCTTTGTTCTGGAAATCGAATTTAAGTGAAATTTTGAAAACTATCCTGTGTTTAAAGTTCATAAAAATATTCCCTTTTATAGACCTCAAACTTTGAGGAAAACTTATTTTTACAAGAATTAATTTTGAAATCAGGAAAAGCCACATTCATTTCTAAAAAAATGAATTTAAAATCTCAATCGATTTCAATTCCATGTGATTTCAATTTCCAGAACATGACTGGCAAACTTTCTATAATAAGCCCGGTAACGTTTGAAACAAAAAATAATGTATTAAACCATTTTAGGAAACAAAAAAGTTATGAAAAAGCAGAAAATCCAGAACACATGTGTTTGCAACAGATTCATCAGAAATTTTTAAAGGAAAGGCCAAATACTTGTATGTAAAGACGATGGGGAAGGGCGTGTTTTCAGCGAACTCAAGCTGGTAAAATAAAATAAATTAAAGTTAAAGTTTTAAAAAGAGTTAATTCATGTTTTAATTCTCTTAGATTATTTCAATAAATGTTACTACTATAGTCCGTCGATAATCCGACCGAGCCTAAAAGTATGTGTGTACGGATTGTCAAAGTTATACTGTACAATTTAAATTGTAATTTCGATCGATGTCGAATGCAATATGTAATTTGTAAAATATTAAAAATTTTTTAGTTTTTTTTCAGATATTCTTAATTAATAATGTTTTTAATAATAACATCAACAAAATTTTAGATACATATCATTATTAATTCTTCCAAAACTCAAAATACTAGGATGTATGTATATAACTACAATATGTATACAATAAAATTTAATCATTTTCTTTTAGTTAAAATAAACACTTTAATTATATGTAATTAGTAATTAAAAGTTATTACCTTTTCAGTAAATAAACACACATTTATAAAAAAATGACTACGAAAGAACAAAATGGTCACGTGGGGATGATTAAAAAACTAAGACGATCGGCATCGGCTAGCGAACATAATATGAGTGAATTGCGTAATCGCAAATCAACGCAGAATCTTTTCGATCAACATGGTACACCTATAGACCTCAAACAATTTCGTAAGGTTTTGGATAAAGAAGACAATGGTAACAACACAGAGAAAAAGGCTAGATATCGAAGGACACAGAGTGTAACCCGAGCGGAAGAGATAACAACCAAAGAACAAAAGCAACGTAAGGAACAACCAGATAAACCGTAAGTTAAACTTTTGACAAATATTTTAAACAACATTTATAAATGTGTATAAAAAAAGGTTTTGTTAACAGTTTAAATATTTTACAAAATTTACTTTTTCAGTTGCCATCGACCTAGAGATTCTTTATTTTCCTGGAGTTCTGGTTTTAGCAATTTTACCGGCTTAGTGAATTGGGGTTTCCTGCTGTTAACTATTGGTGGTTTTCGACTGTGTTTGGAAAACTTGTTGAAATATGGCATTAGAATAAATCCTATTGAATGGTTTTTCTTTTTAAGTGGCAAAAATAAAGGCGAAGGACATGCCTCATTATTTTTAATCCTATGTAAGTAAATTAGTTATATATTGTAATAAAATTTAAAATTTTTATTTCATTTATTGCAAAAAATTCATGTTAAGTTATTGTTTCAATTCAAAAAAAATATTTATTTTTAGATTCTATTGTTCATTTATCAATTTGCCTCATTGTGGAAAAGGGATTAGCCATGGTAAGTAACAAATGGTTTGTTGTTCGTATGTACAAAGGTTTATAAAAATCACCAGACCAGATCTCAAACTTTTTTACAGCTAAATTTGGCATAAGACAAGAAAAAAAATGTTAAAAAGGGTTTTTAAAAATGCTTAAAATAATGCTTAAATTTGTTCATTATTTTTAAGACCAGTTTATTTTTTATAGTTTAAAATTGGAGAGTTCAACTTATTTTTTTTTCAGTTTTTTTAATCTTTTTTAAATAGGGGTGTTTGTTTGTTGTTAAAGAAATCGCTTATTTTTGTCGAGATACCAAAATTTTTTGTGGAAATTTTTGTTGATGCAATACATCAGAATCAATGAAAAAGTAGATTTTTAATTTTTGGTTAGTAAGGGCCTTTTGCGTTTAAGGTAACGATATACATATGTAAATGCATTAGGGTGGTTTTAAGAATTTTGTTGAACCAGTTATCCCCTAGGATTGAAGATTAGTTAAAAACAATTCCAGAAATATTTTCTTTAATTTTTTGCCACGCTTCTGGATACTGCCCGTCGCCATTTGTAGTCTGATCAAAACATATTGCATATCGTTATTCATGGCTTGTCTATGGCTTCATTTTTGTGCGTTGGTGTTTTTTTTTAATTCGAAATCAAATTCTGGGCGTCATTTATGTCATTTCGGATCCCTCCCCTCAATGTTCAAAAAACCAGGCCGAACCCAATACAAAACCAAAAAAATTATATCAAAGTTGTTTCTAGAACTGTAATATTTGTTCCACGTCCCAAAATACAGCACCTTTTGTTTTTTATATACATATACCGCCGTTTTCAGCATCGGTTTTACAATGAATAAAATTAGAAGAAAAACGCAGTAAATCCCTATTATTTGTTTATACATAAGCTAATATCGGCTGTAGCACTACCCACTAAAAATGTACATGTCTCTTAAGGAGCGCACAACAGGCAAAAGCTGTATCTAGCGGAAGATTTTTTTCCCAGGTAAGAACTTCGAATGACAGTGAGTCTATTACAACAACCAACACCAATCTTGAAA
Organism: Pollenia labialis; assembly: GCA_949318255.1. Lineage (NCBI taxonomy): Eukaryota > Metazoa > Arthropoda > Insecta > Diptera > Polleniidae > Pollenia > Pollenia labialis. The sequence continues at coordinate 113,898,821 of OX439141.1, forward strand.
TCTTAAATTTCAACGTGAATTCTGTGTTTTGAAGTGCGTGTTCTTAAGTTTTTCGAAGGAATAAGAAGTTTTAATTTCAAGCAAACTACTTATATAACTCCCATCCCAATTAGAGTAGCTACAATAAAAGATTCGAATAAAGCATCTATTGATATTTTTATGAAAAGATAGTTCAGTCAAGGTGTTGAAAAATAAACCAAGTTATGCGATGATGGTATTTCAATATATCATGCATCATTAAAGATTGCAAAAACAAACAAATCGCTAAAACAGATCTTGAATAGTTTATTTTCAGTTTCTTAAATTATAATTTTGACTATTGCTATCTTCTAAAAATTTTACTTTTACGTTACGATCCTTTACCTCGTTCTCTTGGAAAAAGAACCAGACCCCAGACTGAACACGGTTGGCACATAAGATGGCTAACATTTCCAAGGGAACAAGGACGTAAGGTGGGATTCGTTACATAAATTTAATGCCTATTTCACGATGTCGAAAGAATTCTTTCTTTTGTACAACTACATTTAAAACCAAAACTTCTTCTAAAATTTATCATTAAAAATTAGTTTCAATAAAAATAATGAATAACCTTTAACATTTTCACGACAATCAGTTCTAAACACCGGATGTTGCAATTATGTATATTGGGAGTAGAGTAAACAAATTATGTTGTACACAAATAATTGTAAAATTGTAATTCGAAAGGGTGCAACTTAGCAATTAACTTGATCGAATTACAAATGTTCCAGGTTTCGTTATGTAGTCAGTTCGACAGAAACAAATAAATTTAAAACTTTTAATTTTAAAGCATCTTAAATCTATCATTTAGTTTCCAATAAAATATATTGAGATCAAAAATGTATTGTTTTTAAAGCTAAAACATTTTTAAATTTGTTTTTTACAAATATTTCCAAATGACTTACCTTTTTCCGTCGATCCCACTAAAAACTTGAATCTTGAAATCTCTTAAACATTATGGAATCTTGAATTTTAACAAATCTGAAATGTTTTAAGATATTTAATATATATTTCATAATGACACTTTTACAAAGTTGATAATAATAATAAGGAAATTTATGCCAAATATGAATCGACGGTTGAGTAGAAAAAGTTAACAAAATTTTGAAAAATAAAAAAAATTATATATAAAAACAGTAAATAAAAATTATAAAGTTAAACTTACACAAAAACATCGAACTTAAACTATACGTACTCCATATTGAGCGCAATATTTTTGCAAGGCCTGCTTGTGGTTATCTCCAATAGCGGACACCATTTGTTGAACTTCACCAGGTCGTGATTGAGACAATTTTGCCAAAGAATCGGCTAAAAATTTACGACCGTCTAAGACTTCAGCCAAAAAGTCTTGAGTTTTTGGTTGAGCAAAACTAAGTTGGGAAAATGCTGCCTGATAACCAGCAGTATCATCTGGTTCAACGAAATTATCACCTTCCAAAATGGTCTTATCCGGAGGAAGTTCAAAAAGCTCTACTAATGCTTGCAATAATCTGGACCAATTTTGATTGTAGGGTGGTGACAACATGGCAGGGCATTCACATAGTATTTTAGAAATGCCAACAGCTACAATTTTTCGCTCTAGTTCCATGGATACCTTGGCCATATCTGGAATGAATACACGATCGATAACCATGCCAAACATATTGGCTTGTATTTGATCGATAAGTTCCACCAAAGCGGGTGCACCTAATTTTGAAGTGTAGTAGCAGAAGAAAACAATAATACCCTTTACATATTTTGTAGTTTTTGATAATGATAAACGTTGGAATAATAAAGCAAATATTTGGCGCATGCTAGTCTGTAATTCGTTTAAAGGATAATAGGCCAATAGATTTTGGAGCAGATAGAATCCCTCATGATCGTTAGCCTTTGAAGCTATCATTTTTTGGAATATACCCAAAATTGCGTTCTGAAAAAGTAAAATTAAAGGTCTCAAAGTTTGTAAGCAAACAGATTTTATAAACAAACCAATTTCTCCATCGCCACAATTTGCGCCGAACCTTGTTTAATAAATGCACATAGTAGACGTATAAGGGGAGTGACATTACCCGATCTATCCCAGAGTGGTGGAGCTAACAAACAGGGAAATAGCGCCCAGTAAGGTTCGGGTATAGCTCCAGAACCTTCGCGTATTTCTAATAACAAAGACAACATTTGAAAAACATAAGGCATAAATTCCAAAATATCTTGCTGCAATATTCCCTGGAATACAGGAAACAAAACCTCTTCGAATGAACTAACAGCAGCAGCTTCGGTTTTGCAAACAATTCTGTTTTGAAAAAGAAATAAATTTAAAATATGTTTGTTAGTTAAAAAGTTTTAATTAACATACTTAATGGCCAACGAAATGGTTTCAAATAAATAATGATTGAAATGCGGCCTTGATGGATTTTTAGCTACCATCGTTAAAATCTCAGTTAAACGTGGCAAAGCTACACCCATGAATGGTAAAGAATGTTCTTGTAAAGATGAAAAACTTCTCATTATAGCTTTCATTACATATTCATTTTCATGTGAGCCGGGCAAAGCTAAAGTGGCAAATAAACCACCTAAAAGATCATTAGCGACAGAAGCTAAATGCTGGGGTCCAATACTAAAAAGGAAAATAGATTATTTAAGATTACATAAAAATATTTAATATTTACTTACAGTAAAGCATTTGCTGGATCTCTTAAAGTAAAAATTCTTTCTAAAGCACAGGCTGCATAACTATGGACCACAACACTTTCAGCGGGCAAGTGCCGTATTAAATGAGGCATAGCCGCCAAAAGAGTTTGTTGGCCCAATAAACTTCGAAATACCATCACAAATTTAAGTGCCGCCGATTTAAGAACAGGAAGTTCATTTACTAAAAATAAATAATTTTTTTTATAGGAAATTGATATGAAAATAACTATAATTTACTATTCGGTCTCTCCAACTCTGGCACAATTTGTTGAGCACAAAACTCTGGCAAAGGTACCAACTCGGACGCTTGTGTAACTCCATGTTTCTGTGTTCCACCTCGTGAAGCAAATGATGTAACCAAATAAATGGCGGTATCCTTTGCACGCCAATTAGCAGCAGGATTTTCTTTGTATTTATTCAATAAAATTTGCAAATATTGTCCAAAAATACCAAAAATCTTAGCTTCGAAATTTTGCGAAAGAGTTTTCACTAAATCGCAAGCAGCCCGACGTCGTGTATCAATGTCAGAACCCTCAATATCACGGCGTATATACTCTTCAGGACTATCTTCAAAAAGCTCTTCATCCGATTGGCGGAAATCTAAATTGGGTATTACAACCTTTTCACAAATATTCGCTAAGATCTCTGGGTTTTCAAAAATTTTACGATACTGAGAACGTTCAGCCACCACAGACAAGAATTGCAAAGCATTAGAGACTAACTAAAATCGATTATCAATTAGCTGTTGTAAAAAAAAAATATAACCCAAAATCTTACCGCATCATATTTTGTTTGCATGCCAGTTTTGACCAGTAATTCCCACACAGCAGTTACAAATGTTTCCATATAGGGTGCAAATTCTTCATCGTATTTCTGAGCATACATGCCAATATTTTCACACACTTGCGAACGTAAATGTTCCAACACCCCCGCATCCTCATCATCTCCAGTATGCAAACAGGGTACATCTACGGTCAAAAGCTCATGGAAAGCTTTCATCCAAGTAGCCATATTATCTTCGAAAAATTCGGGCAAATCTTGTGAATTTAACGAAAAAAATACTTTGCACACTAAAACTAATGAACCATAGATAACTTTTAACGCCTCTGTGTTGTTTTCGTGTACTTTAGTAAGTTGCATAGTTGCCAAGAGTAAATCAGTCAATGGTTTTGCCATTCGGTCCAAAACTAATTTGATTTCTTCCCATAAATTTTGTGATTTAAATTCATAACGATAACGTTTGAATAGAGAGTGTGCTGTTTGTAAAACCCCATTTATAACATTGAAATCGCCGGTAGCAAATTTTTCAACCATTTCATCGATGAGTTGTGGCCATTTTTTCGGAAAATCATATTTTCCAATAATACTAACAGCATCACTAAGTTGTTTTTGTAGAGCTGGAGGAGAACGCAACATAAGCGTGACAATCAAGGTTTTGATGGTGTTACGATCATCAATGTGGATTTTATCGGGAATTTCAGAGTCCTAAGGGCAGAAAAAATAAACTGGTTTGTACTATGTATACTAAATGGAAACTTAAAACAACTTTTTATTACTACTAATAAAAAATCATTCAAATTGCTGTCAAATTTTAAGATCTTTGTTAACACTATGTAGTGATGTTGCGATTATTCGCATTCTAAATGCCGAGTATTTGGTTATTTTATGGCAGTCGTATTCGCCAAATTCAAGCGAATATTTTGAAAATATATTCTAAAAAAATGTAAAAAATTAAAAAAAAAACACTAAAACAAAAAAATATTCATCCTTGTTGTTTAAAATACGCCAAACACAATAAGGGTAATTAACTTTTAATAATTTGTTTAAAAAAACCTTTGTCTTTAATGCAAACTAAAATCTTTTTAAGTAAAGCAAAAAACAAACAAACATTAGCTGTATTGTGCAGTCGCAAAAAGAATTAATGAAAATAACCCAAGTTGATGTCTAATTATTGTAGGAAAATTGATTTTCCCGTAAAAAATTAAATTTTTCTAACGAAAATATCACGAAAACCAATTGGAATTGTTTTCCCGTCTCTGGCGCAATTGTAGCTGAAGACTTGTAGAAAAAAAAATTAAAACAAAGTAACCCGAAAAAGCTGAGCCTTAAAATTTCTAAAATATTCAAAAATTACACTTTTTATATCTTTTTTAACCACTTTTCGCCCATCCACACGAGAATGAGTTTGCCCTCGATGACTTCACGAAAGGTCACAGTTTGCATTAGTTTAAAAGCCATTATTAAACACTTTGAAAAAGAAAGTTAAGGAAATAGAGAAAAAACCTGTAGTATATATGTGAAAAACCACCGACATAGATGGCTGCAGCATCTGCAGAGTAAAAACGCAAAAAGAGTGAGAAAAACGAAATCTAAAAGTATGTATGTAAGTATAAGTATGCAAGCCGAATGAAGTTATCTTTATAACTTCAGATGAAGTATGTATATAATCTCTCATCGTGTAGAATAATTGGCATTATTTGTAGCCTTAATCTACTTTAGTGAACACTTCGGCTGCACAAAAGTGCGGTGAATATTGGCGCAGATACTAGTATTGGCAAATATTAAAAATTAATATTTGTAACATCACTTGTTCAAACCTATCAAATATTTGACCACCTACACGTTACCACTTGTTTTATAAAAAAAATTTTGTTTTTAAAAACGTTTGATAGATCCAACTTCATTTAACAGTTTCTAAATAGCATTATACAATTATATTCCTTCGGTCTACAACTCGAAAACTATACGTTTCCGAGACTTTTTCTATATATGGGCATTTCCAGCGAAAAGTCTACTTTTTGTCACGTAACGCCAGAAGTATTTTAAATTGTTTCTCAAAAAATTTTATATGTATCGTTTACTTTTTTATATTTTGGTGTAAAGCGCAACAAGCTCTACATTAAGTAACAAAAGGGATAACGATTGAACAACATGGTCCGAAAATACAACCTTATTTGCAATCTGGCGTTACATTAAAAAAAGTAGACTTTTAGATGAAAATTCCCATATTTACCTTAAAACGAGCAAAGATTTTTAAATTTGATAGCTTGAAAAATAAATCTATATAAGTTGTAAGTTTACTAAAAAGGTTTTGTACAAAACTTCTTGCTCAATTCGCAGTATTTTTCAGTTTTGTAATGCAATCAAAACCCACTTCCGTTTTTTTAACGTCAGGGCAGATTTTTGCTTATAACTGCAAATCCTTAGCGTCGATTACTGTAATTTTTTTTCTGAATGTAGAGCTACTTCATTACTTTGTATATATAAAAACCCTTTTTACGAATTTGACTTCGTCATTTAATTTTTTTACATTTTGTGCTACAAATATCACTACACGTCAAAATGGAAATGCCCATATGTATGTATGTACAATGTGATTTGGTTGGATTTGGTCCGTGTTTTTGCAAAAAAAGAATTAATTTTTCCAACAAACAAATCTACAAAAAAAAATTTTACAAAAACATTAATTTTTCGTAAAAACTTTTTTTAATTTAATGGGTGGTTGAAAGAAAAGTGAATTCATATAAGGTGGCCTCGTCGGTGAATTCAAAGCAAGACTCAATTCGCCTGGTACAACTTTACCAAACTGTCAAATAAATCTAACTAAAAACACAAAGGAAATATGCAAAAAAGTGATACAATCTTCGTTTGAAAAGCATTTCTTATTGTTTGCCAAATTTTATTTGATTATTTTCACTTGTACAATCTTTCAATTTTAAGAATTTTAACATGAAGACGTAAACAATTTTTGACACTTGGGGTTTGAATAGCCAAATCGCGTTTGCACAACTTATGACGTAAGATAACGAGACCACCTAGTATTCAATTCGCCTTGGTTAAACGTTTAAAGTGTAATGGCGGAAATTGCACACTAAAAACATTTACAACTGCCCTACAAACCACTAAAAACACCAATTTCTGCAAATTATTTGCAACATCTATCTATAAGTTTAATGCTTGCTTACTAACCTCGTTTATTGCCCAATTACGTTTAACATAATTTTTGAAAGCGATGGAACCAGCCACTCGTATTGTCATGTCCACATCAGCCTTGTCGATTAAATTCAATAACAGAACCGCATAATTGCGTTGAGTTTCTGTAGATTCTAGCAACTTCTCAGCTAGAATGCAGATAAGAGAAATGTAAAAATAATAAATTTCTATTTATTTCGAGGTTATGGTCAATTATAAGCTCGAAATATACATAAATAGAAATGAAAACAAGTAAGAAAGTATAGTCGTTCAAGCATGGTCATATCGCTCATTTGCTGCAAGACCGGTATAAATCAAAAAATACAATTTTGGAGTTAGTGATGCAGAATTGTTCGCTATGTTTTTCTTTATATTGTGTACCTATAAAATTCATCTTTATATCTTTTATACTTTCCCCATTTGAAGAGAATGTATCGTTAATTTTCCTAAGTGATTGGAGAAAATCAAATACTTTAAACGCGTTTATCTCGAAATGGATTTTTTTGACATATGCCGGTCTTGCAGCAAATGAGCGATATGATACCCCACACCATAGTATATAAAAACAATTTTTGCTAGTGTACCCTATTTGGGACCTATGGGCAATCATGGACCCGCCCAAACAATATTATGCTATGAGGTTAAGATTCATGTAAAAATGTCATAACACAGTAGCTATCGTAAAAGTTATTATCGCCAATTTTTATGGTAATATGTACCAATATTTAAAAGGAAGTTATGGCATTAACAGCTATTTTCGCGAGTAGTATTTGTATTGGAGCTATGTTTAAAAATTAACCGGTTCCAATTAAATTTGATAAATTGATTTTGATTGCAATTAAATAAGTTTGGACCAAATTAAATCTAAATACCAACATCGGGCATGTTCTAGAAATCGAAATGAAGTGAAATTAAAATCGAACGAGATTTTGACCTTTTTTTATCAGTGGTTCTTGTAATGATAATTGGTTCTCAAAGTATGAAGTATATAAAAGGGAATATTATTATAAACTTTCTTTACATTATATTTCAAAATGTTTACGATGTTAGGTAGGTAGGTAGGTAGAAAGGCTGGTGTGAAGTTTCCTCCACACCTTCACCCAGAGAACAATATGGTCCATTGCGATGCCTTAATTAGGATAGATAAGGTGAAAAGGAAAAGGTAGATGAAAAAGAGAATGACAGCCCGAGAATAAGAAAATAGATATAGAAATAAAGCAAAGACCAAACCAAAAATTCACACTACCATGTTAAATCCACTTCATTTCGATTTGTAGAACATGCCCGAATAACATGGTTTATGGGCACAAAGGCCCTTTTCCGAAAGATGCTTGGTCTGAAGTGCACTTTACGGGGCGTACGAAAAAAAAATAAAAAAAATATGCTACCCGATTCAGAATAAAAAAAGAAAAAACCATAATTAAAATTTAAGGGGCTGAGGCCCGTGGGGCCCCCTGGACCCAAAAAACTGCCCCGCCCACTTTGTGATATGTGTGGGTACTCAAATTAAAGGTAATTTGCTCATGATTGCAAATATGTATTTTGTTTTAGTGTTCGCATATTATTTTCCTCTCTAGGTTAATTTAAGCTTTAGTTAGCGAAGCTGGTATTGTCATACCACAGAGGAGAAAATCCTTGCAACCGGCCGAAGGCCGGCTATGCAGAGAATCTTTAGTTAGCGAAGCCGGTATTTGTTATACCATCCTTGCGCCCGGCCGAAGGCCGGCTACGCAGAAAAGAATTCTTTAGCACATCGAAAATGGCTATTAGTTACAAAAAAATTAAAATTTTTTTTTTTTTTAAAATCGAACAGAAAACATTCCACTAAGTGGGCGGGCAGTTTTTTGGATCCAGGGGGGTCCACGGGCCTCAGCCCCCTTATATTTTAATTTTGGTTTTTCCGTTTTAAATTTCAGAGAATTCAAATATTTTTTTATTTTTTTTTCGTACGCCCCGCCCCGTAAACTGCACTTTTGCCGAGGCTTGTATGGGGGCTACGTGAAATTATGGACCGATTAGCTAGGGCCATGTACCTAAATTTTATCAAATTATCTCCAAAATTGCGAACTGTACTTTGCGCACAAGGTTTACATGGATAGCTAGCCGGACGGAGATCGTTAATTCGTCTCAGAAAGTGATTTTGAGACAAGCGGTATACTTATAGGTGGGTCTAGGACCAATATTTTAAGGTGTTAGAAATATCAGGGCAAATGCATAATACGCTATCCACTATTGTGGTGTGGGTATAATTATGGATGGTCGAATTTATAAATTAGTAATTTTCTTTTAAAAATGTCGGTCGTCCATAATAAAAACTTACCCGGTCTTCTAACATTTGGATCAGGACTCAAAGTTTGTTGCAAATAGCCGGCTAACAATTGCAAATTTTCATTATTTACTTCCATTATGAAATTCTGGGTTGCTTTAATTTCAACTTGCTATTATACAAAAAGTATTAATTTTGTGTTTATTAACTATTTCCAAATACTTTGGTAATCAATAAAATAAAAGTTTTTTAAGAATTTATGGCAAATTTTTCTTGTTGAAAATGTTTCTTTTAATATATTTTACACAGCGTTTTCTTAGAACGGAACAATACACATGTAAACGAGAGAGAATTGCAAATGAAAAAAAATCCGTTTGATTAGTACATTAAAATGCAACTCTTTAGTAAAGCCCTTTTGCGCAAAACACACAAGCTGGGCAGCACTTTTACAGTACAACGTTGCCATACTAGCAGCGCGTCAGCTTTTCAGATTTTTTAATGAAAATGACACAACAGTGGGGCAGAGCTTATATAAACTAAGCTTAATATTTGCAAATAAATTTTATGTATTTCAACCATTTTTATTATTATGAGTAGACTAGTATACTAGGGTTAAATTCAATTTCTATTATTTGTAGGCGTTCAAAAATCTCTTAACGTATTTAAAAACATATAAACTTAAAATTTAGTTAAAAATAAAAAAAATTAATTGCCATCTAGAATGTTTTGTACGTCGCTCTCTAAGATGTATGTATTATTTGCTTGGGATTTCGCACTAATACGGACAATTTTAAAGAATTTATATTTTTTAATTTCAATCTAAGTAATATAAAAACCCTAGGAGGCCAAAAAATACCCTACAAGAAATTGCTGATGTAAACTAACACATACAAAACTTATAAACTTACACACTTGCAATTTTGTATTAAATTCACGCATGTATGTACATATATTAAAGTTCACAAGTACGAGTGGGAAAAAATGTCACACATACACGAATGTTTACATCAGTTTTTTCATATTGTCCTTAATAAAATGATAAATCTGATGTATAAAAACATCAGCAATGCCCATCAAATGATTTTCATTGTTCTTGTAGGGTATAGGTATATTACAATTGAAACAATTATTACACTAAATCAATCTTTATAAGCACATTATTGATCTATTAGTTATTAACTGATTTAAATACATTAACTGTCTATGAATTTTATATAACAGTGTAATTTTTAATTTTCTTCTAGGAAATAATTACGGAAGGGATCGGCATGTTTATACAAGTGACTAATATAATTGTAGTTGTTGTCTTGCCAGTTGTAATAATGCATTTGAAGGGTAATCTTTTCAGCTTAAGTAAGAAACTTATAAATTATTCTTATACAAACATATTTTATATAACAGCTTTTATTGTATAACTTACAGTGGGTGCCTCTACAGTGTGTTTCTTTTATTCTATATTATTCTTAAAATTGTGGAGCTATGTTCAGGTTAATATGTGGTGTCGTCAAACATATCACACTAAACAATATAATCCAAGAAAAAGACGACCTAGTATAACATTGGCTGAATTAAGTATGACGATGTCCACGAAATGTTTGAACATTTTTATTATATCTATTTTATCTACTTAGAAAATGGACAGTTAGACGAAGAAGATGAAATGGATGAAGATGTTCCCGTTTTGGTACAATATCCTGATAATTTATGCTACAAGGATTTATTTTATTTCCTATGTGCCCCTACTTTATGCTATGAATTAAATTTTCCTCGTACTACACGAATACGTAAACGTTTTTTATTAAAACGCATTTTAGAAGTTGTTTTTGGTGTTAATGTTGTAATGGCTCTATTCCAGCAATGGATTATACCCTCTGTACGCAATTCATTAATACCGTTTTCAAATATGGATGTGGGTTTGGCCACCGAGCGTCTATTAAAATTGGCGGTAGGTCAAAAAACAATTCCTTAAAACTGATTATTTTTATAAATTAGTCGATTCTCTTAGTTACCAAATCATTTAGTCTGGCTGTGCTTTTTCTATTTAGCATTTCATTCATTTTTAAATGCTATAGGAGAAATTTTACATTTTGCTGACCGTAACTACTATAATGATTGGTGGAATGCTAATAACATTGACACATTTTGGAGAACATGGAATATGCCGGTTCATAGGTAAAAAAGTCCATATTTTTTTTTTAATAATCAGATTTCTATATTATATTATTTATTTATTTAAGATGGTGTGTAAGACACTTATATATACCCGTAGTACAAATGGGATATTCCTCAAGACAGGCTTCTACAATTGTTTTTTTGATAAGTGCTTTTTTTCATGAATATTTGGTAAATTTTTTGTTTTCAATTTAGAGTTACACATATTTATTAAAAAATTATTTATTTATAATTTAATTTTTTCAAGGTTTCTGTTCCCTTGCAAACGTATAAAATTTGGGCTTTTCTAGGAATGATGGGCCAAATTCCTTTATCGGCCGTATCGAAAACTGTGGAACGTTCATTGGGTCCCCGTATGGGTAACATTATAGTATGGGCTTCAATAATTCTCGGCCAGCCTTTGTGCATTATGATGTATTACCACGACTACGTTATAACTCATTTTAAAGATGCTTTAAATAGTACTGTTTATAAAGAAGTCTAAATATATATTTAAGCAACTTTAGCTTTCAATTGATTTTGGTACTTACGGCAAATAATAATTTGTATGTGTGAAAGTAGTGTTTAAGCCAAATGGAAATATCTACTTGGTTGCATTTAATATTGCAATTTTTCCCCTTTTAAATTGTTATATATTGAAACTGAAATATGAATTAAGAAAAACTTAAATTTAATAAAAACACACAAATTTTGATTGTGAAATTTAGTTTGTATGCAAATATTATTTTTATTTGTTACAGTTTATTTTTGTAAGTTAAAAAAGTGTACATAATTTAATAAAAACAATTATTTGATACGAAATTTTAAAATGGTTTTAGTAAAAAAACAAGTGAGAATGCTATATTCGGTAGTACTTAATACCCTCCACCAACAGTTAGAATATTTCAGGCAGCGGCACTATATGGCTCTATAAATTATTAAATAATTTTTATAAAAACGAACGTCAGTATTTAAATGGGTTGCGGCTTAGAGCCACATGTATTACATTATCTATCGACAATCAGAAAGCTTTATGCTTTTATATCTAGTTATATTAAACTTAATTTGATCACATTTGAGTAAAATATCATGATTCGAAACAGTATTAATCATGATTCGTAACAGTTTTAGACGAACTTAAATTATATTCGCGAGCGGAATTTATATTGAACATATGCTATATTATGGACCAATCACCAGAAAACTCTGTAGAGTGATTTCTGGTGTTAAAAAACCTAAATTAGAAAAAATTTCGAGGTAAAATTGTATATAGCGTTTCATAGTTTTAAAGTGGTTTTCTGAAGGTTGATTAATATGGGACATAAGTTAAACTATGCACCTATTATTACAAAATTAAATGGTATTATTTCGCACCGTTTGAATTTAAATTTTATTAAATTTTACCACAACATCTATATCTGCTAAGGTTGCAGGAATATTAAAAAATCCAAGAGTAGGCTTTATATGGGGCCTATGGTAAATTAAGGACCGATTTTACGAAATTTTACAATATTTTTTTAGTCCTATAAAACTAACGTACTAAAGTTTAACGCGTACGAAACTGTTTGCAGAGAGTAGGCTTTATGCGATACCTATGGTAAATTTAAGGCTGATCTTCACGAAATTTAGCAGTTTGTTTTTAGTCCTATAAAAATGTAACCTACCAAATTTTTTTAGAGTAGTATTATTGTTTACGGCTTAAGGCGTACTTAAGAGTAAGCTTAATAATGCATACCTGTCTGATTTAAAGTATAAAAATATGGAAAACAGTGTTGCAGGGAAAGAATAAGAAAAGTTACGAATTTCTTTACAAAAATTACCGTTTTTTGTCAAAAGTTACATTTTTAAATAATCCTTGAATAAATAGTATATTTATGCAGTTTATATAAAATAAATGTTTTATTCCAAATTTCAGCAATAATAATAAGACAAAAAATTCATTTATTCAACAAAAACATTACTTAGAATAACTGCCTGTTTTTAGAAAATGAAAACAAAATTTCGAATGGGAATTTATATTAAATCAAAAACAAATTTTCTTAATTTAATATTTTTCTCAATATAATTCCTCACACAAAACTTTGTTTTCATTTTCTAAAAACAGACAGTAAATATAAATCAACGTGTGAAAACGGTATCAAGTCTGTATAAGTTTCAGTTGGCTTAATATTCTCTCCAAAGACGCATTGAAAAATAGAAATATATAAATTAAACATATGGTTTTTTTTGTAAGTTTTTGAGGTATGGATGGTATATTTGCATTTTTTTTAAGATTTAAAACTTCCCAAAACTCATAAGCATTTAATCAAGACTCCGCCCCAATGTTTCGTGATTTAGAAGTGCGTGCTTTTGCCATTATGTATGTAAGGTTCGATTGTCAATAAAATTAGTTCTATTAAAAAATCTTCGATAGGATATAGTATTTTAATGACTAAAATTTTAGCCATATTTGTTTGAAAACTTCAATATGAAATTAATGACAATTTTTTCTTCATGTATAAATTTTATCTGGTACTAGTTTTTGATCTAAAAGAAAAAATTAGGCTTAAACTCCTACATAATTTTTTCTGTAAGTAAAAAGTAATTGAGTTTGAAAATTCAAAACTTTGTTAATGAATCAAGAACCATGTACAAACAGTTAGGAAAATTTGGCCAAATATAACAAAACTATACATTATACGTTGGGTATTCAAAAGTTTCGATATGTAAATGTAACTAAACGGCATCACTGATGAGAACCAAACTAGGTTAGGTTCCATGGGCAGCCATCAAAAGACAGCTCACTTGGGTCCTTTATTGGTTCCTTTGTGATATACCAAACTAAGATCTTAATAATTATTAAAGGTTAAAGTTTAATCTCTGCTGCAGATTTATATACATACCAAGTTTAATTCACTTATTTATTTAGCTGTATTTTCATACAGATTTGTACTCGTCCCGTTAGTTGTGTGTAAACATATAAGCAGACAGATGGGCGTTAGGAAATAACTTAAACTTTATTAAATTTTTAACACAAGTTAAGAAAGATGTCCACCGTAAGTCAAATTTGGCAGCACTTAATTTGTGTGCATTTTTAAATCTGGTAGCGCTAATATAAAACGGCTTTACAACAGTGATGATAACTTTAAAAAAAAAAATCTGATTAAAAATAAATTTTGCACAGTGAATTTATTACGCATAATTTTAAAAATAATTGTGTTAGTGCCGGTTCACACACGTCAAGTTTGTCTGGTCAAGTCTTGAGTTTTTAGGAGAGAGGGGAAAAGAAATGGCCTTCTCTTTTCCCTTCTCTCCTAAATGCTCAAGACTTGACGAATCAAACTTGACGTGTGTGAACCAGCACTTAAGTCTAGTTTACACTATTATACTTTGGGTGTGTGTGAAACGGTAGCAAAGTTCTATGGTGAAATGAAATTTGTTGGTGTAGAAAATTTTCATATTTGTGCTGTGTGAAATTATAACATTTTTGACAACGTAAAATTTTGACATAAAGAAAAAAACAATTACTAGTAGTTTTGTGAAAATGAATAAATTAATCAAGTTTTTACCAATAATTATTTCACTTCTGTTGGAATTGAGATCGTCCTAACTATTTGATGAATTATTAACAATTGATGATATATTAACAATTTTTACAAAAAGTGCGGGCAAGAAAGCTTATACATGTGTAAATACCTACATGTTGTATAATTCTTTTTATTTTTTTTGCCGCTGGTCCTACTCCATGTTATTTTTTATTTAGTTTAAACAAATTTGATGAAAAAAATAATTTTGTGGTTGTCAAAAATTTCTACACTAATATATACTAGCCCCCAGGGCTAGTGAAATTTTATTCACCTCAATAGTGTCGAAATTTTACTTCCATGAGTACTTTGCTACCGTTTCACACACACCCTTTGTATTAATACATGTCAAAAACTCAAGTATTATGTAAGTCTCATAGTATGAATGCATGTGTGATGAAAATGACAAGTATTAAAGAAAAAATTTTGACATCCCATACGACTTCATCGTTTTTTGAAAAATTTCAAAACAATAATACTTTTCATTGGATCAGGGTTGCATTTTATTTCATGTGTGAGTGTTTATACTTTGTGTGATGGTGTGATTACAAACTGTCATGTTAAATTAGATTTTTTGACAGTCGCAACAAAACTCTTTAGATTTCTATCTCACAAAGTATTATGGAATACATAAGGTTTGTAAAATTGTGTAATCTAGCCTTTAGTTTGTAAAACGTGCTGTAGAAAGAAATATTTTAGTCAATATAAATCAATAAAAAAATGTTAAGTTTAAGCGTTTTATAAAACTAGGTTGCAATTTCTTTTGTTTAACCGAAAATATATTTTTGCTTAAATCTAGTTTATAAACCAAGCTCCATACCTACATATATGTATAAAAAAGTACATAGGGTTATAGAAAAGTGAAAAAGCCCTTCAGACGCATAGTTTTCGAGTTATAGACCTCTGTTTTCATTTATATATAGACCTGTCACAGATATAATTTCCGATCGAAAATTTCGCACATTCAGTGTTACCCAATTGTATTACAAAAAAAGACTATAACAATTAACACTAAATTATTATTATAATGTAACCTAGGTCTCAGTAGCTCCCCATTTACATTATGCGATTTTTGTCGTTGCGATTCTTTACTTTAAGACGAGGGGAGAGAGGAATTAAAAGTGGTACACAAGCGAGTGTTTTCTTCGATTCGTTTTGTTCGACCATTCGTTCTCTCATTTGAAGAAAAATGTTTTTAAATTCGGTGACACAGAAAATTCTAACAATGTAAATATAAGACCGACTTCAAAGAAAACCGACAATAATAGCAACGACAAAAATCGTATAATGTTAATGGGGACTAACGAATATTTTTATAAAGTGTATACAAAATTAGGCTGAGACAGCCTAATCGGCTGAAAATTACGCCGCCGAAGAGCCGTTAGTTTCGGCGGCGGCGCCTCTTATAAATGATCATCATTTGAAGCTAGCCGCCAGCCGCGCCAGTACGGCTTGCTTCTCTGATCGAAAGTGATTTCGTATCTTGCTTCACATAAAACGAAATCTCTTTCGATCGGAATTGATTTCTGTGAGAGGCACGATAATATTGGAAAATTTCTATAGCTTTTGAATATATATTTCTGGTTATAAAAAATTTACTTTGCTGAAGGCCGTCTATGCAGTTAATTAAATTTTTAATTTCATATATATTTCAATAAATTACGTTTTGCACACTAAATCATAAACTGTCACAAATCAAAATTCAAACATTTTCAAGAGAGGTAAAAAACTGGCTTTAATATGATTTGTAAACTGGTTCATTAGAATATAAACTTTTTTGAGGTGTGACTGTTTATGATTTAGTGTGTTTTATGTAAAATTTTGTATAAACTGTATTGAGAGCTAAAGAGCTAACAAAAGTTAAATAAATTTTGTTTATCCAGAACAATTTATTCAAAAGCTGTCAAATGATACCAATATGGCCATATGATAATTCATGAATTAAACTAAAGCTTTTATTTTGAGTTCGAAATATTTTAACATATTTCTATGTGCCCAACTAGAAGTGTGAGTTTCTATCTTCCTATGTACTTTTTTTATTATATGTTACCTTCTCCGAGAAAATGGACCTAGTGTGTGAAAATGAAGGTTTAAGAAAAACGCATTTCATCTTTTTCTACACCCTTAAAGGTACCAGAATCTACTCTTAAGTTCAAATCCATTTATTGACACATTAGGTCCCTTTTCTCAGAGAAGGCCACATATGTATATAATTACATACTTAAAAAAATACAATTGTGAAAAACTCTGGATTAGCAGCACTGTGCGCAAACAAGCGTCGCTGTTGCGTTTATATTCCGCCGTCTGTCTGTGCAAAATATTTTTAGCTCCTAAAAAATCTTATTTACAACAAATAAAGCAGAATTACTACAGTTTTAAATTATAAAATATATTATTGTGAAAAACAAAACTGAACTTTTTTGTATAAACATTAAAACTGCTTGCAATTATAGGTGAGGTTTTAGTTTTTCCTAAATACATTTCTTTTCGGCTATGTCTATTTTTCTGCTTCGCTTTTATATGTGCATTAATAAAATATATATATATATGTATGTACATATGTATATATGTGTGTAAAAAAATGAAGTGATATATTGTGAATATTTTCTCATTGTAGAAAATGTGTACATGTGTAAAAACCCGGCAAAAAAGAAATAAAAAGTTGGTTAGTTATTTAAATATTAAGTAAAAAATGTTGTTTATTTCCAGAAAAGTAATTCAACAAAACAAACAACCAATAAATCTTAAAAGTTTTCTTCCGGCTCTACCAAAAAGTCAGGTTTTCTTTGCAAAGAACTACCAAGTGTTATACCAAAAACAAGGAGATTTAATAAACAAAACCTTAATTTCATCATCTATAGCGGCATCAGCTGAAAGTCACGTAAGTTTCTTATAAAGTAATTTAAAGTAAAAGTAATTTTAATTACAAATTGTCATTTGTATAGATCATGAGTGGCCGTCAACGTGGTGGAAGCCGTTTTGGTGGTAACAGTGGAGGCTATGGCGGTGGCGGTTATGGTGGTCGTGGTGATTATGATAACTATGGTAGTGGTGGATACAATGGTGGCGGTTATAATGGCAGCAATGCAATGAATCCTTTCGGAAACAGTACGTAATAATATTTATTTTTTTATGATAATTACAATATCGCTCATTCGATGCAACAACGTTAAAAGTAAAAATCGCAAATTTTTACTATACCTACTATCTCTAATGCATAGTAAATTATTCGGCAAAAGTGCAGTTTACCGGCCAACGAAAAGAAAATGGCAAAAGTGCAGTTTACGCGGCGTACGAAAAAAAAAATAAAAAAATTTGAACCCCCTCTGAAATTAAAAACAAAAAAAAAATCAAAATGAAAACCGCCCCGTCCACTTAGTGTAATGTGTGGGTAATCAAATTAAAGGTAATTGTACAAGAAAAACGAAAATAATAAAATTTTGTGCGGGCGGGACTTTTGGGGCCCTCTGGGTCAAAAAAAGTGCCCCCATCCACTCACATCTATGTGTAGGTACTCAAATTAAAGGTAGTTTGCTCACGATTGTAAATATTTTGTTTTATTTTGTATTTTTTAGGGCCATTATTACAACTTTCCAATAGTTAAAAGTCGGATTTTGTTGGACCGATGAATAGTTTTGCATTATTACAACTTCCATTTTTTATTGCTGTTATTTTCAATAATAATAATATTTAATAGATGAAAACATTATAAATGAAGGTTTTATAATGCAAAGCTATTTATCGGTCCGACAAAATCCGACTTTTAACTACATATTGGCAAGTTGTAATAATGGCCCTTAATGTTTTATGTTCGATTTAAAAAAAAAAATTTTAATTTTAATTATGGTTTTTTTCTTTTTTTATTCTGAATCGGGTGGCATATTTTTTTAATTTTTTTTTCGTACGCCCCGTAAAGTGCACTTCAGCCAAAAAAATTTAACCTCCTCTGAAATTAAAAACAAAAAACCAAAATTAAAATTAAGGGGGGTGAGGCCCGTGGGCCCCCTGGATCCAATTCCACTTAGTGAAATGTGTAGGTACTCAAATTAAAGGTAATTGTACAAGAAAAACGAAAATAATAAAATTTAGGGTGGGCGGCACTTTTGGGGCCCTCTTGGTCAAACAAAAGTGATTGTCCCCATCCACTCATATCTATGTGTAGTAGGGAATGGTAAATGGATTCCAAAATCGATTTTCGATTTTTCGATCAACTTTTATTTCGGTTTTTGAAATCTATTAATCGAACCTTAAAATCGATTTTAAAATCGATTTCAAAATCGCTTAAGATTAATTTGCAAACTTATGTATATGTACCATACATCACAAAGGGGGGGGGAGGGGGATACACCAAAAAATTTTTGGCAAAGTACTAGAGAAATTTAACTGAGATTTTTACAGTGGGTAGAAATGACTACTATATAAATTTTTATATGGCCTTTACATATTTCAAAGGATTATGACAATAGTTCCTGATCGGTGGCGACTGTTTCTTTGTTAACTTACTATTAAAAAAACAAACATTTGCATGTCATTGATGTCAGAAAGATTCATAGATATTTCCTTGTAATTTCATATTTGATAGAATAAATTACATACTTTTTGATTGTTCACTCGTCTTATAACTAGATTTAAATTTCGCTCACACACTGGCCTGTTTGAATATTAGCGTATTTCCACTGGAATGACATGGCTTAATTCACCTGTTGTGTGTCTATAATATGTTGATTTTCACGAAGTTGACTTTCAGTGTTTGGTTCGGTACGATAAGTTTAAGACTGTTTTGTTCACTGTCCATTGACGACTTTAATTTCTGCAGAACAAGAGCCCTTTTATTAATGTTGGAAGTATACCAAGTGTACTAATAGATAAATAAGTAAAACTACAACTTAAGTCTTAAAAAACTGCATAAGCACGGACAACAGAAAAGGTTTTATCTATTTAATTTAGATTAAAATTGAAAATTGCCAACATTTTGATAAAAATAAAAAAATCGATTTTAAAAGCACAATAATCGATTTCAGTATAAAATCGCATACGTAAATTCGATTTTAAAAAATCGATTTTTTTTACCACAAAATCGATTTTCGATTGGAATCGAAATCGATTTTCCATTCCCTAATGTGTAGGTACCCAAATTAAAGGTTATTTGCTCGATTGTAAATATTTTGCATTTTTTTATATTATTTCCGATGTGCTAGCCTGCCTTACAACGGGGGCAAGGATTTTCTCCTCTATAGTATAACAAAAACCGGCTTCGCTAAAAAAGCTTCTCGGCATAACCACCCTTCGGCCGGACGCAAGAACTTTCCTCTATGGTATAGCAAAATCCGGCATCGCTTACTTAAGCTTCTCTGCATAGCGAATACAAAAACAAAATACATATTTTCAATCGTGAACAAATTACCTTTAATTTTGTACCTACATATATCACTAAGTGGGCGGGCAGTTATTTGGTTTCTGGAGGGCCATAGGCCTCAGCCCCCTTAAATTCTTTCATTTTTTTATTCTGAATCGGGTGGCATATTTTTTATTTTTTTTTCGCACTTCAGCCATTTATTCTTATGAAGATAAATATTTCTTATCACGACGTTTTCTTTTTCCATTATATTATGTGTAAGTTTAAAACTTTAAATTAATTTTTTAAAAATTATTATTTTTGAGTTATGATGATGTTGCAGCAACATAGATTGATAGAAAATTTAAAAATAAAAAGGAAATAGACTCGGAACATTATAGTTTTCTTAATATAAAAAGGTGTAACTCGATATTTTTCTGATTTGAAAGATCGCTTGGTCGTTTTATTTTATTGAAAATATATTGGCAATAGAATTTTCATGTTAAAAAAACGCTTGCCGCTCTTGTATAGGTAGCTTAGTTAGTTTGTTTGTCAGACTACTACAGTCAGACTACAGAGCCTGCCACTCTCATCTGTGAGGCCAGGGGACAGCAGAGGGGACACTCGGGAGAAGATTGTCCACAACTTGTTCGGCAGGACGCCGTGGAGGATGTGCCTAGCGCCCCTCCACGAGACATTAAGAACTCCAGCCGAACGAAGGAGGAGAAGGCGCAGAACGGTACAAGGAGCTCTCTGGCATATCTGGAAAAGATGTCGAAGAGAGATCCTTCAACGTTCTCCGCGAGGGATAGGCACCTTCTGAGAAGGCACCGTCAGAGCGTCACCAAATTCGAAAGAATTTACGGCCCTGTCAGTACCGTGCTTGGTTGGCCCTATCCCTGGAGAAAGCAGGTGGATGAAGTCGCCGGCCCGGTCATTACTCAAAAGAGTACAGGGTCGCTGGAGTCGTCAACCTGCCGTGGAGATAGGAAGAAAGGAGGGGTTGCCCCAATTACCAAAGCGCTCATGTCTTCGGAACGAGCTGCGGAGGATAAGGGGGCGATACCCAAGAAGGTCGGCAAAGTGGCTAAGGCAGTGGACACGGAGAAGAAGGCTGTTAATCCTCCGTCCGATTCCACTAGTGGCTCTCGTAAGGAGGCCAGTAGAGGAAAAGGTGCGGGCAGGAACAAGCCTTCTGAACTAGTCGTGCCGAAGTCATCAAGCTCAGTGAAGAGGGTTGGTACATCTCCGGCTGAAGCTCCTAATGGCTCTAATAAGGAGACCATTAAGAGGATCAGATCTGGGGATGATCAGCCTTCTTCATCGAACAAAAGACTGAAGAAGTCGACGAGCCTGGAGGGCCATCTGCAAGTGGCTGTCATCGATCGGAATGATCCGGATGGGAGGATCAGTGCCGAGCTATGGCAGCTAGTGGAGGCTAGGCTTATCGACGAGCTGGCAGCATTCAAGGGCAAAGAGGAGGACGTATCCTTCAATGGTGCGGACTGGTTAAGGGAGTGAAAGTTGTCAATTGTGGTAACAAGAATTCTTTGGAATTCTTAAGGACTACAATTGACAAATGCAGCGACATTAACCCGGGGGCAAGGTTTGAAGTAATACAAGCCTCCGATTTGCCAATTAGGTCCATAGTGACAGTATGGATTCCACCACCCGTACGCCCGGTGGAAACTATACTGGCAGTATTGGGCAACCAGAATAACAGGCTTCTTACCGACCAATGGAGGCTAGTGACCTCACTGGTGTGTAAGGAGAACACCGGCAGGGACTTCCGCTTCGCGGTGGATCAGAAGTCCATGGAATTCTTGGAGGAGGTGGGGGGGGGTAGTTAAGTTTGGTTTAGGTAACGTCAGGTTCCGGTATCCGAAGCATGACAGGACCAAAGAGGTTGTTAGTGGTGCAAATAAACCTGCACCACTGTGAAGCAGCCTCAACCGAATTAACAACCTTCCTCACCAGCACCCGGACGGACGTAGCCCTAATCCAAGAACCTTGGATTAATAAAAATAAGGTTTGCGGTTTAGGGGTTGCGGGATACACTCTGTTTGTCCTGTCCACGGAGGACAAGGTAAGAACGTGTATATTAGCGAGGAATGAATTGAATTTTCTCATATCTCATTCTTTCAGGTGCGGTGATTTAACCGTAGTAAATGGAGAAGCCAAAGGTAAGCGTACTCTTACACTGGCTTCGGTGTATATGCCGTACGAGGCGTTGGACCCATCTGGAACGGAGGGGCGGGAACTGACGGCATATGCAAGGAGGAAGGGTGCAATCCTTGTATTGGGCTGCGATGCCAATGCTCATCATAGCCAATGGGGGAGTGCAGACATAAACAAAAGAGGTGAGTTAATGTTTGATTTTATAACTACTAACAATCTTATTATCTGTAATAAGGGTAACACGCCACCGTTCAGAAATAAAGATAGGCAGGCAGTGATAGATCTGACATTGGTGAACCGTGACGAACAACTTGTTGTTGATTGGAGGGTGGCAACGGACTGTACATTTTCAGACCATAGCCGTATTACCTTCACAGTGAATTTTGACCCACCTGGGGTTGCTCCATTTAGGAACCCTAGGGGGACAAAATGGGACTCCTTTAAGGAAAGAGTCCGAATTGGATTGGCGCAAAGGGCCTTGAGCGACTTGCTGCCGAATGATCTGGAGGGTGTTGTGAACAAGTTCACTCATCTTCTAAGGGAAAGCTATGAGCAGTCCTGCCCGGTTACATTCCCGGGTAGGCGTAAACAGCCCAAATGGTGGACCAGGGAACTTTACGTTCAAAGGTCTACGGTTAGGAGACTGTTTAATAGGGCCAAGCTTACCAGAGCACCAGAGGATTGGAACAATCACAGGGTGCAGTTCAACAAGTATAAGGCGGATCTGAAAAGAGCAAAGCGACTATCATGGAGGCAATTTTGTGCATCCATTGATAATGTCAACGAGTTGTCAAGATTCCGACGGATCTTATCCAAGGACCCTAAAGCCCTTGGTTACATCCAAAGGAATGACGGCTCATGGACTGAGTCAAGCTCTGAGACCCTGACCTTACTTATGGAGACGCACTTTCCCGGGTGCAGGGAAACCGGAGGTATGGAAGACGGTCAATGGGACGTGACGTCCATGACATCGGATTATACTTCCGCCTGCGTCGAGGAAATGGTCACAAGAGAGAAGCTGGCGTGGGCGGTCAATACTTTCGACCCATATAAATCACCGGGTCCGGATGGTATTTTTCCGGCCATGCTCTGCAACATTCCGGACGATGCATCACTTCTGCTGATGGATGTATTCAAGAAGTGCCTCAGTAGGAGGTATCTGCCTAGGGGGTGGAGAGAGGTCAGGGTTATTTTTATACCCAAGGCTGGTAAAGCGGACCACTCGAAACCGGGGGATTTTAGACCTATTAGTCTGTCTTCATTTTTGTTGAAGACTCTTGAGAGGCTAATGGATTTATATCTCAGGAGCAATATTGAGACCCGCCTTATTAGCAGCGCTCAACATGCTTACCTGAAGGGTAAATCGGTTGAGAGCGCGTTACATTAGGTAGTTGGTTGTATTGAGCACGGTCTGAGGCATAAGGAATATACTCTCGCCGCGTTTCTGGACATAGAAGGAGCCTTTAATAACATTAGGATCGAGGCGATTAGAGATTCGTTGTTAGAGTTGGGAGTGGAGGACTTTCTGGTGGAGTGGATAGTCTGCATGCTTGACTGTAGGATTATAAACTCGAGCCTGGGGGATCATGTGATAAGGAGGAGGGTTACCAGGGGGACACCACAAGGGGGGTTCTATCACCTCTACTGTGGTTGCTTGCGGTCAACGGGATTCTTAGGTCATTTGATTCCATGGGTAGGAAAGTTGTTGCCTATGCGGACGACATAGTTCTGCTGGTCAGGGGGAAATTTTTGTCCACGATCGGGGACATTATGCAGGTGATGCTAGGTGAACTCTCGGCCTGGGCAAAGGATAGGGGACTGGGTGTTAACCCTATGAAGACTGAGCTGGTGCTATTTACCAGAAGGTATAGGATAGAGGAATTTAGGAGGCCAGTGCTAGATGGCGTCGAGTTACCTCTATCGGGCGGAGCAAAGTATTTGGGTAACTTTCTGGACTGCAAACTGTCTTGGAAGAGAAATACTCAGGAAAGGATGAAAAGGGGACTCAATGCATACTACACATGCAGGAACTCCATTGGTAAGAACTGGGGTCTAAGGCCGGATATGGTAAACTGGATTTACACATCGGTTGTTAGGCCTATACTTACCTATGGATGCACTGTTTGGTGGGGTGCGTTGGGAGTGGATAGCTATAGGAAGATGCTCAGCAAGGTTCAAAGAAGTGCATCTCTTGGCATCACAGGGGCAAGGAGAAGCACTCCGCAGGCAGCGCTGGACATCCTACTATATCTGTCACCTATTGAGCAGTACGTAAGGAGTGTGGCCGCTAGGAACTTAATTAGACTTTACGAGTCTTCGTTAGTTAGACCTAGGCGGGATGATCACACGAGAATCTTGTACGAGATGGGTCTGCTTGATCAGGGTATTTCTCTCGGGAGAATTTCGGATCATATGACTATGACCCTGGACTTCGGTGCAACACCACCAGTGGAGTTCCCGGATAGGGAAGTTTGGAGTGGATCCAATGGACTGTTTGAGGGGTGGGCAGTATTTACGGATGGATCCAAGATGGAAACCGGCACTGGTGCCGGTGTATATATAGCGGACACCGAGGTGAAGAGGTCATTCAGACTCCCCGATGAGTGCAGTGTCTTCCAGGCTGAGATCCTAGCGATCTGGAGGGCGACGGAGGTGATACTGGAACACATCGTGGGTGGATCTGAGGTGACAATTTACGTCGATAGTCAGGCGGCGCTTAGGGCATTGACGAATTATACGGTGCGATCGTGCCTGGTCGCTCGGTGTAGGAATGCTCTTGGTGGACTCATGGAGGCATTCAATGTGAGGCTGTGTTGGGTACCTGGACACTGCATGGTTGAGGGAAATGAGGTGGCGGACGAACTCGCGAGAGGGGGTTCGAGTATGGACTTAGTGGTAAGGGACAGGGGGGTAAAGCCTCCCCTATGTTACTACTATGGTGTGATACGGGAGAAATTCCGTGATGACGTTAACCGATCCTGGGGGGACAGAGTGGATTGCAGGGTGTCTAGGGCATTATGGCCCGGATTGGACGCGGGGGCAACCAGGGTTCTACTGGGATTGGATAGGAGTAGTCTTAGAACGCTTATAGGGTTCTTGACGGGTCATTGTCCGGTCAGGGCTTTTGTGGGCAGATGGGACAACGCCATACCGGACTTCTGCAGATTGTGCGAGGATTCGGAGGAGCTGGAGACGATCGAGCATGTACTTTGCCATTGTCCCAGGGTGCAGGGTCTCAGACAGAAGTGGCTAGGAAATAGGTTTCACGACGAACTGGGATGCATCGCTGGATGTAGTCCAGCTGATCTACTAGGGTTTGTCAGGGAAATAGTGCGGTTGTTTCTGTTAAGGGGACAGTAGAGAGGGAATTTGTTCTTCACATCACCTACTAACTTTCCTATATTCTATACTCTATCAACCTCATACCTCTTTTCTTAACCTTTCTCTTTTTCTATCTTCTTTATCTATTCTTCATCATATTGAAGGGATTCACAATGGACCGTACTGGTCTCCGAGTGGAAGTGTGCCCTTGGGCACATAACCCTTCTGAACCTAACCTAACCTAGTTTGTTTGTGGTCTGTCTATATAATTAAAAAAGTGTCCGAAGAAAGTAGACCAAATCTTTTTGGAATCTTATAAATTTTGTTTTCTACGTTTTTTGTAAAATCTTGCTTTCCAAATCAAACAATAGAAAGTTCTTAGTGGAAATATTGGAAAATTGCGGAAAATCGAAAATCCGACTCCGCAAAAGTCGGAAAATTGGAAAAATCGAAAATTGATTTTTTTGTACGAAATTTTTTGTTAAATTATTCCTTAATGGCTTTCCAAATGAAAAATAGAAAGTTCTCAGCCAAAATCCGATAGATTGCGTTGACTTAAACTTTGCGCAATCTGGCAGGTGTCATTTTGGCATTTAAAATTGGGGCGAGGCGCAGTTCGCCGGATCCGCTAGTTAACTAAATTTGGTAAGGGCATGGAGGAATATTTGTCCTTCGGTGAGCCAGTTGAAAGGCAAGATCCAATTGATCATATGACTGATTGCTATATCTGCATGACCAAAGTGCACAGCAAAAAAATTGCTATGCTATTAATCCGGATATTAAAAGCATTATCAGCCCCATTGGGATCAGACCGTACTGCTGGATGCAAATTCGTAAAACGTCATCGCAACATAACAGGCTAAATCGATGAGGAAAAATATAACATTTTTAACCACAAATAGAATTTTGTAAACAAATTACACAGAAAAAATTAAAAAATTTCTCCAATCACCAAATTCATACTAAATTTATAGAATCAAGCAACCCATTTGTTGATTTGCACATATGTACATTAGGGGTATAACCAAAAAAATACCTATCACGACGGGGTGGCCACTGATGCATATATCAAGAAAACAGTTTTTTGAGATCAATTTGGATAAAAAACCTCCCCCCCAAACCGTTTTTTCATTTTGTTCAAAAAAAGAGTTTCCGTGTTATTTTAACATAATTTTAACTGTTTGGATGTAGTATAATTGGTGCTATAAGGCTTATTTGTGAAATAGTAAAATAGAACTGAATGTTTTTTGTTTTTACAATAGAGATATTGTATTTTTAATTAACAAAAAAAAAAATACAAATACTAAACTTCAAAGTGATTTGGGGGGGGAACTTTTTTAACGCCCGCGAAAAAGTGACCCCAATTTTTATCATAGATTTTCATGGTCTATATGACATGGATAGGTATTTTTTGATAATTTAAAAAATTGTTCAAAAGTTATACCCCTAATGTACATACATATTACCAAAATGATCATATTGATTACTAAAAATTTAATATTTTGAATATATTTTTTTCAACAAATGATATTTTTAATTTTAATTAAAAAAATTATCAAAAAACTTTACCGTTTCAAACAATGTGTTGATTGATTTTGATAATTTCTAACAACAATTGCACAAATTAAAATTATTTTATTTTAAACGAAATAATTTTTTTTTATTTCAAAACAACTAAAATGTTAATAAAATCAAAATTATATTTTTAATTTTTTTCCAACAAAAAAAAAAGATAATTGATTCCATTATCACATTAAGGCTCGTTTTCACAACATAGCCATAGCTAAAGGTAGGATTTTATCGGCCGTATAAAAAGTGTTTTATGATTACAACTTTACTTTAACCTACCAGGTACGATGAACCTTTATTTATTTTATCGCTCACTTTTGGTTAAAGTAAAGTTTTAATAATGGAACACTTTTTATAAGGCCGGTTAAAGTCTGCTTTTAGCTATCGGTTTTATTGAAAATTTAAATTTGGATGTTTTTGCTAATTACATTGGAACTTTCTTAGTTTTTGTCCGATGATAACCATTTTGTTACAAATCTGTTTGGAACAAAATTGTCTTTAAGATATGAATTTAAAAATAAAAAATTAATTTTTTTTGCCTTAACGGAAGGACTGGAAATGTTGATTTTTGAAAAAACACAATAACATAAAATTTGAATAACTGCCTATTTCCGATGTGCAAAAGAATTATTTCCTTCGTAAAACTACATTTAAAACAAAAACAAAGTTACATGCCGGAGATTGAACTAGTACCTAACTAGAACAAAAATACCCAGTTCTAATTCTCAACTGTAAACTTTCTATACCTTCTAATGCTTAAATTAGCATTGAGTGTGCTTCGAAAATCTAAAGTACTATCGGTTCAAGACGTGTACTAGTACACTTGGACCACATTGGGTGCTAAAGAACCAGTATGTAATCACGGTGGTATTGTGCAATTTTGCAATTTGAACATTTGCAGTGCATCTTATGATTGATCGTCAGCATACAACTTTTATTTGTTGTGCAAATGTATTAGGTTAGGTTAGGTTCAGAACGGTTATGAGCCCAAGGGCACACTTCCACACGGAGACCAGTACGGTCCATTGTGAATCCCTTCAACATGAAGAAAAATAGATAAAGAAGATAGAAAAAGAGAAAGGTTAAGAAAAGAAGTATGAGGTGGATAGAGTATAGAATATAGGAAAGTTAGTAGGTACTGTGAAGAACAAATTCCCTCTCTACTGTCCCCTCAACAGAAACAACCGCACTATTTCCCTGACAAACCCTAGTAGATCAGCTGGACTACATCCAGCGATGCACCCCAGTTCGTCGTGAACCCTATTTCCTAGCCACTTCTGTCTGAGACCCTGTATCCTGGGACAATGGCAAAGTACATGCTCGATCGTCTCCAGCTCCTCCGAATCCTCGCACAATCTGCAGAAGTCCGGTATGGCGTTGTCCCATCTGCCCACAAAAGCCCTGACCGGACAATGACCCGTCAAGAAGCGTTCTAAGACTACTCCTATCCAATCCCTGTAGAACCCTGGTTGCCCCCGCGTCCAATCCGGGCCACAATGCCCTAGACACTCTGCAATCCACTCTGTCCCCCCAGGATCGGTTAACGTCATCACGGAATTTCTCCCGTATCACACCATAGTAGTAACAAAGGGGAGGCTTTACCCCCCTGTCCCTGTCCCTCCAGATCGCTAGGATCTCAGCCTGGAAGACACTGCACTCATCGGGGAGTCTGAATGACCTCTTCACCTCGGTGTCCGCTATATATACACCGGCACCAGTGCCGGTTTCCATCTTGGATCCATCCGAAATACTGCCCACCCCTCAAACAGTCCATTGGGTCCACTCCAAACTTCCCTATCCGGGAACTCCACTGGTGGTGTTGCGCCGAAGTCCAGGGTCATAGTCCTATGATCCGAAATTCTCCCGAGAGTAATATCCTGATCAAGCAGACCCATCTCGTACAAGATTCTCGTGTGATCATCCCGCCTAGGTCTAACTAAGGAAGACTCGTAAAGTCTAATTAAGTTCCTAGCGGCCACAATCCTTACGTAATGCTCAATAGGGGCCAGATAAAGTAGGATGTCCAGCGCTGCCTGCGGAGTGCTTCTCCTTGCGCCTGTGATGCCAAGAGATGCACTTCTTTGAACCTTGTTGAGCATCTTCCTATAGCTATCCACTCCCAACGCACCCCACCAAACAGTGCATCCATAGGTAAGTATAGGCCTAACAACCGATGTGTAAATCCAGTTTACCATATCCGGCCTCAGACCCCAGTTCTTACCAATGGAGTTCCTGCATGTGTAGTATGCATTGAGTCCCCTTCCCATCCTTTCCTGAGTATTTCTCTTCCAAGACAGTTTGCAGTCCAGAAGTTACCAAAATACTTTGCTCCGTCCGATAGAGGTAACTCGACGCCATCTAGCACTGGCCTCCTAAATTCCTCTATCCTATACCTTCTGGTAAATAGCACCAGCTCAGTCTTCACAGGGTTAACACCCAGTTCCCTTTCCTTTGCCCAAGCCGAGAGTTCGCCTAGCATCACCTGCATAATTTCCCCGATCGTGGACAAAAATTTTCCCCTGACCAGCAGAACTATGTCGTCCGCATAGGCAACAACTTTCCTACCCATGGAATCAAATTACCTAAGAATCCCGTTGACCGCAAGCAAGTAGAGGTGATAGAACCCCCCCTTGTGGTGTCCCCTGGTAACCCTCCTCCTTATCACATGATCCCCCAGGCCCGAGTTTATAATCCTACTGCCAAGCATGCAGACTATCCACTCCACCAGAAAGTCCTCCACTCCCAACTCTAACAACGAATCTCTAATCGCCTCAATCCTAATGTTATTAAAGGCTCCTTCTATGTCCAGAAACGCGGCGAGAGTATATTCCTTATGCCTCAGACCGTGCTCAATACAACCCACCACCTCATGTAACGCGCTCTCAACCGATTTACCCTTCAGGTAAGCATGTTGAGCGTTGCTAATAAGGCGGGTCTCAATATTGCTCCTGAGATAGAAATCTATTAGCCTCTCAAGAGTCTTCAAGAAAAATGAAGACAGACTAATAGGTCTAAAATCCCCCGGTTTCGAGTGGCCCGCTTTACCAGCCTTAGGTATAAAAATCACCCTGACCTCTCTCCACTACCTAGGCAGATACCTCCTACTGAGGCACTTCTTGAATACATTCATCAGCAGAAGTGATGCATCGTCCGGAATGTTGCAGAGCATGGCCGGAAAAATGCCGTCCGGACCCGGTGATTTATTTGGGTCGAAAGTATTGACCGCCCACGCCAGTTTCTCTCTTGTGACCATTTCCTCGACGCAGGCGGAAGTATAATCCGATGTCATGGACGTCACGTCCCATTGACCGTCTTCCATACCTCCGGTTTCCCTGCACCCGGGAAAGTGCGTCTCCATAAGTAAGGTTAGGGTCTTAGAGCTAGACTCAGTCCATGAGCCGTCATTCCTTTGGATGTAACCAAGGGCTTTAGGGTCCTTGGATAAAATCCGTCGGAATCTTGACATCTCGTTGACATTATCAATGGATGCACAAGATTGCCTCCATGATAGTCACTTTGCCCTTTTCAGATCCGCCTTATACCTGTTGAACTACACCCTGTGATTGTTCCAATCCTCTGGTGCTCTGGTAAGGTTGGCCCTATTAAACAGTCTCCTAACCGTAGACCTTTGAACGTGAAGTTCCCTGGTCCACCATTTGGGCTGTTTACGCCTACCCGGGAATGTAACCGGGCAGGACTGCTCATAGCTTTCCCTTAGAAGATGAGTGAACTTGTTCAAAACACCCTCCAGATCAGTCGGCAGCAAGTCGCCCAAGGCCCTTTGCGCCAATCCAATTCGCACTCTTTCCTTAAAGGAGTCCCATTTTGTCCCCCTAGGGTTCCTAAATGGAGCAACCCCAGGTGGGTCAAAATTCAATGTGAAGGTAATACGGCTATGGTCTGAAAATGTACAGTCCGTTGCCACCCTCCAATCAACAACAAATTGTTCGTCACGGTTCACCAATGTCAGATCTATCACTGGCTGCCTATCTTTATTTCTGAACGTCGGCGTGTTACCCATATTACAGATAATAAGATTGTTAGTAGTTATAAAATCAAACATTCACTCACCTCTTTTGTTTATGTCTGCACTCCCCCATTGGCTATGATGAGCATTGGCATCGCAGCCCAAAACAAGGATTGCACCCTTCCTCCTTGCATATGCCGTCAGTTCCCGCACCTCCGTTCCAGGTGGGTCCAACGCCTCGTACGGCATATACACCGAAGCCAGTGTAAGAGTACGCTTACCTTTGGCTTCTCCATTTACTACGGTTAAATCACCGCACCTTGAAAGAATGAGATATGAGAAAATTCAATTCATCCCTCGCTAATATACACGTTCTTACCTTGTCCTCCGTGGACAGGACAAACAGAGTGTATCCCGCAACCCCTAAACCGCAAACCTTATTTTTATTAATCCAAGGTTCTTGGATTAGGGCTACGTCCGTCCGGGTGCTGGTGAGGAAGGTTGCTAGTTCGGCTAGTTTATTTGCACCACTAACAACCTCTTTGGTCCTGTCATGCTTCGGATACCGGAATCTGACGTTACCTAAACCAAACTTAACTACCCCCCACCTCCTCCAAGAATTCCATGGACTTCCGATCCACCGCGAAGCGGAAGTCCCTGCTGGTGTTCTCCTTACACACCAGTGAGGTCACTAGCCTCCATTGGTCGGTAAGAAGCCTGTTGTTCTGGTTGCCCAATACTGCCAGTATAGTTTCCACCGGGCGTACGGGTGGTGGAATCCATACTGTCACTATGGACCTAATTGGCAAATCGGAGGCTTGTATTACTTCAAACCTTTCCCCCGGGTTAATGTCGCTGCATTTGTCAATTGTAGTCCTTAAGAATTCCAAAGAATTCTTGTTACCACAATTGATAACTTTCACTCCCTTAACCCAGTCCGCACTGTTGAAGCATACGTCCTCTTTAATCTTGAATGCTGCCAGCTCGTCGATAAGCCTAGCCTCCACTAGCTGCCATAGCTCGGGACTGATCCTCCCATCCAGATCATTCCGATCGATGACAGCCACTTGCAGATGACCCTCCAGGCTCGTCGACATCTTCAGTCTTTTGTTCGATGAAGAAGGCTGATCATCTCCAGATCTGATCCTCTTAATGGTCTCCTTATTAGAGCCATTAGGCAAATGTATTACTTTTCTAAAAATGTATTCTGGCAACACAAAAAACTTCTGGCAGCACTGTAAAAAATCTGCATTTATTTACTATCATACACAAGCAATTTAAAATAAATGTTTTCTTTGTTATTAATTTAAATTTAATTCTCTATTTTATATTAAAACCCACGAAAATGTTAAATTTATAAGTTTCCTTAAAAAACTTGGCGCTTAATATGTCAAATGTTATTGTTTACATCTGTTTGCAACTGAGCAAATATGCACTACTAATTTTGCTCATGGTTTTTTAAGTGCAAACGAAGTAATAAGAGCAAATTGCGAATACATACAGGCGGGCCTCGATTATCCGTCATCCGGTTAACCGGTAACCCCGATGAAATTTATAAACTTCTTGAATTATTTTTTTTAATGTAAATATGTAACGGGTCCGCCATCTAACTTTTTTTTTCAACTAGTGCTTATTTCGTGAATGGTAACACTAAGCTCATGTCTGATTTGACAGATAATTTGTTTTATCCTTCCGCTGAACGAATATGGTTGTGTATACACTTGAACAACTCTGGGGAGTGGGCCTGAGATCGACTTACAAAAGATGCCGATTTTGCAAAAAAACATCTTATCAGATGAAGGTCATTTTGATCTTAGCGGGTATGTAAACAAGCCAAATTGTCGCATTTGGGGCACAGAAAACCCGCACGCATACATTGAAGAGCCGATGCACCCAAAACGAGTCACTGCTTGGTGCGGATTTTGGTCCAGAGGCATAATTGGGCAATTTTTCTTCGAAAATGAGCAAGGAGTGGCCGTTACAGTCAATGGCGATCGTTATCGGGCCATGTTGAACGAATTTTTGGTCACAAAAAATGAAGAGCAGAATATTGGCAACATTTGGTTTCAACAGGACGGCGCTACGTGCCACACAGCCAAAGCTACACTCGATGTTTTGCGCCCTGTTTTTGAAGATCGCAATATCAGCCGCAGAGTTGATGTCGTTTGGCCACCTCGATTTAACACCGTTGGACTATTATTTGTGGGGTGCCGTCAAAAAAAAAGTGTTGTTACGCCGACAAGCCAGAGACAATTGACGCTTTAAAGGACAATATTCGTGAAGCCATTGGAAAAATACAGCTGCACACAATCGATAATGTCCAGCCGAGGCAGCCATTTGAATGAAATTATTTTCCATTATTAACCGGAAGGATTGTACTTTTAAATAAAAAAAGAAATTTGAGAAAATATTCAGTAGTTTATTTTTATATCATTTTCAAAAAAAAAATATTAAAAAAACTGTTTAATCAAAATTGTTATTCGATTAACCGTGAAAATCGACTGTCCGTAATGATTCTGGTCCCTACCATCACGGATAATCGAAGCCCAACTAAACGTACATTTTACACATAAAAAATAGGCTATTATTGGTAAACACTGAAAAACACATACATATATATATGTATATAACAATATTTTTTTTCTTGATTTACTGTTATTTACCTTAGTACTTGGTGCAATTTATAATTACAGCTAAGAAACGTTTTGAGAATGTGTCAACAAATTTTTGACAGGTTTCGTCTGGAGTATTTATCATCGAATCTTTAACGAAATCGTTAAGCTGGTCGTTATTAGGTAGATTCTTTCCCCAAAGACCAATTATAACAATTTGCCACGAGTTCTAAATAGGCTGTCAGTACGGTGACTGCGCCGGCCAGCTTAAATATATTTTTATACTGATGTCATCTTTGG
The DNA here is from genome assembly GCA_949318255.1 of Pollenia labialis. NCBI lineage: Eukaryota > Metazoa > Arthropoda > Insecta > Diptera > Polleniidae > Pollenia > Pollenia labialis. The sequence goes on from OX439141.1 coordinate 113,932,740, forward strand.
AGACATTTCGAACGGGAATTAAAAGAAAGGGGCTTGAAGTGCCCTGAAATGATAAGTGGCAAAGGTGCTTCAACGTCACGTTTTATTAGTCATCTTTAATTAGTTTACAAGCTTGACATTAATGTGTGCCAATTTAAACCTGACTCTGTTCCAAGTAGTTCTAAAGAGACGACATATAACATTTTACTAAAATATGCTGCCAAAAATTAATCATTGTGTTAAATATTAACCCGTTGTGTTGCTGAGGATGGAATGCCCGTTGAGGTACTAACAAATCTTAAGGGCCAGTAACACAACTTGCCTTTAGTTAAAGTTAAACGATTTTGTCGGACGAATAACAAGTTATTTATTATTTCAACTTAACTTTAGCCTACCCAGTAGGATGAACTTGCCTTTAACATATTGCTAACTTTAGTTTCAAGCAAAGTTGTAATAGTAAATAAAATTTATAAGTGGAATAAAATCCTAACTTTAACTATCGCCAAGTATAATAATGGGCCTTAGTAGTTCTAGCATATCTTCATGCTAAGAACTACAACATTCCGGCGGAATCAACTATATCGGAAAAATTCACCAGTTTTATTTATTAAAACACCAACAACTAAAAACAAAATTGAAGAAATTAAACAATGTTATTTTATTATGGTCGACGAATGGACAGATATTTCATACAAAAAACATGTTTATTTTTCTATATGTTCCGAAAATGCTGAAACAAAGTCAATTATAATATAAAATTTACAAATTGCAAATTTGCACAATGACCATCTTGATTACCCTTAATAAATTTATTAAATTCCTATAAGGTTTTAATAAACATAACACACAAACATATAACCCATTTAGTTGATTAAGACTTATTAATTTAATTGTTCTTAACAGTGCCGAATAACGTGTCCAGTAATGATTTGATGCAAATAATGAATGCAATGGCAAGCGGTTTTAATATGAATCCACCACCACCACCCCCCGTGCGCATGGGCTGCGGAGATTTACGTGCCCATCATAATGGTATGTTTGTAGAATTAACAGGACGTTTAATAAAAAAACGTGTTACACGCTTTATGGAATTGAGAGATCGCGGTAATAGTGCATGTCAATTAGTGATTTTAGAAGATCGGGTAAGTTATTTAAAAATAGTTAGAAACAAAAAAAAAAACAAAAATGCTCATTCAAACTTATGTTACAGTATCCTCGCGTGGCTCGTCGATTAATTAATATGCCGGAGAATACTATAATCTCCATAGTTGGGTTAGTAACAAGACGTCCGCGTAACTCTTGTAATCAAACCATGCCCACTGGAGAAATTGAAGTAGAAGTACAAGATATTCTTACCATTGATTTTAATTCGAATTCTAAGAGAGTTGGCGATAAACGTTCTTATAGTACAATGGCTCAACAAAATAGTACAGCTATTACTAGTACAGAATATAAAGTTGCTAGTAAGTTATATTGTTTTAGTAAATAATAGTTGAAATTAAAACTAATTGAAATTATTTTTATTAAAGAATCTGATAATTTATTGAAATACTTTGAAAATCGTGATATAACCTGCAATGATTTAAGACGTCGTCATATTGGCAAAGATATTAATTTAGTTGGTTGGGTTCCAAGCACTAAAACTAATAAATTTATGCAATTAAAGGATGGTTATGGTCAAACACAAATAATTATTGAAGATCAAGCTGTAAGTAAAATTTGTATATTTTATTGTTATTATTTTTAATTTTATTATTACTATTAGTTTAAGCCTGGAAAGTCACATTAGACCGACTCACTATATGCATATGTAATAATAAGTTCGGTAAATTTTTTTTTGTCCGATAAATTACCAAATATAATAAATATTTAAGAATTCTTTGATTCTGCATTAAAACATTTTAAAAATCTAACCACAGACTCGAGATTGCGAGATGTTTATTTCAGTTTTTTGATGATTTTCAATTCGATTTTAATGAAAATTTAAAAAACTCCTAACAAATCATCAAAAAAAGGTTAAAGTTAATTTTAGGGGGTACAACTTTTACTTTTTAACCATGTAAGGCGAGTCAGTCTGATGTACATACATATTTTTTTATATTGTTAATTAATCTTTTCTTTAAATTCGTAATTTACATTTGTAATATATAGTTTTTGGCCTTATAGGCTTTTTATATTACTTGGATTAAAATAAATAAATGAATAGAAATTGCATAACTTTTTAATTTTAGATGCAGGATACCGTAATTAGCGCACCTGAAGGTACGGTTATACAAGTTTCTGGCAAAGTTTTAGGCAGGCCAAGGCAAAATATAAATATGGTAGGTAACGAATGTTATATTCATTGTGTTACAAAAAAAACTTTACGTTTATTTAGAAATACGACACTGGTGAAGTCGAAGTAATGGTTGAAAGTGTTAAAGTTCTTAACCCTGAAGATCCCTATGATGGGCCCATCAAGGTTAAAGATAAAGTAAATAAACTTTCTATTAATGATATTGATGAAACTGGTGAGGGTGGGGTCAAAAATGGTGAATCAATGGATGAAGATGGTAATACAAAATCAGGTGGCTCTGGAAATGTTATAAAAGTTGCAGATTTAAATAAATTTGCTAATCGTACACATACTTGTGGCGAGCTAACTAGTGATAATATTGGTGAAAAGGTTACCGTATGTGGATGGCTGGAATTCCAACGTATGGGTAAATTTTTTATATTGCGCGATGGCTATGGTCAAACTCAAGTCCTAATAACTGAAAAGACAGGTGGTTTGAAAGGTCAAGAAGAGGGTATAACATTGGAATCCATAGTAAAAGTAGAGGGTACGGTTATACCTAGGCCAGCAGCTACAATAAATCCTAAAATGAAAACTGGTCATATTGAAGTTGAAGCTGAAAGTGTTGAAATACTAAATCCTGCTAAAAAGAATTTACCCTTCGAAGTGCGTAAATTCAATAGAGCAGGCGAACGCTTGCGCTTAACACATCGTTACATTGATTTAAGGTACTTAAGAGAGTATACATATATTCAAACATATTTATGCCCGTAATTTCAACAAATAAATATCTAGCTGTGTATAGGAATCAATGATTTTCATAAATTTAAAACGTATTTCCTACCTATGGGTTAAATTGTAATGTATTTTACACCACCTATTTTCGTTAGTAATATCACGTAGTCAAAATTAACGTTGAAATTAGCAAACAAAAAGTGGTACCGGATCGGTAAAGATAACCGTTAGGTACGAACACGACTAGATATCTGTTTGTAGAAATTACGGGCATTAGACTTATAATTTTTTTTCTAAAGATTTTCTGACATGCAACACAATTTACGTTTACGCTCTCAAGTTATTATGCGTATGCGTGAATACCTTATAAACTATTTGGGATTTGTAGAGGTAGAAACACCCACTTTGTTCCGGCGCACTCCTGGTGGTGCACAAGAATTTGTTGTACCTACTCGTAAACCTGGTCATTTCTATTCACTTGTTCAGAGTCCCCAACAATTTAAACAAATGCTCATGGCTGGTGCCATCGATCGTTATTTCCAAATTGCTCGCTGTTATAGAGATGAAGCAACTCGCCCCGATCGTCAACCGGAGTTTACTCAACTAGATATAGAATTGTCGTTTACAAATCGTGACGATATTATGCAATTAATTGAGGAAACTTTACGTTATTCATGGCCCAAAGAATATACGAAAATACAAACACCTTTCAAGCGCATGACATATGATCACGCTATGGAAAAGTTTGGCACGGATAAGCCAGATACTCGTTTTAGCCTACCAGTAAGTCTTTTTTTTCGAGATTTTTATAAAGAATTACTTTTAAAGAAGGTGCATTTTTTTTAGCTAACAAACGTTACTGAAGTTATTGAAAAAAATGAAAAATTTGTTGAAAACTTCAAAAATTTAGGTGCTTATGCTTTAATAGTACGTGGCAACGGAGGTTTTTGGAATGGTGCCGCACGCAAACATTATGAAAGTCTTTCTAAAGAATTTTCTGGCATTTTGTTTGTTCGTAAATTTTTGGTATGTAAACAATTCATTATTGTATTTTTCTATATTATAATTTTTTATTTTATTTATAGCAATATAAAGATGTAATGGATCGTTTGAGCAATTTATTAAACTCAGAAGTGGCAACAGAATTAATTTCTAAATATGATTTAGAAGAAAATGACTTGTTATTTTTGGGTATTGGTGACAAGAGTGAAACGGTAAGTTCATTGCTTCAGATTTTTTTAATATATATTTTTGTCATATTCAAACGTACTTAAAAATCAAATCGCCAAATGACTTTAGACCTCTGAAATTTATATATAAAATACAACATATTATCATAAAAGATTCCGATGTAAGACCATATTGACAGCATTGTTAAAAGAAATACACGTTTAATATCTATATGCATGACTTTAAATGTTGTAGGTGACCTTTGCAAAAGAAAATTTTAAGTCTCCCTGAAATAAAAAACTGCAAGATTATTATTTAAACTATAAAGAGAATTAAAAGAAACATAATTGTACATATGATTTTTTAAAATGTAACACTGTGCAACATTTTTGATGTCATCGAGTGCAAACTCCTCTTGTGAAATGTGTAAAAACAGGCCAATACAATCAACTCAAATTGCGTGATCAAAACTAAAATGCAAAAAGGGCAGCTTTTGAAGAAAAAGACAGCAAACCACAATATTTTCTGTCTCGAGACGGCTCTTTGTGCTCTGTGACATCGTGATTTGTGAACGTGATTTAAAAATCAGTGCTCCTTAAAACTGTGATTGTGGTCACGGTTTGTCCGTTTAAATTTCTTTTATAGCAACTGTGTCCAAGATATTCACAATGTGCAAGCTAATTTTACAATACGTAAAATTGAACAATTTTATTGCAAGTGTATGAGCCGCTTTAGCACTAATACATAACACCCTCTCCACTATTGTGGTGTGGGTATAATGAATTGCATTCAATTGAAGTAAATTTTGTGTTTGGAGTTTGGTTCTTCAAGTACTAAAAAAAAAAAATTTTTTTTCAAGTTTTGTTTTAAGCAAATAAACAGTTATGAATTAATGCTCATGCTGAAAGGATTTTCGCAGCTCCCTAAAACGTGCACTGTCTAGGTAGATGAAACCTTTTAAAAATACCATTATAAGTTGTTCATATTTTAAAGCTTTTGCACAAGTCGTCCATATTTTAGAGAAGTCGGTGGAAGGAAATAAGTGTTCATATTTTGGGGCGTTCATATTATCGCGAATGCACTGTTTAGTTTTTTATTAAATTCTCAATAAAATTTAATAAAAAACTGCCTTTAAAAAATCGCGACTTCAAGACTATAATTTTTATTAAGTTTTTTCCTTCCCCTGTAAAGTTAGTACAACGTTAGTTAGGACTTTTCTATATTAAAGTTTAATGCTTAACAATCTTTTAAATTTTTTAAAATTAAATAACACTTTAAATAACATTATCGTTTTCATATACATAATTGGGGTATTCACAAGGTGTGCTATCATGTTGTATTGTCATAATGTTCTAACATTTTACAATGGTTTAAAAATATTGTTGTTGCTTTGTAAACAAAAAGTGTCTTAAATAAATAGAACTTTGCTTGCTATGTTTATTGTGCTGTCGTAATTAATCCGAAGAGAGTTTTGCTGAACGGCTGAGCCGAGCCGCATTAGTTTTTGTAAGCCGTCGCCTCTGAAAATAAAATTTATCCAGCTAACATCCGAATTCAACCTTCGGCTAGCAATTTTTGCAACACATCACTTGCGGCGTCAAATTAGATCAGCTTAGGACTCTGCTGTTTGGTATACAAACAAAATAAAATTTATTTCTGTTTATCGTCTGAAAAATAGAAAATAGTCAGGTAAGATCGAATTGTATTTATTTACTTATGGATTAGAATTAAACAATAGTTTTATTTTTGGTAAATATTTATTTTTTATATGTATGTATATGTTTTTAATCAGCCGATTTAAATTCAAAATAGCACACTGAATTATGAGGGGTTGTTCGCAACAGTCGTATTTTTTCATGTTATTAATTTAATACGTATGACTTTATGACACCTTGTGAATCCCCCAATTATGTATGTTATTTCTCTGGTTTATTAGGTTTGTATATAAAAAGTTCTCTGAATTTTAATTTCATTAACAAAAGAATTTTTGGTATGTACAAAAATAACAGTAAAATAAAATACATATCGTCGGCTGATAATTTAATTGTCGTGTGTGGATTCCGATAGTTTCGAGTAAATTCAGTTTGAAGTTTGAACTTTTATAAATTTTTTTTCAGCAAAGCGATTTTCTTTAAATTTTACTAATATTTGACTAGTTAATTTAAAAGTTTGATGCCTATTACTCATTTGGGGTAGAAAATATTTTGATTTTTGTACAGATTTAAACTGTCGTATGTGGAAACATGGAACATTTTTGTCATTTTAATAGCTACATACGACATTTTGCTTCCGAAATGTTTACATACGACATTTAAAAACTAAATGTATAATGTAAATATAAATTGTATAACACCAGTTTACTTACCGCTTTGACTATCGCTTCCACTCGTACTCAAAATTTCATCACTCATTTTGCAATAAAAAAGTGCGATCGTAAAAATAAGCCGTCCCCAACTAATCTGTTGCCGTTTCAGATAATAGCGGTGGTGGCGAAGACATGACTTCCTTGGTCTTCTGCCGTGTGCGAACTGACTTTTGTATGGCATAATACGTTTTCTTTTGGTACATACGAAACTTATTTTTAAAACAAAAGTTATTTCAAAATCGTATGTGCCATGTAAAATCCACATACGACATTTAAATAATAAATCAATTTTTTGGTCGTTTTATATGGAAATTTGTCGTATGTGGCGTTTGGTAGTTACATACGACATTTAGGGGGTAATTTTGTTGTTCACTTTACCTTGCGTTGAGAAAATTTTCATAAATTTTTTTGAATTTTCAAAATTTTATATGAATTTTCAAAATTTTATATGAAAATTTTCTCAACGCAAGGTGAAGTGAACAACAAAATTACCCCCTTAATTTGAAAATTGCTTCAGCAAATACCACATACGACAACTTAACTTAACGACGACTAAACACTCCATATCTCGAAAACCGTATGAGGTATCGAAAAACTGATTACGCCAAATGAAAGATCAGGTCGGAAAACCTAAGGAATCGATCCTAACTCAAAACCGCAAAAAATCCACATAAGACATTTAAATTATCAACCGACGATATACAAACAAACATTCATAAATCAAAACAGTTTCTTTTTTTTTCCAACAAGTGATTAACCGCCCGTTTCCACATGCAAGTGCAAGTGCAAGTTTGAAAAACTTAATACACTCAGACTTTTTCACTAACATTCACACAATTGTTGTATTTTCAGCCAAAAGGCGCCCAACAAACACGAAGTAAAACCTTGATATGAATTGACTTCATCATTTGACATCAAACGCAATTCTCAAACGTTTTTCAATTGTGTGATTTTAACATTTAAATTTAAATTGATAAGGATTTGAAAATAAACATTTGACATCAAATTTTTTATCAATTTGATGTCAAATTGGTATCAAATGTTAAATTCAAATCCAAAATAAACTTGGCAATACTAAAGCGAAAAATAAATGTAAACATTAAAAATGGCGATTCAAGTTAAATTTTTACTTCGTGGTTAAATGTGTTTTACAACTAAACGATTTATTTCTTGTGAAAAATAAAAATTATTTGTGAGTAACTACAATGATTAAGAATACGAATTAAAAAAAAATTAAACGGGAAAGTGAAGAAATTATAAGTTTGTTGTGTTATCGCGGTGCTACAATTCTCAAAATAAAAGGGAGCCAAGTATTTTTTCGTCTTTCCAAGAATTAGAGGACGGAAAACACATTATTTCATCTTTTAGCTATAGTACCGAGTGTAAATCTCACAGTTTTTTAAGTAAATGATTTTAAATTAAAAAAAAATATTTTTATTTATGTTCCTCATTGTATTAAAATCCACATTTGAAAAACATTTCAGAATTACGTTTGAAAGCAAGTTGAAAATAAGGCATTTTTCAATTTGAAAATAACTTCCCCCTTTTGTTGAGAATGCTATGATTTTCAATTTATTTTCAAATCATTATCAAACGTTTTCTCAAAGGACAAATCATTTTCAATTTGAAATCAATCCTCCATGTTTGTTGGGTGTTTCCTCGATTTTTCGTTGATACCTAACAGTTATTTTTACCTATTTCAACGTTTATTTTGCCTACGTCTTTTTAACTTCAGTTTTCCTTTAAAATATGGCAGTTTTTACGCCATAGATTTCTATGCACGAAGATGGGACGATGTGTTTTCATTTCATTTAATGAATCAGAAGTAAAAGCAACAATTTATTTTTGCCCAATGAAAAATCAAAAAGTGGAAAAAGCTATTTTTTTATTTTGACTGCAGTTTTTTAAACCCTGTACCCATGCTTTCTAACTTTAGTGAGAACCTCTCGCATCGAAAAGATGTGAAACAAAATATTCCATTGTTTCTCGAAAAGTGAGAAAAATGTGTGTTTGTAACTCATGTCGAAAACTGTCAAAAGGGATTACGTCGTTACGTTATAAATGTCGTAATATTCTACTCGAAGCCGATGTGACATTGCAGACGTTGAGAACGCGAGTAACACATATTGTTAACGGCGACCAAAATTTACTAAAATTTAGAAATTGTTAACGACGGCGGCGAAAATACAACCGTCAACTATACCAAATAATGTAAAGTGCGACTTTAATGTTTGTTGTTTGTATACGTTCGTATACATTTTTTTTTTAAAAATGTTAAAAGCAAAATAATTAAACAATAACAAATGTGCGATGATCGAAATGTTTTTATTATTATTCTTTGTATATTGCATGTTTAATTGTTTTTTAGTGTTGAAATTTTTTCTCGCCCCATTTTTATTCGTGAGTTTTTTATTTGACCGTTCTAAGCGGGAAGTTTTCTCACAAAAATGTTACAGACACACTATTTCTATAAATTGGCGAGTAATTTCCTTACGTAACATCTAGTACTCGCCAAAACAAATTACAAACACAGTTTAGTTCCTCGACGTGAGAGTCACATAACATGGGCACTGGTTTATATTTATCTTGCAAACATACGTACACACATGTATTATCAATGATTGAAAATACCAATAGCGGTTTTCACCCTCTGTATTAAGTGTACAACTCTGCTTTTCTTAATACGATTTTATACTACAAAGCATGAGTGTCTTTTTCGTTATTATGTATTGTCAATTAATAAAGTTGCTTATTTTAAGTGATAGCTGATCGGAAATGTACTACTATGAATTAAAAAAATCACAATAGTAAATTTTTATCGAATGCGCGTCATAATACCAAATGAAAATTCGTTCGATCAGCTAATTCGACCAAATCACGAAGAATGTAAACAAAACAAAAACAGCGTCTGCACAAAACACAGCGGCTTCCTAAATTTGTTAATTTTAATGCAAAAACAAATAATGAACATATCATTTAAAGTGTGTTTAATAATTTTATTATAGGTTTTAAAAAAAAAAAATGTTTAAAAAACTTCAAGTGATTTGAAATAGTCATGATGTAAGCTAATAGAGGGCTGCTTTGAATAACTCACTTGTTTGCCTTTACTTAAAGTGCACAACATTTATTCAATTATGAAACATTCAAAAAGATAAGAAGAGAGTAAACCATATACAAAAATAAGAATGAATGAACTGAATAAAAAACTTGTTTACTGTAAATGAATATGAGAGTAATTCATAAATAACCAAACATTGGAATGACCCGTTAGAGAGAGCAAGTTTACAAAAAATATTCAAATTATTTTTGAATGTGCATACATTTATTTGAATATCTTGCCATACTGTGTGTGTAAGCTTGTGGCTTCTTTTATTTATAAGAGTTAAGCTTACACATACATACATAATGTGTAGGTACACATATTTTACATTCAAATTATATTTGAATAATTTACTCATTTGACTTGATTTGACTGAATAGAATGATTTTTTGTTGTTTTGTCTCTGGTTATTTTTTCATTTGCTTCGTTATCATTGGGTGATCGACACATTGTAATTAAAAAACAAATGAGTGTGTTGAAATTGCTTTTTATTTATTCTTGCAGACCTCTTTAAGCTAACCGGCTTTAAATCACGAGATTTAAAAATTTTTTGTGGACAGAATACCTTTTTAGTGATTTCAAATCACCTTACGAAATAATGATTTTCAGAACATGCCTGATATTGTGTTGCTGCACTGTATTCCTTGGTTGTAGTCACTAATTTTTAATAATTATTGATGAATTACAATTTTTATGATTTTGTAGCGAAATAAAGGTAACGAATGAAAGGGGTTTTTCTTAAATTTTAGTTGCCCTAATTTGAACACACATAAGTATGTATGTACGTACATAGTATGCAGGCATACAAATTTATTTTAACGGTAAATGTCAAGTGGTCGAATATCGGCCACATGGCGAACCTAGTAAAAAGAAGAAAAACCAACTTAAACAGGGGTATATATAACCTTGTAACTTTTGGTGATGGGTATAAAAAAAACCACAAAACGGGATTTAATGAAAAAAATTAAAGGCAGTCTTTTGGGTCGTTTGCGGATGGCAACTGAACTGAAGTTGAAGCCGCTAAAGTTAAAATATTAACTAAGAAAAACTTTTGTATATTTTAACATGAGCGGTGTTGCCTGATTTCGGTAATGGCAACTCAACTTCAGTTATATTGCCATCCGTAATCGACCCATTGTTTTTTTGCTCATATCTCGGCCATTTATGGACCGATCTGGCTGAATTTCAATAGCAAAATCATAAGGAGCGGATGTGACAAATATTTAACAACCAAGAAGTCCCCATCAATTATGGGGTCTTCGGAAACTCCATTTCAATGGACAGACGGACACCCTCAAATCAACTTTGCTACTCGTAAGGACCCAGATTATATATTTGTTATAGGGTCTAAAATCAAATTACATACGGAATGACAATTATATACATATATGGCGTTTTCCACCTGTGGTGAAGTTTATGAAAATAAACCTCACTTTGACTACATTCAAGACTTTCCCATCAAAATATTTTCAGCAAGAATAATCGATCATCATAACTAACTAATTCAAAACACAATTTATTTATTTCCCTTTTAACATAAAGCAAAAACTATTGGGCAAAATTCGTGTTGATTACCACAACTTTTTGATAGACAATGGAAAAACTCGCAAAAATTATGATAATAAATTTGTATGGGTTATTGATTTTCCCATGTTTGAATTAAATCCTGAAACTGGTAGTTTTGAAAGTGTCCATCATCCGTTTACCGCACCTCATCCCGACGATATGGAGGCTTTTATGAATTCAAAATCTGAAGATTTAGTCAAAATACGCTCACAAGCTTATGACTTGGTTTTGAATGGACAAGAAGTTGGTGGTGGTTCTATACGTATACACGATCGTGATATGCAACATTTTGTCTTAGAACAAATCTTAAAAGTTCCACATGAACATTTAGCACATTTACTGAGTGCATTGGAGTCTGGATGTCCACCTCATGGTGGTATTGCCTTGGGCTTAGATCGTTTAATTGCAATTATTTGTCGAGCTGTATCGATACGTGATGTAATAGCATTCCCCAAATCTCTTAATGGCCGTGATCCGTTGTCTAGTGCACCAGTACCGATTTCTGTAGAGGAAAAATCTCTATATCATTTGTCAATACTTGAAGTTAATAGTGGAGAGGAAGAAGAAACTCATGGACAAGAGGATACTGACCCCGATGCTGAACGTCCACCGCCATCACCTTCTGCCATGGATGAAGATCAACCAACTGAAAAGGTGGAGCAGATGGCTGTTGATGGGTCTACTAGTGCAGAAACAAAATCTGAGCCTAAGAGCCCGCAAAAAGAAGACGTTGTAAAATCTAAACGTGTTGTGAAAAAGAAGCAATGAATAAGAAGCAACACATAAGTACATACTTAAGCATACAAATTTTCCGTAATTAGAGTCAGTTTAACAACCATCAAAACTGCTTAATTAAGAATTCTACTACATATTTAAAAGAAATAAAAAACATTATTGCAGATAAATTAATAAGAAAGTTTTTACTTCTCGTAATTTAAATATTATTTTTTTTAATAAATATTTATATTTATGCTTTTAAGTTTTCACTTACTCTTTACCTATGTTTACACATTTTAAATATTTGACGTCCTACACGTAACCACAAGTTTTATTAAAAAAAATATTTGCTTTTGCAAAACCTTTGGCTAGATCAAACATCATTTACCAGTTTCTTACTAATAAAGTTTATTAAATCAATAGAAATTGTTAAAAATGAAGCTAAAGTTTGATAAATTTACTGGTCACGCTTTTTTGGATTTTTTTTTGTCAAATATTTGTTAGGTTTGAACATACCTTTAGAAGTGATTTTATTATATATTATAAATTTTTAATTTGTTGTTTTAATTAATTATCTTTAAACTTTATACATAATATATATCCTTGGCTTATATTCAAAATGTACTGTCTACCAATTTTCTTCGATTGTAAAAATTTTTAACAAGAAAAGTTTTCTATTATTTTCTGTAAGCATTTTTCGAATAAACAAAGTTGTATCTGGATGATTTTGGAAAGGTTTCTGATACTTTTATTTCAATTATAGAACTTTTTCTTTTTCTTATCTAAAACAAGTTTTTGAAAATTTTTCTACTCATGGCAATTAAAAAGCTCGATTGAAGTCAGATTTTATCTTTACTTTTTATAATCTAAGTAAAAAAAAAATAAATAAATTATCTTGCCTTTTTTTATTTTTGTAGTAAAATATATCTGTATGAGTGATCACAGATTTCTATTATTTTTGCTCTAGCACTTCTAGTTTCCAAGAAAATTGAGTTTAAGGTTTTTAATAGAAAAGTCGTGTCTGGTAAGAAATATGAGTGATCACAGATTTTCATTGTTTTTGCTCTAGCGCTTCTAGTTTCCAAGAAAATCGAGTTTAAAGTTTTTCATACAAAAAAAAGTCCAAAAATAGATTTTTGGTAAGAAATATGAGTGATCACAGATTTTCATTGTTTTTGCTCTAGCGCTTCTAGTTTCCAAGAAAATCGTGTTTAAAGTTTTTCATACAAAAAAAAGTCCAAAAATAGATTTTCGGTAAGAAATATGAGTGATCACAGATTTTCATTGTTTTTGCTCTAGTGCTTCTAGTTTCCAAGAAAATCGAGCTTAAAGTTTTTCATACAAAATCAGTCCAAAAATAGATTTTTGATAAGAAATATAATTGATAACAGATTTTCATTGTTTTTGCTCTAGCGCTTCTAGTTTCCAAGCAAATCGAGTTTACAGTTTTTAATACAAAATCAGTCCAAAAATCGATTTTTGGTAAGAAATATAAGTCATCACAGATTTTCATTGTTTTTGCTCTAGCGCTTCTAGTTTTCAAGAAAATCGATTTTAAAGTTTTTCATACAAAATCAGTCCAAAAATAGATTTTTGATAAGAAATATGAGTGATCATAGATTTTCATTGTTTTTGCTCTAGCGCTTCTAGCTTCCAAGAAAATCGTGTTTAAAGTTTTTCATACAAAAAAAAGTCCAAAAATAGTTTTTTGGTAAGAAATATAAGTGATCACAGATTTTCATTGTTTTTGCTCTAGCGCTTCTAGTTTCCAAGAAAATCGAGTTTAAAGTTTTTCATACAAAATCAGTCCAAAAATCGATTTTTGGTAAGAAATATGAGTGATCACAGATTTTCATTGTTTTTGCTCTAGCGCTTCTAGTTTTCAAGAAAATCGATTTTAAAGTTTTTCATACCAAATCAGTCCAAAAATAGATTTTTGGTAAGAAATATGAATGATCACAGATTTTCATTGTTTTTGCTCTAGCGCTTCTAGTTTCCAAGAAAATCGAGTTTAAAGTTTTTCATACAAAATCAGTCCAAAAATCGATTTTTGGTAAGAAATATAAGTGATCACAAATTTTCATTGTTTTTGCTCTAGCGCTTCTAGTTTCCAAGAAAATCGATTTTAAAGTTTTTCATACCAAATCAGTCCAAAAAAAGATTTTTGGTAAGAAATATGAATGATCACAGATTTTCATTGTTTTTGCTCTAGCGCTTCTAGTTTCCAAGAAAATCGAGTTTAAAGTTTTTCATACAAAATCAGTCCAAAAATAGATTTTTGGTAAGAAATATGAGTGATCACAGATTTTCATTGTTTTTGCTCTAGCGCTTCTAGTTTCCAAGCAAATCGAGTTTACAGTTTTTAATACAAAATCAGTCCAAAAATCGATTTTTGGTAAGAAATATAAGTCATCACAGATTTTCATTGTTTTTGCTCTAGCGCTTCTAGTTTTCAAGAAAATCGATTTTAAAGTTTTTCATACAAAATCAGTCCAAAAATAGATTTTTGATAAGAAATATAATTGATCACAAATTTTCATTGTTTTTGCTCAAGCGCTTCTAGTTTCCAAGCAAATCGAGTTTACAGTTTTTAATACAAAATCAGTCCAAAAATCGATTTTTGGTAAGAAATATAAGTCTTCACAGATTTTCATTGTTTTTGCTCTAGCGCTTCTAGTTTTCAAGAAAATCGATTTTAAAGTTTTTCATACAAAATCAGTCCAAAAATAGATTTTTGATAAGAAATATAATTGATCACAGATTTTCATTGTTTTTGCTCTAGCGCTTCTAGTTTCCAAGCAAATCGAGTTTACAGTTTTTAATACAAAATCAGTCCAAAAATCGATTTTTGGTAAGAAATATAAGTCATCACAGATTTTCATTGTTTTTGCTCTAGCGCTTCTAGTTTTCAAGAAAATCAATTTTAAAGTTTTTCATACCAAATCAGTCCAAAAATAGATTTTTGGTAAGAAATATGAATGATCACAGATTTTCATTGTTTTTGCTCTAGCGCTTCTAGCTTCCAAGAAAATCGTGTTTAAAGTTTTTCATACAAAAAAAAGTCCAAAAATAGTTTTTTGGTAAGAAATATAAGTGATCACAGATTTTCATTGTTTTTGCTCTAGCGCTTCTAGTTTCCAAGAAAATCGAGTTTAAAGTTTTTCTTACAAAATCAGTCCAAAAATCGATTTTTGGTAAGAAATATGAGTGATCACAGATTTTCATTGTTTTTGCTCTAGCGCTGCTAGTTTTCAAGAAAATCGAGTTTAAAGTTTTTCATACAAAATCAGTCCAAAAATCGATTTTTGGTAAGAAATATAAGTGATCACAGATTTTCATTGTTTTTGCTCTAGCGCTTCTAGTTTCCAAGAAAATCAAGTTTAAAGTTTTTCATACAAAATCAGTCCAAAAATCGATTTTTGGTAAGAAATATGAGTGATCACAGATTTTCATTGTTTTTGCTCTAGCGCTTCTAGTTTCCAAGAAAATCGAGATTAAAGTTTTTCATACAAAATCAGTCCAAAAATAGATTTTTGGTAAGAAATAAAAGTGATCATAGATTTTCATTGTTTTTGCTCTAGTGCTTCTAGTTTCCAAGAAAATCGAGTTTAAAGTTTTTCATACAAAATCAGTCCAAAAATAGATTTTTGGTAAGATTTTCATTGTTTTTGCTCTAGCGCTTCTAGTTTCCAAGAAAATCAAGTTTAAAGTTTTTCATACAAAATCAGTCCAAAAATCGATTTTTGGTAAGAAATATAAGTGATCACAGATTTTCATTGTTTTTGCTCTAGTGCTTCTAGTTTCCAAGAAAATCGATTTTTAAGTTTTTCATACCAAATCAGTCCAAAAATCGATTTTTGGTAAGAAATATAAGTGATCACAGATTTTCATTGTTTTTGCTCTAGTGCTTCTAGTTTCCAAGAAAATCGAGTTTAAAGTTTTTCATACCAAATCAGTCCAAAAAAAGATTTTTGGTAAGAAATATGAGTGATCACAGATTTTCATTGTTTTTGCTCTAGCGCTTCTAGTTTCCAAGAAAATCGAGTTTTTCATACAAAATCAGTTCAAAAATCGATTTTTGGTAAGAAATATAAGTGATCACAGATTTTCATTGTTTTTGCTCTAGCGCTTCTAGTTTCCAAGAAAATCGAGTTTAAAGTTTTTCATACAAAATCAGTCCAAAAATAAATTTTTGGTAAGAAATATGAGTGATCACAGATTTTCATTGTTTTTGCTCTAGCGCTTCTAGTTTCCAAGAAAATCGAGTTTAAAGTTTTTCATACAAAATCAGTTCAAAAATCGATTTTTGGTAAGAAATATAAGTGATCACAGATTTTCATTGTTTTTGCTCTAGCGCTTCTAGTTTCCAAGAAAATCAAGTTTAAAGTTTTTCATACAAAATCAGTTCAAAAATCGATTTTTGGTAAGAAATATGAGTGATCACAGATTTTCATTGTTTTTGCTCTAGCGCTTCTAGTTTCCAAGAAAATCGAGTTTAAAGTTTTTCATACAAAATCAGTCCAAAAAAAGATTTTTGATAAGAAATATGAGTGATCACAGATTTTCATTGTTTTTGCTCTAGCGCTTCTAGTTTCCAAGAAAATCGAGTTTAAAGTTTTTCATACAAAATCAGTCCAAAAAAAGATTTTTGGTAAGAAATATAAGTCATCACAGATTTTCATTGTTTTTGCTCTAGCGCTTCTAGTTTTCAAGAAAATCGATTTTAAAGTTTTTCATACCAAATCAGTCCAAAAATAGATTTTTGGTAAGAAATATGAATGATCACAGATTTTCATTGTTTTTGCTCTAGCGCTTCTAGCTTCCAAGAAAATCGTGTTTAAAGTTTTTCATACAAAAAAAAGTCCAAAAATAGTTTTTTGGTAAGAAATATAAGTGATCACAGATTTTCATTGTTTTTGCTCTAGCGCTTCTAGTTTCCAAGAAAATCGAGTTTAAAGTTTTTCATACAAAATCAGTTCAAAAATCGATTTTTGGTAAGAAATATGAGTGATCACAGATTTTCATTGTTTTTGCTCTAGCGCTTCTAGTTTCCAAGGAAATCGAGTTTAAATTTTTTCATACAAAATCAGTCCAAAAAAAGATTTTTGATAAGAAATATGAGTGCTCACAGATTTTCATTGTTTTTGCTCTAGCGCTTCTAGTTTCCAAGAAAATCGAGTTTAAAGTTTTTCATACAAAATCAGTTCAAAAATCGATTTTTGGTAAGAAATATAAGTTATCACAGATTTTCATTGTTTTTGCTCTAGCGCTTCTAGTTTCCAAGAAAATCGAGTTTAAAGTTTTTCATACAAAATCAGTCCAAAAATAGATTTTTAGTAAGAAATATGAGTGATCACAGATTTTCATTGTTTTTATTTAAATTTTTTCATACAAAATCAGTCCAAAAAAAGATTTTTGATAAGAAATATGAGTGCTCACAGATTTTCATTGTTTTTGCTCTAGCGCTTCTAGTTTCCAAGAAAATCGAGTTTAAAGTTTTTCATACAAAATCAGTTCAAAAACCGATTTTTGGTAAGAAATATAAGTGATCACAGATTTTCATTGTTTTTGCTCTAGCGCTTCTAGTTTCCAAGAAAATCGAGTTTAAAGTTTTTCATACAAAATCAGTCCAAAAATAGATTTTTAGTAAGAAATATGAGTGATCACAGATTTTCATTGTTTTTGCTCTAGCGCTTCTAGTTTCCAAGAAAATCAAGTTTAAAGTTTTTCATACAAAATCAGTCCAAAAATAGATTTTTGGTAAGAAATATAAGTGATCACAGATTTTCATTGTTTTTGCTCTAGCGCTTCTAGTTTCCAAGAAAATCAAGTTTAAAGTTTTTCATACAAAATCAGTCCAAAAATCGATTTTTGGTAAGAAATATGAGTGATCACAGATTTTCATTGTTTTTGCTCTAGTGCTTCTAGTTTCTAAGAATATCGAGTTTAAAGTTTTTCATACCAAATCAGTCCAAAAATAGATTTTTGGTAAGAAATATGAGTGATCACAGATTTTCATTGTTTTTGCTCTAGCGCTTCTAGTTTCCAAGAAAATCAAGTTTAAAGTTTTTCATACAAAATCAGTCCAAAAATAGATTTTTGGTAAGAAATATAAGTGATCACAGATTTTCATTGTTTTTGCTCTAGCGCTTCTAGTTTCCAAGAAAATCAAGTTTAAAGTTTTTCATACAAAATCAGTCCAAAAATAGATTTTTGGTAAGAAATATGAGTGATCACAGATTTTCATTGTTTTTGCTCTAGCGCTTCTAGTTTCCAAGAAAATCAAGTTTAAAGTTTTTCATACAAAATCAGTCCAAAAATCGATTTTTGGTAAGAAATATGAGTGATCACAGATTTTCATTGTTTTTGCTCTAGTGCTTCTAGTTTCTAAGAATATCGAGTTTAAAGTTTTTCATACCAAATCAGTCCAAAAATCGATTTTTGGTAAGAAATATGAGTGATCACAGATTTTCATTGTTTTTGCTCTAGCGCTTCTAGTTTCCAAGAAAATCGAGTTTAAAGTTTTTCATACAAAATCAGTCCAAAAAAAGATTTTTGATAAGAAATATGAGTGATCACAGATTTTCATTGTTTTTGCTCTAGCGCTTCTAGTTTCCAAGAAAATCAAGTTTAAAGTTTTTCATACAAAATCAGTTCAAAAATCGATTTTTGGTAAGAAATATAAGTGATCACAGATTTTCATTGTTTTTGCTCTAGCGCTTCTAGTTTCCAAGAAAATCAAGTTTAAAGTTTTCATACAAAATCAGTTCAAAAATCGATTTTTGGTAAGAAATATGAGTGATCACAGATTTTCATTGTTTTTGCTCTAGCGCTTCTAGTTTCCAAGAAAATCGAGTTTAAAGTTTTTCATACAAAATCAGTCCAAAAAAAGATTTTTGATAAGAAATATGAGTGATCACAGATTTTCATTGTTTTTGCTCTAGCGCTTCTAGTTTCCAAGAAAATCAAGTTTAAAGTTTTTCATACAAAATCAGTTCAAAAATCGATTTTTGGTAAGAAATATAAGTGATCACAGATTTTCATTGTTTGTGCTCTAGCGCTTCTAGTTTCCAAGAAAATCAAGTTTAAAGTTTTTCATACAAAATCAGTCCAAAAAAAGATTTTTGATAAGAAATATGAGTGATCACAGATTTTCATTGTTTTTGCTCTAGCGCTTCTAGTTTCCAAGAAAATCAAGTTTAAAGTTTTTCATACAAAATCAGTTCAAAAATCGATTTTTGGTAAGAAATATAAGTGATCACAGATTTTCATTGTTTTTGCTCTAGCGCTTCTAGTTTCCAAGAAAATCGAGTTTAAAGTTTTTCATACAAAATTAGTCCAAAAATCGATTTTTGGTAAGAAATATAAGTGATCACAGATTTTCATTGTTTTTGCTCTAGCGCTTCTAGTTTCCAAGAAAATCAAGTTTAAAGTTTTTCATACAAAATCAGTCCAAAAATAGATTTTTGGTAAGAAATATAAGTGATCACAGATTTTCATTGTTTTTGCTCTAGCGCTTCTAGTTTCCAAGAAAATCAAGTTTAAAGTTTTTCATACAAAATCAGTCCAAAAATCGATTTTTGGTAAGAAATATAAGTGATCACAGATTTTCATTGTTTTTGCTCTAGCGCTTCTAGTTTCCAAGAAAATCAAGTTTAAAGTTTTTCATACAAAATCAGTCCAAAAATCGATTTTTGGTAAGAAATATAAGTGATCACAGATTTTCATTGTTTTTGCTCTAGCGCTTCTAGTTTCCAAGAAAATCAAGTTTAAAGTTTTTCATACAAAATCAGTCCAAAAATCGATTTTTGGTAAGAAATATAAGTGATCACAGATTTTCATTGTTTTTGCTCTAGCGCTTCTAGTTTCCAAGAAAATCGAGTTTAAAGTTTTTCATACAAAATCAGTTCAAAAATAGATTTTTGGTAAGAAATATGAGTGATCACAGATTTTCATTGTTTTTGCTCTAGCGCTTCTAGTTTCCAAGAAAATCGAGTTTAAAGTTTTTCATACAAAATCAGTCCAAAAATAGATTTTTGGTAAGAAATATGAGTGATCACAGATTTTCATTGTTTTTGCTCTAGCGCTTCTAGTTTCCAAGAAAATCAAGTTTAAAGTTTTTCATACAAAATCAGTTCAAAAATCGATTTTTGGTAAGAAATATAAGTGATCACAGATTTTCATTGTTTTTGCTCTAGCGCTTCTAGTTTCCAAGAAAATCGAGTTTAAAGTTTTTCATACAAAATTAGTCCAAAAATCGATTTTTGGTAAGAAATATAAGTGATCACAGATTTTCATTGTTTTTGCTCTAGCGCTTCTAGTTTCCAAGAAAATCAAGTTTAAAGTTTTTCATACAAAATCAGTCCAAAAATAGATTTTTGGTAAGAAATATAAGTGATCACAGATTTTCATTGTTTTTGCTCTAGCGCTTCTAGTTTCCAAGAAAATCAAGTTTAAAGTTTTTCATACAAAATCAGTCCAAAAATCGATTTTTGGTAAGAAATATAAGTGATCACAGATTTTCATTGTTTTTGCTCTAGCGCTTCTAGTTTCCAAGAAAATCAAGTTTAAAGTTTTTCATACAAAATCAGTCCAAAAATCGATTTTTGGTAAGAAATATAAGTGATCACAGATTTTCATTGTTTTTGCTCTAGCGCTTCTAGTTTCCAAGAAAATCAAGTTTAAAGTTTTTCATACAAAATCAGTCCAAAAATCGATTTTTGGTAAGAAATATAAGTGATCACAGATTTTCATTGTTTTTGCTCTAGCGCTTCTAGTTTCCAAGAAAATCGAGTTTAAAGTTTTTCATACAAAATCAGTTCAAAAATAGATTTTTGGTAAGAAATATGAGTGATCACAGATTTTCATTGTTTTTGCTCTAGCGCTTCTAGTTTCCAAGAAAATCGAGTTTAAATTTTTTCATACAAAATCAGTCCAAAAAAAGATTTTTGATAAAAAATATGAGTGATCACAGATTTTCATTGTTTTTGCTCTAGCGCTTCTAGTTTCCAAGAAAATCGAGTTTAAAGTTTTTCATACAAAATCAGTTCAAAAATCGATTTTTGGTAAGAAATATAAGTGATCACAGATTTTCATTGTTTTTGCTCTAGCGCTTCTAGTTTCCAAGAAAATCGAGTTTAAAGTTTTTCATACAAAATCAGTCCAAAAATAGATTTTTGGTAAGAAATATGAGTGATCACAGATTTTCATTGTTTTTGCTCTAGCGCTTCTAGTTTCCAAGAATATCGAGTTTAAAGTTTTTCATACCAAATCAGTCCAAAAATAGATTTTTGGTAAGAAATATGAGTGATCACAGATTTTCATTGTTTTTGCTCTAGCGCTTCTAGTTTCCAAGAAAATCGAGTTAAAAGTTTTTCATACAAAATTAGTCCAAAAATAGATTTTTGGTAAGAAATATAAGTGATCACAGATTTTCATTGTTTTTGCTCTAGCGCTTCTAGTTTCTAAGAAAATCGAGTTTAAAGTTTTTCATACAAAATTAGTCCAAAAATAGATTTTTGGTAAGAAATATAAGTGATCACAGATTTTCATTGTTTTTGCTCTAGCGCTTCTAGTTTCCAAGAAAATCGAGTTTAAAGTTTTTCATACAAAATCAGTCCAAAAATAGATTTTTGGTAAGAAATATGAGTGATCACATATTTTCATTGTTTTTGCTCTAGCGCTTCAAGTTTCCAAGAAAATCAAGTTTAAAGTTTTTCATACAAAATCAGTCCAAAAATCGATTTTTGGTATGAAATATGAGTGATCACAGATTTTCATTGTTTTTGCTCTAGCGCTTCTAGTTTCCAAGAAAATCGAGTTTAAAGTTTTTCATTCAAAATCAGTCCAAAAATCGATTTTTGGTAAGAAATATAAGTGATCACAGATTTTCATTGTTTTTGCTCTAGCGCTTCTAGTTTTCAAGAAAATCGAGTTTAAAGTTTTTCATACAAAATCAGTCCAAAAATCAATTTTTGGTAAGAAATATAAGTGATCACAGATTTTCATTGTTTTTGCTCTAGCGCTTCTAGTTTCCAAGAAAATCGAGTTTAAAGTTTTTCATGCAAAAATCAATTTTTGGTAAGAAATATAAGTGATCACAGATTTTCATTGTTTTTGCTCTAGCGTTTCTAGTTTCCAAGAAAATCGAGTTTAAAGTTTTTCATACAAAATCAGTTCAAAAATCGATTTTTGGTAAGAAATATGAGTGATCACAGATTTTCATTGTTTTTGCTCTAGCGCTTCTAGTTTCCAAGAAAATCGAGTTTAAATTTTTTCATACAAAATCAGTCCAAAAAAAGATTTTTGATAAGAAATATGAGTGATCACAGATTTTCATTGTTTTTGCTCTAGCGCTTCTAGTTTCCAAGAAAATCGAGTTTAAAGTTTTTCATACAAAATCAGTTCTAAAATCGATTTTTGGTAAGAAATATAAGTGATCACAGATTTTCATTGTTTTTGCTCTAGCGCTTCTAGTTTCCAAGAAAATCGAGTTTAAAGTTTTTCATACAAAATCAGTCCAAAAATAGATTTTTGGTAAGAAATATGAGTGATCACAGATTTTCATTGTTTTTGCTCTAGCGCTTCTAGTTTCCAAGAAAATCAAGTTTAAAGTTTTTCATACAAAATCAGTTCAAAAATCGATTTTTGGTAAGAAATATAAGTGATCACAGATTTTCATTGTTTTTGCTCTAGCGCTTCTAGTTTCCAAGAAAATCAAGTTTAAAGTTTTTCATACAAAATCAGTCCAAAAATCGATTTTTGGTAAGAAATATGAGTGATCACAGATTTTCATTGTTTTTGCTCTAGTGCTTCTAGTTTCCAAGAATATCGAGTTTAAAGTTTTTCATACAAAATCAGTTCAAAAATCGATTTTTGGTAAGAAATATGAGTTATCACAGATTTTCATTGTTTTTGCTCTAGCGCTTCTAGTTTCCAAGAAAATCGAGTTTAAAGTTTTTCATACAAAATCAGTCCAAAAAAAGATTTTTGATAAGAAATATGAGTGATCACAGATTTTCATTGTTTTTGCTCTAGCGCTTCTAGTTTCCAAGAAAATCAAGTTTAAAGTTTTTCATACAAAATCAGTTCAAAAATCGATTTTTGGTAAGAAATATAAGTGATCACAGATTTTCATTGTTTTTGCTCTAGCGCTTCTAGTTTCCAAGAAAATCAAGTTTAAAGTTTTTCATACAAAATCAGTTCAAAAATCGATTTTTGGTAAGAAATATGAGTGATCACAGATTTTCATTGTTTTTGCTCTAGCGCTTCTAGTTTCCAAGAAAATCGAGTTTAAAGTTTTTCATACAAAATCAGTCCAAAAAAAGATTTTTGATAAGAAATATGAGTGATCACAGATTTTCATTGTTTTTGCTCTAGCGCTTCTAGTTTCCAAGAAAATCAAGTTTAAAGTTTTTCATACAAAATCAGTCCAAAAAAAGATTTTTGATAAGAAATATGAGTGATCACAGATTTTCATTGTGTTTGCTCTAGCGCTTCTAGTTTCCAAGAAAATCTAGTTTAAAGTTTTTCATACAAAATCAGTCCAAAAAAAGATTTTTGATAAGAAATATGAGTGATCACAGATTTTCATTGTTTTTGCTCTAGCGCTTCTAGTTTCCAAGAAAATCAAGTTTAAAGTTTTTCATACAAAATAAGTTCAAAAATCGATTTTTGGTAAGAAATATAAGTGATCACAGATTTTCATTGTTTGTGCTCTAGCGCTTCTAGTTTCCAAGAAAATCAAGTTTAAAGTTTTTCATACAAAATCAGTTCAAAAATCGATTTTTGGTAAGAAATATGAGTGATCACAGATTTTCATTGTTTTTGCTCTAGCGCTTCTAGTTTCCAAGAAAATCGAGTTTAAAGTTTTTCATACAAAATCAGTCCAAAAAAAGATTTTTGATAAGAAATATGAGTGATCACAGATTTTCATTGTTTTTGCTCTAGCGCTTCTAGTTTCCAAGAAAATCAAGTTTAAAGTTTTTCATACAAAATCAGTTCAAAAATCGATTTTTGGTAAGAAATATGAGTGATCACAGATTTTCATTGTTTTTGCTCTAGCGCTTCTAGTTTCCAAGAAAATCGAGTTTAAAGTTTTTCATACAAAATTAGTCCAATAATCGATTTTTGGTAAGAAATATAAGTGATCTCAGATTTTCGTTGTTTTTGCTCTAGCGCTTCTAGTTTCCAAGAAAATCAAGTTTAAAGTTTTTCATACAAAATCAGTCCAAAAATAGATTTTTGGTAAGAAATATGAGTGATCACAGATTTTCATTGTTTTTGCTCTAGCGCTTCTAGTTTCCAAGAAAATCAAGTTTAAAGTTTTTCATACAAAATCAGTCCAAAAATCGATTTTTGTTATGAAATATGAATTTGATAAGAAATATAATTGATCACAGATTTTCATTGTTTTTGCTCTAGCGCTTCTAGTTTCCAAGCAAATCGAGTTTACAGTTTTTAATACAAAATCAGTCCAAAAATCGATTTTTGGTAAGAAATATGAATGATCACAGATTTTCATTGTTTTTGCTCTAGTGCTTCTAGTTTCCAAGAAAATCGAGTTAAAAGTTTTTCATTCAAAATCAGTCCAAAAATCGATTTTTGATAAGAAATATGAGTGATCACAGATTTTCATTGTTTTTGCTCTAGCGCTTCTAGTTTCCAAGAAAATCGAGTTTAAAGTTTTTCATACAAAATCAGTCCAAAAAAAGATTTTTGGTAAGAAATATGAGTGATCACAAATTTTCATTGTTTTTGCTCTAGCGCTTCTAGTTTTCAAGAAAATCGAGTTTAAAGTTTTTTATAAAAAATCGATTTTTGGTAAGAAATATAAGTGATCACAGATTTTCATTGTTTTAATTCTAGCGCTTCTAGTTTTCAAGAAAATCGAGTTTAAAGTTTTTTATAAAAAATCGATTTTTGGTAAGAAATATAAGTGATCACAGATTTTCATTGTTTTAATTCTAGCGCTTCTAGTTTCCAAGAAAATCGAGTTTAAAGTTGTTCATACAAAATCAGTCCAAAAATTGATTTTTGGTAAGAAATATAAGTGATCACAAATTTTCATTGTTTTTTCTCTAGCGCTTCTAGTTTCCGAGAAAATCGAGTTTAAAATCAGTCCAAAAATAGATTTTTGGTAAGAAATATGAGTGATCACAAATTTTCATTGTTTTTGCTCTAGCGCTTCTAGTTTTCAAGAAAATCGAGTTTAAAGTTTTTTATAAAAAATCGATTTTTGGTAAGAAATATAAGTGATCACAGATTTTCATTGTTTTAATTCTAGCGCTTCTAGTTTTCAAGAAAATCGAGTTTAAAGTTTTTTATAAAAAATCGATTTTTGGTAAGAAATATAAGTGATCACAGATTTTCATTGTTTTAATTCTAGCGCTTCTAGTTTCCAAGAAAATCGAGTTTACAGTTTTTAATACAAAATCAGTCCAAAAATCGATTTTTGGTAAGAAATATAAGTGATCACAGATTTTCATTGTTTTTGCTTTAGCGCTTCTAGTTTTCAAGAAAATCGATTTTAAAGTTTTTCATACCAAATCAGTCCAAAAATCAATTTTTGGTAAGAAATATGAATGATCACAGATTTTCATTGATTTGCTCTAGAGCTTCTAGTTTCCAAGCAAATCGAGTTTACAGTTTTTAATACAAAATCAGTCCAAAAATCGATTTTTGGTAAGAAATATAAGTCATCACAGATTTTCATTGTTTTTGCTCTAGCGCTTCTAGTTTTCAAGAAAATCGATTTTAAAGTTTTTCATACAAAATCAGTCCAAAAATAGATTTTTGATAAGAAATATAATTGATCACAGATTTTCATTGTTTTTGCTCTAGCGCTTCTAGTTTCCAAGCAAATCGAGTTTACAGTTTTTAATACAAAATCAGTCCAAAAATCGATTTTTGGTAAGAAATATAAGTCATCACAGATTTTCATTGTTTTTGCTCTAGCGCTTCTAGTTTTCAAGAAAATCGATTTTAAAGTTTTTCATACCAAATCAGTCCAAAAATAGATTTTTGGTAAGAAATATGAATGATCACAGATTTTCATTGTTTTTGCTCTAGCGCTTCTAGTTTCCAAGAAAATCGAGTTTAAAGTTTTTCATTCAAAATCAGTCCAAAAATCGATTTTTGGTAAGAAATATAATCACAGATTTTCATTGTTTTTGCTCTAGCGCTTCTAGTTTTCAAGAAAATCGATTTTAAAGTTTTTCATACCAAATCAGTCCAAAAATCAATTTTTGGTAAGAAATATAAGTGATCACAGATTTTCATTGTTTTTGCTCTAGCGCTTCTAGTTTCCAAGAAAATCGAGTTTAAAGTTTTTCATGCAAAAATCAATTTTTGGTAAGAAATATAAGTGATCACAGATTTTCATTGTTTTTGCTCTAGCGCTTCTAGTTTCCAAGAAAATCGAGTTTGAAGTTTTTCATACAAAATTAGTCCAAAAATAGATTTTTGGTAAGAAATATGAGTGATCACAGATTTTCATTGTTTTTGCTCTAGTGCTTCTAGTTTCCAAGAAAATCGAGTTTAAAATTTTTCATACAAAATCAGTCCAAAAATAGATTTTTGGTAAGAAATATGAATGATCACAGATTTTCATTGATTTGCTCTAGCGCTTCTAGTTTCCAAGCAAATCGAGTTTACAGTTTTTAATACAAAATCAGTCCAAAAATCGATTTTTGGTAAGAAATATAAGTCATCACAGATTTTCATTGTTTTTGCTCTAGCGCTTCTAGTTTTCAAGAAAATCGAGTTTAAAGTTTTTCATACAAAATCAGTCCAAAAATAGATTTTTGGTAAGAAATATGAGTGATCACAGATTTTCATTGTTTTTGCTCTAGCGCTTCTAGTTTCCAAGAAAATCAAGTTTAAAGTTTTTCATACAAAATTAGTCCAAAAATCGATTTTTGGTAAGAAATATAAGTGATCATAGATTTTCATTGTTTTTGCTCTAGTGCTTCTAGTTTCCAAGAAAATCGAGTTTAAAGTTTTTCATACAAAATCAGTCCAAAAATAGATTTTTTGTAAGAAATATGAATGATCACAGATTTTCATTGATTTGCTCTAGCGCTTCTAGTTTCCAAGCAAATCGAGTTTACAGTTTTTAATACAAAATCAGTCCAAAAATCGATTTTTGGTAAGAAATATAAGTCATCACAGATTTTCATTGTTTTTGCTCTAGCGCTTCTAGTTTTCAAGAAAATCGATTTTAAAGTTTTTCATACAAAATCAGTCCAAAAATAGATTTTTGATAAGAAATATAATTGATCACAGATTTTCATTGTTTTTGCTCTAGCGCTTCTAGTTTCCAAGCAAATCGAGTTTACAGTTTTTAATACAAAATCAGTCCAAAAATCGATTTTTGGTAAGAAATATAAGTCATCACAGATTTTCATTGTTTTTGCTCTAGCGCTTCTAGTTTTCAAGAAAATCGATTTTAAAGTTTTTCATACCAAATCAGTCCAAAAATAGATTTTTGGTAAGAAATATGAATGATCACAGATTTTCATTGTTTTTGCTCTAGCGCTTCTAGTTTCCAAGAAAATCGAGTTTAAAGTTTTTCATACAAAATCAGTCCAAAAATAGATTTTTGGTAAGAAATATGAGTGATCACAGATTTTCATTGTTTTTGCTCTAGCGCTTCTAGTTTCCAAGAAAATCAAGTTTAAAGTTTTTCATACAAAATTAGTCCAAAAATCGATTTTTGGTAAGAAATATAAGTGATCATAGATTTTCATTGTTTTTGCTCTAGTGCTTCTAGTTTCCAAGAAAATCGAGTTTAAAGTTTTTCATACAAAATCAGTCCAAAAATAGATTTTTTGTAAGAAATATGAATGATCACAGATTTTCATTGATTTGCTCTAGCGCTTCTAGTTTCCAAGCAAATCGAGTTTACAGTTTTTAATACAAAATCAGTCCAAAAATCGATTTTTGGTAAGAAATATAAGTCATCACAGATTTTCATTGTTTTTGCTCTAGCGCTTCTAGTTTTCAAGAAAATCGAGTTTAAAGTTTTTCATACAAAATCAGTCCAAAAATAGATTTTTGGTAAGAAATATGAGTGATCACAGATTTTCATTGTTTTTGCTCTAGCGCTTCTAGTTTCCAAGAAAATCAAGTTTAAAGTTTTTCATACAAAATTAGTCCAAAAATCGATTTTTGGTAAGAAATATAAGTGATCATAGATTTTCATTGTTTTTGCTCTAGTGCTTCTAGTTTCCAAGAAAATCGAGTTTAAAGTTTTTCATACAAAATCAGTCCAAAAATAGATTTTTTGTAAGAAATATGAATGATCACAGATTTTCATTGATTTGCTCTAGCGCTTCTAGTTTCCAAGCAAATCGAGTTTACAGTTTTTAATACAAAATCAGTCCAAAAATCGATTTTTGGTAAGAAATATAAGTCATCACAGATTTTCATTGTTTTTGCTCTAGCGCTTCTAGTTTTCAAGAAAATCGATTTTAAAGTTTTTCATACAAAATCAGTCCAAAAATAGATTTTTGATAAGAAATATAATTGATCACAGATTTTCATTGTTTTTGCTCTAGCGCTTCTAGTTTCCAAGCAAATCGAGTTTACAGTTTTTAATACAAAATCAGTCCAAAAATCGATTTTTGGTAAGAAATATAAGTCATCACAGATTTTCATTGTTTTTGCTCTAGCGCTTCTAGTTTTCAAGAAAATCGATTTTAAAGTTTTTCATACCAAATCAGTCCAAAAATAGATTTTTGGTAAGAAATATGAATGATCACAGATTTTCATTGTTTTTGCTCTAGCGCTTCTAGTTTCCAAGAAAATCGAGTTTACAGTTTTTAATACAAAATCAGTCCAAAAATCGATTTTTGGTAAGAAATATGGGTGATCACAGATTTTCATTGTTTTTCTCTAGCGCTGCTAGTTTTCAAGAAAATCGAGTTTAAAGTTTTTCATACAAAATCAGTCCAAGTATAGAGTTTTGGTAAGAAATATGAATGATCACAGATTTTCATTGTTTTTGCTCTAGCGCTTCTAGTTTTCAAGAAAATCGAGTTTAAAGTTTTTCATACAAAATTAGTCCAAAAATAGATTTTTGGTAAGAAATATGAGTGATCACAGATTTTCATTGTTTTTGCTCTAGCGCTTCTAGTTTCCAAGAAAATCAAGTTTAAAGTTTTTAATACAAAATTAGTCCAAAAATCGATTTTTGGTAAGAAATATAAGTGATCATAGATTTTCATTGTTTTTGCTCTAGTGCTTCTAGTTTCCAAGAAAATCGATTTTAAAGTTTTTCATACCAAATCAGTCCAAAAATAGATTTTTGGTAAGAAATATGAATGATCACAGATTTTCATTGTTTTTGCTCTAGCGCTTCTAGTTTTCAAGAAAATCGAGTTTAAAGTTTTTCATACAAAATTAGTCCAAAAATAGATTTTTGGTAAGAAATATGAGTGATCACAGATTTTCATTGTTTTTGCTCTAGCGCTTCTAGTTTCCAAGAAAATCAAGTTTAAAGTTTTTCATACAAAATTAGTCCAAAAATCGATTTTTGGTAAGAAATATAAGTGATCATAGATTTTCATTGTTTTTGCTCTAGTGCTTCTAGTTTCCAAGAAAATCGAGTTTAAAGTTTTTCATACAAAATCAGTCCAAAAATAGATTTTTTGTAAGAAATATGAATGATCACAGATTTTCATTGATTTGCTCTAGCGCTTCTAGTTTCCAAGCAAATCGAGTTTACAGTTTTTAATACAAAATCAGTCCAAAAATCGATTTTTGGTAAGAAATATAAGTCATCACAGATTTTCATTGTTTTTGCTCTAGCGCTTCTAGTTTTCAAGAAAATCGATTTTAAAGTTTTTCATACAAAATCAGTCCAAAAATAGATTTTTGATAAGAAATATAATTGATCACAGATTTTCATTGTTTTTGCTCTAGCGCTTCTAGTTTCCAAGCAAATCGAGTTTACAGTTTTTAATACAAAATCAGTCCAAAAATCGATTTTTGGTAAGAAATATAAGTCATCACAGATTTTCATTGTTTTTGCTCTAGCGCTTCTAGTTTTCAAGAAAATCGATTTTAAAGTTTTTCATACCAAATCAGTCCAAAAATAGATTTTTGGTAAGAAATATGAATGATCACAGATTTTCATTGTTTTTGCTCTAGCGCTTCTAGTTTCCAAGAAAATCGAGTTTACAGTTTTTAATACAAAATCAGTCCAAAAATCGATTTTTGGTAAGAAATATGAGTGATCACAGATTTTCATTGTTTTTCTCTAGCGCTGCTAGTTTTCAAGAAAATCGAGTTTAAAGTTTTTCATACAAAATCAGTCCAAGTATAGAGTTTTGGTAAGAAATATGAGTGATCACAGATTTTCATTGTTTTTGCTCTAGCGCTTCTAGTTTCCAAGAAAATCGAGTTTAAAGTTTTTCATACAAAATCAGTCCAAAAATCGATTTTTGGTAAGAAATATAAGTGATCACAGATTTTCATTGTTTTTGGTCTAGTGTTTCTAGTTTCCAAGAAAATCGAGTTTAAAGTTTTTCTTACAAAATCAGTCCAAAAATCGATTTTTGGTAAGAAATATAAGTGATCACAGATTTTCATTGTTTTTCCTCTAGCGCTTCTAGTTTCCAAGAAAATCGAGTTTAAAGTTTTTCATACAAAATCAGTCCAAAAATAGATTTTTGGTAAGAAATATGAGTGATCACAGATCTTCATTGTTTTTGCTCTAGCGCTTCTAGTTTCCAAGAAAATCGAGTTTAAAGTTTTTCATACAAAATCAGTCCAAAAATCGATTTTTGGTAAGAAATATAAGTGATCACAGATTTTCATTGTTTTTGGTCTAGTGTTTCTAGTTTCCAAGAAAATCGAGTTTAAAGTTTTTCATACAAAATCAGTCCAAAAATAGATTTTTGGTAAGAAATATGAGTGATCACAGATTTTCATTGTTTTTGCTCTAGCGCTTCTAGTTTCCAAGAAAATCAAGTTTAAAGTTTTTCATACAAAATCAGTCCAAAAATCGATTTTTGGTAAGAAATATGAGTGATCACAGATTTTCATTGTTTTTGCTCTAGCGCTTCTAGTTTCCAAGAAAATCGAGTTTAAAGTTTTTCATACAAAATCAGTCCAAAAATAGATTTTTGGTAAGAAATATAAGTGATCATAGATTTTCATTGTTTTTGCTCTAGTGCTTCTAGTTTCCAAGAAAATCGAGTTTAAAGTTTTTCATACAAAATCAGTCCAAAAATAGATTTTTGGTAAGATTTTCATTGTTTTTGCTCTAGCGCTTCTAGTTTCCAAGAAAATCAAGTTTAAAGTTTTTCATACAAAATCAGTCCAAAAATCGATTTTTGGTAAGAAATATAAGTGATCACAGATTTTCATTGTTTTTGCTCTAGCGCTTCTAGTTTCCAAGAAAATCGAGTTTAAAGTTTTTCATACAAAATCAGTTCAAAAATCGATTTTTGGTAAGAAATATGAGTGATCACAGATTTTCATTGTTTTTGCTCTAGCGCTTCTAGTTTCCAAGAAAATCGAGTTTAAAGTTTTTCATACAAAATCAGTCCAAAAAAAGATTTTTGATAAGAAATATGAGTGCTCACAGATTTTCATTGTTTTTGCTCTAGCGCTTCTATTTTAGAAAGAAAATCGAGTTTAAAATTTTTCATACAAAATCAGTCCAAAAATAGATTTTTGGTAAGAAATATGAATGATCACAGATTTTCATTGATTTGCTCTAGCGCTTCTAGTTTCCAAGAAAATCAAGTTTAAAGTTTTTCATACAAAATCAGTTCAAAAATCGATTTTTGGTAAGAAATATGAGTGATCACAGATTTTCATTGTTTTTGCTCTAGCGCTTCTAGTTTCCAAGCAAATCGAGTTTACAGTTTTTAATACAAAATCAGTCCAAAAATCGATTTTTGGTAAGAAATATAAGTCATCACAGATTTTCATTGTTTTTGCTCTAGCGCTTCTAGTTTTCAAGAAAATCGAGTTTAAAGTTTTTCATACAAAATCAGTCCAAAAATAGATTTTTGGTAAGAAATATGAGTGATCACAGATTTTCATTGTTTTTGCTCTAGCGCATCTAGTTTCCAAGAAAATCAAGTTTAAAGTTTTTCATACAAAATCAGTTCAAAAATCGATTTTTGGTAAGAAATATGAGTGATCACAGATTTTCATTGTTTTTGCTCTAGCGCTTCTAGTTTCCAAGCAAATCGAGTTTACAGTTCTTAATACAAAATCAGTCCAAAAATCGATTTTTGGTAAGAAATATAAGTCATCACAGATTTTCATTGTTTTTGCTCTAGCGCTTCTAGTTTCCAAGAAAATCAAGTTTAAAGTTTTTCATACAAAATTAGTCCAAAAATCGATTTTTGGTAAGAAATATAAGTGATCATAGATTTTCATTGTTTTTGCTCTAGCGCTTCTAGTTTCCAAGCAAATCGAGTTTACAGTTTTTAATACAAAATCAGTCCAAAAATCGATTTTTGGTAAGAAATATAAGTCATCACAGATTTTCATTGTTTTTGCTCTAGCGCTTCTAGTTTTCAAGAAAATCGATTTTAAAGTTTTTCATACAAAATCAGTCCAAAAATAGATTTTTGATAAGAAATATAATTGATCACAGATTTTCATTGTTTTTGCTCTAGCGCTTCTAGTTTCCAAGCAAATCGAGTTTACAGTTTTTAATACAAAATCAGTCCAAAAATCGATTTTTGGTAAGAAATATAAGTCATCACAGATTTTCATTGTTTTTGCTCTAGCGCTTCTAGTTTCCAAGAAAATCAAGTTTAAAGTTTTTCATACAAAATCAGTTCAAAAATCGATTTTTGGTAAGAAATATGAGTGATCACAGATTTTCATTGTTTTTGCTCTAGCGCTTCTAGTTTCCAAGCAAATCGAGTTTACAGTTTTTAATACAAAATCAGTCCAAAAATCAATTTTTGGTAAGAAATATAAGTCATCACAGATTTTCATTGTTTTTGCTCTAGCGCTTCTAGTTTTCAAGAAAATCGATTTTAAAGTTTTTCATACAAAATCAGTCCAAAAATAGATTTTTGATAAGAAATATAATTGATCACAGATTTTCATTGTTTTTGCTCTAGCGCTTCTAGTTTCCAAGCAAATCGAGTTTACAGTTTTTAATACAAAATCAGTCCAAAAATCGATTTTTGGTAAGAAATATAAGTCATCACAGATTTTCATTGTTTTTGCTCTAGCGCTTCTAGTTTCCAAGAAAATCAAGTTTAAAGTTTTTCATACAAAATCAGTTCAAAAATCGATTTTTGGTAAGAAATATGAGTGATCACAGATTTTCATTGTTTTTGCTCTAGCGCTTCTAGTTTCCAAGCAAATCGAGTTTACAGTTTTTAATACAAAATCAGTCCAAAAATCGATTTTTGGTAAGAAATATAAGTTATCACAGATTTTCATTGTTTTTGCTCTAGCGCTTCTAGTTTTCAAGAAAATCGAGTTTAAAGTTTTTCATACAAAATCAGTCCAAAAATAGATTTTTGGTAAGAAATATGAGTGATCACAGATTTTCATTGTTTTTGCTCTAGCGCTTCTAGTTTCCAAGAAAATCAAGTTTAAAGTTTTTCATACAAAATCAGTTCAAAAATCGATTTTTGGTAAGAAATATGAGTGATCACAGATTTTCATTGTTTTTGCTCTAGCGCTTCTAGTTTCCAAGCAAATCGAGTTTACAGTTTTTAATACAAAATCAGTCCAAAAATCGATTTTTGGTAAGAAATATAAGTCATCACAGATTTTCATTGTTTTTGCTCTAGCGCTTCTAGTTTCCAAGAAAATCAAGTTTAAAGTTTTTCATACAAAATTAGTCCAAAAATCGATTTTTGGTAAGAAATATAAGTGATCATAGATTTTCATTGTTTTTGCTCTAGCGCTTCTAGTTTCCAAGCAAATCGAGTTTACAGTTTTTAATACAAAATCAGTCCAAAAATCGATTTTTGGTAAGAAATATAAGTGATCATAGATTTTCATTGTTTTTGCTCTAGTGCTTCTAGTTTCCAAGAAAATCGAGTTTAAAATTTTTCATACAAAATCAGTCCAAAAATAGATTTTTGGTAAGAAATATGAATGATCACAGATTTTCATTGATTTGCTCTAGCGCTTCTAGTTTCCAAGAAAATCAAGTTTAAAGTTTTTCATACAAAATCAGTTCAAAAATCGATTTTTGGTAAGAAATATGAGTGATCACAGATTTTCATTGTTTTTGCTCTAGCGCTTCTAGTTTCCAAGCAAATCGAGTTTACAGTTTTTAATACAAAATCAGTCCAAAAATCGATTTTTGGTAAGAAATATAAGTCATCACAGATTTTCATTGTTTTTGCTCTAGCGCTTCTAGTTTTCAAGAAAATCGAGTTTAAAGTTTTTCATACAAAATCAGTCCAAAAATAGATTTTTGGTAAGAAATATGAGTGATCACAGATTTTCATTGTTTTTGCTCTAGCGCATCTAGTTTCCAAGAAAATCAAGTTTAAAGTTTTTCATACAAAATCAGTTCAAAAATCGATTTTTGGTAAGAAATATGAGTGATCACAGATTTTCATTGTTTTTGCTCTAGCGCTTCTAGTTTCCAAGCAAATCGAGTTTACAGTTTTTAATACAAAATCAGTCCAAAAATCGATTTTTGGTAAGAAATATAAGTCATCACAGATTTTCATTGTTTTTGCTCTAGCGCTTCTAGTTTCCAAGAAAATCAAGTTTAAAGTTTTTCATACAAAATTAGTCCAAAAATCGATTTTTGGTAAGAAATATAAGTGATCATAGATTTTCATTGTTTTTGCTCTAGCGCTTCTAGTTTCCAAGCAAATCGAGTTTACAGTTTTTAATACAAAATCAGTCCAAAAATCGATTTTTGGTAAGAAATATAAGGCATCACAGATTTTCATTGTTTTTGCTCTAGCGCTTCTAGTTTTCAAGAAAATCGATTTTAAAGTTTTTCATACAAAATCAGTCCAAAAATAGATTTTTGATAAGAAATATAATTGATCACAGATTTTCATTGTTTTTGCTCTAGCGCTTCTAGTTTCCAAGCAAATCGAGTTTACAGTTTTTAATACAAAATCAGTCCAAAAATCGATTTTTGGTAAGAAATATAAGTCATCACAGATTTTCATTGTTTTTGCTCTAGCGCTTCTAGTTTCCAAGAAAATCAAGTTTAAAGTTTTTCATACAAAATCAGTTCAAAAATCGATTTTTGGTAAGAAATATGAGTGATCACAGATTTTCATTGTTTTTGCTCTAGCGCTTCTAGTTTCCAAGCAAATCGAGTTTACAGTTTTTAATACAAAATCAGTCCAAAAATCAATTTTTGGTAAGAAATATAAGTCATCACAGATTTTCATTGTTTTTGCTCTAGCGCTTCTAGTTTTCAAGAAAATCGATTTTAAAGTTTTTCATACAAAATCAGTCCAAAAATAGATTTTTGATAAGAAATATAATTGATCACAGATTTTCATTGTTTTTGCTCTAGCGCTTCTAGTTTCCAAGCAAATCGAGTTTACAGTTTTTAATACAAAATCAGTCCAAAAATCGATTTTTGGTAAGAAATATAAGTCATCACAGATTTTCATTGTTTTTGCTCTAGCGCTTCTAGTTTCCAAGAAAATCAAGTTTAAAGTTTTTCATACAAAATCAGTTCAAAAATCGATTTTTGGTAAGAAATATGAGTGATCACAGATTTTCATTGTTTTTGCTCTAGCGCTTCTAGTTTCCAAGCAAATCGAGTTTACAGTTTTTAATACAAAATCAGTCCAAAAATCGATTTTTGGTAAGAAATATAAGTCATCACAGATTTTCATTGTTTTTGCTCTAGCGCTTCTAGTTTCCAAGAAAATCAAGTTTAAAGTTTTTCATACAAAATTAGTCCAAAAATCGATTTTTGGTAAGAAATATAAGTGATCATAGATTTTCATTGTTTTTGCTCTAGCGCTTCTAGTTTCCAAGCAAATCGAGTTTACAGTTTTTAATACAAAATCAGTCCAAAAATCGATTTTTGGTAAGAAATATAAGTGATCATAGATTTTCATTGTTTTTGCTCTAGCGCTTCTAGTTTCCAAGCAAATCGAGTTTACAGTTTTTAATACAAAATCAGTCCAAAAATGGATTTTTGGTAAGAAATATAAGTCATCACAGATTTTCATTGTTTTTGCTCTAGCGCTTCTAGTTTTCAAGAAAATCGATTTTAAAGTTTTTCATACAAAAACAGTCCAAAAATAGATTTTTGATAAGGAATATAATTGATCACAGATTTTCATTGTTTTTGCTCTAGCGCTTCTAGTTTCCAAGCAAATCGAGTTTACAGTTTTTAATACAAAATCAGTCCAAAAATGGATTTTTGGTAAGAAATATAAGTCATCACAGATTTTCATTGTTTTTGCTCTAGCGCTTCTAGTTTCCAAGAAAATCAAGTTTAAAGTTTTTCATACAAAATTAGTCCAAAAATCGATTTTTGGTAAGAAATATAAGTGATCATAGATTTTCATTGTTTTTGCTCTAGCGCTTCTAGTTTCCAAGCAAATCGAGTTTACAGTTTTTAATACAAAATCAGTCCAAAAATCGATTTTTGGTAAGAAATATAAGGCATCACAGATTTTCATTGTTTTTGCTCTAGCGCTTCTAGTTTTCAAGAAAATCGATTTTAAAGTTTTTCATACAAAATCAGTCCAAAAATAGATTTTTGATAAGAAATATAATTGATCACAGATTTTCATTGTTTTTGCTCTAGCGCTTCTAGTTTCCAAGCAAATCGAGTTTACAGTTTTTAATACAAAATCAGTCCAAAAATCGATTTTTGGTAAGAAATATAAGTCATCACAGATTTTCATTGTTTTTGCTCTAGCGCTTCTAGTTTCCAAGAAAATCAAGTTTAAAGTTTTTCATACAAAATCAGTTCAAAAATCGATTTTTGGTAAGAAATATGAGTGATCACAGATTTTCATTGTTTTTGCTCTAGCGCTTCTAGTTTCCAAGCAAATCGAGTTTACAGTTTTTAATACAAAATCAGTCCAAAAATCAATTTTTGGTAAGAAATATAAGTCATCACAGATTTTCATTGTTTTTGCTCTAGCGCTTCTAGTTTTCAAGAAAATCGATTTTAAAGTTTTTCATACAAAATCAGTCCAAAAATAGATTTTTGATAAGAAATATAATTGATCACAGATTTTCATTGTTTTTGCTCTAGCGCTTCTAGTTTCCAAGCAAATCGAGTTTACAGTTTTTAATACAAAATCAGTCCAAAAATCGATTTTTGGTAAGAAATATAAGTCATCACAGATTTTCATTGTTTTTGCTCTAGCGCTTCTAGTTTCCAAGAAAATCAAGTTTAAAGTTTTTCATACAAAATCAGTTCAAAAATCGATTTTTGGTAAGAAATATGAGTGATCACAGATTTTCATTGTTTTTGCTCTAGCGCTTCTAGTTTCCAAGCAAATCGAGTTTACAGTTTTTAATACAAAATCAGTCCAAAAATCGATTTTTGGTAAGAAATATAAGTCATCACAGATTTTCATTGTTTTTGCTCTAGCGCTTCTAGTTTCCAAGAAAATCAAGTTTAAAGTTTTTCATACAAAATTAGTCCAAAAATCGATTTTTGGTAAGAAATATAAGTGATCATAGATTTTCATTGTTTTTGCTCTAGCGCTTCTAGTTTCCAAGCAAATCGAGTTTACAGTTTTTAATACAAAATCAGTCCAAAAATCGATTTTTGGTAAGAAATATAAGTGATCATAGATTTTCATTGTTTTTGCTCTAGCGCTTCTAGTTTCCAAGCAAATCGAGTTTACAGTTTTTAATACAAAATCAGTCCAAAAATGGATTTTTGGTAAGAAATATAAGTCATCACAGATTTTCATTGTTTTTGCTCTAGCGCTTCTAGTTTTCAAGAAAATCGATTTTAAAGTTTTTCATACAAAAACAGTCCAAAAATAGATTTTTGATAAGGAATATAATTGATCACAGATTTTCATTGTTTTTGCTCTAGCGCTTCTAGTTTCCAAGCAAATCGAGTTTACAGTTTTTAATACAAAATCAGTCCAAAAATGGATTTTTGGTAAGAAATATAAGTCATCACAGATTTTCATTGTTTTTGCTCTAGCGCTTCTAGTTTTCAAGAAAATCGATTTTAAAGTTTTTCATACCAAATCAGTCCAAAAATAGATTTTTGGTAAGAAATATGAATGATCACAGATTTTCATTGTTTTTGCTCTAGCGCTTCTAGCTTCCAAGAAAATCGTGTTTAAAGTTTTTCATACAAAAAAAAGTCCAAAAATAGTTTTTTGGTAAGAAATATAAGTGATCACAGATTTTCATTGTTTTTGCTCTAGCGCTTCTAGTTTCCAAGAAAATCGAGTTTAAAGTTTTTCATACAAAATCAGTTCAAAAATCGATTTTTGGTAAGAAATATGAGTGATCACAGATTTTCATTGTTTTTGCTCTAGCGCTTCTAGTTTCCAAGAAAATCGAGTTTAAATTTTTTCATACAAAATCAGTTCAAAAATCGATTTTTGGTAAGAAATATAAGTGATCACAGATTTTCATTGTTTTTGCTCTAGCTCTTCTAGTTTCCAAGAAAATCGAGTTTAAAGTTTTTCATACAAAATAAGTCCAAAAATCGATTTTTGGTAAGAAATATAAGTGATCACAGATTTTCATTGTTTTTGCTCTAGCGCTTCTAGTTTCCAAGAAAATCAAGCTTAAAGTTTTTCATACAAAATCAGTCCATAAATAGATTTTTGGTAAGAAATATAAGTGATCACAGATTTTCATTGTTTTTGCTCTAGCGCTTCTAGTTTCCAAGAAAATCAAGTTTAAAGTTTTTCATACAAAATCAGTCCAAAAATCGATTTTTGGTAAGAAATATGAGTGATCACAGATTTTCATTGTTTTTGCTCTAGCGCTTCTAGTTTCCAAGAAAATCAAGTTTAAAGTTTTTCATACAAAATCAGTCCAAAAATCGAATTTTGGTAAGAAATATAAGTGATCACAGATTTTCATTGTTTTTGCTCTAGTGCTTCTAGTTTCCAAGAAAATCGAGTTTAAAGTTTTTCATACCAAATCAGTCCAAAAATAGATTTTTGGTAAGAAATATGAGTGATCACAGATTTTCATTGTTTTTGCTCTAGCGCTTCTAGTTTCCAAGAAAATCGAGTTTAAATTTTTTCATACAAAATCAGTCCAAAAAAAGATTTTTGGTAAGAAATATGAGTGATCACAGATTTTCATTGTTTTTGCTCTAGCGCTTCTAGTTTCCAAGAAAATCAAGTTTAAAGTTTTTCATACAAAATCAGTTCAAAAATCGATTTTTGGTAAGAAATATGAGTGATCACAGATTTTCATTGTTTTTGCTCTAGCGCTTCTAGTTTCCAAGAAAATCGAGTTTAAAGTTTTTCATACAAAATCAGTCCAAAAAAAGATTTTTGATAAGAAATATGAGTGATCACAGATTTTCATTGTTTTTGCTCTAGTGCTTCTAGTTTCCAAGAAAATCGAGTTTAAAATTTTTCATACAAAATCAGTTCAAAAATCGATTTTTGGTAAGTAATATAAGTGATCACAGATTTTCATTGTTTTTGCTCTAGCGCTTCTAGTTTCCAAGAAAATCGAGTTTAAAGTTTTTCATACAAAATTAGTCCAAAAATCGATTTTTGGTAAGAAATATAAGTGATCACAGATTTTCATTGTTTTTGCTCTAGCGCTTCTAGTTTCCAAGAAAATCAAGTTTAAAGTTTTTCATACAAAATCAGTCCAAAAATAGATTTTTGGTAAGAAATATAAGTGATCACAGATTTTCATTGTTTTTGCTCTAGCGCTTCTAGTTTCCAAGAAAATCAAGTTTAAAGTTTTTCATACAAAATCAGTCCAAAAATAGATTTTTGGTAAAAAATATGAGTGATCACAGATTTTCATTGTTTTTGCTCTAGCGCTTCTAGTTTCCAAGAAAATCAAGTTTAAAGTTTTTCATACAAAATCAGTCCAAAAATCGATTTTTGGTATGAAATATGAGTGATCACAGATTTTCATTGTTTTTGCTCTAGTGCTTCTAGTTTCCAAGAAAATCGAGTTTAAAATTTTTCATACAAAATCAGTCCAAAAATAGATTTTTGGTAAGAAATATAAGTGATCACAGATTTTCATTGTTTTTGCTCTAGCGCTTCTAGTTTCCAAGAAAATCGAGTTTAAAGTTTTTCATACAAAATTAGTCCAAAAATCGATTTTTGATAAGAAATATGAGTGATCACAGATTTTCATTGTTTTTGCTCTAGTGCTTCTAGTTTCCAAGAAAATCGAGTTAAAAGTTTTTCATTCAAAATCAGTCCAAAAATCGATTTTTGATAAGAAATATGAGTGATCACAGATTTTCATTGTTTTTGCTCTAGTGCTTCTAGTTTCCAAGAAAATCGAGTTTAAAATTTTTCATACAAAATCAGTCCAAAAATAGATTTTTGGTAAGAAATATAAGTGATCACAGATTTTCATTGTTTTTGCTCTAGCGCTTCTAGTTTCCAAGAAAATCGAGTTTAAAGTTTTTCATACAAAATCAGTCCAAAAATCAATTTTTGGTAAGAATTATAAGTGATCACAGATTTTCATTGTTTTTGCTCTAGCGCTTCTAGTTTCCAAGAAAATCGAGTTTAAAGTTTTTCATGCAAAAATCAATTTTTGGTAAGAAATATAAGTGATCACAGATTTTCATTGTTTTTGCTCTAGCGCTTCTAGTTTCCAAGAAAATCAAGTTTAAAGTTTTTCATACAAAATAAGTCCAAAAATCGATTTTTGGTAAGAAATATAAGTGATCACAGATTTTCATTGTTTTTGCTCTAGCGCTTCTAGTTTCCAAGAAAATCGAGTTTAAAGTTTTTCATGCAAAAATCAATTTTTGGTAAGAAATATAAGTGATCACAGATTTTCATTGTTTTTGCTCTAGCGCTTCTAGTTTCCAAGAAAATCGAGTTTAAAGTTTTTCATACAAAATCAGTCCAAAAATCGATTTTTGATAAGAAATATGAGTGATCACAGATTTTCATTGTTTTTGCTCTAGTGCTTCTAGTTTCCAAGAAAATCGAGTTTAAAATTTTTCATACAAAATCAGTCCAAAAATAGATTTTTGGTAAGAAATATAAGTGATCACAGATTTTCATTGTTTTTGCTCTAGCGCTTCTAGTTTCCAATAAAATCGAGTTTAAAGTTTTTCATGCAAAATTAGTCCAAAAATCGATTTTTGATAAGAAATATGAGTGATCACAGATTTTCCAAGAAAATCGAGTTTAAAGTTTTTCATACAAAATCAGTCCAAAAATCAATTTTTGGTAAGAAATATAAGTGATCACAGATTTTCATTGTTTTTGCTCTAGCGCTTCTAGTTTCCAAGAAAATCAAGTTTAAAGTTTTTCATACAAAATCAGTCCAAAAATAGATTTTTGGTAAGAAATATAAGTGATCACAGATTTTCATTGTTTTTGCTCTAGCGCTTCTAGTTTCCAAGAAAATCGAGTTTAAATTTTTTCATACAAAATCAGTCCAAAAAAAGATTTTTGGTAAGAAATATGAGTGATCACAGATTTTCATTGTTTATGCTCTAGCGCTTCTAGTTTTCAAGAAAATCAAGTTTAAAGTTTTTCATACAAAATCAGTTCAAAAATCGATTTTTGGTAAGAAATATGAGTGATCACAGATTTTCATTGTTTTTGCTCTAGCGCTTCTAGTTTCCAAGAAAATCGAGTTTAAAGTTTTTCATACAAAATTAGTCCAAAAATCGATTTTTGGTAAGAAATATAAGTGATCACAGATTTTCATTGTTTTTGCTCTAGCGCTTCTAGTTTCCAAGAAAATCAAGTTTAAAGTTTTTCATACAAAATCAGTCCAAAAATAGATTTTTGGTAAGAAATATAAGTGATCACAGATTTTCATTGTTTTTGCTCTAGCGCTTCTAGTTTCCAAGAAAATCAAGTTTAAAGTTTTTCATACAAAATCAGTCCAAAAATAGATTTTTGGTAAGAAATATGAGTGATCACAGATTTTCATTGTTTTGCTCTAGCGCTTCTAGTTTCCAAGAAAATCAAGTTTAAAGTTTTTCATACAAAATCAGTCCAAAAATCGATTTTTGGTATGAAATATGAGTGATCACAGATTTTCATTGTTTTTGCTCTAGTGCTTCTAGTTTCCAAGAAAATCGAGTTTAAAATTTTTCATACAAAATCAGTCCAAAAATAGATTTTTGGTAAGAAATATAAGTGATCACAGATTTTCATTGTTTTTGCTCTAGCGCTTCTAGTTTCCAAGAAAATCGAGTTTAAAGTTTTTCATGCAAAATTAGTCCAAAAATCGATTTTTGATAAGAAATATGAGTGATCACAGATTTTCATTGTTTTTGCTCTAGTGCTTCTAGTTTCCAAGAAAATCGAGTTAAAAGTTTTTCATTCAAAATCAGTCCAAAAATCGATTTTTGATAAGAAATATGAGTGATCACAGATTTTCATTGTTTTTGCTCTAGTGCTTCTAGTTTCCAAGAAAATCGAGTTTAAAATTTTTCATACAAAATCAGTCCAAAAATAGATTTTTGGTAAGAAATATAAGTGATCACAGATTTTCATTGTTTTTGCTCCAGCGCTTCTAGTTTCCAAGAAAATCGAGTTTAAAGTTTTTCATACAAAATCAGTCCAAAAATCAATTTTTGGTAAGAATTATAAGTGATCACAGATTTTCATTGTTTTTGCTCTAGCGCTTCTAGTTTCCAAGAAAATCGAGTTTAAAGTTTTTCATGCAAAAATCAATTTTTGGTAAGAAATATAAGTGATCACAGATTTTCATTGTTTTTGCTCTAGCGCTTCTAGTTTTCAAGAAAATCAAGTTTAAAGTTTTTCATACAAAATCAGTCCAAAAATCGATTTTTGGTAAGAAATATAAGTGATCACAGATTTTCATTGTTTTTGATCTAGCGCTTCTAGTTTCCAAGAAAATCGAGTTTAAAGTTTTTCATGCAAAAATCAATTTTTGGTAAGAAATATAAGTGATCACAGATTTTCATTGTTTTTGCTCTAGCGCTTCTAGTTTCCAAGAAAATCAAGTTTAAAGTTTTTCATACAAAATCAGTCCAAAAATCGATTTTTGGTAAGAAATATAAGTGATCACAGATTTTCATTGTTTTTGCTCTAGCGCTTCTAGTTTCCAAGAAAATCAAGTTTAAAGTTTTTCATACAAAATCAGTCCAAAAATCAATTTTTGGTAAGAAATATAAGTGATCACAGATTTTCATTGTTTTTGCTCTAGCGCTTCTAGTTTCCAAGAAAATCAAGTTTAAAGTTTTTCATACAAAATCAGTCCAAAAATCGATTTTTGGTAAGAAATATAAGTGATCACAGATTTTCATTGTTTTTGCTCTAGCGCTTCTAGTTTCCAAGAAAATCGAGTTTAAAGTTTTTCATACAAAATCAGTCCAAAAATCGATTTTTGATAAGAAATATGAGTGATCACAGATTTTCATTGTTTTTGCTCTAGTGCTTCTAGTTTCCAAGAAAATCGAGTTTAAAATTTTTCATACAAAATCAGTCCAAAAATAGATTTTTGGTAAGAAATATAAGTGATCACAGATTTTCATTGTTTTTGCTCTAGCGCTTCTAGTT
This sequence comes from Pollenia labialis, assembly GCA_949318255.1. Taxonomy (NCBI): domain Eukaryota; kingdom Metazoa; phylum Arthropoda; class Insecta; order Diptera; family Polleniidae; genus Pollenia; species Pollenia labialis. The sequence goes on from OX439141.1 coordinate 113,976,284, forward strand.
TCCAAGAAAATCGAGTTTAAAGTTTTTCATGCAAAAATCAATTTTTGGTAAGAAATATAAGTGATCACAGATTTTCATTGTTTTTGCTCTAGCGCTTCTAGTTTCCAAGAAAATCGAGTTTAAAGTTTTTCATACAAAATTAGTCCAAAAATAGATTTTTGGTAAGAAATATAAGTGAACACAGATTTTCATTGTTTTTGCCTACCGCTTCTAGTTTCCAAGAAAATCGAGTTTAAAGTTTTTTATACAAAATTAGTCCAAAAATCGATTTGTGGTAAGAAATATGGGTGATTACTGATTTTCATTGTTTTTGCTCTAGCGCTTCTAGTTTCCAAGAAAATCGAGTTTAAAGTTTTTCATACAAAATCAGTCCGAAAATCGTTTTTCGGTAAGAAATATAAGTGATCACAGATTTTCATTGTTTTTACTCTAGCGCTTCTAGTTTTCAACAAAATCGAGTTTAAAGTTTTTCATACAAAAATCGATTTTTGGTAAGAAATATAAGTGATCACAAATTTTCATTGTTTTTTCTCTAGCGCTTCTAGTTTCCAAGAAAATCGAGTTTAAAGTTTTTCATACAAAATCAGTCCAAAAATAGATTTTTGGTAAGAAAGATGAGTGATCACAGATTTTCATTGTTTTTTCTCTAGCGCTTCTAGTTTTCAACAAAATCGAGTTTGAAATCAGTCCAAAAATAGATTTTTGGTAAGAAATATAAGTGATCACAGATTTTCATTGTTTTTGCTCTAACGCTTCTAGTTTCCAAGAAAATCGAGTTTAAAGTTTTTCATACAAAATCAGTCCAAAAATTGATTTTTGGTAAGAAAGATGAGTGATCACAAATTTTCATTGTTTTTTCTCTAGCGCTTCTAGTTTCCAAGAAAATCGAGTTTAAAATCAGTCCAAAATATGATTTTTGGTAAGAAGTATGAGTGATCACAGATTTTCATTGTTTTTGCTCTAACGCTTCTAGTTTCCAAGAAAATCGAGTTTAAAGTTGTTCATACAAAATCAGTCCAAAAATTGATTTTTGGTAAGAAATATAAGTGATCACAAATTTTCATTGTTTTTTCTCTAGCGCTTCTAGTTTCCGAGAAAATCGAGTTTAAAATCAGTCCAAAAATAGATTTTTGGTAAGAAATATGAGTGATCACAAATTTTCATTGTTTTTGCTCTAGCGCTTCTAGTTTTCAAGAAAATCGAGTTTAAAGTTTTTTATAAAAAATCGATTTTTGGTAAGAAATATAAGTGATCACAGATTTTCATTGTTTTAATTCTAGCGCTTCTAGTTTTCAAGAAAATCGAGTTTAAAGTTTTTTATAAAAAATCGATTTTTGGTAAGAAATATAAGTGATCACAGATTTTCATTGTTTTAATTCTAGCGCTTCTAGTTTCCAAGAAAATCGAGTTTAAAGTTGTTCATACAAAATCAGTCCAAAAATTGATTTTTGGTAAGAAATATAAGTGATCACAAATTTTCATTGTTTTTTCTCTAGCGCTTCTAGTTTCCGAGAAAATCGAGTTTAAAATCAGTCCAAAAATAGATTTTTGGTAAGAAATATGAGTGATCACAAATTTTCATTGTTTTTGCTCTAGCGCTTCTAGTTTTCAAGAAAATCGAGTTTAAAGTTTTTTATAAAAAATCGATTTTTGGTAAGAAATATAAGTGATCACAGATTTTCATTGTTTTAATTCTAGCGCTTCTAGTTTTCAAGAAAATCGAGTTTAAAGTTTTTTATAAAAAATCGATTTTTGGTAAGAAATATAAGTGATCACAGATTTTCATTGTTTTAATTCTAGCGCTTCTAGTTTCCAAGAAAATCGAGTTTAAAGTTTTTCATACAAAATCAGTCCGAAAATCGTTTTTCGGTAAGAAATATAAGTGATCACAGATTTTCATTGTTTTTACTCTAGCGCTTCTAGTTTTCAACAAAATCGAGTTTAAAGTTTTTCATACAAAAATCGATTTTTGGTAAGAAATATAAGTGATCACAAATTTTCATTGTTTTTTCTCTAGCGCTTCTAGTTTCCAAGAAAATCGAGTTTAAAGTTTTTCATACAAAATCAGTCCAAAAATAGATTTTTGGTAAGAAAGATGAGTGATCACAGATTTTCATTGTTTTTTCTCTAGCGCTTCTAGTTTTCAACAAAATCGAGTTTGAAATCAGTCCAAAAATAGATTTTTGGTAAGAAATATAAGTGATCACAGATTTTCATTGTTTTTGCTCTAACGCTTCTAGTTTCCAAGAAAATCGAGTTTAAAGTTTTTCATACAAAATCAGTCCAAAAATTGATTTTTGGTAAGAAAGATGAGTGATCACAAATTTTCATTGTTTTTTCTCTAGCGCTTCTAGTTTCCAAGAAAATTGAGTTTAAAATCAGTCCAAAATATGATTTTTGGTAAGAAGTATGAGTGATCACAGATTTTCATTGTTTTTGCTCTAACGCTTCTAGTTTCCAAGAAAATCGAGTTTAAAGTTGTTCATACAAAATCAGTCCAAAAATTGATTTTTGGTAAGAAATATAAGTGATCACAAATTTTCATTGTTTTTTCTCTAGCGCTTCTAGTTTCCGAGAAAATCGAGTTTAAAATCAGTCCAAAAATAGATTTTTGGTAAGAAATATGAGTGATCACAAATTTTCATTGTTTTTGCTCTAGCGCTTCTAGTTTTCAAGAAAATCGAGTTTAAAGTTTTTTATAAAAAATCGATTTTTGGTAAGAAATATAAGTGATCACAGATTTTCATTGTTTTAATTCTAGCGCTTCTAGTTTTCAAGAAAATCGAGTTTAAAGTTTTTTATAAAAAATCGATTTTTGGTAAGAAATATAAGTGATCACAGATTTTCATTGTTTTTACTCTAACGCTTCTAGTTTTCAACAAAATCGAGTTTGAAATCAGTCCAAAAATAGATTTTTGTATAAGTGATCACAGATTTTCATTGTTTTTGCTCTAACGCTTCTAGTTTCCAAGAAAATCGAGTTTAAAGTTTTTCATACAAAATCAGTCCAAAAATTGATTTTTGGTAAGAAAGATGAGTGATCACAGATTTTCATTTTTTTTTCTCTAGCGCTTCTAGTTTTCAACAAAATCGAGTTTGAAATCAGTCCAAAAATAGATTTTTGGTAAGAAATATAAGTGATCACAGATTTTCATTGTTTTTGCTCTAACGCTTCTAGTTTCCAAGAAAATCGAGTTTAAAGTTTTTCATACAAAATCAGTCCAAAAATTGATTTTTGGTAAGAAATATGAGTGATCACTAGGGACAGGATTTTTATGCAGTAAAAATCGAGTTTTATGCGCATAAAACATACACTTAAAATAGAAAAATATGCGCTTTAAATTGCAAAAATATGCACTTTAAATTTTTCCTGAAACATTTTTTAATTATAAACAAATCATTAAAATTTTTTAATTATAAACAAATCATTTCTCGTTAACGAAAATAAGGTACACCAAAAAAGCAGAAGTAAAAATACAGTAAAACACAAAATATAAAGTAAAACAACAATGTAAATTAAGTCACTTGTTAGATAGATATGCGAACCTTCATATAAAATTTTCATATACATTAATTTTCCACTACGCTGTTTTCGTAAAAATTTAAATTAAATATGCCAGCAGTTTGTGTTATTGCTTTGTGCCCTTCTTATTTCTAAAAACTTTATCAAGTTTGATACAAATTTGTTTACTTAAGTTTCCCTTAACTGCATACATTCTATTTATGACATAATCAACTAATTTAATTTGCATTCTCAATCTATTTGAATTCTCTAATTTTACAATAGTCTCAGACATAAGTCCGTAATTTGAAGACTTAAAATTAATCCGAAATTTTATATTTTGTAAATTTGTTATTTTTTGTACTGCATTACCATCGTTCCATCACATCCTTGAACTGTTCAAATTTTCAACATAAAAAACTGATTTCAACCACTTTCCCCGCATTGTTGTTATAGGATACTTCTGCTAATATGCGACAAAACGCGATGTGCTTTGAAAAATATTTTTTCCCAATTTTTCCCCAAAAATGCACCAAAAATATGCAATGTCAGCAATATATGCAAAAATATGCATTTAAAGCATAATATGCAAAAATATGCACTAACAAATCGATGCCATTTTATTTAAAATTTCTTGATTCGAAAAGATATTAAGTTAATGTTGATCTCAGACTGACGACAACAAATATGCATTTGCATAAAAATCCGGTCCTTGGTGATCACAGATTTTCATTGTTTTTTCTCTAGCGCTTCTAGTTTTCAAGAAAATCGAGTTTAAAGTTGTTTATAAAAAATCTAGCGCTTCTAGTTTCCAAGAAAATCGAGTTTAAAGTTTTTATGCAAAAATCGATTTTTGGTAAGAAATATAAGTGATCACAGATTTTCATTGTTTTTATTCTAGCGGTTCTAGTTTTCAAGAAAATCGAGTTTAAAGTTTTTCATACAAAATCAGTCCGAAAATCGTTTTTCGGTAAGAAATATAAGTGATCACAGATTTTCATTGTTTTTACTCTAGCGCTTCTAGTTTTCAACAAAATCGAGTTTAAAGTTTTTCATACAAAAATCGACTTTTGGTAAGAAATATAAGTGATCACAAATTTTCATTGTTTTTTCTCTAGCGCTTCTAGTTTCCAAGAAAATCGAGTTTAAAGTTTTTCATACAAAATCAGTCCAAAAATAGATTTTTGGTAAGAAAGATGAGTGATCACAGATTTCCATTGTTTTTGCTCTAACGCTTCTAGTTTCCAAGAAAATCGAGTTTAAAGTTTTTCATACAAAATCAGTCCAAAAATTGATTTTTGGTAAGAAATATGAGTGATCACAGATTTTCATTGTTTTTGCTCTAGCGCTTCTAGTTTTCAAGAAAATCGAGTTTAAAATCAGTACAAAAATAGATTTTTGGTAAGAAATATAAGTAATCACAGATTTTCATTGTTTTTGCTCTAGCGCTTCTAGTTTCGAAGGAAATTGAGTTAAAAGTTTTTCATACAAAATCAGTCCAAAAATAGATTTTTGGTAAGAAATATGAGTGATCACAACTTTTCATTGTTTTTGCTCTAGCGCTTCTAGTTTTCAAGAAAATCGAGTTTAAAGTTTTTCATACAAAATCAGTCCGAAAATCGTTTTTCGGTAAGAAATATAAGTGATCACAGATTTTCATTGTTTTTACTCTAGCGCTTCTAGTTTCCAAGAAAATCGAGTTTAAAGTTTTTCATGCAAAAATCGATTTTTGGTAAGAAATATAAGTAATCACAGATTTTCATTGTTTTTGCTCTAGCGCTTCTAGTTTCGAAGGAAATTGAGTTAAAAGTTTTTCATACAAAATCAGTCCAAAAATCGATTTTTGATAAGAAATATAAGTGATCACAGATTTTCATTGTTTTTGTTCTAGCGCTTCTATTTTTCAAGAAAATCGAGCTTAAAGTTTTTCATACAAACTCAGTCAGAAAATCGTTTTTCGGTAAGAAATATAAGTGATCACAGATTTTCATTGTTTTTACTCTAACGCTTCTAGTTTTCAACAAAATCGAGTTTGAAATCAGTCCAAAAATAGATTTTTGGTAAGAAATATAAGTGATCACAGATTTTCATTGTTTTTGCTCTAACGCTTCTAGTTTCCAAGAAAATCGAGTTTAAAGTTTTTCATACAAAATCAGTCCAAAAATTGATTTTTGGTAAGAAAGATGAGTGATCACAGATTTTCATTGTTTTTTCTCTAGCGCTTCTAGTTTTCAACAAAATCGAGTTTGAAATCAGTCCAAAAATAGATTTTTGGTAAGAAATATAAGTGATCACAGATTTTCATTGTTTTTGCTCTAACGCTTCTAGTTTCCAAGAAAATCGAGTTTAAAGTTTTTCATACAAAATCAGTTCAAAAATCGATTTTTGGAAAGAAATATAAGTGATCACAGATTTTCATTGTTTTTGTTCTAGCGCTTCTATTTTTCAAGAAAATCGAGTTTAAAGTTTTTCATACAAACTCAGTCAGAAAATCGTTTTTCGGTAAGAAATATAAGTGATCACAGATTTTCATTGTTTTTACTCTAACGCTTCTAGTTTTCAACAAAATCGAGTTTGAAATCAGTCCAAAAATAGATTTTTGGTAAGAAATATAAGTGATCACAGATTTTCATTGTTTTTTTTCTAACGCTTCTAGTTTCCAAGAAAATCGAGTTTAAAGTTTTTCATACAAAATCAGTCCAAAAATTGATTTTTGGTAAGAAAGATGAGTTATCACAGATTTTCATTGTTTTTTCTCTAGCGCTTCTAGTTTTCAACAAAATCGAGTTTGAAATCAGTCCAAAAATAGATTTTTGGTAAGAAATATAAGTGATCACAGATTTTCATTGTTTTTGCTCTAACGCTTCTAGTTTCCAAGAAAATCGAGTTTAAAGTTTTTCATACAAAATCAGTTCAAAAATCGATTTTTGGAAAGAAATATAAGTGATCACAGATTTTCATTGTTTTTGTTCTAGCGCTTCTATTTTTCAAGAAAATCGAGTTTAAAGTTTTTCATACAAACTCAGTCAGAAAATCGTTTTTCGGTAAGAAATATAAGTGATCACAGATTTTCATTGTTTTTACTCTAACGCTTCTAGTTTTCAACAAAATCGAGTTTGAAATCAGTCCAAAAATAGATTTTTGGTAAGAAATATAAGTGATCACAGATTTTCATTGTTTTTTTTCTAACGCTTCTAGTTTCCAAGAAAATCGAGTTTAAAGTTTTTCATACAAAATCAGTCCAAAAATTGATTTTTGGTAAGAAAGATGAGTTATCACAGATTTTCATTGTTTTTTCTCTAGCGCTTCTAGTTTTCAACAAAATCGAGTTTGAAATCAGTCCAAAAATAGATTTTTGGTAAGAAATATAAGTGATCACAGATTTTCATTGTTTTTGCTCTAACGCTTCTAGTTTCCAATAAAATCGAGTTTAAAGTTTTTCATACAAAATCAGTCCAAAAATCGATTTTTGGTAAGAAATATAAGTGATCACAGATTTTCATTGTTTTTGCTCTAGCGCTTCTAGTTTCCAAGAAAATCGAGTTTAAAGGTTTTCATACAAAATCAGTCCAAAAATAGATTTTTGGTAAGAAATATAAGTGATCACAGATTTTCATTGTTTTTGCTCTAGCGCTTCTTGTTTTCAATAAAATCGAGTTTAAAGTTTTTCATACAAAATCAGTCCAAAAATCGATTTTTGGTAAGAAATATAAGTGATCACAGATTTTCATTGTTTTTGCTCTAGCGCTTCTAGTTTCCAAGAAAATCGAGTTTAAAGTTTTTCATAAAAAATCAGTCCAAAAATCGATTTTCGGTAAGAAATATAAGTGATCACAGATTTTCATTGTTTTTGTTCTAGCGCTTCTAGTTTTCAAGAAAATCGAGTTTAAAATCAGTACAAAAATAGATTTTTGGTAAGAAATATAAGTAATCACAGATTTTCATTGTTTTTGCTCTAGCGCTTCTAGTTTCGAAGGAAATTGAGTTAAAAGTTTTTCATACAAAATCAGTCCAAAAATAGATTTTTGGTAAGAAATATGAGTGATCACAACTTTTCATTGTTTTTGCTCTAGCGCTTCTAGTTTTCAAGAAAATCGAGTTTAAAGTTTTTCATACAAAATCAGTCCGAAAATCGTTTTTCGGTAAGAAATATAAGTGATCACAGATTTTCATTGTTTTTACTCTAGCGCTTCTAGTTTCCAAGAAAATCGAGTTTAAAGTTTTTCATGCAAAAATCGATTTTTGGTAAGAAATATAAGTAATCACAGATTTTCATTGTTTTTGCTCTAGCGCTTCTAGTTTCGAAGGAAATTGAGTTAAAAGTTTTTCATACAAAATCAGTCCAAAAATCGATTTTTGATAAGAAATATAAGTGATCACAGATTTTCATTGTTTTTGTTCTAGCGCTTCTATTTTTCAAGAAAATCGAGCTTAAAGTTTTTCATACAAACTCAGTCAGAAAATCGTTTTTCGGTAAGAAATATAAGTGATCACAGATTTTCATTGTTTTTACTCTAACGCTTCTAGTTTTCAACAAAATCGAGTTTGAAATCAGTCCAAAAATAGATTTTTGGTAAGAAATATAAGTGATCACAGATTTTCATTGTTTTTGCTCTAACGCTTCTAGTTTCCAAGAAAATCGAGTTTAAAGTTTTTCATACAAAATCAGTCCAAAAATTGATTTTTGGTAAGAAAGATGAGTGATCACAGATTTTCATTGTTTTTTCTCTAGCGCTTCTAGTTTTCAACAAAATCGAGTTTGAAATCAGTCCAAAAATAGATTTTTGGTAAGAAATATAAGTGATCACAGATTTTCATTGTTTTTGCTCTAACGCTTCTAGTTTCCAAGAAAATCGAGTTTAAAGTTTTTCATACAAAATCAGTTCAAAAATCGATTTTTGGAAAGAAATATAAGTGATCACAGATTTTCATTGTTTTTGTTCTAGCGCTTCTATTTTTCAAGAAAATCGAGTTTAAAGTTTTTCATACAAACTCAGTCAGAAAATCGTTTTTCGGTAAGAAATATAAGTGATCACAGATTTTCATTGTTTTTACTCTAACGCTTCTAGTTTTCAACAAAATCGAGTTTGAAATCAGTCCAAAAATAGATTTTTGGTAAGAAATATAAGTGATCACAGATTTTCATTGTTTTTTTTCTAACGCTTCTAGTTTCCAAGAAAATCGAGTTTAAAGTTTTTCATACAAAATCAGTCCAAAAATTGATTTTTGGTAAGAAAGATGAGTTATCACAGATTTTCATTGTTTTTTCTCTAGCGCTTCTAGTTTTCAACAAAATCGAGTTTGAAATCAGTCCAAAAATAGATTTTTGGTAAGAAATATAAGTGATCACAGATTTTCATTGTTTTTGCTCTAACGCTTCTAGTTTCCAAGAAAATCGAGTTTAAAGTTTTTCATACAAAATCAGTTCAAAAATCGATTTTTGGAAAGAAATATAAGTGATCACAGATTTTCATTGTTTTTGTTCTAGCGCTTCTATTTTTCAAGAAAATCGAGTTTAAAGTTTTTCATACAAACTCAGTCAGAAAATCGTTTTTCGGTAAGAAATATAAGTGATCACAGATTTTCATTGTTTTTACTCTAACGCTTCTAGTTTTCAACAAAATCGAGTTTGAAATCAGTCCAAAAATAGATTTTTGGTAAGAAATATAAGTGATCACAGATTTTCATTGTTTTTTTTCTAACGCTTCTAGTTTCCAAGAAAATCGAGTTTAAAGTTTTTCATACAAAATCAGTCCAAAAATTGATTTTTGGTAAGAAAGATGAGTTATCACAGATTTTCATTGTTTTTTCTCTAGCGCTTCTAGTTTTCAACAAAATCGAGTTTGAAATCAGTCCAAAAATAGATTTTTGGTAAGAAATATAAGTGATCACAGATTTTCATTGTTTTTGCTCTAACGCTTCTAGTTTCCAATAAAATCGAGTTTAAAGTTTTTCATACAAAATCAGTCCAAAAATCGATTTTTGGTAAGAAATATAAGTGATCACAGATTTTCATTGTTTTTGCTCTAGCGCTTCTAGTTTCCAAGAAAATCGAGTTTAAAGGTTTTCATACAAAATCAGTCCAAAAATAGATTTTTGGTAAGAAATATAAGTGATCACAGATTTTCATTGTTTTTGCTCTAGCGCTTCTTGTTTTCAATAAAATCGAGTTTAAAGTTTTTCATACAAAATCAGTCCAAAAATCGATTTTTGGTAAGAAATATAAGTGATCACAGATTTTCATTGTTTTTGCTCTAGCGCTTCTAGTTTCCAAGAAAATCGAGTTTAAAGTTTTTCATAAAAAATCAGTCCAAAAATCGATTTTCGGTAAGAAATATAAGTGATCACAGATTTTCATTGTTTTTACTCTAGCGCTTCTAGTTTCTAAGAAAATCGAGTTTAAAATCAGTCCAAAAATAGATTTTGGGTAAGAAATATGAGTGATCACAAATTTTCATTGTTTTTGCTCTAGCACTTCTAGTTTTCAAGAAAATCGAGTTTAAAGTTTTTCATACGAAATCAGTCCGAAAATCGTTTTTCGGTAAGAAATATAAGTGATCACAGATTTTCATTGTTTTTGCTCTAGCGCTTCTAGTTTCCAAGAAAATCGAGTTTAAAGTTTTTCATGCAAAAATCGATTTTTGGTAAGTAATATAAGTGATCACAAATTTTTATTGTTTTTTCTCTAGCGCTTCTAGTTTCCAAGAAAATCGATTTTAAAGTTTTTCATGCAAAAATCGATTTTTGGTAAGAAATATAAGTGATCACAGATTTTCATTGTTTTTACTCTAGCACTTCTAGTTTTCAAGAAAATCGAGTTTAAAGTTTTTCATACGAAATCAGTCCGAAAATCGTTTTTCGGTAAGAAATATAAGTGATCACAGATTTTCATTGTTTTTGCTCTAGCGCTTCTAGTTTCCAAGAAAATCAAGTTTAAAGTTTTTCATACAAAATCAGCCCAAAAATAGATTTTTGGTAAGAAATATAAGTGATCACAGATTTTCATTGTTTTTGCTCTAACGCTTCTAGTTTCCAAGAAAATCGAGTTTAAAATCAGTCCAAAAATAGATTTTGGGTAAGAAATATGAGTGATCACAAATTTTCATTGTTTTTGCTCTAGCACTTCTAGTTTTCAAGAAAATCGAGTTTAAAGTTTTTCATACGAAATCAGTCCGAAAATCGTTTTTCGGTAAGAAATATAAGTGATCACAGATTTTCATTGTTTTTGCTCTAGCGCTTCTAGTTTCCAAGAAAATCGAGTTTAAAATCAGTCCAAAATATGATTTTTGGTAAGAAGTATGAGTGATCACAGATTTTCATTGTTTTTGCTCTAGCGCTTCTAGTTTCCAAGAAAATCGAGTTTAAAGTTTTTCATACAAAATCAGTCCAAAAATAGATTTTTGGTAAGAAATATAAGTGATCACAGATTTTCATTGTTTTTGCTCTAACGCTTCTAGTTTCCAAGAAAATCGAGTTTAAAATCAGTCCAAAAATAGATTTTGGGTAAGAAATATGAGTGATCACAAATTTTCATTGTTTTTGCTCTAGCACTTCTAGTTTTCAAGAAAATCGAGTTTAAAGTTTTTCATACAAAATCAGTCCAAAAATCAATTTTTGGTAAGAATTATAAGTGATCACAGATTTTCATTGTTTTTGCTCTAGCGCTTCTAGTTTCCAAGAAAATCGAGTTAAAAGTTTTTCATTCAAAATCAGTCCAAAAATTGATTTTTGGTAAGAAATATGAGTGATCACAAATTTTCATTGTTTTTGCTCTACCGCTTCTAGTTTTCAAGAAAATCGAGTTTAAAGTTGTTTATAAAAAATCTAGCGCTTCTAGTTTCCAAGAAAATCGAGTTTAAAGTTTTTCATGCAAAAATCGATTTTTGGTAAGAAATATGAGTGATCACAAATTTTCATTGTTTTTGCTCTAACGCTTCTAGTTTCCAAGAAAATCGAGTTTAAAGTTTTTCATACAAAATCAGTCCAAAAATCGATTTTTGGAAAGAAATATAAGTGATCACAGATTTGCATTGTTTTTGTTCTAGCGCTTCTATTTTTCAAGAAAATCGAGTTTAAAGTTTTTCATACAAACTCAGTCAGAAAATCGTTTTTCGGTAAGAAATATAAGTGATCACAGATTTTCATTGTTTTTACTCTAACGCTTCTAGTTTTCAACAAAATCGAGTTTGAAATCAGTCCAAAAATAGATTTTTGGTAAGAAATATAAGTGATCACAGATTTTCATTGTTTTTTTTCTAACGCTTCTAGTTTCCAAGAAAATCGAGTTTAAAGTTTTTCATACAAAATCAGTCCAAAAATTGATTTTTGGTAAGAAAGATGAGTTATCACAGATTTTCATTGTTTTTTCTCTAGCGCTTCTAGTTTTCAACAAAATCGAGTTTGAAATCAGTCCAAAAATAGATTTTTGGTAAGAAATATAAGTGATCACAGATTTTCATTGTTTTTGCTCTAACGCTTCTAGTTTCCAATAAAATCGAGTTTAAAGTTTTTCATACAAAATCAGTCCAAAAATCGATTTTTGGTAAGAAATATAAGTGATCACAGATTTTCATTGTTTTTGCTCTAGCGCTTCTAGTTTCCAAGAAAATCGAGTTTAAAGTTTTTCATACAAAATCAGTCCAAAAATAGATTTTTGGTAAGAAATATAAGTGATCACAGATTTTCATTGTTTTTGCTCTAACGCTTCTAGTTTCCAAGAAAGTTGAGTTTAAAATCAGTCCAAAAATAGATTTTGGGTAAGAAATATGAGTGATCACAGATTTTCATTGTTTTTGCTCTAGCGCTTCTAGTTTCGAAGGAAATTGAGTTTAAAGTTTTTCATACAAAATCAGTCCAAAAATAGATTTTTGGTAAGAAATATAAGTGATCACAGATTTTCATTGTTTTTGCTCTAACGCTTCTAGTTTCCAAGAAAATCGAGTTTAAAATCAGTCCAAAAATAGATTTTGGGTAAGAAATATGAGTGATCACAAATTTTCATTGTTTTTGCTCTAGCACTTCTAGTTTTCAAGAAAATCGAGTTTAAAGTTTTTCATACGAAATCAGTCCGAAAATCGTTTTTCGGTAAGAAATATAAGTGATCATAGATTTTCATTGTTTTTGCTCTAGCGCTTCTAGTTTCCAAGAAAATCGAGTTTAAAATCAGTCCAAAATATGATTTTTGGTAAGAAGTATGAGTGATCACAGATTTTCATTGTTTTTGCTCTAGCGCTTCTAGTTTCCAAGAAAATCGAGTTTAAAGTTTTTCATACAAAATCAGTCCAAAAATAGATTTTTGGTAAGAAATATAAGTGATCACAGATTTTCATTGTTTTTGCTCTAACGCTTCTAGTTTCCAAGAAAATCGAGTTTAAAATCAGTCCAAAAATAGATTTTGGGTAAGAAATATGAGTGATCACAAATTTTCATTGTTTTTGCTCTAGCACTTCTAGTTTTCAAGAAAATCGAGTTTAAAGTTTTTCATACAAAATCAGTCCGAAAATCGTTTTTCGGTAAGAAATATAAGTGATCACAGATTTTCATTGTTTTTACTCTAGCGCTTCTAGTTTCCAAGAAAATCGAGTTTAAAGTTTTTCATGCAAAAATCGATTTTTGGTAAGAAATATAAGTAATCACAGATTTTCATTGTTTTTGCTCTAGCGCTTCTAGTTTCGAAGGAAATTGAGTTAAAAGTTTTTCATACAAAATCAGTCCAAAAATCGATTTTTGATAAGAAATATAAGTGATCACAGATTTTCATTGTTTTTGTTCTAGCGCTTCTATTTTTCAAGAAAATCGAGCTTAAAGTTTTTCATACAAACTCAGTCAGAAAATCGTTTTTCGGTAAGAAATATAAGTGATCACAGATTTTCATTGTTTTTACTCTAACGCTTCTAGTTTTCAACAAAATCGAGTTTGAAATCAGTCCAAAAATAGATTTTTGGTAAGAAATATAAGTGATCACAGATTTTCATTGTTTTTGCTCTAACGCTTCTAGTTTCCAAGAAAATCGAGTTTAAAGTTTTTCATACAAAATCAGTCCAAAAATTGATTTTTGGTAAGAAAGATGAGTGATCACAGATTTTCATTGTTTTTTCTCTAGCGCTTCTAGTTTTCAACAAAATCGAGTTTGAAATCAGTCCAAAAATAGATTTTTGGTAAGAAATATAAGTGATCACAGATTTTCATTGTTTTTGCTCTAACGCTTCTAGTTTCCAAGAAAATCGAGTTTAAAGTTTTTCATACAAAATCAGTCCAAAAATCGATTTTTGGAAAGAAATATAAGTGATCACAGATTTTCATTGTTTTTGTTCTAGCGCTTCTATTTTTCAAGAAAATCGAGTTTAAAGTTTTTCATACAAACTCAGTCAGAAAATCGTTTTTCGGTAAGAAATATAAGTGATCACAGATTTTCATTGTTTTTTCTCTAGCGCTTCTAGTTTTCAAGAAAATCGAGTTTAAAATCAGTCCAAAAATAGATTTTTGGTAAGAAATATGAGTGATCACAAATTTTCATTGTTTTTGCTCTACCGCTTCTAGTTTTCAAGAAAATCGAGTTTAAAGTTGTTTATAAAAAATCTAGCGCTTCTAGTTTCCAAGAAAATCGAGTTTAAAGTTTTTCATGCAAACTCAGTCAGAAAATCGTTTTTCGGTAAGAAATATAAGTGATCACAGATTTTCATTGTTTTTACTCTAACGCTTCTAGTTTTCAACAAAATCGAGTTTGAAATCAGTCCAAAAATAGATTTTTGGAAAGAAATATAAGTGATCACAGATTTTCATTGTTTTTATTCTAGCGCTTCTATTTTTCAAGAAAATCGAGCTTAAAGTTTTTCATACAAACTCAGTCAGAAAATCGTTTTTCGGTAAGAAATATAAGTGATCACAGATTTTCATTGTTTTTACTCTAACGCTTCTAGTTTTCAACAAAATCGAGTTTGAAATCAGTCCAAAAATAGATTTTTGGTAAGAAATATAAGTGATCACAGATTTTCATTGTTTTTTTTCTAACGCTTCTAGTTTCCAAGAAAATCGAGTTTAAAGTTTTTCATACAAAATCAGTCCAAAAATTGATTTTTGGTAAGAAAGATGAGTTATCACAGATTTTCATTGTTTTTTCTCTAGCGCTTCTAGTTTTCAACAAAATCGAGTTTGAAATCAGTCCAAAAATAGATTTTTGGTAAGAAATATAAGTGATCACAGATTTTCATTGTTTTTGCTCTAACGCTTCTAGTTTCCAATAAAATCGAGTTTAAAGTTTTTCATACAAAATCAGTCCAAAAATCGATTTTTGGTAAGAAATATAAGTGATCACAGATTTTCATTGTTTTTGCTCTAGCGCTTCTAGTTTCCAAGAAAATCGAGTTTAAAGGTTTTCATACAAAATCAGTCCAAAAATAGATTTTTGGTAAGAAATATAAGTGATCACAGATTTTCATTGTTTTTGCTCTAGCGCTTCTTGTTTTCAATAAAATCGAGTTTAAAGTTTTTCATACAAAATCAGTCCAAAAATCGATTTTTGGTAAGAAATATAAGTGATCACAGATTTTCATTGTTTTTGCTCTAGCGCTTCTAGTTTCCAAGAAAATCGAGTTTAAAGTTTTTCATAAAAAATCAGTCCAAAAATCGATTTTCGGTAAGAAATATAAGTGATCACAGATTTTCATTGTTTTTACTCTAGCGCTTCTAGTTTCTAAGAAAATCGAGTTTAAAATCAGTCCAAAAATAGATTTTGGGTAAGAAATATGAGTGATCACAAATTTTCATTGTTTTTGCTCTAGCACTTCTAGTTTTCAAGAAAATCGAGTTTAAAGTTTTTCATACGAAATCAGTCCGAAAATCGTTTTTCGGTAAGAAATATAAGTGATCACAGATTTTCATTGTTTTTGCTCTAGCGCTTCTAGTTTCCAAGAAAATCGAGTTTAAAGTTTTTCATGCAAAAATCGATTTTTGGTAAGAAATATAAGTGATCACAAATTTTTATTGTTTTTTCTCTAGGGCTTCTAGTTTCCAAGAAAATCGATTTTAAAGTTTTTCATGCAAAAATCGATTTTTGGTAAGAAATATAAGTGATCACAGATTTTCATTGTTTTTACTCTAGCACTTCTAGTTTTCAAGAAAATCGAGTTTAAAGTTTTTCATACGAAATCAGTCCGAAAATCGTTTTTCGGTAAGAAATATAAGTGATCACAGATTTTCATTGTTTTTGCTCTAGCGCTTCTAGTTTCCAAGAAAATCGAGTTTAAAGTTTTTCATACAAAATCAGTCCAAAAATAGATTTTTGGTAAGAAATATAAGTGATCACAGATTTTCATTGTTTTTGCTCTAACGCTTCTAGTTTCCAAGAAAATCGAGTTTAAAATCAGTCCAAAAATAGATTTTGGGTAAGAAATATGAGTGATCACAGATTTTCATTGTTTTTGCTCTAGCGCTTCTAGTTTCGAAGGAAATTGAGTTTAAAGTTTTTCATACAAAATCAGTCCAAAAATAGATTTTTGGGAAGAAATATAAGTGATCACAGATTTTCATTGTTTTTGCTCTAACGCTTCTAGTTTCCAAGAAAATCGAGTTTAAAATCAGTCCAAAAATAGATTTTGGGTAAGAAATATGAGTGATCACAAATTTTCATTGTTTTTGCTCTAGCACTTCTAGTTTTCAAGAAAATCGAGTTTAAAGTTTTTCATACGAAATCAGTCCGAAAATCGTTTTTCGGTAAGAAATATAAGTGATCACAGATTTTCATTGTTTTTGCTCTAGCGCTTCTAGTTTCCAAGAAAATCGAGTTTAAAATCAGTCCAAAATATGATTTTTGGTAAGAAGTATGAGTGATCACAGATTTTCATTGTTTTTGCTCTAGCGCTTCTAGTTTCCAAGAAAATCGAGTTTAAAGTTTTTCATACAAAATCAGTCCAAAAATAGATTTTTGGTAAGAAATATAAGTGATCACAGATTTTCATTGTTTTTGCTCTAACGCTTCTAGTTTCCAAGAAAATCGAGTTTAAAATCAGTCCAAAAATAGATTTTGGGTAAGAAATATGAGTGATCACAAATTTTCATTGTTTTTGCTCTAGCGCTTCTAGTTTCCAAGAAAATCGAGTTTAAAGTTTTTCATGCAAAAATCGATTTTTGGTAAGAAATATAAGTGATCACAAATTTTTATTGTTTTTTCTCTAGCGCTTCTAGTTTCCAAGAAAATCGATTTTAAAGTTTTTCATGCAAAAATCGATTTTTGGTAAGAAATATAAGTGATCACAGATTTTCATTGTTTTTGCTCTAGCGCTTCTAGTTTCCAAGAAAATCGAGTTTAAAGTTTTTCATAAAAAATCAGTCCAAAAATCGATTTTCGGTAAGAAATATAAGTGATCACGATTTTTACTAAGAAAAATTATTGATTACAGATTTTTATAGTTTTTGCTCTGGCGCTTCTAGTTTCCAAGAAAATCGAGTTTATGGTTTTAAGTCCAAAAATCGATTATTGGTAAGAAATATGAGTGATCACAGATTTTTATTGTTTTTGCTCTAGCGCTTCTAGTTTCCAAGAAAATTGAGTTTAAGGTTTCTCATACAAAATTTGCATGGTATTATTTCTAGCCATATGATTGGACCAAATTTTACAGCATCTATAGCTGCTACGGTTTTAGGTGTATTTAAATAATTTCCTAGAGTAAGCATTATATTGGGCATAATATAGAAAATTATGGACCGAACTTCTAGAAATTGTATAGCGTGATAGTGCCAAATTGCATTACAATAGCATAAGTTTTTACGTTTTTTAATGAACTGTTTGCCGAGGGTACGCTTTATATGGGGCCTAAGGTAAATTATGGACCGATCTTCACAAAATTTTGCAGTGTCTTATAAAACTGTGACGTAGCCGATTTTATTATGAAGCGATATTTGTTATGTTTTTATGCGTACTAAACTGTTTTCTGGGAGTAGGCTTTATATGGGGCCTCTGGTAAATTATATCAATATTTATTACGGTTTTAGAAGTACATTATGGCACCTTTTACGTAAGTTTTTGTAACAAAATTGGCCATTTTTAAGGGTGGTGGTTCTACATTTTGATTGATAGAAGCAATTTGACACCAAGATTGAACTTTTGTTTTAAGTTTTTCGAAAGAGAGCGTATTTTGAACAGACAGACAGACTGACATGGCTAAATCGACTTAGAATTACTTAAGAAACCAGGGGTATTAGATGCATAATAAAAAAGTTTCACATGGAATGACAAACTTAGTATACCCTCATTCCGTACGGTAATTACCCTTTTTTAGGTTAATTTTGGGCCGCAAAAGGTAGCAAGGTAATTTTATTTAAAAAACGGTAATTTAAAGAAATTTGGATTTTTAGTATACATATACATGCATACATACATATGTATGAATGTTTAATAATTTTAACGTTTGAGAGGTAATTTTAAATTTAAAAATAGTTCAATTTTATAACAATAAATTAAGAACATAATGTTTTTGCAAATGTTTTCGTAACAGCGATAAGTCTAATTAAGAAAACTGAAATTACTCTTGTAAAGTTATTATTAATTTGATATTAAACATTTTGTTTGTTTAAAAATCAACAATATTTAAACATACGTACTTACATATCAAATAGCCATGAGCTAATAAATTTTACTATAGTTTTCGGATTATTTTAAGTTCGCATCAAGGATTAAATGGTCCGTATTTGAATCAAGCATTCAGTACTTGATTTAAGAATATCCGTATATACCGTACTATTGACACAACTTTGCCTTGGTTAAGTACGGATGGAATGATGAATTAAATGAATTAAACAAAACATTATTTGTTTTAATGTTTATCACATACATATGCACGTTAAGCGTATTAGATAAAAATATTTTGAGTTGAATGAATATACATATGGACAAATATGTATGTACATATGTACCTATTTTATTCAAAATTATTTTACTGCCATATTCATAAGACATAGATCATTAAAATTGCTTAAAAAGTATAGAAAGTGTAATAATGATGTCAATAAGAAAAATTATTTATCAGCCAATTCAAAATATAAAGAAATATGCAAAGAAAGCCAGTTGAAATATTACAATGAACTGGAGTTTAAATTGAACGCGGTCAAAGATAGTAAAACTTGGTGGAAATTAGCGAGAGCTATACGTAACCAACCCCGCATTTCCAGCATAAATGTTTCAACATCGGAATTTAGAGCATACTTTAAAGACTTATTGAATCCAGCACAATTGGCTCATGAAATTAGCTTCGCTCCGTTTCTGACAGAAGACTCTTTCCTAGATTCAGAAATAAGTACCTTGGAAATAATTCAAGTGCTAAATAAAGCCAAAATAAATAAAGCACCGGGGGAAGACAGAGTACCCTATGAATTTTGTAAGAATGCTCCAACTGAATTGTTGAAAGAATTAGCCAAATGCTATAACTATTTATACAACTCAATGGAAGTTGACGAAACATTTATATCCAGCGTAATTTTTCCTATATTCAAAAAAGGAGACCCCAACTTAGCGTGCAATTATAGGGGAATTTCATTTATGAATTGTGTTGCGAAAATTATGATGGGTATCATAAACAATCGCTTACATCAATGGACTGAACAGAATAATATCATCACGGAATATCAAGCTGGATTTCGAAAAGGTTATTCTACATTGGATAACATTTATAACTTAGCAGCTGTTGTAAATTTGAAAATGGAAGAAAAGAAAAAAGTATATTTCATTCAATTGTGATTGTGGTAAACGATAATTTTTTATGTACATATACTGGCGTTTTATCGTTTAGTTCTATTGTTTGTTTGTAAAAATTATTAGTGGTTAATGATTCTCCCTCTAGATGAAATATTTCTTGATATTGTTTTAATATGTCGTATAAGGCTTTCTGTTTTTCGTTATCAAAATCTTCGAATTTTATTGTTTTTAGCAATTTCTGAAACCTGTTTTCTGAATAATGTTCGTCATCTAGATGAGTGGTTTTATAAATGTTATAGTATTGTAAAGGTATCGTAGCTAGTTTAAGTTGCGACAATCGTATTGGTGTTTCTAATGTATTTAGAATTCTAATGTGGCGATTACCATTTTTTGGTATTATCGTGTTTGCAATGAAAACCCCGTTTTCTATTTCTTTGTTGCATACTACACTATCTTCACCTATTTCAATGTTGATTTTTACTATTTTTTCACTTCTTGGTGGTATGATGACGCTTGTTAAATGTTTTGTATTAGTTTCTATAGGAATTGTGATACTATCTTCATTTATATAAGTACTTATAGTGTGTGTATCGTAGTTTATTATACAGTTGTATTTATGGAAGAAATCCATTCCTAAAATTCCGTCTGTGTTTACTGGAAAGTCTCTGTCTACAAAGTAAAATTTATGTTTTAAGCAATGTTCTCCAAGTACCGCTTCTAATTCAGTCGATCCAATAGTCTCTGTATAGTGTTTGGTTATGCCATTCAATCTAAGAATATCTTGTTCAATTACATTGTATCCGTGTATAATGTTTTCCTTGCAAAGGGATATATCAGAACCAGTATCTATAAGGAAAGTCAGTTTGTAAGTCAGGTTTTTGATAGAAAGATATATAAAGTTCGAAGTGTTGGGATTTATTGTGTGAATCTGTAATTTTCCCCTTCTCGAGATTCGTTCTGAGTCTCCAGGGCTTCTTCGTTTCCCTGTCGATGTATTGTGCGTACGTTTGGGTTGTTATTTCTTTGATTTGTATGGTTGTTATTGTTATAGGTGTTTCTATTATTTCTGTTGTAAGCATTATTTGTGTTGTATCTACTGTTGGTGTTATTTGAATTCCTATTATAATTATTAAAATTTCTACTATTATTGTTGTTGTTATAATTATTGTTGTAGTTTCTGTCATTTCTGTTGAAGTCTTGTCTTCTTTGATTGTTGTATCTGTTATTGTTATAGTTGTAATTGTTATTACTGCGTCGATTTATATCATTTATATGAAAGATCTTTAATTTATTTGTTGCCTGTAATAGTCTTTCCTGTGTGCTTGCTATTTCAAATGCTTGTGCTAGCGATTTAGGTTGCGCTGCTATAACTGCTGTTCTTATGTTCTCTTGTAAACCTTCTTGGAATGTTTCGAGTGCTATTTTTTCGTTCAACATTCTAATTGCAGATCGTGCTATTTCATTTGAATTGTCTTCAAGGTCACTGAATTGTACTATGGTTAATTCTGAGATCAATGCGTTTATTTTTTCTCTAAAACTTGACACATTACCTCTTTGCTTAATATTTCTAATTTCCGAATGAAGACTACTGGCTGTCTTTGTTGACTTGAAATGTTTGGTCAGTGTTGATTTTAGTTCGTTAAATGTTTTTGGTATGTCTTGTGTCATTAAAACACTTCTAACCTTATCGCTTAATTTCATGGCAATAATATATTTTATTAAGTATTTATAATTATTATAATTATAAATGAAATATGTATGCATTTTTAAGATTTTTAAAATTTACACATAATTTTTGTTTTTTTTTTTCTACAAATAATCAAGGATTAATACAAGATTCTTTTTAATTCCAATTTAGATTTATAAATCTTTTGTTAAGTTTCTTATTTTATTTTTTTTTTTTTTTTTTTTTTGTGTTGTTAAATGTATTACATTTATAATTAAATTGAATTTAAAATGACTAAAATTGTTAAATAGTTGTGTAAATTTTTTTTTTTTTTTTTTTTTTTTTTAACAAAAAAAACGCGATGGCGTTGAATTTCCGCTTTGGTATTTGACAAATCATTATTTTTTTAACATTAACTCTTGAGTGGCATCCATAAGTTCGTCTTGTAGTTTAACATCTTGTAAGTCTTTAATTTTTTCCAACATGTCTTCTTTGTTTTGTTGCAGTTTATTTTTATTTAAGATTAACTGTCGTATACAATTATCATTGTCTTCTGTTGTTAATAGTTTCTGCCACTTTTGTCAATTTCCTCTTGGGACGTCATCGATTGTTAACAAATTTTTTTTAAAATTTCATTTTTATTTTTTTTTTTTATTCGAGGGATTAAAAAAAAATTTAGGCAGGATCAAAAAATTTAGGCAGGATGATTTTTAACTTAAATTTTTTTAAAAAATTAGGCAGGATCGAAAAAATTAGGCACGATCGAAAAAATTAGGCAGGATCGAAAAAATTAGGCACGATCGCCATGTAGTGGTCGGATGAATTTTTAGTGTAACAAAAAAGGTGTAAGTATTTCTAAGCACTTCTGCCGCATTAGACGAGCATTAAAATGCCCTTTTTGAGAAATAATTAGTCAAATCAATTTGAATACTCAATTAATTCTGCTCTTTATTGAACTATTATAGCGTCTTATATACTAAAATATCCTAATAGTCAGCATTTCTCATAAACAAATTGACTATGCCAAATTCCCACGATAAAAATATTCATTGCAATTTAATTGACATTGAATTTTTAAACATCAACAAATATTTCTGTTGCGACAGTTTGGGGAATCAATGAACTTACAATTATTGCTGACTAAACATGAATTTCTTACTTAATTTAAATTAAACAATTTTGCTTCTTAGGTTTAATGTTACATATATGTTGTTACAGTGATGTGCATAAGTGCGCATACACTACAATGCCTTTTTTGTAGATTTTAAAGCAGCTTTTGACAAAATCTCTCGACAAAAATGGTAAATTTTTTACGCAATGTTTATTCTAGAACATACTTAACTGTTTGGAATGGAACCGAACTTTCTGAACCATTTGAAACATATTCAGGCGTCAAGCAAGGGTGCTTGTTATCTTCCCTATTATTTTCTCTATACATAAACGACCTTCACGAACATTTAGGCGGAGGCATCGTAATAGATGAATTGAATATAAGGTTGCTTTTGTATGCAGATGACATTGTAATTTTGTCAGATGAAATAGAAGTGTTGCAGAAAATTATGGAAAGATTAGAAGAATATTGTGACTTATGGGACCTGGAAGTAAATCTAACAAAGTCTAAAATAATGGTGTTCAGAAATGGAGGTAGATTATCTTGTCGTGAAAAGTGGCTATTTAAAGGTGAAGTTGTAGAAATAGTTAACGAATATAACTACTTAGGTATGATCTTAACCCCAAGAATGGCATTCTGGAAACATGTACAAAGTAGAAATTTGGCAGCAAAAAATAGTATAAATTCTACTTGGAACTCATTTTTGAGCAAAAGAAATATATCTTTTAAAACAAAATACAAATTATTTGAAGCTGTAAGCCGCTCTGTACAATCATATGGTGCCCAAATATGGGGAAATATGCACTTTGAAGATGTGGACAAGCTGCAGAGATATTTTATAAAACGGATATTAAAACTACCCAATTTCACGCCAAACTATGTTTTAATGCTGGAGACTGGTTTGCAAGACGGTCATTTCTATACTCGTAAATTAAACTTACAATACTTACATATATGTAACACTTTTTAAATTAACTTCATCGCGTTTAACTCATCAATTAAAATTCTAGAAAAAAACATCTTTTGGGCAAAGAGAATTAATGAACTAGGAAACGAGTTTAACATATATTGGCAAATGAGCACATCAGACCAATGGATCGAAAATCAAAACTATTTCCTAACTGCTTTGGAAATTAAATACCATAACGGACGCCTCATGAGAGCCTCTCAAAGCCAAACATTTTATAAAAACCTAAGATTCACAGCTGGACAATTTTATTTTATGATTTTGCATGACCAAAGTTATGTAACATTGATTCTTAAAGCTCGAAGTGACTTAATAAATTTAAATGGCGCTAGGTTCTCAAGAAGCATCAATAAAGAATGCTCTTTGTGCAATACAAATGAAATTGAATCAGTTCAGCATTTTATATGCCGATGCCCTGTTCTAAATTCCATCAGATTCCAACAGTTTCATACCATAGCAATACCAGAAGAACATTTATTAAAATTACTAAATGGCGAACTTTACAATTGGGAAACATTAGCAAGATATATTACCAACGCTTTAACTTATCGAAATTTTTTAATAAATGAATTTAATCATTAATATAGTTTATACAGAACATTTTATATCTTCATATTAAGCCTTTTCTTCCGGCTGACGACAATGTCAAAGCCGTACGTAAATTTCTTTTATTTTATTTATTTATTTATTCTTTTATTATACATACATATAAAAATAAAAATGTTTGTAATGAATTAGTGAAAAAATAAAGAAATTACTGCTACTACTACTACTACTACTATTCATAAAAATACAAAAATTATGCTTAAAAATGTATTTAAAAAAAAAAATTTTCATCAAATTTTTTCTTAAAACACATTTAAAATTTAAAAAAAATGGTTTATGAATACTGCTCTTATGTGCTGTTTCCAAATGACAGGCGATGGACTGAGTGCTTTTCATATAAATTTTACTACATAATCAATTGCCTGTCATTTGGAAACAGCTCATTAATGTTTGCGTATGGTTATTTCTTCTCAAAAACTGTAATTTTTAGAAGGCCGTACGGTAATTAAAAAAGAAAGTTAACATAACTGAGTCTCATATACATTTAGCATCAAGATTATAGTAGGAGTCGGAGTCGCACTTAAAAAATTTCAGCGTTTGGAGTCGGAGTTAGTACTTTTTTCGGACGACTCCACAGCCCTGCTTTCTTTCATGTTATGGATCAAAATTCAATTTTTTTAAGTTTGTTTTATATATATTTTTATTTTATTTACACTTCTAAATACTTACTTTATATACCACACATACATAAGTGATAAATCTTGAGACCGAGTGCTTTTCATATAAATTTTACTACATAATCAATCGCCTGTCATTTGGAAACAGCTCATTAATGTTTGCGTACGGTAATTTCTTCTCAAAAACTGTAATTTTTTGAAGTCCGTACGGTAATTAAAAAAAAGTTAACATAACTGAGTCTCATATACATTTAGCAACAAGATTATAGTAGGAGTCGGAGTCGCACTTAAAAAATTTCAGCGTTTGGAGTCAGAGTTAGTACTTTTTACGGACGACTCAACAGCCCTGGGGCCTGATTCTGGCAGCCGTGATCGAGTACTTTCTCGATTCGAAAGCAATTTAATATTTAATTACTTCAATCAATACTGAACGAATCGGAATTATTTTTTCAGTATTATAAAGCATTAATTTGAGTTTCACAACAATGAAAAAAAAAAATTTCGATTCATTCAGTATCGACAGAAATAAAATTGCTTTCGAATCGAGAAAGTACTCGATCACGAATGCCAGAATTAGGCCCCTGCTTTCTTTCATGTTATGGATCAAAATTAAATTTTTTTAAGTTTGTTTTATATATATTTTTATTTTATTTACACTTCTAAATACTTACTTTATATACCACACATACATAAGTGATAAATCTTTGCCGTTAAGCAAAAAGGTAACATTTTTCAATTTAACATTACGAAAAACATGTTTTGAATCAAGACATTTTTTGACTAACGCCAAAGAAATATAAACGATAAATTTAAGATTTATATAAAAACTTATAACTAAAAATTAATTTTTTAAAGCCACAGAAGCTTGGGCAGCTTTTCTAGCAGCCTTTTTTGAAGCCTTTTTGTCTTCCTTACTTTGTGCATCAATAACACGACGTTTCTTTTTCAACAACCATTCTTCCTTTTCTTTCGATTGTTTTTCACGTATTAATTTACGGAAAAGATTACGGTGTCTAGGCTTAACCATGCGGGCTTGCAAACGATGTTCGTCTACTTCATTTTTTCGTAACAAACGTTTGTTTTCTTTGTGTACTTTTCCAGATAGTACATTCATTTTCTTTTTCTAAAAATAGGAGGAACAAAATGAATCAATTTAAAAAAATTTACTGATTATTTATAATTTTTAATTTTAATTACCTCATGCAAACGTAATTTTTCTTTTTCATCTATTTCCTCTTCATCATCGTTTTCACTGTTTTCTTCTTCATCTTCCACCTCATCTTCATTGACATCATCGCCATTATATTGTTCAGCTTCAGTTTTCTCCTCCTGATAAGCTTGTTGCAATTGAGCATCCATTATGTTTTGAATTTCTTCATTGTTCTCCATTTCTTCTTCATTTTCTGAAGACTCGACATCACTCTGTTCATGTGTCTCGATCAATGAGGGATCATGTAAAGATTTCTCCTCTGGAGGTATGTACGAATCACGATTAGCTTCAACAAATGGTGACAGATGTGGAGGCAGTACAACACCAATGAAGTATTTGTTCGTGGGCAACAACTGCCGTCTGTTAACACAATCAAATGCCCATTGCGGTTGCACATAATCTCTTGAAATATATTGTTTACTTAGGCTTGGACGATCAACAATTTGATGGGTTATACTTTCATCGTTTTCATCAAAAGTAGCTCCTGGAAATACACTAGAATCCCATGAAACTTTTCCTCCAAAAGAACGTATTAAAATAACTAATGGTTCACGAGGTACTTCGCGGCTGATAAAAATTTTAAGACCCTTAAAAAGACTTTTTAAGCGTGATATTTCCTGAGCCTCTTGCTTCATTTTCAATACACGTTTAGAGTCACCATCTTGATCCAACAACTCTAAATCCATTTCATGTTCATCTTCATCCTCTTCTACTTTATCGGTGCGTAAAAGTTGGAAATTCAAGGCAGCTATACGATCAGAAACAAACGAGGCCTCATCCTTTAAACTTTCTTCACTCTCGTTTAAAACACCAGTAGGAAACTGTGGTGGATAAGCCAAATTTGTACTGTGGTACAAACGGAAATTTGCGAAACCCAACATGACAGTGTAAAACTCAACAAAAATAGACATGACTTTAAAGTCAACTTCTGCCTTAGAATGTGGTTTGAACGGATAGTAATGGGGTACAATCCAGGTTACTTTTTGACCTTTTATGTCGGCTTGAAAATAGTAACCTTTTATAGAAATAAAAACTTTCCTCAAACACTTTGAAGCGATGACATAGTGTAAAAATTCAATAGTCAAACGACGGCAAAGTTCAGACTGTTCACGTGGTATTAATCTTAAGGAAGGAAAAGTACTGAAGAGGAACAACAATGTTAGACAATCATCTAAATCTTTAATGGCATCTATAAAAGTAGGATACCGTTCTTTGACAATATGATCAATCTTTAATTCAGGAAATTGGGCCAAGCGTCTTTTTAAATTTCGAAAGTCTTTAATAGCGCGATCGCGTCCAGTCTTTTTACCAAAGATCTAGAAAGTGAAAAAAAGAAAAATTGAATGCTGATCTCCACATGTTTTATGCGTAGAAGACTATGCGTTTGAAATCATAAATTCACTTACTTTGTAGTCACGCAGTGTCCAAACGATAGGTTCGTGCAATAGAAATCTTATGTCTTTAGAATGATACAAAATTTTAATATCTGAAGAACCCTTCTGTGCACGACGACGATGTTTAGGTTCTCTGGGATAGACACCTTTAATAATACATAAACGACGGAAATCATTTAGAGACAATTGAAGTTTACGTAGCGCTGCTCTACGTGTAATATATTGTGTTGCCTCACCGGACTCATACTGTAATTTTTAACATTATAAATTTTTTTAACTACATATAAAAAAATATTTAATTTCTTATTCACCTTCTTGGGACGACGCATTTCAATGTATTTTTTATTGATTTATATACTTTAAATAGTTTATATTAAAAACACGTGTGTCGCCTGTTGAAGTTTTTTTTTTAATAGGGATGGATAATAAATATCAATATACCAATATATCGATACTTAAAAAAAATAAAATGTATCGCCGATACGTAAAATACCCATATATCGATATTAATTTACTACTATCGAAATGATATTTTAAATACAGTAGTTTTCCGGTTTAACGAACCTGTACTTTGTCAGGCACAGGGATGATAAATGACATTTTCTAAATTGTACTTAATTAAGTAAAAAATTTTACTTTTTTGACCCTAATTGTACTAAAAACATTTTTTACTAGTTTTATTATTAAAATAACAGAAAAGGTACGAACATATGTACATTAAAATTCACTTGTACTAAACTTTTATGCATACGTATTTGAAATACATTTTTGCAATTAACAAAAAACATTAATTTAATACGTAATAAGGAATTAAGACGGTTCTTTTTTATCTGGTTTTTTTAAGTTAAAAGTGGAACAGGGTATTTTTTATATTCCTCTGACTCCTACTGGAGCATAGGGCGCCAAAGTGGAATAGGGTATAATACGTTTCACCCAGTAAAAACCCCAAAAGATATTGTCTAAAGGCCTCTACATGTTGTAACTGGTCGTACAGTTGAATTGAATAGACCAGGGGTATAATCACCGCATTCGATACTATCGTATCAAATAAACTATCGAATTTTTTTGCATACGATAGACACTGACATTTCGAATGAAAACTTGAGAAATGTAATGTCGAGTTACTCGATATCGAATGCTATTATTTCAAATTCAATAAATTTCATTCGATATCGAGAGCCATGATACCAAAATAAATAATTTCGATCAATTTTGCCCGATATCGGCGGTGATTAGACCCCAGTTGATCGTTCGCAGCATATGTAAAATTTTTTAACCAACTTTTCATTAAGCTTTATTGAGAAATTATTTTTATAAAGTCAACATGAGTACCGATTTTTTAGCATTAGTGGCGATTAATGAAGTGGAGTGGGAAGAGAAGCAAGAAAAAAAAATAATAGTTCCGGTAGTTTTTGTATTCTTTGCTAAAATTAAAAACGAAGGAAAAAGTCGCCATCAGACGTACCAATTTGAAAGCTCATATCAAACTGATTTTTTATTCAACCGATGACCAACCACTCCTCTAACGTAACAAATGGTTGCACAACTTGATCGAATTGTACGCAAGTCGCAACATGTAGCGCCGCACTATACCCCATTTCCCAATACTGTAAGAAATCAAGCTTAAAAGTTTTTGTTTATTTATAGCAACAAGATTGATTAGACTGTAGTATATATATTGTCTGAATTAAATTCGATGCAATATTCACAAAAAGGCGATTTTTTTGCTTTGTTTTTATCATATTTTGCTACGAAAAAATCTTTTCCATATTCGCCGACGAATGTTGTGTAGACAATATGTCTTTGGTAATTCTTCTGATATTTGGAAATTTTTAAATTGTACTAAATATGTCATTGGAGTACTTCAGTACTTTTGCAATGCAAATTGTACTGAAAAAAGTACAATTGTACTAACTTTATCATCCCTGGTCAGGCCTGTTCTTGTCAGTGCTACCGTTAGGATACGAAAGATACATTTTTCGTATCTTTTGATGACTTCATGTACCATGTATAATCCTGACATTTTTCGTATCTTTTGAATCTGTACGTAAAATGTGCAGAAATAAAATATTAAATTTTAATTTAAAAAATGTTGTTAATGAGCCGATGTTTAAAAATTTGAAAAAAGTAGTTGGTTTAACATTTGAACTTCCATTTTCGAATGCATGTGTTGAGAGAATTATTAGCCAACTAAAACTTATTAGGACTGATCATCGTAACCGACTCAATACTAATAAAATAGCAGTTTTAATTATGGTGAAAGAGAACATTAAGGATGTTTCAACATACGATCCAACTAAATCGATGATTACTAGTAGTGCGAAGTTGTTCTGAGGAAATATGAGAATTGTTTTTATTTTCAGGAAATTTATACATATGAATTTTTTGATATAATCGCCCTAGTATAAACACCATAACTCGTATATTATATATATGTATAAATGAATATGTTTTGATAACATCCAAAGATAGTTACATATAATAATTTTTAAAGTTTGCTTGCTGTATTACTGTACCTAATATTTATGACAATTTATTTAATTTATTGATAAAAATGAATTAATTTAATATAATTTTCTTTACAAAATTCATTAAATATGAAATATAAATGTTATGTTAATAAATGCTAACGTTAAAAACGGTTTTTTTCAAAATGTACCTTTTTGGGAAAAAATTTATCTTTTTGGAAACTAAAATGTATCTTTCTCGAAATTTCGCTGGCAACACTGGTTCTTGTACTTATGTCTAGTACCCATGTTATGAATAAATAAATTACTAGAACTTTATTAGGCTGAAGTGCACTTTACGGGGCGTACGAAAAAAAATAAAAATATGCTACCCGATTCAGAATAAAAAAAAGAAAAAACCGTAATTAAAATTTAAGATGGCTGAGGTCCGTGGGGCCCCCTGTACCCAAAAAACTGCCCGCCCACTTAGTGATATGTATGGGTACTCAAATTAAAGGTAATTTGCTCACGATTGCAAATATGTATTTTGTTTTTGTATTCGCATATTATTTTCCTCTCTAGGTTAATTTAGTATCTGTTAGGTGCAGAAAAGCTTCTGTTAGCGAATCCGGTGTTTGTTATACCATAGAGCAGAAAATTCTTGCGCCCGGCCGAAGAATTCTTTAGCACATCGGAAATAGGCTATTAGTTACAAAAAAAATTGAATTTTTTTTTTAAAAATCGAGCGTAAAACATTAAAAAATAATTACCGTGTAAACTAGCCTTAACAATAATTTTAGCTAAATACGTTCGATGTTTTTAATTAATAAATACCGTTATTCTAGAAAAATATCGATACGATATAGTCGATATATTTTTTCAATTTGCCCATCCCTATTTTGTAAATGTACAAGGTAAATGGTTGTATTCAAAAGTAGCACTTTTTAACGCAAGCCAGTGATGTTAACCGTACGGTAATTACCCTTTTTTACGTTAATATTGATATTCATATACATACTTAAGGCCAGTTTACACGGTAATACAATGTATTACGACATGTCGAAAAGTGATGTAAAATGAGAAAAATCTTATCATGTAAAAGCAAAATGTATTGAGTAAGAGAGAATACGGATACAAAATCTGACAAGCAGTCGGTAAATGTTTATTTTCATGCAAGCCCAATTAAATACAGGTGGTGTCGAAACGGCATCAGAATTTAACAGTTTGAGCCTATTTGCTTTGATTTGTTGGTGTTTTGCTAAGAATGGTTCACATTTCGAGCCGTATACACTAACAATGCAATGCAATACCCCCCTATGTATTATAATCACCAATTTTAATAGCAAATTATCGGTAGTTTATCTGAACTAGCTCTTGAGTACAAACCAGGGATGATAAAGTTAGTACAGTTGCGAAAAAGTTAACTACTCTTGAAATATTTCGGTCTATTTTTTTGAGATTCTACTGTATAACAATAAAACAGTCTTTACAGTTCAGTTTTTAGAAACAATAAATAAAACTTAACAAACATAAAAAAACTACACAAATTAGTTTGTTTTCATACAAGGCGAATTCAACAAGGTAAACTCTTAAGAGCAACTGCTCGTCAGCTATTGCATCCCATTTGTCAAAAATTTTATTTTTTAATTGTTTTGTTTTAATTACATACATTAAATTGTCGAAGTTAAAATTTTTTGAGAAAAAACTTATTTGTTGTGAAACTTTTATTAAAATTGATTACAAAGTATGTATACTTACTTGTTTTTCAATAGCTTATATATTAGTTATTCCCTTTAAATTGTTCCAACATCTTTAAAATCTTGAGAACAATCCTCATCCCCAGCCCTTATCGAAAAAAGTGCTCCTCCTCTGTCTACCCCACCCATTTTTATATTGAAATTTATAGTTTACCATAATAGTAGCTTTAACCACGTTTGACGACTCCACCTTTAATAGTTCTTAAGTTGAGCGATATTTATTATATGCATCCTATGGGAGGTATTTCCCCCCTGCGCCTACCCGCTTTATTTTTATTTTCAAAAGTGCAGTATACCATAAGAGTGACTTCTACAAAGTTCGAACATTCTCACTATAACAGTTCATAAGATATGCGATATTAAACATTGGCGTCCATTGGGGGTGCCACTTACCCCGCTGCTATTTTATTTAAATTTTGGGGCTCAGAAGATCCTACTACCAAAAGTTCAACAAAATGCGTGCAGCGGCTCTTAAGATATGCGATATTTAATATTGGCATCCTATGGGGAGTACCAATTCCCCTGCCCCTATCGAAAAAATAAGTAGCCTATTTTATTTTTATTGCTCACGTGATGTTACTGTAAAAATTTCAAGAAAATCGGTTCAGTAGTTTAGGAGTCTATAAGCCAACAAACAAACAAACAAACATACAAACATTTTTCATTTTTATATATATAGATAGATAGAAGAAAAATATGTATATATTTTATATAAATGAATTTTCAAACCAAGCTAATTATTTAAAACATCAATAACAAATTAGTTTTGTAGTTTTTTTTTTTGTAAAAAATTAACAAAACAGTTACTAGTGGTTAAATTATAAAAAGAAACAGTATTATCAATTTCCGGTTCTATTAATTAATCAAGTAACTAGTACTCAACTCATCTGGCATCTCTTTATATATCAAGAGGAATATTTTTAGTTTTGTTTTCTCTCGTTAAAGTGTGCTGGTTGTCCGTTTGCTCTTAATAATTTATATGTTTTTAATTGTTTAAAGTTGATAAGTGTTATTAAATGTAGTATTAAAATATTCTGCAAAGCATAAGCTGTTAAATGGATAAAGCATAAGTTCATTTACTTAGCAATAATAATATTAAAAGCGCCAAAATGTAGTTGTGCAAAATTTAATGCTTTAAAGTGTTTTAGTGCTAAGTGAAGAAGAAATGTTTAGTTAATGGCGGTCGTTAGTTAAAGTTTTGCAAATTTATTTGAATAAAAGTTGATAATGAAATAAAAAATAATAATTTGTGTTTTGCCTTTTCAAATCGCATATGTACACACAATCTTTGTTTAAATCGGTTTTAATATAGCCGGGTTTATCAAATTTTATTTAAAAAGTTAATCAATGTTGAAAAAGAAAAGAAAAACGTATGAATGTATGTACATACGTTCAAATTCATTGATGGCGGTCTTTAGTTACGTAATACAAATTATATAAAATCGTTTATGTTAATAAATAATTTAAAGCGTTTATTTTAATGTTAATGTTATTTTCATATACCTATTAAAAAGCTAAAGAAAAGGAAACAAAATTAAAGGCGGTACTTGTTAATAGCGAGCGTTCGTTAATACACAAAATGGTAAGTCAATTTGCTACTAGTTTTAATAATAGAAAGTTTTGAAATGTCGAACATTAATTAAAAAAAATATGTCAGATCCAAAAAAACATTTTAAACTAGTAAAAGTTAACAAAACCATGGTAGAATACAAGGTACCTATAGTCATTAGAAATTTTGTTTCCAATATTAAAACCCATAGTATAATAAGTACCAGGTATGTATGTTCATTTGGGAAAGTTTTCAATATTTACCCATGTAGTGTCAAATAAATTTGATTTGTTTTTATTTTTTCCTTATTTTCCTTTGGTTTGACGTTATTAAGCCTGGTACTCTGTTCAACATTTCACGTGAAATGCTGTCAAAACGCATATGAAAAAAACGTGCAGAATATCTATGAAATAATGTTGATAGAGTTGTACTCTGTTCATTTTGTGAAAAAGGTAGGAAATGTTTCTGGCAACATTTTTAATTTTTTGTAAAATACATGTGGGGTTTGTTTACCCCAGGTCTACACTAAAGATAAATATCTCAGCATGTTGGCAATAACGTCGGTAGAATAGCAGAGCAATATTTCTT
The DNA here is from genome assembly GCA_949318255.1 of Pollenia labialis. Classification (NCBI taxonomy): domain Eukaryota; kingdom Metazoa; phylum Arthropoda; class Insecta; order Diptera; family Polleniidae; genus Pollenia; species Pollenia labialis. The sequence goes on from OX439141.1 coordinate 114,009,386, forward strand.
ATTGCTCAGCTTATGTTAAAGGCATGGGAAAACGTATTTATGTAAACTCATAATTTCATCAAGGAAGAAGGTTCAGTGTAAAAGCTATCGCTATCTTGGAAAAATTATTGTTATTAATATAAATTCTTACTTATTCGACTTTATTATTTAAATGTATATTTATTAATTTGTTTAAGCTTCGTCTTTTTATTGTATAAAAATATTACTTTTATTAATTTTTTTTGTTAAAGTAAAATTATTTGATCATTTATAAAAAAAGACCTCAAAATTAAACAAATTAATTAAATTTAAATTATATAGATCGATTAAGAAAACAATTATATTAAGAAAAATAATTTCTTAACTTTATTTAAGTGTTTATTAAATTCTTTAATTTAATTATTTTACTACAATTTGCTCCCATTTCACAAATTTTATTTCTTTCCCAATGTATGTTACCGTTCGCGCGGGTTTTTGTTATTATATAAAAAGAAAACATAAGAAAAAATACATATGCATAAATGCATAACAAAAATATTTTTTATTTGATTTATCCATATTCAGAAAAATATTAAACAATAAATAAAATCTCATTTGCTTTTAACTCGGGCTATTTTTAAATGATTAACTTTTTGCGCTATCTCTATTGCAAATTGTTTTTATTGTTAAATGTGCTAAACACCAAGGATTCTGTCTTTATCAACCGACTTGAAACATTTTATTACGTCCAATATTAGTTCCAAAATAATACATTTTTTCTCATTGCACTCATTTTTCTACACAACTTCTTATTAAAAAGTAACTTCTTACTTCCTAAAACGCAATTTTACTAAGAATAACTTACCCAACAGAATTAAATGGGATTTGCCTTTTTTACACACAAATAGAAAAATTCTTCACATGTGATTATGACTTCATCGAAAAATGCATTCGTATGTGGCGATGCAAATCGAAATCATAAAAACGCAAACAGGATTTAACCAATTTTTTAAAAACGGATCAGATAGGACTGACGCAAATCTATAATTGTAGAATTTGAATTACTAATGCTTCTAATGAAATCCACCTGGTTTGTGATGGGGGAGGAATTTTTTTGTTTAATTTCCAAAAATTTTTGTATTTCGAAAAATTGATTTTTAAGTTTTGGACTGTTGTAAATATTTCTTGTGTGTTTTATTGATGCCAGAAAATCGTCATAACACTATTACTTTTAGTCAAAAAATCGTCGATCGTCATATTATTGTACGTGCTGGTTCACACACGCCAAGTTTGACTCGTCAAGTCTTGAGCATTGAGAAGGGAAAAGAGAAGGTCATTTGTTTTCCCCTCTCTCCTAAAAACTCAAGACTTGACGCAACAAACTTGACGTGTGTGAACCGGCACTATTTTCTCAAAAAAATCATTAAAATGACGAAAAATCGTCACATCTACCAAACCTGCTTGCCATATTAAAGTGTTATAAAACTGATGCCAGATTAAAGTTTAAAGTAAATTTATTGACGTGATTAAATCGTCAAAACGTTAGTGACTCTACATCAAAAATCGTCAATCGTCATTTTGGTAAATTCATCGAAAAAAATCGTCAACATGACGTAAAATCGTCACATCTAACATTCCTGATTAAGATTAACATGAAGAAATTTGTTCTCTCATTCTGCAGACTTTCTCTCACATATTATATCAGATATTTAGTCTTGAAAATTGCTACAACCGTAGTGAATATCGCTTTTTAGTACAAACTTTGCATTCAATATTAACACGCTAAGTACACATTAGTGTTGAGTGTAAAACGTAGCCATTATTTTTTTCCATTATAACTTCATTCATCAATAAACCCCAACCATATTATCGTTGCCTCCAAAAATGTTATAATCAATCATAACTAACATTTGTTAAACACTTACAATAACATGATTGTAAGTGAGTTGTATTCCATTTTCGGTCGGATATAGACGGTATAAATATTAAAGAGATCAGACCGAGTGAAGTAGTTCTTGCGCCGTTTCAAGAAACCAAGACACTTGAATGTTTCCTTTGACACAACGAACATAACATTGAATTTTCATGCTCAGAACATCAAGAGTGTCTGATTCCTCAATAGCTATACCTCCCATGGATACAGATGACGCTGAATCCACAAGACGTCTGCGGGTCAACATGTAACATTGGGTCCCACTCGGAGATTGTCCTAATGTCATGATTGAGTGTGTCATTCTTATTCTGTCTCAGGGATGATAAATGACATTTTCGAAATTGTACTTAATTCAGTAAAAAATATTTAATACAAACCAGGCGCGGATTCAGTGGGGGTGGGGAAATAAGGAAATCCCCTCCCCCCTAAATTATAAAAATATGTTTGGTTTATCTCGAAGAATTCCCAATACAGTAGTTTTGACTTAACTGCCTTTTGTTTACGTGCACTTTTGACTTAACTGCACAAAATGATAATTTTTGGAATTATTCTTTCTAATTCCATACAAATTCCTTTTTTAAGTGCACTTTCTATACCTGCTAGGGTGATCGAAACCGGTTTTCGGTTAAGCATTTTAAAAATAACCGGTTAACCGGTTTTAATTCGAATGCATAAAAATACAAAAATCAAATAATTTTTTGTAATAAAAGGTTAATTAGAATAAAAACAAAACAATTCACGAAGGTAAGGAACCAACAAAATACATTGATATGGCTAAAGGTATGTTCAGAGCACAAATATTTGACGATAAAATAAAAAAAAGCGTGACCAGTATGGATTAAACTTTATTTTAAACAAGTTCTAGTTATTTGCTGAACTTTATTTTTAAGATGATAATTGCATTTATGTACAATGTAGTTAAGAAAACGTTAAATAATGATTGCTCTAGCCAAACGTTTTGCAAAAGCAAACAATTCTTTAAGAAAACTAGTGGTTACGTTAGGAGTCTAATATTGAATAGGTGTGAACATAGCTTTAGAATTTTTGAAAAACTTTCGTTTTAAAAATATAGGAATTTAATAAATTTATTATTTGACATATTTTCCCAAATTTATTGTAAATGAGTTTTAATTTGTCGCTGGTTAAGCATGTCTATATGAATCAGTAAACTTCAGTCATATTTTTGAAAAGCGGCAAACAAAACCTCTTATCCAGGATTATATATTGAAATTTTTTTTGTTTCAGCATTAAAGAAACAATAGTAATATGAACATGCTTTTTGTATAAAATATCTTTCAATAAAACTGATGAATTTTCCCAAAACGTTGCTTCCGCCGGTATGTTCTTGTTTTAAGCATGAAGATATGCTAGAACTACTTAAAAGTTTTTCATTCATTATTGTCAGCATATTTTAGTAAAGTATTATTTGCAGTCTCTTAAAAACTACTTGGAACAGGGTCAAGTTTTACTTGGTGTATATTTATGTCAAGCTTGTATACTAATTAAAAATGATTAATAAGTCGCAACTTATAATTTTAGGGCCGTTTAAGCACAATTTTCTTTGAAGTCAGTTCGAAATATCAACAGAGATGACATCTTTATAAAGATATATATATAGTATTTAGAATACTGCCAATTTGCTTATTACTTTTTAAGCTGAACTTTTTTTTGTAGTATTTTGTATTGTTTTTTGTTTTTGTTTCAAGAACAAACGCTTATACATATAAGCGATTTGTATTTACATTGCTCATTATGTTTTTTGATTTTTGTTACATTTTGTTTTGACATTTTTTTTTAAGGTTTTAGTTTGCCAAATATTCAATTAGAAAAATACTTAAATTACGGGTACATTTATAACAAAAGTAAGGAAATCGTATATAAATTACATATTACTAAAATAACCGGTTTATTTTACTAAAATAACCGGTTTATTCGATATTCGAAAAATGGAAATTTTTAAATATTCGACTTGGGCAAAACTAAAATAACCGGTTAAAACCGGTCGAATACTATTCGATCGATCACCCTAATACCTGCACATTTAAGATAAATGCACAAAATTTTTGGCATTTTAAAATTATTTTCATACAAAATATCAAAGTTAGCTGCACTTTGACTTAACTGCCCAAAATAAATATTTTCTGGAATTATTCTTCAAAATCCTTGTTTACGTGCATTTTGTATACCTGCAAATTTTTCATATTTTTGGGCAGCTTTAAAATATTTTCATACAAAACATCATTTTTCACATAAATATCCAATTTAAGCTGTTTATAAAAATATAAATCGCAATTTTTTTTTTTTTTGTTTTTTATATTTTATGTGCTTCGTGAATTCTCATTGTTTTTGGTAATGTTTCCTTTATATTAAATAAACATACATACATGTATAAAATGATCTGTTATTTCCCAGCTAGCATAGACTGTTTGTTAGACGATTATGTTTAATATACAACTCCTTAAAGTATCTTCTGGTGATTATCTGACAAGTAACAAAAACATCTAAATCTTTTTTTAATTTATTTATTTTTTTGACACGCTCGTCTTTAAATCTTCTTTTGGGACTCTCTGTAAGAGTCGTATAACAATTACCCAGTAAAAACTTCGCCTACAAAATATTGTGTTAAGTAATCAGAAAAACAAAAAGGCACTACTTACAATTCTACTGAAAGAACCAAAGAATTTTATATGGGATGTCCCAAAAATAACGCATTCAAAAGTAAGTCATTATTTTTTTACATTAAACATCCAGAAGAAAGTAGTTATAGAAGTTGTTATAGATGTAGTTATAGAAGAAAGCTACTAAATAATGAGTTAAATAAGCTATTCATTTTGAAAAAGTAAGCGAAGTTTTTACTGGGTACTGAGCCACCTAAATAAGGAAGTTTTTGAAGTATGAAAATTCTATTGCCAATACAATTTTAATAAAACAAACCGGTCTAAGGATCTGCAAAAAAGGACTTTCCGACAGGATGGTATTGATTTCGCGACCTTAAGGTTTGTTTTATAGAAATTGTATGAAAATTAGAAGTTTTGGCATGAAAAATACGCCTGATGCCCTTATTTAGGTAGCTTAGTCATACGGCTGAGTATGCACAAAATTTTAGAAAATCCCAGCAAGGTTTTTTTGTTTTTTTTTTTTTTTATTGAATCTAACGAAATTTTCAATAAGTATACAAATCTTAATTCTAATAGTTATTTATTAGATATTTCCAATGAAACATCTAGTTTACTGTATTGAACTACTTATTATTCTACATTCAATCCCAGCAGGTGCCATCTATATCCAAAGAATAAACGTTTGACTTGAAAATGCGTGCGGTTGAATACTTAATAAGCCTTAGTATATGCAATATTTATGCATATATATGTGTTATATGAATCAAAATTCTATTCAATTATTTTTGACGAAAACACAGATTTGTCGGGAAAAACCCAGATTTCCTTATCCTAAAGATATTTCAACATACAACAAAAAGTTGTTAGGAAAGCATTAATTGGCTTTGTTGTAACGGCATTTGAAAAGGCTTCAAAGGATATTGATAATGACGTTGATGTGTCAATTAATAATTAGTTCTAAAAGCTTTGACAAATTTTAGTCTTGACCTAAAAAATTGTGTAGGAAATGGAACAGATGGGTGTCCTCTGATGTCATCAGAATTTTAAAAAGCAGCAAAGTGCCATTAATACAATAAGTTGTATCATTTGTTAAAGAAACGACAATTTTTTTTAATGTAATCATCCCAAGCGAAACGCAGTTTTAGCAAAGTATTTGGGAGCCAAACTCTCTACATTACAAGATGGTTGGACTGTCACGACTCAATTTAACACTTTGCTACAAGTGTACATCATATAGTAGAAGCGTTGGAAAAAATATCTGAGTGGAAAGGTATAGATACTTCATCAAAAGCCTTATATTAGGAACTCGCTTAGTACTTTTGAATTCATTTACGGAATAAACATATTAAGTGTGATACTTATTGTATCACAGCCGCTTAGTATCATTTTACAAAAGCACGATATATATCTTTAAAAAGGATCAAGCCTTATCGAAACTTAAATAATGTGCCTTGAAGAGAAAACAAATAAAGCCGAATAACTATTTAAAGCGATTTTTGAAAAAGCTAAAGTTATCTGCGTTCAAATCGAGGTTCCAATCACATTCAAAATCTTAAAGATTACTACCGAGTTGTAGGTTACATTCCTCTTATTGAATTTATTTTAGAAGATCTCAAAAGACGTTTGCAAATAGATATTATAAATGTATTGAACATACCTTAACTTCTACCTTAAAGTGTAATCAGGTCAAATACAGATACAAAACTTGGTTGCAAAAAGGTATTCTTTGGCAAGCTGGACCAAAAATTGCTTTTTAAAAAAATAATTGAATAAATATATATATATTCCTCTAACTCCCACTGGAGCATAGGGCGCAAAAAATAAAAATGGCATATGCCATAAAAAATTTGCCCTACTCGTCAGTAATGCTACGAGAGAGAGGTAATTTTCTACCCGTCATCTAACAAAAACATGGCTCAGATCAACAATGGCAGAAGAAAGACTGTACTATCTAAATTTGCCTCACAAGGAAATCATAAATTGCTTATTTGAAAAAATTTATTTATATTGAACTGTTCTTATATTTCATTTAACCTTGTTGAGGTTTTTTAGTATAATATGCACATATTAATTTGAATAAACTTTTAAAAACAAATTGTTTACTTTTTTGTATCAAAAAAATTCCCCCCCCTAAGACTCAAGCTGGATAGAAGGAATAGAAGGGAAAAATTTGAGCCAGTCGTGGTTTTTAACTCATATCTCAGCCATTTGTGGACCGAACTTGCTGAATTTCAATTGCAAACAATTCCGGACCATATGTGACATAAATGTATAATAACCTGGCCTCCATAATATATGGAGTCTTCGGAAAATCCATTTCAACGGACAGACGGACATCTTTAAATTAACTTCACTCCTCATAAGGACCCAGAACACATATACTTTATAGGGTCTAACATCAATATTATAGAAATTACAAACTTATATATGGGTGTTTCTCTGGTTATGCACGCGACATTTGTACGCGTTTTATTGTGTTTGAATATTAAAAAAATAGAAGTGGATTGGAATTTTAGAATGAATTCTAGAATCGTTACATTGTTTGTTATGAGTTCTTTCTAAAAAGTATATATAATGGTAAATTGAGCACTTGGTACCCAAATGCCATGCAATCAAAGTTGACTTACTCACGTGACAAAAATAGAAGTGCCTTTTAGGACCGTAAGAAAAAGTGCGAAAGTAAGTGAATTGTAGGAGGTTTTTATTTCGGAAAAAATGTTTTTATAAAGGTTAGTAATGGGCCTTTATAATCATATTTTGTTCAAAAGCAACTATGCATGGGTTGGCGAAGAAAAAAATAAATTGTAAATTACGCACGTGACATTACGCACGTGACACTTTTTACCTTCATACATATTTTAGTAATTTTACATATATTTTCAGAAGTTTTTAACAAAAAAATTAAACTTTTATTCAAAAATTAAAAATAAAAATATACTACAAAATTAATCCAACTTAATTTTTTCCTTGAAAAAAATTATGCGAGCGCTTTGATTTTTGAGGTCACGGTGGATCATTTCAGAGAAATACCCATATACCCTATTCACCACGTGTGGTGAAGGTTATTAAAACATACAATAACAAACTAATTCCATTTTGGTTTTTACGGTCATTGTAACGGCTGTGGCATTATGTTCAATTAGGTGCAATTAGAGGTGATATAAGGTGCAATTAGACGTGAAATAAACATAATGCCACAGCCGTAACGATGACCGTAGAAACGAAATTGAATTGGTTTGTATGGTATGTTTATGCCATTTTGATAATACAGTGGTTATGGTAATGCAGCGTTGGTATGGTTATGTCGCTTCTAATTGGACCTCTAAAGGGAAACAATTGAGGCAGTATTGGTTTTTTACTCATATCTCAGCCATTTGTGGACCGATCTTTTTGAATTTCAATAGCAAACAATTCCGGACCATATGTGACATAAATGTATAATAACCTGGCCCCCATCATATATGGGGTCTTTGGAAAACCCATTTCAACGGACATACAGACAAATTAACTTCGCGCTCCTTATAAGTACTCAGAATATATGTACTTTATAGGGTCTTACATCAATATTATAGAAATTACAAACGGAATGACAAAATTATATATGTATACCCTATTCACCACCTGTGGTAAAGGGTATAAAAATAACATTTCAAGTGCCACGGCACAGATTGGTTCAAGAGCGGCATTAATTAATTTTTTTTTATGTTCGATGATTTGGATAATTTATTGGTATTTTGTTGTTAGATATCTGAATATTATGATTCTGTAATATAAGCTTGTTTAAAATGGCATGAAAATTTACAGTATATTCAATCTTTTGGTATATGTTGTATATTTTCGTAAATAACAATTGTCATAAATAAGATTTGCATTAAAACAAGTTGGAAAAAGTGCCATATAAAAATTTCGTAGAACAAAATATAAGCAACATCTAAATTTCAATGTCCATCAACTTCAGTGGATTGCATCTTTTTAGCGCTGTGGAGCGCTTTTTAACAAAAGATGTCAAATTACAGCTTGAAGTCTCAGCTAAAAGTTAACAAAAAATGCAGCTGCTCCTACCTGTTCCTTTCCAAAAAAAAAACAGTAAAAACTACAAAATGATAAAGTAAGTCTAAATTTACATGTTTCAACTTTTGATGTCCAACTTCTTTTCAATTTCTTTTTAAAGATGCCAATTTAATCACACGCAGCAATCGGTTTCAACTTTTTCCGGCTCAAAAAAACAACAATTTTATTAACAGCGGATCAAAGAGAAAAAGAAAAGAAAACAATTATATGCAGCCAGCGTTGTGCATATACCAACGAATAAAAACGCAAAGCGTACTAAGCGTACTAAGCGAGTACAGGCATCTCCGTACTAACCCCATTTCTTCTTTCTTCTCTTACCTAAAAACATAAGAGTTGGGCATCAAAAGATGAAACGTGTGAAAGTAGACTAACGAAACATGAATTTTCGTTAATTTTTTTTTTTCAATTTTTGTCAATAGTGTTAATTGTTATTTATTTCGTTGTTGAAAAAATCATTTTTATTTTTTACATTTTAATTGATTATTTGTGTCAGGTATGCTGTCCGAGGAAGCGTGGAATAAAGACTATTTAGCCTATAGATTAGCCACTAATGAAGACGTAATGCATAATCTTTTATTGTATTCGGACCAATTTATAAATAGATTTCGCTCAAAGCTGCAAATCAAAAAATTGGAGTACGATAATGATGTTAAAAAATTATTAAAAAACTATGTTTAAATTACGTATTCATGTTTTTTAATGGGAGGTGGGCGGATCAGGTAAATATTTTCACCAGCCCATTCTACAATTATAATATTTATTTTTTGTGAAAATTGTGTTGTTGCATTAAAAATCAAGGGAGTTATGCAACTTTTTCAACACAAAATGTATGGGAAGTGGGCGTGAAAGTAGGCGGATAATTTTCAAATTTCACGCAAATGATTCTAAGTTTTTAAAAATGCTATGTGCCAAAAAACAATGCCGTAGGTCAAAATTTTATTTCTATTTTGTATGGGAGGAGGGCGTAAAAGTGGGCGGATAATTTTGATTTTTCCATTTTTTTCTTGATTGAAATATTGAAATAAAAAATGCCTATGTGCCAAGTTTCATTATCCTTCGACAACTTTGTCTATTTTTTGCCGCTCGTTCTATGAACTTCAACCAATGTGCGGCATTCCCTTACTACGAAGCAGGTTTATAGGGGAAGCAGGTTTATAGAAATAAAAAATGCCTATGTGCCAAGTTTCATTATCCTTCGACAACTTTTTCTATTTTTTGCCGCTCGTTCTATGAACTTCAACCAATGTGCGGCATTCCCTTACTACGAAGCAGGTTTATAGGGGAGAATACTAAAAAATAACTGTATCAAAACATTCAGTGTGTAAAGCGTATTGTTACATCCAACAATTTATATATGCGCTTTATGTGTCAAAAATGTATTGCTTCAAAGTGGGAACTCGCCGTATAAAATTCATGTCTTCCGTAAGCGCAATGGTAAGGGAAACTTTTCTTTTCATGTATTTTTCTATGTTTTTATGGGACCTTAAATTTCTGTAACAAAACTTGCTGGTTCACTGTTTTTTCGCCAAGATATCGTTAATGAAATAGAGCCGAATTAAGGAACTTAAAAATTAAATTTGTAAACAAGATGTTTTTTATTTATCGTATATTACCAATAATTTTTGTATTCATGTTCATATATATGTCTTGAAATCTGCTGTAGCTCCTGTGGTGAAAGCATTAAGTAAACTACAGTTTAAGTTCCAACCATCAAGAATTATAGTAGCAAAAAAGGAAAAGGAAATTGAAAAAAATACATGACATTGTTCCAAATAAAATTCCCATCAATGTGGAGGTTACCCGAAAAATGATTTGAAAATACTTTTATCTACTCACTTTGGGAAAATTGGAGAGATAATAAAGATTTGCAATTTAAAATTTCAGTCTTGGACAGTAATAATATTAATTATGGAATTGTGGAAAGCCATGGCAAGTACACTGAAGAAAAAGATTTTAATTTAGTTGTTTAAAAATTCATATTTTTTTACTCTGTAGGTGGGAGATAAACTACATCAAGCCACATTTTGAAAACGTCACAGCAGACCGCAAAAACATGTTGAACAATACAAATGATTCTATTTCTGTATTAAAAATTTTCCTTTGTCCGAATTTTTTATATGATCCTAATATGTTTTTTATGTCGAATTACGTCATAAAAGGTTGTTACCTTCTATGATGGCATTGGTACTGTTATATGCCTTGAGACAAACAGCTTCAAGTCCAACAACAAAATGGGTGCTATTTCCCAAAAATAATAGGAGGCTTACAACATTTTCATCAAAGTTAAAATTAGTAGAAAAATCCATTTTATGGTAACTAAAAAAAATTATTTTTACATTTTTAGATTGTTTTATTTTTTTTCTTTATCGTCGGCGCTCATTAAAATTTTGATTTTTGCAACCTCGTTTGCTCTACGGGCGCCACTGTGCGACTGCACAGTCCTGTTAATTACTTAGTTAATATTTCTTTTTCAATATTGACGTAATTAGCAATAGATTTTTTGTTCCTGGAAAATATTGAAGGAATAAGACTATTAAGGTATAAAAGCTTTTGAGGATTGTAATTTGACTTATAATACACATTCGAATAATTTGAAAATTTATATAATAAATGTACTCACCATGAGAATTAAATTCCCATATTCTATTTGTTAGTTTTGTTCTATTATATTTGTTTGTTTGTTTGTTTGAAGTTAACATAACTATGTATCTCTTTTAATAAAAGCAGTTTTATTTTAATGGCAGATTTTTATTTTATTCACAGACTTGGAAAAATATCGAAAACTAATGTTTATATCAAATTACTATTATCAATTAAATTAAATAACATCTTGAATAGTTTTTTGCCCTCCTATATGTTTATCATAATTATAAATTAAATTAAAATTGAATTTGTATCAATCATAAATATTATGATATTTAGGCCCGTTTTCACAGCTTACCGATAGCTGAAGGTAAGATTTGACTGGCCGAATAAAAAGTGTTCCATTATTAGAACCTTACTTTTACCTACCAGGTAGGATGAACCTTAATTTACTTTATAGCTCACTTTAGTTAGAAGTAAAGTTTTAATAATGGAACTCTTTTTATAGTTAAGGTTGGTTAAAGTCTACTTTTAACTATCGGTAAGTTGTGAAAACGGGCCTAAAACGTAAATTTAATTAAAACTAACTTACATATCGTACTGGATTCTCTAAAAGGGGTTAACTAAAAATTTATAGAGTAGAGACAAAAAATTGTCTTCTTTTTATATGTATTCTTATATAACAAAGGGGAATACAATTGTTTTTTTTTATTGCAAAATACTAGAGTAATTGATCTATCGTCGTCCGAAAGTTTAAGTGATTGACGTGCAAAAATTGCATATTGAGAGAATCGATTTTGAAGGTTCAGAAAGTGTTTCTGAAAAAACTACTCGATAGGATTTTTGATTTTTATACCACATATTCGTCTTTAAAGGATAATTATGAATAGATGCTTTTTATCTCGAGATCGCATCTACAACGGTATATTTCCTAATGGTAATAAAATTCCTGTTTGCTCTATATGCCACCTCAGTCATATTTTCTTGCAAATACATACACATAGAGCAAAATGGCATTAACAAAGCAATAAAACACATCTAAAATTATTTATAAAAAATAGTAAATTCATTTGAAAAAAAAGAAATAAAAACTATTCATAAGTTATAATAAGATACATTTTATAAAGTAATTATAACAAAAGTGTCTTTTTCAGATATAAAATTGAATAACAGTTTTAGATCGGAAATTTTTTCATTTTGAATTTTTTCTTTTCTCTTAATTATGTTCAACTGTGTTTCCAACATATTTAACGGTGTTGGTAACAGCGATGCCAGAAGTGCAGATTTATCTGGGGTCTAATCACCGCATACGATATCGAGCAAAATTGATCGAAATTATTTATTTTGGTATCATGAATCTCGATATAGAATGAATTTATTGAATTTGAAATAAAAGCATTCTATATCGAGATTCATGATACCAAAATAAATAATTTCGATCAATTTTGCTCGATATCGTATGCGGTGATTAGACCCCAGATAAATCTGCACTTCTGGCATCGCTGTTTATTGAATTTGAAATAAAAGCATTCGATATCGAGTAACTCGACATTACATTTCTCGTGTTTTCATTCGATACGTCAGTGTCTATCGTATGCAAAAACATTCGATAGTTTTTTCGACACGATAGTATCGAATGCGGTGATTAGACCCCTGCATTTTGAAGATTTTTTCCCCAAAATTGTCAAAATGCAGATTTGCAGATTTTTTTGGTTTAACATTGCAGATTTTTTAGCTCGGTGGAAACTTATTACCATTGTCATGATTGTACTATTTCCACTTCTTGCATTGATAAATATATATAGTATATCAACCATTCATGGAAGAACCGTGTGGAAATGGATTCATTAGTAGAAAAATTATTCACAAAAGATAACTTAAAAATTAAAAATGCGCATTGTCTTGACACATTAATATCGCGGGACTTATGTCATCCCGCAATTAACTTTTAATTTGTTGTTTAAATTAACAAAGATGTGACTAATCCTTATTCAGCCTGAGTAATTAAATTTGGATAGATATTTTTAATGTAATAATATCCATAAATTATTAGCCATGTTCATAAAATCGAACAAATTTTTATAACTTTTCTGTGTTGAAAGTTCAAAAAAAATATTTCCTTTGTTATACCTCATACTTCGAGGACCACTCATATTTACCAGAATCACATTTTAAACTACCATCGATTTTAAACTCGGGAACATATCGACCCCTTTGCGCGAAGTTATCGTATGTTACAAAAACCAAATTTTACAGGACAGCTATTTTTCAAAATGAAAATATATATCCAATTTTTGGAGCAACGAAGTGGAATTCGCTTGCAATATTTTGTAAGGTGACGTCTCTTTGAATGTAGAACAAGATTGCATCAAAAACTCAATTTCAAAAAAATTGGCATATACGATAATTTCGCGCAAAGGGGTCGATATTTTGAAATTAATTGTAACATCTTTTTCTAAATAAACTACATAAAAAATGCAATAAATGTGTTTTGAAGGTTTATTGAAGATTTGTAAAACCTTGACGCAGATTTTGCAGATTTTTTGATAAAAAATTATGGTTTTTTGCTGATTTTTCCTCTAAAAGTTCTGGCAACACTGGTTGGTAACTGATTCCGGAAATCTCTTTTTATTATAGTCGCTATTTGGAAATGAGGCTGCAATATTGAGTTGTTAAATTTAATTGAAAACAAGTTATTCTGTATACATATATTGAAGAACTTTTATTTAACTTAATGGAAGAACCAAAAAATGTAACTGGTTAGAAATCTATAACCTTAATTTTTATTTTGTTTGTTTCAAAATTTTTCAAATAATTAACAAGTGACAAAATACTGTGAATAATAATGGATAATTGTCTAAAGCACTGTGAACGCAATCGCACAAACGACATTCTTAAATAGAGCTTCTGAAACTTAACACACAAATAATGATATATAAATTGTCATCACAAGTTCATTAGTCGTGGTGCAATTTTTTTCATTAGTAATTTTTATCACAATTTTTTATTATTAATTTATAATTTTTTTTACTCTTCTTTTTCCCTCTTTTTTTAAAGAGTAAGAGAAAATATATTCTTAAACAATACTAACTCCACGTAGAGCAAAATGTTCATCAGCAATCAATTTCCATGTTTTGTATTGAAATTTTGCTCTAAACGCCACTTAATGGAATATAGTGCAAAATTTCGGAAAAAATTTTTGTTTTGAAGGATATAGAGCAAAATGGACACGATTTATCTCAGCCACCAGACGAGATAGCCGAACACGGATTGCAGATTTGAAAAATTTGGGGTCGGATACCTAAGGTGGCATCAAAATGGCGTATAGAGCAATTAAACTTTCGGACAAAGCTACTATGATTTTTACAATGGGTGAATATGACCATTGTTTATCGTTTTCTTGCAAAAAATCTAAATGTGTAAATTTTGAGTTGACTACCTTTGAAGGAATTAGTGCGATATCACATATTTAAAATTTAAGAAAAATTTTAGATGGTACATTTTAGGTCAAATATAAATTATGATCCAAACTAATTTATTAGAGGAAATTTAATTAAAATGTTAAGTACAAAGTGGCATATCATTTAAGTTTTTTATTAATATTTTTGCTTGGCATTAATTTTTACCTACCGCTGGTATTCTAAATATGCTATTATCTATAAAGCCCTCAGTTAAATTTCTCCTATAATCATCCCACCTATATTGTGGATGTTCTGCATGGCCATGTTTTATATGAACATTATGATATTCTGATATGTCTTGCTCTTCAACTGAGTTATTAGTTATATCCGATGTGTCACCACTGAAATAAGTCCAATTTTCACCATATGGATCTTGGAAGAATGGCGTTGGCTCTTGATGAAATAGATTATTGAAGCTGTAATCTAATTTACCCCATTCATCAATATTACGCAGGAGAGGATCACCTTTTTGTGGTGGCGGCCGAAACGTCATGGAAAAGCTTGACGATTGCATTGGTTCCTTGATACCTAAAGTGGGTAAATCGGTCCATTTACCTAAAGCAAAAGGGGCTGTATCATTAGTATTTATTAAAAACATGCCCCTGGTAGTTCTTTTAACATTTTCGCCGGCTTCTACTAAATAATTTGTGGCTGGGCACATACCTAGCAAATAAGCTATGTAGGAACTGCATGCATAACCCCAGAAACCTTTTGGTGAACGTATAGATTCCAGGAAGTATGCTGTAGCTCTTTGATGGCTGCAGGCAAATGGATCTAAGGAAAAAAAATTAAAAAAAAATAAAATTAATCTAAAAAAAAAATTAAAATTAAACAACTTACTTAAAGGATTGTTTCTTGAACAGCCAGGCTGTATAATGCCACCATTCATATAAAAATCCGCATGTCCACAACGTTCTAATTTTCCTTGGACCATGGCATTAGTGTGAATAATATCGACATATTCGGCATCTGAGGGATCCAATTTATCATTTTCAGAGGCCATAGCAAATAAAGGCATAGCTGGATCTAAACCTAGAAGTTTAAAAGTGGTAGCAAAAATGTTTAAATTGAATATGAATTAAGAACCTATTATATTTTATAGAGCTTACCCGTTATACGAGGTAACTGAAATGTTCCCAAACTTTTAGCTATAAAATTGCTTAGTTGAGCTCCTAACGAAAAACCAATAACATGTATATCTGAACTACCCAAGTCCAAAATACGTTTAACCAATTGAGCCACACATGCTCCCGCATGCCGGGTATTATGTACTGCACTTATATAACAAGGACCAGGTGCTAGTTTACTCCAATCAACATAAAATATATTGTAGTCTTCTTTTGCCAAATATTCTGTAAAACAAAATCTAATTATCTTAAAGGATTGGCTATGAATTTTAAATTATATTTACAAACCCATTTTCATCATTTGTAAAGGATGCAAAAACATATCCGAATTATATCCATGTATTATAATCTTACTTGGATATTTACTATCAAAATATGAATTTGTTAGATTTGAACTTTCTAAATTATCATCGATATTTAAATATTGTCTATCTGAAGGATTTTTGCGGGTGTAAAGATAAAATGTTATATCTTTATCTGGACATTTTCTATCAATAGCCCATGTACATGGTCCAATCGTGATATCTCGATTAGAAGGTGGAGCTGCTGTAGTAGTTGTAGGCGTAGCTTCAGTGGATTCCTTATATACAACAGGTTTGGTGTTCGCAATTTTTAACGAGGAATTAAATATTGCTTTGGCGTTTATAATTGATAAATTAAATATCAATGCTAAAAAATAAAATTGGTTTTATAAATATTTTTTTTGCATTCGCTTAACTAACCGTTTCTATACCTTCACCACTAGTCGTGAGCAAGGGTATACTAACTGCCTGTTTGTAGAACACGAGTGCAAGACTCGTTAATTTTTATAATACATACTAATAATTTTTTACAAGAGTGTTCTGCATGCAGGGATGCCGTTAAAAATTTCGAAAAATTGTCATTTCAATATTAGTCATATTATCGAACTAAGAAGTTACTTTTACAAAAACCTTTGATATTGTTTATCACTTTTTAGAAATACTTATTCTATATTTTGTTAATAATTCTTCACTTGGACTCCATTCTTCCAGTTCCGATTAGAGTAAATTGAGAGAGGAAAGCATGGACTCACAAGTTTCTATTTTAAGTTTGTTTCTAAATAGTGCCCGTGAACACTATGACACTGGACTTAATGACATGCTACCAATTTTTATATTGTTGTTCACAAAACTTATGAGAACTTTCGTAAGAAATATAGAAACTTGTTCTTATTTTCAAAATGGATCAAAAAGTGTCATAAATTTTGTTAATATGATACAAAGGGATACATTAAAAAAGGGTCACAAAAAGTGTCATTGACATGAAAAGGGATCAAAAGTGATACTAAAGTGTCACAACGGTAACGCAGTCTACGGAACGATTCGCGCATTTCGGGAAATTTGTCCGGAAAAACAAAGCTATCATTTAAAGATGTAAACAATTATACAAAAAAAGTGTGTTAAAAAAAATGGAATGGAAAGGTAGGATTTTATTGGCCGTATAAAAAGTGTTCCAATAGTTGAATTCGCCTTGAACTTGTCGAACAAAATTATTTCTCTCTCTCATAATTAAGTCGTCAAACTCAATATAAAAAAAATTCTCCGGACAAAAATATTGGAACGAACGAAACGAGCTTACAAATTTTGTTTTTGTCTTAAATGTAAGTTAAGCGAGCGGGTCTTGCGCTCGTGTTCTACAAACATGTAGTAAGTTTGTCATCCCGTGTGAAATTTTTTTAATATTCATCTGAGATTCTAGAAAGTATTAATCGCATAAACAGTCACAACTTAAAATTAATCAAAATTGTTTTCTTATGCTTAAACAATTTCACAAATTAAATCTATAAAGACCATGAAAATTTCACTTTCGTCACTGTCTTCTTTAACTTTTCTTCTTAAATATTTGTGGAACTAAATTTTATTAAAAAATTGGAACGATGTGTTTGAAGGCTCTGCTGAACGTTTTTGAATTTTGTGTTGTGCCTGTTTATGAATAAGTGTGCTATATATGGGCATTTCCATTTTGACGTGTCGTGATATTTGTAGCACAAAATGTAAAAAAATTAAATGACGAAGTCAAATTTGTAAAAAGGGTTTTTATATATACAAAGTAATGAAGTAGCTCTACATTCAGAAAAAAAATTACAGTAATCGACGCTAAGGATTTGCAGATATAAGCAAAAATCTGCCCTGGCGTGACGTTAAAAAAACGGAAGTGGGTTTTGATTGCATTACAAAACTGAAAAATACTGCGAATTGAGCAAGAAGTTTTGTACAAAACCTTTTTTAGTAAACTTAGAACTTATATAGATTTATTTTTCAAGCTATCAAATTCAAAAATCTTTGCTCGTTTTAAGGTAAATATGGGAATTTTCAGCTAAAAGTCTACTTTTTTTAATGTAACGCCAGATTGCAAATAAGGTTATATTTTCGGACCATGTTGTTCAATCGTTATCCCTTTTGTTACTTAATGTAGAGCTTGTTGCGCTTTACACCAAAATATAAAAAAGTAAACGATACATATAAAATTTTTTGAGAAACAATTTAAAATACTTCTGGCGTTACGTGACAAAAAGTAGACTTTTCGCTGGAAATGCCCATATTATAAATCCTTGAGTATTTCTAAAACGATTATGCCATGCTTCTTCGTTTAAATTGAAATGTCTGCATTTCATTTGGAATTTTTTTTATTTCAATTTAAAATTTCTTAATTTCATTTTCAATTTTCTCAATTTTATTTGGAATTTTCTCTAATTCAAATTTAATTCAGGGGTGTTCTGGAAATCGAAATCGAAATCAGCTCAAACATTCAACAGTTGCATGTAGTTTACATAATAAAGATATGCCGTGTTCACTCTTTATAACTTCATGTGTTAAAATCTTGTTTTTCACTATTCTGGATGTTTACATCTCCTTTATTTATGTACATTATTCAGATAATACCATTCCTATTGGCTTTATCGTGCCTATTTAAAATCTAGTAATTAGAGTATCCAATTATTCGACTTTTGGTTTGGTTCGAGTAAGGAATTAATCGATTTTTGAATTTTAAAATTGCTCGATTATTGGAATAAAGGTTCAAATTGTTGGAATAACTCGAAGAATTCAAGTAAATTTATCCGATGGGAATTTTTAAACTCATACTTTTATTTTATTAATAAACAGAAAAAGAGAGGTGAGAGGTGCCAGCCAGTCATGAAAAACATTTCAAACTTATTTATTATTTCTTCATATCGAGTGAAATTGAAATCGATAGAGATTCTCCGTTAAATTTTTTTTTTAAATCATCGCTTTTTTCTGATATAAAGAGAAGTTCTGGTAAAGATAAGAATTCAATGTATACTAATAAAAGGATTTTTTTATAAACTTTTAAAACAAGCTATTTTTTAAAATGTTTTCATTCCAATTACACTCGTCGGCTTCCAGAACATGGCTGATAACTTATATTTATTTTTTTGTAATTCCCTTTAAATGAAATTTATTTTGGTTAAATTTTTTTAACGTTTTTCTATTTCACGACAAAAATTAGACACTTCCTATTCAAACAAGGACGCTCAGTGTTTTAAGGCGGATCTAATGATTTCTTAATAGTCAACATCTAGCCGATTAGAAGATACATTCGGGATATAACAGGTTACCCATAATCTGATTTATATTTATAACTGGTAATTAATTTTTTTTTACAAATTAACGTCTATAGTCAGCATTTAATAAACTTAAGTTGTCCAAAAATTTTCGTTTTTTGTTCGACAGTTTTTGGTTTCGACTGCAGTTTTTTAAATCCTGTTAATAATGATTAACATTATTTGTCACACACGCTCAAATCTAAAAATGGTCTAAAATATGTTTAAAAGTATGAGTAATGAAAATCAATGCAAAAGGTAACAACATTTAATTAGTTTTAAGGTTAGAAATCTAAACAAAATATTTTTAAATTAAAAAGGTAGAATTTTCTAAGAAATGAATTTTAATCGATTAATTGACATAAATTGTTCGAGGTATTCGTTATTCGAAATTGGCTATTTTAATTATTCGATCAAATAATGGCGGACAAATTCCTCGATTAATCGAACAACGATTAATTGAGTGGATACTTTACCAGTAATGCAGATACTATAACAAGAAATTGAAAATAAACTATAAGTTTTTACTTTGTGTGAGGGATACCCCTTGACTCTTTTATAGTAATTATAAACCTTTCAATGCAGATAAATAACTCTTTGGTATTACCATTAAAATCGAGTTAATGGTGGGCCGATGTTGTTTTAACAGCGTTTATTAGCAATTCAAATTTAAAAACTTCTGATTTAATAGTTTTCTAGATAAAAGACTATAAGAATTTACTTTATAGCGTGGATACCTTTCTCCTCCCCCTATTGGGGCAATTTAAAGCTTGGTAATGCAGAGAAATACACTAATGACGTTAAAAAGTTTAAAATCATTAACTGGTATAGTTTTCTAAATGAAAGGTAATTAGCGTTTACTTTGTGTGCAGTGCCTAACTTTGCTTTGATAATAAATATTGCACATATTTCTTTATAATTGACCGCAGGTTCCACATAAATCCCAATTTCGAAAAATACTTATACTTTTTTAAAATTGTAATAATATTGTAATGAATTTCCCGAAAATACGTTTAATATAACTACACGAAAAAAATAATTTACTAAATCACCAGAAAATATGGCTTGAACCAAGAAAATGTTGCGCCATTCTCGCCCAAGCCAAAAAATTTGTAGGGGGAATGTAAGAAGAGATAAACTCACTGTTTATTGTTGGAGTTTTGTTTAAGCTTTGATATAGTTATAAGCAGGGCTCTAAATAGCACTTTTTATGCGCATTAAATATGCAGTATAAACTTGAAAATATGCCCTGAAAATTGTTAATAATATGCTCCAAAAAATTCAGAACTTGCGCATTTGAAAACAAAATATTCAAAAATTTAATAAAAGTTCCATTTAATAAAAACAACCCTAAAGCCCAAACACCATAGCATTTACAAACGAGTTTTCGTGATTTGAACCTATTTGGAAACGATGGCCAGTCATCGGCTCCCAAAAACCAGTTATGTTAAAGGTTAAAATACATATCATAGTATAGATATTAACATCCATATGAGATTTTTTGTTTTAAATTGATTTTAGGGTCAGTCGCTACATTGTTTATCAATGTTAGCAATTAAAAAGAATATTAACAATTTTTCGAATTTGGTTCTATGAGTTGAATTTTAATTTATAAAGCTTTTTATAATAGTCTTATTTCCTAAATTTTTTACATACTTTTTGCTTAAGACAACCTTTGGTTAACATTAAAGCTATGTACTTGTTCTTAGGAATGACTATATTCGAAAAATACTTTATGAAAAAGAAATAATTCCAACATTTAATTTTAAAGCTTTGGGGAAATGTGAACTGATTCGAAAATAATATAATTTGAAGTAAAATATTTTTGGGGCGAATTAAATCAAAATACCAACATAATAATATGGTTTACGGAAACAAAGAGGCTAATTTGGAAAGAAGTTTTTATGGCGAATAAATAAATTTTTATACCGATTCTCACCATTTTTTTGTTTTTTTTTTAATTTCCTAAGCTAATCCCGCGAAGCTCTACGCTTGTCTGTAGGAAAGAAGCCAGAGTCTCTGGCGGGAATCGAACCCGCAACCCCGGCGCTGTTAGACTTGCTCTCTATCAGCTAGCCTACCGGGGCACTCATAGAATTTGTCCTTAGTAAGTAAATTAAAATATATTTACCAAATTTCATCCAAGTATCTACAAGATTGCAACTTATACTTTGCGGACAAAATTAACATGGGCATGCAATGGACGGATGGACGGATGGCTGCCGTTTGACCACTTTTAAAAGTGATTCTAAATTGATCGGTATAATAAAAGATTGGTCCAGATTTCTATGTATTAAATACATCGCCAAAATCGTATATAATTGATTTTTCCTTAATTTTTGCTAACATATAAAATTTTAAAGCTTTGTCTTACAATTTTCGAGTTTAAAACATAAAAGCAAAAATTTCGCTAAGAAAAATTTTTTTATTTGCTGCGAAATTTTTTTGGCATCTAAGAAAATTTTACATTTTACAAAATTTGACTCAAAAATGCAAAATATGCACTAAAAACTTAAAAATGCTGCAAAGGATCTTTTAACTAAATTATGAAAAAAATGCTGCAAACGGTGAAATATGCAAAAATATGCACTAACAAATCAATGCCAAAATTCATAAAAAGCTCTAAAACGGATAAATAAATATATTGTTTCTGTCTTCATTGGTCGCACAAGGAAAAACATGCAATTTCATATTTTTGGTTTCCCTGGTTATAAGTAAGACTTTGAGTGTTTTTAATTCGTATTCGCTTTAAGGTTTAATTTGTACAAGTGTTTGCCTAATGGTCGAAATTCGGCCATACACTTTTTTTATTATGAAGAAAATATAGTGGATCGATTTGACGACGGACCATCCTCCGGTTCATATGTTGTGTTCCACGTGAGCGGTTGACAAACAAAGAAAGATATCGCTCATAACTTGTCGACCACCCTATTTTCTTTTTTATTATTTGATAATTGGAAAATAAAAAATTTTTGTTTATGTATGTGTTTTAAATATGTGTTAGTATCAAATTTGAACGCTTATAACTCTGAAAATATTGGACAGATTTAACAGAATAAAATATATATTGTGCACTTCTGGCAGTAAATACCTTTCACATGGTGTATTTTTTATTCTAGTCGCTGGGCAAACAGAGGAGAAAAGTTTTCTTAACTGTTTTGCCTTAGCCGATTTGCACATACAAGTGTTTTCCTAATGGTCGAAATTCGGCCATTTATTTATATTTTTTAATATGAAGAAAATATAGTAAATATAAGTACAGTGCAATCTCCCTTAACGGACACTTCCCATAAGCGGACACCCCCACACGCAGAGAAAAAACATGATTAATAAATGGTCACTACGAACATTTTTATTCATATTTGCCTAATATGTTTACCCTAATAAGTTTTTTACAGTCCTAATATAACTTGAACAAATATTTTTTGTCCTTAACATTTTTAAATTCACTATAATAATATTATATGGTGTTTTACACCTAAAAAGTTACTCTGATCTAGCTAAACATATTAAATTATGTGAAATGTTTGCTACTAAAGTATTTTTATTTTCAACTATACAATTAAAATCATAATATACGTTGCACACAAAAGGTATGTTTAGTACCATCATTTTTGTTTGCTTTAAAACACATTCTCTTATTGAGCAAACATTTATTGTAAAAAAAAAAAAAAACAATGTGTATTTATAAAGCAAAAAAAAAATGTTCTTCGCGTCATTTAAGTCTGTTAGCATCAGTTAATCGGGAAACTGAAATTATTGAAAAATAATTTGAACTTTATTTCAGGGAGAAAAAGGCCGGTAAGTTATTTGTATATAATTATAAAAATACATACAAACATGTATAAACGTTGTTTTTCTTGCAGCCGAAAACACCTACAACATTAAAAACAGGTGGGAGTCAGCTGATTGAATTTATCTGTACGGCAAAAAGGAAAATAAATTGGCAGATGAGTGCTGGTGAGCTTTGCGACAGAATAGAAGCAAATGAGACATTGAAAAAACCAAATATCTTTAATGTGCAGTTTTTCGTTAGAAAAAAAGAAATTCGCTTAATAAGAAAACGGCCAATATACATATGTATGTATTTAATTTAATTTTTTATTATATGCTTTAATGTACATATATATCTATAAAACAAAGTATATGTACATACATACATTTGTATTTTTAATAAAAAATAAATTCTTTAGAATTAATTTGTTATTGTTTTTATTGTGAGAACCATGTAACGTGTTAAAATAGACATATTTTTCTTATGAGCATCATAATATGTTTGAGACAATAATAGGCTAAAAACATTAAGGGTCCTCATGATATCGTTTATTAGTCTCGTAATCTGTGCAAACTGTGCATTTTTACGCCCTCGTAAATGAACTGTCAAAAATTGTATGAGAATTCATTTACACAAACTTGGTAAATTTGCCCAACAATTTTGTCTCGTAAACTTGTGCTGTTCAATTGTGCATTTATACAAACAGATCTTTTAATGATTTTAACGTCGTTTTCAATGAAAAATCCAAGTGTCTATAAATCACAAACAATAAATTCTAGCAATAATTTCAGTAAATTGGTCTTTTGGCTTTCTTTGAGCATTTTTAAAAGCAAATTTCTCATACATATTAATCACAAATTTAAACACAAATTTTTATATTTTTGAATTTTAATTTTTAATTTATTTTCATATTGACGTTTCTTACAAACTGACATTAATTGTTTAAAATTACACAAAAGTAAAAAAGGGGCTTCATGAAACAAGACTCGTAAGTTTGCGCATTTGCACAAATGGCAATTTTAAGCGACATCATGAGGACCCTTATTATGTCTGAACATATATTGTTGCTCAAGATGTGTTTGGCACAATCATAACCACAAACATTATTGATAGCTTGCGATTGTGATTGCATCAACCATGTTTTTTCTTTGCGTGCATTAAACGCACATTGTTGCTAGGTTCCGGCAGCGCTCCATAAGAAAAGCATTGCAGTCGCTTTCCCTTGAACGGACGCTTCTCATGAGCGGACGCGGACATCCGCTAGATAAAAAAATTCTCTTGGACGGACACTTAGCTTATTTTTTTCCGAATTTTTCATGTCATAATGTACAAATAAGCCTGACAAGACTCTTTTAATTTGTTAGCTTTAACAACAGGGCACGGTTTATCATATTTACTTATTTAAATATGTATAGTACTCATAAAAAATTTTAAACTTTTATTACATATAGAACTACATTTAATGATTTTTTGTTATTAAACCCAATTGAATTGTTTATTTTTTTTTTAATAAAAGCATGTATCTTTAAATAAAAACAAACAATATAAGGCAAAGTTTTGTTGATTTAAATTTGTAGTTTTCTCTTGGCCGGACAGCCCCCTTGTGCGGACACATTTCAACGGTCCCTTCGGTGTCCGCTCATGGGAGATTCCACTGTATATATGAATTTACATGTTTCGAGCATTCATTTTTTCCCCGTCTTAGTGGATAGATTTGGCGACGGACCAACCTCCGGTTCATATTTTATGTTCTACGTGAGTGGTTGACAAACAAAGAGATATCGTCTTAACTGGTTTGCCTGTGCCGATTTATATACAAGATTTTTATAATCGAAATATTCGAAACCCGGTTTTTGAAAATGTCGAAAAATCGAGCACCCTATTTTTTATTATTTGATAATTGGAACAAACAAAATTTTTATTTTTGTGTTTTGCATACGTGTTAGTATCAAATTTGATTGCTTATAACTCTGAAAATATTGAACAGATTTTAATAAAATATATATTGTGCACTTCTGCCAGTAAATACCTTTCAAATGGTGTATTTTTTATTCTAGTCGCTGGGAAACAGAGGATACAAGTATTCTTAACTGTTTTGCCTTAGCCGATTTATATATACAAGTGTTTTTCTAATGGTCGAAATTCAACCATAAATTTTTCTTTAATATGAAGAATATATAGTATATATAAATATATTAATTTTTTCCGTCTTAGTGGATCGATTTGGCGACGGACCAACATCCGGTTCATATGTTGTGTTCCACGTGAGTGGTTGACAAACAAATAAAGATATCGTTCTTAACTGGTTTGCCTGTGCCGATATATATAGTCGAAATATTCGATAACCGGTTTTTTGAAAATTTCGATTAACCGACCACCCTATTTTTTTATTATTTGATAATTGGAAAAATCAAAATTTTTATTTACATATGTATGTGTTTTGCATTTGTGTTAGTATCAAATTTGAACGCTTATAACTCTGAAAATATTGAACAGATTTTAATCAAATATATATTGTGCACTTCTGCCGGTAAATACCTTTTAAATGGTGTACTTTTTATTCTAGTCGCTGGGCAAACGGAGGAGGAAAGTGTTCTTAACTGTTTTGCCTTAGCCGATTTATATATAGAAGATGTAAATATAGAAGATAATATTTTTATATTTTCTCAAATCTTTGGAAAAGGTTTCCTGATGATCTGGCCTAAGCAACCAGTGAAATGCGCATAGAAGCTAGCTTTTCCCCAACAATAAATTTCAGTGTATTTATCAAATATGAAAAATACGGAATTTAGCACCGTCATATAGAAATCCTATTAATAAAAATTGACTTAAGTAAAAAAATTAATTTTAATTCTAAAATTACTTGAATCAAGTTTTCGTTGCTAATGGCCAATTTCGCCAATTCTATTTAAATATAGTTTTTCCTATTATTTTATTTTTAATTTGACATGACATGACATAAACAACATAAATAAATTTGTGAAATCGGCCATTAATATTTTACAAAATACGAAGAAATCCCTGAATTTTTTACATAAAAACGTGTGGCATTAGTAAGTTTAAGAAAACTTTATATAAAAATAAAAAACTTTTTTTTTATTTTTATTTTATGATCAAATGTTTATTTTAATATTATTATTATTGAGGTTTTTTTTTTGCTTTCCTCACGGAATAATTATGAAACTTTTTATTGATTCGATTAAGATGTCAATTCAAATAAAAATTAATTGAGTTAAACCAAGTTTTCTTGAGCTTATTCTGATAATTTAAAGAAACCCCTAGAATTTCTTTATTGATGCAAGAAATACGATTATATTTTCAAATCAAGAAAACCAGACTAGCATTAAATAAAGCTTGATTTCAGTAATACTTTCTGATAGATTCAAAGGAATTTCATTGGGGTGGGTAACGTATGGTTAAAAAAATTGTCTTCATTTATTTAGAATTCGCCAAATATTTTTCCTAACTACTTAATAACATTATTAAAAAAATTTAAATTTTATATGTATACTATTAGTTTCGTAAAAAAAAATATTTTAAGTTATTATAAGCACGTTCATTGTACCTGACCTATGTTTTCTTTAAACTTTAAAAACAACTTTCTATTTTTACTCGCAAACTTAAATGTATCTATAAAAACATGATTACAATTATTATTACTTACCAATGATTAAAATAAAGAATATCCAGCAATTGACACTGAACCCATCACGGCTTTGGAGAAAAATCATTATAGTAAAAATTGCGATTCACAAAAACAAAAATATATAAAATCGTAAAATCTCTTGGATTTAAATTTTTTTTAAATGCAATATCACATGTTTCCCATAAAGAATTTTTTTTATATATTACGCTTCTTTAGTTAATGTAATATGTATTGTAAATAATGCAAAATAATAATTTTTACGGTCGAAATACACAAGAAATTGTTATTAACACTGAACCGTCTAAAATGCAACTAACTGCTGGCTGTCACTTGTCTGTCGGTCAAACATTCATACTCAAATCGATTTTTGGTGAAAAAGGCCAAAATTTATATGTAGTTGGTTTATTTATATGGCTTAAGAAGAAGTGAGAGTGTTTTTTTTATATTTTTAACTAATAAATTTAAACACGACAAAAACATAAATTGCTAATAAATAAAAAATTATAGTTGAATTTTGAAGCACGCATGCATTGGCAGCCAAACATTTAATGCAAAAATGGTTAAGATTAAATAAAATTATGTTGTGGTTCATACTTAATTTATTTAAAGTACCAACATTTTGTATGGTTGTTATCTCTTTGTTTTTTTCCCCGGTATTATTTATTTATCCGCGATACAACAGCCAACGTTTGACTATTAGAAAGGCACTTTTAACACTTCTCAGTCACTTTTCTTTAAAAAATTTCTTAAATTGTAAAAACGAAATATTTAAATACGTGATAGCAATTAAAAGTTTTCTACTTATCTACTCATATCATATTATTTTTTAAATTTTAATCTGTCAACTACTATTCACTGACTATTACTTAAAGAAGTACATATAGTAATGAATAAATTTTTTGAAATTAAAATGCAGCTATACTCTACTTTAAACAAGTTGTAATGTGGACACTGTACGGCAAAACTTTGGTACTGGCAGGGTAAATATGGAATACATACATACACTATTGATTCAATAATCAGTAAATTGTAGAAGAAGTTACACTTTAAATCAATTTTTTTATCGGCCATGTTCTCTCGAAATCGAAATTGAAGCAAAATTTTCAGTTAAATTTCTTAAGAACAACCGTAGTTTTTTATGATTTTTAGAGTAATTCTAATAAATATAAGTGGTACTGAAAGTATGATGTATGTGAAACGAAATATTTTTTATATACCTTTAAAACAAGATAGTTTTGCAAATTTGTTGCATTTAAATTTCACTCGAATTCGATTTCAAGAACATGGCTGCATATGTATTTTAAATATCTTAAAAGGATATGGTGTTAGAATGTAAATATAGATGAAATGATGTAATTTTTAAAATCGCAGTATTTGTTTAGGTAGAATTATATTACTAATGTTTTTTGCATAGAACAAGTTACATACAAAATCTTTTTGACGCGCTTCCTGCAGTAAGTTGTTTAACTTTCAACTTTTTAACGAATTGTGTATTTTTGACAAGTATACTTGTAAACATATATGTAATCAACTGGCAATAAAAAGAATAATTTGCACAAATCTGTCAATTATAGAGAAAGAGCTAATTGAAGAGGTTAGAAAAAATACAGTATTGAATTAAAAAAAAAAGCCAGGACTACAAAAACAATCAAAAAAGAGTCGAAGATTTGAATTCGATAAGCAAAGTGTTAAAAACAGGTGACAAAAAGGCTTATATAAAGCGCGTTGTGTAACTTGCTATTTTCCATGCGCAAAAATTTTTAAAAACGCACGATACTGTTCGACGAATTAACGCGTGCTATGTAATTCTACCTTAAAGGTGGATCCATCCATGTTGATCGGACAACATTTTGGTAATACATGTGTATTAATCTACATTGAAATTATTTTTAGGGTTCATTATTGCAACTTGGTGTTAGTTAAAGGTAGGATTTTATCGGACGTATAAAAAGGTTTTAATTATTTTAACTTACCGCTAACTTTAAGTGAGCGAACCTGTCGGGATTAAACTTAAGACAAGCCTGGCTCCTGAATAAAATAATTTATTGTCCAAGTTTGATGTCAATCGCTCCAGCGATTCTTAAGTTTTAGGAGCACATATACGGCACAAACGTTTTTATATGGGCAAATCCTGCGAGACGAACGCTACATTCGTACGCGTTTTCTGATTGATATATAAACATTTTTGGTCTTTCACAAGAGATAGCTTTAACTTATATATAGTATTTAGTGACATTAATATTTACTTACGAATGGCATATATCATAATTTCTTAGCAAGTATTTGTTGCGAAATAATTGATCACAAAGTTTTCTGACGCACGCCACAAAAAGTGGAAGTAACTTTAAAGGTTGAAGTGTGTTTTCCTAATTTTTAGCGAATTTTGCATCATAAGGTATACCCTTTGTGAACCCTTTGTGACGCACACCTCACAACGCACGTTACAGTAAAACATCTTAAAAAGTTGAAAAAATCATGTTAGTCATACGAATCATTCAAAAAACATTTTTTTACGTTTTTATTTTATTTTTTAATAAAAATGATTTTTAACCGGAGTTTTTTTCAAAAACTTTTTTGCTATCTTATATCGACATAAGGTGTTTTGTCAAACTGCCATAGATATATGAAAAAAGATTATCTATTGTAATTAATTAATTTTAACATTAATTGTTTAAAATTACACAAAAGTTAAAAAGGGTTTTTTTTTTGGGTCGTAATCGACAAGAGTATAACAGCTGAAAAGGCATTAAACAACTTGCAGTTTATGGCAAAGGTCGAAGTTTTTTTCGTTTCATTTCTAGTTTTATACTTAAAGATCTTCTTCCTTTTAAATATCTTAAAAAATTGAAAATATTCGGATCATAAATGTGAAAAAATATATGTTTAATATCCTCCCTTTTACCCGAATTTCATGTCGTTATTGTTTTTTCAGTGATTTTTAAGTGCGGTCGGAACTTTTTTATCCATTTAAAACCTAAATCGAATGGTGGAGCATAAAGATAATTCTTATTGTAGTTCAAAAATGTTATTTAATTCTTACAAATTTCCGGCTCTTGAGGTTTAATATGTTTACCAGCTCTTCTTTTTGTATGCACACATACGCACAGTAGCACAAACACTGATGAAATTATTATATTTACCACGCGACCGTCCACAATTAACCAACATTTAAAAATCTCTATTTACATTTAATGTTCGAGTAACTCCGAGGAAATGATAAATGTAATGTGACATAAATTATTATTTACATTAAATTCGTACGCAAATAAAATTTTACAATGAATATTATCTTAATAATTAATCTAGCACAGTAAATATTTATGTTAATTGTTTTCTTTACTCTACTTAAAGGTTGAAAATATTTTTTAATGTATTATAACGATTTCATATTTTTAATATTAATATGTATACTTTTTTTAATAAATTAACGACTTGAAGAATAAATTTACAAACACATTATATTAATTGTAATATACATATGTAATATATATGTATATGCTATATTCACACCTATCAAATATTTAACGTCATACAAGTAACCGCTAGTTTTGTTAAAAAAAATAGCTTACCTTCGAAAAACGTTTGATAGATCAAACATTATTTCAGTTACATCATACAATTATCTTCTTGCAGATAAAGTTTAGTAAATCAATAAAAATTGTTAAAAATAAAGCTTAAATTTGATTAATTTTTTGACAAATAACCTTTAGTTGCGTTTTATCAAGGCACATTCGTAAGGTACATACATATATTTATTCGTATTCATGAACAAAAAGATGTACATGTGTGCATTCAATTTTCTTTTTTTTATGCGAGACAATTTAAAATTTTTTGCACACACAAAAAATTAAGAGAGCGACCAGCAGCGTTGCCGTTTTGGTAACTTTTAACCAAAATTGGTTACTCTTTTTTCCAATGTGTACTTGTGTACTGTGTTAA
Source organism: Pollenia labialis (assembly GCA_949318255.1). Classification (NCBI taxonomy): domain Eukaryota; kingdom Metazoa; phylum Arthropoda; class Insecta; order Diptera; family Polleniidae; genus Pollenia; species Pollenia labialis. The sequence continues at coordinate 114,040,080 of OX439141.1, forward strand.
CTTTGAAAAGGAGGTGCCACCTCCACTAAAAATTTCGAAAAATTTTATAGCCTATTGTTCTTTCCAGACCTTCGGTAATATACTGTAAAATTTTTATAAAAATCGGTCCAGAGGTATATGAGCCTACAAAATTAAAAAAAAAAAAACAATTTCTTCTTTACACATATTTTTAAACTGAAGTGCGAATAAAATAGTACTTTTGAAACAAAATAATTTTGGTTACTTTTTTCGCTTTTGGTTACTTTATTTTTACATTTTGGTTACAAATTTTTTGTGGTTGTGGCAACGCTGGCGACGAGTTCACCTTACAAATGTGCCTTGTGTTTTTTTCTTAATAGAATGTAAGAGAATAAAACAAATGTAGAATAGTATTTTCTTAAATTAACCCTATAACGTAAAGTTAAGATTTGGAACATATTTCAGTTATACCATAATAAATATAAAGCAAATGAACGATAATTTCTAGAAACACAATTTTAAAAATATGTTGAAACAAAATAAAAGAAATTGTTAATAATTTTTGTCTATGAGTTTAACAGTTTATTAGCTACACTACATTCAGAATTTTCCAAAACGTTGCCACAGCAAGACCAATGACGACGACCGGGATGACCAATGTGGCCATGACCGCAACCACTAAAACCCGGCATACGCCCGTTACAAGCACATTTTACATTTTTATTACCCTTACTTGAGCAAAAGGCACAACAATGATAGATGCCATTATGAGGACGTAAAGTACGTGCCTGGAAACTAAATGGACTTCCCTTAAACAAAAATTTATTGAGAATAAGTCTGATTCAAATAGTTTAAATCAAAAAAGTTTTATATTAATTATATTTACCTTAATTGGTTTATCGTTAATAGTAATTGTCAGTATTAGAGTACCCTGAGAATCTGGTGTAAATGAGATAATATATGAACCATCACGAGTATCGGAAATCTAAAATCCGATTTAACTAAAAACTAAACATAAAAACTAAAGTAATTATTTAATACCTACCTCTATTGGCAACAATTTTATATGATTGTCCTTGTATTTAATTTGGCATTTAATTTGTAAACCACCATGACATAGTGAAGCACCATCAGCATCTCGAGAAACTAAAACCAGTTCCGCTTTTTTATGAAGACGTAATTGGGAAACTCCTTAATTAAAAACAAAATTTTTTTTTAAATCATATATATTTAATTTAAATAAACAAAAAAGGAAATGGAACATACTATTTTTCAAATTATAGACAAGACGAAAAATAAAATCATCGAACACACCATAGATTAGCTCAAATCTTTCATAGCTCGGAATTTAAGTATTTAGCTACACAGAAAGAATAAAATCGTACTAAATGTAAGTGTTTTCTACTTACTTTAAGTACGAGTCGTACTTAACAATTTAAGTACAAATAAAACTAAAAAGTACAATCCAAAATGTAAAAGCTTGTTGTAGAAACAAACAACAACAACACTACAAAAGAAGGTAAACAACGTTTTGGTTGTTTGTGTAGCAACAACAACAACAACAATGCGAAAAGTAAACATACATTATTTTCATGTTTAAAAAATAAAAAAAGAAGCAAAAATTTCCAGTTAAATACGAAAAATGTTCAAAGTATTACAAAAATCATACTGGGCATGATGCTGGTGTCTTATAATTAAGAGTCCTTCTGTTAACAAAGGGCGGAATACAACAAAATTGCAACAAACATGTCTTATGTGTAAAGGCGGCCGTAAACGAAATTTTTTGTCATCTGATATGTCAAATTTCCCACTACAAAACACATACATGTCGTGTGTTACATTTTTAACTTTGCTTCTGTAAAAGTCAGACGCAAAGTGATCTGACAAAATTTCAATTAGAGCGTGCTCTAATTCCATGCCGCAAGGAAGTCGGCAGCGGCGGCGCACTATTGGCGAAATCATTAGCCGGCTGAGGTTGTTATTTGACAATACCGATAAATGTATGTTCTTTTAACCTTTTAATAAAAAATAATGTACATACATATGTTAAAAACGTTTAATTATTATATCCAAAATTGGCATTTTCGAATTTAAAGAAAAAATTTTTAAGATAGTTGAACTCTTTTACGGCGCAATAAAAATGTTTGTGGCGGCCGCACGCTACTTTGCAACCGTAACTACTTTGGTTTCTGCAATAACTATGCGAAAAAAACAGAGACAATGTCAGAAGCAAATTGCATGTACGTTTGTAACCGAATATTATACCTTATGTAAAACAGCAATTTCAAAATTGTCACAATTACATGTGACTTGCAAAGTTGACAAGTCAGATGTAAGAAACATGTCGTCTATACGCTCCTTAAATAATATTCTCTCTATCTCTGGTTCCCTAGGGAAAGCGTTTAGATTTGAATTAATTTCACTTTCGGATTATTTCAAGTATGATTTAGAAATTCTTGAATCAAGCACAGTTTGAGATAAACGTTTTTCCCACTTTCGGGATTAAACCAACTTAGGAATTCTTGAATCAAGCACAGTTTGATATTAATGTTTTCCCCACTTTTACCTTACTTAATCTGGTTTTCGTATTATTTAAAGTACGGAAAATTTAAATAATCCGTACTTGAATCACCTGATTTAAGAAAATCCGTAATTACCGTACTATTGACACCGCTTGATTTAAGTACGGGTGGATTGTTTTTCTTTGCACAGTATATTGTGAAAATCGATCAATTTAGAAACGATCGATTGATTTAAAATTCAGCCTGATCGGTCCAGAAATGTATCAGATATGAGCAGAAAACGACGACAGCCTTAAATTTATTTATTATTTATTTATTTATTTATTTAATTAGAAAAATTACAGTACAACAAGACTTTCAATCTTATATAATAGTACTGCTGATACAGTGGCAGATTTATTTGAAGTTACTTAGAGATTAGAGAAATTATTTATATTAATAATAAGTAAAAGTAGACAAAAATTTTAATATGTTACAAAATTTTAAGCAAAATGAGAAAATATTGCAATGTTAAAGTGCTTAGCATTGCCTAGGACTTGTATATTAGATGGGAGTTCATTCCAGAGACGGATGGCATTAACGAAGAAGTGTCTTTCTGATATTAGTTTACGGTATCGAATGGAGTTTATTTTGTATCCTCTATTGGATCTTGAAAACGTTATTCTTTTGTAAAGATACTCAGGTTGTTTACCATAAATAATTTTGTGCAAAAATAGTAGAGTGCGGCATTTAAGTAGGTTTTCAAAAGGTACATTAAAGATTCGGTAAGAAAACTGTGATATTCTACTGTATCTAGTTTTACCATAAATATATCTTGCAACATTATTAAATGTAACTTTGAGCTTAGTCTGGCATAGTGAATTGCAGCTAGAAAAAATTTCGCAACCATAAAGAAGTGTCGGCAAAGCTTCGAAATTAGGTTTCTTGAATACATATGTACATCCCACAAAATTTGAGCGAGAGTAGGAGATGTGTGTGGCATAAAATAGCATTATATTTTTCTAAAAAGGGTACAAGAAAAATTGTCTCAATTTGGTACACATATCTGGCTTGTCAATACACAAACTCTCTAAAAATGTGGACGGGATTGAAGGATGTGGCACCTTCACATTATATAGCTAGGTATGTACAAGCATACAAAAATTCTTTTTTATCTAAAATATTGTGAAATTCTTAGAGTTCAAAATTTACCAGGAAGGCTCTTTTGAAGTGGTCTAAAAAATATCACAATTTAAGAAATCAAAAAAAATAATTTTTATTACCAACCGATTTGGCGTGGAATGCCCCATATGTATTTATTTATGTAACTTTCTGTTCTTATCGCACCAAGGGGAAGGTATATAAGATTCGGCATAGCTGAATAAAAACTATAACTTGCTTTTTATGTTATGTGTTCACTTTGTTTACCTTCTTCTTATTAATATGCATTACAAATTTTGCTGCTTTAATAGAGAAATATGTTTTAAACGAAAAATTTTACTGCTAATATTTTTTTGATTTTCATTCTGTTTGATAATGTTCTTTAGTCCCGATTCTCACGATACAGGTATCAACCTTAATAATAGGAATTGCATCGTTAGAATCGGGTCTTAGTGTAAAGGGTATTAAAGATTCGGCACAACCGAATATAGCAACTCTTACTTGTTTTTTATATTCTTACCATCCCACTGCAATGTACACAAGGATGGATCTACAGTTTGCATTGTTATAATACCAAATAAAGGAATATCATTTTGATTTTTAGCTGCTGGTGCTCTAATTTTTTGGAGAAAATGTAAAGTATCTGAAATCTAAACTTGAATTTAAATAAAATCTCTGCATAATAATTTTTTATCCTATTTACCTTAGGATCGATGGGTGCTTTAAATTGTTGACAATATTCAAATCTTTTTAAAAGAATTTTAAAAAATGATAAAACTTCCACATCGGAAGCAATGTCAGTTAATTCTTGACTAAATTTTAGAGCCATCAAAGCATCTTGTGTACGTTTTTCTGCGCAAATAACACAAACATTTATACAAATGTTAAATTACCTAAATATTTTTTAAATACCCAAATCCAATTGCTGTTCTAAAATCATTTCAACTTTCGATTCCCTTGCTCGATGCACTTGTTGCAGCAGTGTATTTTTATGAGCTTCTACTGCTTCGAAATAGCTGGTCATAAATTCTTCGACTTCTGCTTGGATCTCATCACATTTACGATTTATGTTTTTCGCTATTTCATTAAGTTTCCCTATAGAGTGTTCGGCATAATTGCAGAGAGGTTTAGTATGCTCGGCGGTATCTTTTAAAATCCTTCCATAACAGTGAATAGATTTGGATATGGTTTCGTGTTTATGACCCTTATGCAACAATATTAAACAATCGGAACAGGCCACTTGAAGACAAACTGTGCAAAATGATTTAATATCAAAACCCGGATGCATGCTGCATTTTAACACAAATTTGGAATTGTCTATGAAATGAGCTCCCTGTTCTTTACGGGCACGACGCAACTCTATAATATTCTTAATATTATGTTTCGTAGTACTCTTTTGTCTTTCGTGTGACTCTTTACAGAGAGTACACAAATTTAATATACAAGTTAAACAATGATAAGTAGCCTTGAAAGAATTATTAATTAAAATTTAAATTACATTTTGAAATATACAATTTTAATTACGTTAGTTTCTTCATAGCACAAACTGCACCAAATTCTTGTTATTATCTCTTCTCCCACTTTAAAACGTATTTCTTCAATCCTTCTTACTAGTAAAAAGTTGTGAGGTAATTGACGTATGCCTCCTACCGGCACTTCTGTAGGAAATTGACACATTTTACACTTTATTAGACGAGTCATTTCGCATTGAGTCCGTTGAGCTGCTTGATTACTTTGTTTAGACGTTCCTGTAGACGTGTTATCGGATTTATTCTAGGTGCAAGTAAAATTGTTCGATAATTTGGAACTAGTTATGTACATATATGTATATGTATGCTTAAATATATTTTTACCTTTAAAGCCAAACGATCCGATGATTTCTTTCTTTTAAACACAAAGGATGATCTACGCTTTTGTTGTGATGGTGTATTCGATAAGTCCGAATTGCTGCGGACCGTTTGAATATCTGGCGAAGCCGATTGTACACTATTATTGGGCGAGTTTATCACTGAAAATAGTAGATTTAATACAAAAAATAGTATTTTTCATTTTCATTAAGTATCATTTTCTATTTAAATGTTTCAAAATCCCATGAGTTTTTTGTATTTATTATTTACACAGGTTGAAAAAGTTTTGCTTAACCATTCTAACTGATTCTTATTTTTTGGCATGCTCAAACTTAAAGACTAACCTGGCCTGTAAGTTGCATATGACTAGAAATAAAAGCATTGATCTTAACCGCAACCAATTATCATACAGAGGCCAGTTAAATATAAAGTTATAAAGTTTGCTAAGTAATTTATAGATAGGGTATTAAAGATTCGGCACAACCGAATATAGCACTGTTACTTGTTTTATAGTATATATCGGGTGTTTTTTTTAGCTGCATGAGAACTATCGATTACTTTGATTGACAGCTGAAAATATGCAGCCCAATTATGAATACAAATTCCCCGGGAGTTTTTCCCTTTCCCTATTTTTACAATTAGATTTACATTGTAAAACTACCGGGGAATTTTTATTCATAATTGGGCTAGTAAACTGTGTTGACATTTCTGTTCAGCAAGGTTTGGAAAGTCATTATAAATCGCTTAACGTTATAAGAACGTTTCTAATTTACTTTAAAAAAAAATCTGTTCGCGAAATTCATAGAACACTTCCTCCACTTTACGGTCAACATAATCGGCCTAATTTTACTCTTCTCTATTCAAAACCATCAACAAGACAAAGAAATGTGTTCACCGAAGATAATATTGCTGCTGAAGCGCGAAGTATTGAAGAAGACGCCGAAATGTCGATTCGTTGCAGTTCTCAACTTGCCTTTGTCCTACGACCATGTCAAAAATTTTACGTAAGGATCTGGGCTTATGTTTCATGTAGGCTTATTTGAATCTGGTCGAAAAAAGCAAAATTGCCATATTTGGAGCGAAGACAATACTCAAGCCGTTAACGAATCACCATTACATCCATTTAAATTGACTGTTTGATGCGGCTTACACGCTGGTGAAATCAACTGTCCTTATTGCTGACTGAATTTTAGCTTTCAAAAATTAATCAGCTAAACATCAACGATATTTGGTTCCAACAAGACAGTGGCTGAAAATAGTTTTCCATCGGATTAAGCCGATCTAATTTGACGCCGCAAGTGTTTTGTTGCAAAAATTGCTAGCCGCAGGTTAAATTCGGATATAAACCGAATAAAACTATACCATCAACGGCGACGGCTACAAAAACTAATGCATCTCGGCCCAGCCACTCAACGCAGGTCTCTTCTGATTAATTACGACAGCATAATAAACATACTAAGCAAAGTTCTATTAATTTAAGACACTTTTTGTTTACAAAGCAACAACAATTTTTTTAAACCATTGTAAAATGTTAGAACATTATGACAATATAACATGATAACACATCTTGTGAATCACCCAATAATTTTTGCGAATTTGTTTAAAGTTTGAACTACCAAGGTTACCAATTTTAGAGGTCCATAAGTCACTCTCCCGAACCTCTATGGACCCGTGTTCTTCCAAATCAACTCAAAAGCTGTTCAGCTTTGACAGTTTCAAGAATTGCATAAGTTGCAGAAATATTTTTCAAAGCTAAACGTTCGTAAACCATTGTGTTATATTTCAGTGAAACAAACAGAGCAAAAAATGTTGAGAGTAACTTCAATTAAACAGAAAAGTGTTCAACAGACAAAAGTATATATGGGGAGGACACTTTCAGCTTTCTGATGGTACTAAAATCTTGTTAACCCCTTTTGACCCTAGCAAGTTCTATTCCTCTAAAATTTAGATTTAACTTAAATATAGAACCTGGGGAAACTTTTAACAACACATCAGGTATAGATGATACAGTGATGTAACGAACCATTCCTCAAATACTTCTATCCCACTAATATATATTATATAACAAAAAAAATTCGACCCATTACTAATAACAGTTTATGAGAAATCATAATTAAGATCTGAAAAAATTTGTTAATTTTTTCTAGAACAACATAAAATATTTGTTTCCAGCAGCATACCGCACCCACAGTTACCATTATTTTGATGCAGTTTTTTGAAAACCTTAGTTCTAATTTGTTTGCTTTCGAATCACATTAACATTTTTGAAATCAGCGACAGCAAAAAATTGGACTTTTGGGCGAAGAAATTCAATTTTCAGCCACAGTGCGGGGCGTAATTTGCCATACAGCGCGCTTAACAATCGATTTTTTCCAAAATCAATTTGGAGACAACTTCATTTTAAAAAGTGGTCATGTTCAGTTGTTCTTGGATTACTTTTAGGGCCATTATTACAACTTGCCAATAGTTAAAAGTCGGATTTTGTTGGACCGATAAATAGCTTTGCATTATTACAACTTCCATTTTTATTGCTGTTATTTTCAATAATAATAATATTTAATAGATGAAAACATAATAAATGAAGGTTTTATAATGCAAAGCTATTTATCGGTCCGACAAAATCCGACTTTTAACTATTGGCAAGTTGTAATAATGGCCCTTAATGGGGCTTTTTCAAGTCATTGGTTTATGCCGGCAAGTCAGCATCTCTTGAAGCATTGGAAGCCAATATTCAAGTCACCATTGACGCCATACGGCCAGATTAATTGAAAATGTAGTCAACAGTTGAACTAATCGAATAGACCATGTTACTCGGAGCATCGGCGGACATATGTCGGGAATCATATTTAAAAATCAAATGACATCTAATTATCTACCAGATAATAAAAAAATTCTTGCAAATAATATTTATGTATTATTGTATTATCATTAAAAGTTCTATTCTTATGTACTTCTCTTAAGCTTGCTTTAGAGAAAATGCCAGGAACAATAATCTTCTCCGTGGATGACATTGTTTGCAAGCAAAAACAAAAAAACCAAAAATTAAGATAATTTATTTCACATAAAACCCGATTATGTTCATGTGATGTGGGTATCACCATTAGAGGCCTGCAACAACCCCAATTACAAATCATTTCATTTACGCACACAATGAATCAAATGAGTCGAAATTTTTTCTTTGTTGCAGGCCTCTAATCTCTATCGTAACGCTTGTGAACAACAATTTTTAAAGTTATGATTTAATTTGTTAACGTGTATTTTTAAATTCTCTATTCTCTCTAAAGTGAATCTACAATTTAAATTTAAGAGTTTAAGATAGTTGGCTTATGCGCACTACAATATCAAGAAATCCCGGTAGCTAAATATTTACAATTTTGATATAAAAACAAAATAAAATAACAGTACATACCAAAACAGAAAACAGGAAACACATGGTCGATTCACACATACAATCAAATATACATACACAAAAATATTTTAAAAGGATGTCCATGAGGGTGGATAAAAATCATTATTAGTATTTTAATGCGAAAACTAGAAAAAGGCCTGTGTTGAAAAAAAGACAAATTTAAATTAAAATGAAAACTGCATACAAACATACACATGTATGTATGTACAAAGAATTGCTAGTGCCATAGTAAATGTTAAAAAATGTCGTGAAATTTTTAAAGTTTTATTTGAACGTCCCAAGCAAATTTAAAATGATTATAACAAAATATTGTAAAAATCCACGCAAATTTCGCATCATTTTACTTTTGACGATTGTCACACTTATTGTAATAACATTATTAATACTTAACAATGGTTTGCAACGTGTCAACTCTGAAAGATTAATCGATGAACGATTCGTGGCAAAAGCTTATGCTGGACCACCACAACTTAAACCTCAACAAAATGATGATAATTTGGTAATTTTAAAATCTCCCCGTGAAAATGGTATTGTACAACCGGAAAAATACGATGAACGTAAGCTCAAGTCTCGTTTAATCGAAGAAAAAATTCACAATTTAAAGGAACAGACAAAGCAATTAATACAGGACCCTGAAGAGGAACATACCGTTATGGAGAGTGTAACTACGGCCATACATATTTTTTACACTGCTCCTGTACAATGGTATAAGACTCGTAAAGCTGCAGTTCCAAAAGAAATTCTGAGTGATTTTAATATAACCACGAATGTCACTCAAAAACCAGCAGCCAAAATTCTAAATAGTGCTTTCTATCCAGCTTTAGGTTTGTATAAGCCAACTTGTGAACTTTTTGAAAGACACTTTCAAAACATACGCAATTGCGGTGTGGGAGTACTGATTTTAAGCTATACTGGAAAATCGTCGGAATTGGAGGTCTACAAAACTATATTTCAAGTGGCACCAAAATTTAATTTATCCATAACCTTTGAAATAAGTGTAGCTGGCAATCAATCGTTATCATTTCTACAGCAACATCTAAGGGATATACGAAAATATTACCATTTGCCAGTATTCTTTAAAGTTTATTCTCAAACTCGCAAAGCTCTTACACCAGTTATTTATATAAGTAATGCCTACAAGTTAGTAGATTCTTTAGCCTCACAAGCGTTTTGTAAATCCTCCACGTCTATACGTTTTCTATTTGATGCTTTTTATATCGGTCACATCAGGTGAGTAGTGCAGAGGAAATTGTTTTTAATATGAAAATAAAAATATTAATTGGAAGTAAAAATTCATACATTTTATTATTCTATTTTTCGAGAACAATACCTACCTTTTGTTAAATTTCAAATATTGCCTCGCATTTTAAACTTTATCTCTCACCCACAATAAAGGAATGTTAAAAATACGCGAACATAAGATTTATAGCTAATAGTTTTTTTTTATAAAAACTTAATAGATTTTATGTTTTGAATTTATGTATATGTATACATAAGTTTAAGTTTTCAAAGTATAAAGGTACACGTCTACTAGACAATTTTAATAAGTATTTTATTGCAATATTCAATAAGTTGCACAACATATAAAAAATATATGGAGCAATTTTGCATTCAATTGCCGTATTCACAAAACCTCTTGTATCGTTGTATTGATTGTATGTTGTATAAAAAAGCATCTGCAAATATTAATAGACCACCTGATCTATTTTGATTAAATGTACTACTCCATGGACTGGTCCGATGTAATGCAAGCATGGACCATGTCATTGTTAAAAAGTGTTTGTATTGAGACGACATGTCTTCGTTTTTAACGACATGCTTTCGTTTTTAAACGCAGTTAAAACTAATCCTCTTGAGTATACAATGGAGTAGTTTTAAGACTACTCCTTTGTAACCCAAAGCTGGGTTATATGGTCCTGCCCTAGGACATCGTTATGTTAAATAGACCATGTGTTTTCCATACGTTTGGGTTACTTTTGGACTAGTCCTAGTCCCTTGTGGGCTACATTTTTCACGCGTGTTTGGACTAGTCCTATTATTTGCAGGGCAATATTGAACTATGAATTTTAATACAACATACAATAGATACAACGATACAAGGGGTTTTGTGAATACGGCAAATATATGTAACAGTAAACTCATCCAACGCACAAATGAGCTTACTACACAATGTTGTCAATACATAGCAAAATATTTTTTAATTCGCGCAATAAACTTGCATCCAATATATTGTGCCACCTACAAATATATGTAATAAACATGGAAGACACAGGAAGAAAAAACTCGTACTAAATTTAAATTGTTCCACATGTAGTACGAATCGTACTTAATTTTTTTTTTAAATTATTTAGTTAAATCCATAAAATTTTTAAAGGGCTGGTGACTTGTAAGAGTTCTTCGGCAAAAAATCGGGGGAATACAACAAAGGTGAAACAAACACGTGTAACCAACCGGTGGTTAGGCCTGTTTAACGATTTCGAACGTCAACGTTCGCATAGAAAATTACATTTAAAATTTGTTTTTAAATTTGTTTTTGGTTTTAACATAATTTTCTATGCGAACGTTAACGTTCGAAATCGATGAACAGGATGATAATGTTCTCTTTCTATGGTGTAAGTTTTTATGTTAGAATCCAATCCACTTTCGGATTATTTCATGTACGAACTCGGGATTAAATTTTCCGGAAATATTTTAAGAAGGGGGCACTTGAAAAATCAAGTGTGAATGAATCAAGCATTCTGCACTTAATTTAAGGAAGTCCGTACTTACCGTAATATTCACACCGCTTCGTCTTGATTTGAGTACGGATGGATTGATTTTTTCTTTCACTGTACATAGTGCAATATGGGTACAGTTAAACATTTTAAATTATTTAACTTCAATATTTTTAACAGATCCTCAAGATGGTACTATATGTACATTTACATAATTAAATATGTTTTTAATAAAATTGTTTACAAATCAAATTTCTTTTTGTTTTTATATAGATTTATTTAAAACCATTTTGATAAATTTCAGATTAAAAAATCATGCCGATTACATAAGACGTCTTTGTTTGGATGGGTTTTATAGCAAATTGCCTAGCAATGGGGCTACATTCGCAAGCACTTGGAAAAATTGGTCATATTTAAAATCTTTTGCATTAACATATAAAATGTTGTTTGTGCCAACAGTTGGTCCTGGTTTTGCCGAACGTAATAAATTTCCGCGACATGGTGATATACAAAGACATCGTAGTAATGGCAGGGTAAGTTAAAGTTAAGTTATTTTTCTAGCTTTTAAATTAAAAAAAAAAAATTGTTTCTTTTTTTTAAAGTATTATGGTGTAGCTTGGCGTACATCTATTTTGAATCATGTTGGCTTTATCAACATAGCCAGTTACAATAATTGGCCCGATGGTAGTCAGATCGAAGAAGTTATACCAAAAGCTGGCTTTCTTGATTATAATCCCGGAGCGAAAACCAAATATTTAGATTTAACTACACATTGGGTGGGTAATTTTATTAAAACGCGTAATGAAGCTGCAACTGCTTCCCTGCAAAGTGGCAGTAGTCCCCTAAGTTGTTATGAATATTTAAATAATACAATTTGTTAAGAAGGTCTCAGCAATAACGATTTTAAATCAAACTTAATACAGGCCAAATTTTAGAACAAACAATTACTTTAATACTACAAGAACAACAAATGTTATTAAGCTTTTCATTATATTTTTTTAATAAATACTCGTACATTTAATATTTAGGTAGCATAGACTTGTGAAAATGAAACTTTGCCAAACACCATATTTATTTAAAAAAAAGTATGTAACTAAACATTTTTAAACTTTATCTAACAATAACTTTACATTACATATTCAAATTTATTGTAGATTTAAATTAATACAAATCGGTACAATCGTTAAATAGATTCAAGTTTACATGTTTAACTATAATCACTTGTTAATTTACTCAAATTAAAAACTAAAAATTTATATCTAGGTACATACAGTTATATTAAAATGTTCTTTAAACAAATCTTTTTTGGTATTTAAATTATAGCTTTACCTATTTATATACTTATCAATACTAATGACTGATTACAATAAAAATTCTCTCAAAATTTATAACTAAAAATTTGTTTTTTCTCCTTTAAACAAAAGGCTTGACAATCATTATTTAATTTTTGATCTGTCTCGAATCTAAAGATATCTGATTTAAAATTTGAAAATTTACATTTTTTGGAATTTCTTTAAATGTATAAACTGACTTTTCTCAGTTACCTGCATATTTATAAATTGTTTCTAATACAGACGACACAGATTGCCAACAGCGTTACCGTTATGCGATTAAAGTTGCATTTAGCCCCTTTTTTGACTACCTTGCCACTTTCTTTGCCCCTTTATTTTAAATCCCCTTTTGTATAATTTTATGCCCCTTTTGCTCAGTTTCGAACAAAATTTTTTATATTGACAATAAGGAGATCGATCGAATAGTAATCGACCGGATTTAACCGGTTATTTTAGTTTTGCCCAAGTCGAATATTTTAAAATGTCCATTTTTCGAATATCGGATCAACTGGAAGGAAATAATTCCCAGTTTCTATTATTTATATCTTTATAAAGATGCAAAGGTTCTTCAACGTCACGACTTATTAATCAATTTTAATTGGGCTACAAGCTTGACAAAAACATACGCCAAGTAAAACTTGACTCTGTTCCAAGTATTTTTTAAAAGACTGCAAATAGTACTTTAGTAAAATATGCTGTCAATAATGAATGAAAAACTCCTAAGTAGTTCAAGCATATCTTTATGCTTAAAACTACACCATACCGGCGAAATCAACGATATGGAAAAAAAATTCTTCAGTTTTTTATTAATACGATTTTCGTATGACGTGCTAAATTCCCAGTTTTTCATATTTGATAAATACACTGAAATTTATTGTTGAGGGAAAGCTAGCTTCTATGCGCATTTCACTGGTTGCTTAGGCCAGCTCATCAGGAAACCTTTTCCAAAGATTTTAGAAAGGCCAAAAATATTATACAAATAAAACCCTAAAGCGAATAAGAATTATAAACACTCAAAGTCTTACTTGTAACAATATCAAAGCCAAAACAAAACACCAACAATAAACAGTGAGTTTATCTTTTCTTACATTCCCCTACAATTGGTCGGGTTCTTTCCGACTCGAATTATAGTTGTAAGTGGGTAAAATGAAAAAACAAAATTAAAAAACAAACTGCTTCATTCTACTGTCTTCGTTAGAAAACAACAACAAAAACCAATTTGCCAATTCAGTTTTTTTGCACGGGCACATGCAAGTATGTATGTATGTATATTATCAAAGTTATTTTCGGGAATAGAAAATTTATTATTAATACGATTTTCGTATGACGTGCTAAATTCCCAGTTTTTCATATTTGATATATACACTCAGTTTTATACCAAGAACTTAAAAGAAAATTGAAGGAATCAAACAATCTCATAGAAGGGTTTAAATTGCGATCGACGAATTGACAGAATATCTGTTCACATGTTCACATAACTATTACTTCTATAATGCTGAAACAAAAAAAAAATTAAATATTGAATCCTGAATAAGAGGTTTTGTTTGCAGCTTTTCAAAAATGTGGCTGATGTTTACTGATTCATATAGACATGCTTAGCCACCAACAAATTTAAACTCATTTAAAATAAATTTGGGAGAATATCTCAAATAATAAATTTATTAAAATCCTATAATTCTTTAAAACCAAAATTTTTCAAAAATTCTAAAGCTCTTAAATATTTGACGTCCTACACGTAACCTCTAGTTTTCTTAAAGAATTGTTTGCTTTTGTAAATCGTTTGGCTAGATCAAACATTATTTGGCGGTTTCTTAACTACATTATACATTAATCCAATTATAATCTTAGACATAAAGTTAAGCAAATAAATAGAAATTGTTAAAAATAAAGCTTAAGTTTGATCAATATACTGGTCACGCCTTTTATCGCTTTTTATCGTGAAATATTTGTTAGGTCTGAACATACCTTAAGTCATATCTTGGTTGGTTCCTTACCTTTGTGAATTGTTTTGTTTTTATTCTAATTAACTTTTTATTACAAAAACTTTTTGTATTTTTATGTACTCAAATTAAAACCGGTTAACCGGTTATTTTAAAAATGTGTAACCGAAACCCGGTTTTTTTTAATAGCAACTAACCGGTTATTGAAAAAAGTCGAATAATCGATCTGCCTAATTGACATTCAATGAACACAGCTTAGCCTTATAGATTTTATTTGTTCGTATGATTTACTTTACCATATAGAAGAGCATCCGCCGATCGGATTTTTATACCTTTCACCGAAGGTAGAAAGGGTATATATAACTTTGTCATTCCGTTTGTAATTTCTACAATATGGATCCTACACCCTATAAAGTATATATATTCTGGGTCCTTATAAAAAGCGAAGTTCAAATCCGGTTGTCCGTCTGTCCGTCTGTCTGTTGAAATGGTTTTTCCGAAGCCCCCAGATATGATGGGGACTTGGTTGGGGTATCTTTATGTCAGGTATTCTTATTATAATTTTGCTATTGAAATTCAGCCAGATCGGTCCACAAATGGCTGAGATATGACCAAAAAACCACGACTACCTCTAATTTTTTCCAAAAATCCCTTGTGTTTGTTGTATTTTTAAAAAAATTTTAGGGCTGCCATATGTCCTATGGATATGACTTATATACCAAAATATCAGACATTTTTAGAAGAACATATTTTATAAAAAACTCGGGAAAATCGGTGCAGATACAAAAAAGTTATGACCAAAATTAAATTTTTTTTTTTAAATACCCACTTTCGGGAACTATAGATCTCCCCGAGTCCAAGCTTTATAGCTAAAGTAAATGGTAAATTTTTTCTTTAACACGTCGGTATATAAATCTGTCAAATCGCTTAAAAAATGGCTGAGTTATGAGCAAAAAACCACGACTACCTCAAATTTTTTCGAAAAATCCCTTGTGGTTGTTGTATTTTTATTACTTTTTGCTGTATATCTGGGGAACGGCAAAAGCCAAAGCTTCCAAATTAGGTACACACATTTAGGTTGCTAATACACACCATCCTACAAAATGTGGGCGGGATTGGGGAAGTGGGCGTGGTACCTCCCGTACAAAAAAAATTAAAAATTGTATAAAAACCTAAATTTTAGGGCTGCCATATGTCCTATGGGTATGACTTATATATCAAAATATCGGAAATTTTAAGTAGAACATATTTTATAAAAAACTCGGGAAAATCGGTTCAGATACAAAAAAGTTATGACCAAAATAAAAAATACCCACTTTCGGGAACCATAGATCTCCCCGAGTCCAAGTTTTATAACTAAAGTAAATGGTAAATTTCTTCTTAAACACGTCGGTATATAAATCTGTCAAATCGGTTAAAAAATGGCAGAGTTACAACCGAAATACTGAATCCCCAAAAATTACTCTTTTTATTATAATTAACTTTGTTAAAATATATGTATAAAAGTATATATAAATGTTTATATATAAATATAACTTAAGTAAATGGTAAAATTCTTCCTATTTAAAAATATCAAATCGGTTAGACAATGGGTAATTTATGAGCAAAATACTCCAAAAATGGGCTAAAAAACATCAACATTTTTATAAAAACCTAAATTTAAGGGCTGCCATATGCCCTATGTATATGACTTATATACCAAAATGTCGGAAATTTGTATGAGTTATAACCGAAATACTGGGGTCTAATCACCGCATACGATATCGAGCAAAATCCATCGAAATTATTTATTTTGGTATCTTGAAACTCGATATCGAATGAAATGTATTGAATTTGAAATAATACCATTCGACATTACATTTATCGAGTTTTCATTCGATACGCCAGTGTCTATCGTATGCAGGGGTGATAAGACCACCGAAGGTAAAAAAGGTATATATGTATAACTGTAATTTCTACAATATTGATCCTACACCCTATAAAGTATATATATTCTGGGCCCTTACGAAAAGCGAAGTTCAAAACCGGTTGTCTCTTATTTAAAAAAAAATATTTACCAGTTTTATTTAGTTTCTGTCTAATTGCTATGTATTCTGCTCGCACAATGGTGAAGGGTATATAAGATTCGGCACAGCCGAATATAGCACTCTTACTTGTTTTTCTATATTAGCATTATAAAACAATAAAGTAGGTTGAAAGTAGATACCTGGCAGTCCACGTTGAACTTATTAATAAATATATGTAGATGTGTAAATATAGATGTACGGAATTCCCGCTTAAGTGCGCATCGAAAAATGTTGTTTTCTACGCATTTAAACGGGGAATCATTTAACCGATAACCCGGATAAATGCGCAAGCAACGCATTTATAAAAACCTCAATAATCATTTAAAAGTACTTTTTTAGATATAAAGGAAAACTAAATTTATTATACCTACTTCTCATACGAAATTAAATATAATATTTAAACTAAAACTAATTCAATAAACATTCTTACAAAAATAATGTGCATATTATGCACTTATATATTTATTAAAAATAGATGTATGTTTTGTATACAATAGCTGCGTTCTTTTACCCCAAAATTGTTACAAATTTGTACTGGATTTTACTGAAATGCGTTCGCATACACATAAATTTGTAAAATTTTCATATAACTCACGTACTGGATTTTACTGGAAAAGTAAACGAACGCACATAATTAGCCCAATTATAAATAAAAATTCCCCGGGAGTTTTTTCCCTTTTCCCATTTTTACAATTGAATAGGAAAAATGGGAGATGGGAGAAAACTACCGGGGAATTTTTATTCATAATTGGGCTGAATATGTATTTTATTCGATCTTTATTTTTTTTCAAGTATTAATAAATTGTCGAGTTTTAGGTATTTTTTTAAAAACTTTAACGGCCGTATTCATAATGAAAATTTAGCATGAAGTAAGCAAAAAGTTTATTCATAATACACTAACCAAACTCTGGCTATTGATTTGCTAAACTCTTGTTAACGAGCTACTTTTACTTAATTTATTTTAATTTTAAAAACTTTTTAAAATATTTATGTATATGTGAAAGGAATCATGTAATTATGTGAAAATTTTGATTGGCAGCACATTTTGCGTATTTAAGAGGAGAAATCATTTAAGCGGGGTGCATTTAAGCGGGAACTACTGTATATCAAGAAAAAAGATATAACTATAACAACTAAAGAAATAACATAACACATGCATAAACAATTTGACATGTTCTTATTATTATTCTTCTAAGAATTAAACGTTCAGTTCAATCAATGTTCCTTAATTTTTTTTCTGATTGATTCTCAGCCATTTGTGGGCAGATCTAATTGAATTTCAACAGAAAACTATTTCAAGCTATATGTAATATAAATTTATAACAATCATTTCTCACATGGACAGACTAACCTACAGACAGACATAATTTAATCAACTCCGCTCCTCATAAAGCATATTTACTTTATAGGATCTAAGATCAATATTGAAAAATTAAAAATGGAAAGACAAACTTATATATTTCCAGCTATGGTGAAGGGAAAAATTAAATGCAACAGTTTATATAGGTTAACGTGCAAACAAGCGTGTATTTTCACTGTGCTTATATACATTCGAACTTCTCTTTAGTGAACATCTATACCATGAGCTCTCCATATAATGAAGAAAGTTCAAAAATTAGTATAATATGATCTTCTAATTTTATAATCAAAAGTCGAAAAAAATTAAAGTTTATCCCTTTTTTCTCAGAATTCCCCCTTTTGTGCCTCTTTTTGAAAATTTTGAACTGTAATGCTGATTGCCAATGCAAAATTTTTGCAAAAAAAATGCTTAAAAGAGTGCTAACAAAATATTATATTAAAATACAAAGAAAAAAATTTAATTTGACAGATCAAAATAAAAAAATAATAGAAGTAAGAGAGCTATGTTCGGTTGTACCGAATCTTTAATACTCTTCACCTAGAGTTCATATATCTCACTAATGGGCTTTATGTGGGATCTATAAATTATAAACCAATATTCATAAAGCCTAAACTGACAGTACTATTATTTGTTGCCTAATTTAAATTGAATATCCTCATTTATTTTAGAAATATTATAAGGCGTATTAAAGTTATTTGAAGAGTGGATTTTATATTGAACCGATCGTAAATTATGGATCGTTCATCACAAATTTTAAAAAAAAAAGCTTAAATAAGACCAAATTTCAATACAGAAAATCAATTTTTTAGAATTTAATGCTTTTTTAAATGCCGCTTATAAATTATGGGCTCATCTTTATATTTATTTTTAGTGCGATTTCCATTAAACCAACGAATATGTGCAAAATTTTATAAGAATTGGTACATTCTGTCACCAATTAATGTTAATTTTTGTGACAAAATTTTTGAGGGCTAGGATAGCTCTTTCCCAAACTGCTTAAGGGAACTAAAACAATTTGACTTCAATATGTATTGTAATTTTCTTTTAACTCTTTGGAAAGTGCGTTTGTTTTCAACAGATGGACAGACGGACATGACTAAATAAACTAAGAATATCTCTAGGACCCAGAATATTTATACTTTATACTTTAGATGAATATAAAACAAGTTTCACAAGGACTGAGTATATTCTCATTTACAACTAATGGTAGAGGGTATGCAAATCAGTTCATTTTTTAACATTCAAAATAAATCAAAATAGATGCAAAAACTGACCTTTAAAACAAAACGTTTTAAAATTGAATTTTATAAGATGATTTTATTCAAAAAAAAAACAGGCTTAGCAAACTCATATTGAATCACATTTAAAAGGAAACTTTTTTTTGGATTCAAATTTCATTACCTTTTATTACCAATTTATTTGTTAAATATGAGAAATAACAGTATAAGTTTATATCGGACAAGACAGTAATAAATTCATGTTTACATATCTACTAAAACACTGTAAATTAATGGAAATAATAAAAATTTATCACTTAACCTAAAAATGCTAAAAAAGTGTTGAATAATTTTTGAAAAATGCTGAAAAAGTGCCATATTCTAGATCTAGCAATAAATATGCTAAATTGGCAACAGTGACGGTGACAGTGACCATCCTTTCTGTATTATGCAGAACAGTACTGTATTTTAGAGCTTTAATCTGGATTTTGTTTTACTAAAAAACATAAAATTGTTCTGTAAGTTATGCAATGCTTTTTATTTATATAACGACAACTCAATTCCAAAACATGATTAGTTGAAAAAGTGAGTTTTGCTGTAGAAGCTCTAAAAGTTTACGGGCGATGCAACATTCAGTTGTATGCTAAGGGTGTGTGTGAAACGGTAGCAAAGTTCTATGGTAAATTAAAATTATCAAAAATTTCAACGCTAATGTCAAAATTTATACTAGCCCCCAGGGCTAGTGAACTTTTATTCACCTCAATAGTGTCAAAAATTTACTTCCATAAGTACTTTGCTACCGTTTCACACACACCATAAGTTATTTTTTTTGTGCATAACTTTAGATTGAAAAACCGATCAACACCAAAATTTTACAGAATTTAGGTTGAACCCAAATGTATTAACAAAGTGACCTCAGTACTACAACAATAAAACAATAAAAAAAAACAACAGGCATTTTGTTGCTAGAATTGAGACGTCAAATGTCAAAATGCCTTTATAAAAAATGTAAATAAACAAAAAAAATGACGCCAAACGTCACACTCGAAAAAAATCACTGCAAACAGCTACGCTTGTGAGGCCACTTTATTAGTACATTCTGGGTTAAACTATACTCAATATACTCAAATACTCAAAAACGTTAACAAATTAAAACATGCTAGATCGATTGAACTGTCGATATATGTATGTACTTTGTCTTATAAGATAGCTTAAGCAAATACATTCCTAAAGTTTTCAGATAACATTTTTTATTTTTCGAATTTCACTTTTACAAAAAAGCTTTATAAAATACATAACTGAAATTCAGCTATAGTATAAATTCGAAAAATAAAAAATGTTGAATATATTATAAAGTAACCTTCGGAAGGAAATAATTCCCAGTTTCTATTTGTTTTCAGATAACTTTAAAATGTGTACAAGATCATACTTTATGTCTAACTTATTCTAAGAAGCAATCTAGGTTTAATAATGCATTTAAGTATTTACATACTTTTTTTATGATAAAGAAAAAAAAATTATTTCTAAACTTTGCGGAAAAAAATGCTAAAATATTCGATTTTCAAGATCGTTAATTCTTTTTAATTAAATTTCGAAAAAGTTAATTTTGATGCTCATTTTCTTTCTTTCATTTCATATCGTTGTTTATTTGCTTGAAATCCGAAATCTTAAACACTAGAAATTAGATTACTAATGTCGAAATTTATACCATATCAGGAGTTTGGTGCCTATTAAGAACTGAATTCGATTTTCAATTGCAGTCGAAATAGCAGATCAAACTAATTTTTATTTGAAATTATCTTGCACATTTGATAAAAAAAAGTGCTTTTGTGAATCTCATTAGTGCATTTTAAAATAACAACATTAAATTAAACAAGTAATAAGTGAAGTCGGTCAAGTCCGACCATATAATATTTTACACCACAGCATTAAGAGACAACTTTTTGAGAGTGTTCTCTAATTGTGCAATCATAGAGACTACCCGCCCGTCTTAAAGCGATTTTGGAGAGAGGGTTAATATCGGAGCTATGATCAATTTTGGACCTACCAGTACAGTACCATGACATATGCCGTACGGTTAACACCACTGCTCTCAGAGTTCTCTGAAAATCAAAGTGGCAGTAGAAGTACTGCTATTCGACAAATTTAGCACTGGCCGTCATTGTTGCCAACTTTTTATGAAGACTTCCCGTCAAATCGCACTTTAAAAACCGTTAGAAACCGCTAAATTTTTTATTTAGCTAAAAATGTTTTAAAAATACCAGTAAAATCTAAATATTTTGTGAAATGTTTATACAAATCTAAATATAGGGTGCTTTTTTAAAGGCATTAATTAAATTAATTAAAATTATATTGTAAGGTTTTTAATTTCACTGACTCTTTTAGTCCCGCGAACGTACAAAATGTGGATATTCTTATAAAATTCATGGGTTTTTATTGCTTGAAATCTATCCAGACATTAGAGTTAAGTGCACTTAATCTAGTTTTGGTAATGATGCTAAAAATTTTAGGCCTTAGACCAAGATTTAAAAAAATCGTATAAGAAAAGAAGGAAGAAATTGCAAGACAATCGATTTGATATTTTACACTATTTTAGATTTGATATATATGTATGTACTTACATTTACTTTCTGAGGGACATTTATTCAAAAAGGTTGAATAAACATATGTATATATGGATAACAAGTCCACTACTGCTTTATAACGTTTATAATTTTGAAAAGTTTTTGCTGGCCATTATTTTAAACATTCATGCTTGAAAACTGTTTACAATCCTAACAAACGAATAGATAATTTTTGTTTCGATCCGAAGACTTCGCTTAGATTAATACAAATTATTTTTCACGTTTTTAGGAAAACTAGAAATAAGGTGTGTATCCGTGAACTTAAATAAAAAATATAGAAGAATTTTGGCATATCTAAAAAAAAAAGCTTGCTTATACTAAACAACATACTTATATAAACCCAGGCAAAGGCGTAAAATTGCGCTTTCTTGTTTTTTTTTTAAGCATCACAAACAGTATTTCTTGAATTCTCGAATTAGAGTACGTTGATTGGAATTAGGTTTGACAACTGTATGGAAGTTTTATCCAAGGGATAATAAAAAATACTTTTTACTTTAGCTTTGACTATAGATTATATTTTGATCGATAAAAGTTGATAGCACTTGTCTGCCGTAAAAATTGTTTTAAATAAATTCAAGTCCGTTCTCAGTTTTATTCTATCACGTCTTTTTTTTGGGCAGGACAAATATTTTGCTCGAAATAAGGCGGTTATGTTAATACATTTAAACTAAACTTCCTAATAAGGAAATTTATAAAATCTGCTTAAGACGTTGTAAAATTTTTTATTGCGGAAACAAATTAAATTTTCACAAAAAAACAATTTTTTTCTTATCACTTAATTGCTGTAATTAAAAACAAATCTGTTATTTTGAGATAAAAATTGTAATATTCAAATGTCTAGAACAAAAATTGTATTTTCTAACGATATTAAAAAACCGCTAGATATCCCGCTAACCGCCAAAACGGAAATTTTACCCCGGTGAACACGTAAAAACCGCTAGAATCGCGGTAAACCCGTCAAATTGGCAACAGTGCTGGCCGTACAATGTATGGTAGTGACACATCTATAAATATTGATAGTCTTTGCTTAAACCTTATTAACTTAATTTAAGGCCCAACCAGAATGTGCTTAAGTTGGCTTAAGCAAATGTGCGAATACATGTTAATTATACGAGCCAAACCATATTGAACTTAAGGAAACGTTTTGCTAAGTTTAATGAAACTGTCATTTGCTTAAGCAAGGTGCGAATCTAATCGCACTTTCCGTACGGAATCAAATTTTTTTTATTTTGTTTTTTTAAATATGTATATACATTTGAGAGACTTTTTGTTAATTTTTGACAGTAGGTTAACCAAGGCTATCCATATTATGGTTAGGCCTTTAGCCCTTTGATGCTCTTTCGTGTTTTTGGCGTTTGTCACAATTTATTAAAAAAATTTCCAAATGTTTTTAATATTGTTATTGTTAGGTATTCGCTTTATATATTTCTATATAACCACATTTCTAATTATTCCTATAGATTTTAAGAATGCTAGTTCGAATACAGCGAATAGTTTTCAGATGTAAAAAATCTAATATAATCTCACCTTTTGATGTCTGCCCTTCAAATTGCTTATGAGGTGAAGAAACTAGTGGTGCTTGAAGAGATTGAGGTTGTGACCAAAATGGTATACTGGCATCTTGCTTAAAGTTTTCATTGACAATGCATTGAAAACAAAATGAATGTAAACAATTTAAACTTCTTGGATCTTTAAAAAGTTCATTGCAAATTTGACAACGCAATTCATCTGGATACAATGAGGCTTCTGTTGGCACCTTTGGTGACAAGCTACGAAGGGGTGACGGGGGAGAGCTTTTTAAATGATAAAAAATATACATATGTATAACATACTTTAAAAGAAAAATTATGTTACAAAACCCCTTACCTTGTTTGATTCGATGCAGTTTCAAAAGAATCAGAATGCGACAAATTGCTTATAGTCAACAGCGAATGTGAGGGATTTCTTTCCACATTTTGCGGGTTAGTTGGTGAATTGGGTGCTGTAATAATTTTTAATTCTGGTATTTGTGTCTTTAAAATATCAGAACTATTTATGGCAAATTTATTTGGTGAAAAATTCCCACTACTTTTGGCATTTTGGCTTAATTTATGTACATCCAAATCAGCGTTCAAACCAGTGCTACTCAGACTACTACTTTGTACTGACACTGAAGATGCCCCACTTAATATATTGTCCAACAGTGACTCTGGAGATGTGGAATTTTCAGTTATGTGTTTATTAATCTCGGAGCCGGACGATGATTTGCGTCTTGACAAACTTGAAGAAGCTTTCAAGTCGTTTAAACATTGCACATTAAATCCACTTACTTGCTTTAGTAAAGTAGTTTTTGCCGAATTCGATTTTAAAGATTTTTTCCTGGTCGAGAAAGAAGTTAGTGTGATTTCCGGTAATTTTTCAATTGCTTCAATTTCCTCCTGTTTGTCACAGTTTGATTTTTGCCCTTGGGAGGCAACATTTATGGGCACAATAGTAAAATTCAGTAATGATGTCGAAGTGGGGGAATTATTGTTGTTGTTATTGTTGAATAATTTACTATTTTTCCATTGCACTTTGCTGCCACCGGCATTTGATGTAGATGTAGTAGTGGTTGTAGTATTGTTCGCGATGGTCATTGACTTTGTAACATCCGTTTCCGTGTTAATTGATTTATTGATTGATTGTAACGAATTGCGCTGTATTCTATTAGTTGTATTACACTGTTGTTGATTTAAAGATTTTAATGCAATTTTCTCTGCACTTAACCTTATATGAAATGTTTTGGTATTTTCAAACTGTTTTAAATTCAATACTTTTGGAATAGTATTAATTTCATCATCCTGCTCGTTTTCTTTTTGTAATTCTTCATTGCATCCCATTTGCTGATATACATTATCAAAACTCTCTTCTGGTACTTCCCAAATTTCTTCATCTTTAGAATAATCCGAAAGATTTGAGTTTTCTCGTTGTTTATGTTCAAGTTGTTGTTCGTAGTCTTCTGATTTACGTCGTATTTCATATAAATAACTACAACTCATAATTAATATTTTTTTTTTTTTAATTTATTTTTTTATGTAACAGTTTTAAATGCCGTTGAACAGTAGTTTAAACGTTAAAAGTTGTATTTCGGCCAATGTTCAAATGTTAACTAAATGTGTGTTAATGACTCAAATGTGCTTCGGATTTTTTATTTTCAAATGTTGTAGACACTTGACATAAAAACCATTCTATGATTCTACCTAATCCAATTACATTTATTTGTCTGTGACAATATTTGCAATGAGATTCGAAAACAACATGTTGCACTACAATTGTTTGAGGAAATTTAAAAGACCGGCACAAAATATCTTTTTCTAATTGTACGAGTAATAATGCTGTAATGAACAAGAACCATGATAATTTAATAATATTTATTGTCTATTGTAACAAAAATACACGGGGGGCTTTGTTTCTAAGTAACGACAGATGGCAGCCCTATTATCCTGCTACAGCAGACCAATCATTTACTTAGCTGGAACCACAACGATGCTCTAAGAAGTAGGAAAATTAAATCTTACGTGAGAAGAAGCGAAAACAACTGTAACAAATCGTGAAAGATGGAGATTCTTTGTAGAAGATATGTACATTAGGCTGGGTCAAAAAAATATTTTTTCTCTTATCGACCTCTAATAGCGTAAATATGTTGTATTTATGTCTGAATTAGATCCCTGTAAAATATTATTAATTTATTTTTAGTGTAAGAGCCCGCGCTTTGACCTTCAATTTTGTTAAATTTTGAATATAGCAACAATTGCATTGTATTGCAGAAAAGCATATTATTGTATTTTAACGACTTTTAGGTTCGTGAAAATAGTGTCAGAAGCATTCATGACTCTTTGCGCTTAAAAAGTCAAGCGATGGTTTAATATAGACGAAACTTGAATCAAGACGAGAGATTCCCGGATTTGACAGTAAACAAGATTTTGTGACCAAAAAGGATTTTATTGTTTTATGTTGTATAAGAACCAAATTTTTATTTTTTTTAAGTTTAATTCAAAATGTTTTTAGTTTTAATTAATAAAAATTGATAGTAAATAACATATTAAAATTTAAAAAATGGACTTTTTTCAAATATTCTTAATTCGTAGGAGCTCATGCGCGGGCTTAAGATGAGACTTTTTTGAACTTTTTTTTGTAATTTTTATTTGTTTTAACGTAATGCAAAAAAATATTGCTATTAGAATATGATTCGAGAACTTTTATTTTTTCTCATACATCAGTGACCCATCCTAATGTACATATATGTATGCACTAGGGTGGGTCAAAAAAATGTGTTTTTCTCTTATCGACTTCTAATAGCGTAAATATGTTGTATTTTTGTCTGAATTAGAACCCTGTAAAATATTGTTAATTTATTTTCAGTTTAAGAGCCCACGCTTTGTCCTTCAATTTTGTTAAATTTTGAATATAGCAACAATAAATAGCATTGTATTGCAGACAAGCTTATTGCTGTTTTTTAACGACTGTTAGGTTCGTGAAAATAGTGTCAGAAGCATTCATGAGTCATGACTCTGTGCTAAAAAAGTCAAGAGATGGTTTAATATAGAGGAAACTTGAATCAAGACGAGAAATGCCCGGATTTGACAGTAAACAAGATTTTGTGACCAAAAATGATTTTATTGTTTTATGTTGTATAAGAGGGTGTTTACACGGTGTCTTTCCAGACATGTCTGTTTTTGACATTCTCTTTTGAACATGCTACCAAAAACCTTTTGTCTTTTCACGATGTCTTTCTAAACATGTCTGTTTTCATGTATAATAGTCTAATACGCATATATGTACATACAAATTAAAAACATGAAAATTCATATTGACAAACATGAAAACTCATTTCGTGTCTGTTTGGCAACCCCTCTTTCTTCTCTACCCCGATGGCCTACACACAAAATAAACATGTTTGTTAGACATGTCTAAAAATACACCGTGTGAACTCCCTCTAAGGGCCATTATTACAACTTGCCAATAGTTAAAAGTCGGATTTTGTCGGACCGATAAATAGCTTTGCATTATAAAACCTTCATTTATTATGTTTTCATCTATTAAATATTATTATTATTGAAAATAACAGCAATAAAAAAATGGAAGTTGTAATAATGCAAAGCTATTTATCGGTCCAACAAAATCCGACTTTTAACTATTGGCAAGTTGTAATAATGACCCTAAGAAGCAAATTTTTATTTTTTTAAGTTCAATTCAAAATGTTTTTAGTTTTAATTAATAATAATTGATAGTAAATAAAATATTAAAATTTAAAAAATGGACTTTTTACAAATATGTATTTTCCTTATTCTTAGGAGCTCCTGTGCGGGCTCAAGATGAGACTTTTTTTAACTTTTATAACACACATAATACACAGGGCTAAAATTGATTGGATATGATTTACAACAATATTTCTATCAGTAATTAATTGTTTCTTCCAGACAGTTTTGTGTCAATATACATACATATGTATTCTACCATATGATCGTAAAGCTGAAGCTCCACACCATGCGTAGATGCGTATGATACTTTTTATGATTTTTATGCGTCTCTATATTCAAGTTACATGCAATGCGTTTTATGCACCGTATTATTTCTTTTTTCTTTTTTTGATCAGCTGTTGTGTTAAAATTTTTATAAAATAAAAACATTTTGGCAAAATGGGAAGTAAGCTTCGTTCGTCAATGTTTTCTTTGGTAAAAAACATATGTAGGTACTTTTTTTAGTTGGAGCTGTGTCGGTAAACTAGATTTGTTCCTTATAATAAATTAATCATTTTTGCGAATTTAAAAAGGTAAGTGCAACTCTACAACTATAGTATACATAAAGAAATTATTAAATTCACTTTAATTATTCGCAGTTTTGTAATGGTTTTATTATAAAAATAATATTTGTTCACTTTCACAATCTACAATAGTCTACGTACGATACAAAACATCCCAGTGGCAAAGCATGTGGTGGTGCAGCTATAATAATTAGGAATCAAATTAGCCACTTCTTAATGCCGGAATATAAAACTGATCACATTCAGGCCTCATCAATATGCCTCTCGGCCACAAACATCACCATATCTTCCATATACTGTCCCCCAAGACACAAAATAACTTATGATCAATTCATTACTTTTTACAAAACGCTTGGCAATAAATTTATAGCGACGGGATATTACAATGCAAAGCACACGTTCTGGGGCTCACGACTCACTACTCCGAAGGGTAGACAGCTATTTAAAGCTATCTTATCTCTTAAACTCAACGTTATATCTGATGGTCCACTTATTGGCCTTTAGATCTTAAAAAAACTCCAGATTTAATAGATTTTGCAGTCATTAAGAATATCAGACGCGATCAGCTTTCTACAGCCTCTTTATTCGACCTATTCTCAGACCACTCTCCCACAGTTATAACAATGTTACATTTTTTAAAACATCGAAAAACCTTTTTGTTTCCCTAATAGACACACTAACTGGCTCAAATATAGAATGTATATAAGCTCCCACGTACCGCAAAATATTTCGCTTAAATCCGATAATGAAATACAAGATGCTATAAACATATTCTCTGAAACATTATCAATCGCAGCTAAAGTAGCTACATTTTTAAAAAATTACAACGGCACAAAAAATAAATTCTCAATAATTATTCAAAACCTAATAAAAGAAAAGAGAAACCTTAGAAGACAATGGCAACTACACCGCTCTCCTCCTGTCATCTAAACCTTTGTCAAAGAACCCTTCATAGTGCTCTTTGGAGGAAAAACAATCAGTTCTAAGAGCATATTTAGAAGGGCTAGAACCCACAAAATCCACGGATTATAGTCTTTGGAAAGTCACCAATAGACTTAAAACCCCGATTAAATGCGAGTGTGATATTCGTTATAGCGATGGAAAATGGGCTAGGTCCCCTAACGACAAAGCTGAAGTTTTTTCCGATCACCTCGAAAAAATGTTCACGCCTAATATCTCGAACTCAGGCATAACCTTACCAGCTATTGAGGACCGTGTTGTTTCTCCAATGAAAATTCCTTTCTCGTCCTTAACTTCAGTAATCAAAAAAATTAAAACAAATAAATCCTCTGGCATGGACAAAATTTCAGGAAAAATGATTCGTGAACTACCAACATCTGCCCTTAGGCTTATTTTATTCATTTTCAATTCCATTCTGCGAACTGGTTACTACCCTAAATCATGGAAAATATCAGAAATAATTATGATACCTAAGCCAGGTAAGGACGCTAGCCAAGTGTCATCTTATCGCCCGATAAGTTTACTTTCAATTTTATCAAAGCTCTTTGAGAAAGTATTTTTAAATGCATTAACCACATATTTAAACGACCACCACATCATTCCAATCCATCAGTTTGGATTCCGAAAGGATCATAGCAGCATAGAACAGGTTCATCGCATAGTTACTCTTATCATAAAGGGCTTCGAGGACAAACACTATTGCTCATCATTCTTTATAGACATTTCTCAAGCCTTTGACAAAGTCTGACACGATGGGCTTTTATATAAAATAGGGTCCTTGTTACTTAAAAATACCCACAACTTACTGCGAAATTATCTATTAGATCGTTCATTTGTAGACCCAAGAAGAATCGCAGAAAGAGTTCCCCAAGCAGTATACTTGGTCCTCTCATGTATATACTTTATACTTTAGATATGCCCACAAATAATTTGATACATTCGTCAACTTTTGCTGACGATACAGCGTTTATAAGCGTACATAAAAATCCAGTAATTGCTTCTAGTCGTCTGCAGACTCATATTAATGAACTCGAAAATGGCTTAACAAATAGAAAATAAAAGTAAATCCAACAAAGTGTGCACATGTCACTTTCCCAAGCTAAAGATTAATAACATCAAAATCCCTCAACAAAATCATATCAAATATCTTGGTATACACCTCGATCGTCGCCTTACCTGTTCTCAACATATTGAATCCAAATCCACACAGATCAAACTTAAAACCATACAGCTTTAGTGGCTTCTTTGCTCTCATTCTGCTCTCAACCTAAACTACAAGTTTCTACCCTACAAAGCTATTATTAAGCCAATATGGACATATGGTATCAAACTATGGGGGACAGCTTCTGCTTCTAATATAGAAACTACAAAGACGTCAAAATAATATATTGCGACAAATTACTGGTGACCCATTCTATATTAGAAACGAGAATATTCATAAGGACCTCGATATTCCATTTGTTCGCGACGAAATAAAAACCTTCTGCTCCAAATATGCACGAAAACTGGCAACTCATCCGAATCCTCTTGCACAGGATCTACTGTATTATAAGGGACATATTCGCCTTAAGAGGGTCCACACTTTGGCTATCGCGCAACTGCATGGAAGATGAACAATTTACGACACAAAATATGGAGTATTGCAACGGCAATAGACCCAGAAATTATTAATTAATTTAAGATTTTAATACTAATTGTTATTTTCTTAATATACAAAGATCCAATAAATAAATTGAAAGTTAAAAAAAAATAAACTTTCACAATCAAATTTTTCTCAGTTATTTTGGCGCAAAACATGAACAAAATTATATTTTGACGTTTCCATATTTTTTTAATTCGCCGTGGAGACAGTTGATGAACGGCTGACGAGTTGAGTTTCCCCAAGGCGAATTCAAACAGGTAAACTCATCTCGTCAGCCGTTCATCAGCTGTTTCCACGGCGAATTAGACATTCCTCTATAATTTAGAAAAAAAGTAGCACAGCTGTGTTTTCAACGCCACCTGCCAAATGAATTCGCCTTGAACAATTTCAGCAAAATACGTTCGATATATCGATATTTGTAAGTAATAAGTATCGATGTTCTTAAAAAATACCGATACGATATGTATCGATATTTTTTTCAATTTTCCCATCCCTACATTTGCTTACATTTTCCAAGTGCACGTTTATGAGAAAACAAATTAAATAAACAAGTAAACTAATGGAAAATAATCCATTTCGTAGCAAACCTTCCACAAATGTTCAACAAAGTGTGGAAGATTGGGGTAAAACAAAATTTCAACCCAGAAAATTTGGAGGCAGTGGTGGTGACAAAAAATTTTTAAACAAACATCAGGGAGGTGTCCATAAACCATTTAACAAAAAGTTCGGTAATCGAAAGGGAAACCTATATTTTAAACACGACAATTACAAATTTAATCAAGTTGCGCAGGGCGCTAAGCCTGAAAATGCTACACCATGGAATAAATACAAAGACGAAATTGTTTTTAAAAAACGTGAAGAGGAACAAGCATCTATGCAAGCTAACATGGACAATAGTGAGGCAAAGAACGCCCTCAAACAACGTGAAATCAAATACAGAAAATCTTTAATTGAACAAAAGAAACAAGAAACTACCAAATGGGAAGATTTTAGTGAGGAAGAAGATAACAATAATACTACCAAGAAAAATATAAAAAATAAAATTAAAGGCAACAAAGGAAAATATTTAGAAAAAAAAAATATTGAACACAAACATAATACACTATCCAATACAGATTTTAAGAAAAATGTGTCAAACTTTGAACTTAAAGCAGATGTGAAACAACTTATCTCAAAGGACATTTTAGACAACTTTGATAGCAAAAAGTTGAACTATAAACAAAATGACGTAATGCGTAGTGTTCTAACTAAGACTACTGTATTAGCTTTCGGCGACTCTCTCGAAAGTGTCGTTAAAAATATGAAGTTAAAAAAAACTAAAAAAAAGAAATTAACTAAACACTGAACCAAAAACGATATTTCCAACAAACAAAAATGTTTTATTTTATTTTAAAAAGAAACGGTGTGGATTACAAAATTAGGCAATAAAAATCATATTTGAAAAAAAAATTGGCTTAAATCTAGTTTAGGGACGCAAACCCAAATAAAAAAAGTACCTAGGCTGATAGAAAATTGAAAAATAAGAAGAAACATTAAATTAAAATATTGGCGCAAACGCTTAGGGCTTAAGTCTAGTTTACAAACGCAGCTCAAAATAAAAAAAAAGTACCTACATAGGGTTATAGAAAATTGAAAAATAAAAAAAAATTAAATTACAAAATTCTCGGAAACGCATGTTTCCGAGTTATGGATCTCTCAAGTTTTCATATAAATTTGCGATTTCCCACTACATTTTTGAACGTATGTATGTACCTATATAGCCAATATTGGTATCATTTAAAAGCTTTTGAATAAATTTTTCTAGATATAAACATTTTATTTAAAAATTATTAATCCATTAAGGATTAAGGAGCCGGCTATAAGGAGAAGCTTTATTTAGCGAAGCCGGTGTTTGTTATACCATAGAGGAGAAAATACATGGGCACGGCCGAAGGCCGGCTATGCAGAGAAGCTGGGGTTTATTTGATTACATTTTTATAACCCAGTGCACTTCCGTAACATTTTGATATAAATTTTGTAAAAACTGTAGTAAAAAGTTTTAAATAAATTTTGCATTTCCAGAAAGATCTGACCAAATGATTTCAAATAATACCAATATTAGCCATATACGTTCAGAAATGTAGAGGGAAATCGCAAATTTATATGAAAACTTTAGAGGTCC
Source organism: Pollenia labialis (assembly GCA_949318255.1). Taxonomy (NCBI): domain Eukaryota; kingdom Metazoa; phylum Arthropoda; class Insecta; order Diptera; family Polleniidae; genus Pollenia; species Pollenia labialis. Next base: position 114,072,753 of record OX439141.1, read on the forward strand.
ATAACTCGGAAACTATGCGTTTCCGAGAATTTTGCCATTTTTAATTTTTCTTCTTATTTTTCGATTTTCTATTACCCTATGTACTTTTTTTTATTATTTGGAGCTGCGTTGGTAAACTGGACTTGTTCCACGCTTAGTTTTCGAGTTATTGACGTTTTTAGTTGTCATAGAAATATGTGATTTGGCTGAAGTGCAGTTTACGAGGCTACGAAAAAAATTTAAAAAATATGCCACCCCATCAGAATAAAAAGAAAAAAAAATTAAAATTAAGGGGGCTGAGGCCCGTGCCGCGCCCACTCAATGATATGTGTGGGTAATCAAATTAAAGGTAATTTGCTCATGATTGCAAATATTTACTTTGTTTTTGTATACGTATATTATTTTCCTCTTTAGGTTAATTTAAGTATTTTTTAGGTGCAGAAAAGTTTTAGTTAGCGAAGCCGGCGTTTGTTACACCATAGATGAGAAAATCCTTGCGCCCGGCCAAAGGCCGGCTATGCAGAGAAGCATTAGTTAGCGAAGCCGGTGTTTGTTATATAACAAAGAAGAAAATATTTGCGTCCGGCCAAATGCCGCTTTAGCATGCAGTTTTTGTTTGCGACATTGGTGTTTGTTATTTTATAAAATTTGTATTACATTTTTATTTAAATAAATTATACCCTTAGTACACAAAAACTGTAATGTGAGCTTAATGGCAGAATTAGTCTTTACTTTCTGTTCTGTTACGAATCAGCTGATTTTTTTTTTTTTTTTTAACCCTGTGAATTTGATTAGTTTTTCTGTTCTGTTACGGTCCAATCTGTAATATTAAAAACTTGTTAAGTAATTGTAAGTGACAGCAACAGAACGTAGACTAACTGAGCCTTAAGAGTTAAAATTTTAAAATTTTTTTTTTTTTTAATTTCCTAAGACCAATATTACCCATATAGCTTTAGAAATGGAATGGAAAATCGCACACATCAACATACATATGTATATGAAAACTTAAAACGTTCATAACTCGAAAACTATGCGTTTGCACCAATTTTTTTATTTAATTTTTTTTCTTATTTTTCAACTTTCTATCACCCATGGTAAGTACCTTTTATTTGGGTGTGGGTCCCTAAACTAGATTTGGTCCCAAAAATTAACGTTTTGGTATCAGAAAATATTACTTCTTGGTTGGTAGTTACTAAAAATACGCCCATGGGCAAAAAAATAATCTGGGGTATTTTACAAATGCGTACATATGTATGTAGGTAATTTATTTTATAGATAATTGGTAATTTGTAAAAAAAGTTTTGCCAAAAATTTTTGTTATTATTACTAATTGGGTTAGTCATCTTCTTCGAATTTTTTAATATATGTATGTAGGTTTATTTGATTTTTTCTTTCAATTGGAAATTTTTTTGGGAAAAAAGTTAAAATTTCAATTTAATTTAATTTTTGAATTAAAATAAATTAAAAACTATTCGATAGAGTATAAAGATACAACGTATTTATGTGAGTATATTAGTGCCCATTCTCATTATACGATTTTTGTCGTTGCGATTCTTACCTTATAGGCGAGAGGGGAGAGAGGAATTAAAAGGGGTACACAAGCGAGTGTACTCTTCGATTCATTTTGTTCGCTCATTCGTTCTCTCATTTGACGAAAATGTATTGAAGTTCGGTTGCAAAAGAAAAATTCGTAACGACAAAAATCGTACAATGTAAAAATCAGACCGACTACAAAGAGGAAACGACAATAATCGCAACGACAAAAATCGTATAATGTGAATTGGGACTTATAAACATAAGATCTCCACTGAACTTTTTACAAAAAAGATGTATGTATGTATATGAAAAATAAAAACAATCAGGGGTGCCAAGTCGGTTTTGCTTTTTGTCGGTTTTGTAAACCAATATTGGTTTCATTTGGTGTCATGAAAACAAGTCGGTTTTGTTATTTTCGAATACAAATAAAACCGATATTCGAAAAATCTGATCTATGTTTTGGAGCATGTGTTTACGGCTTTAAATGCAATTTTTGTTTGTTTTTAATAAACAGAAAATTATAGAATAGAAAATAAGAACGATAATACAGTAAACATATAAAATAATTGCCATCGTTATATTATTTGCATTTGCTGTTTACATTTGTATAATTTTATTGTTTTGTAAAAATATAAAGCAAATTTTTTAAAAGTACAAAAAAAATTATTTATAAAGTTTGCGACGAAAGAGCAGCAAAGCTGCGCAAAAATTCGAAAAGTTTGCAAAATTCGCGAAATTTTTAATATTCCACACAAGCCATAAAATTGATTAAAAGTCCCTAAAACTATAAGGAATGACAAAAATTCGGTAAAAAGTGTTAAATTAGCGGAAATTCGCAAAAATTTGCTAACATCGGCATGATAGCAAAGTTTAATATTTATTAAAAATCGTTAAAGCTGTAAAGACCTAGAAATATACAAGAAAAAAAACGCTTCCATTGCGAACATGACTAAGGGCCTGTTCGTCGATAGCGAATGAAGACTTCGTTCGCTTAAATAACATTTAAAACAAAAAATTATAAAATATTGTTTTTGTTTTACATGTAAATTAAGCGAACGAAGCCTTCATTCGTTATCGACAAACCGGCCATAAAATTCGCAAAAAATTGCAAAATTGGAAACAACCCCTAAAATTTATTTAAAATCGCTAAATTGGTTTAAAAAACCAAATGTCGGAAAATAGCATAAAAAAGTTTGCAAAAATTGCGAAAATTTTTAATATTTCAAACAAGCCATAAAATTTATATAACAATAAATTGCTATTGTTGCATATTTGCTGAAAAATAGAGGGAAAGACTTTTGCGAGTTTGCAGCAACCCGCTGCCGGAGACATGCAAAAAAAACTATTTTAACAATTTTATGTACTTCCATCTATGCAAAAAATCTAACTGGTTAATAAATAAAATAAAAATATTGAGCTTTTAACAACTATATGTATTTCCACTAAAAAACAAGAGCTGTAAGCTGCTTGGTTTGTATTCAATAAAAAACCGATAATATTGGTTTCTGTGACACCTAAAACCGACACTAATTTTATTTCGAACCAAAAACCGACAATATTGGATTTCACGACACCAACGTATTTTTTTTGTCGGTTTCAAATCCAATTCCAATAAAATTGGTTTCTACAGGGTGGGCCAAAAAAGACTGAAAGATTAAAAATAGTTATATCTTTTTTGTTTTTATTTTTTATTAATTTTTTTTTATGTTTTTAAATATTTAATTCATGGAAATTTTTTAAATCTAAGTGTGAAATATAACATCTCTCAAATGGTGTCCATTTTCTTGCAAACAAAAATTGGCTCTTTTAACCGCATTTTCCATTACTGCCCGTAGAGTTTCTGGTTCCAAGTTATTTCTGCTTGAATGTTGTGCTTAAGCTCTTGAATTGTTTGGGGTTTATTAATATACACAACTCCTTTCAAATAGCCCCACAAAAAAAAGTCTGGAGCAGTCAAATCTGGTGAACGTGGAGGCCAAGCAAAATCAGAATTTCTGGAAATTACGATAATTTCGTTGAGTTGTAATAATTGACCTTCCAGAAGAATAAAAAAATTCAATGATTTTGACGCGTTTCTGCACTTCATATGTAGCCATGATTTATCTCCAAGAACCAGTAAATAACCTGCAAAAGACAAAAAAAAATTATTAAAAACAAAAAAGATATAACTATTTTTAATCTTTCAGTCTTTTTTGGGCCACCCCTGAATAATTATTTATTACTTTTATTGATGACGATTAATATGGACGAAGCGAACATTTCCATGCTGGATAGTTATTAAATTATTAATTATTATTTTAAAGGCAAAATTAGTTATAATCCTAACGTGAAATTGGATTACATATATTGATATAACAATTGTGGCATCTTAAACTACCAAGAAGCATTTCGTTATTTATCACACAAATTCCATTGAAAAGAACCAGGTAAAAAAAAGATTTAGAAGCATTAACAGAAGGAAGGCCTAATGAAAATTATGAGTTCCACAGAAACACCACTGGATGCGCTTGTTACAACAAAAACAAACAAAAAATCACAAAATTCAAGTTTAAGTGAAAGCAAACTAAATATGCAATATTTTGACGATTTTATAGATCAAATTTATCATTAAATTCCAATAGGTTTAAAAAATATATATCGCTCATCCAAAATAAGATATTTTGGAGTTAATGATGCAGAATTGTTCGCTATGAGTTTATTTTGTATGTAAATTTTATCTTTATATCTTTTATACTTTCCCCGTTTGATGAAAATAAATAAAATATTACAGTGAAATTAAATTAATTTTATTTAAAGTATGTAACCAAAAAAAAGCATATAGTAAATTTACCTAAAATCTATGGTACAAAATTAAACTTAGATAATTTTCCAAAAATAAAAATATAAAATAACTGCTATCATTGGTAAATTTTCAAAGTTGTTAAGTTATTTTAACAAAATAATTAGATACTTTTTCGAACATAGAAATTACCTAAGTTAATAGTTTTATTAGCTAAGAAACTTAGATACTGCCATGCTACCCTTGCGCTTAGTTAATTTTATACCATATATTTAGGTAATTTTACCTATGATTTTTTTGTGTGCACATTCGATTTTTTTTTGACTCTTGAGCGCGATTAAAATACCATTCCGTATGGCTGTTAAGTCACTGGCTTATACTGATAAGCCAGTGAAAATTGACATCTTAGAGTTCAACATTTTTTATTTAACTGGTGCCATGCAGCCAGAAATGCTCGAAAAAGTAGAATAAAATGGTACGTCTGCAATGCATTTCGCCAAGAACAGGCGCGGTGCCTGTTTGTTTGAAATAAGTTTCAATTGGTAATGCCGTGTATTAATCTGTGATTAAAATTAATGTTTTTGTGGTATACCTTATTTAGAAAACAAATGGGCTACAGGGTTTTATACAACTGTCCCTTTCGTAATTCAGTTTAACAACTGTCTTTATCCAAATCAAAGAGTCCATCTTGCGACATTCATTATCGATCTTTTGAAAATAAATATTAAATGATTGAAGACTTTTCTTATAAAGAAACCAATACTTTGGTTGAGAAGACTGTGCATTTTGTATCAACAATATTTAAAAAGAAATAAATGCCTGATACCGAATCTTTATTTTATTTGGGCATCTGCCCAAGAATTTTAAATTGCACCTGAATTACACGTAAGAGAAATTACCCACGCTCTAACCACGACATTAAAAATTATACCAAATTCGGGAAATTACCCACAAAGTGGCAACACTGATAATAATACAACATTTACATGCAATTTGTTTGTGTTTCATATGTATCATCAACGTCAAAAAAGCTGATACAAAGTATACAAATAAATATTAAAACCAAATTATAAAAAATTTTAAAATAGTAAAAAAAAAATTCAGTTTTTGTAAAAAAACATCAAAAAAAGCAAATATTACATTATTACTTTGGCCGTATTTCATGATTTGTGTCGCTGTAGTTTGAATAGATGACTGACAAGAAAAGATTTTTTTTAAATATCAAATTTTCAAGAAAAAAATGCAACTCCATACTGTGTCCATACCAAGGCCCATTGAAAAGGTCTGTGCAAGAAACCAAGGTATATTTACACAAGGTAGACTCATTTGGGAGCAAGGTATATTTATAGCAGGTAGCCGCGAGATTACAACAATTGTACAATAAAACAAACAACAGGGCTTTTTATTGTTGTTATGCGATACAAACTGTCAAAAAGCAAAGGGGCTGATAAGAGACAAAAAAGACAAAAGATAAAGAGAAAAAACTTGTTTACTTGTTTGCTATACAAAATTTGACAGTTCGTATCGCAAAACAAGCAAATAAAAAATAAACAGCTGGCTTTCCGAGACTACCTGCTATAAATATACCTTGTTTGGGAGTGTAGACATGCTGCTCTAAGAAAAAAAAACAGAGTGGAACGGAATTGTCAAAATTGTCTTCATATAAATTTAACGCACACATAAACAAATTTTGGCTCATATACACGGAATTTGACATTGGTGTTCCAACTTAGGTAAACAGCTGACAAACATACGGGCCAACGAGTTTACCTTGTGTAAATATATGTACCTTGCAAGAAACCTGAGATGATCATTGTTTATGTTCTTTTTAGTAGTCAAAAGTTGTTTACATTAATTTTGCTTACTTGTGCATGTATACGTTTATGGTATGCCACACATACACGTTGTTTCCTTTTGCTTTGTATATGCGGTAGTAAATTTTTGACAACTAAAAAGAATCGTATTTTGTTTTTGTACAAGTAAGCAGACCTGATAGATGGGCCCAAGGTATATTTACACAAGGTAGACTCATTTGGGAGTGTAGACATGCTGCTCTATAAAAATAACCGAGTGGAACGGAATTGTCAAAGTTGTCTTCATATAAATTTAACGCACACATGTACAAATTTTGGCTCATATACACGGAATTTGACATTGGTGTTCCAACTTAGGTAAACAGAAACATATGGGCCAACGAGTTTACCTTGTGTAAATATACCTTGGATGGGCCTTGGCATAGCCTAAGCGCAAGAAGCTCTACATAGATATATTACGAGGATTTATTTTATTATTTACGCCCGACGTTGGATGGAAATAGAGAATATTTCAAGCAAAAAGTTCCAATTGTATAATAAACGGAAAATAAAATCGTGGCCGTGATTAATTTGTTTTGGCATAAAATGGAGAGCCCGGCACAAGAAGCTAAATTTTTACAACTTCGTTTTCTCTTCCCTATTTATGTCCGTCTCTATACATATACTACGTGGATTTATTTATATAATCTGTGCCCGACAATTGCTAGAAATAGAGAATAGTTCATACAAAAAGTTCCAACATACTATACATACAAATGTATGTATAGTTAACGGAAAACAAAATCGTGGCTCTGATTTATTTGTATCGCATAAAATGCATAGTCCGGGAGCAAGAAGCTTAATGTAAACATCATGGATTTTTCTTCCCTATTTATGTCCTACATTAGCTACAAATAGAGAGTAAATCACGGAATTTCGTTTTTTATGTATGTATTAAATCCTGAAAACAACATTTTTTTGTTTTAAATAAAATTGGAAAAAACAGAAAAATTCAAAACGAAAATTTCAATATAGTTTGACAAACAAATCAAACTATGACAAGTTAATAACAAAACAATAACACACTTGACAAGATCGATACATAAACAAATACAAGCAAACAATGAACAGCTGGCTTATACCATGTTCACACGGACAGCAATATTCGTGTTTCGCGACCCAAACATGATTGAAACGACTTGTCAAGGTATATTTATAGCAGGTAGCCGCGAGATTACAACAATTGTACAATAAAACAAACAACAGGGCTTTTTATTGTTGTTATGCGATACAAACTGTCAAAAAGCAAAGGGGCTGATAAGAGACAAAAAAGACAAAAGATAAAGAGAAAAAACTTGTTTACTTGTTTGCTATACAAAATTTGACAGTTCGTATCGCAAAACAAGCAAATAAAAAATAAACAGCTGGCTTTCCGAGACTACCTGCTATAAATATACCTTGCGACTTGTTTTCCCATACAAAATTTAGAGAGCGAAACAGGTCGTTTCATTTTGAAACAGGCTGCGAAACAGGAAAAATGTACTATCATCTCCAATTTTGATAACAGTTATCAAAGAAAACAAACAAAGAAAAAACAAAATAAAAATTGATGTTTAATAAAATAAAGTGATAATTATAATATACAGGCATGTTCTGAAAATCACAAAATTTCAAATCACTTGTGATTTTAAAATCACAAATATTATTTAAGGGTGTTTTGAAAACCACAAAAGTTTTAACTTGGTTTAAAATGGTGGAAAAAATAAGCATGTAATTTTAAATCGGTGACCACTTAGCTGAACGGTTTAAAATCACAATTATGGAAAAAGTTTTTTGGCCAGAACACCTTTCTTGTGATTTCAAATCACTTTCACAAAAAATGATTTTCAGAACATGCCTGATAATAATATTAATAAAAGTATTAAATAATATATTCTTAAGTTTTATTTACTTTTTTATCTATTTAACAAAAAATCACACTAACAACTCAAAAAAAATGTCATAATGAAACAGGAATAAATCGTATGAACAGCATGTTTGGCAATCTAGTTTCAGAGAGCGAAACCAGTGGTTTCTATCGTCGTATGAACATAGCATTACCGAGGCCACCTTTTAGTAATTTCACCATGGATACATCGTTATTTTAAATATCGGCGATATACATATATCGACTATTTTTTTTTAAATATCGATATTTTTTGCCCATTTTTACCACCTGGTACTAGGGATGGGCAAGTTGAAAAAATATCGATATATATCGAATCGATATATTTTTAGAGTATCGATATTTATTATTTCAAAAATATCGATATATCGAACGTATTTTGCTGAAACTATTACCAAATTAAAAAATTCGGTATACCTTTGTAAAAACATATGTATGAACAAATTAATTATATGTAATTACATTGTTACTTTTTATTGTTTCATTTTATTTAAAAAAATTAATAAAAACCAAAAAATTTAATCAAAACAAAAAATTCAATTAAAACAAAAACAAAAGGGAAAAATACAAAAAACCATAAGAAAAAAAAATAAATTACGTAAAATTTAAATGGAAGTAAATAAGACATAGAAGTACCAACTTTCCTTAAAATTTGAATTGCACCCCAAAAGTACCAACTGGTTTTAGGCAAACCAGTAATCATCAGATATGGGCATCAGGAGCACTCTCTGTCTTATGTGCACTCCAGACAATCTGCTTCTTGTATCCGGCACTACTTCTTATAAATGCCAATTATCTTAGATCTTCATATTTGTTTAAAAAAAACATATGATGCATGCAATGATTCCAATTCTTAAAAAACATATTGTTAGAAAAACGGCTAACATTTTGAGTTCTTAATGAAGACTGACTTTAAAAAATATCGAATTCGATAGTCGTATTTCAATATCTATATATCGGTATTTAAAATATCGGCGATATATATCGACTATATTTTTTTTAAATATCGATATTTTGATATATCGATATTTTTTGCCCATTCCTACCTGGTACAGGGCCTTGTAAATAACACGTGCAGTGTTTTATTTACAAAAAATATTTTTAATAAATTAACAGCGAACAATATGGGAAAAAATTGGAAAAATAATGATGGTGGTGGTAGAGGCCGTACACATTATCAAAAACGGTGCAATAATAGACAGGACAATTTTAAACAGGCAAACAAAAAATTTGGTCGCTTTGGTGGAGGCGAAAAAATGTTCCCAAAATTTGTTGATAACGAACGCTCAAACAATCAATCCACTTACTGGCAATACAATGATGGTAATATAAACAATAGTTTTCAGAATAATGGGCATACAGATGCTGGTATAGTTCCCTGGTTTAGGGAAAATCCCATCAACCCTTTGGTAATACCAAGTCAGCATTTAAATATTGAAAACGATTTTAAAATTGAAAATAAAGAGGTGCAAATGAATAATAATAAAGAAATTGTTAAAGATAATGTAGAGATGACAGAAAATCCACCAACAGTTGAGAAAAGTGATAAAGAAAATTCTGTTTATATAACTAGAAAAGATTCAATGTCTACTACTTCCACTTTTCCTCAAGCTTCTGCACCACCTAAAATACCTGTTGAAACAAATTTTTCTGTAAAAGTAGGACAGAAAACTGATATAGGAATAAACCTTAAACAAGAAAGAAAATCATCTTCAAGTTCTTCATCGTCCAGTAAATCTTCTTCAAGTGAATCTTCCAGTGAATCTTCTTCGCCTGTGGTTGCTAAGAAGAAAATTACTTCAACATCTAAAGCACCATCATCACCACTTAATATTAAACTTAAACCTAAAATTACACCTGTAAATTCAACACCAGTGAAATCAAGTCAAAAATGTAAAGCTCCAACTGATTCTTCTTCATCGCCATCATCCTCGTCCTCATCGTCTGACGAGGAAAAAAAACAAGGAACACCCATATTGTCGAAAAAGGAAAAAAATTCGGAAGACGATGTTGTATGCATAGGAAATTTGGACAACAAAATCGTGTTAGAAGATGAAAGTGATAAAGATGTTGAAAATGAAGAACCAACTAAAAAAGTGGTAATTAAAAATAAAACATCTGCAAAAAAGAGTACCGAAAAATGCATGATTTGTGATACAAAAGTGAGATTACTTTAAATTTTGAACACTATTTCATTAAATATAAGTTTAATTATTGTACATATTCTAATTCCAGGGTCATACATCATTTGAATGCCAAATGATTTGTAAAAATTGTGCGACGCCCTATCATAGTTATCGCACTTGCCCACAACCAGCTAATTTAAACACAATGCTGCAAATGTTTATGGAATTTTGCATGCAACAATTCCAACATTTCTGTACAGAAAATGCAATACATCCCAGTCATAATGTTCCCAAACCGCAAGTTGATTCACCTAACTCAATAGGTGCCAGTAACAAATCAAAAAATCTTAAACGTAAACTGTCTAAAACATACAAAAGCAATACAAAAACTAAATCATCAAAAAAACGTAAAGTACACAATTCAAACAAAACAAAAAAATATAAAAACAGTAGAAATAATAGCAGTGACGAGGATGACAGCGATGAAACTAATAGCGATTCCGAGACGTCTATAAAAGAAAGTGAAGATGAATCTTCAGATTCACCTGTTGAAAGTGTAGTTTCTTCCAAGAAGAAACTGAAAACGAAAAATATGACGACTTGTTCCAAGACAACTTCTAATTCCACAAATTTGTCAGCAAATCCCACAAATCTACCAATAGTTTTAAATGGCTTCCCCAATTTAACGGTTCCAACAGTATCTGTACACACTCCAAATACATCCACCAATGCTTTAAATACTTTACTGCTAACGCAAATGTTTCAGAATGTCATTGGTTCTCTAAAACAGTAATGTGTGTATTTGTAAAACAATTCCTAGGCGGCATTTATACGTTGTATTTTCGGACATGTCTAAATAATAGGTTTGTTTTGTTTGTTGGTGATGGTTAGAGAAGAAAGAGGGTTTGCCAAACAGACACAAAATGAGTGTTCATTTAAATAGCATATCGTTGTTAATTTTTACTCACGCCTTAAAATTGTAGCCATTTTATTATTATTTTATCACATAGTAATTACATCGCCTCTTGAAATCTGATCGGAAAATTTACTATGTTCGATATTTCGCACTGGTTCCCCTAAACTCAAAATTTACAAATTTTCAGTAGTGGCAATACACTTTTTTTTAAACATTTACAATGAAAGCTTAAAACAATTATGGCATTGTAAAGATATACGAGTAAAAAGTATACAGCGGAAGTTGTTTTGTAATTTTTTCAGGGAATATAAAAAAATATCAAGATTTTTGAGTTGTTCCTCTTTATGTGAAATTTGTTCATAATTTCATAAATAAATATAGAAACAAAACGAAATTTAACAACATAATAATGCATTAGAAAAGAAAACTTTTTAATGCCGACAAAAAATAATTATAAATTTTTTTATTGTGAGACTATAATTTTGTGGACTATTTGACAATTTTGTGTCCATATCTACATGACTGATATACATATGTATGTATATTAGGGTGGTTTTAGTGAATATGGTAAAATGTTCCATTTAGCGTTAAAATACAATTGTAAAAGTTTTAGCTCAATCGGACTTTGCTTTCCCGTGCCTAAAGAGCCCCAAAGTTTTAGAAAATGACTGTTTTTCACGAAATAGCGCCATGTTTCTGCTGATGAATGCCATAATTTATTACACTAAATTTACTATCAAATGAAAGGTAATTTTCACACTTCAAAAATATATAATATAAAGAAAAACAAAAATTTACCAAAGTTGTATTTGTGTATATTTACAAATGTCAGAATTCATAGTTAAATAAAAAATCATGCTTAAAAATCTTAAAATTAATACATATGTATATCACATACATACATCATATACATATCATCATCTAAAGTAGAAACATGGAACTGTTTCGTGGAAAACAGTCATTTTCTAAAACTTTGGGGCTCTTTAGGCACGGGATATAAAGTCCGATTGAGCTAAAATTTTCGCAATTGTATTTTAACACTAAATTGCATACTTCTAGATGTGAGCACCTTTGAAATTCGAAAATCGATTTTAAAACATCCCCAAATATATATATATATATAAGTATGTATAAATCACTGATGCAGCACTGTAATGCATTTACGAACATGCCCAAACTTACCTATAACAACTAAAAAGAGAACACAAAATAGAACATCATCAAAGTGAACAGTTGTGACATAAAACTGGTATGAATTCAGTTTACATTTGGAAACAACTCAAAATATTTATCTTTAGTTGACTCTGGAGAAGCTGCTTTTATATCAAGAAGAGGGATACAACTGTATTTTTTGCCGAGAGTTGCGAAAATAATGTAAGATTTTTGTAGTTACAGTCAGGGGTGTTCTGGAAATCGAAAACGTAAAACGTAAGAATTTTAAATGTCGTTTTTTAAAAAGATTTCTATAATAAAATAATTTTATGACAAATTGTATACAAATATTTCTCTATTTAACAGAATTTTATAATAAAAATATTAAAAACAACTTCATTAAAGTGAGTATAATAAAAGCTAGACATGTACTTAGTTTTGGTAGGACTTTCTTGGTATTAAAAAAGTATCCGAGATGACATCAAAGGCTCCCAGAATTTAATGTCAGATTAAAAAGTCACCAAAGGCAAAAATTAAGCCATTATCATGCAATGAACAACGATATAATGTGATCAGAGTTTAAATGGCAGCGCTATATATAAAAAACAAAAAGGGCTGTATTTGGGGGAGTGGCAAAAAAAGTTTTTCTGTTTTAGAAACTTCTTTTGCATATCTTTTCTTGGTAGTGACCATCACAACTTTTTTTCGTATATGCACATAAACAGTTTGGCATGAAACTGACATGTTTGGAAAAACATCGGGAAAATGCAAAATGTTTTTGCTAACATGTTTTAAAGAGAATGAATAAAACAGACACGTCTGAAAAGACATCGAATAAATGCAGCCATTTTTATTTTATTAAGCTTGATGTCTTTTTTTTATAAAAAATTCATGTTATTTTTTCTTTAATCCGACATCCGGTAAAGTATTTGTGTGACTTCTAATAAAAAAATAAAATAAATATATGCCGAATCTTTTATACCCTACACCATGGTGCAATAACAGAAAGTTTTATAAATAACGGTATATAGATATAAATAAATCTATTTTGTGCCACTCCCACTACTCCGATCCCGAAAATGGGCTTGTTTTGAATTGATAACGAAAATTATTGTACCTGATTTAGAAACTTTCTTTAGATATAGAGAAATATGTGTCTTTGTACGGGAGGTGCCACGCCCATTTCACCAATCTCACCCATTTTTTTGAGAGGTGTATTGATAGCCAAGATGCTTGTACTTAATTTGGAAGCTTTGGTTCTTGCTGTTCTCTAGATATACAGAAAAAAGAAATGAAAAAAACAACAACAATTAAGAAAAGAAGTATGAGGTGGAGAGTCTAGAAAATAAGAAAGTTAGTAAGTACCATGAAGAACAAATTCCCTCTCTACTGTCCCCTCAACAGAAACAACCGCTCTATTTCCATGACAAACCCCAGTAGATCAGCCGGACTACATCCAGCGATGCACCCCAGTTCGTCGTGAAACCTATTTCCCAGCCACTTCTGCCTGACACCCTGCATCCTGGGACAATGGCACAGTACATGCTCGATCGTCTCCAGCTCCTCCGAATCATCGCACAATCTGCAGAAGTCCGGTAAGGCGTTGTCCCATCTGCCAGCAAAAGCCCTGACAGGACAATGACCCGTCAAGAACCCTATAAGCGTCCAGTATCACCTCCGTCGCCTAGGATCGCAGCCTGGAAGACACTGCACTCATCGGGCAGTCTGAATGACCTTTTCACCTCGGTGTCCGCGATATATACACCGGCACCAGTGCCGGTTTCCATCTTGGATCCATCCGTAAATACTGCCCACCCCTCAAACAGTCCATTGGTTCCACTTCAAATTTCCCTATCCGGGAACTCCACTGCTGGTGTTGCGCCGAAGTCCAGGGTCATAGTCTTATGATCCGAAATTCTCTCGAGAGTAATACCCTGATCAAGCAGACCCATCTCGTACAAAATTCTCGTGTGATCATCCCGCCTAGGTCTAACTAAGGAAGACTCGTAAAGTCTAAGTAAGTTCCTAGCAGCCACACTCCTTACGTAATGCTCAATAGGGGACAGATATAGTAGGATGTCCAGCGGTGCCTGCGGAGTGCTTCTCCTTGCGCCTGTGATGCCAAGAGATGCACTTCTTTGAACCTTGCTGAGCATCTTCCTATAGCTATCCACTCCCAGCGCACCCCACCAAACAGTGCATCCATAGGTAAGTATAGGCCTAACAACCGATGTGTAAATCCAGTTTTCCATATCCGGCCTCAGACCAATGGAGTTCCTGTGTGTGTAGTATACATTGAGTCCCCTTCTTATCCTTTCCTGAGTATTCCTCTTCCAAGACAGTTTGCAGTCCAGAAAGTTACCCAAATACTTTGCTCCGTCCGATAGTGGTAACTATCTATACCTTATGGTAAATAGCACCAGCTCAGTCTTCACAGGGTTAACAACCAGTCCCCTATCCTTTGCCCATGCCGAGAGTTCGCCTAACATCACCTGCATAATTTCCCCGATCGTTGACAGAAATTTTCCTAATAAGGCGGGTCTCAATATTGCTCCTGAGATAGAAATCTATTAGCCTCTCAAGAGTCTTCAACAAATATGAAGACAGACTAATAGGTCTAAAATCCCCCGGTTTCGAGTGGCCCGCTTTACCAGCCTTGGGTATAAAAATCACCCTGACCTCTCTCCACCCCCTAGGCAGATACCACCTACTGAGGCATTTCCTGAATACTTTCACCAGCAGAAATGATGAATCGTCCGGGATGTTGCAGAGCATGACCGGAAATATACCATCCGGACCCGTTGATTTATATGGGTCGAAAGTATTGACCGCCTACGACAGCTTCTCCCTTGTGACCAGGCGGAAGTATAATCCGATGTCACGGACATCACGTCCCATTGACCGTCTTCCATACCTCCGGTTTCCCTGCACCCGGGAAAGTGCGTCTCCATAAGTAAGGTTAGGGTATCAGAGCTAGACTCAGTCCATGAGCCGTCATTCCTTTGGATATAACCAAGGGCCTTAGGGTCCTTGGATAAAATCCGTCGGAATCTTGACAACTCGTTGACATTATCAATGGATGTACAAAATTGCCTCCATGATAGTCGCTTTGCGTTTTCAGATCCGCCTTATACCTGTTGAACTGCACCCTGTGATTGTTCCAATCCTCTGGTGCTCTGGTAAGCTTGGCCCTATTATACAGTCTCCTAACCGTAGACCTTTGAACGTGAAGTTCCCTGGTCCACCATTTGGGCTGTTTACGCCTACCCGGAAATGTAACTGGGCAGGACTGCACATAGCTTTCCCTTAGAAGATGAGTGAACTTGTTCACAACACCCTCCAGATCAGTCGGCAGCAAGTCGCCCAAGGCCCTTTGCGCCAATCCAATTCGGACTCTTCCTTAAAGGAGTCCCATTTTGTGCCCCTAGGGTTCCTAAATGCAGCAACCCCAGGTGGGTCAAAATTCAATGTGAAGGTAATGCGACTATGGTCTGAAAATGTACAGTCCGTTGCCACCCTCCAATCAACAACAAGTTGCTCGTCACGGTTCACCAATGTCAGATCTATCACTGCCTGCTTATCTTTATTTCTGAACGTCGGCGTGTTACCCATTTTACAGATAATAAGATTGTTAGTAGTTATAAAATCAAACATTAACTCACCCCTTTTGTTTATGTCTGCACTCCTCCATTGGCTATGATGAGCATTGGCATCGCAGCCCAATACAACGATTGTACCCTTCCTCCTTGCATATGCCGTCAGTTCCCGCACCACCGTGCCAGGTGGGTCCAACGCCTCGTACGGCATATACACCGAAGCCAGTGTAAGAGTGCGCTTACCTTTGGCTTCTCCATTTACTACGGTCAAGTCACCGCACCTGAAAGAATGAGATATGAGAAGATTCAATTCATTCCTCGCTAATATACACATTCTTACCTTGTCCTCAGTGGACGGAACAAAAAGAGTATCCCGCAACCCCTAAACCGCAAACCTTATTTTTATTAATCCAAGGTTCTTGGATTAGGGCTACGTCCGTCCGGGTGCTGGTGAGGAAGGTTGCTAGTTCGGCTGAGGCTGCTTCACAATAGTGCAGGTTTATTTGTACCACTAACAACCTCTTTGGTCCTGTCATGTTTCGGATACCGGAACCTGACGATACCTAAACCAAACTTAACTACCCCCCCACCTCCTCCAAGAATTCCATGGACTTCCGATCCACCGCGAAGCGGAAGTCCCTGCCGTTTTCTCCTTACACACCAGTGAGTCCACTAGCCTCCATTGGTCGGTAAGAAGCCTATTGTTCTGGTTGCCCAATACTGCCAGTATAGTTTCCACCCGTACGGGTGGTGGAATCCATACTGTCACTATAGACCTACATAATTGGCAAATCGGAGGCTTGTTTGACTTCAAACCTTGCTCCCGGGTTAATGTCGCTGCATTTGTCAATTGTAGTCCTTAAGAATTCCAAAGAATTCTTGTTACCACAATTGACAACCTTCACTCCCTTAACCCAGTCCGCACCATTGAAGGATACGTCCTCCTCTTTGCCCTTGAATGCTGCCAGCTCGTCGATAAACCTAGCCTCCACCAACTGCCATAGCTCGGCACTGATCCTCCCATCCGGATCATTCCGATCGATGACAGCCACTTGCAGATGACCTTCCAGGCTCGTCGACTTCTTCAGTCTTTTGCTCGATGAAGAAGGCTTATCATCTCCAGATCTGATCCTCTTAATGGTCTCCTTATTAGAGCCATTAGGAGCTTCAGCCGGAGATGTACCAACCCTCTTCACTTGGTGACTTCGGCACGACTAGTTTAGAAGGCTTGTTCCTGCCCGCACCTCTTCCTCTACTAACCTCCTTACGAGAGCCACTAGTGGAATCGGACGGAGGATTAACAGCCTTCTTCCCCGTGTTCACTGCCTTAGCCACTTTGCCTATCTTCTTGGGTATCGCCCCCTTATCCTCCACAGCTCGTTCCTAAGACATGAGCGCTTTGGTCATCGGGGCAACCCCTCCTTTCTTCATCTCTCCACGGCAGGTTGACGACTCCAACGGTCCTGTACTCTTTTGAGTAGTGTCCGGGTCGACGACTTCATCCACCTGCTTTCTCCAAGGATAGGGCCAACCAAGCACGGTACTGACAGGGCCGTAAATTCTTTCGAATTTGGCGACGCTCTGACGGTGCCTTCTCAGAAGGTGCCTATCCCTCGCAGAGAACGTTGAAGGATCTCTCTTCGACATCTTATCCAGATATGCCAGAGAGCTCCTTCTTAATGTCTCGTGGAGGGGCGCTTGGCCCATCCTCCACGGCGTCCTGCCGAACAAATTGTGGACAATCTTCTCCCGAGTGTCCCCTGGCCTCACAGATGAGAGTGGCAGGCTCCGTAGTCTGACTGTGAGCTGATATATCAATATCGAGCTCCGTGTCAGAGAGCAGAGTCAGCCCCTCTAACCCTTGAGTAGCCCCGGTTTCACCACAGGAGTCACTCGATTTCAACACTCATTTTAATTAAAGGGGCATGAGTGCAGCACTAGATCAAGGCGAATTCAGTACAAGGTGGTTGCAAGTTTCGAGCCGTAAACACTAACAATACAATACAAGAAACACCTAATTGTACTTTATTATTTAATGCCGAAATTTGTGTTCTTTTGTAAACGTAAAATATGAAACACTTCTTAAAAATTAGGGGAGAATTAAAAAATGCTGTCAAGTCACATGTAACACATTTTTTAGAAAAGAAAACGCCATTAGCTTAGCGTTACCGATATGCGACTAAAGTCGCATTTTTCCCCCTTTTTGGCTGCCGTGCCACTTTTTTGGCCGCTTTGTTTTAAATCCCCTTTTGTACCGTTGTAGTTTTTTGTGCCCTTTTTGCCCCTTTTTGAACCAAATTTTTTTTATCCCGGCAATATTATATTACTTATTATTAGGGAAACCAGAAATATGCTCTAAAAACGCGTTTTATGCGCATTAAATATGCAGTAAAAACTTGAAAATATGCCCCAAAAAATTCAAAAATATCTAATTTGAAAACAAAATTTTCCACAATTTAATAACAGTTCCAATTAATAAAAATAATCCCAAACACCATAGTATTTAAAGGAGAATTTACACTATTTGGAACCGAATATTATCTAGATATTAACATCCATATAAAATCTTTTGTCCTAAATAGATTTTAGGGACGGTCGCTCAATTATAAATTATTTATTAATGTAAACATTTCAAAGGAAGTTAAAGCTATTTATAGATGGGAGCTTTGGGCATATGTGAACCGATTTAAACAGAATTTAATTTACAGTAAAATATTTTTGAAGCGAATTTAATCTAAATACCAACATCATTAAGTGCCGGTTCACACACGTCAAGTTTGTCTCGTCTTGAGTTTTTAGGAGAGAAGGGAAAAGAGAAGGCCAATGATCAAGACTTGACGAGTCAAACTTGACGTGTGTGAACCAGCACTAAATGGTTTATGGACATTCTAATTTGGAAAGAAGTTTTTATTTACATAGACTTCGTCCTTAGTACAATTAAAAAGTGTATATACCGAATTTTATCAAATTGTCAAAAGGATTGCAAATTATGTGCTGCGCACAAGGTTAACGTGGACAGGCAACGAGCCAGACGGACGAATGGACATCGTTTTATCACTTTAAAAAGTCATTCTGAGTCGATATACAAAAATAATGGTCAAGATTTCTATTTTTAAATTTGCTCCTTTTTCCCCTTTTTGTGCCACTTTTTGAAAATTTTGAAAGGTAACGCTGATTTAGCACGCCAAATTCGTAGAATTAAGCAAACAATTTGTTGATTTTACGCCTGTCACCGTAATTATGTATGTAAGTATATTGATTCCTAAAAGTTATAAGCATTTAAAATTGAGATTTTTTTCAATATACATACATACATACATACATATGAACATATTTAATGTTGTCAGCTTTTTAAAAATACATACATATTAATTTTTGTATATAATTCAATTCAATTACAAAGGTGTGCAAAAGGAAATAGTGCCTCAGCGCCAGTTGGCATTGTTGAGGCTAGTTGGCAATACTTAATTCACATTAGTTATTATCCTTAGTAATATTATAATATATATAAAACTAAGAGAGAAAAAAAAATTATATAATTATATATAATATACATACATGCGTATATACAAACAAAGGTATATCAGAAGCAGTAGTTTTATAACATATCTTGAATATTTGATTTAAAAAATTATTTTAGCAATCTTTTGAAATTGGAAATAGTGGGACACATTTTAATAGATTGAGGTAAGTTGTTTAATTCTTTACTTCCAGAGTATTCAATACGTTGTTTTGTTGTTTCTGTACGGCAAAAAGCTACTTTTAATTGCAGACTATTGCGAGTATTGTATGAACTCTGATCCCTAACAACACATATTGTATGATGGCCTATGCTATAGAGACATTTGAATACATATAATAGAGTTTGTAACTTATAAGTTCCACATATTGGCAAAATAGACGGAAAATATTCAGTATATAAGGAATTTGTTGAATGTCTCATTGACAAGTTTGCAACAGCTTTTAATGATCTATTTTGAAGTCGCTGCAGGGAACGTATTTCAACACTCTTCTTGTGTGCATATTTTAGAGCTAAATAGTTAATATGACTTTGAATTAGACATTGGTAAATCAATTACTTCGTGTTTTGGTCAAATTTGTATTTAAACTTATATAATAGTCCAATAGCAGGAAATATTTTTGACTTTATGTGTCTTATATGTTGATCCCATGCAAGATTAGATTGTAAATTTAGTCCCAAATACTTAACTGAGGATATCTCCTGAATTTGTTTACCATCAATATATATACTGAAATTAGTGTTGAAACGGACATGTGGTCTAAATCGCATTAATTTAGTTTTTTCTGGATTAATAAAAAGTTTGTTTATCCTCATATACTCAATTATAAGAGATCCATCACGCTCCATGTAAGGTTTGACTGCGGTCTCATACCTATACGGATAAAAAAGAGATATGTCATCAGCATAGATAAACATCTTTCCCGTAAGCTCTAATTTTTGGATGTCGTTCATATACAATATAACAAAAAGTAGGGGTACGCTTCTCTGGGGCACTCCATACTTAACTTGCCCTAAGCTGCTCTTATGTTTATTGACCTGTACAAACTGCATCCTTTTTTCTAAGTTTGACTGAAATAGCAGCAGATCATCATTTCCACGAACTCCATAATATTGAAGTTTTTGAATCAAGATCCTGTGGTCAATCATATCAAAGGCTTTCGATAAGTCAAAGAAAATTCCAGTAACTCCACTATTACCTTCATCTAGCATTTTACATATGCAATTTTGGACACTTATTAAGCTTCCTCTGTACCACATCCTTTCCGAAAGCCATACTGACAGTCATTAAGAAAATAGTTTTGTTCAAAATACTCTGATAGTTGGCAATGTATTATTTTTTCAAAAATGTTATTTATTATTGGTAGTACCGATATTGGACGAAATTGATCAATCATAGTACAATTTATGCTTTTTGGTATTGCTATTACTTTATGTATTTTAAAAACATCGGGATACGTTTTTGTAGCTATAATATTATTAAAAATATTAACCATATGAGGCGCAATAATTCTGTTGCAATTTTTCAATACTTTAGGCGATATGTTATCATGTCCACAGCTTTTATTAGGCGATAGACTTAGTATAGCATTTTCAACTTCGTTGAAAGTTGTACAATTAAACGAAAAAAGATTATTACAACGACGTAAAGTTTTTAGAGAATTACAGTTATCTTCTGGATTTTCAATAATTGCCTGCTTCAAATCTCGTACTGATGTTAGAAAATATATGTTCAAAGTTGTAGCCTTCATAGCATCATCTAGAATAGTATTACCATCGCAGTCTATTATATTAATTTCTTTTTTAGAATTTCTGCCAAGGTTGTCGTTAAGAAACTTTCAGGCCTTTCTAGGATCATTCTGTAAGTTTGTCAAATTATTGGCGTAGTAGTTATTAAGGGAATCCTTATGTGCTTTTTTAACAACTTTGCTTATCCTCTTAAGTTGATTTTTAATACACTCATTTTCAGGATATAATTTCCTCAGTTTTAACAAATTTTTCTTATAAGCAATTATTTTATACAAGTTACCATTAATCCAAGGTGTTATTTTAATAAGATATCCTTATTCTTCAAAACATTTGAATCTTCTATTGCATTTCTTAAACATGTTAATAAATTATTTGTGTCAACTGACGGATCATGAGAATATATTAGTGACGCTAGCTGCTCTCGTACACAAATACTTAACTTTCCAGAATCACAAATCGAATAACTTTTTTGTACCACGTCACATATGTATTTGAAAACCTATATCAATGGAGCAATGTATTATATTGTGATCAGACAACTTACATTCAATTACATCAACGGCTATAGGTTTTGTTATATTAGTGTAAACGTGATCAAGACATGTGCCACTTTTGGGACGTGTAACTAATTTATGGCAATTATCAAAATCATAATTAAACAAAAGATTAAGCACATCACTGAATAAATTTTCCTCTAAGGCATCAATGTTTGCATTACCAATCAGAATGCTAACGCACCTGCCGTGATCAGATAGTGAATTCTCCAAAAAATTCATAAAGTGCAATGGATCACATTTTTGGGATTTATAAAATGAAATAATATTTATGGGTTTCCTGTCTATCTTAATATGATACAATCTTAAAACTATAGAGTCTATGAATCCTTCGCTAAAACACAGAACCTCTCCAAAATTCAAGTTGTCGCGCATATATAATGATGTTCCACCGTAGCCGTCAGATCGACAAGAGTTGTTGCTGTCACACGCACATGGCATAGATAAGTGAAACGAGACGGAATAAATGGGTTTTTATGAACCCTGCAAATAATATTGGACCACCTAATCCAATTTGATTAAATGGACTACTCCATGGACTGGTCCGATGTAATGCAAGCATGTACCATGTTATGGTTAAAAAGTGTTTGTAGTGAGACGACATGTTTTCGTTTTAAAACGAAGTTAAAACTAATCCTCTTGTGTATACAATGGTGTAGTTTTAAGACTACTCCTTTGCAATCCAAAGCTCGGTTTTATGGTCCTGCCCTAGGACATCGTAATGTTAAATAGACTATGTTTTTCCCATACATTTGGGTTACTTTTGGAGTAGTCCTTTGGGTCTACATTTTACACGCGTGTTTGAACTAGTCCTATTATTTGCAGGAAATGCATGTCAGTATTGATTAATATGTTGTGCTGAAAAGAAAGAGTGAAACAACCAATCAATACATGTATATACATATGTATGTATTTATAGCGTTTGCTTAAGATACACCCTCCAGATAACGAGACTAGTCCATTCATGCATGTAAAGAGTAGTCCATAAAGGAGTAAGAGTACTTCAAAGGTAACCCAAATGTATTGAAAAAACATGGTCTATTTAACATAACGATGTCCTAGGGCTGGACCATGTAACCCAGTTTAGCATTACAACGGAGTAGTCTTAAAACAAGTCCACGTTCATACATACTCTAGTGGACTAATTTTGAAACTACTCCATGGTATACTCCAGAGGATTAGTTTTAACTTCGTTTAAAAACGAAGACATGTCGTTTCACTACAAACTCTTTTTAAGAATGAAATGGTCCATGCTTGCATAACATTGGACCATTCCAGGGAGTAGTCCATTTCATCAATATAGATCACGTAGTCTAATACTATCTACAGGGCATGGCCACAACATGTTTTTTACATCT
This sequence comes from Pollenia labialis, assembly GCA_949318255.1. Taxonomy (NCBI): domain Eukaryota; kingdom Metazoa; phylum Arthropoda; class Insecta; order Diptera; family Polleniidae; genus Pollenia; species Pollenia labialis. The sequence continues at coordinate 114,095,756 of OX439141.1, forward strand.
GACTTGTCAACTTTTCAGGTCACATGTTATTGTGCATGTGTGTCAAAATTGCTGTTTAACAATAATTTTTTGATATTCGATTAAAAACGTACAAGTAATTTGCCCCTCGTGGTCATAGTTTGAAAAAAATACATATGTAGCTACAGTTTCCAAATAAATAAAGACCTATATATTTTTTAAATTTCATTAAAATCTATTACGTACTTTTCGCTTATAGTCCACTACTATAGTTGCACAACTTTTGTGGACTATAAGCGAATTTGGACTATAACCGATTTTTTTTATAAGCCATTTAATGGCTTATAAGTGTATAATCCACGTTTTGGACTTTATTAAATTATTTTCTTCAATAAAACTGCTCTTTTTTAAATAAAACAAAAGTTTATTTAAAACATAACCAAATTTTGATTAAATTTAAATAAATAGTTAAAACAAAAAATAATACAATAAAAACAAAAATGGTCAGATGAAGACACCATGTTATGAAATATAAATTGCGAAATTTGGTATTTATAATAGTTACCAGAAATGTAAATAAAAACATGTTACAAGTTGATTAAAAAAATATTAAAAACAGAGTGGACTATAAGCGAACATTTTTGCATAAAGAATTATATTCGTATGCTAAGAAAATGTGGCTTTTAAACGAAAATGGACTACATGCGAAATGGACCTTAAGACAAATAATTTGTATGAAATTCGAAAAAATCTGCATGTGAATATGACAGTTGTGGCTTATATCCGTTTTTGGCCTTTAAGCGGAATGGACTATAAGCGAAAAGTACTGTATATAGTTTCGGAGAGGTAGAAATCGCCCCCAGCCGCCCCTCGTAGCCATATTTTAAAAACAAACACATAGATACTGTGTCCAAATAAATAGACATCTATCTATGTTTTAAATTTCATTAAAATCTGTCAGATAGTTTTGAAGAGGCAGAAATTGCCCCTATCTTTGCTCTTGATCATTTTTTTTTAAATACATAGCTTATGTGTCTATATAAATATGGATCTATCTACATATGTTTTAAATTTCATTAAAATCTGTTACGATATCTTCGGAGAGCAGAAATTGCCCCTTCCCACCTGTAGTGGTCCTATTTTTATAAAAATGCAAAGCTCATGTGTAGTTTTACATTGGTGCTGCTGATGTTACGGACAAATTTATTTTATGTATCATAAAAAATATGTAAATAGTCCCATTATGGAATAAGCAGGTGACATCGTTATGGCAACAAATACAACATTACAACAAAAATGGAAATTATATCGCCGTTTACGTCAAAAAATACTTTAAACAAAAATCAAAGCGTGCCGCTGAACTTTATGAAATAATACTGAAGGTATTTTTTTTAACATGGATATTTTATATGTATGGCAGATAACCAAAACACATTCATGGGTATATAAATAATATCTGCATAATATCCCTGCAAATATTATTGCACCTGATCCAATTTGATTAAATGGACTACTCCATGGACTAGTCCGATGTAATGCAAGCATGGACCATGTCATTGTTTGTAGTGAGACGACATGTCTTCGTTTTTTAACGACATGTTTTCTTTTTTTAACGAAGTTACAACTAATCCTCTTGTGTATACAATGGAGTAGTTTTAAAACTACTCCTTTGTAATCCAATGCTAGGTTATATGGTCCTGCCCTAGGACATCGTAATGTTAAATATACCATGTTTTCCCATACGTTTGGGTTACTTTTGGAGTAGTAATATTTGCAGGGATGAAGGTTAGGTTAGGTTAGGTTCCATGGGCAGCCATCAAAAGACAGCTCACTTGGGTCCTTTATTGGTCCCTTTGTGATACCCTGCGCCAATGCCCATCCCTTAGAGCAGTTACTCAGATGGCGTCACTGCAAAGTCCAACCACCTCGTCTTCCTGAAGAGAAGGAGCGATTTCAGTTCTATCCCAGATAGATCCTCCAAACAGGCAAATACCGGTTCCCCCAGGCATTCCTCCCTAATACCCCGCAGTCCAGGGCAATGACAGAGAAAGTGGAACACAGTCTCCTCTTCCTCCTCGTTCTGACAACTACTACAGTACTCGTTAAATTCCAGACCCATTCTTCCAGCATGAGTCCCCACCGGCCAGTGTCCAGTTACAACCGATATCACCGTCCTAATCTGGTCCCTGCTGAACCCAAGTAGATAGCTAGTTCTCCGTCCATCATATCCAGGCCAAAGGATCCTGGATATCGAGCAGGTGGATTCACAGGTCCACCTCGCCTGCGCAACTCTATATGACTCGCGCCCTATAAGTGATTTACACACAGTGATTTGTCCACAAATCTGCATATGCCAGCGTCGATCCCAAGACTCCTCATGGACGTCACGATAGAGTCCGGGTTGACATTGTTGAAGGTCCCCTCAATGTCGAGAAAGGCCACAAGTGTGTACTCCCTAAATTCGAGCGATCCCTCAATGGTTCCGACCAGAGAGTGGAGAGCCGTCTCAACAGACCTGCCCCTTGTGTAGGCATGTTGAGAGGCATAGAGTAAGCCCCTTGGGATGGTCATCCTCAAGTGTATATCGATAACCCTCTCAAGAGTCTTAAGAAGAAAGGATGCAAGACTAATCGGTCTGTAGTCCTTCGGCTCGGTGTGAGAAGCCTTACCCCCTTTGGGTATAAAGACCACCCTGCACAGGGTCCATTTCACGGGAAGATACGAAAATCTAGCGCATCCCTTGTATATGGCCAACAACCAGGGTATTATCAGGGTCGAATTCCTCTGCAGGTCCGATTTCCGGACATACGTCGGGACAACCGGGCTCGAGGCCATTACCTTACGTAAACGGTTCGTCTCAGAGGATCCTTCAACGCCGCTACAGAAGTTCCTTCAAGCAATCCTTTTCGCCGATCTAACCAGGTTTCTAAACCTATTCAATGATGACTTATAGTCCGCCCAATTTCCATGGCGCTTTGCCACATTGAACAACCTACGACAGTCAATGAACAGGGATGAATGTATTTTTGATTACTGAATGTGGTTGCGTGAAATATTTCCGTGCATAACTATTATAAGTAATAAACAGGAAAACCAAAAATATGCAATTGCATGTTATTCCTTGTGCTACCAATGAACGCAGAAAAAATATATCGATTTGTTGGTGCTAATTTTTGCATATTTTACCGTTTGCAGCATTTTTTGCATAAATTAGTTAAAAGAGCTTTTATACAGCATTTTTAAAGTTTTTAACGCTTATTTTGCCTTTTTGAGGCATATTTTGATACATTTTTTTAGATGCCTGCAAGAGCTTCCGCAGCAAAAAAAATTTTTCTTTGCGAAATTTTGGCCGTCTGGCTGGTTGCCATGTTAATTCTGAGCGCAAAGTGCAAGTTGCAATCTTGTAGATGATAATTTGAGAAAATTTGGTAAACACATTTTAACTGTACTAAGAGCGAAGTCTAAGTAAATGGTGAGAATCGGTCTAAAACTTTACATATTCCCTATTTGTGTCCGTAGACCATCATATTATGTTACTACATATTTAGATTAAATTTTACAAAATTTAAACAAAAAACGATAACATTGTTTTTTCTAGTGATTACACTAAAATAATCGAAAGATGTTGAATGAAACAACCTGAGATAGGAACATCTTTTAAAGATGAAGAAAGATGTTGATTTTTAGCCCTGTACAAATCTTATGTAAGATGTGAGCAAGTGTAAAAAGCCTATTATGGGAAAATTCCAACATCTTCGCAAATTGATGTTAAATGTTGACAAGCGTGAAAAGGCTATAACTCGACAAATAAACATCATAGAAAAAAATATTTCGCACACTAATTCTTATCTACTAGAACTATAGTTATGCCAAATATAAAGGAATTCCAGCAAATTTTTTTTATTGGATTGTCCGCTTCACAAATAATGCCCTATATTATAGTTGGACCTTAAGGCTAATAGAAAAATAAGTTTTTAGATTTTTAGTTACAAAACACAAAAAAAAAAATACGCTTAGCTCTTTTGTAATCGGTAAATGGTGTTCAAAAAAATCGCTTAAACTTCATTTTTACACAAAATGATATTTGACTTGCAATTATTAACAAAAAGAAATTCAAAGAAAAAAATTTACGTTAAAATGGTATTCCCGCGTCATTGTTTAGTGTGGAGTTGATTTTATGAGTATGTACTTTTCAATTTGTCAATGCCATAAAAAGTTGCAAAATATTTATCCTTTTACTCTGATCATCTTGCACTTACTTAGACCCTGATAATATTGCATCGTTTGTGCGCAATAATTGTCTATGTGGTTGCTGTTATGTTTTTGCACTTTTGCTTTTTCGCAGGAGTGCCACTTTTGACGGGAATACCTTTATTGTTTTCAAGTGAAAAAAGTTGTTAAAAAATTAAACACTTTTTTTTTAATCAATTTAAGTCAATTTTATTATGTATCCTAGTAAAAATCGGAAAAAGGCATATTTTCAATTGATATTAAAGACTTGTAAGTCTGCACACTAATTAAAAAGACATTTATTATTTTACATTTTTATTTATTTAAAATAATATTTAGAAAACAAAAGCTTTTTTTTTAATGACTAAAAACAATTTTCGTTTCAATGGAGGTATTAATATTCAAAAATGAGAGAACAAATGTTTAAATTATTGATCTACATTTCATGATATAAACGCCTTTGTCATTTAACTCCATTTACCTTTGTTTCGGAACTGACGACTGTCGGTCCCTTTATATCGTTAATAAAACTGTCAACTCTTGCATTTCTAAGCAAGGGAGGCTTATTAAAAAAATACTTTTGTATAAAAGTCCAAACATTCAACGATTCGTGAGAAAAACTTATATCGAAAAATAAATATAAATTAAAGCATAAAATCAATGAATCCTTATAATTATCACAACTAAATCCAGTTGAATCTAATATAACGGAAAAATGGCTATAAGTTTTATTATGGCCAACAACTGCTATATATGGTTTAGCTTGTATGTTATTTTCGGTGCAATAGTTTTTGCGATCAATAACAACTTTTTTTAGGATAGATAAATCGCCAACCTCTACGGTAAACTTACGCTGTGCATCTTCTAAACTTTCTAACTTGTTGTTAGTTTTGAGAACGACATGTAATAGTTCTAAAACTTTAATTGCAGCATAATCTGTAAAAAAAAAAATATATTTCAATAAGAATAAAAATAAAAGAAGTTCGAATTTTATGGATTATTACCGGGTAATGAACTCAAATTATCCATGGCTATAAGTTGATCATATAATTCTTTGGATTTTTGATGCCTGATGCGTTTTGAAAAGTATTTCGGAAAACTTCTTAAAAATTCATCCCATAAAGTTTCATTAAATTTTAAACTTGGATAAAGGGTTTCTAAATCCGATTCAATCTGGAAAAAAAGAAAATTTTTACATTATATTTGAAATTTTTTTTTACACTACACCGTCTGTCTGCGTCAATGTTAAGCTTTAAAAAAAGGTACAGGTCTCAATAAAAATTATGGAAATATAATTTTTTCGGCCTAAAGTTATTGATATTTAGAATATAGTTATGCGTGTTAAAACGATTTTCGAAAAAGTGACCTATGTATATATGCAAAGTGACCTATGTATATATGCAAAGTGTCTAGGATAAATTAAATTAATCTACAATAAAAATAATTAGAATTATGTAGATGTATCACACTTGAATATAAAGAGAGTATAAATCAACTTTTTATTTTTGCACTTTTAAAAAAAAAACATTCACGTAATATTTACTATATTTTACTGCCTAATTCACGATGTCACTCGAACGTTCGCACAAATAACATATGTATGTATACTAAAACAAAAACTATTGTGGCAACGCTATGTCTGAATAAACGTGTGTTAAAATCAGCTATCGAATTTTTTATAATATAACTTTAACGATTAACTTTTTCATATTATTTAAACGTTTAAACATTTCAACTATTCGGTTAACTCAACATATTGGATAAATACGGACCGTCTTATTTTTTTCCGATCAAATTGATGCTGTGCTTTTTGTAAACTCACTGTATACATACTAAAAGAAGGCAATTTTAGTTTGTTGCTGCTGTTGCTTTGTTTTTTTTTGCTGTTGGGAATTCCAGTATGCCGTCTGCTGCCAAAACTTTAAGTGTGGGTCATGTAATGATCCCATCCCAAAGACTCAGGGAAGTATAAACTGTAACAATTGTGGGTTATGGCACCATCTCTCTTGCGCTAATGTTTCTGAAAACATGTAGCCCTATTAAAGGAGATGAAAGGTACTTTTTCTGTTCTGATTGTCAGAGTGGTTCTGGAAATTCTATTCGTGATGATGTTCATGCCTTGAAAACCGCTTTGGATGATTTTATTAGAACAAATCAAGATGACAAGGATTCCTACAGGAATTCTTTTACTCAAATTCTTGGTGAATTTAAGAGTGAAGTTTCTTCTTGTTGATATTGCCGCTTGCAGCAAGCGTATAAATAACGTAGATTTGTCGACTAATTTAAAAATTAATGCCTTAGAGCGAGAAAATAATATCCTTCATCGTGCCAATGGGTCTTGACAACCTTACATCAACTATAATATCCTTATGCTCGTTTAATAGCATTGATATCTCTGAACGTGACATCAATCAAGCGTTTTATATGAACAATAAAAAGCTTATTCTTGTTAAGTTTAAGAATGTGTCTATACATGATCACCTAGGTTAGGTTAGGTTCCAAGGACAGCCGTGATCAAGCACAGCTCACGCGGGTCCATTAATTAGTTCCCGTTGTGTTACCATGTCACACCGTCTCCCATGGGCCCTTTGTTATCTGGCTGCTAGTATTCCCATGCAGCCATCCGGTCGATTCAATAAAGCAGTGGATACTGTTTACATCAACATCAGAGACACAAGTTTTGTCCCTAAGGGCTCTTCGACCAAACATTTCGAGCCTTAAATCTCCGAATGCCGGGCAATTACAGAGAAGATGTTCCGTTGACTTTTCCTCATCCTCTACGCCGCAACTTCTACACAAGTCATTATAAGGGAGCCCCAGCCTCTGGGCGTGCCTGAAGGAAACCTGGGTACATGTGTCTCCAATTCACCAGTTTTGTCGACTATTATGGTGCCTTTTTGGCGACATTGTCAACTAATAGTCTACACTTTTTACTTTTCCTTTGTAAGGTATAATAAATTTTTTATAGCTACGAAGCTTTGATTTTTTTATAGTTTAATTTAGTTTTGTTGAAAATACACGTATCTGACGAAATATTGAAGTTTTTATAAAAAATAGTGAAAAAGTGAATTAAAAGGTAAATAAACTTATATGTATGTAATTAAAAAAAAATAAACAATGAGCAAAAGAAATTGTAAGACTTGGGATAAAGCAAACAATTTTGTATAAAAATAAAAAAAAATGAAAGAAATAGTGAAAGTTCTAACTTTAGACATTCTGGGAGCCTGTTAAAGAATTTTACGAGCCTGTTGAAGATTTTGAAGACTTGTCTGCTAGACAATTAAATTAAATGGTTTATTGAAACAGCACCTTCCAGAACATTTTTGGAAAAGGTGCTGGCTGGCTATACTACAGGAGAAAAGCCTGGATGTTCCGATTTCAGCTGGACAAAATTCATAAAGTTTCAACAAATTTACTTTTAGGCGAAATAGAAACATTTTTAATGAAGGAAATGTTATGGTAACTAAACTATAGTATTTATTCAGTTCACATGGTAACCCTTAAATGTATTAATATTATAAGTAACCATAAGTTCTACTATAAGCAATTATACATACTTGTTTTATTATAATAGAGACACTCATAAAATAAAGGTGTTTTGATTAACATAATAGGAAATTCAGTAAAAATTTTTATGTTTACCGTTTGATACTAATTTTGTAATAATTCCAATTCTACACGCCTGCCTTCCAGAACTATGTCGAACAATAATGTCCAACAAACACTCCAAACTAAAGCATTTTCCTCAACAAGGTAATTTTTATATATAACCATTATATACTGTACTGATAACAAAAATGTTTTCTTTTTTTTCAAGTTAATCCAGTTTCAGCGCATCTTCTGACAAAACATTGAGAGCAGCTTTTTAACGACAGAAACAAACCAGCCCAAGCAAGGCCAAAAATAAGGAACAACATGAAAATGAAGACGGCTCTTTTGACAAAGAAGAATAGTTTTCTTATTAATTCAAAATTCTGAAAGCCTTGGAGAAAATGAGCTTCTTTAATTTAAAACAAAATAATTTGTGACACGTTTAAGTTATTAATATGTTATGTTTATTAGTTAATAAAACCCCTTTAAACCAAACCCACACAAAAGACTGTAACGCTGAACTTGTACCTTTTTACTTTTTAGAAACTTACATAATTATTTTTTTAATAAAATATCTAATATTATTAAAATAACTGTACTTGTTTGAACTTCTACTCCTCCTAATGGTTATATACCATTTCCAATTGTATTTTAAAATTGTGCAAATGGATTTTTAACTTGTCCTAATTTGTTGCACACAATTTTTTAAAATAAATTTGGAAAATTATCAAAATAATTTTTGTGGGAATACAAAATTTAATTTAAATGATTTTTTTTATTCGTGCTTAATTCCCAGTTTTTATTATTTGATAAAAACACTGAAATTTATTGTTGATGGGATAAGCTATTCCTATGCGCATTTCACTGGTTGCCTAGGCCAGATCATCAGGAAACTTCATCCATAAAGATTTTAGAAAAACTAAAGATATTGTACCAAATAAAACTGTTAAGCGTATAAGAATTACAGAAACAGTTCTATTTGTAACAATATCAAAGTTAAAACAAAATCATCAACAATAAACAGTGAGTTTATCTCTCCTTACATTCCCCACAATAAAACTGTTTCTGTAATTCTTATACGCTTAAGTTTAAGGTAGTTTGGACTACTTCTGAGGTGGGTAGATGTGAATCGATCTGTATTGAATTAACAAGTTGCAATATGAAGGTTCTTTTTGGTGCGGTTTACTTACCTAATGCTGACCTGATAACGTTTTAAAGATTACACTACGATTTATTTCTTAAATTTTCTAATATTATCGTTGTTGGAGACTTCAACTGAAATTTGTTCATACCTATGAAAGCTGATCTCATGACATCGTTATGTACTTGGTGCAAGCTGTCTATATTTCATAATTCAAAACCTACTTATTTTGATATTAGCCATGGTTCGACATCCCTATTAGATTTTTGGATATTTAGTAATTCTTCGATGGTTAGCTTTTCTGACCAGGTGCAGGTTCCTTCTGTGTCACATTATGCTCTCATTTTTGCCACATTTCATATTAACTTTGATAGGGTCATAGAATATATTGAGTTTAGAGATTTAAATAGAATTGACTGGAATGGCTTTACATTAGAGTTTTTTTTTTAAATAAATTCTTTTAAAAAATTGGGGGCAATGAATGGCTATGTTGAAATTAAAAAAAAAATTTATTAATTTTAATGGTTGAAGGAGCCCTTCTGATGTGCAAAATTTGGTGTTTTCATTTTTAAAGTGTCGAAAACACAATTGGTCCCAGAAAGAGGGAATGCATAGTATGTATATACAAAATTAGGTTTAAGTTCTGTAGCACTTTTTTTAATAAAAAAAATATCACATTTTTGTTTAATGCAAGAACACTGCGTAAGAATTTTGTATTGTCCGGTTTTCTTTAAATAATAACTGCCTTATTTATAAAAAACAAAACATGTTAATAAAGGGTTTATGAAACAGATTTTGTATGAAAATCCAATTTATAAACTCTTTATTAACCTGTTTTATTTTTTATAAATTAGGCCGTAAATATATATTTTATTTTCCAATAATAATTGCATAAAATTTCACGCCCAAAGTCCAAAAGTAACTATTAGGCAAAAGATTTTTTAAATTGGCCATACGGTTCTGTATAAAATGAAACAAGTCAATAAAAGAATAGAAATTTTTATATATTTTATGCTATCAAATTTGTCATATGTTGAAAAGCTTGCATACGATTTTCAACAAATAACATACATATATACATACGTAAAAAATTTGTTGAAAAGTTAATATATGGTGTCTATACGATATGCTATAATTGTGAACAAACATTTGCTAAACCCGTTAATAATAACTGTCATATGTGAGTAAGCATACGTTTGTTGAAAAAATTTATGGTGTTTTCTTTTCTACAAAAAAAATACCACATTTTAAAAGGTGCATATATGTATAAAATGTCTTGCAGAACATGTAATACTGCAATTTTTTATTTGACGAGAACAAAACACAAAATTGGATAGCCCTGTTTTTAACAGCTAACAAAAAGTTTGTTCTTCAATATATAAAAAAAATATGTATGTACATAAATCAAAAAGTGTGTTCGTCAAAAAATAAAAAAAAATATACATAAACCTTAATTTGTTAAAAGATTGATATTAAATAAATAAATAAATGAACAAAATAAATGACGATATTCCAATTTCTTTAGTTTGTTTCTCATAAAATATGTAAAAAAGAAAATACCTTTGCCAGATTGCCGATTGTTTAACACCAAGTTTTTACGATTTCTTGATTTCACGTTTTTTTTCAAAAATAATTTTATAACACCGAATTCATTTAAATTTTTTTCCACTGACAACCTACCATTAACAATGTAATGCTTTCTTTTGTTTTTAATATTAAATAATAGAAAAAATAACTATTAAAGCTTAAAATTTTTACTGTCCTGATAAGAGGCGATTTTTTTCCAACTTCGTCGGGTAGCCCCATATATAAACAGAAGCCATCTCTTTACAGGGCATTATCAACACTCTCTTCTTATACGGGCCGTAAAGTGGTGTGAGTGAGAGCAAAGCATTTTTAACGAAACGAACACCAAACTGCATTTTTTAAAATTTTTTGTAGAAAAGAAAACACCATTAGTATCTTATTAAATTATTTCCACCTCTATTCGTTTAAATTTACGATCTATTTAATCATATAATAGATACAGTTTTATAATGTGGCCGGCATGTATAGAAGTCTTTGAGACTCCTCGTCAACAGTTAATCAATTCTACTGTCAAATCTTGTCCAAATTTGCTCTCTCATAAACTCTCATTTACAAATTTTTTTTTTTTAAATTTACAACACTGTTGCTTTTTATATTTTCCGCTTCAGAAAAACATTACATACTTACATATTCTGTATAATTTTGCTGCTTGCAAAATGGATATTCATCAAAGTACAATTTCCAATTACTAAAATAACCTGTTTGTAATTGATGACGTCTAAATGCAAACGATTCTTTCCATTTTTCCAATAACTCCTTTTCATTAGTTATTTTTTTCATTTGAGAACATATTGTCTGCATATCAGTCCAATCGGATCTAACAACTGAATCGTCTGTATCACTTATTGATGGATCGATTTTTAATAAATCTGGACGTGAAATTAAGGAAAATGATTTGCATATTGAACGTTTACGGACTTGGTAAAGTTCCCAAATTATTCCTTTAGGAGATTGTGTTGTATTATCTTGTATAAAATAAGTTTCCTTTAAATAAAAAATATTTTAGGTTTAAAAAGTAGTGGTCATATATCAAAATAAACGCACCAAAGATTCTGTAGGAAATAGTTGCACCAATTCTTCGGCAATTTCTTTACAGCGTTCTGGTGTTATAGACAGATCTTTACGTATATAATAATCAACAATATGATGTACAAGATCCTTCTGTTGATTTGGTGTTATGTGGTTGCTCTTCTCATATTTATCAAATACATTTTGACCAAATGGAGATTTTGAAAGAATTTCTTTAACATTTATTTCTGAATCCTAAAAATGTACAAACATTATATTTATTATATAAATTGATTAATATTAAATAAAGCTCCACGGTGTACAACTCAACTCAGTTGGATTGAAATTAAAGCAACTGCCAGTGATGATATATGAATTTTTAATGTTTTTGTTAACCGCACTTTGAGTTGCAAACCTTAATACAAAAACTCCAAAATTTTAACTGAACTAGAGTTGATTTGTAAGCCGTAATAAGGGGATAAATTAATTAAGATTAAAACAAGTGCAACATACCAATTTTCTTTTCTTTGGCTGAGATAAAATCTCAAGTGGACGATTTGAAAGCGCAACTGTATTTGAGACTTTAAAAAACTATAAAACAAACCTCGTAATAAATAAAATTCATAAAATTTAGAGGATTTATTAAAATTTTAAAATAACTACCTTTTGTGGATTACTGACTTTTTTGTTTGAAATTTCATTAGGTATAATAATTTCATCGTTACTGAGATTTGGTTCTAATTTAACATTTCTTAAAGGGAATGTTGATATGGGAAATTTATTATTTGGCATTGAATTATACCTGTTAGTCTAAAGTAAAAAAAAAACGAATCAGTAAAATTTTATTAAATCAAATATGTTTACTATGAAATAAATTTTACCTCTTGATAAGATGCTTTAAATTCTTGGAGAGTTGTGTTTATGGCTTGTTGTACGGCATTTGTAAGGCACTAAATAAATTAATTTGATTAAAAAAATTAGGAATAAGCAATAAGTACCACCTACATTCGCTAAACTTGTAATCTCTGGTTCAAGCAGTATTTGATTAATGGAAGAGTTCAATTGAGACTGTTAAAAAAAGGAAAAGAAATTTTTTTTATAATTTTGGCATAAAATATTTTTTTTTAATTGTCTGTAATATGAAGTAAACATTAATGTTACCTTCAGTCGTAAAAGAGCTGAGTACAATTTAAACAATTTTTAAGGAGGAAGAAAAAACTTTCTTAAGGCTTAGTTCTCAATAAATAATATTTAGTTACAAAATTTTATATTAATTATTTTCTTTGACATTAATGGACTTGCCACTTTAACGTACCATGCAAAACAACAAATAAACCCAATAAATCTGTTCATTTTTTTTTTTCAAAATATGTATTTTTGTTTACTATATTGCACTGCAACAAATGTAGCTCCTTTACTACCGAAGGTACCAATATACCTTAATAGAAAGAAAACTTATAATAATATTAAACTTTACTTTAAAATTATTTACTTCTAATAAAAAATAATTTTTTTTTTTTTTTTTTTTCAAATAAACTTATTAAATTGTTTCCGTTTTAATTTTACATTGTTACTTGCTGTTGGCTCATAATTTTCATTCTTATCCTGCCATTCTTTTAAACGATGCTCAAATATAATTTTTGTACTTAAACGAGTACCATTAAATAATTCATCAATATGTCGTGTTTGCATGTATTTTAAGGCATGAGCGGTAATACATCTGGCTGGAAGAACATACAAAATAAATTCAGTTTTAAAAAATTTTTAAATTCAATTTAATACAAACATTTTAAAAATAAATATAATTCGTCAAAAAGTCCAATTTTTAAAAGGATTTGTTTAAGTGGATCATCAACAGGTGTTTGCTTTCTACTCATATTTATTTTAGCACTAGATGGTTCTTGCAATTTGACATCGTCACCTAAAATTTCAATATTTGCCTCAAAGGAATTTTGGGATACATCACCAGTATCTTCTTCATCTGATTTATAACGTTTATTCCTGGTTGTGTTTCTTCTACTGCGGCGGCAACTGAAATTGTGTAGAATACATTAGGTAATTTATTAAAATATACCAATTGGTTAGACTTTTTTAAGTGCTTTTAAGTTTAAAGTTTTATGTGCTGTTTCCAGGTGACAAACAATTGATTGTGTGTAGAAAATTTATATGAAAATCACGGTTTTTTGAGTGCTTCTCATATAAATTTTACTACACAGTCAATTGCTTGTCACCTGGAAACACATTAAAGTTTAAGCTAAAATAAAACGTAAAGCTTTCGCATACTAAAATAATTCATATTTTGTTGTTAACAAACCTTCTGTTCGTTTCTTGTCTTGAATCATTGGCTTCATTTGTTTTATCCAATGTACAATTTCCTAAAAAAAGCAATTTTATAAATAAAGTTTATTTTTCTATTCATTGAAACACAAAAGTAGCATAAAGGTATAAAAAAATTTTAAAAATTAGGAATGGTTGGAGTAGGAGGGCTGTACTCAACTGAGTACAGCGGCGGGATATAGGTTTTTTAGTATTTTTATATAATAAAAAGACAGCTTAAACAAATTAATATATGTACATTTAAATAATAAAGTCGAATAAGAAAGAATTTATATTAATAAAAATAATTTTTCCAAGATAGCGCTAGTTTTTACACTGCACCTTCTTCCTTGATTTTTTTCAAATTATGAGTTAACATAAATACGTTTTCCCATGCCTTTAACATAAGCTGAGAAATAAGAAATATTGCTTTGTTATTCTGCCGACGTTATTGCCAACTTGCTGAGATATTTATCTTTAGTGTAGACCTGGTTTTACATACATAAGCTGAGCAATAAGAAATATTGCTCTGTTATTCCGCCGACGTTATTGCCAATTTGCTGAGATATTTATCTTTAGTGTAGACCTGGAGTAAATGCATCACTTGTAGAAACTTGGCATTACTCTCATATGTATGGCAAAAACTTTTAAATCATTTTATTTTTCTTTTTTGATGCTTTTTCTTGTTATTTATAAGTGCCCATTTAGACAGGGAAACATTTGGAAATGAAACATTTTGTTTGGCAGCAAATTACGGGTGGGGAAGAGAGAATGGTTTTTGTGTTCGGTACTCGGCGACACGCTTTGTTCTCATTTTGTTTGTTGACATTTACTTTGCTTGTTGAGAAAAAAAAACAACAACATTAACAGAATGTTTCCGGCAACATGTTCGTCTGTGTGACCGAGAATGAAAAAACAAAAGAGAATTCCAGATGTTTTCCTTCCAAATGTTCGCTCGTCTAAACTCGGACTAAGAAAACCTTTTTTTTTTTGTTCAAAATTTTCAATAAAATTTACCATCGCTATTGTTGATAACATTTTTAGTATTGTTTTATGTTCCCTTATAAAACTGTTTACATTTAGCTCGTGTTCAAAAATTCAAAATTTGCACAGCTGTTGTGCAGTAAAAAAGCATCAGCATCATAAGCGCAACTGGTGATCACGAATCATCAGCATTTTCGAACGTACCCATTCTGTCAATTATTTCATGCAAGCAACTCATTAATTAATATGAAGAAATTGTTTTACAAGATGTGTTGTTAAGATGAAGTTTATTAAAAGGCGGTTGTTACAGAGTTGTATATAAAATGTAAAATAGTAATAAAAATAAAGTGATGTCACCAAAAAGTTACATGTTCATATTTATGGCGCTTTTAAAGCGCAATTATATAAATATATTATCAACACCCCTTCTCAATATTATAAATATTGTTTAAAAATAGATTTATATAAACTCAAAAGTATTATTAGAAAATTAATAAAGCTATTAACATAAACCAATTAACTCTCGAAATTTACATATTTTAATTTTCTGTAAGGGCTTAGTTAGAATGTCAGCCAACATAGAATCCGTGGGGCAATAATCATATAAGACATCCTTCGATTTCCATAAGTCGCGAACAAAATAGTACTTTACATCAATATGCCTACTTCTGGGGCATATCTTTTCATCTTGAAGTATTTTTAGCCAGCTCTGGTTATCTTCAAAAATTATTGGATTTAGTATATCAATTTCAAATTCTTTAGCTGAATAATCCATAAAAGTTCTTGAGATGCCTCCGCAAGAGCCACGAACTCAGCTTCGGTAGAAGATAAAGTAACATTCGTTTGCTTTCGGCTGGCATAACTAATAACAGCATCACCAAGTTTGAAAACGAAACCGCTTGTAGATTTGCGACCATTTACGTCACCTGCCCAGTCAGCATCAGCAAAGCCTTTTAATTCTAAGTTAGACTTAGATTCGAAATCGCTGCTGGGCAAGAGTAGGGTCTGTGTCAGGACCTTGATAGGGATTATCACGGGCCACTGTATGATAGGCAGGATGGCGGTGAGAATGGGATCCGACTTATCGGATGTGTGCGGGTTGTGTGAGGACCCGGAGGAGCTGGAGACGGTTGAGCATATTCTGTGCCACTGTCCCAGGCTCCGGAATAGCAGGCTAAGGTGGCTGGGCAGTGGATTCCTGGGCGAGTTAGGGGACGTCTCGGGGTGTGGACTCGAGGGTCTTATAGGATTCGTAATGGGGATGACCTGGCTGCGCGAGAGGAGACGAGGCGCTGTCCGCGTGTAGTGTGAATTTTGGTTTGGTCTTTGCTTTATTTCTATATCTATTTTCTTATTCTCGGGCTGTCATTCTCTTTTTCATCTACCTTTTCCTTTTCACCTTATCTATCCTAATTAAGGCGTCGCAATGGACCATATTGGTCTCTGGGTGAAGGTGTGGAGGAAACTTTACACCTGCCTTTCTACCTACCTACCTACCTAGACCCAACGCATAATTTTAAATTTCCAGTTCCCTTAAGGTATTTAAGAACTCGTTTGACCTCTGTCCAATCATTTTCATTTGGGTTACTTGTTTTTCGAGATAAGATTGAAACGGCGACAGCAATATCCGGTCGAGTATTGTTTGAGACGTACAATAGTGATCCGATCACTTTTCGGTATAAATTGTTGTTTTCGAGTAGAATATTGGAATTTCCCTTTAAAGATCCGGGATCCATTGGCATAGATGAAATCTTTGCATCTTGAAGATCGAATTCATTAACAATATTGTTGATGTAACTCTCTCGAGATAAATAAAATAAACCATCAGTGAAGCTTACTTCAATGCCCAAGTAAATCCTTAAATCACCCAATTCTGTTATGTCAAAATGCAATTTGAGTATACGTACATCTTCGATCTCCTCATCGGTTTTAGAGGCTATAATAATGTCGTCCACATAAATTAAAATATATGTGATTGAATCGACACCACCTTTCACATACAAACAAGGCTCAGCCTTTCCCCTTCTGAATCCCGAATCAATTAATATCTGATTGATACGGAGATTCCAGCAACGAGCCGACTGTTTAATTCCATACAAGCTATGGTTCAATTTACAAACAAAACTTTCCTTTCCAGGCATAACAAACCCTTCAGGTTGTTTTAGATATATATCAGAATTTAACTCACGATAAAGGAACGCCGTCTTAACATCAACGTGACGCACTTTCATTTTCTTGTGACTTGCAATGGCTAATAAACTTCTGAATGTAGTCTGCTTTACAACCGGCGCAAAAATTTCGTCGTAGTTTTCACCGTATTTTTGGGAAAATCCCTTTGCGACCAATCTAGCTCTGTACATTTTTTCATTATCAATTGTTTGTTTAGTTTTAAAGACCCATTTGCAGCTAATCAGTTTACCATCACGAGGTAGTTCCATTAAATTCCATGTTTTGTTATCTTGCAGTGCTTTCATCTCTTCCTTCATAGCATTCAGCCATTGTTCGCTGTCCGATCTAGATAAAGCATCATCATAACTTACCGGATCATTTTTAACATAAACTTTGTATCCATACTTTTTCGGAGGAACGCCCTTGGTAGGTCTTGAAGAAGCTCTAGGAGCAACATCAACATCATCCGGTAACGTTTCCGAATCAGGTGACGACAAAAACTCCTCATCAGACTCAAACCCATGAAAATCGTCTGTGCTTATTTCATCAACATCTTGGTCTAATACCTCTGGTGGTTGAGACGAAACAATTTTGCAATCAATATTTAAGAGTGAAGCATAGACATTGTCATCATTAGGAACACTATCATCATTTGTTCGTGCATTCTCGTTTAAAATGACCTGGCTTGCCACACGAAAAACATTTAGGCACAAACTTTTTCTTGTATATTTTAAACGCAGCCTCACTTTCTTGCTCGCATCCAGATTTCGTTTTGAATTCTTGAAGTAATTTTTCCTTCACCAAATCAAGAGTGAGATCCGCTTCAGCACGCATTTCCAATGATGAAATTAAAGAGTTATACTCTTCCGGCAATGTACCCAGCAAAAACGCAACAGCCTTATGTTCTTTCATATTCTCACCCAAATCACGTAGACGATCCACAATTGATAAAAACTCATTGATATGGTCTTCCATGGTTTGACCACTAACCAACCTCTTCGATGACATTTGTCTTAGAAGACTCACTTTATTCGTCATATTAGACTTCTCGTGAAGTTTTTTCAATGTGTCCCAAAATTCCTTTGCAGTTTTTAGTTGCTTGATGAGTACCTTTAGGATTCCTCCACCGCAAGACCAATAGCAGCTCTTGCCTTACCATCACGTGTCAACCATTTACCATCCTGCACCACAGAAACAGCATCAACTACAACATCCCACAATTCTCTTTCCAGCAGCAACAACTCCATGTTGAATTTCCAAACATGGTAAATGGAACTTGACAATTTAGGGAATTGTGCGTACGATGTATTCATTTTTTAAATAATATTATCAAAAAAAAAAACTTTAATTAAAAAACCGATTTTAAATTAAACACGTGTGTAGGCCCATAACCTGTTGTTAAGATGAAGTTTATTAAGTAAGAGAAAAATAAAAGGATGATGAAATACATTTTATAGAAAAGGCGGTTGTTACAGAGTTGTAAATAAAATGTACAATAGTAATAAAAATAAAGTGATGTCACTAAAAAGTTACATGTTCATATTTATGGCGCTTTTAAAGTACAATTATATAAATATATTATCAACAAGATGTAGATTCAGTTTGATGTCTGGATATCTTTGCCTTCACGTGCGGCTAGACACAAACCATGGATATCTACAATTAATCAAAAGGGGAGAATGGACTATGCCAAACTGTTTGAAAATATCCAATTTACTTTCGTCTGTGAATAGTAGAAATCGCATTGCCTATTTTCAAACTGTTTGGCATAGTCCATTCTCCCCTTTTGATTAATTGTAGATATCCTTGGTTTGTGTCTAGCCACACGTGGATTATATCCAGCTTTATGTAAAGTTCTCCGAAGCGTTTTTGGGTGCACATCTTTGTCAAAATCTTGTTTTGTCTCTGCGGCAACCTGAGAAGTTGTTATTTTTGGATCACCTCCACTGTTGCCAATTTGACGGGTTTACCGCGATTCTAGCGGTTTTTACGTGTCCACTGGGGTAAAATTTCCGTTTTGGCGGTTAGCGGGATATCTAGCGGTTTTTTAATATCATTAGAAAATACAATTTTTGTTCCAGGCATTTGAAAATTACAAAATAAGAGATTTGTTTTCAATTAAAGTAATTAAGTGATAAGAAAAAATTGGTTTTTGTGGAAATTTAAGTTGTTTCCGCAATAAAAAATTTTACAGTTTTAAGCAGATTTTATAAATTTTCTTATAAGGAAGTTAAATTGCAATTTATAAACATAACCGCCTTATTTCAAGCGAAATATTTGTCCTGCCAAAAAAAAAGACGTAATAGAAAAAAACTGAGAACGGACTTGAATTTATTTAAAACAATTTTTACGGCAGACCAGTGTTATCAACTTTTATCGATCAATATATAATCTATAGTCAAAGCTAAAGTAAAAAGGGTGTTGTCTTCAGCAAAGCACTTAAGCAACCAAAAATTAAAAGTATTTTTTACTATCCCTCGGATAAAACTTCCATACGGTTGTCAAACCTAATTCCAAACAACGTACTGTAATTTGAGAATGTAAGAAATATTGTTTGTGAAGCTTAAAAAAAAACAAGAAAGCGCCATTTTACGCTTTTACCTAGGTTTATATAAGAATGTTGTTTAGTATAAGCAAGGTTGTAACTAGATATGCCAAAATTCTTCTATATTTTTTATTTAAGTTCACGGAAACACACCTTATTTCTAGTTTTCCTAAAAAGGTGAAAAATAATTTGAATTAATCGAAGCGAAGTGTTCGGAGCGAAACAAAAATTATCTTTTCGTTTGTAAGGATTGTAAACAGTTTTCAAGCATGAATGTTTAAAATAATGGCCAGCAAAAACTTTTAAAAATTGTAAACGTTATGAAGCAGTAGTGGCCATGTTATCCATATATACATATGTTTATTCAACCCTTTTTGAATTAATGTCCCTCAGAAAATAGTGTAAAATTTTAAATCGATTGTCTTGCAATTTCTTTCTTCTTTTCTTTTACAATTTTTTTTAAATCTTGGTCTACGGTCTAAAATTTTTAGCATCATTACCAAAACTAGATTAAGTGCACTTAACTCTAATGTCTGGATATATTTCAAGCAATACAAATCCATGAATTTTATATGAATATCCACACTCTGTACGTACGCGGGACTAAAAGAGTCAGTGAAATTAAAAACCTTACAATATAATTTTAATTGAAAAACATAATACACCTTTAAAAAAGCACCCTATATCTAGATTTGTATAAACATTTCACATAATATTTAGATTTTAGCGATATTTTTAAAACATTTTAAGCGAAATAAAAAATTTAGCGGATTCTAGCGGTTTTTGAAGCGCGATTTGACGGGAAGTCTTCATAAAAAGTTGGCAACAATGATCACCTCTTACTTCTCGTACGATTTGAGCACGTTCTCTCTCAGATAATTTGCGAGAACGTCCACAACGACTTGCATTTTCAAAGTTTGTTTCGCCTTTGAACCGATTTTCAACGGTCCGTATGGTAAAACGGCTACGATCCATTAATTCTCATATCTCAGCAAACGATTTGCCTTGGTTATGCAAATGTAAAATTATTCTCCGCTGAGATTCACATTGTTTAGGACACATTTCAAAAAGATAACAAACAAAATTAGTATTTTTTAAACTTCTTGCAACTTTTCAGTTACTTAATTCAAAAAAAGATTAATAAGAGAATATAACAACGTGTGCCAAATTTAAAATTGTTGCCGAATTATTAAAATTTAAATAAAGTTATAGACGCCTAAAAAAGTGTGTTATACTTTTGTCCATTATATTTTAGAACTTTTGTACTTTTTATCTGTCAAAGGACTAACTCATCTTTCTACACGAATAAAAAACTGCTATAATCTTAAAGTATACATCAGCCTGTAATAGATTAATAGTAATTTTAATATAAAAAATATTCATTCTGCTTTTAAATACAATCTTTTAATGCTACATGGCCAATTGTTTTGATAAGCATATACTTATGTACAGTATTACTGATAAGAAAACCAATCAGTTCTTTGTAAAATATCTTCTATAATATACGCAAGTAATAGGTTCAGATTACTAAAAAAACATCTTGCCCTCTTCGTGTTTGTGCTAGTCGTAGAAGAGCACCTTTGTAACTAACCACTTGTGCTTCTTCGCCTGGGTAACAATCTTGTCGAGACGCGAGAGCTTAAGGGCACTCTATGGTTCTGATCTCTTGGGATGATGTATGTGATGAATACGTGTTCGCAGGAGGTCGAGAATACTGAAGGGGTGTGCGACTAAAGGTTGCTCATCTTGTCAAGATAATGAGGCGGCGGTGGAATGTACACTTCCGGTCCATTATCTAGCAAGGCGTGCCAGCCCGCGGGTTAGCCCCCTGCAAGGTGGGGGCTTTACTAGTGGTTGGGGCCCGAATTAAGCACTTTTAAGGAAAACGAGGTCCTGTGTGGCTAGTTAGTGCGAAAAGAAACTAGTCGTTAACAGCTACCCTCAGCGTCAAGGCAAAGCGCTCTTGTATGTAAGTTGCCTAGTCCACGCATGCCTTCACTGCGTGATACGGTCCGTCTGAACGAGCATATTCGTGGGAACAAAATGAAACCCTTTTTAACAAAAAAACAAACAAAAATTCAACAACAACAAACAAGTACACGACGGACGGGATTGACCAGTGTCAGTCGAACGTCACGGCTGGAATGAATTGAATTTTCTCATCTCTCATTCTTTAAGGTGCGGTGACTTGACCGTAGTAAATATAGAAGCCCGGAGGTGCGGGAACTGACGACATATGCAAGGAGGAAGGGTGCAATCCTTGTATTGAGCTGCGATGCTAATGCTCATCATAGGGAGCGCGGATATAAACAAAAGGGGTGAGTTAATGTTTGATTTTATAACTACAAACAATCTTATTATCTGTAATATGGGTAATACGCCGACGTTCAGATATAAGGATAGGCAGGCAAAGATAAATCTGACATTAGTGAACCGGGACGAGCAACTTGTTGTTGATTGGAGGGTGGCAACGGACTGTACTTTTTCAGACCATAGTCGTATTACCTTCACATTGAATTTTGACCTACCTAGGGTTGCTCCGTTTAAGAGCCCGAGGAGGACAAAATGGGACTCATTTAGGGAAAGAGTCCGAATTGGGTTGGCGCAAAGGGCCTTGGTCGACTTGCTGCCTACTGATCTGGAGGGTGTTGTGAACAAGTTCACTCATCTGTTAAGGGAAAGCTATGAACAGTCCTGCTCGGTTACATTTCCGGAAAGCTGTAAGCAGCCTAAACTGTTTAATAGTGCCAAGCTTACGAGAGCACCAGAGGGTTCAGTTTAGCAGGTATAAGGCGGATCTAAAAAGGGCAAAGCGACTATCATGGAGACAATTTTGTGTATCCATCGACAATGTCAACGAGTTGTCAAGATTCCGACGGATTTTATCCCAGGAACCTAAGGCCCTGGGATACATCCAAAGGAATGACGGCTCATGGACTGAGTCTAGCGCTGGAAACCAGAGGTATGGAAGATGGTCAGTGAGACGTGATGTCCATGACATCGGATCATACTTCCGCTTGCGTCGAGGTAATAGTCACAAGGGAGAAGCTGGCGTGGGCGGTAAATACTTTCGACCCATATAAATCATCCTGTCCGGATGGCATTTTTCCGGCCATGCTTTACAACATCCCGGACGATGCATCATTTCTGCTGGTGAATATATTCAGGAAGTGCCTCAGTACGAGGTATCTACCGAGGGGGTGGAGAGAGGTTAGTGTGATTTTTATACCCAAGGCTGGTAAAGCGGGTCACTCGAAACCGGGGGATTTTAGACCTATTAGTCTGTCTTCATTCTTGTTCAAGACTCTTGAGAGACTAATAGATTTCTATCTTAGGGGTAATATTGAGACCCGCCTTATTAGCAACGCTCAACATGCCTACCTGAAGGGTAAATCTCTTGAGAGTGCGTTACATGAGGTGGTGGGTTGTATAAGGCACGGTCTATGGCATAAGGAATATACTCTCGCCGCGTTTCTGGATATAGAAGAAGCCTTTAATAACATTAGAATTGATGCGATAAGGGATTCGTTGATGGAGTTGGGTGTCGATGACTTTCTAGTAGAGTGGATAGTCCGCAAGCTTAGCAGTATTATTATAAACTCGAGCCTGGGGGATCATGTGATAATTAGGAGGGTTTCCAGGGGGACACCAACAAGGGGGTTCTATCGCCTCAACAGGATTCTCGGGTCATTTGATTCCATGGGTAGGAAAGTTGTTGCCTACGCGGACGACATAGTTCTGCTGGGCGAACTCTCGGCATGGGTAAAGGAGAGGGGGCTGTATGTTAACCCAGTGAAGACTGAGCTGATGCTATTACCAGAAGGTACAGGATAGAGGGATTTAGGGTGCCAGTGCTAGATGACGTCGAGTTACCTCTATCGGCTGGTGCAAAGTATTTGGATAACTTTCTGGACTGCAAACTATCTTGGAAGAGAAATACTCAGGAGAGGTTGAGAAGGGGACTCAATGCCTACTAAACATGCAGAAACTCCATCGGTAAGAACTGGGGTCTGAGGCCGAATATGGTAAACTGGATTTACACATCGGTGGCAAGGCCTATTATTGGTAATTGAAAATCTGGCAATTTTCTACTGCGTAATGTAATACATTCTAGATGCAACCTTTACTTTTTTACTTCGTTTTTACATTGTACAAACTATTATAACTTCCTTCATTTCCTTTTTGTATTTACTAAAATAAACTTGTGTCTACTTTTCTTTTACACGTTGTTCCGAAATCAAGTCGTTTTATTTAAACATCCCAACACCTATACTTATGTACCTATGGATGCACTGTTTGGTGGAGTGCGTTGAGAATGGATAGCTTTAGGAAGATGCTCACCAAGGTTAAAGGAGTACATCTCTTGGCATCACAGGCGCAAGAATTACTCCACAGGCAGCGCTGGACATCCTACTATATCTGTCCCCAATTGAGCATTATGTAAGGAGTGTGGCTGCTAGGAACTTACTTAGACTTTACGAGTCTTAAACCTAGGCGGTATGATCACACAAGAATTTTGTACAAGGTGGGTCTGCTTGATCCGGGTATTATTCTCGAGGGAATTTCGGATCATAGGACTATGACCCTGGACTTCGGTGTAACTCCACCAGTGGAGTTCCCTGATAGGGAAATTTGGAGTAGATCCAATAGACTGTTTGAGGGGTGGGCAGTGTTTACGGATGGATCCAAGACGGAAACCGGCACTGGCAACGGTGTATATGATGAGTGCAGTGTCTTCCAGGCTGCGATCTAGAGGGCGGCGGAAGTGATACTGGATCACATCGTGGGTGGATCTGTGGTGGCAATTTACGTCGATAGTCAGGAGGCGCTTAGGGATGGACAAATTTTACGGTGCGATCGTGTCTGGTCGCTCGGTGTAAGAATGCTCTTAGGGAACTCATGGAGTCACTCAATGTAAGGCTGTGTTGGGAACCTAAACACAGCATGGTTGATGGAAATGAGGTGGCGGACGAACTCGCGAGAGGGGGCTCGAATATGGACTACCCCTTTGTTACTACTATAAGGTGATACGGGAGAAATTCCGTAAGGACGTTAATCGATCCTGGGGGAACAGAACGGATTGCAGGGTGTCTAGGGCACTATGGCCCAGATTTGTCGCGGGGAAACCATTGTTCTACTGGGATAGACAGGGGTGGTCTTAGAACACTTATAGGGTTCTTGACGGGTCATTGTCCTGTAAGGGCTTTTACGGGCAAATTGGACAACACCTTCATTTTTCTCTTTCAATCGTTGAAGGGATTCACAATGGACCGCATTGGTCTCCGAGTAAAAGTGTGCCCTTGGGCACATAACCCTTCATAACCTAACCAGTAAAATTATTTTGCTGGCTTTTTATACCCATACCATACCATACCATAATTAGTTGTGAAGAAGGTATACTAAGTTTGTCATTCCGTGAAACTTTTTTATTATTCATCTCAGACCCCATAAAGTATATATATTCTCGCTCCTTGAGTAATTCTAAGTCCCGTTTTTACAACTTACCGATAGCTAAAGGTAGGATTTTATCGGCCGTATAAAGTGTTCCATTATTATAACTTTTCTTTTACCTATCAGTTAGGATGAACCTTAATGTA
Organism: Pollenia labialis; assembly: GCA_949318255.1. Lineage (NCBI taxonomy): Eukaryota > Metazoa > Arthropoda > Insecta > Diptera > Polleniidae > Pollenia > Pollenia labialis. The sequence continues at coordinate 114,120,882 of OX439141.1, forward strand.
CTTTATCGCTCACTTTAGGTTAAAGTAAAGTTTTAATAATGGAACACTTTTTATAAGGCCGGTTAAAGTCTACTTTTAGCTATCGGTAAATTGTGAAAACGGGCCTAAGTCGACTTAGCCATGTCCGGCTGTTGAAAACACGCTCACTTTCCAAAAATTAAAAAAAAAATGAACAACCTTGGTGTAAAATTTCTTGTTATTCTAAGCAGTTTGGTATTGAAATTCAGCAAAATCGGTGCATAGCATCAGAGCTATTAATCAAAATTTGGAACCACCACCCTAAAAAATTTATCATTTTTTTTCAAAAACTAACATAAATGATGGAACAATGCACAGAATGATATAAGATTTAGCAAAAGTTCGGTTTATTATACTGGAACACTGTAAAATTTCTAACAGATCGGTCAATAATTTACCCTTGGCTCTATATAAACCTTCTCCCGGAAAACAGTTTAGTACGCCTAAAACCGTAACTAATGCTATCAGGATAAAATGAAATACTTCATAGTTTTATAGGACTAGAAATAACACTAATAAATTTTATGATGATCGGTCCATAATTTACAACATGCCCGATATTAATCCCATTCTGGTAAATAATTAAATACGCCTAAAATCGTAGCAGATATATTTTTTGTGGTAAAAAAACAAAGCTGATAATATACCAAGCCCTAATTCAAAGTCACCTTAACTATCTCAAAATAAAGCGTTGAAAACTGTATTAAATCTTTCATTGTCTTTCTCGACCTTACATTTATATAAAGATATAACTGCAGATATTCTTCCCGTATATGGTTTATACAAATCGCAACTCTTAATGTATGTTTATAAATCTGTACACGATATTGGTCATCATACTATTCTATTCTCCAGGAATCAAAATGCCTTCAATACAAGAAATGCGAGTAATCTAAGAGTGGCTATTTGCCGCTTAGAAAAAACAAAACAAAGAATGGAACATATGGGTAGTTAAGAATATAACAAATTACCGGAAGCTTTAAAAAATATCCAAAGAATTTCCGTTTTTAAGAAAAATATTAAAGAATATTTATTTGAATATTTAGAATTGCTTCTTATGTAGTAAAACGAGTACTATAATAATATCATTTAAATATATTTTCATTTTATTTTTTAAATGAAATATTTGTTTAAATTGTTTACTAAAGTGTTGTATTGTTTTTGACCAAGGCGAATTTACACCAGGTGACCTTATCTTGCTCCGTAAGAAACAGCTGATTACTAACCTTGTGTCAAAATGATATACCGTTCATGTGGTTCTGGGGAATATTTACTAAATTTTATAATTTTCACTAAAAATTATGAAATGTAAAATTTTTTTAAATTATTAAATTTCAAAACAAACAATTTAAAATAAAAAGAAAATAAAATATTTGTTTAAATTGTTTACTACAATGTTGTTTTATTTTTGACACAACGTTAAAATATTTTACAGTTACTAGAAAAGGTAAAATATTACTTGTTTCTAAAATTCAAAAGACAAATTTTTAAATTGTACCAAATGAGTCACAGTAGCACCACAGCACTTTAGAAGGTCAAAATGTACAAAAAAAAGTACAATTGTATAAACTTTAACATCCTTGTTTCGAACTGTTTAAAAATACAGGTTAAAACAAAATTATTAAAATGTTCTTTATTGCCTCACTTAAAATGGTGAATTTTGAAAAATTGAAATTTTTTTTAAATTAAGTACAAATTGTATTCTATAATCCCCTGAAATTTTAGACCCCCCTAGGATTAAAAATAAAAAAAAAGCAAAATTAAAATTTAAAGGGGCTGAGGCCCGTGGGCCCACATGGATCCAAAAAAACCGAACCGCCCACTTTGTGGAATGTGTGGGTACTCAAATAAAAGCTAATTGTACAAGAAAAAATAAAATTCAGGGGTGTTCTGGCCGGACTTCTGGGGCTAACAAAAAGTGCCTCCACATATTTTTATCATGTTTGGGTACAAAAATTAAAAGTAATTCGCTCACGATTGTAAATATTTTGTATTTTTGAATGTTTTATGATCGATTTTTTTCAAAAATTTTGAAAATTTTTTTTAACTAAAGCTTTTCTGCATAGACGTCCTCCGTCCGGGCGCAACAATGTTCTACTCTATGGAATAACAAATACCGACATCGCAAACTAAAGCCTTTGGCCGGTATCAATAATTGTCTCCTCTATGGTATAACAAAGACTGGCTTCGCTAACTTAAGCTTCGCTGCATAGCCGGCCTTCGGCTGTGGGCAAAGGTTTTCTCCTCTATTGTATAACAAAGTTTCTCTGTATACCCGACCTTTGGACGGGCGCAACGATTTTCTCCTTAATGGTACAACAAATACAGCTTCGCTAAGGATTTTCTCCTCTATGGTATAATAAATCATTGCGCCCGGCCAAAGGCCGGCTATGCATATCGGAAAAAATACAAAATTAAATAAAATATTTACAATCGTGAACAAATTACCTTTAATTTGAGTACCTACACATAGATATGAGTGGATAGGGGCAAACAAAGAGCCCCAAAAGTCCCGCCCGCCCTTTATTTTAATATTTTCGTGTATAATTTCCTTTAATATAAGTACATACCCACATTCCACTGTGTGGTGGGCGGTTTTTTTGGATCCAGGGGGGAACACGGGCTTCAACCCCTTGAATTTTAATTTTAATTTTGGTTTTGTTTTTAATTATAGAGGGGGTTCAAATTTTTTTTTTATTTTTTTTTCGTACGCCCCGTAAACTGCACCTTTTTTACATTATGCCATTAAATATACTCTTTCCACCTGTGGTGAAGCATATAAAACATCGGAACAAGTCCAGTTTACCAACGCAGCTCCAAATAAAAAAAAGTACATAGTGTAATAGAAAATCGAAAAATAAGAAGAAAAAATTAAATGGCAAAATTCTCGGAAACGCATAGTTTGCGAGTTATGGACCTCTGAAGTTTTCATATAAATTGGCGATTTCCCTCTACATTTCTGAACGTATATACCTATATGGCCAATATTGGTATTATTTGAAAGCATTTGAACAGATCTTTCTGGAAATGCAAAATTTATTTAAAACTTTTTAACTCTGTAGCTCCTAATACAGTTTTTACAAAATTTATATCAAAATGTTACGGAAGTGCACTAGGTAATAAAAATGTAATCAAATAAACCCCAGCTTCTCTAAATAAAGCTTCTCTGCATAGCAGGCCTTCGGCCGGGCGCAAGGGTTTTATCCTCTATGGTATAACAAACTACGGCTTCGCTAGATAAAGCCTCTCCGCATAGCCGGCCTTCGGCCGGACGCATGGATTTTCTCCTCCATGGTATAACCAACACCGGCTTCGCTAAATAAAGCTTCTCCGCATAGCCGGTTCCTTAATTCTTAATGGATTAATAATTTTTAAATAAAATGTTTATAGGTATCTAGAAAAATTTATTCAAAGGCTTTTAAATGATACCAATATTGGCTATATATGTACGTTCAAAAATGTAGTGGGAAATCACAAATTTATATGAAAACTTCAGAGGCCCATAACTCGGAAACGCATATTACATAGAATTTTGTAATTTATTTTTTCTTTTTATTTTTCAATTTTCTATAACTCTATGTATGTAGGTACCTACCCACTTTTTTTTATTTTGAGCTGCGTTGGTAAACTGGACTTAAGCCAAAACATCTTAGAAAAACTCGCAAATTGGCGGCAAAAATATTAATAAGTAAATTCTGCTTTACGAGAAGTTGAATGGAATATAAAAAATTAAATATTAAGTCACGAAAGAAATTTTTCTTTTAGTAAAAACTTCTATTTTAAAATAAATTATTAGGTATTTGCAAATGTTTTTACGCAAAAACAAAATACCTGAGCTTCCATTGATACTATCATTTGTTCCATCTAATTCCGGTTCTTCCTTTACAAAAATTGATGATAGGAACTTTTTATTGTATAGTTTTAAATTATATTCCATACTTGACTAATAGATTTCATTAAACAAAAAGATTTTTAATTTTAAACACACATATTTTTCACAAATTCTAACAATTTATTTGTTTGGTCCGACAGAGATGGTACGTTATTAAAGCGATAGCATATGTTCATATACGATAACAGTTTTTAATATTTCAAGTAAGAGACAGTGCTGCCGTGGGGTTGTGTTTGTATCATTTTCGTAACTTTTGAAGGCCCAACATAACATGTATAATTTTGGTTTATTTGTCCAAATTTTTGTATCTTTTGGTACATGCACAGAATGAAGGAATATTTTTTAAAAAGTATTTGGCTCATTAATAAAGTTGAGAACTGCTTTTCTTTAAAAGTAGTTTTGAATTTTCATACTCAATGAATTTTTACCTATAGAAAAAATTCATCTAGGAGTCTCAGCTCAAACGTCGCTTTTAAGTGGCCCATACACTTGCAATATTATTGTATATGATATTAGCCATATTATTTCCATTTTGTCCTATATTATGCAATAAGTCGCACTACATAAACAGCATTGTACAATGTTGCCAACACATTTCACTTTCTTTTCGTTGTGCAATAAAAATCAAAAGTATTTTGATTGTTGCCAATATATTGTGCCATCATCGTATATGACATACACATTGGCGATATAATTCTACAATACGTAAAACTGAGCAATTTTATTGCAAGTGTATGAGCCGCTTTAGATTTAAAACAAGTTTCGGACGAAATTAACATATACATATATTAAAGCATTATAATAGTAAATCCTAACAAAGGACAAACTTTCAATCAAAAAGATTTAAATGATTTCTTAAAAGATTTTGTTGAAGATCAGGTCTTACCTGGGGGATACACGACCAAGTTTTGTTTATCAAATTTAAGACAATATATTTTTTTTAATATCAACAAAATAAAAACGTGTAAAAGGAAAGTTGTACTAACTTTCCATGACTTATTTACCATTTAAATTTTTCGTAATTTATTTTTTTTCTTATGGTTTTTTTGTATTCTTCCCTTTTGTTTTTGTTATAATTGAATTTTTTGTTTTAATTACATTTTTTTGTTTTTATTAATTTTTTTAAATAAAATGAAACAATAAAAAGTAACAATGTAATTTCATATAATTAATTTGTTCATAAATACATATGTTTGTACAAAGGTATACTGAATTTTTTAATTTGGTAATAGATTCAGCAAAATACGTTCGATATATCGATATTTTTGAAATAATAAATATCGATACTCTAAAAAAATATTTTTTGTCTAAATAAATTACTTAATACGTACTAATAATCTTGACCCTATTTTACTTCAAAATAACCTTTTTTGACCCTTTATTTTCTTAAATACCTTTTTTCATGACACTTTTTCAAAATTTTCAACGGCAACCCTGGCCACAACAACAAAAATTGTGGTCAATCACCAGGGCTGTCAGATATTGCGATTTCTCGCCAAACGTGGCGATTTTGAAACGTGTTTGGCGGTGGGATTTTCCATTTGGCGACTTTAATGGCGATTTTTGATGTAACTGGCGATTTACTTGGCTATTTTTACCATTTATATATTTTATTTCAGTGATTTTTTTAACATTTTGTAATTTTTTCGTTATCATTACTAGGAAATAATATAATATTGGCATCCTATGGGGAGTAGATAGAAGAAGAATATATTTATATTTTATATTCAACATTTTTTTATTTTTCGAATTTATTCTATGAGCTAAATTTCAGTTATGTATTTTAATTTTTTTTAAATTTCAGAAATGACTTTATACACTATCAGACTATTATATTGTATAGTCTGATAGTGTATAGTCATTTCTGAAAAATTGAAGGAATATGACTATTACAAAAAAGCTTTATAAAATACATAACTGAAATTTAGCTCATAGAATAAATTCGAAAAATAAAAAAATGTTGAATATAATATAAAATAACCTTCAGAAGGAAATAATTCCCAGTTTCTATTTATATTTTATATAAATGAATTTTCAAACACAGCTAATTATTTAAAACATCAATAACAAATTAGTTTTCTAGTTTTTTTTTTTGTAAAAAATTAACAAAACAGTTACTAGTGGTTAAATTATAAAAAGAAACAGTATTATCAATTTCCGGTTCTATTAATTAATCAAGTAACTAGTACTGAACTCATCTGGCATCTCTTTATATATCAACAGGAATATTTTTAGTTTTGTTTTCTCTCGTTAAAGTGCGCGCCGGTTGTCCGTTTGCTCTTAATAATTTATATGTTTTTAATTGTTTAAAGTTAATAAGTGTTATTAAATTTAGTATTAAAATATTCTGCAATGCATAAGCTGTAAAATGGATAAAGCATAAGTTCATTTATTTAGCAATAATAATATTAAAAGCGCCAAAATGTGGTTGTGCAAAATTTAATGCTTCAAAGTGTTTTAGTGCAAAGAGAAGAAGAAATGTTTAGTTAATGGCGGTCGTTAGTTAAAGTTTTGCAAATTTATTTGAATAAAAGTTGATAATGAAATAAAAAATAATAATAATTTGTGTTTTGCCTTTTCAAATCGCATATGTACACACAAGCTTTGTTTAAAATCGGTTTTTAATATAGCCGGGTTAATCAAATTTTATTAAAAAAATTAATCAATGTTGAAAAAGAAAAGAAAAACGTATGAATGTATGTGCATACGTTAAAATTCATTGATGGCGGTCTTTAGTTACGTAAAACAAATTATATAAAATCGTTTATGTTAATAAATAATTTAAAGCGTTTATTTTAATGTTAATGTTATTTTCATATACCTATTAAAAAGCTAAAGAAAAGGAAATGTGAAAACAAAATTAAAAGCGGCACTTGTTAATAGTGAGCGTTCGTTAATACACAAAATGGTAAGTCAATTTGCTACTAGTTTTAATAATTGAAAGTTTTGAAATGTCGAACATTAATTAAAAAAAAATATGTCAGTTATCCAAAAAACATTTTAAACTAGTAAAAGTGAACAAAACCATGGTAGAATAAATACAAGGTACCTATAGTCATTAGAAATTTTGTTTCCAATATTAAAACCCATAGTATAATAAGTACCAGGTATGTTCATTAGGGAAAGATTTCATTATTTACCCATGTAGTGTCAAATGAATTTGATTTGTTTTTATTTTTTCCTTATTTTCCTTTGGTTTGACGTTAAGCCTGGTACTCTGTTCAACATTTCACGTGAAATGCTGCCAAAACGCATATGAAAAAACTTGTGCAGAATATCTACATATAAAATAATTTTAATAGAGCCCAGCAAAAAAAAACATGCAAAAGAAGAAGTAAATGCATGAGTTCCGCGGATAATACACTGGTTCTTTTTAGGGGAAACATGCATGATTTTAACATTAGCATGTCATTGGCGATCATGGGTTCACATTTAGGTAAACGGCTCGTCAATTACTATAGTAATTATGCATACTAAAAACTTTTGTATTTTCGCAAACTTATCCCTTATTAATGGGTTAAGAATTTTTATTTATATATTCAGAAAGATCTTATTTAGATAGCTCAGTTATGTATTTCAAATAATAATAAATATCGCACTTGATCATAAAGAGGATACTAATTCAAAATTTAAAAATTTCCTGTTAAAGCCAAGGCGAATTCATCCCAGGTAATCTCGGTACTACAACAAGTACAACTCGTACAAAAACCACAAGCAATTTGTTTTTGTTAAATCATTGTACAATGTCAAAAACAGAAATAAAACAAAACAGAAACAAAGATAATAAAAGAGAATAAACAAAATTTTGACATCCAACAGTGATTTTAGCTAAAAAAAAAGTTATCAGCAGGGCTTTTAAGACCACCTGTAATAAATTCGCCTTGGTTAAAGCAAAATAATTTTGAATTAAATATAAGACATAATATGTGCAAGTTGTTGCGTGAATTACCTTAGTGAAATTTTGGAATGCAAACTAGATTTTATTGACCTTATAAATTAAATAATCCCATTTACGAATGCCATTTAGAGTATCAAACGCAATCATTGTTATATTTGTTCATAATACAATTACAATTAAAAAGAATTGTTGTCCAAAAACATTTGATAATTTTCAATGCGAATTCAACTACATGTGGTGTCGGAACTACAATACAAAACCAACAGAAACAACAGGTTTTTTGCATTGAATTGTGAGTGCGTATAGCTCGAAATGTCAACCATTCTTAGCAAAAACACTAACAAATCAAAACAAATAAGCTCGAAATGTCAAAATCAGATGCAGTTTCGACACCATCTGTGTTAATTCGCCATGATACATTCGTTTTATTTTTTTTTTATCAAAAATTGCGATGTTTTAAAAATTCATTGAAAATCTTTCATTATTTAATGTATTATTTTTTTTAATAACTATCTGATTTGAAATCTATATATATAAAAATCAATGCCACTTTTTGTTGTAATTCTATAACTCAAGAACGGGCTCACCTATCCGAACCAAATGTTTAGGCTTTGTTCGGACTATTAAGTAGATGGTTTATGTGAAGTTCGCACAAAATCCGTCGAGCGGTTTACGGGTAAAATCGGTAACTTAGTATCTCCGGGCTTAAAAATAATTGGATAGGTGTCTGGTACTTTTTGGAAATTTTGAGTTTTAAGGAGATAAAACGGGTAAAAACTGAATTTTTGTACGTTTTTGAACAGCATTTATCTTTGAGAGGGATAGCAATAGGAAAAAAACTAAAAACGTAGTTTTACACTCCTTAAAACAATCTATAATGAATTTTTGTACTTTTTTGAAATTTTGGAATTTAGGGGGAAAAGGGCTAAAATCGGGTAAAATCGGTAATATTGCATTTTCGGACCCAATGCATGTAGCACAAAAATTCAAAAATATCCTAGAAGGCTAATGGCACTTTTTCAAATTTGGTGTTCCAAGGTGATAAAATGGGTAAAAAAAATAATTTTGGTACTTTTTTTCAATTTCAGTTATCTGTAAAAAGGATGAGCGGAACAAAAATATTTAAACGAAATTTTTCTTCCCCTAAAATGCTTTAAAATGCAGGTTAGAGTTCTTTTTTTAATATGGTTTTTTGGGTGGTGTAAAGGAATAAAAGCGGGTAAAATCGGCAACTCAGTATCCCCGCACTAAAATCGGTAATTCTGTATCTTCGAACCTAATGCATGTACCACAAACATTTAAAAGGATTCTAGAAGGCTAATGCAAAATAATGGACATTTGTAGGATACTTTTTTGAAGTTCGGTATTTCAGGGAGATAAAACAGGTAAAGCAAGAATGGTTTTTACAATTCCATTCCAATTATAGTCGGCAATTGAATTTTCCCCTACAAAAAACACAACAGTCCTGATCTATAAAAGTCAATGCCACTTTTCGTTGTAATTTTATAACTCAAGAATGGGCTCACTATCTAAACCAAATGTTTAGGCTTTGTTCGGACTATTTATTAGATGGTGATTTTGCTGTCAAACTGAAACTTTTTTCAGATGAGGATTTTACTGTCAAATTAAAACTTTTTTCAGTTCATTCGGTCATTTCGTTTTTGACGTGCTTCGATTATGGGTTTATATTGTTAAGCATATTGTTAAACATATTGTGTGCATACGGGTGTTTTATTCTTTTGTAACAGATGGAACCACGTCGATTTAAAAATGAATTATTTAAGACATCTTTATGAATAAAAAGAAGTGTACACTTTGATGTCACCACTAACTGCGAAAACGGGTCGACCGATTTAAACCAAAATTTAACGGTACTTTGGGGATAGTCTGTAGATGGTTTAAGTGAAGATTGCATAAAATCGACCCAGTTTTACCGGAGATATGGCATTAAGATTTTCCTATATATTTTTCCCATACAAATATAAACAAAATGCCTTTCATTTTCCATATTATAATTTTTTATTGTCGCTTGAGAAGATAACAAACCATGTATCGTAATGTCTTATGTGTACAATGACATTCGGAATATGTATATCTAAATGTATATTTCATATCGCTTGAGGGAGTAAAATAGGTAAAAGTTCCCCTTCCAATATCTTGTTAGCTAATCAACCGATTTTCTTGAAATCTGCAAGGAACTATAGCCTATAATTTTTATTATTTAGGGAGTGAAATAGGGCAAGATCGACCGGTTTTCTTAAAACTTGGCATGCAGACACGTGAATATCTAAAGCAACTTTAAGATATACATTTTTTTGGAAATTTCAACAATTAGGGAGTAAAATAGGGCAAAAGGGGTAAAACCTCCCTCTATCCATGGCTTCTTAATAAATTATCCGATGATAGTTTCAAGTCTTCAAGGAACTAACGGCTTTAAATTTTAACATTTACTGCGTAAAATAGAGCAATCCGATTCTTTTGTTTATGTATTTTTTTTTTGACAAATTTTGTTCTCCGGTTATTCTTCTTTGGTTATGCAATTTTAACGATTGGTCGTTTAAGGTTATCGAAGCTACTATTTTTAATGGTAAATTCCGAGACGAAAATGCTTTGCTGCAACCAAGTTCCATGATTCCCACAGACGTCTTAATTGCAACGATGTTGATACGGCTTTGATATATGCAACCCATCGAGTTTATCTGTGGTGGCGAAAGACAGACTGACAAAAAATATCGTACACGCAATTGCTCTTCGTAATAAAAATTGATAATCTCTGTTTTATTTTCATACCTCAGTAAAAAAAATACATCACTTTTTTATGTTTAACTTTTGAATATGTAACGAACAAACATATATAAATAAATATGTAGCTATTGTTTTTTTCCATCGCCGATCATTGTATAAAGCGCTTTATTCCTCTTTCTTAAACTTATATGGCAAAACAACGTTTGCCGGGACAGCTATTACATTTATAAATAAAGGAAATTTTTGTTTTACCTTTTCATATTTTTTTTTTAATTTAAAAAACTTTATAAATACATATTACAAAATAGTAAAAAGACATTTTTAAACTTATGAAAATATTTAATTTTTTTCCAGAATAATCAAAATAATTATTTAGGAATACACAATACACAAAATTTTATTCGTAAATTACAAAAGATTATTTTGTATTTTTCTTAAGTATTTCGTACATTGTTAGCAAGAATTTCGTGAAGAGAAATCACGAACAATTTCGCACAATGTAAGACAGTTTTCTTACTAAAAGAAATGAATGAGCGAATCATCATCATGATCGCTAGCGTGAAAAATAGGATGATTCGCTTATTCATTTCTTGTAGAGATGTAATAATTATGTATAAAAAAGCTGTAGTTAAAAATGTGTTCTTTGTTTTAGCTAAAATAAATTAAAGTGTTTAAACGTTATTATCATAATTCGCTACAAAAATATCGAATTTGTACATATGTTGGTATGTATGTATGTATATTAAAATTCATGTTTTCTTTCATTTGGAATGATAAAGTTATCTTAAAGAAAAACTAGAAGTAAAGATTAAAAACAAAAATGGTAAAATATATTTTAAAATAAGTAACAAAATTCTTTAAATCTTTATTCATATTCCATTTCACTATTTGAAGCGTTTCGTCTTGAAATGCTTTTATTTTTCAAATATCTCTTCTTTGCTAGCCTTATAGCATCTCGGAGTTGCTGTTCTGCAGTTCCCGATTTTGAAGTTATTTCGATTGAATCTAAAAATTGATTCTTAATTAAAGTTAGAATCAATTAGATTTTTAATATTTTACAATCATACCTATAACAACTTCATAAAAGTTTCGTAAATCCTTTAGACATTTTTTCCCATGCACTCCATCAATATTATATTCATTAATTATTTCTGTAGACAATAAATATTTTAAATTTTTTCTTATTCCTTGTGGTTTGAGTAATGTTTTAATAGTATTTTTCTAAAAAAAATATTTAAAAGTCAAAGAAAGCAAATATTAAAAATCAATAATGCTGATGCTTACATATGTTTCTCTATTCTCCGGAGTTATTTCTCCATCAAGCTCTTTTAGATTTTTGGCAGTTTTTAGGGGAAATTTGCTATTCATATCCTGCTGACTAGCAATAAAATTACGTAATAATAAATTTTGTTCCTCCTGAGCCTCCAATATAACATTAATTTGAGCTAATATATTTTAAGGTCAATAATAAAGTTGTAATTTTTAATCGATTTAATTTTTACCTTGAATTTGGTTTAGCCTTTGCTCCATAACAACTTTAAATTGTAAATAGAACCATTAGTAAATAAATAAAATACATTTGTACCTTTGTAAAAAAAACATTAGTTGTCATACCTCGAAGTTGGTCTATTTTTCTGTCGGAACTTGTTATATCTAAAATTTAAACATTTAAAGAATTTTTTGTTAACTCAACACATAAGAAATATAAAAATTAAGAAAAATTACATGTAGTTGGTAAAAACCAAATACAGTTTCCATATAATATAATAGTGGATTTAAATTAGGTAAGCGCTGAAATTATACGACTATGTAATTATATATATGTATATGAAGTTATTTAATTGTTGGCGCACACAAGAGCAAACATAAATTTAACATTGCAAAAATTATCCTATAACATAAAATGTTTAATCAAAGTAACCCTTTTTATTGAAAATGATTATTTAGCCATTTTTAACGTTTAAAACGAAATATAACGTTTAAAATTTGAGAATGGGTTTTATTTCATCTTATTTTTAATTTAATATCCAATCTTCAGTGTTTGCGGGAACGAAAATGAAATTTTGCCCAAATACATTTTAACTTTCCTAACTATTTTTGTTGCCTGTGAGACCGACGCATTACTTCGATAACATTAACACAAGAAGTGCCAACTCCCTCATTCTTTCAGTCAACATTATTACGGTCCTACCTGCCTGTTTTTAGAAAATGAAAACAAGTGAGTGAGTGAGAAATTATATTGAAACAAAAACAAGTTTTCGTTTTTTGCTCTAAAATAATAATAATATATGAAATTATATTAAAATTTAAGAATTGTGATCATAATCTTTGAACCCGTGGACCGACTTTGCTCATTTTTTACACTTTACATTTGAGAACAGTGCGAAGTACTTAAGTAAAAAATCTGGCATCTCGATCAAGTGTTAGACAGGTGGATTCAAATTAAAAATTGAATTGCGCGTAAAAACGCGAAATGAATTGATTTAAAAAAAACTGAGAGATACGTATATTTTTTTAAGCTATATAGATATTTTCAGAGTCTGGTCAGTTTGATCATGGGTCAGACCAAAGTTGAAATTTGTCACACAGTTTTATAAATCCCAGATATTTAATATATCCCACATTTTCTAAAACTTCGTTGTTAATTTTAAATACTTTTTCAGCGTTCATATTTATTTCCATAAGTTTTGTTTCATTTAGCTATAGTTTATTTTGTTTTGCCATAAACATAATAACAGTATCGTTCGTCATATTATCATTATATTCCTCACTAGTGTCTCCTTCATGTGTATATTAACCCTGCAGCAACTCATTTAACTTTAAGCTAACTTTAAATTAACTTTTTCTCAACTAGTTGTGGTTGATGCCTGGATTACTTTCAATGGAGCGAACTGACTTTTTTAACATGGCGATGTCATTGGAAAAAGTGAATGGTCCGTGTCTGCATGACTTTTCAACTAACTTATAGCTACATAGTAGTCTATTTAAAGTTAGCTACATAGTAGTCAGTTTAAAGTTAGCTACATAGTAGTCAGTTTAAAGTTAGCTACTTAGTAGTCAGTTTAAAGTTAGCTACATAGTAATTCGGCTGAGTTAGTTGAAGATTATATAAATTATAGTTAGCTTTTAATTATGTGTCAATACACTTTAAGCAAAATGTGAAATACATTTTTTTTAATTATAAATAATAATAATTTTATTTGATTTTTTTATAATTTAAAATTCACAAGTTATTTTTTTTATTTTTGATGCAATCTGCGTGGATTTTTCGTTTTTTTATAACCTTTAAGGCATTTCTAATATCAGTATCCACCTCATTAGAACCAATTGATCGACAGGCGTCTGTTAAAAAAAGTTGTTATTTTATATGAAATTCATATTAAAGGTATTCACCTCAGAATTTTTACTCTTGCGGAATCGCAATACTTTTTATTTTTTACTACAACAAACACATGAAAATAATTTCCCACTACTTTTTATGTTTTGCAAGACCTTTTTAATGGAGCGAAATCGCAAGGGTAAAAGTTGCACAATTCAGCTTATAAACTTCAATATTGGTATCGTTGCCACATTTTTAACAAGTATATAATAATATGTAAACAGTACCTAAAATTACAACCTTTAATGACAAAATTCCGTTGTCCAACACTGTTTTTTTAAACACAATCAAAGTTCTACGAAATAAACAAAAATTTAAAAAATTTATTTAATTCCTCGACGTGCTGACAAAACTAAAGATAAATCATCATAAAGTGTGGTTAATTCCTCTTCTACGCATTCGTCATCCAAAATATCTTCAGTTGTGAAATTATTTTCTCAAAAGTTTAATTACAAATTTTAATTTGGAATTTTTAATAAAATAGATCTATACTTACCGATTTCATGATAGATGTTTTCAATTGGAACAAAAGATTAATTAATTAAATGATTTACCAAAAATGTCTTAAAACTTTGCTTCGGCATCTTGAATTAATAAACAGCAATGATTTTTTGCAATCAATTGACAATTGTGTGTTTTTATTTTACAGTTTTTGACAGTTCGTAATAGGTATTTCGAAATTGAAATTTCAAAATGTTTAAAGCTGGGTGTTCACGACACCGATAGTGCAAAACCGCAATTCCGCACGTCCGCAAGAGTTAAAATTCTGAGGTGAATACCTCTATTATTTTCAATATATAAGTTACCTGATAAAGCTTTAAAGAAACTTTGAAAATCTTTTAACCTTTTTTTGCCGTGAACCCCATCTACATTTACGTCCATGCAAATACTTAACGACATTACATTTGTCAAAGTTTTTGTAAGTCGTCCGTTTAATAAATTAGACATCATATCAACCTGTAAAAATCGTAAATTTGTAAAAAATTTACATAAACATGTATTTAATTTATTTCAATACTTACATATAGCTTATGATTGCTCTCACAAATTTTGCTGTTGAGGTCAGACAAATCTTCAATCGTCTCAACTGGAAAAGCAACTCCGACATTAGTATTAAGCACTTCATGGTGAAGAACTCTTTCTGATAGAACTTTTTGTTCAGCCAATGCCTTCATGATTACTTCGTTTTGACTTGAAATTGTTTCTGTAATTACATAAAGTGGTTTGTAAATTAAATGCCGGTTGAAATACTTATAATTAAAAAGTTACAAAAGTTACCTTGGAGATTTTTGATGGTATCTTTAAATAAATAAAAGAATTTTAATTAAAACTGTTAAAGTTTGTTTACTTCGTAATCTTACCATTTATTTCTTTAAATTTGGCTTCGAAAATTTTTGTCTGATTTAAACAGTGTTGGCAGTTGGTAGTTTCCATGTTATCTGTAAACATATATTAAACCAAGTTTGACATATATTTTAAAATAATACTTACATTGAGGGGAAATTTCTAAAGTTTTAGTTAAATGGCTAATGGTTGAGATTGACATCAAAAACTATAACAATTACAATGGGGGTTCGTTGTTAAGTTGTAATTTAAAAAGTTTTAATTATTTAAAGCCATGTAAAATTGGAACTAAAAGTAGTTTATTTCCACTTGAAAATCCTGCAAACTTTAAGTTAATGCAATCTATTAAAAATTCTTCTTCATCACCCATGTTGTTCTCATCAACTAAAATGGTCCCTAAAACTATTTACGAATCCAATGGCTCCTTGAAAAAAGGTTCTGTACTTAAGAATCGTCTCCCTAATATTGACTGTCAATTGATGCAAATCCAGTTATTTTGATTGGAACAAAGGGTTTAATAGCACATAAATTATTAGGGCAAACAGCAGTAAACAAATATTCTGTGGTTGATATTCTGATTACTGATCCATTTCTTTTTTTAAATTCTAATTTTCGCTTTTCTGTTATCATATTTTCATGTTGTATGCGAATATAAATTTGTTGCAAAATCTGTGTAGGTTTTTTGACGTATTTTTTTAATTTCTGTAGGATATCTTCAAATGGATAGGAAGAAAAATTGGTAAGTGGTCCAAACTTGTTCACACAATCACTGATATGCAGAAGGCTGTGGACATTGTGAGATATTGAGTTTTCTCCAAAAATAGCAGCAAAATTTTCTACAAATAGTTCAAATATAATTTGCGCATTTTCAACGTTTCTTGTACATGTTCTCGGGCAAGATAACAAACGGCAAGTACAGTGTAGCAAGAGAAATTCGTAATAAACATCCGAGTGAACTCTGTCCTTTAAAACCAACATGCCTGTATACAACAGAAATTGGCCAAACTCTGTGGCTTTCCAGTTACATATTTCATTTAACTCTCTGGGATAGCGAGAGAATTCCCGAGGAATAAATTTTTTTAATGATTTAAGGTGGTTTGATATCTCTTATTTATTTTCTTTATTAATTTTAAAATTTGTTTTGTCTGCGTTTAATCGAACCAGAAATTTCTTCATCACTCCGAGATCTATAAGGTGCATGGGGTCGAGAGGCACTTGAGAAATCATGTTTATACCAAGCTCTTCACATGGAGATTGCTTAAAATGAAAGTCTTTTTGATGATGGTTTATGTACTTTCTTGTTGTAAAATCTAAATCAGAAATAAGATTGCCCGACTCTTTTGAATATGTAAGTACATTCGACACTTTTTTACCGATTTGGTTACATTTTGTACACCCATGGGAATAAGTGTGGCCAACAATACCACAGGCATACGATTTTGCTGGAGCATCACATGTAACTGCTCTAATTTCAAAAGCTAACAATTTATTATCAACACATATTCCGTTTCTTATTAACTCTTTTAATTCAATTAATAAATCAGATAAGTAATTACATATATTACTTGGTTTACTCTTTCCAACGTAAACGCCAATAGCGAAAACTGCAACTTTCGGAAAGTTAACAATTTTAACTAAATTAGGCCACAATTGAGTTCTAGAACTTTTAAATAACGGTAGTCCATCTATATTGATATCAATCACTATTTTGTGGTCATATCTTATGATTTTAGAAACTCTAGAAAGTTGCTTGCTTACACCAAAATGACAATAAAATCCCTTACACTTTTAACTGAACGCACAATAATGATCAGTAATTTACATTTTACATAAAACAAAAAACAAAACAATGCTAAAATAATAAACAAAAATATACCAACGACAACAAACGTATGTATGTACATAATAACAGTTATAAAAAACAAAATTCTAAATAGCAAAAGAAAACAAAAACAACAACAAACGAAAATATTAAAAAAGAAAATAAAAAAATGTGTGCACATTGATGTTAGGGAATTTCTGCATTTATTTGTAGTTAGCTTAAAGTCAGCTGTCAAAAAGTTAACTATAAGTGCATTATTTTTGTGTCGACTACCAAATTGCTTGTAGGGAAGGTATGTATCATCAGCATATACATATGTAATACAATTCACATTTGTCGAGTATTTTTTTGGCATTTCATTCATTATAAACAGCAAAGCAACAAATATCCGTTACATTCGATTTTACACCGTTTACTTTAGTCATTTGTCTTATATTTTCCCGGATACTGTACATACATACATATATAATTTAATTAGTCTATCAGTTGTTTCAAATGTTGTGATGAAACATAAACTAATGCTGTTACTTTAGATATTTCAGTCTAGTGTGTAAAACATGGCCCCTTTAAAGTGTTTGAATATCTAAAGAATCGAACCCCCTAGAATTTCAATGTAAGGCTGTGTTGGGTACCTGGACACTGCATGGTTAATGGAAATGAGGTGGCGGACGAACTCGAATCTGGGCTTAGTGGTAAGGGACAGGGGGTAAAGCCCCCCTATGTTACTACTATGGGGTGTTACTGGAGAAATTCCGTGAGGACGTTAACCGATCCTGGGGGAACAGAAAGGATTGCAGGGTGTCTAGGCCACTATGGACAGGGGTGGTCTTAGAACACTTATATGGTTCTTGACGGGTCATTGTCCTGTTAGGGCTTTTACGGGCAAATGGGTTGTGTGATGATTCTGAAGAGCTGGAGACGATCGAGATGTATTGTGCCATTGTCCTAGGATGCAGGGTCTTAGACAGAAGTGGCTAGGAGATAGATTTCACGACGAAGGGGGTGCATCGCTAGATGTAATCCGGCTGATCTACTGGGGTTTGTCAGGGAAATATTGCGGTTGTTTCTGTTGAGGGGACTGTAGAGAGGGTATAGTTCTACGTGGTACCTACTAACATTCTAACTTTCTTAATTCTATCCACCTCATACTTCTTTTCTTTACTTTTCTCTTTCTATCATTGAAGGGATTCACAATGGACCGCGTTGGTCTCCGAGTGGAAATGTGCCTTTGGGCACATAACCCTTCTTAACATAACCTTACCTAACCCCCTAGAACTAAAAACTGAAAATTGGCCTAAGAGACCGACAAATCGACCTTGATCAACTAGAGGGTATAAACTCAAAATTTAATATTCATATCTACCCGTTGTTAAAATACCATGCTATTATGTCTATTTTTTGGTACTGAAAGTTTTTTAAATTTTGATTTAATACCCTCTTGTTGATCAAGGACGAAATGTTAATGTGTCTCACAAAAACGAAAATAGTCAGGAAGGTTAAACATGCGGTTTGTTAGTGCTACTAATTGCCAAAATGCACCACGTTCTGAAAACGAAGTAAATTTAAATTATCCTTTTTTTTTTTTTTGTTGGACAACTAGGTACATAGTTTTTCTTTCAACAAATTCTAACAAATTATAAAAAAAAGAAAGACAAAATAATTTCAAATTAATGTGGGTATTACTCAAAATGACACATTGAAATCAAAATACTACTCTTATGTAACAATTTTTGGAAAAGTATTAAGTTCTATATAATCCATTGTACCTGTATTAAAAAGTTACATTTTTTAAATTAAATTTTATTCTCGGTTACTCAAATTTTGTGAAAAAAGGAATAAGTTATTTTGAGCTTATTAGTAAAACAAAAAATAAAATGGTTTGTGTGCAAAACATAATCAATGTACCAGGACATCAAATGAATACTTTTATATGAAGTTTTATCTGTTTATTTTGCCGCTATAAGTTAATTTAATATAAAGTTTTAACGATATATTTTATTTGGCGATTTAAGCAGATTTGCGATTTATCAACAGTCGTCAAAGGGGAAAGTAAAGCAAATTAATGGCGTTATAGTCACATTATTAAAATTTACCAAGTTCTTTTTAGTTTTCGAATTCAAAATCCATCCAAAGAAAGAATGAAATTTTGTCATCTTATGGGTATCTTATTATTTTATCTATTTTTTATACAGTATGTAACTGTGTGCAAAACCATAAGCCTGATGTCGGTGGGTCTTTATATGATTTTTTTATTTTCTTTATTCACATAACTTGATTATTTCCGAATTCGGTTATATGCCTCATAGTGGCATATATAAGTATATGTGAATAAGCCTTATAGTCACATTAGCGACATAGTCCACGTTATGGTTGCAACTAAAGGATGTGACTATAAGCGGAAAGCACTGCAATATTTTATAATGTGCAAGGTTATTTTGAGGAATTGTTTGTTGTTTCCTTGTCTCAAATTACCTGGATCTTCTTCATGCTCAATAATAACTTCCGGTTCTGTTTTAATTGCCATTAATATTTCTTCATCAGGTAGTATAGTTTCCCTAGCGTAATTATTATAAGCCATTTTATTATAAATATTATTTCATACAAATGCAAACAAAACTTTATCACAAATTATACTTTATAATTATGTAGTTTGTTTTACTATAGATGAGAGACTCAACTAAATTAAATCGATAATTTATCGATATTAATGAGATAATTAAGGAGGTAAACAGTAGCGTAGCTCAGGGTTTGGTGATAATGGTCTAGCGAAAGAGCAAACAATTATTTTCTTTAACATGAAATTTCCTGGTTTGTTTTTTAATACTCAGATATACATATATGTACGCATGTAAAAGTACATAATTTACTACCTTTTTATTATATTATTTTATTATTTTTACGCTGCAAACAAATAAATCAGCTGAAGAGTTGCATAAACATATTTAATATGTCTTGATATTTTGGTAAGTACGTCACTTTTTTCGAAATTGTCAATCACCAATAATGATTTTTATTCATGATTTTCGACATGTTTTGGAGCAAAACTAGTTTTTGTTTGAGTTTTTTGAACATGCAAAATATATGGGAAAACAAGTAGCAAAACACTTGTTTTCTGCAAAACTAGTTTTGTGGCCCAAAACATGTAAGTGGAAACGTACTATAAGGATTTATAAAGAGCAACGATATTGCGCAAGACAATTTGCACCAAATACTGAATTGTAACGTACTTCATTAAATTTATTCCGGTGAGGCCAATAAAACACAATAGAAAATATAGCGAACAATAAACATTTATATTCGTATATCTTAAAAAAACTATTATTTAAAGCGGAAATCAATAGAAGAAAAAACTAACAAGAATAAAATTTAGTTACCTTAAGCCGCTCATACACTGGCAATAAAATTGTTAAATTTTACGTATTGTTCATTTATATCGCCAATGTGTTTGTGATATTCGAAGGTGGCACAATATATTGGCAACAATCAAAAAGCTTTTGATTTTTATTGCACAACGAAAAGAAAGTGAAATGTGTTGGCAACATTGTACAATGCTATTTATGTTATTCCTATAGGTTTTGTTCACCTTTTTATTGAATGATTGAAACCATTGTGCGACTTATTGTATAATACAGGAAAAATGGAAATAATATGGCGAATATCATATGCAATAATATTGCAATTATATGGGCCGCTTTAGGTGCTCAATCTAGGTTGCTTACATATTTGTTTTTTGGAATTCAAACAGGTGTGATTGCAGACCAATGTGTTTCAGTTAATGAATTTGTTAAAATTATTGAAAAAGTGTGAAAAATAACGTCACTAAGGAGCTTCTTCAGTTGTAGGTAATTATTTTTTGTCGTACGTCCAGTATTGAGAACATTACCTCTTCGAGTGCTTAACAAAGCTAAAGAAAATAGAAAAAAAATAAAAAATTTTCCCGAAATCAATAGAAAGAAAACATTGGAACAAAAATATTTTTTAAACCCTGTTAACCCTGTGTAGACTGAGCTGGTGCTATTTACCAAAAGGTACAGGATAGAGGGATTTAGGGGGCCAGTGTTAGATGGCGTCGAGTTACCTCCATCGGACGGTGCAAAGTATCTGGGTAACTTTCTGGACTGCAAACTGTCTTGGAAGAGAAATACTCAGGAGAGGATGAGAAGGGGACTCAATGCATACTACACATACAGATACTCCATCGGTAAGAACTGGGGTCTGAGGCCGGATATGGTAAACTGGATTTACACATCGGTGGTTAGGCCTATACTTACCTATGGATGCATTTCTTGGCATCACAGACGCAAGGAGAAGCACTCCACAGGCAGCGCCCGACATCCTACTATATCTGTCCCCTATTGAGCATTATGTGAGGAACTTACTTAGACTTAATGAGTCTTCCTTAGTTGGACCTAGGCGGGATGATCACATGAGAATTATGTACGAGGTGGGTCTGCTTGATCGGGGTATTATTCTCGAGTAAATTTCGGATCATAGGACTATGACTCTGGACTTCGGTGTAACACCATCAGTGGAGTTCCCGGATGGGGAAATGTGGCGTGGATCCAATGGATTGCTTGAGGGGTGGGCAGTATTTACGGATGGATCCAATATGGAAACCGGCTATGTTGCCGGTGTATATATCGCGGACACCGAAAAGAAAAGGTCATTTAGACTCTCTGATAAGTTAAGTGTCTTCCAGGCCGATATCATAGCGATCTAGATTTAGAGGGCGATGAAAGTGATACTGGATCGCATCGTGGGTGCATCTGTGGTGTCAGGCTGCGCTTAGAGCATTGACAAATTATACGGTGCGATCGTGTCTGGTCGCTCGGTGTAGAAATGATCTTAGGGAGCTCATGGAGGCATTCAACGTAAGGCTGTGTTGGGTTGATGGAAATGAGGTGGTGGATGAACTCGCGAGAGGAGGTTCGAATCTGGACTTAGTGGTAAGGGACAGAGGGTAAAGCCACCCCTGTGTTCCTACTATGGAGTGATACGGGAAAAATTCAGTGATGACGTTAACCGATCCTGGAGGTACAGAATGGATTGCAGGGTGTCTAGGGCACTATTGCCCAGAACACTTATAGGGTTCTTGACGGGTCATTGTCCTGTTACGGCTTTTACGGGCAAATGGGACAACACCATACCGGACTTCTTCAGATTATGCGATTATTCTGAAGGGCTGGAGACGATCGAGCGTGTACTGTGCCACTGTCCTCGGATGCAGGCACTCAGCCAGAAGTGGCTAGGAAATAGATTTCACGATGAACTAAGGGGCAACGCTGGATGTAGTCCGGCGGATCTACTGGGGTATGCCAGGGAAATAGTGCGGTTATTTCTGTTGAGGGGACTGTAGAGAGAGTAATAGTTCTACGGGGTACCTACCAACTTTCTAACTTTCTTAGGGCCATTATTACAACTTGCCAATAGTTAAAAGTCGGATTTTATCGAACCGATAAATAGCTTTGCATTACTACAACTTCCATTTTTTAGTGCTGTTATTTTCAATAATAATAATATTTAATAGATGAAAAAATAATAAATGAAGGTTTTATAATGCAAAGCTATTTATCGGTCCGACAAAATCCGACTTTTAACTATTGGCAAGTCGTAATAATGACCCTTAATTATATCCACCTGATACTTTTTTTCTTTACTTCTCGCATTCTATTTTCATTGAAGCGATTAACAAAGGACCGCATTGGCCTCCGAGTAGAAGTATACCTTTGGGCACATAACCCTTCTTAACCTAACCTAAGATATAATTATTAACAGCGATAACAGAATATTTAAAAAATAAAAAGTGGTGGCCATTTTAAAAGTTTAGAAAGGAATCCGAAAGAAACTAAAGGTAAAAATCGGTAATATTGTAATAAATTATGTGTACGGATATGTATTTTGTAGGTTAAATGAAATAATAATGATAAAATTTTTGTATTTGTTTGAAAAAATAAAACAATCTGAGATAAATAATTTTGAGACCGTATGAAAAAGTATATTGAGATATCGTTGGAAATGGTAGGCATCTACCTCTATATGAAATGATATTTCAGGTAAAGCAAAGAGTAAGAGTTATTATGTTGTGGAATTTTTGTTTAAAGATTATTTTTGAAGTAACTATAGCCCAAGAAGACGGAACCGCTTCGAAACAATATTTATCTTTGGTATAGATGGGCGCTTATCCAGTTAAACTTCCGGCTCAAAATAAAAATATTTAATATCTAGATGCTTTTAAAGCAAGTAATAATTCAGTTTTATTTATTTGTAGTGTTTTAAAAATACATAATTAGGTTTTTTCGGAATTTTTTATGTTTTTTCTTTTTGTACCACTCAGTGTTTGTTCTAAACGCACAAAATCATAATGGCGAAACCTACTACAGGCGAAAAAAGAATGCTGTATAAAAACTTACAAATGCTTTATTAGTATATTTAAATATTATTTTTTAAAAGCACATATGCTTACATATAAGTTCATATTATAAGTATTATAGCATATATATGTATACACTTTTTTATAACAAATAAAATAAAGATTTACTTTGAAATTATTTAAGTTTATAATAATATGTTATAAAATGTTTATCAATGGAAAATTAATTAAAAACTTATTAATAAGTTTTTATAATAATAATAATAATAGTTGCAAACGATTTCTATACTGGGTTAAAACTCTTTAAAAAATTAAGCGCATATATTCCTTATTTCCTTCTCATCTTCAACAGATATTTTCTTTAATTGAATCTTTTACGGTGTTTAACTCTCAAAATTGTAAACAAAATAAGGAATTGAAAATTTTATATTATAGTTATATATTTTTCCAGTTATAATAAAAACTAAAAAAATTTATCATCAAGAATTTTTAATGGGTCGCAATGTTTGGTTTGCAAAACTTTATTTGTTGCTTTTGTCTTATATCATTCAGAATGTATTAAAAAATTTGTTGCTGCACATTTGTTTTCACCAGTGTTCGAAAATAAACACTAAATATCGGTCCGGTAGATTTTTGGAAAAGACAAACGCTAATAGTGTTTGTGTAGTAAATCATTAAAAAAATAACGCTTCCCTGTTTGTCATCTTTCGAACACAAAAATATACTGTTATTATCCAACTCAACAAAATGATGAGAACATTTAATTCCGTTCGGTTAAAAAAACACACATATTTCATTGAGTTCGGTTCAGGTCATACATTTTCGTTAGTTTCTGTTGTGCTTAGCGCCTTTTTGGCTGTTAAAAAACCAAACATTTTTTACAAAAACAAAATACAAATACGAAAATAAACAAAAAGCCAGCAAAATTATTTTACAAAAACATATACACAATACACACACATGCTGTTTGTGCTTTATCTTTATCAATGTTAAAAAAGAAACATTAACATATAATGTTTGTCTACAGTATCACTACGATTGTTTTGTATATAATGTACGGCTCTTTCTCGAAAATATTTACGAATCATTCCTGGATGTGTGAGCTGAACCCCAAAAAATGTTCTGTTTGTTTTCGAACACTAGGTTACATTTTTATGCAGGGCACACGTTAATATCTTCTGTTACCAATTTGATAGTTGTCACGGCAGTAATTGTCTAATTAATTTCCCGTGTGATCGGGTAGTTAATGATTATGCTGAGACATTAAGCGGCTCCTCATGCACTTGCAATATATTTGTTCAAATGTACATTTGTACAATTATATCGGCAATGTGTATGTCATATTCGAAGGTGACGCAATATATTGGCAAGAATCAAAATCCTTTTGATTTTTGTTGCACAACGAAAAAAGTGCAATAATTAGAATTGTGGTTATTTTGTTGAACTATTTATGGTTTTTAATCCAAATTTTTAATATTTTAATCAGGCTTAAGTTCATCAAATTTAATTTTCATTAAATTATTTTTATGAAGAAAGGAATTTTACAACATGAAAATTAATTAAAATTGTTTTTGATAATCATTCATTCTTGACTGACCTGAGATTCGAACCCAGGCGGCTGGTTACCATGACATGTTTCGATCGCAACCACTCGATCTCCTCAGATGGATTTGCCGTCTTACACTCGCAGCCATCGACGACTGCTGACGTCAATAGTCAAACATTAATCCTTAAACCAAATTGTATTTTAACCTTTGGTAGATCGAAATTTGCATTTTTGAATGATTATCCATTTTAATTGATTTTACATGTTTTTCCTAACTTCTGTTTTTTCCGTACTTATGTCAAGAATTCTTCTTGAAGTCCAAAGTACATTTTTTTTTTGATTTTTCATTTTGTCTTTCTATATGCTAGTTATTTTTTTTATTTACATTCAAATTTAACTTTAGAACGTCTTAGTGGCTGGGGAGCCAGAATGTGTTTTTTTTTCTTTTTTATTGTTGATTTAGGTTTAAGTTTTGAACTAGGTCTGGATCTGTTATTACTGTGTAATTCATATTTATATTTTGGCCTGGAAGGCTTTGTATTACTTTATCAAATAAATAAATAAATAAATATGCAATTTACTGTGAAATGTGTTCAACAATGTATATTGTTTTGTTTTAAAGTTTAGGTTTTGTATTTTATAAGATTTGCGCCATAATTTAATTGAAAGAATTGTGCCACTTATTAAATAATTTAGGGCAATATAGAAATAAAATGGCGAATAACATATACCTCTAGCCGATTGCCCTGGCAGCCAGTGCTAACTTCCATATTATTCTTATATTTAATATAAGTCTAATATCACAAATAAATATATAACAAATACAATAATATTGTAAATGGATGGGCCTCTAGCAAATATAAATTTTTTTAAGTGGCAACGCTGACATTAATTCAAATTTTTTATCGATTAGAAATTCTTTTATCTAAAAAACCATCCCTATAGTTCTTTATTTTTTAAAGTTGTTCGGATGTTGTTTAAAATTTGTTTGTAACCAAAATAATGGATATTAAAATAAAGTTGGAACCAATTGAAGATGAAGGGAATACTGAATTAATAACGAATGTTGAAATAAAAACAGAAAAAGAATTAATAATTGAAAGTGATGTCCAATGGCTGCCAATAAAACTGGAGAACGAGGAAAGTGAATATTATCAAGAGTTGATTCATGACTATGATCAGGATGAGGAGTCACTTATTAAAAATGAAAGTGTCCATGAAGAATACACAATAGAGTATGTAGATGAAAGTGAGGATGATGTTTATGAGGATGACGAGGACGACGAAAATTATGATTATGCTGAAAGTGAAAAATATGAAACAAATGGAAATGAGTCCGATGACCCGGATAATATAGCACATGAGTATAATTTTGATCTTGAAAATGACGCTTTAGATTTAGAAAAGCAAGAAAATAATGAAAAACCCAGTAGTTCCAAGGTTCTTTATGAATATTCTTTTAAAAAATGGTTGAGTAATAATCACATTAAACGAGAATGTCCAGCATGTAGTAATCTATCAAATGGTTATAATCAATGGCGTAAGCATATAGAAACAAATCACTTAGAGCTAATGAAAGCAGCTGATGTTAATTTTGACATCATAAGTGACAACTGCGGTATATGTAAAATATGCAAACAGGAATTTGTGGCCCAATTTTCACGCTATATTCACTCAATAAAACACACCGAACGTAGGAAATTGGAATTAAATATATGCCTAATATGCAATTATACTGCCAGCCATACAATATTCATAAAAAATCATATTATGCAAGAGCATCCTGAAGTTTTAAAAGAATTTGAAAAGTCTAGTTGGTCTAAACAAAATTTAAAGTGTCCTCTTTGCTGTAAAGCTTACAATAAACTTAATAATTTAATGTATCACTTTATGGATAGACATCCAAAAGAATATCAGGAAAAATTTCTCTACAACTGTAACTTGTGTCACCACGATAATTTTAGTGGGGAAGAACTTTTCTTGCAGCATCTAATAGAAAAGCATGAATTAAATTCGTGGCAAGTTCTAAATTACCAAAAAATATTTGAGGATAAAGAGTACGTGTCGTGTCTTAAATGTCATAGATTATATTTTAAAAATGATATACGAGAACTTCTCAAACATTTCCTAGAGCATAAAAACGATTGCTTCTGGACGTGTAAGTTTTGTGACAAAAAAATTGACCACAACAAATCTAAGGTCAGGCATTTGTGCTCTAAAATGATACATTACTATGGAAAAAAACAAAAACAGTTAAATGATATTAATAAGAGTTCTAACAATTATATAACTACAGGATGGAAAATTAAAAGTTTAAAAGAGTTTGAGGAATATATTGCACATGTGTGTCCATTTTGTAAAATGGAGTTTGGGAAAATGTTAAAATGGCAGCACCACTTAAGAACTGAACATCAAATAGATACTCTTAAAGGTTTAGAAATGAAAGTGTTAGCTAATTTAAGCCATAAATTAAAATGTATAATTTGCCATACACTAGTTGCCAATACACCAGAGCATTTACATGCCCATCGTTTTCAGCATTTACCCTACAAGCCTTATAAATGTCTGCACTGTGCGCAAACTTTAGACAACTTTAAAACAGCAGTTAATCACGTTTTAAAGCGTTGCCAGGATCAAGAGGACAGAGATTTTTTTCGAAGACTTTTGGGAAGAAAAAATGATAATGATAATTATACACGATCTATGATAAATATACAATGCCCCGTATGTACTGACCAAATATTTAGTGAAATTAAAAGTGTTTATAAACACTACGAAGATGAGCACAATATGTTTCAAGAGTTTTTCATAAAAAGTCTTGATATGTCAGTGATTTGTATAATTTGCAAAAAACAGTTTGTAAAATACGAGAAAAATGATTGTTTCAATCATTTGCATTTACACTTTGATGAAAAAAGTTTTAAATGTTTATTATGCAGAAAGTCGTATCTTAAATTTAAAGTTTGTTACCACCATTTGTTCATGACACATTTTGCCAAAACTGTCAAGGAAAAAGTAAATGAAAATTCCAATAAAAAAGTCTCACTTTATTCCAACAAAGAGCAGGATAAAGAATGTAATGTTATGAAAATACCTGAGTTAGGTAAACCCACTATTAAAACGCATGTACTTAATGAATTTGCAGAATTTATTACTTACGCTTGTCCTGAATGCAATGAAGGTTTGACATCGCAACAACACTGGTACACCCATATAACAACACAGCATAATTTTTTTGAAAATTCAAATATCTACTTTAAAGACACCGATGGATCTCTCAAATGCATCACCTGTAAAATGACGTTGGTTACTAGCTCTACGCAGCAACAAAAACACAAACTTACTCATATGCCGTATAGGTCATTTATATGTAATTTATGCTATGCTCGCTGTAATACTCTAGGCGTACTATATGGGCATTTTCGTCGAAAACATTTTGCACCAGGCAAATTTGAATGTCCAATATGTAGCGAAATTCTGACGACTGCTCATCAAAGAACTGAACACTTAAAACAAAATCATCCTCGCAATGAATGGCCCGAGAGTATGTGCTTAATATGTTATCAAATTTTAGCCAACAAAGCTAGTCTAAATACACACATGTCTACCCACGATATAGATCGTTTTAGGTACACTTGTGAGGTGTGTAGTTCGAAACTATTAGGATTGAAGGATTTTAAATTGCATACGGCCAGACATGAAATGAGAGGCGAAACCAAAGAAAATAAAAAAAAGGATGACTTTGCTTCACACTCTGGTTATAAAAGTCGTCCATCACATGACGATATAGATGGAGAAAACAATGATGCACGATTTGACGAAATTAGTGTTGAATCAGATAAGGTTATAAATAAAAGAAAATCTTTAACAAAGTCTGTAGGGGCAAAAAAAAGAAGTAAATAAAGAACTTGCTAATAGTTATGCTTATTTAAATATTTTAACTTATACGTTATAAAAAAAACTTGTACATATATACATATGTATGTATATGAATGAATGAATATGAATGAAGAATACCTATAATAAATAGATAAAAAAAATTTACTTCAGTTTATTAACATGAAAGATTGCAATTAAACGAAAAGCATTTTGAGTTAGCGGAATTTTAATGTGTATGTTAGTCAGGCTTGCCAGTTTAGCACATTAAGTGCTAGATTTAGCACATTTTTTTCTGAACTAGCACTAAGAATTTCGAAAAAGTGCTAAGTGCTAGTTAAGCACACTTTTAAAATTATTAAGAACTTTTTTTAGATCCCAAACCCATTTAAAAAATCACGTAATTAATTCAAGTAAAGTATCAATACTTTTGATGTATAAACACATCAGCAATGCCCATCAGATGATGCATCAAATGACTGTCATTGTTCTTGTAGGGTCAAGAAAAATCCATACATATTAGGCATGTAACTTTTTACAATTTTCGCAAATATGAAAAATGGCATAGCATAGTCGTATAGAGCATATATATTTGTTTTTTTCTATCACATAAACGTTTTCGCATTGCCATTTAATTTATTATTACATTTTTATAAATTTTATTTGTAAAAAACTTGTTTAAAAAACTGATATACATATGTAAGTGTGACATGCATTACTATGTTTTTCCCGAGGAACCCTGTTGTTTTATCTGCTTACCCGTTATGGTTTGTGAACTGTTTCTGGACGTTTATTCAAAGAATTAGCGATATCACCCACTATTTTGGTTGCGCTTACTCTGGGATTTTTCTTCACTTTTCGTCGGTCATAGCTAGGATCTCGATTAGAAAGTGTTTTTTGTTGGCCGTTTATTACTTCTAACGATGTTATGGACGCTGTAAAATAGTTAATTCAACAATTTTCCTATTAATCGATAGGATTTTTCCTCTTAAAAATGTTTAATTATGAAAGATCTTACGCCGAAATCTATCTCTTTTCCTTTACCCATAGTCTGCGTTAAATTTCACAGTTAGACATCAAAAAATAACTTACAGCAACAATTGGACGATGAACAATAAATTTGACATCAAAAAAAGTAATAATAACGGAAACATAAAAGGAAGAAATGGCAATTTATTCGATAAACAACAATGTGTATTTAAACTTTTTTCCTCGTAATTTTTTTGTTTTTTAAAAAAATTACCGTTATGTATTCAATAAAGTAAAATATTTTTCTTAATTTTATATTATCAACGAAGGGAAACAAAACTGCATACCACAAATTTTCGGAAAAACTTTAGTTTTCCAAAAACTCAAATTTTTAAGTGTGTATTTAAACTTTAGTCTCTAACTATTCATTGCAAATGTATGACCCGCTTTACGCTTTAGACTCCCCCTAGAGGCAACATTAGCTCAATTCCTTTTTCCTCACTTTAAAAACATTAAATAGTAAACTGCCGTGAAAACTAGGGGTTTTAATTCTAATAGAGACTTCTGGGCAAACTGGCATTGAATGTTTTTACCTTATCCTTTAAGATGATGGAACTTTTCAACAATATCCGTTACTAGTGTTTTTACTTCAGACAGCTCCTGGTTGAATTCTTTTCCATATTGTCTACTCTTTCATTTATAATAGCTGTAGTCTCTTGCAGCTTCTCAAGTTTTTCATTAGTAGCCTGTAGTTTCTCATTCTCATTTTTCTAGAAGTTTCCGCAAACCAGTAACCGCCCGACGATATATTTACAAAATAAATTAATTTTTGAACACATCTCATAAGGGGTTAATAAATCATAGATAGAAAAAAAGTAAGAACATCAATAAGAAAGCTTTAAGAAGTACCGTTACAAATACCCACTTGAATCTGTTTAATTAAAAGTTCAAAAATTAATTACTGTTTTTTTGAGTAAGCGAATGTTAACAACAAGGCGAACTCTTGAAAAAAATGATGGCTAATAACATAATTGTAAATGATAAAAAAATAAAAGGACATTGTGAATTATTAGCAATATCAATCAGTAAACATATCAGGGATGATAACTGAGAAACCCAATATCGTACCAACGAAATTTTAAAATTTTTTTATAACTTTTTTTCTTATTTAAATTTTATACAAAAATTTAGTTCATGTTTCATTGTGGACACTTCGCGCCCAAAAATAGAAATATTTTTGATTTTAAAATCGAAATTAGCACTTTTATTTATTTATTTATTTAATTTATTAAATTTCAGTTTCTACTTAATAATAATAAAAAATTTAAAAGAAATTAAATAATTAAAAAATAAATTAGTACATAGTACTTAACCACAAAAAAATAATTTATATATAAAAAATAGTTTTAAATAATATAGTAACATTTTAATAATAAATTTTAATTAAATTAAAAGGCCAATTAAATTACTCAAAAATTAAAAACGAAATCCAACAATTCCAAAAAAATCAATAATACAAAGATATGTATTAACAAAAATTTTAGAGAAAAGTCCTACTAAATTTCTCTTAGAGATCCTACCTACAGATCAGGTTTATCCAAAAGGAAAAATGCTAACTTAACCCCACAATGCAGAAAACTCACGATATAGTTTTATCCTGAAGGCATCAGGGGAAACATTAAATACCCCCAAAGTGCTTGGCAACTTATTATAAAACCGAGCCACTCTTACACAAAATGAACGCTCCAAAACTGAAGTTAATCTGGGTATAATCAATTGTTTATTCCTGTTTGATCTACCAAATTCAAACAAATCAACCAAATATTTAGGCGTAAGCAACCTATATGACTTGTAAAAATGCAATAACGTCCTAAATTTAACTTAATCATCAAATGAAAAACCAAGAAATCTGGTGGTGTTTACTGAAATCGCATTTTCTGCAGAAAAGTTTTCTAGCCAGCTTAAAATTTCGTCGTTGAAGTCAACTTTATTTCTTAAATCTTCGCAAAATGTTATATAGTATTTTTTAACATTTTACATTTTTTTTAAATCCTTAACTATACCACTTTTAATTTTATTTCTGCATATATAAATACATATCTACGATATTTGTATAAATATCGTTAAGTGGCAGATGATTTTCTTCGAGTCTTAGTTTTGATAATTCGAATTTGTCCAAAAACTCCTATTACAAAAAATTGCGCCCCATTTAACGAAATAATAATTTTAAGCGTTCTTAAAATGCATTTCAATTTTATTGTGTTTTGTTAAATCCAACAACAAAAAACACATTGTTTCCTTAAGATTTCATTATGATTTAATTTTCACCAAACACTGAAATTGCCATTTTATATCAATTAACAATAGGTTTGAAAATTTTGGATATGGTCCCAAATGGGGTACCAGAGTACTTTTTAGTATTAATTTGTAGCATAAAATGTACAATTGTACCAACTTTATCAACCGTGAAACATATGTTTTTGACATTTTGCTTGGATCAAAAACACAAAAATCAGAAGAAAACACGAGCAAGTTAAAAAATGTTGAATTAAATTTTAAGAAAATAAAATAACCTGATACAATTTTGTATAAATTTAACGTGAACGTTTTAAAAAAATTCACTTTAAGTATGTCGCAGTTAATAAAAACTGGTAGGAAAGTTTATTGTATGAAATATGGAATTTTAGTTGTATAACCACATTTTTTTTGTCCACCGGTTGTAGAACTTTTTAAACAAATTAAAGCCTCCCCGTTGCTGCAGTTTCAACGTTATAGAGGCAAAATTAATATACAACGTCCACAAAAGCCACATTATGAACGTGCCCGTGTTATTGCGGTAACAACACCCCGTTATTCGGAACCACCAAAAACAAGTAACTGTTTTGAAAAACGCATTCGCAATGTCATTGAAAATCCTTACAATGATATCATTGCTCGTGAAGTTCGTAATTGGTTGGATTATTCACAAATGGTAGCAATATTTCATTTAAATTCGATCAAATCTGATGATTTCTTCGATGCACGAGTCCAGATGCATAAACAAAATATGCAATTGAAAATGTATGGTTATAAAATAATGCGAAAAGCAGTTGAGGGCTCCCGTTACGAAGCTATTCTTCCGTTATTTGATTCACAACAGTGCATAGTATTTTCATCGGAACAAAAGGTTTCTCAACTATTAAAAATTACCCGTAAAGTACCGCAGATGTTATTATTGGCTGGTATTGTAGACAATACTTTACTAAGTCGAAATGAATTTATAAATTATGCCAAATTAGCAAATTTGCAATCAGCTCAAGCTGAATTGGTACATACACTTAATACATCAGCCAGTAATCTGGTTCAGAGTTTAGAGGCCCACCAAAATGATTTTGTTAATGTATTGAATGTTTATAATAAAGAAGCATTATCTAAAGATGATAAAAACGACATTGAACGGAATAAGGAAGAAACTAAAGAATAATAAATGAGTTTTATGGCATACATATTTTTAGTTTGTTAAAATACGTACTAGAAAAATAAAACTTCAAATGAAAATGCAATGTTTTATATCGAAGACTTAAATTCAAATAATGCTATCTGCAAAATCACAATTTTACAGCAAATCGAAAAAACTAACTAACTATTACATTAACTCCCAGTTAAAATGTTTTTGACAGTTCCAACTAATAGGTCATAATAATGGAACTTAGTGACATTGAATATAAGACTAATAACTAAAAATTAACTATAATTAAAACTATTTTAACCCTGGTTTTAAGCTCTTAAAAAAGCGCTTAAAAACATGAAAATATAATTAAAAAAAGCAATTTATTTTTATTGTTTATTTTCCACTTTATTCGTTTAATACGTTGTTACAGGAAAATTTAAATTGATGCGATTAATTTTTGAAAATAAAACTGTCTATTTGGAGTCATCACGTTCTTGTATATAGAAAAAGTTTTTCTACGTCCACAGATGTTATGGGAGCATATTTAAAATTGAGTACATATTTGCTCAAGTATTTTTTATACGATTGGAATCACAATTCCGCTTGCCTCACAAAATATCCCCAATATCTTTTAGTACCGAAAATCTTTCATTTTTGAATAAAACTGATATAAATTTTTTTTATTAATTTTGTCTCCCATATCCCCTGGAACAACGGACATTTTTCTTACGGTGTCCATAACTATATTCACTTGGGAAACCAATGCAAGATTTTTTTATTTCCAATTTTGTTACAACTTCGGGTAAAAACCCAAAATTTGAAGAAATTGACAATATTTTGTTCCACTAATCACTCCCATTCCAAAAGTACAGAGAAATTAAAACAAATAATTTTATTTGGATGAATATCTTGCAGACAAGATCTTAAAGGGATCTTGACTATAGAGAATATCTTCGGAATTGTACTGGTGAGAATTGGAGGATTTACTGCAGGTTACTCACTGAACTAAATCTGTGATTAGGAAGGCTCGTCGAATATATGGCGAGAGTTTGTTCAATGTGACTGATAATAGTCAATTGTGGAATAGAGTACGTAGGTTGGGATTGGCTGGTTTGGGTGATTTTTGGGGAAATAAATTGGATGCTTAGAGGTGGCCCGTATGTTTTCGGGTAATCTTAGGTCAAATGGTTATGACGAGGTTGATTTAAATGGTTTTGATATATTGCTGACTCATTTTCTTTTATCCCGGTTACTGAGTATAATGTTTTAATAGCTTTGAATTCTATTCGATGAAATTCAACGGTTCATGATAAAATTCATATAAAATTTATTAAGATTATATTTTCTCTTATATCTTCCATTCTTCTTCATCTTGTAAATACTATTTTAACTTGTTCAAAGTTTCCCGTTTCTTGGAAACTTGGCAAAATCGTACCTATTCCTAAGAATGGACGTTTTGATAGAGATAACTTACGGCCAATATGGAATAAAATGAAGACGCAGATACTTACTCATTTTGAGAAATCCTTTAAAACTTTGGTTTCTTTGGACTTTTGATCATATTAACCATTCCATTCTTATTTTTAAACTCAGGAGATTTTTTAATTTCTCGAAAATGGCATGTAAAGCAAAAATAAAGCAAAATGTAATTTAAAAACAAAATATGAAAAAAGAAACGGCACTTTCCCTTTAACTATTTGACTACACTGAACCAAAAAACGCTATTTAAAACAAAATTTTGCGTTTTTATTTTAAAAATGCAGCAATTTTTTTGAAAAAATATTAAAAACATAAATGATCAATTTTATTTTAAAAAGAAACGGTTTGGTTTACAAAATTAGGCAATAAAAATCATATTTGAAACAAAAATTTACGTTTTTGTATCAAAATATATTATTTTTTAACTAAACATTTTAAAAACAAAAAGGTGTTTTTTTATATTAAAAGGTAGCACTTTTGTTTATACTATAAAAAGCAGAAAAAACATTCTAAAATTAAAAATTTTTCGTGTTTGTTTTTAAAAGTTTAACAATTTGAAAAACGTATTAAAATCAAAAGAGGTTTGTTATTGAAAATAAAATATACCATTTTAAAAGTTTACAATACCATTTTTGATATATGTAAATTTTTTACAGCAGTGTTAACGCCATTTTTTTAAGCGTCATTAAAAAATAAAGCTCGGTGCAGTGTGTTTTAAAAAGTTAAAAAAAAAATATATGTAATAGCTCGGTGAAGTGTGTTTTAAAAAGTATAAAAAGTTAAAAAAATATTATAGCTCGGTGAAGGTTGCTTAAAAAAAGTTAAACAAATATTATAGCTCAAAGAATATTGTAAAAAATGGAAGACCACTCCCAGGATTTTTTAGAGGTTTATGACATAAATGACATTTTGGACGAGCCAAATACCGAAAGTGATCCTTTAGTGGATCTTTTAAAACGTTTTGATTTAATGATTGCAATGCCATTTCTAAAAGGTAAGTTGCAACTTATTATAACAAAGTTAATTTTTTTAGGTTATGTGTTAGTCAAAATGTCGTCAATATTAAAATCTTTCCATTATTTTTATCTTTTTAGAGAGTAGTATAACATACCGAAGTCTGCAATACTTAAAAAATGAAGATTTAAAAGAAATTATTCCCTTGATAGGCCTTCGAGTGGAATTTAGGGAAAAGTTATTTGCATGGAGGAAAAAAAGAGGTGTTTATTAATGATGGTATTGATGATGACACTTTATCAGCTCCGTCAAAAGTGCAAGGTTGGCTGTGTTATTCGCAAACACAGTCATCATCTAACAACTCGGGTGCAGCTGTAGTAAAAGTAAGTTTTTATCTTTGCAAAATAAACAAATTAAATAATTTCTGACTTTAATTATAGGATTTAAAAATTTTATTGATGGAGACAGCAAAGGGCAAAGCCATTTTAAATTTGTACGAAAGGGCAAATGCTCTTACCAACGTGAACAGAACGGAACTTATAACTATAATCGTTGAGGACTCTCTATTTTGCAATAGGTCACTATCTCCAAAGGATTTTACAAATATTGTTGATGAGATATGTAAAATTTTTCCCAACGAAAGAAAATATCAAGTAAGTCTTGGGAATCAAACTAATAAATAAGCAAGTAAAAGTATAAAAAGACTAAATAACTTTTAAGTTGTATAATTTGTATTAAACTGTATATTTTTATGCTCTAATAAACCTTAAAAATTTCATAATGAGTTAATTACTTATTGCCTGGTATAAAGGTAAGTATGACGCAACGTTCCTTAAAAATTAGGTACTTTTAATTTAAAATTACACATTTTTAATTTTAAAATATTACATTCTTGATTTAAGAGTGAAATATTTTCGTTTTAAAAACTATAATTTTTAATACAAAAATGGTAAATTTTCTTTTAAAAATGATTATCACTTTAAATCAAAAATTTTTATTTTTGATTTAAAATTTTTTTTATAAACATTGCAGTTTTAAAAATAAAAACGAAAATTTTTAAAACAAAAAAAAACCAGCTTGGCTCGATTTCACAGCTGTTTTTTTTTAAAACAAGATTGTTTCTTTTTGATTTTAAAATTTTTTTTTTTCTGTGTAGAGATCTGTTCAATAAATTGATAATAAGTAGAAAAAATATCACAAAACGAATTAGAAAGTCGTAAGTTGATTTGTAAATTTTATGAAAATTATCCTCATTAAAAAAATTTCAATTTTTTCGTCACTTCTGAAATCCAAATTGAAAAATCTTTTGTTTATAAGACTTCGAAAGTAAAAAACCCGGTTAATAGAAATAACAATTCGGTAAATACAATGCAACCAAACCAGAGCTATGTTTAAGATAGAAATCTTACCACGCGTTGGCAAATAAACGAAGACATACAAATTAGAAGAACAAAGCACATATCAGCGTAGTCAAATATGCAAAGAAATCTGTTCCACAGGCTTTGCTACAAAACTTTTTTCCTCCAGGCTGGCCATGAATCGTATCATGGATGATGGGAGCTTCTTAACAATTGACGCTCATGAATGGTCGCCAATTCAAACTTTTAAGGCGAATTTGAAAAGAAATTTCTATAAATGGGGATAGGAACCAAGAAACCTATCCGTAGGGTGTCTCAAAATATGAAAAAAACCCATAGATTTGGCTAGATATCTAATTTTAAAATAAGTTTATGTTATGTATTTTAACAATTGCATATTAACTTTGATTTTTAAATACCTGATATTTTTTTTTATTACTGCTAATGTGTCAGACCATATTTTATTCCGCATACGTTATATTCTGCTACGTGGCCCTATGGTTTGAGTATTATTGAATCGACAATAAGAAAAGTGGTTCGCTATGTATTTGATGTGAAATTTTGGGACCATGGGCGTACTTATGTGCTTACTTCTGTTTTTTGAAGTGTAGCTTTCGAACTCATCTAGATCTACGCATTTTACTTCATTTCTACAAGATGATAAAAAATGGTAGACCAACATTACTTGTGACTGAATTTTCATTCATCAACTCGATGCGTAATACATATTCAAAAATAAGTCCCTTGCGACATTAGAGAAAGAGAAGTGGAAAAAAGAAATAATAGATAGATAGAATTAAGAAAGTTATTAAACCCTCTACAGTCCCCTCAACAGAAACAGCCGCACTTTTTCCCTGACAAACCCCAGTAGATCAACTGAATTACATCCAGCGATACACAACAGTTCGTCGTGAAATCTATTTCCTAGCCATTTCTGTCTGAGACCCTGCATTCTAGGACAGTGGCACAGTACATGCTCACTGGTCTCTAGCTCCTCAGATTCATCGCATAACCTGCAGAAGTCCGGTATGGTATTGTCCCATATGCTCGTAAAAGCCCCTCAAGAAACCTAAAGTATCCTAAAACCACCCCTATCCAATTCCAGTGGAACCCTGGTTGCCCCTGCGGCCAATATGGGCCATAGTGCCGTTCACAACCGGTTAACGTCATCACGAAGTAACAAAGGGGGGGCTTTACCTTTTCACTAAGTCCTGATTCGAACCCTCTCGCGAGTTCGTCCGCCACCTCATTTCCATCAACCATGCCGTGTTCAGGTACCCAATACAGCCTTACATTAAATACCTCCATGAGCTCCCTCAGAGCATTCCTACACCGAGCGACCAGGCACGATCGCACCGTATAATTTGTCAATGCCCTAAGCGCCGCCTGACTATCGACGTAAATTGTCACCACAGATTCACCCACGATGTGGTCCAGTATCACTTCTGTCGCCCTTTGAACCTTGCTGAGCATCTTGCTATAGCTATCCACGCTCAACGCATTCCACCAAACAATGCATCCATAGTTAAGTATAGGCCTAACCACCGATGTGTAAATCCCGTTTATCATATCCGGCCTCAGACCCCGTTTCTTACTGGTGGAGTTTCTGCATATGTAGTAGGGATTTAGTCCCCTTCTCATCATCTCCTGAGTATTTCTCTTCCAAGACAGTTTATAGTCGAGGAAGTTACCCAAATACTTTGCACCGTCCGATCGAGTTAACTCGACGCCATCTAGCACTGGCCCACTATATCCCTCCATCCTATACCTTCTGGTAAATAGCACCAGTTCAGTCTTCCCAGGGTTAACACACAGCTCCCTATCCCTCGCCCATGCCGAGAGTTCGCCCAGCTACACCTGCATAATTTCGCCGATCGTGGACAGAAATTTTCCCCTGACAAGCAGAACTATGTCATCCACATAGGCAACAACCTTCCTGTCCATGGAAGCAAATAACATGAGAATCCCGTTGACCGCAAGCAACCACAGTAGAGGCGATAGAACCCCCCTTGTGGTGTCCCCCTGATAACCTTCCTCCTTATCACATGATTCCCCAGGCTTGAGTTTATAATCCTACTGCTAAGCATGCAGACAATCCACTCTACCAGAAAGTCCTTAACTCCCAACTCCATCAACGAATCCCTAATCGCCTCAATCCTTATGTTATTAAAATCTTCTTCTATATCCAGATACGCGGCGAGAGTATATTCTTTAGACTTCAGACCGTGCTCAACACAACCTCATGTTGCGCACTCTCAACAGATTAACCCTTAAGGTAGGCATGTTAAACGTTGCTTAAATGCGTTTTTCTGGTAAACTAGGAGAGCTAGTGCCAAAATAACGAAAATCTGATTGGATTTTCTTAGGATTTTAATATAAAAAACTTTAAATGCGTTTTTCTGGAAAACTAGAAGAGCTAGAGCCAAAATAACGAAAATCTGTGATCACTGCTAAAAATTGGATTTTCTTAGGATTTGTATATGAAAAACTTTAAATGCGTTTTTCTGGAAAACTAGAAGAGCTAGAGCCAAAATAACGAAAATCTGTGATCACTGCTATAAATTGGGGTTTCTTAGGATTTTTATATGAAAAACTTTAAATGCGTTTTTCTGGAAAACTAGAAGAGCTAGAGCCAAAATAACGAAAATCTGTGATCACTACTAAAAATTGGATTTTCTTCAAACAACAAAAACTAAATTAAAATTGATACATTGACGTATTAAAGAGGATACCGCTAGAAAAGAGGAGATATGTGGCATTATTAGGTTTGCGTCGACACGCACATTTAAGCCCGTTTTTTTACAACTTACCGATATCTTAAGATAGGATTTTATCGGCCGTTTGATTGATATTTATATACATATATTTAAAAATACATACATAAATATCAATGTGAATTTTTTTTTTTTTTTTAATAAATAAAAATTATATGTATTTTATATTAAAAATAAATTTTAGAAGTTTTTATTCTTTAATAGTCTTATTCCTTCAATATTTTCTATGCACTTTCAGAATTTTCGTTTGTATATTTCTGTTACGAGGCTTACTTTAGCTATTCTTTGGCTAGCAATGATGTAAATAAATATACAAACTAAAATTCTGATAGTGCATAGAACATATTCCTGGAAAATATTGAAGGAATAAGACTATTAAAGTATAAAAGCTTTTAAAATTGTCATTTGACTTAGAATACACATTCGAATTAATATAAAAATTTATAAAATAAATCTTACTTACCATGAGAAATAAATTCGCAGATTCTTTTTTTATTTACTTTATTTATAACTTTTATGATTTTATGACTTTACATGTTTTTAAACGTTTTTAATTTAAAATTTCTCTGGAAGATTGTTCTGAATTCCAGGAAAACGGTAGGAGATTGGCGTTGAAATTTGATTGAATTTGTGGACAAGGTGGTCTTTTATGAAAATTTATTGTCAGAAACTTAAAGGTGATGCGTCTTTATGCGAATTTTTCATTTTATCCATATATTTAAATTTAGTGCTAACCTTTTTAAGTTTAGCTCTTGCTTTCGAGATATACCGTTATTTCGAAAGTGGAGGAGATTGCACAACATGTATTCGCGTATCTCAAAAACAGTTTAATTTTTGGATAAAATAAAAAAAACCGAAATTCCGCAATCAAATTACTCTTAAATAAGTTTTAAACTTTTTTGATCTGCGCAGTCATTTTAGAAATACATACAATTTTGTATTTAAAATATCAAAAAATTGCAAAATGCAGCTATGCAGTTGATTTTTTACGCTTACAAGAAGCAAAGTTAGAAACAAAACAAGTCCTAAATCAGTGCCGGCAACGCAAAATCTTTACTCAATAGTCCCTTCTAATGCAGATACAATAATTCCTAAAAAGTTTTCTTCATCAAAAAATGAAAATGTTTTTAAAAATTATAAAAAAGTACTTAAATAAAATAAAAAAAACTAGTAGTTATAGGTATTAAGCTATATTAATACAAAAAAATCAAGAAAAACAAAGATTACAAACTGTGAAAAAAATTAATTTAAAATATTAAATCCCGAAAATCGCATCCAAGCCCACTGTGCAAAATTGTTTCTATTTTTTATTGGAAATTTTATTCTATTTGGACCAATATTGAAAAAGTTATGCGTATTTATTTCAGAGTTCAGAGAAATTCATATGTGATCGCTCATATTTAGCCATTCTTGAATTTTTTCATACATGAAAAATGTAAAATATGTAACTTTTTTCACAGTCATACATGAATTGTTAATATTTCGCCAAGTTCATTTGTGTTTTTGAGGAAAAATACATTTTTGCCTTTCTTCAGTCATGAAAAATGAGGAAAAAAAGTTTTAGAAACGATCCTTACTAGTAATGTTGTTGTTGCTCGATAGTTTGCATGACCACCCTGCAAATAATATTAGAAAACCTGATCCATTTTGATTAAATGGTCTACTCCATGGACTGGTCCGATGTAATGCAAGCATAGACCATGTCATTGTTAAAAAGTGTTTGTAGTAAGACGACATATCTTCGTTTTTTAACGACATGTTTTCGTTTTTTAACGAACTTAAAACTAATTCTCTTGTGTATACAATGGAGTAGTTTTAAGACTACTCCTTTGTTATCCAAAGCTGGGTTATATGGTCCTGCCCTAGGACATAGTAATGTTAAATAAATTATGGTTTTTCCATACGTTTGGATACATTTGGACTAGTCCTAGTCCCTTGTGGGCTACATTTTACACCCGTGTTTGGACTAGTCCTATTATTTGCAGGGCACAGCTTTGTTTGTGTAAAATAGTTTTGGTAAAGGCAACCAGCCAAAGTTTCTGTTGGATTTTTTGTGGAAAAAATTATTTAAAAAAATATTAAAAGAACTGTACATATCGTCATCTTAAATGCAGAATAATGTAACATCACATTTCATAAGTTTACATGCAAAGCAAAGAACTTTGTAAAATGGAAACTATTTGAGATTTAAAAGAACTTTAATATATTTTAGCTAAAAATGCGATAACCGATAAATTTTTGAGAAAAAATATTATTACTTTTTAAGTTGTGTGTGTTACGTTATATTAATTTGTAATTTTCAGAAATATAAAGACGTATCATCAACGAAAGTATTCTGCATCAGGGATGGCAAAATTGGTACAATTGTACTTTTTTTGGTACAATTTCATATTCAAAAGTACAATGGTACATCAATGACATATTTAGTACAATTTTAATTTCCCCAGTTTTAGTTTTTATTATGGCAACTCATCAATGTTATCATTCTACTGTGAATATATTTTCTATCTTCTTTATCAATTTGTACTTACGCGCCTTTGCAGTTGGTTTACTTTCTTTTTGTTGCACTTGATTTTTTTGCTTACGATTTGATCTGTTTTACAAAAGGAAAAGAATTAGAAAAGTACAAGAAATAGAAAATTTTGTCTACTTTAATTGAACTTTGTTTAAAGATTAAAAATGGAAACCGAAGAAACCAGGTAAATTATTTGTTTATTTTAAACTGAAGTGCTTTACATATAATAAAGTTTTACATTGTAGTACAAGTAAGCAAAGCAAGCCATACGTTGTGCCATTTAAGGTCACTACACACTATCCTATTTAGTCGTACGATATGTCAAAAAAATCGTGTGTGTTCATAAAGTACGATAGTGTGGCCTAAAAATTTAACTAAATGACAGATTTTTTTGACAAGTCTGACCGACTTGCAAAAGTTTTTAAAAATGTTCATAAAATGATAGTTTCTATGCGATCAGAGTTGTATTTTCTAATACAGCTGATAAGAAAACAACAATGTCGGCTGCATTGATTTAAAGCATCTTTTTTGTGTAATAGTGTGGCACCTGTAACAGACATTTGTTGCGATTTTTTTTGAGTGTGATAGAAATTTGTCAGATTTTCCAGTGAATGAATCGTACGATTGTGTAGGATAGTGTATCACGACCTTTAGAGAGGAGTGGGTCCAAATGTTTCCATGGCTGATTAAAGATGGTAGTTATAAAAGATGCAAAGCATGCAATGTAAACATAATGGGTGGCATAGTACATATAAAGCGCCATGCATCGTGTGACAGCCACAAGAAGAAAGTTGAAGTCATGAAAACCACCCCCAAAATTGATGCTTTTATGAAAAACCCATTCTGCCCCACAGAACAGGCGGCCAAAAAATTAGAGATAATGCTGACAATGTTTGTGGCGGAGCATAATTTGCCCT
The DNA here is from genome assembly GCA_949318255.1 of Pollenia labialis. Lineage (NCBI taxonomy): Eukaryota > Metazoa > Arthropoda > Insecta > Diptera > Polleniidae > Pollenia > Pollenia labialis. Next base: position 114,164,168 of record OX439141.1, read on the forward strand.
TTCAAATTTTGGACCACCTAAACAGCTTAATAAAACGAGGTATTTCCGACTCTCAAATTGTAAAAAAAATCAATATCGACAGAAAGAAAGCAAAAAAAATTGTAACTGAAGTTATCGGCCCTGAAAATGTGAAGGACATTAAGAACTTTTGCAAAGACAATTACTATTCAATAGTATTAGATGAGAGCACAGATTGCAGTGTGTCCAAAAATTTAGCTATAATAATAAGAATTTTTGACGATAAATGTCGTGATCGTTTTCTAGGGTTAATCAAAATTGAAGATTGTACAGCAAATGGGATATTTGATGCTACAATTAAAATGTTAAAAGAAAATGACATTCCTATAAATCAGATAGTTGGTATAACTACCGATAATTGTGCGGTCATGATGGGGTCTGTAAATGGTGTACAAACGAAATTTAAGGCCATTATTCCTCATTTATTTACTAATGGCTGTATTTGCCACATTTTAAATTTAGTGTCTTTGGCTGCATCGAAACATGCTATATCATATGAAATTGAAAAATTTATGAGAGAAATCAACCACCATTTTTGTAACAGTTCCAGTCGACGTGAAGTGTTTATCAAATTTCAAGAGTACTTTGGTACTTCTGTCCACATAATTTTGAAGTATTCTTGTACGAGATGGTTATCGCGTCAAGAAGTAATAGAGCGAATTTTGGAACAATGGGAACCATTACACTATTATTTTACGTTAAATGATTTTGAATCAGATTTTAAAAACTTTAAACTGCAGTTTATCATATCAATATTTTCCAAACCCATTTTTAAAATGATCTTTTTATTTTTAAAATATATTTTAAAAATTATTAATTCCATAAATTTAGAAATGCAGGCAGAAGATGTTCGTATTCATATAATTTTAGAACGTTTAACGTTTTTATTTCGTCAAATTGCACGGAATTTTTTGAAAAAAGAAGTGCTTGATAAATATGATATAACTGAATTAGATCTTAAATTAGAGAGTAATTATCTTCCTTTAGAAGATGTTTTCTGCGGAACCGATGTAGACATATATATAGCAACAAATGACGTTGAAAGTGATGCAATTCAGTTAAAAAAAATTGCCCAAAATTTTTACATTAAATTTTGTGAAGTTTTGAGAACAAAGTTTGACTTTAAAAATGAAACTTTAAACTGGTTCAGTAAATTTAGCCCAGAAAATGTAATCACTGGAAAAACTAATAGTTTAGTACCACTCTTAGTAAAAATGTTTCCCAACGAACGACAAAATTTTGATACTATAAATTTGCAATTTAGAGCTCTTGCTGATCTCGAAATATTAAAGTCTTATCAAAAGGAGAACATTAGCAATTTCTGGGCCAAAGTTTTTGAAATAAAAAATGAATCAAATGAGTTAATGTTTCCAGAACTTTCAAAAATTGTGCGAGGAATATTATCAGTCCCACATTCATCAGCAAATGTTGAAAGAATCTTTTCTTATCAGAATATTATCAAAACTAAAGAGAGAAACAGACTACAAGTTCCAACCGTTTCTGCTTTAATACAAACGAAGGATCTACTGAATTCACAAAATTGCAATTGTTATAACTTTAATATATCTAGTCATTTGTTAGCCAAATTGTAATACTGATCTCAATAGCTAATTGCAAATATTTATGTACCTTTTTTCAAAATAGTTTATTTATAAGTGATATTTTTTTGTTATATTAACAGTACAAATGAAATTTTATGTACTTTTTTTGTTATGTCTGATGCTGTTTTTGTTATATTAATAGTAAAAATGAAATTTATGTATTTTTTATGTTTTTAATAAATCTAAATAAAATAAAAATTAAAAAAATGTGTTTTGGTACAATTATGTTCAAAAAAGTACAATTTTTGATGCAAGTTGGTACAATTTAAAAAATCCATTTGCCATCCCTGTTCTGCATTTAAGATGACGATGTGTGAAGTTCTTTTAGTTTTTATTTCCAATAATTTTTGCCGGTGAAAAACCCACACATACATTTTGGTTCACCATGGCTGCAACAGATAATTTTCCAAAAAAAAACACACAAATGTTATCGTGCTGCCCAGCGGTAAAAATTGCCAGCGCTTTCACTTTTCAGGCCTTAAAAAAAGTACCTATACAACTTTATTTTTAATAATCTTTTACTTTTTCCACTCTGCCTTATTTTAAAAGTTATTTAAGAATGGTTTTTATTAAATATTTTACAAATTATTATCTTTTCTGAGATAAGGCCTGTCGAGATCGTTTTATTAGTAGTTATGTTGGATTGTGTAGCAAGTTTACTTATTAATTTATTCACTTCGCATTATAAGCACAAATTACAAACAGATATGTCACGATACAGAAGATTTTGCGTTTTTTTTTTGGCTCTTTCTAAGAAAGCTGCAGAAATCTATGCCGGGAAGAAACCGGTAGCGGCGTCCACTATTGACGGAATTATTTGCCGGCTGAAGTTAATATTTTACAATACCGATATATGTATGATCATTTCACCATTAAATAGAAATTATCTACATACTTATATAAGGAAAAAACGTTTCGTTATATTATCCTAAATTGGTATCGTCCAAATTAAAGAAAAAAATGTTTAGATGGCTGAACTCTTTTTCGGCACAAACAAAAATTTTTATGGCGGCCGCACGCTATTTTGAAAACGAGAACTACTTTGGTTTCTGGAATAACTATGCGAAAAAAACATAGACAATGTCAGAAGCAAATTACATGTACGTTTGTGACCGAATATTATAAGCCTTATGTAAAACAAAAATTTTGACAGAAGTGCACAATTACATGTGACTTTAAAAGTTGACAAGTCAGATGTAAAAAACATGTCGTATACTAGCACCTTTAGAAACCTTCGGCTTTTTTTAGGAATTTCAATAAACTAAGCCGTTTTTGAGTTACGCGAATAAACATATATTGTGCAACCTTCTCCAATTTCGAAATAACGGTACATATATCTCGAAAACAAGAGCTAACCTAAAAAACGGTTAGCACCATTGGATTCAGCGTACCCGAATTATGTTAAAACGCCAGGTGGCCGGCTTGTCTAACAAAAGTGTCAAATTCTAGCACAGTGTTATTAATAAAATTCTTATTAATTCTTTCATTTTAATTTTTTATGAATACGGGGGTTATTGTTGTGGTTAATTCTGTCAAAAGATTGTTTGTGTTACTATTGAAAGTTTCTTCTGTTGTCAGGTCATCTTCAGATTCATCCTGGCAAAGCTCAACACCGAAAATTTAGCAAAAACGTTTTATTTTCGAATTCCTTAGTTTCTGTTTTTGTACTATAATTTAAGAATGTATTACTGTGTAGAAGAAAATATCCAAGCTAGCATTTTCAATCGTGTAAGAGACTACTGGGAATTTCTTGAAGAGCGTTTTTGGTCGTCGAAGCACGGGAGAGCTAATTCCTCTGTGAAATACTTCTACAACACAGCGAAATACGCTTATATTAATCGTAGATAGAATCGTTTGAAATGTGCTTAAAAACTATCTATTGAATGTTTCAGAAAGCATGTCAGTAATCGTTTGAGACCAGGGCTGCCAAACTTGGGGATTTAATGCGAGCAAAAAGAACAAAGAAAGTCATTTGGTCGTTTAAAAATAAAATTCGGAGATTGTTTGGGGATTTTGCATACATAACATATTTTCTTTCTTTTATTATTTACGCTTATTTTTCTTTGTTTCGTATATAAATTGGGGGGGAAAAGTAACAAAACTTTTATCTTTCTCTTATCAACAACTTAGACGGTGTAAATGTTCCTAATTAAGACCCTAATTATGTAAAACGCAACGCCAAAGAATTGCATTGAAAGCAACAACAAAGTCACAAATATATTGTTATATTGTTATTGCTTTCTACAGAAATTCACATTGCTTTTTAAATTTTCAAGCGCCTCATAGCTTTTAGCGCTGAAAATTTTAAAACGGTACATAATTCACAAAATATTTATGATTTGGTTTTTGCTTGCAATGCAATTCTGTGGCGTTGCGTTTTATATAATTAGGGCCTAAGATTACCATTTGTTAAGTGTGTAAAAGGTACTTAAAAACTTATGTTATTTTTCCTGAGTGAGTGTTTTAAAAAGAAGAATTTAAAAAATTAATCTAAAACCTAAAAAGACAATTTTCAAATTTCCATAAAAATAACTAAATATGAAAGACATTATAATAAAGTTTTGGAAAAAGAATGCTGGTATGATGCATCGAAGTATAAAATAAATGACCAATATATTTATTTTTATTGTTTATTTTAAGGATGTCTAAAATCGATTGAATAAGCTCCAAATTCTTTGAAATTGGCTCATTCTTCCTCAAAAACAGCATATTGTTCTGCTTGTTATTCCTTACTGGAATCGCATAAAAAGATTTTAAAAAAACATGCCAAAATCAGTCGCTACAAACAAAATAAAATACTTTTTTTTTACTTAAAATTTTTATTTGGGAGTTTTTGGGGATTTCTAATTAAAATTTTTCTTACTATTTAAAAAAAAAATTAAAATTTGGTCAGAAAAAAACTAAATTTTTATGGTTTTGTTTTTTAATTTGGAGATTTTTGGGAATTTTTTAAAATTTTTTGGGGAGAAGGAAAAAAGAACTTGACAGCCCTGTTTGAGATTTATGCAGGCATTATAAAGGCGAATTTATTACAGGTGGTCTTAAAAGCCCTGCTGATAACTTTTTTTTTAGCTAAAATCACTGTTGGATTTCAAACTTTTGTTTATTCTCTTTTATTATCTTTGTTTCTGTTTTGTTTTATTTCTGTTTTTGACATTGTACAATGATTTTACAAAAACAAATTGCTTGTGGTTTTTGTACGGGTTGTACTTGTTGTAGTACCGAGATTACCTGGGATGAATTCGCCTTGGGCATTATCTTACAACTCGTGAAAAAAAACCCTTAAGATCTCGAATTCAACACCATCCTGTTGGAAAATCTTATTTGGCAGATCCTCAGGTCGGTTTGTTTTATTGAAATTATATTGGCAATATAATTTTTATGTTTCAAAAACGCTCTTATTTAGGAAGCTTTTGGTGTTTTCTTTTCAACAAAAAATGTCACATTTTTTTTTTTTTTTAAAAGCGATTTGGTGTTCGATTCTTAAATATGCTTTGCTCTCTAAAAGGCCAGCGTGTTTTATTCTAAAAAAATTCACCCTTAATTGTCATAAGGCATTGCACTTTATAAATCGAGAGTGTGGATAATGCCCTGTAAAAAGATGGCTTCTGTTTATATAGGGTTACCAGACGAAGTTAGGAAAAAATCGCCTCTAATCAGGACAGTACAAATTTTAAGATTTAAAAGTTATTTTTTCTATTATTTTATAGTAACAACAAAATAAAGCATTACTTTGTTAATAATAGGTTGTCAGTGATATAAAATTTAAATGGATTCGTTTTTGAAAAGGTATTTTCTTGTTTACATATTTTATGAAAAATAAACTAAAGAAATTGGAATTTTGTCATTCATTTTGTTCATTTATTTATTTAATATCAATCTATTAACAAATTAAGTTTAATGTATATTTTTTTTTATTTTTTGACGAACACACTTTTTGATTTATGTACATACATATTTTTTTTATATTTTGAAGAACACACTTTTTGTCAGCTGTTAAAAACAGGGTGATCTAATTTTGTGTTCTGTTCTCGTCAAGTAAAAAATTGCAGTATTACATGTTCGGCAAGACATTTTATACATGCTCCTTTTAAAATGTGGTATTTTTTTTGTAAAAAAGAAAGCACCATTAGTAACTGTTATATTACTCATACAGAGTGTCACAAAATGTTAATTCCAAGATTTACAGACGAGCGTGTCAGAAAATGTTTAAAAAGGTGATTAATAAAAAATTTTTGATATTTTTGTAACTCGTCAGATAATCTTCAGAAGATTTATTAAGAGTTATATGTATATAAAACATAATCGTCTAACAAACAGCCTTTGCTAGCTGCAGGCGCGGATCCAGCTCGAGCCTTAGGGGGGGGAAAATTTTTTTTGGTACAAAAAATTAAAAAATTTGTTTTTAAAAGTTTATTATAATTAATATGTGTATATTTATTAAAAAAAACTCAACAATAAGGTTAAATGAAATATAACAGTAGTTCAATATAAATTAATTTTTTTTAATAAGCAATTTATGATTTCCTCGTGAGGAAAATTTAGATAGTACGGTCTTTCTTCTGTCATTGTTGATCTGAGCCATGTTTTTATTAGACGACGGGTAGGAAATGACCTCTCTCTCGTAGCATTACTGACGAGTAGGGCAAGTTTTTTATGGAATATGCCATTTGCCATTTCTTTAATTATTTTTTTAAAAAGCAATTTTTGGACCAGCTTGCTAAAGAATACCTTTTTGCAACATAGAAAAAATTTTTTAAATAAGCTTAGCGAATATGAGGCAGAATCTATTCGAAATGCTAACTGAATAATGCAAAAATCGGACGTAAAAAGTACTTTCAATGCATCTCCTCAAGCCTCTTAAAGTTACAAACGAAAGGGATTTCTACAAATGAAAGCTTTGGCTTAATTGATAGTGCTAAGGAAAATAATACAAGATGTCAGTAAAAAAGATTTTGTTGAAAAGTTTAAAAACCGTTTTAGATCGTAATGCATGTGGTAAATTATTCAATACTCCTGCAAAATCTATATGCCTTGGCATTTCAATTTTAAAAAAGTGTTTTAATCGATTTTCTCACAATTTTGTTTTAATGAAAGTGACACGGATGAATTTATTGACAATCTTTCTCCATCTGAACTTTTAGTGTTCAAATATGCTCCAGTTACATCTTGCGATGTTGAAAGAGTGTTTTTCATTTATAGAACTGTTTTATGTGATAACAGGAAATTATCAGGGGTGTTCTAGAAATTGGAGACTCAAAACACAAGAATTTTAAACGTCGTTCTTTAATTACATTTCCCTGATAAAAAAATTTTGTGACAAATATTATAAAAATATTTCTTTATTAAACAGAATTTTATAACAAAAATTAGATCAAAAATGTATTAAAAACAACTTCCAAATTCTTGCGTTTTGCCCCCAGAATTTTTTTTTTGACAATTTGAAGAAACATACTATTGTACTTACAAAAAAAACTTAATAAAAAAAAAAGATTCTTAAATAACATGTTTATTTTTGCCATTTTGTGCCATTTTTTATACTTTTTCGTGCATTTTGCCAGCCATTTTTCGTGCCATTTTAAACTTGCCCTGATGACGAGCATTGAAACGAAAATTTTTTAATATTTTTCTCAGATTTCGGTAGATATCTTTATCACAGTTTATTAAAGCATCTACAATGTTATCTGATAGATTTTTAGATATGCAAATGCAACAGTTCAGACTCAAGTTTAGATGTTAGTAGGTGTTTATCTATCTCTTTTATCAAACATAATCAGCTCATCAGCTAGTTGTGATTTTAAAAGTTTTGTATTTGTATTTGACTTGATTACACTTTGAGGTAGAAGTTTAGGTATGTTCAATACATTTAGGAGATCTATTGGGAAACGTGTTTTGAGATCTTTTAAAATAAATTCAATAAGAGGAATGTAAAAAACAACTCGGTAGTAATCTTCAACATTTTGAATGTGATTGGAACCTCGATTTGATCGCAAATAACTTTAACTTTTTCAAAAATCGCTTTAAATAGTTCTTCGGCTTTATTTCTTTTCTCTTCAAGGCACATGATTTAAGTTTTGATAAGGCTTGATCCTTTTTGAAGATCTATATCGTGCTTTTGTAAAATGATACTATTCCTCAAATAAATTCAAAAGTACTAAGCGAGTTCCTTAATATAAGGCTTTTGTTGAAGTATCTCTACTTTTCCACTCAGATATTTTTTCCAAAGCTTCTACTATATGATGTACACTTGTTTCAAAGTGTAAAATTGAGTCGTGACGATCCAACCATTTGTCTCGCATAATGTAGAGAGTTTGGCTCCCAAATACTTTGCTGAAACTGTATTTCGCTTGGGATGAATATATTTAAAAAAATTTGTCGTTTCTTTAACAAATAATTCAACTTATTGTATTAATGGCATTTTGTTGCTTTTTAAAATTGAGTTGTTTGATTTATGGGAATAGCAAGGCGTTTGTTTTGCATTTGTCCAGAATTTTATAACAGTTCCATTTTCTGATGACATCAGAGGACACCCATCTGTTCCATTTCCTACACAATTTTTTAGGTCAAGACTAAACTTTGTCAAAGCTTTTAGAACTATTGATGATAGTGCCTTCGCATCAATTGACATATCACATTATCAATATCCTTTGAAGCCTCTTCAAATGCGTTTACAACAAAGCCAATAAATGCTTTCCTAATAATTTTTTGTTGTATGTTGAAATATCTTTAAGATAAGGAAATCTGGGTTTTCCCCGAAAAATCTGTGTTTTCGTAAAAAATTATAGAATAGAATTTTGATTCATATAATAAAGGCTTATTAATAATTCAACCGCATTTACAAGTCAAAATTTATTCTTTGGATATAAATAGATGCCACCTGCTGGGATTGAATGTAGAATAATAAGTATTTAACTACAGTAAACTAGATGTTTCATTTGAAATATCTAATAAATAGCTATTAGAATTAAGTTTTGGATACTTATTGAAAATTTCGTAAGATTCAATAAAAAAAAACAAAAAAAAACTTTGCTGGGATTTCCTAAAATTTTGTGCATAAAAAAAAATATTATTATTGGGAATTCTTGTATTATCGAGAGAAACCAAACATATTTTTAGAATTTAGGGGGGGGAAATTTCCTTATTTCCCCCCCCCCCCCCCTGAATCCGCGCCTGGCTAGCTGGGATATTGTATATAAAAATATTTTCCAAAGACATACCTTTTGTATATGATACTAAACAAATAACTAAAACACAAGATATATGTTATAATTAGGGACAGGATTTTTATGCAGTTAAAATCGAGTTTAGTGCGCATAAAACATACACGTAAAATAGAAAAATATGCGCTATAAATTAAAAAAATATGCACTTTAAATTTTTCTTAACACATTTTTTAATCATAAACAAAACATGAAAATAACATAAAACCCCTAAAAATTCAGTATCGTTTACGAAAATAAGGTACACCAAAAAAGCAGAAGTAAAATATAGTAAAACACAAAATATAAAGTAAAACAATAATGTAAATTAAGTCACTTGTTAGATAAATATTTTAACCTTCATAAAAAATTAATTAAGAACAAAACTCATTTTCATATACATACGTACATTCATTTTCCACTACGCTGTTTTCGCAAAAATTTTAATTAAATATGCCAGCAATTTGTGTTATTGTTTTGTGTCCTTCATATTTCTAAAAACTTTATCAAGTTTGATACGAATTTGTTTACTTAAGTTACCCTTAACTGCATACATTCTATTTATGACATTATAAATTAATTTAATTTGCATTCTCAATGGGTTTGATTTCTCTAATTTTACAAAAGTCTCAGAGATAAATCCGTAATTTGAAGACTTAAAAATTATCCGAAATTTTATATTTGGTAAATTTGTTTTTTTTTTGTACTGCATTACCATCGTTCCATCACATCCTTGAATTATTCAAAATTTTCAGCATAATACACAACTGTAGCTCGTTTCTGTATTTCTCGCATCGTAAAATTTCTTACATGAAGTGTGAAACAAAAAATTCCATCGTTTCTCGATTTATGAGATAAAAGTGTTTCTGTATTTGAATGCGAAAACAGACACAACAAATTCTGTTTATACTGGAATATTTCCAGTAATTAAGTGTCAAATAAAAGCGAAACGTCAACAAAAGAAATAAATATAATAAAAACAGGGCTGCCAGATTTGACGAGTTATCGTCATCTTGATGATTTTTTGTTCCGATATTAACAAAGTGACGTTTTGATGATTTTTCTAAAAAAGTGACGAAAGCAAAAACAAAATCAAAAATATTTTATAATTTTGTTGTTACTTTCTATAGAAATTCATCTTGAATTTTTAAATTTCAAACACTTCTTTTTTGTGGCGTTGAAAATTGAAAAAAAAAATAATATGAATGTCTGTAGAAAGCAACAACAAATTTATAAAATATATTTGATTTTATTTTTGCTTTTAATGAAATTGTTGGCGTTGCGTTTTACACTATAAGCCCATTAGTCTTCGAAATAAGATAATTGTAAATATTTGTATATGTTTGTTTATTAGAAAAAAAGATATCTTTAGAAACAAGGCTGCTTAAATTTTTATATTTATCCCTATTGTGAAAATTGTCCTCGAAATTGTTTGTTTCTTCCCTAAAAAATGTATCGGCAAAAGCAAAATTTCGAGGGAAAGTAATGGACCGACTTGGCTTATTTTGAACATTTAATACTTCTTAGTACATACATATACAAAATATGATTGATATATGATGTTCTTATCTTATATGTACACTTTTGTGCCAAAACCATTATTCCGGCAAGAAAGAAATTTGTTTGTCTCCCAGTAAAAACTTTTTCAAAATGAATAACTTCTTTCACTCGTTATTAAGTAGCTTTCTTCCATAAGAACTTCGATTTCTGGATGTATTAAGATAAAATAAATGACTTACTTTTGAATTTGTTCTTTTTGGCAGAACCCTTGTAAAATTCATTAGTTTTTCAGTAGAATTGTATGCAGTGCTTTTATGTGTTTCTGATTACTTAACATATTATTTTGTAGGCGAAGATTTTACTGGGTCTTTAACCCGTTTATTTATTAACCGATTTTTTTAATTTTAACTACAAGGTATTCTACTAAGTCTATTTCAGGTAAAAAAGAAAAAGATTATAGGAATAGGTAAATTAAAGATTTATATCTCAATTATTAAATAATAATTATTAAATACCCATGAACTTAAACTATGTTTTTGTTTGATTATTTTTTAATAAAAGTCGAAACAAATTTGTTTAAAATTGATTTTAAATTGCACGATTTTTAAAACAAAAAAGACGATCTTTTTTATTTTTTTCTCAGGAAATTGACGATTTTGAAACAAATTTATCTGGCAGCACTGATTAAAACCAAAACAAGAAAAGGCTAACAAAAATTTAAACTAACAATATATAACAATTGTTTTTTGTTTATTTTCATCATATAAATTATGCATTTATCATTTATATTCCTTCTATTTTTTTTAAATAAATAAATAAATAAAAAAAATAGTATATGAACATATTTTAAATTCAAAATATCTACATTTTGTTTTTCTCGCCACCAATTTCAAATGTGACTTATTTTGACAGTTCTTGAAAAACCTTTTGCAAAATATTGTTATAGAAACACTTTTTCTCGCATCCTTCCAATAATTGCTGGAAAATTATTAAAATGACAGATAATTCTCGCAACGGAAAGATACAGAAACACTTGTGCGAGAAAAACCATTTTTTGTTTCATTTTGCACTGTTTCTGTCCCGATTCACTGGTTTCATGCGGAAAATTTTACAATGCGAAAAATACAGAAACGGGCTACTGATTTCAACCACTTTCGCCTCATTGTTGATACTTCTCCTAATATGCGACAAAACGCGATGTGCTTTGCAAAATATTTTCTCCCCATTTTTTTTCCCAAAAATGCACTAAAAATATGCAATGTCAGCAATATATGCAAAAATATTTATTTAAAGCAAAATATGCAAAAATATGCACTAACAAATCGATGCCATTTTATTTAAAATTTCTTGATTCGAAAAGATATTAAGTTTATGTTGATCTTAGACTGACGGCAACAAATATGCATTTGCATAAAAATCAGGGCCTTGGTTATAATACTACAAAAATTAAAAATTTTGTTACATCGGCTAACCGACTGAAATTAACCGGCTTAATCGTTAATTGAAAATTGCCACCGACAACTATATTATGGTTGAATTAGTCCCCTATCAAGTAGCCACAACCATATTATGTTTGTCTCTTAACATGTTACGGTTAAACATGACAATCATTTGTTTTTAAATTAACAATAGTATTTTCTTCTTTTTCAAGAGCAACATGCTATGGTTGAAAACCAATCATGCTATTAACGGGTCCGCCATCTAACGTTTTTTTCCAACTAGTGCTTATTTCGTGAATGGAAACACTTAGCTCATGTCTGGTTTGACAGATAAGTAGTTTTATCCTTCCGCTGAACGAGTATGGTTGTGTATACGCTTGAACAACGCTGGGAAATATGCGTTTTCGCTTCGCTAAGTGGCCCTGCGATCGACTTACAGATGATGCTGATTTTGCCAAAAAAATCATCTTTTCAGATGAAGCTCATTTGGTCTTGGAGGATATGTAAACAAGCAAAAGTGTCGCATTTGGGGCACAGAAAACCCGCACGCATACATTGAAAAGCCGTTGCACCCAAAACGAGTCACTGTTTGGCGAGGATTTTGGTCCAGAGGCATAATTGGGCCATTTTCTTCGAAAATGGACAAGGAGTGGCCGTTACAGCCAATGGCGATCGTTATCGCCATGTTGAACGAATTTTTGTTCACACAAATTGAAGAGGAGGATATTGGCAACATTTGGTTTCAACAGGACGGCACTACGTGCCACACAGCCGAAGCAACACTCGATGTTTTGCGCCCTGTTTTTGAAGATCGCATTATCAGCCGCAGAGCTGATGTCGTTTGTCCACCTCGGAGCTGCGATTTGACACCGTTGGACTTTTATTTGTGGGGTGTCGTCAAAGATAAGTGTTACGCCGACAAGCCAGAGACAATTGACGCTTTAAAGGACAATATTCGTGAAGCCATTGGTGAAATACAGCTGCACACAATCGATAATGTGCTTAAAAATTGCACCGATCGTGTAGGCTACTGCATGGCCAGCCGAGGCAGCCATTTGAATTAAAATTTTTTCCATTATTAACCGAAAGGATTGTACTTTCAAATAAAAAAAGAAATTTGAGAAAATATTCAGTAGTTTTTTTTTATAGCATTTAAAAAAAAAAAAGTTATTTGGCGGACCCTGTATAAGTGTTAAACATATTTTATTTATTATCAACCATAATACGTTCGGAGGCAACCATAATATGGTTGTGGCTTCTTGATGGAGGAATACTTTTACCATAATATGGTTGTCGTTGACAATAATATGGTTAAATTAAACATAATATGGTTAAAATTTTCCTTAAACATAGTATTGTTGGAGGTGATAATATTTAAATATATTTTTTCTCTGGGTGTTCATATGTATGCACAATATATATTTATTTATATATACATATATATGTATATATATATTAAATAACAAAACATTCGTTTTAGTCTTCTGAATATTAAAGAATTTTTCTATTGTAAGTAGTATATTTTCTTCCGCACTTTTAATCAATAAAATCTCGTGCTGGAATGCTTTTGTCTTATAGAATCTTTCACTTTTCTACACCATTTAAAACTAAATGCTTCAATTCTGTTTTAATAAATCACGAACTTATCGGATTTAAGGGCCATGAAAGAGAGCTTCTACTATTTGTAGCAGAATCTAACATTTTTTGACGACAATTAAAGGCCAAATTTGCCAAAGCTTCAGCAGCATCCAATTCATCCTTGTGATGTATGACATTATAAATATGCTGATGATGCTGGTAATCCTGAGAATGTTCTCTTTGTACTAAGGGTGAGGTGGAATACAATAGGGGTAACATCGTTACAGTTGTGTTGGAAGTCTGGAGATTAACACAGTTTGTATTGGGTAGAAATGTTTTGGTAAGAATGGGTTTCTTTTCAAGTTTGTTTCTGAAAATTTAAGAAGAAATTGAGTCCTTAATTTTAAACAAATTTAACATTAATATTTTTTTTACCTTTTACTATTCCATTCTATATAATAATTGTTTTTATTGGGTTGAAATTTGGCGGCACTTTCAAGCCATTTGGATAGTTCTGCTCCTGATTTGATAATTGTTGTGTTATTACCATTAACATATGTCGCTGGAAATTGTCCATGATTTTGTCTTTGAGGCTGTAACTTAATGTTACTATTTATTTGTATGGAATCATTTGTATCTCTTAAATATTTTTCCATAATTTTTTGTTTGTACTTTGTTTTAGTTGCGCTTTCACTACTACTCGAACCACTCGTTATTTGACACGTAGCTTTGGTTGGCAAAATATCAACTTCTCTTCCTATAAACAATTCCGCAGGATCTTTGCTCATTGTCATGGTTTCCATGTAATAATTTGGTTTATACTTCACGTCTAATATTTGTGTCTCTCCACTGCCACAACTAGTGTTACGTTCTATATCAGTAGATTCATTAGATTCTTCAATATCACATATCGATGAGTATTCGTCATCCTCATCATCGTAATTACCACTGTTTAAGGCACGTTCATTCATTTTATTTCGTCTTTGCTGCTCCTCTTCTTCCCATATACTATCCTCAGATGATATACTAAATTGTTCTACATTACCTTTGGCATTATTATTATAATGTTTGATTAAATGTCCCCACGATTTTTTCGATTTTTCTCTTTCGGAATTTTTTAGTTTACGCCGCCAGTTGGCAAACCAATTACAGATTTGCGTATAAGTTAAACCAGTCTCTACGGCCAGACGTTTCTTCTCTTCACGACTGGGATAGGGATTCTCACGTCTACGCACTAGCCATTCTTTAAGCATACGCTTGATTTCGGGTGTAAACAAACGTTTGGCGGGACGGGGAAAATGCAAATCATCTTCTGGTGGCCAAGCACGTCTAAACATGTAAAGAATAGAATTTTGTTTAATAATTCATTAAAAAAATAACTAGTTTATTAAACAAGCAGTTAACTAAATGCACATTAAATATTAGTGAGAATTTTAACAAGACTGCACAATGAGGTCAAGATCAAGTTGATTTTTTTTATGAAAAATCTATCTGTCTCATTCTTGCAAAACTGTCATGAGTAGAGAAAGTTTTTTGGGCCCTTTGCAGAAAATATCTAACCGAAATATTTCCCCTCATTACGTACAGATCTGCAGTGTGGTTTGCCTGTGTTCTGGGAAAAATTCCAGAGTTACCTTAGAATACTTTACTATCTCATTAAGAGACACCCTATATTCTGCAATTTACTTTGGTGTGAAGTATCCGCTGGGGCTGCAATGGCAGTTTTTCTATCCGTAATCTCTAGATATAAGTTATTTTCAGAGTAGTGATTTTCACCAGCAGGATGCTGCTGTCATATACACGCAGAGAAAAAAATTGTTTTAATATGGTCATAAACATATTACATATGTTTAATTTAACCATATTATTTTCACCGACATCCATATTATGGTTAAATTAGTCCTCCATTACATCAAAACATGGTATGGTTAAATATGACAATAATTTGTTTTGAAATTAACAATTGTATTTTCTTCTTCTCGAAGAGCAACATGCTATGGTTAAAAAACAACCACGCTATTATAAGTGTTAAGCATATTTCAGTTATTATGAACCATACCATGTTTGGATGCAATCATAATATGGTTGTGGCTTCTTGATGGACGACTAGTTTAAACATAATTTGATTGCCGGTGACTATGTTTTGGTTAAAAAGCGAATTTAATGTTCCAGAACAAATTAATGTTATGGGGTTATGGAAAAATTGTAATAAATTATTATATCCCGAACATAGAAAAATTTCTTTAAAATGTTTATCCTTTTTACCGTTTTCTTACATCTGTGAGCTGATATTTTCTAACCTAAAATTAGTTTGTTTAAAGCAACTCAAAAATTCAAATTCGTCACATTTTATAAATAAGAAACTGTCATCAGAGTAATAAATCATAGACATCATTATATTGTATAAACAAGTTAGAAAGTATAGTCGTTCAAGCCCGACCATATGATATCCTACACCACGGTATATAAAACCCATTTTTGCTTAAGTACCCCATTTGGGACCCATGGGCAATCATGGACGCTCGTAAACAAATTTATGTAATGATGTTAAGATTAATGCAAAAGTTCTTTGTGTCTAATATTATTTAGATATATTTATCTTTATGTGATTTTATGATGGGGTTTTCTATGGTAAATTTTAGACCTACCAATACAAAATTTTGTCATAACATAGTAGCTATCGTAAAAGTTATTATCGTCAATTTGTATGTTAATACCAACATTTTTAAGGAAGAAATGGTAATAAACCCTACTTTCAGGAGTAGTTTTTGTATGGGAGCTATGGTCCAGGTATGATTCCAATAAAATTTGGTATAATGATTTTGATTGGAATAAATAAGTTGGGACAAAATCTAATTGAAATACCAACACAATAAGATGGCTTATGGCCTCATACACCCTATTCCGGAAAGAAGCTTGTGTAGGGGCTATGTAAAATTATGAACCGATTAGGCTCGGCACATGAGACAATTAGAATCTATGTACCAAATTTCATCGAATTATCTCCTATACTTGGCGCACAAGGTTTACATGAACAGCCAGCCAGCCAGCCAGCCGGACGGACATCGTTAATGCGACTCAGAAAGTAAAAGCATAATACCCTTTCCTCTGTTGTGGTGTGTTGATAATAAATTATGCTTGCTGGGTAATTCGCTCACCAATACAACGTAATTTTAAGCTTTAGCTGACTGTAGTTTTGGAGCAATATTTAAATGCATTACAAACAATACCCTACTATGGTTTAGTCGGCCAGTCCTTCAAAACTACCTAGAAACTTCTTAATGTTAATTTGAAGTGTCTACCAGGCATAAATTTTTGGAAATCTGAAGTGATGCTTTACGCTTTTTTTGAAAAGTCCTTAAGCAGCCCGAAAAAATACCTATTTTTCCTTACGCGTTATTAAAACTGTCTCTACAAAAATCTTTACAACTTTTAAATGATAATATATCAATACAAATAAAACCATTCGTAAAAATTAAAAAATTTGTGATTTAGGGGGTAATTTTGTTGTTCAAAAAAATTGTACAATCTCATATTATTTCAATGTTCCAGTGTGATAAAGGCATATTAAAACCGAATTTTATGTTTTTTTTTTCTTCTTACATTCATATTACTGATGTTTAATTATCTCTACTATCTATACTGATCAATAAAAAGTCAAGTAAACTTTAGTTTGTAAATAATAGTCAACATGGATAAGCAGACTACAGTTGAAACTCGTAATTTAGTGGTAAAATTAGCATCTGAAGGCAAACCTTTGAGAGAAATTGGCAGTACTATTGCAGATGTCATAATAATATTATTATTGTACTAAATATTGAACGGTTCGGTGTACACTTTGTTTTGAGCTAGCATTTGGGCATTAGCAGATTACTTTTGATGATAAAAAAACAGATTAATCAAATTAACTTAAAATCGCATTTATTTACCTTTGGATTTTGTTTGGATACTTGAATGTTGATTTCCTAACAACCATACAGGAATAAGGATATCATTTTATTTAAATAAGTTTCGGTACACTGGAGGTTAAAACAGTTTTTACATTGGTCTTGTAAAAAAGAGCGGACAATGCACATTGAAGAAAAAAATTTAAAATTTTAAACTTTAGTGATGATAAAAAAATCCTTATGCTCTCTATTTTGGAATGTAGCAGTGATACATCAAAGATTGCTAATTTCGTCTAAAGGCAAAAAAATTAAAATTTTTTATTTATGTAAGTGACTTTACACCGATATTTTTAATGCCCATCTTTTACCAATTATCTCCATTCTTGCCAAAGAGATTTTTACAAATTTACCTTAAAATCAAAGCTGGAATGACGGCAAGCGATGTCTCATAGAAATTTTACAATTTGTAATCATGCTGTATTAACAATTTTATTAGTATGCTATCAAAAATTGAAAAAGGTTACCAAATGTATACAGTTTTCCAACATTACTCAAAAGTCCCTACATTTTAATGATTAAAAAAAATCTGTCATATTTTTCCCTACGGCCATTTATTTAGAATAAATCCCTTAGAATAGGGGTTTTTTCCCTACGCATAACATCACTAATCTAAAGTGAAAAAATAAAGTTGTACCAAATTAACTTTAATATTACTACCGTAATAAATAAAAATTATGTATACAAACAATATTTTCATATTGAAAAGCATTTCTGCAACATATTAAATGTAAACTATTAAATGTCAATCTTCAAAAAAATATTTTCAAAGTTTTATGCAATATAATTGAATATAAAAAAGCCTTAAATTATGCAACAAAAGAAAATGTTAAACTAATTATATAAGATTAGTTTATTATTAATTAAAAAACAAGCAAACATGCATCATTTTGTTATAATAAAATCATTAAACATTATGTTTTATGATTTGACATCTTTTTAACACAAATCATCATTAGTTATCATCATCAACCAACCTACTGTGACGACGATTACGCTGAGGTCTATTCGTTTTTTCCATTTTTAATCTTAAAAAAAATAGATATTATTAAAAATACTTTTACTTTTCGCACAAAATTATTTTCAAAAAGTTAACTTTTTACTTTAAAATTATAATTTTTATGTTTTCTTTTTATTTAAAAATATTACATTTAACCAAATTTCAAAACAACGCGTAGGTGGTTTTATTTTTATTCAAATGACTGTTTGTAAAGATGTGAATTTATATGGGCCAACATATTTGAATACAAAACTTAAGAAATATAATTAAAAAACAACAAAATATTTTCAAAATATTTGGATTATAAAAAAAAGAAACATTAAGAAAAAACAGTGAGAGCAAATATATTTAATTCAGTTTCAAATTAAAATTTGTTCATGTTTTTGCTCTAAACAAAAGATTTTCTTTAGCTACAGTTTAGGAAAAAACATGATATATTTTTCAATATAAAAATAGAAAGAGAACGTAGGAAACTGAGAGAAAGAAGAGAGTCAGGAAACCACCTTACGCCACTCAAAAAAAGTTTTGAAAAAGTGTTAATTTTTCTTCGTTTTCAATTTCTTTTTGTAAATATATTTTTTAGTGCTTTTTGTGTTCGATCAATTAAATTGTTGGTGGCCTTCTAAAACTGTTGTTTTTGTTTAATTTTTATTTTAATCTTTCTTTTATATATCGCAATTTTTTTTTTATATATTGTACTTATTTGTGACAAGGCACTTAAATATATAAATTCCACAAAAAATTGAAGGTAAAAAATTGTGTTTTGTTTGCTCTTCTTTTTTTTCAAGAAAAAAAAATTACATTGATCAGTCTCTTTTAATAATCATGTTTTTTCCTGATCTTATATAACAAATGTTTTGTTTTTTGTGGCCAACACTAAGATTTCAAAATTATTTTGAATATTTTTTATGTCTTTGAATTTAAAAATGTATTCTTCACTTTCTTTACACACCTGTTAATATTTAATTTAAAAATAAAAAAATATCCTTTATCTTGTTTTTTTTTAAATTATGTTTTTTATTGTTGTGTTCTTTGAATACTAGCAATTTTGAATTTAAATTTTTTTTCTTTTTTACACAACCGTTTCGTTTGAACAACACATTCAGACTATATGCCACCAAATTTTCATTTAAAATATTTTTATCTTTTAGACAAAAACAAAATATCTATAAAAATATCAGAACAAATCTATTTATTTTTGTTTTCTCAGCCAAACACCGTTTTATATTTTGGATTCTCATTAAACAATTTATAGCTTTTTTATAAAAGATTTCAAACGAATTTAAAATTTTGCTACATGTTTTTTTTTAAAGATAGTTTAAATATTGTCTCGCTTTACAGTTTACAATTACTAAAATAAATATAATTAATATAATAAAGTAACCTATGAAAAGAAATAATTCCCAGTTTCTATTTGTTAAAATAAAATAAGTAAACATACATAAGTAAGGGTACATACTAGAAAATTATAGAAATATTGAAAACTTTTTTAGCTCGACTCATCGGTGTCATTTGTTTAAATAACTTTTTTTAAATAATTCACTTATTCACATTTAAAAATTGTAGTTTATAATGTTCCAGAGATCATTGATATTTTTAATAATTTTAAAACCTATTATAGGGTATATGCTATAATATTATCTCTTATTCTTACGGCATCACTTTCTCTCTTAATAAAATTTGACCATGATATATTATTTATTTTGGCTATTACCCAGTGTTGCCAGTGTTGAGCTATTAAATAACTACATTTAAACAAATAGAATCTGGGAATTTATTTCTCATGTTGAGTAGCATTTATTATACAAATTTTCATATTATTCGAATGTGTATTCTTAGTCAAATTACAATCCTCAAAACAAACAAAACAAAATAATTCTGATGGTGCATACAAAATATTCCTGGAATAATAGAAGGAATAAGACTATTAAAGCATAAAAGTTTTTGAAGATTGTAATTTGACTTGGAATACACATTCGAATAATATGAAAATTTGTGTAACTACATTTAGTAATTTTTTTATAGTAAGGCTGGGATTCACGATCGTACACAATCGTACGACTTCACATGAAAATTCGGCAACATTTTCTGCTAATTTTTATTAGTGATTGTGAGAATTAAAATAATTTTTCTGAAAATTTTGGGTTACTTCAAAGGGTATACAACATCCATTAGCAAAGACACTGCTTCATTGACTGACGCTATTAAGCTAGTTTACAGTCTTCGAATATTATAAGAAAATTTAATAAATGATTAAATGGGGATGGAAAATAGTTCAGAGTCCGAAAGAATTGCTAATAGCATTGCTCTGAATGACCCTCGATGCATAGATCGAGTATTTCAAAGACAATCGCTTCAATTCTGAAATTGTTTAAGATACGGTCTTCGCTACACCTAGTAAAAGATCCTTTATGTTCTGATTGTGAAAAACTTATAATAGAATCCGAAGAAGATGAGCCATTGTTTATCCCAGCCTGTGGTTTAGTTAAAGAAGAAGTCGGCAGATTCGTTCTATCCAAAATTAAAGAAAATGGAGCAGAAATACTAAGTTTTTAAATAAGCTCTGTAGTAACTGAGAGAATATTTTCCACTGCAGGTTTGAGAATACATACATTGTTTTTGACACAAAAATTTTATTAGTATTAACTTTAAAAATTATATAATAATAATATCTAACACTGTAAATTTCTTCAATAAAAACATTACTATACTTGAGTTTTCCTAACTTTAACCTAAATTCAAATTCAATTTTCGTATCGGTATCCTATCGGCAAAAAGACGTACCGTTACATCCCCACGTTAAAACATAAGACATATTTGCTTTACAAGAAATTCTGCTGTGATCGCACAGAAATAGAGTTTTTTCCCCGGAGTTTTTCGATTCCCGGGAAAACGGGAATTTTTTTAATTTCCCGGGATCCCGCTCCATATAATTAATACAAAGTAAATTTGTTTTAAATTAATGAAAAAAAACTTTTTTTAAAAAGCGTAAGGGAACTTGTTTACAAAGTAAGAAAAAGAAATGCCTAAATACTACAAAAATTAATTAAAGGTTGAAAGGGGAACTTGAATTATTATTACCTTACGCTTTTATATGTAAATTTCGTATCATTATGCTCTAGATACAAGATAAAAAGATAACATAAACATAATAATTTAATTCATAAAACAATAATAAAAACAAACAAAAATTATGGTACTCAAGTTATGAGATCAAAAAGTAAATTCATAAAATAGATAAAATATTTTTAATAAATATGCTTTATAAGTACATATATATATTTTAAATAAATATATTAACATTTTTTAACAGCTTAGGAAATAACATTGAGACACACTCAATGCGTTTAGAAGTTCGGCAAAGAGTATATTTCTTATTTTATTTACTTATTACCATGTTTCCGAAAAATTTCGTTCACTTTTTTTACCGAGTTGGACAAATAGTTTAAAGTTCAAAATTTTAAAGTTGTTGCATATTTCTTATTCACAATCCGAAGTAAGTTTTCTTTTTTGTAAACAACGTCTATATCAGTCAAATGTATGTCAAAGTTGATGCAAAAAATAGCATCAATCGGACTTCTTCTTACAAGATCCACCTGTAATCTTTAGGACAATGTGTTTTTAAAAATGTATGTTGTAGTATCTTACACGAGTTCCCATAGTTTTTTTTTTATTTCTGTTTCCCAGCACTTCCCGGTTATATAAGCCGTCACAAAATGATACAAATTTATGTTTATCACCTTATAAACTCAACAACTTTTTTTAATTTTAAGTTAATTAAGCAAACTGTTCCTTCATACTTTCTCGTAACAAAAAATCGGTATTTTATCTGAAACTGAACCGAAGATATATCAAAATATATCTGTTAATCGGTACATTTTGAAAACTTTAATCGCATTTTGCCAAGCTCGTTTTTTTGTTGTAGATATGACTTTGCTGCAATAAAGGAGCGATATTTTTTGGATATCTCCTATTTTTAAGACTTGTCCATGGACAATTAAAATTTACTGTCTGCATCTTATTTTAAATTTATGTTCTTTATTAACTCTTCACTTCACTAAATTTATTAATTATCAACTGTTGCACGGCACATTCTGCTCTTGGTAGATTTATTGCTTCAGTGGACATTGATTTACGAACGTACTCACTTCTTGTTATTGATCTAATCGACAACCAATCAACAGATGATAATTTTTAGAGAATACCAAACAAAATTTCAAAGTATAAATAGCTTTTTTCTGAAACTATGAGGAACTTTTATTTCCCCGGATCCCGCAACAAAAATCCAGGGAAAACGGGAAATAAAATGATTGAAATTCCCGGGATTTCCCGTCCGCAGAATCTATTATTTAATTATTTATGAAAATTTAAAAAAAAAAACATTTGCAATTCGGAGAGTCTTTTCAAAAATATGATACACAAAATTAAATTTTTAAGTCGTGCTACTTTATGACAGGGTTCAGAAATATTCATGTATGAATACTAAAATTCAACCATTCATGGTAAATTGTCATGAATAATATTTGCATAACTGTTTGTTTTATTCTCGCACTGTAAAATGAATAGCTAAGAATTTTTTTATTTTTCAGCACATGCATATGAATACATTTGCTTTTCTTTCAAGTAAATATATGGTTATGTGAATATTGAGAAGAAGAAAATTCCCAATACTAAAATATGAGATGCAAATCGATTTCTCTCATTAATAAAGGGTGTTTAAATTTGAAGGACCGATGTTGATTTTTGAATAAAACCCAAATTATTGTCATTTCTTTTTATGATGATAATATTGGTATGGTTCAATTATGTTTGGAACAAAATATCGGACAAATAGCCGCCGCGACCTTGGCGGCACACCTCCGTCTGATGGTCTAAAATTTCGATAACGCTAAGGCGTAATTGAGGTTATATGCCGTTAATGTGCTGAATTATCTCATCCCTTAGCTCTTGAATTGTTGCTGGATTATCGACGTACACCATTTCTTTTTAATAACCCAACGGTATAAAATCACATGATCTTGGCGACCAAATGACATCGCCACCACGTGAGATAACACGGCCATTTAATTTGTCGCGCAAAAGAGCCATTGTTTCGTAAGCTGTGTGGCAAGTGGAACCGTCCTGTTTAAACCACATATCGTCCACATCCATATCTTCCAATTCGTTATCATCTCACGATAGCGAACACAATTCACAGTAACTGTATTCACAGTAACTCATTTTGGAAAAAATATGTCCCGATGATGCCACCAGCCCACAAGCCGCACCAAACAGTTACTCTTTGTGGGTGCATTTGTTTTTCGACAATCACTCTTGGATTATCATTCGCCCAAATGCGGCAATTCTGCTTATTGATGAATATACTGAGGTGGAAATGTGCCTCATCCACTTAAAATGAATCTGTAAAATGAATTGCAATTCGTTTCCAATTAAAATGAAATTAATTTGTTAAAGTGAATTGCAATTCACCTTAAAGATTCATTTGAATTGAATTGATTATGAATTCATTCAAATTAATTAGAAAACTAAATTGCAATTTTAATGCATGAAATTAAACATTAGTTGCAATCAATTAAATTCAAGAGCAGATCTAGGGGGAATTACTAAAATTTACTATTTTTAATGCAGTTGAAATTTTTCCATTCAACAAGTAAGAATTTCGAGTAAACGAACACAGCTTTGACAGCAAAAAATTGTTGTTTAGATTCAAAGTTGCTAAATTCTTTAAAATTCGATCGAAAATTTAAAAAAAAAGAAATTTTCCACAATATGCAAATATGAGAATATTTAAACAAAATATAATTGTTAAACACACTTTTAATAATATTTTCACACCATTTGATAACAAATAAAAATTTAAGTTTCTTTTAGCAAAAAAACAAAAATTTTTCCATTTTGATAGGATTTTCGCCGATACCTAATTCTTATTCTGTCGCTACCTGACAATTCCATTCCAATGCAAAATCAATTCAAATTTCAATCAATTCAATTCAAATGAGTTGGTAATGAATTGCTAAGTCTTTTTTCTAATTCATTTGACTTGATTAAATTAAATTCAAATGAATCTGTACAATGAATTGCAACTCAATTTTACAAATTCATTTGAATTGGAAACGAATTGCAATTTATTTTACAGATTCATTTGAATTAAAAATGAATTACAAATTCGTTTGATTGACTCAAATCTCATTCATTCAATTCATTTTTTTTTTGTGTGAAAAGAATTAATTAAAAATTTGCTAATTCAGTGCATGAATGATTCGTGAATAAATTAAAAAGTTAATGACTAATTCTCTGCTACTAAGGCCCTAACTTTGTAAAACGGCTTACAATTTGCTGCAATTGCGTTTTCCACAATTAGGGCCTGAAGTTCGGAAAGATTACTCATAGTTTCATAAGACAATTAATCATACCAGTTTATTTCGAAAGGATAGTTTCATAGAACTGCCGAATTTCGTGAAGATAGGTCCATAACTTACCAAAGACCATATAAATCGTAGTGTTGGAATATTCTTGAATACGCCTAAAACCCCACAAATTCTAATGTTGCGAGCTCTATTTTTATAACATTGTTCATAATTTATATATATATATTTCCGCTAATCTCCAGCTTGGGAGCAAACGGCCTCAGTTAATAGTCTCCAACTCGTTCTGTTTGGTGCTGTTCGTATTGCATCTGCCCATGAATAGCCAATCGGTTGTAACTCTCTTTCAACGGTTTTGCGCCATGTATTTTTAGGTCTGCCTACCCTTTTTTGACCTTGGGGGTTGTACTGTAGAGCTGTTTTGGCAATGGTGTTGTTTGACCTTAGTATATGACCGATCCACCCATATTTCCGCTTTTTTATTTCATAGGTGATCGATTTTTGGTTGGTTTGGCTTAATAATTCGGCATTACTAATAGTATTCGGCCAAAAACATCGTTTTATTCTGCGAAGACATCGATTTTCAAATGTTTGCAGTTTTCTTATCTGGGATTTTGTAAGGCTTCACGTTTCGCAACCATACAAAAGAACCGATTTGACACACGCATTATATATGTTAATCTTTGTGCGTTGAGATAGTTCGTTTGACTGCCATATATTTTGTAATTTCGACATAGCATTTCGGGATTTATTAATTCGATTGTCAACATCATCGCTAGCACCATTATCTTTCGAAACAATGCATCCGAGATAACAGAAGGAATCTACGTTTTCGATAGCTGTTCCATTTATGTATAGGTTGTTTGTGTTTGTAGTAGCTATACGCATAAGCTTGGTCTTTTTTATATTGATTTTTAAACCAACTTTTAGGGCATTTGATCTTAGTGCAGTTAGTTTACTTTCTATGCTTTCGAAGTTGTGGGCCAATAGACAGAGATCATCTAGATATACCAGGTCATTTAATTTTGAAAATGGTGTCCATTGGATCCCATGGGGTGCCTGATTATTGGTTGCTTTCATAACTTCATCAAGAACAAGTAAAAATAATAATGGTGAAAGAACGCATCCCTGCCGAACGCCCTGCTTTATCTTAAGTACTTCGGAGGATTTACCCTTGTAGTATACATAGTTAGGCGCATCTTCGTACATGCTTTGCATAATGTCTATAAGTTTTTCCGGGACATTGTTCCTTAGAAGTATATCCCATATACTATCTCTATGTACAGTGTCAAAAGCACGCTCAAAATCAATGAAAAGTGCATAGAGTGGTAAGTCCAGTTCTTTCGCTTGCTCGACGATGATTCTGAGCGTTGCGATATGATCCGCACAAGATCTTCCCTCTCTTAAACCGGCTTGTTCATCTCTTATCTTGATTGCGAGCGGGGAGAAGCGATCTAACAATACCAATGCGATGATTTTTTGTATTGTATTTAGTAGCGTTATTCCACGCCAATTATTACAGTGGCGGAGATCGCCTTTTTTTGGGAGAGGAATTATAAGTCATTCTGTCCACCTTTTCGGAATAGTACCCTGGGCCCAAACATCCTCGATGATAGGTGTAAGTACCAAGGAAAAATAGGCGGGGTCGGTTTTAATTAGTTCTGGCACTATGTTGTCCGTTCCAGGTGATTTATTGTTTTTCAGTTTAGATATTGCTGAACGGATTTCCTGTATTGATGGAGGAGTTTCCGAGATATTGTGTTTTTGCGTAATGTTTGGTGTTGAGACAGTTTGTGGCGTTGCCACTGTGTCATGAGCTAAGCTTTCGAAATGTTGCTTCCATCTAGTTAGTTGCAGTTCCTGGTCAGTTATTAGTTTTCGGTCAATAGAGAAGAGTGGAGGTGAAGCAGAAGGACGGCTGTTGGTAATAGCAGTTATGGATTTGTATGTTTTTCGCAAGTTGTTGTGGCGTGCTGCTGTTTCTGCTTCGGTTAGGTGATGAGATATGTATTTTCTCATAAGTTCATAATTTAGAGATCCAATAAAAAGGGCACCTCTGAATTATTTTAACTCTCGGCGAAGGGTATCAAATGTTCGGCACTGCCGAATACAACACATCTGCTGGCTTTTATTCATTTATATAAAACAATGGATAAAATAAGATCGTAGCACAATATTTTGTTGTTATATTTAACAGATTAGATTTTCTTTACTATTTTCACTTAAATAAAATTTAAAAACTTTTTAAAAATTTATTTTAACTAAAGATAATTACAAATACAAAAACCTAAAGAAAAATGCATATCTCGTTAAAAATTCACAAATATTTTGCCTTAACCCACGTAGATATATTTAGAATAGGAAATATTACATATGTAGATACAAATACACGAGGACATTTTATACATACATTTATTTGTATGTAAATAAAAGAAGAGAATTCAAATCAGTTAAGTTTAAAATAAAATAAAGTGTTAAAAAAACATAAACTTAACTAATAAAAGTTAATTAAAACTAAATATCACCCAATAATTTTTGGCAATTAGAAATCATTCATAAATATACTTTTTGCTATTTTCGAAAGTTTTTCTTTCATAATAACGTTTAAATAACATGGTTACAACAAGAAAATAAACATTCAAATCTTGTTTTTTGTTTCTGAAATAAATAAAAATTTTTTTTTTTTTTTTTTTTTTTTTTTTTTTTTTTTTGTTAAAAAACATGACAATCGTTGCCAAAAAAAATATATGTATATCCAATATATCACTCTGGTATTGAATGATGCGCAGAATCCTTGTTGTTTCTTTCTTTACATAAGTACCCTACATACGGAAAATCAGCACATACATATCAAATGTAGTAACTAAATGACGTAGAGGAATTCTTTTTACGGGTCACAAAGACTCTGCTGTTGTTTGACTGTTAGTAATTAGAATTTGTGTTCAAAGATTTATGTAGATATGTCTCTAAGTTTTTGTAATTGAGATATTTACTGTTGGGTCTATAAGTGGTTTGTATACCCTTCACCACAGGTGGAAACGCAACATTTCTGGTTCCAACTCTGCAATTTCTGTGCGAATTTACTACTTAAGTTGCTGAATGTTTTGTAGGGAACGTTCGAAAAGCTGTCGTTTTCTCTTGCAAGCAAATTTGATCTATTGGCATATTGTAGCCGTTGTGATGCACCCCTAGGCAAAAATTCTTGAGCCCATTGAATTTTTTTAGAAGCAACTATGGAGATCGACTATACGACTTTTTCAAAACCCGGTTTTTGAATATTCCGTACACAGAAAGAAAAACACTCGGGATAAATCAAGTTTTTTGGGATTACTTTAAGTAGGAGTCGTACTTAAAAATTTTAGTACGAATAACACTTAAACGTACTCAAAACAATCCTAAATGGGATTACTTTCGAAAATCAATCCCAAGTTTGGAAAAACCGGTTTGCTTATTGTGTGTAGAAAAACAAAACAAGAAAATCACATACATATACATATTATTTTCATGTTTAACCCTCCGGCTTGCGCATGTTTTGATTTTCTTTACACATGGAAAAAGGTCTGGCCAGACTCATGTATACAACGAAGGGTTAAAAAGTAAATTTGAACTCATGCTACTCATTTGGTTTATATTTTTGGTTAAATTTGTACATAATATTTCTAAATTTTCAATCATGAATTCGGGATAAAATCAACTTTATATTACTTGAATCAAGCTCATTTTGAGATTGACTCAATCTTAGTTTTACTTAAATCAATCTTATGTTCGGATTATTTGAGGTACGAATTCTTATTAAAACAATTTTATAATTTTTGAATGAAGCGCATTTTGAGATTGATTCAATCTTAGTTTTACCTTAATCCATCTCATTTTCGGATTATTTCAAGTACGAAAACGGGATTGAATATGGATAATTTAAGTATTTTGGGATTAAAAATCCGTACTTGAATCAATCTTTCAGTACTTGATTCAAGAATCCGTACTCACCGTACTATTAATACCGCTTCGGATTGATTTGAGTACGGATGGATTGATTTTTGTTTTGAGTGTATAGCTGCTATTTTACAAAACACGATTTTCGGTTAAGCATTATAAAAATAACCGGTTAACCGGTTTTAATTCGAATGTTCAGACCTAACGAAAGAATCCAAAACAAGCGTGACCAGCAAATTGATCAAACTAAAGCCTTATATTTTATAATTTCTATTGATTTACTTAACTTTATTCCTAAGATCATAATTATATAATGTTATTTAGAAACTGTTAAATAATGTTTGCTGTAGCCAAACGTTTTGCAAAAGCAAACAATTCTTAAAGAAATCTAGTGGTTACACGTATTATTACGTCAAATATTTAATAGGTGTGAACATAGCTTTAGAATTTTTGAAAAACTTTTGTTTAAAAAAATTATAGGAATTTAATAAATTAATCATTTGAGATATTCTCCCAAATTTAATTTAAATAAGTTTTAATTTGTTGGTGGTTAAGCATGCTTATATGAATCAGTAGACTTCAACCATATTTTTAAAAAGTTAGAAACAAAACCTCTTAGCCAGAATTATATATTTCAAATTTTTCTGTTTCAGCATTATGGAAATAAATAGTAATATAAACATGCTCTTTGCATGAAATATCTGTCAATTCATCCATCACAATTTAAAACCTTCCATGATATTGTGTGATTCCTTCGATATTGTTTTAAGTTCTTGGAGTTTTAATAAATAAAACTTATGAATTTTTCAATATCGTTGATTCCGCCGGTATGTTTCAGTTTTAAGCATGAAGATTTGCTAGAACTACTTACGAGTTTTTAGTGCCTTAACGGGCATTCCGCCCTCGTCAACACAACAGGCTAATGCTTCAGCCAATGATTAATTTTTAGCAGCATATTTTAGTCACGTTTTATTTGCAGTATCTTAAGAACTACTTGGAACAGAGACAAATTTGACTTGGCGTATATTTATGTCAAACTTGTGGACTAATTAAACGTGATTAATAAGGAGTGACGTTGAAGAACCTTTGCAACTTATCATTTTAGGGCCCTTTAAGCACCATTGTCGTTTAAACAAGTTCAAAATATTACCAGGGATGACATCTTTATAAAAAATATATATATAATTTTTAGAATACTGTCAAATTGCTAATTACTTTTTAACATAAACATTTTTTTTTAGTATTTTGAATTGTTTTTGTTTTTTTTTTACAAGAACACACGCTTTTATAAGCGATTTGTATTTACATTGCTCATATTTAATATTATAATATTTTTTGACTTTTGTTACATTTTGTTTTGACATTCTTCATAAAAAGTTTAATGGTATTTTCTTTTCTACAAAAAAATGTGCCTTTTTTAAACAATTCAATTTGGTGTCTTTTTCTTAAAAATTTTGCTCCCGAGAAGGGTGGCTTGTTTTATTCTAAAAAACTTATGCTTTTCGGGAGCAAAATTTTTAAGAAACAACCACCAAATTGCATTTTTTTTTTAAAAAAGGCACATTTTTTTGTAGAAAAGAAAACACCATAAGTTTGCCCAATATTCAATTTGAAAAATACTTAAATTACGGGTACATTTATAACAAAAGCAAAGAAAATGTATATAAATTACACATTACTAAAATAGGCGGTTTATTTTATCAAAATAACCGGTTTATTTGATATTCGAAAAATGGGCATTTAAAAATATCCGATTTGGGCAAAACTAAACTAACTATTCGTTCGATCTCCCTAGAAGCAACCCCAGATTAACTTTCAGAATGAGCTTCAGCGATATTCTGGAGATTCTTGTTAGAACAGCATGTCGACGAGTATACTCAGATGGATCCGTGTGGATACTTTCTCGTACATCATCCAAACCTTCACCAGGGCGGACATTCAGCGTGATATAGGCTGACTTAATAAACGCAGTATTGCAATGCAAAACTAAAAAGAATAGGTTCTTAAAAGCCCACAACTTTTCTGTAGACATTGTCTTGAGTTCATGATTGAATGGTTACTGTATTCACTGCACAAGGGTTGCGAAATTCGTGCATTGTGTTAATTTGTGATGCCTTGCAAACGCATTTGTTTTTAGTGATGCTTTGCAATACTGCGTTTATGAAATCAGCCATAATGTTTACAAACTTAACTGCCAAGCCCACAATGTCGACAAGAACATTTCTTTCGCATATTGAAAACAATAATAAATAATTGAAATTTTTTTGTTTTCAATATGAATATACGAAAGAAATGTTCTTGTCGACATCGTGGGCCAAGCAGCAAACAATAATATTACTGAAAAAATAATGACAAAACACAAAAAATTAATCAAAAAAAAATTTTTGTTTTTTTTAATGTTGAAATAACCTTGACACTTTTCAAAATTTTGTTCATTTTAGAGTGTTTATATGTCGGTGTATATGTAAAAAAAATTTTGTTTTCAAAATAAAGCCTCAAAAAATTTCATGTTTTTTTGTTCTAAATGTTTTCTTTATTTCAACAATGTTGTCGTTTGGTACATTCTTTTCTTTATTTTTATTAAAAAATTATATATTTTCGTTATATTTAGTTGTGAACGTATTTTCGTTGAATATTTTCTTTTGGTCTCGTGCTGTCTTATTATTTTTTTTTTTATACAGAAATGTATGTTTGTAATTTTTTAAAAACATTTATTTAATTCTCCTTCAAAATTTTTTATTTAACAAACTTAATTTTATAGGTGTCATATGCTCAATTTAAAGATTTTCTACGTGTTAAGTGGGACGTTAAGATTTGAGAAGAAAATCAAAATAAGATTTGAGTTTTTCACAAGTTTAATTGTTTGTTTTTGTGTTTTGCTTTTCATTTGTTTAAAATATTTATTTGTTGGTATTAAATATAAAAATACGTGTTTTATCTGATGAAGAAACAAACGAAAGTTTTTTTGAATTTTCTGTAAATCATTTAATGTAGGTGACGTCTTTATTTTTAGAGGTATATTTTACGAAGAGATGAATAAATTGTTTTGTAAATATTACTTGCACAGTGGGTAAGAATTTGTTTAATTTTATGTTAACAATTGCAATAAAAAACAAGTTAGAGAGCTTTATTCGGCTTTGTCGAATCTTATATACCATTCACCATGCGATAAGAACAGAAAGTTATATAAATAACGTTCTTTATCCACTCATGCCGACATTTTGTCGGATGTTGTCTATTAATAACCAAGATGCTTGTACCAAGCTTGGAAACAATGGGCCTTGCCGTTATCCAGTTATACAGAAATCTGCAATTTCTTTGTATGGGAAGTGCCACGCCCACTTCACCAATACCGCCTACATTTTGTCGGATGTTTTCAATTGATAACTAAGATACTTGTTCCTAATTTGCTTTTCCGTTCTTTAGATATATAAAAAAAAGGGACATCTTTAAATCCAGTTCGCTCTAAATTTACTTGTTATGTGTAAAAAACGAAAAAAAAAGAGTATAAAAACTAAAAAACATTTTAAAAAAACCAATTCATAGAAGGTACCTTGTTACTTTCAAAACAACAACATCGAACATTACAAAAAAAAAATTGGAGGCAGTCGTGGTTTTTTGCCATCCCTGCAAATGTAAAGAGTAGCCCACAAGGGACTAGGACTAGTCCAAAAGTAACCCAAATGTATGGAAAAAACATAGTCTATTTAACATTATGATGTCCTAGGGCAGGACCATATAACCCATCTTTAAACTACAAAGGAGTAGTTTTAAAACTACTCCATTGTGTACACAAGAGGATTAGTTTAAACTTCGTTTAAAACGAAAACATGTCGTTAAAAAACGAAGACATGTCGTCTCACTACAAACACTTTTTTACAATGACATGGCCCATGCTTGCGTTACATCGGACCAGTCCATGGAGTAGTCCATTTCATGAAATTGGATCAGGTGGTCCAATAATATTTGCAGGGATATCTCAGCCATTTATTGACCAATCTGGCTGAATTTCCATAGAAAACAATTCCGGACTAAATGTGATATTATTATATAACATCCGGATCCCCATCATATCTGGGGATTTCGGAATTTTTGGTTACAATTATAATTATGAAGAATTTTAAACGAGTAAGCGATAAATATAATTTAGATGAAATATAGACGATTGCATTTTTTGCAGATAATTCTGGCACTCGACACGGCCAAAAATTGCTAAAAATTCTTTTTAAAAACCCAAAAAAAAACAAGTATGTACTGCAAATATAATGTGCACTTCATGCGGTACAATAATGGAATCATGTTTAAAAATAAACATGAAAAAATCCTAAGATATAGTACTTCATTCTGGAGCAAGAATTTCAAGTCTTTTAAATTGCCATTTTGGCGATGAAAACATCGAAATTGTTAACAGTTACAAATACCTTTGTGTAGATATTACACATAATCTATCGTTTAAGAAATGTTTAAACAGTAAATTGGCTTCATCATAAATGGCGATCAACGTGGTAAAAATATATCAATCACCCACCCACAAATCTTAAAAAGCAATGAACTGAATATTTTTCTTCCGCTTCTCGTTCAATAATGTTTTATGTGCACACGTTTGGGGTTACTCAAAATTTGAAGAAGTAGAAACGCTGCTCCGTTTTTTTTTATCAAAAAAATTTTATATTTACCATCTACGACACCCAATTATACATCTCAACTTTAAAACTGCACTTTTGCTACATAAATAAAGTTTTAAATATGAATCAAAATAGATTGCCACGTATTTTAGCGGAAGCAATAATAACACGAAACGTCAACTGGGCAGATGAATGGACCAGTCTTTGTCAACGTTTTCAGTATACTCCTGATAATACCAATTTATCACTTTGCAAATATTGGGAAACAATAATTACTAGAAATAAAAGAACGTGAAACGCAACAAATTCCCAACAATAATGACCTTTACTGCCAACTGAGTCATAATGTTACACCTCTGCTGACGGCAAACTTTTCATCCCGTATTACCAGCATAATAATTAAAGCCAGAGGATGGTTACTTGAATTAAATGCCAGATACTTTAGAAATATTCCAATAGACAAGTGCTCTATCTGCAACTCAGAGGTATCTGTAAATACGTACCACTTTATTAGTGTTTGTTCAATCTATAAAGAACTCAGGTTAACATTGTTCGAAAAATGTCAACTTAGTGTTATTAAGGTGCTAAACATGTTGAATGGATCAAACTTTCTCTCCGTATACAAATACATAGAATCAGCTTCAAAATATCGTAAATTAATAATGAATGAATTCAGTTTCTAGTCTTCCTTTTGCAAAAATATTTTAGCTTGAATTTATAAATTTGTATAAATTTTATTGTAAATGAAATTAAGGGAAATTAATAATTATCAAAGTAATTTTGTGGGAATACAAAAATTTTTAATTTAAAAGATTATGTTTGTCGTGTTTAATTAAACTGGCAAGTGCACGGCTAAAAAAAACTAAACCGGCGACTTGCTTTATTTTTTGGAAAACAAGTTGATTTTGTTCTTTCTTTACCTACTTACAACTACAGTTAACGTTATAAGAATTCCAACCTATTGTGGTGGGAAATGTAAGAAGAGATAAACTCACTGTTTATTGTTGTTGTTTTTGTTTAAGCTTTGATATTGTTGCAAGTAAAGCTGTTGCTTGTTATTCTTATTCGCTTTACAGTTTATTTGTTTAATATCTTGAATTTATCTAAAATCTTTGGATGAAGTTTCCTGACGATCTGGCATAAGCAACCAGTGGAATGCGCATAGGAATAGCCTATCCCTTCAACAATAAATTTTAGTGTTTTTATCGAGAATAAAAATTGGGAATTAAGCACGACAAACAAAATCTTTTAAATGAATAATCTTAAATTTAAATAATATCCTAGTATTACGCCAATCTGGCTCACAACATTCATGTAATCCCAACTATAAATAGATACCATATTATTGTAAATTAATGAATATGTAAATATGTACATTAGGCGTATAACCATAACCATTTTTTTGGCATAATACCATGAGGTCAGCCATGTCCTAGTAACCACGAAAATCATAATCTTTTGTAATTTTTCTCAAAAAAGTTCACGCACCAATTGGTTTTTCTAAACAGGTGTATAAGAAATTATTTGAAATTTATTATTTTTTAAATTAAAGCATGGACTTGAACTAACAAAAATATTATTTTACATAATTTAAAATTATTTTGAGGCGGCCTTCTTAATGCAATATTGAATATTCATAATTTTATACGGTGTGTTTATACCCTCCACCACAATTAGTTGTGAAGAGGGTATATTAAGTTTGTCATTCCTTGTGAAACTTTTTTATTATTCATCTCAGACCCCATAAAGTACATATATTCTGGGTCCTTGAGTAATTCTAAGCCGATTTAGCCACGTCCGTCTGTTGAAAACACGCTCACTTTCGAACAACTCAAAAGAAATGAACAAACTTGGTGCCAAATTGCTTGTAGTTATCGTAAGCAGTTTGGGATTGAAATTCAGCAAAATCGATGCAGTAGGACCAAAGCTATGAATCAAAATGTGGAACCACCACCTAAAAAAATGATAATTTTGTTACAAAAAATAACATAAATGGTGGAACAAGGCACGGAATGAGATAAGATTTTGCAAAAATTTGTTTTATTCGACTGGAAATCACGCTGTAAAATTTCGTGAAGATCCGTCCATAATTTACCCTAGGCCCCATATAAACACTACTCCCGGAAAACAGTTTAGTACGCCTAAAACCGATAAAAATAATTCTATCATAACAAAATTTGAATTGAAAATGTTAGAGGGAGTTTACACGATGTCTATTCAGACATGTCTGACAAACACGTCTGTTTTGTTTGTAGACGATCGGAGTAGAGAAGAAAGAGGGGTTGTCAAACAAACACGAAATAAGTTTTCATGTTTGTCAATATGAATTTTCATGTTTTTTAATTATTAGACTATTATACATGAAAACAGACATGTTTGGAAAGACATCGTGAAATGACAAGATGTTTTTGGTAGCATGTTCAAAAGAGAATGTCAAATGTCTGTTACATGCCTGCAAAGACACAGTGTAAACTCCCTCTTACTCAAGCTAGTTTAAATTGCTAAATAATTTAATATAGATCTAAACCTCAAACCAACCAATTTTAATGCTGATGTCTGTTTTTATAAAGATAAATTAATAATTAATAGACATCATATAGATATCCCTCCTGGAATATTCGAACAGTCGGTGGAGGGTATTAAAGATTCGGCACAGCCGACTATAGCACTCTAACTTGTTTTTATTAATTTTTTATTTTTTTTCGTTAAAAAAAAGGTTAAAGATACGTTTTGGTTTGCGGAAAAATCTCTTACCATCTCTAAATATTAATCAAATTTCATACATGAGCTTTGCAATACTGCGTTTATGAAGTCAGCCATATTCATGCCCAATAACCTTGAGAACGATATGAATTCAAAGTCGTTATGCAGGAGTGTTCTGGGAATCGAAAACGCAAAATGCAAGAATTTGGAAGTTCGTTTTAATACACTTAATAAAATATTTTTAATTTTTGTTATAAAATTCAATTAAATAGAGAAATATTTCTTTAATATTTGTCATAAAATTCTTATATTACAGAAATCTTATTAAAAACTGACTTTTAAAATTCTTACGTTTTACGTTTCCAATTTACAGCACACCCCTGTAAATTTTTCATATTCAAATTTATTACAAATTGTTTTTTATTTATAACAAAAAAAAATTGTAAGAACAAATATTTAAAATCAATTTGTATTAGATTTGAAAAAAATTAAACCTTAGATGCATTTTATTACTTATGTATCACATTATATGTCAGCCATTACTTAACTACTTCTATGTAATGCAGATGGTATGAAGTAGTCATTGAAAATTAAGATGTTCAGTAATCGCAAGTCATTACCAAGTTTTTGCTGGGTTGCAATATTTTTTAATTTTCCTTTATTTTAAACGAATTTATTAAATTTTTAATTTATGTTATATTTATCTTTTTTTTCGCTGAGTGTAGAGTAATCTCCACATTTTCTTTTACTTTTTTTTGCTATATTTCTCTCTTGAGTTTATGTTTTTTTTTGTTTATTGCGAACCTTTTAATATTTTAATAGTACTACTCAGTGATGCCAACTTTTTGAGAGGAAAAAGCACTTTAAAATTTTAAAAAAGCACTATTTCTATCAAAAAAAACGTAATACATATTCGGCTATGCCGAATATTATATACCTTCAAAATTTTAAAAAAAGTCGATGGCGTTTATGGGGACCGTTTTTTAAGATTAAATAATAAATAATATTTACATTTGTATAAAAACATTTTTAATTGTATTATTATTATCTTCAATAATAATAATAATAATAATAATAATAATGTCATCCAAATCATGATGATCCATCAGCTATGTTTGAATTGGCCTTAAAATGGTTTTAAAGTAATACAATCGATTTTTGTAACTCGAAAAATCTTGCCTGTTGCAATTACCGAAAATTTGCAATGACCGACCATTGTTTATAAAAGTTTATTGCAGCCTATATTTTAATGAAAAACTTTATATTTTTTCGTTTAAATAAATCTAAATTAAAATCGTGCAAAGTTTAATAAAATAATTATTTTAATCCATGTACGCTTCTGAATAAAAAACACACATAAGGTGTAAAATAGAAAAAAACATGTTTGTTTGCATTCTGATACTTAGGGTGTGTATGTGAAACGGTAGCAAAGTTCTATGGTGAATTAAAACTGTCAAGAATTTCTACGCTAATGTCAAAATTTATACTAGCCCCCAGGGCTAATGAAATTTTATTCACCCCAACAGTGTCAAAATTTTACTTTAATAAGTACTTTGCTACCGTTTCACACACACCCTAAAGGCCATGTCAGTTAAAACTTAATCGCTTTGCGTGACGTTTTTAACTTTGACAAAAAAGCGTAACGCAAAAGGTGCATGTCACAATAAACACTTTGACAACACACACGAATTGCTTGTTAAAAATAAATAAATAAAAAAAAATTATACTAGCAGAATGTCAAAGCGAGCAAAAAGATGAGAGTTGCTTAACTTTTCGCTTTGCTCTGCGTTTAAAGTATTTTATATGACATGTTTCGTATAAGTATGAATATTTCATCTCGGATGTCAAAGCGAATCTCTAACGCAAAGCGAAGCAAAAGTTTTATCTGGCATGGCCTAAAGTCAAACCTGTTTGCAATAGCACTCGAGGTAGAAGTGCACAACACGCGGTTATTTGGAGACGAGTGTTGTGCGTTTGAAAACTAAAGCGCATGAAAATATGGCAGGTTACACAACGCTCGTTATAAAAGCATTTTCTGTCACCTGTTTTTAATTTATTTAACACTTTGCTTATACTAAGTTACGACTCTTTATATGTTTTTAAAGTCTTTGTGTTCTTTTGTACGGTTTCCTACTGCATGTTCTTAACTTTTCGACATGACTTTAAATCGTTGTTTATTTTTCCATTCACAATGTTTAATATTTTCCAAGCCATTTTCTATTTTTGACACAGTGTCTACATCTTTAAAAAAATGTTTATCGCATACAAATAGATCGTTTGTATTACGATTACTAAATATGTTGTCATCGCTAAAAAGACGTTTTGTAAAATTTCCAAATTGCTAGGAAGCATAGCTCTAACCTTGTAAATAAAGTTTTTGGCAAAACAAATGCAACTTTCTTTTATCACTTTTTTTATCATTTGAAATCTTAAAATCTTTACAGGCTTCTCAAAATTGTAATCCAAATGGCAAAGCTCATCTTAATCATCCTCTATCAGCGTTGCCATTTTGGTGCCTTTCGGGTATTTTTTGGTGCTTTTTTGCTTATGCAATGCCCGCAATTTTGTTAAACACCCGTTTTTGAAAAGCGGGTATTTAAAGTGCTTTTAACAATTTCTCACAGTGCTTTAAAGTGCCTTTTGAGTAATCTACATATATTTTTGGCAGCGATGCCAACTTAGTGCTTTTGGCACTATTTATTGTGCTTTTGATGTCTCAAAACGCCAAAATTTTATCCTTAGCGCCAAACCATTTTTCAGCCGGTTGCACCCCCTCTTTTCACGTTTTTAACATACATCCTTTACCTTTTCAAAATATTCCAAATATATGAGTAGCAACTGTTTAAAAGGTAGCATGTCATAACGTCCAGCGCAAGGATTTTAACCTTTATGGTATAAGAAACACCGGCTTCGCTAACTAAAGCTTCTCTGTATAGCCGGCCTTCGGCCGGGCGCAAGTACTTTCTCCTTTATGGTATAACAAATACTGGCTTCGCTAACAAAAGCTTCTCTGCGAAATCGGCCATCGTTCGAAAACAAGGCAGATTTTAGAAGCTTTACTTGGCGAAACCGGTACTTGTTAAGGAAAAAATACTTGCGGCCGCCCAAAGGCCGTCTGTGCAGAAAAGCTTTCGTTAGCGAAGCCGGTCTTTGTTATACCAGAAAAGAAAACCCCCTTGCGCCCGGCCGAAGGCCGGCTGTGCAGAGAAGCTTTAGTTAGCGAACCCGGTCTTTGTTATACCATAGAGTAGAAAGAATCCATGGACACTATGACACTGGACGTTATGAAATTCCACCGTATAAACTATCCCTTTTAAAATACCGTTTAAAATGTTAAACAATTTTAAGAAATTGCAAATAATTGAAAATGAAACTCCTACAAAAAATGAAATAACTCCCACAGCAAATGAAACAACACCGAAAACCAAAATAAAATAACTCCCACGTTTATTTTTTCGGGGACTTGTTTCATTTGGATTTTAATTCATTATGAAATAACTCCCAAGCAAAAAATGAAATAACTTCCAAAAAAATGAAATAAAACCTAGAGGGCTGGAAGCTATTTCATAATGAAATTACTCCCACTTTTGTATGAAAAATTGTTGGGTCTAATTTCATTTTTTCCTTGGGACTTATTGCACCTGGGAGTTATTGCACGGAGCCGTTATTCCAACATTCAAATTTTTTTGAGGTTATACATAAATGGTTATTAATCGGTTTAAAAGCTTATTTTTCGTTTTTGAATACAACTTTATCAAATTTTGCTTAAACACGGTTTATGAGCCTGTCATAAGATTTTATGAATATGGCCGTATGTTTTTAGTTTTAATGGAAGCTGCGCCACATTTTAATGGAAACCATTATGCCACTTACTGCAAAATGTAGGGCAAAATTGGAAATAATATGGTGAAAAGCCTTTATATATAATATGTAATGTTTAAATAAATAAATACATTTGCCAACAAATAACAAGGGCGTGCAAAATTTGAAAAAAGTCTAATTCTAGGACTAGAGATTACTTTTTAAAAGTTTGAGTTGGGCCATCCCATCATCGCGATATCTTCGCATAAAGCTTAACAAAACCCTGTTTTTTTTTACCAAATTCGAGACGTTATAACCGCGCGAATTAATCTTTATTTAAAAAATGTTGCTTCCTATTGTCAACGAAGCTTTAAGGCCCACCTATAATATGCTTAAGTTGGCTTTATGATACTTTTTATTAAAAAAAACCCCTTTGGAAATTAGAACTACCCCACACACAGAAAAAATACCAATGTAAAATTAACATGGAAAAATGTTGATTGAGAATCATGTTAAATTTCTGCAAAAGTATGCCCTTTATTTAAATTTATCATTATTTCATATTAATTTTAAATTAAAAATATTGAAATAATCCTAAATCACGCTTATTTAATATTATTCACTGTTAAAATAAATAAAAAAATATATTAAAATTTAAATAAATATGGATTCGATATTGAATCCATTAAAAAACCTGTTTTATATTAAAATCAAAAGTTTATCTTGTAAAATTAACATGCATACATAGTTAAGTATGTTAATTTTTTAATTTTCATTCTTAAAATATGTTATACAATGAAGACAATTCCCGTATTCTTTTAATTAAAAATATTTAGTTAAATAGTACATCAAGTTTTCAAAGTATAATGATGACAAAAACCATATCGGGCGATTCTGCTGATGCTTCTGTTGACAAAGGAGAATACAAAATAAGTGAAACATGTGTTACAGTTGTAAGTGTATTGAATTATTCTTAAATAAATGTATATGTTGTCTGTAAAGCTTCTTCACACTGTTATAACACACTCAAACCAATTTGATTCTACATGAAATTCACGTTGTTTCAACTTGAAATAACTTTCATTCAACGTGATTCGGATTTTGATTTCAATATAAATGACATTTTGCTCTAACTTTACTGCAATGTTAAATTAACATGAATAATAGTTATTTTAAAAGAAAAAAATGTTGTTCGCAAGCAATTATAAAATCAGGTTGAATTAACATGAAACACGTATGAAGCAAAATCACCACCGAAAAATTTTAAATCAACCTTGTTTTCGACGTTTTTAACTTGATTTTTTTCTGTGTGCAGGAACAAAGGGGTTTACGAGCGTCTAATGTAATTATTCTTTGAGTTTTGTTTTGTTGAGAAAAAAATGACATTGAGTTTTAAAATTTTACTAATTTACGCATTTCTTCAATTATTCTTGAAATTTTAATTACATTTTATTTTAAATTTTGTTTATAAGTTTTTTATAATCTTCTATATATAAATCGGCTAAGGCAAAATAGTTAAGAACACTTTTCTCCTCTGTTTGCCCAGCGACTAGAATAAAAAATATACAATTTGGAAGGTATTTACTGCCAGAAGTGCACAATATGCATACATACATATTTTATTAAAATCTGTTCAATATTTACAGAGTAATAAGCGTTAAAATTTAATACTAACGCATATGCAACACAAATAAATAAAAAAAATTTTTTCCAATTATCAAATAAAAAAATAGGATGGTCGATAATTCTAAATTTTCAAGAAACCGGTTTTCGATTATTTCGACTATGTATGTATATAAATCGGCACAGGCAAACCAGTTAAGATATCTTTCTTTGTTTGCCAACTGCTCACGTGGAGCATAACATATGAACCGAAAGTTGTTCCGTCTCCGAATCGATCCACTATATTTTTTTTTAAATAAAAAAAATGTATGGCCATTAGGCAAACACTTGTTGTTATAATTTTAATTTTTAATTTGAATTTTTATTTCTCTTTTATTATTTTTTTGATTGTATGTTTTATTTACTTTTTCTTAAATTGTAGTTTTTAATTTTTTTAAATGTTTTTCGAACAAGTTGAAATCATACCAACATAAATAACATAAACAATGTTTTCGGCGCTGAAAAACGCTTTGACTGTTTTCTCGCATTCAATCAGCTTTACGCTCTGACCAGCTCGGCGCCCAGTATGACCTGATCGCGCTTATTTGTACTAATTTGTATAGTACCAGTTAGCTCACATTGGTTCTCGCAATAAGCGTCAGTCGGCTCGGCTCGGCAACAAGCGGCCTCTCTATACGCACCCTTAAGCAATTGTGCAAATACCTAATACATGTGATTTATAGGTACATATGTATGTATGTTTGTGTCGAACTATAGGTATTGAACTTAAGAAAACGTTTTGGTTAATTTTATGAAACTGGTAGGTATTTGCTTAAGCAAGGTGCGAACGAAATAGATCGCACTTTCGTTAGGAATAAAATATTTTTGTTTTTTTAAATGCTTTTTTTAATTTTTTTTTTTTTTTGTTAATTTTTGACATTAGCTTAACCCTGTTTATGCATATTATAGTTGAGCCTTTAGGCTCCTTAGCTTCTGACACATACATACATACATATGAATAAATCCAGTAATAAATAGGTAGGTACCTACCTAGTTGTTGTGTAAGATTCTAGTTAGATAGATCCTTTACACCAAATACAAGTAACTACCCTACAAGAAACGAATGAGCGAGTAGTCACATTTTTCATTTTGGTGTTAAGAAAATGATAGGAAAAAATTACCGAAATCAAGTTATCGGTCACATTCGGTCATTTTTTCCTATCGTTTTCTTAACACCAAAATGAAAAATTTGACTACTCGCTCATTCGTTTCTTGTAGGGTATCTATTGTACAAACAAAAAATCAATTAATTCAGCGAGTAAGAAAGAAAACATTTTAAAAGAACAAAAGTACTTTTTTTATTTGGCATCATACTCTATCTACTTCTTTCTACTGCACCAACAAACACAGCACACATAGTGTGTTTGTTGTAAAAAAAAGTAGTTTTCCAACTGTATTTTTGTAGAAAAAGGAACCTTATTCGGAACGGGAGCACAGAATATTTAAATGGCACAATAAATCTTTTAAAAAGTATAACACAATGAAGCTTATTTATACAGTACAAAATACAACAAAAATAAATATAAATAAAGTAATGTTGCCAGATAATTTTTTTATGTTTTAAACCGATGTTGGGAATTTAAAATCCCCATAGTAAATAACCTGTATATAAAATAAGTGTTTGGTATTTAAAAAATTAATTTTTTTAAATAATAGCTTATTTCCGACATGCGAAATAATCGTTTCTTTCGAACAACTTCATTTAAAACAAAGGTTTTTGAATTTGTTTTTGTTTAAGATGTAGGTGTGCGAATGAAAGAATTCTTTCGCACATCACTTACTACAGTACTTTTGCATATAGTGCACTACTAAAGATCCACAACTTTTGTGGACTATAAGCGAATTTGGACTATATCCAATTTTTTTTTATAAGCCATTTTATGCATAATAAGTGAAACCTAGTACAATCCACATTTTGGACTATATAAAAATTATTTTCTTCAACAAAACCACTATTTTTAAACAAAAGAAAAGTTTATTTAAAACATTACCAAATATTGATTTAATATAAATAAATAGTTAAAGGGGCCCATAGATAAAAACTGCTGACAGCTACTGCCGATTAACCCCTCGTATACGTGTGTGAATAATATTTTACTACACACCTATTAATCATAATTTTAAAATAAATTTCATTTCCTGAAATTCAAGAAATCCCCTATTTTCTTCACACGTTTTTTTCTCAAAAACTATTTTAAATTTGTTTTAATTTAAAATTAAAAGAAAAATATATCACAAAATTAATTTATTTATTTTCTTGTTCAGTCGAACAACTGTCAGCAGTATAAGTTCATTTCAAAATCAAACCGAAATTAATTTTCCATACCGCATTGTCTGTGTGACGCATACATAAATAAAAATTTTAAATTTACAAACACATGCAGTATGTGTCACACTCTTCAAGTTTTAGCTGTCAAGTCAGGAGTTTGTTGGGGAGAGAGGAAAAGACATGGCATCCTCTTTTCCCTTTTTTTCTAAAAGCTCAAGACTTGACGAGTTAAACTTGACGTGTGTAAACCGGCACTACTAGTTGTCAAAAAGGTAAATAAAAACATGTTGCCGGTTGATTAAAAAATATAAAAAACATAGTGGGCTATAAGCGAACATTTTTGCATAAATAATTATAAACGCATGCTAAGAAAATGTGCCTTTTAAACCACAATGGAGTACAAGCGAAATGGACGTTAAATCAAATAATTTGTATGAAATTCAAAAAAATCTGCAAGTGAATTTTCATTAGAAAACATAACAACTGTAGTTATTTCGCTTAATTTTAATGTTCTTTAGTGATTTTTTTCGTTGATGAAGAAATGAACAGACAATAAATTTTAGCAACGCTTCCCACAAGTATTATTGTTGTTGCTTGGAGACTTGCACGACCAAAGCACGAAGAGCCTGTGTGTATTATATACATGTTTGGTTTTAACAAAAAAAATTCGTCTGTTTGTTTTTTTTTTAGAACACATATGTATTTTGTTGTTGCAAAATTTTTTTATGTATTGACCACCTAAAAGGGCACTGAAACCAACGAACATTATTGTACTTTGTATTGTATTGTTTTTACGAAAAATAAGATGTTCTCATCTTCATGTTAAGTTGGATTAATACAGTATTTTTATTGTGTACGAAGATCACAAACAGAGAAACGTTTTTAAGGTAATTACTACACAAAAACTATAAGCGTTTTTGTTTTCCATATTTCTTTTAACACCGATATTAAAATAGGCCACTCAGTAAAAAATTAATTTATCCTATTAAAGAATAATTAGATAGTTTC
This sequence comes from Pollenia labialis, assembly GCA_949318255.1. Taxonomy (NCBI): domain Eukaryota; kingdom Metazoa; phylum Arthropoda; class Insecta; order Diptera; family Polleniidae; genus Pollenia; species Pollenia labialis. The sequence goes on from OX439141.1 coordinate 114,208,813, forward strand.
CGCTTCTAAGCGGATAGGTAAAATAGAGCCCGATCTCGGATGCTACAAATGTTATGACACAATGTCACACAAGTAGTAAGTATTTTGAGGAAATACATCCCGGTCATGGTAAGTTGTTATTATTTTATCCCCTCCACCACAATTATACCCCTGACAGACATATAGTTTACATACCATGGTATGCATACTACAATTCTTACTGAACACAGCTGAAAAGCTGTGTTTAATAAGATACCACATTTATGCTACGTACATTTTGGTAGTACATAAACCAGCAATGTATGTACTAATTTTTCGTGATTTAATTGTAGTTTAGGTTGACACACATGTAGTATACTATGCTAGTATAGTATACAAGTCCTATGTCTGTCAGGGCCTTTAGTTGTGAAGAGGATAAACTAAGTTTATTATTCCGTGTGAAACTTTTTTATTACTCATCTCAGACCCCATAAAGTATATATTCTGGCTCCTTGCGTAATTCTAAGTCGATTTAGTCACGTTCGTCTGTTGAAAACACGCTCACTTTCGAAAAACTCTAAAGAAACAAACAAACTTGGTGTCAAATTGCCTGCAGTTCTCTGGATTGAAATCCAGCAAAATTGGTTCAGATAGATCAGAGCTATGAATCAAATTGTGGAAACACCACCTTAAAAAATTGATAATTTTGTTACAAAGATTAACATAAATGGTGGAACAATGCCCGGAATGATAAAAGATTTCGCAAAAATTCGTTTTATTCGACTGGAAATTACGCTGTTAAATTTCGTAAAGATCCGTCCATAATTTACCCTAGGACCCATATAAACCCTACTCCCGGAAAACTGTTTGGTACTCCTAAAACCGTAATTAATATTGCTATCATAACAAAATTTGACACTTCAAATATTTATAGGACTAGAAATTACACTGTAAATTTTGTGAAGATCGGTCCATAATTTACCCTAGGCCCCACATAAAGCTCACTCTGATAAATTTATTAAATACGCCTTAAACCATAGCAGATATATTTTTTGCGGTAAAATTTCTTCCTACTTAGCTTAATATGACCAGAAAAAATGTCATTTTGTGATATACGGTCCATAATTTAGCTTAGAGCCCATATTTAGCAGCCTTGAAATTTCCGTTAAACGCTAAAACTAATTTCACCGCTGCATTGAAATTTATTGAAATTTAGTTTTTTAAGACCATAAATCACTCTGCAGAATTTTGGGATGTTTGGATCATAACTCTGTGGTTTTTATGGGCAACCACCTATGTGTTCGATTTTGAAATGTTGATGCCATTTTTGTTATTACACTGTGCGACAAGTGGTAGGGGGCAGTGATCGGGAAGGGTTCAAACTACCGGGGAAAGTTATATCGGTAAAAAAAGAAGTTATACGTGTCCCTGCGTTTCGGGGGTTCAGTATTTCGGTTATAACTCAGCCATTTTTTAACCGATTTGACAGATTTATATACCGACGTGTTTAAGAAGAAATTTACCATTTACTTGAGTTATAAAGTTTGGACTCGGGTAAATCTATGGTTCCCGAAAGTGAGTATTAAAAAAAAATTTAATTTCGGGCATAACTTTTTTGTATATAAAATATGTTCTACTAAAAATTTCCGATATTTTGGTATATAAGTCATATCCATAGGACGTATGGCAGCCCTAAAATTTAGGTTTTTATAAAATTGTTGATGTTTTTAAGCCCATTTTTCAAATCGATATATCTCGATTCCTAGACGTGACCCAGCGAAACGCCGGAACACGTATAACTTCTTTTTTACCGATATAACATTTCCCGTTGGTTTCATCCTATCCCGATTTGGACTGTCGCATAGTGTTATTAAACGCTCTTTGCGTGGTTCTAAAAATTTTTGAAAACAGATAGACCCATTCCGATATTTTAACTCAATTACAAAGTTCAAAAGGTGCAATACCTGGCCCATAGTTTGATCTGGAATGGTTTTTTAGGCTCTCCAAAAAATTTTACTTTAAGACACGTGAAAACCACAGAACTAACAATGGCTTCAATATAAATTTCCCTCCTGAAAATCATTTAAGTTCGGTTTAAACTGTTACGAATCATGATATTTTACTCAATCTAGTTAAAATTAATTAAAAAAAAAAGCATAACACTTTCTGACTGTCGGTAAATAATTTAAAATAGGTCTAAGCCGTAACCAATTTGAATGCTGATGTCTGTTTTATTAATATGCAATATTCCAACTGTCGGTGGAGGGTATCAAAGATTCGGCACAGCCGAATATCGCACTGTAACTTGTTTGAAAATGGCAAAATCCTATAACAATAATAACGACATGCACCTCTGATTACATCGCGGATGTAAGAAAAATTCGAAACTACTCCTACTACTACTCCTTTGAAACATCGTACTATCAGGCATGTTCTGAAAATCACAAAATTTCAAATCACTTGTGATTTTAAAATCACAAATATTATTTAAGGGTGTTTTGAAAACCACAAAAGTTTTAACTTGGTTTAAAATGGTGGAAAAAATAAGCATGTAATTTTAAATCGGTGACCACTTAGCTGAACGGTTTAAAATCACAATTATGGAAAAAGTTTTTTGGCCAGAACACCTTTCTTGTGATTTCAAATCACTTTCACAAAAAATGATTTTCAGAACATGCCTGTATATGAAATCTGAAAATTAATTAATATAAAAAACTTCGCAATAGGTATGGAGCTATGTATTCGAATTCTAAATTTTCTTTTTTTCCTATCTTGCTCCGATCTTTTGATAATGGTAGACATAAATCAATTTATGTAAAAAAAATTTAGTACTTTTAAAAAAGAATTTTTCTTAAGAAAAAAAAAATTGTTGTGGTGCTCTTAATACATCTAAAACATTTTAGTGAACATTTGAATAAAATTCATCCTATGAGAACTAGGGCCACCCAAAAAGAGCTTATTATTATAATTTAAATTCAAGCGATTGTTTATCTAATGACATATTGGAATACAAAGGCTTAAACCTTTTTTTGTATATAAACTAGAATCTTTCTTTCAGATGTTACAGTGTCTGCATGCCAAATTTTAAGAAAAGCGGTTAATTAGTTAAGAAGATAATAAAAACGATAGGCTATAGTTCTTTCCAGATGTTACACTACTTGCCTGCCAAATTTCAAGAAAATCAGTTGATTAGTTAAGAATATATAGGGAGGGGGAGCTTTTACCCTTCTTGCTTTATTTCACGCCCTAAATAATAAAAACTATAGGTTTAAAGTACTTTCCAGCTGTAACATTATTTGCCTGCGAAATTTTAAGAAAATTGGTCGATTAGTTAAGATGATAATTGGAGGGGGAGCTTTTACCCTTCTTGTCCTATTTCACATCCTATTCCTTATTTGCTTTCAGATGTTACAGTGTCTGCATGCCAAATTTTAAGAAAACCCGTTCATTAGTTTAAAAGATATAGGGAAGGGGAGCTTTTACCGCTATTGCTCTATATCACGCCCTGTTCCCTATTTCCTTTCAGATGTTACAGAGTCTGCATGCCAAATTTTAAGAAAAGCGGTTGATTAGTTAAGAAGATAATAAAAACGATAGGCTATAGTTCTTTCCAGATGTTACACTACTTGCCTGCCAAATTTCAAGAAAATCAGTTGATTAGTTAAGAATATATAGGGAGGGGGAGCTTTTACCCTTCTTGCTTTATATCACGCCCTAAATAATAAAAACTATAGGTTTAAAGTACTTTCCAGCTGTAACATTATTTGCCTGCGAAATTTTAAGAAAATTGGTCGATTAGTTAAGATGATAATGGGAGGGGGAGCTTTTACCCTTCTTGTTATATTTCACATCCTATTCCTTATTTGCTTTCAGATGTTACAGTGTCTGCATGCCAAATTTTAAGAAAACCCGTTCATTAGTTTAAAAGATATAGGGAAGGGGAGCTTTTACCGCTATTGCTCTATATCACGCGCTGTTCCCTATTTCCTTTCAGATGTTACAGAGTCTGCATGGCAAATTTTAAGAAACCAGGTTGATAAGTTAAGCAAATATAGGGAGGGAGAGTTTTTAATTCTAGGCTATAGTTCTTTCCAGATGTTACGCTATTTTCCTACAAATAGCAAATACCCCACTTGCCCTATTTCACGCCCTACTCCCTATTTTCTTTCAGATGTAACAGTGCGTGCATGCCAAATTGTAAGAAAACCGGTTGATTAGCTAAGAAGATATAGGGAGGGGGAGCTTATGCCCTGTTTTCCATCCTCTAGCGATATAAAATATACTTAACGAACTATTTTCATACCTAGCAAATACACATACAAAATTTCACAAAAATCAGTCTAGCCGTTTCGGAGGAGTTCAAAATGGAGGGCATTTTGTTGATATTTGTATGGGAATATATAGGGAAATCTAAATGCCATATCTGCGGAACCCCTAAGCCGATTTCGTGCAAACATACAAATCGGTCAAGTAGTTCTCGAGCTTTAGCGAGACTAAGACACAGCGTTTTATTTACATATATATATATATATAAACAAAAAACAATAAGCTTACAGCGTGACGATTTTAAATTTACAGACAAAACGTAATTTCTTGGCCAAAATTATTTTTACTATGTTCCTAATTCTCATCACAGATTTAAAACATCCCAGTTATATGGCAACGCTAAAAGTACGTATTATCGTTAGTGAGTGAAGAGTATATTTATAAAAAAAACTCTGTGTGGTGTTGTTATCAGCGTTGCCCTTTTGGTTACTTTTTACCAAAATTGGCTACTTTTTTCCAACGTGTACTTGTGTATTTTTTTTTCCAATTTGGTTACTTTTTTTCAACACAAAAATAACCAATTTTTGGTTTTTTACGTACAAGTTTTACCCGCTCTCCTTTTTTAACCTTAAAAATTGTGTATGGTATTGGTGAATCTAGGGATGCCATTCGTCCTCTTTTTCCCGGACACCGTCCTTTTTTGGGCATCCGGGACAGCTTTACTTTTTTTCAGCAAGTCTCCGGGGTTGTCCGGCTTTTTACACTTTCATTGAAAAATTTTTTTTATAAAAAAGATTTAGGTGCTTGTACAATTAGCTTGGAAAAAGTAACATTTTAATTTCCCTCTTTGTACATCATTAGTTTTACTATCCCCGATAGTCGGCGGCTTTTTATAAATTGTCTATTATTTTAAAAACTTCCGCCGGTCAAAATGATCAGCAAAGGTCTCTGCTTGTAAATGTGTGTTTTTCATAAAGTTTATTTTCCACAAATAGAAGTATGTAAGTTTTGAACACAAATGATAGTGTACAAATTGATTAATCTTCTAATTTCTAACTTGCCAAAACGCAAGTAAAGTTTTAACGAGGAGCTAAAAAGAAGAAAAAGGTAAATGAAGATTGGATAGTGAATTGCACACTTTGCAATTCTACAATTTCTATTACAAATAAAGGAGTACAAGACATCTATAATCATTTGGAGACACAGAAACATTAAAAGGGCTTTCCAGCCAAGATTGTTCCATGAAAATCGACACAGTTTTTCCGAAAATTATGGTCGACAATGAACTTCGAGCCATTGAGGGTTGCATCGCCTATCACACCATTGTTAAAACATGTCTTTTTTATCTTTGGACTCCACAACTGAATTAAAAAAATTACTTTTTCATGATTGTCAGACAGCTAAAAATATATATCATGCAACTAAGACCACAGCAATTGTTAAAAAAGTTTTGGCGCCCCTTTCATTGAAAATGATAATTAATTAAATATGTACAGACAATACAGGCGATATAATTAGAGTCAAATATAATTTTAATATGAATTGCCAAGAGTTTTACAAATATTTGAAGAGAGTATTGAAAAATATACATACGTGAAACTTTTGAAACTTCGTATTAAAATTTTTTAAATATTTACATTCCCGATAATGTATGCAATGAATTTTTTGTTTTTGTTTTTAAGTTTTTGTTTTGTACTATTAAATCAAAGCTATTTATCGGTCCAACAAAATCCGACTTTTAACTATTGGCAAGTTGTAATAATGGCCCTAAAAGCGATAATTTATTAATTTTAAATAAAATAATAAAAAAGAGAATTGTCAAATTTATATTGTATAATTTTTAAACAAATGTTCTCAATACTCAACATACCTTTCAACATATCGTGCAGACACAAAAATTGTATGCTAAGTTATATGTTGAAATATCATTTGCTGGCATATGGGCAGTTCCAGCGAAAAGTCTACTTTTTGTAACGTAACGCCAGAAGTAATTTAAATTGTTTCTCAAAAAATTGTATATGTATAGTTTACTTTTTTATATTTTGGTGTAAAGCGCAACAAGCACTACATTAAAATACAAAAGGGATAACGGTTGAACAACATGGTCCTATAATACAACCTTATTTGCATTCTGGCGTTACATTAAAAAATGTAGAATTTTCGATGAAAATGCCCATATGTACCTTTAAACGAGCAGAGATTTTTAAATTTGAAAGCTTGACAAATAAATCTAAATAAGCCCAAAGCTTACTAAAAAAGGTTTTATACAAAACGTCTTTCTCAATTGTATGTCTTATTCAGTTTTGTAATCAAGTCAAAATCCACTTCTGTTTTTTTAACGTCACGCCGGCGCTGAATGAGAATTAAAAAAAGGTTAAAATACTTAAATATGTACATACATATGTATGTACATGATTTACTTACATATTTAAGTTCTTTGTTTTTTATTTAAATGAACAAAAAATATATTTTTATTTAACATACATATGGCTACATAAACACTATTAAGTCTTTGAAAAATATCAAAATAATAAAAAAAACTCCTATTAGAAAGCTATAAAAATATGTAGCTTTATTTTTCTGTTTTAGATGTAGAGTTAAAACACGTCAAACCATAACGAAAAAATGGCATTTTCGGCATCATCACCTCCGATTTCAATGAAATTCAACACAAATGTTATATGTTATTGGACTTTAGCAAAAAATAAATTTTCAGACCCCAGATTCTTTCGGCTTCAGATATATGCCGTCACTAAAGATGTGAAAAATGTTAAAAAATCACAAAAGACTCCTCACAAAAAAGGATAGAACCTTTGAACTATGCAAGATAATTTAGTTTTTTTGGTATCGTTTTAAAGGTAAATGGCACCCTTTAAAATGATATGCATATTGTGTTTTTTTAAGAAAAGGTCAAAGGTAATTTTTTGGGGTCTTGAGTTCAAAGGCCCATATCTGAAAAAGTATATTTTTTAAAATTCTTAAAAAATTATATGTCAAGTATTATACCCTTTTCTGCATTTGCAGAAAATTTGAAGGTGGAGACTCAATTGGTGTCAGAGTTATAGACCAGAACGTGGTCCTAAGTATATCATTATGCACTTTCACCTTTAAAACGATACCAAAAAAACTAAATTATCTTCTATAGTTCAAAAGTTCTATCCTTTTTTGTGATTTTTTAACATTTTTCACATCTTTAGTGACGTCATATATCTGAAGCCGAAAGCATCTGGGGTCTGAAAATTTATGTTTTGCTAAAGTCCAATAACATAGGTACAACATTTGTGTTGAATTTCATTGAAATCGGAGGTGATGATGCCGAACGACATGATGGTTTGACATGGATTCACTCTGTATTTAAAAAATTTTTTATATTATTATTTTAAAATCTGGTCACACTGACTGAAACATACATTTTGTACTTGTTCAACACATAAACGGGAATTTTGCAAGAAAGAAAAAGTACAAAAGATTGCTTGCTTGTTAGTTTATTTATTTATTGTATGTAGCTGAATGAGTTCGAGTGGACTTGTTGTGCACTGGCGAATGACAGAGCGAATTTGTATTGCTGTTGTTAATTTGCTTGTCTATTCTTTCTTGTACAAAAGAAAGAAAGAAGACAGACAAGTGAGCGAGCCAGACAAACTCAAGCGAGTTCTACCGCACTACCGAGTTTGAATTTGTTGGGCGAACAGAAATATTCGTAAGATATTATTGAATTTATTTTTAGAGTGTGAGTGTAATTCAGAGCGTTTATAAAAACGATGAATGCAGTCAGCTGTCTTGTTTTGAAGAAGTTGTTTTTTTAATACACGGTATTATACCTACAAATACAACAAATGATTATAGGGATGATAAATGAGAAAACCAATATCGTACCAACGAACTTTTATAATCGTACTTTTTCGGCCCCAATAGTACTAAATCGTTTTTTTATAATTTTTTTTATTTTATTTTCAAAAACAAAAATTTAATACCTACCTACAACAAAAACAAAAGGTACTTTAAATTCTTTTGTACATATAAAGTATAGAAGCAAAAAATACATGATCATTAATTATACATAATTATAATAGGGTGGGTAAAATTTTTTTCTTGTTCTATAAGTCATTCCAAGATAAAAAGAAAATTAAGTAATTTAATATAAACAACCAAAATTGAGAAATAACAAAGAACATTATCTTTATTTACCCTATGTACGACACTTGAGTTAAATCTTTCTTCGTTTTCCGTAACAAAATTTTCAAAAATTTTGCAGCATGTCTTGCTAAGTTCTCTTATATCTTTAATACTTGTTGTCGTGAAGATTTCGTCCTTTTTATATATTTTTTGATAGATGTACATTAAATGTAAGTAGATGTTTTATTATAAAAAATTAAAATGTTTTTCTGTCTATAATCTGTAGTTTTTTTTTTAACTATAAATGAAAGAACATTTTAGATTACTTTGATTATTTTCTTCTAGATGACAATTTTGGGTATTGCTAAACTATTGCATTAGGTGATATCTTCCATTTGTTTGCAGGGATACTATAGACATTAAACTTATATTAAACTTTATATAAAGGGTGGTTAAATTTTAAGGGCCGATATTGATTTTGAATAAAACACAAATTATTTATGAAATTGTTGTCATCTCTTTATATTATGATAATATTGGTATGGTTCATTTATGTGAGGAACAGAATATCAGGCAAATGGCCGCCGTGACCTCAGTGGCACACTTCCATCTGATGGTCCAAATTTTCGATGACGCTGAGGCATAATTGAGGTTCTATGCCGTTGATGTCCGAATTATCTCATAATTAAGCTCTTGAAACGCCGCACCAAAAGGTCACTCTTTGTGGGTGCATTGGTTTTTCGACAATCACTCTTGGATAATCATTCGCCCAAATGCGGCAATTCTGCCTTTTGACGAGTTAACTGATGTGAAAATGTGCCTAATTACTGAAGATGATTTTCTTAGATTGTACGCACACTTGGACGATTAAATTAGCCGAAAAAATCACGATGTGCACGGTATGCATTTTGATTTGACCGCCCATCAGATCATTCAGAGGCTGGAAAAGTGATCATAATTATGTATTTTATGATCATATTTTCGCGGATAGATGATTGAAAAATGCTTGTTATGCTGTTTTTTTCTTCTTAAGTATAACGGGACAGTTTTTGCTTATTTTTTGTTCAATTATAAAAGTTACGTGGGAGGTGTGAAATCGTTTAATTGTGAAAGTTATATATAAATAATAATTAAAAGGTGTTATTAAATTAAACAAATATGTATATTAAAATAAATAACGTAAGATATTGTAAATAAATTTTAAATAAAAAAGGCAATGTCAGGTAAACAAATAAAAGGATTGGCAAAAAAAGAGACCGAAAATTGTTTTCCTTATTGGTGTATTTTCGCAGTGCTCTCTAGATTATATGCACGTTTAATGCTAAGGCGTAATGGCGTAATGCGAACGTTATTAAATGCCTGGGTAGAGAAAAAGGGTGAAGACTATTCTTTAGTGGCATGGAAATGTGAATCAATTTCAAGCGAGCTATGTTTAAACACAACAAATGTAACAAAGGAGTTTTAGAGAAAGCTACGAAGCTTAAAAGATCTTGAAAGATGGAAAGCAACAGAGCTAAGACAATTTCTGCTTTACATGGGTCCTTTCATATTAAAAAATGTTCTAAGCTCAGAAAAATATAACCATTTCTTAAAATTATTCTTGGCTTTAAGAATTCTTTAAGTTACCAAAGACTGCAGGGAAAACAACAACTGTGCTAAAAATCTATTAAAATCATTCGTGAACGAAATTCCATCATTGTACGAATCCCGCCTTTTAACGTACAATTTCCACGCTTTGAAGATACAAAACTTTGTGGCAAGTTAGACGATATAAGTGCTTTCAAGTTTGAGAACCATCGAATTAAATAAAGAAAAAAATCAAGTTTTTTAAAGATTGCTTGTTATTTAGTGCATGAGGCACATTGCAACGTCATCCCTGCCTAGCGGTAAGAGAATCGGAGGGTATAACTAAGGCACAAGCGGTAGTAACAGAAGAGTCTATAAGAAAATGGTTTGAGGGGCTAAAAAACTTTCTCTTCGAGCAAAATGCGTTGAATATTTTGGAAAATCAATCGCGAATATTAAACGGCGATGAAACAAGCTTTAGTTTGTGCCCTAAAACAGACAAAGTTTTGGCTCCGAAGGGATATCGGAATGTCTATTCCATCCAAAAAGGAAATTGTAAAGAAACTATAACAGTTTTGTTGGTTTTTTCAGCTAATGGCATGACATTGACACCAATGGTTGTCTTCCCATATATACGGCCTCCAAAAGATATAGTAAAGAGCTTGCCAGATAATTGGTTTCTTGGACGATCAAACAGGATGGATGGTTAGCGAAACCTTTTTCGAGTACGTCGCAAATGGAGTTCATAACTGGCTTAATGAGCAAAGTGTTAAAAGACCCGTTCTGTTGCTTGCAGATTGTCATAAATCCCATATGACATTGGAACTAAGCCAGTTCTGCGAAGACAATTCCATAATTTTATATGCGTTGCCTCCAAGCTGTACTCACATATTACAACCCGCCGACGTAAGCGTATTTAGACCATTAAAACTTGAATGGAAAAAAACAGTAAGAGAAAGGCAATTAAGGTCCGAAAATAATAGCAAAGTAATTTCAAAGTCAACGTTTTGTCCGCTTCTTCACATGGCTATTTCTAAAAAGAACATGGAAGATACCATACGAAATGGGTTTAGAAAGTGCGGGTGAAACCCTTTTAATCCTGATAACGTTGACTACACTAAATGTGTTTAAAATCAGTTAGAGTTATTAAGCGGTGATCAGCATGAAAATAATGAATTACATAAAGAAACTGCTTTGAATGTAGCCATCGAAATAATCAACCGAATAGCGCCTAACTTACGCGAACGTGGAGTTAATTCAGAAGTTATTGTAGAAGAGATAAGTAAACTAAAACGAAACCGAAACGATCAAACCGTTGAACTTTTAGCTAACGTTACTATTGAGACGGGCACATACATAATTAATGAGGAAGGTGTTTTGGAAATGCAAAAAAAACGCGTCGAATCTCCAACTTTAAATCCAGAAAACCACTGTGAGTTATTGGAACCTGTTCAGGTCCAATCTCCAACTGCATCAACAAATACCGATATCGATTTTTCGTTTAAACCTTTAAACTCCTCATGTCCAGTCCCACCAACAATTTTAGAAACTAAACAACCTTTTCAATCAAATGTAGACAATCCTTCTCCCAGCACATCAGTTGCTAGTACGAGTTCTAAAAATTTCTTTTTGCAGTCTCTTGGATGTTCTCCAACTACAGGTAAATATATTCTACATATCAAATTCCTCAAGTAGGCTTTTTATTGTTGTTATTATTAAAATTCTGTAGCCACTTCGCTGATCAAAGCCAATTCAATGTCACCAACCTTTAAAAAACATTTGTATTTCCCGAAGCCATCAACTTCCTCAAAGTTTGCTTTAAAGCCTAAGGCCCCTAGTGCCATATCTGCTCTAGCATGGAGGACCCATATCGATTCAAAAGAGCGTGAAAAATAATAAAGCCGAAGCTATAAAACAAAGAAAACTTCAACACCAGCAAAAAAAAACAGATAACGAAAATAAACCCAAAAAATATAAAAAAGGGAAGGTAAAACAATTTTGTGGTGCGTGCGAAGAAGATCTGGACACTGATGCGGAGGACGATGCCTTGAAAAACGTAGCATGTGATACATGTCCAAAGTGGTTTCACCTTAAATGCACAAGTATGAAAGAATTGGCATACGACGATGTATTTGGTCTAGACTTTGTTTGCAATTCATGCAAAGACAAAATAGTCTGAAATTTTTACTAAATAAAATTTTTAATTAGTAACTAAGTGCCTATATATACCTATACTACCAGGGTTGGTAAAGATATTAAAATTAGTACAAATTTCTTTAAATTATACCCTAGTTCTTAAATTTGTTAAGTTTTAAAATAATATAATTAATGAATTCGAAAGATCTCTTTTAATTGTTGTTACTTTTTATTGTTTTTTTTTTCTTTTTATTATATGTATATTATTAATAACTTTTTCGTACCTTCGTAAACAAATTTAATAAGAAAAAAAACGAAAATTGTTTACGTCTTAAATAAAAAATATCTGAAATTCATTTACGATTTTACTGTTTTCTTCATAAAAAATTCAATGCCGACAATTGGGTCATAAAGTGCCGCACTTAGGGAAAGGTGTGCCGACTACGGGAGCAAATCGTTTATTTTAGAAAAAATGTAAATTACTCAAATTTAATAAAAATAATTTTTGACTCAGTAAATTGAGTCTAAAACTACACTAACTACTGAACAATAATAATTCGTTGGCATCCCAATATCATGTTCACACTCATGATAGTACCAGTTTAAACATCAGAAAAAAGTGAAAGTGCCGACTATTGGTGCATTCACCCTATATTGTTGCTATATTGTTGTTCAGTTTGTTATTTTTACAATACTTATGTTATACCTACGTAGGGGAGCTGATTTTACAATGGCCTTATATCCGTCCGTTGGTTTGTCTGGCCGTGTGTACTATGTTTAAATGGGTTTCCTAAAGAAGATATTTACAACGCGCATAGTCCGGAATTGATTCGGCCACTGAGATATCAGGAATTCCTCTTATTTCTAAACATACCTACATAAAATCTTTACTTTTTAAAGTCTTATTAGGTACCTATAATTTACTTTCATGTAAAAGAAACTTGGTAGAATACTGGTAAATAGTGAAAATAGCAAAATCTTTCTAGGTATAAATTAACTTATAAAACTTAAATTGTTTTATTTTATAACTCAAAAATTTTAAATAGAGTACAGTAAAAATTCAATAATCCGGATAATTGATTGCAGACCCCAATCCGGATTAGCGACTGTATTTATTAAAAATTAAAATAATTCATAGCATAAAAACATAAATACTAATTTGTGCAGTTTAGTTAAAATAAATAATTACCAATTTACATACATATGTATGTACATACTTTACAATAAATAATATCGCTGGCTTAACATATAAAGGCTCTAATTCAATATTTGAAAATTTTATAGGAGAGACAAAAAACAATCAAAATACATGTGATTGAACAATTTGAGAGAAATGGTTAAACTGTACTTTAAATTGGGACTTGAGCTTTTTCTTGTGATAAATTGGACTTACCGCTTTTGCTCATCACTACAAAACAACAACAAAAAATGAGATAACTGTAATTTTTTCTTTGTAAACAATGTATTTTTACTTATTGAACATTACTGCATTAAAATCGCAATTTCTTTAAAAATTGGACTTAGAGCCTTTACATGTTAAGCCAGCGATATTAATTTCGTTTGACAAAGTAATCTAATACATTTATTTGTCGCGAACTTGTTAAACTTCTTTCTAAGGCTTGATCACGCACATAATTCATAAAGAATTAAGAGTTTTTCTACTCCTGCATCATTTTCTTCGGCCCACTTTATTGAGACGTCGAAACTTTGTACAGCATCCTTAGCTTTTAATTTCAAATCATGTAAAACAAATTAACTCACCTTTAAGCTATCACTTTTTTTATATCTGAAATAGTGGAATCACCAACAACATATTTGTCAGCCAACAAGTTTCCACTCATACTTCTACTAAGTTCTTCAACAATTTTTACTTTATCTAAAATAGATAAAGTCTTGTGTGCTTCCTTCACTGAAAGCATCTTGCATCAATACTAACTACTAAACTAAAAACGCATGTGCAAACATACTCATATCATTCCAACTATTTTTCAAAGCATACTGTAATTTAAATAAAAATATAAATAAAAACGGCTGTTATTCAATCCGAACTATAAAGTTGCATCCGGATCAGGGCTGCCAGAAATTTTCAGCAAAAAATCTTAATTTCAACAAAAAAAAATCTTATTTTTAAAGAAAAAATCTTATTTTTGGAAAAAAGTAGTTTTTTTAATTATAAATAAAAAAAAACAATTCATATTTTATTTAATACATAAAATAAAAAAAATAAACAACAAAAAATTTAATTTCTTATACTAAATTGTATTATTTAGTTTAAAAATTGTTTAAATGGGAACAAAGAAGGTTTTTTATAATTGAACCTAACCTTCGTCTAGACAAAACAAAAAATCTTGTTTTTGGGAAAAAAATCTTAAAATCTTTTTTCGGTTAAAAAATCTTAAAAAATAAGGTAAAATCTTACTTCTGGCAGCGCTGATCCGGATTATAGAATACGCAATGAGCTGCAAAATTCTCTCCGGATTACCGAATATTCCGGATTAGTGGAGTCCGGATTATCGAATTTACACTGTATTTTGTTGTTTCTTTTTTTCCCCTTTACCTTAAAAAAAAAGCTAAAAAAAAAACTCAAGTTCAATGACAGACATTTTACCATAAACAAAAAGCTCGTTACAAACAAACACACTTTACAAATCTGTTTGTTGTTAAACTTGGTTGCTGAGCCGGTAGGTAGGTGGTAGAGTAAGTAGTTCAATGAACTTGTCTTATTTTCGGTTTTTTATTCTTTTATACATACTACTACACACATTTTGTTGTTGTTTTCCGCAACACATATGGCACAACAGACAAGTTGCGAGCTCACGAAAAGTGAAACAAATGTCTGACCGCAAAACCAGGCGAACATAAATTTCTGTAGGCATAAAATACATTTTGAATTCAAAATGTTTACAATAAAGTTGCTAAAATTTTCATAGACGTGTGTGGAGTAAAAGAGAAGGATAATAAATCTTAGCGCAAGCTAAAAGAGTTAAGCTATTGTGTGTTTGTTTTGGTAATGTTAAGTCTGATTATTTTGCTGACGTAATATGCTTATTTAGTGTACAGTGGGTGCCGAGAAAAAGCCATTAAATATTTAATTGAAAAAATTATTCAAATACCCTACAAGAAATTTATGAGCGAAGTTAGAGAAATTCATTTTTAAGTTTTGTTATTTTTTTAACTAAATTTACTTATTAATAAGTAAGTGTAAATTTGTATATTCATAGGTATGCTAGTTTTTAACTTACGTTAAAAAATATTCCTGGGATATATTGAAGGAATAAGACTATTAAAGTACAGTACTTTTCGCTTATAGTCCACTACTATAGTTGCACAACTTTTGTGGACTATAAGCGAATTTGGACTATAACCGATTATTTTTATAAGCCATTTAATGGCTTATAAGTGTATAATCCACATTTTGGACTTTATAAAAATTATTTTCTTCAATAAAACTGCTCTTTTTTAAACAAAACAAAAGTTTATTTAAAACATAACCAAATTTTGATTTAATTTAAATAAATAGTTAAAACAAAAAATAATACAATAAAAACAAAAATGGTCAGATGAAGACACCATGTTATGAAATATAAATTGCGAAATTTGGTATTTATAATAGTTACCAGAAATGTAAATAAAAACATGTTACAAGTTGATTAAAAAAATATTAAAAACAGAGTGGACTATAAGCGAACATTTTTGCATAAAGAATTATATTCGTATGCTAAGAAAATGTGGCTTTTAAACGAAAATGGACTACATGCGAAATGGACCTTAGGCCAAATAATTTGTATGAAATTCGAAAAAATCTGCATGTGAATATGACAGTTTTGGCTTATATCCGTTTTTGGCCTTTAAGCGGAATGGACTATAAGCGAAAAGTACTGTACCTATAAATGCTTAAAAAATTGTAATTTGCCTTAGAATGCACATTCGAATAATATGAACATTTATATGCACATAACGGGTCCGCCATCTAACGTTTTTTTTCAACTAGTGCTTATTTCGTGAATGGTAACACTTAGCTCATGTCTGATTTGACAGATAATTAGTTTTATCCTTCCGATGAACGAATATGGTTGTGTATACGTTTGAACAATGCTGCCGAATATGCGTTTACGCTTCGCTAAGTGGGCCTGCGGTCGACTTACAGAAGATACCGATTTTAAAAAAAAAATCATCTTTTCAGATGAAGCTCATTTTGATCTTGGCGGGTATGTAAACAAGCAAAATTGTCGCATTTGGGGAACAGAAGACCCGCACGCATACATTGAAAAGCCGTTGCACCCAAAACGAGTCACTTTTTGGTGCGGATTTTGGTCCAGAGGCATAATTGGACCATTTCTCTTTGAAAATGAACAAGGAGTGGCCGTTTCAGTCAATGGCGATCGTTATCGGGCCATGTTGGACGAATTTTTGTTCACAATAATTGAAGAGGAAGATATTGGCAATATTTGATTTCAACAGGACGGTGCTACGTGCCACACAACCGAAGCTACACTCGATCGTGTAGGCTACTGCATGGACAGCCGAGGCAGCCATTTGAATGAAATTATTTTCATTATTAACCGGAAGGATTGAACTTTCAAATAAAAAAAGAAATTTGGGAAAATATTCAGTAAAAGAATAAATGAAACTGTTTTATTTTGTAATGAGTTAGATATTCTTCATGAATTTATTTGTTTTAATTCTTATATGTACATAAACATTTTATTATAAATATGTATATGAATTTTTTTTTTTTTTTCTTATAGACTAGTTCAGATTTCTGTCAGACATTGACTATACAGTACTTTTCGCTTATAGTCCATTCCGCTTAAAGGCCAAAAACGGATATAAGCCAAAACTGTCATATTCACATGCAGATTTTTTCGAATTTCATACAAATTATTTGGCCTAAGGTCCATTTCGCATGTAGTCCATTTTCGTTTAAAAGCCACATTTTCTTAGCATACGAATATAATTCTTTATGCAAAAATGTTCGCTTATAGTCCACTCTGTTTTTAATATTTTTTTAATCAACTTGTAACATGTTTTTATTTACATTTCTGGTAACTATTATAAATACCAAATTTCGCAATTTATATTTCATAACATGGTGTCTTCATCTGACCATTTTTGTTTTTATTGTATTATTTTTTGTTTTAACTATTTATTTAAATTAAATCAAAATTTGGTTATGTTTTAAATAAACTTTTGTTTTGTTTAAAAAAGAGCAGTTTTATTGAAGAAAATAATTTTTATAAAGTCCAAAATGTGGATTATACACTTATAAGCCATTAAATGGCTTATAAAAAAAACGGTTATAGTCCAAATTCGCTTATAGTCCACAAAAGTTGTGCAATTATAGTAGTGGACTATAAGCGAAAAGTACTGTACTTACAGTCTGGGCGATTTCCGATCGATATATCGGATATATCGGGGGAAATTTATGTACAGATATGTCTAACGATACTTATTATTTTGTTTTTTTTTTTTTTTGTGAAAATAATGACAATTGTCAATTTTTATTTTATTGTTTCAGGATAAAAAGATCAAAAAAAAACGTACGTGTGAAATTTATAAATGTATACTTTTAAATATTTTGCAATAAACGGAATTCTTTCAGTTATCAGTTAAAAAACAATAAGAATCTCGGCTAGCTCACCAAAATGTTTCATGCATTTTTCATTAGATTTCTGTCTGATATTTATCAGAAATGTCGGCACAAAAAAAAACAGAATTTCCCATGTCTGTCAGACTTCGTGTTAACCAATTCTTATACGATTCCGACTTTTTTTATCGACGTTTCTCTCAGATATCGGGAAGACGTCGGACTATTTTGCTGGGTGGGATAGAGGGATAGAATGTTTAAATCTGAGCCAAATTTAATCTTAATACGAACATGATTAAATGGTTATTGGATATAAAAAATGAATGAACTATGTGTTATTATTAACATAGGTTTCGTTCTTATGCCATTTAAAACGTATTTACCAAATTTTATCAAATTATCTAAAAACTGCTACTTTTACTTTCCGCAAAAGGTTTACATGGACAGACAACCAGACTCTCACTTTAAAAAGTCTTTCTGATTCGATCGGTTTGCTAAACGGTGCGTATTGATTTCTATGTATCAGCACAAATTTATATACTTGATTTTTTTCCTTAATTTTTTATAAATAAAACTTGTTTGGAACAACATTTATCTTCAACGAAAACTTGCTTTTGCTTACAATTGTAGAGTGAAAATTAAATGTAGATGGCGAAATTAAAGCCATAGAATTTTAACGAATTTTGTTAATTTGCTGAACATGTACTAATGCTTAAAAACGTGAAATATGTCTGCAATAAAAATGCAAAAATAGCTAAAATATGCAAATTATTCACAAACAAATTGATACCAAAATTCATAAAAAGCTCTAAAACGGATAAATACATTGGTTCTGCCTTCATTAGTCGCACAAAAAAAAATCATGCAATTGCATATTTGCAATTGTTTACATAATGCCCAATAAGATTTTCGTTATCACTCTTCTTTATTATTTAATCTATTTAACGAAATAATTTTAACAAATGGAAACTGGGAATTTTTGTTTATATTTGCTACTTAAAAACTCGCAAAAAAAGACAAATCTACGGTATGACAACACTGCCTACATATACTTAAAGAAAACAAGCAAACACACATACATGGTACAAACCATTTTGGTGAATATAGGCCCCCATTACGGTTCACAACTCAAATAAGTTGATTTGTAATTTTTGTATTATGGTTTACAACTTTTCTACCTACCTATATTGTGGTGAAAAAAACATCAAAAATAATTACAACTCCAATGAGTTGAGTTGTGAACAATAAAACGGGGCATATTTCATTTTAATGATATTTAAACAACGTTCCTTCATGGTTCAGTTGTCTAGGGGGCAGCGTTGCCATTTTGGTGCCTTTTGGGTATTTTTTGGTGCTTTTTTGCTTATGCAATACCCGAAATTTTGTTAAATACCCGTTTTTGAAAAGCGGGTATTTATAGTGATTTTAACAATTTCTCACACTGCTTTAAAGTGCCTTTTAAGTAATCTACATATATTTTTGGCAGCTATGCCAACTTAGTGCTTTTGGCACTATTTATTGTGCTTTTAATGTCTCAAAATGCCAAAATTTTATCCTTAGCGCCAAACCTAGAAAAAACACTAACTTGGTCCTTTTTCAATTTTTCGATAGTGCATTTAGTTCTTTTAACAATTTTAATTTTTTTTCTACCATTTTTTTAAACTACGATTATAGGTATAGAGGATGATTTAGATGAGCTTTGTTATTTGGATTACAATTTTGAGAAAGCCTGTAAAGATTTTAAGATTTCAAATGATAAAAAAGTGATAAAAGAAAGTTGCATTCGTGTTGCTAGGCTTCCTAGCAATTTGGAAATTTTACAAAACGTTTTACTTTTTAGCGATGACAACATATTTAGTAATAAAAACGATGTATTTGTTTGCGATAAATATTTTTTTAAAGATGTAGACACTGTCAAAAATAGAAAATGGCTTGGAAAATATTAGGAATTGTGAATGGAAAAATAAACAACGATTTTGAGTCATGTAGAAAGTTAAAAAAATGCAGTAGGAAACCGTACAAAAGAATGCAAAGACTTTAAAAACAAAATAAAAAGAGTCGTAACTTAGTATAAGCAAAGTGTTAAATAAATTAAAAACAGCTGACAGAAAATGCTTTTTTAACGAGCGTTGTGTAACCTGCCATTTTTCATGCGCTTTAGTTTTCAAACGCACAGCACTCATCTCCAAATAAGCACGTGTTGTGCACTTCTACCTCTAGTGCTATTGTAAAAAGGTTTGACTAAGTATCAGAATACAAACATATATGTTTTTTCTATTTTACACCTTATTTTCATTCAGAAGCGTGCATAGGTTAAAATAATTGGGTAATATCATACGCCATTTGTTTTATTAATCTTTGCACGATTGTAATTTAGATTTATTTAAACGATAAAATAAAAAGTTTTTTTTATTAAAATATAGGCTGTTATTAAGTTCTATAAACAACGGTCAGTCATTGCAAATTTTCTGTAACTGCAACAGGCAAGATTTTTCTAGTTACAAAAATCGAGCTCGCACTGTATTACTTTAAAACGGTATAATGGCTAATTCAAACATAGCTGATGGATCATCATCATTTGGATGATATTATTTTTATTGAAGATAATAATAATACAATTAAAAATGTTTGTATACAAATGTAAATATATTTATTATTTAATCTTAAAAAAAATGGTCCCAATAAACGCCATATGCAACTTGTTTTGTGTTTAATTAAATTTTTAAAAATGGATTAGTGCTTTTTTACGCTTTTTTTTGTTCGAAATAGTGCTTTTTAGTGCTTTTTTAAAATTTTAAAGTTCTTTTTGCCCCAAAAAGTTGGCATCACTGCTAGGGGGTTTGTTATGGTTAGAAACTGTGAGTCCAGTCCGCTGGTTTGAATCTTGGTTTTTCAAAAACAAATTTTTTTTTTTAACTTTTATGTTCAAAAACTATAGGTATTAAAAAAATATTTACCAGTTTTCGCTTTTTAAATTTAATTTATAATGAAGTTTTTAGTATTGTAAATATGTATGTATGTAAAAATTATTTTGTTTTTGTCTAGTTGCTCTGTATTCTGCTCGCAAAATGGTGAAGGGCACAGCCGAATATAGCACTCATACCTGTTTTAATTAACTTTACATGTAGGTTTAAATATTTGAATTTGTCTGTAAAATATGTAAAAAATCTTGAGGTCAAATAAATTTTATACTTTTTTTCATTAGGTATGTTTTTTTTAGGTATTTTTATTTTCAAAATCTGGTCGCCTTACAAAAATGTGAAATACCTACATACCTACCTTCCTATCAAAAATTATTACCATACATAAATACAGTACTTTTCGCTTATAGTCCACTACTATAATTGCACAACTTTTGTGGACTATAAGCGAATTTGGACTATAACCGTTTTTTTTATAAGCCATTTAATGGCTTATAAGTGTATAATCCACATTTTGGACTTTATAAAAATTATTTTCTTCAATAAAACTGCTCTTTTTTAAACAAAACAAAAGTTTATTTAAAACATAACCAAATTTTGATTTAATTTAAATAAATAGTTAAAACAAAAAATAATACAATAAAAACAAAAATGGTCAGATGAAGACACCATGTTATGAAATATAAATTGCGAAATTTGGTATTTATAATAGTTACCAGAAATGTAAATAAAAACATGTTACAAGTTGATTAAAAAAATATTAAAAACAGAGTGGACTATAAGCGAACATTTTTGCATAAAGAATTATATTCGTATGCTAAGAAAATGTGGCTTTTAAACGAAAATGGACTACATGCGAAATGGACCTTAGGCCAAATAATTTGTATGAAATTCGAAAAAATCTGCATGTGAATATGACAGTTTTGGCTTATATCCGTTTTTGGCCTTTAAGCGGAATGGACTATAAGCGAAAAGTACTGTACCTATTAAAATATGTATATGTATGAACATACATATCGCACTTGATCAACAAGAGGGTATTAACTCGAAATTTGAAAATTCTCAGTCGAAGCAATGCACTTTTTAAATTACCCATTGGTAGGTAGGTAGGTATAAAAAAATTAATTTAAAATAGGAAAAATAGCATGGTAGTAATACATATGTATGTAGCAGATATGAATATTACGTGTTGATTTTTTCCAAAAACTCAAAAACAAATGTTTTGAATTAATACCCTTTTGTTGATCAAGTACGATATTTATGTACATACAAACCTTTAGAAATGAAACAAACAATATCTTCACTTCAACCTTGTACGGCTTTATGGTGGTTGTTTTTATTTTGTAGTTCATGGCCAGTGGCATTGACCCAGCATTTTCTTATTTGTCGCTCTTGTTTTGTCATTGACATTAGTTCCTTGAACAAAGTGGCAAAGAAACCTTCAAATCTCAAGGTTTTGCTTCTGTTTTTTAAGGACACAATTGTATACAAACAAGGTGCCCTAATATTTGTTTTGTTTAGATAGGTATGTATATGTATTAGTAGGTTAGATTAATATGAAATACATGCATATGTACCTATAAGGTCGTATTATTCTATACAGAAAGAAAAAGGAAGAGAAACAAAACAAACACATCCAACGAAACACACCTCAAAGTTGCTTTGCTTTGGCTTGCAGCAAGCAAAAACAACAAAAATTTTGCCATAATTTTGTCGTCGTCGAGTATTTTTTTGTAGCCGTCCGTTGTGACGACGTTGGCTGCACAGCATTACCGATATTTCTAAAAGGTGTTCAGCATTTATAACAAGTGTTTCTTTCTGTTTAGCTTTTCTCGTTTTTTGTTTTTTTTATTCATTTTACTGTTTACGTTCAATAAAAAAAAATTGGGAACCAAATTATACTTACCTCTTCCTATGTATATACATTCATACTTACATACCAACTTATGCACACATACTTATATGTATGTATGTTTGTAAATTGCAATTTGCAAAGTATGTATAAGTGAAATTTAATATGCATGTTGGCATAAAATTTTTACTATAAATATCTGGATTCTACAACAAGGGTTATCGCTAAAAATTATCTTATTAAAGTACCGGGATAATTTTTAAAATAACTGGTCTGGCCTAAGCAACCAGTGAAATGCGCATTGGAATAGCTTATGCCATCAACAATAAATTTCAAGTGTTTTTTTAAATTTTGTATTTCCAAAAATTGAAATTACTTTTTGATAATAACCTACAAGTTCAAACACACAGAAAAAAATACCAATGTAAATTTAACATGGAAAAATATTGATTGAGAATCATAGTAAATTTCTGCAAAAGTATGCCCGTTATTTAAATTTGTCAGTATTTTATATTAATTTCAAATGAAGAATATTAAAATAATCTTTAATCACGCTTATTTAATATTATTCACTGTTAAAGTAAATAAAAAAATATTAAAATATAAATAAATATGGATCCAATATTGAATCCATTAAAAACCCTGTTTTATATTAAAATCAAAAGTTTATCTTGTTAAATTAACATAATTTCATTCTTAAAATATGTTATAAAAAGAAGACAATTCCCGTATTCTTTTAATTAAAATTATTTAGTTAAATAGTACGTCAAGTTTTCAAAGTAGAATGATGACGAAACCCATTTCGGGCGATTCTGCTGATGCTTCTGTTGACAAAGGAGAATACAATATAAGTAAAGCATGTGTTACAAGGGTAAGTGTATTGAATTATTCTTAAATAAATGCATATGTTGTCTCTGAAGCTTCTTCACACTGTTATAACACACTCAAACCAATTTGATTCTACATGAAATTCACGTTGTTTCAACTTGAAATAACTTTCATTCAACGTGATTCGTTTTGTTATTTCAATATAAATGACATTTTGCTCTTACTTTACTGCAATGTTAAATTAACATGAATAATAGCCAGGTTGAATTAACACGAAAAACGTATGAAGCAAAATCAACACCGAAACATTTAAAATCAACCTTGTTTTCTACGTTTTTAACTTGATTTTTTTTCTGTGTGAACAGCCGTATTCATAAAAACTTATTTATGATTAATTAACCGTTTGTAAGCAAAAATTGCTAAATTATATTAAGCTAAGTCTACACGATATGTTGAATCAGCAAATTTATGTTGAAAATTTGCTTTCATCGCCAACATATCGTGTAGACATCGAAGTCAGCAAACGTTTGTTCACAATTATAGTATATCGTTTAGATACAATATTTTTTAGTTTTTAGCAAATTGGCTACGTATGTTAACAAATATGTTATTTGTTGAAAGTCGTATACAAGCTTTTCAGCATACGGCAAATTTGGTAGCATATAAAATATACAAAAATTGATATTCATTCAATTACACGTTTAATTTTGTACATAACCCCGGAACTTATCAAGATTTCTAGCTCATCGGCAAACAAGGAACAAAAAAATGCATTTAGAAGTGCTTTGAAAATAAAAATGTTGGCCAATTAACTTTGTTTTAGAGTTATAGACCATAAAAGTTGACAAATTCTTAAACAATATCTCTTGAAGTATAAATTTGGTCTCGGGAATATGGGTATCGCTGAAGAGAGTTTCCAAATACCTTTTACATGGTATATACAACATTCCGAATTATTAACCCATTAATAACCAATTTAAAAAAATATTTTTATTTGCTAATGTTTTTTATTAAAATGGATCTTACCTCAACATTTTGTCGATATTAATGTATTTTTTACATATAATATTTTCTAGAGATCGCTTAAAGCTTTCATATAATAGAATGCATGGTACGGTAGCATATCAAATTCTAAAGTTATTAAAGTTAATTATTTATATTCTAATAAATGTTTAATGTGTAGGCTTGAGTTAACATGTGGTAATAGTTTATATACTTTATTTAAATGCTTCAACATGGGTATTATTTAACTACATATATGTTATGCCAAACACCAGCTTTGCTTAATAATTTTTTTCTTTATTGCCGGTCTTCGACTGGACATAAGGGTTCTTAATTTAATGCATTTAAATACGCCTAAAACAGTAAAAAAACGATATTGTGGTAAAATATAGTCCAATTTAGCTTTAAATGGCTAGGAATAACACGATGCTATTTTGTGATTATCGGCATCCAAATCACTAAATTTCCTGTAGAAAGCAGGACTTAAAAACAGTTAAAAAACTTGCATAATTGTATTGAAATTTGGTCTAATTTATGTTTTTAATACTAAAAATTACTCAGCCGACCAAAAATACCAAATATAAACTGATACAAATCATGATAGATAAAACAAAATAAGGTTATGAAGAGTGCCCCGATAGGATAGCTGGTAGCGAGCTAGTCTATCAGCGCGGGGTTGCGGGATCGATTCCCGCCAGAGACTCTGGTTTCTTTCCTGCAGACAAGCATAAAGCTTCGCGGGATTAGCTTAGGAAAATTTAAAAAAAAAATATACGAGTTTTTACCGCCGAATATTTACATCTTTGAGAAATTATTCCTCATCGCTTAATTACAATAAATAATTAGAACCAATGTACCGAATTTCGTCAAATAATTGCGATCTGGGGTCTAATCACCGCATTAGATATTGAGTAAACTATCGTATCGAGTAAACTATCGTATTTTTCTGAATACGATAGACACTGATGTATCGAATGAAAACTCGAAAGATGTAATGTCTTTGGTTACTCGATATCGAATGCTATCATCTCAAATTACGATATACTTAATTCGATATCGAGTGTCATGATACCAAAATAACAGATATCGATGGATTTTACAAGATATCGTATGCGGTGATAAGACCCTGGCCAGCTGGACGGATGCACATCCTTTTTTGACTCAGATAGTGATTGAGTCGATCGTATACTAAACGATGGTTAAAGGGCCAATATTTTTGGGAGTTACAGACACTATGGTGGTGTGGATATCAAACGAATCCATAAAACAATCTGCTGGTCGGCACATAATTTACCATAGGGGTAGAACATAAATAAATTAATTAACTGCGAGGCTCAAATCCTTAAATATTTTAATTTTTTGCGGATTTGACACAGCCCAATCAAGCACTCATACTTATTAAGTCTTAATTGCACTAAAACTATTTATTTTTGCACTAAAGGCGATAATTGATAAAACAATTTAAATAAAATAATTAAAAAAGAGAATTGTCAAATTAATTTTTAATTTTTAAACAAATGTTCTCATTACTCAACATATATAACAACATACAAAATTCAACATATCGTGTAGACTCAAACATTGTATGCTTACTTATATGTTGAAATATCATTTGCTGACATATGATGAATTTGGAAAATTTGGTATTTTCAGCGGCTCCACGAAAAGCCCCCCAATGAAATAACACCCAAACGAGAAATGAAATATTCCCCAAATTTTTTTTCATACATTTTTCATATGAAATAACACCCAATTTTTTTGGGCCCTTTTACATTTTTTTTTGGGAATTATTTCATTCCTCATTTGGGGTTTTCAAATTATGAAATAATCTCCAATGAAATAACACCTAACAAATTTTTAAAATTCGGGGCTTGTTTCATAGCGTGTGTAATTTGGGTGTTATTTCATTTTTTATTCGGGGGTTATTTCATTTTTAAAGGTGTTGCTTTTTGGGGGTTATCCTTGGTGAAACTGACTCTTTTATGAATTTTGGGCATAATTTCATTTTTGTTGCTGGTGGGGTTTATTTCATTGGGGTTATTTTATTTTCATCATTGGGTGTTATTTCATATGAAATAACTCCCAAATATTGGGGGTTGTTTCGTTTTCGCTTTGGGGTTTATTTCATTTATTTTTCGATGTTATTTCATTCACTGTTTTTGGGTGTTATTTCCTATTTTTTGGGATTTATTTCATTGGGGGTTATTTCCTGGGCGTTATTTCATTGGGGGGCTTTTCGTGGAGCCATTTTCAGCATATCGTCTAGACACCTAACATATTGAATATGCTGAAAGACGAATTTGTTATTATTTTTAAGCATATGAGTGTAAGCATAAATTTGCTGATTCAACATATCGTCTAGACTAAGCTTTGTATTATAATGATTTAAACAATTTTTTATATGATTTAAATGAAATATGTTCAGGGGCAAATGCAAATATTCTCCTTAACTATTTACTAAATTATTGCAACAAGTTGTTTTTTTGTTTAAAACACGAAATTATTGTCAAAACTATTAAAAAAAAAATAAAATAAACAAATCGTAATAAAAGTGATGTTAATAAAAAGTAATCAAACTTTTTATTCGAATACTTTCTTATCGTATATTTAAAGAAGGTTCCATCAAAAGTTTTTATAATACCTTTCGGCAACATTTTGTTCAGAAACTTAAATAATATGTAGTTTTAGTTGATAAGAATAATTTTCAAGGTCTACAATTAAAAAAAAAATTTTAAAAAAAAATTAAATATGGGCAATTCCATTTTGACGTGTCGTCATATTTGTACCACAAAATGTAAAAAAATTAAATAAAGAAGTCAAGTTTGTAAAAATGGTGTTTATATATACAAGGTGAAGAAGTAGCACTATATTCAGAAAAAACATTACTGTTATCGACGCAGATATAAGCAAAAATCTGCGCTGGCGTGACGTTAAAAAAACGGAAGAGGATTTTGACTTGCATTACAAAACTGAATATGACTGCGAATTGAACAAGATGTTTTGCATAAAACCTTTTTTAGTTAACATTGGACTAATACAGATTTATTTTTCAAGCTTTAAAATTTAAAAATCTTTGCTCGTTTTAAGGTAAATATGGGCATTTTCAGCGAAGAGTCAATTTTTTTTAATGTAACGCCAGATTGCAAATAAGGTTGTATTTTCGGACCATGTTGTTCAATCGTTAACCCTTTTTTTACAATTTGTAGAACTTTTTGCGCTTTACACCAAAATATAAAAAAGTAAACTATTTATATAAAATTGTTTGAGAAACTATGTAAAATACTTTTGGCGTTATGTTACAAAAAATAGACTTTTCGAATTCCATGCATCACTAGCAATAAAATGGCAGCAAAATAAATTTTCAACCTATAAATCTGTAACAATAAGGACAATGTGCTTAAGTCTCTTTTTAGTTTTGTAGAAAAGCAATTTTAAACTTTAAACTGGAGTTTTAAAACATATTTTTGTTGTGATACAAATATCACTTCTCTTCGGTTATAGTTTTTTCTAGTTTTTATTTCTAAATACTCCTAACGTTACAGATTGGTAGTAAACTTTAGTTTCTATTCCATGTGTTATTGCAAAAAAAAAAGGAAAAAGTAATTTTGCTATTACATTGAAGCTCTATCTAGGGTGCTTTGTAACATGGAGATCGCAAAAGTGCCATAATCTCAAGTGTTTCTAAAGTCTGCACTTTTTTAATTTTTCCTCAGAAATATCCAATACAATTCTAACCACATAATGGTCCTTGCGTTTGATGGCGATGGCACGTACAAAAGTTTAACTTAATTTTTAGATCATCTAAAACTATGATGTATTTGCAACCAGAAATTCAGTAAAAAGTATTTTTTTAATGAAAACATTTTGATTAATATAAGGTATGTTGTTCAATCGTTATCCCTTTTGTTACTTAATGTAGAGCTAGTTGCGCTTTACACCAAAATATAAAAAAGTAAACTATACATATAAAATTTTTTGAGAAACAATTTAAAATACTTCTGGCGTTACGTGACAAAAAGTAGACTTTTCCCTGGAAATGACCATATCCTTTTTAAAAGATTAATTAAGAAGATTCGCTTAAATTTTATTCGAATAATTGTTCCCGTGATTAATACAAAACATCGATTAATTGAATACCTTACTGGGTACCTAGTTTTTTGACCTACTTGAATGTTGTTTGTTGTAACTACATATGTATTTTAACCGCTTATGCTTAAGTTTATTAGTTTATGTTAAAGTATTTTTTTTTTGTAAAATTGGGCTTCTGAAAGCAATAATTGGGCTGTAATTTGACATTCCAATACCAAGGACCAATATTAGACTAAACTAAAGAGAATTCAGTATATCACGTGGCAGCGACCGTTTGCTTTAGCTTACAATGTTTTGCCATTTCGAGTAATAAATAATTCAATGCAAAATGCTCTGTTGTTTTTGTATTGTTGTAGTATGCATTTTAAAGTTTTTTATTTGGCTTATAAAAAATGTATATGAACAGTTTGAAAAATAAAATAAAATGCTACTTTAATCAGATACCTACATATAGATATATTCAAAATAATATTTATCTACTTTTACTAAGCTCCGAGTTGCATCTTGGTATTAATCAGAACGAAGCATCAAGACCAAAAAATTTACTCGTTAATTAAGCATACATACCTATATAAAATGTATAAACCTAGAATTAATTGTACTTTTTATTGCAAGTAAACTTCGTTAAATCTCAATTCTATGGCGTTATATATAATGACGATATAAATTATGGTAAGTGTAGATCAAATAATTTTTTCCTAACGTTTTCCGATTTTTTTCGTAGCTTTTGAGGCAATCGTCGCCGTTATAAAAAAACCCTAATAAAAATTAAAGTCACCTATTTAACAGGGCACTATCGATTTATTCGGCCTTATGCCATAAGTAAGGGAGAATGTTTTAGAATAAAACATAATAAATACCCCTTTTAAAAAGCAAAATATTTTTGAGAAACGAACACCAAATTAAATTTTTTGAATAAGATATCACATTTTTTGTAGAAAACTAAACACCATTAATTTTAATTGCCTTTTTAAAACTATTTCAAACAAATCTGCGTATGGCTCCTTTATTGCAACATAGTCATATCTAAAAAAATCTTTAAAATTTTAGGTTACCTTAGTAAAAGTGTTTCTGAACCGAATTTAAGGCAAAATATAATTTATCAAATCTGTATTTAAGGGTACATTTTGAAAACCTTAATCGCATTTTGCCAATTTTGATTTTTTTTGAGACTATTTTGCAATAAAGGAGCGTATGTATGTACCTATACCTTACATATTGAAGTATACTCCACCTTCCTATTCCAATTCATCTCAAATTTTATCAAATAATATTTTTTGTTTAGAGTTCATTTTACACTTTTGGTTCTGCAAACCTTTATAATAGTCCAAAATATTTGGAAATTTTAAAAATTACTTAGGAATTTTTCTCCCAATCGTCATGGTATCTCTTATTTCAGTACGCAGCTTATCTTTACAAAAAAGAATTAATACAACAACCACTTCTACTACTTTATAATACCGTAGCTTAAACAAGAACAATAACACTACCCAACAGATACTTTCCTCTATACCAACCAAAAAACAGCTGATATAATTAACAAACTGTGTCACATAGCAACAAATAAAATCGACTTTCTTTCTATTTATTGCCTTAACGCCTGTTACTACTTCTCACAGTGGTGTTTTGTGGTTGGTTGTAGTCTTGATTGGATTGTTACTGTGCCAACTCAAATGATAACTCGTTGTTTGATGACGACGAGTAGCGTACGGGCGCTAAATTTTACGGAAACAACAGCCAACGTTCACAAGTTTAGCAAAATATTTCACGCAAAAACTATATCGGCTTTAGTCGATTGGTCGTTGCTCTGTAGCACAACAAAGAAATGAATTTCGAAAAATTTGTGTTGGTCGAATGGCACAATTCGTTTAACAGGCGATCAGCACAAATAAGAAGTGCTTGCATTGTTACAGTTGGATGAATGCTCTTATTGGCTGTCGTCAGTGTTGCACTTTTCGCTTGTACGAGCCGAGTATTTTTCAGTTAGTTTCATTGTTGTTACACACTCACATACTAGCCATCCATCTATCCGTACTTGGGCTTGTTGTTTTTGGTTCTTTTTTGCTTTTTATTGCTCTTTGGATCATTTTCGGTTTGCTGTTGATGTTGTATTTGTTGGTTTTAATATCGAGTTGGTTGGTTCATTGGTGTTTATTTAGTTTGTTGTTGGTTCGTTAATAGTATTCCTCAATTTGATTGTATGTAGGTATGTATTAACGTGATTTTTCGTTTTTTGTTGCACAGAACACAGGATATTTTGATGGTTGAAAACAATAGCCGGGTCTGGGTCTGGTAGTGGTTGTGATGATGATTATGGTACCAGTGGTGGTAGTTAGTGGTATTTTAACAATAGTAGTTTTAAGCAGTTAACAAACAATTGCCTTTAAATTCCAACCAGTTGGCCAAGCCAAAATCTTTAGCCAGTACTGGGCACAGACCAGTCACAGACATCACTTACTTTTGTTTTAAATATTAGTGTTATTTTTGTTG
Organism: Pollenia labialis; assembly: GCA_949318255.1. Taxonomy (NCBI): domain Eukaryota; kingdom Metazoa; phylum Arthropoda; class Insecta; order Diptera; family Polleniidae; genus Pollenia; species Pollenia labialis. The sequence goes on from OX439141.1 coordinate 114,239,624, forward strand.
TTGTTGCTACTGTAGACTCAGTTGTATAGTGATGGGTATGATTGTGCGAGTGTGATACCTACAATTTTATATTCAATCGTTTACGGTATTAAAATTAATATTGTAGGTAGGTATGTATGTACATATGTATGTATATATGTAGGTACCGAGTTTATTATCAGAGCTATAAAGGAAAAAGTTGATATAAAATAAATCCTATATACCTACATACTTACATACAATGTACCTACATATGGGCATTTCCGTCAAAAGGTCCACCGTGGCCGAAAATTTAAAAGTTATTAAAAGCTGATTATTTTACGATATTGTTATAGAGAAATAGGTATTGAGATTTTACTAATTTTATTAATTTACCCATAAATTTGTTCTCTTAGATGAACAATCAGACTGCAAAGTTGTGCAAACGTAATTTCTTATTTGTGAGAATGTTTTATTGTATGTTTTCTTTAAAATAATTTCAAATAATGCACATAGAAAATTTTAAATTTGTCACACTGGGATTGGTGATATAGCAATATCATCGTAAAAATCTCTTATTATCTTCCTTAAAAGAGGTGATATTTGATAAAAATTATTCCAAAAAATTTTTCTTACAGGGTCTGTAATCTAAGAAAGAGTTCGAAGAGAAAAATGTTATTCAGATAACCGGTAAATTTTTATTTTGTTTTAATCATTATTTAGTTTAATTATTATTGAAAAAAATTCCACGTTCGAAATGTCACGTAACGACGCAGATTTTGGTTAAAAAATAAAATACAGAAGATTTTGGAATCAAACCAAAGACATTTTAATGTTACATTGCTACGTAATGTTTGAAAGTAGTTTGACTAAAAAATTGTGCCAGGTTTCGCTGAATTACGGCTTTTTATACATGGCCACAAAAACTACTTCTATTTTTTTCACGTTCGAACCGCTACTTCTTTTACCAATATCGTTGACCTAGAATCGAGCCATCCATAAACTTTAGCATAGATAACTCTGGTTATGCACGCGACTTTTGTACGTGTTTTATTGTGTTTGAATATTAAAAAAATAGAAGTGGATTGGAATTTTAGAATGAATTCTAGAATCGTTACATTGTTTGTGATGAGTTCTTTCTAAAAAGTATATATAATGGTAAATTGAGCACTGGGTACCCAAATGCCATGCAATCAAAGTTGACTTACTCACGTGACAAAAATAGAAGTGCCTTTTAGGACGTAAGAAAAAGTGCGAAAGTAAGTGAATTGTAGGAGGTTTTTATTTCGGAAAAAATGTTTTTATAGAGGTTAGTAATGGGCCTTTATAATCATGTTTTGTTCAAAAGCAACTATGCATGGGTTGGCGAAGAAAAAAATAAATTGTAAATTACGCACGTGACAATACGCACGTGACACTTTTTACCTTCATACATATTTTAGTAATTTTACATATATTTTCAGAAGTTTTTAACAAAAAAATTAAACTTTTATTCAAAAATGAAAAATAAAAATATACTACAAAATTAATCCAACTTAATTAAATTAATAAAAAAAATTATGCGAGCGCTTTGATTTTTTAAGTCACGGTGGACCATTTCAGAGAAATACCCATATGTAATTTATTTTTTGTTTTCTATTTTAATTTTAAAATTACACATAAAATGATAAATATTATAAAACTATGGTCACAATTAATAAAAATTTGATGGCGCATGTGTATGTATGTACAGTACTTTTCGCTTATAGTCCACTACAATAGTTGCATAACTTTTGTGGACTATAAGCGAATTTGGACTATAACCGATTTTTTTTATAAGCCATTTTATGGCTTATAAGTGTATAATCCACATTTTGGACTTTATAAAAATTATTTTCTTCAATAAAACTGCTCTTTTTTAAACAAAACAAAAGTTTATTTAAAACATAACCAAATTTTGATTTAATTTAAATAAATAGTTAAAACAAAAAATAATACGATAAAAACAAAAATGGTCAGATGAAGACACCATGTTATGAAATATATATTGCGAAATTTGGCATTTATAATAGTCATCAGAAATGTAAATAAAAACATGTTACAAGTTGATTAAAAAAATATAAAAAACAGAGTGGACTATAAGCGAACATTTTTGCATAAAGAATTATATTCGCATGCTAAGAAAATGTGGCTTTTAAACGAAAATGGACTACAAGCGAAATGGACCTTAGGACAAATAATTTGTATGAAATTCGAAAAAATCTGCATGTGAATATGACAGTTTTGGCTTATATCCGTTTTTGGCCTTTAAGCGGAATGGACTATAAGCGAAAAGTACTGTACCTACCTAGCCACTATTTTTTTTTTGAAGATTTGTTTGATTTTTTAAAAACAAAATTAAAAATATGAATGTACCTACATACTCTTAGGTAGGTATATCAAATTAAGAGTTATTTACACTATCAAACAAGCTTACTACGCATTTTGAGGAAAATACAACCCTGTTCAGAGATGCCAACTATTCAATGGCAAACGTGCCGACTGCACAGTCAAAAAGAGCTAAAAGTGCTTAATTTAAAAATCAAAGATTGTTCTGTTTAAAATCCATTTATTATTAATTTTTGTACTTCAAACTCTTTTACATATGGGTGTTTCCACAGAAAATTACCCCTTTACCTCAAAAATTAAATTATTATTTTTAATTTTTTCCGCTAATAACGGGTCCGCCATCTAACCTTTTATTCAACTAGTCGTGAATGGTAATTTGGGGCACAGAAAACCCGCACGCATTCATTGAAAAGCCGTTGCACCCAAAACGAGTCACTGTTTGGTGCGGATTTTGGTCCAGAGGCATAATTGGGCCATTCGAAAATGGACAAGGAGTGGCCGTTACAGTCAATGGCGATCGTTTTTGGGCCATGTTGAACGAATTTTTGTTCACAAAAATTGAAGAGGAGGATATTGGCAACATTTGGTTTCAACAGGACGTGCCACACAGCCGAAGCTGCACTCGATGTTTTGCGCCCTTTTTTTGAAGATCGCATTATCAGCCGCAGAGCTGATGTCATTTGGCCACCTCGGAGCTGCGATTTGACACCGTTGGGGTGTCAAAAGATAAGTGTTACGCCGACAAGGACAATATTCGTGAAGCCATTGGTTTTAATGGTCAAAAAAAAGTATTGAAATTACAATTTTTATGAATTCTTTCGGTTGCTGCCGTTGCTTGAACTTTCGTTAGTCCAAAATGGAGCAATCCTCGTAGCATATTTGGGTAGGTTGGAATTTTATTTAAAAAATCTGCGATTGGTAACGACCGTTACTTTGGAAACACCCATATTTTAAAAAAATATAATATACATATTAATGTTCAATAAAATTACTTATTAATAATTATATACAAATATTTACATTACAATATCTAACATTTCAATAATTAGAATTTAAAATATGAACAGTCATTTAAAAAAAGTGCTAAACTTTCTTCTTCTTCTGGTCATATGTTTGTTTTTATATAAAATGTTGACTTTTTATATGTTTCAATTGAATTTAATTTTAAAAAAATGATTGCTTCGCAAAGGGGATTCATTGCTAAAAATGGTGTGTTTTCTTCGGTATATAAAGCAAAATTTGCGTGTGCAATTTGCGTTTCTGTCGGAACATCTGGCGAAAATGATATATCTGTTTAAGATAGTACAACATCGTTAAGTGGCGCCATACATTTCCGGATCTTTTGTTGGTGTAATCAATTTTTTAAATACAGGATTTGATTCCCAAGCCTTTCTATACCTTCGACCGTAGCAAAAAAATGTGTACACTTACAAATATAATTGAACCAAAGACGAAACAAGAGGGTTAAAACGGGAGGATTTACTGAAAGATGTAAAAAGTGTCAAACGTTCTAATATCATGTTTGAAGAGAGCCCCTGTTAGCTCTTTTTTAAAAAACGAGCTAACGTGAAAAATAACGAGCCAGGAGATTTTAAAAAGAGCCAGATATGACCCCTTTATAGCTAAGTTGGCATCACTGACCCTGTCAGCAAACAATAATTAGATCAGAGATGTTTTTTGTCAAAATACGTTAGACAAATGCTTGTTTAGTCCTTAAGTAATTTCTTTATTATTGTAATACATTCCAAGATTTTTTATTAATTATAAAAAATTTAATCAGCTAAATGTATTTTATGGATAACTATTCTGTATTATACAGAGCAGTATTAGGTATAATTTTTTTTTGAGGTTTGTTCTGTGTAAAAATATTTATTAGCAAAAAACCCTAAATTGTTCAGTATTTAATAAAATGTTCTGTAATTGTACTCTTAAACAAATAACTTTTCCAATTTAAATATGTATAACTTTTTACTACTACTTAAAACTTGGTAATATTTTTGATTTCTCGAAAATATCTATAAACAAGTAAGTTATCGTCCAATCTTCTCACCTCTCAAACGAATAATTTCAAGAATTGCTGTGATGAAAATTGCAAGTCTGGAAGATTTCTAAAATTGCTATATTGCTCATACATCCATTTTCCCTCAAGTTTGTACTCAGGAACTTTAACCCTCGTGCGACAATCAAATTTTTAACCGTTCGAACTCAAATAGTTTTTTAACCTAATGTCACACAAAAGTGCCCCTATTTTTTGGAAAATCGAAAATAAAAAAATAAGGGCGATCTTATATCTAGAGTACTAATGATAATCGCTTCGATGAGCATCGCTCCCTTTAAAGTAATTTACTTTTAAATGGTATGTGTAAGCTGTATGTAGATAATTTACTTTTGCTGTGTATAACTGTGTTTTTAAAGCTGAAGGTCCACACCATACATCCATTCCGCATCTACGCATGATACTTTTTATGCAATTTATGCGTTTCTAAGTTCAAGATACATACAATGCGTTTTATGCGCAATATTATTTTTTTAAGGATCAACTGTTGTATTAGAATTGTTATCAAATGAAAACAATTTTAAGCCCAATCATAAATACAAATTCCCCTGGAGTTTTTCTCTTTTCCCATTTTTTACAATTGAATTTACATGGGAAAAATGGGAGAAGGGAGAAAACTCCCGGGGAGTTTTTTTCCATAATTGGGCTGTATGTCAAAACGGGAAGTGAAATTGAGATTTAAAAAGAATTTATACATATATAAGTACACATGTAAGGAGTAAGCTTTTACTGTATAAATATTCGTTATTTTTAACTGCATAACCCTGCAGATAATAGGCCGATTTTTATAAAGTTTTGACAGTATATTTTTACAGTATATATATGGTTTGAAAAGAACAATAGGCTACATAATTTTTCGAAATTTGTTTTGGAAGTGACACCTCCTATACAAAGTAAACAAATATTTTTTGTCAATTTTATAAGCTTTACGAGCTAGAGCTTTCAACCTTTTCATATAAAGAGCTCTCGCAAGTAAAACTTTTAAAGTCTTGGTGTGTGTTATATGTAGTACCAAAGTGCAAAATTGAGCTTAATTATGCGGTAGATCCAAGTAGACCAAGGTCGAAAAAAGTACACATTGGAAAAGAAGTAACAAATAGAATCTGGGAATTTATTTCTCATGTTGAGTAACATTTGTTATACAAATTTTCATATTATTCGAATGTGTATTCCAATTTAAATTACAATCCTCAAAAGCTGTTTTTATACTTTTATAGTCTTATTCCTTCAATATTTTCCAGAAATATTTTGTATGCACTATCAGAATTTTTGTTTGTATATTTCTGTTATTATGGAGTAAAAAAATATGCAATATATTTTTGAGACTCATGTACCTACATAGTATATTTAGATATATTTATATAAACTTCTGTTCTTTCCTAACCATAGTGAAGGGTATATAAGATTTGGCATAGCTGAATATAGCACTCTTATTTGTTTTATTCTTCTTCTAATTTTTAATATTTAAGAATTTTAAGTCATAAAGATTCCCTTCATTTACACCTCTGATCACACGTAGTTTATAATAGTCTGTTTAAGTTTAGCCCAAGTATAATTTTAAAATCATTGTACTCGTGCACCCTTTCCGTTTGAGCCTTTTCGATTTATTTCCCACTGTTTTGGTTTTTTTTTTTTTGGCTTTCTGTCATGCTAACTGTCAGTTCGCTGTTGTATATACAATTTTACATTGACCAACCATATTGCTTAAAAGAGGGATAAACTAAGATTTGGTTTGGGTAAAATCAGTTGTTGATTGGTTTATTTAAACAGTTTTTTTCTTTTTCTGATTTTTGCTATCATCGTATTTTGCGATTGCACCAAGAATCAAACTGCATTAAACATTTATTTCATTTGGAAACTTGCATTAAAGAGGAATAAAGAAAGAGCGCAAACTTTTTTAAGTCAGAGTTCTTAAAGGAGGAGATTTAGCATGGATTTTTAAGTTTTCTTCGGAATGGGTGTAATTAGAAGATTTTTTATTATAATAAGCTTAGATACAATATTAGAATAAAACTCTAGAAAACCTTTTTTTACTCTTAAATAAGCGGCACTACTGGGTTTCCTTTACGGATTTTTTTCAGAGGCCTCTACACGTAATTTGTTTTCAAAATACATTGAACTCCTTCTTAAGGGCATTCCCCCGTATTCATAAACGATTATTAAATTTAACAAACGTTTATTAAGGATAATTTTTATAGTAAATTTGTTCTTTAAACCTTTATTAAATTTAAAAAAATGTTTATGAATAAGTGTTATTGTTTTTAAAATTTTTTCGTTTAACATGACATTTACAAAATAAGGCGATACAGTACTTTTCGCTTATAATCCATTCCGCTAAAAGGCCAAAAACGGACTTAAGCCAAAACTGTCATATTCACATGCAGATTTTTTCGAATTTCATACAATTATTTGTTCTAAGGTCCATTTCGCTTTTCGTTTAAAAGCCACATTTTCTTAACATGAATTTATAATTCTTTATGCAAAAATGTTCGCTTAAGTCCGCTCTGTTTTTTATATTTTTTAACCCTTTCGCTATATTGTATCCATATGGATACACTCAAAGAAAAACGCTTCTTTGCTGGAATGAAACCATTTCATTGGCCTATATTAGTTTATGCAATGAAAATCTTCATTACTGGTACTAAACTGTTCATTGCAGCTATGCGATTTTCATTAATACTATGTAACTTCCAAAACTTGAATTTTCCTTAATTTCGTTGTATCATTAACGATACGAAATACGTTTCATTCGGGCTACGTAAAACTTTGATGTATAATTTCTGGCATAAATCCGCATAGTAAAATATTACAAATGAATATTCCCATTAAGAAAGTTTTTAATTTATATTTTTAAATAAAATTTTTATTTATCATTGAATATTTGTAGAAATTACAACACCCTTCAAAGTTAAATGATATTTTTACGTAGCCCGAATGAAAAGAAATGATAAAGTTTCCTACTATTTACGAAAACTTTCATTCTGAATTTTAACACACCACCAAACAACAAAAACAAAAAACATAGCATAGAAACAAAGAGAAAACCTAAAATTAAAAAATAATTTATTTAAGGATTTTTTTATTAATGCAACGAAACTTGTCATTACATCAACGAAATTTTTCATTAATATTATCTAACGGGACTTAGCTTAATATGAGCACACAAAAATTTATAAACTCATATAATTTGTAGTAAATATAACAATTTTATTATTTGTGTCGTAAATACAATGATCTAGTCATCTATATAATGTAAATAACCATTTAAGTTTAAAAAAGAAAAAACAACGAGAGAGAAAAACAAGAGAAAACACAAGATAAAAAAAAATAAGTAAAAAACCAAACTTGAAATGTAGTAAATAGTATGTATTCATTATTACTGCAACGTAATGTTTCATTATATTAACGTAAGTTTCAGAGAAAAATAACGGGACATAAACGATTTTGTGGAATGCTGTAGCAACAACATGCATAGCATCAACTTATTTTTTTTTAAATTTCTTTCATTTGATTCAGTTTATTTTCAACCCTGAAGAGAACAAGTGATTTGTGTTTTAAAAGTGTACGAAATTAAAAAAAAATAAATAATTAATATCTATTGCATACATATGTAAATAGATTTATACTAATTATGCCAATTATAATAAAGTAAGTACCTATTATAATGAAGTGTAAAAAAAGATTTATTGCAAATGAAATTTATTTTCATCATTTGAAATCCTAACAACATCAAAAGGAAAGTTTTTGATACGTACTAAAGAATATTTTTAAACTTTTAGATGAAGAAACAAATGAAAACACTATACAACACCTTTTATCTACTTGGGATTTAAAACATCTTTCGAAATTCTTTGAAGGTAATTTTATTGTTTTAAAATCATTGTAAATATTATTTTCTGTAGCGTATTCAACTTTTTAATTTTTTCAGAAGAAAACAACAATAAAAGTCTTATCGATTCTGTCAGCGAATGACATATTTGATATTACACAACAATTGAAAATTGGCGACAAAATTCTTTTTAAGCATAATTTTGAAAAATGGAGAGCCGAAAACAACATACTCATACATCCTCAAAATACCCTTAAAGATTTTCAAGACACTCAGTCTGTTTTGTCATCTTTACAACCATCACAATCTTCCAGCAGTGAAATGGAATTAGAAAACTCCAAAATATTTCACAAAGAATTTTAAAATACATATATTATTTCTTTAAGTACCTTATGCTTGAATTAAAAGCTTTTTATTTTTACTATTAGTTTTAAAATTTAATTTTATGGTTTGTTAAAACTAAAGATACATGAAATATATGGTTAAATAAAATAAAAATTTAAAAAAAAGTATGTATCTTTAATTTTAATATAAAATATATTATTGGTATAAAAAAATCATTTATATAACGATACATTGTTATTATAACTAATAATATCGATTATTTGTTTAATGACAAGGTGTCATTATATGTAAGAAAAACTACATACCAATAATAGAGGGTTGTCATTATATTAATGAAATAATGTAATTAATTTAATGATAAAATTCATTGCAGGAATGAAAAATTACGTTGCATCTAAAAACTTTTTTCATTATGGGAACGTAAATCAATGAAAAATTTCATTACGTTAATGAAACAATGATTTTAAATAAATGAAAATATTTCATTTTATTAATGACAAGTTTCATTTTATTAATGAAAAAGTTTCATCATATTAACTAAATAATTTTATTACGTTAAAGATACATTACATTTATATAATGAAAATTTACGTTGCCATGTATAATTTATGTCATAGAATTAATGACAAAATTTCATTGTCTTAATGACAAATTTGAATTTATTGATCCCATTTTCGTAGCGGGAATGACACGCTACGTTGGCTCAATAATAATGACAAAATTCATTGCAGGAATGCAAAAAATCGTTACATTTACGAAGGTTTTTCTTTTAGTGTACACTTAACTTTGGAGACATCTGAATATCTCCAGGCCAAAGAATTGGGTCAGATGTTATTGTTTTATAAGATCTTATGAATAATTTTTAATCAAAAACTCTTGGATTTTTCAAAATTGAGAAAAATATATCATATTTAAAAACACGTTTTTTATATATAATTTTTTAAAAAAAAAAAGGTTTTTTTTATGTTTATGACCATATTTTAAAAAAAAAACACATCCAACATTAAAAAAAATTGTTTATTTTAACTTTTTGCATCAATAGGTTTTTGTTTTAAGTCGGAAAAAAGCTGTGCAGATTTTTAAAACATTGTATGTATCCATATGGATACAAACGCAAGTTATGGTGTTGAATAATATACACACAATTCATATAAAATAATTTTACGTTTGATGCTGCTGAGTAATTTTTATTTGGGCCTATTATGGACCGATCATCACGAAATTTATTAGTGTGATTTCTAGTCTTATAAAACTGTGAAGTATTGATAGCATTATTAATTACAGTTTTAGGCGTAATAAACTGTTTTCTGGGAGTATGGCTTATATGGGTCTAAAAGTAAATTATGGTCCGATCTTCACGAAATTTTGCAGTGCGATTTCCGCTCGAATAGAACGAATTTTTGCAAAATCTTATAGCATTCCGTGCATTATTCTACCATTTATGTTAGTTTTTTTAACAAAATTTCTTTGCCATAACCGAATGAATGAATACAGTCCAAAAAACACATTTGGGGTCCATTTTTTTCTAATGGGAGTATCGATTGTTGTTGTCATTTATAATAAAAATCCTAAAAATTGGATTTTTTTTAGTAACCCAGTAAAAACTTGTAGCGAAAGGGTTAATCAACTAGCAACATGTTTTTTATTTACCTTTCTGGCAACTATTATATATGCCAAATTTCTCAATTTATATTTCATAACATGGTCTTCATCTAACAATTTTTTGTCATAATAAACGACAAACTTCATAAAAATACCGCTGACAAAAATATGAGAGTTTTTTTATATAGACTTTGACGGGTGGTATAAAAAAAATTGTCAGGTGAAGAACGCATTTAAAGAACCAATGAAATTTATATTTATGTTGTGTTTTATTTTGTCACCCAAAGAATTAAAATGAATCTGATACCCCCGTTTCCACATGCAAGTGCAGTTCGCAAAACTCAATACACTCACACTTTTTCACTAACATTCAAAAAATTTTTTTTTACTTTCAGCAAATCGGCTGTTTCCTCAATTTTTCGATGATAAAACGCAAGTAATTACTTGCATGTGGAAACGTAGGGTTAAGGCTTATGATGCATTGAAATTATTTACCGTTTTGTTTTAATTGTAAGATTTTAAAGCATTTGAATTAACTAATAAAACAAATTTTTGTTTTAACTATTGATTTAAATTAACTGCCCGTCTATACCAGATATAATTATTGCGACATATATTGCAGTAAATGTCAAAACTACATATGTTATCTTTAAGGTAGACAACAATTGTTTGTACATATTTATTGCCGGCAATTTATGTTGCAATAATTGTTAGTCCATTTTTGTTGACAATTATTGCTAACATAAAACGTCAAATTTGGTTGTCAATCAAAAAAAAAAGAAGCAAAAAAGAAAAAAAAATAGAAAAAATTATTTTTATTAATATGATATTTTTTTTATTCGATCGTCATTATTAAAATTTATACTAATTTGTTTAAGTTTAAGTTCTTTTTTATATGAAAAAATATATAAAAAAAAAATAAATTTAATATATAAAAAACACCTCAAGCTTAAACAAATTAATATACATTTAAAAAATAAGTCGAATAAGAAATAATTTATATTAATAAATATGATTAGAATTGTGGTTATTTTTGTTGAACTATTTATGGTTTTTAATCCAAATTTTTTTTAGTATTTTTAATCAGGCTTAAGTTCATCAAATTTAATTTTCATTAAATTATTTTTATGAAGAAAGGAATTTTTACTACATGAAAATTAATTAAAATTGTTATTGATAATCATTCATTCTTGACTGACCTGAGATTTGAACCCAGGCGGCTGGTTACCATGACATGTTTCGATCGCAACCACTCGATCTCCTCAGATGGATTTGCCGTCTTACACTCGCAGCCATCGACGACTGCTGACGTCAATAGTCAAATATCAATCCTTAAACCAAATTGTATTTTTAACCTTGGGTAGATCGAAATTTGCTTTTTTGAATGATTATCCATTTTTAATTGATTTTACATGTTTTTTCCTAACTTCTGTTTTTTCCGTACTTATGTCAAGAATTCTTCTTGAAGTCCAAAGTACATTTTTTGTTTTTTCATTTTGTCTTTCTTTTTTCTCGTTGACCTTTTTCAGCACAACTTGAAGGACAAATGTACACATAGAGCTCGTGCCTTAGCTTTAACAATGATTAGAATTGTGGTTATTTTTGTTGAACTATTTATGGTTTTTAATCCAAAGTTTTTAATATTTTTAATCAGGCTTAAGTTCATCAAATTTAATTTTCATTAAATTATTTTTATGAAGAAAGGAATTTTTACTACATGAAAATTAATTAAAATTGTTATTGATAATCATTCATTCTTGACTGACCTGAGATTCGAACCCAGGCGGCTGGTTACCATGACATGTTTCGATCGCAACCACTCGATCTCCTCAGATGGATTTGCCGTCTTACACTCGCAGCCATCGACGACTGCTGACGTCAATAGTCAAATATCAATCCTTAAACCAAATTGTATTTTTAACCTTTGGTAGATCGAAATTTGCTTTTTTGAATGATTATCCATTTTTAATTGATTTTACATGTTTTTTCCTAACTTCTGTTTTTAATAAATATATTTTTGCAAGATGGTGTCATTTTTACACTGCACCTTCTTCCTTGATTTTTGTTTCAAATTATGAGTTAATCACTGTTGCCAATTTAGGGTTTTCTAGCGATTTTCAAACATCTCTCAGCGGCTCTTTTTCGCTACAAAAACGTTTTTAAAATTTTAAATTGACAGATTTTATACTTTTTCTTATTAAGTTTTTTTTTTGTTATCTGGCTAAAAACCACTTGTTTATATTCACAGTTTTACTTACTTTTGCAGTTTTAGTGAACTGAAGATTGTATGTGACATTTTTTTAGATTTTTAGTTAGGGCTGTATATGACAGTTTACAGCTTTAAGCCTGCTAAAAAATTTAAACGATAGATCCCAGGCAATATAAATTACTAACTTTCTATAAAGGCATTGTTATACCATCCACCACAACTAGTTGTGGTTAAGGTATACTAACTTTGTCATTTAGGATAAAACTAGACTTGCCAACTGGCCAGTTTTCGCCGGGACAGTCCAGTTTTAGAGTGGAATGTCCCGTCGGTGCTATGAACTCGACGCCTCGTTTTTTTTTAAATAAATTTTTTAAATGTTGCTAAAAAATTATCTTTTTACTTTGCTTAAAAGTAATTTTATTTCGGAATTTTGGTTTTTTTGTAATTTCAATATACAAGCCTCCTCCATTTTCGAAATAACAGTATATCTCGAAAACAAAAGCTAACCTAAACGAATTTTTTTTTAATTTGTCTATGGGTTTTTATTGGTGTCCCGTTTTGGCAATATTAAAAGGTGGCAAGCCTAGATAAAACTGTTTTAATATTAATCTAATGGCGTTTTCTTTTCTGAGTAAAATTCTGCATTTATTCTGCCTTTTACATTTTTTTATGTTCTTTTCTGAAAAATATGTGTTATTTTAAAAGTGTAAAGCGTTCTTTTCTGATGATGTTCCCTTTAAAATTAAAAAAAAATGCTACATGTTCAACACTCATTTTAATTAAAGGGGCATAAGTGTAGCACTAGATCAAGGCGAATTCAGAACAAGGTGGTGGCAAGTTTCGAGCCGTAAACACTAACAATGCAATACAAAAATCATCTGTTGTTTCTGTTGGCTTTGAACTGTTGTAGTCTTGCCACCACCTGTAATTAAATTTACCTTGCGCTTATTTTACTTTATTGTTTTATGCCGAAATTTGTGTTCTTTTGTAAACGTAAAAAATTAAACACTTCTTAAAAATTAGGCGAGAATTTATAAATGTTGCCAAGTCACATGTAACACTTATGCAACACTTTTTTTTAGAAAAGAAAACGCCATAAGTAATTCTAAGTCGATTTAGCTATGCGTATCTTGAAATTACGCCCACTTTCGAACGACTCAAAAGAAAAGATAAATACTGATATCAAATTGTTTCTAGTTCTCCTAATCAGTTTGGGATTGAAATCCATCAAAATAGGGTCAAAAGGGCAATGGTTATGAATCAATATGTGAAACAACCACCCTAAAAAGTTGATAATTTTGTTACAAAAACATGTTTTAATAGTGGCGGAAAGCATATATTGATATGAAATCTGGACAAAATCGTTCTATATGACTAGAAATGATACCAGAAAATTTCGTGAAGATGAGTCCGTAATTTACCATATGCCCCATACAAAGCTCTTTGTCGAAAAACATTTTAGTACGCCTAAAACCGTAACAAATATTGCTATTGAAATAAATTTTGGTCTGTCACATTTTTATATGACAATAAATTACACTGTCAACCATTGTGCCGATTGGTCCATAACTTACCATTGGCCCCATATAAAGTCTCTCTCGGAAAAAAACTTTAGTACGCGTAAAACCGTAAGGCTTTCAATCTGTGTTTTATTAAAATAAAATTTGGTCAGCCATAGTTTTATAAGACTATAAATTCCTTTTTAACATTTCGTAAAGATCGCCCCATAATTTACCATAGGCCCCATATAAAGACCACTCCGTACATTTTCTAACTGTTGGTGTGCAGTATCAAGGATTCGGCAAAGCATTTTTTATTTTTGGGAATAAAATAGCTAGGGAAGTTGAAAACATTAGTATGTTACGTATTTGAGACTTTTTTTTTAATGTTTAAGTTTTAGCGTTTTTTTTAAGAAAATTCCCGCTTAATTAAACATTTAGCGGTTTCTAGCGGTTTTAAAGTCCAATTTGGCGGCACGTGTTCAAAAAAAGTTGGCAACAGAGCACAAATTTCTTAAATTTATTTAAAATATAAAATAAAAAATACATCAATGTTGACTTTTTATTAGATTGTTAATAAATAAACTTTTATTTCAGCATGTTACTCAAAACATAGCAATAAGTTTACGTATGTACATATGTAGTGCAAAGGGCTATCTTTCAAAACTATTTTTAAAAATGTGGCGTATGCGGCACAAAACAATTCTTCTTTAATGAAAGTTGACAAAAATTTAAATATTTCTTCAAAATATATGGCGAAAGCAGTAAAGAAAATATAAAAAAATTATATCGGGTACATTATGGTTCATAATGATCATATTGAATTCATTCAAAAACAATTCTTGCTTTTTTGCCTGAGAGATACATATCGAGGGAATGATAATCTCCCATCATATTCTACAATATTATCCTTAATACGTTTGCTAACACTGAAAAGTCGCAGAGTTATGCTTAATGTCTCATTTGTAATAAACTTAATAAATGGAAAAGTATGCTCCAATTTTTTATTAAGTAGATTATCATTTAACATTCCACGTCGTACGGTGCCGTACTATAATCCCTTATTTATAAAAACTTTTCGAACTAACTGTGCTATGGCAGACCCATTTAGAATACTGTGTTGTTGCTTTAATGAAATGTTTGAATTTGATGATCTTTCTCTAGATGTAAATATTGTGAAACATAATACAGTACTTTTTCGGTTTAACGAACCACTAGTCACATTTTTCATTTTGGTGTTAAGAAAATGATAGGAAAAAATGACCGAATGTGACCGAAAACTTGATTTCGGTCATTTCTTTCTATCATTTTCTTAACACTAAAATGAAAAATGTGCCTACTCGCTCATTCATTCCTTGAAGGGATGTTATGAATAAATAAATAACTAGAACTGTATTTGTTGTGGTTTATTTTGGAATATGTTTTGAATACTGTAAAATAAATTAAAAAAATTAAAAATGGTCCAATTCATTACACTCACAGAAAAAATGTTTGCAAAAAATTATTCAATTAAATAATTAATTGGTGTGCATTAATTATTCAATTAATTTTTTGTTTGCTGCAATTAATTTTTTTAATCAAAACCCATAAAATTAAAAGCTTGTGTATATGTGGTGTATTTTTTAGCTTATGCAATTATTTTTTTAATTGACTAAATTTATGTCCCAAGACTGGAAAATACAAATCCGTTAATTGATATGATCAATTCCTTTGCAGGGGCAAAATTAGTTAAATATTTAATTGTCTGAACGAATTGTTTAATTAAAGTCGATTTTCTATTTTTTCTGTGCTGTTAGCATAAAACCTAAAATAATTTTAATAAAAAATAGGTTCAAATTCATTTTCAATTTTCTCGAAAATTTTACATAAAAAATTTGTCGATTAACGTTTGTTTTATTGGAACAAAAAAATTTGTTTTATGGCATCTTCCTGAATTTCTCTTAAAAGCAATAAAGTTGACAAATTAATCTTATTTTGTTGAGCCCTTTGAATACAAATTTCGATGCATTTGATAACACCCTTGTGTTTTATTTCTTGGTCCAAATATTTTTCATGAGCGAAAGAATATGCGTAACTGATCATTGCAGCTTAATCAAACAAAAATGCTACATAAACAAAACCTTAAATAGCGTACTTTTTGCTACTCACTTTGTTTTTACTTAGAAATTACTTCACATTATGTTTTTTTAAACTAAAATTATGAATCTTATTTGTTCGCTAATTTGAGCACAAAAAAATATTTTTTGTTCGCTATATAAGGTACTCAATGGAGCAAGCTTGTGTGTTAGTTAAATGCGATGCTCGCAGAATCGAAGTTTCGTTAAACAGGAAAACTACTTACTGTATTATAGGTACTTAAGTTAAATACTCATTTGTATTAGGCTGTAAGGATTTATCCATAAAATCGTTTTCTTCACTCCGGCATATGCGCCAAACCAAAAATGGCAAAATTATAATATCTTTTTTTTTATAGGTTAATAAATTGGGTTACCATTGCACCATATTTTCTAAAAGTATTTTTATTAAGTCTTTTTTACTACCTATTTTCCACAAAATACGTAAGACCTGTGTGAAAGTGTAAAGTACAATTTAATGAGGTCATAGATGCATAATTTTTTGGTTTGGTGCTATAGGGCGTAAAAGGCAGAATTTGAAAATCTTTCTTGATCAAGAGACCTTGGAAGTATTTATCTTCAAAAAAACTTAGTTGTTAATTTAATAAGGAAAATAAAATACATACAGTAGGGGAGACTGGAGCAGCTTCGGCACTTTTTTTTTGAAGCCCTGAATCTAAGAATGTATGCAACAGATTTAAAAATTGTATCGATTGTTGTTGTCCTTGGATATTGAATAATAAAATATTAATACAAAATTTTATGAATACTGAGTATTTGTTGTTTTTTTTTGAGAATTAGTAAAAAAGTAATTTTCGCTGAATGTGCCCAGGGGTAGCTTCGGCATTTGACGGGGCACATTCGTCGACTATATTCTTAAAGGAAATTGTTTATTTAAAATACCTTTTAAGATAAAATTAGGTGCTGGTTATGAACCAATAAGGTATTAATTTATTAGATGTATAAAACTAATGGAAAATTAACAAATTTCTCGAAGAGTTAGTGTTGGGTTTCGCTTCCTAAGCCCATATAGCCAATCTTCACCTGCTTTTTTCGTATAATTCCATTTTTCTGGAAAATCCTTACCGTTAGATTTACCATAGTTGTAAGCTATCCTCCGGAAAGCTTTAAACGTTAAACCAAATTGATAAAATGAGCACTTCTTTATATAATCAACTAACTCAAGCTCTTTGTTCTGCGTAAATACTTGTTTTGAAGTAAATTTAAATTGAAACATGATATTATTAGCGGTCTGATCAGAACTCAGATCCTCTAAAGGATCTTGTGTTTTTATGCGCGATTGAATTGTTTGGCGTTTAATATTGTATTTCTTAGCGGTTGACGTTGGAGTCTCAAGGGCTCGCAAAACGTCAGACACTGCTTTTTTCATCGCATTTTCGTCAATCGACCCGCGTTGGGTCTTATGCTTGTTGTTCCGAACCTTCTCAGAGGTGTAATTGTAAGTAAACCTAGAAATAATTAAATCTAGCACATTATGCGGTACATTCGGCAGATGCCCGTTGTGCCCCAATTGAAAATGCCGAATCTACCCCGAAAGCACTATTTTCTTTTTTTTTCTTTTATTCTTCAACAAAGATTTAGATTTAATTTATTTTTTAGGAAACTAGCACAATTATTAATGTTGGTTTGTAATTTTTATTTTAAATATTGATAATTTTAAAATACAAAAAATTATTTTGATTTTCGATTCATTTAAATAATTATTTAGTGATGTAAAATAAGTGCATCATATCATTGACGAATGTACCCCAGTGCCGGAGCTGCCCCAGTCTCCCCTACCTACCTATTTTTTTTTTTAAATATCGGAACATTCAAAAAAATCGCGTCTTCTCCATTGGATTGTATAAATCTCAGATTCAGCCATTTTTTGTTTGCCTGTTTTATTTCTATTCTCAAAAGCAACACTGTATTGTTTTTTCTCTGTCTTTCGTTTTGTTTTGCTTACATGTCAAAAATAAATTTGCGCTTTTTTTTTATTCTAAATAAAAAATGTGATTCATTGAAAAAGTGGCAAATTTCAGAATACAGTAGGTACATAAATTAAATACATACCTATAATAAAACTTAATTATTTTACTATAATTTAAAGACCACAATTGTACAGGTATTTTGTCAGGTTCGTATAAAATGAAATTTGATATTTTTAATAAAGGAATTTACAGTGGAAATAGAAGAATGTATGTATGTAGGTATGTACATATGTACCTACAAACACATGCAAATAAAATAGTGGTGTAAATTTTAATAGTGCAATCAATATGTAAGAAATATGGTTAAGTAAATCTTTCATTAGTAATTTAGTGTGGTGAGGGAAAATGTGTTTGTTTGCTTTCTTCCTAAGGTAGGTAGGTATGTAGGTACTTGACATACATATGTACATACAGTACTTTTCGCTTATAGTCCACTACTATAGTTGCACAACTTTTGTGGACTATAAGCGAATTTGGACTATAACCGATTTTTTTTATAAGCCATTTAATGGCTTATAAGTGTATAATCCACATTTTGGACTTTGTAAAAATTATTTTCTTCAATAAAACTGCTCTTTTTTAAACAAAACAAAAGTTTATTTAAAACATAACCAAATTTTGATTTAATTTAAATAAATAGTTAAAACAAAAAATAATACAATAAAAACAAAAATGGTCAGATGAAGACACCATGTTATGAAATATAAATTGCGACATTTGGTATTTATAATAGTTACCAGAAATGTAAATAAAAACATGTTACAAGTTGATTAAAAAAATATTAAAAACAGAGTGGACTATAAGCGAACATTTTTGCATAAAGAATTATATTCGTATGCTTAGAAAATGTGGCTTTTAAACGAAAATGGACTACATGCGAAATGGACCTTAGGACAAATAATTTGTATGAAATTCGAAAAAATCTGCATGTGAATTTGACAGTTTTGGCTTATATCCGTTTTTGGCCTTTAAGCGGAATGGACTATAAGCGAAAAGTACTGTACCTATTTGGGTGAGTAATTTTAACCTAGAGGCAAACAAGCACACTATCCTATGCTGTTTATCTATAAGTGCATTGCAACAATCATTCATCCATGCAGTGGGTGGGTGGAGTACAAAATATGTTGATTGGTTGGTCAGTATTAAATGATAGTGCATTGTTACTAAATGCCATTGGTAAACACACAATTTTAAATCTAGCAAAAGAGGGGTAAACATAGCAAGTACTGTGCAAATAAGTAGTTGTACAACAACTATCCAAAAATTATTTATCATACCTAGGTAGGCATTGAAATTTCACCATTTATCTGTCTTTTTGATTTTCTTTTGTTAATATTATATGAAACATAATAGGGGAGTTTTATCGATATTCCTATCAATACATACATACATATATGTATGTATGTACAATGTACATATATAGGTAAATAAGTAAGGTATGTGCCATTTTATTAAGAACCTACATACCTCAATTATTGTTATAATTTATTGTATTTTAAATATTGTTTGATAAATAGGTACTAACATTTTCTCCTGATTGTGTTTTATTTTGGTGTATGTACTTATGTGTGGCTAATTCCTATAACCCAAGCAGCGTTGCCAGAAGATTTGGAAGAAAAATCTTCTTTTGTTTTTAGTTCTACCTATTTTCCATGAACTTTTTTCTTAAAATACATTTTAAATTCATTTAATTTCTGGTAAATAAAACGATCGTAAAAAGTCCATCTTAATAAAGAAGTTTCATTGAAAGTAATTAGGTATATGCTAAAATTAAAGAAAGATACCTACATACATACATACATACATACATATACATAAGTATGTAAAAATTTTGGGCAAGAAGATTTTAGTTTGGGAGCTATGAGGTTCATACATCATATGAAATCTTAATGGTTCTCAATTAAATATTATATTTTTTAATACCGTTGTTTTATTCGATATTTTGAGAAAATTTCATTTAAAAAAAGCTCATTGAAAATATGTATATGGATTTTCCTAATGGAATAGTTACCTATAAAAATAATGTTGGTAACCCTAAGCACTTATGTATATCGTCACCTTAAAGATGAAATAACCTATCTACAGTTTTCAAAAGTTTACGTTATAAAATTGAAACTATTTACAAAATATTGAAACCAGAAAATTTTGTTTTTCTAAACACAGCTTATGTAATGTTACTTACATATTTTATTTGGAAATGTAAAAATCTGAAACCAAATAACCTATCTGAAGTACTAATTAGTATAAATAAATAACAATTTCTAACATATACATATGAATATTATACATGTATGTAGGTACATTAGAGCGACTCACCAAAAAAAGTGCTCGATGTACCCTCCTAAAAATTAACCTTGCACTTTTTTAAGATATCATTTTAAATATTTCGACTCCAGCTTTGACCTCTCGTGAGCTGGACCATTTTGAAAAAGGGTATATTTTTGCATGTTTTGTTAATTTGAGAATCTGTTTCCTTACCAACATATACAAATTGGGTATCATAGGAAAGGCGCTTCCAACTGTATATACAATTTGTCCAAGAATTTTCATGCATGTCCTTTTTTTAAGGATTTTCTGTAAAAAAAACGGTTTTTGAATTTTTTGTTCGAGCATGTTTGTAATAAAAATGCCAAATTAACATATTTTAATCTTTAGTCGTTTTTATTAAATACGTGTTTCCGCTTTTTTGAAAATTCGCGCTAGTTCGCGTTTTTACAAAAATGCAATGGGGTGGCAACCCTTCGTTTTAAATAGAGCAATATGGGTATCAAATTGTTTCTTTTGCCAAGTAAATCATCTTTGCATGTAAATAAATAATATTTTTCAAATTAGATACATTTTACACGGTGCTCTGCAATATACATATATAAATGCAATTTTGTAGTAACTCTAATATGATAGCGGATTTAGTTTCTAGATCATGTACGGGTGATGATATAGAATAAACTGTTGTAGGATTTTTAGATGGATGCTTACAACGAGTTTAACTACATGTGGTCGACAAATAATTGAAGCATGAATTTCGAAAAGGTCTCAAGTACATAAATACCAAGTGTTCAGAAAGCCAGAGGTTTTTCACCGCTATCGGTCCATAGGTGTTCCTCCAAAAAGAGCAAAAAACTAAATTTCCAAAAAATTGTACATACCTGATCCCTTTTCGAACTTTATGCTTCAATTGTGTTAATAAGTGGAAAAAAGTGTTATTAATATTCTTGAAAGTAAATGATCAATAAAAAACCAAGTACGACAAAATGCTGCAGCACAAAACCAAAAAAGAACACAGGAGGAATAATGACGGAATACCAAAACGTCATTTGCAATACAAAGTCATGCATTCCTAAATGCAATCATTTAAACATTGACGATGTCATACGTTTCTAAATGTATAATATAAATAATATAAACAGCTATCGATGATCAAATTATGCATCAGAATTCTAGTGATGCTTTGTGGACAGTTTTTTTTACAAAACAAACAATACAGCCCGTTACTTTGTATTGAAACAGTATCAAAAACGCATCGCATTTTGATGTTTTGGAACTCACCCAAAATCATTCGTCGGAGTTGTGCGCTTGGTGTTACCGATAAACATGTCACAAAAGAAATTTTAAATAAAGAATTTGCAAGGCTATGATATTCTTTAAAAATTTTTTATTTTGAATTAAATTAAATTAATTTTTTTCTAAATTGCACAGCCACAACAACAAATTAAATGTAAATAAGCAAAATAGCATCAGTGGTGCCACTTATTAATTATTTTTTGTTCCCGCGGAATTTATAATTAGAGGACTTTTTTCGAGAAAGTCTATTCCTTGAGTAAAAACTTTTTTACTTTACAGGGAAGTATTTTTAGTACTATATGAATGAAAACATCATCATCATAAGGGAATGATAAAAAATTTTCAAGCAATTATTAGACCAGTGATGCAGTGATGCGTTCCAAAAAAATAGCATAAATTCAATACGCATAAAACGATACTCTAGCTTCATATAAAAACTAATAAATTCTAACAAAATTCTGAAAAACCGCATAAATTCAAATTTGTATTAAAAAATCAAAACAAAACCGCACAAAAAATCAACAAAAATATATTTGGGGCATTATTTGTGAAGCGGACAACCCAATAAAAACATTTTGTTGAAATTCTTATATTTTGCTTACCTATAGTTTTAGTAAATATGAACTATTAAAAAAAAACAAGTAAGAGTGCTATATTCGGCTGTGCCGAATCTTTGATACCCTCCACCGACAGCTCAGTGGGCTTTATATGGGGCCTATAGTAAATTATTTGCTACGAACCGAGCATCACGAAATTTATTAGTGTGAGTAGTGAAGTATTTAATTTTATTTTGATAGCATTATTTATTACGGCTTTAGGCGTACTAAACTGTTTTCCGGTAGAAGGGTTTATTTGAGGCCTAGGGCAAATTATGGACCGGTCATCACGAAAATTCACAGTGTAATTTCTAGTACAATAAAACTGTGTCGTGCCAAATTTTGTTATGATAGCATTATTAATTACGGTCTTAGGGGTACTAAACTGTTTTCCGAGAGTAGGGTTTCTATGGGGCCTAGGGCAAATTATGGACAGCGTAATTTCCAGTCGAAAAAAACAAATTTTTGCAAAATCTTATCTCTTTCCGTGCCTTGTTCCGCCATTTATGTTATTTTTTGTAACAAAATTATAATTTTTTTTAGGTGGTGGTTCCACATTTTGATTCATAGCTCTGGTCCTACTGCACCGATTTTGCTGAATTTCTATCCCAAACTGCTTAGGATAACTATAAGTAATTTTGCACCAAGTTTGTTCATTTCTTTTGAGTTGTTCGAAAGTGAGCGTGTTTTCAACAAACGGACATGGCTAAATCGACTTAGAATCACTCAAGGACCCAGAATATATGTATACTTTATGGGGTCTGAGATGAATAATAAAAAAGTATCACACGGAATGACAAACTTAATATACCCTCTTCACAACTAATTGTGGTGGAGGGTATAAAAAAATATGAAGTGATTCTTATAGAAAATCGATAATAATCGATAAATAAAAAAATTAATCACTTGCAAAACCGAAAATGACTAATTTAAACTTTGATAAATAATGCTTTGCATTTGATATCAGTATTGCATTTTAATAAACGCATTTTCATGTGTGAATACAAAATGTAATGTTATTCGATTTCTACCTTACAAAGTATTTTGCAATACGTAAGACTTTAACGATATCGGTTTTAAAATTAATTTTTTACTAATTTACAAGATTTTGTTAGTCGTGCTTAATTCCCAATTTTTATTATTGATAAAAACACTGAAATTTATGCGCATTTCACT
Organism: Pollenia labialis; assembly: GCA_949318255.1. NCBI lineage: Eukaryota > Metazoa > Arthropoda > Insecta > Diptera > Polleniidae > Pollenia > Pollenia labialis. Next base: position 114,262,927 of record OX439141.1, read on the forward strand.
GGTTGCTTATGCCAGATCGTCAGGAAACTTCATTCAAAGATTTTAGAAAAGCTAAAGATATTAACCAAACAAAACAATATCAAAGCTTTAACAAAAACAACAACAATAAACAGTGAGTTTATCTTTTCTTACATTCCCCACTACAATTGAATGGAAGCATGACTAACAAAATCTTGTAAATTTTGAATTCCCAAAAATTACTTTGATAACAAACTGGCATGTGCACGACTTAAAAAAACTAAACTCTGGCAGCATGCTTTATTTTTGCGATAGCAATAAAGCAAGTTGTTTTTGTTTTCATTTTGTTTTTTCTTCACCTACTTACAACTACAATTAATATTGGAAGAATTCCAACCAATTGTAGTGGGGAATTTAAGAAAAGATAAACTCACTGTTTGTTGTTGTTGTTTTTGTTAAAGCTTTGATATGATTACAAGTAAGACTCTTGCTTATAGATAATTCGTTTTCGCTTTACAATTTTACTTGTTTAATATCTTTAGCTTTTCTAAAATCTTTGGATAAAGTTTCCTGACGATCTGACCTAACCAACCAGTGAAATGCGCATAGGAATGAATAGCTTTCAACAATAAATTTCAATGTTTTCATCAATAATAAAAATTGGGAATTAAGCATGACTAACAAAATCTTGTAAATTTTGAATATAAGACAAAATAAACTGATTTCAAAGCATGCAATGTATTAAAAATGCTGGTTCTAATTTCCTACAGTTAAAATATTTTCGCTTTTAAAATCGATTTTCATCTCAAACCTAATTGTTCACTGCGCTACATTTTATTACCTACTACTTTAGGCTACATAATAGGCCCGTTCGACTACTTTAACAGAGTTTGTTCTCGAAAAAGCTGTTGCCCAAAAAAGTATGCGAACGGAAAAATAAGTGAACAGCTGGTGGAAAATGATTGTAGTCTTGAAAAATGTTAACACTTTTGACTACCTAACTCCTTTTCTAATCGGTAGTCGATTATATACTTTTTCTTACACGAACATTTAAAGAAAATACATACAAAAAAATTATTTTATGTTGGGTTTTATTTGTTTTTTTTTAAACTATTTTATTTGATTTTGCTAATTTTTGTTTGGTTAAATTGATTCAAAAGTTCATGAATAATTTGTTGCTATTGATTACTTAAAAAATAAGTTCATTTCTAAGTACTCAAACAGTACTTAGTAAAGTAAAAAAGGAAAAAATTTCAAAAGTTGACACAACGAGTTTTATTGATTAGTATAATCTAGTGTTTTGTTCGCCATAACTATACTTATATGCAAATATCAAGAAAACATACATATAAGCATATACATATATGAATTTAAATGTTTCGAGGATTTGTTTTTTTCGTCTTAGTGGATAAATTTGGGGAGAGACCAACCTAAGGTCCATATGTTATCTTCCACTCTAATCCGTGGATGTTAAATTTAATTTTGTAAGTTCAATAAAAATAATAGTAAATTATAATAGGCCCCTTTTACGGTTGACAACTCAACTCAGTTGTGTTGAGTTGCAATTTTTTGATGTTTTTGTTCGCCGCAATATCGCAAAGTTGTAAACCATAATACAAAATTTACAAAATTCTTAGTTCAGTTAGGAACCGTATTAGGGGCCATAGATTCTCATCCAGTCTGGACATCACATTTTTAATTTGATGGTTCTAGGTGGAATATTAACGAAAATTCTAAAAGTACCAGTTAAAGAACCAAAAAAGTACCAAAATTTTTCATCTTATTGGTTCTAATTCATTCAGGATCCTGCACCTACAATTTTATGTTTCTAAAGCGTCACTAGATGGTCATACTTAGTATGTTTTGAGAGAGAGTACTTTGGATGATTACAAAATTTTGCTTTGAATGATTATTGTCGTATATATCATTTTTAACATTCCTTAACTCTGGCAGAGTTTTATATTCCTCAATAAAATATTTAAAAAATGCGCGCTCTAACCGTTAGCCTGCAAAAATTCTAATGAAGTTTGTACTGAGTATGTCAAAACTGCTACATTTCTTTTCGCTTAAAGGCCAAAAACGGATTTAAGCAAAACTGTCATATTCACATGCAGCACTTTGCGAATTACGTACAAATTATGTATTTGTTCTAAGGTCCATTTCGCTTGTAGTTCATTTTCGTTTAAAATCCACATTTTCTTAGCATGCATTTACATATATTTCTTTAGGCAAAAATGTTCGCTATAGTCCACTCTGTTTTTTATATATAATTAGTCATCTGCCAATTTTTTGTGATAATTAACAACAAACTTTATACTATATAACAAAACATTGCCAGGTGAAGATCCCATCTAAAGAACCAATGAAATTGATATTTATGTTGTGTTTGATTTCGTCATCCAAAGAATTTAAATTATGAAGCATTGAAATTATTTACATTTTGTTGTTATTGAAACCTTTTAAAGCATTTGAATTTATTAATAAAAAAGATTTTTGTTTTAACTATTTATTTAAAATAAATCAATATTTGGTTATGTTTTAAATAAACTTTTCTTTTGTTTAAAAAGAGTTGTTTAATTGAAGAAAATAATTTTTTTCAAGTCCAAAATGAGGATTACCTTTACTATTATCCATAAAATGGTTTATAAAAAAAATCGATTATAGTCCAAATTCGCTTATATTCCACAAAAGTTGTGCAACTATATTAGTGGACTATAAGCGAAAAGTACTGTATTACACGAGTATGATGGCATAAAAAAAATCAAACATTTTTGATTTTCAACATACCAAACTGACATACACGAATTCTTTGCTATTACGCGAGTATGATGGTATGTATGATGGCATATCAATCTCACGTACCAAGCATGATCGTCAAATAGGCGTTTAAGCTCAATCTTGTAGAAAATTAAAAAAAATTACCATATGCAGTAGAAAATTAAAAAAAATTACCATATGCAGCACTTATTTCACCCATATTTTGAAACTGTTTTTCTTCCCATTGAAGTATTAAAAATTTCAATATTGTAGTGGGAGCCCACAATTAAATATGTACCTACATATGTATATGCCAATGAATGGCTTAAAATATTTCGTAAAACAAAAATTTCAAAAAAGGTAAGATTTTCACCCCTTAAACGTCCGAATTTTGAATAAGTACCAAATATAATTAATATATATTTTATTGATTAAAAAGATAGATGAAACGACAAAGAAGTTCCAAAATATATGTTATACGCGTTTACTTCCCAGAATGGCCAAATACCAAAATAGCACCTGTCTGCTTATTGTTCTTATAAAGAACGATTAATATAAATTTTTTTTAATCTTTTTTAGATTTAAAGATAAGAGGTTACCGAATTTACCCGTTTTTATCCTTTTTTACCACTTCTGATTTTAATGAATATCTGATGAATGAATAATATTCACAATTGATTTTTGCCTAAGTTTTATTTTCACTTTTATTTTTTTAAATAATTTTTTCACAATTATAATGTAAAGCTTTTATTTGCTTACTTTTGTTTGTTAGCATGTGCATTTTGTTTTTTTTTTGTTTTACATTATTTAAGTTCAAAAATTTCTTTCTGCTTTAAAAAATTCGTAGTAAATTGTAAACGAATTTAAAAAATGGATTAAGCAAGATTCAGTAATAAAATAGTAAAAACACTTGGGCACTCGAACACACCTAATTAATGTGTATGCGCGTAAAAACAAAACCCGCCAACAAGTTTCATCAGCTGCTCTTCCAAGTAATACATACTTACACATGCATATTTGCTTAGTTTTTTTTTCTTTATTTTTCCTTCCCTTTTTCTCTTTTGTGTTGTTGTATCATGGGTTTGCTTGTTCGTTGTCTGTGACACTACATTGGCACACACAACGAACGAACGTATTTTTATGTTGAGGTGTTGTATCCTGGCGCGCGTCATTTATCAGGTTAACAGCAATTTTGTAGGCAACACTACATTTTAGAAATTCCGCATTTGCACAATTTGTTGTTTAATTTTGTAAACACTGTTAGAGTGCATTGGCAATACAAAATAAGAGAAAAATGGCTATTAATAAGTAGGAAGAAAAGAGATGGTAATAATAATTTAATTATAGTGAGTTGCCAACTCCTAAAAAAGGTAAGAAAATGGGATTTTGATTAAGATTTTGTAGCTGCTGTTGAGAAATTAATTAATGATGATAAACAGAACATTTTTATTATTCAGTGTCAGAAGATGAAATTATAAATTATTATAAAAATTAATTTAATACTTATTTATCATAAGTGACCCAAACTTTGTTAAATATTTCGTATTGTACAATTGTATTTCCAATGTGTATGTGATATTGGAAGGTGACACATTATAGTGGATTTTTGTTGCACACCAAAAAGAAGTGGAATATACTGTAAGATCTGTTGGAAACATTGTTCAATGTTTTTCATGCTTATAGGTTATGTTTTTTTGAGTAAAAGTTGGGCCATATTTTAATTGAAACTTTTACATCTTTTATCTTATCGCAAAGATGATACCATCCTCCCATAAGAATTGTACAGGGCTAAAAATCAACATCTTTCTTAATCCTTAAAAGGTGTTCCTACTCATGTTGTTTCATTCAACATCTTTCAATTATTTAAGTGCTATCACTAGAAAAAACAAATAATTTTTCACCATCACTTGAAAAAAATACAAAAGAGCAGGACAGTAATATCATTAATTTAGTTTTTCTTCGCTCTTACACGTGAAAATAAATATTTTTATGATGAAAGATGTTACAAATGAAAACAATTTTTTTTTTCATTTTCAACATCTTCCACGCATCCCTTTAAGATGTGCTCAAGTGTAAATAGGCTATAACATATACAATAATATTGTAAAATCGACACATTTACAATATTATTTATTAATGGTCAGTAATTGATACTGTACAATAAAATTGCCTGTGAATACATTATATTCGTGCGTTTTACCATATATTCTTTTAAATTAAAGTCTTTTGTTCTATATTTCACAAAAAGAAATGCTATGTGTTGACAATATTGTGCAATTCAGCTATGTGATGAAAATCGATCTTTGTATTTCAAAACTATAGCATTTAGAAGGTGCGGTAATATTCAAGCAATTTGTAAATCTTTTTTTTAATTATCGTCTTAATTTCTTGTTCAAAATATATGTAGTTCAATTAGCTTATGTATAAAGTTTAATAGAATATAGACAGGAAAAAAGAGTAAAATGTATTAGAAATCAATTTTTATAGTTACGACATTATCGATTTCAAATTGGTTTGTTTTCCAAATCGTTTCCATACATCGTTTTCATACCGGATTGTATGAGAAATTGCGCCAAATATATGTACATATATATTTTTTTATATATTGCGATGCTTATTGCATAGTGTGAAACAGTAGAATTGCTTAAAATTTAACTCGCGTGAAAGTTAATCTCGAAGTTAAGTTAACTGAATTGTAGCATCCATGTGCTCAGTTAACTTTTCTGAGCGTAATAATCAAAAAATCAGATCAGATTTAAAGCAAAAAGTGAAGAATTGAATCAAATTTGATAAAAATAGTCAAGGAAAACTATTGGTGTAGCATTATCGTGTTTCTGAAGTTGCTATCTCAAAAATTATGTTCTGAAATTCTCGATGCTGTAGCGAATAGGAGAGTACTACAAAGACTGGAATGTGTTTATCATGAAGCAAGTTTGTAAAAATGTTTCTTAAAGCAACAAAACTGTAGTTGTGCAATAATTACTCCATTTTTTGCTGACTTCATACACGCAGTGGTGCAAAGCATCATTAAAAACAAATGTATTGAGAAACCATCACAAATAAAAAAATTACAAATTTCGCAACTGTTGTCTATAGAAAAGTTGGGTTAGTTTATAAAACTATTCCTTTCGGTCTTGCATTGCACCACTGCGCTTATGAAGTAAGCCTATAATACAAGAGCTAATTCAGCATACTAGAACCTGAAAAAACATTAATGCAGGTCATGGATGGCTTAAATATTTTGAAAAAGACACTGAATTCGCCTTCTGATCTTTCTTCAAATGAAAAACCTTCCATTTATAATGATTGCATAAAATTATTTTTATTATATTTACCAAACAGTTTTTGTTATATTAAATATATTAAATGTTATAGAAATAAGAAATAATTCCCATATTCTTTTTATTAATTATAAATTCTAGTTCAACAGCTATTGTGAACTTAAAACCACCCGGTATAAATGAAACCTTAGTTGCTTATTTGCAATGATGAAAACTAAGATATTGAAATAAGTTGAGGTAATTTTTTAGGTTTGATATTATACATATGTATCACATTTATATATAATGTAGTTTTAAATACAAATTTCTGCTCTTCACTAAATATTAAAATGAAACTTAATTCACCGAGCTGGTTTATTTGAAATCAATTTAAGCTTCCATTGTGTGGGAAACCAATAACAGTCAGCTATTTTTTGAGACCTCCATGTAAATAAATACACATTTTTCATGATTTTTTCTTGTATTTCTTAGTGCTGCCATACTCCTACCTTAATAAAATTAGACTTTTTAATAACACTGAAAAAATCAAACTATTTCAATACGATTTACATTTGTATGACAATTAACAAAATATACAGGTATGTGATGAAAAATCGTTTTCAAAACCATAGCTTTTAGCAGGTGTGATGAGTTTTTAAATTTTTTGTTCAAAATTCAATTTAATGTAAAATTAAAATAATAATTAAAAATAATATAGACAGGAAAAAAGAAAAATCTAATTTCAAATCGTTGTTTTCAAAACTGTTTTTCACCACATACCTGATTGATTTTATTTTCAAAATATTTTTGTATTACTGTATATTTTGCAAATTGAAAACCGCCTTGAAAAAATAACACATATATAGTAATTGCAATAAGGTAATCAATAATATTAAGTTTTATTGGAATTTTGGATAATTTTAAGTTCTTACTTATTAATTAAGATGTGGAAACTCTGTATTTTGCAATTTTTCTGCCATGTAAATGAGCGAGATGGCAACATAAATTGTGTTTTAAAATGTAAAAGTATAAAGAGTAAAGTTATAGTGCAACAGAGAGGTGCCATATTCGTAGTTCTAACTTTTTCTTATCTTCCTAGAGGTATGTTATACAAATCTGGTTATTTTAATTTCAAAGACACATTTTTAACAACAGATGGCGCCACAGTAATTGTAACGGTTAATAAATTTTAACTGTTTGTAAATTATACGAAGAAATTTAAATAAAACCTGTATAAATAATCAACTTTTTAATTGTTTATTATGTATAATTTTATATCGATATCACATTTAAAATTATTTTCAATATCTCTTAATGTTTAAAGCTGTTTCTTTAATAAAAAATTAAGATTATGCAGGGTACACACAGTGCATGCAATCTGTTTCAATGCAACCTCAAAATATCAAAGCGGTTTGATGTTGATGCAATATAGAATGAATGAAAATGAATTTAATTCACTAGATTGCGTAAATGTTCTGCATAGTGTGTACCCAGCATTAGGATTAATATTTTAATTTTTGAACTTTTTAAAAATGGAAAGTTTAAAACTTTAATAAAAAATATAAAAAGTTACAGAACGCCTTATTTTTTAGTATTTTCATGATTCTTTTTAAATAATTAATAATACAATTGATGATGCATATTAAAATTAATATTGTGCACCAATGAAAATACGTAGGTAGTCGAATCGTTGGTTTTAATTCGCACTCATTTAAATGAATATTTCAGATCAATGAAAATCCCAATTCATCCCTGAACTCTTAATGACGAGCTGTTAACTAATGCGAACCCATTGACACGCTAATGTTAAAATCTTGCATGTTCCGCCTAAAAAGAACCAGTGCATTATTACTTTTTTGGCATGTCTTTTTTTGCCGGGTTATTATGCATAATAACACAGTACAACAGCCAATCTGGGGGGTGAGAAATTCCAAGTCAGGGTGATGGTACTAGGTCAGTATAGTAAAACCCTCAAAGGGTTTGGCGTTCGCATGTGTCAGTTTTTTTAATGACATTTTAAATTTTTTCCTTATCTTGATGTTTTTTTGTTTAACATAACTCGAGAACCACTTGTCCGATTTTGCTAAAACAAACTGAAAAAAATTTAGAATTACAATTTCTTTAATCCGTTCATATAACGTTTTTCTTTATAATCAACAGTTTTGCCGGTAAAAATAAATTTGTGGAGAAAAAAAATATTTTTTTGCCTAAAAATTAAATTTTTTTTTTTAAATTTTTATAACGTTTTTCTTTATTATCAACAGTTTTGCCGGTAAAAATAAATTTGTGGAGAAAATTCCGCTAGATTGATTACCTTATGGGTTGAGAATCAAAACCAAATCAGAACATTATCTACCTCGGTTCCTTCAGAAAGGTGCTTTTCAGCAGCACAATTTTTAAAAATTGTTATCTTAAATAACGTGCATACATACATACGTCTCCTACGTTCAATAAAGTGATAAAAACAACGAACTGTAGCCTGATAACAAACTAGTTAAAGTTTTCATGCTCAAGTACAAACATTCAGTCGATTGTAATATCGATATATCGATAGTGAAATCTGAACTATCGATATAAAAAATAAAAATGCTACAAAAACCAAAGTTTTGGTTTAAAAACATTTAGTTTAAAATATTTCGAATTAAATAAGCCTTATTTTATTGTAATCGGTGCACAACTTTTGATTTTATTCACAATTTACTGAGAAAACTGAATCTATAAAAATCGCGATTTCCAAGCAAAAATAGAATTCTTTAATATGTGTGTGTTTGCTGCTGTTCGTTCCATTTATGAGCGTTTTTCCTTCATTTTAAAATGAGGTACCTTAACTGAATTGTGAATAAAAACAAAACGTGTTAATCGATTTTAATATTCTATATCTTATTTTGTTTATAGGTTATGTGACCTTTAGTGAAAGCAATAAGACTTTAACTTTTTCCCGTTCGGAATTGGTTATGATTTTTTAAAATACAAACGGGTGTGTTGTAGAATCCGAATCCACTCGAAAGTGGATTACTAAAGCATAATTGGTGTTCTGCATTTCACATTCACATGTTTTTATTCGTTTTCAATTAGAGTAGATATGGGTTAGTGAAAGTAAACCGAATCGACTTTTATTGTAATATGTGATAACCATTTTAACAAAAAAATTAATTTTGCTTTTAGCTTAAAACTATCTTAATCCAATTTAATCAAAAATATATCGTTATCTAACGCAAAAGGCCCTTACTAACCTTAAATTTAAAGTCGACATTTTCATTGATTTTGATGTAATTATAGCAAATTTTTTTTTAACCATTTTTATGTTATTTTCAGACAATTTGTTTTTTAATCAACTTAGCGATCTCTTAGGTTTTGGGTTTGTTTAAAATTTTTCGGGAATTTTAGCCATGTTCGCGATATAAGCGATTTGTTCGTATAAGTTTTCTGATTCTTTACAGCTTTAACGATTTATAATAAATAGTAGTCTTTGCTATAAGGCCGCTGTTAGCACATTTTTACCGAATTTTTGCCATTCCTTATAGTTTTAGGGACTTTCAATGAATTTTATGGCTGGTTTGAAATATTAAAAATTTTCGCGAATTTTCGCTTTTTTTTTTTGCAATTTTTTGTTATTTTCCGACATTTTGTTTTTTTAACCCATTTAGAAAATTCAAATAAGTTTTAGTGTATGTTTAAAAGTTTGCAATTTTTCGAAAATTTTAGCCATGTAATCGATTTTTTTCTGTGATTCTTTACAGCTTTCACGATTTTTAAAAAATATTAGACATTGATATCATGCTGCGGTTAGCAAATTAACGATCTTTAGTTCAACAAAAGTTTTTTCGAACAAACACTTCGAATACACAAATACATGCGGATTTGAGAACACCAATTTATGAATTATGCGGAGTCAAAAAAATTTTCGTTTTCAATTCGATTCTAAACCTAGAACATACCTGAAAATTTGCATCTTTTTATTTTACGTTAACAACCATAACTCAGCCATATTTTTGGTGATTTCCAAAAATTTGATAGTTTTTCAAAACTTACAATTACATCTTAAAAAACAAATCATTTTAAAATCGCTTAATGAAGAGTACAGTTATGACTTGTTGAACTTTTAATTTTTGGAAAAATACGATTAGTACCGGATGGGAAAAAACGGTGGCTAGATTTGAAATCAGCGACCTTAAATTATTAAAAAATGCAGCTTGTGTTACCAGCTGTTTAAATACGATTTTTTTAGCCTTTTAAAGTTTTCTTTAAAGTTGGTCTTGTTTAAAGTCTTAACTGACATTCTCCAAAGCATGCATAATACTAGTGACTTTTATCTAAATTAGGAGAAATTTCTTGAACAGCCAACCTTAAATATAACAGAAAACGTTTTTAATGTCAAATCTTTGTATACCCAATCAAACTGTAACAGAGGGAAACAATATAACGAGGTGACGTTTAACTCACTTGATTAAATTGTTAATTAAAACTAATATTATTTTTGATTAAGGCTTTAATTGAAAAAAAAAATTGGCGATAAGTTTTTCTGCCGTTTCATTAGCTTGTTTAATTAAAATGCGAGTAGGAAAAAGAATTTTTGATATTTATAAAACGCTTACCGCTTCAATTAAGGTTGGCTTGATATGCTCTCGTATGTCATTCTAGAAAATCTTAAAGTCATATTCCATGTCTAGTATCTTTTTATAGGAAAAATGGTTATAGTCTGACGGTCCTAAAGTAAATCAAGTTTAGACTTTAGTACTTTTTCTCACAATATTGTACTTTCAGTCGAAATGCGAACAGGGTCCTACATCGATCTTCAGGTGAAACTAGTTGTAGTACATCAATTTTTTAAGCACAATTTTCTTTCCAAGCATTAAGCAACATAATTACTTTGAAGACATTAATTTTCAGGATTGATATTAAAACACATTTATGTTTAAAATCGTTTTTAATACAAAATTTTCTTCTTCACTAAACATTTTAATAAAACTTAATTCACCGATGTGGTACATTAAAATTCAACTTAAGTTTGCATTGGAATAACTTAGCAATATGACAACAATACAACAATATGACAACAATACAACAAAAATAGGCAAAGCAATAATATTCAGCTGTTTTTTGAGACCACATTCAAATAATTAAACTTTTTTTATGATAGTGCTACCATACTTTTATCTTAATTGAATAACGCCCGTATTTATAAAAAAATTTCAAACAAATTTTGTATGAAAATAACGTTTGTTAAATTAAATAATCGTTTATAAATACGGGGGTAAGACTTTTCAAATAAAACTCAAAAAAAAAAAACAATCTGCATTTAAATACGATTTAAGTTTATATGACAATTAACTTAATATAGATTTAAATACTATCCTGAAAATTGGGCATAAGATAATCTATATCGAGCCCTAACCGCGAAAATAGTGTAAGCGACATAAATTTCAGTGTTCGTTTTTTTAAATAAATGACTTTATTGGCAACACTTGCATCATCTCCTAAAATGTCATGGTCAAATAAGGTACCGTTACGATTTTATAGCAAGAACAATTTTATTGTAAGCGACAAATTTCATACAAAACTTATATGAAATAAAATAAAAAAGCTCTCTCCTGTAAAATTTGATTTTTGGCGCTTACACTATTTACGCGGTTAGGGCTCGATATAATTAGGTATGTGATGAACATAGTACATATGTACATTGTGTAGTATGCAGGTGTAACTGCTTGTGTTGTTTATTTTGAGAGCTAAATATCTGTTTTGTCAAAACTTAAATTCGTTAGAAACAAAAGGGAGGGAATCATTTAATTAAAAAAGGTGTTCGGGTTCTGTTTTCGCAATCTGGCACTTTGTTTAATGTTTAGCCCTTTAATACGATGGAGCCAATGCAAGAACAGCCTAGAGTTTAAAACATAATAAAAAAAAAAGATTTAATTGGCATGAAAAAAATTACTCATTAAAATATTTTCACATCTGATTTTGTTGAATCTTTATTAAATGCGGTATTAAAGAGTTGTAATTAAAAAAAAACCTTACTATATCCGGCATTAAAGAAAGAATCTACAAACAAATAATCAAATAAAAAATAACAAGTTGTACCACATAAAAAATATGCAGTCAGTCATTAATCTAATGAACCAACGTTTCTTATTAAAACACATGATCTCTTCCTCGTATTTTTTATGACACCAAAAATTTGTTTGTGGTGTTAGTGATTTCGGGTGCGAAGTCAGAATGCATGGCAAAAAACAAAAACTACAACTACATTTGGCGACATTTAATTTAGCATATGGCGGCATGGAAGCACATATCCGCCAAAAAAACCACACACTAACCTCGCGTTTCCACATGCAAGTACAAGTTCGAAAAACTCAATACACTCACACTTTTTCACTAACATTCACACAATTTTTTTACTTTCAGCCAATCGGCTGTTTCCTTGATTTTTCGTTGATAATACGTATACACTACTTGCAAGTAATTACTTGCATGTGGAAACGCCGGGTAACAATAAAATAAAAGCAAAACACTTAAAATGAACCCGAAAAGTAAAAAAGCACGATTTTTGAACGAACAGAGAATTTTTGTTTTTTAATAGGGGTTGCCATAACAGTGATGCCAGGAGAAATTTAAGAAAATCCCTACGTGACTAAACAAAAAATCCCTTTTTTTCCCTACAAACAAAAAAAAAAAAAAAATTCCCTACACTTTTCCCTACGTTAAAAATCTATTGTATATATTTTGTAAACATTTTGTAAATATTGTAATAAAATATTAAAATAAAATCATTGGAACAGGTGTGATTTCAGACCAACGTGTCTCAGTTAATGAATGGCGTTATTAAATTATTTATTAACAACCAAAAACTTGGTACCAAATAAAAGAGAAGGCTCTGTAAAATTTAAAAAAAATATTTTTTTCAGTTCCCCTGAAAAATATAAACAAAATTTTACTTTAAAATGAAATCCTTCGTTGTCCTTAAAAGTTTTCATTAAAAATTTGAAATTGTATATTTTCATTTGTCTTAGCTTAGATGGTGTGATTGGGGGGATTTTTTTTTAATAAATTTCTATGTAGAAATTTCAATTATTATATATTCGCTTTTAATATTAGCATTCATTTTAGCGAATGTGAGTGCGAATACAAATAGCAAAAATAACAGAATATTTCGCAAATGCGAATAAATGTCGCCCCATAATTACATATATATTAGGGGTTTCGACGAATATTCGGAAACATGGTTTTAATACATGGATTGTCAGGCTGTTAGGACTCATAGTATAGGGTTTATTTAAAAAAAAACTACATTTATACTTAAATGCTATTGTATATGAAAAATTTTAGTTTTTAAATGAAAATAAGTCGAATATAACGTATTTTAGACAATTAAATATTGAAAATCAAATATTTTGAAAATTCCCTACATTTGCCTTTAAATAAAATATCTGTCCTTTTTTCCCTACGCTTGAAATTTTCCGAAAAAATTCCTACAAGAAGGGAAAATTCCCTACTGTTGGCATCACTGTGCCATAATAATACAAAAAAAAATTTAAAAAAATTATTCACACAACTTCCGTTTAAAATTTCTAACTTTGTTTTTGACATGATAAATCAGACTACTTCTATCCCTATATAAATATGTGCCAAGTTAGAAACACCCTGTCATATATAAATATGTGTCAAGTTAGAAACACCCTGTCATTGAGACAAATGAAACAACTCTGTTTTTCAGTCACTAAACACAGTGTTACCGTTCAAAATTTTCAAAAAGGGGCACAAAAAGGGGATTTTCAAAAAAAAAGTGTCACAAAAAGGGGAATTCTAAGAAAAAAAAAGGGCAACTTTAAAAACAGGAAAATTTAAAAAAAAACGTATGTATTTATTAAATTATTTTCATCGAAAACTAAACATAACAAAAAATAAACTTCATATTTATAAAAAAATACATTATAGGTACATATATAATACAAATTGTTTGGGAAAAACACACATATATTCATATATCGTGAAAATACATGTCTTGTTTGCAAGTAAACGATAATGAACTGTTGCATAAAATTTTTATTTCAATTATTTATACAAAAACAGTTTCTAATTACTTGTAAATAAAAGGAGCTTAAAATAGTGTAATAACAATACTTACAAAAACAAAAAATAGTTCATAATATGATTTGATACAAACAAAACTTTACATTTAAATAGATAGAGATATGTATATATGTAAGTATATGTACATAAATATTTGGCACTTGGATTATTTTTCTTTTCTACCAAAAAAATTAAGTTACGAAAAAACTTCGAGGAAAAAGCATATAAAAGTATTGATAGGAAGATAGTTAATATCAGGTACAGATCCATTTTTTTATAAATTGCAGTGTTATGTTGTTTCTTCAACTATTAAATATCTATTTTTTTGAAAACGTAATTCTATATTTATTAATCAATTCATCACTTGGAATCCAATCTTCCAAGTCATTTTGATACAAATTTAAAGCGGATAACATAGACTGACAGGTATCTACTTTCAGTCTATTTGTCACTTTATTTTTTATATATGCTAACTTAGAAAAAATCCGCTCAGAGGATGCACTATTATGTGGTAAAGTAAAAACATACGAAGCAAATTTATACAAGTTTGGATATAAATTGTCACCCAAACAGTTTTTTAAATTGCCAATTTCGTACCAAAATGTTTCAGGCTTAGATATTTTAAAAATTGCTTCATAGCTTTTATCGTTTGATTTAGTTTCTAAAAGTTTGAACTCTTTTACAAAATCATCTGGGTTAGAAATTATATCAATAAAAACGGTAACAATTTTAAAGTAATTTATGTCTTCAGCTGACTTAATAAATACTGGATCTAAAGCCTTTAATGAACTCAGCCTCTTATCGCTAATATTAATTCTTGATAAAATTTCTTTGCACAGCTTTTGGTAAAAAAGTAAAATGTTGTTTTTAATTTCTACAATATCACTACTTAAGATGTTGTTAGTACATATTTCTAGCTCGGCTTCGTGGCCGATATATACATTAAGAGTTTCTTTTATATGCAGAACATCAACAAAATCAATTTGTTCTATATTTGTTTGCATGACATACTCTTTTTTTAAAAAATTTTTAAAAATTTCTAATACAATATCTTTCGTGGATGAAATTAAATATATAATTTGTGATGATTCGTTTTGAAAATTAAGGTTTAATTTATTCATAATATTTAATACATAAGTATACTAGAAATTTGAGGTAAATTTTATTGTTAATAGATAGCCCTTCCTGAATAATTTTAATTTTTTCCAAATTAGATGCTATTTTCTCTCCAAATTGAGCTCGGATTCATTGATTGACAGCATAAAAAAAATTTGGTTCAAAAAGGGGCAAAAGGGGCACAAAAAACTACAAAATGATACAAAAGGGGATTTAAAACAAAGGGGTCAAAAAAGTGGAACGGCAGTCAAAAAGGGGCAAAAATGCGACTTTAGTCGCATAACGGTAACACTGACTAAACATACGGCCTAGAATACGCCGTATGTTTCTTTAAAAAAAACGGTCATTCGTAGACACGCATCAGAACGAGCTAGAAGCTAATCAACATATTTTATAAACTTAATCTATTTTCTTAATTAATAACAGTCAAAACCAATTTCAGAAACGTTTATATAATTTACAAGTGCTTTCCTTTGACAAATCAGAAGTGGGATCAGAATTTTTCACGTCTTATTTTGATTATTTATAACCGGGCAGAAACTGCAGGCTAAATGTAGGGAAATGGGAATATCGTGTTCTGGGAACAAAAAGCAGTTAATTGATCGTATTAAGAATTCCAACGAATTGGATTCTCGGAAATTACTGCAATTATCGTCCCATGGTATGACACAACGAATACTAACACTGGAGAATCAAGTGGCCATCACGCGTCCGTTGGTCGAAATATACAGAGCATCGGAGTTCGACCCAGTGGATGTTTCATCGCCATTACAAGCGTCTTGACACCAGAGGTATCCCCCAAACGTTCCCAGGCGCACGAAAATGCAGTAACGCCCCCCGCAGCAGTAACATCTCGTTATGCAAGACCGTCCATTGGAGACAAGAAACACTGTCACATCGTATTATAACGTAACAAAAATATCGTCAACCACATCTTACGGCAAGGAAATTTCACAAACAACGTCTGTTATACCGCAATACACCGTACAACACGAACCTCACACGTACATCCAACGAGTATTTACTGTCTACAACGAAAACGATACCGTCATGATATGATGCACCACGTCCACATCAAGTAAATAGTTACGCCCAAAGTATTCCGTTAAGCACTACTTTTTTGCAACATGTAAATCCAACTTTCGTTCAAGCTGGAGTACCAAATAACGGTTGTTTTCAACAAATGCATCTACTACCAATTTTTACGCAACGTGAACCAACAATTGCAGAAGCCTTGCTTTTCTGATTAAGGGTTGGCTGTCAGTAAGTGCCTTTTTTAAGGGATGAGCTTCCAAAAGGGTTAAACGAAGCTCGACTTTCTTAATGAAGGGATACAATCGGAGAGCACACATTTTAACCTTACTTTTAAATCCGAAAACTGGATAACCCGTTATATAATCTACTCTTTCCCATGATCCATTTTTTTAATGCAACGCATTCTCAGAGTAGAGGTCATTTGCTCGATCTAATGTTCTAGAGTAATAAGTCATCTTTTTTATAAAAAACTTAATGTATTTTAATTGACACTAAATCTATGCCTTTAGCAAATCCTGAAATACATGCGCTTTTATTAAATTTGCTTAGACTTAAAGCAAAAGTTCCGAGTAGGGCACAACACAAAATATTTTCAATATTAATCGTATTTTTTTTTTTTAGAATTTATTCATTTAAAAGACTTATTTATGATGCCACTAAATGCCACCTAAAATGTTTAACGATTTGTTGTAATATTTGATTTTTTCGATGGCGCACAACATTAATTTCTTCTCTGTTCCTCTGGATAGTTCACTGATGGTGTTGGCTGGTTGCTTTACTGCCTGTTTGGTTCGTTATTTGTTTGTTGCCGTCAGTTTTTCCACTTTTTTGTATGGTGCTGCTGTTACTTTGGTTGATGCCAACAACAGCCGTTGAAAATTTGTCAAAGTTATAAAATATTGTTCTTGTTTTTGCTGCTGCCGATGTCGTTCACAAATTCTCATGCAAACAAGCTGAAGTACAATTTTGAACAAACGTTTTTGTTGCTTTTTTTCACTTTTCAAATACTTTTTACTTTTCTTCACTTTAATGCCATGTGTTGTGATTTGGTACATTTTGTTGTGGTTGTTGTGTAGCATTTTTGTATTTATTTCGAGGAAATTAACATTTTTATTTGAAATATTTTCAGGAAATGCGGATTTAGTGGGTGTTTTTTTCAGCCATTCCTTCTCACTTTGTTCAAGTTGTGTCATATATTCTTTTATATGTGTTAAAAGTTTTTTTTTGTTTTTAAAATTAAAACGTGTGTTTGGTTTTTTTACACAATTTTTACACAAATTCGTTAAATGATATTTGGAATTTAGGTGGTAGAGTTAGTTTGATAGTCTTTTTGTTATAACACAAGTTAGCCTCTTTTGGGAGTGTAGACATGCCCAGAATGATAGAAATAAAGATTACGACATCAGGCAGATATAAAAATTGTTTACTGCGCACGTAGAAACTGTGACGTCAAACAACCTTCGTTCTCATTGGCTAAAAATTTTAGCATTCAAACTGTTATGTTTATGTTATTTCTAAACTGACATTTTTAATAAAAAGTTACTTTTTTATGTATAATGTTTGACTATAGCTATACATAGTTAAAAATATGGATATTTAATAAAAAGCACGCAACACGTTAGTTTTTCTCTAAATTTTCACATTTTTTTTTGGCGGTTAATTTGTTGGCATTTGCCCACTACACACTTTATGTTTGTACTCTTTCCTGCTTTATTAATTTTTTATTTTTCTTTATTACGCTACTTTTAACACTTTTATTTATTGTAATAATATTTTTAATATAAAATATTAAGTAACATTTTTAGTTTTTTGACAATTGATATATTATTTTATATTTGAACTCTCTGAGTAAATTAATTGCATGGTTTCCAACTTTAACGTAATACATACATTATTGCAAGAAATAAAAATTTTCACTTATAAACGAGACTTGGTAATCTTTACTACGTCATCAAACGGTTAAACATGCGCAAGGCGTTATCTTCATTTCTATCATTTTTGAGACATGCTACTCTATAAAAATACCCGACTTGTCAAAATTGCATCCATATAAAACAAAAACAATCTAACGCACACATGTACACATTTTGGCCCGTACATACCAAATTGACAATTGGGGCGGATCGTATGTCTTTCCGCTAACGAGTCTACATTGTGTTAATGCACCTTTTAATTAAAATAATAATGTCAAAACTTCTCTATTTCATGCATTTTATACATTTTATACAGGACGCGAATTCAACACCACCCGGATGGAAAATCTTATTTGACAGATTTCTAGATCGGTTTGTTTTTTGAAAAAGTTTTGTTAATAGAATTTTCATGTTTAAAAAATCGCTTGCCGCTCTTGTTTAGGTAAGATGGTAATCTGGAGAGTTAAGCAAGTCTTTATAGATTCTACAGGATCAACACAACCAGTGATGTTATACGTTGGGAAAAATACCTATTCGTAAGGATTTTCTTCTAACAAAAATGGTCGTAGGGAAAAAATTAAAAATTTTTGGATAACGCAAAAATTGTAGGCAAAACTATTTACATTTGGCAACCTTTTTTGATTTGTGATATCATACTAACCAAAATGTA
Organism: Pollenia labialis; assembly: GCA_949318255.1. Classification (NCBI taxonomy): domain Eukaryota; kingdom Metazoa; phylum Arthropoda; class Insecta; order Diptera; family Polleniidae; genus Pollenia; species Pollenia labialis. Next base: position 114,281,703 of record OX439141.1, read on the forward strand.
TTAACAAAGTGACCTCAGTACTACATCAATAGCTCTTTTCCACATGCATAACGAAACAGTCCGAACTTGCACAAAGTTACCCAAAAGCGTTCCACATAACAATTTTTGTGCAATAAAGAGAGTAATTGAGAGAGTAATTTTTTTCATTTCCTGTACAAATTTGCACGAACTTTTTCTTTGGGTAAGTTCGGACAGGAAAAAACAATCAGCTGTTTTTGTTTACATATGAAACTGATTAAAAATTCAGGAAATTTACAAGCAAAAGGAAAAGTTTAGTTTTAATTAAGAAACATATTAAAAAGCAAAATGTAAGGTTTTTGTGAAAAATGAAAGTGGTTAAAACGTTATTGCATACATATTTCCCTTAATCTTTAATATAAAAAAACAAAATATAAAAAATTAAAATGATGCAAATGTTTTAGTTTTATAATGTTATGACTTTTAAGCGTCTTAAATCACTTAAATAGATCTTAATTTGAAAAGTAAGCAGCATTAGTATTTGAAGATGTTCAAAAATGGTTTTTTGCGTTCCAGCAATTTTGGGTAGTTTCGGCAAATTTAGAGAGTAATTTTCATTTTACTCTCATTAGTCCGAACTTGCCCGAGATCTTGTGGAACACACCTAATAAAACAATAGAAAAAACAACAGGCATTTTGTTGCTAGAATTGAGACGGCAAATGTTAAAATTACTTTATAAAAATGTAAGTAAACAAAAAAAAAAAAATTACGCCAAACGTCACACACGGAGAAAATCACTGCAAACAGCTGCGCTTGTGAGGTCACTTTATTTAATAAAGTTAATTAGTACATTCTGATTATAACAAAATTTTAATACGGCAACTTTAGAAATATTTTAATTTCTTTAAGTCATCGCTTGCCGTCATTACAGCTTTGATTTTAACGTAAATAATCTCTTTTACAAGAATGGAGATCTTTTGAACTTAATTTTACAGAGCAAGAAATAGATAATTTGTAAAAGATGGGCATCGAAAAGTTCTTGATTAAAGTCACCAAAATGAAAAAATTTTTTTAATGAAAATTTATTTTCCCCCTTATTTTTTGAAATAAAAAATAGATAATGAAAGGATTTTTTCTATTATCTCTGAAGTTCGCACTAAAAAAAGAAATAAGCTAGGTAAAACAATCGTATCTTCATTTTGCATTGTCCGCTCTTTTTTTTTATAAGACAATATAAACATTTTTATACCTTCCAGTGCACCGCAACTTATTTACTTAAAAAATTGGTTTCCTTATCCCTGAACGATTGTTAGGAAATCACCATTCTATATCCAAACAAAATTCAAAAGTATATAAATTTTAAATTTTATACATAAATATATTTATGTATGTATGAATGTATAACCCAGATTGCATTTTTTATCATAATCAAATATTTTAGGAATCAACTTCTCGGGCAAACAAAACCCGTAAAATACCTAATTTTTCGATCATAAATAAGACTCCAGTTTTGAGGAAATGACATCCTACCAATAAATCACCTCAAAGAATAATTTGTGGTACAATTTTCTGATCTCTTTTTGAGTAATTTAGTTTTTATAATAATTTTTAAGTATTTTCCGTTTATTTTTAATCGTAAATTATTTAGTTTTTTATTATGTATATTTTTTCATATTGATTCGACTTAATTCATTTGTTCTTTATTAAATTTTAAATTCTCATGTTTTTAATTTTTTCTCCGATAAAAGCAGTTCTTGATTGTTTGAACAAAGTTTATTTTGAACCAAACAAAAGTTATCTGGTTCTTACAAAGAAAAGAAGAAACCTTTCGCACTTTCATTTATTTTAATTTTTAAACTTCTTTTTTAGACATTCTTTTTTATTGTTCGGCAACGAATCATATATGAATCTCAAGATTTATCGCTCAAGAGATAAATCAGTTTTTAATCATCAAAAATGATCTGGGAAGACTCACTAAGGTGATTTTTACATCACCCAAATGCTAGCTGGGAACAACTTTAAATAAAATGTATATAAATTAATACAAATGATTTTATTTGTATTGATATATTATCATTTTTAAGCTTTAAGGATTTTTGTAGAGACAATTAAGGACTTTTCAAAAAAGTGTATAACATCACTGAAGACAACTTAAATGACCTATTTTTAAAGGGGCTAAATGATCTAAATAGATTACATAGACTTTAAGTGATTAAGCAATCTAAATAATTTGACGAACTAAAACTTAGATAACTTAAATTATAAAAAAAATTTGATTTTTAAAAGTTGATAAGCAAAAGATTTGAGCTAGCGATACATTTAAGTATTATTACCACCAGCTTAACACACTGATGTTTTTGTTGTTAACGTTGTTCTTCAATGCCCTTGCAAACCTGCTTTATTGTAAGGAAATGTTGTGGTAATTTATTTTTATGAAATTTCTTATAAATTCATTCACTACACGCAAAGAAAAAACATGGTTGTGGTAAACATATTCTAAGAGCAACATATTATGATAAGATTCATGATTGTAGTCACCATATTACGATTGTTATTAAATCATATTATGACCAAATATGTTCGTAATATTACATCATAATATTTTTCCCTTAATCATATTGTTGTCATGGTAACCACAATAAGTTAAGAAGTAATCATATTATTGTCATGGCAATCATAATTAGTTTAGAAGTAATCATATTATTGTCATGGCAATCATAATAAGTTTAAAAGTAATTATATTATTGTCATGGCAATCATAATAAGTTTAGAAGTAATCATATTATGATGCAAAGTGATATGAACTGTTATACATACATTTTTTACATCATAATATGATACAACTTTAAACATAATATTTTTATTGGAAAAAAATACTTATGATAAAATAAAAAACATAATATAGTTACTGTAATCTTTTTGTCGTAGGTCGCCATTATTTATAAATTATTTTATGGAGTTTTCATTATTTTTCTCTTAAAATAACACAAAACTTACCAGTAATGGTTAATATTTTGCACCAATATTTCACAAATTTTTCCACGACTTTAAGATTATTAAAATTTTTTAGCAAAGATATTTTATTTTGTGACACTACAACCATTTTTTAATGTTTTTTCTTTATTTTGTTTTTAATTTCTTGTTTATTTCAATGGTTATTTTGTTATTTATTTTTTAATATTTTTCTTTATTTTTTTTTAATTTCTTGTTTATTTTAATGGTTATTTTTTTATTATTTAGCCACTCACTAACAAATAATTCGATATGTTTATGTAAAACACGACACAACTGATACAAAATTATTTTACAAATGGCGATACCAAAATATTATTAGAGTAACGATATTTTGATTGCATCTTAAACTTATTATGATAAATGTATATAAAGTTATCATGTTATGGCTATTAAATATCATGTTATGGCGCTGAGTAAAATAATATGTTTTGAAAGTTATCATAATTTAGTTGTTAGAAAAATAATTATTTTTTGGTCAACAATACTCAAAGTTATAATTGCGATAAACATTAATATGTTTACAGTAACTATAATATTGCTGATATTTAATAAAAATAACAATTATTTGTGTACATTAACAATATATTGTTACAATAAACACAGTGTGGTTGCCGTAACCATGCCCAACCATATTTTTTCTCTGCGTGTAGCCTGGCTGCATCCTTGTACGTCTCATTGCGTGAGCTAGCGATAGTTTTCCATAGCAAGTTTTGGACTAGCGATAGATTTCCATAGGAAACTTTGCGATAAATTTCCATTGGAAGCATTAAGCTTGCGATAGATTTTCATTGGAAACTTTGAGCTAGCGATTGATTTCCATAGACAACTTTGCGATATATTTCCATAGGCAACTTTGAGGTAGCGATAGATTTCCACAGGAAACTTTGAGCCAGCGATATATTTCAATAGGCAACTTTGAGGTAGCTATAGATTTCCACAGGAAACTTTGAGCTAGCAATATATTTCTATAGGAAACTGTAAGCTAAGGATAGATTTCCAGGAAACTTTAAGCTTACAATTGATCTTCATAGGATAGTTTGAGCTAGTGATTGATTTATAAAGGAAATATTAATCTATGGATAAATTTATATAGGAGAGTTTGTCCTAGGGACAGATTTCTTTTGGAAACTTTAAGCCAATGCTTATTAGCGAATTTCATTTTAAAATGTTTGAATTATATGGGATTTTTTATTATTTTATTTAAGCACATAAAGAAAACCTTCTTTTCACATGGCCACCGCTGGCGAAAATCCAAACAATAATAGTGGCACTGGCAACCATATTATGGTTTAATTAGTTCTCCATAAAAAGTCACAAATATATCAATTGCCTTCGATCTTGTTAAAACATTAATATGTGGTTGGATGGCTTTTTATTAGCAATAAGATTTTACTCTTTCAAGTATGGGTAAAATGATTGATTAGCAACTAGTTCTGTAACGAGTATTCGTTTTACCGATTATTCGCCTATTTCAGGATATTCGTATTCGCCAAATTCAAGCAAATATTTTGCGAATATTTTGCTCGTTCCAAAAAAAAAGTGTGTACAAAGTATATCAAATAAAACAGAAAATTATGATTTAAATAATTTTTATTAAAAACAAGTTAGAGTGCTATATTCGGCTGTGCCGAATCTTTGGTACCCTCCACCGACAGTTCGAATATTTCAGGAGTGATATCTATTAATTACTAGCTGACCCGGTCCGCGTTGCTGGCCCTAAGCAAACATTAGTGTTGTATTACCAGAGGATTTAAATTGATCTTTAAACGAAATTTACGGCCTTTAAATAAAAATCCATGAAATACCTATCATAAAGTTTTTTTACAGAATAACTTACATATGGTGTAGATATGGGTTCAATGAAAAAAGAAACACATGCATTTAAGGCAAATTGGAAATTATATTTATTGATTACTTCATCTTAAGCCCAGCGCATAGACAATGTTTTTTTTTTATTTGGTGTAAAGAGCCGTTTTCTGATTTTAGGTAAATCGAAATAAGCGGGCGGGTCAAAATTTTCTTTCCGTAAAAACCTAAGTTGGACCATGGCTTTAATTTTAAAGAAAAAATCGTCCAAATCGGTCAAGCCGTTCCCAAATTATGCGCTTAATAGAAAAAGTGGGCGTAAAAGTAGGCGTGGTAATTTTTTCTTTCGATGAAAACGTAAAATGGATGAATACGAACAGTTAAAAGAAAAATTAGTCAAATCGATGGAGCAGTTTTTTGATTTTAGGTAAATCGAAAAAAGTGGGCGTAAAAGTAGGCGGGGCAAAATGTTCTTTCCGAAAAACCTAAGTTGGACCATGGCGATCATTTTTAAAAAAAAATTGTTCGAATCGGTCAAGCCGTTCTCAAGTAATGGATTTTGCCACGTCCCTCTGCCCCCAGACCGAAAATCAAAAATCATACATCACAGTGTCACCCGCCTGAATATTCTGAAGATTCCCTCACACACATCCTATTTTATATATATAGATTAGTTTTTCTTTATAAAAACAGACGTCAGCATTAAAATCAAACACAAATGTTGAAAAATAAAATTATTCGTAAAATAACTATATTTTTATTAAATTTTAACAGTATGGAAAAGGAATTTAATAACCCACAATCAGTTACTGTAATAATTTTATAAGTGTGGTATTAAAAAACATAAATTTCAATACAGCGGTGAAATAAGAAATAAGGCTGCTAAATATGGAATCAAAGTTAAATAATGGACCGTATATCACAAAATTGCATGACATTTTTTCATATGAAACTAAGTTAGAAGAAATAAATATATCTGCTACGGTTTAAGGCGTATGTAATTAATTTACCAGGGTGGGCTTTTTATGGGGCCTATGGTAAATTATAGACCGATCTTCACGAAATTGCACAGTGCCATTTCTTCTCCTATAAAACTGTGACGTACCAAATTTTGTAGTGATAGCATTATGTAATACGGTATTAGGCCTTCTAAACAGTTTTCCGGGAGTAGGGTTTATATGGGGCCTAGGGTTAATTATGGACGGATCTTCACGAAATTTTACAGCGTGATTTTCAGTCGAATAAAACGAATTATTGCAAAATCTGATATCATTCTGTGCATTGTTCCACCATTAATGTAAGTTTTTGTAACAAAATTATCAATTTTTTAAGGTGGTGGTTCCACATTTTGATTCATAACTCTGATCCTACTAAACTGATTTTGCTGGATTCCAATCCCAAACTGCTTACGATAATTACAAGCAATTTGACACCAAGTTTGTTCATTTCTTTCGAGCTTTTCGGAAGTAAGCGTGTTTTCAACAGACGGACAGACAGACATACGACTTAGAATTACTTAAGGAGCCAGAATATACTTTAGGGGGTCTAAGATGACTAATAAAAAAGTTTCACACGGAATGACAAACTTAGTATACCCTCTTCACAACTTATTGTGATGGAGGGTATAAACGTAATGTAAAATAATAATCCTCTAATTTAAAATTAACAAACAAACATTAGATAAATTGCGTTGCTTCAAAAGGAATCTATAAACATGTTAAATATCAAGATAATTTTGATCCCATTACATAAATTGCAAATGCAATCGCTGCGGCGTATTGAACAAAGTATATCATGTATCGGCAATAAATTGAGAAAATAAAACTGGAGAGACATTTAAAGAAACTGGGAGGAATGTTTGCGTTCTGCTTACAATGCAATAATTAAAGGTGGCAAGCTCAACAGTTTGATATCCATTATAATACACTGTGAAAAACAAAGTTAATGAAAACTGTAATTAAATGTGTAAAAAATTCAAAGTATCGAGCGTCAGATTGCGTATTGTTGAATATTACAAATTAATAGTCGTTACATCACTATAAGCAACTAAACTATTATTATTATCAACATAAGCATGTTATTACTAACCATAACATGATCGGAGACAATTGCAATATCTGTGACTTTTTTTATGGAGGTAAAATTAACCATAATATGTTTGAGAATGCTCGTTAAAGATGGGGTTTTTCGAGCAAAAAAAAAAAAAAACAATTAATCCATTTGCATTAAGGCGTTTTGCTTTCGACTATACTTTCCCACTTTTTTTTTAGCTGCTATCTAACAAAGAAGGTGCAAACTTATTTATTTAAATTTCTTAAAACACCAAAACATTTGGCGTTCTACCATTTAAATTTTAAAATATTCGGTTGTCATGAATTTTCATGTTGTCACACGTCTTTATCTACTAATGGCCTATTAAGTCATGTGGCGTGCGTTCGTTAAGTGTTGTAAAATAGTCTAAATGTATTTCCTCAGAGGTTGCATACATTTGACTTTTGAGACGTGAAAAAATACAGTGGTTCTTTTTAAAGGAAACTAAAAATATTTCAATATATGTGAAGAAATAAATACAAAAGCTCAAGCTCAAAATCATCGAAACTAAAAATGTTTAATGATTAATTGTTAATACAAATATTCAGTGAAATTTATGACAAATAAATTAGTATTAGAAGTTGAAGGAAGAAATTTATAATAATTTCTCTATAGGATTAGAAAAATAAATTTCTTTGAAATAAAGTGGATTCGTGCTACTTTTCCGTTTTTATTTAAAAATCTTGATACGAAACTAAAAAGAACATTCTGCTGAAAGAAATAATCATTTATCATGACAGTGAGGAGAACAATAACAATAAGTAGACCTCGAGATCAAGACCCAAATGCAACGTAAATGAGCAATTCAAGCACCTTGTGGGTCAAAAAGCACATAAACAATTCCTAAATGGTAATGGCAACAGCTACTTATAAGAACCACAAAAATCGCAGCATTAAAGAATTTCCCAACAATTAAAAAAATCTGTGCTAGAAGTAGGAACAAAGAGAGCGATCAAGAGTAAGAGGGCCTTTAAGAGAGACTGGTATTTTCGCCTGAAAATTATGAACATAATCATATCATAATTTGTTGTCAATGTTTCAAAAATAAAATGAAATTAAAAGAAAAAAAAAACATCAGTAATAATGATAAAAGCCAGTTCTTTAAAACATGAAATCTTCTTGAACTTGTTTTTTATTTTTGTTTGTGCTAAGAACAATACACAGCTTAAATAAGTCAAGGTGGTCCTTGTCGGCTGTCAATCAAGGATTCGGTTAACCGACAACATTATTTATCCGGGAATTGAAAAGAATATTTTTGCAGCGATTTAAATTTTTTTTGCAACGCGCGGGATTACCTCTGTTATCCAGTATAAAATAGCAAATTTGTTTTTCGATTTTTCGAGGTCCCACTGTATAATTTGTGGGCCCACATCCATCAGACTGGAAAGAGAGGTTTGCAACAATCACGTCTATTGAATGATGGCATAAGTTTAGACAATTCGGAATTTGCCAAGATTTCACTCCATTAAAAAACTGGATGGAAACCTCAAAAAAAAAGAATAATGCAAAAAAAACCAACAGACAAAAGTTGTGTTCTATGCTTTGCACCCCCTCTTAGCTACCCCATCATCCATACAACAATTCCTTGTGCAGATAATGTGGAGAATAAATTGTATTTATGAGGCATCTTAAAATGAACAACAAATGTGTTGAAATGTTGGCAAATTATTGTGGCCAAGGTGCGAGCAATTTGTTTTTGTTTATTTCACTGTTGTGTTTTTCTTGTTTTTCTTGTTTTTCAATTTCACTTCTTGCGTCTTTTGTCTTTTGCTAATTTCACGTTTCTTCCTTGATCTTTTCACCCGTCATTTTGAAAAGTATAAAAATAAATCGTTTTTATAATTAACCTGCGATACTTATAAATCTTTTTCAGTGCATTTTTAATGGGATTGTAAATATTTAATAATTTAATCCTTATAAATGTTTAAGAGACAAAAAAGATGCAGAAAAATACATTAATAAATAATTTAATAAATAAAAACATTTAAATTTTCATTACTGTGTGTCTTCGAGTGCTGTTGGCGAACCGCAATGGGAAAAGTGTTGACAGCAATTATGAAAGATTTGTCAACATCAATTTTGAGGGATTTTTTAAGAAGCAAAATAAAGAGCTGCGTTGATTGACGTATTCGAATGATATTTGCTAGAGTAAGGACAGACAAAAAGATACCAATGTTTTTAAATTTCAACAATTGTGTTTAAAAACAAATGTATTTTTTTAACATCATGAAATAAATTGATCATTCAATGTTTAATACGTGTGAGAAAACTTTAACGTCATAGATAAGTTATGTGAAAGGTAGGAGCTAGGGATGCCAAACCGGATATCCCTTTCCCGAAAACACCGGGAATTTAATATTTGTTATCCCGGGAATTGATTAGACGCGTTGATTACAGTTAATAAAATTTTTCCTGTTTAAGTGGTCCATTTATAACATGAAAAGAACTACGAAAGGCGTTGAAAGCAGGAAGGTTTAATATTCCCAAGTCAAAAAAATTCATTTAAAGACAATTTATGCGACATGTTTGGAGAATATGAAATAAGAAATTTTTAAGATTTAATCCCAGGGATATAAACTCAACATTTCTTTTGATAAGTGGATATCTATGTTTTTTTGTTTAAAAACTATATTACTATCACTGGCAAATTTAGAGTAAAAAAAAAAAATTATAAAAATTATAAAGATGATGTGTATTCTAAGCAGGCGCGGATCCAGCTCGAGCCTTAGGGGGGGGAAAATTTTTTTTGATACAAAAAAGTAAAAAATTTGTTTTTAAAAGTTTATTAAAATTAATATGTGTATATTTATTAAAAAACTCAACAATAAGGTGAAATATAAGAGTAGTTCAATATAAATTAATTTTTTTAAATAAGCAATTAATGATGTCCTCGTGAGGCAAATTTATATTGTACAGTCTTTCTTCTGTCATTGTTGATCTGAGCCATGTTTTTTTAGACGACGGGTAGGAAATGACCTCTCTCTCGTAGCATTACTGACGAGTAGGGCAAGTTGTTTATGGCATATGCCATTTTTGCCATTTCTTCAATTATTTTTTTAAAAAGCAATTTTTGGTCCAGCTTGCTAAAGAATACCTTTTTGCAACATAGAAAAAAATTTTTAAATAACCTTAGCGAATATGAGGCAGAATCTATTCGAAATGCTAACTGAATAATGCAAAAATCGGACGTAAAAAGTACTTTGAATGCATCTGCTCAAGCCTCTTGAAGTTACAAACGAAAGGGATTTCTATGAATGAAAGCTTTGGCTTAATTGATAGTGCTAAGGAAAATAATACAAGATGTCAGTAAAAAAGATTTTGTTGAAAAGTTTAAAAAACGTTTTAGATCGTAATACATGTGGTAAATTATTCAATACTCCTGAAAAATCTATATGGCTTGGCAATTCAATTTTAAAAAAGTGTTTTAATCGATTTTCTCACAATTTTGTTTTAATGAAAGTGAGACGGATGAATTTATTGACAATCTTTCTCCATCTGAACTTTTAGTGTTCAAATATGCTCCAGTTACATCTTGCGATGTTGAAAGAGTGTTTTTCATTTATAGAACTGTTTTATGTAATAACAGGAAATTATCAGGGGTGTTCTAGAAATCGAAGACTCAAAACGCAAGAATTTTAAACGTCGTTTTTTAATAAAATTTCCCTGATAATAAAATTTTATGACAAATATTATAAAAATATTTTATAACAAAAATTAGATTAAAAGTTTATTAAAAACAACTTCCAAATTCTTGCGTTTTGCCCCCAGAATTTTTTTTTAGCAATTTGAAGAATCATACTATTGTACTTACAAAAAAAAACTTAATAAAGAAAAAGATTCGTAAATAACATGTTTATTTTTGCCATTTTTATACTTTTTCGTGCCATTTTGCCAGCCATTTTTAACCATTTTTCGTGCCATTTTAAACTTGCCCTGCTGACGAGCATTGAAACGAAAATTTTAAATATTTTTCTTAGATTTCGGTAGATATCTTCATCACAGTTTATTAAAGCATCTACAATGTTATCTGATAGATTTTTAGATATTTTCCATGTTTGTTGCAAATGCAACAGTTCAGACTCAAGTTTAGATGGTAGTAGGTGTTTATCTATCTCTTGTATCAAACATAATCAGCTCATCAGCTAGTTGTGATTTTAAAAGTTTTGTATCTGTATTTGACTTGATTACACTTTGAGGTAGAAGTTTAGGTATGTTCAATACATTTAGGATATCTATTGGGAAACGTGTTTTGAGATCTTCTAAAATAAATTCAATAAGAGGAATGCCACCTTCAACTCGGTAGTAATCTTCAACATTTTAAATGTGATTGGAACCTCGATTTGAACGCAGATAACTTTAACTTTTTCAAAAATCGCTTTAAATAGTTCTTCGGCTTTATTTATTTTCTCTTCAAGGCACATGATTTAAGTTTTGATAAGGCTTGATCCTTTTTGAAAATCTATATCGTGCTTTTGTAAAATGATACTATTCCTCAAATGAATTTAAAAGTACTAAGCGAGTTCCTTAATATAATGCTTTTAATGAAGTATCTCTACCTTTCCACTCAGATATTTTTTCAAAAGCTTCTACTATATGATGTACACTTGTTGCAAAGTGTAAAATTGAGTCGTGACGGTCCAACCATCTTGTCTCGCATAATGTAGAGAGTTTGGCTCCCAAATACTTTGCTAAAACTGTGTTTCGCTTGGGATGAATATAAGTATTTAAAAAAATTTGTCGTCTCTTTAACAAATGATACAACTTATTGTATTAATGGCACTTTGTTGCTTTTTAAAATTGAGTTGTTTGATTTATGGGAATAGCAAGGCGTTTGTTTTGCATTTGTCCAGAATTTTATAACAGCTCCATTTTCTGATGACATCAGAGGACACCCATCTGTTCCATTTCCTACACAATTTTTTAGGTCAAGACTAAACTTTGTCCAAGCTTTTAGAACTATTGATGATACTGCCTTCGCATCAATTGACATATCACATTATCAATATCCTTTGAAGCCTCTTCAAATGCGTTTACAACAAAGCCAATAAATGCTTTCCTAATAATTTTTTGTTGTATGTTGAAATATCTTTAAGGTAAGGAAATCTGGGTTTTCCCCGAAAAATCTGTGTTTTCGTCAAAAATTATCGAATAGAATTTTTATTCATATAACACATAAATACATAAATATTGCATATACTACGGCTTATTAATAATTCAACCGCACGCATTTTCAAGTCAAACGTTTATTCTTTGGATATAAATAGATGCCACCTGCTGGGATTGAATGTAGAATAATAAGTATTTAAATACAGTAAATTAGATATTTCATTGGAAATATCTAATAAATAATTATTAGAATTAAGTTTTGGATAATTATTGAAAATTTCGTTAGATTCAATTGGGATTTCCTAAAATTTTGTGCATATAAAAAATATTATTATTGGGAATTCTTCTATTATCGAGAGAAACCAAAGATATTTTTAGAATTTAGGGGGGGGAAATTTCCTTATTTCCCCCCCCCCTGAATCCGCGCCTGATTCTAAGTAGGGATGCCAAATAGGACCAGGTTTTTTGAAATCCGGGATTCGGGATTTTTAAAAAAAAAACGGGATCCCGGGACGGATCGGCATTTTTCGGGATTTCATATATAAAGGCCAATTTTTAAAATTCATATACTTGTACATATTAATAAAAAAATGTTTATGTATAAGAATTAAAACAAATAAATTCATGAAGAATATTAAACTCATTACAAAATAAAACAGTTTAATGTATTCTTTTAAAGTAATATGGAAGAAATATGTACATAAAACTTATATTTTAAAAAGCTTCTAAACCAAATTAATGGCGTCTGATAATCGATACCTTATTTTATTGCAAACATATCGAGCCCTAATAGCAAAAATGATGTAACCAACAAAAATAAAATTTTCCAGGAGAAGGTTTTTTTTAAAATATTTTTGCTTAAGTCTGGGGTGTCGTTTCAAATTGCTTTTGCTCTTATTTCGTAACGGTACTTCCCAGAGATATTAGATTTTTAGAAATGATGCAAATGATCAAAAACTATCGATTTTCATCAAAAAACAAAAATCTAAAATGTTGTTGGTTACATCATTTTTGCTATTTGGGCTCGATATGCTGCCGACGAAAACAATTTTCGCATTAAACACTTCTGGGTGGCATCGTGAATATATAGATACATATATGCTATATGACAATATTTAATTTATTGTATATTAACTGTATTGTATACATATGCAAGTATTAATCTAATTAAATAAACTTAAGAAAATGTGTCAAAAGACTTTGGTAGAATCTCCTAAAGTTGTTAACACCTTTTTGCACAACTTGCATTGTGCGTGCGCAGTTCTATTATCATTCACTTAGAAAAAAGACCACACCGAACTTTATCTTCTGATTTTGTTTTCTGTGGTACAAAATGCATTGCATGTAACATTTATTCACTTGCGACTTCTTTTTGTAACCAGTTAAAAATTAGATTCATTGCCAGTATGATTTAAAATTAAATTTTTGAATTTATTTTTAACAGGGTGACTCATTTATTTAAATATCTTTTCAGTGCATTCAGTGTATAAATAAAAATACCACATGTTATTAAATCCAAAATTATATACAAAATCCCGGGATTCGAGACTTAAATTTTTAGAATAATCCCGGGATTTCGGTATTCGGGATTGGCATCCCTAATTCTAAGTCACCATGAGAAATAAATTCCCAGATTCTATTAATTATAAAGATGTTTAGAAAATCGCCAACCAAAAATGCCATTCCTTATAAATACGTTAAAATAGAAAAGAAAAAAGATTTAAAACTATTAGTAGACTGCAAAACAAGGTCTAATATCCTCTTAAAAAAATCATCGCTCCAGGATCGATAATTGTGCTTATTCACGTGCCAACAGAGATGGAAATGGGCCTTGTCTTTGTCTTATGATGAACTATTTAGGAAAAAAATCGATACAATTACTTTGAGTTTTTAGTAGTATAGCGCTGCATTTCTTGTTGACGTGTATTTTGTATCTGTTTACTTCAGAAATGTCAAAATAGAAATCACATTTATCTCGATTTCCAAATATTATAGCATCTTCCGTTAAGCTGATGACTTTTGCGACACCTCGTTTTGGATGAAAAACTTCGATTGTTGTTGAAACCTCGAATTAAAAAAAAAAAAATGGTTTCGTAAATTTTGCATTTTAAGTTCGATTTTCGAAGCATTTTTTCCGAACGTTCGTAAATAATTTATTATGTGAAATTTTTTTACCTCTTTCGAAACACATACACACAGAAAAAAATACCAATGTAAAATTAACATGGAAAAATGTTGATTGAGAATCATAGTAAATTTCTGCAAAAGTATGCCCATTATTTAAATTTATCATTATTTCATATTAATTTTAAATGAAAAATATTAAAATAATCTTAAATCACGCTTATTTAATATTATTCACTGTTAAAATAAATAAAAAAAATATTAAAATATTAATAAATATGGATTCAATATTGAATCCATTAAAAAACCTGGGGTCTAATCACCGCATTCGATACTATCGTATCGAATAAACTATCGAATGATTTTCCATACGATATACACTAACGTATCGAATGAAAACTCGAGAAATTTAATGTCGAGTTGCTCGATATCGAATGCTATTATTTCAAATTCAATAAATATCATTCTATATCTAGATTCATGATACCAAAATAAATAATTTCGATCAATTTTGCTCGATATCGTATGCGGTGATTAGACCCCTGTTTTATATTAAAATAAAAAGTTTATCTTATTAAATTAACATGCATACATAGTTAAGTATGTTAATTTTTTTTTATTATTCTTAAAATATGTTATAAAAAGAAGTCAATTCCCGTATTCTTTTAATTAAAATTATTTAGTTAAATAGTACATCAAGTTTTCAAAGTGGAATGATGACGAAACCATATCGGGCGATTCTGCTGATGCTTCTGTTGACAAAATACAAAATAATTGAAACATGTGTTACAGGGGTAAGTGTGTTGAATTATTCTTAAATAATATGTTGTCTCTGAAACTTCTTCACACTGTTAAAACACATTCAAACCAATTTGATTCTACATGAAATTCACGTTGTTTCAACTTGAAATAACTTTCATTCAGCGTGATTCGGATTGTTATTTCAATATAAATGACATTTTGCTCTAACTTTACTGCAATGTTAAATTAACATGAATTATAGTTATTTTAAAAAAAAAAAATTTGTTCGCAAGTTATTGGAAAATCAGGTTGAATTAACATGAAAAACGTATGAAGCAAAATCAACACTGACAAATTTTAAACCAACCTTGTTTTCTACGTTTTTAACTTGATTCTGTGTGAAGTCGGTCGCCCCTATATCTCCTCGTGATTCTATTTCTTAAAAACATTTATAGCTTAAGTGTCTATTTAAATATGAATCTATCGATCTCTTAAATTTATTTGATAGTGGGCACAAATACCCTATTTCGGAAAGAAAATTTAATCAAATTATCTTAAATGTTACGACCTGTACTTTGCGCACAATGTAACATGGGTACAGCCAGCCAACCGGACGGACATAGTAAGATCGACTCAGAAAGTGATTCTGAGTCGATGGGTATACTTTAAGGAGAATCGTGGACCAATACTTTAAGGTCTCACACGTATCCCCACTGTTGTGCTAGGGGTATACAAATTACTTTCGATAATGCAATGAGGTAGTATGAAAGCAAACGTCAAAAGTGTTTCTAATGTGTTGCCAAGTAGTTTTTCAAAATATTTACATCAAATTTGTAAATGCAACTATGCAGACTAGACTGTCCCAGGTTTGTATGTCGAAATTTTTTTCCAATTCAGATACGCATACAACCCGTGTTTTCTTTTGATTCTGAGTCGATCGGTATACTTTAAGGTGGGTCCAGGACCCATATTTTAAGGTTCTACACACATCTGCACAAATGCATAATAATGATAAAATATACAAACATGAGTAACCTTGTTAAAAATAACTTGAAAAATTTAATATTAAATCATACTGGCAATGAAACTAGTTTTTAACTGGTAACAAAAAGAAGTCACAAGTGAATAAATGTTACGTGCAATCCATTTTGTACCACAGAAAACAAAATCAGAAGATAAAGTTCGGAGAGTCTTTTTTCTAAGTGAATGATAACAGAACAGCGCACGCAAAATGCAAGTTATGCAAAAATGTGTTAAAAACTTTACACACAGAAAAAATCAAGTCGAAAACAAGGTTGATTTAAAATTTTTCGGTGTTGATTTTGCTTCATACGTTAATTCAACCTGATTGTATAAATACTTGCGAACAACATTTTTTTTTAAATAACTATAATGCATGTTAATTTAACATTGCAGTAAAGTTATAGCAAAATGCCATTTATATTGAAATAACAATCCGAATCATGTTGAATGCAAGTTATTTCAAGTTGAAGCAATGTGAATGTAGAATCAAATTGGTTTGAGTGTGATATAACAGTGTGAAGAAGAGATAACATATGCATTTATTTAAAAATAATTCAATACACTTACCCCTGTAACACATGCTTCACTTATTTTGTATTCTCCTTTGTCAACAGAAGCACCAGCAGAATCGCCCGATATGGTGTTCGTCATCATTCTACTTTGAAAACTTGATGTACTATTTAACAAAATAATTTTAATTAAAATAATACGGGAATTGTCTTCTTTTTATAACATATTTTAAGAATAATAAAAAAAAATTAACATACTTAAGTATGTAATTTTTAAGTATGTTAATTTAACAAGATAAACTTTTGATTTTAATATAAAACAGGTTTTTTAATGGATTCAATATTGAATCCATATTTATTTATATTTTAATATTTTTTTATTTAATTTAACAGTGAATAATATTAAATACGCGTGATTTAAGATTATTTTAATATTTTTCATTTAAAATTAATATGAAATAATGATAATTTAAATAATGGGCATACTTTTGCAGAAATTTACTATGATTCTCAATCAACATTTGTCCATGTTAATTTTACATTGGTATTTTTTTCTGTGTGTAGGTGTTCTACCAAAGTCTTTTGACACATCTTTGTTTGAGTTTATTTTTTTAGATTAATGTGCTGTTTTCACAACACAAGTGATTGGACGTGTAGTAAAATTTATATGAAAATCACTCAGTTTTTTGAGTGTTTTTCATACAAATTTTACTACTCGTTCAATTACTTGTGTTGTGAAAACAGCACATAATACTTTCATATATGTAAGTATATTTGAGATAAAATATATTAAATATTGTCATATAGTATATATGTATGTAGCTATTTATTTACGATACCACCCAGAAGTGTTAAATGCGAGCTTTGGTTTCTTCGGTATCATATGCTTGCAATGAAATAAGGTATCGATTATCAGACGTCATTAATTTGTTTTAGAAGCTTTTTAAGTTTAATACATAATACTTCCATATTACCTAAAAAGAATACATTAAACTGTTTTATTTTGTAATGAGTATAATTTTCTTCTTGAATTAATTTCATACTTATACATTAACATTAAATTATAATTATATGAAATTTAAAAATTGGCTTTTATATATGGAATCCCGAAAAATTCCGGGATTCCGTTTTTTTTTTAATAAAAATTCCCGAATCCCGTGTTTCAAAAAACCTGGTCCCTTTTGGCATCCCTATACACAACGTAGTAAAAATGCTTTTGCATTTCTGCAGCTGCAATTAGGTCATGAAAATCATTTACTAACTTAGCTGCTTTTTCAGCTGTATCATTAACCGCTCTTAACCTATGATGTCGCGATGAAAAGGCAGACATCTAACAAAGCCTCCTGATCTCGCTTTGATATTCTAAACTGAGAGTTTAGTACGTAATGCTGTTTTAAAAGAGTAAACTGCCCTTGCCATCCATCGAGCTTGGTGCATGGCACCGGTAGGCCGAATTTTAAATTTATTCTGGGAATTTCCACCAAGAATTATTGTTGACAGATCTATCAGTTCTCTATAGTCATCTCTAACAATGTCTTTAGTCAATTCAGATTGGTATACTCACAATATTCTGTACGTAAAATTAACTGAAATTGTAATATAAAATAAATGAAAGTTCAATTAAAAACCGGTCTACCTATTTTTCATTTATTTTTAACAAAAAGTTTATTTAATTTTTACTGTCAAAAATTCAACACCATATTCCGTAAAATCAAATAAATATTCAGTTATTTTGTAAAATTTTACTGTCAAAAATTCAACACCATTTTCAGTAAAAACGATTAAATATTCAGTTATTTATTAAAATTTTACTGTCAATTTTTTACTGTCAAATTGACCCCATATTCAGTAAAAACAATTAAATATTCAGTTATTTTATACAATTTTCGTTTACTCCACAAAAGAGCCGAATTTCTAAAAAATACCAGACAGACACCTGTCCGCTTGTTTTTCTTATAAGCGAAAGAGGGAGAATATTTTTATTTACTTACCCAGTTACACACGTTTGTTTTACTTTTGTTGTACTGACCACGTTGTTTACAGAAGTACTCTCAATTATAAGACACCAGCAGCATGACCGATATGGCTTCGCAATTATTTTACTTTTAAAATTTGATGTAGGTATTTAACTTAATTATTTTAACAAATAGAAAATGGGTATTGCTTACACAAAACAAGCAATTCATTTTTTATAGATAAGTAAAAATTATTTTTTGGTAGTAAAATTATATAAAATAACTGAATATTTAATTGTTTTTACTGAATATGGTGTTGAATTTTTGACAGAAAAATTTTATAAAATAACCGCATATTTATTTGTTTTTACGGAATATGTAGTTAATTTTTTGACAATTAATTTATAAAAGATAACTGAATATTGATTTGTTTTTACGGAATTCGCGGTTGAATTTTTGACAGTTAAAATTAAATGAACTTTTCGTTGCTTTAAATTACATTTTTATTTACTTTAACATAAAGAAGAATTTAACTCAATCAACGGACAATATTAACTGCAACTGAAAATCCGTATTAATATGCACTTAGTTTTTTGAATAACTGTTAGAATCAGTTAAAAATAAATTTGCTTGGAATTTTAAATGTTTATTTATTTAAAAATGACTGAACGGAATATTTCTTAAATAAACTACAGTCCGTTACTGTAATAATATTGTGAGTGTAGTATTGTACCAGTTTGTCAATTTATAAAACATTTAGACATGATTACTGTTTTGTGCAGCTTTGAATTTTCCTGGGATCGATATTTTTTCAATTTTCCAAAAGCATAAGACTAATTTTTGTGTCAAACCCACATTTCAATACTCATTTGCAGACATAAGTACCATAAATGCGACCTGTATTTGAAGCTGTCCTCTATCTTCAAGATCCCGGTTTATTATAGAGTTTCATAATGATGAGGTTTCCAATTTTGCCATCGTAAGAAATAACTATTGACGTTCTTCTTTGGGATTGGAGCCCTAGAGGCTGGTAAGATTTTTTGTCCTAGTGGACAGTTACAATTTCCAGTACTTTGTTCTGAAAATATGCCTTTATAGATTCTGAACGCTTTTTTCGCTGTTCCGTTTGAAGTGGAGAGTGAATGCTATAGGAGTTGCATTGTTCGTTAAGCGTCTCGGCCACCCATCAAACTGTTTGTATCAAATTTATGTATGTGTAAGTAAACTTCGGAGAGACGGAAAATATCTTTATGGTTTTGCCTTTCTTCAATCTCTCATCAAACCATGCGTTCATTCATTAAAAATGAGGAGCATAATTCTTTTGTCAGTTACGGCCTTTTACATTTAAGATGACGTTACTAAAAACATAATATTACTTAAAATTGCACATAATAAGGCATATTTGGGTTTTAATTAATTTTCTAAACTAAATTAGCAAAATTTGTTAGAAGTCTTTCCTGTTGCATTTTTGATTCAAAACTCGCAAATAATGGCTATATGGCGATGAAAGTCGGCACGGGTTGCCGTAGTCCTAGGCGTTTCAAATTTGTTTACAGTTATTTTGACATCATTCGAAAAAATGTGATGGTATGTGTAAAAAAAATTAACTTTTTTTTATTTTGGTTCACTCTAATGCAGACCAAGCAGGCGTATTCAGTACAAGGTGGTGGAAAATTTTGAAATTTTTCGAAACAATTTGTTTTGATTTGTTAGTGTTTTGCTAGAAATGGTTGACATTTCGAACCCAAACAAAGCAATGCAATAACCTCTGTAGTTTTTACATTTTGTAGAATTGCCACCACCTGTAGTTGAATTCGACTTGATGCAGAGCTTACGAACGCAGTGTATTATACAATTTGTTTTCCGAATTGGAAATTATTTTCGAATGGTTTTTTTTTATCGATTCGAATCGAATTACATAACAGCCCACCTAAATTGTTCGCAAAATAAAATCGGAACTGATGTAAAGGTTGTGTGATTAAAATAAGTCGTGATCAATTTAATGTATTTTGCAATTACCGTAAAAATAGTTCATGTTTCTTAAAACAGTCCTAAACAATCTTATCTCCATAGTTAAGCGTTTCTTACAACTACGTTCCACCTGTGATCGTCGCTTGACAAATTATTTAATTTTCATTATGACAAAATATCAATAAATATACCGCCCTACATTTTGAGGGGCGCAACTTTAATTTCATATTGTTCTTTTTACGTGTATTTCTTTTAGGGGAAAAGTTATATTTATCACTGAAATTTCATACATTTCAATTAGTGTCAAAAACACAAAACAATTGGAAACATATGCCCAGGTCGTAATAAAACAAACTGGTGCGCATGTGCAACGTCTGTTAACACGGGCATTTATTGTTGTTATACCTTAAGTTACTGACACATAATTATAAGCAAAGTCAAAGGCAACAGTGAAAGAAAGAGTGAGAGAGGAAGAAATAAATTTTTTACAGAAAAACTCCCTCTGGTTATAAACAAATGTCGATTTAAGATAATATTACATAAAGGGCAAACAATTGCGCGCCCTTTAGCACTTGTGCGACAAACTGTGCCACCATAAACTCAGTCAGTTTAGTGCATTTAGTAATCATGCATTCAGTGGTGGTGGAATGTCTCTTAAGGTGCATGCCATTCTTATATGCACCTTGCTGCATGCAGACACTTGTCATAATTAAACGGTTAAAGATTACGAAAGCAACAGATCGAGCCAAATAAATACGAAAAATAAAAATATGCGCCAAAAGTTTTCCCAAAAGAAAGACAACGAACAAGTATTAATGGCAGTATATTAAAGCAGCCATTGATCATATTTTCCGCGGCATTTGTTGCCCGCTTTAGGCTTGCATTTGTACCACTACTAAATGTGGTAGCATGCAAATGTTATCTGTTTGCAGACCTGCTACAAACAGAAGGCTGCGCAAGAAGTGAGACACATTCCTTTATGATATTTTATGGATAAAATTCAATTGAAAGTGAACTCAAGTGAACACCTTGAGGATTGAGGAACGATGATGACAACGTTGACGATGTTTTGTTGTTGTTGTCAGTCGGTCGATCGTCGATCGTTTGGTCCTGTTTTTTATGCCGGCATAATTTACCATGACTTTTTTTGGAGCCCCACACAAACATTTAGTTTTGGGTGGAGTTTTACAGTAAAAACAGTTTTGAGTTTTGCTTGAGAAAAAATATGTAAACAATTTAAGTTTGGCAGGCGAATAATGAATGTAATTAATATCATCTGCATTTTACCCTTTTTTTTTGGAAGATAATAAACATTTCTTTTTTTGGAAGATAATAAAAATTAAGAAGTTGTAGAAGCTTAAACAAGAGAAAGAGAAAGGTACAAGGTATGGTTAGTAAACTAAAATTTTTCCAAAAAGGATGCTGACAATTGATGATTTACAAAATATCCAAAATATTAAATCGTTTCACATTCAAAAAATAAAAAGGTGACCATATTGTTATGAAAAATTAAGTTAGCGGATTATATTTGAAATTTCCCAATAAAAAATTGTATCATTTTGCGAAGCACTTATGCTACATTTATAAAAATGAGCGCCTTATTATGGGTTTCGCAATAAGAAACAGGGATGCAGTAAAGTAAGTGAAGGAACTCTTAACAAGTTTTCTAAAACAAAAAAAAAAAAACATTTCAAGTGCTACGGTATTCCCTTACTACGGCAGGTTTTTTAAGGGAGAATACTAAAAAATAACTGTAAAAAATCATTGAGTGTGTAGAACTAAACGCTACGTTCACCAGTTTTTATATGCGTTGAATAAAGCGCTGTTTGTGTCAAAGTGGGAACTCACCATGTAAAATTCATGCCTTCCGTAAGCGAAATTGTAAGCAAAACTCTTACATTTCTCCCTTTCAAACCTGCTTCGTCAGAAGCTTAATTTTTTATTGGGTTTAAACATATTAATTTTGTCAGCTCCTTTTTATTTTATTTTAATTTCAATTTGATTTATTTTATAATCTTTAAGCCATAAAATATCAAACTGATTACAGTAGAATTGTTTGTGGCACTTTAATTACACGCTGCTACAAAAAAACACTTTTTGTCAGAACTTGAAAACCGACCTAGTGGAGGTTGTAGGCCTAGGTGAGGACATACAAAAACCGTTTTCAAACATTTTGAAACACCCTCAACATTTTGAGTTATTTTCAAAAAACTGTTTTAGGGTAGGTCGTAGCACTTTAGTACCTCTAACTCACAAATTTTTTGATCGATTTTAAAATTTTAAACTGTTTTGGAAAGGCAAAGAATAAAGCTTTTATGAAATGTATTCATTAAAAATATATTCCGAAAAATTAGGTAACTTTTTCTCAAAATTATCTAATTTTTTTTATTTTTTTTCCTAATTTTTCAAATTCAACAAGAGTTATTTTAATTTTTTTCTATGAAAACCTATCTTTATTTGGACTGTATTTTAAAGATAATTTTATGTAGAAAAAAACGAGATATGATTTGTTAAAATCGGTTTATATTTGCAAAAGTTACTAAAATTTTTCTAAAGTAAAAATTTTGCGATAGCTTAACCTAAGTTAACATGTGTAGTTAAAAATGATTACTAGCCCTCTTACGTTTGTTCAACAAACCATCTGTTTCTCGTTTGAGAGACCAGCAATAATTTGCCATCATTCTTATGTGGCTCTTTCCATCAAAACGCTTTTCCATTTGTAAAATTTCTTGGTGAAATCGTTCTCCCTGCTCGTCACTGAATTGACCAAGGTTTTCGGGAAAAAAATCGAAGTGTGCATGCATAAAATGAATTTACTTATTTTAATAAAATTAAATATTAATATCACTTCACTTGTCACAAACTTTAAACTAGTAACACTTTTTTTTACTCTTATCTAAAAACAATATGCTTCACTAAATTTATTTAGTGAAACTTTGCCATTGTGTTGGTAATAAATTCGATTAGTTTATTTATTTATCCAAATATATTTAACTAAAAATTGCATATAAAAACATTTTAAACTTTTTAAATGATTCAAAAAAATAGGACATAGGTAATAAACCCTATTCATCTGTATTATCTTCCAGTTCGATTTTATTAAATAAAGACAGATTAACAAAAACGCAGGGTATATCTAATTCTGCATTATCCAATAATAACTGTAAAATTACAACAAACAAAACACTTTGCATTCTTAAGTTGATAAATTTGCTTGTATAGTTAATTGTTTTTTGTTTTTTATTCATATGTTTTGCGCGGGGGGAGAAAAAAACTAAAAACAGGTGTTAATGAAAAGTTGAATAACTTATACAGTTTTCATCCGATTTGAAAAATTAAAACCATTTTTTGTTAAAAACTAAATTTTCTTCCTATGCTGGTTTAAATTTTTATAAGCTTTCATATTAAAATAAGCAATGAAAAGCTACTAAAATCAAAAAAGTTTATAATTTTTGTTTTTTTTGTAGATATTCTTAACAAAAACAATAGTTAAAAAATACAAATGTATGTAAATGTATGTATGTATGTATAAATGCACGTCATTTTAAAGCGTAATAAGTTTTCTTTCCAAACCAGTTAAAAAAAATCGGACAAGAACTGGCTGAGTTACAGGTCGATAAGTTGACGAACATCACTGAAAACGGTTTTTTTTAAATAACTTCTGAATTTGAGGGTGTTTCTGAAATTTTTTGACACAATTTTTTATGTACTCAACAAGACCAATAACCCACGCTAGGTCGTTTTCCAAGTTTTTTTTACACTGTAGCACCGTGTTATTGACATTTACTGCTAATATTTTTTAAAATGTATATTAATACATATAAGCTAAATCTCTTCTAGTCATGGGAATGAAAGAACCACTATTGCAACTTAAGGCAGATTCTTCAGAACTTTGTTAAGAAATGAGTGCAACTGGTTTTATTTCTTAACCGATTTATTTTCCAAATTATGCAACAACGCCTAAAAAGATCAATTCCTTACGCTTTAAAACAACGACTGCTAAAATGGGTTTCCCTGGATCCCTTGATCATATATGATTTTTGGGTTACTTTTCCTTATTTTTTGGTAATAATTTAGTTTTACTATTTCTGAGAAACATTGTTTTTTTTTGGCGATTTTGCGTTAATTTACAAACAAATTTCAAAATTTGTTTTCGTTTTAATTAAACGAACCCTTTTGCGCTCACGTTCTAAAAACAGGCATTTATATTAATACATTCTTCAATGAGAGACAGTTGTACTTCGATTATTCGTAATAGCCGGGACCGATAGCATTTTGGATAATCAAATTTTCCTTTTAATTGAGTACAATTTTTGTTTTTCAATGTTTAAGAGTTGTCTTTGTCATTTTGCCACTGACACGAATACTATTGAAAAAATAAACACAACAATCCACACTTCCAGGGCTGCCAGATAAATTCGTAAGGAAATCGTCAATGTCCTGAGGAAAAATAAAAAAATCGTCTTTTACGTTTCGAAAAATCGTCAAAAAAATCGGACAACTTAAAATTTAGTTTTTTTAAACAATTTTTGTTCGGTTTTGGTAAAAAAACATTCAAACAAAAACACAATTACGTCATACCCAGCTGGCATTTTCAATCGTGCAAGTGATACTGGGAGTCTCATCAAGAGCTTCTTTGATCGTCGATGACCGCATTTTTTAATCGTAGAAGATTCTTCACACGGGAAAAACTGTAAAACGAATTCCATAGCACAGCAAAAGGCGTTTCTTTAATCGTTTAAGACGTGGGTATAGATTAACTTACTAGTCTTTCATGTCAATAACCAAATGATACTCATGTAGATATTCAGGGGTGTTCTTAAAATCGAAAACGCAAGAAAACGTAACAGAAAAATTTTATAACAAATATTTTACAAAAATTTCTCTGTTAAACAGAATTTTATAACAAAAATTATAAAATTTGGATTAAAAGTGTATTAACAACTGCTACCAAATTCTTTCGTTTTGCGTTTACGATTTCCAGAACAACCCTGATTATCTTACTACCCGACAAATGTTCGCCGTATAATTGTTAAAAATACGATTTATACAGAGAGTCGTAAAAGGTTCATTCGGTGATGAGTTGACGAAAGATAAACAAAGTGTAACATTGTTGTTTTTGTACTCTGAAAATAATTATTTAAAGATTTGCTTAAGACTTGCATATTACAGCCGTACCTAAACAAAAGCGGCATGCGTTTTCTAGTTTTTGAATAGAGCGGCCTCAACGCTCTGCAATTGGAAAAGTCGATTTGGCAGATCGCTTAATAGTCAATTTTGCTGCTATTGTTTATTAATAATGTCAATTTAGCTTTTTTTGGTCAATCAAACGTTTTTTCTCTATTTGAATTTATAATGTGTGGGTTTTATAAAACAAGAAAGCTATCACTACTGTTCGTGGCATATCAGCTTAAAAGCTTAGCGAAAGAAAACGTTCCGCATTTCCCTCTTGTTAAAGTGCAGCTGTTAAATATTCCAAGATTAAAAAACGAACGTGTTAGAAAATTTAATGTTTTATTCAGAATTTGGAGACTGAAAAAATCGTCACTTTGCTCAATTTTTAAACTGCCTGTTATGGCAAGAACCGGCTTCGCAAAACCGGCCTATGACCCCAACACAAATAAGTAAGTATGTATGTTTGTTTGTTTAAAAATTCTTTTACTTAAGAATTTGAAAATAAAATTTTTAATTATTTTTTGGCCTTTTTAATTTAATTTTTAGATATAATTTTAAATTTGTTTTTCTGCACAGAAAAAATTTTTAAAAAATTTTTCACCAATTAAATAAAGCATTAAAATAAAATCAGTTTTAATTAAAAATTTAATCAAGTGAATTAAACGTTGAATCAAGTGAATTAAACGTTAAATCAATTGAATATAACGTTAAATTAATACTATTAATTTGCTAATTGGAGCAAGTTTGATTAATTTTTTAATTAATATTACAAATTTTTAATTGAAATCAATTTTTTTTGTGTACATAACAGGCACACGAAGGATCTTTTATCCTTTTGTGCTGTATATGCATTGATGCGCTTGGTTTATGTATATTATTTTCAGTCCCACTCTAACCGATAATTCTTTAACCATTTATATCTTGCACAATATATTTTAAAAAAGTAATAAATACAGATGTAACTAGGTTTACAATCTTTGAATAAGTGTCACCTTAAAATGATGTGCGTAAAGATACGTTGTTATATTCTTCGTTCATAGCAATTTGAAAGATCCAGAAAAAATGACTCCTACTTAAGTATAGAGGCCGCAGAAGAGTACAAATCATTTTCTAATTCGATAGAAGTAAAATAGTAAAGAAAGAATTTCGCAAGGCACCTCTCTCAAATCCAAATGCGTGCAAAGTCTCCAACAGCCGATTTACCATTCTGCTAGAAAGAAGTCTGTCTGAATATTCATGAAGCATGGAACATGACATTTTCATTACAACAATCTGACCACCTTAACTCTCACAACATACCATCTTCAACAATTGGCGAACAGCCCAGCTTTGGCTCGTTATAAAAATGTTTTATGACTTTAATTAAAAACTACTTTTGCTTGAGCACCGCGCTCAAGCAACACATTCGAGTTTAATCGCTGTTGTCGTAGTATAGTTCCCATTGAAAACAGTCTTAATTTTTAAAATGTTGAAAGTTAAACTTAAAAATTGTTATTCTCTTTTTAGGTATTAATAAATTTTAACATTTTGTTTTAAACGTTCTTTTAATTTCAACCCGAAACATGAACTTTTCGCTGTAGAACGTCCATGAGCAATGTTGCTGAGTTGGCGAATTAGTTATTGATGTTATAAATTTATATGTTAATTTTATGTTAACATTTTGTTTTTTTTTAATGTATGATTAAGGATTTTAAATTATCTGTCAGGATTTTAATGATATTTTATCAAATTTATTATATTTAATTCTACGAAAAAAGTTTTTGTATTTTTGAAAGGTTTTCAAATGAGTTGAGCAGGTGATTTTTATAAAATTAATTTTTATTGCATTTGAAAATTGTAAATTAAAAGAGTTTATTAGTTGTACTTTGGAGGTTTTATCGAAAAAATTTTGTTAAAAAAAAAATAATTAATTTAAATTAATATGGTTTAAAGGAAATGTGTTTTTGGATTTTTTTTTTCTTATGGCATATAAAATTTTAATTAAAAAGATCGTTTGAATGGTAGTTATTGGCAGTGACGCGTCCCTCATTAAATTATCTAGTTCCCAGTATCTTAGTGTATGTTTAACATAGTAGATCTTGTATTAAAGATCTTGACATTAGGCAAAAAATTAGATTTAGGAAATGTTAAATTAAAGCTCGACAGACAACAAAATTCTGCATCGTATAGTGATTTTTCAAGTCTTTTGCTTGAGATTTGTGGTTTAGTGACACTGTTAAAGTCAGGAATGTTGAGTCAATTGCATGCGTGTTCACTGACTTTTTACGGTTTTGACAGGTTTACAGTATATTTTTGTGGGTAAACGAATAAAGATTTTACATTGATATTTTCTTTTCTGTAAAAAACTATATATAACAGCTACTTATAAAGAATTTTAGAAAAATTTTTATGATAAAAAATTTGATCGAAATAAAAAAAAAAGATTTTTTTGTTCACTTTGTTGTAAAAAAAAAATTAAAAGGCATTTTAAAGTGAATTTAGTTGCATTTGTAAAAATTTAATATATCACGATAAAATTTTAAATCTCTACTTTTTAATTAAAAAAAAACGTTGCGCGTTTTAACGCCATTTTTTGGCGATTTTTTGAAAATTTCACCTGTTTTCTGTTTGTGCTCATCTTCCATACACGCAGAGAAAAAATATGGTTGGGCATGGTTACGGCAACCATACTGTGTTTATTGTAACAATATACTGTTGTTGTACACAAATAATTGTTATTTTTATTAAATATCAGCAATATTATAGTTACTGTAAACATATTAATGCTTATCGCAATTATAAATTTGAGTATTGTTGACCGAAAAATAATTATTTTTCTAACAACTAAATTATGATAACTTTCAAAACATATTACATTACTCACAACCATAACATGATATTTAATAGCCATAACATGATAACTTTATATACATTTATCATAATAAGTTTAAGATGCAATCAAAATATCGTTACTCTAATAATATTTTGGTATCGCCATTTGTAAAATAATTTTGTATCAGTTGTGTCGTGTTTTACATAAACATATCGAATTATTTGTTAGTGAGTGGCTAAATAATAAAAAAATAACCATTAAAAAAAAAAAAAATTAAAAAAAAATAAAGAAAAATATTAAAAAGAAATAACAAAATAACCATTTAAATAAACAAAGTATTAAAAAAAAATAAAGAAAAAACCTTAAAAAAGGGTTGTAGTGTCACAAAATAAAATATCTTTGCTAAAAAATTTTAATAATCTTAAAGTGGTGGAAAAATTTGTGAAATATTGGTGCAAAATATTAACCATTACTGGTAAGTTTTGTGTTATTTTAAGAGAAAAATAATGAAAACTCCATAAAATAAATTATTAATAATTGCGACCTACGACAAAAAGATTACAGTAACTATATTATGTTTTTTATTTTATCATAAGTATTTTTTTCCAATAAAAATATTATGTTTAAAGTTGTATCATATTATGATGTAAAAAATTTATGTATAACAGTTCATATCACTTTGCATCATAATATGATTACTTCTAAGCTTATTATGATTGCCATGACAATAATGTGATTACTTCTAAACTTATTATGATTGTCATGACAATAATATGATTACTTCTAAACTTATTATGATTGCCATGACAATAATATGATTACTTCTAAACTAATTATGATTGCCTTGACAATAATATGATTACTTCTTAACTTATTATGATTGTCATGACAATAATATTATTACTTCTAAACTTATTATGGTTACCATGACAACAATATGATGACTTCTTATCTTATTATGATTACCATGACAGTAGTATGATTACTTCTAAAATTATTATGATTGCCATGACAGTAATATTATAACTTCTTAACGTTTTATGATTAACAGGATAACAATATGATTAAGGGAAAAATATTATGATGTAATATTACGAACATATTTGGTCATAATATGATTTAATAACAATCGTAATATGGTGACTACAATCATGAATCTTATCATAATATGTTGCTCTTAGAATATGTTTACCACAACCATGTTTTTTCTTTGCGTGTAGGAACATATGATAGAAAACCTGTCGTTAGTCATAAAATGTTTTGGTTGTCTTTTATTTAAATTATTACATCTAAGACTGATATTACCTGTCTAAAAAGGAGTGTTCGAAACAGTAAGTAACGGTATTTAACCACCTGTGCAACCAAGATTCGTCTATTTGAGACACCTGTCGTATAAACTCACAGTGAAAAAGTGGCAATTAAGATCGGATAAGGATAAAACTATTGTTAAAGAGAGGAAACAAACTATCCATGAAAAATTTTGAAGTGAATTAGGGTTAACAGTTGATGTACCGAAGACTGGATTTGGAAACAGCAACGATGGTAACACCAGCAGAAGTTTGCCAATTATTGTTTAGACACTGCAAAATTTTAAGTTACTCCATATCGGTAAATATCTATGGTTAATTAAATGTTATGAAATACATAAAAGTCACATAAAAGTTAAAAAAATGAATATTTTGTGGAAATTAGCAAATAAATAAAAAAAAAATATTTTTGATAGGGGCATGGGTTCGGAGGGTTACATCCCCCTACCCATTAAAGTTTAAAAATGTAATTGTTATGGTATTAGGGCGTCAGTAATCTATTTCTTTGAATATTAAAATTTTAAATATTAAAAGAAATAGTCCATCAGCTCCGAGGTTGCGGGTTCGATTCTCCCGCCAGAGACTCTGGTTTCATTGCAGCTGACAAGCATAGAGCTTCGCGGGATTAGCTTAAGAAATTAAAAACAAAAAAAAATCATTTTATGTAACCTCCCACAAAAGGGGGCTTGGACGAAAGGTGTAATTTTACAATCTCCTGGGTCCAATTTTAAGTTTTTTAACGAGGTTAAACTATAAAACTATAAAACAAATTAATTGTTCAGAGGTTAGATTAGTTGTTTTTCCTCCCTGGTCCGATTTTATTTAAATTTGAGCTGGGACCAGAACACATATTTCAGCCAAGTTTCATTGTAATAGGGGCACTCACTAAAGAAGCAATACCAGCTAAAACAAAAAGTAATGTCCGGCTAGATTGGCAAAATACCCTTATGTGATACAACATTATTATAAAATATCAAATTAACGTCGAAGAGATGTAGTCGTCGATTTGATGTGACAACAATTTAAAACTAATGTCGACAACGACTTACATAATAGGGGTGAATGTTTAACTTAGCATTATAAGTACCTTAAATTTTAACGGCCAACATCACCAATTTCAGTTATCACTATAACTGTTGAAAAAAAATATTGTTAACTGGTAGTTATAGTAAAAGTTAATTGCAACGAAACTAGGTGAAATTGGCCGTAAGTCACTTAATAGATTTATAGTTCTATAACTTTCAAGACAGTTAAATTAGATCTTGGACAGCTAGAAAACAGTTTTAAATGGAAGAATAATCCTAACATGAAGATTTGTTTATCTCCAAAATAGTAGAGTAAAGAATTTCCGATATATTGTTTTCATTTCTTTAAAAACTAGATTAGCTAAAGTAGATAACTAAAAATTTTCTATTCACCCTAAAATTAGCTTTAACATAAATACATATATAATTCTTAGATTAACAGTGAATGAATTTCTACTGCTGTGACATCATCACGTCAGCAACACAAAAATTTTTCACTTTAAAACCAATAAATAACGTTTCTCTACATTTTTTACAGCTCAACAAAAAAAAAAAAAAAAAAAAAAATACAACGAAATATATTTCATCATATGACCTCAAATCAAAAAAATATTTAACACACGTTGGTATTAATTTTTAAAATATTTCTACCACAAACTAAAGACACAAAATTGATCTCGGGAATATAAATAATTCTGGCAAACCAACCAAATATCGTCCTCAGCATCTTGTACTCAAAATTTATGTCTAACAAATGGGCCAATTAACACATGCTAACAATTTCCTACATTCCTCAAAGCTGCCGGTTGCTGCTTCAACGACAAAAATCTTCTTAATCCAATAAACATTTCAAAGACAAAAAAAGTTTATAGAAAATTAAAATCATATAAAATATATTTAGGAAAATTAACGAAATAAAACGAGAACATCATTAAATATCTAACAGATCCATACACACACAAAAACGTAAAAATTTCAAATAAATTTTAAAATAAGTAAAAAAAAAATGGTGTTTGAAATGTCTGTGTGTCGTTGATTATATCTGCTGTTTTATTAAGTTGACATCTGTTGTTTTATTCAAATATTTTAGTTGGCTTTTGCTAGAAAAACGTTTATTTTTCAATTTTCCTAAAGTATACAAAAGATGTATGTACATATTTTTTTAAGATTTTGAAATATTTATTTCTATATCTGTCGGTTTGTCTATATGTTTATTTAAATACTAAATTTCCTTTGTATCTAATAAAACTGATGAAAGGTTGATAAAAAATTGCCAGAACAATTAAGCAAATTCATAAATCCAAATAAATATTTTAAATTTTTTAGCTAATTTAAATTTTTTTTTTGTTAAAATGAAATAAACATAAATTTAAGTGAATTAACTATTTTCATTGGTATTATTTTTAAACAAAACATATGTACATATACAAATGTTTGTATGCTTCATTGTGTGTGTGAAATTTTTTAAATTTATTTTTTTATGCTAAAGAAAAATAAATATTATTTAATGACGAGTTTGCTTGTGTGTTCACAAGATTTTCTTCTTAATGACACTTAATTTTTCCTAATCGCTTGATCGTTGTGGAAAAATAAAAGTTGATACTTTTATTCAGTGTTGCCAATTAAGCCATTTATAAGGTAAACTAATAAAATTTTCAGCTTATTTAGCCATGTAACAGTTATTTAGCCAGTCTATCTAGAGTTGGCATTAAGTAATAATTTCTTTCCTTAGACCCAGGGCTGTGGAGTCGAAGTCGGAGTGGAAGAGTCGAAGTTATGATTTTTGTACCGGATTCGGAGTCGATGTACCCAAAAAAACTCGCTACTCCGACTCCAAATTTTTTTCGGCATAAATCTAATAATATCTAATATTTTACAAAATAAAAATTCTTTGAAATTGTCGATGTAATATCGTCGCAAGACTTTAAGAACGCTGTAACGGGCAAAACATAAAATGTTCACCAGAGCCAAAAATCCTGTATGAAAGTAGAAAGAAAGAATTCAAATCACAAAAACTGTAGAACTTAGGAACATAATTTATATTTATATATTGGCTGTGAACATTTCCTCTCAAGTCAATTGTTACCGGTGATTCTGCGGCTTACAGCAAACCATTTTCCTTCCACAGACCTATAAAATGTTGTAACTACTATTATTTTTTTATGGAAACAAAAAAATTAATTTTTTTTCATCATACAAATATGAGACCGATGATGCAAAAAAACGTATTTTCAATTTTTTGTCAGACACAGCGTTCTTCAGTTCTTGCGACGATATGTAAAATATCGATTTTAAATTTTTATATTTAACCATTTAAAAGGTACTGCATTAAATAAAAAAGAGTTTAAAGTCAAATAAGGATCAGTCTCATATATATTGAGCATCAGCGTAAGAGTAGGAGTCGGTGTTAGAGTCGGAGTCAGACAAAAAAAAATGTCAGCCCTATTTTTAACGAATCCACAGCCCTGCTTAGATCTATTGATCCATTGGGATACGACTAAATTATGTTTAAGCATCGTTACCATAGTATGCCAAAACCGAACTTTGGAGAAAGTTCATAATGCACTTCTGTTTTCTTACTATTCTAAACCAACTCCTATGCCAAACTTCTAAGCCTATCTACTCTTTTGCAGATGCCAGCAACCTTTGCCATTCGTATTAATTTAATTATAGACGAAGCGTATCGGATGTTTGTACTGAGAGGCAAAACATGAATGATACAGTAAAACATGGTCAAGATCTTGATATAATTTCGGAATGGGGTCGTGCAAATAGGGTCGATTTTAATGCCCAGAAGATGCAATAAACACTAAAACGCGCGATGGATCAAAGTGCCCCAACTGTATGGTTGGTTCAATTATTGAGGAGTCAAAATCTCTTGATGTTCTGGGCAAGAAAATACATTGTGATGTTTGATGGACAATACAAAAACCTTTCAAGTGCCTCTATTTTTTTAAAAGGTGTAAGATAAACCTCACTTCATCTGATCACCTTACTATTTATACCACCTATAAGCCACTAGGAATGGAGTATAACTCTCATCAGTGGACCAGTGCTTCCAGGTACATTTAAGAGCTTCTTGACTACGCGAAGTAGAGGTTGTTCTCATTAATGACAGTAGGATATCCAATTCTTTTGACTCCTTTGATCACCATCGTAATGTGGGTGGTATTTGCCTGTTTAATCGTTACTACAATGGGATGTGTTCTGATAAAATTAGTGATCAGGTTCCCGACACTCGTACGTTTGTTCGTTTAACGCGTTTTTTCTGTAGAGCTCATCCGTTTGGAGTAGATTAGCCGGTGCATCGCACAGCGCATAACACGGAAAATTCGCTCTCTCGCCTTCCGGCGGAAGTTTTCCGTCTCACTTTCAACACTATATATTCCATTCCAAACCCTATTTTCCTAGTTCCAACACAGTGCAATGCATTAGTAGGGGTCATCCATTTAGTACTGGTTCTAACAATAAAACAAGAACAGGTCGAATTATGGCTAGTCAATTTTCTTTTAACGAAGGATAGTGACATGGAAAGTGTTGTACGCTTTAAAGACCTGCATAAACCCTGCAAATAATAGGACCAGTCCAAACACGCGTGTAAGGATTAGTCCACAAGGGACTAGGACTAGTCCAAAAGTAACCCAAACGTATGGAAAAAACATGGTCTATTTAACATTACGATGTCCTAGGGCAGGACCATATAACCCATCTTTCGACTACAACGGAGTAGTTTTAAAACTACTCCATTGTATACACAAGAGGGTTAGTTTTAACTTCGTTTAAAAACGAAAACATGTCGCTAAAAAACGAAGACATGTCGTCTCACTACAAACACTTTTTAACAATGACATGGTCCATGCTTGCATTACATCGGACCAGTCCATGGAGTAGTCCATTTTATCAAAATGGATCAGGTGGTCCAATATTATTTGTAGGGAGTGTATTTGAAAATTAAACAGCTACAATTAATGTGTGCACAATACGTATGTGTACAACCACAATGACAAATGCTATGCGTTCTTTAAAAAGTGTTTTGAGAGTACAAAAATTCAATGAAAAACACTCCAGACAGTAATTGTTTTTTCCAAAACCTTTCAATACAGTAAAACATTTTTAAAATTATCTCGTGCAGTCTGTGAGAATTTGTGATGTTAACTTGTGTGTCGTATGTAACTACGCATGCATGAATTTGTGATGCTTACTTGTGTGTTGTATGCGGCGTACGCATGCAAATAATTGATGTGCTGGTTGGTCTCACACTCGGGAGCGTTTAATAAACGCTTTGTTTTTCACCCAGTAGTTAAGATCCACCATGGAGAAGGCCGAAGGCCGACTGCAAACCAAACGAATATGTACAGTTTTAATATATCAAGATGAACTCATCTATATCGGTTTTTGATTCATGATTTTTTAAAGTTGTTCAATTAGGAAAGCTAATACACTTAGGCCCTAATTTTGTAAAACACAACGCAACGTCAAAGAATTACATTGAAAACAAAAACAAATTCACAAATATTTTGTAATTTTGTTGTTGCCTCTAACAGAAATTTACATTGGTTTTTAAGATTTCATACGCCTCATTGCTTGTGGCATTGCAAATTTTAAAACGGTAAATAAATTTCTGTACAAAGCAACAACAAAATTACAAAATATTTATGAATTTGTTTTTGCTTTCAATATAATACTTTGGCGTGCGTTGTGTTTTGCAAAATTAGGGCCTTAATTTCCTTTGAACAATTTCTTCAAAACTTGTAAGAAAGTTATATTTACTTAACAGGAAATGTAACTCTTTTGTGGGTTAATAATCTCATTTCAAACAGAAGACTGATATCGGTTCTCTGTATTCGAATCTACGTCCTTTTGAATAAACTTATGCACATTCCATAATATAAAATTAATTATACATCATTTATTTGTCTGCACAATATTTTGCATATGTATTATGACTCATAACATCTGAACTTGTTTATAACATGACCAGATGTTTTCTTCAAGTTTTTTTCCCCACTTTTCCGGCGGTATTTTTTATAATCGTTTCCCTAATGAGCCTACTTAAAACATACGGACGCACAAGTACAAGTCAAAACTTTTCAATGGCATTTAGGTTTTGGAAAAGAAAAAAAAACAACATTAAAAACTCAATATAAACATAATTATCATTTAAACATTTTGTTTTTGAAAGTACAAGTCAAGTGTATTGTTAAATACAAAATTAAAAAAAAAAAAAATATTTAAAAACCCAAGTATAAACTTCCTCAAACAAAATATCAAAAATATGATGTTTAATGGCAAAAGAAAAGAAAAAAATCTGCATCGTCTTTTTGTGTCAGCAGCATAATGAAAAGAAACGCTGTCTGTCACTTAGCAAAGTGCAACAAACAGTCACAACACTTATAATCAGATGTTGATGTTTAAAGTTGATCAAGCTGATGAAGACGGAGAATTGGAAGAGTAAAAAGATGCCGCTTGAAAATTTTTTGCAAATAATAAATTACACTGTTGCAATGTGTTAAACCAAACATCCGTTCCCTATTTCGAAACAAAATCTTAATAAAGACTTTCTGAGGTTGCGTTTGTATTGCCCAGCTACAGGATATTGCAATATCGTCCGCTACTAAAACCGTAGAATTGAAATTGCGATTCGTCAGAAAATATATTTTTGTTGTAGTAGCTGTGGTAAATAACCAAAATGGTTGGATTCGATGCCGATTTTCGCCTGAAACATAGTGTGAAGTTGGCCCCCTAAAATATATCTTTTGGATATTTAACCTGACGGTGTAAAATCCTATGGGGTAAAAGCTGACGATGTAAAATCCTGTAGGGAAAAAGGTGCTGCAGGGTTTAACTGGCAGATCTATCTTCTGTGTTCGCGGCTGACCAGAGGTACTTATTTGGAACCAGTATACCCTGGGACTTCGATCGTGGACTGGTTATTGGTGAGGCTCCTTTAAAAATCACGTAGTGATTATGGCTTGCACACAAAATCGTGGGAAGGGAAATCTCAATAAGTCAACATTAAGGTCTGATTTGTTACCCATTGTTTTTGGAAGGTTTAGTCTACTGGCTGATCATTTTTGCTTGCCAGCAGAAGCTGTTGTATAACAGCAGCGACGATAAGATGGCTCCACCCTCAGCTCTGGTTTCTGCCGAAATTCATACGCTTAAATTGCCACACCGTTGGACATCAATGTCTATAGTTCGACAAGACAAGTACCCACGTGAATCCTCAAAATTATTGTGTGCTATTGATATTCAACAGACGCTGCTTTGCATATGAGATTAAATGGCCACTGTTGCTAAGCAGGAGCTATGAGCTAAATCTGCCACCTATAAGATGGTTCCCTCACTTGGAGACGTTGTTAGACGCATTGTTTTCACCCAGTGTTGAAACCACCGTTAGGTCAGGCTTACCAATGTAGGTACTCCTGCTAATCTTAAACACAGCTGTGCAATTAATTGATGTTTATTTGTAGGGGCTTTTATGTGAGTTTGTTTTGCCAATATTTTTTTTAATGTGCTCAACATCATTGACGACAGAAGTCGATTAATGCTTTGATCTACTTGCATTAAGTTATCGGACTACTTAAGTGCGATTTCAGTACGCCAGTTCCTGGTTTAGGCAGTTAAAGCATATCCACTTACCTTGTCATATGTTTGATTAGAGGGAGGACACTAGAAAGTTTCCTAACAAACGTTGATCTTTGTAGAGGCATATTTCAAGCTTTAAAAGTGTTCTGACGCGATTTTATGCGTTAATAGCAATGGGTTTAAAGTCAAACACACGTCAGTAGTAGAATTAATTTATTTTCCCGGTGTAAAAACCTTTGTCGAATTTAGGCTGTCATGTCAGCTCGAGTCCTTACCGCAAAAATAGCTTAAACGACTTTATACTCAATTTTTTTTTTTTTTTTGATAAATTAATTAATTGGCAACAGCTGCATACAATTTAAGCTTAAGCGCCAAATTTTATTCCAAATTTTAATGAAATATGAAACCAGGGAAACCAGCCCCCTGGAGTAACTTTGAGTTTTTGACTTCTTACACTTTAGAAACTGTTGGGGAGTGCGTGGTAAATATGAGTATAACTCAAATAGATGAAAGGGACTATAAAGGTGTTGGCCATGGTGCTGACTCCGTCCCATAAAAATTTTATTTACCAACGAGCCTTTCGTGGGGTATATATAACTATATGTATTACCACTGTTTAAGGAAAGTGTTAGGAGATATTCCAAGTACTCAAAAAGTATAAAACGAGAAGAAAAAGTCTAAGAATGGAAAAGAGAATACAATATTAAATTCGTTTTTACAGAACTTAAGTTTTATCAAATTTTTTTCGACAAATTTGTTCTACGTTCTTGATTTTTCAACTGCGATTTCAGTTATTTTAAAAACTTTCGACATTGCGGTAAAAAACCCAAGATTTCTGACGCTTATTAGAACTAAAACCTAAATAATTGAATTAAGACTTCCAGTATTTTTTTCACCCTTTGGTTAGGTTAGGTTATGTTAGGTCGAAAGGAGGATGAGATGCAACCTCATATCAGTACGATGTACGATATACACCAAGGCCACTACCGGGCCTGTTGTGCATTCCTTTAGAAACATGAAAATTTGGTGGGCGTCCATTAAGAAACTCCGTTTTCCGGACGTAATTCCTTAAGGTTTTCCAGTCAACGTTTCTCAGGGATCCTAAGTATAACAAGACATCGCTCCCGAGGTGTTTAGATCCTTTTTCGACGAAGGCCTGACAGCGGCAGAGAAAGTGTTCCAGCATCTCACCATCCTCAACACACGCTCTACACTCGTCAGATTCCGTTCAAGCTCTTAATCCTGTATGCCCAGTCAGGATACGTACCATCATACTAACTTCGGATTTACTCTCATTGAGTAGGTTTCTTGTTCTCCTCTCGTTTGGGTTACCCCATAAAATCATAGTGGTCCAGTTCACAGTCCAGCTATTCCAACTGACCGTGTGGGTTGCCCTAGTCCAAGCCCTCAATTCCACTCTCGTTGCCTCGAACGATTTAACCTTCACCAAGTTAACTTCTCTTTCCCGACAGCGAGTATGTTGGCATATTCATTTCCGATTTTCCCCGAATGGCCCGGTATCCATATGATACGGATCCTATTGCACAAAAAAATTCAGTAATGGAGAGCCAGTCCAATTAGGTTCTGGACTTAACCCTCTTGACTGATATTGCCCTAATTGCCCTTTGGCTGTCGGTAAATATGTTGGCGTCTACCAGCCCCATGTTCAATTCAATCCAACTCACACATTCCGTAATATCACGGACTTCCGCCTCGAAGCTTGTGTTGTGATCCGGAAGACGGTAGGATATATCGGTTTGTTGGTTCTGAACATAGAACATGCCAGTTTTATTCCCTTTTTCACCCTTAGTAATATTTTCTCCTACCAATTATAAAGAAATGGCTGCATAAAGTGCCATGTCGGCATCAACAGAAAAGAAGGAATGTAAATTCTATAGCAAATGGTGTAACCAAATATAAAATCAAAATTATACATCCTTGTTTTTTTTTTGCAAACTAATAAAAATGATCATGATTACAACGATCAGTTTTTATAACCAATCATATAAAATATATAAATATGAACGACCCACCACAACACCAATATTAATTCGCTCGCTCACTCACTCATTCATTTATTCATTCATCTTGAAACTTGAACTGGTAACGATCATCTTTATCACCACCAAACAGCAGCAGCAGCAGCAGTAAACTGACAACACAACAGCAAAAGTGGCAGCAACATGCTGTACGTACAACTACAAGTACAACAAAACGATTGCAACCAAGCAATTCATTGTATTCAATCAGACAGTCAAAATAATAACATGTGCCTAAAAGCACAGCATAACCAAAAAAAAAATTTTAAAAAGAACAACTTAACAAAACAGTGCAATTCTTGTATAAACAAAAAAAAAAAAAAAATTCAGATTCAACATTTTATTATTTTATATTCGAGTTTTAAAAAACATGTGTATACTTCACTTCACTTCGCTTATCCTTCATCTGTTGCATCTTTTTATTTCCATTCATTCACTTTAAATTCAATCACTTCGATTGTCTTTTCTCCCTCCTTTTTTTTTTTGT
This sequence comes from Pollenia labialis, assembly GCA_949318255.1. Lineage (NCBI taxonomy): Eukaryota > Metazoa > Arthropoda > Insecta > Diptera > Polleniidae > Pollenia > Pollenia labialis. The sequence goes on from OX439141.1 coordinate 114,321,436, forward strand.
TTCATTAAAAGCAATTGAGTTGAGTTTGTTCGGGAGATGCGCTCCCCTTTTCTTGAAATAACCATCAGGGATACATTTTTTTTATTGGTTTTATATGGGGTGCATCATTATCATCGTCATGATGATCATCATCTTTGTTATTATATGCCACTTGAATACGAGTAAAAATAAACATTTAAATATTTATTTTATTATTCTGTTTCATTTCAGATTTTTTAAAACAAGAACACAGTTGCTGATTATCAACAGATGTTTCAATATGATTTTGATTTTGGCAAAATTGAAAATGTAAAAAAATCCATAAACATACAAAAACTAAATAAGCCACCGCAATGAAATTAATTAGTCTTATTTGTGTTCTTGCAGAAATATTTGCCATATTTTGTGTGGTGAAGTCATGACAGCAGTATGAATTTCAGATGATGTAATTTCGAAAATATGGTAAGTTTTTTTATTATTATTTTTTTTCTGATAATATTTGTTTTTTTAATTGAATCTAAAGGATTCAATATTGCATTGAAAATGCAGTGTATATACTAGATAACATCTTTTACTATTCGGATCAATAATATTTCTGCGAATTTCCAATAAAAAAACATTTTTTAAAATCCCAGAAAATTAAGTTTGGGATATTTTTTTCTAAAGTTTCGACCTATATTTGACCTTCTCCGGGAAAATGAAGTTTTGAGAAAAACGCATTTCATCTTATTCTACACTCTTTTAGGTACCAGAATCCACTCTTAAGTCCAAACCCGTTTTTTGACACACTTGGTCCCTTTTCTCGCAGAAGGTCACATATGGATGTTTCTATGACATTAAATGGTAATATGAATAAAAAATATGCACTAAAAATCCAAAATATGCACTACAAATTAAAAAAGTTCATTAAAAAGCGTTTTTCAATTTTAACAAAAGCAAAAATATAAAAAATTCAGTCTATTGTTATTCAAATATCTTTAAAAAATTTGAATAACTAATTAAAATTTTTGTTTGTTTAAATATATGAGTACATTTTTATAAAAAGTAGAACTTTGTCATGTACTTACATGAAGCATGCCAATGCATTTTGAAAAAATTTATTTTCAGATCCCACTTGGATTCGAGATCAGTAGCTCGTTTCTGTATTTCTCGCATCGTAAAATTTTTCACATGAAGTGTGAAACAAAAAATTCCATCGTTTCTCGATTTTCGAGAAAAAAGTGTTTCTGTATTTAAATGCGAAAACAGACAAAACAGATTCAGTTTTAACTGGAATATTTCCAGAATTAAATGTCAAATGAAAGCGAAACGTCAACAAAAGAAATAAATATAATTAAAACAGGGCTGCCAGATTTGACGATTTATCTTCATTTCAACGGTTTTTGCTCCGAAAACGTGCCGATTTGCAGATTTTTTTCTAAAAAGTGACGAAAGCAAAAACAAAATCAACAGTATTTTATAACTTTATTGTAGCTTTCTATAAAAATTCATATCGAATTTTTAAATTTCAAACACTTCATATTTTGTGGCATTGAAAATTTAAAAAGACAATATGAATTTCTGTAGAAAGCAACAACAAATTTATATACATATTTGATATTCTTAGCTTATATGGACACTTTTATGCCAAACACATATTTCGGCAATTTCGATCTCAACTACCAGGTATTCTACTACGTATATTTCAGGTGAAAAAGAAAAAGTAAAGTTAATAGTTATAAGAATAGGTAAATTACACTGGTTTACAGCCAAAAAATACCAAGAACGCCACATGCCTAGATAAGTTAATTGGGACCTCCTGAACACGAAAAACGCTGTAATTTTTTTTTTCTAAGTACCGTTTTTTAGATAACGGTACTTTTGTGTTTTTCGGTGTATGGTCCCACTTTAACCCTTGTGGAGCCCAGCCGAGAAGTCCGATCGAGATAAATGGTACATCGTTGCAAAGGTAATTGAATACCTTTTTTGCCGATATGTCGGAAATTTCTATCTGTTAAGAACTGGCTGAGTTATGGTACCTCAAAATTCAAAATTTGCCTATTTTTTACGTTTTTTTGAAAATTTTTCATTTTTATTTCGTTTTTTTTCTACGTTATAGTAAAGATCTGGAATGTTTTATTTTTTTACCTAATAGTTTATTTAATTACCAACATTTTAAGTGTAATTTGAAAAAAATCGGATAAAAAATAAAGTTTTTATTAAGGATTTTGTGGAACGACAATATTTTCATCTTCATTGCTCACACACTATATTCGGCGTAAATTCAAAAAATTTAAATTAAAATGACGAGCGACTTGAACTATTGCGTTTTTTTTCGGATGCATCTTCGCGAATGAGGAACCAAGAATAGTCCGCCATCATTTGTTCGTCCCACCAGCCTTTGTAACGTCTCTCGATTTCTTCCATTTCTTGGTGAAATCTTTCACCTTGTTCATCACTTTCGGAGCCCAAGTTCGTGGGGAAAATATCCAAATGACTGAATAAGAAGTGTAATTTAGGTGTCATATTTGAACCTTAAGGTTAAAAAGAATAAATTTTAAAATGATAAAGGCCTTTTTGATATACATTTTTTCACTCAACACTTACTGTTGGGTGAAGCCTCCCAAGCTCACTGTTTCCAATAAGATTGTAAACACCAAGTACAAACGATTTCTAAAAGCAGTTTATTGGTTTATATTGAATGTTTTAATTCCTATAAGTAAACACTATTAATTAAAAAAAATAAAGGAACAAATACATATATAAAATACACACTTTTTTAATATGAAAACCGAGCAAGCTTCTTTACAAGTTTAAGGTTGATTTACATTTAAAATTTACTATATCGATCTTGGTTATCTATTTAAGTTACAATTTTGACACAATAAAAAGATGGCTATTAACTTCATTATATTATTTTCCGCGTGGAATTTGCGAGATGTTTATAATTAATTTGACATGTATCTAAACATAAACACACACTTCAAAAATACGGATAAAATTTGTAAGTAAAACAATATTCACAATAGTGGTGAGACAGTGGCGGTTACACTTACCAATGTCATTAAATTTTTGCAGTAATGTATCGATCTTCTCTGCGTAATCAGGACTTCTGTAGTTTCCCAAAAAGTTGTAGTTTGTAAAAAAGTTGCCAAAAGACAGTCTTGCCATGAATTACCTTAAACAAAAATTTCCGAGAGCCACAGCGAGCAAAATTGAAGCTGGTATATTTGATGGACCTCAAATTCGGGCTCTGTACGGTGACCAATCATTTAATGAGTGTTTAGGTCCAGCTCATTTGGAGGCATGGAAAGCATTCCAGGACATCGTTCACAACTTTTTGGGAAACTACAGAAGTCCTGATTACGCAGAGAAGATCGATACATTACTGCAAAAATTTAATGCCATTGGTAAGTGCTGAGTGAAAACATGTATATCAAAAATGCCTTTATCATTTTAAAATTTATTCTTTTTAACCTTAAGGTTCAAATATGACACCTAAATTACACTTCTTATTCAGTCATTTGGATATTTTCCCCACGAACTTGGGCTCCGAAAGTGATGAACAAGGTGAAAGATTTCACCAAGAAATGGAAGAAATCGAGAGACGTTACAAAGGCTGGTGGGACGAACAAATGATGGCGGACTATTCTTGGTTCCTCATTCGCGAAGATGCATCCGAAAAAAAACGCAACAGTTCTAGTCGCTCGTCATTTTAATTTAAATTTTTTGAATTTACGCCGAATATAGTGTGTGAGCAATGAAGATGAAAATATTGTCGTTCCACAAAATCCTTAATAAAAACTTTATTTTTTATCCGATTTTTTTCAAATTACACTTAAAATGTTGGTAATTAAATAAACTATTAGGTAAAAAAATAAAACATTCCAGATCTTTACTATAACGTAGAAAAAAAACGAAATAAAAATGAAAAATTTTCAAAAAAACGTAAAAAATAGGCAAATTTTGAATTTTGAGGTACCATAACTCAGCCAGTTCTTATCAGATAGAAATTTCCGACATATCGACAAAAAAGGTATTCAATTGCCTTTGCAACGATGTACCATTTATCTCGATCGGACTTCTCGGCTGGGCTCCACAAGGGTTTGAGTGGGACCATACACCGAAAAACACAAAAGTACCGTTATCTAAAAAACGGTACTTAGAAAAAAAAATTACAGCGTTTTTCGTGTTCAGGAGGTCCCAATTAACTTATCTAGGCATGTGGCGTTCTTGGTATTTTTCCAAATTTAAAATTTGTAAAGCAGTGTTATAGATTTATGGGTAAAAAGTGGAGGCGTGTTTTTCACTCATATCTCAGCCATTTGTGAACCGATATTTTTAAATTTCAATTATATCCTATTTGGACACATACGATACAAATTTAAAACAACGTCGTCACTATGAATCCTTGGTTTTTCGCAGAAATAAAAACCCTAAATATTTATTTTACTGTTATCTAAGCGGAATTAATTTAAAAATTTTTAATTTCTTGGTATTTGTATATATCTATTTTAAATAAGTTTGTATGTTTATTTTATTAAGCTTGACTTCTTTTTGTTTTTATAAAAATATTTATTTTATTTTTTGTTAAAATTTATTTTTAATATGATATTTTGTCACGCCTTTGTGAGACTTCTTCAGGAGAAAAAACAATTTTAAATTGTTATCGGATCAAAGAAAATAAATAATTTTATAAAAAATAGACCTCAAGCTTAATAAAATATATATAAATTAAAAAAAATTAAGTTCGAACAAAAGACAATTTATATGTACATACATATGCATGTATAAAATACCCATGAACTTTGACTACGTCTTTGTTTGATTTTGTTGTAATAAAAAATCGAACAATATTTGTTTATAATTAATTTTAAATTGTCCGATTTTTTTAAAACAAAAAGACGACCTTTTTATTTTTCTCAAAAAATTAACGATTTTCACGCAAATTTATCTGGCAGCCCTGAATAAAACCAAAACAAGGAAAGGCTTAAAAAAATTAAATAAACAAAATATAACAATGGTGTTTTATTTATTTTCATCATTTAAATTACGCATTCATAATTAAAATGTTTTTTATTTTTTATTTATATTACAAAAATAGTATATAAACATATTTTAAATTTAAAATATCTATATTTTGTTTTTCTCGCACCAATTTCAAATGCGACTTATTTTGACAGTTCTTGTAAGAAACTTTTCGCAAAATATTGTTACAGAAACACTTTTTCTCACATCCTTCCAATAATTGCTGGAAAATTATTAAAATGACAGATAATTCTCGCAACGGAAAGATACAGAAACACTTGTGTGAGAAAAACCATTTTTTGTTTCATTTTGCACTGTTTCTGTCCCGATTCATTGGTTTCATGCGGAAAATTTTACGATGCGAAAAATACAGAAACGGGCTACAGATCAAAAATATTTGAAATGTATTTTATTTTTCAAATCCTTATTTTTTTTTTTGCAAAACGTTTTGTATTTTTTTTAATTTGTTGGGCTTTTCTTCTTCCACATTGTAAATTTTACACTCTGCAATATCAATTTATTTGACATGAGTATTTAAGTGAACTAAATCCCTCCTAATAAGTTATTGTTTCACCAATACATCCGTAATTGGAAAATACAAATGCTAATTGACTTCTGATGTTATTTAAATTTAATACTTCTTTTACTTTTTAAATTGCATAATCATCGGTGTCAACAAGCTCTTCTAACATTCTTAAATTATAATTAAATTAAATTGGTCGTCATCGTTCTTAGACCATCGACAAAAACATGCATTTACATGGAAATCGCATTTCTAATGATAACACTATTTATTTAGCACGATTTGAGGAGCTGAACTTTCTGCACTCAATTTTTTAATTTTTCTTGGATTAAAATGTCTTAAGCATATTTCTTATAATACAAATAATTCCATTATTGTTATCTGATTAAACAAATTTTATTGCACGGTATGGTCACAGTTTTGATCGGAAATCAACCAACCGTAAATCACACATGAAATCCGAAAACATAAATGAAGTTGGGGCGGACATACTTTACATAAACAATCAAACGATATTCCGAAACAAGGCACAGATTGGAACCCACAAGGCAGCCGAAGAAGATCACAAAGATGACAACGGTAAACCGAAACTTAACAATCCCGCCTACGCACATTTAAAAGTAAATCCTTGCGCACGGCCGAAGGCCGGCTATGCACTGAAGCTTCAGCGAGCAAAGCCAGTGTTCGTTATACCATAGAGAAGAAAATACTTGCACCCTGCCGAAGGCCGGCTAATTTAGTAAGCGAAGCCAGTGTTCGTTATAACATAGAGAAGAAAATCCTTGCGAACTATAACGTGAAGCTTTAGTAAGCAAAGCCAGTGTTCGTAATACCATAGAGGAAAAAACCCCTTGTGCATGGCCGAAAGCCCAACCATGCTATCAATCGTACGATATTTAAAACCAAAACGGTATAATTATTCGGATTTTGAAATCGGGATTCTAAATTTGGGATTTTTAGTTTCGGGCATATGAACTCCACCCAAAATTTTTAATGTGTTCTTTTTTGGGGTAAAATTTTATTATAAATTTTGTGGTGATTTTTCATAATGAAGAACTACCCCAAATTTAGGGTCATATTTCATTTTATTTTTAAGGGTTATTTTTCATATTTCCTGGGGCCATATTTCGCAGCGCCAAAATAAATATGTTCGGCTTAACAGGCAGAGTTTTGCTAGAAAGTTTTCGAGGGTTCAGTGTAACAAAGATATTACAAATAAACTTTTGCTCAGTTCTCCACTGATTCCTAGCATAAGAGCAACTTCAAAAAAAGTCATTACGCTTTCCGAAAAAAGCAATTTCTTTAATGCTTCCACCTGTACTTGACTCTTAAGAGAATTCAAACTCGGAAGAGGACTTTAAAGAAACGGAGGAAGAAAAATCATGTCACTCATTATCATCTTAGTGCAAAAGAGAAGTTGTTTAAAACTAAATTAGTTGTTATTATTTTAAATAAAATTTATTTTTATTATTATAAATAAGTTAAAATTACGAATAAATTAATTACTGTGATAAATTAAATATTATGAAAAACATAAAAGTCACATAAATTAAAATGTATATTTTGTGGAAATTAGCAATAAATAAAACAAATTTTGTTTTTGACATGGTCGTTCCGAGGAGTGTGTTTGGAGGGATACCACCCCCTGCCCATAAATGTTCAAAAATGTAATTATTATGGTATTAAGGCGTTAGTAATCTATTTCTTTTAATATTTAAAATAACCACAATTCTAATTTTTGTTAAAAGCTAAGGCACGAGCTCTATGTGTACATTTGTCCTTCAAGTTGTGCTGAAAAAGGTCAACAAGAAAAAGAAAGACAAAATGAAAAAACAAAAAATGTACTTTAGACTTCAAGAAGAATTCTTGACATAAGTACGGAAAAAACAGAAGTTAGGAAAACCATGTAAAATCAATTAAAATGGATAATCATTCAAAGAAGCAAATTTCGATCTACCAAAGGTTAAAATACAATTTGGGTTAAGGATTGACGTCAGCAGTCGTCGATGGCTGCGAGTGTAAGACGGCAAATCCATCTGAGGAGATCGAGTGGTTGCGATCGAAACATGTCATGGTAACCAGCCGCCTGGGTTCGAATCTCAGGTCAGTCAAGAATGAATGATTATCAATAACAATTTTAATTAATTTTCATGTTGTAAAATTCCTTTCTTTATAAAAATAATTTAATGAAAATTAAATTTGATGAACTTAAGCCTGATTAAAAATATTAAAAAATTTGGATTAAAAACCATAAATTGTTCAACAAAATAACCACAATTCTAATTAATTTTTTTTATTTTATGTAACCGCCCACTAAAGGGAGCGGAGACGAAAGGTGTAATTTTGCAATCTCCTGGGTCCAATTTCAGGTTTTTTAACTATCAACGAGGTTAAACGTTGTATTTTCTAAACAAAAGTATAGGAAAATTTTGTATTCCCAAAAATGACTTTGATGGTACGTACATATAGAAAACTTAAAAAAAATTATTTTTCCGAAGTTGGATTAGTTCTTCTAGGGGGAACTTTTTCTTGTTTGGTCCCATTTTAATTATTTTTGAGATTAACTTGCCTAGGACCAAAACACACACTTCTTAATCGATCTGGGAGCACTCAATAACTTTAAAGAAGCAATATAAGCTAAAACAATAAATAATGCCCGCCTAGATTAGCAAAATACTCCTATGTTCTACGTCTACACTGGCATAAAGTAACACATTTTGCATCCACTTCAGTGAACTGAAAAAAATTCTGTAACGGCCATATGCTCCCCACAGGAGTAAACTCAGGCATTATAGATAATATGACCACTTATTGTCAATAATTGATTACATTTTTTTGTATTATTTTTTTCTAAAAAATTTTGGGACGAAGAAAAACAAATTATGCGCTCTTAGGAACGGATAAAGCCCTACAAAATTAGTACTTTTAAGTTCTATTATGAAGATGATGCTGATCTTTTAACACAACCCAAGCATTTGTCATTAACTTTTGAGCCATGCAATTTTTGTAAAATACATTTATCAAAAAGTAATTTCAATTTTTGGGAATACAAAATTTAAATTTCAAAAGATTTTGTTATTCGTGCTAAATTCCCAGTTTTTATTATTGATAAAAACACTTGAAATTTATTGTTGATGGGATAAGCTATTCCTATGCGCATTTCACTGGTTTTTTTTTTTTTTATGATGTTTATTTAAGTTAAATTCATATACTTAAACTACAAATAAACAAATAGTATTTATAAATTATTATTATACACAGTCCCATAGTCGAGCCCTCTAGTATACTTAAGTTATTTAAATTTTTTTTTGGAAATTTTATATACATATGTATATACCCATATAATTTATTGCTTCTATGCAATCAATTAAATTTTATGTAACGAAAAGATATCTTCTACAAAAACATTACTTTTATATTGTATCTAAAAGGGTTAATAATAAGTCAGTGGGTAAAAAGCAAAAAAAAGGGGAGGTCTTTAGGTAAGCCACCAATATTTATTTTTATTTATATTTGGAAGTATGTTTTGATCATCGAAATATATACTTTTGTCAAATCTAGTATTATCAATTGTCAGTTCATTGCAATGAATTGCTTTCGTATTTGCTCTTCTATATATATGGTAAAATATAGGTATGCCTATTTCATTTTGGATATAACCTTTACTATCGAGGTAAACAAATGCCTCAGGTGGTACAAATCCACTTTGCATGGTTTTATGAATATATTCTTCATTGGCATAAAAAGGTGCCATAATTAGATTATTCACGGTGCATTCTGAACTCTTGGCAATATGGTTTCTAATTAAGTGGATAATAAAATTATCAATTCTGCCTATTTTAGCCGTATTATATAATTTTTTGTTTGATATATATTTCATATAACCGCTATTCGATGATCTATAGAGCGATGTGCATGCTCTTAGACATTTCCTTTCAAGAACTCTCATTTTCTCCATGTATGCGGGGGAAATGTTAAACCATATTTGGCAACCGTATGTTAGAATAGGGGTAACTAATGCTTGGTATAAGGTAATTTTAACACTAGTTTTGATGTGTTGTGAATAAAATAGTTTTTTATACATGAAAAATGCATTTCTTGCCTTTACTAACTGTGCATTTATATGGTTATTAAAGTACAAAAATTTATCTAAATTAATTCCCAAATATCTAACTGTTTGTTTATTGGGTATACTTATATTTGAATTTGATTTTATGCCAAATTCTTTCCATTTTGTCTTAATGTTATAGTTACATCTTCCCACAGGAGGGCGAAAAAGAATTGTTTCGCATTTGTTAAGATTGATTTTCATTTTCCAGTCTAAAGCGTATTGTTCAACTGTGTCAAAATGTGATTGCAACTTATGGTTAATTTTTTCTACTGTATTTTCGGCATGGTAAATTATAACATCATCAGCGAATGCAATAATATTATCAATTTTGGTTAACAGATCATACAGATATATATTGAAAAGAATTGGGGAGTTCACAGTACCTTGCTGAAGACCGTTGACTATAACGAATTTTTTTGAACTTACTTGTTCACTATTATAAACTGAGAATGTTTTGTTACTTAACATGTTATAAATAAGTATAACTAAGCATATAGGAAATTCATATTTTAAAAGTTTATAGATTAAAGCTGGTATCCATATTCTATCAAAAGCTTTTTCAAAATCAATCAAACAAGCTCCGGTATACAAGGATTCATTGAGGTTCCAATGAATTTCTGATACAAGAAGGTGCGTTGCATGAATTGTTGAATGATTGTATTTGAACCCGAATTGCCTTTCATTTATTAATTGGTTTCTCTCACAGAATTTTGTTATGAGTTTGTTAACGCAAATTTCAAAAACCTTGCTTATATTTGGTAACAAACTAATGGCCCTTAAGTTTTTGGGGTTAGTTGAATCTCTATCTTTTTTTGGGACGATCACAACTTTTGCTTCTTTCCAGGCTCGCGGGAAGTAGGAGTTATTAAGCATATTATTGAAAAGAGTAACATATTCTAAAATTATTATTTCAGGAATATTTTTTAAAATAATATATGGAATATTATCAATTCCTGAGGAGAGTTTTTTCTTTAGATTTCGGAAAATGTATAACAGTGATTCAAATGTTATGAAATAGTTTTCATTTAAAGAACTCCTTATCTCATTAGCTTTATGATTATCTGAAAATATTTTATAACATGACTGACTAGTCTCATATTCGTCTTTTGTTCCCAAAAAACTGTTGAAACAAGTCTCAACGTCGATATGCACACTATTATGGGCATCAATTTCTTTAAAAGAATGAATTGATTCCAGATAAGCACCAATTGCGTTTAATATTTGTTCTTGATCTCTAATTATAAACTTCTGACTTTCACCGTTTTTTTCTAGGTCAGCGATACTAATTCCTGCATTTCTTAGCAAATATTCTTCACTTTGAGGTATCTCTATGGTATTGGTATGCAAGGGTTGTATTTTTCTGAATTGTTTTTTTGCTTCAAAAAATACGTTAGATAAATCTTTGTTATCAATATTTTGAAGTTTTTCTTGTATATGTTTATTAACAGCAAGGGTAAAGTTTTCACTAATTAACTTTTTTATTAACTTAATTTTGCATTTTAGCAAATTAAGTTCTTGTGGTGTTAGCAAACATTCAAATCTATTATGTTTTTTGATAGCAGTTAGTATTTTGCTTTTTTCTTTTTGCAATTTTTTTATGACTGAATTGGTGAATTTTCCTATTGAGTCTCTATTCTGAATCTTCGGAACTGCTTTTTCAATTGAATGATTAATTATTTTGTTTAATTCAATTAAATAAACATCTATTTCAGAATTGGTAAGATTTCTATTATTGGGTATAGGTTCAGTAGTGCTATGCTTGTCGAATATACAGTTATTAAATTTCCTCCAGTTAGTTTTTTTGTAATTAAATTTGACGTTTGGTATGTCTTTAAATAGAATGATTGGGTTATCATCTTCCTGTCTTAAAACTATAATTTGTATTGCGTTATGGTCGCTATCATAATCTAAATTCTTGAGGCAATTTATTGTATCGTTCTCCCTATGTATTATCAAGCGATAGTCGGCTATGCATATGTCTAAATAAGAACCGCAACGGGGGTACGAAGGAGCGGTTGAGGCATATAAGTTGCATCTATATTGAATTTCATTTACTGATAGCCATTCCTTTAGTATATTGCCTTTTGTGTTATTGGAGGGATTTCCCCAATCAGAGTGTTTGCAATTTAGATCTCCCACCAATATGTAAAAATTATTGGGATTTTGTAGGTTTAGGGATTGAAAAAGTTGAAGTAGCTCTAGTTTTAATTGGTCATTATTATTACCAGAGGGATAATAACACGATATTATAAATATTGCTTTATTTGAAAGAAGCGGTATTTTCAAAATGCACGTTTCTAATACTTTAAAAGAATTTATAATGTTATTGGAAAATGTTTTATATTTAATATCATCTTTTATTAAGATACCTGTTCCACCTCCCCTATTATTGATACGGTCTTTACGTATGACTTGATAACCACTGAAGTTAATCTTATGTCGTTTATTTAATTTAGTCTCATTTAAAAGTACTAAGTCAGGTTTATGTGTATTTATAAAGTCATACAAATCGTATCTTCTGCTTAAACTAATCAAAGAATTAACGTTAATGTGAATAATATTTAAATTTTTAACAATAGTATTATCCATGATGACAGCTTAATTTTCCAACATCGAGAAGATCGAGTCAATTCTCGATGTTTGAATTTGTAGATGCTTCTGTAAGCTTACAATTTGGTTAGATAGATTTTGCATTGAATTTTTAAACTCTTCTAAGGCTATTTGTATAGGGTTAGTATAGTTTACATTTTGTGGATTATTATTTTTTACAGTATCTGCAAAGCTTATATTTTGGTTAACAGTGTATGGTGTATATGCTGTATTTCTTGATCTTCTCTGTTGAAAACTTTGCCTCTTGGCACGAAGCTTTTGCTGAATTTCCTTATATTTCTCGCAACCTTTATACGACGCTGGGTGGCCGTGTTTACCACATAGCACACAGAATACTTTTTCTCTCTCATGATCTTCGTTACTTTTCAGAGCACATTCACCTACACCATGGTTCTCATTACATTTAACACATCTCTTAGCTAAGTAACAATTGGATGCGCTGTGGAAGAAATTTTGACAGTTTCTACACTGAGTGATTTCTGGTTTTCTCAGAGGTTCCCAACGTACACAACGATGTTGCAACCCTTTAATAGCGTGAAGTTCATTAGGATTGCTGTCAGCACTAATTTGTACTAAATAAATTGGTAAAGAGTAATTTTCTTTAATTGATTTTTTAGTTTTAAAATCGCTCACTTTAACGAATTTTAAGTTTTCATTTTGGAATTTACACAGTTCTGCAAGTATTTCGTTATTGTCAATATTAGGACTAAGACCTTTTAACATGTAAGTTTTTGTTTTTATGTTCTTTGGAGTAAAGGTAAAAAATTTGGATTTAGTTTTTTGTAAATAAACTTTTACTCTATTATAATCATCAGTTGTTGACAAATAGAGAGAGATTTTTTTGTTATAAAATTCTCTTATTTTAAAGTCTTTAATATTTATACCCTTTTTTATAAAATTTATGAGTTCATTAGAATTCACGTCAAAAATATTGATCGGTGGAATTTTTTTGTTTTTGTTTGTTGTTTTTTCACAGTTATCAGAATTTGGTTGATTTGTAATATCTCAGCATAGCCAACAAACATTATCAATAAAAAAAATTATAAAAAAGTAATTTCAATTTTTGGGAATACAAAATTAAAATTTTCAAAAGATTTTGTTATTCGTGCTTAATTCCGAGTTTTTATTATTGATAAAAACACTTGAAATTTATTGTTGATGGGATAAGCTATTCCTATGCGCATTTCACTGGTGGCTTAGGCCAGATCATCAGGAAATTTCATCCATAAAGATTTTAGAAAAACTAAAGATATTAAACCAAGTAAAAATGTTAAACGTATAAGACTTATAGCAACAGTTCTACTTGTAATAATATCAAAGCTTAAACAAAACAACATCAACAATAAACAGTGCGTTCATCTCGTTTTACATTCCCCGCATTTATTTAAATCTACATTAAGTTAATTCTCATATAAACTTAAATCGTACTTAAATACAGATTGATTTTCTGAGTTTTATTTGAAAAGTCTTATTGAAATAAAATTAAAGTATGGTAGCACTACTAAATACAAAATAAAATTTAAAAAAAGGGTATTTATTTACAAGGTGGTCTGAAAAAACAGCTGACTGTTCATGCTTTGCCTGTTGTTGTTGTTTTATTGTTGTGATATTGAGGCCACCTTGCTAACTTATTACAATGGAATTGTAACTAAGTTTAATTTAAATGTACCACATCAAGTTTCATTTAATTGTTTAGTGAAGAAGAGAATTTTGTATTTCAAACGATTTTTTTTTTTTTTAATTTGTTTATTAGCCAGTAAAAAAAAGATATTAAAACTAAAATAAACACGAGTTAACAATAATATTTTATATACGTATATACAATGTCTCTAATCGAGCGCTCTAGTATTTTTAATATTATTATAATTTGGTTTTAAACGTCCGTCCAAGATGGAATGGAAAAATCTTCCAAACTGATTGGAAGTGAGTGTGAATTTTGAGGATAATGGCGGTTGATATTGATATTACTGTTGAATTGAGAAAAATCGAGGTTACTCATCGTTTGTTTGAATTTGTCTGTCCAAGATAGACTGAAAAAGTCTTCCGCTAATCGGTCTGGATGTGAGAAGAGGTGTTGTAAAGCAAAAACCTAACTGTTGACAGGTCTCTTTGCGGGACTTTTGAGGGCGATGGCGGCAGATATTTCGTAACGACTGATATAATTAACGTTCTTTAAAATTCTAGGCATTCATAAAGTCCGTCCAAGACGTGTGCTTAATTGGGGTTTTTAAAAAAGTTTGAATAATTTAAATTGACATAAAACTTTCATTGAAGTAACCATTTCCTCAACAGAAAATATTGCAGCTTGAAATTCTTAAAGTTCACTTTTAAAGTTACCATGAGAACAAACCAGCTATTAGCTTATTAGATGGTAAAAACCACAAACCCTTTATCTGTCAGATAACATTCTAAACATAACTATTTGTAAGTTGTTGAAATGGCCCTTATAGTTTTAAAAATAATTTAGCTACAAGTGTTTTTTTTACCGTTTTTTACCTTGATTTATTTTATATGTATTCGGTTATAAAGGTCCAATTTTTAAAAAAAAAAAAACATCCTCTTATTTCCTAGGAATTCAGATGTAACACGCAAAATGGGTTTTTTGCAATATCTCAATCTGTCTTCTCGTGAAGAATAATTATAAAGAAGGAATTTGGTATGAGTTTGAAAAATGGCTTCATTTTGACCAAAATATATTTATTTTTAATATTACTAAAATATTTTTTAAAAAAAAATTTAAATCTCTTTTAGAGTATTAATAAAAACTGTAAATAACCCGAGGTGGCCGAAATTGATATCCTGTATCTGACTGTCTTAAAGCCTATGCCTTCCCAATATAAAATTGAGCTTCAAACGAAGCAGGTGTGTAAGGGAGAAATGTAAGAGTTTTTATGGTGAGTTCCCACTTTGAAGCAATACATTTTTAACACAAGCAGTACTTTATTCAACGCATATAAAAACTGGTGAACGTAGCGTTTAGTTTTTTTTACAGTTATTTTTTAGTATTCTCCTTTACAAACCTGCTTCGTAGTAAGGCAATACTGTAGCACTTGAAATGTTTTTTTTATAAAACTTGCTTAGACTTCAAAGTTTTCCTTGGGATTCACTTACTTCGTTCACTTACTTTACTGCATCCCTGTATGTCTTATTGCGTAGCGCATAATTGTGCGCTTATTTTTTTAAATGTACCATTAGTGCTTCGCAAAATGATAAAATTTTTTATTGGGTAGCTTAGGAGATTCAGATGTATAACCACGTTTTTGCAATTGTCCCCACTGTGCGTTCCTCGCAATTCTAAGCTTTTATGCACGTCCGCCTCAGATGGATCGGACAAATCTTCCGATTGTTGGTCTGAATGTGAGTAGGGGTAAAGCTGGATTTCGAAAGCTTGCGTTCTATGCGTTTGATACTTTCTTGGTCTTTTTTAGACGCATGCGACTCATTCTAGACGCATGTGACGTATGCAAATGTTGATAGTAATCCTTTTTTTTGCGTTAGTTGCGTATATGCATTCTACCTGCGTGCTTGTCTATACAATTTTATACTGATATCTGGATATGGCCAACGATAGATGGAAGAAACAGAATGGCTGCAGGGCTACCAAAGTAACGTGGCCCACATACGACATTAGTGGCTCTGAGCGACTGTTTAACTTCAACCGCAGGGACATTTCGAAACTGGTATACGTGCATACTGGTCACTGGACGAGCGGTAAGCATGCTCTGATAGCTCTCCCTTTTAATTAATACTGCCGCAGCTACAGAGAACCTGGAACTAGGGAGACAGTATTTCATCTCCTATGTGATTGCGACATGGATTATTTGGATATTACCTTCCACAAGGACTCTCTGAGATATCGCGGGAGAAACTAGTCGACTTTGTGAACTTTCTCAACTTTCTAGCCACCTCAGGATTGCTCAAGTGTTTCGGTTAATCCTGGGTTTCTACTCTTGACAAGTTGTATTGTGTCAAAACGGAGTCACAGTTAACTCTACACAGAAAAAACTTTTCAATATTTTTCACTAATTAAAGCATTAATCAAAAATAAAATCAGTTTTAATTAAAAATTTAATCAAGTGAATTAAACGGTTAATCAAGTAAATTAAACGTTTAATTGATACTATTAATTTGTTTACTGGTGCAAATTTAATTAAGTTTTTAATTAATATCACAAATTTTTTAATTGAAAACTATTTTTATTTTTTTCTGTGTACTTGTAACAAGCCTAGTTTTTGAGCGTGCTACCACGTTAACCAACCAAAGCATGTCGTTAATTCTCATGAATTTTAAGGGCAATAATGAGATGCGGACAGATTGCTAGAGTCAAAACTTTGTTTGACTGTCAATATTACCAATCAAGTAGAAAACTACTTAACATTTAAGGGTGTTCGTTTTAGATAGACATCACCAGGGACACCATAAATATGCGATTGCATGTTTTTCCTTGAAGTCGCAAACAATATATTTATTTATTTAAGAGCCTTTTATGAATTTTGGCATCGAATTGTTAAAGCATATTTTTGCATATTTTAGCATTTGAAGCATTTTTGTGCATAATTTAGTTAAACGAGCATCAGTTTATAACGCACCTTTTGCCTTTTTAAGGCATATTTTTATATATGTTGAATTTTTTTAGATGACTACGCAGTAAATATTAACATTTTTCTGTTTTAAATATCTATCTGTATACCCCACGTGTTGCTTAAATTTCGCCATCTACATTTAATTTTTACTCTGAAAGGTTGTCTTAAATCATATAAATCCATACATATTATTTAGTATGCCGATCGACCGGAAATCACTTTTTAAAGTGATCTCATGATGCCCATCCGTCCGTCTGGATGGTTTTCTGTCCATGTTTACCTTGAGCGCAAAGTACCAGATCCAATTTTGTAGATAATTCGATTGAATATGGACGAAATCTATGTTAATGGTGAGAATCGGTCTATAATTTCACATATTCCCCATAAAAACTTCTTTCCAAATTAGACTCTTTGTGTCCGTAAACCATCTAATTATGTTGGTAGTTAATTTAAATTCGCCCCTAAAATATTTTATTGCAAATTAAATTATTTTCAAATCTGTTCACATTTGCTTAAAGCTTCATAGCTTTAACTTTCTTTTAAATGTTAACATTAATAACTAATTTAGCGATAATATTTAAAGGTTTTATTTAAATTTTTTTTATTAAATTATTGAATATTTTGTCTTCAAATGAGCAATTTTTGATTTTTTTTGGGGCATATTTTTAACAATTTCCAGAGCACATTTTCCAGTTTTTACTGCATATTTAATACTCATAAAAAAGTTTTTAGATCATATTTCTGGTTTCCCTGGACATCACAATATTAATAAATTGTTTCGAGAATTAACGATTTCTTTTAGGTTAAAATTGTATCCCTTCTGAAAAATGGCATATACTCCGGACTTACCCATTAATGCATAAATCCTGATCATTCCTAGGGGTTTTAGAGAAATATTCTTGTTGTTCTAAAGTTGTATGTTTCCAACCATGACAGAGACCTAATAAATTCTTTTAAAATTTAACCTGTTTATCTCTTCCCTACTTTTTTTTACCGGTCACAATTTGAATTTTCTCTGACATTGTATTTTAAATTCAACTGTGTTATTGAATTTTTATCTAAAGTAAACTTTAAAAACAGTTTCTCCTCAATTCAACAAACAATTTAAATAAGTTTTACGTTTCATTCAAAAATTACAAACACTTGACAGTCACAATAATAATGATCCGGCCATCGTAAAATCGTTCAGAATTTTATGATCAAACTAAAGAAAATGTGTTATAATGCGTTTTTTCATGACGATAAAGGCGTTTAGGGCATAATTTTGGTTACCTCATAAATAAATTCAATTAAGAAGATATCGACCGGGATCGGCAAAATGTTTTTGTTCTTTTCTTTCCTTGATGCTATTAATGATTTTGACCCAAATTCAATTTATTTTTAATAAAGCAAAAAAAAAAAAGAAAGAAAACTATATGTCCTCAGCATAAAACGCATAAACATAAATGTTATCAACACTAAAATAATCGTAATCAAAAAGAATATAAAGTGTTGCAAAAGATTGAGCAGAAGGAACAAAAGAGACAGTTAAGCAGTCTTGGCGAACTTTTGTATTCGGCCATGTTGTTGTTTTTCGCTTTTAACTTTAGCATATATTTTTGTTGTTATTATAACGATCGTCATCGACGTCGTCATACTTATGTTAAGTATTAATTAAATTTTGGGTCTAACTTTTTAAGGCAACAAAAATCAAGTTTTTATAGATCCTTTTAAATTATTTTTATTTTGTTTTGGCCCATATAAACACCTGCCCCAAAAAAGCGTTTAATATTAATTTTTAACAGAATTAAATGATGTGGCATATTGCAGTAGGAGATCCTTTGTTTCAGGAAACAATTTCAACGCAAATGAAACGTTTCATTAATATTAAAATAAAAAAAATAAAGAGAAAATAATCAAAAAAAAAAAAAAAAAAAAATTTCTTTGCTTTTAGCAGGCGAGCGCAAATTTTTGAGAAGATTGTGGCAGACGACAAAAGACAAAAAGAAAAAAAGGCAGCTGTTGATTGGGTTGTCGTCTTTGATAAAGTGGGCCATAATATTGTCTTTTAATGTTAAAATATGGTTATGTTGTTGTTTGTATTGTTCTTTTCATTACAACATTATCTAAATGGTTTATTGTATTCTTTCGAAAACATTTTGTTTAACAAGCGCTATTAAATATTTAGTTTATTATTTGTCCAAAAATGTGTGAATATAATAAAAAAAAAAAGTTGAATTCGTAACTTAAACGTTACACTGTGTTAACACATTAAAAACAGAGGACCGATATTTTAATGTTTTCAAACTAAACAGCGACAATTAATTGACAGATCTACATTAATTTTAAAAATTAAACTTTTGCGCCAAACAAAGTTTAATAAGGTATTCGCATAGGGAGAGCATGAATTTAAAATTGTCAAAATTTGTTTTTGTTTCGTATGTATGAGCAAAAATAAGTACATTAGGCAGGCATAAACCTTTTTATAATTTTTGAAAGTAGAAAAAAACCGAGTGGCATATTCGATTAATTTATAAACAAGTTAACGTGGTATTTTCGGATGTGCCGAATCTTTGATACCGTCCATCGTCAGCTAGAATATTTCCGGCCTACGGTAAATTATAGACCGATCTTCACGAATATTTTAAGTATGATTTCTTGTCATTTAGAACGAATTTGTGCAAAATATGTATATCATTATGTGCACTCCGCCACTCTTTATGCTAGTTTTTTTTTAAAAAAATTATCAATTTTTTGGGGTGTTAACGGATGTTTACTATTTTCTATCTATGTATATAAAAATTTATGTATGTACACGGAGGGAAAAATCCGGTATTGAAGTACCAAAATTGACACCATTCGTTGTCAAAAGTGAGCCAACTACGTTTGTGTTCAATTTAATAACAGATGGTGTCAATATTTTTAACCACCACTTTGTGATTTTGTCACCTTTTGGTCTCATTCTGTCAACAAAATGTTAATATATTATTTCCATAATGGTGTCATTTCGACAACATGCTGTTATCATTTTTGACAACACACCGTTGGTATATTAAATACATTCGGTTGTCATTTCGATAACACATTGTTCTGTGTATAGTAATAAATAACCCATTCTGAACACAATCAATAAAAATATATGATGCATTTTTATTAATTTATTTCAAATTTTTAAAATAAAAATTAAAATAATTCACCTGTTTAATTTTAACAAAATGTACAATACAAATTTTAAAAATACAGGAACTTCATTGTTAAATATAAGATTTAATATAATTTTTTTCAATTGTTAGGCCTCTTCATCGTCATTAATCTTTTGCACTTGCATTGTTCGTACATCATTTATATTTTTTTCAAGGTTCTCCTTGAAAACATAATGCTTTCTTCACTGTTTATAATGTTTTTTTTTACTTTAAAGTTTTATAATTTAATTTCTACAACCGCTGAACCGATTTTTATGAAACTTTTACAGTATATTACTGATGGTATGCAAGGACCTGTAGGTTATAGATATTTTGTAAATTTAATGTGGGAGTAACATCGCCCATAAAGCTTCCAAATTTGGTACAATTTGGGCGGGATTGGATAAGTGGGCGTGGCACAAAATAGATTTATTTATATCTTAAGAACGATCAAAGAATAATTTTCCAAATTTGCTACACATAGCTTGGTTATCAATACACAACCTCTCCAAAGAAATGACCGGGATTAGAAAAGTAGGCGTGGCACCTCCCACACACAGACATTATAGATTTATGTGTATCTGGAGAACGGTAAGAGTAGGGTTGCCAGACGGCCTAGATTGTCTAGTTTTATTTTTGGGTATTGACCAGGTACCAGCTAAAAGTGCTATTTATTCAGTAAAAATACTTTATTTAATTTTGAAAAATTATATATAATTAAATTATTATTTCGTATAGAACAAAATACTATACATACTTAGAAAAAATTGCAAGGAAAACATTTCTTTTTTGCAAACAGACATTCCAATTAATAAGATACGGTCCAGCTTTTCAAAAATGCGATACAAATAACGTACAAAATTTATAAAAATTAATCTTGCTTGCTAGTCATGCCAACTCATAACACTTTTTGTGCATGTTCTTAAGGTATTTCGAATAATCTTTACTCTCAAGAGTCCATTCCTATGACCGAATAAAGGCAACAATTTTAATAAGACTAAATTTTGATGAAAGTTGCAAAATGTTTCGAACATTAGTGCTTACAACTGAAGTAATAGAGTTATTAAATTCTCCAAATAACAATACAAAAAAAAAAAATATTTACGTGGCTAAACAAATATGTAGTTATCAGCCATGTTCTGGAAATCTAATTCGAGTGAAATCAAAATCGAACAAACTTTGAAAACGATCCAGTGCTTACAGTTCATTAAATAATTTTGTTTTATATACTTCATACTATGAGTACAGCTTATCTTCATTAGAACTTATCTTAAAATAAAAAAAACTACAGTAATTTAAACAAATATTTAACTGAAAATCTCCATTAATTTCAATTTCCATAACATGACTGTTTATGTACTTTTTTATTTGATTTAAAGTCGAATTCATGTATACGGTGGCAGCAATACAAAAACCACGGCTCGAAATGTCAACTATTTATAAATAAAACATTATGAAACCAAAACAAATTAGTTCGAACTGTCAAAGTCAGCAGGCTTTTCGATGCCACTTGTAGTGAATTCGCCCTGATAATAATTTTGTAATATGATATAAGATTGAATTCGAAGTGTAACGCATGCTTTTAAAATTCTTTTTATTGCAAATTAAAATCTGAAGTAAAATTTAACTTTTTCTTATAGTTAAGTGCCTTTTCAAATTGTCCAGTTATTTTTTCAAAATCCAGTTGAATGTTTTATTATTGTCCAGTTGTTGGTATTTTGGTATCTGGCAACGCTAGGCAAGAACCAAGGATTCCAAATTAGGTAAATACATCTTCGTTATCAATATACAGCATCCGCCAAAGTGTGGGCGGGATTGGAAAAGTGGAAGTGGTAGCTCCCGTACAAAAAGATTGTAGATATATATCTTTATATGTGGATAACGGCAAGAGATAAAGTTTCCAAATTAGGTACAAGCACCTTGGTACACTCAAAAGAAAAATCAATCCATGCGCACTCAAATCAATCCGAAGCGGTATTAATAGTACGATGAAAGATTGATTCAAGTACGGGTTTTCAATCGCAAAATGCTTAAATTATCCATATTTAATCCTGATTAGTATTATAAAGTTGATTTTATCCTGAATTCGTGCTTGCAAAAAACCAAAAAGGAAATTAGAAAGAAAAAGTTATCATGATTGATTTTCTTACCCGTATTACACCTTACAGAATTATAAAACACCAACATCATGCCCGATATGGTTTGTACTTTAGAAATCTTATGTACATTTTTAACCAAAAATATTAACTAAATGAGAAGCAAGAGTTCAAATTTACTTTTTAACCCTGCGTGGTGCACATGAGTCTGGCCAGACCTTTCTTCAATGTGTAAAGAAAATCAAAACATGCGCAAGCCGGAGGGTTAAACACAACGAAAAATTTAATTTTTTTTTACTTGATTGAAGAATTTTATACTTATTTCAAGAAATTCCGGGATTGATTTTCGAAAGTAATCCCATTTAGGATTGTTTGGAGTACGTTTTAGTGTTATTCATACTTGAATTTTTTAATACGACTCGTACCTAAAGTAATCATAAAAAACTTGATTTATCCCAAGAGTTTTTCTTTCTGTGCAGGCAATACACAACATTTGACAAGAATTGGGGGTTAAAGATGTGGGCGTGGCATAACATAGTTTTAATTAAGAAAAAAAAATGCCCAAACTTGGACACATAGCTGGGTTATCGGTACGCAACATCTGTCAAAAAAAAGGTGGGAGTGGATGAATGGGCGTGGTTCCTCACAAACCAAGGCAAAATATATATCTGTATATCTAGAGAACGGTTATAGCTAAAGTTTCCAAAGTTGGTACAAATAGCTTGGTGATCAATAGGCAACATCAGTCAAAAAGAGAGCGTGATTAGATAAGTGGGCGTGGCATAAAATATAATCCCGTATATTTGAAGGACTTTTATTGTAAAACTGTCCAAATTTGGTGCAATTAGAATGGTTATCAATATCCAAAAATCATCTGTAAGAAATTTGCGGGATTAAAAAAGTGGGCGAGTATAAAACTAGATTTCCGTAAATCTAGAGAACGGCTTTCTGTGCAACTGGTGAATTTTAACAGTAAAACTATTTAAACTTGGTAGAAATAACTTCATAAAAACTGACGAGATCTGTATTAAAACAAAATTACATATTATATGTACAAATGTTTAAAAAAAGCAGTGTTCGAAAATAAACACTAAATATCGCTTCTTAGTGTTCGGTTCGGTAGATTTGTGGAAAACACAAACGCTAATTGTGTTTGTTTAAAGAATCATTAAAAAATAACGTTTCCCTGTTAGTCACACAAAAATAATACTGTTGCTATCAGACTCAACAAAAGGTAAGAACATTTAATTCCGTTCGGTTTTTTTTTAAATCCACAAACTTCATTGTGTTCGCTTCGGTTCATTAATGTTCGTCCCTTCTGGCTGGTTAAAAAAACCAAACATTTTTTACAAAAATAAAATACACATACGAAAAAAACAAAAAGCCAGCAAAATAATTTTACACAAACAAAACATATACACAATACACACACCAGCTATTCGTGCTGCGGTCGTTGCTTTTGTTAATTTCTTTATCAATGTAAAAAAAGAAACATTATAGAACATTAAAATATAATGTTTGGCTACAGTATCACTACAATTGTTCTGTTTTTTTACGAAGAACAGAACTATATATAATTT
Source organism: Pollenia labialis (assembly GCA_949318255.1). NCBI lineage: Eukaryota > Metazoa > Arthropoda > Insecta > Diptera > Polleniidae > Pollenia > Pollenia labialis. The sequence goes on from OX439141.1 coordinate 114,345,086, forward strand.
TCGGCTCTTTCTTAAAAATAGTTACGAACGGTATTAGGGTTGTGTTCGTCCATACAATCACTAAAGAAATAGATCGTTCTTGGTTGTGTGAGCCAAACGCTAAATAATGTACTGTTTATTTTCGAACACTGATTAAAACAATTTTTTACTAAGTTTGATATGGAAAAAAATATGAAGAAGTGACAAAATACAAAATAGGATTAGCATTCTAGAGCAATTCTGGCACTTTTCTATTTTACACTCATTTCGGAATATCGTTTGCAATTGAAACGTTTATTTCGAAAAGGGCTCAGCCAATGAATTTTAATGGCTTTTAGTATAATTTCAGTTAATTTTGCCTCTATATGACGAAACATTAACATAATCGCCGTTCTTAATGTATTCCGAAATATTTTATATGCGAATGTTGAGGTTTTATTTGAATATTAATAGAAGGGCATCATGATTCTTGACGCAAGGTGAATGTTTTATGTAAGCATTTTTGCTCATTTACCATTATCCTTCATTATTTTAACCATAATTCTAGTTAAAGTATATGATCCTGTGGCGGCTTTCGTGCATGCTAACAAAGGCTATTTTGTCTGCGAATGTTGAAGTATGGGTGTAGTTGTTTAATGGAGTCTTCGCAGTTTATTTTAGTTATAAAAGAGGGCCTGGGATGCTACCTTAAGGGACTCGAACGCCAATTGGCTAAGGAAATTTAAAAAATATTAAAAATTTTAAATTTTTACAAGTTCAAGTAATCTATATAAGTAATCATTTTGGTAATACTTAGGTGCAAAATCAACAAATTGTTTGCTTGATTCTATGAATTTGTTGATTTGATTAGAGACAATTTTAAATTTTTTCTTTGTTAAGACATACAAAATATTTTACTTCAGTTGATCACAAATAGGCTCCGGTTAAGCATTAAAAATTATGTCGGTCAATTGACCCCCACTACTGGCTCGGCAGCCTCCCAATCTTTTAACAAAATTCTCAATCAAGTTTTTCAAAAAACTATTGTCAATGGTAAATAACTGCTCAATAATCCTGTAATGTAACTGTCATACGAAAAGCATTTGAAGAGAAAAAAATACTGCACTCTTCATCGTGTTTTTTTCATATTTTTATCCCCCGAAACTCTACACTTGTCTGCAGTAGACCAACGTCTCTGGTGGGAATCGAAGCCTTAAACCCCAGTACTGATAGACTTCCTCACTACTAACAAGCCTTTGATAATGTCTGGCATGATGGCTTATTACATAAATTGAAGCTTAACTGGCCAGCAAAGAAGGAAAGCTACTTATACGGTCGAACATTTATTTTACATGATATTTTAATTTTAATTAAAAAAATTATCAAAAAACTTTGCCGTTCAAACAATGTGTTAATTGTTTTAATTAAATAAAGCTCAGGTTTTGACAATTCCCAACAACAATTCTACAAGTTTTAATTATTTTATTTTAAACGAAACAAATCACTTAAGATTTTTTGTTAGTTAATTATTATTTTAATTCAAAATTTATTTTAAAACAGCTAAAATTTTCATTAAACCCAAATTATATTTTTAATATTCTTTCAACAAAAAAATAATTGTTTCAATTATCACATTAATTAAATTGAAATACTTTTTAAGCAATCTTTTAATTAATAAAAACCACTGATAATATTTTTTATTACACAAAAAATTATACCTGATTATTTGGACACCCTTTATAGTTTGACTTTGACTGCAAAGTCCAATGATGTTTTGCAATTCAGCCAAAATAAATTTCAACTACTATTAAAAAAATATTGTACAAATAAAATAAGTTCTTCAAACAACCACGAAAATGCAAGACACTGCCTTAAGGCGCTCTATATACTTTTACTCCAATAAAAAAACTTACTTCAGATTCGTGTTTTTTACCCTAAAATAATTTTGATATGATTTTTTGAAGCCAAACAAAAAATGTGCCATTATAGGGTTAAAAGAATAAGTCGCTCAAAGGCATAAAGTTCTAGTTTAAAATGGATATCATCCATATACAGACTATAATTGTTCGACCTTTGCCCAAATAAATGTTTGATGTAAAACTGCTCTTAATAGCAGCTAATTATGAAACATATTTTTTCGGTTCTTCCTAAAAAGAACTAAGAGAGGAAAAAACCGCTGCTTCCTTGACCAGAGTGTTGGTTACATGATGTGACACATGTTGGGTGCTTAAATTTATGGCTTATAATTGTGGTTTTTTAAATGCGTGATAAATATTTATTTTCATTTGGCTGTGTTTCGGTTCTCACTTGCATTTTGTGTAACCAACATGTTAAAATGCAAGCAATATTAACTGGAATTAATAATTTAGCAATTGTTTTATGAGTTTCTTTATTTTTTTTTGTGGTATCGTCAACTTTTGTTTTCTCAAAAACACCTTAAATTTATTAAGGAAAATTATGTGGCACAACCGTAATGATTTGCCAGTTTCCAACATGATACCTTTCAGTGCATAATCTTCGATCATTACCAACTTATCACCGTTTAAAAACTATATGCCCATTAAATATGTAGCCAGCCAGCAGCCAGCCAACGTTTCTGCGAATTTATGCGATTTTCAACTTGGCGCTTCGGTTAATGTTTTCTTTTCTTTGGATAGGGGCACCTTTTAAATTTAATGATTTATGCTTTTTGTAGTATCAGTTTGCTTCTCAATTTGGTTGCTTGTTAAATAAAAAAGCTCATTATGAAGCTTTATGGGGTCGAGAAATAAAATTACAAATACTTTCAGTGCAATTTCGTCCACGGAAGATTAATTTATGGGTTTGTAATTATCAATAGACAGACATCTGTTTATTGTTTAATGTGATAATTTAGTTGTGTAATTATTTTTTTGTACCTTTTTTTTGTTCGGAAGTTTTTTTTTTATTAAGTGCTTAAAGTGTGAAATGAGCAATTATTTATGTTTTGTTGATTATTAATTTTATTGAAGACCCGAGGAAATAGTTGGCCACGGCATTGGAGCAAGTTTTATGGATTTTAAAACGCACAAATTATTAATTTAATCTTAAATAATTTTTAAACTTTGAGGGTCTTCCGTTTTAAAATATGCATTTAAAATCTTTCGTATGGTCTAATTTTCAAACGATTTTTGAATAGTGCTTAATGAATTAACGAAATTTGCATATAAAGCACATAACAAGTCTCTGCTTATTGCTTAACTTTATTCCCAACATAGATAAGCAAGCATATAATTTATATGAAGATTATTAAATATTTTCATTATTTGAGGTGCTAAAGATTAAGAGCAAGTATGGCCACAAAAGCTGGTCAAAAACTTTGTAAATTAAATTGTTATTATTAGTTTCTTGTTTTTTTTTTAATGATTTGGGGATTAAGCCAATCTTAATCTCGAGTCTGGATTCTTAGGAATAATTGTTTACTTCTTTGTTACTAAAACATGACCACAAAACAACTTAAAACTTAAAAGGATCGTCTATGGTTTTGGCTACAATTAAACCTTTCTGCAGACGATAGCAGCATTAATAAAAAAAAAATTACAGATGTTTTGTAATTACAAATGTGTTTACATTTGCACTTGTAATAAGAATCTACTGACAGAGCAATTAACAGATATCAATAAGATACTTTTAGAACCCTCTAACAAAACTGATTGATACTCAATGCAAAAACGAATTCGGATTATTCACTTATTGCCAGAAAGTTAGAATTAAATCTTAAACCTCAATCTCAACTTTTACCTTCCCGCAAGTTGTGTATAAACGGTCACTACGTGGTCTGCTCAGGATTTGTGGCAACGAACAGTCTACACACAAAAAAAAAAATCAAGTTAAAAACGTCGAAAACAAGGTTGATTTAAAAATTTTCGGTGGTGATTTTGCTTCATACGTTTTTCATGTTAATTCAACCTGATTTTATAATTACTTGCGAACAATATTTTTTTCTTTTAAAATAACTACAGTACAGTTAGAGCAAAATGTCATTTATATTGAAATAACAATCCGAATCACGTCGAATGAAAGTTATTTCAAGTTGAAACAACGTGAATTTCATGTAGAAACTAATTGGTTTGAGTGTGAAGAAGCTTCAGAGACAACACATTATTTAAGAATAATTCAACACACTTACCCCTGTAACACATGCTTCACTTATTTTGTATTCTCCTTTGTCAACAGAAGCATCAGCAGAATCGCCCGATATGGTTTTCGTCATCATTCTACTTTAAAACTTGATGTACTATTTAACTAAATAATTTGAATTAAAAGAATACGGGAATTGTAGTATGAATTTTAATGTAACAAGATCAACTTTTGATTTTAATATAAAACAGGTTTTTATGGATTCAATATTGAATCCATATTTATTTATATTTTAATATTTTTTTTATTTATTTTAACAGTGAATAATACTAAATCAGCGTGATTAAAGATTATTTTAATATTTTTCATTTAAAATGAATATGAAATAATGATAAATTTAAATAAAGGGCATACGTTTGCAGAAATTTACTATGATTCTCAATCAACATTTTTCCATGTTAATTTTACATTGGTATTTTTTTCTGTGTGTAGGGTCTTAATGGTACTAGATGGTTTTCTGGTCAATCAATCTATTGAAGGCCGTCCAATAAAAGTTCTATTTATTAATCGCACCTCAAAGGCTGATTGAAAATCTAATCTAGAATTAAATAAACACTCCGAAGACAAAATATTGTTAGTCAATTTAAATGGTTGTTTTCTATCGAACGCTGAGTCAAATCCTTTTTTACAAATCAGTTAATAACGCAAAAGTATGTACACTAGACCGACTCACCTTATATGGACGAGAAAAACGTTGAAGTTGTACCCCCTGGAAATTAACTTCCCTAAAAAATTTTGGTCATGAACGGGTTATTTTAAAAGTAACTTAATTCATTATATACGATCTTTTAAAAAATAAAGATAGTCAGTTAAGGGTTAGGTAGGAAGGCAGGTAGGTAGGTAGGTAGAAAGGTTGGTGTAAAGTCTCCTTCACACCCTCACCCAGAGACCAATATGGTCCATTGTGACGCATTATTTAGAAGTAGATATGTAGAGATGGAAAGTAGATGAAATAAAGAGCATGAGCATAAGACAGATAAAAAAGATAGATAGGAAAAGAAAGTTTCGACCAAATCCGAGGAAAATCCTACTCAACAAAATTTGCACTACGTGTCGCCAACACCTAGTCTCCTGTCGCGCAGCCAGGCCAACCCCATTACGAATCCTATGTGCTCAACTGTCTCCAACTCCTCCGAGTCCTTACACAACCTGCTCGGTTCCTCCAGGCCCGATTGGTCGCGCCTAGAATCAAGTCCCTGGTCCTTCCTAAAAAGAAGCCTATTGGAGGCCTAACCGCCTCCATACAGTTAGGATCCTCTATCTCTGAGCTCTGTCTCGCTAACTCATCAGCCATCTCATTGCCGCCTATGCCGCAGTGACCCGGCACCCAGCACAAGTTTAACATATAATCCCCTAAGACTTCCTCAAGAGCCATCCTATGATCACCGACTAGCTTGGAGTTCACATAACATACCCTTACGGCCCTAAGAGCTGCATTGCTGTCCACATATATAGTGACCTGCGAGCCCCTATCAATGTTGTCCCTCATCAGTTCCACGGCTCTCAAGACCCCCAGAACCTCCGCCCGAATAAAACTGCAGTCGTCAGGAAGCATATATGCCATTCTAATGTCCAGATCCTCAATGTAGACCTCCGCACGCCTTCCCCTCATCTTCAAGCCATCAGTGAGATATCAAATCAACTAGAAGTTAAGGGTAAATTTTTGACTTAAATCTCAAGCGGTGGTCAACACCTCTCTAACGACGTACTGAAAATGAAAATCAGACAAAAAATGGGTTAACTTATTTGAATTTTTCTTAAAATCGAATTGTTAAACTGACATAAACATCTCGCTGTCTCGAGTCTGTAGTTAGATTTGGTTCGAAATGTTTTAATGCAGATTCAAAGAATTCCTAAATTTCTATTATATTTGGTTCTTCATTAAACAAAAAAAATTTTGCGAACTTTTTAATCATGAAAAATACCAATTTTTTTGAGTCCGTCTAATGTACACTCAGTGCGATCAAGGAAGCTGAAGACTGGCTTAGACCATCTGCTGTGTCGAAAACTGCTGTGGATATTTACATTATTGCCTTGGATTACCACTGTATAAGCGAGATGGCTGAGTGGTTTGATATCCGGATCATATTGGTCCCAGGGCATAGAGATATACAGGGGAACATTGGGGTAGGCGAGTTTACTAGACTTGGTACTACCCTACGTGTTCCACTGGATTTAGAAGGCGTTGGGGTGCCTTTGCTCTATTGCAGGATTTCCAGGCAATTGTGGCCCTGCATGGCTGTCGTGCGATCCCTATCAATACTATCGATGACCAAAAGGGACGAATTACTTTTGGATTCTGTTGCCACGGGACTATTTCTTTTAGGTAGGCATGAACAGCGTCTGGGAGCCGGGTAATATGATTACTGCCGCAGCTGTGATTACGAAAATGAGTAGGAGGACACCTTATCTGTTGCTGTCCCGCACTGGCAAAAATGTGAATGGCCGAAATGTATCCGCTAGCTTTAACGAATTTAATGATATCTCTGTCGTTGAACTAAAGCCCGTTCTTAAATTCGCTAGAAGTTCGGATTGCTTTAATGGTGGGGGTTCTGTTTGGAGGAACTCCATGGTACCGCCATGGAGGTGGATACTGACGGCCATTTCTAACTAACCTAACCTAGACTCAATGCAAGATTCGCGATTTAACATTAAACTTAAGTTGTTTATTGTCAAATATTGCAGGCACAAGTAATACTTATCAATTATAATACGTTCTGATCCTCAAAGATGAGCAGATATTTTGATTTACTAGATAAAAGACCCACCGTTGGAAAAAACAGCGACAACTTTTTTGTACCAGCATTTATTTTGAATTTTTGGTATTTTAAATTTTATTTAAGCTCTTTTTTATGAATATTTCATTGCTATAACGAAAATGCAGGTGTAAAATCATCAACGATATAGACATCATAATTTTCGAATTAAAACTTTAAGGATTCTTTAAGAATATAAAATAACCAAATCACAATTATTTAAATTTGTATGGCCATTCCACAAACAAGAACATGTAGTAATTCAAAACCATCCAAACTTGACACATACCAAAACGGTATGGCGCCAATTATTTTTTTACATTGTCACCACGTAAATAAAACATAAATGTCTCCACTTCTTAGGTGGCATCTAAAGAAACCTTTTTTAAACAGCATAATTTATACTTTCAACCAAGAAAACATGAAAAAACTTTTCAAAAAATATTTTAATAATTTAATAAGAATGAAATGCGTACACACTTTTAGATATTTATATAAAATTTTGGAATGTTTGTTACAATAAAGTTTTGGTTCATTAAAGAAAACACAACAAAAAATATGATTATTCTGCAATGACATTAAATTGTAGCAATTTGAGGGTTGGACAGACAGACAGACAGACAAATAGGGAAATAAGTTTATAATCATGTTTGGAAGAGTCTAAATTTTTTTTTATTTATGTAACTATCTGGCGTCTTAATGTGTCATTTAGAGTCATAAATTTCTATGTATGAGTCTTTTATAGATGAAGAGGATTTGCGCCTACGCATAAAAATTCCTCATGTTACTTGCAACAACGACTAGTGGAGCATAAAACAAAATGTTGCAAGCACAACTCTACATTTAAACAGTACAATTTGAATTTCGTCCATAAAATAATCACTATAAAAATCCAAATCAAGGATTTTTTTCTTAATGAATTTGTTTTTTTATTTTTTTTTTTCGAAAAGAGAAAAATAAGCAAACTAAACATTTTTAGTATTTTGTAAAACAAAATTTATAGTCGTGGTCGTTGGTGCGGGTAACATTAGCATATTTCCTTGTGTTAAACGAGAAAAAGAAATATGTGTTTTTTATTTTGGCTAAAATATTGGAATGATGAATATGGTGGCAGGAAATGACGACGTTTGCCATCACATCACACCACATCGCATCTTCATCGTCATCATACACATTCACACTTGCAACAAGCAACACATATGTTAGTGTCAACCCAACAAAATAAATACATACATACATTAAAATTAAAACAAACACATTAAATGTAATGGTCGGGCAAGCCCAACTATTTGATATCCTACACAACATGCGACTGACTTACCGTAGTGATTTTTATAAGTTATCAAGATGATCCCTGCCGATCTCACGCAGCCAATTGTATTTTTTTACAATATTGTGTCCCTACGAATAATAGGACTAGTGCATACATGTGTGTAAAGGACTAGTCCAAAAGTTACCCAAACGTATGGAAAAAACATGGTCTATTTAACATTACGATGTCATATGGCAGGATCATAAACCCAGCTTGGCATTAGAAAGGAGTAGTCTTAAAACTTCTCCATGGTAAACTCCAGATGATTAGCTCTGAAATCGTTTAAAAACGAAAACATGTCGGTAAAAAACGAAGACATGTCGTTTCACTACAAACAATGACATGGTCCATGCTTGCATTACATCGGACCAGTCGAAGGAGTGGTCCATTTGATCAAAATGGGACAGGTAGTCCAATATTATTTGCAGGGGAGTTTCAGTATAAGTTCTTCCCTCACGGTGCTCTTATCGCTTAGAGCAAACAGTGCGGCTACTAACGCTCCGAAGTGTTGTCACAAATGGTAATTTTGTTGCTGGTGGCAACAATTCATATCGTAAGCTTCTGTTGAATAGCAACAGCCCTGATGTCGTCTTCCATCCTATGCTTCGGCTAAAAATCGTCCTGTAAACCAGCATTTTTAAAATCTGCCTCTTTGCATTTTGGGCTTAAAATACACAGCTAAAAGCTGATGATAAAGAGTTTTTTTAAGGAGATCTGCCAAATTGAATTTCCAGACTTCTCCATTATCCCCGAAATTGCAATTCGCCGAGTTAGATTCTCCTTGAAAAACATTTACGCAAGCAGACCAGGCTTTACCTAATCAAGTCAAGTTGTTATAAATAAATCCCAACAAACACGGAGGTTTGATTTAAAATTGAAAATGATTTGAAATCAAACGTTTTCTCAAACGACAAACATTTGATAATGATTGATAATGATGAAAATCATTTGAAAATCATAGCGTTCTCAACAAAAAGGGGAAATTATTTTTAAATTGAAAAATGCCTTTATTTTCAACTTGCTTTCAAACGTAATTCTCAAATGTTTTTCAAATGTGGATTATAATACAATGTGGAATATAAATAAAACTATTAAATTTTTTTAATTTAAATTTATTATTTATTTAAATAAACTTTGAGATAAACATTCGGTACCATAGCTAAAAGATGAAATAGTGTTTTTTCCGTCCTCTAACTCTTGGAAAGACAAAGTACTTGGCTCCCTTTTATTTTGAGGATTGTAGCACCGCCATTGTTCAACAAACTTTTTTCACTTTCCCGTTTTATTATTTTTCTTTTTTTTTCGTAATTTTAATCATTGTAATTTCTCACAAATAATTTTTATTTTTCACAAGAAATAAACTGTTCACTTTATTTTAAAATATATTTTTAATAGCAAAACACATGTAACCACAAAGTAAAAAAATGTAACTTTAATCGCCATTTTTAATGCTTACATTTATTTTTTGCTTTAGTATTGCCAAGTTTATTTTTGATTTGATTTTAACATTTTACAAACATTTGATATCAAATTGATAAAACATTTGATATCAAATGTTTATTTTCAAATCATTATCAATTTGAATTTAAATGTTAAATCAAACAATTGAAAAACGTTTGAGAATTGCGTTTGATGTCAAATGATAAAGTCATTTAATATCAAAGGTTTGACTTCGTTTTTGTTGGGATGTAACAAATGAAAGTCAAACGGGGTAGTGCCTGGATTTTAAGCGGAGGAGGTAAAAGTACAAAAGTACGTAAATGCCTGCCTTAAGAGCCCACAGTGCTCAAAAATATTTGGTGGACACAATTCGTTTAACAACGCTCTCATGTGTGAGTGCGACATTACACAATATGCACAGTTGCCAATTTGAGTGTATTATCCGATAAAGTTAAACGTCCGTCTCTTATTTTGGAATAGGAGCTATCTAACCTCCACTGTACTTAAAACCACAGAATACTATTTTAAATATCGGCGATATACATATAACGATTATTTTTGGGAACAGATTAACTTCGGATATTGTAAACCACTATTTGCGTTGATGCTTGTAACATCTTAAAACACGAGTTAACGATGTTCGTCCGTCCGGCTGGATTGTGCGCAGGTACAGATCGAAATTATGGAGATAATTTGATGAATATTGATACATAGATTCTATTTGGCACAAGAACCAAGCCTGTTAAATATTAGTCGCATCGGTCCATAATATCATATAGCCCTCATACAAGCCCTTATCCCATTTTATTATATTGGTATTTAAATTAAATTTGGTCAAACTTATTTTATTAGAGTCGAAATCATCTTACAAAATTTTATTGGAATCAGTTCATATTTGACTTTAGCTCCCATACAAATTCTACTCCCTTACTAGTTTTATTTTGGCAACTTGCATCGATTGCCTAATTAATTTCATCATAAAAATTATGGTTTCTTAAAAATAAAAAAAGTTATACATGAAAAATTTAAGGCACCTGAAGGGAGTCAAACCTTAACGTCAAGTTTTTGCCCAACTTAATTTGTCATTTCTTTGTTTGATTGATTGAAAACTTCAAGATTGTTAAAGCCTTTTACAAAATGGGCTTTCAAATCAATGTGCATTTCGTGCAGTTCGTGATTATTTTGATCAGCATAATAAATTCCTTAACAAGCAGAATTGCCGCATTTGGGCAAATGAGAATCCACGAGTGATTCTTGATGTTGTTCGCTACCGCGATATAACGGACTTCTTGTGGCCAGAAATTGAGAATAAGGTCCTGGACGATATCTGTTTCCAACAGGATGGTTCCACTTGCTACACAGCCAACGAAATAATGGCTCTTTCCGCGAGAAACTCAATGGCCGTATTATTTCACGTCATGGCGATGTTAATTGGCAGCTGCGATCAAGGGATTTGACATAGTTTGATTTCTTTCTTTGGGGATATTTAAAAGAAAAAGCGTACGTCAATAAGCCAAGAACAATTCAAGAGCTTAAGGATGAGTTAAGTCGGCATATTAACGATATTGAACGTCAATTAAGTCTCAGAGTCATTAAAAAAAAGGATAATCGGACAGAGTTATACAACTGAAGCCGTGGCGAGCAGTCGTCCGATATTTTGTTTCACTCATACTTGTCATAGATCCTTTTCTTATAATTAAAAACAATTTAAGATAATTCTCTAAAAACTTTTTGCTTCTTATTTAAAAAGGGAAAGGACTATAAAGCGGGTGATATAAACTGTTTCATCCGGTAGTTACGCAGTAGTTTTTTCATTATGTAGAGTCGTATTTGGTGGGATATTCAAGAAAATGCATATTATTTTCTATAGATATAACGTTATTTGGAAAAGCTCTTACAATACCAAACATTATTCTAGACCCCCGAAACCGAGGACTACATTGCATAAATTATATTTCGCTTAACTGTTATTCTTATTGTTGTTATTATTAAATTCGCTTTTAATATATCGAATTATACTTTGAATTATCATAATAAATGCATGTCGCAATCGTAATCAAATAGAAAAATTCAGATTTTAAATTCCTTCACTCAAAAAAAAAATCAATCCATCCGTACTCAAATCAATCCGAAGCGGTATTCGTAGCACGAATTTTCTTTAATCAAGTACATAAAGATTGATTCAAGTCCGGATTCTCAATCGTAAAATACTTAACTTATCCATTTTCAATCCCGAATTCCTACTTGAAATAATCCGAAAATGAGATTGATTGAAGTAAATCTAAGATTGAATCAATCTCAAAATGCCTTTGATTTAAGAATTATAAAGTTGATTCAATCCCGAATTCGTACTCGAAATAAGCCAAAAGTCAAATTAGAAGGAGAATTTTATAATGATTGATTTACTAACTCGTTTTAAACCTTACAGTATTTCAATTATAAAACACTTGCATCATTCCCGACATTGTTTTTACTTAACAAACTTAATGTTCATATATAACTAAAAAAAAAATAAACTAAATGAGAAGCAAGAGTTCTCAATTATACTTTTTAAACATGAAAATAATGTGTTTTCGTCTTGTTCTGTTGCTTTTGGCGTTTCTACACACAACAAGAAAATCGTTTTTTAACTACTTGTGTGATGTTGTTGTAGTGTCTGCAACAAACTTTGATAAGTTAAAAGAGATTAAAACGCTCACTTTGTAATGTTACTCTCAGAGTGGCACTACCAACGAAAAGCTTAATCCTTTTTTATTTGATTTAAGTATTTTGTACTTATTTTTTTTAAAGAAATTCCCGGATTGATTTTAGAAAATAATCCCATTCAGGATTGTTTAAAGTACGTTTTAGTTTTATTCGTACTTGAATTTTGAAGTACGACTCGTACTTAAATTAAGTATAAAAAACTTAATTTATTCCAAGTGTTTTTCTTTCTGTGTTGAAACAGCGCTTCCAAAATACAAAATTAACTTTCGACGTACCTTGGCTTTTGTTTGTTAATCAGCCACACAACTCCTTTGCTATGAAATAAGTTCCAAATGACTAAAATGTAATGTTATACACGTACACAGAGAAAACAGATTCGTGATCACAACCGAATTTGGCGCCAATCGAATTTCGGCAGTTGCATGTACTATCACACAATTCGGTTACAATTACTGAAAATTTCGTTGCTTAGCAAAATATTTTTGATAGCAACATTTGAATTTTAGTACACTTTCAGTCATTACAACAGATATTGTTAGTTGTAGTATGATTATTAGAAACAAAATTGTGCTTATAGCCGAATATATGATAGTTACAACTGAATTAACACATAATTGGTGTTCATAACAAGAGATTTGATTGTCGTTATCAATATATTTTTTTAACCGGTTGCATAGACCTTTTTCCCGATATATAAGATAGAAAATCAAAATAATTCAAATAAAGTCCATTTTTTAAAGTAAATTTATTTTTTAGTATTTTTATTTATAGTTTTTACATTATTTAATTTTATTCAAACAATGACATGATCCATACTTGCATTTAATTGGACCAGCCCAGGATCAAAATGGATCAAGTAGTCCAATATAATTTGCTGGGCAAACAAAAATAATACATACATACATATGTACTTGCTTATGTACATACTTATAAGAAATATCGGCATACGACACAGTATCCACAAATGCATCTTCTGTATTTGCTGGAATTCCACCTGTAGATCTCTTGGTGTAAGAAAGAGAAAAAATATATAACGTATCGAAGAGCGGAAACACTGGGCTAAATGCAGCTACCTATTATAGATTTAAGACTTACAATGATAAATGCGGTGGTAAAGAAGATAATTCTGAAAACAATCTCTTCCATTGTCCAAGATGGGAACATAAGAGACTTGAACAAACGACAGACTCCATGTGGTTTTTTCTCCTGACAATATGGTAAATGAAATGCTGGGCTCTATGGAGTCGTGGAAATTGTCTGAAACCTTAATCTGCCGCACAATGAGAGAAAAATGCCGCAGAGTTCCACCTATGTGATGAAGACGTGTAACAACACAAAACCACCCACCCTGATGGAATGTTACAGTGGTACCGGAGTGGATTGGAGAAGATATCATGTGGCCGATATATGAAAGCGCGCTATCACTACGCCCACTAAAAAAACGTACTTATAAGAATACGTAAATAACTTACCCCTATTTATAAAGATTTTGTACATTTTCCGCTTTTGACCGCAAAGATATTTTTTAAATATAAAATTAAAAATTATTTTAATTTATCAAATGTTTTGACAGACAATTTAGGGGGTAATTTTGTTGTTCACTTCACATTGCGTTGAGAAAATTTTCATATAAAATTTTTTAAAAAATTCAAAAAATTTTATATGAACATTTTCTCAACGCAAGGTGAAGTGAACAACAAAATTATCACCTTAGTAAGCAATTGGGGCCTTTAACTATTTGATGGTTGTGAATTCCGAATAATTAAATTTTTATTTGTTGTACTCGAATTGAAACTATACTAGCAATCGATAATTAGCTGCAATAAATGAATTAACATTTATATTACAAAATTTGTTGACGAAAGCAAATTATTAATTGCAAAGACCAATATTCAGTATTGTCCTCTATTAAATTCGGTTGTGATTCTAAGCATTTGTACTAATTTTTAGAACTAAATTAAATTAGTTATCATAACTAATAAAAGAATTTAAGGAACCATATTTCAGTTAGAATAACGTTTTAATAATCAAGAGAATTAAAAATCAGTTAGAACTATACATTTTTAATAGTTGCAATAATAAATTATATTACTTGATCAATATTTTATTGCTGCAACCGTTTCCCAACCAATTTGTTTTCTGTGTGTAACTTTCTCATCGTCACAGTAATCGATGATTGATTTTGATAAAATGTTGTAGCGATTAAAACACGTTAATTTATTAAATATTTTTCCATAAAAAATTTGCCACGTCAAGACTAATGTTTACCAAAATGGCGGCAAAACAAAGTATGTAGTATACCTTCCCGGCGGACACCCTGTATTTATATTTAATGACTACATTTTGATATGCCTTCCAAACTTTAGCACAATGCCATAATACCCTCCTAATCTATGTTGGGGTAGGGTATAATAAAAACCAAAAAATCGTTTTAATGTTAAATGAGAAAAAAGACTAGTGACACTTAACTAGTGTTGGCAAATTGCAGATGATGCATTTTGTAAAGTTGGCATAGCAAAAATCATGCATATGGATAAGTGTTGTTTGTGTTGTACTAGATGCAATGACAACATGTTGTACTAATTGTACATGTTAGTACATTTTTTATTCTTTTCTGTCTTTTATTTTCGGATGTTTTGTGGTAATAGTGAATACTTAGATATGCCTCGTATAAGGGTGGGGTTAAAAGGATGAGTTTTATGCCCCCAGCTAGTTCCCATATGTAGTTATTTTAATGCATTTTTTTTTTAAATTACGCCCACAATCGTTTATTAGAACGAAAAAAAATCTTTAACGTTATCGCAAAATTTTTGCTATACAATATATCGTTGTAGAGTATGCACCGAAAATGCAATTGGTGCTGCAGTGAGTAGAGTAGGGAAATACATGTATAAGTCGCTTCACCATGAGGCTCAGTAATTGTAGCTGAGCCAATTCATTTTTGGAAAAAAACGTGGATGGACACAGCTCATGCTTTTCGCTGTTTGTTACTTGAATTCTGAAAAACGCGAAAGTAATTTTGCCATAAGTTCCTCAAAAATCCTACAAATTTATTGAAATTTCGCCCATGCGTACTTTTGACACTTTATTCTTTTTGCCGCAGAAATAAAAAAATGATTACATTTATAAACTTATTTAATTGATCTCAGGAAATGTTTTTTGTTTAAATAAATTAAATTAAATAATATTTTGCATCGATTTGTACTGAACGGAAATTCCCATGATCCAAGGAAATTTGAAAATAAATCCGGGTTTCCCGGGAAATTGAAGTGTCCGAAAAAAAAAGAAAACTCTAGTAGACACTCTCTAGGGAAGCAATGGCAGCCTTGCTATCAGTAAATATTCGCATATCTCACGATTTGCTATAATGCCTCAGCCAGTTAGCCGCCCACCTTATAGCCGAGACTTCCGCCTGCAGGACACCACATCCATCCGGCAGACGGAAGGAAACTTTTACATCTAGTTCCTCTATCCATCCGTATATACCCCTAGAACCGGTCCGTGGACAGTGCTTACGACCAACAGCGCATTGCTGTGCGTCATATGTGTCGCGTACCCCGTATCAAAGATAATGGTAAACATAAACAGTGCCCTCGTGGAACTGGATCACATTGATTCCGTGATCATTAACGCGACTAGTCTTTGTACTATTTCGGTGCCT
The DNA here is from genome assembly GCA_949318255.1 of Pollenia labialis. Classification (NCBI taxonomy): domain Eukaryota; kingdom Metazoa; phylum Arthropoda; class Insecta; order Diptera; family Polleniidae; genus Pollenia; species Pollenia labialis. The sequence goes on from OX439141.1 coordinate 114,361,077, forward strand.
GTTCTTACCGAGTGCATTCCAGCATTGAGACCAGATTTTCTAACCAATTTGACATTGAAATTTGTCTTAGAACGCCGTCGTGAAATAAAATCTATTTTTATTTCGATAACGTTTTTTCTTATGCTCTCACATATAGACAATTATTTTCTTAACAATGCTACCATACTTTCATTACATATCATACATTTTGTAAACAAAGAAAATAAGAGAAATGAAACAAATTGCTTTACGCACTTTTCCACTTTGCCTCATGCATAAGTCTTACTGATAAAGGGCTTGGTACAAAATATTTTTGACGTCTTTTTTAAAAAATACTCTATACTTTTACACACTTCTTTAAGTTGATACTAAAACACTCAAAAATTTCCATTTTTAATCCCTAAACTGGCTTCAAGTAAATACAAAAACTTAAATTTTCTCTTACAAAAAAAAGTCATACGCGCCTGTACAGCAATCGGAAGACTCCTTAAATTATAATTTCGTAAAAAAAATGAGTACAACCAACACAAATTGTGGATAAAACTGTCATCGTTAAAAAATAGATCTTAAAGTTCAAATTATTTTTAGTGCCAACCAAAAAAAAAAAAAATAAATTATAGCATGCTATAAAGTTTTAAAGCAACTAAATATCCAACCACCCCGCCGCAAACAAACAGTTTATGTGATTCGTTAATTTGCCCACACATTCACACAAACGTTCGTAGTATAGTCGAGCGCAAACCAATTTCATTCATAAAAAATATCACACACTAATTAGCAGTCAGCAATTTTTGTTGCATTTTTAATGGCAACAATTAAAAAGAGCGGCCGAACGCCCAACATACAGCTAACCATAAAAAAATCCACAACGATAAAAACCATAACAAAAAAAAAAAATCATGTTGTATTCGCAACAAGCTCCAGCGCCAGCATGTTTGAGTTCGCTTAAGACGCAGACATGTTATTTACAACACGTTTTTCCTACATGTTGCAGTTGTGTAACAACATGTTGTAGAGGTGTGAAATGCTGAGCAGAAATAATTTAAACGGAAATTTTTAATAACTAAATACATTTTTCGTGTTTTTGTCGGCTGTTTGGATTGGCTTTTATTGTTTTACGTCGAGAGGAATTGTGGCTAAAAATAACTTCACTTGATGCTGTATTATGATTATTATGTTGTTGTAAATGTTGTTTTGGTTTTGTTAAAAAAAAATTCTACAATTGTTTGTATATCATTGATTCTGTTGGCTGTGTGTTGGTGCTTAAGAATATTTTGATTGCACATAGATATTCAGTCGTTCGTTCTCGTACACGGCGTATTTGTTTATTAATTGCAATTTTTCAAAACAGATGTCTTGTTTATAATTATGAAAAATTTATAATTTCTTTTTTTGCATCAACAACAAAAACACTAAAAATGTTTGAGTATTAAATTAATAATTAGCGTTCGTTTAAATAATAAAGATGTCAAGGAAAATTCATTTGGCCTGAAATTTTTTCTTTTTTTTTTAATTAAATAAATCATCGACAAATCAAAACATTTCGATGACATTTTCCGTATGTTTGTTAATGAGATTATTTAGATAAAGATTTATTACACGGATTATGGGCCAGGGTGCCGGATTAAATAGTTTAGTAGAATTCCCAGTAAAAACTTCGCTTACTTTTTCAAAATGAATAGCTTCTCTCACACATAACTTAGTAACTTTCTTCTTTAACAGCTTCTATAACAACTTCTATAACTACACAGAAAAAATTACGACAAATCAATTGTCATATTGAATACCATATTCGTCAAAACAATTAATGTTTTAATTGAAAAGGCACCAACAACCAAATTTCTTTAATTTATTTTTATTGAAATATAAATTAAAAACTACATCACAAACACCATTAATATTTATTTCAGTATACTTATTCACCGGTTGAACTGGATGCGCAATAATTTTCATCTTAATAAAAGGGAATCATGCCACAATTATAGACTTGTATTTGAAAACTAAAATTAACAAAAGACCCATTAAAATCTCTTAATTTTTCAAACCACAACTTTACTTACCCCTAAGATTGATTCAGTATTTTAATAATCTGCCTATCTTTTAGCGTTTTAGTGATTAAAACCCAAAATATTTAAAAAAATTTTTTTTTTAAACAAAATAAATTTTTTAACTGATACAAATTGTTAATATGACAATTTACAAACATGTTAATAAAGAAAATTGTTAAATATATTTGGAAAACTTTAAAAGTTTTCATTAATTACTTAATAACTCTTGTTATTTTTCTCTGTGTACTTATTTCTGGATGTATGCTTGTAAAAAATAGTGACTTACTTTTGAATGCGTTCATTTTGGGACATCCCTTGTAAAATTCATTGGTTTTTTCAGTACAATTGTAAGTAGTGCTCCTATGTTTTTCTGATTACTTAACACATTATTGTGTAGGCGAAGTTTTTCTGGGTTGAAACAAGTCAAACTCATTGTTAAAGGCCGTTATACACTATCCCACAAAGTCTTTAGTATTTTACGAAAATGCTTCCCTGATCTAATTGTTGTTTGAACATTTTCAAAAAACAAAAACAAATTATCATGACAGGGTTGTAATTTCCTCAAAATACGTAAGACTTGTGCCATAGCATATTTTATAAAATATGAGATTAAATATATTAAAACATAATAAAACTTATGTAGTTATAAAAACCTACTTCGTAATTTGATCTTAATAAATATTCGAATTCGTATTGCAAACTTAAAAATTTGTAATTTTTTTTTTTTAGTTTTATGCATTAAACACATTCACCACAGCAGGCTACACGAACACATGACTACAAATGCTGCTGGGTGCAATTATAGTCGTGTAGTCATTTTGAAGACGACAGCTACAATTGAAAAATATTAAACAGCTGTTTTTTTATTATGTATGTATATTTCAGTGGTGCCACTATCATTGTTTTTACTTTTATGAAATGGAAAAAAGCATAATTCAATACTACACAAACTTAATTTAAGCCAAAAAATATATAAATACTTATTTATAATACATTTTATAGCGTAAAAACAAATGAATTTATTAAAAATCATTTAAAATATTTTAATTTTGTTTTTTTTGGAACTAATAACTAATATAATTTTAACGACAGATTAAATAAAAAAAAAAAAATAGAAATTGCATTTAACATAAAAAAATATAAATTTTTTAAATTTCAAAAGTTTAATAAGCAAACATAAAATAATAAAAAAAAAATGTTATCAACAATAACGATGACAAATTGTATTAAACATATTGAACCAAAAAGAGCAGCACTTTTGACATAAGAGTGATGCCAAGTTTCTTACAAGTGATGCTTTTACGTACACTTAACTTTACTTCTGCGCAAGTGATACCCAACAACTGCATTTATGAACATTCTTCAATCAATAACTTTATAGGTAAAAACTGGATTTTAAAAGTATTGGTATTATTAGAAACTACTTCGAAATGTCTTTCACATGATGGATTTGATCCGATGATCCGATTTATTATCCCATTAAGAGCCAATTTCAAATATAAATATTTCTTGATAGTGTTTTCAACAAAACTTGAAATTTTGTCATTCTCCCCCGTATTTATAAACGATTATTAAATTTAACAAACGTTTATTAAGGCAAATTTTCATACAAAATTTGTTCTGTAAACCATTATTAAATTTAATTTTTTTTTATAAATACGGCGGGCGAATATGTTTAGGGAAGAACACTTCAGGCTTTAATATACATACCATATTTTTAGTAACTCCATCATATAAAATTTTAAATTTATAATGTTTAAAAATTATATTTTGGCAAATTACTCAATTTATTTATAAGTTTGAGAAAAATATTTAATTATTGTTATATGTATGTGCATAATTAATAAGTGTTCCTCAAGGCCGAAAACCCGCAATACAGAAAAACTTTATTAAGCCAATATCTATAAGTTAAATAATTATTGTTATACCGACATTAATTAAGTATAATATAACTCCAAAGCTAGGAAAGTGTAGGCGAGAAAAACATATTGCTATAGAACTTATTTCAAGGATAAAAAAAAGTTTGTGTAATTTTTTCAATTTCAAACGTATTCTTTTCAGTTAAACAAAAAAAAAAATTTTTAAGCACTTATTCTTTAAATTTTTTTTTTATATTGTCAACACTTTTTCTGTTTTGTAGTGGACAACAATAGAAATTAGTTTAATTTGACTAAAATAAGCACAGACAACAACCTGCAGCCATGTATCCGTGTCGTCGTGAAAATAATCATTTAAATATGCACAGATGTATTCTATTTTTGACATATTGAAGTCTCGAATGTGTTTTTAGCATTAGGGTTGATTAACAATGGCTGCAACATTTCACTTGATGTTCACAATAAAGCAACAATTTTTTCTCCCAACCATACACTTTTTCAATCAAGAAAACGTTTGAAAATTCCCAAAATAATATTACGTATTTCTATATATTTTGGTAAAATTTTCATTCAAAACTAAATAAAATTACTAAAAACGTCATTTACAATTTTATACAAATTGTTGCTGTTGTGGAAATGTGTGCTACCATCGTGAACGAAGCTTTAAGAACTTCAGCAACACTTTGTATGAAATTTACCACGTTAACCATAATTTTATTTAGTTTTGAATGAACAACAAAACAAAATGTTTTAAAAAATAATAATAAGAAATACGTAATAATAAGAAATACGTAATATTGTTGTGGGCAAAATTTGCAAAGGTTTTTTTAAACGAAAATGTGTGTGGTTGCGATAAAAATTGTTGCTTTCTTGTGAACACCAAGTAAAAATGTTGCTGCCAATGTCAACGATTTACAGCGATGCCATATATTTAAAAAAACTTCTTAATTCTAAAAAAAAACTTTTTCTACAAAAGTCACAAATTTTTTTAAGAAAACACAAAAATATATTTGGAAAATTAGTTTTGTTTAAAAATATTATGGTTTTCAAATTTACACTATAAAAAATTCAAACTACAAGAGAAATGCTTAAGGAATACACCAAGATAATCCTTGTTACATGGAAGATGCATTATTTTTTTTTAAGTTTTATTAAAAATCTCAAATTAACCGCTTTAGATATGTATATGTTTTATTCATTCTTTAGGAAATAAAAATTATTTGCGATCCTTATGTGCTGTTTTTACAACACAAGTTACTGAACGTGTAGTAAAAATTATATATTTAGAAACACTCGAAAAACTTATATCTTGAGTTTAATTTATTCCTCAGAAAAAAATAATTTTTGATTTTTTTTGCTAAGTCCGAGTTAAGACGAGCGAACATTTGGAAGGAAAACATCTGGAATTCTCTTTTGCTTTTTCATTCGCGGTCACACAGACGAACATGTTGCCGGAAACATTCTGTTAATATTGTTGTTTTTTTTTCTCAAAAAGCAAAGTAAATGTCAACAAAGAAAATGAGAACAAAGCGTGTTGCCGAGTACCGAACACAAAAACCATTCTCTCTTCCCCACCCGTAATTTGCAACCAAACAAAATGTTTCCCTTCCAAATGTTTCCCTGTCTAAATGGGCACTTAGAAATATAAAATTATTTTTGAGTTTTATTTATTCCTCAGAAAATAAAAGTTATTTCTTGATATATTTCTTAAAATATTGGTCCTCAACTTTTAGTTTAGTAATTCTGAGTAGATACCCCCGTCAACTGACTAGCTGCTTGTCTGGCCATGAAAACGTAATGCGCAAAGTACAAGCTGAAATTTAGAAGATAGTTTGATGAAATTAAGTGCATAAATTTTAATTGCTTAAAGTAAAATCCTATTGTAAGTGGTGAATACTGGTCTATAATTTCACATAGCCTCCATACCAGGTTCATTCCGGAATGGAGTCTTTGTGCCCATCGTCGAAGTTGGTATTTATCAGTGTTTGAAAATACACATTAAATATCGTTATTTAGTGTTCGATTCGGTAGATTTGAGGAAAACAGAAACGCTAATAGTGGCAGTGTAGTAAACTATACAAAAAAAAACGGCCCTTATTGTGTAAAACGCAACGCAACACTAAGAATTTGCTGTTGTTTTCTATAGAAATTCATATTGAATTTTTAAATGTCAAACGCTGAACATATTGTGGCGTATAATTTTGAAACGCAAACTGAAGTTCTGTAGAAAGCAACAACATAATTATGAAATATTTTTCACTTTGTTTTTGTTTTCAATGCAATTTTTGGCGTATCGTTGCGTTTTACACAATTAGGGACAACGTTTCTCTATTTGTGATCTTCTAACACAAAAATAATACTGTACTTAACCAACTCCACAAAAAGATGATAATATTTAATTGTGTTCTGTCAACACATTAATGTTTGTTCATTTCAGTCAAATCAAAATTCAAATTTTTTTTTTCAAAAACTAAATAATCAAACAAAACATGTGCACAATACACACACAAACTATTGTTGCAAAACATTTTTGCTTGCTCATTACTTTATCAATGTAAAAAATAAACACTATAGAACATTAAAATATAATGATTGTCTACAGTATCACTATTATTGTTCTTTTTCACAACGAAGAACAGAACACTATATAATGTTTGTTACTTTCTTGTAAATAGTTACGAACGGTTTTAAGGGTTGTGATCGTCTATACAAACACTCAACAAATAGATATCGTTTCTGGGTGTGTGAGCAGTACGCTAAATAATGTTTTGTTTATTTTCGAAAACTGGTCCAAACTTATTTGATTGCAATTTTAATCATCTTTCCAAAAACAAATACATATTATTCCCGAAAATAGCTTTTAATGCCATAACTTCCTTATAAATTTCGGTACTGACATAAAATTTGGCAATATAAGTTTTGACGATAGCTACTATACCGTGTACAAAAATTTTGTGTCCCATATAAACCCCTTCCTAAAATCACTTAAACACAAAAAATTCCCATATAGATGAAGATGTCTAAATGATATTCGGCGCAAAAATCTTGAACATGAATCGTAACCTCATAACATAATCTGGTTTTAGCGGGTCTCTAATGGAGGACACTTGCGGAAATTTGTCTCAAAATTATTTATACATTTTTACTTGTTTAGATTTATATTAATTTATAGCAAAACTGTGATTTGTTACAAGAATACGGCAACTTTTAGGGCACTTTTCTGCATAACAAATAACCAGGCAAAATTTCCTAAAAAACTACAACTCCTCTATTTAAAAAAAAAACTTTAAAAAAACACATATGGGGGATTCACAAAGTGTGCTATTAAGTGATATCGTCATAATGTCTTAAATAATATTTTACAATTGTTTTAAAAAATACTGTTGTGTTTCAAACAAAATAAAAATTTTAATGCACTGTTCATTTATTCGTCATAACTGTACACTAAAAATCTTAATTATAATTGGTTGCCCACAGCAGTCATATATATTTCTTGTAAATATTTTAAGACTTTACAACTGTACGGCTACCTTCTCAGTAAAAACTTCGCCTACTTTTTTAAAATGAATAGCTTCTTGCAGTCAGTTTTTAGTAGCTTTGTTCTATATAACTACTTTTATTACTTCTATAAAAAATTATTTTTCGGTTGTATGTAGGTAAAATATAATGACTTACATTTAAATGGTTTTATTTTGGGACATCCCTTGTACAATGCATTGGTTCTTTCAGTAGAATTGGAAGTGGTGTTTTTACTTTTTCCTGATAACTTCAAATATCATTTTGTAGGCGAAGTTTTTACTGGGTTGTGAATCCCCCAATAGTCTTATGCCTATAAACCATCTCTAGAATGACACAATTTGTCTATTTTTTGAATAGTTATTAACCCTCCATTGAAGATAAAATTGTTTAAGCTTGACAAGATTGCCTAAGTATTGATCTAATGTTTTAAACATCTTTAGCTACTTAATGAATCTAAAACCGATTATTGTTTAGATCGTTTTGAAAATCTTATAATAGCTGATGTTTCAATGCAAGTGTCAAAGAAAGATAAGTGGTGTTCTCTCTATTGTTACAAAGTACGGAGTAGCCAGTACAAAATTCACCACCAAAATAATGTGTTAAATAAGCAGAAAAAAATATAAACACTACTTACAATTCTACTGAAAGAACCAATGAATTTTACAAGGAATGACCCAAAATAAACGCATTCAAAATTAAGTCATCCTTTTTTCACCTACCTTCATCTAGAAAATAAGTAGTTATAGATGAAAGCTTCTAAACAATGAGTGAAAGAAGCTAATTATTTTGAAAAAGTAAGCGGAAGTTTTTACTGGGTATCTTGGTAGTCACATTTATTTTAAACATATAATTTTTTTAAATTAATTCCAAATGTATAATTTTCATGATTGTGGCAGAGTAATAAAACGTTGTTCTCACATAAAACAAAATTTTCGAAATTGAGTCAAATATTTTTAAATTTTTTTTAAAATATTTATGTCATATCTTCACAATTTTCTACACGTTTTTATTTTGGTTTACAACAATTTTTCATAATATAAGGAAAACTTTTGCGTTGTTTTTAAAAGTTAAATTGCTGAATTAAATTTCAGAATTTTCAAAATTATCCAAGTAGCTTATTTTTTGTTACGTCAATATTCATGACTTTTAATTTAAATTTGAATAACATTTTTATGGCTTTTTATATAAAATTCGAATATATTAAAATGAATTCGAATTTTCGAAATTCTTTGGAAAACTAAAATAAAATAAAAAATAACACCAGAAGTTTAATATACGAGTATTAATTAACTATTTATCATGTGCCTCACTTTTGCGTGAAACAATTTAACGAGCTTCCTTCGACTTGCGTCATATCACATCTATTTTTCCTTGAAAAACTTTGACGCCTATTTCAAAAACAAAAATGGTTTCCGCTAAGCACAAGTAATAAATTGTGTTAAATGCTTTTCAAAACTATCTGCATGATCGAAACATAATAAAATGTAAAAAATTTCAAAAATTTTATTTTCCTATTCATGTTGCTGCCAAAGGGTTGCAAGCATGTTGCAGCCACAATACACTTTTTTTCTATGTTAAAGAAATTCTTGTAAGCAATTTGAAGGTAAAAAATAAAAATGTAAAGAAAACAACAAATCTTCAGCGAAACAATTAGTAAAAGTTTGAAATTTTAACTGATTAAGATCATCGATTAATTTAGCATTAAATTTAATTTCTTGTAATTGTAGATCATCAATCACTTGGGAAATGCATGCAAAATACTCGACAATTGAATTAAATTTTAATTCATTAGCCGAAAATTTACAATTTAAAACAGAATGACAATTGTTTTTGCACACAGGTGTATTAAATGAGAATTAGATTATGTTATTGTAAAGGTGAAAAGAATCAGGGTACGGAAATAGGATTGTAAGTAACAGAGTAACAGTACTGAATTAGAACAATTGTGATTTTTAGTTGAACTGTTAATTTCTAGTTTTTGATAATTTTAGTCATAATTTAATGAAAATTAAATTTGATGAACTCAAGCCTGACTAAAATTATCAATAGTTAGAAATTAACAGTTCAACTAAAAATGGCAATTGTTCTAAAAATAGCTATGGCACAAGCTCTAATGTTTACATTTGTACTTCAAGTTGTACAAATAAAATGTCGACGAAAGTGGATAAAAAAAATATAATGAACAAATGTATTCAGGTTTTCCAGACAAAGTCTTGACAATAAGAATACGAAAACACAGAAGAAAGGAGGCAGCATGTAAATAAAATTGGAAATGATAATTACAGCAAATTTCGAACCACTACTGGTTAAAGATTGATGTTTGAATGTTGGCTGGCAGGCACCGAAGTGGCGAAACATGTAAATTCAACCCGAGTTCGATCCCCAGTTCAGCCAAGAATAAAATTTATCAATAAATTAAAATAAAATTCCAGGTTGTAAAATTCCTTCCTTCAGTAAAAATAATTTAATGAAAATTAAATTTGATGAACTCAAGTTTATATATCTGTGGCATTTTGACAAAACATCTTAAGTCGAGATAAGATAATAAAAAACTTTTTAAAAAAATCTCGGTGAAAAAATCATTTTTACCAAATAATAAAATAAACCAAAATTAAAGAAAAATTTCGTTAATAATACAAAATTTTAAAAACGTAAACAAAAATGTTTTTTGAATCAATATTCGTATGATTAAAAACATTTTTTTCAACTTTTTAAATTTGACTTAAGATGTTTTGTCAAAATGCCACAGATATATATATATATATATATATATATCGTTAACTAAAACGCAAAAGGCCCTAAAATATATAAAAAATCTTGAAGCCAAATAAGTTTTTTTACATTTTTCTTTATGTTCTCTATTTTTATTCCCAAAATCTGGTGCCTGATACTGGAAGTCGTGATCGAGTACTTTCTCGATTCGAAAGGTATTTAATATCTAATTATTTCAGTCAATACTGAACGAATCGGAATTATTTTTTCAGTGTTGTAAAGCATTAATTTGAGTTTTACAATACTGAAAAAATAGTTTTGATTCGTTTAGCATTGACTGAAAGAATAAGAAATAAAATTGCTTTAGAATCGAGAAAGTACTCGATCACGACTGCCAGAATTAGGCTACTGGTCGCCTTACAATACTGCATATTATGCTAAATGTAAGTTAGGTCTTTTAGCGTTTATCTTTTGTAGAAAGGGCCGTTTGTTTTCTGTTAATTAAATCGCTAATTTCGGTTGAAAAATTTGTGTAAATGCAATACATCAGAATCAACGAAAATGACGAACCTTTTGCGTTTTAGGTACCGATATGTCTATATTTAAAATTAATTCATTACCATAGTCTATTGTCTGAACTATAGTCTGAACTATAGTCGAATATACTTTCTCGAACATGGAAACTGATAGAAAAGGCGTCATAACGCTGATGTATTTTGACATCAGTACTATGAATAGTGTCTTCGATTTTGATCCCTTGACACTTTTCATTATTGTGATGTCAGCCTTAACATCACTTGACCAAATTGTCATCAGGGTAAAAATGAAATTATGTCACCAATGAGATGACATATCGACATCACAGAAATGACGAACATCTCCTCAGTGCGATGACGCAGTAACATCGGAGAAAAGACACATTACCAGCAATTTAATGACAGTTTGTCACTAAGTCAAAGTCATTGGAATTGACTTAAGTCAAAGTGTGAGAATATTATTATTAACTTACCCGTTACAGATGTTCGTTTCACGTTTGTTGAATTACGAGCTGAACTCTCAATAATAAGACACCAGCACCATGCCCCATATGAGTTTCGTAATCATTCTACTTTGATAATTTGATGTATTACCAGAAATTATTAAAAAAAATGGAATATAGGAATTTTCGCTTCTTATAATACACTGTAATCATGAAAATAAGGTTAATAATATACAAAATGTGGCATCGCATTGATGTCACCATAGTCATAAAATAGATGACACGTAAAAATGACAAACTTGTACGAAGACGTTAGTCATTGGATTGATGCTACTTTTTGCATCATTGATGCCATTGCAGTAACATTGATGTCACAATTCTGATGTTAGGGCATCGTCAATATGAAGATGAATTTTTCTATCAGTGTACCAGCAGTATGCCCGATATGGTTTTCGTAATCACTCTGCTTTGAAAATTTGATGTATTTAATTAAATAATTTAAACAAATAGAATATGGGAATTTTTGCAATTTTTTTTATTGTACTTTTTAAACATTTAAATTATGTTAATAATACAAAAAAATGTGGAATCTAATGGATGTCACTGAAGTCATAGCATAGATGACGCTTAAAATATGACCAGATTTCCTCTTGGCGTTCGTCAATGGATTGATGTAACTTTTTGCCTTATTGATGATGTAAGGACATCATCAATTTGAAAATCAATTTTTCTATGAGTGTAGAGAAAGCTTATCTATTTGTCTATATTCTAGAATATCTGAACTTTTGTTCAATTTTAGTTGAAGGCTTTAATATTTAATATAAGTTATTGGCTTACCTTTTGTCTATACTTAATCTAATAATAATCGAGCTTCTATTAAAAAGATTTTCGTATGCCGTGCTTAATTCCTAATTTTCATTTTTGATAAATACACTGAGATTTATTGTTGAGGGAAATCTAGTTTCTACGCGCGTTTTATGTGGTTACATGGGCCAGATCATCAGGATTCTAGTTTGAAAGTATAGTTATTCTGATCACACTGCTAGGTATTCTTTGCTTAAGTCTTAACTGCAGTGTAGTCTTCAATAAATTTTAAAAACTTGGCTATAATCTGAACAATCGTTTAGTTTAAAGCCTAGACAACAAGTTGTCTATAGTCTGGTTTATACGTTTAAATACGCCAGTATGCTAAGTCTATTTTGGTATGTGGGCCATATTCTGGTTTCTATCCGGATTATAGTCCAGCCTATTATAAAATTTAAATACATTATAGTCTAGACTATAACGTGGATTTTAATGTAGTCAAGTATAAAGTAACAATTATTATATTGTGGTATGTGCACTATATCCTACTGTGCCGTACGATTCGTATAATAGTCTAGTCTATAGACTTGACTAGAAATATACTTTGCACCAGCCACATTTTAGATTAAACTATTATAGCTGCGTTCGTTTACCCCAAAATTTGTACAAATTTGTACTGGATTTTACTTAAATGCGTTCGCGTACACAAAATTTGTAAAATTTTCATATAACTCACCTACTGGCTTTTACTGGGATTTTACTGGAAAAGTAAACGAACACACATATTGTGTGCTATAGCCCTGTTTATTGTGAAGATTGTTAGCCGGGATATGGTCACGTATAATTTTTAAGCCTTATTCTGGACTTAAATGTAAACTACTTTATAGTCTATACTTCAACTTAGATGATGTTCTAAGTTGTAGTCCAGCTTGTAGTCTGAAAATTAACCTGTACTGTAGTCTTGTCTATAATCTGGATTTTATTCTAAATTTTAATCCAGACTATAGGCAAGACGTTAGTCTAACGTTTCATGTGGCCTATTTTTGGCATATCATTTGAACTAAAGTAAGGTATATGGTATGGACTGATCATCATCACCATCACCTTTTGGTATCACAGCCCGGAGTCGGGCTTAAACTGGTTCTATTCAGCTCTATCTTGCACTGCTTGCTTCCCGTCTGCAATATTCTGGGATCTGGGGGTTTCCTCTCGCTCTTGCTATATACGGCCTCGCTTTCAATATCCTTTGTTGTGCTCTCTGTTGCGGCATTCTGAATACACGACCTGCTCAGCTAAATCTTTTGGGCTTTTATAAGCATCACAACGTCTATGCCTTCTATTAAACTGTCGATCTCCGGGTTCCTTCTCTTCATTTAAATGCCGTCTTCATTCCTTTTGGGCCCGTAAATCATTCTTATAATTTTTCTTTTAAAAATTCTTAGCTTCTCCTCATTTGCGAGTGTCATGGACCATGTTTCACAGCTGTAGGTTAGAACTGCTAGAACTACGGATTAATATTATCTTATTTTCAGAGATCGATATAGGATTTTGAATTTAAATAACTTAAGGTGCCCATAGAAGCCTTTCAGTGTGGCTTAATGCCACAGACGAGCAGACCGTTGTTGCTGGTGATACGAGTTCCCAGATACTTAAAATTGAGTTGTATGTGATATGGACTGATATCGAAACTAATCTATAGTCTGAAGCTTAATTTGGATTGTAGTCTAGATCTAGGTTGATAAAATAGCTATTGAAGCTACTTGGGACAAATTTTGCTAGCACCAGTACGTAATAAGTTACATGTATGAGATAGAACACCTGTATGGCAAACTTTGACCCCCTCTAACTCTGAAACTTTTTGGCCGATCTTGTTGAAAATTTGTGTCTTAACTACCATCCAATAGGACTAACCTTGGTTAATCGGAAGACATCGATTTCAAAATTTTGTCACTTGACATTAAATCCGGCTTTTATATATTTAAAACGTATATAAAAAGTTTGGTATTTTGTTGTTATTTTCTTAATTATTTTCTAAAATATTAATTTTAGCAAAAAACTTTCTTCGAAGCTAATGTTGTTGACTAGAAGAGCTAAAATATTGCCATATATCATATTCTTGTAAAATGTTGTTTTTAGGAGATAGTAATATGCAAACAAATTACATTTGAATAAATGGCTTGATGGCTAACTTTGAGGGGCGGACGCCCCCCCTAAAACACAATTTCTCGCTACGAAATTTTTTTGTATTTTTTTTTACATAAAACTGAACCGATTTGGGGGGCGAGAATCTAAGAAATAAAAAAAAGTAAATAACGGCCACCCTAATGACCATACATACCAATTGGATTTTGGTTTCTATGGTCACCGTTAGGGCTATGAATTTATATTTATTTAAGTCACGTCTGATTGGACCTTTAATCTTAAAAAGAGTTGATCATATTTACAGAGACATTTTTATATTCTGTTCTACCGATCTGGCTTTTATTTCACTATATTGTGGTCTATTGTTTTAATAATATTCAAACTAACGTCCATCGAATGTATTTAGTTAAATATAAACATTATTAAGTCTAAAAACAATTTAAATAACAAATAAGAAAAATTTAAATTGACAAAAGTTTCAACGAAACAAAAAATATCAAACTTTTGCAAATGCGGCGCCCTGTCAAAATAAATATATGCAAGGATTTTTTCACTGTTCTAGATTTTTTGAATCAAAAATAAAATTCATTCATTTTTTCGGTTGATTGTTTCTCTATTATATTTCTTTCATTAAAGTTTTTCGATTTGGTTGGACTTTGTATAGCTGTTTAAAAGTTCAATTGTTATGTTGCTGTTTTTTTTTGTTGCAAAAGAAGACAAAAAAAAAAACAACAAACTTTCGTTTTATATCAAAGAATTTGAGTAGAATTTCAGCAGTTGCAACAACATTTCAATTTCAGTTTTTTTTAGTTTTAGTTTTTTTTTCTGCATCTCTTTTTTTTTTGGTTTGGACTTTGTCACTTAAGTTCTATAGTTGTTGTTGTTGCAGTTGTTGTATGTAAGTGTAATAGTTTTGTTGATGTTGCAGTTGTTGTTGCATTTGTTTTTTGGCACTTGTTTTGCATATTTCGTATTATTTTCAGTCAAAATGCATTGGCGACAAAAAGCCGCCATGTTATTTCTTTTTAGTTGATTTTTTTTTTATTTTGGCGTTTTAAATATTTCTTTGGTTTTGTGTTGAAGTATGCGTTTAGTGTACATTTGACATACACGCATTTGAAGAAAAAAACGTACTGTTGTTATACCCTATACATTGTTGGAGAGGATAGTCTGTTAATTTCCCGGTTGGTTGATGACACAACTTTAGTTGTTTTTAATGAATCGATCGATCGTTCTGATTGAACAATTTTAAATTACAGTCGGTGGTACAGAAAATACAAAGATCTTCTTATTCAAACAAAACTCTAAAAAGTCGATCGAAAAAATCATATTCCAAGATTCCTTGCCCCAGCGATAGAACACTTACCCTGCAAATATTATTGGACCACCTGATCCATTTTGATTAAATGGACTACTAAATGGACTGGTCCGATGTAATGCAAGCTTGGACCATGTCATTGTTAAAAAGTGTTTGTAGTGAGACGACATGTCTTCGGTTTTTAATGACATGTTTTCGTTTTTAAACGAAGTTAAAACTAATCCTCTTGTGTACACAATGGAGTAGTTTTAAAGCTGGGTTATGTGGTCCTGCTCTAGGACATCGTAATGTTAAATAGACCATGTTTTTTCCATACGTTTGGGTTACTTTTGGACTAGTCCTAGTCACTTGTGGGCTACACTTTACACGCGTGTTTGGACTAGTCCTAATACTTGCAGGGTAGACACTAATTCTGTAAAACGCAACGCCAAAATTAACATTGAAAGCGAAAACAAAGTCAAAAATATTTCATAATTTTGTTGTTTCTTTATACAGAAATTCATATTGAATTTTTAAATTTCAAACGGTGCATTTCTTGTGGAGTTGACAATTTTAAAACGCAATAATAATTTCTGTAGAAAGCAACAAAAAAATTATGAAATATATTTGACTTTGTTCTTGTTTTCAAAGTAATTTTTGGCGTTGCGTTGCGTTTTGCACAGTTTGGTCCTTAAACTTGTTGAACTTTTAAAGTATGCGTAGAGCAATTGTTTCTTAAACCCAACATTATAGTTTTTTCGTTATTCATTGGTGTCTGCACCCGGAGAAAAAACATGTTTAAATATGGTCACCTCAAACCAAACTATTTTTAAAGAACATTTTAAACATATTATGTTTATTTTAAAAATATTATTGCCAGCGATAACCATATTATGGTTTAATTAGGCCTCCATAAAAAACCCTTAATCATAATATTGTTGCCTCCAAACATGTTGTGATCAGTAATAACTTAAAATTGTTAAGCACTTACAATAGCATGGTTGGTTTTCAACCATAATATGTTGCTCTTGGAAAAGAGAAAAATACAATTGTAAATTTAAAAACAAATCATTGTCATATTTTCCATAAAATTTTTAGAGAAAAATATAATATGGTTGTGGGTTCTTGATGGAGGACTATTTTAACCATAATATGGTTGTCGCTGACAATAATATGGTTATATTAACCATAATATGTTTAAAATTTTCTTTAAAATGAGTTTGGTTGAAGAAGACCATATTTAACAATGTTTTTTCTATACGTGTGCATACGATAGATCAGAAAGCGCGTTTTAAGCCTCATAAAACTTGAAATTGTAACATATTGCGGACCTGAGAACAACAAGATTCTATTTAAATTTTTTTTTAAAAAATTAGTTATACTATTTTTGATTGGCGATCTCAATTTTTGTCTACGTCGTATACCTTTAGAGATCTTATGAGATTCAGTTAACAAAGTTCTAACAGAGTTATAAAACCGAGAAAGCCTATATTTTTTGCAGATCGAACCATGCAGAAACTTTAATTGCAAATATAACCATCCCAAAAACAAAAATTGGAGCTTCAAACGTAGTAGGTTTGTAACGAAGGAATGTAAAAGGTTTGCTTAACATCTTGCTTACGCAAGATATACATACATTTTATGTGGCGAGTTGCCGCTTTAAAGCGATACATTTGTTGTTTTTAACATTCTCCCTTGCAAACCTGCTTGGTGGTGAGTGATTGCCGCGACCCTTTAAATGTTATACATTTTTCTATAAAATTGTTTGAGAAATCCCTAACTAAACTTGCCAGTTCTCTGTATGCCTTATTGTGTAGAGCACTTACTTTTTATAATCTAGTTTTTTAACAAACCCGTTAAGCCAATAATGAACCTCACTGCTGAACGCTGTTTTACGATAAAAAATCGATGATGGATTCTCAAAGATAATTTAAGATTGTTTGGTAGCATTGCTTAAATGTGATTGCGATGTGCGAATGCACCTTTCATATGGCCTTATCACACGGTGGATATCAACCACATGGTGTGTTAATACTAACTAACGACTTACCAAATGCCCGGTATATGTTAAGCATCATTTGCACGCACAGGTCGCAATTAGAATGTATAATCCACCAAACATTATACACGGAGTTACCTACTCTCCACTTTTATAACTAATCCTAGCAGCTTTTGTTAATTAGCAACCGCACATACAGATCCCTACACAGGCCGAACTATCCTACAAGAGTTAAAAATCTGCTTTCCGTGTGGACATTTCCTTTACCGCGGTTTAAACTCAAAATCTTTTGGACCCCAAAGAGCCCTGTTATTTGGATGCTTGGCCCATTCCAGGTTGCATACACCTCTTATTTACCTCAGAGGTTGTTACATCAAGAGGTCGGACTCCTCAAGCTGCTTTGCCAACGTCCCCAGAGAAGTACAACACATCTCCCGGACGAGGTAGCATTTCTCCATCGCAAATCTATTCATGATGACTTACCAGAGTATACGGATCATAAGTTTCGAAAAGTAAGCACATAATGCTAGTTCGTTTGACCGCCTAAAGATTTTGTAAGACATATCGGGTTGAAAAATAGGCACCCTTTAGATAAAAATAATTTACGATCTTGTTAAGATTTTCCGGATATATTTCGCACTATTGTTGTTTAATTTTTTTTAGCTAATAATGGCACACACACTCGCTTGTACCCGTCATATGGACTTCTATTTAATTTATTAAAATACCTTAACTAAAAAAAAATTATTTAACTTGACACAAATTTTCCGCAGAGAAGTCTTTGTATTGTAAAAAAACACAAAAATTGTGTTAAAATAAGAAATGGAATTCCGAAACATAAATCAAAATAAAATTGGTAAAATTCCCAAAAAAAGTCCAATTATATTCTTATTTCTTCGACCTTTTTTTTATTAAATATTATTCTTTAATAAATTGTTTAAGGTTAAGGCCACTTTTTCTATAAAATTAGTTAAGATATTTTTTTTTTAATTTCAATATTTCAATTTCCGTTGGAAATCTCCTTCAGCAATTTTTTAAAATCAAAATTTTATAAAAAAAGTGACATTAAGCTTAAACAATTTATTAAAGTATAATATTTAATCATAAAATTCCAAGATTATTAAAACTAATCTAAATAAAATCGTAAAAAAAAAATGACCAAAATCTTGAAAATTAATTACAGCCAGCCATATTCAGAATGAAAATTTTGCATGAAGTTAGAACAAAGTTTATTCATTACAAAATACACCATCAAACTCTGTCTAAAGATTTTCAAAACTTGTAAAAAACAGCCGTTTAATGTCAAACCAGCGATGATTATTGCAAAACGTGTTGCATTTTAAGCAATATAATGTGGCATCATTGAAATTCAGTGTTGATTTATGAAAAGTTGGCAGATGGAAAAAAGTTTGTTATGAATTAACTCTGTGCTAACAAGCCGCTAAGCTTAATCGGCATTCTAGTTAGCAGCTCATTGTACGTAGTGTACAAACTGCGGCTAACTTTTTGTTATGAATACGGCTGCTATTATTTACTATATGTTACCTTCTCCTAGAAAAGGGACCTAGTGTGTCAAAAAACGGTATTGGACTTAAGAGTGGATTCTGGTACCTAAATGGGTGTGAAACAACTTTAAATGCGTTTTTCTCAAAACTTAATTTTCACACACTAAGTCCCTTTTCTCGCAGAAGGTCACATATGTATTTTAAATATTATTATATTTAAAAAAATTTCTTAAATCTAATATAATTTCCAAAATCTTAAAAAACTACAACAAAAAAAATTCCAAAAAAATTAACAATAGAAGTTAAATGAAAATATCTTTTTCAAAAATGTCAGGAAACGCTTCTTAAATTAAAAACTTTTAACAAAAAATCTCATAAATTTCTGAGATAAAAAAAAAAAAATTACAACTACAATTAATGTTGGAAGAATTCTAATCAATTGAAGTGGGTAATGTAAGGGGAGATAAACTCACTGTTTATTGTTGATGATTTTGTTTAAACTTTGATATTGTTACAAAAAGAACTGTTTCTGTAATTCTTATACGCTTAACAGTTTTATTTGGTTTAATATCTTTAGTTTTTCTAAAATCTTTATGGATGTAGTTTCCTGATGATCTGGCCTAAGCAATCAGTGAAATGCGCATAGGAATAGCTTATCCCG
The DNA here is from genome assembly GCA_949318255.1 of Pollenia labialis. Taxonomy (NCBI): domain Eukaryota; kingdom Metazoa; phylum Arthropoda; class Insecta; order Diptera; family Polleniidae; genus Pollenia; species Pollenia labialis. The sequence continues at coordinate 114,380,599 of OX439141.1, forward strand.
TCAACAAGAAATTTCAGTGTTTTTATCAAATAATAAAAATTGGGAATTAAGCACGAATAACAAAATCAAAAAATTTTAAGTTTAAAAATTTTTAGAAATTTTTAGGAATCTCGTTTGCTGAGAACGTAATTATCCATAAATAAATAAATGGTTCAGTTTGGAAATTATAGCTAAAATCTCAACTTTTACTGAAAATCAAAAAGGGCACTCAAATTTAAATCCGCTTTTAGTTTGTTCAATTAAAAAAAATTAGCAAAATTTACCAAAAAACCATGAGAACTGAAAAATTTTACCAGAAATTTTAATATTTTATTAGAATTCTTAACAAAAAAAAAAAAAAAACACATTGAATCTTTAATAACCTCCACCGAGAGTTCAAATATTTCAGAAGTGGCTTTTTAAGGGATCTGTAAATTAAAGGCCAATCTAAATGTTCACCAACATTTTTTCAATTAATTCAATTATGCTGTTTCAAACCACTTTTTTTATTGTTCCAAATATGAAAACATACACACAAACTTCAAAATATTTTAAAGTTTAAAAAATTTTTTTTAATGTTTTATGTACCCTCTTTTGCTGGTGGTCACATTTCAATTAAACCTATTGATTGAAACTGAACAGCAAGAAAACTCAAACTTACAAACGGGTTAATTGATATGATTCATTTGTTCGCAGGCGGAAAAACAGTACGGAATCTAATTAATAGGACAAATTTCTAACAAATACTTTAATTGAAGTTTGTTTTTAATTTTTCCTGTGTTTAAGGCGTTCTGAAGTTTTATCCAAGAGTGGACTTTATACGGAGACTGTGGCAGAGTGATTTCTTATCTTAAGAAATTATGTCACACCAAATATAACTACAATCGTAGCATTTGTTATTGTTTCATGTGCACTGAAGTATTTTTCGAGAGTGGGCTTTTTGAGGAGCCTAAGGAAAATTATGAACCGATTTTTACAAAATTAAGTTGTAGGATTTCTAGTCATAAAAAAACGAATTTGTGTTATATCCCGCTAGGGGCGACCCATGGGCATTTATGGGGCTTTTTCTTTAATATATTTCTAGTTTGCATTGAACATTTTGTATGGGAGCCCCCTTAAGGAATGGAGATAGCGGGTAGGTATTTTAGAAAAAAATTATTGTGATGAAAAATAAAGTGGTGTTGGTCATACATTTGACCCAGATAGCTTTACCTTTCTTAAAGGAAATTTTTTTTGCGGAATTTCAGTTTTTTTTAGTTCGTTCAATAAGCTAAAGCGTTTTTTGAGTTACACGAATATATGTTGTGCCACCTCTTCCATTTTCGAAATAACGGTATATCTCGAAAACCAGAGCTAGCCTAAAAAAACGACAAACACCACTGGATTCAGCGCACCCGTATTAGGTTAAAACGCCAAGTTCCCAGCTTGTTAAAAAAGTGTCAATTTCGAGCACAGTGTAATCGTGGTACTTTTTCTACACAAAAGAACCATTAAAGTTTTTCTGCGACCAAAAAAAAAAAATCAACCCATTTCGCTAACAGAGATATCAAATTTTTGAGAGACTCATCATCTGGCATCTCTATCCATATCATGGTGGCATAAATAATGTGTGTATTTTTTTAGACTAGGATGTGTGTGTGCCCCCATACATGTGCAATATGCAAACTTGGCGCTTTTGGTATTTAGCACTCCATCCAATGTTGCTTGTATAACGGATATTTCTGTAGTTGTTGCTGCTAATTTTTTTTTGGTAGCTAAATCTCATGAGTGTGTGTGCATGTGTGTGCAAGCACACTGTAGTTGCCATGAGCATCATTGGCCCCAGTTGTTGCTGTTGTTGTCATTGCAATTTGGTATTATTGTTGATGGCTTATTGCATTTTGTACGCATAACTTTTGTTTAACATTTGTCTTTGTTGTCGTTGTTGTTTTTCTTTTCTGCTTCTTTGCCTCTTTTTATGTGCCAAATGTACAACGTTGGTAATAAAACCAACAAAACGATAAAAACTGCGGGTTGCGTTAGATTAGCTGCTGCATTTTTGCAGTTTTTTTTTTGTAAGTTTTGGCTGCCATAGTGGCGTTAAGTTTTTGGCTGTACATCTGCCTCTAAAGTTATTGCTGTTTTTTTTTAATAGTTGTATTTGTTTAAAATATTGTAATAGTTTTATGTTTATACACATGTACATGTGTTTATTTTGCAAGCATTGTGACATTTTAATAAATATATGTATTTGCGAAATATAAATATTACATTTGTATAAATTACTTAATTTATTTGAAAAGTTTAAAACTATGCCCACTACAAAATGTGACAAATTATGTACAAGATTAAATTAATGTTTTCTTCAGGGCTTTTAAATTTTGATTCTTAAAGAAGAGTTTTTTGAAAACAAATTTCAAAGAAGTTCTTTATTTAAAAATATAGAAAATGGTAGCTGAGTATGAACATTTTTAGAGTTTTATCCTATAAAACAAATAACATTTATTATTTAAATAATCGAATAAATATTTTTAATCGAAAAAAAGTTTTTAAATGATAAATTAAAAAAGTTTTTATTTGAATAATCGAATTCAAGGTTTTATTTCATACTCAAATCAAAATTTTCATCCTAATAATCGAGTAAAATTATTTTATTCGAATAACCGAATACATTTTTCAAAAAATATTGTTACTTGAAAATTCAAGTTATTAAAGTGTATTGTTTGTATAGAAAACCTTAATTTCAAAGTTCGAATGCAAATAAATTCGAATAAAAATTTTTCGATTGCGAAAATTTTCTGGCAACACTTTCAAAAAATCGAAAACAATTTTTATATTTTTAGATAAAGTTTTTTCTATGTTAGTCGGATCAAAAATGTTTCATGAACAAATTTAAAAATAAATAAATTTCAAAAAATTTTAAAATATTTCCGTAAAATCGATAAATGTCAACAAATTTCTATTCAATGCACTGAAAACTCTATTTGGATTTGAATAATCGAATAAGGGTTTGCAAAGCTTCATATAATAATTTTGTTATGGAGAAAATTTTGATCTAAATATAAAAGTTAGGGTCAGTCTAAATTTTCTCCTTTCTGCCGCAGGACTTATCCGATCAGAAGAGCACTATACACTATCAATTAATGGATGTTTAATATTAATCGATTAATTGGGAAATAATTATTCGAGATAAAAGTTTAATCGGACAATTTAATATTACTCGTTTACTCGAATAATCTAAATTTTGTCTAGTTTAGAGATTTAAAAATAAGACCCAAAGTTATATTTTTTACATAAAATTTTTATTAAAAAAGTACTTCATGTAATGGAAGGAGAAAACTTTTAATATAAAAAATAGCTTAAAAATTAAAGCTTTTCTTCTAAAATAATCTTTAAAAAAGAGTTTAAAAAGACATACATGTTGCAAACGTTTTCTTACTTTTGTTTTGATGAAACTTGATTGTTGCCGTTGGAGAGATTGAAAGTAAAGCGTTATAAAGCATATCCAAGTTCTTTGTTCATCGGCCGTTTCTTAAAATTGGTAGTCTTTTATTATACTACTGGAATCTCTTATTTATTTTTTTTAGCAATTTTAATAGTCTTGGTCTGGCAGAAGGTTGTTTTGATTGTGGTAAAAGCCCGTTCTAAACCTTTTTAAAAATAAATTATTTCAAAACTCTTTGGTTTCATTCTTTGCACTAGACTATATTTGAAAAAAAATACTCAAAGGAAATATTCCTGATCTAAGAAACAATAAAAGGGTATTTAAAACGTGCCGGCTTGTTTTTTACATTAAAAATTAAACTAATACTGTGAAAAACAAAATTTCGATTAATCGATTAATCGACATAAATTATTCGTTAATCGAAAATAAGCAATTTTAAATTATTCGAACAGTCAATCGTCCAAAATTAATCGATTAATCGAAGAACGGTTTATCGTTTGAATACCCTACTTTACACCTTTGTGAATAGGAACCATGATAAGGGAAATTTTCGTCCAGCACTAGCAGTACGTTAACTTAAGAACTAGAATAATATTTGATTATTTATTGTTAGTTTATATTTTAATATATCGCACTGGTTCCTCTAACGAGAGTCAACTTAATATTTTTAAATTTTCACTTTTTGCAAGAAATCGATGTACAGGGGTCACCCACTGTAAAAATCTTTTTACCTTTTCTTTACTCTTTCGCCAAAAAAATACAGTTGTATTCCTCATCCTGATATAAAAGTAGCTTCTCCAGAGAAATATTTTGAGTTGTCCCCAAATGTAAGCTGAATTCATATCAGTTCTGTTTTAACCAAAAATAAATAGAATTTAAAGAAATAAATTATCATGCTCGAGGTCATAGGACTATCCCTGATGATGATATGATATTCAATGAATATTAAACTATTGGAGTTATTTAAATAAATAAAATAAAAAAACATTTATTAAAAAAAAACCCATGACCTCGAGCTTGAGTATTTATTTCTTTGCGATTCCATTAAGAAAAGGTCGAAATTAGAAACCAACTAAAGAGAAATATTTTAAATTGTGCCAGTGTTTATGTCACAATGGCTTAGTTTGATAATGATCTACATATTTTATGTTTTATCTTTGTATTAATGAAATGACACCACTATATAAATAAATAAATTTCACATAAAAGGTAACAACTAATAAAACTCATGTTATTTTTCGATAATCCCTCCCATTTACAATGCCATAATTTTCAACTTTCATTGTAAATGTTAAAATAAAAACAGTTGTTGCCTCTATTGAAAATTTGCAAATTTTTATTTGAGGAACCAGTGCGATATAAAAATTCATCATTCATAAACAAATTATGAAAACAGTTAAAATTTTGTTTAGAACTTTAAAATTTTTATCAATTGCATGTTGTTGTAGAATGTATCCGCCCATGGAGATTTGACAAAATAGAACGGAAAATTACAACAAATAAGATGGATGTAGCTTCAACGATATGGCTGGTTTTTTTTACTTCGGTAGTCCCTATTGAAAGACTCTTTAGATAAAATGCTCTTAAATAATATAAAATTTCGATGCAAATAATCCAAACAGAGAAAATTTCTATAAGTCTCATTAAAAATGTTCATACGATTAAGAGTAGGCTTTTCGATTCGATTGATTTAAAGCTTTTTTTGTGGGAAAAATATCGATTTAAATAACCGAAATTTACTTTAAAGCAAAAAATATATTTTTTTCCAAAGATCAACTTTTTTCGAACAAATTTTTTTTATGGAAACCTTCTCGATTATTCAGATTTGAAATTTGGTCTACAGAAGACTGTTTGTACTTTAATTAAGAGAATGAAATTTACCGTATTTCGTAATGCTCCATTTTTGTTTATTCGAGCGAAAATCTTTCCTTTACTCAATTAACAGCCAATTTCAGCAAGTTCAGTTACAATTAACTATCAGTTGTTAATGCCAAAAAATATTGTTAACTGGAAGTTATGGTAATAGCCGGTTTTAGCTGAACTTGGTGAAATTAGCTATACAAATTTTATCTTTAAAGAATAACTTTAGCTTTTCCGTTATTTAAACGGTTTTTAAAAATTGTTTACAATAACAGATTAATAATAATAAAATTAACTTTTACATAAATTCTTCCTCTTCTTTATATGATGACGTATGATTAATAATTAATAATTTGCTATTGTATTTAATTGCACATCACTCATACGTTTCTGTTAACTTTAAAAAAAATTATTACCTATTATTAACAGTTAGTTTTGTTGTTGTTATTATTGTCGTTGTTGACTGAAATTTAAACAAGATTATTAATTACGGTATATTTAATCATATTAATTATTTTTTTTTTATTAAAAATTATAATTAATGAAAATGAAAGCGAAGAGAGGAACAGTCCTACAGAGAATATGATTAAAACTAAATAAATAAACGTTAAAATTAAATAAATACATCATAAATCGTAACACATAATAATTTAAATTGTTCAATGTATTTAATGTCAATTTTATTTAAATGCCAAAAGGCGGTAACGTAATCTCCCATGCACGCTCAACCAGTCTGTCAGTCAGTTATTCGTCCGCCATCAATCAATCTCAGTAGCATTGTAGTACATCGAATACATTCTTATCTGAGGCTGTTTCTAGGTAGAACGTTGAACATGCATCTAAATAACTCATTTAATTGAATCAGCAACATTAAAACTCAACCATAAGCTAATAAATTTATTTATTCTTTAATAATTTTCCGGCATATTTGATTAATATTGTAATATAGTTTGTGTAAAGCATGTAATTCTTAGAAATGTAAAGTGTGAGGAGTAAGTGAGTGAGTGACTGACTGACTGACTGTCTGAGGCAACATATTAATGACTGAAAATGTATTAATACTTTAAATGATCGAATTAGTAGATCTGAAATATGGAAATTTAAATAAAAATAATAAAAACAAGTAAGAGTGCTATATTTGGCTATGCCGAATCATAAATACCCTTCAACATGGTGCGATAATAACAGAAAGTTATTTAAATACCGTTCTTTAGATATAAGTAAATCAACTTCGTGCCATGCCTACTTTTCCAATCCCGAACATATTTTGTCGGATGTTGTGTATTGATAACCAAGATGCTTGTACTTAATTTGGAAACTTTGGCTCCCGTCGTTCTCGAGATATACATAAAAATCAAACAAAAAACAACAACAAGGGGTTTTTGGCAGTCGTGATTGTTTTTAATATCTCAGCCACATTCAGACCGATCAGTCTGAATTGCAATACCAAGTAATTCCGGACTTATGTGGAATTAATATATCGCTACCAAGTCCGCATCATATCTGGGGTCTTCAGAAAACCCATTTCAACGGACATCGTAAAATTAACTACTCATTAAGACTCAAACAGAATGACAAACTTCTATAAACCCTTTTTCTTTCGGTGAAGGCTATAAAAACTGTTTATTATTTATTTCGTAATTTCTATGTAATTTGTTTTGTTTTCAAACAAATGCAAATAATAAATGCCTTTATCCATCGTAAAAAAGAAGGAGTAAGGTTGCCTTCTAGAAGGCCTCTGTACTCCTTCTTTTGGATATTCAAGGCCTGATCGCTCAATTCCATTCTCATATCTTTCTTACACACATTGTCGTTGCCGAGTAGGCCTTCCGCTCTCGTTTCTTTGGCAGGAACATAAGAATGGTAACGGAATAAAAAAAATATTTATTTTGTTTTTGCTTGTGCAAAAAAATAATATAAAAATTGTGACTCCTTCTCTACTCCCTTCTCCTAAAAGCGAGTGTGGAATGTGGATCATATTTTTTATATATACCAAAGAGCCGAGGCCTTCTATGAGGCTTTCTTTAACACTGGATAGCAATTTAATTAAAATTTAAAATTCTTAAAACAGTAAACTTTCTTATTTAGGAAAAACAAAATAATATTTTCTTTTGACTGAAGATCGCAATTGCTTTCTTATTGCAGCTCATTTTATAGTGATTGTGTAGACGAACACAACCCTAATACCGTTCGTAACATTTTATAATGTTCTGTTCTTCGTTTAAAACAGAGCAATTGTAGTGATACTGTAGACAAACATTATATTTAAATGTTCTAAAATGTTTCGTTTTTTACATTGATAAAAAATGAACCAACGAAAAATTTTACACACGACCGCGGCACGAACAGCTTGTGTGTGTATTGTGTATATGTTTTGTTTGTGTAAAATTATTTTGCTGGCTTTTTGTTTTTCTTTTCGTATGTGTGTTTTGTTTTTGGAAAACATGTTTGGTTTTTTTTACCAGACAAAATGGACGAACATTAATGAGCCGAATTGAACACAATGAAGTTTGTGGATTAAAAAAAAACAACAACATGGAATGAAATGTTCACATCTTTTGTTGAGTTTGATAAAAACAGTATTATTTTTGTGTTCGAAAGATGACTAACAGGGAAACATTATTTTTTTTTATGATTTTCTACACAAACACTATTAGCGTATGTGTTTTTATCATTTGTGCTCAGCTTGGTTGGACATTTTATTACAAATAGACCAACACTAGATGAAAATAACTGGAAATTTATATCGGAAGTCGTGACTAAGTCTGATCGCTATGTTAAGCTACGGTTACACTTATCAAATATTTGACGAAAACACAAGCAAACTAAATAATCATTTCCTTTAATTCCAATATTTATTTTGATTATAGTACCACATCTTACAAGAAACAGTTTTTCGCTATGTCTAGTAGTATATTTTGTGATATAAACATGGTCTTTATCACTAACTATTTACAAAAGTATGGGTAACGCTTATTTGGTCAAATATTTAATAAGTGTAACCGTAGCTTTAGTCGAAGATGGAAAATTTGTTACGATTGTTATATTTTGATTTTATATGAATTATGGAGAATATATGTACAATATCAAGAGAATTTCCTAATTTCTGTTTATTATGGACTTTTCCCTGCCCCTATGCTAATTTTTTAAGGCCAAGAACAAATTAGGCCAAATTCGGCTATCCTGTTGTGAAGTGTTTTTTTTTCATTTCATCGATCGATTCACTACAGGTAAAGCAAAAACTTCCAATCACTATTTTCTAAATAACTACAATTTTCTTTCGCATCGGATAAGAGTGTAGACCACCAGGAGATATTGCCGATCGCAACTGGCGAGAGATCCTACCTGGTATCTCGGGAGTCAGTAGCCCCCGATCGTACGGCAACGGACTGACTAATAGTTGGAACCTCCGTTAGTTTGCTTCTTTCGGGAAAGCCAAAGACAAAAAAGCTACTTTCGGAGATCTCGTGGTAACTGTGGCTTACTACATCAGGAATGGATATCCTGTAAATCCAACTAAAGAATGAGGTGAGTATAGCTTGACTCTTCCTAACTTGGACTCTTCCTAAGTGTTATTGCTACTCCACACATATGGCTTGCATTTTCTAAAGGCCGTGCAGGCTTCAGCTGCACTATTTTTTAAATAAAAAAAAATTTTTTTTTTTGAGGCTAAATTCGACATTTACAAAGCAAAAAATTAAAACTTTTTCGTCGAATGACTTATAGCCGATTTCCCCAATTTATATAAATATAAATTTATGTTTAAAATTCGTACTTTTTGGTAACCAGCCGCCTGGGTTCGAATCTCAGGTCAGTCAAGAATGAATGATTATCAATAACAATTTTAATTAATTTTTCATGTTGTAAAATTCCTTTCTTCATAAAAATAATTTAATGAAAATTAAATTTGATGAACTTAAGCCTGATTAAAATTAAAAAAAAAATTTGGATTAAAAACCATAAATAGTTCAACAAAATAACCACAATTCTAAATATTGTTAAAGCTAAGGCACGAGCTCTATGTGTACATTTGTCCTTCAAGTTGTGCTTCAAAAGGTCAACAAGAAAAAGAAAGACAAAATGAAAAAACAAAAAAAAATGTACTTTGGACTTCAAGAAGAATTCTTGACATAAGAACGGAAAAAACAGAAGTTAGGAAAAACACGTAAAATCAATTAAAAAAAATGGATAATCATTCAAACAAGCAAATTTCGATCTACCAAAGGTTAAAAATACAATTTGGGTTTAAGGATTGATATTTGACTATTGACGTCAGCAGTCGTCGATGGCTGCGAGTGTAAGACGGCAAATCCATCTGAGGAGATCGAGTGGTTGCGATCGAAACATGTCATGGTAACCAGCCGCCTGGGTTCGAATCTCAGGTCAGTCAAGAATGAATGATTATCAATAACAATTTTAATTAATTTTCATGTTGTAAAATTCCTTTCTTCATAAAAATAATTTAATGAAAATTAAATTTGATGAACTTAAGCCTGATTAAAATTAAAAAAAAAAAAAAAAAAAAATTTGGATTAAAAACCATAAATAGTTCAACAAAATAACCACAATTCTAAATATTGTTAAAGCTAAGGCACGAGCTCTATGTGTACATTTGTCCTTCAAGTTGTGCTTCAAAAAGGTCAACAAGAAAAAGAAAGACAAAATGAAAAAACAAAAAAAAAAATAAATGTACTTTGGACTTTAAGAAGAATTCTTGACATAAGTACGGAAAAAACAGAAGTAAGGAAAAACACGTAAAATCAATTAAAAAAAATGGATAATCATTCAAAGAAGCAAATTTCGATAGCAGTCGTCGATGGCTGCGAGTGTAAGACGGCAAATCCATCTGAGGAGATCGAGTGGTTGCGATCGAAACATGTCATGGTAACCAGCCGCCTGGGTTCGAATCTCAGGTCAGTCAAGAATGAATGATTATCAATAACAATTTTAATTAATTTTCATGTTGTAAAATTCCTTTCTTCATAAAAATAATTTAATGAAAATTAAATTTGATGAACTTAAGCCTGATTAAAATTAAAAAAAAAAAAAAAAATAAGTAAGAATATTTATATCGCTAATTTGCTACAACAACTTCGTAAGTCGCAAATTTTGATTTACTGTTGCTAATGCATAGTAAATCATTCTTATGAAGATATTGTAAATATTTTTTATCAAAATAATTTTCGTGGAAATACAAAATTTAATTTAAATGGTTTTATTTTACGAAGATATTGTAAATATTTCTTATGAGGATTTTGTAAATTTAACTCTTGTAAGAAGAATAAAATGTTGGCATTCTTTACCAAATAATGCTTTTTATATTGAAGATAAAAACGTCCAAAGCAATATTTAAATGTAGAATCAGATATTTGCATTATGATCCTCTGTTGGGTCCTTCTTTGAAGTATCGTAACTAATATCCCCAGAAATCTGCCATCAACTTCAAGATCAAGATCGGAATTTGAAAGTCTTTGTTGTGAAACACTAAAATCTAATTGCTACGTCTAATATAAATTCCACCCTCATCTTTACTGTTCCCTGGTGTAGGAATTTTAATTTCAGGTTTTTTAATATAAAAATAAAAATTTAATTTAAATTTAATATCAACTGTTTAAAGTGCAGCCGTTCTTCTTGTGAAATTTTTTTTTGCAACAATAGACAAAATTAAATTAACATATTTTACAAAACTGTCGTTATTTTTTGTTGTTGTTTTAATAACAAATGTTGCAATTAATAAAACAACAATAACACCTTTGTTTTTTGTTTATAACAGAAAGCTTGAGCAGCACACCTTGTCAAGGTGTTCCACAATCCACATTCAGTGTCAGTTACAGTTGTACGAAAACAGAAAACAGTGGGCAAATAAAGTATTTAAGCAGCGCAAAAAAAATTTAAATACAGCATAATAAAAATAATTCTTGCTATACTTGCGAAAAACAAGTAAGAGTGCTATATTCGGCAGTGCCGAATCTTTGATACGACAATTAGAATATTTTTCTGGCGTGGGTCCTATATAGGTCCGAAAGCTATTAATCAATCTTTATAAATGCGGACGACAGTTTTAAAAATTCTCGCGACTTAGAACTACATACGTTACATTATTGACTGACAATCAGAAAGCTTCATGATTACTTCTAGTCATATAAGAGTTAATTTGAATAAAATATCAAGACTTGTAACAGTTTTAAAGTGTTTGTCAGAAGGCTGCTTAATATAAGACCTAAGGTAAATTATGGACCGATTATTACAAAATTGCATTGTATTATTACTGGCCATGTGAAGCTAAATTGGACCAAATGTTACCACAACATCTATCTCTGTTATGGTCTTAGGCGTATTTAAATAATTTCGAGGAGTGGGCATTTAATGGGGAATATGGCAAATTATGGCTTTTGAGTTTTTCGAAAATTCGCATGTTTTCAACAGACGGACACACGGATAGACAAACGGACATGGCTAAATCGGCTTAGAACTACTCAAAGAGTCATTCACACGGAATGAAAAACATACCAAATTTTACTGCAATATCATTATTCGTTACGGCTTAAGGCGGGCTTAAGTGTTTTCCGAAAGTAGGTTTTATATGGGGCATATGGTAAACTCTGAACCGATCTTTACGAAATTTTATGGTATGGCTTATGCTCAAATTTTAGGTAAGTATTTAAATCTACATTAAGTTAATTTTTATATAAACTTAAATCGTATTTAAAAACAGATTGATTTTTTGCGTTTTATTTGAAAAGTCTTATTTAATTAAGATAAAAGTATGGTAGCACTACAAAATTAAAAAAAAATATCATACAAGAGTTTATTTGTTTGCAAGGTGGTCTCAAAAATAGCTGAATGTTATTGCTTTGTCTGTTGTTGTTGTATTGTTGTCATATTGAGGCCACCTTAAACTTAAGTTGAATTTAAGTGTACCACATCGGTTAATGAAGTTTTATTTAAGTGTTTAGTGATAAAGAGAATTTTGTATTTAAAACGATTTTAAGCATAAATGTTTTTTAATATCAATCCTGAATAGTGGCCATTACAGTCATATAAAGCGAATTTGTGCAAAATTAAATGAGAATGTGTACATTCTGTCACCAATTTATGCTAGTTTTTGTAACTAAAAATATCATTTTTTTAAGAAGGTTCCACAATTGGGTTCATTAATGTTTTCCTACTGAAAAAATTATACTGAATTTCAATCTTAAACTGCTTAGGAGAACTAGAAAGACTTTGACACCAGTTTAGTTTTTTCTGTTGGATCTTTCGAAGGTAAGCATGTTTTCAACAGACGGACATGGCTAAATCGACTTAGAATAAAGCAAGCACCCAGAATATATGGGGCAATCCAAGTAATTTCAATTGTTTTTTTATGCCATTAAATCATGTGTTAAAACACTGGCAAAATGATTGCAAAATAAATCAACGAATCCGTAGAATTTTTCACAAGTGTCTCGGGGCTGCAACAAATGCTAGATATCTTATACGTAATATTTTCAATAGCATTGTTGTCAAATACGTCGTCTTATATATTTTTAAGGATGTCGATTTCTGGAGAATCTAAACATTTCCCAAAATAGTAATCTGATGATGGAAAAGGACACAAAATTCGTTTAAAGCAGTGGCGGTACTCTTTCGTTTTTAGTTAATACAGCAAAGTAAGAATCTATCATGAAATAAAATTATGTGTGCACGAAACTGGTGAAGGGTGATATGATCAGAAAATTATTTTGCTTAGATAAAAGTAAAAAACGTATTGAAATAATTCTTAATTATTTTATGACTATTCAGACATAGCCAATGCAAATAACAAAGTAAATGAATTTGTATTGAAAATATGTCTTGCGGAATCCTAAAAAATGTTTGCACAGTGGTTTAATCGAAAAAAATTTTTTTTAACAAATTTCAACAAATCAGAAAAAAAAAAATATTTATTTGAATATCACAACCAAATGGGTCTTAAAATTTGTCGAAAAAATCATAGTTTAATATAAAAAAAAAAAAAAAAAATAAAAAAAATTCAAGAAAATCAAAGAGTTCAAACAGTGAAAAAAATTTATTAATAATATTAAATCTCGAAAACCACAGCCAAGACCACTGCGCAAAATTTTTTCTACTTTTTACTGGATAGTAGACAAAAAAAGAATAAATACAAAAAAAAAAAAATATTCTATTTGGACTAATGTTGAAACGTTATGCGTGCTTATTTGAACATAGTTTTCTTATAACGCGATTTTTTTTAATATTTGATATCTCTGTAACCATAAGCTAAAAAAATCTGAAAATTTGCTGAAATGTGCTGTTGAGAAGGAACATCAACACAGTAAAAAAATAAAGGAAATCAAAAAATATTTTTCTTCAAACTGTCCGATTTGACTTGGATTGCCTTATATATACTTTATGGGGGAATATATGAAAGTTAAAAGCTATTCACCTCTAGTTGTGGTAGATAGTATAACAAAATGAGTTGCTTTTGCATGAATATAAGCGTCTTCACAAGATTTCGTTTGATAAGGTGTTATGGACATAGGCCAACAAATGCTTATCTCATAGACCAGAGTATAGTTTTCTAGGGATTTGTGTTGCGCTGAATCCGAATCTGTAATCAGAATTTCATCACTTCAGGTTTTTGAGATATCTCAGCTTAAGTTAAAAAAACCAAGTCTAACGCCATATTCGAAACGTTATAACCAGCGTTTAAAAACTGCAGTTAAAGTAGAAAAACTGCCATTAATTCTACTTCTTCATTTGTCATTGGCAAATAAAAAAAAACGGTTGTTTTTACTTATGATTCATTAAATGTAAACAGTTGCTGTCAAACTAACCCAAATAGCGGAAAGTTGTACACACATTTTCTTTTTTTGGTTCGACAGTTTTATAAAACCTTAAATGAAGTTCGAAAGCCTACCAATTACCTTTAATCTATAAAAAATAAAACAACTTAAAAAAATAGAAAAATTAAGGCAAATTTTATAAAAAATATCTCTTAGAAGAAACAAGATATTACGAAGGTAAAACATTTATTTCGAAAGTAATTAAAGGTAATTGTGAATTGTTGTTTGAATTTTGTTGAAGTGATCACAGATTTTCATTATTTTTGCTCTAGCTCTTATAGTTTGAAAATCTAGAAGTCTAATTTTAGAAATCTACAAATCTAGATTCAGAAAACAAAACGCAGTTATAAAAAGGTTAATTAATTATAAAATTAAGTAATTAATTAAATAATAAAAATTAGGAATTGGGGGACTCACAAGATGTGCTATCAAGTCATATCGTCATATTGTCCTAAATTGAATTAAATGTAAATCGGGTTTCTAAGACAATTTTAACTTACTTTTATGTTTAAAATTTGACACAATTCAAATTCAAATTTAAAATACTAAATATGCCTTAAGACCAGTGTTAGAAAATAATCAGAACATTATTTAGCATACGGCTTACACATCCAGAAACAATATCTATGTGTTTGTGTGTTAATACATAACCCTTAATATCGTTCATTATACTGTTTTGGTACCATGTTCAGTAGCTTTAGTGAGAACTTCTCGCATCGAAAAGATGTGAAACAAAATATTCCATTGTTTCTCGAAAAGTGAGAACAAAGTGTGTCTATAACTCATGTCGAAAACAATCAATAGAGATTTCGTCGTTACGTTATAAATGTCATAAAATTGAACTTAAAGCCGATGTGATATTGCATACGTAGAGAACGCCAGTAACACATATCGTTGACGGCGATCAAAATTTACTAAAATTTTATATTTTTCAACGACCGTCGGCTACACCAAATAATGTAAAGTGCGACTTTAATAATTGTTTGTACAAAATAGACTTGATAACATTCGTATATTTTATAAAAATGTTAAAAGCAAAATAATTAAACAATAAAAAATTGTGCCAAGCACAAAATATTATTATTCTTTGTATTTTGCATTTTTAATTGTTATTTAGCATTGACATTTTTTTCGACCCATTTTTATTTGTGAGTTTATTTGACAGTTCAAAGCGGGAAATTTTCTCACAAAAATGTTACAGACACACTTTTTCTGCGAGTAATTTCCTTACATGACAGCTAGTACTCGCCAAAAAAGTTACAGACACAGTTTAGTGAGGAAAACAGCGGCATTTCGCACGTGTAAATCGAAAAGTTTCTCGACGCGAGAGTTAGAGAACATGGCCACTGTTCTTCGTTATAAAACAGAGCAATTGTAGATGTTCTGTAGACAAACATTATATTTTAATGTTCTATAGTGTTTATTTTTTACATTGATAAAGAAATGAGCAAACAAAACATTTTAGCAACGACCACAACACGAATAGTTTGTGTGTGTATTGTGCACATGTTTCGATTGTGTACAATTTGTTAGCTGGCTTTTTGTGTTTTCTTTAGTATATGTATTTTGTTTTTGTAAACAAATTTTTGGCTTTCTTCAGCCAGATGGGCACTAAGCACAACTAAAACGAACAAACATTTATGTACTGAACCGAACACAACGAACACTGGTTTAAACGATAAGCGGGAATAATGCAACACAGTTAAATCTCTTCTAAGTTTCATGGTTTTGTAATTTCCCTCTGCACACATAAAAAATAAAGATGCTGGAGACGGACACTAAACGTCAATCGAATCGTAATTGCGTTTACGGAAATTTGCATTTTAATGCAAACTCAGATATTCCGCCATTGTTGGTGATTTGGATATTACCGATATGTGGTTTTAGTATGACGGTTCCGACTTGCCGACGCAATAAGAAAATTTTCGCAAAAGAAATTCGCGGAAAATATAATTTCATCTCGACCGCCAAGATTGCCAGATTTAAAGATTTTAAACTACTATCTCTAGGCCACTTCCAAGATAAAGGGTATTCAAATAATTAAAAATAAATTTTAATCTTAAAAAGGCAACATTTAGCGTGAAATTTAATTAAAAAATGTCGCCCGAAAGAATCGACATAATATGTCAGCATGTAATTTATCATTTAAAAATTGCATGCCTTCTACTACAGGGTGGCCCAAAATTAACGAATTCGTTATAACTTTTTATTTAAGAAATAATTACTAATTTTTTTTTTATACAGTATATAAATGGAGAATATTTTTAGTTAAGTTATGAAAAATATCTCGCAAGTGGGGCCATTTTCTGCTTCGCAAATTCGTGCATTTTCCAACACATTTTCCTTAACCTTTCGCAAAATTTCATGTGTTATGCTGTTTATTTCGTCGAGTATATTGCTTTTTAATTGCTGGATGGTTCTAGGCTTATTAATGAAGACTTTTCCTTTCAAATAACCCCAAAGAAACCAGACTGGGGCGGTTAAATCCGGTGAACGTTTATTTTTGACTCTGAGGGTACAACTCGCACATTAAAATAACGACGATATGCAGGCTGAGTCAAAACAATGGATCGTTGATTTGAAAAATAAAGCTCAACAATTTGGGCACGTTGTTCGATTGAGTACTGCTTCATTTTAAATTCCCCAAGTCTTCTTTACAAAATACTGAAAAGAAAAGAAAAGAAAAGAAAAGAAAAGAAAAGAAAAGAAAAGAAAAAAAATTATTATAAAAAAGTTATAAGGAATTCAAACCTCTTCGGTAAGTTTGGGCCACCCTGTACTTGTGAAAAAAGAAACTCGAACTACAAATTCCCTGTACATATTTTACATGTAAACATTGTTTTCATGTCTACGTCTGATCTTTGAAATTGTTTTGTCTGTTTGATTTATGTTATGTTTTTTTTTTTCATTTAAAATATTTCAAATAAATGCATAGTAATAGATACCAACAGTAACAATATTTTTATGCTTTAATAAAATGTTTTTATGTTTGTAATTGTTTTTCTAGTTTGTTTGTGAAAAATCAATTTTTTTAGTTTGACTGGCTGGCATTGTGCACATATTTGAGTATGTATGTATGTGGATACATACCCTGCAGGAAATGTCACTAGTGAATCTGTACTGATTCACTATTGACACAGTCACCAGTACTAGTGATTTATTATACCCCAGACAGTGTTATTTACTATAGACATTTAACATGTGCGTGTCATTGGACTACTGACGTTGGTACTACTGACTAGGTAGTTCCTTTGGGAGTCATTGGAACCAGAGAACCACTAGTACATTTTAGTAAATGTAGTCTACACTTGTGGTACGAATGCGAAATCATAACTTCTTCAACTAAGTATAATAGGAATTGTACTTCTCAGATGTTATTGATAAAATTTTTTTCGTTTTAAAGTCAAATATAGTGGCAAATGTAGTGTAGTGTAGACACTTCGTTGATAATGTCACCAAAATAGTCGACATAACTGGTGAATTGGAGACACTTGCACCCAGATTTCCTTAATATTTTGTATTTTTTTTTTTTATAAATATTTTCTATGAATTTTGCATTAGTTTTTAGTTTATTTTCTTATTGTTTAGATTGCATTCATTTATTAGAGTTCTCTCTGATCGTGTGTGTTTTAAGTTGTCATTTTTATTCGTTCATGCAATTATACAAAGCGTCTTAACAATGGTAAGACAAAAAAAAAAAAAAAAAAAAAACACATATGGCTTATTCAGGCAAATATAGGGGATTTTGTTTGATTAGTAGGTGGGGATATGGGGGAAATTCTAAGAACTTTAAACTTTATCTTAAATTAAAAATAGAATTCGCTGAAATTTTCAAGTCCGGTTGCAACAGAATTTGGAATTTTTATAGAGGAGATGATAAACCACATTAAAATTTATAAGAAACGTGATTAAAAAAAAAATATTATTTGACACAATTTAAATATTTACCTTGTTCTGTAACTTAAGAGAGAACTAAAACATCGCGCATTGAAAAGATGTGGAACAAAATATTCCATCGTTTCTCGTTACGTTATAAATGTAATAAAATGGCACTCGAAGCCTATGTGACATTTAGACGTTGAGAACGCCAGTCACACATATCTTGTGTTCGAAAATAAACAGTACATTATTAAGGGCTTGGCCCACACACCCAAGAATCTTAAGAGTCGTTTTTCAATAACGTTTCTGTAATAATTAATTACCCGTGACCCATGTTTATTTAAATTTTGTTGTATTCCGCCTTTGGCTTATAGAAGAATTCTTAATTATAAGACACCAGCAGAATGCCCAATATGGTTTCCGTAATTATTCTACTTTACAAATTTGATGTATTTAAAACAAGTGTTGGCCTAATGGTCGAAATTCGGCCATAAATTTTTTTTAATATGAAGAAAATATTGTTGATCGATTTGGCGAAGGACCAACCTCCGGTTCATATGTTATGTTCCACGTGAGCGATTGACAAAAAAAGAAAGATATCGTTCTTAACTGGTTTGCCTGTGCCAATTTAAATAGTCGAAATATTAGAAAACCGGGTTCTTGAGAGTGTCGAATTATCGACAACCTTATTTTTTTATTAATTGATAATTGGAAAAACCAAAATTTTTATTTATGTTTTTTGCATATGTGTTAGTATCAGATTTTAACGCTTATAACTGTAAATATATTGAACAGATTTTAATAAAATATATATTGTACACTTCTGACAGTACACGACTTTTAAAATGGTGTATGGTTTTATTCTAGTCGCTGGGCAAACAAAGGAGAAAATAGTTCTGTTTTGCCTTAGCCGATTTACTAGGACAAAATTCGACCACTTCACATTTACATACTTTCGAGAGAACCTGTGCGTTATACAATAAACACGTACACATTTTAGCTCATTAGCGGCCAATTATCTTATTTGTTTACATACGCAAATAATTAAATAAATAATAATTGACAAAAATGGAATAAATAAAATTTTATTTTTCGAAAATAGCGCTTATGGTTAAGAGAACGGCAAAATGCACTATTTACCCATCTTTGTACGTATATCTGCAAGATAAAGATAAAGATTTTCATGAAATGTTATCAAAGTAAAAAAAAGGAAACACAGATCTTCGTTAAAAGTCATTAAAAATGGTTTCCTTCTTTTATTTTCTTAAACGAAGTTTTTGCGCGACTTTATTTTTCAAAATATCTTAAGGTAACCCTGTCCTAATATGTTTATACAGGTGTGTTTGCAAGTGCAAAATTAAAGCATAAACATTTTAGGAGAACAACATTGAGCATAACCGTAGTTTATTCATGTGTGCACATGTCTGTTTGCAAGTATAATGCAAGAAAAAAAATTCATTTTTGGGAGAATAACAAAAAACTCAACCACCATTTATACATGATGTGCGTGTGCTTGCAAGTAAATTTAAAACGCTTTTTAAACCCTTTAATCCTGAAAATTTAGAAAACTGTTGTGCATATCAACACAAAAATACCTTTGAAACGATATATGTTTTATTAAAATCGGTGGACGATAAGATGTTAAAATATCAACCATAAAAATATTGTTCCCGCATTTATATATAAGATTATGTTAAAAAATAGAATGTGGGAATAATTGCTTCTTATTTTTCTTTTCAAACATGAAAATAACCAGGCATTTTCTTCTTGTAATGTTGTTGTTGGTTCTATAAAACAAACTTTCACAAAAATACACGTATACACGCATATTGGTTTTCAAAAGTTATCGCATTTGGATTATTTTTAGTACTTTAACGTGTTATTCCCATTTTTAAGTACGACTTGTACTTAAGGAAGTAGAAAAAATTTAAACAAAGCACAAGTTTTTTCTTTCTGTGCAGGCTCCGTTAACAATTGCTTTTTGAATTCAGCCGGACAGTTCAATATATAACTGAGATTTGAGCAAAATACCACCACTGCCCCTAATTTCTTACAGAAAAATCTCAAATTTTACCCATAAACCTTAACTTTTTGAAATTATGAACCAAACTTTTTCACTTTCATCTTTAATAAACTTTGTAGAATATTGACAGTAATAATAAAGTAAATCAGTCCATAAATGACCAAGTAAATATAAACAAATAACTACCCTTTTCCCCTAAAATAATGGATTCTGCACAGTATCGCCGATGCCATATGAGCTAGGAGAACCAAACTTGGCTTAAATATTTTTTTGAACAGAAGAAGTATTAAATATTAAAAATCAGCCAAATCGGTTCACTATTACCCATGGCCTCGGTACAAGTGTCCTGCTGATTAAAGGTTGCGTTAGGGTACATAAAAACAAGCTTGGTTGATACTAGGGTTTTTTTTTGTTCGATTAAACGATTAATCGATATTTGGCATTTTTGATTTATTCGATTAAACGAATAAAATTTTAAAATTAATCGATTAATCGAATAATACCAAATTCAGAAATTTTACGAGATTTTGTTTCGATAATTTTAGAAAAAATTTGTACTTAAGTAAATAAACATTTTTAATTACATTTTATTACCAAAAAAACAAAACAATTCATACTTTTACGTTTTACGTTTTTTACGTTTAAAACGAAAAAACATAAATAAAAGATGTGTTGAGATCATATTATTTTATATGTGCAAACAATTAAACAGATCTTTCAAAATAATCTTTTAAAAATAAAATGTTGTTTAAATGTTTTGCTTTAAGACGAGTTTTTCTTTTGTGTTTTTAAAGGCAGTCTTTGAGAAAGCTCTCTCGCTTATTGTAGAAGTTGGTGATATCGAAAGTAGTGCATTAAAAAGCATATTAAGTTTTTCAGATCTCTTCTTCAAAAAATATAAAATCGTCGATTATATTGTTTGAGTCTTTTTTTTTGTTTTTTAAAAAATTTTTGACGCTTTTAATAGTTTTGTTTAACTCTGCTATCAGACTGTCTTGACTTGAATCATCAACTGTTTCATCTATAATAGTATCATCTGGTTCATTCGATACGTCCAAATTACCTTCATTTGATTCAATGACAAAGAGTCTGGCAAACAATTTATTCCCGATTTCTTTAGTTTCAGATTTTAAAAAACTATCACCAGTAGGATTTGATCCCGAATTAAGGTACAAAATAAGCGTATTCAGCACTTTTGTTCTTCGATCATTTAAAGAATACTTAAGTATTTCAATCAAATCATTTGCAAAAGCATTATTTGCCTTTACCAAACTGTTAATTAAGAATTTAATAATAACTTAAAATTGCCGAATCCTTACTTAGCTCTTTAATAATCATATTACTGGCATACTGGCATATCGTTACCATACTTTCGCCGACAATCTGTCTTTCAAAATCTAGTCCAAAATCTTCTAGTTTACAATGTTAACAAATATTTCATTTTTTTTTTAAATTTAAATTGTTTGTTTTGAAATGTAATAATTTAAAAAAATTTTATATTTCATAATTTTGAGCGAAAATTATAAAATTTAGTAAATATTCCCCAGAACCACATGAACGGTATATCATTTTGACACAAGGTTAGTAATCAGCTGTTGCTTACGTAGCAACATAAGGTCAGCTGGTGTAAATTCGCCTTGCTCATTTGGTTTTTTTATTTGACTGACGCCCAATTTTTAGCTTTGATATAATATTAGATTTATATATTTTAAATCCACTTAAATACAAAATTATGTTCTTCACTAAGCACTTAAATGTAACCTAATTCGCCCAGCTGGTGCATTTAAATTCATCTAAATTTGCATTGTAATAACTTAGCAAGGTGGCCGCAATATCACAACAAAACAAAATACGATTTAAGTTTTTATGAAAATTAACATAATTATGCTTTAAATTCTATTCTGAAATTTGGACATTGAAAAAATTATACATTTTACAGAAAAACCATATATTATTATTATTCGATTAATTGGCATAAATTCTTCGATTAATCCTTTAATCGAAATTAGCAATTTTAAATTAATCGATAACCTTATATAGCTCAAATATAACTTTCGGTTTTTCCAACTATGGTGAAGGGTATTTAAGATTCGGCAAGGCCGAAAATAGTACTTTTACTTTTTTTCGTTATTTTATTGTATTGTTTTCTAATGCGTATTTGGGGTTTAGATCTTGTTCGAGAAACCCTAACAAAAAATAAACGCCTCTTATGCAGAACAAATGTGAATAGCGAATGTATATTTTAATAGACAAATGTTTCGGTAGTTATGACGTTTTTTATTACACATTAATATTTATTAAAGTGCATGTTTTACAAAATTTATTGAATTTTAAACAGATATTTGAATAAGTGTTACCAATAACTTCTAAAATAATTTAGATTTTGGCATTAGGCGTCCCTACGATATGGGTTTATTTAAGTGCTGTTGAGCCTGTTAGTAGTCAATCAAGTTGAAGCAATAAATCTTATCCATTATAGCACCTTTCTCCCATCTAATAATCTTCTAAACATAAGGTATTTTGTGGAACTTCCACATCAAAAAGCTAAAGTATGTTTTAAAAACGTTTCTGTTAAACAGCAACAGCACACAGGGACAATCATCGGCATGTCAAACATTAGACTCTAATGATTAGAGTAGGTGACGGGCAATCAATCAGCTCTTCTAATCCACCACTTTTAGATCTTCCTTCCCATGATTAGGGTAGAAGCTTTTTGTTTCCGAAGATGTTAGACCAACAATCAGCTCAGAACCTAAAACGTTTTAAAGGCTCTCGTAAAACCAGATAGGTCTTCGGTCAGCCACAGTCCGACGGATATATCTGCATGTAATCTAACTCAATTTTGTATGCTGGTTTTTTGTGTTCTCAAAACGTGAGTAATTGCCAATACCGAAACAGTTAAAAAAACTTACTCACAAAGTGGTAAAAGCGAGATGAATGGAAATCCCGTTTTTCTAGAGAAAGTATTGGTAATTTCTTTTGAATGCAGAGACATAACAAAGTGAATGTGTGCGCGTGTGCTAGAAATTTTTTTGCATGCACATACTGAAGTACATTAAAAAACAGTTCATTTTTGTTTATCTTGAGCCAGTGAGTAAATTTCATATTCCACGGATAATTATCTCGCCAAAAATTCATGTATCAGCGTAATCTATAGAGATAGCAATTAAAAAATAATGGGATTTGCTGTTTTTAATTTTATCTGTTATGATTTTTAAGATATCCTGTCAAATCTTACTAACAAAAGCGTACTCATACATACAAACTTATGATCAGGAAAACCGTAAATATGCAATTGCATGGTTTTTCAAGTGCTGTATTTTTATTGCACACATATTTCACGTTTTTGAAGCATATTTTAATAAATGTTCAGCCAATAAAGAATTTTCTGTTGCTTTAATTTAACCATCTACATTTAATTTTCACTCTACAATTTGAAGCCAATATGAATATGCAAAAATTCAGAAAGAAGCAATTTTATAAATTTGTGCTGATACGTAGAAATCTAGACGCATCATTTAGTAAACCGATCGAATAAGAAACACTTTTTAAAGTAATCTTTTAGTGTCCGTCCGTCCATCTGGCTGGTTGTATGTCCATGTAAACCTTGGACGGAAAGAAAAAGAAGCAGGGTTTAGATAATTATAATTTATATAATAATTATAATTTTATAACATTTGGTAAATACTTTTTAATTTTCATAAGAACGAAACCTATGTAAATTGTTAGAATCGGTCTTTAATATCACATAGTCCCCATGCAAACTTCTTTATGTCAACAACCAGAGAAAAAACATGTTTAAATGTAGGCAACTCCAATAAAACTATTTTTAAAGAAAATTTTAAACATATTATGTTTAATTTAACAATATTATTGCCACTGACAACCATATTATGGTTAAATTAGTCGCTCATCAAGAAAACACAACCATATTATGGTTGCCTCCGATCATGTTATGGTTGATAATAACTTAAATATAATACCAAGGATAGTTTTCAACCATAGCAAGTTGCTTTTAGAAAAGTGGAAAAAACTATTGTTAATTTGAAAACAAATGATTGTTATTTTAACCATAGCATTTTTAAAGGGCAACCATAATACGGTTGTGGCTTCTTGATCGGTGATAATAATAAAGTTATGTTAACCATAATATGTTAAAAATTCTCTTTAAAAATAGTTTTGTTGTAATGTTAACTTGGTTTCATTACTTGCTGTGTTGTTGTCAAATAGTACTGAAATTTCGAGTGAAATTAAGGTTTAATTTTGTTTTGGGAGTTTAATTTTTAAGGCAATAACCCAAATTGGGTAATTAAGCGTATGCAATTAAGCGTGGATTTTCGTTGGAAAAATAGAAGAAAAAAACGAGGACTTAAGCTTGAAAGGCAAAAAGATCTAATGATAAGTGCTCGAGATTATCATTTCTTAAAAATTTAAGATAGCAAATATTTGTTTTAGCAAGAAAAGAAAGGATGATAATTTTTGTGTTTTGGGTGGGTAAGTACTTGTGTTGACTTTTGAGCACATGGGCATATTTTTGTATGGTTATCTTGTTGCAGCCCTTTAGTCCGAATACCTTCAAATTTGAAGCTCAAGGCACCTATATTCTTTGATAGCAATCGAACAATCCTTTGTTAAATGCGATGTTTAATTCATTCAGAAAATGGACCGATATGGTCTTATGGTTTGCCTTACCCGTGTGCAAAAGACTCCTGAAATTAGGCATACAGTGTAATTTGATGCAAATACTTTTCATGTATACGGCTCATTTGGTACTTAATCTAAAACAAGTCGTTAAGTAGAAAACATTTATATTCTTGCAAAAATCCTTTCGGAATAGCTCTTTTTATTTATTTTTAAATATATTAAGTATAACAAATTAGACATTTAAGATTTTTTTTTACTTTTTTCAAAATTGGATGTCATATATTTAACTATCTGCTATTAAAATTGTTTAAAAAAATTCCTATAACGTATTATCTTTTCTATTTTTATTTTGTACAAAATAAAACAGATGTTGTTTGGGTCATTACAATTTTAATCGAACTATAGTGATACAAATAACATACATACATATAATAGAATTGTAAAGAAATGTATATCGAACACCTAGTTCAAAAGTGACTCAACTCAAAATGATAATTGTTTATATGCAGGGCTACCAGACTTGGAGATTTATCTCCAAAGTTGGGGATTTCATGTGAGCAAAAATGACAAAGAAAGTTATTTGGGGATTTAAAAAAAAATTCGGGAATTTTTGGGGGATCTTATACATTTTTAATATAAAATTCTCTTCTTTTATTATTTATACATAAAATAGAAAAAAAGTACCAAAACTTTTACCATACTCTTATCAACAACTAATACAGTGTTAGGCGTGTAAGAGGTACTTAATAAACTTATGCTATTATCTTGAGTGTGTTTTAAAAAGGAAAAATAAACAAAATGAATCTAAAACCGCAAACAACACATACAATTTTTGATTTTTGAAAGACAATTTTCAAGCAAATATTTCTCTCCCAAAAATAAGTAAATCGTAACCTGAAACGCAAAAAGGCCCTAACTAACGAAAAATAAAAAATTAACGTTTTCATTGCTTCTGATGTATTGCATCAACACAAATGCCCACAAAAAATTTTGGAATCTTTCAACTAAAATTTGCGATTTTATTATCACAAAACAAAAGGCCCTATGTACAAAAGTTACTATGGTAAACGCTAAAAGGCCTAACTGACTGCTTGCATAATAAGCAACATTGTCAATTGTGAAAACAACTGGAAGGTCTTTCAAGAAAAAAAGAAGAAAATTGAATTATACACAGTTTAAGGGGATTTATTAATTTATAATTTTGAATAGTTTTTGCTTCTGCTGTGAAATTTTCAAAATGTTAGATTGGCCTTTAGCGTTTTAGGTGACGAAATATGAAACACAATAAAGTTTGGGAAAAAGAATGCTGGGCTATTGTTATGTACTTATAATGCATCGAAATATTAAATAAATAACCGATATATGTATTTTTATTGTTGATTTTAAGGATGGCTAAAACCGACTGAACAAGCTCCAAATTCTAATAAATTGGCTCATATATCTTCAAAAACAGCATATTGTTCTACTTGTAATTCCTCACTGGAATCACATAAAAATTATTTAAAAAAATATGCCGAAACCAGTCGCTACAAACAAAATAAAATAATTTTTTTACTAAAAATATTTATTTGGGGATTTCTTATAAAAATTTTTCTTACTATTTTTAAAAAAAAATAAAATTTTTAATTAACAAGATTTAAGATTTGGCCACAAAAAAAAATATTTACTTTTTAAGGTTTTGATTTTTAGTTTGGGGATTTTTTTAAATTTTTTGGGGACAATATTGAAAAGTACCTGGCAGCCCTGTTTATATGCTTAAATTATGCACATTACACTTGTTTATCTATAAATAAATATCAGTGTATTTTGTTGTTGTTAACTGTTGCTAAAAAACAGTTATGACTTTCTTTATGTTTCAATCGGTATAAAGTTGAAATTCATAAAAGTGACTTATTTTTAGTTGTGTCAGAAAATATAAGGGTAATATATCCCTACGGCTAAGTCTAAATAGTCTTTATTTGAATAGTGACACTTTTGATAAAATAAATCTTTGTTAGAGTTTATATTAATTAGACTTGTGTCCGTTTAGAATTTGGCAATAGTGTCAAAACTTTAAGATTTCAGTTACTTAATTGATTAATCAAATATCTGTCTACCGTTTTTGGTAGTTTTTTTTTAATTTATTCAGTGCAAATTTTTGACATGTGAAATTCTCGTGTTCAAATTTATTTTGAATTCATTACTTTATTAGACAAACATTTTGTCAAATTTAAAAAATTCATTCACAATAATTGAAACGACAAATACGACCGACCATGTGCGTAAAAATACTAAATAAACAATGACAAGTTTTCATATCAATATGTTAATGAATTTATTTAAATTTAAGACGGTTATGATTTGTAAAAGTTTACTTTAATGTATTGTTTATTGATGACGAAAAAAGAAAACGTTGGCTAAAATTTTATTTTCAGAAAAGCAATAATTTTTGCTCTACAAATTTTTTAAAAGGTCAATAGATTAAGGTTTAAAAATAAGAAGGTTAACAAAACATTTTAAAGCGAATTTGCCAATTCTAATTGTAAATTGCAAAACAAAATATTGCATATAACAATTTGTAGCCCCTTACTTCTGCTTTTCTTTCAATATGCACAAAAGTAAATGCTTTTTGTTCTTCATATTCAAATTTGCAAAAAAGCTGCCTCAAAGACATTTGGTGCATCAATGGGTCAAGGAAAAGTCTTATCAATAAAGGGTGGTTTTAAGGATCGATGTTGAATGAGAACCACACCTAAACGTCAAGTTTTATCTACATTTCATTTGACAGTTCGCAATTTTTTATCTCAATGGGGTGCGATCAAAACTTTTAACACTAAAAAACATATTAAAAATGCAAAATGAAAAGAATAAAAACGATACTACAACAAGGTACAACACCAAAAACACAACAATGTATTTGTTGTCAAAAACACAAGTAACTTTTGCCATTCCTCTCTCTAACTAAGAAAAAAAGTAGCACAGCTGTGCTTTCAACGCCACCTGAAAATGAATTCGCCTTGGAATAATAATAATAATAATATTTTGTTCGTGCCACATTTTTTTCATTGTTTAATTATTTTGTTTTTAAGGGAGAATCGAAAGAAAGATCGTAGTGAGCAGACGTATTTTAATTCAATTGAAAATAAAAAATATATGTACCTAATTAAAAAATTGTAATTTCTTTACAAATTTAAATTTAATAAAATCTTTTTCCATTTAATATGGATACTAGTAATGACTGCCTGGATAAAAAAATTCCTCCAGATAAATTGGGTGCTATTCCCCGAAAAGGTTGTGCAATACTTGAGCAGGCTCAATCTCAAAAGCAAAAACAAACTTCAATGGATTTCGATGGGTCGAATATTTCTATTTCTTCTGTAGATGTAGAATTCCAATTATTTGGTATTTAGTGTTTAAAATTGTAAACAAAAACAAACACAAAAGTAAATTGTTTTTAAAAGATGCTACTGCTCATTCCGAAATGATGCAGCTCTTAAAAGAGAAAATTTTTTTATCACAGCAGTTTCGCAGTTATAAATAAATGTATGTTATAAATAAATGTATGAAGAAAAAAAATATTTGCTGCCCAAAAAATTTAAATTTTTTATTTTTAATTCATA
Organism: Pollenia labialis; assembly: GCA_949318255.1. Lineage (NCBI taxonomy): Eukaryota > Metazoa > Arthropoda > Insecta > Diptera > Polleniidae > Pollenia > Pollenia labialis. The sequence continues at coordinate 114,408,832 of OX439141.1, forward strand.
AAAAATCCAAAACGGCAAAAAAAGTGTCAAGTCCTATTACTTTCACGTAAAGTCGCATAACCTATGAACAAAACGACACATAAATCATGAAAATCGATCACAATTAATTAAAGGTATGAATTTCAAAAATTTGCTCGAAATATCCACAAAATTCTTTGGAAAAAACATTGATGACTTTTTTATTGATTCGTTATCGCCACCGTCGTTGAAATCTTTTCAATTTTAATAAATTTTGGTCGCCCTCAACGGTATATGTGACTGGAGTGCTCAACGTCTGCAATAGCACATCGGCTTCGAGTGCAGTGTTATGCTTTTTAACGTAACGACGTAATCGCTTTTGATAGTCAATGGAATATTTTGATTCACATCTTTTCGATGTGAGAAGTTCTCACTAAAGTTACAGGTTAGCAGAAAAGAAGGTTTTAAGGTAATGAATTAAACATTAAACTGTTCGCAAGCAAAATATTTAAGTTTAAGCAAGACAATTTAATACCACACAAGTTGAAGCCAAGACACATTGAAAGAGGATTTTGCATGTCCGAAATGCTGATTGAATGTTTTGAAAATAAAATATTTTTACATCGTATCATTACTGACGATTAAAAATGGATTTATCAGAACAACCCAAGCGCGCAACCAGCCGAACACGGCCACGATCGGTTCTATGCAACGGAAGACTCAAAGTTTAATGAACACCGAGCAAGAATAACAACGCGTCAAATACAAAAAGCTATGATGCCAAGAAAATAATAAGCCAATGAAAAATATCGTTTTAATTTAAGAAAATATAACGAAAACTCTGTGTATTTTTGTTGTTGGATTTAACAAAAGAGCGACGATATTTTGCATTTGCACTGTTGCAACCCTAATACTGAACTCCGCTAATCTTTTTTGGTTTTTGGTGGGAACAGCAAGGTCCAATCTGTTGATCCGTCCGACTTTCATTGGTTTGGATCGATGCAGAATGCTCTAATTGAAATATGCTACACTTCAGAACAGAGTTGACGAAATGGACTTATGCTGCAGAGGGGTGGGCAAAGATTATTGCTAACGAAACATTTATATTTAACGTGCACATTTATATTTTCCTTTCCTGAATATTTCATTAAGTTTATATGCCCCCAATTCAATTCAAAATTCTATTGTTTACCCCAGTTTATCTTTAACACATTTTTTTTAGAAATACTTTATCAAATTTGATTAACTATTATCAGTTCTAAGGGCACCTGTACCCCCTGAATTGTATTACAACCACTAACAATTTATAAACAATTCAATTGGTTTTTTTGTCGGTCTTTAAAAAAGAGGTGTAGTAAAAAAAATTTATATGTTTGACTGATTGCTGATAACGACAAAAAATTTATTCCCACATAAAGTTTGCACAAGCCAAAACCTTGTGCACACCTGTCTAATAAACTAAAAAAAGAACAGAATTTTCTTATCACTAAAAATACCATAATTATTTATTTTTCGTTTTTTTCTTTTATTCGATATTGTTATTTGGTGGTCTATAAAGTAGAATTTAATTTGATTTTTCCAATAAGTTCATGAGCACTTGCTGAAATTAATTCAATTTCTGTCGTAAATAAACTTGAATTTAAATCTTATGGAAATTTTCAGTCGTCCATCGAATTCAAGCGGAAATTAGATTCTGAAAATTTTATACACTAACACATTTTTTTTTATAATTTAAATTAATTTGCGGTATTTTGAAAACAAAATTTATGTCCAATATTAATTAGATGGTCGATTTCGATGGGATGACCTTAAAAAAGAAAATTGGCCTTGAAAACGACAGGAAGTCTTAATTGGATTTCAGGGTGAGGTTAAAAATTCTAAAAAAGAAAAAAGTTTATGTTTCTTAGTTTAAAACTTGGAGTTTTTTGTTAAAATTTAATCACGAATTTTGTTCTGTAATTTTGAGTATACACAGCTTAATAAAGTGTTGCATGTTAATGCAAATGTGAATTCACAATGGGCCGCACTTGTATGCAAGTGGAATTGTGCCCTTGGGCGCATAACCTTTCCTAACCTATTGCAAATATAGTACTTATTAGCTTTTGTTTTGCGTAAAAAAGTCGCCAATTTCTCTGTTTTATTTAAAACACCTGCCTAATTATTTTTAAATTTTTTGATAATAACAACATTTTCGAGAGTAATGTAGTTGGTATAAGTAAACGTTTAATTAACTTGATTAAATTTTTTTATTTAAACTGATTTTATTTGTTATTAATAGTTTAATTAAAAAAAACAGGCAAGAATTGGAGTTGATAGCGGACAACAACTTAAACACAAATGTTTTAAAGCTTTGATTCGAGGAATTGAAAGGTTAGCTGGCGCAAACAAAATTTTTTTTTTTTTTAAAATTTATTAAGTTTATTTTCAATTTAATTCATTACAATAGGTGGCCTCAGCGCTTAGTGGCATTTTTGAGGCGAGTTGGCAAAGTTAATTTAAAATTAATTTCAATATACATACATATCGAGCCTTTGCTGCAATAGAGTAATAACTGAAAAAACCAAATATTTGAGCTAATGTATTTAATTCTTTAATTCCCAGAGGAACATAGGGCCGCCTACAGGCAAAAAATGTTGAGTAAATCGCCATATCGATTCTTCATATTGTGTAAAAATTTCATACAAATATGTTATATACTCAACTCTTGAGAGGAGAATTAAATTGTAAGGTGTTAGAAAATTCAAAATTAAGATATTGCTTTATTGCAGCAAAGGCTCGATATGTTCATAAATCAAAAAAAAAAAGAAAAAAAATTATATAAGTATTTATGTAATAAGAAATAAATATATTTTCCGTTAAAAGCTTACCTATATGTTCTAAAATGTGTTTTTTTTTAGTAATTTTTTAAATGTTGAAATTCTATTTGCGTTTTTTAACTCTTGTGTCAAGTAATTAAACTCACGGCTACCCATGAACTCAACACGCTGCTTAGTTGTTTCCAATCTGCATCGGGTTATTCTTAAATTTTGATTATTTCTAGTATTAATTACATTTTAATTTGGTAAAAATTTAATGGTGTGATGTCCAATGTTATTCAAGCATTTAAATACGTATAACAAAAGTTGCATTTTGTAAATTATTGGCAATATAGTTTGGCATATGTCTTTAAACAGTGATGAAGTATAATATAACATTGGCAAATTATAGACGATTTTTAAAGCTCTATTCTGCATGCGTTGTAACGATTTTAATTGATAACTTTTTTTACATCCATACAAAATGGCTAAATAATTAAAATGACTGTGGATTAAAGCATTATATACAATAAGTTTCGAATCTTCATGAAATTTGTTTCTGAATTTGTATAAAATGCCAACGGCTTGCGCGGCTTTTATTCCAAGCGATTGTATGAGTTTGTCCCAAACAAGATTGTTTTGAATATTAATTCCTAAGTACTTAACAGACTTTACTTCTATGATTTCTCTTCCATAAACAATTATCGAAAAATGTATATTATTACAAGTTGGCTTAAATCTTATCAGCTGTGTTTTATTAGCATTCAAGATAAGTTTATTAATTCTAGCAAACTCACATATTAAGGCTGCATCACGTTCCATGTAAGCTTTGACAACAGTTTCATGCTTATAAGGGTAAAATAAGCAAACGTCATCTGCATACATAAATATTTTACCACTAAGACCAAGATTATGCAAATCATTAATAGAAATGCTGAGAAGATTTTCATTGTGCTTTTCGCACACATTTCTACGAATTGTGTAATTAATTTTTGGGTAAACTTACCTTTAAAAAGTAAATTTTGGTAAAATTTCCTTAAAAAGTAAATTTTGGTAAAATTTCCTTTAAAAAGTAAATTTTTGAAAAATGCCCTTTAAAAAATAAATTTTTGTAAAATTTCCTATAACAAGTAAATTTTGGTAAAATTTCCTATAACAAGTAAATTTTGGTAAAATTTCCTATAACAAGTAAATTTTGGTAAAATTTCCTATTAAAAGTAAATTTTGGTAAAATTTCCTATTAAAAGTAAATTTTGGTAAAATTTCCTATTAAAAGTAAATTTTGGTAAAATTTCCTATAAAAAGTAAATTTTGGTAGAATTTCCTATAAAAAGTAAATTTTAGTAAAATCATCTAAATAAAGTAAATTTTGGCAAAATTTCGTATAAAATTAAATTTTAGCAAAATTTCCTATAAAAATAAAATTTTAACAAAATTTCTTATAAAAACTGAATTTAAGGTAAGTTTCCTATAGAAAGTAAATTCCAGCAAAATTTCTTATAGAAAGTAAATTTTAGCAAAATTTCCTATAGAAACTGAATTTAAGCAATATTTCCCTAAAAAGTAAATTTTAGCAATATAACCTTTAGAAAGTAACCTTTAGCAAAATTTCCTATAGAAAGTAAATTTTAGAATATTTCCTATAAAAAAGTAAGTTTTAGCCAAATTTCCTTTAAATCCTGACAAAATCTCCTATAAATTTCTACTACTATTGCGAAATGGACCTCGTTCATGTGATATGAGTCATAAGGTTATTTTCTTTTTATCTGCAAAATTCGAGATTATTGCGAATATTCGGCTTATCATTGCCAACAAATTTACCTAAATTTCATCGAACCTTGTTTGAAAATCGGACCTAAAAGATTCATGTTAAACGTGGCGGCCACAAATATTATTTTATTTTACCAAATTAACAATTTTTAAATAATAAAATAAATTTGGTCGGTATCGAAAACGTTTTCTCAAATGCATTTCAATTTAAGTTCTTTGTGTTAAACAAGTTAGAGTTTGATACCCTCCACCGACAGTTCGAATGTTTTAGGAGTGATATCTATATGATATCTATTTATTAATAATAAATTAAAATATTAATAATTAACCTTTAAAAAACAGACAACAGCATTCAAATTGGTTGCGGCTTAGACATACATATATTAAATTATTGACAGTCGGAAAGTTTTATGCTTTTTTTTTATAGCAATTTTAATTAGCCATGGTTAGTTATGAACCAATCATCCCAAAATTCTACAGTGATTTCTGGTATTAAAAAACTGAAATTTTAAAAAATTTAAAAACAGCGGTGAAATTAGTTTTAGCGTTTTCGGTGAATTTCAGAATGCTGCTAAATATGGGTGAATTATGGACCGTATATCACAAATTTGCATGACAACTTTTCTGGCCATATGAAGCTAAGTTGGAAGAAATTTTACCGCAAAAAATATATCTGCTACGGTTTTAGGCGTATTCAATTAATTTATTTGAGTGGGCTTTATAAGGGGCCTAAAGTAAACTATGGACCGATCTGCACGCAATTTTGCAGTGTGATTTATTGTCCTATAAAACTGTGACGAACCAAATTATGATAGCGTTATTAATTATGGTTTTAGGCGCACTAAACTGTTTTCCGGGAGTAGGTTTTATTAAGGGCCTAGGGTAAATTATGGACCAATCTACCGAAAGTTTACAGTGTGAGATTTCCAGTCGTTTAAACGAATTTTTGCAAAATCGTATATCATTCCGTGCATTGTTCCACCATTTATGTTAGTTTTTATAACAAAATTATAAATTTTTAGGGTGTTGGTTCCACGGTTTGATTCATAGCTCTGATCCTGCCAAACCGATTTTGTTGGGTTTTTAATCCAAAACTGCTTAGGATGATTAAAAGCAATTTGACACCAAGTTTGTTCGTTTTTTTTTTAAGTTTTTTCGGAAGTGAACGTGCTTTTAACAGACAGACAGACGGACTAACATACGGACATGGCTAGATCGACTTAGAATTACTCAAGGAGCTACAATATATATACTTTATAAGGTCTGAGATGAATAATAAAAAAGTTTCACACGGAATGACAAACTTAGTGTACCCTCTTCACAACAAATTGTGGTGGAGGGTATAATAAGAATACCCCTTAAATTTTAACTGAAGCTCTGTAGCTTTTCGTACCTCTATTTCGCCGTCTTAGCCGTGTCAAAATACGCATACGAAAATCTATACAAATAAGCTTCCCTAAAGTCGTAACTTAAACGATACACAGAAACTGCACGGATTTTCGAGAGTTAAATCCTGTTTCTATATTTGGTCTTATATTTCAAGTTTCCATATGGGCATTTCCATGAGAATGTCAACAACGGCTCAAAAAATTAAAACGCTTGAAACTTTTTTTCAAATATGGTAAAAGGAAATAAAACACCCAAATTTTACTATGCAGACGTACTTATAGCTTATTACAATTTTTAAAAAGCAAAACATTAAAGTTTAAACTGACTTTCTCTTTGATTCATTTTTAGTAACTGCAATTAACAATTTTAAATTTTCTTCCGATTAAATACAGATACTGGCAACCCTGGAATTATGCTTTAAAATTAGTGTTACAACAACAATAAACAAGATCCATGTGGAAAGACCAAGTATATAGTTCGATTAGCGGTATATTATTTGGTTTGTTTTGGATGCTATTCTAATGTCACGTACGTGGTGCAAAAACAACATTTATCTTTGTCATTTCTATTTGGCCAGTCTTAGGTGTTTCAAAGTAAAAGTTCAAAGCAAGATATTTGCCGCAAAAAAATATTGATCGGAATTTTTTTTAAATTGGTATAATCAAAATTTTATATGCTTTTAAGGCTCGTCACGTACGATATTGTAAGTACTAAAATGCATCATCTTATTATGTTAGTATTAAGTTTAAATGTGGTCAAATCTTATTTTATTACAATCAAAATCGTCTTACAAAATTTTTTTGGAATCGGTCCATATTTGACCATAGCTCCCATACAAGTGCTACTCCCGAAAATAGCTTTTAATGTCATAACTTCCTTAGAAATGTTGGCATTTACATAAAAATTGGCTACAATGACTTTTGCAATAGGCACTATATCATGATTAAATGTTGTGCGGGTAGGTCCATATAAACCCCCTTTCTTAAATCGGCTAGGGGCACACAAATATCATGTAGATGGAGATAACTAAATAATATTCGGCAAAAATTACTTTTATATAATTCTTAACCTCATAGCATAATTCCATTCTGGCGATCTTGATTTGCCATGGGTCCCAAATAGGGTACACTCTCAAAAAAATTTTTTTTTTAATATTATAGAGTAGGGTGTCATATGGTCGGGCTTGACCGACTATACTTTCTAACTTGTTTTTTTTAAGTTTTTATATATTTACATACATATATTTACAAAAAATGTTTTTCATGCCTTGTAAATACAATAAAAGAAAAATCTGTCACGTACGGTATGTCACGAACGATATAACAGTTTGTTCATTATTAAATCATCAAAAAAAAAAAAAAAATTTCCAATTACGGATTATAAAGGTAAAATATCTGGTTTAATGTTAAAAATTAAAAAAAGAAGAAAAACCTCTCACAATTCGCAGATTTTCGTATTTTTTTACATTCACCCCAAAATCACTTCCGTTTTATGTCACGTACGATATGCACTTACTTTGCTCGATATTTTGGACAACAAGGTTCCGAAATTAATAATTTTTTTTTAATATATAGTAACCTCTAAATGAAACAAATTGATAAAAACAATTTCCAGTTAATACTATTTTGGCAAAATTTCTATCTCTCTGAAGGTGTACAAATGTCACGTACGATGACATGGAAATGCCCATATGGTACATACATAAATATTTATAAATATTTCTTATGCCTCTAATTTCTACACGTAGTTATCAAGCTGTGAATATATTATATCTATTGTGTAACGAGATTTCATAATTTTAACACGTATGTCTTACCTACTGGCTAAACCATCCATTTTTGACAGTTAATTCAAAAAATTAATAAGAATACAAATGTTGCCATATTTTAAAAGAAAACTGAAAGGCAAAATTAACGTTGAAATTACCAAAATAATTTTACCGGATAGGTAAAGAAACTGTTAGGTACGAACACGACCAGATATCTGTTTGTATGACTTCATATTTTGCCAGAATGACCACTAATTAAATCCAGTAGATTTCAGAGGTAAAACCAATTCAGAAACAACCAATATTGCAATGTTAAAGATGTGGTTATACTATTTGTGCCAATACGGAAAATTAGCTTAAGTCGAATGATGTAGTTTCGATACACCCTGAGTTTTGTGGAAGTTTTATTTGTCAAGTTTTTTGCTTAAAGTCTTTATATTATCGTATTATTTAGTTAAAACTACAATAGAGGCTACAAGTATATGTTTAAATTTTTGTTTGTTTTGTAACTGAATTCTCTCTTATAGCTGCTCTTCCATGTAAGCACTGATATAAACGAAATGATCAGAAAAAACGGAAGTGCCTTCTAGTTGGCATTTATGACATTTTGCAAAAATTCTTTTCAGATAACATTTGCATTTATTAGTAATTTATTACTTTATTTACAAGATAAATAAATGAAGTTGTTATAAACAACACATGTGCAAATATTATACCAAGTACGAGTATCTAAAGAATTTATCCAATAACAGTTGGGAGAAAGAAAGAAAGAAACAAACAAACAAAAAATTAAATAGCAAGAAAATACGGCAAATGTTTTTAATGCAATTTTCAAGTACTAAAGAACCTAAGTCAACAAATGATAAGAATTTTTTAAAAACAATCAATAAATATGCCATCAAATGAACTTACAAACATATGTATATGCATGAGAATATTGGTTAATAAATTTACGGTAGTAAACATAAGGGAAATGCACAGATTAAACAGCGTTTGAAAAAATTTATAAAAATTTTGTTTTAATGAACCGAAAATATTAGGTAAAATAAGTAAAAAGAGGTTGTAGAATGAAAGAAAAGTTGTTTCAAAATCAATTAACAAAAAACAAGTAAGAAAGTACAGTCGGCCAAGCCCGACTATATAATACCCTACACCACAGTATTTTAAAACACATCAACGAGAGTGCACCCTATTCGGGACCCATGGAGAATCATGCTTATGTGTCCATATAAAAATATGAATCTATCTATGTTTTAAATTTCATTAAAATCGGTTTTAAAGTTTGTGAGAAGCAGAAATTACCCCCTAACTCCCCTTGTGGTACTGTTTTTTAAAAACTGCATAGCTCATGTATGCATATAAATGTGGATCTATTTATGTTTAAAATTATATTAAAATCGGTTTGATAGTTTCTGAGAGGCATAAATCGCGCCTATCAACCCTCGTGGTCCTACGATTCGGCCCATTTTCAATAGGCTTGGTCCTTTTGCCAATAAGAACCTTTAAGCCAAATTTTATCAAAGCCAGCCGGACTGACGGACATCGTTAGATCGACTCAGAAAGTAATTCTGAGTCTATCGGTATACTTAAAGGTCAGTCCAGGACCCGTATTTGAAGGCGTTACACACATCAGCACAAATGCATAATACCCTCTCCACTATTGTGGTGTGGGTACAAAAACGCTTTTTCTTAAAATAATAAAGAAAACTTATTTTTTGATTATATTACGAATGTTATTGATTCCTTTTGTTTCGGATAAAAAATATTTAAAGATATTAAAGAAATTAATGTTATTGCTCGCTTAGATTAGAAAAAAATCATCAATTCTGAAGAAATCTTTTCAATTTGTATAAAAACTATAAGTAAATTATTAAACAATTTTATTCAATTTAACGAATTTTTCATTGATTTCATTTAATCTACAATTTATTAAATTTTACTAAAATATGTTATGACCTTTTTCTTACGAATTATTCATTGATTGATTTGAATCATTTTGCTTAAATGTAACAATAAATTGGTTATTTTTTTTAATATTAAGACTACATTGTTTCAATTCAATTGAATAAAATGATTACTTTTAGTATAAGAATCATTAATATGAAGAAATATTTTATAAAAAAGGAAATCAAATGTTGATTTAATTTTTCTTATAGTTAATGTGTTTTTTAATCGAATTTAATTCAATTAAGTTTTTTTTGGCGTATTTTAAACTTTATATGTATATTTTTTGTTAATTTAAAAAAATCTATTGATTTTTATCAATTTTCAAGATTTGATTTAGTACAACAAACCGTGAGCACCCATTTTTAAGCTGGGAATACCACAATTGCTACTTAGACAGCTGTTTATCAAAATATGGAAAAACAGAACTAAAATTTATGTCGTTGAGGTAATGAAAAATGATAAGAGATTAAAAAAATTACTTTTAAAAAATGTGACGTATTTATTGTACAGCAATTCTATTCTAAATTCGAATCTTTTTTTTTGATATGAAACAAAATAACTTGTAATAATTGTAACAAAGATCTGTAGTGAATAGGGGTTTCATTTGGAAAAAAATTGAGGGGAAAAATATTTTTAAATTTTTTTGGGAATTTTATGACAGGAGATTTTGGTAATTTCCTTAACTTAACTGTTACTTAATCGATTCAAGAACCAAGTTAAACAAGTAAAAGTGCTATAATCGGCTATACCGAATCTGATAAATCCTTTACCATTGAAAATTAGAAAAATTTACAAAAAAACATGTAAAAAAATGCTATTCGATTCTGAACCCTCAAAAACACGCTGTTTTTTGAGCCCTTTGAACCACTTATCCCCTAATGCAAATAATCTTCGTTGAAATTTTTTTTTTGTTTATACACATTTCTCACTTTAAACAGCAAATGTTTTTTTTTTTTTTTAATTTGTTTATTTCTGATTTGGAAAAAAGCAAAAAAAAAAAAACCATTTGATGGCAACAATTAGCGACAGATGTATTTATTACTCACATCTCAGGCATTTTGGATCTATCTTATCATTTATCTTATCATTTCTGGGGTCTAGGGAAAACTTCATCCAACACATGGAAAAACGGACATCTTAAATTACTTTGCTATTCATAAGGACCTACACTGAACCAAAAAGGTACGTGGAGACAATGAAAATGAAAGTTGAGCAAACAAAAATTTATTAGTTTCTGTTCCGTTCTTAAAAAGATTTTATTTTAATAATGTAACGAAATGTACGTTAATATAATAAAAAAGGTCATCAATTTAACGAACAAAGTTTGTTAAAACTATTTTCTGTAAAATTTTAATTTTATAAAGAACTCTTAAATTCAATGAACTTATTCGATAACTCAGTGAACCTTTTCGTTAAATTAACGAAATATATTATTTTACCAATTTGTTGACTCAACGAACAGAGTACATTGTCTTAATGAATTATTTTTTAAATTTCCCCACGTTAAATTATACAATTAAGCCAACAAAAATTATTTTAATAAAAGTTGATAATTAATATTATGAACACTTTTTGGTTCAGTGTAGAATATATGCATAGATTTCCAAAAGATTTATACGAGCCCATGCCATATGGCTTATCTTATTCTAGATATTAACCACTGGCTAAGTAACTATGCGTTTACCAACAGCTAATGAGTGTAAGAGCAACCAGCACACACAGGTAGCATACACTTATAAAATTATTACAGTAACTGATTGCTGGTTATTAAATTCGTTTTCCGTACTGTTAAAATTGAAAAAAATATAGTTATTTTACGAATAATTTTATTTTTCAACATTTATGTTTGTTATTCAAAAAATAAACTACCAAAAATTAATAAGGGTCCTCATGATATCGTTTATAAGTCTCGTAATCTGTGCAAACTGTGCATTTTTACGCCCTCGTAAATGAACTGTCAAAAATTGTATGAGAATTCATTTACACAAACTTGGTAAATTTGCCCAACAATTTTGTCTCGTAAACTTGCGCTGTTCAATTGTGCATTTATACAAACAGATCTTTTAATGATTTTAACGTCGTTTTCAATGAAAATCCAAGTGTCTATAAATCACAAACAATAAATTCTAGCAATAATTTCAGTAAATTGGTGTTTTGGCTTTCTTTGAGCATTTTTAAAAGCAAATTTCTCATACATATTAATCACAAATTTAAACACAAATTTTTATATTTTTGAATTTTAATTTTTAATTTATTTTTGTATTGACGTTTCTTACAAACTGACATTAATTGTTTAAAATTACACAAAAGTAAAAAAGGGGCTTCATGAAACAAGACTCGTAAGTTTGCGCATTTGCACAAATGGCAATTTTAAGCGACATCATGAGGACCCTTAATGTTTTTCCATATTTATTTTGATATGTAGTTTGATTTTTTTATGTTAAAATATATTTTTTAAAAGTAAAAATTATTCAATTTTACGGAATATGCTGTTTAATAAATAAAAAATTTAAAAATGAATGTAAAAACCATTTGTTTTGAATGTAAATGATCCGTTTTTTAAATGAATTTTAAGTTGTTTAAAATGAATTTTCCGTTGAATTTAACTACATAATTTTTTGAGTGTAAAAAATCTTCCGAAAAGACAGAACGTGTTTGCCATAAGAAGCATACCTTCGGAGGTCGCAACCATTGGTCAATCTGGTGCAAACTTACCAGTGGCTACTGACTCCCGTAGTACCAGATAGAATTTTTGGCCAGCAGTGAACTCAATAGATCGTAAAGAGGATACTAATCTGTAAATGTTGGATTTTTGCCAAATCCCAGCAGAAGGTGAAAAATCCTTAAGACGATCCTTACAAACCATACATATGTACTTATATACTCTAAAGCAGTGTTCGAAAATAAACAGTACATTATTTAGCTTAGAGACCTAAGAACGATATCTATTTTTATAGTGTTTGTGTAGACGAACACAACCCTTAATACCGTTCGTAACTATTTTCAAGAAAGGGTCGAACATTACATTGTGTTCTGTTCTTCGTTAAATACAGAACAATTGTAGTGATACTGTAGACAAACTTTATGTTTTAATGTTTTATAATGTTTCTATTTTAACATTGATAGAGAATTGAACAAACAAAAAATTTTAGCAACAACCGCAGCACGAATAGCTTGTGTGTGTATTGTGTATAAGTTTTGGTTGTGTAAAATTATTTTGCTCGCTTTTTGTTTTTTAGCATGTGAATTTTGTTTTTGAAAAAATTTTTGGTTTTTTTTTAGCCAGGCAAAAGCGACGAACATTGATGAGCCGAACCGAACACAATGAAGTTTGTGATAAAAAAAACCGAACGGTATTATTTTTGTGTTCGAAAGATGACAAACAGGAAAACGTTATTTTTTTAATAATTTTCTACACAAACACTTTTAGCGTTTGTGTTTTCCACAAATCTACCGAACCGAACACTATTTGTGTTTATTTTTTAACACTGCTTTTAAGGGTCTATAACTAATATCACTCTTTTTATTTTACCAATTATGTACATTTTATTCACTACAACGGTAATTTTTTTAATTGATTAAAAAAATCTAATATATTTGCTTCTCCTGGAATAGTGAAAAAATGTCCGCGAAATTAGGAATCCTACAAGTAAAGTAACCCTGTAGCGCGTGCAGTAAATATAGCAAACTGTTGCGTTTTAGTTAAATAAAGTGTTAATTGAAATAGTAGTGCTTTTTTCATCTGTTACTAAAAACCAGTAAGTAAACTGATGCTACTGTTGTTGACAGTTGTTGTTATTTATCAATTAAATAAATTTTATTTTTTATGCCTTTTTTACTTTTTTATTGAAACAGTATTTTTTACTAAGCAAATAAAGCCACAAATATACACCTGTTTTCACAAAAATCCATCCATCCGTCACATGATTTTAGCACAAAAATACACATTCCATTAAATAAAAGGGGAAATAAATATTTTATATTTCAGATGATGAGATAGACACAAATAGAAAGAGGTTTTGGGAGTTGATTGATTCAGCAGTTGCAGTTTGAAGTGGAGATTGGTTGGTGATAAAATTGATTGCGAGTACAATAATTATGATGATGTGTTAAAATTTCGTTTATTTGATTTCGTGTTCGGTTTTTTTTGTTTTCTCACACGTCGTGTTAATATTTGTATTTGTTAAATATTTTAATCACGAATTTTTTTGCACTTTAGTCTTTTGTTAATATTCAAAAGATAAAAATAATGTGTGAATGTGTTTTAGTGTTATTTTAAAAACTACACGTGACACACACACATAATCCACTAACTACATGAGTAGTATTAGTGTAAATTAGGATTGTCCCAGTAAATGTTGTCAGATTGAAATGATCTAGCTTATGAAAAAATGCCAGAAATTTTATTAAGACATACTCAGTCATAAAAAAGCACTAGATTCCCGAAAAATCGTTGGCATACTTTATGTATAAGGACAAATTATTTTTAATTTTAGGGTTTTGTAAATCCTGGTTTCACCTTAAGCATGTCATATACAGAGTTATCCATTTAGCGATTTCAAACCCGCCCGTCTAGTAAGGTTGTCAGCTGTTAAATAGCTTCGGCTGTGTGGCACGTAGCGCCGTCCTGTTGAAACCAAATATTGCCAATATCCTCCTCTTCAATTTTTGTGCACAAAAATTCGTTCAACATGGCCCGATAACGAACGCCATTGACTGTAACGGCCATTCCTTGTCCATTTTCAAATAAAAATGGCCCAATTATGCCTCTGGACCAAAATCCGCACCAAACAGTGACTCGCTTTGGGTGCAACGGCTTTTCAATGTATGCGTGCGGGTTTTCTGTGCCCCAAATGCGACAATTTTGCTTGTTTACATACCCGCCAAGATCAAAATGAGCTTCATTTGAAAAAATGATTTTTTTTAGCAAAATCGGCATCTTCTGTAAGTCGATCGCAGGCCCACTTAGCGAAGCGAAAACGCATATTTCCCAGCGTTGTTCAAGCGTATACACAACCATATTCGTTGAGCGGAAGGATAAAATTAATTATCTGTCAAATCAGACTTGAGCTAAGTGTTACCATTCACGAAATAAGCACTAGTTGAGAATAAAAACGTTAGATGGCGGACCCGTTATAATTTTTTTAATATGTAACTTACAACGTTCTTTCATTGGCCGACTCTTTGTATTGTATTTTGAAGAGGTTAAGGTGCATAATTTTGGATGATATGAAGTTAAAACAACGTTATTCGCGGTTGTGCTTCAATTGTCAAAACAACTGGAAGGTTTTACAAGAAAAATAAAATAAAATTTAATTAAAGACAGTTTAAGGCGACTTATTCATTTATCATTTTGAATAGTTTTTGCTTCTGCTGTGAAATTTTCAAAATGTTAGATAGGATCTTTTGCGTATTAGGTGACGAAATATAAAAGACAATATAATAAAGTTTGGGAAAAAGAATGCTGGACTATTGTACACAGTACAAATTGTTCGAATCCGTAAATGATTTCTTTCGAATCGAAATACGCGGTAACCCCCCAGATAGTGTGAATGAATGTGTGATGAAAATGACAAGTATTATGAAAACAAGTTTGACATCCCATGCGACTTAATCGTTTTTTGAAAATTTTCTAAACAATAATACTTTTCATTGGATCAGGGTTGCATTTTATTTCAGGTGTGAGTGTTTATACTTTGTGTGATAGTGTGAACACAAACTGTTATGTTAAATTCGATTTTTTGACAGTCGCAACAAAAATCATTAGATTTCTATTTCACAAAGTATTATGTAATACGTAAGACTTGTGAAATAGTATTAACTAGCCTTTACCAATTTTTTTTCATGCGCAGAACAAAGCGCTTTGTGTGTCAAAAATGTATTGCATAAAGTAGGAACTCGCCATATAAAGTTCATGTCTTCCGTAAGCGATATGCTAAGCGAAACTTTTACGTTTCTCCCTTACAAACCTGCTTCGTTGAAAGCTCCATTTTTTATTGGGTAATATGGTCACCTAAAAATTTTGACATTGTAAAAATTCGAACATAGTAAGTTACCACAAATTATATCTTTGCACGCAGAACGATGGGAAAGGTGAAAACAAGATATTCAACTTGCTCTAACAAAGTTGCACTTGTCAGGGTGAAGTGTATGAAAACTTGTTAATTGTCAAGTCCGGGATTTTTTGAATTAACTTTTTTTCTCTCATCAAATTAAATGCGTCTTTCTTTTTTTGTTTACAATAATCCATATTTATTTCACATATAAAAGATAGTCTTATTTTATCTGGCATGCTTCAAAATTTCACATTAGAAATTAACACGTTTTTAGACAATAAAAATAAAAATATAATAATTAAAATTATACTTCAATAAACGTCGCTCTTATGATCTACTTAATTGTTGTAGCATAATGTTGTTATTGTTGCTAATTTATTGTGGCTTGTGTTTCTAAAAAAAAAATATAATAAAAAGGAAATAAACAGATAATTTCCCGTCTGACAAGAATAATACCAAAAACAATCATAAAAAATGTTTAAATGACCCAATTTTAAAGCAACTTTTTGCATGAAGTACTAACAAATGTTTGCGAACAAACGAATAAAGAATTGCTTGCGATCATAAACAATTAAAGGATTTAAATATTTGCTAAATATTTTAGCTTTATTATGATTTCTAATCTAAATTTGTGGCATTGCACATTTCACAGCAAAGGTCGAAATGCGTAGTAAAAAAAAAACAAGTATAATAATAGTTTTAAGCAACGATGCTCCGCAATGCTAAAAATATAAGTAACAATTTTTTTGCGTTATAAACTTTGAAATCTATTTACATTTATTTTGTTGATTGACTGTCTCGTTTTCTGTTTGTTTGTTTTACCTGACGCCTGTTTATTAAATAATGCATGTTAATTATTTTAACAATTGTTGTATATTTATTTTTTATTGCAAGTTTTGCTAAAAATATAAAACTTGTGCTTAAAAATAGTCCGTTCTATTTTTATTAGGTTGTTGTTTAATTAACATTTTCGAATTTTTTTATAATTGCCGTAAGTATTTAACACAAAAAAAAAATAAAGATAAAAATCTCTACCATAAAAAATAAATGTTTAAATAAAAAAAAAGGCGTCAAGTGAAGGAGATTAAGATAAAAAAACATCTTTAAGTCTTGTCACGTGGTTGCACGATTGGGGTGCAAAAAATTGTTTCTCAAACACGCGTAAGGTGGAAAAAGTACAGGGGAATTGTAAAAATATAATCTTAATAGACAACTTGAGGATTATTTTGATGCTGTTAATTGATTTGGATAAATAATAAATAATATTTTTTAGGATTTTCACATTCTCTAAGTGGACAAGGAAGCCTTGAGTACTTTTAAAGGCCCAACCAGAATGTGCATAACGTTGCTTAAGTAAATGAGCGAATACATGTTAATCTTATGTGCGAAACCGTATTTAACTTCAAGAAACTTTTTGTTAAATTTTATAAAAGTGTCATTTGCTTAAGTGAAGTGCGAAAATGATCGCATTTTCCGCACGGAACCAAATGTTTTTTTTTTTTGGTTTTTGTTCTTTTTAATGCATTTGAGTTTAAGAGGATTTTCGTTGATTTTTTGACAGTAGCTTAAGCTTGTTTATGCATATTCTGGTTGGACATTAAGTGTAATATGCGTTTAACAAAGTAATTGAGTGTTTTATTACTGTCACTTTATTATAAACTCCACTAGGGTGTTCAATTAATCGGGTTTTATTTTTGTTCGATTAAACGATTAATCGATATTTGGCATTTTTAACTTATTCGATTAAACGAATAAAATTTTAAAATAAATCGATTAATCGAATTAACCTAAGTCCAGAAATTTAATAGATTACGAGATTTTTTTTCAATAATTTTAGAAAAAATTAGTATGTACTTGAGTAAAAAAATATTCTTATATAAATAAAACTTGTCAATGTAGCTCCAAAATGTTGCTTCACTTTCGGGCATTTCGATTTTTAAAGAGTCAATATAACTTTGGATTTTTTTTTGGAACTTTTTACGGACATTCCATTTTCCTCTAGAGAAATGATCGAAGTATCTTGTTTGAATAATTTGTAGCCCCCTTTGATTCTGTTGGTGGATCATCTTCTTCAAGTAATTTGTGATGGTCACTGTGTAAGTGGTAAATTAGTGAAGTTGTTGAAGAACATTTACGTTAATACATTTTTTGGACACCTGTTACATTTAGCATTATAAGATTTATCCTTCGACAATATTATTTTTGCAAGAACAACACTTAAAACCATGAAAAACTACGGTCATTTTCTAAACAATTGAATTTAAATTATCGTTCGATTTCAATTTCACTTCATTTCGATTTCTAGAACATACCCGATAAATTAATATAAATCTGTGAGTTAAAATACCTT
Source organism: Pollenia labialis (assembly GCA_949318255.1). NCBI lineage: Eukaryota > Metazoa > Arthropoda > Insecta > Diptera > Polleniidae > Pollenia > Pollenia labialis. Next base: position 114,426,865 of record OX439141.1, read on the forward strand.
TGTCGTTTTTTCTTTTGTGAAATGAATTATTAAACTGTGTTGAAAAAATTAAATAAAAATATAAGCTAAAATACTCACTAAACATGACTGTTTTTTAATTCCAACGGGCACATATATTTGGTTTGTTTATTCGATTATTAAAAAAAAATTATACATTTAACAGAAATACTGTATACTACTATCATTAGATTAATCGATATAAATTCTTCGATTTATCCTTAAATCGTCTTAAATTGTTCGATTAATTGAACAATAATTAATCGACTGAACACCCTAACCTCCACAACTACTGGCAAATGGGAATTAAAATATTTGAGAAGTGGTCTTGTTATGGGGCCTTTGATAAATTATGGAACGATCTTCACGAACGTTGAATGCTTCTTAGGATAAATATTTGGGTAAAACAATTTTAAATAAATTTTTATATGTATACACGATCAAAAAAAATAGTTTTTTTTTCAGTGTATTTTCAAAAAGTATTGAAGCTTTTACAAATATTTTAGTGTGCTAAGAAAGCCCTTAAGGGGTAGTATTCACACGCGTTATCCTTTTTCAATTTTAACAAAAACTGTAATTTTTATATATTTTTTTTAATTTTTAACTTTAAGCCGCAGTAAAATTTGCGCCCTCGTTTTCTTATCGGTACTCGATTAAACACTTTGTATAACACGAATATTTTTGGAAAAAAACGAATTATTTTATGTAATCTTGTTCTTATTTAATACAATGAGGTCAACTTTTATAAGGTTGGTTCATAAGTTAAAGATCCAAAATAAAGCGCACTTCTGAGACATTCTTACTCACGGTTAAGGTTATAAAAAATCTTTGAGGATTCTTTCAGACCGGTTAATAAAGGAATCATTAAAATGTCAATAGTGTCCGTCGAAAGGGTGAGTTCGCTTTAAAAAGTTGTTCGTAAAGGGAGATTATACTGTAATTATAAATTGTTGAGGTAATCTCGGGAAAAAATCAAGTCCGAAATATTCGACACAGACTATTGAATTTTTACCTCTTGTGGGTTACCTTTTCGTTGATCCTAAAACCGGAAACATTTTTGATTTGGAAATTTTCCCACATAATTTTATCAGTAATAAAAGCTTTAGTTTTATTTTGTAATAAATTAAAATATCTTTAATGGTTTATTTATTAAAATTTTTGTAGATTTTTTTCAACAAAATAACAGCATCAGTTTAATTAGACAGTAGAATAGCAAATACAATTTAATAAACGGTTATTATCTGTTGCAATTGCACTTTTATTGAAAATCATTCTGATTTTATTCGCATTACCTAAAATCTTCCTGGTAAAGGAAATCAAAAGTCTTTAAATGGTTCTGTTTAACTATGACTTTATCCAGAGTAGGGAGATCAAACGAATATTATTCGACCGGTTATTTTACTCTTGCCGAAGTCGAATGTTTTAAAATGTCCATGTTTCAAATATCGAATAAACATTTTCTTTTTTTTTTGTTATAAATGTACCCGATATTTAAGTATTTTGCTAATTTTTCTAATTTTTTTTTTATGAAAAATGCCAAACTAAAATGTAACAAAAGTTAGAAACATTATGAGCAATGAAAAAAGCGCTTTTATACAATTCCTAGAACAATTCTAAATACTTTTTTTTGCTTAAAAAGAAATAAGCAATTTGACAGTATTCTAAATATTATATATATATTTTTAAAAAGATGTCAAATCTGGTGATATTTCGAACTGATTTAAAAGACAATGGTCTTTAAAGGGCCCTAAAACTATAAGTTGCAAAGGTTCTTCAACGACACGACCTATTAATCATCTTTAATTAGTCCAAGTAAGACTTGACTATGCGCCAAGTAGTTCTTAAAAGACTGCAAATAATACTTTACTAAAATATGCTGCCAAAAATTAATCATTGGGTGAAATATTAGCATGTTATGTTGCCGAGGACAGAATGTCTTTTAAGGCACAAAAAACTATAATGTAGTTCTAGCATATCTTCATGCTTAAAACTAAAACATTCCGGCAGAATCAATGATATGGGAAAATTCAGGGTTTAAAAAATTGCAGTCAAAACCAAAAACTGTCGAACAAAAAACGAAAATTTGGGTACAACTTTTCGCTGATGGAACAAAATTTAAGGAATCAAACAATGTCACGGAAGGTTTTAAATTGTGATCGATGAATTGACAGATATTTCATACAAATAGCATGTTCATATTATTATTCGTTTCTTTAATGCTGAAACTTTTAAAAACACCAACAAACTTAAACTGTTTTAAAATATAATTGAAGTAATCAGTATTTAGCAGTTTCTAAATTGCATTATACAAGTATTATTTAAAAAATTAAGTTTATTATTTAATTAGAAATTGTTAAAAATAAGGCTTAAGTTTGATCTTTTTACTGGTCACGATTTTTTTTGGATTGTATCGTCCAATATTTGTTAGGTCTGAACATATCTATCTATTTTGTTGGTTCCGTACCTTAGTGAATTAAGTTGGTTTTGTTCTAATTAACTTTTTATTACAAAAACTAATTTGATTTTTGTATTTTTATGTACTCGAATTAAAACCAGTTAACCGGTTATTTTTAAAATGCTTAACAGAAAACCAGTTTTTTAAAAATAGCAACTATTCGGAATATTCGAAAACCGATTTTTGAAAAAAGTCGAATAATCGATCTCCCTAATCCAGACAATGGAAGATATGGCACATAACTTTTCTTATGGGTGGTTTGTTAGATTAGAACTTTTTAAAAATGCGAGTGTGAACAAGTTATAATATAAATCCCTACTCTATGCTTGTCTTTTACGATAAGACCACCCAGCTGGGTGCATTTGTATGGACCAGATGTCTATACATATACATATATGTAAATTGTCAGCTCATTATTGGTGAAATTACCATGATATGCGCCAAACCAATAATGAGCTGACGATATATAAACGTTACCTAATGAATTTCCAGCTAATCAGGCCTGTTCTGAAAATCACTTTAACGCAAATCACACATCCCTACTAAAATCACACGTGTGATATTTTAGCGTTTCGTTTTTGTGTGTTTTGGTGTGATATTCAATTGCAGAGAGCACACCGAGAAATACAACAACGGTATGACTTTCAAAACACCACAAAATCACACGTGTCATTTCAAAAGCACGTGATTTAAAATCACGTGATTTTCAGAACTGGCCCGAATGACTTAATAAACTTACCAGCAGTTACAAGATTCTACTGTAATAATAATTAACTGTATCTGCTGCAATCGTTTGAATTTACACTCTCCATTTTCTACAATTTCAATATCACAGCAACAATTATTGACAGTCGATAGAAAAGTAAAAAATATGTTTCAATTAATAACGTAACAAATGAAATCAAAAGTCATTTTTTATTATAATCGCCAGATAAACAGTTTCCAAGAAATGCAAAAAACAGAAAAAATCAATACAAAATAGAAGAAATAATAAAAAAAACAAGACACGACTATTTTACACTAAATTACCTGGGTGTCTAGATAGATTTTAAATTAAACGTTAGCAGCTAGAGGAGTCAGTTAGTTCAATAGCAGACAGACAGTTAGGTTATATTAAAAATAAAAATAATAATAAATTATGCACTGAGAGAATAGAACTAATAAGTTGGTTGGTTAAAACGCTTTCTCATGTTATTTTTAATGCAACAGTTTAATACCGCGCCAAAATTTGAGGCAATTTTTTAAACATCTGACTGAAGTAAATTAAAGTTGGGGTTGTATCGAACAAAACAAATGATAATCAGTGGATTAATGATCTGGGCTATAAGTCAGTTTGTAAAATAGTATTTTACTAGCATAGTTAGTATGAATGGCAGCATATTCTGGGCGTCTGCTATTTCACATTGATAGTTTTCGACATGAGTTACAGATACACTTTTTTCTCAATATTCGAGAAACGATGGAATATTTTGGTTCACATCTTTTCGATGTGAAAAGTTCTCACAGAACGACCACGAAAATTTTGTTTGTGCCACTGTCTGTTTTAACTGGAAAAATACTTTTATGTCTGTTTTTATGATTGATTGTAAACTTTTTGTCTCTGCTAATATTGGTGAATTTTGAGTTGCGACTATTTATGATTTAGCGTGCGATATATACTTTTTTTTTTATAGAATTTATAGTAAAATAAAAAATATTTATTCACTTCCGGTTATGGAAAATGTCATGGAAATCTCTTTATGCCGTTTCAAAGAGAGTATGTTCTCTCTCCCTCATATTAATAATTAATTACGCCTATCGTGAATAAATAGTGAACTGGGCTTTCTCTCGATATGTTGCTCTTTCCTATACATACATTTTTTAGGAGGGAAAAGGGAAGTAATTTCGGCATATATTTTTTTAACGATTCGCCCAGAAAACTGAAAATATTTAAAAATTAATCCGTCAAGTAGGGAGGCGTCAAAACTTTTCGGCAAGGAAAAGTATACGTGACATCCTTAACTATTTATAACAAGTGGATTTTATCTTTTGTCAAATAGTCAATTGATATTCTTCTTCATTCATATTACTGAGGTGACGAAATTAGGCGGCTATTTTTTACTAACACAACACGAATGTAAACTTAATTCTTTCAGAGGAGAAAGGCGATATCGTTTGTTCTTAAAAAAAAATGTTCACTTAGCAAAGAGAAACCCCAGTGTTTGAAAAAATATTTGGTGAGCTCTTTTGTTAAGGAGGCCCGTTTGGATTCAATATAAACAAACACGTTTTTCTCTCTGTGTATTGTACTTTTATTACACGATGATGTTAAATTAATTGCTAAATTATTGCTCGTGAGTCTGACATTCAATACATCTGTTTTTTCAAAGTTAATGGTATGAACTTGTTTTTTTTTTGTATCTACAGTTTAATAATTTATATATTTTTCATATTCAAACACTCCTAATCGTGGCTATAAAAGTGAATTAAAGTTTTTTTTATAAGTTTTTCTTATTAATCAGTTTCATTTTGCAATATTGACAATGATTAAAGTGTATAAATTAATTATAAAATTGTTCAATAAACAATTATTCAATAGACACATTTTTTATTTTTATAAAATTCCAAATAATTTCAATTAGTTTATGCAACCAACATTTAAGTTTTTTTTCAATTATTTTGTTGTTTTTTTTCATTTCACTATAAAATAAACAATAATTTTTTAATTATTTATTGGTATCGTGGACTACAGTAACAACAAATTAATTTGTTATGACTTGCGGCAAAATGTTAAATAAATCGAGGGGAAATTATATTTGAGAAGTTTGAAATTTATGATGTTTTATCAACTTTGGAGAGATTTAAATTTTTTTTCATTTAATAATTATTGGCGATTGATGGATTTAGAAAACCGATTTCGTGGGAGTAGTAGGGAAATTCGGTTGTATTTTGATAAAATGTTTAAAGCATTCCAACAGAAATATAATAAAAACAAGTGAAAGGGCTAAGTTCAGCTGTGCCGATACGATTTTGCATACCCTTCACCACACGTAGAAAAAAATATGGTTGAAGGTAACCATATTCTAAGACCAACATACTATGGTTGGTTTTTAATAATGCTTAATGGTTAATTCATTTTTTAAATTTTATATTCTTGATAGGTGTTACGTTCCACTTTTATAAAAAATCCAATTTGATTCATATTCCAGCCTGTGACAAGCTTCATATTACCATTTTTTCTGTTCTAGTTTTTTCTACGTAAATTAATGTGTTTTTTAATCAATAATTAAAATAAAATGAATGAGAATTTTAAGCAAACCAAGTAAAATGCAAACGACCAAACGACCTTTGTTAACATATTATTTTAAATTTAAAATTAATCATACAATATTTTAAAATATTACAATTTCGAACATATTATTGTTATTAAATATTAACCATAACATGTTTGGAGGCAACCATAATATGGTTATAGCTTTTGGATGGATGATTTTAACCATAATATGGTTACCGTGATAATAATATGGTTAAGGTAACCATAATATGTTTAAGTGTATGGTTGTAGCTTTATTTTATTTAAACTTTATATTGTTAAAATCAACCGTATTTGAAGTTTCAAGGGATGTAAACACTTTACTGTTAAATAGAAACAAAATATGTATTATCAATCGTGAAAAAATTTTTTTAAACAACAAAAGTTTGTTTGTTGCCATTGCAGGGACCATAATATGTTTTTTTAACCATTATTCAATACTTAATTCGTATTGTTATTTCAATATAAATGACAGTTTGCTCTAACTGTACTGCAATGTTAAGTTTACTTAATATTATTCGCAAGTTATTAACAAGTTATATTAACATAAAGTAACTATAAAGCAAAATCACTACCGAAAAGTGTAAAACTAACATTGCAGGCATTCGGAGACTTAAGAACCGAACTGTTTGGTCAGAGAATCCTTAGACACAAAACCTGTATCTCCAATATTGATATGGTTCGGATCCACTCTTTTATTGAATTAACTGCACTGGCAATATAGTGCGTCTGCGAGACAATTACACAAAGTAACACCACGGGAACCAATGACTGAACCCGTTTCACACAGAAAAAAATCAAGTTAAAAACGTAGAAAACAAGGTTGATTTAAATTTTTTCGGTGTTGATTTTGCTTCATAAGTTTTTCATGTTATTTCAACCTGATTTTACAATAACTTGCGAACAGCATTTTTTTCTTTTAAAATAACTATAATTCATGTTAATTTAACATTGCAGTAAAGTTAGAGCAAAATTTCATGTATATTGAAATAACAATCCGAATCACGTTGAATGAAAGTTATTTCAAGTTGAAACAACATGAATTTCATGTAGAATCAAATTGGTTTGAGTGTGTTATAACAATGTGAAGAAGCTTCAGAAACAACATTTGCATTTATTTAAGAATAATTCAAAACACTTACCCCTGTAACACATGTTTCACTTATCTTGTATTCTCCTTTGTTAACAGAAGCATCAGCAGCATCGCCCGATAAGGTTTTCGTCATCATTCTACTTTGAAAAATTGATGAACTATTTAACAAAATAATTTTAATTAAAACATATTTCAAAAATGAAAATAAAAAAATTAACATACTTAACTATGTATGCATGTTAATTTAACAAGATAAACTTTTGATTTTAATATAAAACAGGTTTTTATGGATTCAATATTGAATCCATATTTATTTATATTTTAATATTTTTTTTTTATTTATTTTAACAGTGAATAATACTAAATCAGCGTGATTTAAGATTATTTTAATAATTTTCATTTAAAATTAATATAAAATAATGATAAATTTAAATAAAGGGCATATTTTGTAGAAATTTACTATGATTCTTAATCAACATATTTCCATGTTAATTTTACATTGGTATTTTTTTCTGTGTGTAGCAGTACCCTGCATATATTATTGGACCACCTGATCCAATTTCATAAAATGGACTACTCCATGGACTGGTCCGATGTAATTGTTAAAAAGTGTTTGTAGTGAGATGACATGTCTTCGTTTTTAACGACTTGTTTTCGTTTTTAAACGAAGTTAGAACTAATCCTCTTGTGTACACAATGGAGTAGTTTTAAAACTACTCCTTTGTAGTCCAAAGATGGGTTATAGGGTCCTGCCCTAGGACATCGTAATGTTAAATAGACCATGTTTTTTCCATACGTTTGGGTTACTTTTGGACTAGTGCTAGTCCCTTGTGGGCTACTCCTTACACGCATGTTTGAAATGTTCCTATTATTTGCAGGGTTGTTTTTGGTTTACAATATTTGAATACATATAGGGAAGTTTGCTTATTAAATACTATCGAGTTAAACAATAATTAGTTTAAGTGAAAAACAAAGAATTAAACAAAAAAAAAAAACAAAAAAAAAAAAAAAAAAAAAAAAAACTCGTGTAGATACTCTTTGAAAAGAATAAATTGGCTTAACAAAACAGTTGTGCACACTTTATAACTCTCAATCTACACGCTTTTAGAGGAGGTACTCCCGACCTTACTTTATTTATTTTTAGTTTTTATTTACATATCTCTATATACATACATATTTCGAATGATTAGAACATACGCTGTTTTATTGGTTTCTATTTATTTTTTTCTTTTCATTAAGCTAAATATAAAAAAATTATTCAAATAACATTTTACCACGATTAACAAACAACAGTAAAATTTTAACTGATAATAACAATAGAAATTGTGATAAGGTTAAAAGTGTATAAGAGATAAAACATCCGCTAAGGGAAAAGAGATACCGATAAATCAAGCTAAAGCAATCGCCTTAGTTCTTAATAAGATGACAACTACAACTACAAAAAAAAAAAAAAAAACGTGCACGCACACTTTTACACACTTACAAATAAAGTAAGGCAGACATTTAAAAGGACGGACTTGCAAAAGAAGTAGCAACCGTAGAAAATTTCTTTTATCTGGGTCACATCTAAAAAGTACACAGAACCAGATGGATTTCCTCGTAAATGTGTTTTAGTATTTGTTCAACTTCTTTATGTTTGTATTAGATTTAAAATAATTTTTTTTACTTAACCCCTAAGACAAGGACAGACAGGATGTAAAAGTAAAGAAAACAGTAAAAAGTGACCCAATAAAACAAAATAAAATAGAAAAGATAAAAAAATACTTCTGGTTGTAGAATGAAGGATGAATAATGGAAAACGATTTTATTGTTGTAGTTAAAAACAAGTGGAGATGACTCAGTCGAAAAAAAATTTTAAAAAATAAAGAAATTTAGTTTGTCTGTCTACAGCTGTGTTTGAATTTGTTAATGTGTGCAAGTGTTTTTTTTTATGTGTCCTTCCGCTTTTTGTTTGCGTGTGTGCATTTTAGGAATTAGTCAAGTGTTTTTTTTGCTTTTGAAAAGAGTTTAGTTGCACAGTGGTTTCAGCTTAGGTTATATAATTTAGTGATATAACTTATTTAGGTTCATAAATACTAAGGGCCTAACCAGATTATGCATAGCCTTGCTTAATCACTGGCAAAAATTAAAAAAAGTCTCTCAAATGTACAAAAACCAAAATAAAAAAAACATTAGATTTCGTACGGAATGTGCGATTAGATTCGCACCTTGCTTAAGCAAATGACAGTTTCATTTAACTTAGCAAAAAGTTTCCTTAAGTTCAATATGGTTTGCCTCATTTAATTAACAAGCATTCGCAAATTTGCTTAAGCCAATTTAAGCACACTGTGGTTGGGCCTTAATGCCAAATTTTCATGATACGTAGTATTTAAATCTATGTTAAGTTAATTTTCATATAAACTTAAATCCTATTTAAAAACGGATTGATAAAAGTATGGTAGCACAACTAAATTAAAAAAAAAAAAAATATATAAAATAGTGTATTTATTTACAAGGTGGTTTGAAAAAACAGCTGACTGTTAATACTTTGCTTGTTGTTGCTGTATTGTTGTGATATTGAGGACACCTTGCTAGCTTATTTAAATGGAAACTTAAGTTGAACGCAAACGATATTTGCCTTATTGCTGACAGAAACTCTTACATGCAAGACAATCTCCGTATGATAGAGGAAACGCACGCAAGAGTGCGACTAAAAATTTAACTCAAAAATACCAAAACATTGCGCATTAATGCATCAACCACTCAGCCATTCCTCCTACGGCAACAACTTGTAGAAAATTAATCTTCTGTTTGTTATTTGGGTTGCACTATTACAACAACCGGCGGTTCATCTCAGGATACGAAAATCAGATTGGACAAGGCGAGATGGACTTTTGCTTTGCTATCTACCAACACCAAACTCAGAATCTTTAATTTTAACGTGAAGTCTATATTGCTGTCTGTAAGAAAGAATTTATATCAATAAAAATAATTTTTGCAAGATCGCGTCAGTTTTTACACTGACCTTCTTCGTTGATTTCTTTCAAGTTATGAGTTAACATAAATATGTTTTACCATGCCTTTAACATAAGCTGAGCAATAAGCAATTTTGCTCTGTTATTCTGCCGGCGTTATTGCCAACTTGCTGAGGTATTTATCTTTAGTGTAGACCTGGGGATATGGACATGATGCTGGTGTTTTATCATTTTGTAAGGTGAAAAACGGGTAAGTAAATAATATCAAATTTCTAATTTATTTTTTGGTTTTTTCAAGCACGAATTTGGGATAAAATCAAATTTATAATACTTGAATCAAGCGCAGTTTGAGATTGATTCAATCTTAGTTTTACTTAAATCAATCTCATTTTCGGATTATTTCAAGTGCTAATTCAGGATTTAATATGGATAATTTAAGTAATTCGGGGTTAAAAAACCGTACTTAAATCAATCTTACTGTACTTGATTTAAGAAAATTCGTATTCACCGTACTAATAATTCCGCTACGGATTGAGTTAAGTTCGAATAAATTGGATTTTCTTTAGAGTGTTGCTATTCTTTTGTGACTATGAGGTTTGATTTGAATGTGTCGAACCTCTAATATAAGCAAGCGTGTGTTCTAAAGAGGTACATACATGACTAAATCGACTTGAAATTTTTTAAGAACATCATTATATATTTTATGGTCTGAGAGGAATATTTCTTAATGGTAAACATGGAATGATAGAATCATTGAATACTTTTAAAAAAAATCTTTTGTTAAGGCTTGTAAAATTATATCGTACCAAAGAGTAGCTGTTGTCACCCGATTTTTTAATACACATTTAGACGTTTTTTTCGTTGGCCTCTCCCTGAAAAATACTAATTGATCGAAATTGCCAAGCAGGATAAGTTTGACCTACACATCCCATTCAACAGATTCAGTTTTATATACGATGTATTTCTGCCTTCAAATCACCTTTTCATAAGCACTGTGCAACATTTGATCAAATACTTTTTTTAGTCTCACAAATTCCATTTTATGCTCTTTGGTATTACACAAGTGTTTTTGTTGTTGCTATGACTACTGCTGCTGCGGATATTTTTTATCCTTGTTAATTGCTGCATGTTTACAGCTTAACATGTGGATTGGTTGTGGGTAAAGTGTGTAGGGATCCTTGTGTATCCATGTCGGCTGCTAAGTAATTAGTATTGCATATGCACCATCACCACCACCATCATCACTACCAATAAACAAATTTATACAATATAAATAAAATCCAGATGAATAAAAAAGTAACAAAACATCCTTTTGTCTGTAATTTATACGAATGCATGACTACAAAATGTATGGCAGGCAGTCTGCCAAACATTTAATCGGGGCAACCAAACAAAAAACAAAATCCTCTAGCCATCATCATCATCATACTCTTTCAACCAGCATATTTGTTTTTGTTACACATATGTTTGATGCAATGTGTTTGTTGTTCCTGTGTTCATAATGTCTGTCGCTACTTGCTGGTTGCTATTTTAATAATGCGTTTATTTAGTGGCTTTATCTGTTTTGTATGTTTAGTGTACTAAAACTAAATTTTTTTTTGTATTCTTGTCTGTTCGCCTCGTCATCATTATTATGAACCTCTCTGGTATGTTTGTTTCAGCCTGGCAGTTAGTGATGGTGATGGTGCATTTGTATGTGGCCTTAGCCTCAGGTGTTTTTCTACAACAATGTTGTGTTTAACCTGTGGCAGCTGATCATCAATTTAAGACAGACAAGTGAATAATCTGTCAGATAGACAGACAAACAAATATACTTTATGGTATGCAAAAAACCAAACAAAGTTATGAATTCTTTTGGTTTTTATGAGTGTTTCTTGCTAGATTACAATTTATATTGGTAATACGTTAAACTAAGGATTCATACTGCAAAGGACACACACATAACTGAAGCGATTATTATACATTCTGTTGTCATTCGTTGTTTTAAATGTTGCTACACTGAAACAAATCTTGCTAGTGGTATTAATAATAGATTTTAATAGTTCTTAATGACAGAAGAAAAAAAAATTTTTAAATCTTAGATTGTCTTTTTAATGTTAACAAAATTTTTTCGTATCAAAATTTTTAAATCAAATTGACTTAAATATAAGTTTTTATTTTAATTAAAATCTATAAATAAATAATTTTTGTATTTTTACTTTAAATTAAGGGATGTCTAAATATTGGTATATTGATGAAAAAGGCACATTTAAAGGGATTGAGAGAGAGAGAGAGAGATAAATAGAGATAGAAAGAAAACAGCAAGGCGTATTCATAATTCCATATTGCCAAAATTTACTTTTTCTTCATGTATGAGCCAAAAAATTCGCAAGTTTGTGTTTAATTTTCTTTATTTTACAACCTGGCTTATGGTTAGGGTAGCCAGATTTTAAATTCGGAAAAACAGTACATTGAACACACAAAAACAGTACAATCAAGAAAAAAACAGTACATTTTTTTTTGTTGCGAAAAGACAACTATTTGCTTAAATTATTATATATTTAAAACTTTTGATCTAATATGCAACAATTATATAACGAAACACACTTAAAATGTGTAACGTCAAAGGATTTCCGTTTTATTGCATTTTAAACGTATGCGAAATTATTCCATTTGCGTTTAAAAAAAACACTAAAACGAAGCATATGGCCTAAATGTTTTTTTTTTAATTTGAAGACAGGAAAACCATAACATTCCTGTAAGCCATATAAGAAAGGAGAAAAGCCTAGGTTAGGTTAGGTTGACTCGTTGATTGTGTAATTAGGACTTTCTTTAAGCATATTGGTATTTAAAGCAATTTTCACCACACAAATAGTTGCACAAATTATATAGAATTTGAGAAAATGTATGTATCCTAAGTTAATTTTCCAATTTCAAACAATTTTTAAATTATTTGCGGCCAATTTTACCAAGTTCAGCTATAATCTATAAAATCCAAAAAACATAGTTTGGTGTATTTTTATTCAACAAAATCTGAAAATATTAAAATTGTAAAAAACAAGTTTCAATAAAATTTATACGCTGAAGATTTTCAATAAAATGTTTTTTAAAAATTAACGTAGCTTTTCTTTATTTCAAAAAAAGTTTAGGTAGAGAAAAGTGGTTCTGAAAGGAATTAGGTATTTTTATAAATATTGAGCCTGGAGAATTTTTTAAATTTGTAGTTTTCAATTTCACGTGATTTCGATTTTCAGAACTTGCCCGAATATTAAAAAAAAAAAATTCTAGGAATTAAAGATAATTGCGTTGGAGTAAGTATTTATTTAGTATTTAAAAAATATAATATTTTTAACAAAATTTCGATTTTGTTGTTGTCTTTCTCAGGTGTTTAAAGGCAAATACTATTGGAAGAGGTAGTCATAAAATCATATGTCTTTAAAATAATTATTAAGATTTCTACTGCGTATTTATGAGAAAACAATGATCACAGCGTAAAAAGTCTTATTATTTTACAGCATTTTTGTTTGGAACACAACATTTTTTTAAAGCTATGTACTGTTACATATTAAGATATTTTCAAAATATGACTTTAACAGGGTTTTTCTTGATATCTTGGTTTTTTGGAGACTGAACAAAAAAAAACAGTACAAAAAACAGTACAAAGTGTAAAAAACAGTACATTTGCGTACTGTTTTGGACATTATGCATAAAACAGTACAATTACAAAAAATCAGTATGTGTACTGTTTAAAACAGTACGTATGGCAACCCTACTTATGGTGTCGAGCGTTAACGCTCGCGGGCATTTTCAACGACAAACAGCTGATTTGCGCCCCACTTAAAAGTTTCAGCACGACAAGCCGATTCACAATGCTAACGAACTACATATAAAAACACTTTTAAAGTTTTAAACATATTTCGCTAATTATTTATTATGAATTTATGGTATTATGCATGAGCATTATACAAAACATAACTTTAAATAATTCTAAAGATTTTTGGTTCCATTGAACTAATTTTTGGACATTAAAACCGAAAATCAATGTCAGTTATCTTGTTGTTTCGAAAAAAGGTATCGAGTTTTTCCAAAAAACTTTTTGTTCAATTTATATTAATATTTTACGTAATAAACTATTTGACTCAGCACGATAGTTTATCCGTTCTTTTTTACGAAAAAATGGAGTTACCCACTTTAGGTGAAATCAGGGTTTTTTTTGGCAAGTGAACAAAATTTCAACAGAAGTATTAAATGAAGATAAGACTCACATAGCAAAATTTCCAGCGTACGGGAGCCACTGTCCTCAGATCTTACAAATGTATCGAATGTACGTTGATGATGTTGTGTGAGAGCAAGTACATGTGTAAAAAAGGACTCAAATTCAAACCACCGCAATTGGACTCTTGTTATAAGTGTGACTTTATACGAACGCTTGCTATACACACTTCTGTAGAATTTTATAAACGAGCATTGTGTACGTTCAACCTGACAGTCAACACTAACGCTTCTTCGGAGACAAAATGTTTCATGTGGAATAAAACTGTTGCCAAAAAAAAGTGCTAACGAAATAACTTCGTGTATTTATAACTTTCTTCAGACTTTATCCGTGAGTACTTAGACTGCTGCTTTTGACAGAACAAAACAAAACATCCGACATTTAAACACGCACATGGAATGCGACGCCGATCATTCTGTGATAGAGAGCAAAAAACGTTAATTTAAATAAATTCATTGTGCGGAAGATTAGTACCAACTAGTCAGATAGGCAAAAAAGTCATATCCTTTTTAAGTTATTGCTTTGAACTAATCATCAATTTACAGCTACGATGAGCTATATAAAGGCACCTTAGTAATACCGAAATGTTCTAATGAGAATACACCCTTTCAAATCTGCAATGTAAAGTGGCTTAAAACCTACCCATAAATTACAATCCGACTATCATAAACGTAGATTCAGAACTTTACCTCATGCAAATATAGACTGAGTTGGAGGAAAATATTCCAGAAGGCAGCACGGAACAACTTTTAGTTTGAAGAAAAACGTGATCAAGCAATCAGTCGAAGATCTCGAAAACTCAGGAATTAAAACTTCAGAAAACAAACTGAAACTTAGCCGGAAAAAGCTCAAGAGAAGTTTTATTCAAGAATTCAACGAAAGCCTTAATGTGTCTCTTGTTGATGAACATTTGACATAGAGAAAATCGTCAAGGTAGCAGAAAAAAAATTATAATATTAAAATTTTATCACTATTAAATATCGTATGGTTTTAAAAATATTAATATGTTTACTTTCTTAGTTTAATTTAAAAATAAAGAAATGTAGCGTTAGACAACTCTATTTTTCAATAAAGTTTGTTTTTTCCCAGATTCAAAAAATTTATTCTAAGAAAAAAGGTTTTATTTTTTTTTACGTATAAAAAGCCCCATAATATTATCTTCAGCGTTTAAAAAAACTGCAGTCAGGGTAGAAAATCTGCAATTTTTTCCACTTTTCATTTGCCACTGGCTTTTACTTCTGATTCATTAAATGTAAACAGTCGATGTCAAACTAACTCATAAAGCGAAACATTTTACACAAATTTTCGTTTTTTTTTGTTCGACAGTTTTTGTTTAGACTGCAATTTTTAAACTCTGATTATCTTTGCAACAGAGACAAAAAAAATTATTAATGGGTAAGTCTATACTATTACTCAGAAAGAGTAAATGTTGGATGAGAAAAACACTTACATTCACCTAAAACTGTAACGAATAACGCTAAAGTAGTATAAAGGAATCTGTCATAGTTTTTATAAGACTAGAAATCACACATTTACACTTTGTGAAGATTGGTATATTAACTTTTTACAATATTCCCCATAAAAAGCCCACTCGTTAAATATTCTTATTCAATCTTATTTGTTATTCATTAAGTAGAAAACATTATATCGGTTAACTGGTCGCCGCCAGACTTGATGACCATACCGATTAACTAATCCCATTTTCTATAACTCTTGTTGTTCCGACTTGTGACGAACTGCGATCTGCTAACAAATTTACTGCGTTCTAGAGGAGTATAAGGCTGACGTGTATTTGGTATTTGTTTACTTTACAAATGTCAAAGTAGAACTGGCATTTACCGCCATTTGTAAAAATTATAGTATCTTTCAATAGAGTGAGGACTTTTGCGCCGGCTTGTATAATAAGATTTTGTTAGTTAATATAAAATCCTCCTATTATTCAATTTAACACAATCTATTTACAATTTTTGGTTCAGTGTACATCTTGTACACATGTTGTCGACAAACGTTTGTTATGTCATAAATGTTCAACATGACCAACATGCAATTTATATTCTTTCGTATTATAATGACGTTTTTCTTTATTTAGTTTTTAAAGAGAGTTAAAATTGAAATTAAGTTTGTCCAAATGCTTGAAACCTTTTCGAAAAATAATTTATTTGTTGTGGGTTAATTTATTTAATGTATTTTATATATTATCAAAGTAATTTTTGTAATTTTTATATTCAGTCGCATAATTTTTATAACTTTCAAATAAAACAGACAAAACTTTTAAAGTTTAATTTTGTTGCATTCGACTTTCTGCCATCTGATTGTTGTTAAAGTGTTCGCACAATTCGTTGAACTCTCAATTTGCTTGCCACACAAATTACTTATTTTATATGCTGCTTGTTTAAAATTACATCTGACATCACGTGGCTCGTGTAGAGAGTCAGCAAGAAGGACATGCGTGTTAGGCGCGTGTCAAAGAGTTTTACAATATATGCAATTCTCTTATTGCTGCTGTTGTCGTTGTTGTCATTGCTAATAAAAAAAAACAAGGACATGTGAAGATTTCATAATTTAGTAATCAATTGCAACTATTTACGCCACAACTATGATAAAGACAATCTAAATACACTAAAATTAAATAAAGTATTTTATAAAGTCTGCAAAATTCATGCACATTAGCAAGATATTCAAACACTGTAAGAACACCAATTAGAATATTTATAATAGAAAATGCTGGGAAATTGCTGGAAGAAAAGAAATTTTTATCGTAGCGGTGTTAAAAGTTTTTCATGTAAATTTTTAAATAATGTGATCTTGCTCTTATTTGATTAAATTGGGGATAAATGCTTGTTTTTTCAGAATTTATTGTGTTTTTTAAATTTCTTAGCTTTGTAGGAAATAATTGGATTAGGTGTTGCTTATCGCTATAATATAATTCATTACTTGACAACTACAACATAATAACTTCACAGTTAGTCAGTGCTGCCTGAATTAGGAAAAACTCATACTTCTGGCAACACTGAAATAGTAGCGTAGGGAAAAACCGAAAGATTTTTAAAATTCTTTTAACTGGAGGTAATTTATCATAAATTATCATTTTCATACTAGAAAATACTGTAACATGAGCTCCTAATTTTTGTGTGCTTGTGCCAAAAATACGACTTTTGGTAAAAATAATTTTTTGGCATCAACATTTTTTATATTCCTAATATATTTGTTACGGAATATGGCCAAATCGTTCAAATAGTTCATAGAGCTTGCAAACAAATGCTACGCATAAATAAAGGCTTAGTTAGCCGGGAGTAACAGTAACCTTATCGTAAAAAAGGAAGACCAATCTATTTCTTACAGATTGAGACGTAACATCTTACTGCTAACTATAATCGTGCTTTGGTTAATCAGCATGACTTAACATACACCAGCACCAACTTTACAGATCGTGGATTTTATTTATAAAATTCTCGCTCTGTTTGCCAGACTTATAGAGCACTTAGTCTAGTTTACTTTGCGCATAAAATAAAATCGTCCATCTGAGCAGCTAATACGCAATACATTGCATCGATTCATGACCGCATTTACTCTTTGGTATAATATTCATCCAAATCGAGCCCATACCATGCGTACAGAAGAAACCATCGCTGCTGTAGACGTGAGTGTGACAGGAGAGTGGGAATGGGCAAAAAATATCGATATATCAAAATATCGATATTTAAAAAAATAATCGATATATATCGCCGATATTTAAAATACCGATATCAATATTGAAATACGACTATAAAATTTGATGTTTTTTAAAGTCAGTCTTCATTAAAAACTCAATATTTTAGCCGTTTTTCATACAAGATATTTTTTTAAGAATTGGCATCATTGCATGCATCATATGTTTTTTAAACAAATCCGAAGAAATAAAATGATTGGCCTTTATAGGAATCAGTGCCGGATACAAGAAGCAAATTGACAGAAGAGCACATAAAACAGAGAGTGCTCCTGATGTCAATATCTGATGATTTCTGGTTTGATTAAAACAATCAAAAACATTTCTAGTTAAAGTTGGTACTTTTGGGGAGCAATTTAAATTTTAAGGCAAGTTGGTACTTCCATGACTTATTTACTTCCATTTAAATTTTTCGTAATTTACTTTTTTTGGATTTTATATGGTTTTTATTTGTATTCTTCCCTTTTGTTTTTGCTATAATTAAATTTTTTGTTTTGATTGATTTTTTTGTTTTGATTGATTTTTGTGTTTTTATTAATTTTTTGAAATAAAATAAAATGAAACAATAAACAATAAAAAGTAACAATGTAATTACATAGATGGGGGATTCACAAGGTGTCATAAAGTCATAAGTCTTAAAATAATAACATGAAAATATATGACTGTTGTCAACAACCCCTCATAATTTAGTGTGCTATTTTGAATTTAAGTCAGCTGATCTAAAAAAAATAAAAAAAAAATAAATATTTATCAAAAAAAAAAATATTTTTTAATTTTAATCCATGAATTAATAAATTAAATTAAATCTTTCTGCCTATTTTCCATTTTTCAGACGCAAACCACAAATAAATTTTATTTTGTTTGTTTACTAAACATCAGAGTCCTAAGCCGATCTAATTTGACGCCGCAAGTTTTTTGTTGCAAAAATTGCTAGCCGCAGGTTCAATTCGGATGTTAGCCGGATAACACTATACCATGAATGTCGACGGCTACAAGAACTAATGCGGTTCGGCTCAGCGCAGGTCCTTTCTGATTAATTACGACAGCACAATAAACATACTTAGCAAAGTTTTATTAATTTAAGACACTTTTTGTTTACAAAGCAACAACAATTTTTTAAACCATTGTAAAATGTTAGAACATTATGACAATATAACATGATAGCACACCTTGTGAATACCCCAATAAAATGTTTGTTCATAAATATGTACATATGTACTAAGGTATATTAAATTTTGTAATTTGGTAATAGTTTCTGCAAAATACGTTCGATATATCGATATTTTTGAAATAATATATATCGATACTCTTAAAAAATATCGATTCGATATATATCGATATTTTTTTTTTCAATTTGCCCATCCCTACAGGGGACTCTAAGTTATCGATCCGCTATCTGCAACTCGGTCTCTACCCGTACACTACTTGAAAAATTTTGAGGAAAGATCTTGGAAAATATCTCTATAACATGCAACTGGTACAAGAATAAAAGGCATCGAGTGTTTAGTGAATAGGCTGAGAATCAATTGGTAGTTAAACCAGAATTTTATCGTCATATCATCTTTGGTTTTCCTGTTAAGATTTTTATTTTGTTTTATTGGAGAAAAAAACAAGAAATTTAAAATATTTTCGAAATAAAAAAAGTTACCATATTTCATTTTAAATAAATTAAATAAAATAAAATAAAATGTAAGAAAAGATAAACTCACTGTTTATTGTTGGTGTTTTGTTTTGGCTTTGATATTGTTACAAGTAAGACTTTTAGTGTTTATAATTCTTATTCGCTTTAGGGTTTTATTTGTATAATATTTTTGGCCTTTCTTAAATCTTTGGAAAAGGTTTCCTGATGAGCTGGCCTAAGCAACCAGTGAAATGCGCATAGAAGCTAGCTTTCCCTCAACAATAAATTTCAGTGTACTTATCAAATATGAAAAACTGGGAATTTAGCACGTCATACGGAAATCGTATTAATAATAAATTTTGTATTCCCGAAAATAACTTTGATAAATGATTTTAGTTTTGTTTCGAAATGGAATTTTAAGCTTTTAATTATCATAAGTTTACGAAAGGCGATGTCATAAAGAAGAGTTAGTAAGATATTTAAGGCTGGCACTTGTCATTATCAGCTGGACCAGTATGGTGGGTGGGTATAGGAGGAAATAGGAATTTCACCTTATTATTCCTAACGCTAATCCATCTATACTTCTTTCTATACTACCATCTACATTTCGTTGAAATAAGCTGCCTAAATTTAAAGTTCATTGTAGCGAGATTAGCACATACCTTATAGGGGATAAGAACACACCCCAACGACGAGCACGGCCGGTTAATTATAGGTAGCACTGTCCCATATAGGTATGATTTGGAAAAAGGGAAATCATTACAAGACCTATAAATTGCTGTAACTACAATTATTTTTTTATGGAAACAAAAATGTGAATTTTTTTTCATCATGGGACCGGGACCAATCGACGTAGAATTTTTTTCTTATAAAAATGATGCAAAATAATTCTTGCGACGATATATACTTTATGGGGTCTGAGATGAATGATAAAAAAGTTTCACACGGAATAAACTTAGTATACCCTCTTCACAACTTATTATGGTAGAGGGTATAAAAAGTGCTGTGTTCCTTAAAATACACCCCTTACATAAAAGGTGGGTTTTAAGCCGTGTATATTTAATAAAAGAGTTAGGGATCAAAAAAACTGTCATACTGCGCTCACTTTATGATATTTATGATCATTCATTATTATGCTTTGGTATATTATCATGATTAATTTCACGCTTTAACAAGGCTACCAAATAATCCAAATTTACTTAAACAATCAGTCATAGATGTTTTATAGCAAAATTGTGTTTTGTTATTTAAGGAAAATTTGCCGCATAAAAAGAAATGTAACAACGGATTTTCTAAAATCAGAATGCTTGATTTAAGTACGGATTATTCAAGTGCCAAGTACTTTACTTTAGCCATATTTAATTCCTGATCCGTACTTAAAATAATCCGAAAACTATAGTTTAATTCATCGGCTTTTTTATACATTCGCAAAATTGTTGATTATCAAACAAACAAAACTTTAAAAATAAAATTAATAATATACATAAAATTACCGCAAGTTTAACATCACTGCTACAGACTTCATTACGTCCAGAAAAAATTTTAAACTATTAACTTTCGTTAATCAAGCACAAACGGGTCTATGCAAACCCAACAAACATTCCCATTCAATTACGGAAATGTAAATACGATTTTTTTTGTAAATAATATTAAAATGTATTAAATTAACTTCTAATGCATATTAAAAAATTTAATTAACAAATAAAATGGTTTCTAAAACATTATTTCTAACTTGAAAAAATAAATAAATTAAAAACTAGACGTAAACCCCCTTGTTCTTTGTAAATTGTATTTAAATAATTAAATTAACTACTAATGCTTATTAAAAGAATTGAATGAACAAACAAATAAAATGGTCTCTCAACCATTATTTTTAACGTTATTTTTAAGTGTTTGGCGTGGGCCTTATGACGCACATACCGTATTAGAAGGCACCGAACATCGGAGGGTTAACGAATTTCAAATTTCTTATATATTTGGGTAGATTTCGCACAGTCGAATTTAGTTAAATCCCTTGGCTGAATGCTAGATTTTCATGAAATGTTATCAAAGTAAAAAAAAAAAAATACAGAGCTTCATTAAAAGTCATTAAATATGTTTGCTACTTCTATTTTATTAAACGACGTTTTTGCGAGTAACGATAACTCTGTCCTTATACGTTTATGCATGTGTGTTTGCAAGTGCAAAATTATAACAAGAACAAGAACAACATCCCAACAAACACGGAGGTTTGATTTCAAATTGAAAATGCAAATAGGGCAGCGTTTGATGCTTTCTTAAACGACAAACGTTTCTCAACAAAAAGGGAAAATTATTTTCAAATTGTATTCAACCGTATTATTATTATTATTATTATTGTTTATTTAAATTATTATTATTTATTGGAATAAACTGTGCGATAAACATTCGGCACCATAGTCAAAAGATGAAATATTATTCTTTCCCTCCTCTAATTCTTGCAAAGACGATCGTACAACAATGTTATATTTTCTTTATTTTCCCGTTAAATTTTTTTTAATTCGTATTCTATATTATTGTAATTACTCACAAATAATTTTTTGTTTCACAAGAAATAAATCGTTCACTTGTAAAACACATTTAAACACGAAGTAAAAATTTAACTTTAATCGCCATTTTAAATGTTTACATTTATTTTTCGCATTAGTATTGCCAAGTTTAGTTTTGATTTTAATTTAACATTTGATACCAATTTGCCATCAAATTGATAAACATTTTATGTCAAATGTTTATTTTCAAATCATTTTCAATTTGAATTTAAATGTTTAAATCAAATAATTGCAAAACGTTTGAGAATTGTGTTTGATGTCAAATGATAAAGTAATTTCATATCAAAGGTTTGACTTCGTGTTTGTTGGGTACTATTTGTAAATACATGTACATATGTGTGTGTGTTTGTTAGTAAATTTAAAACGTTTTTTAAACCCTTTAATACTAAAAATTTAGAAAAAATTTATCTCGTGCAAATCTACACAAGAATACCTTTAAAACGATATATGTTTTATTAAAATCGGTGGACGATAAGATACTTAAAAATTAAGATTTTAAAATTTAATAAAATAAAAGATAATTTTTAAAATACTTAACTTTTTTTTGCAAAAGAAAACTACAAAAATTAACTTTGACAGCTGATCAAAAGACTCGAGCACACACAGTATAATTGAATTGAAAGACTTAGTAGTCAACTTGCAAAAAAATTTAAATCTTTTGATTCTTCTTAAACCAACTCGACAACTGTCAAACTAATCAATTGACAAAGCCATACATACTTTAATTTGAATTGAGCCGTGTGTGGGCTGCTTTAGAGCTTACATACCCAGAAACGATATTTTGTTTTTTTAGTGTTTATGTTCGCAACTATTTTCAAAAAAGAACGAGTATTAAATAGTGTTCGTTCTTCGTTATAAAACAGAACAATTATAGTGGTTCTGTTGACAAACATTATATTTAAATGTTCTTTTTAACATTGATATACAAATGCACGATTTTCTTATTCTTGGCTTGTGCCACTGTGAATTTTGCTTGCAAATCTCAATTTCGACTGCTGCTGATATTTGTTTTTTCGGGTCAAATTACCCACTGGATTAAAATAATTTTTTTAACCCAACCCAAGTCTGAATTTAAATACTTCATATAAAATTTAAAAATCATGTTATTCTAAACAAAAATGTCTTCTCTCTTAAAATTTAAAAAATCTTTTAACTAATGTACAATATTTACTTCTTTTCTTTCCAGTGACACATTACACATTAATGAAGGAATTTCAGGTAAGTTGTGGTGTGTCCTCAAAGAATTGACATTGAACATAAATCATCATTAAGCACTTTTTTTTCTTTTATATAAAAAGAAAAGTTGATTGTTAGATTCTTAATAAATTTAATGCTAATTAAATGCTCCAAAGTCCTTAATTGGTGTCTTTGGTAACATGGTAACAAAAAATGTACGATTAAAACAACAAACATACATTTTTAACTGCTCTCAACGATGATAAGTGTGTCATGTCACTGGGAAAATCAAGAAAAAACGAAAAATAAATTAAAACTAGTGACAAAAAAGTCGATACAACTGAAAAGCCTAAATGAAATTCTTCTAACCATGTTGCAGTCAACATATTTATTTATTTTTTTTTCTTATTAGCACTTCGAATTATTTGTTATTTATCCTTCACTTAAGTGATTTGACATACACACAAGTATATTTCGTGTTTGTCATTCTTTTCTTGGACTCCAGATTGAAGTGTGAAATCCTTAATTGGAAATCAATTGGCAAACAACAGCAACAACAAAACAAACTAAACAATACAAACATTTTTCATGTGTATCGTTTGTTTGCTGCCAATCGTTTGTTTTTGTTTTTGCTTTTTTTAGTTTTTCCAATCCACATTTTTATTTCTAAACACACATATCGAACATTCTAGTTTGTCAAGCTCACCGTACTCCCTTTTCGCTGATGCTCTCCAGAATGACTTAAGAGGAAATGCCAAAAAGCGCGTTAATGACACATCATGTGCATTTCGAAGTGAAATGAAATAAAAAACCAGTAAGAAAGTGTAGTCGATTAAGTTTGACCCTACACAAATTTAATATTCACGTTTGGTGACTTACTGATTAAATCTAAGTTGTTACTATGGTTTCTAAGATAAACCGAAATAAAATGTTGTGAAGAGGGGCTTATATGGAAACCATAAGCGTTCTTCCCCCAAAAATTTGCTGATATAAGTTTAGCTGTCAGAAAAATATTTTTTGCTAAATGCTATTGTGATACAAACATTTTTGGGAGACTTTTTTCAGTAAAAGTGATTTTTTGGAATAGGGCTGCAATATGAGTGCCATGACCCCAAATTTTTGTAACGACATTTTTGCGTTCACGTGTTTAATTCAGAACCTCTTCTTTAGATTTATAGCAGCAGGAGTAATTTCTAAAAGGAGTTCAAATATCACAGAGTACTCTGCAGAGGTCTTACGAGACGGAAGATATTGCGTTTTTATGTCCCTTTCTACGAAAGCTGCCCTATTTGCATTTCTACAATGAACACAAATTTGTGTAGTTGAGATTTAATTGTAAAACTGTTGTAAAAATTAATTTTTTAGTTAATCACAACACGCGTTAAAAATATTTAAGTTAATAAATAAATTTAACTTAACTGCCGACATAAACTTCATCCATTTTTTTAAAATCGTTCCTTTTATGTATTTTGCCTTTGATACCACTGTAGGGTACAATTAAAAAAAAAAAAAAAAAAAAAAAAATTTCGTAAAAATGTTGTCCATGTTTTGTACTGAAAACATGTCACACATCAAGCCTTAAACTAAAAAGTGTCGATAACTTTTGAAATTCATCCAGTAGATGTTTGTCTTCTATTTGTAGTTGTTAGTTATTTTTCTTTCCATCTTCTGTTCAACGTTTAAATGTTTATCTAGAAATTGGAAATAAATAAATAAAAAAAAGTGAAGTCGAAAAGTTCTATTTTATTTGCCGCTTTAAACATAAATTAAATATTGTCTTCATTGTCGCCTCAAATTACAGAAAATCCTTTTAAGGTTTTCATTTTTTTTTCGTTTCATCTCTTTCGGTTTGTGTAAAATGCGAAGTGTTAAGGATTTCTTCATTTATTTATAAGAGCCAGCATGCAGGTGTTTTTATTTGTTGATTTTTTTTTTCATTGTTTTGTCTTAAATGTCATCAGCAGCAACAATTTTAAATAAGAGCAATGAAATTAGTAGAATTTTGGAGTTGTGGTAGGTGATAGGAGGTCGAAAATTAAATAAATGTATACATATTTGAGAATTTGTTCAATATTCGAAAGTACGAGTAGCATATGAATATGTTTAATTGAAAATTTAAGTCATCCTTTTGAAAGCGAGGTAACTAAATCCATCAGAAAATAGAAAAGTAATGTTGAAGACAGTGTAAAGTCAAGGTCAAGTTTATATCTGTACCGTTTCCTTACCACTACTTGTCTCTTAAAGTATCTCTCTCAATTTTCTCTAACTATGGCTATAACTCTCTTCGGTTACCAGATATAATCAAATCAGTTGCATTTTTATGGATGACTTGGAATATCTATTAAATATGTGGATTTTGGCTTATTTACATAAATGTTAAGATTTCAGTTTAAATTGAGACGAACATATTCAAATTGGTTTCACTATCAAGCAGGCGTAGAAAATTCAGTACTAGTTTTTAGTACTTTTAAGGGTAGAAAAATACCGTAATTCCTAAACAAAGTTAACACTATATTTTCCTTATTACGCTGTTTTAAACAAGGGCGTAAAGATAACAATTTAACACTTATTTAAGATTTATTAAAATTTTTATATATGGGGGATTCACAAGGTGTGTCATTAAGCCATATCGTCATAATGTCTAAAGTAATATTTTACAATTGTTTAAAACATACTGTTGAATTCCAACCAAAATAAAAATGTTAATGCTGTGGTCATTGATTCGCCATTACTTTGCAGTAAAAATATAAATTATAAGCGGTTGCCCCCAGCAGTCATATAAATTTCTCGTAATTATTTTAAGACATATGACTTACTTTACGACTACCTCCAATTATTTCGGATGGTTTTTTAATTATTGCTCACTTTAAAAATGGACACGAGATCTGGGACATTTCAACGTAGTGTATCTTTAATTATTTAATCGGGTCAATTTAAAAGACAGAGGGTAACATGCAAGACACTGACTTGGAGTTCTTATGTATACACAGTGATTTACTAGATTTACTAGAGGGAAATTACTGATTCAATAAATAGAAATGAACGATCCAAAAGGCTTGTGTAAGAATTAATTTGTCTTTTCTACAGAGAGGCTCCAAGATTCGCCTCATGACTCTAGTAAGGAGCATGAAATAACCGCGATAACTCGAATACTGAAAATTTCGTCAAAGAATACTGGCTTAAGAAATTGTGTATGTATGTGTCATAATTTTTTAAGTAAACTTGTTAAGTACTTTTATTCGCCAAAAAGTACTTCTATCATCTGAACTTTCCGTCCCTGCTAATGAGATTATCGTTTTCCGAAATTTCGTTAGATTTTTTTGATTGGAGGAAAGGGCTTATGTCGTTCTACACACTTCGCCGAAAATATAACGGGACGTTTTAGGACCCGTTATTGAAGTTAAAAATTATTGAATATTAGATATGTAATTGTAATTAACGTTATATAGTCAGGTATTATCAAAAGAAATGAAGCAAATGATGTCAGTTAAGTGAACGTAGCATTATATCATCATCTTAAAAGCAATTGTTTGTGTAAAAAATGGTAGAAATGTCAAAAGCAATTGCTACAAAAACAATTGCACGCAAAAAACACAACTCTGGAAAAATCAGCAGGCGTTTCAAGCAGACCTACTAATTGGACCATGAGTAGGTAGGTAGGTAGGTAGAAAGGCTGGTGTGGAGTTTCCTTCACACCTTCACCCAGAGACCAATATGGTCCATTGGGACGCCTTAATCAGGATAGACAAGGTGAAAAAGAAAAGGTAGATGAAATAGAGAATGACAGCCCAAGAATCAGAAAATAGATAGAGAAATAGAGTAAAGTCCAAACCAAAATTCACCCTACGCGCGGACAGCGCCCCGTCTCCTCTCGCGCAGCCAGGTCATCCCCATTACGAATCCTATAAGACCCTCGAGTCCACACCCCGAGACGTCCCCTAACTCGCCCAGGAATCTACTGTCCAGCCACCTCAGCCTGCTGTTCTGGAGCCTGGGACAGTGGCACAGAATATGCTCAACCGTCTCCAGCTCCTCCGGGTCCTCACACAACCCACACACACTCGATAAGTCGGATCCCATTCTCCCCGCCATCCTGCCTATCATACAGTGGCCCGTGATAACCCCTATCAAGGTCCTAACACAGACCCTACTCTTGCCCAGCAGCGATTTCGAATCGGACCTCCTAAGCACCGGCCGCAGTGCCCTTGATACCCGGCAGTCCATTCGGCTCCCCAGGCCTGGTTGGTCGCATCCAGAATCCATTCCGTGATCCTTCCAAAGAGGAAGCCAATTGGAGGCCTAACTGCCTTCACACGGTCAGGATCCTCCATCTCCGAGCCCTGTCTCGCCAACTCATCAGGACCATGAGTAAATTCATATTATATTTTTTCCTTTTATAAAGCATTTTGACTTAATTTGCTAAATAATTTTTTTTTATGTACATATTTCCAAACAAACCATATTGCTGAAAATTGTTTTTGAAGTTAGTGAATGTTTTAAAAAATAAAATTTACATTGAAATAATTAATTTACATTGAAAACAAAGTCAAATTAGTTTTTTTTGTTATTTTAATATTTATGAATAACAAGCGATAACTTTATTAACAGGGACACCAGAAATATGCTTAAAAAACGCGTTTTGTCATTAAGAATGCAGTAAAAACTTGAAAATATGCCCTAAAAACTGTTAAAAATATGCCCCAAAAATGTTATAATTGCTAATTTTTAAACAAAATATTCAACAATTTATTAACAGTTGCATTTTTTTTTTTTTTTTTTTTTTTTTTTTTATAGGACCAAACGAATTCTCTCTGTAATGCGTTGTACGATTTTCATGTTGTAAAATTCCTTTCTTCATAAAAATAATATAATGAAAATTAAATTTGATGAACTTGAGCCGAATAAGAATATTAAAAATTTGGATTAAGAAGTTTATAACAATAATTATAAAAATTTGATTAAGAGTGAATTAAAAACAACTTTAAAATTCTTGAGTTTTACGCTTTCGATTTTCAGCACACCCCCGTAACTATATAGATATCGTTCTTGGGTGTGTGAGCCGAACGCTAAATAATGTACTGTATATTTTCGAACACTGGTTTAAATACCAATACCGCAATTCGTTTCGGGTGCCAATCTTGCTTTGAAGATTTAAATTTTTTTAAATCCTATTTTGAGAACAAGTCTTGTAATAATTTAATGCATAGGAAATCATTACAATAGTAAGCTGCTGTATATTACAGGCATCAATATTTTAAATAAAAGACAGTTTTGACATTTAAAGGGTAGAAATATTCTTTTAATGTCTCGTGACATTTCTTTCTGCTTTGTGCCACAACGTCGCCTACTAATTAAATAAAGTCCTATTATCTTCGAAATTTTTAAGAAAATAATTCAAATCTCTGATAAAAATTAGTTTAAGCACCATTTAAATTGCCACCTGACCATACAAATATTTCTGCCTTTTAAACAATTTAAGTTTTATTTGCAATTTGCAATCAGTTAACTGAAATGATCAGAAAAAAATATAAATATTTCTTCCAATAAAAGACTCATGCTATGTATATGTCGCAAAATAGCACAACCAAGGTATGCATCTTTAAAAAATTAAAAATAAAACAAAGAAGAGTGCTGTATTCGGCTATGCCGAATCTTATATACCCTTTACCATGGTTCATTTGATATAAATAAATATATTTTGTGCCACGTCCACCTCTCCAATCCCGCCCACATTACGTCGGATTTTGTGAATTGAAAACAAAGATTTGGAAACTTTGGCTCTTGCCGTTCTCCAGATATAGAAAAAGGGAATAAAAAAGCAACAGTAACAAGTGTTTTATGGGAAAAATTAGATGTAGTCGTGGTTATGCTAATGTCTCAGTCGTTTATGGACCGATATGGCTGAAATTCAACAGAGAACTTTATCGGATTATATGGGAAATAACCTAGTCCCTATCATTTCTGGGGTCTTCGGAAAACCCATTTCTACATACATGCGGACAGACAGACATATGGTCAAACAGGCAGACGGACATCCTTAAATCAACTTCGCTACTCGCAAGGACCCAGAATGTATACACTTTGTAGGGTCTTAGATCAATGTTGTAGAAATTACAAACGGAATGACAAACCTATATATATACCCTTCCACCTGTGATGAACTGAATAAAAATTCAAATATGCAATAAAAAAGAGAAGCTGTTAATAAAAATAAAAAAACATTTATGGTTATTTTCAATTAAAATCTTGTCGTTTAAATCATGATTGCATTTTAATCCACCACCTTAACGTGCTCTTTGTAATTCTTACGTTCTTCAACTTAAAGAAATCAACCACAAAAACCACATTAATTTACACGATAAAGCACTTCAGCGCCAAATTGTAAACAGCCTAGCGGATGGAATGAACAAGAAATACACCAAACTACTCACAAATGAAATCCTTAAAAATTTTAAGAAAAAAAATTGGATGCATAAATGTTGGAACACATTACATACCTCACACAAATTCGTATTTGTGTGCACATAACTCTCGAGACAAATAAAAGGAAATAACAAGCC
The DNA here is from genome assembly GCA_949318255.1 of Pollenia labialis. Taxonomy (NCBI): domain Eukaryota; kingdom Metazoa; phylum Arthropoda; class Insecta; order Diptera; family Polleniidae; genus Pollenia; species Pollenia labialis. Next base: position 114,456,538 of record OX439141.1, read on the forward strand.
ATTGAGAATATTCTCTTGTAGCCCACAAACAGAACCGATAATAATGATTAAATGAATGTGGTAGGGATGTGCGAGTATGAACGTTAAAGTGTCGTGAAGTAAATGCACACAGGCCAAGGCATTATTATTATTTAAAGTGGTCAACCAGGTAAAGTCAAAAGAGACGGACAGAGCGAAGAATCACTGTGGGTCTTTGTAAATTTAAAATTTGCATTTCATATTTTAAATAGTTTTTATAGTTTTCTAAATACAGGCTTTCAAGGTCATTAATTTAATGTAAATAAAAGATTATTTATTTCATTATCATTAAAATCCGACGTTTCGTTGGTATTCTTTCCAACTTCTTCAGGGATTGAGTTTTATTAAAATAATAATCTTTTTTGTCAGTTTACATCATTTATAAAATATATCACAGTATTTTGTATAGGTGGACAACACAACACAAAACTTAAAATATTAAAATAAATATATGTAAATTTAAAAATTATCACAGAAAATTTGTCCTTTTTAGATCACAGTTGTTATTATTATTTCATATGTTTGCAGAGAACTAGAAGAAGTGGCAACTGTTCCATTTCAGTAGGTCCATAATGGATAAAAATACAACTTTCACTGCCATTAATCTAAAACAAATGCTCTTTTAGAGATAAAATGTAGGGGTAATAATCCAAAATCCAAGTCTTACCAAAAAATTAAAGAATGTACATAATTAGGTCCGTAATAAGCTGAGGTTATTATTTGGGATGAGATTTTCATGCACTAAAACATATATATGGTGGGGTGTCACAAAGCCATAGGACATAAAGCCATATGGTGTTAAGTCCCATTCCATTGAGACATTAGGGCATATGCCATTACGACTCAATAGAATGAGACTTAACGCCATACATTTTTTTCCGAAAATGAGACATAAAGCCATATTTTTTTAAAGGATTTTCTCCTCTTTGATAAAACAAGTACCGGCTTTGCTAACTAAAGCTTCTATGCAGAGGCGGCCTTCGGCCGGACGCAAGGATTTTATTCTCTATGGTATAACAAATACTTGCTTCGCTAACTAAAGCTTCTCTGCGAAATCGGCCTTCGTTCGAAAACAAGGCAGATTTTAGAAGCTTTACTTAGCGAAACCGGTACTTGTTATACCATAAATGAAAAAATACTTGCGCCCGGCCGTCTGTGCAGAAAAGCTTTAGTTAGCGAAGCCGGTCTTTGTTATACCAGAAAGGAGAAAGAATCCATGGAAATAAAGCAATTTGTAACGCAAAACATCAAATGGGACATAAAACCATAATGGCTTTATGTTCCATTCCACTAAAATTGATATGAGACTTAAGGTCATATCAGAATTATGGCTTTATGTCCGTTTGAATTGAGACATAAAGCCATTATGGCGTTATTTAAATTAAATATTTCTTTTACTTCTTTAATGGCATATTCATCGGTATCAAAAAGACATTCATAAATTACTCAAAGTTTTTTGAATAGAATTCTGAACCAACTATCCAGGCCCCCATCTTGTTATATTTGGCTGCGATGGAAGGGAAATCAAGGTTTCATTAAAAATTGCCTCTGCAACGCGGTATAATCCATGTGCCAAGCAAGTAACTTGTAAAAGTTTTGGATATCATATTTTAAGCCCATGGGGTTTGCATCGGTTTAAAAAAAGGATATTTTCTCGAAATGTTGAAAATCGTGTATTTAAAGCAAAGCTCCGGAAGAATATATTTACTGATTTTAAAATTTTTTTGGAAGGTTTTTTGTGTATTTAAAATTTTTTTAAGATATTTTTTTATAATATGGAAATTAAAAAAAAATCACTAAAAAATTTCAAAATATGCATTAAAAACCTCAATATGCCTTTTCATCAAAATATGCAAAACAAATCGATGCCATTTTAACGTAAATTTAATGATTTGGAAAGATAATTGGCCGATATCGTTCATAGACATGAATTTGCATTAAAATCACATCCCTAGTTATTATTATAGTTAAAGGTTGCGTTCCTATTCGAAAATAATGTCTGGGATTGTTTTAAATCTTAAATATTTTTAGGCAGGAAATTTCGAGAATTTCTTGCTAAAGTTTTAGACCAATATTAGATTTTTTGTGTCATTAGGGCCGGGTTTTTGAGACGTGGATTAAGTTTAAGCTTGGTTTAAGGTAGTCTGACGAAATATGATTTTTTTATTATTTTATTAACCTAGAGGGGAGCGAACTTACACCAAAGTAGTACCGTGATAGGTCTTTGGTGGTAATGACCGTTTCAGTTCTAACAATTGATATGAATGAGACCTATCACTTTGACATTGGGTTGTCATTGCAGGGGGTCAATTGACACCATTTGACTAGTCACACATCTATTCTTAATGAACGTATTTAGTGTTAGTTACTACAATGTAGTAAAAGGTCCGCCAATTCACGAATATTGTCCTTTAAAGCGTCAATTGTCTCTGGCTTGTCGGCGTAACACTTAACTTTGACAGCACCCCCCAAATAATAGTCCAATGGTGTCAAATCACAGCTCCGAAGTGGCCAAACGACATCAGCTCTGCGGCTGATAATGCGATCTTCAAAAACAGGGCCCAAAGCATCGAGTGTAGCATCGGCTGTGTTGCACGTAGCGCCGTCCTGTTGAAACCAAATGTTGCTAATATCCTCCTCTTCAATTTTTGTAAACAAAAATTCGTTCAACATGGCCCGATAACGAACGCCATTGACTGTAACGGACACTCCTTGCCCATTTTCGAACAAAAATGGCCTAATTATGCCTCTGGACCAAAATCCGCACCAAACAGTGACTCGCTTTGGGTGCAACGGCTTTTCAATGTATGCGTGCGGGTTTTCTGTGCCGCAAATGCGGCAATTTTGCTTGTTTACATACCCGCCAAGATCAAAATGAGCTTCATTTGAAAAGATGATTTTTTTTGGGATAATCGGCATCTTCTGTAAGTCGATCGCAGGCCCACTTAGCGAAGCGAAAACGCATATTTCCCAGCGTTGTTTAAGCGTATACACAACCATATTAGTTCAGCGGAAGGATAAAACTAATTATCTATCAAATCAGGCATGAGCTAAGTGTTACGATTCACGAAATAAGCACTAGTTGAGAATAAAAACGTTAGATGGCGGACCAGTTATAATTTCAATACAATGTAGTATTATTTCAATAAAACAAGTCCTAGAATTAAATTCAAGAACCAAATATTAGAAAGTCCCAAAAAATGTATCACACTGTAATTCATTACTTCTTCTACCTTGTAGCTCTTCATAAACCAGTTAAATGATTGGTTGTCCTTTCACTAGTCATGAAATCTTGCTTTTTATACTTGTGCTATTTTCACAAGTCCCAGGACCAGTCTGTTGGACCAATCCGCCAGAATTTTGTATACAAACTTGGTAAGGGTGACACAAATCTGTTTTCAGATTAACTAAACCCTGTTTAACTGAGATCTCAAAACCCCAGCCCAAATGTTCATAACTGCCAGCTTACCAATGCCTAAAGAGATTTAGAGGAAATAAAAAATCTTATTTCTAAAAGCCATACTTGTTGACAAGAATCTTATACATTCAAACGCCAGTGTCAAAGTCAAATTAAGCACAAATAAGTCTAATGTATAGAGTATATGGATGCGAACAATGTCCTTTATGACTACCGAAGAACTATGCTTCCAGGACCCTATTTTTTTTGGCTACAGATTAATTTGAGGGTCAAACAACCAAAACAAACCATTGCTTGTCTAGTGATATGCTGTAGAGATATCAGATTTATATTTGTGGTTGGATAAAAGAAACCAGGATTATACACTTGATATTGAAACGGGTGGATCAAAGTCATCAAAAGGTGTAGTAGGAGTTTTCTTCATTCCTTGATTGCACAGAAAGTTAGAGTTTAGTCTGCGAGTTCATTTAGGCATTATTCAGGCTGAGAACACAGCAATTAAAAATACTTTAAAAGTTATTTTCGGTAATACAAAAATTTTTCTATTCATTTATATCTGCTAAAATCCCAATATTCATTGACGAATGCACTGAAATTTATTGTGTATAATATGAATTTAAGGAACCAGCATAAACATTTGGAGAGAATATGCAAGTTTTTTACTGGCACTGAAAGTTTACACAACGTCCAAGATTGTTTTTTATTGACTATGTGAAGCTGGTTTGGGACCAATTTATTGCCCTGGATGTTCCCACGACAATTGGATCTCCGTTTCAGAATTACGAGAATGTCACTCGGCTAACTTTTTTTTTTCCAGGAAATAACTTCCGATGACAGCAAATCTGTAACAACAACAATAGCTTTGGTAGTAATACCTTTGATCAACTTTACTAAATACTCGGCATAAATAGTTGGTTTAGGTCTGAGGAGGACTGAGGCCACTAGCGCTCGTCTTTGGTGCAAATTTGGCCTGGGAGCAGCTTTGAAATACATGCTGGCAGTAAACAGTATATCAATAGAATAGTGAATCTTCTTTACAAATTTTTACTACTGTTAAAAAACTTTTTCTGTCAATGTCTGAAGCTCGTTTTTAGAGGAATTGAATGTCGAGCCAATTAACTTAGCAAGCAATCCAATTAAATGGGTTCCAGTGGGTCGGTCAAATAAAACTGTATGGCTGTTTAACAACTACCATTAACCTCATTGAAAATAATTTTACTGTGACCAAATTCTTTACAAATACATACAGGCCTGTCATAGAATTCCATTCCGATCGAAAGTGGTTTGAATTCCGTATTTTGCTTCTTCAGAAAACGAAAAACGAAAAATTTTTTCGGAATGAAACCACTTTTGGTTTTCTAAGTGGAATTGATTGTTTCAGTATTTTATAACCGAAAAAACTACTTAAAACTATTTTTTATGGATAAATAAATGTTTTTTATGATACAGATTGAAGAAATAACACACTTTTGATTTATTTATTTTACTTTATATTGATTTTATTAAAAACATAATAAATTCTTTACCGTTTCGTTGCCACCTTTTTTTCCCCACAAACCACTTTCTTCTGAACATTGCCATACTTAACACAAAAATCATATGGTTTTTATGTAAAGTTGCCATATCCAATTGTAAAACCATTTATAAATCGATCGGAATCTGAAGAAGCTAAAACTAAATCGATCGGAATTGAACATACGGAATTAAAACCATTCCGATCGGAATTTGTGACATGCCTGATAATGGCAAAAATCCGTTGCGGTTGATTTATCATTGGCCTTAGCAAAGTTTAGTTATATCGGCCCACTTAATTTAAAGTTAGATTAAAGCTTCAAAGCCAACCGCGAATTTTTCAGGAGAGCCGAATAGCCATTCTAAATCAAACTACGGGCTTGGTCAATATTTTTTCAAAAATTTGTAAAACCATGTAAAGAGCGTTTGAAATTAAGCAATATGACATCAACATCTCAAAATCGAAAAAATGGACCTACGCGGTTGCCCATTAAAACACATATAACTTTGATTGGTCTTTCTTTCTTAATTATTTTACAAGAAATTCTATACTGTTCAAAAAGATTAAATTTGAAATAATTTTTTCTTTGCCGTTTTCTTACTATTTATCCCACTGTGTTTTAGTTACAATAAAACGAAAGACTTTTGCTAACAGTAACCGACGGTATTAAAGAGTTTAAACCTTTTTCTTGAAATGTCACACCTAGAAACAGAGTACAGAAAGTTAAATAAATACAAATACTTTAACCTTCTCAAAACGATGCTGATGCTGCAACAAGTTTTTTATTTTTATGTATATATTTTTTAATCTTTACCAACCGACGACAACTGTTTGCTTATAAATGCAACAAAAAAGAAAATGACTCAACATTTCGAAAAAGTCAAATAAAAGAGTTTCATTCTAAACCGATACCCACTACTAAAGAGGTGTTTTCAGTTGTTGGAATACGAAATACAAGTGTGTTGTTTGTCTTTTAACTGGCGCCATAAACACCATAGGTGGTGTTTAATGAAAATGCATTTTAAGTGTGTTTTTTTTTGTTATTATTTTCCTCTTCATCTTTGGTCGCCTTTTAAGCCACTTCCAAAAACAGACATAGATTTAAGTTTTTAAACACCAATTTTTGGTTTAACTGCAAGTGGACATAATAATATTTTCTTAATTTGTATTAGAACACTTGTTTTCGTTTTCTTTGGGGCACATTTTCACACACATCGAACACAACGAGTTGTTGCAAGTTATTCGTACTGTGATCTGTGTTTTCAGTATTTAAGCCAAATCAATGGCCAATTAATGGCAAATAAGGTGTTCGACTTGATGGTTGCTTTTTGTAAATGGTTGTTGTGTTGAGTTTGTTTTCTTTGGCCCATTAAAACACACATTTAATTGATTCCTAATCATTATTTAACTTCAACGAAATGTGTCATAAAATAAATTAAGTTTAATTGTCTCTTAGCAATAATGTCTTTATTTTAAAAGAGCTTGACAGTTTCTAAAAAGAGCAAATATTGATGATAGGTAGAAAATTAAAAGCTAAAACGAATCTCAAAATTTTTTAATTTTGATTTATAAATCTAAAATTTTTATGCTGCACGTGCTAAAATTAAAATATCGATTTGAAATTTTAACGGAATAATTTTCTTGCTATATTAAGGCCCGTGTTCACAACTTCCCAATAGATTTTAGTAGACTTTAACCGGCCTTATAAAAAGTGTTCCATTACTAAAACTTTTCTTTAACCTACAGTGAGCGATAAAGTAAATTAAGGTTCATCCTACCTGGTAGGTTAAAGTCAAGTTATAATAATGGAACACTTTTTATACGGCCGATAAAATCCTACCTTTAGTTATCCGTAAGTTGTGAAAACGGGCCTAAGCCATTTAAAAGACACAGCACTAAAAACAGAGTTTAAAGACAAATAAGGACCAGTCTTATATCCAAATGGCATCCAGGTTAGAGATGGAGTCGGAGTTGGATTTGGAGTTGATGTCGGAGTCGGAGTCGGTGTTAGAACTATTTCTTTACGAATCCACAGCCCTGGATGTAACTATGGGGTTTTCCATATAGAACAAGTAAAGCAATCAAATAAGAACCCATTGGTGGGCAACGTAAAAAAGGCACATGGAACGACCATGTGCAAAAAAATCTAGTAGCAGTTGGTGTCTCCAACTGGTGCCAACATTCAGAATGAAATATCTAACGTTCTATTTTTCTGCAATGGTAATGCTAAAAGAATTTCAAAAAAATAGTAAAAAAAATGGAACAGAAAAAAATGTTTAATAAAATAAATAAATTTTAAAATACTTTTTTTTTTTTTTGCATACGTGTTTCGAGAATAACCATATTCCCATCATCAGAATTCTTTGCCGTTCTACTGTTTGCGACACTGCGGCTCCTGCCAGTCTGTATAGTCAAACATCAAAAATTATATTTGTTGAACTTACTTACGCTTCATTTTAAATCAAAAACTTCAATTAAAAACCAACAGGTCGCTATAAAAAAATCACTGTTGTATTTAAACAAATGTTAAAAAATATATATATAAAAATCAAGTCAAAGAAGAGTTTACTCTGGTCTATGAGTTAAACATTTGTTGGCCTGTGTTATTATATGAAGGCGAAGATCATTATAAATATGACGCCATCGATTTTATCACTCACTCTGAAGTTTCCATATTAGCCCATATTTGGATTATTGCGACACAGTCACTCAATGTGACATTTTTGAACTTCTACAATTGTTTCTTTTTAAGTGCCATGTAAACAGCTTTTTTTAATCCATTAAGAAATCTACCGGATCATATTTGAAGCAATTTATTATTCGACACTAAATGTATAGTATGTGTAGTATGATTTTCTCAAGCTAATATCCCACTATCGGCGCAATGTACCAATTTTTGTCGAATTTCATGTGCCGATAGTGTGAACGGTCAACATTTATTAATATGCGACAATCTGTGCCGAAAATGTGCTGACAGTGCACAATCAAAATTCACCTTGATGCGCCGATAATGGGAACACTCTTCTGCACAATGTGGAGAAATTAAATTTTTTAATATGTACCGATTTTTATCGGCCACTTGTGCGCCGATCACAGTCGCCAATCTGCGCCGATACAAGGGATGGCTACTAAAATTTTACTTTTTTAAGCTTTATTTCACCAAAATTACATTTGTTTTATCTATTTTTTATGTATTAATACGTCAAATAGTACATTTGTACTGTTAAATGAAAGAAAAAAAATCGCTTTAACCAAATATTGCAGTTGTATCGATGTTGCCATCCCTGGTTTGTAAACATCTGTTTACAAAACAACAATTACAAAAAAAAGAACAAGTGCAGCAAGTTTGAGTAAAATTGAAAACGGAGAATTTTGCAAATTTCTAAAGTAAAATTACGTCTGTCATCAAGCAAGTAAACAAAAACCTATGATTTAATTTGCCCAAATAGCACGAAGCGAAAATAATCGGTACAATGCGGACGGGTACCGATTATTGTCGCAATTGAGTTTTGGCCGATATAAACCGAATAAATTGTCACAATGTGCGACGATAATGGGACCACCTAAGAATAAATTGTGCAATGTTTTTAAATGTACGCCGATATAGCACGATAAAAATCGACACAGATTGTGCTATTTGAGGCGAAAGTGGGATTTTAGCTTAACAGGTTTTATATAAAAATCTAAATTACCGATAATATTCTATGGATGAGATTAGGAAATTCGGGAAGAAGTAATATTTCTAGTCTATTTTTAGTCTACAGCTTTTAGTTTTGAAAATGTTGAAGTTTTATTAGCCTTATGAATTCATCCTTTTCCAAATCGTCCTTAAACTTTATCTACAAAAAAGTCACCTGTATCAATGCGATTCACTTTCGTTAAAATAATTTCTTAAATGTGCCCCTATAAACTAACAAATATGGGTATAAGTAGGTTTATAGTGCGTGTGTGTGTGCTTTTTAAGATAAAGGTCTCATTCCTTAAAAAGTAAAGTTAAATACGTTCTCTACATTCTATCTATGGATGTATACATGTGCCACCAACTGCTGTCAATATTGGCGCGTCATTAAGCCCAAACATACTTCAAGCGTATTTGTTAGCAAACATTTTTTAGAACAATTGCATCAATTTTCAAACCAGATGCAAACGTCTAAAGAATGCTACTTGTCTTGTCTTAATGGCTGACAGCCAACATAATCAAAAAAGATACAAAGAACTTCAAAAAATAAAAAAAAAACCAAACTTAAAATGTGAAATGACACATGCCAATATTGAAATTTACAAAAAAAAAACAAAAAAAAAAAAAAAAGAAATAAAACAAAATTAACTTAAAGAACTAATTTGACGAAGTGAACAGAATACAGCAAAAGAGATATTCAATTCAATTGAATTGGAACAACATTTGCGTTTTGACAAAAACCGAAAATTCAAAAAAAAAAAACAAAAAAAAAATTCTAAAACATTTGCCTTCATTTTTATTTAAACATTTTTAGGCTGGTTTTCATTTCAGTTAAGGAATTTTTTTTTCTTTACTAACACAATGTGTGGTGTCAAATGATATAAAAAAACGGTATATTGGGTAGGGGAATATAATATTTCTTTCTGCAATACTTTTTCGTATTCAGTATATTTTAGATTCTTATACTCAATTTACATGAGGGCTTTTACGACGTCGTTTTTTCTTGATTCCCTCTTGAAGCAACTTCCAAATTCCCTTTGCGTTTTTACGATGATTTTTGGTTGTATGTTTTTGTATTTACAGTAAGGCCTTGATTAACCGGCCGCATAAATTAATCAGAAATTAAACATTTTTTTGCATTGATTTAAATTACCTCTATTATCCGAAATTATAAATAAATAACTTAACCTTTTTTTCGTTTTCCACTTCTTTTAAAAATTAAAATATCAAATCAAAAAAATAAAAATTTACACGCATAAGATGATAACGTTGTATTCTTTTTGTTTATCAACAAGTTAGAGTGCTATAGTCGGCTGTGACGAATCTTTGATACCCTCCACCGCCAGCTAGGATATTTCAGTAGTGGGCTTTATATCGGACCTGTGGTAAATTATGGACCGATCTTCACGAAATTTGACAGTGTGAGTCTCACTCATACAAAACGGCGGTACATTTTATTACAATAGCATTATATGTATTTTTCGAGATCTATCGTAAATTAGGGACCGATCTTCATGAAATTTTACAATGCGGTTTCTAGTCATATAAAACTATAGCATACCAAAATTTATAGCATTTTTCATAACGGTTTAACGCGTACTAAAGTGTTGTCCGAGAGCGGACTTTTTATGGGGCCTATGGTAAATTGTTGACCGATCTTCACGAAATTGTAGTATGATTTCTAGTCATATTAATCGATTTTGTGCAAAATTGCATGTCAATATGTGCATTCTGGCATTATTTATGCTAGTTTTTGTAACAAAATGATCAATTTTTAAGTGTTGTTCCTGATTTGTAACTCTTATCCTTGTAAACCGATGTTGCTGGATTTCAATCTGAATCAAAATTTCACCGATTTTTTTTCAGGCCTATAAAAATTCCTTAAGTTTTCTTTGTTTAAATAAGAATCGACCATCAATTAAAATTTGTTTCAGTCTGTAGTAACCCTGCGGGAAATTGGTGTCAATTGGTCCAACAGACTGGTCCTGGGATTTGTGAAAATAGGAAAAGTACAAAAAGAAAAGACTCATGACCAGTGAAAGAAGAACCAATCCCTTAACTGGTTTATAAAGAACAAAAAGGTAGAAAAAGTAATGAATTACAGTACAGTTTTAACTGGTGCTGTAACACATGTTTTGATAATTTCTAAAATTTGGATCTTAAATTTAATTCTAGGACTTGTTTTATTGAAATAATACTACATTGTATTGAAATATTACTACATTTTAGTAACTGGCACTAAGCACGTTCATTGAGAATACACCTGTGACTGGTCAAATGGTGTCAATTGACCCCCTCCAATGACAACCCCATGTAAAAGTGATAGGTCTTATTCATATAAAGTGTTAGAACTAGAACCGGTCTCTACCACCAAAGACCTATCACGGGACTACTTTAGTGTCAGTTCGCTTCCCTCTAGGGAACTGCTTTACTAAATTATGCTTTAGTGTAGTGTCAACCCATAATTAACGAAATAACTTCCCTTCCTTAACCAATAAAAATAAAGGTGTTCAAGTGGTTTTACACGCATGCGGTTTAAAGTGCTGCTGCTGTTTGTATTTTAATGCAGTTGTAGTGAAAAACTGTTGCAATTATTTGCCATTGTAGTAGAGTTTTTGTTTGTTGTCCATACGATGTTCGTATTGTGTTGATATGATGGAATTTCTATGTTGTTGTAATTGCAAATTGCTGTTACTGTATATTTGGTTAAATTATTAATTGCTGCGTGCGGTCATGTTTATCAGGTGTCTGGTTTTTTGTCTTTTATTTATTTATTTATTTTTTATTTTCTTTAGTAGTCAACGCTCAAAACATTTAAACAAAATGTGCGGTTGGTTTATTTATTAAATTTGTTGGAAGACGAGACACATTTTTGAAATTTTCAAAAACGAAAAAAAGATAACATTTATTGGTTTCTGTAAATACCTACTTGTATCTTTAAGAAGCAACAGCATGTAATTGCAACTAGTATGTAGTTGCTACTCTTAAAATCCCTTATGGGACAACAAAAAAATTAAAAGCCGACCGAAAAACAGACAATTTTACATTTTTGTTTGTAAATGACTGCAACTGTAAGCAATTTTTTTAGTCAACAATTCATTAAAATATGTTAAGTAATTTTAATGCATTTTAGACTTTTTCGTATTTTTTGCATTAAACATTAATATGCCAGTTACTTTGGTCTACTGCAACCAGCAACATCAACACGTATCACCAGCACCAACAGCTGATATTAAACATTGTGCGTTAAATCCAATGTCCAATGTTAAAAAAATAAAGACTAAAATATTAATTGATTCTTACGAAATAAAAAAAAGCAACAGAAGATGAAGTCGTTTTTACATCAACATCCATTTCTTTAGCAGGCGGTACTAACTTCGCCCGTATGTATTCAAATATTTAGTTGTACACATTTAACAATATGCCTTTTTATTTATATAACATTTAAAAATTTTAATTTAAAGAATTTTTTTTTAATTAAATATATGTTTTCTCGTCTTACAACATGTAAATTGGATAATACGAGGGGGGTTGTCTAAAATTTCTTGAATAATTAAGAATGATCAGGGTGTACATATAACCTTAACTTAACTTAACTCTACCTTATACTTAGCATCACAAAATGTACTTTGACAATAGAATTAAGCAAGAAGAATTTATAAAAAGGTAGTGCCAAGTAAACAGCTGGTAGTTTTTTTTTTGAGGTGTGAGTTGTCAAAAAAATACAATTGTATGTATCCAAAAAGTGATACATATTCGCTTACAAAAAATTTTTATGTGAAAAACTCGTGTGTACAAGTTAATGTTTTACAAAATTTTTTATTTCCTTGTAATTTTGCTTGCGCTGAACATATTTTTTGGTCAATCCCTGCTGCTTCTTAGGTTGATGTTGTTGTAAAGTTGGAACTACCTTATAATAAATGCGCTTTGGTTCTTGGAATTATATTAAAAAAAGAAAACGTGATAAAGAAAGCAGAGATAACATTTTAAGCGTTTTCATTAACGGAAGCAGAAGTTTGCTGCCAAAGCCAGTGTTGCCACAAAGGAAACGAAAAATTACTCCGCTGTTGGTCCAAAATAATTCAAAACTTTATGAAATTGAACACAAAAAATATTGAAGAAAATTGTTGCAACTATTTAACTGCTTCAGAGATTGCCTTCATCATGTTGAAAAACGTTGAGGACCTTTGAATAAGTGTCACTTAAAGCATTACATCGCGAAGATACTTTGTTGTTTCGGACGCAAGGCAAATTCATAGCAGGAAGGTCCCCCAATTAGTCTCATTTTTAACCTTTTTTCTTGTCCAACTTTCTCTTCCACCCTCTTTAGACCACAATTATTTTAAAATACGACACACTTAACCAATTCATATTGCTTGATAATATAATTGTAGTTACATCTTGATAAAATATTTTTTTATTGGCACATACATACATTGGCTTTTTAAAATTGAAATTATGTTGCATTTTATTATTAAAATTGTTACTCAAAGACAAAAATCATCAGGTTGATCTTTTGTTTTAGCCTTCAGGGCAATTTTGTTATAAAAAGGGTGTTATTTATTTGACGGTTAAAGTCATAATTTACTAAAAGGGTCCTTGGCACATAATAACTGACATTATCACAGTTTGTTGCAGTTTATTTTATTTAAGATTATTTGCCTTTAAAATCTTTAATTTTCGTTTTTTTTAAACGCCGTTAAGTAAAAAAAAATGTTTTACAAATTTATTGTTTTGTTTTTAAATATCGGGAAGTTCTTTAAGTTACACATAAACATATACATAATATAAATTAAATATAATAAAACTACATTGGAAAATTTTAGTAAACTTCATAATTAATTGCTTGTTTCACCACTCTGTTTTATTATTTATCTTAACAAATGAGAATTCTATATTCGTCCATTACGAATTTTGATACGGACTTTTTCTATTCCCGGGAAACGAAACGAAAAAATTTTATTACCGGGAATCCCGGAATTCTTTGAATAAAAAAAATGATTTCATTAAATGTGTTCAAGACAAAAGTTTTACTTTTTTAAAGAATATACACAAAAAATTTGTGTATATTAGATTATAGTAGGGATAACAGGTAGTTATACAATAAAATGTTTATAACATGGTACTTATTATTTTATATAAAACATTAACAAAAGTGTTGAGAAAACAAAAAAATGAATAATACGGGTGTGTTCTAGAATCCGAATCCACTCGAAAGTGGATTACTTTAGCATTTTTGGTGTTTTGCATTTCAAATCCACATGTTTTTATTCGTTTTCAATTAGAGTAGATATGGGTTGGTGAAAGTAAAACGAATCGACTTTTATTCCAATATGTGATAACATTTTTAACAAAAAAATTAATTTTGCTTTTAGCTTAAAATCTTCTTAATTCAATTTAATCAAAAATATGTCGCTATCTAAAACGCAAAAGGCCCTTACTAACTCAAAATTTAAAATCGATGTTTTGATGTAATTATAGCTAATTTTTGTTCTTTTACGATTTTTATGTTATTTTCAGACAATTTTTTGGGTTTGTTTAAAATTTTGCAATTTTTCGCAAATTTAAGCCATGTTCGCGATATAAGCGATTTGTTCGTGTAATTTGTAGACTTTGCTATCATGCCGCTGTTAGCAAATTTTTTGCGAATTTCCGTGAATTTAGCAAGTTTTACCGAATTTTTGACATTCTTTATAGTTTTAGGGACTTTCAATAAATTTTATGGATGGTTTGAAATATTAAAAATTTTCGCGAATTTTCGCTATTTTTGCAATTATTTTTATTATTTTCCGACATTTTGTTTTTTAACTTATTTAGAGATTTCAAAATAATTTTAGTGTTTGTGTAAAAGTTTGCAATTTTTTGAGAATTTGAGCCAAGTTTACGATTTTTTCCGATTTTTTCCTGTGATTCTTTACAGCTGTCACGATTTTTAAAAAATATTTGATATTGCTATCATGCTACGTTTAGAAAATTAGCGATCTTTAGTTCAAAAAAAGCTTTTCGAACAAAAACTTCGAATACACAAAAACATGCGGATTTGAGAACACCAATTTATTACTTATGCGGATTGAAACAATTTTTCGTTTTCAATTCGAGTCTAAACTTAGAACATAATTGATAATAAATGAATTATAATAACATTTAAGAATAATTCAAAAACATGCATAAAAAAAAATTTTAAAACATAAAATTATAGTGTATCGAGTACATTTTTTATTTTCTACTTCAAGAAGCTTTTTAGACATTAAGGTAGCAATTTTGATGTATGACTTAAACAATGAGGCAACACCAACGTTTTGTGGGGATTTATTTCATTTTTTTTGGGAATTATTTCATTTTTATATTGGGGACTTATTTCATAGGAAGTAAGTGCCCATAAATCTGAAATAAAATATGTCCCTAAAAATATTTTCAAATTTATTCCAAAATCGTCAAAAATGCAAATTGTGTCCCGTTTTAGTATGTAAACAAAACTTGTTCAAATGAATAATGGAGTTTTAGGTCGGTTCGCAGAAAATGGTCCCTTTTTCAAATTTGTGAAATTAATTCGCAATTTTTGGGGATTTATTTCATTTTGATTTGGGGAGTTATTTCATTTCGTTGGGGTTTAATGTCATTTTAAAATTGGGGTTTTATTTCATATGAATAAGTTATTCCAATATATGTAGTGAAAGTGCTTTAATTTTGGACATAACGGTATATCTCGAACACTAGAGCTGATAGAGAAAAATGGGGATTAGATTTGTAACCAGCAACCTCAAATTAGTAAAAATTTGCAATCAAATTCCAGACCGCAAACTTACTGTTCCGCAGTGTATTCGGATGTTTTCACTAAATATGCCGTTATTTCTTAATTCTTTGTCCGACGATAACAATTTTACGCTTACTACGTATGAAACAAAATATTATTTAAGATACATACATGTTAAAAAAATTTTTTAAATTTTTTATTGCCTCAATGGAGCGAATGAAGATGGTGAATTTTGAAAAAAACCTAAAAAATCACTTTTTTTCAAGTTTAAAGTCCTGTAAGTCAGTAAATCTTTATCCGATCGACACAGTGTTAAACAGAATTAAAACACAACTAGTCACAAAATATTATAATTTATTTATTTTAGAACATTTTCTTGACCACCACTGGCGGTGAATAAGTGCTTACTATTTTGTTATTCCGTGTAAAACTTATTTAAATTTATCTAAGACATAAATTTTTATATCAATTTGAATGTGTGTTCTTAGTCAAATTATAATTTATAAAGCTTCCATACTTTAATAGTTTTATTCCTTTAATATTCCCCAAGAATATTTTCCATGCACTATCACAATTTTTGTTTGTATATATCTGTTACGAGGCTTTCTTGAGCTATCCTTTGGCTAGCAATGAAGTAAATTGTACAGTAAATTTGTACAACTATTAGATACCAGTGCCCCTGTTGTGTGAAATGAAACAAAAATGCCATATATTGAAACAAACAGCTGTTTTTCTCAATTAACTTTGTCTGCAACTTCTTTTTGGCGAGCACTATTTACAGAAAATGTGTATCGTGTCGGTAAAATTTTTGTGAGAAAAGTTCCCGCTTTGAAATGTCAAATAAACTAACATAAAAAATTGGGCGATAAACAATTTTAACACTAAAAAACTATTAAAAAAGGCAAAATTCAAAGAATAGTAATAATATTTTGTTCTTGGCACAGCACAGTTTTTCATAGTTTAATTATTTTGCTTTAAAAATTTTTATAAAATACCCGCGTTGCTGGTAGGGATGGGCAAGTTGAAAAAATATATCGATATATATCGAATTGATATTTTTTTAGAGTATCGGTATTTATTATTTCAAAAATATCGATATATCGATATATCGAACGTATTTTGCTGAAACTATTACCAAATTAAAAAATTCAGTATACCTTTGTACAAGCATATGTATGAACAAATTATTTATATGTAATTACATTGTTTCATTTTATTTAAAAAAATTAATAGAAACAAAAAAATTTATGGTGTTTTCTTTTCTACAAAAAAATGTGCCTTTTTTAAAAAAAATTCAATTTGGCGTCTTTTTCTTAAAAATTTTGCTCCCGAAAAGGGTGGCTTGTTTTATTCTAAAAAACTCATGCTTTTCGGGAGCAACATTTTTAAGAAACAGACACAAAATCGATAAATATCGATATTTTGATATATCGATATTTTTGCCCATTCCTAGTTGCTGGACAATACAATAACATACGTTTACGTCTTTGTATTAAAAATTTAATTTTCTAGAAAGAATAGACATTTTCCTGAAAAAGAAGTGCAAAATAATATTAATTTTTTAAAGTGAGAATATCAAAAAGAAAAAAAAATTATTGCAGAGCTTGGTGGTAAATGACATTTTTAGCATTGCCATTTTCACAAAAAATGAATAAAGACGACGCACAGTGCTTTGTCCCCATATAACGAAGGGACATAAATAGAAAGAGTTGTCAACAATTTTTAAAATTTGGTACACTAGCATAAAATAGCTTAGTTAAAAAATATGAATTTTTGGAGAAATCGGTCCAAGGACACGCCTACCTCCCATGTATCCTCAAATGGAAAAATGTAATTTAAGCTTCAATAATGCCCACAAAACTGCAAAGAGTAGTCATGCTGATACACACACAACTAGCAACGTGTGTGTAAATGTTCATTTAAATCTGAACAAGGACTCAAGTGCTGTCATATATCCTTTTTCTTAAAAATGCTATAACACTTACAAATATTGTCCAATCGTAATATAATTTGAGTTGAAAACGCTTAAAATTCTCTTGCAAAAATAACAAGTAAGAAAGTATAATCGGTCAAGCCCGACCATGTGATACCCTTTAGCATAGTATTTTAAAACAAATTTCCTAGAGTGTAATCTATTTGGCACCCATGGGCAATGACGGACCTGCCAGAACAAAATTATGTTATGAGGTTACGATTCATTTAAAAGTTCTTTCTGCCGAATATTATTTAGATATGTTCATCTACACATATAAGTTTTTTGGGTGAGGGTTTATATGGAACCTTATTTTGGACCTACCTGGACAAAATTTTGTCGTGACATAGTAGCTATCGTAAAAGTCATTGTCGCCAATTTGTATGTAAAAACTAATATTTTTAAGGAAGCTCTGTTCAAAAATAGAAAGATTCCAATAAAATTTGATAAGCTGATTTTGATTGCAATAAAATTAGTTTGGTTTGGACCATGGTTCTACACATCAAAGTTTTTAGCCCCACTTCTGCACTATGGCACTAAGTCATATTTTGAAAACATTCTTTAAACGATGAAAACCCAACTTCATCTGAGAATTTAGCGTCATCTTGTAGCGACAAAAAGAAACAGACACAACTTTTATTCTATTTTTTTAATTTATCCTGTAAATTTATCTAATTCTACGTACATATATTTGGATTAATTTTTTTTGAACTAATTCAATCTATGAAAATTTGAGCAAAAATCACAAAAATAGTATTTTTTTAAATACATTTTTTTTTCAAGTTGTGGTTGTGGAAAATGTTTTTTAATTGTTTTTCTTGTAGTTGATTGCACAGACCAGTTTGACGTTATAAGAAGCTGTATGAAAATTAAATCAAATTATGAGAAAATAATTCAATAAAAATTTTTTACAGTTAGTTCTAAATATAGTTAACTACTACAGAAAAAATTTCAATCTCGTGCTTCAAAAAACAACAGTTTTACAAAAGTAAAACTCAAGTAGTTGTTAAGCCACTTTTACTGTAAATTCTAAAACTTTGGCGCCCTCTATCGACGCCAAAAAGAGCTAAATCTTAAAAATTCTTCAAAATTCATTTTAATTATTTTGTTATCTATCGATCTGTACATTTTTAAGTACAATATAAGACTTGTTTTTTTTTTATTTATGTCTATGGGCCACAGCACTGTGCGACGGCTTCCCAACACGTGAACATGCAACATACAGTTGACCGTGTGAAAATACAGGAAATTCCAAATTTATTCCGCAAACTTGCAACGACTGGTCGTGCCATTCGTTGCCTTGCTAATTTATTAATTTCTAATCGCTCTTCTTCCTCCTGATTAGAGCTATTTAAACGTATTTGACTGGTGTAGCGCGTTCGTCGGCCAATTTGTTAACGTCTTCGTCGCGGCATAGTTAAATAATTTTTTTATTTTTTTTGATGCAAAATATTTAAATATTAACTGAAAGATTATAAATCAATAATTAAAAAATGTCAATGCTTGCACTGTAAACTTAAATGACAATCAATGAACACACAAAAATTAAATAAGTTAAATGACGCGAGGAAGCAGAGCCTTATACCGACAAAATGTAATTCTCATTAGGAAAAAATACATTTTATATAGGGAAAACACACCATCATAAAAGTGCGCGTATAACGCATTTTCGTTGAAATTTTTCGATGTTTTTTTTTATAAACCATCAGTGATAGTACCCCTATCCAACGGTTGAGTGGTTCTCGAGCTATAAAATGACGAACATAGGACAAATTATTTTTAAATACATATGTAGATACGAATTTTTTCAAAGCTCGTTTGCAAACAACAAACGTTAAAGTTGCACTTTTTTTCAATTTTAGTAAATTTTGGTCGATATGTGTGACTGGCGTTCTCAAAGCTTGCAATGTCACATCGGCTTCGAGTGCAATGTTATGACATTTATAACGTAATCTCTTTTGATAGTATTCGACATGAGTTACAGCCACACTTTTTTCTCACTTTTCGAGAAACGATGCGATAAGTTCTCACTAAAGTTACAGATCATGGGTACAGCAGAATGTAATGCTTTACAAATTGTAATTTGACTTCGAATACACATTCGAATTGATATCAAAATTTATATAATAAATGTTACTTACCATTCCCAGATTCTTTTTATCTAAGATAGGTATATATTATATATTCTGTGTCCTTGAGTAATTCCAAGTCGATTTAGCCATGTCTGTCTTTCTAGTCGTCTTTTAAATGTTTTAGTTCTCCTAAGCTGTTTGAAAGGATTATGAACCCAAATGTGGAACAATATTCCTAAAAAATTGATATTTCTGTTACGAAAACTAATATTATAGAGTCATACTGCTTAATTTCGGAGCAAAAACATATGCATTTATATTAATTAATGTTTGAGTGAAACAGTCGAGATTTTGTTTTTTTGCGCACTGGTACTTTAAAGGATCAACTTGTACAGAAAAACGTATCTGTGTAAATCTTACAAATTATTTGAAAATTTCTTTTAAAAAACAACATCTCATACTCCCAATTAAAGGAATAGCCAATATGCTATAAACTTCAACAGTATTTATAGCAACAAATTATTTATAATAATTTTTAGCAAATCATATTACAACATACAAAATAATAACGTTGTAATTTTTTTTGTTAAGACAGCAACTTAAAACACTAATATTTAAGAAGAAAGAACACCAACTGTTTAACTGGCGCCAGAAAAATTAACAAAACTGTCTGCCTATACAAATGGCAACAACAAGGAACTGTAAAGAAAAATAACGCACACACACACAAATAATAATTTTACAAAGATGTACAACAACAAAATCTTTATTTGGCAAAAACAATAAAAATTTTTAAATGTGTCTCGAACAAGTGCAATGGGCAAAGAAGTTGTTCCAAAGGAAGAAGACTTAAATTTTATGGCATTCATTTACGACTAAAATCACAAAAACAACTGCTAAAACGCAACCCACGTAATACAAAAAAGAAAAATGGACAGGCAGCAGGACAGACACACCATTGGTTAAATAAAATTTCTTATACATTATGTTTAAAAATATAAAACAACAAGTGTAATTTTAGCCAAAAACTGTGATTTCCAACTGAGTGTAAACAATAACAAAAAAAAGAGCAAATAAAGGACTATAAGAAGAGAGCAATAAAAAAGAACGATGGTTGTAAGCGAAATATCCATAATCCTTGAAAATGAAATTAATACAGGTAAATGCTTACGACTTGGATTGGGTTGCACATAAACAAATTAAAAAAGATTGAAGTGATGAAAATGGAATGTTTTTTATACCCTCCACAGCCACTAGTGGTAAATAAGCGAATATTAATGGAACGATTAAAGATGACAAAACAACTTCAGCTGCGTTGTCAAAAAGCACCGCAAATGTCTTTTAATTGGCATTAGTACGGCAACATTGTTTATTTGGCAAAAAGTTATGTTGTAAGTTTCACAATGGGAGCAACATTATCATTTGGAGTTCAAAATAAAGCAAGGTTGCAAATTTTGCCTAGAACGATATTATTATTCTATTTTAAAACATTTTGTTTATTCCAAGGCGAATTCATTACAGGTAATCTCGGTACTACAACAAGTACAACTCGTGCAAAAACGTCAAGCAACAGTTTTTGTAAAATCATTGTTTAATGTCAAAAGCAGAAACAAAGACAAACATACAAACAACATTTTAACATCCAACAATGAAAAAGCTAAAAAAGTTACCAGCAGTGCTTTAAAGGACACCTGTATGGAATTCGCCCTGGTTCATTCAAATCTAAATAAAATTATTATAAACGTCATTTTCAATTTCATACAAATTGTTGCTGAAGCAGAAGTAGATGCAACTTTTTAAAAAATCTTTAGTTATTTTTTTTGTTCGAAAAATTAATAAAGATATAAAATACTTTGAGAACAAAAAAAAAAAAAACGAAAATATGGCAGCCATTGAGAATAAAGCTTAAAAATTTAAATATAGGAAGCACTTAATGAAAAACCATGTATCAGTGGATTTGCGTTATTAATTGCTTAATACAAAATTTACTCTTAAATATTATTTACCAACAAATACATATTAAGAATCCGTTGTAGTTTCGGAAAATCTCAAATTCCCTAATGCCTTGTACTCATTAAAACAAAAAAAATAAAACCCACTTTCATTGTCAATTGAGTAAATAATTGGCTAACAAGGTAATATTATTGTAATTTGCTGCATACATTGTCGCAAATGCAACAAGTGCCATTTACACGTGCTGAATATTTCTACATAATTTTTGCTGTTTCTACGAAACAATAGCAACAGCATTTGCAACAGGTCATGCTGAGTTTTTGCAATATTTTTTGTGTTTTTTTTTTTTTTTTTTTTTTTTTTGAATTATGGATGGGATAAACTGGCGCTAGTCTTTTGTTGCAACAAGTGTTAGTAGATAACAGAATAGCAGGAGTTGAAAGGTCAGGCTTTTGTAAGAAATCTTTTAAATAGGATTATATAGAAAAAAAATTACTTATTGTTGTATATCACAGTAGTTAAAATATTATTAAATGGATATAAAATTGTACGGAAATATTTAAAGTAAAGAGCTTGTATGATATTTCAAAATTTAATTGCTCTTAAATTCTGTTTTAATATCCATACATTTGTATTATATTAAATAAAAGTTATTTTCCTGTAGGAAGTCAAACACATTTATAAGTAACTTCAAACTGGTTTTTTTATAACCACATCTAGTTGATTAAGTGACTTTTTTCCTTGTCGCCGACTCACTATTTTAACATAGGCATGTCATAGGCAGTAGTCAATTGGCCATCTTTGCATGACTTTTAAACTGACTACTAACTACTTATTTTTCAACCAATTTGTAGTTAATTAATAGTATAGTCGGTTTATAATAAATTATTTAAAATTGAAATAATGTTTGTTAAAAAAATATGTGTTCCTATGAACAAACATGCATATTTTTATATAGAAATTAATATTTAAGAACATTTTGCATCAAATTGCTTTAAATGATAATGTATAAGTGTGCTGAAATAAATACGCTACATAATTTCTAGTACATAAACAGATTTGAATTGTTTTAATTTTTAATTATTTTAAAAAATTTGTATATATTTTTTTCATTTGACTTCATGGCATGCTTGTTTTACTTATTTTGCTTTTATTTGTGTTTTACGTGTGCCTCTTTGCAATATGTTTGGTTGATATCTGCATGTAAATTAAACCAGTTTGTAGTCATTTGAAAAATAGTTAACTTATAGTTAGTGTTTTCTGCAACTGACTATTTAATTTACTACAGGGTTATTATATTAAACAAAATGTATTTGTGAAGTATTTTTAAGTGCATAAAAACTATTGCTTTAGTTATTCTTTTCACACGCCTCCAGTTTAATTAATAATTTAATAAAACAAAAATCTTCTTTCGTAGATTTTGTAGACACTTTATTTAATAATTAATTATGGATCCATTCTCACCATTTTCAAAAGGCATCGACCGTATAGCAATTGAACCAAATTTCATCAATATTATCTTCAAAATTGCAACCTGTTGCGCACAAGGTAACATGACCAGCCAACTGGTCGGCCGGACAATGTTGTAATTTTTTCCAACCCCACAAGACACATTTTTGAGAGTGGATCCTATTTGGGACACATGAGCCAGAACAAGATTAGGTTATGAACTTAAAATTCATATAAGAGTTTTTTGGCTGAATATTATCTAGATACAAGTGAGGGTTTTTTTTGTCTTTAAGTGACTTTAGGAAGGGGGTTATTTTGGGCATACCAGTAAAAAACTTTTCCATGACATAGTAGCTACTGGGTAGGACGAGGTGATGGGACGCGCATTGAGCTCGAAAAGGAAAAAAGGAAAAAAAAAATTTTAAAAACTCCACACAGTCCCCATAGAGGGGTAAAATGTTGGGACAACCTCCGTTGGTTTTTGCTTTCCGAACGTATTTACTTCCTATCTCCAGCCTTAAAAGAGGCTCCCATACAAAATTTAATGAATTTGTAAAAAATTGGCCTACACAGCTCCTAGGATGCCCCACAACTACGTAGGCGTGCCCCTAGGAGGACTCCTAGCTAAAAAATTTTGTGACGCTACATGTATGTCAATTTGACGATTTTTACGATCTTTTCAGCAAAATTTTTAACGATGTTACACAAATTTTATCATTGAACCAAATGTAAATTTTCTTATAAAAATTAGTACAAAAATCTACATTTGTGAAAAAGGTTAACAACATTTATTCACTAGTGTTAGAGCTATCAGCAACTGTTTTACGTTTAACTTTCATTATATTATTTAAGGTTAAGGCAATTTTTTGGGAATAGTTGGTTCTAAATACGAGCTTGGGCCAAGCATGGAGCCTTGCACGCAATATTAAAATAGCCGTTGACTGTGAGTTAATTGATGTGGATGATCGAAGTAAATGATCACCAATCTTAGCGTGGCTTGAGGACCTAAGATATTAAATTATTTGTTTGTTTGTAAGGACTGCATCTAGCTTTCTAGCGTTATAAAAAAATAGTCGAAGTTAAACCAACTGTTGTAAATACATGTGTAGAAGCATGAAGTAACAGACCAACCTAAATTGATTAAACAAAATGTCATACTTTAATAAAGCGTCAACGTTGTGTCATGAACAGTAAAGTAAACTTGACTTGTTTAACAAAAGCCACTAAATATAAATATAAAATGGAGGTAAGACCGCTAAATTGACTTAAAAATAGCTACATTACCATTACTATTTGATTTAGGCTTGCCTGTAAGAAACTGTTTACACTAATAGTGCTGTCTTTGCGACATGTCCCCTGCGACTTGAGTTTGATGGCGGCAAAGGTAGAGAAGCTTGCTGGGTAGTATGTAACGGACAAACAACTCATCCCCGGTTCTCACGGGTTTGCACACCTAGCTATGCTTCGGTCTTAGCTCAGGGAAATGGGCGTAGGCTGTGATACCATTGAAGGGATGAATTCACGTTACACAATTTAAGTTGATATTGTGTGCAATAACAAAGAAAATTAGTTATATACTAGTGAATAGATAAGCTGTAACCGGAAACTAAACTCTTGTATGCTTCTTGAAAATGTTCGGTAGCGACAGAGGGAAATGGTGTAAGTTTTCCCTAAGTCATTTATCCCCACCCAACCTTGCTGATGACTTCTATAATTCTTCAGCCCATCAAAATTTTCTCTTACTCTACCGCTCTACATTTCATCACCCGTAAAAATTACTTTACCACAACATTTTCTATTATTAATTCATTTATTGAAATATTCACTTAAAGTTATATGTACATGACATGGTCGATAATAATTTTTAGGAAATTAGTAAAAGGGATACCCTAACTTTGATTAGCACATAAAAATTTTAAGAATGTTAATAAAAGAGAAAATTGATTTCTTTGAAGAAAAAAAAAATCTATATTTTAAGAATCAAAACAAAATGCAAAAATTTGATACAGTTTGAAAACTATTGGAAGAAAATTACTACTCGTTAACAAGAAGTACTTTAGTTTTTATGTTTGTTTTTTTTTCTCTTATTCATTCAGTAAATTTCATTAATTATTTTTAAGTAGTAATAGTAAAAAAACAAATTTGTAAACTTACTTATTTAAGTTGTTGTTATTGTCCATCCAGTCAGCAGGCCTGTTGATTTCGTGGATATGCACTTGTTGTAGATTTGTTTTATGCTAAGTAATACTTTTAGGGTTTTCAGATAAGGATTAATTTTTGCATATGGTTTTGTTATTATTTAGGGTTAAATTAATGAATTTAGTAAATTGCAATATTATAATTTCTATTATTTAGTTTATATGATCAAATAAATAGAAGGGTAGTGTACTATGTCCTTATGTCGATACCTATGTAAACATAAATATGTACAAATAGACATGGTTATGCACACATACATATTTATATTTACATATGTACATAAGGGTTATACTAAAAATAATTAATGTTTTTACATCTTTCCGAATGGTTGGTGGTTAGATTTATAGGAGTTAACTATTTACTTGTTTTTATAAGTTAGTGTTAAATAAATTATGTTTGTTTAGGTATTGAATGTATAAATGAGAAAGGTCTAGGTACTATAGGAAAAAGTTTTGATTAGGTATTGATTGTATAAATAAGGTATGAATCAGGTATGGTGTAAATTAGATTAGATATTATTAAATTAATTAGGAATCAGATATTGTAAAAATTTAGAATGAGTTAGGTATTGTAAGTCAGTTTGAATCGGGTATTGTGTCAATCAAGTTTGAAATCAGCTAATGTATAATTTAGGTATGATAGGTATTAATACCTAATTAAAGGAATAAGGCGTAAATCCGGGGCTTTATATATTAGATAGGAATAAGTTAGGTTAGTATGAGTTTCGAAATGCTAATTATGTACGTGGTGTATTTTATTTCAGCCACGATCAATGCGGGAGTACGAATTTTATCCAAGGCAAGGTGGATCTTAAATTAGTGGGGCTCATAGGTTTGCAGATCAAAACCTGGAGTATGCCAACAGGGTATATGATGATTCTTGTTCAGCCGGGAGACCGGGAACGAGGTGTTTCCACTCGGAACAATACTCCTACAAACGATTATTAATATTAGGGAGTTAACCTTTTAGGCAAGTTTGTTTTTATAAAATTACTTACGGGTGAGGTCACAAGTAGTGCTACGTTTTGTTTGCATGAAGCCAGTTACGCAATCCCCACATATAAAACTGGGTGAAGATATGAAACCACCACGTGGAGGTGAGGTTTGGAAGGGTTGTTAATCAAGTTCAACCGAACTCAGACTTTCCCTTCCACCACGTATAACTTGGGTGATTCTACTAAAGGTCTCTAGTTCTTTTAAATTTTCAAACTGCACTTTTCTTTTAATAAAATATTGTGATCACTACCTGGTATTTTAAAACAATATTTTCACTGTTTTATTACCTTTTCAGAACTGTTCACTTCAATGGTTTGTACGACAATGGCTGATGCAATAGAAAAAATCTCTTAATCAAGCATGGATAACTAAAAAAAATCACGCCACTTTTTTTTCCTTTTTTTTCTCATTTTGCTATACACTACCATCAAATACTCAAGCAATTTTAGGGCATTACCACATTAAAATAAAGCAACATTAAAAGAAACATGGGCATGTGTCAATCAATGTTTCGTTGGGTGGCAATGTTTCTGATGGGTAATCGAGTTACTGTTTTATATTTTCAAACACAATATCGCAGTGTGTTGTACCGTTGCACATGATGAAAATTTTAAAAATTTTATAATCGTTTGTTCAAATTTTTAGATTAATTGGACCTAAAAGGCGATAGTTATACACTCATAACGAACATAAAAAATAGTATATGTATATGTCTTAAAATAGTATAATCAATGAACAAATAGTTCTTATGTTATGTGGTAAAACTGAAACTTGAGAAGCATGATATGTTTCCGCCTAGATTGCATTGTCAATTGGGCAGAATTAATTTCAAGGCCATATGAAATAAAGTACCAGTTGTACTCCAAAAAAAAAATCTATCAGCCATCACAAATCAGATGTTCATTGAGGATTTACGAAAATTAAAATCTGAAAAATGGCAATAGTGAAAATTTCTCCCTACCAAATATCCTTAACATGGTAGGTGTTTTTATTATCCGACCCCATATCCTGCAAAACATAAAGAGCGTTTCCCAATTTGTCTACAACTTTACACCTAACACCAGTAGGCGCTAGTTTCGCATTGAAGTGCTTTAACAGATTGCTTTGAGCAAAGTTTCTTCTATTTACAATTTGTCCTACTTCGAAATTTCTGTTTCTAGCTCTCAAGTTATAAGTACGAACATTTTTCTCATAAGAAGCTTTAATGCGATCTTTGATTTTGTCCCTAATGAATTGGAAGTGATCCAGACGATCAGTAAAAGTGACTTTTTCTGTCAACAGCCCTAAGTTACGGAGAAGTTGATAATCGTTGCCATGGTTTATCATGTTCTGTCCAAAGACGACGAAATACGGAGAATAACCTAAGCTTTGATGTATGCTATTACGCAGGGCGGAGTTTATGCCACTTAAAAATAAATCCCAGTTCCGTTGATCCGCTCGTATATATGAACGAAGCGCCTCATTAACACTGCGGTTAACGCGTTCACTGGCATTCGCCTGTGGCGAATATACAGCGGTCAAAACATGTTTCACACCAAATTTTTCTAAAAATTGAGTAAATTCCCTACTTTTAAATTGGCTTCCGTTGTCAGACACGATCACCTCTGGAACACCAAAACAGTCAAATATATTCTCCCTTAGATAGGGTATGATGAGTTTTGAATTCATTTTCTTTAAGGGTTTCAAAAACGTAAATTTGCTTAAATGGTCCAAAATAATAAACACGCCTATATTTCCACTTTTGCTGCGAGGGAACGGGCCTATAAAATCTACATACAAGCGTTGAAATGGTCTATCTGACTCTGCCATTTGACCCATTGGAGGTCGTAATGCGCGGTTTGGGGCCTTAGAAGTGGTACACAAATCACAATTGCCTACATATCGACGAATATCCGCTACCATACCTGGCCAGTAAAAATACCTTCGAACCCTCTCTAGAGTTTTGGCGATCCCGCCATGGGAAGCTGAAACTTGATCGTGAGAAGCAACTAATACGTCCTTTCTCAGTCCCGCAGGCAAAAAGAGTTTCCATTCCTGAGCCTCTTCCTCTGATTCTCTATTAAAGTCTGATCGATGGTAAATAAACTTTCCAATTACCCTAAAATCGGGCATTTCTAGCTTTGAAAACTTTTCCCGTAATGCACTATACTCAGCAGATTCAAAGGTTTCAGACGACAGATCAATAATTGGTAAGGTTTCTACCTCAATGGCTTCCACGGATTCATCGTTAACAAATGACCGAGACAATGCATCTGCCACAACGTTTTCACTCCCTTTACGGTGTTCTATAATAAAATTAAATCCCTGCAACTTAAGTGCCCACCGTGCTAACCTACCATTGAGATCCTTCTGACCCATAAGCCACTTAAGACTGGCGTGATCCGTGACTACCGTAAACTGATGTCCCTCAATGTATGCTCGAAATTTCTTTATGGCAAGAACTACAGCCAAACATTCCAGCTCAGTAACGGAGTAGTTTCTTTGTGCTCGGTTCAGTTTGTGGGACATGAATGCTATAGGGCGCTCGTCCCCATTATCGTCCCGTTGAGCCAAAAGTCCACCAACGCCATACTGACTGGCATCACATTGGACAATAAAAGGTTTACGATAGTCCGGATGAGCAAGAAAAGGGGCAGTTGTTAATCTTTCTTTTAATATCTCAAAAGCTGTTTGAGCATCAGAGTTCCATGCAAAGTTTTTCTTCTTCGAGAGAAGTTCCGTTAGGGGAAATGTAATTGAGGCATAGTCTGCAATAAAGCGTCTATACCAGCCTGCTAAGCCTAAAAATTGACGCAGTTGCCTAACAGATTTAGGGACGGGATACTCCGAAATTGCCTGCACCTTGTCGGGATCTACCATTAAAGTACCATTGCCTACCACATATCCCAAGTATTTCACTTTGCTCAAGCCAAATTGACTCTTTTTAATATTAATTGTTAGACCAGCTTTTCTCAATAATGCTGCTACTTGGAGAAGGTGTATAATGTGGTCATCCAGTGAATGTGATACCACAAGTAGATCATCCAAGTAAACGAAAACATGGCTTTTTAAATCGTAAGGTATCACCTTGTCCATCAATCGGCACATAGTTTGTGGAGCATTACATAGCCCAAAGGGCATTCTCACAAACTGATAAAGTGGCCGATTGGGGACAGTAAAGGCTGTTTTTGGACGGGACGATTTTGACAAACTAATTTGCCAAAATGCGTCCTTGAGATCTACTTTTGATATCACATTTACTGGAGGCAGTCGAGAAATTAAACCATCAATATTTGGTATGGGGTAGGCGTCCTTAATAGTGACTCCATTCAATTTACGAGAATCCAGGCAAAATCGTGTTTTTCCTGGCTTTACTAAAAGTACACCTGGTGAGGACCAAGGCGAACTATCACAAACTTCTATAACTCCCAAGCTCAGCATCCTGTCAATTTCCTCACATAATAGTTTTTCCCTAGCAGGAGAAATAGGGTAATATCGCTGTTTTATTGGACAAGCTGTACCAGTATCGATTTCGTGTACGATAAGATCAGTAGAACCTAGTCCTTCTTTTTCAAAGGAGGGAAAAGATGAAATAGCTGCATTAAGTTTTGTCTGCTCTGAAGGGGTTAATTGTAAAACATCCGAATTATCGACTGTGATCTCATCAAGCACACTATTTTCCTGAAATTCTAATACATCACCCTTTACTAACGGTGTCGATATTTTAAAACCAAAACTATTCCAAAAGTCTATTCCGCAAATAATATCCTGCCTTAGCGAGGGAACTAGCAAAAATTCAATTTTTCTAACAATGTTTCCGTATTTTACATCCAGAGAAATAGAACCAGCAACCTGTTGTTGATGTCCGTCCGCAGTTCTAACTTTTCCTACATATTTTGTCCAACTAACGTCTGATCCATTCAAAATTTCCTTACATAAATTACCAGCAATACAAGATTTATTTGCCCCACTATCAAGAAGAGCCAATACTGTTTTATTCAAAATAGATAGATTTAGAAATGGTCTGGTATCTAAGTTATTATTGGTAACCGAAGCAACTACAAAACTCTTTAAGTTTTTTCTACGAGTCCAAAATAGTTTTATTCGTGACAAAGATCTTAAACGTTTCTTTGAGAGAGTTGGTTTGGAAAATATTCTAGAACGTATCTTTAAATACCGCTCGAGTCTCTCATGATATGGTAGGATTTTGCTTTGAGTTGGGGTTTTATTTGCCCGAGAAGTAGCAGTTAAGTCAGTTTTAGAAAGAGAAATATCCGGGTTTTGAAGTATTTTGATTGAACTATCTGAATCTTGTAATATATTTTTACAATTTAATTCTTGGGCCATTGGTTTGGATGTCCGTTTATTATCGTTCGACGGACATCCGGAATCAAGTTTTCCGACTTTGTAGAACATTTAGAACACGAGGGTCTATAGGTATCTAGGGCACCGCAGCCATAGCAAAAAATCCGCCTGGGAGCTAAGCAATCTTGGTAACGGTGACCAGGGGTATCACAGTTCCAACATTTAAATTTAATGGAAGTAGCTACCTCATCTACCTCATCGGAAAATTCATTTTCCTCTACTTGGTTAGTTTCAACGGGTGATTTGATTATTACTTCAGATACGTTTGGTCGAGCATATCGAGGTCTAGAAGACGAATGGAATGTTAAATCCTCAAAGAATTTTTCATGTTTTCTTGCCTCTTTTCTTAAAGTTGAAATGTCCGAGATATTTAAATGTAGTAATTCATGACGCAGCTCAGTTTTTAAATTACGTAAGATAATTTCTACAAATTCAGTTTCGCTCAAAGGACTCCTAAGTTTATCACTTAAGTGCATCATGCAATCTAAAAATGAATCAAAAGATTCAGACGATTTTTGTTTTCTACGACGCATATCATCCTTAATATCGTAATCGGTGGTAGTATCTTTAAATTCCCGTCTAAGGGCATCACAAAGATCAAACCATACGGGTGTAGCATCATTCTGGCGATGGAATCTCCAGAACCATTTGAGTGCTTTGCCCTCAAACAAAGAGTGTATGTGTTCTACAAGCAACTCAAAATTACCGTTAAGGTGTATGGCGGTTAGAGTATTAACCCTGTATATAAATTCATCGATAGATAATTCATCGTTAAGGCCAGAATACTTTAAATGCCAATTATTAATTAAATTAGAAATTTGATGTGAGGTAAGAGAAGCATTATCCATATTTAAAGGTAGGGGTCCACCACGTCTACGTAAGGGAGAAGGTCTAAATGAATGTTCGGGCCTGAAAGGGTTATCTTGAGGCCATTCTGGTGGAATGTCATTGCCAACATTAGAATTTGAAGAACGAATTGTCCTTCGGTTAACAGAATTAGGTCCGGATGACCGATTATCACTCACATTGTTTGGGTTATTAGCCATATTGTTTGTATTTGGACGGTCTAGATTAAGATTTCGAAACATATTCTGAATTTCACCTGAAATAATATTTGAAAATTCCGTTCTAAAAGTATTTAATGACTCAGAAATAATATTATGAACTCGTTGTTCTGAAGCTTGATTTTGGGAAAAGTTTGTCGTCCGACGACGATTTCCAGGTGTTCGTATTGGATCTAATAAATTTAAACTTCTTTGCTGTTGTTGTGAATATAACCGGGTATTAGGTCGATCGCGTGGAATAGCTCCCCCTCTATTTCTAGGGTTAGATATTTCAGCCGGAATGGACAATAAAGGTTGAGCATGGGGATCTGAGTGGTTGCAAGGTTGTCTACAAACAGGACAAGTCTGACTAGTTTCCAGCCATTTGCAAATTATACATAGTATCTGCTCAGGAAAATCTACGGACTCAGCACCGGCTTGTCCAGGACTATGCGTCACTGGCATTGTAAATAAATTATCAATTGCGTTAAGCAAAACAAAAAAAAAACAAAAAGACCGATTCTACCTTATTTCTAGCAGAATAGTTAATTTGAAACAAAGTTAGATTTGTATTATAAATATATAATAAACGTTAGTATAGAGGGATATTTTTAATTTATCTATATATATATAAATGTTTGTATATATATATTTATAAATATAAATATATTTAATAAGTATATTTTCTTCTTTGTTTTTTTTTTTAAGGATATACAAAAAGTTGATTACTATGTAGAGTAGGTAGAGTAAAGGCAACAAATCTTTTAAATTTGTTTAAACAAATTTTTAACGAAAATCTAGCGAAACATTGTGTCAAAACATTTAGGGGTTAAAAAAAGTATTGCTATTTAAAATGTTGTATTTCAGTAAATTTTATTAAGTGCAATTCCTAAATTTTTCATCCAAGAACGAAGTCTAAAATAAAGAGTTTACTGAAAATAAATTTTTGTCAAGTTAACGTTTTATCACAACAGGTAGGCAAAGGCAAACTGCATTTGGCAAAAAAATCCAAAGAAATGACAAAACAATTAAACATTGACAAATATAAGTATTATCTATTTTTAAAATTGGTTAGTGTACGAAACAATTCCATATCACTACAGTTCCAAATTTTAAATTGCCGACAAACGGATACTAAAAAGAAAATGTTGCTGTGTACTATGATTTTAATTTTAATATGTTGGATTTACAGGAAAAAAAATATTTTGAAGTAAAAGTGTAAAAATTATCAATTAAATATTGGAGCCTTTCTAAATATAAAGTTTTAGGTGTTATTTAACTAGAAATGTTGTCAGGAAGGCCCCACGTTGGGCGCCATTAAATTATCTGTAACGGACAAACAACTCATCCCCGGTTCTCACGGGTTTGCACACCTAGCTATGCTTCGGTCTTAGCTCAGGGAAATGGGCGTAGGCTGTGATACCATTGAAGGGATGAATTCACGTTACACAATTTAAGTTGATATTGTGTGCAATAACAAAGAAAATTAGTTATATACTAGTGAATAGATAAGCTGTAACCGGAAACTAAACTCTTGTATGCTTCTTGAAAATGTTCGGTAGCGACAGAGGGAAATGGTGTAAGTTTTCCCTAAGTCATTTATCCCCACCCAACCTTGCTGATGACTTCTATAATTCTTCAGCCCATCAAAATTTTCTCTTACTCTACCGCTCTACATTTCATCACCCGTAAAAATTACTTTACCACAACATTTTCTATTATTAATTCATTTATTGAAATATTCACTTAAAGTTATATGTACATGACATGGTCGATAATAATTTTTAGGAAATTAGTAAAAGGGATACCCTAACTTTGATTAGCACATAAAAATTTTAAGAATGTTAATAAAAGAGAAAATTGATTTCTTTGAAGAAAAAAAAAATCTATATTTTAAGAATCAAAACAAAATGCAAAAATTTGATACAGTTTGAAAACTATTGGAAGAAAATTACTACTCGTTAACAAGAAGTACTTTAGTTTTTATGTTTGTTTTTTTTTCTCTTATTCATTCAGTAAATTTCATTAATTATTTTTAAGTAGTAATAGTAAAAAAACAAATTTGTAAACTTACTTATTTAAGTTGTTGTTATTGTCCATCCAGTCAGCAGGCCTGTTGATTTCGTGGATATGCACTTGTTGTAGATTTGTTTTATGCTAAGTAATACTTTTAGGGTTTTCAGATAAGGATTAATTTTTGCATATGGTTTTGTTATTATTTAGGGTTAAATTAATGAATTTAGTAAATTGCAATATTATAATTTCTATTATTTAGTTTATATGATCAAATAAATAGAAGGGTAGTGTACTATGTCCTTATGTCGATACCTATGTAAACATAAATATGTACAAATAGACATGGTTATGCACACATACATATTTATATTTACATATGTACATAAGGGTTATACTAAAAATAATTAATGTTTTTACATCTTTCCGAATGGTTGGTGGTTAGATTTATAGGAGTTAACTATTTACTTGTTTTTATAAGTTAGTGTTAAATAAATTATGTTTGTTTAGGTATTGAATGTATAAATGAGAAAGGTCTAGGTACTATAGGAAAAAGTTTTGATTAGGTATTGATTGTATAAATAAGGTATGAATCAGGTATGGTGTAAATTAGATTAGATATTATTAAATTAATTAGGAATCAGATATTGTAAAAATTTAGAATGAGTTAGGTATTGTAAGTCAGTTTGAATCGGGTATTGTGTCAATCAAGTTTGAAATCAGCTAATGTATAATTTAGGTATGATAGGTATTAATACCTAATTAAAGGAATAAGGCGTAAATCCGGGGCTTTATATATTAGATAGGAATAAGTTAGGTTAGTATGAGTTTCGAAATGCTAATTATGTACGTGGTGTATTTTATTTCAGCCACGATCAATGCGGGAGTACGAATTTTATCCAAGGCAAGGTGGATCTTAAATTAGTGGGGCTCATAGGTTTGCAGATCAAAACCTGGAGTATGCCAACAGGGTATATGATGATTCTTGTTCAGCCGGGAGACCGGGAACGAGGTGTTTCCACTCGGAACAATACTCCTACAAACGATTATTAATATTAGGGAGTTAACCTTTTAGGCAAGTTTGTTTTTATAAAATTACTTACGGGTGAGGTCACAAGTAGTGCTACGTTTTGTTTGCATGAAGCCAGTTACGCAATCCCCACATATAAAACTGGGTGAAGATATGAAACCACCACGTGGAGGTGAGGTTTGGAAGGGTTGTTAATCAAGTTCAACCGAACTCAGACTTTCCCTTCCACCACGTATAACTTGGGTGATTCTACTAAAGGTCTCTAGTTCTTTTAAATTTTCAAACTGCACTTTTCTTTTAATAAAATATTGTGATCACTACCTGGTATTTTAAAACAATATTTTCACTGTTTTATTACCTTTTCAGAACTGTTCACTTCAATGGTTTGTACGACAATGGCTGATGCAATAGAAAAAATCTCTTAATCAAGCATGGATAACTAAAAAAAATCACGCCACTTTTTTTTCCTTTTTTTTCTCATTTTGCTATACACTACCATCAAATACTCAAGCAATTTTAGGGCATTACCACATTAAAATAAAGCAACATTAAAAGAAACATGGGCATGTGTCAATCAATGTTTCGTTGGGTGGCAATGTTTCTGATGGGTAATCGAGTTACTGTTTTATATTTTCAAACACAATATCGCAGTGTGTTGTACCGTTGCACATGATGAAAATTTTAAAAATTTTATAATCGTTTGTTCAAATTTTTAGATTAATTGGACCTAAAAGGCGATAGTTATACACTCATAACGAACATAAAAAATAGTATATGTATATGTCTTAAAATAGTATAATCAATGAACAAATAGTTCTTATGTTATGTGGTAAAACTGAAACTTGAGAAGCATGATATGTTTCCGCCTAGATTGCATTGTCAATTGGGCAGAATTAATTTCAAGGCCATATGAAATAAAGTACCAGTTGTACTCCAAAAAAAAAATCTATCAGCCATCACAAGTAAAAGTCGCACGTAATGGGCAATTGAAGCGAAAAGTTTGGCACTTCTCTTTTATCAGCAATGTTGCGAGTACGAATATTTCCAGCATCGTCTTAATCTAAAGATTCGAAAGCAAGTTCAGTTAGGTCCACAATTTCTTCCTCGATTAAATCAGATTCTTTTGCTTTTTAAGTTGAAGTCAGTATTGCTTATTAAGAATATTAATTCTACATT
Organism: Pollenia labialis; assembly: GCA_949318255.1. NCBI lineage: Eukaryota > Metazoa > Arthropoda > Insecta > Diptera > Polleniidae > Pollenia > Pollenia labialis. The sequence continues at coordinate 114,492,166 of OX439141.1, forward strand.
TCCAAAACTAACAATTACTTTATAGCAACACTGCTACTCATGAACGAATAAAAAGCATTGATCTGTAGTATCCCTGCAAATAATATTGGACTACCTGATCCAATTTGATGAAATGGACTACTCCATGGACTGGTCCGATGTAATGCAAGCATAGACCATGTCATTGTTAAAAAGTGTTTGTAGTGAGACGACATGTCTTCGTTTTTTAACGACATGTTTTCGTTTTTTAACGAAGTTAAACCAATCCTCTTGTGTATACAATGGAGTAGACTTAAGACTGCTCCTTTGTAACCCAAAGGTGGGTTGTATGGCCCTGCCCTAGGACATCGTAATGTTAAATAGACCATGTTACTTTTGGAGTATGTAGTTCTAGTCCCTTGGGGGCTAGATTTTACACGCGTATTATTTGCAGGGATACGACTAGTATACCGACTCTTTGATTGTGTTTATGAGATTTTTTACAATGTTTGTTTAATTTTTATTCTGCAATATCGAAAAATATTTATTTAATTTAAGATTTGAAAAATGTTTTTCATACCGCAATTTCCTCTGCTGGCCTTAATAATATTAACAACAGAAAAAATTATGGTGTTTTCTTTTCTACACAAAAAATGTGCTTTTTATTTAAAAAATTCAATTTGGTGTCATGCTCCCGAAAAGCATGAGTTTTTTAGAATAAAACAAGCCACCCTTTTCGGGAGCAAAATTTTTAAGAAACAGACACCAAATTGCATTTTAAAAAAAGGCACATTTGTTTGTAGAAAAAAAACACCATTAGTGTCAAAAAAATTTATTTAATAAATTTTAGTTTGTGAAAAATAAAAACATTTTGCAGAAGCAAAAAGCAAAATGTGTTGGAAAAAATTATTAATTATGTGTTTGTGTCATAAAATTAAACATAGCTTAGTATATTGTGAAAAATTTAAAATAGAAAAATTGAAGTCGGGACTTTTCAACTCAATTACGAGAATGAGTGGATTCAGTATGAGGAAAATTATGGATGATTTGATACATCAAGTACATATTGATGCTTCAATGTTTAGTATAATGGCAAATAGAAAAATATACCCGTTGAAAATTTTTATAAAAAGTGTCGTAAGCGAATACATGGCTTCCTTTCTTAGAGCTTCCTTAAGAAGTCTTCATCGATGATTTGGTTACAAAGTTTACATGGAGATGCCTGCAGTGCAATATAGCATAATCATCAAAACAATTAGATGTAATATTTACATGAATTGTTTTTAATAATAAGCGCTAAATCAAATTTATCAAAATCAAAATAAATAAATATTTTTTAACGAAGTTATTTTCGGGAATACAAAATTAATTATTAATAAGATTTCTGTATGACGTGCTAAATTCCCAATTTTTCATATATGATAAATACACTAAAATTTATTGTTATAATATTTTTTAAAATGTAAAATCGTCTTTTTATCTGCCTAATGATATTTTGGCGATATATTCCTTTTTCCTTTGAGTTGCTATCTGGCAATATTGCCAGCGTATCATCGAGCAGAATCGCTTTCGTATTGCTTAGGAGTATTGCCATCGTGACACATTTCTTACCGAAGGAAATATCTTCCGCAATACGAAATCTAATCGATTGCCGCAATATTATTTTTTGTCTAGGCAATACGTTTGGCAATACATGTGGTGTATTTCTGTGATTTGCTGGGTTGTATACTATGCTATGATTGTATACAATGAGTTGTATACTATGCATTGATCAAGCTAATCTCGGAAGCGTTGTCGCAGCCTTGAATAAATTAATCGGCTCTAAGGACAACTGCAAAATTTAGCAGAAATTATCAACTTCAACAACGATTCTTGGGGCGAGGCAATTCTGTTTCTTCGGACTTAGCATTTTTAATTGCTCTTGTTAAAAATAAATTGTTTTATTAAAAAACTATTTACGGCAAAGTAAATCTTAACAATTTTTAAAAAATATCGCAGGAATTCTTGGGAATAAATAAAGAAAAGTTCTAGTGAGCGGAAGAAGTCTAAAATATTAATTTAAAGAAAATGAGATTAGTTTTTAGCAATAAAAAATATTTACAAAACTTCAGCTACCGACAGAACGTTTTGAGTGTATGTATGTATGTATGTATTTTGCAAAAGGATCTATCTTCATTTGCAGCTGGAACAATTGGTGCATGCAACTTTGAATTATTTACTATTTTCTGTCATTGTGTCATAAAATGAGAACGAAATTCAAGAAACGAAAACTGACATAATGGAATACTAAAACCAAACTATTAAATGATCTGACGTTTTATACATATTAAGTTTAGAAAGAAAAAAACCAAATTTTTTTATACACAAAAATAGAATCGAATTTCCAATCAAAGATAAGGGGTTTTCATTACGAAAACATCTGAAGGTGAAAAACATAAAAATTTAACTTCGAAATGCTCTGACAAAACAACCTCATGCTGGTTTCTGGTTAAAAAACAATACAACTAAAAAAAAAATTAAACAATTTTTTGAAAACGCTCCCACACTTGTTAGTGAAGGAGATTTAATGGAGTTAAAAAAGTGTTTATATATGTGAGAGATACAGTAGCTAATGTGGGGATACAGTAGTGCCTAAATAACAACAACACAAATTGAAATTAACAATTGGATAACAACAACAATAGTAATAACATGGGCAACAAAAAAGAAAAAAAAAAATACAAACTAAAATTAAAGACAAAAAAAGTGCAGGGAATGATTGGTGGAGACCATGTCAGCTGGAGGCAATCTCGTTTTTAGAATTATTGGCAACATACAATAATGAAGTGTATTCGAGCGGGGAATGGAACAATAAAAAAAACTTTTGTTTTTTGGTGTTTGAGTTTTGTTGTACTGATCGTTTTCATTACTAGAGGGCGCGAAATACAGAAGCTTATAGAAAGAGAGACGTTTTTTTTACTTCTTCCAATTTTATTCGGAAATGTGTGATGTACTACGAATATGTCTGTAGTGTTTTGTGATGTGAAATTGCCTGGTTAAATTGTTGCAATTTGAAGTTTGCTGTAGTTGCACATGAGTCAATAACAAAAGCTTGAAGGCGTGTTTTTTTTTATTTGATCGTTAAGTTTGCTTGCTGTCTTTTTTTCAGGAAGCGTGGGAAATTGAAACATCGTTTTATATTAAGCTTAAAGTTTACATTGCGTGTTCTATAGCCGAAAAATCTTGACATTATGATCACTTAGGTCTCAGTTCAAGTTTTTAAGTAAAATGGTGTTGGGTTTGCTTTTCTTAGTTACTTTCAAAACTATCATCTAATGTTGTATTGTTGGAAAGACTCGCTAACAGTGTTTCCGGCACTTTCAATGGACAGCAATTTAAATTAACTTTAAATCACTCATAACAATCGGTTTTTAAGGATTTTGAATTTTTATTGCTGTTATTGTTCATTTTCTTAAACTTAATTTGACATGTTTATAAAGAGCTTTACATGATATTGGTACCCTACAAATTATAGGGGAAAATGTTAAGTAACTTCAAGGATATTTTGCTTTGTATTAGTTTTGCCCATTGGCTCCACTTTAAACAATTTGATTATTGATAAATCCCGAAGCAACTTTACTGCTTCTATGTATAATTATAAATAAGTTGTGTCATGAAATAGATCTTAGTCGTTAGGCAAAAAGTTCTTAAGTCAAAAAAACGAATTTTGAGTTTTTAATTGGCTGGCTTTAATTGAATTTTTTTTCTATCTTTTGTTTGGTTTAAATCATTTAATATCATCTGCGCTTAGGACAAAAGTATATGAAATACACCAAGTAAATAGTTTTCAACATAACATAACGAAAAACTATAATTTCTGACTTAAGATAGTTTTGCCAAATGCTAAAGAGATGACAATTCATATTCAATAAGTAATTTTTAATTTGTTTTAAGACACAGATTTATTTTAAATAAACAAAACAAAGTTGTTCCCACAAAATTCCATAAGCAGAGCAGCTGCATAAAAGATTTTTCGGATTAAGTTCTGTCAGAGATGATGATAAAAGTTATTAATTAAGGAAAAGCTTATTCGATTTAAAGAAAATAAATTTTTTTTAAAAGGAATTACAAGTTTTGCAATAAGTGCTACGAAAACTGAAAGTGTCTAGAGAATACATAATGGTCCTTTGCCTATAAAGACACACATCCGTAGAAAGGAAGCGCTTTTTCCCATTGGAATCTTATTGATATAAATTAGAAATAGGCTTTCAAACGATTCTGTAAATGCTTATTCTGAACTAAAATCCTATTTTAAAAGAATTATTTTGAAGTAATTTGTTAAAATAATTTAACTGTTATGGTTTTATATTAATGCTGTTGACTTTGAATTAATTCTGTGGCAATAAGTGCTTAAGTCTATTTGTTTAGATTTATTGGAGAATAATTTAAAACTTTCAAGGTGGCTTCTGGGAATTTGCTCTGAATAAAATATAATCATCAGTTCTCTGCGGTTATAGTATTTCAAGTTTTTATTCCTTAACGCTCCTAATGTCATAGATCAAAAGCTTTTATTACTCCAAAAGTTATTGCACAATGAAAAATGATAACCAAAAAATCACTTTGCTATAACTTCCTCAATAATCCTACAAAATAATTTAAATTTAACCCATGTGTACTTTTGAACATGAAGATCTTAAGGTGCCATTTTCTTTTTGCCACAGAAATAAAAAAGTTGAAGGTATTATAAACTTGTTTAATTGATCTCAGGATATGTTATTTGTTCAAATAAATTGAATTAAAAAATATTTTGCATCGATTTGTACTTAGCGGGAATTCCCGGGATTCCGGGAAATTGAAAATTAATCCCGCTTTCCCGGAAAATGAAAAAGTCCGGGAAAAGAAAAACTCTACATATAATACATGGTACGCTGATTTAGAGCTGCTTAGTTTAAACTACACATAAATTTAAGTATAGTTTAACTAAACAAGCGTTTAAGCATTCACTGATTTTTTAGCCATAATAGTTTTAAACTCATTTAACTTCTCGAAGTTTGTTGCAGACACTACAACAACACTACACAAGTAGGTTAAAAACGATTTGCTTGTTGTGTGTAGAAACAACAAAAACAAGACAAAAACCAAATTATTTTCATGTTTACAAAGCAAAATTCAAAACTCTTGCTTCTCATTTAGTTTATAATTTCAGTAACATATATACAATAAGTTTTTTAAGTAAAAGCCATATCGGGAATGATGCTCTTGGTTTGTAATACAAATTCTGTAAGGTGTAAAACGGGTAAGTAAGACAATAATAATAGAATTATCCTAATTATTCCAGTTTTGGTTTATTGAAGTACGAATTCGGGATTGAATCAACTTTATAGTACTCGAATCAAGCGCATGTTGAGATTGGTTCAATCTCTATTTTACTAAAATCAATTTAATTTTCGGATTTTTTCAATTCGGGATTGATCATGGATAAGTTTAGTATTTCGCGATTAAAAATCCGTACTTGATTCAATCGTTCTCTACTTTATTCAAGAAAATTCGTATTGACCGTACTATTCATACCTCTTCGGATTGCTTTGATTACGGATGGATTGATTTTTCTTTTGAGTGTAGAGAAAAAAAATGGAATAAGAAACAACTACAACAAGGGATTTATGGGTAAATTAACACGCAGTCATGGTTTTTGCTTATATCTTATTAATTTATGGCCTGATCTGGCTGAATTTAAATATCAAAGTTTAAAGGAGTGTATCTGCTATAAATGTATAACAACCTTGTCTCCATCATTCCCTGGGTCTTCGGAAAACCCATCTCAACATACACAAAGACAAACGGACATTGTAAAATCAACTTCGCTACTCATGAGGATCCAAAATAAATATTCTTAATAGGGCCCCAGATGAATATTAAAATTGTTTCACACGGAATAACAAACTTAATATACCTTCATTCACCACAAGTGGTATTAAAAGTTTAATAATGTATGTTCACTTTTAATACTCTTGGCTCACGATTAATTATGATACATATTATTGCTCATAAGTCTACTTCAAAAAGGAATCCGATATTTTTTTTCCTAATATCATCTAAAAATTTAAAAATTTTCAAGGCTTTTTGCTTTTTTTTCGGGATTGCAATATGCACAAGACAAAACATACGATAGGCTAAATCAATTTTTTTCAACACATAAATTTCTCACTTTTTGGTTTAGCAATTTATTTCGTGCTCCTTTAAAATAATTATGTAAATAATCACCTCCCATAACTGTGTAGGGCATGGCTACATTACATAGTAATGAGAGATGGTTATTAAGTCTGGGTTCACACTATGAAAGTTTTCTTTTAGGAAGTCTGAGTTTATGGATGAGAGAGGATAAAAGAGTTTATGGGTGAAAGACGAGAAAAGAAAAGCAACATTGCCAATTGAAGTAGTGCATTTCAAATTCTGCTTACATTAAAACCTTTTACAAATTCTTATTCATTCTTAATTCTTCTTAGTCCTTCGGGCTGTCACGTTGCCATAATTTTTACTTTGCAATTCGTATTTTAATTTAATTCTCTTCTATCGAAATAACAAATTTTCGTTGAAGAATCTTTTGTTATTTTTTTTTTAATTTGAAATTAAGGCGTGTAATTTCAATATCAGTTTTGTTTTTATGCATGTGTTTGATTTTGAACGATACTCGTTTATTTTAGTTTAATGTCCGACCATATCGGTAATGTTACTTAATGATTTAATTGAAGTTTTTCTCTGCTTTTATGTTTTCGACGATGTTTAAGACGTAGACACAGTCGATTCCCAGCAGTTGCATGTTTATGGATCATTTAATGGAGTTTGAGAGACTTATGGCTTTGATTTGTGAGTGTGTTTGTGGGTTTTTTGATGGTCGATTTTTTTATTAGCCCTAAGCTTTAATATTAATGAAGGTCTCATTTTTGGAATATAATTTGTTTAGAATTGAATATAGATTTGTTTTTTTTTTTAAAAGTATGCAATCATTTCACTTTTATTTCATTTTATGCTAATCAATGTCTGGTTGGTTGTGGTTATTTGGTTAGTTATTAAAAAAAATCAAATTTTGAAATACCTTGTGGAATTGGAAGGTGTATTAAGCATTTGATTGAAATTCTATTGGAATTTTATAGAAGATCATATCTGTGGTATATTGACAAAACATCTTAAGTCAAATTTTAAAAGTTGAAAAAAAGTTGTTTATCATACGAATTTTCATTCATTTTTGTTTAGGTTTTTAAAATTTTGAATTATAAGCTAAATTTTTCTTAAATTTTGGTTTATTTTATTTTATGATAAAAATGATATTTTCACCGAGTTTTTTTTGCGACTTGAGATGTTTTGTCAAAATACCACAGATATTAGGTTTTAGTTTCTGTTGATGTTCCACTCTGTTGGGTGCTGTTCTTATAGCCTCGTCCCATATAAACTCTACAGCAGTAAGCTCTTGTATTGCTGACGTATGCCATGATGCTTTTGGGCGTCCCCGGCGACGAAAACCTTGGGAGTTATAGGGCAATGCCGCCTTTGCTATCTCGTTGCTGGCTCTCAGTGTATTTCCAATCCATCCAAACTTTCTTCTGAAAAAGTCTTATTGGAGTGTGTGTTGTTTGGCTGTACGAAGCATAACTATTAATTATGGTCTTTGGCCAGATGCATCTAATTATACGTCTTAGACTTGGGTTGGCGAAAACCTGCAGATGTCGTACGTTTATTTTGAATAAGTCCCAGGTTTTACAGCCATATAGAAGTAAAGGCTTTACAGATGTGTTGAAGACTTGCATTTTTATTTGCCTCGATAAATCAGAAGACTGCCAAGCATTTAAATTCTGTTAGCCCTTCAAAATTAAAAATAAAAAATACTTCCTTTTTGAGACCAAAAGACACAAACTAAATGTTTATATCACTTTATTTTCTATTTTTACAATCGTTGCCCATAGTTTTTGTCTAAAACTTATTAGGCATTTATGTTTTGTTGTTAATACGCCTCAATTAATCTGCGGCATTTACATAAATCCAATAAAAATTTAATGACTTCTGAATGCCCAATTATACAGACATTTGAATTCATTTTACACATAATGCAAGTGTTCAACACAAAATAAATAATTTGAATTTAATCACGATTAGTAAATTTTAAAACAGATGACAGCCTATTTATAACGGAGTGGTAATAAATGTGTGTACCTCAACCAAAAAGAAAGGGAACAGAAACTATTAAAAATGACATGTACACATTGTTGTAACCCAATTAACATGTGTTTGACAAACGTACAGCGAAGGGCAAAGAAATAGAAGAGTACCTCGGTAGCCTTGCTCGTAGTGAACTAATCTATCAGTGCCGGGGTTGAGGGTTCGTTTCCCGCCAGTGACTCTGGTCTCCTGTAGACAAGCGCAGAGCTTCGCGGAACTAGTTTAGGTATAACAAAGTTTGAAATTTTAAAAAATTATAAATTTTACTTGAAAGAAATGGGTGCAATTCTATAAACCCGGCTCAAGAAAATGTCAACTATTTTTTTCCGCAATTATTTCATCAAAAGCACTGTTAGCAATAAATTTTTATTCTGGAAATGAAAAAATGATGGGCATGTCTACATTGAGATGGTAAAAGGTGGCGCCAACGTTGTCACCAGATGTTTTTTGACTGTAATTTTTTAATTAATGGAAAACTTAGTCTTGCTTTTGGATTGTGTTTATTTGATTTATTACATTTAGCACACGGTACTAAACGCGTGTTGTTCATAAAATAATGGTTCGCTTAGAAATTAATCTCGTCTGCGCACATCCAATTAATTGCCCAACTTGATAAAAAGAAGGAAACCAACTTAAACCACAGTTTCTACTATATAATATTCGGTGCTTTGAAGTTAATTGTCGACTGCTTTAATTTTATTAAAAATCTATTATTACTATTTTTTTCCCCTCAACTACTTTCAAGTACTCCTCTACACAACTATTGATGATGAACATTTTCATTTCCGTAACCAAAATTTTATAAAATAAAACTATTGAGCAAATGTGTTCAACAACCAGTAAGACGGAGGAAATAATAATAAAAAGAAAATAATAAAAAACCGAACAGAAACGAAATCAGAAGTTAAGAAGATCGAAAAATAAAATGTAAATAATTGAAAGACAATTTGCCGACAATCTGGGCAACATCTTTGCAATGTTAAGACAAGACAGAAATAAGAAACCAACTGACTTTTAAGAGATTAAAGAAAACAGCAACAATAAGAAATAATAAAAAAAAACAATAAAAACATAACTCGGTTTGCATTCACACTATTTATTTAGACGTAGTAGAAGCCATTTCAATACATATGAAAAAAAAACCCAAAAACAAATCAGAAACAATATGATTAAAGAAAAAGGATTGAACATATCCATTTTTTTTTTAATTTTAAAGTCTGTTTTCCTTGTTTGAGTATCCCTCGTAAAAATACCAGAGTTATTTTAATGTTTTTCGAATAAACAGATTTTGTATTTTTTTCACAGTTTAAACAGCAGGAAATAAATGTTTAGCAGTAATAAATCCTGTAAAACATAAAAAAAACAAGTAAAGAAACATTGACATTAACAGAGGCTGCAGCAACAGCAGAGCAGTTCCCTATTTAAACTTCTTACAACTCGTTCAACAAATGTGTTTGCGCGCTAAAAATTACAATCGTTTTTGGAAACACTTGAATTCTGAGGTGATAAAACACACATGTGTTGGCTGACTGACTGACTCACTGGCTGGCTGTTTGGTTGGATAGTTGCATGGTTGGTTTTTGTCTTGTTGCGAGCTTGGTATGGTTTGATATGCATGCTGGCATTTTCAACATATTGAAATTGTTTTCTCACTTAATTAAAAATATTTAATAAAACAAAACAAAAAAAAAACTCGTTAATAAAGTCTGTCTGCGTTGCCATTTTTCAGAGAACTTATCTCTAGAGTGAGGTTTGATGTAGATCGAAATAAGAGGAAATAAGCACTGCGATATATTGGATTTTTTGTGCATTCACAAAGCCAGTTATTCTGCTAAGTTGAAGAGTTTCCCAATTAGCTTCTCTCTATGTCGTTAAGGCGGGACAGTTACAGAGTAGTAGTTCAGGGGGCTAATTATGGAAGTCGTGATCGGATACTTCGATTCGATTCGAAAGCAATTTTATTTCTTATTCTTTCTGTCGATACTAAACGAACCAAAAAGAAATCCCCAATTAGCTTTTCTCTATAACGTTATGGCAGTCGTGATCGAATACTTCGATTCGATTCGATTCGAAAGACATTTTATTTCTAATATTTCTGTCCATACTTAACGAATTCAAATTATTTTTTAAGTGTTATAAATCATTTATTTGAGGTTTCATACAAGGTGGTCTTATTTTAAAAACGTTTTCAACACTGTAAAATATTTTAACCTTCTGTCAGAATGTACTAATATTTTTAAAATAAATTGCCTTTGTAGCAGAAGAGTAAAACTAAAAACAATCGGCAACTCTTTTTCCATTTTTTTTTAGTTACGCACTCTCTATAATATATTTTCTACTATACAGTACTTGCTGCTTAAAAGACCTTCACCTCATACACACTCATCTGATCTCCTATCGAAATCACACATTTTCTTATCTGGCGTCATCATGACTATGAATGCAATTTTTTCATAAGTCAACAATTTTCCTTTTTCTTGCAAAAACAAACTTTCAGATTCATTCTTATTATTTAATCTTTTTGTTCTCTTAAAGATTTAACTTATCTCCACATATGGCCACCAGAAGAAATTTTGCCAAAGGGAATTTTTGAAAAAATTATCTTCGAACATATTATTTTCTTTTGTAGCACTCACAGTTGTAGAGAAATGTGTTAAATTTGTAACCTTGAATTTAAAAATTTTAAGCATATAAAATGTGTGAAAATCTTGTAATGACATGAATTTATATATTTTTTCTTGCTGTTTATGAAATGCTTCAGGTGTGTGTGTGTGTGTATATATTTCCAATTTGTTCATCTTTCAAAGACGCCATTACCCTGCAAATAATATTGGACCACCTGATCCATTTTGAATAAATGGACTACTCCATGGACTGGTCCGATGTAATGCAAGCATGGACCATGTCATTGTTTAAAAGTGTTTGTAGTGATAGGACATGTCTTCTTTTTTTAACGACATGTTTTCGTTTTTAATCGAACTTAAAACAAATTCTCTTGTGTATGCAATAGAGTAGTTTTAAGACTACTCCTTTGTTATCCAAAGCTGGGTTATATGGCCCTGCCCTAGGCCATCGTAATGTTATATATACCATGTTTTTTCCATACGTTTGGGTTGCTTTTGGACTAGTCCTAGTCCCTTGTGGGCTACATTTTACACGCGTGTTTCGACTAGTCCTATTTTTTGCAGGGTAAGTCAGTTTATGTATGTATGTAAACGTGGTTTACAATACAAGCTGGTGGGAAACAAAATTTTGATTTGTAATATTTCCAATTTATAAAAATTTATTTAAATGGGAATTTTTTGTGAGGAATTTAAGAAACATGAACAGATAATTCTAGTATTCCTTAGAAAACGTATAGTAGGTATTCTTACAAGAAAAATTAACAAAAAATTCGCATTATCATTGACACACAGAAAAAATATCCCAAGAAAAAGCTTAACAACACAGTTTGCTAAAAATAAAATTTTAGGTCAACAAACTTTTTATTTGGTTCAATTAAAAAATTCAACAAAATTACATTTTGCAATTAATTTTTACAACTCTTGTCCATTTTTTAAAAGCCCGTAATTCTCATTAGGGTTAAAGTTTTATATGTTTAATATTTTTAGTTTTTCAAATATTTTTATTGACTCAATACACTTGGTTGTTGACTAAAAATTCAATTACTATACCTACAAACTTTTTAATCAAAACCGTAAAAATCGGCATTACAGAAAATTAAAAAATTTTTTTAATCAAACTTGCGATTTTCCTAATCAATTATCAAATTTATTTTTTTCTGTGCACTTATTGACATAATTAAGAGTAAATGGAGCGAATGTGGAGGCATATATTTAACTTAGCGATTAAATTGGTTTTGCCAATTAAGTAATAATTATCTTAAGATACAAAATTTTAATATTATTGCCTATTTTCCTACGCTCAAAAACTAGATGACGTGCCTGACTGCAGAGCCCGTAATTATGTAAATATATTTTTTTTAATTTTTTTTAGTTATTTAGACAATTAAACATTTTAATCTAACTTAATAAACCCAGCAATAGATTGAGACCTTCAGTCTCTGGCGGGAATCGAACCTGCAACCCTAGCACTAATGGACTAACTTACTTCCAACCGGGGTACCCATATAATTTTAAAAATTATCTTTTGCTCGAATGCAAGAAATCATGTTTACATTTTAAGATCTTTCTATTCAAATATTTTTTGTTAAAAAAAATCTTATTTTAAAGCGCCGAAAAGGAATTTTGTATTAATAAATTTTTTTGTGAACATCTTGTTAAAATAAGTTCTTAGTTAACGTTTCTGGTAAATAATATTAATAAGCAGTTTTCAAACTAAAAGTTTCTGTACAAGTTTTGTTAAACTTAAGTTGTAAGTAAAAATTTTGGTTAACTAAAATTATCAAAAAAATTTTTTTGTTAAACTTAAGCTACGGTCACACTTATTAAATATTTGACCAAATAAGCGTAACCACTACTTTTGTTAATAGTTAGTTAGATTTAACAAGCTCTTAATATCACAAAATAAAGCTTATTATACTGCTAGACATGGCAAAAAACTGTATTCTGTAAGATGTGGAATTATAATCAAAATAAACATTGGAAATAAAGGAAATAATTTTTTAGTTTGCTTGTTGGTTCCGTCATTTTCGTCAAATATTTGACAAGTGTGACCTTAGCTTTAGAGCTTCAAAGATCTTTATAAAGCAAACATTTTTGGCCAAACCTTTTGTTAAAACAGAATTTTCAGCCAAAATTTCGTAAAACTAAAAGTTTAAGTACAACTTTCGTTATTCTAAAAATGTCTTTAAGATTAAAATTATCACTAAAAACTTCGTAAAACTTAAATTGTTTGAGAAATTTATCAGTGAAAATTTTAAATAAATAAAACTTAGATATACAAATAGAAACAATTTGAAATAAATATATACATTTTTGTATAAATTTTATTTTATTTAAACTTTATTTATTAAATTGCAATATTATTTATTAAGCCTGAGGTACGACAAAGAACAAACTGAAAACTAGAATTTCGGGTCCCAAATCAAATCAAAAGTTTAGGGACATTTCATCACAAAAAACAGCATTAACAGCTCACTGTGCCAGTTTAAATCACTCTCCGGACTTTGAGAATGTATCAGTTTTAAACACAGAAAACAATTATAAGCGACGTTTAATGCTAGAAATGTTGCAAATCATTAAAGTACCAGAATTATTAAGAATTAATTTTAAATCGGGCACGGAAAATGTAGCACAAAATTATAGTGTAAAAAACAAAACAGGAAATTAAAAAATTTTTAGAATGTAATAGATTATTTGCATAAAAATTGTTCTAATTGTAAATAATTTTTTTTATGTGCTAATTGTTATTATTTTTTCATTTTTTTGTTAACGTTTTTTTATTGTTTAATTATTTCCCTGACGATGATACACATTGCTGTATCGAAATATTAGAACTTAAAAAGACATGTTTTCTAATTTTTTATATAAAAAATAAAAACCTTAAGCTTAATAAATTATATTGAAATTTAAATAAATTTTTATTGAAAACTTTTTTCCCTATTTATTTTTTTTATTAATGTGTATGTATGCATGTGTACATACATAAAATATGAACTAACAATAATAGATCAAATCTTATTCTTATTGTTAATTTTATGTTCTGCTCATGTCGGATAAAAATTTTCCCCATCACGGTTTCCCTGCCCACATTTAGGTGTTCTAATCTGCTAAGTCCTGCGGTATAATAACTAAGAATTTTGTCGACCTAGAGGGTTTGGGTGGAGTTGAAGCCTTTAAAATATATAACTGAATATTTTGAGAGCATAGTTTTTACTTAGTAGCAGATAGAGATCCTTGTGAATATTATAATTTTTAATAAAATTCGAAGAAATTTATTTTGGCGCCTTTGAATTTTTCCTTTATATTAGAGACAGAGGCAGTGCCCCATTACTGAATACAGTAGTATCAGATTGGCTTTAAAATAGTTCTAAAATAGATGTTTTCAATCCAGACTAAGGAGAGTATTTCCATAAGCCAATTCAATTGCTTTAAGTATCATATGAGCTAATTCTTTAAACTAAAATTTCGATGAAAAAATTGTGTTAATGTAGATATACATTTTATTAAACTAAATTTTTTAGTTAAAAATCTTAAAGGTGTTCATTAAATAATCAAAATTTTAAGCGAAAATTTCTATAAACCTGAATTTTTTTAATAAATAAACTAACTAAAATTTTTAGTGATCATTTCGTCAAACTTTACTTTTGAACAAAAATTTCGTTAAACTAAAATTATTAAGTAAACATTTTTAATTAACAAAGTTGCCAGTTAAAAATTTTAAATTAAAAAAAATGTTAGTAAAAATTTCTTTAAATAAAAAAAGTTTAAAAAAAAATTCTATGCAATTTAAAAGCAAAATTAATTCAAATAGACAGCAGTTGAAGAAAAATATTACATATATATAACAATAAAAGTTTATTTACAAAAAGTTATGTATGTGTTTAGTTAATGAGGTTTATAAAACGAGTGAAGTATATTTTATAGAAAAAGTATTACAAATATTTTCAAGTATTGACATGTGAGCAAAGTTATCTACATACAATTTAAATCAAGTAAATTATTTACTTGTTTTTTAAATTGTATTATTCTTTACAATTTAACACAATTTTCGTTCAAATCGAATTTTTTTCGTTCAACAATTTTCAACGAAAACATTCCATTAATACAGATTATGAGTTCTCCTACATTATTTCATTTAAACCCGTTTTAGGTGAAAACCATTTTTTTATAATTTAAAATCGAAATATCATTTCATTAAAATTGTTTTGGTATTATGCCGTTTTAGCGGTACCTTTCACTCGATAATTTCTTAAGTGATATAATTTTTTGATAAAATTTGTTTCTTTTAAATTTTTTTTTTCGATGAAACACGTAAAAATAGCTTTTAATGCAACAAAACATTTTTTAATCGGTTTCCAAGCCACATTTATTCGATTTTATATAAGTTAATTTTTAAACTTAGGTCATATTTCATAAATAAGTATAGTTTTTTATATAATTTTATCTTTATTTGACATGAAAAACGAGTTTTAAACATAAATCAATATTTAAATAGAATTGGTGAAATAGACCTCAGAATTAATTGAAGTTTTATGGAATTTCAGTACTAGAAAAGTTAAAGGATAGAAGTGTTTTTTTCAAGGAGCCTAAATGTCTAATGTCCTCTATTTTTAATATACAGAAAAACACACACACATATAAAAGAGACACACAAAAGCGTATGTAACTAAACAACAACATCCTTCTGGTCAAGGCTACATGTGCTCGTCATATGAACCGCTCATTACAAAAGAAAAAACTGAAGCAGAAACGATTTCACTAGAATTTTAACGAAAAATAAAATTACAAATCTCATATTCTCAAAGAACCATTGAATATTGAAAAAATTATGAAATTAAACAAAAACAACAACGGAGACGACGACGGCGACGACTGCGATAAATAAAAAAGAATAATTCAAAGACGGCAGGAGGTTGCAAATGTTCAATATGAATGAGAATTGTTCATATGGCGCAATCAAATAAAAAATAAAATGAAACAACAATGATAAAACTATGGCCATACACCCATTTTGAGACAGAAGATAAAACACCAGCCAGCCACCCCATTTTGCCAGCGATTAGGTAAGTAAGTATAAACCAACAACAATAAGAAAGAAAAGTTGAATCATTTTTGTAGAAAAAAAACGAAAAAATAACACAACTTACGCAGTTGTTATTCCCAACATCATCATGTTGAAATGTAGTCGTCATCAGTAACAACAGCATCATCCTCCCTGTTATCATAATCATCATCATCATGATTATGTATGCTTTTTGTCGTCATGTGAAAGACCCACACGCAGAAGACGAAATTTCCAAATCAATGGTGGAGGTGTCGGTAGCAGAGTGCCAAATGTGAGTCTGATTTGTTTATAGAAATATAAAAATACATTTTAACACGAGTAGAGTGAGTACTCGTTCTTATGAATCGACAAATGGTTTGTTTCCACTTAAAACGAAAAAAAAATTATTGAAACAATCTGCCACCCCAGACTGGTAGGCCGATAGATTCTGCCGTGCCAGGGCTGTCCGAGTGTGAAATAAGAATAATAAACATTCTAACGACAACAAGAAATAAAAATAATATTTTGTGTATGACTTTATTTTTATTGTTCTGTCTGTATCTTGTATTACAAATAAAAGCAAATATATTTTATCCCCCATATTCATAAAAAATATTTTATAGAAAATTTGTCCAATAAACCTTTTTTAAATGAATATGGGGGTATATATTTATGTAAGCATATAGTAATAGGGTGGTCGACCCGTTGACCGGTTATTTTCTGAATTTCAAAAACTGTAACCGGTTTTTCCAAAATTTCAATTAGTCTTAGGTTAATCAAATCAAAAGAAATTGTGAAAAATAAAGCTAAAGTTTGATCAATATTTGTTAGGTCTGAACATACCTTAAGTTTAAAGCAGAATGATGGCACAAAATCTAAATTTTTTTTAATTCCCTTAGCTAATGCCGCGAAGCTCTACGCTTGCATGCAGGAAAGAAACCAGAGTCTCTGCACAGAAAAAATGTTAGCAAAAAATTATTCAATTAAATAATTAATTGGTGTACATTAATTATTCAATTAATTTTTTGTTTGCAGCAATTAATTTTTTTAATCAAAACCCATACAATTAAATGTTTGTGCATATGTTGTGTATTTTTTAGTTTATGCAATTAATTTTTTAATTGACTAAATTTATGTCCCATGACTCGAAAATACAAATCCGTTAATTGATATGATCAATTCCTTTGCAGGGGCAAAATTAGTAAAATATTTAATTGTCTGAATGAATTGAAAAAATAGAAAATCGACATTAATTAGATTTTCTATTTTTCTGTGTGGAGGGAATCGAACCCGCAATCCCGGTGCTGATAGGCGAGCTCACTACCAGCAACGAGGGAATCTCTGCGCTTGCTATTCGATTTAGCAACAATTGAGCATTTGAAAAATCTCCTTAATCCTAGTAGTAAATACCTCCGGGGTGTTAAATCCATTCCTCAATGCTTAGCTTTTTTAAGTTCCTTAAAAAATCATAACATACTGAGAGTAACTATTATATAAAACACCATGCTTATATAATCCGTTTGGTTGATTGGTTTTAGATAAATTGCCTGATTAGTCGGAATTTGGATAAATTCTTCAATCTAGTTATCGAATTCATTTTAAACCGATCTCACACATTAATATCTTTTTTCTATTCTTCTTTGGATAACCAAAAAAATTAATATGTACTTATATCACCTTTTTTATTTTCAAGAAACTGACTGTTGGAAACCGATATGGGTTTTATTGAGCATTTTTAAAGTTTGCTTAATATACAGGCGTCGTTGCACAGCAGCTTTTTCGCTTACATACACATTGGATTTGTATAAAGTTGTATCTCCTAAAAATTATTAAGTCGAGAAACTAAGATACAAATTTAAATGATTTTGTTGTTCGTGCTAAATTCCAATTATTTATTTTTGATAAAAACACTGAAATTTTTTGTTGATGGGATAAGCTATTTCTATGCGCATTTCGCTGGTTACTTAGGCTAGATCATCAGGAAACTTCATCCATAAAGATTTTAGAAAAACTAAAGATATTAAACCAAATAAAACTGTTAAGCGTATAAGAATTACAGAAACAGTTCTACTTGAAACAATATCAAAGTTTAAACAATTAAATATTTTAAAAATTTTCTGCAAACAACACAAACCCACTCAATTTTCGTTGCTGTTTTAGTTGGCTTATCTATTAAAATAAACCTTGAGCTATAAACAAATTTAAAATTTATATAAAAAAAAATACTCCTCTGTGCGCAGTCCTATTGGAATACACTAATTTTTTTCAGCAGCCGTATTTTGTAATTCGCTAAAGCTAAATCTCTTTAGCTAAAAATCTATAAATTTGATTAAGCAATTTTTGGCTACGAATGACATTCTGTAACGTGCATTGTAAATTTGGCAATTCCATAAATTAATTAATTAATTCGTCGCATTTTAAGCTTTTAATGTCATTGCTAAAATTTTTAAATTTTATATTCTCCATCGGAATTTTAGCTTTAGCTAAGCGAATTACAGAATGCGGCTTCAGGTTTATCGAAAATTCGCGTAATCTCACGCAACGTAATCGCGATAGAACAAGATAATCTCTCCATGATAAAATGCCACAGAATGACGTTTCAAACTGTAAAATAATTGCGAAGCCAATTTCACTCCCATTTGGGAAATTACAAAAGCAAATATTTTAACTACTGGAAAATATGGGCTTTTTATCATGATTTTTTTGAGCAAAAACTTAGATCTTAAATTCTGTATTTTATATAAGGTATTCATTTAATCGGGCCTTTCCTTTATTCGGTTAAACGCTCGATTAATTAACCAAGATTTTGGTGCTATCGGTTAATAATTTTATTGATTGGATAACCGATTAATAAAGTTTTTTTTATAAATTAAGTAATTTCAATAAATAAAAATGAATAAATTATTTATTATTTGCTAAAACTTGGCTTGCGAAAAAATTCCATCACAACCCATAATGCAGAACAGCTAATTTCTCTGTCCTTTTCCTGGATTTCTCTAAGCATATCAACAATTCAATTATGCCATTAGAGTCCTATTTTATTTTTTTCGGTTAATTAATTCTGTTAAAAGACTGTTTGCGTTACTATCGAGAGTTTCTTGCGTTGCCAGGTCATAGCAAAGGTCATCTATTTTTTTGTTTTTGTACTGTATTTTAAGAATGCATTGGTAAAAGGAAATATATTATATGCAAAAATATTTTCTGACCATATACCTTTTGTATATGAGACGAAACAAATAAATTACGACACAAATAATATCGAGCCTTTGGTGCAATATCGTAGTAACTCAAAATTTGAATTGAGATGGGTATGCAGAAATGATCTTTGGGGAAATATCTATCTAAAGAAAAAAAGATTATGATTCCATCTCTAACTGTTCAGATTTTACAGCTAAAAATGTCTTTATTGCCTCTAGCTATTTCCAACCATATTGATATTAATATAAAAAAAATATTTAATATTATTAATAATTGTTCACCTTTTTTTAATTACAAAACATTCCTCTTTATTTAAAAACTTGTAAAATCATAACATTAGTAAACAAAAATGCTATCAAAAATATGGCTGAAAACTTCAAATGCATTTTTCTCAGTTAACGATTTTTTGAATTACTACGGTATTGCACCAAAGGCTCGAAATGTTTTAATACTACAAAAAATTAAAAATTTTGTTACATCTGTTAATTAACCGAAATTAACCGGTTTATTCGTTAATCGCAATTTTAAATTAACAGATCAGTTAATCAGGTAATAATTAATCGGTAAACCGTTTATCATCATTTCTGTATATCTGTGGTCATATGGAAGATAAACTTAAATCGACAAAAGACAAAATTGAGTTATTACAATTAGAAAAGGTGTAAAATCTGTAATATTTACAAATTTTTTTTAAATTTCTTTTAGCCTCTTTTGAAGCTGTTACTAAAAGGCCTTATGACACTACATTTTAAGTGCATTGTTCAAGTTTTGGTGAACAGTGCAAATATAATGTAATAGAACATTTTACCAAGTGCAAATAATTTATCTGTGTTAAGACAAATAGCAAACTGCCAAACATTTTAAACAAGCTATCGATAAAAAATTAAGTTATGTCTTAAAATATGTAAAATTATTTAACTTAACATTGACATTTCAAGCTTGAAATATTAAAAGTGTTGCTGAATCAGCGGTTTAGGGGCAAATTCAGCGATTTAATGCTTTTTGTTTGTTTTGTTTTTGATTCTCAAAAACAAAAAGGTGACAGCATTTAATAAAATTTACAAAATCGAAACCAAAATGTATTAATAAAGTGACCTCAGTACTACAACAATAGAAAAACAACAGGCATTTTGTTGCTAGAATTGAGACGGCAAATGTCAAAATGCCTTATTAAAAAGTGTAAATAAACAAAAAAAACACTAAACGTCACACCACGGAGAAAATCACTGCAACCAGCTGCACTTGTTAGGTCACTTTATTAGTACTTTCTGATCAAAACACAAAAAAAAAAAAAAAATTTTTTGTTAAAATTTTTAATAGTTTGCTTTACTGTTTCTTTCTATAAATTCAATGACTAAAAAATATAGTGTCATAAGGGCTTCATACGATTTTATATAGACTAAAATCGAACTTTTTTTTAATAAGACTTCAACAAAACTGAGGATATCTGCTAACTTAAATATTCAACATAAGTTAAATTTTCATATTGGCATCGATAAAATTTAGAACGAAAAAGTTAGAAACAACGAAAAGTGTGAATTCAACATGATTTTATGGACCAAGAAAGGGGCATACAGTGAATTACAATGTCTAAACAGATTCCAAGCAATACACACCATTTAATTACTTCTGTGTAAGCTCATTTTGTAGCTGAAAACAAAAACTTCATAGTTTTAAATTATTGCGCATAAGTTTTGCATTTAAAAAAAAAAAAAATCCAACGAATGAAAAACAAAATTATGCGTTACCGTTAATAAAAACAATCCGCGAATTTGGAACCCTAATATAAAGCCAACAGTACACAGAAAAAATATCTAGCCAATTTTTTTTATAAGTAAAATGTTTAATCCAAAGTAAAATCAGCTTTAATTAAAAATTTAATCAAGTGAAATGTTGTTAATATCAAAAAATATTAAACTGACACTATTAATTTGTTTACTTAAGGCCGTTTTACACTATCCCACAAAGTGTACCCTGATCTAATTATTGTTTGAACATTTTCAAAAAACAATAAAAACTTTGTATTTTTTTTTTCAAAATACGCAAGACTTGTGTGATAGGGTAAAGCCGCTATTAGTGATTTTACGAATATTCGTATTTGAAATTCGTTTTCGCCAAATTCAAGCGAATATTTCACGATTATTTCGTTAATATATTTCAAAAAAATAATAAATTACATAAAATTAAACAAAAAAATATTAATTTTTATTAAAAAAAACCTCTTGTTTTTAACGCAAAATAAAATCTTCTTTTAGTAAAGTACAAAAACAAACAATTATTGGAAGTATTATGGCTCCACAAAAAGATTTTATGAAAATTTCTCAAGTTGATTTAAACAATCATTTGCAGCATTTGTCGAATTATCATACGCAAATTATCGACGACTGGAATTGGCCAATGAAATGTCAAGATAATTCCGATCTCATTACACAAATTAGTTCTGCTTATTATACAATAATAAGAATTTGGTATCCATAACTAAACACTTTGAGAAAGAAAGTAAAATTCAAGCCGATAGCCTTAGTGGCTAGTGCTTTTGCTTTAAGATTTATTGTAATTTAAATTACTTTAATTAAATATGTGAAAATCCACCGAAATGGGTCGGTAAATTACACAGAAAAAATTCTCCAAAATTGTTCACCAATTAAAGCATTAACCAAAAATAAAATCAGTTTTATTTAAAAATTTAATCAAGCCAATTAAACGTTTGATCAAGTGAGTTAAACGTTTAAACAAGTGAATTAAACGTTTAATTAATAATGATAATTTGTTTACTGGTGCAAATTTTAATAAATTTTTAATTAATATCACAAATTTTTTTTCTGTGCAAAAAGGGTGAGAAAAACGAAATCTAAAAGTATTTAAGTATAAATATCAGTGTGGCCATTTTTGCAGTTAAATTTAGCATTCAAAAAATAGATCTCGGCTTTTTTTTTAGTTTTATTTTAAGTTTGGAGGAATAGGTTGATTAATTAACTGAATTTTTCTTTTTATATCGACGGCTTAATATGCAAAACTGCTTAATCCACTTTTTCCCGCAGTGTTTTATTAAAAGATGGGCAAATGAATTCAACGATCCCTTAACCACAAAAGGTCTTTTACTTCGCTCGTCAGACCAATTTTGGAATACGGCAGCATTATTTGGGACCCGATCTATAATATTCATATTGATCGTATCGAATCAGTTCAAAAACAATTTTTTATTTTCTGCTTAAGAAGTGATTACAGAGGATGCATGGTACTACCTACATACTCTACAATACTAGCTGAAATAAATTTCCCAACGTTAAACAGCCGGCGAATGATGCTAAATATATCTTTAATGGTCAATCTTATAAATGGTAAAACACATTCCGAATTTTTATTGAGTAACGTTATTTTTAATATTTCTCAACGTTCACTTCGTTTTTTCAACCTTCTATATATCAGGACATGCCGAACAAACTTTACCATGTCAGATCCAATGAGAAAATTATGTAGCTGTTTCAATGAAATGTATAACTTTTTCGACTATTCTGTGAACATTAATATCATAAAAAGCAATATTATAATAATATTTAAATCAATTATGTTTATTCTAATCTTTCTTTCTTTGCATATAAAAAAAATAATTATTAAGTAACTCCACTAAGATTGTCTGTAAGGAATTTGTCCATAGACTTAAATTAAATAAATTAAAAAAAAAATAAATTAACTGAGAAAGATACGCCTCGTCGACCAGCATGTAGTTTTTCTTCAATGCTTTACAAACTCTAAGAAGATTTGTTCTTTATGTTGCAAACGGAACGACGAATTTATATATGAATTAATTAAAATTTTTGTTTGCTTTAGGCATAAATATAATCGGAATATTATCAAAGTAATTTTTTGGGAATACAAATCTTGTTAATATGTAAAAACATTGTAGCAAAAATAAAATGTAATACAATGTATTTAATAGACAGTCACATGTAGTTAACATGTGACGTCATGTGTTAAGTCCACAGGGGATGTTATTATTATTAAAAAAAAACTTGAAAATGCCACTAAATGCGTACAAACGCACTAACATTTGTTTCTGATTATTCTTGTTTTCATTGTTATAACGAAAGTATAACGCCAACTGATAAGCATCACTTACAATGTGACCAGATTTTTAACTAATATAAAGCTAAAACATGTTTAAAAAAAATAGAGCTAAAAAAGAAAATTTAGAGCCAAAAAATAAAGCTAACATTTTTTATAGGTTTCTAATAGTAATTTTAATTATTTCGATTTTAGAATTAATAGTGTTTATGTAGGTATATATTATTAAAACACTTGTTTTTGGTAAAGATGGGGCGAAAACGAGTTCGAATAATCAAATTCAATTTTGGCGAATGCAAATACTTACAATATGCTTAAAATTCTTTATAAAATAATAAATTTGTTTTTTTTTTGTTTATTTATAATTCAAATACATATTGCTCCTTTATTGCAACATAGTCATATCTCAAACTTGGCAAAATGCGATTTAAGTTTTCAAAATGTACCTTTAAATACAAATTTAATAAAATATAATTTTAAGTATTTATCGACCTTTTTTTGATTACTTTAAATAGTTTTTATAGTTTTCTATATACAGGCTTTCAAGGTCATTAATTTAATGTAAATAAAAGATTATTTATTTCATTATCAATAAAATCCGACGTTTCGTTGGTATTCTTTCCAACTTCTTCAGGGATTGAGTTTTATTAAAATCTGGCAACATTGTAAAAATACAAAGTAAAAAATTAGTCAATAATAACAATATTTATAATCTTAATTTTTGACAAATCAACTTACAATAATCTTTTTCGTCAGTTTACATCATTTATAAAATATATCACAGTATTTTGTATAGGTGGACAACACAACACAAAACTTAAAATATTAAAATAAATATATGTAAATTTAGATCACAGTTGTTATTATTACTAAAGTATTGCAATGGTGTAGTTTGCATTTGTATTGTCTTTGTCTTCTTTTGTGTTTATTGCACTTGTCGATTTTTGTTGTATTAATTAAAATATATTTTGCTATAACTTCGGTTGAGTTTTAGATATAATACTGATTATTATTTTACATATTAAGCAGAAGGAGCACTTTTGCAAAATTAACTTAAAATGTTTGATTTTTTGAGATATGACTATGTTGCAAGGAACGACATGTACTGTATATTTGTATGCATATACAAAAAAAATATTTGGTTAGGTTCGGTTAGGTTAGGGTCCATGGGCAGCCATCGAGAGACAGCTCACTTGGGCCCTTTATTGGTCCCTCTGTGATACCCAGCGCCAATGCGCATCCTATAGAGCAGTTACTCAGATGGCGTCACTGCAAAGTCCAATCAATTCGTCTTCCTAGTGAGGGGAAGAAGCGATTTAAGTTCTATCCTGGATAGATCCCCCAAGCAGTAAAACACCGGCTCTCCCAGGTATTTTTCTCTTATACTCCGCAACACAGCCATCGACAAATAAAGTGAAGCACAGTCTACACTTCCTCCTTGTTTTGACAACTTCTACAGTAGTCGGTTAGTTCCACCGGCCAGTGTCCAGCCACAACCGATATCACTGTCCTAATCTGGTCCCTGCTGAACCTAATTAGAGAGCTAGTTCTCCGTTCATAATATCCAGGCCATAGAATCCTGGATATCGAGCAGGTGGACTCCCAGGTCCACCGCATCTGGAAAACTCTATAAGACTCGCGCGTGATAAGTGAGTTACTGTGAACCATTTGACCAGCCCATCTGCTACTTGATTGCCCGGGCACTCTGAGTGTCCCGGCATCCATATTAGCATTACCCTTGAATTCTTTGCAATCTCATTCAAAGACATCCGACATTCTACAGTTCACCTAGATGTCATGTAGACACCCGCTAGGGAAGCAAGGACAGCCTTGCTGTCAGGAAATAAACGTATGTCTCCCGATATGCGATGATACTTCAGCCAGTTTGCCGCCCGCCCTATAGCCAAAATCTCCGCCAGCAGGACACTACGTCCATCCGGCAGACGAAAGGAAGCTTTTGCATCCAGTTTCTCTATGAAGAAACCTCCACCAACTCTTTCACCTTTCCTCGAACTATCATTATAAGCCCCTAGGGTCGGTTCATGGAAAGTATCCGCCAGCACATTGCCGTGCGCCATTTGTGTCAAGAACCCCGCGCCAAAAGAAGGCGCCAGGGTGCAGTAGGCCACTCCATCAGGGACAATAGTACATTTGATTATCCCGGCGTGTCCATAATCATGGGCCGATTCGCCGTGTGCCGCGTTCAGCCGTGTCGCTGAGCAAAGAACCATCTGTTTGGCCGTGATGTCCACCGGGAGCCAGTTTAATATCGTAAACAGCGCCCTTTTGGGAGAAGATCGCATTGATCCCGTGATCATCAACTCGGCAAGTCTATGTACTTTCTCAAGCATCGCGCAGTGCCTGCTCTTATCCAATGCATTCTACCATACAACGACCCCGTAATACAAGCTAATATGGTCACACTGATCACCTATAATGAGAATGTTTGCATCGTGCCAGCCAGTATTATCTCCCACACATGCTTATTAATACGTAAGCGTGTGTGTGAGATTTGCCATTTTGCAACATTATGCAGTTACGGTCATATATTCCGAAAGCCATGCTATGCTTAAACTTTTCATCCATTCATTCATTGATTTACCACTTTGTTATTTGTTGTTGTTGTTTGTATTAAAGCACGTGTCACGTGTTATTTGTTTGTTGTTGGCAAACAAAACACACACATATATTTATTTGTTACGAATACACATAAGTATAAAGTATTTCAAATGCATAAGTAATATTTGCACAACAAATTTGTCTACTTTTTAGCAAATGTACCCAAAGTCCTTGGCTATCCTTTTGTAGATGACTGCATATAATACACAATGGGTTAGTGCAACGAAATCTTGAAAAAAAATCTGCCCGATCCAATCCGATTGAAAAACAAATTATGCAAGTTAAAAGTGAAAAATTTACATAAAATTTTAAACTGGAAAATTGCACTGTTTTAAGCAGCGGAAAAATAAAGTTCATAGAGTTGAAGAAGACTTTAGTAAAATAAAAGTTTATGGTTAAAGTTAGAGCTTTATGGGTTTAAATAAGCAACGGTCGTATTTTTTTACTCCTATCTCATTGTGAACAAATCTGAAAGTTCGTATTTTTTTCCATTCTATTCTCAAATCACGAGGTAGTCTGCTATTAATGGCTGTCAAACACTACCAAGTTAAAAAAATTTTAGGTTTCTGGAAGCACGAAAACTACATGAGCGCCGATATATGCGCTGGCTATTACACACTACTTAGTAGCAGCAGACAAGCAAATACCATTAAAGTAATTTTTTAATTTAATGATTGAATAACTTCGCAATATCCTTTATAATTAAGAAGGTTGTAAGTGAATAATTTGAAACCATTATTTTAAAGAAAAAAAAATTCACGAACAATGTTCTAAGTGCTTCTGTTATTCCCTTACATGGAATCAGAGTGTATTGCAAGGGCTTTCAAATGTGTTTACGAGCATTCCCGAAATATATCCGAACATAGAAATTACATTTTTTTTGTATAACGGAATCAGTCATCAAATTGTTTTTTTGCCACATAAAAATCATGCCTCTTGTTAGCAGGTTTGTAAGGGGGTATTGTGCTTTTCTCCCTTACAAAGCTGCTTACCAGTAAGCTCCATTATTTACTGGGCAACTTCATAAAGAAGCCTATTAAAATTACGACAGGAGTCAACTGGCATATGTGTGTGGACAGGAGTAGTGCTGCCTGCCCTCTCAGTAAAGAAGCGGGAAAGTCAAAAAGTCACTGACTCGCACCAATTTTTTTTAAATACATTTTTTTCATTATTTATTAAACATTGTCTAACCGTTAGTCAACCAGACCTTCAACGAAAAAATTGGTTGCACAACTAGATTAAACTGTAACACAAGTCGCAGCGGATAGGAGCCACATTGTAATTTTTTAGTTTATGTAACTTTAAGTCAATGTTATTTCTATTGATCGTGACAAATTTGATAAAGTTTCGGTATTTCTGAAATCCTTGCATATTTTTGTCATATACTTTTGCATCAGATATTAAAAATATATTCAAAATATTTGAATTCTGTCCCATTATGCAATATGTTGATGATAAACATACGGCTTCTTTGCTCGTCGAGTTGTTGCAAATTAAATATCAAATATGTACATATATTTTCTGATACCACTAACTCTGGCCTGAGGGGAAAAAATTTGTTACAAATACACACAGGCACACATAAGCGTACTGGTAAATGTGAATGTAAAGATTTCATAACAGGGATGATTTAACCCTTGAGTGTTTCTGAAATTGTGGTAGTACATAGAGGAACTTATGACGTACAAATAAATATGACATGATTATATAGTACGTGAGAGGAATTAAAATGTTTTTTTTTGATGGGATAAAATATCTGCAGCTTCAGGTATCGATTTGATGTTATTATTGGTATCAGTGAAAAGTCTCCACTAATAGCACTGGAAAGTCTCCACTGATAGCACTGGAATCATATTAAAAAACTTTTTTGATAAAAAAAAACCTTTTTTGTCCTGAGAGGGTTAAAATATCTGTGTTTTATAATTAATAGAAGTTATAAGTTTTATATCCTCTTACAACGATTTTTGTTTTTGTTATGTTGCACGTTGCCATTAGTTATATTTAGATGTCTGTGCATCTGTCTTGCTGTCTATTATTTTAAGGTTTTAATGTTCACATGTTTTGTTTGATTTCAATATTTTCTTTCTCTTTGTTGGTCTGTCTTGTTTTATGAAGTTAGAGTTTCTTGTTACAAATAACCATCACAACTTCATCATGGACACTGCATAATATGTACATGATATATTGTAATTTTATAATTTTTTTCTTCAATTTTATTTTGTTAACTTTGATATGTTGTTGACAGTTTGAAGTTTTGTTTTGTTATGCTTTTCAAATTAGCAAAATGTTTTCATAAACACACAAAAGTAAAATTTTTAGGTGGTTAATTTTTATATTGTGGGAGGCAGTTTATTTTGTTTTAGGAGGGGTTCGAAAATTTTGATGTTGGTATGGCCAGTTTTGTTTTGACGTATTTTAATACTTTACAGCGAAAACATATTATGCCAAGTGACGCACATATGTATGAATATGGTAATGGGATTTTTTTTCTTTTAACACAACGTACTTTCAAAGTGGAAAAAATAATTTTTGAATTTTTTGTGCTTAGAGCCATATTTTGGTATACCGATAGACTCAGATTCACTTTCAATTGCTCCCATACAAATGCCACTTCTACAATAGCTTAGATGCCATAACTTCCTTATAATTATTGGTATTTATAAATGATTCTACGTCATAGCAAAATTTTTTACTGGTAGGTCTAAAATTGATCATAAGGTCCTTTATAAACCACTTCTCCAAAATCGCTCTAAGACAAAGAAACAAAGAACTCTTATATGAATCCTCACCTCATAATATAATTTTGTTTTGCTTGGTCAATGACTCGACATGTGTCCCAAAAATGGCACAGTCTCGAAAGTGTGTCTTAATAATAAAATCTAATGTGCTGTTTTCACAACACAAGAAATTGGAAATTTGGTGTTCGTTTATTGAAAATGCTTTGCTTTCTAAAAGGGTGGCTTGTTTAATTCTAAAAAACTCTCCCTTACTGATGGCAAAAGGAATTGCACTTAACGCCCCGTATAAATCGACAGTGTTGATAATGCCCTGTAAAAAGGTGTTTTCTGTTTTTATATAGGGCTACTAGACGAAGCTGGGGAAAACCGCCTCGTATCACGATAGTAAAAATGTTCAACCCTTTCAGACCTGATAAAAAACTATGTATTGGGAATTTTTGCATGATTTTTGAAATAAATTATCTCTTTTATTATTACCTAAAATCAATGTTTAGGTTCTACCATTTTTATATCCTTCAAGAATTTTCAGGACACGCACAATTTATGCATCTCTTTAAATTTTTTTTGCTACAACGCATTTCTATTGCATCAAATGACTTTAGTAGGTTTGTAACATTAAAATTCATCATTTTTTTTTTAATTAAAACATGCCCACTTTCATATCTGCAATTTTGTAATTTAAAACACAACTAAACGTATGCGGCTCATTTTGGCAAAAGTGAAATGTGACGCAAGAATTACAAACATAAACAACCATCATCGCAGTCGATGCATGCCGGTCTATTTGACGTTGGTC
Organism: Pollenia labialis; assembly: GCA_949318255.1. Taxonomy (NCBI): domain Eukaryota; kingdom Metazoa; phylum Arthropoda; class Insecta; order Diptera; family Polleniidae; genus Pollenia; species Pollenia labialis. Next base: position 114,521,401 of record OX439141.1, read on the forward strand.
AAATAGAAGCGAAAATATTGAGCCAGAAACCCACCCGCACAATCGATGCATCACGGTCTCAAAGGGTTAAAAAGTTTAAAATATGGATATTACCGTAGCCAGTTGTATATTTTGAAGAACACATTTTTTTTATCGGCTTTTTAAAATAGGGCATTCCAATTTTTCATAGCTTGTATTTTGTTTCCGTCAAATAACAAATTGCATTATTACAGGGCTGGAAGACATTTTATACATGCACCTTTTAAGAAGGTAACATTTTTTTGGAAAAAAGAAAACACCATAAACAAAATAGTTTTTAGCGATAAGGCCCATGTAAGCCTTAATGGGTTTGTTAATAAGCATAATTGTAGTGAAAAAATCCACAACAGACCCTCCGGACTTCATTACACACAGAAAAATGCACCGTTTGGTACAGTTTACACGCTAGTGGCATCATCGGAAATTATTTCTTTAAAAAGAAGCCAGATCTCGCGTTACGGTCAATGGGCATCGCTTCAGCACAATTATCAATGACTTTTGGTTTGAAAATATGGATTCCATTGATCCCGACGAGATGTAGAGTAACAGGATGGCGCTAGGTGTCATACGGCAACCGTTAACATCGACTTGTTCAAATAAAAATTTTGCGATAGGTTGATTTGACCGCCAAGGGCGTGCGATTTTATATTTTTCGATTATTTTCTGTGGGTTAACGTGAATTCAATGTTTTATGCTAATGAAATATTGGCAATTGATGCCTTGGAGGTCAGTATTGCTCGTGTTATTCGTGAAATGCGGCCAGCAATGTTCGAAGGATTGAACGTCCAGCATGAGCTACGTCAAGAACAGCCGCGGTGTCCATATATCTGAATTTATTTAAAAATGTTAATGCCATACAGTAGATAATGGATATAAGAACAACTCACATAAGATAAAAGTACTTTTAAGAAGGTATGGCAAAAGCACGGTGCCTTTTTCAATATTTGTCAACACAAATAGTAGTCTAGAAAAACAAATTCTTATAAGAAAAAAATGGATACAAGACATATTTTGCTATGCATCAACAATAAAAATACGTTTCTATTGAATCTTCATATATTAAATATGAATTAACATTAATTAATCAAATCTTTTCCTAATACTTTATTTTATGTCCTGCCAGTGCCAGACAAAAAATTTCTTCATCATGGGTTCTGTTTACATATATATTTGTTTATTGCTCATCTTCTTCTTAAGCGAGTGTGGCCGCTATCTCTTAAAATATTTCGCACTAGTGGGTTCGGATGCAATTCGAGCCTTTTTAAGTATTTTACTGCATATTTCGTAATCATAGCTTTAACATTGAGATCCTTGTGAATATTTGAGTTCTTAACATACCAAGGGGTAGCTGTGATTATTCGAAGAAGTTTATTTTGGCGCCTTTGAAATTTTTCGATATTAAAGACCGAGGCTGTGACACATAACTGAATACCATAGCATAAAAATACTTAAACAATGTTTTTATAAGAAGAGTTAACATTTGAATGCACATATTCATACTATTGTTATAAGAAAAAGTTTCTTATAATAGTACACTAAAAAAAAAAAAAAATCAATCCATCCGTTCTCAAATCAATACGAACCAGTATTAATAGTACGGTGAGTTCGAATTTTCTTGAACCAAGTACAGGAAGATTGAATAAAGTAAGGATTTTCAATCGCGAAAACTTAACTTATCCATGTTCAATCCCGAATTCGTTCTTAAAATAATCCGAAAATGAGATTGATTTAAGTAAACCTAAAGGCTCAGTTAGCCGGGAGTAACAGTAACCTTAGCGTAAAAAAGTAAGACCAATCTTTTTCTTACAGATTGAGACGTAACACGTAACTACAAACTATAATCGTTCTAATTGCTTAACATACAACAACATGAATCAACTGATTTGCAACGTTACTGTTACTCCCGGCTAACTGAGGCCTTAAGATAGAATCAATCTTAAAATGCGCTTGATTTTAATACTTATAAAGTTGATTTAATCCAAATTCTTACTTGAAATATTCCGAAAATGAGATTGATTAAAGTAAAACTAAGATTGAATCAATCTCAAAATGCGCGATTCAAGTACTATAATTTTGAGTCAATCCCGAATTCGTACTTGAAACAAACCAAAAGTGGAATTAGAAATAGAATTTTATTTTGATTGATTTACTTACCTGTTTTACACGTTACAGAATTTAAATTATACAACTCCTGCATCATTACCGATATGGTTTTTACTTTAAAAACTTAATGTACACATTAACTGAAAGTATAAACTAAATGAGAACTTTTGCTTTTTTTTTACTTTTTATACATGAAAATAATGTGTTTTTGTTGTTTCTACAGGCAACAAGCTAATTCTTTTGTAACTGCTTGTGTGGTGTTGTTGTAGTGTCTACAACACACTTTGATAAGTTATATGAGATTGAAACGGTCACTACGTAATTTTACTCTCAGAGTGGCAACGGAAAGTACAATTTTTTATTATTGTTGTTCGTACTTGAATTTTTAAGTACGACTCGTTATAAAAGTAAGTATGAAAAACTTTATTTATCCCGAGTGTTTTTCTTTCTGTGTATAAAATTTTATAAGAAACAAAAGTTAAAACTTTTATAAAAAAAATTGCTTAAAAGAAAAAACGATTATAAAAAAATTTTCGTGGCATTTTTTATTTTCTCATATCTGTTATTTACTGTGTATTTCTCTTTAGAATAAATTAAATTTAAATTTTTTGTTTTATTTTTCACAATTTGAATTTAAGCTTAAAAAACACCCTGTAAATATTATCTCCTTCGGGATTTAAGAAAAAAAAAATAATAATAAGGAAATAATTTAGAGTTTAATTTTAAATTTTTTTTATAGAATTTTAAGAAATTTTACTACTCAAGATTTCTTTTAAAGTTTTATACAATATTCAAAAATGCTTGAATGGACTTAAGAATTTTTTTACATTTGAATAAACATCTGTAAAATAAAACCAATATTCGTATACAACTTCGCCTTGATTAAGTTAAAATTTCGTTTTGTTCATTAATAAAGATAATTCAGTACAAAGCAAAAAGAACAACGTCTTAAACATCAATATAGATGCAACTCATAAATCAGGATATTCCCAAAAAGAAATTGTATGAATTTACTTTTTTTTTGCAAACAAAACTACTTGCGGAAATCACGCCCAAACCATATTTAACTAAAGATACAACTTTATACTTATGCTTGGATTGCAATACATAAGGACATGAATTCAAGAGATAGTCATACAGGCATACGAACGAGTACAATTCATTAAACCATATGGAAATTCCCAAACACAGATGTGCAAAGCGTTCAACCATACTTGATGATGAGGATGCCGAAGTTGAAACTGAAGTTCATGCTGCAGCACGAATTTCGTTGCCAACTGAGCCACCAATAATGCAACATAAAATTTAAAATGGGCAAAAAAAAAAACCCTACAGAAGATGGCAAAAAGATCAAATGTCTGCAATAAATGTGTCTTTCCTTGCATGTTCTTGTTTTTGGTTTTTTTTTTGTTTCTGGGTCTGCTGTGTGGATTTTTTGTGCTAATCCTTAAATACATATAAATTTAAGGGAATTCCAAGCAAACATTTGAATTAAAGTTAAACATACAATGGTCAAAAAGCAATAAAATGTGTATGTGGCAAATTAAAGTTTTTTTTTGCGCAATCGTTTCAATTGGTACGTGTAGATACTTTAAGACAAGTCATATGCAGAACATGAGGACAACCAGCCAGTCAGACAGACAATGAGGCAGTTTTAATATGATTTTTTTTCTCCCCTATGTTGATGTTAAAGTTACAGACACCTAAAACGACCTGGATACCTTAATAAGAAGAATTATTAAGTATGAGGTATTTAAAACCTGCAAGAATATGACTCAAACTGCAGCTCAAGTTAACAGGTTGGTTGGATGGCGTTTCTTTTTCATTTTTGGCAGTCTCAACAAAATGTTGTGGTCATTTGTAAGGCAAATGCCAAAAGATGAGCCAAAAAAAAAAACAGAATATTCTTGAGTTTTATTTTTGGAATAAGACACAGCTGTTTCTCGATTATTAAAAGCAGGTAGTTGAAGAGTATTGTTTGCAAGTGTTGTACTACAAGAACTAGTAGCACAAGCTGATTGCAACACCGGCTTAAGAGGTTAAATAAAATAAAGCAACAACAAAAAAATAAATACAAAATTAAATTCTTATAGATTTGCACCTGATTAAACCAGACTGTTTTCAGTTTTAAGCATTCTTGGCACAAGCAATTTAATCAACCCTGGCAAGTGAACAAACAAACCAACCAACCAACCAAGCAGCCATCCATCCATTCGATACAACCAGCCAACCAGTCATTCCATTAAATAAAAATCTTCTTTCTCTGTACGATTTTTTATTTTATTTGTAAATGATTTTGGAAATTTGTTTAATGGCTGCATCTGGTTAATAATGTAGAAATATCAAATGATATATGACGCTATTGAAAGTCTATAATTATCTGGAGTTTTAAATTTGATCAGGAGAAGGGAGTTCGTTTTTCCCCTAACCAGAAAATTTGTGGTTACTTAATGTATTTAATTTTTTGATTTTAAGAAAAAAACAAAAACCTTTTAACAAAAAAAAAAAAAGAAAAAAAGGAGGAAGTAAATGTTGGTCTAACATTTATTTATTTAGTGATTAAGAAACACCTTTTAATAGGATTCTTATGAGTTGCGGGTTCTACAAATATAAGTTTTGATTTATTGGGGTTGTAAGGGTCAATTTTGTTCACAGGTGATTTCTTTGAGAGCTCCTTTTAAATGCAATAAATATATGAATAAAACACAAATGTGTACACCTGACAAGGTAAATATTTCAGCTGTAGTAAATAAAAAAATCCAAGATTTAAACAACAACGGCTTATCTTTACCCTGCTCTTTGAACCGAGTGAAAGTTTACTAACACCTTAATTCAAATCCCGGGAATTTTTAGGATACCGGATTTTTTCGGGATTCGGAGTATCAAAAGATAAAAACTTTTTTATAGATATTTATTAAAAAAAAAACGTGTCTACACTCAAAAGTGGTATTTATAGTACGGTGAGTACGGATTTTCCTGAATAAAGTACAGAATGATTGATTCAGGTGCGGATTATTCAAGTTAGAAATTCTTAACTTATCCAAAATCAATCCCGAATTCGTACTTGAAATAATCCGAAAATGTGATGGATTTATGTAAAATTAAGATTGAATCAATCTCAAAATTCGATTGATTCAGGTATTATAAAGTTGAGTCAATCCCGAAATCGTACTTGAAATAAACCAAAAGTAAAATTAAAAGGAGAATTTTATTATGATAAATCTACTTACCGGTTTTACATCTTCGAGAATTTGTGTGGTTTTTACTTTTAAAACTTAATGTACATAAGAATCAAGAGTTCTCAATTTTACTTTTTAAACATGAAAATAATGTGTTTTCGTCTTGGTCTGTTGTTTTTGTGGTTTCTCATTTTACTCTCAGAGTGGCACTACCAACGAAAAGTTTAATCTTTTTTTACTTGGTTTAAGAATTTTGTACTAATTTTAAGAAATTCCGGGATTGATTTTCGAAAGTAATTCCATTTAGGACTGTTTTATGTACGTTTTCGTGTTATGCGAACTTGAATTTTCGGTGGGGTGCTTTAATACCATGGGAGATAAGGCCATGATGGCTTTATCTCTCATTCATTCTTTTATTTTTTTTTCATTTGAATGGGAGATAAGGCCATCATGACCTTAACTCACATTAGTAATATTAGAAAATGGTTTTATCTCTCATTTCAGTTTTGAAGAACTTTTGCATTTTACATTGATTAATAGTTTTCTTATTTTTTAATTAAGAGGTAATGATTTACCCTTTTACTAAAGTTAAGTATTGAAATCTGGCTTCGCATACTAAAGTTGTTCTGCGTGGCGGCCTGCGGCCGTGCTTACAGGTTTTCTCCTCCAGTAAGACGCGGCAGGTGGCTTCGCTGAATAAAGTTTTCCTGCGTGCGTCACAAGAATAAAAAAATGTCTTTTCTCGGAAACACTAAAGTAAAGTATTGGAATCTGGCTTCGCATACTAAAGTTTTTCTGCGTGGCGGCCTGCGGCCGCTCTTAAGGGGTTTCTCCTCCAGTAGGACACGGCAGGTGGCTTCGCTGAATAAAGTTTTCCTGCTGCTGCTTCGCTGAATAAAGTTTTCCTAAAAAAATGACTTTTCCCGGAAACACTAAAGTAAAGTTACAATATTCTGAAAAATATGGTTTTATCTCTCATTTGCGAAAAAAATATGGCTATATCTCTCCTTACGTAAAATTTTAAATATGACCTTACCTCTCAATGATTGGACAATAAGGCCATTATGGCTTTATCTCCCATTCAATTGAGCAATAAAGCCATCATGACCTTATCTCCCATGGTTTTAAAGCACCCCACAGAATTTTCGATACGGACTTAAAGTATGTATAAAAAACTAAATTTAGATTTACAACCACAAGTTTTATAATTAATTTTGGCCGGTTTTTTTTTAGGTGTGGATTCAGTTTAAACTTTTTTAACGTAGTCTGAAACTCGGGTTTTTCCGGCGAAAGGTGATTTTTTATTTTTATTTGATTAAAGATAAACATTTTAAGCAAAACTAAGCTGTTCGTACAAATGTTTTATACAAACTTGGAAATGGCGGCACAAATCTGTTTTCAGATTAATTAAACCTAGTTGAACAAAGATCTCAAAAAACCTGCCGTAATATTACAAAGTTAAATCAATCTAACTTGCATATTTTATCCATACATTAACGAATATAAATATTAAAATATAACAAAAAATGTAAAGTACACAGAAAACAATAAGAAAATGATATTAATTACTAAATTCGTAGAATTATGCAAACAATCGGTTGATTTTGCACAATTCAACAAAATTATTATAATCATAACAGGGCTGTGGAGTCGGAGTCGGAGTTGATGTTTTTGTGCCGGAGTCGGAGTCGTACTACCCACAAAAACTAGCGACTCCGACTCCAAAGTTTTTCGGCATAAACAATTTAAAAAAAATTTCCAAAAGAAAAATTATCTTCTTAAAACACATTTAAAATTTAAATAAATGGTTTATGAATACTGCTCTTATGTGCTCTTATGACTGAGTGCTTTTAATATAAATTTCAGCATTTGGAGTCGGAGTTAGTACTTTTTTCGGACGACTCCACAGCCCTGAATCATAACTAAAGTGTTGTTTAAAAAAATGAATAAAAAAAAATAAATTAATATGGGCAATTCCATGTCAAATCCACGAAGAGTGAGACACGACCTCTTTCGATTTTAATGGAATTTGGTGAGAATGTTCCTTTTACCTATTAGGAACATATATGACCAAAATAAAATGTAAAATTTTTTTTTTGTTCAAAAGTTATGTCATATTCAAAATGTCATAATTTCGCCGAATTAGCCAAATGTGTTGAGCTTATTTCTTCAATATCTCGAAAACCACTTTACATACGCAGATGATTTAAATGTCATTTTAAAGAGACTACTTGGAGCTACAAACCATATATAAATTAATGTTCATAAACTATTGTTAATTCTGTCCATAATATGGTAACTTTTGACCAAATTATTCACAATGTTGACCATGTTATGTTTAATATTGACCAGATAATTTTGTACATTTTAACCATAATACGATTAATTTTCAAAAAATTACAGTTAGTTTTAACTAAATTTTGGCTCATTTGAACCGAATTATGGTTCATTTAGACATATTTGTGGTTAACTTTTACCATATGGTAACTTTCACTCGTAAAGGAGAGGGAAAAAACTTGGTAAAGTCTTTATTTCTCAATTTTTTTTTAAATCTTGTTTTATTGTCGACTCTTTTTCGATATGGAAGACATGGACAACTAAAAATTATGGATTTTTGTTTTACAAAGGTTTTTGCGACTATGCACCTTTAACGTTAACTATTTTGTACTTTTAATGAAGACTTAGTACATTTTCTCTCACTTGGCTTGCATTTTATATAATACAACTTTAATGCATTTAACGAAGAATAAGGTATTTAAGACAGGTCTTGGTAGGAACTAAGGCCGTCAGTAGTGGGATAGTTATATATGTTGGTGGTGAGTCCTATTCTTACGTATGTATATTCTGTTTGGTAGGAGGTAATTTTGCTGTCTAGTTGGGGAAATCTTCAGTCTAAGGCTCAGAGCTGTGCTTCGATCAGACTGACAGGAGCCATGAGATTATACTTCTCAAGCTGCTTTGGATTGTATTCGACAATTTCTGCTATTGCGAAACTGTGAATGTCTTCTCAATTTATGTTCACACTAAGGTTTTTAAACAGGTTTAAGCAAAATGTTGATTAAGTTAATCAAAACCTTTCACATTATATTTGAGATTATTAAGAAGACAAGTTAACAAAAAAAAAAATCAACACATACAAATTTATATATCTTTAAATTATTAAAAATGAATAAAAACACTTTAAGCTTAATTACATTCCAGGTCCTTAAAAGCGTTTAAAACCCCTAGTGTGAATATAGCATTAGACTGAGGGAACTGGAACTGCTAGGAAATTTCGCGATATGTAGCTTACGGATCTTCGATGAGAATGGCATCGGTGTTTATTGCCTGGGCCCGATAGTGTCCATGGATTATTTAGGAACTAGGGTCGACTTTAGGCATTTGCTGAGGGTGGAAATACCGTCTAGAGAGAGCTGATCAGATCGGAGCAGATTGTATGAGCGATTTGATATTTTTGTTGTTATAATTTGTGGAAGAATAGAGAATGGCAATATGGTCAGCGGGGACAAAAATTTGTTTGCGCTTCATGGCCAATTAAAATTTTATTTTGCTCAATAGTTACTTTGTTGTTGAACTAATCCGTTTAGCTAAGTATTGCGCATCACACATCGATATAAGAGATAATTTTTTAAGGAGTGTTATATATTTCGAAATGTTTTTTTGATAAGGTAAACCCATATGCAAATTCGTCAAAACTCAATTAAATATAAAATATTTATCAAGCACACAAACTATAAAAAAAGATATGTTTATTGATGTGATTTTCTTAAAAGATCCGAACAAAAACAGCAGAAGTAATTACGACAGCACAATAAACATAGCAAGCAAAGTTTTATTAATTTAAGACATTTTTTGTTAACAAAGCAACAACAATATTTTTACAACATTGTAAAATGTTAGAACATTATGACAATACAACATGATAGCACACCTTGTGAATACCCCATATGTATTTTTGTGTACTTTATTAAACTATATTTAAATCTGAATTAACAAAAAATGTGGACTTGGTTTCCTTAATTAAAAATGGAATAAAAGTCGCAGTCAAGAGACTTAAAAACTCCTTTTCTATTTGATTCAAATCTTGTTTAATTTCTTCTTAAGCCCCATTTGTCCATGTGTTTGGGACAACACACTTGCTCAAAAAACGATATGTACATTTAATTCAGAAACGTTTAAAATATCCCGCACCAAAAGAATGAATATCTTCTATCAAAAACGGTTTTTGCTTTTAAAGTATGTATAATTTTCTTTAATAGTACTACTATATGACTTTATTTTAAGTATGGATTACTCATATTTTCAACAAAAGCAAATCTCTTTGAGAACAATGTATGCCAGACCTAAACCAGACACTGTTTGTTATTACAAGACTAAACACTAATTACTTTCAGTCTGTTTTGCTTAATTACAAAATTCTTGGAAATACCTAAAAGTGCTCACTTTTAATTTTTCGTTGCAAACAAACGCATTGATAGTTTTACAGGATTTTCCACAGTGCCGTTTTGAAGATTTGATACCTGAAGGTGAAAAATAAAAACAAAAACAACTATTAATAAATACTTGGCAAACATTCGACTGACAAGTCAAAACACAAACAGCACCAAAAATAAAATTAATTGAAATTCTAGGAATTAAATTTTATAAATTTTCATTTCAAACACGAATGCACGCACACAAACAAATCACAACGTATGCATGTAAAATTGAAGCAATTATTTAAACTCTGATTTTCGTGAGTGTGCGTATATTAAAAGTTGTATGTAAAATATTTGAATTTCAGTTAAAATATATTTTTAATAAGCAGGTTGGTTGGCCGGCCGGTTAGTTTGCTGTTTTGCCTACAATACAGGTGAACACCTCTCACTAACTCTTCTTCTTTAGTTGATTGCATTTAGTATGTCCGTCCGTCCGTCCGCCAAAGTGCGTTTAGCTCGCCTGTAGTTTTTGTTGTACAGTGTTACACTAATGACTTTACTGCTTTATATTTTTTTTAAAGTTTTTTGTTTTCATTTTCAAGTATGTTTAGTTTTATACTTAGAGGACTCTTCATGTGGGCCTCGTTGTTATACAAATTTGTACCTGTTGAGTTGCGTACTTTATGTTCAAAAGTGTTTCTTTTTTGGTGAAAAAGCGCTATTCTACGAAAAAAATTCGGTTTCGTTGTATTAACATATGAATATTTTAGTCAGTAAAGGATTTTAGTTTAACCAAGAGCAAGAATTTTAGTGGATAAGCTATTTTTCATAAAGAAGATCTGCTCATCACATTTTATTATTAAATTATTCATACACATTCCGTGTACATTTAATTTAAAATAGATGAAAAAAATTACAGAATGAGGAAAAAGTATAAAAGTACAAAATATACTGGAAACTGCAAGCATCAAGCAGTTAGCGGACTGGTATTTGAGGTAAATGAATTTTGATGTTTTTTTTTACAGAGGAAGATTAAAAAATCCTCATAAGATCTAAAAATCTTATATGTAACAACAGAAAATCTCAATGGCAATTTGTATTAAAGTTGTTTAAGTTTGTATTATTCGCTTGTGTTGATGTGTGGAACACTAAACAATTTTGATCCTAGACCCACCTTTATGTGTACTGATCAACTTATCACCACTTTCTAAGTCGATATAACAATGTCCGTCAGACTAGCTGGTTGGTTGTCTGGCCTTGTGCGCAAAGTACAGGTCGCAATTTTAAAATAATCTTATGAACTTTGGTACATACGTCTGAATTAACATAAGGACGAACCCTTGTGAAACTGCTGAGAATCAGTCAATTATTTCACTTGGACCCCATACAACTATCAAAAGTTTGTATGGAGTCTCTGCGGAATTATGGACCGGTTTTAACCATTTACAAAAGGCTTCATCCCTATGGTAATTTTGCCTTAAAATATCTCCAAAATATTGACTTCTATTTCATGCACAAGGTTATTATGACAGGAATCCAGCCAGTCAGCTTTACGAACGAAAATCGTGAAATCAGTTTAGAATTTGATTCTAAGACTACCCTACCCACATATCACAAAAAAAAGTTAAATATATTGTGTCTAGTCTAGTGAATACATCTTAATGAAACCATGACTCATCGTTATATTCATTATGCTAATAGATTTCAACGGGTTTGATAAATCAGACCAAGCCAATGCATTACATAAGACCACACATCACAATCAAACTCAAAAAAAAGAAGCATCATCAAACCCCAAGAACAAATCAATACAAACTCCAGTTAACAATACCGTTTAAACTGTGATAAATCGCTAGCAAGAAAAGAAGAGAAAAGAACTAAAGACCTAAATCAACAATTGGTTAAAAAAAGAGTCAGGAATCAATACAACTAAATTAACATAATGCAACTCATTGAAAATCCAGAAAAAGCGAAGTTATTTGAAACCAATCGATATGATATTGTACACCAGTAACTACAATAATGATAATTAAGAATTCAGCCAACTAAACAAGAAAAATCAAGTTAAAAAACAGAAACTAATAATTCTAGGAATAAATATCAAAAGATTTTGCAAGATCATGCCTACTTAAGAAGATTGAAAAAATAAATAATAAAAATAAAACACCACAACTACTTTGGAGTTTGTTAGAAAACACATGCAACAGTTCTTTTTTTTTCTAGTTAAAATTCGTTTTTTGTTACCAAACGCAAGAAATAACTTTAGATCATGATAAAAAGTAATAAAAAAATGAAAAAATAAGAATAAAAAATAAGTTACCAAAACCAATCCAGCAGATGTGCCTTTTTATATATTTTCAAAGTTTGCCGCTATACTGGAAAAAAAAGTGTAGAAGTTGGTTGTGTTTTTTTTAGTTTTGCTTATAGACCACAAATACTTAAGACCAAAAAGAATTGGAGGAATATAAAGAAAAGAAGATGACTTTCGCTTTTTACTAGCCACAAAATAACAGATACGAGTATGCAGAAGAAAATGCCACGAAATGTAATAAATATAGCCAGATTTTTTAATTTGGAACTGTACATTTTAAACAATTTCCCTCTAGACACATTTTTTTTCCTATAGAAAGAATCTGATACATTTAAAAAAAATCTGTTAGCTTTTTTAAACAAATACGTCTTCTGCAGGACGGAAGCATTTTTTTACTGCTAGAATTTTTTGTGTAAGCAAATGCTCAAAAACAGAAAATATCTCAAGCCTAGATTGCACGGAATGTGAAAATCCACATGCGTATGTGATTCTGACGAAATTTTGACTTCATTATAAAGTCACAATGGCCATTGTTTGTTGTGTGGTGACGTCAAAATTACGTCAGAACCACATGCGCATGTGAATTTCCACATTCCATGTACCATAGGCTTTAGATTACTTTGTTTAGGCTACTTATTTTTCTTTTTATTATTTTTAAGAAAAAGTACTAGAATATTTTTGTCTTATAAAAAAAAAATTAACTTACAATTACCGAGTTTCTTTATTACCAGAGAACGTAGATATTTTCTCCTATACAAAATTTACAAAATTTATTTTGTATCTACCGACAGTTAGAATATTTTAGGAGTAGGATCTATCTATATGAATCGATAAAACCAAAATTGCATTTTAAGCCAATTTGGACCAATTTTTACCTCAATATCTACACTTGATATGGTTTTGGTATATGAATTTCCAGAGTGGTCTTTATATGGGACCTATTTTAAATTGTGGACCGATTTTCACGAAATTTTACAGTGTAATTATTTGTTTTATAAAACTATGACAGTCCAAATTTAACAACAATAGTTATTAGTACTAACGTGTTTTCCGTTAGTGGGCCTGGTATCGGGGGTGTGGTAAATTATAGAGCGATCTTCACGAAATTGGGCGGAGTGATTTCTGCTCTAATTTAACTGTCCCCGACCAAATTCTGTTACAGTAGTATTACTTTTAACGTTTTCAGACGCTCTAAAGTGTTTTCCAAAAGTGGGCTATGCATATGTTAAATTATGGACCGATCTTTACCAAATTCGGTGAAGTCTTATATAGACTGTAAGATAAAACTGTAACAGACCAAATGTGGGTCCAAGAGCTTTAGACTTTATTTTATTTTGTACTAAACTGATAAGGCTTTCTACAGAAACGATTTTTCCAAAATTTAGTAGTAGGATTTCTAGTCATTTAAAACGTATTTGAGAAAAATCTCTTGAATTTTGCCACCATTTATGTTAGTTTTATAACCAAATGAATAATTATACCCACAGCACAATAGTGGGGTGGGAATTATGCATTTGTGCTGATGTGTGTCACCTTAAAGTATACCGATCGACTTAGAATCACTTTCTGATTCGAACTAACAATGTCCGTCCGGCTGGCAGGCTGGCTGTCCATGTAACCTTGTGCGCAAAGTACAGGTCGCAATTTTGGAGATCATTTGATAAAATTTGGGACATAGGTTCCTAGTGGCACAAGGCCCAAGGCTGTTGCAAATGGGCTGAAACACGAGGGAAGATTGGGGGAAATTTCTGCCTCTCACAAACAATCAAACCGATTTTAATGAAATTTAAATCTCAGATAGAAACGCTATGCAGTTTTTCAAAAATAGGACCACAACCGATTTTAATGAAGTTTATTAACATAGATAAATAAATATTAATATGGACACACAAGCATGATGTGTTTTTAAATACTGTGGTATGATATCTCCATACCTGGATTTCAATTCCAAACTGCTTAGGATAACCAAAAGCAATTTGACACTAATATTGTTCTTTTCTTCTGATTTGTTCGCAAGCTGTTTTGCCAGCTGTATTGATTTTTAAAAACCAGAATAAAGCTTTTAAAATAAGTTAAAAAAGGCCATAAGATTATAAATTAAGATTTTATTTAGTTTTAAATAGAAAATAAGGAACCCTATTGATAAAATTCATGAAAGTTATTAAAATGAATGACACTTCAAGTTGCTTTTTATTATAATCTGGTAGATAAATTTATGGCATCCGCCAGAGCTACCAGTAACATAAACCATTCGATCAATCCAATTTTTAACTAATTTTTCCAATAAATCTGGCCGTATGGCATCAATGGTGGCTTAAATATTGGCTTCAAGTGCTTAAATAGTTACCGGTTTGTCGGCATAAACCATTGACTTAACATAGCCCCATAAAAAGTAACATAGTGGCGTTAAATCGGACGAACGAGGAGGCCAGTGAACAGGACATTGTTCTGGAAATGAAATTGTCAGCAAAAAGATTGTGCAATAAATCGACTGTTTAGCGCGTTTTCAATGTTAAAGGGTTTGAAATTTTTAATCTGTACTGAACATGTCATTGGAGTACTACAGTACTTTTGCAATGGCAATAGAACGGAATGAAGTACAATTGTTCTTTCCTTATCTTCTGAATTATTCCTCCACTGAGCTTCAATCATCGTTATTTATGAGAGAATACATTTGGTTTTATAAAATTAAGTGTGTTGTCAACGGATACAAAATCAATTTTACCAGTTTCCATATTGGCTGGATATCTTTGACGCAATTGTTTAATTAGTCAAATTATAAAAATTTTTTTCTGCCAAATATTTATTTATTTATTAAAATTATATAATACAATTAATGCGATCAAGTTTGAGTAGCAAGGCCTTCAACTCGGGTGTTTAATTATAGTATTTATGGTAAGAAATTGTTATAGCCCTTTAAAGGTTATTTTGCAATTTCGAAGCTCTAAAACAAAAATTTAGAGGCTAAAACACAAATAAAGGGGCTTAATTTAGCCTTACAAAGGCTAAAATCGCAACACTGTTCGCAAGTGAGCGTCTTTTAAATAGACGGAAGAGTGGCTAAATCGGCTTAGAATAATTCAAGGACCTAGAATATATTTATATACTTTATGGGGGTTTTGACAGAATGACAAACTTAGTAGCCATCTTTCACCACTAGTGGTCACAAAGCATACAGAGATGAAAAAAGTGACGTATGAAAAATGACTAAATAATTTGCGAGGGCAGCTTTTGAAAAAGATAAAGAAAACGTTTTTTGGTAGTGAAATGGCAATGTGTAAAAACAGGCCGCTACTATCAACACAAATTGCGTAATCAAAACAAAAAATGCAAAAAGGACAGCAAAAAGCGCATTAGTTTTTCAGGTGGCATTGAAAGCACAGCTGTGCTACTTTTTTTCTTATTTAGAGAGAAATGTCAAAAGTTTCTTGTTGTAGTATCGACACCACCGTTTACATGAATTCGCCTTGAGGACAGCTTTCGAAGAAAAAACAGTAAAAATACAATATTTTCTGTCTCGTGACGCTTCTGTGTGCTCTGTGCTTGTGGTGGAGGGTATAAAATGTACTGAACGCTTGGACCTTTTGTTTTCATATTGAACAACTTTTTTTCTTCCTATTTAAAAATAGAGCAATAACAAGGAAGTTTGGGTACAAGGACTAACGCTACCTGAAGCTGGGTACTTTTCCCATAGGACCAAAATCTGAGATGGTTAATTCTAAAGCTTGGGATATTTTTCAATGAAAATAGTACTTAAACAAATTTTGGCAAACTTCTTTAGTTTTAATAAATTTTTAGGATATGGGCATTTCAATTTTGACGTATCGTGATATTTGTACCACAAAATGTTGAAAAATTAAATGAAGAAGTGAAATTTGTAAAAAATTGCTTTTATACATGCAAATTAATAAAGTAGTACTATATACATTAAAAAAAAATTACTACAATGTACGCTAAGGTTTTGCAGATATACGCAAAAATATGCGCTGGCGTGACGTTAAAAAAACGGAAGTGGATTTTGACTTGCATTACAAAACTGAATAAGACTGTAAATTGAGCAATGCGTTTTGTATAAAACTTTTTTTAGTAAGCTTTGGAATTATATAGATTTATTTTTCAAGCTATCAAATTTAAAAAACTTTGCTCGTTTAAAGGTACATAAGGGCATTTCCAGCGAAAAGTTTACTTTTTTTAATATAACACCAGAATACAAATAAGGTGTTTTAGGACCATATTGTTCAATCGTTATCCCTTTTGTTACTTTCACAGAAAAAATAGAAAATCGACTTTAATTAAACAATTCGTTCAGACAATTAAATGTTTAACTAATTTTGCCCCTGCAAAGGAATTGATCATATCAAATAACGGATTTGTATTTTCGAGTCATGGGACATAAATTTAGTCAATTAAAAAATTAATTGCATAAACTAAAAAATACACCACATATACCACATTTTGATTAAAAAAATTAATTGAATAATTAATGCACACCAATTAATTATTTAATTGCATAATTTTTTGCAAACATTTTTTCTCTGTAATGTAGAGCAAGTGGCACTTTACACCAAAATATAAAAAAGTAAACTATACATATACAATTTTTTGAGAAACAATTTAAAACACTTTTGGTGCTACGTTACAAAAAGTACAATTTTCGCTGGAACTGCCCATATGCGGGGGTTTTTTTTTAGTAAAATTGTTAAAAAAAAATTTTCCTGAGGCCAAAGAATTAAAAAAAAAAAAAAAAAATTAATTAATAAAATCTGGTACCTTTTTTTTTTTACAAAAAAAGTACTACAATCTGTCGTTTAACAAAAACTTTATTCCACAAAATATTCTTTCGGAAACTTGTGGCAACATCTAACAGTCACCCAAACAACATTTCGCTTATTTCTGTGTCTGTTTTTTTGTTGTTGTTGTTGTTTCTGGTGAATTCTAATCTAAACACAATTGTCTTTCTGCAGACACAACCCGCACAAAATTGATTTTAATGAAAAACGAATAATTTAGAAATTTTATGTTTTTAAATTCTGTCCATTCTTAAAATAAGAACTCTTTTTCCCGTTCCTTGCAACTCTCCTTAAGCTTTGTTAAACAAAAGGAATTTCGATTTAAGTTCAAGGATTTTTCTTCTTCATTGTTTTGTATCGAATTTGGCTTTTTTTTTTGCAAGATGTTAAAATTTTTTGTTTTTGCGTTATTTTTTATAACGATATATACGATACTTTTTAAATTTTTACTTTTTTTCTCGAATGTTGTTCAAAATAAATCGTACGTGTCGGCGTAATTTGATATTTTACTTTGAAAAGTTTAACAGTTTATTTTTTTTTATATTGCGTATTCTTATTATTCGACCCTTAAGTTAAAATAGTTTTTGGAGCTTAATTTTTTTTTTGATTTTTATATAAAATTTTGTCAAAATATTTTTTATATTAAAAAAAAAGCTTAGTTTTTTCTCCTTATGCTGCCAGTTTAGTTAGTTATTGATTTGGCTTCTGCTAAAAATGTTCTTATTCATAATGATGTTAGCGACGATGATAATGAAGTATGAGACACTTAATATAACACGATCCTTTCTTTTTGTTTTTTTTAAACAGGCTACTGTTATTTTTACTTGGATTTATAGTGTTTTTTCATTATGTTAACTTTGATTTTTATTAATTGGTTTTGAGTTTCAAGTTTTTTTTTTATAAATTTTTTTAAGGTTACTTGATCTTTTACTTTAGAATCTCTCTTTGTAGTTTTCTATTGAACCGGAAGCATTACACACTTGGTAAAGTGTGTTTATTTGAATGGAGATTTTTATGTTTATTTTTATAGACATTTAGCTGTAAAAAAATTAATTTAGACATAAATACAACCAAAATATTTTTCGGCTTCTTGGGACTTTTCTAAAAGCAAAGTAAATAATAGAATGGGCCTGTGTTTGTGTTAGAACTTAAAGTATTAAAACCGTGAACCATTTCTACAGAAAAAAGGGGCCGATTTGAGGAGATTTCTTTTTACAGAAAATGAAGTAATTTATTTTTTAATTTTGTCTTTCCTTTTTACCCACTTACAACTACAATTCGGAATAAAGTCAACCAATTGTTAGATATCATTTTCAAGTAAGACTTGAATGTTTGTAATTTTTATTCGTTTTACAATTTTATTTGTATTTATCTTTAGTTTTTCCAAGGATTTGTAAAAAAGTTTCCTGATGATCCGACCTAAGCAACCAGTAAAATGCGCATAGGAACTAGCTTTTCGCTTAACAATAAATTTCACTGTATTTATCAAAAATACAAATTATTAATTTAGCAGCTCATAGATAAATCTCAATATTGAAAATGTGACAAAATAGAAAATTTCGTTTATAGAAAAATTAATGAAATTTGTGTTTTTTTTTGGAGGGAAATAACTTTACTTTTTTTTTAAGCCTGAGAGAACTTATGAAAGGGTTAACTGCCAAATAAACTGTCATTCTTTGCTTCATTTTTGCCATTTATTATTAGTATACTCTGGCCAATCATCATGAATAGATGCACGCTAATTAGCTAAATTAAGTAATCGTTTGACGAAAATATTTGTTGTGATCAGGGCTATGGATTCGAAGTCGGACTTGAAGAGTCGGAGTTGATGTTTTTGTGCCGGAGTCGGAGTCGTCGTACCCACAAAAACTCGCGACTCCGACTCCGAAGTTTTTCGGCATAAAAAATTAAAAAAAAATTTCCAAAATAAAAATTATCTTCTTAAAACACATTTAAAATTTAAATAAATGGGTTATGAATACTGCTCTTATGTGCTGTTTCCAAATGACAGGCGATGGACTGAGTGCTTTTCATATACAGGGGTATGCTGGAAATCGCAAACGTAAAATTATAAGAATTAGGTTTAAAGTTTATTAAAAACGACTTCCAAATTCTTGCGTTTTGCGTTTGCGATTTCCAACACACCCCTGATAAATTTTGCTACGTAATCAATCGCCTGTCATTTGGAAACAGCACATTAATGTTTGCGTACGGTAATTGCTTCTCAAAAACTCTAATTTTTAGAAGGCCGTACGGTAATGAAAAAATAAAAGTTAACATCACTGAGTCTCATATACATTTAGCATCAAGATTATAGTAGGAGTTGGAGTCGCACTTAAAAAATTTCAGCATTTGGAGTCGGAGTCGGAGTCGGAGTTAGTACTTTTTTCGGACGACTCCACATCCCTGGTTGTGATATTTGCTTCAAACTGTGTGAAACAAAAAAATATTTTGTTTAATGTTCAAAATAGGATCAAATATTTGACAATTTTTGTTTGTTTGTTAAAACAGTTGGAAAATAGTGTCAAATAAAATAAATTATATCATATTAGTTATCAAAATTTTTCTTGGGATTCAAAAAATTAATTAACAAGGTTTCGCTTAAATGTGCTAAATTCCCATTTCATACTTTTGAAAACTGAAATTTATTGTTAATGGGAAAAGCTATTCCTATGCACATTTCACTGGTTGATTAGGCCAGATCGTGAGGAAAGCTCATCCAAAGATTTTAGAAAAACTAAATTTATTTACAAATAAAACAAAGTTTATCCCATCAACAATAGTATGAAATGGGAATTTAGCACATTTAAATGAAACCTTGTAAATTTAATTATGTTTGCAATGCGTTCAGACTAAAACAAATATTTGCATCAAATAATTATCTAATGAAAGTGATCAAGTTAATAGTGGTTAATAAATTCGATCTCCAGGGGACTCCATTTGGGAGCCATACAGTACAATTTGCAGTTTGCAAATTCATTATTGCTAAATAAGGTCAAATCAATTGATAAATTAACTTAAGTCATTAGATTTGCGCAAAAAAAAACCAGAATTTTTTCATTGGATTGCATTTCCGACCAGTTTTTTAAATAACAAATAAGTGTACTACTTAAATAAGTGTTAAATATTTAAAACTGATGTAAATAGCCATTCCCGAAAACACGAATTTATATTCAATTGACTACTGGGTTACATTCTGCTTTTTTGTGCATTAACTATTTAACTATTCCACTTTTAGTTCAAAACTTTTCCATTCAGACATCTCCCAGTAACACAAAAACCCATTAAAGTTAATAATAAAATTAAACATTTATTTTACGTTGTGCCATAAAACTAGTTAAACAACCAACATCAATATTATTGCCACACAAATTCCTCGAGGCTGGTGGAAATTTCGAATATGTTCGAAAAACTTAAAAGAGACAAATGCAAACGCAAAGTATGCAAAACTAAAGCCGAACATTAAATAAGTTCAAGTTCAAAGTTACGACCAAATAAAATGAAATGAAACGACACACTCACACAAAGATTATAATAAAAATGTGATGAAAAAAATAAAAACATTAAAAACTTACGAATACAAGACCAACGACAAACATCTGGTCCCAGAGGATTTTCAACTTAAGACGACAGTTAATGTCTCTCTGTGAGTCTGTAGCAAATGTGTGTGGTTTGTTTTAAGTTTTTCCTTATTGTTTTTGTTATTTTCTTAAGACGAAAATTAATGAAACAACATGGTACATGGACAACGGCTTGTAACCAAACATCCGACCATTCCCAAGCTCAATTCCTTTGAAGCCAAAGCAGAGGCGGGAGGCCAATAAAACCAAGGCAATCAACACATGACGGAGACAAGTTAAGGAGTTGGCAAAAGTAAACCACTGCGCATTTTAATATAATTGCATTAAGAAGGATTGTAAGCTGAGTTTCTTTTTTTTAGTGGAAGTTGTTATTGCAGGAATTTTATGTTATAGTGGAGAAAGTGGCTGGTTTGTTCAGTTAGTCCAATGGTTTGTAGAACAGCACCAATATTTTTATTAACTTTTTATTAAAAACAATGGGAACTAGTTAATTTAGACGTGTAAAACAACGTCACGTAAGTGCCGCCAATTCTTATCTTCGCATAGTTGTGATCATTGTTTTTCATGACTTTGTTTTCGATTTCCAAAACTTTTCTTAGATATTTTTTTTAGTTCGAGTATGTTTTGTGGTGTATTCGTGTTGAATAAATGAAAGAGTCGATTTTTAATATGTGGTTTGTTAGTGCCTTTTGTGTTTTATTTCACGATATGTACACTCAACAGAAAAATCAATCCATCGGTACTCAAATCAATCCGAAGCGGTATTAATAGTGCGTTGAGTACGGATTTTCTTGAATCCAGTTCAGAAAGAAAGTACGGATATTCAATCGCGAAATACTTTACTTATCCATGTTCAATACCGAATTCGTACTTAAAATAATCCAAAAATAAAATTTATTTAAGTACAGCTAAGATTGAATCAATCTCAAAATGCGCTTGATTCGAGTACTATAAAGTTGATTCAATCCCGAATTCGTACTTTAATAAACCAAAAGTTGAATAATTAGGAGAATACTATTATGATTGATTACGTTTTACACCTTACAGAATTTTTATTATAAAACAAGGGCATAATTTCCGATATGGTTTTAACTTAAAAAACTTATATGTATACAATAAAATATAATCTAAATTAAATTAAAAGCAAGAGTTCTCAATTTTAATTTTTAAACATGAAAATAATGTGTTTTCGCCTTGTTCTGTTGTTTTTGTAGTTTCTATACACAACAAGCAAATCGTTTTTTCGCTACTTGTGTGGTGTTGTTGTAGACTACTACAACTTTTACTTTGATAAGTTAATTGAGATTAAAAAGCTCACTTTGTAATTTTATACTCAGAGTGGCACCACCAACGAAAAGTTAAATTTTTTTTACTTGACAAGGTTTCGTTTAAATGTGCTAAATTCCAATTTCATACTATTGATAAACTGAAATTTATTGTTGATGGGATAAGCTATGCGCATTTCACTGGTTGCTTAGGCCAGATCGGCAGGAAAGCTCATCCAAAGATTTTAGAAAAACTAAAGATATTATACAAATAAAACTGTTAAGCGAATAAGAATTATAAGCAACCGTTTTACCTGTAACAATATCAAAGCTTAAACAAAAACAAAAACAATAAACAGTGAGTTTATCTTTTCTTACAGTCCCGACTACAAAAACAAATGACTTCATTTTATTTTTTACTTTGTTTCAGAATTTCATTCAGGATTGTTCTCTTGCTCGGGCCTTTGAACATTTTCAATCAGAGCCCGGTATTTAATGCCCTTCACATAAGCCCCAACTTGTTCGTCGTTTTTGAAAAATATTGTCCAGTGATCTTATCTGAACTTCTAAAGTGGTGCATTTGATGTTCAACAAATATTCCTGGATTTTAGGTGCCCCATATTCAGCAATTTCGTTCTTCACATGATTTAAGAGGTGCAAATGGGAATCATCGTTCATTATAAAGATAATTCTGAAAAAACCAAAAATGTTTCCATATATTATTTTATAATGTTACTTTAGTGCCACCCTGTATTAGCCAAACAATTTTTTGTAAGGCACCTCAAATTCTCTAAAACCCTGTTAACCCATTTTTTTGTTCCATCTTGGTAGAGTATTCAGCTGGTAACAGAATTGTCATTAATTCATGGTGGTAAGTTAAATTGTGATGTGATAAACCGCCTTCTATAAATTGCTTTGGTGGCTTAAACAGGCAAAAAAACTTAACTAAAAAGAAATTATAAAAAACATCCACAGCTTGCCTTCGTGCTCCTTGAGTGCTGGTAATGTAATCAAGGGACCTGCCCGCTGGCAGACTAGTTCGTTGCTTGAATAGTTTCTTGATTTGAGTGGATGCAACAAAAAAAAAAAAAAAAACAGCAAAATGATGCTTTTGAGAATTTAATTTACGAGTTCGTAAGCTTAAGAATTTATCTGAATATAAAAATGACATAGACAGCCATTAAGACAGAAACACTAACAAACTCACACAATAAGACAGAACCAATGAAAAAAATTCTTTAAATGTCTGATAAATTATGATCCACACTTTACTCTGTAAAGAAGGAAGTTAAAATTATCATTTTCAGTTACAAGCACAATTTAAAAATTTACAATACTATTTTAAGTTGATTGAGTTTTAACTTTGCAGCCTCTTACGATGAGTTTCTCATGAGGCGATCGTTAAACCTGTCACAAGATGACCATAAAAAATGACAAAACATAAAGATGTTTGGTTGATCTGAATGGTAGATTTATGAAAAAAATCTCGAATTATTTTTTTTAATGTTTATTAAACACTTTAATAAATTTACATACTTATTAACATAACTAAGAAATAGAAGAGAATAACAAAATTTAAAAAAAAAACAATTTTTTCAGATATCAAACCATCTGGTAAGCGTATTTATTTGACTCTTTAATCTTGTATTTGGGTGGAGCTACATTTAGCGATATCTAGATAGGAGAGGTAGAAAGGCTGGTGCGAAGTAAATCTTTACGCTCTTACTCGTGGACCATTGTGACACCTTAGGCAATAAAAGAAGAAGAAACTTAAGAAAATAAAAGGTGGAAGATAGTATTGTACTAGAAATTAAAACAGTCCTACCAAAGAAATAGTCCTACATATACCAAGTTCCCAGCTGCCCATTGTACCGCCAGATCATGCCCATTACTAATCGGCACGAACTCACAACCCGAGAAATTCTCTCAATCCGCTTATGAACCTACTACTACCCAGTCATCTCAGCCTGCTGTTTTGTAGCCTTAGACAGTGGCACAGCATGTGCTTAACTGTCTCTATCTCCTCTGTGACTTCGCACTATCCACATAAATCCGACGCGTCAGATCCCATTTGGCGATATTAAGGTAAGCAGAATTTTGAGAAATATAAAATTACTTTACATTTAATTTACAAACAACTACGAGTGTGATTAATTGCTGGGTCGAGTTTAAATATCTTAAAAAAAATTGAGTTGATCAAACTCGTTCCTTTTGTGAAATCGTTTCGACCGATCCGAAAGATAAGCGAAACTAGGTCGTTTCATTCGTTTCAAAATTTCAAAATTTTTGTTTTTTAAAAATTCATAAAAAATTGGAAAATGCTATGCTTCTATTTTTTTGAAAAACGTATAAAAAACAAACAAAACAAGCCATAAATGATTAAAATCTGTTTGCAACTTTTGATTTTATTCACAAAAGACGAAAAATGTTAATTTAAGAATTTCATACAACGCAATATTTGTATGGGAGCCCCCCTAAGGGGTGGAGATAAAGGGAAAGTATGATTTAAGAAAATGCTAAGAACAAAAAACTAATGGAGGTCAGACATACATTTGATCCCCCCTAGGAGTGACTCATAGGCAGTTGTGGAACCTTTTCTTCAATATATATGAAGAATATAACTTGCATGGAGCATTTCATAGGACTTTTTTAATTATTAAATTCTTTGTTCAACATTATGTATATATGAAGAATATGCCAATGCAGAAAATTTATTTTCAATGACATTTTGACGCAAAATTTTTTAAATGCGGGTTTTGTGCCATTCACATGAACAAAAATTACGAATTTATGCTATTCCAACAAAATATGCATGCTTTCTTACCACATTTTAGAAAACCCAGTTACCTATTAACAAATCCTTAGAATTAAGAAATGTAGTCAAAAATGCTTACATCTTTGAATTTTATTGTGCTTACAAATTCACACAAATCGGTCTTTTATTGTGCGGTCAAAACCGTACTAATCGGTCTTGTAAAAAACTTAAGTAACATATTCTATTGTTATACCTTTGTTTTTTTTTACAAAACATGGTCATGAAGGTCTCGACATGTACTTTGAATAAAAAAATTACAGCATAAATAAGAGTTCCTCAACCCCTTCATTGTCATATGGAAAGTGCATGCGAAAGTGAAGAGTGCAGTTTAAAGCATAGAAAACTACATTTAAAACAAAAACAAATTGTAGAATATTGTTTTTGTTTTACATATAATTTTCTATGCGTATCGTTCGAAATCGTTGAACAGGCTGTAAATGTACGACCGACCTCAATTAGTTTTTTGTCCTTAACATTTTATCGAGACACCCTTGCCCTTTATCAATACTTTTTAGGGGGGCTCCCATAGAAATATTGCGTTTTATGAAATTCTTAAATTAATTAAAATTTTTCGACTTTTGTGAATAAAATCAAAAGTTGGTAACAGATTTTAATCATTTATGGCTTGTTTTGTTTGCAGCTTCGTTTTAATATGTCTGCAAAAAATGAGAAGCCTAGCTGCATATTTCAATGATTTATGAATTTAAAAAAAACAACAATTTTGAAATTTTGATAAAAAAAATTAATTTAAAAAAAAAAAAAAAAAAAAAAAAAATGTTTCAAAAACGACTGCTCATATAAATATTTTTTTTAGTAATTTCAATAAACTAAGCCGTTTTTGAGTTACTCAAATTTATGTTGTGCAACCACCTCCATTTTTGAAATAACGGTATATCTCGAAAACCAGTGACAATCTAAAAAAACGGCGAGCATCTGTTTTACTTTTAACATATAAAAGCTTAAACAAAAACAACAACAATAGACAGTTAGTTAATCTTTTCTTACATTCCCCACCACAATTAATTGGAATTCACCCAACATAAATTGTAGTTGCAAGTAGGTTAAGAAAAAACAAAAACAACTTGCTTTATTGTTTTCGCAAGAAAATCAAAAAATAAAACACTTGGCCGGTTCAGTTTTTTTCAGGCCGTGCACTTCATTTGTTTTAAAAGATTCATACAAACCGTAAAATATTTGGAAAAACGTGAAAATTGTTTGAATTTGATTTATACATTTTGAATTTTTTGAAGGTGAAAATTTTCACGGTGCGATACATAAAACATAGGCCTTAACTTTGTAGAACGCAACGCAACGTCAAAAATAACAATGCCAACAATATTTTGTTGTTGCATCCCACAGAAATTCTTTTTACGTTTTAGAATTATCAACGCAGGATATGCTGCGTTTGAAATTTAAAAATGCAATATGATTTTCTGTAGAAAGCAACAACAAAATTATAAAATATTTTTGATTTTGTTTTCAATGTAATTTTTGGCGTTGCGTTTTAAACATTTAGGGCCATAATTTTTTAATGAGTTAATGGCCTGTTTGTCGAAAACGAATGAAGACTTCTTTCGCTTAACTAACATGTAAAACAAAAACAATATTTTACAATTTCTTTTTGTTTTAAATGTAATTTAAGCGAACAAAATCTTCGTTCGTTATCGACGAGCTGGACCTAAGAGGCATAACCTTGGAAATATGGAGAAAGGGGCACCTAAATTAATATTTTAGCAAAAATAATTAAAATTAAAAATTTAATTTAATTGGCAAATTGCTATTTGCGCAGAAAACACGTAAGCGACAAATTTGACTGCAGTTACACCAATACCCCAATACCCAACGCTTAAACAGAAAAAGGGGATTTCCCGTTAAAGTCTAATGCAAATATTTATGTATGTATGCGAAAGTTGTATGCCGGTTGGTTGAACGTCGTATGTAGTTTGCTGAAGTGAAAATCTAAATATTTTGCAACAACGAGTCCAAAAAAGTAAACAAACTTAGAACAGAAACTGGTCAGTTTGAATCTTTCTAAATCGGGGGAAAATGCTGTTGATATTGGAAGAAGCCTTGGACTATCCCCTTTTAGATTAAAATAATTTTGTTGTTCCAGAGGCGCTGATAACATTAAAAAAATTGGTTGGAATCGCAACGTCATTGCAATTTAAACAGGTTACAAAAATGGAAAGTCATTTTTTGCAAAAAATCTTCTTAGCATTTAGGTTGTAAATTAAATTCAGCGAACAATACAATACCCTTAAGTAAAAAGGTTATTCAAAAGAAATCTTTAACTTTATTCGAATATCTAAAAGAAAATTATCCGTTATCAAGTCAAAATTTATTTTTTCAGCTAAAATTATGAAGATAGGAATCAATTAAATGAAAATCAATACAAATGTATAAATTATCGTGCTTCGGTTTGCGTCGCGTTTCTCCGGTCCCAATTAGCGACGGTGTGCTTAAAATTAACAAAGTTTTTCAAAAGATTTGTCTAGTTATCTGAAAAAAGAGTTGTTGTCGCTACGTGGCTGAAGGCGACGAATTTTATTTATTAATCTCAGAATTTAAATCACCTCTTATCGCCTGATAAAATAACAAAATTATGTTTTTGTCACGATCAGTTTTATTGTTGATAACTGGATTTCAATATCCACATACCCAATAAATAATGGAACTTAATGATGTATTAAGTTTCCCCAAAATATTCAAGTTTCATTCCAAATATTCAAATGATTCACCCAGTTCATTCATTCATTTAACCACTTGCTTTCTTAATTATTTATTTAAATATTTTTTATAAAAGACATTTGATATTTTGGTTAAAATTTATAATAAATCCTGTTTCAGACACAAAAAACACCGACAAATTTATAAACGTGGGCGTCGGTTAATTCTATTATTTTTTGCAAATTGTTAGTTGTGTGTTTTTTTTTTGTTATTTAAAATTATTTGTATTTTATTTCTATAAAATATTCATATTGATTATATTGATGATATTTTTCAATATTTCGTTTGACTTTATTAGAGGAGATAACTTTGCTTTTCAATATTCTAAAGATCGAAATATGAATAGAAATACAGTAGTTTTGGAAATTATCAGCATAAACACAGTGGTTTGCATAACAATAACTGGCGTATTATCAAATGAAATAAACTGAACTGAGCCAAAGACAATGAAAGAGTTAATAAAATATTTATATTTTTTATATTTCGAATTAACAAAACTTGTAAGTTGTTAATGATATAGAAATGACAAACTAACCAAACAGCGACTAAGTGACTATTCATCCATTCTTTGATTATGGACCAAAGTGTCAGCATTTAGGTGCGGGTATTTATTTCTCCTTAAGCGGGCCATTAATATTTTGTTTGGCATTTGAAGAATTATGATGTGATTTGTTTTAATAGGGAACGAAAAGATGAAGTTATTTGACAAAGAAAATCACACAATCATTTTTATAATTGGTCTTTGTTTTGACAGTAACATTGAGGAGTGTCGTCTATATTATTTGATTTTTTTTATTTAATAATAACAATAAAAAACACAAACACGTATATCAGTGACCCTAAAAGTATTTCCATGTTTCTTTTAAAACTGTTTAGTATTTCTTTACGCCGAATTTAGTTACAAATTAATAATATTTAAAGTAAACATGTGTCGTTTTATAAGTGAGCAGGGCAAGTTTTTGAAGTTTTTTTTTTTAATAGACCCTTGCAAAGATTTTTATTTCAAAAATGCCTGTTTTTGCAATATCCTCCTCAATTTCTTAAGGGGGGGGGGGGGAAGTTTATATATGCGACCTTCTCTGAGACAAGGGCCCTAGTGTGTCAAAAAACGGCTTTGGTCTTAAAAGTGGATTCTATAGAATGATCATACGGGATTTCCCGGGATCCCGCACATTTGTCGGGAAAAAAAATCCCAACTTTACTGCTGATATTATTGTAAATAAGTTGTGTCATGAAATAGATCTTAGCCGTTAGGCAAAAAGATCGTAAGTCAAAAAAGCGCATTTGAGTTTTTAATTGGCTTTGATTAAATTTGTGCTCTCTTTTGCTTGGTTTAAATCACTTCAGTCTAGCAAAACCGCCTCTAATCGTTATCATCTGCTTTTAGGGCAAAAAGTCTATGAAATACGCCGGATAAATGTTTTTGAATTTAACACAAAACTACAGTTTCTGACTTAAGACATTTTTGCCAAACGCCAAAGAGATGTCAATTCATATACGATACGAAGGGGAGTGTTAAATGTTTAATGCTTTAAAATTTAGAAAGAAGAAGAGTTAAAATGTGCAGAATTTTTAATTTTTTTAAAGACACAGATTTATTTTATAAAAACGAAAAAAAGTTGTTGTCACTTGCTTCAACAAATTCAATGATTTTATATGCAGAGCAGCTGCATTAATAAAGAAATCAATTGAAAATGGATAATCATTCAAAAAAGCAAATTTCGATCTACCAAAGGGTTAAAATACAATTTGGTTTAAAGATTGATGTTTGACTATTGACGTTAGCAGTCGTCGATGGCGGCGAGTGTAAGACGGCAAATCCCTCTGAGGAGATCGAGTGGTAGCGATCGAAACATGTCAGGGTAACCAGCCGCCTGGGTTCGAATCTCAGGTCCGTCAAGAATCAATGATTATCAATAACAATTTTAATTAATTTTTATGTTGTTAAATTCCATTCTGCATAAAAATTATTTAATAAAAATTAAATATGATGAACTTAAGCCAAAATTTGGATTAAAAACCATAAATAGTTCAACAAAATTATACGATTCAGTGATTAGATTTTTTTAAAAAAAGAACTACAAATTTTGAAGGAAGTGCTAAGAAAACTGAAAGTGTCTAGGGATTATATACTGATCCTTTCGACTATAAAGGCAAACATCTGCGAAAAGGAAACGTGTTTTCTCTTGCTAAAAATTAGAAATATATTTTCACACGATTCTGTAAATGCTCATTTTGAACTAAAATCCAATTTTAAAAAATATTTTGTAATAATTTGTTTAAATAATTTAACTTTTATGGTTTTATATTAATGCTGTTGACTTTGAATTAATTCTGTGGCAATAAGTGCTTAAGTCTATTTGTTTAGTTTTATAGGAGAACAATTTAAAACTTTAAAGGTTTCTTTTGAAAATTTACTCCGGATTTAATATAATCATCAGTTCTCTGCGGTTATAGTTTTTTTAAGTTGTATTCCTGAACACTCCTAATGCTACAGATCTGAAATTTTTTTTATTTCTAATTTTATTGGGCATTGAGAAAAGATAACCAAAAAGTCATTTTGCTATAACTTCCTTAAAAATCCTACAAAATAATAGACATTTTGCCCATGTGTACTTTTGAACATGAAGATCTTAAGGTGTATTAGAGCACTTTTCCTTTTTGCCACAGAAATAAAAAAGTTGAATGCATTTATAAACTTACTTAGTTTATCTCATGAAATTTAATTTGTTCAAATACATTTATTTTGCATCGATTTGTATTGAGCGGGAATTCCGGGGGTCCCGGGAAATTGAAAAATAAATCCAAATTTAAATTTTCAATAAAAAAATTTTTGATTCTTGGTTGTGTTGAACGGGTTAGGATTTAGCATTAAGAAACAATTTAATTTGTACATAAGTCTACTTTTGGTCCATAATATTATATATTTCTTCTTCGATTTATCCTTTTATGTTGCGATGACGTTTCACGAATTTGCATCCAGCAGTATTTACCCATCATGGTCTGCTCCCAATGTTACTGATAATGCTTTTCCATTAATTCAAGACCTCGATGAAATCTTTTACCTTATTATTCATAATGAAACAAGTCTAAAAAGTGTTAAAGAAAACGCATTTCAATGACATATGTGCTCCTGTAATAACAGGAAACCCATTTCTACTTCAAATAATACTGATTTTTTTATTTTTTTGTTATACACCTATGGAATAAACGTCTTCCATAATATTTGGAATAAGGTGACTATCGTTCTGGCTTCTGTTGTATGCTAAAAACCCACTTAATATTTTCTGAAAAGAGTTCCATATCTTGAAGCGATTGCGATACTAAAATTCACGTGTCTCTGTGTCTGACATCCTCTTTCTTCCAAACATGAAGCGAGTAATTTCGAGCTCTCTTTTGACAAGTTTAAATGACTGTTTCCAGGATTGTGTAAAATTTTTTTATGAAAATCACTCAGTTTTTTGAGTACCTCTCATATACATTTTACTACACAATCAATTGCTTGTGACCTGGAAACAACACATAAGTACAAATGTAAATCATTAAGTGCGGTTTTACTCATAGTTTAATATACGTTTAACCTACAGAATTGAAACTCAGATTTAAATCTTCATTCTTTATTATCTGATGTTATATCCGGATAAATAACATAGTAATTTTTCCATTTTGGTCATGCAGATATAGCAATCAGTCATATTATCAATTGAGTTCCTCCATTCAACTGACTCACCAAATAACAAATACTCCACCATGCCCTTACCAAATTTAGATAGTTTTACAAAACACGCAGAATAAAAAACGTCTCAAGTCCATGGCTTATTGGCTTATTGATATATGAAAATAAAATTGATTAAATTTACAGAAAGAAAAACACTCGGGATAAATCAAGTTTTTATGATTACTTTAAGTACGATTCGTACTCAAAAATTCAAGTACGAATAAGACTAAAACGTACTCAAAACAATCCTAAATGGGATTACTATCGAAAATCAATCCCGGAGTTTCATGAAATAAGTATAAAATTCTTAAAAAAGTAAAAAAAAGATTAAACTTTTCGTTTCGATTTTCTATACACATTGAAAAAGATCTGGCCACACTCATGTGTACTACGAAGGGCTAAAAAGTAAATTTGAGCTCCTGCTTCTCATTTAGTTTATATTTTTGGTTAAACATGTACATAAGATTTCTAAAGTAAAAACCATATCGAGCATGATGTTGGTGTTTTATCATTCTGTAAGGTGTAATACGGGCAAGTAAATCAATCGGCGGCATGAAATAACACCCCAAAATATAACTTCCCAAAAAAAATTAAATAATTCCGCAAACGTTTGTACAGAGCACAACAACAACGATTTTTGGGGGGTTATTTCTTTTTGTTTGGGGAGTTATTTCATTTTCTTAATTGGGTGATTATTTCATAATTCACCAAAAACACAATATGTATTAAAGACCCAATAGATTTTTTTGTGGATTATTTCATTTTTAAATTTATTATGAAAACGTTTTTCGGCCTATGCAGAAAAGCTTTAAGTAGCGAAGCCGGTATTTGTTATACCATCGAGGAGGAAATCTTTGCGACCGGCCGAAGGCCGGCTATGCGTTGAAGATTTAGTTAGCGAAGCCCGTGTATGTTATACCGTAGAGGAGAAAAACCTTGCGTCCGGCCGAAGGCCGGCTATGCAGATGAGCTTTAGTTATCGAAGCCGATGATTCATCTGCATTACTGTCGAACCGGGGAACCGGTGTTTGCCTGCTTGGAGTATCTATCTGGGATAGAACTAAAATCGCTCCTTCTCTTCACTAGGAAGACGAGGTGGTTGGACTTTGCAGTGACGCCATCTGAGTAACTGCTCTAAGGAATGGGCATTGGCGCAGGGTATCACAAAGGGACAAATAAAGGACCCAAGTGAGCTGTCCTTTGATGGCTGCCCAGGGAACCTAACCTAGCCATTACTGTCGAAACAAATCAAAATATAAGGTATCCTTTTATACAAAAAGCACATCTAAGTTGTTTTTTGCATATTTGCTAACATATTTTGTTTGCCTGAATATATTTAAATATTTTGCGCATATAAAAACTTGCCCTATTAATTAGTGGTATTATTTTGCAAAACTAATTTTATAAAAAACAAATATTTAAAGCTACTAATTACGTATAATAATGGAGCGTTAATTGAAATAGGCTTAAAAACATCTATTGTTTCTGATTTATTGTTGGCTGTAATAAATATTGATGTTGACACGTGTGGGGTTTAAATGGAATTAAAATTTTCTAATATTTCGTCTTCGTATTTGTAAATGTCTTAAGATAGGCTGTGTCAAATCTTAAATAATAATTAAGTTTTTACTGTTTTATGGAGATTTTTTCATTCATTTATACTTCCACTAGTGTTTGTGGAAGAGGTGTATATTAAATTTGATGTTCTGTATAGAAAGTTGTTCTCCGTTGAAGACACGCTTATATACTTAATGACCTAAGAGAAAAACATAATTACAGAATAAATTTCACCAATTTTTAATTTAATTTAGTTTTTTTTTGTGATGAAAAATTATGTTATAAAATTTTCTTATGATCGGCCAATATATTACAACTGCCAGCATATAAAGCAGATTTTCGAAAATCCCGAAAACCGTAACGAATAAAAATAATGGCAAGAAATTTGGCACACATTAGTTTCCAATGACTAAAAATGTTTATTCCATATTGTAGAAAGATTGATAAGTTATGAGCATTGATCACCACTCTCGAAAAATTAAA
Source organism: Pollenia labialis (assembly GCA_949318255.1). NCBI lineage: Eukaryota > Metazoa > Arthropoda > Insecta > Diptera > Polleniidae > Pollenia > Pollenia labialis. Next base: position 114,554,366 of record OX439141.1, read on the forward strand.
ATTTTGGAGAAAAGTGCCAAAAAATTGGCACAGCCGAACATAGAATTCTGGTTTGTTTATCATGTTTATCAGCCATGTTCTGAAAATGGAAATCTATTGAAATTTAAAGTGATGGAGATTTCTAGTTCAATAATTTTAAAAATTACGGTAGTACCGGAGGCGGAATCGAAGTACCCACAGGCACTCGCGACTCCAACTCCCTAATTTTTCGGCATAAAACATTAAAAAAAAATTTCTTATGTTTTCCAAAATAAAAATTAAAAATTTTGAAGTCAGAAAATAAGGAAGTTACATATGCAAACAACTATATTTACATCGATCGATTGGAAATTTTTACAGAATCATTTTCTTGCTATATTTATCAATTTAAAAGGTATTAAAAAAAGTTTAAAGTCAAATAAGGACCAGTCTCATAAACATACATTTAGCAATAAGGTTAGAGTTGTAGTCGGAGTCGGGGTCGGACTTAAAAAATTTCAGCGTTAAGAGTCGGAGTTAGAACTTTATTTTTTGACGACTCCACAGCCCTATTTCTGATAAAGACAAGCTGTACTAATAGCATGAAGTATATATAAGGAAATAGTTTAATGAACTTTAAACACTAGATAATTTATAGAGTTTTTTCGGTTTTAGTTACACTCGAATACGATTTTCAGCACATAGTTAAATGGCACATATTTAAATGATCACGATTTCATACTGACGGAAATGACTAGATGAAAAGCTTTCTAAAAACGAAATAAAAAATTATATCTACAGAGATGTGCTTTCAAATCACTTTTTGCAAAAAATATTATAAAGGGTGGTTAGATTTTTAGGGCCGATGTTGATTTTGAAAAAGCACAAATTATTTGGGAAATTATTGTCATTTCTTTTTATTATGATAATATTGGTATGGTTCAATTATGTATGGAACAAAATATCGGCCAAACGGCGGCCGCGACGTCGGCGGCACACCTCCATTCGATGGTTCAAATTTTCGATGACGCTAATTCAAAACTGTGGTTCTATACCGGTAATGTGCCGAATTATCTCAATATTTAGCTTTTGAATTATTGCTGGCTTATCGAAGTAGACCTTTTCTTTTAAATAACACCAAAGAAAGAATTCCAACGGCGTCAAATCACATGATCTTGGCGGCCAATTGACATCGCCACCACAAGAGCTGACACGGCCATTGAATTTGTCGCGCAAAAGAGCCATTGCTTCATTAGCTGTGTGGCAAGTGGCACCGTCCTGTTGGAAACACATATCGTCCAAATCCATTTCTTCCAATTCGGGCCATAAAAAGTTCGTAACTGCCTGACCGGCCTCATTTTGGAAAAAATACAGCCCGATGATGCTGCCTGGCCATAAATGGCACCAAACAGTCACTCTTTGTGGGTGCATTGGTTTTTCGACAATCATTCTTGGATTATCCCATTTTAATAATAAGCCTGAATAAATTTAACGCGTTGCTTGAATGTGTATCTTTCCACTGTTCAAATTGAGTTAGTCTGAAATTCAGAAATGTCAAATGAAATGAACAAAAAAGCTGAAGGCTTAGGTGTGGTTTACATTCAACATTGTTTTACATTAAAGTTATCGCTGAAATGATTACTTTTAGCACTAGACACCACAAAAAGTTTGACAAATGTCCAACATTCTGCCAAATATTAAAATTTTTTATTATTTATACAAACATGCTTCAAATGTTCGCCTAAAAACAGCAAAAAATTATTTGAATAAACGTATAATTTTAACATGTTTGCTAATCAATTTGTTTGGTTTATTTCAGCTTTAACATAATAGCACGGTTCCGCCAGATATGCGTTCATATTATTGCAATGGTTACACGGGAAAATTGCATACATTATATTTTTAAAAATTGTGTAAATTCTATTAAAAAAAATGCCAAATAAATTTTTGGAAAATGCCAAAGAAAAGGCTAAAGTACATAACAAGCGTTAGTGTGCGCGCGCTCTGTAGACTTCTGTCAAAAAAAGTTAAACTGGTGTATTTTAATAGAATAAGCAAAATGGAAAATATTTTGACGCGTTAGCGCCAGAAAGTTGGTTAACTTTGAATTTTTTAACGCGTTGTGTATTTTTGACAAGTAATCAGCTGACAATAAAAAAAATTAACAAATTTGCGAATCCTGAAAGAAAAAATTATTGAAGAGCTTCAAAAACATACAATTTTTATATAAAAAGAATAAATTCAATAAAATAAATAAAACTTGATATACTTTCGAATCCGTTTTCAATGCACAAATAAGTAAACAAATAAAAAAACAACTGACAGGAACGGCTTTTGTAACGCGTGTTGTGTAACTTGCAATTTTTCATGCACAAAAGTTTTTAAACGCACGACAAACGTCGACGAATGAATTCGTGTTATGTATATTCTACCTTAACTGCTAAATCGGAAATTTGGCAGCTAAATCCACAACAAAAAAATAAATCACGCTGCTTATTACTAACAAAAGCAGTTAAGAGGTCTCCCAGGCGCATTGCAAATTCCTTTCAAATTTACACGGCGAATCATTGGCGACCAACAAGTATGACAAAAACAAGATTACGCATTGCGCATGTTTACAAAATTCAAGTGTTTATGACGACACATCAGTATTTTATGCACATGTTGGTTTGCTTGTGTTTCTATATTTTAGCAATACTTAGACGCTAGTATGACGTACATGCGCAGTAACATTTCATTTTTAAAAGCTGAATGCGCTATCTTGGTTTCTTTGTACAATGGGTGACCAAGGCCTTGCATTCTAGAATCTACACTAAAGGCTTCTAGACGGCCTTAAAAAAACAAGTCAGAATTAAGCTTTATATCAGCCAAATTGTTGTTGCTAACATTGTGAAGTGAATCAATTAATAACTGTTGATTTTGAGATTTAAACATTTTGAAAAGATTATCGTACACATTTTCACATACCTTCTTAAGTCGTACGATTTGTCAAAAAATCGCGTGTGCTAATAAAGTAGGATAGTGTGGCTTAAAAATGAATTAAGGACGGATTTTTTTGACAAGTCAGGCCGACTTGCAAATGTTTATGAAAATTGTCAAAAATCATAGTTTCTATACGATCCGAGTAGCATTTAAGTTAGCATCCTTTTGTGGGATAGTGTGGCATTGACAACAGATTTTGAATTCATTTTTTTATTTCGAATAGAATTCCATCAGATTTTCATTTCATTCAAATGGCTGCCTCGGCTGCCCATGCATTAGCCTACAAGATCGGTCCAATTTTGAAGCACATTATCGATTGTGTGCAGCCGTATTTCACCAATGGCCTCACGAATATTGTCCTTTAAAGCGTCAACTGTCTCTGGATTGTCGGCGTAACACTTAACTTTGACGGCACCCCACAAATAAAAGTCCAATGGTGTCAAATCGCAGCTCCTTTAAAGCGTCAACTGTCTCTGGATTGTCGGCGTAACACTTAACTTTGACGGCACCCCACAAATAATAGTCCAATGGTGTCAAATCGCAGCTCCGAGGTGGCCAAACGACATCAGCTCTGCGGCTGATAATGCGATCTTCAAACACAAGGGCGCAAAACATCGAGTGTAGCTCGGCTGCGTTGCCAATATCCTCCTCTCTTCAATTTTTGTGAACAAAAATTCGTTTATCATGGCCCGATAACGATCGCCATTGACTGTAACGGCCACTCCTTGTCCATTTTCGAGGAAAATGGCCCAATTATGACTCTGGACCAATATCCGCACCAAACAGTGACTCGTTTTGGGTCCAACGGCTTTTCAATGTATGCGTGCGGTATTTCTGTGCCCCAAATGCGACAATATTGCCTGTTTACATATCCGCCAAGATCTAAGTGAGCTTCATCTGAAAAGATGCTTTTTTTTGGCAAAATCGGCATCTTCTGTAAGTCGATCGCAGGCCCACTAAGCGAAGCGAAAACTCATATTTCCCAGCGTTGTTCAAGCGTATACACAACGATATTCGTTCAGCGGAAGGATAAAACTAATTATCTGTCAAATCAGACATGAGCTAAGTGTTACCATTCACGAAATAAGCACGTTTTGAAAAAAACGTTACATGGTGGACCCGTTATAAGAACAGTAAATTTTAATAATTGGAATATTTAAAAAAAAAGATATTTTATAAAAAAAACATTTCAAAAGCAGAGTGGAATGGGTATGAGTTTATTGCATTTGTAGACCTTCTTAAAGGCCTAAATAGTGGAAGTACTTGCAATTTTTCCCCTGCTTGTCTTTTGTACTAAATCATAGCATTACAAAAAATTTCAGAAAACAAAGTCAGAAATGAAAGAAATACTGGAAGCTAATATTTTCCAGAATTTGCATAAAATTATAAAATTCAACATTCCTGTTGTATGGTTACACTGTACTCGAAATTGACACTTTTTTTCGAAATAACGGTATATCTCGAAAACAAGAGCTAACCTAAAATAACGGTTAGCACCATTGGATTCAACTAGTGCTATAAAAACTTTTTAAATTATGTTAAAAACTAAATGTTGTTTTGATATTTGTAAGAATAACAAGATCAGCTCCCTAATTCGGGCAAACTTGGGCATGATTTTCTCCAGACGAAAAATTAGTTTCCTTCATTTTTAATAGTTAGATAAACTGGCAGTTATTACTTTTTAATATATAAAAAAAAATATTCAGTTTAGGTTGAAAACTTTGGTAAGAAATTCCCGAAATTTTCCGTCTAAAATTCTGAGGGACTTGAAAAATATTTTTTTTAAGACACGCCTTGGATTTTTCCCCAAATCTTGAATCTTAAACTATTTTATTGTCAATTTTAAAACCTAGAAGTACTAAAAATGTTTTGCTTATGAATATCCAAATAAATTTCTAAATATTGAAATGGAAGTATCAGTATTTTTGTATACCCTTCACGACAGGTGTATAGAACTTATATAATTTATTCATTACATTTGAAATTTATTCAATATTGATTTAAGACCTTATGAAATATACATATATATTCTGGGCCTTTATGAGAAGGGAAGTTGATTGAACGGGGTATGTCTTTTCGTCTATCCGTGATTATGTTGAAATAAGGTTTTCAACGAACTCCGATATGAAGGTACCCATGTTGTTGCAGAATTATATCAAATATAGTCTGAAATTGTTTGTAATTAAAATTTATCCATACCGGTCCACAACTGGCTGAGATATGAGTAAAAACCCCCTCATATTTTTACCCATAAAGATTGGGTCCAGAAGCATTCAGAACTTTAACATGTTTTATAAATTAGCTGATTTCCCATGCTATTCGTAAACTAGTTGTACAAGTAGATATCATGGGACTTATCCCTTTCATGCCATTGCATTTTCAATATACTTCGGTTTGAAAAAAATTTATTTCCCACGAAAAAAAAATAACATTTATATTAAAAAAGTTGCAAGATTTAGCACAGCTAATTTCCCATTTAAGAATTCCATAACTCAATTATACTACATTTTCTGTCTTACGTTACATTCACACCTGACAATCTCCCCCAACAAACGAATGCCACTAAACATCTGAATAATGTTTACCCTCTTTTTTTAACTTAAGCTAATGATCATAAATTATTAAAATTATTGTATAAAGAATTTAAGTACGAAATACAATCGGTTAAGAAGAAGAAATTACACGTTGTTAACGTAATAACTTACAGCATCAGCTTCCCTTCCAAAAATAAAGAAAAACATCTCATCACATCAAACAAGAATCAAAAGGAAATCAATAAAAATGTTCATGATGATTATTGCCCACGCACCCATGAATTGCGTTCCTCCATCCGTCCGTCTATCCAACTGTCTTTTTGCGTTTTTCTCTGTCTATTTAACTTTCATTGGGGGCTGTCCGTCCGTCTGTCTTTCTTTATGTTTGCTCTATAAAGTAATCAAAAATACCCCAGGTGTACAAAAACTGTATGTAGATGCAGTACATTTAGCATCAGGCAATCAAGAAAAAGGATACTGACACAAACAGACACCACTCAGTGGTGAGTGAGTGGCCAGCAAATAAAACAGACGCCGCCGCCACCATCGCCACCAACATCACGCAGAGTTTTGTGGGGACAGACTATAAGTAACAAAGAAGAACATAGAAGATGAAGATGAGTAGGAACAGAGACCCCTCTCAAGTCAATAACTCTACATTTATTACTGAATGGCAAAATATAAGAACCAGCATCCATTTTACTAAAGGTATGTTCACGACTAACAAATATATAACGAAAAAAAATCCGAAAAAAGCGTGACCACTAATTTAAAAAAACTTTAGTCAATTTTTATTGATTTATCTTAATTTGTTAAAAATAATTAAATAATGTAATTTAGACACTGTTGAGACATTTTTAATATGGAAAACGTTTTGCAAAAGCAACAATTTTTTTTTAATAAAACTAGTGGTAACGTCATTTATTTGGTAAGTGTGGACATAGCTTAAGATACATGAAAAAGTGGGCAAAAATAAGCAAATGATGCAAGTTGTGGGATGAAAAAAACGAGGTTTGAAAAGTCGTAAAATACAAATATATCCCTGTGTTTAAGAAAGACGATTTGGTAGGGAGATTAAAAGAAGCGTCAAGAAAACAATGCACAATGGGGGTAGATATACATAGTGGACAAACAAAAACGAAGGTATGTTCTATAACTTTATTTTTTAAATGAAAAAGAGAATAGAAAAGAGAATACGGAATTGTACGGCGAACTAAAATAATTGAGTTGAGTGACGAAGCTCATTTTAAGTTTAATGGTATCGTCAAAAAATAAAATGGCCGAATATGAATGACGGAAATTGCAGGTTTTTTATTAGCGAAAATTATAGTCTCTTAAGTGTGCTTAAAGACTGCATCTTTCAACTCCCCCATATGTCAAAGCAGCCAAAATACACAGCAAAAGCACCTAGGAAAATCCGCCAGCAGGCCAAACTTCAGTAAAAAGTTGACTTTTTTATATTTCCCAAACCGCGATATTGACAATAACCACTACCACCCTGTTATTAACTCAGGAAGTCCACTAACAACCACACCAAAATTCCAAAATTTTCGATTACGATTTTAACATTTTTTTGTAAATTACTTCAGATTTTGCATTTTATTAGTCTATTTTAACTTACAGTATGGTATATGTATATGTCGTTAAGCTGAAGAAATATTTTTCATTTCGAAATAAAAAAGTAAGACCACTTTTTAAAAAAACAAATTTTTTTGCGTAAAGATGTTTTAAAGAAAAGCTTTCAAAAGTTGGTAAAACGCTTAAATTTTAGTTTTTTGGTGTTTAATAACAATTGGGGGATTCACAAGGTAGTCATAAATTCTTAAAATAATAACAAGACTGCTGTGGGCTACCGCTTATAATTAAGATTTCTACTGTACAGTTATGACGAATCAAAAATTACAGCATTAAAATTTTTATTTTGTTTGAAACACAACAACATTTATTTTAAACAATTGTAAAATATTATTTAGGACATTATGACGATATGACTTTATAGCACACCTTGTGAATCCCACTTTTTTATATTTCTTGAATTTTGATTTGTTTTATATTTTGCAGCATTCATTTTGATTAAATAAAAAAATGTCTGTCTAATTTGGGTTTCCTGCAAAAAAAAATTTACGGTTGACGTTACATTAATAGTTGCTCTTTTTGGTACATTTTTTAGATAAAAACGCTATATTTTATGAGATTGGCAACGCCATTGAACTGACGTTGAGCATATGCTCTGTGCAAGAACTTGCACTGACTTTGCGAAGCACTAATGGCACATTTAAAAAAATAAGCGCACAACTATGCGCTACGCAATAAGACATACAGAAATGCAGTAAAGTAAGTGAAAGAATTCTCAACAACTTTTATAAAAAAAATAAAATTTCAAGTGCCCCAAGGCATTCCCTTACTACGAAGCAGGTTTGTAAGGGAGAATAATGAAAAATAACTGTATCAAAACATTTAGTGTGTAAAGCTAATCGTTACATCCAACAATTTTTATATGCGCTGAATAATGCGCTTTATTTGTTAGAAATGTATTGCTTCAAAGTGGGAACTCGCCATATACAATTCATGTCTCCCGTAAGCGCAATGGTAAACGAAACTTTTATGTTTCTCCCTTACAAACCTGCTTCGTTGGAAGCTCGATTTCTTATTACGTGGGTAGTGCGATGTGCAAGAGTCAGTGCGAAAGTAATTTTTTTCATATTTGTTGTTATGTTATAAAAAAAAACATCGCATTCTTGCAAGACTAAAAATGGTGACGTGAATTACTGTATTAATTTTTGGTAGTACTTATTAAAAACTCGTCGCGGAAATAGTTTTTTTTTTTAATAAATAAAACGCTTTACGCATGAAAATCTTTTTTCATACAAATGTATGTTTAACACAATAAAATCCGTGTGTTAACCGTCTAGTCCCATTGTGCGACGGTTTACTTGCACCCAAAAAATAAATTTGCAAACGAGGTAAAAACAAGTGAAAATTTACGCGAATTTTGAGGTAAGTTAAGTGCATCACCATCATCGAATTTATCATTGAGGTCTTCGTTGCGTCGTCATCAATGGTGGTGCTGTTTTTGCCACGGGTGACGATGAAGATGATGATGACGGCGACTACGTTGAAGTGGTTGATATTTACGTTAATCCATATGAAGAAGATGATATTTCTGCCACAAAAAAGCAATAATGTAGAGGATTTCAAGCTTCTGGTGGTTATGCATGTATATGCATTTGTTGTTGTTGTTGTGTGGTTACTATGGCTGTCGTGAGCCCAGTTGTATTATACAAGTTACACACAACTCTCCACATATACTTGCAATATTGAAATGACGTGAATGCCACCAACTGTGGAAATTGTGCGTATGAACGTACATATTTTTGTTATAATTCATTTTATTTTTTTTTTTTATATATTTTATGCAAATCCTTTGCACGAATTTTGTTGGTTTGTAAAAATATTTTTAGTTTTTATTTCTTTGTGGCTGTTTCTGTAGTCGCAAAACATGTTAAAGACACGACTGGCTGAATGACTGACTGTAAGTATGATTGTATGTAAGAGCAAAATGTGTCTTGTTGTGTGTTTAGTTTTGTTGGCGGTGTTGGCGTCAATGGCATAAGCCATTATAATTGTGGTAACACCAACGATTGCCAGTTGCAGACAACATCAAGAGAATATTAAATACATGTACATTTATGTACGTATGTATATTTATGCATTACATGATAGGGAATTGATAAAAAGGTGACCAGCTACTTTATAAAATTGTTAAGAACTTAACAATAAAGCCAAAGTTGTTGCTTTAACACCTTGGTCTTTTAATCTCTTTTATAATGCGTCGTTTGTGGAAAAGTTTTAAGTTTCATAGCCGAAAGCATGACTTGCTGACTTGCTTTGTTGTCTCAGTACTGAATGTCAGTCGCACATTCTGCAGATTTATCAATCCAGGATTCCAGATAGAGGTATTCGTGCACGTGTTCAATAAGGTTGAATGAATGGTAAATCTTAGTATTAATACGCATCGTTTTTGAGGTATTTATCTGCAGTCCTACTTTGTCAGTGTTTGTCCCAATTTTGTTTAGGTTTTGCTGCAAAGTTTTGCAAAATCAAGGAGATGTCGTCTGCATAGTCTAGATCATGTAGTCCGTCGAGATATCTAAGTTTATACCGCCTTCATTTGGTATGGGTTTGCTCGTTACAAGATCAAGCGCCACACTTAACAGTAATGGAGATAGCACACATGCCTGCCTGGCGCCAATATTTTTCTCTTTAAAATCTTTTAATCCTTCAAGGAGTACCTGACATCGTGTGCCATCATAGTGATCAAGAGATTAAAGGGAGGATTTTGGGGGGTATAACCTTAAATTTAAGACCGTTCTATGTAGAAGATTGGTGGATTCAATCGAAAGCTATTTTTAAGTCCACGAAGATCAGGTATTATGGAGTTCTAAATTCGACGGATCGCTCAACTTCTATGCGCAAGCTCTTTATATGATCGTCCCAAGATCTGTTGCGACGAAAGCTTGTTTAGCTACAAATTATTTGTTAGACTCTTAGGTAATTTTAATCGAAAGTAAAATGCATTATAAATCGCTAATGAGTAGCAACAGGTTTTCTTTTTGGATTTGTGTGAATATATATAAATAAAACTTCGACTCAAGTTCAAAATCGGTAATTTTACAACATTGTCACTTCCTTAAGAATATACAGTATCATGCTGCCATGGAAAATGTTCATAAATTTCTTTGATTTAAATAAGAACTTTGGCTGCTCGAGGTGCTAGGTTCGAAGGACCCTCCGTTACAAGGAATAGTAATAATTTTCCTAATCGTTTGCCTAGTTTAAAAGCATTTTTTATTGGTCAGTTTGTCTTTTCTATATGGAACGTTATTGAAGTGAAAGTATTACACTGACTAAACAGAGTGCTTGATTCTTCACTCTGCTAGGTCAAAGGGATTTAACAAAGCAAAAGTCTCTGCAACTCTATTCAACCAAAAAGATAACAAATTCAAACGATTCTAAAGCAAAATCGCAAATAATTTTATGACTGTAGAAATGTTGAAGCTTCATCCTTACGATACTGTTTATACTCCTGGCTAAATTAATGTGTCAAGGGCCAATTTATATAAAACTAATCAACACACACTTATGGTAAATTCACATTAAACAATTAACAATTTTTGCCAATAACAACTCTCTTAAAACCAAGAGATATTGGTCACCCTGTTGAATACGCAAAACAAAGCAAGTGAATGTTGAAACAAAGTGTAAACTTTAAACTTTTGTACCATGCAAATGAAATTTGCAAAGCGTTAAGATTTTCAGTTTCAGCTAAAATCGCAAACGACATCATCGGAATATTTACACGAGTTGTTTGTGGAACTTAAGAATCAAGTTGGCGTAGGCTGTATTAGCATGATGATGATATTGGTTGGTTGGTTGGAAATGTACGTGAAATATGGTCGCATGGTTGTTATGGACCAGATGTGTTTGTACACAAACTTGCTGCTGTTGTCGTAGTTGTTGTTGTTGATATTCTGGCATGCATGCTTAAGTGGCACGACAACTGGCACTTATACCCTGAGAAGTAGATGATGATGGAGAAGAGCAAAAAAAAAAAATCAGTTTGTATAACGATGCTCCTGATGATGATGGGGATAATACCAATGTTGTTGTTTAGTGTCTCTTCTTTTTGTTGTTAATTTTTTGCAGATTATAGACTAGTGGCGCTGATGAAGATGATGTTGTTGATGATAGTAGTGATGGTGCTGGTGCTGGTTCTGGCGGCGTCGGTGGTGATGGTTATAGTGGTGGCAAATTCAGCTCTTATTCACACATGTATGTATGTATGTATGTATGTATATATGAATGTATCCATGCATGAGTGCATGCTAGCTTGCATGCATGTGCATATTGTTTGCATATGAAACGTGCTGTTAATGTTACATTGAATTTATATGCATGACGTTCGTCGTTTATTTGTTTTCCCAATACAGCAACCTAAAGTACCAATCGTTGCCAGCATACCAACCAGCCTGTATACCCAGTTGCTGTCGAGTTGCACTCAAACTCAAATATTCCAAGCACCGACTATGGTCATCACTACCGCTTAAAACAAATACAGCCTTCCCGCCTTCTAACATAAGCTGAAAAAAATAGTCAAAGATAATCAGACTTCTTAACGAAAGTAGTAAAATGTCTAAATAATTGAATGGCAATTGTGGTAGAAGTTTTGAAAGTTAGTTGAACTTCAAAACAACAAATGATTTAATCCCAACAACCAACCCAGCTCTTTTTGCGTTTGTGAAAATTGGCTTAACAATAGCACATATTGTATGGTCATTGTTGTTTTTCCACAATTGGAATCTGCTTTCGCTTTTAAAGTCCAACCACTCTTTTGAATGTGTGAACGGCCTGTAAAATAGAAGTAGTCTACACTCTGGTTATAACAATTCCAAATCTATTGTTAACACATCTCTGCCATAAAAAGCACCTCTAGTTTAGCAAACAAAGTTAAATAAAATGAAAACAAGAACGTTAACAACAACAACAACAATAGCAACAAAAAGACAATACCGACAAACCTTATTGTTACGAAAATATACTGCCAGCGATGCTGTTCCTTGGACAAAACGTGGTTGCATGCATCTGATAATGCACATTTGTGGTACACAACCAAACTAACTACCAACATGAGTAACTATGCCAACGACGAGAAGGAACGACTGCTACAAACTACTGCTTCTGCTGCTGAATGCACCTACACGTATTGGATTGTATACAAAACTACTACAAACATGTTTGCATACAAACAGACACACGCACGCACACACTTACTTAGTTAAAATATTGCTTGCAACATACTGTGTACTAGTTTGTTTAACCATTACGTGGCTGCCACATGTATTCTGATTGCATGAAGCTCTGAAGGATTTATTTAAATTTTCCAAATGCGTTGTTCATGTTTTCTGTCTTTTTTGCATTTTGGATTTGATCTGTTGTTTTTTTTTCATTTTTATTTATTTATCTTTTCTTAGTGCATGTACGACTAAAGCAATACACTCATACTAAATGTATTGATGATGTTGTCTAAAGACTTAGTTAGTAAGTGCCTGCTCCTCTAAATATGGGGGTGTATGTTTAGTGAGTCATTTCGGGTGTTACGCATAGCATAGCAAATGATCGGAAATCTGGTTTCTTTTTGAAATAAAGTGTTCATCTGAAGTTCATATAAAGTTTTGCTGCTTATTGCTTTAAAGGACTTAGAAAAGCTCTAAAAATTTAATTGTCAGACTTTTAACATTTCAAATAAAAAAATGTGGTTGGTTGTTTCTCTCATTAAACTACAAACCTTTTGTGTAGTTAATGTTGTTGTTGTAGTTTATAATTGTAACTACCCTGCAAATATTATTGGACCATCTGATCCAATTTGATTAAATGGACTTCTCCATGGACTGGTCCGATGAAATGCAAGCATAAACTATGTCATTGTTAAAAAGTGTTTGTAGTGAGACGACATGTGTTCGTTTTTTAACGACACGTTTTCGTTTTTAAACGAAGTTAAATATAATCCTCTTGTGTATACAATGGAGCAAGACAACTCCTTTGTAATCCAAAGCTGTGTTATATGGTCCTGCTGAGCTCAATTGATATGTTTGAGATATTCAAATCAAACTAACAAAAGCTTATCGAAGATCGTTTCTAATAAAAGAGATAAGATTAAGAGCTAAAATTTTGATAATAATTGCATAAGTTGGTCGTTGTCCGGACTTGTTTTAAATTACACTGTGTCACAAAGTTTTAACAAAGTCTTTACCAAATGAATTTGGCACCTTTTCTTTATTTAAACAAGTTGCAAAAAATCTACAAATTTTTCATGAAGTTTGAAATTTTGTCCACTGTAACTCTATCATTTCTTGGCTTATCTTCAGAAGCAATAAAAAGGTAATTTTAGTAATTTTACTACCCTTCTTTAAAAAGAAAGAAATACATAATCCGGTGAATATTTTTGAAGATATTTGCATTAAAGCCATTTTTTAAAACACAAATAATTGTTATTTTGGTATATCTCGACAATTGTTCTACTTTTGACAATTTCGACTTCATAGTTGGGTCAAAAACTGTCACTGAGCCTTTAAGAGCGTTCGTGTGGGTCACATCAGGGGGACGTTACAAAAATGGACCGAGCGTGAATTCCTTCACGCATGAACGCCCATTTCTGGATAAAGACAGTCCAAAAGATTTGTGACACTGTCCCGGTGCAGAGCAGGCAGGTTTCTGCTGCTTGAGAAAGCGAAACTTAGACTGTACTGTGGTTTTAGATACCACCAGTTTAAGCTGGGTAATACATCTACCTAAAATATGCATATTCTGTGAGATGGATGACGAGACGTCGGAACATCTGCTCTGCTGCTGTCTCGCCTTGGGGACTTCTAGGCGGAAATTTTTCGGGGGGCAAATAGTGGGTCCGACTGATATTTATGATCTTTCACCGGGCAGGGTAATGGGTTTTATACGCAGCCTAAATCTAACATGGTGAGACACAGGGCTGCACAAAAATCCTCTGGGTCGTGGTGATCATGGCCTTCATGTATTTACAAGACTTATCCCTATTTTTTACCTCTTATGCGCTTAGAATTTTATTTAAATAACAACAAAAAAATATTTATGTCCCGAATCATTCGGTCGAATACCTATAAAAAAATTTAAAACAACAAATTTTTCTTGAAAGAAATTAATAATTTACTTTTTTCCATAAAAAAAAATACAGGGAAAAAAACTTTATTAAGGTTGGCCTTAAAATTAATTTATCAAAAACAAACGGAGAGACGATAATTCGCGAATTAGCAAGACAATAGCGGTAATGGATAAGCCGCACATTATGAAAGCATACCAAGCACTACATTGGAATGGAACTCACAAGGTAGCCGGCGCTCAGGTCGTCCAGAAACACCTAGTACAGAACGGTGATGCAAGAAGTAAAATGCAAAATAAATTGTTTATTGAAATTACAATTTTGTGTCGTGAAAGAAGAGGTTCCAAGTTTCTTATAAAATCCTTATGTAGCCAAGTGAAACAAATAAAGGTAAACAAATCTGGTACCTAAAACAAAATTTCATCAAAAAATTTTTATCGAAAAAAAATTTCTAAACAAAAAGTTTTTTTACCTTAAAATATTTTTCAAAAAAATAAATTTAATCCTGAAATTTTTTCCAAAAATACTTTTGCAGCAGGAAATAATTTTTCCAATAAAAATTCTCCCCAACATATTTTTTAATGAAATATCACCAAAAACAATTACGTATTTGACTTATTACCCAAAAAAGATAACCAAAATCGTTTCCGTTCAAAATTTTCACCAAAATATATTTTTCCGAAAAAATAATTTCAGCCTGACATTTTATTTTAAATTTTGTACTAATAAAATTTCGCGCCCAGATTAATTTTTTTTAGGAAATGTCAATCAGAACAAAAAAAATATGATGTTTTTTTTTTAAAATTACCTTTATACCCAAAAAAGGAACCTACAATTCGTTTTAAACATAAAGTAAAAATCTTACTTCTTTAGCTCTAAATTTAGATTTGCATCACCATCATGTAACGCTTACTACACATCTTTTTTAACAATACAAAAATAGGTTTATATATACATATGTGCTTGTAAACCAACTGCAACTATCCAGACTTCTTCTTCTATCATCATCCTCCACACTCAACAACAATATTTTTTAAAGCCAAACTGATTGCGGTGAATTTAAAATTCAAGGTTCGATAAAGTGCATTAAAAAATGTGCATAAATATTTTGTGTTAATTTTTCCAGAAGTGTAAATTTTTCAAAAATGCATATTGGGTGGTCATACTTGTTTGTATAAATATCACAATTACGCATTTTTATTTACATACAAAAATTAAAATTCCAATATATTCGCAAAACTAGGATTTTATTTAGTGCGGTGTTCTTCACATCAATGACTTATGTTCAAGTGACTGATTGAGCGAGCACACGAATCAATGAGTGACACAGAAATCCACTTCCTCTTAAATAAATTGAGTGGAAATTGATGAAATCATCGGGACATTTATAAACTATTTACGTGTCTAGCATTGACAGTTTATTGTGTGGGGCCACTAACAACAATGTGACAGAGTCAGCAACTGTTGTTGAAATAAATATGTGGACGGAATACTCGTTGCTAGTGATTTATTTTAGAAGTTGTTAAAAGTTGACAGATTTGCTGGGTGGTAAATATTTTAGTGAGAAAGAAATAATAAATAATGTTGGAATTGAAGTTTCATAAGAATTTACATATGAGATGAAATAAAAAAGGGTTAATGGCATAGTTTCTTTAATACATCAACATACTTAATAATATTGCGATGTAATTAATAGTACTACTGAAGGCCAGCAGTCAATCCAATTGATTGCAATCTCGAAAAATATCTTTGTTTTGTGTATGCCAGCAAACCAAACGGACTATGTCGATTGTATGAATATATGGAGCGAAATTTAAATGGCTCTAGCGGTCACAATTGAGTGACGCGTTAAGATTATTGAAGCTTTTTACGAAAATACATTTCGTGCACTTCTTGCTTTTTTTTTTTGGTCAGTATAATCGACCAAATGTGTCGAAGTGCATGTTTACCCATTTCTTTCTGTGGAAAACATTGCTGTTGTTCGCGAATGAGGTTGGCCAAGCAGTTACCATGTATGGCTTTCGTCTTTATTTAAATTTAGCTATTATTGTATACAAATCTTTTAAGGGTTGTACCTGTTTGTCCTAAATCTTTTCAAAAAATTAACTTTAGAGCAGAAGTCTGCAAAACACCGCACATAAAGGCTAGTTTACACTATCTCACAAGTCTAGGAACTTTTTTTATTAATACCCAGGAATAAAAATATTATCCCGGAAAATTGATGGTCACATATTGTACACCACACATTTAAAGGAAGTTTGGCATACACTGAACGAATTTACTTCACAGATTCAATGGATTTTGACATTAATCCAATGAAAAATTGCACTAAAAGTCAACCTATGTAACCCTTCATTGAATTCATGAAGAATCTTACATTAGCCCAACGTTAATGAAATGTTTCATGAAATCGTTGAAAATTTTATATTATTTTAATGTCAGAAAATTTTATTAAGACTGTGACTACTTGTCATCACATTAATGAAACATTTCATTAACATAATGATAAAGAGTCAAACGTTTAAAGAAATTTTTTTATTGTTTTAATATAAATGTTTTATATCTACATATTTAAATTAAATTTTTAATTTGTTCAATGACATAAAAAATGATTAAATTTGGTAATTTTTATGACAGTCTTTTATTAGTTTAATGATTGTTATGGTAATATATTTATGTTTATGAAAGTTTTTATTGGATTAAAGAAATAAAATTAATGAAATTGATTCATAAGATTTATGAATCATAATACTTTCAGTGCAAGATCTCAGACCATTTAATCCAAGTACTCAGATGGAGAATAAACGATACACCATTTCGACATTTTTCATCTTTTGGGCCTTGCTAACAGAAGCAATTGACGTCAAATTAAACATGTATCTACCAAAATGTCTGGTTGAGAAATTAACATCACAATCTTATTTCAGATATCTGAATTATCATTTTATGTAACAATATACGAGGGTTGGTATTGATATATGAGCTTTGGCAAGAAACACCGAGTGCTTCACGTGCCATCTGACATTTAAAACATAAAGTTTAACTTTTTTAATTATAACCTGTTTTTAAGAGTTTTTCCGTTTAAATATAAGTTGTTGTGCTAACAAGGACTTATAAATTCCATAACTTTTGTCGGATTTGGCTGGCCTTTAAGGACCCTCATTAATGGATTTCAGTATTGTTTCATGATTCGTCACCTGTGTCGATATTTTACACAGCTTTTGGTACACTGCACCAATTGTATTTCCTGAGGAATTTTTTACACCAATTTACACGATCATATTTTTGAGCTTCTGACAAATTAAGTCGGATCCGATGCAATAGAGTCTTTTTGGCCGCATTATGTGCATGAAAAATCCCATTTATGTTCGTCAAAAAAATGTAGTCAACATATCGCGGAATGTCACATGATGATCTTGATTTATCAATGTTTTCTGGCACAACATCTGATTTTGGACGAATTTCACGACATTCGTTACTGAACTGAACGCGTTCACGATTAAATTCGTTGTTTCATCTTTTTAAAGTGCACAGGGTTGGGAATTCTTCACCAAAAGTCAACGTGAGATGCTTGATAGACCTTAGTCTTGATAATATACGTTCACTTATTAATTCCATTTTATCGCTGACAAAATGTTAAAGTTACTGTAAAAAAGACAAGTAGAGTTTTAATAAAATAATGTTCTATAAAAGGTCATTGCTAATAAAGTCAAACTTTTCACTGTAACCGGCAGATGCCACCTGTATTGCCGAGATTCGATAAATTAATTGCAATAAAATGCTGATACATCTCAATAAATTAATTGGTACTCTCGTATTAAGAAATTTTTCCAATATATTTGATGATTTGATAGAAAGTTTTTAAAGTCTAAACGCATTAAAGTAAACGACCAGCCAATTGTTTCCGATTCTCGAAGGGGTCATATACATATACACGTATTATAACCAAAAGGGTTAGTTTGACCAATTTTTTTTTTCAATCCATTGGAAATTGTACCCAAATTGCCATCCTTACACATGCTAACCAAATGAGAATTTTTCCCAAAAGAACATCCATTTTAGCAGGGCTGTGGAGTCAGAGTTGTAGACTCGTAGTTGTAACGACGGAGTTAAAATTCTTGTACCGGAGTCGCTGTCGAAGTACCAACAAAAACTTGTGACTGTGAGTCCATAATATTTAGACATAAAAAATTTAAAATTGTTTTCCAATATATAAATCATTTAAAAGATACTGCATGAAAAATAGAGAAGGAGTCGGAGTTGGAGTTGGATTTAAAAAATCACAGCGGAAGGTGTGGGAGTCGGAGTTAGAATTATTTTTTGACTACTCCACAGCCCAATTAATATAATAGCATCGATTTGGTTTTAATATAAAATGCATTTTTTTCATTTGCGTACAGGATTTTCTATACTTTCCAATCGAATTGGCTGAATTTACATAGATTGACTTCATATAATCAAAAGATATACTTAAATGTGGAAAGTTATTTTCCGTTTACCCTTGGTCAATTAGACGTTGTAAATTTAAATATTTCAGACATTTTTGTATAAAAGATGAGTTTTAAACTATTAAAAAGATAAAGCAAGTCAACTTTGATTGTATACGTTCTTTTAATCTGTTACTTGGCTTTAATACAACATCGTTTACTTATTTTATTTAAGTTATAAAAAATAACATAATCTTACTGAAAACTCCCATCAAGATACTCCCTGTAAACTAAAAAAGTATAAAATGCAGTCCTTTATATTAAAATTTATTTCCAAAAACCAACAACTACAATGTTTCAATTAATTCCTATTAAACAGAATTCCCGAAAAAGTAGCAACAATCTTTAAAAAAGAACACTCTTATCATGACAATGAAATCCTTAAAAAAAAATTAAAATAAATAAAAGGAAAACACCGATCCATATGTGACCATTTTCACAATAATATAAAACATGAAAAAAACCATGTGTTATTCGTGTCCTCCACTTAATTTTTCTTTTTTTTCACATTTGGCCAAGTAGCAAACTAAGCCACCTTAAACAACACCCTTTGCCCCAACAAAAAAAAAACGAAAACGAAAAATAAAACACAATAAACAAATGAAATTGAAGGCTGCTTACAATAGAGCCAAAGCCGCTTCAGCTAAAAAATTTTATAACGAACAAGGAAAAAAACGGAAACTTGTATCATCAATACAAATGAAAACAATATTGAAATCGAAAAAATAAGAAAACAATTCCCCAAAGCTTCTACAATGTCGCTGCAATTGAAAAATATAAAACGCATTATAAAAAAGGTAATGAAAAAAAAAACAAAAATTGGAAAAACGCTAAACGAAAGAAACACACAGTTGCTTAAATTTCGATTTAAACTCAAAAACGATATAAAACGCAACAATACCAACAACAAACCAAACTCTGAAATGAAAAGTAATCTCAATCCTTTTGTTTCAGTTTTATATGTTTCCATATGGAACACACAATACATGGAGACTGCCAAAAATAAAACCATCATGCGACACTTGGGGGCACATACAAATGAAACATTGTTTTGAAAAGATGGTTTACTTTGGAATCTCACAATGATGACTACACAATAGCTTTTCTCAATATAAGGCGCATGTTCATAGTCATATTGATGATTGTATATGTAAAGGTCCCTTGGACTAGCGGGCAAACGGATGTTGAATTAAAAGCTCGAACCATTTGGTACGAAAATTTCAGTTACAACAACAAATAATTAAAACATTGATCAATACACGAGACCGCTTTAGTTATTGGCTAAAAAGAAAAAACAAAACACAAGAAAGCAGTAACTATAATAAAATTCAATTGAAAACGAGGGTTGTGTCAGTGGAACTCTTGGGGGTTGTGGGGAAGTTGTTAAGAGAAATTAAAGAAAAATGAGTTTGTTATCTGAAAGTTAGCAATCGTCTGGCCCGCGCTGTCGAGCGACTACCTAAGCTAGCGACAACAAGTTACTTATTATCGTTCTTTAAAGCGGCCCACTTAAGAAAACGCGGCACACGTTTTCTAGTTGCCAGAAATTGTCATGCCCATACAATTTGTATGAAGCATCCCTAAATAGCGCGGCGTCAACGCTTTGCATTTGGAGAATCCGATTTTGACAGCTATGTTTTGGCTAATCTGACGGTTTTATCACCATTTCTTATTTCTTTTATATGGGTTTTATTAAACAAGAAAGTAAACACTACTGTTCGCGACCATACGATGACGCTTTTGTTTAGGTATGGCAAGCCAGCGTAAAAGCTAAGCGGAAGAAAACGTTCCGCTCTGGTTAAGATATGGCTGTAAGTAGCGCCTTGTCGGTCGACAGATTTTACATTTCTAACGTAATCCATTCATTTATTGTCAAATTACTGTATTGCCACATAAACAATTCCAAAAATAAAACTCTAGCCATAAAAATACAACTCTGTGCTACAATCAAATCATAATACAATACAAAGGAGCGAAAAATATAGAATAGAATTTTGGCGAAAAATATAAATGTTGTTGTTAAAAAAATAAAAAAAATTTTAAAAAAATATTTAGTGTTGGTGTGAAAAGAAAAATTTCCTTGAATATTTTAACCAAATGCTTCTGTCGACTACCACAACACGAGTGACTGATTTTGACATTTGTGGTAGACTTGCAATTTTATAGAATTTTGCTTTGAAATTGCATTTGTGTTGAGATTATAAAATTCTAGTCTTGCAATTTTTATATATTGATCTTGTATTTCCTCTTCTTATTTTTATATTTAATATATACAAATACCCCTACAGCCAACTTTAAGTTGTAAATTGTAAGAATTACAAAACAACACAGAATTGCAGAGTACATAAAATTGAGTTCCTCTCCCCTTTTCTTCACACCCGTCACAGCAATTAAATTAAGAATTGCTTCAAATTAAATTACAAGTCTGAACGATGACTTAGAGATCCGTAAATTTGTATGAAAACTGTTACGTTATCGTTCGCTTGCATTGTCGTGATGCAAATTGTTAGCGGGGCGAAAATTAGCTAATTGTCGTTGATAATGCGTACGAACATTAGGGATTGACATCGTAACCCAGGATGAAAGTTTCAAGGAAAGATTGATATTTTTTTACTAAGAATAATTTAGGGGCTCATTTTTTTAAACACTTCACTTCACTTGGAAAATATCGAGCCCTAATAGCAAAAATGATGTAACCAACAACATTTTAGATTTTTGTTTTTTGATAAAATTCGACAATTTTTGTTCATTTGCATCATCTCTACAAATCTCTTATCTCTGGGAAGTACCGTTACGAAACAAGAGCAAAAGCAATTTGAAACGAAACCCTAGACTTGAAGCAAAAATATTTAAAAAAAACCTTCTCCTGTAAAATTTTATTTTTGTTGGTTACATCATTTTTGCTATTAGCGCTCGATATGTTCATACAAATTTTTAAAAATTAAAATAATTTTATATGAAAATTTTTTCAACGCAAGTTGAAGGGATTTACAAAATAACCCCCTTAATTTAACCCTCTATAACTCAACATCTTAAATTTAAAAATTTTCAATTAATTCACATAGAGGTTGACATTTGAACAAATACGTTTTTTTTTTAATTTAAAAAAAATTTTTTTTAAAGGAGTAATTTCATTTGCGTGGGCAAGTGTTGCGGAGGTTTTCTATAAAAGTCGGCGTGTAAGGGTGGGCTAAATTCTCATCCTACATAGAGATTCGCTAACTTCTAGGCGAAAGTTTTTCGATAACGTAATGGAACTTGATTTATTTGCATTCGCTCTTATAAATCAACTAAACTAAAAGTTAGACATTGTTACGTCTAAATTCTCAACTAAAAAATATAAAATAGTACTTTTAACAAATTTTCTGGAGGCTGTAAAAAATAGATTCCCTTTTCGCTCAATGTAGCCCACAATACACAAACACAAAATTTCGTGTTTTACGAAAATAATTCAAACATATTAAAAGTACTAGAG
Organism: Pollenia labialis; assembly: GCA_949318255.1. Lineage (NCBI taxonomy): Eukaryota > Metazoa > Arthropoda > Insecta > Diptera > Polleniidae > Pollenia > Pollenia labialis. The sequence continues at coordinate 114,576,491 of OX439141.1, forward strand.
TAATGACTCATATCTGGACACTAACCTTACAGATTCTTACAAAAAAAAAAAAAAAACGAAGCAGCGATTATAAAAATATTTTTTATTATTAATTATTATTATTATTATGATTATGATTATGATTATGATTATTATTATTATTATTATTATTATTATTATTATTATTATTATTATTATTATTATTATTATTATTATTATTATTATTATTATTATTATTATTATTATTATTATTATTTTTATTATTATTATTATTATTATTATTATTATTATTATTATTATTATTATTATTATTATGATGATTATTATTATTATTATTATTATAAATAATTTTTTATTATAAAACATTTTCACTTTTTAAAATTTTTAAAATTATAATGATATAAAATTATAATCGCATAAACTTGGAAATCTATTGTTTTTCGCTGTATTCGAGACGTAATAACTTTTCTTATAAATCCTGATATTAAGTCTGAATGTTCTACCAATTACCTTTAAAAAAAATAAATTAAATCTTTGTGGTATCTTTTTTCAACTCTGAGATATCTAAACTTTAATTTTGACCGATCCGATTTTTCGCTATATTCCTGGTATTTATCATTTTATTTTGTTAAATTAGACTTAAATAACAAAATAAAGTTGTGCTTAATAATAATAAGGGAAACCAGAACGCGCTTAATGGGCATTAAATATGCAGAAAAAACTTAAATATATGCCCTGACAATTGTTAAAATTATGCCCCAAAAATTCAAAAATTGTTATTTTGATAACAAAATATTCAACAATTTAATAATATTTCCAAATAATAAAAACAATCCTAAAATTTTATCAGTAAATGCCGAACACCATAGTTTTTACAGACGAATTTTCGAAATGTTACCCTATTTGGAAACGATGGGCAGTCAAGGTCTCACAAAATAAAAGTTATGTTAAGAGGTTAAAATAAATATAAGAGTTATTTGTGCCGAATATTATCTAGATATTAACATCCATATGAGATCTTTTGTTCCTTAAAAGCTTTAAGGAATTGTCGCTAAATTGTTTATTGATGTTACATTTTAAAGGAAGACAAAGCAATTTATAGATGGAAGCTTTGGGCAAATGTGAAATGAGAAATTATAGACCGATTTTCACTATTTGCACAGACTTCGTCCTTATTACAATTAAAATGTATTTACCAAATTTAATCAAATTATCTACAATATTGTAACTTGTACTTTGCGCACAAGGTTAACATGGACAGACAACCAGTCAGGCGGACGGGTGGACATCGTGAGATCAATTTAAAAAGTAATTCTGAGTCGATCGGTATGCTTGCAAAAAAACATTTATTTGCTTCGATAGCTCTTGTAGGCATGTACAAAAAATATGCCTCAAAAGGGCAAACTATTGAGCTATAAACTTTAAAAATACAGCAAAAAGGCTCTTTTAACTAAATTATGCAAAACAAATGCTGCAAACGCTAAAGTATGCAAAGACTCTTTTAAATAAATTATGCAAAAAAAAAAATTTATGCAAAAATATGCACTAACAAATCAATGCCAAAATTTATAAAAATTTTAAAAACGGATAAATATATTGTTTCTGCCTTCATTGGTAGCACAAGAAAAAATATGCAAGTGCATATTTATGGTTTCCCTGATATTAAAATTAATATGTTTGCCGCAAATAGTTGTGCCGCAGCGTAGATGTCTACACTAAAGTCTATCCTAGTCGAACATCTAAAAAAAAACAAAAATCATGTTAAAAAAGGGCCTTAGACCATATAAGCAACTTTGTTTCTTTTACAGTATCCTGTATATTAGCCTAGGAGAATGTTGAAATAAGAATCCGGGAAACATATAATCGTATTTGGCTGAGGCAGATGGGTAAAAGGTAACAATCCCAAATGTAGGCCCATTTATCCAACAAAAGTATTATTTTAAACAATATTTTTGCTTTCTTTGATCACTACCGTGTACAATCCTCCACAAACTCCGTCAATTTAAACTCGCCCTTGCAGGAACTACAATATTTTTGTTTGCAACAGTAACAAACTCACACAATTATTTAATATATCGCAAACAATAATAACAACAGAAGTTATCGGCAAACAACAGATTCATACATACACATGCACGCACAGAGTTTAATACAGTAACACCAATAATAAAAATACCAAAAATGATGGCAACGTAAAATACAGCAACATTGAAAGAACAACAACAGTTGGCAATGGTCCGTGCGGCGCCAGTTGTGTCATATTTTTGTGGAATGTGCTGCTGTTGCCGCTGCTTATTGTTAAACTTACACACAATCACACAATCAGCAATATAACACAAGTATTGGTAAGAGTTGGTGCTGCAATCAAAAACCATGCCACTACCACAACAATTGGCCATATAGCCCAACGCCAAAGTCATAGCCAAGCAGTCATGGTTAAACTTTCAAACCATATTTCCTTAGCTGAATGCATATATGTGAGTGTGTGAAGTTGTGTAAGTGTGGATGTCTGCCTTTTATTTGTTTGAATAATTTTATAACAAGGAACAATGTTAAGCAAAAAAAAAAAAAAAAAATGGAATAAAATAAAGGAAAATAAGTAGAAGAAGTTAAGCGATGAAATCGAATTAAAAATTCACTGCTTTCCATGTCATCCAATATTAGAGGAGTATCTAGTACTTATATGATAACCCAGTAAAAATTTTGCTTACTTTTTCAAAATGAATAGCTTCTTTCACTCAATATTTAGTAGCTTTCTTCCAACTTTCTCTAATTCTTCTATAACTACTTATTTTCTGGATGTATTTAGGTATTAAAGTAATAACTTACTTTTGAATGCGCTCATTTTGGGATATCCCTTGTAAAATGCATTGGTTCTTTCTGTAGAATTGTTAATTTTTTTTTTATTTTTTTCTGATTACTCAACACATTATTTTGCCGGCTAAGTCTTTTCTGGAAGTTGCTGGTTATATACTACATACACAAACGTATGTCTTCATTTCGCTGTATTTAAATTCGAGTTTTTTTTATATATACATATACATATATAATTACCTCAGTTCCTATAAGGAACATAGGGCTCACGTGGTTGCAGTAATTAGTTCCATATTGTATATAATTACATTTCACCGTCTCCCAAGGTTCATGCGTTACCTGGCTGAAGACATTCTCACCCAGCCATCCGGTTGGTTCAATGAGAGAATGGATCCTGTTTAAATCAATGTCAGAGAAACAACTTTTGTCCTTAAAGGTCGGAGTCTTAAGTCTCCGAATGCCGGGCAATGTTCCGTTGGCTCTTCCGCCTCCTCGTCGCCGCAAATTCTACTTAGGTCATTTTAAGGGAGCCCCAGTCCTTGGGCGTAATTGCCCATTGGCCAGTTATGACCGCAATACGATTCCTGAGATTAAGTCTGGACATCTTTAATGTAAACCGTGTAAATGTTTCATTTCCTGGTTTTCCAAAATGTAGCTTCATCAAGCGATCTCTTATTTGCAATGATACGAAATTCGTCTTTAATAAGTTGGTTACTCCTGTATCATATTTCGAGCCGCTACTATTCAAGGTAATTCCTGCATACGCCAACAAGTCAGCCCTAGAGTTTCCATGTATGCCCCTGTGTCTAGGGACCCAACTAAGGGTAACCACTGAATATCTCGCTATCTTCTCCAGAGACATCCGGCATTCTCGGACAATTTTCGACTTGAAAAACACTCTCTCCAGGGATATAATGGCCGCTTTACTATCGGTAATAATGTGAATATTTCTGCCAGATATCTAACCATACCGAATGTGCCCCAAGGAAGTGTAGATGTCTATTATCTCGGCCTGAATGACACTGCAGTGATCTGGCAGCTTAAGAGGAAATGCCAGAACCGACTTCATGCAGTATTTTAGAACCGTCCATGAATATTAATATCGCATCCGCGGGAATTTGTAGGTCATCGTAGTGAGCCATGTTACATTACCTTCTAATAAATCTTATTATTTATTTAATAAATTTATTTATTTAATTTACAGCCACATACATACATTATAATTACAACTGAGAAAGGAAAACAAATAGCTTACAAAAAATTTTATGAATAAGGATTTAAGTTGTAGTATTGCATCAGGTTTTTTCTTGAGGTATCCAAAATATCCGAGAAGTCAATGAAAGTCCGCAAAAATTTTCAGGGTTTTTCTTGAGGTTTCCAAAATACCCGAGAATTCAATGAAAGTCCGTAAAAATTCTTCGGTATCATTAGGAGGCTTATAATGGCTATACGACTTCGATGCGGCAGAAGGTTTACACTAGGATTCCATGACAGATTTCAAATACTTTGTGTTATATTTAAACTTAATGCCTTCTCTGTTGAGCATGTTTGTTCTTAAATCCTCTTAAATTACTACCTCGGAAAGTCCGTACTAGAAAAATATCAAAGCTTTTAACTGTAGCAGAATGATTTCAAATGATTTTGAATTATGGTATTATTGAAATAGCATCAGCGATTTTAATTATCCTTCTGACAATAGATGAATTACGCGCCAAAACAAATAATAAACTGTGCTTTTGTCTTGGTATAATTGAAAACTTTAGATTCTCCTTAAACTGGTATTTATTAATTGAAAATGTTCGATTTCTACCCAAAAAAATTCTCTTGAAACCCCCCTAATGAAGTTCATGGGAAAGCAGTCATTGCTCACCAATAATTCTTTTACACAGAATTTATTTTTCAGTTTAAATTGCAAGCAGAAATTGGGCCGAAGTAGGTATATAAGATGTGTTCACCTTATTAACAATTACTATCGCTACGCTGCCCGACTCTGGCCAGTCTTTTAAGTGTAGCTCACAAAAAAATTCATAAAAATCAGAAGCTTTAAAAACCATTTGCCTCTGCCTGGCAATACAAGAAAAGTGCATGGTTTAATACCTTTGATTACCAGATGAAGTGGAAGTAAAAAATTAAAACTGAGTAGTATCAACATAAGCACCACATCATACACACATCGACAACATCATCAGTTACGGTGGCAGCACAACAATTCTGCAACAAACCATGTTTCATTGGCAAAAATCCATGCAAACAAGCAGTGGGCGCATTCGAGAAACAAAAAAAAAAAATATAAATGAATTCTTCCTCTTATTTTTTAATTTTATTTTCATATTTTTGTTATTTTGTTTTGTTTTCGCAACCATATAACAAATGCCGCATGTTGCACTTATCATAGTCGTATACATATTGTTGCAAACAACAAATGTGCTTGTTGTTCTTTCGTTCATTTATAAAAATATATTTTTGTATTTGCTAATGCTGTAACAATATTCAACTCGCAGTCATTTCTCGACTGTATGTAAGTGGCATGAATGTTTCTGTATGACCATTGTATTGTATTAGAGAGAAGAGCCGTAATGACGGTGGCGGCATTTTTAAAAAAATTTCAAAAGAATCTAAAAAAACCTCCTCATCAGCATTATCCATACCTACTTATACACATCCTCACATAATCATTGAAAGTTTGCTGGCTGGCTGGCTGATGTTTCCCAATTGCTTATGACTTTTCCGTTGTTGTCGTCGTCGTAGTCGTCGTCATCGTTGTTGTTGCAAAGCAAAGCCAGCCAAAACAGCACGTTCTGTGTACAACCGCAACAACAATATCCAACAGTAAAATCTATAGCAGGAATATCGCCTTGGAATTGCACAACTGTTGCGGTAATATATGCCTTCTAGGTTGTGGTTTTATAAGTAGATGAATAATTTAAACAAGTGATGATTTGGATTATCCCATCTCTGCACATTTTGGAATTAGCATTAAAATATCAATTGCTAATTTGTATTATAAGCTCAATCGCTCCCTCTTACGAAAGCTTTTTATTTTTTTTTATTGTTTTTCATGCCGTCTTGATGGAGTCTTTCGGTAATGAGATCTAGTCGCTAATCCAAACAACCTTAAATAACAAAAAGAACCAACAACTCCAACGTATTTTTTTTCTTCATTATTCATTAAGGCGGTATGTGAGTTCTTTCAAAATGCAGTTACAACAGCATGCCTCCATAAATATATTTTCTGGAATGATTGCATTACCTTTACATTGCATCTTTAAGTATTTTGTTGTATAATCTAGCCTGGCTTATCGATGACTTGGGTACAAACTGATAAATATTTATCTATTTGCATTTGGTTTGAATTCTATTCAATGGCTGAATGTTAGTGTGCGCTTTTCGTAGAATGAATCTTTGATTATTTGAAGATTTGTTAGGATTTTTTTTTTTTTTTAGAATTCTTTATATCATTTGCAAATCAATTGTCCAGTTTTGGGTGCGTTTATGTGCATAACACCACATGGATCAAGAGAGTTGTATAAATGGAAAGTTGTTACGAGGTAAAGATTGGAATTAGCATACTGTAAAAGCATGGCGATAATGGCTAAAGAGTTCTTCAACTGAAAATGTAACTAAATTGCGCTGTAACCCAGCAAAAAAAAATCGTGTTTTTTTGCAGCGCTTAAGAGAAAAAACGCATAATTGTGCGCTCCACTAAAAGAGCTTTTACAGAAAAAGCTGTTTATATAACTAAGAAGTTTTTAAGCATACAAACGTATGACAACGAAAGTCCATTACAAGACGTAAGGTACGCACAAGACGAAACACAATCATACAAATTCTTAAATAAATAAAAGAAAGCAAATCACATGTTTCATTAGATTAATTGTCAGCAGAAAGCAGTCCTCGAAGCCGTGAGTCCCCATACAAAAGTCATGCATTCCGTCAGCAGGTTTGTACGCATTTTTTACATTTACATTGTAAAAACCTGGGTTGTGGAGTCGGAGTCGGAGTTGATGTTTTTGTGCCGGAGTCGGAGTCGGAGTCGTAGTACCCACAAAAACTCGCGACTCCGACTCCAAAGTTTTTCGGCATACAAAATTTAAAAAAAATTCCAAAATAAAAATTATCTTCTTAAAACACATTTAAAATTTAAATAAATGGTTTATGAATACTGCTCTTATGTGCTGTTTCCAAATGACAGGCGATGGACTGAGTGCTTTTCATATACAGGGGTGTGCTGGAAATCGCAAACGTAAAACGCAAGAATTTTAAAAGTCGTTTTTAAATAAGATTTTTGTAATAAAATAATTTTATGACAAATATTTAACAAATATTTTCCTATTAAACAGGATTTTAAACCAAAAATTATAAGAATTAGGTTTAAAGTTTATTAAAAACAACTTCCAAATTCTTGCGTTTGCGATTTCCAGCACACCCTTGATAAATTTTGCCACATAATCAATCGCCTGTCATTTGGCAACAGCACATTAATGTTTGCGTACGGTAATTGCTTCTCAAAAACTCTAATTTTTAGAAGGCCGTACGGTAATGAAAAATAAAAGTTAACATCACTGAGTCCGTTTTTAAATAAGATTTTTGTAATAAAATAATTTTATGACAAATATTTAACAAATATTTTCCTATTAAACAGGATTTTAAACCAAAAATTATAAGAATTAGGTTTAAAGTTTATTAAAAACAACTTCCAAATTCTTGCGTTTGCGATTTCCAGCACACCCTTGATAAATTTTGCCACATAATCAATCGCCTGTCATTTGGCAACAGCACATTAATGTTTGCGTACGGTAATTGCTTCTCAAAAACTCTAATTTTTAGAAGGCCGTACGGTAATGAAAAATAAAAGTTAACATCACTGAGTCCGTTTTTAAATAAGATTTTTGTAATAAAATAATTTTATGACAAATATTTAACAAATATTTTCCTATTAAACAGGATTTTAAACCAAAAATTATAAGAATTAGGTTTAAAGTTTATTAAAAACAACTTCCAAATTCTTGCGTTTGCGATTTCCAGCACACCCTTGATAAATTTTGCCACATAATCAATCGCCTGTCATTTGGCAACAGCACATTAATGTTTGCGTACGGTAATTGCTTCTCAAAAACTCTAATTTTTAGAAGGACGTACGGTAATGATAAAATAAAAGTTAACATCACTGAGTCTCATATACTTACATTTAGCATCAAGATTATAGTAGGAGTCGGAGTCGGAAGAGGAAGAGGAGTCGGAGTCGCACTTAAAAAATTTCAGCATTTGGAGTCGGAGTTAGTACTTTTTTCGGACGACTCCACAGCCCTCGTAAAAACCTGATCCTTTTAGAACACATTTTTTAACTGGGCAATCTGATGCGAACTTTTTACAAAACAAAATTTTTAAAATCTACTTCCGAGCTTGGAATGGAAATTTAAAAGACAACTTCACAATATCGGCATCAAAGAGTTTAATATGCATAGTGTGCTTCGAAGTTATTATTTCGTGCAGTATTTGAAATTATAACGTAAGCGACAAAAGGCAAATTTCACAGGAGAAGTGTTTTTTTTTTTCTTAAGCAATGCAATACTTTATTTGAATTTAAATTGGCTTTTTCTCCCCAACGGTACAACGAGTACTTATAACCAATTTTCAAGGGAAAAAAACAAAATTTCGATAAATTGTTGCTTGCGATATTATTGCAAATTGGGTTCGTTTTTATCAATGATGTTTTATGCCCTAGATACTAAACTGCGGTAATTATACTCTAGAGAGGGGAGGACTTGCTTAAAATTTTGTTGTTTGCAAAAATAGCTCTTTTCGTTGAAGCGAAGAGATTAAGATGGTCTGTAATATCATGATTTTCTTTTATTTTTTTCTATTGTTCTAAAAAAGCATAAACACGTTGAAAATGGAAAGCTTTAATATTGAACAGCATGATTAATAACTTTAACGCAAAAAGAAAATCTGATAATTAGTAACCACGGCTAGTTTGAATTAAATGGTTTCGTCGAAAAATAAAATTGCGGAATATGCACAATAGAAAATTCTGGCGGAAACTTACCCTCTTAAGTTTTTATTTGATAACATGTAGTTACAACTGAGTGAAATAGCAACTAAAGCGTCATTATGCAATCTGCAACTGCATGCAGTTTTACACTTCGACACCTAACTGAAGATGCTCAGTCGATTTGCTATCTGGGATGATAATCTAAAAAGGACGTCGAGAACGTATCTACAAAGCCCGACAAGTCCACCGTCAACCAAATGAAATTTGGTACAACATATATATCTCTAGGCAAACCTTGAAGCTTTGGGAACAAAATTGGCCAGACCCCAGTTAAAACGGAGATCCAAAGACAAAAATTAAGATGGATTGGAGATGACTTGCTAAGGCCACAATCCGAAATTGTCAGAAGAGGAATTCGCAAGACAGGAGAGGACGTTCATATCACACTTGGCGACGGCAGATGAATATAGAAATAGCAAGTGCAAACAAATAATGAAACGAGCTGAATCCTCTCGCAACATACATACAAAAAACAGTGGAAGGAATTAATGAATCAATAAGATGGATCCACAGCGTATACAGCAACGCAAAGACTGGACTTACGAGACAACATTGCTAAATGCATTATTTTAAAAGCAAGGATCCGGGGCTTAAATCGCAAACGTTTAAGAAAGAGTCGCGCTCTTATAAAACTAAGAATGAGCATTAAGCCATGTTTTATTCAGTAAATGTTTGACAAAGCAAACTATAAAAATAAAAAAAATGTTCGTTTTTCCTTTTTTATCAATAATGTTGTCAACTTTTTGTTTATGAGAAACTAAACAAACAAAAACCGCTGAATCGGCAAATAAGCCAATAAACCGCCGATTCAACAACACTTTTAATATTTCAAGCTTTTTTTTACATTTAAATTTTTTTGACATAATGCTATGCCATACGACGATATAAAACACTTGTTTCGCTCTCTTAAACTAGATTGCAAAACATGCTATGCATACGATTCATTCTTGTTTCATATTGACATTTTTTTTGTGTTGTTAGTGTGATTTTATTTAAAATAGATAATTATAAGTTAAAAATATATTTGGGGTATTCACAAGGTGTGCTATCATGTTGTATTGTCATATTGTCATAATGTTATAACATTTTACAATGGTTTAAAAATATTGTTGTTGCTTTGTAAACAAAAAGTGTCTTAAATTAATAACATTTTGCTTGCTATGTTTATTGTGCTGTCGTTATTAATAAGAAGAGACCTGCGCTGAACGTCTAAGCCGAGCGGCTATGTTGTTGTAGCCGTCGCTGTTGATGTTATAGTTTTATCCGGCAAACATCCGGATTTAACCTGCGGCTAGCAATTTTTGCAACAAAACACTTGCGGCGTCAAATTAGACCGGCTTGGGACTCTGATGTTTGGTAAACAAACAAAAAATTATTTGTGATTTGCGTATAAAAAATGGAAAATAGACAGGTAAGATTTAATTTAATTTATCAATTCAGGGATAAGAATTGAAAAATATTTTGATTGTAGGAAAATATTTATTTTTTTATATATGCTTTAAAACAGCTGATTTAAATTCCAAATAGCACAATAATTTATGAGGGGTGTTCACAGCAGTATTATTTTTGAATGTTATTATTTTAAGACATATGTATTTATGACACCTTGTGAATCCCCCAATTATTGAATACTTTTAATAATATTATTATTTTATAATTATCACTTAATTTTATTTAACATCAATTTTTATTTTGTTTTTTTCTTTGTTTTGATTTTTTTTTGAGAGCTAGTTCAAATAATCTAACGATAATTGTTATCAAAGTTGGAGATGATAGTACATTTTTCCTGTTTCGCAGCATGTTTCAAAGGAAGCGACCTGTTTTGCTTTCAAAATCCTGTATGGCGAAACATGTTGTTTCAAAAATGTTTAAGGCGCGAAACAGGAATAGGCGAGCGAAACACGAATATTGCTTTTCGTGTGAACATGCTATAACTTCATTTTTTATCGATAACTTTTTTTATATTGTTGACCGTATGCTATATATCCTAATACAGCTAAACTCTTGGCATTTGTTAAATTTTTCTATTACATTATATTTGCACTGTTCTGCAAAACTTGAACAATTCATTAAAAATGTCATAAGGCCTTTAAATAGGTTGTTTTTTAATGTGTTAAATTCCCAATTCATAGTATTGATAAACTGAAATTTATTATTGATGGGATACGCAATTCGTATGAGTATTTCAATGGTTGCTTAGGACCGATTAACAGGAAACATTATCCTTAGAAGTTTTACAAAAGCCAATTTAAGAGTCAATGATTATTGCTAATTCTCTAATGGCCATTTTCTCAATATATCGACAAACTGTCTGTTACCTAATGTCAACATAAATTTATTAGACCGATAAACTGTCCGTTAACGATTTTGGATTTCTCAATATACCGACAAAAAACATGGTTTTCAGTTGGCAACACCACTCAAAATACATATAAAAGTTGGGAGTTAGCTGATTGTATTTATCCAAGGCGAATTGACTAGAAGGTGAGGTCAACGCTACAACAACACTGCTTCTGTGGTTGTCAAAAATATTGCGAGTAAAAAAAATAGGTTTGTTTACATAAAAAACTAAATTGTATACAAACTTTGACAAGTGGACCACCGAAAAAAACACCATATGTTGACTTGACCCCACCTTCAAGTCAATTCGCCTTGTATTTATCTGAACGACTAATAAAAGGAAAATAATTAATTGGCAGATGAGCGCTGGTTAGCTTTGCGACAGAATAGAAGCAAACAAGACATTGAGAAAACCTAATTCCATTAATGTGCAGTTTTTCGTTGAAAAAAAAGATAATCGTGTATTGAGAAAACGGCCATAAAAGTATTATTTGCCACGATATCAAAATACCAACAATAAACAGTAAGTTTATCTTTTCTTTCATTCCCCACTGCAATTGGTTCCACCAACAATTATTGTAGGCAATTGGGTTAAGAAAAAACAAATTTATTTACTGTATTCGCAGGAAAATCAAAATAAAACAACTTGACGGTTTAGTTTTTTATGCACGTGCACTTGTAAATTTTTTGTCAAGGTTATTTTTGTGCGTTTAAAATATTTCATTTATATGATTTTGTATGTCGTGCTTAATTCCAATTTTTATTCTTGATAAATACACTGAAATTTATTGTTGGAGGATATCCTTGTTTCTATGCGCATATCACTGGTTTGAAAAATTTGTTGTCTATGCCACACTATCACAAAAAAAAAAAAAAAAAAAAAAAAAAACCAAAAAATATGCCTCGGCTACTTAACAAGAAATTGCAACTCTGATCGCAAAAAATTTAATTTTTAGGTCATAATATCAAACACACCATATAACGCTACATCGTCAGCTCATTATTGGCTTGACTTACCGAACATTATTTTTTAAATTGAATTAGGTATGGAATATCCCCTTTCTGAATCCAAAACATGTTTCACGAAATGTTTTGTGTTATCTGAGATATCAAGCATTAATTTTTCTCCATTTCAACTATTTTAAAGTTTATTTGCAGAAAATTTCTTATACAAAAACGTTCAAAAAAAATTTCATTCTTGTTTTGCTTCATTCTCGTAAGAAAAATAAGTTGTTAAAGCGAAAGCATAATCAAATGACAAAAAGAAAAAAGACAGCAATAAGTAGGTATACGTATGCAGCACAAATAGCTAGTTTTAAAAAATAAATTTTGAAAAGTGGCCTAGACGTACGGTGACGAAAAAAAAGACAGTTCGAAATGTAGTAAAAATGATGAATAGTATCAAGGTTATTGGATTGGTAATAACATAATTCAAAGAATATGATATGATATTAGCAAGTAGAACTTCTATTAATACATATACTTATTTAATTTTCTATGAAAAAATCAATAAAATATTCCTAGAAATTCATATAAAAAAAATCATGTAAAATTCTTTTAAACAAAAAATTTAATAATTAAAAATAATTGATATATTTCCGTAGAAGTAATTTTTTTTTACTATGACTGTTTTTACATAAAACTAATTTAAATTCTGCACAGTCTATTTCTAATTTTCACTTTGTTATTAAAAGCGATTCTTAAGTAACAATTTTTAATTGGGACTTTTTGATAATCCAAAAATTGTTGGCAATTGAAAGTAACATTTTTGTTCACGCAGAGAAAGAACATGTTTAAATATGGTCACCTCCAACAAAACTTTTTTTAAGGAAATTGTACACCTGCTTTGTTTAATATAACAATATTATTGTCACCGACAGCCATATTTTGGTTAAATTAGTCCTTCTTCAAGAAGCCACAGCCATATTATGACAATAATATGTTTTCAAATTCACAATTGTATTTCCCTCTTTTCTTAGAGCAACATGCTATGGTTGAAAAACAACCATGCTATTAGAAGTCTTAAACATATTTTAGTTATTATTAACCATATTATGTTTAGAGGTAACCATAATATGGCTTCTTGATGGAGGTCTGATTTAACCACATTATGGCTGTCGGTAGTAAAATTATGGTTATATTTAACATAACATGTTTAAAATTTTCTTTAAAAATAGTTTTGTTGAAGATGACCATATTTAAACATGTTTTTTCTCTGGATGTTGTCGCACTAAAGGACGGCAGATACAAACAAAATGCTACAAGCTTTTTATATTTTTACCTCCAATACTTTTTTCATTGAAATAGCCAAAATGTTCCATCTATATTTGATTCACTGATGTATCATCTTTTCTCCACTTTTCAGCTAATCAAAATGTTAAGTTTTTGTAAACACCGCATTGATTTAAAAATTGTCTTAATAACCAATGGTAAAGACACATTTTCTTTGCGTGCGATTCATTTTAATTTAAAATCCTTTAAAGTAAGAGCTGCCTCAGGCATTCTAATATGTTGTGACTCTAGACGACAAATACATGTATTTATGGAATATTAAGGCATGGATATGTGCCAAAAGTAACCACAATCCAGCACATGGATCATCAAAATAATTTTTGCACAGTCATCGGGCTCCTTTATTAAGAGAGAAAATATTCTTTCCATGGAACAAACGCTGGCATTTATGTTAACCACCGTGTTTTGCTGTATTAATGTTGAAATTTTGGGGTTTTGGGAAAATAAAACTTATAGTTTTTGAGTTTAAAGAAAAAGTCATAATCTAACAACAGGACGGACAATTTACTAAAAAAGAACAAAAAAAATTTAAGGGTATCGTATCAAAAAAAGGACGAATCGTCACCGTACACCTATACGGCACAAAACGATAATTTTTACTTTCAATAAAATACTATTTACTTCTTAGTTCATTCATGAACATTCACAAAAATTTACGGCGGCATGAAATAACTCCCCACGAAATAACTCCCCAAAAAAAAAAATGAAATTTCTCCCCAAAAAATATACAGGAAACAACAACAACGTTTTTTGGGGACTTATTTAATTTTTTTAGGGACTTATTTCATAATTTATTTTAGGGAGATATTTCATTTAAAATGAAATAAATATTTAAAATGAAATAAGTCCTCAAAAAATTTTTGGGGACTTATTTCATTTTCAAAATTAGTTAAAACTTGTAAAAAATTAAAATACGTCCCGTTATATTTACAACGCACATTGATGAATGTAGAATGGTAATTGATAAAAAAATAGTAACTACGCATTTAGTTTGTGAAACAATTTTGCGTTGTGCGGACTATTTGGTGTAGCAAAGAAGAAACATGAATTTTGAAATAATAAGTGGTTTTAGAAAAAATAGCAAATTGCTATATCTTGTAGATCAAAAAGTGATATTTGTCAAAAAGTCGGTATATAATAATATTGGAAAGTATGTGTGCAGACAAAGTGAATGTAAAGCTAGAATTATCGTGGATGCTGGGGGCAAATGTGAACTCGCGAAACATTATGTTGAACATAATCACGATAACGAGGAGGAGGTTTATAAGTAACTGAAGGCTATTAACGAAATTAAGAGCGATTGCCAAGATATCGCCGGAAAGCTAGGTGGTGTAAATAAAAAATAATTCAGAATTATTTAATCTTTTGATAAATTACTGGGGTTTTATTTCATTTTAAGAATTGGGGAATTATTTCATATGAAACAAGTCCCCAAAGAAATGGGGTGTTATTTCATATAAGTTTGGGGAGTTACTTAATTCCTTTGGGGACTTATTTCATTTCTGAATTGGGGACTTATTTCATTTTATTTTTGGGGAGTTATTTCGTGGGGAGTTATTTCATGCCGCCAAAATTTACGTTTTTCTTCAGAACATATGCCGGAAGCAGTGGTGAAAATAGAAACAAATTCTATCGGGTATATTTTTAGAATACTTCATGAAAACCTTCATTGTCGTTTTTCTACACTTCGACTTTTTGGCATATAGTTTTTTACAGGGCTAAAAATAAAAATATATACATTCAATATTAGCTTTGCTAATTTTTTTTTGAAAAAAGAATATTGTAGAAACTAAAGAACGATATTCCTAAAGGTTTTAATACCGGGCATTCTGTTTGCTAAACCAAATCTAGAGATTGGTTAAGACTAGGGATGCCAAATGGGACGAGGTTTTTTGAAACCCGGGACTCGGGATTTTTTAATTAAAAAAAACGGGATCCCGGGACGGATTAGGATTTTTCGGGATTTCATATATAAAGGCCTATTTTTAAAATTCATATACATAATTATAATTTAATGTTTATGTATAAGTATTAAAACAAATTAATTCATGAAGAATATTAAACTCATTACAAAATAAAACAGTTTAATGTATTCTTTTAAAGTAATATGGAAGAATTATGTATTAAAACTTATATTTTTAAGAGCTTCTAAAACAAATTAATGGCGTCTGATAATCGATATCTTATTTTATTGCAAACATATGCTGCCGACGAAAACAATGTTCGCATTAAACACTTCTGGGTGGTATCGTAAAAAAATAGCTACATTTATGCTAAATAACAACAATTAATTTATTTTATCTAAAATATATATGGAAGTATAAATTTAATAAAATAAACTTAACTTGCATTGTGCGTAAACAGTTCCATTATTATTCACTTAGAAAAAATACCACACTGAACTTTATCTTTTAATTTTATTTTCTGTGGTACAAAATGCATTGTATGTTTCACTTGCGACTTCTTTTTGTAACCAGTTTAAAATTAGATTCATTGCCAGTATGATTTAATATTACATTTTTTAAGTAATTTTTAACAGGGTGACTCACGTTTATTTAAATACAGTTGTATTTAATTAAAAAATATTATATATTTACTGAATCCAAAATCTTGGGATTTTTACATAACAAATCCCGGGATTTGAGACTTAAATTTTTAGAATAATCCAGGATTCCGGGATTGGCATCCCTAGTTAAGACATTTAAAAAATGGTTATTTTAATGTAGATGCTGTTGCTAACGAAAAATATCCCGAAAGCTATAAAAGGCATTACTCGATAAAAAATCACGTCCAATATCAGAACTTCTTTAAAAAAATACTTAATAATTTGGCAAACATCTTGACTTGTTATCAAAGTTTTTTTTACTAAATATGGCTTGAACCAAATACATTTTACATGATTCTGGTCCAAGTTAAATTCTTAATTTATGGTTTAAGCAAAATGATTCTTTATTTAAGAAAATTTTACTTAATAAGAACAAAATAAGTTATTGTTGAAGGATAATCTAGTTCCTATGCGCATTTCACTGGTTGCTTTGGCCAGATCATCAGGAAACCTTTTCTTAAATGCTTTAGAAAAGCTAAAAATATTATGCAAATAAAACTGCAGAGTGAATGAGAATTACAAACACTCAAGTCCTATTTCATGTCATTAAATATGCGCATTTAATCTTACTTTAATTTCAAATTGAATGAATGACATTTGTAAAGGGCTAATTGAGCTCATACTAGACTTAATTTTCCAACAGCAAATTTTTATTATTAATATAAATAGCATGCAGATATGTTCTCGTGTGAGCTAAATCGTCCCAATGTTCCATATTAACTGAAATGTCCAAAGGAAATCATTATTTTTTTTTTTTAACTTTATCCGTAAATATATTTGCTTAAAAAAGTTAAGTTTAATTTAAGATCCATTCCAGCAAAATATATGACACTCTTACTTGTTGTTATTATTAAAACAAAAATTAATTTTAAATTTAAATCCACCAGACCACAAAAACAGCATAAACAAGTTAAGAGTTGATGCCTGTATAAATGAGACATCACCATGCATTATTAATTTTATTTGAAACTGTTAGAAATTCGACTAGTTTTGTATATTGCCTCGATATTTATGAGATGAATTTAAATGACAAATAATTTTTTTCTTATTTAAATACATCAAGGTCAAAATTTAATTAATATAATGAATATGTATATAATTTTGTAACGTATGCATCTATCTTATCAATTTGTTTAAAATTTTAAACTGATAAGAAGTCCATTGACTTTAAATTATAGATAAAAACTTAAATGTATCTCCAGATTTTTAAAAGAGCACTTTGTTTTTAGATATTATAAGAAATAAATGTTATTTTAAACTTTTGAAGGCAAAATTTAAAATCTTTTTTATGATTTTGTAATATTGTAACTGTTGTAAACTTAACAATGTTCCCACCACTAAAATCCAAAAATCATTCAGCCTTTGTTTCAAAATGATTAAAAAAAAAATTGTAAGAAGTTGTTGCAACTATTTGACTGCTGGCGAAAGTTCTTCAATTATACAATACCTTGAGCTTGAGAGATTATTGAAAGGAAATATCTTTAGTTTTTCTAAAATATTTATGGATGAAGTTTCCTGATGATCTGGCCTAAGCAACCAGTGAAATGCGCATAGGAATAGCTTATCCCATCAACAATAATTTTCAGTGTTTTTATCAATAATAAATAATGGGAATTAAGCACGAATAACAAAATAATTTAAATTAAATTTTGTATTCCCACGAAAATTATTTTGATAATTTTTGACAGTACGTTAAGCAAGGCTACGCATTTTATGATTAGGCCTTAAGTCTTCACAAATTGTCCATATATATTAAAAAAATATTAATTTTTTTTTAATAATTAATATAGAATTTTTAAATGCACAAATGAGCATAAAAATATAGAGATGAGTTAACCATTTGTTTCTTGTTATTTCTTTGTTAGCGAGAGATTTTTTATTACAGCAAGATAATCCACACAATTTCTGTGATTCAGCAAAATTGTTTAATTTCGCGTAACCTTGAACACGTTAACATGATATCTATCCACATTCTGTGGGCACAATTCGAACTTAAGATATATTTGATACACAGATTGCAATCCTAAATTCTGGAATGCTCTTTTTTCATCTAGCAAAACTAAGCATAGTCAATAAAGTCTTAATGCATTAAAAAAAGAACATGTGATCTATCTTAATTAATAAAGCGTTTTTCAACAGGGACGCTACAAGCGTAGACCGATAGGGATGGCAAACGCCGCCACATTTTTTGCCGATCTATTGACATTTCTCTTCAGTAAGGTTTGCCATTTCATGATGGAATTCTACCGAAATTCGTTGCTACGTCCAATTTATGGTCGTCATAATCGTCCTACCAGATCAACAATTGAGCGTCTTGTGGAAAAATTTGAATCCACAGGCACAGTACAAAATGTTCCCGTGCCAGTGAGACAAAGAAGTGCCCGTAGTGTCGAGAATATTGCTGCCGCTGAGGCTTCAGTTGAAGAAAGCCCAAATGTGTCTCTCACACGTCGTTCTCAAGCGTTGGACATCTCTGTGACGTCGTTGTGGCGAATTTTGCGAAAAGATCTTGGCTTACATCCTTACAAGATCAAATTCACGCAAGAACTGAAGCCTCTTGACCATCAAAAGCATCGTATGTTCGTGAATTGGGCTGAGCAACAACTTGAAAATGATTCGGATTTTCATCGAAAAATCATCTGCAGCGATGAGGCTCATTTCTGGCTGAATATGCGTTATTGGTCAAACAGCAATCCACACGTACTCCATGAGTCATCATTGCATCCCGAAAAAATTACGGTTTGGTGCGGTTTATGGGCCGGCGGCGTCATTGGACCGTACTTCTTCCGTTATGAATGTCACAATCATTTTATTGGAAACCAAGTTTGGAGAACGTGTTATCCCACGAAATGGTCCTGTCGATTGGCCGCCTCGGTCGTGCGATTTGACGCCGTTAGACTATCTTCTGTGGGGCTACGTCAAGTCTATGGTCTATGCCAACAAGCCAGCGACGATTGATGAACTTCGTACGAATATCGAACGTGAAATTGCAGCAGTATCGGCCGATTTATGCTTGAAAACCGTCGAAAATTGGGTTCAGCGTCTGGACTTCTGCAAGCGTGCTCGTGGTGGCCATGTAAAAAAATCGAGCTCCATACATAATGGAATCGAACGTACTTTCACAGGAATAAAGAATTTCATTGATATCCAAAACCATTTTTGGTTTATTTAAAAAAAAAACTTTTGTAGCGTTCTTATTGAAGAATTTCTCCAAGTTCAGTTATAACTGTCAAAAACATATTGTCAACTAGAAGTTAAAGTAATAGTTAGTTTTAACTGAAATTGGCCGCAAGTCATGAATAAAAAGTGTTCTTTCTATATATTTTATAAACAAATTACAACTTTAATTATTTTAAGAAGGGAGGAAAAAAAATGGCATTCTCTTTTCCCTTCTCTCCTAAAAACTCAAGACTTGACGGCTAAAACTTGAAGTGTGTGAACCAGCAGTTACTAATGGCATTGCAATTTACGCCCCGTATAAATCGACAGTGTTGCTAATGCTCTGTAAAAAGGTGACTTTTGTTTATGTATAGCGCTTCCAGACGAACCTGGGAAAAATCGCCTAACAAAGTTTATGAAAAACAAACAAAACAAATTGGAATTTCGTCGTTCATTTTGTTTTTTTAATTATTTATTTAATATCAATCAATAAATAAATTTTGGTTTATGTAATTTTTTTTTTATATTTTAAAGAGACAACTTTTTGATTAACGCATGTTTTTTATATTTTGAAGCACAAACTTTTTGTCAGCTGTTGTGTTTTGTTTTCGTCAAATAAGAAACTGCATTATAAGAATGCTGGCAAGATAGTTTATACATGCACTTTTTTTTGTAGAAAAGAATACACAGTTGCCTGATTAATGTGTTTAATTCTAATAATTTATATGTATATCTAATATGTATTTTCTTCGACCTTTAGAATCTAATTAATCTAATAATTTATTTTGTATTTTTTTTTCGTATGAAGTAATTTTATTACAGATCGAATCGGCAATCAAAATTTTTTGGTGTTTTCTAATTGAAAGCTCTAAGCTCTAGTAAATCATACTAAGCTAGCTAGATAAACAGCCACACTTGAAATTGTCAGCACAACAAGTCGATCGAGAAAGTAAGCGATCGGTAACGTTATAGTTTTCATACAAATTTGCGCCCCACTATAAAATATTCTGCGACAACAAATGTCAAAATCAGTCACTTGTGTGTGGTTGTGGCATTTTGTTGCAATACTAAACTTAACTATTTCTTTAATATTACTTGAAACACCGGCACTAAATATTTTTTAACAATAACAATCTTTATATGTATAAATTATAATTATCTTTTAAATATCACAATTAAAAAAAATTTTATTGTTTAAAAAAATATATTTCACAAAACTTTATTGTTGAAAACAGATTTTTTTTGTTAACTGCCTTGTCATCATTTGTAGCAAATCAAGTAGTATAGAGCAAGTATGGGTATATATGGGCAAGTTGAAAAAATATATCGATATATATCGAATCGATATTTTTTTAGAGTATCGATATTTACTTTTTCAAAGATATGGATATATCGAACGTATTTTCTGAAACTATTACCAAATTAAAAAATTCAGTATACCTTTGTACAAACATATGTAAGAACAAATTAATTATATGTAATTACATTGTTACTTTTTATTGTTTCATTTTATTTAAAAAAATTAATAAAAACAAAAAAATTGAATCAAAACAAAAAATTCAATTAGAACAAAAACAAAAGGGAAGAATACAAAATAACCATAAGCAAAAAAAAAAAAAAATTACGAAAAATTTAAATAGAAGTAAATAAGTCATGGAAGCACCAACTTTCCTTAAAATTTAAATTGCACCCCAAAAGTAGCAACTGGTTTTAGTCAAACCAGTAATCATCAGATATGGACATCAGGAGCACTCTCTGTTCTATGTGCACTCCAGACAATCTGCTTCTTGTATCCGGCACTGCTTCTTATAAATGCCAATTATTTTAGATCTTCATATTTGTTTAAAAAAAACATATGATGCATGCAATGATTTCAATTCTTAAAAAACATATTGTTTGAAAAACGGCTAAAATTTAGAGTTCTTAATGAAGACTGACTTTAAAAAATATCGAATTCGATAGTCGGTATTTTAAATATCGGCGATATATATCGATTATATTTTTTTTAAATATCGATATTTTGATATATCGATATTTTTTGCCCTTTCCTAGTAAAGAGCTGTATTTTTATGGCTAATTTATATGGTTTATATATATATATATATGTTCCCGAAGATCCTATAATGAGCATAGGGCCCCACGGTTAAATATGGTTGAGGTTTCATTAATAAGCGTAATTTAAGATGCGGTAGCTTATTAGGCTTCCGCATGGTTTGCCTATGTATATTTTCAAACAAGCGTGTAAAAATAGTTCATGTGGCAATAGAGTTATTTGACAATACATAAATGGAGTACTTTAGAAACGTTAACCTGACGACAGACAGAATAGTTAATCGGGCGCTTATGAGAACGATATAATAACTGATTTGTTGTCGATCGATATCTTGGGCCAGGCTAGCTATTGTACTTAACAGCTTTGAATTATTTATTTGCTTTATTTTCTAACCTTTACAACTAGTGTATACCAAGGTTGTCCGTCTGTGTAAAACTTTTTTAATATTCATCTAAGACCCAATGAAGTATATATATTTTTAGGCCTTAAGTAAGCCAGACCCAAGTTGCAGTTTGTGCCACACTAATTGGGTGTCTATTTAAATTATGTTACCACGATACCTAAGCTTTTATACTACTTAAAATATTGACAATACTAAAAAAAACTCATGCAATTCGATTAACAAAAAAAAATAAATATAGCATGCTAGAAAAATCTTTTTAAAACAGACATTTTTATTTTGAAACCTCCACAGGCAAAAACAAAATTTTCATTCATAATTTCAGTACAAAACTACACACAAACACGAAGTAGCACAACAACAAAATTATACTGAAAGATACGAATAAAAATAGATGTGATTACTTACAAACACGAGCAACATGTTAGAATTGTTTTTGAAACGAATAGCACCCGAACACAATGCAACCTCAACAAGAAATGCAAAAATTTTACAAAAACAATGTGAAACGACTTCAATGCAGGCGCCAATTAAAAACAACAACAACAAAAATGCATCGATGCACTATGCAAAACACAAATGTTTCGAGATGACATTTGTTGAGTCATCTCAACGATATCGAACATGTTGCACTCACACTCCCAACCAGCATGAGTTCGCTGGGTAGTTTCTAGTTAAATTTTACCCTGTGTGGGTGTTTGTTTTAAAGGTTACTTTATAAGTGTTTGTATTGTTTTGGCCGGTATGACGCTGTTATTAGTTCGATCATTGAAAATGTTGCAGGTAAAGCCGGGTCGTTTCTTGCCTTTGCCATGCCATACCAATAATGTGCGAAATGTTTTCACAGCATTTGTTGTATAGACGTGCTTGAAAACATTTCAGTCCGTTAACGACTACAAATGCTGGCGGATGTTGAAGCGCGTGTGTACAAATTTAAAGAAAACATATTGTATTAAAAGAAAAATAATAAGTTTTTTTTTAAAGAAAAAATAATTTAAAAAAAATAAAGTTTTTACAAAAATTATTAACATACAAAATTACAATTTGGTGACAAGAAATATTTCTATTGAAAAGAAAAGTTGTTTAAGTGAACAATTGTTTAAAAATATTTTGAATTTGTAAAGAAATTCAAAAAAAAAAAAAAAAAAGTGTTGTGCTAAAGTAATAACAAAAACATCTTGCAAAATTATTTGTATTAACAATTAGCAAAAATAATATTATTTTGAAAACAAAAAATTCAAACTTAACGCCCGCCTATATTTTTTGGATTACGCGCTACCTTTTTTTACCAGAAAAAAAGAAAAGGCAAAAACTTGGGATTTACTGAAACTTAATTTCTTTATAATAAAAAATTGGTTACTAAACCTTTTTTTATTAGGGTTAAGTTTAACTGCTTATCATTTTAAAGTTGTCAAATACCTCGCTTTAATATGGCTGCGGATTTAACAACATCCACAACTCCCTCGTCGGAAAATCTCTATATGCATTTAAATGCTTCCGAATTATCAGCGATTATAATGAAAGGTAAGTTGGAAAAACTTTTTTTTTTTTATTTAATTTGATTTGTTTCTTTTAATTTTTTTTTGGACTTTGTATTCTTAAAAAAGTTTTAAATCTTTTGAAGGGCCTTAAACAACATCTCAATACATAATTTGTTTTTGGAACTTTAAAAAGACTTCAGATTTTATTATGAATGGAGGTCGAAAAGACACAAAGAGAGTTTTAGAGATATTTTGATACTAATGGCTCAAATTTACACAGTTAATTAAAACGCAAAATATAATTGCAAAAACTGATTGAAAAATTAAAAGATTAAAAAAAAATTAAATTAAAAAACATTGAAAGCACGGATAAGTTTTGGACCGATTATTTAACTTGCTAGCTCTGCTATACAGGGGTGTGCTGGAAATCGAAAACGTAAAACGCTAGAACTTGGAAGTCGTGTTTAATACACTTTTAATCTAATTTTTGTTATTAAATTCTTTTATTACAGAAATGTTATTAAAAAACGATTTTTTAAATTCTTGCGTTTTACGTTTTAGATTTGCAGCACACCCCAGATATTCTTTTTATTAGTGCTCAAAGCTGACGTTGAAAGGATTTTTTTAAGTATCATGCATTTGTTTAAAAATAAAATTTCGTTGAAGAGATGTAATTTATATGAATGATAGTCTCAAGCGAGACCATCTTAAATGTTCAAGCTACGAAATACCTGACGAGTAATGATAAAAAATTAATCCTAGCGAAACATACAAAAAGTCACAATATCACTTAGATATGGAATTTTGGCTTGAAGACGAGGATGCTCAAGAACAGCAAACTAAGCTTAAAAACGATACATTTTAAAAGGATGCAAGTTCTTTGTATTTTAATTCAATCGTATGTAAATTTTGGAAGTTTTATATTTTAGTCTCTTTTGCGCTTTTTTGAAAAAAAAAATGTATTTTTTTCAATTATGCCCTTTTTAGAAGGTTTTTCAAATGTCTTTACGCGTTTTGTCTCACAAAAGTAGGAATCACAGAATTTTTAAAGTTGATTACAGGTTCAAGGAATTATATATTATTTAATTGATCTGATTTAGGGTCGAAAATAGGCAAAAGCAAGTAAATCTGTGGTCATATGGAAGAGTAGGTGAAGTTGATGTAAGACAAGGTGTAAACTCCGTTATATATACAACATTTTTATTTTTAATTTAATTTCATACGATTATACACAAAATTATAGATAAAACCTTCTCGAATAAAACTACAATTAAACTAAGGATATCTGCAAACTACAATATTCGACATAAGCTACTTTTCCATATTGGCATAGATATTTACCCAAATTAAAGCCATTTACATGATCAGATTTTTAATAAACTTACAATAAACTTCAAATTTGAATTCAGAGGCGTATGATCAATTCTACTATTTGACAAATATAGTTTTTTTTAATAAAGTTTTTAAATTGAAATATGTAATGAAAAAATGCGACGGCATTCGTTTTTCTTATATCTTAGATCATTTTTAAGGGAAATTATCGGGTATGTTCTGTAAATCGAAATGAAGTGAATTTAAAACCGAACAAATTTTGAAAATGAGTCTGTAAAGGAAGTTCATAAAAATATTCCTTTTTATGTACTTTATACTTTAGGTACCACTTATACTTTTAATAAAAACTCTTAAAAAGACGAACAACTACCGTAATTTTGTAATTAATTGAAATTAAAATTTCGTTCGGTTTCAATTCCACTTCATTTCGATTTGTAGAACATGGCCGTATATTTTTTCCTTTAAATTTTTAAGAAAAAAAAATTATAAGTAAATCACCCCTATTATATGTATAAGTCGTTTTGGCACCCTATCCTCCAGTAGGGATGGGCAAATTAAAAAAATATATCGATATATATCGAATCGATATTTTTTAAGAGTATCGATATATATTATTTCAAAAACATCGATATATCGAACGTATTTTGCTGAAACTATTTCCAAATTAAAAAATTTAATATACCTTTCAAAAAATACGTAATAACATGTTTAGAGGCAACTATAATATGGTTGATGGAGGACTAATTCAACAATAATATGGTTGTCGGTGACAATAATATTGTTAAATTAAACATAATATTTTTAAAATAATCTTTAAAAATAGTTTTGTAAGAGGTAACCATATTTTAACATGTTTTTTCTCTGCGTGTATATAGGTCGTTGACAACGTCGACGTTATTTTTAAGTTATGTTAACATCAAGTAGGCGACTACAGCACTTCGACGATAATTTGGAATTTTCTTACAATCCCAATAAATTTGACAAAAACAAAAATTAAGTCGTCGCAAAACTCCCGTTTGACTAAAAGAGAGTCAATTTCACTCAAAGAAAATACCAAGTGACTGCCAATAGTAATTGATTGTTGTCCATAACGACTAAAAAAATACAGCTATTGTTGCATTGCTGTCGACATCGACTTTAACAAAAGGGGTAAATATTTTTACAAATTCAAATTAAATTAAAAATTATTTGTTAATTTTCGAATTTCATTAAGCATCAACTATTACTTTAATTGTCAATAAACATATTCTTAACTGACGGTTATAGTAATAGTTAATTATAACTAAACTAGGTGAAATTGGTCGTAAATCCTTTTTCTTTTCTGGTCATGATTCTAAGTTTATTTTATTCATTTTTGAAATTCAGTTTAAGAATTGGTTTTGTTAAATTAACTTAAATTTTTAAAAGTTTAAACCGAAAGCCGTCGGCCACTCATAAACCTTCTTGTTTTTAAAAATTTTTCGCCAGTTCATAAAATTTTAATTTGTATTTTCTTTAAATACAACTAAAACAGTCGACTAGACAACTGTGTACATTGTTTAAGCCGCTTTAAAATAAAAAAAATAAATACGCACACAGTCCCACTTACACAAATCCATAGAAATAGCACCTAAATCAAGCAATAAATTTAAACAATTATAAAGTATAAAAACTAAATTGAAATAAAATTCGATTATACTAAAAAGCACCACCTCAACACCTGTTTATTATTTGAAATTAAGAAATAATATTGAAAATACAATAATAAACACCTACTTAACAGAAAATAATAACAATAAAATTTATTCAATACAAACAAATAACAACAATTTCTAAATTGAGAACAATGAGCTGCCGGTAACATTTCCAAAATAAAAAAGAAATAAATTGACCGAATTTACATACAAGTGTTCTTTTTTTTTTGAAATATAAAATTTTAAATCAATAACTTAGAATAGCTGAAATATAAAAACAGTCTTAAGAAAGAAAAAAACACTAACCCCCCTTTTTATTAAAAATAATACAGGTTTATAAAAGGTTTACTAAACAAAACTTGTTTTTATTACACGCTGTTTTCCCAGTCGGCCATATTGTGTGCATAAGAGGTTTTCTAGAAAAACAGGATACACGACATTGTCTTCTAAGTTATGTTCCATCCCACTCTATGTGACATAGTATAAGACATTGTTTTCTAAGTTATTTTCCATTAAATTTGATGTGGGACAGTATACGCGACATTGTCTTAGGTGTTGTCGGCACTGTATGTAGGACAGTATAAGCGACATTGTCTTCTAGGCTGTCATCCATCAAACTCTATGTGGGACAGCATAAGTGACATTGTCTTATAATTTGTCTTGTATAAAAAGTCATTGACCACAATATGAATTACAAAGTCCTCAATATTGCATTCGATAAAAGAATAAGAGATGAGTTTCTATGATTCTTGGGGTTTTCACAAGGGTATGATGATTTTAAGAAGGATTTAAGAGTAGTGTTCGTTCACTATTATTTTTGAGGATATTGTTGTGCATGCAGCCGTTGAACACCAAACCAGCCGTC
The DNA here is from genome assembly GCA_949318255.1 of Pollenia labialis. Lineage (NCBI taxonomy): Eukaryota > Metazoa > Arthropoda > Insecta > Diptera > Polleniidae > Pollenia > Pollenia labialis. The sequence goes on from OX439141.1 coordinate 114,603,536, forward strand.
AAAATAGACGGCGCTGTAGTGCACGGCGTCGTACATGATAATTGGCGCTACAGTAGGAGAAATTATCGTCTTTGTTATCTTTTGTTATCGAATAAACGATAAGAGGAGTGACATTGTCTTGCTTTGACGATTTCTTCTGGCTGATACTCACATGTCGTGTAGAAAATGACGAATATACGTGGCCAACTGGGTTGCTTAGTTGACACACATCCTTTTCATAGCAATAATTATCCACCTTTCCCTCTCTAATACATATAGTGAAGTCCTAAATATTCTAGTTAACAATCTAAAACAGACTTTAAGGCATTAAGTAAGCTATAATTCCTTGGGGATAACTCAATATTTTTTGAATTGTAATATTCTTGTTTATATTTTTATAATAAAAAAAAATACAAAGTTTAATAAATCTGTTATTGTTTATTTTTTTTTTTTTTTTGTTACTCTTGATTTTGATTCAAAACATACTGATACATTTAAATAAAGTCACGACATTAAAGATGTTTTAATAAATCGTTGAATGAACTTAATTTAAATAAAATATAATTTTACAAAACAAAATCTCTTCACACTGACACAAGTCATAAATATAGCACGTTTTTAATGAAATTTCAAAATTCTTTATATGTATGTATAATATTTTATTTTCAAAACAAAATAAAGTTAAAAAATCATGACCTTAAAAAGTTTAAAAACCTTGTGTTCTTATAAAAGTTTTAAAAAATAATTTCAAGTTTTTTTTGGTTTTAATTTTCAAATTTTTATGTAAAGAAAGCAAAAATAGTTTTAGGTTTAAATACATTTTCCAAAGGTTTCTTTTAATTAATTTTTTTTAGTTTAGCCCGTTTTTGTTTTGCTGGTTTCTTGAAATTCGATAAGTCAATGTGCCAATTTATTTAATGTTTATTTAATTTTTTTTTTGTTTTGTTGCAGAACTTGTTGTTTAAGCAGGCAAAAACCCAATATCAACAACAATTTGTAAAGAAATGTGTTAAAAAATTCATTACAAAATTCAATACATCAGAAATTTTTGTATTTATTTTGCATTTCATTCGTTTGGCTGTGTCTGGTCTGTTTGTATAAATTACACACGCAAAAAAGTGTCAACAGGTGTCAGCTATTAAATTGAAAAAGAATAAATATATACCTAAAAAAATAAATTTAATTTTCAAAAAAAAAAAATGTATACACATACATATAAATTTTTTTGATTATCTGGATTTATAAAATGTAACCCGATATTATTTTTTTCAACTTGATATCTTTTGGGTGATTTTTTTTTTATTCATTTAATTTTGTTTTGCTTGACGTTTATTTAACTCTTGCTGACATTTTTCTTTGACTCAATTGATAAATAATTTACATATATAAAAAAATGTTTTTTATTGGAAATTAAAATATGCAAGACATTAACTTATTAGCAAATTATATAAAATTTTTTGAAGATGTCATTTATTTTATATTGAATTTAAACTAAAAAATAAAAACAAATTTGAAGAATATCAATTTAACTTTTAGGCAAGATATTTATTAGACTTATGCCCGTAATTTCTACAAAAATAAATCTAGCTGTAAAAGCTTCCATATTTTAAAGGAAAACTGATGGTTAAAACACGTAGGCAAAATAAAAGTTAAAATAGGTAAAGATAACTATTAGGTACGAACACGACCTGCTTTCATTTTATAGAAATTACGGGCATTAAAACAAATACATATGTATCTATGTATAAAAAGACAAATAAAGCACACAACCCGGTAAACAAACTTATAAAAAAATTATGAAGATATTTGTTTAATTATTAAAAATTTTCAGTGTGCTTGATATTGTTATTGTCAAACTTCTTGTGTAGTATATTTGGCCCTTAAGTCTCTTTGAGTGTTTAAAGTGATCTCTTGTTAACTGCATTGAAGGTTTAATTATATTTTTTTAGCATACTTTATGACATATGAACCCTAATTTTTTAAATCTATTTACTTCCTCAGTTAACGTGTTAATAAATTAATGCATACTTTAAGGCGTATTCGTTAATTCTATTTAAGAATTCTCGCACTCTCTTTTAATCTTAGTAATAATAAAAACTCATTTTTGTTGTCTACAATAAGGTGTTTGTAAAGACGCCTAAAGCGCCTATTAGACGGTCATACTTAGTATGACATAGTTGGTATGTTGAGAGAGATTACTTTGCTATTAGACTATCATACCAAGTTTGTCATACATCATTACAAACGAACATTGAAAAGTGATGGTTGTCTATATGATGGCGCGTGAATTAGTTGCTGCTTTGCATACTTTATGACATATGAACCCCAATTTTTTAAATCTATTTACTTCCTCAGTTAACGTGTTAATAAATTAATGCATACTTTAAGGCGTATTCGTTAATTCTATTTAAGAATTCTCGCACTCTCTTTTAATCTTAGTAATAATAAAAACTCATTTTTGTTGTCTACAATAAGGTGTTTGTAAAGACGCCTAAAGCGCCTATTAGACGGTCATACTTAGTATGACATAGTTGGTATGTTGAGAGAGATTACTTTGCTATTAGACTATCATACCAAGTTTGTCATACATCATTACAAACGAACATTGAAAAGTGATGGTTGTCTATATGATGGCGCGTGAATTAGTTGCTGCTTTGGTAATTGATGAGTTATTGACGACAACAACGCAATTTATATATTTTTTCTTTTCAATTGTAATCGTTGATTCCGGTTGAATTGTTTTTAAGGTTTCCAAAAGTTTTTCATAGCCTTTTTTCTTTAAATGTCTATTAAGGTATTTATCACTTTTAATTATTTTTAATATTAATTCTTTCAGAGATTCATATTCCTTATTCAAATTGTCTACTTTATTAACATTTACAAAAATACTTTGATATATTTTTAAATTGTTTGCAGAGTTTAGTGCATTTGTTAACACTTTTTGACATTAACTTGGTATCTGCTAAGATCTCTGGCAAGTTGAGCTGCAAGTAGGAAAAGGTTGATGGTGTTAGTAGTGTGAGTGTATTGCATTTTTGGAACTTGTTCTTGAATAAATAAGCCCCAGATTAAATTGGTAACAAGAATTAAACATGGCCTTTTTATAATATAAAATACGATTTTTTCAACTTTCTCAGTGCTGCCTGATGTTTTTTCAGAATACCTACGCAATCATAAAAAAAAACAGATTTTTCCCTACACTCATAAATTTTTACAGAAAAATTCATTTAAAACAAAGATTTTAATCGAGGTAATCATAAGTTTTCAAAAATGTTTTAAAGTTCAAAATTATATTTAGTAAACCTTTCCCTCTTATTGTTTTCTCTTTTGAAACTGTTCTAACGGTTTTATTTTAAAATAAAAATATACTCAAGTAAGCGTTCTTTCACTTTCTTTCTATCTTTATAAGAACAACTACAAATGTATGGCCTTCCTTAAGGTGGTTGCAAAGACGCCTAAGCAATTAAATCCATAGGGAGATCTTAATAATTTGCTTTTCAACAATGTAACAACCAAAAATTCCCTACCCCCAATCATAATCTTTAAATATGTTAAATAAATCTCTATCATCTGACTTCTCTCAATTACAGAAAAATATTTACAAATATAAAAAGAAAAAAGTAGAAAAACGTTGTATAGCAAAACAGATGGCGCCAAAATGTATACACACTCATACACAAAAAAACATTATGGCTAAAAAAATTTACACTTTAACAAATTATGGTCTCTATTACTCAAAGAAAGGAAACAAAAAGATCTCTCAAACATAAAAACAGAATGGAAAACTTTTTTGTTCCTTAAAAATAAAAATGAAAAAAATTGGCAAAATCCAAAGAAAAAAATATTATAGACACACTGACGTTTTCACAATTTTGCTGCTGTTTTTTTTTATTCATTTCATTTATTTCCCCAAAAGAGCAGCAGCTGTAGAGTAGAATGATTTTGGTGCTGTTTAAAAATGTAAATACCAATGTGGCAAAAGCCGAAAGCTTTTGGGTGGTAGTGGTAACTAACAATGGAGGAAATGGATGTTGGGCTACTATTGCTACCATAAACTCCTTATTACACTATACACAAAAAAAAAGTTAAATGAAAATCTTGTTTATAAAACACATAAAAACTGTAGCTGATAAATGGAAAAAGAGAAAAAGATAAAAATTACAAAATGAGATGACACAGCTGTGTGTCATAAATGTGGGTTTTTTTCGAAGAGAAAAAACTTGAAAAAATAGTACACAACAACATGAAATGGGTGGTTAAATGGGGATGAGCTCTGGTAGAGAAAGAATATGAACATTATTTCATCGATGCCGTATGATACATTTGTCTACACGGGGAAAAATAAGACAACCAGAAGTGACTAAAAAAAGTAAATAAGAATGAAAAACTAATGTGATTGCCATATGGCGCCACAAAATAATATCGCAATATTTTTTTCTCTTCATTTCATAACATATTTTAGTATTTTCAAAAAAAACCAAGCAAATCTTTTAATAATTAAAATAGAACGAAATCTTTAGTGGTTTCTTGTTGTCGTAATGTAGATTTTTATAATCGTCATTGTTTGTTTATGATTAATTTTTCTGTTTTTTTATGTTTATTTTTGCTTCCTTAATCATCGGTGAAAAATTTAAGTCTAAGGAAGTGATTAATATTTTATTTAAAAAATAAAATTATTTAACATTAAAATAGTTTAAATCAGAAATAGATTTCAATTTTATCATACCACATTATGATATTCATCATTTACTTAAGATTCATCATTTTATAGGACATTTTTACAAATGCCACAATTTTTCAACCGCAGACTCAAGTACATACGTATGTACTACTCATCATAGAAATCAAATATTTCTTTTAATGATGGCAATCAAAGAAAATATGGGATATTTTTAAAATAATCAATTAAAACCCACTCATTTTATTTTCCATCTGTATCAGCCAATTATACAGATGGAAAAGAAATTTAAAAATAAATAAAAAAAATGATTCAGTATTTACATACAAATTGTGTTTTAAGACAAAGTTGACATATTCTTGAAAAGGTTTATACTTTGTAAGTTTAATTTTATTAATAGTTTTCCATTCTTAATTTTACCATATTACATTTTTTACATAAAGTAATTTAATGTTTATATTTTTTTCGATGCATAAAAGGTTTTTAAATGTATAAAGTTTATAGCTTTAATTGATGAATTCCAAAAAAACGTAAACTATTCTTTACTTTACTTTTTTTTCCTAAATATTCTAACAAAGTTGCAATATTTAACACTGTGTACATTAAGTTGCTTACCTTGGGTTTAAAAATCCCAATCTAAGTAATTTAATGTTGTGGCAATTTTTTTTTTTTTTATTATTTACTTAATGCAAATTTTTTAAAACTAAAAATTTTTACCAAATGTTAACAATGTAATGAATTCCTTAGAATTCCTAATTTTTTCAAAATAAAAATAATGCAATACACACACGTACAAACATACATAAATTTACATTGTGTAAAAAATAAAAATATTGTCACTTTTTAAGTTTTTCTTATTTTATTTACAAACACTAACAGAATTTTTAAATTAAATTTCTCTTTTAGGAATTTTTAATAAATTTCAACCTATTTGAAACCCATTTTTAACTTTAAACTTTTTATAAAGGTAAACAGTTTAACTTATTAAATTTACATATGTATACGACATTGTGTAAAAAAATGTTATATTAAAAAAGAATGAAATTATTTTTTACTTTCTGTAGAAGGCAATAAGATTTTTCAAATTTAAAATGTTTTACATTGTTTACATAATGTAAACATATTAATTATTTAAGGTAGTTGAAGACGTTATTTAAAGTTTTATAATAATTATCTAAACTGTATTTAAATGACATTATAAATATATATGATGTAAAAACCTACATTTAATTGCCGACACTCGTTAATAATTTAAACTGGGATCTAACCACCGCATACGATATCGAGCAAAATTGATCGAAATTATTTATTTTGGTATCATGACTCTCGATTTCGAATGAAATTTATTGAATTTGAAATAATATCATTTGATATCGAGTAACTCGACATTACACTTCTCGAGTTTTCATTCGATACATCAGTGCCTATAGTATGCAAAAAAATTCGATAGTTTATTCGATACTATAGTATCGAATGAGGTGATTAGACCCCTGCTCAATTACCACCAACATTTAAATAAATAAGAACAAGTGCCAACTTTTTGTAACAACAACAAAATGAAATTAATTATTCCAAGCGCCATGGCATGATTAATTAAAAATGCATTAAGCGTTTTTAATAAAACAGAGAAAAAAACTTGAAAATCAATATATTTTTTAAACTTTAAAGGAAAAACATAATAAATGTTTTGCAATCATTTAAATGATGGACGACAACATGACATTTGTAGTTGCTCATGTTTTTACTATTGTTGTCGTTTGTTTTTTATTATGTATTTATTTTTAATACTGTTTTTTGTTTTTGTTTTTGTTTTTGGCAAAACATTACAAAATGGCTAATCATTCCAATATGAGTTTACAATTAATAAACATGTTTATTTTTCGCAGAAACCAAAACTTGACATGACATGTTTTTTATTTATATTTATTTTAGTGTTGTTTTTGAAAAAGGTGATTTGGCTAACCTAAAAAATAAAGCCGTTAAAATTTGTTTCCAAAAAAATAATTAAATTATTTAAAATTCTTTTTAAGTACCTACAAATGTTACGAAATAATAGTTTGATTTAAGCAATACAAACGGTATAAAACTCGTAGTTTATTTGACGAAAGCAGCTGTTTTTAAAGCAAACATTATTATTACTTAAGATTACTGTTTAACGCTACTCTGACTTCTAGAAGTTCTGTTAAAAAGTTTTTTCAAATAAGTGAAACAAAAAAACAAACAGCAAACCTCATCTGTTTTATTAGTCATCTTAGAGTTTTAACACTCAGATTGCTATTTCTACTTGACTACTAGAGTTACATTTTACAACACATGTTAACAAAATAGTATAACAACAACAAAAACAACGACAATCAAACTAAAAATAAAGTTAACACAAACCACTCATTCATTCATTCATTCTCTTGTTTACTCAACAACTATGAAAACAAATTTTTTCAATACAACGTAAATTGTGGTTTTATTGCTCAATTTACCAAAAATGTATGTAAAGTAAGCGAATGTTTTACATTTGTTGGAACAACTACAACAGCAGCAGCAACAACAACAACAAGAGATGGAAAGTTGGCAATACATTTAACAATACTAAAACAACCATAACTTTTTACCACTTCCTCTCGTGCTCCTCTCCTTGTTTTTTCCACAGAAGGAGCAATAAAACATGGAGATGACAATAAAAACAAAATTTTTTTTATCTCTTTATCATAATCATCATTTGTTGTTGTTTTTGTTATTGCAATAAAAAGCTTAAACAATAGAAATGTAAATCAGGGTTGGTATAGTTGGTAAAATAGAATATACTTAAAAAGTATCAATGACTTTTATTCGTAGTTTGGAAAGTTTGAAAACTTATAAAAGTTTGATTAAGGTTATTCTATTCGAATTATCTTACTTTACGCGGGACAATCTGTCTCATGTTTCTACTGAATGGCGATAAATATAAAAAAAGTTATGCTAATTTTTAATCCTTAAGTATGAATAACATTAAGTCAATCTCAACAAGTGATTATATTTTAACATGATGTTGGTGTTTTATCATTCTGTAAGGTGTAATACTTTTTCTTTCTAATTTCATTTTTGGTTTTTTTCAAGCAGGAATTCAGGATAAAGTCAACTTTATATTACTTGAATCAAGTGCATTTTGAGATTGATTCAATCTTAGTTTTACTTAAATCAATCTAATTTTCAGATTATTTCAAGTACGAAATCGGGATGGAATATGGATAATTAAAGTTTTTTCCGATTCAAAATCCGTACTTGAGTCAATATTTCTGTACTTGATTTAAAAAAATCCGTACTCACCGTACTATTAATACCGCTTAGGATAGATTTGAGTACGGATGGATTGATTTTTTTTGAGTGTAGAACTCCATAGAGATCTGATTCTTACAACTTTAAATAGGATAGATTGTAAATGCATCTTTGAACTGCTCAAAATATGTAAGATAAGAAGAGTTAAACATACAAATGTATGTACCGAACTTCACCTAAGCACTTATGAAAAGGACGTTTACGTCAATGCAGTGTTCTATAAATTATATATCATCGCGTTTCTTCTTCTTCTTTTTTTAGTTTTACTTTTATTATTTTTGCTAAGATATTAAACCAGGTACAAAATGGAATAAACTCGTACTTAATCAAAGCTTTTCTACATACTTAAGTACGATTTGTACTCAAAAATTTGAGTACGAATAACACTTAAAAGTACTTAAAACAAACCAAAATGGGATAACTTTCAAAAAGCAATATTCTTGCATACACGTGTGCTTGTAAAAGAATGTTGCATAGTCAACAACAAATCTGCAAGAAGAAAAATAAAGATTATTTGCATGTTTTAAAATTAAAATAAGAAACAATAATTCCCATATTCTATTTGTTTTAATTATTTAGTTAAATGCATACAATTTTCAAACCAGAATGATTACGAAAATCAAATCGGGCATTTAATAATTGAAAATAATTGAAAATTCATCTGCAAATAAATAGCTAAATATAACAAAAATGAAATAAACATTTGTAATAGCTAAGTAAAATAATAATATTCTCTTTGGTTCTCGGGGGTAAGTGTTTGGTTTAGGTTAGAATCGACCTAATCTCACTTTCGGATTATTTTATGTACGAATCGAGATTAAACCATCTTAGAAATTCTTGAATCCAGCTCAGTTTAAGATAATTTTTTTGCGCTTTTAATTAGGTCAATTCTGTTTTCGGATTATTTTTAGTACAGAGCACTTGAATAATCCGTTCTTGAATCAAGCATTCTCTATTTGATTTAAGCAAATTCGACTTACCGTACTATTGACACCGCTTCGGCTTGAATAAAGTACGGATGGATTGATTGGTTTGGCAGTGCACCCAATTGCTATTTACAAAAAAAAATATGTTTTTTGCATCGCACCGAAAAAATTTTTGTTATCGAAAAATATCGAAAATTACTCTAAGTCGAAAAAATTTCATGTTGTTAATGTTGACTTTAAAGGGGTGGCGCCGCAAAAAAATATTAAGCCTGAAACTTTCCAATTGTTTTTTATCTCAAAGACAAACAATTGGTTAATGAAACTTTAACATTTTAAATGTAAAAAATTTCTATTGTGCATGCAAGTGTCATTTTGTGTGGCGCTACGGGGTTTTCGAAATCGCTTTAGTTTTTTTTCATACAAAATTGTCAATATGAGAATACAATAGCGTAGTTAATGTTATTTGCTATATACCATGAAAACCAAAAAGTAAATTTCGAAAAATTGGCGTTTAGGTGGTATCAAAAGTAACGCGACGATAAAAAGAAAATTTGCTATAAAAAAAAATGTTAACAATTTCAAGAAACACTTTTCCAACCCTGATGTAAATATGTCTAGTTAAAGGAGAGTTTGAAAACTGTAGTTACCCGACATTATTGTAGTTGAGGTGGGGAAATTAATAAAGTTATTACAAGTATTAGGTACTACGCAGTTGGGGTAAATATGGCGCCTGTCTGGTGTACTACAAACTTTTTATGTAATAAAGTTTGTTGCTGTTATTAATTGATGTTTGTAACTTAAATTATACAATCAAATGTAAAAAATCGGCAAAAAAAAATTTTTTGATTTTCATAGTAATTTTTTTAAATTTTAAAATTAAATTTCTTGACAAAAAAAAAATAACAGTGTAAAATTTGCAAAAATAGGGAAATTGCTCGTATAAAGTCGGTATTCCATAGAACAAAAACATTTTAAAATAATTGGAAAAATACTTATGGCCGATTTAACCAATTTATTTAAATATCAATTTATGTTTAAAATTCATTTCTCATGTCAAATAAAAATAAAATATGTAATATGAAAAACTATATTAAAATATGATTTCATATTTAAATAGGATATCAAGATACTTATGGAAGTCGGTTTCCACGAAAGATTAATGAAATTTTTTTTGTTATTTGTAATAAATTTTCTTATAAATTGAAAAAAAAAATTTGCACAGTTTACTGGTATAGTGTGTGCCACAAGTTCCGTTTAAGAAGTGCCAAACTTGAGCGTTAAACTTGTGTAGCGTATGTGCGGCATTTGCAAAGTTTTGTTTTTATTAAAAATATTGTTAAATATAAAAAAAAATTTCAGTTATATAATTTTGTTAATAATAAAAAATTTCGAATTTTAAAAACCATTATTATTTTTTATTTCTAGTTTCCTTAAACATTATTTCCTTATCTTTCTTGACCATTTTAAAAAATTCATTTAACTTTTTTTTTTCTTTTACCATAACATTCCCCTTATTATCATTTTTCTTCAACCTTTTATGGCTTAATAATAAAAAAAAAATATAAAAAATAAAGATTGAAATAAAATGTTCATTGTTCTATTCTCATATAATTTTCCACATGTCATCTTTGACATCACTTAACAATATAAAAAAAAACTTCATTGACCAACTTTGGTATTTTTACTAAACAATTTTCTTATTATTTGTTTGTTTTCAAGAAATTCCTTGCTTATTTGTGTATTGTTTATAAGGTAAAGGATATAAAATCACAAATTTCTGTCAATAAGTTGCAGCAAAAACAGAGACACTAAATGACAGTTTGTTTAAACAAACTATACCTAATTAACCTTAAAAGGAGTGGGGGAGAGCACAAATAAACAAGTGAATGAAAATAAATATTGAAATATTTGCTATTGGTATGAAAACTTAGAAAATTTTAAATAACGAATACATTTTTGGATAACTATTTAAATTTGAAATCTTGATTGAGATTTTAAGATTTAAAAGTATTTAAATTATTTTTTAAGTAACTAAAATACATGGTAAAATGTTTAAATGATTTTAACTTCGTATCAATAATTGAAATATTGTTGAAATACCTTTTTAATTTGTTTAAATCTCCAATACTCTGATTTTTTTATGAAAAAAGTCTCAAAGATCATCTAATTTTTCATAATTCCCAAAAATTTTAATTAATTTTATTGGGTTGTTTTGTTTAAAGTAACCATTTTTTTTATTAATTAAGAAGTGTTTTTTGTTTGTCACCATTTTACAATCAGTTATTGTGGTTATTATTTCTATGTAAAGAAAAAGGCAGACAGATAAAGAGAAAGAGAGTGTTTTCTCAATTACTTAGAAGTTGGTTTGCTTTTATTTTACAGTTGTGTGTAAAGCCATTTTCGGGTCGATTGCTAATTTTCTTGTTACATGTTGGTTGCTTATACGAAGATTTTTGCTTTAATTTATTGCCTGTCAGTTTGCCTAAATTTATTTAAAAGTTCCCTGGATGTTCTGTTGTAGCTTTTAAGGATTAATCCTTTGCACTTCTTAGGTTTTTTTCTTTTGTTTCTATTATAGTTAGGAATTGTATAAAAATAATGATTTATTATTATACTTCGTTGCTTCCTCAATTTCTTGGTCGTTCGTTTGTGTTAATTTCATATTTGTAGGCATAGGGAAATGACTTCAGTAGAAACTATCTCAAGACAAAAATAAGAAAATCGCCTTTAATAATTTCATATTTGTGAAGTAATACTTTTAAATGCATTAAACTCTTTGTGAATTTTTTTGTTGTTAAATTTTGATTGATTTTTATTTATTTAATTATAATTTTTCGAAATTACCTAAAATCCAGTTCAAAGTCTTTAATTGTTTTTTTTTCTATTTCAACTTCTTTCTTTTTTTTGGCCAACAAAACCATTTAAATATGATTAAATATCTTTTATTTTATTTTAAAATTTTTGTTTTATTAGGAAGTTTACAAAACAAACAAAAAAAAAACAACTGAAAAATCTGTGTCAAATCTGTGGTATACAATGACCAAGACCTGGTTTGTATTGGCTACAAATTTTTACAAATTAAATTTTTATTTTTGGCAAATATTTTTTCAAATATAGAAAACAACATTTAAAAAAAATTTTGTATTTTATTATTTATAAATATATTATTAATATAATTTATACATACTTATGGTAGTTTAATATTGTATAGCAACGAATAATTTATGTCATGTATTTTTTTTTTATTTAAATAAAAAGAAAAAATTAAATTCATTATCAACTTGGTCACTTAGGAAAATAAAATTGAGATGATAATGAAGTTGTTAGAAGAAACAAATTTGTTGATGGTATGGATGAGGGCATAATTTGTTGTGGCTCCCTCAATTGTTTAAAAGACAATAAGTAAATATTTTTGCTATAGACATTAATGACGCACATCGTGCTTGTTTAGTTGTGTGGAGGTTTGAGGGGCAATTTCGGGATCTTGTTTTCTGCTGGCATCATGAAGCATTTGCTGCTTGTCTGACCACTTTTATGTTAGAGCTTCAATATTTTGTTGGTTTCTTTCAGACAGTTTGTAGGCAGTAATTTTTTTTATTTTTTAAAAATACATCTTTTTGTTTTTGCTTTGGAACATGACCATAATGAGGTTTTTTTGATGATTATTATGTATTTTTTTTTTGCAAAATATTAACTTGTTGTTTGTTCCATTTGTTTTTGAGTTTTTTTTCTTTTAACTTTATTTTAAATATTGGGGTTTTATATGGCGATATGGTTGTTATTGGTTTTCAAGATTATGATTTTGGAGATGATGTTGCTGTTTATAATTTTGTTTTTGCTTTTGTACATTGATTTTTGTTGTGCTAATGGTGATGTCTTGGATGTTGATGAGGTGTGTATGTTTGTTTATACTTTTGGCATAAATTGTTTTTCGTAGTTTTTTCTATTCAATTTTAAACAGATGCTTTCTTTTGTTATTCATTATTCAAAACAATTTTTATTGAAAAAACGCCAGAGAAATATTTTTTTTTTAAATTGTGAACATGTGAGTTTGTCTTTTATTATGATTGTTCAGTTATTTTTCACATGCAATTTTACATTGGTTTTTTTTTCTTACTATTTTCATTTACAACAAATAAAAGTTTTTTTTTCTTTAATGATCAATTTAAGTTGTCAATGCAATATGGCGCCAATAATAATTTATTTAAATTTCTTTCTTTTTAATTTTTTTATGAAAAAAAATATCAAGCGGCAATTTATAGAAAGTATTTAATGGGCAAAGGTTTTGTTTCTTAAGAAATTGTAAGAACATTTACAATAAACAAATTGAAAGAATAGGGGTTTCAGGGAAGACTTCATATAAAGAAAAAAGTTCAAGACTTGAAGCATTCAATGTTTCATGGGATATCATGGAACCGCACTAGCAAAATTATGCTATGAGATTAAGATTCATGTAAAAGTTAATTGTGCCAAATATTATTTAAATATCTTTATCTATATGAGATTTGTTTGGGTTTAAGGGGGGATTTCAGGAAGGAGGTTTATATGGGACTTATGGTTAATTTTTTCCCTAACATCACAACATTTGGCATGACGTTGTAGCTATCGTAGATGTTATTGCCGTCAGTTATGTCAATACAAATATTTTTAAAGAAGTTATGGTATTAAAAGCTATTTTCGGGATTAGTAGAGTAGTATTAGTGTTTGAGCTATGCTCAATTAAGAACCGATTCCAACAACAATTTTTTTAAGTCGATTGAGATTGCAATTACATAAGTTTTGACTAAAATTCATTTAAATACCAACATAGTAAGATAATTTATAGGAACAAAGACTTTTCCGGAAAGAAGTTTGTATGAAATTATGGACCGATTTTCACTATTTTTAATAGGTATCGTCCATATGATAATCGAATCTTATGTACAAAACTTAATTTGATGAAATCCTTAATTGCGACCTGCACTTCGCGCATAAATTTACATGGCCAGACAGCCAGCCAGCCTGCCGGACGGACAGACATCGTTATATCGACTCAAAACGCGATTTTGATTCGATCGATATACTAAAAGCTGTGTCTATGACCAAGATATTTTAGTATTATATACATCAGCACAAACGCATAATACCATCTCCACTATTGTAGTGTTGGTGTGATTAAAAAGTTTTTTTTTGAGGATATTATTCTTTTGTTTAAAATTAGTTAAAAATATATTTAATTTAAAGGGTTAATTTTTATTTATTTTATTATTTATATTTTAAGACACGTTTTTTATTATCTCCGTTTTTAAATTTTCATTCATAAAATTAAGAAGAAACTTTCACATTGGAAAAAAAAACTGATAAGACCTATTTCTTATTTAATGCGTATTAAATATGTCAATTTTTTACTATAAAAGATCATGAGCATTTGCTACAGCAATGAACAAATGCTGAAATAAATAAAAAATTATAGACATGTGTTTCGAAAAAGAAAATCGTCTTCTACTACAAGATAACCTTTCAAAATAGTCCAACAATTAACTAATAGCAATAGCTTAAAATAAACTTAAATTTTTTTAATATAAAAGAGTTTTTCAAAACAAACCGACTTAAAAAATGCTCTTTTACTTTAAAATATTTAAAAGAAATTTTGTATTTTACAAACAATTTTAAGAAAGAAACAGGTAGCGTTAATAATCACAGGTGATTAAACAATCTTATGTAACATTTAATCAACCCCTATTGCTTCATTTAACAATTATTTACATTGATTTTAGAATTATTTTTCAGAAACAAACGAAAAAATGTCCACACATAATTTCAGCATTTAATCTTGAAACCCAAACAGCTGCTTTATAAAAAGACTTTATTTCTATTAAACTAGATTTTTTTAAACCAATAAGGGTTGTTTTCTTTTCAAGCCAATACATCTTTTTATTTCTTTGCTATCACAAAAAAAAAAAGGAAACAAAGTAAACGTGGGTTACTTCATCTTTTTTATCGTTCTATTACATCTAACAATTTTTTTGTAATACCAAAGTGACAACAAGTGATTATTTTCACATCATTTTTTATCCATGAAATAGTTTTAAACATACAAAGAAACATGTTACTATTTGATTTTCAACCGTTACGTGACTTGATCCTTTACAGGTGTTAAGTGAAGACAATGATGAAAAAAAGTTTTACAAGAAAAATTAAAAGAAAGCGGAGAAAAAAGGTTATCAGAACAAGTGTTTATTAGATAAGGGAATTTTTTTTCCAAAAATTATGTTTGGTTTGGTTACTTAAAATTTAGATTTTTTTTTAATGTAAAGTACATGATGAAAGCAGAATGTTTAAAATTTCCTTTCATTTGAGCTCATAAATTTGAGGAACATGTTTTAATAAAAAAGAATAAAATTAGAGAAATATGTTTACCAAATAACCAAGAAATAGAACAAGTTATTTTTAAATTGTTATGTATTTAAATTACATGAAATTGTGAAAAAAAGTCAAATAGTTAAGCTTCGTTCGCAATGGCAGCAACATTTTCCCTGGTGTTCGCATTAAACCATTTACTTTATTTATTATAAAGACACAGTTTGAAAATTTTGCACACATTAATATTACGATTTTATTATTATTTTTTAAAAAATTTTGTGAAAATTTGCATTCAAAACTAAATAAAAATAATTATAAACGTCATATAAACATTAGTTACAGTTTTGTTCGAAAAATGAAAGGAAAATATATGAAATGTCTTGGAAGAAACAAGGTGGAAAAAACGAAATTATTACTATGTTTATTATTAAAGAAATGAAATTGAATTGACGAAAGCATAGTTATTAATTATAAAAAAATTTCATTTCATTATTGATATAAATTTAAAATTTGCTAATAATATTGTAGTTTTACTATACTTTTAGCCAATTTAATTTATTTTCGTCAAAAAAAATTTAAACCTCTTTAAAACTTTATAAGAATTTATATAGTATCTCTTTATTAAGAAAATATAAAATAAGCCCATTAAATAAATTTAAAAAAAAAATTAAATCAAAAGTCTTGCACGTGAATTGGCAACATTTATAAATGCTAAACTAATTTTTAAGAAGTGTTGCATATTTTACGTTTTCAAAAGAACACAAGTTTCGTTATAAAACAATAAAGTATAATTAGCGTTCAAAATTTCAAGTTATTTTATACCAATAATTTTGAAAACTATATAATTATAACCACGAGAAACGAACTACAAAAATTATTAATTTTTTTAGAAATAATTTCAAAGCAAGCTATTAATCTAGTGTTGCACTCATCCCCCTTTAACTATAATGGGTGTTGAACATGTATCATTTTCTTTCTGATCCCCTTAGCGTTACACTTTTAAAATGACACATTGTTTTAATAAAAGAACATAAAGAAATGTAAAAAGCAGAATAAATGTAGAATTGTACTACTTAAAAAAGAAAAAGGCAAAAGTAAAATTTTTATAGTTTTTTCACAATTGCGTGGTTGTTTGTTTGTCATAATCCCGACTTGCAATTTTTGTGGCTCCAATTCTTAAAGTTTTTTTTGTGAGAGGGCTTAGCAGATTGGGGAGGGGTACCCAGTTTCATTTACCCTGCAATTCTGATTTGTTATGTTATTCTAATACTTTTTTACATAAAGTTGGTTGTAGGTGTAGGTATTTGTATTTATTTTCAATATAAAAAAGTGGAGAAGAAAGAAAAGATAAAAATACAAAAATTGCAAATCTATAATTTTATAATCAGGACACTAATGCAATTTCAAAGTAGAATTTTCAAAAATTGCAGCAACAAAAATTGCAAGGCTGGACAAAGACTTTGCCTTAAGTTCTCACTTGCTATATTGATAGAAAAAATCCCACAAAATCAAAATCATGTCCGAAGATTTTAAATTATTTTTGAATACATTAGTTTTGAATATTAAATTGTATTTGTCAACTTCTCTTAAAAAATAGAAGCAATATTTCTATATTCGTCTGTGCTATACACAGAAAAAAATAAAAATTTGTGATATTTATTAAAAAAATAATTCAACTTGCACCAGTAAACAAATGAATAGTATAAATTAAAGATTTAATTCACTTGATTAAGCTTTTGATTTGATTAAACATTTTATTCACTTTATTAAATTTGTAATTAAAACTGATTTTTTTTTTTGATTAATTAGTTAAAAAATTTGGAGAACTTTTTTTATGAATCGGTCATCACAAAATTCTGTGGAGTGATTTCTAGTGTTCAAAAAAACTTAGTCGGACCAAATTTTAATGCACTAATATAATTTGTTTCGGGTGCCTAAGTATTAAACGGTTTTGTCAGAGAACCTTAATAGGCATAATCAGTTTTTCTTTGATAATGATTTTGTTAGGATTCATTCTTTCATTTAATCGACCGGCTGGCTGACTGTAAAGGTCAGCAGCCACGAAAAATATGACGTACGGGTGAACTGTGACACATGATAAAACAACGGGAGCTATGCTTGATTGCGGCTGCCAATGGAACCTATCCTAATACAATATAAATTGAATTTAAGGATGAATAATATTAAAGTCAAAAACTGTTGCTGAGTGACCGGTTTTTTATTCAATTGCTTAGGTAAATCTCACTTTTATTTTAATTCCAATAAATTAATTTTTGTTTCATTTAAAGTTTCATTTGTTATGAAATACTATCTTATTTTACCTTTTTCAATTAAAATCCAATTATCCTTTTAATTTAAATTTTATTTCCTGTTTGAATCCATAAAACTTTTGAATTCCTAAACACACTCAAAATACTATAAAATTTTGTTTAAAAAAAAACACTTGTTGTGTCCGCTTTCATACATATCGCTTAATAAAAATTTAATGACGTCGAGGTTTTGAAAAGTAAAATTTAATTTCGTATTTACAACTACAAAGAAACTGTGTCGGGAGGTAAAAAAAAAAAACAAATCCCAAACAAGCTGTCCCATATCAAAATTTTTTTTTAACTGCAAGCGAAATATTGTTGCGTTCGATTGCGTTTGTGCGGATGAAAACCTGGCGGCAAACCTTTTTAAAATAAATATACAATCTCACTAATATTTGTAGAGTCTTATGTGGATGTTCCATTTTTTAAGGTTAACAAGTTTAATGGCTTTGTTGAACTTGAATTTTATTTTTTTTTTTTGGAAAAATAAACAAAATGATAACTCACATTCATTATAAAGTATTAAACGGCCTGCTCGTATTTAAGCAAAATTTCCTTTGAAATAAAACGCAAAAAAAACCAAAATCAGTCTAAAAAGGGGTCATAAAACCAGATTGCAACTAAAATTACGCTTAAAGAAACTTTAAATCCTGTAATAATGAACAGATTTATCACTCGTTAAAATGTTGTTCATCAGGTTTAAGGCTGAAGGTATAATTTTATGCATTTATTTTATACAAAAATAATTTTTTTTAATTGCCAAAATCTACACACAATCTCTGTGTAGAACAACAAAACCTTTTTATTAATATTTTTCCACAATATACTTGTTGAATTTTGAAACCTCTTTAAAAGTCTTGTTTAGAGTGTGTGGGCGTGTTCGAAACAATAAGCTGAGATTTTTGTTGTTGCAAATGTTGGAAGTAGAAAGCCAACAATAACACATTTAAAATAAACCGACCAAAACGAACACGAAATGCACTACAACCAAAAACTATAATTAACTAAAATATAAAAAAAAAATTGGCCAATCGTCGGCCTAATATTCAAACCTGCTAAATTTTTTTCTCAATTTGAGTCTTGAAGTGTGTAAAACTAACTATATTTTTGGTTTTCCTTTCAAGCTGCAAATATTTAATATAAAAAGGTGTTTCTCTCCTGTAAAGTTTGCATATTAAGACGACGATATCTAAACATCCGTTAAAGCAAACTGCACGCTTACATTAAGCAATTTTTGTCGCCGCAACTCTTACTAACTTGGCTAGAGGAGAGATAAAGGCATTATAGAGGGTTCACAAGTGCGGGTACTCTTCTATTCGTGTTGTTTCCTCGTTCGTTCTCTGACTGTTCTTTTTATCTTTCTAACATCAATCAAACTTTATTTTTTTAAGCCAACTCTCTTTGTGTAGGAGACTCATTATTAGAATAATAAATTAATAAAAATTATGTTAATTTAAATATCAAAAAATACATCTACAATAACAATTTCTTTTTTACATTTTAGGCTCACCGCATTCCAATGATCGAGATGCTGGCTTTTGTTCGGGCAGCTCTGAAGGTGGTGATGATTATTACAGTGATAATTTACGCATGGAACCCAACAGCCCTACTGAAAACTCCGAAGACTCGGTGGAAGTTAAAGTCACCCCCATTTCCCTGGTGCGTAATAAACGTAAAAGTTCCGAACCATCTAAAGTAGTGGAAGAAAAATCTGCAGCTTCACAATCTAATGGGCCTCTCAAGAAACGCATACGCTACTCCTCTAATACCGATTCGGGAGTAGTTTTAACACCACCAGCTGTTACAATAAGTTCACCACCACCTCAACTATGGGATCCTAGTCAGATATTACCTCATGAAATGATGCCAAATCCTGCCCAGGTATTTGTAAGACATCCTGGTGTTACCACTTTACATAGACTGCCTTTGGATGAACAAGAATTAAGTGAAGAGCAGGAAGAACCCCTGGCTCTTGTGCTAAAGAAACCTATCGAGAGTTTAGAAAATTCAAAAGAATCTAAATCTGATAAAGGATTAACACCTAAAAAAAGATTTACCCGCGAATCTTCTTTAGAACAAACTCCACCGAAGAAATCCTTCCCCTCAACGAGCAGCTGTTCCGAACAAACAGCTTCCTCAGTAACCTTAGTACCCGCCCCAGCTCTATCTTTAACCTCCTCCCATGAAGAGTCATCTTTAAATACCTCAGGTTCACAGAAAAATTCCTCAAAACCCCAGCAGCGTAATTATAAAAATATGACCCGAGAAAGACGTATCGAAGCAAATGCCCGAGAGCGCTCAAGAGTTCATACCATCTCAGCAGCCTATGAAACTTTAAGAAAATCTGTTCCCTCCTACTCTAACAATCAAAAGCTTTCTAAGCTTTCGGTTTTAAGAGTAGCTTGTTCCTATATTTTAACTTTATCTCGGATGGCGGGATATGATTATAGTCAAGATGAATCTGAGCCATCAATTGCTTCCTGTTTCGATGCCGTAACAGCAACGATACAAACGGAGGGTAAAATACGTAAAAAGAAGGAAGATGAAAAATAAACTAGAGACTTAAGAAAAAGTTTTCTTAACACAAAAAAACACACACACACAAAATAAAATTTTTTGAGGACTGAAATGTATAAAACAATAATTTATATTTAAATTAAAAATACCTACGAAAACTTTAAAGCTTTTAAGCTTTCAAAGTGCACTTTAAACTATTTTTTTTTGTAAAATAAAAAATTCACTTTTTTTAAAAAGAACTTCGTTAAGGCTTTAATTACAACAATGTTGAATAGCTTTTAAGCTATTTGCAGTCATTATTTTATAAGTTAACTATTCATTTAAGCTTTTTATTAAAGCTTTCCTTATATACTTTTACAAGTTTTAAATAAAAAAAACTACATGATATTAAATCATTTCTTCAATGTGATGTTGCTTTAAAAAAAATATTTGTAAAAAAAACTACAATTTATATTAAAAAAAAACACAACTAACCCACTGTTACAATTGAATAAAAGCTTTCATTATAAAAAGCTTTTTCGCAAAAGACAATAAATTGTAAAAATAAGAGAAAAACTAATTTTATAATAAATCAACTGACAATAATTTTGAAATTTTATTAAAAAACAAAAAACTATAAACAAAACATGTACAAATTCTTTTTTTAAGCTTAAAATTTAAATTTAAAATTTTGCAAAAAAAAAATTTATTGTAATTACAAAAATAAAATTTAATATAAAAATTTAAATTAAAAAAAAATTGTAAATTGTTTATAATATAATTGTAATCTCATTGTTTTAGTTACATAAGTTTTTATTATTACAGTGCCATAAGAAAAGAAGCCAGAAAAATTAAAAAGAATAAAAAAAAGAAAACACTTTTTTGGAAAACGTTCTTTTTTCGAAAAAGGGGTTAACATTTTTCTTTTATAAAAATATAGTTAAACTATTGTTTTATTTATTGTAGTGGTAAATTATTTTGAAAAACTTACCTTGGGGCGAGACAAGTTTTAGCACTAAAAAACAATTAAAATGCAAAATGTAAAGAATAAAAATAATAATAATATTTTGGTCTTGGGTAATTTCTTCGTTGTTTAATTATTTTGCTTTTAACATTTTTATAAAATATACGAATGTTTTTAAAGCTCGTTTGCAAACAACAAATATAAAAGTAGCACTTAACACTATTTGGTATAGCCGACGGTTGTTTGATTTTCAATTTAAGCAAGTTTTATGACATTTATAACGACGTAATCTCTTTTGATAGTTTATCGACATGCGTTACAGCCACAGTTTTTTCTCACTTTTCGAGAAACGATGGAGTATTTTGTTTCACATCTTTTCGAAGCGAGAAGTTCTCACTTTAGTTACAGAACATGGGTACAGGATCTCCATTGTTTAATTTTTTTGTGCAGGTTAAGTAGTCAGTGGTTATTTAAAGCTCCGCTGACAAATTATCATTTCAAAAGCAACTATTACTTTGTCGTTGAATGATCAAAGGAAAAATCATTAAAACTATTATGGCCAAAGAATTTTTCTACTTTCCATATGTTCTTTACTAGTGTAGGGTATCAAATAGTTGGAGTTAACCAAATAATTTGTGCGTATAATCCCTTAACATATTGGTCGCATCTTTTAGTATACCTAGCCAATAAGAATAATTTGTTAAATCGAGCTAATGATGTCCGTCCGTCCGGATGGCTGGCTGCCCATGTAAACCTTGTGTGCAAAGTGCAAGGCGTAGATGGGGGTAGTGCACTCATTTTGCAGATTCAACTCACACTTAGTGATAGTGCAAAAATATTGCAATCAATTTGTTGATGTTGAGTGATGAATTGAAAATTGGCAGCCTCACTAAACATGAGTAATAGTGATGTTAAAAAATTTTGAACTCAAGAAAAATAGTTTGATTTAAAAAATGCAATCATCAGTTTATTGCAACTTTTTTTTTCAATCATTTGAGTGCAATTAAAATTTTTGCACTTAATTTAAAATCAAAAACAAGTTTTTTAATGATTAAAGCCAATAATTAAACCGTTATTTCTGAATTGAGTGCAGATTTTTGCAATCAATCTGCCTTTAGTGGTAGTGAAAAAATTTGCAATATGTATCACTAAATTTTTTTTAGTGGTAGTTAAAAAATTGCTGTGATCACTTAAGCTGGTACAAAAGAGTGCCAACTAATTTCTTTGCAGTTTGATTTAGTGATAGCGCACTGCTGATTTTAATCAATATTTAGTGCCTGTATTGAAAATTATGAGATCCGTAATTTCCCATAGCTTTTCCCATGCTTTTTTCGCTTTTTATCAGGGGTGTGCTGGAAATAAAAAACGTAAAACGCCAGAATTTGGAAGTTGTTTGTATTTAAAACAGCTTCGTTTACAATTGCAGCAACAATTTCCTTTTTTCTTCTTACCTTATTTCTTCATATAGTTTCCTTTCATTTTTCAAACAAAAATGTAATTTAAGTTTTTGTAAAAAGTTTGGTCTATAAGAAGACCAACAAATAGCAACAATTTGTATGAAAATATAAATATCGCTTAAATAATTTTATTTAGTTTTGAATGAAAATTTTAGTAAAATGTTTTCAAAAATACATAAATATATAATACTAGCAAATACCCGCTACTTCGTTAGTGTCTTCTTTTTCTTCGTGAACATATTTGTATGCCAAAGCTCATTTTCTTGGTTTAAACTTTTTTAAATTCTAGCAATTAGCCCGCTACTTTAGTAGAACTAAAAATCTAAAGAAAGATATCAAATTTCCCGTATTTCCTTTTTTGGGTACTATATTTTTCCCCCATTAAAGTATCAAAAATTTCCGTATTGTAGTGGCAGCCCATAATTTAGTACGAATATGTCAATGAATGTAAATGTTAAAAAAGTACCAAAAATAGTTACGATTTTTTAAATGTTCGGTATTCGAAAAAGTACCAAATTCATATACGGGTTTTTTGTGATAAGTTTCGAATGTGGTATTAACTTTGTTTCTATGTTTATTGGTTCAAAAGATAGATGGGGTGACAAAAACGTACTAAAATTCAGATTTTAACCGTTTACTCCCTAATAGCGCCGAATTTCAAAAAAGTACCAGACATCTGTCTGCTTATTTTTCTAAAGTACAATGATAAGTATTACATTTATTTTGCATCTCTTTTAGTTTTGAAGATATAAGGTTACCGAACTTCCCCGTTTTTACCTATTTTAACCCCTAAGCAATCGAATTTCGAAAAATCCTGTCTAAATTTTATTGATCATAGCTAAATTTTATTGATCATAGCTTTATTGACCGTAGCTACAAATAATATCCCCGAAAATAGCTTTTAATGCTATAACTTCCTAATAAACGTAGGTATTAGCACATAAATCTGCGACAATAACTTTTTCGATAAACTTAGTCAAGACAAAAATTGTGCTTCATAAAATCACTGAAAGGTAAATAAATCTCATATAGATGAAGATATTTAAATAATATCCGGTACAAAGAAATCTTAAATCCTTAACTCATAGCATAATTTTGTTCTGGCGGGCCCATGATTGGCCATGGGTGTCACATAGCTTTCACTCTAGAAATTTTGTTTTTTAGTACTGTGGTGTAGCGTTTAATATGGTCGAGCTTGACCTACTTTAATTTGTTACTTTATTTTTTTTTGAAATATTAAAAACCTGATCTTAACACAACGAAAGACTCCAAAGAGAGTTGTGTCCGTTTAACCGAAGATATTCAATAGTTTCTTAGATATTACAGAAGCAAAGCGAATTAACTACAGGGGGTGTCGAAATACCTTCTGATTTTGACAGTTCGAGCCTATTTGTTTTGATTTGTTAGTGTTATGCTAAGAATGGTTGACATTTCGAGCCGTAAACACTAACAATGCAATGCAAAACCCCCTATGTTGTGTCTGTTGTTTTTGTAGTTGAATTCGCCTAGTACGAAAAATGTTAGAAAAAGTCGGTCTGGAGGCTCAGATAGCAGCCACAACACCAGACTAGCTTAATAAACCAATACTTCGAAATCTTTATATATTCCCAGAAACTTAGCATATGGGAAAAATCGGATAACACTTCAACATAGGTAAACCAAAGGAGATTCAAAAAAATACTGAAATTGAACAAACTCTACAAATATGTTCTGTCTGTCCTATTTTAGGTTGTGAATTGTGGAGTTTTCGGAAATCTTAAAAAAAACCAACAAACCTTTGCCAATATATGTGTTTGTATAATACTGAAAATGTTATGGACAAGATAGACGAAGATCTCTAACGAAGACCTGTTGACCAAAACAGAAATGGAACCGATTTGTAATAAAATAAAAAGAAAATTCGGATGGTTTGTATCATTTTCAGGAAGGGCAACAACGAGATCTACTTACGAGCCCTCGGATATAATCAGCAGGGTAGTATAAAAAGCGAAAGACCATGAAGCACCTGGCGTAAACAATTCGCAAATAGACGCGCCGAGTGGAAAATCTTTACTAAATGACTATGCCCCGTGTGAAATTGCTCCGGCTACGCTCTGAGAAAGGCTTATGATATCTATGTATACAGGTATGTGTGGCAAGTGGCACCAGCCTGTTGGAACAACATAGCGTCCACATCCAAATCTTCCAATTAGGGCCATAAAAAGTTCGTTTTTAACTCGTAACTGCCTTAACGGCCTCATTTTGAAAAAAAAAAACGCCAGCCCATAAACCGCATCAAACAGTCACTCTTTGTGGGTGCTTTGGTTTTTCGACAATCACTCTTGGATTATTGACGAATCCATTGAGGTGAAAATGTGCCTCATCACTGTAAGTGAATTTCTTCGAAAATTTATCTGTTGCGATTTCTTCCCGCCATTCTGACCATTGACGACATTTGGTATGGTCAAGAGGCTTTAGTTCGTGAGTCAATTGCACCTTGTAAGCGTGTAAACGCAAGTCTTTATGCATAATGTTCGTCAACTACAAGCGTGGGAGGTGCAATTGTTGAGCACGGCGACGAGTTGAGGTGGACGGCTCTCCAGCCCCACATTCGCGAACAGCAGCAATATTTTCTGCAGAACGAGCTGTACGAGCATGCACTGATGTGTTTACATCTCCTACAGACCCGGTTTTCTCAAATTTTTGCACGATTTATCGGATTTTACGCACATTTGGATGATTAAATTTACCGAAACAATCACGATGTGCACGATATGCATTTTTATTTAAACGCCCATTTGCATAATAAGCCCGAATAACTTTAACGCGGTGCTCCATTGTGTATCTTTCCATGGTTCAAACTGAGTTTGTCTGAAATTGAAAAATGCAAAATGAAATGCAGAAAAATTGACGTTTAGGTGTGGTTCACATTCAACATCGGCCCTTAACCACTCTTTATATTCTGGGTCCTTAGAGTAGCGAAATTGCTTAACCGATAAACACCTGTCCCCATGCAAAAAAACATGGTTGTGCACTCACAATATTATAACAGTAACGGACTGCAGTTTATTAAAGATGCATTTCTTTCAGTAATTTTTAAATTATAAACATATAAAATTCCAACCAAATTTATTTTTAACTGCTTTTAACAGTTATTCAATAACCACAATACTAATTATTGTTAAAGCTAAGGCACGAGCTCTATGTTTTCATTTGTCCTTCAAGTTGTGCTGAAAAACGTCAACAAGAAAATAAAGACAAAGAAATGAAAAAACAAAATAAGAAGAATTCTAGACAAAAAGGACGAAAAAACAGATGTAAGGAAGCACATGTAAAATTAATTAAAATAGATAACCATTCAAAGCAAATTTCAATCTACCAAAGGTTAAATACAATTTGGTTGAAAGATTGATGTTTGACTATTGACTGCCAGCAGTCGTCGATGGCTAAAGGCTCAGTTAGGCGAACGTTGCTGTACCGTATCTTTACTGTATCAATCAGCTGTTCTCTTTTTGTTATATGAAAAGCAATACAAAAGCTTACCGAAATGTAATGTACCGTAGTTGCAACGTACCATTCTGTATAAAATAGAATTTCATACCGTTGTTACGTGACATTTGTAAAACAGTGATGGGCGGCTTGTATGTTTCTTGGAATGCGGGTATTTTTGCTCTTTTTTTTTGTACTTTTTTCAGTATAACTATGGTATTGTGACAAAACAACTTACAGTACACCATTTTTTCAAATAACAAATATACAGAAGTTAAGATGTATAAAAAAACAAATTCATATACACACACAATGGAAATGTGAAACATATAAACGGCATTAAATGGTATCAAAACCTTGTTTGGTGTATGTACATTTACAATAAATGTATGCTAAAAATATATGTATGTGCTAAAATACAGATTTGTTTATGGTAAATCTACGATATGAATATTATTGAAAATATGTATTAAAATACTGTTTCAAAACCATTTAAATCACTTGGTACTTTTTCTGCACAGCGGTCAACATTTAAACATTATTGATTCCCATCACTGTGTGTATTGTTTTATGGATACTATTGCTTTTTGTTAATGTATGGGAAAAACATATGACACGTTTTTAAATATTCTATAAGTGCACCAACGTGCTTACAGTACGGTGCGGTACATTGCGGGTACAGCAACGTTCGCCTAACTGGGCCTTAAGAGTGTTAAAACGGCAAACCCCTCTGAAGAGAGGGAGTGGTTGCAATCGCAACATGTAAGGGTAACCTGTCCGTAAAAACGCCTGGGTTCGAGCCTCCGGTCAGTCAAAAATGAAAAATTATCAATAAATTTTAATTAATTTCATGTTGTAAAATTGCTTTATTCATAAAAATAATTTAATGAAAATTAAATTTAATGAACTAAAGCCTAATTAAATATCAAAATTTGGATTAAAACCCATAGAGCACCTCACCAAAAAACCCCAATACTAATTAATTTAAGTTAATTTATTGTCCGTTGATTTAGTTAAATTCTTCTTTATGTAAAATTAAATGAAAATGCAATTCAGTAATTTTATATAAATTAACTATCAAAAAATTAACTTAATATTCCGTTAAAACAAATGAATAGTCAGTTATTTTATATAATTTATCTTAAATAAATGTTTACTTATTTAAAAAAAAACGATTTGTTTGTTTTGTGTATAACAATTCCCAGTTTCTATTTGTTAAAGTAATTTATTTAAATACATAAAGTTTTAAAAGCAAAATAATTGCGAAGCCATATGGGGCATGCTGCTGGTGTCTTATGATTGATAGTTCTTCTGTAAACAACGTGGTCAGTACAACAAAAGTAAAGTAAACGTGTGTAACGGTAAAAGAAAAAATTAATATTATCTCTCTCATTAGAAAAGCTAACGGACATGTGTCTGTCTGGTATTTTTTAGAAATTCGGCTATTTGTGGAGTTAACGAAAATGACCGAATTTAATAAAATAACTGAATATTCCTTTGTTTTTACGGAATATTCAGTTCTTTTTTTGATAGTTAATTTATATAAAATAACTAAAAATTCATTTGTTTTTACGGAACATGGAGTTGAATTTTTGACAGTGAAAATTAAATGCAATTTTCTTTAAAAATAAATGAAAAATAAGTAGAGCGGGTTTTAACTTAATTCTCATTTATTTTATATTACAATTTCAGTTAATTCTACGTACAAAATATTGTGAGTGTGGTAAACATATTAAAAGAGTTAGTTAGTCACCATATTACCATTATTATTGAATCATATTATGACCAAATATATTCCTAATATTACATCATACTATTTTTCCCTTAATCATATTCTTATCATGTTAATCATAATAAGTTAAAGAGTAATGATATTATTATAAGGCACCACTTTCACAATAAAAAACTTGTTTTTTAATTTTATTTGTGTTAATTTGTTGAACCACTCACTATCCCACTCACAAACGACACAACTGATGCAAAGTTATTTTACAAATGGCGCTAACAAAATATTATTAGAGTAAAGATTTCTTGTTTGTTTGCTTCTTAAACATGTTATGATTACACCTATAGAAGGTTATCATGTTATGGCTATTGAATATCATGAAATTGTTGTGAGTAATACATATAATATGTTTGCAAAGTTATCATTATTTAGTTGTTAGAAAAATTATTATTTTTCGGTCAACAATACTCAAATTTGTAATTCCGATAAACATTGAAATGTTTACAGTAACTATAATATTGTTGATATTAAATATAAATAAAAAGTGTTTGTATGCGACAACAATATATTGTTACAATAAACATAGTGTAGTTCCTGTATCCATGCCCAACCATATCGAACCCTAACCGCGAAAATAGTGTAAGCGCCAAAAATCAAATTTTACAGGAGAGAGCTTTTTTATTTTATTTCATATAAATTTTGTATGAAATTTGTCGCTTACAATAAAATTGTTCTTGCTATAAAATCGTAACGGTACCTTTTTTTTTTTTTTTTTTTTCCGTACGATGGAGCGGGGAGGTTTCCCCACAGTGACAGGTACCGCGACCAGATTAGGTCTATTGTACCCACTCCCCTTAGTTGGCCAAAAGACCCTCTGCTTCCCATAGGAACCCAACCAGGGCCTTTGCCGGTATATCACCGATTTGGGACGCACACATTGTACCATGCCCCAAGTGCCTCCTCCTGGCCCATGCCAGCGCCGGGCAGTCACACAGTACATGCTCAGTTGTCTCGTCCCCGTCTAGACATAGTCTGCATTCCTGATCCTCAGCCAGGCCCATCCGATAAAGGTGGTATTTGACCGCGTGGTGACCAGTCAAGTAGGCCACCAGCAGTCGCAGATCCTGTCTGCCGAGACCATTCGTCCTCATTACTCTTCCGGGAGAGATAAATCTCCTTGCCTGACGCGATACCCAGTATCCTCTATGTTCGCCCAGGGCCCAGTCCTCCATGACGGACTGAACCCCTGCCCAACTTAGTCCACAGAAGGGCTCGGGACCCACCATCTGCGCGCTAGAGCCAGCCCTGGCCAGTTCATCAGCCATTTTATTACCCGGGATCCCTGAGTGCCCCGGCACCCAGCAGAGCGTCAATCTGCTCCTTGTTCCCAGCTCCTGTAGCTTTCCACGGCACTCCGCCACCAGCTTCGAGGACATTCTCCAAGAAGAGAGTGCTTTGATGGCCGCTTGGCTATCAGTAAAGATCACATTACCGCCACCAACCATTCCCCTATCAAGAATGTTGCTGCAGCACACATCAATGGCGAAAATCTCGGCTTGAAAAACACTCGGTGATTCGCCCATTGCCATCGAGAGTCGTGTATTAGGTCCAAAGACCCCTGCACCCACTCCGTGCTCCGATTTAGACCCGTCAGTATACCAGTGCAATTCACGGTTTCCCCGACATGGATTCCCAACACTCCAGGACCTTTCGTCCGGAAAGATTGCCCTGAACCTTCTGTTGAAGACCAGTTCCGTGGTCATTATGTCTGCCCTTGTACAGACAGATAGACCCGGAGCCACGTCCATCAAGCAAGCATGCCCCTGGACCCCTGCAAGTCCCGATGCTAGCTTGATCCTAAGGAGACCGGACATAGCAGTCCTCCCTATATGTATGTGTAGTGGCAATATGCCCACTATAACCTCAAGTGCTGCCGTGGGACATGTGCGCATTACCCCCGTTAGAGCCAGATACACCATCCGTTGCAGCTTGTTGCACTTCCTCACCGCAGTCTCCTGCCGAATCTTAGGCCACCATACCAATGATCCGTAAGTGATTATCGGTCTGACCATCATAAAGTATAGCCATTTTACCATACCTGGACTAAAAAGAAGCTCTTGCATGCCCAGAAGGCCCTAACTGCCTTTCCGAGGGTTTGATCCAAGTGCGAGTTCCAATTGAGCCGTCTGTCCAGAACAATTCCCAGATATTTGACCTCATTGGAATACTCAACCTCAAATCCGTCCACTACTAACTTCTCAAGCCTGTAGTTGTACCTCCTCGTGAACGGTATCACGACCGCCTTGTTAGGGTTGATGCTCAATCCCCTTTCATGGCACCATCCAAGAACCCTATTGAGAGCACCCTGCATCACCTCTGTGATGGTGCTCTCGAATTTTCCAGTCACCACTATTGCCAGGTCGTCTGCATAGCCAATGGCCCGAAGGCCATATCCCTCGAGCTTGACCAGCAGATCATCAATCACCAGGCACCATAATAAAGGTGACAGCACCCCCCCCTGTGGACAACCCTTAACAGCACTGATGCTGACACTAGTGTCATTCCAGGAGGCAGTAATTTTCCTTCCCCTCAACATAGCCCCGATCCAGTTGACCGTGAGCTCGTCTATCCGCTTCCGCGCCAGAGCATCCGTAATAGAACCGTAGCTCGTGTTGTCAAAGGCACCCTCCACGTCAAGAAATGCACACAATGCGATCTCCCCATTACGTTGTGCCTTTTCTATCTGCGCAACCAAATGGTGCAATGCCACCTCAGTTGACTTACCCTTTTGGTAAGCAAACTGCGTTCGGTGCAGTGGTGTGGAAGCCTGCAGTTTTTCCCTAATGTGCAGGTCCAGTAGCCGCTCAACAGTCTTGAGCAGAAATGAAGTAAGGCTGATAGGTCTATAGGATTTCGGCTTCTCCAGCGGCCTGTTGCCAGCTTTGGGAATAAATACAACCCTGACCGTACGCCAAGTGGTTGGAATGTATCCCCAGGTGAAGCTTGCCCTAAAGAGTCCAATCAAAGGCCCTACTATCATATCAAGACTCTCCTGTAACAATACAGGGAAGATTCCGTCACCCCCTGGTGACTTGAATGGGCCGAACGAGCCAATTGCCCACCGTACCCTATCCTCATCGAAAATCCTACCGGCCAACCCATTTGCCCGGCGAGTCCCCGGGATCGCCGCCTCGACGTTTGTGTGCCCAGTATCACCCACAACAGTCGAGCCCGGAAAGTGTACCCTCAGCAAGGTTTCCAAAGTTTCCCTGCGGTTTGTCGTGAAGGAACCATCTGTCCCCTCCACCAGACCCACTCCATTTGAGTGTCCCTTGGTCATTACCCTGTGAAGTCTTGCCGCGCTAGGGAGGCCCGCGACACTACTGCAAAAGTTCCTCCATGAATCCCGTTTGGATTTACGTAAGGATTTGTTATATTCCGTTAGGGCACCTTTGTACTCCTGCCAGTTTTTGGTCCGTTTCGCCTTGTTGAATAACCTCCTGACATGCCTCCGCTTCTGCTCGAGCGTCTCATTCCACCATGGAGTCCTGCGGCTGGAGCTTAAGGGTCGCAATGTCGTGCTTCCTCGAAAGGAGGAGAGCAATGTTTCTTCAACAAGGTTGGCTGCTAGCTCAATCTCATCAACAGACCCGATGTCTGTCATCAGGAGCTCAGCCTTCCGGTTCACAAGGGACCTGAACTCATTCCAGTCCGTTCGTCTGGGATTGTAAGCGCCTCTACGCAAATCCTCCCCCCCCGGTATGTCAAACCTAATATGTTGATGGTCCGACAGCGAGGCCTCATCCGTAACCCTCCAGTTACGAATTGAATCGCGCAAAGCGCCGCTAACCAGTGTAAGGTCTAATACCTCCTCCCTGATCGCATTAATAAAGGTCGGCTTACAGCCGACATTTGCTATGTCCAAGTTCGTACCTACCAGATACTCCAGTAGTAACTCACCTCTTTTGTTGATGTTGCTGCTTCCCCAAACGGTGTGATGGGCATTGGCATCGCAGCCCAGGATAAGCTGCTTTCCATGCATACCGCAGTACAGCACCAGGTCCGCCACCTCTTTTGGTGGGGCTACATCCTCTTCGCCGGGAAAATAGGCCGTCGCAACGACGATCTCCGACGACCCCCGTTCAGTGGGTATATTTATCTGTGCTGCCACTAGATCTCTGAAAATAAAATTAGTCAATGGGGTTATGTCAACACAATTGTCGACAAGCAACGCTGCACGCGGCTTGTCCACTGACCGATCATAAATCAGCTTACTTGATTGGGATTGTAGTCCCCGGATCTGGCCACTATTGATCCATGGCTCCTGCAAAAGCGCAAGACCGATGTTTTCTTCGGCAAAGATCCTGCACAGTGTGGCCGACGCCCCTTTGGCGTGATGCAGGTTTGCCTGTAGCACCCTAATGGTGCCCATCGCCATCCCTAATAGACCGCTGCACTAGCTCCCCCAACCGATTACGTCGGGGTCCCTTCCCTCGCGACCCTCTGGTCGGTTTGTCTACACCAGGGTTGGGTGTGCTGCTTTTGGCCGGGTGTTGAGGCCTTGGGACGATTTTCGCCACCTTATCTGCCCGTTTACTCCCGCGAGCATAAGCTGCCCCGCTGGTAGACGGGCCATCATCAAGGGCGGATTCTTCCCCTTTGATTGGTGACGATTTGCCAGCTTTTTTTTCCGCATTCTCCGCCGGCTTCTCGTCTTCTTTCTTGCCACCATTCTTTGAACCATTGTTCTTGAGGTGCAGTCTCACCTGCCCAAAGCAGTAACTGACCTTTCCTCCCATCTTCACAAGCTTCTGGTAGGAGCAAGTATCCACTGCCAGACGAAGATGGAGAAATTCGCCATGTACTTGCCTTTGAGCCACTGCCCAATGAGTTGCAGCTAAGTCATTCTGAGCCGCTATGAAGGCCAGGACCCTCTCATTTGACAGCTCAAGACTATGTGGGAAGTATCCTCTCACAAAGTGTGCGCGGGGGAATTCTTCCTCAAGGACGATCCTACATTCTACCCCTGATTTCTCCTTGATGTAATCAAGGTTGGACTTAGTCCATTCCGCCGTCTCATTGTTGACGCACACAAGCATCAACCAGTCGGTGCGCCGTAGACAGCTTTCAAATTGTGGTTTGAAAGTTCCTGCTTTCTCAATAACCGCCTGAAGAATCGTATTTTTGATCCTTTCGATCTGGTCGGCGGTTAGAGACGGAGCTTCAAGTGCTGAGACAAAACCCAGTCTAACGCCCTTTGGCGTCTGGACCTTTTGGGCATATGTTTGTCTCGCACATGCACGCTTTGCCGCAGCTCCAGTAGAGGGAGAGTTTTCCGATCGTTCCCTCTTTAGTGTTGCGACTGCCGGAGCCCTTGTGGCGTCCCTTAAGGCATCTTCCCTCGACAGTCCTTTTTTTAAAGCCGCTTTGAATAGCCGCCGCTCCCTAGAGTTGAGCTTAACGAATCCCATTCCGGATTCCAGGCTCAACGCCTGTAAATTTACGCCTCGCACTGTGCTGCCAGACTTCACCGAGTTCAAGCTGCAAGCATCATCCTGCTCAGCGACTTCGGTGTCAGAACCAGAGGACATTATCTCCTCTTGCGGTATTCTAGGCACTTCGGTTGCGGCACAAGTTGCCGCCTCCGTGGACCTTTTGTCCTCCGCCTTCAGGTTGGTACCTCCAACTGCTTGCCCAGTGGCGTTGCCATTGTTGTCGGTTGCCGGTTTTTTTGTTGGGTTCTCCGAGCTAGAAGACAGTACCCCTTGCTGCGGATTTCCGATTGCTGAGGTCGTTTCCTCACCTGCTTCATTCACGAACCACCTGTCCGCTTCCAGAAGCTTGGTACCAGCGTTAACGTGCCCAATGGCTCCGCTAATGTTGGTGGTGGATGGTTTTAGAGTCTCATCCAACTCATTTTTTTCATTAAATTCTTTTTCCATTAATATTTTTTCATAATGTAGGGATGGGTATGGTCACCCATGGCAGAGCCCGTGTACCATGAGAAGTCTAAATTAAAACTGGAGGTCGACCTGTAGCCAGAGTCCGCTAACTAACGACCAAACTCCCCTCTGGCCATGCATCCATCGGCGTAAGCTGTTCCACCTTGGATTGGGGTAATTTTTTGTAGAGTTGTCTTCTCTCCGCCCGACTACCATTAGCCAGCATCCAGAGCAGAGACATGACCATGCTGAGGATCTGTTACCAGCCGTCCCCACGTGGAGGGTATAGTCGCACTTCCAGAAGTGAGACACAGTTACGGCACGATCACAAAGATGCGTGTTAGTCCCCCTGTGTCTCCATCTGGCTGACGGCCAAACGGTAACGGTACCTTATGTGACTATGACATTTTAGGAGATGATGCAAGTGTTGCTAAAAAAGTCATTTATTAAAAAAACGAAAACTGAAATTTATGTCGCTTACACTATTTTCGCGGTTAGGACTCGATATCCTTTCTCTGCGTGCGTCTGTTCGTGCATATGTTGAAATGGGCTTTCAGAAATCCCCAGATATTATGGGGACTTTGTTTATTTATTTTTATATTACATATAGTCCGGAATAACTACTTTTTCTTCCCAAAATAATGTTATTGGCACAATTGCGCCCATACTATATCCCCTAGGAGGACTCCTTCTATGCAGATATAGTGCCCATTCACATTATACGATTTTTGTCGTTGCGATTCCTACATTATGGCCGAGAGGGGAAAGATGAATTAAAAGGGGTACACAAGCGAGTGTACTCCTTGATTAATTTTGTTCGCTCATTCGATCTCTCATTGTTCTCTCATTTGACGAAAAATGTATTGAAGTTCGGTTGCAAAAGAAAAAGTCGTAACGACAAAAATCGTACAATGTAAACATCAGACCGACTTCAAAGAGCAAACGACAATAATCGCTACGACAAAAATCTTATAATGTGAATTGGGACATACATATCTAAAATACAAAGAGTAAATGTTGAAAATGAGTTAAAAAGGTGCATTATTTTACCTGGCCCCCATACAAGTGTGCGTCCGAGTTAAGGGCTTTGTCGTTATAAGGTCCATACAAACAACATATCGCACTTGATCATAAAGGGCGTATTAACACAAAATTTTTATTTTTCACTTTTTGGAAAAAATAGACACATAATATTTATATTGACCCGATGTTAAAATATCGTGCTATTTAG
Organism: Pollenia labialis; assembly: GCA_949318255.1. Lineage (NCBI taxonomy): Eukaryota > Metazoa > Arthropoda > Insecta > Diptera > Polleniidae > Pollenia > Pollenia labialis. The sequence goes on from OX439141.1 coordinate 114,638,366, forward strand.
TCTTCGTTTTGGTAATAAAACGACTGATTTAAAAATTATTTTTCAAGTAACTTTAAAATTAAATTAAAAAGTGTTTTGCTTCGACCGAACATTTTTTAAATTTCGAGTTAATACCCTCTTTCAATTTGTATGTGTTTTGTATATTGTTATTTTATACACCTCTGCTTTGAAATGTTTAAATCCTAGATTTATACCATTTTTTTTTATTAAAATCCAACACTGTGGATCGACTTGTTCAGCACTCTTTTTGTCATTATTTTCTTAATACTACATGTTTTTGTTGCTGAGTCAAAATTAGCAGAACATTTCAAGCCATTGTGCTACTATTTTTTTTTATTTTGACGTCGTTGTTGTCTTAATGTCCAGCTTTTGCCTGAGCTGATAATATTCTACAATACATTTTGCTACATTTAAAAATATTAATTTATTATGTTTTCGTTGGGCTTGACTTTTGTCTTTTGTGGGTGAAATACAATTCCTATAGCGGCAAAATATTAAAACAGCTGTTAAAATTTGTCTGTTCATAAATTTTAACAAATATGTGTGCATATCAGTCGTCCATGGTTTTTCAACCATATGTGGGGTAAATATTCTAATTAGCAGGTGATATTTCAAATAAAAATATACACGAATTAATTTTAAAAATTATCTATACTAGACATTATTGATGTTATGAATATCAATGTTTAATATTTGCGAATACGAATATCTGGGCCAATATTTTAAATTTGATTGATAAAAATATCCCGTTTTAAATGAATTTAACATTATTATGGCATTCCGCTGACTGAATTCGAAATTATTAACTTCGCACCTCCACTACTCAACATTGTTAAAGTTTTACACTTATACATTATTTGTATGAAAAGGCCATAAAAACCGCGACCCAAAGGACATTTTCTGCAGCCAAACTGTTTATAACGATTTCTTTTAGGTTTGAGACATAAAACTTGATAAAAAAAAGATTATGTAAATATAAATGCTTATGGATATTTTTAGAACTTATAGGAATGTAGAGCCGATCCTCCACTCCTTTTAGTTCTTAAACTATACTGAAATTTAGCTCATAGAATAAATTCGAAAAATAAAAAAAATGTTAATTATTTATTCTTTTTTTTATTATCAAGTTTTATGTCTCAAACTTCGGAATATTTAATATGTTAGATTAGGGGTGGAATAGTGCACGACTTTCTGATTTCGATACGCTAGAACCATCGATTTTGTAAAGCTTGTAAAAAACCATGAGCCAAAAAATTAGGGGTGTGGGATGGGGGTCAATGGCTCCTCATCGGGATCAAAGATAGTGGAAAATGATACAAAAGCCAAATAAAGCTTCACAACTCTCGCTGCGTCGCTCCTAGAGGGTAAAATGTAAGACTGACTCACACTAATATTCGCCCCCCCCCCCCTACATTTTTTATTAACATACTAGCGACCTATCTGTGCTCCTTTAGGGGGCTTCCATACAAGAGGAGTCAAGTATATAACGGACCCCCAAAATTTGTGCTTTCCAAGCATTTTTTTAGAACATGCTTAGTCTCCATCTTTAATCATTTAGGTGGTCCCTATTTAAAAATTTCGAAAATGGCGGAGTTGCACAACATATGTTCGCATAACTCCAAAACGCTTTAGATTGTTGAAAAAACTAAATAAATTTTCCTTTAAGAAAAGTAAAATTTTTTTCAAATATGCGCAGTCGTTTTAGAAACAATATTTTTTTTTGGAAAAAATAAATAATTTTTTTATTAAAATTTCGAAATTTTTGTTTTTTAAAAAATTCCTAAAAAATTGGTTCCAGACGTATAAAAACCGAAATTACAAACAAAACAAGCCATAAATGATTAAAATATGTTTGCAGCTTTTGATTTTATTCACAAAAGTCGAAACATTTTAATTAACTTAAGAATTTCATAAAACGCAATATTTGTATGGGAGCCCCCCTAAAAAGTTTTGATTAGGGGCAAGTATGTCTCGAGAAAATGTTAAAGACAAAAAGCTAATTGAGGTCGGTCATACATTTTATCTTACTAGGGGCGACTCCTGGGCATTTAAGGGTTTTATGAAACCCCCTTCCTAAAACCATTTAAACACAAACTAATTTCATATAGATTAATTCATTTTGGTGTTAAGAAAATGATAGAAAGAAATGACCGAAATCAAGTATTCGGTCACATTCGGTGATTTCTTTCTATCATTTTCTTAACACCAAAATGAAAAATGTGACTACTCGCTCATTCATTTCTTGTAGGGAAGCGAACACTAATACGATTATTCGTAACATCACTACAAGACGTATGTGAGCCGCATAAAATTAGCTTTAAGTTCAGTTTCATAACACACGTAATAAATGACGTCGTAGAAAATAATGCAAATTAAATTTAAAGTAATTTTTTTATGTGTTAACACTGTTAACTAAATTGATAATTCTCTCTCTTGCTACATAAACTTTTAGCATAAATTGACCTATAATTAGAATCATATACGATAGTGGGGCTAAAATTAAAAATGTGTTGTTCAGACATAATGATTTCAATGTATAATAATTTTAAATTTAAAACTGGGAATTATTTCCTTTCATAGGTTAATTTATTATATTCAACATTTTTTATTTTTTCGAATTTATTCTATGAGCTAAATTTCAGTTATGTATTTTATAAAGCTTTTTTGTAATAGTCATATTCCTATAATTTTTAGGAATGACTTTATACACTACCAGACTATTATATTGTATCTTCTTGTTACATTTTACCTTAGCTGTCCTTTGGATAGCAATGAAGTATATTGTATGAACAGAAAAATGTTTACAATTATTAGACACCAGCAGAATGTAATGCATTTTCTGGCCCGCTACAGCCTTCGTCAGCATTCTTTGTGTCACACTGGATAGTGATACTTTATAAATTGAATGTATTTAACTCAACTATTTTAACAAATAGAAACTGGGAATTATTTCCTTTCATAGGTTAATTTATTATATTCAACATTTTTTATTTTTTCGAATTTATTCTATGAGCTAAATTTCAATATGTATGCAGTTGGTTAGAAGTTTTGCTAAATTCTGATAATGAAGTATATTTAAAATTGTTATTTTTATGTTTAACAAAGAATATTTAAAAAGCTGGATTTTTGTTTAAATATTTAATACTTAAATCTTTTTAAAATCGTAAAATTAAATTTTATAACTATAAAATATGGTATCAAAATTTATGACGTCAAACAGAGGCTGGAAATCATTTTGCATCGGCCAAAAATCTGTAACTTTTGAACCGATAGAGAGAACAAAGTAAAACAGCTCACATATTTTTATTGATGATCGAAATGAACAGCTCTTCTCTGTACGTTATCTAGCATCTTTAAACTTGATCTTGAAATCCACATGGAAGTTTATTCCAATTATAAATAAATACATTTTAATAATATTTTTCAAATATTAAATTTACATGCACTTGCGAAAATTGCAATAAGAATATTAAGAAACGCCACCATTACTTTTTCGGAAGCTCTGTGCATTTTGTGATCAAATCTAACAGAAGAGCTTCCTACGATTTTTTGCTCTTTCTGAACTTCTCTGATGTAATAACAAAAAAAATTACCTCTCAGTTTTTAGAAATTTCATTTGGTGCATTTTGGTTTTTCTGGAAGAATGACTAGCAAACAAAATTTTTTGTAAAAAATGGGACATAACCTTAATATATGTACATACTTTAATTCGGTTACTTCTGCAAATAATACATCAACAAAAATGACACACCTTCAAATTGTTCATTATCTAGTGTATAAATATATATAAAAAATAATTTTTTAGATCATAATCTGTGTGGATTTTCCAGAAAATGGTCGATTCGATTTCTGAAAATTAAGTTTTTTGAGTTTAATTACTTCTGAACTAAATGTGCGAAATCATAGTGTTCCCACGTTTCAACAAAAAATTGCTAATAAAATAAAGAAATATTAGCAAAAAATAGTTTAAAACAATATAAAATGTATTATAAAAAGGGCTATTTAAAATTAAATGGTATAAGTACATATAAAATAAAAACAGTTTTTAAATAAAAATAGGCATTATATACTGAAACACTTAACAAATTCTAATAAAAAGCGGTCACCCTGCCCCAATTTTTTCATCGTTCGACTGCGTAATAAATAGAAATAAACCTATCACAGATTTCATTACGCACGACGAATTTTGGTCTACGCAGTGGTTGTGTATATTTTCATATACACCAATGTGTTCTATTTCTGACGACGAATATTCGTTGCGAATAATTTGTGGTTCGTCCCAGTTGTGTTTCTAACATTAAGAAATTGTTTTATTTTTAATTTAAGCCTGGTACTCTGTTCAACATTTCACGTGAAATGCTGTCAAAACGCATATGAAAAAAACTTGTGCGGAATATCTATGAAATAATGTTGATAGAGTTGTACTCTATTCATTTTGTGAAAAAGTTCCGAAATGTTTCTGGCAACATTTTTTTACAACTGCGAAATAATGTAAGCTGCACTTATTTCACGTGGAATTTGAAGCAAAAGTAAAAAAGTATGTACTGATCTTAAATAAGAAATAAAAAATGAAAATAACACAACCGATAACAGTTTTTAATCCATATTTACTTTCTTTTTTATTAATTTTTTTATTTAAAAAAAATAATTATTAGTAAAATACATGTGGGGTTTGTTTACATACGCAAAACAATGTCGCATACTTTGCAGGAATAAAACCGTCAAATCGTACAAGCTCGCATGGTAGGTAACATTTATACATGTCAAAATATTTAATGTTGCTCAACATTTTCGCAAATTTGAACAAAGTACTAGGCGTTAGACAAAAATGTACCATGGTTGGAGTTTACCGAATGCCGAACATCAACAACAACAGCTTTTTGATGAACTCCGAGTATAATCATGCGGCTGCACCTTACGATTCAGCAATTCCTGCATAATTTACGACAACTTCTAGAAACCAGGGACCGAAAATAACAGTTATATTGGAATTTCAAAACAAAAAAAGCATATGGATGTAAATGTCGAAAAACTGATTAAAGTTTACCATACTGATCCTTATGAACACGTCTATGAAAAAATATACTGATTTTTAAAATTTTGATTTTTATTTTTTGATCAAAATAAACAGTTATTTTTTTATTTTTATTTTTTTGAACAGAAATAACAGTTGTTTTTGATTTTCATTTTTTCGATCAAAAATGTGTGTAATCATCATTGGGATTTCGTATGCGCATTAAAATAAATATTTAAAGTCAACTAAATTAATAAACTACATACATTTCTTTAGAGAATAATTTTTGCTCGAAAAAATAAAAATCAAAAAATAACTGTTATTTTTGTTTAAAAAATTATAAAAATAAAAAATAACTGTTATTTTTTATCGAAAAAATAAAAGTCAAAAAATAACTGTTTTCATCTGACTTTTATGATAAAAGGAATAACTGTTACGGTCCCTGCTAAAAACCTTTAAATATTTTTAAAAGGAATTTCATAGTAATTCTGATGAAATGCCTTAAAGCAAAGAAATCACCGTAGTACCAGCAACCATATCGGATAAAATATTAACATATCGCTTAAAATACAAATAATTTAATTTTTATATTAAAAACAATGTAAAAATTAAAAAATGATGTCGAAAAGCAAGAAATATTTTTTTTTAATATTTCATTTCATCTTTAAGAAAAACAATTCAATAAAACGTGTATAAGCAGCATGTAATCGGCTGTGAAAATTACATCAGATTTTTAACGTACATTTGTTCACAATGTTTATTTTTTTAATATTTAAAAAAAAAATCTTAATAATTTTGCATAAATTAATAAAAATCGATATGTTTTTTTTTTTATATAAAATACAAAAAAAAAAAAGTGAAAAATAACAATGGCTTTACAAGCGATTTAAATACATTGTAAACAGGTGTTGGTTGCAGTTATTTCACTAAAAAAAACAATATATTGTTATGTCTTTAATCTGTGTACGCAAAAATGACAGTATGACTTGCAACTTTGTAACTGCACTGGCACTGAAGTAGTTAACGAAAAGTCTATTAAGTAAGACACACCTAGAAGTAGCAATTGAACTATTAACATAGTTGTGACTAAGTGTTAACTAGGTTGAGAAGGGAAGAAGGAGTGTTAGAGAGATTAGATTTTTAAGTTTTTTTAATTTGACAATAACAGTCAGCCACTTTAAATTTTATATACAAACATACTTCCGTTCTAGTATTCAAGCTGTAAAAAATCAATTTTCTTTTTTGTGTTGTTTGGTTACTTGGTCAGGCGATAAAAATAATCAGATACGTTTTATTAATTGTATTCGCTAAAAGTTACGTTTGTGGGTAGTTTAAGCATGATTTTTATTTAATTGTTGAGAATTGCATATTGTATTAAAAACAAAATTCCTTTTATGGACTTTTAACTGCCTAATAACAAATACATCTGTTATATGTTAGTTTTAGTTAGGTTTGTTGGAACTTGTAAAAGTTTGCTTACGACATAGTTTTTATTAATTCCGAAGATATCAGTTGTTTTAAAAAATTAAGAGAATTTTTTTAAGCTTCCATCTCTTTTTTGAAAAAGGTCAAAAAAGCAAATGGGATTTAAAAGCAAAACTGTCGTATTTACCAAAAGCTGAAATTTGAACATTCGTCAAATTTTATTTCTTTATTTTAAAAGACTGCCATAAAAAAATAGCTAAGCCGAGTTTATCTATTGGATTAAAAGCTTTAAAGATTTGTTCTACTAGAGAAAACGATGTGTCCTATAAGCGCCGCCACCATGTGGAGACATCCTAAGCAATTTCATATTTTGGTGTTACTTCCCTTGGAAAAATCATGTGCAGTTTATATCTGTAATTCGACAAATTCAGAATGATCAGATCTCATAACATCGCGAATGACCACAGACCTTTCTGGTAGCACGCTAGTCAGTAGCCCCTGGAACTACGGTTAAAGTGCAACTATTGGTTATAGTTTTTACCAAAACATTCCAAAAAGAAGGGGCGCATATAAAATTCTGTCGAGTTATACACCCAATTTTCTATCTGTGTGTGTTAGTTGAGCTCACACATGGTTTTTAACGAATTATTTATCACACGGTGCTAATACCGCATTCAGGTAGGCCACCATAACAAGTACTTACGTTAATCATTGCTAAGGAGCAGGGCAGCCTCTGCTACACTCAAAAACATGTTTGTAAATACTATGGTGTAGGGTATCGTGTGGTTGGGCTTGACCGACTATACTTATTTATTACTTCTTTAAGATTTTAAATTGGCATATTTGTTTGCTTTTTAATGACAAGCATTCAAACCCTTGTTAGACATATTGCACAGATCTTAAGCGCACGAAACCAGTGTTCGAAAATAAACAGAAGATTATTTAGCGTTCGACTCACACACACAGGAACGATACCTATTATTTAAGTGTTTGTGTAGACAAACACAACCCTCAATACCGTTCGCCCAGCAAATAAAATTGGACCACCTGACCCATTTTGATAAAATGGACTACTCCATGGACTGGTCCGATGTAATGCAAGCATGGACTATGTCATTGTTAAAAAGTGTTTGTAGTGAGACGACATGTCTTCGTTTTTTAACGACGTGCTTTCGTTTTTAAACGACTTCAAAACTAATCCTCTTGAGTATACCATGGAGTAGTTTTAAAACTACTCCTTAGTGGTCCAAAGGTGGGTTATATACCATGGAGTAGTTTTAAAACTACTCCTTACTGGTCCAAAGGTGGGTTATATGATCCTCTCCTAGGACATCGTAATGTTAAATAGACCAGGTTTTTTTCATACGTTTGGGTTACTTTTGGACTAGTCCTGGTCCTTTGTGGACTACTCTTTACACGCGTGTTTGGACTGGTCCTATTATTTGCAGGGTAACTATCTTCAAGAAAGAGCTGAACATTATACATTAGGGTGGGTCAAAAAAATGTTTTTTCTCTTATCGACTTCTTATAGCGTAAATATGTTGTATTTTTTCTGAATTTATTCCTTGTAAAATATTATTAATTTATTTTTAGTGTAACAGCCCGCGCTTTGACCTTCAATTTTGTTCAATTTTGAATATAGCAACAATAGCATTGTATTGCAGAAAAGCATATTATTGTATTTTAGCGACTTTAAGGTTTGTGAAAATAGTGTCAGTAGGATTCATGACTCTTTGCGCTTAAAAAGTCAAGATATGGTTTAATATAGACGAAACTTGAATCAAGACGACAGATGCCCGGATTTGACAGTAAACAAGATTATGTGACCAAAAATGATTTGATTGTTTTAAGTTGTATAAGAACCAAATTTTTATTTTTTTAAGTTTAATTCCGAATGTTTTTAGTTTTAATTAAAAATAATTGATAGTACTTAAATAAATTATTAAAATTTAAAAAATTTACTTTTTTCAAATATTCTTAATTCTTAGGAGCTCTTGCGCGGGCTCAAGATGGGACTTTTTCAACATTTTTTTTTGCAATTTTTATTTGTTTTAATGTAAGACAAAAAAATATTGCTATTAGAATATGATTCGAGAACTTTTATTTTATCAGTGACCTACCCTATTATACATATAGTGTTCTCTTCTTCGTTAAAAAACAGAACAATATTAGTGATACTAAAGACAAACATTATATTTTGATGTTCTATAATGTTTCTTTTTTTACATTAATAAAGAAATGAACAAACAAAAAATTATAGCAACGACCGCAGCACGAACAGCTTGTGTGTGTATTCTGTATACGTTTTATTTGTGTAAAATTATTTTGCTAGCTTTTTGTTTTTGTAAAAAATTTTTGGTTTTTTTTACCAGCCAAAAAGGCGCTAAGCACAACAGAAACGAACGAACATTAATAAGTTAAACCGAACACAAAGAAATTTGTGTTAAAAAAATAAACGAAATTAAATGTTTTCATCTTTTTGTTGAGTTGGATAAGAAAAGGACTATTTTTGTGTACGAAAGAAGACAAACAGTGAAACATTTTTGTTTGTGTTCTCCACAAGTCTACCGAACCGAACACTAAGGAGCGATGTTTAGTATTTATTTTCTAACACTGAACAAAACTAAGTCAATTGTGGAATGCTTTTATTTTCTCTTAAATACAGATAATTAGTTGAAAACTAAATGCTTAACAGAAATAGCTTTAAAGTTTGACTGGACTTTTCTATTGAATATTATATAAAAATTTTAATTGTTTACAAAAATTTGTTCGTGTACGCACTTTACTAAAGTACAAATGAACTCTTAAGACTTGACTATCTGACATTATCGAACACTGATAACCAAATTACTATACTGCCCACCAATTATTGGCTTTTTTTTATGAGAGTATTAAAAATAAAAACTGCAAAACAATTATAAAAACTTTCTCATACATAAATTTTCATTGCCATTAAGAAAATATGATAAGAAATAAAAACAATTTGCTCTTTTTGCTTTAATCTAAAAACATACACAAATTTAAGCAGCAACCTGTCTGATATTGCAGTCTTTCTATAATTAAACAAAAACGCAGTCAGCTTTTTTTTATTGTTTTTATTTTTTTTTTGCGGAATTTCGATTTGGGTTCACCTGTACTACATGACTTTTATCAGCATTTTATACGCGAATTTTGCTTTTTTTTTGTAATCTGATTTTAGTTGTATATCTTTTTTTTTAGTTGTTAATTTTTATGATGAAATTATCAATATTTTTCGTCGTATACACGTAATAATCGATAAAAAAAAAATTATTTATGAACGAAAAATTGTAAAAAAAAAAATTGATAAAAATCTTAAGAAATTATAAACGAGATTTTAAACTTTGATGAAATAAACTGATAGATACGAATTTTAATTAAAACTGACAGGGGAAACATATTTTTTTGTTAACAAATGTTAAGGTAATGATTTGGGGAACTGTTTTGGTTGAAAGGAAATTTTCATAACAATTTTATTAGAACATTTGCAAATGGTAAATACAGCTTCTTGGTGGGCTAATACAGGTGGGAATAAATTACGAACATTTTTGTAATAGTGTATTTTTTTGCAGGGGATAAACATAATTCTTCTCTTCGAGGTTAGTCTGGGTTCACATTATGAAAGTTTTATTTTAGAAAGTTTGAGTTTATTGGTGAGAGGGGAAGAGAATATGCTTTTTTCTCTCCTCTCTCACCCATAAACTCAGACTTTCTGAAAGAAAACTTTTAAAGTGTGATCCCAGACTTAGATAAGGGGTAAGGGCAATACATATTTATAAAGCGGAAAAATTGTTATAATGTTAATTTTATTGTAATAGTACGTCTAGTGGACTGTATGTGAGGTAGTGAGGCTAAGAGCCAAAATATCCTTCAACTATCGAAGTAAACTTAGTGATATTTCCAAAGAAAAATAAGATATTAAAAAGTCAAGAGAATTTAAAAAACAAAGAAGCACTTCCACAAAGTAAAAACACTTCTAAAAACACCAATAAAAAATGGAGCTGCCACCGCAGCTGGTTTGTAAGGGAGAAACTCAAAAGTATCGCTTACCATCTCGCTTACGGAAGACATGAATTTTATATGGCGGGTTCCGACTTTAAAGCAGTACAATTCTGACACCAAGAGCGCTTTATTCAGCGCAAATAAAAATTGGTAAACGTAACGATCAGCTTTACGCACCGTTAGAATTTGTTCACTTAGCGTACTGCATACGCTTCGCAAAGCAAGAAATTTTTTAATTGGGACGTAACTATTTATTAATACCAAAAATTTAAATTTCCAATACTATTTAAATTATTAATTTATCATACATAACCTCGACCGTACATAATGGCAGTTACACGAAAAGAAGTTTATTTTCAAAAGTAATCAATTACGTTTCTTAAAACAAGAAAATCTAAATACAATTTCTTTTTTTTAACATAAGATTTTCGTATTCAATAACATTTTCTAAAAAAAAGAAACATTTTGCTTGTACCAAGCCACACATACAGTATTGCTCGAAACTTGTCTTGATAAAGTTATCAAAGTTATTTTGAAGAAATTTCAGATTTGATATAAAAAAAGCTTACTCGAATTGGACTCTTGCAAAATGGAAAACTATTTTATTTAAAGACTAAATTTAACTTGATAAATTAAGATGGAAACCCAAAGGGAATGGTAAAAATGTAATGGAAACATAACATCCACCTTATTGTAAAGGCACAATAAACCATGGAAGCGGAAATGTAATGGCGTGGACCCGTTTTTGTAAGAGTGGAGTTAGCACTTTTGTTGAAATACATACAAAAATGGACCGTTTCCTTTATAAGTCTAAATTTACACGTTTCAACTTTTGATGCTCAACTTCTTTTCAATTCCGTTTTAAAGATGCCAATTTAATCACACGCAGCAATCGGTTTCAACTTTTTTCGGTTCAAAACAACAACAATCTTATTAACAGCGAATCAAAGAGAAAAAGAAAAGAAAAACAATTACATGCAGCCATCGTTGTGTATATACCAACGAATAAAAACATAAAGCGTACTGACCGAGTACAGGCCTCCGTACTAACCCTCTTTCATCTTTCTTCTCTCACCTAAAAACATAAGAGTTGAGCATTAAAAGATGAAACGTGTGAAAGCAGACTAAGGAATTATTCGCCAACTACGTTCTTCAGTGGGCCAAATGGGAAATGCTACTTCTATTGGTGTTTCAATATGACAATGACCAAAAACACTCGCCAAAACTAATTAAATATTAATTGTCTGGTAAGAGGATTCGAGTATTGGATTGGCCAGTTCAACCACCAAACTTAAATCCCATAGAGAAAATGCTTGGCATTGTGAAGCACCGTTGCGAGCTGGTCGTTCTAAAATAAGCAGGAGCTGTTGGATTGCTTAAAATTAATGTGGAAATCAATGTCATCAACAGTTTAAATAAATTTTCTTGATTCTATGTCAAAACGATGTGTGAAAGTCATAAGGCTTAAGTGGCTTAGGTTTCGAACAATACTGTATATATAGAAAAATTAATTCTAGGCTTGAAAGAGAATCATGTCAAATTGTCTTGGTTCATGCCATATTTAGTTAGTTATTCTTCCGTGTAGATAACAATTCGACTTAGAAAAAGTTTTTAAGTTTAAGGAAATAAAACGAATGTATATCCACTGAAATAAGGCTGATGCATTTTGACATCAGTTCTATTACAAGTGTCTTCGTTTTTGACCCAATGACAGTGTTCATCATTGTTATGTCAGCCTTTTTAACAGCACTTGGCCAAATGTTCATCAGTTTCGAAAAGTGAAATTATGCCGCCAACGAGATGACATATCGGCATCACAGAATTGACGAATCGGAGTCGGTTAAATAAAACATGTCATCAGTTCAATGACTCACTAACATTGAAGAAAGAATTCATTGCAGTTTGTCATTTAATTGAGTCATTGGGATTGACTTAAGTCAAAGTGAGAGAATATTATTATTAACTTACTTGTTACACATGATTGTTTTACTTTTGTTGCATTCCTCCCTTTGTTTACATATGAACTCTCAATTATAAGACAGTAACAGCATGCCCGATAAGGTTTTCGTAATCATTCTACTTTAAAAAAATTTATGTATTTAGGTAAATAATTTTAAACATGAAAATAATGTTTATAATACACAAAATGTGGCATCGAATTGATGTCACTGCAGTCATCGAATAGATGATTATAATATAATATGACACATTTTTATAATTACGTTCGTCATTGGATTGTTGTTACTTTTTGACTCATTGACGCATTTGAAATAAGAATGATGTCACAATTCCGATGTTAAAGCATCATCAATATGAAGATGCATTTTTCTATGAGTGTAAAAATCAAAGTGGTGGCGCCTCAAGTAGTCAATTCGTCTTAAGTTGGTTTTAGATGAAATGTATTTAGCAGCGTGCTTGTCAAATTTACTTGGAGGCACATAAAAATGGTCAGCAAAATCGCCAATTAGAGGACATGGATTTACAACTGGTTTGTAGTTCATAGAAAAAAAACACTAGGAATAAATTAAGTTTTTTTTACTTACCAGTGGTGCGATTCACTAACTTCCGATCCGACAATCGTTATATTTGTCGACATAAATATTCGCTTGCAGTAACGATTGTGTGATTCAGTAACTTATTTTTAACGATTGTTAACAGCTGTTTTTTTTGTAAAATCTCTGTCTACAAAATGTTAAAAAAAAAACGAAAAGCACAAAAGAGAATAAAATAAAAACAAATGAAATTGTTCTTAACCCCCGTGTTACACATGTTTTTTCATTCAAAATACATTGAAAAAGGTCTGGCCAGACTCATGAGTAAGACGAAGGGTTAATTTGTGGTTTTATATTTTTTTTTGTGAATTTTACATTTTGAATTTGGTTTTTGTTCCTAATTTGCTTGTTTTGTAAATTTTACATTTAGAATTTGGTTTTTGTTCATGCATATACATATGAATATATCATTGTATGTATGTAAGTTAATTTAAACATAAAATACATTTTATCGATTAAATAAACACAACCTAAATTATTGTCGGTAAAATATCGACAAAAAATTGCTTAAAGTAACAGCTGACTTTTAACGACAGCGAATATCGTTAAAAATTTTACTGAATAGCATATTCGATAAATTTTCGTTATATTTATTTTAACGATTCGATTATCGTTAAAAAAGTTAGTGAATCGCACTACTGTCGCACTCAAAAATTCAAGTAAGAACAACACTAAAACGTACTTAAAACAATGCAAAATGGGATTACATTTGAAAATGTAGAGTTTCTTAAAATAAGTTTAAAATTCTTAAGTACGAATTCGTTATTGAACATGGATAAATTAAGTATTTCGCGATTGGAAATCCGTGCTTGAATCAACCTTTCTGTACTGGATTCCGTACTCACCGTACTATTAATACCGCTTTGGATTGATTTAAGTACGGCTGAATTGATTTTTCTTTTGAGTGAACAATCGAATCAATACTGTTCAATCGGTGTGTTTTTGCACTGTTCCGTTGTGCAATTTTCTCGTAATGAATTACAAAATAAGCCAATTACAAGTTAGAGTGATATATTCGGTTGTGCCTAATCTTTGATACCCTCCACCGACAGTTCGAATATTTCAGAAGTGATATCTATATCATATCTATTTATTATTAGTTTTTCTTTATAAAAACAGACGTCAGCATTAAAATTGGTTGCGGTATAGACCTATATTAAGTTATTGACTGATTATCAGAAAGTTTTATGCTATTTATAGCAATTTTAACTAGCTTGAGCCGAGCTAAAATGATTTTAAGGACGGGAATTTATATTGGAGCCATGGTATGAACCCAAATTCTGCATAGTGATATCTGGTATTAAAAACATAAATTTCAATACAGCGGTGAAATAAGTTTTAGCGTTTACAGTTCATTTCAGCAGGCTGCTAAATATGGAATCAAATGTAAATTATGGACCGTATATCACAAAATTGCATGACATATTTCTGGTCATATGAAACTAACTTCGAAGAAATTTTACCACAATAAATATATCTGCTACGGTTTTTGGCGTATATAATTAATTTACCAGAGTGGGCTTTATATGGGGCCTTTGGTAAATTATAGACCGATCTTCACGAAATTGCACAGTGTCATGTCTAGTCCTATAAAACTGTGTAGTATTAAATTTTATTCTGATATCATTATCTATTACTGTTTTAGGCGTACTAAGCTCCTTTTCGATAGTAGGATTTATATGGGGCTTAGGATGAATCATGAACCGATCTACACAAAACTTCACAGTGTCATTTCTAGTCTTATACAACTGCGACGTACCAAATTCTATTATGATAGTATTATTTATTAGGGTTTTAGGCCTTCTCAACAGTTTTCCGGGAGTAGGGTTTATATGGGGCCTATGGTAAATTATGGGCGGATCTTAACGAAATTTCTCAGCGTGATTTCCAGTTTAATAAAACGAATTTTTGCAAAATCGTATTGCATTGTTCCACCATTTTTTTATAACAAAATTATAAATTTTAAGGATGTCGGTTCCACAATTTGATTCATACCTCTAATCCTTATAAGCCGATTTTGTTCGTTTTCAATCCCAAACTGCTTAGGATAACTACAAGCGTGACACCAAGTTTGTTTATTTCTTTTGAGTTTTTTGAAAGGGAGCGTGTTTTCAACAGACGGACAGACGGACAGAAATACGTACATGGCTAAATCGACTTAGAATTACTCAAGGTCTGAGATGAATAATAAAAAAGTTTCACACGGAATGACAAATTTAGTATACCCTCTTCACAACTAATTGTGGTGGAGGGTATAAAAAAGGTACTTCAAAGTGACAGCATTTTTTAAAGTTTGTCAAATATAAATCTTATTTTGTGTTTTATTCGACCTTTAAAATGTGTTAATAAAAGAAAAAAAAGTTCTTTCATTATTAGTTTGTCAAATATTTTAAATTAATAAAAAAGATAAAAAATAACAAAATTAAAATAACAGTTTTCTCTGATTTTACTTATTACACTTTACGGCGTTTTTCCTAAGCACGGCAGTACAGAGAAGTACATATATTACTTGACCACTGTACAACGATTTCTTGCATAAAGTCAAAATTGTAAAAATTTGAGTTGACTTTCTTTAGATTCTTTTTTAAAATCTTTTATAACTTTGTTCAGTCGCCTTTTTGTGGGCATTTTTTAGAAATCAATCAATTTAAAAGGTATGCCAAGAGTCAAAAAAGTGGAAAAAACCATTTTTACGCATAATAGAAGACAATACTTATTACGTTATTTTAAATACAATTATTCATAATTATGTATTCATTTAATATGCTAGTATGGTTTACTTTAGGTCCCTATACACGACATGTTTTTAAAATCTAACTTGTGAACTTTTCAAGTCACAAGTATTTTTGCAGAATTTTCCATCGCTGAATCATCGCCCGCGAATCGCCGGCAAGTTTTCTAACATCGCTGCGTTGCATCGCGTGGAAGCTAAATGCGACCCTCTTGCGAATCGCAAAAATGTTCGCATGTGTCAACCACGCGATTCGTGTATCGAGATTCGCGTGAACATCGTGTACCGCGATCCCCTTGAAACCAAATGTTTATTTTCACATGTGAATTGCTTCTAACAAAGTCTCTGTTTTTTACATAGTTTTTTGCAGGTCTCAAAGCGTAGTTCTCGGTATCAAATTAGCTTGTTGCCGACACACAAATTTTTATTTTAGCCATAAAAAAGTTCTGCAGTGGTGCAGAGGTTAGAACTCAAAGAATTCTGATGAAAGAATGTGGTGATTTTTGAAACATTAAATTCAACCCAGGTTCGAGCCCCAGCTCAGCCAAGAAAATTATCAATAAATTTTAATAAAATTCCAAGTTGTAAAAATTCCTTCCTTCAGGAAAAAATAATTTAATGAAAATTAAATTTAATGAACTCAAACCTAACTAAAAATATCAAAATTAAATTTTTTTCTTTAAATTCAAAGTCTCCAATTAAGCATTTAATTATGAAACGTTTCTTTTATATCGCACTGGTTCCTCTAAAGAGAGTCAACTAAACATTTTTTAATTTGTACTTATTGCAAGAAATCGATGCACAGTGGCAGTCGTACGCACCGTTAAAATCATAGATAAATTTTTCTAGTATTTTGCCAAAAAAAAATACAATTGTTTCCCTCTTTGTAGTGTAGGAGAACATATAAAAAAGAAAACAGTTTTTTTCTCCACTGAACATTTATAAATTTTTAGTTAATCCCCTTAAGAGGAACCAGTGCGAAATTGACATACAACATATATCGGTATTGTAAAATGTAAACTTCAGTCGGTTAAGGATTCCGTCAGTCTGCCGCTGTTAGTATCCTAAGGGTATAGATTTCTGACAGCATATTCTTTCATAATAAAACAGCTGATGTCAGATGATTTTTTAAAAGAAATAGAGCACGATCGAATTGAAATTTTATCAGACGACTTTGCGTCTGACTTTTACATGTATTTTGCGCTAGAAAATTTGACAAGTCAGATGAGAAAAAAAAACATATCGTACACGGCTGGCTACCTTTAGATGTCAATAAAAAAGGTTTTTTTTAACAGTTGTGAATTACGATGGAAATTTTATTGTTGTTTTTATTCGCATTTTGCATTTGTTTTTTTTTTCAAAAAAATTATCTACATTTTGCAAATCAAAAGTCATTGATCTTCTTGTCAGGTCTCATTAAAATTGTTATATCAATTATTAGAATTTTCAAAGAAAACAACAACAACCAAAACATTTATGAATCACTGTCCGTTGAAATAACATGCATAAGAATTTCAAATTAATTCTAATAATACTTTAAAGACTGGGGGAAAAAGATCGCTACAACTAACTAAAACAAATAATATTTAATTACCACTTTAATTATTAATAATTTTACAACAACATTATTAATTAAACGATTAGCAAGAAAATGAAAAAAAAAACAAATTTTTTTTAGTTACAAGTATTTATGAGATTTTAATAAGAGACAAGCGAATACGACGCGATTTAAAGATTTCAAAATTATTTAAGTGAACGATCGATCATTTAATGGGAACATGATCACTGAGAAAAGGAATGAGGGTGCAAAGTTATGAATAGGAGGGTGGTTTTAGAAGTTAAAAAAAGCTGGTTATATAGTTAAGTGTAAAAAAAAAATGTTTAAATCGAATTTTGTATAATGCAAAAACCACCTTTCATTTAGTTATCTCATCTACTATTCCATATAATATAGAACTGATTCTGACCGATATCTATCATGAATAACAATACAAAAGGCTTGTTTTTTAAAGAGATTCTACTTATTTCTGCGTAAAATTTTGTTTAAGTTTTCGTGTACTGATAAGTTTTAATGGCAAAAAACTAGAGTAATTTTTCGTTTAGAAACTGTGAGAACAATTCCAATGAACTTTAAGTAAACCACGCGTCTGGCGCAATACAAAATGATTAAAATTGGCGCATATGTTTTTAATCGTTTGTAGTCACTTATATTTCGTTGTTAATACTTTTTTTCTTTTAATCTCTATGTCTGTGTCTAGTTTTACAACTGTTTTAGATTTAATAAATGATGAAATGCATTTATAGTATATTTGTTTGCTTAACAATTTACAACACATTTAACAAATTTGATACTTAGTTTTGTTGATAATTATGAATTATTAGCATACAGTGGGTAAGAAAATTTATAGAATAAGTGATGAAATTTTTTACACAAAGAGGGTTAAGATCTTTATAGTTTCGTTAAAAAACATCTTGGCCGATTTATAATTGTGCAAAAAAACTTTAATTTTTATAATCAAGCAACGCTCGTATGTAGCAAATCATTTTACTTTAACCAAGTGAGCGATAAGTTAAAGGATGCCTCGTTTTACCTGGTAGGTTAAAGCGAATTAGTAATAACGAAACTCTTTTAATACGACCGATAAAATCTTTCTTTTAGCTATCGGCCGGAAAACGGGCCTTAAAGTTTTAAAGGTATACTTATCAGTGATTTCACAGATCAATAGAATATATCGAAATATTCACTTATCGTTAATAAAATCTAGGAAGAAGTGTCCTTCAAAGATCTTCTGCATGTCATAGGGGAAAACTGAAGACACAATATGTGTATTCAGTACACTTAAATCTAATTGCAGGTTCATCGTTTTCGAACGAAAATTTCGTTCCCTTAACTTACAGAAAAAAGACCTCAGTCAACGAACTTTACGAACCAAGTTTTTTCCCCACAAATACATACCACAATACAAAAACAACGTGCATTTTAGGTTCATTACTTAAAAAAAAAATTACGTCAGAATCCTATTGAAAGCTTTAGCGTTTGATTTAATTGGGCGGATGAGGATAACAGCTTATTGAACCATTATGTTGGTCTTGAAAAAGCTTCGAGAAACTGCAAATCAAAAAAATATTTCATGTAAAAATACGATGAAAAATTTCATAATTTTTCGTTAAAACTTGAATATTTTACCTGATTAAAACTGTAAAATTTAAAATTTACAAACATTAAAACATGTATTTTTTATTTAGTTACATACTTTTTTGTGTTTTATTGGCTTTTCTTTATTTGAATCAAAATAAATTAATTATACAAATTTTTATATTATTCGAACGTGTATTCCAAGTCAAATTACAATCCTCAAAAGCTTTTATGCTTTACATTCTGATGGTATCTAGCAGTTGTATAAACTTTTCTTTACAATTTACTTCATTGCTAACCAAAGAAAAGCTAAAGTAAGCCTCGTAAAAAAAATATACAAACAAAAATTCTGATAGTGCATACAAAATATTCCTGGAAAGTATTGAAGGAATAAGACTATTAAAGCATTAAAGCTTTTAAAGATTGTAATTTGACTTAGAATACACATTCGAATAATATAACATGAGAAATAAAATCCCAGATTCTATTTGTTAAAATAAATTTATTTATTATCAAAGTAATTTTTAGGAATACAAAATTTTTATTACATATGTTTTACATAAGATTTAGCTTATCGTGCCCAATTCCCAATTTTTATTCTTGATAAAAACACTGAAATTTATTGTTGGGGGATAAGCTTGTTTCTGTGCCAAGGCCAGATCATCAGGAAACATTCCATTAACGCATCAACACAGTTTTCTAAATGGGTCTGCCATAGCATAGTTAGTTCGAAAAGTTTTTATA
Organism: Pollenia labialis; assembly: GCA_949318255.1. Lineage (NCBI taxonomy): Eukaryota > Metazoa > Arthropoda > Insecta > Diptera > Polleniidae > Pollenia > Pollenia labialis. The sequence continues at coordinate 114,657,988 of OX439141.1, forward strand.
AATAAAGGATTATAGGTACTATAATCGTATAATCGTACATCGTGGAATGTTAAATGATTTACTACTTAATAGAAACTTTACCATTTATTAAGTTAAGTACAAATGAGAGATTTAGCATAACTCTGCGACTTTTCAATGTTAGCAAACGTATTAATGATAATCTTGTAGAATATCCTCGATATGTATCTCTCAGGCAATAAAGCAAGAATTGTTTTTGAATGGATTCAATATGATCATTATGAACCATATAATGTGGTTCCCATTCAATCGAACCGTATTCCATGATTGGTCTAATGAGAGATGTGTAATGCTGTTTAGTGACAAAAGGATCATTGAATTCTTTCCCCCAACGTTTAATAAAAGCGAGAGTACAACGAGCCCTGTTGAGAGTCATTGTTATGTGTTGAATAAAATCCGATTTTACATCCAGTAAGATGCCAAGATCCATAATTTTGTCCACTAGCTCGATTTTGTAGTCACCAAGTTTTTAATTATTTATAATACTACATTTTCTAGAAAAGCGCATATGCTTACATTTCATTAGGTTTAATTCCATTAGGTTATATCTACACCAATTATAAAAGGTATCTTAATCTTCTTGTAGATAGGTGTGGTCTAAAGTGTTCGTGAAGTTTAAAAATATTTTTACATCGTCTGCGAACATTAGTTTATGTGAATGTTTAATAATTTCAGGCATGTCGTTGATAAAGAGCAGACACAAAAGAGGGACTACCTTGCGGAACACCGGATTTTACCAATATCGGTTTAGAAATTGAAAACCCAAATTTTACCCATTGTATTCCGCCGAAAAGATATGACTTTTGTCAAACCCCATAATATCAATTTTTTTCAGAAAAAGGTTGTGATTTACCTTATCAAATGCCTTACTGAAGTCGGTATAAATAACGTCGGTATATTGGTTGTTGACAAATTCTTCATTCACAAAAATTGTTAGTTCTGAAATATTTTTCATAGTGTTAATAACGGTGAAACTTGATGAAACAATGAATCTAAAATGCATTTTTGAAAAAGTTTTGGAATTGCACTAAGTTTGGCTTTACCTCTGTAATTAATCATATTTGATTTATTTCTAGATTTGAACAAAGGAACTTAATATGACTCTTTCCATATTTTTGGCAAATAACCAATTTCATAAAAATATTAACAATTATGGACAACGGCATTGCTGAAGCTTCCATGCATTTGATTAAAATACTTCTTGGTATACAATCAGGACCCATTGAGTTTGATTATTTAAAAGATTTTATGCAATTGATAGTTGGAATGATTCCAACATTAATTGTAACTGTTTTTTTGTAGAATATATTTTCTTTCATTTGTAAAACGTATTTTTAATAAATTTTTTACAAAAGAAATGAAATTTGGCGAAAAAATAGCTAATTTAAATATTTCATTATATCAATGAAAAAAATTCATTACGATAGCGAAATAGTCAAAACATCGAGGAGCAAAATAGATGCATATCGTACGTTACATAAAACGGCAGTTAAAATATGCGAGTTGTGGGAGTTTTTTTTTAATTTCTTTCCTAAAAATTCGTAAATTTAAAAAAAATAAAGACCGCCTTCAGTAAAATTTGGTAAGATGTTACATTTACTTGCATTTGCAGTACATACTTACAATATCGTACAATATTGTGACAGCCTTTAAAAGCTTATACAATTTTTTTAATATCAATTTTAAAAAATTGACTACATAACAATATTAGTTTGTGACAAATCGTACGTGACAACCTTTAAATATATCCATTTAAAAAAATTTAATAGCAATATTTGCTTCCGACAAATTTTTAGCTTTTAACTTTTATTTTGAAACACTTGCGACAGATCAAATACAAATGACGTAGACAAATAATGTTTTGAATTACATACTTGACATCAGAAAAGCATCCAAAACAAGTCAAAAAATATATCGCTAATCAAACTATACATTAAGTCTTTTCTCTTGTTCATAGCTGATGTAACTTTTATTGTAAATCGCCAGAAAATTTCATTACAATTTCTTAAAGTGAAACAAAATCGCAACTTAACTTTGACAATTTTGGTATTTTAAGTTTCGGGCATACCAAGCGAAATTATTAATAAAACTTTTTTTGTGTGTGTTTTTTTTTAATTTTTACTTTTTTGGGGTAAATATTCTATAAAGAGTTCAATGTGATTTTCCATAGAAAAATTCACCCTAAATTCAGGGGCATATTTCATTTTATTTTTATAGCTATTTTTCATTATTTAGAGGTGAGATTTCATTAAAAAAATTGATTATATTGCAAAATGAAAATTAGCCCAAAGCTTTTTTCATTTTGCAGCTCAAAAATCGTACAGTTTTTTTTTAAAATTTGGAACAATTTAAAAATCTCAAGTTGCATCCCTCTTGTGAAAGATTGGTTTAACTGAAGGGCTATGTTGTTAATAAACTTGGTTTAAAAGGAGTTTTGTAGTTCGGTTTCAACAAAAATATATTTGTTAAGATAAAACATCATTTAATAGTTTTTAAATTACATTATACAATACTCTTCTCAATTAAAGCTTATTTAATCCATATAAATTGTTAATAATAAAGCTAATGCTTTCTTTCTTTGGATTTTTTTCTCAAATATTTGTTAGGTCTGAACATACCTTTACTGTCCTTTCCAAAAACAAAAGTAAATAAAGATAATCTGTGGCTAAAATTACATTGTTAATTTATTTTTAAATAATTAATATTTTTAATTAACTCATTTTATAAAAATTATGGACTATTTTTTGTATTTGTATAAGATTTGTAGGGATTAATGTAGAAAAAATATTTTTTGGAATGTAGTGAAATATCTGATTTTTTTATAGTCTGCGAAGGCATATTTTATAACATTTTCTGGCAACACTCACCTGAAGCTTGTATTCATAGTAAAGTTAAACTGTGTCTAACTATTATGGTATGTTCGCACGGCATCTTGAATTACGTTGTCCGCTTTTTGAATTACGAATACGAATTACGCTGTTCACACGGCATCTTCTTAATTCAACAACTCTTCTTCTTACATTTATGAAAATTTGTTTGCTTTGAAAATTAATGCAAAAGCAAGCAACAGTTTAAAATGTCTCGTTTTTTATTAATTCCTATTTTGTTGCTTTATTTGTTGTTTTAAATTTCACAAACAACAACTTTTTTACAATATTATGCAAGGCAATTTCATAATATGTTCATGAATTCTCCTTAATTTTATGTTTTTTTCTTATTTGTTTTTTTTCAGCCTTCGATAAAAATTAGTGATGACAATGATATGTTTGTAATTGACATGGTAATTGAAAATGACGTATGTGATAATTCGCTCTCATAATTTTGTATGGTGAATTATTTAATTTGGGTATTAATCGGGCAGTGAATTACGAATGAGAGAGCGAATTACGAAAAAACGTTGTCGTGCGAACATAGCATTATATGCATATTATTAATAATGTACTTCAAACAACAACTGATCTCACATTATTATTTACTATTTTCACATTATTATTTAAGGTGTATTATTAATATATGCTATTAAAAATATGTGCTTTACATCGGACGTTGGCGGATGCATGCACTTCTTTGAATCAAAATGATTCAACATATGAGGAGTAAGCAACTTATTGTACACACTTTTTATATTATTGCCGGTCAGAGATGTCTTGATGAAACCACCTGTGGGGAAACCAGGAAAATCTGGCAAATCATAGATGAAAAAAGGACTAGGCGGGCATTACAGCTGCCCAGGCATCACCTTTGAAACCTTATTGCTGTTATAACTGGCCACTGGCTCATTGGAGGGCAGGCTCAAAGGCTAGGGCTCAATTACAAGGACCTGTGTAGAAGTTGTGGCGATAAGGAGGAGAAAGAGTCAACGGAACATCTTCTTTGTCATTGACCGGCATACGGAGATCTTAGACTTAGACTGTTTGGTCGAAGGACTCTTGGAGACAAACCTAGTCTATCTACTATTGATTTAAACAGTATCCAAAACTTTATTGAATCGACTGGGTGGCTGAGTGACAATATTAGCAACCAGGCAACACAACGACAACTAATTAATGGACCCACGTGAGCTGTGCTTGATAACGGCTGCCAATGGAACCTAACCTATGGGACGTTTATAAAATGATGATCCGAATATTACAAAATTCGTTGGAATTATTTCTATAATGTACAAAGAAAACTCTTTTGCATTTTTAAGTGTTTTTGGGAAGGCTGCTTTATACAGGATCTATGGTAAATTATGGACTGATCAATAAAAAATGCATGTTGTTTCTGTAGCCATATAAATGTAAATTTGATTTAATTTCACCAAAGTAGCATATTAAAGTGTTTTTCGTTAATTGACTTGTAGTAATTTTAGGGACCGACCTACAATACTTCGATGTAGAACAAAACTGTGCAAAAATAGAAGGAGTTGACCCAGACTAATAATATTTTGCATGGAGGTATATATGATAATAATATATCCCATATATCCTTTTTATAAAAAAATTAAACTCGGCAACACTTTTTATGTTGAATTGTTGAAAATTACCAAATCTATATAAATTGTTGTACTTAATTTTTTATAATTTCTAGCAAGGAAACAAACAATGATACAGACAATTTATATATTTCATAACTAAAATATTTCGTACAAAAATATAAATAACAACTACAATTTGGTGTTCCGGAAAAAGCACAAAAAATAACAATTAATCTCAAAATGTGGTAAATTTTGTTCTTTTTTATCAATAGTTAGGGCACCGGAGCAAATATTCTTTAAAAAAACTGAAAAAACGGTGCACTCAGTTTTTTTTTAATTTAAAATAAATAAATAAATAAAAAATTGACGGTTATATAATAATGTCTAATGACGGTAGAAATTTTCTTGAAGCTAATTTCTTCAGATCGTTAATTTCTAAATTCAGTACAAAGAAAATTGGATAATTTTATCGTACAGAATAATATTTATAGCTTTTAATCTAAAGCATTAAATTATAAAAAATAATAAATGCGTTTCGGACCTATAAAAATATCATTTATCTCTAAGTTAGAACTAAAATATGGTTTGGTTTTGATTCTAAATGGCGGACACTTGGTTTAGTTAACAAAAGAGAAAATTGAAAAAAGTATTCACTCAGTTTTTTTATTTGTCCATCCAAATTTTTTTTACTTTTTTTAGTTACGGCAACACTTTTTTAAGATTCATCCAGAGCACAACTAATACATACTTAAAATAAAGTGTGGGCTTATATAAAAGAATAATGTCTTTTTACCAAATACTAACTTAAAAATTGTGTTACTTCTTTAAAATAAATTTTCTTAGTATTTTGTAAAAAATTTAATGACACAATTCAACTAATTTATTTAAGTTTTTGTAACAGAAATATTCATTTTTGAATGGTTGGTTCACATTAAGGAGAATTAGAACTAATTTGACATTAAAATTGTTCTTTTTCTTTTGAGACATTTGAGGGTGTAATTTTAATACACAGACAGACAGACAGACGTCCATGGTTAAAGCGACATATAATTACTCAAGGATGGTATAAAAAGTTAATATTTATAATTTAAATTACTTTAAGTATTTTTATTTTAACGCTGAAATTTTGAACATTTGTAAAAATATGTAGTTATAGATGACTTAATATTCAATTATCCTTTTAAATATAAAAAATAAAAATCTAAATGTAATAAAAAAAAATCTTAATATCGTTACTATTTTCCCGTTAAAAAAACTTAAAATTCAAAAGATTTAAATCATGTACTTTTTATCTAATTGACATCTTGATTGGGTGAATCACCAGCGTATACGTAATATCTTATTAATAACAATCAATTACGTATACGTTTAAGCAGCTCAATTAAAAGTTGGCCCTTTTCTAGTGAAAAACGTTAATATTGTGCCCCGCAAAAACAAATAGCACATTTATAAAACAAATTAATTCTTAACGACAAAATGCTCTAGAAAACAGTGCTTTATATAAAAGCACTATAACTTTATTTATTAGAGAAATCTTCATACTTGTGGCCATAAATCTAAAATAATTAATATTTAATTTATTTCACTAACAACAACTTGGAAATAGTCTATTAACCTGTTCTGTTTCTAATTAAAACTTTTTTCCATTTGATTTTATTTCTTTAAATAATACGTTTAGCTGATGTAATTAGTTGATTTTATTGCATTTTGATTGAATGTGTTTCAAAAATATAAAAATAACAGGCAATACTAACAATCACAACAACAATTTTTATTGTTCTTTTTTTTTTATTAATAATTAATAATTTGAATAAATTATTATTCAAATAAAAATTTTACAACTGTCAGTTTGTGGGGCTGCTGTAAGTGCACGTTTCGAATTGTTTTTTTTTAAATTGTTATTTTATTGAAAAAAAAAATTATTTTCGCAATTAAAAAAAAATATTAATTAATTTGGAATACTCGCATGTTTTATGTAAAACGTAACCATAGTAACGAGAGAAAATTAAAAAAAAACATCAAATGAAAGCGAAAAACAAATCAAGACGTGGTCATTTTACAATGGAAAATGTCGGGTTTGATTGAGTGTAAAAGAACTTATAAGCAAATTATTGAAAAAAAATATTAAATTCTGTGAAAGACCGCGCAAAACGACTAAAGTAAAGACTCAGGGGTCTAATCACCTCATACGATATCGAGCAAAATTGATCGAAATTATTTATTTTGGTATCATGAATCTCGATACCGAATGAAATTTATTGAATTTACATTACATTTCTCGAGTTTTCATTCGATACGTCAGTGTCTATCGTATGCAAAACAAATCGATAGTTTATTCGATACGATAGTATCGAATGCGGTGATTAGACCCCAGTGTTCGAAAACAAATAGAACATTATTTATCGCTCGGCTCACACACCCAAGAACGATATCTATTTTTATTAAGTGATTGTTTGAATCAATTATTTTTTTTTGTTGAACGAAAATTAAAAATATAATTTTGATTTAATTAACATTTTAGATATTTTGAAATAAATTTTGAATTAAAATAATAATCAAATTACAAAAAATTATTTCGTTTAATATAAAATAATTTAAACTTGTGAAATTGTTGTTGGAAATTGGCCAAATCAATCAACACATTGTTTGAAATGGCATAGTTTTTTGATCATTTTTTTAATAAAAATTCAAAATATAATTTATTGAAAAAAAAATGTTCAAAATATAAAATTTTTACAATTTTTAGTAATCAATATAATCATTTTGGTAATAGGTGCAAAATCAACAAATGGGTTGCTTGATTCTATGAATTCAGTATAAAATTGGTGATTAGAGACAATTTTTAATTTTTTCTGTGTGTTTATTAAAAAATGTTCATAGCTTATCATGCTAAAGATTAATAGTGATTGGCGCCAGATGCACATTTAGATTTCTGTAAATATGAGCTTCGTACTGACTTAGAACCAAAGTTTTATTGGAAAAAGAAGGTATTTATACTAACAGTAACCCCTAGAGGAAGATATGTTTCCAATATTACAAAAAGTAATTAATTTAGTTTTTGCTTTAACATTTAAAATACTTTCGTTGAGAAATATTTAGCGCCCTTAACAGTTGTTACACCATTAGATGAGAGTATTTTTCTTAAATCACGAATTTTTTAAGAACCTCAAAATTCGTGATTTTGGTTAAATTATTTTGAATTACATAAATTTTCATATTATTCGAATGTATATTCTAAGTCAAATTACAATCCTCAAAAGCTCTTATACTTAAATAGTCTTATTCCTTCAATTTTGTTTTTTTTTGAGGATTGTAGGATGAAAATTTATAAAATAAATTTACTCACCATGAGAAATAAATTACCAGATTATATTTTGAATTACTATATGGATCTTAATATTATTACTAATTTTGATCCTTTTTTTATTGTATTTTTGTTGATATGTGAAATACATGCAAATAGTTGTTGTAGTATATCGAACGACTTAGAATCGGTATCGAAGTCGTCAATCCTTTTGGCTGATTGTCTGTCCATGCAGACCTTCTGCGCAAAGTACAGGTCGCAGTTTGTAAGCTAATTTAATGAAATTTGGCTTAAACGTTTTTGAAAAATTTTGAGAATCCATAGAATCAATATTTTTATATGGCCCCCGTACGAACTTCTTTCCTAATAGAGTTTTTGTGCCCATTGACTATTCATGTTGGTGTTTGAAAAAAATTTCAAAATCAAATATATTTAACGAAATTAATTTAAAATTTATTTTTTTTTGAATATAACCACAATAAATTACAACTAGCTCTTAAAAGTGTAAGCAACGAACAAGTAAAAAAATAATAATTTTTATAAAAACATAAATAGCTTTACTTAATTAACTCTTTTAAAAATATTCACCCCTATCGTGAATAAAAATTCTTTTTGAGTTTTTACCCTTTTCTCATTTTTACAATTGAATTAACACAGGAAAAATGGAGAAAGGGAAAAAGCTCCCTAGGAATGTTTATTCACGATAGAGATGATTAATTACGAGGAAAAAGTTGGCGCACGTAAATTTAATGTAACGAAATAAATTTCTGTATTAAAAACTCTTACGAAAACATAGAATACCACGAATTTACAATTTCGTCTACACAAAAAAGTGGTTAAGGTATCGCATTACTACTCTGGTCCGACTAAAACCTCTCACATTGCTGTACATAGCTGATTTGTGTCATTATGATAAAAAAAAAGAGATTTTGTCCCAAAAGGTACATACTTTCACTAATTTCCAACGGATTCGGACAGAAAAATTATTCTAAAGTATGCGGAATGAAATATTGACATATTTTCAACCATTAGTTCAAAAAAAAAAATAATTATCCCTTTAATTATTTGGGCAGAGATAACTTCAACTAATGAATATTAGTAAACAAGTTTCATTAAGCTAATTAGAACGTCGCAAGTTTATTCGCAAATTTTGAGAAAATAATCATCTTCTTCTAAAGCACAAATAACGGTTATTTTGAAAAATCACGAAAACTGTTCTACTTTTGAGCATTCTGACTTCATATTTGGATTCAGCGGGCAAATATACATGAATATTAGTAAGCAAAAAGCTTGAAATAACATATAATTACTCAAACTATTGTTATAAGCTTACTAATGACTGTATATTTTGGCGTAAAAGTTGTAATGTTAATGTATCGGTCCATATTTTATTTCGCATACGTTAGTAGTTATTAGAAAAGATCCCATTCATATATTATCTTTCCCTGCAATTCGCTAAAGTCTAAACTTTATCTTAACAAGTAATATATCCAAAGTGTCCCTTATGCCCTTTTACACATTCTGTACCTTTTAGTTTTAGTAAGTAAGAAAACTGTATTCGGCTGTGTCGATTCTTTAATACCCTCCACCAATAATTTAAATGTTTAGGGGATAAACATTTTATGAAATTAGGGAAAAATTAACGATTTCTTACAATATATGACATCACAATTTATAACTATATCTATGGTCATATAGAAGAGAAGCTTAAGTCGATGTTAGGCAGAATTAAGTTATTACAAGTAGAAACGGTGTAAAATCTTTTATATTTATATTTCAGTTAAAAAAAATGTAAAGCCGTTATAGAAGTTGTTACTTATATAATAATATACAGACCTTAATCAAAAAAACTCCTTAAATAAAACTTCAACAAAACTTAGGACATCTCGGAACAACAATATTCGAAATTAGCTACTTTTCCATATTAATTCAAAGAACCAGTGGAAGTGCCATTATTTGTATGACCTTAGTGGGTTATAAGGCAGTCAACGGCTTCAACTTCATCAAAGTTTTGAAAATGTTCTTATTTTCTTGCCATACATTTTTGGTACTTTTTAGAAGAGGCTCGAGAAAACAGTGTCAGGTAAGCTTACTAACCGAAAAGTAAGACGAAATTTGTAATTTTAAACTTACCGACGGCTTGACTTATTTTACAACAAAAGATCGTTGTAGATGTTTGTTACTTTTGAACACACATCCAAATGAAAGGTATAGCAATAAACATTACATAAGCGGTGAAAGAATCACGAACAACTTGAAAGTTGTTAATAATATAGATGAGTGTGGTGTCATATTGTTTGAAGAGTTTAATAAGCTCTTGGCTAATGATAAAGTAAAGACTATTAATGTGAGCAACATTTAAATTTTCCAACTTTTAAATTTTGTTATGTTGATGCCTCTCAAAATTAGGGTCGCCAGATATGTAAAATAGCTTTGAAATTATTTATTAGATAACATGGATACCCACTGTATCGGGTTCTAGAAGATCGGCCTGTATACGGTTTGCCTTGGCGTAAACGCCTGTGTCGTTTTTTGTCAAAGATTAATGCAACACAAAACCTGTGTAATCAGACTGAATTTTTCATAGTCTGACACATGAAATGATAAACTTTGTTCACAACTCAAGTTTGGTGGAGGGTATAAACACGGGCGAATGGAAAATGCCTTTTAATTCTATTTTTTATTTAATAAAACTCAGTAAGATACTTAGTTACACTATTATTTTGTTTAATTATTTTTGCCATGCGTCCATAACAAGGTGTACTGTTAGATCTTTGAGATTTGCACCACTCGTTTTATTAATTCTAATTAAATACCTAATTATCATTAAAGAAATTATTGCATTTATTAAATTTAAATTTTTTATTATTTTTTTTTTCGTTACAACTGCAGTATGCTCTTTTTTGTCGTTCATTACTTTGTACATTTAGTGCATTTTGTATTTGTTATGTCATTAGTTGTGTTTTTGTTGGAGTCTGTTTCAAACCAAGTTCAAGTTTAACGACCTGTGTAGCATGTTAGATGCTGTTTAACATTTCTATCGACGGGCAACAGGTGGCATGATTATTATTTTTACGTTTCTTCTAACGGTTGTTGTTGTAAACTGTTTACAGTTTTTTTTTCGTATATTTCAGTATAATTTGAATTTAAATTAATCTTGTATTTAGTATTTCTTTAACATTATTGACTAAGAATTGTTATTTAAATAGTTCAAGTATACTTATAGTATAGTAGGTACTTAGTTGTGTTAGTGATACTTATTTAATACTTGTTCTAATTACTTTTCTTTGACATTGAAATTTTAAACCAAAATGGTAGTTTATGTACTCTAAGTTTTAAAAATAAAATAAATTTTGCATTAATAGCTTCTGAAATGTAAATAATTACTTTTTTTTTGTCAGTAGAGCTTGTAACGGCGATGGTGGTTTGTTTTGTTGTTTTTCTAGGCCAACTTGGCGACTTATTGCTCATGTCGGCTTATAAATTATGGCATGCTTAAAATTTTATTTGAAAAAATGTTATATTTGTAGTGGCGGCATTAAATAACTCCCCAACGTTTTTAGGGGATTTCTTTCATTTTTATTGGGGCTTATTTCATTTTTATATTGACTGAAATTAAATAAGTCAGTTAATATTATCAGTTGATTGAGTTAAATTCTTCTTTATGATAAATTAAATAAAAATGTAATTTAAAGCAACGAAAAGTTCATTTAATTTTTACTGTCAAAAATTCAACCGCGAATTCCGTAAAAACAAATAAATATGCAGTTATTTTATAAAATTTTACTGTCAAAAATTCAACACCATATTCAGTAAAAACAATTAAATATTCAGTTATTTATTAAAATTTTACTGTCAATTTTTTACTGTCAAATTGACCCCATATTCAGTAAAAACAATTAAATATTCAGTTATTTATTAAAATTTTACTGTCAATTTTTTACTGTCAAATTGACCCCATATTCAGTAAAAACAATCAAATATTCAGTTATTTTATATAATTTTACTACCAAAAATTAATTTTTACTTATCTATAAAAAATGAATTGCTTGTTTTGTGTAAGCAATACCCATTTTCTATTTGTTAAAATAATTTAGTTAAATACATCAAATTTTAAAAGTAAAATATTTGCGAAGCCATATCGGTCATGCTGCTGGTGTCTTATAATTGAGAGTTCTTCTGTAAACAACGTGGTCAGTACAACAAAAGTAAAACAAACGTGTGTAGCTGGGTAAGTAAATAAAAATATTCTCCCTCTCTCGCTTATAAGAAAAACAAGCGGACAGGTGTCCGTCTGGTTTTTTTTAGAAATTCGGCTCTTTTGTGGAGTAAACGAAAATTTAATAAAATAACTGAATATTTAATTGTTTTTACTGAATATGGGGTCAATTTGACAGTAAAAAATTGACAGTAAAATTTTAATAAATAACTGAATATTTAATCGTTTTTACTGAATATGGTGTTGAATTTTTGACAGCAAAACTTTACAAAATAACTGAATATTTATTAGATTTTACGGAATATGTTGTTGTGTCACATGTAAAATTTTGGGGCCGTTCTATACTTTCCTTTTGGGGCCATATTTTCTGGAGTCATTTTGTGCACCGCCGTAAATCTCATATTGCCATTGGTCATTATATATGTAATACTTTAATTCCCTGTGGATCATAGGGTCGCATCAAATGTTGTATTTTATCAGTGGACATTGTTTTCATCTCATTTCAGGACTCGCCATGCTCATAGCGTCTGTAAGTATTCCCAGGTCTACCAGGTGTCCTGGATCCTTAGGGGTTATATTGCACAGACTGTGGAGCTAAATCATGTGCTGGCTTTCTCATTGTGTGCCCTAGCCAACTAAAGTTACGCAATTGGATATTTATAGTTAAAGGAATTTGATGGGTTAAATTCCACAAATCCAAATTTGATATCATGGCAGGCCAGAAAATGCTTTCAATACACCTTTAGGCCGCGGTTTACTAAAGCTTGGTTGCAACTCATTTCACGACTCGAAGTATTCCAGGTTTTACAGCCATACCGAAGCACAGATTTTACGTTGCTATTAAAAACTTTGAATTTGGTATGAGTTGAGATATTTTGAGATCGCCAGAATTTATTTAGCGTACCATGCGCTTGCTTTGCCTTACACAGTCTATTCCAGGAAATTCAGTACTATGGTACTATTTTAAGTACTTTTTCCTTTCAAAGATACCACGGTACCCCACGTCCGTAATTATTTAATTAAAGTTATTACGGCCAGGGCCTTGTTTCTCTAAACTACAAGTTAGTTTTAAGAAACAGGGCCCTGTTCGTCGTTTTCATTCGTTCAGTCGCTTGACTTGCATTTAAAACAAACACAAACTATAAAATATTGTTGTGGTTTTACATCTAAGTTAAGCGAACGTAACCTTCGTTCGAAATCAATGAACTGGCCATTATTTTGCAAAAGGTGAAAAATAGGTTTTTGAAAACAAACTTAAGTAACTACTCAACCAAGTTTTTCCATACTATGCATGAAGTAGTAATCGGACTATAAAGGAATTTTCATATCATATCTGATAAGGAGTGTTTTTAAGCCCGATAGCAATTAAATAGATCAATACATGGTATTGATATTTTTAAATAATTTTAAGCTATGGGCTGTTTTTTAAGAAGCGCATTCTGGACGTCTAATTTTGGGAAACTTTCTTTGATCATTCATGGCCGTGTGCCACGATAAACACAAACAATCTTGGCCTACAAAGCTTCAATTGTTGCTGGTAAAACAGTGTCAAATCGCAGAGACTTGAAGGTTAATTGCCTGAATCGTAAAATTATGATTCCGAAACAAAACAAGTAATATGGACCGGTAAGACAAAATTTGTTAAAAGGTTTAAAGTCATATAAGAGTACTCTATGCCGAATATTAACTAAATATCAAAATCTGTATAAGTTTGGTTCCGGAACAAAAATCCCAAGATCCAGCTTATTTTTCGGAAAAAAAATCCAGGGTAATTTGTGCCGGAATTCCCGGAATTTTATGACAACTTTACTGCTGATATGTATAATTGTAAATAAGTTGTGTCATGAAATATATCTTAGTCGTTTGGCAAAAGGGCGTCAAGTCAAAAAATTAATTTTGAGTCTTTGATTGACTTAAATAAAATATTTGTTTTTCTTTTGCTTGCTTTGTGGGGGGTGGGACTTTTCGCAGAGGTGGAAAGTTTCTGATTTGCCACACACTGGGTGTGGCCAGGACGATTCCTTTGTTGAACTGTCCAAGCAGCTAACTACTTCCGGTCTTAGACCAAGTACCCCCCGGGCAATGGCTTCGTAGCATCCGCTTTAAGGCTAGCCAGAGTTAGAAGGCGCCACAACCATGTATCCTGAATGGTCGAAAAGACGTCTCAGGAAAGTAGGCGATAACCGCTGAAACATGGTTGCATCGTGGGATTGGACACGTAGATAGCAGCCCTATCACCAATCTAGGGGACGAGGGTTAGCAGCCCACTTTCCCGAATCACAAATTGCTAACGAATCGCTAATGGCGCCCTATGCTCCAATGGGAGTTAGAGGAACACATATATATTTTGTTTGCTTTAAATCACTTTAGTCTAGCACAACTGCTTCTAATCGTTATTATCACCTCTTAGGAAAAAGTCTATGAAATACACCAAACAAATAGTTTTCAATTTAACATAACGAAAAAATACAGTTTCTGGATTAAGACATTTTTGCCAAACGCCAAAGAGATATCAATTCATATCCGATAAGAAATACTCTGAAATTTCAAAAGAAGAAGAGTTAAAATGTGCATAATTTTTAATATGTTTAAAGATGTAATGCTTTTATATACAGAGGATCTGCATAAAAGATTTTTCGGATTAGATTCTGTAAAAATGATTACAAAAGTTATTAAAAAAACGCTTATTTGATTCGAAAAAAAAGAATTACAAGATTTGAAGGAAGTGCTAAGAAAACTGAAAGTTTCTAGAGATTATACAATGTTCCTTTGGCTATAAAGACAAATTTTAATTTAAAAGATTTTGTAAGTCGTGCTTAAGGTGCTATCAGACGGGATGTATTTTACATCTGTACTGTCACTTTTCTTATCCAAATGTAATTCCGTATGTATGTCAAAATTTCCATTTTTCATACGATTTATAATTTTTGCTATCACACCTGCTTATGTTTTTCCTTATGACATAACCTATAAATGTTAACAATAGCTGACTTTTTAACGTGTATAAATATTGCTTTCATTATAAAGCTGCTTAAATTATAAAGTTCTTAAAAGTAAAATAGATGTAACAACTGCTAAAAAAATAATTGAAGCGTCCAGCATTATTGCATTAATATCTGAAATAAAAATAAAAAAAAAGAAACAAAAACCATCTGTTTTGTTTATGTTTGCCACAGGAAAATGGAGCGTGTTCTAATCGAAAAAATTACATACGTATTTCCACATGTATTTTACACATGCAAAGTTTCATATGTATCACACGATGTGTACAACTTTTACAGATGGAAAATTTGGCAGTACATATATAAAATACATCCCGTCTGATAGCACCATTAATTCCCAATTTTTCTTCTTGATGAAAACACTGAAATTTATTGTTGATGGAATAAGCTATTCCTATGCGCATTTCACTGGTTGCTTAGGCCAGGTCATCAGGAAACTTCATCCAAAGATTTTAGAAAAACCAAAGATATTAAACTAAATAAAACTGTTAAGCGTATAAGAATTATAGGCAACAGTTCTACTTGTAACAATATCAAAGTTTAAACAAAAGCTTTTCCCATCAACAATAAATTTCATTGCTTTTATCAAGAATTAAAATTGGGTTTAAAGCACGACTTACAAAATATTTTAAATTACTATTTGTTAAGTTTTATAGGAGAGCAATTGATAACTTTAAAAATTTACTCCGAATTTAATAAAATACTCCTAATGACACAGATGGAAAGTTTTTTAATTCTAAATGTTATTTCATATTGAAAAAAGATAACCAAAAAGTAATTTTGCTATAACTTCCTCAAAAATCCTACAAAATAATTAAAATTTTGGGCATATGTACTTTTGAAAATGAAGATTTAAAGGTGCCATTAAGCACTTTTCCCTTTGTGCCACAGAAATAAAAAAGTTGAATGTATTTAAAAACTAATTTAATTTATCTCAGAAAATGTTGTTTTTTCAAATTTCCCGGAATCCTGGGAGATTGAAAAATAAATCCCGCTTTCCCGTGAAATGAAAAAGTTCGGGGAAAGATAAACTCAATTTGTATGGGACATAGCTCCCATCAAATAAGGACCGATTTAAAAAATTTGTTTACACATTTTATGTTATTTTAATGCCCATATAATAAGATGGTACATGAGCACAAAGAATAATCACGAAAGGCTTTTGTATGGAAAAATGATGGACCGCTTCTCACAATTTTCAATAAGCTTCGTCCTAATGTTAATGAAGACGTACGTACCAAATTTCATCACTTTACGATTCAAATTTCAACCTGGACTTTGTGCACAAGGTCAAATGGACAGGCTACTAGCCATCTGGACGGATGGACATTGTTTTATCACCTCAGAAAGTTGTATACACATTAGCTAAACGTATTATATCTCTGCTCTATTATGGTGTGTGTGGGTATAAAAATCATTGATCATGATATCATAGCGTGAGCTTAGATGATGCCACTAGCATGTTACCCCACCAAACTTAGCATTTTTCTGAATATAAGTGAGCCTGTACGGTTTGTTAAAATTTGCTCTCACTCTGTATAGGAAAAATTTGCTTATTACCAAACCCGATAAGCCATAACTTAGCCTCATCGCTATGTTAGCCATTTAAACCACGAAGTCGTACATTTATAAGTTGCGCGAATCGATGACTTTTTTTAATGTAAATTTGGAAAATTTTGTAGCGTTGTTCAAGCATGAATCTATTCATGATGATTTGTCAGATCATATATACTCGATCATAAATGTCAGAAAGTGATAGCTAACCCTTACGTAGGTTCTATAGAGCTAAAAAACACCCTTTATAAATAAAAATTTTTCAAAGTCTAAAATGATTTATTTAAAGCCAGGTATTAATCGCAGGAATTTTAATGCGATTGTGATTGCGATTAAAACGTGCAATTCATCGGAATTTCGATTATAATTATTACTTTTAAAGCTTAGGTCAGACTATAATGGCAGAGCTGTACAGATAACATTTGATTTGTATAACGACAAACACCTGGAATAAGCCAACAGACGTGAAGCTGTTATTTTCAAAGCCGTCCTCAGTTCCAAGAACGTCATGTAAAAAAGCTACATAATTTAGAAATAAAATAGAAAAATTGCACCTTACACTCCTTATAGCCCATGCGTCCCTTCTATCTACCATTTTTTCGATTAATCTAAAGTCACCTGCCTGAAATACTCTTTAAGCTATCGGGACGCATTAAACATTGTTGATACCGTTGTGGCCTCGAAAAATACACATACCTATGTTTATATGCATAATTATTTTGTCACATAAAGTCTGTCATTCACGACATGATTTTTACATTTGGCTTGTCAACTTTTTAACTCACTTTGCATGTCTGTAAATTTGTTGTTTAACAGAAGGTTTGTAATAATCGCTCACAAACGTACATGTTAGTTTCTTCTAATACAGTCACTGTTTTTTTAGTTTTTTGCAGACACCAAAGCCTTTATCGGTCTCAAATATTATTTTTTGCACCGTAAAAGAGTTCTTAGAGACTTCATTTCAAATTCGAAGATACAAATTTAAGATATATGAAATATTCAAACATTATTTAACTAATAGAATGTGGGAATTATTTATTTTTCATTCTTTATTCTTTATTACATTTTCTTTATATACCAACTGGCTTATCTGCAGGATATAAAAATAAAATTTTAATTTCAGTTTGCATATATATTATTAGTTATGTAAGTAAATGATATTAAAATATTTATTATTAAGTATATATTATTTTTCATATATTATTTTTCATTGTGAATTAATAAAATATTTTTTCAAATATGATTTTCTTTGATACGGGCTTGAAATCTTTAGTAAATATAGAGGTAATTTATTAAAGATAGTTGGGAGTGTTGTATTCAATGAGTTTTTTTCATAGCTGTTCTTGTGCTGTTGGACTTTGTATCTTCCTTCTGTTCGAAGGCTTGTTGTATCTATGATCTATTGGTTTTAAAAACCTAGGATCGTTATAGAATTTAATGATTAGAGTGTAGTGGTAGAGACTTTTTACGTGTAGTACTCCCAGATTTCTGGCAATGTTGTTTGTTGTTTGCAAGCTACTTGTAGTGAAGTTATTTGTGTTGTTTATATTGATGATGGTGTTGTTGGTGCTTGTGATGTTGTTAATGACATTGTATGTGTTGCTGGTGTTGTTTGTGTTATTACTTCTATTATTTGTTTCAACGAAAGGCTAGTTGTTGTTATCTGTACTAACTTCGATTGTGTTGACTGTGCTGGTTAATACATTAGCTGTGTTATTGTTATTAGAATTGTCGGTATTTGATAAATTGTTATATACAAGTATGTTGTTTACGGTTTCGTATACGAGTGCTGTTTGAAATTGTTGGTTGTGTTGCTTATTTTTTAACAATATTTTCAAGATTTGGTTTTGGATTTGCTGTATAGATCTGCAATATGTTGAACTCCACCATGCTGTGATCCCATGTCTAATATACTACTCACATAACGCAAAATATGCCTGCTTGAGTACATCAACAGTTGAGCAATTGCCTAGATGGTAAAGACTATATGAGGCTAAACGAAGTTTTTTTGAAAGTTGTTGAATGTGGGTTAACCATTTAAAATTTTCGTCACGTATACACCTAGATAGTTGTATGTTTCATCGAACTCTATTGTGCGATTGCAGGTATCATTGTAACCGGCGTTGTTCATATTGTGAAGCCATTAAAAATCATGGAATATAATATTTCTTTCCGTTTTGGTAAGATGAGGTGGCCTAATAGTTATGCATAATTTTTGTTGTGGAAGCGTTAATCACTAAGCCAATGTCATGACACCATCTTGAAACATCATTTAATCGTTTCTGCATAATATCACATGCTATGTTAACGTTTTTGTATTTAACTACAATAGCAGTATCATCAGCATAAGCGAATGTGGAACAGTCATGAAGATTGTATAACATTTCATTTGCATATATAAGATATAATATCGGACCCAGTTTTGAGCCTTGTGAAACACCATTTGTTGTATTTGTTTTGTCGCTTAATGTTTTACATATTTTTACTTGGTATGTTCTAAGACTCAAGTAATTTTGAAACCATTCTAAGCATTTTCCTCTAATACCGTTTCTTTCCAATATATTTAATAAGTTGCTGTGAGATATTGTGTCAAAAGCTTTACTAATGTCGATTAAGAGCGCGAGACAGTGCAATTGTTCACCTAAACATGTATTTATATGGTTTGAGAAGTATCCTAATAACTTATTTATCTTGTTGCCCTTCTGAAAACAATATTGATTGGGATTTATTATTTTAAATTTACTTAGGAATTCGTTGAGCCTTCGAATTAATATTTCTTCTAGGACTTTCTCAATGGCCGGAAGTATGGCAATGTGCCTATAATTATTCATTTCGGTTTTAGAACCACTTTTATAAATTGGTCGTGTTAACGAAGTTTTAAGTATGTCAGATATAGTAGCATCGTTTATACTTGAATTAATGAAAGTAGTAATTACTGGTGTCAATTGTATAGAATTTAATTTTACGTCCTTTGTCCTTATTCCATCACATCCTGCTCCTTTACTTATTTTTAAACATACCTCTTCTTCGCTTGTGGGATATAGAAACATTGAGTGTTTGATTCTTGGTGGATAGTTTAATAAAGTTTTGACGTTACATGAGTGTAAGATTTTTTTAACATTATCATTCAAGTTGATCGCGAATTTGTTTGCAATATTTTTAATACTATTGTCTTTAAACGTGTTTAATAACGAGTTGTCAATATTTGTTATTTTTTTTTGCCAATAATTTCATAAATGAGTTGCCAGGTACCTCTTATGTTGTTTTTATTTTCTATAAATTTAATTTTAAAATAATAATTCTTAGTATAATTTAATTTTTTATTCAAACAATTTCTAAATTTTCATAATTTTTACTTCTTTTGCTATTTAACCATTTGGTATAAAGTTTATCTCGTACTTAACAATGTGTTAATAATTATTCACTCATCCATTGATTTATTTTTCTTGGTTTTTTATTTGTTTTAGATAAATCATAAATGTTTTTAAACGTTACATATATTTTATTAAATATTTCGTTTGTACTCATATTTTGATTTATTAGTCCGTTCCATTATATTGCTTTCATATATTTGTTTACTTTAAAACTGCTTAATTTTACACCCTGTCGAATATTTTCCGCACCCTGGTTTTAATTGTCTTTTTCAGATTCTTCTTTCATAAATTATTTTTAATTATGCTAGCCATTTTTCCGAATGTGCTTATATATGACAAATTTCAATTTATAAAGCTATTTACAATAGCCTTATTCCCTCAATATTTCAAATACTTTTTAATGTATGTACATTGTACATAATTGATATTAAATTGTTTCATGAATATGCATATATCGGTACTATTGTAAAATATCAACTTCAACCGGCTAATGCTTCCGACCTATTTCCTCATGGGTTGTCAGAAGAAAATCTTACTAAAATTTTGGTATGAATTGGCATCTGACTTTTACACCTTAAAGTTATTAACAGGGAAACCAGATTTTTGCTCTAAAAACGCCTTTTATGCGCAGTAGAAACTGGAAAATGTGCCCTGAAAATTGTTAAAAATATGCCTCAACAAATTTAAAATTGCTAATTTTAAAACAAAATATTCAACAATTTATTAACAGTTCCATTTAATAAAACCAATCCTAAAATTATAATCGGTAAAGCCCAAACACTTTATATTTTTGAGATTTTTTTGGCGAATTCAATCTAATTACGAACATAATAAGATGGTTAACGGAAACAGAGTCTTATTTGAAAAAAGTTTTTATGGGGAATATGTGAAATTATAGACCGATTCTCACCATTTACATAGATTTCATCCTTAGTACAAATAAAATGTATTTACCAAATTTGCTTTATTATATTATTATCTACATGATTGCAATTTGTACTTTGTGCTCAAGGTTAACATAGAAAGCTAACCATCCAGACGGACGTCATTAGATCGCTTTAAAGTGCTGGAGAAAATGCAGCAACACGTTGGCTTACAGATAGATATTTAAAACAGAATTTCGCTAAAAACAAATTTTTTTTATTTGTTGCGAATCCAACAAAAATCTAAAATGTATCAAAATGTGCCTTAAAAGGCAAAATATGCGCTATTAACTTAAAAAATGCAAAGAAGCTCTTTTAACTAAATTATGCAAAAAATGCTGCAAACGGTAAAATGTGCACAAACAAATCGATGCCAAAATTCATAAAAAGCTCTAGAACGGATAAATATATTGTTTCTGCCTTCATTGGTCGAACAAGGAATAACATGCAATTGCATATTTATGGTTTCCCTGGTTATTAATGTAATACAGGACATGTACATATGTATGAATTTGGCAGTTGGAAAATGGTTATACTAATAAAATTTTTCAATTTTTAAAATTTTATAATTGTTTTTATTTTTCTTATAAAAACTGTATTTTTTAAAACAATATCTTTTTTTTTTCAAAATAAAATTTAAAAAATCAAAAAGTTGTGTTTAATCAAAGGCGGCATTTACACGGTGATTTTTAAAACATGTCTTTTTTTAATTTTCTTTAAACAAAGAAGAGACATGTCTCAATGTCTTTAAAAATATTTATTCTAAGAATAGTTTAATTTGAAAATAAAACATAATAGCAAAATTGCAAATGACAGTTAAAGAAAATTAGAAAAAAAAACTCGTAGAACAGAATTCATGTCTTTCTTCTACCCATCTTTCTGGTCCACCGAATTCGTCTACAAATAAAAAACATGTCTGTTTTCAATTTATGTTCAAAAAAAATTTTTTTTACATGACTTTTAAGACATGTCTTTTTATCGTTGTTTTTAAATATTTTTTACTTGAATAAGTTCATATGAAAATAAAAAATAATAGCAAAATTTGAAATGACAGTAAAAGAAAATTACAAAAAACACCACGACGAACAGAATTAATGTCTTTTTTCTACCCCTCTTTGTTCGTTACCGAATTTGTTTACAAATAAAAACAGATGTCTTAAAAACATGTTTTAAAAATCATTGTATAAATATATCAAATCTGTTCAAAGTATCATTAAAAATTTTGATTGAACATTTGAACTGATTTGAAAAATAATATGAAAACAAAAATAAAAAGTTCATATTAAAACAACAAATTATTAAAAAAATATACGTATAAATATTAATAGTACTCAGATGTGAAATGATGCAATAATTAAGGAAATTGAATCATTTTTAGATCGATACACATTTTTGATAAGCCTTTTAAGAATAACAAAGCGCACAATCTGAATTGAATATATGTACATACTTGCTTCAAAATTTGTAAAAATTGATAAAAAATTTTAAACAATATTTGGTATTGTGGTTATTTTCGATGAACTGATTTATGGTTTTAATCCAAATTTTGATATTTTAATTAGGCTAAAGTTCATCAAATTTAATTTTCATTAAATAATTTGTATGCAGAAAGGAATCTTACAACATGCAATTAATTTAAAATTATTGATAATTTTTCATTCTTGACTGCCGGGTTATCCTTACATGTTTCAACCGTAAAAACTCAATTTCGTCAGAGGGTTTTGACGTTTAACACTGACTGCCATTGACGACTGCTGGCTGTCAATAGTCAAACACCAATCTTTAAACAAAATTGTTTTTAACCTTTGGTAGACCGAAATTTGCTATTGAATTATTCAGCCATGTCACAAAGTACAATTCCGTTCGGAATGATTTTATTCGAAATCGAAGAAAACATATTTGTTTATTAATAAAAAGTGTATTTTGATAGTTTTTTGGCCTTTCAGATACAGAAAACTCACATTCCGTTCACGAAAACAAAAATGGTTTCATTCCGAAATTTGTTTTTGTCATTTTCTGAAGCACAAAAATACGAAATGAATTCCGTTTCCGAACGGAATTTTACTCTGTGACATGGCTTATTATCTATTTTAATTATAAAATCTCTGAAATTTTTGGGGTGCAATATAAAGCTTTTTTACTAGCATGCTGACTATGAGAATTAATGCTTGCACATGTGGTCTGTTTTCAAAAGTTTTTAAATATTTTAATAATTTCAATTACAGCATTTTTTCTGTGCAATCCTACAAATTAATGGTAATAACTCACTAGTTGTAAATGAACCAAAATAATGCAAGAGCTAAGTGCATATGTATTAAAAGCTTGTTATCGAATTAGTCAAATGATGGTAAATTGAAATCTTGCGCTTTAGTGGGGTTATTATTTCCAAACGGATTCATTATTTATTTAACATTAAAGGCCCAACCATAATATGCTAATAATATTTTAAGCTACTCTCAAAAATTAATGAAAACCCGTTAAGTGAATGCATTTCAAAAATAAACTTAACTAAAAGTTTTGTTAAATTCAATGTGGTTTGACACATATGTTTCACATTAATTTGCAAAGTTGCTTTAGCCATCTCATGCACATAATGGTTGGGCCTATAGATTTTGCCTTAATGCCTAAAATAACTTTTTCATTTTCAGATTTAAAACATGGATTAAGAAAATATTATCAGTGGAAAATACACTTTATTTTTTTCGGTATCAACTTAACATTTTCTAAAACTCATTCTTTTTAAGGCCCCATTAAAAACTTGTATTTTGTTGTGTTAAACAATATGTGTGATTAATATTAAAATAATACAAACAAAATTAATAAATAAATATAAAACAAAATTGTAACGGCAGCAAATTAAAGAATAATCGGGTTAAACGGACCATTTCTTTATCTTACACCAGTTGTAAACATTTTTGAGCCGAAGCAAAACGAATGACACACAATTAAATATTATTGACTCACCGAAAGCTTAATTTTATATTAATATTTATGAACGATTTGTACGACTGCTAGAGGATTTAATCAAAACGTACCGTTCAATTATATCGCAGCCGGCTACATTTTATATGCTATTGCAGATATTTCTGGTCTTGTATGAAAAGAATTGTATTCCAAAGAGACTTTATCATTTCCCGAGAATTGCCAACCAATAAAATAAAAACAAAATATACAATTCGAGCCGGAAAGAACCCAACCAATTGTAGGGGAATGTAAGAAAAGATAAACTCACTGTTTATTGTTGGTGTTTTGTTTTGGCTTTGATATTGTTACAAAGAAGAATTTTAGTGTTTATAATTCTTATTCGCTTTAGGGTTTTATTTGTATATTATTTTTGGCCTTTCTAAAATCTTTGGAAAAGGTTTCCTGATGAGCTGGCCTAAGCAACCAGTGAAATGCGCATAGAAGCTAGCTTTCCCTCAACAATAAATTTCAGTGTATTTATCAAATATGAAAAACTGGGAATTTAGCACGTCATACGGAAATCGTATTAATAATAAATTTTGTATTCCCGAAAATAATTTTGATAATAAAATATTATTTAATTGAACAAATAACAACTCATAAGATTAATTAAATAAGTTTATAAATGCCTAAAACGTTATATTCTAACTTTATTAACAGAGCAATAATAACTAAAGCCTTCATATCGTTTTAGTGAAGATGTGTTGCATTTTTACTTCTCTGTTTTAACCAATTCTTTCAGACTTGCAATTTTTGTTGCAGCAATTCTTGAGTTTATTGGCGAAAGGGGTGAGAAGATTGGGGGGGTACTCAGTTGTATGTACTCTGCAATTCTGTTTTGTTTTGTTATTCTTACATTTTTTGAAAACCCCTAACGACAAACTACGAAAATATTTCTTATATACTTTAAAAAATGGTGTAGGGTACAAACTAGGGTATTCATTTAATCGGGCTTTTGCCTAAATCGGTTAACCGCTTGAATAACTTATTGAGGTTTTGGTTTAATCGGTAATTATTTGGTTCATTTTGTAATTGATCGGTTAACCGATTAATAAAGTTTTGTTATAAATTAAGTAATTTCAATTAATAAAAAGGCAAAAATTATTAATTATTTGGAGTTTATTAGCAAAAAACAAACAATAACATAACCAACGAAACAATTCTTGGACTAAAACGAGCAAACAAAATTGTTTCTTACTTATCGAAGATGTTGAAGAAATCGAAAGCAACCCATAATACAGAATATCTTATTTCTCAGTCCTTTTCCAGGATTTCTCCAACCATATAAATTCTTCCATTTTGGATTTACAGTCCGATTTTAATTTTTTGAAATTGTAAACACTTCTTTCTGATTGTTTCGGAAAATTCTGTTTAAAGATTGTTTGTGTTCTTAACGAGAGTTTCTTCTGTTGTGAGGTCATCATTTGACTCGTCCTGGCAAAGCACAGCACAGAACATTCTGCAAAAAATTTATTTCCGAATTCCTTAGTTTCTGATTTTGCACTGTATTTTAGGAATTTATTGTTAAGAGGAAATATATTGTGTGACAAAATATTTTCTAAATACATACCTTTAGTTTATGAGACGAAAAAAATAGTTAAAAACATAAAAAATCTATATTAAAATATTTATTTTAAAAAATTTTGTTAATCGACTGAAATTAACCGGTTTAATCGTTAATCGAAAATAGCCAATTTTAAATTAACCGGTCAGTTAATCGGGTAGTAATTAATGGGTTAACCTAATGAATACCCCAGTACAAACATTAAAGATGTATAATTATTTTAATCAGGCCATAATGTTTGAATTAAATTTAACAAGTTAATTACTTTCAATTCTGACTTTAACATGATTCTTAATTTATTTTTTTTTATTTTTTTGAAAATAAAAAAATTTTGCATAGTAAACAAGTTTTTGTCAAAATGATAAACATGACTTATCAATTAAGAGAGTCTAACAAATAACATATTTTCTCTTATTATAAATAGTCTTAAAAAATACAAAATCAGTTCAAATTTTTAATTTAAAAAATTTTTTTAATAAAGAACGACATCGCATTCTGCAGCATTTAATTAAAAGCAGATTTAAAGAATGTTATAAATTTAAATTATTCTTTAATGCAAGAATTTTAATTTAGTTAAGTGTTAGTTAGTTAAAATCTACTACATTTTTAAAAGCTTTTATTAAACTTACAATGTATGTATGTTATCTTTAACCGATTTTGTATACACGGTATGAAATGAAAGGGCTTCCTAAGAATTTCTCGAAAAATATAGTGGTCACTCTAAATCCAATAAGTCAGCACAAACAATATGGCGGACTAGTTATTTTTATTGCACTTTTACAATATGGGTATCAAATGAAAGGACTTGCTAAGAATAACTCGAAAAATAAAGGGTCACTCCTAATAAAATTTGTTGGAAACACACAACATGGCAGACTAGTTATTTTTAATGCACTTCTAGTATACGCGTATCATCGTAAAGGGCTTGATAAGATTAACTCAAAAAATAAAGTGACATCACTCAAGATACAATATGGCTGACTAAGTTTTTGATAGTAAAAGTTTTAAAGCAAAATATTGTTTTTTTCTTTTTAGCGCATTCAAATAAAAGCTTGTTTTTAAAAAGGTTTTTTTACTTTTAATTTATTTCTTAATTATTTAAAACTATGTATGTACATATGCTGACTTTATTTAAATATTCGATTATTTATTTAATTTGCCAATGAAATGTATATTTCCTACTGGCTAGTATGGTAAAAATAATTAAATATTAAGTATTTAGTATAGGGTGGCGCATAAGTAAAGTTATGATTGTCCGAAAAAAAGAGTGCCATATACGGAAGAGCTGTGTGAACTGCGGCTTCATATTGTTGGAACCACAATTCTGGATTTTTCTCTACTTCGGGCCTTAGAAATTTTTTATTAACGTTAACCGCAGATTGTTTATCTTTTTCAAATAAATATGGTCCAATGGTCTTTTCTGAAGTTATTCCACACCATAATGTGCATCTACATAAGTGGGTGCTGTTGATGTTAAAAAATTATTTTTGGATGTTGGGTGCCCTATATTTTTACTGAGGTGAGCTTCGAGGTGAAAATGGCATCATCTTCCACACATAGTGCATTCGAACAAATAAAACATGTTTTTTCAGATTTTCACCAAAAATAAATTTTTATGCCAACCGTCATAGTGGTAATAAACTAACCACCTCATTTATCAAAATTTTTATAATAAATGAACTTTAAATAATGCAAAATTTCGCCTTTTTTAGTTATTAAGTTGCATATATAAAAGTGTGACTTAAAGAGGTAATAGTTGATATTGGATTGTCAAAACTACCATAAAGCAAGACAACAATTCTTCTGGATTTTAAGCTTGTTTTTTGTCGTTTTACTTTACAACCTAAAAGAGCTTCCAATATGAATAATCTTTTATTTCTCAAAATTGATGAAAGTGTTGAAGGAGTTTTACTAAATATCTTAGCAATTTAAATTTGTTGCTCCTTTATTATTATATTCTTTTTTTAAGATTAATAGTGTAATATGCGTGTTTTTATTCGAGATTTTTACGTCACACTCTTCGGGAATTTTGCGAATCAAAAATATATTTTCAGCGACCAGCCTCTTTGTTTGGGACTGTCTGAATTAATAGGGTGTGAACTATCAAGGTTTGACTGCATATTTGTTTTGTTACTAATTTTCATCTGTACTAAATTAAAAAAGCCATTTAGCCATTTTTGGGAGCGTTGCTTACGGTCACGGGTATTTTTAGATTTTCACGTTGTTTTTTAAATAAATCCAAGGTTTTATTTAAACGAAAGTGTTGACAGATTGACAATATTTTCATGGATTGAGTATTATTTAATAATTCTTAACATAACATAGTAAAAAAAGCTGATCACAGATTAACGCCTCGATTCAAAAAATTTTATATGAAAATTTTCTCAAGGCAAGTTTTTACTTTGTTCCCACTTTTTTTTAGTGATTAATCTTTTTCATAGTTTTAATAAATATATATCACTAGATCATAAACAGGAAACTAACTCAATATTTAAGAATATTCGAAGAAGCAAAACACGTTTATATTTAGAGTAAATAAAAAGGAATTTTTAAGCCGTCCGTCTCATTACCAAAAAGTGGAACGATATTTTTACAGTGTGAGGACCTGCACTTATACTTATTTTCATTCGTTAAAATATTTATTTTATTTTTTTTTAACAAATTGTTCAAATTTACTTTGATTTTTATGTAAAATTTTGTTTATAAATTTTTGATTTTAAAACTAGAATTTGATTGAAAAGTTACAAAAAATATTTTGCTTCTTAAAATTTGGTTTTAATTATTTTTCGCTAAAGATAATGGCGCGTATTCAGAAATCATAACTAAAGTCGCAACTAATAAAACAGAAACTAAAAAATAGTTCATAGATAGTTATAGATCTTATTCATAATTCATAACTAGCTTGGCAACAGCTTTCAGCTGATTGAAGAAATGCAACCATGCATATTGGCAGGTAGTGAAAACAAAATGTCGATAATATTTGGAACGATAAATACTGTAGTTAATTTAAAAGCTTATTAAGCTATTAAAAAACAATTATTGTTCTTAAAAAATGCATACAAATTCTAAAAAAGTAATTTTTTGGTTATAGTTTTGATATAAATCAATTAAAATGGGTGCTTGTAAAAATATAATTTTTAAATAAAATTTGGTGACGTAAAACACATCTCTAGTTTAGTTTATTTTTTTATGGATGTTTCTGGACGCAGTATAAATGGATGCAAGTGGCAAATGTAATAAATCAAGTTTATTATTTACAAAATTGTAAGAGTATTAAGAGTTTTCTGTATTTTAGAGTGACAAAAATTGGCCGCCAATATTATTTTGCCATCCAATTAAATTATAAGATAATATCAATCAGCTGTTCTTTGTATGTATTAGTTAGTTAACATTTAGTTACAGCTCTACCCATAATTAAGTGTAAACTTTTTCTTCTGAAAGTAACCAACTGTGAATAACTTAAATAGGTACTTAAAATAGTTAACACTTAGTGATAATTTATGAATATGCGCCAATTATTCTTTGGTTAAGTATCAAGAGATTGTTATTGAAGTTTGCAGATTTGAATAATTGAAAGCTTAAAGAGCTCTGCAAATTTGTATTGATCTTGTCGAGATTTAGCTCAATTGATTTTTTTTTTCTTAAATCTCAACCAGATTATTTGCCAATAAATTTATTTGTTTGAGTCCTGGGAGAAAATATTGGTTTAAGTGCTGACGACTTCGACGAGAATATATAATCTGCTAATTTGGACAGCAAATTACAACTTGTTACCGGTAATCAAAAATTTGCAAATCGGATTATTCAGAGGAGAACATACGCAAACTATGATATTGATTTTCCCCTCAATTTTCGTTACAGTTAATTTGGGGAGGGAAAAGGGAATACTAATTCGACAAATACCACACATGTATTGATATAAACTTTGAATACTTATCCTATAATAAACTCCTATATAAACACAGTTACTATTACGATACATACCTTATTTTGACCAAGTCATATTCACATACATATATAAACATATTTACCTTTGCAAAATGCATTAACACTTTTCTTAGACAAATAATATACTTACTTAAAGACTCCTTAAATTATATACTAAATTTCTAACGACAACTATATTAAAAATACGAAATTGAATTCAAAGTTGTGAAACCTTTTTCATACTATTATGACAACAGGCCTGCAGTCATTGGAGCGAGATTTTGGTGAGTTAACTTTTCGCATATTTGAATTCCATAAACAGAAACAATGCGGACATTGTTAAATAAATAAAATTGAAATGTGTAAGAAAAAAGCGTTCACTGAAAGGATTATGTAAATATGTATAATTAATTAAACTTTAGTTTTATTTCCTTTTTGTAGTTATGACAACAACCAAACTTAATAATTCCTGACATGAGCATTATTATAAACTGATAACAGTTGTTGAAGCGACTTCAGTTATTTTTTAGTTAATTTTCTAATTTTCTTTAATTTTCAATGTTCTTTGTTATTTAGTATTTTTTTTCATTTAAAAGTTGCTTAATTGAATTTTAAGTTTAAATTTTGCTTAGATTTTTATTTTTACTTTTAATTTTATTAAAATTGAATATTTTTTTTTTCTTTGAGTGTAGAGCACTCTCTTTATTTTTAATATCTTTTGTTATATATATGTACATACACATATACTCTACTTTTGAGTTTGTAGTTTCCTTCTTGAGTTTGTTTAGCTTACTACAAACCGTTTTGTTATTTAGCTTTTAAGTATAATCTTGAACTTCAGTGAGGCAAGAAGCCAAAAATAAATTTGTTTTTTTTAAATTTAAAAAAAGTAGAAAACCTCCCGCGTTTTCATTCGTTTTTTTGACTTGGAAGTTCGTAGTAAAAGGCTAGGAAGTTTCTAGCCCCAACATTTGGTCCTTCGATAAATCCTAGAGGAGCTAGGATTGGAATAGCCGGTGGCAAACCTGTCCACTGAAGGCCAACAACAGTTGTTCTACCGTAACAACTGCGGCAAATTTCTTCAAAGTGTTGTCAATAGTTGTTCCATCGCAACAACTACGACATCAACAGCAGTCAAGAGGGCTACTGGCAGAATATCTTGAGTGAATCCCGTTCAACAAGGAATAAAAAGAAGTTCTCAATTGTGCTTATCATTTCCAAGAAGGAAGAAAGGTCTACCAGACGATTGATTTTCGAGAGGAAAAATCAACAAGGTAACCATTTAGTATCATAAAAAGGATTAGATTGGGTGAGTACAGTGTTTTAATTAT
Source organism: Pollenia labialis (assembly GCA_949318255.1). Taxonomy (NCBI): domain Eukaryota; kingdom Metazoa; phylum Arthropoda; class Insecta; order Diptera; family Polleniidae; genus Pollenia; species Pollenia labialis. The sequence continues at coordinate 114,688,624 of OX439141.1, forward strand.
ATTTAATGCGATTGTGTGATTTTTATTAGAAAAAGTGCAAAAAATTACTGCATAATCATATCCAGCAAGTAATCGAACATAACCTTAAAATTTAATAAAAGTGCCATCACTGATATAAAAAATCCCCAACGTACCAACACTGTTAAAAAGTACCACCACTGGTATATAAGAAAAAACAACGGAGTTTTTACATGCGTACTGCTGTAAATTATAATTGCCATACTCGTCACACTCATTACTAAGTGTTTCGATTCCTGTACGTTCCACAACTTTGTTATGTACAATTGAATTTGACCGGCAACTTCACACACAAAAGTAAAAAAAAATCAAAAGGTAAACGTGCTCGGTAAAAAAGGTTTTAATGGAAGTGTTAAAATAATAAATTAAAATTTAAATAAAGAATTGTTTATTGAAAAAAAAGAAAAAAAGACAGTAATTGGAAAACAAAAATAAAAGAAAACCACTGAAGTACGTCTTGACAAAAATTAATAAAATAAAACAATTTAAAGTGGCTACAAAAAAAAAAACATAAACCAGCAAAAATAACAACACAAGCAACAGCGACAGCAACACAAAAGACAGGCTGTTTTCAAAGAAAAGAGGGTGAGTGTGTGAAGTTTTTTAAATGGTTTTATATTTTGTGAAGAATTTGGAAGACAGTGTTGTGGCATAATTATTACGAAAAAAAGTAAGAATAATAAAGAAGCAGTTTTTTTGTTATAAAAGAATTTAAAGGGTGTCCCTTCAAGTGGTACACAAATATTAAAAATATCATTAATATTGATTGCAAAAATACAAGCAAATTTATTAAATTTTTAAATAAAAAGGGTGAACCGAAAAGAGGTGTTAAAAAGAATTTTGTGACCCTACGAGTGGTACATATTTGAAGCATTATTTGTTTAGAAAACTGAGTGCTTATGAACAACCCGTTCTAAATTTTTTATGAAGTGTGTTCGATTATTTTTGAAAAATTGTTTGGAGAAAAGAGTGCGTAATTTTTGAAAAATATAATTTATAGCACAATTATAATAATTATATTGGGAATTTGATGAGTAGATTTTTAAGGAAAAAATTTTACAGAATCTAAGTAAAATTGATTTGTGGCTGAATATTGAAAATGATTTTATGGTGGTAGAGAAAAAATTTAATAAAGAGAAGTTTTAATAAAATTAATTTAATTTTACTTTGAAATATAAACAACTTGGGAAAATTTTTTGGCAATTTTGAGGCGAATATTTTTGAAATTTTTTTGGTGAAACTTAAAGCTTTTTTAAAACATTCTACATCGCTTTCATTCGTCGCGAATAATTTTAATATACCTTCGTATAAGGTTGAATTTCTTCAGGATTGTTTTTTGTAAATTTTTTAATTTCTGCTGGAGAAATTGTTGAGGTATAAAATATTTAAGGCTTTTGAGCAAAAATTTTAAAAATGGTTTCGGAAAGAGCATGTAAATACGATATTCGACAAGTAGTGAATTTTTGTTCTACTTTTGAGAAGATTTCTTCAGAAGATTTGACGATTTCACTTTTAGAAGTAAAGCAGTCTGAACTTGAAAGAAGATGGATGAAGATGATAGCAACAGTTGAGGAATTCATCAGTGGCTATGAAAAGGTGAAAGAAGAAGAAGATTTTCCAGATGAAATTACTCTTAAATATGAGGATGCCTGTGAACAATACCAGATGCTAAAGGCTAAAATATTGGACTTGTTGAAGGCTAAGGCCCCACAACAAAAAGCGGCAGATACGACAGTACGTCAGTCATCCCTTAAGTTACCTGCGGTTGAAATTCAAACGTTTGAAGGAGGTTTCGACAAATGGCCAGCATTTAGGGATATGTTTAGGGCAGTGGTTGGAAATGAACCTTCAGTGGCGCCAGCGCATAAATTGTATTATTTACTTGGCAAGACGAGGGGGGAGGCCTACCAACTCATAAAAGATTATGATTTGGTAGATGCTAATTTTGAGCTAGCTTGGCAGGCTTTGAAAAATCGCTACGAAAACAAGCGAATTTTAATCAATAATCAAATTAGGAAAATTTATGGCATCCAGGCCCCTCAGAATGAAACTTTAAAATTTTTAAGGCAACTTCAAAATACGGTCAGCGATGGTTTGTCGATTATTAGTTCGTTTCAAGTTGAGGTGGCTGATAATGACCCCTTTCTTATGCACATTTGCACTTCAAAGCTCCCAGAAGAAACTTCGCGTGCGTGGGAAGATTCTCTGACGAACCATAAGGAACTGCCTACCTGGCAACAACTTAACAAATTTCTGTCTGAGAGAATTGAAACCTTAGAAACTTTTACAAATTTGAGGAAACCGCCCAGCCGAGACAATAATACCTCTAGATCTCAAGTTTTCTATTCTGATGCTGAGACTGATAAAGGTAAATTTAGCTGCAAGAAATGCCAACAGAATCATCCATTACGATTCTGCAAATATTTTAAGGGTTTGTCCGTCCATGATAGAATCAAATATGTTTATGCGAACAAATTTTGTGCGAATTGCTTTTCACCCACTCATTTCAAAACGAAATGTCAGAGCTCCAGTAGTTGCAACAGATGCAATCAGAGGCATCACACCATGTTGCATATTGAAGAAGATAAGGCGAAAAAGGGTCCCATTCAGAGGGCGTCAACTCATCAGCAGTCTCGAGACAACGAAAGGCCATCAGGGTCGGGTACTCAGAGTAACACGAGGCCATCCAGTTCTCAATCGGGACGATCTGGCACTTCGGGTGCAAATGGGGAATCAGTTCAGGTGAATTTGTCTCAACACAGCGGAACTACAATTTTACCAACAGCTTTGGTTCATGTTGAGCATTTAGGCGAAAAATTTACTGTTCGCGCATTAATTGATACAGGGTCGACTAGAAGTTTTATCCTAAGGCGTGTTCAACAAAATTTAGCGATCCCCCTAGAACGCCATCATAGCGAAATATCAGGGTTTGGTGATACGGTGGTAGGTAGTTCGAAGGGAAGGTGCTATGTCACAGTTAAATCTCGAGTATCCGATTTTAAAATTAAAATCCGAGCGATTGTGGTACCAACATTGGCACATTTTATGCCTTCACGGCCGATCCCAATTCAAACGGTGACAGATATACAAGGTTTGAAGCTTGCAGATCCATATTTCTACAAACCTGCTGCAATTGAAATGATTATCGGTAGTGATTATCTGCCTTTTATAAATTTGAGTGGCGTAAAAATGAATATCGGAAACAATCTTGAAGCCCGAGAGTCCCACTTTGGCTGGTATTTGCTAGGCCCTGAACCAGAAACTAGAGTTCAATCATTCCATACATTTGTCTCGCAGTGCAGCGATCTGGCCCTTCATGAGCAATTAAGAAAGTTTTGGGAAATAGAAGAGGCTGAAAAAACAGATTTCCAAGCTGAAAGTGATATTTATTGTGAAAATTATTTCAAACGTACCACAATTCGACAGTCTGATGGACGTTACGTAGTTCGACTACCGTTCAAGGAACAATTTCCGAAAGATATTTTTTTAGGCCCCTCCCGAAATATGGCTCTTGCGCAGTACCATAGAATGGAGAAAATGCTCGATAAGACCCCAGATTTGAAAGCGCAGTACACTGAAGTTCTCCAAGAATATCTGGACTTGGATCACATGGAACCAGTTGTACATTTTGAACCCAAAGCAGAAAAAGTCTCTTCATTTTTTCTACCCCACCACGCGGTAATCAAGCCCGAAAGTAAAACCACGAAAGTGCGAGTGGTATTTAACGCATCAAAGAAAACAGGAAGCGGGTTCTCACTAAATGACGTGCTACACCAGGGCCCAACGCTTCAAACGGATTTAATGCAACTTGTTTTACGTTGGCGAAATTATAAGTACGTATTCACTGGAGACATCCAGAAGATGTATAGGCAGATTTTGATGCATGAAGCAGATCGCCCTTATCAACAAATTTTATTTCGCAACAACACTGAGGGATACGTGAATTCATTTCAACTTAAGACCGTTACGTTTGGCGTAAATTGCGCCCCATTTTTGGCGATTAGGACTCTACTTGAGCTAGGTCATGATTGCAGAAACCTGTATCCCAAAGCATCTATTATTCTGAAGAACGAGGTCTACGTTGATGACATATTGTCCGGGGGACACACGCTTGAAGAGGCCAAGCAAAAGCAAGGGGAGCTTATCATAGCTTTGAAATCTGGCGGCTTTCCCCTTAAAAGGATGACAGCAAATCATCAGTTTCTACTCGAAAGTTTGCCCCGGGAGGATCTTCTAGACGAAGATTTCTTGAAGTTTGATGACTCCAGCTCTTTAAAAACATTGGGAATTCGCTGGAATGCGTTGGCGGATATATTTTACTATGCGGTAGAGCCAATTGAAATTACCCCATCCGCTACAAAACGAAAAATCTTGTCAGTAATAGCAAGATTATTTGACCCTCTAGGTTGGTTAGGCCCAGTCGTTATTGTTGCTAAGACTTTGATGCAAGAATTATGGGAAGCAAAGTCTGATTGGGACGAAGGGGTTCCTCCACACATACTCGTAAAATGGAATTTATTCTTAAAAAACTTGCCATTTATTTCGACACTTAAGATACCTAGATGGGTAGATTTCTCCCCAGGATACAAAATCCAAATACATGGCTTCTGTGACGCCTCAGAGAAGGCATATTGTGGTTCAGTGTATATTCGAACAGAAAACTCAGAAGGCCAAATAAATAGCCATTTGCTGGTAGCAAAAACGAAAGTTGCTCCGATTAAGCGGACTACCGTTCCGAAACTAGAATTGTGTGGAGCTTTGTTGGTGGCTAAACTCATCCGTAGTGTAGTCACAAATTGTCAGTTCCCCTTTGAACTTTTTTTGTGGACAGACTCGTCCATTGTACTGGGTTGGTTGCAAAAACCTCCGTATGCGCTGAAAACGTTTGTTGCAAATCGTGTGACTCAGATCATCAGCATCGCCAGCACTCAACACTGGAAACACGTTACGACTGAAGAAAATCCTGCAGATCTGGGCAATCGAGGCTGCTCCCCGCAGGAGCTTGCAGACAATCAACTCTGGTGGCATGGCCCCACCTGGCTGCAACTTCCCACACCATTATGGCCAGTACCTCGTACGTTTGACCCAGTCGACTTAGAGACAAAGAAGTCTATAATCAACTTTCATCTTGACGTAAATTGCACAGATATACTTGAAGAATTTTCATCTTTTCCAAGGGCGTTGCGAATTCTTTGCTATCGACTTAGATTTGTCAACCGAGTTCTCAAGAAACCATTTTCCACCGAAAAGTTTATTACAGCTCAAGAAATTAGCTCGATGAAGACTCGACTCATCTCGCTCGCTCAAAAGAGATATTTTTACCGTGAATACGATTGCCTTAAGGAAAAGAAACCGTTAAGCCGCAAAAGCAGACTGCTTAACTTAAATCCTTTTATTGACAAGGACGACCTTTTACGAGTTGGCGGCAGGCTTATTAATTCAGGTTTAAGCTACGAGGAACGTCATCCAGTTATTGTGCCAGAAGGGTCTCATTTCGCGAGGCTTTTAGTTAATTTCACGCATCGCATTATGCTCCACTCTGAGCACCATATAATGCTACGTGCGATTCGCCAAGGCTTTTATATCCCCAGATTAAAGAATCTTGTCCGAAAATGCATTAGAGAATGCAAGGCCTGTACTATTTACAAGCATAAGGTCCAGCACCAAATCATGGCCGCACTCCCCCCAGAACGTGTGAACTTTTCCCTGCCCTTCACATATACCGGAGTCGATTTCGCTGGTCCGTTTAATATTAAATCCTCGACGTTGAGAAATGCGAAGATTCTCAAAGGTTACGCTGCTGTGTTCGTATGTTTCTCTACCCGAGCCGTCCATTTAGAAGTCTGTTCAGACCTCTCAACCGATGCCTTTCTAGCCTGCTTTCACCGCTTTATTGGGCGCAGAGGACTCCCCAAGACCATGTTTTCCGACAACGGTCGAAATTTCGTCGGTGCAAGCTATGCTCTTCTTAAAGGTCACCACGAGTTCTTGAAATCTCTTGAAAAGACTTTAGTCGAAAAGTACTCCACCTTGGGCGTTACCTGGTCTTTTATACCGCCATATGCACCTCATATGGGTGGCCTCTGGGAGGCCGCGGTCAAGAGCATGAAGTCTCACCTGAAGAAAGTTACCAGCAACCTATCGTTCACGTTCGAAGAATTCAGCACGCTTCTAGTCCGTATCGAAGCCATTTTAAATTCGCGCCCTCTATCGCCTCTTACCGAAAACCCGGGTGAGGTTCTACCACTAACCCCCGGCCATTTACTTAGAGGAGCTCCAATTACAGCACTACCAGAATCACCTGCTGAACCTCCGCTCGAAGAATTACCTTTTCTTAAACGCTGGGAAAGATTAAAAGCGCTGCAACATATTTTTGCTCGACGGTGGAAGTCTGAATATATAACCGAGCTTCAACGCCGTTTTAAGTGGCAAAAAGAACGCGACAACTTAAAACCAGACGATATTGTTATAGTCAAAGAGGACTTACTCCCACCTACCGAGTGGCTCCTAGGTCGCGTTAATAACGTAATCTATGGTCGAGACAGCAAAGTACGAGTTGCTGAAGTAGTCACCAAAAAGGGCATAATTTTACGCCCAGTGGTAAAACTATGTTTGCTACCGACAGACAATAACATGACTAAACTCCCACCACAACCTACCAAATAGTCGACCAAATTCCTCAACAAAAATAGAAAATTAGAAAACTCAGTCGCATTAGGTATTTTTTAACACTGTATATACTTCTTTCTTTTCTTTTGCTACAAATACAGATGAAAAAGCGACCACGATGCCATATTTGCCAACTCAACCACCCTCTGCAATACTGCCTGAATTGCCTGGCCTACAATCATTTTCGAGAACATTGTACCTAAACCAGAGGATGTGCAGTTTTGGTCAACTGGGTGGCCTGTAATGCTTTTCACCACACTCCGCTACACCATCAAGTCAGAAGATGTCCTCGCTGAACCTCAGCGCGGGGGACCCGTGTTAGCTAGAGCTCTGGCCAACAAACGCGGTGGCAACACTACAAGCCACAATCTCTCAAATAGATGACACCCAATTGGCAGCCGTGGCCAATAAACTTCATCTTGAAGAACCCTACAGTACCTCCAAGCAAGCCTCCCTAGGGCCTGTAAAAAAGTGCTCTTGAATTCAACAATGCAGCCAGACCTGGACGCACCAATATCCCAAGCATCGACCTTTGGCTGAATCAAATCTTAGACGTAAAGGGGGTGCTTTTGCCACTCTTCGGGGGGAGCATGTTGAAGCGACTTCAGTTATTTTTTAGTTAATTTTCTAATTTTCTTTAATTTTCAATGTTCTTTGTTATTTAGTATTTTTTTTCATTTAAAAGTTGCTTAATTGAATTTTAAGTTTAAATTTTGCTTAGATTTTTATTTTTACTTTTAATTTTATTAAAATTGAATATTTTTTTTTTCTTTGAGTGTAGAGCACTCTCTTTATTTTTAATATCTTTTGTTATATATATGTACATACACATATACTCTACTTTTGAGTTTGTAGTTTCCTTCTTGAGTTTGTTTAGCTTACTACAAACCGTTTTGTTATTTAGCTTTTAAGTATAATCTTGAACTTCAGTGAGGCAAGAAGCCAAAAATAAATTTGTTTTTTTTAAATTTAAAAAAAGTAGAAAACCTCCCGCGTTTTCATTCGTTTTTTTGACTTGGAAGTTCGTAGTAAAAGGCTAGGAAGTTTCTAGCCCCAACAACAGTATTTTATTGCCTAAAATTTATATAATAACACTGTACGACAAATTTCAACTTGTGGCATCACCCAAACTGACCAAATTCTGAAAATAAAGCTTAAAAAATATACGTATCTCTCTGTTCTAGATCAATTCATTTCGCGTTTTTGCGCGCAATTCAATTTTTTAAGTGAAACTACCTGTCTATCACTTGGGAAGTTTTGATTACACCCAAACCAGTGGATTGAGATGCCAGATTTTTTGTAATGTGTAAAAAATGAGCCAAATCAGTCCACGGGTTCAAAGCGTGTACCTAAATGCAGCTCAGATTTAAAATCCTTGCTAAAGTAAAGACATGCTCGCTAAAATCATTATATGTTTCAGATGAACATATATCAAATAATATAACAGAAACTTAAAAGTTAGCAACAGAATGAGAATATGCATAAAATTTCCTTTTCAAAAAGGTATAACACTTCTATATTATAAAGTAAAACATATTAAATTTATTCCTTTGACTGTTGTATTTTTATTTCCATAAATCATTGTAGTTAAAAGAAGTGAATTCGATCTTAATTGTATCGATTATTTCTATCAACAAAATATCAAAAAAAAAAGTTTAAATTTTTATAGTTTGGGATCTTCGCTTTAAAAAAATACAAGTTTTTTTTGCCGAAATTCAAACATTTCTAAAAACTAATTATGAGGCGGTCTTACACTATGATATTCACCCAAACAATAATTTGCGATATTAAATAAATAAAGTGTTCTTAACCAATTTCTGGCAAAACGCATCACATTATATTACGTCAAATTATATCTCATTAAGTTCAAATTTTAAATAAGACATTTTTGTTTTTTATATTTAGGGCATATTTTTAATTTTAAAGTGCAGAAACTTTTTTGAAAGCATATTTCCGGTTTCTCTGTTGATGATTTTGTTTGATTATTTGGTTTATTATACAGGGTTCGCCAAATAACTTTTTTTTTGAAAATGCTATAAAAAAAATACTGAATATTTTCCCACAAATAATAGTCCAACGGTGTCAAATCGCAGCTCCGATGTGGCCAAACGACATCAGCTCTGCGGCAGATAATGCGATCTTCAAAAACAGGGCGCAAAACATCGAGTGTAGCTTCGGTTGTGTGGCACGTAGCGCCGTCCTGTTGAAACCAAATGTTGCCAATATCCTCCTCTTCAATTTTTGTGAACAAAAATTCGTTCAACATGGCCCCATAACGATCGCCATTGACTGTAACGGCCACTCTGGTCCATTTTCGAAGAAAAATGGCCCAATTATGCCTCTGGACCAAAATCCGCACCAAACAGTGGCTCGTTTTGGGAGCAACAGCTTTTCAATGTATGCGTGCGGGTTTTCTGTGCCAAAAATGCGACAATTTTGCTTGTTTACATACCCGCGAAGATCAAAATGAGCTTCATCTGAAAAGATGATTTTTTTGTTAAAATCGGCATCTTCTGTAAGTCGATCGCAGGCCCACTTAGCGAAGCGGAAACGCATTTTTCCCAGCGTTGTTCAAGCTTATACACAACCATATTCGTTCAGCGGAAGTATAAAACTAGTTATCTGTCAAATCAGACATGAGCTAAGTGTTACCATTCACGAAATAAGCACTATTTAAAAATAAAACGTTAGATGGCGGACCTGTAAGATTGTGATAACTTTTAAATTGTTTGATTTTGTTGCGATAATTTTTTTGCTGTAGATATTTTTAAATATTGAAAATAAATCTTTTTAATATTGTTTCATTTAAAACGGTATATTGCAGGCCATCTGAATACAAATTAATTTAATTTTCTTGTGTTTTTTTACAAAAATATTGGTCAGTTTTTTTTATTTGACTGTCCAATAAAGAATTGTTTTTTAATTGAAACAATGTTGATTGCATGAAAAGGTTGTTTTTTTTAAGTCTTAAACATTCTTTACATTAAAAATTATAGTTAAAGAAAACATTTTGCTTGTTTAAATTCTGCAATTGTTTTTTTTTTCAAATAATTTAGTTTGTGCTTTATTTATTTTGAGTTTACAAATGCAAAAAATGTGTGCTAGACTAAGTTTTTAAAATAAAAAGTAAAATTTATGCACACAGCTGGTAGTCTTCTATTAGACAGACACAGAACGAAAAAAATCTCTTTTGCTATTAAAAAAAAAAAAAAAAATTGGAAAATAAACTAAAGCAATGCAAGTCAGAACATAAAAGAATTGTTTCTTCTATAAAAAATCTAGAAAATTTTCTTCCTTCATTGATTGGAAAATAGACACAGTTTTTCCAAAGTAATATAGACTTTTACGACCACCTTGTCCTCTTCTTAAAAGCGAGCTACATTATGTAGATTATTTTGTTTTATTTATGAAAAGAATCCTGTTTACGGCTCTTTAAGACTAACTATAACATACACCGCCAAAAATGGGAAGAGAACTATGCGTTATGTGCAGAAATTAGCTTTGCATAAAAATGTTGCTTTTAGGACCATCTTTTTTGTCTTTCTGTCTAGTCGGCTGGTTTAGTATCGATGTCCATGTGTGAAAACAATCAGGTCCTTATCAAAGTCTATGGAAAATGTTTGAAATCAGTTTTTGATTTCCAATAGCTTCCAAGCAAATATCCTCTAGTCTATTAACATTCTTATTAAATTAGAAATTATCCCAAATTTTAGTCCAAAGTTGTTTTATATAAATAAGAATTATATATAAACATATCTTGTTTTCCTAACTGTTTTGTTTTAAAAATGTGTTTATATTTAGAAGGAATGACATTTTTTGGTGGCGTATGTATACTTTTCTATGTACCAATAAGAAACTAATAATACGCAATAATTAAAATATGGCCCTTTGTTCCTTTTAGGAACCACAGGACGTGGTATATATATAAATTAAAATGTGCATGTTTAATTTATGTTTTTAGTGTAATACTTAAGGAAATCCAAAAAGTACCAGTTAAACAACAAAAAAGTACCAATAATTTCCCTGATAGAGTATAATTACTCAGGACATTGCATGTTGAATTTTATGTTTCTACACTGATAGAAAAGGCGTCAAAACGCTGATGTATTTTGACATCAGTACTATGGCAAGTGTTTTCGGTTTTGACCCCATGACACTTTTCATCATTGTGATGTCAACCTTAACATCACTTTGCCAAAGTGTCATCAGGGTCAAAATGAAATTATGTCATCAATGGGATGACGTATTGGCATCGCATAAATAACAAACATGTCCTCAGTGCGATGGCACAGTAACATCGGAGACAGGACACATCAGCATCAATTTAATGACAGTTTGTTTACAGCAGAAGTCTTAATAATAGGACACCAGCACCATGCCCCATATGGTTTTCGTAATCATTCTACTTTGAAAATTTGATGTATTTAACTAAATAATTTGAAAAAATAGAATATAGGAATTTTTGCTTTTTATAATAAATTGTAATCATAAAAACAATGTTAATAATATACAAAATGTGGCATCGAATTGATGTCACTATAGTCATAAAATAGATGGCACGTAAAAAATGACAAAATTGTACGAAGACGTGGGTCATTGGATTGATGTTACTTTTTGCATCATTGATGCCATATGTAGTAACATTTATGTCACAATATTGATGTTAGGGCATCATCAATATGAAGATGAATTTTTCTATCAGTGTAGGTTTAATATTAACGGTAATTAAAAAAAGTACCAGTTATAGAACCAAAAAGCTAAAGAATGAAATTTAATTTCCCGTATTTCCCCTTTTTGGTATTTTTTTTTCTTCTCCCCATTGAGGTATCAAACATTCAATATTGTAGTTGGAGCCCGTAGTTTAATACGTATATGCCAAAGAACGGAGAAACATGTTATGTAAAAAAAGTACCTAGCTTTCCCTCAACAATAAATTTTCAGTGTATTTATCATAAATGAAAAATGCGAATTTAGCACGTCATACGGAAATGGTATTAATGATAAATTTTGTATTCCCAAAAATAACTTTGATAATTTAATTGCATGTGCCCGTGCAAAAACCTGAAAAGGCAAATTTGTTTTTTCTTTTTACCCACTTACAACTACAGTTCGAGAACCCAACCAACTGTAGGGGAATGTAAGAAATGATAAACTCACTGTTTATTGATGGTGTTTTGTTTAGGATTTGATATTGTTACAAGTAGGACTTTGAGTGTTTAAAATTCCTATTCGCTTTAGGGTTTTTTTGTATAATATTTTTAGCTTCTCTAAAATCTTTGGAAAAGGTTTCCTGATGATCTGGCATAAGCAACCAGTGAAATGCGCATAGAAGCTAGCTTTCCCTCGACAATAAATTTCAGTGTATTTATCAAGTATGAAAAATTGGCTATTTAGCACGTCATATGATTGCGTTTTTCGCCCCTTAACGTTCGAATTTCGATTTGTATTTTTTAGATAAGTTCCGAATGTTATACAAACTTTATTTCTATGTTTTTGCTTTAAAGGATAGAAGGGGTGACAACAAAGTACCAAAATGCAGGTTTTACCTCTTTACTTTCTAAATTGGCTGAATTTCAAAAAGTACCAGATACCTGTCCGCTTATTTTTCGAAAGAAAAACAATAAATATTACATTATTTTCTATCTGTTTTAGTTTTGGAGATATGAGTGAGTTTAAAACGAACATTAATATTTTCTGCCGTCAGTTTCGGATATTGCCTGTAACAAAAATAAAACATACAAACTTTTCAGCTTTAAATTATTAGTATAGATAAACATTTTTTATGAATACCATGCATTATTATTTTCTTTCTCAAAACCGATTTCATACCTTTAGACACTGCTCCTGCAAAATTCACATAAACATTTTTTTTTGTGAATTTACATTTGCACTATAAAGCCTTGTCGCATTAGGTGATGGACTTGCGTGCCAAAAAGTAACAAATTAAAAAAAAAACAATTCAAACAAAAACCCGAATAAAAAATAATAAACGCAAACGAGACAAAGTGAACACATTTTCATTCTTTAATCTAAGTTCTTGTATTTTTTGTTTTATTTGCATTTTACATAGAAACGCATTGATCACATTTTTCAAACGCACGACATCACACATTTGTGTGTGGCGCCTCCCTCAGTTTAGAGGCCCAGCCAGACAACGGTGGGGCTACAAGGTGCCAATGGACACTATTTTTGCATTTGGCGCCCAAATCTAAACAAAAAAAAAAAAAAAACAATAAAACTTAAATACAAGACGAAAGGCAAAGAAAAAATGCTGCACACGCTTCTTTTGTTGATGTCGACAATGACAACGATGTCGTCTTCATTCGTATGTAAATGTTGTCCTCCTTATTATTGCTGCTGGCTGCATTTGTTCTCTCTAGATCTTAGATATGATATTATAATGGGACTTATGGGCAGGCAAGTGGTGGTCACACATTGCCTGTCACACACTCAAGCACACATTTTGTGCAGTGTGTTCTTGAGTTGTGTTTGGTTGAATTTTTTCATTTCATTTTCAAATTAAACAGCCTCTTATTGTGTCTACGTTTTGCAATGTTTGTCTGTCCGTCTATCCATCTGTCTGTTTTCCGTTTTTTTTTTTTCAAAAAAATTACCAGCAGACCGACTACATTTGTTTGCCCCCTGTTCGCTTTTTTCTATTTTTTGTTTCGTATTTATATTAAACTATTTTCTATGTGCCAAATTTATATAAAATTTTTATACTTTTAAAATTCTTATCAAAAGTTCATTTACTCTCCTTTTACGCAAATTACAAATTTCGGTTGCAGTTGTTGTTGCTCCACACAATTAGTTTTGGACCATGCCACAACACGGTGGCGACATCTGTATCCAAATGTTTCTATGTGGCATATAGTATGTTTGCCTATTTTAATCATGATGTGTATTTTTGTTAAAGAACATTTTAATGTGTTTAAAGTCATTTCTTGTTTCTGTTTGTTTCATTTCGTTTGTCTAGTGTTCTTCTGGCGTTTATATTTTTCCTTGTGCGATTAAAACGAAAATTTATTATTTTGGCAAAAGTTTTATTTCGTTTAGTTATTATTTTTTATATTCTTTTATTTTGTGGTCTTAAAGACACTTGTAAATTTAATTAATTATTATTTTTATAGTTTACAGACAATTTCCTAGTGGCAGATGTTTGTGCTCAAAATTAAGTTTTTTTTTCAAAATATTTATTTGATTAATTAATTACGTCCTTAGATATTTATTAGTTTTTATTTCCCAATGAATTTATTGTATTTATACAATCTGTTTTTTAAACTGTTGTTAAGGTTAGGCTAGGTTACGACGTCACGACGACGACTCACTTGGGTACTTATAGCGGTCCCTTTGTGATACCGCTGGGCAATGACAGGAGTCAGCCAATATCCACCAGATTATTCCCCAGAAGTCACTGTAGCCTCGAACCACCCCGACTCCCTGCAGAACAGGGAGATCGATTTCAGTCTCACATTGGACATGTCGTCCAGACATGGCAATTCTGGTCTCCCAAAATGCCTAAACCTTATGCTCCCCAGACCGGGGTATTGACAGAGAAAGTGAAACACCGTCTTCTCCTCTTCCTCATGATAACAACTCCTGCAGTAGTAGTCCTCCTAGCATTAGTCCCTATTACCCAGTGACCCGTAATGACCGATATCACCGTCATCATTCCGCGTCATAGCCCGGCATAGAGCCCTGGCCATCAAGCAGGTATGCTCTCCCTGCCATCTCCCCTGAGCCCTTTTGTATGACTCTCGTCTGATGGGAGTCTTGCAGCGGGCCATTGAAGTGCCAATCAGGCCGTCGAACGAACATGTCGTCCAAGAGACAGCCCCGTTTGGCCAGACCGTCCGCAGTTTGATTGCCCAGGCATCCACTGTGCCCCGGTACCCATGTCAGCGTTACACTAGAATGTTCCGCGATCTCATTTAGAGACACCCGGCATTCTACTGTTAACATAGATGTCGTAAAGACACCAGCCAGAGCTGCAATGGCAGCCTTGCTGTCCGTAAATATACATATATCTCTCGATATACCAGTTTGCCGCCCGCCTTAAGGCAGAGATTTCCGCCTGCAGCACACTACTGCCATCTGGCATCCTAAAAGAGACCCTAATGTCCAATTCCTCGATGAAGAAGCCTCCACCAACTCTATTGCCCATCCTGGAACCATCTGTAAAGACCCGTAGGGCCGGTTGCAGAGATCGCGTATTATCGAGCAGCTCATCATCATCACCATGATGAACTGTGAACAAAGCACCGAAAAAGGGTTCCGTAGTGCAATAGTCCAGTTCCGCCAGGTCATATGATGCGCCAAGCGTGACCCTGGCATGACCATAGTTCCGCGTAGACCATAAGCCCACCGCCCCAAGTCTAATAGCGGAAGTTAGGGCCTGTTGTTCGGCCATGATGTCAACCGGTAGCCAGTTCAGCAGAGTAAACAGCGCCTTAGTCAGTGTCGAGCGGAGTGATCCCGTGATCATCAGCGGAGCCACCCTGTATACTTTCTCAAGCATCCTGCTGTACCGCCCCCTTTCCATGGCAGGCCACCACACTATGACCCGATAGAAGAATATCAGTTTTACCACCGCCTCAAAGATCCATTGGACTCCCATGGGACCAAGGCACCAACTTCTGCCCACAGATCTCTTGCAGGTGTATAAGGCCACGATGGCCCTATCAACCCTCAGGCGAACATTGGGTTCCCATGATAGCTTGCTATCAAGAATTAGGCCCAAATATTTGGCACTGTTCGAGAGCTTCAGCTCCGTGCCATTTAGCCTAGGAAACCTTTTACTTCCTGGTAAAGAGTACCAACTCAGTTTTCTGTGGATTGACCCCAAGTCCACAGGAGATGCTCCAAGAGCTTAAAATCTGTAATGCAGATTCCATACAACGGGATAGTGTGTCCAGGTGTTTACCCATGACCGCCACCGCCCAAAAACTGTTGTTTATTATTAATAATTTTTTATAAAAATCAAACTGTTTTGTCTCTTTCGACAGTATTAAAGAAAATCGATGTCAAATTACCAGAATGGAAGCTTTAAGAAAAAGAACTTATGTTGTTATTAAATGCCAGAACATGATGACATTATATCGGAGGTATTTGGTTGGCTGCATGAGAACTTTCGATATAGATAACTACGGGTTGACAACTTTTGGTGTTTTATTTTCTGACAATAATGTTCCATGTATGCTACTATTCGCCTCGGATTTTTTTTTCTATTCTAAAAAATATGCAAAAGTTTGAGAAGTTGTCGTTTTCCTTTCTAAATGTGTTGCAAAAATAAATGGCAAATTTGTTCCATTTCTTACCCCAGTTATAATTGAGCGTGAGGTAATGCCCTTTTTTGCATCTGCGTTAAGTACTTTTTTATGCAAGTAAGTAGTTTTTTATAAACTTTTTTCGTGTGTTTGCCTATTATTGCGTATATTGTGATGGTCAAATAAACTTTTCGTTTTTCGCATGTTTTACTTTTATTTAATATTTATTTTTTTTGCGCATAATTTTTAACAACAGACTTTAATTATTGAAAATCAGTGTTGATAACGCTTATTGTAATTCAAACAAAATTTAATGTTGAAAATCGCTACAACCTTGGTGAATATCGCGTATTAGTATAAACTTTGACTTCAATATTTAACACGCTAAATACACATTAGTGTTGAGTGTATAACGTAGCTTTTATTTTGTTCCAATGTAATTTAGAAACATTTATCATTTTGTAACCTGCTTAATAAATTACACAAATATAATGCATTATTATTTTTTAGAAGAGAAAATACCATTAGAATGTCAATCGGTGTTGCATTCCGTTCGGTAAGGTTTGGCAAGTCATCATGAATCGTTCAACGCTAGAACAACGTGGAAATTTACTTTGAAAAAATAAATCTGTTCGCTAAGTCTATTTTACAAAGCTCATTTCTGGTTAAATGGCTAAGTCAGTAAGCAAGATTGTCGAATTGGTAGCGAAGGCAATCCTCAAGCCATAAGCGTATCACCATTACACCAATTAAAATTTACTGTTTATTTCATCAACAGCATTTGATTCCAATCAGACGACGTAGTTTGCCATACTGCTTCGCTTTACAATTGATTTATTGCAAAATCAACTTGGTGGCATCTCTATTTCTATAAGTTCTCTGGCCCCTCGTCGTGTGATTTAATGCCTCTGGACTACTTTTTATGGGGCTAGGTTAAGTCATTGGTTTATGCTGACAAGCCTGCAACTCTTGCAGCACTGGAAGCAAACATACAAGCCACCATTAACGCCATTCGGCCAGATTTATAAGAAAAAGTAGTCAAATATTCGACTGATCGAATATAAAATGTAACTCGTAGCAGCGGCCGACATTTGCCGGAAATCATATTTAAAAAATAAATGCTATGAAATTATATACCATATTATAATATAAACAGGTAAGAAAGTACAGTCGGTCAAGCCCGACCAATTGAAACCCTAGACCACAGTATCTTAAAACACATTAACGAGAGTGCGCCCTATTCGGGACCCATGGAGAATCACGCTTATGTGTCCATATAAATATGGATCTATCTACGTTTTAAATTTCATTAAAATCGGTTAGAAAGTTTGTGAGAGGAACAAATTGCCCCCTAACTCCCCTTGTGGTCCTATTTCTTAAAAACTGCATAGCTCATGTATGCTTATTAATATGGATGGTATTATAGTTTCCTAGAGGCATAAATTTCCCCTATCTCCCCTCGTGGTCCTACAATTCGGCCCATTTTCAATAGGCTTTGTCCTTGTGCCAATAAGAGCATATAAGCCAGCCGGGCGGACATCGTAAAACCGACTCAGAAAGTGATTCTTAGTCGATCGGATCGGTTTGTCCAGGAACCATATTTTAAGGTGTTTCGCAAGAAATTGAAATAAAGCAAGTTGCCAATTTAGTTTTGTTAAGCCGTGCACATACATATTTATTATTATAGTAATTTTTTGGAATACAAAATTTTTAATTAAAAATATTTTGTTTGTCGTGCTTCATTGCCAATTTTTATTCTTGACAAAAACACAATTTACTTTAACTCGAGATTCATACTTTGCGACATGCTGCACAGAAACCTCTCATGAAACAAAAGATTTATCACAAAGGGTGTAGAGACGCTTGGAGGTAAACAATGTCGCACGAAATTTAAAACCATGCACCAAACATTAAATGTTCCTCTCTTACATGATTCGTAAAAATTTTTAAAATTTAATATTTAAATTTAAATTCAATAGTTCAAAGTCAAATTGCGGCTTGCAACAAACAACAAAGCGTCTTAACGTTAACAAATTTTCAAAGGGACACCAAAAGAAAATTATAAAAAAAAATTTTAAAATTAATTAATCAATTGTTGTGGGAAATGTAAGGAGAGATAAACTCACTGCTTATTGTTGATGATTTTGTTTAAACTTTGATATTGTTACAAATAGCACTGTTTCTGTAATTCTTATACGCTTAACAGTTTTATTTGGTTTAATATCTTTAGTTTTTCTAAAATCTTTATGGATGAAGTTTCCTGATGATCTGGCCTAAGCAACCAGTGAAATGCGCATAGGAATAGCTTATCCCATCAACAATAAATTTCAGTGTTTTTTTATCAAATAATAAAAATTGGGAATTAAGCACGAATAACAAAATCATTTGAATTAAATTTTGAATTCCCACGAAAATTATTTTGATCTTAAAATTAATATATAAATTCTTTTGGAGCTTTGCTTTAAATACAAGATTTTCAAGATTTCGACAAAAGATCCTTCTATTTTAAACCGATGCGAACCTTATATGGTTAAGGCTACCAATGGGCTTAAAATATTTTATCCAAAACTGCTACAAGTTACTTGCTTGGCACATGGTTTATACCGCGTTGCAGAGGAAATTAGAAACCAAGTGGATAATATTGCTATTTTTAATTAAATGTATCCCTCGATTCCCCTTCCACCACAACCAGTAGTATCAAGAATGGGGCCTGGCTAGATACTTCAACATTCTATTCAAAAACTTTGAGTAATTAAAGACAGTTAAAATAGCTTATGCAATTAAAAAAGTAAAAAGAGTATTAAATTTAAATAACATCAGAAGTCAATTAGCATATGTATTTTCCAATTATGTATATATTTGTGAAACAATAACCAATTACGAGGGACTTAGTTCACTTTATACTCAAGTCATATTAATTCATATTGCAGAAAGTAAATTTAACATTGTGGAAGGAAAATAAATCCGAAACGTTTTGCAAAAAAAATTAAGGATTTCATAAAATTAAATATATGTATATAAAATATTTTTGATCTGATCTGGAATCAAAGTGGGATCTGAAACTAAATTTGTTCAAAAAAAAATTTTTTTTTTTTCATTATTTATTTATTGAATCTTCATATGTGCATATATTACATATGAACTAACAATAAATAAACAAGTCTTATCCTAATTCTTTATTTTATGTCCTGCCAGTGGCTGAAACAGATTTGCTTCATCGCGGGTTCTGTTCACATATACAGATGTTTATCGCTGTGCAGTGTCACTTCTCCTTAAGCGAGTGTGGTCGCTATCATTTAAAATATCTGTGTGTTAATCATTTAAAAAACGTATAAATTCCAAATATATCTTACAATATTGGGGTAGATTTACCACCTGTTGCTGCTAGAGCAGCTGTAAACTAGGAAAGGATCACACAAAAGTTGGATCATATATGCCTATAATCTTACTTTCTAATATATCATAGCTGTTTGAGAAGCTGTTGTTGTCAAAATTTCCCCAATTTTAGATGAAAATAGATGTATTCCTAACCGGCTTTAGAAGAGAACACAGCACTATTGAACAAATCCATCGAATAGTAAACGCCATAAGAAAAGCCTTTGAAGAAAGGAAATATTGTTCCGCTCTCTTCATCGATGTTTCTCAAGCTTTCGATAAAGTCTGGCATGAAGGCTTATTACATAAATTGAAGCTAAACTTACTAGTAAATACACACAAGCTGTTAGAAAGCTACTTAGTCGGTCGTCAATTTATTGTTAAAGAAGGACATATCTTAAGTTCACCTTAGCCAATTGGCGCTGGAGTCCCACAAGGCAGCATCCTGGGACCTCTATGATACTTGTTTTATACTTCGGACATGCCAATAAGCAGCTACTCCCAAACTTCAACATTTGCGGACGATACAGCTTTTCTAAGCGTGCACGAAAATCGTTATGATTATATATTTTAACTAGAAATATGGTTTAAACAATGGAGGATAAAGGTCAATGAGCAAAAATGCGTTCATATAACATTCACCGTGCGTTGGGAATCATGCCCTCCTATTAAAATCAATAATCAAATAATGCCTCAAAATTCGCATGTTAATATCTCGGTATACATTTAGATCGCCGTTTAACGTGGAAAAGCCATATAGAGGCAAAATTAACTTAAATGAAACTAAAAGCCATCCAAATTCATTGGCGTATTGGAAGAAACTCTGTCCTTAGTCTCGACTGTAAATTTTTACTTAACAACTCCATCATAAAGCCAATCTGGTGTTATGGTATTCAGTTATGGGGCACTGCCTCGGCCTCTAATATCAAAAAAATTTGTTCAAAATGCATTGGCATTCTTCAAGTACAAGACAAAGTTTTACTTTTAATAAAACAGTTCATATTTATTTAAATAAACAAAAATTTAAATTAGTACACAGAAAAAATTATGAGTAGTTTTTTATCAATTAAAATAACGATTTAAAAAGTATTTAAACTTAATTAATGTAATAATTGAATCAAATATTTTTTTTGTTGAACGAAAATTAAAAATATAATTCTGATTTAATTAACATTTTGAAATTAAATTTGAATTAAAATAATAATCAAATAACAAAAAAATATTTCGTTTAATATAAAATAATTTAAACTTGTGAAATTGTTGTTGGAAATTGTCAAAATCAATCACAACATTGTTTGAAATGGCATAGTTTTTTGATCATTTTTTTAATTAAAATTCAATATATAATTTATTGAATAAAAAATATTCAAAATATAAAATTTTTACAATTTTTAGTAATCAACAAATGGGTTGCTTGATTCTATGAATTCAGTATAAAATTGGTGATTAGAGACAATTTTTAATTTTTTCTGTGTAATTAAAGTTTTTTCAAGATATTTGAATAACAATAGGCTGAAATTTTTATATTTCTCTTTCAGTAAAATTAAAAAACGATTTTTATGGAACATTTTTTATGATTTTGTGCATATTTCCGATTTTTTACTGCATAAAAATCTCATCCCTAATAATAACAATGCAATGTAAGAAAACTCTGTTATTTTGTATTTCTTCCACCGCATTACATGAATATGCTTTCGAAAGAAATAATTTTATATCTAGACAAACGTTTTATACTTAGACTTTGTCATAAATTTAGACTACTATCATAATCATAAGAATACTCAGTCTACTATTGTTTTGTCAGATTCTGTTATCCTTCAATTTCGCCTTTAATCATTTTTTTTTATATTTTCGTACGAAGAATTTTAATCAAATATTACTTTTGCTTTTTAGATCAAATTTTTTTTATACTACATGTCTTCTGCTAAGAAAACCGTGCAGACAAATAATTTAAACGCTTAAAAATCTTAATATCCAGCTATCTTCGTCCTTTAAATTGTATAGAAAATTATTTTAAATTCTTAAATTTCACAAACCGTTAGTTCAGCATCCAATAATTGAGAATAATACAACAGTTATTTTACCTAATGAAATGTTCAACTCCCCCACAATTAGCCAAACGAATGCGTGGGTCATTTAAAAAATGATTTGTATATTTCGAAACCAATTTCACCGAATTAAATGCAACATTTTAAACAAATTAATTTGCACACACATCTCTAAGACTAACAAAAACTTTCAATCGAAAATCGAATGAATCGCAAACCATATAATTATGAATTTAGAAACAAAGAAATCATAAAATGGACATAAAAAAGCCATGATTTGTTTCATGCCAGGGGCAATACAGTTCTGATATGACTGTGAAATGTGGCTACAATGTGTCCGAATGTTTAGAACAAAAGTACGAGATTTATGCGTGAGAGAATTTGAAATATGATTTAATGTTGGCAGGTTTTTGATTTCAGTATGTTTTTTGTTTTGCTCGTTTTAAATTTTAATGATTGAGAATGTGATGAATATGAACACAGTTTACAAAAAAAAAAATTAATAAAAATGCGGTGGCGTATATCAAGTTTTTTGGGTGTCTTATTTATTTATTTTTTTATATTTTTTATTTAAGTTATTGCGTGTCTATCAAAATTAAATTGGACTTTTTTGGGGAAAAGTTTAATATCTTTTTTTAACTCTTTTAATGGGTAACTTCTCACGGTAGCTAGAGCTACTATAATTTCGAAGGCAAAGTTGTTTTTGCACACTTTATATGCTGATCAAATTTTTGTAAATTAGAATGCTGCAAATATTAAAAATTTGCTTATTTCAAGCGATTAAATTGAGGTGAAATCAAAGTTAATGTCATATAAGTACAATATTCTTCAAAACATGATTCAAAGTCTCTATTTGCAGTGGGAAAGCACATAAAAAATAAGTGCACAAAATTGTTACGTTTTGGACAGTAGTGCAGTTAATTCTGCACTTAACAGTGATGAAAAAGTCACTAGATTTAGAAACGAGATGTCTTGGCATCATAATATTCGACAATGAACAGAATTCTAGAACGCAGAGAATATGCATGAAATAGAGACTTATTAAGTAATTTTATGGAACATTTGTAAAAACATTAAACGCAATGTAATTTATCTTAGGAAATGTTCGCTTACATTCGGAAATCGAATGGGCAATAAAGAAGAGAAGAAAAAGTTTTCACAAGTCGTTTTAACGGATCCACAAATTTAATTTTTTAATAAAAAATGCTTTATAAAATCGTTTGAAAGATAATAACTAAAACAAATTTTTTTTAGCATTCTTTTCTTCGCTTTTATTTTCCTTCCCCTTAAAAAAGAAACCATAAACTTTATGTTAAATGTTTTTCCTTCTTCTTGATATTTTTACTAATTGAATCAACAAATCATCACACTCACTTTGTTGCATTTATAAACAATATTTTGCTGATTTTCAGGAAAATATTGAACATAAAATTACATTAAAATAAACAACAACTAAAATACGAAAATGAAACAACAACAACAACAATGGCAAGAATAACGATAATGACAACATTCTCATGGCCACTGTAATAAATATTCTTATTGTCATTTAAACGTCTTATTAAATGTCATTTTAAATGCAGTTTCTCTATATTGGCGCCAAGTGTCATTTTACGCATCAACATTTATCGACATGTTGTTATTGTTGATTTTTTGTTGCTGTTAAATTCATCGTTTTTTCATACGTTCGCATAAGCCAGCGAACGAGTTGAAAATCAAAATGTCTGAAACAATGCGTGAAAACAACTCGAACCGACAACGCTTTTGTTGCTGGCGTTTCGTACAATTTTTTTTTCAGTATTTCTTTGCAAGAAACGTCGAAATAAACATGCAATGTATTTGTTATTTTGCTTTTTAACAAAATGTATGCATAATTTTTTTAAATGTAATAATTTGTTTAGTAAAATAAATAGAAGGATTTATGCGTATTTTAAAATTTGGAGGGGCCTTTAGTAAAAAGACTTAAGGCCTTAAATGTAGTTGTATGAAAGAAAGAATTCTTTCGCAAATTTTTCTTAAAATACAATTCAAATCTATTTTAATTTTTTATGAATACGGCAGTCATAATTTATCGGAATTTTATTGAAATGCTCACATAGACATGCACAGTATGTTGTGGAATAATTTCAGAAGAGATCATTGGACCATATTTTTTTCGAAAAAATGAACAAGTTGCAGTTAATGTGAATGGCATATAATTGAAAAATTTTTAAGTCTCGAGGTAGAGAATAATCCAGAATAGTAGGTCCAACAATATGGAGCTAAAACTCCTCCAACTTTAGCTCTCCTGCGCAAAATTTGGCAATATAATAATATCGCGTTTTTTCTGATTTTAACCGACCACCGCGTTCGCCAGATTAAACGCCACCCGATTCCCTTCTTTGGGGTTACCTGAAGGGTAAGGTGTATGCCAAAAAGCTTGGAAACAAGTAACCTAAGAGCTTAAGGCGTATACCCGACAAAAAGTGAGGGCAATATGAACTAAAATTCTGAGAAAATTTATAGGAAATTCTCTGGAGAGAGCAAGTCAGGTCAAAGCAAATAATAGCCATGATTTGAAAAATATTATTATCAAAATATAATGTTTACGTATTTCCAAACTATAATCTTAATTTTAAAAAAGCTTAAAACAATAATGAAGTTTCTGAGGCGCCACCCTGTAGAATTTAAAACGTAACTAGCTGAACAGTTTAGCACATTCTCACACCTCGGCCCTTCTTAACACTATCCTTACCAGTAAATACGTTCCTGCATTTTTATTTCTCAATAATCTTCGTTAAATTGTGCTTTATCGAAGGAGCATGCGAACGCACCCTTCTATCTTTGTTGCTGCAATTTACTCGTAAGTACGAGTATTCGTATTGTTTTATCATATCATATGTGTCAATTTAAATTCTTGCTATCAATTATTTTGTATTGTTTACAGATCAAAACATTTATTAACAACATCTTCTACACTTCATTGTTCGCTCAAAATTTATATTTACATTCAAATATAAATATACATAATATGAACGTATGAAAATGGCATAAAAATAGTAATATTTAACAATAAAATGACATGCTTAAAATTACGATAGTGATATTGACTTTAAAAAAAACAGTGGTTTGAAGGTTGTTAGAATCATTATAATAAGGAAGTCATATTGTTTTAGACAAAGGTAGGGTTTACGTAAATTTGCCTATAAATCTAGAGCCAAAAGCAATTGCTGTGTATCTTATTATGCATAAAAGGCAGTAAAATTCACTAGTCGCTATTTTAATTGATATGCCAGTTAATTCCTTTTATAATTGTATACTCATTAATCACAAAAAGGATTATTATGAATGTTGCTTCGAATTATAACGAAATACAAAATTTAAATTTTAGTTTTCTCTAAATTTCATTTTACACTTTTGCTAAGCACGGCAGTATACATAGGTAGAGAGCGTATATGCATATAACGCATAAAATTAGTACTGGTACTAGAATACCGATCACTTTCTGAAGTCGATCTTAGCATGTACGATCGACTGTTCGTTTAGTTAGCTGTTTGCATGTGTGTTGATGAAAATTTTGTGTACAACATTTTTAAGATTATTCTATGAAGCTCGCTACATATGCTATTACTGGCTTATGAGAATTGGTTCATGATTTCACCAAACACCCATACAAAAATTTTGGTTTGGAGCATTTCTGTCAATAGGCCCTCTTTTTTTTGCTGGTATTTTAATTTAATTTAAAAAGGCAGTGGACAAAATGTATGAAGACTCGCTCAAACATTTTCCAAACAAATTTGAGTGACTTTGTTTAAGACATAAAACCCATATTTTTAGTCGATATTTCGTATCTTTTGCCATAGTTGGGAAAAAAATTTTGTGCGATTTTTCGCTTTCGTATTTTGACAAATTCTTCAGTGAGATAATAATGAATAACGGCTATGAAATGTAGTAAAATAACTTTTGTTTTATATTAACTATTATTCAATTAAATAACGAATTCAAAATTTCGAACTCGAAAAACCCAAATTTAAACATAACTAATTTAAAAATCTCGAATCGCTTACTAAAGCTTCTCAGCATAGCCGACCTTCAGCTGGTCGCAAGGATTTTCACCTCTATGGTATAACAAACAGTGACTTCGCTAACTTAACCGAAGGCCGTCAATGTAGAGAAGCCTCTCTTAGCGATTCGGGATCTCTGATTTCGAGATTTATAATTTTGGATTTTAAATTTCGGCCATATGAAGCTAACCTATAAATGAATTAAACTTAGTATGATTTATTAAAAAAAAAAGGTTTGATTTTTAATTTTTATACCCGCACCACAATTTACTAATGAGGGTATTTTTTATTTGTGCTGAAGCTTGCATCACCTTAAAATATTGGCAATAGACCCATGGATCCCAAATAGAGTGGAGTAGGGTATCATATGGCCGTTTTTAAAAATAATTTCCCTTTTTTTGGGTTATTTTTTACGTTCGGCGATTTTTGTGTTTGGGCGATTTTTTACACATTGCTTAGGGCCATTTTTTATTGGTATAAGCACATATAATATTGGTATTAGCCAGAAACATATAATTGCGACCATAATCATGTAACTAAATTTTCCAGGAATCAGTCTATATTTGATTAAAGATCTCATAAAAGTACGTCTTCAAAAATTCACTGATTTCACTGACACAAAATTTCTTTTTTTGTTGGGATTGAGATAAAATTGCGAGCAATAAATTTATAGTAAATATGTAACGGACAAAATTTCAACGGAAGATCCACTGTAGGTTTTCTGATTTCCCGTACTCTTACCATTACCAGGAGCACAGAAAATTTTTATTTCATTCCCAGATATTCTGGGAAATTTTCAGTGTAATTTATTTTTTTTTAGCAATTTTATGCAAATCAGTAAAAATTAAATCGCTTGTATTGCTTTGAAAATATATATGTATATATATTTCAGATATAATAATTCTGAAGAAGTCACTCATCTTGCGTTTTATAACCTAGTCATCGCATCAAGGTCTTAGAAAGTCGTGATAAAAATAACTGGGGCCTAATTCTGGCAGTCGTGATCGAGTACTTTCTCGATTCGAAAGCAATTTTATTTCAGTCGATACTTAACGAATCGAAATTATTTTACCAGTATTGTGAAACTTAAAGTTATGTTTTATAACACTGAAAAAATAATTCCGATTCGTACAGTATTGACTGAAATAATTAGATAATAAATTGCTTTCGAATCGAGAAATTACTCGATCACGACTGCCAGAATCAGGCCCCTGGTTTTTTTCTTAAAATTTGAAAATTGGTTATTTCAGTTCTGTAGTAAATCAAGTCAAACATTCTTCGCCTCAAATTACTCTAAGGTTTTTCCACAACTATAAACGTTTCTTTCTTCATTCTTATACTGCTGATAAACTGTTTAAGCTTTGGAAATTTCTTAAGAAAAGGTTGATTAGCTAGACCATTTTTTCGCAATTAAATTAAAAGTTCAGCTTTTTAATTTGCTGAACTGGATGGACATGTGTTTTTTTTTTATTTTTTCGACAATGATTAACTGAAAGTTAGTACCATTTGATGTCACAACAAAGCTAAGAACTTAAAAAGAAGATTCTCAAAATCTTCTGTCTAAAAATTCCCGGAAATTTTTATGTATTTTTCTCTGAAATTCCTGGAAATATTTTTAAAATAAGATCCAAAAATCCATGAAAATGAATAGAAGGACTATAATTGTCCATATGGAGACCAGTCAGTTGTGTAGGTTGCGATTGGGCTTCCCGACAAATCTTTTATTGTTTATATTGAGATCTTATAAACATACATATTGCATACATTTGAAAACTTTTTTGTTTATTTTTTAAGTTGTAAAATTTTGAATATCGATGGCTTTATATAAAAAATGCGTAAATCGATTTTTTTTGTTTACAGGGAGAGAAACAAACTAAATGAGATCCGTAAAATTTAAGATAAAAAAAGTTTGAATGCAATTTTTAGTAAAATGATGTTACAAATTTATTACTAAGTCTACCAGAATAAACACAAAAAGTTTTTTTTTATTAAAATGAATTATGGCTTATATGTATATATTAAGCCATTGATATACATAAATCTAAATAAGTATTTCCTTTAAATTCTTTTCTGCCACCGTGCAATATCTAAGACACACATGACTTATCCTAAATTTTTTCTTTTAACTCCTCAACCACCGTGCAATATCTTTTTACAACACCTATGACATATTAAATTCGCCATAAATTCTATAGGTATATTATTTTTTTTTTACAAATTTGATTATTTTGAATCAAGAAAAACTTGTTAAAACAAACAACAGAAGAACTCTGCAGGCTGGCTGTCTTTATTTTAATAAAGGTACTTACCCAGCCAGCATTTTATGAATATAATTATCATATTTTTCATACATTTTCGATTGATCTGGAGGATCATAAATTCATAAATGAGATCGATTTCAGATCATAAAAAATCACTGCCTGCCAGAAAATGGTACCCTACGTACGGCTCCTCCTAAAGATTTAAAAAAATACCCTTTTTCTAGAAAGTTTCGACTCAGTCTTATTTCTGATTGCTTACCATTTTGGATTGGTATTAAATTGCTAGTAATTTTTGTCTCCTATTTTTAATTGTGATTTTTGGTTTATTTTTTATTTAAATTTGTTTACTTTTGTCCTTTTTTTAAAATCCGTTAACACATCTAAACTCGTTAATAAAAGCGTCGATTTTTTAGAGGCAAAGAAATACAACAAATTCAATGGAATGACCCGCGGGCCAATTTTCAACCAGTCTTTCGATCATACCGAGTCTCATTTCGTCGATAGTGCGTCGAATTTTGGCTTCTAAATGATCAATCTTTGCTGGTTTATCGGCCTTATCCAGAGATTAGACGTACCCCAATAAAAAAATAGCATAAAGTTGTCATAGCACACGAAGGGTCCATTTCTTGAGACAATTCGGTCACCAAACGTTTTGTTTCAAAAAGTAATGGTTTTGCGCGCATCATAGCATGTTGCGCCGTCTTGTTGGAACAATTTCTCCACCAAATAACATGACCAAAAAAAAAACTTAAGAATCCTTTGCCTGACGCGTTCGCCATTTTCTGGATATGTTGGCACCGGTTTCGGATTTAAAGACAAATAGGTCGATAAAACCTTCGGCATGTAAACCGCACCAGAGAGTGATTTTTTCAGGATGTAATGGAGTGTCATGAAGGTTGTGCTCTATTTAAAAACGACAATTCTGCTTGTGTACATACTGCTTAAGTCAGAAATTAGCCTTATCACAAATTTGAGTTTAGTGAGCAAAGTGTGAATTTTGGAAATAAAGTCTTGCTGGTGATTTTCCAAATTATTAAAGTCTAACACTCTTTATTAGTATGACAGCTAGTTTTACAGTTATCGCTGTCGAAAGTTCTTTTCTATTTGACACTTTAATAACAACGTAGAGAAACATCGTACCGCCTGAATAACATTAAAGACAGTGGTATTTCAAACACATGCTGCTGATCATTTTGTACTGTTACAAACAGTACAATTTCATACGTTTAGAACAGCGCTGAAAACAGCTAAACTTTATACTTCTTTCTGATGAATTTGCGACTGTTGTAACTGTTCTTTTTTTCATTTAATCATTGCGAATAATTTTTTGTTAAATATGGTCACTTTTATAAAAACAATTTACAAAGAAAATGTTAAACATATTATGTTTATTAATATAACCATATTATTGCCACCGACAACCATATTGTTAATAAATTAGCCTTCCATCAAGAAGCCACAACCATATTATGGTTAAATTAATTGTTAAATTGGTCTTCCATTAAGAAGCAACAACCATATTATTGTGCCTTTAAACATGTTACGCTTAAATATGACAATAATTTGTTTTCAAATTAACAATGGTATTTTCATATTTTCTAAGAAAAACATGCTATAGTTAAAAAACAACCAAGCTATTATAAGTCTTAAATATATTGAAGTTATTATTAATCGGACGCAACCGTAATATGGTTGTAGCTTTTTGATGGAGTGCTAATTTAACCATAATATGGTTTTACGTAACAATAATATAGTTAAATCAAACATATTCATAAAAATATTTTAAATTTTAAATTTATTTACAAAACAATTTTTGTATGAAAATTTTCCTTAATAAACATTTGTTAAATAAAATAATCCTTTATAATTGCTTGCTTTAAAAATTCTTTTATTGGAAGTGACCATTTTAAAACATGTTTCTCTTTCTGGGTGTTTGGAATGATTAAATGCACTTGATTATCTTACAAATGCTTGCTGGGTACATACCTATCTTATGACTTGGAATGGAATTGTATTTGTATTAATGTGTCCATTGGATTCCAATAGTGTCTACGTACAAATGTCTTCTATCTTGTACTTATCGTAATAAACACAAACGTGCTATACATCAAAATAGTTTAAGCAATACTCAATATTTACTCGCATATGAAATGTTAAAAATCCAAAACGTAAATACGAGACTTAAAAAATAAAACTAAAAAAAAAAACGAAAATCATTGCAAATTATCTATAATTACGTGATAATTTACGTTTAATACGTTTAAATGTGGTTTTCATGAGTGAGTGCAGCACTATTGGAGAGGTGCGTGAGTACGAGTAGAGGAAAATGAACGCGAATACGAAGATATGGACGGATAGTACGTACGCTCAATATGAATGTAAATGTGGTGTGTAAAAACTATCTAGTAAATTGTTTTCATTTTGTTGTGTGTGATAATAATATTAAACGTTTCTAGATTTTTTAATTAGGAGACGAGGGAGTCATTCGTTGAAAGCCACTCATACCTTGTTTAAGAATGTGGTGTGTGTGTGTCTTTTTTTATTATGTATTTTGATTTATTAAAGAGGATATGATTATATGGTGTTGATAATATCCCTCTATAGTAAAATAGTTGTATTACTATTTTTTTTTTTTTTTGTTATTAGCTTTTATTTTTATCATGTTGATTATTATCATCATATTGATGATAATTGTGTTGTTGATGTAAATTGTTGTTTTTTCCAGGAAATGTTATGCTTTGTAAAGCGATTAAACTTTGGACTGCACCAAGGACATGGAAAAGAATTAATTGGCTTTGTTTCTGGAAGAAGCTTTATTTACTTACTTAATACTTAATATTTTGGCTTTGCCTTTAAAATTATTCTATTTAATATATTCGCCGTAGATTTGAACAAACAAAAAAAAAACGCAAAATGCTTTTGGACTATTTAATTTTAGTACCAAAATTTGTAAAACCATGAATTTGTACTTCAACGGTGATGTAAAAGAACCCAACTTTAACAGAAATTACATTGCGTTCAAACGATTACGATTCAATTTAGAATAATCAAAAAAAAAATATATAAGTCCTTAACAGAACCCCTTTACTTATTTTACAAAATTTGGGGACCCATCAGAAAATTAAAAATTATTTTAAAAAAAATTTAACAAACTGCCTAAAAGTCGTTGTTGTTACTCTCTCTAGTAAACATTAGTTCATGTTTGCTTTCGGGACTAAGTTTATTGCGACTTAACTCGTAGCTTCGATGGCTTTTACAAAAATCTTCCTTACAGTTTTTTTTAATCCGAGATTAGCAAATTTTGTTGATTTATAACGATCGACTTCCGAACTTTGACAGTTAATAACGATCATATTGTGGTATCCACATCAATCGAATTGGATTTCATTAGTTTGGTTCAGCAACACGTGCAAATAATTAAACTTTACAAATTTGTTGCTAACCCTAATTTGTATCGAAAAATCACCCTCAGCAATTTAGCCCTTTTCTTGATGTAGGGTTACGTTAATTTACAAAATTGTCGAATATGGGACGATACCAATACGCATAAGACTTAGGACCGTTGAGTTCATGCCGAAAAGTGAACTGTTTGATGTAGATTTTGGGTTGGCGGTATCATTGATCTCAGTTTCTTTGAGAATGACATCGACCAGGTTATCAACGTCAAAAGCTAGTGCTTTAGACCGATGAATACTAACTCTTTTTTCCCTGAGTTGTATGATATGAAAACCAACATAAGGTGGCTTATGCCACATTGTTTATTCTGCAAGAACGCTTTAAAAGGAGGGTCATTCGTTGGGCTATTTCTTGTAGGGTTTTCTTAAGTTGCATATCTATGCGAATAAGCCACAAACTAAACCGGCCCTTAAAACCAACATTATCCTTGCCAATTACTTAATTAAGCCTAAGTTAAGCGCCCAAGACGCTAAAAATTGGACATTTCGAATGCGGTTAACCCACCTTAGCCTCGGCAGATAATTGCACCATCCATACATATTGGCTTCGACTGACCTTTTAAAGAAATAAAAAAATGTCGATGATATCTTACACATTCAAAGAACATTATTTTAAGGTTTGAAGAAAGCGCTTAATGAAAGACCTTTTATTTTAATCGAACATGTCTTTTAGTATATCAAGTACAGATTATTCAATATCCAAATTTCGCAAGGAGACTTCTTAGCCTTTTGTTATAAATTTTAATAGGATCACTAGCCAAAAAATATGAAGAGAATTCAGCTAAATAATTTTTTCTGAAACAAGATTGTCAAATCATTGCCACTAATTTATCTACACACAGCTTACAAATGTCGCAAACATTAAACCATTATAACAACTACAATTTCCTTTTAACTTTTTATTTAACCTGAATCTTTTTTTCTGGTTAAATAAATCGACCTCTTAACAATCTTTCCTTCTTAGGCTACAACTCTTCTTCAGCAAAAACCAGTCTGCATTTATTAGCCCATATATCACTTCATCAACTTTAATTTGCCTTTTATTTTCAAACACAATCTCGACAACATTCACTCTCCCTTCTTCAATCATTCTTACCACTATCGCGAAGCCAGCACAGAGATAGATAGATAACTTTATTTTAAATTGGTTTATAAATCACTTAACCAACAAATAACATGTAATTACTCTATATATTACACATACAAGAACAAGAACAAACGATATGTACGAACACAACAAATAAGCATACGAACGAGAATAAATGGCTATCGCACAGTGGTTTGGATTTCAAAAAGTTTGGCTGACTTAAGTTTTAAATAAAAAACTTTTTTGCACTTTGAGGATAACTAATTGCAAACGTCTTTCTAACCACAGAAAGAATGACTTAGTCACCCGAAATATGCGTAGAGGTGAGGCTTGGTTAGATTTAACAAATATTCGACATTTAAAATCCCGGTTTTCGAATAAATTGAAAAAGCGTAATGTTTTAAAAGCCAGTTTTCGAGTTTACTGGTACGTGTAGCCGGTTTTATAATAAATGTGGAATAAAATAGGGTTGGATTATTATGTTTTACTAAAACAAATAAAAGGAGATATATTTGAGCCTTTTTTGATTCCATTCATCAAATCACTTAAGTTTACATATTTCACTTTGTTACCATACACAGAATTTCAAATTAAATAAAAGAAGATATACACTGAAAAGACAAAACAATCCATCCGTACTTAAATCAAGCCGAAGCGGCGTCAAAAGTACGGATTTCCTTAAATAAATTACCAAATGCTTTTTTATTCAAATACGAATTATTCTATTGCTCCGTACTTAAAATATTCCGAAAATGTAAAAGTAATTGATTGATTCAAGAATTTCTAAGTTGGCTTAATCCCGTTTCGTACATGAAATAATCCGAAAGTGTGACAAAATTGATTCTAACCTAAACTCTTACCCCAAAAACAAGAGATATAGAGAATATTTTAATTTGCTTACCATGGTATGGGTTTATTTCACTTTTGTTATTACTACTTTCCAGTTAGAGACAATAGAAAAACAAATTTTAACACTTTTTTCCTTAAATAACCCACAGTGCCTCCCATTCAACATCTGCATTTTAAAATCAAAAGGCTTTAGTAAAATTAAAGCAAAAACCATCAAACGATGAGTAGACAACAGACCACCAGCCTTGTCAAAATAGTGGTGCTCTATATTACAGCAACACCTGAAACTGCCAGGGGTACAGGGAAGACTAATGGAAACGTAAAACTACCAGGAGAAGTAGGACGATACAAATAACACATCAAATATTGTCAACACTTTATGCAGCATATAGAGTATTGCACTCATTTTCTTCCCATTAACTATTTTGGGCGGGGGAAGAATATTTACAAAATACAAGAGTCAGAACAAGAGTAACAGCGTTTACACCAAAACTTTTCTACAAACTTGCATCAAACGAAACGATTGATGTTACAACACTATGGCGCCACATTCAACATTTTGCAACAATTTATATTCAACGTACTCTTTAACTTCTTTGACTGAGCAAAAAACGAAAAAAAAAATTAAAAACAATCCAAAAAATAAGTAAATGGCGATAAAGAAGAGCACACACCTTAAAGTGTTCATGCCATCAATTTAACTAAAAAAAAAAATCTGCACACAAAAGAACAACGAACATTTGTGCGATGTAGAAGGGATCTGGGTCTGTGAGAGTTTGTGAACTTATGGATTAAATGGTAATGCAATGACGCACATTCAAACAAATCACATAATTGAAAGAGGTGTAGAAATGTGGAGTAGTTGGTTGGAAGATTGGCTGTTGGATCTGTGGCTATTGGTAGTGAGATGGTTAGTCGCTTTCGGTTTGTACTTAATTGAAGTTAAAACCAAAATGATGGTCAAATAGTGTCGAATAAACTATTGTTTATAGCCGCAATGTGGCGACTTTGGCATGTGTGTTTAAGTTTAATAATTTTTCTCTATAAAATTTAATTTGCTTAATATGCAGTTAGTGTTTGACTCAATAATGGAGGTAATAAAGAGCTGGTGAGTTAAGTATTCCTAAACAAATCAATATCTGAATAATTAAGATTTCAATATATTATTCACTATCAATGGATTTCTAATGAATAAGATTTTCTTTGTCCGGCTTAATTCCCAATTTGTATTCTTGATAAATACACTGGAATTAATTGTTGGAGGATAAACTTGTTTCTATTCGCATTTCACTGGTTGCTTAGGCCAGATCATCAGTTTGCAAATATCTTTGGCTTTTCTAAAAATTTTTTTGGTTTTTTGGGTTGTGTTGGCCTACATAATACTAAAAAATAGATATCGTTCTTGGGTGTGTGAGCTGTACGCTAAATAATGTTCTGTTTATTTAGCAGCACTTGCCCAGATATTTAGTTTAAAAATGTAAGAATTGTGGATTGTTGTGTTTATATTTTTTCGTAGTATTTGTCAGCGATAAAAATACAAAGAAAAGTCTTAACAATTGAATACAAAGTTAATACTCAATTGACAGGGAAAATTGATTATCAAGAATGTTCCCGGTCCCTACAATCATATTTTGTTTGTCAATTTATTATCAAGTGCACGGCCTAAAGAAAACTTATCTGGCAACATGCTTTTGCATGTTGTTTTTGTTTTCATTTTGTTTTTGCTTAGCCTACTTACAACTACAATTTATGTTGGAAGAATTCCAATCAATTGTAGTGGGGAATGTTAGAAGAGATAAACTCACTGTTTATTGTTAATGTTTTTGTCTTAACTTTGATATTGTTACAAGTGGAACTTCTTATACGCTTAACAGTTTTATTTGGTTTAATATCTTTATTTTTTCTAAAATCTTTTTGGATAAAGTTTCCTGAAGATCTAGCCTAAGCAACCAGTGAAATGCGCATAGGAATAGCTTATCCCATCAACGATAAATTTAATTTTTTTTTTATCAAGAATAAAAATTGGGAATTAAGCACGAATAACGAAATCTTTTAAACTGTTCGTCATATTTTGTAAATTCTTACCAAAAGTGGTAATTTTAAAACCTAATTGGCAAAAACATTTGTTGTATGACGACGTGGCAATATTAAAATATTTGAAACACATTTTGTTTTTCTATTTTCTTAAATAATTAAAAGAAATTTATATATAAACGGCTAAATCTTTTTAAATTTTTCTTTAAATTTTAAAATCGCAATACGAGTGCAACATTTATTAGTTGATATTGACAGGACACAATCATTAAATCTGCGACATTTTGAAAAACATCTTAAGTTAAATTTAAAAAGTTGAAAATGTGTTGTTAATCACACGAATTTTCATTCAAAAAAACATTGTTGTTTACTTTTTTTAAATCTTGTATTAGAAACGAAATTTTTCTTGTATTTTGGTTTTTTTATTATTTAAAATGATTTTTTCACCGAAATTTTTTTAAAAACTTTTTTGCTATCTTTTCTACGTTAAGATATTTTGTCAAAATGCCATAGAAATAATTGTTTGTAATTATTAAATTCATAAAATAAAAAGTACCAAATTAAGCAACGGGTCAGGTTGGCCGAGCGGTCTAAGGCGCCAGATTTAAGCTCTGGTTCCCGAGAGGGAGCGTGGGTTCGAACCCCACACCTGACAAATCTTTAATTTTGTTTTCTTTTTAAGGTTTTATTACACGTCGTTAAATTCGACTTAACACTACACGACGTGTTTTTTACATATCGCTCCTTATTGCAACCTACACACACAGAAAAAAATACCAATGTTGAATTAACATGGCGAAATGTTGATTAAGAATCATAGTAAATTTTTGCAAAAGTATGCCTTTTATTTAAATGTATCATTATTTCATATTAATTTTAAATGAAAAATATTTAAATAACCTTAAATCACGTTTATTTAATATTATTCACTGCTAAAATAACATTGTTCAATATTGAATCCATAAAAACCTGTTTTATATTAAAATCAAAAGTTAATCTTAATACTTAAGTATGCACATGTTTTTATTTTCATGTTTAAAATATGTTATAAAAAGAGAAGACAATTCCCGTATTCTTTTAATTAAAATTGTTAAGTTAAATAGTACATCAAGTTCTTAAAGTAAAATGATGACGAAACCCATATCGGGCCATTCTGCTTATGCTTCTGTTAACAAATTAGAATACAAAATAAGTGAAACATGTGTAAAAGGGGTAAGTGTTTTCAATTATTCTTAAATAAATACATATGGTGTCTCTGAAGCTTCTTCGCACTGTTATAAAACACTCAAACCAATTTGATTCTACATGAAATTCACGTTGTTTCAACTTGAAATAACTTTCATTCAACGTGATTCGGATTGTTATTTCAATATAAATGACATTTTGCTCTAACTTTACTGCAATGCTAAATTAACATGAATTATAGTTATTTTAAAAGAAAAATGTTGTTCGCAAGTTATTGTAAAATTAAGTTAAAAAAATTTAATAATTAAAAATAATTGATAGGAATTTTTTTTTAATATGACTGTTTTTGCATAAAGTTAATTTAAATTCACAGTCCATTTTTAATTTGCGCTTGTTTATTAAAAGTGATTTTAAAGTAACAACTTTAAATTTGGAATTTTCGATAATCCAAAAATGATTAGCAATTGAAAGTAATCTTTTGCTGGCGCACTAAAAGACGGCAGACACAAACAAAATGCTACAATTATATTTTTACTTTCAATATTTTTTCATTTAAATAGCCAAAATGTTTCATCTATATTTAATCCACTGATGTATCATCTATTCTCCACTTCTTAGCCAATCAAAATGTTAAATTTTTGTAAACACTGCAGCCCATTGATTTAAATCATCAATACAGAATACTACCTGCCAACTTAGTATGCCAAAATGGTTTTAATAACCAATGGTAAAAACACATTTTCTTTGCGTTCAATTCATTTGTTTCATGGATCATCAAAATAATTTTTGCAATATCATCGGACTCCTTTGTTGAGAGAGAAAATATTCTTTTAATGGAACGCACAATTTTAGAATTCGATCTATCGCTGGCATTTATATTAACCAGCGTAGTTTTCTATATTAATGTTGAAATTTTGGGGTTTTGGGAAAATAAAACTTATAGTTTTTGAGTTTAAAGAAGATGTCATAATCCAACTAAAGGAAAAAAAATTCACTAAAAAAGGACAATCTACTGTTTGTTTTTTTTTTTTTTTTTTTAATCATAAAGGACATCAAATCAAAAAAAAGTACTGTTCACTTAAAAAAGAACGAATCGCCGTAGATATAATACTTATTTTTTGTACACATAAAGAAGGTATGGAAAAACAGTTTTGTTTAAGTAACTTAAATTTTTTTGATTTTTTGAGATATGACTATGTTGCAATAAAGGAGCGAAATTCCGCACTGCATACATACATGTCGTATATCACTTTTAAAACATTTCTTGTGTTAAAGTCGTACGCAGGGGTGCCAGATAAATTTGTGAGAAAATCATCCGTTTTCTGAGAAAAAATAAAAAAAAAATCGTCTTTATCGTTTCGAAAATTCGTCAAAAAATCGGACAACTTAAAATTTATTTTTTTTTGTTCGATTTTTATAAAACAAAAATTTCAAACAAAAACATAATTACTTTATACCCAGCTAGCATTTTCAATTGTGTAAGAGCTACTGGGAGTCTCATGAAGAGGGTCTTTGATCGTCTATGACAGCATTTTTTCAATCGGAGGAGATTCCTTACACGGGAAAAACTGTAACACGAGTGAGATTCTTCCATAGCACAGCGAAAGAGTCTTCATCAATCGTTGTGGGAATCGTTAAAGACGTGGGTAAAGATAATCTAACAAGATATTCTCTTACAACTCATGAAATGCTTGCCTTATAATTGCTGAAAATTTCATTTATACAGAGAGCCGTAATTGGTGCATTCGATGATGTTTTGACGAAAGATAAACAAAGTGTAACATTGCTGTTTTTGTACTCTGAAAATAATCAAAGATTTTCTTAAGACTTGCATATTACAGCCGTACATAAACAAAAGCGGCACGCGCTTTCTAGTTTTGGAATAGAGCGGACTGAACGCTTTGCAATTGGAAAACCCGATTAATAATGGCAATTTAGATATTTGTTGGTCAATCTAGCATTTGCATCTCTATTTGTATTTATAATTTGTGAGTTTTATTTAACCAGAAAGCTATCACTACTGTTCGTGATACAACGTTGACTCTCTTGCTTTGGTATGGCATATCTGCGTAAAAGCTAAGCTAAAGAAAACGTACCGCCTTCCGCTCTTGTTAAGATACGGCTGTTAAACTTTCAAAGATTAAAAACGAAATTGTCAGGAAATGTAATGTTTTATTCAGACTTTGAAGACTGAAAAAATCGTCACTTTTTAGAACAAAGCAGCAAAGCCCGAAATTATGAGAAAATCGATTTAAAGAGTTTTTTTTAAATTGAAATGTTAATCCATACAGAGAGTTTTGCTGGAGTAATGAATATTTAACCAGAAATTGCACGTAACATGGAGTATGAAGGCAATTTAAAAACTTAGCGGTGTTTGCAAGTGGACTTCTTATATAAAATAAATAAATAAAAAAAAATATTATTAGGTCCTAAATTTGTATCTTCGAATTTAAAGAAAATATCTGTAAGATGGCTTAACTCTTTTAACGCCCAAGCGAACATTTTTGAGGCGGCAGTACACCATTCTGAAACCGAGTACGACTTTGGTGTCTGCAACAAATTATGCGATTAAAACAGAGACTATTCAAAAGCAATTAATATGTGCGTTTGTGACCGAAAAGTATAAACCT
This sequence comes from Pollenia labialis, assembly GCA_949318255.1. Lineage (NCBI taxonomy): Eukaryota > Metazoa > Arthropoda > Insecta > Diptera > Polleniidae > Pollenia > Pollenia labialis. The sequence continues at coordinate 114,727,544 of OX439141.1, forward strand.
TTTCTTTTAAACAACAATGTGGATACACATGCAGAATTGCATATGAGTTGAAAAATGTAAGTCAGATGTAAAAGACATGTCGTGTATGAGTGTCTTAAGGGTTAATTAAAAAGGAAGTTAAAACCTTTTAGGAATTCTGTATTTTGAAAAATCTTAAAATTGCAAATTTTGATTGCTTTTTGTATCAAAGTTTTTTTATACAAAATTTTGTTAGATGTTTAATATAGTCAGGTTGGCCGAGCGGTCTAAGGCGCCAGATTTAAGCTCTGGTTCCCGAGAGGGAGCGTGGGTTCGAACCCCACATCTGACAACAGCTTACTTTTTTATTAATTTTTTTTTTAACTTAGGACTAAGTTAAGTTTAAAAGACAATTGAAACGTTCTATAAGAAACTTATAAAATCTAAAAAATCAAATATGTGGCATTTTAAAAAACCTCTTAAGTCGAGATAAGATAGCAAAAAAGTTTTTAAAAAAAGCTTGGTGAAAAAATCTATTTTTATTAAATAATACAATAAACCAAAATTAAAGAAAAATTTCTTCTATAATACAAAATTTTAAAAACGTAAACAAAAATATTTTTTGACTGAAAATTCGTATGATTAACAACATTTTATTCAACTTTTTAAATTTGACTTAAGATATTTTGTCGAAATGCCACAGAAATATAGCAATCAGTTGTAAATTTTTATTTCTTTTTTGTGACGTAGTGGTTTCTTATAAAACCTTTTGTTAGATGTTTAGTATAGTCAGGTTGGCCGAGCGGTCTAAGGCGCCAGATTTAAGCTCTGGTTCCCGAGAGGGAGCGTGGGTTCGAACCCCACACCTGACATGGTAAAATACAATGTTGTTTTTATTAACAAGGAAGTATTTTTCAAATAAAATAAGTAAGAGTGCTATATTCGGCTATGCCGAATCTTATATACACTAGACCATAGTTCGATAACACAACGTTTCCACATGCAATTAATTACTTGCAAGTAGTGTGTACGTATTAATTACGAAAATCAGGAGAAATACAAAAATAAACCAAATTTTTTGAGTGGCTACACAGGACAGTGCTAGTTCATTTTTAAAATGTCGGCACCAACAAAACTTCTAGCTTTTATTGTCAAATCCTTGTATCTAATGACTCTACTCATGGCTACGATATAAATTAATTCATTTTATAATTTTTTCTTAATCAAAAAGTAATTTCAATTTTTGGGAATACAAAATTTAAATTTTCAAAAGATTTTGTTATTCGTGCTTAATTCCCAGTTTTTATTATTGATAAAAACACTTGAAATTTATTGTTGATGGGATAAGCTATTCCTATGCGCATTTTACTGGTTGCTTAGGAAACTTCATCCATAAAGTTTTTAGAAAAACTAAAGATATTAAATCAAATAAAACTGTTAAACGTATAAGAATTATTGCAACTGTTCAGTTAAAATCTTTTGAAAATTAAAATTTTGTATTCCCAAAAATTTAAATTACTTTTTGATAAACAGGCAGGTGCACGGCCTAAAAAACACTTAATTGACAACATTATTTGTAAGTTGTTGTTGTTTTTATTTTGTTTTTCTTAACCTACTTACAACTACAATTAATGTTGAGAGAATTTCAACTAATTGTAGTGGGGAATGTAAGATGAGATGAAGCCACTGTTTATTGTTGATGTTGTTTTGTTTAAGCTTTGATATTATTACAAGTAGAACTGTTGCTATAAGTCTTATACGCTTAACATTTTTATTTGGTTTAATATCTTTAGTTTTTCTAAAATCTTTATGGATGAAGTTTCCTGATGATCTGGCCTAAGCAACCAGTGAAATGCGCATAGGAATAGCTTATCCCATCAACAATAAATTTCAAGTGTTTTTATCAATAATAAAAACAGGGAATTAAGCACGAATAACAAAATCTTTTGAAAATTTAGATATAATTTATTAGTATTGTGGTTATTTTGTGAAGAAAGGAATTTTACAACATGAAATTCATTAAAATTTATGGATAATTTTGCATTCTTTACTGGCGCGAGGCTCGAACCCAGGTTTTCACGGACAGGCTACCCTTACATGCTTCAATTGTAACCACTCAATATCTTCAGATGGTTTTGTCATTTAACACTCACAGCCATTGACGACTGGTGGCAGTCAATAGTCAAGCAACAATCTTTAAACCCAATTGTATTTACTATTTGGAAGATCGAAAATTTTTGTTGAACTGTTTTAAAATAATTAAAATTTATTGATAATTTTGCATTCTTGTTTGACTTAATTTTGAAAACGAGTGAATCCAGCTGCTTGGAGGATAATGATACCCAGATTGCCGATTTCCAAAATTTTTATGAGGACAATGGCCAACCGACATGTATTCACAGGCGGATGCTGAAGACGAATTCTAATTCATATGTTTACCTTGTGAAATATTTTCGTGTTTGTTATTTTATGAATTTATGTGTTTTCTAATTTGTAATCTTAAGAAAAAGATAAAAATATACCGTTAATGTTTTTGTTGTTCATTTATAGAGCAATTCCATATGAAAGCGATCACCTTTTGGACGACCCCTCTCCGATTTTAAAATAAATAGTCTCAATCGATTGCCCAGCAAAAAATAATGTACCTACGTATTTTTTTTTTTTTATAGTGACTGGTTTAGAGGTGGTGTACACCACTGTCATGTGACAAAATTGAAGAATTCTTCATAAGGGACCTCATTGAAAGTTGTTTTAAAAAAAAACTACTAAAGCGATCGCAACGAGTGATAGCTCGTTGGAAAGGTATTGAATCAAGCTTTAATTGAAAAATAAAATTTTCCTAATTTTTCTTAGAAATTTACCTTTAAATTTTCCCATGAAAATTAAATTTTCCGATTTTCCACAGAAGCTCCTAAATTTTCCGGCTAATTTTTTTTTTTTGATTCCTCATAATTTTTGCTTTAAGAATCAGAAATAAAAAAATGGGCCCCGACTCCTTGTTTGGACAGGAGAAGAGCATTTAAGAGACCACCTTGTTAAAAATACATTTTAAAAATTATTTTACAGTTAAAAAATACATTTATGAAGAAAAAATCTTTCTTATTTTGCTGCTTATACTTAATTACAATATTTATTAAAAATGTAAACGCACACCAAACCCGAATGAGGCTGCAGGTCATAAAATGTTTTGTACATTTTTTAAATTACCAGGTAATAAATATTTCGCCTAAAATGACACGTGCAGAAACAAGTCATAAAACACGGATTTTCCATAAATATGATGAAATATTTATTACCTAGTAATTTAAAAAATTTGCAAAACATTTTATGACTTGTGGTCGGCTTATTGGCAATAACCAATTAAGTCCCTCTTTAAAAAACATTTTATGACCAGTAGTTCACGCAAATTTTCCTATTAAAGAAAAGCAAATATCGCTTATTTTTTTACCTATTATTTACCAAAAAATATATATAAATACTTCACACACTCTGAGTCAAATTTCAGTTGAATACTAAACGTGAAAGTGTTAAAGTGTTTTTTTTTTTGTAAAGTAAAGAGTGAAGCTGTATAGACAATTTAAAGTAAAATGAATAACTTTTGCTGCAATCCGTTTAACAAGAGTGGACATCGTTCGGTAAAGATAAAAGTATTAAAATTAACTGGTGTTTCGAAGCGATACATGAATGAATTAAATATACAATACGGTGAAGAAGCAGAATTCATTTGCCCCAAGTGTAAAATCGATTTGTCCCAACAAGCAAATGCATTGAAACAAATGCAGCCACAATCCGAGAGTGAAATGACAAGTGAACAAAATGTTTCATCTGATAGTGAGGCAGACATTCCGATGGTCAATATGTCTTTGAGTCCTTTGAATGAGGCTATTACCACTTTAGATGAAACGCCTATTAGAAAAAGAAAGTTGCGAAGTGAAACATACAGGAAAGAGAAAAAAGGCAAGGTTATGAGTGCAATCGCGACAATATTTGATGAAGGCTCTGATAACGAATGCAGTCAAGCAGATGACGTTGATGACGGCAAACAAATGATTGAGCAGTTGAAAAGAAAATTCAATTTAGCGACCACTTTTCCGGAAAAATATCTCATTTTATCTGTGCTGCCTCAATCATGGTCTATACATATAGGGACCTCCTGTCGAAGTCGTTGTGCGCATACCCCACGGAAAATTGTCATCTGTCCAAATGCGACAATTGTCCGAAGATTGACGAGCTAGAGCAATATTTGGCGGAAAAGTTTGAACAGCTGTTAATTCAGGAGGTGCATTTCAAACAGTGGATAATTAGCAGCGGCAGATGTTCCCTTGAGACCGTGGTAAAGCAGATTCCGGAATTCATCGAGGAATTCGGATTCAAGTTGAATGAACTGAAGGCGCACCATTTCATATCCGAGATGCAATCGAAATTTCTAAAGGAAAGCAAGGAGAAATTAGCCCAAAATGAATTCATTGTGATAAGCGACTTTGCCGAGAATTACACTTTTCTCGTTCAGGATGAAATTCAGGCTTATCACTGGGCAAACGACCAGTGCACGGTGCATCCTTTTTGCATTTATTTCAAAAACGAAGATAACTAACTACAGACCGTAAGCCTTGTTGTTGTCGCGGAGAGTTTAGCTCATAATTATGTGTCCGTTTATTTATTTCTTAAGATCAAAATTCGATGCAATCGACAAAGTAACGTTTTTCTCAGACGGCGCGGCTTCTCAGTACAAGAATAAAAAAAATTTATACAATCTTTGCATAATTGAAGAAGAACAAAACTGCAAGGTCGAGTGGCACTTTTTCGCGACGTCCCACGGTAAGGGCCCATGCGATGCGTTAGGGGGAACCCTAAAACGCATGGCGACTAAGGCAAGTTTGCAAAGGCCATATACTGACCAGATCTTAAATGTACAACATTTGTTTTCGTGGATTCAAAGCAAGGAAATTGCCATTAACACAGTTTTATGCACTCAAAAAGAACACGATACCATGGAGCGACGAATTCAAAACAGATATAATAATGTCAAAACTATAACTGAAACGCAAAAGTTTCATTGCTTCATACCAAATATTTCTGATATGCCAATTAATGTAAAGCGGTACTCTTCGTCTGCCGACGTGCTAAATTTAAAGTTACTTTAATTTTATAATGATGCCAAGACAATTAAAATTTTTAATAAATATTGTAATTAAGTATAAGCAGCAAAATAAGAAAGATTTTTTCTTCATAAATGTATTTTTTAACTGTAAAATAATTTTTAAAATGTATTTTTAACAAGGTGGTCTCTTAAATGCTCTTCTCCTGTCCAAACAAGGAGTCGGGGCCCATTTTTTTATTTCTGATTCTTAAAGCAAAAATTATGAGGAATCAAAAAAAAAAAAAATTAGCCGGAAAATTTAGGAGCTTCTGTGGAAAATCGGAAAATTTAATTTTCATGGGAAAATTTAAAGGTAAATTTCTAAGAAAAATTAGGAAAATTTTATTTTTCAATTAAAGCTTGATTCAATACCTTTCCAACGAGCTATCACTCGTTGCGATCGCTTTAGTAGTTTTTTTTTTAAACAACTTTCAATGAGGTCCCTTATGAAGAATTCTTCAATTTTGTCACATGACAGTGGTGTACACCACCTCTAAACCAGTCACTATAAAAAAAAAATACGTAGGTACATTATTTTTTGCTGGGCAATCGATTGAGACTATTTATTTTAAAATCGGAGAGGGGTCGTCCAAAAATTTGCCAATTTTGATCGTTTTCAAATGGAATCGCTCTATAATAAAAAGCTTTCGTTAAAATTGTTTTTTACTTTTATTGAAATTTTCATGTTCATAAATGAATCGTCGAAGGGGTTGTTAATCTTATCTTAAAATGCAACTTTAAATTAACACTTTATAGATTATCTGAATATTTGTGTGTTTTAAAAAATTTCATACACTTTTCTACAAAACCACGAAAATTCAAAAAAAAAATTTAAAAATGCCTCATCTCCGGAAACTGTAATGGCAATTTTCTCTTTCAAATAAAACTTTTAATAATTTTTTTTGTTTTTAGTATAACTCTCTCTCTGCTTCCTTCAGCCAAATGATTTAAGAGATATTTAGTTTTTTGTGTCTCCTGAACAGTTTGTTTTTTTAAATTCATGATTCAATTATAAAATCGTATTAATATTTTTTAATAACTTTGTTATAAATCTTATTTAAAAGTTAAGTGGCCTATAGACATTCCAATTAATCACACGCTCCAATTTTGAGTACAAATATCAATTAAATATTAATCATACGTTTAGGTGTTATACAGCATTAACCAGTTACTTACTGGTTGTTAATATAACGTACAATATTAATAATATTTACATAAGTAAATTGCTTGTTTGCGTATTGATTTTCGAAAACAAAGTATTTTTCTGTTAAAAAAAAATACAAACAACAATGTCAATATGTTATTGGAATTTAATAAATCGGATGAATTTTAATTAAAAAATTTAAAAAGTTTTATTGACAAAATGTGAACCCTATTTACATACAGGAATTTTTCATGCATAATTCTTAGTACCCATTATAAGCAAGTGGAAAAAATAAACTAATAAATAAATGAGTGAAAAAAAAATAATTAAGACTGCTATATTAGGCTTTAGCGAATCTTATACACCCATCACCATGGTGCCCACTTCTTCAATCACGGTCACATTTTGCTGGATGTCGTGATTTGATAGCCAATATGCTTGTTCTTAGTTTTGGAACTTTCCCTCTTGCCATTCTCCAGATATATAGAAATCGAGAATGTCTTTGTAAGGGAGGTGCCACGCACACGTCCATAATCCCGCCCATTTTTTAAGAGATGTTGTGTATTCTTAACCCAGCTATGTGTTCCATATTTAGATAATTTTATTCTTACCGTTCTTTAATATTTAATACATACTATTTGCCACGCCAACTTCTCCTCTCCCGCCAACATTTTTTGAATGTTGTCTATTGATAACTAAGATGCTTTTATCTAATTAAGAAACTTTGAAACTTGCCGTTCTCTACACATACAGAGCCCTATAATGTCTTTATATGGGAAGTGCCACGCCCACTTTACCAATCCCGTCCATATTTTGTCGGATGTTGTGTATTGATAACCAAGATGATTGTATAGCATTTGGAAACTTTGGCTCTTGCCGTTCCCAAGATATTAAGAAAAAAAACAACAACAAACTATTTGTGGGTAAAATTAGATCCAGGGTTACCGTTCGCCCGACTAAGGTCGCAAATTGAATTTTTTGACATTTGCGACCTTTTACCTATTTTTGTAAAGTTTCTCACAGAAAACATTTAACTTGCAGGAAATTATGAATTTTTTTTTATGTTTATCAAAAAAAATCGGCAAAATAACGTCGTCAAAGTTTAAAAGCAGTTCGAAGATTATTGTTCCTTTAGAAACAATTTTATCACTTTTTTGCAACTTTGGCCAATTTACCAATGCAATTAAGAAATGTTTCGCAAATTTTCAGCAAAAGTTTAAAAGAAGAGTTTTAGCAAAAAAGCTTATTAAAATAAAAATGGTAGTGTTTGCAGTGCTTATTTTACAAAAAAAAATTTAGTCGCCGAGCCAATGAATGAAGAAGTCGTCGGAAAACATAGATAGGTTCATACATACATATGAATTTTTTTGTTCTTACTTAAAAAATAAAATTTATTTTATTCTAAATTAAAAGATTTTGTTTGTTGTGCTTGATTCCCAATTTTCGTGCGCATAGGAACTAGCTTATCCCCTTACAAAAGATTTTAGGGTATTTATCAATGATAAAAATTGCGAATTAGCCACAACAAAAAAAAAATCTTATTAATTTAAAATTATGTATTCCCAAAAATTACTTTGATTTTGATTTTATTCTTTAAAATAAGTGTTCAGAGGCAGAGGTAGACCGCGGAGTATGAGACGGATAACGATAACATCGCTGCAGGTCCTTCCATGAAACGGTGTATATTGTGATTCGATTTGAAATACTGGAAACTGAAGAATAAATAAATGGCTTATTCAAGTAATGGGGTCAAAGCGTCTTTTTTGCAGTTTTTAAAATACTGCTATTATAAAAAGAACTTTTGTGGGATTTTTAAAAAATTCCAAACGGTTACCGTGATTAGAACCAGTTCTTGTTTTTGCTTATATTTCAATAACTTGTAGTCCCATCAGGCTAAATTTTAATAGCAGTATTTAGCGGAGCATATGTGACATAAATGTCTGCCAACCAAGTCCCCTTCATGTCTGGGGTCTTCGAAAAATCCATTTCTACAGACAGAAGGTCCGACGAACAAAAGGACATCGTTAAGTCAACTTCGCTCCTCATAAGTACCCAAAATATATATGCTTTATAGGATCTAAGATCAATATTGCAGAAATTACAAACGGAATGACATACAAGTGTTTATCTACCTTTTTACCTTCGGTGAAGGATATAATAAAAGAAAAGTTTTAAACACAAATAAAACAATAATCTAGCCCCTTTTAGTATACTGATGGACGCAGAACTACTTTATCAATTTATATACGATATCCGTCAGTCCAGCTGGCTGAATGTGCATATGAATCTGGTGTGAAATTTTTGAGATAATTTGATAAAATTTAGTTTAGTTTAATTGTCATAAGGACGAATCCTTTTGAAAATGGTGAGAATCAGTCCATAATTCTACATAGCCCACATACAAACTCCCTTCCGGAATAGAGTATTTCTGCCCATAAACCATCTTATTATGTTAACATTTAGATTTAATTGGATCTAAACTTATTTAATTGCAATCTAAATCATCTTAACAAATTTAATTGGAAAGCGGTACCTATTTGACCATAGCCACCATACAAAAACTACTCCTGAAAACAACTTTTAATGCCATGACTTCTTTATAAATATTGGTATCGACCTAAAATTTGGCGACATTATTTCGATACCTACTATTTTGTGTCAAATTTTTATGTTGGCAAGTCCAGAATTAAACATACAAAGTTTATATACAAACCTCCTTCTTAAAATCACCTAAAGGCAAGAAAAATTTCATACAGATAACGATCTCTAAATAATATTCAGCACAAAGAACTTTTATATGAATCTTAATCTCATAACATAATTTTGTTTTGGCGGATCCACGATTGCCCATGGGTCCAAAATTGGGTAGACTCTTGAAAGTGTGTCTCTAAGAACTGTTGTGTAGTGTATCATTTTGTCGGGCATGCTGACTATACGTTCTTACTCGTTAAGATAAATATTTTACTACACGCAGAAAACCATTTTTGTTAAAAGCAACCATCTACAAAACTATAATATCGTTACGTCTGATCATAGAAATAATTACATATCGATCATTTGCTGCAACGTCGTCATAAGTCAAAAATTAAACTTTAGATTAAGTGGTGCAATATTAATCACTATAATTTTCTTTTTATGGTGTATAAAATTTATCTTAATATCATTTTTAGTTTCCCCGTTTGAAGATAAGCAATATGTACACGTAGAGTCAAAAAAATGTTTAAATATGGTCACCTCCAACCAAACATATTATGTTTAATATAACCATATAATTGTCAGCGGTAACCATATTATGGTTAAATAAGTCCTCCATCAAGTACCCACAACAATATTATGGTTGCATTCAAAAATGTTATGGTTAAATATGATAATAATTTGTTTTTAAATTTACAAAAGTATTTTCCTGTTTTTCAAGAGCAACATAGTATGGTTGAAACTCAACCATGCTAATGTAAGTGCTTAACAAATTTTAGTTATTATTGATCATAACATGTTTTGAGGCAACAATAATATGGTTGGGACTTCTTGATGGTGGACTAATTTAACCATAATATGGTAACCGCTGACAATAATATGGTTACATTAAACATAATATGTTTAAAATTTTCTTTAAAAATAGTTTGGTTGGAGGTGCCCATATTTAAACATGGTTTTTCTCTGGGTATACATTTAACTAATAACCACATTTTACAAACTGTAGTTAAAAGATTGTATAATAATAAACACCATACCTATGCCCATAGTATAATTGAATGCAAGCATATTCTTTAACAAAAGTTTGGATTATTGTCTCAGACAGCCATAGTTTTGCTTTGCGTGTAATAGATATTTGAATTTTTTAAAAACTGTTGCTTGCTCATTTTATCTGTACAAGTTCGGTATGTAAGAAGTATTTGCGTAACATTTTGTTGCAAAAACTACTAATTCCTAAAGGTAATTGAAGCCTTAGGCCCTCTTTTCATCTCAAGTTATGTTAACTCCGTCAAAGTGATAATCTGTTTAAAAAAAAAGATGCATCTTCTTCTGATACTCAACAAACAAACAAAACAATACTTATAAGTATTAAATCCACCTACATGATGTTTTTCTCTTCTTACGTATTTTGCTTGCATCCCACTAAAAAGTCCATTTGCTACACCTTACGAAACTACTGGCCCTGCGAATGCTGGGAATGTTCAAAGGTACCCACACTGGCTGTTTAAACAGTCACAGTCATAGAATCAAAACACAACAACAACAAAAATGAAAATCGTGCCTCCATTCAGATGGTTATCAGTGTTCAACATAATTTACACAATTGCTGCCAGCTGTGGTTGAATGGTTTGTGTTTGAATCTTTTTTTTTTTTTTTTGTTTCCTTCCCATATTCCTCCCGTCAAAACATGAATTGTGTTAAACTTCACGTTTATGCCAGCATAAAGGCCCTGGTGTTTGTATAGCTGTTACATCTATAAACCAAAAATAAAGGAAAAAATTCGTGGCTTCCACTTATTTTGCTTGATTTTTCTGTTTTTCAACATTCTGTATAAATATTGTAGTACCCCGTTTGTCTACTCTAATTCAATGGAAACTAAGTAAACGTTTAAAAAAAAATTCTCATCTCTAGGTGCTTTGTTAGTATTTTTCAACTGCGTGTTGTAAAATATCCATGGTTTTCGGTTTTTTTTTTATTTTTTTGGTCCTCATGCTCATGTTCTACTAAACCTTTGATCATGTTGAAAATAGAGCTGGCTGGCTGGTGGAGTACCCATGGTAGTTTTTTTTTTTTTTGGTTAAAAATGTTAGTAACTCGTACTTCGGTTGCTAGTTATTTACCAATTGGCGCCTGGCGTCATTATGTCCAACTTTGTGTTGGTCGTCGTTGGTACTTGTTATATCCGTCTATGTGATTTGTATTGCTGTTCGCAGTGTTTCAGTTGGCTTGTTGTTGGCTGGCTCATTTGCCCTTTTGCTTTTTTGCACTTTGCAACAAAATTGAAATAAACGTTTTTTTTTTTTGTTTTTTTCGCAGTTGTTTTGCTATTGTTTTATTGTTTGTTTTAGTTGTTTTTATTTTTTGTATTTTAATTTTTGTGTGTTACTTTTGGCATTATCAGATTTATGGTAATAGTTTCCTGCGAATTGCAAACAATTATTTAAAATCATAATTTTTTATTTTATATTTATATGGATATATTGTAGGCATTAGTGGGTTGTGTTCAATTGAATAAATTCTTTACAATTTTCTATAGAATTCGAAAAGTTCTTAAGATTAGATTTAATTAAAATAGTTCAAGAGGTAGGTTTCAAAAATAAAGTTAGTTTGATTGTATTGCAAGTGTTTGCTATTACAATTTATTGACAATAAAGTTGTTAACATTTGCTTTTTGAACAAAGGTTGTATTTGAGAGCTCATTAAAGTTATCTGGTAAAATTTGGTATATTTTTGTATTAAATCACTGAAATAAATGAAGAGTTTAAGATACCAGAAGTGAACTTTTTGTGGAATCGATTGGTTTATACAAATCTCTAAAGAAATAGTTTCTGAAAGCGCACAATAATAATTATGTGCATGTGGCAGAGGCAGCAAAACACGAAGCTATGATATTAAGTAATAACCAAAGTTGCGTAGCGAGAACATAAGAATTGGTCGTCACTGCTCTTAAGTCACTGGATATATTTATTTAGAGATGTTTTCAAACGTCCCTTATAGTTTTTGTATAAAATGAGCTAAACTGCACATCTAAGTTGCGGAAAAATTCAGGATAGTGTTGCTTATATCTCGAATATTTTATATTTCTCGATAAGCATTTATAGTTAGTTAAATTTCCTGGAGAGACAAATTTTAAAAGTACATTCTTTCAATCAATATTATTTTTATTTTATAGGAGAACAAAAAAATAACGATAATTACCTTAGGTTAGGTTCCATTGGCAGCCGTGATCAAGCACAGCTCACGTGGGTCCATAAATTAGTTCCCGTTGTGTTACCATGTCACACCGTCTCCCACGGGTGCTATGTTATCTAGCTGCTTGTATTCCCATGCAGCCATCCGGTCGATTCAATAAAGGATAGGATCCTGTTAACATCAACATCAGAGAGACAAGTTTTGTCCCCAAGGGCTCTTCGACCAAAAATCTCCGAATGCCGGGCAATTACAGAGATGTTCCGATGACTCTTCCTCCTCCTCGTCACCGCAACTTCCTCTGGGCCAGATTTTCCTGGTTTCCCCGCAGGCAGTTTTATCGTGGCACCTCTGACTGGCAATAAGATGAAACTTGTGCGCTATAAGTTGCTTACTCCTTGGGAATGAAGCACCTACATTATATGTTGAACCGTCTCGATTCAAGGTGGTACCTGCATACGACAACGAATCCGCCATGTATGTCCCCGTGTCCGGGGACCCAATTAAGGGTGACCAGTGAATGTCGCGCTATCTCCTCCAGAGTGATCCGGCATTCTCAGACAATTATCCATGTTATGAACATATTTTCTAGGGATCTTATGGCCGCCTTGCTAGATGACCATTATCTCGCCCTGGATGACACTGCAGTGGTCCGGCATCCTTATAGGAATGCTCCAGTTTAGCTGCTGGGAGTATATGCCAGAACCGGCACCATACAGTGTTTTAGACCCGTCAGCGAATATTCAAATCGCATTCGCGGGAATTTGTAGGTCATCATAGTGGACCACGTTATCCAAAATGCTTACCGTGAAGCCAGGATCAAAGATTGGCTTGAGTGTGACATAACCAACATCCATGTGCTAATTAATTTCGTTTGCAGCTAGCTTTTTCGCCAAAATGTCTGGTGATAACCAGTTTAAAATCATAAACAATGCCTTAGAGGGGGTTGTTCTAATGGCAGCTGTTACCGCTATCGCCACCATTCTCATTGTACGTTCAAACCTAGTTTGATGACCCTTCACCTTGAGCGCCGGCCCCCAAACAGCTGTCCCGTAGAATAGAATGGGTTTAATGACAAATTCGTATAACCAGTATACATTCCTCGGGTTAATTCCCAAGTTTAAGACAATGGCCATTTTGCAGCAATATAATGCAGTGGCCGCCTTATTAGTCCTGGAAATAGTGTTCATCCTTCTGTTCAGTTTGCTGTCCAATATGAGCCCGAGATACTTGGCACTGTCAGACAGTTTCAGTGAGACCCTCTTTATCCTCGGGATATCAAAATTGGGAATTCTGTATCTCCTTGTGAAAAGTAGCAGTTCTGTTGTGGCAGGATTTACATCCAGTCCACAACTCTGACACCATTTAGTTAGGACGGCCAATGCGGACTCCATTAGTTCAGACAATAATCTGGGATATTTACTTACAGCCACAACTGCAACGGATAATAACCTTAAAATATTTAAAGAATGCTAAGTGATGCTTCAAAATTGTTTTATTTTATTTAAATCAACATTGTATTCGAGTTTTAATGGCAGATATGCGTTTTCTTTTTTCAATTAAAATTATTAAATGTCTTTCTTAAAATCGTCAGATAGAAGATTTTCGTTGAAAGAAAAACATAAACTGTAAAATGTTTGTTTACAATCGAAATAATACAAAACTAAATAAAATTTTAAAATTAAAAAAATTTCGAAAAATCTGGGCCCAATTAGTGCAAAATTATCCGAAAATACATAACAACTTTAAATTTAAGGTCAAAGGTAATTGGCTTCAAAATGAGATCTGATCGTTGTGTTTTTGGCATACTAAAGCCGAATATGGGTGGTGGCGATGTAGTGGTTAAAGTGATTGCCTACAAAACAAAGCACCTCTGGTATCATACCTCTAGGCAGAGGACGAAAAATGTTTATCATGGTTTTAGACTTCAAAAACTAAAGTGGCTTCAACCCCCCTCAAAACAATCTATTCAAGAAGCCCCATGACAGCCCTCACCTGAAAAAGGGGATAGTATCATAGCAAAGGTCAGGGAGCCGCCAACCCCTAGAAAATAAAGTATGAAATCAATGATTAGAAACGTTAACCACCACTACACCAAGAAAACGGAGGATGTTGTTTCTATGGAAATACAAATGGCAACCTCAGACGCAAAAACATCTACAGCAAATCGTGTAAAATGGAGATGACTTTGTTAAAAAAAATATGAGAAAAAGCCGAATATGAGTTCAGTCTTCATTCATCACGTTACATTTATCAAAAAACGGTTCATATGGATTTTTCACTGTATACTTCTCTTTCAGCCACCTTTCAGAGTCTAAATATAGTTATACTTAAATTAGTTCTACCTTTAGTATAAGATTGCAGGGTCCATTATGGCTCAAAATTTTGTAATCAATTCGACAATTCAAAAAAAATAAAATCTTCCATCATGACAATGATTGGCAGAAAACGTTTAGGTTTTTATAAAATTGTAGCTTTGTTTGTCTAGCTGTTTAACATTTTGAAAGTTTATCTAATTATAATTATTCATAAATTGATTGATAGTTAAGACATGCGCATGCTGCTTTCAACATCAAACACATAAAACGATATTTGTATTTTAATTGAAACAACAATCTTAATTGGCAAACAAAGTTGCAAGTAATCTGACATTTACATAAATATTCATGTAAACCAGTAATCACTAAATTGCATTAATAATACCAGTAGCGAATCTGAACAATTAAACCTTCAAGTAATTAGTCTGCTTTCACACGTTTCATCTTTTGATGCTCAACTCTTATGTTTTTAGGTGAGAGAAGAAAGAAGAAAGGGGGTTAGTACGGAGATGCCTGTACTCGGTCAGTACGCTTTGTGTTTTTATTCGTTGGTATTTGCACAACGATGGCTGCATGTAATTTTTTTCTTTTCTTTTTCTCTTTGATTCGCTATTAATAAAATTGTTGTTGTTTTGTACCGAAAAAAGTTGAAACCGATTGCTGCGTGTGAATATATTGGCATCTTTAAAAGAGAATTGAAAAGAAGTTGAGCATCAAAAGATGAAACGTGTAAATTCAGACTTAACAAATGAAGCCTTAAAATACTTAAATAACAAAGACGGCAGACACCGGGTAAAACTTTCAATAAACTAGACTTAAATTAAATCATTGTATTTAAAAAAAAATATTATCTTCATTACTATCGTTCTATGGTAGTTAGAAGATAAAGATAACTGTTTTAATAATGTTAAAATATACAAACTGTTTGGTTGGGATGTAAACGGATGTCGTTGAAGTAGAAGTTATAAAATACACTGTAGTTATTTGATAATTTATGTCAAATGAAATGATTGATGTTCAACTATTCAGTGGCGATTAGGGTTAAACGGAAAATAATGAAAAATTATCAATACATTTTTAAATCATTCCATGTTGTAAAATTACTTTCTTAGTAAAAATAATTTATGAAAATAAAATTTTACGAACTTAAGCCTGATTAAAATGTAAAAGTTTTGACTAAATTATACTTTATACTAGTTATAATTAGTATTATGGTTATTTTATTCAACCATGAATTATTCAATGAAAAACTGTATAACAATGCTACTACTGCTCTTTTTCCAGACTACATTTTATTAAGACCTTTTAAATAACACTGTTTTATGAAACACACTATTTAGAAGTTTTTATCTCATGGCTTCTTACTTGTATTCTAAACTCGTAGATGATTGAGTTTAAAGTGGCAGCGCGACGACTTAGTCATAGATTAAATTAAGTCTGCAGGCTACAACGAACAAAAAATAACAAAATCATCGCGAAATTGAGTAAATTTGATTCACTTTTGTTGTTATATATGTGCGAATAGTAAACGTTTTACAGTGGGGCATTTAAATAAAAGGGGAAATAAATTAACTACATATTATTAAACGGCCTCAAAATATGGCATCTCTGGTCTAGCTTTAAAGCACAGCTTCACCAGCACAGGTGGTACGCTCAGGTGGGGGTTCAAATTTCTCTTAAGGTCCTAGAAAAAGATATCGAAAAATTTCAGTATTTTCTTTGCAAAATTTTAACTTAAGTTTTAGATTTAAGGTCAAGCAAATATGTATTACTAACTTGTCACAATAATCTGTTTATGGCACCTGTTTTCGAAGTGTGCTTAAAATATACGAAAAGCAGACCGTGTTGCCCTTCTTAAACATTATTTTACAATAACTTGCGAACAATATTATGTATTTTCTTTTAAAAGAACTATAATACATTTTAATTTAACATTTCCGTAAATTTAGAGCAAAATGACATTCATATTGAAAAAATGTTACGAATAACGTTGAGTGAAAGTTATTTCAAGTTGAAACAACGTGAGTTTCAT
This sequence comes from Pollenia labialis, assembly GCA_949318255.1. NCBI lineage: Eukaryota > Metazoa > Arthropoda > Insecta > Diptera > Polleniidae > Pollenia > Pollenia labialis. The sequence goes on from OX439141.1 coordinate 114,744,019, forward strand.
GTAGAATCGAATTGGTTTGAGATTGAAATAACAGTGAAAAGAAGCTTAAGAGACAACATATGGGTTATTTAAGAAACATTATAAACACCCACCCGCGAAACCGGAGAGAGAGAGAGAGAGAATATAACTATTTATTTTCCTGCAACACATGTTTCACTTTTTTGTTTTTCCCTTTGTTTACAGATGTACTCACAATTAAAAGACTCAAGTAGAGTGGCCCGATATGGTTTTCGTTTGAAAATTTGATGTACTATTTAACTTAATAATTTGACCAAAAAGAATACGAGAATTTTTTATCTTTTTATAAATAATTTTAAACATGAAAATAAAAAAATTCAAGTTTTTCTTATGTTATTGTTTGTATACAAACAATTATATCAGGATTTAATATTGAACAATGTTATTTTAATATTTTCATTTAAAATTAATATGAAACAACGATTATTTTAAACAATGTCTATAATTTTCTATGATTTTTAATCAACATTGCGCCATGTTAATTAAAATCGATATTTTGTTCTGTGTGTAGGGGCAAAAGTATACATACATTCCAAGTTTCAAACTTGACCTCGGCTAAACCTCTGCTAGCGACATATACAATTTTATCAAATTATATATTTTTGTTTAACCCCCCACTGTGCGTTTCTTTACTCATATCTATGTATTAATGCACAAAACCCTCTCTACCATTTTACTATGTTTTAATTTTGTATTCTGTCTTGCTAAAATTAATTCAATTAAAAAGGCGACACGCGACTTTTAGCACCTGTGCGGAAAATAACCGCCATAACATGTGCTTTGCAACTAACAATGTTAACGGGCAAAAATGTCTGGCGTAAAGTCCGTCTGTGACAACACTTTTATATAGATACGTAGTATCTAAGTATGTCAGTCAGCGTGTACAATTGAATATGTTGAACAAAACATAAAATTGTAATGGGAATATTGTGCAAATTCGTGTGACATTTGCAACATAATTACAATTACATTTAATTGCTTCAAGGTCGTTGCTTTTTACGAATGTTTAGAATTGGCAAGATGTTAAATCATTTAGCTTAATATGCCTGTTGAAAAGTAAATGTTTAATTTAAGCAGCATCTGCAATTGCAAGCAAATAATTATACATTTGCAAGTGTAATTGAAACTAATAATAATTCGTTTAAAATTTATTTCAATATTATTTACATGCAATAACAGCCATTCGCTAAAAATATTTACAAAAAAATATTTACCCCAAAAGGGGACTGTTTGAATTCTGTTTAATTTCTAATAGTCTGCGAAATAAAATACAAAATATGTTCTTCTATTCGATCAAATTACTTTTTTAGAAATTTTTATCTATAAAAAACATACAATAATCTGTTAAAAATATGTACAAAAACAAAGCAATTTTCCAAGAACACCGCAAAATTTACTTAACAGATCTTTTCTAAGCAAAAAGGGTAAAAAATTACTCTGGTAACACTATTTTTTAGACATGTACATAATTATACCCACAACACCATAGATGCGACCCACCTTCTAAATAGTGCAGCAATCACTTTCTGAGTTGATCTCGGACATGCGATCTAAATCGATAAAACGACGTTTGTCCGTCTTTCTGGCTGGTTGTTCATGTAAACCTTGTACGCTAAGTACAGGTCGCAATTTTGAAGATAATTTGCTTCTTTTTTTTTAATTGTAATTTGGGCCGAGCCTATTGAAAATGGAGACATAGCAGACCCAGATTTTATTGCATTAAAAGTCACCTTAAAAAAATGTTGTTGGGATCGGCGCATATTCAAACAAAACTCCCACAAAAATACTACTGCCAAAAATTGCTTCTAATTCCCTTACTTTCTATTAACTGTCGCTCTTGATATAAAGTTTAATGACGGTTCTTTTCATGTCATTGCAAAATTTTGTATTAACAGATCTGGACTAATCATAGGCCCTATATAAACCACCTCCTTAAAATCGATTTAAGACGAAAAACTTTCATATACATAGATCTTTAGATAATATTTGGCACAAAAACTGCTAAGTGAATACATAATTTTGTTTAACCGGGATCAGGATTACCCAAGGTCGAATTAAGGTGCATTCTTAAAAATTTGTCTGCAAATACTGTCAAAAACCTCCAAGTGTTTCGGCTTGCCAGCCTACACTATCATGCTTGTTTCCCTTTGAAATTGATATTATTAAAATACAAGCAAATTATCAAAGTTTTTCTTGGGATTCAAACAATTAATCAACAAGGTTTCGTTTAAATGTGCTTAATTCCCATTTCAAACTATGCTCATTTCTCTGGTTGCTTAGGCCAGATCGTCAGGAAACTTTATCCAAAGATTTTAAAAAAACTAAAGATATTATACAAATAAAACTGTTAAGCGAATATGAATTATAAGCAACAGTTTTACTTGTTTCAATAGCAAAGCTTAAACAAAAACAACCACAATAAACAGTGAGTTTATCTTTTCTTACAGTCCCGACTACAATTGGTTGATTTTTTGTCAACTCTAAATGTAGTTGTTAGTATGTAAAGAAAAACAAAAATAAAAACAAATTACTTTATTTTATTTTGCCAGTTCAGTTTTATTTGCTCTGCCACATGCATATTAGTTATCAAAGTTTTTCTTGGGATTCAAAAAATTAATGAACAAGGTTTCTTTAAATGAGCTAAATTCCCATTGCATACTATTGATAAACTGATATTAGATATTGCATCAAGAGCGAATTCAAAACCAGCCAACGGTATTAACATACACGCTAAAGTAAAACATTAATTTGGAATCAAGTTTACGATTTATATTAAGAAAAAATATCGAGGTATAAATAGAAAATTCTTAATAAACTAAACTTTAGAGAATTTATTATGTCATTTGCATGTTACACCAGATGGCATCTGGTTTTTCGTTATCATCAGATCGAAGCAAATTATTGAAAATCTAAGAACGAAGCACAAACGGGACGTTTCAAGTTTTAACAAAATGCTAAGAGAAGTGAAATCGAAAAAGGGTTCCTTTTAAAGTAAAATTTCTTGAGAATTCCCAAAAATATATTTTTGAATGTTTAAGCACTTTATCATGGGAATGTTCATAAGTTTCATGGTAAAATCTTTGACATAAAATAACACTGAGTGACAAAATAGAACAAAAGTAGACATTGGTGGGATGCGATAATGTTTTTCTGTTAGTACAAGTACAACAACAATCTGTATTAAACGTTTTCTATTGCAATGTATAGACGTTTTAAAGGAAAAACTAAAATCAAAATAATTTAAGATATTGGTGGTCACTAAAACGGGATGCTGATGATGTTGAATTAAAAGAAAATGGTCAAGCAAAAATTTTTGATTGAAATAGCTAAGAATTATATTTGTTTTAATAAAAAGTTTAAAAACGCAGTAAATTTTCAACAAAAACAAACACACGTTGTACTCATTTTTTACTTCAAATCGAATCTTGTACACTGAAAGAATTTTCTTCGCAATACCAATGAATTTTGACATTAAACCCATGAAAAATTTCATTAAAAAGGAACCTATGCAGCGCTTCGTTGGATCAATGAAACCTGTTTCATTAAAATGTATGTAATGAAACATTACTTTAGAATAATGAATATTATTATTAATTGGATGAATACTTCAAAAAAATAAATTTTTTTTTTTTTTTATTTTGTTTTTTTTTTCTTTTTAACTTTTTTTCTATCTCATTTTTTTTCTGTCGCTGGCGGGAATCGATCCCGCAACATCGGCGCTGCTAGACTAGCTCACTACCAGCTAGCCTACCGGGGCATTGTAGTTTTTGAATAAAAAAACCATGGTTTTTGCCATTACTATGTACATATTAAAGAAAATTAAAAACATACATATTTATTGATTGAAAGTTTTTGTTTCATTACTATAATGACATTTTTATTGTCATAATGAAAATTTTAATTTATGAAGGCACGCTTTTTCGAAATATTTTTATACTCTTAATTATTGAGACTATTATTGAATGTTAAAAATAATTTTTTTTTCAATTATTAAAATATGTTGCTTTTATAAAAAAATTTTTGATATCATAAATTTAATGGCATATTACATTAGATGTATGAAATTATTTAATCTTACATTTTTTAATTAACAATTTATTATTTTTTTAAGGAAACTATTATTTTGTATTAATTTATGAATAAAGTTATGTTTGTATATTGTTTTTTATGTTCCCAATTAAAATTTTTTGTTTACTTGGACAAACTTAAGTTTTCATATATCCAATGAAAATTTTTAACGTAATTACGAAATCCCATGAAGCGATTTTAACGAAAATACTTCATTGTAACTATGGAATTTCATTTAGACAATGAAAATTTTCATTTAACCAATGAAAATTTTTTTATGAAAATGATTCATTAAATATATGAAGCATTTTTCTTTCAGTGTACAAAAATACTGTGTAAGAACGTCCCAAAAGAGGCAAAATTACGACAAACCGGAAAAAATATATTTGGTGAAAAAATACACATATATATCTGATATGGACCTAAAGAAGATATATAGTGTTCAAAAGGTCCAAGTAGCTTTTTTCTAAATCCACCAATAAATTTGATATCGGTTTGATAAGGTATGAACAACCAGTTATTATCCGCAACTCTAACTTTTGGAGGTGCTTAGAAAATTTCAACAAACAGAACCTAACAGATCAAATTAGCCATCCCGGCAATTTTTTTTTGTCGCACAGTGTTGTATAATTACAAATTTATAGCAAAGGAAATGTTAACAAATTAGCCTGAATAAATAAATTTAAATCATTTTGGATTTGATTGTCAAGACTACTGTTCAAAAATAAAGAAAACCAAAAAAGTTCACGGCAGTGGCAAAAATTTAAATAGATAAAGTTATAAGCAGGGAAACCATAAAAATGCAATTGCATGTTTTCTTTGTGCGACCAATGAAGGCAGAAACAATATATTTATCCGTTTTAGAGCTTTTTATGAATTTTGGCATCGATTTGTAAGTGCATATTTTTGCATATTTTACCGTTTGGAGCATTCTTGTGCATTATTTTGTTAAAAGAGCTTTTTTGCTTTTTGCATTTTTTAAGTTTTTAGCGAAGTTTGTGTACCCTACGTGTGGCTTAAATTTCGCCATCCACACTTTATTTTAACTGGAAAATTGTAACGCAAAGCAAGTTTTCATTAAAGATACATTTTGTTTTAAACTTGAAAATTGTGTATATGATAGACGTCTGTAATACATAGAAATCTGGACCAATCTTTTGGTATACCGATCGGTGTTTCGGCTTTTAGGATTGTTTTCATTAAATGGAACTGTTATTAAATTTTAGAATATTTTGTTTTAAAATTTTTTTAACAATTTTAAGGGCATATTTTTAAGTTTTTACTGCATAATGAATGCGCATAAAATGCGGTTTTTAGAGCATATTTCGGGTGTCCCTGGTTATAAGACTCTTTTTTCTTCGATACTATAAAAAATTTACGCAATTTTTATTTAGTTATTTTTTTTTAGTTAACCAAAAAAAAAATTTCAAAAAATTAAATCGAATATTTAAACTTATATTTGTTCATATTTACATACATAAAAAATTTTAAATAAGTCATTTGATTAAAGTTAAACTTTATTTTTTTCGCTATTTTTCTCAATATATTAAAGCCTCTATCAGGTGCTTGTTTAGTTTTCATTTGATTTATTTTAAATACATATTTGAATCTGTCAAATGTAACACCGTAATACTTAATTGACAATAGATAACAAACAACATTTTACATATATTCTAACATCGCTATCCAAGATTTCAATCAAACTTAACTGCAAGCGATTATTTAACGCCAAAGAGAACTTTTTATCTTGTAGTGGCATCAAACTGTAATCAAACTATATTAAATCTTGCAATTCGAAAACATATGGCAAATAATTGGTGTTACGAAATTTGTCATGTGTGTATGTATTATGAACTCAAAATAAAAAAAACTAATATAATTTTTAGTTATTTAAGTAAAAAAAATTTGAAACAAAAAATAAATGTGCGCTTAAATATGATGCAATTTGTTGTTTTGATTACAATTATTACACATGACTATTTGAAAATAAATTTATTCATAATTTCAATTCTAAATAAAAACAGATGTCGTTTTGAAGCAACAGCTGTTTTTGATACGTTAGAAATGACAAGAAAACGTTTTAATAATTAGTGGCGACTAAATTGTTTGCAATTTTTTTTTAAGATATTCATATTTCAAATAAAAAAAAAAGTAACACAAACGTAAAGCAAAAACTGCAATTTAAAAAATTAATTGATTGATTTAATGCGTGTCAAGAGCAAAAGTTGTGGACAGAGAAAATTAATTAAATTTACATTTTAAAATACTTAGTTAAACAATGTGACACACAATATTAAAAAATAAACTGATGGAAAGGGAAAACGAGATGCAGTTAGAGGGACAATCGCATTTTGTAATTAAAAAGCAAATGCGAAATGACAGGTGACATTAATGGTTTAAATAAAACTGACAATTTGGTATGTTTTTTTACATTATTGTCAAATACACAGACAAAGCTTTCAATTCAAACAAAGGTCATTTCTAGATAATGTTAAAACAAAGTATAAATCTTCTCTTTTTCATTTATTTAATTTTTTTTTTCATTGATTTCAAACATTCCATATGACCATTGTTGTAAAATCCTTTGAGATATCAAAAAATTTTAACATGAAACATTCCTTCATTCTGCCATGTGACCATTTTTGGTTAGAATATTTTTAAAAGTTAAAAATTCCATACTCCTCCCCACAGACTTTAAACGTAAACAAACCACCTAACCGGCCAAACATCATATAAACCAACTCACCTACCAGTCAGCCATCCCAACCGCCAACAACAACGACAACAGTATACAGCCAGCCATTCAACAGTTTAGTCAGTCATGAAGTTATACATGCGAGTACATTCTTTTCCTCCTTAGATATAATTTATGTAATTAAATTTTTGTTTTTCTTTACTTTTTTATAGTTTTTTTTTTTTTTTTTGTTATTTTTCATTTTATTAAGCTTTACTTTTGCTTGGTTTCCAACATACCAGCGATTGTTTACGAGCATAATATGCGAGCTCGCAATCAGTTATACTTGTGAAATGTGTGTTTACACTGACAATGATTTTGAATATTTATTTTAAATTTAGCTATAATACCTTTGAATAAGATTTTGTACTATTGAACCAGATTTTTGTTTAAACTGTATTATGGTAAATTTACATATCGTTACCTAAAGCGCAAAAGGTTGCAAGTAACCAAAAATTAAAAATCGACTTTTTTATTGGTGCTGATGTATTGCATCAACACAAAGTCCGGAGTCTTTCGGCCAAAATTAGCAATTTTATAACAAAAAAAAAAAAAACAAATACCACCATAAAGAGAAGGGTTAACATAATGCCATTTATTTCCCTCTTTCTCTCCGCTACAACTTGAAGAATGTGAACCGGCACTAGTTAGTTAATTGTTCTTTATTTTGAATTCATTTTAAGTAATCAAAATTGAACATACGACTATGACATGACGTCGTCTGTCGGAAAAGGTATATAACACAAATATTATTTTACGTTACATAAAAATTAATAATTAAATTCAGTTATTAATATCTTCCTGTAGCCTATCGCATTTATAAAATAGCGGGATAAATATTTAAAATTGTCTTTACCATTTAGAATATTAATGAACTCATTTTCTGCTAAGATAGTTTTTTTAAGGTTTTGGAATCTTCTGTGTCTTAATAAAGGGCATTTGGCTATAAAATGCAGAATGTTTTCGGTTTCATTTAGATTGCATAAGCAGCATATACAGGGTCTGTTTTGCTGAAACCTTGTTCCATTCAACTCAATTAAATCACAACTAGCTTTGAATATATAACTTAATTCTGTCATATTTATGATTTCCAAATAGGATTGCTGCTCTATGTACTTCAGTTTTGAATTAAAATGACATCTCTTTGATTTTGAAGCCAGTTATATTATTGATTCGCAGATGTTCCCAACTTTTTCTTGTTATGCATTTTGACATTCCAGTTGCGTAAACGTCTCCAGACAACGAGTCAATATGCTCATACCAATGCGCTCCTTTCTGTATAATATGTTTTATAAGCTGGTTTGGTAATTTTTTATCGTATTCATATAATCTTTTTATGATATATCGGAGGTGTAGGCCGAGTGTGTAAATGTAATTATTTCTATACCTGTTTCAAAGCATATGTGGGTGTAAATCATGGCAATTTTAAAACTTTTTTTTAGCAAAATATCCCTGTAGCTTATCTACGACTTCAAACAACGAAAAACCCCATATTTGTGCACCATTCGTTTGTAAAGCACGGCATATTGATTTAGGACTACAATATCATCTGCGTACATTAATAATCGAATATGCCTTGAGCATACTTCCCCCTCTTATAAATGAATGCAAGCCATTGAGATAGTATAGAGAAAAAAAGAGTTGGAGAAAACAAACATCCTTGTTTCACTCCGGAACCTGTACCAAATTCATCAGACACTTCTTCTCCATTCCAGACTTCAAATTTGGTATGACTATATATAGTTTCAATAATTTTATGCATTTTTGTTGAGTATCCAGTACTATAAAGCTTGCAAATAGCTAAGTGATTTTGCTCTGAAGTCTACAAAAAAAAGCATATAGTTTTTCCTTTTCTTCAAACTAAAGGTGAGCAATTGCTGCTAATGTATATAAATTATCGACAGTTGAATAACCTTCTCTGAATCCTGCTTGGAACTTCTTTGTCACCTTTTTTTATAAATTGGAAAAATTATGCTTGTCATGAATTTTTCGTCTAATTTAGAGGATTCAAATTTAATGTTGTACGATTTTGTCAATTTTTCCACAAACTTTTCCGTTGCTTTCTTAAAGAATTCGTTACTAGCACGATCTTCTCCTGGAACCTTATTATACTTTGTTTTCGATAGTATATCATTAATTTCTGTTGTTGTTATAGGTTTATCTAAATCGTTATCACAATTAAACATTGCTGCATATATAACATCGCTTGAACCGGCATTATCTACAAAAGATTGAATGATAAACGCTAAAAGACATAATTAACAGTTTGCATAATATGCAACATTGTCAATTGTCAAAACAGCTGGCAGGTTCTACAAGAAAAATAGATGAAAAATAAATTATAAGCAGTCTAAGGCAAATACATATATTACATTAAGAAGTTTTTTTTGCTTCTCCTGTAAAATTTCCAAAATGTTAGATTGGGCCTTTTTCCTTTTTAGGCAACAATATACAACTGTCACCGGTGCACGGTGGCTCAGAAATTAATTTTATTGGCCAAAAGTTCCAATTTTTCTGTTATGACCGATTTCCAAAGTTTTAAAGCAATTCAATAGTAATCATATTAAAAAAACTAAGGAAGCCAAAAAATAATACAATATATTAGTAATTGTGGGCATGGTTTGCTATTAAAAACAAAATTTTTATAATATTTAAGAAAAAATTTGGTTTTTGTAAATTTGGTCCGAAGGAAATGATCATTCCTCGCAAACTATTATCGATAATGGTCTGCAACTTTTTTTGTTGTATTGGAGGATAATCGACTTTAAGAAATGGTTTGCTGTATTACTGTATTTCTTTATACATGGTGTGTTATTAAATGATTTCTTAGGTACTAAATTTTAGTAAAATTTTGATTTCAGAGGTAAAGAACTTTTTAGGGTCAAAAAGAGTCAGAAACACTATACTACCAGCAGAATGATGAAAGTGTCCTCTTTAACCACATAGTTACTTTTGTACCTGCTTGGACCAGCCTGTATAACACTTTCTTCGTTTTTATGAAATTACTAAAACATTTCGTTGCTCTCCACAATAGGAAAGAGAGTATTTTCGTTTGAGCTGATCTACGTAACACATAAAAATATTGGTTTTAGATTTACCTTTTAGTATACCGTTCGATGAAGAATCACTGTTTTAGAATGCAAACGTTCTTTATTTAATTTAAGATATTTTTATGAATACAGACATTTAAACCAATGATTCTAATAGTTGAGAAAAAAAAAATAGCAAACTATATAAAATAAAAGCAATTTCTCGCCTTGAATTCCTTTTTATCTGAAATTTTTTAATTTTTGATTTTTAAATTAGGCTTAAGTTTATAAAATTTAATTTTTTATTAAATTATTATAATGATAATAATAAAATTAATATGAAATTAATTAAAATTTATTTGATAATTTTTATTATTGACTTAACGAACCTTTTAACTTTTATCTGAATACAGAAGAGAGAGGCAAAGTATTTTTTCCATAACTTTCTTAACTTTTGCTTAACAAATTTTTCCGGAAATATCGCATTTAATTTCTGAGAATCAAAAACGCTTGCGTTACGAACAATATTTTTGTTCGGAGAACAATGAATGATTCGCCCATTTCGAAAATTTTTTCGGAAAAAACAGCACAACTAATAACCACTTATTTTGAATTGTTTTCTAAAAGTGAGTTAAAGAAAATGGGCGAAAAAGGAAAGTGGCAACTCAGTTCATTTTGATCTGAACATGGTAGAATAAGTACAAGGTAAAGTCATTAGAAATTTTGTTCTCAATTTCAAAACCCATATAACGTCAAACAAAAGAAAATAGGGAAAAAAAATTAAAACAAAAGTCAAAAATCAAATAAATTAATTTGACATTACCTGGGTAAATGAAAACTCTCCCTAATGAACATACCCGGTAATTTTATAATATGGTTCTGAACAACAATTAAACCAATTCAAGAAAAAACTTGCCGAACAAATTAATTTCTCCCTCTCTCTCTCTGTCTCTCTCTCTCTCATAAGTAAGATGTCAAACTCAATATAAAAAAATTTTATCCGGACAAAAATATTGTTCGGAACGCATGGGTGAATCGAGATTTTGATTTTCCGGAAGATTCCGCATAATATTCTCATCAACACTCAATTACGGATAATTACATCGTATAGCTACACAACACGGTATTAGAAATTTCCTTTAAAATGTCTAGATTCGGTTGCCGTCAGACACACACATATTTCACTCCTAGTGCAACCGCTTCAATTTCAAGCCATGATCTTTTGTTATAGTTGTATATTTTTAATACGAATATAAATAAGGACAAGGCGCTAACCCTGATGTTTATCGATATGGTAAAATTGAGTAGAATAAGAACGCCAGATCTTTCGCAAAGTTAAATGCAAGCAAAAGTAAAAAAAAAAATGTCAAGTCATATGACAATTTGAGCATGATATAAAACCAATTGTTATCGCTTGTCAGGCGTCAGTAACAACTTGCAAAACATGTTGAACTCGCACAAAAAAAAAGAAAAAAAAAACAACTTGGTTTGGAATATGAAACAACAATATTCAATAAATGCATCCAAATGAACACACCCATGCACACCAATAAAAAATAACAGCATCCCAAATGTAACACAACCTTTGCGGAATATAAATACATTTAAATGCCATTAAAAGAATCATACCATACCATTTCATATACGTTCATACTCCAGAGCATACAATACTCCAAAGCACACACTTTGCAGCCTAAAATGGCCAAGTGTTTTTAAAAACAGTGAAAAACTAAATACAGTGGTAAAGAGGTGTTTATACTTAAGAAATCTGTAATATCAAAATTATGTCAATAACTTTGACATAAGTAATTTAATTTGAAAAAAAGTTTTCGTAACTTATCTTTCTCTATACAAACTAAACAATATGATAATTATACCAGTAATCTCCTTATAGCCCACTGTGTTGCCCTTATGCCTACAATATTTGGTATTCCGATCTACAGTCCAGTTAAGTTAAGTTAAAGTTCAGTTCAGTTCAGTTTACTTTATATCCATCTCAGTTATGTTTATGTACTTTTATTTCTATATAGTCATATTTAAAACACTTTAATGTCGGCGCATACTCTGGCACTTATAAGAAACTCTTCAAACTCCCATCATTTCCATTTATGTCTTTAATAAAAGAGTAGATGCCCTTTTTCCACCACGTTTAAGCCATTAACCAACAAAACAAACGAAAAAACCATACAGCCAACTTTAGTCATCCCAGCCAGCCTGAAAAGTTTGAACATATGGTTTGCTTACATTTTCCTAAACTGGCACAAAGATCTCCGTATTATAACGTTGTGCTTAACAAAACACACACACACATAAATAAGTCTGCTGTTTGTATGATTGTCCACCCTTCCGCCTATTCTATATGTCTGACAGACGGACAGACCTACAGACCGAACGTTACTGATCATTTTGTCTCTGATAACGAGAAAAAGAGCGTGCGTATGCATGCATAGTTATATTTATAAAAGCGTTAAAAAAAGAGCATTTTATACATTGCATTAGTCCAAGTGGTTTGGTAGACCTGTTGGTGGAAATAGTTTATGCTTCTTTTACTACCAAATTTGGTTACATTGGCAACATATTTTCGGAGACAATCGATCTGTTGTAGTTGATAATGGTTGAAGTAGTTAGTGACTTGTTGTTTTGTGGCAGCAAACAGTAATAGCAATGGGACAAACGGCCAGACGGACGGATGGGCAGAAAAAACATCATTGTTGTAAGCAGTTTTGTCTGTGTCGGTTTTAGCACGTTCATCAAGCTTTTGGAAACAGGGCGGTGGTTGGGTGTGGTGTAGATGTTTAGCTTTGGAAAAGAAAATGTTTAAAATTTCTGTAAGTCAAATGAGCTTTTAAAAATGCTATCGATTATTTACCTCTTTTCCTTTATACTTGTTATGTCCTATTTGGGCAATTATGGTCGTAGTCCTTCACAGATTTGCATTTTTATAATACAAAAACCTTAAAAAAAACCTCTAACAACACTATTGTTAAAGAAAATGTTTAAACATATACAGTATAATTCATAAACGCATCATTGCAGCTTTATAAGCCATTAATAAGCAAAAGTCGGAAAAAGAGTATTTATAAATGTTGAATAGCCTATTAAACGTTTAATAAACGTTTCATAAATTTAAAATATTTATTGTAGCCTTTACCCTACTTTACGCTTTTAGTAAAGTTACTTTTCAATGTTTGTTAACAACAAATTTAAAAATTGCACGAAAAATTTAGCATTTTTGTCTTTTTATTTTTTTAATAAAAAAGTTTAATACGCATAAAATTTTTTATTTCTAGAAAAACGGTAACTAATGTTTGGATTAATTTTAGATATAAACTGCTCCACAGATTTTTTTGTTAAAAATAAAGTGGTTCGCGAGATATGGTTTCTGTTGAAACTTGAAGTCGTTATAATTTTTTGTATTTTAAAATGTCTTTCAAATAGGTAAATTATTTGTTAAGGCAAACACAAAGTGAAAACCACATAGTGTATCGTGTGTTGGTTGCTGGTTTGCCGCACGGACAAAAAGTTTGGTTCAACATGCTTTGCATGCAGCACAGCAATTACAAATAATAATATTTTAAATTTTGCATCGAAAATTTGCTTAATAGCACAAAAAGTGACAATGTTTAGAGAACTGTAAAATTAGGGATATCAGGCAATGCTAGAACTCGATATCTCTTAATATATTCGAGACGTCATAAAAGGGATTAAATGTTAAAAAAGAGGGTGCCATAATTTAAGACATTTAAAAATTTCCCAGACGTTATTGGTACGCACATACGTATCAAAAAAACAGACGGGAATTTAGCCCAATATTATATAAACAGAAAGGGTTACTATATCCTAAATGTTCAGGTAAATTATATTTCAGAAATACATGATTAATATATTTGTTTACCACTCATGACTGTCGTAGTTTAAATAAGTCAACTATCAAACTTGAAAGCGGAGAGTTAAAAGGTATATTGTTGTCAGGATATAAACGGCAGACTTATTTATTCACCCCACTTTCCAAAACACAGAATATAAAGTAGAACAAATATAATGCTGCACAGTAAGGCACTAGAATCTCTGTTAAACGTTGGGGTTTGGCAGCAACGATTTCGCTGGTTTTTAGATGGGTTGACGGGTTATCTGGCAAAAGGAAAAACATTGATTATCGCCCTAGCAGTACTTCACAATATTGCTATTGAAGAAAATGTAAAAATTTGATATTGCTAAAAAATTATTTACATACCTACATATTTCGCTTCTATTTCAATAGTATGTATTTTATTTAAAAAAAAACATAAAATTATTTAAAATATTACTTTTAAAACAACAGAAATTCATTTTAAATTGAAAACAAAACAGAAATTCACCTTAAATTCGTTCGTTGTATCGTTTAATCCCTAGTTCTTTGCATCACTATTACAAAAATTACAATTAAAATAACATGTTGTTGCCAACATAAAGATACAAAAGAAATATAAACGTTAAATTGTTAATCAACTCCTATTAAGCGTTTATAAATCAGATTTTTTATTAATGGTTTATAAAACAAAAAGTGTTTGATAACTATTGTAAGCATTAAAGCTGAAACAAGAAATTTGTATGAATTAGACCGATAGTGTTTAATTTAACCATATAATTGTCACCGACAATCATATTATGGTTAAACCCTCATAAAGAAGCCACAACAATATTATGTTTTGAGGAATTCAATATCCCCTTCTCTCCTTTAAAACCCCGGTTGAGGTTTGTGTATATGAGGTCGTTACTCCTACCTTTTGGCGTCCTACTGTTGGTGTACATCGAATTACTTACTTAATTACTGAACTCTGGAGCTACTTTTGTTATCCAAATCACAGCGTAGATCTACAAACAAGGCAGCAGTCGTTGCTCTTCTACAGAATCTGTATTAGCAGTAGCTGCAGCTTCTATACAAAAAGAAGATAAACAATCAGTTAATTGACAAGGTCAAAAATCTACCGATTCAGTTTACTCTAATTTTTAATTGTTATGTTGGGAGTTTAAACGAATAAAAATAAATTTTCATAAAAAAAAGAAAGACCCTGTACATACGGGCAGGGCTCTCAACTCAACTAAACCGTTCAGAAAGTTTTGTGCTGAAGAAAATTAATAATGTTTTTATTTTACAATAGATCCCATACTGCAGTATAAAACAAAAACTTAAGAAACTAACTTGATTAACAAATTTTGTGGTACAGTGAAGTTCATCTCTTACATATTTTTACAAAAGATCCCATTATGTTGTGTTAAACAATAGACTCAGGAAACGAACTCGATTAATAAATTCTTATGTAACGAATTTTACTGCCTGTTTTTAGAAAACGTAAACAAGTGAGTGAGTGAGAAATTTTATTGAAAAAAAAAAACAATTTTTGGTTTTTTATTGTTGTTTTCAATATAATTTCTCAATCACTCATTTATTTTCATTTTCTAAAGACATACAGTTATGTGCTGTTTTCACAACACAAGTGCCTAAACGTGTAGTAAAATTTATATGAAAAGCACTTAGTTGTTTGAGTGTTTTCCATATAAATTTTACTACACGTTCAGTCACTTGTGTTGCACATTAATCACAATTTTGTTGTTATATTTAATTACGCGAACTTGATTTTAGGAATAGTGTTCCTAAATTTTGTTGTACTTATTAATATCAACAATTTATAAATAAAATCTAGAGTACATGGAATGTGAAAATATACATGCGCATGTGGTTCTGACGTAGTTTTGACGAAATTACAAGGCCACAATGGCCGTTCTGTTTTGCATTATGACGTCAAAATTACGTCAAATCTACAAGCGCATGTGGATTTTAACATTCCGTAAATTCTAGGCTTAAGACAATCGATTTAAAAAAACGCTTATTAGATAGCAAAAAGAAAATAACTACAAATAAAAAATTGTCAATTAAGAATAAATTAAATAATTCCCCTTCTCTTACTACGCTCCTATCAGCGAACCTTCAATTTATCCATACTTTTAGCCAAAGTTCAAAATATCCTCGACGTTAAAGTTTTTTTTTTTAAAGCAGAAACAAAATGCAAAAAAAACCAAAACGTATAAAGCGTGTTACTTTTAGGTTTTCTTTAAACCGCCTTCAGCGCTACCGAACATTAACAATGATTCCCTCGGCGTACAAGCCACAGCAACATCATCATATTCTTGTTGAAATATGTTTAAGCTTCTGGCTGGCCAAACAATATTTAAAGCGATCGATAAGCAATCAATGCATTTATTTACGTTCTTTTCATATTCCCCACTATACTATTTCAAAAATAAAGCTAAGAAATAAGTTTCACGCATTTTGACTTTATTTAAACCACAAAAAAATGTCTAAAAATTAAATTTTTGTAAAATGTAAGCAATAAATTCGTAGCTTCCAATTTTTTTTTATTTTTTTTTTATTTTAAAACATAAAAAATTCTCTTCTGTTTAGTGTGCGCTTTATTCTTTTTGATCCTTTTGCATTTTGTGTTGTATTCAAGCCCCGAAATTTATTCACGTTAGTTTGGCAGTTTTCTTGGAATATCAATGTGATCAATCTTGATTTTTTTTTTTTTGTTTTTGTTTTGTATTTTTGGTTGATTGCATATTTTTTAAAAAGAAATAAGCGATTTTTAATGTTTTCTTTATTTAGGAAGACAGAGATTTAAAAAGATGATTTTACTATGACAAAAAAAAACAAATTCAAAAGATGTCATAATTTAGGCCGTAAAAATGTATCTTTGGAAAATTTAAAATGCTGGTAAATTTTTATTTTAGCTTAAGAATATTTTTTAATAAAATTAACAATCAAAAGGAATGCAACCTAGAAATACCCAGAGGACAAAAATATTTGGAATAGCTAAACAGAAAACCCAAAATTTTCCTAAACTTAAAAACTTTCGCAAAATCTTTAATTTTTTAATTAAAACTTTTGAATGCGCAGTTATTATTTATTTCCAAAGAGTTTCTAGTGAGCTTTAGTAAATCAATCAAAAAAATTGGTTACAAATTTTAATTGTTTACTTCGTCTAACTTGTAAACTGAAAATTGTATTAAGAAAGTCTTCAGATCATATTAAAATATTAAGGCCAGGATTTTGAGATGTGGATTAAGTTTTATTTAAGTTTAATGCAGTCTGAAACTCGGATTTGTCATGCGAAATTATTTCTTTTCTATTATATTAAGGACTCACATTATAAGCAAAACTAAGCTGTTCCGTCAACATTTTGTATACAAACTTGGTATTGGTGGCACAAATCTGTTTTCAGATTAACTAATCCTAGTTTAACTGAGATCTTAAAAACACAGCCCAAGTAATATAAAATGAACATAGCTTTTGAATTTAACCTGGCATGGGCACCACTACATTGAAAGCTTTGCATGTGTGGCAATGTATTGGTTTGTTTACATTTGCATTTGTTGGTTTTATGCTCTTTTGCTCTTTGTTTTTTGTGTATGTATACACATCGTTCGCTCTTTTTGCATTTTCATTTTGCATTTGCCCATACGTGAATTAAACTCAAATACATGTGATGTCGATATTTAAAATATTTTTCTCCTCTTTTGACAAATACCTCATTGCGCTATGTTGTTTTTTGATTTCACAAAATCATTAATTGTATGAGTTAAGTCTTAAGCCACCACTTGATCTCCAAGAAATACTTGTTTTCACGGTACCATATTAGTCAAGTAGAATGTGATATCCGTGAAACCCCGCCATGGTGGTCTTACCCCATGGTGCACTTCACAGTCGGTGTGCAATGTACACCTACCACCGCCCCCATGTTTTTAGGGCAACCACCGCACATTGGCAGCTATCCTCCGCTGCTGTATGGAAAGCGGCATCAGCTTAATGGAAAACCGCCCATCGATATTCCCCAGCACCCGAATTTTCCCTTACGGTGGAAAATCAGCACTAAAAGTCGAATTTTTTAGATTTCCCTTCGTGACCACCGCGTGATCTTCGAAGGTCTCTAACCTACAGTCAGTCCCATGTTACCAGATATTTGATTTGCCGCGATCGTCAAATTGTAGCTCTGACGAATACTGTAGCTGATTGCCCAGGAGGATGTTAAACCAGAAGGTTTAATATTCTATGTGTGCCTACTTTCATGTCCCCGAGGAACTTGATGGGATAGTTGCCAATTTTAAGAAATCATGATGTATTGGGTGCTTCTATTTCCACCAAGAGAACAACTCTAAGAGGAAGGTGTTCCTTAAACGTACAGATATTATTAATTATGAAACCAAGTAATATGACATATAACTGGCCTTTTTGGCTTCTTTCGTAAGTTAAAGTCACATAGTACTATGCAAAGCTGAAAAAGTGACGTGTTAACAAGGCCCAAATCAGTTTCGAAGGCAGCATTCGAAGAAAAAGGCAGAAGGCGTTTTTTTGTAGTGAAGTGGCAACGTTGAAAACAGGCCGCTACAATAAACACAAATAGCGGGACCAAAACAAAAAAAACATAACATAAGCCACGTTAAACAAAAGCATTAATTCAACAAAATTTTGTTTTGTGCAAAAAAAAATATGTATTTACAGAGTGACGCAGAATGAGCTAAATGTTTTAAATGGTTTATAACTTTTTTGTACATTTTTTGTAATTGGCTTTGAAAAATGATATTCTGTAAGCGATGTCCATTTTCTGCTTCGCACATACATACATACGTGCTCTTTTTAGCATATTTTCCATAACTTATCGCAAAATTTTGCGGGTCATTATTTTTGTTCGATTGTATTATTCATTAATAATTCCCCACCCCTTCTTCACAAAATGCTGAAAAGAAACAAAGAAAGAATAGTAATAATTAAAAAAGTCATAACGAATTCAAACCCTATATCTCATTCTGCGCCACCTTGTAGTTTGTTTTATAATTTTATTTACTTATTTACATATTTTTTACTCGTGTTGTGGTAAACTTAAAAGTAAATTTTTACAATTGATTTGAAAATAAATCTCAATAGTTTGTGTTTATTGTATTACGGCATAAAAGAATAAGAGAAATGCTAGAAAGGGACAAAACTCTTCCGTCTCGTGACGGCTCTGTATAGTACTCTGCGGTTAAAGCAAATAAGAATGTAAAGTCGGTTAAATCGACTATATTTTCGTAAGAGCTACGGTTTCGGTAATAATTTTTTATCGTTTATTATTAGCTGACCAATTCTCTTAGCCAATACAATTTACAAAGGTTTCGTGTTTTGGTTAACTAACGTGAACTTTAACTTTTTTTGCATAAGGCAGTTAGAGTTTATTCCTGGTAACTTACATGGTACTAGACAAAATATATACCAATTTTTCTCAATATCAATTAGTTCAGTTCATGTTTCAAAAATAAAACTTTCGCAAACTATACATTTACGTATTTCGTTTAATAGTTTCTATGATGGGCGGAAAACAGCTTAACAACAAACTTAAAAGGATACACAGACGACTCAGGAAATTATTCTGATTTGATTGAAAGTCAAACTTTTTTGTGAATTGCAAATGGCAACACAAGCGCATAATAGCCCCCCGGCCTCCCAAACTAAATAGTAAAATAAAAACCACCAAAAACCTTTGGTAATTTTTTAACAGTGAACAACTCCCCAATCACTAGGACTATAAAAACTATTATAAGTTCTCATTGGACTAAACGAATGAATTCCTTTAAAAATTGTCTTTTAACCAGGGCTGTGGAGTCGTCCGAAAAAAATACTAACTTCGACTCAAAATGCTGAAATTTTTTAAGTGCGACTCCGACTCCTACTATAATCTTGATGCTAAATGTATATGAGACTCAGTGATGTTAACTTTTATTTTTTCATTACCGTACGGCCTTCTAAAAATTAGAGTTTTTGAGAAGCAATTACCGTACGCAAACATTAATGTGATGTTTCCAAATGACAGGCGATTGATTATGTAGCAAAATTTATCAGGGGTGTGCTGGAAATCGCAAACGCAAAACGCAAGAATGTGGAAGTTGTTTTTAATAAACTTTAAACCTAATTCCTATAATTTTTGGTTTAAAATCCTGTTTAATAGGAAAATATTTGTTAAATATTTGTCATAAAATTCTTTTATTACAAAACTGTTATTTAAAAACGACTTTTAAAATTCTTGCGTTTTACGTTTGCGATTTCCAGCACACCCCTGTATATGAAAAGCACTCAGTCGATCGCCTGTCATTTGGAAACAGCACATAAGAGCAGTATTCATAAACCTTTTATTTAAATTTTAAATGTGTTTTAAGAAGATAATTTTTATTTTGGAAATTTTTTTTAAATTTTTTATGCCGAAAAACTTTGGAGTCGGAGTCGCGAGTTTTTGTGGGTACTACGACTCCAACTCCGGCACAAAAACATCAACTCCGACTCTTCAACTCCGATTCCGACTCCACAGCCCTGCTTTTAACCCTCTAATGCCCTTTATACACTTGCATACATTTTGAAGAAACGCATGGAAGATGTTGAAAATGTGAAACATTCATTCTTATAGGCTTTTTACACTGATCAACATCTAACATCAAAGATGTGGAAAATGTGAAACACGCATTTACATTGCTCACATCTAACTTCTACCATCAAACAAAAATCTCACCATTTTTGATAAAAAATGTTTTTATATTTAAAAAGGGTTTTTCTACAAAATTGCCATATTTAATAAGAAAACACAAAAATGAATTTGAATTTCAATTTGTTTAAAAAATATAAAAAATACTTAACAAAAAAACCTTGCAATAAAAGAGAAAACTTGACAAATCGTAACGCTGCTTTCAAAATCAATTTTTTTTTTTAGGGATGCCACAATAATAATTGAACTTATTGACACATTTCTAGTGATGACACTAAAATAATCGAAAGATGTATGAAATGGAATAAAATGAGATAGAACATCTTTAAAAGATGTTGGTCTTTACACACAGAAAAAAATCAAGTTAAAAACGTCGAAAACAAGGTTGATTTAAAATTTTTCGGTGGTGATTTTGCTTCATACGTGTTTCATGTTAATTCAACCTGATTTTATAATTGCTTGCGAACAACATTTTTTTCTTTTAAAATAACTATGATTCGTGTTAATTTCACATTGCAGTAAAGTTAGAGCAAAATGTCATTTATATTGAAATAACAATCCGAATCACGTTGAATGAAAGTTATTTCATGTTGAAACAACGTGAATTTCATGTAGAAACTAATTGGTGTGAAGAAGCTTCAGAGACAACATATACATTTATTTAAGAATAATTCAAAACACTTACCCCTGTAACACATGTTTCACTTATTTTGTAGTCTCCTTTGTTAACAGATCAATCAGCAGAATGGCCCGATATGGGTTTCGTCATCATTCCACTTTGAAAACTTGATGTACTATTTAACTAAATAATTTTAATTAAAAGAATACGGGAATTGTCTTCTTATTTAAGAATCAAAATAAAAAAAAATTAACATACTTAACTATGTATGCATGTTAATTTAACAACATAAACTTTTAATTTTAATATAAAACAGGTTTTTATGGATTCAATATCGAATCCATATTTATTTATATTTTAATATTTTTTTTTTTATTTTTTAACAGTGAATAATATTAAATAAGCGTGATTTAGGATTATTTTAATATTTTTAATTTAAAATTAATATGAAATAATGATACATTTAAATAATGGGCATACTTTTGCAGAAATTTAACATGATTCTCAATCAACATTTTTCCATGTTAATTTTACATTGGTATTTTTTTCGGTGTGTAGCTCTATGTATTTCTCATCGAAAGATGTAAACATCTTTGCAAAATTGTAGCAAATTGATGGTAGATGTTTATCATTGCAAAAGGCTATTACATGAATCATCTAACATCTGCTATCAATCAAAGATGTCACCATTTCCAAAAAAATTTTTTTTTAAATATTTTTTTTCTTTTTTTTTTTCAAAAGATTTTGTTATTCGTGCTTAATTCCCAGTTTTTATTATTGATAAAAACACTTGGAATTTTATTGTTGATTGTATATGTAATTTTTGCCATTTCTTCAATAAAAATATGAGGAAAAATCTAAGCGAAATGCTAAATGAATGTTTCAAAAATCGAACGTAAAAATTGACTAATGGTGTTATTTTCCATCTTGTTTAAAGGTGCATGCATAAAATATCTTGCCAACATTCTAATAATGCAATTTCTTATTTGACGAGATCAAAACCAAAATTGGATCGCCCTACTTTTAACAGCTGACAAAAAGTTTGTTCTTCAAAAAATAAAAAACATACGTTAATTCAAAATTTAAAAAAAAAATATACATAAGCCCAAAATTTGTTTATTGATTGGTATTAAATAAATAAATCAAAGAACAAAATGAGTGACGAAATTCCCATTGCATTTGTTTTTTTTTTCATAAAAAATGTAAACAAGAAAATACCTTTGCTAGATTGCCGATTTTTAAACTCAGCCAAAATAAATTTGAGCTACTAAACCGATACTTTAAAAATTATATAAGTTGGGTAAATGGCCACGAAAATGCCCGACACTGCCTAAAGGACCATTCGTCCTTTTTTTAAAGGGCAGTCCTTTTTATTTGATACGATGTCCTTTAAGGTTTTTAAAAAAAAAGGGCAATAGGTAGTTATATTTTAGTGAATTGTCCTATTGTTAGATTATGACTTTTTCTTTAAGCTCAAAAACTATAAGTGCTATTTTCCCAAAACCCCAAAATTTCAACATTAATACAGCAAAACACGCTGGTTAACATAAATGCCAGCGTTAGATCGAATTCTAATATTGTTCGTTCCATTGAAAGAATATTTTCTTTCTCAACAAAGGAGCCCGATAATATTGCAAAAATTATTTTGATGATCCATGTGCTGGATTTTAGTTACTTTTGGTACATAGCGAAACCTTTATGTTCCATAAATATATTTCTCGTCTAGAGTCACAACATATTTCAATATCTGAGGCTGTTCTTACGTTAAAGGACTTCAAATTAAAATGAATTGCATGCAAAGAAAATCTATTTATACCATTGGTTATTAAAACCATTTTGGCATACTAAGTTGGCAGGTAGTATTCTGTATTGACGATTTAAATCAATGGGCTGCAGTGTTTATAAAAAAAATTTAACATTTTGATTGGGTAAGAAGTAGAGAAAAGATACATCAAGATATCAAATTAATGGTAGTTCTACTTGCTTATATCATCTTATTACCTTTCCAATAACCTTGATACTATTTATAATTTTTTCCTGATTTCGAAGTGTATTTTTTTTTGTTTGAAAAATATGGTCATAGATACTTTTGCCTGTGTCAAGTAAACGAGTATTCCAATAATAAAACTAACTTCAGACTTGTGCTTTCTACCCTAAAGTAACTTTTATATGATTTTTTAGAGGGTTAAGCACTTATTCTCTTGTTATTTTTTTTTATTTTGATCTTATTGTTGTTATTTGCTTGTATGTTTTTGTATTTCCACAATAGTTCCCTTGTGTTATGTTTATTGCTCTGTTGTTGTTCTTGCTGTTTGCTGGGCTTAAGTCTTTTTATCCTTTTACGGGTTCTTATTGAGTTCTGATCGTATGCGGCAAACACACACATTCTATCCTTGTACAAGAATTAAAACGATATTGATGCTGCTGTTGCTGACTGACGAACAGATCGTAATAATGTTGCTTTATTTGTAGTAAGATGCTGTTATTTAAGAAAAAAACAAGTTGATAAAAAAGCCTTGTGTGCCAGTCGCATGCGTGGCGCATTTTATTTCGTATTTTCCACCTTTAATTTGGGGTGTACAATGCGGTGCAAATATTTCAATAATTTCTTGAGTTTTATGCTTGTTTTATTATTCCACTACATATGTGGCATTGATTGCTTCTTGAAGATTACAATTTATATGAAGTGTATTTAATATGTATGAATGTTTCTGTCTGTTTCTTAGCACTTTGTACTTTTTTTTTGTTTTTTTGGTAGAGAATCAGAAATTGTTTGTGAAAGAAATAAATTAGATAAAAGAGTTTTTTTGATCGCTTGTATTTATTTTAAATATAATAAAGACTTTTTGAAACAAATATTTGAAAACAATTTGTTCGATTGTTCGTGATAATTAAAACACTTTTTTGAAATAAATGATATAATTTCGTATAATAATGTAGTTCAGCGAAACATGTTTAACATCAAGAATAAAAGGTTTTCTCTTCTAATTTAATTGTTATTAGGAATTCTTCATTCTGCTGTAAAAATAAAAGGATTGATATTTACATTATTGCCTTTTAAGCAATATACATCACTTACAATGCTCATTTTCTAAAATTTACTTCAACTTTTCAATAATTTTGTGTGACTATTTTTTTTATTTAGTACGCTGTTATATGGACAAACTGGCAATCAAAAACAATAAAAATAAAAGCATATAGAACTGAATGAGAATCTTTTTTTAGTTGCTCCAGCAATTTTATCTTGTTTTGACTCAAACGTCCTTGCAGAAAAGTGCTTTAATGCACCATAAATATGAAATACCCAATAAAAAATTGAGCTTCAAACGTAACAGGTGTGCAAGAAAGAAATACGCAAGTTTCGCTTACCATCCCGCTTACTGAAGGCATGAAATTATATGGCGAGTTTACACTTTGAAGCAATATAATTTTGCCACAAAAAGCGCTTAATCAAATGCATGTTAAACTGGTGAGTTGAACTATCGGCCTACTATTTTGTTACAGTTCTTCTTTATTAATATCCCTTGCAATCCTGCTTCGTATGATTCCTTTCATGGCTGCTTAAATGCTTTATTGATCCGGGATTTGTAAAGTCACTAATTATACTAAGCAAAACTTTGGGCTCTATTAGTGTTTAGAGATGACCCCTACCAACAACGACGCCCTGCCTACCAACAACTTGTTATATTTTATTTTCTTTAACCTTCATATTCAAATTAATATGTAAACATTATTCAGTTAAATTGTTGTTACATGTGCACTCAGTACATCCCGTTATATTTAGTACAAAACTTCTTTTATAATTTGTGACTCTTTTTGTATATTGAAATACAATTAAAAGTCAGTCGATCAGTCAAAATTAAACAGTGAGCAACAAACAGTAAAAATACAAAAACTAAACATAAATTGTAAAATAAATAAACAAACCAATAACAAACACAAAAAAAAACAAACTGTAACTAAAACTAAATGAATTAAAATATTAAAATTAAATAAATAAAATGTTAAATTATTAAAACCTAAAAGTAAGCCGTGTTTTTATTTAAAACCCATTCTTAAACAATTAGTGTTGTCACAAGTTTTAAAACGAATTTAAAAGTCAATATTAAGATTAATCCCAATTCCATAAAAATTACTTTTTGTGATGACATCTGTTCATGTGAAAGGTGATGTCAATACCAAGGTTTTTATGTATCAACGGTCTTCAAATGTGTATTGGTTCATGAGTTATAGTAATTTTAGTGAACACTAAATATTTTGAGGAACTGAAATTCAATTCGATTTTAAATTCATTACGATTCCATTTTAGTCACACCAATATTTTTATTTAGCTACTTAGCTATCCCAGTTCCAATTTTCGGGGATCAATAAAGACGAATAACATAAAAACACATCACTAAAAATTTAAATATTTAAATACAATTTCGACACCTCCATTCTATAACATTCTAAGTCGAAAATGTGAGTTTTGAGTTACGAGCTCTCAAAGTTTTCATGCGATATCTCATAAACTATATAAGATACGCCACTTGTTCTTTCACTGTTTTTAGTAGAATTTGAGTAGAATTTTTATAGTATTTTCTGAATTTACAAATTTTAAGTGGATCATAGCTAAAAATGATATAAAATGTTTTAGCACGGTGAAAACATTGGCTATTGGTCGTCTAAGTGTACTTAGCATGTTTTTGATAGGTCTATTGTTTTTAAATTAATCACCTAAGTATACATATAATATTTTAGTTTGGACAGAAATTTTAGAAAAATATATTTTCCTACATAGACGAATTTTTAGTTAAAATGTTATACAAAAAAAATTTTATTCGTAAAAAAAAAAATTAAATATGTATAATAATTCAGTTCAAACAAAAAGTAGTTATACCATAAATTCAAGGTTACTTAAAATAATTATAGGAATAAAGATAACAGAAACAGTATTAATTCAATATAACATTAACATTCGTGAATTTTCTATATTTGTACAAACTTTTTATTTGTGCAGTGTTATTAAATTTGCTATAAAAATTTTGAAAAATTTGTGTTCTTGTATCTTTAGACAGCTTTCTTTTAACTTTCTTTGAACTCTTTCTTTGGTACAAACTGACCTTTTTTATTATAATGATCCTTTCCATGGTTTTTTAAATATTTTGCTATATTTTTCTTCCACTCGGATGGACGTCTATGTCTTTTGCAAAAGTTTTCGGGTGGTGTATCAAATTCCGGATTAAATTTTTTCTTTTTTAATTTAGGAGTTATTGGACAAAACTCTGGATTTGATTCTGCTTCCGACGAATTACTTGACGGATTATATTCGCTGCTACTGCCGGGAAATGGCTCTAAAAGTTGAAGCGATACTTAAAATAAATTATATAAAAAAGTGTCTATAAACATACCTATTGCAGATAAATTATTCGATATGTTATATTCGCAGTCACTCCCGGGATATGCTTCTAAAAAATCAATTACTTAACATAAAAAAATTTGAATATATTAATATAAATCAGAATTTTCACTATTTTCATTATCAAATTTAGACGATTTTTCGTTTGCTGGACTATTTTGCTTTTTATATCCTGTCAAAAAAATCCAATATAAATAAGCACAACATTTAACTTATGTCGTGAATTTCTTACCAACATTTTCCTCACGATTATATGACATTGAACTTATACTTTTTCTAATAAAAAACTTATTAATAATTTTAGATAATATGGAAATCTAATAAATAATACCTCTCACGTTATGTTGTGCTAAATTTATCATTTTTCTTGCACGCGAAATCATTTTATATCCGAAAATACAAAAATTAGGCGTCCGATTTGGTTGACTACTTTTTCCAAACTAAAACATCTTATGTACACTTACACGCACAAAATTCTTTTTTTAATTCAGGAAAAAACCTTTTAACTACACTTACAGACACTAAAAAAGCACACTGAACATACCAAATACACATAGAAAATACAACGTTAAGAAATGTCCCTTCCATAACATACTAAGTCAACTTAGTTTTCAAGTCAATTTAAAATTGTCCAAGCAAAAGTATTCTAAGTGTACTTACTACATTTTAGAATGGAAAATTTTTACGACTATGTGTGTAGTCTAAGTATATTTATGCCTATAACTTTGGATTGGATCGGCCCATCTTAACCAAATTTTGACAGTATTTAAATTAGAGAACGTTGGATCCAAAAATTCAAGAACATTAAAAACGTTCTAAGTACACTTAGAACGTTATAGAATGGAGGCGCCGATTTGTAAAAAGCTTTCTGATATATTATACTAACCCATATTTCAAACATTAAATCAATATTAACTGTATATATATTTAATTCTGAGTGCATTCTACGACAGACATTTCATGATCAGCTAATCAGCCTATTTCTTTAATACATTTGTATATTATTTCTAATATTTCGTGATTGTAAGTCCCATCTTCGGGAATCTATGAAATAAATTACATAAAAACACGTCACTAAAAACTTGAATATATAAATACAATATGCACAGCAATAACGGATATTTCAAACATTAAATCAAACATATAATACTGTAACGGACTTTTTCTTCAATGTCACTAGCTTTTG
This sequence comes from Pollenia labialis, assembly GCA_949318255.1. NCBI lineage: Eukaryota > Metazoa > Arthropoda > Insecta > Diptera > Polleniidae > Pollenia > Pollenia labialis. The sequence goes on from OX439141.1 coordinate 114,771,615, forward strand.
GCATGAATGCACTATGGCGAATAAGAAATCTGGTGAAACATTGGGAAGAACATTGAAAGACCTTCCAGATAATTAAGAGTTGTTGCCATTTGAATTCAAACGACTTGAGTTTCCTGTTCGGCTTGCGTTTGCGGTTACTATAAATAAGGCGCAAGGCGAATTATTAAGATTTATTGCATCAGAAGACATTGATTTAAATATGTACTCACTTCTTGTAATTGATCTAATCCGCCACCCATCCACAGATGCTAATTTTTAGAGTTTAGCAAACTAAATTTAAAAGTATAAATAGCTGTTTTCTGAAATTATGAAGAATTTTTTATTTCCCGGGATCCCGCAAGAAAAATCCCGGGAAAACGGGAAATAAAATAATTGAAATTCCCGGGAATTCCCGGGACGGGAAATACCGGTAAAAACCCCTATTCTTAACGGATTTGAAGCAAATTACATGTATTAGAAAGTTTACTAAAGTTCCTAAATGTTTCTTAAAGCAATATTGACATTTTGTTCAATGGTTTTTTATTCATAGTATTACAAATTCAGATTTTCAAATAGGAACTTATAATTTATTTTTTTCATTTTTGCTTACCTTTTTTTACATAAAAATTGAAGGAGGCAAAATTTTTATATTCTGTAAGTGCAGTATGGTAGGAAACTTTAAAATAAAGATTTTGGTGTAAATAACAGTAGCATTATGTTAAGAAAAACTGAGGTTTTAGTTGAAGTCATGAAAGACTAAAGTTGTTTATTTGTAAATTTGCTGCAATCTCATAAATACCTTACAGAGATTTTGGAGCTGGGTCTAATATTTTTAGGCGAAACAACTTTTTAAAAAAAACCAATCAAAGTTCGCCTTCCTGTAGCTAGTTTCTGTATTTCTCGCATCGTAAAATTTTTCACATGAAGTGTGAAACAAAAAATTCCATCGTTTCTCGATTTGCGAGAAAAAAGTGTTTCTGTATTTAAATGCGAAAACAGACAAAACAGATTCAGTTTTAACTGGAATATTTCCAGAATTAAATGTCAAATGAAATCGAAACGTCAACAAAAGAAATAAATATAATAAAAACAGGGCTGCCAGATTTGACGATTTATCTTTATTTCAACGATTTTTGCTCCGAAAACGTGCCGATTTACTGATTTTTTCTAAAAAGTGACGAAAGCATAAACAAAATCAACAATATTTTATAACTTTATTGTAGCTTTCTATAAAAATTCATATCGAATTTTTAAATTTCAAACACTTCATATTTTGTGGCATTGAAAATTTAAAAAGACAATATGAATTTCTGTAGAAAGCAACAACAAATGTACATACATATTTGATATTCTTAGCTTATATGGACACTTTTATGCCAAACCCATATTTCGGCAATTTCGATTTTAACGACCAGGTATTCTACTACGTATATTTCAGGTGAAAAAGAAAAAGTAAAGTTAATACTTATAAGAATAGGTAAATTATAGATTTATGGGTAATAATTGAAGGCGTGTTTTGCCCTCATATCTCGGCCATTTCTGAACCGATATTTTTAAATTTCACTTATATCCTATTTGGACACATACGATACAAATTTAAAACAACGTCGTCACTATGAATCCTTGGTTTTTCGCAAAAATAAAAACCCTAAATATTTATTTTACTGTTATCTAAGCGGAATTAATTTAAAAATTTTCAATTTCTTGGTATTTGTATATATCTATTTTAAATAAGTTTGTATGTTTATTTTATTAAGCTTGACTTCTTTTTGTTTTTATAAAAATATTTATTTTACGCCTTTGTGCGACTTCTTCAGGGAAAAAAACAGTTTTAAATTGTTATCGGATCAAAGAAAATAAATAATTTTATAAAAAATAGACCTCAAGCTTAATAAAATATATATAAATTAAAAAAAATTAAGTTCGAACAAAAGACAATTTATATGTACATACATATGTATGTATAAAATACCCATGAACTTTGACTACGTCTTTGTTTGATTTTGTTGTAATAAAAAATCGAACAAAATCTGTTTATAATTAATTTTAAATTGTCCGATTTTTTAAAACAAAAAGACGACCTTTTTTTTCTTAAAAAATTGACGATTTTCACGCAAATTTATCTGGCAGCCCTGAATAAAACCAAAACAAGGAAAGGCTTAAAAAAATTTAATTAACAAAATATAACAATGGTGTTTTATTTATTTTCATCATTTAAATTACGCATTCATAATTAAAATGTTTTTTATTTTTTATTTATATTACAAAAATAGTATATAAACATATTTTAAATTTAAAATATCTATATTTTGTTTTTCTCGCACCAATTTCAAATGCGACTTATTTTGACAGTTCTTGTAAGAAACTTTTCGCAAAATATTGTTACAGAAACACTTTTTCTCACATCCTTCCAATAATTGCTGGAAAATTATTAAAATTACAGATAATTCTCGCAACGGAAAGATACAGAAACACTTGTGTGAGAAAAACCATTTTTTGTTTCATTTTGCACTGTTTCTGTCCCGATTCACTGGTTTCATGCGGAAAATTTTACGATGCGAAAAATACAGAAACGGGCTACTGGACCATTGCACCGTGCTAGATGTATGTCCCGGGGTATTTACAGCATCAACATTTTTGCATTTCGAAACCAACTGACGGGTACATTTAAAATATTTTACAAGCATCAAAAATAAAATTAAAGTATTTATTTTTTTTTTTATATGATGAGTTGCGTGATCTCACTGAGTTCAATTTTTGTCTGGTCAAAATTTATTTTGAGCATTGGCTTAAGTGCTGTTAGGAAACTATTCCGCTTTAAACCATATTGTTCTTGATACAACAAATCCAGCAATATAGCAAAATAAATTTTTCTGTGGCGGAGGCTTCTTTAGAAAAAATGTCACGTTGATTATGGTATTTAAGTAATATGACGATTGGCCTATCTTTTTTTGATGCACAGATATCCCCACAAAAAAGAAGTCCGGAGGCCAACCAACATCAGCATTTCTTGAAATTACTTGTTGTGGAATAAGGTCTCGCAGTAATTCTATTGTAATCCTGGCTGTATGCGGTGTGACACAGTCTTGTTGATACCACATGTTAATAATCAAACAATCATGCAGTTGTGGCGTTAAAAATTTTTCAATCATATCACGACATCGCGGCAAAACAAAGTAGTTTTCTAAATAACGTTTGAAGTATTTACTTTGCAAGGGACTTACTTTAGTCCTGCTCCTAGATAAGCAACTTCAAACCTGTTTAAGCACATTAAACACTTTTATTAATACATTATACATTATAAAGGTCGAATTAAACATTAAAATTAAGTGTGACATTCGGAATATTAAGGAACAAAAACTTGAAAAAATTAAAAGAGAATTGATGATTATATTTAAATAATAGGAGTAAAATTTCAAAATCACCTTTAAAGCTAGAAACTTTTGTTCCACAAAATTAAAAAAAAAATACTTTTACCTTATTGGCACAGATATATCGTTATTACAGAACTACCTAAACAAGAGCGTTAAGAGTTGTTTTCAATATAACAACCCGACCTTTCAATCTGTAAACTAAAATTTTCCTGCTATGTGGTATTGAATTTGCGTTCTTGAGAACGCCGCTCTTAGTTAGGCAGTCCGGTATTTCTTTCTTATTTTTAACCTTGATTAATTTGTAATGTAAAAATTATTTTTCACAGGATTATATACCCTGTAAAAACTTTGCTTACTTTTCGAAAAAGAATAGCTTCTCTTACTCATTATTTAGTAGCTTTCTTCTTTAACTGCTTCTAAAAAAAATTATATAACTACTTTTTTCTGGATGTTTGTAGGTAAAACAATAATGACTTACTTTTGAATGCGTTTATTTTGGGGCATCCCTTGTAAAATTCATTGGTTCTTTCAGTAGAATTGTAAGTAGTGCTTTTAAGTTTTTCTGATTACTTAATACATTATTTTGTAGGCGAAGTTTTTACTGGGTAGTCATTACGATTCTTTTTAACATAAATCTATATGATTACACTGTGCTATTTGAAAAAACAATTAACCTAATTCGAGTATGCTGAATGCAGTGGTACTAGATGTTTTTTTTTAGGTTAGCTCTGATTTTTCGATACATACCGTTATTTCTAAAATGGAGGAGGTTGCATTATATATGTTCGCGTATCTTACAAACGCTTTAGCTTATTGAAAAAAACTAAAAAAACCGAAAAATTTTCTTTAAGAAAAGTAAAACTTTTTTTCTAATATGCGCAGTCGTTTTAGAAACATAATTATTTTTGGGAAAAAAATTATTTTTTTATCGAAATTTTTAATATAAAAAAAATTTATAAAACATCTCAAGAAAATGTAAGGAACAAAAAGCTAGGGCGCGGCTGGGGTCAAATTTAAGAATTCTATAGAATATCCATATTTGTACGGTTGCAGTTCTTAACTTAAGCCCGTACATCGCGTAGGATGCTCCTAGATGGGTCAAATGTACGACCAATCCCACTTTATTTTTCATCTCAATCATTAATTTTTAGCAAACTCACCCGCTGTCTCCATTCCTTAAGGGCGCTCCCATACAAAATGTTCAATGAAGACTATAAACATTTTGAAGAAAAAGTCCCATAAATGCCCAGGAGTCGCCCCTAGGGGAATAAAATGTATGACCGACCGAAACTAGTTTTTCGCTTTTCTCGAGACATTGCTACCCCTTATAACCACTTCTTAGGGGGGCTCCCATATAAATATTGCGTTTTATGAAATTCTTTTCGGCTTTTGTAAATAAAATCAAAAGTTGTAAACAGATTTTAATCATTTCTGGCTTGTTTTGTTTTCAAATTCGTTTTTTATATGTCTAAAAAGCAATTTTAAGCACAGCTGCATTTTCCAATTTTTTATGAATTTTTAAGAAACAAATATTTCGAATGTTGCTAAAACGACTGCGCATATAAGAAAAAAAGTTTTGCTTTTCTTAAAGAAAATTTTATTGCGGAATTTCGGTTTTTTTCAATTAGCTAAATCATTTTTGAGTTTCGCGAACATATGTTTTGCAACCTCCTCCATTTTCAAAATAACATGTGTCTAAAAAAAGTGTAAATTTCGAGCACAGTGGTATTAACCGTAATGCATAGATTCAAATCATACCAAAAACGTAAATGTTTTGCTTACCATATCCCTTACGGATGCCACACTTGGTGAATCAGCTTTTTACACTGAATTTTTTTTGTTGTTACAGTTATTCTTTAATATGCTCCCTTACGAACCTGCTTCGTTGTGAGTGAATGTCGTGGCTTGTTTTTTTTTAATTTGTTAAGAATTCGTTTATATACCTGGCAGCATCTCTGTATGTCTTATTGCGTAGCGCATAAATGTGCGCTTATTTTTTAAAATTTACTGTTAATGCTTCGCAAAACATGAAAATTTTTATTGGGATATAACAAAAAAGTAAATAGTAGGTTAAATGAAAAACAACTAAACTCCTAAATAATAGTGAATTTTAATATTTAATATTGATCATACGCCACCATGCAAACAATGAAATCTACTTTCTTGTTACTACACATTTTCCAATTGTAATTCAGTAGGCGTCAATTTTGTAATTCAGAAAGCAAACAAGGTTCATTAATTAATTTTTTTTTTGTTTTGTTAAAGCAAACAAAAATTTGCACTGAAGAACCAAATACATTGTATTTTTTAAATATCTTCATATGTGTGTAGATTTTCGAACGCAATTGCATTCATTGCCTGGTGTACTGTGTGCACAGCACGTGCGCATCCACCCCCAGTTGTGGTGGTCGTTGCATGATTTATAATATCATCCAAGTGGTTGTAGTTTTGTTCTTCTACGCCAGGACCTGTAACGTTTGGAACACGAATGCTGCTTTTGGCATAGGCTGCAATTTTGACCCAAATATTCTCTATGGGATTTAGTATCGGGGATAGGGCCCTCGCCGCAAAAGAGAGAGTGCCGTATTTTCAGTCATTTTGCTTGATTACATTTCAATTGACTAATCTGAATTAAAATTGACGCTTTCTGAATTACAGGGCGAAAAGGTGTAGTAAAATAAAACGAATTATTTCATTTAATGGAAGGCCCATTGAAAAGGTCTGTGCAAGAAGCCTGATGATTATTGTTTATGTTCTTTTTAGTTGTCAAAAGTTGTTTACATTTTGCTTACATGTGCATGTATACGTTTATGGTATGCCACACATACACGTTTTTTCCTTTTGCTTTGTATATGCGGTAGTAAATTTTTGACAACTAAAAAGAATCGTATTTTGTTTTTGTACAAGTAAGCAGACCTGATAGATGGGCCTTAATTTAATAAATGAGACTCTGGCTTAAGAGAAAATATATAATTTTCAGAAATTATAAAAAATAATTTTTCGTTTTAAAATTAAATCGAAAATGCTCACAATATTTAATTAAAATAAATTAAAGCTCTTTGCAATTTATAAGTACCTTGGGGTAATTTTCCCTTTTTTAGATTAATAAAATAAATAATAAGAAAAAAAAGTTTTGTATACAAATTGGGAAAAGAAGAAAGATACTAAATCTGAAAACGTTTATAATATCCATCTTTTTTTGTATATTTTTTTTTTGCCAACAATTTACACATTGCAATTTAAAACTTTTAAAATTATCCCCGTTCATTTAGTTTTTGTATTGTTTGTAAATACAATTTATGCATTCATCCTTTGGATTCGAAACGATCTATAACAAGAATAAGAACAAAACATTTTCTTGTCAATTCACGCGTACAAAAGCGCGTAATTGATTTTGACATTTTTGTATGTGGAATTCTTCAACACAACCTAAAATTGAAATGAATAAGAAGGCAACAACAAAACAAAAAGAGGGCAAAAATAAAAAAAAAAAAGTAAGTGAGTACTAAGCCAAGGAAGAAGTCCACAATATAGACAGGCGCACCTTTAAGCCAATTTTTCTGCTGCCTTTGATTTTTTTGCCAACTAAAACATTCGAGTATTGATTGATTTCCAAATCAGATTTAAACGTTATTTTAGCCAACTAAACCAAAAATACAGTCAAAAATATATTGAAAACAAAAAAAAAAAACAAAAGAATTGAATACAATTTCGTCTGAGTCGTACGATTTACGCTTAAGATAGTTTTTTTAATTTTTTTTATCAATACTGTTTTTGATTGCGTTTTTAAGTGATTTTAGTCATTTCTTTTTTTTCGTATATTGTGACAAAACTTCAATTTAAAGCGTTTTTCTCATACCTTCGAGACATATGAGTGGTGAAGTGTTGCCAAGAGTTGTGGTCTTAGATTTACGAAATGGAAATGGTTTGGGTACTTTTTGATCATACTATGATTACTGCAATCAAATTAAAACAGTTCACTTCATGATGATTTCATATCGTCGGCTTAATATGCAAACCAGCTTAATTCACTTTTTAAGCAAATTGAGATTTTGATGCCGTGTGGTAGAGAAAGAAACGCCTCGTTTTCATCTCAAGCTGAAAATAGAAAGGGTGTTAGCAGGTTTGCATATTAAGCCGATAATATTTACAAACCAAATTCATAGAATTTTACACCTATTACCATAATAATTTTATAGATTACTAAAAACTTTAAATTGTGAATATTTATTTTTTTCAATAAATGATATTTTTATATTTGAATATTGTGTTGAACGGTTAATGGGTTTTAATCCAAATTTTGATATCTTAATCTGGCTAAAGTTCATTAAATTTAATTTTTATTAAATTATTTTTTTGAAGGAAGGAATTTTACAACCTGAATTGTTAGTAATTTTTCATTCTTGACTGAGCTGGGAACCGAACCTAGGTTTTCACGGACAGGTTGCCCTTGCATACCGTTTAACACTTAACGCCATTGACTGGCAGTTAAAAGTCAAACATCAATCTTTAAACCAAATGAATGATTAGAATTCTTCTAGAAGTCCAATGTACATTTTTCTGTTTTTCGTCTTTCTTTTTCTTATTGACATTTTTCAGCACAACTTCAAGGACAAATGTAAACTGTTTATGGTTTATAATCCAAATTTTGGTATCTTAATCTGGCATTTTTATGAAGACAGAAATTTTACATTTTTAAAAGCTAAGGCACAAGCTCTATGCTTACATTTGTCCTTCAAGTTGTGCTGAAAAAGGTCAACAAGAAAAAGAAAAGAAGAGATTGAGTGGTAACAATCGAGTCATGTAACACGTATGTTCGTGAAAACCTGGGTTCGGTTCCCAGCTCAGTCAAGAATAAAAAAAGAATAAATTTTAATTAATTTCATGTTTAAAAATTCCTTTCTTCAAAAAAATAATTTAATAAAAATTAATTTTAATGAACTTTATCCTGATTAAGCTATCAAAATTTGGATTTTTAATTTTTTTTTACAAGTTTAAATTATTTTATTTTAAACGAAAAAGTCAATTAAGATTTTTTATTATTCAATTAATAATTTAATTAACCACTAAATTATATTTTTAATTTTCTTTCAACAAAAAATATTATTGATCTAATTTTCACATTAAATAAATTTAAATTTTTTTAAATAATTTTTTTAATTGATGAAAAAAATACTGATAGTTTTTTCTGTGTTATTATAACATTTGTCGTTTTATGTTCATCATCAGGGAAACCGGAAATATAATCCAAAAAAGTGTTAAATATGCACAAAAACAGGAAAATATACACTTAGAATTGATCAAAATATTTCTGCAAAAAAAATACAATAAAATGGATAACTTAATAGCAAAATGTTCAACAATTTCATAAGATTTGCATTAAAAACAAAAAAAGGCAAACATGATAGCAAGAAAAGCCCAAACAACACAGTATTTTCGGACGGTAAAAAGGCACAAAGTTATAATGATAGAAATGTGGTTATTCTTGAAATATGTAAATTCGACCTAAGTTCATTAATAAATTGATCAAAAACATTTTAATTCATTTCATGTTGTAAATTACTTTTTTCCTTAAAAACAATTAAATGAATATTAAGCCTAATATAAATATATATGAAAAACTTAAATTTTATGTTAATATTAAAATTTATAACAAAGTAGAGACTTTTCTACTTTGTATCAAATTTTATCAAACTATTTACAAAATTGCAACTTGTACTTTACATTGGCAGACAAACATCCAGACGAACAGCCATGGAATAATCTCTTTAAAAAGTATTTCTGTGTAGATCGGTATATAGTACTTTTCGCTTTTAGTCACATCCTTTAGTTGCAGCCAAATCGAGAACTATATCGCTAATGTGACTATAATAAGCCATGTTAACATACATGCCAGTATGAGGCATATTACCGAATTCGAATATAATCAAAATATGTGAATGTAGAAAATAAAAAATTCATATTTATTACACTTATAGTTTTGCAATGGATTGCATACTGAATAAAAAAATAGTTAAGATAATAATCAAATATTTCATCCTTAATAATAAAGTGGAGAGTTCATGGCAAAAATTAAACGATTTAATTTTTAGCTTTTTTTATAGGGTTTGGGGCTATGAAAAATAAAAAAGAAGTTAGTACATTTTGCTAATGTGACTATATCGCTAATAATTTGCTTTACTATTGCCTATGCTAGCCGCTGATAGGTGAAATACATATGTATATGGCAAATGTGCCTTTATCGATAAATGGACTACAACTTTAATACTTTATATTAAATTTACTTTTAGAGACAGAAAATTAATATTAAATGAACTATATCGCTAATGTGACTAAAATCGGTAGTGAATGCAAATGAAAAGAATTATACTAATCGATGGTTCAAAATTTCTATTTGTTACACACATTAGAATAAACGTATTAACTTGCTTAATTTTTAGCTAAAAAAAGGATGCAAAGACTAAAAAATGCAAAAATAAGAACTAACAAATTGATGCCAAAATTCATAAAAAGCTTTAAAACGGATAAATATATTAGCGGTTTTTCCCCTTTACATTAAGTAAAGCAGAGTTTACTTAATAAAATTTTATGCTACAAAACGTGATTGTCTTTTTTGTTAGTATTGTTAATTAATGAAGTAGCTGAGTGAGGGAAAGAGACAGATATAGTTTCTTCAACTGTTTTGTTCTGGGTTATTTATCAAACGTGTTTACTACAGCTTTTTGTCGGATTTTTCAACTACAGCGTAGTAAATTTTAGTCTTATACATTTTATTGTTGCAGTGTTGTAAATCTTAGTACTTTAACTAAATTAATAAAATTCACAAGGTCTACAAGGGGCTTTACTATCAAGGGTGAAAACTACTATTGTTTCTGTCTTCTTTGGTCGAACAAGGAAGAACATATAATTGCATATTTGCGGTTTCCCTGCTGATCATAATTCTTTGTACACAAATCAACACAAATAATTTTAGGACAACCAAATAATACCTGAGTTTGTTCTCTAAAATAAAATATACACCCAGAGAAAAAAAAATGTTCAATATTGTCACCCCCATTTTTACCGAAAAATTTTAAACAAATTATGGTTACTGAGACTATATTATTGTCATCGGCAGCCATATTATGGTCAAATTTAACCTCCATCAAGAAGTCACAACCATATTATGGTTGCCTCGGAACATGTAATGGTTAATAAAAACAAAACATGATTGTTTTTCAACAAATAGCATGTCGATCTTGGAAAAGAGACAAATACTATTGGTAAATTAACACTAAATAGTTATAAGAAGAAGTCATATTTCATCATAACATGTTAAGAGCCACCCATTGTATTTGTATGACTTGCTGATGGAGCAGTGATTTAACCGTAATATGGATGCCGGTAACAATAATATGGTTTAATTTACCATTATATGCCTAACATTGTTCGCTAAAAATAGTTTTGTTATAGGTGAACATATTTAAAATAACCTTTTTTGCATAACTATAGTTTGATTTTAAATATGTTTAGATATGATGCCGCCAAAATATGTATGAATATAATTGTACACAACTTTTATATGATTTTAATCATATAATAGTGCTGACAATAGCAAGGACTAAAATTACTTTAATATTTTATTATCTAAAACCATATAGTTAATCATTACGAAACACATTTTTCTCTGGGTGTACCGCAACTTTTCTAAAAGTACCTTAAATAATCTTTTTATTAATTTGTTAAACATATTAAAAGATTTATGAAACTTGCGTATTGCTTTAGTTTCACAAAGTGTATATTAAATATTTGTTACATGCCGTACCAAACAGATTTTTTGTATGTTGATCTACTTGAACTTTAAACCTTTCAAATACGCAACCGGTACCTGTACAGCACTCCATTCCAATTTTTTACAAACATTTGGCAATCATATTAATCTTATTTTTTTTTTCTTTTTTCCATTTTTTTAAATATTTGTTTGAATGCATGAAAACAAGTAACATTCCATTGACCATTTTGCTAAGACAGACAGTAAGCCGCATGCTGCATATAGTAAATGCGTTTGTATGAATCCCCCTTAACTACACTCACAATATTATTACAGTAACGGACTGTAGTTTATTTAAGAAATATTCCGTTCAGTCATTTTTAAATAAATAAACATTTAAAATTCCAAGCAAATTTCTTTTTAACTGATTCTAACAGTTATTCAAAAAACTAAGTGCATATTAATACGGATTTTCAGTTGCAGTTAATATTGTCCATTGATTGAGTTAAATTCTTCTTTATGTTAAAATAAATAAAAATGTAATTTAAAGCAACGAAAAGTTCATTTAATTTTTACTGTCAAAAATTCAACCGCGAATTCCGTAAAAACAAATCAATATTCAGTTATCTTATATAAATTAACTGTCAAAAAATTAACTACATATTCCGTAAAAACAAATAAATATGCAGTTATTTTTTAAAATTTTACTGTCAAAAATTCAACACCATATTCAGTAAAAACAATTAAATATTCAGTTATTTTATGTAATTTTACTACCAAAAATTAATTTTTCCTTATCTATAAAAAATGAATTGATTGTTTTGTGTAAGCGATTCCCATTTTCTATTTGTTTAAATAATTTAGTTAAATACATCAAATTTTAAAAGTAAAATAATTGCGAAGCCATATCGGTCATGCTGCTGGTGTCTTATAATTGAGAGTTCTTCTGTAAACAACGTGGTCAGTACAACAAAAATAAAACAAACGTGTGTAACTGTGTAAGTAAATAAAAATATTCTACCTCTCTCGCTTATAAGAAAAACAAGCGGACAGGTGTCTGTCTGGTATTTTTTAGAAATTCGGCTCTTTTGTGGAGTAAACGAAAATTTAATAAAATAACTGAATATTTAATTGTTTTTACTGAATATGGGGTCAATTTGACAGTAAAAAATTAACAGTAAAATTTTAATAAGTAACTGAATATTTATTTGATTTTACGGAATATGGTGTTGAATTTTTGACAGTAAAAATTAAATGAACTTTTTGTTAAAAATAAATGAAAAATAGGTAGACCGGTTTTTAATTGAACTTTCATTTATTTTATATTACAATTTCAGTTAATTTTACGTACAGAATATTGTGAGTGTAGTAAAATGCCGGTCGTTGATGATGGTGATGATGCATGTTTAAATGGTTGAATGATGTTTTGTATGTGATACTGTGTATATTATGAGTATGATGCTGTTAATGTTGTTGTTATTTTTACAATTTTTTTTCATTGTTGTTGTACAATCTCAATTGAGGTTTAATTTAGAATGCAGCCGATTTGGCTGCTGTTACTACTGTTGTCATCGTACACAGCTGGAATATTGATAAGGTGGCCAAAATTGAAAAAGAGAAAAAAATTTACTACAGCTCAACAAACCAAATCAACAGCTACAACAAATAAAAATAAAAGATGAAAATACAATATAACAAATCGAATAGTCTGTCTGTCAATACAGCAGCCAGGGAGGCAGACAGACACAAAAGCTAGGTAGCTGGTCAACTAGCTCCCCAACCATCCATCCATCCAACCAGCCAACCAACAAACGAACATGCATGTCAATCCATCCAACCAACCAATTCAACTAAAATCGTTCTCTATACAAATCACATTGAATGAATACATGTACTTTCTACATATTATTTTACTTGTACTGAAATCAAGCAATATTTTTTGAAGGAGGTCTATTGAAAAGATATTTTATAGATTTGTTTATAACTATCAAAATTGGATGTAGACTTCTTATAAAAAATCGATTTGAAAAATCTTTGCTTTTAGACGTTTTCTATGACTAAGGCTTCTTTTTCAATAGAACTGCATACAGCTTTAAGTACTGATTCAGATTGAATTAACGTCTAAATAGCAAAATAGTTACAAGAGAAACAATATCGTAATCGGTAAATTATCCTGGGATCGTATTTCACCCTAGAGAACGTACGTTGCGACGAATGATCGTCGATTCGACGATGTATTTTTAAACTGTCTTGAACCCAAATATACTTTTTCAATAAATTTTATTAAGTGATGGTTCACACTCTTCAAATCTAAGCTGTCAAGTCTTGAGTTTTTAGATGAGGAAGGAAACGAAATGGCCTTCCCCTTTCCCATCGAACGGCTCAAGACTTGACGGCTAAGAATTGCAGAGTGTGAACAAGCACTAATCATTGCGGCAATTTATAAGTCTAAATTTGTTTAATTTGTATTCATATAGATAAACGATCTATTTAATTTTATGTTGCACATATTTTTATGATCATAAAATATGGAACTAAAAATTATTGTAAGCAAAACTGAAAAAAAAATAAACAGGTTTAAATATGGTTACCTCCAACAAAACTATTTTTAAAGAAAATTCTAAACATATTATGTTTAATTTAACCATACTATTGTCACCGACAACCATGTTATGGTTAAATTAGGCCTCAAACAAGAACACAACCATATTATGGTTGCCTTCGATCAAGTTATGGTTAATATAACTAAAATATGTTTAACATTTATGATAGCATGGTTGGTTTTCAACCAAAGTATGTTGCTCTTGAAAAAGAGGAAAATACTATTGTTAATTTAAAAACAAATTATTGTAATTTTTAACCATAAAATGTTTTGACGGTGACAATAGTATAGTCAAACGATGGGCTACAGAATTTACTGGTCCTATAATAACCAAACGTTAGTAAGGCCTATCCTGGAATATTTGGGATCCCTACACTGATTATCACAAGAAGCGCATTGAATCTGTTCAAAAACAATTTCTCTTATTTTGTCTGGGAAATACAACATGGAATGCAAATGTAAATCTTTTTCCATATTCAGCAAGACTTAATTTGCCGACTTTAGAAAGTAGACGCATCATGCTTAACGTTGTATTTTTAGTAAATTTATTAAATGGTTCAATTTTCTCAGAGTTCTTGCTGAAAACAATAAACTTCAATACACCTCTTAAATTTACTCGGAACTTCGCACCACTTCACCTACAGTGTTTTCAAACTAACTATGCAAACGCTGGCCCCTTAAGGAGATTATGCAAAACTTTTAATGATTTCTATATTTTTATTGATTACCCTGTAAATGTTAATATTTTTAAACGTAACATCATTTTGTTCTTGAATGTAAACCATTAGTAAAGTATCCTTATAAAATTTAGATAATTTTATTGGTCTGTAAGGATTTTAGTCCAACGACCGTGACTAAATAAATAATTAATAAAATGTTTAAAATTTTTTTAAAAATAGTTTTGTTGGAGGTGACCATACTTAAACATGTTTTTTCTCTGCGTATAATAATACAAAAAAATTATACAAAGTATAATAGTGCTAACTAGCCTTTAGCAGTCTTATTTGTTAAATAACTTTAGTTTTTCTAAAATCTTTGGATGAAGTTTCCTGATGATCTGGCATAAGCAACCAGTGAAATGCGCATAGGAATAGCTTATCCCATCAACAATAAATTTCAGTGGGTTTATCAAGAATAAAAATTGGAAATTAAGCACGAGAAACCACACGATTGAAAATTTTGTATTTCCAAAAATTATTTTGATTCTTTTATAATTTAAATATGTATGTTTCATTCAAAAATATGAAAAATCGGTAAAGGGCATTAATCTTATTTGCTGTTTTCAGAAGCCAGATAAAAGGAAAATATACATAGCAAAATAAGCCCATTATATATTGCTTAAATATAAATTACTAAGCCTCGCGTGTTTTCTTCCATTTTCCTTCTTATTTTTGTAGCATTTTAAATTTTGGAAATAAATTTTTCAAACAATACTAATTTACTCTACTTTTTATTTTGTGGAGTCAGGCCTTTTAGCTTCTGCCACATCCATATATAGATATAGATTGTAGCAATGTTTGTTGTATCTATCCGCTGTTTCACAAGCAAAATGACAAAAAGTTTTTATTTCCATACCATCACAAAAAAAATATTTTACAGTTTGAGTTAAAATTGAGTTTTGGAGAAAACCGATATTTAAGTTAACAAGTTTTCTTTTTTTCTTAACAAATGTGTGTTTTAAAGCTTACTTATGACAAAAGGAATAAAGTTAGAAAACTGCAGTTTCCTTCATTCGGGTATTATGCATTTGTACTGATGTATGTGACACCTAAAAATATGGGTCCTGTAACCACCTTAAAGTATACCGATCGACTCAGAATCAATTTCAGAGTCGATCCAACGATGTCCGTCCGGCTGGCTGGATGTCCATGTAACATTGTGCGCAAAGTACAGGTCGCAATTTGGGAGATAAAATTTTGCTTTTAGGTTCTTATTGGCACAAGGACCAAGCCTATTGAAAATGGGCCGAATCATAGGACCACAAGGGGAGATAGGGGTAATTTCTGCCTCACACAAGCTATCAAACCGATTTTAATGAAATTAAAAACATAGATAGATACATATTTATGTATAATGACACATAAGCATGATTCTTCGTGGGTCCCGAAAAAGGTGCACTCTCGTAAATGTGTTTTAAAATACTGTGGTGTACGGTATCATATAGTCGGGCTTGACCGACTGTTCTTTCTTACTTGTTTTTACTATCGTTAATATTGTACCTTAAAACATAAAATTCAACCTGCAATGTCCTGAGTGGATACGAATCTATGAGGGAACTTTTTTGTTCTTTAACTGGTACTTTTTGAATTTTCGTAAGTATTGGAACTAGAAACATAAAACTCAAGATGCCTAAGTGGATAAGAATCTATAAGAGGAAAGTTTTTGAAACTTTGTTGTATATTAACTGGTACTTTTTGAATTTCCGTTAGTATTAGACATAGAAACATAAAATTAAACATGCAATGTCATGAGTGAATGAAAATCTTAAGAGGGCTTTTTGGTACTTTTTTGTCATATGAATATGTTCATGAGTATAACCCCCTACTTTGTAATGTAGTTGAATTTAAACAAGTTAAAATCAAGAAAAATAAGCTTTGGCATACAGATATGTGCACGAAGAAAAATGAGACGCTAACGAAGTAGCGGGTTAAATTCTAGTATAGGATAATTGCTAGATAAATTAATTTTTCAGTTCAATTCAACTATATTGTTATTTTAAGAATACTCCCTCAAAATCTAAAATTATATGAGATTAAAATTTCTTTTAGGAAATTATTAGAAATAACATTTTCAACTGAGCCACTTTTTGTGCGAATTTTAACTAATAAAAAGGTTTGGAAAGCACATAACCTAAGCTCTCAAGATATGTACATACATATAAATATTTTCTCGTTAACCAAACTTTAAAGGAAACCTGATTAAAAATTAAAAGTTATCTTATAGATGGGATTAAAAGATTTTCATCTAAATAAAATTATTGATATTTTTCTTACTTAAATTGCAAAATCTTTTCAATTACCCCACTTGGAAATGACAAATCTTTTTGTTCTGTATATACATTTCCAACATTACCAGAGCAAATGGTGTGCAAAACAAATGACAATAAAAACAACAACATTCGCAGTTCCAACAGCAACAAGAACAAGTTGTTATTTGGTGCGAATGCATTTGTTACCATTTCATGTACGAGTACGTATTTGCGAGTCTGAAATCTCGTCCTTTCCATTTTGCCAATGTGATGGCGATTTAAGTTGTTTGTGGTGGAGTTGCTGTTGAGGGTATATTCGTGTTCTTGTTATTGTAGTTTGTGTTGTCATTGTAAATTCTTGATTAAATTGCTCTTATTGCTACTGCTACTTTTGCTTGTAGTACGTACTACATACTGAAGGTGATTCTTAATGACATCGTTCAATTGACATTCTTATTGTGCACACATACAAACACACACTTAAAGATTCAAATAAATGCATTTTGGTCTGCCAATAGGCTGGCAACAGCAACAATTATTTAATCTTTTTTTTTTTTTGTTTCCACAGATTTTGATTGCTGCTGCATTCGTGTTAATTTCATCGATTTGTATTTCTGTTTTTTTTTTGTTCTCAGTACAAAACTACTTAAATTCAGTGTAAATTACTTGCTTACTTAAGTCCGTTTTGTTAGTTTGGCTGTTGCATTTTGATATTTTTTTTTTTTTTTGTTGATTTTCGTTTGTTACTTTTGGTTGAATTTTGGTGTTGTTTTAACAAGTATTTAATTAGAATCTCATTTATGGTCATTTCAATAGTTGGGTGATTATCATGAAATTTTATCAATAAATGATTTGTTGCTTGCCAAAATTGTCTACGAAACAAAAGTTTCTTGTCAAAACAACTTAGCATTTTTGGTTGGAATCAATAGTTTGGTTCACAGTTGGTTGTTGAGTTTTAGTTTTTTACATGTTTTATTGGATTTTTATTAATTTGTTAAACATATTGAGTTGACAGTTTGTAAAAAATCAACTTAAAATTATGTTTAATTTGATTTTGACTTATTTGCAAACTTCAAAAAATGTAAATGTTATTTATAATCGATTTGGATATACAATTACTTTGTTAATCTTATTTCGGAACAGATGTTTTATTATAAATGTCTCAAAAGATAAAACCATAATTAGATTACAACGAATAAAAAAGGGTTGGCAAATTTAGCAAAACTCGTCGAAATAAGAAGAAAAAATAGTCCTAAACAAGAATTTATATACCTGTACATTTTATGTTTATGTATTTAGTAAATAAGACAATCTTAACAATTTCCTAAAGTTTTTGAAATATTCAAAAAGCTTACATTCTGCTGGTGTCTAAGATTTTTAAATTTTTCTGTACATACAAAATACTTAATTGCTATCCAAAGAATAGCTAAGATAAAATGTAACAAGAAGATACAAGATCAAGTAGTGTATTAAGTCATTCCAGGTAAATCAAAAATGCAGTTATCTTAAATGCATTTACCTTAATGTGCCGGTACATAATTGTGGTTACCTGCACAAAAGTGCAGCTAAAGTAAAGTGTTTGATTTAAAAGTAGAATAAAAAAGTTTTTTTTTAATACATAAATTTATATTTTATTAAAATTTTATTTCAACCCAGGAACTTACTGGGAATCTCACAAAGAGTCTTTTAGATCGTCGACGAGCTCATTTTTTAATTGTAGCCGATTCCTAGCACGGGAGAAACTGTTAAACGTGCTGATTCGTATGAGAGATTCACCCATAACGCAGCGAAAAACGCTTATATTAATCGTAAAGGGAATCGTTTATGATGTATGTTGAGATTATCTAACGAGTCTTTCAAAAAGCATGCTAAGAGTCGTATGTGACTCATGTAGGTATTATTTTACAACTCGTGAAATACTCAGCCGTATGACTAAGCTACCGAAATAAAGGCATCAGGCGTATTTTTCATGCCAAAACAGTGATGTTAACCGTACGGAAATTACTCTTTTTTAGGGTAATTTTGGGCCGCAAAAGGTAGCAATACGGTAATTTAAAGAAATTTGGATTTTTAGTATAAATATACGTACTTACATATGTAGGGTTTAAAGTTTTAACTTTTGAGAGGTGATTTTCAATTTTAAAATGCATAGATAAATATTATAACAAAAAAATTAACACCATAATGAAATTTCTCTTGAGTATTATTAATTTAATATTTACCTTTTGTTTGTTTAAAAATCAGCCATTCTTAAACATATGAAATGGCCGCAATGTTATAAATTTAACTATTATCTTCGGATTATTTTAAATACGGATCAAGTTCAAAATTATTTTACTACTTTATCCATAAAAATTACAATTTGGGAATTCACAAGGTGTGCTATCAAGTCATAACGTCATAATGTCCTAAATAATATTTTGCAATTGTTTAAAACAAATATTGTTGTGTTTTAACCAAAATAAAAATTGTAATGCTGTGTTCATTATTCGTCATAACCGCACAGTAGAAATCTAAATTATAAGCGGTAGCCCACAGCAGTCATACATACATATTTCTTGTAAATATTTTAAGCCTTTACAACTTTTAAGTTAAACATTTACATTCAGATTTTTCTTAAAATTAATGGTTTATAAATATTGCTCTTATGTTCTGTTAACAAACGAAACAATCAATTGCCTGTCATTTAGAAACAGAACATTAAAGTTTTGATTAAAAATCTTTACGTAGGGTAATTTCTTCTCAAAAACGGTAATTTTTAGAGGGCCGTAAGGTAATGGAAAATAAAAGTTAACATTACTGTGCCAAAACTTCTAATTTTCATACAATTTCTACAAAACAAACATTAAGGTTGCGAAATCAACACCATCCTGTCGGAAAATCCTTTTTTTGCAGATCCTTAGGCCGGTTTGTTTTATTAAAATTGTATTGGCAATAGTATTTTCATACTTCAAAAACTGTCTTATTTAGGTAGCTCAGTAATTGTTATACGACTCTTACAGAGAGTCCCAAAAGGTTTATTTAAAGATTTAAAGACGAGCGTGTCAAAAAATAAATAAATTAAAAAATGATTTAGAGGTTTTTGTTACTCGTCAGATAATCACCAGAAGATTCTTTTAGAAGTTGTATATTAAACATAATCGCCTAACAAACAGCCTATGCTAGCTGGGAAATAACAGATCATTTTATACATGTATGTATGTTTATTTAACAAAAACAATTAGAATTCACAAAGAACATAAAACATAAAAAAAGAAAATAATTGCGATTTAAATTTTTATAAACAGCTTAAATTGGATATTTATGTGAAAAAGTGGCCACCATTTATTTTTATGTGTGCAGCTAACTTTGATGTTTTGTATGAAAATATTTTAAAGCTGCCCAAAAATATGAAAAATGTGCAGGTATACAAAATGCACGTAAACAAGGATTTTGAAGAATAATTCCAGAAAATATTTAGTTTGGGCAGTTAAGTCAAAGTGCAGCTAACTTTAATTAATAATTTAATAATAATTTTAATAATTTTAAAATGCCAAATATTTTGTGCATTTATCTAAAACGTGCAGGTATAGAAAGTGCACTTAAAAAAGGAATTTGTATGGAATTGGAAAGAATTATTCCAAAAATTATTTTTTTATTATTATTATTATGTGCAGTTAAGTCAAAAATGCACGTAAACAAAAGGCAGTTAAGTCAAACCTACGTATTACAAAAAAAAAAAAGAATAAATTCGAAAAATAAAAAATGTTGAATATAATAAAGTAACTTATGAAAAGAAATTATTTCCAGTTTCTAGTTCTTAAATAATATTTAAACTAACTAAATACAAGGCTGAGTCAAAAAAATATTTTTTTCTCTTATCGACTTCTAATAGCGTAAATATGTTGTATTTTTGTCTGAATTAGATCCCTGTAAAAAATTATTAATTTATTTTAAGTGTAAGAGCCCGCGCTTTGACTTTCAATTTTGTTAAATTTTTAATATAGCAACAATAGCATTGCAGTGCAGAAAAGCATATTACTGTATTTAAACGACTTTTAGGTTCGTGAAAATAGTGTCAGAAGCATTCATGACTCTTTGCGTTAAAAAAGTCAAGCGATTGTTTAATATAGACGAAACTTGAATAAAGACGAGAGATGCCCGGATTTGACAGTAAACAAGATTTTGTGACCAAAAAGGATTTTATTGTTTTATGCTGTATAAGAACCAAATTTTTATTTTTTTTAAGTTTAATTCAAAATATTTTTAGTTTTAATCTATATACATATATAAAAGAAAGTCGTGTTAGTTACACCACTTATAACTCAAGAACGGCAGAACATATTTAGCTGAAAATTGGTAGGGAGGTAGCTTAGAGCCAGGAGACGGACATAGGATACTTTTGCCCCGCCCACTTTTACGCCCACTTTTTTTGATTTACCTAAAATCAGAAAACGGCTCCATCGAGTTGACTAATTTTTCTTTCAAATCTTCGTATTAATCAACTTTAAGTTTTCATCGAAAGAAAAATTTACCACGCCTACTTTTACGCCCACTTTTTCTATTAAGCGCATAACTGGAGAACGACTTGACCGATTTGGACGATTTTTTCATCAAAATGATCGCCATGGTTTAACTTAGGTTTTTACGGAAAGAAAATTTTGCCCCGCCCACTTTTTTCGATTTACCTAAAATCAGAAAACGGCTCCATCGAGTTGAATAATTTTTCTTTCAAATCTTCGTATTAATGAACTTTAAGTTTTCATCGAAAGAAAAATTTACCACGCCTACTTTTACGCCCACTTTTTCTATTAAGCGCATAACTGGAGAACGATTTGACCGATTTGGACGATTTTTTCTTCAAAATGATCGCCATGGTTTAACTTAGGTTTTTACGGAAAGAAAAATTTGCCCCGCCCACTTTTTTCGATTTACCTAAAATCAGAAAACGGCTCTATCGAGTTGACTAATTTTTCCTTCAAATCTTCGTATTAATCAACTTTAACTTTCATCGAAAGAAAAAATTACCACGCCTACTTTTACGCCCACTTTTTCTATTAAGCGCATAACTGGAGAACGACTTGACCGATTTGGACGATTTTTTCTTCAAAATGATCGCCATGGTTTAACTTAGGTTTTTACGGAAAGAAAATTTTGCCCCGCCCACTTTTTTCGATTTACCTAAAATCAGAAAACGGCTCCATCGAGTTGACTAATTTTTCTTTCAAATCTTCGTATTAATCAACTTTAAGTTTTCATCGAAAGAAAAATTTACCACGCCTACTTTTACGCCAACTTTTTCTATTAAGCGCATAACTGGAGAACGACTTGACCGATTTGGACGATTTTTTCTTCAAAATTATCGCCATGGTTTAACTTAGGTTTTTACGGAAAGAAAATTTTGCCCCGCCCACTTTTTTCGATTTACCTAAAATCAGAAAACGGCTCCATCGAGTTGACTAATTTTTCTTTCAAATCTTCGTATTAATCAACTTTAAGTTTTCATCGAAAGAAAAATTTACCACGCCTACTTTTACGCCCACTTTTTCTATTAAGGGCATAACTGGAGAACGACTTGACCGATTTGGACGATTTTTTCTTCAAAATGATCGCCATGGTTTAACTAAGGTTTTTACGGAAAGAAAATTTTGCCCCGCCCGCTTTTTCCGACCAAATAAAAAAAAAACAAAAAACATTGTCTATGCGCTGGCCTTAAGATGAAGTAATAAATAAATATAATTTCCAATTTGCCTTAAATACATGCGTTTCTTTTTTGATTGAGCCCATATCTACACCATATGTAAGTTATTTTGTAAAAAAAACTTAATGATAGGTATTCCATGGATTTTTATTTTAAAGGCCGTAAATTTCGTTAAATGTTTAATTTAAATCGTGTGGTAATACAACACTACTGTTTGCTTAGGGTCAGCAACGTGGACCGGGTCAGCTAGTTAATAATAATTGTTAGTAAATAAAATATTAAAATTTAAAAAATGGACTTTTTTCAAATATTCTTAATTCTTAGGAGCTCATGCGCGGGCCCAAGATGACACTTTTTTGAACTTTTTTTGCAATTTTTATTTGTTTTTACAAAAAAATATTGCTATTAGAATATGATTCGAGAACTTTTATTTTTTCTCATACATTAGTGACCCACCCTACTAAATACTTAATAAACATCAGGGAACATTTGACTTTTATCGAAAAAATTCTTTGAAAAGTAAAATTCAAATAAATAATATCGTGGCTAATGTTCACATTAACCAAATATTTCGAGAAATTGTTGACAACTGTGAACGCAAATATAAATAAGCAAATACAAACGGATGAATATGTAAACCAGATAATTTTTCTTACGGTTATCTATCATATAAATAAAATCCAATATCGGCTGTGCCTAATCTAATGTTACCTTCACCATTGAATTTAAAATTGTACCAAAACCTTATATTCGAAAGCATTCGCATGGGGGCCAGGTGAAATAATGCACCGATTTGGATCATTTAAAATTTTTATATGTGGTGTTTTTTTAGAGTTACACAAGTTTAAAACAAAGAAAAATATGTTGAATATTACACAGAAAAAAATAACAAGAGTTATTAAGTAATTAATGAAAATTTTTAAAGTCTTCCAAATATGTATATTTAACAATTTTCTTTATTGACATGTTTGTAAATTGTCATATTAACAATTTGTTTCAGTTAATAAATAAATACATTTTTTTTAAATATTTTGGGTTTTAATACCTAAAACGCTAAAATATAGGCAGATTATTGAAAAACTGAATCGATCAAAGGGGTAAGTAAAGTTGTGGTTAAAAAAATTAAGACGTTTTAATGGGACTTTTGTTAATTTTAGTTTTCAAATACAAGTCTATAATTGTGGCAAGATTCCGTTTTAATAAGATGAACATTATTGCGCATCCAGTTCTACGTCTGAATAAGTATGCTGAAATAAATATTAATGGTGTTTGTGATGTAGTTTTTCATTTATATTACAAAAAAAATTAATTAAAAAAATAATTTAGATGCATTTCATTCTTTCAAAAGGCAATAAACTAGTTCTCAACAAAATATTTTATTAATAAGACAAATTCGTAATTAAAATTTAAATATAATTGTTAACAAAAACTTTATTCAATATTACAACTTCGTTGTTAAAAATATTTGTTGAATATCAACAATTTGAATTAACAAAAGTATTTTTTATATTTACAAATTTGGTTGTTGGTGTCTTTTCAATTAAAAAATTAATTGTATTAACGAATTTGGTATTCAATACGACAATTGATTTGTCGTAATTTTTTCTGTGTAATGAAGCTGGCTTTATTGGATAGAAAATTTTATGAAATTTATGATTTCGGCCATGTGGCCGCCACGACAAGGATTGCCAGACGTTCTAATTTTTTTTTGATTTATTTTAGTGCTTAGACGTCTTTTTTAAGCCTAACCAAAAAACACGTTATTATTTTTTAAATTTTAGTTTTCTTAACAGTTTTCCTTAAGCCAAGCTGTGTAAAAAGCAAATAAATTAATTCATCCTTTTATTTTAGTGAACTTGTTTGAAAATCTGTCAAACCTGCGATTCCTATACTCAACACTCAAAAATGCTGATTCAAAACAGAAGCCCGTCACTTACATATAATTAAGGCGCTGAAAAGCAAGTTGTGCCGAAATAAAATTTCTTAGTAATTTCGTTTAAAGTTATTTTGTTAATAATAAAATGTTAACTTAATATAAAGTTTAGGTCGATATGGTACACTTTGGGGTCATTATACAGTTCTGAATTGTTGTTCGATAATATATATTAGTTGTAATTGTTGATTGCTGCATCTAACTTAATTTTGTTAGTTTTGAGAGTCAGTCTCCCTGTTAATGAATGCTTTCGTAGCTGCAGAGAACCACGTACTGAGGAGACAGTATTTCATCACCTATGTGATTGTCCAGTGATAAATTTTACACATGAATTACCTTTTACAAGGTCTCTCTATGATATCGCGGGTGAAATTCGAAGTCACAATCGACTCTACTTGCAGCACGCCTATTCATTGGGTATGCTAACACATTGTCCAACCCACCAATGGCATTTCAAGCATTTTTCGGCAGTGGTACATAGTAGTATGGTCACAACTGCCAAACATTTACCGATTCCAATAACATTTAGGTTATAATAAAATATTTTTGAATCAAATTAAATCTTCACAGAAATAAATTACGACAAATCAATTGTCATATTAAATACCATATTCGTCAATACAATTAACTTTTTAATTGAAAAGGCACCAACATTTACCGATTCCAATAACATTTAGGTTATAATAAAATATTTTTGAATCAAATTAAATCTTCACAGAAATAAATTACGACAAATCAATTGTCATATTAAATACCATATTCGTCAATACAATTAACTTTTTAATTGAAAAGGCACCAACAACTAAATTTGTAAATACAAAAAAATTATTTTGTTAATTAAAATTGTTAAAACTCAACAAATATTTTTAACAATTAGTTTGTAATATTGAATAAAATATTTGTTAACAATTAAATATTATTTTTTATTAACAAAATATTTTGTTGCTTACTAATTTGATAAAAAAAAAAATATACAATTAAAAGTTGTTTTTATTATTTTTTTTGCAAAATTAAATAATACCACTAATAACATTATAATTTACTTAAGCCACAAATAAAGACCTGGATGCGCTGGGAGGTTCATACATCAGCAGAAAACGGAATCTTGCCACCATTATCATAAATTTCAAAATCTATAATTTATAAAAGAATGGTTAAAATTGCTTTATAAATCATTAGATAATAACGTTACTTACCGTATAGATTGGTCCAATTTCGCAATAATCATCATATCGTTTATTCTTTTAATCCAGATTTTTTTATTTTATATTTTTAATTTTTTGACACAAAATTATTTTTTTATATGATATTAATTTTCTACAAATGAAACAAATTGTTAATATGACAAATTACAAACATGTTAATTAAGAAAATTGTTAAAAATATAAGAAAAGTTTTTACAAATTTTCTTAATTACTAGATAACTTTTGATATTTTTTTCTGTGTTAGTATATACCAACATAATAAAACAGTTAATGGGCATTAAGACTCTTTTCCGGAAAGAAGTTTGTGAAATTATGGACCGATTTCAATAGTATCCTAACAAACACGGAAGTTTGATTTCAAATTAAAAATTATTTGAAATCAAACCTTTTCTAAAACATTTCATGATGATTTGAAAATCATTTAAAAATTATCAAACTAATTTTTTGGGAATACAAAAGTTTTTTAATATAAAAGATTTTGTTTGTCGTAGGGAATGTAAGAAAAGATAAACTCACTGTTTATTGTTGTGGTTATTGTTTAAGCTTTGATATTGTTACTAGTAAGGCTGTTGCTTATAATTATTTTTTGCTTAACAGTTTTAATTGTTGAATACATTTAGTTTTCCCTGACGATCTGGCCTAAGCAACCAGTGAAATGCCTTCAACAATAAATTTCAGTTTTTTTATCTAGAATTAAAATTGGGAATTATGCACGACTAACAAAATCTTTTAAATTAAATCCTTTGAAATTTATAGAATTCTAAAAAAAAGAGGGGAATTTGTTTTCAAATTTAAAAAGTGCATTTATTTTCAACTTGCTTTCAAACGTTATTCTCAAATGTTTTTTAAATGTGGATCATCGTAATACATACAATTTGGAACATAAACACAAAACATTTTTTTAATGTAAATTAATTGTCGATTTAATAAATGGCAGGTAAACATTGAGCCCCATAAATGCTAATGAAATATGAAATACGTTATTTCTGACCTTCAATTCTTGGAAAGTTGAAATACTAGGCTTCCTTTTAAGTTGAGGATCGTTATTGCTCTGCGTAGCACCGCGATCGTACAACAAACTTATAACTTCATAATTTTCCCGTTATATTTTTCAAATTCTTACTCTTGTAGTTCATTTCACAAATATTTACACATATTTTTCACAAAAAACTAAGGTTTTCTTAAGGCGAATTCAATTCACTTGAGTATAGCACTTGAAAACAATTTAATATCAAATTGATAAAACATTGTAAGTCAAATGTTTATATTCAAATCGAACAGTTGAAAATGGTTTGAGATTAGTACTTGATATCAAATGGTTAAGTCATTTCATATCAAAGGTTTGACTTCATGTTTGTTGAGACGGCAATTTAAACTTATGTGCAAAATTTCATCAAACTATCATCAAAAGTGCCACCTGTACTTGCGGAATTACAACGTGCCAGCCGGATGGATGGACATTGTTAGATCGAGAGTGATTCTGAGTATATTAAAAGTTTGGTCTTAAACAAATATTTTTAAGTATAAAATTATGATTTTCTTCGGATATTTGCCTTTAAGAGTCAAGTCACTGCTAGCTCGTTATTCAAAAGTTTACCTCATAATTTTTATTTCCTAAGAAATGTTTACAACAATTTGAAAGAATAAAAAAAAATAAAACATCAAATTAAAATGATTCAGAATTAAACAATTAAAACTCCTTTTGGGCCACTCTGTACACTCAGAGAAAAAACATGTTTAAAAAACAAAACTAATTTTAAAGAAAATTTTAAACATTTTATGTTCAATTTAACCATGTTATTGTCACTGACAATCATATTATTGTTAAATTAGTCATCCGTCAAGAAGCCTAAACCATATTATGGTTACTTCCGAACATGTTATGGTTAAAAATAACTAATATATGTTTAACACTTATAATAGCATGGTTGGTTTTCAACCATAGCATGTTGCTCTTTGAAAAGAGGAAAATACTATTGGTAATTTTAAAACAAATTTTTGTCACATTTAACCATATTATGTTTCGAGACGACCATAATATGGTTGTGGCTTCTTGATGGATGACTAATTTAACCATTATATGGTTGTCGGTGACAATAATATGGTTATTTTAAACATAACATGCTTAAAATTATCTTTAAAAATAGTTTTGTTGGAGGTGACAATATTTAAACATGTGTTTTCTCTACGTGTATAAATGGCGATAAATCTATTAATTACATCGCACTTTTTTAACGAATTATTTTTTCTCAAGTCAATCCTTCTCTAACACAACTGTCCGCCGCGGTTTTACTGTTTGCCAAGCATCCTAAGAGTCATAACTCTGGCGCCTAAACCTGGCTGCATTTGACTAATGGCATGGATTGTGTTGGCTTTGAAGGTTGTTGTGATTTGTTAAGAACAATTCTAACGAAATCAGATCGCAAGATCGCGGTGGCAAGTTCACATCACCTCCACGTGAGATTGCAATGTCTTTTAATTTCTCATGCAGAATGTCCAATGTGGCTGTGTGGCACGTACATGCATCCTGTTAAATTGGCCTGTAGCACTTGCTGTTAACTGTATGGCCTTCCCAACGTCGTTCACAAAAAAATCTGAACCGATGACGCCTCTAGGGCATGTATTATACGCTCTTGGTTCTCATGTGGATTCGCCAATTTTGTTTGTTGATGAAATCATTCATTGTCCCAGGACATGAAAGTCATCTTCAGTCTCATCGCTAAAGATTATTTTTGGATTACAATTTTGGTAATCAAAAATTGTTTGAAATTGTATCATATGCAAGTGCTATTGAACGCAATTTCCATCCGTTAGCTAAATAATTTTAGTAAATGCCAGCCAGATCTAATCCATACTTCAGAAAAAAATGCTTTTTATAATTTAAATGCAGCGGTTATAAATTTTCTTAAAAAAAAAAAAACTAAAAAAATCATTAACAATTTTATTGAGATATATCTACAATTCCTCAACAACTATAATAACTTCATTTTGAAACATTAATAATAGGACACGTGCACCACATTATTACTAGCAATTAAAAAAATTTCTTACTAAATATTTTCCAAAACTTTTAAAAAATATTGATTAAATTTTCGCACACCTGCCAATATCAAGCAGATGTAGGTATATTCTTAATGAAGATATTAAATCATTTTCAAACTTTTTAAAGTTAAAAAAAAAATATATATATAAATTTTTTCGTTGGGTGTGAAATTTTTAAAAAGAATATTAATTTTTGTGCAGAGTATTTAAAAAAAAAAATCCAAAACGTACACGAGTTATTAACAATTCAAAAAATTCTTAAAGCCAAACACTTAAGACGTTAGGCTTTTATATGAACAGGGTGCATGTGATCATGTGTAGAAAAAAAATTCATAACAAGCAAATGTCAATGTCACAATGAACATAAAAATCTTAACAAATTATAATGCTGAAGACGGCTAAAAGGAGAGGAAAAAAACGGCAACTGACAAATTACATGCAGCGGAAAGACTTGCATTAAAAATATGAAATTTAATAATTAACCTTTAAGAAACCACAAGAATTATCAAAAAGGTCTAAAAGCAATTTCTGCTTACAAAAAAGGAAAAAGAAAATGCTAAAAAAAAACATAATAAATACCTGTAATTATACAAGACATAAGACAACAACCAAATATTAACGAAAAATTTATTTTTAAAGTCATTTAAATTTTTAAACAGACGCCATTCATCCAACCATGCTGCTGTGTTGTCACTTGACATACAGCTCAGGTTTTTTTCCTCTGTTCACTTTCGGAAATTTCGGCACCCAACTGTATATTGGAGCTTAGTTCAACCAAAAAAAAAAAAAAAAAAAAAACTTAAAAAAGAACAGCATGATCAAATATCGCCATCATGAGTTTTAAACCAAATGTTTTTTTTTCTTTTTTTTTGTTATTTGTGGTTTAAAACCCAAAAATTTTGATAAAAAAAAAATTGGTTATAAGACAACATTTTAATTGCTCACCATGACAACCACAGCCCATTGCAGAAAAAAAACTGCATACGTTAAGCAAAATATTTTTGAGCAAATAAGTCGATGCAGCTGTTTAAAGGATTGAAAAATTGGTGAGATAAAATTTTAAATTAAAAATATATTTAAAATATTATGAATTATAACAAGGAAAATTTAATTTGTTTGTTCTTAAGTATTTTTTCTTCAACGTTAAATTGTTTTGCTCTTATAATTCTATAAAAATATGCGAATATTTTTAAAGCTATTTTGTAAACAACCAACATTAATGTAGAACTATACATTGTTTAGCATAGCCGTTGGTTGTATTTTAGCCGATGTCATTGAAGAGTTTTAAATTTTAGTTAAGTTTAGTCCTCGTCATATTGGTGATTGGCGACTGCCATTTCACATCGGCTTCGAGTTGTATATAATGAAATTTCCAACGTAACGGCGTAATCTGTTTTGATATTTTTCAACATGAGTTGCCGACACTTTTTTTCTTAACTTTTCAAGAAACGATGAAATATTTTGTTTGACCTCTTGGGGAAGCAAAAAGTTTTCACCAAACATAGTCACATTTCACGGAAAGAAGTTTATTTTCTAAAGTAATAAATTTCATTTCTTAAAACAAAAAAATCTAAAATCTCAAAATAATTTCTTGATCTTAACTTATTTTGTTCGTATTTAGAAAAAGTTTCTTAAATTAAGACACATTTTACTTAAACCAAGCCTCACATATATTTAGAATAAGTAATTTTTGGCTTGGACGAGAAACATGCAAAATGCATTAAAGGAACAACTCATTCTTTATCCGGACTGTTCTCATTTTTAACATAAATAAGTTCAAATCACATGTCCACAAGCACTACTCCCTCTATCCTGCTTTCCACACCCTATTTCCTAGTTCAACACAATGCAGTATATTGGTTGGGGTCATCCGCTGAGTGCTGGTCCTTAAAAAAAAAACTTTCATCAAATATAAAGCATCTTCTGGTCACATCCACCAAAACTATTTATAAAGAAATTTTTTAGCTTTTTATGTTTAATTTAACCATATGATTGTCACTGACAACCATATTATGTTTGCCTCCGAATATGTTTTGGTTAAAAATAACTAAAATATCTTTAACGCTTTAATAGCACAGTTGTATTTCAACAAAAGCATGCTGTATCTTGGAAAAGAGGAAAATACTTTAGTTTATTTCAAAACTAATTATTTTTAAAATTAATCATAATATGTTTAAAGGCAACCATAACATTGTCTGTGACAATAATATAGTTAGTTTAAACATCATGTACTTAAACTTTTCTTTACAAATAGTTTTGATGAAGGTGACCATATTGAAAAATATTTTTTCTCTATGTGTAGTTCAAATCAAATATTTTATTACATTTCGGTAGAAAACCCCCTATGGCGAATTTAAAACTTATAAATTTGGATTCAAAATAAACCGATTTACTTGGAAACGAAAAACTGAGACATTCAAAAATTTTTGGCTCGGTTTTCCCTCAAATGTAATGAAGTATTCAAAAAGTATTGCATAAGATGGTTAAGAAAAATTAAATACAATTTATTAAAATTTAGTATGTTTTGCTATTATCTATGTCAGGTCCAGAATTTATAATAAGTCCATATAAACCACCTTCAAAAAATCCCACATAAATGTAGATACGTATCTAGATAATATGTGTCTCAAAGAACTCGTATATAAATCCAAACATCATAACATAATTTTGTTCTGACGCGTCCTAAATAGGGCAAAATCTCGAAGACGTATCTGTTAACACTGTGTTGTAGGGTATCATAAGGGGATGCTTGACCGACTATACTTTCTCACTTGATTATTAGTGAGTTATTGTTTTTTTCTTTTTTAAGTTTCTTTTTACGATTTAAAATTTTTTTTTTAAATATATCTAATACATATCTATGGCATTTTAACAAAACATCTTAAGTCGAGATAAGATAGCCAAAAAAGTTTTAAGAAAAACTCGGTGAAAAAATTATTTTTATCAAATAATAAAATAAACCGAAATCAAAGAAAAATTTCGTTTATAATACAAAATTTTAAAATCGTAAACAAAAATATTTTTTAAAAAGGAAAATTCGTTTAATTAACATCATTTTTTTAAACTTTTTAAATTTGACTTAAGCTGCTTTGTTAAAATGCCACAGATATATTCTATATATTCTAATTCATATATTATATTAGTGAAGGGCACTTTTACAAATCCTATGAACGCGTGCATAGGAATGAAATTGCTGCTTGTGTGGCGTCGGCACATGTACACTATAAACTTCTTCGTGTGGTCTGTGACAATGTACGTTCGGCTGTTGCTTTTTTGTCATTTCTTGATGATGAGCGTCATTCGTTTTCTGCTGCATCCCACACAAGCATAAATGCGATAGTATGTGTGTGACCTTCACTGTATTATATACATATGTATTAGAACTCAACATTAATCTTATTTTGAAACGGATATTTTTAGTGTTTTAAATATTTCTCGAATGAGTTTTTCAACTATAGAGAGTTAAGTTAAGCGTTATTTTTATTTAGAATTTTCTCCGAGTTTGGTGGAATATTTTCCGTATAGTGCAACTTATTTCATATTTAAGCGATTAAAACCAAATTTTTTAAGAGCTTTTTATTAAATTGTTTGCGATAATTTCTTGATTTAAGTGATCTGTTCCAGTTCAACGTTTTTCAAATGTTTTCTCATTTTTGAAAACATTTTTCTGGATGTGCAGTAGGTAATTCTTGTTTTTTATAACAATTTTTGGCAGTTTTTCCAATTTCATTAATATTTTTCTTTAATAATGCCCAATCATTATGTGTGATTTTGTTTAATCTTTTTACTGCTGCGATTTACTACATATTTCGATTTAAGAAACAGTATTGAGTTGAAATTTTTTAAATTTTTTAATAATTCTTGAATTCTTTAAGATTTTTTTTAAAAAAATTATACTATTAATTTAAAAAAATTTTTGTAATTTTTTATTTTAATAACTTTATTTTGATTTTGGTATTTGATAGAAGACTTTAACGATTTATTTTGGCATTTTTTTTAATTTCAGAAAATAATATTTTTTTTAAGTTTCCAAAATGGGCGAAGAACTTTTACATAGTATTATTTTCAGCGTTAAAAAAACTGCAGTCAAAGTAGAAAAACTGGCGTTTCTTCGACTTCTTCATTTGTCATTGGCAAAACAAAACGGTTGCTTTTACTTCTAAATCATTAAATGTAAACAGTTGCCGGCAAACCAACTCAAAAAGCGAAAAGTAGTACACAAATTTTCGTTCCGATAGTTTTTGTTTTCGACTTCAGTTTTTTAAACCCTGATTATTTTCAGGTGGCAATACCTTTCCAAATATGCGTAAATGTTGGGAGTCATTGAATTTATCTGTACGATAATAAACAAAAAAAAATTATTGGCAGACGAGGGCAGGTTAACTTTGCGACAGAATAGAAGCAAATGTGACATTGAGAAAACCAAATTTCTTTAACCTGCAGTTTTCATAGGGAGAAAATATAATCGCCTAAGAAGAAAGCGGCAATTAGTCTTCTAAAGTTTAATTACATAAATTTAAAATCAAATTCCTTTAAACTTCTGATAACTTCAAAAAATTGTTTATAAGTATATCTGTAATATCATAATGCACAAACAAATATTTATGTATGTATATGTACGTGTGTATGTATGTATATGTACATGCGTATGTACATACGGCAACATTCATTTATACGCATAATTAATTGCTCGTTTGATTAATAGCAGGCCCAAATATGATCTTTACTCGTTTTGATCTTTTTTTAGACGCTGAAATGAATTTTGTATTTTATTCAGTTATTTCTTATATTTTTTTTTTCATTGTATGTTACGTCACATTATTCCACGCTTAAATGCATAACATTGCATTTTTATGCATTTTTAATTAAATTTTTTGTTCTTTTTCGTTTTTGCTGTCAAAAAACAATTTTTGCGATTAATAGCAGAATATGTTTAAAAAGACTAATAAACGAAGAATAAATAAAGAAAGAAAAAAAATATTGAATTAATAAAATTCTTGCAACGTTAATAATATTTTGTAAACTGTCACAAAAATTGATATTTGTCATCCTTATCGTGACATGTATGATGAAGTTATAATAAGCATGTGTATGATTTTGATATTGTACTTGTTTTCAGAAACTTTTAATTTTATTAAATTAAAATGGATTTGAAAACTGGTATAGACACTGATTTGAATGTATTTGGAAAATAAGTTAGATAAAAACTTGAATGTTTAAGTATAAACAATACTTATACTGATTTGAAATTTTACTTTTATTCTCCAGGCTCCAATAATTTGCACATAATCTAGACCCCTTAAAAAAATCTTACGAATTAATGATTACATACGTTTATACTTTATTTGATTAAATTTTAAGTTGGCCTACGAGGACTATTTATAAGGGATGGTTTAACCATAATGCACGATGTTTATTGTGGGTCACAGCTTTACGTCAAGTTTTTTGCCCAACTTAGTTTGAAAGCCGATGCATCTACTTACAAAGAGTGAGCATTTGGTGCGGTTTATGGACCTTACTACTTCGAAAATGAGGAAATGAGATAAAGGAATTCTTGTAGCCAGAAATTGAGGATATGGACCTGGACGGTATGTTGTTCCAACAGGATTCAATAGCCGTGTTATCTCACGTCGTGACGATGTTAATTGGCCGTCACGATCATGTGATTGGACACCGTTGGACTTCTTTCTTTGGGGATATTTAAATGAAAAATTATACGTCAATAAGCCACTTACAATTCAAGAGCTAAAGGATCGGATCTCAGAGTTATTGAAAATATGGACCACCGTATGCCACCGAAGCCGCGGTGAGCATTTGGTACGATTTTTTATTTCGCATAGATTCTTCTATCGAAATCGCAATATTAAGAGTTGTCTGGTGCCAGTATTTAAATTAAAAATCGATAGAAGACTTACAACGTTTTGTGTATCATTAAATTCAAAACTAGACGATTTACCGTTATTTTCAAAACCTTTGTTTAAAATAAAATTTAAAAAGAAAATTCAAATTATTCATAATGACGATATTAAAATAAAGCCGAATTAAACAAAAAAAAATAGTTTTTCTCAAGCTAATGAATATGATTTATTTCAAATACTATTACACTTTGAATATAAATTAAAAAAAAAAAATTCTTTAATGCTAAATTGCGAGCTCCTTCGCCTAACAAAAACGAATTGTTTCAAATTAAATAGTAATTTTCTTTAAGTGTTTTCTTTAATGATAAACAATTAAAATAGAACAGAAAATATCTATAAAATTGAAAATCGTAAATAGTTTAAGGAGCAACAAATAAAACAAGCACAAAATCTGAAAAGAAATCAATCCTGACAATGCAACATTATTTTTTCATTCTGCAAACACAGATACACAACAACTTCTACAAATACTGACACAAAATAACCACAGTCACAAGTCATAAATGTCAAATGAAATGTCATTAAAACATGCGTATATGTCCATATTGAATATTGTACGCATGTGAAGAAGAACAGCCTGTGTCTAGAAACTAAACAATAATCACAAATACTCGCCATGTACTAAATCACAAAATGTTTAAAGAAAGACAGAAAAAAAGCAACCAAATCAGCAGCAAATGACAAAAACTTTTAACTGAAGATGCTGTGGAGTGGAGTGTAGTAGTCGTCATCGTTATCGTAATAAAGTAGTAGTTGGTACTGCAACATTTGTGGCAGAACCAGCAGCAGCCAGTTATATAGAAGCTGCAACAACTAGAAGTAATAAACAATATTTTTGCGATTTATTAAAAATGATAATCGATTAAATAAATGGTCATGATCAAACAGAAGTAGAAAAAATTGTTTAGAAAAATGAAAAGCTAAACAATAAATGATATTAATGAGACACTACCAAACACCCTACAATATAAGCAAAAATAAAGAAATAACAAGATGGAAGCGGAAGTCAACCCAATAAGAGTTTTGTAAATTTAACTAGTTAAGTATTTATGATCATTATTTTCTAATTAATCTGACTAAATAGTTATTGCAACAGGTATCTAACTTCGGAATGAACTGTATTGCATTCATCAACCTCTTCTGCGTCTTTCCTGAGGCCTTATCAAACATTGGTTTGTGGAGTGTATAAACAACAATTCCACTTTATTTCCTGTATTTGGACACACAAAGGTATTTGATGTGTTTAACCCCAAAGACAATTGCTTGAGATGGTTTATGGCTAAAAGATTCGAAGACATTTAACTATTTACGAAAACTTGCAAAGCGTAAAATATCTCGAGAAACAGAGTTTCAAGTTTCACAACCATTATACAATGATGATTTTACATTGGTGTTGAAAATGTATATTTTAACGCGGCATGATATTCAAGAAGATTTCCCTGTCTTAGTGAGCTGACCAAAAGGTTGGTTGGCTTTTTGGATTCGGCTTAGGATGTCCTCCCTAGAGCCGCCAGTTCGGGTTATTGTAGCTCCAAGGTAACAGAAGGTCTCAACTTCTTCTAATATTTCATTATTTATCGTGATTAAATTAGAGGTTCCGGAATAAATTCGAATGAAATTTTTCTTTTTGCCTGGTATATCGGTGAGGAGCTTTAGTTATGCGACAATGTAAGTATGGCTTTGAAAGATGAGGTCCTCCATGAAATGAAACCCTTCATAGTGTAATGCATCACGCTGTCAACCACTATGTCGAAAAACAGTGGGGACATCACACACTCATGACGAACACCAGTGTCAACCTCAAACTTGCGGCTAAATACGCCATCTTAGAAATTGGCAGCTTGCCTCTATGTAAAGACTTTTTATCAATCGGATGAGCTAAGGCGGGACCCAGTTACACTCGAGAGCATTCACGATAACATCTTGGTTCGAGGTGGCAAATGCCTTCTAGAAATCAATAAAAATTAGGTACCGAGCAGACCTCCATTCCACTGACTGCTCTACGATTACTTTTAGGGAATTAATGTTGTCTAAACACGACTTATTGGAACAAAAACCTGCCTGTTGTTTTTTCAGCTCTGGCATCAATTCTTCTCATATTCTCTTGGTTATAATGTGAGCTAAGACTTTATTCAGTAGGGTGACTCCTCGCCAGTTGTTACGAATTGTTAAGTCACAATTCTTAGGTACTTTGAATATAATCTCCTCTTTGAGATTGTCCGAAACTCTCTTTGATGTCCAGATTTTTTCTTGAAGATAAAGAATCAGTTCTGCGGTAATACTCGGGTTTGCCTTTAGAAGCTCTGTGGATATATTGTGAACGCCTGAGCATTTGCTGTTTTGAAGTAATTTGATCTCTTAAATTATACTAGCCATCAACAAGTACAGCTTAATATAAAAAGAACTTAAATTAATTATTTTAAAACTAATTGAAGAATTTTATATTTAATTTTTTAACTTTCTTTTTAATTACTTCTCTATTCGGTCGGGCTTTTCAAGGGACTTGTGTCTAATCAGATTCTTGACTTTGCTGTGTTGATTTCTGCTTACCATAAGAATTAAAATAATATTTAATTTATTTGTAAAAAAGTTTAATACTTTTAGATAAGTTTAAAACAAAGAAAGGGTCCCTTTAAGTAGGAATTTAAAGAAGGCAGCCAAACAAGAGGCCGTCCTTGCCTGGTTGCCCTTAAGAACTATAAACACTGACCCGCGAGCTCCTTCCCTAACCAATTAAAATTTAAATTTTAATTTAATTGGGAAAATCTAATTTTTTTATTGACTGACTTAAAATATTACATTTCTGTTAAATTTTCCCTAAAAAAATGTAAAGTTCTTAGGAATTAAACAAAATTTGGTTTCAAGTAAAAACATATTTATGTTGCTATTTAATTGGTACAGCAAATTACCCATGATATAGGGTACCCAATGAATCTGTGCAAATATTTATGGTACTAAATTGTTACTTGTGATGTTTTGTGACAGTGATGCTGATGACATGGAGGATGATTATTATGATGATGCTTTACAATTATGACTAAATGATGGACTGCTTATGCTATCTGCGCATGAGTGTCTGTCCATCTGTCTTTTCCAACATACGTCTGCTATTATCGCTACGGCTGGTAATAATAAACCAGGTCTTTATACACTTGCACTCGTATTCATACAATATGATTATGGTCTATTTGAAAACGATGAGTTAAAACAAAAAGACATTCAAGCAAAAGAAAGAAAAAGAGTCACAAGCGACATCTGACATTTATGTCTACATGTGTTTAGCAAGACAGTTGACATATGTTTGTTAATATGTGAGTATTTTTGTGTTAAACGAAACAAATATATACCTACATTTGTTTCCCAGCGGAGAAAATTCAAGGCCCTTACAACAATTATCATTTTTTGCAAGATTAAATTCACTTTTTTTGTCAACTCTTTTAAAGAAGGCCTAACAAAAGTTCTTAAAATATTTTTATTAAGATTCTGTTTCCTTAATTCGGAATTATGAATTTCATCATATTAAAAGATTTACTTACCTAGTAAGCCAGCCGTAAAAAATGTTTATTACCTTTTTTGGGCTCAAAAATTTATAGGTCCCCCAAACAAGCCTGCATAAATACATGCAAAAACAGACACACAATAAAACTCAAATGTGTTTACAAAACGTTTGTGTGCAATAATAAATGCTAAGCGTTACTGTTCGTCGCAAAATTTAAATAGTTTTAGTGGGTAAAATAACTCAAAAAAATACACTCTAAACAGCAATTGTTTCATTCAAAACCATTCGATACAGTTACACATTGTTGCCTATACTCCTAGTATTTGAAAACTACCTTGTGCAGTCTGAGAATATTTGTGATGTTTACGACACATTACTTTGTAACCAGTTTTACAACTTACTACTACTTATTAGCAAAATTATAAATGCTTTTGCTTCATATTTTACGAGAGATATTTTAGAACAATGCTTTCCAGCTTTACCCTAATTATTTTATAAGGACTTTTTAAATCACTAAAAGATCTCCAAATTAATTAAGATTGTAATTGCAGTAGCAGTATTAGGCCCATTATCTTTTAAATAAGGCCCTCTAAAATCATCACTAGCTCCATTTCTTCCCTTGGGTTATATAAAATACTTATAAAAGTTTCTACCTTTTCTTTTACCTTAGCTCTGGCCATCTCTTTCATCCAATAAAATCATACAGTTCTCAAGGATGTTGAAATTTATGCATTAATCACAAATAAATAAATGGTACCATAAAAAAAAATAAATACATAAAAAAACGAAAGAAACTCCACATTTTTAAAGAGGCGGCTTCTTAAGTTTTTTTATGTTTAAATATGATTTTTCTTAAAAATGAAGTCAACTTCGAATATGGTCTGTATTTGTTAAGTCTTATTATAATCAATAAAAATATAACTAACATTGATTTTTGAATCATTTAAGACGAATATGAATTACACTACTACTATTTAAGAGGTATATTATTTTAAATTATATAATTGTCTTAGAAGAATTGATTGTTTGTTAAATATAATACAACAGCCAAGAAAAATTATCAATAAATTTTAATAAAATTCCAAGTTGTAAAATTCCTTCCCTCAGTGAAAATAATTTAATGAAAATTAAATTTGATGAACTCAAGCCTAATTAAAGAATATCAAAAATTAAAAACAAACAGTTCAACTAAAAATCAAAAATTGTTCTTATAATACAACGTTTTAAAAATAAACAGTTAAAATCACCGTTTCTATTAATATGTGCACAGAGAGTAAAACACTCAGGATAATTCAAGTTGCTTATGATTACTTTAAGTACGAGTCGTACTCAAAAACTGAGGTACGAATAATACTAAAACGGACTCAAAACAATCCTAAGGCCCGTTTTCACCACTTACCGATAGCTAAAAGTGGACTTAAACCATCCTTATAAAAATTGTTCCACTATTTGAACTTTGATTTAAGCTAAAGTGCGCGATAAAGAACATTAAGTTGTA
Organism: Pollenia labialis; assembly: GCA_949318255.1. Taxonomy (NCBI): domain Eukaryota; kingdom Metazoa; phylum Arthropoda; class Insecta; order Diptera; family Polleniidae; genus Pollenia; species Pollenia labialis. Next base: position 114,811,063 of record OX439141.1, read on the forward strand.
ATAATGGGAGACTTTTTGTACGACCGATAAAATCCTACCTTTAGCTATCGGTAAGTTGTGAAAACGGGCCTAAATGGGATTACTTTCGAAAAACAATCCCGGAAAAAAATATTAAACTTTTCGTTGTGTTTAACCCTCCGGCTTACGCATGTTTTGATTTTCTATACACATTAAAAGGTCTGGCCAGACTCATGTGTACCACGAAGGGTTAAAAAGTAAATTTGAACTATTGCTTCTCGTTGAGTTAATATTTTTTGTTAAATATGTACATAAGATTTCTTAAGTAAAAACCATAACGGGCATGATGTTGGTGTTTTATCATTTTGTAAGGTGTAATACTAGAAGGTAAATCAATCATTATAATTTTTTCTTTCTAATTCGGAATAAAATACACTTTATAATACCTGAATCAAGCACATTTTGATATTGATTCAATCTAAGTTTTTCTTAAATCAATCTCATTTTCGGATTATTTTAAGCACGAATTCGGATTAAAACAATTTTATAATTTTTGAATCAAGCGCATTTTAAGATAGATTCAATCTTAGTTTTACTTAAATCAATCTCATTTTCGGATTATTTCAAATACGAAATCGGGACTGAATATGGATAATTTAGGTATTTTTCGATTGAAAATCTGTACTTGAATCAATACTTTTTGAATTGATTCAAGAAAATCCGTACTCACCGAACTATTGATACCGCTTCGGATTGATTTGAGTACGGATGGATTGATTTCATTTAAAATTTTGCATTCAAAATTGTGCTTTTCTTCGTTCGCAGATAAATGAACAGGCTTTTAATTTTTATAAATTCTACTGGCGTACAGCCGGCATCGAGCCGCCGCCCACGGTGCAGATCTCTGCTTGCCAGTATTTTTTATCGGCGCACACAGGGACAAATTGAAAATTTAGTGCGACAAAATTATTTGCTACATATGGATTCAATGAATTTTAATGAAACTAGGTACATCAAGGTTTTAAGGGTCGCAGATTACGAATCTGATGTCAGTTTTTAAAAATTTAAAATGGCGGACAGTTTTTAAAAAAAATTTCGAATTCGCCTAAAACTTACTACACGGAATTTTTTGGAATCGCTGATTATGAATCTGATGTTAGTTTTTTTAAATTCAAAATGGCGTATCCAATGTGGCGTACAACTTTTAAAAAAAATTGTAAGAAGACGGCACTGAATGTAGCAGTTTAAGTATACTTTAGAGGTGCACACAAGTATTTTGTGAGGAGACTGCACAGAATGCAAAATTTAGCGAATAAAAAAAATGTCATTTGCATGTGGAATTTTCAGAATTAGGTGTACAACCAAAGAAAAATAGGCTCTATTTCCTGAAAGGGGAAAGGGGGGGGCCTCAACTTGACTTTTTTACACTTACTTGTATACTCACAATATTCTGTACGTAAAATTAACTCAATTTGTAATATAAAATAAATGAAAATTCAGTTAAAACCCGGTTTCTCGTTTTTTTTTTAAATAGAGTTATCTAGTTTTTCAATACGGCCACAGACTTATAAAGCAGAATATACTTATAATGTGACCTCAGTTCTACAAAAAAATAAAAAATGGCATGTATTTTGTTGTTGGAAATTACTAGTTATTCTGTCAAAATAAGCTAATTCGCCTTTGGTTATGTGACCAAAAAACAGCCAAATCGCTTTAAAACATGGTAGGGATGGGCAAATGAAAAAGACGTCATACTTATGAAGTGTGTTTGACTTTTTTTTCAGGAAAATTTCCATGTAAAGGACTAACATCAGAACAACTTTGACAAATCGTGGATATTATTTAAAAAAATCGCACTCTGTTCGCTAAACTTTTAGACTACGTAGTCAAGTTTAAGGTGCTCATATTAGTCCGTCTGAGCAGCTTATCTGCAATAATATCGATCGATTCATGACCATTTTTACTATTTTGGATAATATTCATCAAAATCTAGCCTGTACCGTGCGTGCAGAAGAAGCCATAGCTGCTGTTGAAGTGAATGTGACAAAGGACTCGAATTTCCGTCCACTACTTAGAAAATTATGAAGAAAGATCTTGGTCAACATTTATATAAGATCCAACTGGTGCAAGAATTAAAGCCAGCGGACCATTAATTATGAATTTGCTGAAAATCAGCTGGAAGATAAACCAGATTTTTATCGTCATATCATTTACAGCTCCGAGGCAAATTTCTGGCTAAACGGGTATGTAAAAAAGCAGAATTGTCGTTTTTGTAGAGAGCACATTCGTCATGAGATTCCTGAGACTCCATTACATCAAGAAAAAGTCACTGTTCGGTGCGGTTTACATGCCGAAGGCGTCTTTAAATCCGAAACCGGTATTAACATTACCGATACCTGCCTTTCATCGCAAATAAATTTAATTCAATCCTACTTTGAAAAATAAGTTGTGTTTTCAGATGGAGTTTCATGGAAACAAGCTAAAATCATTCATTATTAAATTGCCTTGTATTAGGGTTTCTATTTGAAAAAAAAACTCCATAGGTTCCGCAACAAAAGCTTACACAGAGTAAAAAAATAAGGATACACTACCAGCGAGCCATTCCGAAGTCCTCATAATCACATTCAAATACCAGAGTTTTCGTAACTTAAAAGCCAATTTTTATTGAAAATTCCTATATTCAATCTTAATGAATCTTTTGGATTTATATGTATGTATGTAGATTTTGGGATAGAAAATAAATAATGAAAATTTCTTATCGATCACAGGTGCAAAAAAAAATTACTACAATTTCTATAAATAAAATAGGAAGAATTTAACTTATTACGTTACTTGGAATAAATAAATTTTAGATTATAAAATAATTCCTCAAGGAGATAAGCAGAGGGAAAATTTTCTCTGGAACATTAAATTCTCTGCTAAGTTTTAAAATTATTTATATAACCTTTAAGCATCATAACAGCTTTTAATGTCATTTTCCCTATTTTCCTTAAATATTTGATAACTTAAAAATCATTGCAATTTACCAAATGCATTATTAATCGTGAAATATTTTTCGTATACCATTATGAATTTGAAATTTTTGCTGTATAAGTGTTGTTGTCTCATTGACGACTAAACGCTGGTTCACACTCTTCATGTTTAAGCCGTCATATCTTGAATTTTTAGGAGATTGAGGAAAAGAATTGGCATTCTCTTTTCCCTTCTCTCCTAAAAGCTCAAGACTTGACGGCTAAAACTTGAAGAGTGTGAACCAGCCCTAAATGAAGGAGCAAAGGAATATGCATAAATGGGCACAATTATGGTATGAACTGACTGTATTAGAGTCAAGGGGAACGAAAAAACTTTTCTATGGAATAACGGTGACAAAGACGTTGTCAAAAAACTCTATGACGTTCGATCCTTTTAAACTTCAATTCGGGAATAAATGTGTTGCATTTATCTCTTAAAGTGGACTAACGGCCAAATTCACAAAGCTCAGTTATGACTAATAAACTTACCGTAAAAAATTAAGACCAATCTGTTTCTTACCGATTGAGGCGTAACAATTGACCATAAAATAATTTAATCGTAATTTATGTCACTATTTTCAGGTTATATCCTATTTCTTTGAGCATGTTTAAAAGTAAATCCTTTAACCTGCGAAAACTGTTAACCCTCTTTGTCAAAAACTACTACTTCCAAATATTTGCCGTTTCCGTTGAGAGTTGCGTATGCTAAAAAATTTAATATCGCTCGATACCATAAATTGCCAACTTTAATAAAATATTTAACCAACACTACGAATAACTTAATACACCAATTTTAATAATACATATTATTGAAAAATTCACAAAAAAAAGTTTGCAATAAAAATTATTGCAAACTGAACTTGAAAATATTTTCAAATCGTATCAACAGGCATCAACAAATGCTTTTTTTATATTTAAGTCTCAAATATATGTATGTGTGTATGAACAGTTTTCAATATATTGACTGTTTTTATAACTTTTTTCGATTGTCACAGAATAACAACGAAAAAAATTGTCAGGAATAAAAAAAAAGTAAAAATTGAATAAAACTGAAACATAAACAGAACTCTTTTATGATGATGAGGACAATGATGACGATGATGAAATGTATGCATTAATTTTATTATTTATTGTTGAACGTGCAGTGCATTGCAGCAACAGCAGCAGCAAAATTCGCGTATGGCACAAGTATGTTGTTGTTTTAAGGGGCATCTTTCGTTCCACATGCCTGACATAACGATCATTGGCTGTTGGTCAACTCGCTCATCATTATTATTATTTACTCATATTTCTCTGGTTGATTTTTAGAGTAGATTGGAACAAAGTATTACAATACAAGTGGCTGGTTGGTTGGTTGGAGGCAGTGTGGTTGGTGGTTACTCTGTTATGATTTAAAATGTTTCATATTAAAAAATGTTTAAAAATGCGTGGCGCATAAGTGACAGTATTTAAGTTAAAGTAGTCATACACATTCTTTTATTTATTTCTTACCTTTTTTCGCTTAAATTGTTTTTATTGCTCAACTTACAATGAATTATTGCATACAAGAAAAAAAGAAGAAGAAGAAAAAGATGACAAAAAACTGAATTATGATAAAAAGAACCAACAATTTTGCTCAAATTAAGTCAGTATTTTTAGTTATTTTTTTCTTATTCTTTCTCTAAGTGTATTTTAATTAAATTCATTATGCATGTTTTAATTAAGATGATTATTTAAAATGACTTTTTTGCAACGAAAAAATATAATAATAATTAAAATGTTTTTTTTTTGTTATTTCATTAAAATTTAATGGTATATTTCCAAAAACGGAACGAAAAATTAAAAGTTGCATTCTCTGGTAAATTGTAAATGCGTTTAATAATTTGCTATGAACTCTAAGAATCCGGAACTATTTATAAGGCGAAGGAAGTCTAGTCATGGGGGTAGGTGCAGTTATGTCTGTGTAATGATCATTTTTGCATTTTAAAAAATACAGAGTTCATTAATACTCTAATTTTCGAAACTTAAAACGGAGTAGCCGTACAAATATCAAGCTAAAAATCAATAAATGCAAATCTGAAATGATTAATAATATTCAAAAATAAAACAAAAGATAATAAATCTTCCTCAAACAATATACACCAGCACGAAATTACACACCGCCACAATGGTATGACCAGTAATGATTTTGAAACCAGTGCTGGAGTAAAACAAAGATGCCCTTATCACCACTTTTGTTCCCAATTGCTTTAGACGAAATAATGTAACTCTCGAAGAAGAGAAGAAGAATTGTATGGAATCTACATCGAATTTTATACATCACTTAAGCTCACCGATATGCAGGTTAAAACGAACAAACTGGTCGTACTGGCAAGCGCAACGGGCTTGGAGATAAACATGTAAATGGCGCAAGCTATGCGCATAAATAACTAAACGGACAACCATAAAATGATCTAAAATCAATGGATACGCCATGTAACGTCCTTTTGCTCCCTAAGTTGTATGATTTCCTCAGACGTTGGAGTTGAAGACGAAATAGGAAACAGATTTAACAAAGCACGCTCAGCATTTGACCAAATGCACAGAATATGGTGGCCAGCAAAAATCTCTTTGAGGACAAAATCGAGACATCATACTAAGTATATGGCAGCGAAACCTGGAAAATGACGACTGCAATATCACAAAGACTAACGAGTTTAATAAATAAAATAAAAAATATTTCTTGTTTATCACAAATTTTCATAGAAAATTCGTTTAATAAACCTTTTATTAATCAAAAATATTTTTTATGAATATGGTTTAACAGCCGTATTCATAAAAACTTAAATATGATTAATTAACCATATTTAAGGAAAAATTGCTAAAGTTGTATTCATAAACGAAAAATAGTCTATTTTAACCTTTAATTAACCATTCATAATGTAAGAAAATTTATTGTTGGATGGACCCTTCTTTAAACCAAAAATAAAATTATATTTTGATAAATGTTTGCATTTTATTTTTATTTTTATTTTTGTAAAATACTTATGTTTAAAAATAATGGAAAAAACGTTTTATTTATTAATATGGAGATGTTTAATACATTTAATTAATTTATTTTTTGTTTTAGACAACTAATTTAAAGTTATATTGTTAAATATTTTATATGATTTAAATGAATGCGTTCATTAATTATTTTTAAAATTATTGCAATAAGTTTTTTTTAATCCACAATACTAATAGTTTTTTTTAATGTTTTAAAGAATGAATTGTTGTTCAAAAATATAAAAAATTAAGGAAAATAACCAATCAAAATAATAGTGATGCTAATAAAATGTAAATAAACTTTTCATTCGAATACTTTCTTATCGCATATTAAAAAAAAAAGGTTCAAACAAACATTTTTTTAATACCTCTCGGCAAAATTTTGCTCAGAAACTAAAATAATATGTATTTTTATATTATAATTATAATTTTAAAGATCTTAAATTATAAAAAAATTAATTAATTATAGAATATCATGTGAACCGAATAGAAGTTTAATGCATCACTAGCAATAAAATGGCAACAAAACGTAAAAAAAGTTGCCATACTTAAACATAAAATCGCTACAAACAGTTAATAATTTAAAAAGCAGTTATTGTACGTTTATGAATACGCATTATTATAAGAGGTTTATAAGACATAACGCGTTTTATAGTTATAGCATTCTTTAAACTTAAAATAAGAAATTTTTATGAATATGGCCGTAAGCCTTTAAAATTATCTAAACTACAGATCATTATATATATTCAAATTAAATAAATAAAGAGCTTTTTTCAAATCTGATTTGTTTTTAATAACCCTTAAAACTATAATAATTCATATCTATTTTAATAAAGCTTTTTGAGGGAAATTAAGCATAAAATCTATCAAAATATCCAATTCAAGACAAAAATCAACAAAAAAAAATAAATGAAATTGCTTCTGTACGGACTCCAATTTTTTAAAACACACCTCATACTGGAGTACCCATATTCTGTAACTTTGGTGAGAACTTCTCGTATCGAAAGATTTGAAACAATATATTCCATCGTTTCTCGAAAAGTGAGAAAAAAGTGTGTATGTAACTCATTTCGAAACCCATCGATTACATCGGTACGTTATAAATATCATAATATTCCACTGGAAGCCGATTTAACCCTCTATAACTCAACATCTTAAAATTACAAATATTCAATTAATTCACATAGAGGTTAACATTTAAAAAATAAAATAAATAAAAAAAATTTAAATCTTAAAAAAAAAATTTTTTAAAGGAGTACTTTCATAAAAACGGAGTGTGTCCTACAAGCAACAAGGGAAAGAAAAAGTAAAAAAAGTTATGAAAAAGCTTAACGTAAAAAATTTAAAACATTTCATATTTATGCTAATTAGATCAGATAAAACGAGTGAAAACTCTTGAAATAGTTTTTTGTTTTCGAGTAGCATAAATCAACGACGCATATCTCACACAGAATAAATAAATTTTACATATTTTGAATAGTTGTGTCGAATTCTTTTTTCCCCATTGAGGCCAGTGATCGACTTGATTCTGGCGGACTACTTGCGAAGGCAAGTGTTGCGGAGGATTTCTATTCGTGTTTGTTTCGTGTGTAAGGGTGGGTTAAGTTCTCATCCTACATAGAGATTCGCTAACTTCAAGGCGAAAGTTTCTCGATAACATAAAGGACCTTGATTTATTTGCATTCGCTCTTAAAAATCAACTAAAAGTTAAACATTTTTACGTCTAATTAGTAATTCTCAATCAAAACATATAAAATCGCACTATAATCAATTTGCTGGAGGCTGTAAAAAATAGATTCCCTTTTCGCTCAATGTAGCCCACAGTACACAAACACTAAATATCGTGTTTTACGCAAATGAGTCAAAAATATTAAAAGTACTAGAGTAATGACTCATATCTGGACACTAACCTTACAGATTCTCACAAAAAAAAAAACGAAGCAGCAATAATAAAAATATTTTTCATTAATTATTTATTATAACATATTTTCACTTTTTAAAATTTTTAAAATTATAATGGGATCGCAATATTTATAACAATAAGAAACAACCAGTTTATGCGTTTTTACACTTGTGGTAAAGAACAAAGTGTATACTACAGGTTAAATAACTTGATAGGTCACAATAACTGTTATGTACTACTGAAATTATTGAATGATGACCAGTATGTTGCCTGTAGTATTCTATATGTTACAGAGGGTTAAAAATAGTGGCAGACGTGGAGATCGCCGGTCACACATGTCCTTGACGGCGGCCAAAATTTACTAAAATTGAAAAATGTTCAACGACGGCGTTGAAAAAATAATCGTCGGCTATACCATAGAATGCATAGTGTGACTTTAATGTTTACAAAATGGATTTTAAAACATTCGTAATTTTTTAAAAATTTAAAAAAAAAAATATTTAAACAATGAAAAAATCAACCAAGAACAAAATACTTATCTCTTCCGTGTTAATATTGATTGCATTTTTATTATATTTTTTTTTGTGTTGAAATTTTTTTTCATCCCGTTTTTATTTATTGGCAGTTCGAATCGGGAACTTTCTTATAACACACTTACGTGACAGCTATTAATCGCCAAAAATGTTACAGACGCAGTTAAGTGAGAAAAACAATTGTTTGTTTCAATTAATGGCATTTTTGTTTCATTTCTCACGTTTCAATCGAAAGGTTTCTCTACGCGGGAGTTACTGAACATGGGCACAGGTCACATCAATAACTGTCTTATGGCATAGATATCATTAGGCTCCTTTGTCCAACCTTTTTTAATCCTAGGGCACCTTTAACCTTCTATAACATATGTGCATAAAAACATAGTTTAAGTTAACTATATAAAAATAATTATAGTTAGTGTTTTATCAATTAAAAATTTGTTTCAATTTAATTTATTTGATAATTAAATCAATTTTTTTAATAAAATATAATTTAAATAACAAAATATTTTAATTGACTTTTTCGTTTTAAATAAAATAATTTAAACTTTTAGAATTAATGTTGAAGATTGTCAAGCCTGCTAAATCCACCTTTTAAGTTAATTGAGATTTTGATGCCGTGTGGTAGAGAAAGATACGCCTCGTCGACCAGCATGTAGTTTTTCTTCAATTTGAGTCTTGAAGTGTGTAAATCCAACAGTATTTTTGGTTTTACTCTCAAGCTGCAAATATAATATATAAAAAGTTTTTTGTCTCTCCTGTAAAATGTGCTAAAAGGGATCTAGCAGGCTTGCATATTAAGCCGGTGACACATTCTTGCTCCTTGAGTAATTGTAAGTCGACTTAGACATGTCCGTCCGTCTATTGAAAACACGCGCACTTTAGAAAAATTCGACAAAATCGGTTCAGTAGGATGAGAGTTATGAATCCAAATGTAGAACCAACCCCCTTAAAAAAAATGATAATTTTGTTACAAAAACTAACATTCATGACTGAAAACTTTCGTGAAGATCGGTATATAATTTACCATATGCTCCATATAAAGCCTACTTTCGAAAAACAGTTAAATACACATAAAAAAGTTTTTGTAGCAGAGTTCCATAGATCTGTACATAATCTACCATATTCCCCATATAATGCCCAATTTGGAAAATTATTTTAATTTGCATAAAACATTAGCAGAGCTGTATTATGGAAAAAATTTGTCTAATTTATGGTCAGAAATAATACCATTTAATTCTGTAATAATCTGTCCACAATTTATCATATGTCCCATATTAGGCAGCCTTATGAAAACATTGGAAATCGAAAACACAAACATTTTTAAGTTGTTTTTAATACACTTTTAATCTAATTTTTAAAATTTTTGTTAAAAAATTCTGATTATTAGAGAAATATTTGTTTTCAGTGCCATCATATCGTGTAGACACCAAATATTTTCAACAAACGTTTTCTTACCAACATATGACAGGCATTTGTTAACGAATTCAGCAAACGTTTTTTCACAATTACAGCATATCATCTAGACCATGGTGAAATATTAGTAATTTCACAATGGTCTAGACACCAAATTTTTACTATTCAACAAATTTTCTACGTATGTGACAAATATGTCATTTTTTAAAGTCGTATGCAAGCTTTTCAGCATACGGAAATTTGGTAGCATATAAAATATATAAAAATTGGTATTCTATCTTCTTTGATTTTGTGCAGAAACCTGGAAATTATCAAAATTTCTAGTTCATTGGCAAACAAGGAACAAAAAATTGCATTTAGAAGTGCTTCGAAGATAAAGATGTTTGCCAACGAATTTTGTTTCAGAGTTATAGACCATAAAAGTTATAGATAAATTCTTAACACACTCTCTTGAAGTATAAATTGGATTTCAGCAATATGGGTATCGCTGAAGAGTGTTTCCAAATACAGTTGTTTTCGGTTAATTGAGCCCCGCTTAGTTAAGTTTCCCGTTTTATTGCACTTAAAATCATGGAACGAAATTATTCAGCATAAATGAATGTAAACAAACCCGTTTAATTGCGTTACCCGCTTAATTATTTCGCAAAATAAGACCGCATTGCGAAAAACAAAAGCAAATGTTTCGGTTAATTGTTTCCGTTTCCTTAATGTGTTGTTTTGGTTTTGCTCCTTTTATATTGAATTTTGTGATTTTTGTTCCTTTTTAAACATTGTACGATAAACGTACCTGATTTTTTTTTGTTGTTTTAATAAACCTAAACAATTTGTTAACTTAATAAGACCCCTTTCACACTCGGCAAGTTACTTGCGCAAGTCTCTTGCGCAACTCTTGGTTTGTAGATGTCAGCGGTAAGGTCGGGGTAAGGAAAAAAAATTGTGTACAGACTTTGTTGTTGTGGAAGGGTTTCTATCTACACATATGGATGTTTCGCTTTATTGCACATCATGCTCAATTAAGCGAATTTCGTTTTAATTGCGTCGGCGATTCAATTAACCGAGTATCGCTTAATTGAGTTTCATGTAGTATTAACATTCATATAGTTAGTTATAACTCGTAACACCGCGTCAAGAACTGCATTCTATTTAGAAGGAGAGTTTTAGTGAAGTTCGTTATTGAAAATACATTTTCAACACAGTCATTACTCATAGTTGGGTTTAGCACCATATAATGAACAGCCAAAGCAAGTTCTTTAAAATGGTACGTACCTGACGTGTCCTAATAGCTATACACTTTTGGCGAAAACTGATTCAAATAAGATGGAATATCATCCAATTACAAACGATCATTTTGTCGATTGTGTTTCATAAACATCCAAAAGTACGTTAAGATTCATTAATATCTTTAATATCAACGAATTTTGCTTGTGATAATATTTGCCACATTTTATAATGGAGAAATGTTCGTAAACTTGAAATAGGTTTTATTTATTTATTTTTTTTTTTAATATGAAAAATAATTTTCTCCTGGATTTTCAATATATTCGTCAGACATTTCAACATAACATAAAAATTATTAAATTTGTGTTTTATATTTGTATGCTCCTGAGTACATCAAAAACTTTTTAATGTGATTAAATTTCATATTGTAAGTCTTTATTGTTTATGTGTTACATTATTGTACTTATTTTATTGTGTTATAATTTTTAAATAGATAATCCCTTGAAACATTCGACAAACAATCGACGAAACGTCGGGAACAAAATATTGTAATTAAAAATGGAATTTTATTTACATTGAATAAATTTAGGCCCTATTAGCTTGACAAAAAAAACATTCATAAATTCATCACTCTGGCCAAAGAAACAACTACAGCAATAATATAATTTAGTTTCAAATACATACTGACTATAAAAGCCTAAAATTTCATACATAAAAATAAAAGAATAAAAATAACATAATTTTTCGTATTGAATTTAACGAGTTTTAAACAAATGCATGGCTCACCAAAAATATCCAACAAAATCGCCAACTATTTTAAAATATCGCCATGTCGCCAAATCGAATATTAGGTCGCCAATCAAGTTTGAAAATCTCCACGTTTGGCGAGAAATCGCCACATCTGACAACCCTGAATGTGACGTTGAGTGTCTTTTTTTTTTTTTTGTTTAATTACATTTTTATACCCTCCACCACAATTAGTTGTGAAGAGGGTATATTAAGTTTGTCATTCCGTGTGAAACTTTTTTATTAACAATTCAAAAGAAATGAACAAACTTGCTTGTAGTTATCCTTAGCAGTTTGGGATTGAAATTCAGCAAAATCGGTGCAGTAGAACCAGAGCTATGAATCAAAAAGTGGAACCACCACCTAAAAAAAATGATAATTCGACTGGAAATCACGCTGCAAAATTTCGTGAAGATCCGTCCATAATTTACCCTAGGCCCCATATAAACACTACTCCCGGAAAACAGTTTAGTATGCCTAAAATCATAAAAAATAATTCTATCATAACAAAATTTGGTACGTCACAGTTTTTTAGGACTAGAAATAACACTGCGAAATTTCGTGAAGATCCGTCCATAATTTACCTTAGGCCCCATAAAAACCCTACTAACGAAAAACAGTTTAGTTAGCCTAAGACCGTAATAATTAATGCTATCATAACAAAATTTGGTACGTTACAGTTTTATAGTACTAGAAATTACACTGTCAATTTTCGTGAAGATCGGTCTATAATTAACCCTAGGCCCCATCTAAACCCTACTCTCAGAAAACAGTTTAGTACGCCTAAAGCCGTAATAAATAAAGCTATCAAAATAAAATTAAATGCTTCACTACTCACACTAATAAATTTCGAGATGCTCGGTTTATAATTTACTATAGGCCCCATATAAAGCCAACTAAGCTGTCGGTGGAGGGTATCAAAGATTCGGCACAGCCGAATATAGCACTCTAACTTGTTTAATAAGCATTTTGACATTTGCCGTCTCAATTCTAGCAACAAAATGCCTGTTGTTTTTTCTATTTTTGCATTGTTGTAGTACTGAGCAGGGCTCTCACATGTGGCGATTTCTTGCCAAGCGTGGCGATTTTGAAACGTGATTGGCGGTTGGATTTTCCATTTGTCAATTTTTTTTGCGATTTGTGATACAACTGGCGATTTACTTGGCTATTTTTACCATTATATTATTAAAGCGATTTTTTTTAACAGTTTGTCATTTTTTGTTTTCATTATTAATTTTTAAAAATCTGGGATATTTTTTCCCCAATAATTTTTTTTAGTTGAATTTTATATTTAGTCACTATTTAAATCTAATAGTACTCAGAAAAAAGGTTTGTCAAAAATTGTTAAATTAAATAATTAATTGGTGCACATTAATTTTTTCAATTAATCTTTTGTTTGTTGTAAATAATTTTTGTAATCAAAACACACAAATTTTAATGTTTGTGTATATGTATGTTGTGTATATTTTATTCTATGCAAATAATTTTTTAATTGACTAAATTTGTGTGGCATGACTCAAAAATACAAATCCGTTAATTGATATGATCAATTCTTTTGCAGGGGCGAAATTAGTAAAAAAAATTTATTGTCTGAACGAATTGTTTAATTAAAGTCGAAAATAGAATTGAAATCGATTAAGCTGAAGTGTATGATCTTATAGACTTGATCTCCATTTTATGTTATTTAAAAAAATAACAGAAACTAAACAAAATTTACTTTCGGCGACGTTTTTTTCAGTTTTTGGCGATTTTTGACTGAAATATTATATGTACTAGCTTTTTTGTATGCAAAATTTAATTTGCGGTTTGGCGATGGAGCTCAAAAAAAATCTGACAACCCTGGAACTTAGGTCACTTTATTAATACATTTTGAATAGGCTGATAGAGGCATTTGTTATTATATTTAAGCATATGAGTGTAAGCATACATTTACTGATTCAACATATCGTCTAGACTTTAAATTTGTCATTTTTATTACAGAAATCTTATTAAAAAACTACGTTTAAAATTCTTGCGTTTTGCGTTTTAGATTTCCAGATATATTTTAAAATGGTAAAATAAAAACTAGACATTCTTTTATCATTCCGTTTACTGAGAGTAAAAAGGATATTAAATACATATACATACCTATAATGTAATGCCTGTAACTTCCGAGCAAATATTTAATAGACTATTGAATATTTTTTTCTTGTTTATCTTAAAATATGCCAAGAAAAAATAAAAAACATTTTTATTATTAAATGTTCGGTTTTGTTTTATAAATAAATATAAATGAATAATCAATTTAAATAATAATGTATGTATCTACTTGATTGTTTAAAAATATTCAAATCGTTATTAAGTATCAGTTATATCAAATAAGACAACATGAAGACAATTAAATTTCTCTTAATGGGAAATAAAAAAGTTGGTAAATCTAGTCTTTTGGAGGCATATCTTTGGAAACTAAAATATGGCTGCGCTTACCACGATCATGCAGTCGAAGAAGTTCGCTACTTAATTGATGCTATCGAAATTGAAACCGTCGAGGAATTGCAGGAACATTTAACTGAAAATTTCCTAATAAAAAATATTTTTTTTGTTTGTTTCAATGTCAACGATAGAAAAACTCTGCAACCAGCTCGTAATATCTGGATTTTGGAGCTATTGAAACATAATCCAAAAAATAAAATATTTTTGGTTGGCCTACAGTGTGATTTAAGAGAACAACTACTTACAAAGCTGACGCATGACTGTGTTAGTTATAGTGATGGTGTCACTATTTCTCGTTATTACGAAAATGTTCAATATTTCGAGTGTACGAGCAATAATTTGGAAAGTGTTAGGGATATATTTGACAAAGCCATCGAAATAGTACTGTATGAGGATAGTGCTAGCAAAAATGAAAAAATTTTGGAATTTTATGAACGAATTCAAATAAGTTTTAAATTTAAAGATTGTGATTGTAAATTTGCATGTGATGGAGATGACTGTACAATGGATGGAGAAGATTAATCTTTAGTGAAATTAAAAACAAATTATACTTATATTTATCAAATTAATATACTGACTTTAATAAAGTTAACCGTGAGATAATTTGGTTCTTGTTCGTTATCTATTTAATTTTGAATACCACTTATATCATATCAATAAAATTCGAGTGGGAAATTGAGCTGGTTTTACCCATTTAAAATAAAAACCGGACTATGTGCTTATACATTGACTACCAGCAGTCGTCGATGGCTGTGGATGTTAAAAGGCAAACCCCTCTGAAGAGATCGAGTGGTTGCGATTGAAACATGTAAGGGTAGCCTGTCCGTAAAAAACGCCTGGGTTCGAGCCCTGGGTCAGTCAAGAATGAAAAATTATCAATAAAAATTTTAAATAATTTCATGTTGTAAAATTCCTTTCTTCAAAAAATAATTTCATGAGAATTAAATTTGATTAACTTTAGCCTAATTAAAATATCAAAATTTGGATTAAAAAACATAAAACAGTTCAACAAAAATAATCATAATACTGGGGGCTACCGCGTCTATTCGAAAGAAATCATTTACGGATTCGAACAATTTGTACTGTGTATTACGATTTTCGTAATATTTGTTTCGAATAAACGGACGTTTTTTATACTTTATTGAAAACAAAATATCCATTTTTTAACAGCCAATCCAGATTTTACTAATAAAGTGACCTCACAAGCGCAGCTGTCTGCAGTGATTTTCTTCGTATATGACGTTTGGCGTCTTTTTTTTTTTTTTTTTTTTTTTTTTTATTTACATTTTTTATAAGCATGGGGACTTTGTGATATTATTGACGGATTTTCACAATTTACTTAGGTCTCGTTCTTATGACAACAAAGCGAAAACGTTTCAATGCCTCAGTGAAATAATTAAGCGAATAAGTTTAAATACCTCAGTGAGGTAATTTAACGTATTTATTTACAAGATACCTTAACTTTGATGTATGAAAAAAAGTTTAGATATGGGAATTTTACATGTATCAACTAATTTAAAGAGATAGCAATAAATGCTTTTTGAGATGTCCTGTCATCACCTTCTACACAGGGAGACGGTAACAATGCAATCGTATGTTTTTTTCTTGTTGGTTGTCTGTCCATGTAAGGCTTGTGCGCAAAGTACAAGTTGCAATTTTGAGATAATTTGATAAAATTTGGTAAAAACGTTTTAATTACCTCAATGTGGTAGTTAAACGTATTTTTATAACTACCTCGACGAGGTAGATAACATATTCGTTTAAATGCTTTCCCCCCATAATTACCCAAAAATACTGCCATTTTTGGCGAGGTAATTATCCGTGGAATACTGTATATTAAATATGAACTAACACTAATTAATCAAATCTAATCCTAATTCTTTATTTTATGTCCTGCCAGTGCCACAAACAAATTTTCTTCATCGGGGGTTCTGTTCACATAAATCGATGTTCATCGGTCATCTAAATGGGTAAGTGCAGAGTGGTAGGTTCGGATGCAATTCTAGCCTTAAGTATTTAACTGCATATTTTCAAAATAAAGCTTTAAAGGCGGTTTACAATTTGCCTTTAACGTTTTCTACAATGTCCCTGTACAAGAATATTACCATAACAATTTTACCCGTAAACGGACTTTATAAGTTGCAGTTACTTCTTTATGTTTTTAAATCAATCCATAATATTGGTCACCACACAATTTCTTTTCAACGAAACCAAACAAGATTTAACACCAGAAATAACATGAATCTTAGAATAGCGAGATGTCGGTTGGAATTGGAGTTTTTTTACCCGCAGTTTTTCGATTCCCGGGATTTAAAAAAAATTCCCGGGATCCCGCTCCATGTAAATAATAAAAAGTAAATTTGTTTTAAATTAATGAAAAAAAACTATTTTTTAAAAAAGCGTAAGGGAACTTATTTACAAAGTAAGTAAACTAAATGCCTAAATACTACAAAAATTAATTAAAGGTTGAAAGAGGAACTTGAATTATTATTACCTTACGATTTTATATGTATGTTGTAGTATCTTACATGAGTTTCCATAGTTTTTTTATTTCGGTTTCCCAGTACTTCCAGGTTATATAAGCCGTCACAAAATGAAACAAATTTATGTTTATCGCATTATAAACATATCGTCATATCTCAAAATTTTTTTTTTTAATTTTAAGTTAATTAAGCAGTGTTCCTTCATACTTTCTCGTAACAAAAAATCGGTATTTTATCTTAAACTGAACCGAAGTTATAGCAAATTCGGTACATTTTGAAAACTTTAATCGCAATTTGCCAAGCTCGATTTTTTTGTAGATATGACTCTGCTGCAATAAAGGAGCGATATTTTTGGACATCTCCTATTTTTAAGATTTGTCCATGGACAATTAAAATTTATTGCCTGCATCTTATTTTGAATTTATGTTCTTTATTAACTCTTCTCTTCACCAAATTTATTAATTATCAACTGTTGCGCGGCACATTCTGCTTTTGGTAAATTTATTGCGTCAGTAGACATTGATTTACGAACGTACTCACTTCTTGTGATTGATCTAATCGACAACCCATCAACAGATGCTAGAGAATATAAAACTAAATTTCAAAGTATTAATAGCTTTTTTCTGAAACTATGAGGAACTTTTATTTCCCGGGATCCCGCAACAAAAATCCCAGGAAAACGGGAAATAAAATAATTGAAATTCCCGGGAATTCCCGGGACGCGTTGAATATATGGGTTCTTTTGAGTTTAATAATCTCCCTCAAGATATAAGAAATATTGAAAGAATTTCTGTATTTAAGAATAGAGTGAAAAACTACTTGCGTCGTAATTTAGAAACACTTCTCATATAATTAATGCAAAGTTAAATAATTTTATATTAAAGTGTGAACAAAAAAAAAACCTGTTAAATTTTTTTTTTTTTAATATTTTTATAATTTTTCTTTTTTCTTTATTATAACTATCTTATTTAATTTAATTGTAAAAAAATTAAAGACTAAATATTTTGGCAGCTCGTCTCAATAATGTCCAAGTGACGCTGAGGCAATTCATTATTTTGTTGTATATATACTAAACATCTGCATGAAACTTAATAATGATGTTCATGAAACCTTCATTATAATTTTGTGTTCGCTTCATTCGTATTCAGTAAGATGAAACACTATGAAATGAAAGCAATGAACACTCGATATTTAAAAGACGAATAAGAAAAAATTAGTTTATTTGCTTATACAAGAGAATATGAACATTAACAACCATGAAACAGAACAACCATTGAACAAATCTCGAATAAGTTCATGGAAAAACTGTATGATTTAAATGTCAGTGTTGCCAGTTGCAGAAAAATAAAAACATAGGAAAGTTAAAAAAAAAATAGAAATAACCATGAGGGGTAAATGCAACAAGTTAAAGAGATACATTAATATGGAAATAAAAACTCAAATTTATGTTTGTTTTCAATGTAAATTTTCAATCAAATTAAATATATTTAATTTTAATTTCAAAAACATTCACTAACATTAAAAAATTTTCGGCAATATTTTTGTCTTAAACAGAAAAATATTTACTTACATTCATTTTCAAGTTTTTAATATCTTTCGAAAAAAAAAACAACCACGTGGTCAAACTCCTAAGACACTTACAAAACTAACAATTAAATTTCTCATAAACTCATTCCTCCTTTTGTTTTTCATCTTTCACCTAAAAATGTGTGTGTTTTTTATGAGTTCGTTTCATTTCAGGGCCGTGTACAGTACATTACAAGACAATAAAATCTTGCCATGTTTCAAAGATTTGTATTATTCAAAAATGCAAATGACAATCAAAAAAAAAACATATTTTGCATATTATTTATTGTTTATATTCCAAATATGTATACTATACATATATGTGCATAGGTATATCTACATATGTGTTAAAATTTAAATTACACATGGGCAACGCATGCAAATAATTACTTGAATTTACTGAAGTGGCAACATTGCTATTGAGTATTAATAAAAATAAATGAGAGAGAATGAAAACTATGAAACAAAGCCGGTTTCATTGAACAACCTCTGTGTGTTTACGACATGAAACGAAATGTGTTCATAGCAGCATGAATAAAACAACAGTTTGTTCGGTAATCTCAATTTTATTCGAACACGACTTTCAATGAATAAACATTTCAGTATGTTTATGAATGAAGTTGTTCATGCAGCCCTTTAATATATACATAAATAAAGTTTGAATAAATAATAAAAAAAAAAAAAAAACTAATAGAACACTAAGATCCTTGTGAATATTTGAGTTTTTTACTTTCCAAGGGACAGCTGTGATTATTCGAAGAAGTTTATTTTGGCGCCTTTGAATTTGTTCGATATTAGAGGCCGAGGCAGTGCCACATAACTGAATACCATAGCACCAGATTGGCTTTACACTTTTTCAAAACAACTTCATTAACTGAGACACATTGGTCTGCAATCACACCTGTTTCAATTGGCTTAAAGATGGATTTGTAAAGAAGAAGTTTGCAGTCGTGACTAAGATCAGAGTTTCTTCCAATAAGCCAATGAATTTGGATGGCTTTTAGTTTCATTTGAGTTAATTTTGCCTCTATATGGCTTTTCCACGTTAAACGGCGGCCTAAATGTATACCGAGATATTTTACATGCGAATTTTGAGGTATTATTTGATTTTTGAATAGAGGGGCATGATTCCAGATGCAAGGTGAATGTTATATGTACGCATCATTGACCTTTATCCTCCATTGTTTTAACCATATTTCTAGTTGAAATATATGATCCTGTAAGTAACGAGATGCTTCCCTGAGGGACTCCAGCATAAATTTTTTTTTTATTAAATTCCCTAAGCTAATCCCCACGAAGCTCGACGCTTGTCTGCAGGAAAGAAACCAGAGTCTCTAGCGGGAATTGAACCCGCAACCCCGTGGCTGATAGACTAGCTCACTACTAGCTAGCCTACCGGGGCACCGGCTGAGGAGAGCTTAAGTAATCACCTTCTTTAATAATAAACTTTCGACCGACTAAGTAGCTTTATAACATCTTGTGTGTGTTAACTGGTAAGTTTAGCTTCAATTTATGTAGTAAGCCTTCATGCCAGACTATCAAAAGCTTGAAAAACATCGATTAAGAGAGCGGAATAATATTTTCTTTCTTCAAAGGCTTTTCTTATGGCGTTTACTTTTCGATGGGTTTATTCAATTGTGTTGTGTTCTCTTATAAAGCCGAATTGGCGGTTAGGAATACATCTATTTTCATTAACCGTGGGGTTATTTGGACACTAACAGCTTCTCAAACAGCTTTGATATATTTAAGATGATTTGATCGCAAAAAAATAAGCTTGGACTAAATTTAATCTAATTACAAATATAATATGATGGCTTATGGGCACAAAGACCCTATTCCGGAAAAAAGCTTGTATGGAGGCAATGTGAAATTATAGACCGATTTACAACATTTTCAATAGACTTGGTCCATGTGACAATTAGAACATAAGTAGCAAATTTCATGAAATTCAAGCTACGGTCAAACTTATTAAATATTTGACCAAATAGGCTTAACCCCTACTTTGATCGTATAGACTATAAGACCCGTAGCTGCGGCGGACATATGTCGGAAATCTCGTTTAAAACTAAATGCAATAAAATTATCTACCAGATTATAATTAAAAAAACGCATTCCAACAACATTTCTGTATTGTATTATCATTTTAAGTTCCCATGCCGCTTACTACAGAAAATACCCTATAGATACTAGTTATTTTAAAATTTGAAAAATTATAAGCATTTTCTTATATTTTTTTAATAAGAAGTACAGTGTCCTATTATTTTCTATATTTAAATAACTATAAATTCAATTTATATTAAGGAAATGTGGTTTCTAGTTGTCGATATACTTTATTTGCAATTCATATTTTAATGTCTTTCAAATAAAGTGCAAATTAAGTTCGATATATTTGCAGTTTATTTAAGAGCTCTTCTGAATAAACATGAAAGAAATTTTGTACATTTTGGCTATGCCTATCATGACCATCTCACAAAACACAGACGCTATCAGATAACACTCCAGAAAATCTGTGGATTCAAGCCCAAGTAAAAAATATTATATTGATTGGTTTTACGAAATCCTGGATTTAATTTCAAATGTTTGTGATCAAACATTTTTGGTGGGTTCAGATCACAATTTTGGAAATAGTTTTCTAACAAAGTTATTCCTTTGGAATGTTGTTAAACGTAATGAAATTCTAAATGTGTGCCATGACAATTTTAAAGGCAAATTTATGTTTTTGGAATGTTTAAATGATGATGTGAAAAGTGTACGAAAACTTTTTGATACAACTGTATATGAAGTGTTGTACAATAACAGTGAGCGGACCGTTAATTGGTGGAAGAATTTTCTGTTTTTTGCTACAAAAGGAACTAAAGGGTTTTAACATAGTAAATTGTAACATTAAGCCAATTTAAATTCTCTTTTAAGTGGAAAATTTATTTCATAAGAACTTGCAGTTTGATCTCTATTTTAATCTAAATTTTAATCAAATTCTTAAGAGAATAATTCAAATTGATGACGGAAATCGTGCCTAATGTAAACCGGACACAGACTTAGTACAATTGAAAACAAATGAAATTTTGAATAAACTAGAATTAAAAATCTTAAAATTAACTAAATCTTTTTCAGAATATATTATATCGAGAGCCTATATTCAAAATATGTCATGTTAAATTTTTGGCGATATGAGTTTTTGATGGGAAATAACTTCCCTATGTAATACCCATCTGTGATATAAATTTCAGCTCAAAAACATAATTTGTTCTCGTTTTATCTCAATTTTTGTTAATATGCTATCTCAAAATACATTTTTTTTTGTTGGAAATAAATGCTATCTCTCATATTAAAAATACAATATTTTTGAAATAAATTTATTTATTATAAATCTACATCATATCTCATTGTAATTGACATGCTGAACACGAATCTGGTGAAATTTTTTTTATCCAATAGCTAATTTTTGAGATATTGCAGTTTTTAATCCTTTGGCGACGAATGATAGATATATTTCCTAATTTTAGTTTTTGTTGTAGTAGCTACATTTTCCAACCGATTTTTTTGAGTGTGGTGTGTATCAGAGAGGTAAATGAAGTACTTGAATCTACAAATAACAACAACAACCTCCGTTAGACGCCAATGTCGGTTAATGTCAAATGTGAAATGTAATAAAAATCAAAAATTGTTGACTTAAACAATAATTCATAATTATTATCAATTTACGTGAAATTTATAACTACAAATTGGGTAAGTTATCCTCTTAATGTATTTACACATAAATATATAAAATACCCAATATGGTTTAGTATGATGGATGAAGATACTTGGAACGGCAATGCTCTACAACTTATTGCTAGGGATTATGAGTCCTCATCGGATGAAGAAAACATAGTTTCCAAAAGATCTAAAAGAGAACACGACTCTCGTTCAAAGATGCGTAAAACTAATTCTATCAAACGCATGAAAGGCAAACAATATTTGGGACACATCAGACACAAAAATCCATCAAGACATACCAAAACCTCAAAGAAAACAAGGACCCAAATGTTCTTCAACATTTTGTTTAAATAGTGAATTGAGAAAGTGTCATCAATTTGAGGAAGAGGACAGAATCAAAATTTTTGAGGATTTTTGGAAGCATTCCTGGGAAGCTAAGAAGGTGTTTGTAAAAGATCATGTTTCGCAATCGGCTAAAAAATGTAATACAACAGAAAACTCAAAAAAACAAACTTAATTTTTGTACAAACTTCCTCTCAAAAATGAATTAGTGCAGGTATGTAAATTTACATTTTGTTTTAAACTTCCCTACAAATGTGAATCTCTTTAGGTATGTAAGATTATGTTCCTATCAACCCTATCCATAAATCGCGGTATGTTAAGAGGATGGTTGATTAATCCAGTTTCATCTCCTGAAATACTCGACCAACAAGGTGTTAATGATTCTAAAAACATTGTTTCCAAGACGTTTCTAATAAATTACTTGCATAATTTGGACCGAGTTGAAAGTCATTATTGTCGTAACAAAACCAGCAAAAGGTATCTCGCTGCAACTTTTACATCAAAAGCTGATGTATATAATGCTTACCTTACTGATTGCTCAACGAACAAAGTTAAGCCAATGTCATATTTTACATTTTCCAAATGCTTCGATGCAGAAAATTTAGCTATATTTAGACCTCGCAATGACGAATGCGACACATGTGTGGGCTATAAAACGAAACAAATATCTTCAGAGGTATACAATGAACATCTGGTAAAAAAAGATCGTGCTCAAACTGAGAAAAAACAAGATAAGCTTGATGCCCAAAATGGATTATGCCATGTTTTCACAATGGATGCTCAAGCAGTTAAACTTTGTCCTGATATTAATGCGTCAGCTATATACTATAAACAACGCTTACAAGTGCACAATTTCACCATGTACAATATTGGAAGCCTTCAGTGTACAAACTATTGGTGGAGCGAAATAAATGGCGACTTAACTGCTTCGTCATTTATTTCTTGTATAATAAGTCATCTTGAGACGCACTGTTTATCTGATGAGCTGCCAATTATAATTTTTTCAGATGGTTGCGGGTATCAAAACCGAAATAACTTCTTATCTAACGCGCTGTCCAATTTTTCAATAGAAAATAATAAAATTATAGAGCAAAAGTATCTAGAAAAGGGCCATACCCAGATGGAGTGCGATAGCGCTCATACCAAAATAGAGAAAAAATTGAAAAACAACTCGGTTTATTTGCCTATTGATTATGTACATTATACTAAAGAAGCTCGAAACCCCGTTAAAATTGATGACAAGATCATAAAAAAGCCTTTCGATGCAGTTTATTTAAACCACGACTTTTTTAAAGATTATAATGACAGCCAACTACTTCGTTTTAATAGTATAAGACCTGGCAAAGGCAAAAATGATCCAACAGTATCACAATTACGTTTGCTTATTTATCTTCCAAACGGCAACGTCAAATTTAAAATTAATTTCGACGATGAATACACTGATATACCGTGTCGAATAAAAAAATATGGAGGCAAGCAGGAACCAAATCCTTTGCATTCTGGACCACTTCCAATACAACCAAATAAGTTTAAACATCTACAAGAATTAAAAAAAGTTATTCCGCAAGAATATCATTACTTTTACGATAACTTATGCCAGAAATAGTATAAATAAACATCATTATAACATCAGTTTTTATTATGTATTATCTTTTTTTTTTAGCATTTTTTGTTATGTTTTTTCCTTTGTTATACCTAATATTCAATAAAACATCTTATTAAATGGTTAATTAATAAATATTGTTCAAAAAATCGTATTTTTATTTTCCGACAAAATATGCTATCTCTTAAAAAATATTTGTTTTTTGATATAATAAAATATGCTATCTCAAAAAAATACGCAATCAAGTGCAAATTATCAAATTTTTTCCACAGGTATAAATTAGCCGCAATATTTAAACAAACTTATGGAAGGCACATTGTTAATTTTTTCAATAATAAGCGAAATAACTAGTTTTTAAGCTCTCCTGAGAAATTGAATTTTTTGAGATAGCATTTATTGAATATAGGGTCTCGATATGCAAAAATTTTGGAATTTAAAATTAAATTTCTATTTTTATAAATATTTTACAATGAGATCATGTTTCTCGCTTATTGCCAAAATGTTCATCCTTTTAATCACTTTCAATATCCAAATTGAATAATTTAATATCACCCGCTATGAAACAAGTGTCAACATATTTTGGATTGACCTTATATGGATAATCGGTTACCGGTTTATCATTCATGTAAATTTCAAATGATTTTTTTCCACGCACTACTACCAAATGAAAGTCTGCCCCGGGTCGTAGACCAGTTGCTAATTCCGACTTAATTTCGCCCGTCCATTTACCATTCGCAAAAGAATTTCGTGCTATTATGGGCTCTCCTGTTTCTCCATCACGTTGCCGGGTAAATCGAAACTCTAATAGTAAAGCAACTGTGGGTTGGGGCCAAACATTTTGTCCCACCTGCAAGGCAACTTTAAACATATGCGGATTAAGGCGAACATGACCCCTTACACCTATACTATAGCCCAGATCGAAAAATCCTTTTGGAAAGGTAGCATAATACGGTAACGGTAGCATACGTTCTCCACCATCAGCAGTCTCCTCACCATCAAACGATTCTACGTCAGATTCTAGATCTTCCAGATCAGCTGTTTCCGCATAACGTCCACCCAAGCGTACAATATGTGGAGTCTTGTCGGGGCGTGTGGGATAGTCGGTCACAATATTGCGCTCAACATGGACATCTGTAAGGTCGCCTCTTACTTCTATACCGTGAATATCATGAAAAGGAAGACGATGAGCATATTTTGCTATATGCAAGCCATTTAAAGCTATTAGTATGTACTCAACGGTCAATAGTACTTGAATTTCAAAAGTACTGCTGCTATTTAAACGAAATGGTATGGCTGAATTTGTTTCTTCCAGACCCCAAATATTTCTAATGCGAGAATTTCGACCCAGCGAATTTGTAGAGATACGAGCAGCTATACGTAGAGCAATATCCTTCTGAGCATTATCCAAAGTAAAATCTATTATGAAACTGAAAGAAAATTAAAAAAATTTTAATTATGTTGAATTAATAGACATATTTAATGAATCAAAAGCCAACCGATCTCCATGACGCAAAACTCGTCCACTAATAAAAAATGCCAAGCCTTCCTGCATGCGTCCTAATTTGTTATTTTGATATTTAGGATCGCCCTCTATATCAACGTTTAGTGATTCCTTAAAAAAAATTTAAGTTAAAATTTTGTGCAAAGTTTTGTCTCTCCATTTTTTACCGTGGAATCAGATGTTTTACCAAAACAGAAAGCGAGCATAGTTGTAAATTTTAAATTTATATTAAACGTTTATTGATTTTTTTTCTAATTTTGTTTTGATTTCAAACTTTTCAACTGAAACAATTTTAAATGTCTGCTTGTGTTCAAATAAAGTGTTATCGAAAAATTTTATTTAATAATTTCGATATAATTTTAAAATTCAAAAGGTGATAAAATGTATTGAACACGAAAGGGGATAGGCTTGGAAGTTTAGGCTTCTTTATACTAAACTCTAGCGTTGCCAACCCTCCACGATCCTAAATGTCCAAATTTTTCCCAACAAATAGCTGAAAAGGGTTAAAACTTGTTAGAAAACTACTAAAAATTTTATCTTAAAAGAAAAACCAAATTTTTTTAATAAAATGTCATAACATTGCACTCGAAGCCGATGTGACATTGCAGACGGTGAGAACGCCAGTAACACATATCGTTATCGGCGACTAAAATTTACTAGAGTAAAAAGTTTTTCAACGACGGCGGTGAAAATACAACCGTCGGCTATACCAAATAATGTAAAGTGCGACTTTAATGTTTGTTGTTTGCAAACGAGCTTTGAAAATATTCGTATATTTTATAAAAATGTTAAAAGTAAAAGAATTAAACAATAAAAAATGTGAAAAGAACAAAATATTACAATTATTATTCTTTGTGTTTTGCATTTTTAATTGTTTTTTAGTGTTAAAATTTTTTCTCGTCCCATTTTTATTCGTGAGTTTGTTTGACAGTTCAAAGCGGGAACTTTTCTCACAAAAATGTTACAGACACACTTTTTCTGTAAATTGGCGAGTAATTTCCTTACGTGACAGCTAAAATACGCCAATAAAATTATAGACACAGTTTAGTGAGAAAAACAGCTGTTTGTTTCAATATATGGCATTTTTGTTTCATTTCACACATTTCAATCGAAAAGTTTCTCGACGCAAGAGCTACAGAACACGGGCACAGGTGAACTTATCTTGCTACGTAAGCAACAGCTTATTACTAACCTTGTGTCAAAATGATATATTGTTCATGTGGTTCTATGGAATATTTACTAAATTTTATCATTTTCGTTTAAAATTATGAAATTTAAAATTTTTTTAAATTATTACATTTCAAAACAAGCGATTTAAAATTAAAAAACGAATGAAATATTTGTTTAAATTGCTTACTACAGTGTTGTATTATTTTTGACACAACTTTAAAATATTTTACAGTATTTTAAACGTTTTCAAAATAAGACCACCTTGTATGAATTCGCCTTGGCAAAAACTGTACCAAAATTATATTTTTTAATACCTACATATGTATGTATGTATGTGAAGATTTACTAAAGAATGATGTTTTCAACAGTTAAATTGTTTGCTTAAATGAATTTAGAAAAATCTTAATCGTATCTGCATTTAATAAATCTTTTTTGGTAAAATAAAGGCGAATTCATTATGAGATCGAATTGAGTAAAATAATTTAAAAACTTAAATTAAATTTCGTTAAATAAAAATGACTCAAATAATTTTTTTTGTGACTCAACAAGATGAAAAATTACCAATCTATCAACTAAATAGCCAAATATTATTTTCATTACTTTGATCAAAAAGTATGTGTGGTTTATTTGGTCCTTAACTAAATTAGTAATAAAAAACACTCCTCTTAGATATCATTGCATATATCGCACTGGTTCCTCTAAAGAGATTCAACTCAAAATTTACAGTAGAGACCAAAAACGTATTTTTTTAATATTTACAATGAAAGTTGAAAACAATTATGGAATTGTACTTTTTGCAATTTTTTCTGCGATTATCGAAAAATAACAAATTTTTTGAATTGTTCCCCTTTACGTGAAAACTAATAAAAACGTCCGTTTATTCGAAACAAATATTACGAAAATCGTAATACACCGTACAAATTGTTCGAGTCCGTAAATTATTTCTTTTGAATCGAAATATGCGGTAACCCCCAACTCACATTTGGGGGCAACTCAAAATATTTCTCTTTATTGACTCTGGAGAAGCTACATTTCTATTAAGAAGATGGATAGAACTGTATTTTTTTTTTTTTTTGGTGAAAGAGTAGAGAAAATTATGTTAGATTTTTACAGTTTGTAGATATGAGCACTGTACATCGATTTTTTGCAAAAAGTGAAAATTGAAAATTTTTGAGTTGACTTGACAAACGTCAATTTTGTTCAGGGTTTGTAACATTTTTTTTTAACTTAAATTTTGCATGCTAAAAAAAGCTAGTATAACATTCCAGTAAAAAACCGCCAAGAAGTAAGAAAAAATAGAAAAAAGTCGCCGAAAGTAAATTTTGTTTTGTTTCTGTTATTTTTTTTTTTAAATAACGTAAAATGGAGATCATATATTCATTTAGGAAAACTAAAATTAAGTACAATCCGGGAATTTATTTCTCATGTTGAGTAACATTTATTATACAAATTTTCATATTATTCGAATGTGTATTCTAAATCAAATTACAATCCTCAAAAACTTTTATACTTAATTATTTTCAATATTTTCCAGGAATATTTTGTATGCAGAATTTTTGTTTGTACATATATTTCTGTTACGAGGATAAGGATAGCTAAAGCCTTTGGCTAGCAATGAAGTAAATTTTACAGAAAATTTATACAACTATTAGATAGCAGCAGAATGTAATGCATTTTCTGGCGGTATGTAATAGTTGTATAAATTTTCTTTAATTGGTAGCAAAACAAAAATCTTGTGAAAAAAAGTTGGCAGATTTTTTTTTAATTAGTAATGATAACAAAAAATGACAAATTTTAAAAAAAAAAATTGCTGAAATAATATTAATGGTAAAAATAGCCAAGTAAATCGCCAGCTATATCGCCAAATGAAAAATACCATATCTGGCAGCCCTGGTGTTAACAACAAAAAGAAATAATAGGACCAGTCCAAACACGCGTGTAAAGAGTAGCCCATGGAGTAGTTTTAAAACTACTCCATTGTGTACACAAGAGTTTTAGTTTTAACTTCGTTTTAAACCGAAAACATGTTGTTAAAAAACGAAGACATGTCGTCTCACTACAAACACTTTTAAACAATGACATGGTCCATGCTTGCATTACATCGGACCAGTCCATGGAGAAGTCCATTGCATGAAATTGGATCAGGTGGTCCAATAATATTTGCAGGGCCGCCTTTAGCCATAAGCGACATGTAAAGGCTGCTTCTAAATACCTTTATTTACCATTTTTAAAATTAGTATTTCAAAATTCAACTCCTTTACGATCTGATGGTGTTGTAGTCGATTTGGAAAAGACCATAGTATAATAAGTACCATGTATGTTCATTAGGGAGAGTAGCCATTATTTACCCATGTAATGTCAAATTAATTTATTTGATTTTTGACGTTTGCTTTAATTTTTTCCATATTTTCTTTTGTTTGACGGCGCACAGTGGAAAATTTTAGTCCTTATCGGATCAAAAATCTGTAACTTTTTTGTTCTTAGAGATAGAGTTCTGAAATTTTGCACGAATAATCTTAAATGTATTTGCTATTATTCTGTAAAATATGAGCCAAATTAAACCAGAACTTATTTCACAATAAAGGTAAGCAAGCATTTTATTTTTTGTATATAGAGATGATTTGAATATGTATTTGGTACAAAATAGTAACTTTAACTTGAAAAAATGTTTTTATTACATTAACATTTGTAATGTTTTTAATTTATGTGATGTAACTTTAACCCACACCTAACTTAATCAGCCCAATTATGAATAAAAATTCCCTGGGAGTTTTTTCCCCATTTCCCATTTCTACAATTGAATTAACATAGAAAAAATGAGAGAAGGGAGAAAACTCCCGGGGAATTTTTATTCATAATTGGGCTGAATATAATTTTATTGATTTGCACTTTCCCCATTTTTAACTGGGTTTTGATTTTATAAAATTAAATTTACATAATCTGTTAGGTATAGTGTAACTTTAAATATTTAAGTAATACTTTAACCGTGACATTTATGCAGTTACTTAATCAGTTTAAGCGTATCTTCATCCAAATATTTTGCAAGTTTGGCGGATGGTTTTCTTATACTTGTTACATATGGATCAGAGGTGTAAAGAAGTCTGTTGAAAACATCTTATTTAGTGGCTGATCGCGAACATTTTCGAGAGTGATGTAAACGATAATTTTTGTAGCCTTTATTGCGCGACTCTTGTGCGTCTTCGGGCAGCTGACCAATAGGCAACACTGCAAAATGTTTTATAATGCTTTTCCCATGTATCAATATTTTGTTGTCAGATGATGGCATATGATACCAGTTGTATTTTTTTATATACAATCTTGCTGTTTCCATTGCATATTCGACAAATTTTCCAGGGTCTATTATTAAATCAGATGGTAAATCTTGAAGAATGATGTGAAACCTTTTTATTAATTCTTCGTCTACTCCAGTTATATCAGCAGATCGTGAAAAATAAAAAAAAATCTTCTTGTCTTGGCTTATCAATAATTAATCCCAACTCTTCACGAAAACGTTTTTGTATATTAGCTTTTTTAAGCTTCTTTATTGCTTTATGATTTTCAGTTAACGCTGACAATTTTTGGAATTCACTATTATAACCAATGTGCAGAATCATTTCCATACATCTTATCCACGCGTTTATTTTTAATTTTTTTTTTATCTAGCAAAAAAAATTACATAACAATGCAAAGCTACTTTCACAAAAATCATTTGTTCAATTATCTAAATAACTAAGTTTTTTAACATTATTGAATGTAACTTCTGTTTAGGCAGGAATATGCAGCTAATATTTTTATAGCAGAGCTCCTAATTAAAAGCCTTACCAAAGTTTTTACATACAGCCAAAACAATATTACATCATTCAGAAGCTAAAATTTCAAACGTTTTCACTAAAACCTGATCCGCTATTTATAAAATCGGAATCTACATTAAATCACCTTTCCAATAAGGTATATAACTCCTTAATTGTAATGTGAATTATATTAAAAATATGCTCTGAAATACGTTTTATTTTTATAGTTATAAATCGTTGTCGTAAAAAGATGTGAATACGGTCTTTATTTCCGAGTATTGCTATTGACCAAACATCAAATATTTTCCTCAAATTATTAAGTTCGACATCTTAGCTTTTCGATAAAAAAAAATTTTTGGTGTAATTCGAACCTTTTTAAAAATGAATTATGGGCGTTAAATTGTTTTTGTTTTATATGGAGACAATTTTGACAGGGCGGGTATTTTTATTTTTACGTTATATGGGTTTTGAACTTGAGAACAAAATTTCTAATGACTATACCTTGTTCTTATTCTACCATGGCAAAGACGAGATAGCGGTTTTCACACTTGTTACTAAGTGTACAACTCTGCTTTTCTTAATACGATTTTATACTACAAAGCATGATTGTCTTTTTCGTTAGTATTGTAAATTAATGAAGTTGCTGAGTGAGGGAAAGAGACAGATATAGTTTCTTCAACTGTTTTATTCTGGGTTATTTAACAAAAGCCCTATGCTCCTTATAGGATCGATGGGAAAAAAATATATATGTATATGTATGTATGTATACACGTAGAAAAAAAATGGTTGGAGGTAACCATATTATAAGAGCAACATACATACTATGGTTGGATTTTAACAATTTTTATGTTTGCAGTTTACCATGTTATGTTTAACTATGACCATGGTATGGTTAAAATCAACAAAAATGTTCCCGAAATCAACCATAATATGGTCATAATTAACCATATTTTGGTTAATATCAACCATAATAATGATCAAAACTAACAATATTATGTTTAAAATTTACCATAATATGGTCAAAATTTCCCTGAATTTTGACAAAAGTAACCATATTATGGTCAGAATTAACAATAATATGGTCAATGTTAATCATATTATAATTACTTATTTCATCCATTTTTTTTATTTGTTTGTAGTGTCAAATTATAATTTAATTTAATTTTTAATTCCTGATAGGTGTTATGTTCCACTTTTACAAAAAAATCCCCTTTTCATTCATATTACAACCTGTGACCACCTTCATTACCATTTTTTCTTTCCTACTATTTTATTCTACGGAAATTAATGTGTTTTAATCAATAATTAAAATAAAATGAATGAGAATTTTAAGCAAACCAAGTAAAATGCAAACGACCAGAATGTTGTTGCTTTTTAAACATATTATTTAAAATTTAAAGTTAAACATACAATGTTTTAAAATATTATAATTTCAAACATATTATTCTTATTAAAAATTAACCATAACATGTTCGGAAGCAACCATAATATGATTATAGCTTTTAGGTGGATGAATTTAACCATAATATGGTTGCCGTGATAATAATATGGTTAAGGTTACCATAATATGTTTAAGTGTATGGTTGTAGCTTTATTTTATTAAAACAATGTATTGTTGAATTCAACCATATATGAAGTTTCATGGGAGGTAAACACTTTATTGGTAAATAGAAACAAAATATTATCAATCGTGATAAAAGTTTTGTATAAAACAACAAAAGTTTGTTTGTTGCCATTGCAGGGACCATAATATGTTTTTTTTAACCATACTCCAACCATGTTTTTTCTCTGCGTGTATATACAAATATATTTAACAAACGTGTTTACTACAGCTTTTTGTTGTATTTTTCAACCACAGCGTAGTAAATTTTAGTTTAATACATTTTGTTGTTGCAGTGTTGTAAATCTTAGTACTTTAACTAAATTAATAAGATTCACAAGGACTACAAGGGACTTAACTATCAAGGGTGAAAACCGCTGATGTTTTTCTCATAAAAATTTAAAGAAAAGTTTTTTAACTTAATTTTAACTATACAAGAGAATTCAATATTTAATTGTTTGATCTTAAGTAAAAATATCCTTTGAGTAACCTTTTTCCTTTTTTTATATATGGAAAACATTTATTCAATATCATTTAGAAAAAAAATTGCACTTATTTTGTCTGCAGTTTCGTACATTTCTTTTTTAGTTTAAAGTTTTTTTAGAGTTCATAACTTTACGATTTGTTTTTAAAACTAATATTATTAGAATTAGAGCAAAAGTTTATTTTCATAAATATGTATGATTAATTTTTTTTTTTTTTTTTTTGCTTTTTAAAGTTATTACAACGAAATATAGACGCAACATTTTGTAAATACCACAACATACAAGTAATAAAACATTTAATTTATAAATTTTCATAATTTTTTTCAATACTTTATAGTCCAATTCAATTATTGAATGTAATTAAAATAAAATTATGTTTTTAGTTTTAATAGGAGTAAATTTATTGTCTTTTTCTTATCTTTTTTTTGGTATTTAAAAAAAAATGGGCTTCAATTAGTATAATTAAAAAGGGTTTGTTTTTGTAACATTTATAAAAATATAATATAATCTCCATATTCTGGTTTGAGTGTTTTGTTAGAGTGGCGCTAGATATAATAAATACGTTTTTCGAGTTTTTCTTTCTTAGTTTCCGTTTTGATTATAGCCGATAAATAAGAGTTAAATTTGTTCAAAGCCTAAAAACTAAATAACTACATAACATTTGTTATTATAATTTTAAATAAAATCCGAGATTTAAATTGGGTTGTGTGTTCCATAAAGTTTTATCCTTTCCTTCTTCAGTTTGGTTTCAATAGTCCTTAAGCTTGTATAAATAAGGCTTAGTTTTTTTTTAATAAGTTGAGAATGTTAGAAACTGTAAGAAAAGATTTAATAATTTTGTTAGAAAATTTGGTATTTTAAAATTTTATTGTGAATTTAATATATTTATGCCATCAGAAATAATATGTGAGTACATTTCAAATCTTACAATTTTACTGTCTGTCCCACGATTTCGAACGAAAATTTAATGTAAGTAAGCGTACGAAATTTTCGTTCGAAATCGTGGAACAGGCAGTAAATTTAATTATTTTTTGAAACGGACACTATTTAATGTTTATTCTGGGAAATTAGATCTTTTTGAATTTCACTTGAACCTGAGAAAAATATTTTACAAAATACGCATAAAATGTTCAATTAAAATTTTTTTACTTACTGCTTTTTTACAAATCCTTAGAAGCTCTGCGATTTGGCGACATTTTTTCAAACGAAACATTTTGCTGTAAGACCACATCGAATAGCTTAATATCACCTTGTATATAAATTGTATCAATTTTCTCTGGCCTACAGCGAAATTTGTATTCCGTTAATAGCTCATGATTAACATAAATTTCAAAAGATTCCTTTGAGCCATGAACTATGGATAAGCTAAATGCTTTGCCTGGACGAAAAGTAGTTTCCATTTCAGAACGTTCCTCAGTACCCCAACTCCCATTGACCCAGGAATTACGTATAATCGTAGTCTGACCAATAGGACCAACACTTTGTTTACAGAAACGTGGATTTAAATGCAAAGCAATAGTCGGATGTGGCCAACAATTATGACCGGACTGTAGATTAATATAAAACGATTGAGGCAATAAACGAACACGACCTTCAATTTTAATGACATGACCCAATAGAAATGAATTCTTTGGTATAACACCATAATAGGGTAATCTCATTTCATCTTTACGCAATATATTCGGCTCATGACTAATTTTGCTATTGACAACAACATTGCGCCATTGAGTTGTTTGTTTTTCCTCATGATCTGTCAAATCCCCACCTTCTTCGTCGGGATCATGATCGGCCCTTAGCGATTTGTGCAAACGTACAGATTTTGGTATGGATTCCGGTAGACGTTCCGGATAGTGTGAAACAATCATACGTTCGACTAAAACATCATCAATGTCACCCTTAACTTCTAAACTCTGGACACTTTTATAGGGTAAACGATGATAGAATTTACAAAAATGATAACCATTCACCGAGATCATGTAACATTCTTCGGTAAATAGAACTTGTATGGAAAAGGGGGCACCACGTCTAAGGCTAAATGGTAAGGCTGAAGCCACCTCCTCACGCCCCCAAACATTGCGAACTTTAGTATTGCGTACAATATAATTTTGAGGTAAACGAGGATTTATGTGTAAAGCTAAATCCCTGGTTGCATTTTCCACTATAAAATTTATAGAAAATCTGAAAAGGTAATAAAAAATGTGATAACATATAAAAAAGTATAATAATACCAAATACCTTTCACAATGACGTTTAGTTTTGCCCGTTACCGTAAAACTAACACCCTCGTGCAATT
The DNA here is from genome assembly GCA_949318255.1 of Pollenia labialis. Lineage (NCBI taxonomy): Eukaryota > Metazoa > Arthropoda > Insecta > Diptera > Polleniidae > Pollenia > Pollenia labialis. The sequence continues at coordinate 114,845,890 of OX439141.1, forward strand.
CTCCCAAGTTAGGATTGTGATAGATTGCTTCATCTTCAGCCTCAAAATCTTGTAGGCGTTCCTGAAAAAAATGCAAAGTTTATGTTTATAAGCAAATAAGTTTTTTATTTGTTATCAATATTATGAAATGTACATCTAAACTTTTTGTTATTTTAGGCCAACACATTTGAAATATATGAATATTCTATAATGCAACCAAACATGTACCAAAATATTAAAAATATTTTTTTTTTGTTTTTACTATAAATTTTATGTTTTTTATGTTTTGTTTCTAAAAAAATGTGTTTGAACTTACAAATGTCAATGTTATAGCATTGAAATTGATTAACATTTTAAAATATTTTTAGACGTTTAACATTGTTTTTTATTGATTTTAGTTTATAAATATTTTTAGACAAAATTTTAAAATATTTATGTGATTTAAATTTTTGTTATAAAAGTTTTTACAAATTTCTTTTTCTAACCGTTCTGATACAACTCTGTGTGTTAAATGTAAATAACAAATACAACAGTGTGCTTTACACGTTACAGGTTGGTTTAATACAAAGTAATTGGATCAAAACAAATTACATTTGCATATGTACATATCGTCAGAATATTATGTTTTCGCCTAAACGCCATTTTTGAAAAAAATTAATTAGGAATGGATTATATGTATATGAATCTGAGTTATTCATCATCGACTTTGGTCTACATACACAGTTTTTAGGTTCATTGAACATAATATTTCTACTTATTTTTGCATAAGTAGCAAATTTTGCATACAAACATAACAAAATTATACTTTACTATTGCTTTGCGTCATTCGAATAATGAACAACGTAGGTCAAAATAAATTGTCACAATAGTTAAAATTTATTGGACACAATGTGAAACTTGAGATGAATATGGAGCCCACAAGAAAACTAATTGTTGAATATTGATTTGCGCTAGGTAACATATATTATCTTTCCATATTATGTTGCATCTGCAGTTCGCGGCTTATAGGAGAGAGTTTAGCAATTATCACCATTCTAAAACATACCAACCTGTCCTTATAAATCTCTAATAACTATCAACTTCATTGTTCTTGTCATAGACTTACTTTGCTCCACGTCAAAGAAAACATCATACCAAATAAAATTTTATATGGAGCACAAAACGCCAAAATGTTGTTTTAGAAAAACCATTAAAACTTTGGATTTATTGCATGTTAATTCATGAAAATGTAGAGGTTTGTTAAAAACATACGCAGCAAACTAGGAGCGTTTAAAAAAATCTATCGAAAAGTTTTTGAGAAAATTAATTGTAAACCTACATATTTTATCGTTTTTCTCAAACTTGATGGCTTATAGCCTAAAACAATAATAACCTGACGATATAAGAGTTGTCTAAGAGTGCAAGTCTAGATGTCGATGTGTGAACAACATAGTTTTAAGTTTTTGAGTCTATAAAAATTCACTGAAAAGAAAGCCCTGATGATGATCTTCAAAGAAGATCGAAACATTGGAAGCAAATAAAAAGGAATTTTTATTTACAAAAAAACACTGGCCTCGAGCTTGATTAATTTTTATTTATTTAAATTTCGAAAGGTCGAATAAGAACAACTTTGATTGTCAAAGAGTTTTATGAAGAATCTTTGGTCAAGTATAGACCGATTTTTATAAAGTTTTCTAACAATAAAAATTTTAAAAATATTAACTTTCGTAAAATATCGTAAAAATGTAATAATTGTGGGAGTTAAGGCTCACTTAGCCGGGAGTAACAGTAAAGTTGCAAATCGCTGCTTCATTTTGTTGTATGTAAAGCAATTAGAACGTTTATAGTTAGCATTAGAATGTAACATACGTCTCAATATGTAAGAAATAGATTGATCTAACTTTTTTACGGTAAAGTTAAGTTACTCCCGGCTAACTGAGCCTTAAAGGTCTGTATTCCGCTAAAACATTTTTACGAAGGTTTATCGAAATCATGGGCCGAATCTCACAATTTTAAGCTAGTAAAAACATTGATAACACAATAGAACAAGGTTTTTGTTGATTAAAAACTGACTATCGTTCTTTAGGTAATTTGGAACGCTGAATTCGAAATATACCGTTATGTCGAAAATTAAAGCACTTCCGCTCAGGGCTGCCAGGTGATTTTTTCCTTGTCCCCAAAAAATTCGAAAAAATCCTCAAATTAAAATACAAACCTTAAAAAGTTAATATTTTTTTCTGACCAAACTTAAATTTTTTTTAAAATAGAAAAGGTACGTTCAGACTGATGAAATATTTGATAGCAAACATCAAATATTTCATTAACGTAGTCTGAACACAAAATATTTTTGAGTGTCAAATAAAATAACAGCTGATTTTGAGCAAATACAAGTATTTGCCGTCAAACAAATATTTGTCCAATGTGAACATAGTGTGAACACAAAAAATCAAATATTTTAGTAATTTTTGAGCAAACAATTATTTGATATTACAAAAAAATTGTAAGAGCAAACAACGACAAATAATTTTAGCCATGTACCCGATAGAAGCAATTTTTCCTGAATGTTTTCGGATTTTTTACAGTTTTAAAGATTTTTAATAATTATTAGATTTTGCTATCATGCCGCTATTAGCCAACTCTTGCGAATTTTTGCTAATTTAGCAATTTTCACCGAATTTTTGCCATTCCTTATACTTTTGGGGGCTTTTAACCAATTTTATGGCTTGTATGAAATATTAAAATTGTTCGCGAATTTTCGCTATTTTTGCAACATTTTTTTGTTCTTTTCCCGACATTTTGTTTTTAACCGAATTTTATATTTTAGGGGTTGTTTCCAATTTTTCGCAAATTTTAGCCATGTTTCCGTTAACAATTGTCTTCCAGTTTTGTTTTTCTTTTACATACTCCTGTTCTAACAATATAATAGATGCTGCTCCACAGAATAAAACATAATAAGGCTTTTGCGCGAATTTTTACTATTTGTGAAATATATTTTCATTTTTGAACACTTTCATTTAATAATTATTTGATGCAAATATTTGTTTTAGTCTGAACGCATGGCAAACATGAATTAATTTATTTTATTTGACACTATTTGCCAACTGTTTCAACAAACAAAAATTGTCAAATATTTGAGCTTAGTTTGAACATCAAACAAAATATTTTTTTGTTTCACACAGTTTGAAGCAAATATCAGAACAAATATTTTTGTCAAATATTTAATTAGTCTGAACGTACCTTAAGAAAAATTTTAATAAGAAATCCCCAAATAAAATTTGTTAGTTAAAAAAATTATTTTACTTAGTTTGTAGCGACTAGTACTAATTCCAGTTAGGAATTAAAAGCAGAACAAAATGCTGTTTTTGAAGACAAATTAGCCAAGTTATAAGAATTTGGAGGTTGTTCAGTCCGTTTTAACATTTTGAATACTAAAAACTTTCGATATGTGACATTAGAAGTGTGTAGGAATAAACACTTACAAAACTATAACCACAGAGAACTGATGATTATATCAAATTTAGCAATATCAGCAGTAAAGTTGCCATAATTAAATAAACAAATCCCGGAAAATTTGTGCTTGAACTCCCGGGGTGTTTTTATTTAATTATGGCAACTTTACTGCTGATATAATTGTAAATAAGTTGTGTCATCAAATAGAGCTTGGCCGTTAGGAAAAAAGATCTAAAGTCAAAAAAACGAATTTTGAGTTTTTAATTGGCTTTTATTAAATTTTGTTTTCTTTTTTGTTTGGTTTAAATTACTTAAAACTAGCACAACTGCTTCTAATCGTTATCATCTGCTCTTAGGAAAAAAGACAATGAAATACACCAAATAAATATTTTTCAGTTTGACATAACTACAATTTCTAACTTAAGAAATACGCTTTCAAACGATTCTGTAAATGCTTATCCTGAACTAAAATCCTATTTTAAAAGAAATATTTTGTAATAATTTGTTTAAATAATTTAACTTTTTTGGTTTTTTTATTAATGGTGTTGGCTTTGAATTAATTCTGTGGCAATAAAAAAATAAAAAAATTAAAAAAAAAATTTTGATTTAATTTACATTTAAGTTGTTTTGAAATAAATTTTTATTTACAATATTAATTAAATTGATTTTTTTACTTAAAATAAACTAACTTAAACTTTTAGAATTGTTGTTGGGAATTGTAAAGACCAGAGCTATATTTAATTGAATCAATTAACACATTGTTTGATATGACAAAGTTTTTTGATAATTTTCTTAATTAAAATTTAAAATATCATTTATTGAAAAAAAAAATTGACAATTTTCAATTTTTAGTAATCAATATAATTAATAATTTTACTAATGGGTGCAAAGTAAAAAATGTTTTGCTTGATTCAATGAATTTGGTGATAAGAGAATAATTTTTTCTGTGTATGTATAGTGAAAAACAATAGCAATCCTGTCTTGGCTCTCCAATATTTTCTTGTTGTTGCTTTTTTTTATTCAAAACAATATTCACTAAAGATCCCTGAATTAAATAATTCTATTTTTTATACTTATTATACTTTTTTACGTGATTTATTTGATATATTTTTTGAGTAGTTTAAGCTTTTTTGAAACAATTTTAAAATGAAAAAATATCTACAAATGCAATACGAATATGTTTTAAATTATCTTTTGAATTTTCTTTACCATTCAGAATTGAGAGCACTGTCACGTTGTTATACTTTTAAAATAAAGTTCTAAGCATATATTGTCTATGCTTTCTGATATTCCGAATTAAATGACTCTAGTTCTTTCAATAAAATTTAATAAATAACTATTACTTAAAGTAAAAACATTACATTAAAAAACTCAAACGAGTAAATTGTAGCTACTTACATACATACATCAAAGTAAATATATTAAAATTATAATGGGGCTACCACCGTTATTAATTAAATTTCTATTATTAGACATGTTGATAAATGTTTAATAAGCCTCAATTATTCTATTTTTATTTAATTTACTATGGTACCACATATTACATTTAAAATAATGTCATTTGTAAGTATGGGCATTTAAATATTTCTATGCACAAGAAATAAGTTAATATTTAGTCTTCATTTTTACTCATTTTACATCATATTTTATCTGCAATAATTCGTCATTTATTGTCCTAGATTTTTATTACATTCGTCTGGTTCTTGAAAAATGTAAAAAAAAATATCATAAAACCTTAAACAATGAAAAAGTTAAAGAAATTTAATCAGTTTGACTTTTTATGTTGCCATGAAAACGTGTCAGTACCGATGTCTTTAAATCCTTTGGTTACTAAAATGAAGTAAAATCAATATTTACTAATGACATGAATACAAAAAAGAATTATGTATTTATGAAATACATTGAAATATTGTATTGTCAATTGTGTCTCTTCTTAACAACTAAGCAGTTCCAGCGTTTCAGTTTTGGTTACTTTTAACCAAAATTGGTTAATTTTTTCTATTGGTACTTGTGTATTTTTTTTCCATTTTGGATACTTTTTTTCAACACAAAAATAACCAATTTTTTGTTTTGGAACAAGAACTGCCCGCTATGCTTTTTTGGCCCTTAAAATTGTGTATGGTATCTGTGCATCTAATACAAACACTTTTTTCAGCTACTTAAAAATTATTTTTTTATGCCGGGTTTTTGAGATGTGGACTAAGTTCAAACTAGGGTTGCCATACGTACTGTTTTTAACAGTACATGTACTGATTTTTTTCAATTGTACTGTTTTATTCATAATGTCCAAAACAGTACGCAAATGTACTGTTTTTTGTACTGTTTTTTTTGTTCAGTCTACAAAAAACCAAGATATTAAGAAAACCCCTGTTAAAGTCCTATTATGAAAATATCCTAATATTTAACAGTACATAGCTTAAAAAAAATGTTGTGTTCCAAACAAAAAAAGCTCTAAAATAATAAGACTTTTTACGCTGTGGCCATTGTTTTCTACTAAATACGCAGTAGAAATCTAAATTATAATGGGTGACTCGCAGCAGTTGTATATTTTCATGTTATTATTTTTAAGACATATGATTTTATGGCTACCTCTTCCAATAGTATTTTCCTTTAAACACCTTAGAAAGACAAAAACAAAATCGAAATCTTGTTTAAAATATTATATTTTTTAAATACTAAATAAATACTCATTCCAACACAATTATCTTTAATTCCTAGAATTTTTTTTTAGTATTCGGGCAAGTTCTGGAAATCGAAATCACGTAAAATTGAAAACGTACAAATTTAAAAAATTCTCCGGGCTCAAAATTTATAAAAATACCTTATTCCTTTCAGGACCACTTTTCTCTACCTAAACTGCTTTAAAATAAGGAAAAGCTACGTTAATTTTTACAAAAATTTTATTGAAAAACTTCAGTGTATAAATTTTATACTATTTTAATATTTTCGGATTTTGTTAAAGAAAAATACACCAAACTATGTTTTTGGATTTTATAGATTATAGGTAAAATTGGCCGTAAATAATTTAAAAATTTTTTGAAATTGGAAAATTAACTTAGGACACATACATTTTCTCAAATTCTATATGATTTGTGCAACTATGTGTGTGGCGAAAATTGCTTTAAATACCAATATGCTTAAAGAAAGTCATTTCTTTAATGTGCAGTTTTTCGTTGAGAAAAAAGATAATCGCGTAATGAGAAAACGGCCATAAGAACACCAAATTTTTTTAATGTTATGTTTTTCGTTGGGATAAAAGATAATCGCGTAATGAGAAAACGGCCATTAATGCTTGGGATTAGGGTGTTCAATTAATCGAGTTTTATTTTGGTTCGTTTAAACAATAAATCGATATTTGGCATTTTTAACTTATTCGATTAAACGAATAAAATTTTAAAATTAATCGAATAATTCTAAATCCAGAGGTTTTATAAATAACGAGATTTTTTTCGATAATTTTAGAAAAAAATAGTACTCGAGTAAATAAACATTCTTTTTTAATAAAACTTGTCAATGTAGCTCCAAATTGTTGCTTCACTTTCGGGGACTTCAACTTTAAAAGTGTCAATATAACATTGGGTTTTTTTGAAACTTTTCACGGACATTCCATCCTCTTATATGCTTCTGCAAATTATTTCCTCCAAAGAATCGAGCGAAGTATCTTGTTTAAAAGATTTATTCATTGGACCACATGTAGCCCCCTTTGATTTTGTTAGAGGAGCATCTTCGTCAAGTACTTTGTTATAACTAGTCACTGTGTAATTGGTAAATTAGTGAAGTTGTTAAAGAACATTTACATTTACGATTTTTAGAGCATTCCCGATAAATTAATATAAATCTTTCTTTTGTGAAATGAATTATTAAATTTTGTTGGAAAAATATAACAAAAATATAAGCTAAATTGCTCAGTAAACATGACTGTTTTTTCAATTCCATCGGACACATACATTTGGTTTGTTTATTCGACTTAAAACTTTAAAAAAAATTATACATTTTACAGAAATACTATATATTGAATTTAAACTCTTTTTTTAATGCAGTACCTTTTAAATGGTTAATTAAAGCAAGAAAATGATTCTGTAAAACTTCAAATAGATTTTAATTCTAACACGTTCCGAATTGAGCTTAAATATAGTTATTTACATATCGTTGGTCTCATGTAGAAAGGCCATAACTCACATAATTCCAACTTTACAGGAGATGGCAAAAACATAATAGAAACCGTATGCATCATAATTTAAAATGGCTTCTTCAATTGCTTCTAAAACTGATATTTTTGATGCTTTTGCATTAAATTCTTGTGACGAGGTGTATTTGTGGGAAATGTATTGAAATCACTAAAAAACTCAATTTGGAAAAAATCGAATTAGGGCCTTTCTACATGAGACTGGTCCTTATTTTTAGACCTAAAAATATTTTATTTTTAAAAATATTAGAAACATTTTTATGCCGAAAATTTTTGGAGTCGGACTCCGACAATGATGCAAAAACCTCAACTCCGACTCCATAGACCCGGTAAAAAGTATGTAAAATACCCTACAATTATGTGTAACTGAACTTCCTTTTAATAAGTAAAGATTTTTCGAACGGACTTACGCTGAACATTTTTAATGCACTTATTGTGTAATTTTGTTTGTTGCAAATAAAATAAAAGTTTCGGGCATACTGAGCTACCTAAATAAGAGCGGCAAGCGTCTGTTTTATGTCAAAACTTTTCGTTTTCACACAGTTTATACGAAACAAACCCTTAAAACGCGAATTTAACACCACCCGGCTCGACGATCATATTTGATAGATCGCTTGGTTGTTTTGCTTTATTAAAAATGTATTGGCAATATAATTTTCCTGTTTAAAAAAAAGCTTGCTGCTCTTGTTTAGGTAGCTCAGATAGAAAAAGAAACTAGAGTAGAAACTTTCTTAAAAGAGTTGTCTCCCAAAGTTTCGTTAGTGTCAAGTTACAACAACAAAATAGACAATGATGTCATTGTCAGATGCATAAACTTCGGACATCTGACAATAAGAAATAAGCTTCCAACGTCTGGCAATGATCTGCCAATTGCAACGAAGAGTGTTCACGCGATTGTCAGATATCTAACAATATTGGTGTCTTATAATAGACGGGCAATGCTTTTTCTAACAACGTTGTTAAACAAAAATTGCCAGTACGTACACACGGTAGAAAGATATTTTTAACACATTTTACTTACAATATTGTTAGATCTGACTACCGTCTGTACGAAGATGAACACAATCATAAAGCGGGTGTTTTTACTGCTTTTATAAAGATCAGGCCTACAACGTTCACTTAAGTTTATTTAAAAATATAAAAAAATGTACGTATAGTTTATACATAAGTATATTAAGCATCTTCGATGCTAACGGACGTAAATACTCAAAAATGCAGAACCAAGTCTTGGATTGGTTATGGTTCGTTTTATTAAACAGCACAAGTTTTTAGATCCCTGGGTTCAACAATATTGGCTTTATTATGTAAATTTTTTGCTTCTCCTCTAAAAAAAATAAAAGTTTAGTTACGTCTGGGTTTTGAAAACCTAAAAATTCTATTGTCAATACATTTTCAATAAAATTAATCGACCTAGCGATCTTTTAAATAAGAATTTTTGGCCGGTTGGTGTTGAATACCCGTTCTAAAATTCGCGGGTAATGTTTCAAATGTGGGTAGTTTTTGAATTTCTCATTGGCAACACTACACAAAAATATGTTTGTGGTCAGAAGACCTTTCTAATCAGGCGTGCTTTAAGATTTTTTTTGATTTAATTACTATTCTTAATTAACTGCTAAAGAATGCATCATAGAAGGCCTCGGCTCTTTGGTATAAGAGATAAGATACAACTTCACATTCGATTCTATGGGAAGGGGGTAGTGCTGGGAAACTGTCGATAGTACTATAGATACTAACGATAGTTTTAAAATATCGACAAGAAAAATGTCGATATTATTATTGTTTAAAATACAGCTATTAAGACATGCACCGAATTACAGCAGCAATGAACACAAACAACAAGGATGACAGGTGGTATGCTTAGCTGTGCTTTTTTACTAATTAAGCCCCCTTTTTGTCTAAATTTGTATATGTTTACATAGGGACCTAAATGTCAAATAGTTTTGCAATGTTGTAAAAACAAATGCAATTGCAATTGTATTTTATATTTATCCAGTTTTTAATCGTTTATCAAGCAAAATCTTAATAATTAATAGTGCCAGAAGACTTTTATAATATGAGCTTCAGATTGAGTTAGTACCCGAAGTTTATTGGAATAAGGTATTCAGACTAAAGAATAACGTGGAGGAAGATACTTTTTCAATAATACAAAAATTATACATTTTGTTTTGACCTTGTCAAATGCTTTAAATGAGAGAATATTTAGCGCCCTTAACATTTGCAAAATTTATTGAAGAAACATACTGTCCTCTGAAACCTTTTTATTTAGTAAATAAAGTATTCAAATGAATGGCAGTGAACATTTCAAGCCTTCCCTAAATATTTCCAACTCAATATTTTGAGTTTTTTTTTAATTTTTGATGTTGTTTATGTTATGTGCTGTTTGTTTGCACAACACATTAATATAGTTAATATATAGTTTTTATAACTATATAAATCTAAATTGTCCCTAGGGGAAAGGAACTAGCACCAAACTTTATATGTATAGAAAGTGTTCCCATATAAATACCAATCCCGAAAATAGCATATAATGCCATAACTTCCTTATTGACTGGTAAGATTGGTATTTATGTAGTATTTGGCGACGATATCTTTTCAATTAGTTAGATATATAGATAAGATAAAATAGATATCTAGATAATAAATAAATACTTATTTTCCCAGGTCAATAATTCAGTAAAAAATAGTAAAAACTTTTGTGTTCTCGAATGCAGCTATTAAGTGAAACGGTTTTTTATAAAACGAAACGGTTATTTGATATCAGGGGCCTAATTCTGACAGTCGTAATAGAGTACTTTCTCGATTCGAAAGCAATTTTATTTCAGTCGATACTTAACGAATCAAAATTATTTTTTCAGTATTGTGAAACTCAAATTAATGTTTTATAACTCTGAAAAAATAATTCCGAAACGTTCAGTATAGACTGAAATAATTAGATAATAAATTGCTTTCGAATCGAGAAATTACTCGATCACGACTGCCAGAATCAGGCCCCAGGTGTAATTTCACATAAATCGGGCAATTTTGCTTAATCTCAAGTGTTATTTATAATTTAGCTGGTGGTAACACTGATGAGTATGGAATGGAACGAACAGGCCTTGAATATCCAAAATAAGGAGTCAAGAGGCCCCCTAGAAGGCATCCGTACTTCTTCTTTTTGCCGCTGAGTGTATACCTATTAGATATACTATAACATATAACTATAAAAATTTTTCCTATAAGCAAAAATTGTAAAAAGTTATACGCCTATTATATATGTAGATACATACATGAATGCCTTATAAACATAAATTTTTCGATGATAAATTTTATGCATTAAACACAACCTTTTACTTTATTACATACATATTTATTGTAATTTAAATTTTTCGCTAATTAATTGGTTTAATTTTTATTATAGCAAATCAAAATGATGAAGTATCAGTTGTATTATTGAATGTTTGTATAGAAGTAACTAATAAATCGTTCAAATAATAAAAAAATTTAGAAAAGAAATTTTATATCTTGCGTATAAACAATGACGTTGTCGTTAATTAATTTTATTTATATAAATAATTGTGTGGAATTACTAATTGAAGTCTGTCAAAAGTTAACAATTTTTGTTGTTACAACAAAAACGAATTATATATGTAAGTGTATAATTCAATAATTAAAAAAATGTCCAATGTTCACAGCTTTATTTGGTTAAATTTCGAAATTTTTATTTAATTTTTTTAGTGTTTGTTTTTTTAACACTTAAATTTGGTCATCAGATTAGGGTGCTACTGTACACTAGGGTGTCCCAAAATTTTTTTTGTCAGAGGCTCAAGCAAATTTGAAAGCTTATTGGGTCCAGTATTTTTGAATTTTTTTTTAGATTTTTAGGAAGAGGTTTAGAGGTCACGCAATTCAAGTCTTTGTTAAAAATCTGAGTTTTCGGGCTTTTTTCAAACTTGACTCATAACATTGTCAATAAACACGTTTATTTAATTTTTTGACCGAATATATCTAAAGAAAATTTCCCAAACTTTATTTCAATATGCAAAAACTTTAAGTTCCGGCTATATTTTTGTCCATTACGATTCCACATATTAAGTATTTTTGTAATTTTTCAACAAATTCTGTAAATAACGGGTTATTTCTTTTCAAATTTATATGAAAGGTATAAAAACTAGTGACGCAATTTTAAATACCGATCAGTTCTAAACAATTAAGAAAAACAAAAATGGAATTTTGTTCCACAGTTTCCGAGTTACACTATTTTTATAGTTTCTACCTTAAAAATGGTGATACTTTTTTCGTTATAATTATTGTATATTTCCATAAAATGTTATAGTTGGGTTTTAACTGTCATTAACTTCTGACATTTATTGATCTAAATCGTTACATGCTGTCATTTTCACTTTCTATTTTATGTGTATTCTCCGCTATAATAAATTTACATAACACAATTTTTTGAGTTAGCTGACCGACGAATCAAATAGAAAAGTTTCTTGTATATGTGGCAGCGCATAGTGAAAGGGACCTTAGGGGGAAAAAATCAATTTTTTGATGGGGACAACATCTGAGCATCGAATCAGACCAATCCCATGCCCCAAAAGTGTTCCCTCCCAGAGATATGCGCGTTTTAAGAAGTGGTGGTACACCAAAATGGCTCTCCTGAACAAACCCGGTTTTTACCCTTAGGTCCCTTTATATTTTGCGCGTCACATACATGTATAAAAGTTTTCGTCGACGTACCGGTAAGAATTTTTTTTTTTTTTTTTGTTTTTGATCGTTAAAAAATGTGTAATTTTATTCAAAATAGATCTAATAGAATTTTGTGAAAACAAGAAATGTGTGGCTTGTGGGAAAAATGATAGATGCCCTTGATCCCTCCAAACCGCCGACAAAAATGCAAATTCTGCAAAGATTTTTTAATAACATATACTGGGTATAAAGGTCAAAACGGGTATAACTCAGGAACGATAAGAACAAATTTAAAAATTGTTTATTCATATTAATAAGAATTAATTTGTCTTTCAAACTGCAACATTAGTTTGTTTTCGTTTTCATTTAAACTTAAAAAGTTGTAAAGCGTTATTACAAAATTTTTGAAAAAATTACGAAAAATTGTAATTAAAGGTATCTAAATGAGTAACCTCATCACCAAATCTTATAAGTTTTTCACACAGGAATAAAGCTTGGATACTTTTCTTTAAAACTGTTTCCTCAGGAGTGCAGAAACCCGTGGTATTAACCAAGTTATCAGTAAAGTTAAAAAAATGGGCCGAAAACTCCGGTTTTTTATGAAAACTCCATTTGCGCGACCTCTAAACCTATTCCGAAAATTCTTAAAGAAAAACCAAAAATACTTTACCCTATAAGCTTTTAAATTTTGATTGAGCACCAATGAAAATCATAAAGAAAATATTTTTTGGGACACCCTACTGTACACGCAAGTAATGTAATAATTTTTTTTTGAATTTACAATCCCATAATACATTGTTATCGTTAATGCCAATGACTTTTTAAAGAAATTTCGATAACCTGTGTTGTATATTTATGTTAACAAGTGTTGTTTTAAATTTTTCCGTTTTTTTTTTGTAGTCGTTTTTTTTTTATTTTTAGCTACGAATTTTGAAATAATTACAGCACGCTTGTGTTATATTTTTATTTATGTGTAGTCCATGTTTAATTTAATTTCATGTGTAATTTAATATTTTAACGTTTTGCAGCACTGATTTTTGTTACTATTTTTTCACAAGTAAAAATGTTTATTATTCTTAGCAAAACTTAAAAATTTAATTAAAAGAATGGAATCGTTAAAAGAGCTGAACTAAAAATGGTTGGATCATTAACTACTAACCATTTGGCATTTATATAGCTTTTGTCACAATTTATTATAACGACGAAACATCCTGGGTTTATTATTCTTTTTTTATTTCAAAGAGAGTGGATCATCGACTGCAAAATAAATGTTTGAGCTTCTCAAATAAATGCACAATTATAAATAGAAAAACGGATTCCTTTTGAAAATATAATTGGATTTGCATCAGATACACCTAATGTTTGGACAGTTAATTCAGAAGTTAAGTTGCCAAAAGACGAACAGCCAGTTATTATTTTGATAAAATGCTCGAGCCACCTACACGCAGAGAAAAAATATGGTTGGGCATGGTTACGGCAACCACACTGTGTTTAGTGTAACAATATATTGTTGTTGTAAACAAATAATTGTTATTTTTATTAAATATCAGCAATATTATAGTTACTGTAAACATATTAATGTTTATCGCAATTATAAATTTGAGTATTGTTGACCGAAAAATAATTATTTTTCTAACAACTAAATTATGATAACTTTCAAAACATATTATATTACTCACAGCCATAACATGATATTTAATAGCCATAACATGATAACTTTATATACATTTATCATAATAAGTTAAAGATGCAATCAAAATATCGGTACTCTAATAATATTTTGGTATCGCCATTTGTAAAATAATTTTGTATCAGTTGTGTCGTGTTTTACATAAACATATCGAATTATTTGTTAGTGAGTGGCTAAATAATAAAAAAATAACCATTAAAATAAACAAGAAATTAAAAAAAAATAAAGAAAAATATTAAAAAAGAAATAACAAAATAACCATTAAAATAAACAAGAAATTAAAAAAAAATAAAAAAAACATTAAAAATCGGTTGTAGTGTCACAAAATAAAATATCTTTGCTTAAAAATTTTAATAATCTTAAAGTGGTGGAAAAATTTGTGAAATATTGGTGCAAAATATTCACCATTACTGGTAAGTTTTGTGTTATTTTAAGAGAAAAATAATGAAAACTCCATAAAATAATTTATAAATAATTGCGACCTACGACAAAAAGATTACAGTAACTATATTATGTTTTTTATTTTATCATAAGTATTTTTTTCCAATAAAAATATTATTTTTAAAGTTGTATCATATTATGATGTAAAAAATTTATGTATAACAGTTCATATCACTTTGCATCATAATATGATTACTTCTAAACTTATTATGATTGACATGACAATAATATGATTACTTCTAAGCTTATTATGATTGTCATGACAATAATATGATTACTTCTAAACTTATTATGATTGCCATGACAATAATATGATTACTTCTAAACTAATTATGATTGCTATGACAATAATATGATTACTTCTAAACTTATTATGATTGCCATGACAGTAATATGATTACTTCTTAACTTATTATGGTTACCATGACAACAATATAATTACTTCTTATCTTATTATGATTACCATGACAGTAATATTATAACTTCTTAACGTTTTATGATTAACAGGATAACAATATGATTAAGAGAAAAATATTATGATGTAATATTACGAACATATTTGGTCATAATATGATTTAATAACAATCGTAATATGGTGACTACAATCACGAATCTTATCATAATATGTTGCTCTTAGAATATGTTTACCACAACCATGTTTTTTCTTTGCGTGTAATACATTTGGTAGCGTCGATGGCCTGTCTGAACCCCTCAACATATTTGGATGATTTACTTTTTTATATTAGATCTTGTTTTATTAGAAGTAATGCTCGGAAGATAAAACTTATGGCGTTTTCTGAGTAAAATTCTGCATTTATTCTGCCTTTTGCATTTTTTATGTTCGTTTCTGAAAAACATGTTTTATTTTAAAAGTGTCAAGCGTGCAGCACTAGATCAAGGCGAATTGTTTTATGCCGAAATTTGTGTTCTTTTGTAAACGTAAAATATGCAACACTTCTTAAAAATTAGGGCTGCATTTAAAAATTTTGCCAAGTCACATGTATCACTTATGCAACACTTTTTGTATAGAAAAGAAAACGCCATTAAGGAGTTTCAAGAAAATGTTCGCGACAACGTGCACTCTTACAGTTTTTGAAATAAAAAATTCCTTTGGGGACAAATTATTTCCTACTTTGCAAATAGTTGTTTTTGTTTTATTATTTTAAATGTAAAATAAAAATATGTTTTTTGCATTAAATATAGCAACGATACGATTGTTATAAACAAAAAGCAAATAAAGAGACATTTGAAAAAAATGTTTGTGTTGGATAATTAAAAAATATAAAAATGTCCAGTGTATCCAATGTTGCAGCAATCGAGGAACTGAATTAACATTCCGTTGAAAAATTGCGTCGATGACATATGAGGGATGCATCAGATCCTTTATCATACCCAAATGAAATGTATGTTACATATCGTCACCTAAAATGCAAAAGGGCTTAACAACAAAAAAAATTCGAAATAAGAGTTTATGATTGAGTTTTGAGGGCTTAACAACAAAAAAAATTCGAAATAACAAACAAACCTACAACACGCATTACAAAAAGGACTGATGCAAGGCGAATTCATAAAGGTGACCGCATCATGAGATAGAGCTATGCTAGCATACTATCCCTACAAGAAATGAATGAGCAAGTATTCACATTTTTCATTTTGGTGTTAAGAAAATGATAGAAAGAAAGACCGAAATCAAGTTTTCGGTCACATTCCGTCATTTCTTTCTATCATTTTCTTAACATCAAAATGTAAAATGTGACTACTCGCTCATTCAATTCTTGTATGGATAGTATTATTATTTTGGTTAATCAGGTTCTTCTTTCATAGCTTCATCTTCATCCTAGACGTTTCCATAACTCAAAAGATCATGACATTAAACTAATAAAATTTAAAGCTAGAAGGGCAAATATAGACATTGGCCAGATGTTTATTAAAAAAATATATGACATTGGTAATTGCTAAAAAGGCCAAAGTAAACATTGGCATTTTTAGCTTTAACTTTTATATGAATGTAAGCAAGGCGAATTTATAACAGGTGTTAAAAACCCTGCTGATAATTGTGTTTATTATCTTTGTTTCTGTTTTGTTTCTGTTTTTGACATTGTACAATGATTTTACAAAAACAAATTGCATCTGGTTTTTGTACGAGTTGTACTTGTTGTAGTACCGAGATTCCCTAGGATGAATTCGCCTTGAATGTGAGTTTAAAGCAGTGTTCGAAAATAAATAGTATATTATTTAGCGTTCGGCTCACACACCCAAGAACCATATCTATTTTTTAGTGACTGTGAAGACGAACACAATTTTCAAGAAAGAGCCGAACATAGTGTTCTGCTCTGTGTTAAAAAACAGAACAATTGTAGTGATATTGTAGACAAACATTATATTTCAATGTTCTATAATGTTTCTTTTTTTACATTGATAAAGAAATGAATAAACAAACAGTTTTAGAAACTACCGCAGCACGAACAGCTTGTGTGTGTATTGTGTATATGTTTTGTTTGTGTAAAATTATTTTGCTGGCTTTTTGTTTTTTTCTTATGTGTATATTGTTTTTGTAAAAAATTTTTGGTTTTTTTACCAGCCAAAAGCGACGAACATTTATGAACCGAACCGAACTCAATGAAGTTTGTGGTTTTTTAAGCAAAACCGAACGGGGTTAAACGTTCTCATCTTTTTTTGTGTTGAATAAAAACAGTATTATTTGTATGTTCGAAAGATGACAAAGAGGGAACTTTATTTTTTTTTTTAAGATTTTCTACACAAACACTATTAGCGTTTGTGTTTTCCACAAATCTACCGAACCGAACACTAAGGAGCAAAACCGTTATGAAGCAGCAGCGTTGCCGTTGTGACACTAAAGTATCACTTTTGACCCCTTTTCATGTCAATGACTCTTTTTGTGACCCTTTTTTTAATTTATCCCTTTGTATCATTTTAACAAAATTTACGACACTTTTTGAATATTTTTGAAAATAACTACAAGTTTCCATATTCCTTACAAAAGTTCTCATGAGTTTTGTGAACATACATACATATGAAAATTGGTAGCATGTCATAACGGCCAGTGTCAGTGTCCACAGACAATATTTACAAATAAACTTAAAATAGAAACTTGTGAGTCCATGATTTCCTCTCTCAATTTGCTCGAATCGGACCTGGAAGAATGGACTCCAATTGAAGAATTAATTACAAAATATAAATTAAGTATTTCTAAAAAGTGATAAACATTTTCAAATGTTTTTGTAAAAGTAACTTCTTTTTTTTTTTGATAATATGACTAATATTGAAATGTACCTGTGAATTGATTTTGAGTTTTAACATTGATTTATAATTCAAGTATGTATAATTACTTTTATTTTAGTTTAAAGTATTTAATTAATACATACCTTTAAACTTGACCCTATTTTACTTTAAAATACCCCTTTTTTGACCCTATTTTTTCTTCAATACCCTTTTAATGACACTTTTTCGAAATTTTCAACGGCAACACTGTGAAGCAGTTCTATTGTGTATTTTTTTAAAAGTATTTTTATTTACTTTTTTGCATTACTGTAAAGGTAAACATTAAAAACTCACCTCATTATTACCAGCCTTTTGATTTGATTTACAACAGCAAAAGGCTTTTCGCAGTATATCACGAAAAGTCAAAATACTCATGTATTTGCAAAAGTATGTTTATATGTATGGGAGTACAGTGAGCGTTTGATACGTTGTTAAAATTCTAGTAGCTGAGTTGAGTTGATTTTTATTCTTTAATGTTGTAGTTGGCAAAGTTTTTTAAAGCCGATTAAAAAATTAGACGAAAATCGTTAAAAAAAAATTTTTTGTATGACTAAAAGTTTAAATTGTATTTATCGAATAAGGTCGCCGCGTTTGTATACTTGTTTTGTGATACACCAACGAACTTGCAACTTAATACTATACGTTTTGACGTATGTACGTAACGTAGAGTGAGTCGTATGAGCGATATAAATCTTTATCAAATACTATAAAGTGTTGAATTCTATGAGTTTTAATATGGACATATATAAATACTGATTTTTTCGAATCTTTTTAATTACAATTTTAATTTCGTTTAAAATGTTAATTTTATTAAAATTAATTTTTAGCAAAGACTTTAGAATTGCCTTTTTATAATATGTATGTATGTAGGTATAAGAGAAGAAAATCAGAGATGAGTAATTAAATACAGGTAGGTATAAAAAAATCTTTTTTTTATTTAAACTTTAAATTTTAAAGGCAGTTGTTTTTTTCTCGTCTTAATTGTTTACAAGTGTGTATTTCATAGTACGTGCACGAAAATTTAATATATTTTTTTATTTTGTTTAAATTTACGTTGTTGTTTTTGTTTATTTATTTAAATCTCTAAAGTGAATCATTTGAACATGTAGTAATATTAAAAAAAATATTTAATAAAATATTTCAACAGAGCATTAAATTTTTCATTGATTTGTTTTTAAAATATCTTTCATTTATTTCAAGGAGATAATAATTATTGTTCTTTGCTTATAAAAAGTTACAAAAAAGAAGTTATTAAATCACAGTTCATGTGGTTTAATTCTATAATAAAAATCGATTTTACAAATTTGTTACTTCAACGCTGTGGAATTTCTTATATTTTTTTTATCTTTTTGCACTCTCTCTTTTTTCTTGCGTTTTAAATTTATTAGATTTTTGTTGAAATTCTTTCAATTTCATTTGTTTATTGTTTTTGTTATTTTTATTTTTAGAAAATCGTTTATGGCCGTTGTTTCGAAGAACAATTGTTGTCATTTCCTTGGTTAATTGTTAACAGAAGAAATTGTTTAAAATAAAAATTTTAATTTGTAAATTGCCGTTTTTTGCAGTAATTTTTAAGGTATTTTTTAATCCTACACAGTATTAAATTTATGTATATCGTTGAAATAAAACGCGACTAGACTGAGTTGAGTATAATAGGGATTATTGTTTGGAACCAAACCAAAATAAACAACAATAAAAGCTTTTAGTTATATACATATTAACTTCCCCTTTCATGTTAATAAGCGCTAGGACTCCCAGATATTTTTTTAATTTAATCCCCAAATCGTAAACTTGTATTCCCAGAAATCCCAAAATAATTGTATCCTCCTTAATTTTTTGGTACATATTTCTAGAATTTAACAGTTTACATTATTTCTAGAGATGGTTTAATCTGTTGCAATAAATTATTTTTAAAATAAGTATTTGTGATTATTGATTGCATTATTTGCTGATAAACACCGGTTAAGCGAAAGCATTTGTTGTTGATGCCGAGATAACACTTCTCTTTGACTCAGCTTTAGTGACCGTGATCCAGCGGAATCTTTGTTTATATAAACTCCTTTCCGAATTGGTTTAAATTGTTTACTTACTTGCGCAAGTAACTTGCCGAGTCTTAAAGGGAGTTTATAACATTAATAAAAGAAAAATTCTTAAATATACCCAATCCCCAAATTAAAATTTGCGGATAAATCTCGCAAGGTGGCATTTCTGGTAATGAGAGTATTTGTTAAACTTGAAAAGCTTTTCAAATGCAAACAAGTTAATGCAGGGTGGAACTGAGCAACGTTGCCATTAAAATTCTGACTTATTTCCCAATATAAATTTTTTAAATCCTCAAAAACACCCAAACCCAAATAATCGATGTTTGGTGGAAATAAATGGTGATCATAGTTTGCCATTCTCTTTATTCCAAGGTTTAAACATTCTTTTAAAAATTCCTTGTTTTTAGAAAAATTATATTTAACTTGAAACCTGTTTAAATTTAATGGCCTTGTTCAAAAAAATTTGAGTTTTGAAAAAATAGCCGTGGTTTCAGATAGGCAGAAATTGGCCATCTGTCCCATCATATTCCTAGCTTTGAAAAATAATAAGCCCTTTGTTTTATTTACGCTGATTCAAACTTCATCAAAATTGTTTAGCTATTTTTGGAAGGCAGTAATTCTCCCTATGTACCCCTTGGTTCTTAATTTAAACAAATAAAAAGCCTTTATTTAAAATTTCATCAAAATCAGTTCACTTATTTAGTCGATAAAGCGCAGCAAACGCAAATGTCACTTTCGCATTCGGTCAGGGGACTGTCAAACGGACATAAAGGGTTAAGGCGGAAATTGAGGGTGAACAGCGTACTCACGTTAAAATGGCTTTGTTCTTCTTTTAAGTAAGGAAACTATTGCTTTTATAGATGTCTTCTAAAACGATAATTAATATGTTCTAGGTATAGAAGGGTTATCCCCCTGGACCCAATCTTAAGCACTTTATTGCAACCTTATATGGCCTTTGACCGTAAGGAGGTTCCATCCTTCGTTATTAAAAAAAATGTTAAATCGGACCGGCAGTTCCGGAGATTACCTCTTACAAACATACAAACTTTTCAGCTTGGGCTGCCTTGGGAGTTGCAGTCGATTTCATTTCTGAATATTCATGCCCAATCTACCGTCATTTTCGTTTTTTTACAGACTCAACTGATGTTTTTCCGCAATCGAACCAAAAGCGTTCGTTTGTTATGGTGTATGGCCAGAAAATGTTGAGTATGCGACGGAGGCAACGGTTGCATTATTTGCATTTGTATCGCATTGATTTGACTTCCAAGATTCGCAACCGTAAATTGCAGTACGAAATTATTAAAGATGGTAATTTTCGTGCGCTTGGTGAGATTTTGAATAATATTTATTAAAAGTATTCGAGCATCATTTCAAATTGTTGTTCCCATCTTTCCCTGAAATCTTTACAAATTTACCAAAAAGAAAACTTGCAAAAACTTAAAAACAATACCGAAAACTTTGAAGGAAAATAATTATATGAGGCACTGCAAAATATTATTAACTTCATTCTTAGACTACCTCGTTGTCTAACTCAAAATCTTTAATAGGTTTCATAGATTTTGTTTTTTTATTTTTTGCACAAATCGCTACCCACGAAAATCTCCCAAAATATATGTATGTTCAAATTCTTTTCGACTTAAATTTGTGAAATGAAACTTAAATTCCATAAATTGAAACAAACAGCTGTTTGTCTCACCGAACTGTGTCTGCAACTTTTTTGGCGAGTTAAGGCCGTGTCAGATACAACTTCTTCGCGTTGCATTTTGGTTGTAAAAATTGTATTGGTTGTGGGCAGGGTTGCCGTTTAAAACTTTAAAAACAATGGCCCATAACTATAGTCATAAACAAAGCATACTTTAAGGGCCATTATTACAACTTGCCAATAGTTAAAATTCGGATTTTTTTGGACCGATAAATAGCTTCCCGACAACGACAATGTAAAACACATAAGTATATTTTTACCCTGATACCTTAACCAAAAACTAAATTTTTTCAAGTTGAGTGGTGATGACAAAAATTAAACGATTTAATTTTAGTTCTTTTATATGGTAGAACGTTTTGCTAATTGTAACTATAATGAACATAATTCGATTTACTTTTGCCTTTGCTGGCCGCTTATAGATGGAATATATGGCAAATATGCTTACATCCCTTAATGGACTATCATGTAAATCTTATATTAAATTTACTTACAACGGCTGCAAAACAGATAAATTTTAATCGCTAAAGTTGGGACTAGAAACGAAAAGTACTGTATGCTAAAACCTTTTTTTTAATTCTCATGCTGTGGGCATATGCTTCAAACTTACTCTTTGCTATGCTTTTGTTCTATTCATAATTGATAGCCTTGCTATTATCACTGAAATATTGAATAGAAATATGTATTTGGTTTTAACAAATCATATAAACTTACTATATATTCAAGAAATATTTTGAATTGTAACTTTTGACAAAAATTTTTAACTTTTTTTGAAAAATAGCGTAACTTTTTTATTCTTGCCCTGCAGCACTGTTATGTATGTATGTATGTAGTTCAAATCTGCAAAAGCGATTACTTCTGCACTGTCACACTATTACTCTTTTTACTAAATCACAAATAAGTTTATTTGGATAAACTGTTTTATTTATTTTGAAACATAAATAAAACGAAATTAAAATTAAAATAAAATAAAAAAAGGCTAAAAAAGCTAAATGCACTGTTGAAAAAAGCAGAAAAAAAAGCTTAAAGCTAAATGAAATATCTAAAGCTAAACATAAAAAAATAAAGCTAAATTTAGCTCGAAAAAAGCTAATATGGTCACACTGATTCTGACAGAAGAAGAGAGTAAAATAACAGAGATAGGGAAAAGCCTCAATAACTGTTGAATTCTTATAAAAAACTAACATTAAACAAACAGCTGTTAGAAATTTAATAACTTTGTTAAATTCACAAAAGCTTCTTTAAATATAGGTATTTTAGTATTCTTCTTAATACACTTTTAGTAAAACACTAAAAACAAAATAAAATGTCAAAACGAAATATAAAAAAACTTAGATCATATGCTAAAGCAAGAAAAGAAAAACAAACAAAGAAAACAAAGTAAAAATACAAAAGAAAAAAACATTTACAATGAGTTTTCTTCATGAAATTAAGAAAATTATGGAAAAAGTAATAAAGCAACGTAATAAAAACCGATAGTTATTACATACCTACAAAGTATGGCAAATAAATTTTAAAATTTAAATTGATAAATACCTATGTACATCCATACATAATTAGATAATATGTATGTAGCTATAAATGTTTACGTAAAAAGTGTTTGCTTACTTCATACTCGGCTTCTATGCCATTAATAATTTCGATATCTTCTTCGTAATAATTTTCGCGAAAACTTGTATTGATTCTTTCAGCTTCCAGGAAGTTTTCTACAGACTCATGCGGTGTTTTAGCCGCAAAAGAGTCAATGACTTCAAATGCCTCCGCCGACGCTTCAATGGCTGCAAAATCAATTCCACTTCTTTTTGATTTAAACATTTTTCCTGGCAGCTCTTCTCGATGATTGTCTAACGACCGTAATTTGACACAATTTGTACTTCGATAATAATTCTCGCGGAAATCACAACAATATTTATAGAATAGATGTAAACGTTCTTTATATTTCAGATACTTTATTGTTTGTGTGAAATTATAATTACACCGTCTGTAGGCATTTGAAAAGACATACAGATCATTCAATGCACTACACACACAATAAACTAAAGCGGCCATAATAAGTCAAGCTAACCAAAGCCAAAGAGAAATCCAATAAATTCAATTGCTTTTGGCTTCGGTAGTTACGTTTTTCTTATCTTTCTTTTAATTTTCCTCTCTCACTCCAACAAAACAGACAGTTTCTCAATTTTTTTTATCGGTTTTTTCTTTTCAATTCTGTTCTTTATGAGATTTTTTCTGTTTATGTATGCATTGATTATCGGGTGCAATAAGTTGCAATATGCATGCTTGCACAGTGGAGCTAATTGCAATAAAAATATATATAAATTTACAATACAGTTTTTCAATGGATGGAACATTTAATATATTTACAAAGCTACCTGCTAATTTTTAATCGCTAGATTTTTTTATTTTTAGGATTTTCTAATACATAATTTTAACGGTATGAATTGAAGCAACATAATATGTTCGCATGTGAAATATTTAACACAGTAGATTCGTTCATAAGTTTTAATGACAAAAATTCGGGCTCGGTTCGATTTCGGCCGAACTTTGCAAAGTTCGGTCTGAAAAAGTAAATTTTAATATATTTCTGTGTATTTTTTCCTTTGAGATACTTATTAAATTCTTTTAGAATGAATAATTTTATGATTTTGAAACATCGAAAAAAACGAATAAAAATAAGACATAATAGCAAAATTTTAGCTGACAGTAAAACAAAATTAGAAAAAAACAGGAAATAATTTCTTTTTTTCTGTTCCTCTTTATCTGGGTTTACACTATGAGAGTTTTCTTTCAGAAAGTCTGACTTTATAGGCAAGAGAGGAAGCGAACAGGCTATTATTATCTCCTCTCTCAACAAAAAACTCAGACTTTCTGAAAGAAAACATTCATAGTAGGTATGAATCCAGATTTTCTTCCCTGCGAATTCGTCTACAAATAAAAGAATATGTCATAAAAATCATCGTAGGTACTATTTTAAATTAAATCCAATAAAAATTTAATTATATCATTTAATTTGTAGTAGACCTCATACTAAACTGTTACAGGAAAAGGTTTATTCAAACCTGTGTTTAATGAGAAGATATATATTTAAACTAATAATCAAACTTGAAAAGCGGCAGTTATCTTATCAGGAGCAACAATTTTTCACACAAATTTAAAAAATTTCAAAATTTTGTTCTCTAAATACTCTAAATCCGCACTCAGCCGTACAAAAAAAAATTCTACGGCGCATCTACGTCATCATAGAATAAAACTGAGTGTTTGTTGCATAAAATGTAAGACACACAAAAATGCACATATGTACATAAATTCTATTTCTTCGTCACACAAAAAATAACGGACCTGCGCAATGCGCAGTCTTGTTTCTTTGATTGGCGGTAAATTTGTATATGAATATTTATTGCAACATATAATAATGTTTGTGTCAAAGAAAAAAGGTTATGTCTTAAAGCTCTCCACTGTGCATTATTTCATATTTTTACAATACAAAAAGATAGAAACTTTGTACTCTCTTATGAGAACATACTTATTACAGGGATGATAAATGTCATTTTCAAAATTGTACCTTTTTCAGTAAAAAATTTTTTTTTTTTTACCCTAGTTGTATTTTTAATAGTTTTATTATTAGAATAACAAAAAATGTACGTATGTATGTACATTGGTATTCACTTGTACTAAAGCCCAAATTTTGGGATTGATACATTTATGTATGTTTAAAATCGTTTTAAATACAAGATACTGTTCTTCACTAAATACTTAAATTCATTTTAAGTTTTCATTGGAAAAACTTAGTCATATTAAAACCAATGCAACAACAACAGGCAAAGCAATAGCAAGCAACAGTTTTTGGAGGCCACCTTGTAAATAAATACACTTTTTATGACAATTTTTGTACCATACTCTTATCTTAATTAAATCAAAATTTTTTCAATTTAACTCAAAAATTCAATCTGTATTTAAATACGATTTAAGTTCATGTGAAAATTAACTTAATAAAGATTTAAATATTATCCTGAAAATTGGGTATAAGGATTTATATTTCAAACATTTACTTAGCTTGTGTTTTTTAGAGTTCAGCCCCGTAATTAATTTTACCATACTTTTAAAATTTGATTCGATACGGTATTTACATAAAGGCGATTTCTTTGCTTTGTTTTTATCATAGTTTGGTATGAAAAAATCTGTTCCACATTCGCCGACGAACGTGGTATAGACAATATTCCTTTGGCATATGCTATCTATTTTTTTCTCCAACCCTGGACGAAAAAGTTTCAGTGATAAAGCGTTTGAAATTTTTCAATTGTACTAAACATGTCATTTAAGTACTTTAGTACTTTTGCAATGTTAATAGTTCTGAAAAAAGTACAATTATACTGACTTGATCATCCCTGTATTAGATATACTATTTGTGGATTGTATCTGAAATTCTCTTAAAAACAAATTTGTGACGTCCAACTTTAATGTTTTTTTTTTGTATTTCACAGATAAAATTTCACAAATTTTTAAATTGTTTACATCACATTTACTTGACTTATTTACACTTTGTTTTCACTGCCTAAAAATGTTTCTTATAATTTCGTTTGTCATTATTTAAAGTTAAATTATCTATTAATGTACGTATGTATGTACATATGTTTGAAGCGCTTGCGTTAAACCCGTGCCGCAGTGAACGTTTTACTAAAATTTGTAGAAAATTTACTTCTCCTGTCCACAATAATTTTTTTAGCTATTTTTATTTTACGGTATTTAGCCGGCTATTATACGCCTGGTTTTTTATATCTGCTGAATAAAATTTGCTCGTATCTATGTATGAGTTGATGAATGTTTTTGTGTTGGTGATTATTTACTTAACAAATTATGTTTGTGAGCATGCACGTGTTTTTGTTTACCTTTAAATGAAATGAAATGTATGTATGAAATTATAAAACAACTGCTAAAATCTATAAATTTGAAAGAGAATAATACCGAAGCACATTATTAGAGAAATGTTATAAAAAAAAACTTATAATGTCCAAAGTTCTTTTACAAGTTAAATGGATTGGAAAGCTTACAGATCATCAATCTGTTACCTTTTTATATCCAACTAAATCATTGGTAAAAATAAGGATGTTTATATTTCTATAAGTATTATTCAATCAAATTTGACACATGGGCATTTTTGAACCCAAATTGATATTTAATGCTCCAAGCTTACACCTTACCCCCTTCGAATTATTTTCCGGAAAACCCATTATAACCTGCATAAAGTTTTTAGTGATGACCAAGGTCTATCCAATAGGTCTGCGCAAGTCTCTAGATGTTTATTTGGTTTCTTCCTTAACGAGTCAGAAGTTGTTTTCATTTTGCTTACAAATGTATATTTTTGTTTACGTTTTTTGTTTTTTTGCCGCACATACATACATATGTACATAAGTATATACCAGTGTTCGAAAATAAATCGTTCTTTAGTGTTCGGTTCGGTAGATTTGTGGAGAACACAAACGCTAAATTTTTAAATTTGGTTGGAAAAAAACACAAAAAAAGTTATTAACTTTTTAAGGATTTGTTTTTTATTTGCGGACAAGAAAAAAGTACCTGGCAGCCCTGTATAAAATACATAAATTGCATTAATATAATTTTTTTTACTTTTTGTTAAACTCAATGAATTTAATACTTAAAAAAATAATTTGGATTAATTTTTACTTTTAAGTGCTTAACATGTAGTTATAAACATTTTTATTTGCTTTTTTAACATTACTAATTATTTTTTAATTAAAAATAATTTAAAGTAGAGTTACGTATTTTATTTTATCTATTTGTTCCCCGAAACATTCAAATGTCTTGTTTTTCAATGCTTTTTAAAATAAATAAAACTGGCAACCCAAACTTGTATGCACTTGTAATTAAAAAAAAACACTAAAGAACATTAAGATATAATGTATGTCTACAGAACCTCTGCAATTGTTCTGTTTTTTAATAAGGAACCGAAGAACCGGTTCTTTCTTGAAAATAGTTACGAACGGTATTAAGGGTTGTCTATGTCTACACAAACACTAAAAAAATAGATATCGTTTCTGGGTGTGTACTGTTTATTTTCGAACACTGAAATCTACAAACCACTTTTTTCCTTATTGTTTTTCCTATGCAGTAGTAAGCTTTTAACAACGTCGAGGAATTTTAAGCAAACAAAATGCCTACTGTTTTTTGTATTAGTGTAGAAGTGAGCAGAACTATTGGGTAGACCTTGGTAATGACAATAGACCTGCAAACCTGTTGATGGGACTATCAGTAATATCGATACTTAGGGTTTAAATTGACTATCGATAGAAGTTCCCCGATAGTAAAAATATCGTCAAAACATGGGGCCGAAGAATAAGAATACTAAAAATTTTTTATTTAAACAATTATATTTTACCCGGCAAAAAATCAAACCACATAAGATTATAAGCATGAAAAAACATTATTTTTTCTTTGTCTTTTGTGTTACAAACATAAATGGTAAAGTTAGGTAAGTTAATGGGTAAAAAAAACTATATTTTTATTAAATTTTAACAGTACGAAAAACAAATTTAATAACCCACAATCAGTTACTGTAATAATTTTATGAGCGTATGTACAAATTATTTATAAAAGTCAATAAAGAATTTCATACTAACAAGCGACTAATTTGATTACTGCACAAAATACCCTTTGGGATGCGGCCCTTATTGCCTCCTACATATCTATCTATTGAATTCAACAAATGCGTGTTGCTTTAATTTTAAAATAATAGAAAATTTATCTAAAAATATTTTATAAATAATTTTTTTTTTTTAAATATGTGTCTGTACTTATACATTTTCTTCCACATTTTTGTTTTTAATAAAAGTTAAAAAGCGATACCGTCATTCTCTAAAAAGTACATTTTGTTTTCATAGTTGGTACAAAATCATAAAAGCCATTTTCCATCCCTGTTCCCAACAACATGTAGCGGGAAATAAAAACCATTTCCCGGAATTCCCTCCCAAAATATTTTTTATTTCCAATTAACAAGATTTCGTTTGCTATCTTAATTCCCAATTTGTATTCTTTCACTGGTTGCTTAGGCCAGATCATCAGGAAACTTCATCCAAAGATTGTACAAAAACTAAAGATATTAAACAAGCAAAAATGTTAAGTGAATAAGATTTATAAGCACCATATTTACCTGTAGCAATATCAAAGCTTAAACAAAAACAACAACAATAAACAGTAAGTGTATCTCTTCTTACATTCCCCACTACAATTAGTTAGAATTGTCACAACCAGAGCTGCCGTTTTTGGTTATTTCTAACCAAAATTGGTTATAATTTTTTCAATGTGGAGATGGGAATATTTTTTTCATTTTGGTTACTTTTTTCTAAAATAATAATACATACGTAAGAATATGTTTTTCTTGATACAATTATTTACGAGCTCGAATAATTTGTACTTTGTACTACGATTTTTTCATTATTTGTTACCAATAAACGAAAGTTTTTTTTAATTTATCGAAAACAAAAAACCCTTTCAAAACAGCAACCAAATATTTTTTTTTTAAGATTTTTGCTAAGAAAATATTGCCATTTGTGACTCGTAGCACACAAAAGCAAATGAAAGAAAGTTAGTTTCCCGTGTTATCCTTGTTGATGCTTTTTTCTCCCCAATAGTACAAATATGTCAATGAGGGTGTGTGTGAAACAGTAGCAAAGCACTCATGGAAGTAAAATGTTGACACTGTCTAGGTGAATAAAATTTCACTATCCCTGGGGGCTACATTTTGACATTAACGTAGAAATTTTTGGCAATTTTAATTCAGCATAGAACTTTGCTACAGTTTCACACACCCTGAAAGGAGAACATTTTTTTGTAAAAAATTACCAAAAATAGTTAAGATTTTCATGACTTAAACGTTCGAATTTTGAAAAAGTACCAAATAAGTAATCGTATTTCTTTGATAAGTTTCGAATGTGGTATAAACGTTATTTCTAGGTTTATTGGTTTCAAATATAGATGGGGTGAAAAAAAGTACCAAAATTCAGGTATTACTCGTTTTCTCCCTAAAAGAGCCGAATTTCAAAAAAGTACCAGACACCTGTCCGCTTATTTTTCTAAAAAACCACGATAAGTATTTCCGTTTTGTGAATCTCTTTTAGTTTTGGATATAAAGGGTTATCGAATTTACCCGTTTATACCCCTAAACATTCGAATTTTTTTTTATTTACGTAAATTCCCATCTAAAAAGCGAAAAACAATTTTCCATTTTTGCTATTTATAACTGGAATATTAACAAATATTCAATTTATTAACTTTCAATATACTGAATTTTGTATCGAAATTTTACGCAGTTAACCCTTGTAAAATAAAAATATCTTTTACGAAAAAAGTGTCAAACTTTAAATTAAGTTTCTCGTTATTTTTCAATATGCAAGAGAATTACATTTCTTGTTTTTTTTCTTGATTTATAATTATTATTTTAATTTAAAGTGCAAATAACCTTTATATTACAATGCAACTGAAAATAAATTTTAATGATTTTCTCAATTAATAAAAGGCATTTTAAATTTGGTTATATTTTTTACATTTGGTAACTTTTTCAAAAATTTTGGTTGTAAAAATTGTATTGGTTGTGGCAGCACTGGTCACAACATTAATTGCAGTTGTTATGCCCGTAATTCTTGCGGCCCTTTGTTCCTACTAGGAACCACAGGACATAATATATGCCCATTTTCGTACATAGCAGTTATTTTTACCTATTTCAACGTTTATTTGGCCAACGTCTTTTTACCTTTAATTTTCTTTTAAAATATGACAGCTTTTACTTTCTAGATTTTGTGTATAGATTTCTTTTTGTAGAAATTACGGACTTAAGTAGGTTAAGAAAAAACAAGAGCAACTTGCTTTATTGTTTTCACAAGAAAATCAAAAAAACCATATTGCCTGTTCAGTTTTTTAAGCTGTTCACTTGTCAGCTTATTATTCTAAAAATCTTTGCATGAAGTTTCCTGATGATCTGGCCTAACAACTAGTGAAATGCACATAGGCATAGCTTATCCTATCAACAGTAAATATAAGTGTTTTTATCAATAAGAACAATTTTAAGAGTTAAGTAAAATTTTGAGAATTAAGCTTCGTTCACAATAGGCAGCAACATTTTCTCTGGTGTTCATAATAGAGCAACAATTTTTTTCGCGACCACACAGAAAAAAAAAACCAATGTAAAATCAACATGGAAAATGTTGATTGAGAATCATAGTAAATTTCTGCAAAAGTTGCCCTTTATTTAAATTTATGATTATTTCATATTAATTTTAAATGAAAAATATTTAAATAATCTTTAATCACGTTTATTTAATATTATTCACTGTTAAAAAAAATAAAAAAAAAAATATTAAAACAAATAAATATGGATTCAATATTGAATCCATAAAAACCTGTTTTATATTAAAACCAAAAGTTTATCTTGTTAAATTAACATGCATACATAGTTAAGTATGTTAATTTTTTTATTTTCATTCTTAAGATATGTTATAAAAGGAAGACAATTCCCGTATTCTTTTAATTAAAATTATTTAGTTAAATAGTACATCAAGTTTTCAAAGTAGAATGATGACGAAAACCATATCGGGTCATTCTGCTGATTGATCTGTTAACAAAGGAGACTACAAAATAAGTTAAACATGTGTTACAGGGGTAAGTGTTTTCAATTATTCTTAAATAAATGCATATGTTGTCTCTGTAGCTTCTTCACACTGTTGTAACACACTCAAACCAATTAGTTTCTACATGGAATTCACGTTGTTTCAACATGAAATAACTTTCATTCAACGTTTTGCGCTAACTTTACTGCAATGTTAAATTAACATGAATTATAGTTATTTTAAAAGAAAAAAATGTTGTTCGCAAGTTATTGTAAAATCAGGTTGAATTAACATGGAAAACGTATGAAGCAAAATCAACACCGAAAAATAATGAATCAACCTTGTTTTCGACGTTTTTAACTTGATTTTTTTCTGTGTGACCCCACACATTTAAAATAAAGAAACCGTTTGCAAATTTTTCCCAGAACAATATTACGTAGTTATTTGTTGAAACGTTTTGTTAAAATTTTTATTCAAATTTAATAAAAAAAAACAATTTCATACAAATTGTTGCTGAAGTTGAGTCAATATTTTTAAAAAACTGTAGTTAAATTTTTGTTAATAAAATGAAAGAAACTAATGTTTCTTACCTTTGCGCGGAATTATCGTATATATCAAAGAGACGTCACTTCGTTGCTATAAAAATGTAATGTATATTTTCATTTTGATATTGCAAGCGAAAGCAGAGAATAGTAGAAAAATGGCTGTCCTGTAAAATTCGGTTTTTGTATGATTTTCATAATGTTATAACGTATTTCTTACCTATGGGTTGAAGTGAAATGTATTTTACACCACCGATTTTCAATAGTTAATTCACGTAGGTAAAATTAACCTTGAAATTTCCAAAATAGTGACACCGGATAGGTAAAGATAACTGTTAGGTACGAACACGACTAGATATCTGTTTGTAGAAATTACGGGCATAAGTCGATTTAGCCATACCTGTTTGAGAACAATTTGGGTATCAAATTATTTCCAGTTCTCCTCCGCAGTTTGGGATTGAAATCCAGCATTTACAATAACTAACATAAATTTAGTGACGGAATGCACCGGTTGCCATTTAATTCCAACAAGTTCGTTTTATATGTCAACGTCTTTTGTAAAGATCGGTCATAACTTACCTTAAGCCCCATATATAGACCATTCTCGAAAATCAGCTTAATAAGACTAATATCACAACAATTATTGATATTGTAGTGAAATTTGATTGGATAAAACAAGTCCAGCATAGATTTTCTCGAAATCACACCACTAAATTTCGTGGAAATCGAGTAAAAATTTATTCCACGCTCCAACCTCGGCAAACACTTTACTACACTTTAAAACGTAAATAATAATAACATTGTTGTAAAATTAAGCTCTCTACAGTTTGCTTAAAACTAGAATCATGTTATTATTAACCATAGGCTCTATATAAATAAAGCCCATTCTTGAAAGAGAGCTAAATAAGCCTTAAACCGCAACGAATATTGATATCGTGTTAAAATTTTGTTGGATAAATCAACTGAAGATGGACACGTATCACATAGATTCACTAAAGCTTAAAAAAATTTTGTTCAAAATTTGACGGGAATTCCCCAATTAATCCTCGGGAAAGCGAGAATAAAACACAATTGAATATCCTGGGAACGGCAACTAGTTCTTGAAATTTCCAATACAACCTTGTAATATAGAGCCAGTCAGGTCTTTGTGCCGGTTCACACAAGTCAAGTTTGACTCGTCAAGTTTTGAGTTTTTAGGAGAGAGGGGAAAAGAAATGGCATTCTCTTTTCCCTTCTCTCCTAAAAACTCAAGACTTGACTTGACTTGACTTGACTTGTGTGAACCGGCACTTACTAAATGAGACCAACGATATACATACATATATGTAGTACCTTATGGGATCTCTTATGATTTCTTTAATGTGCTTACAACCACAATGGTAAATCAATACAAAACGCTATCTTTTTAACGTTGGTTATTAAAAGAAACGAATTATTAAATTTTTTGTGTTTTCTTTTAATGGAGAAAAGTAATTTTTTTTTGTTATATTGGCATACTTTATCTATGACAGTAACATCAATATTATTAATATCTAGTTCCTTATCAGTATCAATTCAAAAATATTTACTTAACATTATTTATATTAAATATTTAATTGAGCTGTATGTCCCAGCTGTGCTACAAAAGTGTTTTTAAAATAATGATGAATTGCACCCTAAAGTCTAAAGTACTGTATACAGTACTATATTTTTGAGCTTTGTTCAGTGCAAATAATTTTTTGGTAAGCAGTTTGAAACTATTCTTTTATTATTTCGCGACCTTAGGACAACAAGTTTCTACCTTAAATGTAGTTTGGGTTCAAATAGAACCTTGTTGCCCTAAGTTCGCAATTAAAATGTTCTGTTCTTGTACTGTATTTAAGAAAAAATTGCTGAAATAAATACATTACCAATTTATCTTACGTTTTATTTACATGACTGGACCCTTTACAACATTTTTTCTCTTGCACGAAAATTTTCAAAAATGCTAACTTGAAAAAATGTAAAAGATCTGGCGCTTAACTACAGCATTAGATATCGAACTAGCACCGTGAAATAAGTCGCTACGAAATCCCCATGAAATACGTCCCTAACTTTTTGGTATCTCGTTCTTAATATTCCCCTAATACTTATCTAACTTTAAGTTATATCGTTGTGTGTTTGCTTGAAATCCGAAATTTTTAAAAACAAGATAATTCAAAAAAGGTAATTCAAAGGAGAATAGTAACGTGAGTATTTTGCTTTATTATTTTAAGTTTTCTTTAAAATATATACGTGTATATTATTGAACAAAAATTTAATTGTTTTTTAAATTTTCTTTAATCTTTCTTCTTTTTTCACATTCACTGCAACTGATAGCGTGATGAATTTTTCACATGAGATTCACGATTGGTTTTTTCCCCTTCGAGGGGAATGAAAATTTCATGGGAACAAAAACTTGTTATTTACGATAGGACTGATTACAAATCTTCTGTAAAACAACAACTTGCAGAATTATATGTGAGTGGAAAAATGGGCAAGTCAGATTTAAATAAAAAAGTGTCGAGTCGGCTAAAGAATAATTAATTTTAACGATGTATTACATTTTTTTATGGTCTTATATTAACAAAGTATTTTAACATTGCCACTGAGATAGTGATATAATTTAGCAATTTTAAAGTAACGATCATACTACCCGTCCCGAATTTAACGAACATTTCCCTACAGCTAATAAAATGCTCCAGTTGAAAAATTAAAGCATTTAACGTTAAATCATTTTTTTTTAAATCCAACTAATTATTTGTTATTTTCCCTGAAGATGATACACAGGCAAGGTATTAATATATTGAAAAATATTATAAAATAAGTATTATAATTTTTTATATTAAAGTTAGCCTTAATCACAATAAAATAGACATTAATTGATCTAAATAATTACAAATTTAAATTCTTACCTCATTATCCTTTTCATAATAGTCATAATCGCCGCGTTGAAATTTTTGATTTTTCGCACAACAAGGCATGTTTTTTTATTCAGGAGAACAATTCACATAACAATTTTGATTTTTTTTAAACAAGTAAAAACCCTTCTCTTAAAGATAATAAAAATTTCGTTTTTCTTCAATTATTTATGTGCGTAATGGCCAAAGAACTTAATTTTTTATTTACAGTAGCCAACAAGGTTTTGGACTGAAGCAACCAAATATCTTTCGGTGGGCTGAATTCGAATCTGTAATTGGTTTTTCTATATCACATCAGGATTTCGAGACATAACAAATGTATTTAAAAATCAATAAATTTTCAAAAGTGAATGGCGTTATTTGAACGTCGTTCGTATTTTGTTGGTTCGGTTTCACGTATTAGAGTGCAGCAATAGTCTCCCAACATGCCTTTGTGCCAAAATCCTTGATAATTTTTTTAAATTTTCATCAAATGAGCACGCTTCCCAAAGTTCATCGCTCACTGCACCTTGGTTTTATTGAAAAAAATCTAAATGCGAATGAACAAAATGCAAAACATAGTCGATGTCCACGGTTTGTCCAAGTTTCTGACTGCCAAACCAAAATAATGTAAATGTGCATATTTTAATGATTCTGATATTGTATGTCATTTTTTTCAACCAAATATTCAGCAAAAATAGCTTGAGTCAGAACACACGATCTCCCTGACATGCTTAAACGCTACTATTTTTATGAAGATTTAGAATGAATGTGGGCTTCTGTCAAATATATAATTGTGAAATTGTAGTGTCAGTATTGACTGTTTTAGAGTTTTGTGAGCATGAACAAGACTTGAATATGAACAAGACGTGATAGCCCAATTTGTATGCCAGATTCGAATTCAGCTCATCCAGATTAGTTAAAAAAACATCCTTTCTGCAGGCAATTTGTTCTCCAAATTTGTAGAACAGTGTTATTAATAGTAAATGCATTTTGTGAAAATGTATTTTGAGACCATAAATATTTGAAATACATCCGACAAAATACTTAATCGACGGGTATACAAAATACAGTTTGGGAATGTGTTTAAAATACAATAATTTGTATTTCAAATATGTATTTGAAATACTACCCAATCCTGGCTGTAGGTATTTATATTGGACTCGGTTTATATTACAAGTTGTTACAACCATTATAGAATCACAGTGTGCTTTGTTGTTTGTTTTACAGTATAATGAACCGCAATTTCATTTTCTCTGTGAATTGTCCTAAAAAACTGCAATTCTATCACGCTACTACATACTGTTGTTTTTTTATCGACAACATGGTTTTGGTTTTTAAATTTACAATTTATTTAAGTAACGAACTTTTAAAAGCGAAAATATCCAGAGCTTGGAGACGTTAAAAAATGTTAATATTGTGTTTAAACCAGTGTTCGAAAATAAGCAGAACATTATTTAGCGTGCGGTTCACATACCCAGGAACGATATCTATTTTTTTAGTTTTACAGTTCGTAACTATTTTCAAAAAAAGATCCGATCATTATATAGTGTTCTGTTCTTCGTTAAAAAAAACAGAACCATTGTGGTGATACTGTAGGTACTGTTCTATAATGTTTCTTTTTTACCATTGATAAAGAAATGAACAAACAAAAAATTTTAGCAACGACCGCAGCACGAACAGCTTGTGTGTGTATTGTGTTTATGTTTTGTTTGTGTGCAAGCTTTGTTTTTTTCGTATGTGCATTTTGTTTTTATAAAAAAATTTCGATTTTTTTACCTGCCAAAAGGCCGCTAATAAATTAAATTATTCGATTCGAAGATTGTCTTAAATATTTATTTCCATAAGAGGTTAGATATTTTAAAATTTTATTAGAATCGAAAATTAACGACACTTTTTAGAAGCGATTTGGTTTTTAGAGTTTATAACGAAAAATAAACTGCAACTCGAAACAGTCGACACTTTTTTCACTGGTCTGGGAAAAACAATCGAGCCTTTAAAAATAAATAGGTAAGTGGATCATAAATATTTTAAAGCACTTAATTCAAATCCGTTTTCAGACCCAATTTTTTTATTGGTTTGACTTGCTTGAAATAAGGCTGTTAGTTAAGCTACTACATTTCATCATAACTTTTATTTTTATAAGTTTTTATTCTTTTAATTTTGCAACTTGATTTGGTTTTAAAATTGTTTACCTCTTGCACCTTTTTGCAAAAAAAAGTTTCATTAAGAAAATTATTAAATTGTTTGAAATGATCACATAAACTTTAAATATTTTAGATAAGCAAAACTGAGTAAAATTTAAGGCCCAACCATAATATACATATATACATAGCCTTGCTTAACCTACTGTCAAAAATTAACGAAAAGTCTCTCAAATTTCGTTTGTTTTAGCACAAGTTAGAGTGCTATATTCGGCTATGCCGAATCTTTGATACCCTCCACCGACAGCTCAGTGGGCTTTATATGGGGTCTATAGTAAATTATGAACCGATCATCA
The DNA here is from genome assembly GCA_949318255.1 of Pollenia labialis. NCBI lineage: Eukaryota > Metazoa > Arthropoda > Insecta > Diptera > Polleniidae > Pollenia > Pollenia labialis. The sequence goes on from OX439141.1 coordinate 114,882,856, forward strand.
CGAAATTTATTAGTTTGAGTAGTGAAGTTCACAGTGTAATTTTCAGTACTATAAAACTGTAACGTACCAAATTTTGTTATGATAGCATTATTAATTACGGTCTTAGGCGTACTAAACTGTTTTTCGTTAGTAGTTTTTATATGGGGCCTAGGGTAAATTATGGACGGATCTTCACGAAATTTTGCAGCGTGATTTCTAGTCGAATTATCATTTTTTTTAAATGGTGGTTCCACATTTTGATTCATAGCTCTGGTCCTACTGCACCGATTTCGCTGAATTCCAATCCCAAACTGCTTAGGATAACTACAAGCAATTTAGCACCAAGTTTGTTAATTTCTTTTGAGTTGTTCGAAAGTGAGCGTGTTTTCAACAGACAGACAAACAGACGGACATGGCTAAATCGACTTAGAGTCACTCAAGGACCCAGAATATATATACTTTATGGGGTCTGAGATGAATAATAAAAAAGTTTCACACGGAATGGCAAACTTAATATGCCCTCTTCACAACTAATTGTGGTGGAGGGTATAAAAACAAAAATAAAATCAACAAACATTTGATTCAGTACGGAATGTGCGATCAGTTTCGCACTTTGCGTAAGCAAATGACAGTTTCATAAAATTTAACAAGAAGTTTCCTTAAGTTCAATATGGTTTGCTTCATATGATTTACATGTATTCGTACATTTGCTTAAGCCAATTTAGCACATTATGGTTGGGCCTTTAGTATGTATGTATACATGTATATTTTTTTAGTTATATACTAGGTGTTTCTTTATTTTTATATTTTGGCTTTTAAAGTTTTAATTGGATCACTCTAACAACGTCACTTTTTTAATTTATATTTTTATTATGAGAACATTTAAACCATTTTAGTAAATAAACTTTAAATACGTTAAATACATTTTTTGAATCGTTTATGGGTATATCTCTGATATTTTTTTTTTTGTAGATCATTATATTTTCTATGTCTTATTGATCATTTGATTCTTATATGTACATATGTATGTATGTATGTATGTTAATTTTTGCAAGGTCAATTTTAGATTTTTCAGTATACATTTTGTTATGTTTTTAATAAATTTTTTGCTTAATTTTTTTGTGTTTACTTTTGCTTTATCTCACTTTCCCCAATTTCATTTGTTCACTCAAGCCAGTTTGTTTTTATACTGCGTGATGTTTCTGTTCATATTCTTCTTGAAGACACGTCAAAACATTTTGTTTTGTACGACTGAAATGAAATCATAGAGAAACTTTGAATGGGAAATTTGCTGACACTAAAGCCACAATTGGTTTGATTATATTTCATATCGCAAAATGTAAAGCATTGCACAGTGTGTTGTGCCCATATAATTGTGTTTGCCTTAGTTAAGAAAAATTTAAGTTTTGAAAAAAATCTTAATAAGGACACACCTGCCGCCCATGTTCTAAAAATTATATAATTAAATATGTATGTATATAAATATTCCAGTGAATGTAAAGCGGTCCATACTCTTGCAATATTATTGTATATAATATTCACCATATAATTTCCATTTTGTCCTATATTATTCAATAAGTCGCACAATGGTTTCAATTTAAATATTGCTCAACTTTCATTCAATAAAAATGTGAACATAACCTATAGGAATAACATAAACAGCATTGTACAATGCTGCCAACATATTTCACTTTCTTTTCGCTGTGCAATAAAAATCAAAAGTCTTTTGATTGTTGCCAATATCACATACATACACATCAATGAATTTCATTGAAATCGGAGGTGATGATGCCGAAAATGAAATTTTTTCGTGGTGGTTTGACGTGTTTTAACTCAATGGCGATATAATTGTACATTCAGGAGTGCCGAAAAACTATTCTAGATCAAACTATGGGCTTCGTATTGCACTTTTTAAACTTTGTCATTACATTAAAAAACAGGAATTGATCCATCTTTTTTCAAAAATTTTAAGAAACATGTAAAGGCCGTTCAAAACTAGGCAATATGGCATCAACATCTTAAAATCGGAAAAATAGACATACGCGGTAGCCCATGAAAACCACAGATATATCAGTTTGTGCCGTACATACGTGCATGTTCTGTTGTGAACAAATTACGAGGAAAAAACGATTCAAAGTATTCAAAAATTACGTTATTATTTTCCTTTGAATTACCTCAAAACATTTTTTCATGGGAGTTTTTCATGATCGCAAATATGTGAAAAGGAAACAAATGACCGCAAAAAAACTAAAGCGATATATTTTTCAATTTTCGTTTTTTAATAATTTATTGGCAATACGAACATCATCTTCTAAAAGTCATGGTCACATAAGAGAGCGTTACGATTTTTTAGCAAAAAACCATTTTATCGTAAGTGACAACTTTCATACAAAATTTATATGAAATAAAATAATAAAAAACCTTCTCCAGTAAAATTTTGTTTTCGTCGCTTAAGCTCTTTCTGCAGTTAAGACTCGATATATTAAGTGATAATTTCAATTAGCTTTTATTTTTTGCTATAATTTTTCACCTTAAGCTATTTAAAATAAGCGACATTTTAAAAAGTTCTATAATTTAGGCATTCGGCAATGTTCTGTAAATTAAAATCGAGTAAAATTTAAATCGAAGGAAGTTTTCAGTTCAATTATTTAAGGTGACCATACTTACTCTTTTTTAGAGGACAATCATCTATTTTAACTGGCTGTCATCTATAAAATTTGTGTCCTTTTTTATCATCTTTCTTCGTAATCTGCCATCTTTGTTCTCTTCATTTTTAAAAGCATGACCAATATTTGATTTTATTTTTATAAATTAAAATAAATTTTATTTCACTGCGATCACCGTGCTTGTTCTGTTCATACTCCTACTGAACTCTTGCAGTATAAAATTTTGAATTTTTAAGTTTCGTTATTTTTTTAACTAACTTTACTTAAGTAAATGTAAGTTTTTATACATCGTCGGCTTAATATGCAAACCTACTAACTCGCTTTCAACAAATTTTACAGAAATAACTTTTTATTTTTCCTATTTGCCGCTTAATAGGAAAACCAAAAAAATAGTGGATTTTACACACTTGAAGACTCAAATTAAAGAAAAAATACTTCTGATGGTCCACGAGGCATATCTTTCTCTACCATACGGCATCAAAATCTCAATTTACTAAAAAAGTGGATTTAGCAGGTTTGCGTATTAAGCCGACGATATGTTGCTTTTTTTAATTAACTTTACATATATAAATATGGGAATGTAAATTTTTCTGTAAAATATGTAAAAAATCTTGAAGTCAAAAATATTTATTACTTTTTTCTAAATGTCCTCTATTTTTATTTTCAAAATCTGGTCGCCTTAAATTATTTTAAAAATTACCGTAGTTTTTCACGATTTTTAGAGCAATTCTAATATATATAAGAGGTACTCAAAGTATGTCGTATTGAAAACGAAATGTTTTAATGAACCTTTAAAAAAGGATATTTTTTGAAGATTTGTTCAATTTGAACTTCACTCGAATTCGATTTTCAGAGCCCTAATAGAATTTGTTCGTAAATGTTGCAAGGCCAATAAATGTGAAAACAATAAAAGATTGAAAAGATCTAAAACCCTACTTGGCTGGATATGAGGAGTTTTATGGGCATGGTTTCAATGGCCTATAACGGAAGCAGAATGCATTATATAACGAATATACTACAGGTGAATCGTTTCAGAGCAAATATATAATCTATGACAATAATATTAAACTCTTTGAGAATTTAATATTTCTAAAAAAATTAGAAATTTTCGTACGAAATTTACGACAGTGATGGTTGTTTGTTTCAGAAACCAGTCAAGTGCAAACTCTATATTAAGTTTTTAATATACATATTTAATCAGGCTGAAATTCATTAAATTTAATTTTCATTAAATTATTTTTATGAAGAAAGGAATTTTACAACATGCCATTAATTAAAATTTATTGATAATTTTTCATTCTTGACTGAGTTGGGAAACGAACGCAGGTTTCCACGGATAGGTTACCGTGACATGTTTCGATTGCAACCTCACTTTCTCTTCAGAGGGGTTTGCCGTTTATTTTTCACATTGACTGGGGGTCTACTCTCTATTGCGATGCGAAAGCTAAATACCAACTTGGTACTCTCTATTTTCTGAAAATAAAGTTGAATAGTGGCAATAAAAATTAAAGATGGCTCGGTTTTACAGCAATGAAATGCCACAGTGTGTAAAAATATTTGAAATTGGAAAATTTAAAAAAAAATTAAAAGATGCGAAAGACATATCCGCAAACGTATTGAAGAGTACCAATCACTAGATTTGCTACAATTTTCTTTCACTAGTCCCAATTTACACAAGGGACATATCTTGCCGCACAGGCGAAGTTTGATGGCGTGGGGTCGAAAAGGTATAGTGTGTAGTACATGACTATCTGTACTGGACATTTTTTCATTTCTCTTGCTTACTTTTCGTAGTTTACATATGTAAACGCTTCAGGTAAGATTAAAAGAGAATTCAAAAATGTCCGTCAAGAAATGCCCCTAGTGTAAATTGTAAATTGGGACTTATCAATAGAGAGTAGACCCCCTGGTTTCAGGGATTAAAAAAAAAAGATAAAAAAAAGTTTTATGTTTATCAAACAGTACAGTACAGAAATGTATAACGTTCATTAGGTTAAAAAAATAGTTTTGTAAAAGTAATTTTATGAGTGCTAGAAAGTGTTCTTTGATTTACTCAAATTCAAAAATTGATCGCTTGACTGGTTTTTGAAAAAAACGATTCAAATTCTAGTTTTTACTACCTATTTGGCGAACATTTCAGATTACCGATAGCTAAAGGTGGGATTTTATCGGCCTTACAAAAAATGTTCCAATATTACAACTGTACGTTAACCTTACAGGTAGGATGAACCTTAATATACTTTATCGCTCACTTTAGGTTAAAGTAAAGTTTTAATAATGGAACACTTTTTATAAGGCCGATTGAAGTCTACTTTTAGCAATCGGTAAGTTGTGAAAACGGGCCTAAGGTTTTTTTTTAAAGTTCCCAATACGTTTGTGTTTTTTGCACAATTATCGATCACTGTCACAAACTCATACTTAAGTATATTTAAACGGAGTTAACATGCCATATTAATTAAATTTTGCCATTAAGCTTTATTTTAGTATGTATACATTTGTACATATGTATGCATGTACATATGTATATTTTAAAATTGTATTACCTTTTTCAAGTTTTGGTAAATTTGAGTTAAATTTAATTAAATAAATTCTTTGTTTGTAGTTTTGATTTCTCGTAATTTAATTCGAAACTTACATTGACATAAAACACACTTCTACTCATTTCAAAACTTTTTTCGTTGCACTTGATTATTCGAATGGTCAAATCACGTTTAAAATAATATTCAGAAGAAAAAAGCTTTACATCTAGTTTGGCAATTAGTAATTTTTCGCCGTACATACTTAACCTTCATTCATACTTAAAAATATTTTTTTCTGAGAGTTTGAGATAGAATATTTTAAAGTTATGAGAACTTAAGTACATATTCTAATTGCACTCTACTTATTGCAAATCTTTTGAGGGTGGGAAATAATCAAGGCGAATTCATTACAGGTGGTCTTGAAAGCCCTGCTGATAACTTTTTATTTTAGCTTTATCATTGTTGGATGTCAAAATTTTGTTTATTATCTTTGTTTCTGTTTTGATTTCTTTCTGTTTTTGACATTGTACAATGATTTTACAAAAACAAATTGCTTGTGGGTTTTTACGAGTTGTACCTTTTGTAGTACCGAGACTACCTGTTATTAATTCGCCTTGGAAATAATCATAGTTTTTATTATAACCTTCACCCCAATGGGTAGGTATTGTGAGTTTTTGTTGATGTTTGCAACAAGGGACCGAAACTCACAGTTATTTTAAAATTTTAAAACTAAAAAAGCATATCGAAGAAAATGTCGGAAAACTAATTTAATTATACCATATTGATCCTTATGGACTAGTCGATGATAATACATATTGCTTTTTAAAATTTTGATGTTTGTTTTTTTCAAGCAAAAATAACTGTTTTTTTTTTATTTGTTCATTCAAAAATAACTTTTTTTTATTTTTTTCAAACAAAAATAACTGTTATTTTTTGTGGAAAAATCGAGGTTGTTTTTTGATCATTTTTCGGGCAAAAATAATATTTGTTTTATATACGGGCGCCTTAAATCTACATACAGACAAATGGGCATATAAACACATTGTATGCATTTTATAAACATTTTCTTTTATGTTTCTGTAAATAAAATGTAAAAATTATACCATCTTTGTTAAAACGAATAAATTAATATACCCATTAAAACATCGTGTGGGTTTTTCTGGGTTGCCCAGTGGACAGCCAACCCTGGTAAAAAAACCTATTACACAGCATCTAATTGCCTTTTCACACTTGTCAACATTTATTTATTTTATTTATTTATTTTATTTATTTATTTATTTATTTAATATCGATTTTCTAATACAACAAGATAAGTATATCTTATAAATTAAAGTATTAGAATCAGAGATGTTAAAAAATAGTATAAAATGTCAAAAGTTTTACAAAATAAATCTAACATTAATTTTCGAAGATGTTGAAATTTTTAAATAAGAAATACAAATTTTTCAACATCTTTACAAAATGTTCCTATTTCATTGTATTGCATTCTACATCTTCCGATTATTTTAGTGGCATCACTACAAAAGTGGCAATAAATTCTATTATTATTTTGCACTTTTGAGACATTGCAGATTTCACAAAGTTATTGACCCTTAGACTCAACTTGATTGTTATGGTTTCATTTTAATAAAACTCCTTTTAATTAATTTAAATTTGAAAAACTTCTTAACTTTATTTAAAATAAAAATTCATTTTTTTACAGTAATAATATGTTAATAAAATCTACTTTAAAACATTAAATACTTTATATTAACAACAAATAAATGTTTTAATAAACAGAAACAGAAATTAAAATTGTTTTCAAATTTTTTTAATATGAATTTATGTGTTGTTTCCACACTACAAGTCATTTAACATGTAGTATTTGGGTATTTTATATGAGATGAAGAACTGAATTCTTTATTTTAAAATATTAAAGTAATGTAATATGGCAGATTTTTTGTTGATACAAAAAAAATTAATCATTAATTCAATGTTTCTAAAAAAATAATTAAATTACCACAGAATATAAAAAACTTATTAATTGAATAACAAATTAAAAACTTTTAGAAATTATTTGTAATCTAATGATATATTAAAGTAAAGTGTTATAATAGTATAATCAGGTACGTGATGGAAATCGAATGTAGAAACGAAACGTTTTGGAACCGAAAATATAATTTTCAATTTCTTTTAAAATGGATTTCTTATGCATATTCCTTTTATTTTTGTATGTATTGTTGAAAATGTTATATTACATGTGTTAACTTAATTGTGTTTTAAACAAAAAATCAAGACTATAACTCAAAAATGGATTTTAGAATCACTCGAAATTCGTCACACCTTTTAGATACGTTCGTTTTAAAATCCATCGATTTTCATCACATATCTGAATGTAACTTTCTTAAATAGAAAAATAATTTAAATGATTTTGTCATTCGTGCTTGTATTCCCACGAAAATTATTTTGATAGAAAAATAATGTAACTTTTTTCTTTCGAAATCATTTTGTTTTGTATGTTTTTTAAGGTGTTATAAAATAATTAAGATAATATTTACAACAAATTATATTTGTTTAATTAATAGAAGAACTTACATTTAATTTAAAGTTTATTGTTTTATAAATATATTTTCGAAGAAAAAAGCTAAAAATTTAGTAGCAAACAGACTTAGACTTTTGAAGACTAAGAATATTTTCTGTGAAATAGAAAAAAGAGAAAGAAAAGAAATAATAGGATATTCAAGGAAGCATGTAAGGAAAAGATTATAAAAGAATAAATACTTATAGGCCAATTGGGATTATACGAGGAAAAATTAAATATCAAAAAGTTTTTTTAAATTCATTTCTATACATAAACATTTTGATATTTCATTCTTGCTTTAAGTTATTGTAAAAAATTTTGAGATCTTTGTTTAGCCAAAAAAAATTTACCTATTTCTAGTTGTTCTAGAAGGTAAAGAACGTCTGCCTTGTACTGGTTTATCGGGTCCCTTATAATATTTTGATTGCGTTTTACTTTGCCTAGCAGGACGACCAGAAGTTCTGAAAATAGAGAAAAATATTTATTTTAATAAGATTTATTTTATTTAATAATTATTAATTAGTAAAAATTTCGAAAATGTCGCCATGATCGGTAATATATCTTTATATGCATATACTGAGCGTTTAAAAATCTGCAGTTAAAGTAGAAAAACTGTAATTTCTTCCACTTCTTCATTTGTCATTGGCCAAAAAAAAACTGTTGCTTTTACTTTTGATTCATTAAATATTAGCTATCGTTGTCAAACCATCCAACAATTCGACTGCAGTTTTTTAAACCCGGAATATACTTGTTCAACAAAACTGTATTAACTCAAAATTTAAAAATTTTTAGTTTTCTTAATTTAATATTAACGGTATATGGAAATTAATTTTTAAACGTTTCATTAGCAAAAATAGACAAAATAGTTGGATAAAAAATTTTTAATTAATACACTAAAGGAAATCCCGATGGGTAGTGCAAAGTGAGCAAACGATGCAAATGCGTGCAAAAATACACACATTTGCACAACACAACAACAAAATGTACGTATTTGCAATTTGCTCTGTTTTACTTCGCTTACACCTAAAAAAAACCATGAGCAAAATTAGTAGAGCATATTTGCTCAGTTGCAAACAAATGTAAACAATAAGGGTATTCACGTCACAAGTTGCACCCTTGCAAAAGTGCAAACACATAACAACAACCACAAAGAAAATTATTTTTGCATTTTTGCTTTTATAACATTTTACATATTAACCGCCATATTGTTTTTAAGAAACTTATAAATTAAAATTTTCGGGGGTTTTAATATAAAATAGAGAACAAAATTTTAATTAATTAAAAAGAAAACATTTATTTTAATTTGCTTGTGTATAATTGTAAACAAATGCAGATTTTTTACAGTGCTGCCGGAACAAATTTTTAGAAAAATAGCATTTGCACAAAAAATAAAAGTGGTATGCTCACGATCAATCATAATATGCACTGCAAATTTACAAATTGCAAATTTTTACAATTACCATCGTGATTACCCTTACTATTATTAAGCATGTGCTATATGTAATAGCCAGGAAACCATTATAGCTGTCAAAACATATTGCTAACTGGAAGTTAAAGTAATAGTTAATTTTAACTGAACTTGGTGAAATTGGGTTTAGTAAACTATTTTTTTTTAATTTGAATGAAAGAAAGAAAAAATTTACATGACGATTCATCCTGCCTTTACACATGCAAGTAGTGGCATGCCACTACTGTATACATATTATCAAAGAAAATTTGTTCGAAATAGTCGAATCTCATGCCATTGGCTTTTGTGATTACACATGCCACTGCGAGTTCATTTTCAAAATGTCGTTGAAGCGTCAACTTGAGCAAATTTGTTTACTTCTCAAATTAAAAAAAAGTACCAGAAAACAAAATAGTTATTTAAACAATATTGATGCTCTATAAATAACAAACTTGCTTTTATTAATGCGCGTTTAAAAAATTAATCATAATTTATCAAGTTAAAACTTGAATTACAATTTGACAATAATCCAGTCAATTTGCATTAAATTTTTAACAGGGTAACATTGCTTATCGTTTACACATTTAGTGGCATGCAAGTGCCAAATTTCCACTCGCATGCAATTTTTGCTGCCACTGGACCTGCCATTGCGAAAAATTTGAGTGTACAGTGCACTCTGGAAAACGTCAACTAATTAAAACCGCGGGTGTTGACGTTTAACAAATTGTTGACGTTTACGAATGTAAAATTTTTATATAAAAAACATATCGATAATGTGCTTTTAAACGTTTTTATTAATTATAAACTAAATCCAAACATAAACAAATTCAAAAAGGAAATAAAAAGGCATTCAACCTGACTAAAACCATAGAAGACAACTGGAACTAAAAGAATAGATATTAAATGAGATCATATTTTTAATTTTACATGCACACATATGCATTTAAAAAAAATCTGTTATTTTTTTCTGCTGTTTTTTTCTATCCAACACTTGGAAGAGAGCCTTCTCTCTTAAACGTCTTAATACATTTAAGTCATTTTGCTCAACATTCTCGCATTGAGCCCAATCCAAAGCCCTGTTAAATATTTCGACGGCTTCGCTTGGTTTTATTGTCTGCACAAAAAAGCAACTGAACATAAATAAAAAGACAATACAGACATACAGTTGTAATTTTTTTTGCTCTACTTACAAGGTGGATCCCCAATTTCTAAATTGATTTCATAAAATAAATGTGTGTCTGTACAAATGTGTGTATTTTAACTGCTGCTAAATTCGAAATTTTATTTTATTCAGAGTTGACGTTTTAAAGCTTTATGGTTGGGTTGACGTTTTAGAGTAGGCAATGTAAAAAAAAAAGGGTTGACGTTTTGGGATGTTGACGTAAACGAGTGTTGACGTTTTCCCGAGTGCACTGTATTAGTAAAAAAAGTGTGAGTGTATTGAGTTTTTCGAACTGGCAGTGGCATGTATAAATGCTGGGTTAATAATTTAAATGATGAAAATAAATAAAACACAATTTTTATTTTTTTTTTTATTTAAATTTAGTTTAGCCTTTCATGGTTTTCGTTTTGTAACTTCTTTTTTTTACGTTTCGCTTGCATCTTACACTAAATTACTAAAAATATTCCAGTAAAAACAGAATCAGCGTTGTCTGTTTTCGATTCAAATACAGAAATACTTTTTTCTCACAAGTCGAGAAACGATGGAATTATTTGTTTCACACTTCATGTAAGAAATTTCACGATGCGAGCAATGGCGGCATTTCATATAAAATAAGCCCCCCAATTTTTAAATGAAATGAAACCCCAGCGTAATTAAATAACTCCCCAAATCAAGATGAAATAAATCCCCAAAAATTGGGGAGTTATTTCATTTGAAATGAATCCCCAATTCCTGAAATGAAATAAATCCCCAAAAAGTATTCAAAACATCCAATCAATTCAAAATACAGATTTATTTGTATTGGAATAAATTTGAAAATGAAATAAGTCCTCTAAATATTTTTAGGTCCGTTATCACAACTTACCGATAGCTTAAATTAGACTCTAAACAGCCTTATAAAAGGTGTTCCATTATTAAAGCTTTACTTTAACCTAAAGTGAGCGATAAAGTAAATTAAGGTTCTTCCTACCTGGAAGGTAAAGTAAAGTTGTAATAATGGAACACTTTTAATACGGCCGATAAAATCTTTCCTTTAGCTATCGGTAAGTTGTGAAAACGGGCCTTCGGGTCTTAATTTAATTCAGATTTTTTGGGACTTATTTTATATGAAATAACCCCCCACTATAAAAATGAAATAAGTCCCCAAAAAAATTAAATAACTCTCCAAAAAATCTCCCATATTTTTTGGAGAGTTATTTCATTTCCGTTTTGGGGACTTATTTCGTGGGGAGTTATTTCATACCGCCGCGAGAAATACAGAAACGAGCTTCTGCTTAATTGTGTTATAAATAAGGCACGACCGTACATATTTATGTTAATCAAACTGTATCGAAAAAAAAGTTAGGAGTGCAATAGTATTACACCTTTAAAAATCGATTGTTTTAAAATCAATAATTTTTGTAGGTGAACCCTAGACGACCCCAGAAATGTCGCTGTCCTAATACAATCTCCAAGTCGTTCATATGGCCTAAGATGAGCTCTTGTCTTGTTCAGAACTGCACAAACTTATTTTTAAAGAAAAGAGCTTACAAATGCTGCTATGTGGATTAATATTCCCTTTTCAGATGAATATACATATCTGATATCCATACATATTGCCGGCCAAGTAGAAAAAAAGATGATCATGCATAGAATATCGTTTATCCGATTTAATCCGAATGCAATTTAAAACTCTTGTGACATTGACAAGTTTTATTTAAAGAAATAGTATTAATTGCTTTATCAATTGCTTATGAAAATTGGCTGATCAAAAATCACACCCACAAATGAATTATTTCAATCTACGTTCTCCTAAAATTTCGCAAGATATTTAAATAACTTTGGGCTATAACTTTAGATTTTTGAAATAATTTGAACATATTTCAATGTTAGGTTACCCTTAAGATAATTGTAATTCAACTTTTGCATTCATTAAATTCGAAACTGAACTTATTCCAATAAAACAAAAACTTACTTATTGCTTTCAGTTTCTTCTTCAATTTTATTGTTGCTTATCGAAGTCTCCGTGTCTTCATCTTTTGATTTGTTATCCTTTTCTCTCTCGTAAGCTTCAGCAGCTTCTTGTTCAGTTTGTTTGTCTACCAAACGTTTACGTCCTCTTCTCTTAGGTGTTACTATTTCGGCTTTGTTGGGAGCAGTAATTCCATTTGATAAATTCCCAACAGCAGCGGAGGAAGAACTTATGTTTGCATTTTCAGCATCCTCTTTATCCAATTTCCTTTAAAAAAAAAAAGAAAACAAAATCAGAAATAATTTAATAAATATTTCATAAACTAGTATAAATAAAATCTTACAGGGTTGATTCTTTCGTTTCAGTAGTGTCTGTGGTAGTGGTTGTATTCGTTGTAGTTTTCTCGCTGTTGTCCTTATCATTATTGCGCACCATTAGTGTGACCTTGTCAATTTGATCTTCCACATCCACTATAGAAGAACAGTTATCACCTTTATTGCCTTTTCCCTCGACAACAACGATTTCTTTAATTGCCGGCTTGGTGGTTGAGTCGGCGTCTTGTATTATTGTGTTATTACTGGAAGCGGACAATTCCTTTTTCCTCTGTTGTTGTTGTTCTTGAGCCTGTTTGAGGGACTTTTTCAAAGCCGACCGTATTTGTTGTATGGATTGCTTACTATTTGGCAATACCGTTAAGGCATTGGGTAATGTGGAGGAGCTAGCCGCTTCAGTTTGGGAGCTATTTATCAATTTAGGAGATATTTGCTGCAATCCTATAGCTTCCAAAAGTTGTTGGCCCAAGGCGGATTTACTTTGTAATTTCTTTTGTTGAGGAGGTTTAATTGGAGTCAATTCTGCAGGAGCTGTGAGAGGAGCTTCAGAGATTGAAGTTTTTGCAGGATTCTGTTGATTTTTATTTTCTTCATTTGTTATATTGCCAGTCGCTACTTGGTTAATGGTTTCTTCCATAAGCTTCTCTTTAGTTTGTGCAACAGTTGAGGAAGAAATGGGAGTTTGATATTTATCTTTTAAATCAATAGACAAATCGAATCTGTTCTTAGGCGAATGTATAACAGTTTTTCTACGTTTTATAATGGGCCTGGTAATTAAAGGTACAGAGGGTATAACAAATGTATTGCTGAAATCTAATTTTTGTTGTTGAGCCTCTTGATTGGGTGTTGCAGAGGCTGCTTCTGTGGAACTAGTGGTGGTTACAGGTTCCATTAATACAATATCATCATCTAAATCGATTAGAGCATCAAATTCGCTGGGTGGTAATGTTATTAAATTAGAAACACTATTGCGTCTACGACGTTGTACTTTTTTATCCTTCAAAATTGCAGCTTTTTGCTTCATTAGCAGGGCCATAAGTTCCTCAGCTTCATTGCCGCCAGAACCGTTAAGAAAGTTTAATTGAGATATAAAATTAGGATTCAGTTCAATTTTGGGTGCAGATTTACGTTGTCTTGGTTTCTTAGGAGCCTCATCCTCAGTTGAACCATCTTCCTCATCTGATATTACAATAGAGTCTCTGGCCTTTTGAGCAGCAGCTCTACGTTGTCTTTTTTGGGGTACTGCTGCAGTTTTTGTGTCTTTGTTCTTATCTCTCTTCACAGCAGAGGACGAGGTGGTTGAAGTATTTACAGTGGGTAGAGGAGGAGATGGGGTAGTTTCTGTTTCTTCTGGAGTGGCGGGTACTAATTGCACCGATGTTTCCGGTGGCAGTTTATAGGGTATAGATTTGTTAATCTCAGCCTGCGCTGCCTCTAAGGCCGACACTTTTGGAGGGGTTATAAAGGTGTTGGAAATATTTTGATTTAATAATGCAGCATTTTTCAATATTTGTTGTTGTTGCTGTTGCAAAGCCTGAGCCGCCATTAAAACTGGGGCCAAATAGGGTCCTAAAAGTTGGGTTAAATCTGTGTCCTGCAATAAATTCGTATCCGACATTATATCAGTAAATCTGGAATTCTTTAGACGTTGTAATTGCAATTCCATGTTTTGTTTGTTTACTGGCCATTTTAATGCTTTCAAAATCAATTTTAATAAGTCCATATCACGTATAACACGGCCCAAAAGAATATCCTCGGGGAATGCAGGTTTTTGTGGAGAGGCAGCCGCAAATAAATTCATTTGTTCTGGCTGTTGTTGTCCAATTGCTGTAATTGTGGCTGTAGTGGATGTAGCCGGCAGCTGTGCTAAAACTGCTGGCAGTTTACTACTCAAATTTAAGGGTTCCTTTTTACATTTTTCTGTCGAAGTCTTATTTTTTGGTGCAGCTATTATAATCTTTTCAGGTAATTCATCTTCTGCAACTTCGGTTAAGGGAGTTTTTAAGATAGATTTCAACGCTGTATTTTGTTTTTGCTGGGAAGATTTTAACAGCGAAACTTGCCCCGAATTATTGGCTTTGATGTTATTCAGAGCCTTTACCAAATTTTTTCGCTTTTGCTGTAAAATATTGTCGGCCGTGGCCGTTAAAGGTAAATTAATTGTTTTGTCCTCTTCCTTTTCACTTGCGGCTGTATTAATGCGTCCTATAACATAACCCCCACTACTAAATGTTGTTATTTGTGTTGTCTGGGGTAGCTGAGGCTGTTTAGTAGTCTGTTGTTGTGTTTTAACTGAGTAAAAGTTTAATGAGGGTGTCGCAATAGTTTTCAAGGTATTCGTTGCATTTACGTTATCTAATAACTGTTGTGGTTTTGGAGCTATCGGTCTTAGGGCACCGGTTGCTGGCTTTTGCGCTATCGATTTTGGTGTAAAACGCGATTCTAATAATAAACTTTGTCTTCTTTGTGAATTGGAAATCATTTTTTGTTGATTATCACGTGTCAATGGATCAGATACAGAAACATTGACAACAACATCATTTTTATGTGACGACGTTAATAACGGTTGTATTAGTGGAGGCGGCAGTAATGCTGCTGGTTCGGCAGGAGGTTGCAGTTGAACCACAGTGGTTGCTGGTACCGACGGTACAGAAATTTCTTCTGTTTTATTTCTTTCATTGCTAATATCTCTGTTGCCCATAAAATCGGAAGATGTGAATTCAGAAGTATTTGTACTTAAGGAGGAGGGGCCTTTGGGCTAAAATGAAAATAAAAATTAACGGATGTAATGGAAAACATTTAAAACAGAGCATTCATAAAATTAAATTTAAAATTCTTTTACTTACTAAATTGCTTAATAGAAAATCACGAAATACTTGTTGTGTATGTCGGGCAATTTTCGATAAAGAAGCTGTTGCTTCCACCTGACGAAAACATGATTTACAAAGCACCTTTGGAAGAGAATCATTTTCGGAAATCTAAAATAAAACAAAAACAAAAAGAAAACAAAGATTTTAGTAAACTAAAAAGTATTGATTAAATCAAGTTTTATTAAAAAAAAAATTATAATTCTTATAAATAATTTTATTCGTATAACCATAGTAATTTGAAAAATTACTTAAAATAACACATTTCAAATTTAATAGAACATCAATATTATGAAAGATTTATTTGTCGAAACAGTGGTGCAAGGCATTAAGGCATTATATAGTAGGTACACAAAATTGTATAAATCAATTGGAGGGTATTGAAACAAACCAGGTTTGAATTAAATCCACTACGAGGTCTAGAGTTGTAGTCGAGTTTAAGTCTTGTATTTGAGGTCTATAGAGGAGCCGGAGAGGTACTATAGGTTCCCATAGGTTAGGACACCTCGGATATAACAAAAACTAAAATCAATCCTTAATTCTAGCCTATTAATAATAATAAATAAATAACAAAAATAATTTTTAAATCGAGTTCTTCATAATTTATAATTGGTCTAGTATTTTGGAAATAAAATACTCAATTAATTACCAGAATATCAAAATTGTAAAAAAATCTTTTTTATTTAAGAAGTTATATGCATTTGAACTTAAACTTCTGAAAAAGTCGATTTATTTATAAAAAAAATTGTTTAGCGCCAAATATATTATTTATACTTTTTTGAAAGGCTTATAACTTTTTATTAGTGCTAAATACCACTGCGGTACAATGTGGGAAATGTTGCTCTGATAATAAAAAACTGTTTTTTAAGTTGATTCGGTGCAGAAGAGGACCTTACACAGAATTGATTTTTAACGATGACCATCCGTCCATGTTTCCTTTGAAATGAAGTTTCTGAAAACCCCAGATACGGTTGAAATATATTTACATAACATAAGGTCCAGAAAAGTTTGCACTTCATATTCAGGTAGATCACGGCTGCCTTTAATTTTACCCACAAATCCCTTGTTGTTGTTGTGTTTATTCTGAATATCTAGAGAATGGCAAGAGCTAAAGTTTTCAAATTAAGTGCAAACATATTAGCTGCCAATACTTTATCAATAAAAATTTAACTATTTATTCACACAAATACCTATAGGTACCTATCTGAAAGTATTGACATAAAATAAACGCCGTCTCAATTTAAGAAATTATGTTCCCTAGGGAGCTTAGGGAACATTAAACTTGACTTTTAACTTTAATCCGAAATAATTGGGGTATTCTCAAGGTGTGCTATCATGTTATATTGTCAGATTGTTCTAACATTTTACAATGGTTTAAATATATGGTTGTTGCTTTGTAACCAAAAAGTGTCTTTAATTAAAAGAACTTTACTTGCTATGTTTATTGTGCTGTCGTAATGAATCAGAAGAGACCAGCGCTGAGTGGCTGAGCCGCGCCGCATTAGGTTTTGTAGCCGTCGCCGTTAAAGGAATTGTTTTATCCGGCTAGCGTCCGTATTTAACCTGCGGCTAGCAGTTTTTGTAACAAATCACTTGCGGCGTCAAAATAGATCGGCTTAGGACTCTATTGTTTGGTAAACAAACAAAATAAAAATTTATTTCAAATTTGCGTCTGAAAAATGGAAAATAGTCAGGTAAGATCTAATTTAATTTATTAATTCATAGATTAAAATTAATAAATATTTTTATTTTTGGTAAATATTTATTTTTTATAGGTACCTATTTGTTTTAAATCAGCTGAATAAAATTCAAAATAGTACACTAAATTATGAGGGGTTGTTCACAACAGTCGTATTTGTTCATGTTATTATTTTAAGACACATGACTTTATGACACCTTGTGAATCCCCCAAATGAAAATAATACTTTCAAGTTCACTTTGTAATTTTTCGTTTCAAAGATTGCCCATTTTTTACTATTCGGACCACTGTGAAAACTTTTACACATTTACCAAAACACTTTAGCTTTCCATTTTAATCAGCAAAAAACGTCTAGAAACTTTTTTTTTACTCTTTTGTATTCATTCATACAAATACAAAATTCTTTAAAATTTTTGCATGAGTACCTATTAAGTTTTTACAACATACATACATATTTCTTTTTTAGTTTTTCGTACGTCTTCTTTGTCCTCATCTTTATTGAAAAATTAAAAATAACAAAGAAAACAGCTGAATGTATAAGTTATGTTTGATGTCATAGTGTTAGTGTAACTAAACCCAGTTGGCAAAACTGCCAACATGCTGACTGAATGTTTGTTTCCAAAGATGTTTCAGTTAAACATCAACGTCCAACAATGCGCCGAAATTCGCCATACAGCGCGCTTAGGAATCGATTTATTGCAAATCAATTTGGTGACAACCTTATTTTAAGAAGTGGTTCTGTTCACAGACCCCACATTCGTGCGGTTAAACGCCTCGGGATTACTTTATATTTGTTTATATTAATTCATTTGTGTATGCGACGAACCAGAAACTCTTGATACATTAGAAGCAGGCCTGCCATTATTGCCGATTTATCGGCATTTTGCCGATTTTTTGCCTCTAAATTATCAAAGTGCCGATTTGCCAATTTTTGCTCAAAAAGCGCCGATTTTTCAATAAACGACTAAAACATGGTAACTTTTTGTTTGTTTTTGGTATATTTTTAAAATTTTATTTGAAAAATGTTCAACTATGAAGTATGAAAGAACTAAATCCAAACAAAAGAAAAAAAGCCATCGGGTAAAATATATTTTTCAATCAGTAAAATATAAAGAACTTTATATGTATTTGAGTTTGAAAATGAATAGACGCTTACAAAGCAGTAAGGGTAAGCTAAATTTACATTCACTATCAATAAAAATAGTTTGAATAAAAAATTATTCTTATAGATTATACGATATTGAGGATGATGCAGCTATATCCGATAGCCAATCTAATATAAGGGAATGAAGTAAATTTGCAAGCTTTTTGGCAAAAATTTGTATTTAAAATTTTAGTGGCGCATTTCCAAAATATTATTTTCCTTCCAATCTTTCGAAAATTATGAAAGAATTTGAAGTCAAGTCAACCTTAATAGAACAAAATTTCGGTGCTCCTGAAAAATTAAAATTTGCAAGGAAATATAATTTTTCGAGTTAAATAATTCGAATTGTTTTGAAACTGATTCTGAAAGTCGTGTTCGAATACTTTTTCTTTTCGATAGCAATTTTAGTTCTAATTCATTCAGTCAAACTCAAATAAATGCTCATTCATTCAAAATCGACTGAAAGAATTAGAAATAAAAAAGCTTTCGAAACGAAAAAGTTTTCGATCACCACTGCCGGAATTAGCAAGTATGATTTATGCCCGTAATTTCTACAAAAATAAAGCTGGTCGTGTTCGTACCTATCAGTTAAATTTACCAACGTGTTTTAACCTTCAGTTTTCTTTTAAAATATGGAAGATTTAAACCATAGATTTCTATACAAAGCTCAAATGTTGAACTCAAATATTCGTCTATAATAAAAAAAAATTTAGGGTAAATACAAAATATATATACATACACACAAAAAAAATCATAGGTAAAATTACCTCAAAATATGGTATAAAATTATCTAAGCGCAAGGGTAGCATGGCAGTATCAAAGTTTCTTAGGTAATATGACTATTTACTTAGGTAATTTCCATGTTCGAAAAATTATCTATAAGTTTTGTTAAAATAACTTAAAAACTTTGAAAATTCACCAATAATATTAAAGTTATTTTATATTTCTATTTTTGGAAAATTATCAAAGTTCAATTTTGTACAAGAACATAGCTTTTAGGTAAATTTACTACTTCATTTCTTTACAACATTTTATTTATAAATATGTATAAAATTTTTACAAAGATATAAATTTAATGATAAACTTTCTTTCTAAATCTAAGTATACTTATTTTTAATAACTATTAGAAAATATGGATACAATTGGGTTACATTTCTTTTGCATTTACTTATACTTGGATATTGTTGAACCGGCTACATTATTTTTAGTTTGTTTTCCACCACTCAACGCAACATACGGGGTTTTCATCGAAAATGGCCCCTCTTCCACTTCATCAACAATTTTATATAAATCGGCAGGTTAATTAGTTAAATCGGGATTATCAAAGTTCCATATTTTAATTTCCTAAGAATTTTTATTTGTCTCAAAGTCCATAATATTATTGGAATTTCATTTCTTTAAGTTTTTTTTTAAATTTGAACGTTTTTTTCACAAAAAAAAAAAAAAAATCCAACTGACAAAAAAAAACTATTAAAAAAAATTCGAAGAAGATACCTAACTCAATTAGGAATATTATCAAAAATTTTAGGTAAAACTTTTTTTATAATTTACCAATTATCTTAGGCAATTTAACTTAGTTTTTTGTTTTTATATAAAAATAAAATACCTATGCGAGCCTTGGTAAACTTACCTAGATTATTTTTTTGTGTGTATTTGTTTTTAATTAACTACAAATTATTTATAAAACATTTTTTTGTCATTGATTATTCTGTTCCAAACATTAGTTAATGCTGAATTTTTCTGTTTTGTTATTAAAAAACGTTTTATTGTATATAAAAGAGGTATTTTAAATATGCCGATTTTTTTAAATTAAAGTGCCGATAATGCCGATTTTTTTTTGAAAATATGCCGATTTCTAATCGAAATCTTCTGGCACCCCTGATTAGAAGCCAATATTAAAGCCATCATTGACGCCATATGGCCAGATTTATTGGAAAGTGTAGTTAAAAATTGGACTGATCGAATGGACCATGTAACTCGTAGGTGCGGCGGACATGTGCCGGAAATCATTTTTAAAAAATAAATGCCATGAAATTATAGAAAAAAATCACGATATTTCTGTTATATTGTTACGAAAAGAGTACAGTCTTTACAAATCAAAATATCATGTGTTTTTAAGAGGTTAAGAAGTTAGTTTGGCAGCACTGTCTTCTGTAACAGATAATTTTACAGTTCTCGGTTGTTTTGAGGCAAGTTTGGTTTGGATAGTCATCATAGGAATGAGCAATTGGATAACGTTTATCGATAAACATATCGGACTGCTTCCTCTTAAGGGGGTTAACTCAAAACTTATAAATTTTCAGTAGAGACAGTTTTCTCTTTATATGTACTCTTATACTACAAAGGGGGATACAGTCAGGGCTTCCAGATTTGACGATTTATCGTCATTTTGACGATTTTTTGTTCCGGAATTAGCAAAGTGTCGATTTGCTGATTTTTTTCTTAAAAGTGACAATTTTTTCAGTCTCTAAAGTCTGAATAAAACATTAAATTTTCTGACACGTTCGTTTTGAAATCTTGGAATGTTTAACAGCCGTACCTTAACAAGAGCGGAAGGTTTTCTTTCGATTAGCTTTTACGCTGATATGCCATACCTATGCAAGAGCGTCAACGTTGCTTCACGAACAGAAGTTATAGCTTTATTGTTTAATAATATCCACAAATAAACAATAGCGGCAGACGTCACTATTTAACGAGCTGTCAACATCGTTTGATTTAATTGCAAAGCGTTGAAACAGTTCTATTCAAAAACTAGAAAACGCGTGCCACTTTTGTTTAGGAACGGATGAAATATGCAAGTATTTAAATGATTATTTTCAGAGTACAAAAACAACAATGTTACACTTTGTTTATCTTTCGTTAAACCATCATCGAATGAATCTTTTGCGACTCTCTATAAATCATATTTTCACGAGTTGTAAGATAATCCCAGTAAAAACAAGTTAGAGTGCTGTATTCGGCTGTGCCGAATCTTTGATAACCTCCACCGACAGCTCAGTGGGCTTTATATGGGGCCTATAGTAAATTATGAACCGAGCATCACGAAATTTATTAGTGTGAGTAGTGAAGTATTTAATTTTATTTTGATAGCATTATTTATTACGGCTTTAGGCGTACTAAACTGTTTTCCGGGAGTAGTGTTTATATGGGGCCTAGGGTAAATTATGGACGGATCTTCACGAAATTTTGCAGCGCGATTTTCAGTCGAATAAAACAAATTTTTGCAAAATCTTATCTCATTCCGTGCCTTGTACCACCATTTATGTTATGTTATTTGTAACAAAATTATCATTTTTTTAGGTGGTGGTTCCACATATTGATTCATAGCTCTGTTCCTACTGCACCGATTTTGCTGAATTTCAATCCGAAACTGCTTAGGATAACTACAAGCAATTTGGCACCAAGTTTGTTCATTTCTTTTGAGTTGTTCGAAAGTGAGCGTGTATTTAACAGAAGGACAGACGGACATGGCTAAATCGACTTAGAATCACTTAAGGACCCAGAATATATATACTTTATGGGATCTGAGATGAATAATAAAAAAGTTTCACACGGAATGACAAACTTAATATACCCTCTTGACAACAAATTGTGGTAGAGGGTATAAAAATTTATGTTTCTGGAAGCACGAAAACTACATGAGCGCTGATATATGCGCTGGCTATTACACACTACTAAAAAGCAGCATAAAAGCGAATACCATTTAAGTAAATTTTTAATGATTGAATAACTTCGCATTATCCCTTATAAGTAAGCAGGTTGTAAGTGAATAAATAAAATCATTTTACAGAACAAATTCCCGAAAAATGTTTTATGTGCTTCTGTTATTCTCTTACAACGAAGCTGGTTGTATTGCAAGGATTTTATAATGTGTTTGCGATCATTCCCGAAATATTTCTGAACATAGAAATTGAATTTTTTTATAACGCAATCAATTATCAAATAGTTTTTTAGCAGAGAGGAAAAATGTAATGCTTCCAAGTGGGAATTTGCCATATTAAAATCATGCCTCTTGTAAGCAGGTTTGTAAGGGGGTATTGTGCTTCTCTCCCTTACAAAACTGCTTATCAGTAAGCTCCATTTGTTACTGGGATTAGATTCTTGATATGAAAGACTCGTTAGATAATCTTTACCCACGTCTTAAACGATTCCCACAATAATTTAAGATGCGTCTTTTACTGTGCTATGGACGAATCTCAGTCGTTTTACAGTTTTCCCCATGTGATGAATTTTTCACGATTACAAAATGCGGTCATCGACTATCAAAGATGCTCTGTATGAGACTCTTAGTATCTCTTACACGATTGAAAATGCTAGTTGGGTATGAAGTAATTATTTGTTAGTTCAAATGTTTTTTTTTTATAAGAATCAAACAAAAACTGTTTAAAAAAAGATAAAATTTAAATTGTCCGATTTTTTGGGAGAGCTAATTGGTACTCAAAGCGTGATATAGATAAAATCGAATATTTTATGAACTTTCAGTACAGGGTCGTTTTTAAAATTGCCTCGATTTTGAATCCACTTCATTTCGATTTTTAGAACATGCCCGATTGTATCGATATTTTTAGAGTATTGATATTTAATACGAGCCTTCATATGTACAACTTTTCTCGAAATACATATACTCCAGTTCAATGGTTTAGACCCACAAAATTTTTAGTTACTTAGCAAGCCATATCTTTTGAAATTTTATGGTACGCACCCACAGTTTACTACTAACGGATAGCGTACCTAAGTGAGCTCAAAAGTATATCAAAACTATTTTGAAAGTAAAGTGAGACGCATAAAGTAATAAAAAGCAATATAAAAAACCGTTTTTTAGAAAATAATCTTAACAAAAAATGCATATGAACAATTAATGGCAAAGCTCTCAGAATTCCCGAAAAGGACTTAAATTACAGAGCTGGATAAACATACAGAGCCAAGACGTATATACTTTTCAAAGTGGCAATCAGTGTTCGAAAATAAATTGAACATTATTTAGCGTACGGTATACAACCCCAGAAAGGATATACATATTATGTATATTTTTAGTGTTTGTGTTGAGACCAACACAACAAAGTTTATGAAGGGTTCTCATCTTTATGTTGATTTGGATTAGCAAAGTATTTTTTTCTTGTACGACATAAAACTTTTTTAAGGTACATACCCAGCCAAAATAGTCCGACGTCTTCCAGATATCTGAGAAAAACGTCGGAATCGAATAAGAATTCTGTCAGATTTCCGACCAAAACCGTATAAAGTGGTTGACACGAATTCTGACAGACATGTCGTTGGAATTTCTGGTTTTTTTTGTCGACATATCTGATAGATATCTGATAGAAATCTAATGAAAAAGGCATGGACAATTTTTGATAAGCTAGCCGAGATTCTTATTGTTTTTTAACTGACAGCTGAAAGAATTTCTTTTATTTCAAAATATTTACGAGTACATAATTATAAATTTTACACATACTTACCTTTTTTTTTAATCTTTTTTTCTTGAAACAATTAACAATGAAACAATTTTTTTATTTTCACAAAAAAATAATAAGTCTCGTTAGACACTCCTGTAAGAATTCCGTCGGAATGCTATTAGACATACATATCTGTACATATATTTCCCCAGATATATCCATTCGAAATCGATCAGAAAGCGCCCTGGCAGTAAGTATATTCAATGTCTGACAGAAATCTGAAAGAAGTCTCTAAGAATGAAGTCAGACATTTGCAAGAAATGTCTAATTCAGACAACGTCGGAGTATTTTCATGGCTGGGTATTTATTACACAAACACAATTAGCATTTGTGTTTTCCATATTTCTACTATACAGAACACTTAAGAACAGTATTTAGTGTTAATTTTCAAACTCTGCAGGCAATTAAAATGAAATTCACCACTGCTGTTGTTGTTGCAGTATTAAGTCATTCATTAACAATAAATTTAAATTTCAAATGTTTTTTAAGAAGAATTAGCATTGACCAAAACCAAATATCACAACAAGGCACATTGAATAACAATAGGTACCCTGCCAATCATATTGGACCACCTGATCAATTTTGATTAAATGGACTACTCCATGGACTGGTCCGATGTAATGCAAGCATGTAATATGTAGCCCACAAGGGACTAGGACTACTCCAAAAGTAACCCAAACTAATGGAAAAAACATGGTTATTTTAACATTACGATGCCCTAGGGCAGGACCATATAACCCAGCTTTGGGTTACAAGGGAGTAGTCTTAAAACTACTCCATTGTATACACAAGAGGATTAGTTTAAACTTCGTTAAAAAACGAAAAACATGTCGTTAAAAAACGAAGACATGTCGTCTCACTACAAACACTTTTTAGCAATGACACGGTCCATGCTTGCATTACATCGGACCAGTCCATGGAGTAGTTCATTAAATCAAATTGGATCAGGTGGTCCAATATTATTGGCAGGGTATTGTACGGATGTCGTATAATTGTGTAGTAAACGTGTGTGTGCATTAGTGTGTGTTAGTTTGTTTAGGTGTATGCATTTTTGTTTCATGGGGGATTATTATTTTATTCGACAACCTTTAATACTGTGTAGGTATTTATTTCGAAAAAAAAACGTAGATAGGTAGGTATTAGTTGTTGTTTCGTGTTTGTTGGTATTGTGTTGTTATTTTTACTAGTGAGGACAATGTTCCAAGTGGGACTGTTAAAATTCTTAAAAATAGGTAAATGAAATTTTACCGTTGTACCTACCCTGCGGGAAATTGGTGTCAATTGGTCCAACAGACTGGTCCTGGGATTTGTGAAAATAGAAGAAGTACAAAAAGAAAAGACTCATGACCAGTGAAGGAAGAACCAATCCCTTAACTGGTTTATAAAGAACAAAAAGGTAGAAAAAGTAATGAATTACAGTACAGATTTAACTGGTGCTGTAACACATGTTTTGGTAATTTCTAAAATTTGGATCTTAAATTTAATTCTAGGACTTGTTTTATTGAAATAATACTACATTGTATTGAAATATTACTACATTTTAGTAACTGGCACTAAGCACGTTCATTGAGAATAGACCTGTGACTGGTCAAATGGTGTCAATTGACCCCCTCCAATGACAACCCCATGTAAAAGTGATAGGTCTTATTCATATAAAGTGTTAGAACTAGAACCGGTCTCTACCACCAAAGACCTATCACGGGACTACTTTAGTGTCAGTTCGCTTCCCTCTAGGGTACCTACATAATAAGTTTTTGTAGCAAAATTTATTATTATTGAAATGCAAAATGTAATAAAATATGTATTCCAAACAGTGAGCGACTAAAAAATAAATTTTCGTGATTAATAATTAAATTTATTTGTAAACTTTTAACTCTTTCAAATAGGTACCTACTAACATGCCTAGTAAAATTTCTGAAAGGGATCTTTTTTAAATAATTTTTAGATTAATGTTGAATTTTCACACTCAAATAATTTTACATTCAAATCATAGGTTGGTGGGTACCAATTAGAAAGAAACAATCAATTTTCTGATTATGCATGTAATCATGTAATTCCAAAGTTTTAACTAGGGGTGCAACGAATACCGATACCGATATATCGTCGATACTTCGGATTTTTCGATATATCTATAGCAGCGATACATATTTTACTGGCGATTTCTTAATAGTTTTTTTGAAAAGCAATTAAATTTTCATACCTACTTATTTTTTGCATAACAGCTACATAAGAGCAATAACACATTCAAAAGCACATCATAAAATCAAACAGAATAATAAATAGTTGTTTTTAATTCTAAGGCTGGAGGTCCACACCACGCGATCTATGTGTATGTTACTTTTTTGAACTTCATTGAATACACATGCTAAAGTAGTAATCATACTTCGTGCTTTCGAAATGTATGGGGATTATACGCGTTTGCTGTGCTCCTTGTCAATACAATTTTACACTACTACTTTTTGGACTAAATCACTGACCGCTTGGTGTGGACCGGCAGCTTAAGCACTGCACCATAGTAGCAAAATTTTCTCTCATTGATAAGTCATGTATGTATGTATGTATGTATGTATGTATGTATGTATGTATGTATGTATTTGTACGTTTTACGATTTTTCTGTTTATTTGTATTACTTTTTGTGAGAATAAAAATAATTTTTCTACAAATTTTGGGTTACTTTGAAGATACCACAAAATCAATAGCAAAGCCACTGATGCAATGTCTGACGCTATTCCGCTAGTTAAAAGTCTTCGAACAATATAAGAAAATATAGGTAATAAATGAATAAACTGAGATGCAGAATAGGTAGTTTACAGTCAACAATTTGCTAAAATCTTAAAAGAAAATTTGGAGAAGGAGAAGGTTGTGGTTTAGCTAATGCAGAAGTCTAGAGATAACTTATGTACATATATCTTTTAATTTTTCTAGAGGCATAACCGCTTGTTTACTGGCGGAATAAAATATTATACCTAGGTACCGAAAATTTAGAACATGGCGCAGAAATACTTAGATTTTCACATGAGTTTTGACGCATTTGAGAGACTATTTCCCACTGCCGGTCTGCTTCAAACGGATTTGCAAAATCGTCTATCTAGGTAGGTATGCAAAAGTTGAGAATTTGTACTTTGTTTTTTAAACAAAAACCTTATTAGGGTAAGTGTTCCAGTAGTCGGCAGTTTAAGGCTTTACTTATTTTTTGAACTCTCACCTTGCCTTGTGTACAGTAGCTATGGGATATATGAGTACTGATTATAATTCATTAATTGGTTTTCTCTTAGAATCTTCAACTCAAATTTTAGTATTTTATGTTTAAATTGTCAAATTTTGAGGTTCTGTAAAAAAAGAGCATGTTTGCCTATATTCGGCACAAATTTTCCACTTTTCGGCATGTAATGATCCTATTGTCGGCATGGCTATTTTTGAAAGAAAAAACCAATTTTTACAGGATTTCAATTGATCATTTATTGAAAATTAAAGCTTTTTACTTTCTAAAATGCTTCAAATGTATATGTATTTGTACGTTTATGTAGGCATTGCATGCATAGAAAATACATGTTTTAATATGGTCACCTCCAACAAAACCATTTTTAAAGATAATTTTAAACATATTATGTTTAGTTTAACCATTTTATAGTTAAATTAGTCCTCCATCATGACGCCATAACCATATTATGGTTGCCTCAAAACATGTTGTGGTTAAATATGACAATAATTTGTTTAAAAATTAACAATAGTTTCCTCTTTTGCAAGAGCAACATGCTATGGTTGCAAAACAACCATGTTAAACATATTTTAATTATTATTAACCATAACATGTTCCTAGGCAACCATAATATGGTTGTGGCTTTTTGATGGACGACTAATTTAACAATAATATGGTTGTCGGAGACAATAATATGGTTAAATTAAACATAATAAGTTCAAAATGTTCTATATTAATAGTTTTGTTGGAGGTGCCCATATTTAAACATGTTTTTCTCTGAGTGTACACACGTAGAAAAAAAGTTTCACTTCCAACAAAACTATTTTTAACGAAAATTTTAATACAAATTATGGTAAGTTTAACCATATTGTTGTAGTCACAACCATATTTTGATGTTATGGCTAAATATGACAATAATTTGTTTACCACTAATAGTTCGATTATAATTTAACAATAGTATTTTCCTCTTTTCGAAGAGCAACATGCTATGGTTAAAATTTAACCATGCTATTATAAGTGTTAAATATATTTTTGTTATTACCCAAAACATGTTCGAAAGTAACCATAATGTGGTTGTGTCTTCTTGATGAAGGACTATTTTAACCAAAATCACCGGTGACAAAATTATTGTTAAATTAACCATATGATTAAGATTTTTCTTTTAAATACGTTTTATTGGAGTCAGAGCTATAAAAATCTGCAATCAAAATGATTTCAACCAAACTGATTTCATTCTTTAATTTCGAAATGATTTTAGATTTGTAAGATTGCAATACTTTGTAATTATCAAAGTCAGGTTTATTTCTAGAAGAAGGAGCGTTTCATTTGAAGGAAACGAAGGTTTTCATTCTTATTTCATTTTTTTTATTGCAATTACTGAGTTTGGATGCAATATTTTAATTGCAATCAATTAATAAATAAATTGATTGTTTGAATTTAAATTAAAGTCTTACATATGGAAATTCAACCATTGGGACTTGTTTTATCGCCATTAAATATTCTGGACGACGGATCATCTAAAATATCAACAACATTTTGTTCAATGAGATGGTTTTTAATCAGTTAAACATTTGCTGATGCCCTCCTAAGGGACTATAGCTCGTCCTTTACTAATTGCCTCTGCTTTCTTAACAGCAAAGCTTAAATGCCGATTCCACACGCAAAGAAAAAACATGGTTGTGGTAAACATATTCTAAGAGCAACATATTATGATAAGATTCATGATTGTAGTCACCATATTACGATTGTTATTAAATCATATTATGACCAAATATGTTCGTAATATTACATCATAATATTTTTCCCTTAATCATATTGTTATCCTGTTAATCATAAAACGTTAAGAAGTTATAATATTACTGTCATGGTAATCATAATAAGTTAAGAAGTAATCATATTACTGTCATGGTAATCATAATAAGATAAGAAGTAATCATATTATTGTCATGACAATCATAATAAGTTTAGAAGTAATCATATTATTGTTATGGCAATCATAATAAGTTTAGAAGTAATCATATTATTGTTATGGCAATCATAATAAGTTTAGAAGTAATCATATTATTGTCATGGCAATCATAATAAGTTTAGAAGTAATCATATTATGATGCAAAGTGATATGAACTGTTATACATAAATTTTTTACATCATAATATAATACAACTTTAAACATAATATTTTTATTGGAAAAAAATACTTATGATAAAATAAAAAACATAATATAGTTACTGTAATGTTTTTGTCGTAGGTCGCAATTATTTATAAATTATTTTATGGAGTTTTCATTATTTTTCTCTTAAAATAACACAAAACTTACCAGTAATTGTTAATATTTTGCACCAATATTTCACAAATTTTTCCACCACTTTAAGATTATTAAAATTTTTAAGCAAAGATATTTTATTTTGTGACACTACAACCCATTTTTAATGTTTTTTTTTATTTTTTTTTAATTTCTTGTTTATTTGAATGGTTATTTTGTTATTTCTTTTTAAATATTTTTCTTTATTTTTTTTTTAATTTCTTGTTTATTTTAATGGTTATTTTTTTGTATTTAGCCACTCACTAACAAATAATTCGATATGTTTATGTAAAACACGACACAACTGATACAAAATTATTTTACAAATGGCGATATCAAAATATTATTAGAGTAACGATATTTTGATTGCATCTTAAACTTATTATGATAAATGTATATAAAGTTATCATGTTATGGCTATTAAATATCATGTTATGGCTGTGAGTAATATAATATGTTTTGAAAATTATCTTAATTTAGTTGTTAGAAAAATAATTATTTTTCGGTCAACAATACTCAAATTTATAATTGCGATAAACATTAATATGTTTACAGTAACTATAATATTGCTGATATTTAATAAAAATAACAATTATTTGTGTACAACAACAATATATTGTTACAATAAACACAGTGTGGTTGCCGTAACCATGCCCAACCATATTTTTTCTCTGCGTGCAGGACGATAATTTTTATATGGTGTAGTGCGTCCATCTTCCTTTTTAATCGCTTACACTGTGTTCAGAATGTAATCAATTTTTACCGTAAGTTTACATTTGGCAAGGACGTGCCACCATTTTACTAACTTTTCCTCTTTAGCATTTGACTAAACTTGTATTCTGTCCTGTAAAATGGAGCGTGGAACGCAACATTTCTTGCTGGCACTTGTATAGACATTAAAACTTTTTATTTGTAGGGCCACTTCAGTAAACTTAAACATTTGCATTGTTTTATTGCTTTTCATGTTTAACTTTACTGAAATTAGTATGTAAAGGAAATATAAATAATTAATAGTCCTTACAAATTTTAAAAATTGTACTGTTTAAGGACCCCATAACAGTTAAACTAGGAATAAAATTGCTGCCGACTTTAGGACAACACTTATTCTATAGTCGGCAGGTCATGAAATACTTAGAAGAAATCATGCCGACTACTGGGTAAACTCGTTTTAAACTCATTTTCTGTTATTTCAGAGGCAAGAGGCACGATTGATGAGCAATTTGCTAAAATTTGAGTGTATTTAGAGAAAAATACTGATTTGCCAGTAGTCGGCACCCAATGCCGACCAAAGGAAATTTTGTAAATTTTGGTTCCTAATGACGGCACCCAACAAAATTAATAAAATAGGTATTTACTTTTTGTTAATTTTTTTGCTTTTACAACAAAATATAATAGACTTTTTACCTTTTCAAACTTTATTGGTAATATAATTTAAATAAATAATATGTCTATTTGCCTTTTTAAGTTAGCTCTACCACTAATTTTTTTTTTGAAAAACAAGGGTCACCGAAAAATTTCAAAAACTTGTCACTCAAGACTTCAAAATTTGGCAAAAAAAATCATCTTACTCCAATGCAATTATTACTAATAGAAAGATGAGTAAATTTTCTTGACAAACTTCATGCTATTTATGAACGTAAAACCCGGATTTCTTATTTATTGACGTTAAATATGCCGACTACTGGTACATGCCGACAATAGGAGCACTTACCCTATAATTAATTATAAATAGGTATAAAAAATCTCTTACAATTTTGTTTAAAAAATAATTAAACTTATGTTAATTTTACCATGAATTCAAATTAAATTCGTTGTTTTTAAAATCTTATTAGGTAGGTACCTACATAAAATCAATTTTAAATATAAATAATCTCTTATAGGTAGGTAGGTAGGTACATACTTTGCATAATAAAAAATTCTCTACTTAAGGTTTGTTGAAGACACAAAACAAATCATCAAACGATTTGAAAAAAATTCAACTACCTATTGGGTACCTATAATGATTTGTAAGTGGTCTTGTTGCAGGCCTCTAGTATTTAGGCATAACCTTTAAATTTCCAATTAGGTTCTTTGTTGTAAATGTTTAAAATAGTAAAAGTAACAATAATGACAACTTCAACATAATACCTTCACGACAAACAACTAAACTTGTTTTTATCTTAACATATGACACCAGCTACATATATTAAGCTTTAACATACCAACTACATACCTACTACATAAACTCATTCATCCAACGAAACTCAAGGAAATTATTTCAACAAATAATCCTTAGTTGTTTTTGTTATTTACAAAAGCAAAAACGTGAACATAGTAAACACAACTACAATAAGTAAAAAACAAATGCAACAAAATATTTTACCATGTAAAGTGAAAACAACAACAACAGCGAACAAATGTTATTATTTTTTGCACATACACATACTGGCACGAATTTAAACCAAAACAAAGAGTAATTCAGATTGGAGAGAAATGAAATTCATACAAAAACAGTAATAAGTGTTGCCAGCTTGTGGGTAAAGCCAATAACTTAAGACAAATTCATAAATTGAAAAAAAAATTATTGTATTTTAGGCAGCGTTTCCACTTTCTAGAAAATTAAAAGACAATGTTCATACCTATTATGTATATAGGAATAGTTAGATGATTTTTGAACCATGATGTTTTTGGGTAACTTTAATGTAGCAACTAAAACCAAAGGAATTATTTTGTAAATCCCTTTACCTTTTGTTGAGAAACTTTCCATTCTGAAAATCGAGTATGAGATATAGGTAAAAACAGAAATATTTTTGTGACCTTTGAACAGGATTGTTTTGAAAACTTGTTCGATTTTTCAGAACATGGCTAAAAGTTATTTTTTTAAATAATCCTTTAAAAAAACAATATAAAAAATAGGTTAAACTATTTTTAAGTTATACTAAAACGAAGTTAAGAAAAAGATCCATTTCAAAAAGTGTTCCATATGGGAATAAAGAGAAATCATGTTATGTATGAACAACATATTATAGGGTATATAAAAGCGGTCATAACATTTAAACAGAAGATGCAAATTCAGACGGAAGAAAAAAGTGTTGTTATAGTTTTAAAACCTTCAAAAAAATATTCGTTTATAATACAACATTTTAAAAACGTAAACAACAATGTTTTTTGAATGAAAATTCGTATGATTAACAAAATTTTTCAACTTTTTTAGTTCGACTAAAGATGTTTTGTCAAAATTCCAAAGATATGGGAGAAGGTAATCGAAGTGAGTGGGCAATACAGGATACCCATAAGAAAAAAAATATTGTTTCCAGAAGAATTTACACCAAATTTTTAGAATTCATGTTGCTTAAGCTTGAGCATAAACATTTTCTGCGTATATTATTTCTTATGTTTGAGACATGCCGTTAAAAATGTGCATAAATTTCTTTTTTACTTCAGGAATAGTCAACCTTTGCCCTTTTTTGTAAACATAACCATTTAATTGCAAGCAAGATTAACAAAAGGGTAATGTAGGGCGAGTTGTTAATCACAGTAGTTCTTTCGTTTTGTGTGTGTAATTTTGCTTCAAATGTGTAATTTGGGACACAGTCATGTGTAATTTTCGAATTCATTGGCAACACTGGCATCAAAGCAAATTTACAACAATATCAAACTGTGCGTGTTTTTATACATACATACATACACACATAGGTAGGTTCATAAATATATATTTTAAAATAAACAAGTAAAATCACAAAAATAAGCAAGACAAATTTATATTGCACTGGTTTGTTGTTTATTTGAAAGAGGGAAAAAGAAAATATTTTGAATTTAACTTCATTGCTCTTTTTTTTAATAATTCTTTGTTTTTTACGTTACTCACCTTTAAATAAAGAAATTTATCCAATTTATCCTTTAAACCGGCAGTTTTTAAAATGTAAACACACTCGGCCACCGAATTTTTGCCTTTTGTATTGGCCGCACAAACGCGGCATAAAAATTCCAAATTTGAATGAATATCCATGATGTTGGAGGTTGGCGCTCTTTTGGCTTGAAAGCAATTAGCAGCAGTTCAGGTAAAACCAAATTAAATATATGTATGTACCTACTTAGGTAATCTTTTTATTATTTTTTTTTGTAATAAATTTTGTGCGTTTTTTTAAATTAATCACACTTTTTAACAAAATGAAAGAAACATTTTAATTTTTACTCTTAAAGGTACATTTTACACAGAATTTTTTATTGTCCTTTTTTATCAAAAATTTATTTTTATTAACAAATTTTTATTCTTTTTTTAAAAGTTGATTTTATTCAACACTTTGTCACCGTATTTTAATTGCATTTTTTGCTTAAGTTTTGTCTCTTTTTCTATTGTTTATCGTGTTATTTTCTTCTTTCCATAATAAAAAACTGTTTTGTAAATGAGTGTGTGTGAGTTGTTATAAAATTTTTTTTCAACTTATTCTTTGTTTGATTGCGTGTATTTGTTTTTCACTGTATGTTTTTATTTCTAAATTCTTTAATTGAAAAGAATTGTTTCTCTTTCACAAAATTACTCTTGTGTTAATTGTTGTTGTGTTGTTAATGCATTCAAAAATTGCAGTTATTACATGGTGTTGCCAATTTAATTGTTTTAGCTGGAAATAAACAAATTGTATGATTTTTATATGTACATACCTACATAGGTACCGATCATAAAATTTACATTTTAAATTAAAGACTCTCTTTCTTCCCTCATACAGCTTTAAATTTTTAATCTGCATAGGTATTTGCAGTACTTTTCGCTTGTAGTCAGATCCTTTAGTTGCAGACAAATCTTGGACTGGGTATGTACTTATGTATATCGCTAATGCATATATTGTTATATGCCACTGTCAGGCATATAACCGAATTCGAATAAAATCAATATACCTATTGAGGCTCCAAAAATCAAATTTTACAGGAGGGAGTTTTTTTTTATTTTATTTTATTTCATAGGTTAAATTTTATATGAAATTTGTCGCTTACGATAAAATTGTTCTTGCTATAAAATCGGAACGGTACCTTATGTGACCTTGACATTTGAGGATATGATGCAAGATTGCCAATAAAGTCATTTATGCAAAAAACGAAATTGGAAAATTATGTCGCTTACGTTATTTTCGCGGTTAGGGCTCGACATGTGAATATGTATAGAAAATTAAGGAATTCATATTATTGGTAATTCATAGGTATTCAGGGTTGCATATTGTAAAAAAAAGTTAAAATAATAATAAGATGGAAAAAAAATTTCAAGTGGCGAGTTGATGACAAAAATTGAACGATTTGATTACCTATTATTTCTTTTTATGGTTTGTGGATCCAAAAACTAAAAAGCTTAGGTATAAAACTAATAATTTGCTTTACTTTTTTAAATGGACTTTAAGTACATATGTACCTACTTAAATATTTTCTATTAAATTTACTTAAACCGGCAGAAAATACAGAAAAATTTGACTTACGTGACTAAAAATAGATGTGGCTATATAAGAAAAGTACAGTACATAACTTTTCAAAAGCCTTATTACAATCTTAACTTTTGAAGTAATTTTTTTTTAAATTTTTTTGTAAATGTAAGTTTACAACAGACTAAAACTAAAAAAAAAATAATAATATTTTTAAGCACTTAAAAAACTGTAGTTTGCAAACAAAATTTGACAACTCGGCTACCGAAAAAAGCATATGTAAACTTGCGCCCACCTTTTAGCTGCAGCAATCCAAAATTTTGCTGCTGATGCTTGGTCCCCTGTTGCAGTTGTCATGGTAATGCATTTCTACTGCCAACAACTGTGCAAAGTTTGCATTTTTAAAAACGAGCGAAATATCGAAAGTTTTATAAGCGAACATAAAATAATAATAAAAATATTATCAACAATAGCAGTGACAAGTTTTATTGCAAATATTGAAAATTATTTTGGGCAAATAATCAAAATGAAAAAAAATAATAATTTTTACAAAAAATAAAATTAACGTTATCTTTAAAATTTCGATTTCTCGAAGTGAAAAACTATTCACTTTTTATTCGCGATAGGCTTAAATAATTAAAAAAGCATACATAAAAAAATGAAAATCATAGATGGAGGTAGTGCCCTAATTTTGCGGTTTCCACTTACAATAACTGATACAAAGTGCAAAATTATAATAATAATTTTGTTTATGTTTAGTAGGTAGTACTATATTGAACATTAACATAGTCAAACCAAGACGAATTCACTAGAAGGTGATGTCAATTCTACAACAACACTAATTTTGTGGTCCGATTGTCAAAAATATTTCTAGTAAAAAAAGTTTACGTAAAAAATTGGAGTTTGTATTCAATATTTGACAACTCGACCACGGAAAAAAGTACGCTTTTATATACATAATTACATTTTTTGGTTGCAACTTGAAAGTTCAAATGTTGCAATATATCATAGATGAGGTAGTTCACTCATTTTGCAGTTTCAACTCACACTTAGTGATAGTGCAAAAATATTGCAATCATTTTTTTGATGTTGTTTTTTGTAGTTTGATTTAAAAAAAACAATCATCAGTTTACTGCAACCTTTTTTCTTCACTCATTTGAGTGCAACTAAAATTGTTGCACTAAATTTAAAATCAACAACTGTTTTTCATGATTAAAGTCAATAATTATGCCGTTATTGACAAAATTTCATTTTGTTTAATTTGTTTTGCTTATGAATATCCTCAAAAGAAATCAAAAACCATGAACATAAAAAGTTGCATTCTATTTGCGGTTAGTAATAGTGAAAAAATTTTCAATATCAATGAATTTTTTTAGGGGTAATTAAAAAAATAACAATCATCACTAAAGCTGGTAAAAAAGAGTGCAAACTAATTTGTTTGCAGTTGTTTTAGTGATAGTTCACTGCTGATTTAACTCAATATTTAGTGCACTGCAGATTTAAGTGAAGTGCAGATTACCACATTTGATCTACTTGTAGTGATTGTAACAAATTTACACTACCAAAAACT
The DNA here is from genome assembly GCA_949318255.1 of Pollenia labialis. Taxonomy (NCBI): domain Eukaryota; kingdom Metazoa; phylum Arthropoda; class Insecta; order Diptera; family Polleniidae; genus Pollenia; species Pollenia labialis. The sequence continues at coordinate 114,919,097 of OX439141.1, forward strand.
TTATACATAAGTACTGATCCTATAAAAGTTTAAAATCAACCGTAATATTCCAAAATTGTAAATCTTCAAAACTTATTAAGATTCTACACCCATATAGTTTTGATTTTCCTAACACTGCCGCATATTACTAATAAACGGTTGCTAAAGGGCCAAATACACTTGTCCAGCCGGCGAATTCAGCGTGTACGTGTGCTGGACGTAATATCCGCCGTCATATCTAAATTTTATTATTTTTCATCAAGCGTTGTCGGTGGCACACACACAAACACATTTTCGCTAATACTACCACAATGCTTGATGAGTACTTTGATCAGTGTATTTGGGCCTTAACAGTTTAACATTACATTAAAATAGACACCTATCACAATTTAAAAAAAGCCTACAGGTTTTGTAAACAATTTTACGCGAAGTGTTTAATTTTTGGCTGTTTATACCCAATCTGCAAAAAATGTAAACAAATTAGGATTGGAAAACATTTTTTGTTATTACTTTTATACTCATATTTTCGAGGGACACAAATAGGTATGTTCTCTTGATTCATTGATTTAAGAATTTTCATTTAAAAAAATAAATTTTTTTAAAGTCTGTTTAATCCAAGGCGAATTAACTAGAGGTGGTTTCGAAACAGCATTATCATCATTTACAGTTCGAGCTTATTTGTTTTGATTTGTTAGTGTTTTGCTGAGAATGGTTGACATTTCGAGCTGTAAGCACCAAAGGGCCAAATACACTTGTCAAATGCTTGTCCAGCCGGCGAATTCAACGTGTGCTGGACATAATATTCGCCGTCATATCTAAATTTTTTGATTTTTCATCAAGCGTTGTCGGTGTCACACATACTAACACATTTTCACTAATACTACCACAATGCTTGATGAGTGCTTTGATCAGTGTATTTGGGCCTTAACAATGCAATGCAAAAAACCCTATGTTGTTTCTGTTGTTTTTGGATTGTTGTAGTTTCGATACCACCTGTAGTTGAATTCGCCTTGGTTTTATCTTTCAGATTTGCATTTCTGTTTTTAATATTTATACCTAAATACGTTTATATATAGTATGTAGGTACCTAACTAGGTAAAACATTTAATTACAAGATTGAATTTTTTATCACTTAAACCTGTTTACCGACTCCAAATTTTCCGAACATGTGTAAAAAATTATTGACATAGGTAGGTAGGTATGTAGTATGTATGTAGGTATATAAAAATAAGTTTGAATCAGAATAATAAGCAAACTTAAATGTTTAACCTCATCTTATTTAGATTGAATTTCAAAAACCTAGAACATTTTAGGTACCTATGTATATCAAGGTTTTAACATTTCCCACAAATTCCTATAGGAAGTTGAAAAATTCACAACAAGTGGCATCACACATAACGATATTTATATGTATTAAAAATAACTGTAAAGAGAACATTACACAATTACTAAGAGAACCCAAGCACATTTTAGTTCTCTTCTTATTTTCACAATTCATTTTTTCTACGTTTCTTTAACATGTGTGTTTTGTTTTCTCAACATGTTTTGCGTTTTTCCATTTTATATATTTTTTTACTTGTTATTCTTTTTGTGTTTGGCTTTTGCCTCATGTGTTTGCGTGTGTGTTTCTTTTTTCAGTTTTTGTTTTTTTGTATTTCACTTTAGCACGCTGAATTGAAACCGCTGTTTAGTTACGTTTATATTATTTTATTATTGTGTAGTGTGGTTGTAACTTGTTGTGTAGTATTATATTTGTTGTTTGTTGCTTTTTCCCTTGTATTAGATATTATACTATTTTTTGCTGTATTTGTGTTATTTTTGCATTTGCTTTAACATACTTTATTCCGTCTTTTTGACTATACATATGTATGTACCTACATACTATATGAAATATAATTTAAGTTGTTAAAACACTGATATTTATACGTACATACATGCATATGCATATATGTATGTGTGTGTGTGTGTGAATCTGTTTATTCATAAGGGGATTTTTGTTTGCTGTTGTTGCTGTAGCATTATACCTAAATGGTTGTAGGTACATACATATGTATGTATTAGTTTATGGGTTTATTTTAAACATTTAAGTAGACAAGTTCTTTCTAATTTTTTGCAATTGTCTAACAGAATAGTTTAATTTTAATACCAACAATTATGATAGACAACGCCACCTAGTGGTTATTTTTTCTAGAGGGATATCAACAATTTTGAACTGTTTGAAGAGGAAATCGAAGAGAGAGTAATTAACAAACTTAATTTTTGATGCTTTAATTACTTTTTTTATACGTACTATCTATTCTTATTTATTAAACTTTTGTAATTTTCACTTAAAAAAAAATCTCTTGTTTTTCCGTTGTTATTTTCTGTTATTCGTTCGTTTCAAAAACACACACTTGCACTGTAGAGAGATCAAATGAAAACTGTTTTCGTGTGTTAACAAAGCAGGCTGTCGTAGCTCGTCGTCGTTGTTCAATTCCCCAACACTATCATGCATTATTTTTGTGTCATTGTGTGAGTGAGTAAGTGTGTGTGATATTTTTTCTTTTCAATGTTCTCGCACACATAAATTGTATTGTTGTTGTTTGCTTTTTTCTTGGTGTTGGTGAGAACAAATTGTGTCTATGTATTTCGCATTAAGCCAGTTTGTATGTAGGTTTGTTCCGTCTTGTTCCTCTATGAGAAAGTGTGTGTTAAAAAAAATTTTAAGTGAGTGCATAATTTGAAAGTGGTAGTGAAACTTTTTTATGTTTTTTCTATAATTTGACTACAAAAATTTAGATTTTGCTTTGCTTATTTTTTTCGTTAGCTAATAGGTATGTCCATACATATGTATGTAGATATGTAAATACCTATGTTTGTACAATAGTTTTTTAACAAATTTATTTATTAGAATAAATATGTACATAGGTACCTACCAACCTATCAAGTTAAAAGTTAAAAATTGGGTAGGTATGTAGGTAGGTATTCATATTTTTCCTCATTTTTTTTAATTTCAGTTCCGGTTTTTTCAATTTATTATCATTCGCACACTATCACTTAAAAATATGTATGTATGTAGGTAGGTATGCACCTATTATGTTATCGGTTTGTCCATGATTTTTCCCAAAAAAGCTTGATTTCTATACCTACACATTTGAACGAATTCATTTTAATGTAGTGGTGTATGAAAATGTGCATACAGAATGCACAGTGGGCCATCATTAGTTAAATTATACCTATATGTACCTATTTAAAAATTTTTTGGTTCACTCTAAAAATTGCATGTAAAAATAAAATAATTACATAAATAAACAAATAGGTACCTAACTACCTAATTGTGATAAATTTGGGAATTGTTGACTGAAAAAAAAAATTTTCTTTACAAACAAGGAACTAAATAATGTTAACTTTGAAAACATATTAAATTTCTTACAAACATTTAATGATATTTAATAACCATAATATGATAACTTCCTATACGTGTTGTCATCTAGTATGCTTAAGATGCAATCAAAATATCTTTACTCTAATAATATTTTGTTAGCGCAATTTGTCAAATAATTTTGAATCAGATGTGTCGTTTGCTTTCAAAAATTAAAACAACAATAAAAAACAAATAAGTTAGTAGTCGGTCAAACCCGAGCAAATGATGCCCTACACCACAGTATTTAAAACACATCTTGCTTATGTGTCCATCTTAATAAGGATTTATCTATGTTCATAAACTTTATTAAAATCGGGTTGAAAGTTTGTGAGAGGAAGAAATTGCCCCCTACCTCGCCTTGTGGTCCTATTTTTAAAAAAACTGCTTATCTTATGTGTCTATATAAATATGTTTCAATCTATGATTTGAATTTCATTAAAATCGGTTTGATAGTTTGTGAGAGGCAGAAATTTCCACATATCTTCTCTCGTGGTCCTACGTTTCGGCCCATTTTTAATCCTTGTCCCACTAAGAACCTATGTCCCAAATATTATCAAATTGTCTCCAAAATTGCGACCTGTACTTTGCGCACAAAGTTTCATTTTAAAAATTAAAAAAAAAAATCTTTAAACATAATAGCTACTACCAAAGAATATAGGGTAAATGCACCAGTAGTCGGCCATTTAACTTTTTACCCATTCTCAACAGACGCTATCAAGATTGTGAGAGGTAGTATTTTGTTGTCAACGGTGTATTATTTTTGAACAATTTGTGTAGTTTTAGACTCAATTAACGGTTTTCAGAACTTTAGCTATGAAAATAGAGTAATTTTGGTTTTTTCCAACATGTAGCATTTTCCCCAATTGTCGGCACACTAGTATCTAAGTTCGGCACTTTTTTCCCCAATAGTCGGCATAGGATTTTTAAGTAAGAAAAGAATTATTTCGTTAAATAATGTAAGATTTTTTTTATTAAAACGGAAGTTATTTAAAAAAATATGATTGGAGCTAACCATATTCTAAGAGCAACATAATATGGTTGAATTTTAACAATGTTTGTGTTTCTAGGTTACCATATGGTTAAATATATCCACAAACATTTTCTCGAAATCAACCAGAATATTGTCAAAATTAACCATATTTTGGTCAATATTAACCATATTAATGGTCAAAATTAACCATATGTTTAAAATTAACCATAATATGGTCAACATTTTTCCAAAATTTGACAAAAGTAACCATATTATGGTTAGAAAATTGCAATAATATGGTCAATATTAATCATAATATGGTTACTTATTTCTTCTATTTACTCAATTTGTTTACTTAGTTCAAAATAAAACTTATTTCCCTTTTATAAGTGAAATCATATTAAATCATAATCATATTTCAGCCTTTTAGGACCTTCATAAGCACTCCTTCTGTTTTACATACATACTACTGCGTGAATGTATGTATTTTAATCAATAATTTAAATAAAATGAATAAGAATCTTTATTAAAAATCCTTTAACTATTGTAGAGAGCAAACGAACATAATGTTGTTGCTTTATAAACATATTATTTTAAAATTAAATTTATATACAATATTTTAAAATATTATAATTTCAAACATATTATTGTTATAATTAACCATAACATATTTAGAGACAACCATAATATGGTTATAGCTTCTGGATGGATGACTTTAACGCTAATATGGTTACCGTGACAATAATATGGTTAGAGTAACCATAATATATATAAGTGTATGGTTGTAGCCTTAGTTTATTAAAACATTATATTGTTAAATTTAACCATATTTAAAGTTTCAAGGTAGGTAAACACTTTATTGGTTAATAGAAAAACAGCACCGTTCAACAAATCCTGGGCTTTAAATGGAAACCCGCATTTCGCTATTTCTTGGCACCACCTTACCAAACGTATTTCTTCCAAGTAAGACAGTACCGTTTGTGGACCCATTCTCCTAGAACCTTCAGGAGCTCGGCCATATAATTTGTACTGTATGGTGGAACGCGGAAAGCCATATTTTTTACTTGTACCACTTATAGAAATTCTAACTTCTCTTATTTCGGAAAGCGCATTTTTTAAGGAATCTTCAGAATATTGGTGGAAGGAAGGGTCGTTTTCCTGGTCGTTCCATTATAATTTTATAATGGTCTGAAATGCCTAAGAAATGAATCCTAATTTAATACCTACCAATTTATAACCACTGCCGACATAAGAATACATTTTCTCCTATACTCGGCATCATATAAAATACTGAATAAAATGTATGCCGACTATTGGGTAAAGTTAAAAAAAACTCATTTTCTTTGCATTTATTGTCGAGAGAGGCGAGTAATATATAAAAAAGCAGAATTTGAGCTTAATAAGAGAAAATATAAATTATTCTAAAGTCGGCATACATATGTATGCCGACTACTGAAAATCGCTCAAAATTTTGTCCCTAATGTCGGCACCCTTTAAAATAAGCGAAATATAAATTTTTTATAAATTATTTTCTTTGGAGACTATATTTGAACGTTTATCTTCCTACTAAAAGCATTATGGTAAAAAAATAACTTTATTTAATATGATTACTTGCTTATTCCAACTATCCTTGCCACTAAAAAATTACTTAAATAACTGGCACTATCGCGCGTGTTGAGAGGTTGTCAGTCATCTCATCTCATCTCAGCCAATACAAACTTTGCATAAGGAGAATTGAGTATATCTTCTATTAAAAAAAAGTTTTACTTATTTTTATATTTGCGGTAATTCTTATTTATTTCACTTTTATAAAAAATTGGCCAACTACTGGTGCATGCCGAACTTAGGGGACTTTACCCTAACCTGGCCTTTACACATGCAAGTACAAGTTCGAAAAACTCAATACACTCACACTTTTTTACTAAAACCATCACATTTTTCGTACTTGCACACAACTTGCAGCTCAACTTGCAAGAAATTTCTGAAGACAGTGATATTTTGACACTTGCAGCAAGTTAATGTCAAAAACATAAACAGTGTTACCAAATTTACTTGATTGCGGAAATATAGATTTATAGATTTAACTTTTTTAAAGTATTTTTAAAGAAGACAATTACTTTATTGTTTAAACATCAATCTAATTTAAAAAAAGTAATAATAATTAATAATGCCAAATGATTATTTAGAAATGAAGCTCTGTTTCGCACTTGGTAACTCTGATTTATAAGGAACTTTCACTTGACTGTGTAAACATTCGTGCAACTTGTATGACATTCGACTATTTCGTCGCCATTTTCGATGTTAATACGTATAGCCTACTTGCAAGTAATTACTTGCATGTGTAAAGGCAGGGTAAATCATGATTTATATTCTTTGCTATTACTTACAGTTTTTTGTAATATTTATGGATAATTCGATCACAATGTACATATGTACATACAAACATATTTAAAAAAATGTTTTTTTAATTTTTATATTAATGTTTGTTAAAATCATTTTCTATGTTTAAAAATATTTGATATTTTTTGCAAATGTTTGTTTTTATATTGGAAAAAAATATGTTGATAAAGTGATGTCGCAACGATATCGTTTTAAATAGTACCTATATGTATGTAGGTATGCACTAATATAAACGCCGTAAAATTTAATATCGTTTTCTTTATCATATCGTTCTATGGTTTATTGGGTATTTACATAAAAAAAAAAATTGTAAAGTTGTCGCACAATAAAAAATCGATGCAAATTTTATTTTTATTTATTATGATTAACATAATAATAATATGATTGGTTCTCAACTTATTATGATTAAGATGACATTAATATGATTACTTTTTAACTTATAATGATTAACATGATAAGAATATGATTACATTGAATTATAATAGGACAAAATAAAAACCAATAAGGATTAAGGAAAGCATATTATGATGTAATAGAATATATTTAGTCGTAATATTATTCAATAATAATCGTAATATGGTGACTACAATCATGATTCCTATCATAATATGTTGCTCTTAGAATATGTTTACAACAACTAAGTTTTTTCTTTGCGTGTTTAATGCAATTCTGTAACTGTTAACGATTAACGTTAGCGTTAATTTTACCGGCGCAGTTTGTTGCTTGTGGGAACAATACAGCAATTAAGTGACTCAATTTTAACAACATAGTTAACAATTTCAATCCGGTGGCATCTTGAAAATAACAAAAAGAACAATACGGAATAGGTATACACAAATAAACACCCAATTTTCACGATGCTTAAAACGACATGTCTTTTTTGAATTCTTTTTTAAAGAAACTTTCAAAAAATTGTTAAATTTTCACCATGTTCCTGAAAATTCACTTTTCTTTACTGTGCCCATCAGCGTTACCACAGCGTTCCAAAAAGATACACTTTTCCCCAAAAAAAATTCATTTTGAAAAAAATTTAAAAATCCATTTTAACGTTTAACATTTTTTAACATAACATTTTTATGGTAGGTATATTTAATGAATATTGTAAAGATAATGATATCATATAAATTCATTTTTATATCTGTTTAAGTCATAAATATTAGGTACCTATGTGATTTTTAAAAATACAGTAAGCAAACATTAAAATTAATTAAATGTAACTACCTATCTTTGGATTTTATTAATACAAATTTATTTGTAAAATAAAAATTAACACAAACCTACCCAAGAATAAGAAGACGACAGAAGAACTTAAAAACCCTAACAAAGCAATGCATGTTATTTTTGTCACTGTTTTTTAGTATTCATAACGAACGTACAGATCGAAAAGATACGAAATATCTAAGGATTATACATGGTACCTGAAGTCAAAAAAAATACGAAAAATGTATATTTCGTATCCTAATGGCATCACTGGCGCACATGTTTCGTAAGCCCCGCGTCAAGAAACTTTTCGATTAAAATATGAGAAATGAGACAAAATGTCCATAAATTGAAACATACAAAAAAGTACCACATGCAGTGATGCCAGAAGTGCAGAACCATTGGAATGGAAATTAATTCATTGGTAGGCATTTTATTTACAAAAGATTACTTAAAATTGCCTTGACACATTAATATCGCCGGACAAATGTCGTCTGATTTTACACGAACTAATAAGCATATGTACGTTGATATTCATATGTACTTATGTATAAATATCTTAATAATTGCAATATTTGATTAATTTTGTTAAATTTTTTAATTTAAATAAGACCCTTGATAGTTTAAATAACATGTTAAGCAATTAACTTGAAATTTGTTGTTAAAACTAACAAAGAAGTATGTAATCTAGGGATAGCAAATTGGAAAAATATATCAATATATATCGAATCGATATTTTTTAGAGTATCGATATTAATTATTTCAAAAATATCGATATATCGAGAGTATTTTGCTGATACTATTACCAAATTAAAAAATTAAATATACATTTGTACATAAATATTTATGAACAAACATAGGACATGCAATTACATTGTTACTTTACATTGTTTCATTTGATTTCCAAAAATTTATAAAAACAAAAATTCACTCAAAACAAAAAATTCAATTATAACAAAAACAAAAGGGAAGAATACAAAAAATACATATGAAATCCAAAAAATAAGTAAATTACGAAAAATTTAAATGCAAGTAAATAAGTCATGAAAGTATACACCACCTTACCTTAAAATTTGAATTGCACCCCAAAAGTACCAACTTTAACTATAAATGATTTTGATTGTTTTAGTAAAACCGGTAATCATCAGATATGGACATCATATGTACTCTCTGTTTTATGTGCTCTCCTGTCAATCTGCTTCTTGTATCCGGCACGGCTAAAATTTCGAGTTTTTAGTGAAGACCTTAAATTCTTCATCAATTTCAAATTCTAGAACATGGACGTATATTTTTAAGTTAATTGTTATACTTTTTTAAATATACTACATACAAAAATGAAATAAATGTGTTTAAAAGATTAATTGAAGATTTTTAAAATCTTGACGCAGTTTTTGCAGATTTTTTGATGAAAAATTATGGTTTTTTTGCTGATTTAACCTCTAAAAGTTCTGGCAACACTGACCACATGTAAAACGGAAAAATAAAATAAATACATTTAATTTCCCGTATTTGCTCCCCCCCCCCACCCCCTCTCAAAAATTAGTTTTTGTTTGTATTTTTGCGAAAAAAAAGCGTTCTTTCGACATCGTAAAATTGACAGTTAGTGTTTATTGTTTATTTGTTCATGTTTATTGGTTAAAAGGACAGAGCACACAAAGGTGAAACAAATGACGTAGGAAAAATGGACAAATCATTTGCGAGAGCAGCGTTTAAGGAAAGCTTATTATAGTTTTTACAAATAATAATTAGTATTGTGGTAATTTTGTTGAACTATTTATGGTTTTTAATCCAAATTGTCAATATTCTTAATCAGGCTTAAGTTCATCAAATTTTAATTTTCATTAAATTATTTTTACTTTTTACTTTTTTAAAGTAAATAAATACAAATTCAAGTGAATTCATTTATTTTTATTTACATTTTCTTATAAGAAATTTCCTTTAAATGTTGGTCATAATCACAATTAGAGCTGGCTTATCTTTGGAGTTTACGGACAGAAATAAATTCTGAGCTTTTTCATAAAATTGGAAAAAAATCAACTCTTTTTAAAATTTAACTTCTTTACATTTTTATTCAACAAATAAATGTATTGTGTACATTTTCGTAGAATTTTTACGGACATTATCGTTCCTAGAAAATTAACCGAATTGAAGATACATGATTTCAATTTTGTCTCTATTGTTTAATTTAACAATATTTGATCAAATGGGTTTTATTTACATTTATGTAACACCTGCCAATTTATTAACAATACCAGTATAATAATTTATTTTAATATAAATATGTATGTATTTTTAAGAGATAGAAACTAAAGTAATATTTCAAACTGGGTTCTACATAATTTGCTTATGTGGTTTATCTTCATTTCGATATTTACAGTTTTTGAAAGATACTTAGCCAACTGTGGATCTATTTCAAGATTAGCCGTCTGTTTAAAGACGACGAGCGTCAAATTTTAAAATTTTGTTTTTGTTTTAAATGTAAGTTACACGAACGAAACACATGCTAAACGTATTCATGGCAAATTGTCTTGACATTAAGATTTTTAAGAGACTTATGCGAATTAAAAAGGAACTTTGAAATGAGTACTGATTTAAAGGTACATATATACATACGTCAAAAGTTTCATTCTTGCAAAAAAGAAAAACATAACAACAACCAAAACGACAATTATTTCGCAAAAACGGTGCAAAATTTGCAGTGTCTAATATCCACATAAGAGTGGATAGCTATAGGAAGATGTTCAGCAAGGTTCAAAGGAGTGCATCTCTTGGCATCACAGGCGCAAGAAGAAGCACTCCACAGGACATCCTACTATATCTGTCCCCTATTGAGCATTATGTGAGGAGTGTGGCTGCTAGGAACTTACTTAGGCCTTACGAATCTTCCTTAGTTAGACCTAAACGGGATGATCACACGAGAATTTTGTACGAGGTGGGTCTGCTTGATCGGGGTATTATTCTCGAGGGAATTTCGGATCATAGGACTATGACCCTGGACTTCGGTGGAACACCACCAGTGGAGTTCCCGGTTAGGGAAATGTGACATGGATCCAATGGAATGTTTGAGGGTTGGGCAGTATTTACGGATGGATCCAAGATGGAAAGCGGCACTGGTGTCGGTGTATAAATCATATCGCGGACACCGAAGTGAAAAGGTCATGCCGACTCCCTGATTATTTCAGTGTCTTCCAGGCTCAGATTCCAGCGATCTGGAAGGCGACGGAAGTTATACTGGATCACATCGCGGGTGGATCTGTGGTAACAATATACCTACGCCGATAGTCAGGCGGCGCTAAGGGCATTGACAAATGATACATTGCGATCGTGCCTGGTCGCTCGGTGTAGGAATGCTCTTCGGGAACTCATGGAGGCATTCAATGTAAGGCTGTGTTGGGTACCTGGACACTGCATGGTTGATGGAAATGAGGTTCGATTCTGGACTAAGAGGTATGGGACAGGGGGTAAAGCCCCCTTGTTTTACTACTATGGGGTGATACGAGAAAAACTCCGTAATGGCGTTAACCGATCCTGGGTGAATAGAACGGATTGCAGCGTGTCTAGGGTACTATGGCCCATATTGGAGGCGGGAGCAACCAGGGTTCTACTGGGATGGACAGGGTAGGTCTTAGAGCGCTTTTAGGGTTCATGACGGGTCAATGTCCTGTTAGGGGTTTTACGGGCAAATGAGACAACACCATACTGGACTTCCGAGCGATCATGTACTGTGCCACTGGATGTAATCCAGCTGATCTACTGGGGTTTGTCAGGGAAATAGTGCGGTTGTTTCTGTTGAAGGGACTGTAGATAGGGTAATAATTCTACGTAGTACCTACTAACTTTCTTAATTCTATCCATCTCATACTTATTTTCTTAACTTCTTTCTTTCTTGTTTCATTGAATCGATTCACAATGGACCGCATTGATCTCCGAGTGGAAGTGTACCCTTGGGCACATAACCCTTCTTAACCTAACCTCAACTTACCTAACTACAGGGTCCGCCAAATAACTTTTTTTTGAAAATGATATAAAAATAAAACTACTGAATATTTTCTCAAATTTCTTTTTTTATTTGAAAGTACAATCCTTCTGGTTAATAATGGAAAATAATTTCATTCAAATGGCTGCCTCGGCTGGCCATGCAGTAGCCTACACGATCGGTCCTATTTTTAAGCACATTATCGATTGTGTGCAGCTGTATTTCACCAATGGCTTCACGAATATTGTCCTTTAAAGCGTCAATTGTCTCTGGCTTGTTGGCGTAACACTTATTTTTGACGACACCCCACAAATAATAGTCCAACGGTGTCAAATCGCAGCTACGAGGTGGCCAAACGACATCAGCTCTGCGGCTGATAATGCGATCTCCAAAAACAGGGTGCAAAACATCGAGTGTAGCTTCGGCTGTGTGGCACGTCCTGTTGAAACCAAATGTTGCCAATATCCTCCTCCTTGTAAACAAAAATTCGTTCAACATGGCCCGATAACGATCGCCATTGACTGTAACGACCACTTCTTGTGCATTTTCGAAGAAAAATGGCCCAATTATGCCTCTAGACCAAAATCCGCACCAAACAGTGACTCGTTTTGGGTGCAACGGCTTTTCAATGTATGCGTGCGGGTTTTCTATGCCCCAAATGTCACAATTTTGGTTGTTTACATATCCGCTAAGATCAAATGAGCTTAATCTGAAAAGATGATTTTTTTTTTGGCAAAATCGGCATCTTCTGTAAGTCGATCGCTGACCCACTTAACGAAGCGAAAACGCATATTTCCCAGCGTTGTTCAAGATTATACACAACCATATTCGTTCAGCGGAGGGATAAAACCAATTATCTGTCAAATCAGACATGCGTTAAGTGTTACCATTCTCGAAATAAGCACTAGTTGAAAAAAACACGTTAGATGGCGGACTCGTTACATAAGTGGAGAATTATCAAAGAAGAACTATACAAGTTGTGCAACTTTTTTTTATCATTGCCAAAATAAAAAGTACTGATCATATTAAATCAATTCTACACTTAACAATAAAAATTTCCTTTGACGTACACTTTATTTCTTTGAAGTAAGAAAGATTATAAATAGTACTTGAAGATGAACTCTATTAAAAATAAAACAAAAGAAAAATGCAATTTTCAACCAAACCACCGAAAGAGATGGAACTTTCTGAAAAATTCATTTGCAATGACCTATTCCAATCAAATTTGGTATGCTCATTTAAGCGCACTATCGAACATATATTACAGTTTTGCTCAAATTTTCATTTGCTCGATAGTGTGGCCGCTAATTATATATTGTGGTTGAATGTTGACTGATGAAATTTTTGACTGCCCCTCAAGTTTGAAAGTTAGTAACACCCCCCGCCCCCTTTAGGTTTCAATAAAATATTTTTGTGCCAAATGTAATTTGTTATCAACATATTAAGATGGCTTATGGAAAAAATATTGCATTGGACTCAATAAAGCTGCACTTGAAGAAGGCATTACATGGGTCGAGCATTCGACTAGAGGATCTCGATTGTATTGCTGATATCAGCGTATAACGTTACCGAAATATCCGCCAAATCGGATTAAATACACCGGCTACCATCGCGTTTTGGTCTTCGTATAAACATCGACAAAACAAAGGTTCTACACGTAGTGAAAAAACATGGTTGAACAATGGTTAAAAAAACATATTATGGTCCCTGAAATGGCAACAAACAAACTTTTGTTGTTTTAAAAAAAACTTTTTTCACGATTGATATGGTCAAATATGGTTGATTTTAACAATATAATATATGAATAAAATAAAACTACAACCATACACCTAAACATATTATGGTTACCTTAACCATATTATTATCACGGTAATCATATTATGGTTCAATGCATCTATCCAAAAGCTATAACCATATTATGGTTGCATCCAAACATGTTATGGTTCATATTTAATAACAATAATATGTTCGAAATTATAATACATATTTAAAAACATTGTATGATTAATTTTAAATTTAAAATAATATGTTTAAAAAGCAACAACATTCTGGTCGTTTGCATTTTACTTGGTTTGCTTAAAATTCTCATTCATTTGGTTTTAATTATTGATTAAAACACATAAACTTACGTAGAAAAAACTAGTAGGTAATATGAAGGTCGTCACAGGCCAGAATATGAATCAAGGGGATTTTTTATAAAAGTGGAACGTAACACCTATAAGGAATATAATATAATATAATATAATATAATATAATATAATATAATATAATATAATATAATATAATATAATATAATATAATATAATATAATATAATATAATATAATATAATATAATATAATATAATATAATATAATATAATATAATATAATATAATATAATATAATATAATATAATATAATATAATATAATATAATATAATATAATATAATATAATATAATATAATATAATATAATATAATATAATATAATATAATATAATATAATATAATATAATATAATATAATAATATAATATAATATAATATAATATAATATAATATAATATAATATAATATAATATAATATAATATAATATAATATAATATAATATAATATAATATAATATAATATAATATAATATAATATAATATAATATAATATAATATAATATAATATAATATAATATAATATAATATAATATAATATAATATAATATAATATAATATAATATAATATAATATAATATAATATAATATAATATAATATAATATAATATAATATAATATAATATAATATAATATAATATAATATAATATAATATAATATAATATAATATAATATAATATAATATAATATAATATAATATAATATAATATAATATAATATAATATAATATAATATAATATAATATAATATAATATAATATAATATAATATAATATAATATAATATAATATAATATAATATAATATAATATAATATAATATAATATAATATAATATAATATAATATAATATAATATAATATAATATAATATAATATAATATAATATAATATAATATAATATAATATAATATAATATAATATAATATAATATAATATAATATAATATAATATAATATAATATAATATAATATAATATAATATAATATAATATAATATAATATAATATAATATAATATAATATAATATAATATAATATAATATAATATAATATAATATAATATAATATAATATAATATAATATAATATAATATAATATAATATAATATAATATAATATAATATAATATAATATAATATAATATAATATAATATAATATAATATAATATAATATAATATAATATAATATAATATAATATAATATAATATAATATAATATAATATAATATAATATAATATAATATAATATAATATAATATAATATAATATAATATAATATAATATAATATAATATAATATAATATAATATAATATAATATAATATAATATAATATAATATAATATAATATAATATAATATAATATAATATAATATAATATAATATAATATAATATAATATAATATAATATAATATAATATAATATAATATAATATAATATAATATAATATAATATAATATAATATAATATAATATAATATAATATAATATAATATAATATAATATAATATAATATAATATAATATAATATAATATAATATAATATAATATAATATAATATAATATAATATAATATAATATAATATAATATAATATAATATAATATAATATAATATAATATAATATAATATAATATAATATAATATAATATAATATAATATAATATAATATAATATAATATAATATAATATAATATAATATAATATAATATAATATAATATAATATAATATAATATAATATAATATAATATAATATAATATAATATAATATAATATAATATAATATAATATAATATAATATAATATAATATAATATAATATAATATAATATAATATAATATAATATAATATAATATAATATAATATAATATAATATAATATAATATAATATAATATAATATAATATAATATAATATAATATAATATAATATAATATAATATAATATAATATAATATAATATAATATAATATAATATAATATAATATAATATAATATAATATAATATAATATAATATATAATATAATATAATATAATATAATATAATATAATATAATATAATATAATATAATATAATATAATATAATATAATATAATATAATATAATATAATATAATATAATATAATATAATATAATATAATATAATATAATATAATATAATATAATATAATATAATATAATATAATATAATATAATATAATATAATATAATATAATATAATATAATATAATATAATATAATATAATATAATATAATATAATATAATATAATATAATATAATATAATATAATATAATATAATATAATATAATATAATATAATATAATATAATATAATATAATATAATATAATATAATATAATATAATATAATATAATATAATATAATATAATATAATATAATATAATATAATATAATATAATATAATATAATATAATATAATATAATATAATATAATATAATATAATATAATATAATATAATATAATATAATATAATATAATATAATATAATATAATATAATATAATATAATATAATATAATATAATATAATATAATATAATATAATATAATATAATATAATATAATATAATATAATATAATATAATATAATATAATATAATATAATATAATATAATATAATATAATATAATATAATATAATATAATATAATATAATATAATATAATATAATATAATATAATATAATATAATATAATATAATATAATATAATATAATATAATATAATATAATATAATATAATATAATATAATATAATATAATATAATATAATATAATATAATATAATATAATATAATATAATATAATATAATATAATATAATATAATATAATATAATATAATATAATATAATATAATATAATATAATATAATATAATATAATATAATATAATATAATATAATATAATATAATATAATATAATATAATATAATATAATATAATATAATATAATATAATATAATATAATATAATATAATATAATATAATATAATATAATATAATATAATATAATATAATATAATATAATATAATATAATATAATATAATATAATATAATATAATATAATATAATATAATATAATATAATATAATATAATATAATATAATATAATATAATATAATATAATATAATATAATATAATATAATATAATATAATATAATATAATATAATATAATATAATATAATATAATATAATATAATATAATATAATATAATATAATATAATATAATATAATATAATATAATATAATATAATATAATATAATATAATATAATATAATATAATATAATATAATATAATATAATATAATATAATATAATATAATATAATATAATATAATATAATATAATATAATATAATATAATATAATATAATATAATATAATATAATATAATATAATATAATATAATATAATATAATATAATATAATATAATATAATATAATATAATATAATATAATATAATATAATATAATATAATATAATATAATATAATATAATATAATATAATATAATATAATATAATATAATATAATATAATATAATATAATATAATATAATATAATATAATATAATATAATATAATATAATATAATATAATATAATATAATATAATATAATATAATATAATATAATATAATATAATATAATATAATATAATATAATATAATATAATATAATATAATATAATATAATATAATATAATATAATATAATATAATATAATATAATATAATATAATATAATATAATATAATATAATATAATATAATATAATATAATATAATATAATATAATATAATATAATATAATATAATATAATATAATATAATATAATATAATATAATATAATATAATATAATATAATATAATATAATATAATATAATATAATATAATATAATATAATATAATATAATATAATATAATATAATATAATATAATATAATATAATATAATATAATATAATATAATATAATATAATATAATATAATATAATATAATATAATATAATATAATATAATATAATATAATATAATATAATATAATATAATATAATATAATATAATATAATATAATATAATATAATATAATATAATATAATATAATATAATATAATATAATATAATATAATATAATATAATATAATATAATATAATATAATATAATATAATATAATATAATATAATATAATATAATATAATATAATATAATATAATATAATATAATATAATATAATATAATATAATATAATATAATATAATATAATATAATATAATATAATATAATATAATATAATATAATATAATATAATATAATATAATATAATATAATATAATATAATATAATATAATATAATATAATATAATATAATATAATATAATATAATATAATATAATATAATATAATATAATATAATATAATATAATATAATATAATATAATATAATATAATATAATATAATATAATATAATATAATATAATATAATATAATATAATATAATATAATATAATATAATATAATATAATATAATATAATATAATATAATATAATATAATATAATATAATATAATATAATATAATATAATATAATATAATATAATATAATATAATATAATATAATATAATATAATATAATATAATATAATATAATATAATATAATATAATATAATATAATATAATATAATATAATATAATATAATATAATATAATATAATATAATATAATATAATATAATATAATATAATATAATATAATATAATATAATATAATATAATATAATATAATATAATATAATATAATATAATATAATATAATATAATATAATATAATATAATATAATATAATATAATATAATATAATATAATATAATATAATATAATATAATATAATATAATATAATATAATATAATATAATATAATATAATATAATATAATATAATATAATATAATATAATATAATATAATATAATATAATATAATATAATATAATATAATATAATATAATATAATATAATATAATATAATATAATATAATATAATATAATATAATATAATATAATATAATATAATATAATATAATATAATATAATATAATATAATATAATATAATATAATATAATATAATATAATATAATATAATATAATATAATATAATATAATATAATATAATATAATATAATATAATATAATATAATATAATATAATATAATATAATATAATATAATATAATATAATATAATATAATATAATATAATATAATATAATATAATATAATATAATATAATATAATATAATATAATATAATATAATATAATATAATATAATATAATATAATATAATATAATATAATATAATATAATATAATATAATATAATATAATATAATATAATATAATATAATATAATATAATATAATATAATATAATATAATATAATATAATATAATATAATATAATATAATATAATATAATATAATATAATATAATATAATATAATATAATATAATATAATATAATATAATATAATATAATATAATATAATATAATATAATATAATATAATATAATATAATATAATATAATATAATATAATATAATATAATATAATATAATATAATATAATATAATATAATATAATATAATATAATATAATATAATATAATATAATATAATATAATATAATATAATATAATATAATATAATATAATATAATATAATATAATATAATATAATATAATATAATATAATATAATATAATATAATATAATATAATATAATATAATATAATATAATATAATATAATATAATATAATATAATATAATATAATATAATATAATATAATATAATATAATATAATATAATATAATATAATATAATATAATATAAGGAATATTAGAATATGGTTACCTCCAACCATATTTTTTTTCTACGTGTACGCATCAAAACTACCAATCTCTCTAAACGCAGAGTCAAACACAAAAAAGCTTAAGGATGTGCAATCGTTTTATTACTTAGGAAGCATAATATCGTCCATAGGCGGCTTACGTGAAGATATTGCATATCGCATAAAAAAGCAAAACAGTCATTTTGTGCAGTGAATTGGAAGCCACCACACACACATACAGGTACTAGTTAAACTGCGTCATTTCTCCTTAAATGTTCGCTCTACCCTGCTATATGGATGTGAATCCTAAAACTATACTGTAAGCGACGTACAATATCTGCAAGTATTCATTAGCCGTTGCTTGCGGAAAATATTCCGAATTTTTGTGCCGACCGTAGTTTCCAATAGAGACCTATGGCAAAAAACCAGCGAAACACCAATCCGCATAAAAATTGCAAAAAGGAAATGGAGCTGGGTTGGCCATAATATGAGAAGACCGCATGATATATTTATAATGGCAATCAAATGGAAAACTCAAGGCAGCAGAATAGAGATTAACCGGCTAACACCTTTAAAATGCTTCTAGAATCTGAAAGAAGCAAAAAAGGAAAACCATGGTCTGAAATAAAATAATGGCGCAGGGCAGATGCGGGGGGAAGTATTTCATGAGGCTCTTTGTTCCAACTTGGAACCATAGGAATCAATAAACACAAATTAATGTATGTTATAGTAAAAAGTTTATGTATATAGGGTTAGTCTTTATGACAATAAGAACATACATAGGTACACGCAGAGAAAAAACATAGTTAAAGTATGGTTAAAAAACAACATATTATGGTCCCTGTAATGGTTACATTGTTGTTTTTAACAAAACTTTAATCACGATTGATAATACATATGTACTTTGTTTCTATTGAAGAATAAAGTATTTACCTCCTTGAAACTTCAAATATGGTTGAATTTAACAATATAATGTTTTAATAAAATAAAGCTACAACTAAACACTTAAACAGATTATAGTTACCTTTACCATATTATTATCACGGCAATCATATTATGGTTAAATTCATCTATCCAAAAGCCATAACCATATTATGGTTGCCTCCAAACATGGTTAATATTTAATAACAATAGTATGTTCGAAAGAAATAATTTATTTTTAAACATTGGTCGTTTGCATTTTACGTGGTTTGCTTAAAATTCGCATTAATTTTATTTTAATTATTGATTAAAATACGTACATAAATTTACGTATAATAAACTAGTAGAACAGAAGAAATGGTAATGAAAGTTGTCACAGGCTGGAATATGAATCCAAGGGGATTTTTTATAAGAGTGAAAAAAACACCTATCAGGAATAAAAAATTCAATGAAATCATAATTTGACACTTAACAAACAAATTGAAAAAATAGATGAAATAAATAACCACAATATGATTAACATTGACACTATTTTTGTTAAGTTTGACCATAATATGGTTACTTTTGTCAAAATTCTGGGAAATTTTGACCATATTATGGTTAATTTTGAACATACTATGGTTTGTTTTTACCATAATTATGGTTAATATTGACCAAAATATGGTTAATTTTAACCATATTATAGGTAGTTGATTTCGGGAAACTTTTTGTTAATTTTAACCATACTATGGTCATATTTAAACATAACATGGTAACCTGCAAACATAAACATTGTAAAAACCTTAGAATATGGTTACCTCCAACCATAGTTTTTTCTACGTGTATGTACTTACCAAATTTCATCAAATTATTTCTCAGATCGATTTTTTGAATCTATTCTTATTCCGAGTCTATCGGTATATAAAAAGGACAAAGGCATTGGTATAACGCTCCCCACCTTTGTCAAACAATTTTAAGCGGATAGGTACATAGATAAGTAGGTACCTACGTATACAATTAAATTTATGAAACTCCAGATTATCATTATTTATTTTTATCCTTGAATATTGTTTCTCACCACTGTGCCTTGTATGATAAATACAAAGTATGTGTTTGAATAAGTGCGTTTTCTTGCATTTAGCTTGTCATTAAACATGCTGTTGCTTTGCTTGTCTTCTTTTGTATGGATTTTATTTTTTTTTTCGTTTCTGTACTTCATACTTGTTAACAAAAAAAAAAAAAATAACAAAAAATTTAAGCGTACGTAAACACAAATTTTTACACATTTATACTGTACATCGTTGTATGTATGATTTTTAATGTACAAGTATGGGTTATGAACTTTTTTAGTCATTCTTCGTCTTTCTTTTCTATTCCAGCACTTCCCAGCGGTAAAACTTAGAAGACCTTCTTACTTCAGGCCTTTTTGAAGGTCTGATTAAAAAATTTTTTGATTTAATTACTATTCTTATGTAACTGCTAAAGAATGCCTCATAGAAGGCCTCGGCTCTTTGGTATAAAAGATAAGATACACCTTCCACACTCGCTTCTATGAGAAGCGATAAAAGAAGGAGTAACATTTTTTGTTTTGTTTTTTTGCACACGCAAAAGCAAAAGAGTTCAGATTCCTTTACAAAAACAAAGTAACATACATAATAAAATAACTTCCAAATGAAAACAATAACGTAAATCTGTTTAGTTGATGTTAAAAAGAGAAAGAGTAAAATTTTTTGTTCTGTTTTTTCGCCAAGGCGAAAGAATTCAGATCCCGTTATAAAAATAAAGTTACATACATATTAAAATACCAAGTGAAAACAATAATGGAAATCTTTTTAGTTGTGTTTTGTTCATTGAAGAAGAAGGTTCTGTGTAGGGATGGACACTGTAAAAAAACATCGATGTTTTTTTCGGTGCGATGCGAATGAAAATGGTCAGCCAATTTCCATTAGAACCGATGCACTTTTTACAAGGATGGTCCGAAAGGCCTTTTAAGAGCCATCAATTAAAAGGCCTTTTAACATACCTTTCTTAAAAACCCTTTAAGATAACCTTTATTCTAAAGCCTTTTAACAGTCCTTCTCTGGAAAGCCTTCTAAGAGCCATATATTTGAATGCCTTTAAGAAGCTCTGGCGAAAGAAAGGAAAGCGGAAGGCCTTCTCCGCAATGACAACGCGTGTAAAAAAGATATGAGTATGGAATGGAGCAAGAAGGCCTTGTACATCCAAAAGAAGGGGTACAGAGGCCTTCTAGAAGGCCTTCGTACTCCTTCTTTTTCCCGCTGGGTTCATATTCATACAACAAACAGCATTCAATACCCCATACTCATACACACACATTCACTTAACAGTCACTTACATAAAACACAGTGTTTGTGTGATGTGTGATGTTGGTTGTATCAAAACCAGTGTTGTCAATTCAGAATTTGGAAATAACATATGACTCTGTCCCAACCCTGCAAATCATAGGACTAGTCCAAACACGCGTGTAAAGTGTAGCCCACAAGGGACCAGGACTAGTCCAAAAGTAACCCAAACGTATGGAAAAAACATGGTCTTTTAACATTACGATGTCCTAGGGCAGGACCATACAACCCATCTTTGGACTTCAAAGGAGTAGTTTTAAAACTACTCCATTGTATACACAGGAGGATTAGTTTTAACTTCGTTTACATGTCGTTAAAAAACGAAGACATGTCGTCTCACTACAAACACTTTTTAACAATAACGTGGTCCATGCTTGCATTACATCGGACCAGTCCATGGAGTAGTCCATTTTATCCAAATGGATCAGGTGGTCCAATAATATTTGCAGGGAAATTACACATTTGAAACAAAACTACACACACACACACACAAAGCGAAAAAGATTGCTTTGATAGAATGAATTCGCCTTGCATAACTTTATTGTAAGTCTTTGTTTGAAAAAAATAGTTATGTTTACAAAAAAGGCTTAGCTTACGAATTTCTGAAGGACAAAAACGATGCACATGTATAACGACGCGTCTCCACGCTTAAAGGCCCAAATACATTGATCAAAATACTCATCAAGCATTGTGGTAGTATTAGTGAAAATGTGTTTGTATGTGTGACACCGACAACGCTTGATGAAAAATCAAAAAATTTAGATATGACGGCGAATATTACGTCCAGCACACGTACACGTTGAATTCGCCGGCTGGACAAGCATTTGACAAGTGTATTTGGCCCTTAATATTTACTTATGTATGTTCAATCTAAAGCAACATAAGTTTATCAAATTCGACGTAAATGGTTCTGTTTGTTGCAAAAATAGTGATAGTCATAAAATAAATTGCAGACATACTTATTTATATTTTGATGACACATTAGGAACTTACAACTAAAATTTTAAACTCTAGACAAAGTACACATTTTAAATTACAATAGGGTTGCCAGGTGGGCTTAATTTGGCATGATTGTCAATATTTGCCAAGAATCACGAAGATATGTAATTTTCCAAGCTAAATGGGAATTTTAAAAAAGTTTCGATTAAATTGTCAAGAAATCGCCTGCAGTTAAAATGAATTGTCGGAAAGAACTATGAGAACTTTTATCCTAAAGAATAGTTGAAGAATGTATAGCAAAAATATTGTCAGAGTTTTATTTGTTTTTCATTTCTTACATAATCAATTATTTTATGCTTAAATGTTAGCTTTATAAATCAATTTCGGGTTAATATACATATATGTATTTAACGAAATATCAGAGCAAAATAAAGTTCTCCTAACTCATTTATAATGGGCGTTACTGTACGAAAACCATGCTTTCTGGTTAAATAATGTAGGTATTTGTCTATAACTACTTAAGTTATAGAACGATTTTCTTATTTTTTATTTATTTATTTGAAAATCCTAGCACAACAATATTATTTCCACTACCAGTATTCTACCAAGTTTATTTTATTTGAACGTTAATAATTTGGTGCTGATATCTAAGCTATTTTTGGACCATCTGGCCGAATTTAAATTCCGAACTATGCTCGATATAAATATCTTATTTATTTATTTATTACTTGAGTTTTTTTTAGCCCTTAGGGGCCAACATACACACGGACAGACAAACCAACGGACGGATAGACGGACATCATTAAATCAGCTTAGCTACGTATTACATTACTATTGTAAAAATAACAAACTGAACAAAAATATAAATCAAGCTTTTTCTTTTGCTTGTCAAGCATTTTGCCGATTTTTATCTGGCAAGCCTAATTTACAATCAAATTTTACAGTTTATGCTAAGAATTATTTCTTCAAAAAATGTGAGATAGATTATTTCACGACATATGTGCGAAATATTGTTTAAGTCTTTCAAACACAGACTATGGCGGAAACTGAAAAAATGACAGTTAATCAATGTTCGAACTTGATTGTCAAAAATTAAACTCAACACATGCAACTGATTACACATAGGCTGCACATGCAAGTAAAAATTACACACAATACGTGCAATTACACACAGATTGGCAACACTGATTCATAACCTGTTTGAAGTTTTTTCATTTTTGTACTTTTGCTGCTCTGTTATTGTTGTTGTTTTTGTTGGACTTTTTTTTAGTTTTTTTTGTACTTTTTATTTAAATTTGTTGTTGCTGTTGTATAGATTTTGTAAAAGCCCGCATAACCAGCTTATTTTTATACTCGTATTTCTGTTGTCTTGTGTGTGTGTATGAGCATTTTGGTGTTTTATGCTTTTTTCGCTTGATTCGCTGAAGTGTAAGTAGTCGTAGCAGGAGTTGGCTGCTTTCTTTGAATTATTATTGTTTTTTTGTGTGAGTGTTCATTGGACATTATAATGTCTTTGGAAGCAAATAAACACATTAGTACCTAATAATACCTAGTTTATAATATAAACTTTAATGCAATTAGCCACATTTTAAGTTTATGATGTTAAATATCAAGGTATGGTTGTATGTATGTAGGTATTGTAGGATTTTCCTTGTATTGGTATTTGTGTTCCTACGTTTGGCTTTTTTTTTGCCTCACGTTGCAAAGAAAGACCAATGTACTAGGTACCTGCAAACATTATGCTTTCTATTGGAAAAGCATTTTAATTACCTATACCTTGAACGCACTCCATACATGCACAAATAATTTAACATAGTCCTACATGCTTGCACATGTACAACGTTTTCGTGGTACCTATGTTAATGCTAGATAATGTGTAGAGTATTGAATGTAATGAAAAATAGGTAGGTAGGTATGCTGATAAAGAAAAAAATCCCCACGATCATGATTCTGCGAATGTTTGTTTGAATGTAACAGAAACATATCCAGTTTGGAGCAGACTTCGAAAAAACTAAGCTTAATGCAAATAAAAAGTAGTATACGAATCTGCATTAACAATTTGAATCTACCTATGCCTTGAATTAAAAGTTTTCAAATACCTACGTACATACATACATATGTACATAATAAGAAGAAGATAAGGAAACAGTGATCATTCAGACATGTACGTGGTATTAGCGGAAAACTAATTATTGAAAAAGGGTTCTGTTCAGCCATGACAATTTCCTTAAAGTTTAAAAATTTTGGATGAAAATTTACTTACCTATAAACAGGGCAGGTTGTTGCATAGGTAAATGCATGTATGTATGTATGTACATAGGTATACCTATGTAAACAGAAAACATTGTCGCCAATTTTTTTTAATCAAGCTACATAAATATCAATCAAAAATAAAGTCGGTTTTTATTAAAAATTTAATCAAGTGAATTACACGTTTACTAATATCAAAAAAATTACTGCAGAAAATGTTGATCAAAAAAATTTCAATTGATAGGTAGGTAGGTACTATTTATTTGTTTGCTGGTGCAAATTTAATTAACTTTTGAATTAAGGTAGGTATCTATAATCATTTTTTTAATTGAAATAAATTTTTATTTTTTTTGTGCCCCAGGAATAGCTTTTTGAATTCTGGTAATAGTAGTTATTTTATACCTACGTTGCCTTACGTTATCAAACTATAGTTGTCATTACAATTGTCTTTATTCTGAAAACCTCAATTAGTACCTACCCAGTTAACAATTTTAGGGGTTCTGAAGGAAGCTAGAAAAGAACATGAGCACTGAGATGTATGCGCTGCTATTATATACTACCAGGAAGCAGCAGAGAAGCGAATACCATTGAAGTGACGTTTTTAATTTAAGTAAATAAAAATAAATGAATAATTTTTATTATCTCTTACAAGTCTGCAGGTTGAAAGTGAATAGTTAAAATCATTATTATAAAGAAAAAAAATCAGGTACAATATTCTAACTGCATTATTCATAAAAAATTAAAATGGATTTGAAATGCATTTTAAGAAAAATTTGTATTAAAATTTTGCCTTACAACACATTTTAAACTTATTTTATTTTTTATGAATACGGCAGTAAGTGCTTCTCCTTTTTTCATAGGACCAGCACTCAGGGGATGCCCCCTACTAATGCATTGCATTGTGTCGGAACCAGGAAAATAGGTTATGGGAAGGAGGATAGAGGGAGTAGTGTTTGTGAACATTCGATTTGAACTTAGTCATGTTGCAAGTGAGAGGGAAGACTTCGGCAGGAAGGTTATTCCACATACGAACAGTCCGGAAAAAAACGAATCCTCTCTGTAATGCGTTGTACGATTCACTTGCCAATCGACCACATAAGGATGGGCTCTTGAGGAAAAACGTGTATTGCGAACAAACGTACGGGTTTCGGGAACCAGATCCCTAATTTCGTCAGAACACATCCCATTGTAGTAACGATAAAACAGGCAAATACAAACCACATTGCGACGGTGATCAAGGGAGTCAATAGAATTGGATACCCTAATGTCACCAATGAGAACCTTCGCCCTCTCCTGCACGCGGTCGAGAAGCTCCAAAATAGACTTTGAAGCACCGGCCCACACATGAGAGTTGTATTCCATACGCGGTCGGATATAGGTGGTATAAATAGTAAGGAGATCAGATGGAGTAAAGTATATCCTACACCGTCTTAGAAAACCGAGGCACTTGAATGCTTCTTTCGATACCTTGAATATATGTTCTGTCCATCGGACATCACATTGTATCCTCATGCCCAAAACATTAAGAGATTCTGATTCCTCAATAATTATACCACCCATATATACAGATGAGGCACCTTGATTTGTCGCGCGTTTATGCGTCAGCACGCAACATTGGGTTTTTCGGGCATTAAAATCGACCCTATTTGCACGACCCCATTCCGAGACTATATCAAGGTCTCGGCCAAGCGTATCATTCATATGCTGCCTCAAACCAACGACTTCGGATACGCTTGGTCTGCTGTCATCTGCAAAAGAGTAGATAGGGTTGGAAGTTTGACAAAGAAGGTCATTGAGAAAGATAAGAAATAGAGTAGGAGAAAGAACGGAGCCTTGCGGCACCCCTGAATGAATCTTGTACTCGTTTGACGAAACCCTATCTATAACAACTCGTATAGTGCGATCTCTGAGAAAACTCGATATAAATCGAGAGAAATTATCACCGACACCAAATGCAGCAAGTTTTGACAAGAGTGCACCATGCCAGACTCTGTCAAACGCCTTGAAAATATCCAAAGTAATTACCTTACTTTCGCCAAAATGGTGAATGGAACGGCACAATTTTTCTGATAACAGAGCTAGTAAGTCTCCAGTTATTCCATTACATGGAAACAGGTTGTATTGCAATGATTTTCAAATGTGTTTACGGTCATTCCCGAACTTTAA
This sequence comes from Pollenia labialis, assembly GCA_949318255.1. NCBI lineage: Eukaryota > Metazoa > Arthropoda > Insecta > Diptera > Polleniidae > Pollenia > Pollenia labialis. Next base: position 114,947,686 of record OX439141.1, read on the forward strand.
CCGAACATAGAATATAAAATTTTTTTTATGACGCAGTCAATCGTCAAATTGTTTTTTAGCAGAGAGGAAAAATGAGTGCTTCCAAGTGGGAAATCGCCATATAACAATCATGCTTCTTACGGGCATGTTTGTAAGGGGGTATTGTGCTTCTCTCCCTTACAAAACTGCTTGACAGAAAGCTCCTTTTTTACTGGTTACTTAGTTGTAATGACCTCAGCTCAACTACTTTTTACTTCTATTATTTTTACTACTAAATATTTACAATAATAAAAATGCTTTTATTTTATTCCAAGCTCGAGGCCCGCATTGAAAATAAATTTTATTTTACTATTTGCCGATATTTCGATACTATATAATTTATATTGAACGCGGACTTAAAAAAATTACTGTTTCTTTTTTTGCATCGTCTATTTTTCAACTGCTATTTGCTTTCTAGTAATGAGTTCAATAACTACTTCTTACACTGAAAGAAAAACACTCGGGATAAATCAAGTTTTTTATGATTACGAGTCGTACTCAAAAAATTCTAGTACGAATAACACTAAAACGTACTCAAAACAATCCTTAATGGGATTAATCCTGGAATTTCTGGAAATAAGTATAAAATTCTTAAATCAAGTAAAAAAAGGTTAAACTTTTCGTTGTGTTTAACCCTCCGGCTTACGCATGTTTAGATTTCTATACACATTGAAAAAAGGTCTGGTCGCACTCATGTGTACCACGAAGGGTTAAAAGTTAATTTGAGCTCTTGCTTCTCATTTAGTTTATGTTTTTGGTTAAATAGTTTTGAAGTAAAAACCATATCGGGCATGATGTTGGTGTTTTATCTTTTGTAAAATGTAGTACGGGTAAGTAAATCAATCATAATAACTTTTTCTTTCTTAATTTCTTTTTTGGTTTTTTTCAAGCACGAATTCAGGATAATATCAACTTTATAATGCTTGAATCAAGCGCATTTTGAAATTGATTCAATCTTAGTTTTACTTAAATCAATCTTATTTTCGAATTATTTTAAGTATGAAATCGGGATTGAATATAGATAATTTAAGTATTTTGCGCACTGTTGCCAATTTGAAATCTAGCGGGGTTTTAATGTCATTAGAAAATAAAATTTTTGTTCTAGGCAATTGAAAATTACAATTTTATCTCAAAAAAAGAGATTTAAAACATTTGTTTTCAATTAAAGTAATTAAGTGATAAGAAAAAATTGTTTTTGCGGAAATTAAATTTGTTTCCGCAATAAAAAATTTTACAACGTTTTAAGCAGATTTTATAAATTTTCTTATTAGGAAGTTAAATGGAAATGTCTTAACATAACCGCCTTAATTCGAGCGAAATATTTGTCCAGCCAAAAAAAAAACTAGACGTGATGGAACAAAACTGAGAACGCAATTTTATTTATTTAAAACAATTTTTACGGCAGACCAGTGTTATCAACTTTTACCTATAGCAGTGATAACCAAGCCCCGAACGCACGCACCCAAAGATATTATGTGCTTGTGTGCGTGGTGGTGCTTTCACAAAGCTTGAGCAGAGACTGATGGTAGACTGAAGTTTTGAAACGAACAAAGTTGTTGTATACATGTGAATTACCAATATATATATAAAAATACGATTATTGACTTACTCGCGAGTCTATGGAGTGGTTATCACTGACCTATAGTCAAAGGTAAAGTTAAAAGGGTGTTGTCTACAGCAAATCAATGTTTATATTAAAGCACTTAAGCAACCAAAAATTAAAAATATTTTTTATTATTCCTCGAATAAAACTTCCATACGGTTTTCAAAAAAAAGCATTTCACATAATATTTAGATTTTAGCGATATTTTTAAAACATTTTAAGCTAAATAAAAAATTTAGCGGTTATTGAAGTGCGATTTGACGGGAAGTCTTCAAAAAAAGTTGGCAACAATGATTTTGCGATAGAAAATCTGTACTTGAATCAATATTTCTGTTCTTGATTCAAGAAAATCCGTGTTCACCGACTATTAGTACCGCTTCATCTAATGAACGAGATTTCTACATAGAAATTAATTTGTAAAGAAAACAATCACATCTTCTGAACTAAGAGAAATATCACTATTATTTCGAATTTTTAATGAAAATGAAAAAGGATAAGGAGGGTTATATTAAAAAAATTTTTTTTTTATTTTAGTTCAAGGGAACTGAAGAAAACATTTATTAAAAATTTACAGAGCCTTCCCTTTGGTATTAACTTTGCAAAAATTATTAGAAACTTATATTAAAAAAATTATTTTAAATAAGTATTCTTGAAAAATATTAAGCTCTTTAAAAAGGACATAAGATGAAATAAAACATCAAATACGAAGCTTGACTATGTTTTGTCACTATATTAAACGATATATACAGGCGTTTCTACCAAAAAGAAAATTTAAAATTTGTCACACAGTGTTATTTTAAAAATTGAATTTTTATACGTGCGCGTATGACATTTACATATTTATTTTGGTTTTTTTCTTGTTGTTAATAAATGCTTTTATTATAATTGGGATATTCACAAGGTGTGCTATCATGTTATATTGTCATAATGTTCTAACTTTTTACAATGGTTCAAAAAAGTTGTTGTTGCTTTGTAAACAAAAAGTGTCTTAAATTAATAGAACTTTGCTTGGTATGTTTATTGTGCTGTCGTAATTAATCAGAAGAGACCTGCGCTGAGCGGCTGAGCCGAACCGCATTAGTTTTTGTAGCCGTCGCCGTTGATGGTATTGTTTTATCCGGCTAACATCCGAATTGAACCTGCGGTGTCAAATTAGATCGGATTAGGACTCTGATATTTAGTAAATACACAAAATAAAATTTAAATTTCCAAAAGATTTTGTTATTCGTGCTTAATTCCCAGTTTTTATTATTGATAAAAACACTTGAAATTTATTATTGCGCATTTCACTGGTTGCTTAGGCCAGATCATCAGGAAACTTCATCCATAAAGATTTTAGAAAAACTAAAGATATTAAAACAAATAAAACTGTTAAACGTATAAGAATTATAGCAACAGTTCTACTTGTAATAATATCAAAGCTTACACAAAACAACATCAACAATAAACAGTGGGTTCATCTCATCTTACATTCCCCACTACAATTAGTTGAAATTCTCTCAACCTACTTACAACTATAATTAATGTTGAGAGAATTTCAACTAATTGTAGTGGGGAATGTAAGATGAGATGAACCCACTGTTTATTGTTGATGTGGTTTTGTTTAAGCTTTATGTCTGTCAGAGTGCTGCCACAACCAATACAATTTTTGCAACCAAAATTTTTGAAAAAAGTTACCAAATTTAAAAAAATATTACCAAATTTAAAATGCCTTTTATTAATTCGCATTTTAGCTGTTATTGGCAAGACTGTCAAATGTGGCGATTTCTTAATCCTTTTGTCGAAATTTTCGTTTGACGATATGCGAAATGCAGTTTGTGTAAATATTTTCTAGTTAACAAAAGTATATCTAAAATAATAAAATAAGTTTTTTCTCATGTTTTTAAATTTTATTTCAAATTTATAATTCTTATTGTAAATAACTGTTTCAAAATGTGTTCTATTTGAAATATTTTGTGAATCATTGTAAAATGTTATGGCGAATATAAAAAAAATCGCTTTTCGTAACGTACATTAAATGGGGAAAAAGTGTATGATTGACAGTCAAAAGTTTTTTCACCAAATAATTATCTTAAAAAACATTCAATAAGTATACATACCGACAAGTTATAAACAGTAAAATTTCAAATTTCTTAAATTTACAGCCATTTCTTAAAGAAAATTCCATACATTTTAAAATTATATTGATAAATCAATTGGGGGAGTTACAAGGTGTCATAAATGTCTTAAAATAATAACAGGAAAAAATACGACTGTTGTGAACAACCTCTCATAGTTCAGTGTGCTATTTTGAATTTAAAGCCGCTGATTTAAATCAAATTTAAAAAAAAATAAATATTAACCTAAAATAAAAATAATTTTTATTCTAAACCATGAATTAATAAATTATATTTGATCTTACCGGATTATTTTAAATTTTTCAGACGCAAATCAAAAATAAATTTTATTTTGTTAGTTTACCAAACAGCAGAGTAATTCGCTGATCTAATTTAATGCCGTAAGTGATTTGTTGCAAAAATTGCTAGCGCAGGTTAAATTAAGATGTAAGCCGGATAAAATTTTACCATCAACGGCGACGGCTTACAAAAACTAATGTTGCTCGGCTTAGACGTTCAGCACAGGTCTCTTCGCATTAATTTCGACAGCACAATAAACATAGCAAGCAAAGTTATATTTACTTAAGATACTTTTTGTATTACAAAGCAACAACAATATTTTTAAACCATTGTAAAATGTTAGAATATTATGACAATATAACATGATAGCACACCTTGTGAATACTCCAAGTATATCTGTAAAATGTATAATATTTTATTGTGAAAACCCCAAATGTATTTTCGAAAAATCTTTGAAATCCCTTTCTATATATTTACAAATATATATTTCAATATAAATACTTTTGGAAATAACCTAAACTTTTGTGTAATTTTACAGTAATTTTCTGAAATCGATTCCGCATTATTTTTTTTTGAGGACCCCAGAAATTATGGAAACTAAGTGCTAAGTTTTAATCGTTTTCTATTTTGCCTTCCCTCCTAAAAGCTTAAGACTTGACGGGTTAAACTTGAATAGTTGTTTTTAATTTCAGTCACAAATGCTCTGTTTAATTTTGCTATTTAAATTCAGCCAGATCGGTTTAAAAATTACTCAGATGTGAGAAAAAAACATGACTGCCGCAAATTCCCCTGTTGTTGTTTTTCCTTACTTTTTCACATGAAAAAAAGAAAAAATTCATGATTTGCCTTTTAAATTAAGAAATGTGTGCTTATCACAAAAAAAAAAAAGAACTCAACTTATTTTTTCTTAAATCAGTTTGATAACGTGTGTTAGTGGGTGAGAGGTCTAAGACGCTGAATTACGTTAGGTGAAAGATGTTAAAGATTCGGACGAGTAAAATTTTTTTATTCCTGTTATACCTACTTGCTTATGTCCCTCTTAATTGATATTGACAATGGAGTATTTTGCATGTAATTCATATTCCAGCCCGCAACGACCTTCTTTCGGTTTTACCGGTTTGTGTTGTTACTTCACTTAGGTGAGGGTATGAAGTTGACTTTATACCAGCCTTTCAACCCAACCAAACCTTACCTTACCTACCGTTTTGTGTTACTTCGTAAATTTTATTTATTACAGTTTAAAAGAAATAAAATTCGAGAATTTTATGCAAATCAATCAAGTGATTATAAAGCAGAAAATTTAAAAAACAGAACTTTTTAACTTTTAATCATATTTTTCATTAAATTAATTATATGTACCTACAAAGTTAAAAATTATTATACCTATTTTTGTTATATTTTAGAAATAATGTTAATACCAACAATAGTTTGATTGCGGGCAAAGAGTCCCATAATATTTTTTTTTAATCATTTGTTTGCGCGTCTAAATGACTGAAAGATTCCAAACTTTAAAGAATTTCGAAGTAACATTTTTGCAGACAGAAGTCAAAGTTGGCAACGATTTAACACTTATAATTCAAAACAACTTTTCTGACCTTAGCACTTTAAAGGTTATAGGTAGGTTTGATTGCATCGCAAAGTTTTGTTTTATAAGCTGGCATTTTTTTTTTAATTATCATCCCCCTAGTAACAAATGGGTTAAATTTTGCACAAAAACTGTTTCATTATTGCTAAAACATTTTCAAACATAAATTCATTATTTCCTCTTTTCTTTATTTTTACTCTTTTTGTTGAACGTCTTTAGTGCTGTGTATGTTTTAATTTTTTCTTTCCCACATTATTCACAAAAATTTCAGCTTTCACACACTCACACACGCTCATTTTCTCTCTTGCACGCACACACATGAATTTGCTTGTCACACGCACACAAAATGCTTGCATGTGTAAAATGTGTTAGACAACAACTTAAAAGAATTTACGAGTAATTATGGAATTACCCACATTCGTGTTCTAATTTCTCTGCTTTGTGTACGAACGCACATATTTAAATTGCTGAATATAGAAATGTGTTAATGTAGTGGTATTCAGCCATGTGAACTCGTTGTGTGAGTGCGTGTGTTTTTCTGTTGCCATGACGATAAAAAAAGAATCGTGTGTTTTATTTTGGTTTATTTATAAATTTTAAATGTGTGGGTAAATTTTATATCTAATACATACACAAAATGTGCAAGTATTAGTTCAATACGTAATTGCACTTACACATTTGCGTTTTAGTTATTTTGTTGGCTGTTTTATCATTTAAAAAAGACTTTATGTTAAGATATGGAAAAAAGAAAATATGTAAATTATACTTTGTAAAATTTTTTAAACTTCCGGGTGGATTTAATAAACAATACTTACCAAGCTTTTGTTTTAAGAAAGGTTTGTATTTAAATTTACACACATACATACGTCCATATACTTTAACCAAAATATGTAGGCACATTGTAGGTACTAACCCCTGATGTCTTATTTTTTGGAACATATGGTCAGTTTGAGATGGAGAGTACAATTTGTATTCTTTGGAGTAAAGATCTTGAACGTTTTAATGTGAACACCTACATAGGTACCTATAACACTATGTGACAGTTTTTTGACCAAATGCATTTAACTCCTAATCTTTATGTCAAACTGCCAGCTGAATCCGAAAATGAAGTCAGAAAAAAGTGAAACAGTTTCCAAAATATGTAATCGTTACTTGTGTTTTTGAAAAATATGATGCCACTTAAATGCAAATATCTTTAAAAATATTAAACGAATTGTTTTTAAAATAAAAAACCTATAAAATTACTAAAATAACAATGGCTTGCTAGTGAAGATTGATCGTGAAATGACAGAGTTACAGGGCGCAAAGCTTAAACTTCATTGAAAATTTTATGATTTTTTGCAATTTTGCTCTTTTCAAGTTACAGTGAAAACTCTGTATAGTGGACACTCTCTTTAGCGGACACCCCCTTTTTGTGGACAAAAACTCTGAAACGTAGCACTTAAAAATAATTTTCATGTGAATGAACCTCCCATAGGTGGACACTCCCTTATATGGACATTGACAAGCATTTTATATATATTTTGGTTGAAAACCCTCCATTATGTGGACATCTTCATAAAATCCCTGAAAATTTTTTAAATGTTTTTGTATAATTTTTTTTATCTGGCATCGCTTTTGTTTTCAAATAAATATGTATGCACATTTTGTTGTCAAATTAACTAATTGGTTTTGTGTCACAGCGATAGTGTTAAAAGTTACTGAAATAGAAAACTGGGTAGATCACAAATGCTTTGGAATCTCTGAAATATCTTCATAATGTAAAACAATTCTTATTGGATGATTTTAAGGCATATAACTATTTAAAACAATTGGAAAGCTGTTTGCAATATCGTGCTATTGCCGAAAAAGAAGCCAATTTAAAAAGAAAACTATAAACAACTTTTTTAAATCGATTTAAAATTATAAATAACAAAACATTATTAACTAGTGAATATTTTGTATGTAGGTACATGCTAATGAAATTAGAATGATCTCTTTTTGTTTTTGTTATTAAATAAATTAAAAGAAAAATATTATGCACTTTTTATTAGACCTCCCCTTAGGTGGACACCTCTCAATAATGCACAAATTTTAGGCGACCGCAGCTGTCCACTATAGAGAGTTTTAACTGTATCTTCTTAATACCAAACAATAAGAAATTTTAACGGTTTATTGCATGGAGCATAAGTTTAATTCAATGAGCACATTGTGAGCCCAACGAGACCTAGATAGGTATAAAGCTGTAGAAGATTTAGTGAATTAACCCACATAGTAATTTAACAGTTTTATGGCCGTTTTCTTATTAGGCAATTATCTTTTTTCCCAACAAAAAACTGCACGTTTAAGGAATTTAGTTTTCTAAATGTTTCATTTGCATCTTTTCTATCGCAAAGCTAACCGGCACGATTATTTATTTGCCGCTTATTTTCCCGTAAAGATAATTCAATCAGCTGACTTCCAAATTTTACATATATTTTGAGAGGTGTTGCCAACTGGAACAAACAATAATTAATAAAATCTTATCGTAATTCTTTATTTATGTCCTGCCAGTGCCAGACAAAAATTTTCGTCATCACGGGTTCTGTTCACATATATGGGTGTTTATCGCTCATCTAAATGGGTAAGTGCTGCAGCGTCTCTTCTCCTTAAGCGAGTGTGGCCGCCATGATTTAAAATATTTCAAAGGTAGTAGATTTGGGTGTTGTTAAAGCCTTTTTAAATATTTTACTGCTTATTTTGTAATATTAGTTTTTACTAATGGCACATTGAGATCCTTATGAATGTTTGAGTTTTTAATATACAAGGGAGCGGCCTATCATTATTCAAAGAAGTTTATTTTGGCGCCTTTGAATTTTTTCGATATTAGAGGCCGACGCAGTGCCCCATAGTTAAATACCAGAGAGGCTTTAAGATAGAGTTGTAAAGTAGAAGCTTGTAATCAAGACTAAGGACAGAATTTTTTGTGATTTGGAATAAATCGAAATGGTTTATTTTAAATAATCGTCTGTAACTTTGTCATTTTTCGTAATAGTTTATATTGTCTCCTATATGCAGGCTTTCAAAGTCATTAATTTAATGTAAATAAAAGATTATTTATTTTATTTTCAATAAAATCCGACGTTTCGTTGGTAGTCTTTCCGACTTCTTCAGAGATTGAGTTTTTATTTAAATAATAATCTTTTTCGTCAGTTTATATTATCTATAAATTATATTACAGTATTTTGTATAGGTGGACAATACAACACAAAACTTAAAATATTAAAATAAATGTACATATGTAAAATTTAAAAAATTATCACAGAAAATTTGTCCTTTTTTGATAATTTTTTTCTTACCGATTTGGATCCTATTGGGCACAAAATGTGCATATTGAAATAAGCTAACGTCGAAACTGATAAAACTTAAAAAAATTTTATTGTTTGGTTTTAAAAAAATAAGTTGAAGAGAGCAAAATTGCAAATGATCATTAAAATTTTTGTGAAATTAATACTTGGGTCAAATGTAACTTAGTCATTTCTTTGTGGTTGTATTAGTAATTTCAGCATCATTGAATAAAAATAAAGGAATAAAAAATCCATGGAATATTTTTGAAGATATTTTTATTTAAGTGACATCATCTTTTAAAAAACTGTTCTTTTGACCATTCTGACTTCACATTCGGATTCAGCGGACAATTTTATACGTCAGATTCATTTGTTCACGACTTTGTTTTATATTTTTATCCGGCTAACATCCGAGTTTAACCTGCGGCTATGAATTTTTGCAACAAATCACTTGTAGCGTCAAATTAGATCGGCTTAGGACTCTGCTGTTTGGCAAACAAACAAAATAAAATTTATGTGTGATTAGCGTCTGAAATATGGAAAATAGTCAGGTAAGATCTAATTTAATTTATAAATTCATGGATTAGAATTAAGAAATAATTTTTACTTTAGGTAAATATTTATTTTTTATATTTGTTTTAAGTCAGCTGACTTAAATTCAAAATAGCACACCGAATTATTTGGGGTTGTTTGGAACAGTCGTATGTTTTCATTTTATTATTTTAAGAGATATGACTTTATGACACCTTGTGAATCCCCCAATTATCTATCCAGCAATGTCTACAAACTAACTGTATATCGTTGTTTTTAACATTACTTTTGGCAATTTAAGTTGTTGAATGCCTTTCAGCCATTGGCCTGAGATGTTTAAAATTATCAAATAATTTTTTTATTGTTGACTTCAATACATTAAATTTACGAAGAAGTACATGTCAGGAAAACAGGGCTAGAAAATAGAACAAATACAGCTAACTTTACTGCCAGTAAAAGGCTAGCTAACAGACCTGTAAACGAATGCAATCGATTTACCTGCAATCACTTTATTTCTCGTTCATTATTGCTTATTTTATATTCAAAATCGGAATATATGTTGTATAATTTTAATTTGATATATTTTTTGAAATTAATTCATTAGTTAATTTATTGCAATCAAATTTGATTGTAATCTACTAATAGTAATCAAAATCAAATTAGAGCCAAAATATTCATTCTCTTTAAATTAAACTTCTTCTTCTAGAAAAAAAGCTGACTCCGACAATTTTGAATGGCCAATATGTTACTTTTTTTTTTTGCTTACAACCGCTACATAGATTCCAAGTCTATATTATTTCGTTGGACTTTCACGATAGTTGTTACTTTAAACGAATTGATTGAAATCGCATGAATTCAATAAAAATTTGATTGCAATGATTTTAAAATGATTGCATTTACAAAATATTGCAACTTTTGTTTTAATTTGGAAGCAAAGGACGAACTCATACTGATTTCAATACCAATTGATTGCAGCTTTTTACAGCTCTGGTAGCTTATAGAATTAAGGACTTAAGAACAAATATTTTAGGTTTAAAGCAGGTTTATAACACGATTTTTTTTATGAAAATTTGTTTAATAAACTTTTTCTAAAACAGAAATATTTTTATGAATAAAAGTGTTAGAATATAACGTGTAAAAGAAATAAGCAAATCTTAATTAAATTAATTATTATTATAATCATCTAAAGAGAAGTCAGGAAGTGAGAAAAATTATTAAATTACCTTAAAAGGACCACTTATAAATGTCTAAAATCAATAGCCACAATATTATTATTTACCATACTGTAGTTATTATTGACCATATTCTGGTTAAGTTTAACAATATTATGGTAAGATTTGATCAAAATAATCCAAAAAAAGTCATTATATTGTCAACAAACCTAAAATTATTATAATCCTATTGTTTGTTGCTCTTGGATTATGGTTACCTCTAACCATATGTTTTTCAGCTTGCAAAAATGTTTTATTTTTAAAATAGTAGATAAAAAAAAAGATAATTGATTGAAGTCATATTTTGAATTTGACAACTTGGACAACCAGTTAGGAAAAAAGTCTGTTATAAATAAATAATTGCAAAAACCAAATATGAAAAACTAGTTTATCGCTCGCTGCTTTTGAGAATATACCTATGCGTAGTCACCATTTTTTTAAATTTTTGATCCCCTAGGCGATTAAAATAGTCATTTATGCGCTCGTTTTTGAGTCGAAAATGACTGTTTATTCGGGAGAAAATGGTTCCCCACCCGCGACTCTTCTGAAAGAGCCTTTTATGACTCGCGTTTCTGTTTAATTACGACTCATTTTCGATATGTTTTTATTCCTTACATCACGAGCTTACTGGCATAAATAAGCATAAATTAAAAAAACTCACTTGCTTCAAAATTTTTAAAACCAATATTGTCCCGTTATAAACAGTTGCAATAACGAAAGAAACACTTTTTATCGTTAGGCTGCGATATGATCTGTATGATCAATTTATCCATAAAATTAAAGCTGCTACATTTGGTAACATTTTCAAAACCATGTTAAAGGCCTTCCAAATTATCGGAGATAATAAAGCAATAGAAGACATCATTTCATAAGATTGTTCAAAACTTTCTGAACTAAGATTTCTCAAAAAGTTTGACACACTATTTGAATTAAATTTCAAGGTACATTCATGAGATATACCTATGCATCAGCGACAGCAGGCAATTTTGAGAATTCGGGAGCTTCTGTAAACACAAAGAGTTACGAGAGCGATGAGTTTACCCTTTGAATTTGAAATATGAATTTAAGTCTTTCGCTACCTAAAAAAAGTATTGCAATTGTTAAAAAATGCTTTGGGAAAATATGCATTTAAGTCTCTCGCTTCCTAAAAAATTATTGCAATTGTTGAAAAATTCTGCAAGTGGGTGATAATTTGTACAATTTGTATACCCTGCACCACTAGTGGCAAATTAGGGTATGCTTAGTTTTTCATTCCGTGTGAAACATTTTTAATATTCATCTAAGACCCCATAATGTATTCTGGGTCATTGTGAAAGTCGTAATCAATTTGTCTATCCGTCTGTCTCTTCGTCTGTTGAAATCGCACTCACTGTTGAACGACTCCCAGAAAAAGAACAATGTTGGTGTCAAATCGTTTCTTGTTCTCCTAAGCAGTTTGGGATTGATATCCAGGAAAATCGCTACGGTAGAAAGAGAGTTATGAATCCAAATGTGGAACAATCACCCTAAACAATTTATAAATTTGTTACAAAAACAAACATAAATGGTGGGGTACAGCACAGACGGATATAAGATTTTGCACGAATTTGTTTTATATGGTTAGGAATCATACTGCTAAATTTTGTATATATTGATCCATGATTCACCATAGAACCCAAAGAAAGTCTACACGCGGAAAAAAGTTTATTGAATACGCCTAAAACTGTAAAAAATGCAATTGTCTGTCCTTGTTTTATAGGACAAGAAGTCGCACTGCAATTTTTATAAAATAATGTCAGTCATAGTTTTATAAGAAAAGAAATTACACTGTCAAATTTCGCAAAAATCGGTCTATAATTTACCTTTCTATTATTTACCTACATATATACATACATATCTGTAGCAATAAATAATAATAGCTTAAGTCGAGTTTTCCTGTTTTGAGATTTTAAGGGTTTTGTCTAAAATAAATTGTGTGTTTTGTTGTATAAGTTAAAATATAAATGCGTGTAGTTTTATTAATAATGACATTTTATACCTAATTGAAATTTAGGTGAGTGATAGATCTTGAAGAAGAGAATAAAAATATGTAATTAAATGAAAAAGCACTTATGGCAACTTAAGCCATTATTATTTATTGCCACAGATATAAATAAAGCCCACTTTGAGAAATCACTAAAATCGTCGCTGTTAACAAATTTTGCAGAAGACCACTTTTAATGTTTTTTTTTGTGGTAAATGTAGTAATTTTCTAGACAAAATACCTACACAGAAAGAAAAACACTCGGGATAAATCAAGTTTTTTGGGATTACTTTTAGTACGAGTCGTACTCAAAAATTAAAGTACGAATAACACTTAAACGTACTCAAAACAATCCTAAATGGGATCACTTTTGAAAATTAATTTCTTTTCAAAGTTTTTTTTTTAAATTTGAACTCATGCTACTCATTTAGTTTATATTTTTAGTTAAATATGTACATAAGATTTCTAAAATAAAAACCATATCGGGCATGATGTTGGTGTTATATCATTCTGTAATGTGTAATACTGGTAAGTAAATCAATCATTATCATTTTTTCTTTGTAATTTCTTTTTTTTGTTTTTTTTCAATCATGAATTCGTGATAAAATAAACTTTATATTACTTGAATCAAGCTCATTTTGAGATTGATTCAATCTTAGTTTTACTTAAATCAATCTCATTTTCGGATTATTTGAGGTACGAGTTCAGATTAAAACAATTTTATAATTTTTGAATGAAGTGCATTTTGAGATTGATTTAATCTTAGTTTTACTTAAATCAATCTCATTTTCGGATTATTTCAAGTACGAAAACGGGATTGAATATGGATAATTTAAGTATTTTGGGATTAAAAATCCGTACTTGAATCAATCTTTCTGTACTTGATTCAAGAAAATCCGTACTCACCGTACTATTAATACCGCTCCGGATTGATTTGAGTACGGATGGATTGATTTTTTTTTTGAGTGTACGAATGAAATTGGGTCTGTGCATTATTTGTTATGTAGTACCTACCTATAACATCTTTTGTAATGTGTTAAAAAAAGAAAAAGACAAATAGGTACCTATTTTTATTTAAAATACCTACTTAACACAATTTTCAAAAAAATTTCAGTTAGGTCAGTTAGTAAAAACAGCGACGACAGTTTTTACTAGGATTGGTTAATAGCTTTTAAATCCCATATACATAGTTAGATCCGACATCTGAAATATTGTTAGTGGAGGGTATTAAAGATTCCGCACAGCCGAATATATTTAGCAATATAACTTGTTTTTCATTAAAATGCATACAGGTAGGTATACCAACGACTTCTTAGCTTGAAAGTTTAAAAAAAAAACCAATTTCAGGACCTTTGTAAGAGAAAACTTTAAAAAATCGTTCCTATGATGTACAAGTCCAATGAACTGCATTGTACACAAACACATTTGCACTTAATTCAAATTGTACATGTATTGAAATTTATTAAAGTAAGTAGGTAGGTAGGTATATCCACAAAACTATTAATGTTTTTTTGTAAATGCCTAAAAAATTTAGTTTTTTTTTATTTATAGTTAATTTTACTAATACATGCTTCCAAGTAATATAGACACACTGGCAAACGTAAGTTGTTTGCTTTGTAGCTGGGTGTGCGTCATTCCAAAGTATACTATACATATGCTTTGTTTTTTTTGCTTGTTTTTTTTAGTTTTGTATCGTATTGTTCATTAAAGCATTGCATGCATGTTTGTCTGGCTGACGCTGTATAGTATTCGTGTATGATGATCACCACCCCCCGTTTTAAGTTGTTCGAGTACGAATAAGTGTATGGATTCGATAAACCTCATTTCAACACACACACATACACTGTTTATTTTATTTTTTGTTGTTTTCCTTCGTTCTGTGTCGTGTTTCTGTTTCTGTTTTTTTTCTGTTCTGTTGATAATTTTCTATCACGTGAGCATAAATGTAGTAGAGACAACATACACACAAGATTTTTTTTCATTGAACCAACGAACATACATTCATACTTGTGTAGTGCCATTAATGTTCTCGTTCGCTGGCATTGTTGTATTATTGTCAATGCGTAAAAAAATTAAAAAAAAAATAAACAAGAACAAATAACACACTCGCATACTTAAGCCTGAAATGAGACACACATATCCATAGATTTTCATAGAAAACAAAAAAATTACATCAAGTTTACTCTTTTCTGATTACTCATTTTTTTTTTAAACATCGATACGTATGTATGCATGTGTTGGTATTGTTTGGCAAGAGCGTGCAGGCGTGTGTCTCTTTTATAAATACGTATGGTAGTGTGTGTGTGAGTTTACATGATTTCCGATGTCAATGTATGAGTATTTAATGTGCAGGCATTTTTACAGGGGGTATCTGAAAAGTTATTTAAAGATCTAAGATGTAGTACTGTAATATTTCTAATGTGCAGTTCGGTATACATAAGTTCTTATTTAACTTGGTTGTAACGAAAATAAACCAGGGGCCTGCTAATGGCAGTCGTGATCGAGTGATTTCTCAATTTTCTCAATTTTCAGTCATAACTAAGCGAATCGGAAGTAGTTTTTCAGTGTTGTAAAGCATTAATTTGTGTTTCACAATACTGAAAAAAACAATTTTATTCGTTCAGTATCGACTGAAAGAATTAGAAATAAAATTGCTTTCGAATCGAGAAAGTACTCGATTACGACTGCCTGCACTAGGCCCCAGTAGAACGGAATATTCGGCTGTGTCGAATACTTAATACCCTTTTTATGGTTATTTTGCATGATTTTAATTTATGTAAAACGTAAATTTGACCATCTCTCATTACAATAATTCGTATTATTTGTTACGGTTTAAGCGTATGAAAGAGTTTTCTGAAAGAAGACTTTATATGTATTTGACACATGTTCAATTTCATACGTGACATTTGTACGCATTCAGAGAGATAGAGATTTTGCAAATATAGAAGTCAATGGAACCTTATTGCTATGGTCAAATATGGACCTAATCCAATAAAATTTGAATAGAGATTGCAAAAAAATAAGTTTGCAACAATTTTTCTTTACTAAATTCCAACATAAAAAGATAATTAATTTAGTTGCATTTATATTACTTACAATATCGTACGTGACTACATTGAAAAGCTTGTAAAATTTTTATTACACCAATTTAAGAAAAAAAATTCCGATCAATATTTTTTTACAACAAATACCTATCTTGCTTTGAACCTTTATTTTGAAACACCTACGACTGTTGCACTAAATTTTAAATGATTTTACAGTAACCATTCTACAGATATGTATACAGAAATTTCAAGTATACAATTCCTATGAGGGGTGCCATGCCTACATTTTCCATTGAACCTATTTTTAAAAGATGTTGTGTGTTATTAACAGTGTTGCCAAAATTTGGAGACCAAAAATGGCTAAATTTACGGAGAAAAATGGCTAAAAAATGGCTAAAAGCTTTTTTAAATAGAAACACATTAATATTCAATAACACAACAGAAATAATTCATTTAAGGTTGTTTACGATGAAATTGTTAAATAAGATCAATTTCTTAAATAAGAATAAACGTTATTTAATATTCTGAAAGATATTTAAAAAATAAAATCATCGATAAATTTTATGTCGTTATTGTTCATCTCATAGGAATCACTCGTGCCTATTAGTTTTAAATAATTTGAAGGTAAATAGTAATCACGACAACATTTACCCAACCTTTTGATTCCAGATCTACAATAAAAAACAAGTAAGAAAATGTAGTCGGTCAACCCCGACTATATGATTCCCTACACCTCATTAGAACCTGTGTACCAAATTTTATTAAATGATCTGCAAATTTGCGATATGTACTTTACGCACAAGGTTTACATGGACGTCCAGCCAGCCGGACAAACATCGTTAATTCGACTCAGAAAGTGGTTCTGAGTCAATCGGTTTACGAAAAGGTGGGCTTAGGACCAATATTTTAAGGTGTTACAAACATCAGCACAAACGCATAGTACCCTCTCCACTATTGTGGTGATGGTATAAATATTTCATTGATAAAATCGAATTAGCGGTTGCTAAATGTAACCTATTTCTGAAATTTTTTTTAACGATGTTTACTTCAGCATTAGACCATGGAAGTGAGAGCAACTTTATAGCAAATTCTGAAATTTCTAAAAAAAATTGTTGCCGCCAGCATCTCTTTATTGAAATACTTGCAACCAGAAAGAAACACCGATGTTTGTGTTGATCCGTTTTATAAATTTAATATTGGAATAATGTTCCTTTATTTTGAAAGATGTTTCATCATCATCGTTTATAGCGATTTTCAACATTTGTAAAAGTTGTGATTTAAATTAAAGCCGTTTTAATTATTTAAAATGTTTATTTTGCTTTTATATATTTTTATAATAAAATAAAAATTATTCTTTTAAAAGAAAAACGGCAAGAAAAATTTTATGGCTAAACCAGTTGAAAAATGGCTAATGGCTAAATGCATTTTTTAATGGCTAAACAGGGTGAAAAATGGCTCAATCTAGCCACTAAATGGCTAAATTGGCAACACTGGTTATTAAGTAAGCTTTTTTTACAAAATTGAAATACTTTCACTGTAACAGTACTCCAATATTCCTGCGCCTACCCTCTTTATTGTTATTTTCAAAGGTATAGTTTACCACAAGAGTGACTACTTCCAAGTTTGGACATTATCTTTATAACAGTTCTAAAGATATGCGATATTTAACATTAGCGTCCTATGGGGGCCACCACTTTCCCTGCTGCTATTTTTATTTCAATTTCGGGGCTAAGAAGATTCCACTGCAAAAAATTCAAGAAAATTGCTGTAGACGTCTTATTTCTTAAAAATTGTTAAATTGTTTAAAAAAAAATTATGGACTTTACGTTTCCGCAAAGAATATAATACAGCGGCTTCAGATTGAACAATCCGAAATTATTAACTGTAACACTGGCTCCCACCTTAATTCGAAAAACATATGGACCCATTAACCTGTTGCAACAGTGTCTTTGTAGATTTGATCCATAAAAGCAAAATTTTGCTCTTGAACTAACAAAGAGCTTTCTGTATAAGTTTGTCGAACGGAGTTTTCAATTAATTTCTACAATTGCTAACTAACAAAAGATTTCTTAGGTGAATACATAATTTAAAAGCTAGAACATTGCGCGACACTTAAGGGAAGATAAGAAACGTAAAACGCCGATTGTGTATATCAAAAACATAGTTTACACTTTTGAACAATGGACCAATGAAGGCAATCCAAAGCGTCAATCTGTAGTTATTCGTAATCCGTAAAGAATTTTGATGGGAAGAAAACTTAAAACGTCTAGAAAATTCCACTAGATAGGCGGCTTTAATTTTTACATTGAAAGTACTTTTTCTTATGTTGCTGTTTCAGTAGAATACTCATTAAAAACAACGAAATAAATGACTAGTCCTTGTTCTTTCTGACATTTATTTTATAACTCTTGTCAAAGTTATAAAAGTTGACCTGACGTTTTTCCTTAAAAAATAAGCAGTACTTTCGGCCGAATTTCACTCATCTACGATTTTCATTAGTATCTTAACTAATTATTATTTAAATTAGACACAGTTTTAAGATGTTTTTGTAAATGATTAATGTTCATACGTTAACATAACATTTTATAAATTTTTGCTTTTATTTTATAACATTAATGATTCTCTTTTACTTTCTTCATTTCTGCATTTCTACGGTCTTTTTAATTGTGCAGAGTTTGAGCAAATTAAGAATATACAATTTTCCTTTGTTATTGTAACTGCAAAATATTGAATTGTAACTCAGATATTTTTACCTTACGGGGAAGAGTAAGTGATGAGATTTTCATGCACTAATAAATCGAAAATTCTGTTACTACTGGCTGCGGTGGAAGAGGAATCAAGTGATACATCTCATTAAAAATTGCAATATTATCGAATTGGCAGCTAATTTCCTTTGTTTAACACATGTGTCAAGCAAGTAACTTGTAACAGTTTTGGATAAAATATTTGAACCCCATTTAAAGCAAAGCGTTTATTTATTAATTGAAAAATTTCTTTTGGAAGGTTTTTTGTGTATTTAAACATTTTTTTAAGAATTTTTTTTTTAATAAGGAAATTTAAAAAAAAAATCACTCAAAAATGTTATAATATGGAAAAATATGCAAAACCAAAGTATGCAAAAACAAATCGATGCAATTTTAAAGAAAATTTAATGATTCGGAAAGATAATGGTCGACATCGTTCTTAGACTATTGACAAAAAAACATGCATTTGCATGGAAATCGCATCCATATTAATTATACTCCCAGATTCTAATACAGCGACCGACTTTAAATCTCTTTCACGATAAAACGAATTCTTGCCATCTGCAAAACAACGGTAGCAGTTTTGGAAATAAATATGTACATTAGGGTAATTTGAAAAAAAATTGTACCAGTCACCCCTAGAATGAAAGATATGTCTATGAATTTTCTAAAACAGGAACAATCTTTATTTTGCCAGGCCCCAATATATGTAGCGCTTTCATTTAAGTCCGATCTTATCAAATCGTTGTTTATGGCTTGATAGTAGCTTCACTTATGCCATCTTGGATCCTTCCCCCAAATGTTAGTTTTCTTTAATAGTGCCCAGAAAGTCCTTGTAAAACTATGTAGGTCTAGCTTTTATTATACTCACTTTTATGCCACGCCTCAAAATTGAGCCCCTTTTTTCTTTTTCACATACATATTACATTAAACCAGGTAGAACCCAAACAAACAAAAAAATCCACCAGCGACTTAACTTACACATTTATTACCACGCCCCAAAATGCAGTCATTTCTGTTTTATACCCACATATATAGAATCGCCAATTGAAGTCCAATCTTATCGTATCGTATATAATTGTTAATGGCTAGAATATGGATTAATTTTTGTATTTAGTGCTTCATTGACATATCTTTCAGTCGACCCGGTCTAATGTACGTATTTGTCAATAACTACCCATTTTAGCCATAATGATGCTTTAACTTACTAACTGACATCATTTAGAAATATAAATACATTTTATACCTACGAACAAATGTTAATTTTTTTTTTTTTGCCAAAACCTCTCTCTAATAGACTTTTTATACTGTCCAACATCTCGTTCACATTAATTACATCTAACATCTACCTTCATCAAAAATGCTACCATTTCTGAAAAAAATTAAAAAAAAAGGTTTTTATCTCGAAACTTTGTAGTTATTATAAAGTATGAATACTAAAAGTTTGAACGACATACAAACATATTGTTACCTAAAAGTCCGTATCTAAAATTTTTTTTTAAAATGTACCAGCTGTTTTATCATATCTGTGTCATTTTGACAAAACATCTTAAGTCGACATAAGATAGCAAAAAAAAATTTAAAAAAAACCCGGTGAAAAAATCATTTTTATCAAATAATAAAATAAACCGAAATCAAAGAAAAATTTCGTTTATAATACAAAATTTTAAAATCGTAAACAAAAATGTTTTTTGACGGAAAATTCGTAAAATTAACAGCATTTTTTTCAACTTTTTAAATTTGACTTAAGATGTTTTGTCAAAAGGCCACAGATATAATCTTCTGTTAATAGGGCCATTTGGTTTTCGTTCATAAAATCGCTAATGTTGGGCGAAATATTCCGAAATATTTTTTTAGATTCAATGAAAAAGTGGATTTTTAGTTAGGGCCTTTGCGTTTTAGGTAACAATACTTAGGTACTTGATATGTTTCTTCCCCAGCGGAAAAAGATTGAGTAAAGATACCTTACAGAAGGCCTTACTTAGCAGACTTATTAATTTTTTACACAGGTTGTCACTGGGAGCAAGCCCTTCCACACTGCCTTCTTCTTACAGGCATTATAAAAGGTTTTCAGATGAAGGATTTTAAAAAGGGAAAACAGGAAATCTGTCAAAATGTATGTATGTACATAATTTAATTTCTGAAGGCAGAATATCAAGCGGAACACATCTTTACGAATGGAGTATAGAGGCGTTCAAAAACCCCTGCCACTTGCGGTCCTTTCCACATTTACCGCTGAGTTAAGTTCTGGCAACTTTTGTAAAATTTGTATTTTCGTAGGTAGGTACTTGTGTTTAAGTTATTTTGAATCTCTTCGATAATTGCATCTTACACAGTAACTCTTCCGCCAGCCTCCGTAGTAAAACGCACTTGAAACTCATGCAATACAGTGAAGCAAAATGATGAAAATTACACACACACACATACACACAAAATTAAAAAAAAAAATCATACACTCATACCTATACAGGCTTGCCATTATAGCACTTTTAGTGCTAGATTTAGCACATTTTTTTCTTAACTAGCACTAAGAATTTCGGAAAATTATAATTATTAAGCATTTTTAGCACCTTTTTTTAGATTCCAAAACCACTTAAAAACTTACATAATCAATTAAAGTAAAGTATCAATTCTTTAAGTGTATTAAGAAAAATCCATGCATATTGGGCATATAACTTTTTACAATTTATGCAAATAAAAAAATTGGCGTAGCGTATGTTATTTGTGAAAAAATGTTTAAAAACGTGATATGAGTGTGACATGCAATACTTTTATGAATTGGCCAAACCTTTTAAAATCCCTTAAAAAATATTATATTTCCCTATAATAAAATAAGAGCAATGCCAGCACTCAGTAATGCTCGTTGAAATTCTGGCACTTTTGTCTTTTATACTTATTTTGTGATGCTTAAAGCGAAGCCTGGCTTTCTGATCATACTATTAACAAAAATAATTTCGCCACACTACAAAAATCATTGTCCGGCTTTATAGAAGCAATTGAACGTTTTCTCAGAAATTGCGGCAAAACACCATAAGTTATTCAGACAGTTCAGCGAGGCAACCTCATATTGAACCAAAGACCTATTGGATCGACATTGCTGAGAACTAGAATGAAAACAGAACTAATATGTTCAATAATACCCATAAGACAACGTTTGTTGCCAAATTTTTAATGTATCGGACGAAATTGTAAAAAATCGGTTTATCTGAAAAGTACCAAAATTAGTTGGTATATGAGGAAGATGAAAATGACATAATTGAAATTTTAAACAGTTGTAACAACTTTATTTATTGGCGATTTCCTTTCTGAGAAAATATGTTACAGTATATACATGTAACACTTTTTAATGTTACCTAAAATCACTCGAAGTGTTACACGTTGTGCGACTTCAATACAACTAAATTAGCTGATTTTTTTTTAAAAATATTACACTTTTATCATTAATGCACTTCATGAGCGAGTTTTAAGGCAATTTGAACGGTTCCTGCACGCTTTTACGGTTAGAAAAATGAAAATGATTATAATATACAGATGGGGAAATCTCAAGGTAGTCATAAAGTTGTACAGTCATATGTCTTAAAATAATTACAAGCAATATATATGACTGCTGTGGGCCACCGCTTATAATTTTGATTTCTACTCTACAGTTAAAATTAATCAAAGAACACTGCATTAACATTTTTAAGTTGTTTGAAACACAACAACATTTATTTCAAACAGTTGTAAAATATTATTTAGGACATTATGACGATATGACTTGATTGTACACCTTGTGAATCCCCCATAAGACTCATTTTAATATGCAAATATTTTTATATTTTGTTTTAAAACAATCTTTTTACAAAAGTATGAGCGGTATGAATTATGACAAAGAAAATAAAACATTGGTTCTACAAACAAAATAGGTACCAAAGTTATATAACAGGGAAGTATGAACACCTTAAATAAAAGAAAGGGTAAAATATGCAACATGTTTTGCGTGTTTTTCATCAACTTATTTACAAAAGAACTTTTTGTACAAACGAACACAAAAACGTAGAACATGCAATGTTACAAAACAAGCACTTTTGTTTTTCACTGAAGAACAATTTAACACTTTTTTTTTGTCGACTTAGCACTTTTAATTTGAATTCTTCTGGCAAGCCTGTACCTACATATATGCACATATATGCAACCTACGCGTTAATAAATAAATAAATAAATGTTGGGGTTTTGTTCTAAAAGAGAAAAAAATGTGTTTAATGCTGAAAGGGTAAACAAATCTTAAATGTCTTGTATGTGTGAGTCAGTGTGCATATTTTTTCATTTGTATTTTGTTGCTTGGGGAGCTTGTAAGTATTTTTCCATTCAAAATTTAGCTTTGCTTAAGTATTAGTGAACTTTTTTTTTGCATTAATGTCTATGACGCCATAGTATCAATAAAATAAAATTCCTAAATAAAAAATATATTTAGGTAGGTATGTAAGCTGTACAAGATTTTGCTATTTTTTTTTTACTAATACACAAGCACTTACTTATTTCCACCATATGTAGGTATTTTTACAACCAAAATAGCAAAAAGAACAACAAAGAAAAAATAAAAAACTAAAAATATACCTACAAATTATTGTTATGTAAATAAATGTGTCTGTTTGTTGTTCTTAATCATCACTGTATTCATCATCACTTTGAAAAACAACTACTACTTTTGTAATCACACCATATAACAACATCATTATTATCTATATAAACATCATTATTATTATTATTCATACCCACACTTACTCACACATCAAACTAAGTAAATTTTTCATTTTTAGAACATTTCTCTCTCGCGTTCAGGCACACACACACATACACCAAATCTCACAGCCATTAAATTTTGCTTTCGTTTTTTTCCGTAGTTTTATTTATTCTTTATTCTTCACAATATTATTTTTTTTTGTGTGTAAAAGCCAATATGTGTGCTTTTTTTGCGTTAATAAAATGTTTAAAAGAGTATGCGAGTCAGTGTTGCCGGAAGCTAAATTTAATTTAATACAGAAAAATCATTACAAATATCCAACATTTTATAAATTACACAAAGCAAATTTCGGGTTTGATGAAAAGTAACGCTTTTAATTTACGAATATCTACAGGGTGGCGCTAAAAGACCTATTGATGGCTTGTTTTTACAAGGTTGTATGTGACAAAGCTAAATTATAGAGAATAGCAAGTTTATAAACTTCTATTTTAATTATACAATTTTCACTTTATTTGAAAATAAACATAAAAAAAGTTAGTTAAACAAGGTGGCCAAGAACTTGTTGACTTCTCTGGATATACGCTAAAAGTTGTAAATTGTCGCATATAACCTTGTTATATTGAGCCAGTGATATGTAGTTTAGATTGTTAATAACTTTCGAATTAAATTGAAAACATTTTAATATAAAAATTAGTCGTAGCATAACAGCAAATGCAACCACTATAACACAAAAGAACACTTTGTTAATTGCATACTAATTTCAAAACCCAAAGAAAACTAAAATTATTCAAAAGGTTCAAACAAAACATAAAAAAATCAAGTAATTCGTTCGTGCAATTAACCGTGAAATTTTGGTTTGATAAGTAAGTAAGATAACAGTTAAGCGGGATTTAATTAAAAGAAAAATATGTACGCAAATTAAATAGATCAAGGAAAAGGTTTCGTAAACCACACAAAATGCTTGGCAAACACACACATTGTTTCCGTTTGGTGTTTGCCAATAAACACCACAAATAATCTCCGTACAAACATTAGTTTTCATTTTTGTTTTGTTTTCAATGAATTCAGATAGTGCTGAGACAATTTTGTTGCTTTTTGCTTAAACCGAAAAGAAATATAAAATAAAGGCAAATCATTCAAAGTAAAAAGTGATAAAAACAACGAGCTGTTTTGTGGCAAGCAATACTGATAAAAAAAATTAATTCACAATTTAAAATTATTTTAATGGTTCCTTTTCAACGTCTTCCCTCTGCAAAGTTTTCGCTGAAATGAATACATTCAGCATTGGACGTCACAGAAAGTTTGGCAAATATCCAACATGTTTGCCAAATATTAAAAATTCTTAATACTTCTACAAACATTACTTC
Source organism: Pollenia labialis (assembly GCA_949318255.1). NCBI lineage: Eukaryota > Metazoa > Arthropoda > Insecta > Diptera > Polleniidae > Pollenia > Pollenia labialis. The sequence goes on from OX439141.1 coordinate 114,972,215, forward strand.
AAACGTTTGTCCAAACAGCAAACACCCCAATTAACAACACAACATATTTGTACAAACGTAAAATTTTGAGATGTTTGTGTGGTTTATTTTGCCCTTTAAGCGTGTGCACTACTGTTAATTTTACGTAGTGGTATGAATATGAAATAATGCAAAGGCGAAATTACACCAAAATTTTATGATCCAAAAATAGCCCAAGAAAAATGTTTCTGTCCAATCACACTGAACACGGTAACGCTGAAGTGAGTTTATTTTTGTTTTTGGCTTTTGTCTTGTTCGTGTCACTTTTTATGACTTGTATTTGTGACCGGCTCTAATACTTGTGCATAAGTTGCTTATCAGGCTTTTACAAAAAATAAAAAATAAAGTTTTTTTTCTTGTTTTTGTTATTGCTGTTTTGTGTTTAGCTGGCTGTGCTTATGCTAACAGTGCTAGTAGATGTTGTTTTTTGTTTCTGCCTTACTTGTTTTGTTATTGCTATTTGTTTTATCTCTATTTTCTTTTTTCCCACTCATATTATTGTGTGGTTTGTTGTTGTTTTTAATTCTTAACGAGTATATATTTTGATGAAAGCCTAAAAGTATTCTTTGAAAATATTACATTTGTAATGCTAAGGTTTCTAGTGTAAGTACATAACTTACATAGAGATATGTTAATATACATATGTACATATGTATGTATATTCATAAACACTCACATGGGTTTTTGTATACAAATTTCAAAGATATGAAATCTAACTGCATTAATTTATTTAAAATTTAATAATTCAATCAATTAATTAATTATTTATGGAATTAATTTATTCATTTATCAAAACCGTTTTTTTTTCATAAGCCTGTTCACAAATCAAATCAATCGCGACCAAGAGCTGTTACTGTCTTTTTCAATTTTACTTCTTTGAGATTTGTGAAATTCAATTTGATTAAAAAATTGCAACCATGTTTTTGAAGCCAGTTTTCTGCCTCTCCTAAACATTTTTAAATTTTGAGTTTTGCCTGTTCATGGCTTAGTGCCTTAACGGCCTAATAAATAACTCTCTAGCAATTTGTAGATGTTCGGTTGCAACAGATATTAGATTTTAAAAACCAGTCTTTTATGTCGTATTTATCTTCTCAAAAGTTGCGTTATCCTGTTCCATAGTTTCATGATGTTCGCGGAAACCATATTCGTAGACAGAGATAACATTGCTGCCATTTAACCCTAGAAAGATAATCTGCGTAAATTTTACGCTTGCACTTTCGAAATACTGCTAGGTATTTCTTTTTATTTAGCTTGAATTTAATTGATCTTAATAAATCAATAAATACAACCATATAGCAGGTTAAAATAATGCGTACTTTTTACGTATGATTTTCTTTAACGTACATATGCCATGATATGATTATCTTGTTAGGGTTAAATAAGGTATAATTTCCAACTGACAGTCCTTATCGAACATGGGGAGCAAGGGAATATATAACGTCAAATGGCTAAAATGATTCTTAATAAGGTTTTTAATTTTTGTTTTAAAAGACATATGTACGTAAATAAGCCATTTTTTTATACACTACAAGAAAATACAATATAATAGTCTGGTAGTGTATAAAAAAAGTCATTTCTGAAAAATTAAAGGAATAGGACTATTACAAAAAAGCTTTGTAAAATACGTAACTGAAATTTAGCTCATAGAATAAATTCGAAAAATTAAAAATGTTGAATATAAATATTATTAAGTTCTAAGAATTTTTATTAATTTTAACTAATAAATGTAGTTATTTTGAATATCTTTTTGATTTAATTTGACGAATCGTAAGTCAAACTAACTAGTAAATTTAGTAAATATGAATAAGATATTACGGATTTCCTGACCGTATTGGATATCCAATTAAACCCTTTAGCGTCAGACACATTACTGCCCTATTGAAACTGACATATGACGTCCATCAACTGATATTGCAAGAGCTGCCATAGACTGAAATCCTCAAGGTCAATGCCAGCCTGGTCGACCACATTATTCCTGGATCCGGTCTACAGAAAAGAACATGAAGCTGCTCGTCTTACATGGAACGAGATTAATCGAGAGAATTCATTAACAGAGGGCGTTAATGAATTCTCTCGAACTCGTTCTCCGTGAACATTTTATTTAAATATTTTATTTTGCATTTTATTATTAATATCATTTTTGCATAAATAAAGGACATATTCATACATATGTATATCGTCAACTCATTATTGGTTTGACCTACCGACCATTTAAAAAACAAATGACTTAGGTATGGGGTCTAAATATTTTAAATACCCCCATTCGGTGATTCCAAAACCGGTTTCACCAAATTTTTTATGGTTTCTGAGATAATAAGCATTAATTTTGCTCCATATAAACTATTTTAAAGTTTATTAAGTAAAAAAATTTAACTGTTACTTTGCTTCATTGCCGACAGCGACAACAAGAAAACAAATTTCACTCATGCTTCGCTTCATTGATGTAAGTAACAAAGTTGTTAAAGCAAAAGAAAACAAAATGTCAACTTCTCAGCAGTAAGTATACGTATGCAGCACAAAAGCTACTTTTTAAAAATAAATTTAGAAAAGTGGCGTATGCGGCACAAAACAACAATTTTCACTTTCAATTAAATGTTACTAACTTCTATTTTCGTTAGTGAACTTTCAAAAGAATTTTAATTTTTCTTCAAAACTTATGCGAGAAGCAGTAGTAAAAATACAAAAAAATTCCATCGGGCATATTTTCAGAAAACTTTAGGTAAACCTTTATTGTTATTTTTCTCCACTACGACTTTTTGGCATATGCGCCAAACCAATAATGAGCTGAGGATATCATTAAAATCATTTGTATTTTCATTTAATTTCATTTTTTACTTTAACGACATTTTAACGTTAATTCAAAAATGAGGAATTAAATTAAGAAAATTTAGTTAAATAAACGGATTAAGTATTAAAATTCATTTCCTTTAAAGATCCTTATTCAAATATTTTTATGTGTTGTTCACAAAACATTGTGTTACTACTGGTATATTTCTATTTTAACAAAATTTTTGTATACATATATGAATAAAAGAATTTTTACTATTCTTTTAACAAAATTTTATTCATACATACATATATACAGATTTCATTTAAAAAATGATTTAAAGATTTTAAGAAAATTTGTGTTGCTTAATAAATTTTGATTATATTTAAAGAAGAATTCAGTTGACTTAACAATTTTTTTAGTTGAGGGTTAACTAAATTTTTTACTTAATATTACCGATGATATTTGGTTCAGTTCAGTAACAGTCTAGAGAGCTATAGACTAATCATATTTTCTCTTTATCTTTTTCTTTATTTTATAGGAATTTTCATTAGCCAAAATATTTTTTTATTATTGTAAATATGGTTTTCGAATTAGGTTTATAGATAGGAAATTTTTTCAGTTTATTTGAATTGTTATACTCAAGGCCCATTGAAAAGGTCTGTGCAAGAAGCCTAATGATCATTGTTTATGTTCTTTTTAGTTGTCAAAAGCTGTTTACATTTTGCCTACATGTGCATGTATACGTTTATGGTATGCCACACATACACGTTTTTCCCTTTTGCTTTGTATGCGCGGTAGTAAATTTTTGACAACTAAAAAGAATCGTATTTTGTTTTTGTACAAGTAAGCAGACCTGATAGATGGGCCTTGGTTATACTTTAGTTAAATTTTTATTTTTTGTTATAATGGTTTTTGAAAAATTTTTTATGACAAATACATAGGTTTTTGAATTTAATTTTTGACAAAAATTTTTTCATAATTTTGTTATCGTTTTTGTTATTATTAAAATTTTTCAATTTCCTGACGATGCTAACCAAAGGTTAGCGAAATATTGAAAAAAATAAATATAATTTTTTATAAAAAACGACCTCAAGCTTAAATAATTAAAAGTAGTTAAAAATAAAAGACTTTATCTCCCTTTTGAATGAGAGATAAAGCCATCATGGCCTTTTCTCCCATGGTATTAAAGCACCCCCCAAAACATGGATGGTGATATCGAATCGTATGCCGCAGATATGTAAGTATTCGTATGTTTATTTATAACTAACCATTTTTTTACCTTTCGAATCACTACTTGTCTCTGCATTCATTATTTGTTGGATTATTTGATTGGATGACTGCGCTTAAATGCTTTGCAAAAACTTCAGCCTTCTCTGCAGTACTACGTGCCCAGTTTTCATCAGTTTTTCTTAAGAACTTTGTACCTCTCCATTAGGCTTGCCAGACGATCTTGATTATTTTTTATTAAGAAAAGTTTTCAATTCTGGTCAAGAATCTAGAAAATCACGCTGAAATTACCATGATATGCGCCAAACCAAAATAAGATGATGATATAATTATTTCCTTTTATTTACAATCCGTTGCTTAGAACCAATTTTCGTCATTCGTGTTGAATTCATTGTAGACGTTCCAGTAAAAAGAGTTTTTTTTCCAGGAGATGGATATTAACACTCAGCTCAACCTGGTTAAAAAAGAAGGACCTGAAATACAAATTCCTTGGCATTGGTCAATGAATGGCACCAATATTTCGCCATGACGATTGAACTCTCTACTGCATTCAGAGCATAAAGTTATACGTTGCCAGGCGTGTCCATCTGAGACCCTCTTCTGTAATCCGCTGAGTTTTCCCCCGCTGCTTATTTAGTTAGCAATTATTCTCAATACTACATGGTAGACAGAAAAAATTCTACAAAATGACTCACCTATTAAAGAATTAATCAAAAATAAAAACAGTTTTTATTAAAAATTTATCCAAGTGAATTAAACTTTTAATCAAGTTAATTAAACATTTAATTGATACTCTTAATTTGTTTACTGGTGTAAATTTAATTAATTTATTTTTATTTTTGTCACAAATTTTTTAATTGAATTAAATTTTTTTTTCTGTGTCTTTAATGTCTTTAATGGTGAAATCTTCTGAGGGGTTTCGTTCGTCCAAAAACTTTTGAAATACCTGATCATCATATTTAATTTTTTGGCCCCATTTCCTAAATAAATCTATGAATCTAATTACACTGGTGTCAAAGCTGGCAGTAAGCATGTTGTTGTCATAAGCCTTTTTTCTGAAAAGGTAAGTTGATATACAAAATTTCAATAACTTATAGAGTTTTTATAAATAACATAAATTGTTATAGATACATTTCAAGCTATTTTAATGCATTAAATGTTTCAATTGTTCAAACTAAAAATGTTTTTTTAATTTTGCCATAACAAATTTCAACCAAAATACCTCAATTACATTTTGTATAAAACTTAACAAGATATATCACCATCAGGATTAAGATAATAAATCCATGTTATTTGTGAAAAAAGTGTCATTCAAATACATAAATTCAACTTGATCTATTACAACTTATTACCAAAATAAACAAGATTTTTGGGAAACGTATTCGAAAAATGTAGAAAACCTGTGTTTTTTTTTATTTTTCTGTCAATTAAAAACTACAAAAACTCCATTGTACAACTTTTACTTTCAATTAAGTATTAAAAAAGAATATTAAACCCAAAAAAAAAAACAATGTCAAGATTTTTTAATACTTTAACAAAATATTAACAAAAAAATGTTGCAACATGTTACGTTACATGTGTAACAAAATAAACCAGAGTTATAAAAAATGTAAGATTTAATTTTTTTAATTTTAATTTTGTGCAGACATTATGAAATTTGTTTTTTGTCAACAGGTTTCTTATTTTTGAAACGAAACTGCAAACAACATTTTCCATTTTAGAGCAAATTTTTGTTTTTATTTAAGTTTTTTTTGTGTGTTTTTAAAAAAGTTTTCACATTCCCAACTGAGTATGTAAATTTCCTTTTAGCCGCGCCTTGAATAACATCAACATAAACAAATTTTTTTTTTGGGTTGTTTTGTTACTAGAACCTTTAGGATTGCAAAATTATAACAAGTCATAGTTTGGTAGCTCAAAACAACTCCTTGTGTTAGATGCCAAAAGAAACAAAATTGTGATCGCTTTAAAATGTTTGCAGTAACAAAAATACAACAATAGGCAGACAGGATTTTAAAGTATGAACCGAAACGATTGTGATGCTCCCTGCCAAAACAAGTACTCCGTGTATAACTTAAAAATGCGGAATGCACAATATATCGCATATTTTTTACTCATGTTTGGTGGGGGCGGGGGGTGCTTTAAAACCATGGGAGATAAGGCCATGATGGCTTTATTGCTCAATTGAATGGAAGATAAAGCCATAATGGCCTTATTGCCCAATAATTGAGAGGTAAGGTCATATTTAAAATTTTGCGAAATGAGAGATATAGCCATATTTTTTTTCGCAAATAAGAGATATAGCCATATTTTTGCGAAGCCAGATTCCAATACTTTAGTGTTTATTTTTTCCGGGAAAAGACATTTTTTATTCTTGTGACGCACGCAGGAAAACTTTATTCAGCAAAGCCACCTGCCGCGTCCTACTTGAGAATAAAACCTGTAAGCACGGCCGCAGGCCGCCACGCAGAAAAACTTTAGTATGCGAAGCCAAATTTCAATATTTAAATTTACTGTTTCCGAAAAAAGAAATTTTTTATTCTTGTGACGCACGCAGGAAAACTTTATTCAGCGAAGCCACCTGCCGCGTCCTACTGGAGGAGAAAACGTGTAAGCACGGCCGCACAGTGGTTCAGCTTCATACGATTGGCGGCATTAAATATAAGGAAACATCATCTATAAAAAATATGTTTGCCTTTAACCCTTATGCATTTTTTGGGACAATATCACCCAATTTTACTTTTCAACTCACTTTATTTTCATGTTGATAATACAGTATCGAGGTAAAATGTTATTTTTTCCTAAACTGGAATGAATATAAATATTTAGTAGCAAAGTAAAGTAAAAAAGTATTTTTGTTTTCCGTTCAAATAAAAAATAAAGTTTATGTAAACTTGTTGGGTCGATGCGACCCAACTGAATTTTAGAATACAATAAAAATTTGTCGGTTATTTCTTATTTTTCTAAGGGGTGGTTAAATTTTTAGGGCCGATGTTGATTTTGAATAAAACACAAATTATTTAGCAAATTATTGTCATTTCTTTTTATTATGATAATATTGGTATGGTTCAATTATTAATGGAACAAAATATCGGCCAAATGGCCGTCGCGACCTCGGCGGCACATCTCCATCCGATGGTCCAAATTTTCGATGGCGCTGAGGCATAATTAAGGGTGTATGCCGTTAATGTGCCGAGTTATCTAATCCTTTAGCTCTTGAATTGTTGCTTGCTTATCGACGTACAACTTTTCTTTCAAATAACCCCAAAGAAAGAAGTCCAATGGTGTCAAATCACATAATCTTGGCGGCAAATTGTCATCGCCACCACGGGAGATAACACGGCCATTGAATTTGTCGCGCAACAGAGGCATTGTTTTGTTAGCTGTGTGGGAAGCGGCACCGTCCTGGTAAAATCCCATATCGCCCGCATCCATATTTTACAATTCGGGCCATGCAAAGTTCGTTATCATCTCACGATGGCGAACACCATTCTCAGTAACTGCCTGACCGGCCTCCTTTTGGAAAAAATACGGCCCGATGATGCCTCCATTCCATAAACCGCACCAAAAAGTCACTCTTTGTGGTTGCATTGGTTTTTCGACAATCACTCTTGGATTATCATTCGCCCAAATGCGGCAACTCTGCTTATTGACGAATCCACAGAGGTGAAAATGTGCCTCATCTCAGAATCACGAAGTGCACGATATGCATTTTGTTTTGAACGCCCATTTTCATAATAAGCCTGAATAACTTAAACGCGTTGCTCCATTATGTATCTTTCCATGGTTCAAATTGAGTAAGTCTGAAATTGAGAAATGTTAAATGAAATGCAGAAAGAAATTTGAGGTTTAGGTGTGGTTCACATTCAACATCGGCCCTTAAAATTTAACTTATATTAAAATTATATTAATATCGGAACCTCAAATAAACTGACACTGATGTTTCACTATATAGAAATATCAGTAAAATCCGTCTTGTAACAGAAATAAAGTTTGAGCTTTATTGTATTAACTTTAAAAGTAAGAGAGGAATAGGGAAGGGTTAAGTGATATTAGGAATGAGGCGGCACAACAATTTGTCATGACATAATAGCTATCGAAAAGGTCATTGTCGCCAATTTGTATGTAAATATGAACATTTATAAGAAAGTTATGACGTTAAAAGCTATTTTCCGAAGAAGAATTTGTATGGGATCTAGGGAAATATGGATCGATTCCAATTTAATTTGGTAGGATGGTTCAGATTGAAAACAAATAAGTTTAAATAAAATTGAGTCTAAATCCCAACATAATGTGGGTTATGCACACAAAGACTATATTCCGGAATGAGTCTTGTATCTATTTTCAAAAGGCTTGGTCCTTTTAGTCCAATAAGTTTTATCTCTGAAATCGCGAACTGCACTTTGCGAACATTGTTTACATGGAGCCTGTAAGCCGGACGGACATCGTTATATCGACTCAGAAATTCTAAGATTGCAATATTTTTATTTGTCACAAACATTAGCAAAATCGTAATTCCCTCTCCACTATTGTGGTGTGGATATTAAAACAACAACAACAAGAGATTTATGGGTAAAATTAGAGGCAGTCCCTATCATTTCTGGGGTCTTGGGAACACCCATTTTAACATACACTCGGACAGACGGACATCGTTAAATCGAATGCGCTACCCACGAGCAATAGACACATATCGAAAAACTGTAACAGTAAAGTTATGCGACTCTTCACCACCAAACCAATGCAGTGAAGAGCCGTAAAACACCCGAAGACTAACAATCAAAAACTGCCTGGTTGGCCCTCAACTCTAACAGAGGCAAATTAAACAGACATATGTTTGTATGTATACATGAACAAAATAAGGTTTTTTTACGATCTCTAATTGAAAGGCTTTGCAAATTCTAGAACGCATTTAATATCCCATGCAACAGGATATAGAGTACACGACAACAACAACAAAATAAACAACCTAGACAAGAACTGATGTGAACAATGACAATGCCCAACAATTTGAATGCATTCACCCAAAACAACACTCAACAACATGAGACATAAATTTGACCTCATACAATCATTAGAGTATAGAGCATGAGATGTTTGAAAGTATTTGTATGAGTGCGATTGTAATATTTTTATTTGTATAGCTGAACGGCTCTGCATCTGTAAGTGCAACAGTTTAGTGCAGTCGACAAACAAAAAATTCAATTCAATACGAATGTAATTCATTCGATTATTGGCCCCATTTTACAGGCAGACAACAACCATGACACACAGCATTGGGCGTATTTTGTTTTTGTTATTTTTAGTTTGAGCTGTTGTTGGCAAAATAAATTGTAGTTGGTTTTGGTGCAGTTCACTAATGTCGCTGTTGTCATTTTGTTATGAATAAGTACCACCAAATTGTATATTGATGTTGAAAGTTTATTGTTTTGATTTAAGAATTTGGGATTTAGTTTTATGCATGTTTCTCGCTTAGACGATGTAAATGATCTTGTCATGTCAGAGTTAGACAATGTTTTGGGGTGTTGAAAGAGTAGTTAAGAGATTAAAATGTAACATAAGTATGTAAAGCAAAATCAAGTTGTGTGTCAAATTTAATAATATTAACAAGTTCGGATATGTAAGAGCAGAATCCAACCGTAAGGGTATAAATAATTAAACTGAAAAAGCATTTGGTAAAGGGGGTTTACATTAAACTAAAACCTACGGTACCGCACAAAAAATGTACCTTATTTTACCAACAACAATCTATGTAACAACTTCCTAAACTTTAAATTTTCATATAAAAGCTACTTGCTGCATTACATTATTGGGAGATTCACAAGGTTGTCATAAAGTTGTAGTGTCATATGTCTTAAAGTTATTACAAGAAATATATGTGACTGGTGTGGGCAACCGCTTATAATTTAGATTTCTACTGTACAGTTATGACGAATCAATGAACACAACATTAAATTTTTTTTTTGGGAATTGAGCACGAATAACGAAAACTTTTGAAATTAGAAATTTTGTATTCCCAAAAATTGAAATTACTTTTTGATAGTTTTTAATTTGTTTGAAACAAAACAATATGTTTTTAAACAATTGTAAAATATTATTTAGGACATTATGACGATATGACTGGATAGCACACCTTGTGAATCCCCCATATATGTACTAATTTATGAGGTACTTTCTTGTAGTTAAGACATTAATTTGCATAGTTGGCTTGAGCGATAAACTAAACAAATTATCGAAAACAAGTAAGTGTGAGTTATTCGGCTATGCCTAATCTTATATACCCTTCACCATGGTGCGATAAGAACAAAAAGTTATAAAAATACCATTCTTTAGATATAAATGAATCTTAGTTTGGCCGCGCCCACTTCACCAATCCCGCCCAAATTTTGTAGGGTGTAGTGAATTGATAACGAAGATGCTTGTACTTAATTTGGAAACTTTGGCTATTGCATCTCTGCAAATATACAAAAATCTATAATGCCTTTGTACGGTAGGTGCCACGACCACTTCTTCAATTCCGCCCATATTTTTAGAGAGGTTGTGTATTAACAACCCAGCTCTGTGTACCAAATTTGGAAAATGTTTCTCTTACCGTTCCTTTGACAAAAAACTTATTTTGTGCCACGACCACTTCTCCAATCCACACACATTTTGTAGGATGTTGTGTATTTATAATCAAGATGTTTGTACCTAATTTGGAAACTTTTGCTGTTGGACTACTCTAGATATAAAGAGAGATATTTAAAGAAAGACCGAATTTAAAATCTCAACTGGAGTAGTAAGTTTTTTCCCCCTATTAAGATTTGCAAATTTGTTTGTTGCAATTAGTTTTTGGCTCTGAATTGAATAATACGGACGTGGAGTAATGGATATGATTCAAAACTTATAAGAAGGTATGCAATTCCATACAAATCCATGTTTTTTGTCGATAGTCCAAGCACGATGTCGTCAAATTAACTTTTTGGAATCATTAAATTTGCGTTAAAACGTCATCGATTTGTTTTTGCATACTGTTGCATATTTTGGTGAAAATGCATATTTAGGTTTTTAATGCATATTTTGAAATTTTTGAGTGATTTTTTTAATTTCTATATTATAAAAAAAGTTCATAAAGAAATTTTTAAATACACAATAAAACATTCCAAAAAAATTTTAAAATAAATTATTAGTATTGAGGTTATTTTGTTGAACTGTTCTATGGGTTTTAATTCAAATTTTTGATATTTTAATTAGGCTTAAGTTCATCAAATTTAATTTTCATTAAATTATTTTTTTATGAAGAAAGAAATTTTACAACATGAAATTAATTAAAATTTATTGATAATATTTCATTCTTAACTGATCTGAGGCTCGAACCCAGGCATTTTACGGACAGGTTACCCTTACATGTTTCGATTGCAACCACTCAATCTCTTCAGAGGGGTTTGCGGTTTAACACTTGCAGCCATCGACAACTGCTGGCAGTCAATAGTCAAGCATCAATCTTTAAACCAAATTGTATTTAACCTTTGGTAGATCGAAATTTGCTTTGATTTTAATTGATTTTACATGTTCTTCCTTACTTAAAAAAATAAATAAATAAATAAAATATTTTGTAGCTGTGCTTTAAATACAAGATCTTGTTGATACCAATGATTATGCAATTAGAAAATAAAAGAAATATTAAATTTAAATATCATCAGAAGTCAATTAGCTAGCGTTCGTATTTTCCAATTACGGATAGGAGGGATTAGCTCATTTAATACTCAAGTCAAATTAATTGATATTGCAGAAAGTAAAATTATCAATGTGGAAGGAAGAATAGCCCGGCAATTTAAATTAAGGATATCAAAACATAAAATAAATTTCAAATATTTTTGATCTGATCTTAAATCAAAGTGGGATCTGAAAATAAATTTTTTAAAAATGCATTGGCATTCTTCAAGTACAAGACAAAGATTTTTAATTAAAAAAAAAAACAAGTTTAAATAGTTATTAAATTATTTTTTTAAAGATATTTGATAATTGACTGAAAATTTAAATTTAGTAAAATTTAAAAAAAAATTTGTAGTGCATATTTTTTTATTTTTTTAGTGCATATTTTAAGGGCATATTTTTAATTTTTTTGTGCATGCAAATCTCATCCCTACTTATAAGTATAGACTTTGTTTGCGACAGCCTAAGTAGTTAATGCTAGTTTACACGTTAATACAATGTAATACGACTTTGTAGAATAAAAATAATATGAAATGGTTTAAAAGCAAAAAAAGTGGTCGGGACTGTAAGAAAAGATAAACTCACTGTTTATTGTTGTTGTTTTTGTTTAAGCTTTGATATTGTTACAGGTAAAACTGTGGTTTATAATTCTTATTCGCTAAACAGTTTTATTTGTATGATATACAAATAAATTTCAGTTTCTCAATAGTATGAAATGGGAATTTAGCACATTTGAAAGAATATTTCATGTTTCATGTTTACACGGAAAAAGAAAAGTATAAGTAAAATCAAAAATAATAACAAAAAAGCAGAAGGTTACAGTTTTACAATTTTCACAAAAACAACATGAAAGTTTCTTGAGGTGATTTTAGTTGTTTTTGTAATTGTATAAAAATGTTACCACCTTCAATATACTCTGTGATGAAAATACATAAGTTTATAAAATGGTTTATGGCAAATGTTTACCGACCGCTTGTCAGGTTTTGTATTCTCTCTTACTCATAACATTTTGCTGGTGCATGATATGATTTTTCTCATTCTAAATAATTTTTTGCAATGTTGCCTTTAACGCTTATGCAAACAAAATGGCATTATTTACAAAATAAACTTCATTTACATTAAAATATTTTCGATTCACAAAATGTCCAACACTTTAAGAATCCCCTTTTTCAATAAAAAATGTTTAATGAACTCATGTTTATAGTTTGATTCTATTTACAACATTTTGAACCCTAAAATTTTATTATTTATTCACGTTGGCATTTTTAACGTTATTCTCTTTTTTTTTTTGATGAAAAATCAATATTAGTATTACAACACAGGTTGTCCTAGATATTATTTTTTTTCGTCAAAATATGAAGTTGACTTTTTTTTATAGTTGGTATTTTGGGTGTAATTTTGTATTCGCAAATTGGTGCAGTTTTGACGTCGCGACGACCGCGGTGCCATTTTTGGCTTTAAATTTTATTCTTTTTTTTTGGATTTCTTTGGAATCGCATATTTTTAGTACCATTACAATGCCAAATTCAAAAAGTATGACTAAGCGTTTAAATATTTAGTATTGTTGGGATATTTTTTGTATTAAAAATACTTTGTAAATGATCTTAATGTATGTTTTTTTTTGGTATTTTTTTTTAAATTTAGAAAGGTTTTGTCTTTTTTTTTAAATTGTAAAAATGATAAAATTTTAAAAATTAAGCTAAATACATTTTATGTATGAGCTTTTGAATTAGTTATTTTGACGAATTAATACGATTGTTAATTTTAGTCATACACCAGTAAATACTCTTGAGAAAATCGTTTTTGAGTTTAAAATAATTTGAAATAATTTGGTAAAGTGCAATTATTTTAATAAAATTTATTAGATGAATAAAATATATAAAAAGTAGGTTTTTATATTAAGTTTAAGTGAGACTTGTTAGTTCTTCTTTATTTATTGGTTTAATAAAGATTTTAGGAGAGTTTTATTAAAGTTTTGAATGACCATAAAGCGCAGTTTTGGATATTTATCAATTTTATAAAACATGTTTTGAATTAACGATGTTCGTCTGTCCGTGTGTATACAGTTTTTAGCCTACCCCAAATTTTTTTCAAAACCAGTGAGTGGACGCAATGCGATCCGCCGGCACTTCCCATGTGTGAGTATAACTGCTCATAACACACACAGTTGGCAGAACCAGTATACTCCTTGCTAGGAAACAAGACCTAAATCTAGCATCCACTGCATATTCAGAAATAAGTTCGTTTGACTTATATGATTAGAAACGAAGAACTAAAATGCTCAAAATTAACTCACAGCGCTCATTTACTGCAATAGTGACATAACTCAAAACAATCCATTTCGAGATAAACGCGTTTAAAATTTTAAATTTGCTCTAACCACTTAGAAAAAATTAAAGACACATTCACTTGAAACGGAGAAAGTATAAAAGATATAAAAATGAATTTTATATACAATATAAATAGAAACATAGCGAACCGTTCGGCATTTTTCGAGTTATGTCACTTTTGAAGTAAATTAGCAATTAATTCTCCATATATATATAGGACTCATTTGGTTAACACAAAGGTTCCAATAGGTCCATTATTATAATAAACTCCAAAACAAATGTCCTAATTCCACTTTGTATTGAAATTTTTTTTCAAAGAAAATTAACAAAGTCTGTTAAAGAACAATAAAAGTATTTTAAAACCGAATTTTTGACCAATTGTGATCAACAAAATGTTTTTGCCTAAACTTTTTATAATCCGATTAAGAAAGAGCTGCGATTTAAAAAATTTGCGATCTTTATATTGATTAAAATCAAATCTAGAAAAAAATCTGAAAAAAAGTTATTCTCTAAATTTTTTAAAAGAATGGATCAAGAATCAGTGATGAATAAACTGAGCTGCGTTCTATTTGCTGAAATTAAGAGTTCTCAGTTGCAGCTGATCTAGCTCAAATTACTCAATGCATAAATTATCTCTATATAATTTTTTATTTGCCTCTCTTAACAATTTTAAGGTTTGATTGCGCAAGTCCTGTGCAGGTCTTACCAGAATGAGCTTCAACTAACTTAAGTTAACTGTTAAACATAAACGAAAAGCCTCTCAAATGCATTCAGGAAGACAAAAACAAAATAAAATAATATTTGATTCCCTACAGAATGTGCATTCATTTTAGCACTTTGCCTAAGCAAATTACAGTTTCATAAGCTTTAACAAAAATGTTCGTTTAGTTCAATATAGTTTGACACACATGATTAACACTTATTCGCACAGTTTCTTAAGCCACGTCATCAACATTGTTGCCAATTTAGCATTTTTCATGCTAGATCTAGCTATTTTTAAGTAATTTGGCATGAAAAAAACTGATTTAGCATATTTTCCAGCATTATTTAAAAATTCCTAACATTTTTTAGTTCTTGTGATATTTTTAATATTTCCCATTTTTATAATGTTTAATACAAATATAAATGAAAACAAAGAAATATTCTAACATTGGATTAGATCTAAAAAAGGCAACAATGTAAATAATAAAAACCTATTCACAAAAGTTTCTCAAAGATTGGAGCAAGCACCTTAATAAAATGAATGGGTGAAAGAAACAGAAAAAACCATTTTGCAATTACTGCAAATGCAATATTATTTTATGGTGTTTTCTTTTCTACAAAAAATGTCACATTTTATTTAAAAAAATGCAATTTGTTGTTCGTTTCTTAAAAACGCTTTGCTCTCTAAAAGGGCAGCGTGTTTTATTCTAAAAAAAATCACCCTTAAATGTCTTAAGGCATTGTACTTTACGCCCCGTATAAAAAGTGAGTATTGATAATGCCCTGTAAAGGGATGGCTTCCGTTTATATATGGGGTTACATTCTTTTAAAAAATATTCTTAATTTCAAGAAAACGATCTTAAAATTAAAATTACGTTGCTGAGTTTTAGAATTCATTGTACAAATTTAGAATTTATGCTTAAATTTAAGAATGCCAATCTTAACTGACCAAATTTCAAGATTGAAATCTTAAGATTTCTGCAATCTTAATTTAAATATTTTCTTAAATTTAGATCGCCATTTTTCTCTTAGTGTACACATGCTAAAAAAATTCGATTTTCCCCACACGTTGGAAAAATTTCCCCCACAAAAATCCCTACGCACTATTATCACTAAAATAGAAGAAAAAACACTAGTTATAAAAAATAAATTTTATTATAGGATGCTCCTAGATGGGTCAAATGTATGACCAACCCCTCTTTATTATTTATTGCCGAATTTCGGTTTTTTTAGTTATTTCAATAAACTAAACCGTTTTTGATTTACGCAAATATATGCTGTGCAGCCTCTTACATTTTCGAAATAACGGTAATTCTTGAAAACAAGAGCCAATCTAAAAAAACGGTAAGTCCCACTGGATTCAGCGTGCCCCAATTAGGGCAAAATGCAAGGTGCGCGGCTGGTCTGTTTTTTGCAACTAGCACAGTGTACTTATTGCTCAAAATTACAATATTAAAATTCTATTTTAAGATTATTTTTTCAAAGGTTGCGAAAGAAAAAAAATCATATCTTAAAAAGGAAAAAAAACACCTCCTTCAAAGTTTCAGGATTTTTTAAGAACAGTTTGGGGTATTATATAAAAAAAAATCAGTCAAATAAAAAAATAGGTTTTTGACTTAGTCCGTTTTTAAAATTTAATATTTTGCAGATATTACATTTTTCAAAAAAATTATTTCTTTTCAGTATATGGTTTGTAGCCGCAAGTATTCTCTTTAAAATGGCATTTAAATCATCTTCGTTTGTCAAGTAGTTTTCGAGATATTGAAGAAATAAGCACAACACATTCGGCTAAATCAGCGAAATTATGACATTTTGAATATGACATAACTTTTGAAAAAAAATTTTAAATTTTTTTTCGTTCATATACATATGTTCCTTATAAGATAAATGGAACCTTCTCACCAAATTTCATTACAATCAGAAGAGGTCGTGTCCCACTCTTGGTCGTTTTGACATGGAATTACCCACATATATAAATTGTATTTACATTAAAAAAAATTGTAAAGTGTCACAAAATAAAAAATCGATGTAAAAAATTTTAATTTATTTTTTATTGTTGTATAATATGCTTACTTCTAAATTTATTATAATTAACATAACAATACCATGATTACTTTGTAACTTATTATGATTAACATGATAAGAATATAATAAAGGGAAAAATATAATGACGTAATTTTACGAATATATTTGGTCATAAGGGGATAAAATGTGCCCATAACTTCTTTTAAATTTGGATTTTTTTTATGTTAAGCGTATTTAATAAATATGTTAACATTCTTTTTAAAATATCGTAAACTTTCATTTTTGTCGACGTCTGAAATTTCATTTTCAAACAGATTAAAATAATTACATACTTACTAAGTTACTAAACTTCATAGTTTTTCTTAAACTCATTTAAAAATGTTTCGTTTCAATTGATTATCTTTTAACACCCACAACATCAAACGATTTCAAACGCGCCATATTTGTATGAAGTAAGATCAAACCAAACCAAAAAAAAAAAAATAAATAAAAAAATTTAAAGAAAAAAATGACTTATCGAACAACCAGATTTGGATTAACTGCATTGCAACAAATCGTGACAGATTTTTAACCAAAAAAAAAGAGTGTTAAATGATTAATTTCAAGCATATTTTTGGATATTTGCTTCTTGTGGTCTTTTTTTAAATTGCATAATATTGACCATAACGAAAAAAACCAAAAACAAAACATTAAACAATTCAAAATAAGGACCAGGCATATGCAAAATTTATTTTAAAAAAAAATAAATAACTTAACGACCCATTGACTGAACAAAAAATACTTAACGAATACAT
Source organism: Pollenia labialis (assembly GCA_949318255.1). Taxonomy (NCBI): domain Eukaryota; kingdom Metazoa; phylum Arthropoda; class Insecta; order Diptera; family Polleniidae; genus Pollenia; species Pollenia labialis. The sequence continues at coordinate 114,989,770 of OX439141.1, forward strand.
AGAAATTATTTTTAAAACGCAACACCAACAACAACAAAACTAAAAGGGCAAAATAATTGAGAAGGCCATTTGATGGCCGTTGCTGGTCATTTGGCTGTCTTATGAGTTTGTGTGTGTGTGTGTATTATTAATTGGGTTAAGTTATTTTAACCACTGACTAACTGCGTACTTATGCCATAACACGCTATATTTTAAAAAGCCTTTTTAAAACTAAATTTTAGCACAAAGTACAAAATGCAAATCGATTGTAGAGACCCAGCAAAATAACACCAACCATTTAGGGTTTGTTTTATGATTGTATTAACTTTGATACTACACACACACACACACAACATGTTACTTTACATAATATCTGCAGCAATATATCCAAAGTAAAGTTTGTGTAGTAGTATATATTCTACTTTGCATATGAACATTTTCCTCCAGACAATCATATCACGTGGTTAATAGTAGTGGTACCAAAATCGGTATTAGCTTAACTAAAACACCAATTAAGAGGGCACCGTATGCCTTGTACTATCTGTAAATACTTATTTGAAATGATTATAAGTTATACGCTAAAATCTAAACCATTTTCATGGAGATTAAATGCATTTTCGATCATAATTGCACAGAAAAAATTATCAATAGGGTTTTTATCAATTAAAAACATTTTTTAAAAAGTATTTAAATTAAATTAATGTGATAAATCCATCAATTATTTTTCTTTGTTGAAAGAAATTAAAAAATATAATTTTGATTTTATAAACATTTTAGTTGTTTTGAAATTTAATTTTGAATTAAAATAATAATTTAATTACAAAAAATTATTTTGTTTAAAATAAAATAATTTTAAACTTGTGAAATTGTTGCTGGAAATTGTCAAAATCACACATTGCTTGAAACGGCAGCGTTTTTTGATAATTTTTTTTAATTAAAATGAAAAAAAATATTCAAAATATTAAATTTTTAAAATTTTTAGTAATCAATAAAATCATTTTGGTAATAGGTGGAAAATCAACAAATGTGTTGCTTGATTCTATGAATTTGGTATGAATTTGGTTATTAGAGACAATTTTTAATTTTTTCTGTGTGGCGGAAAAGGCGGACAAGGCTATATGATGCTCTTATAGTTGGTTAGCGTGGTAACTCGCGCAAAAACTAGGCGTGCTGCAAGAATAGTCGACAGTGACTCCATTTTGACACCCCACAACTTGTCACGAGTAGGAGCTAGCGGTCCCCAAGAATGAATAAAAAACAATTTTAACACACTCATTTGTTTTTTAACTGCAATGTGTCGATCACCCAATAATAACGAAACAACTGAGAGAATAACCAAAGACAAAACAAACAAAAATTCACTCAACTCTGTCAACTCAAGTCAAATGAGTTAAATATTCACATATATTTTGAATGCACATTTTTTGAATTTTTACCTCTCTTTTGTATTTTGCTAAACTCGTATAAATAAAAGAAGCTATAGCTTGTTTACAAGCTTAAAAACAAATAATCTCAATGTACTCAAATATGCAAGTTAAAAAGTTTTAGACAACTTTTTTGTTTATTGGGACATATTATCCCAATAAGATTTTCAATCCCAATATATCACTTCGAACATAAATTTTAATATTCGCTTTCCTAGACGTCAAGGAGAAGACTGACGAATAACCAAATGCTAGAGATGTTGTTTGAGGACGATGGAAGTGAAAATGGTGGCACTGACTTCAGTGACTCCGGATCCGATTATAGTCCATCAGATTACGAAGATTAATAAAGTATAACTGACTAAAGCGATTATTCCAGTGATGCTGATGATGCTGTTTCACTTGATACTGTTGCTACTGAAGGTATGGATATTGCTCGTGATGCTGCTGTTTCACTCGATACTACTGCTGTTGTTGCTATACCTAATGATATTGCTCCTGATGCTACTGCTACTCTGCGTACTACTGATGTTGCCGCAGATGACGAAATTACTTCTGATTCAACTGCTAAGCTTCTAACTTGTAAGTGGTCTCCACATAACAACACGTTTGTTCCCGAGTTCACAATGCCTGCAGACAGAGATCCAGATCTTAGGACATTGGCTACTGAGTTTGACATCTTTAGGAAATTTTTCCCGAAGAGCTTGTACATTCGCATTGCCGAATGTACTAATAAAAGGCTTTCGAAGCTGAACAGGTTAAAAGGTTCAATATATATCGTATATTAGAGCACCATCACTGTAAGATATCATAATTCAGTTAACAGTTCCATTGGCTGAAGCCCTTATTGCGTAGGCAACGAAACACAAAGGACTTAAAACCCGTCGAACAGGTGGTAGGCCTTCCAATCGCCCGAAAAAGGAGCTTTTGAATATCGGCGATCATTTGCCCATTGAAACCAGCTCCCGACGTCGTTGCGTGAGATGCACGCCTTTCAAGAAGGAAACAAGAACAAACTTTCTTGTTTCTTGTAGTGAATTTTTATTTTTTAATAAAATTATATACAAATCTAAAATGTTAAATTTTTATTAAGCTGTGCTTTATTAGGACATACTGTCCCACCGTAAAAGCTTATTGGGACTATATGCCCCAGGATAACGGTAAGGATCCTAGACTTTTCGTATATCACAAACATCTTATATTTTTGCTTTATGGCTGAATTGTTTGTCAAAATTAAAAAAAGCACTAGACTTCAAGAAAAAACTCCGGGGTGAAAGGGTTAAAGCTCTATGCGGCACGTGTTAGAATTTAAATATCGATTTGAAATTTTCCCACAATCATTTTCTTGCTATATTTAATCATTAAACGGTGCTGCATTAAAATAAGGCACTTAAGTCAAATAAGTATCAGTCTCATATACATTAAGCATCAATGTAAGAGTAGGAGTTGGAGTTGGAGTCATACTTAACAAATTTCAGCGGATGGAGTCGGAGTTAGAACTTCTTCTTGACGACTCCACAGCCCTGCTATAAAGATTGGTTGCTATTAAAAATAAGTCAACTAGGTCCAATATTTCTTTCATTAAGTCTTTATCATAAAAATGGGATTTTTTGCCACAATAATAAAAGACCGGATGACTTAAGCCGACCAAGTTAGAAAAAACAAATTAGGATATCATGCCCCAATGTTTGCATCTAGCCCACATGCAAAATTTCCTCCTAAATTGCGGTTTTGCTACTGGTAAATATACATGCTGTCATCATACAAATATGTATGTAACTATTTAAATCGGTGCTGGAAAATTAGCATTATATACTTCTCTTAAAGGTTCGGTTCGGTTGATATTTGGAAAACACATAATAAACACGCTAATAGTGTTTGTGTTGTAAATTATAAAAAAAAAGTTTCTCGATTTGTGATCTTCGAATACAAAAATAATACTGTACTTATCCAACTCAACAAAAAGATAAGAACATTTTACTGCGTTCTGTTTTGTTTATACTCACAAACTTCGTAGTCATTTTGGCTGATAAAGAGAACCAAAATTTTTTTACAAAAACAAAATATATATACGAAAAAAGCCAGCGAAAAACTTTTACACAAACATATCGCTGGCTTAACATGTAAAGGCTCTAAGTCCATATTTGAAAATTTTACAGGAGAGACAAAAAACAATCAAAATACATGTGATGGAACAATTTGAGAGAAACGGTTAAACTGTACTTTTAATTGGGACTTAGAGCTTTTTCTTGTGATAAATTGGACTTAGCGCTTTTGCTCATCACTACAAAACAACAACAAAAAATGAGATAACTGTAATTTTTTCTTTGTAAACAATGTATTTTTACTTATTGCACATTACTGCATTAAAATCTCAATTTCTTAAAAAAGTGGACTTAGAGCCTTTACATGTTAAGCCACCCAGTAAAAAATGTGCTCCAAAAGGAGCAGGTTTTACGTATGAATGCATACCTCAAATCGCTTCAAACCTGCTGATAAGATGCCTGATTTTTGTATGGAGTGTTCCCGGTTTGGAGGACTATTTACTGCTGACAATAAGCGCTTTTTTTATCATGCAAACAAAGCACTCCTAAAGCGCCTTTTTAGGGGTTAACTATATTTCCATATTCATTGATGTTTTGCTTAAATACATTGTTTCAATAATTTTCGTAAACCATTATATATTTTTATTTTTTTTCGCTTTAAAACCTCATCGTTGTCAGCACTAAAATATCATCTTTTTCCTATATTTTATTCTTTATCATTTACTGCTATATAAAAGCTCTCTTGTTGAAGCGCTCGATTATGCGCTTTTTCTCTTAAGTGCTTCAAAAAACCCAATTTTTTTTACTGGGCAGCGATATCATGTACACAATTCACAAACAAGCTATTCGTGCTGTGGTCGTTGCTAAAATTTTTTGTTGCTCGTTATTGTATCAATGTTATTAAGACACACTTTATTAGAACATTTAAATAAAATGTACGCCTCCAGAACCAATGCAATTGTTCTGTTGTATAGTGAAGTACAAAACACTTTATAATGTTCGTTACTTTCTTGAAAATAGTTATGAACGGTATTAAGAGTTATGCATTAAACACAAGCACTAAAAAATTGGATATCGTTTCTGGGTGTGTGAGCCGTTCGCTAAATAATATTCTGTTTATTTTCGAAGAGGTTATGCCAAAAATTAAGGCACTTTCACTACATACATATATTGGAATAACTTGAAAACGGTTCACCATATTCCGTTAACAAAAAATCCGAAACTCGGCAACATTATGATCTTTAAGCTGTGCTTACATTGTTTTTAAATTTGCCCTTTAGTTTCAGAGATATGGTTGAATTTTTGAAGAAAAAAAAGGAAAATTTGGAAAAAAGAAAAACAAATTTTTTGTTCTTCAAAAATTAAAAAAAAAATGACACAAAAATCACAGTTTTGGTTGTAGAATATTTAAAATTTTAATTTTTTAATCATTACGATTTTTAAAAACAAAATCTAATTGAATACTACATAATGGCAATTTAACAGCTGTTTCTGTCGCTTTAGTAAACCCTATAGAAATGGTGTATTACAATAAAAACGTTTTTGCTGTAAAGCTGTTTGTTCGGCCATTGGGGTGCAAAACTGCATATTTTTATTTTTTTTTGCTTTTTCATGTTATTTCTTGTAGTTTTTGTCAAAACTTTAGTTAGAATTTATGTTTAAATGCAAACGTTAACTAAACTCGTACTTGTAGTTTATTCGGTCATATCTAAGACACGTTGAATGCAACAAAAATGTGTCTTTCTGTGGTCTTTTACAATTTTAATGTGTTTCTTATGATTTGTTTTTAAATCAGCATACTGCATCAAATGAAAAAAAAAATTAAATTCGGGTTTTATATTTCATTATTTGCTGGTTTTATTTGATTGGGTGAGAGGCCTTAAAAATCGTGCCATTAAGTTTTGTCGTTGTATGTTTCTATTTATGTCTCATCTGAACCATACCCTGTGGTGTGTAATTAATCTCCATTTACGACATCCTTAAAAAAAAAATATATCGTGATTAACTATTTTTTGGTCATAAATAAAAAAAAAAAGAAACTATAACACGTTCCTTTCTAGTTGGACTTTATTTTAGTTTTTAAACTGGCACGGTTTATTGGAACAAATTTTATATTTTAATTTTAAGTGGGCATTTTAAAAGGAATTTTATTTAAAACAAATTATAAAATACATATTAAAACAGAAAAATTAATTAAAATCATTTTTATTACACATTTTTAGCAAAACAAATTTTTTTAATTGAATTTAACACAAAAATTGTTAAAAAAATTTATTAAATAAATGACAAAGCTAACATGCAAATGTCTGCCATAATTTAATCTTAGTGATTCATCTCTTGTGTCAAGAGAAATTCCAAAACTTATCCAGCCTTAATTAAAAAAAAAATATTTTTTAAACTTTAAAACAAAAAAATATGTACAATTAAAATTCCTTCACAAGCTTCATTAAAATATTTCGGAAAAATTAAAACAATTTTACGATTACCATCAATTATGACTATTTTAAATAAAATTATTTGAATTTTAGATTGTAAAAATTACAATTCTTTTCAATAAAATTATATTTCTTTTCGATTGCCTTACAAATTTGTTTAATAGTTTTTAAAAAGAAAAAGTTTGACATGGATTTGTTTGAATTTAACAAGTACAATTAACCCAAAATTTGATTTTAATAAAAAGGGAGTGTTTTTTTTAACTTTAACGACCATTAAAAGTTTAAAATTCTTTATTTAACAATTGCAAAAAAAAAAACAGCACCAACAACATCCATTAACCTTTTTTAAATCAATGAAAATAAAAAAAAACAAATATTTTAAATAAACAATTAAATTGTTTTTTTTGCAAACTATTCCATAATGTTTTTAGATTTCTTATGATTTGTTTATGATTTTTCTTTAAATAAAACAACCACACCTTTCAATCGCCTAATATTAAAAAATATAAAAAAAATGATTTAAAATAAATTATAAAGGAAAAAAAACAAAACTTTAATCGCAAATTAACAACACCGGAAAACAAAACATTTTTTTTTATAATCAGGTGTCTTTTTTACAGATCTTCATATAACAAATTTGTCAAATAATTTACTTTAGTAAATAAAATTAATTATTTATTAAAATGGGTTTCAATTTAACATTACGAAGAACTACAGTTCCTGATTTAAGACCTTTTTGCTAAACTTAAAAAATGTATACAAAATTTGTTTAAAAAAGGACTTTACCCATCAATAGATCGATTACGGATGGCAGCACTACTGAAGTTGAGTTTCCAGTGGCAGATAATATATAAGAGTCAGTGTTGCCACTTTGTGGGTAATTACACGAATTTGGTATAATTTTTACTGTCGTGGGTAGAACACGGGTAATTTCTCTTAGGTGTAATTCAGGTGTTATTTGAAATTCTTTCTTCAGATACCCAAATAAAATTAAGAAGCGATATCAGTGGTGACATTTATTTCTTATTAAATATTGTCGATGAAAATGCACAGTCTTTTGAACCTCGGGTTCTTTTTAAGAAAAGTCTTCAATCATTTAATATATATTTTCTAAAGTTCGCTAATGAATGTCGCAGGATGGACTCTTATATTTGGATAAAGATGTCTATCATAGGGATTTAGAACCTGTGGTCTATTGAAAAAGTTATTGAAACTAAAAACTAGCCTGGGAGAAGAAATGTTTCCAGTATTCCATTATATACAGCCCAATTATGAATAAAAATTCTCTAGGAGTTTTTTCCCTTTTCCCATTTTCCTATTTAAATTCAATTGTAACAAGTAAGAGTGCTATATTCGGCTGTGCCGAATCTTATATACCCTTCACCATTGTGCGAGCAGAATACACAGCAATTAGACAAAAACTAAATAAAATTGGTAAATTTTTTTTTTAAATAAGAGACAACCGATTTTGAACTTCGCTTTTCATAAGGGCCCAGAATATATATACTTTATAGGGTGTAGGATCAATATTGTAGAAATTACAGTTATATATACCTTTTTTACCTTCCGTGAAGGGTATAAAAAGAGTAATTTTCGGGAAATCAGGGGTCTAATCACCGCATTCGATACTTTCGTATACATAGGACATATCACAGCCCTAAAATTTAGGTTTTTATAAAAATTTTGATGTTTTTTAGCCCATTTTTGGAGTATTTTGCTCATAAATTACCCATTGTCCAACCGATTTGATATTTTTGTATACCGACGTGTTAAGGAAGAATTTTACCATTTACTTAAGTTATATTCATATATAAACATTTATATAAACTTGTAAATATATATTTAAACAAAGTTAATTATAAAAAGAGTAATTTTTGGGGATTCAGTATTTCGGTTATTACTCATCCATTTTTTAACCGATTTGGCAGATTTATATACCGACGTGTTGAAGAAGAAATTTACCATTTACTTTAGTTATAAAACTTGGACTCGGGGAGATCTATGGTTCCCGAAAGTGGGTATTTAAAAAAAAAAAATTTAATTTTGGTCATAACTTTTTTGTATCTGAACCGATTTTCCCGAGTTTTTTATAAAATATGTTCTACTTAAAATTTCCGATATTTTGATATATAAGTCATATCCATAGGACATATGGCAGCCCAAAAATTTAGGTTTTTATACAATTTTTAATTTTTTTTGTATGGGAGGTACCACGCCCACTTCTCCAATCCCGCCCACATTTTGTAGAATGGTGTGTATTAGCAACCTAAATGTGTGTACCTAATTTGGAAGCTTTGGCTTTTGCCGTTTCCCAGATATACAGCAAAAAGTAATAAAAATACAACAACCACAAGGGATTTTTGGAAAAAATTAGAGGTAGTCGTGGTTTTTTGGTCATATCTCAGCCATTTGTGGACCGATCTGGCTGAATTTCAATAGCAAAATTATAATAAGAATACCTGACATAAAGATACCCCAACGAAGTCCCCATCATATCTGGGGGCTTCGGAAAACCCATTTCAACAGACAGACGGACAGACGGACAGACGGACAGACGGACGGACGGACAGACGGACAGACGGACAGACGGACGGACGGACAGACGGACAACCGGATTTGAACTTCGCTTTTCATAAGGACCCAGAATATATATACTTTATAGGGTGTAGGATCCATATTGTAGAAATTACAAACGGAATGACAAAGTTATATATACCCTTTCTACCTTCGGTGAAGGGTATAAAAATGGGAGAAGGGAATGATTTCCCGGTTAATTTTTATTCATAATTGGGCTGATAATTAATTTTATTTGAATCTGGCAACTTTCAAATGCTTTAGTTTGAAGAATATTTAACGCCCTAAACAGTTATAAAACTGAATTACGAAAGTTGTATAAAACCCTGCAGGCATTTTGTTTACTTAATGAGGTATAAAGGGTATTTTAAGGACCATGAAACTGTAAATGGTACTCAACACAAAAAAATGAATTTGATTCACATATTAATACACGGCATTACCAATTGAAACTTGAAACAACACATCCCCTTGAATTCAAAAATAAAAAGTTGCGTCATTTAAACCATTAGTTGCGAAAATCGATGAACAGCTTCTGACAGTATTCTTTGGGGATATTTGAAAGAAAGAGTGTACGTTAACAAACCAAGAACCATACTCCTACTAAAAACCAACATTCGAAACTTAAACATGGCCATTATTCTAAAAAGAGCACGAATGTGGAATGCAGAAAATGGATATCACTTTCAGGATAACATTTTTCAAAACTAATAAAAATAAAAAGAAAATTCCCAATAATATACTGTATTTAAAAAAAAAAGATTATAATAATCGCATAAATAACAAGTAAGAGTGCTATATTCGGCTGTGCCGAATCTTATATACCCTTCACCATTGTGCGAGCAGAATACATAGCAATTAGACAGGAACTAAATAAAACTGGTAAATATTTTTTTTTTAAATAAGAGACAACCGGTTTTGAACTTCGCTTTTCGTAAGGGCCCAGAATATATATACTTTATAGGGTGTAGGATCAATATTGTAGAAATTACAGTTATACATATATACCTTTTTTACCTTCGGTAAAGGGTATAAAAAGAGTAATTTTCGTGAAGTTAGGGGTCTAATCACCCCTGCATACGATAGACACTGGCGTATAGAATGAAAACTCGATAAATGTAATGTCGAGTTACTCGATGTCGAATGGTATTATTTCAAATTCAATACATTTCATTCGATATCGAGTTTCAAGATACCAAATAAATAATTTCGATGAATTTTGCTCGATATCGTATGCGGTGATTAGACCCCAGTATTTCGGTTATAACTCATACAAATTTCCGACATTTTGGTATGTAAGTCATATACATAGGGCATATGGCAGCCCTAAAATTTAGGTTTTTATAAAAATTTTGATGTTTTTAGCCCATTTTTGGAGTATTTTGCTCATAAATTACCCATTGTCTAACCGATTTGATATTTTTAAATAGGAAGAATTTTACCATTTACTTAAGTTATATTTATATATAAACATTTATATATACTTGTATACATATATTTTAACAAAGTTAATTATAAAAAAGAGTAATTTTTGGGGATTCAGTATTTCGGTTGTAACTCAGCCATTTTATAACCGATTTGGCAGATTTATATACCGACGTATTGAAGAAGAAATTTACCAATTACTTTAGTTATAAAACTTGGACTCGGGGAGATCTATGGTTCCCGAAAGTGGGTATTTAAAAAAAGTTTTTTATAAAATATGTTCTACTTAAAATCCGATATTTTGATATATAAGTCATATCCATAGGACATATGGCAGCCCAAAATTTTAGGTTTTTATACAATTTTTAATTTTTTTTGTACGGGAGGTACCACGCCCACTTCCCCAATCCCGCCCACATTTTGTAGGATGGTGTGTATTAGCAACCTGAATGTGTGTACCTAATTTGGAAGCTTTGGCTTTTGCCGTTCCCCAGATATACAGCAAAAAGTAATAAAAATACAACAACCACAAGGGATTTTTCGAAAAAATTTGAGGTAGTCGTGGTTTTTTGCTCATAACTCAGCCACTTTTTAACCGATTTGACAAATTTATATACCGACGTATTAAAGAAAAAATTTACCATTTACTTTAGCTTTAAAGCTTGGACTCGGGGAGATCTATAGTTCCCGAAAGTGGGTATTTAAAAAAAAAACATTTAATTTTGGTCATTACTTTTTTGTATCTGAACCGATTTTCCCGAGTTTTTTATAAAATATGTTCTACTTAAAATTTCCGATATTTTGATATATAAGTCATATCCATAGGACGTATAGCAGCCCTAAAATTTAGGTTTTTATACAATTTTTAATTTTTTTTGTATGGGAGGTACCACGCCCACTTCTCCAATCCCGCCCACATTTTGTAGAATGGTGTGTATTGGCAACCTTAATGTGTGTACCTAATTTGGAAACTATGGCTTTTGCCGTTCCCCAGATATACAGCAAAAAGTAATAAAAATACAACAAACACAAGGGATTTTTGGAAAAAATTAGAGGTAGTCGTGGTTTTTTGGTCATATCTCAGCCATTTGTGGACCGATCTGGCTGAATTTCAATAGCAAAATTATAATAAGAATACCTGGCATAAAGATACCCCAACCAAGTCCCCATCATATCTGGGGGTTTCGGAAAACCCATTTCAACAGACAGACGGACAGACGGACAGACGGACAACCGGATTTGAACTTCGCTTTTCATAAGGACCCAGAATATATATACTTTATAGGGTGTAGGATCCATATTGTAGAAATTACAAACGGAATGACAAAGTTATATATACCCTTTCTACCTTCGGTGAAGGGTATAAAAAGTAATAAGCCATTTCAAGCAGAGCTGTTAAATTTGGATTACGATTAGTAATCAATTAGATTAAATTTTAAAAATAATGGTATTGATTACATAATTCTCTTTTTAACAATTCCTGATTATTAATTAATTATGATTACAAATAATCAAAACAAAAATTAAGATTAGTTAGGATTACGAGAAAATAATCAAAAATAGTCAAAAGTAATCAAAAAAATAATTGACTACTTTCAAGGATTAGTTTTGATTATATTCGATTAATTTTTAAAAATACAGAATGATCATCATTTTATAAAAAACGTTAAAAAAATTCTGAACAAATAAAACCAAATTAGATAGTTTTTGTATACAAAATATAGGTTTTTTCATTTCAATAACAAAACAACCGAAAACAATTTAAGTACTTACTTAATTAACAAAAAAGGAAAAAAAAAATACGTGGAAAAATAATAAAGAAAACAAATACATTCAGAATACATTCAATTTACAAAAAAAGTCTTATAGTTAACATATATTTACAATACGCCTTCATTACAACAAATTTTTCAAAAGAAAAATCAGACAATGATTGCCGCCTTGGACTGTTGACGATCCCGGCAAATGAAAACAGTCGTTCAACTGGAGCTGAAGACGTTAAGGGCGTGTTAAAAACAATAAATGCATCCCTTAGTAAATCATATTTTTGGTAAATCTCGTCAGCACTTGCATTATCATTCAAACAGCTGAAGAACTGATGTTTTATTGCGGACCGTTGGTCAACTTTAATTTGTTCTTGTGGAGAAGAACTTACTTCAATTTCATCATCTGCAAAGTCAAATTCTTAAGATAAAAAACCAAATAAATGTGCGCATAAGCTCACCACCATCAGTGAAATCAAAAAAATCGGGCATAGTCGACACATTATTAATTTTCCTTTCAAAATTAAATGTTTTACAATTTTTGGCGTAAAAACTGTTAAGTGTTTCTAAAACTATGCTGGTTATATTTTCGACAGTTAATTCTTGCGATTCCGGACTTAATCTCAGCAACACCTTGACCCATTAGATTTTAATGATTTGAGTTAGCACTGTTGCTGCAATAATGGTTGACATTTCGAGATAATGGCACTAACAATGCAATGAAAAAAACCGTATGCTGTTTCTGTTGTTTTTGGATTGTTGTAATTTTTATTAATCTTGCCTCCAAACATGCTATGGGTGTACTTTTGACGGAGATACATATGGACTTCGTTAGATTCAAATTAATATCAAATGTTAAATTCAAATCAAGACTAAACATGGCAATAAATAAATGTAAACATTAAAAATGGCGATTAAAGTTAAATTTTTACTTCGTGGTTAAAGATGTTTTACAAGTGAACGAATTATTTCTTGTGAAAAATAAAAATTATTTTTGCGTAATTACAATGATTACGAATACGAATTTAAAAAAATGCAACGGCAAAGTGAAGAAATTATAAGTTTGTTGTATGATCGTGGTGCTACAAACCTCAAAATAAAAAGAAGCCAATTATTTCATCTTTAAAAGAATTAGAGGACGGAAAGAACATTTCTACATCTTTTAGCTGTGTTGCCAAATGTTTATCTCACAGTTTATTTAAATAAAAAATTAATTTTAATTAAAAAAATAAAATATTTTTTTTTTATCTTCCACATTTTGTTATAATCCACATTTGAAAAATATTTGATAATTACGTTTGGAAGCAATTTGAAAATAAAGGCATTTTTCAATTTGGTAATGATGTCCCCTTTTTGTTGAGAATGCTATGATTTTCAAATGATTTTTAAATCATTATTAAACGTTTGACATTTGAGAACACTTTTGATTTGAAATCATTTTTAACTTGAAATCAAACCTCCGTGTTTGTTGGGTAGAGTCAAGGACACTTGTGTGTCCACACTAAAAAAAAAGAAACGTCTTATAAAGTTTTTGTCTTTAAAACAACCGGTAATCAGACAGGAATGCAACAATGTGTTTGTCTTTTTGACTTGTCTTAATTGGTGCGGTTTGCATCAGAATAATGCTCGCAGTTAGGTGCAACGAGGATTTCAGTCGGTTTTATCTTTAATCTGTGTGGGTATGTTGTATTAAACCACATGTATTTTCTGCAATCGATGTTTTGTTGCAGAAAGTCAAAAAAGACAGATTTGCGATTGTTTTGTTTGATTTGTCACACCAAAACTAATGTTATGTTGTCGTATTAGTAAAAAAACAGTTTTGTCTTTTGTTGGTTTGGGTTCAGTCTTAGTAGTTTAACAAAAAGCTATGAAACTGATAATTTTTAAGTTTAAGGCATATTCTGCAAGTTTTTGCATTAGAATTCTGAACTGTAACTCTTTTGACTTCGTGTTGAAATTGTTTCCAAAAAAATTTTTATTTGGTTATTAATTTGTTGCCCAGTGTTTTCTATTTGATTGAAAAAACAATATAATTTTTGCAAAAAAATTGTACCTAAAATTTATTATTTAAAGCAAAAGAAACAAATCAATGCATCATTGATATTGACTATGAAAACAATAAACCCTAAAATATTAGCAACAACATTCAAACGAAAAAACGATAAATATCTTTAAATAAAAAATAATAATAAAAAATTTGCAAAATTATTAAGAAAGGCACCAGCAATATTTTTTATTTAAAAATTTTTTATGTGGCACAAGCACGACAAACGTTATTTCTTTGTTGTTGAAAAGATGTTGCAATTGTTTTTCGCATTTTGTTGTGGTTGAGGCTGACACTGCAAGGTGTAAGGTCAGATGGCTGTTTTAATTTTTTTTGGCACGAGTCAATCAATGAAATGCAATAAAATTATTTGTCATTCCCCTCTATGAATATCAGATACATATTTTGCTTTATTATTGAATGATTTATTATAAGCAACCATGTCATCATAATCGATGATAATTTGTTGGCATTTGGTGATGGTATCGCTTAGTTTTTCCAATAAATTAAAAAGCACGTCAAGTGTATTTCACTTCTTTATCTTTTTGAAATCTGTTAAAGGGTGTGTATTGAAATATTTTGCTTGGCAAATTAAATGTCAACATTTTAAATGAGTAATAAATTTGATCAATTTTAAGATTTGAAAGTGATGTGTTAATCAGATAACTATTGAAAATAAAAATATTAAAGAATACAGCGCAAACTCGTGTCTTTTTAATTTAAAATGAAACAAAATGTTAAATAAGGTTTAATTATATTGTATTAAATACCTTATCTGATTAAATAAATTGAATTTATTCAGAAATTTGCATTTACAATCGTATATAAGGAGAACAATTTATGAGTAATCGATATGTTAAAATTAATTTTTGCAGAAAACAATCGAGTTAAAATGTCTGTGGTTAAAAGGAAAATGTCGCTTATATTCATTTTTTAGTTTGCTCTGCTCTCCTACAGTTTTAAGATTAGAAGCTTCTTTTTTCAAAAGCTCTCCCATTCTGATATTATCTTCGGTCTTAGATTTTTTAAGTTTTCATTCACAGATCGAAACTTAACTTAGTTTTTATATCAAATGATACTGGTCATTACAAAATAGATTATTAGAAAACATTTTTGCTATAACTTCCTGAAAAGCTCTTTACCGCCGCAAAGATCCATTCCACGCCCATGGGGCCAAGGCCCCAACTTCTGCCCACAGAACGTTGAGTTCCCATGATAGTTTGTTATCGAGAATTACGCCCAAATATTTGGCACTGTCCGAGAGCGTCAGCTCCGTGCCATTTAGCCTAGGAAGCCTAAAATTACCAACATTGTACTTCCTGGTAAATAGTACCAACTCAGTTTTCTGTGGATTGACCCCAAGTCCACAGGACATGCTCCAAGAGCTTAGAATCTGTAATGCAGATTTCATACAACGGGATAGTGTATCCAGGTGTTTACCCATGACCGCCACCGCCACGCCATCCGCATACGCGACGGACTTTATCGCCAATCTGTCGAACCGACCTAACGAAGTGTTCATCGTCAGGTTCCATAGTAGAGGGGACAGAACCCCACCTTGCGGGTGCCCCTGTGCACAAATCTGCACACATTGGTAGCACCCATCGTGGATTCAATAATCCTATTGTCGAGTAGATTACCACTTCAATCTACAAATCACATCGTCAACACCTAACTCCCTCATTGACTCCAAGTGAGCAAAACCGAAATTCAAGGGATTTCTCAATGTAGCCGACCAGTGAATGAAGTGCCGTCTCTACAGATTTGCCCTTGGTGTAGGCATGCTGCGATGAAGAGAGCAAATGTCTAGGAATAGACATCCTCAGATGAATATCAATGACCCTCTCAAGGGTCTTGAGAAGAAATGACGACAGGCTGATTGGCCTGTAGTCCTTAGACCTGGTGTGGGATGCTTTACCTCCCTTTTGAATGAAAACAGCCCTACATCTAGTCCATCGGGTGGGAACGTACGAGAATCTGATACATTCCGTATAAATAGCAGACAACCAAGGATTCAGAAGCCCCGCATTCTTTTGAAGGTCGGCCGGAATAATACCGTCCGGACTAGGTGCCATAAAGGAGTCAAAGCTCCTTATTGCCCGATTGAGCCTATCATAGAACAGCGAAATGGACACGGGTCCAGGCTCTGATAAGCAATTGATCTTCCGTGGTGTGGGAAGAGAATTGCCAGGAAAGTGTGTGTCAATTAACACCTCCAGCGTCTCCTGACTATTCGTAGTCCAGCTACCATCAGCTTTCTGAATGTAACTAGGGACAGTCGGGCAAGAAGCCATTATCTAGCGCAATCGGTTTGTCTCAGAGGAGTCGTTTACGCGACAATCCCTACGTTATTGTGCAACCTCAGGGCTCCACCATGGTGGCTTGCCCCTCCTTCCTAACTACTGGCCTACATGCCAGTGTCGTTGCCTGACGCTGTGCCCCCGATAGACATTCCACTGCCATTTCAGTCTCCGTATGTCTGTCTTACTTCAATCAACTTTTTTGAAAATTTTCCACTTTAGCCACCAAATAATATTAAATTAAAAATAAATTATACTGAGAAAATCTTGTAAGTAATAAAAAAAAATTATCGATAAATTAATTAAGTTCCTAAAAAACTTGTAGAACAGCCCATATAAATGGTTTGGTTCGTAAAAGAATGCCTCAGTTTTGTTCACATCTTTGCCACAAATAAGTTGTCTAATAGGCTGTCTCTTCCTAAACGAATGTTGCAAAGCAACTTTGACAAAGTACACAGAAAAAATTATTGCCGAATTATTTTCAAACAAACGATTGTTTGAAATTTTTTTTAATATCTACAAATTTTTTTACTGATTCAATTAATATTTTTGTTTGATTTTTATTTAACCAACAAAAATGTTGACAACTTTTCAATAATATAATATACGCGCTATTGGTTTCAATTTTTCATAATTTTGTATGAAATATTTAACGCTCTTTAATGTTGTCGTTTTTTGCATTTTTTATTTGATCGTAAGCAACACTTCTTTATGTGAAATATAAGAACAACAACACAAAACTCATACAGTTTATTTTGGGACGCTTTAAAAAAGTACAACAAGAAGAAAGATGATAAAATAGCGCGACGAGGTTATTAGTAAAAAAACAAAAAAAATAGCAGGTAAAAAAAGGTTTCATTCTTTTTTAAACAACAGAAACAACAACAACATTATAAGAAACAAAATACATTTTTGGTTGGTTTCAAAGTTGGAAAAAAAAGAATGAAAAACAAAATCCCGTATTCAATTTTTGAAAACTGTTTACTTAAATACATCAAATACAAAAATAAAATGATGACGAAAAACATATCGAGTCGGTCTGCTGCCGTTGTTTGTTACATTTCTTCTTCTTTAGCCAAGGAAAGGATACAGCAACAGTGGGTGATGAAGAAACACATTGTGTGTATAAACAAGACTTCGTTCAAAAATAATTCCAACAAAACATGTGTCTCAAAGCAAGCCGCTGCTCTGCTTCTGCCTTCATCTTCTCCTTCAGTGATAGCTTGGGTGCGCGTCATTGCTTGTGCAAAAAATTTTTGTTTGATTCAGCAAAATTATTTGTTGGAAATTTATATGAATTTCAGTAAACTTTTTGTTTGATTCTGTAAATTATTTGTTTGAAAAAATCAGTGTTTTTTTTTAGTAAACAAAATACAAATAAATTGTTTGAATATGCTAATTTGTTTGTAGGACCGATTTCAGACAAAAAATGTTTTGATACTACAAATTTTTTGTTTGAATTCGAAAAATAATTTTTTCTGTGTATGTAATTTTTAAAATCATGTAGCACAGCTGATATGCAAGCAAACGCAACTAGCGCATTTTTTAATTAACAATGCTTTTGCTTAGTTCAATTCTTAAATTGAAACAAACCGTTACACCCAGCTGGCATTTTATTGATTTTTTTTTGTAAAAATCACCTACATATATGAGTTTTCTCAGATCACTTTTAGTTATTAAAAACTAATTTCTCACTAGAGCGATTGAAAAAGTATTCATACATGATTTATTTATATGTTCAAATTATGATTTCTAAATGATTTGATTTTCCCAGCTATCATTTTGTATCATAATTGAATCTTTAAGGATTTAGCTTAACGAGCAAAATAACAGCAATATGAGCTAATTTATCGATCATAAATGATACCCTCGTTGTAAGAAAATTGACGAATTACCTCAAAGAATCATTTGGGATATTTTTTTTGATTCCTTTTTGAGCATATAAATAAATCATATATGATCGTTCTGTTGATAAATCAGTTTTAAATTCAAAGTAGAAATCATTATATGAATATATGAATGAATCATATATGAATTCTTTTTAAGTCACTAAAGTCATAAATCTGTTTTTTTGGCCATTACAAGCAATCTGAGAAGATTAATTTAGGTGATTTTTTATAAAAAATTATCATGCTACTGATGGCTGGCGATTGAAAAAGGATTCACATGTGATTCATGCTAAAAAAGAAATCAGCAAATTCTATAGCAAGCGATTCTTTAAGGTGATTCATCGGTACGGTACCATTTACTCACAACGAGAGTATCAACGAGAGAGTATCTCCAACACGAGAGTGAAGCTGATTCCTAAATGATTGGATGATTATACAAAATGCTAGCTGGGCGGAAATTTCTGAAAAAAGTATGGAGCATGCTTGTGTGAATATTAAAATATTTCAAATTTTTCACAAACATTCCCTTGTTTGCTTGGGTAGTTAATTTGTCCCTTTACAATGAAATGGATTTACAGTGTTGAAAAGTATAATTGCTTAATGTAAACAATGACTTTAACAATGCATAAAGATGCTTAAGACGGCAGCCATATTTAAAAAAATTCTACACCAACGTAAATATTTCTGTAGGTTCTATTCTTTTAAACGGGTACATACTCAAAATTGTGAATAAAAACTTTTAAAAACTTCGTAGATTTGATTTTAACTTATATTTTATTTTATAACATAATCTTTAACTATATTTATTGATTCTTCTTAAGGCGCCAAGATTAAATAAATCAAATTGCCCTTTCCAATCGTTATACATTTTAACAAAACTGGACTAAAAGTGAATTAACCGAAAGTATCCAAATTCCATAGCATCCAATAAATTTAACAAAAAAATATTATTGAAAATTATTCAGGGCGTTGTTCAAAAGTAGGCGTTTCGAAATGCACTCACCTTCAAGCTTTGAATATTAAAGCTCGAAAAGAAGTACAACAAGAGACAGAGTCAGACAAAATAAAAAACTTTAACTATAATTTTTGGAATAAAACAAAAGTGTAGACAACAATTGTTATAAAGGCGGCGTTGTTAAAAGTATTTAAATAAAATTGTAACAATTTTTTTTTCTTTTCGGGTTTATTGTTTAAATGGTCAGTAGGAAAACATTTTAATGCTTTCTTTATTGTATTTTTGAGTTGTTGTTTTACAAGGAAACTGTTATGGTCTAAAAATAAAAGGAAAAGTAATTATAGGGTTGTGATAACAGAAATATACGACTATAGCAAAGACTTTTAACTATGTTACCCAGGTGTATGTAAGTAGACTTTATAAAAAGTAGGATATTAATGTAACAGGTTATTTATTAATAAAAAACAATTATGTAGTTTTTTTTTAAGAGATCTTTTACTAAATATTGTTTAACATTAAACTCTTTAAAAATGTTATTAAATTTGTTTCTCTTTTTTTAAGGTGGGTCCCCTGGTAATTGATTGTAATAAACATTTGTTTATGAATATTTTCTATTGTGCTTAATATAATAATTTTTTATTTAATTTTTTTTTCCAAAATTTATCTTAAGCTTTTAATAAATTTTTTTTAAAGAAAGTGTGCAGTTGTGTTTTATTCAACTGCATTTAACGTACACATTTTTTTTTTAAATTAAATTGAAATTGTTTTACAGCATGGAACAAACATCTGCATAAGTGCGTTTTTATGGCCAATGTCAACACATAAATATAAAAGAAAAAAAATTTAAAAATGTGGCATGACATGGTCATGAGCGTAACAGTAGTTGCGTTTGTAAATTAATTACAAAGCGGCGATTGATGTAAAAGTACATATAATTTAACAACAAAAATTTTACTGAATAAAAAAAAAGAGATTTTACAGAATTGATAATTTAGTATTTGCTGCAATTTAACTTTTAAATTATGAAGCTGGATATAATCAACAAGACAGCGATATGATAAATACCAGGGTTTAAAAAGCTGCAGTCAAAATCAAAAAATTGCTTTTTCTTCCACTTTCTGATTTTTCATTGGACGAAAATAAACCGTTGCCTTAACTTCCGATTCATTAAATGAAAACAGTCGTAGTGAAGGCAAAAGCAAAAAACGAAAAGTTGAAAACAACAAAGAACATAGGCACTCGACATGTTCGGAAGTGTTTCGTTTGACAGACTGAAACTTTTAATAAATACCGAAGTTAACGAAGATGGGACGTTGTGTTTTTTTCCGCATTTTTTTTTTAATACATGTGTACATAAATACATACGTTTTTTTTAATTTCAAAAAATTAAAAAGATTGTTAAGCATTAAAATAAATACATATGTATGTATGTATTTATGTACACATGTATTATTTAAAAAAAAAAATCGGAAAAACACAAAGTCCCATCTTCGGTAACTACGGGATTTTTTAAAAGTTTCAGTCTGTCAAACCAAACACTTTCGAACATGTCGACTACCGATGTTCTTTGTTGTGTACAACTTTTCGTTTTTTGATTTTGCCTTTACTGCGACTGTTTTCATTTAATGAATCAGAAGCAAAGGCAACAGTATATTTTTGTCCAATGACAAATGAAGATGTCGAAGTTACAGCACAATCTTATGACTTTAACTATCTCAACTGCAGCTTTTTAAACGCTGATAAATACAATAAAGAGTTTTGAAGAAATTTTTTAAATATTTTTCGGATCTTGAGTTTCATACAAGAGGAATGAAATACGCGATCACTGTGGCACACCTAATAGAAAAATCAATCCATCCGTACTCAATTTTCTTGAATCAAGTACAGAAAGATTGATTCAAGTACGGATTTTCAACCCCGAAATACTTAAATCATCCATATTCAATCCCGAATTCGTACTTAAAATAATCTGAAAATGAGATTGGTTAAAGAAAAACTGAGATTAAACCAATCTCAAAAGGCGCTTGATTCAAGTATTATAAAGTTGATCCATTCCAAACTTATACTTGAAATAAACCAGAAGTGATATAAAAAGGTGAATTTTATTATGATTGAATTACTAACCCGTTTTAAGATTTACAGAAATTATAGAACACCTGCTATGGTTTTTTCTTTAAGAACTTAAAGTACATACTAAATGAGACCTCTTGCGTTAAATTTAAACTTTTTAAACATAAAAATAATACGGTTTTTTTGTTTCTATAAAATACAAGCAAATCGTTTTTTTAGCTACTTGTGTGGTGTTGTTGTAGTGTCTGCAACAAACTTTGATTAGTTATATGAGATTAAAACGCTCACTTTGTAATTTTACTCTCAGAGTGGCACTACCAACGAAAATTTTAATCTTTTTTTTTACTTGGTTTAAGAATTTTGTTCTTATTTTAAGAAACTCCGTGATTGATTTTTGAAAGTAATCCCATTTAGGATTGTATTCAGTACGTTAAAGTGTTGCTCGAACTTGAATTTTTGAGTACGACTCGTACTTAAAGTAAGTAAAAAAAAATTTGTATTAGAAATGTATGCCACATTTTCGGTATACAACTCAACTCTAGTTCAGTTGAAATTTTGCAATTTTATATTACTGTTAGTGTAGCTTACAATAATATTAATCATTTAGATTAAGCCAACTTTCATCATGTTTAGCCATAATAATTTTTTATTCAGCTTTTTTTTAGCAATATTTTTGGTTATTGGACAGGATTTCTGCACAATATTTATCTTAAGCATTTTTATATTAATAAGAAATAATCTATTTATTAACATAATTTTTTTGTTAAAGTATTATCCTAAATTTACAATAATTAAAATACACATTATCGTACGAATGTGTAACTTATCGATTAATCTAAGATCGTATTTAATCAAAATTATGATTTCTCAATAAATCGTTTAACCAGAATTCTTGATCTAGCAAACACTTTTTTAATAAAACTAGTGGTTACGTCAAATAATTATTAATATTTAATTAAATCAATTATCAATATTTAATAGGTGTGAATATTTAAATTCATTAAAAACGGAGTTTTCTATCAAGTATAATACCAAGATATTTTAAGCTTAGTCTAGACGATATGTTGAATCAGCAAATGTATGCTTACACTCATATGTTTAAAAATAATAACAAATGCCTCTATCAGCATATGCAATATGTTAGGTGTCTAGACGATATGCTGAAAATACTAAATTCAACATATGACAGCAAATGATATTTCAACATATAAGTTAGCATACAAGTTTTGTGTCTACACGATATGTTGAATTTCGTATGTTGATATGTATGTTGAGTATTCAGAACATTTGTTTAATAATTATACAATATAAATTTGACAATACTCTTTTTTGTTATTTTTATTTTATTATTTTTTTATTTAAAATTTGTTTTCATATATCGCCTTAAGTGCAAAAATTAATAGTTTTATGTATGTATATTAATACTGAATAAATAAGAATGATATATTTGACTGGGTCAAATCCGCAAATATGTAGCTAAAATATCTATGAACTGGATTGATCTAAAAATTATTAATAAAACCTCACAGTTTTATAACTTGTTGCAGTTCTACCCCTAAGATAAATTATGGGCAGATCAGCAGTATGTTTTATGGGTTTATTTTAATACCCACACCACCATTGTGTCTGTAACACCTAAAAATATTGGTACTATAACCATTATTTAGTATACCGATCGACACAATCACTATATGAGTCGATATAACGATGTCCGTCCGGCCAGCTGGCTGGCAGTCCATTTTGTAGAATGCAAAGTACATACTTGTTAATCGCATATAACTTTATTTGACCAAATTTGAATAAACTATAATGATTTGTATCAGTTTAGCCATATAAAAGGGATTTTTGGGTCAATCATCACAAAATTCGGTTGAATTAGGTCAAATTTCAATACAACTATAAAAAATGTTAACTGTTTTAAAGTCCCGCTTTATATGAAACCTACAGTAAGTTGTATGCATCGTGATATTTCTAGCAATTTAAAGCTAAGATGGACTATATTTTACCACAACATCGATATTTTTTACGGGTTAAGGCGTATTTAAATGATTTCTTAAAGTGGGCTTTATATGAAGCTTATGGTAAATTAAGGGCCGATCTTCTCCAAAGTTAGTTGTGAAATTTATAGTTTTATGAAACTATGACAGACCAAATTTTTCTATAATAGCGTTGTTTGGTACGTCTTAGGCATATTGAATTATTTCCGAGAATGTGTTTTATATGGGGCCTATGGTAAATAATGGAGCGATCATCGTAGTGTAATATCTAGTCATAGAAAAGGAGTTATTTCTTGCAAAATTAAATTACAATCGGTTCATTCTGTCACCAATTTTTGTTAGTTTCTTTAACAAAAACATCAATTTTTAAGGGTGTTGGGGTTCTGGTTTAAATTAAGAAAATTAACTTAGCTGAGCGAAGTCAGTGCTCGACATACTATAAACCTAAGAATACTTATGTTCAATCAAAGACCTGCAATAAAGACAAATTTTACTAAGCGGAGCTGGTGTTTGTCGTACCTTAGAGATAAATAATACCCATATTAAAACAATTACAATAAGTATAAAAATTTTTCCACATGTTAAATAAAAAGATTTATTTGAATATAAATTTTTAACTTTAATACTTCATAACATGGTACGGTAGTGTCATGCATTATATTATATCAAAGCTTGAAAAGTTCTCTAAAAAATAAAATATGCATGTAAAAAAATACCATTAGTGTCACAACAAAATTTTAAGATTAGAGCCATTTTGGTAAAATACATTAGTAAATAAAAATATTATTTTTAATTAGTTCTTAATGGGTTAATAATTCGAAATGTTTTATATACCATGTAAAAGGTATTTGGAAACACTTTTCAGCGATACCCATATTGCTTAGATCAAAATTATACTTTAAGAGATATTGGTTAAGAACTATCAACTTTTATGGTCTTTAACTCTAAAACAAAGTTCGTTGGCAAACATTTTTATTTTCAAAGCACTTCTAAATGCATTTTTTTGTTCCTTGTTTGCCAATGAGCCAAAAATCTTGATAAGTTCCGGAGTTCTGTACAAAATTTAGCAAGTAATTGAAGGAATATCAAGTTTTATACATTTGATATGCTAACAAATTTGCCGTATGCTGAAAAGCTTGCATACGACTTTCAACAAATAACATATTTGTCAACATATGTAGAACATTTGATGAAAAGTAAAAAATATTGTGTCTAGACGATATGCTATAATTTTGAACAAACGTTTGCTGACATCGTTAACAAATGCCTGTCATATGTTGATAAGCATACGTTTGATGAAAAAATTTGGTGTCTACACGATATGTTGCACTGAAAGCAAATTTTTCAACATAAATTTGCTGATTCAACATATCGTGTAGACTTAGCTTTACGTTGGTCTCCCATGCGTTGCTTATACCATCAACAAGACTGTTGATTGTCCTTGAGAAAATATTGCTTGGGTTTAAGAAGTGTTTACTTACACGCAGAGAAAAAACATGATTAATAAATGGTCACTACGAACATTTTTATTCATATTTGCCTAATATATTTACCCTTATAAGTTTATTATAGTCCTAATATAACTTGAACAAATATTTTTTGTCCTTAACATTTTTTAATTCACTATAATAATATTATATGGTGTTTAACACCTAAAAAGTTACTCTGATCTAGATAAACATATTATATTATGTGAAATGTTTGCTACTAAAATATTTTTATTTTCAACTATACAATTAAAATCATAATATAAGTTGCACACAAAAGGAATGTTTAGTACCATAATATTTGTTTGCTTAAAAACACATTCTATAATTGAGCAAACATTTATTGCCAAAAAAAACAATGAGTTTTTAGTCTGCGAGCATCAGTTAATCGGGATACATACTTAAATTATTACAAAATAATTTAAGAAAAAGGAAAGAACTTATACTTTTATTTAAACAGGTAAGTTATTTATATATAATTATTAAAATACATACAAACATGTATAAACGTTGTCTTTCTTGCAGCCAAAAACACCTACAACATTAAAAAAAGTTGGGAGTTTGCTGATTGAATTTATCTGTACGGCAAAAAAAGGGAAATAAATAATTGGCAGAGGAGTGCTGGTAAGCTTTGCGACAGAATAGAAGCAAATGAGACATTGAGAAAACCAAATTTCTTTCATGTGCAGTTTTTCGTTAGAAAAAAAGATAATCGCGTTATGAGAAAACGGCAAATATATGTATGTATGTATGTATTTAATTTAATTTTTAATTTTTTTGTATTTTTAATAAAAAATTAATTTTTTAGAATAAATTTGTTATTGTTTTTATTATGAGAACCATGTAACGTGTTGAAATAGACATTTTTCATGGTTTTGGGAAATATAGAAACATGGTTGCAATGGTCGTTTGCGTTTTTCTTATGAGCATAATAATATGTTTGAGACAATAATAGGCTAAAAACATTATGTCTGAACATATATTGTTACTCAAGACGTGTTTGACACAATCATAACCACAAACATTAATGATAGTTTGCGATTGTGATTGCATCAACCATGTTTTTTCTTTGCGTGTAGATTTTCCATTTCTTTAAGTAATCAATAGTTCCGTCAACAGATCCTTGCAAGCTACTTAAAATGGCATTTGATAATACATTGGAACATAAAATTGCTGTATTATCAGCAAATATTAAGGATCCACAATTGGACAATGATGGAAAACCGAAAACTAATTATGTTGTTTTGATTAAGGAAAGACATTAGCCCTGGGGACAGCCAGCTAGAATCGTTTTAAGTCAAAATTTAAGCGTTTTTGATAAAAATTTAGCCATTTTTGGCTATGACGAGTTAGCAACATTGGATTTCTTTCTTGTTCGGCTTTTTAAGAGACATAAATTCTATGTGAAATTTTAGACTCATTCGAACCATTTTTAATGCCGATCAAAAATTTAAATAACAATGTTCTTCCTATCACGAATCGCGTAGTAGGTATTACCAGGGCTACCATACAAATTTTCATCCCCCTGAAATTTAAAAAAGAAATTTTCCAAAATATCCCCTCTAAAAAGAAAAAATCCTTTAATGTTTAGTAAATTGATTACTTATTTATTATGTATTTTTGTACTACGTGTGGATATTTTTTTAATCTAACAATTGTGCATTTTTATATTCATACATGTATACAATACAGTGCATTAATGTCTTTCTTAAATTAATTGGTACTGAATGCATTTTAGATACAGCCTGAGTAAATAATTGAATATTCAGGTATATTCTTGAACTCGTAATAAGGTGGAATTTATTCAATTAAATACAAAATGACCTTAGTTTTTTTTTTAGATTTAAGAGTTGGTCCTGTAAAGATTATTGGTCCTGCATGAAGTCTATAAAAAGTAATATTTTTTTGAGCTTAAATTACAGGCTCTTCTTCACAATTAGTTTGATTTTAAATCCACATTATATTGGTTAATAGAACATGCCCCAGTGGTTTATGGCAGATGCACGAGATAAACCTTTAAAAAAATTGCATTTTTTTTAAGCAATTGACAAAAGGAAGATAATTCCATAAAGTTTTACAAACATCAGCAGATATATTTTTGTCTAACTATTAATCAAATAATTTATGCAAATTTTGTTTTACCATAGTAAAATTGGGTTGCGTTATTGGATTTAAACCGTAACGCTGAAGTATTTATAATGGTTTAAGATATACAGATTTTCAGGTAAACAACAACCTTCTAAGTACAAACTATTTTTTACAGCTGCACGTGTATTCGAAATTTGTAATTATTTTTAATATTTGAGTCTATTAACTCCAGTATTGGTTAAATCAGAATCCATTTTTAAGTAAATGCTACGCAATTGGTTGATGTAGAAATAAATGAAAAGCTCTTTAAACTCTGTAAAGGACATATTTTGTCGTTTTGAATACCAAATGAACCTGCTCTGCTATTTTTTTTCGATAAATGTATTTCCTTAACCTGGACATATAAAATAGAGGGAAGCATATTCCAAAATTTCCTTAATTTTCCAAACATAGTAACTCTTCCCCTACATTCAAATCGCCCACCACCACCACTCTGCCTTTTATTAACACATTTTTCTTATTTTTTCCTGGTGATAAAATTGTATTTCTTGTTAGTGTTGCAGAAATAAGTAAAAAAAATAGAGTCTTGAAATTCTACTCGTCACTATATTTTTCACCTTTCAAAAACAACAATTTCATTCATGTACACGATCATACAACAAAAACTTCCGTATTAAACGGATGAAAAATAAAACAAAAAATAAAAAACAATTTTTTTTTATAAAAAAAACTCAAAAAAACTGTAAAATGTGTTCACCGTTTACAACAATCCTGCTGATCATTTAACGTTTTTTACTCCAACCAGAAAAATGGCAAAAAGTTTGTTGAAGCGACCTTGAAAGCAACTCCCATAAACGATTTACGAATAGTACTTTCAATTTGAAAGCCTGTTTCAAATCGTTTTGTTTATTGGTGGCATGAAAAAAACATATTAAAAATAAAATCGACAGAAAATAAACATAAAAAAATATTATGAAATAAATTCAATCCGGTTTCAATTATTTATATGAAGTAGGCGTTGCTATATTCTTTATTGACTTAAATTGTTTGTTGTTCTTTACCCTAAAAACAAACTTAACAATCAATTATTTTTTATTTTAATTGTTTTATAGATTTGATATAAATAAATTAAAAAAAAAAACAAATTAAAAGTTATTTTCAAACATGGTTTATAAACATTTGCTCTTATTACTTCTAATTCTAATAATTTTACACGGTGATACAATAGTAAAGGCAAAAAATTGCCGGGAAAAAATTGTTTTATGGCCGCTTAAGTTAAGAAAGCGAAAATTTTCCCATACATTTTTTATAATCATTATGATCATATTTGATTG
Source organism: Pollenia labialis (assembly GCA_949318255.1). Lineage (NCBI taxonomy): Eukaryota > Metazoa > Arthropoda > Insecta > Diptera > Polleniidae > Pollenia > Pollenia labialis. The sequence goes on from OX439141.1 coordinate 115,017,579, forward strand.
TTAAACTGTAAATTATTTTGTTCTTACTTAAAAAAAAAACTACTAATAATCGGAATTCACACCAAAATTTCTAATGAATTGTATAGAAAAATTATTCGGGAATTTTTCTTCCTTTTTTATAAATTACACTACGTGACAAAAGTTCAACAATGTCGTGACCAAATGAATCTGACAGCGAATCCTTATGTACAATTTTCAATGAAGCTTGAACTTTTGTCCCCTGTTACTCTGTCATTTCTTAACCAATCTTCACTAACAATCAATGGTTATTTTAGAAATGTTATGTTTACATTTCAGTCACATCATCTTTTTTAAAAACACAAATAACGGTTATTTTGGAATATCTCAAAAACTTTTCAACTTTTGACAATTCTTATTCATGTTCGGATTTATGTACACATGTTTTATGAAACAAAATACGGTAAAACACAACGTCCCATCTTCGGTAACTGCGGGATTTTTTAAAAGTCCCAGTCTGTCAAACGAAACACTTCCGAACATGACGAGTGCCGATGTACTTTATTGTGTACAACTTGTGTACAATGAAAAATTAGAAAGTGGAAGAATTTTTTGATCTTGACTGCAGCTATTTTATTTAAACCCTGTACAAATAATAAAAAATAAAAATATTAAGTTATTAGCAATATTTTACGAATGAGACACAAAGTTAAATTTTATGTTCACAACAGATGCTTTTCTGGCATATATAATATGTACTTCTCGTCATTTTGAGTTCGCTATATGGACAGAGATGACAAATTCTACGCTCCTTTGGTCTTTTGACAACATTTTTGACGGATTCTTTTCGATTAGGTATTCTATTTTGAATTTTTCTTAATTTAGGCCTGCAAGGGAGGTGTCTCGAATCTGCCTCATAAATAGGGTGCCACGAGAGATTAATGAAGATTTTTCAGATACTGCTTATTGTGGTTTTGATCTTTATGGAACATACTGTGAGTATACGTGACGTAGCTGTTGGCAAAGGAATATTTACAATTCCAAAAAAAATAAACACAAAAACTTACACTAAGGTTGCTCTCCGTCGTTGCGACGGGTACACACCTCTGAATTTTAACTTTAAAAAATGACGATCCAGCGGACGTCCACTCACTACAAGCTTACGGCATCAGCTAACGTTGTTGAAAAAATAACGTAATTTGAATACATATAAAAAATTTATATGATAAAATGTAAATAAGCTTTGTCGATTCGACATAAACGACATAAACGACCGTAACGCAGTCATAAAAAAAAAACTTAAAAAAAAAGAATTCAAAATACTGTTCCAAACCAACAAGTTTATAATATTTTGAATTTAAAGAGGCTCTCATACAAAAGGGTTTAATGAAATTCATAAATTTGGCCCCTGCAGCGCCTAAGTTATCCCAAGACTGGTCAAATGTATAATTGACTCCAATTTATTTTTCAATCTCAACATTTGTTTTTAGATACCTACGAGCCATCTCCAATGCTTAAGAGGGATGTAATTTTTTACAAGGTTGGATACCAAAACGAATTTCGGTATCGGTATGAAACTTTGTTAATTTCGTTATGGGAATCGGTATTTTAATTTTATCAGTGTCGGTATACATCGGTATATATCGATACTACAATTAAATGAACCAAACCAAAAAATAATGTTAAAAAAAAGAAAAATACATTTTTATCATACCCTGCAGGAAATGTCGATAATAAAACTTTACTGATTAACTATTGACTTCGACACCAGTACTACTGATCAATTCTATCCCATACAATACTATAGACATTTACATGTGCTTGTCATTGAGAATCCGCTAGTGCCCTTAGTCCTATTGACTAGGTGGTGCAATGGAACCATAGATTCACTAGTATATGTTAATAATTCTAGTCTGCACGTTTCATACTTTTATAGAGATAATTGCGAATTTTTTAACATTTAATTATTTTTATTAAAAAAAATACGAATTCACAACAAAATTTTATTTCGTATTAAAGGCAAATAGAAAAGTGTAGACGCTTCGTTGACAATGTCGCCAAAAAGTCACCGAAATAGTCGACCATGCAGGTGACATGGAGACACTTGCACCCAATGTGTATGTATTTTATTATTGATGTGTACATGTATTTATGTATTATATTTTATTTATTGATTTCAACTAAAAACATTATCATAATAATAACAACACAAACTTAAATCAGTAAAGCGCAAAAAACACTTGTCAAATGCTTGTGTACGTGTGCTGGATGTATGTTAACCATCATATCTTAATTTTTTATTTTTCATCCAGAATCGTCAGTGTCACATATTTTCACAAGTACTTCCACAATGCTTGATGAGAATTTTGATAAGTGTATTTGGCCCTTGAGAAAGCTGACCGAATGTTTTAATACTTAAACTTTTGTAATTTAAATTGCCAAACACCACGCCTAAAAAATTCCTATACAACGTTGTTGTAGAACTTATGTTTCTTTCTGCACAGATACAAATTACAACAAATCAATTGTCAAATTGAATACCATCTTCTTCTTTCATCTTGTTGACACCGACAATCAATTGCTTGACACCCATGATGAAGGCTAACAAGGTGTGTTCACGGGTTTGACCGTTTTTAGAGATACCGGCTTTGAATTCACCGGTACCGGCAGCAATAATTAATACAGCACAATCAGCTTGGGAGGTACCAGTAGTCATTGTTCTTTATGTGGTGGTGACATTTGGCAGTTTCGAACTTCCACAAAGCAATATCGATGGTGATACCACGTTCACGTTCGGCCTTTAATTTATCCAAACCCAGGCGTACTTGAAGGATCGCTTACCCATTTATTGGGCTTCCTTTTCGAACTTTTTAATGGAACGCTTGTCGATACCACCACACTTGTGGATCAAGTGACCAGTCGTGGTGGCCTTGCCAGACTCGACGTGGCCAATGACGAAAATGTTAATATGGATCTTTTCCTTACCCATGGTTGTTGTATTGACTTAAGGGTTTTTAATAAATTGAACCGAGAAATCAAAAGTCTATGCAAATCCGGCCAAAGACCTGAACAAATATTCGTCAATAATATTAATTTTTTAATTGAAAAGGCACCAACAACCGAATTTGTTAATATAAAATGTACTTTTGTTAATTAAAATTGTTCACATTCAACATATAAAATTAACAATGAGTTTGTAACATAAAATAAAATATTAGTTAGCAATCAAATAAAAAAATTAATTAAAAATTTATAATTTTAACAAAAATTTTTGTTGCTTATTAATTTTAAAGAAAATTAAAACTGCTGATCTAAATAATTTTTTATTTCAATATAAAATTTTTTATTTAAACGGACTTAGGAGGGGACGCAGAATAAGGGTTTAACACGTGTTCAAAACGGATTCTTGACACAATCATCAAATATAATTTGAAAATAGCTCCACTTACTCCTTAGATGGACTTTGTTTTCAATAACAGTCCCAGCATTAATTTTTTACAAGATTAAAACAAAAACAAATAATTTTTTTATATATTTTTAACACCGAAACGCTTGTACTGGTATAATACCGATATTAAGGGAAACGGTATACGTATACCGATATTTTATGCAAAAAACTAATTTCGGTGTCGATATCAATACCGGCATACAATTTAAACGGTATCGGTTGCAAACCTTGATTTTTTGTACAGTTGCGTTAGAATATACGAATCGGTTTGAATATAATTCAAAAGATTATTGGTAATTTTTATCTCAGAATTAATTCGGTAATGTAGTAACAATGGGTGCTGCTCAATACCACACTGTATAGATTCTAAATGAAAGCTTACATTCGAAGCAGCCAGTTAATTGCCTTTAAATAAATTATTTATAAATAAATTATTTTAACCGTTTCGTTGCTTTTAGGCCATCTAGTATTTATTAATGAAAAAACAAACAAATTATTTTCTAAATAACTCTCTTCTCTTTTTGTTTAGCAAATTAATAACATACCAATAAAAAATGGAGCTTCAGACGTAACCGTTTTTTAATTAAGAAACATAAGAGCTTCCCTTACCACCGTGCTTACCGAAGACATAATTTTTATATGGCGAGTTACTACTTTCAAGCAATTAAGTTTTGACATAGGAAGCGCTTTATTGATCGCACACAAAAACAGGTGAGTGTAACGAGCAATTTTCCTGAGTTTTTGTTGTTACAGATATTTTCTAATATTCTCCCTTATAAAAGCGCTTTGTAGTAAGAGGGAATGCCGTCGCCCTTTAAATGTTACTTTTTTTTATAAACTTTGGTTAGAAATACTTCACTTACTTTACTGCATCTTTGCATGTCTCATTGAGGTGCACATAAATGAGCGCTTACTTTTTAATATGTGCTCTTAGTGTTTTTCGAAATAAAACATTTTTTATTGAGATATAAGTTTGCAAAAATGTCAAAATAGTAATTTTACATTAAAAATTTCCCATAATTATTTGAATTATTCATGTAAGATTTATCAACAAAATACTCAATCAATTGATTTATAAAGGAAATGCAATAACATTTTAATAGTAATTTTAATTTTGCAACAATTTTACTAGACATACTTTTAAAAGAATAAATAAATTAAATGCAATTACTTAGCAATCATGTTCCCATTATCAAAACATGTTACACAATCTAGAGCGTTATAGGATACAGGCTTTTCAAAATGTTAACAAATTGAGCCATTCACTTCATTTAAAGTACCCTGTAGTAAATAAAATAGTCAGTTGCAGAAAACACTAACTATAAGTTAACTATTTTTCAAATGACTACAAATCGGTTTAATTCACATGCAGATATCAACCAAACATATTGCATAGAGGCACACGTAAAACACAAATAAAAGCAAAATAAGTAAAACAAGCATGCCATGAAGTCAAATAAAAAAAATATGTACAAATTTATTAAAATAATTAAAAATTAATACGATTCAAATCTGTTTATGTACTAGAAAATATGTACCGCATTTATTTCAGCACTATTATACATTATCATTTAAAGCAATTTGATGCAAAATGTTCTTAAATATTAATTTCTATATAAAAATATGCATGTTTGTTCATAGGAATATATATTTTTTTGACAAAAATTATTTCAAATTTAAATTATTTATTATAAACCGACTATACTATTAATTAACTACAAATAGGTTGAACAATAAGTAGTCAGTAGTCAGTTTAAAAGTCATGCAAAGATGGCCAATTGACTACTGCCTATGACATGCCTATGTTAAAATAATGACAAGGAAAAAAGTCACTTAATCAACTAGATGTGGTTATAAAAAAACCAGTTTAAAATTACTTAAAAATGTGTTTGACTTCCTACAGGGTAGATTCAATTCAAACACATATAGAGCCACATACACACACACACACTAGACACGCAAGTATCCATAAATAAATTATTAAGGAACGATATCAATCATTGATACGGTGCGTATTTTCAAAACATTTGGAACTTTCAGGCAAAAAATGTAGAAAAATAAAAAAATATACACATTTTCATATGTATCTAAAAATGACGTTATGAAAATTATCCAACATAAACACAAATTAAGTTGGGTGTAAAAACTTACCGGTAGACAAAGTTAATAAAAAAGCAAGTTAAAAAAAATGATTTAGAGTTGGGTAGAATGGCAGCTCTGTATAATATTTAATAATTAATTCTGTGCCATTTTGACAAAATATCTTAAGTCAAGATAAGATAGCAAAGAAGTTTTTTTCTAAATACTCTGCGAAAATATGATTTTTATTAAATATTAAAATAAACCAAAATTAAAGAAAAATTTCGCTTACAATACAAAATTTTAAAAACGTAAAGAAAAATCTTTTTTGAACGAAAATTCGTATGATTAACTACATTTTGTCAACTTTTTAAATTTGACTAAAGTTATTTTGTCAAAATTGCATAGAATTAATGACTAGGAAAAAATATATTAAAATTATATTAACAATTGTATAATAATAATTGTATAATTTTCTAATTTATTTATTTTTTTTTTTTTTTTTTTTTTTTTTTTTAATTAATAAGATTTTGTTTGTCATGCTTAATTCTCAATTTTTATTCTTGATAAATAGAGTTTCTAACGAGAATAGAACTCGTAACCCTCGCCAGAACGAAAGAGTTCGCTATTACCTTACCTAAAGGGAACCTTACACTCTGAATTAAACTTCCCTTTAAGTGTCAAACTTTTTACTTATTTTCCTGTCTTTATGCATTTTTAAAAACAGATTTCACATATTAATCATTATATTTATATTCTAATTTTTAACTTATTTTTGTGTTGAGGTTTCTTACATTAATTATTTAAAATAACACGAGTCTCGCAAGTTTGCCCATTTACCCAAAAGGCAATTTTAAGCGATATCATGAAAACCCTTATTGACTTTTTATTTGCTAAAAAAATTCAAGTAAAAATAAAAAAAAAATAAAGTAAAGGGTGGTTAGACAAAAACGCGCGATGTAAATTGTAAATAAAACAAAAAGTTTTCAGAGAATTATCTTTACATTTCTTAATATGATAGAAGGCTCATGACAATTATGTGTAAAACATAATATTGGCCAAATGCTCGCCACGGCTTCGGTGGCATACCTCTATCCGATAGTCCGATATTTTAAATAACTCTGATATATAATTGAGGTTCAATATCGTTAATGTGCCGAATTATATCATCCTTTAGCTCTTGAATTATTCTTGGCTTATTAACGTACACTTTTCTTTAAAATATCCCCAAGGAAAGAATGTCAACGATGTCAAATCACATGAACTTGGCGGCCAATTTACATCGCCACCATGTGAGAAAACACGGTTAGCTGTGTGGTATGTGGCACCGTCCTGTTGAAACCACATATCGTCCACATCAATATCTTCCAAAAGCCCATAAACCGCACCAAACAGTCACTATTTGTGGGTGCATTAGTTTTTCGACAATCTCTCTTGGATTATTATTCGCCAAAATGCGGCAATTCTGCTTATTGACGAATCCTCTGAGGTGAAAATGTGCCTCATCACTGAATCACGAAGTGCACGATATGCATTTTGATTTGAACGCCCATTTTCATAAGAAGCCTGAATAACTTTAACGCGTTGCTCGATAGTGTTACTTTTCATAGTTCAAATCGAATAAGTTAAGGTGTGGTTTACATTCAACATCGGCCCATTTTTTTACCACCCCTTATATTTAAGACATTTTTATTTACCTTCTTCACCAACAAAACCCCAGACGACCTAATCCACTGGGTGCCATTGCACCTTAACACTTCAACTACCATGGTTGACTATGGTTATCAAATTTTGTACATCTAAAGCAGCCAGTGGAGTTGGACGCTTGATGTTTGTTGGTGGTGTTTGATGCGCATCAATATAAGTGAATCTTGGAAGGTATTTCTATGTATTTCGAAAATGATTTGGGTCTTAGCGAGCGTTGGGTATTTTTACAGGATAATGACCCCAAACATACAGCACGTACCACAATGGACTGGGTGTATTATTATTAACCAACGAAATTTAATTCACTCCGCAATCAGCTGATCTGAACCGTATGGATATACATGTAATATGGTTGTGGCTTCCTGATGGAGGACGAATTCAACCTATAATATGGCCAAATTAATTTAAATAGGTTACAAAATTTTCCTCAAAAATAGTTTTGTTGCAGGTGATCATGTTGAAAAATGTTTCTTCTTTTCGTTCAGTATAACAAGTATTCCATAATTATAATTTAGTTTCATTTATTAGCAAACCTAAACTTAAGGCAAGTACGTTGTGTTGTAGGGTATTCTCACTTTATGCCATAACACAAGGTAAACTTGTTAAAATATAGTTTAAATTAAAAGAAAACTTAAAGTCTAATTTCAAAACAAGCCACACACAAATTAGAAGTCATTAAAAATTATAGCCAAAGGCCGTAAATAACAAGAAAATAACAGCAGAAAAAAAATTAATCCTTAAATAAAAGCAAAGCAAGATGGATAATTATGGCAATTATTAAAAGTTTTTCATTTTGATAATTTAATAACCATGAAAATTATTGCAGAGTAGGTTCAATGATAATTTGTGCTTTGAATTTAATTTTTTTATGCCACATACTTTGTAACAATAATAACTAATAATGACCATAAAAGATTTCTTTGAATTTTGTCGGTGTGTAAAAGTTTTTTTTTTGGCCATTTACAGTTAGTAAATTTAATTTGTGTGTTTTGTTTAGTGATTTTTTTATTTAATATTTGTGCTTAAAATTTAATTGACTTTAATAGGTAAATTACATTAAAAACTTGTCATAAGTGTGTAAATAATTGTAATTGAAACCATATCCGTCTTAATATTTACTTTGTAGTTGTGCTTGATGTCAACAAGTTTCTGCCTTAAGTCTTTTGTTTGTTTGACGAGTTTTATTCAAAGTAGTATGTGCCTTAAGTTTTTTTTTTTTTTAGAAAATTGATCAAGTGTGTCTTAATTAACACTTATGTAAATAGCAGTGTATGACAACAAACGAAAGATTTCAGAAACATTTGCAAAATGTTCAATACTTTTAAAAATGTTTAAATCATTTTGCACATGAACACAAATACTTTTGAAGAGACAAAGATTTTTCACCGCTGTAATAGTACATTTGAAAAAGTCAACCCGTATCTTTTTGTGTGCCTTCGCGAGTTCTACGTTTCGTCCGCATTGGTTAAGAATTTGGCGTAGCATAAGAGTACAATTACAGTTCTTTGGAGATTGACAGTAACCAATAAATTTTAACACTACTTTTGCAACGTGGTTGAAAACCAAATTGTTATACATATACATAAGCTAACCTCGGAAGATTTGCCTTCCTACATGAAGGTCTAGGTCGTCGAAAGCTTGCGCAGGAGGCTTATCAGACGTAATCACTTAATTCGTGATAGCCTTGTGAATATTTCGTGGCCAAATAATTAATCTTCAGTGGCTTTGATGTTATAGGGGTAACTTTAAATTACGGTGACCATCCGTTCTGTATTATACAGAACAGTTCTGTATTTTAGAGTTTTGTTCTGAGTAAATTGTTTTCCAGTGATCATTTAATTGTTCTGCATTTAATTAAATGTTCTGTTCTTTAAGCCCTTATGACACTTCATTTTTATTCATTAATTGATATAGAATTGATAGAAAGAAACAGTAAATGCTAGAAAGAGCAAACTAAAAAAAATTTAAACAAAGTTTTTTTGTTTTTTTTTCTCTTGTTATGGTTTTGTTTCAGGGATGGCGTTGAGAATTTTAAAAATTGTACCAACAACCTTTAAAAATTTGACTTTTTTACCCTAATTGTACTAAAAGATTTTTTAGTTGAAATTAATTTTATTTATGTTCTTAAAAAACACCACAAAAAGGTATAATTAATCTTAGTTTAAAAAGTATAAACAAAAAAGTACAATTAAAACAACTTATCCATCCCTGTTCTGTTAATTTTATTAAATGTTGCCAAATTTTTGTTTATGAGAGACCTTAAAACAAAAAGCGGTAAATCGCTGAATTTGCCAATAAACCGCTGATTCAGCAACACTTTTAATATATCAAGCTTGAAATGTCAATTTTAAGTTGAACAATTTTACATTGTTTTTGACATAACTTCATTTATTTCGATAACTTTTGTTAAATTTTTGACAGTTTGCCATTTATCTTAGTACAGCAGAACCCTTCGCACTTGGTAAATTTTTCTATTACTTTATATTTGCACTGTTCACCAAAACTTAAACAATGCATTAAAAAAGTAGTGTCATAAGGGCTTTATTAGGTAAAATAACTAATTGAGATACATTCCAAATGTGTCTTTCTTTTAGTGTAAACAATCTTACTTTATGCCTTATTTAGAGTGGCAACTTCTTGTCGAGCCGAGCCGAGCCGAGCCGAGCCGACTGACTCTTATTGCGAGAACTTGTTCATGCGCGAAACAGCGCTGATATTTCATCTATTATTTGTGTTTTTTAATTTTGTTTATAAGTTTTTTTTTTAATTTTTATTATTTATTTGAATTTTTATTTTTTTGTTTAATTTTTTTTATTTACTCGTAGTTGATACATCACGGCAAAGGCAATGTGTATTGATATGAAATATTTGCATAAAATTAAATTTTTGTGTTCTCTATTTTAACTTTAAAAATATGGTCAAGGTACTTGAAAATCAAACCAACAAGCAATAAAACAACAACTCTTTACTAGAAGCTGTCTCTTAAATCTACTCAAAAACAAAACTGTAAGAAGCAAATTAATTAGCAAACGTTTTCGAAAATCTTTTGCTCAAAACTTTTTAATTTCTCTGCCATTGTTTTCTCTTTTAGCTGTGCACGTTTAAATTATTTTAAGTGTTGTTCTTAACAGCAAAACAATAAAGCACAATAATACTCGTTGTGTTTTTCGTGCTCCGGCAAATAGTAATAAAACTTTTTTAAATGAAAATTTACATTTAGAACTGACAAAAGTTCAACGAATTGTAGTCGGGAAAAGATAAAGTCACTGTTTATTGTTGTTGTTTTTGTGTAAGCTTTGATATTGTTACAGGTTTAACTGGTATATATAATTCTTATTCGCTTTACAGTTTTATTTGTAAAATATCTTTAGTTTTTTTTTAAATCTTTTTATGAATTTTCCTGATGACCTAAGCAACCAGTAAAATGTGCATAGTCAAAAGTCAAAAGTTATCCCATCAACAATAAATTTCGGTTTATCAATAGTATGAAATGAGAATTTAGCACATTTAAACGAAACCTTGTTAAATTAATAGACTCAGTATCCATTTTAATGGAGTAATTGGCCTGAAATAGGATTATTGGGAATTGGGAATACTTGTATATGAATAAATATTTTCACAATTTGATATTTAAGTTCATAGTTACATATATTAATCCATTTATATGAAAGTTATGTAAAATTAAGAGATATACTATCGTGGTCCTTCAAAAAGGACTATTATCTTTTATCATTTTCAATGGTTATTAATGTAAAAAATATTTTTTTAAATTTATTCTTCTGTTTGATTTAAACAAGTTTGAGAAAAGGCTTACGATATTGTTTGTTGATTTTAATTCTTAAGTTTGTTTTTAGAAAATAAACGAAGCTTGCAGAAACTGAATACTTAAGCAATAAAATTTGAGACTAAAATTATGTTGAATCTATTGCTCAATATCGTTCACTATGCGAACGAAAATTAAATTTTAAAAATTTAAATTTTTGTAGGAATTATCTGAATTTGGGATTTATGCAGAGTTTAAAGACTTTTAATAGTTGAACTTTTGCAAAAGCTTTGCAGATTTTCCCATTTAACCACTTATTGGCTAAATTTAGTCATCATACCCTCAATAGTGGAGAGGTTGTTATGCGTTTGTGCTGATGTATTTTACAACATAAAACATTGGTCTTATACCCACCTCAGAATCACTTTTTTACACGATCTAGCGATATCCGTCCGTTAGACCGTCTGGCAGGCTGGCTGCCTATGTAAACTTGGTGCGCGTAGTACAGTTCGCAAATTTGGAGATAATTTAATAAAATTTGGTACAAATATTCAATTTGTTGCAAGAATCAAGTCTATTTATTAATGGTAAAAATCGGGCTATAATTTCATATAACCTCCCAACAGCGTTACCGTTGTGCGACTTTAGTTGCAATATGCAACCTTTTTGACGCTCTGACACTTTTTGTGCGACTTTTTCAAAATCGTCTAATTTTACAACTTTTTTCAACTTTTTGCGACTTTTTGCCCCTTCTTTGTACGAAAACAAAAAAAATAATTTCTCATGTTTTCCCCTTAAAAATATCAATTTTGTTTTAAACATTCCCCGGGTTATGTAACCTCATTCCATTGATCAGGTAATTATTTTGTATCCAGACAATTTCAATTACTGAACTGTATTGTATATGCCCTGTTTTGTGTCGTGTTCATTGAATTTCCATGGCTTTATAGGATGATTTACCGCTATTGCTCATAAAAATTTTATAAATGACACAGGCTTCGTTTAACGAATATAAGTTGTCAGAAAGTAAATCCAATGATAACTCAAACAATTACATTTTTAAAATTACAAATGCTTACCATTTTTGACATACAGTAGAAAGCTTAAAAATTACGTTTAATAACCTACTGTACCTTAATTTAGGCAAATAAGCAGCGCATGTAGTTATTAACTCTACCGCACAACAGTGCGTGTGCTGACAATTTTTTTTTTAATTAGAATTAATGAAAAATAACTTATCCAACAGGTTAAAAGTAGAAACTTGTGAGTTCATGCTATTAAATTTAAATTTTCTAGATACTGAAATAAATGTTTGGATGCCACATAACAAACATATACAAACACATTAATAAAAATCAATCAAATATAAAATTTATACACAAAAGTGTATTTAAACACATTTTTAACGAATTATTTCTCAGCTACTTATATCGTTTAAATTGTTAATTCCTTTTTGTTTTTTGTTTTTATTTTGATTAACCATCGTCTTACCAAAGATTTTTATGTACATCGTTTACCAATGCCCACCTGGGTGCTACTGCGACGAGGAGAAGTTATTGTCATACAACTTTTTTTCGGGGTTTTAAGTAAAGTTTAAGTAACAATTTCTTTTTAACTGAAGCAAATTTGAGAGAAATATTAAAGAAATAAAACCGAAATTGTCATCCGGGTGGTAATTAAATTAAAGTAATTCAAACTTTTTTGTTCGACTTTTTGTTTTAAAAACGACTTTTTGTAATCCCTTTGGTAACACTGCCCCCATACAGGGTTCTTTCCTTCTTTCTTTGTGACCGTTCACCATTTTGTTCTTTTTATATTAATTTAAGATTAAATTTGGTCCAACATTTTTTTCATTGCAGTCCAATCATCTCACTTATTATTGCTGAAATCGTTCCATATTTGACCATAGTTCCCATGCAAATACTACTCCCGAAAGAAGCATTTAATGCCATAACTTTCTTATAAACGTTGGTATTGACATAAAAATTTGGAAAAAATTTCATATACATATAATCTTATATAGATTTTTGGCACAGAGAACTTTATAAAAAAATAACACGAGCAATAGGAATTTAACAATATTGGCTGTGTAAGTTAAAAATGTAATATTTACAATTCTAAACTATAAGCAGCAGATTTTACCCCAAATGTATAAAGATCGTATAGCATACAAGTTGTAGCCGAGAGATTTTGAGAGTCGATATTTAATGTTCGAAATTCTGCTCAAACATCATAACAAAAAAGTTATTTTTTTATTATTATATCTTGCTTGTCGAAAATATGTAATCAAAGCCAATGTAACCGCTAATTAACTGCATTCAAGTTTCAAAAACAGCCTGCTAGGCTCAAAGTGTCGGTTCTTTTTAGTCTCTGGTGACCTTCGAACTGTAGCAGATCCCGAGCAAGGTAGTTGGCATGGACTATTTGTTTATCTATGTATTTGAGTGAATACATTTTAATTTCCTCCTGCATGGTAGGGATGTTAAGATTTCTGTGGATAATTTCATTACGTAAATACCATGGGGCGCATGCAGTACCCCATAATTGAATGCCATATGTCCATATTGATTTTACGATAGACTTGTATAAGGGAACTTTGTTGACAAATTTGAGTTTTGGCCGAGGAGCCAGGCTCAGGCTGGTTGGCATATTTTTTTGGGGAGGGGAGTATTTATTTTTTGATCTTACCATGAATGTTCTGCTCTCAAGGAGTTTGTGAGTGCTTTGAGGAAGCATTCGTGTTATTTTGATGAGTAGCCCATCATGCCAAACATTGTCGAATGCTTGTGAAATGTCTATAAATAATGCTGATCAATATTACTTTTTCTAAAACGCTAATCTAATTTGGGTAACAATTCTATGCACTTGTTCGATTGCACCATGTCTTGCTCGGAATCCGAAATGATGATCCGGAATTTATGCGCGTTCATTTAGATAGGGAGTTATACTTAAAAGGAATATTTTTTCGAATAGCTTTGATAAAATTGATAGTAAACTGATTGGGCTGTACGATGCAATTTGACTAGCGTCTTTTCCCGACTTGGAAATCATAGCAATTGTAGAGCTCTTCCAAGGAAAGTAGCCAACTCGTAATATCACATTTAAGATACGCAGCAAGATTCTTGAAGCAGACGTAGGTTAGTTTCTTATCATTGCGCCTGTGATGCGGTCAGGTCCGGGAGATTTTCTAATGTTGACATTTTCTATCACTGATTTAACTTAACTTAATTCAAATTTTATTGGATCGTCTGGAATAATTGGACGACAGGAACAAGTATGTTCATCGTGTGACGTGAAAACTTTCTCCAAGTGGCTGGAAAAGGTGTTTATTTTTTCATATGTGTTTTCGACCCAGACTCGGTTTTCTACTCTAAGTGGTTATAGGGCGTTGTATATGTCTTTCAGCTTTCCGTAAGCTGCAATTGGGATTTTTCGTGGCAGCTATGCTGTTTAAATAAGCTTCTATTGCTCAGTTGTGTTTCTTTCTCAACTTATTGCGTAGAGTTGCCTGGCATAACCGTTGGTGGGCATTGATGATTGCGGAATGATTATTTTGCCATTGTTTTCTCAACTTCTTTTTTCCCTGACAAGGGTCTCTATATTCACCGATGTGTTGTGTGGAGCACGCTGAGCTATTTTTGACTCCACTCATTATTAGCGATAAAATTGGACTGAATACTTAAGTGAAGTTGTGTACCAATGTTTTATAAAAAATGCCCAAATTTTGCCAAAATTCCCTCAATTTCAATTAAATACAAAATCTTTTATCGCACTTGACCAACAAGAGGAAATTGACTAAAGTTTTTAGTTTTTACTTTGCCACTAATATATATATCTATCCGCTGTAAAAATATCGGTTGGCTTAAAAATTATTTCTCATAAGCCTTTAATAAAAAATTAAAATTAATTTTATTTTTTCTAAACATTTTTAAATTTCGTGTTAATACCAGGGCTGTGGAGTAGGAGTTGTTGAGTCAAAGTTGAGGAGTTTGTACTGGAGTCGCAGTCGAATTACGTATAAAAACCGGCGACTCTGACTTTTCGGCATACAAATTTTTTTAACCTTTAAAAAAAAAACAAATTTTTTTAAGAGCGTCTGCTTTAAAAATGTTGACGTCAGAAAATAAGGACCAGTCTACTTAACATATGTAAAAAGAACTATGTTAAAGCACAATGCGGCACGTGTGGAATTAAAATATCGATTTGAAATTTTTATAGAATTATTTTCTTGCTTTATTTAACCATTTAAAAGGTGCTGCATTAAAATATAGAGTTTAAAGTCATATAAGGACCAGTCTCATATACATTTATCATCAAGGTTAGAAAAGGAGTCGGAGTTAAAGTTGGAGTCAAAGTCGGACTTAAAAAATTTCAGCAATTTGAGTCGAAGTTGGAGTTAAAACTATTTTTTGACGACTCCACAACCCTGGCTAATACCCTCATGTTTATCAAGTGCGATATGTATGTGTCTTAAGTCTTTTGTTATTTTTAATTCCATACAAAGAAATGAGTGAAAATTAATGAAAATATGCTTTATTATTTTTTGTTTTTAATTTTATATATTCAATAGAAACTAATGCCTGTATTCAAAAAAATATTTTTAAATTTAACGAAGGTTTACAAAACAAATTTTCTATGATAATTTTCCGTAAAAAAAGTTTGGTAAATTAAATAATCGTTTTTGAAAAATTTGGTAAATCCATACTTATCAATTATTATAACTAAAATGTAGTTTTTGCGGTATTTCGCAGATACACAAAATTTGCCATTATGAAAGATTATTTGTGTTTTGTAGAAATAACACTTAATCCGTTCTGTACTAATTCAAGTGTTTGTTTGAAACAGGATCTATCAAACAATTATTAAATAAACAAAAATGACTAACAACTTTATTAATTAATCACAATTGCTGGTTTCGATCAATGACAATCACTTTGGCAAATCAATTTGTTTTTAACAAATAAAAACACAATTGTTAATTAATTAAAAATAAACACTTGAAAACAAAAACTGCTGAATAGAAATTAGTTTTGGTAAATAAATACAATTAGCAATTCTTATAATTTGGTTTTTAAAATAATATTCTAATGATTAAAATTAATCAACAATAAGAACTTAATTTCATTATTCGTATGAGTTTTTGAATTGAATAGATTTGTTGTAAAAGTTCTAAAAAATCATTCAACTAATAAATATTTTCTAGTTTTAATGAGGATTTTATGCAAATTATTTTTTTTCTTCTGATTTTATTGAAAAAACAAAAGCTAACACCTTTTTTCTTTACACCAATATTTGACAATATACAAGTAAAAAACTTGTTTAAAATAATGTATAATTATTGCCTTATAAATATACTTTCCTATAATTATTTAAGCATATTAATATGCATAAAGGAAATTAACAATTTTTGCGTTATTAGTAAGAACAACTTTAAAAAAAGTTCAAGTTATGATTTGTGGTTAGTGTTTTAAAATAAATTATTGATATCGATAAATATAAAAAATAAAATGCAAATCTTTGTATAATTTAATGGACAGTGCGACAAGATTGTTTCGAGCCAATATCGGTACAATTTAATAACTTTTCTAAAAGAATAACATGTACTAGAACAATAACTTAGAAGAAAAGAAAAATTTATTTAGTTAACAGTGTGTCTGACTAAGCAAATTAAAAGTAAAAAAGAAAATTACTTTAAAATTTCATCAATCTCTTTAGATGCTGTGAGTATTCAACGGCAAAACCCTTTAAAGAGATTGAGTGGTTACAATTGAAACATGCAAGGGTAGGGCAGTTAAGAATTAAAAAAAAAACATCAATAAATTTATATTAATTTCATGTTGTAAAATTCCTTTCTTCATAAAAATAATTAAAGGAAAATTTAATTTGATAAACTTTAGCCTAATTAAAAAAACAGAGTTCCTGCCAATAAGCCAATGCCTTTGCCTCTACATGGCTTTTCCACGTCAAACGGGGATCTAAATGTATACCGAGATATTTTACATGCGAATTTTGAGGTTGAGTTGAATGTTATATGTACGCATTTTTGCTCATTTACCATTATCCTCCATTGTTTTAGCCACACTTCTAGTTGAGTTATATGATCCTGTAAATAACGAGATGCTTCATAACTGATTTCGCGGACGCTTAGAAAAGCTGTATCGTCTGCAAATGTTGAAGTTTGTGTGTAGTTGCTCGTTGGCATGTCCGAACATAAATTAAGTATAATAGAGGCCCCATGATGCTGCCTTGTGGGACTCCAGTGCCAATTGGCTGAGGTGAGCTTAAGAAATTTCCTTTTTTTATAATAAATTGATGCCCGACTAAGTAGCTTTCTAGCAACTTTTATGTGCTTGCTGGTTAATGTTGCTTCAATTTATATAACAAGCCTTCATGCCAGACTTTATCAAAAGCTTGAGAAACATCGATGAAGAGAGCGGAATAATATTTTCTTTCTTCAAAGGCTTTTCTTATGGCGTTAACTATTCGATGGGTTTGTTCAATTGTGCTGTGTTCTCTTCTAAAGCCAAATTGATGGTTAGGTAAACACCCATTGTTATTTAAAATTGGGGTTAATTTTGACGCTAAGAGATTCTCAAACAGCTTTCATTTATTAGATAATAAGCTAATAGGCCTATATGACTTAACTTTTGTGTGATCTCTGCCTGGCTTTGGTATCATCGTAACTAAGGAGACCTTCCATTCTTGTGGGTAGTATTCAAGGCGTAAAATAGTATTAAAAAATAAAAAGAATAATTTTCTTTGCTATGCGAGGTAGCTCAAAAAGTATTTGTTGCTAATAATAACAACGTCAACTTTCCCATTATTGTGGAAGCAGGCAAAAATTAAACCTATCCAAAAGGCCGATAAAAGTTATAGACCTATCGCAATACTACCGTATTTGTCAAAAGTTTTTGAAAGATTAGTCAATGGGCAAATGACAAAACACTTATATAATAAATCAATACTATCTGATAGGCAATCTGGTTTCAGACCCAAACGTAGCTGTATATCAACATTAATCGACGTTTGTGAGGAACTACGATCAAAGATGGATGAGAACATGATATCATTTCTAATCTTACTTGATCACTCAAAGGCATTTGATACTGTCGAACACACTTTACTCTGCCAAAAATTAAAACACATGTGCCATTTCTCAAACACTGCTGTTAAATTAATTTCGTCATATCTTTATAACAGAACTCAATTTGTATGCTCAGGTTCTGAAAAATCTGACATTTGTTTGACACCAAGAGGTGTACCGCAAGGCTCAATTCTGGGTCCTCTTCTATATTCAATTTATTCCAACGATTTACCGTCTAGAGTCAGCTATTGTGGAATTCACATGTACGCTGATGATGTACAACTTTACATTAGCTGTTCGCCATCTAGTATCAATGAATGCATCGAAAAGTTAAACCATGATCTTGATAAAGTTCATAGATGGGCCTTAATAAATAGTCTTTGCTTAAACGCAAAAAAATCCAAGGCAATACTGATAAGCAAAAGCAGCTATGTACACTCAAATCTACCACCAATACTCGTTGGGCAATCCGTAATTGACATAGTTGATACTGCAAAAAACCTTGGAATTATAATTAATAATAAACTAACCTGGTCAAGTCACGTAAACTTCGTTTGTGGAAAAACTTACTCCATGCTAAGAAATCTTTGGACCACGCAATATTTCACTCCATTTAATATACGCATGCTTCTTGCCAGGACATTTTTACTGCCGACACTTCTTTATGGTTGCGAAATTTTTTCTAGCTGCAATTCACTATGCCAGACTAAGCTCAAAGTTACATTTAATAATGTTGCAAGATATATTTATGGTAAAACTAGATACAGTAGAATATCACAGTTTTCTTACCAAATCTTTAATGTACCTTTTGAAAACCTACTAAAATGCCGCACTCTCCTATTTTTGCACAAAATTATTTATAGTAAACAACCTGACTATCTTTACAAAAGAATAACGTTTTCAAGATCCAATAGAGGATACAAAATAAACTCCATTCGATACCGTAAACTAATATCAGAAAGACACTTCTTCGTTAATGCCATCCGTCTCTGGAATGAACTCCCATCTAATATACAAGTCCTATAATGCTAAGCACTTTAACATTGCAATATTTTCTCATTTTGCTTAAAATTTTGTAACTTATATTAAAATTATTGTCTACTTTTACTTATTATTAATATAAATAATTTCTCTAATCTATAAGTAACTTCAAATAAATCTGCCACTGTATCAGCAGTACTATTATATAAGATTGAAAGTCTTATTGTACTGTAATTTTTCTAATTAAATAAATAAATAAATAAATAAATAAATATATAAATAAATATATAATCTTATCAAAACCAGGGGCTTTCTTGGGGTTTAAATCACAAATAGCCTTTTCGATCTCTCTTAACTCAAATCTTAGGGGAACAGCTGCCCTTGCTGCAACAGGTGGTAACTCTACTGCTATATCGTGGGATATATTTGAGGTAAAAACGTTTTTCAAATGATTAACAAACTGATTTCCATTTTCATCATCATTTCTTCTTCCATTGAAGTTTCTTAATGGTGGCTTAGAGACAACTGGCCTTTTGAGCTTTCTAGCTGCACGCCATAATGAGTAGTCTGATTGTGGAGTTTCATCAAGTTCCTTAAGATATTTTTCAAGAGAAGCTGTTTTCTGAGTCTGCAGTAGCATTCTTAATCTTTTTGTACACTCTTTTAGTAATTTTTTAAGTTGAGGGGATCTGTGCAATTGCCACTCTCTTCGAGCTCTCCTTTTTTCCGATAAAAGGCGCTCGATATTTCAGAAAACTGTCAAAATTAACAATAGAGCGATCTATATTCTCCGGTGTACTAAGCGGAATATTTTCTGTGCAATGGGTACTAAGATATTTTTTATATTTTAACCAATTAATTTGTGTATCCAACGTCGCAAAATAACCAGTCGGAGGTACAATTCTATTGGGATTCATCGGAAGCGCTTCAACAATGATTTAAATAACGTGAAATTTTTAAAAAAAGTCAAAACATTCCGTAAAAGAAAGTTAAGAAGGCAAAAAAATAGTACAGTCGAATGAAATTTGTTTAAATAGCGCAGATTTAGCTACATCCATGCAATATTGATATATACCGATTTCTCAAAAACTGGAGCCAATCTGACACTTCCAAATGTACTTTCGCACTCAGGGTACTCGCCTCTAATAGTTCTTAAAGGATTCATCGAAGTTCATTTTTTTCGGGTCAAAAACTATCACAGTGTTATTAGTTAAATAATAAGTAGTTTTTCCTGGTTCGAAGTATTGTTCTTGCAAAAATAATAGATACTTAAAGAATGAAGTAGATAAGATTTTATATTTTTATGAACTTTCATTACAAGGTTGTTTTTAAAATTTGGTCGATTTAAAATCTATTTCATTTCGATATCTAGAACACGCCGGTATTTTTTTTAACAAAAAAGTTCATGCGTTTCTCCCTTTAGAATGAGTTTGGTTTAAAAATATTGTACGGAGGATAAATTTAATAATGCTAAATGTAACAGGTGTCCAAAATGTATTAATGTAAATGTTCTTCAACAACTTCACTAAACTTTCACTTACACAGTGACTATAACATTGTACTTGAAGCAGATGCTCCACCAACAAAATCAAAGGGATCTACAAGTGGTCCAATGAATAAATATTTTAAACAAGATACTTCGATGGATTCTCTAAAGAAAATGTTTGCAGAAGCATAGCAGAGGGTGGAATATCGGTGAAAAATTTCAAAAAATCCAAAGTTATATTGACTCTTTTATTTACTCAAGTACTAACCCGGCGTTTCCACAGGCAAGTAATAACTTGCAAGTAGCGTATACGTATTATCAACGAAAAATCGAGGAAACAGCCGATTGGCTGAATGTACAAAAATTGTGTGAATGTTAGTGAAAAAGTGTGAGTGTATTGAGTTTTTCGAACTTGGAAACGGGGGTAAATTTAAGAATATTACGATTATTCGATTAATTTTAAAATTTTATTTATTCAATCGAATAAGTAAAATTACCAAATATCGATTAATCGTTTAATCGATCAAAAATAAAACCCGATTAATTGAACACCCTAATAGGTTCCATATAATATCCCTTCTTAAAATCACTTAAAGGTACACAAATCTCATAAATATGACGATATCTAAATAACATTTGACACAAACAACTTTAACATGAATCCTAATCTCATGACATTATTTAGTTCTGGCAGGTCCAGTAATGCCCATGAGTCCGCGAAAAGGGTTCTCTCTCGAAAATGGGTTTTTTGCTATTGTGGTTTAGGTATCATATGGTTAGTCTTGAACACCTACACTTTCTTACTTGTTTTATTTATGATTAGCATGCACAATTAGATCAGCCTTCCATAATCTGAATTTTAAGAATTTTGAATCTGGTATTATTAAAACCATTATGAAAATTTCGAAAGACTCTTTTATATAATTAATTAAGTTTCTTTCGATTTATATCACACCGTGCAACAATCAATTATTTCAAACAAGTGAAACAATTATGACAATAAAAAAAAAAATAATAAATAAATAAATTCTCTTGTTAATTGTATAAAATAAAGTTAAGAAAGATTTCTGGCAAAAGGGGAAAACACCCACTTGCTGTTGGTACTTTTAATTAGATTTATTAAACTATCAAGACTGGTTTAATTCTCATATCAGTCAACTACATTCTGTTCCCATGAAATGCAAAATAGTTAAATTAAATTTTTAATAATAGTTAAAATCTGTTACTTATTTTTCAAACTAGTTTAATTAATTTTAACGTTCATTTTAATTCAACTTAAATGATTTATAATTTTTAAGTTTAACTTCCCTTGAGAATGGAAATATTCAGCAAGACACATTCATTGTTTAACTGGTTGAAATTTAACAAGTTTAAGAGACCTTAAATTTAATGGAGTTTTGTCAAGATTAATTGGTCATTTCTAGAAAAATTATGAAATTTATGAATCTAGATTTTATACATAAGTGATTTCTGCTATTCATATTTGGTTGTAACTGAAAAATGATAAAAATTCAATAGCATTTAAATTGTCGTGAGGTTTTCAAAAGTTTTTGATGTTGGATGCAACTTTGCTATTTTAAGCTTATAGTTCTAAAGAATTTTTTTTCAACTTTAAACTAATTTTTTTTTAGATTTTTTACAAAATTAAAGATTTGCATTAAAAAAAAAGCCAAGCAAAAAAATAAAAGTTCATTTAAGAAGTTGAAGGACATATTGAAAATGCAGCACAGCAGGTTTCAACAACTTCAATTTGTCTCAGCTCACAATCAGTTTTACTTTCGGTATAATTTAACAAAAGCAATAAACCCCTTTAACACCACCTTCATTTACCACCACCCACCCTCAATGTGCCCGTTTCATTCGAACATGCCATGTGTTGTGTCATTTACTTTTGCGCAATTGTAGATTTATTATTTTTATACGATAATTTAAGGTCAAGTGAGTGGTTTCGTATACAATCTGTCTGCATATTCTTTCAAACTATTGGAATCATAACTTTAGTTTCAATTTTAATTTAAATTTGTTTAATTATGTCATTTAAACATTTGTTGTCGTAAACAAGTTGTTTTATGTTTTTCTTGTTGTAAATTTCTAAAATTCTTTTAGATTTTAAAACAAATTATTATGTTGTCAAACTTGTTTGATGCACATACTTATGTTATTACGGTAAAACCTCGATTTTATGGACAGAAAATTAAAAAGTTAATTGATAAGCTAAGGAAATTGTAGCTCATGTTAAACTAATTTATAATAATTTTTCAATGTTTCAATGATCAGTGTTATGTGCATGAAACGTTCGTTGAGTGTTTTCAGGGTTTTTTTTTTAACTTAATGCGAATCAAAATTCTTTTTTGTGAACATATTTGTTTTTGGGTCAGTTTCTATCAGAACGTAAATTTTTTGCAATCGTCGATTTACAAGAAGAAGAACGAAGTCGCTTTTATGCTTTGCATTGAATCATTTGTTGTCATACACAAGTGTTGTTTTATATTTTTATTTTTGGGAATTTCTTAAATTCTTTTAGAATTCAAATCAAATTATGAAGTTGTAAAATTTGCTTAAGGGACATACTTAAGTGATTACAGTAAAACCTGGATCTTATAGACAAATAATTAATTTTTTTTTAAATAATTTCTTTCCTTCCGAAGGTTACTTTATATTATAAACAACATTTTTATTTTTCGAATTTATTCTATGAGCTAAATTTCAGTTATGTATTTTATAAAGCTTTTTTGTAATAGTCCTATTCCTTTAACTTTTCAGAAATGACTTTATACACTATCAAACTATTATATTGTATTTTCTTGTTACATTTTACCTTAGCTTTCCTTTGGAAAGCAATGAGGTATATTGTATGTACAGAAAAATTTACATTTATTAGACACCAGCAGAATGTAATGCATTTTCTGGCCCGCTACAGCCTTCGCCAGCATTCTTTGTGTCACACTGGATAGTGATACTTTGTAAATTAAATATATTTAACTCAACTATTTTAACAAATAGAAACTGGGAATTATTTCCTTCCGAAGGCTACTTTATATTATATACAACATTTTTATTTTTTTAGAATTTATTCTATGAGCTAAATTTCAGTTATGTATTTTATAAAGCTTTGGATCCATCAACTCAAATTTTTTAATAAATTTTTGTAAAGAAATTTTTGTAAGAAAATATGGTATTTCAGCTTGCATAATCAAAAAAAAAAAAAAAAAACCTTGCCCGTTTTGGCCCATTTGAAAATATTTGAGATTTTGTGAAACAAATTAACTTGTTTCTTCTGTTTGTTTTGGTTTGATTGATAATTTTCGTTTTTGTTATTTTTCTGATATGCAGAAACTTCAGCTAAAATTAGAAAAATTTATGTAGAATTGATAGAAATATTGCGTATAATACCTTTTGTTGTTTTCTATGGTGACGAGATTCAACTTTCTGAGGAGGCACAAGAAGCTCGTTATAAACATTTTAAAAATTAAAAAGATCTTGTTAGTCGTGCTTAATTTTTATTCTTGATAAAAACACTGAAATTTATTGTTGAAGGGACAAGCTATTCCTATGCGCATTTCACTGGTTGCTTCATCAAAAGATTCTAGAAAAACTAAAGATCTCAATAAAAAATGGAGCTTCCAACGAAGCAGGTTTGTAAGGGTGAAATATAAACGTTTCGCTTACCATTGCGCTGACGGAAGACATGAATATTATATGGCGAGTTCCCACTTTGAAGCAATACATTTTTGATACACAAAGCGCATTATTCAGCGCAAGTAAAAATTGTTGTATGTAACGATCGGCCCTACACACTGAATATTTTGATACAGTTATTTTTTAGTATTCTCCCTTACAAACCTGTTTCGTAGTAAGGAAATGCCGTAGCACTTGCAATTTAATTTTTTTTATAAAAGTTGTTGAGAGTTCTTTCACTTACTTTACTGCATTTCTGTATGTCTTATTGCGTAGCGCATAGTTGAACGCTTATTTTTTTAAATGTACCATTAGTTCTTCGCAAAATGATAAAATTTTTTATTGGGATATTAAACAAACAAAACTGTTAAGCGAATAAGAATTATAAGCCACAGCTTTACTTGTAACAATATCACAACAACAATAAAAATTAATTGTTAAAAATTTTAAACAATAATTTGCTCGTAAATGCAGTCGCAGAAAATTGAATGAAGGCATTTTTAATCGGTTTCTGATTACTTCAAATCCTTTAATTTAAAGCAAAAACAAACATTATGATAAAAAACTACATAATTTAAATTTACCACAAACCGAACTTGATTGGCATATTTTGCTAAATATTTCCGATGTTGATGATGATGGCATAAAGATGATGGTTATTATGAAGGCTAAGATAATTATGAAGATGATTTTTAATTTCATATTTTAGAAATGAATGTGCCTTATTTCAAAAAATTTATATTGTTCGAAAAAATTACATTGTTTTTTTTTAGTTTATTAAATAAAACAAAATTAAAATTCAACTAAAATTTTACAACAAAAGTTTTTTTTTAGTAATCAATATACACAGAATCCAAAAATAAATTGTGTCATAAAATAAAGGCTTCCCTGAATTAATCCTCGTTTTGCATATGTTTCACCCCACTGTGCGTCGTCAAAGATAAAAATTTGGAAACAAACACATTACGCGTTTCAGTTGCTGATCGTTTGTATAATAGTTTGCATGCCCATGATTTTTGTTTTATTTACCGAAACACACAAGAACGATTCAACTGTCCAACGGTTTGCATACCGCGATTTGTGCGTAAATTCGTGTTTTTAGTTGCGCTTTAAAAATGTATCATTTAATTATTGGTAACTAAATATGTAGGTTTTTTTCTAAATGAGTTGATTGCATCACTTAATATAGCCAAAAAACCCCAATACAAATTTGTCAGCAGAAAGGTATTAACTTTCCTTAAGAAGAGTTAAAACTATTTTTTGGGATGATTAAAGTAATGAGTATCCACAGATTTCCAGAAATAAGATTGTACTGCGGCCGTATTCTGTAATTCGCTAAAGCTAAATCTCTCTCGCTAAAAATCTAAAAAGTTGATTTAGCGATTTTTGGCTACGAATGCAATACTTTAACGTACATTGCTACATTTGGCATTGTAATACCAATTTAATTCACCGTAATTTTAGCTTTTAATTTCATGGCTAAAATCAATTTTGTATTCTCTAAGGCATTTTAGCGATCGAGATTTAGCTTTTGCTAAGCGAATTACAGAAAACGGCTGCTGGTCTACGATGGAAATGTATTCAGTACCGTTTATTTCCAAGGTTATGGCTCGAGACCGTTTTGAAAAATTCCACGAGAATCCGTTAAACGTTCAAAATTGGGGGCGGTATCACATTAACATAAGAATAAAACAAAAGTCAGTACGCGATATCTTTTTTGCACAAAAAACGGAATCTGAAGTCAAACAAACACAATTTGTTACACATGCGAAAAAAATGTGCTTTACTGGGAACAAAAATTATTTTAAAATTTGCTATAACTAAATTCGATTTTGATTTAGTTTATATGAAATATAAAGCACGACAAACAAAATCTTATTAATTTAAAATTCTGTATTCCCAAAAATTACTTTGATAATATTTATGGGGTCTCATAATTTAAAATAAATTTTACGCTTTTTTATGTTTTTTACTGAATTGTTTATGATTTCTTTGTTTTTTAATGGTAACAAATTAAATAAAAGTAAAAAAAAAAAAATAAAAGTTTGCCTTTATTTTCACCTTTGAAGACGATTGGGACACATTTGTCCCATCATACTTTCAGATACATCGAAAAAACTGTAGATCTTGAAATTGGTAATCAATAAATTTTCATAACGCATTAGAGCATATAATACTAAAAGTTTATCCAACAGTAATAATAACGGCCCGAGATATTAGCAAGCTTAATTGGCAAAAAAATAAATTCAAATTTCTGACTTTAAGAAACCCTTAAGCCCAGTTGACACAACAAAATCATATCGTTGGCACGAATACTTAAGAAAGCAATTGCTTTTTATCGAACAATGCAAATTAGATCAACATCCATTCGAAAATGAAGATGAACTGGCGGAAAAACTAAATGGGACATAGTGTCCCATTTGTCGTCAAAGAGTTAAGCAAAAATACACAAACAAGGAAAGATTTTCTTTCTTTAGCTCGTTCATGATAAAGTACCATCCCGGACATGTCACTTTTATTCTTTCTGTCAAATTTCTAAGTAATACGTGCCTTTCTTTTTGCTTACTTTTGTATACTTTGTTATGTTCCTTCTCGAGTTTTAGCTTTTCCCTATACCATTCCGATATATTAACCAATGTTAATTAATTGTTTGACATCACTGCTTTTCTTTTGGTTCTTATACCCACCACAAAAACTACTTTACTGTTTATTTGGCACACACTGAATACACTCATAAGAAAAATCAATCCATCCGTAATCAAATCAATCCGAAGGGGTATTAAAAGTACATAAAGATTGATTCAAGCACGGATTTTCAATTGGGAAGTGCTTAACTTATCTTTATTCAATCCCGAATACGTACTTGAAATAATGCGAAAATGAGATTGATTTAAATAAAACTAAGATTGAATTAATCTCAAAAAAAAACCAAAAAAGGAATTAGAAAGAGGGAATTAATTTGATTGATTTACTTACTCGTTTTACACCTTACACCACCACCAGCATCATGGTGTTTACTTTAAAAATATAAACTAAATGAGAGGAAAGAGTTCAATTTTACTTTTTAAACATGAAAATAATATATGTTTTTCTTCTTGTTCTGTTGTTCTAGTTGCTTCTACACACAACAAGCAAATCGTTTGTTTACGTCTTGTGTGGTGTTGTTGTATATCTACAACAAACTTTGAAAAACACACGCGTATGCACGCATAAAAGAATACAGGGCTGAGAGATGACACTAATAAGTTTTATGAGATTGAAACCCTCACTTTGTAACTTTACTCTCCGAGTGGCACTTTGAGCACGACTCTTAACTTAAAGAAACCATAAAAAACATGATTAATCCCGAGTGTTTTTATTTCTGTGTACATACATTTTATATAACATAAATGTTTTGTACGATATTGCGACTCATTATAATTTTGGCGTTAAATTATTTTAATACGTAAAAGGTTTGGTAATATAAAAAAAACAAGTCTATTTTATACCTTTCCTTCTCACAAACTATAGGTATTTATCGAGTAACTTTTTGTTGTAAACGTAAAGTTGTTTTTTCTTTCGATTAACGTACATACTTTTTGTCGTTCTCATCAGTCAAACAACGACAACGACTGAATTGCTGTTTTCAAATATTTTCAGGCATTCTAGTGGCAGTTTAATAGGATCCAAAAAAAATTCAACTTACAAGTATGTGAACATTTAAATATAAGAACACTAAAAACAAGTACTGCAAGGATTATATGAACTCAACGAGTATTTTAAAAATGGAAAAAATAAAATTTTTGCTGTAGTTATCTGTGTTCGAAAATTAACACTAAATATCGCTCCTTAATGTTCGGTTCGGTAGATTTGTAAAAAACACAAACGCTAATAGTGTTTGTGTAGCAAATCATTAAAAACATAACGTTTCAGTGTTATTCATAGTTCGAACACAAAAATAATCTGTTTGTATCAAACTCAACGAAGATGAGAACATTCAATTCCCTTCGGTTGTGCGTAGCGCCCTTTTGGCTGCTTAAAAAAACCATAAATTTTTTACAAAAACATAATAGACACACGAAAAAAAAACTAAAATCCAGCAAAATAATTTTACTCAAACAAAACATATACACAATACACACACAAGCTATTCGTGGTGCGGTCGTTGCTAAAATTTTGTTATTGTTCATTTCTTTATCAATGTTAAAAAATGAAATATTAAAATATAATGTTTGTCTACAGTATTACTTCAACTGTTCTGTTTTTTTTAACGAAGAACAGAACACTTCATAATGTTCGGCTCTTTCTTAAAAATAGTTTTGAACGGTGTTAGGGGTTGTGTTCGTCTACACAAACATTAAGAAAATAGGTCTCGTTCATGGGTGTGTGAGCCAAACGCTAAATAATGTTCTGTTTATTTTCAAACACTGCTAGTTATCCTCTCGTAATACGAACTTCGTATATCGTGACGAAAGCTTAAGCGAAGAATTAAATTAACGAAAACATTTTTCCTTTTTTACTGGACTTTGAACGTTGTCTTCATGTGATCGGACGTTGAATTTTGTGTTCATGTTGTTGTTCTACATATCGCTCCTTTATTGCAACATAGTCATATCTCAAAAAAAATCTAACTTGGAAAATTGCGATTAAAGTTTTCAAAATCAACTTTTGAATACAGGTGAGTTATACTAATTTTTTCTTACATATAAAATAGGTGTGCATGAATAATGTGGCTTAAGATCCTTGAAATTTTTAATTTTTTGAGATATGACTATGTTGCAATAGAGGAGCGATATGAACTTGTTCTACTCATGAAGTTTTAAGCTTGTGTTATGCACTTGAATTGAACGTAAAACGATCATTGGCGATTCATATAAAATATGAGGATGTATTTAACTGCAAGAAGAAGAGGAATATAACAGAAATTGTGTTTTTCTTTGTTTTGATACTTCGAGTGCAGACCTCTACTGTTGCCGGAAAGCTATGTATGAGTAACAATGCAATTTGCAAATATTACTCATACGCATAGATAACTGAGACTATTTTATTTCTAATATGTACATAGTTATATACATTTCTATTAATAATATATTTCAAACTGTCTGTATCCGTTGTTTTATAGCACTTCTCTGATGCTTTTTGAAAAGAATAGTGTTGGGCATCAAAGAGCGAAAAGACCAAAGTAAGCCTTCTCTTATTTGTTTCCGACTATTTTTTTGACAAAAGTGACGTTGTCTGGGGTTAGGCCAATTAATTTTAAAGTTGGCCTGGCAGTAACAAAGTTTGTGTCTACCGTGTGTTGTCTAACTTTCATTCATGTCATGCATGTGCGCAGACAAGTTGTTTGTTTTGCTTACAAAATAATTATATACGAGTATAATAATAATTTTATTAATTTGTTTATGTAGTCAAGTTAATAAATTTATTTTAAATATTATTTTTAATAAATAGTTTTTATAATCAGAAGGTAAGATTTCTTCTAATATGATATCGAACTTAAAATTCGTTTAATATAATATTTAACCTTCAGCAACAATATTAGAATGACAAATATTTAAGTAAAAAATTGAACTAATCGGTGAACTCAAGAAAATAATAATTCTACACCATTTTTCATTGACAATGAGAAAATTCCAAATGAAAATGAGAATTTCAATTTGAAATTAAGAAGATTTCAAATGAAATTGAGAATTTCAATTTGAAATTGAAATTGGAAAAATTCCAAAAGAAATTGAGAATTTCAATTTGAAATTGAAATTGGAAAAATTCCAAAAGAAATTGAGAATTTCAATTTGAAATTGAGAAAATTCCAAATGATATTGAGAATTTCAATTTGAAATTGAGAAAATTCCAAATGAAATTGGGAAGTTTTAATTTGAAATTGAGAAAATTCCAAATGAAATTGAGAAATTTTTATTTTTCATTGATAAAACTGAATTATGTTTATTATATTCATTCAACAAACATACATAACTAACATAAGGGTCGAAAAAAATGAATATAAATACATATCGCAGTATTATTGACCAACATCTTTATGTTAGTTATGTATGTTTGTTGAATGAATATAATAAAAATTATATTCATAATTCAATTTTATCAATGAAAAATTAAAATTTCTCAATTTGAAATTTTCTCAATTTCATTTGGAATTTTCTGAATTTCAAATAGAAATTATCAATTTCATTTGGAATTTTCTCAATATCAAACTGAATTTCTCATTTTCTTTTGGAATTTTTCCAATTTCAATTTCAAATTGAAATTCTCAATTTCATTTGAAATTTTCTCAATTTAAAATTGAAATTCTCAATTTCATTTGGAATTTTCTCATTTTAAATGAAAAATGGTGTATTAGCTTTATAAAATTTAAAATTTTGGGTTTATATTTTTGGTATACGACATATTTTCAGTTAAAAACTTGTCTTTTGTAAAAGTTATTTTTTCTGTAAATAAATTCATCTTCTATATAAGAAAGCTTTTCTAAAAGCAATTGTTACTTTTGTATAAGGCATACTTTGCTAAAAAATCAATAATTTGTATAAGACAAATTTTCTAACAGATTTATTACCTTTTGTATAAGAGATATTTCCTTACAGAAAAATTGGGGGTGGCCCAACCAAACAGAACAGAGAATTATCCTTATATTTTTTTTATTATGATAGAAGGATCTATGCCAATTATGTGTTATATAAAAAAGCGATAAAATGCTCGCCATGGCTTCTGTGCCATACCTCTGGTCCCCATTTTCAATGACTCTGATACATAATTGAGGTTCAATGTCGGCAATGTGCCGAATTATCTCATCTTTTAGCTCTTGAGTTAATCTTGGCTTATTGACGTACAGTTTTTCTTTTCAATAAATCAAAAGAAAGAAGTCAAACGGTGTCAAATCACATGATTGTGGTAGCCATCGCGACGACTTTAGATAACACGGCCATTGAATTTAAGTGCCAAAGAGCTAAAGAGCTGTGTGGCAAGTGGCAAGCGGCACCATCCTATTGGAACCACATATCGTCCAGGTCCATATCCTCAATTTTTGGCCCCAAAAAATGCGTTATCAAAAAATTAAGTTTGGCAAAAAAACTTGACGTTGAGGAGTGACTCACAATTTACTTCGTGGTTGGACCATACACATGTTAAACCCATTGTGCTTTTATCCAGACTGCTCTTCAGACATACATAAATCTATATTTTAAATGAATAGGAGGTGACACACCCACTTATTAAATACCATAAACTTTTTGATAAATTTATTGATAACCAAGCTTCGTGTCCAAAATTAGAATATTCTTACTGTTGCCATTTCCGTAAAAAAAATATATATTGTCCATGCATGGGATGTGCTACACTTTCAAAACTTTCAACTTTTCCTTATTCCTAAGCATTTGCGTAGCAATTACGAACAAACCCGTTAAAGGAAGTATCTAATTTGGTTTAGATTTTTTTCAAGTTTTAACTATTCGAACAAACCACGATCCATTTTTATTATGTTTATGAATAAAACATATTTAAATCATATTATTGGAATCTATAGCCTAGCGTTTAATTTTAGCTTGTAAAACATCTTGTATCTTAAGTCTTTTAATATTTAATTAGGCTTAAGTCAAATCAGATTAGTGAATTAAGTTTCATTTAAGTGATTTGTTAAAAACAGAATTTTGTATTTAAAACGATTTTACAAATAATTGTTATTTAAAATCAAACCTAAAAATTGGCTGTAACTATTTTGCTTATTTTATTCCAAAATGGATGTTTTATGTCGATTACTTAAAACAATAAATCACGTTATCAGAAAAATTTTGAAAGATTTGATTTAATTTATTTTTCGAAAGTTTGTTTCTTAAATCTTTTATATCTAGCAGAACACATGCAGTATCCAGTTAATATTCGTACTTTACTGTTAATCTTTAACCGGGAAATACTAACGGAAATACTTATTTTTTGTTTCTACTCATATCTATTTTTGTACAGTAAGAACAATAAGGCGGATATTATGCCAGCTTATAATCAATTTAAATGTATCAATGTGGCTTCTAACAGAATGTGTTTTAATATAAGAAAGAACTACCAGCTTAATTAATTAAGAATACAAATCAGACTACACATGGTTATTGAGATAGACGAAAAAGTATTAAAATTGCAAATTCATGCAATTTGTGGCCTTTATAAAATTTAGAGTTTTTGTTGCACGAAAAAAGAAAAGGAACAAAAATAAAATCAACGTTATTTAGAATAACTAAAATCAAATGCAATTTAAGTTGCTAAGCCGTAAAAATGTATTAAATAAAAAAAAATTATTAAAAAAGGAAAAATTAAACAACAATCTAAGATACTTGAAAGAAACCAATACTTAAATAGACATTTTAAGGTGGAGCACTTTAAGGCTGACTGACTAACTGAATGACTGGCGTGACCACAAACAGAATTAAAACATATTCTAATACGACAACAAACAACTCTAGCATGCTTTTGGCTAAACAAGTTGCAATATTAAGTTTTAACTAAGACATACTTGGTTATTTTACATCTACATTTATACTTAAAAAAACTCTTGTTCTCTTGTACACAGACTCATAAATAATAATTTGTTATTGTCTCTGTTGGTCGTTTGCGTAGATTAATGCACTTGGAAACTTAACTAAAGCAAAAGTTTGAATTTGGTTTGCCAGTTGGCGATGTGTAGTGAATTTAATGTTTCTACCCTACGCCAGTCATTTGCTGAACAAAAGCATTTTCTATATGAGCATTTCCATTTTGACGTGTCGTGATGTTTGTAGCACAAAATGTAAAAAAATTAAATGACGAAGTCAAATTTGTAAAAAGGGTTTTTATATATACAAAGTAATGAATTAGCTCTACATTCAGAAAAAAAATTACAGTAATCGACGCTAAGGATTTGCAGATATAAGCAATAATCTGCCCTGGCGTGACGTTAAAAAAACGGAAGTGGGTTTTGATTGCATTACAAAACTGAAAAATACTGCGAATTGAGCAAGAAGTTTTGTACAAAACCTTTTTTAGTAAACTTAGAACTTATATAGATTTATTTTTCAAGCTATCAAATTTAAAAATCTTTGCTCGTTTTAAGGAAATATGGGAATTTTCAGCTAAAAGTCTACTTTTTTAATGTAACGCCAGATTGCAAGAAAGGTTGTATTTTCGGACCATGTTGTTCAATCGTTATCCCTTTTGTTACTTAATGTAGAGCTTGTTGCGCTTTACAGCAAAATATAAAGAAGTAAACGAAACATATAAAATTTTTTGAGAAACAATTTAAAATACTTCTGGCGTTACGTGACAAAAAGTAGACTTTTCGCTGGAAATGCCCATATAACATTTCTGGTAACAGAACAAATTTAATCGGACATTTTCTTTTTTAAAAGCATATTTAAATGAAATTTGATGGTATTTATTAGAACTGTAATAGAAAATTACTTTCACATTTTTAATTAATAATTTTTTTTAAAGGTCGTATAATTTTAATTTGAATACAAAAAGAGTTTTTTTGAGATATACATGTTTTTTTCAGTTTTTTACAAATAGGTACCGGTTAAAATGAAAAATTATGCCGGTCAAGTGACCCCGCTACTGGCTCAGCAGGCGTCCAATCTTTTACCAAAATTATCGAATTATCTGCTCGATAATGTTGGTTTTATGATCTTGAGCTATTGTGGGAAACCACATTTGTTCTACCTCTAAATAATGAATTTTCCGCCACAAAAAGCTTTGGATCATCTCCCTGTATCGATTTCCATTGACCGATGATACCTCAAATTGCGAATTTGCATACAAAATTGATAGTATAAATCAGTGTTCGAAAATAAAAACTAAATATCGTTCCATAGTGTTCAGTTCAGTAGACTTGTGGAAAACCCAACCGCTAAAATCATTAAACAAATAACGTTTCCCTGTTTGTCATCTTTTGAACACATAAAAATACTGTTTTTATTCAGCTCAACAAAAGATGAGAAATTTTAATTCCGTTCGGTTTGTTTCTTAAAAAACACAAACTTCATTGTGTTCTGTTCGGCTCATTAATTTTCGTCCCTTTCGACTGGCAAAAAAAACCACAAACATTTTTTATAAAAACAAAATACACATATGAAAAAAAACAAAAAGCCTGCAAAATAATTTTACGCAAACCCTGTACACAATGCGTTTTTAAAAATTTTTGTTTGTTCATTTCTTTGTCAATGTAAAAATCGAAAAATTATAGAACATTAAAATTTAATGTTTGTCAACAGTATCACTACAATTGTTCTGTTTTTTTAACGAAGAACGGAACACCATAAAATGTTCGTAACTTTATTGAAAATAGTTACGAACGGTATTAAGGGTTGTGTTCGTCTACACAATAACTAAAAAAAAAGATATCATTCCTGGGTGTGTGAGCCGAACACTAAATAATGTACTGTTTGTTTTCGAACACTGGTATAAATAGCAATATGTCATTAAAAGTGGGTTTTTTAACTTCAAGAATTAAATACGCAACTATTTTTTATTGTTTCGGGCAGGGCTGTGGAGTCGGAGTCGGAGTTTAAGAGTCGGAGTTGATGTTTTTGTGCCGGAGTCGGAGTCGTAGAACCCACAAAAACTCGCGACTCCGACTCCAAAAATTAAAAAATTTAAAAATTAAAAAAAATTTTCCAAAATAAAAATGATCTTCTTAAAACACATTTAAAATTTTAATAAATGGTTTATGAATACTGCTCTTATGTGCTGTTTCCAAATGACAGGCGATGGACTGAGTGCTTTTTATATACAGGAGTGTGTTTTAAAAGTCGTTTTGAAATAAGATTTTTGTAATAAAAAATTTTATGACAAATATTTAACAAATATTTTCCTATTTAACAGGATTTAAAACCAAAAATTATAAGAATTAGTTTTTATAGTTTTCTATATACAGGCTTTCAAGGTCATTAATTTAATGTAAATAAAAGATTATTTATTTCATTATCAATAAAATCCGACGTTTCGTTGGTATTCTTTCCAACTTCTTCAGGGATTGAGTTTTATTAAAATAATAATCTTTTTCGTCAGTTTACATCATTTATAAAATATATCACATTATTTTGTATAGGTGGACAACACAACACAAAACTTAAAATATTAAAATAAATATATGTAAATTTAAAAATTATCACAGAAAATTTGTCCTTTTTAGATCACAGTGGTTATTATTACTCTAAAGTTTATTAAAAACAACTTCCAAATTCTTGCATTTTGCGTTTGCGATTTCCAGCACACCCCTTATAAATTTTGCTACATAATCAATCGCCTGTCATTTGGAAACAGCACATTAATGTTGGCGTACGGTAATTGCTTCTCAAAAACTCTAATTTTTAGAAGGCCGTACGGTAATGAAAAAATAAAAGTTAACATCACTGAGTCTCATATACATTTAGCATCACGATTATAGTAGGAGTCGGAGTAGGAGTAGGAGTCGGAGTCGGAGTAGCAGTCGGAGTCGCACTTAAAAATTTCAGCACTTGGAGTCGGAGTCGGAGTTAGTACTTTTTTCGGACGACTCCACAGCCCTGGTTTCGGGGACATATTGGGATACTTCAAGTGCCACATGTAGTAGCCCTGTTTTTCCTGATATGTCAAATACGTGATGTGCTTTCCATTTAACCGCAATTTTTTTTTTAATTGGTAAATTGGCTTTCTCTATCTTCTACTATAAATAAAAAATTCGTCAGTACACTTGGAGAAATTGTAGAACAAAAAAACGTAAAAATTAAAAATGTAACCCTTAAGCAAACACCAAAATGATTTTACACAAACGAACCCAAGGGCCTGGCTGGGACTTCTTGTATTTTGTATGGAGCTTTTTGTGGCTATAGAAAAAACTCACACTAACGAACCCCTGGGCCTGGCTGGGACTACTTTTATATGTATGGAGTTTTATGGCTATAGCAGGAACATTTT
Source organism: Pollenia labialis (assembly GCA_949318255.1). Lineage (NCBI taxonomy): Eukaryota > Metazoa > Arthropoda > Insecta > Diptera > Polleniidae > Pollenia > Pollenia labialis. The sequence goes on from OX439141.1 coordinate 115,053,670, forward strand.
GTTGTCAAATAGAATAATTTTTCGAAAAAAAAGTAAAGAAAGGATACTTATGTGTTGCGTATGCTTTTTAATACGTTTCGTTTTGATTTTATTTACTACAGTACAAATATAATAGGGGTGGGCCTGACCAGGCCCTGGTGGAAATAATATGCACAAAATTTTTATTTGGCCAATTGCCACGCCTACGGTGTTTAAATTTACACTTTTTTCTAATTTTCTTGTAAAAAACACTTTGATTGAGGAAAACATAAAGTTTCGTTCTAATACATTTAATAATTATATTAAAAAAAACTGGAAAATAGTCAAAAATGCCTAGGCAGGTCCTGGTGTTCGCTTAAGGGTTAAAATGGCACAAAAACGGCTAAACATTTTTCCGCCAAAATTCACACAGAAGTAAACGACTTTTAATCTAACATTCGGTAAACCGATTTCCAATGTCCGTCTGTCCATATGTTTATATTGATATGGGTTTTCCGTAGACTCCAGAAATTACGCGAAGTAGGTTGTTAATATTTGTGTCACATTTACGCCTTTAAAGGTTGCTATTGAAATTCAGCTAGATCGGTGTATAAATGACTGAGATATTTTTTAATCCTTTTTTCTATATATCTGGAGAACGGCAAATTCCAAAGTTTCCAAGTTAAGTACAAGCATATTGGTAAGCAATACACAACCTCTTTAGATTCAAGATGTGGGCCTGGAACTTCCCATACAAAGACACTGTAAACGAATGTATATCTAGAGAAAAGAGCAAATGATTCCAAATAAGGTTCAAATATCTCGGTAATCAACATAAGACATCCCAAAAAAAGATGGGGGATGGGATAAGTGGGCGTGGCACAAAATTGTTTTTTTATTCCGAAATTTGATGCACATAGATGGGTTATTACTACACAACCTCTATTAAAATATGGCCGGGATTGGAGAAATGGGCGTTGCAACTCCCGTTAAAATACATTATAGATTTCTATGTATCTAAAGTACTGCAAGAGCTAAAGTTTCGGAAGTAGGTAACGCATCTTGGTTAAATATACACAACATCGACAAAATGCTGGAAAGGGCGTGGCACTTCTCTTACAAAGATGTAATAGATTTTTGCAGACGGTATTTGATAAGTGGGCGTGCAAGAAAAAAGATTTATTAATATCTAAAGAACGGTATTTATATAACTTTCTGTTCTTATTTCACCATTTTGAAAGACGTATAGGATTCGGCATAGCCGAGTATAACACTCTAATTTGTTGTTTTAGTTTTGTGTATACGAGTATTTTCTAAAGAACATTTGTTTTAGAGTCCTTTTTTAAAAGAATTTTATGTATAAAAGTAGTTCTTATAGAACATTTTGTATAAAAGAGTATGTTCTATATAAAATTTTTCAGTTTTTTTTTTAATAAATTTTGTGCATAATAGTGTATTTTTTTCTAAAGTAAAATCGTATTTTCTGTTGAAAATTTTTTAAAATTTCAATATGAGACTATTTTCTTCTGAGAATATTTTCAGTTGATACTTAATTTAAGTGCTTTGTTTTACGTCATGTATCTGCTCTCCATCAATTTCAATTTCTCAAACTTATTGGTCTGGTCTAACTACACTGTAATTAAAACTGGAGCAAAATTAGCAATTAGCTTTAATATCGTTAACAATATCTTGTCCATGAGAAGTTGTCATAGATTGGTGTTTGAGCGACGTTGTTACTTTATATGACAAAGTACTTCTACATTTTGTATATATTTTACTTTTGTCTCATTATTAGTATTTTTATAATTTTTATGATTATTAATGTTTTTGTTGTTACAATTACAGTTCATCAGTTTAGTTTAGTTTGGGTTGTGTTTAGTTTTGTTTAAAATATTTTTACTCAGAAGGCCAACTGGTTCGATCGGTTGGTGCTTTAAGTCAGATATGTATTTCAACGATGTGGTGCTGGTGTGTTTGTTGTGGTGGCAAATAAGTTTGTGCGAGTAAAAAAATATTTATTAAACGAAATTCTAGTTATAAGTTTCTCTTAACTGATACTAGTTTTTATGATAATTTTAATTTGAATATTAAAATTGTTAGATTTAGTTAATTTTTCTTTTATGCTTTCAGTAGTTCCTTTGCGGTTTTATTTGTTTAGGTAACGTACAATTTTTTTCAAGTTTTTCACTAATTAAATTTTTTTTACATTCGCTAGAATATACATTTTTATCTATCTAAAGAATTTGGGTGTTAGTGTTGCTGTTGTGCTTTAAGGTGTGGTGTGAATTGCATTTTTTTTCAGCAGGAACTTTTTAAGAGCCAAATGTTATTGTTAAAGTTAATTGTTGAGAAGGGAACTATAATTAATATTTTTGTTTGTACTTTTTTTTACTTAGTAGAACATTTAACTTTTATCACCTCTCACTTATTTGACCAATTTGATTGATGTGAAACAAGAATTGAAAGGTGCGATTAAATACATTGTTTTTATATTTGTTATTGTTGTGCATTTGAAAAACAAACAAAGAACTTGAAAGAACTATTGAAAGAGGGAACTAAATTACATAACTATAGTAATGATATTAACAATGAAATGTCGGCATAAAACCACAATAAAGGTAATCCATTATAACATAAGGGTTTCTTAAGTCTTTTTTCTTTACAATGTGTTTTTGACTGGGTCTTTATTCAAAATATCGTTTATTAGGAGTTTTTTAAAACAATTTTTTGAGTTTATTTTTTATATAAAAAAACTATATTTGGTAGCTGAATTGTGACATTTAAAATAATTAAAATTGATAATATCAAGGCCAAGGCCCATCTATCAGGTCTGCTTATTTGTACAAAAACAAAAAACGATTCTTTTTAGTTGTCAAAAATTTACTACCACATATACAAAGCAAAAGGAAAAAACGTGTATGTGTGGCATACCATAAACGTATACATGCACATGTAAGCAAAATGTAAACAACTTTTGACAACTAAAAAGATCATAAACAATGATCATCAGGCTTCTTGCGCAGACCTTTTCAATGGGCCTTCATCAAGGCAAAAACTCTAGTATTTAAATAGTATTGTATTCCATAACAACCCCAGTTGTAAAATACGCTTAAATCAAAAAAAGTATTAAAAGTGAATTAAAAAGGCAGTAAAAATATTAAATTTTGCTCTAAAAAATTGTTAAAAATATGCCCTAAAACATTTGGTGGGGGTTTCTAAAAAGAGGAATTGGATACAAAGTTTCCCTTTCGTCTCCCGGAAATATCTGCTACTAGGCGGCTGGCTAACTGGCTAAGATATTATCGCATATCTATCGATATATGTAAAGGGTGTGCCAATAAGAATGCACTTGTTCATTTTAAAATAAAACCACGCATTTTTCAAAATTATTCTTTCTTAAAGCTTTCCATTTTTAATTATCAGAATAAACATTGTGATAACTGCCAAATTTCAGAGTTGCCACTTGCACAAAAAAATAAAAAGTTCACTCTTATTGAGAATCTTGTTGCAATAGTGTTAAATTAACAAAAAACTGATGCAGAAATAAGTTAAAAACACGAATTTTCTACTTCCAATTTTTCAAAACTTCAGTTATGCCACTTGCACAAAAAATTAGACTAAATTTAAAAAGTGCACTCTTACTAAAACACCCTTTATATTTACGGATTAACTGCTGAAAGTCGAATGTCTGTAAATGATATTGCGAAGTATTGAAAAGTAATGCTAATGTGGTTACCAGGGCACATGGACTCGAGGGTAACCAGATAATAGATCAGCATGTCAAGCTAGGCGGTCACCTGGATTAATTTGTCGTCTTTCCAATGGCTCACTGTAAGTCACCTATTCAGCATGAGTCTTATAGACTTTCCCAGTTGTAACCAAAATTTAAAAATAAAGAAACCAAAATCGAAAAAGAAACTAAAATTATCTTGTCAAAGTTATTTTTGAGAATACAAAATTTATTATTAACACGATTTCCGTATGACGTGCTAAATTCCCAGTTTTTCATATTTGATAAATGCACTGAAGTTTATTATTGAGGGAAAGCTAGCTTCTATACGCATTTCACTGATTGCTTAGGCCAGCACTATTTTATTCGCAATTCTATTCAAAAATTGTCTAAAGAAGAAATACTGTTTGTTTACATCTTGTAGGCTTATCAACCGCTAGACCGATTTTTAAAAGTTTTGACAGTATATTACCGATGTTCTGGAAAGATCAATAGGCTTCTTAATTTTTCGAAATTTCGATTTTTTACACTTATTTTAGTAAATTTTAAAAACTTTTTGAGCTAGAGCTTTCAACTAATTTTTAAAAACAGCTCTTACAAGTAAAACTTTTAAAATCTTGCTGTGTGTTATGGTATCAAAGTGCAAATTTGAACAAAATCAAGGCGAATTCTACTACAGGTGGTGTCGGAACTACAACAATCCAACAACCACAGAACCAACATTGGGTTTTTTGCATTGCATTGCTTGTGCTTGTAGCTGAAAATGCCAACCATTATTAGCAAAACACTAACAAATTAAAACAAATAAGCTGCAACTGTCAAAATCAGATGCCGTTTCGACACCACCTGTAGTTAATTCGCCTTAAGCAAACAATAAATGGTGGAAATATAATCATATTAAACGGGTTGGAATCGGAAGGGCCTTCGACCTTATCGCTTTTATAGAAAAGTTTTTCATTTAGACCTATGAAGCATTAAGAGAAGCTGATGTTAAAGTTCAAGTTTCTAAAGAAATAATTTTTAAGTAGATGAAAAAAGTGTTGGTTTTTGATGCACAAATTTTTAGAGTAACAAAATCGGTGCTAGTTCTTGTTTAAAAACAAAAAATTGGTTATTTTTGTGTTGAAAAAAAGTAACCAAAATGGAAAAACAGTACACAAGTAAACATTTAAAAAAGTAACAAATTTTGGTTAAAAGAAACTAAAACGAACGCTGCTCCTGAATCCACGTATCCAGGGCATTGGTAACCGGATATGATGAACGCAGGACTGAGGTTCAACAGGGAACAGATTAGGACACTGGTAGGGACTCATGCGAGGAAAATTGTTCTAGAATTCAATGACTGCTGAAGTTGTTGTCATTACAAGGAGGAAGAGGAAACTGTGTCCGGGAATTTATGATATTAGGAAGAGATACCTAGAGAAACTACAATCTATCTCTTTGGATGATCAATCTAAGATTGATCAAAGGTTGCGTTTGCCCTTCATTATTAAGACGAATTGTTTGAATTCTGCAGTGACGCCTATTAAGTAAATACTTTGAAGGATGGCCATTGGTGCTGGGTATCACAAAGGGTAAGTGGTCCCCAGTGATGACTGCTCAAGGAACCTAATCTATCTAGCCATGCCCTAGATTCTAGGGCCTAGAACAACAAAAATTACTTAATAACAAACAAAACAGTTAGCAATTTATTTATAAAAAAAAGTATGCGATTTTGAGATAATGGTTATACCAAAAGGTCAATAACCAACACTTCTTTGTGTTACACACATAAGCATATACGCATAATACCTTCCTTGAAGGGTATACACATTGAGGTTTCATAAAAACCAAAACTTGTGTCGGCATGTTTTTCTGCTGAAAACTCTCATGAGGTCACAGTTTTAAGTTAAAAATTTTTCTGCTTTCACTTGTGTCATTTAAATAATATTAAAAGATATGCACCAACAAATCGTTGCGGAAACTCATAAAAAGCTCTAAAAGCCTTCATTAATCGCACAAAGAAAAACATGCAAATTGAAAAAGGTTACTAAAAAGATATCTCTATCATTTTCATACAAAACTCTGAATTTTAGAAAGTTTAAGATTTTTTATGGCTTTAAAAGTAACTATAAAATAACCAAGGCAAATTCATACAGGTGACTGCATCAGAGATCTATTTATGGTGCCTGCCAATTTGTATTTTTTTGTTTGGATATTTGACATTTAGAATCAGTGTTCGAAAATAAACACTGAATATCTCTACTTAGTGTTCGGTTCGGTAGAATTTTGGAAAACACAAATAGCTTTTTGTTTTCCACCTTTCGAACACTAATATAATTCTGTTTTTATCCAACACAACAAAAGATGGAAACATTTAATTCCGTTCGGTTAAAAAAAACACAAATTTCATTGTGTTTGGTTCAGGTCATTAATGTTCGTTCCTTTCGGTTGTGCGTAGAGCCTTTTGGCTGGTTAAAAAAGCCAAATATTTTTTACAAAATCAAAATACACATACGAAAAATAACAAAAAGCCAGAAAAATAATTTTTCACAAACAAAACATATACCCAATACACACACAAGCTGTTCGTGCTGCGGTCGTTGCTAATATTTTTTGTTTGTTCATTTCTTTATCAATGTAAAAAACGAAACATTATAAAACATTAATTTATAATGTTTGCTTACAGTATCACAACAATTGTTTTGTTTTTTAACGAAGAACAAAACACTACATAATGTTCGGCTCTTTCACACAAACGCTAAAAAAGGGAATCGTTCCTGGGTATGGGAGCCGAACGCTAAATAAGGTACTGATTAATTTCGACACTGTTTATAATACATATGCCTACATACATACATAAAAGGGACAGCTAGCATAACTCTCTCACTGATGCTGTCACCTGCGTGAATTCGCCTTGAAAATTACTTTTATTTTAATGAAATATCGAAAAGCATTTGCCTTTACCCGAGTAAATTTAAGGTACAATTTTAATATTTTTTTTTATTAACGCGACTTTTATTCTTAATTGTTTTAAAAAAAATGCAAGTCTTAAAAACCGTAACTAAAGCCAACTAAGGATTTTTGTAAAACCATTTAGTAATTTAATATCTTATAAGAGTTTTGACACTTTTTACATTAAACGTCATTGACTTTGACTTTGGTGAACAAAAATACTTCAATTCATTCAAATAAATTACATGACGGAAAAATCAATTGAAACCAACATTGGGTGTGTGTGTAAATGATTGGCCAGTGTTGATAAAATTCCTAACAAAAAAAAAAAAAATAAAACACACACACACATAGAAAAAAAGTTTAATTAAATCATTTCGGTTTATTTGCCAAAGTGACTTAACAAATTCACCGCACTAAATAAATCAAATAGATAAATACAATGAGCCCCCCTCTTAGAAAAGAAAGAAATAAAATCAACGAATTTAAAGTTTTTCATGTGTGTGGCGATGCACACAACAACTTTTGCTTGTTTTTTCTTTATTTTTTTTCAACAAAAATCTGTTAAATTTTAAAACAATCAATAAAATATTTTAAATGCAGGTATTTGTATGTATCATGTGTATTTTTCGGTACTTTCCAAACAAAAGTTATAAATGACGGATGATGACGGTGGAGTTTTTATTTCAACATCAAATTGAGAATAAGTAAAAGTAGACTATTAAATCAACACAACAAAATTTTAAATAAATTGAATTAAAAAAGGCATTACATACAATTTTTTTCTTAAATAAAAAAAATGCCTGTTACAATGAAATCATAATAATTGTCTTAATTGAATTCCTAATTTTTCTTTTTGTTATAATACACTTGGGTCTTTCAACAGGAAGTTGGCTTGCCGAATATTTAAATTAAATTTTAAATTGTTTAAATATTTCTCATGTCGAAGTCGATAAAATGGAATTCGGAAAATAATTGATCCAATTTTTAAGTTATTTTGTTTTATTTTTAACACCGAGTAAAGGTCAAGTTATAAATTTAATGAATAAAAGCAAAAATTAAATTGACAACTACATTGAATGTAAGTAACGGTGCATGTTAATTAAGGTGGTATTGATTTGTTAGAAAGAAACTCTGCTGGTAGAAACAAATAGCGAATATTATAAAATTCGTTTGAATGAACGCTATTGTTAAGTGCTCCTAATTTACCGGAATTTTTCTATCCCAGGAAGCGTTTAAAATTGCTTCTATATTCGAGAATTTCAATTAACAGTTAATTGTTACAATCAATAGTCTTTTTTATGCAATTAAACCAAAATGTTTTAGAACTTAGAGTTTAAAAACTCACTCAGCTTGCTTTTAATTTAAAATCTCTGGAACTGCGTCATAAAAAATTGAAGAAATTAAATTGTAAAAAAATTTTGGGAATAATTTTCAAAAAGATAAAAATTTTGTCTTCTAGCATTTCAATTTCGATTCAATTTCAATTTGAATGATATTAAAAAGTTTTTGCTAAAATTTGACATCCTTGTTGATAAATTTCCAGCTAAGGTTAGTCTTCTTGGGCAGTCGTCGGGGGACCTTCAATGGTCTTTTTGTGATACCCAGTACCAAAGCCCATCCTACAGAGCAGTTACTGAGTAGACGTCACTACAGAATACGATTAATTAATTTCCTTATGATGAAAAGAAGCAGCCTTAAAACTACAGCCTTAAAACTACAAAGAAAAGCTCTCGGGATGAATCAAGTTTTTAATTATTACCTTAAGTACGAGTCGTACTCAAAAATTCAAGTACGAATAACACTAAAACGTACTCAAAATAAGCCTAAATGGGACTCTATTCGAAAATCAATCCCAGAATTTCTTAAAATAAGTATAAAATTCTTAAATGAAGTAAAAATAGATGAAACATTTCGTTGTATTTAACCCTCCGGGTCACGCATGTTTTGATTTTCTATACACGTAGAAAAAAGGTCTGGCCAGCCTCATGTGCACCACGAAGGGTTAAAAAGGAAATTTGAACTCTTACTTCTCATTTAGTTTATATTTTTGGTTAAAGATTTCTAAAGTAAAAACCATATCGGGCATGATGTCCGTGTTTTATCATTCTGTAATTTCAATACGAGTTAATAATTCAATCATAATACATTTTTTTTTTCTAATTTCCAAGCACGAATTGGGGATAAAATCAACTTTATAATACTTGAATCAAGCGCATTTTGATATTGATTCCATCTTGGTTTTGCTTAAATCAATCTCATTTTCGGGTTATTTCAATTCGGGATTGAATATGGATAAGTTTATTATTTCGCGATTGAAAATCCGTACTTGAATCAATCTTTGCGTACAATCAATACCGCTTTGGATTGATTTGAGTACAAATGGATTAATTTTTCTTTTGAGTGTATCTATCCGAATTTCAGGGTTTACAGGTATCTTTCCCTTATGCCCTTAATTCAATGACACTGACACAGAAAATTAGACACAGTTTCCGCTTACTTCTCGTCATGACCACTTCTGAAGTAGTTGTTAAATTCCAGACCCATTCTACTCGCATAAGTCACCACCGGCTAGTGCCCAGTTATCTTTGAGACCATTGTTCTCATCTAGTCCCTATTGAACCTTAGTAGAGACTGGTTCTGCTTTAATCATAGCCAAGCTACAATTCCGAGGACACGGAATAACTGGATTCGCGAGTCCACCCTAAAGTCCAAGTCTAGGACTTTCAATGAGCCATTGAAAATCCAACGAATTAATTTTAACAAATTTTCATTGTCTAGAATCCTTATTAGTGTTGCTTTAGAATGCTTCGCAATCTCATTTAAAGACTTCCGACATTCTGTAGTAAGCTTTGATGTCATATAGACACCCATATATCTGTCGGATAATGGAGAAGAAAGGGCAGCAAGCACTTGGCTTTATTAAGAATAATGTTCAAATTTGTGTTAATCTAAATTTTTTTGTAGATTATATTGTTTTTATTCACCCCTCTTCGACAGGAGCCGACGGCACCGAAACAGTAATTGTATTTTCTGAGTCATTATTGACAATAATCGATTACTATTTACAGTCACTTCACAGAAAAAATAGAAAATCGACTTTAATTAAACAATTCATTCAGACAATTAAATATTTAACTAATTTTGCCCCTGCAAAGGAATTGATCATATCAATTAACGGATTTGTATTTTCGAGTCATGGGACACAAATTTAGTCAATTAAAAAATTAATTGCATAAACAAAAAATACACCACATATACACAAACATTTAATTTTATGGGTTTTGATTAAAAAAATTAATTGCAGCAAACAAAAAATTAATTGAATAATTAATGTACACCAATTAATTATTAAATTGAATAATTTTTTGCAAAAATTTTTTCTGTGTTGGCATTGTCTAAGTCGACGTTGAGTAGAATTGTCTCTGTTTTAGTCGACAGGAAATTTTGCGACGACTCAAATGAAAGTTAAAGAAATTCTAAATAGAACGTCAAAATATTTATTAAATGCGTTTAAAATAAAAAAGTTTGCAAAAATAGCGAAAGGCCGCGAAAATGTTTAATGTAAGACTGCGCAAAAATTGCGCAAATTCAGAAAAGTTTGCAAAAAAACTAAAATAAGGAATGAAAAAAATTCGGTAACAATTGCAAAATTAGCGGAAATTAGTATTTATTAAAAATCGTTGATGCTGTAAAAAAATCAGAAAACTTACAGTAAAAATAGCTTTTATCGAAAACATGGCAAAAATTCGAAAAAAAACTTCAAAATCGGAAAAAACTGTAAAATATATCTGAAATCGCTAAATCGGTTAAAATCCAAATGTCGCAAAATATCATAAATAGCGTTACAAAATGCGCTAAAATGATCAAAAAACAAAAATAAGCGAAGAATAATAGGATGTGGGATTTTTTTGTCAGATTTTCGATAACTAGTCGACGTCGACACAATTTTCTTATAAACTACCAAATTAACGTCGATGTCATAAAGTCTTGACTACTTGATGTGAAAATATTTTAAAATTAATGTCGACAATGACTTACATAATAGCGGTGATTGTTTTAGATTCTGTAAAAATATGTCACTATCCTCTAACAAGAGATATGGAATGAAGATTGAGATTGAAATTTAAATAATAATAATAACTATTTTGGCAATTAGTTTTATCAAAAGTATTTTAATTCCGAATAAAAAAAATTGAGCTTCAAATGAAAACATTTGTGATATTAATTAAAAAGTTAATTGAATTTGAACCAGTAAACAAATTAATAGTATCAATTTAATTATTTTATGATATTAACAACATTTTCTGCGGTAATGTTGTTGATATAAGGAAACGTTTAATTCATTTCAATAAATTTTTTATTAAAAATGGTTATATTTTTAATTAATGGTTTAATTGAAAAAAAAAGAAATTGGCGAGAATTTTTTCTGTGTACGCACGCAGCTTAGTCGTACTAGAATATGAACTTTAATCAAAGAAATTTAAATACATAATTTGCAAACTTTCTTGAAGCGTGTAAATTTCCATGATTAAATCGCATAAAACGAAGTCTCAAAATGTGAAAGAACTGCAAAGCTAAGTTCACTCCGAGAAAAACCCAAATGAATGACATCTTAAATCGAAAGAAAAATATAGAAATGGAATCGTTTTGTATTTAGCTTATACAAGAGGCATTGTCGACTTCTGAAAATCAAACTTTTCGTTTAGAAAATTTAAATTTATGTCCGATTTTCAAAATCCCCCACAATCGGTTGCCTTGTTTTTATTTTAATAACAGCATGTTGACATTCTTCTTCATTCAAACTATTAGAAAAAAGATTTTTACCGGCAAAATTTAAAAATTTATTTTTGAATTGTTATCTTAAACAAAACTGCAAAAAGTTTTATAAACAACTTCTCAATATGGCTCGCCCTAATTAAGATTATAAGACCACACTGTTACTTTTTTGCTAAATGCCTGTCTGTGTGCCCGTCTTTATGTATAACAGCTCCACCTTGGCCAATAATCAGCCCGTTAAACTAATTGATTTTAAACAAGTCACCATTGTAGTGCCAATAATGCGAGCACTCGCTCACTCAATCGATCATTTTAAATAACAAATGCGTTTTTCAATCACTTTTAACCTTGTCCACGAATAATGTCTGACGCTGTTAATAGTTTTGATTTTTTTTTGCTGTAAAAGTATTTTTTATTGGTAAAAACAAATTGTTTTTGGCTACTAGTTTTTTATTTTTTTTTAAAGTTACTCTCATTTTCAGGCAAATACCTAAAGTACGCCAGCATTTGACTTTTTTTTTTATTTATTTATTCAAAATTCATTCACAGAAATCGCTGTTGCTGTTGCTAATGCTGTTGCTCATATCGAACGGACACAAAGTTTTTTTCTTAATTAACCTCATTGTTCATGATTGAGTTTATATTGCGTTCCCTTTTAATGGTTTTTTTTGGCGAACGAACAGTTTGTCTAATTTATTGATTAACTTTACATTTCTTACCAAATTTAAGCAAAACCAATTAAATCATTTATCGCATTTAAGTTGTACGCAAAAATCTATAAACATTTAATTAATTCAAAAACATAAATTTTAAGAAATTTTCAATAGTGCTGCTTATAGAGTGGGGTGGAAGTTATGCCCACAGCCAGACAAAAAGACGGATGGATGGACAGTTAGTCAGTTATAGGAGTAGACGGTCAGCTAGATCGATTTATTTACGCATAATGTTTAGATTAATTTATTTTTTCTTTTGCTAACTTGTAGACCTCGCCAGAAGGCTTTAAAAGTCTTCGACTTTATACTGCCTGTACACAAGGTGGTCGTCAGTCTTATGATTTATGTATGAATTTTTTTTTTAACAATTACTACTTATTTCATATTGAGTTTAAAGCGAAAATAAATGGTCGATTATATTGATGATTATTTTTGCACATTAATCTTTGATTATCTAGTCTGCAAGAAAAATATGCATTATCCTGTTCCCATTATTAATCAAAATCAATAATATACGATTAGGATTTAAGGAGAAGAAATCCATTTACATATATTATTTTTTAAAAAAAATAGACTTTCGTTAAATTGAATGTAAACAGCCGAAGTGAAGGTTGTAAATTTAGAAATAAAACACCATTTACAAAAAAAGAACGTAAATTGTAAGAATTTGTTTTTGCACAAACTTAAAAAGTATTTGTTCATAATTTTATTGAATCATGGATATGCTAATAATACAAAAGCAAATGAGAACGAATGAGAAAGTATGGTCGGCCAAGCCCGATCTTATGATACTTACACCACAGTACTAAGAGAGAGAGAGAGAGAGGGCCCAGATTAGTCTCTATACAAAAGTATCATTCCATAAAACGCACGCTAAGTGTGACAGTTCACATTATTTGCTACACAACAACCAACTCCCATCTAGTACCTCAAACTTAGCCCGCCTTTTAAATCCATAGCTTGTCTTACTTAGCTCTGCGATCCTTTCTTCAATTTACTAACAAGCTAAGATCTTCACCACCAGCAGCATCAGAGACCGGTTTAGGGTCTCTCAACTTTTCGCTACTTTATAAACTTCAGATTAAAAATTAAAGTACGCAGTATTTTATATTATAGCAACAAATAAAATTTTGATTTTATTTAACTAAATCTTTTAAGTTTGAAATATAAAATTAGAGTAAAGGCTCAGTTAAGGCTCAGTTAGTCTTTACTTTCTGTTCTGTTACGAATTAGCTGATTTGTTTTCGTTATTAAAAAACCTGTGAAATTGAGTAGTTTTTCTGTTCTGTTGCGGTTCAGTTTGTTAAAATAAAAAATTTGTTAAGTAATTGTAAGTGACAGCAAAATATATAATAAAAAATACATATTTATATTGAAATAAACTATTTTTTGATTTTAAGAATTCATAAAATTTAATTTCTTCAAATTGATGTGCTTTAAACTTATTGAAATAAAACAATGGACGGTGCAAAACTAATAAATTTGTCATAAATGGCTGATAAGTTGCTACAGAAAAAGTAACTTTTACAATTCCGAAACAGAACGGCACGGAACAGAACAGAAACAGAAAGTAAAGACTAATTCAAGGCCCATCTATCAGGTCTGCTTACTTGTACAAAAACAAAAACGATTCTTTTTAGTTGCCAAAAATTTACTACCACATATACAAAGCAAAAGGAAAAAACGTGTATGTGTGGCATACTATAAACGTATACATGCACATGTAAACAACTTTTGACAACTAAAAAGAACATAAACAATGATCATCAGGCTTCTTGCGCAGACCTTTTCAATGGGCCTTGAATTCTGCCTTTAACAAGTTTTTAATATTACAGATTGGACCGTAACAGCACAGAAAAACTAATCAATATCACAGGTTTTTGAATAACAAAAACAAATCAGCTGATTCGTAACAGCACACAAAGTAAAGTCTAATTATGCTTTAAATCAAAAAAAAAAAAAATTATTGAAATAATTTATAAACAAAAACTTATGTGATTGAAACAAAATTATACAAATGAAGTGTTATTAAAACATGTACAATATAACACTTCATAAACACACCGATCATTTACGAATCATAACTACTTCATATGATCTACAACTACTTCATTTTAACCACCATCCACCAATGCAAATCAACACATCCAACCTATCATTACCCATTTTGACTGTCACACAAATCTTATCTCAAGCACAGAGACAACCACACCCAAGGGAACGTGCCCTCGCAGACCTTTGCCAATAATCAATACGATACCAACCCGATACCTACTGACTCTATTACCACCAGAGATTAAGGACTTTGGTAAATCCCTCGGCCACAAGAAATCAATGACTTCAATAGAACTAGCATTTACCTTATTCATTAGCATTCATTAGACCTTAGCCGCATTCAGGCCGTATAAAAATGTATGAGATGTGAAGTATGCCAGTACATTCATGCTGAGTTAAATAAATTAACCAAGCCGATTTCCCCAGTGATGTTACACTATTAAGTTTGGAAAAGCACCTTCAGGAGCTTCTACTACGTCCACTAAGAGGCGCGCAAATGGGCAACCATGAACTCGCCAAAATTTGTGTTATGAGCTGTGGTGTCGTCAAAATATAGTTCTAACTACGACTACAACCGCTCTTACTCCGAATCCAACTCGTACTTCGTCATTTTTTTAATTAAGCCATTTTCAGCTCGATTTTCGAATGTCTTAGCGCGCAAGATTCGGCATTACTGACTTTAAGTTCACAATATTTCGATTTGGAATTTGTTGAGTTTGGTCTTGCTTGTTGGTGCTAGCATTTATTAATATACCTGAAGGGAAGCGAACTGACATCAAAGTAGTCCCGTGATAGGCCTTTGGTGGTAAAGACCGGTTCTAGTTGTAACGCTTTATATGAATAAGACCTTTCACTTTTACATCGGGTTGTCATTGGAGGGGGCAATTGACACCATTTGACCAGTAACACATCTATTTTCAATGAACGTGTTTAGTGTCAGTTACTACAATGTAGTTTTATGAACAATTGTGATATTTTTTAGTTAGGCTTGAGTTCATCAAATTTAATTTTCATTAAATAATTTTTACTGAAGGAAGGAATTTTTACAACTAGGAATTTTATTAAAATTTATTGATAATTTTCTTGGCTGAGCTGGGGCTCGAACCTGGGTTGAATTTACATGTTTCAAGAATCACCACATTCTTTCATCAGAATTCTTTGCGTTCTAACCTCTGCACCACTGCAGTGCCTGCCAGCCAACAGTCAAATATCAATCTTTTAACCAGTGATACTGGTGGTTCGAAATTTGCTGTAATTATCCTTTTAACTTTATTCACATGTTGCTTCCTTTCTTCTGTTTTTTCGTATTCTTTCTGTCAAGACTTGAAAACTTGAATACATTTGTTTATTATGTTTTCTGTCCACTTTCGTCGACATTTTATTTGTACAACTAGAAGTACAAATGTAAACATTAGAGCTTGTGCCATAGCTATTTTTAAGAACAATTGTGATTTTTAGTTGAACTGTTAATTTTAGTTTTCAATAAAATGTTACTAACCGACTTTTAATACCGTTTCGGATTGATTTAAGTACGGATGGATTGATTTTTCTTTTGAGTGTAGATATCTACAACTCTGTACACTTTGAAATTTGTATGTCTTAAAGTGACGATTTTTGTGAGAAAACTTAAATTCATGGTGTTATTACGATTTTTTGCCATCAATAAAACACTTACAAGAAATATTTACAATTGTATTGGGAGAAGTCCAAAATACAGAAATTATTATAAATTAAACAAAAAAATTCTTCCCCCATCACAAATCAGGTGGATTTTATTAGAAGCATTTGTAATTCGAATTCTTCATTATATGGATGCCATCGATACTGCAAAAAATATACACTAGAGCCCCGATTTGCGTCAGTCCTATTTGGTCCGCTTTTTAAAAATTGGTGAGATCCGCTTTGCGTTTTTATGTTTTCGGATTGCGTCGCTACATACGATTGCATTTTTTTCGCTGAAGTCATAATCACATGTGAAGAGTTTTTCTATTTGCGTGTTAAAATGCGAATTTCCATTTAATTCTGTTAGGTAAGTTATTCTAAGCTGTGTGCTAGGAAGTAAGAAATTGATTTTCTTGAAATAAGAAGCATTTTATTTAAGGTATACGTAGTTTCATGATCCAGTAATAAAATTATAAATGTTTTGCCATTTGTTATTTTAAACGAATTTTAAACATTAAAAATTTTTAATTTTGCACAAAAAAAAAACGGGGTTTCTATTTTTATTTCTTCGAAAATAACTTAACCATAAACACTATAACGTTTAAAGCAGCTTAAAATTACTATAATTCTAATCATTTAAATTAATTTTTAGCAAAATTGTACGAATCTGAATCAATTGTTGCTACAATCGAAATATTTCACTTTTATGTGTTTTTTTTTGTTGCAGTGTTATCATAAACTATTGCTAATCCCGGTTTTAACGTAATTTATAGCAAATTAATTCAGCATTTTTTGCAAATGTAAATTGAAATGGTTTAAAAAACAGCAACGTTTTTAAATAAATTTAAGTTCGCATATTATTCGGTTGTTTTTTTTTATTTTTTTGCAAATAAAATGGTAGGCCACTGTTGGGGAAAGGAATTTATTTTTAGTTGTTTCCGCTGTAAGAAGTTTAAAGTATAGACAATTAAAAACAAGTGTGTGAATTATTGGGCTTTCTTTAAGCTAATTTGCTTTAATTTAATGATGACGTTTATAAAATTAGTCTGGTGAAATTAAAATAATTTTACTTTCGAATAAAATTTTTTACACTCTTTTAAAAATTTAAATTTTTTATTTAAAATAAATATATTAATATTTCGGTTAGATTATAAAGCGCCAATATTGGTCAACGCATAATTTATTATCCTACAGATCAGTTGAATTTAATCCGGCTGTTTAAGGGGAAAAACCAGCCACTCCAGGAATAATATTGGTAAGAGGGTATTATTGAGTTCTATTCAGAGTCCATGAGATGACTGGGGCTTAGAGCTGTGTTTTATTTAATTATTTCTACGGTGGGGTTCTAAAGAATATTATTGATTTTTACTTTTAATATTTATAATTGTTTTAATGTTTAATAAATTGAACATACTCTCTATGATTTTCTATAATTGTATAAATGTTATATTTTTTCTTCACTTCTCATTTTTCGTTGTATTAATAAAGAACTATTTAAATCTTATAATTTAGAGAGTATTAATTTAAATACGCCTATAGGTTTAGTCAGGTGAAATTCTATGGTATTACAATGGATCATTGGGTCTAAGTGTGTCAGATGGAAACTGATTGCCTTTTCTACCTTATTTAACCAAACCGAAGAGGGCGAAAGTTAAATCTTGTACAGGGTTCCAAATTGACAAACGCCTCTACTGCTACTGTTCTATTATATGCTCCTGCTTTTAGTCGATTAATTATCCTTTCAAATTTCCTATTCGTTAAAATTTATAAATTTTCTGATTTTTTTAAAATTAATTTTCTTTGAATGAACAAGTTAGTGTATAAGACTAATAAAAGTTTATAGCAAAAATTTAGTTTTTTGAATTATTTATTTAAACTACCTCTTTGAATAATTTATTAGAGAAAAAACCTACAACGCCAACTCATTTTGTTATTTATTTTAATTTAGAATCGATATTAGAACTACTTCTTGCACAAAATATTATTGCAAAGATATGAGTCATATTTATTCTTATAAACTAATTATTTTTAATTTAATCAAATAAATAATATTTTATCTCTGTCAGAACAATAATCTAAGCCCGATAGTATAAAATAATACATATTACAATGAAACAAAATTGATTTCTCAACAGTGTATGACCGATCACCACTACAAACTTTTAAAAGTTTAGGAACTTTACCGTTTGTGTCTTAAGTCTTTTGTTTTTTTTAAGAACTTCCCCTACCATTTTTACATGTGCAAATATTAAAAAAAAATTAAAGTCTTAATATTTAAAGACTTCCTATTATGCAATTTTATACTCACTATTCATAATTCAATTTATTGACGGCTGTCAGTTCGGCGCCAACGCTTTGTTATTCGTTCATAAGAAAAATTAAAAATTGTTCTATTTTACTAATCAAAAAATCTTTTATTTTAATGAAATAACTACAATCAATAGCGATTGATCTTTTTCGATATAAATATTAATAAAGAAAAAAAAAATTAAATTACTTTAAATCTAAAACTTCTTGTTTAACTACCAAAAATTATGATCGCATTACATTGTCGAAAAATTTATACGTCCTTGTGAATTGTAAATCACGATTTAAAAGTATCATTATTTCCGCCCGCGTATTTTTTGTTCAAGTTGTTTTTTCGCCTTTTGTTGCCAAAAAAATGTCGCACTGTTTATTTGTTGGTACGTGTGAATACTGCAAGACAAACCTTTTATGGCTGTTATTAAGACAAATAGAAAAAAAGAGTTTATTTCAGTTTTTTTTTTTTGGCGAATAAACATGTCTATTAATACCTTCAATATAATGCGGGGTGGATTTAATTTTTTTTAATAATTTTTTTTCAATGTTTTACAAATATTTAAGAAGTCAACGAACCAAGGTGGGCAAGATGTTTTGGGATAGTTGAAGAAAAGTTAAGATATTTATTTCTAGAGAAACAAGAAAAATATCGAGTTGTCGTTATTCTGGGAATCATTAATTTATCAAAAAACTACCAGTGTTAAAAATTTAAACAGAGCGTACTTTTAGGTACTAACCCATCTTTCTCCGTACCAAGTTGCAAGTTGCAGTGGCTCGGTACCCAGCACAGCCTCGCCACATACTCCCCTGATATTTAGTTGTCAGTTATAAACAGTGAATTATAATCACAAACAAATTTTTATTGTAAAAATGTTTACTTATATAGTTTCAAAATCCATTTTAACGGAAGATAATTTCTTATTATTGACCAACATCATTTTATATATTATTGATGTGTCTGATACTGCCCTAAGCCCATTATTACCACACATAAAGAAAAAACTCATACTAAATCTTAGTTTTTTCTACTGACTTTTAGTACGAGTCGTACCTTAAAATGTAAGAACCAATAACATTTAAAAATACTTCAAACAATCAAAAAACTTTTGAAAACAAATAGGAGTGCAGACGCGTGTGAAGGTAAAGTTTTGTTGTTAAAATAACAACAACACTAGAATGTAAAGTAGAAAAAAACAATAACACCACAAGAAGAAAACCGTACAATATGTTCATGTTTTAAAAGTATAATAAGACGCAAAAATTCCCAAATTCTATTTGTTAAAATTATTTAGTTAAACCAAATCGGGCATGCTGCTGGTGTTTTATAATTGAGAGTTCTTCTGAAAGCAATGGGGGGAATACAAGAAAAGTGGAACAAACATGTGTGTAACGGGAATGTAATTAATAATATTCTGTCTATCTCTGGTTCTCTGGGCTAAGTGTTTAGGCTAGAATATATCTCACTTTCGGATAATTTTAAGTACAGGGCACTTGAATAATCCGTACTTGAATCTAGCATTCTCTACAAGCAGGTCTCGTTTTATGTGGATTTTTTATGCGGATTCAAATTAATGCGATTTTTAAATTAACCTTATTTTTAAAATTTTAACAAATTTTGAAATTTTAGATGTTTTTTAAGCTTCTTTACCGTTTTGTAATGAAACCAATTTTGCAGCATTGATATAATCGTTATAGTTTGTTTTATTGTGAGTGTCTATGCATAGCCGATACGTATGTATG
Source organism: Pollenia labialis (assembly GCA_949318255.1). Lineage (NCBI taxonomy): Eukaryota > Metazoa > Arthropoda > Insecta > Diptera > Polleniidae > Pollenia > Pollenia labialis. Next base: position 115,073,542 of record OX439141.1, read on the forward strand.
AGTGTTTTCAAAGTTATGAAGAGCACATAATAAAAGTTTTACAATATAATAATTACGCCGAAGGCTTATTTTGGTAAGAACTATAAATAACTTTGAACTTTTTCAATATAATAAGGACACGATAGGCTAATTTAAGTTAAAAAATACAAAAACATATTAGGAATAAGTTAGAAACATTTGGGTTTAAATAGGTGATTTTTGGTTTTGCAAATGTAAAAAAAATTTTTTTTCAAATTAATTTTTTTTATATAAATATCAATCAATTTTCTATAAGAATCACTTATGTTTTTTTTTTTGCTTGATTAGTTTTTAGTTTGAAAAGATAATGTAAGAAACCATTATTTTGAAAACGCAGCACTTTACCACATTACAACTCGACAAATAAACACACACACACACTTTTTCATATTAACTAGAACTATAGGGTATGCCATATGTAAGAATTTCAACAAACATTTTTTATTGCGTTGTCCGCTCCACAAATTTTTTTTGCGGTTTTGTTTTGATTTTTTAATAAAAATTTGAATTTATGCGATTCAGAATTTTGGAACTAATTATTAGTTTTTATATGAAGCTAGAATATCGTCTTAAGCGAATTCATATGCATAAAACGAGACCTGAGTGTACTTAATTTGATTAAATCTGTACTTATCGTTCTATTGGCACCGCTTTGGCTTAATTTAAGTTTCAGTGTAGAATTTATTTTTAATTCGGTTAGACAGGATTTCAATATCAAACCAATCTTGGCAATATTTATTTTTATTTTTATTTAATTTTAATGATTAGTGAAATCCTTTTTTAAAAGTAAATATGTACATATCAACTATTTGAATACTCTAACTACCCAGTAAAAACTTCGCCTACAAAATAATATCTTGAGTAATCAGAAAAACATAAAAGCACTACTTACTATTCTACAGAAAGAACCAATGAATTTTACAAGGGATGTCCCAAAATGAACGCATTCCAAAGTGAGTCATTTTTTTTTTACTTAAATACATCCAGAAAAAAGTAGTTACAGAAGTTCTTATAGAAGTAGGTATAGAAGAAAGCTTTCTTCTATATAACAAATATACATATTTACTTCTATAACTACTTATTTTTCAGATGTTTAAAAGTAAAAATTAATGACGTACATAAAAATGCGTTCATTTTGGGACATCTCTTGTAAAATTCATTGGTTCTTTCAGTAGAATTGGAAGTAGTATTTTTAAATTTTCCTGATTACTTAACACATTATTAGGTAGGCGAAGTTTTTACTGGGAATGAACTATAGTTGCTAATTAAATTAAAAAAAAAGATTCAGGGTTTGCTTGTAACCGCCTAAGGAGCAATAACACACGAGGATTCTTAGAATCGCTCCACGTTAGTGTGACTCATTGATACTTAAAGTAGTCTTGATTAAGCTATTTTATATAAGAAAGGAGCTTATTTTAGCTAGTTGGACAAATAAACTTTCAATATGATGCGTGGTATTTTTTTCTTGTGTATCCACAGTCACATAAAGTTTAGCTTGACAACATTAAGGGCAGAATTGCTGCATACATTTTTTTACGGAAATATAAATATTAAACTATAAACTCTGTATTTTTTAATGGTGTCTATTTGAAATCTTTAATTGCAATATAATGCCGTAGGTTGGTCATGCAAGTATTATGAGATTTAAATTGATGAATGTTGGCAGAAAAGTTCTTTTTGAAATAAGGAATCAACTTTGATATTTAAACGTACGAGTACTTCATTCTTCTGTGTGTAAAGATTGCGATTTAGTGATCAAATACTATGCTTTATTATATTACGATCTCTACTTTAAGCATACAATCTATATAAAGGGTGGTCCAACTATAATGCACGATGTTAATTGGGAGCCACACCTTAATGTCAAGTTTTTTGCCCAACTTAATTTGACATTACTTTGTTTCAGTGTTCAGTGCAAATTCAACCATTGAGTACCCCTCCATTGAGCAGCGCGTTAAGATTGTTGAAGCCTTTTATGAAAATGGGTGTTTAAATTAAAATGCATTTCGTGCACTTCGTGATTTTTTTGGACAACATAATCGACCAAATGTGGACCAGGAATATAGGAAATGTGAAAGCACTGTTTAGTGCTTCTTCGAAAATATGCTCGGCCAAGCAGTAACCGTGAATGGCGTTCGCGTTGGACGATATGTGGCTCCAACAGAATGATGCCACTTGCCACACAATATACGAAACAATGGCTCTTTTGCGCGAAAAGTTTAATGGCCGGGTTACCTCGCGTCGTGGCGATGTTAATTGGCGTTCACGGCGATGTGATTTGACACCGTTGGTCTTCTTTCTTTGGAGATATTTAAAAGAAAAAGTGCACGTCAACAAGCGAAGAACAATTCAAGAAGTAAAGGATGAGATAATGTATGACATTACCGATATTGAACCTCAATTATGTCTCAGAGTCAATGAAAATATGGACCATCAGAAAGAGGTTTGCCGCAAAAGCCGTGGCAAGCAATAGCCGATAATTTGTTTTACACATAATTGTCATATATTCTTCTATCATAATCAAAAATATTAAGATAATTCTTTGAAAAATTTTTATTTTAGAAACTGGGAATTATTTCCTTCTGAAGGTTACTTTATATTAAATTCAACATTTTTTATTTTTCGAATTTATTCTATGAGCTAAATTTCAGTTATGTATTTTATAAAGCTTTTTTGTAATAGTCATATTCCTTCAATTTTTCAGAAATGACTTTATACACTATCAGACTATTATATTGTATTTTCTTGTTACATTTTACCTTAGCTTTCCGTTGGAAAGCAATGAGGTATATTGTATGTACAGAAAAATTTACAATTATTAGACACCAGCAGAATGTAATGCATTTTCTGGCCCGCTACGGCCTTCGTCAGCATTCTTTGTGTCACACTGGATAGTGATACCTTATAAATTGAATGTATTTAACATTCTGCTGGTGTCTAATAATTGTAAATTTTTCGGTACATACAATATACCTCATTGCTTTCCAACGGAATTGAATTTAATTTTTATTTTATTTAAAATTTACATCGTGCGTTAAGGTTGAACTTCCCTTTATTGCAGGAAAAGTGAAACAGTGCCACGATGACATTGTAATTCAAAGTTTTGTTGCCAAATGATTTTCTCACATAATATATTAGGACCTAAAAGTAAAACTTGGTTTATAATAAACGTCAACTTTAAGCATCTGCAAAAATAGTTTTTTATAAGCAAAAATTTAAAGGCAGCAATTTATTTTACAGCAGTTCCACTGTTAATCTATATAAAGCTCTATCTCTGTATAACTTCACTTAGCATTGCTGTAGTATATTGCACACCTGTAAGAAGAACAAGGAATCAAGTGGTTTGTCTTAACCAGAAAAGTGTCAGAGCTTTTTTGTATAAAAAACCATTTAGTAGTTAAATTAAACGCTCTGGTTATTAAAATTGCTATTATCTTTGTTACTCCTGAAATGACCCATATGTTGTTCAATTCTGTATTTTTGCCTAGAGAACTATTAAAAAACTGCATAACACTTTGATATTTAAAATGAAAAAAAACACTCAAACTAAGATTGTTACGTTTTGATAAAAAGTTTAGAAAAAAAAATTAAACCAATTTTACTTTATAACTAAAACTTAGTTCGTCTATGTATTAGTATATAGAATGAGGCCTTTTAACTAAACTACATCTACACAAAAGTGAATGTCTTTGGTGGACTGTAAAAAGCTCGAAAGTTTTACGTTTGCAGCAGCGTTTAGCTGTCTGGCAAATTGTGCAATTGAACCACGCCAAAAATAACTACATGAAACTAAACTAAAAAAAAAACAAACAAAAAAATAAATAAAAAGTACGACAACCAGAATTAAAGTATCACAAAAACGAGCAATACCACCTTAAAACCACTCAATAATTTTAAATTTAATAATATTAAGAAATAAAAAAAACATAACCATACAAAAAGTTAAGTTTTAGTTTAACTATTTTTGTATTTATGTTACAAACAACGTATAAAATTTAAGTATATTTCTTTTTTCTATTTCATATATTTCTTACAAACAACATTAAAGTATTCATACTTAAAATATTATAAATGTTTTTGCTTAAAATGTTTGTTTTTTAATCATGATTGAAATGTTGAAGTTGGGTACAAGTTATTTGTACCCTTCATTACAGGTGGACATGGTATAAATAAGTTTGTCTCACAGTCTGTTATTTATACGAAATTTATCTAAGACCTAAATGGCTTAATTGTCAACACTGTCAAAGACCTTCATTAGGTAATATTCGTGTATACGAATTTCTGCGTCAATATTCGCCGAATACGAATATCCAATTTAAGATTAAGAGCCACAGGATATCTCAAATTTGATTGAAAAAAACTCCCATTATCGTCCAAAACAGGAAATTGTAAAAAAAACTTTTACATTTCTTAATGTATTATAACATTTCAATAACTGAATTTGAAATTATCAAGTTCGCACCTGAATGCCACTACTGAATTTCTTATATTAACATTATTATTATTATATAAAAGCCATAAGCTCTGCGACCCAAAGAGTCTAATGTGCAGCTCAAGTGTTCACTGAAGTAAATTAAGGCTACAAATAAAGCCAATTTTTCTACACGGTTTGAGAATGTACACTTTACATATAATTAAATTGTAATATTTAAATAAATTCAGGCGGCCCGCGATATCCCTGATATAAGAACAATTCAAGCGATTTCATTTCTGTGCTTTGCTCTGATTTAAAAGGTTCTATAAAAAGAAATGTTAGACAATGCAATTTTAAAATTATTTTTTTCAGCAGTTTCTTAAGATAAAACTAATCCATTTCCATACGAAATTTCTTCTTGAGTGCAACTATTTGTAGTCAAATTTATAATAGTTAAAAAAAAATCCAGTTCATTAATAAAACTATTCCTTCAAATTTAAAATAATGTTAAAAAAAAGCTGAACACATTTTATAAAAATCCTAAACAAAATGCCGAAATGCTAAAAGCAAGTTTTGGTGCTAATTCAAAATTTGTAATCCTAAAGTTAACTGCAAAAACGCTAAAATGGTCACACTGATATTAACACTTAAATCCTTCTCCGTATCGTGAATCCCAATCGCACAAAAAACACAGATATTTTGGGCGCCCAGATGCTGTTAAACCTGTTATCAATGGAACTATTTTGAGGGCGCAGCAAATGCGCCACTGGTGTTCGTTATGTTTGACTACTTCCAGAATGTGTTTCAAATTTTCGAAATTTTCACTAGTGTCAGTGCTATACGCAATCGGAACAGAAAGCAGTCTATTTGTCTTGTGAAAAAGCACAACTTTTAAGCTGATTAGTGAACTATCGATGAATAAAACCCAATGATCTTTTTTATAGGTTAACCCTTTCGTCTCCATTAACTTTTCAATCACGTTGCAATAAGCGAAATTTTTTCCATCATTCACATTGAAGAACTTTTGTAACCCTTTTTGGCGTTTTCGATAGGCTGTTACTTTGGTACCTTTCGCCAGCAAATTATTACCTTTCAGAAATTAAGTCAGTAGTTCTGATTTTTTCTGAGTCAAACACAAATTTGCAACAATTCTATCCTATTGGTTTTGTGTCACTACGATTGGGTACTTTGATGTTTTATAGAATGAACCTTCACCAGGGTCGTATTCTGAGAAGAAATCCATGGATGTAGCAGCGGCGGATGTAGTACTGATATCTGTTTGAAGATCATTACTTCGGTATGTAGGTAGTGGAACAAATTCTGAGTGCTGTAATGGCTATTGGACACTTGGCACTGCTACACAAGTTTTATTCTTTGCTTTCCTCCTATTCAAAGTTTTATGGTAGCAATTTTCTTCTTGATGCAGGCTGTTGTCTAAACACACATTGGTATACCAAAATGCAAAGCCTTCTTCTTTCCACTTTTCCATTGCATAAGAGTTGAATAGCAATTAAAGCAAACTTTTTAGAGGCATAGTTTACGTCAGTTATAAGCCCTTGCGAGAAGCAAACATTACAAAAATGGTCAATTTTACATTTTGGTTCCGACGTTTTTAAATAAAATTTAACTAAAAGACACCAGCTTCGGCTAAATTACGAGTCTTAACTGAATCTTTATTTTTGAAACTAATTCGCTTGTACCATATAAACGCAGGTAAGTTATCATCTTAGGAGTTTAAAAACGAAAAGTAATAATTTCTGGTAAGAAATAAGTAAGTAACAACAACGTGTTCACTAATTTTTTTAAACATAAAGATGCATTTAAAATTGTTTAAGCATAATAAAAGTTATATGGGTCACATATATTCCTTTTTTGTTCTAAAAAATGTTTGTTGAAAAAATAACGCAGGTAGGTTTTCACCTTAGGATTTAGAAAGGAAGAGTTATAATTGCAGGGGAAAAGACTTTTGCTCTCAGTTTTTTCAAAGATAAAGATGTATTTTAAATTTTGTAGGCATAATAAAAGTTATATGGGTCACAAAAAAGACTTAGTTTTGTGGAAAATATTTTCAAAAAGCATGAAAAACTAATAATTTTTTTAACTTTTTGCTTCTTAAGCACCACAAAATTTTTCTTAATCAATTTTTTTTTTTAAATTTTAATTGTTGCACAGGACTCTAGCAATGATTTGGCCGTTCCAGATTTAAAAAATATTAAAAAAATTAGTCGACGAGATATTGGCAAGAAAATATATAATCAATATGCTGAAAATCGGAATTTGACTGCAAAGGTTGGTCTTCTTATTTAGCCTCTATTTTCACCCCTCATTCTCAAAATCGATCTAACTTTTGCTAACCTGAATTTGTTCCACAGTGTAATTAGACAATGGCGGCAAATTATAGTTTATTTGGGAATGCTTTAAACCGGCACGATAGTTCTAATTTGTTTTTTATTTACTAAAATAATATTTTATTTGGCGTGAAAGACAAAAGGGTTTTCTGAATAAAAATTATTAAAAATTGAAACTGGGAATTATTTCCTTTATTGCTATCCAAAGGATAGCTAAGGTAAAATGTAACAAGAAGATACAATATAATAGTCTGGCAGTGTATAATGCCATTCCTGAAAATTAAAAGAATAGGACTATTACAAAAAAAAGCTTTATGAAATACATGACTGAAATTTAGCTCATAGAATAAATTCGAAAAAATAAAAAATGTTGATTATTGAAAATTAGTATTTCTTGTTTAATTGAATGTATTTTTTACACCTTCTGGAGAATTTTGGTAGAGTACGCCGGTAGGCTAGCTGGTAGTGAGGTAGGGCCTGTTCGGAAATGCATCACTGCGCTGCATCAGTGATTTAAAATGCTTAAATATATATCAGTGAAGTAGATGTGGACCAAAAAATTGTCAAATACTCCACAAAAATAATAGTCACACAATAAAAAAAAAATTAAATTATTTTTTATCGGCATTAAAAAAAGTTTGCTTTTCTGATGCAGCGCAGTGATGCATTTCCGAACAGGCCCGTAGTCTATCAATGCCGTAGAGGCTGGTTTGATTCCCGCCAGAGACTCTGGTCTGTCTCCTGAAGGCAAGCGTAGAACTTCCTCGCAGGATTAGTTTAGGGGAAAAAAATAAATAATTGATGCACGAGCAAAAAAACTACATAATATTTTTGTGTGAATGACATAAAATTGGGCGATAAAGAACCGATGACTTATGACTAAAGCGAAATAGTGTAGACCGCAAATATGTTTTTGCTTCAAAAAAAGTTACTTTCAAAATTATTTAAAACAGAATTCATTTAAAAGCAAGAAAATTGAGAACCACACAAGATAAAGCTGGCTGACCTTAAAGTAAAATTTTGTATGTCCGAAATGCTGCTGTCATCTTAAACATATAAAAAAGTAATTTTAAAATGGATCACTGCTGACAATAAATTGACTTCGAACGAAAACCTTATGAACAAGAAATCATGAAGCCAATGTGTTTCCCCGGGGGTGTAGGGATCATGTAAAGGATATTTCTCCTTTTGGTGTTACATTTTCCAGCTTGCGCAGATTCTCTAGGTGCTGTTGCTATTCAACGAAGACTGCTGGATTATTTTTGCAATGGAGGTTCAATAGCTTTGGCTCCTAAACAAGGGGCGAGTGCATATTTTTTGTCGGATTGTGTACCCAAATTGCTACCTGTGTGAGAATGTTATCCCAGCAACCCTGTGTGTGGATGGTAAATGCTTGAAATTAATAGCCTAGTTGTTGAGCCTCACCATGAGATAAGGCCGTTTAGAGGGTGCTCATATAAATAATAATCATAATTGGAGCCGATTTTAAGCTTTTTATATGTATATTTATTACGATCTGCTGAAAGAAGATAAGCTGTCTTATAGTGTGCATATTGCCCAGTCAATGAAATAAGCCTCAACGTGCTCTTACCCACCAAGCTGTGATTTTTTGCAAGAAAAGTAGGACTGCCAATACATTGTATACATTTATGTTGTTCAAAGCTAGTACAAGTTTTTTTGTTGTTTTATTACGAAGACAATAGAGTGAAGCAATTTTTTTTTAATTTTGTTTTTTATTTTTACCCACTGTAGTTGTACAATTCGAGTCGGCAAGAACTCAACCAATTGTAGAGGAATGTAAGAAAAGATAAACTCACTGTTTATTGTTGGTGTTTTGTTTAAGTTTTGATATTGTTACAAGTAAGATTTTGAGTGTTTATAATTCTTATTCGCTTTAAGGTTTTATTTGTATAATATTTTTAGCTTTTCTAAAATCTTTGGAAAAGGTATCCTGATGTGGTTGCCTAAGCAACCAGTGAAATGCGCATTGAAGCTAGCTTTCCTTCAACAATAAATTTCAGTGTATTTATCAAATATGAAAAATTGGGAATTCAGCACGTCATTCGGAAATCGTATTAATAAATAAATTTTCTTTTCCCGAAAATAACTTTGATTTAAATTATTTTGCTTTTAACGAAAAAATCAATCCAGATTTTTTGTTATTTAAAAAACATATTAATTAAAAATTTATTTCAAAACAACTAAAATGTTAATAAAATCAAAATTTTCTTATTAATTTTCTTTCAACAAAAAAAAAAAAAAAAACTGATGCAATTATTACACTAATTAAATTCAAATACACTCACAATATTCTGTACGTAAAATTAACTGAAATTGTAATATAAAATAAATGAAAGTTCAATAAAAAACCGGTCTACCTATTTTTCATTTATTTTTAACAAAAAGTTCATTTAATTTTTACTGTCAAAAATTCAACACCATATTCCGTAAAATCAAATAAATATTCAGTTATTTTGTAAAATTTTACTGTCAAAAATTCAACACCATATTCAGTAAAAACGATTAAATATTTAGTTATTTATTAAAATTTTACTGTCAATTTTTTACTGTCATATTGACCCCATATTCAGTAAAAACAATTAAATATTCAGTTATTTTATTAAATTTTCGTTTACTCCACAAAAGAGCCGAATTTCTAAAAATACCAGACAGACACCTGTCCGCTTGTTTTTTTTTATAAGCGAGAGAGGGAGAATATTTTTATTTACTTACCCAGTTACACACGTTTTTTTTACTTTTGTTGTACTGACCACTATGTTTACAGAAGAACTCTCAATTATAAGACACCAGCAGCATGACCGATATGGCTTCGCAATTATTTTACTTTTAACATTTGATGTATTTAACTAAATTATTTTAACAAATCGAAAATGGGTATTGCTTACACAAAACAAGCAATTCATTTTTTAAAGATAAGTAAAAATTAAATTTTGGTAGTAAAATTATATAAAATAACTGAATATTAATTTGTTTTTACTGAAAATGGTGTTGAATTTTTGACAGTAAAATTTTACAAAATAACTGAATATTTATGTTATTTTACGGAATATGGTGTTGAATTTTTGACAGTTAATTTATAAAAGATAACTGAATATTGATTTGTTTTTACGGAATTCGCGGTTGAATTTTTGACAGTAAAAATTAAATGAACTTTTCGTTGCTTTAAATTACATTTTTAGTTACTTTAATATAAAGAAGAATTTAACTCAATCAACGGACAATAATAACTGCAACTGAAAATCCGTATTAATATGCACTTAGTTTTTTGAATAACTGTTAGAATCAGTTAAAAATAAATTTGCTTGGAATTTTAAATGTTTATATATTTAAAAATGACTGAACGGAATATTTCTTAAATAAACTACAGTCCGTTACTGTAATAATATTGTGAGTGTACTTTTGAAACAATTTTGTTAAATGATAACAAATTACTGATAATTTTTTCTGTGTAGCTTATTTTATAGTCGGGTTTGATTGACTTTACTTTTTTAATTGTTCTTAAAGTTTTATTATTAAGTAAATGTATTTTGTTAAAAGGTGTCCCAGCTATTGTTATTCAAACTTTAATTAACCTTAACGAAATTTGTTATTAGTTTATGACAAACTGTTAATAAAATTTGTTTTATTATTATTGTACTTATTTAATATTTTATAGTTAAAAAAAAAGTTGCAACATAAATTTGACTCATTTCTAGTTGTTTTTAAAATTTAACTCTTTTATAAAATTAATCCTTAGTTTTCTTATCTCAACTATATTGCCTTCGACACCTTAAAAAGTTTTTAGACTTATATTGGAATTTCAATTTCATACACTCGATCAATCATTAAACGACAAATTAATTGCACCGATATAGTTTTTTTTTTTTGCTCTGATGTAATTCATTTACAAGCTGCTTGGTGCGTTTCGTAAAACAATTAAATCGCAAGCGTCAAATTTCGTTTAATGCGTGTTTAATGACTTTTAACTATTTTTTGTTGTTCCCTGTTAATTTTTGCTGCATATTAAAAAAAAATAAAGTGAAACCATTTTTGGTTGTAATTTGGCATTGTTGTCTGTCGCTTTGTCTTTGTGTAGATCAATCTATTTTAATATCATAATAATAAAGCATTATTCACCTTTTAAATCACTATAAATGCGTAAGTACTGTTGTTGATATGTTAACTGTTCGCTGTTGTATATTGATTGTGTGCATTCAATCAAAATATTGAAAAAAGGTATTTTTCTTATATTTTATTTTAAATGAATGTGATTTTTTTTTGTAAATAAATAAAGAAATATGGTTGAACCTGTAGTGAGATTTGTTTTATTCAAAGAAAAACTGTTGAACAAATCAATGTTTTTCCATGAAAGTGATTGATTGCTAGGGTTTTGTAAACAAAAGACTTAAGACACAAACTTTATAGGAAGGTACCACAACCAGCAAAGAGATAAAGACATTTCTGATGTTTTTAGCAGGAATTAATGAACTTTATGTAATGTAAAATGTTATGACTTGCTGATGTTATGACAAGTTTTTGTAAATAAATTATTAATTTAGATGATGTGTTTGGTCAGTATAAGAAGCATTTGTGTCAAAAGCAGTTGAAAAGAAATTTATAAATATGAATATAGTTTTTTTAACAATTTCTCTTTTTTGCCTAGAAATTAATAATATAGAACAGTATTTTATTTACCTAAGAAAAGATTATGTCAGTCCGTCAGTATGACGTATAGATATGTTAGATGGCTAATGATAACGGTATTTGATTATGAAGTATTTGTACCAAATCAAATATCTGGATTCCACAATTTTTGACTTATGAAGTTAAGAGAATCGGACTTTGAAAATAAAAGAAGTTCTTTTTGTTCGCATTAAAAAATCATAATTGAAATAAAAGTAGGAAAAAGTTTTTAATTTAATAAATTTTAAAAAGTTGTTAGGCTCATTAAGAAATTATTCGCACAAGTTGGTCACGAATTTATTTTTTTTGAACCGACGAACAAAGCTCAAATGAAAATAATATTAACATAAAACTTGGCCAAAATAGTTTTGAAAAAAAGGTTCTTGGAATAAATGTTTTAAGCATGTAACCCTTGGATTAGATTTTAAAAGATGTACTAGCCATGACTGCCCTATTGTGCGATGTGTTTAACACCGGATAAAAATAATGTTGATACCCACGTTGCTACCCACATTTTGGCTGTCTGGTAAGAGGACAGAACTGACGTAAATAATATAACTGGATTGCAGATGTAACTTTTATGATACTGAAAAAATTCTTTATTTTATTTATATAAGAAGAAATTCTATACTTTAATAAATTATTCAAAAATGTAATTGTTGCCTAACATTTTATTTCCTTTTTCCCTTTTTGAACCTGTTGATCCATTTCTTATTATCCTCATATCCTCTTGAAATCTTGATAATTCATGGTGCTCTGTTTTTTCTTTAGTAACTTATAATCCTATTGCTTCGACCTTTTTCATAAAATTGATTAAAATTATTTTATTTTCGATATTTCGATTTCCGTTGGAAATCTTCTTTAGACATTAATGGAAAAAAGATGGAAAATAAATGTTAAAGTTTTAAACTTTAAGCAAAAATGCAAACAAACAAACAAAAAGGAAGAACAAAATTTAAATATATTGAAAGCCTTAAACCTTTTTTAATGTCCCTTTCCGCAAATAGTTATTTTCATTTAATCAATGTTCACCTACTGAGCTTAGACATCTGACCCAACGAAACGCCGGGACACGTATAACTTCTTTTTTTACCGATATAACTTTCCCTGGTAGTTTGAACCCTTCCCGATCACATTTGTCGCACAGTGAAATAGTATTATGGTGAATACAATCATGAATCTTATCATAAAATGTTGCTCTTAAAATTTGTGCACCACAACCATGTTTTTTCTTTGCGTGTATGTCACGTAACCCACGCCAACCACTTCCTGGCAGATGAGAAAATATTTTTGTGGTGCAGAGCGTGAGATTGAACGCTACAATAGAGAATCTCCTAATTAAAGAACGTGCCACACGCAGAGAAAACAAATTTTTAAATATGGTCACCTCCAACCAAACTATTTTGATTGAAAATTTTTACCATATTATGTTTAATATTTAGAATTGTGCTTATTTTGTTGAACTATTTATGGTTTTTAATCCAAATTTTTTAATTTTTAATCAGGCTTAAGTTCATCAAATTTAATCTTCATTAAATTATTTTCATGAATAATGGAATTTTACAACATGAAAATCAATTTAAATTGTTATTGATAATCATTCATTATTGACTGACCTGAGATTCGAACCCAGGCGGCTGGTTACCATGACATGTTTCGATCGCAACCACTCGATCTCCTCAGATGGATTTGCCGTCTTACACTCGCAGCCATCGACGACTGCTGACGTCAATAGTCAAATATCAATCCTTAAACCAAATTGTATTTCTAACCTTTGGTAGATCGAAATTTGCTTCTTTGAATGATTATCCATTTTTTAAATTGATTTTACATGTTTTTCCTAACTTCCGTTTTCCCCGTACTTATGTCAAGAATTCTTCTTGAAGTCCAAAGTACATTTTTCTTTCTCTTTTTTGTTTTCTCATTTTGTCTTTCTTTTTCTTGTTGACCTTTTGCAGCACAACTTGAAGGACAAATGTACACATAGAGCTCGTGCCCTAGCTTTAACAATATTTAGAATTGTGGTTATTTTGTTGAACTTTTTATGGTTTTTAATCCAAATTTTTTAATTTTTAATCAGGCTTAAGTTCATCAAATTTAATCTTCATTAAATTATTTTCATGAAGAAAGGAATTTTACAACATGAAAATAAATTAAAATTGTTATTGATAATCATTCATTCTTGACTGACCTGAGATTCGAACCCAGGCGGCTGGTTACCATGACATGTTTCGATCGCAACCACTCGATCTCCTCAGATGGATTTGCCGTCTTACACTCGCAGCCATCGACGACTGCTGACGTCAATAGTCAAATATCAATCCTTAAACCAAATTGTATTTCTAACATTTGGTAGATCGAAATTTGCTTCTTTGAATGATTATCCATTTTGTTAATTGATTTTACATGTTTTTCCTAACTTCCGTTTTCCCCGTACTTATGTCCAGAATTCTTCTTGAAGTCCAAAGTACATTTTTCTTTCTCTTTTTTGTTTTCTCATTTTGTCTTTCTGGGTTCGAATCTCAGGTCAGTCAAGAATGAATGATTATCAATAACAATTTTAATTGATTTTCATGTTGTAAAATTCCTTTCTTCATGAAAATAATTTAATGAAGATTAAATTTGATGAACTTAAGCCTGATTAAAAATTAAAAAATATTATGTTTAATTTAACCAAATTGTTGTCACTGCCCACCATATTATGGAGTCCTCCATCAAGAAGCCGTAGCCATATTATGGTTGCCTCTTATCATGTCATGGTTAAATGTGACAATAATGCGTTTTAAAATTAACAATAGTACTTTCTTATTTTTCCAAGAGCAACATACTATGGTTGAAAAAGAACCATGCTATTATAAGTGTTAAGCGTATTTTAATTAGTATTAACCATAACATGTACGAAGGAAACCATAATATGGTCGTGGCTTCTTGACGGATGACTAACTTAACCATAATGTGGTTGGCGGTCAAAATAAAATGGTAAAATGAAACATAATATGTTAAAACTTTTCTTTTAAAATAGTTTTGTCGGAGGTGACCGTATATAAACATGGTTTTTCTCTGTGTGTAGGCATGCTTCAATGACTTACACTCTGATGCAGTCGCTGGTTCCATCCCAATTACGAAGTGAATATCGTGCTTGAAGAAAACCTTTCATTGGTGCCTTCATTGGAAGTTGATGGGTCAGGCTGGTCTATACGACTCAATTCGTATTTCAAAGCTGGCCCGAATGCAGCCAGGGACTCCAGGACACACTAACCTATCCAAATGTCGTGCCAAGCCTACTAAACTGGTTTTTATATACCTTTGAAACGATGCAGTTGAAGAAGCCACCTTCGTTGTCCCTAAAACCAACGCAACATAACCCACAACACAAGGCGTAACAAACACCACCTAACGGACAACACAATAATCAGAACTGTAACGGTAACAATGTAAAATATTTAGTAAAATATCGTCTAAACTACGGTCACACTTGGCAAATATTTGACGAAAAAAAAACGTGACCAACAGGGAAACTTAAATATAATTTCCTTTAATTCCAATATTTATTTTAATTCTAATGCCACATCTTACAAAAATTGGGTTTGCTTTGTCTAACAGTACAATTAGTTTTATTTTGTGATATTAATGCCCAATTTCCAGGATAGTATTTAAATCAATATTAAGTTAATTTTCATAAAAACTTAAGTCGTATTTAAATACAGATTGGTTTTTTGAGTTTTATTTGAAAAGTCTTATTTAATTAAGATAAAAGTATGGTAGCTCTACTAAATGCAAAAAAAAATATGTAAACAAGTGTATTTATTTACAAGGTGGACTGAAAAAACAGCTGACTGTTAATGTTTTGCCTGTTGTTGTTGTATTGTTGTGATATTGATGCCATCTTGCTAAAATATTACAATGGAAACTTAAGTTGAAATTAAGTGTATTTAAAACGATTTTAAAAATAAATGTGTTTTAATACCAATCCTGAAAATTGGCCATAAGACCGTGTTAAATATTACTAAATACACTGTGCTAGAAATTGGCATTTTTAATTTAGACAAGCAGGGCACTTGGCGTTTTAACCTTATTTCGGTACGCTGAATCCAGTGGTGCTAGCCGTTTGTTAGGTTAGCTCTGGTTTTCGAGATATACCGTTATTGTCTGTTTTTTCAACTATCACAGTGATATTAAAAAAAGTAGTGGTAGTGCATAAATTTTCAAATATTTAATAAATGTGAGCGTATCTTTAGTAAAATAAAGTAACGCTTTTAATCCAAATTTGATTTTATTTTAAATCAGGTTAAAGTTTATCAAGCTTGATTTTTACTAAATTATTTTAGTGAAGGAAGAAATTTTACAATATGAAATTAATTAAAATTTATTGACAAAAGCGTGTTTTGTAATCGTTTGTTTATTTTCAAATAACCTAAAGATGGTCAACAATGCTGACTGAAATATTTTTTTTAAATTTAAACTCTTGACCAAATGCCGAACAAAATCAAAAATCATTTATTAATAATTTTGTCATTCTTAGCTGAATGAGGTGTTAAACTCTGGTCGAACTTACATGTTTTGGGAAAACCGACATCCTCATCATCCGAGTTCTCTGCAATTTATCCTTTTCGCCACCGCGACACCTGTCAGTCCATAGCTTAATATTTTAATCAATGGTTTTATAATTTTAATTCATTTATTAAATTTCCAAATTTTAATTTAAAAAAGTGAAATTTGCAAACAATTAAATTTTTGGAAATCTTTGAAAAAAGTAGCAATAAAAATGTAAAAAAAATGTTGTCTTAGTATTTTTGTTTTAGTTTAATCTTATATGTATATGGGAAAAGCCTGCGTGACGAACGCTACATTCAAACGCGTTTTCTGATTGATATATAGACATTTTTTGGTCTTTCAAAAGGGGTAGCTTCAACTTATATATACAGTGTAACCTCGGTGAACGCAACCAATAGAAATTTTGGGCTGTTGCGATAACTGAGTTGTTGTTGCGCAAATCAAGTCACAAATTTCTAGTCATATTTTTCTATTTAAAAGCTTATTTAAAATCAATCAAGAATTTTATAAAAAAAACTAAGGTTAGCTTTTAATAATCGTATTTATTTGATTAAAATAATGAATAAAAACAGTAAACAAAATGTACATCTAATAAAAAATTAATAAAAAACACATTCAAGTGTGTGAAATTTTGCAAGCGAGAAATGTAATTCGTTCTTTGCTAATTTTTCGACATGTTGCTAAATTTTGTCCGGCATGATTTGATAAAATATACCAGACTCATCGGCGTTGTAAATTTGGTCCGGTGTTAATGCAAACTCTCGTACTTTCTCTTGAAATCTTTCTATAAAAGGATTTACAGCTGCTACTTTGTTTGACAGCTTTTCACCACAAATTTTTAGCATCTCTCCATGTTCATTTGAGATATTTCTATGCAGCTCGCTTGCTTTTTGTTTCAAAATTTTAGAGGAGATTAGCAAGTTACGCTTCTTTTGTTTAATAAACCACTTATATAAAGCTTTTTCCATTTCGGGATATTCGGATGCACTTATTAAATAACGCTTACCAGGTACAGATTCAGCATTTTCCACAAACGTCTTTAAGCTGGAGTTCCATATCACGCGTTTTCGCCTCCACGCAGTGCATGCTTTTCTAACCTTACTTTCGTTCTACGTTTCAAGCTACATTCAACGCTTTTTATGCAGCAGCAGCAGAAGTAAAAATAAAATTCAATTTGTCAAAATCAGCTGATTTGTTCCAACGCTGCTTGTGACGCTTACAAAAGTATAAAGTAAACCTATTTTTCGCGTCAAGGCATCTACGCTTTTGTGCATGTAACTTACTACGTATAACTACACAGATTTTACTTTTTTGACAGCTGCGTATGTACACTCAAAAAATTATGTAGTTAAATTTAAACGAATATTCATTTGAAACAACTTAAAATTCATTTAAAAAACGGATCATTTACATTTCATTTAAAACAAATGATTTTTACATTCATTTTTAATATTATTATTTATTAAACAGCATATTCCGTAAAATTGAATAGTTTTTACTTTTAAAAATATATTTTAACCGAAAAAAATCAAACTACATAACAAAATAAATACGGAAAAACATTATTTTTTGGTAGTTTGTTTTTTGAATAACAAACACAAATGTTGAAAAATAAAATTATTCGTAAAATAACTATATTTTTATTCAATTTTAACAGTACGGAAAACGAATTTAATAACTCACAATCAGTTATTGTAATAATTTTATAAGTGTAGCGAAAAAGCGAGTAACTGTTGATTTGTGAACCTTGTATTCATTGCACATCGTTTCTAAACTATTCAAAAACAGAAGTACATAATACGCACAAAATATTTGTCATTCTTAGAATAACGGTAAATCAAAAAGACTATTGCACTTAGGCATAAGATTTTACATACACACGTTTTATTTTTGAATTTATTTATCAAAAACCAAATAAAAAAAAAACAAAAAAAGCCTCACTTGGTTTTCCTTTTGCAAAGTTGCGTTGCTTTTTTAAAAGTTGCGTTTACAGAGTCACCAATGTTACGAAATTGGGTGTTGCGTTAAGCGAGGGGTTGCGCATATCGAGGGTTGCGTTCAACGAGGCTTCACTGTAGTATTTGATGATATATCATAATTTTTTAGCAAGTATTTGTTTCGAAATAATTGATCATAAAGTTTTGTGACGCACGCCACAATAACTGGAAGTAACTTCAAAGGTTGAAGTGTGTTTTCCTAATTTTTAGCGAATTTTTCATCATAAAGTTTACAAAATCTAATTCCTTAAAGAAAAAATGTGATTTTTTGACAAAAGCCGTAAACCCTTTGTGATGCACCCGTCCCAACGCACGCTTCAGTTTTTACAGTTGTATATTATTATTATATTTTATTTATTGTAACAAAACAAATTATAATTTTGTGAATTACATTTATTAAACTAATTTCTTAACTAATGAATATCAACTTTTTTTTAACCAAATTTATATTTTAATGAGTCTGCTGTAAGTGCAATTTTAAGCACAAAAATCACCTAAATAATGTTAAATTCACGTATAACATTAAGGGTTTCGGGGGTCGGTAGGATTTGGTAAACATTATTGTATTAATGATTATCGAAATACAAATTTTTTAATATAAAAATGAAATTATACACGTAGTCTTATATTCTATTAAAAAAATATTCATTTGAAAAATTTTTGGTTGGTGGACTGTTTCAGGGATTTTCCCATATTGCATTTTCAACATTATTATTTCATAATATTAAAACTAAATATTTAGTACTTCAAAACTATTCCCATGTAATAAATATTTATTAAGTTTCTTATTTTTTTTTTTTTGGAAAATCAAAAGCACATTTGACATTTTAAATGCCAATTATATAGACAGAACAATAATAAATAATAAAGTTAATGCCTCTAAAATGACTAGCATTCAAAATGAGCAAATTATGACATTTATTCAATGTAATTTAATCTATAACACGAAATTCATGTCATTTATTTTAAAAATATTTATTTCTGTTCTTACAACTGGAACATTTCTAAAACGAAGGTGTTTTTTCCAAAAAGTCTTTAAATTACCAGTTTCATAATATAGATTTAAAATGGTCTAAAAATCAAATATGTACTTCCTATTGAATTGACGCTAAATAAATTCTCAATATCCAATTAAAAAACCACCTACTTAATTACCAAACATCAAATACACAACACTGCCACCAAACAATCAAACGGCCAAACAAAACAAGAGAACCTCTGTAGAAGAAACACCTTCTCTACCACCGTTTGGTATTTAAGTTTTTCTGCACCAATTTGTTTAACGACAGGAAATTTGATTAAACCCAATTTAAACAGATATGTTTATACTCCGAAACTTAATAAGCCGCAAACTAATGCGGATGGACGGACACACAGATGAATGGATTGACGGACGGACGCTTAGTGTTTGTTACAGAAACGGAAAAAATCGTGTGAAAAATACTTTAAATAGAGTTGCGTTAAATTACATTAACACTTTGCGAATTCAACCCAGCAAATTATTTGTCTAACTACTTGCTTGCACACAAAGTGGACACTGGAATAGGAAAGAGGGATGGGGGGGTAAGTAAGAAGTCTCTTACTAACAACAATGTTGAAGAGAACAATGGTTTTTTTTGGTGATTAGTAACAATAGCAATAGCACCAATCCATACTTTACCACAAACTACGACGCCAATGAATGAAAACAATGAATAGCAAATGAGTTAAATAAAGAAAGAAACTAAAAAATAAACAACTTAAAGCAAAAGTTAAGACAATTTATATGGTTGATTATGTTGACCCAATTCTTGGACATATTAGCGGGTGTTGTTGCATTTTAATGCTGTTCCGTTGTTAAAGAAACAAATAAACAGCAACTACCACACCACCACAAGCAACGTCTAAGTTCTTTGCTTTTATTGTTAAATCGTAGCGAAACTTTGAGCCAAAACTCTACTTAAGATTGCTCGTGGCCAGATAGAGTGAATAGTTAAGTTTTAAACGCTTTAAGAAAAAAATGTATGGCCAGCTTCGAATCAAATTTATATTGTCTAATGGTTTAGTTTCACTTTCAATTTGTTTATAATTTTAATATATTTATTTTGGAGAATATTTTTTTTTGTGTTTTAAGCACACCCTACATATAACTTTAATATAGTGTAGATTATTTATGAAATTTGATACATAAGCTTTTATTGAATAAAGGAAGAAAGCCTATTGAAAGGTTGAGAATTGGTCTTTAAATTATCCTAGCCCTCATACAAATATCCCACCGAACAGAGCATTTCTGTCCAGAAATCTACTATTAAGATATACATACAGGGGTGTGCTGGAAATCGCAAAAGCAAAACGCAAGAATTTGGAAGTTGTCTTTAATAACCTTTAGAAATCTTATTTAAAAACGACTTTTAAAATTCTTGCGTTCTACATTTTCGATTTTCAGCACACCCCTGATATTTTGTCCTTTTCGGGAATCAGTCTATAATGAACTTATAGTTCTCCATTAAATTGTTTTTATCGTTACTTGATAGAGTACCATAGCTGAAGTAGTGACTTACGTCTTACATTTGTACGCAGAAAAACAAAGCGTTAAAAGCAAATGTTAAAATAAAATTTTAGGTCAACAAACTTTTTATTTAAATCAATGAAAAAATGTATCAAAATTACACTTTGCAAAATGGCACTCAATAAAACATATTTAATTATGAAATAATTAAATATTTCTTCATAGTCAATAAAAAATATTTTAATCAAAGTAAAGACAGTATTTTTACAAACTCTTGTCCATTTTTCAACAGCTTTCCTAGTGTGTGAGTGTTTGTAATTCTCATTCGCTTTACAGTTTTATTTGTATAATATCTTTAGTTTTTCCAAAGTCTTTGGAAAAAGGTGTTCTGATGATCTGGCCTAAACAACCAGCGAAATGCGCATAGGAATTAGCCTATCATCCACAATAAATATTTGTGTATTTTTCAAAGAATTAAAATTGGAAATTTAACACATCATAAGTAATAAAAAAAAATTGATACACATTTTGTTTGATTTATTCAACATTTTCCAACATTTTATTTCAACTAATCACGAAAACATTTTGTTAAAAAAATTATTTTGCGTAACATCTTTTTTATTAACTCAATAAACTTGGTTGTTGACTAAAAATATTATAACTATACCTACAAAATTTTTTATCAATACCGCAAAAATCATCATTGCAGAAAATTCAAAAATTTTTTTTTAATCAAATATATGATTTTCGTATTCAAATACGAAAAAATTTTTTTTCTGTGTATATGTTTTCGAAAATCGAGCACACATCCAAAATCACGAATAGTGTTGTGATGGTACACGAATAAAAAGAAATACACTTCAAACCAAGACATAGACAGACACCTGTCTGCTTGTTTATCTAATAAGAGACAACATTATTATTTAATTACCCCATTACAAATCAGCTGATTCGTAACAGAACTGAAAGTAAAGACTAATTCTGCCTTTACTTTTGTTGTACTGACACCGTCTATAAGACACCAGCAGCATGACCGAAATGTTTTCGCAATTATTTTACTTTAAACATTTTATGTATTTAACTAAATAATTTTAACAAAGAGAAAATGGGAATTTGTTACACAAAACAAGCACATCGTTTTTTAAGGATAAGTAAAAATTAATTTTTTAGTAGTTAAATTACATAAAATAACTGAATATTCCTTTCTTTTTACTTAATATTCAGTTAATTTTTATAAAATAACTGAAAACTCAATTGTTTTTACGGAATTCGCGGTTGAATTTTTGACAGTAAAAATTAAATGAACTATTCCTTATATTAAATTACATTATCATTTAATTTTACATTAAGAGGAAATTAACTTAATCAACGGACAATATTAACTGCAACCGAAAAACCGTATTAATATGCACTTAGTTTTTTGAATAAATAGAATCAGTTTAAAATACATTTGCTTGGATTATTAAATGTTTATTTATTTAAAAATGACTGAACCGTTACTGTAATAATATTTTGAGTTAAGGCGAAGTTTTTACTGGGGTGTTTAAACTGATTGCTTGAAGCAAAAATAAACGCGAATTTCACGAATAAGAACGCTCTATTTGAAAAGCGGCTATCGTCATTAAATTCAACGTACCCGA
This sequence comes from Pollenia labialis, assembly GCA_949318255.1. Classification (NCBI taxonomy): domain Eukaryota; kingdom Metazoa; phylum Arthropoda; class Insecta; order Diptera; family Polleniidae; genus Pollenia; species Pollenia labialis. The sequence goes on from OX439141.1 coordinate 115,095,684, forward strand.
ACTACCTTTACCAGAAAGGTGCTGAGCTGGTAAAAATGTTCGACTAGCTGAGTCTTATCTGTGTTAAATTTAACCTTGATCCTCGCATTTTGTTGAGTGCCCCGGTAGGCTAGCTGGTAGTGAGCTAGTCTATCCGCGCCGGGGTTGCGGGTTCGATTCCCGCTAGAGACTCTGGTTTCTTTCCTGCAGACAAGCATTGAGCTTCGCGGGATAAGCTTAGGCAATTAAATAAAAAAAAAATTTTTAACATTTTAGGAACGAATGCATTAATGCAAATGATCACAAACATATCCATAAATGCTGGCTAGTTGGAAATTTAATGTTTTTCTCTATCTCTCTCTTCGATGTATATCCTTTACAGGATGTAATAAAATCACAATTAAAGAATGTTATGTAAAATACTTGCCAACGTTTCTTTGCTTCTCGCTGCCAAGCAGACCAGTTCTGCAGTTGCCCGAATGCCAGTCCACGACCTGATATTAACAGAAAAAATTGAAATTGTCTCTAATCACCAAAATCATTCCAAATTCGTAGAGTCAAGCAAACAATTTGTTGACTTTCCACTTATTATATAGCCTACTAAAAATTTAAAATTTTAAATATATTTATTTCAATAACGGATATTTTTGATTTTAATTAAAAAAATTATCAAAAAACTTAGCCGTTTCAAGCAATGTATTAATTGATTTAATTAAATATGGCTCAGGTTTTACCATTTCCCAACAGTAATTCTACAAGATTAAATTATTTTATTTTAAAAGAAAAAATCAATAAAGATTATTTGTTATTAAATTAATATTTTAATTCAAAACTTATGTCACATTAAATAAAATGTTAATTAAATTAAAATTATATATTTAATTTTCTTTCAACAAAAAAAAAATTAATTCAATTATCACATAAATTTAATTAAAATACTTTTAAAACAATTTTTTCAATAAAAAAAACTACTCTGAAAAAGTAAAAATACAACTTCCAATTCGACTGAAAGAACCGATGAATTTTACAAGGAATGCCCCAAAATGAACGCATTCAAAAGTAAGTCGTTATTTTTTTAATTATTAAACACATCCAGAAAAAGTAGTTTTAGAAGAAATCTTTCAAAAAAATGAGTGAAAGAAGTTATTCATTTTAAGAAAGTAAGCGTAGTTTTTACTGTGAATTAGCAAAATGTTTTATTATCTTGTTAAATTATTTGTAGCGTTTTATATATTCGTTGTGACTATTAAACGCACAAGCTTGATTTTTTTTTTGTTTTCTACTCTAATGATTAGTTTAAGTTGATGTGATTTCTATTTTTCTTGAACAATATTTGGTAAAATATATTAAAATTATACAACAGTAAAACTCAGTTATTTCTTTTTATATTGATCACTTTAATCAGTTTCGATTGAAATTTTTTTTGATATTTTAAATTTCTGCTCTATTTGTTGGTTAAGAATTAAAAAAAAAAAATTTCCGTTTTAAGTTTTTTTTCCTGCCTTTTGTTATTTTTTATTTTCATTAATTTATTTCATGTCGTGTATGGGTGATTATTTTGATTATTTAATTTTTTTTCTATATTTGAATTTGCCAAATTATTATTTAATTGTATGTTTGTTTGTGTGGTTTGGCTGTTATAATGCTCTGGTTCTTATGATTATTTGTTATTGTATCAAATTGCAAATTTAAGTTCTTTTCTGTACGTTTCTTGCATTAATTCAAGGTTTTGGTTTAACTTTGATTAAAATTCATGAAAAAAATTACTAAAGTTTTTGTGTAAATTTATTTTTTCTATAGGTTTTCTGATTTTTAATCTTTGTATTGGTATGTTGGTGTTTGTTGCATTATTTGAAATTATAAGTGATTTTTTTTGTGATCTCTAGTTTTTTTTTGCTGTAATAATTTTAATATTTTTGAAAGCAATTGTCGGTAATTTTGTTTTTGTTTATTTGAATTTATCATTAAATTTAAAGAGAAAATCAAATTGTTTCCATAACGGATCTAAACAAATTGCAATTGTTGTACAATTTTAATCCATATAATTTATTTATGTTTTATAGTTATATTTTTTTTAAATTTTTAATAATTTATTGTAATTTCTACAATTTACCATCTGATCTGTTTCACACAGTTCAATACACCCACTTGTCAGTTAAAATATCTTTATTTTATAAAATTATGCTATTAAATATTTTATCGGTTTGTAATGATCTTATAGTTAATCATACAAATTTTTATGGTTTTATAAAACTATTTTTTTTAAAGAAATACTGATATCAATCAAATACTAAAAAATTATAAACTCTTTTTATTGCTTAAACAGATGTTTAATATAAAATTCTAAATATTAAGTGGTTGATCGTGAAGTACTTAATAGGCAAATGAAACAAGTAAGTATTTAATTATTTTCATTAAACTTATTTGTCATTTCTTAAAGAAGTTTTTATAAACGGTAACAACAAAACTAAAATAATTTATTTTATAATTGTCCAATTCACAAGTATTCGTAGTATCGTCGTATTCGTTGTATAATCATATAATTATACAATATTGTATGTCTGTTGTTGGTAGTTTTCATACAAAAGTGTTGTTTCTTTATACGATTGATTTTTGTGTATTTAAAAAAAATGTTGTTTTTATGCCAGGCCTGGAAATGTTCGATTTTTTTTTTTGGTGAATTTGTAAAAATCTTTTTAGAATGTGATAACAATTATCACCACAAATTTAGTTCTTCTGAATTATTGATAAATGTTTGATTAATTTCAATTTATTTTTTCAATTATTATAAATATAATGGCTAAGCCAGATGAAAAATGGCTTAATAAAACTAGCCACTAAATGGCTAAATTGGTAACACTGTTTGGTTTCTAGATATATTAGCAGATCTATGGTATCTCTCTTCTTTAGCAGAACTGCAGCTCAGGATGGGCTAAGCTTATCCTCCTCGCATTCTGTTTTCCTTAAAATATTTTCTCAAAAATAATAAAATTATGAAAATACGGGTTTTTAAAATTAATTGGGTTTTATTTATTTAGATTTTATAGGGGGTTTTAGACACAGAAGTAAGTAAGTGTATACATAAATAATAATAACATAGACATAAAATACAATAACTTCAACTTAACGAAACAGTTATTAGTCCACTGAACAATAATTAGGGACCATTTACATTCTATATATATATTCTTTTATAATTTTTTTCTCCAACGCTCTAAATGCCAGTTCTTTTGGACTTATCAGAACTTTAACTCTATAACAAGTTGTAGAGGTGACCGTGCCTCTTACAATTGCAGATTGTGTAGTCATGTTAAGTAGCGCAATAAGAAGTTTCTTCTATAAGACCGAAGCCGATTGTCTTTGAAATATTCGAGCGAAACGATTCGAAACGACAAACTTTTATAAAAGTTTGCATGAAGAAAATTAAAAACTATCAAAAACCCCCAGTATTTTTTATACAAAATAGTCGTAACGTTTATCGTTTTGTCTTATAAAACTAACACCTAATTATAGTCTTAAACGTGATAATCGTTGAATTTGTTCACACTACGAAATACATGAACAAATATTAACGAAATATACAAAAAGTCACAATAACGCACAGATAGTGATAAATGGAATGAAGGCGAGAAAGGATGGCCATGTTAAAAATTGTTGGGGGTTTTCTTTAAAAAACATATTTTAGCTTTTTACTGCATTTTTTTTTTAAATGACATAATAATGTACAACAACCGTAATTTTTTTTAATCTAAGCACGTTTTTTAATTTCACGCGTTGAGTGTCACAAGAGATGGAATCACTGGCCGTAAATGTATGCACTAAAAGAAAACGATTTCTGCATACTAATTTGCCTTTTACTCAGTGTACACAATTTTTATGTTATCGCTTGCTTCCCTTAAACGTCAACTTGTTACTAATTGCAGTATTTGTACCTTATATGCATCTTTTGCGTTTGTGAAAATAGCAATATAAATGAAGAGGGCTGCCAAACTCTGCATAAATAAAAGAGCTTTTACCACAAAAACTGCCCGATAGCATCTTTGACAGAACATCGAATAATATTTGAAGAATATACGAGAGCAGGGCAATACGTTCCTGACTTTTTGCATTTCACGCCTCTTAACTGAAAGGGCAACACTACTTCTGTCAAAAGGACAGTTGATTGCGGCCAAAATTAAAAGAAAACTACCTCGTGATTTGAGGAGAAAATTGAAAAATTTAACCTTGTTGGCTCATTACGCATTCCATGGAAAAAAATCCATGACTTAGGTAACGAATTGCTCCCTAAACGGCCCGATTCTTCGGATTCAGATCTGAGTGACTATTTATTGTTTACTAGTCTGAAAAAATGGCTAGGCGGTAAGAGATTTGACTCTAACGATTAAATTAACTCACAAAAAATATGGCCAATCAAATCCTATTGTTAAAGGATTAAAAATAATTGGAGAAATGTTGGAAAAAGTGTAAAGAGTTCAAAAGTGTCTACTTTGAACATTGAAAAATAAAATTATGTTTATCCAAAAACATTTATTTCGTTTAAAAAATCATGGACTTGCTAGCCCTAAGTATGTCTTTAAAAGTAATAGTTTGCATAATTTTATAAACCTCCAAATGAATTACTTAATAAATTTTATATCGAAACTAGAATTATGCAATTGCTATAGTAATTTCAAAATACATTTAAATGTTGTCCATATCGTGTGAAACATTTTAACTGGCATAAAATCCGTTAAGTATTCCAACTATTTCTATTAAACTCTTAAACATTATTTAAAACCATTTAACTAAATAAAATAACGAAATTTACCTAGGAAATATCCATTAATTTTTAGGTTAAATCGATTAATTTTATTTTAACGAATTAGAGAAAAGTATCTCCGACTATTGCGCAAACCTTTTTTCTTAAAAAAAAAAATCAAATGTTCGTTTACCATTTATAAACATTTGACAATTATGACAACATTGTTGATGTTAAGTGTTTTTTAATACAGTTTAAATTTTAATTAAAAAACACTCAATGCAACTTGTAGCACAATAAAAGATTCCATTTAAATTCGAAAACTAAATCGAAGCAAAAGCAACATTAAAATGATTTTATTAAAAGCACATGGTCGAAGAAACTCCTAACAATTAAAATTCCATTAAAAAGTAAATACCTTCATTCAAATATATTGAAAAATTTAATTAAAACTTACACACTCACACTTACGTAAACTAAAAAAAAGTTTAAGCAATTTACAAGAAATTTTAAAAAAAATATTTAACGACAACAGCAGACGAAGAATTTTTAAAATAGATCAATACATTCGACATAACAAAAAATAAAAGAAAATTATTAAAAAAAAATTTCAAAAAATCTCTAAAATAAAAACGCCTTTTAAGTTAAAACGTATCTACAGCAAACTTTTGTTGGAACAACTACAAACTTTAATACAAGCGATTTACTTGAAAAAAACACTGCAACGAAAAACACTTTATCAACTTTAACAGCAACAACATCGGGCTAGTTTTTTTGTTATCGTTGCTGACAAAAAACATAAAAACAGCAGCAAAACAATTGTTGTTGTTGCTGTTATTGATAATGTTGGTTAACGACAACATCAACACTGCGCAACATTAGCAACTGCTGTTTTATGTTTCTAATGCTGCAATAATTTCGTTTCGTTTTTTTTTCTTCTTTATTTTACTTTTTGGACAATTTAGAGAGAGAAAAAACCCACAACCATAAAAATTGCAAAAAGTGTAAAAAAACGGAAAAAGTGATTTTTGCTTAACATGAATTTTTAGAAGCTTAGAAGAACTAAATTAAAATATAACGAAAACATTTTAGGCTAATGGTTTGCAGCGACTATTAGAGGCATTACAGGGCTTTATTAAAAATGTGGTACAAAAGTGCAATTCTGCTTATTTTCAAATGACAGAATTTAAATCATAAGCGTATGAAGCTTTTGAACAATATCGATTTAAAATATATAAGCTTTGCACGGAGAGAAAAAAAAAGGTTCGACATTGTTACGGCAACTACACTTTGTTTATTGTTTTCGTACACAAAAATTGTTATTTTTATTAAATATCAGCAATATTTTAGTTACTGTAAACATATCAATGTTTATCGCAATCATACATTTTTTATAGTTCACTGAAAAATAATTATTTTTCTAACAACTAAATAACTTTGAAAATATATTATATTACTTACATTCATTTCATGATATTCGATAGCCTTAGCATGATAAATTTTTTTACGTGATGTCATAGTATGCTTAAGATGCAAACAAACTATCTTTACTCTAATAATATTTTGTTAGTCACCCGGTAGTCTAGTTGGTAATGAGCTAGTCTATCAGTCTGAGGGTTGCGCAATGCACCAATTTTTACACTTTTTAATACCCCAATCGTGTGACTGCACAACCAAATGGCTCTTGTACCAATCGAGGACAATATTGTGCTTATTTTAACCAATCAAACGCAACCCTGCACAGAGGGGTGAAATCGCAAAAAATGGATATTAATTGAAAAATGAAAATTAGTTTTTTTGAAAAATATTTAGGAGCCGATTACAGTATATAAAATTCTACATCACTACTGAAAATTTCAATGTCATATGTTGTTTGCTTGTCAAGATGCATTGCATTAAAGTTAAGTAATTTTTGAGCTATTCGCGCACAATAGTGTTAATTGAAATTCGGTATATTTCGACGCTTAATATATAGTTTTTCGCAAGTCAAAAGTAATACTTTTACTATGGAAACTTCAACCTCAGGTATTTTAGCGTTATTCTAAAAATAATTGTGTTAACAAAAATTGTGTAGAAGTATTTTTAAAATTTTTTTTAAGATATGTCTCAATTTTGGCTATTTTCAAAATATTCGTGGATATTTAAATATGAATGGTGTTAGTTGGCGTTAGAATATTAATTTGTTAAGAAACAATAGTTCCTAGGCTTTCATATTCAGTAATAAGATGTTGCGCGTTTTTGCGCGAATTTTTTTTATTAAATTAATTGTGAAAATAGTCACTCAAGCAAAGAACACCAGTTCTTGTCTTTTGTTTGCTTTGTCTACATTTTCGTTGTTATAATTGTCATTGTTATTTATGTGGATCCACGAGTAAATAATTTAACGACATTGGAAGAATGATCGCTAAAGAGGTTAAAAAATTGGAGTTCGGTCTTTCTATACTGCATGGTTGGATACGTTTTTATGAATGTCTTCTTCACGTGGCATATAAATTACCAATAAAAAATGGCAGGCAAGAACCGATTTCGAAAAATTTGTTGTTGCCGAAAACAAGAGTCGTATTCAAACGGAATTTAGGAAAAAACTGGACTTATTATTTACCAACCTAAGCCCGGCTTCGGCAATTCAAATGATGGCAACACAGCACGAAGATTTTTTGAAAACGCTGAAATTGAGCAGATATTACGAAACTAGATCTGCAGCTGATTAAGGACATGCACACAATATTAATGTAGAAAAATTTAGAGTATTTGCTCAGAATACAGCTCGACTTTTTGTTAAGAAGTATCTGTGGCTTAACATGCCTCCAACCTTGCATAAGTTTTTAATACATGGCCAGAAATCATTTCGCACGGGCTATTACCGATCGGTGAACTGTCTGAGGAAGCCCAGGAAGCCCGAAACAAAGATTTTAAAAACTACAGAGAACATTTTTCTCAAAAGTAGTCGGGAGGATTGCAATCGAGACATATTAAATAGGTTCCTACTAAGTTCAGATCCAATCCTATCTGGAAAATCAAAATTGCCAAAAAAAAATTCCACCAACTTCCAAAATCAGTAGTAGATCTACTAGTTTCGCCTTCAGTTTTGACAAACGTGGCACCAGAAGGCACAAATCATGATACAGATGACGACGGGCATATTTTTTAAAATAGCAGGTTAGACACATATGTCTTATAATATGTATATACAAGCTATTTATATTTTTGAACAAAACGCTCACCAGACACATCCGTACACGATCGAACAATTTTAAAATCTGCTTTGAGTCCCGAAGTTACATATATGATACAATAATCTTCCTTTCGTCTACGTAATTTTGTTAAAAATAAATTCATAACTATGTAAAAATTTTATTACTTTTTTAAAAAAAAAAAATCCGACTGAGCCAGAGCTATTTTTTAAAAGGGGGCGTGACACCGCCTTATTCCACCTTGGATGTAATTCATACTGTTCGATTAACAGATATACCAAATCTCATATTCATACCTCTGATAGTTCATGAGATATATCCGTTCTAAGTTTCAGGTTATATGGGCTGTGCCACGCCCCTTTATCCAATCATAACCAAGTATATCCCAGGACTATTAGCAGGTCAATAGTACAACATTAGGAAAGTTTCATGACAATCGGTCTATTACTATGGCCGCTAGAGCGATTTTTAATGGGGGGGGAGTGGCACCGCCCCCTTTTACAAAAGATGTGTAGCCTATGTCACTAAGTGATAACGTAGCATTCTAATAGTGAAAGAATTTTTAAAATTGGATAAGTAGTTTAATTAATCTCCATTTTTTGTGATTTCACCCCTCTGTGCCCTGGTGCGGCGATCGTGTGACGGTTTGCTATGCAACCGCGCGTCAATAAAACTAAAAAAAATGCACCAATATTTATAGTGTTCTTGTGCGGCAATCAAACAACACAATACGCGCCAATATTTACATTTTTTTTTAATAAATTTCCTTTTTTGTGTTTCTTTTAGTATGTAATGAAAATAAATATGTCTTTATTAATTATGCATTTACATAAATTTTTTTATTATTGCTATTAACAGAATATGTATTTATGTTCACAAACATATTTAGCTGTTCAGTGCGAATATTTTTATTAAAGATATTTCTATGCGAACCATAACATACGAAATTGTTGAACAGGCTTTTAATTTTTGAAATTTCTTAAAAAGTTTAAAACTACCACAACAGTATGCACATTAGACCGGACTTAATTTTTTTTTGCAAAAAAAGTGTACCGCCCCCTTAAATTGTTTAAATTTTCGCTAAATCTCATATTTAGCAAAAGGAAACAAAAAAAAAGAGCAAACAGCAGCATTGGTGCGAATTTTTTCTTACACACGTCAATTCAGCTTCAATATTTGTGTTTGAGTGCGTTTGCTTGATTAATTTCTTAATTGTCAATACAAACTGGAAATATATTGAAGAAAATGGACCATAACTCCTAGGGACGTAAAATATATGACGGACCCCAATTATTTAACATTTTCTTAAAACATACTTGCCATTAATCTCCACCCCTTAGGGAGGCTCCTATACAGAAATGTCGGTTTATTGAAAAATTAGGCCCCTGCAGTGCCTAGGATGCCCCTAGATGAGTCAAATGTATGACCGATCCCACTTTATTGTTTGTCGTTATCATTTGTTTTTAACATACAAAATTTGAACACCGACTAGGAATATATTGAAGAAAAAGCCCCATAACTGCCAAGGAGGATAAAATGTATGACCCACCTCTATTATTTTTTTTTTACATTTTTCAAAAACATACTTGCCCTTTATCTCCACTTTTTAGGGAGGCTCCCATACAAATATTACGTTTTATGGAATTCTTAAATTTGATGGACATTTTTGGTCTTTTGTGAATAAAATCAATAGTTGTGAACAGATTATAATCAGTTATGGCTTTTTTGTTTGCAAATTCGTTTTTGTACGTCTTCAAAACACAGCTGCATCTTTAAATTTTTTAAAGAACAAAAATTTTGAAAATTTGCTAAAAAATTATGTTTCTAAATGACTAAAATGAGAAAAACCCTTAAGCTTTTTTTTAGTTTATTCAATAACAAGCCGTTTTTGAGCAACGTGAATATATGTTGTGCAACCTCCTAAAAAACGGTTGCCACCACTGGATTCAGCGTACCCGTATTAGGTTGAAACGCCAGATGTCCGTCTGGTCGGCGTTTTTTTAAATGAATGATTAAAAGGATTTTCAACAAAATTAAAGAGTAATTCATCGAAAATGAGTGAGTGAGCAACTGGGAATTTAGCACGTCATACGGAAATCGTATTAATAATAAAGAGTTACTTTACTTTATTCGATATTTATCAGTTTAATTTGTTTAATAAGAAATTAAGGAAAAACTTGTTAAGAACTGTTCTACAAAATTAATATTTTCTAAGTTATGAAACACGAAAGTCAGATTTCATGTATAAATATATTTTTCTCAAGCTTTGGTGGGCGTGAGGGACGGCTTAGCCTTCGCCGGTCGTCCTAAATTTTTTTGCGTTGTTTTTATCAATGCCCACCGAATTGGCTGGTGAGACCCAAAGAAATCAAACTTTTGATTTTTAAGGTCACCCTAATGTTGGTGCTAGACAGAAAGAATGTTTTGATTTTCTGTACACATTGAAAAAAGGTCTGGCCAGACTCATGTCTACCACGAAGGGTTAAAAAGTAAATTTAAACTCTTGCTTCTAATTTAGTTTATATTTTTGGTTAAATATGTACATACGATTCTAAAGTTAAAACCATATCGGGCATGATGGTGGCGTTTTATCATTCTGTAAGGTGTAAAACGGGTAAGTAAATCAATGATAATAATTTTTTCTTTGTAATTTCGTTTTTGGTTTTTTTAAGCACGAATCCGGGATAAAATCAACTTTATAATATTTGAATCAAGCGCGTTTTGAGATTGATTCAATATTAGTTTTTCTTATAGCAATCTCATTTTCGGATTACTTGAAGTACGAATTCCGATTAAAACAATTTTATAATTCTTGAATCAAGCGCATTTTGAGGTTGATTTAATCTCATCTTCGAATTTTTTAAAGTACGAAATTGAATATGGATAATTTAAGTATTTTTCGATTGAAAATCCGTACTTGGAACAATCTTTTTGTACTTGATTCAAGAAAATCCGTACTCACCGTACTATTAATACCGCTTCGGATAGATTTAAGTACGGATGGATGAATTTTTCTTTTGAGTATAAAAAAAATGTTTACCACAAACATGTCTTTTCTTTGCGCTTGTCTTATATGTTATGGAGATGTAAAAAATTCCTGTAATGCATTAAAGAAATGACTCTTTTACGGTGATTTAATTAAAGAAATGGATCATGAAAAGCCCCCACCACTGGTAGGGAATGAGTGTATACTAAGTTTGCCAGTCCGTGCTAAAATTTTTAAAATATTAATCTAAGACTCCATAAAGAACATATATTCACTTTTATAAAAAATCGACGAGTAATAACCATATCTTACCGCTGTAAAAATAGAATAAATCTAGAAATTAAACGTTTAATAAAAATTCCTTTAATATTTAATAAAATATGATTAACAAATTTTTCAAACCACAAATAATTTTGAGATATTTCTGCTCTACATGATTATACGGACACGTGAGTTATATAATCTCTAAAGTAAACTTCTGGAGCTCAGTTCTCGTTCTGTGAATAATTAAAGTGAAAAAAAACTTTCCATTTTGGGTTTCAATTAAACTTATCCCTTTATTTTTTCATAAATACCGTTTTTATTATGAAAAAAGTTTTTCCTTTCATATGTTGCTATGAAACTTTTGCAGCTATGCTATGAAAATTCGTAAACAAATGTCGGGACTAGTAATTGTATTTGAATTATCGCAAAGAATTCGGTATGAACAACTTTTTGTTACAGTTAATATAATTTAAAAAAAATTTTATAAAAATTTTATAAAAATTTAAAATCTATTTATATAAAAACGTTTCTGCCGTGTATGTGCTCCTAAAACTCAAGAGCCGCTAAACCGATTAACACCAAACTTGGATAGTAAATTATTTTAGTCGGGAGCCAAGTTTCTCTTAATTTAAATCCCGATTGGTGACGCTGTTGTCGTAAAATTGAAATTTTCTTTTATTTATGGTAAGATTTGGTTGAAATTCACAAAATATATTTATTTAACAAAATTAAGTTTCTTGATAAAATTTTGACCCGGTAAAAAGCAAAATTTTCCAGAATTTAAATTTTTATTTCTATTTAGAAAAGCAGCGCCGGAACCAAACAGCTAGTAAGTTAATAAAAAATAATAATAAAACTCAATACTTATAGTTTGCAACTTTAACATTTTCCTCAAAAAACGTATTGAAAATTCTTTCTGGGTTTAATTGGCGCGCTGGCATATTGCTACATTTTTCATGTTTTTCACTGATAAATAATGTGTGTAAAAAATCTTTTTAATCAAAATCTTTTTGACATTTGAAGGGCTCAGAGCTGAAGCGAACCAAGTCAAAAAAGAAAATTCTAATATATACTGAGTTTGAGTTAGTAAATTGCCATTAATTACTAGAGCCACTGACTTGGGTTTATTACCGTTACCTTAGCAACGAAACTGTTTTCGATTAACCCCATTATATAACTGTATTGAGTTAAATTTTGAGGAGATTTTCGCACCAGTTTTTAAATACATATACGTGATATATTTTATGACTTGGTTCGGTTCAGCTATGAGCCCTCCAATTAAAATACACTATTTCACAAAACAAGAATCACTAGCGCTGTGAAACGATGAAGAATCATGTTTCATTTACCTTTTTTTCATATAAAAATATTTTGACATTTGTTTGAATTTTTTCACTGAACGCGAATCAAAAAAATTATGAGAATCTGAAAAAACTTAATTTCTCCGTTTTGATTCCGTTTGACCCTCTGGTCCTTAAAAACAAAATAATTAAGACAAAATCTTTAAAACATTGTTTTTTAATAAATAAAATTTGCTTTGATTTATTTAATCACTTCCTGATTTTTAAAAGCATAAAGGAGGTTCTTTAATGTTTCTGAAAATATTTAAAAGTAGAAAAAAACAAAGGTGTTAAGACAGATTCATGCAAAATGACAATAAATCTTTAATAAAACTATCATATAATACCATACGCCACTAACTGTTCCCTTTTTAAGAACTGTGGGCAATTATAAACCAACTAGCACAAAATTTTGTTTAGGTTTTCAAAATTTAATCGGACACTTAATGATAAACAGCGGCCCTATGCTTCTTGCAGGAGTAAAAGGAACAAACATATATATAATCATAAACAGGTACAACTCAAAATAAAAAAAATGTAAAGGAAAGGAAAACTGGCTTCAAAAACTTTACTGCAATTTTTTAATCCAATTGTTTTCACAAATGTTAAACCAGACGGTTGCGCAAACGAAATATTCGTGGTTGCTATATATTTGATCTGTGAACTGGTTTGTGAGAATAAAGCGATTTTGATCATTCTCTGTCGAGTCAGATTATGATTTAGTGCGTGATATATATAATTTTTACTTTTAAATGTGATTTTCAAAAGAGTCCCATATAAGAATTATGGTCAATTTTGATCTAGCGAAATTTTCAGGATTCGTATTTGCATTGAACCAATCCCAATAAGAAATTTTGCTGGGAATCAAGTGCAAAACAATTGGTATTCAAGTTCGAATTTCAAGTTTCAAGGGTTGAGATATACTTTTGTTAAACTTTATTTCAATAGCATTCTCCATTAAAATCGGAATTTGAAATCAAGTCAATATTAGTAAAATACTTTGAAACTTGAATAGCACGTTTATTTCCGGTTAAAGTTTATGCACTTGATATTTTATTTTTGTTTTTATAGCCACATTTGGACTGATTCCATTGGAATTTGGTTATGTGATTGCGTTGCAATACACCTTCTTTGCGCTAAATTCAACTAATATAGTTACACAAAAGAAGAGTTATGGGAAAAAATGCTCTAATCCCGAAGGACATTTTTGTATTAAAACATATACTGATTTTCACAATTTTCAATAGATTTGCTCTTGGATCAATGAAAAGCTTACGTGCTAATATTTTATTTATTCGATTAATATACTTACTTAAAGGTGAGAGGAAGACCAATTGACTTAAGGTAGCAATTAAATTAATTGTTTAACTAATTTTTGCAGCTTTTACCAACTAACCACCTAAATAAATCCTAAACTTAACCCTACACTTACCAACACTTGTGTGCTTACAAACATAACGCTCGAGACAACTTTTGAATATTATTTCTATATTTCGTTAAGCCTGCATGAACTTATCGCTTTAAATAATGCTTAATTTTAACCACAAAAAAGTAAATTGCATGAATAAATGCCCAAATTGTAACAATATTTCTCAATCATTAAATACCAAAGAGAATTTCAAATAATTGTACGTCCGTTCGCTTGTCTATCTATTCAAAGGCCTGTCTATGTGTCCGTCTGCACCATGATATGACAAACCACAAAAAAAAACGAAACGAACAAAAAACAGCAGTAGCAGCAGCAACTAGTCTTACTTTTAAATATTACAAGATAAAAAAAGTTCAAATAAAACATGCTACGTACTTTTTAAAGTTGTCACTGTATTGAAATCATATCATTTTTTTTACCACCCATTGAAGAATGATATGAGCAGAAATTAGAAAAAACCACAAAATATGTATAACCGACCTTATTGCAACTCCATGCAGTAAAGTTATTTGGCAAAAGTTAAGTTTATATAAGTATGTATTCATAGTAAGTTAGTTACTAGTGCTCTAGCTCTACCTTTGTGGAAGGCACCAGCACTCATTTGTTTGAGCTGCGACGACAGCTTTAAAATTCAACTACTGACTTAACTGGAGGTGTCTGCAAAATGTATAATCAAAAGTGCTTTTGGTGTTGCCTTTTTGTAATTGTTGCTGTTGTTATTGTTAGCTGTTTTGCTATTATAGCTTTTTCTGCTTTTTTATTGTTGTTTTATTCTTGCACATAGATTTTCCTTCCTTTCATTTGTATCTAAAGTTCTGCTTTGTACTAAATTGGTTATGGTACTTGTATTGTCTGTTATTGTTTTTAGTTGCACGCGCCTTGTTTTTGTTATTTTTTTTTCTTACAAGCTACCTGTAGTTGTTGTTATTATTGTTTTTGTTGTCGTTTCTATAGTTGTACACATGTTACCGTTGTGTTTATTAATACAATTTGCTTAATGCTGAGTGTTTTTGTGCAGAAATTGTTACGAAAAAAAGCTTTTTAACTCTGCTAAGGTCGTTTAATGATCTCAAGATTATTAAGAGGGGTTTCTTTAATTAAGAGAAAGAGAGAGCGAAGGAGAAATTCTCTTAAAAAAGAAAAAAAACTACGCTTTTAAGTCTTAAAATTTAAGATACAACAAAATTATTTTGGAAATATTAACTCATAGTTCATGAGTGAAGTGGGGAACAGAATAGTCGCTGTAGCACAACCTTACGAATAGTGCTGCAAGCTATCAAAAGATAATAACGGCAGTTTCAAAGTAGTGTTAACAAAATACGTAGCTGTAGAAGTCGGTGCAGTTGAAGTTGAAGCGCAAAATTCGAAATTTTGAACTTTGAGCATTCGTCAGCTTCAGCTACTACTACAACTGACAGCAAGAATTTCGTTTTTCCTCCATCTAATGTTTCTCAAAGTATTTCATATATTTTCCTTAAATTTTTTGAACAACAAATTCAATTTATATGAAGTAGTAATTTACGTATATAATAATTTTTATTTATGTGGTATTGAATCAAAATTTTAGCAATATGTCTTAAAAAATATAAACAGGAAAAATTGTTTTTGCCAATATTTCTTGATTAAAAATGTGTGTGCTTAAGAAAACCAAGTTAAAATCATGCTGCGATTGTAAATCTGGTTTTTTTTTAAGAAATGATAAAAATTATCAATTAGATGCCCATATTTACGTGCAGAGAAAAAACATTTTTAAATATGGTCACCTCCAACAAAACTATTTTTAAAATTCTATACACTTTGTTTTTAATTTAACCATATTATTGTCAGCGACAACTATGGTTAAATTAGTCCTCTTCAAGAAGCCACAACCATATTATGGTTGCCTCTAAATATGTTATGGTTAAAAAGAGCAACATGCTATGGTTAAATAACAAACGTGCTATTAAAAGTGTTAATACAATATGTTCGGAGGCAACCATTATATAGTTGTGGCTTCTTGATGGTGGAATAATTTAACCATAATATAGTTGTCGGTGACGATTATATGGTAAACTCAAACAGAATCTGCCGCATTCATAAAAATATTTAAAATTAAATAAGGGTTGACAAAACAAATTTTCTATGAAAGTTTTCCTTTATAAATATTTGTTAAAGTAAATAATAATTATCAAAAAGTAATTTCAATTTTTGGGAATACAAAATTTAAATTTCAAAAGATTTTGTTATTCGTGCTAAATTCCCAGTTTTTATTATTGATAAAAACACTTGAAATTTATTGTTGATGGGATAAGCTATTCCTATGCGCATTTCACTGGTTGCTTAGGCCAGATCATCAGGAAACTTCATTCATAAAGATTTTAGAAAAACTAAAGATATTAAACCAAATACAAATGTTAAACGTATAAGACTTATATCAACAGTTCTACTTGTAATAATATCAAAGTTTAAACAAAACAACATCAACAATAAACAGTGCGTTCATCTCATCTTACATTCCCCGCTACAATTAGTTGAAATTCTCTCAACATTAATTGTAGTTGTAAGTAGGTTAAGAAAAACAAAATAAAAAACAAACAACAACTTACAAAAGATGTTGTCAATTAAGTGTTTTTTAGGCCGTGCACCTGCCTGTTTATTATCAAAAAGTAATTTCAATTTTTGGGAATACAAAATTTAAATTTCAAAAGATTTTGTTATTCGTGCTAAATTCCCAGTTTTTATTATTGATAAAAACACTTGAAATTTATTGTTGATGGGATAAGCTATTCCTATGCGCATTTCACTGGTTGCTTAGGCCAGATCATCAGGAAACTTCATCCATAAAGATTTTAGAAAAACTAAAGATATTAAACCAAATACAAATGTTAAACGTATAAGACTTATAGCAACAGTTCTACTTGTAATAATATCAAAGTTTAAACAAAACAACATCAACAATAAACAGTGCGTTCATCTCATCTTACATTCCCCGCTACAATTAGTTGAAATTCTCTCAACATTAATTGTAGTTGTAAGTAGGTTAAGAAAAACAAAATAAAAAACAAACAACAACTTACAAAAGATGTTGTCAATTAAGTGTTTTTTAGGCCGTGCACCTGCCTGTTTATTATCAAAAAGTAATTTCAATTTTTGGGAATACAAAATTTAAATTTCAAAAGATTTTGTTATTCGTGCTAAATTCCCAGTTTTTATTATTGATAAAAACACTTGAAATTTATTGTTGATGGGATAAGCTATTCCTATGCGCATTTCACTGGTTGCTTAGGCCAGATCATCAGGAAACTTCATCCATAAAGATTTTAGAAAAACTAAAGATATTAAACCAAATACAAATGTTAAACGTATAAGACTTATAGCAACAGTTCTACTTGTAATAATATCAAAGTTTAAACAAAACAACATCAACAATAAACAGTGCGTTCATCTCATCTTACATTCCCCGCTACAATTAGTTGAAATTCTCTCAACATTTTGTATTCCCAAAAATTGAAATTACTTTTTGATAATAAACAGGCAGGTGCACGGCCTAAAAAACACTTAATTGACAACATCTTTTGTAAGTTGTTGTTTGTTTTTTATTTTGTTTTTCTTAACCTACTTACAACTACAATTAATGTTGAGAGAATTTCAACTAATTGTAGCGGGGAATGTAAGATGAGATGAACGCACTGTTTATTGTTGATGTTGTTTTGTTTAAACTTTGATATTATTACAAGTAGAACTGTTGCTATAAGTCTTATACGTTTAACATTTGTATTTGGTTTAATATCTTTAGTTTTTCTAAAATCTTTATGGATGAAGTTTCCTGATGATCTGGCCTAAGCAACCAGTGAAATGCGCATAGGAATAGCTTATCCCATCAACAATAAATTTCAAGTGTTTTTATCAATAATAAAAACTGGGAATTTAGCACGAATAACAGTAAATAATAATTTTTAAATGAAAATAGTTTTGACCATATTAAAACATGTTTTCTTTGGGTGTAGGCGATTTTTTTAAATGATTCTTCTTTCTAAGTTAACAGATAATATTATTTTGGGGATTACTTATTATTATTAGAGAGGTTTTAAAAACATTAAAAACAACGTTCAGTTCTAAGTGAATACTTTCAACTTCTTCAGTGGATCCCCCATCTAATCGACTTTATATATCCACCATTTTTTGGTGTCATGAAATCAGGATCCATGAAAAAATCTTCAAAAATAAATGAAATAAGTCCTCAAAATATGTACGGAGAGCAACTACAAAATTTTTTGGGGGTATTTTTTTGGACGTTTTTCATTTTGGTATTTGGGGGGGAGCTTATTTCATATGAAATAACTCCCTAAAGTCAGTAATAAAATAAATAAAAAAAAAATATTTTAGGACTTATTTAATATTTAAATTTTTCCAAAATTTTAAGCAATGCAAATTATATTCTATTACTAGCTGTTTGGTCCAGGCGCAGCTAGGGATTTTCTAAATAAAAAAAAAATTGAATAGCGGAGAGCTTTGTTATTAACTTAACCCAGCGCTATATTCCTGGTCAAAATTGTTTTAGAAAACATATTTTTGTTTATTAAAAATATATTTTATGAATTTCAGCCAAATCGTACCATAAATAAAAGAAAACTTAAATATCACCCCGATAGGTGGGTTAAACTTAAGTGAAAGCTGGCTCCCGACTAAAAACGTTTATTGTCCAAGTTTTACCAAACATAAAAAACACTTAGTATCAAAATTCTTTATTGCAGAGTCCTGGAATGTCAACATCAAGATTATTTTTAAAACACAAATTTCAAAATCGGAATACCTAAGTCCCAAAATTAAAATCCTGAATTCGAAATAACCGGTCGTAAGTATTTTCTCCTGTATGATATAAAAAAACTTCGGCTTTGCTTTAAACGAATTATTTTCGGGTAGCATTCGCCATTTACGGTTTCGAAATTAAAGACAAATGGAGTTTTCGGTATGAAAACCGCTCCAAATTTTAATTTGCTTGCGATGAAATGAAGTTTCAAAAGTGCGGATTGTGCTTTCTCCAAAAATTACAATTCTGCTTTTTAAGCCAGGAATGGGTCTCATCAGCTTATCTACACTCTCCTTGATCTGTCTGAAAAACGATATAATTTTCAGATTAAATTAATAAATATTGGATTACAATTTTTTCCAACATTTTTAAAATCAAGACCTATAGTGCGATTCACTAACTTTTATAACGATAATCGAATCGTTAAAATAAATATAACGAAAATTTATCGAATATGCTATTCAGTAAAACTTTTAACGATATTCGCTGTCGTTAAAAGTCAGCTGTTACTTTAAGCAATTTTTTTAATATATTTAATTGATAAAATGTATTTTATGTATAAACAAAAACAAAATTCTAAATTTAAAATTTACAAAATAAGCAAATTAGGAACAAAAACAAAAATCCTTATTTCAGAGTCCCGGAATGTCAACATCAAGATTATTTTTAAAACACAAATTTCAAAATCGGAATATCTATTAAATTCACAAAAAAAAAATATAAAACCACAAACTAACCCTTCGTCTTACTCATAAGTCTGGCCAGACCTTTTTCAATGTATTTACACGGGGGGTTAAGAAGAACTTCATTTGGTTTTATTTTATTCTCTTTTGTGCTTTTGGTTTTTTCTTTAATATTTTGTAGACAGAGATGTTACAAAAAAACAGCTGTTAACAATCGTTCAAAATAAGTTATTGAATCACACTATCGTTACTACAAGCGAATATTTATGTCGAAAAATATAACGATTGTCGGATCGTTAAAAGTTAGTGAATCGCACCACAGGGGCCTAATTCTGGCAGTCGTGATCGAGTACTTTCTCGATCCGAAACCAATTTTATTTCAGTCGACACTGAACGAATCAAAATTATTTTTCCCGTATTGTGAAACATAAATTAATGCTTTACAACACCGAACAAATAATTCCGATTCGTTCAGTATTGACTGAAATAATTAGATATTAAATTGCTTTCTAATCGAGAAATTACTCGATCACGACTGCCAGAATATGGCCCCAGATTATTTCAAAAATGTCAATGGCGTATAAGTTTAAAACTTAAAGAGGCAACTAGAAAATACAATAATATTTTTCCAATATTCTTAGTAAGAGAACATTGTTTCTATGTCCGATGTGTGGTATTTTAAGACCTCATACGATTTATGATGATTATCAGAAGTCTATCCACCTTTGCTATCTCCATATTTAATTTCATGTCAGATAGCCAGCCGTTTAGAAATGTCAGATCTTTTTTCCTACAAATCTTGATTCTGCTCCACTTTGCATTAGTAGTTAAGGGAATAATAGAATACTAAAAGGCAAGGCTTGGGGATTTAACAAAACTTTTCCTTAATAACTTGTAGTTTCGTAAGTTTGAAAGCGCTTTAAATATTATATTTTGTTACAAAATTCTTAAATGCTATAAAATTATTTTAAATTAGAACATTACCGAGAATACAATTCTTTTAGAACTTGAAAAGATTGTACATGGGCTAAAAACATTAAATTTAATAATTCTCTTTTTAATTAAACTTTAAACTAAGAGAGTTTTTAAAAAATATGTCTGCATAAAAGATACAAGAGATATTCTCCTAGAGACATTTCTTAAGAGTAAATATTTCAAACTTGGTTAGCTGTAAAACTTGGTTACACTTATGGAATCTTGGCTTTTACTAAACCAAACACACACACACACATACCAATCTACACAAAACAAAAACCAAACTTTAAAATACAATTCACTAACATAACGAGGTATACACCACTAGCACGTACAATTTTCTTGAGTGGTAGATTTAAGCAGCTGATTTTTAAAGTCTGTAGACTTAATGTATGCAATATAAAAGCACTTAAGTATGTGGTGCCTGTTGTGTGTAGATGTAGTGTTAGTAGTGGTATTTGGCTTTTAATATGGATATGAAGTGGATTTTGTATAATTTCTGCGCGCTTGAAAGCTAAAACAATTTTATATTTTTTAGGTTCCACTTAAGACATTCAAATTAACAAACTAACAGTTTAAGAAAAGTGCTCGTGCGCAAAGCACGCAAAAGCGGTAAAAAATTAAAAAAAAAATAAAATAATTTGGTTTGCAATATTTTTAAAAATATGCACTACATGGGCGATTTTAATATTAACTAAAATAAATTTGAAAGTAAAAAAAAAATTTTTTTTAGAAAAAGAAAAAATGTGGACCTAAAACGAATTAAAAAATATAACGAACTTTTTTAAAAATCAAAATTATATTTCAAGGAATAGTAACAGCAAAAAAAAAAAACTAAAAAGAAAGTGTTTGTTATTTTAAAGCTGCACTTTAAACAATTTTTAAACATCTTTTATATTTCAAATAATTTTCTTCGTTTCTTTGGCAAGACGTTAAAGAAGTGTTGCAGTTGCAAATAGAAAAAAAGAAACTGCCTAAACTCGCGTGGAAAATTTTCCCCTCTTTATCAACAATTTGCTTTTAATGTTTATTTTGTGTGTGTTTTTGTTTTGTTTTGAAATTTAACAATTTTATCTTTATATTTCGAACATCTAACGTGTTCAACGAGTTGGTTTGTGTGCCTGTGCGGTTTGTTACACTTGCTACAAAATCTAAGTCTCCAGACAACACATCAGCGTCATTGATTTTTTGTTGTCTGTTTGTGCAACACACATTAGATTGTTACCATTTCATGTTGTTGTTTTCAGTTTTTTTGGAGTGCGTTTAATAAAATTTGAGTGCAAAATAAAAGACAAGCAACATCGCTTTTCATTCACTATCAACAACTTTTAACTTTGATATAATCCACATACTTGGGAAACTCTATATATGCGAACAAGTAGTATAAGAAAATCTTTTAGTAAATCGATTGCTGCAACATATTTCTACTTACTACAAAAACAAAAACAACGACTTATTACCACATAACTACCACATATTGAGGCAAGAAAATAAGAAACAAAACAAATATAAAAAAAATCATAAGAAATAAAGCAAATAGAAAATCAGTGCAACATTTATAACGTCTAATGAAAAAGAAGTTATATATTTAAAATTTTTTTGTTGCTGCCTTTTGAATTAAACGTGTAAATGAAATCATAAAGTGCATTATTGTGTTTCTGTGAAAAATTATTAAATAGCGAAAAAAGAAAACTTTACAAAAATAAAGAAACGAATCCAAAAGCAGAAAAATAACAGAAAATAATTTTTCGTTTTCAAAACATAGAAGAGAAAAAAAAAACAAAAAAATAGTTGCATTATTTTGTGTTGCATTTTGGAAAATTTGTTGTGTGAATATTTTTCTTTTGTTTTCGTACAAGACGCGTGAACTTTATTTCACAAAACTATTTCTAACTCTGTGCATTATTTTGGAATTTCAACACTCTGTTCATCATCAGCATAATAAATAAATAAATTATTAGTTAACATGGCTTTACTGCAAAATCTCAACACCTTTTTATGGTTATTTGGATTATTCTGTGTGATTAGTAATTCAGGTAAGATGAAAAGTTTTGGATTAAAGTTTCAAATTTAAAAAGCGAATTATTTTTTTATATACAAATGTACATATTTTTTTTTTTATAAAATATCTTTTGTAAGCAATTGTTTGTTGTCATCAGTAAATGTCAAGTTTTAGGGAGCAAAGAACTCAAATTTATGTCTGACTTAAAATTTTATTGTATAATGACAAGTATTGTGAAAAATATTTTCAATATTTCTCTCAAAATTTCAATAAAACTGTAAATATTTGAAAAATTTATTTAAATTGGCAAAACTCATAATTTTAAAAAAATTAATGTATGTCGTAATTTAAATTTTGGTTTGCTTTGATTTTTAGTTACCCTCTAACAAAAGAGGAATTAATTGCTCTCGAAATTCGCACTTTGCAATTACCTAACTTTATGTAGGAAGCCGAATCGTTCAAATACGGCTCCTTCTTAATATTATAATATATATTTGCTGGTAATCTACTAAACTGAAATAATTTTCATCACTGATCAATAGATTTTGATATTAATCCAATGAAAAATTACATTAAAAGCCCCAGTTAATAAAATGTTTCATAAAATGGATGATAATTTTGCATCACATTAATGAAACAAACATTTCATTGACAAAATGTTGATAAGGCAAACGTTAAAATAGTTTTCCATTATTTTAATGAAATGGTTTTTGTCAACAAAATTTTCCATTTGTTCAGTCACATAAATTGAATAAACTAATTACTAAATTTCGTAATTTTTATGACAGTCTTTTATTGTTTTAATAACTGTTACATCATGTTATATTCAACAAAGAAAAAAACAAAAATTGATTTCATCAAACAAATTTGTGATTTGTATTTGCATCAGTTAACAAATTAATAGTATCAATTAAACGTTTAATTCACTTGATAACATTTAACTTTAACTGGTGAACATTTTTGGAGAATTTTTTCTGTGTAAAGCTAACCTTTGGTTATTAAAAGAAAAAGTTAAAACAACTATTTCGCTATTGTAATGAATTTTTTTCATTGTTTTACTTTTTTAAAAAGTCAAAAAATAACTGTTATTTTTTAACTGATATTTTTTGAGTCAAACATAAAAGTTAAAATTTAACTGATTTTAGTAAAAAAAATTTTACCGTGCTTATCTATAACATTAAAACAATCAAGAAACTAATGCTTTTTTCTTTTTTATATTGAAATAGGTGCTGCATGAATATTTTAATAGTTTCGCAAATGTATTTTTTAATAAAGAGGATACAAAAAACAATTTAAATTTTAACTTTTATTATTGATTAAAGAAATATCAGTCAAATATAACTGTCATGATGAGGAGGAGCAGGAGGAGACGGTGTTTCACTTTCTCTGCCAATGCCCCGGTCTGGGGAGCATTAGGCTTAGGCCTTTTTGAGACCAGAATTGCCATGTCTGGACGATATGTCCAATGTGGGACTGAAATCGATCTCCCTGTTCTGCAGGGAATCGGGGTGGTTCGAGGCTGCAGTGACCTCCGGGAAATAGTCTGGTGGATACTGGCTGACTCTTGTCACTGGCTAGGGGTATCACAAAGGGACTGCTATAAGGAGTCATCTTCGTGACGGCTGCCCGTTTAACCTAACCTAACTGTTATTTTTTGACCAAAAAAATAGTGGTAAAAAAATATTAGTTATTTTTTGTAAAAAGTCATAACAGTTACGGCCCCTGTGTGAGAATAAATGAATGAAGAAATGACCTCTAAAAAGTCATTGAAGCTAGTAAAGTTATAAGCCAGTTTCAGCAGTTTCAAACATAATCAACAACAGCGTTGAATAAGGACCAAATTAGAGAACATACATTTTACTTGTTACTTACCGATGGATTCTGTCCCAAAATGTTAACACTGGCTTGTTTCAGTTTGTTTTAGACCAGTTTTTTTTTATTAATTTATTTAAATTCAGCCCAATTATGAAAAAGTTTCCCGAGAACATTTTCCCTTTTGCCATTTTTCAATTTAATTTAAATAAAAAAAAATGGGAGAAGGAAAAAACTCCCAGAGAATTTTAATTCAGTGGGACTGATTAAGAACTTATTTTATTTTAAATTTTTTATCATTAGGTAGGGAGTAAGCGAAGTAATCGTTTGCTAATTTGGGAGTATTTAAAAGTCGTTAGTTAAAGGCGATCAAATCTTCTAAAAGGTCTACAAGACCGCCCCCGATAAAGGCCGATGGATTCTTAACATCATGTGTTATAAGATGCGCAACCCCGCGTTGTAAGTTATGCACTTAAGGCTGTTTTACACTATCACACAACTCTTACGTATAACCTTATACTTTGTCAGATAGAAATCGAATTAATTAATCTCACGATAGCGAACACCATTCACAGTAACTGGCTGACCGGGGTCATTTTGGAAAAAAATACAGCCCGATGATGCCGCCAACCCATAAGCCGCACCAAACAGTCACTCTTTGTAGGTGCATTGTTTTTTCGACAATCACTCTTGTATTATCATTCGCCCAAATGCGGAAATTCGGAAGTAAAAAGCTGCCGCATCACTGAAGATGATTTTCTTCGAAATGCAAAATAAACCTGAATAACTTTAACGCGTTGCTCGATTGTGTATCTTTCTATTGTACAAATTGAGTATTTGAAATTTAGAAATGTTAAATGAAATGCAGAAAAAAGATTGAAGTTTAGGTGTGGTTCACATTCAACATCGACCGTTAAAATTTAACCACCCGTAACAAAAGGCCGTAAGCAAAATTTTAAATTCAAAATCGAAATTTGACCTTTCGGATTTTTGGTGACGATATGTTGAAATATTTGGTTCGCTTAAAAAATACTTTTTAAAGAAGAATTTATTTTCTAATACCAGTATTCATTAAAATATTTTAAATTTAAAAAAGGTCTACAAAACTAATTTTCTATGAAACTTTTCCTTTATAAAAGTTTGTTAAATTTAATAATCGTTTATGAATACGGCGGTAATTATTTACAAATTTTTTTTACTAAACTAAACAGTACATTTTATAATTATAAGTGTGTAGCTTATGCGGTATAAATACTTTCATGTAGGTACGTACTTATTAATCACAATATTTTCTAACTGCATTATTACACATTTAAAACGTTTAATGAATATTATTGTTAAAATCAATGGAATTTATTAATTTCTGTTATTGTTTCGGTTCTATAAAACAACTTCGTCATATACATTTAGTTATTCAGACTTCCTCGTTTAAAACTCACCCAAGAAAACTTTTACTTTCTGTGAACAAAAACATTAAAAAAAACTTTCAATTTCAGTTTTCTTGTATTACAAAATATTCTGTTGCTGCACATATTACATAGTTTTAAACATTTTATTCATTGTTGTAGCTTTTATAAAAAAAAAAAATTGAGTACAAAAAAAACATAAATAATTATGCAGACTTACGACCATTCCATAACTTCAATTACACAGCAAGACGTATAAAAAATAAATGTTTTTTTTCTCTCTCTGTTAATAAAATGCAAATTAAATACTTTTGTACTTTTAATACTAGCACTCGTATAAAGTTAAGTTTATTATAAAAAAAAACATTTATAATTCAATTTCTAATTACAGGCACGTAATACATGTAATCGACATGTGTTCCACTTTCATTTTTTTTACTTGAGTTTTTGTCCGTTTTGTTTCTTGTTGAACTATTTTTTTCTGACTCGAGTACTCGCTGGCTTTTTCACTTGATTTTATGTAGTAACTGCATTTTTTCTAAACTTTGGAATAATTTAAATGCGTTTCATTTCTTTATTTTTTTATAACTTTGATAAGTATGCATAAAAATGTTTAAATTTATAGGGTTTATTTAACTTCTTATCTCAACACTTTTTTTTTTGGAATTTTTAAAATAAAATGACGGTAGTTAATGGGGCAATAGAGACAATTTTATATTTTTTCTGTATCTTTTATTATGAATTATGCAGATTGAAACAGGAAGAAATTTGTTGTTTTTATTTAGTCTAATGAGACTTAATAATAATTACATTTATTGGCTTAAAATGCAAATAAGTAGAAAAAAAACCATATTTTAAGTGTTAAAAGCATACTTGACTGTAAATATGCATTTCCAAGTGAAAGAAATTACGGTTGAAATATTTGCTTAGGAAAACAATTAGAGATACATATAAATAAATATGCATAATATTTCCATATTAAAAAATTATACTTTGTATTTTTTTTTATAGATTTTAGTTAAATTAGCTTGTTAGCAAATAAATATTAACACTTTGACACAATTGTACAGTTTAAAGTAATTAAGACTAATTTTAACACTTGTATAACAGCATGTGAATACAAATTTTGTTTTAAACGATTACACTAAAAGAAAAAAAAGGAGATTTTATCAGAGCAACATGATATACAGGATAAAAAAGAAATTAATTAAATATGCAACTAACGAAGTTTTTAAACAATTGCAGTATTTTGAGTCAATATCTACCCCCGTATTCATAAGCGATTATGAAATTTAACAATTGCTTGTTAAGTAAAATTTTCATACCAAAATTTTTTGAAAGCCTTTGTTAGATTTAAAATATTTTTCTGAATGCAGGCACTTCTAGTATATAACGTTAAGAGTCAAAACAATTTTTCAACTATCCATCACAAAAATAAATCCATTTCTTCAGATTATCATGTCTGTATTTCTAATTATAATTTCTAATTTTCATTATCTATATATTTAAATTGTAACGTTACCGAAAGCTTGCGTAGATCCTTAAACAAATTTAATTGACTTTTTACATCTCATGTTAAGTCCATGTCATTATCTGCCATTTGACTTCATCTATAAAATAGTGATATGCGATTATTCAAAAAAAAAAAAAAAAAAAAAAAAAAATACAGGGACTAGTAGGACATTTACACAATTTAATGTTATATCCAGATCCGCTTTAATGGTTTTAAATTAAAAATATTAAAACAATGCATTAGTGTTCTTTTAATATTTAATATTTTTAATACTTAAAAAGTGGGAATTTCCATATTAAAACATAACAATAATTACATTTAAGTAAAAATGACTTTAAGTTGTATAGAAGTAAAGTTTATAGAACAAGATGTTTTTTTTTTAAATACAATAATATTATTAATGTGCTGTTTCTAAATAACTGTCAAGTGATTGTGTAGTAAAATGTATATGAAACCACTCAAAAAACTGACTGCTTGTCATATAAATTTGATTACACAATCACTTGCCTGTCATTTGGAAACAGCACATAAAAGAATATTTAATATTATTTGATTTAAGAAAATTTTTATATAAAAAAGACAATTGTTTTCATTATCTACAAACAAAAGAAAAAAAGAATTTGATGTCCAGCTCTGATACAAAGAGAAGAAATTATTTTATTACGTGCTCTTTTTCAAAATCTTTTACTTATTTTTAAAAAAACATTGGTTTCTGTAAAGCTCGTGTTACAATATATTTTTAGGTTTTTAATAATAAAAATACCAGCTAGGGCAACATTTAAAAGTTTAGTTCTTAAGTCTTTCGATTTTTTCTAAGCCAAAGAATTTTTAAAATAACAACTTTATTTTGTCTTTCAAAAACACGTTACCGTTATTTTGTTCATAAATTATATTCTTTATGTGGAAAAATCCCATTCATAAAACTATAATGAACCATCAACTATTGTAATAAAATGAAAACTTTAAACTTCACACCTTTTAATATCTTAATATTAAAAAACATAAATAACGAACATAATCTAAATGAAATTTATATTTTAACAACTTTCTTCAAAATCTTTTGTTATTTTGAAATAGACAGACATAATAAGACTTTTATTCATTTATATAAAATTAAAACTTAAATTATTACGGTTTCGGCATTTTTCTAAACATGTTTTTTCTTTCTTTATATAAAAGTCATTCTTTGCACCTACTGCTGGAGCAGAAAGAAGAGCAAGATTTGATGAAATACTTACTTAACGCTAATGAAAGTAAAAATAAAACGATTAATTAAATGAAAAAAAAAAATCTCTTAAATTATAAAAAAAAGAAATGCAAAAACAGTATGAAATAAACAATGAAAAAAAAGAAAATAAAAGTGTTAGCAAATCCATACTCAAAAGAGAGAAGAAGATGATTTCATATTTGGTCGTTGGCTTAAACAGTTAACAGAAATGTTATAAAGAGCAGCTTATTTAACATAAACATTTAGTTTGTCTTATTTTTTATAAAGTCTTTTATTTTTGAAATTTTAGAGGCGGAAAATTTAGCAAAATATTTTTAATATATAACACATTTATAATGACTTAAACTGTGTTAGTAAATTTTTGCTTGCATCTAATCTCTTGCTTCACTTTTTGTGGGTGAACGAACTTTTTATCGATTGATTATTATATTTTCTTTTCGTTTTATTTAGTTTTTTTATAGTTTTAACTAATTAATATGATTTGTTGATTAAATTTAGTTCGGCGTATAAAAAAAATAAATTTTTTGCTATTTTCTTTGAACTAGGTTTACAAGATGATCAGAGGAGATGGTTTTAAAAGCACTCAACTGTATTTGTTTATTTATTTGTTTGAGAATTCTGATCTGCTAAATTTGAGGTTGGCTTTCATAAGACTAAATTGTACCAAATTCTAAAATGTTTAAATGTTAGTTAAAAAAGAAATATTTTGGTATTAATTCTATTCATTATTCTTGGTCGAATTGACAGTAAAACTGACGATACTTAAAGAAAACAACAAGCTGCCTTCAGACCCAAAAAAATTAGAATGTCGACCTTATTGCAACTATTCCCATTATTGCCAAGCAGGTCAAGAAAATCCTGGAATCCCTTGAACTGGTGTTTGTCGACTTTGAAAAGGTGTTTGACTGAATTAGATATGAAAGCATATGGTAGGCATTGTTACACAAAGGTGTTCCCCAACAGATTGCAATGCTTTCCAATGTAGAGTACTACATAATGGTTCCCTACACCAACCAATCCGGGCCTTGGCCGGGGGGTACGATAGCGATTTATACTCTCCCCACTATTGTTTCTAGTAGCAATAGGCGAAGTGTTAAGTTTTGCAATTGACCTTAGCCCTAAAAGGGGAATAAAGTGGACTACACTTACAATGGAACATCTGAGCGATCTGGATTATCAGGTGACATTGTGCCCATGTCAAGAAGAGAACTGCATATCGTTACTTTAATATAGAAAAGCCCTAACTAATGTTTTCCTTATTTTATAGGAGAAGGAAACAAGTTAATAAAAATTATAGTCTTGCAGTCACGATTTTTTTTAAACGCAGTTTTTTGTTCAATTCTCTAAGTCTGGTGGGAAAACAGGTCGCTCTTTCTCGCCTTTCAAGGAGAAGGTTTAGGTCGACTGATGACTTTCCGATAAGGCTATAAATGTTGATGATAGCCTGCCAATATAACTATAAATACTTACACAAAAACTTTTATTATTATTAATACGATTTCCGTATGACGTGCTAAATTCCCAATTTTCCATATTTGATAAATACACTGAAATTTATCGTTGAGGGAAAGCTAGCTTTTATGCGCATTTCACTGGTTGCTTAGGCCAGCTCATCAGGCAACCTTTTCCAAAGATTTTAGAAAGGCCAAAAATATTATACAAATAAAACCCTAATAAAATTTTTTACTAGCCTTGGCTATTTTCACTTGCCTAAAGTTACTCTTCCAAACTTTGCACCATAAGTAAAAGCTAAATTTTTAGTTAGAAAATTGCATAAAATTAGCCACTGGCTGAACCAGATTTTATTACAAAAACCGCTCCAATTTTAATAAAAAACTTACAAAACAAAAGTTGGCAAATTAAAAAATTTATATTAAGAAAAAAAAAAACCTGAAGAAGATTTCCAAACTAAAATAATATTGGCCTTAAGATAAAAAAATAGTTTTAACAGAAATAAAAAATATTTTAAACTGGCTTCTAAGACAGGGTTCGAAAAAAACACTAAATATCGCTCCCTCGTTTTCGGTTCGGTAGATTTGTGGAAAACACAAACGCTTATAGTGTTTGTGTAGAAAATCTTTAAAAAAATAACGTTTCCCTGTAAGTCATCTTTCGAACGCAAAAATAATACTGTTTTTATCAAACTCAACAAAAGATGAGAACATTTAATTTTGTTCTGTTTTTTTTTTAATTCACAAACATTCATTAATGTTCGTTCCTTTTAGCTGGTAAAAATCCAAACATTGTTTACAAAAACAAAATACACTTTCGATAAAAA
The DNA here is from genome assembly GCA_949318255.1 of Pollenia labialis. Taxonomy (NCBI): domain Eukaryota; kingdom Metazoa; phylum Arthropoda; class Insecta; order Diptera; family Polleniidae; genus Pollenia; species Pollenia labialis. The sequence goes on from OX439141.1 coordinate 115,126,300, forward strand.
AAACAAAAAGTCAGCAAAATAATTTAACACAAACAAAACATATACACAATAGACACACAAGCTATTCGTGGTGCGGTCGTTGATAAAATTTTTGTTTGCTCATTTCTTTGACAATGTAAAAAAAACAAACATTATAGAACATTAAAATATAATGTTTGTCCACAGTATCACTACAATTATATTGTTCGTTACATTCTTGAAAATAGTTACGAACGGTATTAAGGGTTGTGTTCATGTACATAATCACTAAAAAATATATATCGTTCTTGGGTGTTTGAGCCGAACGCTAAATAATGTACTGTTTATTTTTGAACACTGCTTCTAAATGTCGTGTATGTGGAACGTAAGGAACTTTTTAATATTCATTAACAGCCCCACATAGTATTTATATGCTGGAGGGTATCAACTATTCGGGACATCCAAGAGAAACACTATTTTATATGCGGCCATAAAAAACCTCAGATCGCGAAATAATACGTAAAATTGCTCATTTGCTGCACAGTTGTCATAACTCAAACAATTTTATTTTAGAGTTAGTGATACAGAATTGTTGTTGTATATAAAATCCTATCTTTTAAACTTTCCCAGTTTAAAGAAAATGTTTCTTCATTTTTCTTTGTTATGCGAGCTAATCAAAAACTTTGAACACGTTTATTTCGATATATGTTTTTTGTTGTTACAACGACGTTGCAGCAAATGAGCGGACTATTCAAAATGTATTTTTCCAATATTAATTTTAATTGCCTTTATTTTATTTTGTTTTAAAATAAATATTTCAAATTTGTAGGGTGTTAATATATTTAAGTCTTATTTAGGGCCATTATTACAACTTGCCAATAGTTAAAAGTCGGATTTTGTTGGACCGATAAATAGCTTTGCATTATTACAACTTCCATTTTTAATTGCTGTTATTTTCAATAATACATAATAATAATATTTAATAGATGAAAACATAATGAATGAAGGTTTTATAATGCAAAGCTATTTATCGGTCCGACAAAATCCGACTTTTAACTATTGGCAAGTTGTGATAATGGCCCTTAGAAATTTTTTTTATAAATCTTTCTTTCTTAATTGTTACATAAGTGATAAATACAAAATTATTCAACAATTACTTTTATATAAATGCATGTACAACTTCAAAATGTCTATGTGGCATTCCTCTTATTTAATTTGTATAAATTAAATAAACAAAAATTTTAAAAACAAACACAATCAAAGATGAAAAATTCATTGTTACAAAATATGTGTTACTTTTTCTTCGCCACAATCATCATGTCAAGTGTTCGAAAGTATTTTGGGTTTTTTTTAAATTGTAAATGTTATTAAAATAATCTTTTGAATTTTTTAAAGAAATAAATAATCACCCTGAATTTTGTATTTTAACTCTTAAAAAAAAAAAAAAAATAAAGTAAAAACAGGACAAGTTTTCATTTTTTTTTTACATCTAACTTGATATTAGATGTTTGTTTCTTAAGTCTTTTGGTGGGTAATTTATAAAATAATTTCTTGTTTTTTTTTAATTTAGTGTTCGAAATTTAAAATTTTGTTTTTAATAAGCAAAAATATACAAATTTGTATAAAGTTACAAGTGATAACAAAGTTTTTTTTTTCCAAATTTTTTATCAAAAAAAAAAAATCAAGTTCTTTGTGTTCAACAAACAACTAAGTGTGACTGTGCTTTTTGAATTACTAAGAACCTATCATTTCTAGCGGTTTTTTTTTAAATTTTTTGCTCCAAATACAATCCGATTTTATTACCTCAGCCGTAAAAAATTTTTTGTTTGTAAAGGAATTTTCCTCAAAAGCATGACCTGTAAATTGATCAAACTTTAGCATTATCTTTAACAATTTCTATTGATTTACTAAACTTTATTTGTAAGAAGATATGTAATTGTATAGAGTAATTTAGAAACTGCTAAATGTTTTATCTAGCCAAAGTTTTACCGCCCAATAGCGAATAATAAGGTTGTTCAAACAACGTTTAACAATATCCGTGGTGCGGCAGGCGCGGACAGTCAGCTGTCATAAGTGGCGAGTCTCGGTGGGTCTCCTTGGCTCCCGCAAATACCGAGTATTCAAATGATCCTTGAGATGTCATTATGAGTAATTGTCACCATTGATAAAACCAATAGCACAACGTTTACGTGTGATCCCAAAAGCTTGCCTGAAGACTACAAAATCCCGATACCAGACTCGGATGCTGATTACTGAAAGCACAAAAAATAAAAACCAAAATGATAATATATCGTCAACGACTTTAAGCTTTAAAACCCCCCGCCAAAAAAAAAAAAAAAAAAACGTGACCCTTTGTACCACTAGGTTGAAATATGTGTATTTATGTAAACAAGTGTTTGCCTAATGGTCGAAATTCGGCAGTAATTTTTTTTTTAATTTCAAGAAAATATAGTGGATCGATTTGGCGACGCAACAACTTCCGATTCATATGTCATGTTCCACGTGAACGGTTGACAAACAAAGAAAGATATCGTTCTTAACTGGTTTGCGTGTGCCGATTTCTATATAATGAATCTTGTATTCGAAATATTCGAAAACCAGTTTCTTGAAAATGTCGAATTATCGACCACCCTATTTTTTTATTATTCGGTAATTGAAAACAACAAAATTTTTATTTATGTGTTTTGTATATAAAATATTAAACAGATTTTAATAAAATATATGTTGTGCACTTATGGCAGTAAATACCTTTCAAGTGGTGTATTTTTTATTCTAGTCGCTGAGCAAACAGAGGAGAAAAGTGTTCTTAACTGTTTTGGATTAACCGATTTATATATAGAAGATGTTTTGCGAAAGCAAATTATTTTGTAATAAAATTTGTGGTTACGTGAAGGGCGTCAAATTTTTAATGGGTGTGAACATTTTCAAAAGGTTCATTTTACAGATAAAATAACTTAAACGATGGTCACACTTCATAAATATTTACGCCATATTACGTAACGAGGTTGGTCTTAAAATAAGCCGAACTGACGTATATGGTTTCCACTTTTCACTTTGGTAACCTCCAAAATACGTACAACTTTTGACTTAAGGACGCCAAGTTCTTTAGTACTTTTTTGGAGCCATCAAAAATAAAAGATCACAACGTAAAACGCAAGAATTTTAATATGATTTCTGTAATAAACGAATTTTATGACAAATATTATACAAATATTTGTCTGTTAAACAGAATTTCTTAACAAATATGATAAAAATTAGATTTACTGCCAGGCCCACAATGACGACAAGAACATTTCATTCGCATATTTATATTGAAAACAATAATAAAAAACTAAAATTTGTTTTTGTTTCAAAATAAATATACGGAAGAAATGTTCTTGTCGACATCATGGGCCAGGTAGTAAAAGTGTATTAAAAAAAACTTCCAATTTATTGTGTTTTACCTTTTTGATGTCCAACACAACTTTGATAGTGAATTTTTAAGCATATAAAATTTGGACTGAGACTTTGATTTGAGAAGTCTTAGTCAAACCAATATTTAAGCCGGGTTAAATTCTACTCTGTAAGTGTCTGCTTCTTTGTTTTCGACTATTACATATTTAGTAGAAGAGCTTAAACGAGGACGTTAGAGCTGCCAAGATGAACACCGTAGTGGTCAACCAGTTCTAGTGTTCACGCTAGAAACGGTAAGGAACACCTCAAAATGGAATATGATAATCGTAGGCTAAAGGGGAGTAAGCTAGATGAAATAATAGGCATTTCAAAACGTGCGATATATTTTAGCTCATAATAAATTAAAAATAGTGTCGTTATGATGTTTTAATAGAGTGTTTGGCAATGTTGCAACGCAACGAAACCTAGTATTTGCGTCGATTTGTGACCTTGGATGTTTTTTTTTTTTTTTTAATTTTCCTAAGCTTATCCCGCGAAGCTTTATGCTTGTCAGCAGGAAAGCAACCAGAGTCTCTGGCGGGAATCGAACCCGCAACCCCGGCGCTGATAGACTAGGTCGCTACCAGCTAGCCTACCGACCGGGGCACTCATGGTTCTACCACTTTACACCTGAGACAAAGGAATGGTCAAAGCAGTGAACTGGAATAAAAGAGTCTGTGGGTGTTTGATGCTCGTGGGATAATTTTCATTTAATATTTTTATAAAAAGGAAACACCGCAAAAAAAAGCTTGAGCGACAAAAAGACAATTTTACTGAAGGTGTTTTTAATTTATTTCACAAAAATGTTATATGAAGGTTGTCGCTTAAGCTAATATTTTGCATTAAAGTCATAACGTTACCATATGTCACCATGACATTTTAGTAGATGATGCAAGTATTACAAATAAATTCATTTGTTAGAAACAAATTAAAATTTAAAATAATGTCGCTTAAGCTATTTTTGCGGTACGGGCCCGGTATGTTAGGCAATATAAATAAATTTGCCGCAATTTTTTATTTGATACATGAAAAAGTAAAGAAAACCAAAGCACACCTGTGCGTATTGCTCGATGTTGTCAATACATTAAAAAATATATAAATCAAAGTCTACTGATTTTATCCTCTACTAATACTGAACATCCACTATTGCGATGGCCAAATTAAGTGAACAAAAATTTGAAATATTTCATAATTGGTTGCGTAGTCTAATTTTGGAACATCCCTCGTAACACTATTTGAATTGAACAGTTATTTGATTTTATACAACATTTGCTCAATCAAACAGCATTAACCAGTTTATTAATTACATTTACATAATTTTTTTCTTACAAAACAATTTTAGTAAATCAATAAAATTTTTTACAAAATTTGATTACTTTGGTGGTCACGCTTTTTTAAGTTTTTGAGTCAATTATTTGTTAAGTCTAAACATAGAATTTTGCTTTTTATATTTTATTTATTCAAATTATTTCTAAAAGCACCAAAATTTAATTAAAGGCTGTATATGAACTGTGTAAAATAATAATTTATAAAAAAAAGACTCGTATGATGGGGGAGAAAATAATAAGATTAATCAAATCTTTATACAGAGACAACAAATTTCAGACAATCTTCTGGATCTAAGTCGATCATGATGTATAATTAGAAAAGTTTTGAAAAATTCTTTTAAAAATGTTCCGTCTTAAAAAGCTCGGATATTTCAAAACTGGTATTAAAAAGCATTATACTAAACTAAGTTAAGCAAGAAAACATAAATCGAGTATTATTAGGAAATTTCATTTTGATTGGTTTGTGAACAAAACATCCTGTGAGTGGTGGATATTTTCTGTTTTGTGCAAACCTGATTTTTTCAACTTACTTTTCATAACTTTACGCAAAATTTCGGGTGTAATTACCACAAGTCGAACAAATAGATGCAATAAAAATCTCTATATTATTTAAGGATTCAAAAGTTGAGAACATTTTGAAAAGAAGACAAATGAGGTTGTATATGAAAAAGTTTTGCAGTTATTTGTTGAATGCTTTGCATATGAAATATGTTATGCATGAATTCATTTAGAATGTCAGCAAACAATTGTCTTTCAAATATCCACAAGGAAAACTGCCAGAAGGTGTTATGTCACGTAAACATGGAGGGCAGCTAAAATCATTTGTATGCGAAACAATGCGTTAGGAACGCCAATGAGGTACCTGAAGAATGTGTGGTGGCTCCTGATTATTGAAACCATAAGGCTAGATTTAAAAATATTTCCAACATCGTCCGGTATGCAAATCCCTTGGAACTTAAATATCAATCTGATTTGAAAAAATATGGACCAATCATACATTTGTACGATACACCGAAACATACAGTAGGTATAATTTCCGCGGATGAACTGCTTTTGGAATCTCTATAGCCCAAAACCGGCAGTTTTGCTTGTGACTTTTTTTTTAATTTGAGCCAACACACAGCAGATGCCACCTACTAATGCAATGCATTATCTTGGTATTAGAAAAATAGGTTATGAGGAGAAGGAAAGAGGGAGTAGTGTTGGTGATATTTAATTTGAATTTTTCCAAATTTTAGTGGACTGGGAAGTTCTGCCGGGAGTCTATTCTACAAACGGCTAGTTCGACCGAGACACGAATTTTCTCTTTAATGCGTTGGTTGATACATTGGACAGTCGACAACGAACGGATATGATCTGCTGGAAAGGCGACTACTACGGGCAGGCACCGCGTCTCAGGAATAAGTTCGCCCATCTGAGCTGAAGACTTACCGTTGCAATATCAATAAAACAATGATGCACAACCCACATTTCGACGATGCTCCAATGTGTCAAGCTGAGCTGGATACCCTACTATTATTGATGAGCTTCAATGCACTCCTTTGCACCTGATTCAGAAGCTTCTAGATATTCCTTGAAGCACCTGCCCATATATGGGAGCTTTATTCCATTTTCGGTCGGATATAGGCGTTTTAAATAGTGAGGAGATCAGACGGACTGAAGTAATTCCTGCACTGTTTTAAAAAACCAAGACACTTGAATGCTTCTTTCGACACTTGAAAAATATGTTGGTTCCAACGAACATCACATTGAATTTTAATGCCTAGAACATCAAGAGTGTCTGATTTCTCAACAGCTAAGCAGATAACGCTGGCAAGACGTCTGTGGGTCAACTTACAACATTGGGTCTTACGAGCATTAACATCGATCCTATTCACAAGACTTAACTAGCAGATTGTCGTAAGTTCATGATTGAGTGAGTCGTTCATGTTCAGTCTCATATCTTCAATCTCGATATCGAATGAAAGTCCTCCGATAAAAGACCATCTATAACAACACGTAAAGAGCGATCCTTGAGAAAACTCAATATAAATCACCATAACATCGATATTAATTTTCTTTACGTTTGGCTTAACAACATGACCTTTTCTTTTCATCTAACACTTCTTAAATACAAACTGGGAATTATTTCCTTTCATAGGTTACTTTATTATATTCAACATTTTTTATTTATTATTATTATTATTATTTTTAGGAATGGCATTATACAATATAATAGTCTGGTAGTGGATAATGCCATTACTAAAAATTAAAGGAATAGGACTATTACAAAAAAGCTTAATAAAATACATAACTGAAATTTAGCTCATAGAATAAATATGAAAAAATAAAAAATGTTGAATACTTCTTGAATACTTTAGAAATTCAATATAATTTTGTTCAAACTTTTTAAGAATCCAAGAGTACATCAATCTTAAGTTTTGGTAGAACTTTCTAATATCCAGTATTTTACTTTGGCGCCCTATGCTGCAGTGGGAGTTATAAATTACTTACAAAGTAATAGCAACAATAGAATCTCTAGGCTCAAATGATTTTAATTCGATTGATTGTAGAATAGACGATTATATTTACTTTTATACGAAATAAAGCCTTTCTAATAATGTATGAATCTTGGTAAGACTGACCGAAAATTTAAAAACTTATTTTTTCTTTAAAGAAATGTCATTGAACTAATATTTTAACCTTAAAACCTTGAATTTCGGTTTCGTGTATTCTCAAAGTCATCGCCTTAAGTAACAGAAGAATTAAGCAAAAAACCCAATGAAAGTTTTAACAAACTTTTTTCATATTAACAATAAAAAAAGAAAAAATAATAAATTTAAATGTCATATTTAACTTTATAGGCCCATACGAAATAATCATGCCATCTTCTTATTGTTAAATCATGATTATTTATGAGTTTTAATCATTAAAATAATAGTGAGTCTTTAAAATTGAATTTATAATTTTATTTCTTCAGCCAACAAGAATCTATTAAGCACAAAAAAAAATTGTGCCGGTCTTGTGTTAAAACAAGATAATATAATAATGTATAATGTTTATATTATTTTTTTATATTTGAAGCTATTTATTTTTAAAGAGTCATAAGAAAACAACAAACACTTGTCATTTCATTTAAAGCCACAGGCAGTTTTGTTGTTATCTTCTTCGTAAAGTTTAAACAAAATACAAATAAATAAATAAATAAGTATGAAAACAAATTTTAAGGGGTTTTTGATTTAAGTTTTTTGTGATGTCTGTAAAAACTTGTTTAAAAAATTTCCATATTTATGCTGTTTACTGTTGATTTTTTGGTGTTATTGTTGCTGTCTTGTATTTATTTATCTGACCATCTTAATCGTAGCTTTAATTTTATTAACATTTGTTTTATGCGTCATCTGTAAGCCTCATATTAAGGCATCACCTTAAAAGTTTGTCATAATTTAATAACAGTACAGTGTGTGCACCTCAATTGCATTTTGTATTTATTTTCGAAATTAAGTGGTTAATGGGCATGGTAGTATTGTATATTTAATTGAGATTTTATAGCGGCAGTATTTATAAAAACTTAGTTTGTGTCTTAAGTCTTTTGTTTTTAAAAGTTAGAATATTAATATTTTGTAAGTTTGTAGCTTAAGTCTTTTGTTAAGGATGAAGAAAATTGATTTGTATATAAACTGTTGTGTAATAAATACCGAAAAAAATTTATAAAATATTTATAAAAATCTATTTTAAGGAACATTTTTATGAAAATTTAGATTTAAAATACGTTTGAAATCTAAATTATTAAAAACAGGCAGTTAGTCTTTTGGTTCTTTCTACAAACTTTTACATATTCATAATTGCTTTATTATTTCGTTTTAAAATAAATTTAGTTTAAAATTGTAAAACCTTCAATATATTATTAAATCTTACAACTTCCTTTAAATTTTTAACACTTTCCTAAAAATCATCAATAAAATCACCTGTAATTCTATTGAAAATTTACCTTAATTTCAAAGAAATTTAAAAAAGGCAATTTTTCCATTATTTCCTTGAAATCAAACTGTAACAACTTTAAACAGCACACCTTGCACTTAAACTTAAATTCATGGTATAATTTAAAAATTTTTCTTCTCCTTTTGCAATTTTGCCACGAAAGAAACCGCCTAGTTTAACTTTTAGTCTTTGTTTCTTTGGCAACCGAAAGAAAACCCAAAAAAATTTTAAATATGAAAGAAAAAAGCAAACACCATAAAACTATAATTTGAACTTCATAATAACCGTGAAAGTTTGTTTTTACCAATTGCTTCCTCACTGAAACACACAGCCATAGCTGCAACAAGGCGGGCAAATATTTAGAAGGTTTTTTTCAAGTCTTAAAAGCAAAGTAGTTCCCTTTTTACTGTAATTTCTTGTAATAATTTACAACATTTAAATAACAAATGCTGGAAAATGAGATAATTTATGTAAATTTTACAACAAAACAAAAATCCTGTTAATTGTATTGTCTTAAAATTTAAAGCCGTTGAAGGTTTTATTATTTTTTTTTTGGCAATTATTTAAATGATTTATGACCATTATGGTTTCTTGTTTTGCTGCTGCTGTTAAAGGGCTACAGTAGTTTTGTTAAGTGAGGAAAATTTTTATTTATGAAAGTTAAAGTGGCAGTGATATAATTATTTCAAGATACATTTGCAACAATTATTATGTTTTGAAGTTTAGTTTTAAATATAGGGTGCTTTTTGAAAAAGATGCATCTGGTACTTTTGAGTAATGCTATAGCAAATGTATAAAGTAAAGGACAAACTACTTTTCTTCGCAGTGAAATAGTAAGCTGTAGACTGCAGGGATGTTCAGAAGACCTCGATTACGCAGACGATATTTGCCTTTTTACTCACAGATAATCTTACATGACAGACAAACTTCGTACGGTAGAGCAAACATCCGAAAAAGTGGGACTAAAAATGAACCTCAAAAAGACAAAAACTTTGCGCATAAATAAATTAACTAGACAGCCATTCCTCTTACGGCCCAAACCTGTAGAAGATGTAACTTATTTTTGTTATTTGGGTTGTAGTATTACAACAAACGGCGGATCATCGTAGGATGTGAAATCCAGGTTGGACAAGGCAAGACGGGCTTTTGCTATTCTAAATCCTTTATGGCGATCCTCCCAGCTATCTACCAACGCCAAACTAAGAATCTTAAATTTCAACGTGAAGACTATATTGCTGTATGATAGTGAATCTGGGAATGCTGCACCCAAACACATCAATAGCATTAAGGTATTTGCAATTAGATGTCTCCGTAAAATCCTACGTAAATTCTGACCTGATCCAATTTCATGAAAAGGACTACTCCATGGACTGGTCCGATGTAATGCAAGCATGGACCAAGTCATTGTTGAAAAGTGTTTGTAGTGAGACGACATGTCTTCGTTTTTTTAACGACATATTTTCGTTTTTAAACGAAGTTAAAACTAATCCTCTTGTCTACACAATGGAGTAGTTTTAAAACTACTTCTTTGTAGTCCAAAGATGGATTATATGGTCCTACCCTATGACACCGTAACGTTAAATAGACCATGTTTTTTCCATACGTTTGGGTTACTTTTGGACTTGTCCTAGTCCCTTGTGGGCTACTCTTTACACGCGTGTTTGGACTGATCCTATTCGTATTCGTCTGAAAATACATCGCATAAATGTTACCTTACAATACAAGTTAATTTACAATACAATAAAATATATGTTATAATTTGCTTAAGCAATTACTAAATTTTCGTAAGTAAAAATGGCTAAGTGGAAAAATATTTTGTTCTTAGCCTAACAACTGTGCGGCCAACTCTTTACTACCAAAACTGTCTACATTTTTGGAAGAAAAAAAAATAAACAAGCTGCTATTACAAAAATGTTAATAAATAATCGAAAAAGTGATAAAACTAGTTTTCTTAAAATAAAGATAAGAGATCTTTACATATTTAGAATTAACAATAAAAATATTTTACAGAAGTAACATCTTTGGAATATTTAAAAATGTAAATCTTAGACAAAACTGATTTTGTTTTAACATAAAAGCCGTTTTTGTAGATTTCAAACGTGCTTTCGATAGGGTTTGTCATAGCGCTATTTGGCCTGCGCTCGCTATGAAAGGAATACCAATAAAGAAAATAAACATTATAAAAAAGCTACACAAAGATTCAGAGTCCGTCGTCAGTGTTGAAGATCATTTCAACATTTCAACGAACTAAATGTGGTGTAAAACAAAACTGTTTTCTGTCACAAACTAACAACGACTCCGATTGAGGTATTCGCTGGAATTTTAATTAATCACCCTTATCGCGATTGGCGAATTTAAAATATGTCTGCAACTGTTTGGTAATAGATCAGAGGAAATAAGTTCACGTTCTGTTTAATCGATTGCCAAACAGTAACAGGCATTTTTTAAATTCGCCGCCAACCACGATGGGGGTGAATATCTTTACCAAATTGTTTCGAGCCCTAACCGCGAAAATAACTTTAGCTAAATGACTTTATTGGCAACACTTGCATCATCTCCTTAAATGTCATGGCCACATAAGGTACCGTTACGATTTCATTGTAATAACAATTTTATCGTAAGCGAAAGATTTCATACAACATTTACATAAAATTTGATTTTAGGCGCTCACGTGGATTTCGCGGTCAGGGCTCGCTCCATGCGAATGGTTTGTGCTTTATCAATAACGAGGATAAGCTCCAAAAGCTCAATATAAACGCAACAGCAGTGGGCTTAACATCAGTAAAACCAAAACAATGCGTATTAGTTTAAGTAATGTTTCTCTTCTCATGTTAAGCAACGATGCAATCGAGAAGGTCGAATGCTTTGCTTAGCTCGGAAGTATTTTAAGAAAAAATGGGGGACGACGGGAACAGCTGAATAAATAAAGCAAGGATTGCATTCAACAGTTACTCGTACATTGTGGTATAGAGTTCTTACCTCATATTTAGTTAAATAAAAACACGCATATTCGACTGCAGTACCTTTTAAATACTGCTATACGGTTGTTATTCCTGGGGTACAACACAATATCAAAAGGGCATACTGCAAATCTTCAGCAACAACTAAACGGAATATCCTGTCCAAATTTGGTGAAAATGAACACGTACTATTAGGGAGATCGAGATCGGTTAGTATTCGACCGGTTTTAGCTGGTTATTTAAGTTTTGCCCAAGTCGGATATTTTAAAATGTCAATGTTTCGAATATTGAATATACAGGATATTTTGGTAAAATAAACCGGTTAATTTAGTAATGTGTTATTTATATACGTTTTCCTTACTTCTGTTATATACATATGTACCCGTGATTTAAATATTTTTCTAATTGAATATTGGGCAAATTAAAACTTTTTATGAAGAATGTTAAAACAAAATGTAACAAAAGTCAAAAAACATTATGAGCGATGTAAATACAAATCGTGTGTTCTTATAACAAAAACCAAAAACAATTCAAAATGCTTAAAAAAAACAGTTTCTAAATTACATTACACAATTATCATCTTAGAAATAAAGTTTAGTAAATAAATATAAATTTTTAATATTGAAGCTTAAGTTTAATACATACCTAAAGTCATATTGTATTTTGTTGATTCCCTACCTTCGTGAATTGTTATTTTTAACAAGCTTAACCGAAAACCCGTTTTTTTTAATAGCATTTATCGATTAATGCTATGGCCGTATGATAATCGACTTTTTTTGGCCTGCCATTGAAGATTATGAACTGGATGATATGCGGTTTCAACAAGACGGTGCCACGAGCCATACAGCACGACCAATTTTGGTTTTATTGCATGGGAAGTTGCCAGAACTTGTACTTTCACAATTTGGCGAGGACAAATGGCTACCTAGATTTTTCTCTCCAAGTTACACGATCAGCTGCCAAGGCTTTAAATTATATTTGTCTTTTGACATTTGTTAATGATTATTAGTTACCAAGAGTTACGTGGAAGACTTGGTCTACGATGGCCTGGGAGATTTCATTCCAGGGCATTTATTGGATGCCATAATATGGTCCGCGGACTTTGTGACCTATCCAAGTCTAAATGCGTTTAAAAGTAACGGCTTACCTCTGTTAAGGTTTCAAAAATAAAGTTAAATAACATAAAGTTACGATTTCGATTAAACTTTTATTTCATTATAGTGCTTGGACCTTTGCGTTACGTATGTAATGCAATGTCATTAAAACGACCGCAGCAGTTGTTCGATTTCGGGTAGCTTTCAACCTTCGCACATTTCGAGCGGTATCTCGGCGATTACTTGACGAATGTGGGCATTTAAATGCTCCAATGAAGAAGATTAATTTTTTAGTTCTTTTTGTCATGTCTTAGCAAGATAAAAACCCGCTACATAGGTAAAGTAGTAACATTCCTAAACAGAAAGAAATTGTCTTAATCTAGCCATCTAATGGCATAAGTGGAAACTCTGACCTGAATGCATAAGAAAATTATCAACATTTTTAAAGTGTTTTATTTGAGAAAGCCAGGCTTTTCAAAATTTTATTTATACAAAATGCTCTTAAATTTCTGTGTGTTTTCATTTTTAATATTCACTTTAGAATAAACTTTCATCAACAAACTTTTAAAACAATTAAAAAATTTGTTAAACAAAATTATTAAGCGGTTTTAAGAAATTATAAAAGTTTGGTATTTAGCTAAATTCCAACTAATTTACAATTAAGTACTTGAAGAGAAATTTTTCTCACAAAACTTAAATTAAAATAATACTTTTACTGCAATTTCTTTTAAAAATATTCATGTGCTTTTGAAAAGAAATTTTATATGATAAATTAAATCAATTTATTATAAAACATTTAATTACAAGTACTACATCATTACTTCACAGAAAAAACAAAAAAAAAAAAACAAAAAAATGAATTTAGAAAAAAGCAAGTACAGTAGAATCCCGATAGTTCCTAAGAATTAGAGGAGTTTTTGAAAAAAGAGATTTAGATTAAAAGAGTTTAAAATTAAAAAAAAAAACGATTTAGAGGGGTTGGGATATAATGAGGTTTAAATTTAAAAACAAATGATTAAACGAAATTTTAGTTTATTTAAATTAATATGTATTTTAAATTCAAACAATTATTTTTTGCTTTAAAGTCTACTTATTTTGCATAATTGATTTTTAAGATAATCAACGTTCTTATTAGAGTATCCAGTTTTTTGACTTTTGTTTTTGTTCGAATAAGAAATTAACCGATTTTTGAATTTTAAATTTGCTCGATTAATCGAGTAAAGTTTTAAATTGTTCAAATTACTCGAGTAATTCGAATAATACAAATAGTTTTATCCAGTGGGGGAAAACATAAATCTCTACATTAATTGATGCTTTTATAACCGTTTTCTCATTACACGATTATCTTTTTTCCCAACGAAAAACTGCACATTAAAGAAATTTGGTTTTCTTTATGTGTAATTTGCTTCTATTCTGTCGTAAAACTTACCTGCACTTATCTGCCAATTATTTATTTTTCTTCTTTTTTTTGCCGTACAGATAAATTTAATTCGCTTACTCCCAACTTTTCCATTTATTTTGAGAGGTGTTGCCAGCTGAAAACAATGTTTTTTGCCGGTATTTTGAGAAGCCCAAAATAGTTAACGGAGAGTTTATCGCTCTTATAAATTTTTGGTGACATTAAGTAACAGACAGTTTATCGATACATTGAGAAAAAGGCCATTACACTGTTAAAACATCAAATCACCCAACAAATTTTCACCTTAACCACTTCAAAATGGCCTACAAACTGTCAGCCAGTGGAAGAACGTTGTAAGTTACTAGCAAAATTTTACAATCGAAATGCTTTTGCAAAGTGACAAAAATATTGTAAAAGCCTTTACTATTAATGATTTTAATATCGTTATTTTTAATAATCTAAAAAAACAAAAATTAAAAAATAAATAATCCAATATTTTGCTCTCCTGAAAAATAATTATTTTGTAACTTAAAACGTTATTCGCGACTGTGCTTAAATTTAAATTTAAATAAAGCTTTGGATCATCTCTCGGTAGCGATTTCCATTGACCAATAATTCCTCAAATTTGGACTTTTTCTATTAAGAAGCACAATTCGATATAATACCCACCACGCAGTGAACAAATTTCGACTACAGAGTCATAACTTAAAATTACTAGCTGGTAGCGAGCTAGTCGGGTTCGATTCCCGCCTGAGACTCTGGTTTCTTTCCTGCAGGCAAGCATAAAGCTTCGTGGGATAAGCTTAGGAAATTATAAAAAAAAAATACAAACAAAGTTATGTAAACTTTCTTTTAAGCTAGTTTTCTTAACTGTAAAACTGAATTTAATTCTAAAACGACCATGTTTTTAAAAATATTTTTCTGTCTTTCCTGAACATTTGTGAATTTTGAGTTGTGACTGTTGTGTGATTTAGTGTGCGTTATGAATATACTTTCTATTTCCTTTTCATAGCTTTATGAGGCATACTAACAAATACTTAACATAAATAACAAGCAAAGTATTTAGTTGTTGATCATAATTATATGACGATTTCAGTTACATAATAAAAAACATCCACTGAAACAAATTGTTTCAAAAAATAATTTTCTCAATATGATAATTATTATTTTATTTTTCGTAAATTTGAATGAACAATCGTCAAACTGGTTGTATAAGGGCACTAGCCCTTATTCAAAGAACTTTCCCAAAAAGTATATAACAGTTACAAATCTTTTTTATTAAGTAGAAATTTGTAAGCCGAAGGGCTAGGTTATTAAAAGTTAATAAATGAATAAAATAAAATAAATCTCTGGAAATGTAATCTTTAAGATCAAATTTAGTATAAATAACTTTAATAAGGGTGATTTTTTAACCATATACAAAATTATATAAACAATTGTTAAATCAGCGGTCGAAATTCGACCACATTTATTTATACAAATATGAAGAAAACACACATCTTAGTATTAATGAATTAACATGTTTCGAGCATTTGTTTTTTTCGTCTTAGTAGATCTATTTGGGAGGGACCAACCTTCGAAAGTAGCAATTGAAAAACAAAGAAGTACCAAAAAGTCTTCTCTCAGATATAGTTTCCAATCACTCTGTACTCTGCTTGTTAAATTTTATGTTTTTAGGTTCAGTTTTAATAAAAACTAAAAAACTTCCCGTTAAGGGATGAAAAAGTACAAAAAAGCTTCTTGTCTCAAAACCATGCCTGTTTCAATATTAACGAAATTTAAATATTACCAACAAAAGAACAAAATAGTACCAACATTTTCCCTTTTAAAGATTCTCATACACTCAGGACATTGCATGTTTAATTTTATGTTTCTAAGTCGAATATTAACGAAAATTCAAAAAGTACCAATTGAAAAACAAAAAAATGCCAAAATTTTTTATTTTATATTGTCTCCTTCGGTCAGGACCATGCACCTAAAATAAAATGTTTCTAAGTTTAATATTAATGATTTTAAGTTATAGAAAATTCAAAAAGTATTTCGTATTTCGTCTTTTTGATAATTTATTCTTCCCTTAAAAGTATCAAAAATTTTAATATTGTAGTGGAATCTAATAATTTAATACGTATATGACAATCACGGTTGATAAAGTTGGTACAATTGTACTTTTATTGGTACAATTCAAAACTTAAAAGTACGCTGGTACCCTCGTGACTAATTTGTTACTATTTCCAAATTTTTCAAGCCTATTGTTTATTGATATAAAATGCCAACTCGTATTTAATGTCCAAAAAATATATGAGCGAATTTTGGGGTTTGGTGCAAATTTTCCTGCGAAAATACAAAATGTTGTAGCTATTTTATGAAATCTAACGGAAACTCTGTTTTTTTGTTGTTTAATTTAACAAAACAGCTTTGATATTTTGCGTTTGCTGTTTTACATGAAACACTGCACTCCGCTATAGTGAAACGATTTTTGCACTTGTTCACTCAACGATTGCATTTGCCACATTCCAAATTAAGTATCAGCGGCGAAAATTTTTCTGCAAAAGTTCTAGTAGAAGAGCATATTCGTCAATAAGATCTTTGTTACGTCAAGAAGTAATCAACAGAATTTTGGTACAGTGAGAGCTACAGTACTACAGTATTATTTTACTCCCAATGGTTAAAATTTTTATATTCACAACAATTTCGTAAATTTTACACAAAAAAGACGATACAATCTGGTTCTTTCTTTGGCAAAGTTTCTTGGAATGACTTATAAAACCAGATTCGCGATGTGCTCTTGACGCGTAAAATTAAACCCACCCTATTAATATGTATAATTAATGAACTTATATTTATTTTTTTTCTATCTATATGCTTGACATGTACAAATGAATTTTAAGTACCTTTTATAAAAAAATTATTTAGTACTATAGGGGTCGAAAAAGTATGATTTTATAAGTTCCTTGGTACGTTAAAGGTTTTCTCATTTATCATCCCTGATTTCAATATATAAAGAAAAATATTTTGTAAAAAGATACCGAAAATGTGTACGATTTTCATCCCTAAAAAGTTCAAATTTCTCAAAAGTACCAAATTTATATTTTTATGATAAGTTACGAATTTGATATAATCTTTATATCTAGTTTATTGGTTTAAAAGATAAACGGGGCGAAAAAGAAGTACCAAAATACAGGTTATACCCGTTTACTTCCCTAAAGGGACGAAGTTCAAAACAGTACCAGTCACCTGTTTGCCTATCTTTCCAATTAACAACGATAGGTATGACATTTTTGTTCTTGACCTCTTTTAGGTTTAGAGATATGAGGTTACCGAATTTTTCCCCTTCGATTTAAATAAAATATATGTATATTGTTCACTGCCGTCAGAAAACAAATTTCCAATTATAAATTTTGTGTTGAAATCGATTAACAAACAGGAGAGGAAAGTGTTCTTAGCTGTTTTGTCTTTGCCGATTTAAACATAGATTTACTTTTACAATCAGTCATCAATGTTTAACTGTGTTCAGCACTGAAGATCATGTTTGGTCTAAACGCTTTGTTTATAAATAAAATGGCCACATGTGGAGTCATCATCGGACCTTATTTCTTTTAAAATGTAACTGGAGCACGCATTATGGTCAAATCAAAATCGTTGGCGCACAATTATCAATAATTTTACGTTTTAAAATCAAAATTTGGCAATAATTTGATTTCGAGAAGTGGTAGTCCACAAAGGTCACCGTTCAATCGAGCTTCAGAAACACAATTTCTATGAACAAATTTGAACAAAAACAGCTTTAAAGTTAGTCACTTTAAAATGTAACAAAAGTGTAATTATATCGCTTTATTATGGAAAGGCTTAATGATTATTATTTTTAACAACAAACTTATATTCAAAAATATGTAAAGTACCTCAAGTTAAGTAATGAACTCTTTAAATAAATTAATGTCTTTTAAAATTTGATAAGAAAGTATACTAAGAAATAAAAAATAATTAAGTGACAAATCATAAAAAAAATTAATAAATTCATACGAGTAGAAGTGACAATAGCAATAAAGTTTTAATTACGTGCATTGTTTTTTTTTGTTTTTGTTAATGAAAGTAGTTTGTAAGGAAAAAAAATATTACTATACAAATTTAAAATATGCGATACATTACTTAATAATTTAATTATGCTTTACATTAATATTCAAGTCCCCCTTGCAAAATCGACAGAAATATCAGCTGCCACACATGTGTGTCTCCACATATGTGAGTTTTGTATTATAAACAACAATTTCTGGTCAATGATTATGGCTTTATATTATTTTTATTATACAATAATGTATCTATAGTAAACATTAAAAAAAAATATTTTCACTAGCCGTCAAAATATTGTCACATAATCACAAAAACCTAATTAAGGCAAGCAAATGAAAGTGTTTGAATTTTCTTTTTTTGGGTTAGAAAGAAATTTATTTAAAAAATGATTAGTATTGTGGTTATATTGTTGAACTGTTCTATGGTTTTTAATCCAAATTTTGATATTTTAATTAGGCTTAAGTTCATCAAATTTAATTTTCATTAAATTATTTTTATGATGAAAGGAATTTTACAACAAGAAATTAATTAAAATTTATTGATAATTTTTGATTCTTGACTGACCTGAGGACTTAAAAAATTTTTAGTCAAACAAAATTTTTCTACAGTACGAGTAAAAGTATTGAAATCAAAACTTATAAAACGTTTAATGATATTTTTATGGTTAGAAAGAAAAATAGAAATATGAAATGATGTAACGAACCACTTAAGTTTGACCTTCGGGTCTGTTTAAAAGCGACGTACGACTGGAAGTTTTCACTAACGTTGCTTACGAAGGATTATTCGATGTTTTGGGCGCAACACAAAAACTAACGCTGAACTGCTTCAAAGCACGAATAAAAAGCCAATCCAGTACGACATCATGAAAAGGAAATTTGGATTGATTTGTCATACACTGAGATCCGATAACGCGGTAGGCAAGGCAGCGCTGCAGTATAACCCCAAGGTTCTCGGCGCCGTGGACGTCCAAAAACAACTTAGCACATCGCAAACGCAACCTTATCTGGAGAATAGCGGAACATCATCATCAAATTTGGTTTGAGGCTGTTATGACTACAACAAGTTTGAATTTTCGTATATTTTTTGTTATAAGTATAATCTTTATGTCCAGACCACGCATTTGTGCTGGTATGTGTGTGTCACACATAAAAATATTGACTCTAGACCCACATGTAAGCGTATCGATTCTGAGTCGAATCCCTTTCAAAAGGCAGTTTGTCATTTTGTTTTGTAATGAATCTGTTGTTTTGTTTTTGTTTAATTAAAAGTCTGTTCGTGTGGTTAGTTTTTCCTTTTTCATTCTGTTCTGTTGCTGACAAATCTGTTAAAAAAAAGAATTCAACGTTAAGTGACAGCCACAAGTGCGTGTGTATCTACAAGTTTGTTGTGGTATGAAAAATTTAACTTTTTGTTAAATGCTTAAGAAATTTGTTTTAATTAAAGATATTTTAAAAAGTGGTGCATATTTAATAAAAAATTTTAATTTTTTTAATTAGCAAGCAAACAAATTTGAACGCAAAGTTTTTTTTTCATAATTTCATTTACATAAAAAGTAATAAAAGAATATTTGTTTCAGAAGAGAACAACACAGAACGGCAACCGAAAGTTGAAACTGTCCATGTAAACCTTTTGTGAACTTACCCAATTTTTATGTTCTCAATATTATAAAGTGTAAATTATTTGTAATTCTTAAGTTAGGCTTAGATCAAAACATCATAATTCTTTGCAGTCAGAGTCAAAAATGTATCATAGTGTTTAGCGATACACACACCAAGAGAAACAACTTGTTTAAATATGGTCACTTCCAACAAAATTATTTTTAAAAAAGAATTGATATAATTTTTATTGCATTAATTATAAATCACCAGCATCATTCCCGATATTGGTTTTACTTTAAAAACTTAATGTACATATATAACTAAATATATAAACTAAATGAGAAGCAAGAGTTCTCAATTTTACTTTTTAAACATGAAAATAATGGGGGTTTATTCTTGTTCTTTGGTTTTTGTTGTTCCTAAACTCAACAAACAAAACCTTTTTCAACTACTTGTGTTGTTGTAGTGTCTGCAATAAACTTTAATAAGTTAAATGAGATTAAAATGTTCACTTTGTAATTTTACTCTCAGAGTGCCACTGCCAACGCAAAGTGTAATCTTTTTTTACTTGGCTTAAGAATTTTGTATTTATTTTGAGAAATTCCGGGATTGATTTTCCATTTCCATTTAGGATTGTTTTAAGTTCGTTTTAGTGTTATTGGTACATGAATACGACTCGTACGTAAAGTGCGTATAAAAAACTTAATTTATGCCGAGTCTTTTTGTTTCTGTGTAGTAAATATAATTATATCTAAAGAAATAATTAGATCTTTTTCAAATATTTCTTAAAATATGTTAATTTATTTCTATATTTCTTGTTAAAAATTATAAAATTTATTAAACAAATTTAAATTTTTATAACTCATTAAAACGATAATTTCGTACACATTTTGATTCTTTTACATTTAATTGCAAAAATAATTATTTAATGGCATCATTTTTACAAAAACTGAACAAAAATTTTGCGTCACGTCTTCTCGATATGCGATCAGCCTAGTTTTCTGCGAAACATAGTTTTTTGATGGGAAGAACATTTCTAGGGGGAGTTACAGTGCATTTTCGCATAAATGAAAAATAAGTAGCACGCTAATTTTCATCGCTGGTTTTTCTTTTAAATTTAAGAAATCCAAAATTTTCCTGACTGGAGAAAATTGCTAACACATTTTTCTAAATCTATAATTTTGTTTGGTTATTCTTGTTCCTAATTGAAGTGCAACAAATATTACCTTAAATTGATGAACATTTAATTATTAATTTAAACGATTTTTCTTTATACAAAATTCTTTAATAATGTTTCACAAAATCTTACAATAATAATGGAGATTTAATTAATAAAATTTACCAGGCATTAGAAAAATTTCAACATTTATTATATGCCACTAAACGCTGAAAAGACATTTTAATAACTAAATTTTCCATAAAATAAAATACATGGAAAGCCGACTCAAAACAACCAGCAGAGAAACCAACATGTGATACAGATTTGAAATCATTAAAGCAATTTAACCTTTAAAAAATATAGTGTAATTTCCTTTTCCGTTTTTGAAAAAATATATAAATTTTTGGGCTTTTTTCTTGTTTTCAAAAGAATTTAAAAAATCGCAAAAAAAAGTCTATAAATATAGACATTTATTTCACTCTTAATCATTTTTGTTAAAAACGAACACAAAGTGAGACTTTTTTTGTTAAAACAATTAACTTAATGATTGAAACGTAAAGTTTTAAGCAAATTATACTTAACCTAACGTCTTTGTTTTTTTTTATATAAAGAAAATAAATTACCACTTTATTACGCTGAAGTTTTTAGTGTAATAAATATTTTAGTTTTCAAATGGTTTGAACAATTTTTCAGCAGAGTAGCAAGTTATTGTGGTTTATTTTTTAATGGTAACTAAAAGTCGAAAATTATTCATTTAACTTTTTGAAATTATTAAGTTAATGTGTGTACACCATAAAATAAAAACAAAAATTTCTAAACTTCTGATCGGTTTTGAGTAAAACTTAGATGAGAGCTTATGTGAATTAGTATGTATTAAGGCATGTATGTTGCTTAAGTCTTTCGTTTCATTTTCAATAAAAGTTTTTATTTGATTTATTTTTGTTGCATTTATTTTATCGATTAATATTAGTGTTAAATTAATCCTACAAAACAAAATATTTAAAATAAAATATAATAACGCTTGTTGCTTAAATCTTACGTTTATATATATTTTAACACGTAACAAAGTTTTGGTTGTTTTTAATTGAGAAAAATATAGTTTTATTTCCATAAAACGTTCAATATTAATTTCACTTAAGGTATTAGTCATCTCAATCTATGACTTCTTTTCGGCTAAAATGGTTTTAGCTTTAAAACAAGCTTCTTGTCTTTTAAGGTCAAAAGGGCTTTAAGACAATTTTAAAGTTTTTTGACTGAAGAAGAGCTTTCCTTTAAGGTAGATGTGTTTAAGATTAACTTACTTTGAGAAGTTCTAAAAACCTTGTGGAAATAATGCGCCCACAACAGACCCATGACGCTTGAAAATTCTAAAACCACATGGTCTTGATCATGCTATGTTACCTCCACAGCAAAATAAACCAGCAGGCAAGGGCTTATTATAAATTGTTTAAGAAGAAATCTGTGACATTTTGACAAAATATCTTAAGACAAATTTAAAAATTGGTAAACAATTTTGTTAGTTACACGAATTTTCATTCAAATTTTTGTTTACGTTTTTAAAATATTGTATTATAAACGAAATTTTTCTTTAATATAAACCAGTATTTTATTATTTGATAAAAATGATGTTTTCACCTAGTTTTTTTTTTAAATTTTTTTTGGTATCTTATCTTGACTTAAAATGTTTTGTTAAAATGCCACAGAAAAATAATGTTTTAAATGTTCATAATATTCCATTAATTTTGCAGCAAGCCCCCGGGGGCTTGTGAGGATCATATTAAGGATTTTTCACATTTTTGTGCAACATCTTCCGGGGAAATCCACTTCCTTGGATTCAGGTAAAATCCAAAATTTGCAGGTGTAAGAAGATCTTTACAATCTTCTGTGATCGCGACTGAATAGAGATACTATCTGGTAAGACGGGAGCCAGTGATTCCGGAAGAGGACTGACTATTGGTTCAGGCCTTCTTTTTGCCTTTCAGGAAGATCGTCTTTGTAGAAGTTTAAATTTTTCGTTGAAAATATAACTTCGGGGATCACTTGGTGGCTGTGGTGTATTACCCAAAGTTGGGGGAAGGAATAGCCAGAAAATGTCACTATGGGTCTCATGTTTCACCAGTTCAGAGGAACAGATCTTAACAGACTTAACTAAACAGACGCTGCTAATATTTAACCATAAGCAGCGCAGGTTAGATAGCTCATAAATAAGGGCCAACTGTACAATATTTCCGGATTATGCACTCGAATTGCAAATACTGAGCCCACAATCGGAGGTGGTTGTAATCAAACGCAGTATTAGTCACTCAGGCGTTAACATCCACCACAGAGTTGGGCGTAGGGCAGGAACCCACACTCAAAAGACAACTCAATCTATCCGTACTCAAATCAGTCCGAAGCGGTTTTAATTGTACGGTGAGTACGGTTTTTCTTGAATCAAGTAAAGAAAGTTTTATTCAAGTACGGATTCTCAATCACGAAATACTTAACTTATCCATATTCAATTCTGAATTCATACTTGAAATAATCCGATAATGAGATTGATTTAAGTAAAACTAAAATTGAACCGATCTCAAAATGTGCTTGAATTAAGTATTAAAAAGTTCATTCAATCCCGAATTCGTACTTGAAATAAGCCAAAAGTAAAATTAAAAGGAGAATTTTATTATGATTAATGTACTTATCCGTTTTTTGACTTACAAATATTAATTATAACTATTCTACTTTAAAAAGTTAATGTGCATATATAACTGAAAATATATATTAAATGACAAGCAAGAGTTCTCAATTGTACTTTTTAAACATGATAATAATATGTTTTTAATCTTGTTCTGTTGTTTTTGTTGTTTCTACACACAACAAGCAAATCGTTTTTTAGCTACTTGCGTGGTGTAGTTGTTGTGTCTGCAACCACTTTTGATAAATTAAATGACATTTAAAAACTCACTTTGTAATTTTATTCTCAGAGTGGCACTACCAACGAAAAGTTTATTCTTTTTTTTACTTAGCTTAAAAATTTTGTACTTATTTTACTTAAAGTAAGTAAAAAGAACTTAATTTATTCCGAGTGGTTTTTCCCGTTCACGTCAATGTTTTCCATATCAATTGTAGCCATCAGCAATTTCGGCAAAAAAATCTTCGTTCATATCCTTTGGCTCCATTTTTCAGTAGTTCATTTCATGTTTCAAATACACTTCCATTGAGTAATCAATTCCCCTAATTCCCAGACTTGCTTGCTTTAATTTTTTTTGTTTTTTTTTTAGCCCATGCACCCACCTTAACAAATATTTTTTAGAGACCAATGGGGGGGTTGCCACCAATTTCGATTCGAAAGAAATCATTTACGGATTCGAACAATTTGTACTGTGTTTAACGATTTTCGTAATATTTGTTTCAAATAAACGGAAGTTTTTTTAAACTTTATTGAAAACAAAATATCCCTTTCTCTTTAACGAACCAAAAGTTGTCATCAAGTTTCCCATTTTTTTAAATATACAACCTCTGTCATTGTTCGAACGATTGCAAAAATGGTGATAGACAGTAAAAATTGTTCGAACTCGTAAATTGTTTATTTTGAATCGAAATACGCAGTAGCCCCCCAGCTCTCTATTAAAATTCCAGAATAATATGGTAAATTTTTAAAGTTTAAAAAAATCCAAAACTTTAATCTAGTTGTTATCTATAAGATGTATGATGATGCTAACAACCATCCATTATATCTTGAATTTTGTTGTTGGAAAAAGATTAATACAAAAATTAACGAAAATTAGCAAAACTTTTTATACACCAATATTTTTTTAAAGTTTTATTTATTCGTTTGCTATCCTAATGATTTTTAAGACATGATTTATTATTTCTCCATTAATTAATTTATAAATTTAAATCAATATTTAAAAAAAAATTTACATTTAACCAACGATATTCATTGATTTAGAAAACTCAAAAAACTATAAAATTTCATTAATGATCTAGTTTTATGTTTGTGTTTTTTCGTTGGCTTAAATAATTTATGCGTTTAGTGTATTTCACTTTTAGTTTTGCTGTTTTTTTTTTTATTTTTGCAAAATTTAAGTATAACTTTTTCTATATTTATTTACTAATTTCGTTAATAAATATTTATGTCAGTCTTATGATGTAACAACAACATGTTATTGTTGTGTTTTATACCTGAATAATATTTTTGTGAATGTTTATAACTTTTTTTTTTAAATATTACTTTTTATATTTATTGTTGCAATAAATGGTTAAACGTGTTAAAAATTGGTTCATTTTTTTAATATTTGGTTAACAGTCAATTTATTTTATTTATTTTTTTGCAATATTTTTTTTTGTAATTTTTTGCTCCATTTTTGTTCGGTTTCTAAATAATATTCATAATAAATAATAACCATGAAATTATTGTTGTTTGCCATCAATTATTTAACAGTTGTTGTTTTTGCTTGTTAGTATTTTTTAAAAAAAAATAAAAAAAAATGCTTTTTCAAAGTCATCCTACTGCTCTGCCCAGCAGGTAGAAATATCCTTCTTTTTGTTGCTAAAAAAGTGAAATGCTTCTTTAAAAAAATTGGTGTTTATACGTAGTGGTTAATTGTTATGTTGTTTAAAAAATATTGTTTATTTTTAAAGTCAATATCAGGTTTTGTCTTAAACTTACATGGCGTCAAGTGGGAGTATTAAGTAATTAATTTATGGATTTAACAACTTTTAATTCGTAATAAGTATTCCGTTTCCATTGCAAACAAATGAATCTTTCAAAGAATTAAGAAACAAGCACAGCCTAGGAGACAATCGTTTCATAGTTTATTTAGTAAAAAGTTTCTAAGAATTAAGAAACAAGCACAGCTTAGTTGACAATCGTTTCATAGTTTATTTAGTAAAAAGTTTGCTTAATATGTGGATTTCTACTATGAGGCACTGCCACGGCCTCGAAGGCGCAAAAATAAACATCTTCGAATAATAACAACCTCTCCCTTGTATGTTAAAAACTCAAATATCCACAAGGATCTGAATGTGCCATTTGTGAAAACTATGATAACGGAATATGCAGTAAATTATTTAAAAAGGCGTTAACTGCACCCAAATCCACTAGCTCGAAATATTTTAAATATTAAGGAGAAGAATCACTGCTGCACTCACCCAATCAGAAGAGCGATAAAAACCTACATATGTGAACAGAAACCGTGATGACTAATTTGTTGTCTGGTATTGACAGTTCATATTAATCCTCTTGAAAGCGTCTTTCAAATGCAGCGACATGTAGGTAAAAACGTCCTTCATGTTCATCACTGACTGGCCCCATATGTTCAGGGATAAAAATTAAATACGAATGAAGAAAATGTACTTTTAATGAGATTGAGCATTCCATTTTATAGAAGTCCAACAAAACTTTAATTTATAGGAAAAATTATTTGATTTCCAGCTACAAAGAAAGTTATTGTTTATAAAAAATATTTTCGGGAAAACATAATTTTTCATTAATAAGATTCTCAATTTTCATTTCTGATAAATACTCTGAAATTTATTGTTCGAGGATAAGCTATTTCCTAAGCGCATTTCACTCACTGGTTGCTTAGGCCAGATTATCGGGAAACCTTTTCTAAAAACTTTAGAAATGCTCAAGATATTATGCTAATAAAACTGCACAGTGAATGAGAATAACAAACACTCATGTCTTATTTGCAACAATATGAGGGCTTAAACAAAATACCAAGGTTTAAAAAACCTCAGTCGAAACCAAAACCTGTCGAACAAAAAACGAAAATTCGTAAACAACTTTATGAATTGGTTTGACAGCGCCTGATTAAATTTAATGCATCTGCAAAATACAAACAATAAACAGTGAGTCCATCTTTTCTTACATGCCCAACTATAATTCTTGTTTTTTAGTATACTTTTTTTTCAGTGTAAAAGATTCTGCTTTTTTCTACTTTCTGAAAAATAAATAAAAAAAACGCCATTTAGTAGTGACATGATTTTCTTCTAATCTGTTACAGCACAGAATCAGAGAGCTCTTTCTTTTCGGATAAAGAGTTACCTTCACATCCAACTCACATCGATTCCATTGCTGTAATCTTGAGTCAAAAATTCTCCTTAACGAATGGATAAACTCAAGTTAAACTACTGAGTTATTTGGTCTAGTAAGGTTCATTAATATTGGCTTCATGCTTCTTCCGAAAACTAATTTAGATACTCAAAACTTCGTTTGTTTTAATTAAATTTGATATAATTGCGTTGGACAAAAAAAAGGGTCCTCGGCATTATACGTTGACTTCTTTAATTTCGTTTGATCATTTAGCAATTGCTCTCACATCTGCCCTGTTCCAGGATTTAGTCCTGAGTTATTTTTATTTGATTCCAAACCTAAAGAATTTGTTTAGTGGAAAAAGTTTTGACTACAACGATGAATTCATCTCCTAAACAAATGCCTATTTTGAGGACCTGACAAAGCTTATTCATTCGAAGGGATAAACAAAATTGGAGAAATATTTAACAAAGTCTATAGAACTCAAAGAAGACTACGTTGACAACTTAAATGTTTTTTTATTCAAAAACGCATGTTTCCAGTCAGACCAAACAACGAATTTTCCCTGTAATGCGTTGTACGATGCACCGGCTCATCGACCACAAAAGAGGGCACTTGAGGAGAAACGAGTATTAGAAACAAACGTACAGGAACCAGGTTCATAATTTCATCAAAACACACCCCATTGTATAACCTTTAGAGCAAGCAAATACAACCCATATTGCGAAGGGGCTCAAAAGAGTCAATAGTTACGCTACTGTTTCCAATGACAACTTTTTCCCTCTACTGCACGTGGTTGAGAAGCTCCAAAATAGTTTTTGAAGCACCGGCCCGCACATGGTATTGTATTCCATACGCAGTCGGTGTAGGTGGTTAAAAAATAAGGAGATCAAATGGAGGGAAGTATATCTTACGGTGGCATTTCATAACGTCCAGTTTTTACATTTCAATTTACATAGGAAAAATGGAAGAAGGGAGAAAACTCCTTGGGAATTTCTATTCATAATTGGGTTGATTATGGTTAAATTTTTTTTTAAATGGTTTTGTTGCTTTTTCTCTGGGTGTTTATATTAAATATGTAACGAAAACACTTTCGGGCTAAAGGATTTTTTTCTCTATGGTATAACCAATACCGGCTTCACTAACTAAAGCTTATCTGCACAGCCGGCCTTAGGCCGGGCGCAAGGATTTTCTCCTCTATGGTATAACAAACACCGGCTTCGCTAGCTAAAGCTTCTCAGTATAGCCGGCCCTCGGCCGGGCGCAAGGATTTTCTCCTTTTTGGTATAACAAAGTCTGATTTGAATTTGAATATATGTTCTGTCCAACGGAGAACACGTTGTATCCTCATGAGTCATGACCAGAACCTGAAGAGATTCTGATTCCTCAACAATTATGTCACCCATACATTCAGATGAGGCATCTTGATCCGTCGCGCGATTATGCGTCAACATGCAACATTGGCATTTTCCGGCATTAAAAACGACCCTATTCGCACGTTGCTTGGGATATGCAGAAATTGCCCAACTAACTGTCCCTTTATATTCCTAGATTTGAAAAAAATTTAAACACTTTGTGTTTTTTTACGCCGAAATATCTATGATTCAAATTTTAGCAAAATTAGTTGGATATTTTCGGAGAGGCAGCAATTCTCTCTTGGTCCCCTCTTGGTCCCAGCTATAAAAAAATAAAAAGCCTACATATATTTCCTCCGATAAAGCATAGCAAACGCAAAAGTCAATTTCGGATTCGGTCAGGGGACGGTCAAGCGGACAGATAGACTGGAGGTCTATCTTTGTTTTTTGTTTCAGTATGGAATCTATTGCTTTATTGTGGTCCAACCAAAACGCAAGAGGTTTATTGTAAATAAAACCAAAAGTATTCAGAGAATTATCTTAATATTTTTTATTTCGATAGAAGGATCTATGACAATTGTGTATGAAACAAAATATCGCTTCGGATTCGGTGAAATAAATCTATCCGATGGTCCATATTTTCATTGAATCAGAGACATAGTTGAGGTTCAATTTCGTTAATGTGTCGAATTATCTCATTCTTAAGCTCTTGAATTGCTCTTTTTCTTTTAAATATCCCCAAAGAAGGAAGCCCAACGGTGTCAATTCACATGATCGTGATGACCAATTGCTTAGTTGGCTGTGCAGCGAGTGGCATTACCCTGTTGGAACCATGTGTCGTCCAGGTCTATATCCTCAATTTCTGACCACATCTCGCAATAGCGAACACCATTCACCCCATAAACCGCATCAACCAGTTACTCTTTGTTGATGCATTGGCTTTTCAACAATCACTCGTGTGTTCTCAATTGCCCAAATCTAAAATTCTGCGTGTTCACTGCGGTGAAAGTGCGCCTCGTCGCTGAAGATGATTTTTGTTGTAATATCACCATTCACTTCTGTCTGTTCAACCAACCACTGAATTTGTGTACCTCGCCATGGTTGAATTTGTCAAAAACTGAAGCAAAGAAATGTCAAATTAAGTTTGGAAAAAAAACTTGACATTAAGGTGTGACTCACAACTAATATCGCGCATTATGGTTGGAACTTATTATAATATTCTAAAACGATAATTAATAATTTCTGATTATAGGCGGCTTAGTGCCCCTGGAACCTATCCTTAGCACTTTAGTTGAACCTTACATAGCCCATGTCCATTAGGAGGTCCCATTCTTCATTTTGTTAAAAAAAAATTTTAACTCGTAGCAACAGTTTCGGAGATAACTACCTCTTACAAACATGGGAATATACAAACTTTTTTTCTTTATAATATTAGTGTACATTAAACTTCACCATCAAAAATGCCAAAATGCAAAGTTGATCATAAGATAGATAAATATCTTCAATCTTAATCTTAATTTTTGGTAGCGGGTGTTACTTCAAAATTTTATTTGAATTTCTATTTTAGCTACATCTTTTTTCTCTAAAATGTAAAGCAGAAAATAAAAGTTGATTTGCATTTAAATGAATAAACAAAATAACAAATAGTTTTGCAATAATCTTATTTTATTACTATTTATATCATTTTTGCTTTATAGTGATATTATTACATGGTGTTATGTGAACTCAAACACAAAAACTTCAAAGATAAACAAAAGAATTATGAAAAAAAAGAAACTGGCAATAAAACTATAAAAAAAACAAAACAAAAAAAAAAAATTAAAGAAAAAGAAGTGTATCTATCTGTCTGGTAGTTTTGCTTTTAAAAGCTTTTGTTAAAAGTCAATCAAATAAATTCGCACGACACACAACAATATGCAAAAACGTGAAATTAAAAGCAACAAAAGCAAAACAACGTATTTAACATAATAATCATTGACGTGATTAACAATGATGATAATGATGCTAAAGATGATGAGATGAGATGAGAAACTAAATATGACTTGCTGATATTACCTGCCACTATTTTAAATACAATGACAAAATCTTATATGATTTGGTTTAAAGTTACTGCAGTATAGCTACACAATCAAACAAACACACACACGTTTTACAAAATACATATTTTAACAAAACATTTCATCATATTTTAACACAAATATTTGATGCAAAAACATAACACGCAAGACACAATATGGTAACAGTATGAGTTTTTGGATTGTTATTTGTTTGCTGTTCTTCTAACTTAATCATAAAGTTTGATTAAAATGTTGCTTCAATTAATAATAAAGATTTTTTTAATTAAAATATGTTAATTATTTTTTTTTTTTTAGTTTGTTACCATCTTTTTTGAATTACTTTTTTTTTGTTTTTTTGTTAAAAAGTTAAAATCAAATACTATTTATTAAATCAAGTTTGTGGCTTGAGTCTTTTGTTTATCAAATCAATAACATTTTGCAGTATAGTCAATTAATTTTGTTGTTTTTTTTTATGTTTTGTTAATTTTTTGTTAAGATAAATAAATAAAATAACCTTTACATCAAATAACCTATTGAATATTTCTTCAAACAAATTATTAAATGCAAATGTAGTTTGTTATTGTTTGATGGGTCGGTCTTTAGACGTCTTCTAAGTATTTCCAACAAGCTTTTTCAATATGTGTTGTCTGTATTTTAGACTGTCTGTCTATCTATCTGTCTACTTCTTCTTCATTTGAAGCTTAAATCATCTTTATTTTTAAAATTTTGACTTATTGATTTTCAATTTGTTGGGATTTATTTGCACGCAATATTGTGTAATTTTTCTATTTAACTATTTTTCGGTTTTGTAACGCATTTAGTGTTTGAAAAAGTGCGCTTGAGAGTGTTTTTTGTTTAATTTTTTTTTTTAATACTAAACATATTTTTTGGTTTCGTTTTTTCCCCATCTCATTTAGTGAATGCTAGTTTAAGGTTGGTAATATATATAATTTTTGCGTGACATGCTGTTGCTTCATTCTTAGTTTTTCATATGCAAGTTTTTGTTAATGTTTTCGGCAATTTGCAAGATTAATTGTTTCATTTTGTTGAAAATTGATTGGAAATAATTGGTTTGTGTTATCCATAGAGTTGTTGAGAAATAAACAATTTGTTTAGATTATAATAATTGTGTCATTTGCTAAGTAAATATTTTTAAGCAACATTCAATTGTTAGTGGATGGATACATGCAATTGCTTAGAACAAACCTAAATATTACACAAGGGATTACAAATTTTGTTTAATATGGTGTAGGCAAACGCGTTTGTAATATTTTAACTTAAATGTATAATAAGGTTTGAGAAATGAATAAGGGGTTTCATGATGTCTCTTAAAAGTATCGCAATTTGTGCAAACAGCTAAGTTTTACACCCCCGCAAATGAACTGTCAAAAATTTAATGAGAATTAATTTACACAAACTTCGTATATTTGCCTAGCAATTTTGGCTAGTAAACTTAAGGTTTTTTGTTTGCTTTTTTCTTTTATATACTCGGATGTTTATATGCTTATTCCAGCATGGATTTAAAACAGGATGATTGGTTTTTACTAATCGAATCGAATACTGTTTATTTTTTAAGATTTAAGTAAATCATTCCATTAAACCAATTATGCCCTTCTTATGTACAAGTTGCATAAAATCGTGCTCTTTCATTTACTTCTTAAATGGCTGTATACATTCCTAAAGGGGAGATATCAGTGCTTAATGTTTCACAAATGTTATTCATAGAGGTAATCTTTTGGGTCCAGTATTTATTATATTATTTTTTATTGATGTACCATCTTGTCTTAAATATTTCAAAATATTAACGTATGCTGATGATGAAAAGCTCTTTCTTTTAACAATTTTCATACGTTATTGACTTCTTTGGTCGTTTTAGCATTAAGAATAACCTCTTGAGTATCTTAAAATAATGTTAATTTTTAATTTGTAATTTACATGCTTTAAAATTAATGGTATGCAATTATATTAGACAGTAAGAAATATAAGCTTCATTGGCGAATTAAATGAATAAAATTTATTTATTTAATTCGCCAATTTAACCATAAAACATTTAAAGTTCAAATCGTAAGCACGCGCCACATGTTATTGCAATTTGTTTCAATACGTAAATTTCATAATTTTGCAAAGCGACAACAACTTTCAACCTCAATATTTTAAATTACGACACATGATTTTTTTTATTTTTCATAAAATAAATTTATTTACTTAACATTTGTTTATAATTTAAATAATTTAACTCATAAGCCCAGCATAAATTCGAAAAAATAACTTACTTTTATTGTTTTCTTTTATTTTTTTTTCTCATTTTAGGTAAGAATAGTTGCATGAATTTCAAAACTTAAAAACAATGAAAAAAAAGCCTTAAACTGAAAGGCACAAAACCATAACATTAATTCGTAAGTTGCAAATTTTACACATCCAAAATTGATGAAGGTAAGATAATCTATGACCATTCCAAGACCAGTTTAAAGCAAATAAGAAAAGAAAAAAAAACGGAAAAATCAAGTCAACGAGGCTGAACCATTTTGTTAAATAATTTTTGTCTGTGATATGGCTAACTAAAGCGTAAACAAAATTAAAACAAATATCTTAATTTAATTTAAATAAAATAGCAGCAGCAAAGTTACTAGTTAAAAAAACAAAACCCAGCAAAAGAGATTACCACACCACATACAGTTTCATCTAGTTTAAAATAAAAAAAAATATGTAACTACAAATTGCCAAATTGGTTTTACATTTGTACGCCTTTTATTCTTTTTTTAAAACAGGAAAAACTAAAGTAATGCGAATTCAACAAATTTCAAGGTTTTTAAAATCGTACAATAAGTAAATAATTGTTAAGTTTCTTAATAAACAAATTTGTTATTTAAAAATTTTTGTAAAAAACTACGTTTGAATTTGCTTTTTTTTAAATAAATATTTGTTTACAACTTCCGTTATGGCTTTTGCTTTATTACTTTCGATTTAATTTAGAGTTTTTTTTAAGGAAATATTTAAAATTTTTAGTTTTTCATTGCCTTTAATTTTTTCATGAATATGGCATGTGAAGACGTATTTTGTCGATGTTTTGTTCTTGTTAAAACAGAGTTATACAAACATTTGTTCGCCCAACGATGTCTAATAAGCTGCAATATTTCCATATTAATAAGCGCCATCTTAACTTTTTTTTCTCGCTTTTTATATGTGTTGCCATGCTGTCCGAGTTCCATGGAGCGAGACCCAATTATTCCGCCAAAGTTTTCTTCTTGTGACACAAAACAATGCAATCGCTTAATACAAAAAAGGACTAACTCAATGTTGTATACCCTTCACAAAAAGGGTTTTTATTCCGTATGAACCTTCTGTTATATTCATCTAAAACCCCTCAAAATATAATATATTTACTTTGGGTCCTTGAGTAATTTTAACTAATTTAACCATGTCCTTCTGTCTGTCCATCTGTTAAAAACACGCTCACTTTCAAAAAATCTCACAACAAAAGAACAATATTGGTGTCAAATTGTTTCTTGTTATCCTAAGCAGTTTTGGATTGAAATTAGAGAAAAGCCGATGCAGTGGGATAGGAATTATGAATCAAAATATGAAATCATCATCCAAAAAATGGATTATTTTGTAGCCTTTAAAAAACTGCAGTCAGAGTAGAAAAACTGTCATTTGAGTCACTTCCTCAATTGTCATTGGCAAAAAAAAACACTGTTGCATTTACTTCTGATTCATTAAATATAAACTAAAAACTCTAACATAAATAGTGGCGGAAATCGCATATTGATAAAGGTTGCATAAACATGCTCTATATGACTAGAAATCATACCACATAATTTTTAGAAAAGCGGTCCATCATTTACCATTGTCCCCATATAAAGCCCACTCTAGAAACACTTTTGTATATCTAAAACCGTATCGAATGATGGTATTATAATAATGTTTGGTCTGTCACAGTTTTGAATGACTAGAAATCCCACTATAAACTTTCATAAAGATCATTTTATAATCTACCATAGGTCCCATATAAAGTTCACTCCTGATATAATCATACTTTCGGTAGAGGGTATTAAAGATTAGGCAGAGCCAAATATTTTGATTACATTTTTTTTTTGTTCTATTTAAGAAGATGGTCAAGGTGGCAGTACTGCTGCCTAGCAGCTTTTAAATTCCAAAGCGAAAGCAATTGTTGCGTTTCCACCAGAAATGTACAACGCTGATCTCGCACGTAATGCCGAAACTCATTTAACTCTGATATTTGATATCTGAGAGGAGGAAGTTTTTAAACCGAATGAAAAAACGGGCTAATTGTTAAAATTTTAAAAAGGCTGACAACTGACGAAGAATTTGCGTTTTACCAACTAAATATATTAAAATAAATAGCACTTATCACCTTAAAAAATCCAAAACTTTTGAACAGGGTCGTTTTCGGAGTTAATTTCTCATGTGCGGGTTATACATCCACCATCTGACTGATCATGGAACAGAGTGTTACAACTCAAACCTTTACCTTTCCTTCATTGATTGCAAAAAGACGGGATCAACTTCAATTGCATTCGGAATGCCCGACATAGGAGCAAAATCCCACCTTAACTTACAGCGTTGAAAAAAGGGCTATAACAAAGCAAATTGTTACATCCTGTATAAGGGGAAGTTAGGCATGATTGGCCACTGTCACTTCCATAGTTACCAGCTCCTTTTTAAAGACGCAACGTCTTCAATTCGTTTTAAGTAAAAAGCAAATTTGTAATGCAACTTTAAATAGTCCATGGCTGCACTTTAAGTTAAATAAGTTTTACGGGCTTAAAATAATGCAAGAAATATTAAAGCAATGATTGTCATAGGACATGCCCCGTCATCTTTTGTCTAAGCAAATTAAATCTTTGCTTTGATGATGACCGGTTTTGTAATCTTCGATACATGGCTTCCCCCGATGATTGTTCTGAGATGTGGAGAATAGAAACGTTAAAACTAGAGCAGCATTTGGACTATTTTCACCGATTTGGGAAACAAATTACAAAAGTTTGCGTACTCAACTCTTTGAATATTTGACTCTAAAGTAAAATCGGTTTTGATTTATGGATGCACAACATGAAAGGTTATCGTTGTCGTTACCAAATAACTGCAAGTTTCCTTAAACCGCGGTCTCGAATTTTACGTATTTTCAGACCATGACTGATATTAAATGTAGAACTGTTAGACAGATCAAATCAGTAAGAAGTTGCAATAGAACTACAGATTTTAAAATGGCAATAGATTGGTCATGTACTTCAGCGAAAGGATAATAATATTCATAGACTTCTTTTACGCTGCAATCACTTGTACCAAGCGGACCAAAGAGTTGGCTGACCGCCAAATACTTGGAGGCTTTGTAATGGATAGCAGACTCAATTTATTCCAACGTAGTTTGAAAAATTATGCATCATATTTTCCAAAACGATTCTTAAAGTTTAAGCCCCAGGCAAAATGGTTTTTTTTGTTAAGCCTGTTTAGTTGATCTATCTATCATTTACTCTTGCAGATCAATATATTTAGTAAAGAAACTTATTTAGTATTTTATTCCTCCAATTCAAATAAGTCAATAACAAATTAAGTGCCGGTTTTTAGTCAATACCAGCACAAGCTAGTTTACAATGCAATTTAACTCTAAAATAATCATAATTTTCGTAATACATTATGACGGAAGAACCGTATTTAGTTTGATTCTTGTCTGGCCAAAATTTTATTCTACTTTAACAAAGCAATAAAAAATTCCTTATACATTTTTTTATTTATTAAAACCACTTATAGAAATTTTCAATTAAAATTTTGTCCATTGCATTCATAAATTACTTAAACAATAATC
This sequence comes from Pollenia labialis, assembly GCA_949318255.1. NCBI lineage: Eukaryota > Metazoa > Arthropoda > Insecta > Diptera > Polleniidae > Pollenia > Pollenia labialis. Next base: position 115,162,511 of record OX439141.1, read on the forward strand.
CAAAAAACCAAAATAAACATCTTTTTTATCATCATCATTAAGAATTCCTTTATAAGAAATTAAAATATTTATTACAGTTTCAGAAACTGCCAGCGGTGGTCTAGCACCTTATAAGCGATTTATAACGGTTTTAACAGCAAGTGACGTGTGTTGTGACTTTAAGACAATCCCTTTCAGTTAAATTTTGTTTTCGTTTATAATAAAAATTTATAAACATCCGTCATTTTCAATAATGCTTTTAATATAATATTTTTAAGAAATCATAAGAAAAAAAGGAAACCGTAAAAATATGGTAAAACTTGTTTATAGCAGACTTGTAAAAAATTATTGGTAGGACAAAAAAGTTCAAGCTGTAGTATTGCTGTTTATATTGCAGTTTTTATATAAATGGCTGTTATCTCAACCTTTTTTGTTTCCAATGCGAAATAGTATTTCATAATTTGAGACGCGAAACAAAAATGTATAGACAATTTTTGATAGCTTTTTCCTACTTGCATACACAATTCGAATGGAAGCATGGAAGATGTTCAAAATGTGAAACATGCATTCACACATTCAACATTTAACATCCACTATTAATCATATTTGTAGCCAACTTCTTTTATTTAAAAGACTTTTTCTACAAAAGTGCCACAAATTTTAATAAGAACACCAAAATGCATTTGGAGCATTTGAAAAAAGAACTTGCAACAAAGGGAAAACTTGACAAATGGTAACGCTGCTTTTAAAACAAAGGACATTTTGCCAGTGATGCCACGATATTAACATAATTAATTTACTGCCACTTTTCTAGAGATGACACTCAAAATAATTGAAAGATGTAGACTCTAGTACAAAGATATGTTGATTTTTAGCTCTGTACATTTCGCTCCTTTATTGCAACATAGACATACATATCTCAAATAATTAAAAATTTCAAGTTACTAAAGCAAAAGTGTTCATTCATATCTTCTTTTTATGTAATAAAAATCAGTATTATATCTCAAACTGAGCCGAAGTTAAAGCAAAATATATATATTTTATTAAATCTGTAAATAAAGGCACATTTTGATAACATTAATCGCATTTTGTCAAGTTTGATTTTTTTTGATATATAACTTTGTTGCAATAAAGGAGTGATTAGTTTTGGGAAATTTTCAACAATTAATAGCAGATTTTAGATGTTAGCATGTTGGTTTTTAGACTGTATTGTTGTGTACCTTTCGCAAATTATGCTAATTCGATCAAAGAAAAATGAAGTAAGACGAAATTTTAAACTTTTAAGCGGAGATGTAATGTTCTCCGTCCTATATTTCCAAATAGTTTTATTTCTTGATAAGTAACATGACGTTTCTAGTGAATCAAGTGTAGAGGATATGCAATATCTTAAGTATGTTCGGGCCTAGCATTCTATAATCTCGGTCAGATTACGACAACTGATTTACTGACGATCACTCTTCAGGGTCCATGATGAGTGAGATCTTAAAAGTGGCTAGTTAAACGCTGATGTTTTGCCCGTTAGCTAGATCGTTTGCCCCTGAGTCCGATTCTCTGCAGCAGAATATGCCTCTTATCCCAAAAACATGTCCTTAATCTGCCTCCTTCATGTGGGTGTTTAAAAAGATAGCGATAAAGGTTGTGTTGTACTTTATATTATATGTTTACAATAATCTTGACAACGCTTTTATGTCAGTTTCTTCTAAGCAGGATTGAATAATTGCTTATTGCTTTTTGAGCAGACTTGACAACACCTTCTGTTACAATATAATGTTAAAAACACTTTTCTTTTGTATCGTTGCTTAATCATTTCCGATATGCGTTTGACAGGATCTTTAGCAAGCAATAAACTTTATATTCATCTTCTTTATCCTAAATCATTTTTGTCTTTAATATTAAAATCACCACTTTTAAACGAATCGAAATAAATCTTTGCAAACGGTTTTTGAGAAAGAGAACAGATATGTGAAAATATTTGCATGAGATCTTGCCGGGTACACAGAAAAAATGAAAAACGAACTTCAATTAACATATGATTTAGAAATTTGTACTATTAATTAAATTTCGTAGTGAGTTTTTGAATGTAAAAAAATTTATCATATCAATTAACATATTTGTAAGTTTGAGGTTTCTTGCTGTTGATTTTCAATCAATAGGTTTAATTAAAATGTGACCGCCAGCAAAAGAGGCTTTATCAAAATATTTTTTAATCAACACGTTTAAACGTAGCTTATTCGCGAATAAAAATTATTTGCGACTGTTTTAATGTATTTGCAAATAGTGTCGTTAATCAGGAATTGTTTTCATGAGTGTGTGCCGGTTCACACACGTCAAGTTTGACTCGTCAAGTCTTAAGGGAAAAGAGAATACTATTTCTTTTCCTCTCTCCCAAAAACCCAAGACTTGACGGCTATAACTTGAAGAGTGTGAAAATGTAACTAACCGTTTATGAGGCAATATTCTGTACTTGCAATATTTTTATTTGCGAATAAGTGTTGCGTATAAACGTAGTAACAGTTAATTGAAACAATTAAACAATGTTTTTAAAATTTTAAATATTTTGAAGTTTGTGTTTGTTTTAATATTTGCAAATATGCACACAAAAATTATAATTTTTATTTTCAATTAAGGCAAATTAATTGGAACAATAAAAAATAGTTTGAAACAGCATTACTTGATCTAATTGAAAAAAAATAATGGTGAAAATTTTTCTGTGTAGGCCTTAATCATGTTGGGCTGGGTAACAAAAAATGAGCTAACAAAGCGCTCCTGTACATTAACATTAACAATAACGTTCGCCCTCGGCGTGCCAGCGGTATTTCCTAAATAGCAGCATTAACTTGGGAGATTCGCTAGCAGGCCGAACTTCTTCAGAACTGGTGGATAATTAGTCTTTGAAGCTGTCTTTCTAGATCTTCCTCTCCGCGACTTTTGAGCGTAGACCATAACTGCAACATAATTCTAAAAAGATTGGTAAATTTTGAACTTTGGCATATTCCGTACATCAACTATACCTGATATCCCCGGAAGATGTAACACCAAAAGGAGGAATATCCTTTAAATGTTTCCTTTATATCCCTGGGACGGAAAAAGATAGACAGTCGAAACTGTATCTGTTATCAAACAACGAGAACTTTTTTCCACTGCCAATATTCCAAATTCGCAAACATTTAAAGAGTAAAAAACGGTTCTTAATATTAAAAAATGTTGAAACTGCTAAAAAACTTAACTCAGCTGAATACGTTCAAGACACAGGCAAATGACCTTGTAAACATTTTACAAAAGTCTAGATTTTAAAACACAAAAAACACCAATTTGTTGCTACTGACAAGTTAGTGTTTTTATTTTTATTTTTCTTTTGAATATTTTTATTTTGAAATGCAGTTTTTTTTTTGCTTTTGTAAGAAAAAGTTTATGCATGATTGCAATATTATCTGTTACTGATATTTAAGGCAGAAAACTTGCATTCACAAAAAAAAAAAAAAACAAAAACGAAGGGCTTCCAATGCAGTTTTGGCTGAAGGTCAGCATACGGATTTTTTTTTTTTTTATTTCAATTAAAAATTAAAGAGATTGTAAATTTTTGGTTGATTAACATTTTATGAATGAACTCAATACAATAGCAGAAACAAAAGTTGCGGAAATAAATAATTTGCTTCTGTGTAAAATAGACGTTGTGTCATTTAATACCTTTCACAAAAATGCAATATGAGCAAGTTTTCCCATTTTTAACATTGTTAGGAATTAATTTGTATATTTATTTGAAAATCCTATGCAGTGGGAATAAATGTTGAATACAGCCTTTTATATTAAAATGACATTGAAATTTAATTAAAAAAAAACGTAAAGAAGACAAAAAGCTTCCAGCTGTGTTCAACTGTTAAATTTGTTGCCTGTTTACCACGTTTCTTATTAATTTAACATGTTTATTGGCTTCTTTTATTTAAGACTGTTTTTAATAATAATGTTTAAGTATATAAATCTTTTTTATTTACACCAAAATGTTAATAAGTGTTTTTAGTGTTTAATCCACTTAAACAAAGTTCATAATTGCATACATTTTATGAAAATAACTTAAACGTTTGTTGGACGTTTGATTTCTATGCGGAAATATTTTCTTTAAGCTGTCTGCATATCTTTTTTTTTTTGTTTTTATTTTATAACAAATAATTAATGGTTCATCATTTATTGCTGTGGTGTATTTTATGGAGAGTGTTTAAAATAATTGACATTAACATTTGAGCTTTTGGTTTTTTTTTTGTTAAACTTATTAGGTTTTTATAATGGCCTAAAAATGATTTATGTGTTATAAAAACAAAACTGAGATGTTGTAGAAAATATTACAAATTACAAAAATATGATAATTTTATTATATAATAATTACAACTGGTCTTTACAAATAAGAAAAACATCAAGGAAACGGATGTGTTTGTGGAGATTAAGGGGTGTAGAAGTGTCAAAAAAAAAAAAAACATTTTGTAAACAAAAATGAAAAATATGTAGATTTTCAAGAATCTAAAGGAATACGCAAAATGTTAGTAGAAAAACTCATATTATGGCAAAATTTGCCACAATTAAAGATATTGACGAAAATTTAAGTTTTTGTTTGGGAGCCAATACATTTTAGCAAAGCGACTTTAAAGTTTCTTCTATATTATTCTTATAAAAGAATTACCAGAAATCTGTGGTTTTTATGGGCAACCGCGTATTTCGATTTTGAGATGTTGACGGCCATATAGCTTTATTTAAAACGGTCTTTAGATGGTTGTAAACATTTTTGAAAACAGATGGACCAATTCTGATCTTTTAACGTAATACCAAAGTTCAAAAAGTGCATTTAAAAAATTCGATTTTAAGACATACGCGGTTGCCCACTAAAACCACAGAAATAAGCATAAATTAAACTTTAATAATTTGAAAATTCAAACAATAATAATGGAGCCAAAAGAAACCCAACTGCAAAAAATAATCTAGAGAACAAGTAATTTCTAACGTACAAAAGTTTAACAGCAAGTAGTTTGCTTTAAACTCTTTTGTCAAGCTAATTTCAAAGACAAAGGAGCGAAACTAGAAGAAGACTAGAAGAAAAACGCTTTCATATACAGCGTTAGCTTAATTTAGAAATACAAATTTTTAATATTTTAATCAGGCTTAAGTTCATCAAATTTAATTTTCATTAAATTATTTTTATGAAGAAAGGAAATTTACATCATGAAAATTAATTAAAATTGTTACTGCTAATCATTCATTCTTGGCTGACCTGAGATTCGAACCCAGGCGGCTGGTTACCATGACATGTTTCGATCGCAACCACTCGATCTCCTCAGATGGATTTGCCGTCTTACACTCGCAGCCATCGACGACTGCTGACGTCAATAGTCAAACATCAATCCTTAAACCAAATTGTATTTTAAACTTTGGTAGATCGAAATTTGCTTTTTTGAATGATTATCCATTTTAATTGATTTTACATGTTTTTCCTAACTTCTGTTTTTTCCCGTACTTATGTCAAGAATTCTTCTTGAAGTTCATCAAATTAATTTTTCATTAAATTATTTTTATGCAGAAAGGAACTTTACAACATGAAAATCAATAAAAATTGTTATTGATAATCATTCATTCTTGACTGACCTGAGATTCGAATACAGGCGGCTGGTTACCCTGACATGTTTCGATCGCTACCACTCCGAATTTCCGGCCCTAGCTGTCAGGAGAAATAGATTCCCAGGTGACTACAAACTATGCTACCTTGACAAGACATCTGCGTCCAGACCTGAGATATGTTACACCGATATTGGTGTATGTATATTACGAAGTATAAGAACAACAAATCTGACAAGTGGTGTGGTCTTATCAAAACGAAGTCCTTTCGACTTTTATTGCTGGTTTGGGCAATCGACAATGCAAGCGATTGATAACGACCACAAATGCCATTGTATAAGATTCTGTCTACCTTAATTCAATTGTTTTGAACTCTTTGCAAATTGTTTTTGTTAAAATTTGTGAAAAATATGTTTTACATACATACATATCGTCGGCTTAATATGCAAACCAGCTTATTCCACTTTTAAAGTGAATTGAGATTTTGATGCCGTGTGGTAGAGAAAGATAATTTGAGTCTTGGAGAGTGTAAAACCAACTATACTTTTGGTTTTCCTTTCAATAATCAATATTAATTAATTTGTTATTAAAGAAAAGAAGAAAACAAAAAATATTTTATCTTACAAAACTGGCAAATCCAAGGTCAGATAAATATTATGAGACAAATTGGTCGTATTAATCACGATTATCAACACCGTTTGAAGTAAATATTTTTTTACGCCAAAACTAATTTTTTGGTAAAAAAAATTTTATTTAATTTTTTATTTAAATTTCTTGTTTTGTTGGCATTGAATACACTTTTATGTTTATCAAATTTTTTTTATAGTGATCCAAGCATCTTTTAACAATATATTATCTTTCTTACAAATATTTTGTATTAATACAAATTATTTTAAAAACTAATTTCCTTAATTAAATTTAGTTTAGGATTTCTTTTAGAAAAAAGAAACTAATTAATTATAAATGCTGTATTTAAATTAGCCAAAAAAAAAGAAAGGCTTGCAATTAAAGACAAATTTTTAATTATTTTTAGTGTCGAACATTTTTGACATGGAAAAGTTTAGTTATTGTTGTGTGTAGTTTTTATTACAAAAAAAAATAAAATTGCATCATGCAACATTTTTGGTTGTTACAATGCAATTGAGGCAAGGTCATTGAGACATGACGAAAATGTTGTTGTTGATTTTTTATATGGTATCATAATTTTTTTTTGGCATTTTGGAAAGTATAAAGTATCATGAATGGAAAAAAAGAATGTGTAAGTGTATTTTTTCTGTATGTTATATGAAATGTTTATTACTTTATTTGCCTTTGGACTAAGGCGCATGTTACTCTTTGCGTTGCACTCTGAGGGGATTTAGAGAGATATAGGAGGCATTAAGCACTGTGACTTATGGAAAATTTGTGACGATATTTCTGTGGTTTTCACGAATAATCGCGTAAGTTATAAAACCAAACTTTTCAGGAGAGCAAAAACAATTATTTTTTTCAATTGCGGCTTCTGTAGATGCTTTTTTAAACTTTTTTCTTTACTATCCTCTTAACAGTGACTTTCTACGTATTATACATAGTTTTCATGAAAAAATCCTCAAAGGATCACAATCTGTAAAAGGATTAAAAATGCATATGTTTGATTGACTCATTAAGTGTGTGCAATATAACATCATATCTCCACATAAGTTCTTTTTTGTGAAAATAAATGTTATCATTTTAATCACACATGACGACTTACGTTGTTATTTTTAGCAAACAAGTTGGCGACATATTCAGAGTTTTTGATACTTATAGCATAACGTTTGCAGTAAACGGGACTTAAAATTATAAACAACCGCTCATCTGCTGTTGTTGCAACTAAAGAAGTCAATAATAAACGCACATGTACATATAAGTTGTTATTTATAGAAACATTTTCAAAAAATACTTTCATATTTTTTGCACGAATAACAACATAACATCATTTACCATTTATTTGGAAACATATATAGCACTTTGACATCATTATCTCAATATCGGTAAAAACCGACTTATGCGATTATTCGTGAAAACCACAGATTTACTATGATTTATCTATGCTTTCTATGAAGCCAATTATTCTGCTTGATAAAAGGGCACATATTATGAATGCCCCTGTAATGATTGTTCCAAGAAATTTCTGTGTATGAGTCCCTTAGGCGAGACAATTACAGAGCAGATGTTCAGATATCTCATCACCCACCTCGCAGAGTAAGCATTGTTTGGTAATGAGAGTACCAATGTGGAGACACGGGTGGGAATAGTTTCCAGGATTATATTGATACCGTAATAGTTGCTGGTAAGACAGATCGGTTCATAAATGGCGGAGATATGAGCAAAAGCCATGACTGCCTCTAATATTTTTCATAAAATTCGTGGTTGTTGTTGTTTTCTTATACTCATCACTGGAAGTTACAAGGATGATAGATAGATTTCTTGTAAAAGTTGTTGTTTTAAATATGGTGGATACATTCTAAGGGCCGATGTTGATTTTAAATAAAACACAAATTACTTAGGAAATTATTGTCATTTCTTTTTATTATATTATTATTGGTATGGTTCAATTATGTATGGAACAAACTATCAGGTAAATGGCCGCCGCGACCTTGGCCGCATAACTCCATCCGATATGCCGTTAATGTACCGAATTATCTCATTCTTTAGCTCTTGAATTGTTGCTGGCTTATCGACGTACACCTTTTCAAATAACCCCAAAGAAAGAACTCCAGCGGTGTAAAATCACATGATCTTGGCGGCCAATTGGCATCGGCACCACGTAAGAGAACACGGCCATTGAATTTGTCGCGCAAAAGAGCCGTTAGCTGTATGGCAAGAAGCACCGTCCTGGTTAACCCACATAGCGTCCACATCCATATCTTCCAATTAGGGCCATACAAAGTTCGTTATAATCTCACGATAGCGAACACCATTCACAGTAACTGCCTGACCGGCCTCATTTTGGAAACAAAATACGGCCCGATGACGTCGCCAGCCCATAAACCGCACCAAACAGTCACTCTTTGTGGGTGCATTGGTTTTTCGACAATCACTCTTGGATTATCATTCACCCAAATGCGGCAATTGTGCTTATTGACGAATCCACTGAGGTGAAAACGTGCCTAATCTTTGAAGATGATTTTCTTTGAAATTTGATCATCCACTGTTGCTATTTCTTGCCACCATTCTGACCATTGGCGACATTTGGAATGGTCAAGAGGCTTTAGTTCTTGAGTCGATTACATCTTGTAAACATGTAAATGCAAGTCTTTATGTATAATGTTCATCAACGACAATAATTATTGGGGATGACGACGAGTTAAGGTGGACGGCTCTTTAGCCAAACAATCGCGAACAGCAGCAATATTTTCTGCAGAACGACCTGCACTGGTGTTTTCACATCTCCTACAGAGCCGGTTTGCTCAAATTTTTGCACGATTTTTCCTAATGTACGCACGGTTAAATTCACTGACAAAATCACGAAATGCACGATATGCATTTTGATTTGAACGCCCATTTGCTTAATAAGCCTGAATAACTTTCACGCGTTGCTCGATTGTGTATCTTTCCATGGTTCAAATTGAGTTAGTCTGAAATTGAGAAATATCAAATGAAATGGAGAAAGAAACTTGACGTTTAGGTGTGGTTCACATTCAACATCGGCCCTTAAAATTTATTTTTGTTTTTTAGAATTTTTTTTTGCGTTTTTTTTCACATAACAAATACAGCGCAGTTGATTTAAAGATGTCCGCCTGTTTTTTTTGTATATCTGGAGAACAGTGAGAACCAAAGTTATCAATCACAACAGCCGGCAAAATGTTGCTGGGATTGAAGAAGTGGGCGCGGCGCAAAATTAAAATAAAAATGGTACAAATTTAGTACACATAGCGGGGTTTTCAATACACAACCTCTCTAAAAATACGGGCTGGATTAGGAAAGTGGGCGTGGCATGTCGCGTACAAAGATATTATAGATTACTGAATATCTAGAGAATGGCTAGAGCCAAGTTTCAAATAAGTTACAAGCATCTAAGTTATCAATGCACAACTGTACTATAATTAAAAGACTTTATTTAAGTCCTGTTGTATAGGAATACCAATAAATAAATAAATAAAATAAACATCCGACAATATATGGGCGGAATTGAAGAATTAAGCGGTATTTATATAAATGTATGTTCTTATCGCACCAGGGTATATAAGATTTTTTGATTAATATCACACATTTTTCTAATAAAATCAATTTTTATTTGTTTTTGTGTGTGTTAAAAAATTAACAAAATCAAAGTTGTTGTCAATCAGCAAGAATATTTATACTATCAATAAAACAAAAAACTTCTGAACTTTTAAAAACTACAGTGGATATATGAAACCAGAGTAGTCACATGTATAAACAACTACACTATCATCTAGTCTTTAAGCTAGACTTGTCTTAAATGCCCGTAGACAATTTTTAATATTTAAAAAATTTATATAATTTTATTAAATAACTTATATCCACATCTAATTTAAATATCTAACAAATTAAATAATAACTTTATATATTGATTACATTAGCAAACCTAAACAAGGACTTTACAAGAGTCCAAGATTCGAGTACAAGATTTTATAAAAAAAAAAATAAATAATAAACCCGTCTGCGACATGCGTAATCTTTGTTAAAAATAAATAAACGTTTTAATTAAACCAGAAAAAACAGTTAAAAACCAAGTAAGAAATAACAGTCGGTCAACCATAACTATATGATACCCTACACAACGGTATTTAAATACATATTTGAAACTTATTTGGAATCAATGGGCAATCTTGGACCCGCCAAAAAACAATATTACCTTATGAAGTAAGGATTCATACAAGTACGGAGACCATTCGTTCTGTTTTTCACAGAACAGTTTTGTATTTTGGTGCGTTGTTCTATTAAAATTATTTTTAAGTCAAATAAACAGTTAATTGTTCTGTATTTAATTAAATGTTATGTATATGTGCTGGACTTAAACAAAAATAGCTAAAACCAATACATTTCAAATAAATCTAACTTTTCACATTTCACTGGAAATTTGTATTGTTCACATTATAAACTTTCTAGAAATATTATCTTGGCACTTAGGGAACAAAAGAAATATTATCTTGGCACTTAGGGAACAAAAAGAAAAAATACAGATTTTAAATTTAAATAAACAATATTTCCAAATAATTCTCATTATAGTTTTTGTAAATCTGTTGGTTGGTACGTGTTAATTTTTAAATATATCGCTTCAAAATCGTTTATATTCTTTGTCCATGTTTGACAAATCTGTCCTTGATACTCATCCAACTTCCAAGTTTATATCGTTGTTAATTCGCTGGAAATCCACTATTTTTGAAAGCAAGAAATTGCGAAGATATTGATAGGTATGTAGACGGCCATAAGTCCCACGACCCAGAACATCTTTTGTGTAGCCTATGTATTTCACCATGTCAGGTTCAGGCTACGCTTATCACCCTGCCTGGTAAAAATCATTATTTGTTCTCCCCGAAAAATTTTCGCTTTTGAGTCCCCAAAGCAGGACAACAGTAGAGCAGATGTTCTAACGTTTCGTCATCAACCTCACAAAATCTTCATTACTTGGTAAATACGTTAACCATAGATAAAAACGATTATCTTTAACCACAGTGTCCCGTAAATAGGTCAACAAGCAGCCTAAGTTCCGCCTTCTCTTACTTTCCTTGCCACGGGACAGTGTCACAAATGTCTGGGATTGTCTAAAAGAAGTGAACGTTTATGAGAACAGGAATTCACTTTCGGGCCATTTTTTAACGTCCCCTAAATGTGGCCGACCTTTAAAAGGTCGGCGAGCGCCAATGTTTATCAAGCAGTCAGCACTTTCGTTGCCCGCTTGGCACTTATTGACGGATTCCCACAGAAATTTAAGTCGATATAGAATGGCACTTTAACAATTTATGGTTTTGCCAATAATTCCAAGATATTAAATTTTGGTTACCTCATCAAGGCAAAACCTCTACAAATATAAAATTTAATGCTGTTATTCAAGGTCAGTACTATCCTGTCAATGCTATTGACTGACCCTCACAAAAATAGCTAAAAATAATTTCTAATAACGACGAAAAATATTTTAAACATTATAAAGACGTTAATTTTAGTAGTATTAAAGAGGTATTGGGAACAGCTCCTCACATGTGTCTTTGCCTCCCGAGCTATTTAATGATCTTTTTGCATAACATCAAATTTTTGTGAGCGTTTTATTTATACTGAAACTATTGGTCTGTATTTAGGTTTCAAAATATGGTCACCGTTCATATTAGAGTTCATTGTGCCGAATATTATCTAGATGTCAACATCGTCATATATAAGATTTTTCTGCCTTAAATTGATTTTAGGAATGGGGTTTATATACGACATTTCGTCAACTCTGGACCTACCACCACAGAATTTCGACATGACAAGTTATGGTCGTTTATATTAGTACCAACATTTTGAGTCCTTTTTGCGGTTATATCGAATGCGACATTTGATCGTAATTATGTTTTTTCTTGGAAAGAGGTTGTAAATAGTCGTTTGTACCGTTGCGGAGAAAAAGCCCTCCTAAATCCAAACTAAGTATTATACTGCTTAAGAAAAAAATAATAAAAACCCTTCTCCTATGAAATTTGCTTTTGTCCCTTACGATATAATCGCAAATGGGGCTTGATTTATAAGAAAATTAGGGCATTAAAAGCTATTCGAATCGCTTGGTCCAATAAAAACCGATTTCAATAATATTTTGTTAATGTGTAATAAGATGGTTTATGGGCACAATGACTCTATTCTGGAAAACAAGTTTGTATGGGTCTATGCAAAACTATGGAACTATTCTCACCATTTTGAACAAGCTTCGTTCGTACGACATCCTTAAACCGAATTTCATCAAATTATTTTCAAAATTGCAACCTGTACTTTGCACACAAGGTTTACATGAATAGCCAGCCAGACGGAGGGACATCGTCAGGGCAACTCAGCAAGTGTTTCGAGCCAATCGGTTCACGAATATATTTTCATGTGTTACACACATCAGCACAAACGCATTATACGCCTCCAGATGTGATAGTGGGGGTATAAAAACGGTAAACTGTTTTCCAGGTGATCATTTGTAAACAGAGACTTTTAATTTAACTTTTGGTTTGTTTTGGTTTTCTAAATTGCTACTTTTAATGCACTTTGGGGCTGAAGTTTTAATAATGGAGAAAAAAGTCATCAAACTTTTGTTTCATGAAATGTTAACAAAAAAAAAAAAAAAAACATAACGGATCACAACAAATTGTTGATTTGGTTGAATTGGTAAACGATGTTTATTTTAGGCAATTTCTTTAGAGAGCCGGTTTATTTAGTTTTATTCATTAAACCAGACTTGTAATAAAAAATTACTCTCTGTTTCTCTTTTCTGGCTGTTATTTAGAGTCTCTATGACATTTTAGCACTTTTTTGGAACGTCAATTTTAAACGTTTAATTGAAACCAGTTAAAAATCTCACTGGTGACATTGAATATTTCTGTTTTCAGCGTTTACTTTTCTTCTTTTTTTTTTTGCTTTTTATTATTGTTGGGTCTTTGCGTGAAGCGGTTGTTTTATTTTAAGTCATTATTTATGTTGTTTTGTTAACACATTAGTTAGTTTTCTAAGGTGTTTTGTTATGGGTTCAAGTCGTTTTTCTAGTAAAAATACAAAAATTTGAAATTATTTCAACAAGTTTGTTATTGAAGTTTAATCTCTAAACATATTTCAAATCTTTTAGTTGCTTTTTCTTTGTTTTTGTACAATAAATTTATACATAAGGGGTTTCTATCATTTTACATAACCCAGGAAAGTGGAGAATTATTTTAATTATTCTGGGATTTCAGGAATTCTTGCTTTTAAAAAAATTGCGAATCGAAGTTAAAGGCTTTTTTAAACTTAAAAGTTTAAAAAAGTTGATGAAAATATGACAAGCATGGAGGACGTATTATCTTTTTTGTAGTTTTTAATTTGACAGTGTTTTAAATCCCCTAAAGATGACCATCGATGTAAAAGTACAAACATTTGTGGATTTTTTATTTATAATTTTTAGATGATTTTGATTATAAATGCAATATTTGTTGCGCAAAATCTCTTGAATACCTCATTTGGAATGGAGCTTGTACAATTGACCAAACTTCAAAACGCATATTATTATCACGCAGCAAATACTAGTGCTGGGATACTATCGATATTTTCTACTATCGATATTTATCGATAGTTTAGATTTCATTAACGATATATCGATATTACTATCGACTGAATGTTTGTTCTTGAGCAGGAAAACTTTATCTAGTTTTTTTTATCAGTTTTTAAAAATTGTGCTGCTGAAAAGCACCTTTCTAAAGGAACCGAAGTAACAAGGATTATAAGATATTTTATTGCAACTTTAGATAATGTTCTAAATTGGATTTGATTCTCAACCCAAAAGGTATTTAATCTAGCGGACTTTTCCTCTAAGGATTGATCATTGTTTTATTTTATACTCGGAATTGCAATTACATTTGTATTTGCAATTTTTTCACAACATTACAAAAATATTTGATATTTCAGTCCCTATGTTCAGTCCCTATACAAATTTCGACGTAAAGGCCTTTAATTAGCACTAAAAAAAGCATATCTAAGAAATCCATACCATCTGTCATTCTTGCTATTTGTATTCATTGCTGTAATTCAGCGCGAATAAATAATAGCAAGTAAAAAACTGTATGTGTATAGCTGCTGTAACATGGCTTCTTTGCTTTATTTTAAATAATAATAATATCGATATCGATATTTTCCCTATCGATATTTCCGATATTTTAAGACTATCGATGGTATCGATAGTACTATTTTTATTGCAAATATCATAAAAAACTTGCCCTGATAATGACATCGGAAGTCTTTCAACTTTTCTTTGGCACATTTCCATTTTAATGACATTTACCTCAGCTCTCGGCCAGAGTTGTTTAATGGATATTGTACAAGGCCAAAGATTTTAAGGATTCTTCAAAAACATCTGTTACAAAAACACCTTCGGTGACGAGCCATAACGTTATACTTCTAAAACATATGATTGGAATATATGCACCTTATGGCGATTTCTTTTCTGAGAAATATGTTGCATTAATGTTAAATGTTCTACATTTTTGTGTTTGTTTGTACAAAGAATACAACTGTGGGAAACATTTTCAAGTTGTTGATGAAAAACATATATAAAACCAATATCAGAGTTCAGTATGGGTCTTGGAAATGCAAAATATCGTAGCTCTTTTGTTAAATCCAGCAACAAAATACAGAGAATTTCCGTAAGATTTTATTAAAATGCTACGATATTTTGCAAGCCTAATATTGAACACCACTAATGTTTTATTTAGCTTGTAATAATTTATACCGCTCAAAATTTTGTAAACATTTTGTGTTAAATCAAAATGTAAAAATATTTACAGATTAAAATTAAAAATGGTCCATGAATACTATTATTTTTTTAATTTTTCCAACCCATTAGTGATGCCAATATTTGTTTCCAAGAGGTTGCACGACATGTAACACTTCGAGTGATTATAGGCAACACAAGTGCGACATGTAACATATTTTTCTCAGAAAAGAAATCGTTATTATTCATTAAGCTGTATATAGTAGAGTTTCTAACCATGTTCAATAAAAAATGTTTTAAATGTTTTTATAACATTTACGAGTTTTAAATAATTCGATCTGAATCAAATTTACTTTAATTTAAAAAAAAATCACCTATTCCTATTTAAATTTGAATATGTTATTAAATAACACAGTACAACATTTTTCAGGTGATTGATTCGGGACTCAATTCTGATAATTGGTTATGAAAGTAGACCCAAAAAGAAGAACTTCTGCATCATTAGTTTGGTCATGGTACATCAAATTTAAAAATTAATTTGAAGTAAGTAAGTATTGTTGAGGGGAATTTGTCACGTTTTGGGCTCTTTTGTTTGTCATAACTCAAGAACCCCTAGTCCAAATAAGCTAAAACAAATTGAAAAAAATTAAGAATTACAATTTCTTTAATCTGTTCGTACAAAGTTTCGCTACAAATGCAACAGTTTCGCAGTTATAAATAAATGTATGCAGAAAAAAAATATTTTTTGCCCAAAAAATTGAAATTTTTTATTTTTAATTCATAAAAAATCCAAAATGGTAAAAAAGTGTCAAGTTCTATTACTTTCACGTAAAGTCGCATAACCTATGAACAAAATGAGACATAAATCATGTAAATCGATAAACGCGTTTCGCTTTTATTCTCAGTTAAGTAAAGGTATGAATTTCAAAAATTTAATAGAGATATCCACAAAATTCTTCGGAAAAAACATTCATGACTTTTTTATGATTCTCAGAATTAAAAAAAAAGTAATAACCAAAAGGTTATTTGATTTTTATGATTGCGGTATCAAAGTAATAAGCGTTAATAAAAGTGAGTGGACAATTTAAAGGAAAAAAGGAAAGTGCACTTTTTTAATTATTTGGGTTTTTCCGATCACCATGGATTGCTATTTATAAAATTCAAGTGCAAGAAATCTGTCGGGTAAATAATTTTTGTGTGAATATATACAAAAAACCAAAACAAAATTTTACAAGAATCCCGGATAAATTGCAAGAAGCGGGCATTAAAAACAATAAAATTTCCGGGATAAGCCCAGGTCGGCATTACCGAGTGAAAAAAACTCTAATAAACATAGATATCTTTTGATTTCTTATGTCTTAAAAAAGAGTAAGTAAAAATATTAACTAATTAAAACTAATATTTTTCACTAGAAACCTGCTTTACTATTTAAAAATTTCTTGAAGAAAGAAGTGTAGAAAAACAAGTTTCTTGAAATGCAAACTTACTTTTTTTGTTATTCTTATTTATGCAAATAAATTACTAATTATGTTGATCTTAGCAAAAAAAAATGTAATTAACGCTTAACAATTTAACATTTCTTTGAACATTTAAATAAAAATCATAAGACTTAAGACACAAGAGTAAGTGTGTAAACTTGCTTAAGAGAATCTGGAATCTTCAGAAATTTTAAAACACTAATAATAAAAATTTATTTTAAAAAGTAAGAAGTAAAACTTGTTTAGTAAAATAAAATTAAAAGACTTAAGAAATAAGACCTAAATTTTATTGTTTTAGTTCTTGACACACACTTTTTTTGGAAATAAAAAGAGATCATTAAGTCTAAATTTTTATTCATTATACTTACGCATGTATTCATAAAAAAATGTCAAGTTTAATAAAGCTTTACAAAACAAATTTTGTATGAATTTTCTCCTTAATAAATGTTTGTTAAATTTAATAATCGTTTATTAAAAATATTTAAAAAGCATTACAATTAAAATCATATTATAATTGCAGCCTGAGTTGTTTAAGACATTTAGAACAACGACATTATAACAATCTTTCAAAAAAATTTGTTGCCTTATTAACAATAATTTTATGTTTTGTATATCAAAGTAAAAACATTTTATTAGCTGTTTTATTATTTTTTTTTTTAGAATAAAAAATATACCGAAATATGTTAATCATATTCAATTCCATGAAAAAATATTATAAAATAATCACCTGCTTTAACTAAAACAAAACAATAAAAAAAAACTTTTAAACAACATGACTCATTTAAATTTTAGGATATTGAATATATTAAAAATTATAATTTAGCCAGGCCATCTGTTTTAAATAAAATTTATGGAAAACCAAAAAAATCTTTACTCATTTATAGCAGAAATTTGCATTGTGTTAAAATTAACCTTGACATTGGCTTTTCTGAAAATAAAATATTTTTAACAAAAACTTCAGGAAAAAGATTTAATTTATTAGTAAAAAAAAAAACAAAACAAAATAACAATATCGAAGCAAATATAATGAGTTTAAAGTTTAAACTAAAGACAAACTAATTTTTTAAATGTTTTATTTAAAGTGTTAAACAAATGAGGAGAAAAACAGAAATAACAAGTAAATAATAACCCATTGTGAAGCAGAAAACCCGGTTCAAAGTTATTGAGAAAATAATACATAAACAAATAAGTGATCATCTAGTTCAATGTAATCCACTTAGCAGCAGGCAATCAGGATTTCGACAGAAACACAGTTGCATCACTTTCCTTTTAATTCCTTTAAATAAACATTATTAAGCTGCGATAATTATATCCCAGCATAATTGTAATCTGCATGCTTCTTATCTACGTACATATCTGCAGTTAGTTCCAAAAAAAATTTTTTAGGATGGAACCATCTCTAAAGCGTTTTAACCTGAGCTGAATATGAGCATAAAATGTATAGAGACAATGCCGAATTTCGACTTTCTATAAATGATTCCCAAATTTTTCATTATAAATAAATGGAAAATGCAGTCGAAAAATGTACACCATTTCTAGGAAAACACGCTTAATATCAAAATTACAAGTATACATATCGTTAGCTAAAATGCAAAAAGGCGTATCTCTAACCAAAAATTCAATATCGAGTTTTTGAGTGATTATAATGAATGCCATTAAACTACATGTCTTGACAAAATTTTACACTTTGATATATGGGCATTTCCATGTCATCGTACGTGACATTTGTACACCTTCAGAGGGATAGAAAATTTGCCAAAATAGTATTAACTGGAAATTTTTTTTTATCATTATGTTTCATTTAGAGGGTACTATATATGAAAAAAAAATTATTAAATTCGGAACCTTGTTGTCCAAAATATGGAGCAAAGTAAGTGCATATCGTACGTAAAATAAAACGGAAGTGATTTTGGGGTGAATGTAAAAAAATACGAAAATCTGCGAATTGTGGGAGGTTTTTCTTCTTTTTTTAATTTTTAACATTAAACCAGATATTTTACCTTTATAATCCGTAATTACAAAAAATTTTTTTTTTGATGGTTTAATAATGAACAAACTGTTATATCGTTCGTGACAGATTTTTCTTTTATAGTATTTACAAGGCATGAAAAACATTTTTTTGTAAATAAATGTATGTATATAAAAACTTAAAACAAACAAGTTAGAAAGTATAGTCGGTCAAGCCTGACCATATGACACCCTACACTATAATATTTAAAAAAAAATTTTTTTTATGAGAGTGTACCCTATTTGGGACCCATGGCAAATCAAGATCGCTATGAGGTTAAGAATTATATAAAAATAATTTGTGCTGAATATTATTTAGTTATCTCCATCTATATGAGATTTGTGTGCCCCTAGCCGATTTAAGAAAGGGGGGTTATATGGGACCAATGGTTAATGTTTGGAGCTACCCGCACAACATTTTATCATGATATAGTACCTATCGCAAAAGTCATTGTCGCCAATTTTTATGTAAATGCCAACATTTCTAAGGAAGTTATGACATTAAAAGCTTTTTTCGGGAGTAGCACTTGTATGGAAGCTATGGTCAAATATGGACCGATTCCAAAAAAAATTTTGTAAAACGATTTTGATTGTAATAAAATAAGGTTTGACCACATTTAAACTTAATACTAACATAACAAGATGATGCATTTAGTTGCATTTTTGTACTTACAATATCGTACGTGACGAGCTTTAAAAGCTTATAAAATTTTGATTATACCAATTTAAAAAAAAATTCCGATCAATATTTTTTTGCAGCAAATATCTTGCTTTGAACTTTTATTTTGAAACACCTAAGACTGGCCAAATAGAAATGACAAAGACAAATGTTGTTTTTGCACCACGTACGTGACATTAGAATAGCATCCAAAACAAACAAAAAAATATACCGCTAATCGAACTATATACTTGGTCTTTCCTCATGGATCTTGTTCATTGTTGTTGTAACACTAATTTTAAAGCATAATTCCAGGGTTGCGAGTATCTGTATTTTGTGTATATGTTTTATTAATTCAATAAAAAAAAATTAGGTAACAATTGGCTTAAGTTAACGCCTCAGCGCCCAACAGGCTTAAAAGAGGCTATAGTAGGCAACTTTACATGATACGCTTAGAAGATTATTAACATAATATACATACATACATATACATTTTATTTTTTTTTTTTTTTTTTTTTTTTTTTTTTAAATAATCAATTGAAATTAACAAAAAGAAAAAAAAAAATTACATAAGAAGCGTTTCTACGTTTTGAAGTAAATAGCTTTTAACGCGGTTCTTAAACGTTGAAAGAACCTGTATATTTCGTAAGTCAACTGGTAGTTGAATATACTCATGTGGGCCAGCAAATGCAATACGTTGTTTAGTCAGGTCAAGACGACATCTTACTGAGCATAAATTTGAGGCTTGTCTGGTATTACGTCCCGTATTAAATACATTTTGGGTAAACTGAATAGATTGTTGGGGATTTCCTCTCAATGATTTAAAAACATACGTTAAAATTTTATGTTTATATAGACCTCGAATAGGCAAAATATTTTTAGCATTTAATCGGAAGAAAATTGAAAATTGTTAATTGCAGTTACTAAAAATGAATCAAAGAGAAATACAGCTTAAACTTTTATTTTTTGCTTTTTAAAAATTGTAATAAGCTATAAGTACGTCTGCATAGTAAAATTTGGGTGTTTTATTTCTTTTTACCATATTGGAAAAAAAGTTTCAAGCGTTTTAATTTTTTGAGTCGTGGTTGACATTCTCATGGAAATGCCCATATGCAAAACGACGTATTTACACATTTTTTTCTCACAAAATATAATAAAATGGGGTTCCTTAAAAATTGTGTGAAGAATTCCGTGGTCAACTTATCAATGCATGTTTTTCTGACATGTTTATAGTTTTCACTTTTCAAAGTTTTTTGCTTCTCCTGTAAAATTATATTTTTGTTAGTTACGCTTTTTTGCATTTAAGCTAACGATATTTAGTTCTACATCGAAAAAGTTATTAACTGTTTATATCTACATATATCTATAAATAAATAAATACTGGGAAAAAAAATTTGATGTCTTGAAAATTTAAAAAAAAAAAAATTGTTTAAAATAAAACGCCACACGTTCAACTCTTCTGAACTAAATAAGACTTTTAAGGTAACTCTTAAAGCGAATAGCAGTGAAATTCGTTTGTTTGTTTCGTACATACTACTAAGCATTCGAACCAATTCTCCATAAATTTCATAATAATTTTCTAACTATCCAACACTTAACAGAGGCTTTTAATATTTGTAAAGTTTCAAGTGAGCATGGCGTCTCTTTTGAAAAGGCAGTTAAATGAATCACACTAACAAATGGTGCGAAATCCCACCACAAGATGACAGAACCCAAAATAGCAGAATACAGCATGGCACTACACTAGATGGCTGCACAATATACAGCATGTAAAAACGGCGAGGTACTGTTCATACAAAGACAACAAAAAGTTTATTTTGAGAAGGGTTGCAGTTATATTTTTTAAATTTGGAACAACTAGTTTAGTTATCAATACAGAAAATCTTTCAAAGAGCAATCTGAACTTGAAAAGCGGGCGTGGAACCTCCTATACAAGGACAATTTGAATATCTGGAGGAGGATAATAGTAAAAGTATCTAAGTAAGGTACAAATTGCTCCGCAATCAATACATGTGATCTGTATTGAAAACCAATTTACTCATTTTATTTCAATGGGGGTGGCGAAGCGCTCCGGGTCAATCTAGCGTTTAAAAATAGAGCAGCTGCTATCAAATGTATTCAATTACCCAATGGGTTAAACTATGTTATTAAGTACAATAATTTTTTAATAACGTTTTTAAATTTGTAATTGTCATTAAAATTTTTTTTTTTTTTTTTGTTATTTAAAAATCTTGGTAATGATATTTTGTCTGTCACCCGTCTTTTCAAATTTTTTTGTTTGCAAATTCATTTTATTATTATTTTGAATTAATTAGGTTAATGTTTAATTAGTAAGCACTTATTATATTCAATATTTATTTAAAATTTTTTATTTGTTTATTATTATTATATTTTTATATTTGCATCATCATTATTACTATCATTAAATTGTCAGTTGTAAATTAACAATTTATTTGGTTTTTGCAAGTGTTTGTATGTTTTATTTTTAATTAAAAAAAATTTTATTAAAAAAAGTATAGAAATATTTATAGTTTTTTTTCATAGCGACTTTGGTAGCAACATCTTGTAAAATAAAAACTCATGTTTAGCATTCAAACAAGATGAAATTAGTTAAATTTATGTTAGAATATTTCTAAACTTTTTAGTATCGAAAGCATAAAATTTGTAAATGAACTATACGTACTCGTATCGTTGTTAAACTAAGTTCATTTTTGTATGCTGGGCCATACTTATAAGCATTTTTTAATGCAATTAATTTGGTTGAAAATAGCCATTAAGATAAAAGCTTGAGTTAAATATATTAGGTAAATAGTTTTTTGTCAACATTTCAAGATTTCGTTTGTTTTGCAATTCCTTAAGCTAGAAGTGAATTAATAATTAATTGCCTAAATTAAGAAAAGGTTTTATTTGGATTGATATTATACTGTAGTGATTAAGGAAGTTTAAAAATAAAACTTTTGGGATCTATAAAAAGGCTAGTAGAAATATTTTCATAGATTTGATAACATAAGGAAATTGATGTTTGACATTTTACCACTTGGAATTATATAGAGGCTTAAGACAAATAAATTCGCCGAGAGGTCTCCCCAGTACTCAGTCCTGAGCTGTATCATGAGGGCTACTGACTCATAGAGATCGGTCGCAATCTTAACACATCTGCAAATTTAAACTCTTTCGAATCCAAGGTATTAATTACATGCTCATGATTTGCTCGGAGGATACCACACGAAAAGGGAAAGCGTCTTTAGGATGTCTCTCTACATATCCAGTGTGGTCTATTAAGGGGAATAAAGAGAACAGTAGAAATATTTTCATAGATTTGATAACATAATTAAATTGATGTTTGACATTTTACCATTTGGAATTATATAGCGGCTTAAGATCAGTCGCGATCTCAACACATCTGCAAATTGTGAACTCTACCGAATCCAAGGTATTACCAGCTCTTGATTTGCACAGCTGATGTCAAACGAAAAGGGAAAACGTCTTTAGGATGTCTCCCTACATATCCAGTGTAGACCTACAGCGACTATTAAGCGGAATCGAACAAATAACACCTTCCCGAAAATGCGAAAATAATTTTTTTGTAACGCTCTTTTTGTTTTCTGCATATTATGACGCCATTTTAAGTTCGATTGAAACAGTTTGTATATCGTTTTTAATTGATTAAATACGTCTCTAGCTTTCTATTCTATACGATATCTAGGATTCTTCCCCTGGATTATAGTAAACAGCAAAAATTTGCCCAATTAACCGACAATTTAATAACAATAACAATTTAAGCCTTCTTTAGACATTTTTGGTACGATTTATTTTCTTTTATATTTTTGAGTATATTTCTTTACTTATTAACATTTAAGGTATACATTGCATCGGTAATAGCATCGCCTGACACATACAGAGCAGTTCATACCTTTTATTTTGGGCAATAATATCTTGCGGTCTATGAAGTCGTCGTCACTTTCATTTCCTTCATCGGACGAAGCTTATTTAGTGATTTATTACCGCTTGAGCGCAAACCAACGGAGTTTTTTTTATGGACTTCTTTAAATCAATTAGACTCATGGGCTCTGATTCTAATTATATAATTAGCGACAGTATTGCCATTCAAGTTAACTTCATCCATATATTTATTGTAATTAGCAATCGGATCAATTTTATCAAATTGACCTCTGCATTGTATTTCCAATCTTCTGCTCTTGGTCGAATGCGTTATCCATATAATGTCGACGTAATTTTTTAGGCCTGCCCCTACCAATCGGTACATATATAAAGCTTTCCCAGAGATCGCACAAGGTGGCTCAAGGCACCATAATTGACCTCATATGTAAAAAAAAATCCCAAAATTTTTATTTTAAAGTTTTTATTTAATAATTCTTACAAAGTAGTTTCAAACATACAAACATACATATTTGGGTTGGTGTCATGTGCCCGAAACTAAAATTCTTGTATTCAAAATTCCGAATTTCTAAATCCTGCCTCTCGAACTGAAGCGCAACGATTTTCTCCTCTATGTTATAACAAACATAGGCTTCGCTAACTTAAGCTTCTCTGCATAGTCGACCTTCGGCCGGGCGCAAGACCGAATTTAGAAGCATTAGTTAGCGTAGCTGGTGTTTGCTATAACATAGAGGAGAAAACTCTTGCGGCCGGCCGAGGGCCTTCTGGGCAGAAAAGCTTTAGTTAACAATTCGTGATTTTCAAATAAGGGATTTTAATAACCTTATTTATTTAATAATAATTGTGTATCAGGGTGGGTCAATTTTTTTGACCACCAAGCGTATAGCAAGATCGTAATCTGCGGAAAATTCTAAGAACTTTTCCGAAAGAAACCATGGAAACCGAAAAAATGCTGCTTTTTGGAATTGTTTATTGTAATTAATGAACAGTTAACCTGTATTGCTGAAAGAGGGCTTGTTTAAAAGGAAATTTGCTCAGCTTTCTATATCTGTGCTAATTTTTAGAAAATTATTTACATAAATAATTGGTTTAAAGGTTTTTGTCAAAATAATCATAGTTGGTAAAAAACCAAAAATGTTGCCACCCAAAAATTAATTAATTAATAAAATAAATTAACTAAATTTTATTTCAAAGTTTATTTAAAAAAGAAAACATAATTAACCGAAAATTTTTTTAAAAAAAAAACTGAAAATGAAAAATTTTTAAAAAAATAAAATATTTTTTATTATTATTCTATTTTTTTTTATTAAAACGCACTTTTTTATTTCGAAAATTCACTAACTTAAAAAAAAGAAACCGAATAAAATAATAATAAAAAATTTATAAAAACAAAATACTGGCCAAACCAGGGGAAATAAATTTAGTTTCGGCTTATAGCGACAATTTGCATACAATATCTTTTTTGCTATCTATTCGTGGTATTCTGTTGGGGTTTTCAATAGTAACTTCCAAAATATCATCGCGATTATATTCTATGACACGCCGGGAAACATTGGTAAGCAATTGTACAAATCGCTAAGTTCCCTGAATAGATCAGTAAACGGTCGATTAACAAAATACTATCGTCGTCAAAGTTGGTAATGAGAAATTTAAAAAGTTTGTAATTCTCGCGTTTTATCACACAATTTACCGTTTCTAAAAGAGAGAGAGAACCGGGTTAAAATTCTCACGTTTGTTCCATTTTAGAAATGTATGGTAAACAAATATGAACAAAAACTCGTATTAAGCGTATAAGTTTTTGTTCTTTAAAGTACATTTTTATTAAAATTTTTAATTTTATTTTTTTTATACAGTTTCTTTTTTAAAAGGACGTGAATTTTTGAAATAGTAAAGTGAGTTTTAATAAAAAATTAAATACATTTTTTTACCAGCTTGACTATGTTATTTTGACAAAAACCTTTAAGCCAATTATTTATGTACATCATTTTCTTTTTAAATTACCTTTTAAACAAGCCCTTTTTCAGCGATACAGGTAAACTATTCATCAATTAAAATAAATATTTGCAAAAAGAAGCATTTTTTCGAATTTCGAATTTTCAAGTCAAAAACCGGAAGCGCGATTTTGATTTTAGAATAATGGTTTTTTTAGGAAAAGTTCCGTAGATAACGATTTTGCTATACGCTTTGTCACTCTTTTTGGGCCCGAACAAATTGACCTACGTTAATGTGTACATCAGTTACTAAAAACAAATTTGTTTTTTTAGATCTTCCAGTCGGTGTTTTTTAATATCTCATTGAAGAATTTGTCAAATATTGCCCAAAAATAATTCTCAACTGTGTATGTATGTTAAAAATAAATTATTTTCCAATTATGTATTATACAAAAAAAAAATGGTTGATATTTTCATATATTGCTTTGGGTTATTTTGCCGGCAGCCATCCAATGCTATTGACTACCTTGAGCTCCGTCGCAATATGGGCTATATTTGCCTGGTATGGAGCTGGTTCCCGAAACCCTTACGTTTGTGCTTTATACACGTTTTTCCTCAAAAGCCACACTATTTGTGGTTGATTGGCCAGTGTATCGTACAAGGCATTACAGGGAAAACTCGTTTTTAGGCCGGACTGTTCGCATGCGGAATAACCTTTCTCCGGCAGTCTTCCCTCTCACTTTCGACATGAACAAGTTCAAGGCGAATGTTTACAAACATTACTCCCTCTATCCTCCTTTCCATAACCTATTTTCCTAGATCCAGCACAATACAATGCAATACATTAGTTGGGGTTAACCGCTGAGTGATGGTCGTAACCAAAAACTAAAAAGGGTTAAGCTTTGTTGCTATCAGATTATATAAATTTGTTTGTGCTGATAAAAATTTAATTTAAAAAAATAAATCAAAGTATAGTTTTGTGTAAGATTTACAAAAATTTAGTTTTGCGTAAATCATGAAAATAATTAAACCTTATATCGAAATAATAAAAATGAAATTCCTTAAACTTCAAACATTTTAAATTAACACATATTAAAAAGTGAGGAATTCGAATTTTGTGTTGCTTTTATTTTTTACAAAATCAAGAAGGCGGTAAAAACATGAGCATACTTGTTCACATTTAACCATAAAAATTTGCAATATCGATGTCATACATAGACACAACAACTCTAAACACTGCAACATAGTTCTACAACCTTAATCATGTGTGTACCAAAAATACAAAAAAACATTCCAGGTAACTGCTCAGCAAAGCAAAAACAAAAAACATTGTTATTTTATAATCATTACAAAGGCATCTCTTCAACCTCTTACAAAAAAAAAAAACAAAAACAACAGAAAACAAACATCATTGTCAGGTATGTACTTGAAGAAAACATTTTATAAAACTACATACACTTAGAGAAAAACCTACGCATTAATTTTGGTTAAGTTGTTTAATTTTGTGCGTTAAAATTTCCTCTTCTCTTCATTTTGCAGCTCATTTCCAAACGCCCTCAGTTGTAAAAGTACAAATTTATGATACTTGTAGCCATAAAATTAAAGTAAGAAACAAAAAAAATCAATTTGAATACTCTCTTAAAGACAGGGGCGAATTGCATTATTTGGCTTAATCTTATACACATAAATCCCCCTTTTACGAAAAGTGTAAAAACGTGTAAATAGATTTTGTGAATTGCCTTAAAAAAAAAAAGGTTTCTTAAAGGATGTAAAATCATTTGCAACTGACAATTTCAATACCAGCCACGACAATACTTTGTAGGTATTTTATGAATGCCATCATTTCCCTGAAACACATGATAAAAGTTCTTGTAATAAATTGTTTCATATATTTTTTTTCTATAAAAATTCATTGTATAGGTTGTAAAATTGGTTTCGGCTGTGGTTGCTGCTGTTGCAGTTGTTTAGATATGCAGTGTGTTAAATAGAGACGACAACGGACGGTTTAATCTGGTAGTCATAAATCCATATGAGGTATAGGCGCTGTCATGTTTAACAAGTTTATAAGGGTTTGCATATAAAAGTATTACGTGTGTGTGGATTTCTAGTTAATATAAAATAAAAACTTGAAGTTAATATTAAGGCGGTGATTGTTATATTTGTTTGTATTGTTGAATTTTCCAAATTTATGTTTAAATTTTTGAAGTTGTGTAAAAGCAATCCTGATGGTTGGTGGTAAAATGTCTATGCGATTTTATTGAAGTGTATTCAAATTTTTTGACATTTTTAGCAGGATGTGTTAATAAATAAATTTTTTAGCTTTAAGCCTTAACAAAAACTGCCAATTTTTGTGACTAATACACAGAATAATTTTAACGTATGACATTGAAGTATATTGCAGGCATTACTTATGTGGCATTTTAAGAGGGGGCTTACATTTTAAAATTTTAAAAATTAAAAAAATCGTTTAGAAGTTCGTGAAAACATAAATTCGGTGTTTTCTTTTTACCTCCCGTTTCCACATGCAAGTGCTAGTTCGAAAAAATCAATATAATCACACTTCTTCACTTACATTCACACAATTTTTGTACTTTCAGCCAATCGGCTGTTTCCTCGATAATACGTATACACTACATACAAGGAATTACTGGCATGTGGAAACTTAGGGTTGATTTCAAGAGATCTTGTAATTTTTGTGGATTTCATTCCGGTAACAAGATTTTCGGTGCGAAAGGATTTTGTTAACCGTTAAAGTTTTAATAAAAACAATATATTTTTCTTTAATTCAAGTTAATAATGTATTTTATTTTAAGATTATAAAAAGGTGCTTTATAATTCTAGATTCTACTCTTGATTTATCAAACGGCGTGTTCTTTTTTTTGATGTTTTTTTAGTTGCAAATTTTTAGAGATGCCAGATTATATTAATTATTTAAGAATAAATTGTATTATTATTAATACGATTTTCGTATGACGTGCTAAATTCCCAGTTTTTCATATTTGATAAATACACTGAAATTTATTGTTGAGGGAAAGCTAGCTTCTATGCGCATTTCACTGGTTGCTTAGGCCAGCTCATCAGGAAACCTTTTCCAAAGATTTTAGAAAGGCCAAAAATATTATACAAAAAAAAACCCTAAAGCGAATAAGAATAATAAGCACTCAAAGTCTTACTTGTAACAATATCAAAGCCAAAACAAAACACCAACAATAAACAGTGAGTTTATCTTTTCTTACATTTCCCTACAATTGGTCGGGTTCTTTCCGACTCGAATTGTAGTTGTTTTTTATTTTATTATTTAAGAATACAATTTTCTTAGTTCTCCTCAATAGATTAATGCTGGAGTCCTACAGAAAAGCAATTTAGGACCATAATTGTATTTGATATATATGTACTTCTGATATGCTAACCAACAACTTCATCCAAACATCAAGATTTTCTGATGACACAGATTTTCTGAGCGTCCACGAAAACTGCTATGAAGCATCTTGATACCTTCAGCCATTAAGCGGGTGGGCGAACTTGCTGAGGTATTATCGTCTATCGAGGGATATATGAATATTTACGGACAGCAAGGCAGCCATTACACCTCTGGCTGGTGTCTTCACGACACCGGACCATCAGTTCGGATTTCGAGCATAGTATGGTACAATCGAACAAGTGCAAAGAATTGTTAGCCAAATTAGATCGGCGTTTAAGAAAACGCGATATTGCTCAGTATTACTTAATACATTATAACACGAATGCTTCCTCAAACCACTCAAAAACTCCTTGAGAGGTATCAACAGCAGAACATTCATGGTAGGATAAAAATTATATGCTTC
The DNA here is from genome assembly GCA_949318255.1 of Pollenia labialis. Taxonomy (NCBI): domain Eukaryota; kingdom Metazoa; phylum Arthropoda; class Insecta; order Diptera; family Polleniidae; genus Pollenia; species Pollenia labialis. The sequence continues at coordinate 115,191,277 of OX439141.1, forward strand.
CCCCCCATCTACTGGTGTCCCTTAACGAAGCATATTCGAGGGGCTACTGTATATAATATACACACAGCAGATATACCAACAAGCCCGAGAACACATCCGTTTACGTTGGCAGACGACACAGCATTTATTAGTGTTAATCAGGACCCCAAAGTTGCATCCCAGCATCTACAATCCTACATCAATGAACTAGAAGCCTAGAAAAATGGGAAGTAAAGGTTAACCTGGATTAATGGAGGAAACCAAAAAGTATTCACTCAAATACATAGATAAACTAACGGTCCAATCTAACTACCTCGCTCGGGATCTGATACAGTTTGAGGGTCACCATGTTTTTTGAAACTAGAATATAGTAAATTAGTGATTACATTAGGAATTACTAAAAAATAACAATTACGATTAAGCTTTAAATACACCCAGAGAAAAAACATGCTGAAATATGGTCACCTCCAACAACACTATTTAAACAAAAAATGTTAAATACACATATTATGTTTAATTAAACCATATTATTGTCACCGACAACCATATTATGGTTAAAATAGTTCTCCATCAAGAAGCCACAACCGTATGATGGTTGCTTCCGAACATGTTATGGTTAATCTTAACTAAAATATGCTTAACACTTATACATACTAGCATGGTTGGTTTTCAACAATAACATGTTGATCTAGGAAAAGAGGGTAGTACTATTGTTAATTTAAAAACAAATTATTGTCATATTCATCCACTACATGTGTAGAGTCAACCATAATATGGTTGTGACTTCTTGATGGATGACTAATTTAATCATAATATGGTTGCCGGTGACAATAATATGGTTGAATTAAACATTATATGTTTTAAATTTTCTTAAAAAATAGTTTTGTTGAAGGTGACCATATATAAACATGTTTTTTTGTCTGTGTTTGAATATTGTAAATAAACAATAAAAAAGCACCAGATTAGGATAATGAAATCAGTCATGACGGGTCATAATAATGGCTACTATAGTTGTAATGATGAAAATAATATGTATTACTTTCTCTGCCAATTTTGGGAGACTGGACGCTGAGTCTTATATTGAATTGAGGTAGATATTTCTGTTTTACAGAGAGTCGAAATGGTTTCAAGCAGCAAATAAAAAAATAAAAAGTTTTTGTGTCCGCTGTAAAAGGCGTTGAAGCGGAGTTAGCCAACGGTAGAAACGTGGAACTGACATATAGAGGCAGGGTAAACAGATGTGAAACTAAAAGCAATTCAAATAAATTAGTTCCTTGAAAAAATTCTGCCCTAAGTCTGGATTGTAAGCTTCTAACAGCTCTATCTTCTGGTGCAACGGTATCCAGTTATGGGGCACTGCCTCGGCATCCAATATAGAAGAAAACCAAAGGCGCAAAACAGAAGTCTTCGAAACATCACATCTCTTCCTTTAAAAAAAAAATAGAACATTACAAAAACCTTTAAGTGCCATCAGTTAAAACTATGATCACAAAATATTCAATAAAATATCTAGAATTGCTTGAATTACACCAAAATCCACTAGCTCGAAATATTTTATATGAGAGATATACAAGATACTACAAGAGATACTATAAGAGATACTACAGCAATTGTCAATATTACATGAACGGCAACCGCTTTTAAGAATCAAAAGAAGATTCGATACAAAAGAAAATGCATATACACTGTGCTAACTTTACAAAATATGCAGAAAATGTGAAAATTTTATTAAATCCCCAATAAAAGTCTAAGGCCCGTTTTCATAACTTACCGACAGCTTCAAGTAGACTCTAACCGGCCTTATAAAAAGTGTTTCATTATTAACACTTTACTTTAATCTAAAGTGAGCGATAAAGTACATTAAAGTCCATCCTATCTGGTAGGTAAAAGTAAAGTTGTAATAATGGAACACTTTTTATACGTCCGATAAAATTCTACCTTTAGCTATCGGAAGGTTGTGAAAACGGGCCTTAAATTGATATTTTTTTTTAAAACATTTAAAGCGTAAAATAACAAAATGGGTTAATTTCTAATCATTTATTTATATTTTAAATAAAATCAATACGTTTGTGTGAAAATTGCACAAAATCAATTTTTGATTAAATTTGTTTTTTGATTTCAGTCAATATTTTTACTATCCAAAATTTTAATTTATACTTTTTTTCGTTTCAGGTTGGTATTTTTACTGTTCAAGTTTGTTCTGCTTTTAAGTAAGTATTTAATAAATTGTCAAGATACCAGTAAGCAATAAGAAAAGAGCGTTGATTTATTTACGCGACTTTATTTCTGCGAGATAAATTTTCAGTTAATTTCCTAATTTCCTTGCATTATTTTTAAAACATAAAGCAAAGATTTGCCACATGCTTTTTTTCATACTTTTCAAACACTACAAGTCGTAATCTTATCAATGATATGTTTATGAGTTCTATTCACTAAAAGCGTTGTGTCAGTTAAAAGAAGATATGCACGTTAACTAATTGTACTTTAACACAAATTTATTAATTTTAGAGAAGTTAGACGAAAGAGATCCTTTAATCAAAGAGCAAGATTAATATTTTAATAGGCGTTTCCAAAAACTATATCCCATAAAGTCGTTGGTGATTCACTAACCTTTTGAATCAAACGAAATGTGCTCATAAAGTATGATGGTGTTACCTAAAAATTCAACTGTATAAGAGATTTTTGTAACATACATTTTTATAAGACTCTATAGTTTTTTTATGCGATCAGAAATTGGTTTTTCTGTTTACTAGCTGAGATAATGTTTTGCAAATTTTTTGTGCGATAATGTGGCATTGACAACAGATTTTGCAGACATTTTTTATGTTGGACATTATTCTGTCAGATTTTCGTGTGAATAAATTGTACGATTGTCTAGTAAAGTGAATCCTGGCCTAATAGTACTTTTACACCAAATTAAATTCTGGTACATACGAGATTTTGTCCCAAATCTACACGCCAAGAAAATACATGGTTGTGGTAAACATATTCTAAGTGGAACATATTATGATCAGATTCATATTTGTAGTCACCATATTACGATTCATGTTGAATGATATTATGACCAAATATATTCGTAATATAACATCATAATATTTTTCCCTCATGCCCGGAAATTCTGCGAAAAGAAATCTAGCTGTGCATAGAAATCTATGGTGTAAAAGCTGCGATATTTTAAAGGAAAACTGAAGGTAAAAACAGGTAGGCAAAATAAACGTTGAAATAGATAAAGATAACTGTTAGGTACGAACACGAGCTGATTTCTTTTTGAAGAAATTACGGGCATAAATCATATTATTATCGTGTTAATCATAATAAGTTAAGAAGTAATCATATTACTTTACAATTTTTTTGAATGTTAATATAATTTCTTTTTTTTTAATTTGTATTTTTTTATTGTTGAACCACTCACTAACAAATAATTTTATAGGCATATGTAAAACAAACGACACAACTAATGGAAAATTATTACACAAAGGGCGCCAACAAAATATTATTAGGGCAAAAATATTTTGATTGCATATTTAACATTAAATGATAAATGCATAGAAAGGTATTATGTTATGGTTATTAAAGATCATGATATGGTTGTGAGTAATATAATATGTTTTCAAAGTTATCATTAGTTTGTTGTTAGAAAAATAATCATTTTTCAGTCAAAAATACTCAAATTTATAGTTGCGATAAACATTGATAGGTTTACAGTTATTAAATAAATATAACAATTATTTGTGTACGACAACAATATTTTGTTACAATAAACATAGTGTAGTTGCTGTTATCATGCCAAACCATATTTTTCTCTGCGTGCAGATACTCTTGGACTAGATTTCCAATACAAAATGATATCTCGTCGGCTTAATATGCAAACTTGCTAAATCCACAGCCGTGTGTTAGAGAAAGATACGCCTCTTCGACCAGCATGTAGTTTTTCTTCAATTGAGTCTTGAAGTGCCCCGGTAGACTAGTTGGTAGCGAGCTAGTCTATCAGCGCCGGGGTTGCGGGTTCGATTCCCGCCTGAGACTCTGGTTTCTTTCCTGCAGACAAGCATAAAGCTTCGCGGGATAAGCCAACTATATTTTTAGTTTTCCTCTCAAGCTGCAGAAATGATATTTAACAAGTTTTTTGTCGCTCCTTAAATGTGCTGAAAGGGAGTCAGCAGGATTGCATATTAAGCTGACCATCTGCTTTGTGGCTAGATTTTGGAAAAATATCCTCAAATCTATTCAGTATCAAGAAAACTGATATTTGGCGCTAATATTTATTTCAGTATCCACAACGATTACTCGAGGCATTTTTCCGCCATTATTTGATCAAATAAATAAAATAGCCAATTTCGAATATTGAATAACTCGAACAATTTATGTCAAGAATTTAAACTGACTGTTTGAAACGAGCTTTTTGCATTTAAGTAATTTCTTGTTGTTGAACAAAAACGATTGAATCATAAAGTTCGAGTGGTGGTTGCAACTGATTACAATAATATCATGTTCGAATCACCGAGCCGAAACCCGAGTACAAGTAAGCTGTTGTTCATAAACAGACATAAATTTGTAAAAAAAAATTTTGTTTTTGGATGTTCTCTTATTTTTGGGAAATGCAAAAAAAAAATTGATGTTCTCAGTTTAATGGTGCTTTTTTCTGAGTTAAATTCTGCCTTTTAAATTTTTTATGTTCTTTTCTGAAAAACATGTGTTATCTTAAAAGTGTCAAGCGTTCTTTTCTGATAACGTTCCCTTTAAAATTAAAAAAAATGCTACATGTTCAACACTCATTTTAATGTGAAAATATTTCGTTTAGATTTCTAACCTTAAAACTAAAAACCATGTTGTTCCTTTTGCATTTATTTTCATTATTCATACTTTAAAACATATTTTAGTCCATTTTTATATTTGATCGTGTGTGACAAATTTGTAAATCACTATTAACATGGTTTAAAAAACTGCAGTCGAAACCAAAAACTGTAAAACAAAAAACAAAAATTTGTGTACAACTTTTCGGTTTTTGAGTTTGTATGATAGCTACTGTTTACATTTAATGAATCAGAAGTAAAAGCAAATGTTTTATTTGGCCAGTGACAAATGAAAAGTGGAAGGAATGACAGTTTTTCTGCAGTTTTTAAACGCTGACTGTAAACATGAAATTGATAAAAAAAAAATCATCAGAAGCTATAAATGTGTAAACCATGTACTGCCAGATTATGGGTTACCTGTTATTACCGGAATGTTAATTTTTTTATTATCTCGTATCTTCTAATCGGCTGGATGTTGACATTTGAGATATCATTAGATCCGTTTTAAAAACTTAATGTCCTTGTTTAAAAACAAAGTGTCTGATTTTTCGTGAAATAGTAATACGTTTAAAATTAAGCCAAGTTATGGAAACCGAATACACATGAGTGAAATTAAAATTTAACTTATTTAAAAAACGATACCGTTTTAAAGTTAATAAAAAAATCCCTTATATGTATACAGTAAATACGTTGAATTCTTATCTTTACCAGAACTTCTTTTAAAATCACGACAAACTACGGTGATTTAAAAAAAAATCAACTGAGAATCTCCATCGACTTCAATTCAATTTCACTAGATTTCCAGGAATAATAAATTGGTTCAAAACTGGCTAGCACCTCTCTTTTTCTTTTAATTAATAAATAAAAGTATGAGTTTAAATAATTTTTTCCCATTGTATAAAACTATTTAAATTCTTAGAGTTTATCGAACAATTGAAAACCCTTATTCGATTAATCGAGCAATTTTAAAATTCAAAAATCGATTAATTCCTTACTCGCCCAAAAGTCGAATACATGGATACTCTAGTTAATATGGAAAAACGATGATGGCCTATTTTATTAAAAATTTAGTCTTAGAAATCGAATCTAGTACACTCTCACCAATTTCAAAATTTGAAAAAATTATCCCAAAAATCTCATTCTTCGCCACTCTATACATACAAGTATTTTATGGTATCTTAAGTATGGGCTTACCCGTCTTATTGTTCTTAATTTATTAACTTTAAAAGGAACAAGTGTTGAAAATGTCATTAGCGCACAATTTTTAGTCAAAGTCATTTGTGATTATGTAATTTTTGATTGAGAAAATAAAATAAGTCAAAGATTTTATATATTTCTAATTGACAACGAATTGCTGTTGTCTTAATGACATGGTTCTCTCTGTGTAGAAAACGCCAAAACCTTGATACCTTTCAAAATTAATTTTCTAAACATTTGGTTCTGCTTTTTTTCGTCAAAACAAAACAGTGATTGTCATTAAAACTGTCGCTTTAAATTTTATGTTCCGATTTTCATTAAGCAGTGACACATTAAAAAAATCAACGTCATACTATTCCTATAACCTTCAAAATGACCTTCTTTCGATTCTGTATTAATCTTTATTTAACAATCTTTTAAGAATCGTCAAGTTTGTTTTCTAAGTCTTTTGTTTTGTAAGAAGTGAAAGACTAAAATCATAACACCTTGAGTTTCGTCGCACAAAATTCACTACACGTTATAAAATTAAAAACAATTGAACTGTTATTAAAAAAAAATATATAAAAATATATTACAATAAACCAAACCAACGCCTTTTAAAAAAAATTTAACCAATACAATTGAAGTATGTGAAAAACAAATATTTTATAACAAAAACGTGAGATTTAAAACATTTTGCTAATGCAAAAATAGAAGTTTTGCTTCAATTACAAGTGCACATTTAATATATTTATTTTAAATAAATGAATAGATTTATTAATAAAATTAGTTTAATGACATTTTACAAGGTTTGACCATGACTCAAAACGAAACAACTGCAGCAAAATATGGAACTGGTAAATAATTAAAATAAAAAACTAGATGAGTTTTAAAAGTATAAAATAAAATTTATGTGTGGGAAAATATCATTACCATTTAAAATGTTTTAAGTTTTAAAAACTTAAGCACATTTAAAAATAAAAACATTTTAAATACTACTGAAGACAAAAGAAAACCATATTTTTAGTTTAAATAAATTAGACTTAAATTAATGAGCTTCTTATATTTATCATACACTCTAAATGCTCGTTAAATTAATCTCAAAAGATTTAAGAATTTCATTCTAAATGAATTGAATTTAATTGTAGTTTTAATGTGTTTAAAGATAGAAGGTTATAATAGTAAGACTTTAATTTAAATAAACGAAAAGGAAACCTTAAAAGCAAATTAATTTTAAATACAAAAATAACTGGAAAAATTGCCAGGATTAAATAAATGTATAACACGGGCTGCATACCAAATTATCATAATACTTTGCAATCAAACTCAAGAGTGTATACACAGAAGAAAAAACAATGTAAAATCGTCGAAAACGATTTACTTGATGTTACTTCATATTAATTTAACATCATTTTACAATAACTTGCGAACTACATTATTTTCTTTTAAAAAATTAGAGTTCATGTAAATTTAATATTCATTTAAGTAAGAGCAAAATAGCATTGATCATTAAATAACACTACGAACCACTTAGACACAGTGTTCGAAAATAAACAGAACACTATTTAGTGTTCGGCACACACACTAAGGAACGATATCTATTTATTTTTGTGATTGTGTTTACAAACACAACCCTTAATACCTTAATACTATTTTTAAGAAGGAGCCGAACATTATATAGTGTTCTGGTCTTATTAAAAAAAAACAAAAATTATAGCAGCGACCACAGCACGATTAGCTTGTGTGTGTATTTAATGCCATGAAATTTGTGAGCTAATAATGATAAAATTAGGGTCATTCCATTGAATTGTTGGTGTTTTATTTTGTGTTTTATTGTTATCGGTTCACTATTGAATAAAGCTTTTTTATAAAGATTATATGCATTTAGTGTTCACTTATAACCAGTGTACAGTACATTATTTAACGTTCGGCTCACACACCCAAGAACGATATCTATTTATATTTCAACCCTTAATATCGTTCGTAACTATTTTCAAGAAAGAGCCAAACATTGTATATTGTTCCGTTTTTCTTCAAAAACAGAACAATTGTAGTGATACTGTAGACAAACATATTATTTTAATGTTCTATAATGTTTTTTTTACATTCATAAAGAAATGAACAAACAAAAAATTTTAGCAACGACCGCACCACAAACAGCTTGTATGTGTATATGTTTTGTTTGTGTAAAATTATTTGGCTGGCTTTTTGTTTTTTTTTCTTATGTGTATTATGTTTTTGTAAAAAATGTTTGGTTTTTTTTACCAGCCAAAAGCGACGAGCATTAATAAGCCTCACCAAACACAATGAAGTTTGTGGTTTAAAAAAAACCCAAGAAATTAAATGTTCTCATCTTTTGTTGAGTTGCGTAAAAGTAGTTTTATTTTAGTGTTCGAAAGATTAAACGTTATTTTTTATATTTTACTACACAAACTATTGGCATTTGTGTTTTCCACAAATCTACCGAACCGAACACTAAGGAGCGATATTTAGTGTTTATTTTCGAACACTGCTGAGAAAAAAAGTTAATTCAAGTTTAAAAAACGAGAATTTCAGGTAGAATACGCTTGGTTTCAGTGTGATATAACAGTAGTGAGTGAAGCTTCAGAGGCAATATATGCATTAATTTAAGAATAGTTCTAAACACTTACCCGGAGAACCAGAGAGAGGGAGAGAATGTTATTCTTTAGATTCCTGTAATACATGTTGCACTTCTTTGAACCCCCCATTCGTTTACAAAAGCACTCACAATTAAAAGACACCAGCAGAATGGCCAGATATGCTTTTCGCAATTATTTATTTTAATTTGAAATTTTAAAAATAAATACTTTTAAAACAGAGAATACGCGAATTTTTCTTTTCTTATTAATTATTTTAAGGATATAAACCAGGACGATATGTGGTTCTAATACGATTGCTACACAACCAACAAAAAATGGCTCCAACCAAACTATTTTCATGACATTGTCAGCGACAACCATATTATGCTTAAATTAGTCTTTCATCAGGAACCCACAACCATATTATGGTTGCCTCTTAAAATTGTATGGTTAAATATGCTAATAATTCGTTTTAAAATGTACAATAGTGTTTTCTCTTTTCCGAGAGCACCATACTATGGTTGAAATCAACCATGCTATTGTTTTGGAATTGCTTAGCAAATTTTAGTTATTATTGAACATAACATGTCTGAAGGCAACAATAATACGGTTGGGGCTTCTTAATGGAGGTCTGCTTTAACCATAATATGGTTATCGCTGGCAATAATATTAAACATAATATGTTTAGAATGTTCTTTAAAAATAGTTTGCTTGGAGGTGACCAAATTTTAACATATTTCTACTCAGGGTGCGGTGCGTTTTAGTTGGACCAGCCTTTATTAAAATTTTTCATTTCATTTATTAATATGAAACTATGATAATTTCAAATAAAGTCCATACAGAAATTCTCCATGATTTTCAATCAACACTCGTCATGCTAATTTAACATTGATATTTTTATCTGTGTGCACTAGTGTGGCCGCAAGTTATATGGACAATTTTTCTTCTTCGTATTTTCACTTGGCAAACCCCTTAGATTGATTCAAAATTAGAAAAAATAATATATACAAATTTTAAGATCGTTTGCATAGTTATTGGGCGTGCCTTGAGCCCACATAGTTTGCTAAAAATGCTATTTTTCTAACTATGTGTCGCTTTAATTGTTGATAACTTCAGTAATATTTATTTTAGAGAAAAACCTTATTCACAAATATTCTAGGACTATATCTTACGAACAATGTTGCTCTGTATTAGTTTTCTTTAACATTAATATTTAATCCAGAAAAAGCCAAATTAAAAAATAACACCGAAATTTTCACATATCTACGCATTCTTTGCCTGGTGATTACACTACGTGAAAAATTTTCAACAAAGTCGTGACCAAATGAATCTAACAGCTAATCTTTATGTAAAAATTTCCCCTGAATCTGAATATAAAGTCGGAATTGTAAAAAGTAGAACCGTTTTTGAAATATTCCAAAATAACCGTTATTCGGTTTTTAAAAAAGATAATGTGACTGAAATGCAAATATCTTTAAACATTTTAAACGGACTATGTATTTCTTTCTTTTTATTGAGAGGTAATAAAGTGATGTTATACACTTTTTTGAAATGTTCTTACGCAGTCCGAAAAAACCCCTATTTTTCTCTACAAAAATCCCTACAACTTTCAAATGATAATATATCAATAAAATAAATCCATTTGTATTAATGCATATAAATTTTATGAAAAGTTGTTCCCAGAAAGCATTTGGATGATCATTTTTTATAAAAATCACCTGAATAAGTCTTCTCAGATAATTTTTGTTGATTAAAAACTGATTTATCAGTTGAGCGATTGAAAATGGATTCATATATAATTCATTGACGAAGAAATAAAAAGATTGGCGAAACTAGAAGCCCAAAAATTATTGGGCACAAAATGTTTCAATTGAAATAGGCTAATATCGTAGGTAATAAAACTTAAAAAAATGTTATATTTTGATTTAAAAGAAATAACTCGAAAAGAGCAAAATTGAACAAAATCATAAAATTTATAATGAAGTTTGAAGTTTTGTCCACCATAACTCTTCCATTTAATGACTCATCTTCTCAAACGACCCATGGTTATTTAAGAAATTTTATAACCTCTCAATAAAAAGAAAGAAATACATAGTCCGTTTAAAATTTTTGAAGATAATTGCATTTCAGTCACATCATCTTTTTTAAAAACACAAATAACGGTTATTTTGGAATATCTCAAAAACTGTTCTACTTTTGACAATTCTGACTTCATATTCAGATTCAGGGGAAAGTTTTACATAAAGATTAGCTGTTAGATTCATTTGGTCACGACTTTGTTGAAAATTTGTCACGTAGTGTAATCACCAGGCAAAGAATGCGTAGATATGTGAAAATTTCGGTGTTATTTTTTAATTTGGCTTTTTCTGGATTAAATATTAATGTTAAAGAAAACTAATACAGAGCAACATTGTTCGTAAGATATAGTCCTAGAATATTTGTGAATAAGGGTTTTCTCTAAAATAAATATTACTGAAGTTACCAACAATTAAAGCGACACATTGTTAGAAAAATAGCATTTTTAGCAAACTATGTGGGCTCAAGGCACGCCCAATAACTATGCAAACGATCAAAAATTTTTATATATTATTTTTTCTAATTTTGAATCAATCTAAGGGGTTTGCCAAGTGAAAATACGAAAAAAAATAATAACGGCCACCCTAGTGTGCACCGTCCAGTTTAACGATGCACCATTTGCTTATTGCGTACGCATCGAACACTTTTTCTGTGCACTTTGTGACAGATAAGATTGCAAAATTCTACATGGTTGCATTCAATAAAGCGATTTGTTTTCCAATTAACGCTTAAAAACTCATCCACACTGCCAAAAACAAATAACATACAAAATTTTAGAAATCTATAAAAAACATAAAACGAATTTTGTTTCTTTTAAATGGCAGCAATTTGAAGAATTTCAAAAAAAAAATTTTTAAAAGGAATTATGCTAAATTTTTTTAATTAATTTTTCTAAAAAACAGTTTGTTTGTTTTCCGTAAAAAGATTTTTTGTTTTCAAAAAATATGGATATTTTTAAAGCATTAATTATAGTTTTTAAATCATGGGTTGTTGATTTTTTGTTTTTCCTTTAATAATTTTAATCATTTATCATCATTTAAAATTATAAAGTTATAAAAGTAAAATAGTAAAAAACACAAAACGGTTTGATAAAGTATTTCCGTGTGCTTTAAGCCACTGTTTTTTTTATAAAAAAAAAAATGGGTGTTAACAGCTTTATCATTTGGTATTTAATAATTGTCAACTTTTAAATACTAATTTTTTAGCATTTTGTGTTTGTCATAAGTTTTAAATAAAATTAATTTTATCTTAGAGAAGACACAAATCTTATTTAAGGCCTTTACACACTATCCCACAAAGTCTTACGTATTTTATGAAAATGCAACCCTGTAATGATGAGTTATTATTGTTTTTTGAAAATTTATAAACAATAATTAGAACAGGGAAGCATTTTCGTAAAATACGTAAGACTTTGTGGGATAGTGTGTAACGGCCTTTAATATTTATAAAAGGTTATCATCAAAGATCCCAAATCGATGCACCTAAATGTGCAGAACCATGACCGAGTCTGTAAACAAAACCAACTGATCGAAGATATTGAATCGTTCTTTTTCTGGGGAGCCTAATAGACATTGCAGGTGAATCTCAGCAGGATGTTCTCAGCTGCATTGGTAAAGTTTGGCAGGCATTTGGTTTTTTAAATCCTGTATATCCAGAGAAAAAATATGTTTAAATATGGTCACGTCCAACAAAACAAATTTTAAAGAAAATTTGTTACATATTATGTTTAATCTAACTATATTATTGTTGTCGACAACCATATTATGGTTAAAGTAGCCCTCCATCAAGAAGTCACCGCCTTATTATGGTTGCCTCATGATATGTTATGGTTAAATATGACGAACATTTTCTTTTAAATTTACAATAGTATTTTGCTCTTTTCCAACAGCAACGTGTTATGGTTGAAAACCAACCATGCTTTTATAATTTTAAACATATTTTAGCTATAAACAACCATAACACCTTCCACATATGGAACAATAATATTGAGGAAGTCAAAATTTAAGCAATTCAGCTCTAATGTTAAATCAATATTGCTCTTTGGAGGATATACATATGTACATAAGGGTGGGTAAATTTAGCCATGGATTTTTCGATACTATCAGAAATCATTTTCGCTGCGCAGGGTAATAATAACCCCTCTCTCATTAGAAAAACAAGCGAATAGGTTTTTCTGGTGTTTTTTTAGAAATTCGGCTCTTTTGTGGAGTAAACCAAAAGTACTGAATGCAATAAAACAACTAAATATTTCTTTGTTTTTACGGAATATTCAGTTAATTTTTAGAAAGTTAATTTATATAAAATAACTGAAATTTATTTGTTTTTTTTTACGGAACATGGGGTTGAATGTTTGACAGTAAAAATTAAAAGAACTTTTCGTTAAAAATAAATAAAAAATAAGTTGATCGGTTTTAAACTGAATTCTCATTTATTTTATATTACGAATTCAGGTAATTTTACGTACAGATTATTGTGCGTGTAGGTTCCAAGTTATAAGCACAAGGACAAAGCCTATTGAAAATGCGAATCGGTCCATAATTTAATAGAGCCCCCATACAAGCTGCTTTCCAGAATAGGTTCTTTGTGCACACTATCAAACCAATTTTAATTAAATTTTAAACATTGTTCCACAGGACAGGTTGTGGAGACGTCAAATTGAAATTGAGGTTGGCACGTGAAACTTAAGTCTAAGTGAATTAAAAGCTCCTGATGTAAGAAGAGGAAACATTGACTGCCGAGTTTTGTGGATTTAAAATTTTTTTAGAACTTGAATTTAATTTCGTTTTATAAGTAGTAGATGAAAAAATATGCAAATGTGATTCTTCCCCGAACGTTTAAATACTTCGCAAGAAGTTCGAATTTCAATCACATTTTTTGGCATAGATTTGGTTGAACATATTTTTTTCTTAGATTTTGGCGTTAACGCATTTCTGACTAATATTTAGTCATCTCACAAAAGGCAATTTCTATCAAAAGTGGTTTTAAATCTGAAAGTATATTCTTTGGAAAACGATTCAGCGGAATGATACCACTTTAAATTCTCGAAGAGAGTAGGAATTCCTCTAAATGATTTTATAAAAATTTTAACAAAATTATTTTAAAAAGTAATAGTGTGTTTGCACATTGCCAGTATAAGGGACTTCGTGCAGTTGCATGTTTGTCATCATTTCTCTGAAACCCACCCAAAGGTAATATCTGCGGAAATTACAAAATTTCAAATTAATCAATTTGTTTGTGCATATCTTACATTAAATTTTGTGTTTTGTGTATTTTATTATCAATGCATATTTTTCGTCGTATTTACTAATATTTTCAAAAAAAAATAGCTTTTTTCTATATTTAGTTGGTCAACATTGTACAGTTGTAAAAGGGGGATCATGCTGCAACAGCTTCAACTTTAAATTATTCTATTTAACTTCGTTTTTGTGAGACTTAAACGAACATAAAATTTTACTCTACTTGACTGGTCTATTCATAATACCCACACCACAATAGTGAAGAGGGTATAATGCGTTTGTGCTGATGTGTGTAACACCTTAAAATATTGGTCCTAAAGTATACCGATCGACTCAGAATCACTTTCGAAATAACGATGTCCGTCCGGCAGGCTGGCTGTCCATGTAACCTTGTGCACAAAGTACAGGTCGCAATTTTGGAGATAATTTGATAAAATTAGAGATATGGGTTCTTATTGGCACAAGGACCTATTGAATATGGTCCCAATCCTAGGACCATGAGGGAAGATAGGGGGACATTTCTTCCTCTCAGAAACTATAAAACCCATTTTAATGAAATTTAAAACATAGATAGAACCATATCTATGTGGACACAAAAGGTATACAGTTTTTAAAAATATGACCACAAGGGGAGGTAGGGTGCAATTTCTGCCTCTCACAAACTTTCAAACCGATATAAATGAAGTTAATAAACATAGATAAATCCATATTAATATAGTCATATAAGCATCATGTATTTAAATACTGTGGTGTAGGGCATCATATGGTCGGGCTTGACCGACTATACTTTCTTACTTGTTTTTTTTAAATTGATTATTTTTATTAATTCTGATGTATTACATCAACGCAAATGTCTTTCAACTAAAATGTTCGTTCTTATAAGCAAAAAACAAAAGGCCTTATGCACAAAAGATTGTATGGTAAACGCTGAAAGGCCTAACTAGCAGCTTGCGTGATATGCAATATTGCCGATTGTCAACACAGCAGGTAGGTTTTAAAAGGAAAATAGAAGACAAGTAATTTATATATAAAGGTTCAATAAGGTTTTGTAAACTCAAACTATTTGCCAGGCCCACGAAGTCGACAGAACATTTCTTTCGCATATTTATATTGAAAACAATAATAAAAAACTAAAATTTGTTTTTGTTTTATATACAAATATACGAAAGAAATGTTCTTGTCGACATCGAGGGCCTGGGCCTATATGTTTATAGTCGAGACAAAAACCAAACCGACCGCGTATGGAATACAACTCTCATGTGTAGGCCGGTGCTTCAAAGTATATTTTGGAGCTTATCGAATGCGTGCAGGAGAGGGCGAAGGAAGAAGGGCTTGTATTTGCCTGTTTTACCGTTACTGCAATGGGATGTGTTCTGACGAAATAAGGGATCTGGTTCCCGAAACCCACGTTTACCCCAAATACACGTTTTTCTTCAAGAGCCCATCCTTATGTGGTTGATTGGTAGGTGAATCGTACAACGCATTACAGAGAGAATACGTTTTTCCCCGGACTGTTAGAATGTGGAATAACTTTCCTGCAGAAGTCTTCCCTCTCACTTACAACATGATTAAGTTCAAGTCGAATGTTCACAAACACTACTCCCTCTGTCCTCCTTCCCACAACCTATTTTCCTAGTTCCAACACAATGCCATGCATTAGTAGAGGTCATTCCCTGAGTGCTGGTCCTTACAAAAAAAAAACTGCAATGGCTTAAATCACTGACAACCCAAGTTAAACTCGATGATGATGCTGTCATTAATAAAGGAGAAGTATAACGTTGAATCGGCAAAAAAAAAATTAAAATTGATACAGGTTTAAAAAGAATACTGAATTAAAAAATTTATACTTTTCGTAATTTACCTTTCTATATTATACAAGGGAGTTAACACTCGTTGTTGTCGAATGGATATTTTCAATGTTTAAAATCAATATTTAAAATATGGCAGCGCATGGTTACGGAAACTACACTATGTCTATTGTAACAATATATTGTTGTCGTACACAAATAATTGTTATTTTTTTTTAATATCAGCATTATTATAGTTCAATGTTTATCACAAGTATAAATTGTAATATGTACTTTGGCCACAAAGGGCTTTTTATATTACACAATTATAACAAATAAAAAAAAAATTGGAGTATTGTTGGTTAGAGCCATTTGTAAAATAATTTTTTATCAGTTTGTTTTCGAATTATTTGTTAGTGAGTGGTTCAACAATTAAAAAACCAATTTTATAAAAATTAAAAAAATAAAAAAATTGGTGGGGTGCTTTAATACCATGGGAGATAAGGCCATGATGGCTTTATCTCTCATTGAAAAGGGAGATAAAGTCTTTTTTTTTTTGTCCATTTGAATGGGAGATAAAGCCATCATGGCCTTAGCTCACATAAGTAATTTAAGAAAATGGCTTTATCTCTCATTTCAGTTTTGAAGAACTTTTGCATTTTACATTGATTAATAGTTTTCTTATTTTTTAATTAAGAGGTAATGATTTGCCCTTTTACTAAAGTTAAGTATTGAAATCTGGCTTCGCATACTCCAGTAGGACACGGCAGGTGGCTTCGCTGAATAAAGTTTTCCTGCGTGCGTCAAAAGAATAAAAAAATGTCTTTTCTCGGAAACACTTAAGTAAAGTAACAATATTCTGGAAAAATATGGTTTTATCTCTCATTTGCGAAAAAAATATGGCTATATCTCTCCTTACGTAAAATTTTAAATATGATCTTACCTCTCAATGATTGGGCAATAAGGCCATTATGGCTTTATCTCCCATTTAATTGGGCAATAAAGCCATCATGGCCTTATCTCCCATGGTTTTAAAGCACCCCACCTAAAAATTGTATTAGCATTAAAAAAAATTGTAACGTGTCACAAAATAAAAATCAATGCAAAAAATTTAAATTTTTTTTATTGTTGTGACAGCCCCACTGTATCATAATATGATTACTTCTAAATTAATTATGATTAACATGACAAAAATATGAATACTTTTTAACTTATTATGTTTAACACGATTAGAATATGATTATGAAGTAATATTACTAATATATATGCAATATTACGAATAATAACAATTTCGAATGTAACATGTTGCTCTTTGTCTATGTTTACCACAACCATGTTTTTCTTTGCATGTACTAGAACTACTTCTATAACTACTTCTTATTCAGATGTATGTATGTAGGTGAGGTGACATTTCTAGAAGTTTACACCTTGAAATGTTAGCAATTTTGAAATTAGTTTTTCCGGAATATAATGGGGAAAATTTCGGAAGAACGAACCCGGCAAAAAATTAATCCTTCTGGAATACAAACACCTTAATCTCACTACAGAACAAACTTATCAAATAAGTTACATATTGAACATGATCATCAAGAGGGCATTAACACAAAATTTTCATTTCTTTTCTTTTTGAAAAGAATGGACACGTAACATATTTACGACCAGCTTTGATGTATTCATCAGAAATCTTCTGCGGCCGTAACTCAAAAGACACTGCTAAATTAACACAACGTTCCACAACATTGTACGATATATATTCTCCTTGAGGGGATTTTATCGTGCTTCTCAATACTCCAGTCGCATATTTAATGTCACCTTTAGTAGTCCTTAAAGATAAAAAACCTTATTGTAACATCGGAACAACAGAAATATATTCATGATTGCTTAATATTCATGACGTCTGCAAGGGCAAATGATATCATGCAAATTCGACATTGGGACACGGCATCTGAGAGACACTTTTTTTTATTTACTATCCATCTCTGGAACCAACTTCCCCCCAAAACTTTAGAACTATTGGCAACGCAAATAAATTCAAACATTTACTTCAACATTTGTACCGAACTTAATCTGCTGCAAAACAGTAGTAACATCTCATAGTATTTTTGCTTATGTTTCTTTTTCATAGTTGTGTATGTTTCTTTTTCATTTTTTCTTGTTTCCCTCTATCTTAAATTATTTAATTTCCTATTATTATACTTTTTTTATCAACATAATGTTTAAGCCTATTGAATTTTTTTGATATAACTTTCGGATTCTGATACTGTAAATTATAAGATATTATATCGTGTTGTATAAATAAACAAATATTAAAGTTTATATTAAAATATCGTGTCAAAAAGTGGAAAATTTTTGGTATTGTTGGTTTGGTTGGACTAAAAATTCTTTTTCATATTCCTTTAATTTTACTTGAAAAATTGTTTTGCTTCTCCTGAAAGTTTTTAACCCAGGTATGTCCATTGCTTTAGCATGATCATTTTAAAAGTTCTTTTATATTATTTTGGAAGCAAATGAGGAAAAAAGACAGTGCAATTATAGGGTTTTTAAGATTTATTGAAAAAAGTGGTTTTTGAAGCGTTTATATAGGACATTGGGCACATGCGACCCAAAATATTTAACATATTATCCTATATCAAATTTTCGGCATCTATGTAAGGTTTTCTGATAGCAGGCACCACATCAATGGTCCAATCGATCATTCCGCAATTCATTATTTGGGCACCCGATCCTTTTAAGTGTCAGTGATATTTATAGAAGGCTCGAACTAGTTTGTATAGTCTTGTGGAGTCGTACCTACCCATAGTTTGAATATACTGCTTGCAACCATGTCTACCTGTGTATGGAACCATGGCTTCATCTACGCTGTGTTTCTCTTCAACATCAGCATTTTCCATAAATCTTTTATTCAAATGCGCGAAGAATGGCCTGACTTTGGTGAGCTAGCAATGAATAATGGACAAAACAAACTCAAATTTATTTCTCGCTATCGCTCGGGGAAGCAGTTTATTGTTTGAGTCTTTCGAGCGTTCCCAAAACATTATTCTTCTAGGCAAATCTCTGCAGAGGAACTAAATCACTCCAAGAAAGTATTTCGTTTTGGGTATATTCACGCGCAAGTCTCTATTCTTTTGCGATGCGTACTATTTGTATCCTCCGTAGTTCCTTCTACTAGCTCATCATAAAAAAAAGAGAAGCAGAATTACGCGTATCTATGTCGAATCCCTCCTCATGTTTTTCAAAAATAGCATTATAGGTGGACAAGTCTTTCTTCACATAGTGATATTTTTTATTTTTCTTAAATTTGCTCGCGTTGTTAGAGGAGTTTTCTCTAATCCTAATCTAATCTCTAGAGAGGGATATTATCCTCTGTGTCCTAATCAATATCAAAATTGATTTTGTTTACAATTTCCACCTTATTTTGCATTAGCGAAGCCGATAAATTAGTTATTTCGTCGTATGATCCATCGCCAGAATCTTCGTCTGTGATGTCCCTACATGCATTATTGGGTGGAAATGTAGGTTTGTTATCCACATCTAAGTCCTCATCCTCTATCAACGCCAAAGCTTCATGTAGGGAAAATCCTCTAGGGAAAATATATAGCATATTATATTCCCAATGTCCTACATATAGGTCACCAAACTTTAAGCTGTTACAACAACAAAACTAAAACACAAAAATGAAACATTCAGACATATAACAATCAAGCAACTCTGTATAAATATAAATTCAAACAAAATAGAATATTTATTCTTTTGTAAATGTACAAAATTTTACTTAATGTATAAACGTAGCCCCACATTCAGTCATTATGAAAATATCACAAATAAATAACTCAATAACTCAAAAATAGTAGCCAAAAATAATAGGATCGCACAATCTCTCGCAAAGTATTGATGAGTACTGAGAATGTGAACAAAAATAACGGTACTTTGATAATCGTGACGTATCATGTAAGCCCGAATTTTGGTGTACTATATATAGGTCATTGGGCATATTTGGCTTAAATACAAAACAACGTATCATCAAAATATTCAAAATTGACTTTTTGATTGATTTTATTTTGTTGTTACATATTTTAAGACTTTCTTAGTTACAAGATTTATAAGCGATTCATAATGATTCATTTGAAAGTTATTAAACTACATGTTCACAAAAAGTGTTGGATCCTTGCGATAAAAAATGGCGAATTTATTATAATTTTTGTTATTTATATTGTAAAGTTTTTGCTTCTGCTGTAAATTTATAAAAAGTGTTGTCTTATTTTGTATTTTAGGTGTCGATATGTAGTTTTAATGTCACATTTTCAATACAATTACGTTGTTATTGTTTTTTTTTTTTGTTAAATGGCAAATTTAATAATACATACTTATTTATCGATTATTCAGTTCAATATTTTACTTTTATGTTGATAATCTCTAACTAACCCTGACTCAGATTGAAAAATTAAGATGAACGACATATTTTATAAATATGGCAAATAAATTTAAGAACTGCACCTTATAAAATTTGAATACAATTTAAAAAGTTTTGATTAAAATTAAAATATAAACCATATAACTTTAAAGCTATTATTATTTTTAAAGTCTTACTTTACGTTAACTCACATGATTTGCATTGAACTTTTCAAGAAAATTCGTTCAACTTCAATATGATTGGTTTATCGATTTCTTAGTTTAAAAAGTCAACTAAATCTAAAACATGGAGAACGTGATTAAAACGAATTAATTTTTTTTAAGCTAAAAGTAAAAATAATATTAAATATAAACAAGAAAATGAAAATAATATTTGGCATAAATATGTAAATCCTTTTTTGGTAATAAACCTGTAACA
This sequence comes from Pollenia labialis, assembly GCA_949318255.1. Lineage (NCBI taxonomy): Eukaryota > Metazoa > Arthropoda > Insecta > Diptera > Polleniidae > Pollenia > Pollenia labialis. Next base: position 115,211,752 of record OX439141.1, read on the forward strand.
GAGTCTAAGAAGAAAAAACATTAAAGGTCACTAAAAGACCCCCATATTCAAATAGAATTTGTAAAAAAAAACATGCAGAAAAATAATAATAAACCCTGACAAATTTAAAGACTAAAAAACAAGTTATTCATACAAAAAAATTGGCCTCAGCACAACAAATTTATCAACAAATATAATGCAAAACAAATCATGCATCAAGTGGGTCACTGAAGATTCAAGTTGCCAACTTAAATTGAATTAAAACACAGAAAAACTCAAGCTGATGGTGTCTTAACAGCTAAAATAAACAACTGTGGTACAAAAAAAACACAATTTGAAAAAAGAAGCAAAAGGCGGTACAAATTGTAAAGAAGACCATCCTCTAAAAAAGAAATACTAACCATAAATGCTTAAATGCTTAAAATGATGTAGAGGCTTAAAGGCTGACTTTTTATTTTTTGCAATGATTTTCCTAAACTGCGGTTAAGGTTGTTTCTGTTTTTTATTAGTTGTGGGCAACACTCCACAAAAAAAAACTTGGCGCCTTTACTTAGCATTCGAATTATTTCGAATTCAAAGAAAATCCAATCCAAACAAAAAAAAACCGTCATGTTTTTTTCCAAGTTGAACTTGAACCAATATTTGTGGTTAAAAGCGAAAACCAAAACATACAACTTGAACAACTCACCAAAATATTTTCAAAAAAAAAAAATTACCTCAATATTTTGTAGCATTTAAAAGAAAAAAACCAAAAAACGTGTTAACTGGCAGGTTTTCCAAAATTAGAAAAAGAAAAATTTAAAGACCAAAACAAAAATCTTCAGAAAACTTTTAGTTTTACTAACCGGTGTTTCTATCCACCACCACACAGATAAAAAGAAAAACAACTTCACCAAACACCAAACACTTTTGCTCTTCACATGTTTGATAATGACCGAAGAAGATGCTTTCTTTACTTTTTCTTTTGTTGCTGCTAATAAAGTTGTAGTTGTTGCAACTTTGATTTGTGCAAGCTCTTTTATCCAGCCTTAAATCTTCCACAGCCAGAGGAGCTGAACAATGTACAGAAGTAAACCCCGCTATACCATTCAATACTTGATTATGTGTGGGTATTTGTGAATACAACAAAAAAAAAACCTACAGAGTTTGTTGCGCTTTTTCCAAGTCTTCTTTTATAATCTGCTGTTTTTCATATTTCTTTCTATTTCTTTAAATCGTAGTCAATGTTATTGACCAAATTGCACAAAATGCAACAATAACCGTTGTCTTTTCTTCTTCTTCATTTTAAACATGATTTTAAAATAAATAAAAATACAAATACAAAAAAGTGAAAATTTGCAATAAAAAGACAAAAAAACTGTGATAAAAGTATAAATTAGAAATTAGTTCAAATTATTGCAAAAAAAGAAACAACAAAACAAAAGATTTAAAAATTATACAGTTGACGTCTAACAAAACAAAAGACTTAAGTAACATACATTTGAAAGAAACTTTGTAAAAGATAAACGAATAAGAAAATCCACGTGCTTATAACAGGATGCACTACTTTAATACTAAAACATGTATTTTTAATTATTTAGTAATTGTTACAAATACACTTACAAGATATATTTTTATAAGAAGAAGGTATACTTACTGCCTGTTTTTTTTAACGCTCAAAATATTTTCCCTATAAATTACTAATGGTATAAAGATAAAAATGTTTAATGTTTCTATGTTTGTAAGAAATAATCTCCGGAACTGCTGGTCCGATTTCATTAACAAAATTAAGAGTGGAACCTCCTAACGAATAAAGGTTATATAAGGTCCCATTAAAGTACTTAGGATAGGGTCCAGGGGCTCTAAACGTTCTATTATAACCTCGTTCATATCTCCAAAACTAACCGACTGTTCGTCGATTTCGAACGTTAACGTTCGCATAGAAACTTACATTTACAGCCTGTTTTTAGAAAATGCAAATATTTGTTCGTTCGTAAAAAAAAACGAACAAAATCAGATTTAGGATTTCATAAAATTAAAGAAAAAATTTCCGGTGAGTGACAAAATAGCTTTAATTTTTTTTCTACATATTTTTGGTTCTTATAAAACGAACGTGTTCGGGATAAATGAAAACAAAAGTGAAAAGAAGACAGTAAGTAAAAGGCATTCGTTAAAAAAACAAATCACCAGGTTAAACAAATTCTCGAAACAAAGGAACTACAATAGGATACGCCGAAAAATATGTACATATGCATGTGCATTAGAGCGGGTCGACCTCCATACAAAAAAAGGTTTTAGCAGTCACCCCCTTTAGTTAAAGGAATGTCAATGATGTTTCTAAAACAGTAACATTTTATTACCACGCATCCATATAAAGCCATTTTTGTTTTTTATGTACACATAGTGCTGCCATTTAAAGTCCAATCTCATCATATCGGATATCGTTGTTCATGGCTTCTTTTACAGTTCTTGAAACTTAATACCTAAATATAACTTTTATTCAAGGGCGTCATTAGTAGAAAATTTTGTATTGGGTTCTATCAGGTTAAATGTAAGATGTATGTGAAAAAGAAAAAAAAAGGACTTAATTTTGAGGCATTTTATAAATGTGGGTATATTAAAAGTTATACATTCTAACTTTAAGAAGGACTTTCTTGGTAAGTGAAAAAAAATTGGACATTTTGGGAAAGGCTCCGATTTGACATAAGGATGTAGGATTAAACAGTCACCACAGGCACAAATTCAGCCACTGTCAAGCCACAAACAACGACATGCGATATGTTGAGATCGGGTTTTAGCTGCCAGTGCTATATATAAAAAAAAACAAAAAGGCTGTATTTTTGTGAGTGGCAAAAAAATTATTCCTTTTTTAGAAACTTCATTGACATATCTTTTATTCTAGGGGGTGACTGGCACAACTTTTTTCTACCCACCTTAACCAGGGCTTAAAAAACTGCAGTCAAAATCAAAAAATAGCTTTTTCTTCCACTTTCTGATTTTTCATTAGACGAAAAAAAACTGTTGCCTTTACTTCTGATTCATTAAATGAAAACAGTCGTAGCGAAGGCAAAAGCAAAACACGAAAATTTGAAAACAACAAAGAACATCGGCACTCGACATGTTCGGTAGTGTTTTGTTTGACAGACTGAAACTTTTAATAAATACCGAAGTTAACGAAGATGGGACGTTGTGTTTTTTCCGCAATTTTTTTTTAATACATGTGTACATAAATACATAAGTTTTATTTAATTTAAAATAATATAAAAGATTGTTAAGCATTAAAATAAATACATATGTATGTATTTATGTACACATGTAGGTATTATTTAAAAAAAAAAAAAATTCGGAAAAAACACAACGTCCCATCTTCGGTAACTACGGGATTTTTTAAAAGTTTCAGTCTGTCAAACCAAACACTTTCGAACATGTCGACTGCCGATGTTCTTTGTTGTGTACAACTTTTTGTTTTTTGTTTTTGCCTTCACTACGACTGTTTTAATTTAATGAATCAGAAGTAAAGGCAACAGTTTTTTTTTTGTCCAATGACAAAAGAAGATGTCGAAGTTGCAGCACAATCTTATGACTTTTACTATCTCAACTGCAGCTTTTTAAACACTGACCTTAACACTCCCTCTAAAATTGGCGCTTAAGAATAACCTTGGATTTCCGATCGATATTTTTGCTTGCATTTGCAAGGCATCGAAATACTGTCAAAATCAATCTACAAAAGGTTCAGGTCACTTTCCGCTTATTATACTTTTACACTAAAAAATTAATTTGACAGCACAGATAATTATACGTCCGATGCCAAATAGAAAACGGTCCTTTTTAATTAAGTCGATTTAAAGAAAAAATAATACACGGAAATTGGTACAAGCTAAATTTACAAGCAAATTCTTAAAGACTGCAGTAATTCTAGAAAAAAAAATATTACTATTTTGTTAAAATAGGTAGGAAAACAAAGGACATGTATACCGAAATGCGTGAACATATTTTAAAATAAAGGAACGGTGGGAATTCCTTGAGTTAAATTTTTAAAATTGTTGAACGTGTCAAGTCTACAGAGAAGACTGTAAAAAACACTTGTCTGTGACCCAATCCCTAGCAGTCAAGCCAAAAACTGGACGTCCACCCAACATTTACTGACGAGTTGAGCAATTTATAAAAAGTGTTGTTAGTAAAATCCTAAAACAGCTGCCGTGGAAATTCGAAACACTGTGGAAAATTACCACAATATTAATGTTCATTCAGAAACAGTGCGATTCCATCCCGCGTACCAAAAAAAATACTAATTACGGATATAAACAGATAAAAGCGACTCGACTTCGCATTTAAGTATGTGGACAAACCAAAAGTCTTAAATTTAAATAATGAAGTAAATATTTGCTTTCATTTAAACATTTTATGTTTATTTAGTTTTTTAAATATCACCAATCTTTGAATAATTAAAGAATTTTTAAGGCATACGCACTATAACTTGCGTGACTGTATACAGTGTAGTATAAAATAACGACGTTCTTCCGAAAGTTTCAAAACACTGGTGCTATGACGCAAATATCTTCTACATATCTATATGTTGATGTGCCGCAAATGGTCTTCTTTATGCATTTCTTTTATTTATTTCTTTTATTGTTAACATTTTCATTCAACAATTTTATTTTTTACTAATTTATTAACACTTTTTATACAATATTTTGTTTTTGAAATTTAATTTTAATTTTTTTTTGATATTTTTGTAAACAAAAGCCTAGGTTATCCACAAACACAAAACCTTTCTATGAAAAAATAATGGAAATGCACGTGTATTAATGCATTGGCAATAATGTTGATTCACGAAAGAAAAAAGCTCTATTTATTTCAACCATGAATAGACGAAAGCTTTTAAATGTTTTTTAAAAACCAAATTTTGAACATGATCGTATCAATACGAAAACTTCAAGTGAAAAGACTTATATTTTACAAAAACAGGCTGTTAAAACAAAAACAAATTTTCGAATTTTGTTTTTTTTTTTTTAATATAAATTTCTATGCGAACGTTAACGTTCGAAATCGACGAACAGGCTGTAAAAGAGACAGAAACCAAATGTAATACTTATCGCTGTTCTTTAAAAAAAAATAGGCGCACAGGTGTCTGGTACTCTCGTTTAGGGAGTAAAAGTGAATGTTGGTACTTTTTGCCACCCGGTCTATCTTTTAAACCGATAAACGTAAAAATAAACATTACATCACGTTCGAAACTTATCTAAAAAATACAAATACGAATTCGGCACTTTTTAGAAATTCTCACGTTTAAGGTGTGATATTCGTAACTATTGTTGGTACTTTTTTGACTAAGTATTTATCTCCATTCTTTAGCTTATACGTATAAAATGGTCTCCCACTACATTACTGAGGTGGCCATATTTAAACATGTTTTTTCTCTGCGTGTACTGAAAAGATAATGTACGGAAAAATACAGAGAAGGCGTAATTTCTCGAAACGGCCCAGTCAACTCATCCTCAAACTAGTGCAATAAAAAAAAAATTTTATTTACTTTTGTTCATCTTAAAGTTATCCTTTTAACAATGTAAATGTTTTTGTTTAAAATGTAACAACCGCAGTATTTTTTTCAACTCTTATTTGTAGAAAATAAAAAGACTCCGTTGTATTTGTTAATATGTTTTTTTTTAAATAAATTAGAACAACTTTAATGTCCTCAAGATAAAATTTTTTTACAAAAAACCTGTAAGAAAAGTTTTTCAAAATTAGAAAATCATGTTTTATTAATTCTAGGAGTGGTTCTTTGTATACTCGAGTTTAATAAACAATATTTATAAAATTATATTAAAACAATTAGAACGATAAAGTTTCATATAAACAAAAGACTTAAGAAATAAACTTTCTACCAGTCTATGTAAAAGTTATAAATTTTAAATAGTTAATTAAAAAAAAAGAACAAAATCAATTTATATAATAATAATAACTATGTATAAGTATATTATTTTAATATGAATGTGAATATTTAAAAAATGTTTTGCTTCTTTTTATTACGTTATAGTTATTGTTGTTTTGTTTTCAGTTTCATTTGAATTATTACAATAACCTTGGTTTAGATTTCATTCTCATACACAACTACATGGACAGTAAAAACGAAACATGTACACATGTAGTAAATGTAAAGGGTGTTTTCTTAAGCCCGAACTTGGATTAATTCTATTCAAGGCATAGGATTTAAATCTGAAAAAGATTTCGGGCTTATGGAACCCGTGACTATTCTTGACGAAGTGCATTTTGGACTACTTTTTCGATGTCGAACAATGTTGGCCTGCCAGATGTCAAATGTTACTGGCTTATCAGCATAAACTAGTGACTTCACGTAGTCCTACAGGAAATGGCTGAGTGGTGTCAACTTACGCGGCCATTTTTATAAATAAACTTGTCGTCAAATTTTAATTTTGAAAGGGCAATGGTTGCGGTCTCCTTATCTCACCATATCCTGTTGGAAGCCCGGCTTAATTCCATCCATATTTTTAAATAAAAAAAGCCATTGATCATAGCCGTTACGATCTTCATTGATAGTAACGAGAGATCCGGCTTAATTTTTTAAGAAATAAAGGATTATTTATTATGTGGCAAATTTGAGACTTGTCGCTGAACACATTTTTTGGTATAAGGCATCGTTGCCTGGTTTTCAAGGTAAATTTGGATGATTTGGTAGCGTTGTTCAAGCGTGAATCCATTCATCATGATTTTGTCCCCCCTTTTCCTAGCCCGGGAAGCTCAACGCGTGTCTGCAGGAGACCAGAGTCTCTGGCGGAAATCGAACCCGCAACCCCTGCGCTGATAGACCAGCTCACTACAAGCTAGTCTACCATGCCTCCTACAACATACAGCTAACCGCTTCGTAAGTTCTACCGATCTAACAAAAAACACCCTTTTGTATATGCATACAGCTTAAACTTTTACACTTCGACACCATACAGGTACACAAATTGTTAGAACTCAAAACAAGCAAAACACAGCCCAAAACCAGAACAATGGTTTTGAAATATATTTTGCATGATTTTCCAAAATACACATACATACATGTTGAAACTTTTCCTATACGAATATAAATGTTAAAACAAAAGCAACAAATATATTCTAACATACACGTACCAAATACATATTAAAGCACTTTAATTTGTAGTATTTTGTATTAAAATTTTTGTTTTTTTTTTTTAATAGAAAATGTGGGTAATCAAGAACTTTAAATCATGAGTTCTAAAACAAACAAACTGCCATACAGTGGTTGCAGTGGTTTTGTTATACAAAATTTTCTATACTTGGCTTTGAGAACACGAGAAAATAAATACGCCTTCAGTTGCTTAGCAATTCATATGTTTTGAAATTTTCTTAGGATGGGTTTTTAATACATGTACAGAATTTTTATTTAAAACTTTTGTAATAAAATTGTTTTCAATTAATTTAATTTTACGGTTTTTTTTTATAAATGAATTGCTAATAAATTTATTTCCAATTATTATCTGTTGAATAAACATGAGGAATTTCATGAGTGTTTGTTTTTTTACACGTACATATCAAGAAAACCTAGAAAGATTTAAAAAAAAAACACAAACCTTGAAAGAAATAATTGTTAAAAGAATTTGAAATTTTTACCTCGTAAGTTAAGTTTTAAAAAACATTTAAAAAACCACTGAAGTATGGAGCAAGTTTCGCATTTTTATCTAATTTCTTGGTCAGAAGTTTTTGTTTTGCAAATAAAACAAGCGAATTGGAAGAGAAATATGAAAGTTGATTTAAATAAACGTTCAACAGATGTGCGATAACCTGATCAATGAGTAATTCTATGGGACTAATAACACCAGCAATGTGACTGAGATCCAACAAAGGTCAAATTTATTGAACATGACTTTCTGGTCTATCCATATAATACATACATTGCTATAAACCAATTGCAAAAGCATTTTCTTTTGAATATTAACAGCTTTTTCAGATGGCCGAAAACTGCTCGAATTTTGACAAAAATAAACAAATACAAGTAAGAGTGCTATATTCGGCTGTGCCAAGTAGGCGTATTTATTTCCCTTCACCATGGTGCAATAAGAAAATAAAGTTACATAAATACCGTCCTTAAGATATATATAAATCTTTTTTCGACCTCGCCCACTTCCCCCACATTTCTTTGGGGGTTGGTTCCTTATTTGGAAACTTTGGCTCTTGCCGTTCTCCAAATATACAGAAAAATAGACGGACAGACGGACATAGTTAAATCGACTGCGTTGTACATGTATGTATGTATTTATTATGTGTAACAGAAGCAAAACACGTTTAGACATTAAAAAATAACCCTGTTATTGTCGGTGATGGGTATAACAACCAACAACAACATGGGATATTATGAAAAAAATTTGAGGCAGTCGTGGTTTTTTGCTCATATTTCAGCCTTTTATAAACCGATGTGACCGAATTTTAATAGCAAAATTGAACAGAGCAAATGTGACAGAAATATATAACAACAGAGTCCCTATCATATCTGTGGTCTTCGGAAAATCCATTACCACAGACAGGCGGTGAGACTTCGATACTCATGAGGACCTAGAATATTTTTACTTCATAGGGTTTAAGATCAATATTGTAGAAATTACAAACTGAATGATAAAATTAAATAAACTATTTTTACTTCGGTGAAGGCTACAATAATCCGTCACTTTTACTCTCCCTGTCCGCAATTTGGCTATAACACGCAGTCAATTACCAGTTCAAGAATTTAAAAAAAATTATTTATTTTATACTTTTTAGTGGCATAAAGTTTTTTTTGTTAAATACCGACATGAAAAAATTTAGTTTTAAATTTATAAACGGAAGTCCCTAAATGGCCAGAAATGTTTTCAATATTTTTAAAAACTGAACTTCAGCCTGCAAAAAGGGCTTTATACGTAAATTGCTAAGCTTCCGCAAAACTGTAAAAATTTTCGACAAAGAATACTTTTAAAAGCCTTTTATGCAACGAAAAAAAAATCGCCAGTTGTCTATAGTTCATTCATGATAAAATACGATTTCTAAAAAGTTGTTCGCCAAGAATTGCCGTTTGTTCCACAATATCGATCGACAACTAAAGGGAGCGACAACAAATCGTTCTCAAAAGCGCCACACTTTATAGTGGGGCGCAAATTTGTATGAAAACTATTGCGTAATAGCTCGTTTGCATTGTCGACCGACCTGTCGTTCTGAAAATGTTAAGTGGGACGCAAATCAGCTGTTTGTTTTTAAAAATGCTAGCGAGCGGTAACAAACATCGTGCGCTTGGCTGTTCATTCGGTAAGAAAGCATTATTCGCAGCAAGAAAATGAAGCCTAAATTCCTTGCGACATACAAAACAAATAATGGCACAACTTCTTCATCCCTAAAAGTTTACTTTGTCTGTCTGGATCGAGAGATTACAAATGTATACTTTTTTGAGCTAAATGAAGTATAAAGTCTACTGAATACTATAAACCCTTGTCTTTAATCAACAATTAAATGCAAAGCAATTCAAATTACATAGTTTTTATTAAACCACAGTGGAACAATTCTTTTAATTTTTATTTAGTATTTGCAAAAAAGCTATTAGTATTAAATTTGAATATCTCCATTTTATACTATCAATATCAAACATAGTTTGTATGTCAAGTAAATTACCTTAGATTGGCTGAAAATTAAAAAGTCAAATGTATTATATTCATTCAAAGTTTATAAACTGATTCAATGACATTCATGCTTGTACTTAATTCAACAATATGCCGCCTTTTAGCCACAAACAATAAGCAATATGTAAAACAAATTAAAACTAAACCAATTTATGACCTTGCAATGTCATCTAACTTAAGTTGAAATAAAGAACACAGCAACACATACCCAGCAATTTGACATGCCACCAACTAACCAACACCCCTTATAGTTTTAAGCAAAATAATCTTAACAACATTTATAAACTGAACAAGAAAATTTAATTGTAATAAAAATAATAAAATTCCCACCATTATAACTTAACAACCACAAACAAAAAAAGACTTAAATTATATTTCTTACAAATCATTTACACTAAGAAAAAGGCCAGAAACAAATACATTACAAGCTTTTAAATGAAAAAACAAACGCCCAGTGTTATAAATTAAATGGTTTTCTCAGCATTAATTTTTTCTAAAGAAATGTTAAGATTCAAAAACAAAATCTAAAAATAATAAAAACATACAACAAAATGCTACAATTAATTTATTTTTTGTTTAAACTAAAGTGGCCTGGTCATAAACGCCACTCACTTTTTTTCAATATTTTCAAAACAAATGGTTAAATAAACTATTAAAATACTGACTTGAAAATAATAATAAAAAGAGTAGAGAAAAAAAATGATAATAAAAATAATTGTAACAGTGGTTTACAAGGCTTACATAAGCACTAAAAATCTACATTAATTGCATGACATTAATAAAAAAAAAAAATGCACAAAACAGCAACAAAATTAAAAAAAAAACTATTACAATTTGCCACCACAAACAAAAACAACAACTACAACCAGATTGTACAATTACTGAAAACTTAAATAATCCTATGACAAGTTTCAACTTAGAAACATCGCTACAGAAACTGGAACAGAAAAAGAAACAGCAACCAATTACAGCTGAATATATTTCAACTTTAAAAACACCAACATTAAAACAATCTAAGATCTGCTAGTATCTGGGACTAAAACTAGTCGTTCACATAAAATCTAAAGCTGACTTCACCCATATCAATCTGACACACCCTTGTGCGACTGAAAACACGAGTTTTAGTTTAGAAATAAAAATATTAGAAGGTTTTTGCTACAGCACAAAAAAAATATGTGTATAATAATATTTATAAATACCGTGAGCGTCAAAAAATAGTACACAGCAATTTTATTTTTAATTTTACATTTACGTTTCATTTACATTGAAAAAAAAGCCCTTCGTAATTGTTTTAATTTATTTTTCTAACATGGCAAGTATAAGGTAAAGATTCCAACTTCCCTTAACAAGCTATTTCAAGTCCACTCGAAGATCAGCAGGCTGGCCTCTTTGTGGTACTCCCAGGGGACTACCTCATAACAAGTGGAAGGGAATTTGGCTCATAGAAAGTTCGCAGTATGCTGGAGAAAGCTTGCGCAATTCGATAAAGAGTTCAATAATTACAAGTTGCTTATTCTCGGTTTGAATGAAGCACGACGGTCATAACTTTAAACACTTCAAAACTAATACACTCTTGAAAAACATCTGACTAACCGAAAGCAAGCAGTGTTGCATTTCTTCACTCTTAGGAGGCTTACTAAGCTACCTAAATAAGAGTGGCAAGCGTCTATTTTATTTTAGAACTTTTCATTTTCACACATTTTATACAAAACAAACCTTTAGAACACGAGTTCAGCACCACCTTGCCGCTCTTGTTTAGGTAGCTCAGTTAGACAAAATATTATAATGCTGCAAAACTAGTTTTATTGTTTTCAGTTAAATGCAGTTTTAAAGAGAATAAAAAAAAGTTTTTTCCACAAATGTTTAATAGTCCGTACGAGGACTTTAGAACACGAGCAAGAAACCTTAGCTGAATTCAATACTGTGCTCCAACTGAAGCCGCTGAAATGGGTAAGATCACAAGTCAAATGTGGGAAATTATCCAAGATTTCAATAAAAAACTTTATGTGCAAAATTTTAAATATCGCCAAGAAAAAAATAAGTAGTAAATATGAGAAACGTCATGCCGTTGAAAATTGACCGCAGTCAAGACGATCAAAACGGCTCACTGAAGCGGAAAAAAATGCAAGAGTTACATTTTGTCGATTTTTATTTCCAAACCAGCGTTTTATTTGTGTAATGTGGCTGTATTCATTTGACCATAATAAAAGAATTACGTTAGAAACGTAAAACCTGCCGACCGAAAAGTATATAGTTAGTGGGCCGCTTAAGAGAACGATAATGAGGGTCTTGTTTTCGCTAGCTTAAGTTGTCAACCAACGTCGAGGTCCTGGCTGTTAATTTAAAATCGAGTGTATACAAAATCTCTGTTTACTTATTTTTGGCGTTCACAGTAACTAAAAATCACACAGAGAAATAAATGCAATATGCTAAAAATCAACAAGCATTTCATTTAAAAAAACAAACAAAATACATGTTTTTTAATGCTGTTTTTTATAGTTTAGTTAATATTTATTAAGTAAACATTTTTATTAATTTGTCATATTAGAGAGAAATAAACACCTGGATTTCGTAAAAAGACTTTTTCTTTAAATAAATGAGGTACATAGAAGTAGACATTTCTACTAATAATAAACGGATTAATAAATTTTAGCTAAAGCATACACATAAATATGTATGTATGTATGTATGTATGTACTAATAAAACAATAAAATTTACAATTTTCTAAATAAAAAAAATATAAAAACTGGAGAATTTTGTTAATAACTTGACCCCAGCGCTACCTACCATCAATAAAAAAAATAATTAAAGATCACGAGAATATCTCCACCTATCAGGAGTTTTTTTTATAAACCATCAGTGAAAGTAGACCTTTCCAACAAATGTACTCGTTTGAAAATCGGTTGAGTGGTTCTCGAGTTATAAAATCACGAACATACACGTAGAGAAAAAACATGGTTGAAGAATGGTTAAAAAAACATATTATGGTCCCTGCAAAGGCAACAAACAAACTTTTGTTGTTTTTAAAAATCTTTTTTCACGATTGATAATATTTTGTTTCTATTTAACAATAAAGTGTTTACCTCCCTTAAAACTTCAAATATGGTTGATTTTAACAATATAATGTTTAAATAAAATAAAACTACAACCATACACTTAAACATAATATGGTTAGCTTAACCATATTATTATCACGGTAACCATATTATGGTTAAATTCATCCATCAAAAAGCTATAACCATATTATGGTTGCCTCCAAACATGTTATGGTTAATATTTAATAACAATAATATGTTTGAAATTATAATATTTTAAAACATTGTATGATTAATTTTAAATTTAAAATAATATGCTTAAAAAGCAACAACATTCTGGTCGTTTGCATTTTACTTGGTTTGCTTAAAATTCTCATTCATTTTATTTTAATTATTGATTAAAACACATAAATTTACATAGAAAAAACTAGTAAAACAGAAAACATGGTAATATGAAGGTCGTTACCAAATGGAATTTTTTATAAAAGTTGAACGTAGCACCTATCAAGAATATAAAATTAAATAAAATTATTATTTGACACTTTTGACAAACAAATTGAAAAAATGGATTTACCATAATATGATTAGCATTCACCACATTATTGTTAATACTTACCATAATATGGTTACTTTTCTCAAAATTCTGGGAAATTTTGACCATATTATTGTTAATTTTGAACAAAATATGTTTAGTTTTGACCATTATTGTGGTTAATATTGACTAAAATATGGTTAATTTTGACCATATTATGGTTGATTAAGGGAAAAATTTTGTTGATTTTAAACATACTATGGTCATATTTAAACATAATGTGGTAACCTGCAAACATAAACATTGTTAAAAACCAACAATAGTATGTTGCTCTTAAAATATGGTTACCTCCAACCATATTTTTTTTCTACGTGTAGGACGACTTATTTTTATATATGTATAAAGATACATGTTTTCTATCAATATTATACTTGATTGAGAAACAGTATTTGGACATATGAGACAACCTCAATGCAATTTTTTATTATCTCACATGCCCACTTAAGTGTATTTTGTTTGGTGCCATTTATCGTCCAAAGAGGTTATTTGGTCCTTTTTGAACGACATTGGTATTTTAATCGCTGCTAACGGTGCCCTGCGGGAAATTTGTGCCAATTGGTCCAACAGACTGGTCCTGGAATTTGTGAAAATAGAACAAGTACAAAAAGAAAGGACTAATGACCAGTTACAGAAGAACCAATCCCTTTTCTGGCTCATGATGAACGAAAAGGTAGAAAAAGTAATGAATTACAGTACAGTCTTTAACGGTGCTGTGACACATTTTTTGGTACTTTCTAAAACGTTGATCTTGAATTTAATTCAAGGAGTTGTTTTATTGAAATAATACTACATTTTAATGAATAGTACTACATTTTAGTAACTGACACTAAGCACGTTCATTGAGAATATTTCAGTGACTGGTCAAATGGTGTCAATTGACCCACTCCAATAACAACTCCATGTAAAAGTAATAGGTCTTATTAATATAAAGTGCTAACACTAGAACGGGTTTCTACCATGAAAGACCTATAATGGGACTACATTGGTGTCACTTCGCTTCCCTCTATGGTGGTGAATATCGAAAAAGTTAAAAAAAGTTTGTTAGGCCAGCTATGGAATACCATTTGACTTTGTTAGGCCCTCCAACTTTGAGCCGAAGCACACACTGCAGGCTCCTCAATTGCTTTTGTAAGGCGCATATTCTCATTATTTTACTGAAAAAAGATTTAAGCCCACCTCCACGTTTACCAGAATGTTAAAAACGGTAAAAGCCTACTATTAATTTACAATGAATTTTGAATAAAGATACAATGGAGCTTGACAAGTATTCAAAATTATTTATCCACAGTTTCTTATATTTAAACCTCCTTGTTTATTAATAAATTTAACGTCTTTTATCAAATAAATAGCTTCTTGAGTAGAATTCACCGAACACAAAAGATCGTCCACATAATGGTTTTCTTTTATAAGCTTTGTAGCTTCAGGAAATTGATTTTCGAATTTAGAGGCGTTTAAGTTCTTTATATATTGCGAAATGTAAACTTCAGGGTTTTTATTTTGATTACAATCCCGCAATAAAAAGCTCTGAACAACTCTGTCGTCTGGACGTTTAGAAACTTGGAGCAACATTTCTTCAATGGCCCCGCATACGGCAACAGACTTCTGGCGAAATGAAAATAAAATAGCTGGCAGCGATACAGTTTATAGCAGTTTTTTTTAAAGATATTTGAAAGAATCATTGTATTTCGCCCAGCCAAGAACGATTTCTTAACTAAAAACCAGGGGCCTTATTCTGGCAGTCGTGATCGAGTAATTTCTCGATTCGAAAGCAATTTATTATTATATATTTCAGTCAATACTGAACGAATCGGAATAATTTTTTCAGTGTTATAAAGCATTAATTTTAGTTTCACAATACTGAAAAAACAAATTTCGATTCGTTAAGTATCGACTGAAATAAAATTGCTTTCGAATCGAGGAAGTACTCGATCACGACTGACAGAATTAGGCCCCTGCATTTTAAATTAAATCAGAGCCATTGCTTCCGAAATTTTATGAAAAATTATGGAATCTGTATCAAATAGAGCATAAACTTGAGAAAACGAAGGAAAAATAAGATTAAACACAAGTATGAAAAAGTGGAATGCCCTGTTTTAAACACCTGACAAAAACTATACACATTTGTCCTTCAAGTTGTGCTGAAAAAGGTCAACAAGGAAAGGAAGGATAAAATAAAATGAAAAACACAAAAATTTACTTTGGACTTCGAGAAGAATCCTTGACAAAAAGTACAAAAAAATGAATAAGGAGGAACACGTAAATCAATTAAATTTCGATATACCAAAGGTTAAATACAATTTAGTTTAAAGATTTATGTTTGACTATTGACTGCCAGCAGTCGTCAATAGGTTGAGTGTTAAACGGCAAATCCCTCTGAAGAGATTTAATGGTTGCAATCGAAACATGTTAGGGTTACCTGTCCGTGAAAGCCTTGGTTCGATTCCCGCGGCATTCAAGAAGGAAAAATTATCAAAAAATTTTAATTAATTTCATGTTGTAAAATTTTTTTTCTTCATAGTAATAATTTAATGAAAATTAAATTTGATGAACTTTATTCCAATTAAAATATCAAAATTTGGACTAAAAACCATAAACAGTTGAACAAAATAACCACAATACTAAAAAGCATAATCTTCATCATTTCAGCACATTTTTAACGCTTTTTATGTTTATGTCCGATATTTTTTTCTAACCAAAATTTAACGATGTCAATAACATATTTATTTCCGATTTGCTTGGCAGCCAATTTTCACTAATTTTCACGAATTTTTGCGATATTCGCGATTGAAACGATTTTTCCATTATGTTTACTGCTTTTTACAGCTTTAACGATTTTTTGTGAATTTCCCCTAATATGGCAATTTTTACCTAATTTTTCCATTCCTTAAAATTGTACGGACTTTTAATACATTTTATGGCTTTTTTTAAATATCAAACATTTTCGCGAATTTTCGCAATTTTTCAAACTTTTTCGAAATTTTACAATTTTCGAGTAACTTTGTTGCTCTTTGAGGCAATCGTCCCGTTATAAAAATATCCTTTATATACAAACCGAAGTCACCTTTTTTACAGGGCACTATCAACACTGTCGATTTATATGGGGCGAAAAGAGCCAATGCCTTATGCCATTAGAAACGGTGAATTTTTTAGAATAAAACATGCTACCCTTCTAGAGAGCAAAACATTTTCAAGCAACGAATTTTTAAAGTAAAATGATACATTTTTTTGTAGAAAAGAAATCAGAATTAATGCTATTAAAGCCATATTATAATCTCGAGCATGTTAGCTCTACAAATGGTTCGAATGTAGTAAATTCTAAAAGTCTTATTTTACATCGCTTTTATTTATTTAGAGTCATTATTCGGCAAAGAACCGTACAAGCTTTTTAAAAGTGGAGGTTTGGTTACACAGGCAAGCAATTTTCTGTAAACTCCGAGAAAAACTCAAAAAAGCTTAATCGCATAATCTTGCTGGACAACTGTATGGACCATTCTGAGAAATAATGCGTTGGCGTAATTTTCAAATAATAATAATTTAAATTCCATATTTGTATATTTTTATTGTATTTGTCATGGTGTCTTCTTAGCCACACGCATGCATGATACCTGGATCTTAAGGAATATTTCTGTAGCATTAAAAATCTTTTTTATTTTTTATGCGGATCGATTTACAATTTCGATTTATAATTAATATCCGGTCTTTATGAAACCTCCTGTGAAACTTACCTAAAATGATGAGGAATAATAAACCCTTCTTATGATATCGCCTAAAAAATCTCGTATTCTGTGCAAACAGTGCACTTTTACGCCATTGCAAATGAACTGTCAAACATTTTATGAGAACTTATTTACACAAACTCCGTAAATTTGTAAATTTACCCAACATTTTGATTCGTAAACTCACGCTGTTCAATTCTGCATTTACCCAAACAGATTTTTTTATACAAAGCGCCGCTTTCAACAAAAAATTTCAATTGTTAGCGCATCAAAAACAATAATTGGAATAATCTGAGCAAATTAGTCTTTTGGCTGTCTTTATGCATTTTTAAGAACAAATTTAGACACAAGTGCTAAGCTTTTTTTTTTTGTTTATTTTTGTATTGATGTTTCTTGCACAGAAAAAATACTCGCAATTTTTTTTTTCATTATAACCATTAATCAAAAATAAAATAAGTTCTAATTAACATTACTGCAGAAAATGTTGTTATGCACAAAAAAAATATTTAATCGATACTATTAATTTGTTTACTGATACAAATTTAATCATATTTTTAATTAATCTCACAAAGTTTTTAATTGAAATCAATTTCTATTTTTCTCTGTGTACAAACTGACAAAAATTGTTTAAAACAACACAAAACTAAAAAGGGGCTTCATAAAACGAGTTTCGCAAGTTTTCCGTTCTTTACAAATGGCAGTTTCAAGCGATTTCGTGAAAACCTTTAATATAAGGAAATTTGATTTTATAAGAATTAAATTTACACTGCCAATATTTCTGATGACCGGTCTACAATTTATTATTGGTACCATGAAACGTCCTCTTTCGAAAAACACTTTAATAAGTCCAAACGATAAACGGGTATTAATGCTGTATTTGGCACATATAAGCTTAACATTACTAAGAAATTATGATGTCAGATTGTATGAAGATGCTTCATAATTTACAACAGAGCCCATATAAAATTCTTATTTTGAGTAGATGGATTCAAAGGTGGCTTAATTTTGCAAATACAATTTACAAATACAATTACAAAAAATATATTTTAACTTAATTAACCGAGCAAATGTTAATAAGAACTTCCGGCCATTGCAGTGAAACCGACTCGCTGGAATCGAACCCGCAACACTCGCACTGATAGTTTGGCTCACTGCGGACGAGCCCACCGGGCTTCCCAGTCTATTAAAAAACATTTACTGCTTTTAAGCCGAATTTGAATTATTTTATGAATATAATGAATTTTATATTCTAAAACCCTTTTCTTGTTTATAAGAAAACATTTTTAACTAAAATTAAACTACTCTAAACACTTGGACTCGTTAAGTCTTACTCTGTTGGACTCTAACATTAACAACATCGTTAACTGAACTTGGAATCGTTAAGTTAAGACTCTGTTGGACTCTAACATTAACAACATCGTTAACTGAATTGTAAAACAACAACTAACATATGTGCATATGTAATTTTAATTTTATGTCTATCCGCATTGATGACTAATAATAAAAATTCTTGCTTAAATTGTTATTCTGTTTATTATTGTTTTTATAACAACGGACTTACATACAAACAAATAAAAAAGCGCAACATAAAAATTATATTCTTATTTATTGCATAACAAAATGACACATAACATGGTGTAATATTTTGTAATTTAACTTTTGTATTTTGTTGGCTGCTGCCGTTGCTGTAAACATTTATCTCAAAATAATTTGCTATTTACAGCAACCACATGTTTGGGTTCAAAGTGTTTTTTTAACTGTTGCAATGTTTAATCAACAAAACGACATTTTTATAATTGGTAAAACAAATAAATTATTAAGTTAAATATTAAGACAGTGGGGGAAATTTATTCATAATTTTTACGGAAAAATGCATCAAATATTTGTAAAGGAAATATTTTGCAAGGCTAATATAAAGTATGTGTCTTTAGTCTTTTGATTTTTTTGTTTATCTGATGAATGCAAAAAGAAAATAAAAATGTTTATAAATTTAATTAGTTTTTAAATGAAAAAAAAACTACAAAGCTTTAATTTAATTAAAACTTGTGTCTTAGGTCCCGTATTTATTAAGCTTGCTGCTTAAGTCTTTTGATTTTATTACTTTTAATTAATTTGTTATATTCAATATAAACTAACTAGATTTGTAACATATATTAATGTATTTAATTTCTTATATATTTCCAGGTATGTGTCAGAACTTGTTTTCTTTTCTATATGTAAGTAATTTATTTATTAAGCTAAGAACAACTAAATATTCTCACATTTTATCAATTGTTTAAAGTTGCATGAAAAAAAATTCCATTATTAGAATTCTTGGAATAATTCTTACACGAGTTTAAAAAAAAGCAGTGATTCCAAACTCTATTTTAATTTGACTTAACAATAATTGTTTTTATTTAAAATGTATGAATATTTCTTCTTTCCATACAGTTTATACCAGACAGACGTTTATAAAGCGAATCCAATAGAAATTGGCTAAAAAACTAACTTGACAAAACGCCATAGAATTTGTATATTTGAAATATGCTTGTCGCTCTTTTTTAGTTTGGCCTGAAAGCAATATTAGAAATCTTAAAGTTGTATTTGCTTATGAGAGTATGCTTAACAACAAACACAAAATGTTTTTAAGTCATTATAAGAATTGAGAAAAGAACTGCAAACAAAAACTTGTCGTAGTATTACTTAAAGCGGGATCAAACAGTTTGTTCACCATGGACTCAGATAAACAAGCAAGAAATTAAATCCAGTATTTTACAAAATTTCTGACCCACGAATTCATTAACTGTTATTAAATTTAACAAACGTTTATAAAGGAAAATTTTCATTTAAATTTTTAGTTTTGTAATCCTTTATTAAATTTTATAAATTTTTATGAATACAGGCTTTAGACTTTCACTGCATTTTCTAGACAAATGTGAAGAAAATCGACTTTGTGCTTCATGTTTACATTGAATACAAAAGCTTCTGATATTTTATATTTTCAGATTTAGCCGTTAAAAATTTAAAAACTGTAGGAACATTACAAATTATTAGACTTGTTTACATTTTTTTGTGAAATAGTCCATAATAAATGATCTTTAATTAAGCCCTTGCTGTCTTAAAATTTCTGAAAATAAGTATGAAGAAAATATCATCTAAAGTTTTAATTCGCTTGAAGGCCTATCAATGCATTTTCCACCTCAGCGTCAGCCATCCGAATTGTCCAATTGATTTTAAAGAACTTTTAACTTTTAGGCAGATCATATTTTGTTAAAGAATTATGCAGTCTTATATGAATGATCAAATTAAGCTGATAAAATTGAACTTTGTTGCTCAAATAGAATTCAAAATATCGTTCATTCATTTTAAAATTGGTTAGGCTTTGGAATTCTGTAGTTCTCTATTGTAATTGTTCCAATTTACGTAGATGTGCTGGTGCAGGTATTCTTTTGTGGAATTACACTATACGACAAATTTCATCTTTTGGCCATGATCAACTCTGACCAGATTCTGTAAATATAGTTTAAAAAAATATACGTATCTCTAAGTATTTTTATATATGAAAGTAGAGATAATTTAAATTTATATTAAACTAAAAAAAATTTAAAGTTGACGTAATTTTAGATTTGTACGTTAATCTGCAGTTAATTGACCTTTGAAGTTTACAACGAACACTTTTTTAATAAATAAAAAATAATAACAAATACACTCATACAATTATTTTTTCCGTACAGTTAAAATTGAATAAAAATGTAGTTAGTTTACGAATAATTTTATTTTTCGTTATTCAAAAAAATAAACTACCAAAAAATAATATTTTTTGTATTTATCTTGTTATGTAGTTTGATTTTTGTCGGTTAAAATATATTTTTTTAAAGTAAAAACTATTCAATTTTAAGAAGTATGCTGTATAATCAACAAAAAATATTAAAAATTAATGTCAACATCATTTGTTTTAAATGAAATGTAAATGATCCGTTTTTTAAATCAATTTTAAGTTGCTTAAAATGAATTTTCGTTTGAATTTAACTACACAATATTTTGAGTGTACAAGATACCTTAAAAGAACGCACATTTGTATATAAAGGGTGCAAAAATTTGAGGCATTAGTGGTCAATGAAAATCGCTACAGGGAATATTTATGATTTAGACGTAAAGAAAATGTGGTTTCAACAGGATGGTGCAAATTGCCAAGCAGCAAACAGAAACAATGCATAGTTTTAAAGAAAAGATCGAACATCGCATTAGTTCTCTTTGAGGAGCAGTGAATTGGCCGCCAAGATCGTGCGATTTGCCACCTTTAGACTATTTTTTTTAAGGCATTTTGAAACCGAAATTGTACAGCAATATTCCCACAACAGTTCATACGAACAACATTATCGACCAGATATCAACCATTGACAACAGTTTATTGAAAAACATGATTAAGAGTTTTGGTTAAAGATTAGGATTCTGCCGAGCCAGAAGGATAAGGGGGGGGGGGGGGGGAGTTGGTCACTTAACCGACATAATTTTTAATTTTTAACCGGAACCTATATGTAATAAGCTGAAATAAAAATATTTTTTATATCTTAAAGAAACTCTTTTTTATTAATATTAAAATGATACCTCAATTTTTTGGACACCCTTTGGGAGCTTTCGAGCAAAACCCAAAACTTTGTTATATCCTTTCGTAAGGCAATAACACTTAGTACGTGGGTAAAGTAGATAAAAGCCGTTGTACCAATTTTTACCACGCCCATTAATAACATTATTTTATGCTGTAGTACCGATTACGCCACCATTATTTGTCCGATTTTGAAGATTTATAACGGTGACAAAGAGGTAAGAGTGCTTAAGTTGACTTAAGCTTAAATTTACTCTAGGGCACCTTTGAGAGCCTAACATTCAAATGTAAATGTAAGAAAAGATAAACTAACTGTAAATTGTTGGTGTTTTTGTATAAGCTTTGATAATGGTTAAGTAAGCCTTTGAGTGTTTATAATTCTTATACGCTTTAAGGTTTTATTTGTATAATATTGTTGGCTTTTCTAAAAACTTTGGAAAAGGTTTACTGAAGATCTGGCCTAAGCAACCAGTGAAATGCGCATGGAGGCTAGCTTTCCCTCAACGATAAATTTCAGTGTATTTATCAAATATGGAAAAATTGTACCTTATTGGTATTTTAATTACATTTTACGATTTTTAAATAAGTTATAGCAAAATTACTTTATGCTTACCTTTCTCTGATGCGCAATAATTTTTTGAAATAAAAAACTAAAATTTGCTTCCGATTAGTGACATTAGGATAAGAATCTAATTTTCAACCACAGGGAAGTGATAATATTTTTAGAGTAGGAATTAAATATTCAGAAATAGCCTTAACCCTTTCAGCCCCAACGTTGCTTGTGGGCAACTTCGTATGTTTGACGACTAACGGTCAGCGTTATTTTTGTTTTTGTTCGTGTAACCGTATCGATATCGAAAGCTACAAGTGTTCTATTTAAGTTGAATAAAACAACAGCTAATTTGATTGTCAATTAGCAAAGTTATTTTCATTAGTACGCGCGTGTGTCAAGGCAAATATATTTGCGAATTTGGAAAGAGGTTTTTATACATGTGACTTTTTTTCAAAATTATAACAAAAATTTAAAATATGTTTATTGAATCTTTTTTAGTAAATATCAAGTAAAATATTTGTAGTAGTTAAATCTTAGAATTGCAAACAAACAACAGGTGAGTAATTTTCAAAGTTGTCAAGTTGCTTGTGAGCAACTTTGGGCAATTATGGGAATAAATTTACATACTTTTAGACATGAGATCCCAAGAGAAAGGCTTGACAAACAAAGATATTGAAACTATTTTGAACTTCGATTGCGATGTTTCCAGCGACGAGGAAAGCGGCGATGAGGTGGAAGACATATCTGCAGTGCTGGAGAGGAATTTGGAAGGGATCGTGGAAAGAGGAGAACGCATAGAGATCGGCCTTCATGACAACATACTGAGTTTGAGCAAGATACTTCTGGTGGTGTTAATATGTGCTTTGAAAAAATTGATCCGAAATCACTCAAATGGAGATCGAGGCCATATGAAGCCCTAGAGACTATGTTGAAGGACGATAATATCCTGGAAGTTCATGAAGTTTTGACACCAGTTGAATATTTCGAAAAAATGTTTGATACTCGTTGTATTGATTTGATCACACAGCAAACTAATTTATATGGACTACAGGAACTCGGCATTGAGCTTAATTGCACGTCATACGGATTGGGATTATCTTCGGATGTTGTCCTTTATCTGGCTTAAAACCTTCCCAAACACAAGAACTTTAAACTTTATTTCGACAACTGGTTTACATCAGTATGTCTTCTTATTGCGTTGAAGGAAATGGGCATATTTGCAACAGGTACTATACGTAAAAATTGGGTAAGCAGTTGCCAGTTGCTTTCAGATGCTGAACTCAAAAAACGAGGAAGAGGATCTTTTGACTGGAGATGTGAAGCTAATTTTAATCTAGTATGTCTAAAGTGGTTTGACAACAAACCAGTTTTGCTAGCATTTTCGTGTATAGACCACCAACCTGTTGATGTTTGTAAGCGTTGGAGCTTGAAGGAAAAAGCTTACATTGATGTTCTAAGACCTGCTCTTGTTGCTTCCTGTAATAAAGGCATGGGAGGGGTTGAACTGGCTGATATGCTCATGGAGCTGTACAAGGTTAACCACCGCTCAAGAAAATGGTACATAAGAATCTTCTATTGGTGCCTAGGAACATCCGTTACAAATTCCTGGTTGCTACTTCAACCAAACCAGAAACATATTCCATTAATACAATTTCAACTGGAAATTGCTAATGCACTTTTGCAATATAGTTCTGTTTGTGAAGATTCCATTCAAAGAAAAAGAGGTCGACCATCGAATTTAGAAAAAAATAATCCAACATCTTCCGATTGTATCTCTCCCTCGAGCAGTGTGTCTTCGCAAAGCACCAAAAAGTATAGGTTCCAACCGAACCCTCCAGAAGCAAAGCGGTATTATAATGTGGATCATTGGGTAGTATTTGGCGAAAAAGGTCGCTGCAGATTGTGCAAAACAGGAACTCCAATGTCCAAATGCCTTCAATGTAAAGTTCATCTTTGCTGCAATAATAGCAAAAATTGTTTTTTGTCCTATCATACTTAAATATTAAAATAATTCAATAAAACTAAATACTGCTTTAATTACAAAACAAAATTTTTTTTATACCACAATTGCCCAACGTTGCTCACAAGCAACTTTCTCTACCGCCCAAACGAATGGGCATGGTGACTTGAAATTTTGGCCAGACACTCCTTAAATGACTGCAATATGATTAAAAGTAAAAAAAATTTTTAGGGATACAGATAAAAAGTTGGGGTCGAAAGGGTTAAGAGTTTAAAATTGCTCTCCTACAAAATTTAAAAAAAATAGACATAAGCACTTTTTCCTTATTGCCTGGAGTTCTATTTGAACTTTTGTAGTAAACAGTTCATTTCTATTCATAAAAATTTTTTAAAAATAATTTTAATTGAAATAATAAAAAATATAAAAATATGTATATATTTTTGTTTTTTTTTATATTGTATCCATGGATTCAAAATCCATTCATTTAGACCCTTTAAAGGTTCCTCCAGATAAATGTCAACATCCATATTTAGATCAATGTAGTGCTCCTTCAATACCTAAAGTCGTAGGACTTAAAACTAATAAAGACAATAATGAAATATTGCAAAATCCTAATGTTTATCCTGGTCCTACGGACTCCGACTCCTTATTTTCGATGGAATTTAATGACACTAGTTCAGTTATTGGTGCACATGGCCCTCCAATTCAAAATTCTAACAAAAGAAAACTGATTAATGGAAACGGAAATCAAAATATACAATTGAATCTGTCGAGTTTTGATACTAATAATAATAGTAATAGATTCGCAATCTTGGGTGATCTTAATATGCAGACAGGTAATATTAATGATATTAAACAAAAGGGAGATAAGAACTCTGCAAAAAATAAAAGTGACCAAAAAAAAGAGAAATTCTGTCCACCTATTTTTCTTTACAATTTGGATATAAAAACTCTGGTAAATCAACTTACTTCTAAAAATATCGATTTTAAAATTATAAACAAGTCGCGTTTTAAAAGCAAATTGTATTTAAAAGATGCTTCTGTTCATCAAGAAATGATGTCTCAACTCAAAGAAAAAAATATCGATTCTTTTTCTTTTACGCCAATTGAACTACGAAAAAAAAATGTGGTTTTAAGAGGATTGTACCACGATACTGACTTAACTGATATCAAGAAAGAATTAGATTCTTTAATACCCCATACCATTGATAGTGTTACAAAATTTAAAACTATATTTTCCATAATTTAGACACAGGCTTATTTTTAGTTACACTTGCTCCTGGAAAATCTGTAAATGAGTTATCCCATATAAGATTTTTATTACGTCAGGTAGTGTCTTGGGAGTTACCAAAGGCAAATTCTAAGGAAATTCAATGTTGGCGTTGCCAACATTGGGGACACTTCTCCAGAAATTGTAATAGAACCCAGGCTTGTGTTAAATGTTCGGAAATTCATAACCCTGGTGAGTGCAAAGTTATAAAGGGACAAACCAATCCCTTTTGTGTAAATTGTGGAGAAATTGGACATCCTGCAAATTGGCGTGGATGTTCTTCTTTCAAGAAATATTTTATTGCTAAACAAAAATCGGAAGAAATTGTTATAAAAAGAAATAATTTAGCTTCTCAACATGTTAATAGGGCTTTAAGTAACTCTTAGTTTATTGCAAATAACTTAACTTTTGCTGATTGCCTCAGGAATCCTCCTACAATTGAGGAAAGGATTAAAAAGATTCCTTTGGTCATAGATGAATTTTTAAAAATTGCTAGAATCTTATGTAAAGAGGAAACTCTTTCTTTGGAGGAAAAAATTGGTGTTTTTTAAATGATTATAGAAAGAAGACTAAGTCTGAGGCTAAGATGGATTGTTTAATTCTTCTTAAAGAGGTTCATGAAGTTTATGGTAAATAAATATTTGAATATTTTAACATATAATGTTAGATCTCTGGTTGACTGTAGCAGGAGAATTGACTTATTGAATACTTTAACAAATAATATGATTGATATTAGTTTTGTACAGGAAACTCATCTTAAAAATAAACATAAAATTTTCTTGCAAGGATACAATACTATAAGGGATGATAGCGCTGTTGGTGTTTGTATTATTTTGAAGGAGATATATCCATTTCGGCGAATTAAAATTGATGGTGTTTTATTTCCAAATTTATTTGCTGAACTTACAATAATAGTAAACGGAAGCACAAAAAGATTTATTTTTGGTTCACTTTATATTCCTTGCAATTTAAGTGCTTCATTGATTTGTAATAGTTTTACTAGTGTTAGAAATTTCTGTAGTAATTATGATGGAATAATTTTGGGTGGTGATTTAAATTCGAGAAATGTTACATGGGGTGATAGTTTCAGTAACATGAATGGCATTTCACTGTTTAATTGGCTTCAGGATTTTTCTTCTGAATTTATAAGAATTTCTGACAACATTCCTTCATTCCCAAATGGTTTATCTTTCTTGGATCATTTTATAATCAGCTCTAACTTATTAAATATAATCAATTCTAATTTTCATATTACATCTTTACCTTCATTTTCGGATCATTTTCCATTGAAATTAAAATTAGAATTTCCTAACTTAGAGATTATTTTAAAGCAACCTCGAGTTTTAACATCTTTCAAGCATACAAACTGGACTAATTTTAGAAATGATATCAAACTTAACTTAAGGGTAAAATTTCCACCCCCAAATATAAATTTAACAAACTTCGAAATCGACACTCATATTAATGAGTTTTCGAGTTGTATTAATCAAATTTCAGATAGACATTCTAAAAGAATTAATATTAAAAATAGTCAAATTTATGTCTCAGATAATATCAAACAATTATATATTTTAAAATATTCTTGGCAAAAAAAATTTAAAAGAATTTTTACAAGGACTCTAAATAGAAACAATCCTAGTTATTTACTGATTTCAAAACAAATTCAACTTCTTAAAATAATAATTCAAGAACAAGTTCGTATTGAACAGGCAATTCTTTTTAATGAACGACTTAGAAAAATTAAACCTGGTCCAAATGCTTATAGGGAAATTTATAATATTATAGGCAAGAGGAAAACCTCATTTATATCGGAATTATCTGTAAATGGTATGAGAATTGTTGATAGTGATCAAATATTAGAGCATATGAAAAATAATTTTGCTTCAATTTATGCGGGAAATCCTCAAATTAGTAATTCTTCAGAAGTTAATAACAGTATCTTTCAACATATTGTTAACATTCCCAATAGCATGTTTAATTTTAATGAAAATTTTTCTTCTTTTAATTCGCAAAATAATATAAAGTTAACAACTGTGGAAAGTCTATTAATTTATGGCAAATCTTTAAATAATAAGAAATCGTCTAGTTTAGACAACGTTTCCAATTTTCTAATTAAAAAATTTCCGAGCTTTTGAATTTTTAACTATAATCTTTAATAATTGTATTAATAATTCCTATTTTCCAAATAGTTGGAAAATTGCAAAAATATATCCGATTAGGAAGAAACCAAATTGTATTGATGTATCCAATATTCGGCCTATTTCTCTGTTATCCAATTTGGGAAAACTTTTTGAAAAAGTAATAAAAGAAAAAATGGATACTGTTATAGAGACCCAGTATATTTCTGATCACCAATTCGGTTTCAAAAAGGGTCATTCCACTGTGCATGCGCTACTTAAATTTCATAATGATGTGGTTAATAATTTAAGAGAACAACAATGCACTGTTGCTGTATCTCTAGATATAGAGAAAGCTTTTGATAGCGCATACCATAATGGTATTCTTTTTAAAATGATATCTATTGGATTTGACCCTTTTACTATAAAATTATTCAAAAGTTTCTTTACGGATAGAAAATTTTGTATTCAGCTTCAGAACAATTACTCAGATTTTGGAAATGTTAATTGTGGTGTTCCCCAATGATCAATATTAGCACCCCATCTATATAATATTTTTATTTATGATTTTCCACACATACTTGCAGGCTCCTCAAGCATTCTATATGCTGACGACTCTTTATTATATGCTCATGGTATTTCTCCAATTGATACTTTAAGATCAGTCTCAATTCATTTAAATGCAGTTAATGCTTATTATAAAGAGTGGGGAATCTCTATTAATGTTTCTAAAAGTAAAGCTATTTGCCTAAGAAATGCTTCTGGAAAATGTAAAAGCTTTGTTGTTCCAGAAAGCAAAAGACTTAGATTATCCCTTGATGGTAATGAAATTCCATTTGTAAACAGCCTTCGATATTTAGGAGTGCATTTTAACAAGCTATTCAAATTTAATGAAACTGCAAGAATTGTTCTTATTAAGGCAAATCGAATAAAAGGATCTTTTGGAATGTTATTAAGAAATAAGTATTTAGCTGATAACACCAAATTATTAATCTATAAAACTAGCATTAGACCTGCATTACTTTATGCTTTCCCTATTTGGTTTACTATATCTCCGACAGTAATGAAATCTTTTGAAATATTAGAAAGGAAAATTATTAGGCTTTGTATAAATAAACATTATGAAGAAGAAAACAATCGTTTTTCGAATGAATTTATATATGATATGGCAAAAATTCAACCTTTGGCGTCTTATGCATTCGGTTTAATGAAAAAATTTATTGAGAAGTTACATTATCATGATAATCTTTTGATTAAAAACATTATTAACGAGTAATCTAACTTAAATTGGTCGAATACTTATTATTTATCTCCTTTGGGTTATTTAGATAATCTGATTTCTTTCGGTATCAATCTTATGCCTAACTTCTTCGTTACCGCTTATATAGGATCTCATAGGGGATAACTTATAAATTTTTAGTTTAATTCAAATTATTATTTTAATTTAAGTTTTATGTCTTAGTTTAAGCCAATTTTAATATATTTTTTTATGTTTTTTAATTGTTGTGCCGGGAGCAAGCACGATTTCACACAAAGTTATTTATATTTTTATATTTGCAATAGTTAGGTCAGATGCTGTATAATTCTTCTAAAAATGTCATTAAAACAAAACATTATGGTTTTAAGATATTGATTCTAATGTTTATTTTTTTTATAAAAATTTGTATATCCTTTATTTAAAAAAAGAGGAAGTCTCAAATAAACTTAACTTAACTTCCTTATTGCCTCAGATTTTTAGATGTTTATCATTTTAAATTGCTTTAAGGCAGCTACAGCTCTTATATGAGCAATTTTTAAACCTGTCGCAATATCTCTTTTAAAATTTCGTATATGATAAACCAATTTTTTGTAGGTAAAAAATTAAAAGTTTTACATAAAAAATTAACACAAAACACTCAATCTTTTTTGAGACCTGTTCGATGTTTTCGATTATTACTGTTATTTACGAAAAAGATAATGACCAAAAAACTTGGCCTAACTTTGTTGTCAAGCTTAAAGTGATAGATGAAAACAAGACACATCCCCTTATTATCTAAATTGTAGTTAAATGTAGTTAATTGACTGGATTTTGTGCGTGAAATGGCAGATTCTACCTGATTCTATTACTTGATTTAAAGGGGATTGCAATAACATGTTTTCTTTATTTTTGTTTTAATTTCCTAAGCTAATCCCGCGAAGCTCTCGCTTGTCTGCAGGAAAGAAACCAGAGCCTCTGGCGGGAAGCGAGCCCGCAACCCAGGCGCTCATTTACTAGCTCACTACCAGCTAGCCTACCTGGGCACTCAAATATGTTTTCAAAGACCGAAGAAAAAATTTAATTTATATGAAAAATTTTAAAAATTAGCCTACCTCGAATCTTTTTTGAAGAAGCCATTTGTATTAAAAACTAAAAACGAAACATTCTAACTTTCCGGCTCTTCTACAGTCAAAGTAGGCTGCACATTGTGATCGAAATGGTGTAATTACATGTTTGGAAGTGTTGTGGGTCAATTACGGATGGCAATGCAACTGAAATTGAATTGCCAGCAGCGAAATCAGGCAACACCGCTCATGTTAAAATAAACAAAATTTATTTGATATTTTTACATGAGCGGCGTTGCCTGATTTCCCTGCTGGCAATTCAACTTCAATTAAGTTGCCATCCGTAATCGAGCCATTAGTTTTAATATCGCATAAATATTTTGTTTAAACACCAAATTACTAATTTTGATGTTTTATAATGTAACGAAGCTATTGAAAAAATAGTCATTCATTTAAAAAAATGTAAGTGTATTAGTTTCCTTAAATATAAAAATTTTAAAAACTTTTTTTTAAACAAAACGATTACTGCAAGTATGTACATGAGAACCTTTCTTTGTAACGATTCCTTGCAGCTAACAAGACAACTATTGGCGGTATCTGTTTATCTTTCATGACAATATTGTCATACGTAAAAAAAACAACACGAAAACATTTTTTAATTGCTTGATAAATATACTACTGTAGGCATTTTTTATTTTCTGAATCTTGTTAATAATCAGACCACCATGACGTATACGTAATATGTATAATAAAATTTAAAAACATCTAAAATAATTAAACTTTTTATTGTTGAACTATTTAATAACATACAAAAAAGTTTTCGTTTGATTGATTTCTTTTGAAATTTAAGCGCCTTTAATTATAAAACTGACAAAAAATTTTTGTCATTGAGTTTTAAAACCAAATCAAAACCTCAGAAATCTCGATGTAAAGCACTCCTTTTCAAAATACCATAAAAGGTTAACAAATTATGTTTTTTGTTAAAAAAAAACAAAATCAGAAATTAAAACAAAGATTTAAAAAGACAAACTTATAGTTAAAGTTTTTTTTTTAGAAGTAATCATGCGTTACATATCAAATCATAGTTTGTAATTAATATAAATTAGTTTTTAAAATAACATTAAATCTACCGACTTAGAGGCAGACACACATTCATACATTCATACAATATGCAACTAAACTAAATTGAAAATTTTTGTATTGCACAGTTCAGCATTTCTTGCCATATTTGGGGCATAAAAATCAACTGTTACTTGAGGTTTGGTTAGCAACAATAACAACAACAACAACAACAACAAAATTAAGAAACAAAACTAAAATAAACTAAAATTTAGAAAAATAAATATTTTTATATAAAAATATCGTCAATATTAAAGTGTTTTGTTGTTAAAGGAATTTTAAAAATTTAACAGTTTTTTTCCGAAAGTCGGCCTTAAATACCAAAATAGGTAAAAATCGTGATAAGTTTTAATTTGCACTCAATTTAAAACTTTGGCATTCGTTTAATGGTCATTTTGCCAAAATGTGAACGGAAATAATAAATATTAATATATTTAGTTTGTTAAAGTGTTTTACAAACATTTTCAAATTTAAAAAATTTTCTCAGAGTATAGAAAAATAAAATAATGTAAATTAAAAAAAAAAAAACTTTTAAATAGTTTTTGATTGAAAATGTGAGGTTTTTTATGGGAGTACATTTGCTTAATTAGGTACAATAGTGAATATAAAATGAAATAGTTTTAAAAAGTACATGTTTTTTAAATCCCTAAGGCGTTCGACAGAGTCTTGCATGGCTCGATTTATATCGAGCTTTCCTAGAGATTTTGTTTCGTCAAAAGAGTTCAAGGTTCATTTAGGGATGCCGCAAGGCTCCGTTTTCTCGCCTACTCTATTTTTATTTTGCTAAATGACCTCCATGTCAAATTTCCAACCCTGTCTACTCTTTTGCAAATGACGGCAACCTTTTCCATTCGTACTCATTTGATTGCAGACCAAGCGTATCTGATGTCGGTGCTATGAGGCAGAATATGTAAGATACGCTTGGCCGAGACCTTAACAAAGTCTCGGAATGGGATCGTTTTAATATCCGAAAAACCCAATGTTGCGTGCTGACGCAAAAACGCGCGAAAGATCATGGTGCCTCATCTGTATATATGTATGTATCAATAGTATCGAATATTTTTAAGAATTTTCGATTTTTTTATGTAAAATAAACATAACCGTGCCAGAAACCTAAGATCGAGCCTCACCAAGAAGCCAATTCTGTCGATAATTTTGTTGACTTAATGGATGACACTGTTAACAAAGCATCTACACTTTTGTCTGCCTTTGAGAAAAAAAGCAAATGCTAAATGTCTAAAGCACAAAGCATTGTCTGGTCTACATTTGGTCAGTAGTACTGGTGACAAAGATAATATTTAATATTTATTGAATTAGTACAGTTTTACTATTGACATTTCCTACAGGTTTATACAGGGAAAGAAAAAACATTGATTTAAAATTGTATTTGTATTTAATTAACATCGACGACTTAGTTCCGCTAAGGACAAGGTTTGCTAAATTTTTGTAGTTATTTAAGTCATATTTTTATAATTTTTGCTTTACAAGTGGAAGCATTTTAATACCCTTCACCATCACAGCTGTTATCCTTGCAACTCCCACCCATTATATCAATAGCTTTGAGTAGGGGGCATGTTTTTTGTCGATAGTCCAAGAACGATGTCGACCAATTATCTTTCCGAATCATTAAATTTGCGATAAAATGGCATCGATTTGTTTTTGCATATTGTTGCATATATTGGTGAAAATGCATATTTTTGCATATTTAGGTTTTTAATGCATATTTTTACATATTTTGAAATTTTTGAGTGATATATTTTTTCATTTTCATATTATAAAAAAAGTTTTAAAATACACAAAAAACCTTCCAATAAAATTTTGAAATCAATAATTTAATTATTTTTGAGCTTTGCTTTAAATACAAGACATCGACAAAAGATCCTTCTTTATTAAACTGGCTTGTCACATGGGTTATGATGCGTTGCAGAAGAAATTAAAAGCCATTTCGATAATATTGCAACTTTTAATGAAATGTTTCCCATGATTCCCCTTCAACTCCATCCAGTTGTAACAAGATGGGGACCCGATAATTAAAATTAACAAAGTGAAAAGAAGAATAACCCGACAAATTAAGAAAAAAAATCCAAAACATTTTTGCAAAAAAAAAATTAAGAATTTCAAAAAATAAAATGAATTCCAAATATTTTTGATCTGATCTTAAAATTAAGTGGAATCTGATAATAAATTTTTTTGAATGCATTGGCATTCTTTAAGTACAAGACAATGTTTTACTTTTAATGAAAAAGTACTTATTTAATTAAACAAAAATTTTAATTAGCTATTTAATTTTTTTAAAGATATTTAAATAACAATAGACTGAATTTTTTAATTTTTGTTTTTAGTTAAATTTTTCAAGATTTTAGTGCTTATTTTGGATTTTTTAGTGCATATTTTTTGAGCGCATATTTTCGATTTTTTAGTGCATGAAAATCTCATCGCTAGTTATAAGTACATATTTACATTAACAAGCCATGATAAAAATAATGGACTTGAACTCTCAAAAAATTTTTGATATTTTCCAACTAGTTAAGAATCGTTCAAAAATATTTGAAGTTTGACGAGGTAAAATCTTTAGGTAAAACTAGCAACTTAAGGAAGAGTACGGACAAAGTGAAAATTATAGTTTAGTTGATAGCACTTTCAGCGAAAAAGACAAGTTATTTGTGGTCCAAAGTTATTTAATTGCAATCTAAATCATCTTCCCAAATTTTATTGGAGTCGGTTCCTAGTTAACAATTTTCTTGTTTTTCTTGCGCTACGCAATAAGACATACAGAGATGCAGTAAGCTAAGTGAACTAATTCTTAACAAATTTAAAAAAAAATATGACATTTGACCTCGAAGCAGGTTTGTAAGAAAGCATATTAAAGAATAACGGTAACAAAAATAAATGTTGTAAAGCGCTTAATATGTCTAAAATGCATTGCTTTAAAGTGGAAACTCACCTTATAAAACGCATGCCTTCCGCAAGCGATATGGTAAGCGAAACTTTTACGTTTCTCCCTTAGTTACCTGCTTCGTTGGAAGCTCCATTTTTATTGCGTTCAAATAGCTTTAAAGCAGGTTTTAAAAACTGCATTCGAAACCAAAAACTGTCAAACAAATATCGAAAATTTGTGTGCAAATTTTCGCTTTTTGAGTTTGAATGACAGCTACTGTTTACATTTAACAAATCAGATATATGTAAAAGTCACAGTTTTATTTATTTTTTTTGCCAATGCCATTTTTAAACGGTGTTTTTAATGCCACAATTTCTTTTAAAATACTTACATTGATAATTTGAATTAAATTATTTTTAGTGAAGAAAGAAATTTAGGACATGAAATGAACTAAAAATTGTTGATAATTTTATTCTTGACTGAACACACAATTGACCTCGGGTCGAATTTAGAAGTTTCGAGGTCAACCAGACTCTCATCATCAGAATTCTTTGCCGTTCTACCGTTTGCACCACAGCAGCGCCTGCCAGTCTATAGTCAAACACCAATTTTTAACCAATGGAAATGGTGGACCAGTCAAGAATAAAATAATCAAAAATTTTTAATTCATTGTTGTAAAATCCTTCCTTCACTAAAAATAATTTAATAAAAATTAAATTAAACGATTTATTTTCTTAAATTTTAATTTTTATATCAAGTGCAAACTCTTATCAAATTCGTTCACCAATCTTAGTTTAAGAGAAAGGAAACTTAACTATTCATTTAAAGGCAACTTTTGGTAGTAGAATCTAATTAAATTGGTCATGCTTAATTTTATTTAATTAACAAATGTTAGTTGTGACAGATGTAAAACGAAAGACAGTCGTTTGCGTTAGCTTACAAAAGGCTAAACAAACGGTTTACGGTCTAAATATATAAAATTAAATTTTCCCATTGTTTTCAATCAATTAATTTTTACACCCACTTTTGAGTCATATGATTAAAACGTTGTTACCTTCGTAACATTTGGCCTGCTTAATTTTTGCCACAAATATTCCTCTATAGCCACTGTAGACATAAATGAATGGTGCTTTAAATACAACGTTCATTAAAATGCTTAGTCACAAACACATACTTGACTTTAGACAAAAGATAATCTTTCTAAAACTTAAATGGTCATATTTAATTTGTATTTGAATAATAATAATAATACAAATACAATACAACAGTACTGAAAAATAAATTTAAACAAACAGTTACATTGAAAATAAAAAAACCTACACCACCTTTAAAATGTTTCTGATTGTGGTTTAAATGCTCTTAAGTTGGTTTAGTTAAGTTGAATTTGTTGTTTCTTTTTTTTTAAGATAACACTGTGCTACAGAAGACATATTCTTTTATTGCAATTCTTTAACAAGATTCCACCACTTTGATCACTTTATATTTTTGACACCCTACACCACAGGAGATTGAATGTGGGGAAAAAGTATACGAGTTCTGTCAGATTTCTGACACAAAAATATCTATAAATTGACAGGAACTCTGGCTGACTTGTCGTGGGAAATTCGGTTTTTTAGCCGGCATTTCTGCTATATATCTGACAGAAATCTAAAAAAAAACATATGAGCAATTCTGATTTGTTAGCCGACATACTTGTTATTTTCTGATAGATAGCAAAAGGAATATGGAACAAAATTCTAATCTAATAATCGCACAGATGTCTGTAGGAATTATTTTGTTTTATTGCAAAATAAAAGTTTATAATATAATTTTACATGTATCTTCAATAATATACATATATTAAAACTGTTGATTTTTTTACTTAAACGAAGGGGGTTCGTCCAAAATAGCGGCTCTTTGTACCTTGATGTGTTGTTTTGTAAATTTCAAGCTTGTAGATGACTCCCAATAAAAAATTTTATAATTTTGCGAAGCACAAACGGTACATTTAAAAAAATAAGCGCACAATTATGCGCTACGCAATAAGACATACAGAAATTCAGTAAAGTAAGTGAAAGAACTCTCAACAACTTTTATAAAAAAAAAAAACATTTGAAGTGCTACGGCATTCCCTTACCACGAAGCAGATTTGTCAGGGAGAATACTAAAAAATAACTGTATCAAAACATTCTGTGTTTAAGGCCGATCGTTAGGTTAGGTTAGGTTAGGTTAGGTTCAGAAGGGTTATGTGCCCAAGGGTACACTTCCACTCGGAGACCAGTACGGTCCATTGTGAATCCCTTCAACATGATGAAGAATAGATAAAGAAGATAGAAAAAGAGAAAGGTTAAGAAAAGATCGTTACATACAACAATTTTTATATGCGCTGAATAATGCGCTTTATGTGTCAAAAATGTATTGCTTCAAAGTGGGAACTCGCCATATAAAATTCATGTCTTCCGTCAGCGCAATGGTAAGCGAAACGTTTATGTTTCTCCCTTACAAACCTGCTTCGTTGGAAGCTCCATTTTTTATTGGGCTGTAGAAAAGCTTTAAGGAAAGTCTTAGAGGAGTATTTAGTGCAGCCATGCTGGGTACCGGCTCACTGCAACATCACCGGAAATAAAATGGTAGATAAGTTAGCGCAACTACGCTCGGAAATGGAGGATCCTGACTACGTGGAGGCAGTCAGACCTCCAATTTTATTTGAAGAATGGTTTCTAGACGGCAATAATCGGGACATATTGAAGAGTATTACAGA
Source organism: Pollenia labialis (assembly GCA_949318255.1). Taxonomy (NCBI): domain Eukaryota; kingdom Metazoa; phylum Arthropoda; class Insecta; order Diptera; family Polleniidae; genus Pollenia; species Pollenia labialis. The sequence continues at coordinate 115,248,245 of OX439141.1, forward strand.
TGTTATGGATGGTGCTTCCGAAGACCGATTCTTATTTACTACGAGGCAGGAGCAAGGTTTGCTTTAGAACCAGGGCTGTGGAGTCGTCCGAAAAAAGTACTTACTCCGACTCCAAACGCTGAAATTTTTTAAGTGCGACTCCGACTCACGACTCCGACTCCTACTATAATCTTGATGCCAAATGTATATGAAGCTCAGTGATGTAAACTTTTATTTTTTCATTACCGTACGGCCTTCTAAAAATTCGAGTTCTTGAGAAGAAATTACCGTACGCAAACACTAATGTGCTGTTTCCAAATGACAAGCGATTGATTATTTAGTAAAATTTATATGAAAAGCACTCAGTCCATCGCCTGTCATTTGGAAACAGCACATAAGAGCAGTATTCATAAACCATTTATTAAAATTTTAAATGTGTTTTAAGAAGATAACTTTTATTTTGGAAATTTTTTTTAAAATTGTTTATGACGAAAAACTTTGGAGTCGGAGTAGCGAGTTTTTGTGCAAAAACTCCGGCACAAAAACCTCAACTCCGACTCCACAGCCCTGTTTAGAACCATGGTAGCGACTAGATGATTGGTAGGATGCCAATGGTACTAGGATCCGACTCATCGGATTAATGTTAGTTTTGCGAGGATACGGAGGATATAGAAACAGCTGAGCGCATTCTGGATCAATCTCCTTGGCTACAGTAAGCAGGCTGAGATAGATGGGTTGTAGACTCATAGGCAAATATGGGGATTTCTATACGAGAGAAAAATATGCTTAAATATGGTCACCATTAATACAACTTTTTTAAAGAAAATTTTAAACATATTATGTTTAATTTAACCATATTATTGTCACCGACAATAATTACTTATCCATCAAGAAGTCACAATCATATTAAAGTTGCCTCCAAACATGTTATGGTTAAATATTTTTTTTCATTATTTATTTATTGAATCTTCATATATTAAATATGAACTCGCAATAATTAATCAAATCTTAACCTAATACTTTATTTTATGTCCTGCCAGTGCCAGACAAAAATTGTTTCATCACGGGTTCTGTTCACTTATCTAGGTGTTTATCGCTCATCTAATTGGGCAAGTGCTGCAGTGTCTCTTCTTCTTAAGCGAGTGTGGCCGCTATCATTTAAAATATTTCGAGCTAATGGGTTCGGATGCAATTCAAGCCTTTTTAAGTATTTTACTGCATATTTCGTAATCACAGTTTTAATGGAACATTGAGATCCTTTTAAATATTGGCTTTAAGATGGAGTTGTAAAGTAGAAGTTTGCAGTCAAGGCTAAGGACAGAGTTTCTTCCAATAAGCCAATGAATTTGGATGGCTTTTAGTTTCATTTGAGTTAATTTTGCCTCTATATGGATTTTCCACGTTAAACGGCGATCTAGATGAATACCGAGGTATTTTACATGCGAATTTTAAGGTATTATTTGGTTATTGATTTTAATAGGGGGGCAAGATTCCCCACGCAAGGTGAATGTTATATGTACGCATTTTTGCTCATTGACCTTTATCCTCAATTGCTTAAACGATAGTTCGAGCTGAAATATATGATCATGTAGGTATCGAGGTGCTTCTTGACTGTTTTCGTGCTCGCTAAGAAAAGCTGTATCATCAGCAAATGTTGAGGTTTGGGTGTAGCTGTTTGTTGGCATATCCGGGGTATATATTAAGTATAAAAGTGGGCCCAGGATGCTTCGCTGAGGGACTCCAGCGCCAATTAGCTAAGGAGAGCTTAAATAATCACCTTATTTAATAATAAACTTTCGACCAACTTTCTAACAGCTTGTGTGTGTTTACTGGTATGTTTATCTTCAATTTATGTAACTAGCCTTCATGCCAGACTTTATCAAAAGCTTGAGCAACATCGATGAAGAGAGCGGAGCAATATTTTCTTTCTTCAAAGGTTTTTCTTATTGCGTTTACTATACGATGGGTTTGTTCAATTGTGCTGTGCTCTCTTCTTAAGACGAATTGGTGGTTAGGGAAACATCTATTTTTATGTAAATTGGTTAAATATAACAATAATTTGTTTTAAAATTTATAATAGTATTTTTCTCTTTTCCAAGAGTAACATGCTATGGTTGAAAAGCAACCATGATACAATAAGTGATAAACATATTTTAGTTGTTGTGGCTTCTTTATGGATAAATAATTTAACCATAATATGTTTGTCAGTGACAATAATGTGGTTAAATTAAACATAATATGTTAAACATTTTTTTTAAATTGTTTTGTTGGAGGTGACCCTATTTAAACCTGTTTTTCTCTGGGTGTAGGGCTGTGAGCTCGTGAATCAGACGGGATTCGTAGTGGGCATTACCTGCATGTTTAATAGGCATTTGAGCAATGGGCGAACGAATTGGTTTTCTTTCTTGATGTTAGCTTCCACGAGTTCTTATACTTTCACTCTTTCTTTTCTTCATTCTTTTAATCCTGATTCACTCTTATTACCGCGTCAACTTGGTCTATACTGCTCTTTGGGGAGTGTGTGAAGATTGACTTCACATTAGCCCTAAATCTTAATAAAACTTAAATGACTGTAACACAAACGTTTTCCAACCCATTTTGAAATAGAATTAAAAAAATCACCCTAAAAACAAGCATCATATAATTTTTGGGAGTCAGTAATTTTGAATTAAACCTAATCGAATAAAAACAAAGTGATCGACAACATTTTTGAGTAGTTTCAAAATCTATGAAGTCGAACAACACAGAAGTGCTATATAAGAGCCCCTTCATATATTTTTTTTCTTCACTTTTGTAGGACTGTGTGATTTGTATTGAATATACATTTCGTAAGTTAAATGCAAACAAGGCGTATTACTACAAAGTCATAAGAACATAAAGTTTTTCCTTTATTATTTGTGTAGTTTTTGTTCTCATAAAAAAGTCTATTGAAAAATTTACAGACCTATTTAAAATCATGACTAATAAATTTAACATTTTTTTTAAGTTTTGATTTTTTGTTTTCTCATTTTATGTGCACTTTTTTTAACTAAATCGTAACTAACTTTAAAAAAAGTGGAAAGAAAAAACTTTAAACATACTTAAACTAAAACATAATTGTCTTTTAACATGACTATTAATTTTTTTTTCTTGTTATTTTGTTTATAAAATGTTTAAAAATTTTACATTTATATTTTTTTATTGTTGTTGTTTTTTAATTTTTTTCGAGCCTTTTTTTAATTTAGCTGCCAACGCTAAGCAAAAACTAAGAAACTTTTTAGCTATTAAAAGTCATTGTTAAAAGTTTTTTTTAAAGTAGTAGTTTTAACTATTTTTTTTTTATTTTGCCTCCATTTTTTCTTAAAACAATTTAATTGTAATGTTTAATATTTATGGTTTGTATGCTTTTTTTTGCATGTTTTTGTGGTTTAGCATGGACCACTTTTTGTTAAAGTTGTGGGTACATGGTGTTTAAACATTTTATTTGTCTAATTTATGATTTATAATTTTGTTAAGAGTTGTAATTAATGTTAACATTTTAAAAAAAAATATGTTTTTTTTATTATCTAAAGTTGCAAAATTTATTGTAAAAAATTAAGAAAAATTTATTTATTAACTAAATCTAAAAAAATTATTATAAAGTTCTGTTACAAAAAAAGGGTTTGGGACTTTGTATTTTTTAAATTTATGTACGATATTTTTTAAGGATAAAAACCTTTTAAGTTTTTTGACGGAAAGTATTACTAAAGATAACAAAATTTTTTTTTTTGTAAAACCTGGCAAAAAATATTTAAGACGGAATTTGTGATTTTTTAATTCTTACGGGTCGGGCTAATATGACATACTTAAGTAACAGCGTCAACACTGTGTCATTAATTGCTTATACGTTTGTGATTGTTTTAACGCTGGTTTAGTTAAACTAAACTTAAATTTATATGTAGTTTAAACTCAACAACTATTAATCAGTGTTATATTTAGTTAAAAAAATAACATGTGGCAGCACTACGATTTATCTAGTCAAATTCATATGGTCTTTATTGTAGTTTAAACTCCCGATTTCATGCGTTTAAAGATGGTTGATATGTTTACTGATTTATGGATGTGTAAACACATTTTAAACAAAAGAGAGTAAAACTTGCTCTGATTTGTTAGCCATAAGAGCCATGTTAGTTTATCTTGTATAACAAAATCCACAAAATTAAATAGTTTAAGAAGAAAATCGCAGACAAAAAATATTTTTCAACAAAACTGTTTTTAACAAAACTGTTTCTAACGAAAACGTTTAAACATATTATGGTAAAATTGATTCACCATCAAAAAGCCATAACCATAATATGGTTGCTTCTGAAAATGTTATGGTTAAATATAACAATGATTTGCTTACCACTAAAAGTTGTTTTTTTTTTTAATTAACAATAATATTTTCCTCTTTATCAAGAGCAACATGATTGGTTAAAAACTAATCATGCTTTTATGAGTGTTAAACATATTTATGTAATAACTTATCATAACATGTTCGGAGGAAACCTAATAATTGTTTTCAGTGATAGTAATTAAATTAACCATAAAAAGTTTTTAAAATGTCCTTAATAAAGTGTTGTTGCTGGTGACCATATTGAAAAATGTTTTTTTCTATTCAGTGCTGCGATTCACTAACTTTTAACGAACCGACAATCGTAATATATGTCGACATATACTATATTCGCTTTCAGTGACAATATTGTATTTTTGTAACATTTCTTTCTACAAAATGTTAAAAAAAACGAAAAGCACAAAACAGATTACAATAAAAACAAATGAAATTGTTCTTAACCCTCCGTGTTACACATGTTTTTTTCATTCAAAATGCATTGAAAAAGGTCTGTGCAGACTTATGAGTAAGACGAAGGGTTAATTTGCGGTTGTTATATTTTTTTTTTTGTGAATTTTACGTTTAGAATGTTGTTTTTGTTCTTAATTTGCTTTTTTTGTAATTATTAAATTTAGGACAAAAAAAGTGCTTAAAGTAACAGCTGACATATTCGATAAATTTTCGTTATTTGTTTTTTTACGATACGATTATCGTTATAAAAGTTAGGTTTAAAAAATTGGCTTGATATTTTTCTAGTCTCAATAATTGAGAAATTATTTTAACTTGAATCCACCCACTGGAAAGAGTAATAAAAATAGGACAAAAATACAAATAATTAACTCTTAACTTTTTATAAAATTTTGAATATAATAGCATTAATCACACAACGGAGGATCGACTACTTCCGACAAAGTTTTTCAACTCAAATATTTGTTTTTAGTCGTTTATTGTTTGATATGGAATAAACGTAGCAATATGATTTTAACAATCAAAAAAATATTGAAGTAATCACATTTTTATAGTCTTTTTCATATCGTAATCTATGTTGTCTGTAATAAAAAGCAATTTTCTTGAAAGTGTTAACCTATTTTTTAAATAAAGGCCACCTAAGCTGAATCCTAAACAATCTTTCATGGAATCTGTCACTTAACCTAGTTCTCAGTTACTTAATAATAATAAAAATATTTAAAGGTCTTTTTTAATTAACAATTTAAAAATATATCTTTTACAATATATGTTTGTACATATTTGAATTAATTTTTACACTTCTGAAGGGTAATAATGGGGTTTACAGTGCTTAAATTTTGCCAATTAATTTTTGCTTTTAATAATTCCCAACATAATTCACATGTTTAGCATATAATAACAATTAAAGAAAATTCAAATTCTCTTGCCTTTTTATGAAAAAAAAACGATATATATCAACATAAAAAAGGCGTAACATCACTAATAACGAGACAAAATAAAAATGTTCAAGTCAGTTTCATTTAAAATTCATATCGACTGCCAAATAATGGCATGGAAATATGTCTGTATGTAGTTTAAGTTTGTGGATGTTTTGAGAAAGAATTGACATGGGTTAACGACGAACAGTGAGACTACTTTATTGCAGCAAAAATATATTTAGGAAATTTGAGTCATACTGGGTTTTGTTTTTATTCGAAAAACTAAAACATGGCATTGATTAGGTTTGATAGACACGCTGGTGCGAAATTAATCTTTACACCTTCATCCAGAGACCAGTATGGTCCATTGTGCCGCCTTAGGTAATAAAAGAAGACTTAAGTTTCGGTCTCATTTGGAAAATATTTGAAGAAAAAAAGGGACCAACAGGCCAGTAATCTGTAATTTCGTTTAATATTTATCATGGTTATAATACCACAACTTAGAAAAAACAGTTCTTTGCTACGTCTAGCAGTATAATTAGTTTATTTTGTGATATTAAGACAATTTTAAATCTCACTTTTTTCAAATATGCAATAAGTATGACTGACCATAGGTTAAGAAGCAAATAAAGAGTGAAATCATAAGAAATAGTGGCAAGCAAGGTCATGCCTATAACGAACCTCTTCAGATTCTCAAGCCTACTAACCAGACATCTCTGTCTGCTGTTCTGTAACCTTAAGACAGAATGTGTCTTTATCTGCCCTGTTTCCTCGAATAACCTGCCTAAATCCGACGAGTCCGATCCGTTACCACTGTCATCTTGCCTTTCATGCAGTGACCCGGGATCATATCTATCAACACCCAGAGAAAACACATTTTTAAATATGGTTACCATAATATGGTTGTGGCTTCTTGATGTGTGACCAATTTAACCATAACATGGTTGTCGTTGACAATAATATGGTTAAATTAAACATAGTATGATTTCTGTATGGCGTGCTAAATTTCCAATTTTTCATATTTGATAAATACACTGAAATTTATTGTTGAGGGAAAGCTACCCAATAAAAAATGTTATCATTTGCGAAGCACTAATGGTACATTTATAAAAATAAGCGCACAGTTATGGGATACACAATAAGACCTACAGAGATTCAGTAAAGGTAGTGAAGGAGCTGTTAACATATTTTACAAAAGAAAACAATATCATACTCGCTCATCCAGTGGATCACATCCGTTTGTAGTCGATTGTCCTGTGTTTCGCACAACGCATTATAGAGAAAATTCGTTTTTCAGTCGAACTATCCGTATGTGGAATAAGCTTCCCGCAGAGGTCTTCCCCGGTACTTATAAATTATTAAGATTCAAGTCAAATGTCCACAAACACTATTCCTCTTTCCTCCTTCCCAAACCTTATTTTCCTGATCAACACAATGCACTGCATATATAGGGGGCATCCCCTGAGTGTTGGTTTATCGCTAAAAAAAAAAAAAAAAAAAAAAACATTTTCCATACAAAATTCTATGCGAACGTATACGTTCGAAATCGTTGAAAATCGTTGTTTCTCCCTTACGAACCTGCTTCTTTGTAAGGGAATGCTGTAGTACTTGAAATTATATTGTTTTCTTTTGTAAAACAGTAAAGTATGTAAAGCTGAAACTACTTTTAACAGTTTGTATATGAGTTGAATAAAGCGCTTTTTGTGTCAAAAATTTATTGCTTCAAAATGGGAACTAACCATATAAAACCATGCCTTCCGTAAGCGAGATGGTAGGCGAAACTCTTACATTTCTCCCTTACAAACCTGCTTCGTTTGAAGCTCAATTTTTTATTGGGTAGCTTCTAAAAGCCGTTCTAAAAGACCAGATCATCTGGAAACCTTTTCCAAAGATTTTAGAAAATCTAAAAATATACAAATAAAACCATAAAGCGAATAAGAATTATATACACATAAAGTCTGTCTTGCAACAATATCAAAGCTTAAACAAAACACAAACAATAAACAGTGGGTTTATCTTTTCTTAATTTCCCCTACAATTGTTTGGCTTTTTTCCGACTCGAATTGTAGTTGTAAGTGGGTAAAAAGAAAAAACCAAATTAAATAACAAATTGCTTCATCAAAGTTATTTTCGGGAATACAAAATTTATTATTAATATGATTTCTGTATGACGTGCTAAATTCCCAATTTTTCATATTTGATAAATTCACTAAAGTTTTTTGTTGATTGTCTTCGTAAGAAAACAACAAAAACCCCAAATTGCCAGTTCAGTTTTTTGATTAAAATTTTCTTTAAAAATTGTTTTGTTAAAGGTGACCATAGTGAAACATATTTTTTCTCTGCGTGAAGGTTCTTAAGCAGACCTTGCTCCTGCCTATTAGTTAATTGGAATCGTTCTTTCTAAGCACCGACATGGCATTATGATTGAAAAATAATTTCGGGCATGTAGGCACCGCAGATGTTCTTGACAAAACGCACTCTGGGCTTTAAATTTTTGGCCACTGTTTACAAATTCACGGGCCATATGTCATGAATAACATGAACAATGCTGACCCCCAAGGCAAAAATTGTTGCTAGTGTATTAGCATATGCAAGGGACTTTACATGGAAATAAGAAAAAGGTTCCGATTATGGCCTGTAAAGCGCAACAAACTTTATATTTTCGTTGTCTTAGCGTGAATCTATTAATGATGATTTGCCAGATTATACTAGTTCGTTTGACAACTTGCCCTTCTATCGCTGTTAAAAAAGGACCCTTTATAATTAGTAAATAAATCTTGGCTCTTTAAGAAAACCAACAAGGCCATTGTTGGCCTGAATTAATTATAGTTTAAATCAGCTTATCTAGAATTTCAGGATTCGAGTTTGGTTTTTCATAATAAATTGCGGTATAAAGGATTACTTATTTTCATTTTATTTATTTCCTTAGTTAATTTACAAGCTTTTAATGTTTCCTTTTATGTGATAAACATAATAGTGTTTTCACACCTAAAGTTAAAACCTGATTTTAACATTAAATCTATTAACAGCTGATTTTGCGTTCACATTACAAGTTTTATTAAATCAGGTTTTAAATCACAGTTTGGCTAATTATTTTCTCCAAAATAAAATTAATTTCTAGTAGGAATAAGAAATTTTGTAAAAGAAGTGAATGAATTGAATGCTTGGAAATCAAACATTTTTGTATAAATAATTAATTTTAGAATATTTCATTGGTTTGACGTTTTATATTTTTTTAAATTTATTTATTTTTATTGAGCGCCATCCCAGCTAGCATTTGGGTGATAAAATTTTGTAAATATTACCTAAATGAGTCTTCTTAGATCCTTTTTGATGATAACATCCTGATTTATCACTTGAACTATTGCGAGTTCATATATCGTTACCTAAAACTCAAAAGGCCTTATTGACCAAAAATTAAAAATCATTGATTCTGATGTACTGCATTAACACAAATGTACTCATAATTTGGAAATTTTGGAATCTTTCGACAAAAAGTTGCGATTTTATAAAGAAAAAATCAACGACCCAATATACAAAAGATTAACTGCCTTATTTATAAAAAATAAAGATGTTAATTAAGGGTTTATGAAACAGATTTTGTATGAAAATCCAATTTATAAACTCTTTATTAACCTGCTTTTTTTTTATAAATTAGGCCGTAAATGATTAATGCTAAATGGCTGAAAAGGGATTTTACTATGAAAATAGATGAAAAATTAATTATAAACATTTTAAGTAGATTTCTCAATTTATTATTTTAAATAGTTTTTTTGCTTCTCATGTAAAACTTTCAAGATGTTAGATAGGGTCTTTTGCGTTTTAGGTACCGATAAAATGGTCAGTATGTAATAATAATTATTTCTTTATATTTTGTATTTTTGTTCATTCGTCTTGTCAAATTAAAAGAGAAAAATATGGTTTTTTTATTTCCTTTTCGAGAACCCAATAACATTTGTTTGGCTCAAAATAATATTTGAACAAAGAAATCAAAAAAAAAAAAATCAAAACATGAAAATTAGAAAATTTTTTCAAATATAATTTATATATTTATTTATAATTTACGATTAAAGACTGCGACGAAAAATACTAACTAATGATTATAAAACCTACCATTAAATTGATCAAAAAAGAATCAGATAATTGCATCACGAATAATTCTTTGAGGTGATTCATCGGCAGTGTAGCTTTTTCTCCCAACATTTATTATCGAAATATGAGCTCATTCCTAAAAGATTCGATTGTGATATAAAATGCTAGCTGGGATTAAACATTATCAGCTGTTTTCAATCTTTTTAACTTGGTAGCACTGAATTTAGTACAACTAAAACATGGTTGTATTTCATAAAATCTACTTAAAACCAAATCAAAAGAGGTTTTAAGATGGTTTTAACAAAATTATTTTGTTTGGTAAAACCTGGTTTAATGATTGGTTTTATCGTTAAAACCAAAATTTGTGGTAAAACCTTAAGTGTGAAAACACTATAAGATACCTTTTTTAAAAAACTCTCTACCGTATTCCTTCAAATCCGCATACATTTCATACTTCATTACATTCACAAAACCCCAACAAACAAAAAAAATGCCTTATTGAAAGAAAACGAAATTACTTCAAACAAAAAAATGTAAGGTGTATTTTAAATTCAAAAAAAAAAAAATAAAACATACAACAACCAACACAAGAAATTCACATGACGAGTTCAACATACAACATGCCACATGTGGTGCATTATTATTTTCATAAATGTTTTTTGTCTCATTTTTGATTATTTTTTTTTCTTAAAAGAAAATGAGAGCAAATTTTTTATTGTTGTTCAATGAAAACTTTTGTTACTGTATGTGTGGGTTTGCATTCATGTGTCTGTATGTTTATTATAAGATATGATACAATATTTTGTTTTGTTAAGTTTTTTCTTAAATTTTGTTTACATTTTCTAAGCCATTGTTCCCAAGTAACGGTGTGTATTGTTGCATGATACTGTGGCAACTAACAGATATTATACATGCATACAAAATATACAGTTGACATGTTTGAGCTGTTACAAAAAAAAAAAACAAAAAACAACGAAAATTATAAGTAAAACATTGGAACTGAACTAAAAAAAAGAAAATTGGACACTTTGAAAATTGGAAAGGTTGGAAAGATAAAATACTTTAAAGTACAATATATGAAAGATTTAACTGTAAAATAAATGCTTACATTTTTAATATCTTGGAAGTACAATTGTCAGCACTTTTAGCTAGTTTTTGAAGCTATTTATATATTTTTGTGCCCTAAGGCATTTATAGAGCTAATTTGTAAGTGTTAAGTTCGATATTCAACTTTAAACTTCTGTTTTTATTATACTCTCAACTTTGATTAAAACAAACTATACTAGAAAAGAAAACTCTGTAGTTGTCATAGAAAGATCCCAGGAGAGTGTGTTCGAGAATGCCGGAATTAGCGACCTTAAATTGGGCCCCTGGACACAGGGCAATACATGGAATCTGTATATCATGTAAGCCATCATGTTTGTACATGCAGGAACCACCTTGATTCGAAGCGGTTCGACCAATGATATAGTGTTTCCCTCCCAAGGAGTAAGCAACTTATTGTACACAAATTTAATCGCAGTGCAAATCAGAGGAGTTTTAATGAAACTACATGTGGGAAAACTAGGAAAATCTTGCAAATCATGGATTAAAAGGGGACAAGGCGCGATTTAATGCTGTCCAAACTTCACCTCAGAAACCTAATTGGGGTTAAAACTGGCCACTGGCCCAAAGCTCTCTTACAATGACATATCTAAATGTTGCGGCGATGAAGAAGATGAAGGATGAAGGAGTAACTGCCCGGTATTCGGAGGCCTAAGACTCAAACTGTTTGGTCAAAGAATCCTCAGGGACAAAACCTGTCTCTCTGACCTTGATTTATACAGGATCCATTCATTCGTTGAATCAACTAGATGGCTGGGTGAGTATGTCAACAGCCAGATAACGTAGCAACATTAGGAGACGGTGCAACATGTTTCACAACGGGAACTAATAACTGGACCCACGTGAGCTGGGCTTAATTGCGGTTGCCACTGGAACTTTACTAAACTTAGTTATCATAGCTTTGGACTTATGCCAATTGGAATGAAATGGTAGTCTGACTGGTTGATAGGATGGCTGTTCATGTAATTATTATGGGTCGGTACAATTACTTTGAATGAAATAGAGTACTTAAAGTAGGCTCTAAATACCTGAATATTATGTGCATGGAATAATGGAATAAGACCTCTGTTCTACTTAAATTGGTTTTAAGATCCGGGCCCTGTTTTTTCAAAACTACAAGTAACAACAATTCCACAAGTAAAATACATAAAAAAAGGAAACAGTTTTTGTTTTTATTAATCGAAACAGTTTGGGGGCATTAGTATTATGAAGCGAGAGGGGAAAATCCAGCCCTACAATAGGCAAAGGTTATGGTTAAATATTTCTGAAATTTTTCAACTGTGCATTAAATAAAGTTTTTTTTATAAATCGTTTTTCTAGCAAAGAAGCCGTACTTTTTTAGAATATTTTTATACTTTACCAGCATATTGTGTATCCTGTTCCTGCTATATTGTTGTTCTCCTCTGGCGTTGAGTTTGTCACTAGACCTCTTTAAGGATTCCAATTTTGAATATCTTCGGTCACAAATACTGGGTAATTTTTTACATAAACGGTTCTAACATGCAGTGATTAGTGAAAATTGAAATCTAAGTGAATACTAATTATTAACCCCTAACGTGAATAAAAAGTGAACAGTTTCCATCGACATTTTGCTTTCCCCCATACATTTTTTTAATGAAAAGGGGACAAATTTCGAGCGTAATTTTGGTCACGATATTCACGATGGTCAAAATATTGTAATTTTTCCCACTAGTGAAAAATGAGGGAATACCTAGTTTGTCATTTTTTGAGAAACTTTATTAATTTTTAACGTAGCCCCATAAAGTATATATGTATATTTGGGGCCTTGAGTGTGTCTAATTCCAATTAACCATGCCATTCTTCCTATCTGACTGTCCGTCTGTTAAAAAAAAACACGCTCGCTTACGAAAGACTCAACAGTAAAGAACAATATTCATGTATAATTGTTTCTGGTCACTCCTGAGCAGTTTCGGATTGAAACCCAGCACAATAGTTTTAGTAGAAAAAGAGACATAAGCTCAAACGTGTAACAATAACCCAAAAAATGTATATTTTTGTTACAAAAACTAACATAAATTAGTGAAAGAATGCACCAATTCTCTTAAAATTTTGCACAAATTCGTTTTATGTGACTGGAAATTATACTAGAAAATGAGTGAAGATCGGTTTATAAATAACCGCAGGCCTCATATAAAGCCCACACCTGTAACCGTAACGAGTACTGCATTTCTTGCGAAAATTTTGATTTTTAATAAAAATTTTTAATCATTTTCAATTAAAAAAACGTTTGAAAATTTTGCCCAAAAAATTTACATTTTTTTTTTTTTAAACATTTTGTTAAAATTTCTATTCAAAGGTGAAAAAACCCAAATTAGTGCTACATTGTGAACGAAGCTTAACCCTTTCGCACCTATTGGGACATCTGTATCCCACTGAATTTTCCCAGAGTCCTAGTATTAAAGTTTGTCGCTTTAATACTACTTTAATACATTCAGTTATTTAGACGTTTAAGTACAAATACTAAGCAAAGTCTTGCTTATTATCATAACACCAATCATCAATGTATAAACTAGACCGTAAATCACAGAAATGGTGGGATAAAGTTTTTATAGATTGGTGATGTCAGCTGTAAATTCGTGGATCATATATATGAATTTACATCGTAAAAAGAAACCAATTTCTTGATTTTGTATACCCTTTTTTATAAGCTTCCGACTAATGGGACTTATATGTCCCATGCCAAACTACTGCTGGGACATATGTGTCCCACCTCAAGTCTCTTCCCTGGATAGGAGCACACAAAAAAAAGATAAATATTTGTTTAATATGCATATCTTTGTAAAAATAGCCCATTTTAAAAGCTTTAAACTAACTAATCGTCACCCGTGCCGAAAGGGTTAATTAAATTTGTATTTGTTCTAAAAATTTGATTTTTGTAAAAATTTTGATTTTTGTAAACATTTTGTTTTTTTTTTTTTGTAACAACTGTAATTTTTGTTGAACATGTGTTGTTTTTGTACCAATTGTGATTTTTCTTTTTATAATTATTTTAAATTGATTAAGCTTGAGGTCATCTTTTATAAGAAATATTATATATATTATTTTCAATATTTCGGTAACCTTTGGTTAGCATCGTCAAGACCTCAAGCTTAATCAATTTAAAATAATTTTATTGTAAAAATTTTGAATTTTAATTTTTTGTAAAAATTGTGAATTTTTACTTTTCGTAAAAATAGTTGTTTTTGATTTTTGCAAAAATTTTGATTTTTCGATTAAAGCGATTTATTGTAAAAGTTTTGTTTTTTTTGTAAAAATTGTACAGTTTTTGGTAAAAATTGTGATTTTTCGATAAAGTTGAGATATATTGTAAACATAGCAATTTATTGAAAAAATCGTAATAAATTGTAATATTTATGACTTAAATAAAATGGTAATTATTTGACTTCCTGAAAAATCGTTGTTTTTGTAAAAAACTTAAATTGCGAAAAATCGTAAATTATTTTTGCAAAAATTGTGATATTTTGTAAAAATTGTGATTTCTTGTAAAAATTGTGATTTCTTGTAAAAATTTAGATTTTTTTTATTAAAATCGTGATTTATTGCAAAAATCGTAGTTTACTTTAACATTTGTGGTTTTTTGTAAAAATTTTGATTTGTTATGAACAAATTTTAATTTTTTTTGTAAAAATTTTAATTTTTTTAAAAATCGTGATTTTGTAGTCAAAATTCAAAACACGCCTTTATCGAATAGTGTCAATATACTCTATTTCCAATTTTTTAGAAAAGTGATGTCAGCGCTTTTGCTCTTTTTATAATTCGGTCTCGTGTTCATACCCACAAACTTGCAGTTGTTTAATATATCTGACAGACCTACAGTTTACTAACCATGATATGAATACTACAGTAGTATAAAACCCTCAATATACCCGATGTTTAGATAGACACACATGTAGTATACCATGCTAGTCTGTCAGGTGTATTACAGTTTCTTATTTAAAAAATTTTCTTTCAGTGCAACTTTAATAGCAGTATGTGGTTAAATGTTTTTCTTTCAGTTACTATAAAGTGTTGCATTTAGTGTACAAAAGAAATTATTGCAACATTGCATTGTTTACATTAAAATAAACTATAAAAATAAAAATGCAAAATGCACAAAAAATATTTAACTAAAACATGAATTTTGTAACACATATTTTTTATTTCTATTTTTTTTTCTTCTGCTGGTGCTTAAGAATTGTTAAAAATTGGTTTTCTAACAAAAAAAGAAAAACCAAAAAACTAAGTCAAAGGTTTCAAATATGACACAGTTTTCTGAAAAAAGCTATAAAAAATAACAATTGTTTTTTTTTTTTTTTGTTGTCAAACTTAAACATTTGTACAGTTTTTAAAGGTAAAAAAAAGAAAAGATTTTTTAGAAGCAATAAATGGATAGAGTTTTATAACACTTTAATTTAAAAATTCTCTAACGATGTTTTTTGTTCTTTTAAAATACATTTGATATGCAACCTTAACCAACAGATCTTTTTTGCATAATATCTTAAAATTAAAGTTTTTATTCTCGTATGTGATTTTAATTGCACAATTAAAATTTTGTAATAAATTTTATCTAATAAACAAATTATTTACTACATGTTATACATCCGTTTTTGCCTCAAAAACCAGACAGACACACACACCTTTATTTGCAGTAACACAATAAAAAAATACTTTTTTATTAATAATTTAATATTTTATTAATTTTTTTTTCCCTTACAGCTCTAGCAAAAACAAAGCACAATTTGTTTAATATTTAAATAAAAATTAAAGTTAAGGTTGACAACTAATTGTTGTCTGTTTACGTACTCAGCAGCATTCTGCAAGCTGCTGCCTGATACGCTTGAACTCAACATGTAGGCGTTTTTTTTCTTTTTTTTTACTCTTTTACGTACATTTTAACAGATTTCAGTCGTTTATTAAGCCAACTACAGAGCAATTTAGTCATAAGTTGGCAATAAATTAAACAATCACGTTTTAATGGTAAATGAAATGCCATAATTAAAGTCGTATCTTCTGCACGACATAAACAAATGAAAATAACAAAAATACTGAGAGAAAAAAAATAACTGGTAATGAAATCAGGATTTAAAAAAGCCTTAAAATGTCAATAAGGAAATTCATTATTGCACTGTACAAGGATGTTGGTGGAAAGACTTTGAGAACTTATGATTTGGATGATATTTACCAGATCTAAAACGCTTCTGTATTATTTATTGAAAACTAATCTTTGCTCTTAGACGACCAATATAAACTAATTAATAATAATAATAATAGAATTGTATGCTGTAAAGTTATAAATAACGCTCAACAATGACTTAAGCCAACGATATTGACAAATGCAGTTACCACTTTGCCACCACAATGCCTTTTTGATTATAAGTGTAACTTTGGATTTTTAAGCCACATCAGGAAACAGTGTTGACAAAACAAATTTAAAAATTATGGAAATGATTATGTTGTAGCAGATTTGTGCTCTAAACTCACAAAAGCAAGCGATATTTTTAAGTTTTGTTAAGTTATTTTTAGCAAGGATTTAGCAATTCTTTTATATACATTTAGCCATTTTTACTTTTGAAGAGTTGGAAATACTGGCCGGAAGTCCACTTTAAACCAGTATTCGAAAATAAACAGAACATTATTTAGCGCACGGCTCACACACCCAGAAACGAAATCAATTTTTTTAATGTTTGTGTAGACGAACACAACCCTTAATACCGTTCATAACTATTTTCAAGAAAGTAACGAACACTATATAGTATTCTGTTCTTCGTTATAAAACAAAACAATTGTAGTGGTTCTATAGAAATATATTCTATAGAAATATATATCTTACATTGATAAACAAATAAGCAGGCAAACATTTTTAGCAACGACCACAGCACGAATAGCTTTTAACAGATTTTTTTTTTCTAGCTTTTTGTTTTTTTTCGTATATGGTTTTTTGTTTTGGTATAAAAACTTTGGTGTTCTACACCAGCCAAAAAAGCGCTTAATACAACTGAAAGAGATGAACATTAATCTGCTGAAGCGAACACATTGAAGGTTGTGGTTAAAAAAAAAACAACGCAATAAATTTTTCTTATCTTTTTGTTGAGTTAAATAAGTACAATATTGTTATTGTGTTTGAATATCATTAACAGAGAAATTATTTATTAGACAAACACTATTAGCATTCGTGTTTTCCAAATATCTTCCAAACCGTACACTTAAGTACAGTATTTAATGTTAATTTTCAAACACTGATAAAAAGTAACTTTCTACTGAAAATGTTTACGGAAGATTGAAATTTTCGGTTAAAAATGTCGTTTCAAATAAAAATTTTAATTTTGAGTTCAAAATTGCGATGTTTAAAATTGCAAATTGCAAGATATTGCATTGTGGTTGTTTGGAAAAATTTAAAATTTTTGGAAAGAGTTAAAATTTTTATCAGGCTAAAATTAAATTTGCATTAAATTATTTTTATGAAGAAAGGAATTTTAAAACTTGAAATTAACTAAAATTTATTTCAAACAGAAGTAAGGAAGAACACGTTCAAAGCAAATTTCGATCAACCAAAGGTTAAATACAGTTTAGATTAAATATTGATGTTTGACTATTGACTATTGACTTCCAGCAGTCGTAGATGGCTGTGAGTGTTAAACGTCAAAACCCTCTGAAGAAATTAAGTGGTTGCACTTAAAACATGTAAACTGACCGTAAAAGCACTGGTTCGATCCCAGCGGCAGTCAAGAATGAAAATATTATAAAATAAATTTTAATTAATTTAATGTAAAATTCCTTTCTTCATAAAAATAGTTTAATGAAAATTAAATTTTATGAACTTTAGCCTGATTAAAATATCAAAGTTCGGATTAAAACCCATGAACAGTTCAACAAAATAACCACAATACTAATTATTGTCTATGAATTTGGTGATAAAAGACAATTTTGATTTTTTCTGCAATACTTATTAAACATACGTTTTTTTTTATAAAACTTTAAATTTCTTATAAATAATGGGGTGAGACTTTAGTAAAAATAGCACATTTGAGCCAAAATGGAATTTCTGTGGATATTGGCTTTTGTTTTAATTAAGTACCTTAAGTCTCAATTTAATCTTATTTGTATAAAAATGGACTTCTGAGAATTAAAATTCTAATTGAGAGAAAAAATACTTAAGTGTATAAAAAAGAAACTTGTTGTGTTAAAATTATGCTCTTTAAGCATAAAGTTACTTTAAGTGCAAAAAAGGTACTCATTAGTGTTAAAAAATGTACCTTTTGTGTTAACAAGGAACTTTTTCTTTGCACGATAAGCAAATGAAGCACAGCCGCGAATAACGTTGTAAAAGCCGCTTTTTGTTAAAACTTCAAATCACCCAAAATGATGCACCTTAACACCTTCAAATTGACATACAAAGAGTCAACTAGTGGATGAACGTTGTAAGTTACTTACAAAATGATACAAATTAAATGGTTCTGAAATGGTTTTCCACTAAAAAAAACTTATATACTGTAAATTTGCATGTAATTTAAATTTTAAATTTCTTGATATTTTGCCTAAAAGTTTTTATTATCATTATTTTTAATAATCTAAAAAAAAAAGAAAAAATTAATAATCTTGCCTGTTAAAAAAGTTTTTTTTTTTTTGCTCTCCTAAAAAATTAATATTTTGTAACTTAAGCCGCGAATAGCTGTGCTTAAATTGTTTGATGGCAAAAACTCAATCTTATAAAAAAGACACTTTTGCTATCTTTAGCCACATAGAAATTATGTAACCGGGCCGTGGACTAAATAGACCCAGAATTAGCTCTTCTGGCATTAATTCGTTCTTGTCACTTGTAAATATCATTTTTAAATTTGAATTTTTACCTTTTTTATAAATTATAAATATTATACTACTTTGTCTGATCTCATTCCTTAGCACACAACTTGAGAATCGTTAACTACTTTGGTTTAATGACAGTATGCAAATAATAAAAACAAATCCCACATATCTGACAATATAATTGTCACACTCTTAAACCACTCATAAGCATTCGCATATTAAAAAACCAAAAAAAAAAAGCTTAAATTGAAATAAAAAAAATAAACAAAAGGCAAATAATTTAGAAAATTACAGATAAACGAAAAATATTTACTAAACAAGGAAGTTTTTTTTCGCTGAAAAAAAAATTATTTAAATTGTAACGAAAACCCCATCACAAACATCATCCAGCACATCAGCAGCAATTTTGTAGTGCCATCATCTAATCAAAAGTCACGTCTTTTTAACAATTTTACAACATTTCAGTTTTATGACTTTCAATTGTCAAACGCATTTTGCAATAAAAATTTTAAAGCAAACAAACACACACAGACACTCACTAACTTTAACTTCTTGGGAGAAAAGGAAAGTATTTTTTTTTTTTGTGTGAAACATGTTTGAAAAGTTTTTAGGCCATCTCCAGTTTATAGACATTTTCAGTAGTAAAAGTCACTGAAATTGTAAGTTAGTGGTTGTTGTAGGTTGCTTGTTATGATTTTGTTTTGCTCAGCAAAAAAAAAAAAAAACTGATCTGCAAGTTGTGCAAATCAAGTGCTTGTTTTTTACAGAAATATACTCAAGCCAGCTTATAGTCACATATGAAGTTGCGTTTGCATATCGCCTGAATGCGGAAGATGTTACAATTTTATTGTTTTTGACAGAGCAGGGAATATGATGCGTATGCTAATGTTTTGGTTTTTTTTTTATTTTTGCTAGTAAAAGAGCTGATGATGATGATGGTTATGTTGTGTTTAGAGTTAAATAAGAAGAAAATGAATCCAAACATTTACATAAAATATTAAATTTTTAACATTTAACTGAAACATTAACACACATTAGATTGTAATAAAAATATGTTGATATAAACCTGTCTATTTGAGAAAAATTGCATAACAATCATACGCACTGTGGCATAAAGATATTTCTTTCGTTTGTAATTTATGTGTTTTATGATAAAAAAAAAATGGTACATATTATAAAGGAAAATGATAGAAATATTTTTTGTTATTAATAATAATAAACAAAAATTGCAATGCGAATTTATCTACAACATAAACTGTTAATAGTGCGGATCGCGTGGTCACAGCTGCACTACATAAAAATTTGTATGCATCTTGTATTAAAACGAGCAAGAATGATATATAGAACAATGCAAAATTCTTGGTAACCTTTACCATGAATGAGAATAATACTAGTTTTAAATACTGGAAGATAGATACATTTAAAAGGCAATAAGCACTGCTGCCCACTGGATCTTTTGTGCAGCCAATATATTCACAAATTTGCCATTTTTCTTGCCAGGCGATTGAGCATACATTTTAGTTGGAAGCATGATAAGTTCCCTAAAAAAATTGTTTTCAATTAGCGCATTATTGTTTGATCGTATCTGAGACCACAGTGATCAGTGAATTGGCCAGTTAGTTTGCTTAGTTCACTTTTTTCAAGAAAAAGTTTCTTTCGCAACTTACCACGGGATCAAGTGTCAAATCCTTAAGTTCGTTGAAAAGGAATATTTGTGCATATGAGAATAAATTTTTTTCGTTGCCTGCATGACTCTAATAACAAGGCATTAAATATATCAGAGATACTCACATTTTTGGCAATGGCAGCTCTAGTGACAGCAAATTTTGCATGCGAGTAAAAATTTGGCACTTTCATGCCATTAAATGTGAAAACAATGTTACCCTGTTTAAAAATTACTGCAAAATTTACTGGATTATTGTCATATTGTAGTTAAAGATTTAACTTGTGTTATTTATTTTTGGGCGAATCACAAGGTGTCATAAAGTCATAAGTCTTAAAATAATAACATAATAAAATACGACTGTTGTAAACTACCCCTCATAATTTATTGTGCTATTTTGAATTTAAATAAATATTTACCTAATATCAAAGTATTTTTTAATTCTAACCCATGAATTAATAAATTAAATTAGATTTTACCTGACTATTTTCAATTTTTTAGACGCAAACCACAAATAAATTTTATTTTGTTTGTTTACCAAACATCAGAGTCCTAAGCCGATATAATTTAACGAGGCAAGTATTTTGCTGCAAAAATTCCTAGCCGCTGGTTAAATTCGGATATTAGTCGGATAAAAATATACCATCAACTTCGACGGCTACAAGAACTGATGCGGCTCGGCTCAACCGCTCAGCGCAGGTCTCTTCTGATTAATTACAACAGCACAATAAACATACCAAGCAAAGTTCTATTAATTTAAAACATTTTTTGTTTACAAAGCAACAACAATATTTTAATACCATTGTAAAATGTTAAAACATTATGACAATATAACATGATAGCACACCTTGTGAATACCCCAATTATGTTTAATTTTTTGAAACGTGTCATTATATTGTTAAAATAATACTAATATAAATAAATGTAAGCTATTTCCCCAAAAATGTGCCTATATGACGAACTCGGTAACTCTATTTTTTCCGTTTTTTTTTTTTAACTTAAAAAGCAAACAAATTTCCCAAGTAGGCGCTTCAAGACATTCGCAGTGGCATGTGCAAACAATGGCATGATATTCGACAACTTGTCTTTTATAATATCATCGCAATACAACTACTTGAATGTGTAAAGGCAGCTTAAGAGTCGTCTGATTATAGTTTTGTGCATATTGCCGCACAGACCTACTTTTCCAGATGTTGGAGATGAGAAAGATATGGGATGGTTCTCCTTAACGTACACCTCTTTTTACGCTCGTTCTACTGCAAACAATATAATCGATAAAATGCAATCATGTTTAAGTCCGGTTGGTGCATTAAAGGTATCATCCGCTCTACCGCTTAGGACAACCCTTGCGCTTGATTCGTCTAATTTCGCTTTTACCAAATTTATTATTTTCGATGGTACTCCTTTGCTGTTTAATGCTGATCATATGGTAGACGGTAGATCGTATCTAAAGCCTTCTTAACATTTACAAATTTGAGCTTTAACGTTGGGTTTCATTCATTGCATTTTATATTTGTCTTTTATTATTATCTATGCAAGACGTACATATTAGTTCGAAGCCCAGAAATATCATTTGTCATTGTGACTTTAGTCTTATTAAAGAGTTTTTTCGGAACTGAGCTTTCTATAGGGCCTTAGGTAAGATTTAGTAATTTTTTTAACAAAACTTTGTAAAGTAACTTCCAAAATTATATGTTCTGACAGTGATTTGTAAGGTTGCGATACCGATTTAACGAACATTTTTGGAAATCCAGCAAACATATAAAAACTGAACCTTCTTTAATATTTCTGATGTGTAAAGGCCTTATGACACTACAGTTTTAATGGATTGTTCAAGTTTTGGTGAAAAGTGCAAATAGAATGTAATCGAAAAATTAAATAGCAAACTGTCAAAAGTTTTAAAAAAGTTATCGATACAAAACGAAACTATGACAAAAAGAATGTAAAATTGTTCAACTTAAAATTGACATTTCAAGCTTAAAATATTAAAAGTGTTTCTAAATCACCGGTTTATGGGCAAATTCAGCGATTTACCGATTTTTGTTTTTTTTTTTTTTTTGTTTTTATGTTTGTCATAAACAAAATTTCAACAACTTTTAATAAACTAACAAAAGCAAAACTGAAAAAAACTTTTGTTTAAATTTGCTATAGTTTTCTCTTTACAACATTTAACAGTAACTCGATGGCTTAATATAAAAAAGGCGTAACTCGATTTTGTGTTTCTTTAAAGGGAAAGAAGAAATCTTAATTGGATCGTTAAATTTAAGATACAAAAAAGTTTTAGTTCAATTTTTAATAAAAAGATGCAACAATTTTTATAATAAAGCCTTCTGAAGTTTTAAAGCACGACGCGTTTTTCATTTGTCTACCACAATAAACAGAAAAAGCTATTTAAGAAAAAAACTAGTTACGCCTTTTTTATACAGTTATTGTTTCTTTCTATCAATTCTATATCAATTCCATGAATAAAAAATGTAGTATCATAATGGCTTAAAGTTCAGTAAGTTCACTAGGTTTTATCTTAAATTTATAGCATAATCTATGCAATTTTTATCACCTTCACTGAATAATAAATGCAACAAGGCGTAACTAACAAAATTATAATTTTACAGGAGAAGCAAAAAACTTTGTAAAATGAAAACTATTAACATGTCAGAAAAACATCCATCGTCCACGGAATTTTTCCGAAAATTTTGCTAAAAAAAAAACCAATTCATTACATTTTTTTAGAAAACAAAATGTGTAATTATGTCGCTTTTTTATTAAATAAACACAATTGCAGTTACGTCCCTTTGTTCTTTTGTTAATAAAAGCGTAATTTTTGATCGCAGAAGTGTAAAATTATGTGAAGACATGTAATTGAATGTCAATAAAAAACTCGTTTTTTAATTTTTTGTTACTTTATTAAGAGCAAAAATTCCATTGTAGCAGAAAAGTGCATTTAAGAGTAAGAAAGGGATTTATTTTGTACCAAATAAATAAAAATATGTCAAAAAAATTATAAGCCAACTTGAATGCTTTTGAGGAAATAGAAACATAACAGGTAATTAAACCACTGACTAACACAAAACTTGTTACGTGGCAGCTCTAAAGTGGTAGAGACCGGTTCTAATTCTAACACTTTACATGAAGGGGATTTGTCAATTAAACATGGAAGATGTCCTAGGATCTTTTTGACAAGTCACTGAAATAACCTTAATGCACACATTCAATTTCGGTTCAAATAATGCATAAAGCAATTTCAAACGAAAACCTAGACTTGAAGAAAAGATATTTAAAAAAAAATCCTTCACCTCTAAAATTTTATTTTTGTTGGTTACATAATCTTTGCTGTATTTCCATGATCAACCAATTACAAATCTATCCCTTCTAAAAAAAGCCAACAAATTCAGGTTCCAATTTAGAATGTACTTTTTTACAAAAACAAACTTCCAGCAACACAAACAAAACAAAATCAGTTATAACAATAAAAAAGATAAACGAAATCGAAAGTTGTTTGGTTATTGCAAATCTAAAAGTCATTGATCATAACTAATAAGATTATATTACTCCAACAGCAACAACAACACCAAGCAACTCCAACAAAAACATTCACAAGCAATTACTTCATACTACTGTGGTTGTTCACATTTCACTACAATAAATTGACACTGACATTGTCTTCAGATATTAATGTGACGTGTTCAATTTCAGGAAAACAGGAAGTTCGCTTTGTACTTGAAAATATTGTTTTGTTGTAAATAATATAATTATCAAATTACTACAAAATGAAAAAAAGTAAACATGGTAATTTAGTAAGACATAAATTATGTAAAGAAAGAGAGAAATAAAAGAAAAGATGTGCATTATTTTAATTTTCATAAATAATCAGCCAATTGAGTGTGTGAGTTGTCAATAACGAAGACAAGCGAACAAGGTATTTTTTTTAATTTTCCTTTCAAACATAAAAAAAAGCTCCTAAAGATGTTTAAAAAATTTTCATTTTAAATAGGTGGAGGTGTTAAGTCAATGTGTCATATTTATGCTTATTTTAACCATTCGAAATCTATAGCCATCATCTACCAAATCAAGATGGACATCAGCTTTTTTGTGTTCATTTTATGTGTTAAATAAACTGCATTATTGTTATAGACATGAGGCAGCTAATCATCATTATTACCTACACAAAACGATAAAATACACAAAAAGAGCCAACAACACTAAAGTTACCATAATTATAGTATGTAGTTTGAAGTAACAAGTGTTAACAGTTTAATTTGAGTTTTTTACGAACTGAACGTCACATGGTTGTCTGGCTGTTGGTGGCAATTAAAGAAGCACGGCTGATGAACGAGCTATTGAAAGTTTTATGATGGCAGCAGATAGATTTTAACGCCTTCAATAAGTAGAGCTTCTGTTTTGTGTTTGTTTATACAACTGTTTTATTAAAACGACATAATTGCTTTAAATTTTTGTTGTTATAAATGGTTTAGGAAACGTTAATAAGAGGGGTTTTTTGAGGCACAGAATATTTTTTGAACATAAGACATAACAAATTGAATCGAATGACCAAAATGTTGGTTTTATTGGCTCACAAATTTCATGGCACTTAATGCTTAAAAATAATATCTGGTAAAGGGCCTCAGCGACTGATTTCATCAATAGTGCGTTGAATGTTTTGATGGTTTTGATGGCGCATGCAGTTAATATTAAAGAGACCATAGAGACCAAAGAAACCATTATGTTATATTTCAATTAAATTTAGTAGGATCGCTATTTGTTGAATGTTTGTGCTGGGCTTAAAAGGAAGATACATAAAATGTCAATCCTCAAAGAAAATTAGTGTTATTTCGTACAACAAAATTGGCCATTTAGATCAAGATTGATTTCAGGAAGCTAAAACATCGCAAATGAGCTTTAAGTTGACAAACAAAATATATTTTGTTGCTACATACTACATTTATGTACAGAGATAAAGAGGCATTTGAACCAGTGTTCGAAAATACACAGAACATTATCTATTGTTCGGCTCACACACCCAGGAACGATAATTATTTTTTAGTGTTTGTGTAGACGAACACAACCCATTAAACCGTTTGTAAATATTTTCAAGAAAGAGCTGAACATTATGTAAAGTTATCTTCTACGTTAAAAATCTGAACAATATTAGTACTGTAGACAAACATTATATTTTAATGTTCTGTAATGTTTCTTTTATAAAGAAAAAACCACGGTACGAAAAGCTTGTGTGTGGATTGTGTATATGTTTTGTTTGTGTAAAATTATATTGCTGGCTTTTTGTTTTTTTGTATGTGTGTTTTGTTTTCGTAAACAAATTTTTAGTTTTTTCTACCAGCCAAAAGGGCGTTACGTACAACAAAAACGAACGAACATTAATGAATTTAAAAAAAAATCGAACGGAATTAATTGTTCTTATCTTTTTATTGAGTTTGATAAGTACAGTATTATTTTTGCGTTCGAAAGATGACAAACAGGGAAACATTATTTTTTTTAATGATTTTCTAGACAAACACTATTAGCGTTTGTGTTTTCCACAAATCTAAGGAACACTTAGGAATGGTATTTAGTGTTTATTTTCGAACACTGATTTGAACACCTGAAAAGCTTATATCAACGCGTAAATGTAAACATTTTTTTCTTTCCATAAATTTTAACGTTAATATTTCATTCAAAAATATTTCAACTACAAGTTCAACACCATCAAAAATGAAAACAATTATAATTCATAACGTACCAGCAAACGTTCATAAATACAATGAATATTATAAATACACATTTATGTATGTACTCGACGTCTGAGTAGGGAAAATGTTTCAATAACTTTCATGTACACATTTTAGCAACGAATATTTAAAAGAAAAAAAAAGAAAAAAACAACGCGGTAATATAAATAAATTGTTTAAAAAATTATACGTAATAAATTAAAAAAATTTCTCACGTTTTTTTACACTTTTGCAATGATTTTCTTCCTACGCCTCAAATGGCATCATAATTTTGTAATGGGTTTTCTATTGTTTCATACATAAAATTGTTTATATTATTTACTTTTGAATGAGTATTTTGTCGTTTATAGTGGTGAAATTGGAATAAACAATTAATGCAATATTTTGAAGATCAGCCAAATGTCATTAACTGCCAATTTTCGAATATCAAAATTAATTTCTTGTTTGAAGTAATAAAAATCAGAGCGATGGCAATGATAATGATTTTTTTGTATAAATTAAAATTTAATTGCTTATAATTTATTAAAAAATTTATCATTTTTTCATGTTATGAAAGAAATATTTTAAGTGGAGAAATTGATTTTGTCCTAAATAAAAAAAGATAAAATTAACAAAAATTGTTGTCTAAGTAGCTCATTTCTTTAAACGTAGTCCTGTCAAACCCGTATCCTGGTGACATCTTTTAGGGCTTTGTAAAATATATGGCCCATTTTAGCCATTTTTGATATTAAAAGGATTTTTTAAACATAAAGGAAAGTGTAGCCGATCAAGCCCGACTATGAAATATCCTACACAGTGGCTATATTAGGAGAAGGGTTAATGCACGGAAAATTAATTTTTTTTTTGATGGGAAATTTGAGAAATTCCTTTCCAAACTTTGCAACATAAATTTAAGTTTTTGTAACGATAAATGGCGTTAATTAGTTGTTTATTAGAGTCAAAAAAAAAAATAATTGTGCGATTAGAAGAAATGGTAACGCATTTTACCGCAGCTTGAGAAGCTAAACTTTCCTTTTATTTGCCAAGGATTTCATTTTAAACATCATATGAGTTTAAGCAATTTATTAGGAATATTAGGGTAAGAGATGAAAATCTTGGTACAGAAGCATATTTTTTACCTTTTGCTCCTGCGCCCTTTTTATATCCTAAAATATTTAAGCCTTGGCCTTACCAATAGCCTAACCAATACCAACTCGGTTGACCATTTCAGTTTTATTTCTTTAATAACTTTCTTAAATCAGCTTCAGTTGAAAGGACATTTTTACTTACTGAACAAATTGTTTTCTTATAAAAAAATTTAAAAAAATTCGTTTGATTAACAAAAACTTTTTCTGATCGCTTATAAGTTTCAAAAAACATACGTTGGTTACCCTCGTGTGTGGTTTTTCACACATATTCAATGTCCTTCTATTTTTCTGTGGCGCCATAGTTCCTTTGTAATCAAAGTCATGATTTACGTAACATCAATGATGTATTTTTCAATAAAAAACCATACAAAGCTTCACTTTATAAAACAAAAATTGCATGCAATTCACATCAATATCGAAAATATTCACACATGCCGACAGAAAATGTTGACTCTAGAGCAGACTATATAGAAACTTCATATGTGTGGAAAACCACAGACGGGGGTAACTTATGTATGTAAATTTATTAATTTTGTAAAGTTTATAAAAGTTGTAGCGTCTTCGTAGTCGAATAGTACGTTTGTGTTAATCCCTAATAAAGATAAAAGAATCATTTTAGAAAAAATCTAAAAATATTTAAAACACTTTGAAGTATTGATATATTTTACCGTGTTGCCAGAGGAAATTTGAGAAAACGATTAAAAATAATGAAACAAGAACGTTTAATAATCTTATTTAAAGCAAATACTTAAAGATAAGAACCAGAAACTACCTCAAAATAAATTGTCGCATGTTCAAACTAATTCAATATAATAAACAGATTTAGGAAAAACAATTATCTTGTGTTTACGCTTAAGACAGTCATAAACAATTTAACTATACCTGCTGTGCACAAGGGGTAGTCATAAAAACCATAAATAAAATAAACAGATTTTGATAAAAAAAAAATTATTCCAAACATTTTTGTTTTCTAGATGTAAAATTCGATTTGTTTAACTTTAAGTAATGTCAAGATTTATTAAATAAAATTAGTAAGAAAATTATACTCCAAGAGGAAACATCCTAATTAAGATTTATTTACTAGCAGTGATTTAATTATGTATTCGCCAACAAGTGAAAATTTACCAACTTCTTCAAATGTTTCATCGAATTTGCCTTCCCACTCGTCTACTTTGCCTTTGTATTCGCCCACTTCGGTAACACCAGCTAATTCTATCTCTTCTTCCAATTGTTCGGCTTCACAAAATATCCCCGCCGACTCACCATCCTTTTCGCAAACTGAAGAGGAATATTTTCCTTCTTCACCCAAATATTCAACACCTACATACGAAGGATCACCGGATTCTCCACAACACAGCCCTAGCTCTTCAAAATATTCTTCAGATTCATCTCAGTATTCATGGTCTCCACCCTTATGCGATGTATCTTGCCGTTCTCCGCAATATAGCATTGGTTCTCCAGAATATACTCC
This sequence comes from Pollenia labialis, assembly GCA_949318255.1. NCBI lineage: Eukaryota > Metazoa > Arthropoda > Insecta > Diptera > Polleniidae > Pollenia > Pollenia labialis. The sequence goes on from OX439141.1 coordinate 115,276,922, forward strand.
AGTTTTACACAACTTTTCACCATCTTCACCTATATACAGTGATTCACCGGGTTCTTCACAATACAGACCTAGATCTCCAATTTATTTGCCAAGCTCACCATCATATTCGCCGTCTTCTCCGCAATACTTGCCAGCTACGTCGACTCGTTATTCGCCCAATATGTCAATTTCTGGCGCGTCTTCCCCGACTTACACACCAAATAGTAATAATTCACGAACTTCACACATGTACACACCAACTAGTCCAACCTATTCGCCCAGTAGTCATATCTATTTGGTAAGAGATGATTGAGAATTTACTGGCGATCGAAATAAATTGGATAGTATTGGAAACTTACTGAATATACTTGTCTTTTTTTTGCAGTAGTTATAAAAGAAGGAGGTGAAAGTTGAGGAAAAATCCATTTTCTTGTTAACATTTAAAAAAGTAAATTAAAAAATAAAAAAACTTAAGGTTCTTAACAAGATACGTACATGAAATATAATCGAGATATATTTCAGTTTAAATTTTTGTATTGTAACAAGAGTTCTCTCACATTTTTTTCGTTTTTTAATATTTAAATTTAGTTTGGTTTTTCTTTTATATTTAAGTTACATTTCTATTTCTAACTATACTTTTTGAACAATAAATAAATAATTTTGACTAATAAAACTGTACTATTCTTTGAACTCTTATCAAATATAAAAATTAAAAAAAAAACAAATTTAGTCTGGGTTCACACTATGAAAGTTTTCTTTTAGAAAGTCTGACTGTATTGATGAGAAAGATAAATATAATGGCAGGTTACAATTTTGTTGTAAGTACCACGACAATCCTCAAGATAAAAAGGAGAAAAAATTTTCGTCTTTCCAAAAATTAGAAGACGTTCTTTCATTTTTCAACCGCAGCTATGCTGCCAAATGTTTAGCTGCGATTTTATTTAAATAATGAATGACTTTGATTTAAAAAAAAATATTTTTCATCCAAATTTTCATATTTCAATCAGGCTAACGTTCATTTAATTTAATTTTCATTAAATTATTTCTATGAAAAATTAATTTTACAACATGAAATCAATTAAAATTTATTGATAATTTATAATTTTTGACTGACTGGGGAATTGAACCCACGTTCACGGATAAGTTGATTCGAGACATGTTTCGATGGAAACCACTCTATCTCTTCCGAAATCTTTGCCGTTTAATTTTGTTTGAAAAAAGGTTTGATTTTAAATCATTTTCAATTTGAATCTGAACCTCCGTGTATGTTGGGTACATAAGTATGTATTATACTGATCTCATGTATTATATTTATTTTGTTTTAAAATTTGACGATTGATCTTATAATTTCAAAATAATAATATTATCTGAACTTATTTTTAAGGTAGATTTTATAATAAAAATATTCTTTGCTTTTGGTCCCTTACATCAAACATGAATCTTTCTTATGTCAGTAGGTAATGTTTATATTGGTCGTGGGGCCAAATTACGTCATTCGATATCGATCGAAATTACAATGCAATTCAAATGAAAATTTCGATCGATAAGAAATGCCGTAAGTTGCCTTGTGTTATAAGTGGTAGGTTTTTCCATAATTTATCCTTGCATAAACTTTCCGAGCACTACCCCTTGAGAAAAGGCAAGTAAATTTGAAGAATTGTAAAAACATTGTAAATGGTGTTTGCCATCTCGGAGATTTGGTTAAAATATCATATACCAAGATCTTCTCTTTTCATCACTGGGTTTTCTTTAATTAAGATAGATTGCATTTTCGTGGCGGTGGTGTGGAAGATTATATGATTAAAGTACTTATATATTAAGAAGTATGGACTTTTTCTGAGGTGACTCAACTGCAATTCGTTTAACTCCATGAAAGCTTATCTCATGGGATCGTTATTTACTAGATGCATGTTGTCCATATTTCATAAATTGAAACCTTTACATTTTGATATAAATAATGATATGACATCTTAATAAAATATTAAGATAATAATAGTAATAATTCGGCATCACACCCTGCTCTTTTATTTGCCCCATAATGTATAAACTTAAACTGTTTCGAGTATAGAGACTTCAATAGAATTGATTCGAATCTGTTTTGTTAAATCTAGACTCAACTTCCTTCCTAAAATTGATTTTCAATCATCTTTTTTTAATTATTTAGTTAAATCTTTGCATACATGTATATGTTCATGTTTTTTTTAATAATAATTACACTATCCAATAAGGTTTTGGAGAAGATCAACCAAATATCATTCCTAGGGTAATTCGGAGGGCTGAATTCGAATCTGTTATTGGTTTTTTTATCACGTCAGGTTTTCGAGATACAAAAAATGTTTTTATTCGTTTTTACATAAAAAAAACATCACAAGTTTTTTAAAAAATCATTGAATTTTCAAAAGTGAATGGCGTTATTTTAACGTCGGTTGTATTTTGTCCGTTCGGTTTCACGTATTAGAGTCCACAATAGCCTCCCAGCATGCTTTTGTCTAAAACTCATTGATAATTTCTTTAAATGTTCATTAAATCTTGGTTAGCATGCTCTCCTTGTTCATCCTTCACTGCATCTAGGTTTTGTGGAAAAAAAATCTAAATGCGAATGAAGAATATGCAAAACATTGTCGGCAAAGCCAAAATAATGTAAATATGCATATTTTAATGATTCTGATATTGCATATCCTTTTTGCCAACCAAATATTCTCCACACACAAAGCAAAAATAGCTTGAATCAGTAACACACGATCTCCCTGACATGCTTAAATTAATATGATTGAATGTCGGCTTCTATCAAGTAAATAATTGTGAAATTGAAGAGTCAATATTGACTGATTTACAGTATTGCCAGCATGCGATAAAAATATGAACAAGACGTAATAGCCCAATTTGTATGGCAGATTCGAATTCAGCGCGCCCAGATTTGTTAAAAAAACATGCTTCGTTTCTTCCAATCAATTTTTTCCAAATTTGTAGATCAGTGTTATTAGTATCATACTTCTGTAGTTTACATTTACCACCAAATTTTTTAGGAAAGTTGAGGTATTGAACTTTTTGAATTTGGTTATTAAGTTAAAACATCAGAGTTGGTCAATATTTTTCAGCAATATGGTATCAACATATTTAAAACAAAAAAAAACACAAACTTATCATAGCAACAATTAGAAAAATTATTATAATGAAAGAGATAAGGGATTTAAATTTTGCTACAAATAATTCAAAACAAATATTTAGTTGATTTGTTCACCAAGCAATTAAATGACCCTGCAAAATGTTCAAACTAATTGGACAAACTAATTAAGACAATAAACAGATTTAATTTATGAAAAACTCTTATATTGTGTTTACTCTTACAGCAGTCATAAACACATTAACTATACCTGCTGTGTTCACTTTAAGGGTACACACTATCGAACTTAAGTGACAGTCAAAAATTTCGTCACTCAAAAGTCAACCACAAAATAATTTATCATTCATGTATCCCGCTTTAGGGTAATCATAAAAACCAAAAATAAGATAAACAGATGCTGATAATAGACTTATACCTACCAGGAATTATTGTAGTTATAGATGTAATATTCGCTTTCTTTAGTTTTAATAATGTTAAGGTTTTTTTAATAAAATTAGTAGGAAAATTATATTAAAAAAGGAAACCTAAAAAAAAGCAAATGGACGTATGACAGGCATTTAAGAAGAAAAAGAAAAATAGGGAAATTACATCTCCGCAATAGAAACAATTTGACGTTTCGTTGTACACTAAAATTAAAATAATTTTAAAATGTTCGCGCACAAGCCCACTAACTCATCGAATCGAACATATCACAAGAAATTAAAAATTTTATATTACTTGTGATTTGTGAGTAGCAAGACATCGAGCACGAAAAAAATCACACGCACAACTGACTTGTGTGTTGGCAGCTTAAGATTCGACAGATCCAAATGTTGGAGTTGTAAAATTTTAAAAACGAAAACTAAAATTTTTTCTAACTTTTTAAGAACAATTTTGATTTTAGTTGAACTGTTAATTTTTTATTTCTTGATATTCTTTAATTAGGCTTGAGTTCATCAAATTTAATTTTCATTAAATTATTTTCACTGAGGAAGGAATTTTTTTTTTGTTTCTAACTTTTAGATAGACAATTCATTGAAAAAGCTTTCCAGTCCCACGAAAATTATTTTCTACTAATTTACATGTGTTAAAGGTCAACTATTTTAAGTTATTTAAGATGTGTTACTAAAAACAAAGTCATACAAAAAACATTTTCTCACACTTGTTTTGAAAAACATTCAATACTCAAAATGCACTTTTTTTTGTTTATTTTAATCTTTTTTGTTTCTATCTTTTCTTTGCAGGTATGTATTCTCCAAAAAAAAAAAAAAAACTGAAAATTACCTATCGACACTTAGTAAGTAAAACCTCACTTAAATTAGCAATTCTAAATTGGAATAAGAGCTAAATACTTAAATGACAACAAACACTAGAAATAAATATTTAAAATTGTTTCTTTCGGACAGTGTAAAATTTACCACTTGGCTCAAAGGCTTAAAAAACACATACCAGACAGAGTAGCACCATAAAAATATTTAATATCAAAGAAAATAAAAAACAAATCACCTAAGGAAAATTGTTTTTTTAACAATAGACCAACAACCTGACAGTTTTAAACGAACTTTTGAAGACAACTAAAGCGCAAGATGAAACATACAAGCAAAATCAAAATGACATTTAAGCTGTCACTTAGACAGCTATATTGAACTGCTAACGAATTAGATAGACATATAAAAATTATACTCATTTAAGCTTAAGCATAGATAAAAATAGAAGAACAGTAAAACATCTTATAACGGAGACCTTCCAGTGACGACATCTTCCATAGCCGGCCATATTTTGTTGGTTCAAGCTGTTAATTTTTCCATACAATATGTATTCCGATAACAGCATGCGGACACAAAATTTAAATAAAAATTAGTTTTTTTAATTATTTATTTCATAAACGAAAGAGTTGAAATACACAAACGCAAGTTGTATTTTTTAGCAGTTCTTCTTTTTGTAACTCGGATTAATTTTTGTGTTACTGCCTTTAAAATTGGTTATTCGACTGTTGACACAAAGGATTGCAAAGCAATGGCTCTTTAATTGGAAGAGTTGCTTGTTTAGCTCGTGTTGCCTGCTTTAGGACCACAAAATCTTATCATCTTGTTATAATCTTTCAGATTTTAGTGCCGATGATGAAAACCTTCTTCTAGCCGTTAGTCAAACAGCTCTTAAAAATTTTTTTAAGGTAGCTAAAAACGTCAACACTGAAGATTCCTGTAGTAAATTATTAAGTTCAAGCGCAGTGGTTGAGACAAGGCAGTCCAAAGACTCTAAAATAGCCGATTCCATAAATTCTTATGATGAAGAATTAAAGGAAATTGCCTTTTGTTAGAATTTCATTTTCAGCAGTTTAAATTTAATTGATCAAAATTAAACTCTACTCTAAATAAATATTTTCAATGGCAAAAGGCTAGTCTAGAACTTCTTTTATGAAATTTGTCATTATAAAATAAGATAAGCTCTGTGTTTATGTTGGTATTTTGTTGAAGCATGTTTGTAATTCTCATTCACTTTATAGTATTATTTGTATATCTACACACAGAAAAAATCAAGTTAAAAACGTCGAAAACAAGGTTGATTTAAAATTTTTCGGTGGTGATTTTGCTTAATACGTGTTTCATGTTAATTCAACCTGATTTTATAATTAATTGCGAACAACTTTTTTTTCTTTTAAAATAACTATAATTCATGTTAATTTAACATTGCAGTAAAGTAAGAGCAAAATGTCATTTATATTGAAATAACAATCCGAATCACGTTGAATGAAAGTTATTTCATGTTGAAACAACGTTAATTTCATGTAGAAGCTAATTGGTTTGAGTGTGTTACAACAGTGTGAAGAAGCTTCAGAGACAACAAATGCATTTATTTAAGAATAATTCAAAACACTTACCCCTGTAACACATGTTTTACTTATTTTGTAGTCGCCTTTGTTAACAGATCATTAAGCAGAATGGCCCGATATGGTTTTCGTCATCATTCTACTTTGAAAACTTGATGTACTATTTAACTAAATATTTTTAATTAAAAGAATACGGGAATTGCCTTCTTTTTATAACATAGTTTAAGAATGAAAATAAAAAAATTAAAATACTTAACTATGTATGCATGTTAATTTAACAAGATACACTTTTGATTTTAATATAAAACAGGTTTTTATGGATCCAATATTGAATCCATATTTATTTATATTTTAATATTTTTTTTTTATTTTTTTTAACAGTGAATAATATTTAATAAACGTGATTAAAGATTATTTTAATATTTTTAATTTAAAATTAATATGAAATAATGATAAATTTAAATAATGTGCATACTTTTGCAGAAATTTACTATGATTCTCAATCAACATTTTTCCATGTTGATTTTACATTGGTATTTTTTTCTGTGTGTAATATCTTTAGCTTTTCCAAAGTTTTGGGCAAAGATTTCCTGCAGATCTGGCCTAAGCAACCACTGAAATGCGCATGGGATCTTAGCTTATCCACCAACAATAAATTGCAGTGTATTTATAAAAAATTAAAATTGGCAATTAAGCACAACAAACAAAATCTTGTAAAATAAAATATTTAAAATAGTAAATGTGTACCTCTCCCCTAAGTGGACATCTTTATTAACCCTAAAAAAATATCGCGGCGACGAGTGTCCGGTTATAAGATGTTTTACTCTATCTCGAAAACTGTCATTTATGTATCAGTTAATAAACCTCTATTGATTTATGTAGACCATGGCTTTAATATAATTTTTTCCTATGAATATTTTTTTTTTTTATTAAATTTATATAGAATTTCAAATGTTTGGCTCATGTTAAAGTCAACGACAAAATTATACAAATAACCTGCTGTTTTTAATATAAATAAATATTTTTAAATTTTTATTTAAAATACGAGTACAATATTTCTTTTGATTACTTCCATGTAAGTGTATAATGGCTCTGAAACTTGTCAAAATGTAATATTTTCGTTAAATGAATTTTTCTTCAAAGACAGTTTGCTCGGTTGGTTAGTGAGTTTTTGGGCTCTTTGGTTTTACAAAGATTGAAATCGAAATTTTTAATATGATTCAATGAATTTTAGTTTGATTGATGTTTTGGAAAATATTTGTAATGAATGAGTTTTATAAATTGAATTTTATATGGAAAATTAGTGAATTAATAAAATCTAATGAAATTTTCATGAATTTAATTGCAAAACTATATTATTTAAAGAGATTGTGAAATTTTTAGCACAGCGGGATATTAAGTTTGTAAATTGTTTTATAACAATTAGTCAGGTTTTTGTTGGTTACTATGAAAAAGTAAGTGGTTTGTTTTTACAAAAGGTGATAATAATGCTTTTAGATATTCTTAAAAATAAACAATGTGAAGATTTATGGTTGTTTTTAGGTTAAAAACTTTTTATTAAGAATTTTTATTTAATAATAGATTTTTCGTAAAAAATTTTTAAAAATATATTTTTTAATTAAAGTTATAGATAGAACTTTTTTTATTAAAAAGAAAACGTTTTAGTTTTTTTATAAAACGGACTTCTCCAAAGTATAAAAAAGTATTTAATTCTTAAGTGTTGTATATTCTGAAGTTAAAAGTTTATCTTTTTTTTTAAATTTAAATTCTAAGCTTTTGAAAAAAGTTTGGGTTGTTCACTGAAGGATGGCTATCAGGTTATATAAGTGTTTAGTTTTATTTACAGCAACAAAATACATTCATTAAATGTTTGTCGCTGTTAATATGACTATATAACCATATAACCTGATAATATGACTTCCGGTAACAACACAATTATTTTACAACCTTTCTGTAAAAATCGCATTGAAAGATTTTTTTACAAAATTCTACAGAATCTATTTGTCAAGCTGCAAAATCTAGTTTAAGTTCGTTTTCCTATATGAAAGGTATCACAAAACTTTCTCTTAAAGCTTTTTATGAAAAACTCTTTAGTGTGCCTCTGAAAGCTCTTTGAATTTTTGGTTTGCTTTTTCTGCTTAAGCCCAGTTCAATATTTTCTAATTTAACTTTCAATTACCCCACAACAATTGCAATCAGTTTCATCTTGCGGAAAATTTGAATTTAAACAGAATTTAGTGTAGTTTTTTATTAACCAAATAATTGGTCATTAAATGTTTTAAAAATAAATCTAAATAATAAAAAAAACTCTTTTTTTAATAGCCAACTTATAAAGTAATTCACTTGAAAACCAACGTGCCGTGCCACCCACTCTTATACAAGTTGAAATAACCACAAATTCACACACACACACACAAAGACATACGAAAAACTTGCGGAAAAAATAAATGAAATCAAAAAAAGTGTCTAATAATATGCAAATAGACTTGGCACATGCTTTTCATTCCATCGTTGAGACAAATTCCAAATTCATATACGAGGAGCAGAAAAGAAAAAATAATAATAATTGTGGGTACGGATACAAAACATTCACATGACTGCCCTAATGTGAGACGAGGTTGTTGTTTATTTTTTTTTCTTTATTTTTCTATTAAAAGTTTTAAACTAAAACTGACAAATTACTGAATGCAAAAGCTGGTGTAGCTGGTGAATTACTGGCTTGTTGGTTGGTAGCAGCATACAAAATAAACTTCCTTTTATTGTATTTTTCAGTTTGTTTGTTTTTTAACCAAATGCACCTGACTTTATTACGTTGTTAATGTTTCAGAAAAAATGTTTGTAGAGAAAAAAACGACTCATAAAATGCGTAGGTTGGTTTCGTGTATGTGGATGTTTTAGCAAAATTTTAGTGTGCCATTATTAAACTAATGTAGAGTTTAGGTACTTAATGTAAGTTAATGTTATCTAAACAATATTCATTAGATTTAATAAACTTTAATCAACAGAATAGCAGAAGGCAAAACAACAGAGGCAACAGGAGGCACAATGTGAATTATAATATAAATTTTTCAAATGTTTGTGTATTTTGTACAAAAATAAATATTTGAAGCTGACGAGATGTTAATCTGGGTAATTTAACTTAATTTTGTGGTTCATGAAAAAATTATGAATAATTTTTATGGTAAAATCTATATAAAATTTAATGCGAGTGGGTGGGTGCTGGAATATGTCGGAAAATATTTAAATTAAATATTTAAAAAGATAAAAGAAAAGTGTAACAAGATGGTATTTGAATTAAACTAATGATTGTGTCTTAAGTCTTTCGTTTGAAAATGAGAAACTAATAAATTTGAGCGGTATTATAAAAATGTCGAATAATATTTATAAAATTAATCTTAATGACTTTTATTACACGGTTTAATGTGTACACATAAAGTGATTAAACTAAGACTCCGTGTTCCAATTCTCCTTTCTTTTTAAATGATAATAAAAAATAAAAAATTTCGTTCAAAAATTAAATAAATAAAAACTTGAAAAATTATTTACGTAAACGTTAGTTTTACAAATTTAAAACAATATGGGAAGTACAGAAATAGGAAGTGCTTTTAAAGACCCCCTTGAATTTTTTTTGTTTTTTAAATATAAGAATATTTATTCTGCCGAACAATTTTGAAGTCACGAGTTTTTGTGAGTACTTCGACTCCGGTTTAAAAACTTCAACTTCTGACTTCACAGCCCTGATCGTAAGGGAATCTATGTATTTATCTCCCCAACGCAATATACCTAATATTTAGGCCATGGCCAGATATCATTATATTAAATATTTTTTTAGTAACACTTACCTGAAATTGCATGATCGCTATTACAAATGACACACTTCATTCATTTTACTTTGTCTCTTACACAGAACAGTTTTCCTATAAATAAAAGAAAGAAACCAATCCATTAACAAAACTTCACCTGTTTCCAATCTTGACATTTATTTATTTAAAATGTATTTTTTTTTTTTTTTGCTTCTAACAAATATTTATGTATTTCCCCTTCCTAATCCATCACTTACACATTTAACGCAAACGTTAACGTAAACTCTAACTTAATCTTTATTTAATTTTATTTTAATTTTCTCAACACGTTAAAAAAATTAAAGATTCATTATTTATCTTAATTTATTTAAACACTGTATAAGATAATATTGTCACTTTTTTTGTCTGATTGTCAACATTTTATGCTACCAATTGTAAAAACTAAAAAATTTACAGAAAATACATTTTTAAATAACACTAAAGGTGAAAGTGCTTGAAACAGCCACGCCAAAATGCAACTCATATCTGTATTAAATGATCTATGAATAAATGAATATAAAAATGCAGATATAAACACACACACACACCATACATGTTGAAATTTTTTTTTTGCATTTAATTGCAACATATTTATACATATGAACGTATATTTACTTGTAAAGTATGCGTGAGGTTAAATGCTGCAAACGAATGTTCAAAAAACGAGACACCAGCTTTAACAAATCAAAACATTACAAAATTGCAATTATTTTCATTAAATTATCTGTGAAAATAGCAGATTTAAATACGTCTGGTTGGTATTATTAAAATGATAAAAGAAAAAAATTTTAATGAATATATTTAAAATATAATGACATGAGAGCAGTGACCTTAGAAATGGTGAGCACAAAGTTATAAAAAACATACACTAACAAATTAAATTTTATAAATTCAAGACGTGAAATTTAAACAAATTCTAAAGAATAAAATATACGTAAATATTGGAAATTTTACTGTCCGTTCAACGATTTCGAATGTTAACGTTCGCATAAAAAGTTAATATGAAAAACACTCAGTTTTAAAAATTGTTTCCAAAGAAAATTCTATACGAATGTTTACGTTCGAAATCGTTGAGCAGGCAGTTAAGCTCAGAATTAAAATCAAACATAAAGCACAAGAAGATTAACACCCGTTTTCATAACCCAATAAAAAATGGAGATTGGCTTGCCATATCCGAAGACGTGAGAAATACATTTTTTGAATCTTACGATCGGATTGCAACACTGGATTTTTTTTTGTTTCCGTTATTCTTTAATATGCTCCATTACAAGCCTTCTTCTTCGTAGTAAGGGATTTTCGTTGCTAATTGAATGTTATGTTTTTTTTATTTATTAGGAAATCGATCACTTACTTTACTGCATCTCTGTATGTCTTATTGCGTAGCGCATAAATGTGAGCTTACTTTTTAAAAATTACTTTAAGTGCTTCACAAAACAAGATATTTTTTATTGGAAAATAACGATTCAATTTAACAAACATTTATAACATTCAATTTTCATAGAAAATCTTTTTTTCAAACCTTTGTTAAATTTAAATAATTTTATGAATACAAACATGAAAGTATAAATTTAATTTTTTAAACATTCGGAGCACCGATACCAACTTGCCGATGACCTTTTCGAACAAGAATTATCCCTTTTTTAAGTACCTGTCACGCGATAACAAATTTTAGCCCAAAACTGAAATGAATTGAATTTGTGTTGGGTTCCCAGCCGTGAAAGCCATGCGGGCAATGAAAGGGCTGATTGCTTGGCAAACAGGGCGCTCGTCTTTCGGCTTCCCTGTGGGTCACATCAGGGGGGCGTTACAAAAATGGTCCGAGCGTGAATTCCTTCACGCATGGACGTCCAAAAATTTGTGACACTGTCCCGGAGCAGGGCATGCAGGTTTCTGCTGCTTGAAAAAGCGGAACTATTCACGTGGCGCTTTGGGTTAAGATACCACCAGTTTAAGCTGGGTAATACATCTAACAAAATATGCAGTTTCTGTGAGATGTATGACGAAACGTCGGAACATCTGCTCGGTTGCTGTCCCGCTTTGGGGACTTCTAGGCGGAATTTTGTTTTTAAATCAACTCGAAGCGGTGTCAATAGTACGATTAGTAGAGATTTTCTTAAGTCAAGTACAGAATGCTTGATTCAAGTAAGGATAATTCACTGCCCAGTACTTGAAAAAATACGAAAACGGGATAAAAGTCAATCTCAAACTGTGCTTGCTCCAATTACTTCTAAGTTGGTTTAATCCCAAACTCATACTTGATACAACACAGAGAAAATTATAAGTAGTGTTTCATCAATTAAAAAAATGGTTTAAAATGTATTTTAACTCAATAAATGTGATAATTTAATCAATAATTTTTTTTTGTTGAAAGAAAATTAAAAATATAATTTTGATTTAATTAACATTTAAGTGGTTTTGAAATATATTTTTAATTAAGATATTAATTAAATAACAAAAAATCTGAATTGATTTTTTTTGTTTAAAATAAAATAATTTAAATTTGTAGAATTGTTTTTGGGAATTGTCAAATCCTGAGCTAAATTTAAATAAATAAATTATCACATTGTTTGAAACGGCAAAGATTTTTGATAATTTTGTTAATTAAAAATATCATTTATTGAAAATATAATCATTTTGGTAATAGCTGCAAAATCAACAAATTGTTTGCTTGATTCTATGAATTTGGTGATTTGATAAAATCTTTAATTTTTTCTGGGAATCCGAAAGTGAGAACGCTGTTTCGATTTCGAGCATATACCACTTTGTGCTTGTGCAGAGTGTAATTGCAGGGCAGGGTGTAAGTTTGGATCTTCTCAATAAAACTATTAACCAGCCCCCAAAACAAAATAAATTTCCTCTTCGGCCCCTTCCCTAATATTTATGCAATAACCCAATTCAAAAGATTACATTAGTTTGTCATTCCATTAGTAATTTCTACAATATTGATCTCAAACTCTATTTATATTCGATGTCTAGTTGTCGACGCCAGGTGTGGCTCGGCCGACCTTTCCTGCGGCTGCCTTGGGGATTCCAGTCTATTGCGTTACTGGTGATGTCGGTTTGAGGTCTTCACAGGGCAAGTCCAATCCACCGCCATTTCCGTTTTCTGATTTCATAAGCGTTCGTTTCTGATGGTGTTTGGAAAGAAAATGTTTAGTATGCGACGGAGACAACTGTTGATGAATACTTGTATGGCATTAGTATTGCATTGATTTGAGTTCCAAGACTCGCAGCCGTAGAGCGCAACTGATTAAAGATTTTGATTTTGCTGTTAAAGATTTTGATTTTGGTGCGCTTAGATATATGGAAGGAATTCCACACATGCTTAAGTTGGCCATAAGCTTGCCTGGCCTTGTTTATGCGGTTTCCAATATCCTCTCTTGAGCCTCCACTTTATGATATTATGCTATCCAGGTGGCAGAAGTATTGGACGTCTTCGATCTGTTGTTCTTGTAGTGGGAACCGTTGCGTATTTGTTGTGTTAATTCTCATGGCTTTGGTCTTGGGAATATTAATTCTGAGACCACACATTGCAGCTTCGGCTTCAATGTTGTTGACTTTTGACTGCATATCGTCAAATCTATGGGAGAGCAAACAGGTGTCGTCTGCATAGTCTAAATCTTCGAGGCGGCCGTTTAGGCGCCAGGTAATGCCTCTAGGTGTTGTTATCACTTTTTTCATGATGCTGTCGATGACAACGTTGAATAGTAGGGAGGAGAGTGGGCATTCCTGTCGAGTTCCTACTTTGACACTTATTGGGCAACTGATTACGTCCTCATGTAGGATGCGGCATTTAGCCTGCTCGTACAAAGCCCTGATTATCGCAATACGTTTTTCCGGTATTCCCTTACAGCGAATTACATTCCATATTGCAGCGTATTGTACTGTGTCGAACGCCTTCTCATAGGTCGATGAATGTTAAATATAACGGAGATCGCCATTCGACTGATTGTTCCGTTATTATTCTAAGGCTATTAATATGGTCAATTCTAGATTTGCTGAGGCGGAAACCGGCTTGTTCGTTGCGAATTTCGTTTCTGATAAACGTTTGTTCATTATATTAGCTATGACCTATAGACTCTTTAAAGTATATTTATTCTTGTTTCTTATGAGGAGGGAATTTGATTTAACGATGTGCACATGCACGCAAAGAAAAAACATGGTTGTGGTAAACATATTCTAAGAGCAACATATTATGATAAGATTCATGATTGTAGTCACCATATTACGATTATTATTGAATCATATTATGACCATATATATTCGTAATATTACATCATAATATTTTTTCCTTAATCATATACTTATCGTGTTAATCATAATAAGTTAAAAAGTATTCATAATATTATCATGTTAATCATATTAAGATACAGTGGTGATGTCACAACAATAATCAAAATTTTTTTGCATAGATTTTTTATTTTTTGGCAATTTTTTAATGTAAACACAGTTTTTTTATTTTTTTAAGCTTGTTTTTTTAATAAATATTTGTTTTAATTGTTGAACCACTCACTAACAAATAATTCGATAGGCATATTTAAAACAAACGACACAAATGATGCAAAATTATTTTACAAATGGTGATAACAAAATATTATTAGAGTAAAGATATTTTGATTGCATCTTAAACATAGAATGAGTACACGTATAGAAAGTTATCATGTTATGGCTACTTAATATCATGAGATGATTGTGAGTAACATAATTTGTTTTCAAAGTTATCATTATTTAGTTGCTAGAAAAATGATTATTTTTCGGTCGACAATACAAAAATTTATAATTGCGCTAAACATTGAACTATTATGTTGGTGATATTAAATTAAAGTTGTAACAATTATTTGTGTACGACAACAATAAATTGTTACAATAAACATAGTGTAGTTGCCGTAACTATGCCCAACCATATTTTTTCTTTGCGTGTGTCTTTTGAAAAAGGCATCCGAAGACTTCAGATATAATGGGGACTTGGATGGTATATACATACCGTCCGTCTCATGTAGAAAGGCCCTTTCTCGGTTTTTTTTTTTTGAAATGGAGTTTTTAGTGATTTCATTACATTTGCCACAAATACACCTCGTCACAAAATTTAATGCAATAGCACCAAAAATATCAGTTTTGCAAGCAATTGAAGAAGCCATTTTATATTATGATACACACAGTTTCTATTATGTTTTTACCTTCTCCTGTAAAGTTGCAATTATGGAGTTAGGGCCTTATAACATGAGACCAACGATATGATATGTATTTATGTCATATATACTCCGTTAAATTTTGCTATTCAAATTCAGCCTGATCGGTCTACAAATGGCTGAGTTATAAGCAAAAAGCCACGACTGCCACACATTTTTGTTTTCTGTATATCTGGAAAACGGCAAAAGCCAAATCGGTATATACAATGTGACGAATTGTGGGCGGAACTGTTGAAGGAACATAAGGAACTGCTGTATATCTGGGGAAAGGCAAGAGCAAAGTTTCCAAAGTAGGTACAATCGTCCTGGTTATCAACCACAACATCGAACAAAATGTGGGCGGGATTAAGGAAGTGGGCTTCAAACAAAATAGATTTATTTAAGTCCGAAGAATATTACTTAAGTAAATGTTTGTTCTTATCGCACCATGGTGAACGGCATAAACGATTCGACGCAGCCGAATACAGAAATTTTACTTGTTTCTTTTCTTTATCATAATTACACTGGTCGACAAAAAAATTGTTTTAAATAAAAATTTATAGGAGCGCTAACCACAACTTTGCTATCATATATTTTTTATATCACGCCTAGTTTTTTCTTTAGTGGGCGTAAGTAATATATCACTTGAAATAAGCACTCTAAAATCAATTAAAATCCTATAACAAAGTTCTTGTTTTCGACTTTTTTTGTTTTTTGCCGACCAGTGTTATTTAACCAGTCAATTAAAAAATAAATTTAAAAAATATATATTTATATAAGTTTAATACAAAATTCGCGTGCTTAACACAAACTTAATCAATGTTTTGTGGCATAAACTCAGGCTCTGTTGCGGTATGAAGGAATGGCATCACCGTTTGTTTTGAATGGATGGATGGATAGATGAATGAATGGTGTTTGCATGTATGAGTTTATTGACACCTTCACTAACAAGAGTTGTTACCAATTTCAGTCATACATGTAAGACATAAATTTTTTTTTTATGTTTTTGGCTTTAAGACAACAATTTTAACATGTTGTGGTATCTACTTTTGGTGCAACAAGAAGTAATTGAACATATTGTGGACAAAGTTCGGTGTTTAACTAACAATATTTCTATGGATAACAGTAGTATTGTTTTGTATTGTTGCCGCATAGAAAAATAAAAACATTAACATTTTTTATGAAGTAATAAAAATTTAATAGAAATTGTGTTTTGTTTTTTTTTTAATTTTTACTTCTTGGACACCAAGTGACCAACCACAATTCTGCAAGCACCAGCACTTAGATGCAATATTAAGTGTCTTAAAATTAAGAAAAACGAAACTAAAAGTGTTTTATAAAACTAGAGCACAAGGTGCAATAAAAAACAATTTTTTTTGTGTTCTTAATTGTTTCTGATTTCAATAAGCCAAGATCTTAAACACGCATATTATGTTTAAGCACAGCTAACAAATATTTGGCAATTTTTCGTTTTATTTTGCTGTGAAGGAAAAAATCTAAACTAAATAAAATACAAAAGACAATTTTCAGATAGATACTTTGGCATATATAGAGCAGTTTTAATGTTGCTGCTGCTTCTACTAAACTCAAGTCTAACTTTGTTAGTTAGTACTTGTTGCATTCATTGTTGCAGCAGCAGTTGTATTGTTTGCTTGTTATTTCTTGGCTGAATTTGAGCGAGCATGAAGAAAAAAAAATTATATACAGCTTAAACCGATTGCTTCACGTTTCCGGCATTTGTATGTGCTCTTTTATTAACATGTGGCAATAAAATACAGAAACAACAACAGCAAAAATATCAAAATGTGGTCAACTTAACTCAAGTCTTTGACTACAGCCTGTCTTTTACAAAATTACAAATAGACTTACGAGGGAGGAATGACAATTTTCCTTAAAAATTGTTCAAAATTAATTATATGGAATCTTTTTCACCACCCACCATTAATTAGTCTGTTAAAAACATGTCATCACCCTTGACTTGAACCAGAGTTGTCAAATCTTCGCTACAATCCTTAGCTGGACTTTACTACTACTTGTCAGAATGCTCTAAATTTTTTTGGCTACCTGAAATAGTCCCCTAATTCGAGAGTGCTTTTAACAGTAGGTGAAAAGAATGCGTCGTCCAACGCTCTTGTGAGTGGGCACCAACATACAAGGGACATTTTTTGTAGCGTTTGGTAAACCTGAACCCAAAACACCAAAATTTAGATGCATCCTCGAGAAATTGGTAAAAAATTATTCATTTCAATTTAATCTCTTAACATGTGTGTGGCAAAAAAATATTATTCTAGCAGAAATAGTCCAAAATAATAGAGCATCTTGGCCTATTCGCTCAATCATAAAAGGACATATCCAAGCTATCTTAAATTTTTGTTTACAAATAGCATAAAGAAGAAGTCAAGCTATAAATATCTACTCAAACTTTCAGAAATAAAGCTTTGCTGTCATCAGAGCATAATGCAGAAGCAAACAGAAAAATTGTGAAACCCACACAGGCACAATGGCCCGATAAAAAAAAGTCGAAACGTTGCAGGTTTCTTAGCAAATAAGAGCCTTTAAATGAAAAATTTTGGTCCTTTTTAGTTTTTCAGCTAGTACTTTTTGAAATTTCGAATAAAATTAAATATGCATAGTCCCGAGTGCATGAGAATCAGTAAGAGTGATCTTTTGGCACCTTTTCGTTGAATTTTTATTTATACTGAACCTAGAAACATAAAGTTGAACATGCTGTGTCCAGAGTAATTGAGAAACTATAACAGGAGACTTTTGGTATTTTTTGTTATTCAATTGGTTCTTTCTGAGGTTTGTCCGTCGTTAGTTTCGTCCACTAAGACGAAAGAAATATATTTTCATGAATAATAATGGTCGAGTTTCGTATACATTTTATTCCAATGACTTTTCGTACCTACCTCGTGCTATTGCAAGTACGTATATGAGTTTGTAGATAAGTCAGTTTTTTTTCTTTATTAGTAGACACACTAGCGACATTATGAGCATAAAATCATACTATAAACTAATTCATTGAAATTTATTGTACCTGTATTTTACACAAGTATATTGTAACTTGCCACAAGTACCTTGCTACACTCTGCAACTTTTAAGTCCAAAAATTTAAGAATACGACTTTCTGCTATAAACGCATAAACACACAAACAAACACACACATACACACACATCTAAAAAACTAACGTTTTATCAAAATGAAGAAAAAAATTTAACCTGCAACATTAAAAAAAATCCTCTTGTTATTTTAACCATTCGAACACGAGCCAAAAAATCATTTGATCCTAAAAAAAATAATAAAAAATACAAAATACACTGTTATAATGATGTTTATGTTTTAATGGAAAAGTGAAAGGTTTCATTTTACTTAGGGTTTCCTTCATATTTTCCAACTTTAATTCATATGCATATGTTGTGTGTGTTTTTGTGTAAAACTATGATTTATATTCCATCAAAATTACAATTGGCATGTGTGTTATATGAGTAGGGTGCATTATGAGATACTTACCAGGGATATGGTTCCATAAATTACAATGTATAGTTTATTTGACGCGTGTGGATAATTTTTCATCTAGAAAAAAAAATAAAACAAATAGACAAGGTGGTCGCTTAAATCATTATGCAGTTAAATTAATGATGGCAGTTAAATGTTAGTGTAGTAATGTTATATAAACTATAAAATAGTGGGGATATGGGCTAAAAAAAGAAAGACATGTTTTGTTGGCAAATATTTTTTTGCGTAATGTTGAAAGTATTTTAGGGCTTTGAATAAAGAAAATTATTTTAAATTGCTTTTGAAGGGACAATACTTTTGTCTCTGTATTTTCTTAAATTTTCTCATATATTTATTTCGTGTTTCCATAACATTTTTTGAGATTTAAAGTATTGGACGGCGATAGCAATATTAGTCTCCGACTCCATTTACTGAAATTTTTTAAGTACGACTCCGACTCCGACTCCAACTCAGAATCCTACTCTAACCTTAATTCTCAGTGTATAGTGAGACTGGTTATTTGATTTTAAACTTTTTTAATGCAGTATATTGTAAATGGTTAACTATAGCAAGGAAATGATTCTGTCAAAACTTTAAATCGTTATTTAAATTCTACCACGTGCCGCATTGAGCTTTAATATATTTGTTTACATATGAATAGGTGAGATGCAAAACTCGGTCGTTACACTTTATTCGAATTTTGGGCAAATGCAAAAAACATTTAGCGTCCAATTAAATTGACCAAATTGGTTGAACTATTTTGATTCGGAAGTGTTATGCCATTCTTGATTAATAACTCAACAGTTGAAAATTTTAAGCCAACTGAAAAAAAATAAAAATTAAATTTTGGAACGAACGAGTTTTGCTACAATCAATATGAGATCGAAATAGTTTTGGAGCACACGATAGCCCACCAGGAAATTTAATCATTTAGCTTTAGTATATTTTAAAAATTATATTAATTTATTTAAATTATGCATACAGTGCTAAAAAAACGTAACAAGAGTTATGTAGGGGAGGGATAAGCTACACCAATTCACATCTTTTTCAAAATACGTTTTTTATACTATTGGAATCAACATTATTCCTCTATCTGTGGGTGGATTCCTATAAGTCCTATCTAATGTAGTTTTAGAGATGGAAAAGTTAAAAACAAAACAAAGTCCTACTTGCTATGATGTAAAGGGCATTAAGTCTATTTAATGTGGTTTACCACTGAATTTGTAGACAATTTTTATTAAAACATGCAGATGCGCCTTCTGTCGTTACTTCAATAATTTGTATAGAACATTTCGAAGAGAAAAATAAGGTAAAAAAAATTGTTGTAAGCCTTGTATTATTTTTGGAAAATAGCAAACCTTTCATTGTTGGACTTGCTGCTGTTTGCTTCAAGGGATTGACCATGACCAATACATCATAAGAGGTAAAGAACACCAAGTCGAATTTAATAAATAAAGGTATGTTCCCTTATAAGGATATCATCGACATAAAAACACATATTATAGTCATATAAAATATTCTAACAAAGCCAGATTTTTAATACAGAAATAAAACATTTGTGATTTTCAACATGTTTATGCGGTCTGCCGTAAAGTTTTCAAAATGTGGCTTGGTGCAGCTTATCTCCCACCTGCAGAGTTGAAAAATATGAATTTTTCAACAAATAAATTGATATATTTTCCTTCAGTGTACTCGCCATAGTTTTTTCCGTCCCATAATCAATATTATTATTGTCCAAGACCAAAACATGAAATTGCAAGTCTTAATTTTCTCTCCAATTTTCCACAAAGTGAGTGGGTGTACACCCACATAGTGAAAGTATATCTGATACTATGGCATGCAATTTTCCGAGTTTATTTTCCTGTTTTTCTATTTGCATTCGCTTAGTTAAGGTTAGGAAAGGAAGGGTTAAAGTTTTTATACTGAAAAATGTTGGAGTCGGAGTCGCGAGTTTTTGTGAATGCTACGACTCCGACTCCGGTACAAAAACCTCAACTCCAACTCCACAGCCCTGCTTTCTAGTCCTAAATTAATTTTGCTATTCACGAACTCATAATTTTTAAGGCCAGAGAGTAACCAAGTTGACTTTTGTTTATCTTCTAATAAAGATGAGAGTAACTCTTCTCCAGCTTATATTGATCTGTTCTTAATAAGCGGAAGCAAAACAGAGCGTGGTTCTGGCTTTAATCCGCCGTTTGTTAGATAGTTCCAAGCTGATAGAGCAACAACAGCGAGGAAAAGTTGTAACTCAAAATAAAAACAAGTAAGAAAGTATAGTCAGTCAGCTCCATTTTGAGAGCTTTCTCTATTTGCGACCCATTGGCAATTAGGGAGCCGAAAAAAAAACAAATTAGGTTATGAGCTTAAGATTCATATAAGAGTTATTGGCGCCTTATATTATCGAGATATCTACAGATTTGTGAGATTTGTTCAACTTAAATAGATTTTAGAGAAGAGGTTTATATAGAACCTTTGGTAAATTCTAAGCCTTACAGCACAAAGTACATTTTATAAAAGATTTCGTCCCAAATTTGTACATCAATATTAATAATATTAAGAAAGTTATGCTCAATGCCATAACTTCCTTATTAACATTGATTTCGGAATTTCAGGGAATGGTATTTGTACGGGAGTATGCGTTAAACGTGGACCGATTCCAATAACTCTCCACCTATTATGGTGTGAGTATATTGATCCTTCAGTTCCATCCAGCATTTCCAAAACATATTGAAAATTTTGTTTTTGACATTAATTTTGCTTGTTAGACTAATTGAGGCTATCAGCGCAGAGGTGGTGTAACCCACAATTTAATTTGGTTACGGTTCTGGTGTAAGATATGTTCTTTGCACTGTTGTTTACAGTGCAAAAGTCCAGCAAACCAAATGTTTGTATCCAAAACAGATGGTGCTAGTTAGAAACATAGTTTTTGCACGGGCCGTTACAGCCAAGTACTATAGTGCAAGCGTAGTGTTAACTCCTTATTATCTCATAAAAAGTAGTCTGGGGTTACACCACTTCTGCGCTGAAAGCATCAAATTAAAAACTTCAATATGATATACACCTTAACATCTGGTCTAGAAAGTGCAATAGGCCTTATAATTTTTCGAATTTTTTTTTGTGGAATTGGCAATTTTCAAACAAAGCTAAAACTTCTTTTCGTCTATTTTCAAAACTGTATAAGTGTTCGCTTTCAAACTTTTCAAGAGTTAAAAGACTTTTAATCTTTGTACATTATCCGGTTTCATATTGCCTCGATAGGAGTAGAGAAAAGAATACCCCAGATCAGTGATGTTATTATTTTTTTGGAAAGTCCCTACGCAGCCCAAAAAATCCAAATTTTCCCCTACGCACTCAAAAAATTTTCCCCACAAAAATCCCTACAACTCTGAAAAAGTCCCTTTATTTTAATGATACAAATAGGGATTTTCCCTACGTATAACATCACTGTTCCAGATGGTGACTCAAAATGGTATGGTATGGTAAATAAAAAATAGTATAACTTTTAAATGCACCAATAACATACACCATTATATATTTCCAGAAAAGCGGAGCTGGTAATAGTAGGACTAACCACACGATCAAGTGCTGCTTTTAAGTTTTTTAACATACTGCTTGTCAAAATTCACAAACATTGAAAAATGTGATGTAGGCTACACGCAGAGCAGTTTATTTTTAAGATGTCATCAAGAAAAAAACTTAAAAAGACAATTTAAACTGTAATTAGCTAGTTTCTTGAACGTAAATTGAAAAACTCAACTTGAAAGAGCAACTGATAGAAAATTAGATTAAATTTTAAAAAGTATGAGTGAATTGGTAAAAATCTAAAAGGTATTAAAACTAGAAGTGCAAATCTTGATCGTCTAACACCCATATAAGACAAAAAATTGGTTATTGTTCAGTTGAAAAAAGTAACCAAAATGGAAAAAAAAAGTACACAAGTACACATTGAGAAAAAAGTAACCAATTTTGGTTAAAAGTAACCAAAACGGCAACGCTGCTCAGGTAGTTCAGTCCGAAATTATAAATTATATACAAAATCTTGTTAAATTAATTTTTAGATCATAAACCCGATTTAGAAAATATCTGTGGCACAAACCAAAAAAGTTTGAAAAAACATCGGTGAAAACATAATTTTTATCAAAAAATAAAATAAACCAAATAAAAAGAAAAATTTCGTTTATAATACAAAGTTTTAAAAATGTGTTTTAAATGAAAATTCGTATGATTTACAAAATTGTTTCAACATTTTAAATTTGACTTAAGATGTTATGATACGGACAGATATGTATGTTACATTATATCACATCATACAATATAGGCACATAGACGGACGGACAGACAGACGATTTTTTTTATTTAGAGCACCATGCAGTATAAAAAGGCATTTCATATTTAAATTGTTTGCTTTTATTTAAAGCTACTTTGAATGTCTTAATTTTGATTTCAGTTAATTTTCTTGAAAAAAATTGTTATTTAATACGCTTGTGCCTTAAGTCTTTTGTTTATACTCATTATTGCCAATATTATTGTTTTGTTCCTACTTAAGATGATTAAATAACTTGTCAATTATCTAATAAATTGAATTGAATTTTTCTTCTTATCTTTTTCTTATTATCTATCATTTGCTACTATTTTGAACAAGTTTAGCACGTTTGTTTAGAATAATTTCTATGAATTCCAAAGATATGTAGATAAAAATAGAATTATATTTGTTTTATCTCAATACATGCATATCATTATTAAAATATATTTTTGTTACTAAAAACAATTTGTAGTTAATTATCATATATTTTTTAAAAAAAAATGCTTGCTTCGGTTTCTGGAAAAACAAGTTTTTATTACAAAAAAAATATAAATTCTGGCATACATTAGACGTATTTGAATATTCCTTTATCAGTATTGTAAGATTTTTGATAGTAGAAATGATTTTTGAGAGTAGAGCTTATATGGGAGCAACTGCTTATTGTCGAAATTTAATAGAGTAGACCTAGTGAAACGACACACATGTGTCAAATTTTGTTTCGATTGAAACATCGTGTAATTATTTATGATTTTTTTTCATTATTTAATTCTACCATTAAAAAAAGTGAAGCTGAAGTAATTTGATTGCTCATTGAAGTTTATCCAGAATAAGTTCTAATGATTTTAACGTTCGAACTAAAAAGCAAAGCCCGTCCAGTACCCATGTTCTGTAACTTTGGTTAGAACTTAATACATCGAAAAGATGTGAAACAAAATATTCCATCGTTTCTCGCAAAGTGAGAAAAAAAATCTATATGTTATTCATGTCGAAAACTATCAAAAGAGATTACGTTGTTACATTATAACTGTTATAATTAGGGACCGGATTTTTATGCAGTTAAAATCAAGTTTTATGCGCATAAAACATACACTTAAAATAGAAAAATATGCACTATAAATTGAAAAATATGCACTTTAAATTTTTCCTAACACATTTTTTTAATCATAAACAAAGCATTAAAATAATAAAAAAAACCCCTAAAAATTCAGTCTCGTTAACGAAAATAAGGTACACAAAAAAGCAGAAGTAAAAATATAGTAAAACACAAAATATAAAGTAAAACAATAATGTAAATTAAGTCACTTGTTAGATAGATATTTGAACCTTCATATAAAATTAATTAAGAACAATACTCATTTGCATATACATGCATTCATTTTCTACTGCGCTGTTTTCGTAAAAATTTAAATTAAATATGCCTGCAGTTTGTGTTATTGTTTTGTGTCCTTCATATTTCTAAAAACTTTATCAAGTTTAATAAGAATTTGTTTACTTAAGTTACCCTTAACTGCATACATTCTATTTATGACATTATCAATTAATTTAATTTGCATTCTCAATGGATTTGATTTCTCTAATTTAACAATAGTCTCAGAGATAAATCCGTAATTTGAAGACTTAAAATTAATCCAAAATTTTATATATTTGGTAAATTTGTTATTTTTTGTACTGCATTACCATCGTTCCATCACATCCTTGAATTGTTCAAAGTTTTCAGCATAATACTCAACTGATTTCAACCACTTTCCCCGCATTGTTGCTATAGGATACTTCTCCTAATATGCGACAAAACGCGATGTGCCCCCCATTTTCCCCCAAAAATGCACCAAAAATATGCAATGTCAGCAATACTTGCAACTATATGCATTTAAAGCATAATATGCAAAAATATGCACTAACAAATCGATGCCATTTTAATTAAAATTTCTTGATTCGCAAAGATATTAAGTTTAGGTTGATCTCAGACTGACGACAACAAATATGCATTTGCATAAAAATCCGGGCCTTGGTTATAATACTCCATTCGAAGCCGATGTTCAATTGCAGACGCTGAGAACGCCGGTCGCAAATATCGTTGACGGCGATCAAAACTTACTACAATTGAAAAATTACCAACGACGGCAGCGAAAAAACAACGGTCGGCTTTACCAAAGAAATGAAAGTGCGACTTTATTATATGTTGTTTACAAAAAAGCTTTAAAAACATTCGTATATTTTTTTTAAAATGTTAAAAGCGAAGCAATTAAAGAATGAACAAAATACTTGCCTCTTCCGTGCTATTATTCTTTGCATTTTTAATTCATTTTTTAGTGTTCACATTTTTTCTCATCCCGTTTTTATTCGTGAGTTTTTTTGACAGTTCACAGCGAAAACTTTTTCACAAACATTTTACAGATACACTTTTTCTGTAAATTGGCGAGTAATTTTCTTACGTGACAGCTATTTCTCGGCAAAAATGTTACTGACGCTGTCAAGTGCGAAAAACAGTTGTTTCTTTCAATTTAAGGCATTTTTGTTTAATTTCTCATATTTCTATCGAAAAGTTTTTTGACGCGGGAGTTACAGAGCATGGACACTGGACAGCAAAAAAAAAGTCCAAAGATAAAAATCAGAAGCATTAGCTCATTGAGATTGTTGCCCAACTGTAGAAGAATGATGATTTCCGTTGTGGAGTAATTACTAATTACGGTTACTATGCAATAATGAACTTAAAGCATTATCTAAAGAAACAAAGTGGAGTTTTTGAAGCTACTTCTTTCAGTATTGCATTAAAACACTGCGTTTAGTAAGTCAGTCCAACTTGAAAATTCATTAGAATCTACTGCAACAGCAATATTTGTAGGCAAAAGGATTCATCTAAAAGCTAAGAAATCGGGTACCAGCGAGTTAAATTCGAGAGTTGTTAAAAGAAAATTGTGCATGTTTAAAATGGTGCTTAAATGCCATTGAATGCTCCTGTAGGCTAGATGGTAGTGAGGTAGTCTATCAGCGCCGGGGTTGCGTGCTCGTTTCCCGCCAGAAACTCTGGTTTCTTTTCTGCAGACAAGCGTAGAGCTTTGCGGAATTAGCTTAGGGAATTAAAAAAATAAAACAAATAAACCATTTTAGCATCGAATATTAACTGGCGATTAAAAATAAATCTATAACTATAATCTAAAGCGCAATTAATTGTACATAAAGCCCGGCCAACCATCTGAATATCCATCACTAAGATTATGCTCTATATGTTGTGGCAGACATGCGATCGCTGGGGCTCTGTACCGAACACAAATGATTCTTCGCAGTTCAAATTGCCCGGAATATGCGACTAGACATGAAGCTCTAATATAGCATTATGATAACGTTCGGCCAGATGTTGCAACAACAGGTAAAAACTATTCACTTTACCACTGGTAGCGGGTGAGAACCTGTTCTTTACCATTTGTTTTAATAAATGTAGAACGCTCTCATTGGAATACACATTCTCTTTAAAAAGGGTACTTGAAAGTACAGTCAAATCCCGATAATTCGTACCCCGATAAATCGTAATTCCCGATAATTCGTAATAAGCTGTCGGTCCCTTGAAAAAATCTCGTTAATTTGTAAAATTTGAATACATTTTGGTCCCCTCGCTAATTCGTAATTTTTTTTCAATTAAAATCTTCTTTGCCTCTTATAAATCATAATTGTTTGCTAACTACCACTTATAATTCGAAATAAAAACAACAGAAACATGGAAAGAGTGATTTTTTTTCTTGTGTGTTTCTTTATTTTCTTAAGATCAGTTTATTACATGAACAATTTTTATACATTTTTTTTAACCATTTTTTTATGTTTTCGTTTTAGTAAATAAATTGAAAAATCCCGTTAATTCAAATTTATTTTATTTAAACCCCGTTAAATCGAAACCCCGCTAAATCGAAAACCCCTATAATTCGTAAGAAATGGCCGGTCCCTTGCGATTACAAATTATCGGGATTCTACTGTATCTTAATACGTTCTGGGCATTTAAAAATTAGTAGCTGCTTGCTTGGAAGCCATATGTTGCCAAAAAGATGGGAAGAGGTCGCAGCTAACGATGGCCATAATTTTGAAAATGTTTGTATTGTAGCCATTTTAATCAGGGACTGAAAATAACGAATATTTTTAAAATTTTAGATAACAAAGTCAAATTAAAAGAGAAGTACTACGTGCATAAAGAAAACACCAAGATAATCTTTGTGATATGGACAATCTTAAGATGCATTAATTTTTATTTGTTTTTTTTTTTTAATAAAACTTTTAACCGTTACGGTCCCTGATTTCAATATCTAATTTAAAGATTTATGTAGACAAATCTTTTTAAGAAGTTAGTTTCATTTGGAACTACGTTAAAGAGTTAACCGATTTTTTTAACATGCTTTCCCATTGACCAAAAAACAGGCTCGTTCACATTTCTGCAATTATCCTTAAAATAGTGCCTCGTACACACAGACACCAGATGGGCATACACTTGGCATACTAAGACCATTGTTTTGAGATATTACCAGCACCTATTGTAATATAGCAAATAAGAATTAAGTTAGCTTAACTAAAACTTGTGACTTAAGCTACGGTCACACTTCTCTAATATTTAACGAAAAAACGTGACCAACAGGCAAACTAAAATATAATTTTCTTTGATTCCAATATTTATTTTGATAATAATAACACATCTTACAAAAATCAGTTTCTTGATATGCCTAGCAGTATAATAAGTTTAATTTTGTGATGTTAAGATTATGTTAAAGCTCGATAACTATTTCCAATCGTAGTGGTTATGCGTATTTGGTCAAATGTTTAACAAGTGTGAACATTGCTTTAAAATGGTTTAATAAGAAATTTTTCGAAATAATTAATTGTTATTGTACTGCAATATTTTTGAGTTTAAAAAATCATTTGAAATAAGCAAAACGAAACCTGCAGAAATAATTTAAAAAAAATTGCACACTATTAAATACCTTGACCTGTGGCGGGCCTTTGTCTTATTAACTGCTTCAGAAGCAAAGTTCGAAGTTTTACAAAAACACTTAACAACCACTTAGTTCAGGTAAAAGTTTTCTTATGAGTGTTTTGCTGTCTATTCGTTTTTTGTGTCTATCTGCCTGTCTGTCTATCTAACTATATGCAAATGTGTAATTGTTTTTTTAAACCATAAAAATGCATTATTGTTTTATGCCTCTTTAGAGAGGTTAACTAGCCAGAAAAATTTCTTATTTAAATATAAACAGCAATTTGTTATAGATATGTTATATATGATTGTACTTAACCAGCTGCTACTTTTTGTGGTACCATCTTTTTTTGCAAACCGTAATAAGTGTTTGCCATACACTCACTTACATAAATAATAGTTTTAAGCGTTTAACTGTGTATACAACATTGATTTTGAACTTTGGTTTAAAGTTTTTTTTTTTTTATTTTTTATTTAAAACAATTATTTGTATATTCACAGTTGGTTTTTTTTTTCTTTGTCCAATGTCGTTATAAAAATTTATAAATGGTTGTTTAACATATAGAGGGAACAATTAGGAGTTGTACAAAACATATTTTCCTTTTAAGTTCAAAAAAAAGTACATAAGAAAATTTTTTAGAAAAAAAATCTTGACATTTGAAAGTCTGTTTTTTAATTAGTATTCAAAGTTGAAAGAAAAGAAAAACGGAAAAATCTTTTTTGTCTAATAAAATATTTTTCACTCTGTTAAATTATATTTACTTTTTTAACTGAGATTATTTCTGTTGGTAAATATTACAAAAAAAAGTAGTCATAAGACGATAAAAATGAATTGTTTTATTAAGTGTTTAACACAAATATTATTTTACATAAGTCAACAAATCAACTTCACTATTTACACTTATTAAATACGTACATTAATAATAAATGTATTCATTTGTTTTTAAACCAGGCGGGAAAAAGAAGAAGTACGAAGGCCTTACAGAAGGCCTCTGTTATCCTCAAGCTCGAAAGGTTGCTGATTTGTTTCTTACTGTTGGATATTGTTAAGGGCCAATATATTCGTTTTATCTTTCTGAAGAACTTGCAAATATAAAAGATATAAACAACGCAGCCCAGGTCCTATAATCGACCCTGCAAACCGGATGTACTTCCTCTACTTTGGCTTGTGGTTTTATGCATTACTGCATCAAGGACTCAATTAAAAAGGAAACGTGATAGCAGTATAGCTATTATGTTGCTTAGCTGTCCTTCATGAAGTATACGGCAGGTGGCACTTGCGTAAATACTTTTGATAAGCTCTATCAACTTGCCGGAAAATTCCTTGCATTCTAGTGCCATCCATATGGCAGAATAGTTCATAGATTTGGAATTACTGTTTTAAATTATGTGTGCAATTACCTTTTTGACCATACTCAATAAAGTAATACCTCTCAAGTTTAAACGTGCTGTAAGATCTTCTTTTTTAGGAAGGTTAATGATCATTCCTTTTGCAAGTTCATATGGGTTATTTTCAGATAGCCTGAATTTTACAATGACAGGGGCCAATATTTGAGCACAGGTAGTAGGATCGGTTTTTGTTTAAAAACTTAATTTGTTATATATTTATTCAGTAATTTTAGGTTTCATAACTCCTTTAATATATTATTTAAGCTACCGCAATTGCTTATTGGCTTACAGTAGTTAATCTGCAAATAATTACGGTTTTTTCAAAGTTTTTCTTGGGATTCAAAAAATTAATTAGCAAGGTTTCGTTTAAATTTGCTAAATTCCCATTTCATACCCACTTCGTACGGGTTTTTGCCGATAAGATACCGATACCGATACTCGAACAAAATTATCGCCGATATCGAAACCGATGCCGATACGCATATTGAATTAAAATTCAAGTTAAAATTAAAAAAACTCGAGTAGAGTAAATTGTTCATTATACAAAATTACTGTGTGATTATTTATATTTGAAACAGATGTAAATAAGATTTAAAAAAAGAAGAATTAAATTTGAATTCATGATAAAATTAACAAAAAAAATAAAAAAAATTTTTTAAAAATATTAAAACATTTTGTTAAATAAACAAAATATTCGCAACTTTTGCGGAGAAAGACGATTTTGCAAGTCCATTTGAACCAGACCTGCAATGGAAAATGTCTCCCAGATGCAACTGAACTCATTTGAAAACTCAAGAATTTCTGCGACATTTTCTTCATGTTTGGTTATAACATGCCATCGCGCCAGTTAACAAGCGGATCTGCATAAGGAAAGCTAAGGTATCCCTGCACTTCTTTAGCATAATCACAGCATAGGACGGAAAGAGGCTTATCCTCTTTGAAACTTTTTGGAATTTTTTCACAAACTCTCTAAAGATCAGTTCATGTGGACTTGTACCACCTGTTGTTGGTGAAATGCAGACGAAGGGACATGTTAAGTAGCTCAATGGGACTTTTTTGGTACGATTGACGTCAATTGTCTTTGGAATAATCGCGCATTGTGTCGAGGGTCAAACATTGTAGATAAACAATACGTTTTACTTTTTTCTAAAGCCTAAAACTATTTTTCATTTTCGTTGATTCTTTGAATCAATTGAATGTTTTAATGTTATGTATGCTCTGCTTTTTAATATGTTATTTATTTCTCTTAGTTGCTATTGAAAAAATAAGCATAGAAAATTAAATTATGTGCTCAAAAATACTCCAAAAATATATATAAAAAGTATCGTCATATCGACAGCAAAATATGGTCGATACCGATATGTCGGAAAATCTGAAGTATCGCCGATAATTAATTAAGCAAAAACAAATTTGGCTCATAAGATCAACTGAATCAAGCTTCCACATAAATGCCTTAAAAAATGTTTAAAAATTTCTCAAAAAATTATCAAAGTAATTTTGAGAGAACACAAAAACTTTTAATTTAAAAGATTTTGTTTATCGTGCTTAATTCCCAATTTTTATTCTTGATAAAAACACTGAAGCTTATTGTTAAAGGGATAAGCTATTGCTACAATCCTGACGATCTGGCCTAAGCAACCAGTGGAATGCGCATGGGAATAGCGTATCCCTTCAACAATAAATTTCCGTGTTTTTGTAAAGAATACAAATTTGGAATTAAGCACGATAAACAAAATCATTATAATTTCTCAAAAAAAAGTATATTACCAAGGCAAATTATTCGTACCATTTGCATGAGAAATATTCTTTGCCTATTTTTTTAGTTGCCCCCAAAAAAAAATATTTCTTATATTTTGAATAAATTTGCATATTACGCAGGTTGAGGGACGCTTTAACAAAAGGATTGCTTTCGAGTCAATCTATTGCAATTACAAAATAAAACAAGTTAATGTGATATATTTGGCTATGCCGAATCTTATGTACCCTTCACCATGGTGAAATTTTTATATATACCGTTCTTTAGATATAAATAAATCTTTTTTGTGCCACGCCTACTCCTCCAATACCACCAACAATTTGTCAGATTTTGTGCATTGATAATTAAGATGATTGTGCCTAATTTAAAAACTTTGGCAGCTGCCGTTCTCCAAATATGTATATAGAAATATAAATAAAAAACAAACAGGGATCTATGGGTAAAATAAGGCTGAGCATCAACAACAAACTTTACCTGAATATATGTAACATAAAACAAACTCCCCGTCATTTATGGGGTCCTCAGAAAGCCATATTTCAACATACACTTTTATAAGTATTCCCTTTTCCACGTGTGGAAGGGTGTAAATATAACAGTCCTTTTCTTTCGTATGCATTTTCTTATATCGAAATGTTCAACAAAAACGAAAAGAAATGTCATCGGGTTAAGGTTTTCTAAAATAAATGGTAAGTGAACAATTTTTTTTGACAGTGACTTATTTAAAAATGCCAAAATGAAAATTAAAAAAGGACTTTAATGCTGAGATGTTCAGTGATAACCGAGGATATTTAAGAGTTGATAGTTCCATTCTGTTTTGTGTGATTCACATGAGAGTTTATCCGACATAAAAGATATAAAAGAAAAAGTTCAAAATATTAAGAATAAATACCCAGTAAAAACTTCGCTTAATTTTTCAAAATGAATAGCTTATTTCACTCATTATTTAGTAGCTTTCTTCTACAACAACTTTTATAACTACTTTTTTCTGGATGTATGCAGGTAAGAAAATAATGACTTACTTTTGAATGCGTTCATTTTGGGGCATCCCTTGTAAAATTCATTGGTTATTTCTGTAGAATTGTAAGTAGTGCTTTTATGTTTTTCTGATTACTCAACACATTATTTTGTAGGCGAAGTTTTAACTGGGTGTGTATTGAAAAATTTAACAACGTTTTTAATTGAAATGTTGGTCTTTTAAGAATATAACTTAATCAAAAAACAACATTTATTTTAATAAAAGCGAAGCCGATGCATATATTGACACACTGTATTCATGAGAACTAATTATGCTCTAGAACGATCGACTTGATGTTGAACGTATATTTCCAATATATTCTACGGTTTTGTTTGACAGTCAAAAATTTCTTTATTTTGAAAACTTGAAAAACGTTAAATTATATTTTGAAATGAACATTTATTTAAATAAAACTAATTAACAAAAAAGGAGGGCTTTAAAACTGCAGTCGAAACCAAAAACTTTCGAACAAATAACGAAAATTTGTGTCCAATTTTTTAGCTTTTTTAGCTGGTTAGAAGTAAAAGTAACAGTTTTTTGTTTTTGGCCAATGACAAATAAAGACGTAGAAGAAATGGCAGTTTTTCTACTTTGACTGCAGTTTTTTAAACGCTGTTAAAAAGTATTACTTTGTCAATTTTCGTGTGCATATTTTTGTCGCAGTAATTGTTGAGTTTCTGGGTGAGTGAGGTGAGATGATTGGGAAAGGGAACTCAATTTCATGTACTCTGCAGTTCTGTTTTGTTTTGCAATTTTCACACTTTTCAACTCGAAGCTGGCTGTTGGTGTATTTGTATTTATATATAATTATATTTTTAGGGTCAGATTAAAATACAAAAATTGCAGGCCTTGAATTTCGTATTGTGGATTAAAGTGCATTTTCGAAGCAGTTAAAAAATTGCAGCAACAAAAATTGCGAGTCTTGACGATGACTTATTTGTTGAATTCTAGTGGTGAGTCAATTTGGCAATAAAAGTAAATATATTTTCAACGCCTACCGGTTGAAAAAAAGACAGCAATTTGCTTTAAGGAATGCTGTTTTTGTTATGTTCCCATACTTAAATTGAATTTTTAACAGAAACTACTGAAAAGGAAGGTTGCAGCTTTTGTTTCCATACCCGTCATATGGGCACCAGTTCATGCAGTACAGCTGGACAACATTAAAAAAATATTCGTCCATATTCTGGAAATCGAAATGAAGTTAAATTTAAATCGATGAAGATTTTCTGTTTTCTTTTTAATGAGCGTTTAAAAACTTGTCCTAATTATAAACAAAACTGTTACATTATGTAAATATAGCAACAAATGTGATAAAAAAATATTTTCTTTTCTCAAAAATAGTTAAAAATAGTTGATCTAATCAAATCTAATCAAAAATAATCAAGAAATCTAATCAATTATTTTTTGGATTAGTTTTGATTAGATTTGATTAGAAATGCTAATCGTCACTAATTGTGATTATATTTTTGATTATATCTAATCTAATCAATTAGTAATCTGAAATTTTTATAAAAATTAAATTCTAATGATTAGATTATTTTATTTCTCTAATCGTAATGATTTCTAATCGTAATCGAAATTCCCCAGCTATGTTTCAATCATGAATTCGGGATAAAATAAACTTTATAATACTTGAAGCAAGCTCATTTTGAGATTGATTCAATCTTAGTTTTACTTAAATCAATCTCATTTTCGGATTATTTCAAGTACGAAAACGGGATTAAATATGGATAATTAAAGTATTTTGGGATTAAAAATCCGTACTTGAATCAATCTTTCTGTACTTGATTCAAGAAAATCCGTACTCACCGTACTATTAATACCGCTTCGGATTAATTTGAGTACGGATGGATTGATTTTTTTTTTGAGTGTACCACTTAGTTTAACAAGGACGTAGCATTGTTTTACCGAATAAAGCAGTTATTAACGTAATTTCAGAATGTGTCTTAACCAGTTAGTTATTCTCTTTCTTTTATTAGAGTAGGGTGCTTATCAAGATTTGACGATGATGCCCAAAATTTGTGTAACAAAAGGTGAAGTGAGCAACTTATGTTGGGCTGCAATGTTCAGAAATAGGCACTATATAAAAGAAGGAACATGCTTTTTGTGATCAAACGCATACTTTATCACCTTAAATACATTTTCGACTTACTTCCAGTATTGCGTGTTGTACTTTTTAAAAAAATACAATATTTTGCCAAGCTTACGTGTTCAAATCATTTGATAGACCCCAACAAATACTTCAAGCTCTAAAATTTGTGTGTGGCATAATAAAATGTTTGAAAAATCATTAAACACCACACTTCGTGATGGCTAAAAGGTGTTTTGGTAACAATGTAAAATATTGGTAAGGGCAGCAAAAACAAACTGCGCAACAATTGCCAAAAACATAACGAAGTTTTTCAAAAATAAATTTACTACAAATCAAGCTAAAATTTAGGTTTGGTCTACATGTTTAATTTTAAGAAAAATTAGTTCTCAAAAAATATTTGAACATAATTTTTTAAATGATCAATCTGCAGCTTTAAAATATTAAAATATTTTGCAATTTTTTTTTTAAATTAAAATTAAATTTTACAGTTGTATACCCTACACCACGGTAGGTAGGCAGAGTATATGCGTTTGTGCCATCTGACCTAAGAACGAAATTAATTAAAAATGGTTATAATCGGTGTATTATTTCTGCTGTCCTTCCCATACAAATGTGTGTTCGTGTTAGCATGTGCATAAAGTACAGACAGCCATTTTCAAAACAACCCACTTGATTATAGACCAAGTGAAGCCGATGTTGGTGGTATAAGACAGACCTAGACAAATTCTCAAAATTGGGTCGTGCGAATAGGGTCGATTTGAATGTCCGAAAGACCAAATGTTGCATGCTGACGTATAAATGCGCGACGGATCAAGGTTTTCGAAATACAAAAAAAATGTTTTTATTCGTTTCTTACATAAAAAATCAAAAAAAATGTCAAAAGTGAATGGCGTTATTTGAACGTCGGTTGTATTTTGACCGTTTGGTTTCACGTATTAGAGTCCTGCAAAAGTCTCCCACCATGCTTTTGTCCCAAAATCATTTATAAATTCTTTCAATTTTCATTAAATCTTAATGAGCACGCTCCCCTTGTTCGCGCTCACTGCATCTAGTTTTTTTTTTTTTTTTTTTTTGGAAAAACATCTAAACGCGAATGAAGAATATGCAAAACATTGTCGGTGTCCACGGTTTGTATAATGGTGTTTTCTTTTCTACAAAAATGGTGCATTTTTTAAAAAAAAAATCAATTTGGTGTCTTTTTCTTAAAAATTTGGCTCCCGAAAAAGGGTGACTTGTTTTATTCTAAAAAACTCATGCTTTACGGGAGCAAAATTTTTAAGAAACAGATACCAAATTGCATTTTTTGAAAAAAAAGGCACATTTTTTTGTAGAAAAGAAAACACCATTAGTTTCTGACTGCAAAGCCAAAATATTATAAATATGCATATTTTATTGATTCTGATATTCCATATCCTTTTTTCCAACCAAATATTCACCACACCCTAACTGAAAATAGCTTGAACACACGATCCCCCTGACATGGTGAAACGCAATTATTATGAAGATTTAGAATGAATGTGGGCTTCTGTCAAATAAATAATTGCGAAATTGTTGTGTCAGTATTCAATGTTTAACAGTATTGCCAGCATGCGAGATTTTTTAAAACTGATCTCCTCTGAGTGATCTCCTTGCTATTTATTCCACTTTTTTAAGACTGCGAATGGAATACAACATTTATGTGTGGGCCGGTGCTTTAAAGTCTATTTTAGGGTTTCTCGAACGCATGCAGGAGAAGGCGAATATTCTAATTGGTAACAGTAGGGTATCCAATTTTATTGAATTCCTTGAACACCGTCGCATGTCGGGTGTATTTGCAATTTTTTTTATCGTGACTACAATGAGATGTGTATCTGTAAACTGATTTAGCTGAGATTTAGCTGAATATCAGCGTTTAAAAAACAGTAGTCAAAGTAGAAAAACTGCCATTTCTTCCATTCATCTTCTTCTTAATTTATCATTGCCCAAAAAAAACAGTTTAACCTTGATATTTTTAAGATAAAATTTAGCACAAATAACTT
The DNA here is from genome assembly GCA_949318255.1 of Pollenia labialis. NCBI lineage: Eukaryota > Metazoa > Arthropoda > Insecta > Diptera > Polleniidae > Pollenia > Pollenia labialis. Next base: position 115,312,861 of record OX439141.1, read on the forward strand.
TCATATAAATCGTTTGTCCCTTATTGTCCTAATCTTTCAAAAAGAGACGAAAATCAGTCCACCTATAAGTGGTGTAGGTCTCTTAAATAGTCGGGCTTGGTCGGCTAAACGTTCATACTTGCGTATGTTTGACTGAGTGCATAAAATGAAAGTAAACGTTTTATTTTACAAGTCACCGCCAACAATTGTAATAGCATAACAACTGTCAGTATGTTGGGCGTGGTCTCTGTAAGTTTTCTGCGATTTCAAGTTGATATTGAACAGTAGATTTTATGCGGCTTATGGTATGACTAAAGATCAATTTAAAAGTTATTTAATTTTTTTTTGTCCAAAAAAAAAAGGCTTTAAAAAAGAACTAAAGCTTTACTTTTAAAATTTCAGTAGCATAAGCTTAAATTGTTGAAATCTATTAATCTATTCGGAAAAAAAATATAATGTTATGTAATGCAATGGCCCACTTCTTTTTAAACTATGATTTTATTTACAACGAACATTCACTTCTTGCACTTACACTCTTTTTTTATGGCATTATTTTGGAGCAAGTTGTCATGATTTTATTTTTTTTTTAAAAAATATATATTGGCCATAATTTTACTCTCCGCTACTAGCTTAAGCAGATCTGCACTGATCTTGTTACGTTTACGCCAGACGAAAGCTACAAGGATTGGCAAGATGTGTGTGTGTGTGTGCGTGCGACTTTGGATCTAAATGAGCTTTTCACACAGTAGAGTTGTGTTGAAATTCTACATAACAAGCGCCTCCAGAGACATAAAATTTAAATTTAAATTTTTTCCACAGACACCACAACGACAACTTCTTGTTAAAAAAAATAGTTTTAGGCTTTGAAATAAAAACCATTTGGACATTTTAAAATTTTGTTTAAATTGTTTGCTTCTTAGTGAAACTGAATTAATACTTGTAAAGAAAAAGTATTTTCTTCCAAATTGCCATAGAGAAATTTCATTAAAGCAAATGTTAATAACACAATTTCAGATTTACAAATAGAAAACAATTCAATGACTGCCGCACGAGTTTTGTTGCAACAACGGATTTAACTTGTTCCCTCTGAATTTCTTTGTCGAACGAAATTGTCTTTATTGCTTGTAAAACTTTTAACACTTCCTTTCATTATTATTTAACATTTCATCTGCTTTATTTAATTAATTGTATAACCATTTTTCTTTTTTTAATTCAATTAGTTTCTACATCATACCAATCGGACACCTACGAAAAAAACTAAAAACTAATTTTTTGAAAATTTCAAGAAAAATGTTCATGCTTGTTTTGTTAGTTGTTACCAGAAAATTGGTTTTATCTATTTTTGTAAAGCACAAGGTGTTTATTAGCTTAAAGACACGGGTAGACACAAGCCATTTTTATTTTAGTTTTTTTTCACTCTAAAACTATGCGCCTGCTACAAAAAATGTGTAAATTATAGTAATTTAAAAGTTGATTGACACAATTTTAATTGAAGTAAACAAAATATAAAATAATCTTAGCTGTTGTTTCTAGTGGCTAAATGAAATTTTGTTTGATTTAAAAAATAGACAAGAACAAGAAAAATATGAACGTAAAAGGTGTTGAGAAATAATGAAAAAAAAACAGAATTATACACAACTGAAACCACTAATACTGTCACAACGATGTATTTTATAGTAAATTAAAAAAAAAATTGGTGGTATAAAAAAATATAGTTCAGTTTTAGGCTTATTATTTTTAACACCACTGTTCATAAGAAAAGGGGCGCGAGTGCCCTGGTAATGTAACTGCATTTTAAATTATATATTCTGATTTTCATATAATCAGTAACATTTTTACATCCGAACCAGTTTTTCACTATACAAAACTGACCTTTTTTTATTTTTTGAAAAATTAAATTTAAATTAAAAACGTATATACTTTTTTACATCTGACATTGTTAAAATTCTATAAAATATTTAATAATCTGAATAATATTTTTTTCGCCTGTCTGAGTATTAGCTGAAATCATCTTAACAAAGACTGCCGAAATGATGAGGCGTGGATTTTTATATATTTACCGCGGCAACTTCTCGACATTAAAGTTGCCATTATTAACAAGTTTTCCATAAAATTAATAAAAATTTAAAGAAAACATTACAAATCTAATTTAAGACGTGGTGGTTGATTAATATATTTACAAAATCATCTACCACAGAAAGCATTTAGCTTGAATGCTCTCTTACGCATCCAAAAGTTGCGAATAGTGAAAAGCATTTTATGCGTACAGTTTAAGAGTTTTCAGGGGGGGAAGTTCCAGGGGGGTTCTTTCGTGACCTCATCAAACTTCTCAATGCCCGTGATTCCCAGATCACCGTAAGAAGTAGATGTTGCCAATAAATATCCAATCTGCGGCCCGATACCACGCTGGAATGCCATAAAAAATATGGCCCTAAGTCTTTGTCTTTCAATTTATTTTGTTAAATGTACTTAGCACTAATATCAACAAAAAAAGGCTTAAAACGAAAGTATTTTTTCACATTTTTTCAAACGAATGACAACGAATGTCAATCGCAAGATGAATATCAGCAAGCCATTCTCGGTAGTAATGGTTTTTTCTTAAATAAATAAAAGAAAGCAAGTCGCGTGTATCATTAGGTTAAAAAGCGCTTGTTGTCCGCAAAAAGTAGTCCTCCATCATCAGTTTTGTAAGCACTTATTTGGCATTTTTATTACCTTCTACTTTTGCCGCACATCCCAGTTTGCAAACTATTTATTACACATTTTCTTTAAAGTGCTTTATTACTTATTGAGCTGCCTGGCCCACAATGTCGACAAGAAAATTTCTTTCGTCGATTTATAATGGAAATAAATAAAAATATGCAAACCTGCTAAACCCACTTTTTCAGGGGTGTGCTGGAAATCGAAAACGTAAAACGCAAGAATTTTGAAGTTGTTTTTAATACACTTTTTACCACAATTTCACCAAGTTAAGTTAAACTTAACAATGACAGCTATAACTGATAGATAATTATAACTGAACTTGGTGAAATTGGGGGTTAATCTAATTTGTATCATTAAATTCTTTTAATACAGAAATCTTTTTAAAAAACTGCTATTAGAAATCTTGCGTTGTAAGTTGTCGATTTCTAGCAAACCCCTGTTTAAGTAATTTAGGATTTTAATACCGCGTGCTAGAGAAATTTACGCCTCGTCGACCAGCATGTAGTTTTTCTTCAATTTGAGTCTTGATGTTTGTAAAGCCAACTATATTTCTGATTTTCCTCTAAAGCTGCTAATACGAAATATAAGAAGTTTTTTGTCTCTCCTGTAAAATGTAGTGAAAGGGAGTTAAAAGGTTTGCATATTAATCGGACAATATATAGTTAACATTTACTTAAAAAGCAACAACAAAGTTCGTATTCTTTCTATTTCGATTTTGTATTCTACTTAGAAACACACATGTATATTATACGAGAGCACCCAGCTTGCCGAATTAAATTATTTTATCCAGCAGTTTTCAAAAGACTGGACATAAAAAATAAAGTCTGTGCAAAAATTGCGCCGATAGCGTCCAAACAGGCCATGCGCATGGCACTTTTCAGCCAAAATAACAACCATTCTTCACTAAATACTAGAGATGTTACGAATACCGATACCGATCAATCGGCGATACGTCAGATTCCCCGATATTTCGGTATCGGCGAAACTTTGCGGTCGATACGACGATGCTTTTTATACTCTTTTTTTGAGTATTTTTAAACAAACAATTTAATTCTCTATGCTTTGTTTTTGCATAGCAACTTTTCTCTTAACACATTAAAAAGCAGAGCATAAAATCAAAACAGAATAATGAAATTATTTCATATAACATATGAATCAACGGAGCTGGAGAATAGTACCAAAATGTACCAATTGTTTATCTACAATTCTTGACTCGTGATACAATGCTCAATATTTCAAAGAGAATTTCGGAATGCATACCACACGGCAGGTGGTACAAGCATTGATACTTCTAAAGGAACGTTGGATCGTTTGTGAGAAATTTTTAAGAGAATCCGAGGAGGATGAGCCTCTTTCCATCCTAGCTGTGATTCTGGTAAGGACTAAGCCGAAAGATACCCTCAGATCTTCTAATATTTCTAGAGACGCAGATCCACTTATTTACGGCTGCAATGACATGTTATACGCAAACGTATTAATCAAAATAATTTCTGTGGCAATACAAAATTTAATTTAAATGATTTTGTTATTCGTGCTTAATTCCCAATTTTTATTATTTGATAAAAACACTGAAATTTATTGTTGATGGGATAAGAGAAAATTATTTTGATAATAAACTGGCAGGTGCACGGCCTAAAAAAACTGACTGGCAACCCACTTTTTATTTTGTTTGCGAAAACAATAAAGCGAGTTGTTTTTGTTTTTATTTTGTTTTGTTTTTCCTTAACCTGCTTACAACTGCAATTAATGTTGGAAGAATTCCATTCAATTGTAGTGGGGAATGTAAGGAGAGATAAACTCACTCTTTATTGTTGATGATTTTGTTTAAACTTTGATATTGCTACAAGTAGAACACTGTTGCTTATAATTCTTATACGCTTAACAGTTTTAACTGGTTTAATATCGTTGTTTTTTTCTAAAATCTTTGGATGCAGTTTCCTGATGATCTGGCCTAAGCAACCAGTGAAATGCGCATAGGAATAGCTTATCCCATCAACAATAAATTTCAGTGTTTTTATCAAATAATTGGGAATTAAGCACGAATAACAAAATCGTTTAAAAAAAAAGTTTCTCTATTTGAGTTTTGATAATTTTAACTTGAATTCAATATGCGTATCGGTATCGATATCGTCGATATTTTATTTTGGGTCTCAGTATCGTATCGGCAAAAAAGCGTTATAACCCATCATTTTCATCATACCAAATTTCAAAAATGGGATTCTGTTCCTTATTTTTTTTTTTGCTGAATTTTTTATGGTTTCTGTTTTAATGATTCGCACAACTGTTTTAAGCGATGAGGCTCATTGCTTATAAACAAAATTGTGCATTTAAAGACCCTACAGGCATGGAGCCTGTAGAAAACTTCACCGGTTTTCGCTGGTCGCACAATCCGACTTTTTTTCTTTTAAAATAAATCCGGAGCTCGCGATACGACCAATGGAGATCTTTACCGCACCATGATCAGTGATTTTTTGTTTGAAAATATGGATGACATTAATACGGGCCAGATGTGGTTCAACAGGATCCGCAACCCATTGAATTATCAAAGTCATGATTTTTTCAATTTCGAGAAATGGCTGCCAATGACGTAAGATTTTACACCTCTCGATTATTTCCTGTGGGGCCACGTGAATTTCCTGGTGTGTGCTTACGAACCTACACAAATTGTTGATTTTAGGACTAAATTTATTCGGTTTATTCGAAACATACGACCAGTAATGCTTTCAAACGTGCACTTCGTTAGAAACATCCCATATGCCCGAAATAATTTTCCAAGGTTAGCGCCACGTATTGATTTTTCTTTTTAATTAAAATTTAACTTTTTTAACATTTTAAAGTTCTATCAGGTTAAAAAGGGCTTTACTTTCTAATTTGTCTTATGCATTACTTATGGCCCGATTATTATATGCTTAAGATGTCTTAAGCAATTGTGCAAATACATTTTGTTTATATGTGTCGAACCATATTGAACTTAAGAAAACTTCAGGCAAAGTGCGAAATATATCGCACTTTCCGTTCGTAATAAAATTTTTTTTGATTTTATTTTGGTTTTTTACATGCTACTGAGAGGCTTTTTGTTAATTGTTGAAAGTGGCTTAAGCCAGCTTATGAATATTATAGTTGGGCCTTTAGAGTTCAAGCAATTTAAAGAAGTGACAGCAATAATTAAACAATCTGTTTTAAAAATTTTATATCAACCCATTATAACACCTTCTTTTAAAATCCCCTATTTAGATAATTTGTTTATTTCTTTAACGCAAATAAATAAATAAATATTTGAAGACAACAAATAACACACAACATTAAGCTAATTTCATTATAATTTCTTTGACATAATAAAAATAAATATAAAAAATATCATTATAATTTTCAAATACTATAGCAGTGCACTACTGCACTGCAAAACCAACTAACGTCAAAAGACATTAAATATTCAAATGTTACAAAGTCTGCAATAACAAATAATATCTAATATTTAAAATAACACAATAAACTAGAAAAAAAAAATAATGATAGAAAGAAAAATCAACATATAAACCACAAAACAGGAAATATTTGAAACTTTGTTAAGTTGCATGGAATAAATATTGTTGTATAAAATTTTAGACTAGAGCGTTCAGAGTCTAATACTGTATTTTTATTTATTTATTTATTTTTTCATTCAAGCTTACACTCGTATCGATTTGTTTTTTATTTATAAACTATTTTTTCTAACTTTTTAGCTTTAAAAGTAAAATGGGATTTTATTTTACTTTACTTTACACTAAGCTAACATTTTAACGAATGGTATAAGAAAAACTAACAAAATAAAAATTGCATAATAAAATGCTTTAAGGCCCCGCATAGCTTTTCTTCATAACTTTTAGTTTTTATTTTTAAGTTTTGCTTTCTATGCCTGCAAAGAATGTGCTCCAATTTCAATTGGCCTGTATATTTTTGCTTTGTGGGGTATTGCCGAGTAGCCAAATGCTTTCAATATTCGCATGTGATCTATTTTTTTAATACCATTTAGCTAGTTAGTCAGTCAGCCTTAGTTTTAAAGGGGCTCTTGCTTGCCATTATCTGTCATCTTAAAAATAATGTGTGCTTTACTTTCTTCTTCTTTTAGTTCATTTTGCAACGGCTGCTGCCAGTTTTATTTTGCTAAGAAGCCACATGTTTTAAGTCTTTTATTATTATTTTTTTTTCTTAATGCTTTATGGGTTTTTGTTACAATTTTTTATTGTATTTTTCATTAACTAGCATTTGGTCTGTCCAAAAAACACTTTTCATTTCGTTAAGCGGTTGGTTACCTTTTATTGGCCAGACATTTGATTAGTTATATTTAGATAATTTTCTATTAGAAATGTTTTATACTGATAGCTTGTGCTAGTAAGTTTCTTTCTTTCTCTTGTCTCTAGTTTAATTTTTCATATATCGACAATTTGCTGCAAAGTCGCCATAACTAAAACAAAAAATTTCGAAATAAACGTGATTAAAGCTTTTGATTTGCTCTTATCATTTCGAAAAAATGATGACACATTCTCTTTAAACGAGGAAAGAATAATAGATATTATGATGAATTCACAATATAATAAAAATCAAGCGCACAACTCTGCATCCATAACTCGAAAATATAATTTGTTGAGTTATGACGATTTTACAGCAAATGAGCGATATTGTCGTTTAGTTCTTTTTATGTTCAAACAAGTTAAGTAAATAAAAGTACTTTAATGTTTATAGTTATTTAAATAAAATATCGAATAAGTTGAAAAAAGTTTGTTTCTCAAGTCTTTTGTTTTGAAATTTAAAATCAAGGAGACAAGATAAAGATTTTGCTAAAATTCTTGAAAGAAATTTTTATATTGAAAAATTTCAAATTAAAAAAAATATCACTGTGCGAAAACCTAAATCGGTAGTGATTCCGCTTATCGGAAAAATTTATAAATTTCCCACCGTTTCACTGGTTCAGGTCTCGGAATCGAGGTATATATATCGATTTAAAGTTAGTAATTATCGTATTGGGGAGATTGTCATTGTCAGCAAAGTTGTTAAACTCAACGCCGGCTACAACATAGTCATTAAAGGAAATCGATATTTTTGGGTTTACTTGAGTGGAAACTTGGAAAATCAGTTTTTTTTTAGCAATTGTTTCGTAAGCTGTCTAGTAAAACTCAATAAAAATAATCTAATACTACATTTAGACTAGACAAGAAACTAGAAGAAATTGCGTATTTTTATCCCCCAAAAAATCTTTTTGACAATTGATTTAATTTCAAAATTTTTCAATTTCGGAACAAACTTTTTTGTCAGCCTAGAAGATGTATAAGATCTCATTCTTAAGTATTTCCTTAGTCTGTTGTTGGGATAAACTGCTAATTTTTAGAACATGAAAATAAAATTTTGTGTGAGAAATTATATTGAAAACAAAAGCCAGATACCAAAATTAATTTTTGTTTTCCATATACTTTTTAACAGAAAAACGGGCTTTCGTTTTTTTAAAACAGGCAGTTAATCCTAAAAGCACTCCAGCAAACTGTCAACGATAATATATTTAAAATATTTTATATTCTCGATTCAGTGTCAAGGGCATTTCTGAGGGCTTTTTTTATTCACATGGGAAATAATTTCTTTAAGAAACACAAAAGTATACAGATTGATTGAACTTATGCTTTTAATAAATGGCATTTTCTATCTGTACCTTTCTGTGAGACCAAACCAATCCAAAATTCTGCACTGAACAACATTAATAAACGAAATCACATGACATACAATCACATATTATGTACAAACTTCTGTGCTGAAAATTAAAATTTTACAGAAAATCAATTTTTTTATATCTTTTACTACTGATTTATCTGCTCTAATTTCGTAAGATTAATTTTTTTTTGTAATGACTAGTTTTACCTGATTTTTTAAGTTTAACTTATATTTAATGTCTGTTAACAGCAGCTGTTTACTTGTAAACTTCATCAAAACTACACAAATTTATTACTATTAACCCAAATTTTCAAATGATTTAGAAAACAAGAAATTATATTGCAACAATTTTCAGCAAAGTTAAAAAAACAAAAAACAAACCTACTGACCCATAAAGAAACATCGAAACATGTGGCAAGTTACAAATACTAAAATGCTGATTTAAAAAGAAAATTAATAGCAAAAATTGTATTGCAATTACGACGAACTATTACAATTAAGCTCAAATAAAATTAAATTAATTTAAAACAGAAATTTGGCAGCAGCTTAAAATTTAAGAAAAATAGTATTTGTCTTCTAGATATTTAAAGTGTTAAGACTAATTTCAATTTAAATACATACAAATAATGTCAAGAATTTAGATATAATAAAAGACAAAAGAAATTTTAAAACCTTAACTTCATGAAGGTTAGTAAATATGAAGAAGATCACAAAAATATGTTTATTTCAACAACATTTTGATTTGTCTTGATCATAGAATATGAGAAGAACAGAAACAGAGAGAGAAAAAATATCTAAATCAGAGGCCAAATTACCGTATACGATATCGATCGAACTTACAATACAATTAAATTGGGAATTTCGCTCGATATCGAATGCCGTAATTTGTTGGCGTAATTTGTGTTTTCTTTGTTGTTGTTACTTAACACGTACGGAACTTTGATAGAGATTTTGATTTTATTTTTTTAGGCAATTCGGTATTTATAGAAAATTTTCATGTAATAGGAAATATTAAAAAAAGGTTTTTATTCTTAAGAAATTTTGCTAACTATAGGAAAATTGAAGAAATTTTGCTGTTTAAAATATTTTTAAGAAAATTTGCATTTTTTATAAAATTTAAAGAAAATTTGCTGTTATAAGTAATTTCTTAATTATAAGAAATTGTTACATATTTGCTATTTAAGAAAAGATTAACACAATTATAGGATATTTTTATAAAATTGACTATTTATAAGAAAATTTTTAAAAATTTGCTATTTATAGGAACGTTTTACAAAATTTTCTATTTATAGGAAATTTTTACATATTAAGAATTTCCTATTTATAGGAAAATTTTTACAAAATTGGCTTTTTATAGGAAATTTTTACAAAATTTGCTATTTAAAGGAAATTCTTACAAAGTTTGCTATTTATAGGAAATGTTTTCAAAATTTGCTATTTATAGGAAATTTTTACAAAAATTGCTATTTATTGGAAATTTTTACAAAATTTGCTATTTATAGGAAATTCTTACAAAGTTTGCTATTTATTGGAAACGTTTTCAATGTTTGCTATTTATAGGAAATTTTTACAAAATTTGCTTTTTATAAAATTTTTTTTACAAAATTTGCTATTTATAAAAAATTGGACATTTTTAAAACATTTGCTATTTAAAGAAATTAAAACAATAGTTGCTATTTATAAGAAATTTAGAAATAAAGAATTTAACATTTTGGGGAATTTGTTGATTTTTTTGTTTAAACTTTGATATTGTTACAAGTACAACTGTTTCTTATAATTCTTATACGCCTAACAGTTTTAATTTAGTTTTTCCAAAATCTTTGGATGAAGTTTCCTGACGATCTATCATAAGTAACCAATGAAATGCGCATAGGAAAAGCTTATCCCATCAACAATAAATTTCAGTGTTTTTATCATTAAAAAAAAAATGAATTGAGTATAGAAAATGTTAAGAAAATTTGGTATTTATACGAAAGTTTTATGAACATTTTCTAAGGAAATTATGCAACAATTTGCTATTTTTATTGTAAATTTAAAAAACATTTGTTTTTTTTGTAGAAAACTTAAGTTTATCAATTGTCACAAAAATTGCTATTAATAAGAGCTTCTAAAAACTTTTCCTAGTAATCAAAAATTTTTATAAATTTTCTACTTAGAGCAAATTTCTCATACAGTATCCATTTCAAAGGAAATTATTTGAAAGGTGACGATACGCCTTTTTGCCGATACGATACCGCTACTCAAAACAATTATCGGCGATACCGATACGCATATTGAATTTTATTTCAAGTTAAAATTAACATTACTTAAGTATAATCAGTAATAATTTATGTTTAAAAACGTGCTAGATATACATATAAGGATCTGTGGTATTCAAAATTACCTTTAATTAACTTGTTATTTAAACAATGTATTTTTCTTCAAAATATGTTTTTCTAACTTAAATTGCTGCCGTCTCTGGAGCTTTAAACTATGTAACCAAAACTAAGTCATCCAAAGCAAAAAAAAAACACAATAACAGCAAAAAATTGTGTCACTTTCAGACCATTAATAACTTCGACACAAAATAACTTTATTACATATTGTCGAAAAGAAAAAAAAGCAAAATACTCTACCGCATATTGTAAATGATTCTTTGGCAAAAAGGTAAAAGCCACAGATTAAATCCCTTAAGACTTTAAGTCTATGACATGCCAAAACGTTAAGGAGCACGAAAACATTTTTTCGCCAACATGACTAAGACAGTTTTTTCCTTCAACACTCCGCCACTAAAAACATTCACAGAAAAAGGAAAAGAAAAAGATTTAATAAATACATGCAATATATTTCAACAATCCAGATTATCTTTTGTTATAATGACGTTTGTTAAATGAAAAATATTTTAAGGAAAAAATATTACCAAAATATAATTTTGTGTCGGCTGATTGATATTTAATGATAACCTCAATATGTCTTTAACTTTTAACTTTTAAAATAAAACCAAAAAGGTTTATTAACTAAAAAATTTCGGTTTTATTTAAGTTTTTTTTTTATAAAATTATAAACAAGAAACTTGTTAATAAAGTTTAATTATTTAAAACAATAATGAAATAAAAAAATTTTCTTTTTTGGAGGTTCACAATAATCAAAAATTTTGCTGTTTTATTAATCTTTTCCGTTTACATATAATTGTTTTTGTAAAACTTAAAGTGAATTTATTTGCTGTTCACTTTTATGTTTCGTCCAATTGTTACTAATTAAATTTTGTTCAAAATATTGCGTGACTTTGTTAGCACAACAGAAATGTTGAAAAACGTTCATAAATGCAATAAATTTTTTTAATAAATATTTTGTAAACAAACATTTAATAAATATCTTGATTATTTTTATGTTTAATAATATGAAACCTATTGAAAGAAGTTAAGACAGATGGAGAGACAGACAAATTACAAATATTGTTGTAACTTAATTAAATTGTTTTAGGGGGAACAATTGTTAATTTCGTTATATCGGTTTTTATATAGCTGAAACTTTTGCAATGTCCTAAAGTTGTATACTTTTAATAGAAAATAACTGGATTAATAAAGTAAATCGGAAATTTGTTAAATTAATCTATTGAACATTTTTAAGTTTTGAGTTAATTGCCGGAGTTGGCTTTGTATGGGACCAATGATAAATTGTGGACAGATCCTCACGAAATTTGACGGTGAGTTTTCTAGTCACATGAAACCATGACGGACCAAATTAATTATTATAGCATTATTCGGAACGATTTTACGCGTACGGTTTTCCGAGAGCGGACCTAGGAAAAATTATAGACCGATCTTCACGAAATTAGTGGTATAATTTCTAGTGCAAAATCTTAAAACGATATCTGTGTTCCCCCATTATTTCTGTTAGTTTTTCTAACAATATGATTAGTTTTTTGGGGTGGTGGCTCCACATTTGGATTCATAACTCTTAACCTACTGAAATAATTTTGCTGAACTTTAAGGCCCAAACTGCTTAGAAAAACTAGAAACAATCAGACAACAATATTATTATTATTTATTTTTTTTTAGTTTTTCGAAAGTGAAAGTGTTTTCAACAGATGGACGGACATGGCTACATCGACTTAAAATTACTCAATGATCCAGAATATATAAACTTAGATGACTAGATGAATATCTTAGATAAATATTAAAAAAGTTTTACAATGAACTTACTAAACCCCTGGGGGAAATTTGTGGCAATTGTTCTTTGAGCACTTATCCCGTGACCAGTGAACAAAATATTATAATAAATTCTAACGAAATGTGATAGCTGAAAACAAGACATATAAATTATCTAGTGTCTTATGTGTTTCAAGAATAGATATATTTAACCATAATATGGTAACCTGCAAACACAAACTCAGTTGAAGTCCTACCATAGTATAATACTCTTAGAATATAATTACATCCAACCATATTTTATTTCCGTACCTTTCCATCATATGGTTAAAAATAAAAAAAAAAATCCCCGAAACCAAACATAATATGGTTGAAATTAACCATAATTTGTTTAAAATTAACAATAATTTGTTTAAAATTAACCATTTGTTGGTGAATAGTAACCATAATAATTTTTTGCATTAGCCATATTTTGTTCAAAATTTACAATAATATGTTCAAAATTTTCCAGAATTGGGACAAAAGTAAGAATTAACGATAATATGGTCAATGTTAAACATAATATCCATTGTTTCAATTTGTTTATTAACGATGCCATCCGTCCGAATGGCTGGTTGTCTGTCCAGGTTTACCTTGTGCGTAAAGTACAAGTTGCAATTTTGTACATAATTTGATAAAATTTGGTAAATACATTTGTATTGTACGAGAACGAAGTCTATGTAATTGAGAATGAGAATCGGCCTTTAATTTAATATATTCCCCATAAAAACTTCTTTCCAAATTATGTTGACATTTATTTTACAGTAGATTAAACTCTTTTCGAATTGGTCTGTAAATACTATGGTATTTGGACTTAACCGATTATAATTATATTTTTTTTTACTTCAAACTTTTCCTAACTAACATTTCAAAATTATATATTTTCCATATTTTTATAATTTCTTTTTCAATGTTACTTCGAAACCAACATTGAACAAAATTGATACATAAAAAATGAGAAGTAAATTAATATTAAGCTGGAGTTTTGTATTATCTTTTCAAATGAAATTTATTGAAGGAACTGAGAAGCATATTATAGATTAAACAGAAAGACTCAGTTTTGTGGAAAATATTTCCAAAAAGCATGAAAAACAAATAATTTTTCCAACATTTCGCTTCATAAGCACAACAAAAATTTTCTAAATTTTTTAAAAAAAATAATTGTTGCACAGGTCTCTAGCAATAATTTGGCCTTTACAGATTTAAAAAATATCAATTAGTCGACGAGTTATAGGCAAAAAACCATATAAACTATATGCTGAAAACCGGCATTTGACTGCAAAGGTTGAAGGTCGATTAAAAAAATCGAACTAACATAAACAAACGCCGCGATACGAGTCTTCTAATTTAGCCTCTATTTTCACCCTTCACTCTCAGAATCGACCTAACTTTTGCTAATCTGAATTTGTTCCGTAGTGAAATTTTAGTATTGTTTGTTTTAAATGCAAATTTTAAATATGTTGTTTTCAAATGAGCAATTTTTGATTTTCGAATTTTTGCTGCATATTTAATGCGCACAAAACGCATTTTTAGAGCATAATTTTTGTTTCCCTGTTAACAAAATTTTTTTTATTAAATTATTTTTATGAAGAATGGAATTTTATAACATGAAATTAATTAAAATTTATTGATAATTTTTCATTCTTGACAATGTTTTAAAATATTATAATTTTAAACATATTATTGTTATTACATATTAACCATAACATGTTTTGCGACAACCATAATATTGTAATGGTAGCTTTATTTTATTAAAAAATTATATTTTTAAATTCAACCATATTTGAAGTTTAAAGGGAGGGAAACACTTTATTGTTAAATAGACACAGAATATTAACAATCGCGAAAAAAGTAATGTTAAGAGTAATAATAATTTGTTTGTTGCTATTGCAACATAATAATTTGTTTTCAGAGAATTATCTTTATATTTTTTTTTTTTATTATAAAAGAATCTTCAATGTCGTTAATGTTAATGCGAATTATCTCACCTTAAGCCTTTGAATACTTCTTGGCTTATTTACGTACACTTTTTCTTTTAAATATCACCAAAGAAAGAAGGCGAAAGGGGTCAAATCGCATGATCGCGATGGGCAATTAACATCGCCACGACGCACATTGGTTGATGTTCATATAACGAGCGGCTAAAAATAGAAGAAGTTGTCGAAGGACAATGAAACTTGGCACATAGTCATTTTTTGTTTGAATTAAGAAAAAATGGAAAAATCAAAATGATCCGCCCACTTTTACGCCCACCTCCCATACAACTTGTATTGAAAAAGTGGCATAACTCCCTTGGTTTTGATTGTATTAACTCAATTTTCACTAAAAATAAATATTATAATTGTAGAATGGGCTCCTGAAAATATATACCTGATCCGCCCACTTTTACGTCCACCTCCCATACAACTTGTATTGAAAAAGTGGCATAACTCTCTTTATTTTGATTGTATCAACTCAATTTTCACTAAAAATAAATATTATAATTGTAGAATGGGCTCCTGAAAATATATACCTGATCCGCCCACTTTTACGCCCACCTCCCACAGAAAAAACAAATAGCAAAAACATGAATATGAATTTTAAGCATAGTCTTTTAATAATTTTTTGACATCATTATTGTACTCCAATTTTAATAATATCAATATCCATTTTGGTATCAATCAATATTTCGCAAATATTAAAATAAGAAATTGTTAAATTTTCCATAATTAATAAAATAAAATTTTGATATCACTTAATAATACACCACTTATCACTGCACTTGCCAATTTAATGTAAATTAGTAAACAAAAATTCAAATTCAATTGAAGCTAATGCTTTTTTCATGAATGAAATGTATAATTAACACTATTGACTAATATGTAAATTACATTTTGTAATATTTATAAACAGTTAAGAATTATGGCAACAACAACAAGCATGAACGAAAATTCATGTTTTGTTACTTTATCACTTTATCACTTTATAGTTTTTACTGTTATTTTTGGAAAAGTGCAAATATGTGCAGCTGAATTTTTTTTGACTTTTAGCTGAGACTTCAAGCTGTAATTTGACATCATTCGTTAAACAGCGCTCCACAGCGCTAAAAAGATACAGCCTATTGAAGTTGATGAACATTGCAATTTTGATGTTGTTTATATTTTGTTCTACGACATTTTTTATATAGCACTCTTTTCAACTTTTTTTAATGCAAATCTCATCTTTGACAATTGTCATTTACGAAAATATACAACAAAGTCAAATGATAAGTTTACTGTGATTGTACCAAAAGATTGAATATACAGTAAATTTGCATGCCATTTTAAACAAGCGAACATATTAAACTTCGAGCGTGTCTATCCAAACAAATAATAAATATATCAGCCTAATATTATGGAATCATAATATTCAGATATCTGCCAACAAAATACCAAAAAATTATCCAAATCGGCGAACATGAAAAAATGAATTTTGACCACTCTTCAACCAATGTGCGACGTGAGGTAACACGGCCAACGATCTTAAAGCGCTAACCAATTGTGAACCTCTCCATGGTTGAATTTGTCAAACTCTGAAACAAATAAATATCAAATTAAGTTGGGCAAAAAACTTGACGTTAAGGTGTGGCTCACAATTATTATCGTACATTAGTTTTGGACGACCATTTATCTAAAGAATATAATATTCTTATTAAGACAATGTCTAAAAACTGATTATAGCGCAAGAAAAGATTTTTATAACAATTTCAATTGGAAAACAGTGTAATCTTTTAAATTGCGACCATATGCATACAAACAGGTAGCCAGATGAATAGACGGAAATGCTGCGATCGACTAAAAGTGATCTTCAGTCGATCACTACACTAAAATATGGAGTTAGTACCAATATATTTTTACTTGACATAATTCAGCACAAACGCAAAAGTATCGCATTGGCTTTTATTTTTGCACTAATTAAATAAAACTCTCTATTAATAATTTTTCATAATGTAAGCAAAGTGAAACTGTCATACTAAAAAGTTTTTAGCATCTTAATAGACCTTAAAAAACACCACAATAAAAATCTCAAAAAAAAACATTTTTGCTTCTATTAATAATTATTGCAACACGATTGTAGTATCCGAAAAAAAATTTAATATTTTGTAATTTATACCTTAATAAAATTAGTTTAAACATCAGATAGTGACCGTAACTTAAGCGCTCTAAACAAAAACCATTAAAGAGTGAGAGGAGTTTTTAATAGACATGCATAAAGGTTATTATGAAATCATCATCATACATATATGAATTATAAAAGACTTAAAACAAGAAAAAGCCACATATAAAATTAGTTATTGAAGTAAAAGTTTAACTAATTTTCCTTTCTAAAAACTGAAAGAAAATTGGTAGCAAATTTTAATCTTTTTTTTCACAAAAAAAAAACAATGAAACTCTAGTTTTTTCGCTAAAAGATTTTGTAAGCAAAAAAGGGAAAAAGAAAGAAATTATTTTCACTATAATAAAAATATATTTATTGCTTTCAACAAAATTATATTCTGATACTAATTTTTATATTTTATTTCTTTTCAGGTATGTTGTGTTTGGCTTTTTATTCCAATTAATGTCAAAATACTTAAAATTAATTATTGCTAAAAGCTGTTTATGGTAATCCGAAGGTAAACTAAATTTCCTTAAATATCTTTTAGCATTTCTGCTAAGATTTTTTTCTAAATGAAGATTTTAACATGTAAAATATTTAACGATTAAACATTTTTTTTTATTTAAAGTTACTTTGTGTATTTTGTATAAACTGCCCGCCAAAAGAGGAAGTAATTAATGTGTTTTTGTGTTTTAAACTTTAAGACTAAATTTAATACATTTAAAATGTAATTTTTTTTTTTTTGGCTAATCTGTACTTTTTTAGCCAAATGAAACATAAATGAATAAATATTGCTGTTGGTTTTCTAAAGCAAGAAAAAAAAAACATTTGAGAAAAAATCATAATAACAACAAGCAAAGTTTGCTGTTTGTTGCACAACAAATGGTGCTGAAGAAAATCGTTTTAAATGCACTTTTAAGCTGCAGCCAAGAAAACCAACAATAACAAAATGAGTTGTTGTAATTTTGGCCAAAAATTTAAAAAAAGCAAAAGTGTAACAAATCTAAAAACCGTAATAAAACTAGCAGGTGCCTTTATGGTTGTAACATTGATAAAGTGGTGTAAATCGACTAATAAAGGAAATATTGCCAATGGACAATATGATCATGATGATGCTGCTGCTGCTGCCGCTGCTGCTGATGATGATTGAAAGGCAAAATAATTAGAAACATAGAAATAACAACTAAAAAAACATTTTGGCAAATAAACGCTAAACTAATAATTTTGGTGTTAAACGAATAGGGAATTGTTTTTTTGTTGGCGGGAAATAACAATTTTGTGTAATAAATCCTCCACCTTTTTTCCCAAAGCAGTTTGTTTACTTTATATTTATTTTACTGATCAAGTTAATACATACTCAGGGAATTGCAACAAAAATTGGCTTAAAATTTGGACAAACAATTTATAGTTGTATTTACATAATTTGTAAATTTAGGATTTGAATAAAACTACTGAAACTAAACTAATTTTAAATTAAAAGACCCTTAAAACAAAAGTGTTTTCTGCGGTACAAAACAAAAGACTTAAGAAGCGAACTTGACTGTCTGAGCATCATTTCTAAGCGGTTATTTGTTAAAATGCCATTATCAAGAGAGGTTTGTTTAATTTGATTACGCGAAAATCGTATTCATATTTATACCCAGTATAAACTTCGCCTACAAAATAATATGTTGGGTAATCAGAAAAACAAAAAAGCACTTCTTACACTTCTACTGAAAGAACCAATGAGTTTTACAAGGGATGTCCCAAAATGGACGCATTCAAAAGTAAGTCATCATTTTTTCCGACACATATTCAGAAAAAACAGGTTATAGAAGTAGTTATAGAAGAAAGCTACTAAATAATGAGTTAAAGAATTAATTAATTTCAAAATGTAAGCGAAGTTTTTACTTTGTAAAAATTTAATGCGTTTAAGAAAACAATAAGGTTGGTGTTCATTCTATAAATCAAGCAAAATTTCCAGACAGATTTTTGCAGGACTGTCATATGTCTGTAAAATTCTTTGATTTTCTGT
The DNA here is from genome assembly GCA_949318255.1 of Pollenia labialis. Lineage (NCBI taxonomy): Eukaryota > Metazoa > Arthropoda > Insecta > Diptera > Polleniidae > Pollenia > Pollenia labialis. The sequence continues at coordinate 115,331,521 of OX439141.1, forward strand.
TGCCATAAGTTAACACCAGATTTGGTTAAAAGGTAACAGATGAAATTATAAGATCCACATTCACTATTTCCATGTTTATTCTTTGCCGCTCAGAAAACAGCTAAGCCGCTCACATGCCTCTCATTGCGTGGTAACTTCAGGCCAACGGCTGTCTGAGAGCTCATTACCATAGTGCTGGTTTAAACCAAAAGAAAAGACAAATACTGTAGAAGATAACTTGCCTCATATATGCAGAATTCTGGAATACATCAGTAAAAATTTCGCTTACTTTTTCAAAATGAATAGCTTTTGATAAATTTTGTATACAAATTTCATATGGTCAGAATTAAAATATAGGTAACCTTTTAAGCGGAATAAAATTGGTAATTTTTCTCTATTCAAAAAATTTGACATACATACAGATGAAAGCCTACATTACCATATAGCGTACTTTCTGGGGGCCTAAAATGAGGAAAGTTGGTACCATAGGTCCTTTTTACCTTTGGTACTTTTTCTATTTTTGAAAAAGTTGGTGTAGAGGTAGCGTATAGCCCAGATTAAAATATAAGATAATTTTTTGATGTTAGAATGGAAAAAATTTGTACCTTTTGTCTTTTTGATAAATTTACTATACAGATTATTTAAATTTGGATCCAGTGGACGGGCATATAGACAATTGAATGCTGTTTCTCAGTGCTTAAAACGTTTATGTATGTGTTGGCGAAAAGTAATAATTGCCATAATTTTTTTTATTGAAATATTTTAAGATAAAATAAGTATAGATTTAGAAAACTAAATGAAATTTCTGTAATTTTTTATAGGATAAGCACCTTTCTTTAAATCTTGCTTTAATTTTCAATTAAATCAATTAAAGTAAAAAGTTGTTAAAGCTCAAGGATGTTAAGAATTAAGCTAAAGTAAGTTAGATTTTTAACATTTGATTTATTAGGAGGCGGTTTTGAAAAATTTTTAATTTAAATCAAATCCAAAATTTCAGTATATTTACCAAAACTGTTTGTTAAGGGAATTGTGGCCAGACTAAAAAAATGACTTTAAAATTATGTCAGATTTCGAATACAACTTTAAATAATATACTTAAGGTATGTTCATAAAAAAACGTGAACAGTACATTGATCAAACTTTAGCTTATTTTTTAACAACTTCTGTTAATCAAATTTTCATATTTTTCGAATAGTGCATACAAAATATTGAAGGAATAAGACTATTCAAGTATAAAAGCTTTTGAGGGTTGCAATTTGACTTAGAATACACATTCGAATAATATAAAAAATTTGTATAAAAAATGTTACTCAACATGAGAAAAAAATTCCCAGATTCTATTTCTATTAATTTAAATAAATAATTTTTTTTTTATTTGAAAAATTTTGTAATAATAAAAGCCTTCATGGCCAAACCATAATATTACAATAGATATTTAGTAAGTTTAATATGGAACCCTAAATTAATAATCTAAAAATATTTTTTAACAAATTTAATATGGCATTAACTTACAACAATTTTTAAAATAACTGTAATCAATAAATATAACGTCAAATAAGATCACATTGTTAACGATTTAATTTAAATGGTATTGAAATACTCAATAAAAGCTTTATGATAGCTATTAGGAGACAGACGATGATTTCTTAGTACACGAGGCAACTTATTCCAAACTCTTTCAATCCATACAATGACCGCCCTTTCAAAAAACGAGTTATAAATTCTGGGTAATTTGCATATTTCTTGAAGCATGCATAAATTCAAAGCGTTGAACTGAAATCGAAGGTGTTAAATTCTCAATAAGTTTGTAAAAGCTCATAAGAATTTTAATGGTTAGAAAATCAGAAAAATTGCAACGCAATAATTGGATTACATGGGCTTTAATATGATCTCTGACTCTTAGATTAAACACAAATCGAATGACTTTATTTATTAAAACTACAACTCTATGAATATTACCGTAAGAGGTACAAGAATAAATTTCTAAACAATAAGATATCGGCGACATTAGAAATGCATGGGCCACTTTACGTCTTATCAGAAATGGTAAATATACATTAAGTGAGTATAAACGACGAAGAGTAAAATTAACACTAGAAATCACTTTGTTAATATGAAAGGTATGTGAAAGTTTATCCTCAAATAACAATCCTTAAACTCGCATTTTCTCAACCCAGTCTATACATTGGCCATCAATTTTAACACGAAATCTGTAGACAATTTGATTGCATTCATTCCTCAACCAAACTCATGGTATTGTTTACGACATATTGAAGATTCGCAGAAGAATGTGAATCAAAAAAGCTGCATATCATCCGCATATGCAAAGAAAATTATTATTTTATTTTTAATGCTATTTTACGCCTTGAATACTTTCCTTAAAAATGGCAAAGCTGTTTAAGAAATTATTAGTTTCAAAACTAACACCGATTTTAAGTGAAAATAGATGTATTCCAAATCATCAGTTCCGATTTAGAATAAAACACGGTACAATTGAAAAAACTCATCGAATAGTAAATGTCATAAGAAAAGCATTTGAAGAAAAAAAAATTGCTCAGCACTCTTCATCGATGTTTCGCAAGCTTTTGATAAAGTCTGGCATGAAGGCTTATTACATAAATTTAAGCAAAATTTATTAGCAAACACACACAAGCTGTTAGAAGCTACCTAGTGGGTCGTCAATTTATTATTAAAGAAGGAAATTTCTTAAGTTCACCTCAGCCAATTGGGGCTGGAGTCCCACAAGGCAGCATCATAGGCCATCTATTATACTTAATTTATACTTCGGACATGCCAACAAACAACTACACCCAAACTTCAACATTTGCAGACGATACAGCTTTTCTAAGCCTCTACGAAAACCGTTATGAAGCATCTCGTTATTTACAGCATATATTTCAATTAGAAATATGGCTGAGTCAATGGAGGATAATGGTCAATGAGCAAAAATGCGTACATATAGCATTCACCTTGAACCGGGAATCTTGCCCCCCCCCCCCTATTACAATCAATAATCAAATTATTCCTCAACATTTCCATGTAAAATATCTCGTATACATCTGGATCGGCGATTAACGTGGAAATGCCACATAGAGGCAAAATGAACACAAATGAATCTTAAAGACATTCAAATTCATTGGCTTATTGGCAGAAATTCTGTCTCGATTGCAAGCTTCTACTTTACAACTCTATCTTAAAGCCTATCTGGTGCTACGGTATTCAACTATGGGGCACTGAATCGGCCTCTAATATCGAAAAAATTCGAAGGGGACAAAATAAACTTCTTCGAATGTTAAAAACTCAAACATTCATAAGGATCTCAACGTGCCATTAGTAAAAACTATGATTACAAAATATCAAGTAAAATATTTAAAAAGGCTTGAACAACACCCAAAGCCACTACCTCGAAATATTTTAAATTATGGCGGCCACACTTGCTTAAGAAGAAGAGACACTGCAGCACTTACCCAACTAGATTAGCGATAATCACATATTTATGTTAACAGAACCCGTGATGAAGAAATTTTTGTCCGGCACTGGCAGGACATAAATAAAGTATTATGATAAGATTTGATTATTTATTGTTAGTTCAAATTAAATAAATGAAGATTTTATAAATAAATAATAAGAAAAGCATAATCCTCCGCATATGCATAAAAAGATAATTTGATAATGTAATTTGGAAAATGTTAAATAATGTTTGATCTAGCCAAACGTTTTGCAAAATCAAATTATTTTTTAATAAAACTAAATACTAACAAATATTTAATAGGTGTAAAGAAAATATGCAAAGATTTATCCTTTTACAAAACAACAAAAATATGTATGTAAAGTATGAAAAAACAAAAGACTTAAGGCACAAACTTTTAGCTTGCAATAAACTAAGCTTGCATTTCCATTTTTCTTATTCGTAAACAACAACAATTCATAAGAAATCTTGAAACACATTTCCTCCAAATAATTAATAAAATCTTAATTACTTTATGTCTCTGGTAAAATATTTAATTTTTTTTTTCAATATTCAACTGGCACATTTAATCTTTGATTTGTGTCCAACAAATTATACACTTAAAAACAACTGTGTTAGCATATAACTATAACACTGTTTTAAATATTTTGTATAACCAATACAAATTTAAATAACAATATCAATACAGCCTGCTTATGTGTTTCCTTGTTGTGGCAAATTAAATTTAAAACAATTAATTATAGTCCCCCGGCATATAGTAAAACAATATTTCTCTCACTTTTTTCGTTCGTTTTCTCTAGTCAATGATAACCTAACAAGCAATTGCAATATATGATTATATATATTATTTTTACATACAGATGCATTAGAGAGGCTCACATTGTATTTAGAGCAAAAAAGGTGATTTTGTTAAACCCCTTAAAATAATCCTTTGTTGTTTAACAATTAAATAAAAGTAGTTTTTTAGTTTTTTGAACATTTTAGTATTTTCTTCATACAATAACATATCGGAAGCTAAAACGCAAAAAGGCATAACTACAAAAAAATAAAATTTTACATGAGAAGCAAAAAACTTTGTAAAATCAAAACTACAAACAATACGCCGTCCATGGGATTCTTCAAACAATTTTCAAAGCAAAAGATTAAATTATATTTTGCATTTAGCAAATAAAAACACTTGTAGTACCGTCCCTTTGTTTTTTGTTAATTAAAGTGCCGTTTTTTAATGGCATTAATAATAATCAATCAAAAATCCGATTTTAAATATTTTGATAGTTACGCCTTTTTGCATTTTAGCTAACGATATATATTTTAAAAATGACCGAAGACTCGCATTTTTCAAGGAAACGTATGGATTAAAAATAGTCTTTCAAATATACATACGTTTTAGACATTATTTATATACTCTCAATTTGTTTGTCATTGTTACAATTACCCATAAACATGCTTTAATAAAATATCTAGTAAGTAAGTTTTTTATTAAGTTTTGCTATAAAAAATTCATTTAAACACAATCACACTCTTATTGCCGGCATTTGATAATAAAATTAAGAGTTTGAATTTTACATTCACCTTTAGGCTTTAAATATGATTAAAGCCGTTCGTTTTAGCTGCTGTTAACTGTTTAAACTAATTTGAAATTATGTCTTAATGTTAACAATATATAAATTTGTACGAAAATTTGTTGGCGTTAGTATTATGTAATAATAATTCTTTTTTTTTTTTGGTTGTTGCTATCAAATAAGCAACTTTCATTTTTTTTCTTTTTGTTGAATCTAAAAGATTTATAACATTATTACGGTTGTATTTAGGAAATAATTTTTTAATAAAATTATTATTTAGTGGTGTTAATTTTTTCTAATAAAACTAAGTGAGTGTTTTTATTAGTTGTTAAAATGGCTGGATTACAAATTTTATATTGACCATTCATGTACTACATGTTAGAAATGTCCCGAAAGTGATAAATGGCAGTAATCAAGTAGAAATTATAAAATTAGTTCTAGTAAAAACACTGCACAGAAAAAATTATTAGTAGTTTTTTATCAATTAAAAAAATTATTTGGAAAGTATTTAAACTTAATTAATGTAATAATTGAATCAAATTTTTATTTAAAATAATAATCAAATAACAAAAAATTATTTCGTTTAAAATAAAATAATTTAAACTTGTGAAATTGTTGTTGGAAATTGTCAAAATCGATCAACACATTTTTTGAAATGGCACAGTTGTTTGATAATTTTTTTAATTTAAATTCAAAATATAATTTATTGAAAAAAAATATTCAACATATAAAATTTTTACAATTTTTAGTAATCAAATTAATCATTTTGGTAATAGGTGCAAAATCAACAAATGGGTTGCTTGATTCTATGAATTTGGTATAAAATTGGTGATTAGAGACAATTTTTAATTTTTTCTGCGTGACTTATCTTTTACACATGGTTTGAGTCTTTAATAATTTATGTGGCATTTTTTTTTTTTTCTTCTAAAATTTCGAATTTTTTGCCATAAGTGCTTGTGGGTATCATGACACACGTCAATTTTAACCTCCTTTATTGTTGTATGTTTTGATTAATTAAGAACAAACTAATATGGATTTTATTTAAAAAATTTTAGTAAATAAAAATACCAAAATTTAAAATATGTTTTTTGTAAAATATGTCTGAAATGCACAGAAAATTATTCAAGCTAATTTAAAATAAATGAAATATTTCGAAAGTGCATGCGTAATATTTACGCAGAGTATCTTTCTAGGGTTAGTTTAAGAAATAAAGTCGACAACATTGATTTCTCACTGAAACTGACTATGATACTTCGATTTTAAAGTGCAAGAATTCGTTAAGATGTAGTAATTTTATTACGGTCCTAGAGGGAAGTGAACTGACACGAAATAAGTCCCGTTAAGTTGTCATTGGAGGTGGTTAATTGATTTATACTCAATGAATGTGTTTTGTGTTATTTACTACATTTCGAGCTGTTAGAAAAGCAGTCCCTATAAATAAATAGAAAATCACTTTAAAATTGTTTATGAAAAAATTTCGATATAAAGCAAAAAACGGGTATAAATTAATTCGATTCATTTTTTCCTCTTTGTTTTGGATGTTAACCCTTAAACACCCAAGAACACCTACAGACGGTTATCAGAAAAAAATAAGTATTGAACAAAACCTATTTATTTCACGCTGTTACGATGAAAAAAATTTAATTCAGGTATTTGAGAGTTAATACTGCCAAAACTGAACTGGTAATTTTTACAAGGATGTACAAAATTCCCCAATTTGATACCCTGAGAATAAATGGATTTGTCAATTTTTCAGCTAGTACCACCTTTTGTTCTCTCTTATTCCTTATTAGTAAGTACTTCTTTGAAAAACTCAAACAAAATTTTGTATATTTAGAGTTTAATAAAATTAAATATATTCTTTTTATGACAACTTTAAAACAGCAAACTGTTCCTAGGGTGCTTATTAGATGTGAGAACTATGCGCGGTGCAGATATAGTCAGCGGCCATAAACTATTGGTAGGTACTTTCAGTATATCAGTAAAGTTTGTCATTCCGTGTTTATTATACTTCTAAGACCCCATAAAGTAAATATATATGTAATTCAAAATCGTTTAAGTCATGTCCGTCCGTTCATAATTTACCCTACGCCCCATATAAACCTACCGTTTAGTACGCCTTAAACCATAATAAACAATGCTATCAGAATAAAATTTAATACTTCACATTTTTATAGGACTAGAAATGCCACTGCAAATTTTAGATCCCATACTTAGCAGCCTATTGAAATTTACTGTAAACGCTAAAACTTAGTTTACCGCTGTATTGCAATTAATTCAAATTTATGTTTTTTTTAATACCAGAAATCACTTTGCAGAATCCCTCTCTTGAAAATCATTAAAGTTCGGCTTAAAATGTTACGAATCATGATATTTTACTCAAGCTAGTTTAAAATTGCTAAAGAAGAAAAAGCATTATACTTTCTGATTATCGGTCAATAATTTAATATAGATCTAAGCCGCAACCAATTTCAATGCTAACATCTGTTTTTATAAAGATTCATTATTAATATAAATACACAGAAAAAATTAAAAATTTTCTCTAATCACCAATTTTATACCAAATTCTTAGAATCAAGCAACTCATTTGTTGATTTGGACCTACAATGTAGGTCCTACATATAACCAAAATGATTATATTGATTACTAAAAATTAAATATTTGAATATTTTTTTTCAATAAATGATATTTTTAATTTTAATTAAAAAAATGATCAAAAAATTTTCCGTTTCAAACAATGAGTTTATTGATTTTGACGATTTTCAACAACAATTTCACAAGTTTAAATTATTTTATTTTAAACGAAATAATTTTTTGTAATTTAATTAATAAAATGTTAATAATATCAAAATTATATTTGTAATTTTCTTTCAACAAAAAAAATAATTGATTCAATTATTACATTAATTGAATTTAAATAATTATATTAATTGATAAAAAACTAATAATAATTTTTTCTGTGTATATCATATAGAAATATGATGAAATATGAAATATTCGAATTGTCGGTGGAGGGTGTCAAAGATTCGGCACAGCCGAATATAGCACTCTAACTTGTTTACCTTTGGTAATTTTTCTCTTTTATATATATTTGGTATAGAGATAACATATGGCCCTGATTAATCTATAAGCCTGTTGGTTGCTCAAGAATTTTGATTGAGTATCAAATTTTTTAATTTTGTTTATAGAAATATTTTGACATAAAAGAAGGTACACTCATAAAGTTAAAACAGTAACTGATTGTAGGTTAATAAATTCTAAATAGACTTAATACAATTTGTGTAATTTTTTTTTTTTTTTGGATAAACCCTTTTCTTTATGTCTTGCTCTTATTTTCACGTAAACGAAGTCTTGGGTAAAAGTTTATCAGGGGTGTTTTGGAAATCGAAAACGCTAAAATTTAGATGTTGTTTTTAATACACTTCTAATTTCTATAATTTTTGTTATAAAATTCTGTTTAATAGAGAAATATTTGTATAATATTTGTCATAAAAATTTTTTTTTACAGAAATCTTATTAAAAATCGACGTTTAAAATTCTTGCGTTTTGCGTTTGTATATCACATATAGTCCGAAATATATTTCTATTTAAGTTCAGCCAGATCGGTTCACAAATGACTAAGAAATTAGCAAAAAAACACAACTGTCTTTAAATTTTACCCATAAATTCTCTGTTTACGCATAAAGAACTTTACTTTTAAAAGTCTTCTTTAAATCTATGAACTCTATTTTTTCACTTTCAACTTAAATAAACTTGAATACAGTGAAATTTAACAAAATTTATAAATGACCAAGTTATAGACAATTAACTATTTTGTGTTCTTTCCATAATAATGCTTTTGGGCCAAAAGCGCCCATAGCATATGTGCTACAAGGATCAAATGGCATAGGTATTTCTTAAATATAAAGAGTATTTATCATTAAAAAAGGTTGTCCATACCATACCACATGATAGCATTCATGATATGGTGAAGGGTATTCTAGATTCGGCACAGCCGAATACTGCAGTTTCACTTGTTTTTTTTATTAACTTTAACAACAAGTGTAATTTTTGCAACAAAAAAACTGTAATTTAAAATAAAATGTTTGTATAATTGTTAAGATAAGGTTTTAGTACTGTTGCTATTTTTCTAAATGAAAGATAATTTAACTTTTTATTTCTTGTACCTGTCATCCAGTCAGATGAAGATGATTACTTTTCTGGTATTTTTATTTTTTCATTTTTTTTGTTAATTCCAGTTAAATCCAGTAGGAAGGTAAGACTGGTCTAAGTAAAATGTTGTTTTTAAAGTTGGTTAATTTTTTTTAATACGTATTTAAATGTAAAAAAATTAATTAAATTGTAATTAAGATTTAATTTCATGTACTTGGGATGTTTTAGGATCTGGTTAAGACAAATGTAAATATTTGCTTAATATTGTTGGTATCTAATTTTAAGCAACATAATTAATTAAAATGTAGTAAAAGCGTGTGTTAACTGAAGGAACCTCATAAAACGACGGATGTTAAAAATGGATTGAATAGATTTCTTTTTTAACAAAACAATTTTTTTAAGAACATTCCTTAAGCTGCGGTCACATTTATTAAAAATTTTACCAAATAAGCATAACCAATACTTTTGTTAATAGTTAGTTTGATTTAACTTAGTCATGATATCAAAAAATTAAGCTTATTTTACTGCTGGACATAGCACAAATCGGACACGCCTTTTTCATCAAATATTTGCCAAGTGTGACCGTGGCTTTAGTAGTATTAATGTCATTGTTTTATCATTGTTCTTTAGTTTCTTTCTTGATATTTTAAATATATCAACAGGTTTAAATATTTAAAAATTGTTTTTGTTATATTTTTTTTTTTCTACAGCACCTTTTTTAAAACATTAACATCTTTTATTACCAAAACTTCAAATAAACTATTAAACCCTGACATTTGAGAATTTACAATAAAAATATTTAAATTTTTATGCTACTGTTGTATAATTTTTTAACACTTCTTCCAAATAAATTTTTATGAAAACAAACTTCATTAAAAATAAGTTTTAATTTGTTTATGGACCATAAAAACGCCTCAGGAGTTCATTAGTAAAAAAAAACAAATACAAAAGTCAAAAATGTTAATGAATTTAAAATCTTTATTTTTAAAACAAAAGCTAAAACTGCATTTTCTTCTTTAACAAAAAACTATAACAGAGATATTTTTTTTTCTTCTTAATTAAAAACATTTCGTCATGGAGTAGACATTAAAGATTCATACAAAATTATTGAAAAATTAAAAGCCGATTAAAGCTAAAAACACATCATAAATTAGCATTCATAAATGCTTTATATTGGAAAACAAATTTGATTTAAATTATTTATTTATGGAAATTATATACGAAAATTAAATAAAAAATTCAATATTTTTGGCGATTAAAGTCGTGTTAATTGTCACATCCAGTTATAAAAATGTCAATAGTTTTGTTTATAGTTTAAATTATATTTTAATTACTGAAATGCAAATGCATTGATAAAAATTTTATTAGAAATCAACAACAAACTGAAATTTAAGTTTTAAGTAAATATTTAATTAAAAGCTCAATAGCACACGTCCGATGGCAAGAACACTTCCAGTAAACGCTAAACCAATTCGATTAAAATAGGAAATGAGAGTTTTTAATAACTCGCCTCCTCTTCAGACTATATTTATAGCATCGTCCGAAAAGAATTAAATTATACAATCCATAACACAGCTGAAAAACGGTAAAGCAAAAGCTATCGATAACGTACAAGCTAAATTCTACAAAACATGACCCGTAATTTATACAGGAAGGGAAGAAAAGCTTAATAATAGGGAAGTAACGAATACCGATTTATCGACGATACTAAGGATTTGCCGATATATCGATACTTTTTTTATAGTTTTTTTTTTTTTGAAGAAACAATTGAATTTTCAATGCAAGCATTTGGCTCAATTTTTGTTTAACACATGATTGTCATAGGTCCTCCCAAAAAATAAAAAGAAAATTCTCTGACAACTTTTTGTTTTTTTGGACCACCCTTTATATACCATATTGATCGCATTCCTGAAATATTCGAACTCTCGATTCGTCCCAGTCGAATAATGCACTCTTACTTGTCTACTGTATTTTATAAAACTGTAATATTCTGAGCTATCAAAGTTATCTTATAAGGTTTCGTTTAAATATGTTAAATTCCCAATTCATACTATTATAAAACTGAAATTTATTGTTGATGGGATAAGCTATTCTTATGCGCATTTCGCTGGTTGCTTAGGCCAGATCAACAGGAAACTTCAGCCAGAGATTTGAGAAAAACAAAAGATGTCATATAAATAAAACTGTTTAGTGAATAAGAATTATGAACACAAGTCTTACTTTTAACAATATCAAAGCTTAAACAAAAACAACAACAATAAACAGGGAGCTTATCTTTTCTTAATGAGTTTCTCTTGTTAAAGTTCATTGTTACACAAATTTATGCATATTTCCAAAAATTCCATCAATCATATTATTTTCCAACCACCGGATAATGACACTAAAAATGGTTAAATACCAAAAAAAAAATTTAATAAATTAGGAAACATACCACAGGTCATAGAAATCAAAATGCTACTGCCTTTAACAATAATAAGCCTAACGACTAAAACAAATATTGAGTAAAATCTTACATAATATTAAGTTAAAATGGATGTTTTTATTTATTTGAAAAATAAGTGTATTTATAGTTTAGTGGAGCAGAAACCTAAACCTATTTAAAGTTAACTACAAAAAAAAGAATAAAAATAAACGACTTGTTGACAACAAGCCTGAAAGTAAAAACAGAAAAAACAACACAAAGACATAAATAAATAAAAGTCAATTGTTTAAAAAAAAAAACAGACGTTGCCAAAATAGTCAACATAAAAAAGACAAAAAATATTTACTATTTTTGTAAAACTACAAAAAAATACAATTGTCGATTTATGTTTTTTTTTAGTTAGATGAGCATTGTATGCAGAAATGAGAAATAAAAGGCACGCTAGGTGAATTTAAATAGTGAATTAAAAATGGAACATATTCGTTCACTCGTTTACTGAGATTAAAACTTGGAGCAAAGTTTAATTAAGAGAGATAAGACAAAATGTTCAATTGGAAAAACAGAGATTTTAGTTTCCTTAACCTTAATTTTAATTATGACTTTATTACTTGCATGGTTTTTAGTGTGAAGACTAGATAATAAAAAGGTTAACGTATCCCGCCTGTCTTGCTACACAATTCGCTAAAAATAATTCAAAGTTTTTATAATTTATAATATAATTTTTCAAAGCGAAAAATCAGATTTCTTACCATTTTTAGCCATTTTTAGATGGGGAAGTGCCTTTTCAATCGAATCTATTATTTCGCAGAGGACAGCAGCATTTGTCATTAATTTTCCGTTAAACATAGGCCACGCCTTACTAAGGTTGAAGCAATGAGGCAGAACATGAACGACACACTCAATCAGAAACTTACGACAACCTCCGAGTGGGGTCTTGCGAATAGGGGTGATTTTAATGCTCGTAAGAGACAATATTGTATTTTGAACACAGACGTCTTTTGGAGTCAGCGTCATCTTTATCCATGGGTGGTGTACCCAGTAAAAACTTTGCTTGCATTTTCAAAATGAATAGCTTCTCTCACCCATTATTTAGTAGCTTTCATCTTTACATGCTTCTATAACAACTTCTATAACCAATTATTTCTGGATGTATTGTAGGTAAAAAAATAATGACTTACTTTTTAATGCGTTCATTTTGGGACATCCCTTGTAAAATTCATTGGTTCTTTCAGTAGAATTGTAAGTAGTGCTTTAAAGTTTTTCTGATTACTTAACACATTATTTTGTAGGCGAAGTTTTTACTGGGTAGTTATTGAGGAATCAGACAATCTTGATGTTCTACACGCAGAGAAAAAACATGTTTAAATATGGTCACCTACAACAAGACTATTTTCAGGTTACCATATTTAAACATGTGTGTAGGCATGAAAATTCAATGTGATGTTCGTTCGTACTAACATGTTTTTCCAGTGTGGAAAGAAGAATTACTTCACTCCGTCTGATCTCCTCACTATTAATACCGCCTATATCCGACCGAAAAAGGAATACAACTCTCATTTCTGGGGCAGTGCTTCGAGGTCTATCTTTAAGCTTCAGAATCGGGTGCAAAGGAGTGCGTTGAAGCTCACCAATGATATTGACTTATTGAAGAATCGTTGGAATGTGGGTTGTGCGTCGTTATTCTATCGATATTTCCACGGTAAGTGTTCAGCTGAGGTTGGAGAACTCATCCCTGAGATGCTGGTGCATGCCCGAAGTACTTTCGCCTTTCCAGCAAATCGCATTAGTTCGTTGTCTAATCTTCAATGTATCGCAAAACGCATTACAGAGAAAATTCGTTTCTGTGTCAAACTAGCCTTATGTGGATTAGACTCCCGGCAGACGTCTGCCCAGCCGGCTACAATTTGAAAAAATTAAAATTAAATGTCCACAAGCACTTCTACCTTTTTCATTCTCCTCATAAACTTTTTCCTACTACGAACACAATGCATTTCATTAGTAGGGGGCATCCCCTGAGTGTTGGCTTAAAGTAAAATAATAATAATATCGATAGATTTAAACTTAAATTACTACCTGCGTATGATAATGCCTCTCATAAGCGGGGAGCGTTTGTCACCAATGTAGATTAATAGTGAATAAGGGTATATTTAGTTTGTCATTATGTGTATTGTACTTATATACAACCAAAAAGTATTTATCTAAGACCCCACAATGTATATTTACATCCTAGATCCTTCGGTAATTCTTAGTCGATGTCATCCTCTTTAAACGTCTGTTGAAATAATGTTAACTTCCGACCCAAAAAAATAATTTCTTATTTCGTGCATAATAAGACATACAAATTGTATAAAAAAAATTAAAATAAAAATTCACCACATTCCCCATCTACGAAACATGTTCGTTAGGGAGAATATTAAACAATAACTCTTACAAAAACATTTAGGTTATCGTTTTACTCACCAGTTTTTACATACGTTGAATAAAGCACTTTTTCTGGCACAAATGTAATACTTTAAAGCATAAACTCGCCACATAAAATGCATGTCTTCCAAAGCCAGATAGTAAGTGAAACTTTGACATTTCTTCCTTGCAAACTTGATGCGTTTGAAGCTCTATTTTTTATTGGAGAGTAACTTAACAAAAATTTCTTATTGTTATATAATTCTTAGTGAAGGGTATCGGAGATTCGGCACAGACTTTTCCCTTCTCTGTTCAATAAGATTTAAATTGAACTAGAAACCACTGTTAGCACGTAACAAATTAGCAATTTTTAACACAAAACAAATTATTGCAGCAATACCAATAATGGCACGTGATTAGGTTTAAAGACAAATTTTGTGCTTATATTAGAAATCCGAATGTCTTATGGACAAGTGCATTTGTTGCTCAATCGTTAGGATGATATTGATTTTGTGTCAATGATGACACAGAAGAGTGCTTGGAATTTTAAGTAGAAGAAAAGATTTATGCAAACAAAAAAACAACAAAGATCGCACATAATCAGGAAAGTCGATCACATAAACAAACAACCTTGACTTAAATTTCTTCAAACAAAACACATACAAATTGCATATAAAAACAAATTTAACAGAAAAAAAATAACAAAATTAGTTAAGAAACAATTTCCTGGTAAGCAAAAATTTAAATTTTGACAAAATGATTCATTTCCAAGAAATTTCAAAGAAAAACAAGAGCTTTAAAAAATCTTCATCTCTCTGAAATATATGCAATAAATTATTAGCCATTAGTTGTCTTAGCTGTATGTAAAAAATGAATTATCATGGCCGAAAAAATTTCTTAAAAGGCCATGAGGATTTTTATTCCACTTCAAGGCTTAAAAAATCGAAAAAAGGTTTCACTGAAACTTTCTGGTATTCACAAAATTTTTTTAATTGATTCATTTTTGTATTGCCTATGGCAAAAATCATACAACAATTTTAACTTTAAAACTGAAAAATTAACAACTAAATTAGTTACATTTTGAATACGTTTACACTTAAATTCCTTTTTTTTTTTATTAAAAATACTTTATTTCTGGTTAAATATTTTATCTATTTGTATTAATTTCATTTATCTCTAGCGGCTTGTTTTTGGATATTTTGATGCCAAAATATAAAAAAAGAGCTTTAATTTAAAATCATAAAAAGGGAAAGTATTTCAGCCAAATCAAAGACAATCAATTCGTTTCACTTCACTTTGAGAAGTGGGAGAAAAAACTGACTGTTTTTTTAGACGAAAAAAAAATAAGATATCGCCGCAAGAATTAAATTAAAGCGAAAATACGTTTTTTTGCATCATTTTTATCAGAAAAAAATACTGTGTCGATTTGTCCTGGTCCCATAAAAAAAAATTTTAGTTAGTCCCCTTTTAGACAGGCAAAGTTTACTTTGACAAAGTTTGTTGAAGTCTCTTTAAAACTCTGTTTGGTGTTTAGACACACAAAGTTTAATTTGACAAAGTTTTGTTTTCTTTTGTTTAAATATGTTATGTAAACAGCGTTGCCAGAATGAAAATTTTGTCATATTTTTAATTTTTTTCTTTTTTTAACTAGAATATCATTTAACAATTTTTTTCTCAAATTATGATTTTTTTATTTTTTTATTTTTCCAAACTTTCTGGCAACGCTATATAAATTAATATAAAGCTGCAGCCAACTTTAGGAATAAAATTCGAACGAAAAACAAAACAAATTTGCGGGTACAGCAAATCTGTACTCCCCCGCTATTCCCTTTTCGCCTCCCTTCTTTAAACTCAAGACTTTGCAAAGTTAACATTGCCTGTCTAAAAGGGGACTTACAGCATTTATAGGTCTGTGGATGAAAAATCGTTTGCTGTAAGCCGCAGAATCGCCGGGAACAATTGACTTAAGAGGAAATGTTAACAGCCAATATATAAAGCGAGAAAAAATAAAAATATGTTTTTAAAATCATGTTCCTAAGTTGTATGTACATTGCTAAAAATTTGTTATTCTATAATATTAAATTTTTTGATAGATATTAAATAAAAAGTATTTATAAATAAATTTTGTTTGAATGCAGGACTCGAGTATGAACCCTATTCAAAAATGTCAAGTAGCAAAATATTTATGCTTGTAATATATTTATTTTTTAAACATCTTTGGTGTTACTTTTGGGATATATGTTTTTGATTTTGTAGGTAGACAAAATTGGTTAAAAGAACTATAATATGTTTAAACATTTTTGTTAAAAATAGTTTTGTTGGAGGTGAAATTGAAAATGTGTTTTCTCTTCGTGTAGCAACACTATAAGCCATTAACGTACGAATAACACCAATATTAATCACAATTGGTCCCAATATCCCCCCTGTTATCTGTCAAACGAACTGTCATAATGCGCTTTTCTTTTGACATTTATGATCCATGTACTTAGGCAATAATCGATTCACGCTTAAACAACGCACGACGTACATAATCGTCCATCTGAACTACTTTGTTAACCCTGCAAGTAATATTGGACTACCTGATCCAATTTGATCAAAGGGACTACACCCTGGGCTCGTCAAATATAATGCAAGCATGGACCATGTCATTGTTAAAAAGTGATTGTAGTGAGACGACATGTCTTCGCTTTTTAACGACATGTTTTCGTTTCTAAACGACTTCAAAACTAATCCTCTTAAGTATTCCATGGAGTAGTTTTAAAACTACTCCTTTGAAATCCAAAGCTGGGTTATATGGTCCTACCTTAGGACATCGTAATGTTAAATAGACCATGTTTTTCCATACGTTTGGGTTACTTTTGGACTAATCCTAGTCCCTTGTGGGCTAAATTTTACACCCGTGTTTGGACCAGTCCAATTATTTGCAGAGAATTTACAAAATTGGTGCATGTGTAGTGAGATTAATCCACAATAAACTCTATAGACTTTTTTTATATCTAGACGACTATTGCGTTTGGCAAGGTTTACATTTTCTTGCAAATAAAGCCGCAGCTCGCATTACGGTCAATGGAGATCGTAAGCGCACCATTATCAAACATTGTTTTTATCTTATAACTATTAGTGCTGGGATACTATCGATATTTTCTACTATCGATATTTATTGATAGTTAAGATTTCACCATCGATACTATCGATATCACTACCGACTGAATGTTTGCACTTTAGTAGGAAAACTTTAACTTATTTTATTATCAGGCTACAGTTCAAAGTTTTGATCACTTTATTGAAAGAACATAATTTTATATTTTTTTTAAATGAGACGTACATATGTACTTATGTAAGCAAGTTATTTTAGATGACAGTTTTTGAAAAATGTTGCTGGTGTCAGTTAAAAATATTATTTTTCTTTTTTTTAATGTAGTTATTTCATTTTTATAAAAGCTAAAATTAATTTCAATAACTGAATTAAACAACGAAATAAAGCCCGATTAACAACTTGATTCTATTCGCAATATGTAGGTTCAAATAAAATACCAACTTAAAAATGTATTTGAAAAGAGTCGGTATAGATGACTTTTCCTCTAATGGTCGTTCATTGTGCGTTTTGCTCGCAATTTTTACAACATTACAATAACATAAGACATTCTAGTCCGCATTAAAACATATACAAATTTTAACATGAGGTTAGAAGCAGTAAAAAGAAGTACAGCTGAGATATCAATGCCACCTAAGTTTCTTCTTGTTTGTGTATTTTACTGCAATTCAGCGCGAATCAACAGCGAGTAAACTTGCGCCGAAAAACTGTGATTATATCTGGTATTACATGTTTTCACAGCTGTATTTAAAATAATAATATCGATATGAATATTTTTCTATCGATATTTTCGATATTTTAATACTATCGACAATATTGATAGTACTATCGATAGTTTCCCAGCATGGCGCTACGTGCCATGCAACCACAAAAATTATTGAAATCAAAGTTTCGTGAGATGTTGTTTTCGAGAAATGGGCCGTCAATTGTTTTCTAATTCATGCAATGTGACACCTCTCGATTATTTCCTGCAGGGCTACTTCGAGTCACAGGTTTATGCTGATAAACCACCCAGCCAACAAAATACTCAGACGTTGTCTGAATCAGACATTTCTAACAAATGTCTGAGCTCATTCTTAGAGACTTCGTTCAGATTTCTTTCAGACATTGAATATACACACGTACTGTCCGGCCACTTTCTGGTCAATTTTAAATGGATATATCGGGGGAATTTTGTACCTACAGGACATCCCTTAGATTTCTGTAAGAAATCTGTTCGATTCGTCGATCAGCTACCTGTCAGAAAACATTAAAAATGTCGGCTAATAGATCCCAATTTCCCATGCCTTTTTAATTAGATTTCCGACAGATATTTATCAAAAATGCCTGCAAAAAAACAAGACTTTTCCACGACATGTCTATCAGAATTCGCGTCAACCACTTCATACATTTTTGGCTCAGAAATCTGACAGATGTTCTCTCAGACATCGGACTATTATGCTGGCTACGCAGCAACAATTAACGCTTTGGAAGCCTAATTTGTTAGGCATTGCTCGAAAAAGTTGCCCAAAATTGGGCGTCCAAAATGAGCTTTATCAAGCGCCTGGAATTATTTTCAAATGTTAATTCCATACACTCATAAAATTATTACAGTAACTGATTGTGGTCTATTAAATTCGTTTTCTGCACTGTTAAAATTGAATAAAAATTTAGTTATTTTACGAATAATTTTATTTTTCAACATTTATGTTTGTTTTATTCAAAAAACAAACTACCAAAAAATAATGTTTAATCGTATTTATTTTGTTATGTAGTTTGATTTTTGTCGGTTAAAATATATTTTTTAAAAGTAAAAACTGTTAAATTTTAAGAAAAATTAACAAAAAATTTAAAAATGATTGTCAAAATCATTTGTTTTAAATGAAATGTAAATGATCCGTTTTTTAAATGAATTTTAAGTTGTTTAAAATTAATTTTCGTTTGAATTTAACTACATTTATGTCTTATGTTTGGTACAGATCAACTATGAAATTCTGAACTTATTTTACTTCTTTTTAATAGCACTGTGCACGAATTTGATACTTTTTTTAACGAGCTGGGCAACCTATCAGTAAAGCTAATTTTAGTACGCTAAAATCAATGGTAGGAGTAATTTTTGATGTACCACTAACCGATATTTTTTATACTTTTGGTAACATTGTTAAATTTAAATTTTCCGACTCTGTTAAATACAAGTTTTCTTTACATTTTTTCTCAAAGACGTTTTTCCCAGATTTTTTCTTTAAAGAAAATTGTTCTTAAATGTTTAAAAAACATTGTGTTAGTTGCATATTGTAACAAGATTGGCACCCTTCTGGTAAAACTTATTCGAGTACGCTAAATTCAAAGTAAGCGCTCGTATTCGCGATTAAAAATTTTAAAGCAGCTGTAATTTTCGTTTAAAAAAATTTTGCAAGAACATTTTTGCTACAAATTAAAACAAGATTTGTATGCTTTTTTATATGTTCTCAAAAGGGTTTATAAAAATAATAAAAGATGGTTTTCTTTAATCGACCTTTTCTTTATAGAATTTCAAAGAAATAAATACTCAAGCTCGAGGTCATAAGTTTTTTAAATAAATTTTATTTATTTTAAATACATCCAATATTTCGATATTCCTTGAATATCATCATCAGGGATAGTTAACTATCCCTTAAATAAATAAAATTTATTTAAAAAACTTATGACCTCGAGCTTGAGTATTTATTTCTTTGAAAGTTTATAAAAATATTTAACAGAAGTAAGAAAAAAAATTTTTTTTTAAATAGCGAAAACCAAATTAAATTGTATTAAAATTAGTTGAATTGGTTTATAAAAAACAATGATCCCAAAAATATAAAAAAAAATCCTTTTATGGTACATTAATTGGTATTGAAATTTTTAATTAGGAATATCGCCCTATTCAGCTTACTCGAATTAGATTAACCAGTTCGGTGCCCAGCTTGTTAGTCTGAATTTACACGTTTCATCTTTTGATGCTCAACTTCTTTTCAATTCCCTTTTAAAGATGCCAATATATTCACACGCAGGAATCAGTTTCAACTTTTTTCGGTACAAAACAACAACAATTTTATTAATAGCGAATCAAAGAGAAAAAGAAAAGAAAAAAAAATACATGCAGCCATCGTTGCACATATACCAACGAATAAAAACAAAGCGTACTGACCGAGTACAGGCATCACCGTACTAACCCCCTTTCTTCTTTCTTCTCTCACCTAAAAACATAAGAGTTGAGCATCAAAAGATGAAACGTGTGAAAGCAGACTTATAATTTGCGATTAGCACAGTGTAATTATTTATAATTTTTGATTACCGTAATTACTTTATTTAAAAGTTTTCTTGTTTTTTTTATATATTTTCGCGTAATAAAATTAAACAAAACATAAAACATTTCTCGCAAATATATTGTTTAAGTTTATTTACAAATTAATTTATACTAAATTTAAGAATAGACTCAATTTTCAAATCATATAATTTGCCTAACCAAATATACCAAATAATCAATCAATCGCCAAATGAAGCTTACAAACTAAACCAAATCTACTGCAATATCTTTTTCAATAAAAAAACAAAGAATTGCATAGAAATATTGCTGGCTTGAGAAAATTATAAAGGAGAATATTGAATACACATTAGTAATGGATTGTTAAAAAAAAATGTTGCAACTTCTTTTAAAGCTAAATTAAGATTAACTAGATCTGTTTTTTTTCTTTTCTTCCAAAATTATTCATTTAGATTTAAATTTTTTTAATGTTCGTTACACAATTGCTCTAAATATGATTACCAGACACTACAATGGGTGCAGTTTACTAACATGTTTCTATACATAAACTCGTTAATATATTTATATTTTTTTTTTTTGTTTGAACTGCGGGAATAATTATGAGAAAATATTGTGGTGCAGGCGTAAAAAACAGATCTGAGTTGAATACCAAAATGTTTAACTGAATTATGAATTATTATGTGTCTGGTATGAAAATATTTTTGGTATGTTGTTCTTAAGATGATTTATATGCGTTTAAATGACACACTTTTTGTTTTGTTGGCAAGACAACAATACTCGTAAAAATAATTGGCATTTAGCTGAAACTAATTTGACACTACATAAAGTATGTAAGATACGGTTTTTTTTTGCCAAAAGTTTGAATTCAGGTTGTTAAAGAATGATATTGGTTAACCTTAAAAGAAAAAACAAATTGCTTTATAAACAATTAAGAATTTATAGTCGTTAAATCCTAATATAATAATACCCTATGCCAAAGTACACCGAAATTACACTGTTTTGTTCTAGTGGGCAATCATGTACCTGCCAAAAAAAATTATGTTAAAAAGTAAAAATTTGTTTTAACTAACCCCTGCACTTAGAAGATTACCCCTACAAACGTTTGCATTATGCCAAAATGTTGATATCTACATCATAATAAGATTTTTTCCCCCTTAAAGAGTTCTTACACAGGAAGAAAATCACTCGGGATAAATTAAGTTTTTAACCCCCAATTTCACCAAACTCAGTTATAATGACATAGCAGTTATAGCTGTTAAAACATATTGTTAACTGGGAGTTAAAGTAATGGTTAGTTTTAACTGAACTTGGTGAAATTGGGGGTTATACTTACTTTAAGTACGAGTCGTACTCAAAAATTCAAGTACGAATAACACTAACACGTACATAAGACAATTCTAAATGGGGTTAATTTCGAAAACCCATTCCGGAATTTCTTAAAATAAGTACGAAATTCTTAAGCCAAGTAAAAACTAAATATATCTTTTCATTGGTTGTGCCACTCTGAGAGTAAAATTACAAAAAGACCGTTTTAATCTCATTTAACTTATCAAAGTTCAAACTACAACACAACAGACACTACAACAACACTACACAAGTAGTTAAAAAACGATTTTCTTGTTGTGTAGAAACAACAAAAACAACCGAAAAAGACGAAAACACATTGTTTTTATGTCAAAAAGTAAAATTGAGAACCTTGCTTCTCATTTAGTTTATATTATCAGTTATATATGTATGAACATTAAGTTTTTAAAATAAAACCCATATCGGGAATGATGCTGGTGTTATATAATTGAAATTCTGTAAGGTGTAAAACGGGTAAGTAAATCAATCATAATAAAACTCTTTTTCTAATTTCACTTTTGGTTTATTTCAAGTATGAATTCGGAATTAAATCATCTTAATTATTCTTAAATCATGCGCATTTTGAGATTGATTCAATCTTAGTGTTGCTGAAATCAATCTCATTTTCGGATTATTTCAAGTACGAATTCGGAATGGAATATGGATAAGTTGAGCATTTCGCGATTGAAAATCCATACTTGAATCAATCTTTCTGTGATTTTTCTTTTGAGTGTAGGAAAATGGTTTTTATGGCACGTATTTTTAATTGTGGACCTGTCAGCACAAAATAGCTGTTATAGAAGTTATCGTCTCCAAATTTAATAATAATATCAATAGTTTAAGAAAATTTTGGCATTAATAGTTATTTATGGAAGTATGGAAGCTGTGATCAAATATGGACGGATTCCAATAAAATTTGGTGAGATGACTTTTTCCCTTTCTATTCCACTTCGGAGCATAGGGATTCTACAATATCTTTTCATCTAATTCTATCGTTACAGAGAGTTAGTATTTTACGTCTTCGTAATTTTTATTTAGGTTCCTTCGCCATTTATTTTTATGTAGCACTTTTCCTCTTTGGTTTCCCTGCGTGCTCAATTGGACTACGCTTCTTGTGATTCTCTTGTCTGGTTTACGGAAAGAATGCCGAAATCATTTTCATTTTCTCATCTTGATTTGAGTTTTGATTGCATTTTCACGGGATCACCTCCACAGCTCAACATTTGTTATTGTATAAGGCCAACACTATGCAGAGAAGTTTATTTTTTGTGTTTGGACTTTATTTAGAAGTGCTTTAAAGATGTGCCAGTTTTTTCTACCCTATAGCAATGTTGTTTTCACGCATGCGTCGAATATACGTAGTTTGGTGTCAACCTATATTTGAGGTGATCTGCATATTTTTCTTGGCCGAGCGAATACAGTTCTGACTTTACCCAGCTTGAAGATGATTTAGTCGCCATAAAAATACTTAAGACTCTATTTCCAAAAGAAGTTTGTACAGCCGTTATGTACAATTATGTAATGATTCTCACCATTTTTAAAAGGCTTCGTCTTTGCCACCATACACGGAATCTCCTAAAATTATTTTTAAATTAGCGACTTTTACTTTACCAAAAAGGTTTGCATGGTCGGGCAGCTAAACAGCCGCGATTCAAAAGTTATTCTGAGTGTATCGGTTTACTAAAAGAGCCAATATTAGTATGTGTAACATATAGGGTGCCAGACGGCCTGGAATGGCCTGGAGTGTCCAGTTACCAGCTCATATGTAATTTGTTCAGTTAAACAAAAATTTCTTGAATTTTAGTTTCATTAAATATATACAAAATATAAATAACGTACAAAATACGTATAGATAAATTGATTTCGTTTTTTTTTTCGATACCTTTTTGTACTTTTAATAATCTTTACTTACAAAACAAGGTATAAAATGTCCTTCCGAAATTTTAATGAAAGTTTTAAACATTATTAAACATCTTTGCTTACAACTTAAATTATATAAATCACAATACAAAATAAAATACATATTTCTAGTTGATCATGATGTAATTAACCAAAATACATCATAACCAATCAAAAAGTCGATTTGTTTTTTTTTTGCTATTTACGGCCTTTTAGATTTTAGGTGACAATATGTAATGTGACAAGACTGAATTTTAATTGTTGAAAAAAATGTTGCTTTGTTTAACTAACGTATAAATGTATTTTAAAAGTGTCAAGTCACTTTTCCAAAATCCAGGTGAAAGTTTAACATTGTCCAGTTATTTGAATTTTGGTTTCTGGCAACCCTAGTTACATACAAGAGCATAAGCACACCAAAGTGCACAGAGAACCCTCGCCTCTATAGTGGTATTGGTAGAAAAAAAAGTGTTGATATAAATACTGCAGATAACCCGAATTAATTCAAAATTACATTTGACAAGTTAAAATTTTAAAACAATCCATAAATTTAAATGGTTAAATGCAATAAATTATTGACATGTGTCAATAATTAAACACGTGTGTGATTCTTTTTTTTTCTGTAACACTTGCACCTTTTAAACAAAAATTGTTTCAATTTAAATCTATGAAAAAAATGCCAACTACAAATGAGGAGCTCCATAGCAAAACGATAAAATCAAACGATAAGATCAAATGTGTCCAAACTCGGGAGACTTGTGCATAAACTTCAGTAAACTGGATCTGTAGAAAATTTGAAAAATGTGTTTTATGCTACTTTCCACACGGCAAATAAAACAATCGGGCAGGTTCTAGAAATCGCAATGAAGTGGATTTAAAATCGAGCAAATTTTAAAAATGACCCAGTACAGAAATTTCATAAAAAAAAAATCTATTTTATCTATTTAATTTTGTGAGTACCAACTAGCATTACAAGAACAGCTCTTAAAACCAGGAATTGAGCTTAAAATCTCGTTTGATCTAATTTCACTTCATTTAAATTTCTAGAACATACCCGATACCCTCTATTGAGTGCGAATTCAATGGTCGTCTAATTTTACGTCGTGGCGGTCTTAATTGGCCGTAACGATCACGTGATTTGACATCGTTTCCCTTCTTTCTTTAAGTATATTCGAAAGAAAAAGTTTACTTCAATAAGTCAATAACGGTTCAAGAGCTACAGCATGAGATGATTCGGCACATTAACGACATTGAACCTCAACTATGTCTCATGGTCATTGAAAATATGGACCATCAGTTAGAGGTGCATATGTCACCGATGCCGTGGCGAGCATTTGGTCTATATTTTATTTCACATATAATTGTGAAAATACTAAGATAATTCTCTGAAAACTTTTTGTTTTATTTACAATAACATCGTACGTTTTGGTTGGTCCAGCCTTTATATGTAGTTCCTATGCAATAATTGTACCAAAACAATGGCTTTGAAAAAATTTAAAAATGTTAAACATTTTTAAATACAAAAAAAGTATGAGTTAAAAATGTGCTCCAAAAGAAGCAGGTTTTATATTTGAATTCATACCTTAAATCGCTTCAAATCTGCTTATGGGATGCCTAATTCTTGTATGGGGTGTTGCCGGTTAGTACGACTATTTTCTGCTGGCAATAAGCGCTTCTTTTAACATGCAAACAAAGCACTTTTAAAGTGCTTTTTTAATGGCTAACTGTATTAACAAATTCATTAATGTTTTGCTTTTACTTGTTTAAATGCGTTTTTCAATAATTTTCGCAAACCATAATATATTTTTATTTTTTCGCTTTAAAACCTTCTTCGTTTTCGGCACTAAAATAGCAGATTTTTGTATATTTTAGTCTTCATCATTTACTGTTGTATAAGAGCTCCCTTCTTGAAGCACTCGATTATTCGCTTTTTCTCTTAATGGCTTCAAAAAACCCACATTTTTTTACTAGGTTATTATCTAGTTAATACCCAACGTTAAATATGACCTTTTCCATCTTTTTGGTGGCATATGGATTCCGCGCCAAAAGAAAAACATACTAATTGCTGTCAAGAAAGAATGAAGCTAATTTTAATTAAAACCTATTCCACTAAGAGCGTTTTGCATTCTACACTGATCGAAACGAATAGTAGTCGGCCTCAGCAGAGAAACGTAAGGCGAGTAAAGCAAATGTTTGCAACCAAATTCCAAATAGCTTTGATCTAGTCCTATAACCTCAACCCGAGCGTTGTCATGATAGAATGTCAAGGCTTTCGGCTTAAGGCGCGCTTCAATCGAATCAATTGGTTCGACTTTAGCAGTTCATAAAAAAGGAACTATCTGGTCCCACCAAATACACAGCTTAACCTTGGATTTATTAATATTTGCCTTTGGCGTTGATATGGCTGATTGTCCGGGCTCCAGATACCTTTTTCTGCTTTCATTATACATCATGTTTGGCACTATCCGCAAATAATAATAATAATTATTTATCGATAGTAGTAACAAAAATACAAATTATTGCAGTGGAATTATTTGTTTTGTTATGGAAATCCTCAAAAAGTGAATGGAATACAATTTATAGTTCCCATTATAATGTATATTTTTATATGCCCTGGAGACAAAAATATTTACATAACCCCCACAAATCTACTTGTTGTAGAAAAGTGGGAGAAGCATGTACCTAAATATTTCTTTAAAAGTGCTTTTAATTGTTTTTTTTTTATAAAATTTCTATCTCTATTACTTGTAATAATTGTTTTATACGTGGTGACATAAGTTGACATTATCGTGTCTTTTTAATTCATTTTTATCTTTTAGACCGAGTGCAAAGTAGTAAGAAAAATGTTGAAATATAAATCACTCACAGTAAAGTGTTAAATTTTGTTTTTTTTTATATATTTTTTTATCTATTAAAAAATACAAATACATATTAACTTTTTATATAAAAAGATAGTGTATATGTGTGTGTACGTGTGGCAGCTGATGTTGTTGTTATGATTTAATTATGTTAAACACGTTCACTGCTTAAGTCTTTTGTTTTGTATTACGGCTTTTGTTTTGTCGAATAGAGTAAATTTATGTTTGATGATTTATTTTATCTAATAAAATGATCTGATATAGAAATTTTATAAAAATGTCAATGAACTCTTTGAATTTTTAAGAATTTTATGAATTGCTGAAAACATAAAGAATTTGTCGTCAAAACAATTACGTTGAATAAAGAAAATGTTTAAGAAAGTTTAGAAAATTCCAATGAGATGTTTCTTTAAAATAAAACTAAGACTTGTCTTTGACGCTCATAATTGATTCTTATAATCATTAGGGGGTTTATAGGATTCAATATATTGTTAAACTGTTTTTATTATTTTGCAAGCAATATTTATTTTTTTTCTTTACTTTAACGCAATAAATTAATTTATTTTTTTTTTTTTTTACTTTTTCTCTTTTCAGGTAAATATCTTGCTTAAAGAAAAGTGTAAAAAAAATCCTTTCAGTTTGTAAGTCAGATTTTATTATAAAATATACATTGTTGGCTGCAAAAAAAACGTTTAGCTGTCTGCAATATACGAAATTTTTTTGACGCTAATGTTAATATACAAAAATGTTTAACAAGCCGTAAGATCTATTAAGTGCTACTCATCAGATGTTAAGAAAAATTAAGATAAGTGATTAAAAAAATTTAGAACTGATCTTAAGAGTTATTTAAGATGCAAGTTTTTGGCAATTGAAATGTTTTTATATTGTCTAAAAACGAAAGGATTTGGAAGTACGTGCAGAGAAAAAACAATGTTGAAGTATGGTAAAAAAAACATATGATGGTCCCTGCAATTTTGTTTTAAGAATTAAGTACTTTTTCCCCGATTGATAATCTTTTTTTCTATTTAACAAGAAAGTGTTTATTTTCCTTCAAACTTCAATCATGGTTGAATTTAACAATAAATTTTTATTAAATAAGGCTACAACCATACACTTAAACATATTATGGTTACTTTAAACATATAATTGTCACCGGCAACCATGTTATGGTTAAATTCATCCATCCAAAAGCTTTAACCATATTATGGTTGTCCCCAAATATGTTATGGTTAATTAAAAGAACAATATGTTTGAAATTATAATATTTTAAAACATTGTTTATTTAATTTTAAATTTAAAATAAAATGTTTAAAAGTAACAACATTTTTGTCGCTTTGCTGTTTACAATATTTGAATGCTTTTCAATTACATAGATGCTTGGTTGATTAAAATTCTCATTCATTTTATTTTAATTATTGATTAAAATACATAAATTTACGTAGTATTCTTAATGTAAAATAGAAGGAGCGCTACTGAAGGTCGTCAAAAGTTTGAAAATGCTTTAATCCCATTAAAAAGTAAAATAAATTTTAACTTGACACTTCCAAAATAAATGCATACCTTGCTTGAAACAAATTAAAAAATTTTGATGACATGAATTATTATGATCAACATTGACCATATAATTGTTAGTTAAGACCGTAATATGGTTACTTTTGTCCAATTTCTGGAAAATTTTAACCATTTTATGGTTAATGTTTACCACTATTATGGTTAATATTGACCAAAATATAGTTTACTTTAATTATGGTTGATTTCGGTAAAAAAAAATGTCATAAAGTTTTTACTAGTCATCGTTATCTGCGAGCTTTTTCTACTATGGGTAACAAATAATTTCAGCTGCTAGAAACGAATCAAAACATTATTTGCATAGAGTGACGTGTTTTACAATCAACTGTTCTGAATCGGTTTAAATAAAGAAAAATCTATTCCTTCTTCTTCTATTCGCATTTCTTTGCAATTTTGACAACATCCATCTCTTAATATAAAATATCTATTCTTATTCCAAAAAAGCCAGGGTGTAAATTCTATGATTTGGGTATTTTACTTCAGTGTTGCTTTTTGACACACACCGTATTTCCAGCGAAAAGTCTCTTTTTTGTATCGTAAAGCCACAATTGAGCAGCGTGTTAAGATTATTGAAACTTTAACGAAAATGGACGTTTATATCAAAATGAACTTCGTGATTTTTTTGGTCAGTATAATCGAGCAAATGCATCCACAATCAAGCGAATCGTGCGCAAATTTCAACAAACCGGCTCTGTTGGAAATGGAATCCACATAGAGTGACTGTTTGGAGTTGCTTATGGGCTGCGGCGTCATCGGCCCGTACAGATACTGTGATGGTAACGGACTTATTGTGGCCAGAAATTAAGGATATGGACCTGGACGATATGTGGTTCCAACAGGATGGTGCCACTTGCCATACATCCAACGAAATAATGGCTCTTTTTCGCGCGAAATTCAATGGTCATGTCATTTAACGACGTGGCAATGTTAATTGGCTGTCACGATCATGTGATTTGACACCGTTGGAATTCTTTCTTTGGAAATATTTAAAAGAAAAAGTCTGCGTCAATAAGCCAAGAACAATTCATTCATTAATGGCATTGGACCTCGATTAGGTATCAGAGTCATGGAAAATATTGACCATCGGATAGAGGTATACCACCGAAGCCGTGCCGAGCATTTGGCCGTTTTTTTGTTTCACACATATTTGTCATATTTCCTTTTATCATTATGAAAAATATTTAGATAATTCTCTGAACACGTTTTGTTTTATTTTAATAACATTAACATTAAAAAAATTTTTTGAGGAAATTTACTAAAATTTCTTTATGTTGTGATGCACCGGGTTATGAAAACGAGTTAATGCTTATTCACAAAATAGTTTCGCTTATTTTAAACAGAAAACTATAATTGCACAAGTTGGAGTGCATAAAAGCGTTCAATGCTTAGTTTATTTTTATTATATTTGACATGAATTTTAATCGAATAATAACTCAATTTTTTCTCGAGAGCTTTTCAAAATTAGTACCATCGAAGTATCAAAATCAATTTCTTCAAGTGAATTTTGAAAAATATTACAATTACAATTTTTTTAGAGAAAGGAATAAGTTTCAGCAGCACTTTTTAAAAGAGTTTAATTTTTAGCCAAAAATTCATATTTTTGTTATTAAAAATTTCCATTTAAATACAGTAAGAAAATGACAATTCGGAAAAGTTTTTTTAAATATGTCTGAATTTTTCTTTAAAAAAAACTCTTCTTCATTGCTAAAAATTTACCAATCATCATCATCAGTATTATTGTTCAATTTCACCCCTTCTCCCCAATGCAATACTTACACGGTCTTCTTCCACATTTTACTAAACAACAGAAATGTCTTATTACAACATCTCACTGCAAATAATTGTGTGGTTTTTAATCGAAAGCATTAAAAAAAAAATTCCAGTTTTTATTACTATTCAACTAAAAATCATGATAAAGCACAATTTTTTACTCCAAATAATTTTAATTGCACAATTTCAAATCAAATAAAAATAATACAAAATCACACTTCATTGAAAAATACATTCCAGCAAATCCCTTGACAAATCGTAATGAACAAAAAAACACACAAAACTTATTGGTTGTTTGAGGGGTACGAATAAATTGGCTGAATTGTTGTTGTTGTTAAACATCTGATATTTTCCGCTGTCAAAAGAAGCCACAAATTAATGTTACACGCGTGTTAACAACTATTTTTTATGAATTTTGTTTATTTTCGGACAACTTTTGTAAACAAGATGTTTGAAAAGCATAATAAAAATAAGATAAGTTCGGCAGACGAAAAAAACACTTTATTGTAAGCAATTAAATTTATGATGATTGTCAGGCTATAACACCATGCTCATAGTCATGGTACCCTAAAGTATGCTTAGCAAGCGCAGATCCAAGGGGGTCATGGGGGTAACAAATCCTCCCTCTGGACTATTCTAGAACTGACTGGTATGCTACATTATAAGCTGGGCTTTTAGGCTGTCTCGATAAAATTTCTTCTATTTGACCCTCCTGAACGGAAGGTTGGATCGGCCCTAGATACTTAGGTACACATTTCTAACACTTTGGAACTTATAGCTAAAATAAATTGAAGCTGAAAAGGTTTAATTTTTTTCAAATCGAACTAAAAGCCAACAATGTTGGCTTTTTACATAAAATCTTATGTTTGTGAGATTTAAAACAAAAATTAGAATTAAGTTTTGAAAAGCTGGCGTTAATTGTCAGCAGGTTGAATACAACCCTGTCGTGATAAGTAGTTATTTATTACTTGAAAATGTTACTAGATCAGGGAAGCATGCTTGTAAAAATCTTAAGTCTTGTATGATAGTGTAAAACGGCCTTAAGAGATAAATGATGTTTGAACTAGAGTGGCTTTACATTAACTACCGGTTTCACAAAGTTCAGTTAAAACTAACAATTACTTAAACTTCCAGTTAACATAATGTTTTGACAGTTATAACTGGTACTTAATTATAACTGAACTTGGTGCATTTGGCCGTAAATACTCTAAAATTTTAAAAAGTCAAATGTTAAGAGAAGCAAAATTTGGGTCATAAATTTTGTAAACTAGTAACTAACGACCTTATTTATAAAAAATAAAACTGGTTTATTAAACGGATTTTCTAATTTGTTTAAAGACCCTTCAAAATCCTGTTTTATTTTTTATAAATAATGCGGTAATAGTTGAATCTCCATAAAACTAAACAAGTCAGTAGTGGAATTCTCTAATTTTTATCGATTAACGTTAGCGTTACTTTTGCCGACACAGTTTATTGCTTGCGGTAACAATACAGCAATTCAGTAACTCAATTTTAACAGTGGCATCTTTGTTAAATAATTGTTAAATAATTAGTATATTTAACGAACACTGTCATCGATTTGAAACTAACAAAACCCCATTTAGGTGTTGCTTATCTAGCGTAAATTGCAAAAATTCGGATAATTTGCATAAATAGCGAAAATTTTTAATATTTCAAACAAGCCATAAAATTCTTTAAAAGTCGCTAAAACTATAAGGAATTGTAAAAATTGTTATATTAGCGGAAATTCGCAAAAATTTGCAAACAGCAACGATTTATTAAAAATCGTTTAAGCTCTAAAGAACCACAGGAAAAAATCGCTTATATCGCAAACATGGCTAAAATACACAAAAAAATTGCAAACTGTAAAATTTATTTCAAATCGCTTAAAAAACAAATTTGCCGAATACATAAAAATTTTTTTTGCAAAAATAGCGAAAATTCGCGAAATTTTTTTCAAATTCAAGCAAACCATAAAATTGATTTGCAAAAATTTGCTAACAGCGGCATATTGGGAAAGTCTACCACTTATTTTTTTTTTTTTTTTGTAGAAAAGAAAACACTATTAGTGTTTTTTATAAGCTGCATCTAAAATGTAATATTTTTAATGATTTTTATAAATACCCAAATAAATTCCCAAAAAACAAATTTTTTAATATTATTATTGCAAAATGTATGTAAATAATGTGAATTTTTCAAATGTTAATGTGGCTGTTATTTGCTAAAATTGTTGAATGTTTTTTTTTTTTTTTGTTTATTTTTTTTGAATAACTACGAATTTAAAAATAAACAACGAAAAATATTTTGCACAACAGTAAACGTTATTGATAAAAAAGTTAGTTACTGAATCAAATTAACGGTTACTTTTCTGTTAAATATTTTTAACAATTTAAATTATTTGATTTTGTTATTCGTGCTTTGTTTTTTCTAAACCTACTTACAACTACAATTAATGTTGGAAGAATTCCAATCAATTGTAGTGGGGAATGTAAGGAGAGATGAACTCACTGTTTATTGTTGATGATTTTGTTTAAACTTTGATATTGTTACAAATAGAACTGTTTCTGTAATTCTTACACACTTAAAAGATTTATTTGGTTAAATATTTTTAGTTTTTCTAAAATCTGTATGGATCAAGTTTCCTGATGATCTGGCCTAAGCAACCAGTGAAATGCGCACAGGAATAGCTTATCCGATCAACAATAAATTTCAGTGTTTTTATCAAAAATAAAAATTGGGAAATTAAGCACGAATAACAAAATCATTTAAAATTAAATTTTGTATTCCCTCGAAAATTATTTTGATAATTTAAATTATTTTAATCCAAATGTTGATATTTAATTAGGCTTAAGTTCATCAAATTTAATTTTCATAAAATTTAATTTTCATAAAATTTTGTTATGAAGAAAGGAATGTTACAACATGAAATTAAATAAAATTTATTGAACATTTTTCATTCTTGACTGACCTGAAGCTCGAACCTTAGACGTTTTTTACGGACAGGTTACTCTTACATGTTTCAATCGCAACCACTCGATATCTTCAGAGGAATTTGCCATTTAACACTCGCAGCCATCGACGACTGCTAGAAGTCAATAGTCAAACATCATTTTTTAAACCAAATTGTATTAAACCTTTGGTAGATCGAAATTTGCTTTGAATGATTATCTATTTTAATTGATTTTACATGTTCTTCCTTACTTCTGTTTTTTGTACTTTTTGTCAAGAATTCTTCTTGAAGTCCAAAGTACTTTTTTTAAAATTATATTATGGTAAAATTTAATAAGGAATCGCACAACAGGAATCTTTATTCGAACGTACCAAAAATTTACGTTTCAAACGAGCTAATTCGGTTATTTAAGCCAACACGAGTGGAAAATGAGGATATGCTAAGTTTGTCATTTAGAAAATATTTATCTAAGATCCCATTAAGTATATAATTTTTTCAAAAGGTTATAGCTTCTAAAAAAAATGTTACGAAGTTAATTTTTATTTCTTTTTAAAGATAATTTAGATGTTATTGAATACTTCAAAAATTGATTCAATATATACATTGGTTTTATTTTTATAAAAAATTTTGTAAACCAATTAAAAAAATGCCTTCAAAACTTGCGTCACATGAAACCTTTTATAAAAACCCAGTTTTTTATTGTTTGCAATTTTTTTTAATATAATTTGCATTTGATGAAAATGTATACATTTTTAAGCCTTTTAAATAATGCGTAGAGCCCCATTTTTACAGATTGTTTCCTAATTTCGATTAAGAAGAGAATCATACAATGATTTTATGTAATCGAGCGGAATGGTCGACCAAGCCACTTTAATGCCTTTAATAAGTTTCTTTTTTGTATAATACTATTTTCCAGGACCACACACATTATGAGCAAGCCATTCCCAAATATTTTCAATGATGTTTAGGTCCGGCGATTAAGTGACCAATCGAGCACATAATTTATTTAACAACACGGGCAGTATGAATTGTTGCATTGTCATACGGAAATGTCCACTGTAAGCTACCAAAAAGGTTTTAAAAGTGAGGAAACGCTTTTTGTAGCACTCCAATATAACATATGTTTCCACATGCAAGTAATTACTTGCAAGTATGTATACGTATTAATTACGAAAATCAGGAGAAAAACGAAAAAAAACTACACAGGATAGCAAATTTTTAAAATATCGGCATCAACTAAACTTCTAGCTTTTATTTTCAAATCGTTGCCTCCATAGACTCTCCTCATGGCTACGATATAAATTAATAAGATATAATTGTAGGGGAATGTAAGAAAAGATAAACTCACTGTTTATTGTTGGTGTTTTGTTTTGGCTTTGATATTGTTACAAGTAAGACTTTGAGTGTTTATGATTCTTATTCGCTTTAGGGTTTTATTTGTATAATATTTTTGGCCTTTCTAAAATCTTTGGAAAAGGTTTCCTGATGAGCTGGCCTAAGCAACCAGTGATATGCGCATAGAGACTGGCTTTTCCTCAACAATAAATTTCAGTGTATTTATCAAATATGAAAAACTGGGAATTTAGCACGTCATACGGAAATCGCATTAATAATAAATTTTGTATTCCCGAAAATAACTTTGATAATATACATACTTGCATGTGCCCGTGCAAAAAAACTGAATTGGCAAATTGGTTTTTTTTTTTTGTTGTTTTCTTACGAAGACAGTAGAATGAAGCAGTTTGTTTTTTAATTTTGTTTTTTCTTTTTACCCACTTACAACTACAATTCGAGTCGGGAAGAACCCAACCAATTGTAGGGGAATGTAAGAAAAGATAAACTCACTGTTTATTGTTGGTGTTTTGTTTTGGCTTTGATATTGTTACAAGTAATACTTTGAGTGTTTATGATTCTTATTCGCTTTAGGGTTTTATTTGTATAATATTTTTGGCCTTTCTAAAATCTTTGGAAAAGGTTTCCTGATGAGCTGGCCTAAGCAACCAGTGAAATGCGCATACAGGCTGGCTTTCCCTCAACAATAAATTTCAGTGTATTTATCAAATATGAAAAACGGAAATCGTATTAATAATTAATTAACTTTATGATTTTTTTTTTTAAACTTTTATTTAATCTTGATAAAAAGTTATGTTTATTTTTAAAAATATGTGAATACAGTATTGCCGTGTTTCCGATATCATAAAATTACTAAAAAGAACATTTTGATTAAATTTTTTTTTCTAAATGCCTAAAAGTTATGTTTAAAAATACCATTAAGATGCGTTGTTGGGTACTTGTGTTCTTTTTTATATTTTTAATTGTTTTTAAATACACAGAAATTATCTATAAACATCACTTTTATTTTACTTAGTACTAGTTAATTGATACAAAACTTAACGACGGTTACACTGTTTTTCCATTTGTCATTTTACTTACGACAAGTGTCAAAAATTTAATTGTTTTCAAATACCGAGATAATTGCAGTTTTCCTATTCATGTCGCCGGAGTTCATGTAGAAATAATCTGGGAGCTTTAGTATTTCAAAGTCAATTTAGACATGTCAGTCAGTCTGTTGAAAGATTGTCTTTATTTCGCCTAAGTAGAATGGGATTTAACTTTAGGGCAATCGGTTCAGAAGAATCGAATCTTAGAGAACAAAAGCAAGCTCGGCTTTCAAAAAATTGCAACACCATCTTGCGATCAGCATACGTACATACAGCATACAATGAACACAAAATTAATCAACTTTTATTCATGTATCAAATCTGCGTTACAATATTGATGAGAATCATGGAGCGCAGCAGCTAGAGACAAAATTTTAAAAAAGTTATCGATAAAAAATTAAGTAATGTCAAAAAAAAATGCAAAATTGTTCAACTTAAAATTGACATTTCAAGCTTGAAATATTCAAAAATTCGCTGAATCAGCGGTTTAGGGCAATTCAGCAATTAACCGTTTTTTTTTTTTTTTTGTTTTGTTTTGTTTTTATGTTTCTCATAAACAAAAAGTTAATTTTATTTAATTTCTTTTAATAAAATAAACAAAATCATTACAAGATAAAAACTGAAAAAAAATTTTTGATTACATTTTTTATAGTTTGCTCTTTCCAACATTTACTGTTTCTTTCTATCTCAACTCAATGAAAAATGAATGTAGTGTCATAAGGGATTAATGCCTTAAGTAAAGGTATGTTCACATATAACAAATATTTAACGAAAAAAGTCTGACCACTAAATCGATCAAACTTTAGCTTTATTTTTAACAATTGTTCTTGATTTACTAAAGGTGCTATCAGACGGAATGTATTTTACATATGTACTGTCACTTTTCTTACCCATATGTAATTCCGTATGTATGTCAAAATTTCCATTTTACATACGATTCATAATTTTTGCTATCAAAAAATGTAAACAAAAGCTGACTATAAATGTAAACAAAAGCTGACTTTTAAACGTATATAAATTGTTTTATTTTTAAAGCTGCTGAAATTAAAATGTTCTTAAAAGTCAAATGGATGTAACAACTGCTAATACAATATATTTTTACAATATATTTTTTTTAACAATTTCGTTTCAAAACAAACCAGCTGTTTTGTTTTAGTTTGCCACAGGAAAATAGAGCGTGTTCTAATCGAAAAAATTACATATGTATGTATGTATTTCCACATACAAAGTTTCATATGTATCACACGATTTACTTTTACAGATGGAAAATTTGACAGTACATATGTAAAATACATCACGTCTGATAGCACCTTAATCATTATTTGTAAAAAGGATAATTGTATTATGTAAATAAGGCACTGAAGTTGGATGTAGCAAACGTTTTTCAAAAGCAAACAAGTTTTTATTAAAACTAATGGTTACGTATAGGACGTCAAATCTTTGATAAGTGCGAACATCGTTTAAAAAATGTGCTTATTTTGTTGTTGCATTTCAATTTCACGCGTACAGAATTTTGAGAGAGAATTTGTTTGCTTGACAGAGTTTTGATTCTAGTAGGAGATTTTCTTTGACCACAGTATTCACTATTGAGAATCAACATTTGTTACTTTTTTAAAGTTACATGATTTTATGCATTTACTATGTAACAAAAAAATACCCGTAGCTTTTAATGTAAATACCTAATTTTGGTAAAGAGTATTTAAAATTCCTTTTTCATCGCCAACCACCCATTTTAGAGTACTGAAAATGTTTCGAAAATAAAACTCACAAGTTGTTCGTCATCATATTTATTGTATCCTAAATAAAACCATGCACAACATCTATTTTGTGTTTAAAATACTTGGGTGCATCAGATGAACGAACATATTTGTACAAAAAACAGTAAACAGCCGGTAAATCATGTTAAAACAACTGTGCAAAACAGCAACAGAAACCGTAAAAGAAAACGACACAAAATTCAAGCAAAAAAAAATAAATTGTGAAAACACACAAACTAACAAACATAAAACACAAAGAAAGACCGATGATATTACACCATGTTTCTTTTTAATAGTTTGTTTTGTTGTTGTGGCAAAGACCTTGACTCAAGTTCATTTAATACATAAATAAGACAATGCATATGACTGGTATATAAGTCGGTATGGTATCTTAAATAGTACAAGTTTAATACTATTTAACATCTATTTGTATAAAGATGTATGAGTATTTGTTTATGAGTGAAGCATACTACAACTATAACTGTCATAAATATTGCCCAATATTGATGATCCCAACAGAAGAAATAATTAAATCATCATAAAATACTAACCACCGCCATTAACCAGGTGAGTGACACCTTAAGCTTTATTCAAATTTTTAATTTGTAGTTTTATCTTGATCTTGTTAATGTTGGGAACGTTTTATATTTGATTATGTCGGAGATAACAAGAAATGAATGAAAATTTGAATACAAACGTTATTCAAAAAACTTTTTAATACCGCTTAACATTGAAATCATAAAATAATAATATACTAAAGAAAACAACTATTTAAATAAATACAGGGGCGGTTACTTTTTTATGCCCTTAGCATGAGTGGAAAATTTTTCTTGTATAGTTTTGAGGATTGTAAGAAATTATTTTTATGAGAGACCACGATATCCAACCGCATTTTTTATGTAATAAAGTTACATAAGCTATTTACAAAATAATCATTATTCGTTTCAAATAGCATTATAAAATCGTTATGGTCTATAATATTGACTATATAATATTGACCGCCAGTGTTGCCAGAAGTAGGTAAAAAGACATATCAGTGATGGAAAATTCAGTACTATGGCACTATATTCAGTACTTTTTGCTTTCAAAAATACGACGGTACCCCACGTCAGTTTTAGTACTCTTTTCTTGTTATGCTTCTTTATTTAGAAATTTAGCGTTGCTAGTTTTTTTTAATATTGGCAACATTGCCTACACAAAATTTTTGTTCTTTTTTTCGTTAACCGCAGAAAAAGCTGAAGCGATAAATACAAAATTCTACAGGAGAAACCTTTCTTATTATAAAAACAAAATAAAAACATACTAGAAATGGCGTTTAAGCTTAAATTGTTTTTGCTATGAAATCGTAAGGGTACCTTGTGTGACCATACAAATTTAGGAAATTATGCAAATTTCGTCAATAAATTAATTTATTGAAAAAAAAACGTAAATTGAATATGATGCCGCTTAAGCAAAATTCAGTCGAATACTTTTTGCTTAAATTAAGCCACAAATATCGGGTTTTTCAGCAAAAACTTTGTTTTTTAATTGTGGCAACACCAACAACACGATAGTTTTGACATTTAGGGGGTAATTTTGTTGTTCACTTCACCTTGCGTTGAGAAAATTTTCATATAAAATTTTTTGAATTTTTGAAAATTTAAAAATTGCGTTGAGAAAATTTTCATATAAAATTTTTTGAATTTTTGAAAATTTAAAAATTTGTATATGAAAATTTTCATAACGCAAGGTGAAGTGAACAACAAAATTACCCCCTTAGTTTTTTGACGTATTCGTAGTTGATGCATTGGCAATTGTTACCATTAAATTAATTTTTCTCGAAAATCGCTTTAAAATAATTAAAATCCACTGTTAAAATGGTGGTTCTGATTGTACTGAAAAAAAACATTTTTTCAGACGAAGCCCATTTTTACTTGTCAGGGTTTATCAACAAGCTAAATTGCCGCATTTTGCATGCTCAACGTGTCACTGTGTGGTGCGCAACGTGGTCTGGAGGCATGATTGGGCCGTTTTTTTCGATGATGAGGCTGAAAATGTGGTAACGGTCAATGGACCACGCTATCGCGAGATGTTAACAACTCAATTTTGGCATATTATTGATGACGCGTATATCACTGACATGTGGTGTCAACAGGACGGTACCACATGTCACACAGCCAATGAAACTATCAATTTATTGCTGTTAAGGACAGAGTCTATACGAAGCCAATCGAATCAAATGCAGGTTTAAAACTCAAAATCCCTAATGGGATTAACGAAATATACCCGCCATTTTGCCAAAAAGTGATTTAAAACTTCGATGAAAGAATCGACATCTGTCAGCGTGCTCGTGTTATACAATTGTCAAATATCATTTTTCATTCATAATTGCCGAACTTTTGTCTTCGTAATACAATAAAAATTTGAATCATCTGCATCTAAATTTTTTGTTTTATAAAACAAAGTTCTTGTTGAAACCCCCTTTATATTTAGAATAAGGAATTTTTGGCTTGGACGAGAATTTAATAAATAATTCTTGGTCCATAAATGACTGAGATATTAGCAAAAAATGAAAAAAATTACGTATTTTAGTTTTTTATTTTTTTAAGTTTATTTTTAATAAAAAATATGTTTGGAAAAAGTACCATATGTTGAAAAGAGTACTCTTTTGCTTGGGGATCAGAACCATCTCAATATTTCACTTTTCCATCACTGCTGCATACAAGCAGGGTTTAAAAAACTGCAGTCGAAACCAAAAACTGTCGAACAAAAAAAGAAAATTTGTGTACAAATTTTCACTTTTTAAGTTGGTTTGACAGCGACTGTTTACATTGGATGTATCAGAAGTAAAAGCAACAGTTTTTTTTGCCAGTGATAAATAAAGAAGTGGAAGAAATCTGCTTTGACTGCAGTTTTTTAAACGCTGCATATAAGTACAAAAATAGTAATGGGTAAAATAAAACAGACTTTTAAAATTCTTCAAATTGTAGGTAGTTTTATAAGTAAAAAGTTTTATACTAGAAAAGTCCTTTAAAACAAACATACATATTTCTAAGAACAACATTTTTCCCAGTGAAAGCTTCGCTTCCTTTTTAAAATGAATAGCTTCTTTCACTCATTATTTTGTAGCTTTTTTCGGTAACTACTTCTATAACTACTATTTTTCAGATCGATGGAAATAAAAAATAAAGTCTTACTTTTGAATGCGTTTATTTTGGAACATCCCTTGTAAAATTAATTGGTACTTTCAGTAGAATTTTAAGTAGTGCTTTTATATTTTTCTGATTACTCAACATATAATTTGGTAGGCGAAGTTTTTACTGGGTATTAACTTTAAAGTTCAAAAATCAAAAATGCAATTTCTATACTCACACCACAAGAGTGAAGAGGGTATTATTCGTTTGTGCTGATATGGGTCCTTGACATACCTTTAGGTATATCGTTCTTATCATAATTACAGTTTTAATCAATCTAACTATGTCCGTCCGGCCGGTTGGATGACTCTAAATGTAAACTTTGTGGGCAAAGAACAGGTCGCAATTTTGGAGAAAATTTGATACTGCCACAGAAACCAAATGGTGAGAATCGATTCATAATCTCAGATAGTCTCCATACAAGCTTCTTTCCAGAATAGATTCGGTGTACGCATAAACCATCTTATTAAGTTATTATTGAGATACAATTTGTTCTAAAAATATCATAATATCACCAGGTTGTTTAAGAATTGATCCATATTTGATCATAGCTCCCATACATACGTATATACCACTCCAGAAAATAGCTTTTAATACCATAACATACAATTGATATTAAATTTGGAGACAATAACTTTTATATAAAATATTCGGCACAAAGCACTTTTACATAAGTTTTAACGACAAAAATTTTTTTGTTTTTACTATTAAAACATAATCAGAGACTTGAAATTTTAAGGGAAAATCTCTGCTTTAAAAAGTCAAATGGCTTAAGAGATATTCAGTTTTTTGTGTCTTCCCATCACATTGTAATTTTGTATCTGAACCCTTTTCTTAATAAAAGATTCAATTATATGTTTAAAAGGTATAATTAAAAAAAAAACTTTGTGAACTTAAATTCTCATCTCAATTAACCCATTTTTTTATTGATTTAAAGTGACATTTTGCAACTTTCGTAACAAACAGTTAATAACTCATCCAATATGTCAATGAACATTTATTAAAGTATCTAGTAAATGTTACAAGAAAAACATCAATTTAAATCAGGTTTTTGTCTTAAGTCGTTTGTTTTTTGTAATAAATATTTCTTTAAAATTCTTCTTTATATTAAAAGAAAAAATCTGTTTTATCTTTTGCTATATTTAAAATTTATATTTAAAAAAAAAATTAATATTTCTAATAAATTCTATACTGGTTATAACGAAGAAAAATCATGTAACTGATGTACAAACATTTTCCAAAAACCATTAAGTTTTTAAATAGCAAACTCATCAATTAACTTTTCATTCACTAGAAGCAGCTCGGGTCTATAACAACCAGTTTTTTTTTCACTTTAATATTGAATAAAAAAAATCGAAACAATCACAGGGGCTTTGTTGTTTGTAAGCAAGTGTGGCACGAAAAACACTTTGGCTGCCACACAACAGCAACAAACAAAAAAAACAATTTCAAAAAGAATCACAAAAAATGATGATGAACTTGTGCTAAAAATCAACCAAAAATAGTAGTTAAAGACACTACCAAGCCAAGCTTAAACTTACAACAACTACTAGGCACCTACGGTCATTATCTGAGTAAACTACTTTGAATAATGTTGAACAAAAATATATATTTTGCTGATATTTTTGTGTAAGCAATATTAGGAAAGATTAAAATGCAAAACAAAAAAAATCAAATAGACAGTCAGCTAACCAGCCATTAACAAGTCACTTGAAGAAGAAGCTGCAAGTATATTTTTTGAAAACCTCCAAACTTTGCATTGATGTGCAACATTGTCTTCAATGTTTTTTGATTTTTTTTTTTGTTAAGAAACTCTTTTAAACTTCAATAGTTTTTGAATAATTTTTAAATTTTTCGTTGGAACAGGTCATTTTTTTTTTAGCTTACGATTAACTTGCTGCTGGTGCTTAGTTTATTTTTTTAACTTTTTTTAAATTTTTCTTTAATTTCAGTATTTCAGTTTTAGAGGCTTGTCTGTTGTTGTTTGAACTTTTAATGGATTTGTTTTGTCTCACTGTTTATAATTTTTTTTTATAGAATTATTTTCTTTATAATTTTTTGTTTCTGCTTGAAAAGCAACAAGTTGTGGCAATTTATTGTTTTCATTTTCTAGTTTTTATAGGCAACATTTTATTTAGTTGACCTTATCGTAAATGTCAGACTCTGGAATTTAATTTTATATTCTTCATTGTGCATCTTTACAGTTAAATTTAAATCTAAGATTTGTTTAAGACATTTGAGAATATAGAAACCTTTTAATAGTTAATTTTTTTTATTCATTGGATTTAAGAACTTTAAGAATTGTTTTAATGCAGTGAACATCCTTATAAATATGTAAAAGAAAGCAAAAGTATTTTTAATTGAAAAAGGCCATATTCATAAAAATTATTTCGGATTTATGAAAGGTTTATAAAACGATATTTCTATGAAAGTCCAAGGCCTTGACTGCTCCCACCTACTTTGAAGGCTTCTAGAAGACCTTCAAAAAATATGTAAGAATTAATTATCTTAACATAACTAGTAACTGTTAATGTTAAGTATTTTTTTAAAATTTTAAAAGTATTTCCTACACGTTCTCACATAACTTCTAAGAGAATGACCTTGACCGCCCTTTTCTTAGAATCAAAATTTAAATGGGTAGAATATTTTATAAAAAGAGATTCTAAAAGTCCTTTTTAAAGAAGACAGAGCGGAATAAGTAAAAGTTTATTAAGAATGCGTTTGTAGACTCTTCTCAAATGCCAGAAAAGTTAAGTGCTTGTAATTGTTCCCACTGGGTAGAGAAGTAACAAGCAAGGCGGTTACCAAAAGTCCCCATGAGTGAGAGGCACCATCACACACATGTAATAATTTTGATTGTATAATCCGGAAAACTTGCACACTCGCCCTTTGTTTAGGAGTTGCGTTACCTCCAATGCCAGCAGCATCTGTTCCACCTTCTTCCTTCCGCGATTTATGTTCAGAACCACAGTCACCACGTGATCCCCAACTAACACGCCCAAAGAGAAAGCACTCCTCGCATGCTACCTAAAACACATCAAACACAAATTTAACAAAAAAGCATTTTTTGCAAAATGCAAAAAATATGTAACCTATATAATATATCGATCGATGATTATAAATCGAAATTTCTTATAACACGCTTTCACTAAAAAGTACTACAAATGGTACAAATTGCAAGAATTTTTGCACAAATAAAATTAATAAGATACTGATTGGGGTTTCGAGTTTTATGTTATCGGTGGTTGTAGGATGCAGGGTTGTCAGACTGATGTGGACTTTTTTCGCCAAAGCCTCTATATTTTAGCTTTGACAAAAAAAAAATGTATAGTTTTAAGTTATTGAAAATATTTTTTTATAAATCCGACAAAAATTAAAAAATCGACATGATATATAAATGGCCGATGTTGAATGTGAACCACACCTAAACGTCAAGTTTTTTCTGCATTCCATTTTACATTTCTCAATTTCAGACTAACTTAATTTGAACCATGGAAGGATACACAATCGAGCAACGCGTTAAAGTTATTCAGGCTAATTATAAAAATGGGCGTTTAAATAAAAATGCATATCATGCACTTCGTGATTTTTTTCGGTCAATTGAATTGTCCAAATGTGCGTACTGTCGGAAAAATCGTGCAAAAATGTAAGCAAACCGGGTCTGTAGGAGATGTGGACTGCAGAAAATATTGCTGCTGTTCGCGATAGTGTGGCTAAAGAGCCGTCCACCTCAGCATGTAAATTGTTCTATGAAAAAACACTAGTTTTAATTTTTTTGACAGAAGTCTACAGAGCGCGCGCGCAATAACGCATGTTATGTAATTCTACCTTAAGGGAATTAGATTTATTCTACGTAGACAACATGTACTATTTACAATCATATAATTTCAAGCTCGTAACAACGAGTAAAGAAGTTCGTTTTGCAAGGCAAGTTTAAGTAAAGGTCATTGTTGAAAATACATTTTCAACGCAGACACTAGTTGGAATTACCAGCATATAAAGTAAAGCCAAATCGAGTTTTTTAAAATGGTACGTACCTTCTGTACTCCTTTAGCTTTAAAATTTTGGCCAAAACTGAATTAAATTAGATTAATAACTCCATT
Organism: Pollenia labialis; assembly: GCA_949318255.1. Taxonomy (NCBI): domain Eukaryota; kingdom Metazoa; phylum Arthropoda; class Insecta; order Diptera; family Polleniidae; genus Pollenia; species Pollenia labialis. The sequence goes on from OX439141.1 coordinate 115,375,722, forward strand.
AAAATACTATTTCCAATTATCAAACGGAAATTTTTTCTATTGTTTTTCACAAACATTCAAAGATACGTTAAAAATCATAAAAATCTTTGAAATACCTTTGACAACAACGACGAATTTAGCTTGTGATAATAAATGGCGAAACTTCACCCAGAAAAAAAAAACATGTTAAAATATGGCATACATACATATTTTGATTCATTTAACAATATTATTGTCAACGACAACCATATTATTGTGGAATTAGTCATCTATCAAGAATCCACAACCATATTGTGGTTGCCTTCGAACATGTTATGGTCAACAATAACTTAAACATGTTTTCAGTCTGGACCCTGAACCAACCCACAAAAGGGTTCGGGACTCATCATCCGGGCGTTTGAGCCAGCCCTGGCCAGCTCATCAGCCCTACTATTACCCGAGACAACCGAGTGCCCCGGTACCCAGCAGAGCGTTACTCTGTTTCTTATCCCCAGCTCCTGTAGCCTTTCAACTTCGAGGACATTCTCCATTAAGAGAGTGCTTTAATGGCCGCGTGACTATCACTGAAGATCACAATATTGCCGCCAACCATTCCTCTGTCAAGAATATTGCTGCAACACACATCAATGGCGCAAATCTCGGCCTGAAACACACTCAGTGATTTGCCCATCGCCATCTAGATTCGTGTATAAGGTCCAAAAACCCCTGCACCTACTCCGTGCTCCGATTTAGACCCGTCGGTATACCGTGTATGTCATGGTTTCCCCGACATGGATTTCCATCACTCCAGGCCCTCCTGTCCGGAATGATTTCCTTGAACCTCCCATTGAAGCCTACTTCCGTGTTCATTATGTCCGCCATTGTACAGACAGATAGGCCCGGAGTCACTTCCATCAAGCCGACATACCAATTAACCTCAGCAAGTCCTGATGTCAGCTTGATCCTAAGGAGACTTGACATAGCAGTCCTGCTTATATGGATGTGTAGTGGTAGTATACCCACTATAACCTCAAATGCCGCCATGGGACACGTGCGCGTTACCCCCGTTAGGGCCAGACACACCATCCGCTGCAGTCTGTTGCACTTTTCCATTGCAGTCACCTGCTGAATCTTAGGCCACCAAGCCAAGGATCCGTAGGTGATTATCGGCCTGACTATCGTAAAGTATAGCCATTTTACCATGCTTGGTCTAAATTCCCAAGATCTCCCAAAGAAGATCTAACATGCCCAAAAGGCCCTAACCGCCTTCCTGAGGGTCTGATCCAAGTGCGAGTTCCAATTAAGCCGTTTGTCCAGAACAATTCCCAGATACTTGACCTCATTGGTGTACTCAATCTCCGTTCCGTCAACCAACAGCCTCTAAAGCCTGTAGTTATACCTTCTCGTGAACGGTATCACGACCGCTTTGTTCGGATTGATATGCGCCCCCTTTCATTGCACCACCCGAGAACCTTGTCGAGAGCACCTTGCATCACCTCAGTGATCGTGCTTTCGAACATCCCAGTCACCACTATGGCCAAGTCGTCTGCATAGCCAATGGCCCGAAGGCCATATCCCTCGAGCCTGACCAGTAGATCATCAATCACCATAATAGAGGGGATAGCACCCCCCCTATGGACACCCCTAAACAGCACTTATGCTGACACTAGCGTCGTCCCAGGATGCTGTGATTCTCCTACCCCTCAACATAGCCCCAATCCAGTTGACCATGAGCTCGTCTATCCCCTTCCGCGTCAGAGCATCCGTAATAGCATCGTAGCTCGTGTTTGTGGAGGGTGCTTCCACATCAAGAAATGCACACAATGCAATTTCCTTATTACGTTGTGCCCTTTCTATGACTTGAATGGGCCGAACGAGCCAACCGCCCAACGTACCCTGTCCTCACCAAAAATCCTACCGGCCAACCCAGTAGGCCGACGAGTCCCCGGGATTGCCGCTTAACCATAATATGTTTAAAATTTTCTTTAAAAATAGTTTTGTTGGAGGTGACCATATTTAAACATGTTTTTTCTCTGCGTGTTTATCATGAAAATATGTACGTAAACTTTAAGTATATTCATGATTTAAGGAATTCTATTTATTAATTCTTTCAAGACCCTTTTTGAATATAAGAAACAATTTTCTCGAAGATTTTCAATAACTTTATCAGCCAATAAAACATTACATAATTTAGTTTCAAATACTGGTCATACATATGAATGCCTCAAATTGCATACATAAAAATACTACAATAAAAAAACAAATTATTTTTTTGTATTAAATTTTATGAATTTCTAAACAAATTTATGACTCATCCGAAATAGCCAGCAAAATCGCATTCTCTTAGATTAATTTAGAAACTCAGTTATGAGCGTTGCTAATTTAATCTCTTCTTACATTAGGATTTATACCTACAATATCTATATATGTGTATTTTAAAAGTAGTAATTTTATATAGCAAAGATGGCCAAGCTCCACTACAGGTGGAGCCGAATTCCAATAATCTCTTGTTGCGAGTTGGTATGGATATTTGTATTTTCTTGAGTACGTCTTCAAACAAATACAAATTAAAATGTTGTTACATGACAGCTCTCGTTTTGTAACTTCACAGTAAATTTTTTGAAATCGGCACGAGTTAATTTCGTTTAATGTTCAGTAATCTGCAAGCTGCTTTTCTTAAATTGTGGTACTTTGTTTGTTGCACTAGTTTCCAAAATTCATTTGCAGATTGTGGTGATTTGTTATACATTTTTAGACTGTGATCAGCCTAAAGTTCTAATAATTCCATTTGTTTTATGGCACTTTTAATTTTGAGAATTTTTTGAATTATTCAAATCATTAAATTTTCTAATTTACTGATGTATCTACTCAATTTTTTTTTCATAAATTTTAGAGAGTCTTTTCTACAGACAAGGAAATCATTGAACATTTTAGAAGTTAAAGAGATAGTTGTTTGGATTCGTCCGAACACAGTTCATGATTTATAGGAGAGTTTTTATAAAGTTATCGTATTTCATTTCTTATCACGCCTTTCAGACACGACAAGTTAGTTGCGCAAGTCCATTGCCGAGTTCAACAAAGTCTGTACTCAATCCTTTTTTTTCTTAACCCGACTTTATCGGTGACATCTACAAACAATTACAAAAGAGTTACGCAAGCAACTTGCCGCGTCTGAAAGGGGTTTAACAAGAGCCGAATTCATTCTTTCAAAGAGCCGAAAGTTTGCTATGTGTGGTATATAGTATGCACTACTGTAAATCTTCTTATACATACATCAATTCATAAATATTGCACATAAAAATTTGTAACTGACGTTTGTTCATTATTCTCCTTAACATTTATGTTTATTATTATTTATTGTAATTTTTTTATTGTCATGTTGTGCATAATTAATCCATTTTTATATTTACATTTAACCAGTGAAGTATTTTTTTATTTTTTTTTTATTTTTTTATTACAAAATTCATTACAATGTAGTGCCTCTGCGCCATATGGTCATTGTAGAGGCGAGTTTATTTATCACTTAAAAGTTTAAAGCGGTTGTTCTATAATTAAAAAACCATTAAAGTACTCTTCATTTATTGTTAATATAAATGTTTAAATAAAAACTGTCAAAATATGTTAATATCGTTCTGTCATTTAAAAGTGCTGATCAAGTTAAAATGTTTATGTAGACAATAATTTTTTTTTTTTTTTTTACGAAAATTTAATAATTTACAAGTTATAATAGTACGTGAAAATGTTTCAATTGAAGTTGATATTTGTTGTAATTTCATTCATAAATATAATTCTGAATTTTTTTATCATTTGTAAAAAAATTTATTCAGAGTGCAGTAGTATCTTTGTATACATAAATTATTAAACAGCAGAAAGAGAGTTTGAGATAAATGAGAATTCAGTGGCGTGTGTGTTATGTTTGTAAATTGTGCCGATTATATTCGCCCTAATTGATGCCTTAATTGGTCAGAATTCAAGGCCTCGTTAATCATGTGTAAATGTTGCGTAGACGTAAACTCTGCGGTTGACTTCCATGGTTTGTAACTACTTAAAATACGTTAACGATTCATATGGCGTTGACATTTATTTAAAAAAAAACACAACATTTGGTAAACTTTTTAAAAATGATTTCAAAACAAAAGACTTTTTTTTATAAATTTAAGCTTTTTTTATTTGTGCGTTTTGTAAAAAATATAAAAAAAACAGAAAACGTTGTGTACAGCGTTGAAATGTTTGCTCTATCAATAAACATAAACAAATATAAGATTCTTTAACAGCTGATACCTAAAAACGGAGACAAATTTTAATTTTTAAGATTCTACGTCACGTTTACTTATTAGAACGTATATATACATAAGCTTGGTAAGGCAAACGTAAAAGATCAGCATCGTAATAGTAACGAGGGCTTAAGGCAAGAACTACGTTAAGAAGATCTTAAGCATAAGGCCTATTCACATAAAATCCCTTGTACTTTATGCGTCGCTATTTTCAACTAACACTAACGTAACAGCAAAGGAATGGAACACAATGTAAAACTTAATTACGGAAATTTTATCCAGACCGAACAATTATATTTTTTTTATTTTATTTTGTCAGTAACTGTTCGACTATTCCAGCTGCGTTTAGTAAAACTTTAGAAAAAGGCTCTAAAAATGTGCCTGATACTTTTCTTGCAGTATTGGCCACGTTATAAAACCCATAAATTGGCGATGGTAATTTATTTATCTATCCAATAAAAAAGTAACATTTTTATAAGATTTAAAAATAATAATTTATAAACTATTAGCCTCAATAGTAGCAAATTTCCTATTCCAATTGAAGTTTTGTATTTCGCAAACCTTATACCGGAGAACAGGATATTAATAATGATAAAATTGATCAATTAAATCAAAGTTTAATTGCATTTAAAAAAATATTTTTACTCATAAAATTTTTTATAACCTCAATGTTTCAATTTTGAAAAAAAAAATAATTGCAAGTTCATATAAATCAAAAATAAATAAGCAATTTTTTTTTTTTTTTTTTTGGAAAAAAAACTTTAAAAATAATAGCTGATATAAAAATTAGAACTCATAATTGCTTGTTTTGAAATTTTAAGACAATCAACACACACACATACAAATTGCAATTAATTACCAGTAGTCTAGCAATTAAGTTATCAAAACAAAAGACTTAAGCAACAAACCTGCTACAAAATTTCTTAAGCTAAAAAAAAAAAATTTTTTTTCTTAATTTTTTTCACAGGCTTGAAAAAAAAACTAACAACTAGACTTTTCTATAGAATACTACAACTTCCTTTTATATCAACTTACGCTAAAGCCACATTTGTTTTTGTTCAAGAATTAAAGAGTTAAAATTGTTTAACATTAACTTCCCTTCTCATAGCATTTCAAAGAACAAAAACAATATGAAAGACTTAAGAAATAACAAAACAATGAAAATTATTACGTGTCTTGTATGAGTATCTACAGTTCTAATGCAAGTTCAGTTTCCATAAAGTTCTAAACTTTACCAGCATTTTTGTTGTTGTATTGGATAACTATAAATATTTTTCTTGCACATAATGTTAAGTTTTGCACTTGTCACGCTCTAATTTTTGTTCCCATGACTTGTGATGTCTCTTTTTTTTTTTTTTTTTTTTTGTAGTAAAACTTCAAACATTCTTAAATAAATTTTAAATGTTAAATTGTTTTTGTTTATTTTACATCTAGCAAAATCATATTCATATATTGTTTTTCATGTGTGTTTTTATTTTTGTCGCTGTGTATATTTTTTGGATTTAGAATTAGTTTTACGCTGGTGTTATTTTATTGAGTTTTTTCCACAATTTTTGCATATTTTATTATTATTTTTATTGTTGCTTTTATTTTATTTCTTTATTTTCCCACAAGCTTAATATATTTTTAATTTCCAAGTGTAGACAGATATTTAGCAATGACAATTCAATTTTGAATTAATTCAAATGGTTTTATGATGATGAAAAAAAAGTATATTTAAGCGAAAAACTAGAAGTCTATTGCACAGTGCGACAGTGGTTCTGCAAAACATTAACCGGTATGATGGTTCGTTATTGTATCTAAAATAATGGAGATCCAAAAGAAGAAAATGGGCAAATTTTTCCATATACATCCGTTTACAAAATATTTCTCATGTAATTTTCAACTTTTCAGTTGTTAAGTGGATATTTGTAAGAGCCAATATTTCAGAAACGGTTGCAAATTTGATAATAATATTTTTTGGATAAAATGTTTGGTAAAATGTTGAAAAAACATATGTTTCGCCTTTTTTTTAATTTAGACTCTATAAGCAGGAAGTCTTATTAAAGTTCAACATTTGAAAATATTTGAAACAATTCTTCGAGTTTTGACCGTAGCACTACCCCTATGTGCCAATCTATTCGGTCATTACTTTTTGTTTTAGTTTATATTACTTCTTAAAAGTTATTGAGTACCCCAAGATCGAGAACTTGGCAGACATATGTGGTATAGTCATAGGCAGGTAAACCTCAAAAATAAATAAAATTGGAGCAAGAAGGAAAATGTTGCCCCTAGAAGAACTAATCCAACCTTTGACAAATGCAATTTTTTTTAAATTTTCCCATTCTTTTGTTTAGCAAATGCAACTTTAAACGTCGGCGAAAGGTAAAAAACCTAAAATTGTGCCCAAAAGATCGCAAAATTACACTTTCCGGCACCGCCCCCCTCTATGGGCGGTTACATAAAATAATATATTTATATTTTTATTCGTTTACCCACATAGAAATATATTGTTAACCTCTCAAAATTGTAAAAAGAGAATGAACACGCATGGAATTTACTCAATTTTCCCGACTTAAACAGTGTCCCAAAACCACAAATCTCAAGCAAAAGGCTTGAAAATTCGATATACGATGCCCGATTTTGTTGTCTGTCGAACTTTTCTTAAATTTTTGGCCTAATGTCCGGCTAGATTGGCAAAAAAAAACCCCCAATATGCGTAGCATATATGAATAAAATTTGTCATTAAAATAATTATTTCGATTGAAAGGCAAGGTCATTTTGTTATTAAACTTCGATCTTACATGATCCTCAGTATTTTGATTCGATTCTAACAGATATTATATCGAACTGCAGATTCAAAACACATTTCATTGTTATACTCCAAGCAACTCGCGTTGGAAGGTTGTCCGGAAAATATTCACAATTTTCATTACGTTTAGCTATAGGAAACGTAGTGGTATTCATTGCTGAAATCAAACCTGTGTACGGGAAATATTTTTCCTAGTTAGTGTTTTGTGATGTTGTTGATTGGGCTGCAACAATTGATTCTGCAAGATGCTACGGGATTCTTTTGAAATAGGCAAAAAAAAATCGATAAATAATGGCATTTGGTATTACATATTAAAATTTGCTCTTATCCGGACGAGCATCAACAATTAAACTACTACTCTTGCATGAGCTCCAGATTCAAGTATACAGGAAACGGGATACATCAGTGTCACAAGCGAACAATCGCCACTTCCGGAATCAGAAATTTAACCGATTCCACCTAAAATTTTTGTTTTCATCATTTTGCCTTTTCTGAAATATCCACATTCAAAATTATCCACTCAACACCTGGACATTTGAAATTTCGAAAACGAGTACCTCTGGAAAAAAATCATTTTGGAAATCGTCATGTGGTGCATGATTAACCTGCAATTTGTTGCACTGTGTCATTAAGCAATATATACACTCAAAAAAAATGTTATCATGGTTTAAGACCTCATATTACCTGGGTTAATAAATATTACAAACCTACTCGTTGTTAATGATTTATTGGTGCAAAATAGAAGTTTTAAAATAAAAAACCTGCAGCTTTAGAAGCTTTAAATTATATTCAGTCATGAAGCAAATTTTTGGCGAAACAGAATTTGCATTAAAACTCTCGTGTCCGTTAAGAAACACAACATTAGCCACAACTGTGTTTACCATAAAATAACTGCCAAATTAAAAAATAAAACTCCCAGAAAGAATGATCCAGCTCCCAAAATGGTTTTATACAAAATTAGGTTTATTTTGAAATTTATAAAATTTTTCTTCAAGGAGATTTTTAATTATGAAATAAGTTCCTTAAAATTTTTTTTGGTTTTATTTAATTTTTTTTTATATAAATGGACTCTGAGCTCTGACTTCAGTTACAATAGTTTTTTTGCATAGCCGCCCTTGGGCCAGGCGGAAAGGGTGTCTCTGGTGGGTATGATAAAAGGCAGCTTCGCTAACAATTGTTTTTCTCTTCATACCCGGCCTTCGGGTGAATGGTTTACTCGTCTGGATATGCTTTTTCGGCTCTGCAGAAAACTTTTCTTCTTTGAATATGACTTTGGTTATGCAAAAAACTTTTGTAAACAATAGAAAAATACTATTCTGTCCAACCGATTGTTGGCTAAGTAAATGAGCTACCGTAAGCTCAACCCCTTTTAGTCACCCTGAGGAGAAGGGATTTATTTCAACTGTTTTGAGAGTTAAAATTGGTTTTTAATTTGGTATTTTTTTTTTTTAATTTTGCCACTAATGAGCTCTTACATTTTTTAGAATTTTCCTGTATACTATTTCTATTTAGCTGAGGTACATAATAAAATAAGACTAGACAGTGCATAAACCTATAGTCAGATGCTAGAAACACCTTTTGCGTGTAAACAGTGTGTACCTTTAAGCATTTATGGATCCTGTTTTACATAATAGTAAACAATTAAGCTGACACAGGAGGTAGACACAGTAATCTTAAACCCATAAGTTCAGAATACACCTCACACAAAAATTTTTCCTTAGAATTGTCGCAAAAGTTTATTTCCAAAAAGGAACCCTTTAACGATTCACCAAGAATTTGATTATATTTTGAAAAATCGTAATCTTTGAACACTTGATTAACCGCACATCTTTTGTACAAAACCTCATTCTAAAATTATTAGTAAAAATTTTTTATAAGAAATACATGCTTTTAAAATACCAGTTTCTACAACATTTTCCACTGACCTGTAAATCTTAGACTTAAACTAGCATTTACCTCATAAATTCTCAACTCAACATAAAATGCAAAATTTATTTGTCACTAATAGTTTACATTTACGCGAATGTTTTAATATATCATTTGTAAATATCAATAAAAGATTTTAAACAATTTCCCACTACGACAATAAAAAGCAATTCAAATTTATAAAAAATTACAGATTCCATTTTGTCATAAATCAATTCAATTATAAATTGAGCATGTCTATTTAAACATCATTAATAAAAGAAACAACTAGAAAAAAATTTCATATCTATAACAGTTCATCATTAAAATCATAAATGTCATGGTAACAAGATCGTAAATATATATTTTTTACAAAAAAAAAAAAAAAACAATTGAAAACAAGTCTAAAACAATGGGCATTACAATTCATAAGATTAAAGATTTAAATCAAATCAAATTGTAAAGTGGTGCAATAGAACAAAAGAGCAAAAAGTAGAAAAAAAGACTAGAAGCTTAACAAGTGTCATCAATACGACACGATCAATTGATCTTCTGCTTAAGAAAAACAAACATCGATGCATGAACATAGTCGAAGTCAGCAACATATGTTCACATGCATATGTTTGTGTGTGCTATTAAGTAATAGCTGCAACAAGTAGCATCTACATTTAATAAACATTAAGTAGCCGCTAGTTACAAACTGGTACAAGTGACCTTTTCTTATTTAGAATTTTTAATTTAAAGTTAAAACGTGCAAATAAAACTTAAAGAAAAATAAATAAATAATTAATTAACTAAAAGCATAAGCTGAAGTTTTAAGACTTTTAATAGCCTCAAGCTTTTAAGATAATTTCAGTAATAAAAATATATTAAAATTTATTTAAAATGTATTTATTTCATTCACAGCTGCGCAATCACAACTCAAAAGATCCTCACGTATTACCAGTTCACGCACCAGCTTTGGTACTAATGTCAAATCCTCTTCATCCTCATCAGCCTCTGCTTCGGCAAATGGTGTTAATTTCGATTGTCCCGAGGAGTTTGGCTATTATTCCCATCCCACCGATTGCACTCAGTATTATGTGTGCGTTTTTGGTGGTGCCTTATTAGAAAGTTGTACTGGTGGTTTGATGTACTCGCATGAGTTACAAACTTGTGATTGGCCAAGAAATGTTGGCTGTGAAGTTGTTGATACCAACGAAGGTCGTTCTCAACAACAACGCCAACAACAGCAAACTAATGCTAATCAACATGTGCCAAGTAGAATACGTTTTGGTTCGGCATTTAACAGTCCCCAGGAGGTGCGTACACAGCCGCCTCAACAGATTTTGAAACCTACAGTGCCTCCACAGTATCACAGACAACCACCACAGGTTATACACGCGCAGGTTCAGACAATACCACCACCACCTGAATTGAAAGTTTCACCAAATCCAATAATTACATCCAGAGGTCAACCGAAACATTTGCTGGACGCTCAGGAAGAAATCGCTAAGGTAAGAGTTTTGGAGGGGAAGCCCCATTTAATTATTTAACTTTAAATTTAACGCCAAAAATTAGAGGAATAAACGAACATGGGTATATACGTCTATAATAACGGGTTATCCATTTTACGGTTTCAATTGTCAAGTTAGTAAAACACAAATAAAGCTATTATTTCGATTAAACTTTTATTTTCGTTATAAAGCTTGGACCTTGGCAGTACGTAGGATATACAATGTCATTTAAGTAACCGCCTTTAGATGGGTTGCAGCTGTCGATCCTTTTGAGGTAGTTTTTGACCACTTTTTCGTACTTTTCGGGCGGTACATTACCCTTGACTAATGGCGCAAATCGTTTGATCTTGGTGGCCAATTTACGTCGTTAAAACATGAAATTACGCGTTCTGGAAACGTCCCATGCAAGCCGAAATCGGTAGTGTAGTGTTGTGGAAACCAAATTGCCAGGCCGGCAGTTTTTATAAAGTTTCGAGCCTTAAGAGATATTAAACTTACTACATTGAAAGACTAAAATGTTTTCGATTTTCATTAAGTAATGCTTTTGGGTCGTATGGGACAATTTACAACTATTAGTGTTGATCCTGATATGCCAGCATGTCCTTGGGCGGGTGTTTCATAGTTGTTGTAACAAGGGATCTAAAGTTCAGTAACAAAGTTGTATGTGCTACACAGAATAACGTTTAAGCGTACTTTTCAAAATTCTGTTAGGATATTTTAGTACAATACTATAAGTGCACAGAGTATTAAGCGTTCGTGTTGATGTGTGTAACACATAAAAACTTGGTTCTGGACCCACCTTAATCGATCTAAATATTCGTCTGTCCAGCTAACTGGGAGGATATCCATGTAAGCTTTGTGCGAAAAGTATTGGTCGCTATTGTTGAGATAAAGTGATAAGATTTTACGTTAGATCCCAATTGTTTCAAGGACCTAGTCCATAACTTCGCACAGCTGCCTTAAAAGTTTTTTTTCCAGGATAGTGCCTTTGTGCACATAAATCATGATGGTACTTAGGTTAAATTTGGTCCAGACTTATTTTATATACTTTCTTTCTTATTTCATGTTGGTATTAACATTTAATTTGGCCTGAGAAATATTTTATTAAAAAACTTTTTTATTAAAAAACTTAAAAACTTAAACTACGGTCACACTTGACAAATATTTGACAAAAAAAACCAGGACCAACAGGAAAACTATTTATTTATTTTTATTATTATACCACATCTTGCAAAAATCAGTTTTTTGCTTTGTCTAGTAGTATAATAAGTTTTATTTTATAACATTAAGACCATGTTCAATCTCAATAACTACTAGCAAGAGTAGGGGTTATGCTTATTTGGTCAAAAATTTAATAAGTCTGACCGTAACTTAAGTCTCACTTAGTCATTGGACAAAAAAACTGAAACTACAAAGCCCTTTCAAATTTTGTTCTTGACTTTATAATTTGAAAAACTGCGTTTAAAGACAATCTATTTCTCATGTTTCAACAAAGATGGTTGTGACAAAATTCAAAGATGGTCTAGGGTACCAACAATGCCTTATTGAAGGCCTACATAAAGATTGTTCTGAAATTGTAATTCATTTCAGGCTTGGACAAGATTTACCGAATAGCAATAAAATTTTGTAATAAAAACAAGTTAAAGCCAGCAGACGTTTAAAATGATTTTAAGCACGTTTAAACAAAATGTTGATTAAGTTAGTCAAAGCCTTTCACATTACATTTGAAATGATTAAGATGACAGTTGAATATTAAAAAAAACACAGCAAACAAATAAACATTTCTTTAAAGTATTAAAAATGGAAAGAAATTCTTAAAATAATAAAGTTATCAGAATTATTGATAAAATTTATGAAAAATTTATGGATTTCAATATTTATTGTTGACCTGTGTCGATTATCTTTGTTGTTGTTTTTTGTTTGGCTTAAGGTCATATATTAAAATTATAAATAAAAAATCCACAAATTTTTGTATTTTTAATTTTGTTTTTTATTTTTAATCCGATTGATGAAAATTTGACGAACAGTGAGGACGTGTCAACTTTTTTGTAGTTTAAATTTGACAGTGTTTTAAATCCCCTGAAGATGACCATCGATGTATGGTCGAAATATCGGATTAAAAATAAAAAACAAAATTAAAAATACAAAAATTTGTGGATTTTTTATTTATAATTTTAATATATGACCTTAAGCCAAACAAAAAACAACAGCAAATTTATCGATTATTAAAAGACGACGTAAAACCATAGAAATGAAATCGTGGTCGGTAGAACACCTGAAAGGAACGTTTATCGTGGCCGATGCTACATTATAGATAGTCAGTTTGAGGTATGTTCAGAGGATTCTATGTGATTTATGAAATGATTTAGTTTTAATCATGTTAATTTTAACTGATTAATAAATCATCTAAATGTTTGGATAATCATCTTGATTTTGATTTGATTAGAGCTCAATCACGTTCGTAATGGTTAAACGCGTATAGCTCAAGACGTATATCCATGGCTCCAAGGTAATTGGTGGAACTAGAAGGTTCCATTAAATATAATCTACCAAAGTAGGATAAACGATTACAGAAAAAATGTACCAACCATAAACTTTGGTTGGGAAATTTTGGCTTATCCACTTTTGTGTCCAGGCCGATCTGGCACCGCCTGACCACCATTTTCTTCGATCGATGCAGAAAGCTTCACGTTAGACAAAACGGGGAAAAGGCCAGAATTAACGATCACCAATGTTTTACAATAACCGCTTGAAATTTTTTAAGACAGAAAGAATTAAATAAATTAAAGCAATAAACTTACGAATTTTTGTACACTGTACGCACTGTACAAAAACATTTTGTAAAAGTTGGTCCTACAAAGGAAGATCTCTAAAACAATTGCAATAAGTTAAAAAGGGTTTTTTTGCAGTTCGGTCTTGATTTATTCCTACTATGAGTTCAAAACAAAAATTTTATTCAGAGTTCCAAACCAAAAGAAAATTTTTGATTTATTTTTCATTTGGCTTCTTCTGTTAAAACTTCTCAATGTGTTTTGTAGGGCTTTTTATTTATTTAATAAAACGAAATATTAAAACTTAAATTCCATTATATGTTTCTTATTAAATTGTTAAAAATTTTAATTTTTTCCAAAATTTAAGCTGTACGCCGATGCCCATGAAACCCTGCCGCCTGTCGAAGAAGAAGAAAATGATCGACAGCAACGTGTTTATCGTGGCCAACCCAGTACTGTGAGTCAAGTGCAAAAAGATCGTGATGGCATCATACATCAAGCGAGCATCAATGCCATACCCAATAATGACAAATTCAGTTCGTATAATTTTGGTTCACAATACCGGTAAGAAAAATCAATAAAACAGAGAAATCATTTTAAAAACCATCTGAAAAAAGTACAAAATACAATTTTCACTATTCACTACTTATTTCTCACTTGGCTTTTTTTTATTAATAAATAAAATAAAAAATGCTTAAATTTTTTTCAATTTCATTTTAATGCTCTTTTTCTATTTTTATTTTCAATATTTTATTAAAAAAAAAAATACGACAAAAAATTTTAATAATTTTTTCAAAATTCTATCTCATCGCTCAAATAACTACTACAACCAAATAAAAAAAAAACTATAATTTCAAAAAACTAAATGCATTTGCAACTGCACTTTTTTGACGATTCAAACTGAAATAACTTTAAAATGTTAACTGACAATAACAAAAACTACAAAAACAACTAACTGCATTCGTTCAAAATAACATGCATACACACACTTTAGAACTGACATGTTGCTAGACCTTGACTTGCTCAACAATGGACTAGAAAACGTTTTTGTTATAGACTCCAAAGATCTTGACCTCAATGCGCACAAACGTATTAAACGTGATTTAGGGTTGGCCGTCACAGACAAAATTGGAGCCAAATCAAATGCTGAGAACGAAAATTTAGAATCAAAAGAACATAAGGAAAAAGTTCAAATAGATTCTCATGCAGAAGATGTTAAACTTGTTAAATATTCTTCGAAATTTTCTTCAAATGCTGATGAGACTATGTTGGAAATAGAGAGTTTGGTTAAGGAATTATATGGCCCGGAAGTAAAAACCTCAACAACGGACGATTTAATGGAATTAATGCAAACAAAAGTTACTCAGGAACTCAAAGTTTCCCAAATATTAATGGAACAGCAACTGAAGGAAAACAAAGAGAAGAATACAAATTACAGTAAATCCTCTATGAATTCGAAACCTCTACAAAACTCTGAAGCAACAGAAAGTGTATCTCAGAATTTGGAAATTTCGACTAACTCCGATAACAATAATAGTACTTCGAAAAAAGAAGTACTTCAAGATCGCTTAGAAGAGGTCTCAAACAATCCTGCAATAGAAGCTCGTTTCCAGGAACAGAAAGAATCTCAAAATCTTAACGAAAAAGACAGCTTACGACCATCGAATAAACAAGAAAGCCAAACTGCAATTTTTTCATTTTCCCGGGAACCTGAGGATATCGAATATATTGATACGGGAGACAACGCAGCAGCAGAATCTTCTCGTACTGTAAGACAACTAAGACCTTTTTCTGGGCCCTCAAGATCCCACTGGTTGGGAGGATCAGCGGGCACTAACTATCGCTCTATAGACGCTCATCATTTTCAACAACCTCAATCTTCTTATTCGTTTGGAGCCTTCAATCCCTATCTGTCACCACCTTCTACATCAACATATGCTACACTTAACTCAGTCAATTCTCAATTTAAGCCCAATAGTTTTCACCAAAGTTTTCCTCAATCTAGCAGCTATAAACAGCAAAAACCCAAAGTGGTTTATACAGGTTACAATTTGTCTTTGCCACCACCAAAAAACACACCCAGCCAAGATGACTTTCGCCCTGTAGTAGGTAAATATTATAGTCCAACGTCGACTAGTAGTACCACTACTAAACCTACTTACCTTAAAAATACGGATTTACTGCCCTATATCTTGAAATCTCTCCAAGAGCTTAAAGAGCAGCGTAAGAAACTACAAGCTGAAAATTTCAGTTATTTTCATTTGGATAATCAACCAACTACTTTAGGATCTTTCAACGATTTTAAGTCTACAACCCAAAAAGTTACACCACTTTCTCATTTTTCGCAAATCAGCACAATGGGAGGATTTTACAATAATAAAAATTTCCCACAACAGCCAATCAAAAACTATCAAACTAATAATCCTTATATTAGCAATATTATACCTTCCACCACAGAAAGTAGTTACTTCAAGTATAATTTAATTGCAAATCAAAAAATGAAGAATTTCTACCACACTTTAAAGCCTCAAAGTCTTAACTTTGATTTTACCACTTCAGCTCCTTTAAATTCGAATATTAATGTCGTTAGTGCTCCTCAGCTTGTGTTGAAACAGGGAAATTATGTAGATTTTGGAAAATTCCCTAACGTTATTACTTATAGTAATACCTCTTCAACCATACCGGAATCACATCAGACTTTTGGCACGCCCATTTCAACAACTATCCATAATAAACCCTTTGAGGAAACCACTTCAAATAAGCCTGTGAAATTGCAATTTAATCTGCCAGACTTTATTTCCGATCTGCAAACAAAAGACATGGTTCATCTTAATCCAGCTGTGGCGGACATGTTGAAATACTTTAAGGCCGTCAATAAGCCTTTACAGTCTTCCAAAGGCAATCTCCTACCCAAAAATATAAAACCTGCACAACCGGTTTTAAATATTAACGAAGTACAATCGAAGACTACAACAACAACTAAAAGACCTATTAAAGGCTATGAAAGTTTTCTTAATAGTTTAAATAAACCGATTACAACCAAAACAACGAACATACCTTTCTCCTCCACACTCAATCAAGATGAATATTATGATGAGTATGAGGAAGAAGAGGATAATGAATCTCCGGGCATTGATGCGGATGAAGATGTTAAGCCACCCCCGGAAATGCCTCCATACATGCCCATGACAGAGACAATGGCTCCACCCAGATCACAAATGATGCCTGGACCCAAGCCCACACAAAACCCAAACAAAAATAACCCAACTTTTATTACTGGCTATTTTCAAGCTACAACTACTAGAAGACCTCTCTTCGCATCCAATTTCGAACAATTCTATCAGCCGCAAGCTAATATCCAAGCCAATCCTAATCAAATACCGTCCTTTATCAACTTCCCTACAGACTATTTTCAAGAGATTAAACAAAAACTGCCTACAAGACAGAAAGATTCGCAAATACCTCAACTTAGTGTTAAGCCCACGGTCTCAACCACAACAACAAAAACAACACAACTGAGTACCACGGCAAAAACAACTTCTACCATGTCGACAACCACTTCTACAACTGAACGACCAATGACTTCAGCGCCACGAGTGCGTTATACCATAAGACCAAATCGTTTCCGCGGACAAAATAGATGGCAATCGTCTGCGAACAGCAACAAAAACAGCAGTATGACTACGAATAACAATCAATTCAATACAGCTACAAAAACTATGACTTTAGACTTAAAGGAAAAACCTTTACGTCAAAGAAAACGTCCTACAGCATTGGCTTCCAACAGTATGGGCTCCAATACAGCAACTGGCAGCAATATAAACACTAACGGCAATAGCAGCAGGTACAGTGCTTTACAAAAAAAAAAAAAACTGAATTAATAATAATAATAACAAAACTATATGTATGTCAAACTACAACAACAAACAAAAAATGATAAAAAAAACTAATGGTGTTCTTAACCCTGTTCCCTACATTTATGTGTGAGGGCAAATGGTTTACCTTTGTACCTTCCTGTTTATCCCAAAAACAGTGATGAATAAACCAAAAAAAAAACCTTCAACAAAACGACACTTTTTTATTAAACATACCTGTAAATATATATTTTTTTAACTTATGTGAATACCGTTACTGTCTGGAAATTGAGATAAAAAAAACCTTAACCTTAAAAAAACAACCCTGTACAGTTTTAACTGAACTAAAACCAAAAGAAAAAGTGTTAAACTTTGACTAAAATTAAAAGGGACGACTTCACCTCATGATAGAGACTGAAAGAAAATTAATTTTGTATATATTTAATAGTTATGCGATTTGCAAAGAAGATAACTTTTAAAAAACTTTGAATCAAATACGAAAGAAAATCGTTCATTGTTTAATAAAAATGTATCATCTTTTTGAAAACAAAGTTGCCATATTAAAATAAAGTGTTTTAGAGGTGCTTAAGTTTATTTTTAAGTTAAGTAGTATCGAAAATTGTATGGGCGTGTAAGAACTTTTTAGTGGACATCAAAGTCAACATTTAAAAAAATACTTTTAGAATCGTTACAGAACGCTTAAGAGTTGCAAATTTTCAGTATTGGGGTTTTACACAAAAAACAGAGTAAAAAAACTTGTTTGAAATGGTTAATGTTTTTTTTTGGTTTTGCGGTTGTAAAAATTTCATTCCCAAAACTTTCATACATTTGTCGCATAAATTCAAACAAGGTGTTGTCATGTTATCAGCACTGTTATGACATGTTATGCCAACTTAAACATACTGTCTTAGCATGTCATTGCAACTGAGCTAAACTTTTGAACGTTGTTGTGTTCAATACCATTTCTTACAAAAATTTTTTTTAGCCGTTTCAAAAAAAATTTTGTTTACCGCAACTTGATATTGATTAATTAATTTAATGTTTGGAAGAATTCTAAAGACTTAATTTACATACAGTTTGACAGTTATGGCCGAAAAATTGTGAAAAAGCTTTAAAAAGTAAAATTTTTCTACACTTTAGGTATTTTAAGGGCACTTAGTACATAAATAAGTTTTATAATATTATGAGGAAAATACGAAATATATAGCAGGAAATATTTATCTGAAGGTAACTTAACTATTTCAGAAAGGATTTTATGTTTTTAATTATGGCAACTCTTTTTCACTCAATCGATAACTTTTTCTCTCAGGATCTATTTCTCTTCTCTTAACTCTCTCATTTACTAACATTTTCTAACCAACTCATCCTTTAGTTTTTGCTAATTCTAATCTTTTTATCTATTTCTTTTAATTTTCTATTCTTTAAAAACGCTTTTACTAAACTCCATTACTTTTTTGTATAAAAACATAAAAAAAATCTAAAGAAGGTTGTATAAAAACTAATTCAACATTTTTTTATTATTTTTTCCATTTTTTCTTTTGTATATATCGAAAAAATCCAAAATTGTTTGTATCAAATGTAAAAAAATTAATAAAATAATATATGTATCATTGTTATAAACCATTTTAATTTAATACATCATTATAAAAAAATAAATACAAATTTTATGTAAATATTCATTGGGGTTTTAAAAAAAAATATTTTAAAAATTAATAAAAACTTACACTAAAAACATAAAAAAACATTTTATACAAACATTTAAACAACACTACCAAAACTGTAAAAAATAACAAAAGTAGAATCGAAACTTCATCGCCATCATCATCCATACAATCACAAACGGCGACACCAGGAACAATTTTTATACAGACGGCTAGACCAACACCACAACAACACCTTAATCACCATCAGTCCCAACAACAGCCCCAAGTGATTGTTGAAACAATACCTTCACAGCAAACTCAAAATCGTAATCAACAACAACAACAACATCAATACCAACAACAACAATTATCACCACCATTACCGACATTAGCTCAACCCCAACCATTTAGTCAGAATCGTAATTATTATAATACATCTGCGTCTTATAGTAATCTTAACAACAATAACAATAATAATCAAAACCATGATGTTGTATCTTATATACCACATCAGCAACAACAACAAATACCTTTACAACACACATTACAAACTCAACAACAACAAACCCAACAACCACAACAACAATCATTATTAACACAAAACGATAATGTTCAACAATCTGAACTAAGTCCTTATGATACTTATTATTCTGTTTATGACGATGATATCGATTTGTATAGGGATATAGAATATCAGCAACAAAATCAGCAACAACAACAGCGTCAACAGCAACAACACCGCCAACAGCCTCAACAACAACAGCAGTATCAACAACCTATTAGATCACAACCACAACAGTCGACTTATCGCCCCTTGGAAATATTTACCACACCAGCACCGCAATCGCAGCTTCCTGCGTTACGAGAAACTTATAAACCCCAACCTAGACCTCAACCACAAGAGAGACCCACATATCAATCAAACCAGCAGCCGTTGGTGTATAATGCTGACTATGATGATGATTTAATAGCTCAGGTAATTAAAAAGAGATTTAAGATAAAAAAACTCTCACATAAATTAAATATAGAACAATAGTATTTGTTTTTTTTTTTGTTTTTGAGAAAACTATTTACATATCAAGCCCTTGCCGCAAAAAAAAGCTTAGGCAACAAAAACACAATTTTACAGATTAAGGTTTTTTTTTGGTTTTCATAAAACTTTTGTATGAAGGTTGTCGCTTAAGCTAAAATTGTTTTTACTATAAAATCGAATATGATTGAACAAATGAACTCATTTTAGGAGATGATGCAAGTGTTAATTGCCAACACATCTATTAAAAAAGAAAGAAAATTTAAAATGATGTCGTTTAAGCTATTTTTTCGATAAGGGCTCGATATGTTCAACCCTAGCTCCCATACTAAATTAGTTCTCTGTAATCACTTTTCATAAATCTCGTACAAATGTTTTAAATTAAGATAAAAACTTGATCAAAAACTTTTACAAAAAAATAAAAAATTATTCAGCCCAATTATGAATAAAAATTTAATAAATATTAATGAAAAAAAAAAGTTCTAGTGCAGTTCTAGTTTAGTACTAGTTCAGTTCTAGTTCAGTTCTAGTTCAATTTTTGTTTCAGTTCTAGTTCATTTCTAGTTCAGTTCTAGTTCAGTTCTAGTCCAGTTCTAGTTCAGTTCTAGTTCAGTTCTAGTTCAGTTCTAGTTCAGTTCTAGTTCAGTTCTAATTCAGTTCTAGTTTAGTTCTAGTTCAGTTCTAGTTCAGTTCTAGGTTAGTTTAAGTTCAGTTCTAGTTCAGTTCTAGTTCAGTTCTAGTTCAGTTCTAGTTCAGTTCTAGTTCAGTTCTAGTTCAGTTCTAGTTCAGTTCTACTTCAAGTCTAGTTCAGTTCTAGTTCAGGGAAAGGGTTTTTTTTAACTTATATTTTATATACAAGAACCAGAAGTATATACTTATACATAAGAATATACTTATACATAAGTATATACTTATGTAGATAATCTCCCTTAATATCTAAATTGACTTAGCAGCTTAAATCCCTAAAATCTCCCACTGTGTGTCGCTTAATAATAATAAATAATTGTAAACATAACTGACAATCAAATGGAACATTTATGATGGAAAATTTATGATTAATATCATATTTTCTAGCCAAAAAATGTCAAAATTATTAATAGCGTCAAATGCTATTAATAATTTTGACATTTTTTGGCTAGAAAATATGATATTAATCATAAATTTTTTTTTTCAAAATGTCGCTTACGATGATTATTTCGTGAAAATGGGTTGATTCATTACAGAAAAAAATTCTAGTTCAAGTTTAGTAATTTCCCATTTTTTATTTTTTTTGTTTTAATGAATAATCTATTTTTATTACAATATTTTTGCTTTACAGATCGAACAAGATAATGCCTATGATCAACCCACTAGATCACCACCATCAAGGTAAGTTTAAAATTTTTTCAATATCATAAGCCCAAGCTAACAAACAAAGAAGAAATATATACACGCATTCAAACATTTTTTAAACAATATATTAATAAAAAATAATTGTTATACTCAAACATATAATTCAAAAATACTTTAAAAAAAATTAAAAATAAATAACATAAATATAACAAAAATTTAAATAAAAACCAATAAAACATGAAAGTCATAATTTAGGGACATGAGTAAATAAAAGGCATGCTTCTAATAAGTTTTAAAAACAAAGCAAACTAAGAAACGTACCAAAAATAAGTACAAGCTTAGGACCTAAACTACAATCTTCACCTTAATCGTTAAAAAAAATGATTTTTACAAAACCCCACTCCTACAAACACAAAGAAACCATAACAAATACTAAAGAGAAACATCAAAATTTTATTTCTATTTCTATCCCTCCAACCAACCCATCAACTTACAAAAAATATAACCCTCCAATAAAAATCTCAAAAAAAAAAACTATTTCTACAAATGAACACTTTACAGGAAAGAACAAGTATCTATACAAACTTTAGGTAGTGGTCCCTCATCAACTGTGCGCACTCTTATTAATGGAAACGATGAACGTAATTATTATAGTACTTTAACCACACCAAGGCCGTCCTTGAATCTTAATGATCCCGATGAGTACATTTACGAAACAGAATATGTTGATGATCCGGATTATTATTACAATGATAAAGTGCAAACTCCAGCTCCAACTTTGACTACGTACAAGCCTAATGTAAAGGCAACCTTAAACAATAATGAAGATTACAATGTAATTGGTACAAAATTACAAAATTCTCTGATTGCAAAAGCGAAGAATAGAATAAATGCAAGGCCGGAAATTGTTTTAGCAACACAACCACCAACGGTCAGAACCACAACGAAGGCTGCTACATCAACAAGTACTACTTCCTCAACCACTACCACCACTAGTACAACTACTTCCACCACTACAACTACACCCAAACCTTCAACCACAAAATTTAGTAAAACTACTAGTCCTTCAACTACCACAACCAACTCAAGGTATTTTTTTCTCCCTCTCTGTTCTATTTCTGCCGTCCAACAAAAACATTTTCTTTTTTTCATATTATTAGTTAGTTATTTTTTTTTTTTTTGTCAAAAATCATCACATTTAAAAAAAATACTGCTTAAATAAGAATTAAAACAGGAAATTTATAAAAAAAAAATATGTATTTTCCTAAAATTTTACCTAAATAATAATTTATTAAAGAAGTCCATCCCAAATTCATGACTTACTTCTTTAGTTATCTTTTTTCATCTATCTCTTGATCTATAAAAGTAGATTTGATTGGCTTGATTCATAGTAAAACATACATTTGCCTACACAGTTACACATTCCTAAAACACACTCATAATTACACTTTCTATAATCTACGCGATCACATACCAAAAAATGTCCCAGTAAACATTGAGGAGATCTATCTGAAAATAGTCATGTTTTAAAACGACATATTTTTGCATATTAAATAATAACAGCGAATGTGAAGCATGTTTAAAATTATTAGTAATAGAAATATGTATATGTATTTGCATGTTTGTCATTCTTGGTAAGAAATTAAAAAAGAAATAATATATCTGATTTAAAAATATGGTAGATCATGCTCTTAGTTATGTTCTAAGGAGTTCTTATGTCTCTGTGCTAAATGAAACTGTAAACAAAGTGTTAACAACGTATTTGTAAATGAATTAGTAAGGAAGCGAATTTTTTTTGTAAAAAGATAACGCACTTCAAGATTGAACAAAAAATCTTTTTAAAAGGACTTCTTAAAAAAACAAAACACTTCAATTTACGCCGTTATCTTTCAACATCGATTGGGATTATTAAAGTAGGAAATTACCAATTTATTTCTAAAAGAATTACGCATAGCAGGTTTAAATAAAATTCTCCAGAAGGACTTATAATAACACAATATAAATTCTAAAACTTGAACACTTATGCGGCAACTACACCCAGAAAAAAAAACATTTTTCAATATGGTCACCTCTAATAAAACTTTCTTTTAGGAAAAAAAAATGTTTACACATAATAGGGTAATTTAACCATATTCTTGTCACCGGCAACCATATCATGGTTAAATGAGTCCTTGATCAAAAAGATGCAAACATATTATAGTTGCCTCCGAACATGTTACGGGCACTAATAACACAAATATGTCTTCTAATGGCAAAAGCATGGTTGTTTTTAAACTATTGTTAAGATTAAACCAAACTGTAAGTGTTTAGCAAATTATTGTTGTGGCTTTTTCTTCTGGAATACTAATTTAACCATAATATGATTTGCCGGTGACAATAAAATGGTTAAATTAACCATAATATGTTTAAAATTTTTCGTTAAACATATTTTTGTTGCAGGTGATGTGAACTGTTTCTGAACATTACCCCGGGTCTACACGTAGCGATATTTATCGCGGCAAACGTCTAATTCGTCCGATCCATTAAAATTGCGACGTGTGGATCGCATATTGGCATAAGTGGCAATCCATTGCGCAATGATTGCTCTTCTGATTGCAGCATTCTGCTGTGAAAGCATTTGTCATTTATCTGGAATTTCATTTATCCGTACGGCTAAGCAATTTTACGTGTTCTCCAGCAATATATTCAGAAATTATTGCGCCATTTTTCTGCCAACGTTTTTGCTTATGCTTAGCAAAAAAAAAATTGCTACGTGGAGACGCAACATTAGAACTGTTTCCTTTTCAAACATCTTTAACTAACGTAATATTAAATAAACATTCGACAAACTTAATGTTTAGTTAAACCACCCCACGATAGATCAAAAAACATGTTATAATTTTCCTACATTAATTCTATTAATCAAAACATTGAAATGTTTTTGAGTGAGAAGTTCAAACATGGCAACTTTTTTAAAAAGACGACTTTTGTAAATTAGATTTTGCCCTTATTGTACGGATTATAGTTGCACTCTCTACGATTTTAGTTAACGCCAGCTTAAGGAAGCGATATAGATGTCCAGAACGAAAAGGAGTCAAAAATAAAATTGTTTGAATTTGCACGGTATAAAATTGTGCATTGGAAAGGTCATTATTTAAGTTAGAGATACCTTTCATTAGAAGACCAGTATAGATGTGGAATAAGTATCTACCAGAGAATTGAAAACTGTCTAAGAACGGATAACTTGATAAAAGCATTTTTTTTCATTATGACTGCTTTGCTGAAGTTTGTAGGCGAAGGGTATAGAAAGTTGTATATAAATAATGCCTATTCCACGAAACAAACAAGTCATAATAAAAATGTACTTAAAGTTCACAGCGCTCTTTATGACTTTTGAATTAGAAGCATATTTCCCATTTATATCGTGGTAATCGACTTTGGTCTTATTTTTTATTTGAAAACAAGAATATAAAAATATTAAGACCCATTGACATTTCTTGATTAATAGGGTTATAAGACATTCGATAAAAATTTTATTAGATACCGAGTAAAAAAAATTTGGGTTTTTTTGAAGAACTTAAGAGAAAACCCGCATAATCGAGCGCTTCAATAAGAGAGCTCTTATACAGCAGCAAATGATGAAGAATAAAATATACAAAATGCCGATATTTTAGTGCTGAAAACGAAGAAGGTTTCAAAGCGAAAAAAGAAAAATATATTATGGTTTGCGAAAATTATTGACAAAAGCATTTAAAAAAGTAAAAGCAAAACATTAATGAATTTGTTAATACAGTTAGCCATTAAAAAAGCACTTAAGAAGTGCTTTGTTTGCATGTTAAAAGAAGCGCTTATTGTCAGCAGAAAATAGTTCTTCGAACAAAAGGTTTGAAGCGATTTGAGGCATGAATTCATACATAAAAACTGCTCCTTTTGGAGCACATTTTTTACTGGGCACCATAAACTTACCCGCACGAAAATCATGAAATTCGCTTTTACTCCAATTGTTTAACCTTAGTTATGGTTTCATTTCACAAGACATAAAAAAGTCCCAAAATGTTTTTATTTATTACACCAAAAATAACCTCTGCCCCATTATGCATGAAAAAATCTACATTTTCAAAACCCTACCATGTCCCATTGACCTAGTGCATGGTGAGTGCTTAGCATGAGCATGTTAAGTGTTTTATTGTATTTTTCCCGCCACCTTTATCCAAACAAATGCATGCCTTTTTTGGTATTTGACGAAAGATAAAATTGTTTTTTTTACAGCAAAAGTTTTAATCAACCAGTGAGAAGAATAGAAATTAAGTTAGATTATTTCTTTTTTTAATAAATACGATAACAAAACATTTTTAAATATAAAACAAACTTCTTTTTTTCTTTTTTTTTTTAATATATATCAATCATGACCACTGTGCCTTGTCCTAATCATTTGAACTGAACTTGTTTGTATGTTTATAATCTATCTCTACTATTTAACCTTGTGTTTCCACAACTTTGTTTCTCTGTCTCTCTCGCTCTTTTTATTTATTTTCATTCGTGCAAATAACTTAGTAGTTTTTATCGTAAAAATCCACTCTATTACAATAACAATGACCATCTGCATCAAGTAGAGTCCTTAGATTATCATTATAACTCCCAAGAGAATGATAATGAGCAAATCATATTTAATATTGGCAAATTAAGAAATCATAGCAACAATAATAAAAACTATAACAATAGAAATGCACAACAACAAAAATCTCAATTGCAATTGATTAATACAAAATCATCAACAACATTACAATTACCAACAACATCAACATCAACAACAACTACAATCACATCACTTGTACAAGAACAACAAGAATTTCTACCTTTAATTAAGGCCAATAAAACTGAAAAGTTTTTACTAACTCTATTAACGGATAATGTGGATTTCTCCAACAGATCCAAACAAACGCATGCAAATAAAAAATTGCTACAACAACAACCAGAACAACTACAACAACCAAAGTCACAAAAACATTTAAGACCAGAACCCACCACACAATTCCAGACAACAACTCTCTCTACTACTACAACTACCTTTCTGAATCCAACTCATTCTCCCTCCCCAACACCACATCCAAACCCAACTTCCACATCCAAACCAAAACTTCCTAAATATTCCACTCAAACGGTTGTTATTGAACCGGAAATTTCCACGGCAAGAGTAATTGCACAAGCACATCCACACTCTAGACAGGTGCTAGCATCTAAAAATACAAGAGTCCCTAAAGATGCAATTTTACAGAGTCTAGAAGATGTTGAGACTGTGTTTGATGAGAGTCAAAATGTTCAAGTACAAAGTGCTGAGCCACCAAAAACTCGCAATTCGGGTACTTACTTTAAAACAGCCCCTAACGATAGAGCTGCGTACGCATCTGAAAGCTTTGCCGCCACTAGCCCGCGTAGCAACTTAGTACGTTCGCATACCGATAAATCAAATAGTGAGTTTAAATCGAAAAGTTATGATATTTATGGTGGCCTTAAGAGCAATGAATTTAATGAGGATAAAAAATCAAAAACTAATTCGAAAGATGTTAAAAAACAAATAAAAAATTATATAATATCAGATGTAGCACCTCAAAGTTTTAAGCCGCCTTCCCCGAAAATAAGCTCCATAGGCGAGGAGGAATCTGGCGAAGAGTTTGAAGTGTTAAAAGAGGCTAGTTCCTCAACTACTCTAAGATATCCGGGAACATTAAGAACATCAACCGAAGCCAGACCGTTTGAATATAGCCTGCAAACCGGTAGTAACGGTTTTACATTAAGAGCCCAACAATTACCCCTGCTAGAGGAAACGTCAAAACCTTTGTACGAAAGAAGGCCGGCCATACAATATTTTACCATACCATCTAGTAGCTCAACTACATTGAGGATAACAACACCAACGACTACATCAACTTCAAGTACAACGACTACAACCACTGAAGCTCCAACTACAAAACGTAGCACCACAACTTCTACATCTAGCTCTACTACTACCACCACAGAAAAATCAATATTAAGACCTCATACAGAAATTGTATACGTAGAAACCTATTATGATGAAAATATACAGCCAACAACATATTCACCACCTTTAAGAACTTGGCGCAATGGTAGACCCACTATACAAACTATACCACCAACTTCAACAACCACTTTCAGTCCAAGAGCACAAACTTTTTATGATTACAGCTTTAGAATACCAACAGAGTCTAGTAAATTACAATCTGTTGCTAAAGAATATTTACCTAGAACGGTAAGCTCTAGTTCAAGCCCCACCTCAACATCAACTACCACCACAACGCCGAGAACGACAACCACAACAACAACTTCTACCACAACACCCAGAACTACAACTACTTCTACTACTACTACACCTAAAACTACAACCACTTCTACGTCTACAACCACTGAAAGACCCATACAAACTTTTACTGCACGATCTGCAGCTTTTAAGGATAACTTACAAAAAACAAGCACATCTTCGAGCCAACGTTTTGTTTCACCGTATAAGAGTTTAGAAAATCTTTTGCAAAAAGAAGAAAGATCATCATATTCTTCTTCCAGATCAACAATAAAACCAAAATATTTTTCACAGCCCAGCACACCACATCCATTTTTACAAACGACTAGCAAACCCTTAAGGAGCTACTTTATAATAACTTCCCCACCGAAAAATATTAATGAGACCTTAATTGCCACAATGACCACCAACACACGGAATTTCAGTATAAGTGATGTAGTGATAGGACAAGTAAGAAGTAACTATAACAAGGCTGGTTTTAGTACAACAACGCCTACTAGTAACACCACAACTACTTCCACAAAAGCGCCCACCACTTCTACAGAAAGTACCACACCCACAACTATGTCTTCTATATTAAGTACCTCTTCTTTGCGTGTCCACTCTTATAATCGTAACGATGTTTCAGAAAAACCCCGACCAAGAGGCAGATCTCGATATACAGTTGCGACAGCAAATAATCTGTTGGAAAGAGATGAACCCACTACCTATGCGCCTAAACATCGTTTTAAACCTATTTCTGAAGAAATAAGTACCACAGCACCAAGCTCTCAACTACAAGGGAGACGTAAACCGCAAAGGGCGCGAATAGCAGTTATACAAAATCCAAGAGCGCTTACGGATAACTCAATCAGATCCAGAGAAAAGTATCAACATGTTAACCAGGATGATAAAAAGCAAAACGAAAACGAAGCATATGATCAACACCCCAGAGCCGAAGCTTTAGTAGCCGGCCCGCTGCTGAATAATCAGGATAACAGTATTGAGTTCAATAAGGCAACAAAAACTACAGAAAAAGAACATGTAGTAGCCATAACAGATAGACCACTAAAATACTATTACTCCAACAAATACAGGCAGCAAACAGGGGAACATACTTTGGCAGAAAGTTTACAGAATGCAGGCTATATAACGTCCTCTACAAAGCCATCCAATTCAAAATTCGTAAGCTCTTCAGTACTCGAACAATTGCAGTTATTCTTGGCCGGTGTTGATAGTGATGAAAACGAATCATCTTCACCGCAATTTGTTAATGATTTTTCGGAACCCGAAATCAAAGCAGCAGTACAAGAAATTAAAAGTCTATATGCTGCGACCGGACAAAGACCCACATGGACTACGACTACCACAACGACCCTTAGACCGACAACTACACCCAAACCCCCTACCACTGCCATTAGCACTAGCACGGCAATACAAACAACTAATTTGAACTCAGTACATTACACAAGCACACATTCCACCACACCCACCACAGCAACAACTAAAACAACAGCTACAGCAAAAACCACAAACAATCCTAGTGCCACACAGAAATCTCAAATTAGTAGCACTTCACTGACAACCACAACCACGCCTAAATACTTTCCCAAATTTCCGTCCTCAACCTATAGTTATTTAACTTCCTCGTCTTCCTCCTCAACTACAACAACTACAACATCAACTACTACAACATCAACTACTACAACAACACCGCAACCACCATCACCGCCACAACCTCCTGCTTATGCCTCTTCCAGTCAAACAAACAAACACTCAACAGCGGGAGCAGCATCTTCATCCTCGGGCAATATTCCACCAGCTCGTGCCTCCAGAGTTAATAATGCTCTTAAATCATCAATAGCAGCAGCTGCTACTGCCTCCCCCTCCTCTTCCTCCTCGCTCAATGGTAACAATAATGCTGGGCCTAATTCCTCCTCAGCGGCAGCGGGAAGATCAAATAATAAATTCTCTTTGGGTTCTACGGTTAAATGTTCAGATACTACGTCAAATGCTAAATGCAATGAAATCCCAACGAGGTATTAATATTCAAACAAATTAAAACTAGTTACTACTATTTTCAACAGTTAAAAAATCAACTCCTTTTGTTCTACCACTTAAAATAAAAAAAATATATATTTTCACTGGCTTTAAAAAAATTTTAATAATGGGGTTTTTTGATTGCTTGGGATACTGAAATGGCGAAAATTAAAGTAGAGTGAAAAGCAAAATATATGCTAGATTTCTGGCACATTTTCTTTCAGAAATTTATGCCAGCCTCCTGCCTTATTTTGTCTTGGTAATTTCTAGTTTAAATCTTTCTCTCTTATATCCCAAAAGTTGATCTAGACCCCATTAATGCACTTTTTCTCTATTGGGACTTTCAAAACGAAATCGAATACTTTAATTACTAAAATCAAACTTTAGCATCAAAAAAGCAAATTCACAATAAAAAAAATTAGTTTCTTATATTAACTTTAATTACGAAAACTATATTTAAATAAAAGTTTTATTCACAACTTTAGCGTAATATTAAGGAGTTCTTTATACTTTTCATGTTGTACGCTGAGTAATATTTTAGATATTTGTTTTTTTTTCAACAAAATTTAAAAAAAAATTTTTTGTTAAAAATTTAGGTGGTGGTCAAATTCGATATTTTAATTAAAGTATTTAAGTAAATATAATTTTTAGAATTGGATTTTTTTTTTTTTGCTAATTTTGTTTAACTAGTTATATAAAAATTCGCACATAAAATTTATTTAATCAAATGTGAGAACCGAAAAAGGTCCTTTTTATAGTTAGATGCACTCCTTAATTAGCTTCTGAATTTTTTGATTACTTAATTGTTGTTTGCACAATTTGATAACACCTAATTCGTTTGTATTTTTTTAGTGTTTTCATGATATACCAGAACATTTTTCAGATTATAAACTTTAAGGATTTAAAAATTCCCCAGATCTGCAATACGAATATTATACGAACATTTTTACATAAAAGTATCTCAAAATAATGCTATTGTATCTTTGGCAACAACGAAAAAGTGCTTGAAACTGCTCTTTGAAAAAATACCAATAAGAGTGCTGTATTCGGCTATGCCAAATGTTTTATAACCTTCACCATGATGCGATCATAACAGAAAAGTTATAAATTTACCGTTCTTTAGATAAAAATAGATCTAATTTGTACCACGGCCACTTTTCAGCCAATTGTGTATCGATCAGGCTGAATTTTAATAGCAAACAATTCCGAATTATATGTGACATAAATATGTAACTATCATGGCACAATCGTATCTAGGGTCCTTGAAACCCCCATTAAATTAAATTTACCTTCGGTGAAGGGTATAAATAAGCAAAAATCGCTTTTTAAAAAATCTCACATAATAGATGAAACCAGCGTTTTAAAAATTGCAGTCAAACTTCTTCATTTGTCAGTGGTCAGAAAAAAAAGCTTGCTTTTACTTCTGATTCATTAAATGTAAACAATCGCTGCCAAACCAACTGAAAAATCGAAAAACTACACAAATTTTTCGTTTTTTGTTCGACAGTTTTTGGTTTCGACTGCAGTTTTTTAAACCCTGGATGAAACTTTACCTCCCGTTTCCCAATGCAAGTGCAAGTTCGAAAAACTCAATACACTCACACTTTTTCACTCACATTTACACAGTTTTTGTACTTTGAGCTAAACGGCTGTTTCCTCGATTTTTCGTTGCTTATACGTATACACTTCTTGCAAGTAATTACTTGCATGTGGAAACGTGGGGTTACCCATTTGTATTTTCGAACGTGAAGATCTCAAAGTTGCCATTTACTCAAATTTATATTTAGTCAACTTAAGGAATTTTTTCCTTTTTGCCACAGATATTTTTAAAATAAAATCTAGGAAAATGAAATCATTTTAAAAAAAAACTATAGTGTCAAAACTGTATTTGAAATTAAATTGGTTTAAAAAAGATAAAAATATTACACGATTAAACACTCCAAAAAAGAGAAAACTTGACAAATGGTAACGCTTCTTTCTAAACAAATGCCAATTTGTCGGTGATGCCACAATAATAATAGAATTTATTGACACTTTTTTAGAGATGACACTAAAATAATCGGAAGATGTAGATTGGAATACAATGAGATAGGAACACCTTATAAAGATTTTGCTTCTTAGCTCTATGTATTTCTCACAAGAAAATTTTCAACATCTTCGCATATTGATGGTAAATGTTAGATGCTGTGTAATACCCTTTTTACACTTTTCTTTATTTCAGAGGAACAAATGGAAGATGTTGAAAATTAAAATAAATCTAAAATATAACCTCTTCTGAGCCTCTTCTACAAAAGCGCTAAAATTTTAAAAGAAACCACGAAATATATTTGCAATTTATTTTGTTTAAAAATACATATCTATAAAAAAGTAAACAAAAAAAGACTTACAAAACAGACTAAACTTTTTACTAAACTAATCGGAAGATGTAGAGTGGAATACAATCAGATAGGAACATCTTGTAAATATGTTGATTTTTAGCTCCATGTATTGATGGTAGATGTTGACAAATTTGAAGAGGCTATATAAAGGGTGGTTAAATTTTAAGGGCCAATGTTGATTTTTACATTCCATTCTATTATAAAAAGTCGATAATGGTGAGAAACTTAAAAACTTTGAAAAAAGTTTTTTTTTGTTCAGGGGCCTAATTCTGGCAGTCTTGATCAAATACTTTTTCGATTCGAAAGCAATATTTCTTCAGTCGATAGTTTACAAATGGAAGTTATTTTTTCAGTGTTGTAAAGCATTTACTTGAGTTTTCACTACACTGAAAAAATAATTTCGATTAGACTGAAGGAATTAGAAATAAAATTACTTTCAAATCGAAAAAGTATTTGATAACGACATCCAGATTAAGCTCCCAGGCTTTTCAACGCATCGATTGAGAGCAGCCGTCCTTATTCATGTTACTGAGGTTGCGAAAAAGATCAGCTTTTTTCATATGCATAACAGAAATGACAGCAGAATTCATTTAAAGTATGAATATCGAGGCAAAAACTTAAATCATTAGCTAGTTTCCTTTAAAGGTAAAAACGGAGACATCGCTTGTTAAGCTAGAGGTCCACACCACGAGTTCTATGCATTTGATATTTTCTTAAGCTTTTTTCATATTCATAACAGAAATGACAGCAGAATTCATTTAAAGTATGAATATCGAGGAAAAAACTTAAATCATTAGCTAGTTTCCTTTAAAGGCAAAAACGGAGACATCGCTTGATAAGCTAGAGGTCCACACCACGCGTTCTATGCATTTGATATTTTCTTAAGCTTTTTTCAAGGCGCATGCGATGCGTAGAAAAAAAAGAAAGTAAACCTACTTCAGCATCCAGAGAAAAAATATTTTTCCATATGGTCCCCTACAATAAAACTGTTTTTAATAAGAATTTTTAAAACTTTTATTCTAATTTCTTCGACCTTTTTTTTAAATAATATTATTCTTTATTAATATTTGAGCTTAAGGTCACTTTTATTTAAAATAGTTTGTTTATTTTTAAATCAATATTTCGATTTCCTTTGGAAATCTTCTTTAATTTTTTGTTAATTTTTATTAAATTTTATAAATATATCCTGAAGAAGAAATATTAATAAAGAATAATATTATTTAAGAATTTTTAAGCACATTTATGCTTAATTTAAACATATTACTGTCACCGAAGACCATATTATGGTCAAGTTAGTGATTTATAAATAAGCTAAAACCATATTATGGGTACCTTCCAACATGGTTAATAATAAAAAAAATATGCTTTATATTTGTAACAGCATGGTAGTTTTTCAACAATAACTTGTTGCTCTTGGAAAAGTGAAAAATACTATTGTTTATTATTAAAATTTTATTCTATACTTTAATTGGCCCCTTTTGAGTCGCTAATCCATTCCGCACACGTTAAAATTTCTTTAATTTATGAATTGAGACTAAACTTCTCGCAAATTCAAAATTTGTTAAGCAAAAAAAACATTACTTTGGATACTTCATTTAATATTTATATAGCCAAACAAACTGCACAAATGATTTGAGATCAGCTTGAAGATGTTTGATATAAAGCCTGGTACTCTGTTCAACATATCACGTGAAATGCATATGAAAAAAACTTGTGCGGAATTTCTATGAAATAATGTTGATAGAGTTGTACTCTGTTCATTTTGTGAAAAAGTTCCGATATGTTTCTGGCAACATTTTTTACAACTGCGAAGTAATGTAAGCTGCAATTATTTTACGTGGAATTTTATGCAAAAGCAAAAAAGTATGAACTGTTTATCAAATAAGTTTTTTAACAGTTTTTTATCATACTTATTCTCGTTTTTATTAAATTTTTTAATAAAAAAAATGTTTTAGTAAAATACATGTGGGGTTTATTTACACGCAAAACAATGTCGCATACTTTGCAGGAACAAAAACGTTAAATTGTACTAACTCGCATGAAAGGTAGCCGCTTGTCTGGTTTAATTGGCCTCTTCGAATTTAACGACAAAATCTTGAAATTTTCTGAATTTTTATTTTTGCGAAAACAACCAGTTTTGTGTAGGCCGCGCGCCATTTTCAAACAGAAAACGACTTTGGTGTCTACAAAAAATATGCGAAAAAACAGAAAATATGGCAAAAGCACCTAAAATGTGCGATTGTGACAGGCATGCAGAATTACATGTCAGTTGAAAAGTTGACAAGTCACATGTAAAGAACAAGTTAACCAATTAGTCCACTGAACAATCATTAGGGCACATTTGATTTGGTGGGTATTGATAAAAAACAACGCAAAATAAATTTAGCACGATCGGCAAGGGGAAAGCCGTCCCTCACGCCCACCAAAGTTTGAGAAAAATTATATTTTTACATGAAATCTGACTTTTATCTTTCATTATGTTTCAACTTAGAAAATATTAATTTTGTATAACAAGTTCTTCCTTAATCTCTCATTAAACAAAATAAACTGAAAAATTTTTAATAAGCCACTAAAACAAATCGAATTTTTAATTTATTATAGAAACGAATTTTCAATTAATCACGTATCTTTAATTTTGTTGAAAAACATTTTTATTATTTATTTAAAAAAAAATAGACGAGCCGGGCACCTGGTATTTAAACCTTATTTGGGTATGCTGAATCCAGTGGTGGTAACCGTTTTTTTAGGTTAGCTCTTGTTTTCGAGATATACCGTAATTTCGAAAATGGAGGAGGCTCCACAACATATATTCACGTTTCTCGAAAACGGTTAATTATTGAATAAGCTAAAAATTACCGAAATTCCGCAATAAAATTACCGTTAAAAAAGCTTAAAGGTTTTTCTAATATCCGCAGTCATTTTTAAAACATAATTTTTTTTAGCAAATAAAAAATATTTTTTAGCTTAATTTCAAAATTTTTGCTCTTTGAAAAATTATAAAAAATTGGAAGATGCAGCTTTGCTTATAATTTTTTTAAACATATAAAAATGAATGTGCATACAAAAAAAAATCCATAAGTGATTAAAATCTGTTCACAACTTTTGATGTTATTGACAAAAGACGAAAATGTCCATTAAATTTAAGAATTTCATAAAACGCAATATTTGTATGTGAGCCTCCCTAAAAAGTAGAGATAAAGGGCAAGTATGTTTTTGAAAATGTAAAAAACAAAAAACTAATGGAGGTCGGTCATACATTTTATCCTCCTTGGCAGTTATGGGGCTTTTTCTTCAATATATTCCTAGTCCGTATTGAAAATTTTGTATCGGAGCCCCGTTAGGGAATAGAAATAGCGGGTAGGTAAGTTAAAAATAAATGATCGCGATAAAAAATTAATCGGTCATGCATTTGACTAATCTAGGGGTATCCAAGGCGCTGCAGGGGCCAATTTTAAGATTTTCAATAAAAAGCCATATTTGAAAAATTTAAGCACAAAAAACTAATGAAGGTCCGTAATACATTTTATGTCCTTAGGGGCGATGCCTTGGCAGTTATGGGCTTTTTCTTCAATATATTTCTAGTCTGTATTTACAATTTTGTATGGGAGCGGGTAGGTATGGTAGAAACAAATGATTTTTATGTAAGCAAACGCTCACAAACGCAAATATTGAAGCTGAATTGACGTGTGCAGGGTTACCGTTGAGGATTTTGAAAAAGTCGCACAAAAAGTCGTTTTGAAAACAAAAAGTCGCACAAAAAAGTCGTTTTTTAACATTTTAATTACTTTACCAAAATCTCGGTTTTATTTCTTTAATAACTCTTTCAAATTTGCTTCAGTTAAAAGGACATTTTTACTTAATGAACAAATTTAAAAAACAAACTGAAAAAAGTTTTATGACGATAACTTTTCCTAAATAAGAGCGGCAAGCGTCTGCTTAACGTGCAAATTTCTCATTTGCACACAGTTTATACGAAACAAACCTTTAGAACGCTAGTTCAACACCACCCGTCTGAAAAATCCTATTTGATAGATCGCTTGGTCATTTTATTTTTTTGAAAATATGTTGACAATATAATTTTCATTTTTAAAAAAGCGCTTGCCGCTCTTGTTTAGGAAGCTTAGTTAAAGACACGCAGTAACACCCGGGTGGGTATTGGTAAACGATGTACATAAAAATCTTTGGTAAGTCGATGATTAATCAAAAAAACGATATAAATAGCAGAGAAATAATTTCTTAATAATGTGTTTAAATACACTTTTGTGTAATAATTTTACATTTGATTGATTTTTAATAATGTGTCTGTATATTATTATTAATATACATATGTATAATTTTTACGTTTTATGTTTTCCTAGCTTTGTTTGTATTTTCGCACAAGTTCATTATTAAGCATCCAACTTTGTATTTCAGTATCTATAAAATTTGGAGTTGAGAGCATGGACTCACAAATTTCCACTGTTAACCTTTTGGTTAATTAATTGGGTTTTAAAACGCTTAAAATATTAATGCCGTTCATCCTAGATTGGCATGGAAATTCAGTGAACTTGATACAAAACAAGGCAAATACAATACAGTTAAGTTGTTGAAATTGTCTGGATATAAAATAATAACCTGCTCAATCGAATGAGGTTACATATCCCGGGTAATGTTTAAAACAGAATTGATATTTTAAGGGAAAATATGTGAAATAAAGCAGTGCAAAAAAAATATTTCACATACAAAAATGGGGCAAAATGTCGCAAAAAATTGAAAAAAGTTGCAAAATTAGACGAGTTAAAAAAAGTCGCACAAAAAGTGTCAGAGCGTCAAAAATGTTGCAAATTGCAACTAAAGTCGCACAACGGTAACGCTGGACGTGTGTAAGAAAAAATAGCTCTTAAGAAAAAATTCGCATAAATGCTGCTGTTTGCTCTTTTTTTCCTTTTATTAAATATGAGATTTAGAGAAAACTTATTAAGACAAAAGTTGTTGAAAACTTCACTAATAACAACTTCTTTGTAAACGATTTTTTTCAAACTTTGGCGGCCGTAAGGGACGGTTTAGCCTTCGCCGATTGTACTTGAACTTTTTTTTGGTGTCGTTATTTATCAACACCCGCCGAATTGGGGGGTGATATGCTCCATACAGTTAACGACCACCCTAATGTACCATGTATAGAAGATACTCTATCTGTTGTAAATTCCGATGTCTTAAGTTATACATTTAGCGTTTTTCTTATCCCGGGAAAGCGGGATTTTTTTTCAATTTCCCGGGATTCCGGGAATTCCAGCTCAATAAAAATCGATGCAAAATATTTATTACCTAATTAAATTTATTTTAACAAATAACATTTCATGAGATCAACTAAATAAGTATATAAATGCATTCAATTTTTTTTTTTCTGTGGCAAAAGAGTGCTTAATGGAACCTTAAGATCTTCATGTTCAAATGTACATATGGGCAAAATTTCAATTATTTTGTAGGGTTTTTGATGAAGTTATAGCAAAATTACTGTTTGGTTATCTTTTTTTAATGTGCAATAACATTTGGAATAAAAAAACTTCCGATCTGTGAGTGTTAGAAGTGTTTAGTAATAAAAACTTAAAAAAACTATAACCGCAGAGAGTTAATGTCAAAAAGCCACATTTAAAGCTTTAAATTGTTCTCCTATAAATCTTAACAATAGACTAAAGGACTCAAGAAGATTTCAATGACAAAACACGTTCCCTTTCAAAGGATGTTTGCCTTAATAGCACAGAGCACACTTTATAGTCAAAACAACATTTTATAATCTCTAGACGCCGTCAGTTTACTTGGCACTTCCTTCAAAACTTGTAATTCCTTAAAAAAACACGTTTTTTTATTAATAACTTTTGTCATCATCTCTTACAGAATCTTAACCGAAAAATCTTTTATGCAGCTGCTCTGCATATAAAATCATTAAATTTTTTGAAGCAAGTGGGAACAACTTTTTTCGTTTTTATAAAATAAATTTGGGTCTTTAAACATATTAAAAATTTTGTAAATTTTTATACTTCTTCTTTCGATATTTCAGAGCATTAAAGATTGCCTTACTAACCGGATATAAATTGACATCTTTTTGTCGTTTGGCAAAACTGTCTTAAGTCAGAAACTGTAGTTTTTCGTTATGTTAAATTGAAAAATATTTATTTGGTATATCTGATAAGCTTTTTCCTGAGAGAAAAAAAATTTTATGAAAGCCACTGACTTAACCCCATTTTGCTTACGAGTCATCTTACTTAAAATTATATCAGCAGCAAAGTTGGTATAATTAAATAAAAAAAATCCCGGGAATTCCCGCACAAATTTCCCGGGATTTTTTCCCCGAAAAATGTGCGTGATCCCAGGATTTTTTTCCCGGGAAATCCCGTATGAAAAACACTATACACAATCAATAGTACTGAATAATTTCTTTAGCTTATTACAGAAATTATTTAAATGAAGATTGCGGCCTTTGTGTAGTACCGCTTGCTAAAATTAATTAAGACTTTACATTATCTAGCAAATCTAGAAAATTATAAGAAACCCGTAACCGATTTATAAGTCAACTTAAGTGTAAAGTAGTCAATTTTTTTAACAAACTCAAAGTTCTTCTAAATCTTAGACGAAATATCGCTAAAAAAAAAAACCTATCTAAAATATACTTAGCGTACACACTAAATATGATTTTTTTTTTTATCTTAGTCCCTAGGAAAATTCTATCAAAAATAACAGTTAAGAACAAAATCTTACGCACTACAACTAACTTCAACGAATATTACTTGCAATAAAACCTTAAAACAACTAATTAAAGATACTTTAATTTTTTAAGACCCCCACCTTTAAATCGAACATTAAACGTCGTTCTCTCATAAACAAATGAAAAACCCCGAACCTTATTTAAAATCACCATCAGAAACCCTTAAAACTCCATCCGTCCTAAAAATTCCATACACCCTAAAAACAAAAATACCCTAAACTACTTTTAGCAAAATCAAAATTTTATTTACAGAAAAAAAACAAACTACACTTTACACAATTTTAAAAAGAAAAAAATTAAACACAACTGTAAAAATTGTACAAACCATTTATCACCAAACAAACCTGTCTCACTTTTTTTGGTTCTCACTGTATGTAAAAACTAATAAACATGTATATTCGTAACGCACAAAAAAACTCACTGTTGGGGAACTCATCACTTTAATTATTTTTTCGTTAATTTGTATTTAAAAGTTTTTTTGTTGAAAATGTTTTCTGGTGTTTTTTATCAATACCTTATTAATTATTTGTATTTTGTAAATTAATTGATTGGGTTTTGTTACTAACCAGTTTTATTAATTTCTTTTTTTTATTTAATTGAAATTATAAAGTGTCGTTTTGTCTAAGTTAATTTTTTTTTATTATTTTCGTGATTTAAAAAAAATTATATGACGCCTTGTTTCTAAAATCTTGTCTTTTTTCTTTTTTTCTCTCTAACTTCTATTATTTATTTCTTTTACTAAATTGCTTACACAAAATTTAATGAAATTTGACAATAATTAGAATCAATTCGAATAGTAACAGGAATCGCGGTAGCTCGGCGTATCAAGGAGATCGTGATGCAGCACAAGTGAATAGCAATCGTGGAACACATCCACCGTAAGTCAAATTTATTTTTTATAATTATAAAAATTAAATCATTTTAGTTATTAAATGTAAAATATAAGAAAACTTTTAAAATTTTGATTTGAATAACCAATTTTATAAGTATTTTTGTTAGTGGCCGATATATTCTCCTATTTCATACAAATTTAAACAAAATACCTTTTTAAGACCAAAAAAAAAAGACAAAAACTTATTATTTTAATCTAAAATGCAAACTTTTGACTGTCTCTGTAAAAATCACTTAGGGCCATCAACAACTTAAGCTTTGTAAAGACGGTAGCCATATCTAACAACATTGTCGATAAAATCAGTCGGTGAATCAGCCCAATTATAAATAAAAATTCCCTGGGAGTTTTCTCTTTTCTCCCATTTTTCCTATGTAAATTAAATTGTAAAAATGGGAAAAGGAAAAAAACTCCAGGGGAATTTTTATTCATAGGCTTCGTTCGAGAACACAAAAGCTTTACTATTTTTTACTGAACTTTACTGCATTCTACTAAATTGCGTTCGCGTACACAAAATACAGTAAATGAGAACACAAATTGAGAGCGTAAAATGACAGTTCTTGTCTGAGTACTTACAAATTTTTACTGCAGAAATTTTTGCAGTAAAATTTAGTAAAACAAGAAAACATATGTTACAAAAGGTAAACAAACAAAAGAAACAAACAAAAAGCTTACAAATAGTGAAAAATTGATAAATAAAAGAAAAGTTTAAATAAAAATTAACCCAAAACAAAAAGTGAATAAATATTACTTAATTAAACTTGTTTGTGAAGCATTTTTTTGGCTAAATACCAACTTTTGAAACTTTTTTTGTTATGTTAATTTTTTTAGAGTTGTAAAAGTGTGATGTATTTGGGTACTTAAGTAATCAATAGAAAAAAAAATTTTCATGTTCTTTTGAATAAATTTACCCGCCACAAATTAGTAAAATCAAATAAAATTAAAAACAAAAAAATATGAAAGATTACATAAAATAATTTGTTTGTATTTTCCAAAAATGTTCGTGTTATACAAAGTATTTAATCGAGTACTGATAAGAAAACGAGTTAAGTAAGTAGTCAAAAGTGT
The DNA here is from genome assembly GCA_949318255.1 of Pollenia labialis. Taxonomy (NCBI): domain Eukaryota; kingdom Metazoa; phylum Arthropoda; class Insecta; order Diptera; family Polleniidae; genus Pollenia; species Pollenia labialis. Next base: position 115,416,167 of record OX439141.1, read on the forward strand.
AAACATTTTTTAACACTTCAATTATTTGTCATCAGCTGTTGCGTTTATTTTACGAATTTTTACAAATTTTGCGTTCGCGTACTTTTTTGTACGACAGCTTTTTGTGAGAGCAAATTTTTCATTTTACTCATTTACTGCATTTTACTGTAAAAGTTGAAGCTTAGGCCCTTATCATGTAAAACGCAACGCCACGCCAAAGAATTACATTGAAAGCAAAAAACAAATTCATAAATATTTTGTAATTTTGTTGTTGTTTTTTACAGAAAATCACATTGGCTTTTAAAATTTCAAACGCCTTATAACTTGTGGCGTTGAAAATTTTAGAACGGTACATGAATTTCTGTAGAAAGCAACAAAAAAAATTAAAGGCATCATTTTCAGAGACCTTTTTCAATTGGCAACGCTGCAAATTCATGAGTATCAGGGAAGGAAAATGGGCTTTAGGATTTTATACCAACTTTAATACTTAACAAAACGTAGTTTTGAGACTCTTGATATATAAATTTCGAAAAAATATTTTTTCCCTTCAGTAAAAATATTTCCACTTTTTCAATTTATAAAAATAGACGCAATTTTAATTTTCTGACAATGTTTAAGAATAGAGCTGGCAGTTCTTGCCATGCAACTATTTGACAACCGTGTGAACTGGTAATTTTTTTGGCAGATGAATTTATTGTCAGACAGTTGTCTGCCAATTAAATTGTATGGTTTTCTTACAATTGTCTGAACTCACAATTTACTCTTGCTGGCCACCCCTTACATTATTGTAAAATCTGACCACCGCCTGTACAAAGTTTTACAAATAGTTATTTTTAGGATGCTTGTTATCTGACAGATAAATTATGTTTTGTTATTACAAGTTAACATTAACCTATAAACTGACTGATAAACTAACATCAAGTTTATCCTCATGGTGACTTTACTAGTAAACTTTAACGATTTGAAGCTGCCAAATTTTTAACATTTTTAATTGAGGGTCTGTAAAGCAAGTGAGCACAACCGCCAAAACTACGCTTGCTATCACTACAAAAATTCAGAATTGTTTATTGATCCCAAATTGCGCAATATCAATAAAAACTTTATATTAAGTTTATATTTAAATACAACAAAAAAAGTAAACTTTAAAGGTAAATTACTCAACTTGTACCCTTTTGCTTTTCAGCCCATCAATTAGTAGTGTTGAGTATAGAGAAAACTACATAAAAGTGGTGATATGGGTATCTGTTTGAAATTCGCATCTCAGTGTTGTAAATTATAAAAAACAAACGGGAGCAAGAACTTTGCTATGTGACTTTACTGGATTTTATCATGAAGAATCCAAATCTGTCCACTGACTGATTCTTTCTTAACATGGATGGGTTTATAAAAAAAGTGTCTTCACTTAATCATGAATAAAATTAACACTTTACCACCGATTTTCATGATTTATGGCTTATTTGATTCGCAATATACTTGGCTTTTCGGTATACATACATAAGTATTATATAACATTAAAAATTGTGACCTTATAGTTTTTTTTGTTAATTTTTGGAAACAAAAAATAGCATGGATTTTGCTTAAAAAATTTTTACCGCCACTATTTTCTCAACATCTTTTAAACTGTTTAATGCTTCAAAATCGTAAAAAAAATCTATATTTTGAATTGATTGGATGTTCTGAATACTTTTTGGGAATTTATTTAATTTCAGGAATTGGGGATTTATTTCAAATGAAATAACTCCTCTATTTTTGGGGATTTATTACATTTTGATTTGGGGAGTTATTTTATTTCGTTGGGGTTTTTTTTCATTTTAAAATTGGGGGCTTATTTCATATCAAATAAGACCACAAAAATTGAGCCACGGCGGTGTTTAAAGTACGGATTTCCAGTACAGAGTGCTTGATTTAAGTACGGATTATTCAAGTGCCCCGTACTTAAAATAATCCAAAAACGGGATAGACTTATTTAAAAGTGAGATGAAACTAATCCCAAAACTGTGCTTACTTCAATTATTTCTAAGTAAGTCTAACCCTGATTCGAACTGGAAAGAATCTATTTACAAACACTTACACCCTAGAGAACCAGAGATAGAGAGAATATTTTGAAAATGTTATGTATTTAATTAAATAATTTTAACAAATGGAATATGGGAATTATTGCTTCTAAATTCACTTTTTTAACATGAAAATTGCTTTTTCACATAGCAAACAAATCATTTCTTTCCTTTTTTGTAGTGTTGTATTTGTTTCGAAAGATATTCAATTTTGGATTGTTTTAAATACTTTTAACTGATATTCGTACTTAATTTTTTAAGTACGACTCGAACTCAATAATAAAAAAAACTTAAATTTAGTACGAGTTTTTTCTTTCTGTGCATGTGGCCCAAGATAAATATGTCTTTGTATTTTACACGAAACAAGTACTTAATAAATATACTCCCATTTACAACTCCTGCTGAAGGGTATTAAAAGAAAAGGTTTTGCTCTATAATTGCCGGTCACTTATTTATAAAATTTTATCAATCTTTAAATTGATTTTAACTAAGACACAATTACGAATGTAAAGTCGACCAAACCCAACCTTTTGATAGATACTCTATACCAATATACATAATGACACATTTTTAAAATTGTACACCATTTAGGACCCATGGCAAATCATGGACCAGGAAAAACCAAATTATGTTACGATGTTAAGATTCATATGAGATTTCTTTGTAAGGAACAGTGTTGCCAGAAGATTCTTAAAGCATACTTAATAAAAATCAGATTTTTCGTCCTAAAAATTTCCCTACAAAAATCTCTACGAGTTTAAGTCTTTTAACTCCAAGAAAAAACAATAGTTAGAATCATTAAATATGCGTTAAATTACATTTGAGTGATTTTTTTAATTTTTTTTTAATATTATAAAAAAAATTCTTAAAAAATTTCTAAATACACAAAAAAACTTCCAAAAAAATGTCCCCTTCCACCGCAGCCAGTAGCAACAAGATGCTTCCGAATTCTATAAAAAAAACTTAAAGTAATTTAAGAATGTCAGAAGTGCTTGTTGATACCGAAAAAAGTAAAAGAAATATTAAATTTAAATATGTAACATCAGAAACTTGCTAAATCCACTTTTTATGTAAATTGAGATTTTGATGATGTGTGGTAGAGAAAGATACGCCTCGTCAACCAGGATTAAGTTTTTCTTCAATTTGAGTCTTGAAGTGTGTAAAACTAACTATTTTTTTGGTTTTCTTCTCAAGCAGCAAATAGGAAAAATAAAAAGTTTTTTGTCTCTCCTGTTAAATGTGTTGAAACGGAGTTAGCAGGTTTGCATATTAAGCCGACGATTTGTATTTTCCAATTACAGATATATTGGGGAAGCAATAATTAATTAGAAGGCACTTAGTTCACTTAATACTTAAGTCAAATTAATTGAATTGCAGAAAGTAAAATTAACAATGTGGAAGGAAGAATAGCCCAACAAATTCAAAAAAAATCCAAAAAATATTTCATATAAACTAAATCAAAATCGAATTTAGTTATAGTAAATTTTTTTTTTTGTTCCCAGTAAAGCACATTGGTTTTTCGCATGCGTAAGAAATTGTGTTTGTTCGACTTTCGATTCCGTTTTTTGTGCAAACAAGACATCGCTTGCTGACTATCTTTTCATTCTTGTTTGGTAATGTCCAGCTTAATTTGATATCGCCCCCAATATTGACAGTTTAACGGATTCCCGTAGAAATTTTTCAAAATGGTCTCGAGTCATAACTTTGAAAATTAACGGTACTGAATATAAAATAAAATGAATATATTTCCGTCGTGGAGCAGTACAATCTTATTGCTGGAAATCTGGGGATACTCATTACTATAATTATGCCAAAAGATAGTTCTTGGCTTATAGGCAAAATAATACATTTCTGCTTACAATAAAGATCCGTTTGGTGAATTATGAATTCTGTTAGTGCGACGAACTCACAAACTTTATTGAACACTGCTAAAACAGATATGACCTCCTCACTATCGCTAACCTTTGGGTTTAAAACCTGCTCGTAATTTTTATTGGGTTTTTTGACTATATTAGGTGACGCAATCAATTCATTTAGAAAAAAAACATACGTACATACCCTGCGGAAAATTTGTATCAATTGGTCCAACAGAGTGATCCTGGAATTTGAAAATAGAACAAGTACAAAAAGAAAGGATTAATGACCAGTGAAAGAAGAACCAATCCCTTAACTGGTTTATCAAGAACAAAAAGGTAGAAAAAGTAATGAATTACAGTACAGTCTTCACCAGTGCTGTGACATATTTAATAATGAAAAAATAATAACAATTGTCACATAGAAAAAATTATTTACAATTAGAAAAATTTTTATACAAATAATCGATTACATTCTAAAATTTTTTTTAATTTCCTGTTTTGTTTTTATGCACTTAATGTCTATAATTTTGTGCTACATTTTCCGTGTCCGATTTAAAATTTGGCGAATATAAAAAATCTGTCCGATTTTCCCAACGCTCCGATTTCAGTATTGAAACCCCATACATGTAGCGATTATTCCCTACTTTTGGCATATAAATGTTCAACATTTTTTATTTTTTCGAATTTATTCTATGAGCTAATGTTCAGTTTTGTATTTTAAAAGCTTTTTTCTAATAGTACTATTCCTTTAATTTTTAGGAATGACTTTATACGCTACCTGACTATTATATTGTATTATAAATGTTTTTAAAATTTAAAATCTTTTAAATTTTTTAATAGCACAATTTTTGTCTTGAATACTAACGCATCTTTTATTCTCTGCTTCAGACGAACTCGGCCCACATTGAAACCTTCCGGTACGATTGTCAGCAAGGCTCAAGAATTTATTGATATCTATAGGTATCCACCGAGCCGGCCAGAGCCTTTATATCCACAACCCCAACCTGACAAAACTGCTGCAAAATGCCGTAAAGATGTCTGTCTATTACCCGATTGTTATTGTGGTGGCAGGGATATCCCGGGTAAGTTAAATAAAAAAAAAAACAAACAAAGAAATCTTCGTAAACATCCTAAAAAATAATTTAAAAAAATTTAAATTTCTTGCCTTTTAAAAAAAATACAAATTTTAATAAACAATACACACCAATTTAGGAGATTTAAAAGTCGAAGAAGTTCCTCAAATTGTATTGATAACATTTGATGATGCTGTTAGTACACTAAATATTGATTACTATGATGAAATATTTAATAATGAAACACGTAAAAACCCAAACGGTTGTCCCATTAGGGCCACATTTTATGTATCACATGAATGGACCGAATATGGTATGGTCCAAAGTTTATATGCGGATGGCCATGAAATGGCTTCACATACCGTATCGTAAGTTAAAAAAAAACAATTAATTTAAAAATAAATCATCAAGCATCACAACATGAAATCAGCAAAACAGCAAAACAAGAAATCAACAAAAATTTAAAAAAAAACAACTTTTGTTTAAAATCATTTTTATTACTTTATTTATGATTTCTTTCTCTTATTTTTTTATTTTCATGTGCTTTCACATCATTTGCATCCCCTTTCCAATCGAACAACCTTTTTCTTTGTGCTTAACCATAACAATAAAAAAAATCATTATCATTACCCAACCCTACCCTGTGCATAATTCCTATACTGGTCTTGTGTTGAAAACTCCCCACTCTAAAAAAAAAAAAAAACTAAAGGTGATCTACCCGTGGAAAAAGTTCCTCAAATTGTTTTGATTACCTTTGACGATTCGGTCAATGATTTGAATAAACAATTGTATATTGATTTATTCGAAAAGGGTCGTGTTAATCCAAACGGTTGTCCCATTACGGCCACTTTCTATGTCTCACACGAATGGACCGATTATAGTCAAGTTCAGAATTTATACTCGGATGGCCATGAAATGGCTTCACATACTGTATCGTAAGTATTTGTAAAATTGTGATTTATAAAAGTATTTTTTTTTTATTATTTGTAAAATTGAAGCACAATCTTATTGATTACAAAAAATATGCACGAGTAGTTAGTCAAACACAATAATGAATTGAATTGAAGAAAATCTTTTATTAACTCTTTTAAAATACACGACAACAAAATCTACCGCTAAAACTTAATAAGAATGTAAAAATTTACTCCCGTATTCCAAAACATTTATTAAATTTAACAAACGTTTTTTAAGGAAAATTTTCAGAAAATTTAAAATTTTAATGAATACTTTAACGTTAGAAGTTAAAGATTTCGAATGAAATTAAATTGCATGGAAAGTATGATGATTTAAGATGTAAAATTATCAACTAAAATTTTTAACGTCTTTAAAAACCATTTGATTAAAATATCTATTTACAAAATCGGTTTTACAAATATTAAAAAAAATCTGTTCCCAATTTTTTTTATATTTCCCTTATAAGACCAACCAACTATCCAATGTCTCTGTATATTAATTGTATATTCTGCAAATTGTTATACGCATTCAGATATAACAGTTATCGAAATATCACAAAAAAAAAACGTTTTCAATATTTTACGAAACATATTGCAAATTAAATAATTATTGTCGGTAGGTCCCAAACAAGAACCACGTTCGAATATACATATTTAAAACGCTTATTAATATAACACAGAAAAAAATAATAATTGATTAAATAACATTAAAAATTTTTTAATATTAATTAAAAAATTAATAAAATTTGCACTAGTAAAAAATTAATAGTATCAATTACACGCTTTATTCACTTGATTAAACGTTTAGTTCACTTGATTAAACGTTAAATTCACTTGATTAAATTTGTAATTAAAGCTGATTTTGGTTTTGATTAATGCTTTAATGGTTGAAAAATTTTGGAGAATTTTTTCTGTGTATATTAATATTTAACTAAGACGATCCAGTACTTCATACATTTCGGGAAATTTAGATATATCAACTTTGTTTTGAGAAAGCCAATAAGTTATAATAAAATGTTTGTAGAATATATTTAAAATTGGTTATACCACGAATTTTATTAGCTATTTGACATTCTGCAGAAATGATTTAATAAGACTCCCAATATAAGGACTCTAAAATAATCCTCCTAATTACGAATGTCGACTTCGTCACAAGCCGACAGCTTCGGACAATAATGGTATTTTCTTAGTCGAAAGTATAGCGGTTTTAGACGACGTCGAATTGAATTGACTTTAATGAATGTGAAAAAAACGTTAGTTAAATACTTTATAACCACATACACTGTGCGTCATGAAGATATTACACCCCCTCACGTATGAGATTTTGGATAAATTTCAATCAAACTTAAAGTATAAATATTAAATTTTGGTTTTTGTTTACAGTCTGACCAAAATTTAAAAATTTGTTTTTGTGTTAAATCCAAATTATGCGATCGAAATTGTCGGTCGAAATCAAGGAACAGGCAGTAAATGAGCAAAATCTATGATCGCTACTTTAGGTTCATTTCAGGTTTTGAGGCGGAAAAAAAGGTTTAACAGAATATAAGAAAAAAGTTGAATACAGTTTCGATAGTTTTATATATATTGTAGAGTTCTGCTTGGAGAAAAAATAGAAAACTAGGAATTTAAGAATAGTATTTTTTCTGTACATAAAACTTACACAATAATTTGTTTAATATTCAAGGTAAGTTCAACCGCAAGATCAATTAAAATTAATTTAATTTTAAAGAAAAGGTTTGTAAAGAAAGATCCTTTAGAGAAAAAAATCCTTAGACATTAATAAAACTTTTCTACGCTTTACTAAAAACAACCTCAGCACTAAAAATTTCACTACAATATCAAAATGCACCCCCAAAAAAAATCACAAATTTATTAAGACTTTAAATTAAAAAAAAAATATTAATAAAACCCTTATTTTCCCTTTTTCCCCATAAATTTCACAAACCAAAATAAATTCTCCCTGAAAACAGTCACAGTTTCGGTGAACAATTTTCACAAAAGAAATGGACTCGAGAAGTAGCTGGCCAGCGTGAAATCTTAGCTGCCTATGGTGGTGTTAAACTAGCCGACGTCAGAGGCATGCGTGCCCCCTTCTTGTCAGTGGGTGGCAATAAAATGTACAAAATGTTATACGATTCCAATTTCACTTATGACTCATCTATGCCTGTTTATGAAAATCGTCCTCCCTCTTGGCCATATACCTTGGACTATAAAATCTTCCACGATTGTATGATACCACCCTGTCCGACAAAGAGTTATCCGGGCGTATGGCAAGTACCAATGGTTATGTGGCAAGATTTGAATGGTGGACGTTGCTCGATGGGTGATGCTTGTTCAAATCCTTCGGACTCGGAAGGTGTAACAAAAATGATAATGAAGAACTTCGAAAGACATTATACAACAAACAGGTAAGAAAATCAATTTCATTTTTAATTAATTAATACTATTAAGTTTTTTATATTATTTTGTTTTAGAGCTCCTTTCGGGTTGTTTTATCATGCTGCTTGGTTTACCCAACCCCATCATAAAGAAGGTTTTATTAAATTCCTGGATGCTATTAATGCTATGCCCGATGTTTGGATTGTTACCAATTGGCAGGCTTTGCAATGGGTTAGAGACCCAACACCCATTTCAAGAATCAATTCCTTCCAACCTTTCCAGTGTGATTATTCCGTAAGTGTTAAAAATAATAAAATGTTTCTTATTTTTACGCAATAGAAATATATAGCCTAAGATCAGTGATGCCCGACCTTTCGATATCAATCTCTGTTCTTATCTTTTCCAACTTAAATTAGAGAAAAATTTTTGCTCTTGTGTTACTTTGTTGTTATTTCTTTTGAGTAAATATTCTGCTCCTTTACGCATACAATCGTTAACATTGTAGAAGCTGTAGAAGCACAAGGCGAATTCACTCTTCAGGTGGCGTTGAAAAAACCTCTGAGGTACTTTTTTATTTATTTGCCGTACCTACCCAGAGCGGAAAGCGGAACGTTTTCTTTCGCTTAGCACATAATAGAAATTGAAAATGGAGATAAAACCACTAGATTGACCTAAAAATAGATAAATTGCCTTTATTTATTAACAAAAGCGCCCAACCTCACTATTAAACGCGCTGTCAAAATCGGGTTTTCTAATTACAAATCGTTAACGACGCGTTATTTAGGGATGCTTCATATAAATTCCTATATAAATGTATAACAGCTAGAAAACGCGTGACGACAAGCTTGAACGCTTTGAGAGTCCTACTGTAATATTAATTGTTATATAAAATTGTTAAAATTTAAAAAAAAAAAATCTTGTCGTATCGACTAACTTCAACCTTCCAAATATAGTATGGAGTAATCCTTGCAACTGAATGAATTTATTCAGTCTATGCTGTCATGTGGACTTTCGCAAATAAACTACGGTTCGAACGCATTTGGAAAACTCCATGATCTTGCCTTTTTTTAACCAGCCATCAGACATACATGTAAGAAGCTCGCTACCTATTTCTCAACCTGAAGATTGTTTCCATCCTACGATACACCTTTATATTTTCCTTTCTTCAAAAGTCTCTTCCAAGGAACTAAAAGTAAATTTAAACTTTTCCCGTACGGACTACACAAAACTAAACTTTTTATTAACGAACGTTGATTGGGGTATTATTATTTCAGGAGATAATCTGGATAACGTCGTATCAAATTTTTATGATGTATTACATCACTGCTTGTTGGAAACTATTCCTAAACAAATTATACGCAATAATAATGGCCCTCCATGGAATAAAATTTATTTATCTAAATTGAAAATCAAAAAAAAGTAAACTTTCTAAAAAAAAAATTTTATGTGGCTCACGAATTATTGTATTATACGTTGGATTGGCCATACGTTGCGAAGGCCCACAGGAGACATAGCAAAAGCCGCCATCGACTGGACACCCCAGAGTAATACAAGAAGAAGAGGCCGTCCATTGCACACATGGAGGCGCCAACTGGAATGCGAAATTACTCAAAGTGGCCTAAGTTGGAGAGAAATAAATCATAAAGCATCTGATAGAACTGAATGGAATCAGTTTGTGGTGGCCCTTTATTCCTTAAAGCAACCACAGGACATAATAATAATAATAATTACAATATGGCTAGTAAACTAGCATATACAAGTTATTTAAGTCATATGAGAATTAATATGAAAACCAACCCAGATCGTTCTACAATTTTATCAACTATTTGAAATTCGGATCTCGTATTCAAAGAAGTCATTTGATAATCAAAGTTCTTATCCCTATAATATATCTCATTCTAAATGTATCAACTTTTCATTAATTGACACTGAAACGGTACTATCCATTTTAAAGTCTCTGCAGTGGTCTCCAAGTCCCGGACCGGATGGTATACCTAACTGTATTTTAAGAAATTGTGAGGAATACTTATGTATTCCTCTTACAACTATCATTAATAAATCTATTGAACTCGGCAACTTACCGCCTGAATGGAAAAAACATATATTACTCCGTTGTTTAAAAGCGGAAGTAAACTTGTCAATATGGTTTCAGGAAATCACGTTCCACTGTTACTATCATTTTCCAATTAACAACTATTTTAAATGAAGGTTTTATTAATACAGTATTTATCGGTTATGCATTCCTGAAAATGCACGATTTTCGGTGCATATAAGCGTGAAATGCTAATATAAAAACTCGTTTATATTCACATATGGTGCTTACAAAAAAGAACTCGTTTAATTGCATCAGCCGTGCATATTTAAAACTTCTGATGTTTGCATAATGGTTGCATATAGACAAAAAGATATTTAAAGTTTTTTTATTAGTTTTTATTTGAAAAAATATTTTCCCAAAAAAAAAAATAGATTAAATTCAGTATGTATGTATATAAAAAATATTTTTGTACCACAGGTAGCATTTCATTGAAATCATTGTCTAGGTTAATAATATAAAAAGTAAAAATTCATTGCTTATTAGAACCAAGGTATATTTACACAAGGTAAACTCGTTGGCCCATATGTTTGTCAGCTGTTTACCTAAGTTGGAACACCAATGTCAAATTTCGTGTATATGAGTCAAAATTTGTACATGTGTGCGTTAAATTTATATGAAGACAATTTTGACAATTCCGTTCCACACGGTTATTTTTATAGAGCAGCATGTCTACACTCCCAAATGAGTCTACCTTGTGTAAATATACCTTGATTAGAACTGTTCCAGCAGTGAAGTGAGTAAAGTTCTTGTACATAGTTGCTAGAGGAAAATTGTCAGTGTTCGTTTTTTTGCTATGCAAAGTGTTTATGACAAGTATAAATATATATCGCTACTCATTACACTAGCATTTTAAAATTCAATTTGGAATTGGTGGTTTATACTTCCGAATTTATCATTTTAGATCAATTTTTGCAAATTTATGAATGATGCGTATAGAAGACATTTTTTCATGCAATTTATTCAAATTGTATAAAAATTTGCCTTCATAAAAGTGAGAAATGCATATAAGCGAAATGCTTATAGAAGAAATTTTCATGTATATTTTAAATTGCGACCTGAAATTGCACGAACTTAAATGCAAAAAAGCGGGAATTGCTTATAACCGACGTGCATATAACCGGTAAATACTGTAATTAACAAACCGACGTTATTTACATGGATTTTAGTAAAGCTTTTGATAAAGTCAACCACGATATTTTACTTTACAAGTTAACACGTATGGGATTTAGCAACAACGCAATACTCTGACTTAAATCTTATCATTTAGATAGAATCCAACAAGTAAAATTTTAGAATGCTACCTCAAAACTTATCAATGTTCTCTCTGGTGTGCCTCAAGGATGTCATCTTGGTCCCATTTTATTCACATTATTTTTTATTGATCTGCCATCCGTTGTTCAGCACTCCAACATACTCATGTATGCTGATGATGTAAAAATTTGTAATTAGCAATATTATTGATCAATAATCTCTGACGGCTGACATTTAACTTTTCTCTTAATGGTGTAATTACAACTTATTGGATTTATTATCTAAATGGAATATTACTGGGTAAAGTTCACAATATTATTGATATCGGTTTTCTATTAAATTATAAACTTAAATTTTGTGATCACATTTCGTTGATGGTTAATAAAGCTAATGGAGTACTTGGCTTTATGAAACGTTGGTCGAAAGAATTATATTATATACGTCTCTGGTTCGCCCTATTCTAGAATATGGATTAATTGTATGGGATCCTTACTTTAATAAAAATATCAACAGCATTGAATCTGTACACAAACAGTTATTTTTATTTTGTTTAAGAGGTCTTGGATGGAATTCGCTTGATGTCGATTTCGATTTCTTGTTGAGTAAAATTAGTTTAAATGTTCCAGCTAGACCTACACGAAACGTTCAGCTGTTAAATTTAAGGTATTATCGTTCTGTTTACGCTAACAACGACTCCTTTCGTAAAATTTGCGTGAAATTTAATAGTCTATATTATCTAATTGACTTTTCGGATAGTGACGATGTTTTAAAAAGAAAAATTATTGTTTATTTAAATTAATCAATAAAATAATTCTTTATTTATTGTACTCTAATATTAGCACTTATGTCTGTAAGGATATTTTAATCTATAGACTGAAATAAATAAAATAAAGCAACAGTAAAACTATATTGTTGTTTTGCCGCCACCGGAGACATGAATCCGCCATGGACAAGCAGTTACGGTAGCATTAATAAAACAATCCAGTTACCCAGGTTATTGCTGACGACATTGTCGTTGATTATGTATGCATGATTTGTCCTCTATCGCTTAGGTTTTCTAATAAGCAATTATGAGAAAATCATCGTGTACGACAGTATGAGCGACGTCTTGTTTGGGATCCCCTATCAAACTTTATGATGGACAGAATGAGCGACATTGTATTCTTAGGGCTAATAATTCAGAGCATATTAAACTATATTTTTGGCTTAAAATGTGTTTAAACCAACAAATCTATAAATTAGTTAACATATAACCATCTCGATTGAGCGTTTAGACTACCAATACAGACCATATGAATTTGACAACATGTTTTGTTGTGCTGCCAAGTGTTATTTTTAAACTACATAACTACGTGAGACACTTATTTACAGCTGTTGAGTTTAAACTACATAAAAATATATATTCAAAGCTTAGTTAACCTAAACCAGCAGTTAAACATTCACTGATTTATAAGCCATAAGTTGTCCTCCATCAAAATCTATGTAGGATATTATACACGACTTTGTTTTAGGAGTTGTCTTCTATTAAACTCTATGTAGGACAGTATAAGCGATACTTCTTCTAAATTGTCGTTCAAACAGTATAAACGACTTTGTCATAAAAGTTACATTCTATCAAACTCTATGTGAAACAGTATAAGCGACTTTAAAATATAATCCCCTGCAAAAGAACTTCTTAAATTTTAGAGCCGGAACGAGTAAGTCCATTTAAAATACGTGATACTAAAGTGGTGCGTTATTTTAAATTGATCAAAACATAAACAGTCCAGCTATAAATAAAATTCTTTATTTCCTTCTCCCATGTTTTCTAATCAAATTCAATTCTTAAAAGGGAAGAATGGAACAAACTCCCAGGAAATTTTTAATTTTAATTGGAACGAATTTGGCCCAACAAACTCGAAGTCAAACCTTTGATATGAAATGACTTTATCATTTGACATCAAACACATTTCTCAAACGTCTTTCAATTGTTTGATTTCAAATTGATAATGATTTAAAAATAAACATTTGACATCAAAAGTTTTGTCAATTTGATGTCAAATCGGTATCAAATGCTAAATTCAAATCAAAGCTAAACTTGGCATTACTAAAGCGAAAAATAAATGTAAACATTAAAAATGGCGATTAAAGTTAAATTTTTACTTCGTGGTTAAACGGTTTTTACAAGTGAACGATTTATTTCTTATGAGAAATAAAAATTATTTGTGAGTAAAAACAATGATTAAGAATACGAATTAAAAAAAACTGAAAAGTGAAGATACTATAAGTTTGTTGTATGATCGCGGTGCTGCAATCCTCAAAATAATAGGGAGCCAAGTATTTCGTCTTTCCAAGAATTAGAGGACGGAAAGCACATTATTTCATTTAGCTATGGTGCCGACTGTTTATCGCACAGCTTATTTAATTAAATAATGAATTTAAATTAAAAACAACATATTATTATTTATGTTCCAGATTATGTTAAAATCCACATTTGATAATTACGTTTGAAAGCAAGTTGAAAATAAAGGCATTTTTTAATTTTAAAGTAATTTCCCCTTTTCGTTAAGAATGCTTTGATTTTCAAATCATTATCAAACGTTTGTCGCTTGAGAAAACGTTTGATTTAAAATCATTTTCAATTTGAAATCAAATTACCGTGTTTGTTGGGGGAGAGCGAATTTTATTTTATATTGGCGTACAAACTACTGATTATAACTGTTGTTTTTTTTTGTATTTTGCAATTGTGAATAGCTGATTAACTTTGTGAAATTATAAAAAAAAAATCTCAATTATTTTATTTATTTATTCATCATATTGCTATTGCTATCAGAGCATATAAGATGACTAGAATAGAACGTGATAGAAAATTAAAAAAAAATATATTTTAATACGTGGAAAATAAAATAATAAAATTAACAATCTTTCTTACTAACACAACCATAAAGTAATATTTTTTTGACAGCTAATTAAGTGTTATCCTATCTTTCCATTCTACATAGTTGTATTCTATAGCTTAGGGTCATATATCTATCTCCATCTATCTCTTTACCTGAATTTAGTTATATTTTAGTGAATAAACTAACAATTGAATTTTTTCCTTTTTTTAGGACCGTCCTAAACGCTGTAATAATCCAAAAGTTTGTAATCTTTGGCATAAATCTGGCGTTCGATACATGAAGACCTGTCAACCCTGTCCAGACATTTATCCATGGACCGGCAAGACTGGCATACGATCATCACGTATTGACAACGATATTGACGATTCAACAGCGTAAATAAAAAGAAATTCTTAAAAATAAATTTTGAAAAACTTTTTATGGCACAAAATATTTAGATATTCAAAATTTTTTGACCTAAAAAAATCGAAATAAAAAATATAAAAACATTCACTCGTTTTTAAAAATAAAATTACATTAAAAAAATTAAGCACAAATTATTAAAATATAACGATTGTTCTATTTTATGTTATAATTTAGTTAAGGAATTTTTTTTAGGAAAATTTTCATTTAAAACTAAAAATTATTGATATTTTGAAAAAAATTATTGGTAAAAAGAAATTATTTATTTTTTGCATTTCGGTGTTTTTTTTTTTGTTTTGAAGAGATATTTTTTAATTTTTCCAACCAAATTATTTATTCAAAATTTTTGTTTGTTTTTTTAATTAAGTTTACAAATAACTTTTAGTTTTTAATATTAATTAATGTTAGAGAATTTAAAACAAAAAAAAACTTATCTAATAATTAACTCATTTGTTTACTTTGAAAAAAAGAATAAACATTAATATGGCCACATTTAAGCGCAATATTAGTATTAATTAAATAAAATAATTAATATTTTATTTAAACTTAAATCCTGTAAAAAAAAAGCAAAATTTGAAATGTTTGTTTTGTAAAATATTGTAAAAATTATCGTTTTATTTATCTTTTTGTCATTTTCTTAAATAAAGTGTATTATAATTTTAAAATAAAATATATAAATAAATTTTAAATTATAAGTCGTCATAAAACATAGTATAGAATATGTGATAAAAATAATTGTTTTAAGATATTAACAAAAAAAAAAACACATACCTAAATACATGATCCTAAAATCCTTAATGAGAAAATGCCACTAAACATATTTTTTCATAGATCATAGACAAAAAAAAAATACTCATCCATTTATGACAATGTGTATGTACCCTTCTTCTTAATTTTAAGATTTATGTTTGCATTATTTATCATTTTTTGTAATTTTAAAATTGCTTTTTTTTTCTTAAATAAATTTTTCATTATTTTACCATAATCTTTTCTATTTTGTTGAGCACACGGTAGATTAGTATACCCTTCACGGTAGGTAAAATGGTATACATAAATAAGTTTGTCATTCCGTTTGTAATGTCTGCAATATTGATATTAGACTCTATAAAGAACATATGTAAATTAAGGATTCTTATGAGTAGCAAATTCGATTTAACGATGTCCATCTGTCCGTGTGTATGTTGAAAAAGGTTCTCAGAACTAGGAATATATGGAATACCGATACCAATATATCGGCGATACTTCAGATTTCCGATATTTCTATACTTTTTATATTTTTTTTTTAATATTTTTTTACAAACTATTTAATATTCTATGCTTATTTTTTGCATAACAACTAAGAGAAATAACACATTAAAAAACAGAGCATTTCTTTATTTTTAAGGTTGTCTTCTATTAAAATTAACTACATCGTTCTGGCTACTTGGCGTATGTAGACTTTTTTCCATTCAACTCAATGTTTTAGTGTCGGTCAATTTTGGGATAAAGTACCACTGATAACCTAGGAAAGTTTTAACGTAGCACGTGCCACTGCTACATTAATAATTTTGTAGTTATCCAACCGCTTTTATAGACTAAGATCATTGAGAACAGTGTATCGTGGGCATTGACGTGGTTGCCAAAACTTGGAGACCAAAAATGGCTAAATTTACGGGAAAAAATGGCTAAAAAATGGCTAAAAATGGGCTAAAAAATGGCTAAAAGCTTTTTTAAATAAAAACAAATTAAAATTCAATAACACAACAGAAATAATTCATTTAAAGTTGTTTACGATGAAATTGTTAGTTAAGATCAATTTCTTAATTTCTTAGAATAAACGTTATTTAGTATTCTGAAAGATATTTAAAAAATAAAATCATCGATAAATGTTATGTCGTTATTGTTCATCACATAGGAATCACTCGTGCCTACTAGTTTTAAAAAATTTGAAGGTAAATAGTAATCACGACAACATTTACCCAACCTTTTGATTCCAGATCTACAATAAAAAACAAGTAAGAAAATATAGTCGGTCAACCCCGACTATATGATACCCTACACCTCATTAGAACCTGTGTACCAAATTTTATTAAATGATCTGCAAATTTGCGATATGTACTTTACGCACAAGGTTTACATGGACGTCAAGCCAGCCGGACAAACATCGTTAATTCCACTCAGAAAGTGGTTCTGAGCCAATCGGTTTACGAAAAGGTGGGCTTTGGACCAATATTTTAAGGTGTTACAAACATCAGCACAAACGCATAGTACCCTCTCCACTTTTGTGGTGTTGGTATAAATATTTCATTGATAAAATCGAATTAACGGTTGCTAAATGTAACCTATTTCTGAAATTACTTTTAACGATGTTTACTTCAGCATTAGACCATGGAAGTGAGAGCAGCTTTATAGTAAATTCTGAAATTTCTAAAAAAAATTTGTTGCCGCCAGCATCTCTTTATTGAAATACTTGCAACCAGAAAGAAACACCGATGTTTGTGTTGATCCGTTTTATAAATTTAATATTGGAATCCTGTTCCTTTATTTTGAAAGATGTTTCATCATCATCGTTTATAGCGATTTTCAACATTTGTAAAAGTTGTGATTTACATTAAAGCCGTTTTAATTATTTAAAATGTTTATTTTGGTTTTATATATTTTAATGTAGGCTGCATAAATGAGAAAATACATTGCAAAAACTTGTACACCAAAATAAAGCTTGGACATTTTTCTTTTAAATTATTTTTTTAACAAGTGAAGAAAATTTTTTTTTTTTTTTTTTTTTTTTGACAAAGTAATAAAGAAAACTGTAAAAAGGCCGGCAGACACGATTATTGGCGAAAATTCGACTTCCGAAAAATCTGAAAAAAATCTCAAAAATACTTTGCCATATAACCTCTTAAACTATGCTAGAGCACCTATGACTAACCAAAAAAAAAATGTTTGGGGCACACTAATGCACATTCCTTGTGTTTAAAGTAAAACATGATTGCATTAGCGTTTACGTCTCTGGGTTAGCCTATTGCGAATTATTTCCTATTTATTAATACTCGCCGCGTTTGAGTAAGTTTTACTTTGGATTTTTTGTATTCTAGTCAGTTCCTCTTGTGCTACCAAACCATCCAGTCATACTTCGGCTCCCCATCAACATAACAAACAACTATTTTCCACCATTGTAAGTAAACTGAATTAAAGACAGTTGCCGTTGGGTTTTATTTAAAAATGCCCAGAGCTTAGGAACCCCCTCCTCACCAAAATCTCAAACCGAACTGGAACCCCCTCTTGCCACAATATCCAACCCAACCAGGAATCCCCTCCTGCCCATTTTCTCAAAAAGCGCTCCCCTCTATTGTGCTTGATTAAATACTGTCTTTTCGAGACCTAATGGTATCCGATGCCATTAGCCAAAACCACCTTTCATTCTTTTCTCTTTTTTTTCCATTTAATTAAATTAGATCATCGCCATTATCTGTTTTTTTTAATTGTGTCTAAAATAAGCCAAAAATTAAACACCTTGATACTTTCGGTGAATGGTATAAAAGAAACAACAATAGCATGGACTTTTAAGAAAAAAAATTAGAGACAGCCGTGGTTTTTTGCTCATGTCTCAGCCATTAATGGACCGATCTAGCTGAATTACAATACCAAAAACGTCCGCCTATACGTGATAAAATTATATAACAGCCGAGTCACATGAGTCATCATATCTGAGGTCTTCGGAAAATCCATTTCAACATTCACATGAACAGATGCTACTCGTAAGGACCCAGATATACTTTATAGTGTTTTAGATCAATATTGTAGAAATTACAAACGGAATGACAAACTTATATATGGGCAGTTCCGGCAAAAAGTCTACTTTTTGTAACGTAACGCCAGAAATAATTTTAATTGTTTTTTAAAAAAATTTTATATGTATAGTTAACTTTTTTATTTTTTGATGTAAAGCGCTACCAGCTCTACATTTAGTAACAAAAGGGATAACGGTTGAACGACATGGTCCTAAAATACAACCTTATTTGCTTTCTGGCGTTACATTAAAAAAAGTAGACTTTTCGCTGAAAATGCCCATATGTACCTTAAAACGAGCAAAGATTTTTATATTTAAAAGCTTGAAAATTAATCTTTAAAGGTCCAAAATTTACTAAAAAAGGTTTAATACAAAACGTCTTGCTCAATTCGCAGTCTTATTCAGTTTTGTAATGCAAATCAAAATCCACTTACGTTTTTTTAACGTCACGCCAGCGCATATTTTTACTTATATCTACAAATCCTTTGCGTCGATTGCTGTAATTTTTTTCTGAATATAAGGCTACTTCATTACTTTGTATATATAAAAACCCTTTTTACAAATTTGACTTCTTCATTTAAATTTTTTTAAACTTTGTAGTACAAATATCACGACACGTCAAAATGGAAATGCCCATATGCCCTTTTACTTTCAGTGAAGGGTATAAAAAAGGTCGGAAAATAAACAACAATTAGAATAAATTTGGAATTATCTATGATTATTTTGTGTAGAAAACAAAATACGTTTACGACGAATTATGGTTATTAAAAGCGTGCTTGTAGAAATTTACGGCGATGCGTCCTACGTTCCTACGACGTACGACTCAATTGTGTTCCTATCAATAGGTTTTAAGATTTCTAGTTCACAAGCCTAATCATATTTTGTATTTGCAAACAGCAAATTCCTCATACAAAAACGTACAAACTCAATTTCACTCCCGCATTGCTCCATTGTCGTAAGAAAAAAAAAGTAGTTAAAGCAAAAGCAAAATAAAATGTCAACAACTCAAAACACAGCAGTAAGTCTCAATCTATATTATGAAACATTTGCTTTGAAACATTTGAATTTGTTGATGAAAGGGGAAAGTCGATTGGAAAAGTGTTATTTGTTTCATATATAAGCAGTTTTTGTAAGTTTGTTATTGAAAGTCAGAGAGAAGGCATAGAAAATTTTAAACAAAATTTTTATTCTATGGACACGAATGCAGTTTTAAAAGAGAATTTAAGAAAGTTTTTGCAGCAAATGTTTCATAATATGGATGATGACTAAGAATGCGTATGCAGCCTAAAAAGCTAATTTTTAGAAATATGTATATTTAGAAAAGTGGCGTATGCGGCACACGAAATTTTCACTCTCAACGAAATACTTTTAACTTCTAAGTTTGTTCATGAACGATCACAAAAATCTACATTATTTCTTCTAAACATATGCCGGAAACAGTGGTGAAAACACAACAAAAATTCTATCGGGTATATTTTTAGAAAACTTTATGAAAACCTTCGCTGTTGATTTTCTCCACTATAAATTTTTTGAATAGGCGCCAAGACAATAATGAGCTGTCGATTTGTTGTCTCTAAAGCTTCTTCTCCCTCTTATTTCACACTCAAATAAAATTATTTCTTCATGAAATTCACGTTGTTTAAACTTGAAATAACTTTTATTCAACGTTATTTGTAGTGTTATTTCAATATCAATGTCATTTTTCTCTAACTTTACTGGAATGTTAAATTAACATGAGTTATAGGTTTTTTTTTTTAATTGCTATTTTTTTAACTTCAACGATATCTCTGAGACTACTGGGCAAATTTAAAAACAATGTAAGCACGGCTTAAAGCTAAAATAGTTGCCGAGTTTTGGATTTTTTTAAACTGAATATGGTGAACCTTTGTAACGATTCATATGTGCATTTTTTTGGGAACGGGGCTACCTAATAAAGTCGGTCGTGTTCGTCGGTGGGCGTGTGTTCCCAAATGTATTATAATATTTAAATTAATTACCAAAGACTTTACTTAAGTTAGCTAATATTATACACAAACTGATCTACACAAACAAAAAAAAAATAAGTAAAGAAGTGGTTGATAATCGATATGTAGGTTGCGATGGATTTTGCTACATATTTCCTAAGCCCTCCCTACATGCTGACATGAGTTGATGTAGGTTGTCAGCCCAATTAAAATAAATTATCACTAATTAATAGCGAATATTCAATAATTCATGTTAAAAAACAGCATGTTAAAAAACAAATTTTTATTAACGGTATACAACACAAAAAATTATGAATTAAAATTATTTTAATTAAGCAAAATAAATAATTAATCTATTTAAACTAATAGTCAACTAACAATGTAGAAATATTCTTTTTTTCTTTATTTTTATTAGTTAAAGTCAGGGGTCTAATCACCGCATACGATATCGAGCAAAATTTATCGAAATTATTTATTTTGGTATCATGACTCTCGATATCGTATGAAATTTATTGAATTTGAAATAATAGCATTCGATATCGAGTAACTCGACATAACATCGTATGCAAAAAAATTCGACAGTTTATTCGATTCGAAAGTATCGAATGCGGTGATTAGACCCCTGTATTTAGTGAATTTTTCTGTTATAGTGGATTTTAAATAAAATATATCATAACTTACGGTTTATAAGTCAATCATTGTAAGTCTGAATTATAAGCAGTATAATTTGTGTATATTGAAATGTGAAAGTAAGGTGTTTATGTGTAAATAAGAAGGTGGATTATGTTAAATACTAAAATTTATAATAATTCATTCTTAATACAGTGTAGCCTCGATGAACGCAACCCTCGATATGCGCAACCCTTCGCTTAACGCAACACCCAATTCCGTAACATTGGCGACTCTGTAAACGCAACTTTTCAAAAAAAAAAGCCTTAATAAACGCAACTTTCAGACTTTTTCCCTTAAAAACATGAACTTTTTACTCGATAACAACCATCAGTACAAATTAACATACATTTGAATGTGTATTTTATTAATTTTTTATTAGATGTACATAGATTTTGTTTTTCTGTTTTTATTCCTTATTTCAATCAAATAAATACGATTATTAAAAGCTAACCTTAGTTTTGTTTTTATAAAATTCTTGATTGGTTTAAAAGAAGCTTTTATATAGGAAAATATGACGAGAAATTTCTATTGCTTGCGTTCAACGAGGTTGCACTGTATAATCCACCATTTTGGATCTGAATTGTTTAGTGTGGTAGTGTAATCTTGTTTAATTTGACATAATGTATGGTAAAATCTTAGTCAAGCATATAAATTGTAAATTAGGTGACCATGTACATTTTTGATTTAGAAAACTATTTAAATTAACGGACAACTTAAAGTTTACAAAAGAAAAATAACAGAATAGGGTTGCCAAACACAATAATTAATTTAAGAATTTTAGAAACGGATTAACAGTAAAACATTAAATTGAGCACTTAGTTCATTAATTTTTCCTTTTTTTTAATAAAATTAAATAAGCCGGATATTATCGAACTCTATTGCATAAATTTTGGAAATTAGGGAGATTTAATTATATGAAAAAATTTATTTTTCCTCCCATTTGGTTATTGTCCAAATCACCTTAGGTTCGTTGACAAAATTTTAGAGTTTTTTTTTCTTTTTCAGTTGCCAATTTTAAAACGCTGGTTACCTTAGAAATGTTTTCTTCTAATTTATTTACCCTAGTAAAAGACCGAGGTTGTTCTTCCCTTTGAGAGAAGAAAAAAAATTGAAATATAAACTCCTCTTAATTCGTCCTTTCATTGAAGAAGGCTCCACTGTAGGGATTCTATATTCGCAAAATATAACTCTCACAATTAATCACGCAATTTCGTCGCCCAGTTGGTAAAAATAACAATACCCAACTGACGCGGATAGGTTTCCTCCAACCCTTATAAAGCGATACCAATTTCTGCAACACAAAATAATCTCTAATATCACATTACATATTGAATATTAACACGATTCTTACCCAGAAATATATAACAAAGACGATAAAAGAAATTCCTATTTAGAATCCAACTATGAATATATCCAGAGTACGGTTTCTAATTTTACTTAAAAAAAATTACAATAAAACTACTCCGTTTAATATATTTTTAATATTGATGAAAAATTTTCCGATTTTGAATTTTCCAAGGCCCATTGAACAGGTCTGCGCAAGAAGCGTGATAATCATTGTTTATGTTCTTTTCAGCTGTCAAAAGTTGTTTACATTTTGCTAACATGTGCATGTATACGTTTGTTTACGTTTATAGTACACGTTTTTTTCTTTTGCTTTGTATATGTTGTAGTAAGTTTTTGACAGCATAAAAGAATAGTTTTTTTGTTTTTGCACAAGTAAGCAGACCTGATGGAATTTTCTAAAAACCCAAAAGTAAAGGCTACCTTTATAATATACTACATATTTAACTTTCAAATCAAAATACACCCAGATAAAATTATTAGTAGTTATGCGAAACTTGTTTTATTATATCGAAAACTCGTCACATCACACCTTTTTCAAGTTATTCCAATAAATGTAGTAAAAGTGCCTAAATGTTGGGCATAACGGTATATCTCGAAAATTCTAGCTGATAGAGAAAATGGAGACTTGATTTGAAATCAGCGACCTCAATTTAGTAAAAATTTGCAATAAAGTTCCAGACCGCATAATGACTGTTCATCTGTATTATTTTTGATAATCTAAATAAAAAAAATTTAAAAAAAAGGAATCTCGGCTTTTGAAAACTTTTTTTCTCTTCTGCAAAATTATTTTTTGTCACAACGTTATTCGCGGCTTTGCTTCAAATCTTTAATTAATCTAAAATATTCAATAAAATCGCAATCAGATAAATTCTAATATTTTTAAGGCGATACTTTAATCTCAGTGTTTTCCTTTTAAAAAATACTTGTAAAACAATTAATACAACAAAACCCTTTAATTTCTCTTGAACCAAGAAACAGGTGCAATTTTAAAGTATTAATATATTTTATTACATCAAAACCTAAACCTAAATTAAACAACAACAACAAAATATTGGGAAATTATTGAAAATAAATGAAAAAGAATTTAATTTTCATAGAGGTGGTGACCTATAGCGTGTTTCGTTTTGGGTATAGGAAATACATACTTCATTCATCACAAATCAAATCGTAAACAATAATTTAACTTCAACATGCAGTTGAACGATGGACAGATAAACTCATAAATATGAGTGATGATTAAAATCACAATTTCAAAACGTATAAAACAATTGTCAAGTTCACACTTGCAAAGAGGAAAAAGTTCAATCAGTATCTGCATTTGTTTAACGGTTTAAAAATTATGAAAAAATATTTATTTTCAATGTTATTTTTTTTATTTTTCAATAAAGTTTTAACTTTTCAAAATTACGAAACTGATAACAAGTGTATAAGTGAAAGAGTTTTGCAACGTTTTCAATTTAATCCTGAACTGTATCGATCATGTGAAAGTTTAAAAGCCTCAAAAGAAATTCTGCAGCGGACACGACGTCGTATTGAACCCATATTTAAGGGAAACCCCAAACCACGCTCGGAAATATTGGCTACGAAATTTAGTTTAGATTCAAGTTTTAATCAAGTCTATTCATTGGTAATGTTGTTATTTAAAATCGCCACAGAATATTTAGATAAGTGCCCACCAGTAATTTACTACGACAAATTTGTTGAGAAATCTGACAGTTTACTTTTGGAATTGTTGTTTAAATCTTTTCCCATCAGCTATTCGCATGGAGAAATTAATATTCGTTATCAGGCTAAAAATCAGAACTTAAAGGATCCAATTGATAATAATTGCAAAAGTTATATACTATTTTTATCGGATCCCTTGATGACGCGAAAAATTATTGGACCGCAGATAGAGAGCAAAGTTGTGGTTGTATCGAGATCTACACAATGGAAATTAAAAGACTTCTTGGCTTCTGATGTGTCCTCAAATATAGTAAATCTATTAGTTATTGGTGAATCTCTAACAGAGATTTCGAATAAGGTAAGCAGCGAGAATATTCTTTTTATTTATTTGATTGATTACCGACCAAATTCACCAAGTTCAGTTATAATTAACTATCAGTTATAGCTGTCAAAACATATTGTTAACTGAAAGTTAAAGTAATAGTTAGTTTAAACTGAACTTGGTGAAATTAATCGTTAGCATATTTATGCCTTACAGACTAAACATTAAATTAAAAAATGTTCTTACTATAAAGTCAGTTACTTGTTTCAACTTAAAATAATATAACGTTTTATAACCTCAGCATTTAAGAGAAATTCAAACAGTTAAACATTTCAATAAAACTACAACATAATTTCTAAAGCGGATCTGCATTTTCGTAGTTTGTACAAAAAATTTCAACATAAAGTAGGTATTGAACCGTAATATGTGTTGGGAAACATTCAATGATATCTTTCTTCAAAGAAAATTGAATAAAACATTTACAATAATTAGTATTGTGGTAATTTTGTTGAACATTTACATTTAAAAGATTTACAAGATATTAAATATTTAGCATAATACTTCGGCTTGTACATTTTATTAATTTTTAAAAATTTTCCGTTCGCGTGCATTTTCGGTCAACAACTTTTTTTAAGAGTGAATTTTCAGTTACGCAGTAATTTCCCTTCTACTTTATTGTACTGTTTAAGTACTCGAACGCTCTTAATATATAAACGAAAGTGATACTTTGTGTAAAAAATTTTTTTTTTGTTTTTCTCATTATTTATTTATTGAATCTTCATATATTAAATATGAACTAACAATAGTTAATCAAATCTTATCCTAATTCTTTATTTATGTCCTGCTAGTGCCAGACAAAAATTTTCTTCATTACGGGTTCTGTTCACAGTTTATCGCTCATCTATTTGGGTAAGCAGCAGTGTCCCTTCTTTTTAAGCGAGTGTGGCCGCCATAATTTAAAATATTTCGAGCTAGTGGATTTGGGTGTTGTTCAAGCCTTTTTAAATATTTTACTGCATATTTTGTAATCATAGTTTTTACTAATGGCACATTGAGATCCTTATGAATGTTTGAGTTCTTAACGTACCAGGGAGCGGCTGTGATTATTCAAAGATGTTTATTTTGTCGCCTTTGAATTTTTTCGATATTAGAGGCCGAGGCAGTGCCCCATAGTTGAATGCCATAGCACCAGATAGGCTTTAAGATAGAGTTGTAAAGTAGAAGCTTGCAATCGAGACTAAGGACAAAATTTCTTTCAATAAGCCAATGAATTTGAATGGCTTTAAGTTTCATTTGAGTTAATCGCCGATCCAGATGTATACCGAGATATTTTACATGCGAATGTTGAGGAATTATTTGATTATTGATTGTAATAGGGGGCAAGATTCCCGGCGCAAAGTGAATGTTATATGTACGCATTTTTGCTCATTGACCATTATCCTTCATTGTCTTAGCCATATTTCTAGTTAAAATATATGATCCTTTAAGTAATGAGATGCTTCATAACGGTTTTCGTGGACGTTTAGAAATGCTGTATCGTCTGCAAATGTTGAAGTTTGGGTGTAGTTGTTTGTTGGCATGTCCGAAGTATAAATTATGTATAATAGAGGGCCCAGGATGCTGCCTTGTGGAACTCCAGCACCAATTGGCTGAGGTGAACTTAAAAATGGATCAAAACATTTATTTTCTTAAAACAAAAGTAGTGGCACAATTAGGGTGTTCAGTCGATTAATTCTTGTTCGATTAATCGAAAAATTTTCAACGATTAATTGTTCGAATAAATTAAAATTACTTATATCGATTAAAGGATTAATTGAAGAATTTATACCGATTAATCGTATAATAATAAAAATTTCTGTTGGAATTAAAAAAAAACCGTCATGTTTAGTGAGTAATTTAGCTTATATTTTTGTTACATTTTTCTAACACAATTTAATAATTCATTTCACAAAAGAAAAATCGACAAAGTAATGTTAACTCAAAGATTTATGTTAATTTATCGGGTATATTCTAGAAATCAAAATGAAGTGAAGTTACAAAATGACCGTAGTTTTTCGTGGTTTTAAGTGTTGTTCTTGCAAAAATAATAGATACTTAAAAAATTAAGTAGATAAAATTAAATATTTTTATGAACTTTCATTACAGGGTTGTTTTTAAAATTTGCTCGATTTTAAATCCACTTCATTTCGATTTCTAGAACCCGCTTGTATTTTTTAACAAAATAGCTCATGCGTTTCATTCTAAGCCATGAGTTTGGTTTAAAAATATTGTGCGAAGGAAAAATCTAATAATGCTTAATATAACAGGTGTTCAAAAATGTATTAACGTAAATGTTCTTCAACAACTTCACTAATTTACCACTTACACATTGACTATAACATAGTTCTTGAAGCAGATGCTCCACCAAAAAAAATCTAAGTGGCCACAAGTGGTCCAATTAATAAATATTGTAAACCAGATACTTCGATCGATTCTCTAGAGGAAACTATTTGCAGAAGCATTGCAGAGGATGGTCCGTGAAAAGTTTCAAAAAAATCCAATTTCTAAGTGCCCGAAAATGAAGCAACAATTTGGAGCTACATTGACAAGTTTTATTTAAAAAAGAATGTTTATCTACTCGAGTACTCATTTTTTTTAATTATCGAAAAAAAATTCGTAATTTATAAAATTTCTTGAGTTATAACTATTCGATTAATCGCTTAAATCTAAAATTTTATTCGTTTAATCGATTCGATACAAAGCGTGTGCTAGTTAAAGGAAATTTTACTTATATTTTGTATAAATAAATAGAAACTGGGAATTATTTCCTTTCATAGGTTACTTTATTATATTCAACATTTTTATTTTTTCGAATTTATTCTATGAGCTAAATTTCAGTTATGTATTTTATAAAGCTTTTTTTTTGTAATAATCCTATTCCTTTTAATTTTTAGGAATGACTTTATACACTTTATCTATTCTGCTGGTGTCTAATAATTGTAAATTTTTCTGTTCATACAATATACTTCATTGCTATCCAAAGGACAGTTAAGTTAAAATGTAACAAGAAGATACAATATAATAGTCTGGTAGTGTATAAAGTCATTCCTAAAAATTAAAAGGAATAATACTATTACAAAAAAAAAAAAAAACTTTATAAAATACATAACTGAAATTTAGCTCATAGAATAAATTCGAAAAAATAAAAATATTGTTTAAATAAAGTTTGTTTAATATTTAAAATGTACCCTGACGATATGACTGCATGTCGTAAGCGACATTTTGGAAAAAAAATGATTGAAATTAAAATTTCTAATTAAAAAAATTTCCAAATTTGGCAATAATGTCAGAAATATAAGCAGTTCGATTTGATCGTAAGTCATGTTTACAATTTTTTGTTATACCAATTGATCGATTTGATCGTAAGTCATGTTTACAATTTTTTGTTATACCAATTGATCGTAACTTAATAAAAAAATTTGCTTTAAACGAAGCAGAGGTCTAATCACCGCATTCGATACTATCGTTTCGAATAAACTATCGAATTTTTTTGCATACGATTGACACTGACGTATCGAATGAAAACTCGAGAAATGTAATGTCGAGTTACTCGATATCAAATGATACCAAAATAAATAATTTCGATCACTTTTGCTCGATTTCGTATGCGGTGATTAGACCCCAGGTTTGTAAGAGAGAAATGTAAGAGTTTCGCGTTCGCACTTTGAAGCAATACATTTTTGACACAAAAAGGGCTTTATTCAACGCATATAAAAACTGGTGAACGTAGCTACCAGCTTTACACACTGAATGATTTTTTACAGTTATTTTTGATGTTCTCCCTTACAAACTTGCTTCTTAGTAAGGGAATGCAGTGGGACTTTAAATATTATATTTTTTAATGAAACTTGTTAAGAGCTCCTTCAATTACTTTACTGCATCTCTGTATGTCTTATTGCGTAGCGCATAATTGTGCGCTTATATTTTAAATGTACCATTAGTGATTTGCAAAATTATACAATTTTTTATTGGGAAGCGACAAAGAAAGGAAGATATTGTTAAAATTCTTTATTTTATAAACTGTTAGTCTGAATGAAATAAATTTCTAGATGTTAACTAGAGAATTTTATTTTAGTTTAAGTTAAGGATTTAGGGTCTATAAGCATACCAGGAGGGCCTCCATAGGTTCCCCAAATAGGGCAGGTATTACGAAAATTTAAAAACAATACAGAATAATTAATATCAGACGGATCTTAAATCAGTGGAATTAGCTAGTCGAGTTCTACAAAAAAAGTAAGCGACATGCATAGATTATCTCTTATAGTTTACGAAATATGCGACTTTGAAAATTAAAATTTGTGCTATTTGTTACCTACCTACCTTGCAAACTTATCAGGATTTTTTGTGGCTTCTACTAGCCCTAGGCTACTGTTAGTCGTCCGCTACCCCGATTCATTTCTTCTTTTCATACCTATTTTTTGGACTTGAAAATTACCATATTTTTCATACTAAGTCAATGAAACCCAAATTTTTCAAAATTAGATATCGGGACGAATCTGGACGTAGAACTTATAGTCCTGCAATCTACTAGCCCTAGGCTACTTCCAGTCTTTCGCTACTTCTAACATGATGAGTCCATATTTAACACAAACATCATTTTAGTGTTAAAGTTAAGCATTTCATGTCAGTTGTAGACTGCATGTAAGCTTGTGCTTTTATAATAAACACCAAAAACAATGAAAAATACTACAAAAAAAATGTTCAGCTTAAAAAGTTATTAGCAATTTGACAGTTTTCCAAATATTATACATATATATTTTCGACGAATAATATACATATGTTAATACAAAAATCATTTTCATATTACTATTCATTTTTAAAATTCTGAAACAAAATACATAATTTGAAATACATACATATATAATCCTGGCTAAGGCCCGTTTTCACAACTTACCGATAGCTAAAGGTAGGATTTTATCGGCCGTATAAAAAGTGTTCCATTATTACAACTTAACTTTAGCCTACTTTATCGCTCAATTAATGCTAAAGTAAAGTTTTAATAATGGAACACTTTTTATAAGAGGTTTTGTTTGCAACTTTTCAAAAATATTAGTATTCGAATTAATTAAAACCGGTTATCCGGTTATTTTTAGAATGCTTAAGTGAAAACAGGTTTTTTAATATAGCAGCTATTCGGAATATGCGAAAACCGGTTTTTGAAAAAATACGATTAATCGATCTTCCTAGTATTTGGTCAATCTAGCCAGACATTATTTTTGTTTTGCTTTTATGGCTTCTTAAAAGTTATTGAGTGCACCCAGATCGATGAAACTTGGCAGTCTGGTCTTAGGCAGGTAAATCTCAAAAAAAAAAATTAAATCGGACCAAAGAGGAAAAATTTCCCCCTAGAAGAACTAATTCAACCTCTAAAAAAAAGATTTTTAAGGTTTCCCATACTTTTGTTTAACAAATGCAACTTTTATCGTCGGCGAAAGTTAAAAACTCTAAAATTGGACACAGCTGGGCGGTTACATAAAATAATATTTGCAAAAATAATGTAAATATTTAAAGAAATAGATTACTAACGCCTTAATGCGATAAGAATTATATTTTTGAACTTTTATGGGCAGGGGGAAGTATCCCTCCAAACCCACCCTCCGGAGCTATCCTGTCAAAAAAAAATTGTTTTTTTTTTTTTTTGGTAATTTTCACAAAATATTTATTTTTAAGCTTTTATATGACTTTTATGTTCATATTTCATAGTATTTAATTTAACTGAAAATAATTTATTTATTCGTTATTATAACTTATAGTAATAGTAACAACTCATTTATTTAAAACTAAGATGATGATGAGTGCCATGGTTATTCTTAATCAATTTCTTCAAAGTCCTCTTCCAAATCTGAATTATCTTCAGAGCTAAGTACAGGTGGAATCATAAAAGAAATTGCTTCTTCGTAAAGGGTAATGACTTTTTTTTAAGTTGGTCTTATGCTAGTTATCAGTGGAGAACTGAGCAAAATATTTATAATATCTTTGTTACCCTGATCCCTCGAAAACTTTCAAGAAAAATTCTGCCTGTTAAGTCGAAAATATTTATTTCGTGCCTTATACGATTCTTCTATAAAAAAATAGCCCGATAGACAACAATGCTTCGCTCATTGCGTTGCGCCATATATTAAAATCTTGTGCATTGTATGTGTCATAGTTTGCCAGGTATTAGAGTAACGTAAAGTTTTGGAGTGTCTAAGCATTAATTTGCAAACTCGTACAAATGGATTTTGTAACCACTTGTAATAACTTCAATAATAACTTTGATTTGGCAGCTAATTTAGGATTGAAAAAAAATCTTCTGATCGTGATTTGTTACATCCATTATTAGCCCTAATTCACTTCTAAAATTGTTATGGATAGTTTTATCCTCTCTTTAACAAAAGTTTTGTCCTCATACGACCTTAATTGACACTTTTTCACTGTGAGTTTATACGACAGGTTTAATATGCTCTCAAATAGACGAATTCTGGTTGCACAGGTTGTTCAAAGCCGTTACTTACTGTTTCGCACATTCCTTTTTTACACAGGTAATATTAGTCTTAGATGTAATAATTTTAATAAAAGAAAATTTTAACATTTTATGACTGACGAAAGGGTTTCTATCATATGTACCTATGCAACATGAGCAAAAACAAAAAAATGGTAAAATTTTCAAGAAACCACCAAAAAAATGGGTCAAAAAAAAGAAGAGATTTCAAATTTTATCGTGATGTATAACATTTTTAAAAATGAAACTAAATTCAGTTTCAAAACTCTTTAAATTTTTTTTTTACAAAAAAGTGAACAAAAAATCGTTTTCCAACGAATTTTTTATCATAAAAATTTAAAATAAAATTATTATCAGGTATGTGATGGAAATCGATTTTAAAAACGAAACGATTTGAAACCGAAAATATCGTTTTCAGTATCTTTTAAAATGGATTTTTAATACATATTCCTTTTATTTTCAGTCTTTATTTTTTAAAATTTTATATTTTATACGTTTACTGAAGTGTATTCTGGACGAAAACTTTATCCTTTAATTCAGAAATGGATTTTTAAATCCATCGAAATTCATCACACCTTTTAAAAACGTTCGTTTTGAAATCGATCGAAATCCATCACATACCTGTAAAAAATTTTTATAATAAGCTGTTAATATAGTCTTTCGCAAAAAAAAAATCAATGTTAAAACTTTATTCGTTTACCCACAAAAAAATATATGTATTGTAAACTTTCAAAAGTCAATGAACGCACATGCAATTCACTCAACTTTTCTGACTTAAACAGTGTCGCAAAACCACAAATCTAAAGCAAAAGACTTGAAAATTTAAGAAATTTGTTCATTTCTTCAATTTAATTTTTTGCCTTTTGTTTGGCTAAATTGGCAAGAGAGTATCAAAAATTCTGCACAGCTAAAAATAACACTTTAACTTGTTTTTAAAATAAGAATTTTAAATACTCGTTAGACGAAAGATGCTTGGCTTATATTTAAAACAGATCAAAAGTACATGCAGTTATAATTAATATTTTTTGTGTTTTAAACTTTTAGGAACGTCCTTTTGTCTTATATACTCACAAGCTATACGCTGATGGTTTGGGCTCTAACACTCCTGTAGTGCTTACTAGTTGGGTAAAGAGTGCTCTCACCCGACCACATATCAATCTATTTCCAAAAAAATTTGCCGATGGTTTTGCTGGTCATCGTTTTCAAGTAATGGCCGGTAATCAATTACCATACATGTTTCGTATAAGAAGTTTAGATTTTGGAGGTGGAGCACAATTGAATTGGGATGGCATAGAATACCGACTGCTCAATATGATGTCACAAAAGTTGAACTTTTCAATTGATATAATTGATATACCCAATAAATTGAATAGTAAAAGGTAAAATAGGATCGAATTTATATATACATCATACGATCATAATTATATATGTTTAACATTTTCTTTTTGTAGTGCTGCGGAAAATTTGGATTATAGCATTGCTCAGCGTTCTGCCGATTTGGGAATGTTGGGTGTTTATATTACCTCAGAAAGATTAAAAAACACTGATATGTCTGTAGGTCATTCAAAGGATTGTGCGGCTTTTATAACTTTGGCCTCAAAAGCTTTGCCAAAGTAGGTGCCCTAAAGGCCCAAATACACTTGTCAAATGTCTCATGTACGTATGCTGAAAGTACTATTGGCCGTTATATCTACATTTTTTGATTTTTCATCCAGAATCTTCGGTGTCACACATACAAACACATTTTCACTAATCCTACCACAATGCTTGATGAGTATTTTGATAAGTGTATTTGGGCCTCAAGTTTTTGTAATGTATTTTGTATATAAAACGAAAAACAACTCTATTACAGATATCGTGCCATTATGGGTCCATTCCAATGGCCTGTTTGGGTTGCTTTAATTTGCATTTATTTGGGCGGCGTATTTCCAATTGTTTTTACAGATCGTTTAACTTTGAGTCATTTATTGGGCAATTGGGGCGAAATTGAAAAT
Source organism: Pollenia labialis (assembly GCA_949318255.1). Classification (NCBI taxonomy): domain Eukaryota; kingdom Metazoa; phylum Arthropoda; class Insecta; order Diptera; family Polleniidae; genus Pollenia; species Pollenia labialis. Next base: position 115,449,341 of record OX439141.1, read on the forward strand.
ATGTTTTGGTATGTCTTCGGCATGTTTACCAATTCTTTAAGCTTTTCGGGCAAATATTCTTGGGGAAATACGAAAAAAGTTTCAACCAGAATACTGATTGGTTCATATTGGGTTTTTACGATTATAATTACGGCTTGTTATACTGGTTCAATTATAGCTTTCGTTACTCTGCCAGCCTTTCCAGATACAGTGGATTCGGTAACGGATTTGTTGGGTCTTTTCTTTCGTGTGGGTACATTAGGTGAGTAGTAAATAAATATTTTTTTATCATTTTAAATTCAGTAAAAGAATCAGTTAATGTTTAAAAAAAATAAAAAAATTTTAATTATTTAACTCAAAACCATAAACTGTTTGTGCAAATCGTAGACTTAGTCAGAAATTTAAAATTGATATCCGTCGCATACCTTTTTGTTGAAAAAATATGATGGTATAAATTTAATATTTTAATAGAAGCAAAACTAGTTTTAATTTAACTTTAAATGCAAATGAAATAGAATTTGTATATCAACCGTTTCATTACCGAAAAGTAGATAAAATAGCACGATTAAGAGCGGGTAGATATTAATATTACGTGTCGATTTTTTCCAAAGAGGAAAAATAAAAAGTTTGAATTAATACCCTCTTTATCATCAAGTTCGATATTGATTTCTGGATTGGTTTCTTCTTTTTAATTAAAGTTCACTTACCATTTTAATTTGTTTAATATTCTAATTTAACTTTCTGCAGACAGTGGTGGCTGGGATACTTGGTTTCAAAATTCTTCACATGAAGCAACAAGGCGTCTTTTTAATAAAATGGAGTATGTGTCCACATTGGAAGAGGGAATAGGCAATGTAACGCAAAGTTTCTTTTGGAATTATGCTTTTCTAGGATCTAAATCCCAATTGGAATATATGGTGCAGGCCAACTATTCAAATGAGTATGTATACGTTTTTCTTTGTTTGCCTTTTTAACTCCTTTTTACGATTGTGATGATGTTTAATTGCAGCAATATTTCGCGCCGTTCAGCTTTACATTTAAGTGAGGAATGTTTTGCTTCATTTCAAATTGGTTTTCTGTTTCCTAAAAATTCCGTATATAAAACTAAGTTCAATTCTCTTATATTAATGGCTCAGCAGGCTGGACTAATAAATAAAATTGAAAATGAAGTAAAATGGTCAATGCAAAGATCGATGACAGGCAAATTATTGCAAGCAAGTTCATCCTCGCCTTTAAGAGAAACGATACAAGAAGAGCGTCAATTAACTACGGCTGACACTGAAGGTATGTTTCTCTTAATGGGTATAGGATATACCATAGGTGCCATTGCGTTAATCTCCGAAATTGTAGGAGGCATAACAAACAAATGCCGACAAATAATTAAGCGTTCTCGTCCATCGTTTTCCAGCGATGGGTCTTCTAAATGCAACAGCGAAAAGTTATTAAAGCACAGAAAACCATTAGACAAGCACGAAGAACATGTCTTAGCAGTCAGGAAAGTTGCACGAAAAGCTGCTCAAAAAGAAGCTGAAAATGCTCACCAGGACTTTGTAGGATTTGGTAGAAGGCAGTTTAATTTAACCAAAAATACTTTGCGCGAACTTTACGGTGACTATCACTCTACTCAACCGGATTATGTACTTAGAGATGGACGAGTTATGGTAGAAGACTCTATGGATTCAGATATATCTAGAGCATCAAGTTCTCCAACTAGCGCATTCAGTGCAGAGGCAAAATCTTTTTTAGTTCATGAAAAATCTGAAGAAACTGTAGCGGGAGTTACCAAAGATGATATTGAAAAACTTGTTGATAGTTTTTTAAATGATGAAATTGAAACAGCTTTAAAATCATACGATCAAACTTTAATGCATTATCACAAGGATTTCTCTAAAGATTGTGAAACTATGGAAGAAGAAGTTTTTGGCAGTTTTGTAGTACCTCAAAACGATCAGTTGAAAACTTTGGATAATTTAAAATTGTTTAAAGAACACAACGATTTGATATCTGCAGGTGTTAAAAATGATGAGAAATTAGATGATACAGTGGATTCAAATGATGATAATGAAACTATGGAAAAAAAGGATAAATAACAGAATGTATTTAACGTAAACTTTTTATTTGAAAAAATATTATTAGAAAAAATCAACTTAATAATAAATAAATACCTTATGTTTAAAATTCTATAATTTGGCGTTTCTCATTTCATAAATGTTTGCTTGATAACTTAATAGATAATTAAAGTTTAAATTATAAAATTACTTAGTGGCGATTTTGTAAGTTTTTTTTTTTTGCGTTTGTGCCAATGGAGGGAAGAGTTTTGTGCATTAAACCACATAAAATCATAATTCATCTCTAAGATACGGAGGTTCTATTTGTGTAATTTCCTCCTCATTATCAGTTTTAGTATTTTCGGCATCAATTGAAGGTGTAATAACTAAAAATAAATTTACAAAAATAATAAAGAAAAAAATTACAAACCGAGTAAAAAAATTTAATTAACTAGTATAAATTATAAAAACAAAAAATGTTATAAATATATCTGTGGCAATAAGTAAAAGGTGCTTTTGGTCTATTAAAGGTTTGTTTCAATTCCAAATGTTATTGCACAGTGAAGAGAGATAAGCAAACAGTCATTTTGCTTATACTTCCTAAAAAATTGTACTTAATAATTGAAACCTTTGCCTATGTGAACTTTTGAACGTGAATATCTTAAAGGTGCCAAACTGAAATTAAACTTAAGCCAACTAAAGAACTTTTTCAATTTGCCACAGATTTAGTACTCAGATTTAAGACTAAAATTGTCAGAATAACAAAACAAAATTATATAATTTTGAGAAATTCAAATGGTACTAAAATGATACTTTTTTTACACTTGTGTTGCATGTTTTCATTCTACTTTTGTGTTATTTTGCTAAATTTGTTATACATATAACGTTTTTTGTCTTGTTTTATTCACAGAATAAATACATTTGTGTTCTCTGTAGAATTTTTTTTGTATTATTTTCTTACATTTTCCTAAAAAATAAAATCATTATGTATATTTTTAATTACAATGATTTCATTAACATTTCTTCTAATTGTTTAGTATCAATTTGTGGTTTAGTTGCACCAGCTGGTGTTGAGCTAAGCCAATATTCGGAAGCTGCTATGTATATGGCGACCGCAGCACCAACTATATAAGCAATATGTGTTGAACTTTGGAAGATAACACAAGTGGCCACACACAAGCCGAAATATGTTAGGAAACGCGTTATATTGACATATTGATCACGTTTTTCATTAGAATCATCTATTACAAAGAAATATACATTTAAATTAATTTGTAAAGTTGAAAAAGAAATATTATTGGTTATATTCACAAGTTTACCTTGACATTTTCCATCTTTAAGACTATAACCCGCAGCACACTTCTTACACATATCTGGACCATCGCCGTCACAACCTTCACAGGAGCGGTCACACTCTAAGCAACTATGTGAACCCTCATTATTGACGCAAAATTGATTTGGGCGACAGGCTCGAGTCTTAGCTAAACACTCGTTAATATCTAAACAGCCATGTGAATCATCCCATAGCCAGCCTTCATTACATTTTAAGCAAGCTGGAAAGTATAAAAATTGTCAAAAATGAGAATTATATATGTATATCGTCTCCTAAAACGCAAAAGGATCTAACTAGCAAAAAATTAATTTGGACTTTTTCATTAAATCTGATGTATTGCATTAGCACAAATGTCCACAAAAAATGTTGGAATCTTTCGACCAACATTAGCGAGTTTATTGACAAAAAAAACAAAAGGCACTATCTGCAAAAGATTGTATGGTAAACGCTAAAATGCTTAACTAAACTCACAGCCACTACTAGGGACAACAGACATTATAAAATTAGTAGGTATGTATATTAAATTATATCTACGCTTACCCTTTGGTCCCGCTCCCTTGCAGCCTTGCTCCTTATGACAAGCCTTATGGCACTGAGAACACAACAGTTTCTTACTGTCCCTAAAAGCTTCATAAAAACCGTTGGAACATTCATTACATTCCTCACCAGTATAACCTTCATCACAATTACATTTTCCATTGCCTTTGCGTGTACCATCGCCCTTACATTTACCATTACCACGACAATCTTTACAGGGTTTACAATCGGCACCATAATGTCCACTGGGACAGCAAGCTTTTAGTTGTTCAATACACAGCCATTTGTGTAAATCTTCCTCTTCCGTTTGTTTGTGTATTAACCATTCTTCAAGCAAATCTTCATGAAGATTGGCCATATTGTGGCATTGATCCCGGCCGCGTCTAACATCACTACATAACTGCTCTTGAATTTCCACCAAACGAACTTCACTTGTCTTATAAGAACGTAATTTCTCTTCTTCCCAGGCCGCATCACCACCGGCATGTTTACCGCGGCTGGTTTTGTCCAATCCCAATTTGAACGAGGCCACTAAGGTCGTGCATGCTTTACATGGAGGCAACTTGGTGGATTTTTCCTTTTGTTCTTTAGGATTTAATGGGTCATCTGCAGCGGTAACAGTGACAGCACAAAAAATAAAAATCAATAGATTCAAATTTTTTTCATTTTGAAGTCTCATTTTTGTCACAATTTAATTTAAGCAGCGACTGGTTTAATATAATTTTAGATTATTTTAATTTGATTCACAATTGGCAATAGGGTTTACGTGTAACTTTTCTATTTAATCTCTATTATTTTCTATAGGTATACCCTCTTCAACCACCAATAAAAAACGTTTTCCAACTTATTATATATGTTTTCTACTTCTTTTTATCTACTGTTTGTACGTGGATTGGAATGTCGAAGGTTTTGTTTATTATCTTTATTGTCTTTTTCTTATTTGCCGGTTATATGCCGACAGCTGTTGAGAGACTAAGAAAAGCAGAGTTGTTATTGATAAAAAAATTTTGTAACGTTATAGGAATTTTAAATTTAAACAAGAATGATGTGTATGTATATTCGGCTATGCCGATACCTTGATGTCCTCCAACGAGAGTTCGAATATTTTAGGAGGGGGCTTTATATGGTATGTATACACTCCCTGCCACTTGAATAGAACCACCTAACACACTTTTTTCAAATGGTTATAGCTTCTCCGAACAAAATGTTACAAACTTAATTTTTATTTATATTTAAAGGTAATATTGATGTTATTGAATATGTATGTACTACAAAAATTGGTTCAATATATACCCTGTAGTGCGATTCTCTATTCAATTTTAACACAATTTAAATTGTTAAAAATATTTAACAGCAAAGTTAGCGTTAATTTTATTCAGTTACTTTTTTAACCATAACGTTTACTGCTATGTTCTATCTTAACGTCAGGTATTTAAACGTTATGTCTGTGATTTAAACTAACTTAACGACAAAATATTTTTTAATGTTTATATGTATTTTAAGTCATATTGTGGTTATTTTTCAAAAAAAAAAACAATAAAAAAAAATTCCAAATAAAAGCCACAGTAACATTTTTAAAATTCACATTATTTATATACATATGTACATTTTGCAAAAATAATATTAAAAAATTTGTTTTTTTGGAAATTTTTTTGGGTATTTATAAAAATCATTAAAATATTACATTTTAGATTCAGCTTATGGAAATCACTAATAGTGTTTTCTTTTCTACACAAAATATGTATAAGTGGTAGACTTTCCGTTCATGCCGCTGTTTGAAAATTTTTGCGAATTTCCCCTAATTAAGCAATTTTTACAGAATTTTTTGCATTCCTTATAGTTTTAGTAACTTCAAATCAATTTTATGGTTTGTTCGAAATATTAAAAAATTTCGCGAATTTTCGCTATTTTTGCAAAAAAAATTTATATGTTCCAACAACTTGTTTTTAGCGATTTCAAATTTCAATAATGCGTAGATCCTCTAGTTTTACAGATTGTTTCGTAATGTCGATTAAGAATAGAATCATACAATGATTTTATGTAATCGAGCGAACTGGTCGAGCAAGCCAATTTTATGCCTTTAATAAGTCCCTTTTGGGTAGAATACTATTTCCCAGAACCATACACTTTACAATCTAGCCATTCCCAAACATTTTCAATGATATTAAGGTCCGGCGATTAAGGGGGCCATGATTTAACCACCCGGGCAGTATGAACTGTTGCATTGTCATGCTGAAATGTCCACTGTAAGCTACCAAAAATGTTCTGAAAGTGAGGTAATGCTTTTTGTACTACAGCAACTATCGTTAATTGTTCTTGACCAAAACCACTCCCACTCTGCTATGGAAGATCGTAAAAATACCAACTGATTGAAGATATAGTGGTCTGCCGTCCGTCTGTGAAGTTTCCTCTGTCCTAGTTAACGGTGAGTCTAAAATACCTGTTCACATATATTTCGCCTACTTCAAAATCAAGGCAAGGCAGATACCTGTGCTTCCCTAGGTTTGGTGGAGCTTACTGTTGGCTGATCCCCCGCTGGCGTTACAATGGACATTTACTGGCGCACTCGGCTTTGTTCTTATATTTTAAATATCATTTATGTATGTATGTATAAGTTTATTGTGCAAAAGATTAAATTTTTAATGAGTTTTCTTTTAAATTTTAACTCTCTTTTTCTTTTTGTACTTTAATAAATATTATTTTGTGCTCTATTTTAATTTAATTTTCTTTTTAAAAAAATTAGCGTTTTTATGCAATAGATTTAACCATTGCCAGCTTTTAAATTCTTTACATTTAACTTCCACTTGTTCCTTTGAACCGTATGTTCATATAACTACATACTATTTATGTATGTATATTTCCAATAAACCATTTGTTACTATTTTCCCACTCATTTAAATTTTGAATATTTTTATTTAAATAAAACAAATTCTTAGTTTTTAAAGGAATTTTTTTTTTATTTTTCTCCGCTGCCGGTGGTCACTTGGTGACATTTTTAATTTTTGTCCCCATGAAACCTCGGGGATGCTACCTCTCACCATTTTCGAACATCTTTTTTTCCAAATTCTTTTTTTTTCAACATATTTTTTTTTTTATGTTAAAATTTTTTTTGGCTAACTATCTTGAGTTATATTACACGGTTTGTTGGAGCCTCATCCAAAAAGTCCTCGATCGACCTAGACCTTCGTATAGGAAGGCGAAGAGCTTCCAGAATAAGCTCCAGAGTATATATTCTCTCCACAGCAAAACGTTTGAGTTATTTCCTTGGTTCTCCACCAGTAAAACGTCTAAGTTATTTCCTTGGTTCTTCACCAGATAAACACGTTAAAATTTCGAGGTTATGAAACGATTGCATATGGTTAATGCTGACACCGCAAGAACTGTAACTCGGTACAGTTATGCGACACCACGCCACTATCCAATTCGGGGTGAAACGTAAAACTAGGGTAGCCAGATTTTAAATTCGGAAAAACAGTACAATGAATACAAAAAAACAGTACAATCAAGAAAAAAAACAGTACATTTTTTTTTTGCGAAAACACGACTATTTATTTAAATTATTATATATTTAAAACTTTTGATTGAATATGCAACAATTATATAACGAAAAACACTCCATTTGCGTTAAAAAAAACACTAAAATGAAGCATTTGGCCTAAAGGTTTTTTTTATTTGAAGACAGGAAAACCATAACGTTCCTGTAAGCCATATAAGAAAGGAGAAAAGCCTAACTAAGCTTAAAACTTTTAACTAGTTGATTGTGTAAGTAGGACTTTCTTAAAGCATATTGGTATTTAAAGCAATTTTCACCACACACATAGTTGCACATATCATATAGAATTTGAGAAAATGTATGTGTCCCAAGCAGGCGCGGATCCAGCTCGAGCCTTAGGGGGGGGAAAATTTTTTTTGATACAAAAAGTAAAAAATTTGTTTTTAAAAGTGTATTAAAATTAATATGTGTATATTATATTAAAAACACTCAACAATAAGATTAAATGAAATGTAAGATCAGTTCAATATAAATTAATTTTTTTAAATAGGCAATTTATGATTTCCTTGTGAGGCAAATTTAGATAGTACAGTCTTTCTTCTGTCATTGTTGACCTGAGCCATGTTTTTATTAGACGACGGGTAGGAAATGACCTCTCTCTCGTAGCATTACTGACGAGTAGGGCAAGTTTTTTATGGCATATGCCATTTTTGCCATTTCTTCAATTATTTTTTTTAAAAGCAATTTTTGGTCCAGCTTGCCAAAGAATACCTTTTTGCAGCATAGAAAAAAATTTTTAAATAAGCTTAGCGAATATGGGGCAGAATCTATTCGAAATGCTTACTGAATAATGCAAAAATCGGACGTAAAAAGTACTTTCAATGCATCTGCTCAAGCCTCTTGAAGTTACAAACGAAAGGGATTTCTATGAATGAAAGCTTTGGCTTAATTGACAGTGCTAAGGAAAATAATAAAAGATGTCAGTAAAAAAGATTTGGTTAAAAAGTTTAAAAAACGTTTTACGTGTAGTAAATTATTCAATACTCCTGAAAAATCTATATGGCTTGGCATTTTAATTTTAAAAAAGTGTTTTAATCGATTTTCTCACAATTTTGTTTAAATGAAAGTGAGACGGATGAATAAATTGACAACCTTTCTCCATCTGAACTTTTAGTGTTCAAATATGCTCCAGTTACATCTTGCGATGTTAAAAGAGTGTTTTTCATTTATGGAACTATTTTATGTGAAAACAGGAGATTATCAGGGGTGTTCTAGAAATCGAAGACTCAAAACGTAAAAATTTTAAACGTCAATCTTTAATAAGATTTCCCTGATAAAAAAATTTTATGACAAATATTATAAAATTAAACAGAATTTTATAACAAAAATTAGATTAAAAGTGTATTAAAAACAACTTCCAAATTCTTGCGTTTTGCCGCCCAGTATTTTTTTTTTTGACAATTTGAAGAAACATACTATTGTACATACAATAAAAACTTAATAAAATACATAATTGTTTCTTAAATAACATGTTTGTTTTTGACATTTTTCGTGCCATTTTTTATACATTTTCGTGCCATTTTGCCAGCCGTTTTTAACAATTTTTCGTGCCCTTTTAAACGTGCCCTTCTGAAGAGCATTGAAACGAAAATTTGAAATATTTTTCTTAGCTTTCGGTAGATTTCTTCATCACAGTTTATTAAAGCATCTACAACGTTATCTGATAGATTTTTAGATATTTTCCATGCTTGTTGCCAATGCAACAGTTCAGACTCAAGTTTAGATATTAGTAGGTGTTTATCTATATCTTTTATCAAACATAATCAGCTCATCAGCTAGTTGTGATTTTAAAAGTTTTGTGTCTGTATTTGAATTGATTACACTTTGAGGTAGAAGTTAAGGTATGTTCAATACGTTTAGGATATCTATTGGGAAACGTGTTTTGAGATCTTCTTAAATAAATTCAATAAGAGGAATGTAACCTACAACTCGGTAGCAATCTTCAACATTTTGAATAAGATTGGAACCCCGATTTGAACGCAGATAACTTAAACTTTTTCAAAAATCGCTTTAAATAGTTCTTCTGCTTTATTTCTTTTCTCTTAAGTTTTGATAAGTCTTGATCCTTTTTGAAGATCGAGATCGTGCTTTTATAAAATGATACTATTCCTCAAATTAATTCAAAAGTACTAAGCGAGTTCCTTAACATAAGGCTTTTGATGAAGTAAATCTACCTTTCCACTCAGATATTTTTTCCAAAGCTTCTACTATATGATGTACACTTGTTGCAAAGTATAAAATTGAGTCGTGACGGTCCAACCATCTTGTCTCGCATAATGTAGAAAGTTTGGCTCCCAAATACTTTGCTAAAACTGCTTTTCGGTTGGAATGATTATATTTAAAAAAATTTGTCGTTTCTTTAACAAATGATACAACATATTATATTAATGGCACTTTGTTGCTTTTTAAAATTGAGTTGTTTGATTTATGGGAATAGCAAGGCTTTTGTTTTACATTTGTCCAGAATTTTATAACAGCGCCATTTTCTGCTGACATCAGAGGACACATCAACGTCATTATCAATATCCTTTGAAGCCTCTTCAAATGCGTTTACAACAAAGCCAATAAATGCTTTCCTAATAATTTGTTGTTGTATCTTGAAATATCTTAAAGATAAGGAAGTCTGGGGTTTCCCCGAAAAATCTCTGTTTTCGTCAAAAATTATCGAATAGAATTTTGATTCATATAACACATATATTCATAAATATTGCATATACATACATACTAAGGCTTATTAAAAATTTGAGCGCACGCATTTTCAAGTCAAACGTTTATTCTTTGGATATAAATAGATGGCTCCTGCTGGGATTGAATGTAGAATAATAAGTATTTGAATACAGTAAACTAGAAGTTTCATTGGAAATATCTAATAAATAACTGTTAAAATTAAGATTTGGATACTTATTGAAAATTTCGTTAGATTCAATAAAAAAAAACCTTGCTGGGATTTCCTAAAATTTTGTGCATATAAAAAATATTATTATTGGGAATTCTTGTATTATCGAGATAAACCAAACATATTTTATAATTTAGGGGGGGGAAATTTCCTTATTTCCCCCCCCCCTGAATCCGCGCCTGGTCCCAAGTTAATTTTCCAATTTTAAACAATTCTTAAATTATTTACGGCCAATTTTACCAAGTTCAGCTATAATCTATAAAAATCCAAAAAACATAGTTTGGTGTATTCTTATTTAACAAAATCGGAAAATATTAAAATAGTAAAAAATAAGTTTCAATAAAATTTATACGCTGAAGATTTTTAATAAATTTTTTGTAAAAATTAACGTAGCTTTTCTTTATTTCAAAAGTAGTATAGGTAGAGAAAAGTGGTCCTGAAAGCAATTAGGTATTTTTATAAATTTTGAGCCTGGAGAATTTTTAAATTTGCACGTTTTCAATTTAACAACGTGATTTCGATTTCCAGAACTTGCCCGAATATTAAATTAAAGGAATTAAAGATAATTGTGTTGGAATAAGTATTTAAAAAATATAATATTTTTAACATAATTTTGATTTTGCCTTTTTCAGGTGTTTAAAGGAAAAAACTATTGGAAGAGGTAGCCATAAAATCATATGTCTTAAAAATAATAACATGAAAATATACAATTGCTGCGAGTCACCTATTATAATTAAGATTTCTACTGCGTATTTATGAGAAAACAATGACCACAGCGTAGAAAGTCTTATTATTTTAGAGCTTTTTTGTTTGGAACACAACATTTTTTTTAAGCTATGTACAGTAGAATCGCGGAAAAGTTAACCAAAATGTCCCAAGGGATTTTAACTTTTTCGAACTATTAACTTTCCTAAGCGGGCTTTAATTTGAAAAATATACAATAATAAACATGGATCTTTCAGAAATAACACATTAAACTTATTCCAATGGCTTAGTTTTCATAATAACAAAAAATAAACTCAGATTTTTCATATTATTCGCCACAGCCTCGAGAATTTCAAACATTTTTTTTTCTAATTTTTGAGATCCATAATCCAACGCTATTAGTTTTCCCTGAATATCTTTATTAATTTTGTTCAAATTCTGTACTTTCTGCTTATTTCCGATGTTTTTTATCGAAACTTTCAGAAAAATTAACTGAAAGTTAACTTTTTAGAGCGACGCAGACACGCTAAAATTCGGTTAACTTAACCGGGAGATTAACTTTTCCGAGAGTTAACTTTTTCGCGGTTTTACTGTACTGTTAAATATTAGGATATTTTTAAAATATGAGTTTAACAGGGGTTTTCTTAATATCTTGGTTTTTTGTAGACTGAAAACAAACAAAAACAGTACAAAAAACAGTACATTTGCGTACTGTTTCGGACATTATGCATAAAACAGTACATTTGCAAAAAATCAGTACATGTACTGTTTAAAACAGTACGTATGGCAACCCTACGTAAAACGCACGAAAAGCCAACAAACAAACCCGGCCTGTTTGTCTTTAAAAGATAACGACAAAGATATGCGAGCTGCTTCCCCGCCCAGAGCAGTTTTACGAATCTTTTTTCAACATAAATAATAATTTCTTCATTTTTCAACCTATATTTTTTCTTTTCTTTTGTTATTTTCCATCCTACAGCTGTCTCAATTATAATATAATTTTCCTTATACCTTGCCCTATACATATTTAACTGCCTTATCATCCTTAGGGTGACCATACATATTTGTATTGAAAACAAAAACAAATTTTAGTTTATTATTATAGATTTCAATATAAATTATTCGAAAAAAATGTTCTTGTCGACATCGTGGGCCTGGCATGTAATAAAAAATTGAAAAGAATATCCGATTTTTTAAGATACTCAAAACGATATCGTTTTCAAAATCGTTTTCCATAACATACCTGATTAAATACTTTGGGTATTTTTTTTTAGTAATTTATTGAATACAGTACAACTACAGAACGTTTAATAAAAAAAACAAAACGATTTTAGACTTTTCAATAAAAAATAATTCAAACAGGCACGGATGGATCTACAATGAATCAACGCTTTTACAAATAAACATATAAAATGATCTCATCCCAAATAAAATAAGACATTTTTTTATGATTTATCATATAATTATTAAATTTATTTTATTATTTAAATTTTTTTATATGTATTAAAGAAATAACCTTTTGATCATAGTTTTTTTGTTTCTTCAATTTCTGAAATTAATTCTAATGCATATACAGATTTTTTAATATTTAATTTTTGGTTTACAATTTACAACATTTTTACTAAAATTTTTAATTCTGAAAAAGTTACACAAAAATATTTTTTTTATTTTATAATTTATGCAAAATAAATACTATACAATAAGTGCTAGTAAAAATACATTTTAATAATTTTACAAAGAGCTTTAAAATTGTTTTAATCAATTTGAAATTAATAAAAAATATACATATATGTATATGTTTTTGTAAAAAGTTTTTTTTAATAATCTTAAATTTTTAAATGGCTGTTTTAAAAACTTGAGATATTGTATAATAATTTTTAAATATTGTAACAGAAAAATTCGTTAAAGAAATTATTAATTATATTTTTTGCTATGCAAAACGATTAAAAAAAATATAGAAATTTTGTGAATTATAAGTTCGACAACTGGACAAAAGTTTTTAATGAAGTTCTTTGTGTTCCTTATTTAATCTTGTGAAAGTAGAATTTTAAGCGAATGCCTCCTTTTTTGGTTAGTAATTCTAAAAACATTTTTATTTTAAATAAGAAAATTATATTTTCGTGCATTTTTAAGACAATTTTTTTTTGTTTTTTTTTAATCTTTTATTAATTTTTAATTATATGCTCAATTTCTTATGAATTCTTTTTGACATTTTCCTAGATTTTTTTACTTTTTGAATTAACCACTGACTAAACACTCTCTCTCACGATATATATGTATATCTGTGGCATTTTAACAAAACATCTGTTTTATCGAGTTTTTTTAACTTTTTTGCTATCTTATCTCGTCTTAAGATGTTTTGTCAAAATGCCACAGATATTTATTTTGTTCCAAAATACGAATTGGAATTTTTAAATTTTTTAATCATTTTTTTTTAAATTTAAATTTAAATATTACAAAAAAAATTTATTCTAACAAATACTAACTGTATTGAGCCATAACTGTAAAAAAGCTTAAGCGACAAAAACAAAAACAAAATTTTACAGTAGTGGGTTTTTTTTAATTTAATTTCAAAAAAATTTTGTATGAAGGTTGTCGCTTGAGATAAAATTGTTTTTGCTATAAAATCGTAACGGTACCTTATGCGACCATGATATTTTAGGAGATACATAATACAAATGTTGCCAGTTAAGTAATTTATTAAAAAAAAACGAAAACTTAAAGCTTTTTTGCCGTAAGGGTTCGATATGTCGCTACACAATTCTTTTCTATAAATAAAAAAGATACTTTTTTAGATAAAAAACGATAGTTGAAAACTTAAACTATTTCTGCGGTTAGGGCTCGATATATGAATACCGGGTTTAAAGTTTCAAATTATTTATAAAACTGTTAATTTTTCAATCACAAACGTTTAAACCTGTTTTAAATTGTAATTTTTAATTTTTTTTTGTGAAATTAATATACCGATTTGTATTTAAAAAAATTTAAATTGTATAATGTATTTCAAAAGATATAAATGATGACCAATTGTTAGTTCAAGAGGTCTGTTTATATTTTGAAAATTTTAAAACCTATTACCATTTTGAACTTTTTATTTTTAATTCCAAACAATTTATTTTTTATATCAAAAGCTTCTATTCGTATTTAAAACGCATAATTTTTTACATTATTTTTAGGGATCTTCAGTTGTTTCTTTAGTTCTGTTTTAAAAACTTTTATATCTGTTTTTAATATTATTATGTTATTAATTATTTATATATTTTATTTAATTGCAAAATATATTGATTATTTAAAAATTTATTTAAAATCTATTATCTTTCGAAATGTTCATTTTAAATTTTTAAGGCTCATTTTCAATGGAAGCAACAATTTTTTTTATCTATGCCAATTTATGTAAATTATTCTTATACTACAGCATTTATTTGTATAAAATTGTAAATAATGATTATGCAATACACATTTTACCAATATGGTTTAAAAATAATAATTTATACAAAATATTGTTCGTGGCATAGTTTACAGATATTTCTATTCCTAACCCGTTTGCAAGCAAAACTGTGGCTAACATAAGGAACAGCCCCGAAGAAAATGTTGCTTCGACTGTGAAACTGACTTCAAAGTTTTTAAACCATAATTTATTTGTGGTTCAAAGTTTCCCATTCATGTTTTAAATTTAAAATTTTTTTTACAATATTTTTAATTATAATTTATTTTGTAGAACTTCTAATTTAACCATTCAAAATTTCTGTAACGAATTTTAAGCTTTGTTCACAATCAGAGAAACAATTTTGTTTTTTCTTCTATCTCTTTTCTTCCCAAAGTATTTCATATATTTTTCTTTAATTTTTAGAACAAAAATGTAACTAAAATTTTTTTAAAAATGTAACTAAAGTTGAGTCAACTAGAACTTCAGCAACAATTTGTATGAAATTGTTTCTGACGTTTAAAATAATTTTATTTAGTTTTGAATGCAAATTTTAACATAATGTTTTAAAAAACTTTAAAGTTTTTAAAATACAGAAAGAAAAATCTGAGTTATAGTTAAGGATTTAAAAAAAAATTACTATTAAGCTTCGTTCACAATAGCCAGCAACATTTTTACTGGTGTTTATAATAGAGCAACGATTTGTTTCGCA
Source organism: Pollenia labialis (assembly GCA_949318255.1). Taxonomy (NCBI): domain Eukaryota; kingdom Metazoa; phylum Arthropoda; class Insecta; order Diptera; family Polleniidae; genus Pollenia; species Pollenia labialis. The sequence continues at coordinate 115,464,528 of OX439141.1, forward strand.
GCCACACATATTTTTTTAATTAAGAAAACGTTTGCAAATTTTTTCCACAATAATATTATATAATTATTTTTATTTTTTAAAAAATTTTATTAAAGTTTTCATTCAAATATAAATAAAATTATTTTAAACGTCATTTATATTTTCATAAAAATTGTTGCTGAAGGAGAAGTAGACTCAAGGCGAATTCATTTTTCAGGTGGCGTTGAAAGCACAGCTGTGCTACTTGTTTTTTCTTAATTATAGAGAGGAATGTCAAAAGTTACTTATGTTTTTGACATATCGGCCAACGAAAGCAACAAAAAAATACATTGTTGTGTTTTTGGTGTTGTTACTTGTTGTAGTATCGACATGAATTAAGCTACGTTCACAATCAAAAAAACAATTTCGGTTTTTCTTCTATCTTTTTCCTTCCCAAAGTATATCATATATGTTCCTTTCATTTTTCGAACAAAAATGTAACTAAAATTTTTTTAAAAATGTAACTAAAGTTGAGTCAACTAGAACTTCAGCAACAATTTGTATGAAATTGTGTCTGACGCTTAAAATAATTTTATTTAGTTTTGAATGAAAATTTTAACAAAATGTTTACAAAAATAAAAATAAATGCTTAATATTGTTTTAGCTAAAATTTGCAAACGGTTTCTTGATGCAAAATGTGTGTAGTTACAAAAGAAATTGTTGCTCTATTATGAACACCAAGTAAAAATGTTTTTTTGATTGTGAACGCAGCTTTAGCCTTGAGTAGACTAAACTTTAAAAAAAAACTTTAGTTTCATTTTTGTTCGGAGAATGAAAGGAAAATACATGAAATACTTTGGGAAGAAAAAACGAAATTGTTTCTGCCATTGTGAAGGGAGCTTAATTAGAAATTATTGGAATGTTTTCAAAATATAATAGTGTAATTTATTCCTTTTTTTCATTTTAATTATAACTAAACGTATGTATATTCTTAGTTAAATATACTTTTCTGTTAATATAAATGAAAAAAATATATAAATTATATGTGACCTTCTCCGAGAAAAGGGTCCTAGTGTGTCAAAAACGGGGTTGGACTTAAAAGTGGATTGTGAAACCTAAAAGGGTGTAGAACAAGATAAGATGCGTTTTTCTCAAAACTTCATTTTCACACACTAGGTCCCTTTTCTCGAAGAAGGCCACATATATTAATTTAAATACTTACTGTTGTTTAAAACAATTTATTCGGTTTTAATTATTTGTATTTAAATAAGTATGTATGTCGAGGTATATTAGAGCTTAAATGTAATTTAAATATTAAACTTGTTCTTGCATTTTAAATATTGTAATTTGATTCTGGGAATTTATTTCTTATTGTGAGTACAATTATTATATAAATATTCATATTATTTGAATGTGTATTCAAAGTCAAATTACAATCCTCAAAAGCTTTTTTACTTTAATAGTCTTATTCCTTCAATATTTTCCAGGAATATTTTCTAAAATTCTGATAGTGCATAGAAAATATTCCTGAAAAATATTGAAGGAATAAGACTAAGTATAAAAGTATAAGTATAAGAGCTTTTGAGGATTGTAATTTGACTTAGAATACACATTCGAATAACATGAAAATTTATTATAATATGATTTAGAAAAGTCCATAATTTGAACACGATGATGTTCACAAACATTTTTATGTTTGATAAAAAAAAAAGGTTAATAGAATAAATGAATTTAGTTCTAAGTACGGACATGAAACATTCAAGATTCAAATAGATTAGAGGCATTGGAATTATTTATATATGCATTTTTTTAAAATTTGCTTTTCATTATCATAATTTTAATATAATATTACATCTGAATATAATATTACATATTTTTAATGTAATATTACATATTTACATATATGTGTGTATAAAACCTAAATTGACAGATATAAAGACAAGAATGTCCATTAACATCTGACACATTTAGAAAAAGCATTATTAAATTGACTTTGCGAAGATTTTATTTACAAGTTCGAACGATTAGTACTGTGTACACACATATTATGATTTTCGTACTCGTTCAGAACAATGACAGACTTGTATAAAAAAATGGGAAATTTGATGAAAGAGTCGTTGTATTGAAAGGCATTTTTTGTTTTCGAAAAAATATAAAACACTTTCGTTTACAAATTTTTCAAACCCGTTAATTTGTTCCTTTGAATTAAAATTTGCGGTAACCCCCCTATATTTGAACGTTGAAAATGTGTTTCTTCCAGTTGTTTTCTTTAAATTATGCACAATAAATAAACTCAAGACAACTTAAGTCATTTTGTCGAAGATATTATTAAATACCAACACCATTAGTAACCTAATAACTAAAACACAGGCAATTTATTTAGCCTTTAAGCATTTTTTATAACCAAAAAATCGTTAACAAAATTTTATTTTGCTAACAATCAAATTAAATTTTGTTATAAACCTTTTGAGGTCTTTCCTTGACATATTCACAGCACAAAAATATGTACAATTCTTAAATTAAGAGAAATTAATTTGCTAACTATACTTTGTCTGAAACGCATAATTTTAACATTTGGCAATTAAAACTTTAATTATTACAAAACTGATTACAAGCTGAATGTTTTCCTAATACACTCTCATTTATTTTACAAATTTACTTAAAATACGTCTTAATGTTTGATTTATGTTCGAGCATTTAGAGTACTCTGACTAGTGCTGGCCGATAAACCCATTTCTTCATCTGATTCATCGGAATCCAAGGGGCTAATACGTATAGCCTGATACCATTTATTAGTTAAATCAGCCATTTGTGATTTACATTCATGCAATTCTTGGCTATTGAAACGTCGCGTAAAAAATGGTATAAAATATTTACGATCCAAACGACCAAAACCAGCTATACGAGTTTGAGCAAAAGAAACATCTTCCTCTTCGGTAAGTTCAGATAAATGCTCAGAATCAATAGCTTGGCCCCATTCGCGTGTTTTTGACAATGAAATTGATTTGGATCGTTTACGTGAATTACTTTTTTGGCGTTGGTCCGAAGATGTGGAAGAAACATTGCGGGAACTGCGTAGTCTACGTTTTTTGCCCGGTTTTAGATATTTTAATAAAGGCATTGTAGAACCTCCAAAGAAGAGTGTAGTAAACAAAACAATAATTAAAGTGGTTGTTATAATAACATGTCTAGTTTCATCACTAGACAAATCCAAATGCAGGGAAAGGGCGTATGAAATGGCACCTCTTAGACCAGAAAACCACATAATAAATTGCATTTTATTGGTAATTTTATGTTCTCGAAATTTATTTACCAAATAGGCCAAAGGAAATATATTACAAGCTCTGCCTATAAGACACAGAACTATGGACCATATAACAAACGACAATTCTACTTGGTGTTTGAAAGAAAATATAGCCAAGCCCAAATAAGCAAAAACACACGTCTCTGCTATAAAAGCCAAAGTACGCATAGTTTGTTGCATGGTTATTTGGGTTACGGTGGATAAATTGAAATGTGTATAGTGTGACATGACAATGCCACAAAACAATATAGCCATTATGCCACTTAAGTGAATGCCTTCGGCTAGTACATAAGGAGCATAAGTAAACATAAGCATTATGGCAAATTCCAATGATGGATGTTTTCTTAAATCTACATGCTTTAAAAGTAATGCAGAGATCAAAGCAAATATTACACCTATTCCGGCTGAAGCGAAAAACATTTCACAAAATGTTTTTAATGCTGAGAAAATAGCCTCACCTGTTGTCATTTTTGCGTATGCAGGACTATTTGCTGATTGGGTAATGGTTGTAGTTAAAACAATAGATATGGCATCGTTTAATATACTCTCGCCGAAAACCAACATGTTAAGTATGGGATCCACATCAAGGGCGTGAAAAATGGCTACCGTGGCAACTGGATCAACGGCTGAGATTAGAGAGCCAAATGCAAATGATTCCGAAAAGTTGAGCCTGTAATTAAAATTACGTTAATAAAATATATTAATTTCTTATCTTATGACAACTTACCGATAAGCCACCTCAGCTAAACCCAACAAATATATACCAGCTCCAATGACCAAAGCAGAAATCGTTGTCCCCACTATAGCAAATACCAAGATTGAGCCAATATTTTGGAAGAAGTTACCTTTGTGTAAGTTATAACCCGATTCAAAGATAATAGGCGGCAACAAAACTAAGAAGAATCCTGTCGGAGAAAATACTTCCTCTCTCTTCCAGCTGGCATTCTCACCCGACATGACTTTCAACAGTAAACCAATTAAAGCACCCAAAAATACAACCACAATACTTTCGGGTAAATATTGGAAACCAGTTTGTAACATTGAATGAATTAATAAAATGCCTAGCATTATAACACATATAACAAAGAATAGGGATAAAGAAGAGTTGTGCTCCTGCTCGACAGCATGATGATCGGGTAACGGTGGTTCGGTTACGACTTTGGTAGTATTTTCTGTTGTGGTTGAGTTGGTAACGGGTGGTAAGGTGGAAGTGATAGTAGTGTTTGCTATTATTACTGGTGTATTTACTGTCGAGGTCGCATTTGAATTAATTGAATTGTTATTGCTGTTATTAGTATTAGTTGTAACTGTATTAGTGTTATTTAATGAACTTGGTACTTCTATGCCATTGATAGATTTTCCAGTTGCTTCTTTGTTTTCAGAAACATTCTGCTCGGACTTGACAAATTCCACGGCACCATTAGAGGTATCATCATTATTTGTCACAGGTGGTGCTTTTTGGGCCTCTTCAGCTCTTACGTCGACCGCAAAAATACAATTTATCAGCAGTATGAGTAACCAACAAACTGATTGTTTTTTTCTTGCCATATTTTATTTAATGTTAAGTTTGTTTTTATGTTTAAACGTTAGTTCTAAAATTTTTTTTACTATTTTTCTTGTAAGCGCACTATAATTGTAAATTTTCATGTACATTCCTTGATAACATTAATCATTTTTTATTTTTGGAATTTATGCGTTGTGAAATGTCAATTGTATGTTGTATATTGTTAATTATATTTTTCAATTTTTATGCGACTATAACAACAACACGTCAGAAAGAAGATACATTTATCCAACAGCTGTTCAGATAAAGTTCTGTTCGTTGCATTTTGCGAATGAAATGTTGTCAAAACACCCAACAAGCAACTTGTTGGAAATGTAAATTTTGTTGGAATTATGTGGTGGGATTTAAATAGGTAATACCGTGTTAAGATATGCACCTTAATTGAGTTTTACGCAATAAATGACATTATTGAGCTCAATTATTCATATAAAACATCATAATACGAAATAAAATTTGATATGGAAAACAAATTGACAAAATGTTATTTTAGAACTTTGGATTTATTGCATTTATTTTTCGTGTAAAATTATTTCGCTGTCTTTTTTTAAAACAATTAAGTTTGTGGTTAAAAAAAACCCGAACGGAATTATATGTTCTAATCTTTTGTTGAGTTGGATAAAAACAGTATTATTTTTGTGTTCGAAAGATGATAAACAGGAAAACGTTATTTTTTATGATTTTTTACACAAACACTATTAGCGTTTGTGTTTTCCACAAAACTAGCGAACCGAACACTAAGGATGATATTTAGTGTTTATTTTCGAACACTGTTTAAAAAAGAATAGTTTTTTGACTTTCAAAACCAAACTCAGCGCAAACTTATTTTAAGCCAAGAAAAAGAATATACACAAATTTTGACAAACAAACTCGTTTGAACATGGTATAATGATAGTTAATGCCCCCATTTACATTAGATGCACGATTTTTGTCGTTGATTGTTGTCGTTTCTTCTTGGAAGTCGGTCTGATATTTAAAGTAGAAGTACACAACATGCGTTAGTGCGCGCGCGCTCTGTAGCCTTCTGTCAAAAAAGTTAAACTAGTGTATTTTAATAGAACAAGCTACATGCAAAATATTTTGACGCGTTAGCGCCAAAAAGTTGGTTAACTTTGAACTTTTTAACGCATTGTGTATTTTTGACAAGTAATCAGCTGACAATAAAAAAAATTTTTACAAATTTGCGAAAATTTAAAGAAACATTTATTGAAGAGCTTCAAAAACATACAATATTTATATTAAAAGAATAAATTCAATAAAATTAATAAATCTTGATATACTTTCGAATCCGTTTTCAATGCACAAATAAGTAAACAAATAAAAAACAGCTTTTGTAACGCGTGTTGTGTAACTTGCAATTTTTTATGCGCTAAAGTTTTTAAACGCACGACAAACGTCGACGAATGAACGCGTGTTATGTACTTCTACCTTTACATTTTCTGTAATTAAATTTAAAGTCAATAAACTTTGTTTTAAACTTTTAACCCCAACATAATGCAACAAAAGCAAAATTTTCTATTAACAAGTTTATAATTAATAAAATATAAAATTTTAAAATTAAATATTAGGAGTAATATAAAACTATTTTTTTGTCAAATCATTTTCAGCCACTTCAACAATCTATGAACTTGTAAACACACAAATTATGCACGTAATATAAATCGATTATAAATATTATCAATTTCACAATTAAATGATTAATGCATGTTTTTGAATTTCTGGTATAGAACTTAAGATGACAAATAAGAAAAATCTTTAAAAAATTTGCATTATAAAAAATCAATATAAAAATTCAATATACAACAAAATCTTGTTTCAATTGAAAATAGTGATTAGAAATATATTAAATAAAACAATAACAAATTATTTTTTTTATTTCCTATTTTCCAAGTATATTCATACATACATATATAATCTTTCGTAAGTATGTTTGTAATGGTCGATAGATAGTTTTAGGATTACCAAATATTAAAATAAATTAAAGAAGCAAGTGAATATTTAAAAAAACATAAAAAAACAATTTTTATTTCTAAAATATTTTAAAACTTTATTTAAGAGTAAAATAAATAAATTGTTGTTTAATTGACATATTTGATATTTTTTTAATTAGGCTTAAGTTCATCAAATTTAATTTTCATTAAATTATTTTAATGAAGAAAGGAATTTTACAACATTTTTTGCAGTTATACTGCGCCGGCTATAGCCAGTCTATAGCCAATCATCAACCTTTTAAGCAATGGTGTTAGTGGATCTAAGCTTGCTCTAATATTTAACAATTTATTTACATTGTATCTATACGTTATTTGTGTATAGCATTCAAAAAATAACGGTTATTTCTTAACTTTAATTTTTTGAGTCAAAAATAAAAGTTAAATTTCGACTGGTATTTTTCAGTTAAAAATAAAATTTAAAATTTTACTTGTATTTTTTTTAGGCAAAAATAAAAGTTATAAAAAGTCATACCAGTTACGGTCCCTGCATTGTATTGTTTAATATTAAATATCATGTACACAAAAATAAATTTAAAATAAGTTTTCCTATCAATTCAGCATACATATTTTCGGTATTTTGGCAGCCCTATATGTAGGCAGAAGTCATTAGGTCAAAAACGTGCCTTTCGTGGCGTAGCGTATAATATGTTTTTGTTCATAACATAATATTGCGTTTTGTTCATGAGTTGACGAACTAAAAAAACTGGAGAATATTGAGAAACATTAAACCAATAATTGTAAAATTAAATATCTTACAAGCGTATTATAAAATATATGTACATTTTTGAATCTACATACATATATTAAGAAATCAAACAAATCGGTTATAAAAGAATATAATATAATGTGAAATAATATCATAAAATAATTTATAATATCAAAAAATAAAAATAATTAAAAACTAGTATATATTTTTACAAATTTAAAATAAAATATTTAATTTTATTAAGAAACAAATCCTAAGTTTTGAAAATAATTTGAATGAGTTTATAAATTTTTAATTATTTATGTTAACAGCGTGCAGCATTAATCAAGGTAATAAGTATGTAAATTTTTTTATAATTTGTACATTAACAAGTAAGAGTGTTATATTCGCCTATACCGAATCTTTTATACCCTTCACCATGGTGCAATAAGAACAAAATGTTATGTAAACACCATTCTTAAGATATAAATAAATTTATTTTGTGCCACGCCCACTTATCCAATACCGGCCACATTATGCCGGATGTTGTGTTTTAATAACAGCCATTTTTTAACCGATTTGACAGATTTACATACCGGCGTGTTACAGGAAAAATTTGCCAATTAGTTGGGTTATAAAACATGGATTCGGGAAGATCTATGGTTCCCGAAAGTGGGTATTTAAAAAAAAATAAATTTTGGTCATAACTTTTTTGTATCTGAACCGATTTTTCCTAAATTTTCAGAAAATATTCTCTACTAAAGAGTTCCGATCTTTTGATATATAAAGCGTAGCCATAGGTCATATGACAGTCCAGTTTTTGATATTTTTTGTACGGGAGGTACCACGCCCAGTTCTCTAATCCCGCCCACATTTTGTGGGATGCTGTATATTGATAATCTAAATGTTTGTTCCCAATTTGGAAACTTTGGCTCTTGCCGTTCTCAAGACATACAGAAATAAATAAAATACAACAATAACAACAACATGGGATTTTTGGAAAAATTTAGAGGTAGTCGTGGTTTTTTGCTCATATCTCCGTCATTTTTGGACCGATCTTGCTGAATTTCAATAGCAAACTTAAACGGAGTATGTGTGACAGAAATGTATGACAACCTAGTCCCCATAATTTTTGTGGTCTTCGGAAAACCCATTTCAACAGACACACGGACAACCGGATTTAAACTTCGCATTTCATAAGGACCCGGAATATATATACTTAATAGGGCGTAGGATCAATATTGTGGAACTTACAAACGGAATGACAAAGTTATATATACCCTCTTACCTTCGGTGAAGGGTATAAAAAGTAAAGAAAGTTACGTTATTTTTTATTTTATAAAATTACTTGCATATGTATGAAAAAACAATAATAGCTAACAAATTGTCAAATTCGAATGTATGAGCCAAAATATGTGCATTTGTGCGTTAAATTGTTTTTTTATATGAAGACAATTTTGACAATGCGGGGCTTTTGTAATTCTCTATCAAATGAGTCAACCTTATTAAATGTCACTTGGTAATAATCCAACAAAACGTATTCTAAAGTGTCTGGGAACTTCCACACCGTTCATAACGGTACAATTAGAAGTCACTTATTTTTTAAAACACCAGCGAAAATTTGTGATTTGTTGTGATTAGTGTTTTATATATAAAAATGACCCTCTTGGAGCTACTAATTGAGACACGAAATATTATGAGTAGGGCGTAAAGTTCCATACATTTATTATTAGATAATATACGCATAAAACATGTTTTAAAAATTTAAAAAATTATGCATTTAATATTTAAAGCAAAACTGACAGTATACTCTCTGTATTAAATTTTTTAATATTTTTACACATTATAGTGGAATTAAATTACTTTTACTAAGGGCCATTATTACAACTTGCCAATAGTTAAAATTAGGATTTTGTCGGACCGATAAATAGCTTTGCATTATAAAACCTTCATTTATTATGTTTTCATCTATTAACTATTATTGACTACTATCTATTATTGAAAATAACAGCAATAAAAAATGGAAGTTGTAATAATGCAAAGCTATTTATCGGTCCAACAAAATCCGACTTTTAACTATTGGCAAGTTGTAATAATGGCCGTAACAAACATCAATTATTTTTTAATATAAAACTTAGCTTATACGGACACCACTACGTGATAAAATACCACATCTCCCAGTTTTGCCCAAAGTCATGCATTTTTTTATGCCCCCCCCCCCCCCCCCCCCCAAAGATTTGTGGCCACGGTGTCATTTTTGCAAAAGAGTGATCATTTTCCCAGGCTCATAGCTTGCATACCGTTCGGAATTTTGATTCACCCTCTGAAACAAAGTTGTAGCTTCTGCTATAAAAAACAAAAATAAAAAAATAAAAAAAAACTTCATCTTCAAGATCAAAACCGCCAAAAACTTTAAAAATTCGGAGTTCTTTACCTTTTTCCCGTGTTCAGGTCCATAGGTAGCAAACCGTTCAAAATTCAATAAAACAGTCAACTACAAAAATGTACATAATATCTCAATAAACAACATTCTAGAAAATATAAACATCCTAGGAATTATGCTTAGCACCGTTTAGGTAGCGCTTAGGTAGCCGCAAAAGTGAAAAATTTTTTGTTTTTTCTTTACTTCAACATTGAGATACTATTACAAAAATATTAAAAAAAAATATTCGTATTTTGTTAATAATGTTGATGGCCCTTAACTTGCAAATCGCATTCTCTTAAGTTGTGGACCCAAATCGTCATCCGAATCTGACTCTAATTCAGAACTTATGGTGTCCACAGGCACGTTGCTTCCAGACTGCCCTCCATGATCAGCTTTTTCTTCTTGAAATAATTTAATAACATCATACAGGGTGGTCTTGTGACTTCACCAACATTCCTGAAATGAACAAGAAAATAAATCAAAAAAAGAATCAATAAAATTGATATTTCTTCTAAAAGCAATGCGTCGAGTTTTTTGCCTTTGTAGTGTTTTTCCATGGGAATTATGGTTTGGTGAAACCGTTCTCCTGCTCACCGGATTCGGTAGGGAATTGTTTGATAAAGTCGTCAAATGTCGAAATTTAGAAAATGTCATCGATGTGCCGATTAAGTACGCCTGTTAAATGAAGACAAAAAATAAAGACAGAAAAGAAAAGATTAACAAAGTGTAAATAGTTCAATTCGTTTTCAATTTACTACAATACCTTTTTAAATTTTGTCATCGCTATGCTTTAAAAAGTTCAAACTTTCTATTTTGAAATCTTAAATTAAAGAAATATATTACATAAAAAACACTAAAATTTTATAAAAATATTCCAACTTATTAGTTTAAACTTTCAAGAAAAAAATGCATTTACATGAAATTCCACTCCTTAATTAAATTTAATCAAGAGGAAATGGGAAATCTATAATATCAAATTGCCCAAATAACTAACAAAATAAGGCAACGATACCGAAGATAACCTTAGGTCCATAAAATGTTCATAGCGGTCCATACACTTGCAATATAATTGTTTAATTTTGAGTTGAGTTTGGTTATTTTTGGAATTGTATTAAATTGTTAACACCTTTAATATATTTATACTGGTATATTTATACTGTTTTTTTACAATACACCTCTGTTGTGATCAGAATGCATAACCCTACAACGGTCACTTTTTCTTTTTTCTCTAAACTAAAATAAACTTTACCCATTATATCAGTCATCACTACTGCAACATTAATATCATCTGAAAATACCTATATATATATATATATATGTATATATAAGCAACCGTAAAAAAGCTTATTTAAGCTAATTGAATTTACTCTTCATAAGCATCAAAACTTATGTTTGTAATATGTATATAATTTCGCTAAATTAAACTTTGGGTTTTAGAGACCTTATGCACAATAACAACGTTAGGCGTATAATAAATATGGAACAGAATTTCTATGGCAATTCTTCTAAAAAAGTTTCAAAGAACCTATTTTTTTTGTTTTTAATTATTATATGTAAATGCTTTTTTTATTATTTTGCCTTGTAACCCTTAAAATTAAATATGAAATTAAGTTTATTTTTCTAGCTTTTAATTTTTAAACTTTCTATGTATATGTATACATAGATATATGTATATATATATACATATGTATATGTACTTGTTTGTAATTTAATTAAACCTTAACAAAAATTTATTTGCATATGAATTTTGAACATATTGTCATTATGTATTCGCATTCGCTAAACGTATATTTTCCGCGCCGCTAGTTTTTTTTAATTTTGGTACCTTAAGTTGTGCTTTTCACAATATTTGTTTGGAAATATTATAAAATTAATATATTTTTGCATACATTTTTTAATTAAAGCATATTTGTACCATAACTTTTACTTATATACCTCCTAAAGATTTATTTACATATTTATTTGCTTAATTTGAAAATAATTATTTTGAATTTTTTAACTTCGAATTTTCATGATCTTTCTTATCATTAAAAGCGTCAGAAAAACAAAGAAATATTCAAAAACAGTCATATGGACGCAAAAATATATACGTCAACAAAGATATTTTTTAAAGTTTTTTAAAATATATAAATAATAGTATGTACGTACTAATATTGATTTTTTTGTAAACGAGTGCAAAACCGTTATTCTATATATGTATATGAATATATAAATAAAAAAGTTTATATATTTATTTATATATCTGATTTATAACTAATATATAATTCAGTAGGAACTTAATATGCTAATATGTATGTAGTAAATGCATTTATGAAAGGAATTTTCAAAATTCTGTTCAAATATCACAAATATGATTTAGGTATGTATATACATACATCCATAATACATATAATCTTGACTTGTAGTTGAAACCTACGTTTGCGATCGATTTGAATCTATTAAATAATTTAATCTTAAATTTCTTTTTATTTTTAAAAGTCAATTTCGGCATACTGCTTATTTTTTTGTTGGATTGTTGCTATACAATCCGTTTTTGTTAAGTTAATAAGCATTAAAAAATTTCGGTTAACATTAAAACATAAATAAAATTAAAAGATAGTCTTACTCATGTTTAACAAGTAAAAGTGCTTTATTCGACTATGCCGAATCTTTTACACCCTCCACCTGGAATAAGAAGATTTCAGGAGTGGGCTTAATATAGCGGCAGACTTTTAATGCTAGCAAACAGTCGGTTGCGGGGTTCGTAAGAACAACCGTGTGACTGTGCTGCGGCAATTGCTGTAACCATTTCGCTTTGTACTAACTAGCGGCAATTGAATTTGTTTAAAAGATGGCAATCGTGTGATTTCGGATTATTTGATTGGTGCAATTTCATCATTGTGCACCAATTGCGGCAATCGTGTGATCCCAGTTTGTGACTTATCAGGAACGAGTCTTATATAGTTGCATAGATGCGGTGGACCTGTGAGTACACCTGCTCGATATCCAGGATCCTATGGCCTGGAAATGATGAACGAAGAACTAGCTCTCTACTTAGGTTCAGCAGGGACCAGATTAGGACAGTGATATCGGTTGTGACTGGACACTCGCCAGTGGGGACTCATGCTGGAAGAATGGGTCTGGAATTTAACGAATACTGCAGAAGTTATCAAAACCAGGAGGAAGAGGAACTGTGCTTCAATTTCTTTGTCAATGCCCTGGGTTGCGGGGCATAAGGGAAAAATACCTGGGGGACCCGGTGTTTGCCTGCTTGGAGGATCTATCCAGGATAGAACTTAAATCGCATCTTCTCTTTAATAGGAAGACGAATTGGTTCGACTTTGCAGTGACGCCATCTGAGTAACTGCTGCGCTGAGTATCACAAAGGGACCAATAAAGGACTCAAGTGAGCTGTCTCTCGATGCTGCCCATGGAACCTAACCTTTGATTTATTTTATGTCATTGTTCTTCAGGTGTAGGCTTTATATGGAGCTAATGGTTATTTATCGACCGATCTTCACAAGATTTGTGATTTCTAGTCTTTTATTTACAAGGCGTTATTCGTTTTCCGATAGGGAGCTTTATATGGGGCTAAGAGTAAATTATGCAACGATGTTCACGACATTTAGTATAATGCTTTCTAGTATTAAACAAGTTTTTAGAAAATTTAATTAAAACCGGTGCATTTCGCCTCCAGAAATAACAATTTTTTAATGTGATTGTTCCACATTTAGGTTCATAACTGGTTTCCTACTGAACCTATTCTGCACCCTGCTTAGGAGAACTATAAACAATTTGAAACCAAAATATTATTTTCAAATTTATCGTTCGAAAGTGTGCGTGATTTCAACAGGCGGACATTTCAAAATCGAATTAAATTTACTCAAGGACCCAGAAAAAATATGTACATAACGTCACCTAAAATGCAAAATAACGTAACAACGCTTTTTATAAGTTAACAGGAGAAGCAAAAAACTTTACAATATCAATAACAACAAGGTGAACGTGGCGTTTGAATTTCTTTAATAAAGTCACCATTTTTGATCGCAGGGATCATATAGTGAACATGTATTTTGTTTAACAAAACAAACAAAAATCAATCAAAAAATCAATTTTTCATTTTTTAATGATACGTTGTTTTGTATTTTAGGTGACATAATATAAACTTTATGGGATCTTAAATAAATATACAAAAAGTTTCACACAGACTGAAAAACTTAGTATAGCCTCTTAACAATTACTTGTGGAGGGTATAAAAGCGTACTTGATCTTGACAGACCTTAATGTTATCAGAAATCTTTTCGTTTCTTTAATTTATTTCTTAAAACTTTTTCAAATAAATAAAATATGTACATAATTTTAAAATTGTATATAATTATAATAAACATACCTATCTGATCATTGCTACGAAAAAGAAAGTGTTGCCAATTTTCAAAGAAAAAATTTTCCTATTTTTATATTTTTTCATAACTTTTTGATGTAAGATTTACATTTACGAATTTTTAACCCTAGTCTTTTAATGCAAACAACCGACCTTTAAATCTACTTAAGTCAAAAAGTAAAAAGCATTTTAACAATAATATAACAACGTACAAATGAATAGTTTAAAAGAAAGCTATTCATTTGCTGATAATAGACTGTTTTAAAGTAATCAAAATATTTCTTTTTTTCATTTAAACAAAATGTTATAAATGAAACAGAAATTTGTCAATAGAAAACATTTTATTCTAAACTGTCGTTGTGAAAAGTAAGGTGAAAGAAAGTGTTGTTTTTTTTTTAATTAAATAAATTAGAATTGTCTGTCTGTTTGTCGATATCGAAAGAGCATTTTCTTTCGAATATTTATATTTAAAACGAAAACAATTTTTTTTAAAATATTGTTAGTTAAACGAATAAATATTTCTTTTGATGTCGAAAAACAGGCGGTAAAAGTAAACTGAATATTGTTGTAGTGAAAAACAAATTTCCTGTGTTTTAAAGGCATTTTAGTTAATAAAAATATAAAATTTAAATAATGTTACTTTCCGATTGAAATACTAAACTGTACTAAATAAACAGTAACAAATTAAAAAGTGTACGGATTCACTTAAAAAAATATATAAAACTTAATTTTGCAACTATTAAATTAAGAAAAGTGTTAAAATTATTATTGAACAAGTGAAGATTGTCTGTATTTGACTGCAATTTTAGAAAATCTAATTACATAAATATTTAAAATTTTTTTAATAGCCTTTATTTTAAATTATGGTGCATAGCTGCATAATATCGCAAACAAATATTCCTTAGAGAACACCAACAACGTTGTATTAGCAATATTATGTAAACGTTTTCAAATTTCACACCTTGACCCTAGACTTATGTAATATTCGCTTAGATATTTTATACATTTTTCTAATGATTGTTAATTTTTATGTATGTATTTGTAATTTATGATATAGCACCTGTTCAATAATACTGTATTAACTCAAAATGTATAGTTTTTCATTTTTTTGGAAAAAATTTGACAGGTATTATGTGCACCAGCTGCAAAAATATCAAGCTCTTTTGTTTCCTTTTTGGTCAAGAAACGGTTGGTTTAAAAATACTTTTTCATATGCCTTCCATATTGTTTTGCTTCTACTGAAAATTTTTCAATTTTGAGTTAATACAGTATTGTTGAACAAGTGCGATTTATATTTTATTTGAAAAAAATTATAAATATATAAGTTATTATTATTAATTTTTTTTTTAGCTCCCTTCATATATCATATTTTAATATATGTATGTGAAAATCTAATTTCAATGGCTTAGTTAGGGTTTTAGAGAATTTTTGTGAACACCAGGGAAACCGGAAATATACGCTTAAAGTATGAGCGTTAAAAATGCAGTAAAAACTTGAAAATATGCTCTAAACATTTTTAAAATATGCTGTAAAAACAAAAATATATTTTTTTGTAACCTCCGACCACAACAGCAATTAGTGATGTCTTAATACAAGCAATAAAGTTCAAGGTAATATAATAAGGTAACGAGCACGAACATATCCTAGGAAATAAATTGAAAGAGTAAGCAGAAGACAGGTTGTGTGATATATTTATAGTTTAAAAAAAAGATGAGTGCCAAAAATAAAAATTTCAAATATTGAAATGCTTTTAAAGCAAATAATAATACAGTTTTATTTATTTGTAGTGTTTTAAAAATGCATAATAAAGTTTTTTCTTGATTTTTTCGTTTTTTTCTGTATCATTAAAAGCACAACTTTGAAATAAATAGCAATTGAATTTGACATCTTGTGCTAAAAGATAATTGATCAGCAATGCATTAAAACATTTGTTTCTAAACATGTGTTCTAACACATTTCTTTGCAGGGATACATATAATTTGACAAACTTATTGCCCGTGTGGTCTAGAGGTAACAAAATATTCAACAATTTCTTAGTATTTGCATAAAATAAACAAGTAAAAAAAGTATAGTCGGTCGAGACCATATAATACCACAATATTTGCAGACAAATTTCGAGTGCTCTTTATTTAATACTTATGGGTAGAAAGGATCAACCACAATAATATTCTGTAATGAAAGTTTCGTATGCCGAATATTATCTAGTTATACTATATTGAGAAGAAATGGAATATGCTGTGAAAACTTAAAAAAACTGCAAAATGCTCTTCTGACTAAAACAAGCAAATATTGTTGTAAAGCGTAAAATATGCACAAATTAATCGAGGCCAAGAAAAAATATTTCCCACAATAAGTTTAATTCGTAATTAATAGCGGGCCATATTTTTCTACCTATTCATAGAACTATCATCAATGAATTTTTTTTTATCTTTAAATCCATTCATAACTATTTAACTTAAACTGAATAAAAAGTTAATAAAAGTAATTAAAGTGTATTCAAATAAGCTTAATTTAATGTAACATATTTAATTTAATGTACTTATTAAAATTCTTTAAAATCAAATTTATTACAAAGGGACTTGTCAAACGATTCCAATGTGATTTTATACCTATAATATTTATTTAGTATATTTCTGTGTACTGATTGTTATTGTTACAATATATACGGCTCAACCATTTATTTCTGTAATTATTGATTATTTTATACATTACTCTTTATAACAAAAGCATCGTCTTATAATAAATAAATTAATTATTTTCGCTGCGTTATTAAATAAACTGTTATTTGACAAGCCCACTGTTTTTGTTAACGGTATTAATCTGGCAGCATTCTTTGCATTGCATATCAATATATATGGCAGCTTTTAATATAACTAAAGAAGATAAATAACAAAGCAAACTATCAAAATAAGCAGCTGATATCCACATTGTTTTTGGAGTCAACAAATTACAAAAATTGCACATGGAAAGCCGAATCGAAGTTTTTTACAAATTTAAAATTACAGTAAAAGTTTAGGAATTGTTTTAGTTCACAAAAATAAAATGATTTAACAGGTAAATTATAATATTAGTTAAAGCTTTTTAACAAAAATTAAATGGAAGTGTACATAAAAGCAATGTAAAGCCATTATTAGAAGTAACAGCATCAAAAATTAAGAAATATGGAAAATGTGCGGAGACGGCGCGTTTGGCCACTACATGAAAGAACCGAGTATAAAATGAAAACAATATGAACAACTTGCGCTCTTTTACGATTTAAACTTCGAGCTGTGAGGACGCAACGTCTTTTTAGAGTGTGTTGTGCCAACCGACCGACAACCAGCCGTTTTGTTAAAGAATTTATAAAAAAGTACATAAAAGTTTATTCTATTTGTGGCTGCAGTTAATAAAACATAGATTTATTTTAATAATTATACAAAAAAGTTTGTGCTCTTATTAAATTTTAAAATAAGTATTTATATGTTTTAAATTAAGTTAAACACAGTGGGATTGCAAACAATTTATTGAAAATACCAAAACAAATTTATATACTAAAACGTTACATAAAGTATTTTACTGAATTAAAAAGAAAAAAAAGTAAAACAATTTTTTTTTGTGTAATGCAGTTTATAAAATACTAGAAGAATGAGTGAAAATTAAACCGTATAAAAAAATAAAAAAAAACCAACAATTTGTGTATTTAACGCAACTTTTAGAAAAATCAATTCTTTTTTATTACAATATTCCACTTTTTTTTGCTTATATTATTTTTAATTCCAAAAATGTGATTTTTTTTGCTTTTAACGAGTTTGCATTTATTTAACAACACAATACCTTATTCCAATCTGTAGCTACCGCACTGCACTCTTAACAACAAGAACAACGATTGAAAATCATCTTAAGAAACAAGAAATTAGAAGCAGCACTGCAGGAAAAAAGCGAAATTAAAACCTAACAAATAGGATTACTTTCTATACAACAACTACATTATTTAAAAGTTATAAAAAACCGGAGTTTATAAAAAAAAATTCAACAAAATGCCACAAACAGTTACCAACGGACACTCAAACGGTTGCAACGGCAATGGCACTCAATATGACATGGAAGATGGACAATCATTCCTGTTCACTTCCGAATCTGTAGGTGAAGGACATCCCGGTAAGTTTTATTAATAATACCTATATCTGATAACAGGGAGAAATTGCTTCATTTTTATTTAAAATTTTGTTCCCAAATTTTCATTATCTTGAGACATTGCAAAAAATATTTCAAATTAAAAAATAATTTTTAGTTTTTTCTTTAAAATGGTAATTTTTTTTATTAGTTTACTAAATATAAAATGTTATAAAATTTAAATTTTTTTAAACTTTTTTGAACTTATTTTTTTTTAAAATTATTTAAACTAAGCAATTCATTGCACAAGATCTGTAATAAAAAGAATTTTAGGAACAAACCTAGTTTACAAACGCACCTCCAACTAAGAAAATTGAATGGGGGGATAGAAAATTAAAAAACAAATGCACAAGGATTTTCATTTATTAATGGTATAACCGGCTTCGCTAACTATAGCTTCTCTACATAGCCGTCCTTTAGCTGGGAGCAAGGATTTTCTCCTCTGTGGCTTAACAAACACCGGTTACAAAAAGCTTAAATTCGCACACAATTTAAGAAACTTCTCCTAACGATTAATTCAATTTATACTTTCTTTTGAAATTAAAACATTTTTAGGCGTTGCGAAATATGGGCCCAAAAAAGATAAAAACTAATATTTTTTAATGAAAAATTACACCACAAAATGAAAAATAGGTCTAAATATAAAATTAATTTTAAATTAAAGAAAGCTATATTAAAAGTTTTGGTTGGATTAATTTGCCCTAATCTTAAAACACCTTATCAAAAGTCCCGAATTTCAAAATCCCAAGTTTAAAAATCCATATCCAAAATCCTGTTTTTAAATATACTGCACGATAGATAGCAGGTTTTGGCCTTCGGACAGGCGCAAGGATTTTTTCCTCTATGGTATAATGAACACTGGCTTCGCTAACGAAAGCTTCTTTAAATAGCCGACCTTCGGCCTGGCTATAGAATCTTCTCCTCTCTATGGTATAACAAACCATCTCTGCATCGCCGGCAAGCATCTTCTCCTCTTTGGTTTAAGGATTCGGCATTAAATTATATAAATTTGTTTTGGGTAATTTTTCATTTCTTAAAATTTGCATTATATATTAGTAAATAAAACATTGCCCCAAGGTAGAATTGTGTTTTTATTTGCTGAAGCTTAAAGTTGTAAAATTGTTACGAGTTATGAGTAAATAAAAATATACATAATACAAAAAAACAACTTCAAAATTTCAAAATGTTTAACAAATTTATTTTGAATTGTTTTTAATTTTAAAAGACTTTCCAAATTTCCCAAAACCAATTCTTTATTTTGTACAGAATATCATTGTAAAACTTCTAGTTATAAACTAATGCCTGTATTCATTAAAATATTTGAAACTTAATAAAGGTTTATGAAGAAAATTTTATATAAAAATTTCCTTAATAAGCGTTTGCTAAATTTAACAATCGTTTGTGAAGACGTTAATAAGTATGTACATATGTATTTTTAACACGATCTTAGAATAACAATACTTTATTCCAATATCGCTTTCGTTTCTAAACAAAATGGCGTTCACGTTTGACTCCTTACTTGTGGTATCTTAAAGTATTTTCGAGTTAATTTTTTTTCAGTTTTCTTAAAATTTACCTCTTTGTATCTATTTTGTTTGTTGTATCTGGTCACCTTTAAGTTTTCATTTATTATTTTCTTTTGGAGTTCTGTAGTTTTTTTTTTGTTTGTTCTGTTTTTATTTCCTGCAGTGCAAAAACGATTGAGGAAGAAAACTATGTATAACCTGTGCGCGTGCCTCTTAAAACCCCAATGGAAGTTATGTTGTGAGGGGTCTCTGTTTAGAAACACATTTGGTTTTTTCTTTCGTTGTATACCTATTTAATACTTTATATTATTTTTCTACGTCACATTAGAATTTCTGTACGTATAAAAATGTAGATGTTTAAAATTGATATTAACTTTGTGTAGGGAGACCAGGTTTTGAAACAAAAGGATTATGAGAATTTTTTAATAAATTATTATCCTTAGAATTTAAAAGGAATTTGAAAGTTAATTTAGTAAATATATTGCAAATTTTTTAAACTTTTGAAATATTAAAATTTTTTTTCCAATTTTTTTTTTTAATTTTGGATTGTAATATTAAAGGCCTTATCCATAAAGCATATTTCATGCTTATAACAGCTTTATGAGACGAATTTTATATGAAAATTTTTTATAATTAACATTTAATAAAACTGAAATATTTTTTATTAATAAGGGGGTAAGACTTTATACATATGTATGTGTATTGAAGTACTTAGGTTTATATGTATATGTACATAGTTAGATATGTATGTATATATATTCTTTTTTTTTTGCTTACTAAAAAAATCTGGAGGAAAAAATTTTAAGACAAGTTTTCGTCCATACTATAAAACATTTGCTGCGAAACATTTGAATTTAATTGTGAAAGGGGAAAGACGAATCGAAAAGTGTACACTTTGTTTAATGTGCAATCAGCCAAAGTTTCATTGTATAGACAGGAATGCCATTTCAAAAAAAAAAATTAAAAAAAAAACCCAAAAAAGTTACTAAATAAAATTCATAGTTTTTTTTTATTAGATTATGTTTATATGGTCACCTAACAAAATCTTATTCATGCGCACACCATGTGCTTTTTTAAATTTGTTATTTTTTCTCTTTATTTTCTTTACGTACAAATTGAGATTCTTGTTCAACAAAATTATTTTCAAATCTCTCCCGCACAACTTTGGAACTCAGTAGAAATCCAAACCGATAGAAGGAATTGCGTTAATGCAAAATTGTTTGCTAAAATATATTTAGCGGCTACAATTTTCTTTTGCTTATTTAGTGCAAGTTCTCAATTTTTTAGTTATTCTCTCTTTGTATTTCTAAGATACAAAAAGTGCATTTTATGTATGTATGTATGTATACATTAATAGATACATAGAAAGATAGATAGATAGATAGATAGATATGTATGTAGATAGCGCTTAAAGTAGAGAGCATTATTTGATCAAAATAAATACACAATCAGAAATAAAAAACTACACACGTATGCACATATGTACATATGTTAAATAAGAGCATAAATGAATATTTAAACAATTCTCTACTGATATGTATCTTGCTTAAACTAACTTCGTCATACCTTATATTTTTTATACTTCGTTTTCGTCATTTATACATATATGTATGTACATACATACTATGTACATACATATGTATGCATGTATCTTTATGTATTTTTTGTTTATTTAATATAAATTACTATTATGTATTATTATTTGCTGTTTATTTTATAAAACACGTGTTATCTTATGTTATTTTTCTTCTTTTAATTTGCTAGCTTTATTTATTGATTTATTTGTTTTAGTTAAAATTCTAGTTATTGGTGTTTATGTTTATATATTTTCGCTTTTTGTTTTTACAAGTTCTTAATCATTTCTTTTATGGTATTTTCTTTTCTACACAAAAAATATCACCTTCTGAAAAGGTGCGTGTATAAAATGTCTTGCCAACCCTGTAATAATGTTGTTTGTTATTTGATGAGAACAAACCACAAGTTTTGTCAGGTTTTTAACACCTGATAAAAAGTTTGTTCTTTATATATGTTCTTTATATATGTTTATATAACTGTTTGTTTTTTTAAACCGATTTAGCGATCTCATGTGAATTTTAGGGGTTTGTTTCCAATTTTTCGCAAATTGTAGCCATGTTTGCAATAGAAGCGATTTTTTCCTGTAAGTATCTGATTCGTTACAGCTTGAACGATTTTTAATAAATATTAGAATTTTCTATTATGCCGCTGTTAGCAAATTTTTGTGAATTTCCGCTAATTTGGCAATTTTAACCGAATTCTTGCCATTCCTGTTAGCTTGGGAGTTTTAATAAATATTAATAAAGAAATGAAATAAAACAATTTTCGCAAATTTTCGCTTTTATTTGATAATTACTATTTATGAAACATCATCTGTATCTTTAATAAACATATTATATTTGAATTTGTTTGTTTTCTGCTTGTAAATGACAGCGGATCAAAAATTTTTATTTGATTTGATAAGAAATTTAATGTAATAAAAATTGCAATTTATTAATCGTATTTTTGTTATTATTAAGTTTTGATTAAAGTTATTGGTGTGTAAATATATCACTGTGAAATAATACAAAAATATTTCATATAATATATGTACATATGTACATGTACATTAGGGCAGTAACATTTGAAAATTTTTTGCAAACAACAAATTTGGTATAATATAGTCGAATAGGTCATTAACAACTATGAAGAAATCCTTACGTTTTTACTTTTAAGTTGGCGTTTAAAAAGTTCACGCAACAACAGCGTTGAAAATATTAAATGTGTTTTTGTATTTGTATGAAAAAAATGATGTTGCAATTTAATTAAAAAAAATAAATTTTGGTAAAAGACCTAATGTACATATGTACATACTTACTTGCCTACATACAGACATATGTGCAGGTCCAGCCAAAAGTCTACTTTTTGTAACGTAACGCTAGAAGTAATTTAAATCGTTTCTCAAAAAATTGTATATGTATTGTTTCCTTTTTTATATTTGGATGTAAAGCGCAACTAGCTTTTAGCATTTAGTATCAAAAGGGATAACGGTTGAACAACATGGTCCTAAAATACCTTATTTGCATTCTGGCGTTACATTAAAAAAGTAGACTTTTCGCTGAAAATGCCAATATGTACCTTTAAACGAGCAAAGATTTTTAAATTTGATAGCTTGAAAAAAAAATCTATATAAGTCCAAAGCTTCCTAGAAAAGGTCTTGCTCAATTCGCAGTCTTCTGCAGTTTTGTAATGCAAGTCAAAATCTACTTCTGTTTTTTTTTAACGTCACGGCAGCGCATATTTTTGCTTATATCTGCAAATCCTTGGCGTCGATTGCTGTATTTTTTACTTCATTACTTTGTATATATATAAACCCTTTTTACAAATTTGACTTCTTCATTAAATTTTTTACATTTCGTCATTAAATATATCACGTCACGTAAAAATGGAAATGTACATATACATTTGTAATTTGATTGATCGTTACCAATAATTATACATATCATGTATGTGCATATACTTTGCTATGTCGTTGGCCTCATGTTGAAAGGCCCTAACTCAATTTTGATTTTCGAAATTAAGCTTTTTAGTGATTCCAATACATTTTTACAAAAATTTCATTTCGTCACAAAAATTTATTGTTATAGATTTTGCAATTTTACATTTCGATACATACAGTTTTTATTATGTTTTAACCTTCTTCTATACAGTTGCTATTATACGAATTAGGGGCTTTCGGCATAATACCATATTCTCTTTTACACATGCTTATAACGCATACATATTGATTTTTCTTTTTAAATAAAGCATTTTTAAAAATTCTACTAAGATTTTTGACTTGATATATCGTATAAAAGAACATGAATAATTTGTATAATTTTCGACAAATGGCGCTTCGTTCCGAATCAGCAGTTTTTTCACCGTTTTTCCAAAGGAAAACCTTTTGACGGCAGCCGAGCTATTTTTGGCTCCTAGAAATAATGCCAGGAAGATAATTTTGTCTGATATTTTATTATAATTTCCTTATTTTTAATATTTATTGCAAAAGACATTAAAATTTAAAAATATTCCATCAACATTATTTACATTTATTCCAAAAAGTTTTTAACACAATTGTACATTAATCTTACAATCGATTTTTATTGTATTTTTTATATATAAAATATACATACATATGCGTGCAGAAAATTAGATGTGAAATTTTTAATCGACTTAATTGAGTAAAAGATTCTATTATTGTTATTCAATCCATTGCATATATCAAATTTTTTTTTATTAAATAATGAGGCATTCACACTTGTCGTGGTCGTCGAATTAAAAAAAAAACGCCTGCGATGGTTTTGTAATAGATTAAAGGAAAAAAGTTTACGTTATCTTCAATCTATTACTAACAAATAACAAGAAAATACACATAATAGTCTGATAGTGTATAAAGTCATTTCTGAAAAATTGAAGGAATATGACTATTACAAAAAAAGCTTTATAAAATACATAACTGAAATTTAGCTCATAGAATAAATTCGAAAAATTCAATCTATTACCAAACAGTCACAGGCGTATTTAAAATTCGCCAACCACGATAAGTGTGAATATTAGACAAGACTGTTAATACCGCATTTTTTAAAAACAACTCTCCTGGGCATAGACAAAATTAACTTGCGACTTGTTTTAACCGAGGTAAAAGAACATGCCATTGCATATTACCCATATGTCTTTTTTTTATTTCCCAGGAGTGTTAAGAAATTTGTGTTGCGAAACCGCTTACTTCACCACTTTTGGCGAGTGCTTCAGTATAATACCCTGTAAGAACTTTCTTACAAAAGGTATATTTTTCGCATAATAAGGGAGCACTATTGTCGCCAAAAAATGTTTTTACATATTTTTATTTTGTTTTCGGTTAGATTTATATGACCTAAATCGTTACAAATGAAATAGACTGATACCATTACATTTCTATTTCCGTGTTTTACGTATTTCGTTTGTAAATCTATCAGGAATTCCTTACCTTTAGGGTTAAATACATTTTTCTCTGAATTATTACCAAAAAAATTAATTTAAGTTTCGTCACATTAAAGGAAGGACATTCCGCTGCTCTTTTTACCTTCTCTTTTGCACCATTTCAAAGGATTTATTTTTAATAGATCCTAGTTTTTAAACTGACAAACTGTGAAAACATTAAATACAAAAATCTACTAATTTGCAAGATCTACTGCAAGAGTTTTTCTATTTGTATTCAAAACTTTTTAATGCTTTTTTTAAAACTAATGTACACATCTATTTTTTTGTCCACATGTGCATACATATACATATATACCTACATATATTATGTATTGTACATAATCTGTTTATTATGAAATTCACATGTCTGAATAAATATGTAATAAATAACACACATGATGTTTTAAATCAGCAAAAAAATTAGCAGAGTTGTAGGTAATATAAAAAATCGAAAAGGGGGAAAAAAAAATAAAAATTTATTTAGTTTTTAATGAAATAATGTACATATAAGATTATCTTTAAAAATAATCAATTTTTTTTGCTCTAACCTGATTTTCAATTAAATATTATCTCCTCGTTTTTGCCTCCATCCTGCTTTTAATATTTTTATAAATCTCAACATACTCATGACCACACGTTGAATTTAAAATTCTTATCAATATATTTTTTTTTTCACAACAAAAGTCTGTGGCAGAAGTAATTCACTAATTGTTTGTTGAACTTTTTATTTAATTTTTTGTAAATTGATCTTTTTTTTAACTTGATAATCTCTAGAATTATAGAATTTCAATAAACAACAAAGTGTTGAAACTTTCATAATGTTCAGAAAATATATTGTATTTCCTTTATGCAATTTACTGCTGACTGTTATAATAATAATTATTAGTTTTTAATTTTTTTTAGCGACAAATTCGTTTTCGGTATCAAATTGGCGCTTGTGCCAGTTTTTGTCTTTTCATAATCCTCTACTACAACAAATCGTTAACAATTTTAACCAAAATGTCAAAAGATAAATAAAACTACATATGTACATGTTAACAAGGTTTTTAATTGTAGCTGTAATTGAAGAGTATTATTTTTCATATTAAAGCTTTTTAATTTTTTTTTCGTTTTCTTTTAATTTCATACTTTGATTATATTTTTACATTGCGATTTTTTGGTCTGAGTATTATACTAGACACATTGGCATTGAATTTCGCTTACAATTGCAAGACGAAAGGAAAAAAAGTAGTGTCTTTGAATTTTATATTTAGTTATATGTATGGTGTATTTTTTTTTAATGTTTAAGCAAATGCGCGTGCGATTTCTCCTGTTGCATGCAATACAAATTTTCTCATATTATTTTTATGGTTTTTTACTCATTTAATTTTCTTTACAGATAAAATGTGCGATCAAATCAGTGACGCTATTTTGGATGCACACTTAAAACAAGACCCCGATGCTAAAGTTGCTTGTGGTAATTATTAATATATATATTTATTTATTTTTCTAATTCAAAAATTACAATATACATACATACATACATACATATGTTCTAAGAAATCTTTAAAGTATGTATATTATTTGTTTGACATCTTGCGGCAACTTAAGGAAATGCTTATGTTTCAACTTTAAAGTCGTTAAAAATTTTATTACCCAAATCACTCAAAGAGTTCTTTTACTGAGATTGATATGAATTCAAGTTTTTAATAAAATTCTGTTGCTATACGAAATTTTGTTTTCGTTAAAATATATTCAACCCCATATGAGTAAAAATGTTCCGTGAATATTCTTATACATAATTGGGTTGATTGTGAAATGTTTAGATTATATGTATATGGATATTCTATTCTGCGTAAAAAGATCTGTTGTTATTAATTCTATGCTTAAAAAAATTATAAATTAATCGAAATTTCGGTTGCCTCTTTAAAACTCTTTATTTTTGTCACTAAACTGTAAAGCGTGCGACACAACGTAAATAAACAAATTCTAAATGTACGAGGATTAGTACATAAAGTAAAGGTTCATGAAATTGTTACTATAAAAATTATTTCGATCTGTTTTTAAAGACTTTAATTTGAAAATAAAACATTATAGTTAAATTTGAAATGACTATAACTACCTGTTCATCTATTTCCGAACGAAGTCTACGTTCGCTTAACTTACATTTGAAACAAAAACTAATTATAAAATATTCAGGGGTGTGTTGGAAATCGAAAACATAAAACGCAAAAATTTTAAAAGTCGCTTTTTAATAAGATTTCTGTTATAAAAGAATGTTATGACAAATATTATACAAATATTTCTCTATTACACAGAATTTTATAACAAATTTTATAAAATTTAGATTAAAAGTATATTAATTTAAAACTACAGTAGAATCGCGAAAAAGTTAACTCTCGGAGAAGTTAATCTCGCGGATAAGTTAACCGAATTTTAGCGTGCCTGTGTCGCTCCAAAAAGTTAACTTTTCTGAAAGCTTTGATAAAAAAAATCTCAAATGAACAGAAAATAGAGAATTTTAATAAAGATATTCAAGGAAAACTAATAGCTTTGGTTTATGGATCTCAAAAATTAGAAAAAAATGTTGAAATTCTCGAGGCTGTGGCGAATAAATATGAAAAATCTGAGTTTTTTGTGTTATGGAAACAAAGCCATTAGAATAAGTTTAGTGTGTTATTTCTGAAAGATCAATGTTAATTATTGTATATTTTTCAAATTTAAGCCCGCTTGGAAGGGTTAATAGTTCGAAAAAGTTAAAAATCCTTGGGACATTTTGGTTAACCTTTTCACGATTCTACTGTACTTCCAAATTCTTGCGTTTTTTGTTTTCGATTTCCAGCACACCCCTGATTGTTTTTTTTACATGTATGTTAAGCGATTAAAGTCTTCGTTCGAAATCGACTATAAAAGGAAATAAGAAAAAACACGTAGAACATAATTTCAACATTAATCTAATAAATCGTCCGTTCTTAATCGCGCAAACCAATAAAGTCTCAAATTTTCTTCAAATTCTTTCATAAAATTTCGAATATCTTTCTTCTGTAAAAATTTTAAAATTATACTTTTATAAATTTTCAAATTACTCGAATGTGTATTCTAAGTCAAATTAAAAAAGCTTTTTTATACTTTAATAGTCTTGTTCCTTCAATATTTTCCAGGAATATTTTCCATATTATTCGAATGTGTGAATAATATGAAAATTTATATAATAAATGTTACTCACCATGAGAAATAAATTCCCAGATTCAATTTAAACTTATATTTTAAACAAATTTTCCTACACAAAAACCTTTTTATAAACCGCGAAATATGCGTATATCATGTAAAAATTTTCTTATAACAATGTTTAGTCTTAAATATTATTTTTTATCTTCACCTAAATATTGCTTTTGTCTTCTAATCCTTGCAGAAACTGTTGCTAAAACTGGTATGGTTTTATTGTGCGGTGAAATTACATCAAAAGCTGTTGTTGATTATCAAAAAGTTGTACGTGAAACTGTTAAACACATCGGCTATGACGATTCTTCAAAGGGTAAGTTTTTTAGAGCAATACAAAACAACAGTCCTTACAAAACTACGTTCTTTTAAACAAATTTGTATAATTTCTTAATTTGGGGGGTTTTATTAAAAAAAAAACAAACTTACATTTTTTATTGAGTTTAATAAAAAAAATTCCTTACCCTTGAAAAAACAAATTAAAGGTTTCGATTGGAAAACTTGTAATTTACTTGTTGCACTTGAACAACAGTCTCCCGATATTGCCAATGGTGTACATGTCAATCGTGATGAAAATGATGTCGGCGCTGGTGATCAGGTATTGTTCGCTCTTTCTCTAACAAAAAAAACCTACTTGTTCAAAAGTATTTGTTGAAGTGTTCGTTATATTTTTGCTCTATTTTTCTTAAGAAACATATTTTGTTTATGTACTTCATTCATTGGTTGGCATTTCATTGTTTTCATTAAAAAAAAATTAAAAATTTATCCCCTAAGTTATAAAAAATAAACCATGTTAATAAAGGGTTTTTATTTTTTGTAACTTATGTCGTAAAACTACATAATTTATTTGAAACCCATAAAGAAAATTTAAAAATCCAGCGTTTTTTTAAACTAATAAAAATATGGGCCTAATTATATAATTGTGAAGTTCTTGTTTTAAATTTAATTCGGCAAAAGCATGTTCATAATTTCGGGCCCTTACCGCAAAAAAGCTTAAGCGACAAAAAAAAAGGAATTTTACATAAACATTTTGTATGAATGTTGGCGCTTAAGCTAAAAAGGTTTTTGCTATAAAATCGTAACGGTACCTTATGTGACCATGACATTTTACGATATGATGCAAATTAGCCAATATATTCATTTAAAAAAAAACGAAAATTGAAAATGATATCGCTTAAGCTATTTTTGCGGTAAGGGGTTTATTTGATGTCATAGAAATTTATGTTAGTAAAACTCAGTATTATTTAGAGCCATTTTGAGAATAATGACGAATTGAGGTCTCAATAATTTAACAAGATATTAAAAAAAATAATTTTAAATAAGGTAAACATAATTTATTTCCGATAATTTTAAAAGCATTGACCGAAAATCTTTTTAAATTGATCTTTTTATCCTTTTCGATTGAGGTCCATCATACTACTTCTTTTCGATCTGTTAACCCTTTCCTTTGATCCGTGCTTATAAAAAAAAAAATACCAAGATATGTAATAATTAAAAATGATACCAATTTTTCGCGTTGCGATTGTTTTGGATGCCAGAAGATATAACTAGGCCAACTTGTTTGGTTTTAAGGGATACAAATATGATTTTTTCACTGTTTTCCAAAGGGTAATAATAATGAAAGTCTTACCTGGTCGCCTATACGACCGCCATTCCGTTTGTAATTTCTACAATATTGACCTTAGATCCTATAAAGTATAAATATATATTGCGACCTTAGGACAACAAGGTTTGATTCGCACCTTAATTACATGTAAGATATAACCTTGATGTCCTAAGGTCACGATATGTATATACATATTCTGCGTCCCTTTGAGGAATAAAGTAAATTTAAGGATGTACGTTTGTCTGTGTGTTGGTTGAAATGGGCTTTGGAAGACTCCAGGTATGATGGGGACTAGCATATTATTTATTTATATCAAATATAGATTGATATTGAAATTAAGCCAGATCGGTTTACAAATGGCAAATTTTATATGAGCAAAAAACCTCGAATGCCTCTAATTTTAACCCGTGAAACCCAATTCCGTGCATTTATTTTTTTGATGACCAGAAGAAAGAATGAACGTGGCTTCTGTTGTACGACACTGGAGAGGCAATTCTATTCCGCAAGAATCACAGTCTATACTTAAATACAAAAATATTTTTCCTTGCTTTAGATTATATGTTCGTCTTCTCAAAGATGCTGTGACTTACTTAGTATGTACTGAACACGAGTTCATCGCTCAACAGCAATATTTTCACTATAAAAAGTTTTATGTATAAATTTAATTCCATTTTTTTGACTAGTAAGTCAAATTGTTGTCCCATGGTAATTTTAACCAGTTTGTTTACCAAAAATTGTTTATATGAACGTTATATTTTTGTTCTCACTTTAAAAAAAACCCAAAGTTATTGTATTGTATAGTATTGTACCACGACTCAGAGGATATTTTGTACAGCCAATGCATCTCACTATTTAAGGTTCAGTCTTCGTATATAGCCTATTACCCCGACTGGCGAAATATCATAAAAATCAGTTGGGCTCATCATTTGCCACCCGAAAAATTTCGGCCTAGAAGTCCCCAAGGCGGGACGTTTCATCATCAACCTTACAAAATCTGCAGAGGCATCATAAACTACAGTGGCCCGTAAATAGCAATTCTCTTGGACTGTCTTAATCCAGAAATTGACATCCATGTGGAAAAGAATTCACGCTCGGACCATGACCGACAGTGACGCCGAAGAAAGTCTCAGGGCCTATGAATGGACGGCAAGCGCCCTTGTCTGCCGAACAGTCAGCCCCTTCGTTTCTCGCATGACCCTCCTGGCCGGGAACCCAATACAAATTCAAGTAATTGTGTTTCTCTAAATCGTCCAGAGATGTAAAACATTCCATAACTAACCTCGACTTCACCTCCAAAGAATATAGTGCTCTAAGACCGGCTTGGCTATCCGACATTATAAATAATCTCAAACCCTTTGCCTTCCTCCTCCCCAAACATATCTCAGCGCATATGAGGATAGCGTAGATCTCCGCCTAAAAAATCGTACGTAGACTTAGAATGCAAAATAAAGTTTTTCTTTTAAAGGGAAACCAAATACAAATGGCTTTTTCTGGAGAATAAAGTCGACTTCATCAGATCCATTTTATCCAGTTTTGGGAAAATTGTATAATTGTTATCAATCATTTTTTTAAAAACTGTCAATTTAACAGTAATTGTGCTTTGATTTTATTAAACTTATCTTTATTTAATCCGTTTGTTTTGCCTTAGGTAAATATTTATCGTTAAGTTTAAAAAATTAACATTTTTAAATTAAGAAATTAAAAGAAAATTTATTTTATTAACATTTTAATATGCATGAATAGGGCTTAAAACATAAATTGTATTTAAAAGTATTTTTGCAGGTTATTTACAACAAACAATCAACGTTGGCAATAGAGATTTTTGTGCAAATTTATTATGTTTTGTCAAAAAAAAAATAAATTCATATCATGGGGTTAATTAAAATCAAAACATAATGATAAATTATTTTCTAAAAACTAGTAAATTCTTTATCACTGTTTCAAACAAATCATTCTTCACAAATATTTTTCGTTTAAACTTTTAACAAATGGTTCATTCATTTTTTTTAAATTAAATTGTGTGCAATTTTTCTCTCTTTTTCATTTAACGTTTAACAACAATAAAAAACAACCAAATAAAAAAAACCTAGGCTTCGATTATAAAACTTGCAATGTATTGTTAGCCTTGGACCAGCAATCGCCCGAAATTGCCGCTGGAGTGCATATTAACCGCTGCGAAGAAGAGATCGGCGCCGGAGATCAGGTGTGCAAATTAAATACAAGTTGTTAATTACCAAGAGCTTATATTTTTTGTATAAATGTGCCACACTTAAATCTTTTAATTTGGCGACTTTGAGCCTTTGTATCTAATTATTTGTGTTTCAAATAGTTGTTTGTAGTTAATTCTTAATAATTTTATTTTGTTTTAATTAGCTAAAGCACACACACACTCATTTTGTTTTCTACATATTTTAAAAACTAAGTCATTAAAATAATTTAAAGTAATATGGCGTAAATATGTAGCTTGTATTTTTGTATTGTATTTAGAACCCTTGAAATAATAACAAGTCTTTTTCAATCTACATATATTTTTCCTGTCTACACTAATTGTTCTATATTTGGTGTTAGTGTATAAATTAGTATTTTTCGCACCAACGAAGAACGTATATTTATTTTTTTTACAAAATTTTGCAATTTCACGATTATTGGTTAAATTTTGTAGCGATTCGGTCCTTCATTTTAATCATATTTTTGTTTTCAGTAGTCATTTAAAAAATATAGAAACAAACATACATGCACACACAAATCCTTATATGTCTTATGTATATTTAAAATAATAAATAATTTTGTTTTTCTTGACATAAACATTATTTTCTAACTAACATTTACAACATTTTTTAAACTCATTGCTTTCTTGCTTGCTTATTTGCTTGATTTTCTTTTAAACTAAAAACTTTTGTTCTTATACCTATTTGCTTTTTGTTAAATTCTTAATATTTTCTTTAATTTAAGTAATAAATAACTTAATTTTCTATTTTATTTTCTTGATGAATATTTAAAAATTAGGGTATCATGTTTGGTTATGCCACTGACGAAACTGATGAGTGTATGCCCTTGACTGTCGTTCTGGCCCACAAATTGAATGAAAAAATTGCTGAATTACGTCGTTCCGGTGACTTCTGGTGGGCCCGTCCCGATTCTAAAACACAGGTAAGAATAAGAAGTAAATAAACTTTTTAGATCCAATCGTAGATTTATCTTCCTCTTAATAGCGGTTTCACTCTTGGTAGTAAGGTACTCTTGTTAATCTACTATTATTTACAACACCGCAACAAAGAAATGTATTAAACTATTTTTTACTACGGCTTAAAATACTTGACGGAACTGGCAAAAAACGAAACGTTTCTGTTATCAATAAATTTAGAAAGATTGGCTTATTGGGCCAAGGCTTCCGATCCTAGTATTGGGATTGCCAACACACCTCTAGGCCGGTGAACCGTTTTACGGTTGATTTACAGTTGAGTTTTTTATCGTGACCAATTGTCGTCGGTTGTCAACTAGATTTTTGACACATTGAATGCCATCAGGATACTCAGTACTGTATTGCCTTCTTTCTTTAGCTGTGACACAGACGTGTGTCTGCCCGACATTTCCAGAGCACACTTGCTACAAGACCGGAAGTCGTAAGCTGCTTGGGAAGTAAGGACAGAGGAATCGCTTCATGTTACCCCCACATATTCAGCAGGCAGAGCTTTTAACCTCTACGAAAACCCCCACTCCTTACGCTCTATATTCCTCGTGAACAGTTTATCTTAGTATTATACAGGGTGGCGCATAGGTTAGGTTAGTTAAGGTTAGAAGGGCTGGTGTGAAGTAAACCTCACACTGTGACGCCTTAGATAGTTAAAACAGGGTGACGTATGGGTAACGTTATGATTTCGGTTTTATTTCTTTAATAACTTTTTTAATTTGCTTCGTTGAATGGAAATTTTTACTTACTGAACAAATTGTTTTTTTAAGAAAACAAACAAAAAATTTCTGTGACGAAAACTTGTTCTCATCGTTTATAAACATGCAGTCGATATTTATCGATAGTTCAGGGGTCTAATCACCGCATACGATATCGAGCAAAATTGATCGAAATTATTTATTTTGGTATCATGAATCTCGATATAGAATGAAATTAATTGAATTTGAAATAATAGCATTGGATATCGAGTAACTCGACATTACATTTCTCCAGTTTTCATTCGATACGCCAGTGTCTATCGTTTGCAAAAACATTCGATAGTTTATTCGATACGATAGTATCGAATGCGGTGATTAGACCCCAGATTTCACTGTCGATAGTATCGATATTACTATCGACTGAATGTTAGTACTTGAGTAAAAAAACCTTTAATTATTTTTTATCAGGCTGTATACAGTTTGTTATTTTATCACTGTATTGAAATTATATAATCTTATATTTTCTTCAACATTTTTTTTATTTTTCGAATTTATTCTATGAGCTAAATTTCAGTTATGTATTTTATAAAGCTTTTTTGTAATAGTCATATTCCTTCAATTTTTCAGAAATGACTTTATACACTATCAGACTATTATAATTCCCAGTTTCTATCTTATATTTTCTTTAATAAGAGGAAAACATCTGTATGCACGCACGTAGATGACAGGTTTTGAAAATAAAATTAACTTTTTTTTGTTTAAGTATTACATTTGTATAACAAATAAAATTTTTTTCAATAACTGAATTAACAACGAAATAAATCCCTATTAAAAACTTGATTCTATTTGCAATAGGGAATGGTAAATGGATTCCAAAATCGGGTTTCGATTTTTCGATCGACTTTTTTTATTTCGGTTTTTGAAATCGATTAATCGAACCTCAAAATCGATTTCAAAATCGTTTATGATTAATTTGGAAACATATTCTTTATATCACAAAGGGGGATACAGCATCATTTTTTTTTTGGTAAACTACTAGAGAAATTGAACGAACTAAGATTTTTACAGTGGGTTCTACCTGTAAAAAGTGAAAATGTGTAAATGTTAAGATGGCCTTTAAAGGAACGTTTAACATAATAAAATTGTGTTCTTAAGTAGTCAGTCAGGCCTGTCACATAAATCAATTCCGATCGAAAGTGGTTTCGTATCTTGCTTCACATAAAACGAAATCACTTTTGATCGAAATTGATTTCTGTGACATGCCTAAATGCATGGGTAGTATTTCAAAGGATTATGACAATATTTCCTGATCGGTGGCGACTGTTTCTTTGCTAAGCTAGTATAAGTCAGTTTTAGACATCAAACGTTTGCATGTCGTTGAGGTCGGAAAGACAACAACTTAAACTTGAAAAACTGCGTAAAAATAACCTACACACGTATGTACGCACAAAAAATCTCAAGTTTTATTGCGCATGCCCATAATTTATCGATTTAATTAAGATTAAAATTAAAAATTGCCAAAATTTTGGTAAAAATAAAAAAATTGATTTTAAAAGCCCAATAATCGATTTCAGTATAAAATCGCATACGTAAATTCGATTGCAAAAAACCGTTTTTTTTACCATAAAATCGATTTTCGATTGGAATCGAAATCGATTTACCATTCCCTAATTTGCAACATACATATCGTTACCTAAAATGCAAAACGCCCTATCTAACATTTTAAAAACTTTACAGGATAAGCAAAAAAGTATTTAAAGTGATACATTGATAAATCGCTTTTAACTGTTTAAAATTTTGTTTTCTGGTGAAACATACCAGTTGTTTTGATAATTGAAAATGTTGCGTATTATGTACACTGTTAGTTAGGTCTTATGGTAGGTTAATAAAATCTTGTTATAGACGTTTTTGTTAATGCAATACATTATAATCAATTGAAAAGTTGATTTTTATTTTTGGTATGTAAAGGCCTTTTGCGTTTTTGGCAACGATATGTAGATTTATTTGAAAACAGGGTTTAAAAAACTACAGTCCAAACCCAAAACTGTAGAACAAAAAACGAAAATTTGTGTACAAGTTTCCCTTTTTGAGTTGTTTTGACAGCGACTGCTGGCATTTAATAAATCAGAAGTGAAGTCAACATTGTTTATTGGCCAATGACAAATGAAGAAGTGGAAGAAATTGCAGTTTTTCTACTTTGACTGCAGTTTAAACACTGTTTGAAAAGAAAACCAAAAACATAACATTTATAATAACTTTAAATAATGTTCTAAATTGGTTTTGATTCTCCAGTCAAAAGATAATCGGTCTAGAGGACTTTTCTCCTAATCATCGTTCATTGTATTTCCTTATGCTCACAATTACACTTGCATTTTTTTGTCGCTTTAAGCTTCCAGAAACTTTTCGCACCAAAGTTTTCAAGATTTTATTTAAACTTTTAAAAATGGCTAGCACAAAGTTTGGGGTGTAGAAATGAATGAGTTTCTACATTAAGACGTATTTATACAGATGGTATTGATTTTAACCTCCTTTGACATTTCAGTCCGTATGTAAACATTTTAAATGAAGCACAGCCAAGCTATTCTGCTATTATTTAATAAGTCTTACCACTACTAATAGTTTTTAAAGACCAACAAATTTAAAAAAAACCCTGTATCGCTACATTTAATTTTAAAAGTTTAACTCAGAATCTTTTGCACAATATAATAGAAACCAAATTAATTTTTTAAAGCAAAAAGTTACCACCTTGATTTGTTTGTATACCTAAAGTTTGTAAAGTTGTACTTCAAGATAAAAGGATACAAATTGACGCAGTTTACACAGTCCTCTCGTGGCAATCATTTTCCGTTTTCACTTTTGCAAGATACCGAAAGTATAAAATGGTACCATATTAAGGGAAATAGTTTCCTTATGTCTATTTTTTTATCCTAAATTATGGAAGATGCAAATATTTTGCAAAGATCAAAGAATAATATTATTAAATTTTTTCAAATCTTTTCCTTAAACTACTCGCTCGGGGTTTACTTTAAACCTAATACTATTGTACTAACAATTTTATAAGCCTAAATTGACTTAATTTCCACTATTTTTCTACTTTTTTTTAGATTACTTGTGAATATTTGTTCGATCAAGGCGCTGCTGTACCCAAACGAGTTCACACTGTTGTGGTGTCTTTGCAACACTCTGAAAAGATCTCCCTGGATGATTTGCGCTCTGAAGTTATGAATAAAGTAGTTAAAGTAGTCATTCCCGCCAAATATTTAGATGCCAATACCGTTGTACACATAAATCCATGCGGTTTATTCGTCATTGGTGGTCCCATGGGTGATGCCGGTTTGACTGGACGTAAAATCATAGTCGATACCTATGGCGGTTGGGGTGCTCATGGTGGTGGCGCCTTTTCTGGTAAAGATTATACCAAAGTCGATAGATCAGCAGCTTATGCAGCTCGTTGGGTGGCAAAATCTTTGATTAAGGCTGGTTTGTGCAAACGCTGTTTGGTTCAAGTATCATACGCTATCGGTTTGGCAGAACCTCTCTCCATAGCTGTCTTCGATTATGGCACCTCACACAAAACCCAAAAGGAATTACTGGATATTATTAAGAAGAACTTCGATTTGAGACCCGGAATGATTGTAAAGTAAGTTTGAAATAAACATTTGGTTTGTTTTGTTTTTTATATTCAAATTTTAAATGTTTTTTTTTTTTAATATAAAGGGACCTCAACTTGAAACAACCCATCTACCAGCGCACAAGTACTTATGGCCATTTCGGTCGTGACGGTTTTGCTTGGGAGCAGGCTAAAACTATGCAAATCAATTGACTAGAAGCTGATACACAGCTGCTGCCTCAGCCACCGTGTGCTAAAAAGTATAAAACTGCGTAATTTTTAGTTTTTAATTTTAATCATTTTTCTGTTTCTTATTTTTTATTTAATATAAATTATTCTTATTATTTTAATTATGTGCGGAAAGGAAACAGTTGGAAATTTCTTTTAGCAAAAACAAAAGTTGTAAACAAGTTGTAAAAGAAAAAACAAAAGAAAAGATAAAATTTGGAACATCTACTTCAAAATCAATATGAGTAAGCCATTATTTTTTTTTATAAAAGTGCAAAAGGCATTTCATTTCTCTACTTTATTTTTTAAATATTTTTCGCTTTTATAATTTTTTTAACATTAAATTAAATATAGATTTAGTTGCCAAAATATAAAAAAGTAACAAAAATATCAAAAATGTAATAAAAAAATTGCAAATAAATTAAACATAAGGCATACTATTAAACAAAAGAAATAAAAAAATTGTATAAAAAATAGACATAAAAAACAACACTGCTTTTTACAATAATAGCCAAGAATTCTTCCTAAATTTATCAATTTCATTAAAAAAATTTTTTTGTCATACACTTTTTTAACAAAAAATACAACGAAGCAGCATATTTTTTTGTTACTTATTTCAAGATCCTTTTTTTTTGATTTTTATCTTTGTTGTTTAAAATTTTTAATATGTATGTATATCCAATTTTTTGTTAAAATTTTCAAAAAAAAAAAGAAAGAAAGAAACTGTTATAATTTTTGTTAAAGCATTTGCGGATTTTATCTCAAATGTTCCCCCTGTATTTCTTATGCTGTTTATGTGTGTGTATCACATCATGTCGTATTTATGTCCTTTTTTACTCTCAACTACTACATACTGTACTCTATTCGCAATTCAGAATATTGAAAATAAAGAAAATGAAAATACAAACCGACAAAGAAAAATCTTTTAAAATATAATAAAAACTATGTATTTTGTATTAAGTCTTTCTCCTTTTTAAGTAAACCAAAAGTTTAATAAGCAAAGAAAAAACATCAAATTTTATTAAGTCCAACTACTAAAAGTATACTTTTAATTTGCGTCTGGAGATATAAGTGTATTTTTAAATAAAACGCAATTGATAAAATAAAATAACAAATGTAAACAATATTTAAACAGTTTAAAAACATCAAAATTATATTCAAAAAGATAATAATAAAAATAAAAAAAATTATGATACAAACTTAAGCGCTATATTTTATTTTAAAATGGAATGTTGTTATTATAAAATAAATGGATAAAATAAGACATAATTTTGCTTAAAAAGATAATTTTCGTATAATCTTAAAAGCTTATCTTTTTTTCCTGTAAACAAAACAAAATATACTCCAATGAAATCTTTGACAAATTGAATTAGAATATTTTTCTACATTACTTTTTCAAATACATAAATATTAATACTCAGGGCTGTGCTGGAAATCGAAAACGTAAATCGCAAGAATTTGGAAGTTGTGTTTAATACACTTTTTTAATTTAATTTTTATAGTTTTTGTTGTAAAATTCTGCCTAATAGAGAACTATTTGTATAATATTTGTCATGAAATTCTTTTATTACAGAAATCTTATTAAAAAAAGACTTAAAATTCTTGCGTTTTACGATTTTGTTTTCCAGAACACCCCTGACGAGCTGTTTGATCCCGCCGCTACTCGGGATTTTCTAAATAAAAAAAAAAAAATTTAATACTGAAAATTTTGTTAATAACTTGACCCTAGCGCTATCAACCGGGTCAACATTTTATCAGGAAATTTATTTTTATTTAATAAATATATTTTGTGAATTTGAGCCAAATCGTACCATAAATAAAAAATTTACATATCACGACTACAGTGCCACCTATAGGGATTAAACTTAAGAGAAACCTCGCTCCCGACTAAAAAAATAAATTGTCCGAGTTTGGTGTCAATCGATCCAGCAGTTCTTGAGTTTAAGGAGCACATACACGGCCCAAACGCTTTTATATATCAAGGGTTATTTTTCAAATAGTGCTATCTGCAAAAGCACAATTTTACTGAAGAGCGAAAAAAATGATTTTTTCGATAACTCTAAGGCCCGTTTTCACAACTTGCCGATAACTAAAGTCAGGATTTTATCGGCAGTGTAAAAAGTGTTCCATTATTACAACTTTACTTTTACCTACCTGGTAAGATGAACCTTTATTTACGTTATCGCTCACTTTAGGTTAAAGTAAAGTTTTAATAATGGAACATTTTTTATAATGCCGGTTAAAGTCTACTTCAAGCTATCGGTAAGTTATGAAAACCGGCCTAAGAGTATTAACTAAACTTTTTTTTACAATGTTATGTTAATTTTCCAGACATTCGCACTTACATACATGTAATATATAACATGATAACACTATTAACAAATTAAAATTTTATCGATTTGAATATTGAAATAAGCAGATAGCACTATTTGTAAAAAAATGAAAATGAGCTGTAATGGAAACTATTTGAAACTTTAATTTAAGTTACACGAATTTTTATTAAAATAATTAGTAAAATTTAATGAAACGCGTAAACATGTTAACAGAACTCGAAATCAAGTTAACATTGTACACTAACCTTTATTGAAAAGCAATAAATAAGGGTAATCACGATGGTCATTGTGCAAATTTGCAATTTGTTTATTTGCAGTGCATATTATGTATGATTTACTTTTATTTCTTTTTGCAAATATGCTATTTTTCTAAAAATTTATTCTGGCAACACTAAAAACTTCTGGCAGCACTACAAAAAATCTGCTTTTGTTTACAATTATACACAAGCAAATTAAAATAAATTTTTTTTTAATTAATTTAAATTTAATTCTCTAATTTATATTAAAACGCACTAAAATGTTCAATTTAAAAGTTTCCTTAAAAACAATTTGGCGGCTAATACGTCAAATGTTATTGTTTACATTTGTTTGCAACAGAGCAAACATGCACTACTAAATTTGCTCATGGTTTTTTTTTAGTGCAAAAGAAGTATAATAGTGCAAATTTCAAATACGTACATTTTGTTGTTGTGTTGTACAAATGAGTGTATTTTTGCACGCATTTGCATCGTTTGCACATTTTGCACTACCCATCGTGACTTTCCTTAATAATTTAACTTTATCCGCATATCTAAAATTATCATAAAAACAAGTAAGAGTGCTATATTCGGCTGTGCCGAATCTTATATGCCCTTCACCATGGTTCTTAAGATACAAATAATTATATTTTGTGCCACGCCCACTTATCCAAAACGTCCACATTATGTCGGATGTTGTGTTTTAATAACCAAAAAATATGTTCTACTAAAAATTGCCGATATTTTGATATATAAGTCGTTTCCATAGGTCATATGACAGCCCTAAAATATAAGATTGTATAAAAAATTTTATGTTTTTTAGCCCATTTTTGGAG
Organism: Pollenia labialis; assembly: GCA_949318255.1. Classification (NCBI taxonomy): domain Eukaryota; kingdom Metazoa; phylum Arthropoda; class Insecta; order Diptera; family Polleniidae; genus Pollenia; species Pollenia labialis. The sequence continues at coordinate 115,505,417 of OX439141.1, forward strand.
CATTTTGCTAATAAATTGACCATTGTCTAACCGATTTGATTGTTTTATATACCGGCGTGTTAAGGTATAATTTTACCATTTACTTAAGTTTATATATATATATACATTTATATACACTTGTATATATTTTAACAAATTTAATTATAACAAGTAAGAGTGCTATATTCGGCTGTGCCGAATCTTATATACCCTTCACCATTGTGCGAGCAGAATACATAGCAATTAGACAGAAACTAAATAAAACTGGTAAATATTTTTTTTTTAAATAAGAGACAACCGGTTTTGAACTTCGCTTTTCGTAAGGGCCCAGAATATATATACTTTATAGGGTGTAGGATCAATATTGTAGAAATTACAGTTATACATATATACCGTTTTTACCTTCGGTGAAGGGTATAAAAAGAGTAATTTTCGGGAAGTTAGGGGTCTAATCACCCCTGCATACGATAGACACTGGCGTATCGAATGAAAACTCGATAAATGTAATGTCGAGTTACTCGATGTCGAATGGTATTATTTCAAATTCAATACATTTCATTCGATATCGAGTTTCAAGATACCAAATAAATAATTTCGATGAATTTTGCTCGATATCGTATGCGGTGATTAGACCTCAGTATTTCGGTTATAACTCATACAAATTTCCGACATTTTGGTATATAAGTCATATACATAGGGCATATGGCAGCCCTAAAATTTAGGTTTTTATAAAAATGTTGATGTTTTTTAGCCCATTTTTGGAGTATTTTGCTCATAAATTACCCATTGTCTCACCGATTTGATATTTTTAAATAGGAAGAATTTTACCATTTACTTAAGTTATATTTATATATAAACATTTATATATACTTGTATACATATATTTTAACAAAGTTAATTATAAAAAAAAGAGTAATTTTTGGGGATTCAGTATTTCGGTTGTAACTCTGCCATTTTTTAACCGATTTGACAGATTTATATACCGACGTGTTTAAGAAGAAATTTGCCATTTACTTGAGTTATAAAGCTTGGACTCGGGGAGATCTATGGTTCCCGAAAGAGGATATTTAAAAAAAATCAATTTTGGTAATAACTTTTTTGTATCTGAACCGATTTTTCCGAGTTTTTTATAAAATATGTTCTACTAGAAATTTCCGAGGCAGCACCGTCGAAAATTTCGTTATGCATCGAATTTTTCAACGAAAACAAATTTGCTTTCGACGGTGCAAAAAATGTTAAAAACTTGTTGAAAATTTAACTATTTGTAAATTTTTTTGTGTTCGTATACCAAATACCATATTATTTATCAGTTTTGTTCATTTTATGCAAGTCCAACATCGTAAACAGCAATTGGAAACGCTCATATTCCTTATGGAACAAAATTCTTTTTTGACCAAATGATTTGAAACAAAGTTCAGCATGTAAAAAAGTGGAATGAAACCCCACTGAAACTAAATTATTTGAAAACAACCATAATTCCGCTGTGGTCACTTCTAACTTTAATTTTATTATTTAAATTTGAAAGCAAAAATTTTTTATTCAAAGTGACAGCTAATCGAAAATGTGCTACTGTGAATTAACAAAATCACAATAGTAAATTTTTATCGAATGCCTGCCATAATACGAAATGAAAATTCGTTCGATCAGCTAATTCGACTGCTGTCGAAAAAGACTCAAATTTATCACAATTTGTTTGAAGTATTTTATTGTGAATTACCAGCAAATAAATTAATATGCTATATTTTGCAAGTTGTAAAAAAAAATCTTTTTTTTTTTTTATTATTAACTTAAACTTCTGAAACAGTCGATTTTTTGAAATTGTTGTCTAAAAAAGTATCTTTTTTATTTATAGAAACATTTTTTTAGCGTCATATACATATGTAGGTATGTATGTATATTATTTATACTTTTTTGAAAGGTTTCATCATTAGGGAAATAACTTTTTTTTGAGTGCAAAATACTAATCCAGTATCATGTGGGGAATGTTGTTCTGATAATAAAAACTGTTTTTTAGGTTGATTTGATGAAAAAAGTTTTCGCACCGTAAGCGATTTCTTAAACTCCATATTATGTCTGCATTTTATTTTGGAAAATTGAAAACCCATTTGATTTTGCATTAGACTTGTGAAAAATGGTTTATAGAAATTTAAACAAAAACGAACTTGTTTAAGACAAGAGTAAATGATCTAGCCCCGTATTCATAAACGTTTATTAATTACACAATCGTTTATTAAGGAAAATTTTGATAGAAAATTTGTTTTGTAAACCTTTATTATTTTAAAAATTTTTTATGAATACGGGGGTTTATGGTAAAAATAAATAAATACAAACAAAACTTCAACGCTTTCGGTCCGGAAAATTTTTTCACGATAGAGGAAAAGTGACACCATATCTTTTAATATTTTTTATGCCCCCAAAGGCTATGAGGTGGTATTTTTGATATTTGCAAAAATTGCAAAAAGTTATATCCCTATTCTTCATGTATTGGAGATTCATCGTAAGGTTTTATTTATAATGTAAAATAAAACACATAAATTTGAAAGTGAACTTAAAATTGTTATTATTGGTCAAGAGAACAATTTATTTACTGTTTGTAAATGACATCATGTAAATGTTGGTCATGACTTCGTCTGAGGTTACCCATTCGGACGGTCTAATTTTGTGCGACTCTTTCGAGTTTATATGACGCGATATGTTTATAATAATTGTGCGTGCAATACGAATACTAACCTCCCGTTTCCACATGCAAGTACAAGTTCGAAAAACTCAATACACTCAAACTTTTTCACTAACATGCACACAATTTTTTTACTTTCAGCCAATCGGCTGTTTCCTTGATTTTTCGTTGATAAAACGTATACACTACTTGCAAGTTATTACTTGCATGTGGAAACGCCGGGTAAGATCCGTGCTTGATTCCCATTATATTTCTAAAATAACAAATTTTTGGGGATTTTCGGCTGTTTTTTGGCTGGTTTGTTTTAAGATTTAAAAAATTTATTTAATTGTAAAATTTCATTAAATAATATTAGCCAATCAAGATTTTATTGCATAAATTTAAATTTATATTGTTGACAAAAACTCATAAACAAATTTTTGCAGTTTTTTTTAGCAAAATTTCTACAACGAATTTTACAATTATATTAGTTTTTGAAATTCCAACCCTTTGATGCATTATAATAAGTCTACTTTGTAATAACAATTTTTATCATTTTACTATATGAAGTAATATTTTTTATGTAGATAGCACTTTTTAACAAATAAAAAACGTGTGTGTTAGATAGCACAATACAATCACCCTTGTTCTATTTGGCGTCGTCAACAGTAAACAACGCCGTTTGTTATGTTTTGTTTCTATTTTATATTCCCGTTACCAATATTGCCATATTTCGATGACTGTTAAAATATGTTTGGTATTTTCTAAGAAAAATTTGCGTTGCTATTGCCTTTAATTTAGTCGTCGGCGTTTAAGTGTTGCCTTGTGCTAATTTGTGTTGTGTTTTAAAATTTTTTAAAAACAGCGGTTTTGATATTTTTCTACATTTGTGTTGTGTTTTGAAATATTTTTTGTGGAAATAATTTAAATACTAACTAAGTGCCTGTTGGAGAAGCCAGTGGAAGAGCTTATAAAAAATCTATCCCTAGCCAGAGAATTTTTCAGGGTCTCTTTTCCCTTGTTTTTTTGGAGCTTAAATATTGATGTGGTTTCGTCCCAACAGCCAATTACACCTGGAAATGCTGCTTTTCACAGAAATGCAACTTAGTCTCATTCTTATCAGCATCCGTCATGTCGAAGTTTGTCCATTGTAGACAAAGTTCTCTTTCCATAACTTCCAGTCTCGGACAAAATTTTTAATTTTTTTTGATACATTTAATAAACTTAAATTGTTGGTCCAATATCAAATAATAAAAATTAGGAACAGGGCTGCCAGGTACTTTTTTGCCTTGTCCCCAAAAAAATAAAAAAAATCCCTAAAAATCCCCAAACTAAAATTCAAAACCTTAAAAAGTTAGTATTTTCTTTCGTTTTTTTTCTGAACAAATTTTTAATCTTGTTAATTAAAAATTTAAAATTTTTTTAAAAATAGTAAGAAACATTTTAATAGAAAGTTCTCAAAAATCCCTAAATAAAAATTTTTAGTAAAAAAATTATTTATTTTTTTTTAAATCCTTTTTATGTTATTCCAGTGAGGAATTACAAGCAGAGCAATAGGTATGCTGTTTTTGAGTACATATGAGCCAATTTATAAGAATTTTGAGCTTGATCAGTCTGTTTTAGCCATCCATAAAAAATACACAAATCCGTCGATTATTTAATACTTCGAAGCATAATAAGCACTAACCAATAGACCGCTTTCTTTTGCGGAAACTTTATTATATTGTCTTTTATATTTCGTCACCTAATACGCAAAAGGCCCTATCTAATATTTTGAAACTTTCACAGCAGAAGTTAAAACTATTCAAAATGATAAATTAATAAATCGCCTAAAACTGTTGATAATTTAATATTCTTTTATTTTTCTTGTAAAACCTTCTAGTTGTTTTGACAATTGCTAATGCTGCATATTATGCAAACTGTCAGTTAGGCCTTTTAGCGTTTATCATAGTATCTCTTGTAGATATGGCCTTTTGTTTTTTGATAAAAAAATCGCAAATTTTAGTCGAAAGATTTTTTTGTGGACAATTGTGTTGATGCAATATATCAGAATCAATGAAAACGTTGATTTTTAATTGTTCATTAATAAGTTCCTTTTGCGTTTCATGTAACGATTTACTTATTTTTGGGAAAGACATGTTTGCTTGAATTGTCTTTAAAAAATCAAAAATTGTATGTGTTGTCAACGGCTTAAGATTCTTTTTTAATTCTTCACTCAAAATTTTTTAAGCTTTAAATCACTTTTTACACACTTAAGAAAAATGGTAATCTGTATTAAGATGCTCTACACTGTATTAGTTGTTGATAAGAGTAAGGTAAAAGTTTTGCTAATTTTTTCCTATTTTATGTACGAAACAAAGAAAAAGAATGGAAAATTAATTATATTTAAAATGAATAAAATCCCCAAAAAATCCCCGAATTTTTTTTTAAATCCCCGAAAAAATCCCCAAATGACTTTCTTTGTCCGTTTTGCTCGCATGAAATCCCCAAGTTTGGGGATAAATCCCCAAGTCTGGCAGCCCTGATTAGGAATTAAGCACGAATAACAAAATCATTTAAATTAAATTTTGTATTCACACGAAAATTAAAGTTGTAAAGTAGTAGTATGCAATCGAGACTAAGAACAGAATTTCTTCTAATAAGCCAGTTAATTTGAATTGCTTTTAGTTTCATTTGGGGTAATTTTGCTTCTATATGGCGTTTTCATGTTAATCGCCGATCTAAATGATATTTGGCAGGCGATTGTTGAGGCACTAGTTGATTATTGATTTTAATAGGGGGACATGTTTCCCGACGCAAGGTGAATGTTATGTATACGCAGTTTTTCTCATTGTCTTTTATTCTCCATTGTTTTAACCACAGTTCTAGTTGAAATATATGATCCTGCACGTATCGAGATGTTGCACTACTGTTCTCGTGTACGCTTAGAAAAGCTGTATCATCAGAAAAATTTGAGGTTAGAGTGTAATTGTTTGTTGGCATGTCCGAGGTATATATAAGGTAAAACAGTGGGCCCAGAATGCTTCCCTGAGGGACTCCAGCTCAATTGGCTGAGGAGAACTTAAAAAATCATTTTAATTGTTATAGTGTTCATAATTAAATAACACGACCTGTTAGTAAAACATGTATTGATCATGTTTTTAGCAATTTTTCTGAGGAAATTTATGTTGATTCAGTTGAATGTAATTTATCAGACCACAATCAAATTGGCTGTAAATTCAAGAAATAAATAATTAAAAATTAATATGTAGAAAGCAAAAAGACTACCCTTGGACCAAGTCCCAATTCCTTGTAGCTATTATTTGGGAAAGTCCCTGCTCCCTGGTACGGCTCGAACCAAATAATGTAGCCTTTATAGGTTGCTTCAACCCTAAATGTATGGCCATATATTATAGGCTTTCTGTGGATGTTTTGCTTACATCCATAACTGCCATAGTATGGAACCATGCTCGTCCACTGTTTTATCAAAACTGTTTTATCCAAACTGTTTCTTATAATGAACTAAAATCGATCCCTTCTCATTGCGTTCGACCCGAAATAATGATGTGTATCCCTATCATTTTGCCAATAAATACGGCGTCTCGAAACAGTATTGTAGCTACTCAGTAACAACATAAGAATTTTGAAAAAGCTCAGCCTCAACATTTAGTAATAGGGGTGGTGAGTTTCAAAAATGACTTCATCTTCTTCTCCAGAATCTTCATATGTAACGTAGTTGTTCGCACCTTGAGTGGGCACAATTGAGATGTCGTAAGAATTTTGCATTAACTCTTCATCACTTTTCTCTAAGGCATTTATTATCTCATTTAATGTTAAATATCTAAAAACAACAATTTTTTGTTTTCGCCATTTTTGCACACTAATGCCGATCGTACTACATATGTAGTACGTCAACAAATACATCAACAAAAATCACATATACAGGTAACCCTCCTACAACACGGCAGATAGGTTCCTAGAAAACGCCGTGTTGTAGGAAAACGTGTAATATGAGGCTAGGAGACAGTGTAAAATATAAATTTTTTTTAATTAAATATTTTCTTTAAATTCATTGTTTTTATTAGAAATATGTACATACATACAAAAAAATACACAAGAGTTACATTTTTATTCTAATCTAGTACTTTTGTACTATTTTGGTACAATTTTAACAACCCAATCATGATAAAGTTGCAATTCCATTTTATCGTGTTAGAATAAAAACGTGTTGTAGATGAGCAGATTTCCGCAAATTTTTTTTCGTGTAAGATCGAAATCGTTTTGTAGGAAGCCGTCTTGTAGGAGGGTTACCTGTAATAATTTTATTTACATATTTTTTGCTACGTATTAGCTTTTACAACTATTATAATTAAAAAAACAAAGAAATGCAACAATAATAAAATATGCATATACAAATTTTTCTCGCCGATTACGTTCCATCTTCACACTTTTGCTAATTTCACAAAACTTAAATAACTGATCCAAAAAACTAGACATAACCAATTACCCTAGACAAAACATGTCAATGCATGGTTAATTGACCGTTATATTCTGTAGCACAACAACAAGTAGATTAGATAATTTAAAGCACAGTTGACGCAAAAACCTGAATATTACAAGTGTACTACATGTAGTACGGTCGGCATATTTGGGTTAACCCTGCAAACAAGTGTAGAAATGATTATTACACTGGAAGTTTATTAACGCAGGCAAAGATGCGAAGAAATCGTGGAAATTTATTAATAGATCTCTTGGTCGTTCGTAACGATATTAACCTTAATGATTCTCAAGGGCAACCAATTATAGGTGATCAAGAAAAAGTTAACTGCTTGAATGATTATTTTATTACAAGTGTGGCAAATCTTAAGAGGGCAATTAAAATTTATCCTGGTGAAATTTTTAATTCGTTAAGGACTCTTTCTCAGTCGCCCCATCGTTTTGAATTTCTGAATGTAAATGATAATAATATTGTTGAAATAATATTAAGTTTGAAGGATAATAAAAGTCCAGGCTTTGCCGGTATTTTTCCCAAATTTGTAAAAGAGTGTAGAGATGAAATAATTCCAATATTAACAGATATTTTTAATAAAATGGTGAATAGTTCAGTGTACCCCGACATTTTAAAAGTGCACAATATAGTACCAATTCCAAAGAAAGCAAATGCTACAAATCTAAATAAATATAGACCAATTGCAATGCTTTCTACGATTGATAAAATTTTTGAGAAGATACTTTATGATAAGCTTTTGTTATACCTTGAAGGAAATAGTTTCTTATACAATTATAAATTTGGATTTCGTTAAGGAAGTAGTACTGAAAATGCTGTGGTTAATGTTGTAAAGTTTATTTGTAATGGGCTTCATGAAGGTTTTAGTGGAGTTGCTGGAGTATTTTTTGATTTTACCAAAGCTTTTGATTTAGTAGATCATGGAATAATGTTACACAAATTTATGAAATATGGTTTTCAAGGACGTGAACTTTTATTGTTTAAAAACTATTTTTGAAATAGGAAACAATATGTAAATATAAATAACACTAACAGGTTTCATTGGTTCTGTTGATTATGGTGTGCCTCAGGGTAGTGGATTGGGTCATTTACTGTTTTTAGTATATTTGAGTGATTTAAAAAAATCTGAATTTAGATGGGAAATTTATGTTTGCGGATGATGTGTGCTAGTTCTACCCTTACAAGTATGATTTATCACTTAAAACAAAAATTTAAAGAGATGCATCATTAATATTTGAATTTGCGCGATTAAATCGTTTAGTTCGTAACCCTAATAATAACAAATTGTTACGCTTTCGACCACATGCTTTAAGTATTTATAGTAATTTCAACGTGTTTATTTATAAAACCCATTTTGTAAAGTATTTGGGAATTTACATATGCATGATTTGAAAAAGAAAATAGCTCCGGCAATTGGAATTCTATATAAATTAAAGAATAAACTTGATGTTAAATCAAAGATGATGATATTCCAATATATTATTCAATCTCATTTAAATTACCTAGCAATTATATATGCTCACAATAAAAATAGCAATTCACTGAAATCTCTTAAAATTTAATGATTCCTAGATATAGATTAGAAACAACGAAGCCAATGCGTTGCTTCTGCGTAGGTAATAATTTACCTGTGGATTCAAAATCGATTAATCGAGTTTTGGGTTTTAAATCATCTTGCAAGCAACATTTATGTAACAACTTTGAAACGCTTTTGTAATAAATTTTGTTTATTCGTTTTTTTCTTTTTTTTATATTTATTTAAATTTCATTATCTGTTAACTTAAGTTAAATATTTTATTTGTACTTTTAACAATTAACTATTATGCCAGCTTGCCTCAAGAATGCCTTTGGGGCGCTGAGGCCGAAATTGAAATGTATTAAAATCTCTTGTACAAATAAAGTTTTTATATATACATACATACATATAAAAAAATGGCTTCTTGTCCGCTAGCACGTAGCTAGATTTATCCCACAGGAATGTATTAACAAAACATTCGTTTGAATTTTAGCGTATACGAGTACTAACGTCGCAAAAAGGGCGAATATTCAGCGATACGAATGCGAATGTTCCTTAAGGTACGGTCACATATGGCAAACATTTGTCAAAAAATATCAAATATTTGTTTGCCCTAATCTGACCACAAAATATTTTTGAGGGGCAAACAGAAAAACAGCTGATTTTGGGCAAACAAAATTATTTGCTAGCAAACAAAAATGCTCCCAATGTGACCATTTAACGTCAAATATTTTCCTCGATTTTAGGCAAATAAATATTTGTTCTTACAAAAATTTTGTAAGAACAAACAGCGGCAAATAAAAAAGCTTTAAAATAAAAGTTATTGAATAAAATTGAAAAAATTAAATAATTTTTTAATTACGAAAAAACTTATTTATGTAAAACAATTTGTCCTGTGTTGTATTTTTAGCAAAGAGTTGCGCGGTAAGTAGGTTTCAAGATGTTGCAAAATACATTTTTCTTAAGTAAGTAGGTAATTTATTTAATATGGGTACATATAATAAATAAGCGAATGTTACGAATAATGCATTGCAAGAATGGCGTATCTATATATAAATAAATAAATTTTCGAGAGTGTGCCAGTTTGGGGTCAGTGGACAATCATGGACCCGCCAAAATAAAATTATATAATGAATTTAAGATTTAAATAAAACTTATTAGTGGCGAATAATTTACCGACATCGACATCTTTATGAGATTTTTTCGTCTTGAAGTGATTGTAGCAAATGACCTAGAACAAATTCTCGTCCTACCAAGACAACATTTTCAAGCTATTATAGAAATAATTGCCAAAACCAACATTTATAAGATTATTGTGACATTAAAAGCTATTTACAGAAGGGGTATTTGTATAAGAGCTATGGCAAAATATGGATGGATTACAATAACATTTGTCTGTGGGCACAAAACTTTTCTCCAAAAATAAGTTTTTATGAGCAACAAAGATACGCGAAAATTGCAGAAATAGCGATCATTTTTCATATTTCAAACCAGCCATAAAATTGATTAAAAGTCCCTAAAACTATAACCCAATAAAAAAATTTATAATTTTTCGAAGCAATAATGGTACATTTAAAAAAATAAGCGCAAGATATACAGAAATGCAGTAAAATAAGTGAAAGAACTCTCAACAACTTTTATATAAAAAAATAACATTTCAAGTGCTACGGCATTCCCTTACCACGAAGCAGGTTTGTAAGGGAGAAAACTAAAAAATAACTGTATCAAAACATTCAGTGTTTAAGGCCGATCGTTACATACAACAATTTGTATATGCGCTGAATAATGCGCTTTATGTGTCAAACATGTATTGCTTCAAAGTGGGAACTCGCCATATAAAATTCATGTCTTCCGTCAGCGCAATGGTAAGCGAAACGCTTATGTTTCTCCCTTACAAACCTGCTTCGTTGGAAGCTCCTTATTTTATTGGGAAGGAATGGCAAAAATTCGATAAAAGTGGCTAAATTAGCGGAAATTCGCAAAAATTTGCTAATAGCGGCATGATAGCAAAGTTTAATATGTATTTATTAAAAATCGTTAAAGCTGTAAAGAATCAGAGAAAACAATTGCATCTATCGCGAACATTCACGAAAAATTGCAAACCCAAAAATTTATTTGAAATTGCCAAATCGGTTAAAAAACAAAATGTCGGGAAAAAACAAAAAAAAAATTACAAAAGTAGCGAAAATTCGCGAAAATTTTTAATATTTCAAACAACCCATAAAATTGATTAAAAGGCCCCCAAACTAAAAGGAGTGGTAAAAATTCTGTAAATATTGCTAAATCAGGGGAAATTTGCAAAAATTTGCAATATTTGTGTGAAAATACGTATTGTTTTCATTATATAACAAACATTTTAAACTAAAAACCAATATTATGTTTTTTTGCTAAAAATGTTCTCACATATACATAAGAATTATAGTCGATTCGTTTTACTTTCACTAACCCCTTTGCCACTCTAATTAAAAACGAATAAAAACATGTGGAGGTGAATTGTGGAATACAAAAAATGCTGCAGTAATCCACTTTCGAGTGAATTCGGATTCTAGAACACACCCGATTATCTCAAAAATTGCGACATGTACTTTGCGAATAAGGTTAACATCTACAGCTAGCCGGACGGATGGACATTGTTATATCGATTTAGAAAAGGATGCTGACGAAAAATAAAAATGTTGGCCGCAAGTTCGTCCAATCAGTTTGGATTGAAATTCAGCACTTTTGGTTTAGTAGGAAAAGAGTTATGGAGCGAAATGGAAAACAACCTCTTGAAAAAATCAATATCTATTTACAAAAACTAACGTAAATTGGTGGCGGAATGCACCTTTTATCGTTAAATTTTGCACAAACTCAATTTATATGCCTAGAAATCATATAACTGAATTTCGTGAAGATCGGTCTATAATTTACAATAGATCCACTCTCTAAGACACTTTATTGCTTGCGTCTAAAACCGTAACAAATAATACTTTAGTTTCATAATGTATGTTAGTTTAGTTGTATAAGGCTGGAAGTTACTTTGCCAAATTGCCTTATCCCTTTATTTGTTATCTTAATCCTCTTTTATTTTTAAAACTGCTGTTCTCGCTCTTCTGTACCATAAAACCACAAAAGTTTCCATATTTTGCATAAAAATGTTAATTTTTAGTTTTAATAAAAAGTAATTTTATTTATTTAATTTATATTTTTGACAATTTGATCAAATATTTATATTTAGGCAAATATTTTTATATGTGAACACTGGGCAAACATGTTTTCCCATTTTTTATTTGAAGGTATTTTATATCTATTTGAATAAACAAAAATGGGCAAATAAATGTGCGTAGTGTGACCAGCAAATAAAATTTTTATTTTTTTTAACAAATTTTAAAAAAATGCCGGCAAACAAAATTTGAAAAATGTTTGCCATATGTGACCGTACCTTTACATCTCTAATATTTACTATACATTTAAATAAATAAAAATAAAAAATATTTCAAAAAGAGCATATGGGGCATTCCACCGTCACGTACATACAAATTCTACTATTATTTAGCACTTATTTTACATACAACTTCTAGTTGGTAAATTGGATTTCTTTTTATTTTCTTCTATTAATTAAACTGCATGCTAGTCTTCAATCTACATAGAACTTGTTTTGAATAATTCAGAAAATATTTAAGAAAAACGTGAACAAACTTCGTCACGTGTGCGACAGCTTGAGTTAACCAACATTTAAAATTGTAATAGTTAAATCCAAATTTCAGCGAATCGATAACACATAGAAAAAAAATGTCTAAAGGTACGTTCAGACTGATGAAATATTTGATAGCAAACATCAAATATTTCATTAACGTAGTCTGAACACAAAATATTTTTGAGTGTCAAATAAAATAACAGCTGATTTTGAGCAAATAAAAGTATTTGCCGGCAAACAAATATTTGTCCAATGTGGACATAGTGTGAACACAAAAAATCAAATATTTTAGTAATTTTTGAGCAAACATTTATTTGATATTACAAAAAATTGTAAGAGCAAACAACGACAAATAATTTTAGCCATGTACCCGATAGAAGCAATTTTTCCTGTAAGTTTGCGGATTTTTTACAGTTTTAAAGATTTTTAATAATTATTAGACTTTGCTATCATGCCGCTATTAGCCAATTTTTGCGAATTTTTGCTAATTCAGCAATTTTAACCGAATTTTTGCCATTCCTTATACTTTTGGGGACTTTTAATCAATTTTATGGCTTGTATGAAATATTAAAATTGTTCGCGAATTTTCGCTATTTTTGCAACATTTTTTTATTTGGTTTTTCCTCGACATTTTGTTTTTATAACCGATTTAGCGCTTTCAAATAAATTTTAAGGTTTGCTATTAGCCAATTTTTGCGAATTTTTGCTAATTTAGCAATTTTCACCGAATTTTTGCCATTCCTTATACTTTTGGGGACTTTTAGTCAATTTTATGGCTTGTATGAAATATCAAAATTTTTCGCGAATTTTCGCTATTTTTGCAACATTTTTTTATTTGGGTTTTCCCCGACATTTGGTTTTTATAACCGATTTAGCGCTTTCAAATAAATTTTAGGGTTTGCTATTAGCCAATTTTTGCGAATTTTTGCTAATTTAGCAATTTTCACCGAATTTTTGCCATTCCTTATACTTTTAGGGACTTTTAATCAATTTTATGGCTTGTTTGAAATATCAAAATTTTTCGCGAATTTTCGCTATTTTTGCAACATTTTTTTATTTGGTTTTTCCCCGACATTTGGTTTTTTTAACCGATTTAGCGCTTTCAAATAAATTTTAGGGTTTGCTATTAGCCAATTTTTGCGAATTTTTGCTAATTTAGCAATTTTCACCAAATTTTTGCCATTCCTTATACTTTTGGGGACTTTTAGTCAAATTTATGACTGTTTTTGCAACATTTTTTTGTTGTGCTTTTCCCGATATTTTGTTTTTAACCGAACCATATATTTTAGGGGTTGTTACCAATTTTTCGCAAATTTTAGCCATGTTTCCGTTAACCATTTGTCTTCCAGTTTTGTTTTTCTTTAACATACTCCTGTTCTAAGAATATAATAGATGCTGCCCCACAGAATAACACAAATAATTAGGCTTCTGCACGAATTTTTACTATTTGTGAAATATATTTTTATTTTTGAACACTTTGATTAAATAATTATTTGATGCAAATATATTGGTTTTAGTCTGAACGCATGGCAAACATGAATTAATTTATTTTATTTGACACTATTTGCCAACTGTTTCAACAAACAAAAATTGTCAAATATTTGAGCTTAGTCTGAACATCAAACAAAATATTTTTTTGTTTCACACAGTTTGAAGCAAATATCAGAACAAATATTTTTGTCAAATATTTCATTAGTCTGAACGTACCTTAAGAAAGAAATTACAACTAACAACCATGCTTACTTATGATGGTAATAAATTTTTAATAAAACAAATATTTATAAGAAAAAATAAATTTTTTTATTTTGTCACGTACAGAAAAATGGCGTCACGTAAGCGACACAGTTGAAATTATTTTTATAAAATATACGAAAATCAATACTTAATTACAGTTTTGTCTTTGCACTCCACGATCTTTTGATTGGCTTTGATGAAATGAAAGTTTGAAATTCCTGTTATAGCTTTGGTGTTATTCTACGGTGATTCGAATTCAATTTTTCTAAGAGTTCAGAGGATGGCACGTAAATTACCCGGGTTCTTGAAACTAATTGAGAAGCCAAATCAGCGAATTCTTTAGCTGACTTAGCTGACAGGATGACAATATGTTTTCATGGGTGATACATTTGCACTGATCTGAAGGAGTGTCTTTTATAAGCAGCACGTTTTTAGGTCTCAGACTACAAAATTTTGAAAATCCTATCTCTATATTAGGATTAAATTCCTTAAAAATGCGGAATGCTTCCCGTAGTAAAATAATGCTTCTGACGCCTTTTCTTAATTCCATTTTCCCAAACAACAACAAAATCATTTGCACCTGGACAGGTGTATACCATATCTGGACGGTAATAAAAGGCTTTCACATCCTCGTAATACAAGTTGACATTTGATATGTCCAAGCTTGAACTTTCGGCTAGAGCAATATTCATTTTAAGCACTAATTCGGTTACTACCGCTCTTTTTTTGCTTGGAAATTGAGGAAGGGCTTTTAGAGCCTTTTGAACAGCTTTCGATAAATTTTGTTTGGACTTGTAAGGGGATTTGGTACTTACAGAAGGTTCGTAAATACTTTGACCTTGATTCCTTATTTTGGCCCTTTGCAGTCTTTTGTTATGCCTTTCCTTAACTCGCAAAGTTTTTAACTCTTTTTCTGAAAGACTTTCTCTTTTTCGCTTGCGAAGCTCACATATTCTCTTCGATTCATTAAAGCTAAAGTTTGGATCATCTTTCTTACGCTTTTCGCGAAGTTTCCGCATACGGTCTGCACTGGTGGAAGGATGTTGATTGGTCATATTTTAATGAGTCGCAAATGCAGTGCAGTAAATAAAAAAACAGTTTGTAAATAGCACAAAGATTGAAAGATTTCAGTTATTTTAATTCTTGGCGTCACGTACAGACACTTTTTATCACGAAAGAAAAACTATTTGTGAAGTATTTAAGTGCAAATTTTTTATGTCAGATTTGACGCCACCAAAAGTAGGCTGTAAAAACAAAAATCAATGTGTTGATTTGTCTTACAGTTATTATTATAAAAAGGAATTACGCGTCACGTGTGCGGCATAAAAATTTACCTTTGCATTGTCATTAATTACTCGTGAACAAAGCACTTTACAACAAAAAATAGTATGCAGTTTAATACCACTCACTTTGTCTCAAGAAAAAAACGGTATTTAAGAAAAAATTGATCTACTCGTCACACTGTATGCAAATTATTTGAGATGAGAACTTAATCTCTCTATGTAAATGCAAAAATATGAGAAAAGTTTATTTGTGTAAAATTGTTCAGATTTCCCTCTTCTTATGTAATGCTCCATATGTATATGTTCAACTTCAAATAAAAACTGTTCCTTTTTTACTGACGGTTAATTATTTCAAAAGCAAAACTTTACTAGATTAATTATAAATTCTTAATTTTCATTAAATTATTTTTATGAAGAAAGGAAAAACTATTTTAAAAATTAATGCCTGTATTCATAAACAATTTTTAAATTTAATAAAGGCTTAAAGAACAAATTTGCTATGAAAATTATCCTTAATAAATGTTTTTTAAATTTAATAATCGTTTATGAATACGGGATTTAATGTTTAACAAAAATGCTTAAAAATAGTGTTTTGGTTTCAAAAGACTTAAACAAGAAACTTTATTTACTTTAAAAGCGATGTTATTTAAAAAGACTTAAGACAAAAACTTTGCTTACTTAAAATCTGTTGTTGTAATTAGATTTGGATAACAACAACTTAAGCAACAAACTTTGTTTACTTTGGGAGCCATGTTTAATTGAAAGACTCAAACAAAGAACTTTGTTTACATAAATATAGTTGCATTTAAAAGACTTAAGACTCATACTTTATTATTGAACCTGTATTCGTAAAAAAATTTAAAATTTAATACAGGCTTACAAAATACATTTTGTATGAACATTTTCCTTAATAAACGTTTGTTAAATTTAATAATCATTAATGAATACGGGGGTTTGTGTTTATTTGTTTTTAAGAATTCATATTTATTTATTTGTCAAAACGACATTAGTTTAAAAAGGCAATAGTTTATTTTTAAAAAAGACAATAGTATATAAGAAACGTTCAAATGTACGTCAACTTTTATAATTCTTGCAAACAAATTTCCGCATGTCCTTCCTCGTATAACTAAATATTTGTACAAGTAATAATCGCGCTAACGTTCACATTTATAAAATTTAAACAAACACAAACAATTTGGCCCAATTGAACACTGTGAATTGTATAATAATTTTTAAGAGTTAAAATTTTTTCGTGTATGTGTGCTAAAACACAAACATATTTGATATTTCTCATGAATGCGAAATCTAAAATTTGCTATTTAGTTTTCATTCTTAACTATGAAGAATAAAAAAAATTTTGCTCATGTTCATTTATGTATTAGATGTTTGAGTTTCTTCGAAAAAGCACACATTTTGGCTGGTAAAGGCAGCAAATAAATTTGAGAAAAACAAAATATAAGCATAAGCAGCATTGTTGCCATTCGTTTGCCGTATGTATGAAAAATTAATAAAATGAATTAATAAAAAGCAGTATGTTTTTTATATTTTTTTATATTATTGAATGGAAATAATCTGCAAAATTTTAAATCGTACATACTCACTCATTAATAAAGGATCAGTGAGCGTTTCGGTATTCTACTATTTTTGTTTTCCTTTAATTAGTTCTTATTTAAAATGTTCCATAACTTTGAGAAACGATCCCATTGGCATTACCACTACTTCATTTACTTAACATTAATGTATGCAACTATAAAAGTTCTCTTGCAATAATCCTGATAAAATAATGATGAAATTTTAATGTTGAAAGTCATTTTTTTTTAAGAAACACATTTAAAGGAAAACTACTGAAGCACAGAGCGCTGGAAAAAACAAAACAAGTTCATTAAGCTAGTTATCAGTTATTCAGAATCATTAAAATCGATTTTTTTCTCCTCAAACGAAATCGAAAGTATTATAAGGTTCATATGTACGAGTAGGTTCGTATGTATGTATGAGCATGTTAACTTTTCAGTGTAACCACTTGAAATGCAAGTAACGTTTTGCTACATAAACACCGTTTTATAAACAAAATTTTTTTTTTTTTTTTAAATTAACAGTAAAGGTGGATCATCATAAAGATGTTGATCATAATAATGTATGCTGTGCTATGCAACAGTTCATAGGATGTTTTATATAAATAAAAAAGTAAATACAAAACTGTTGTCCCCACTTAACTACTGGACATTTTTATAAGAATGTGCGTATGTGTATTTACACACATGTTTGTGGGTATGGTCAGAATATTTTTATTTAACTAGAACGTGTCTGGTGATGATGTGCTGCGATTTATTAAAAACACAAATTAAATTAATAAAATGTTTTACTTTTATTTCTGTTAACTTTACTCTTAACAATATGATAATTGCAATTTTTTTAGCTTTTGTCTTTTGTTCAGGTTTGATGTTGTTTTTTTAAAAGGGACTGCTTCGCGTAGAGTAATGTTCTTATAAATTTTTGTTCTAAATTGGTGGCTTGATCAGTTGTACGCAGGATATTCGTGAGTTCAGTTCGTTCAAAATGGAAAATCATAGAATTATGTTGTTCAGTTTGTGTTTACTGACTGTAGTGATAACGTATTGTAATGGTTAGTTTAACTGAAACCTTTTTTAAAAAAAAAAAAAGAAAAAAATTTATAATTAATTTTAAAGTAAAGTTATGGTTGTGTTGTGAATGTGTGATCAAATGTAAAAGTTTTAAAATAATAAAATAAACTAATTAAGATTTATGTATATAAAACGAAGTTCTTTCTGTTTTTTTTGCACTGGATGTGCAATAATTAGTTCAAGAACTGATCATCGCTGGCAAAGACTGTTTTTTTAGGTTCTGGTCTAATATAAATTTGAGAGTTGTTTCACTTACTTTACTGCATTTATGTATGTCTTTTTGCGTAGCGCATAATTGTGCGCTTATTTCTTTTAATGTACCATTAGTGCTTCGCAAAATGATCAAATTTTTTATTGGGATAGTACATAGAAATCAAGACCCACCTTTGGTATACCGTTCGACTCAGAATACCTTTTTAAAGTGACCTAATGATGGCCATCCGTCCACGATGAACTTGTACGCAAAGCACAAGTTTGTAGAAAGATTGATAACATTTGGCAAATAAGTTTAAATTGTACTAAGGATGAAGTGAGAAACTTCCTTTCGAAATAGATCATTTGTGCACGCAGAAAAAAATATGGTTGGGAATGGTTACGGCATAGTATAATTTATTGTTACAATATATTGTTGTCGTACACAAATAGTTGTTATTTTTATTTAATATCAGCAATATTATAGTTACTGAAAACATATCACTGTTTATCGCTATTACAAATTTGAGTATTGTTGACTGAAAAATAACTATTTTTCTAACAACTAAATAATGATAACTTTCAAAAATATCATATTACTCATAACCATATCATGATATTTAATAGCCATAACATGATAACTTTCTATACATTTATCATAATATGTTTAAGATGCAATCAAAATATTTTTTCTCTAATAATATTTTGTTGGCGCCCTTTGTAAAATAATTTGTCATTAGGTGGGCCTTGTTTCCTATAAAATTTTTGTTAGTAAGTTGTTTTTACAATTAAAAGAACAAATACAAATAAAAAAAAAAACAATAAAAATAGAAATTGTGAAAATAAAAAAAATTGTAAATTGCCAAAAAATAAAAAATCGATGCAAAAAAATTAAATATTTTTTAATTGTTGTGACTGACAGCACCACTGTATCATATTAAGATTACTTCTAAATTTATTACACTCACAATATTCTGTACGCAAAATTAACATAATTTGTAATATAAAATAAATGAAAATTCAGTTAAAAACCGGTCTACTTATTTTTCAATTATTTTTGACGAAAAGTTTTTTTATTTTTAATGTCAAAAATTCAACCCCATGTTCCGTAAAAAAAACAAATAAATTTTCAGTTATTTTATATAAATTAACTTTCAAAAAATTAACTGAATATTCCGTAGCAGTGTTGCCAAAACTTGGAGACCAAAAATGGCTAAATTTACGAGAAAAAATGGCTAAAAGTTTTTTTTTGAATAAAAACACATTCAAATTCAATAACAAAACAGAAAAATTCATTTAAAGTTGTTTACGATGAAATTGTAAGTTAAGATCAATTTCTTAAATAAGAGTAAGCGTTATTTAATATTTTGAAAGATATTTAAAAATTAAATCATCGATACATTTTATGTCATTATTGTTCATCTCATAAAAATCACTCGTGCCTATTAGTTTTAAATAATTTGAAGATAAATCACGACAACATTTACCCAACCTTTTGATTCCAGATCTACAATAAAAAACAAGTAAGAAAATATAGTCGGTCAACCCCGACTATATGATACCCTACACCTCATTAGTACCTGTGTACCAAATTTGATTAAAATATCTGCAAATTTGCGATCTGTACTTTACGCACAAGGTTTACATGGACAGCCAGCCAGCCGGACAAACATCGTTTATTCGACTCAGAAAGTGGTTCTGAGTCAATCGGTATACGAAAAGGTGGGCTTAGGACCAATATTTTAAGGTGTTACAAACATCAGCACAAACGCATAGTACCCTCTCCACTATTGTGGTGTTGGTATAAATATTTCATTGATAAAATCGAATTAACGGTTGCTAAATGTAACCTATTTCTCAAATTACTTTTAACGATGTTTACTTGGCGAAATACCCTCTCTACTTCAGCATTAGACCATGGAAGAGAGAGCAACTTTATAGTAAATTCTGAAATTTCTAAAAAAAATTGTTGCCGCCTACATCTCTTTATTGAAATACTTGCAACAAGAAAGAAACACCGATGTTTGTGTTGATCCATTTTTTAAATTTAGTATTGGATTACTGTTCCTTTATTTTGAAAGATGTTTCATCATCATCGTTTATAGCAATTTTCAACATTTGTAAAAGTTGTGATTTAAATTAAAGGCATTTTAATTGTTAAAAATGTTTATTTTGCTTTTATAAATTTTTATAATAAAATAAAAATTATTCTTTTAAAAGCAAAACGGCAAGAAAAATTTTATGGCTAAACAAGTTGAAAAATGGCTAAAAAAATGGCTAATGGCTAAACTCATTTTTTAATGGCTAAAGAGGGTGAAAAATGGCTAAATCTAGCCACTAAATGGCTAAATTGGCAACACTGTTCCGTAGAAACAAAGAAATATTCAGTTGTTTTATTAAATTCAGTAATTTTCGTTTACTCCACAAAAGAGCCGAATTTCTAAAAAATACCAGACAGACACCTCTCCGCTTGTTTTTCTATTAAGAGAGAGAACATTATTGTTTACGTACCCTGTTACACACGCTTGTTTTACTTTTGTTGTACTGACCTCGTTTGTTAACAGAAGAGCTCACAATCAGAATATACCAGCAGCAAGCCCGATATGGCTTCGCAATTATTTTACTTTAAAAATTTGATGTATTTAAGTAAATCATTTTAACAAATAGAAAATGGGAATTTGTTACACAAAACAAGCACATCGTTTTTTAAAGATAAGTAAAAATTTATTTTTTGGTAGTTAATTTATATAAAATAACTGAAAATTTATTTGTTTTTACGGAACATGGGGTTGAATTTTTGACAGTAAAAATTAAATAAACTTTTCGTTACTTTAAATTACATTTTCATTTAATTTTACATAAAGAAGAATTTAACTTAATCAACGGACAATATTAACTGCAACTGAAAATCCGTATTAATATGCACTTAGTTTTTTTAATAAATGTTAGAATCAGTTAAAAATAAATTTGCTTGGAATTTTAAAAGTTTATTTATTTAAATATGACTGAACGGAATACTTCTTAAATAAACTACAGCTCGTTACTGTAATAATATTGTGAGTGTATGATTAACATGATATGAATATGATTACTTCTTAAATTATTATGATTAACATGACAATAATATGATTACTTCATAAATTATTATGATTAATAAGATTACCTTTTAACTTATTATGATTAACAGGAAAGAAAAAATATGGTTGTGGTAAACATATTCTAAGAGCAACATATTATGGTACGAATTATGATTGTAGTCACCATATTACGATTACTATTAAATTATATTATGACTAAATATATTTTTTCCTTAATCATATTCTTAACATGTTTATCATAATAAGTTAAGAAGTAATCATATTATGATACAGTGGAGCTGTCACAACAATAAAAAATAAATTGAAATTTTTTTTGCATCGATTTTTTATTTTGTGACACTACAATTTTTTTTAATGTAAATACCATTTATATTTTTTTTATTTTCTTTACTCTTCTTTTTTTTTAATGAGTATTTATTTTTAATTGTTTAAGAACTCTTTCAAAATAATTCAAATAATTCCATAGACACATTTAAAACAAAGGACACAACTGATTCAAAATTATTTTACAAATGGCGCTAACATAATATTATTAGAGTAAAGATATTTTGATTGCATCTTAAACATATGTTATGACTATTAAATATTATGAAATGGCTGTGATTAATATAATATGTTTTCAAAGTTATCATTATTTAGTTGTTAGGAAAATAATAATTTTTCAGTTAACAATACTCAAATTTATAATTGCGATAAATATTGATATGTTTACAGTAACTATAATATTGCTGATGTTTCATAAAAATAACAATTTTTTGTGTACGACAACAATATATTGTTAGAATAAACTATATTTTTTCTCTGCGTGTAGAACAGTCGAATAGTTCCTCATTACATTAATATCAAATTTAACACAAAAACATTTAATTAAATATTTCATGATAATTTCCAACATCCTGTTAACACTAGAAGCAATTTATATTTCCATAATTTTATTCCTGTGATCGTGCATTTAATTTACAATAATTGCATTCTATAATTTTTTTTTTATTATATTTATTTTTTGTTTATAAAGCGCACAACAAAAATTATTTTCGAAACCAGTTGGGCTACTGTGAACCTTTAACGGTGGAATTTTTAGCGGGTTTAGTTACAAAAGAGGCACGTCAAATTCTGGATCCCCGTTTACGACCTCGTTATAAACAATTACGTTTTGATTTGTATACGAGAAAAAATCCATACGAGAAACAAATGTTATACACTGGTCAGGGCGATTCGCTATTAAGATCCAACTTTAATGTCATGTGGCCGATCAGGTATGTACAAGTTTAGATTGTTTTTGTTGTCGAAAAAGTTCAATTAAGAAAAAGGAAGTTCGTACTGGTAAGTGTTAAAATTACAGCCTTTGTTTGCAGTTTTAGCATTTTAATAGCATTTTTATTGCCACGTGAATCATAGTAATTGTTGAATTAAACACACAATTGTATTTATTTACTTGTTTTGTTGTTGGCACGCTTTTAAATATTTTATCATGATACAATGAACTTGAATTTTTTTAAAATAATTTTTCCTTCTACTAAATAGTTTTTTTTGTATTATGGCAATTTTAAATGCTGAAATCAATTTTAAAAGAATTTTTTTTTTTTTCAGAACATTTTGTAACTTTTACATGCTGTATAATTTTTTAAGGATATTTAATATTTTTAAATATTGTTAAACACATGGGAATAGTTTTCTTTATTTTTTTAACATTAAAGGAAAATGTCCGCGCTTCAAGTTGCAAGCCATCGGACGGGTAGCAGTTTACGGCCTTCAGATATGGAGGTTAAGCTTTTCATTGAGAATTTTTGTGAACATTTTCTTTTTATAGTACGTAGTTTGATATCATACATATTGCTGAAACAAACTTTTAATGATTATAGAAACTAGCTGTTGAAACTCGGCATTGTCCAGGGTCAAACTGTCATGGACTTTAAAATAAATTAAAAAAGTCTTTAACTCTTGACATTTTACACACCAACTGCCGTATTCATAAAAATTAAAAAGGATTTGAAATGTATTTTAAGAAAAATTTGTATGAAAATTTCAAACTTATTTTATTTTTTATGAATACGTCAGCAAATATATAAAAAAAAAATAATTACTATAATTTTTTTAATCATTTGTTGTTGCCTGCAGTTGTGTGTATTGAGCGTTATATTCTTTTAATAAGCTTCATTACTCAGTTTAATTGTTGAAATTACTTTTACAACATACACTTAAACAAAAGCGTCAATTTATCATTATAAATGTTGAAAAGTTTTGTAAGTTTGTGAAACAATTTTGAATTGCAAAAGACTTCATCGATCGATAATGGTTTGTATAGCTAAAACTTTATTAAGTGTTATCCAAAATATTTTTAATTAACTAGAATTGTGGTCAAATTAAATTTGATGAACTTAAGCCTGATTAAAATATTAAAAATTTGGATTAAAATTTTTAATTAATTAAAATTTAAAATTTAATTTTTAAATTAATTTAAAATTTAATTAATTAAAATTAATTAAAAATTTTAATTGCTTAATTCGGGAATGTTACAATGCAAGTAAGATTATAGACCTCAATTATGATAAGCAGGGAAACCAAAAATATGCAATTGCATGTTTTTCCTTGTGCGACCAATGAAGGCAGAAAATATATATTTATCTATTTTAGAGCTTTTTATGGCATCGATTTGTTAGTGCATATTTTTGCATATTTCAACGTTTGCAGCATTTTTTTGCATTATTTTGTAAAAAAGCTGCAAAAAGCATTTTTCAAGTTTTTAACTCATATTTTGCCGTTTTGTGGCATATTTAGGTACATGATACATTTTCTTAGATGCCTACAAGAGCTTTTGCAACATATACATTTTTTTTTTGCAATATTTTGGATTTTCTATTTTAAATATCTATCTGTATACCCAACGTGTTGCTTTAATTTCACCATCTACATTTAATTTGTAAAGCAAAGCAGTTTGTTATTAAGTATTAATGTTGTTTTAAACTGTAAAATTGTATATATGTGTATGCAACACGACCAACACTGAGAGTCATCCTCAATGGCAGGATCGAATAAGAACCATTGATGAGGGTAGTGCACTCATTTTGCAGTTTCAACTCACACTTAGTGATAGTGCAAAAATATTGCAATAATTATGTTGATGTTGAGTGATGAATTGCAACTTTGGAGCCTCACTAAACATGAGTGATAGTGATGTTAAAAAATTTTGCAATCAAAAAGAAAAATAGTTTGATTATAAAAAATCAATCATCAGTTTATTGCAACTTTTTTTTCTTCACTCATTTGAGTGCAACTAAAATTGTTGCACCTCATTTAAAATCAAAAACATGTTTTTCATGATCAAAGCCAATAATTATACCGTTGTTGACAAAATTTCATTTTGTTTATTGTTCTTTGCTTATCATCCAAAAAAAAATTAAAAACAATGCACATACAAAGTTACATTTTTTAAATTTTTGTGATACAATATTTGTATGCACCTTTTTTGATTGCAAGTCCAAATTTTGCACTATTTGAATTGAGTGCAGATTATTGCATTCAATCTGCGTTTAGTGATAGTGAAGAAATTTGCAATACCACTAAAAATGTTTAATTGGTAGTTAAAAAATAACAATCATCACTAACGCTGGTAAAAAGAGCGCAAACTAATTTCTTTGCAGCTTTATTTAGTGATAGTGCGCTGCTGATTTAAATCAATATTTAGTGTACTTTCCCTAACTATGGTGTTCATATAATGAAACATAGTTTTGCAGCATTTAGATTTAATATGTCTGCATTACTGCACACATGTGGTCTTCTTAAACAGAAAACTTCTTTAATAATAAAATTATGCTGTCAACAGCAGACAATAGATATTCCCTAGTTTTCACTCTTTTTTACAGCTTTAGTGATGTTTTTTATTTTTTTAACTCCCTCTAAAAAAATTAAGTAATATTGCTAATTTTTTCATTATCACTATACGCAGATTGAATGCAAAAAATCTGCACTCAATTCAAATAGTTTAAAATTTGAACTTGCGATCAAAAATGCTGCATATAAACATAATTTCATTAATCTTTCAAACTTTATTTGTTCATTGTTAACTAACATATTGTTAACTAGAAGTTAAAGTAATAGTTAGTTTTAACTGAACTTGATGAAATTGGCAGTAAATTTAATTATTTTTTTATTTATTATTTTGAGTGAAAACTACAAAAAATTGTCGGTAAATTTTTATCAAATTCGTTTTATTCGAAAGAATTGATTGATTTGCCCAGCATTTAATTATGTTTACATTTTTATAAAGAATAATTGTTAAAATTTCTAATTATAATATTATTATAATTATAATTATAATAATTATGAATTAAAAAATGATCATTTAATTTCCTCTGACGATTATAACTTTTTTTTAGAGAGTAAACATATAGTGATTTAAAGCCCATTCATTTTTGGCGGACTATTCTTTTCGACAACATCACTCCAAAAACAACCGTGAAAGCAAATGTAACGCTTAATAGACAAATTTATATACTTATATATAAAAATAAGTTGTCCTATGTTCGTCATTTTATAACTCGAGAACCACTCAACCGATTTTCGAGTATATGCGTTGGAAAGGGGGTACTATCATTGACGGGTTATATAAAACCTCCGATAGGTGGCGCTGATGTCGTGATATTTAAATTTTTTTATTGATGGTTGATAGCGCTGGGGTCAAGTTATTAACACATTTCTCCAGTATTTCCTTTTTAACCGATTTTTGAGTATATGCGTTGGAAAGGGGGTACTAAAACTGACGGGTAGTAAAAAACATCCGATAGGTGGCGCTGTTGTCGTGATATTTAAATTTTTTTATTGATGGTTGATAGCGCTGGGGTCAAGTTATTAACAAATTTCTCCAGTATTTCATTTTTTATTTTTATTTAGAAAATTCTGAGCAGTCCCGGCGCCAAACCAAACCACTAGTATAATATAAAAATATAAGAAAATTTGTAAATTATTAAAATCTGAATAAGCTAATACATCCATATTGAGAAAATAACTAAACTTTTGTTTAAAGAAAATGGGATAACGATTTTTAATTAACCTTCTCAATCGCCTGTCTTGCACCCACTTGAATACCTTTGGTCCATTGTACAACGCCAAATTTTTATTCTAAGGAACTCACGTAACACCGTAGATAAGCTTTAGGAGCGTGCCTTTAATGGTTTGTTTTTGTACTTTTATATTTTTTCTTTGTAAAATTCACCGAAATCGAAATGTATACAAAAAAATATTTTTTTAGATGAAGGGTCACCCCAAGAAGATCGGTTCCAGTTTTGCCATTTTTTTTGACAATTTTATACCTTAATTTTGACAGCAATAGATAGATAATTATAACTAACCATGATGAAATTGGCCGTTAACAAGATTTCTTCAAAATCGGGTTTGCCGTTTGGGCGTGATCGCGGTACAAACAAACATACCTTAGGATATCAGGATTTTGCAAAGATTTACTTTTGGAACAAATATTTCAGATCCTCGGCAGTGCCTGGAAATATTTTTTTTTAAAAATGGACATATCTGAAGTTTCATTGCAAATCAAAGGTTGGCTTAAGCACAAGTATGTCACATATTGAACAAGTATGACTTTTAACAAAATGCTTTGAAAATTTAAATTTGACTCAGAAGGATACATTTCAATAAATTCTTGAATAATTTTTCTTATTTTTAAACTTGTATTTCTTTTCTTTTTCTAGAATTTCCTTTCATGGCTGGAATGGTCAATCGCGGACTTGTTCTAGTGCTGCCATTAAAGATGCCTATCTAGAGAAGGGAGACTTTAATGTCATACTGGTTGATTGGAGCGATTATGCATTGGATATCAACTATTTACGTGTGATAAATAAAATTTTTGAAATCGCCCATAAGTTCAATGATTTTACTTCATTTCTACACGAGACCAGTAAAGTGCCTTTCAAAGATATGTATTTAATAGGTCATAGTTATGGAAGCCATATAGCAGGTATAGCTGGAAAATTATTAAAGCCAAAGAAATATGGAGTTATATATGCCCTGGATACTTCTGGACCTATACATTCAATACTTAATGATAATTGGCGCTTAACTTCGTCCGATGCCATTTACGTTGAGTCTATACAAACTGATACTGGTCTCTTTGGATTTCGTGGTGGCAATTTGGGCCATGCCTCCTTTTTCCCTAACTGGGGATTGGGTCAACCACACTGTCCAAATGTTACCGTTATGGAGCCGGATTTTACCTGTGACCATTTTGGTGCTTTATATTATTTTGTCGAATCGATACGGCGTGATCGGGCATTTGGGGCAATACAATGTAAAAGTTATGAAAGTATAATTCAACAGAGATGTAGTTGTGGTGCTGCAAATAAATATTGCCCGGCTCAGGTGTATATGGGTGGAGAGCCAGCTGAACCTAAAAGGGGGATATTTTATTTGAGTACGCACAAGACGCAACCGTTTGGGTTCGGTGAAGTTTGTAGAATTAAAAAGGCAATTGAGCCAACTATTGTTAGAATAACCAATTAGTGTATTTAGTTTTAAATCTCGAAATTAAAATGTATTATACATATTATAATATTTATTATTAATTTAGATTTAATCAAAAATATTTATCTCTTTTGTCGAGATTTGGATTAAAAAGTTAACAAGTGTTTATGGTTGACTTTCTTAAGTTTCAGTTTATCGTTTTTATTTTTTTAGCATAACTAAATATTTTGTGTGCCTATAAAGTGGATATATCGCACTGGTTCCTCTAAAGAAAGTCAATTTATAATTTTTCATTTTCCCTTTTTGCAAGAACACTATGAACAATGGTAATATTCACCCACTGTAAAAATCTTTGATCAATTTCTCTAGTATTTTGCAAAAATAAAAAAAAAATAAAATTGTATCCCCCTTTGTGATAAAAGAGTACACATAAAAGGAAAACAGTTTTTTGTCTCTGCTGAAAATTTATAAATTTTGAGTTAATCCCCTTTAGAGGAACCAGTGCGATATATATTTTTTTATTTCCCTTATGAGATTTGATCAAATTAATTACGAAGATGTTTAAAGCAACGTTGCACAGTGGCTTAGACATTAATATTCAAAATTTAAATGCCAATAGTAATCATATTAAAACTTAGGGACCCAAAAAATTGGGGCAAACTATTGTCATTTGTAGGCGAAATATGCCGTTTAAAACAAATATTTTATGCTTTTTTAAAAACCAAGTTACATATATTTTCATTGGTCGATTACGGATGTCAATACAACTTCAGCAGTCGAAGTCAGGCAACACCGCTAATGTTGAAAATTACAACCATTTTTATATTTTAACATCATTGGCGTTGCCTGATTTCAAGCAACTGAATTTTGATCGCCTTCCATAATAAGCCCATCCGTTTTTAAGTGTTTAATTCCATAAGTTTGTTTAATCAAGATAAAAGTATGGTTGCACTACTTAATATAAGAAAACTATCATTAAAAAAAAAAACTTAATAATAAAAAATAATAATTAGTATTGTGGTAATTTTGTTGGACTATTTATGGGTTTTAATAAAAATTTTCAATATTTTTAATCAGGCTTAAGTTCATCAAATTTAATTTTCATTAAATTATTTTTATGAAGAAAGGAATTTTTGCAATAAAAAATAATATATAAATATGAAGTCGCAAACTGGCCGGGAGAGATGTTGCTTACAACATAGCAAAAATTATTGATATGTTGAGTTGTTGTTTAGAGTGGATGTTGTTGGTTAATTGTTTTTTGCTGCGTTTATTCGTACACCAAATTGTTCTGCTCTTATGTAGAGGTAGAGTTTTTCTTTTCCCCGACTTTTTTATTTCCCGGGATCCAGGGAAATACCGCTCAATATAAATCGGTGCAAAATATTATTTGATTCAATTTATTTGAACAAAAAATCTTTAATGATGGAAATTAAATTTGATGAAGGCTAATTAAAATATCAAAATTTGGATTAAAAACCATAGAACAGTTCAACAAAATAACCACAATACTAATAATTCGGATAAAATTTAGAAAATCCACCTTTAGAGTTTTAAATTGTTTTCGTTTAAAATTAAACAAATGGACCCAAGCACTTATCGCTACATAATTAATTCAAAGCCAACATTTACAGAATCGTTTAAAAGCTTATTTCTAAATTTTATCAAGAGATTTCGATGAGAAAACACGTTTTCTTTATAGTCGAAGGAACACTATATGATATGAAGCCACTTCCAGTTTTCTTAGCACTTCCTTCAAAACTTGTTATTCCATTTTCGAATAAGCGTTTTCTTTCTTAATAATTTTTCTCATCATCTCTTACAGAATCTAATCCGAAAAGCTCTTTAAATTTTTTGAAGCAAGTGAGAACAACTTTTTTCGTTTTATTAATTAAATCTCGGTCTTGAAACAAAAAAAAAAAAATTCTGTACCTTTTTTCTCTTCTTCTTTTGAAATTTCAGAGCATTAAACATTACCTTACTAATCGGTTATGAATTGGCATCTCTTTGGCGTTTGGCAAATCTGTCTTTAGTCAAAAACTGTATATTTTCGTTATATTAAATTGAATTATATTTTTTTGTTGTATTCCATTGACTTTTTCTTAGAGAAAATGATAACACTTGGAGTTGTGATAGACTAAAGTGATATAAACCAAACAAGAGAATTAAAAAAATTGAATTATAGCTAATCAAAAACTCAAAATAAGTTTTCTTACCTAAGGCTTTTTTGCATAACGGCTAAAAGTTGCCATAATTAAATGAAAAAAATCCCGGGAATTCCTGCACAAATTTCCCGGGATGTTTGTCCCGAGAATTCCCGTATGAAAAACACTATGTAGAGGACATCAATCTTTCCTTGTATTTAGTCGTAGCAAGAAGAACGATATCATCAGCATATTCTAGGTCTTCGAGTTGCTGACTTATTCTCCATTGGATACTCATATTTTAATTGTTGGTATATGCGAGAATAATATAAACAGAGGGGGGGGGGGGGGGGGGGGGGTAGGAATGGGCAAAAAATATCGATATATCAAAATATCGATATTTAAAAAAAATTTAATCGATATATATCGCCGATATTTTAAATACATACCGATATATCGATATTGAAATACGACTATCGAATTCGATATTTTTTTAAGTCAGTCTTCATTAAGAACCGAAAATTTTAGCCGTTTTTCAAACAATATGTTTTTTAAGAATTGGAATCATTGCATCATATGTTTTTTTAAACTAATATAAAGATCTAAAATGATTGGCATTTATAAGAAGCAGAGCCGGATACAAGAAGCAGATTGACTGGAGAGCACATAAAAAAGAGAGTGCTCCTGATGTCCATATCTGATGATTACTGGTTTGACTAAAACCAGTTGGTACTTTTGGGGTGCAATTCAAATTTTAAGGAAAGTTGGTACTTCCATGACTTATTTACTTCCATTGAAATATTTCGTAATTTATTTTTTTTATTTCATATGGGTTTTTTGTATTCTTCCCTTTTGTTTTTGTTATAATTGAATTTTTTGTTTTGATAAAATTTTTTTGTTTTTAATTTATTTTTTTTAAATAAAATGAAACAATAAAAAGTAACAATGTAATTACATATAATTTGTTTGTTCAGAAATATGTTTGTACAAAGGTATACTGAATTTTTTAATTTGGGAATAGTTTCAGCAAAATACGTTCGATATATCGATATTTTTGAAATAATAAATATCGATACTCTAAAAAATATCGATTCGATATATATCGATATATTTTTTCAACTTGCCCATCCCTAGGGGGGGGGTGATAAAAAGGAGCGGGTAGAGTGGACATCCTTGTTTTATGGGGCGTAGGCTATATTTGGTTTACACAAGAGCAGTTAGGGCGAATGCAAGCTTGTTCTTTTTGAAAGTGTTCATCCAAAAGCTCGAACTTACAGTTAAGTATTCCCTTGTTAAATATCTTACATACAGAGGGTGTCCGTGCGATTGATTACTCTCCAGGTACTGCATGATTAAAGATCTCTTTTTTCACTTTTTAATGCTTTTCAACATGGCAGATTTTTTTTGTAAATTTTTTTTTTAATGTTTATCCTTTTTTTAATTTACTTTGAAAGTGTAGTTTTTATTGTGTAAAATTATTTATTTTCTTTTGTTGAATTTTAATTTAATCAAGAAAAGACGAAACAAGTACCTTTTGAGCTCAAAGTTCAACACAATTAAACCAAAATTTTGGTTTCAATATCAGAAATTATTGCATACTCTTAGGGGCACTAAATAAAAATTCTATGTTATTTTGAATGCTTTAAATACTGAGAAACCTATGGATCTTGCCATTGTGTTTCCCATACAAAAAATGTTTTACAAATCTATATACATATATAAAATTGTAATGTTTCTGACTGATTGATTTATCATCAAACAATCTAAGCGCCTGAAGCTAAAAAATTTAAATTTGAACCGGAGGTTGGTCTCTTGCCAAATCGATCCAACGAGACTAGTACGTTCACATATGGCAAACAATTGTCAAATTTTGTTTGTTGACATTTTTAAAAAAAATAAAAATTTTAATTGCTGATCACACTACGCACATTTATTTACCCATTTTTATTTGTTCAAACAGATATTAAATAGCTTTAAATAAAAAATGGAAAAACATGTTTGCCCTGTGTTCACGTATATAAATATTTTCCAGTCTTATAGAACTAAATTAAACTAAATTATGAAACTAAAGCATTATTCGTTACGGTTTTAGACGCAAGCAATAAAGTGTTTGTAGACAGTGGATCTATTGTAAATTATAGACCGATCTTCACGAAATTTAGTTATATGATTTCTAGGCATGCAAAATGAGTTTGTGCAAAATTTAACGATAAAAGGTGCATTCCGGCACCAATTTACATTATTTTTTTTTTTTAACAGAAATATCGTTCTTTTCGAGATTTCGGCCCAAAACTCTTTTCCTACTGAAAAAAAGAGCTGAATTTCAATCAAAACTGCTTGGGAGAACTTGAACGAACTTGCCACCAACATTTTAATTTTTTATTAGCATCTTTTCTTAATCGATATAACAATGTCCATCCGTCCGGCTAGCTGTCCATGTTAACCAATTTTCGAGATAATCGGGTGTGTTCTAGAATCCGAATTCACTCGAATATGGATTACTTCAGCATTTTTTGTGTTCTGCAATTCACCTCCACATGTTTATATTCGTTTTCAATTAGAGTAGTAAGGGGTTGGTCAAAGTAAAACAAATCGACATTTTTAACAAAAAAAAATGTTTGTTTCTAGTTTCAAATGTTTTTATTCAATTTAATTAAAAATACATCGTTACCTTAAATGCAAAAGGGCCTAACTAACCAACTCAAAATCGACTTTTGATGTCATTATAGCAAATTTTTTTAGCGCGATTTATGTTATTTTCCGGCAATTTGTTTTTTTTATCGATTCTAAATTTAGTTTCAAATTGTAAAATTTTTCGACATATTTTCGATAAAAGCGATTGTTTATTGCAAGTTTTCTGACTCTTTACAGCTTTT
Source organism: Pollenia labialis (assembly GCA_949318255.1). Classification (NCBI taxonomy): domain Eukaryota; kingdom Metazoa; phylum Arthropoda; class Insecta; order Diptera; family Polleniidae; genus Pollenia; species Pollenia labialis. The sequence continues at coordinate 115,538,170 of OX439141.1, forward strand.
AAGATTTATAATCAATGCCGCTGTTAACAAATTTTTGCGAATTTTGGCTAATTTAAAAAAGTTTACCGAATTTTTCCCGTTTCTCATAGTTTCAGGGACTTTTAACTTTTAATTACTTTTGGATTGTTTAAAATTTTCGCTATTTTCGCAATTTTGTTTTTTGTTTTTTCCAACATTTTTTTTTTTAGAAATTTCATATAAATTTCAGTGTTTGTTTAAGAGTTTGCACTTTTTCTGTAATTCTTTACAGCTTTCACAATTTTAAATGAATATTAGACTTGGCCACCATACTGCGGTTAGCAAATAAGCGATCTTTAGTTCAACTAAAGTTTTTTCGAATACACAAAAACATACGGACTTAAGAATACCAATTTATGAATTTTGCAGATTCAACAAATTTTTCGTTCTCAATTCGAGTCGAAATCTAGAACATCGACCCATAAACCTGTTTTCCTTTATGCTCTTCAAATCACAAATCTGAAACTAAAGAAATAGTTTCCTATCCAAAGATCCAGCAGTATTAATAATTTTATTTCACAATGTTTAGACTTAATTTAATTCCCATTTAACTAAAATTGAAGAATGTTTCTGATATATGTATTTGAAATCTATGCAAATATATTTTTAACTTCAAAATTGAAAAGAGAAAAAAAAACAGTTAAATACAAAATTACTTTAGAAGAAGCATTAAACATATTTTGTAAAAAAAGAATAGCAAAATAAATTTTTCAATAATAAATTGATTTTAACAGAATTATTATTTATATATTTTAAACTCGAAAACACTAATTACCTTTAATTTTCAACATATGTACTTTGCTTTTGGAGACTGCATTTTTGTAATATATTTTTTAATTTTATTTTAATAAGAAATAATTTTCTTTAATAAAAAATTATTTTGTATTTATTTTTTTTATTTTTGAGAACCCAGAATAACAGTCTAGCTACGCATATGGCCGCAATAAAATTCATTAGATTTCTTTCTTACAAAGACTTGTGTGATAGTGTAAAGTACCTTTAAGAATGTATTTGTAGGTCAACTTTGATTGCAGTAATTATTTGGTAAAAAAATGCGGGACAAATTACGGTACTCGATATTGATCGAAATTACAATACATTTTAAATCGAAATTTTTGTCGATATCGAATGCTGTTATTTGCCCTCTGGTTATCGTTAAGTACAAAAATATGTAGAAATTTATTGATAAATATTTGTTACAACTACAACACTCATTGTATTAAAAAATATAAGTATTTTCGGTTTTAAAGAACTTAAATCTAATATCACCATTTTTCTTTAAAACATACTTATATTAAATATAATAAAAATATAATACATTTGACCCTCCCTAGTAATAAAAAATAAATCTACTTAAATAAATTTCGTTAAAACAAAATATATATATATATGTATGTATGTATTATGACTAACTGTATTCTAATATTTGTAAGAAGTAAAATTAAAATATTTAACCATTATTTGATTAATATACTGCAACAAGCGATTTGAACCAGTCGAGGCTGATAAGCGATGTTTAATCAGTATAAAACCGGCAATGGTGAATACAATATAAAATAAAACAAGAAATCCTACTGAACTCCAGTAATTGATATTTTCAAAACCCAAAACTGTGAGCAGAAAATTAGCTTTTTTGTACATGCAAAACATTTCGGTGGGTGGACATACGGTATCGGAACGATCATAACCATAAAGAGTTTCTACTAGTCCCTCTAAGCTGTGGCGCAAATAACTGAATTTCATAATAATCTTAATCAGAACAGGTAACTCGATATCTTTGCCATAACCCATGCCATAGAATGAGAGTAAAATTAAAGGACAAGCCATAACAGGACCCATAAACATGGCATTCTGAAGTGCAAAAAAAGGAATAAACAATTAAATTGAATAAATGAGAAATTAAATTAACTTACCACTAAACTTAATCTGGAGGCAATTAACATGCCCATACTATCTGAGATTTGGGCGGTTAGTACGGCTATTAAAAATAACATGGCAAATCGAAACAATTCCAAAGGTTGACTGGACAAAATATACACCATCGATAAATAAATAAAAGCCAAAACAAACATAAAGGGAAATTTGGAAGTTATGCTGGCCATGTAATACGAACTTAATCCATACCATTGATTAAAGTATTCTCGCTTAAGTAATTTCATCTCAGAGGGAACTAGAAAATAAATATATAAAATTTGACAAATTGTATTTATATTTGCTTCTTAGTTTAGTTCAATTAAAAACTTACATTGCAATAACACTGGCATTAAGGGTAAATACAAGTAACCAATGACTATGGTGAAGACAAAACCAAAGTTAAACAATGCCTTGGTAGCATCGTTTCCTACGCCCAAAAATATTCCTCCCACTAAGAAACCCAAACATATATTCATATAAAATCGTAATTTTATGTTGGTCTTGTCTCGCCACATCTTAACAATCATACGTTGTACTAACAATTTGTATTGCATCCACCAGGTGATTGTTGACTTAAGTTTTTTTACATCAAAATCGAACTCAAATTGTTCCATTTCATCGAATGATGATGCTCCTGATGTAGTGTCTGATTTGGTGGGTGTTATAGATTTTGGATGAGCACCATTATAAACTGGTTGCCAACGGTAAACTTTACCATTGTTAACAGATTTAACCATTTTTTCGTGATAGTCACCATATTCTCGACATGCGACTTCAATAACTAGAAAGAAAACATACATTTTAAGGGGTTATTAAAAGAAAGTCAAAAAAAAAATTGAAGTTTTCTGTCACACCTTTACTAAAAGAAGTATTCAAAAATTTCCGCATTAAAAAAAATATTTTTTTTAGCATGAAGGACTGATCTTTTTAAAACGCAGTTAACATTTTTTTAATCAGTAAAAGTTACAAATATAAACAAAGTCATCTAGCAAAAACATTTTTCTCGTAATGCTTTCTATGCGCTTCTCATGGCATCTATTTACCCATGTAATTAGTAATACTCTTGTTTGGAAAACAATCATGTTATGCCGTTTTTCGTCTTTGGAAGCTTTTGCTTCATTAACACGTTTATAATACGTAGCTGTTGAACTCAAATGCTAAAAAACTGTTGAGGCCAGCATTAACGATTTTGAAACGGCATGCAATTAAATAAAAGCGTTAAAATAAATCAAAAAACAATAAGTTTCAGTGCTTTTATCTAGAATAAAAATTGGGAATTAAGCACGATAGACAAAAATTACTTAGATAATAAATTTTCAAGTGCGTGGCATAAAAAAACTAAACTTGGCAAGCACAAGCTTTCCTTTTACAAGTAAACAAGCCAAACAAAATTACTAACTTTTCAGTTATTTCTAATATAAAATTTTATCCTCGTCAATTTTTTCATGTTTCTTCTTGTTAATTTTACTCTGCAAAATTTTGACTAAAATGATTAAATTTTACCCTAGGGAGCGCAAACAGTTTGAAAACATTCAAAATTGCTCTATTTTTACAAACATGCTTTAATCATTTGTCAAAAACCCAACCTTGACATGCTTGCTAAGCCGTTTGTGTAACTTATTTGGCTTTTACTTTTCAAAATCTAATTGTGCTATGTTTAAAGTAGATGATTGAATTGTGTCACTGATTTTTTGTTGTTTCTTTTTTAAACTTGCGTTTGAGTTTTAACTTTGAAATTTTTACTGCAGCAATATTTCATGTTTGTCCTCTTGCCAACCAAGTAACGATTTTCGTTAATAATATAATATTGCGGTCTTTATTTTATTTTTATTCTAAATTACTTGTATATTTCTTGTGTTAGGATTTCATAATAAAAAAATTTGTTAAAAAAATTAATTAAAATATTTGTTTTAATTTGCCAAAAATCAGTTAAAACATTATTTATTTTTTATCCAAATTTTTAATATTTTATTTAATTCGGCTCAAGTTCATCAAATTTAATTTTCATTAAATTATTTTTATGAAGAAAGGAATTTTACAACATGAAAATTAATTAAAATTGTTATTGATAATCTTTCATTCTTGACCGTGGCCGGGGCTCGAACCCAGGCCGGCAAGTTACCATGACATGTTTCGATCGCAAAATTTGATGAACTTGAGCCGAATTAAAATATTAAAAATTTGGATTAAAAACCATAAATAGTTCAACAAAATAACCACAATTCTAATTATTATTTATTTATTTAACAATAACGCCCGTATTTATAAAATTTTTTTAAATTTAATAAAGGTTTACAAAACAAATTTTGTATGAAAATTTGCCTTAATAAACGTTTGTTAAATTTAATAATCGTTTATAAATACGGGGGTAATTGTATTAATTAAAGTCTCTAGCAAAAATGTTTTTAGTTAATTTGTTAAAACTTTTTCAATATTAGTTACTTAAAAAAAAATTAAGAGGTATTGAAATTTAAAATATTTCCATAGTAAAAGATATTTAATTGAATAAGTTTTTGGTGAAAAAGAGAAGAACGTTTTTTTTTTTGGTAAAATTTTATGGAAAACTCGAAAATTAGTATGTTAAATTAATACGTATTTATTTTAAGTTTCTGCTTATGGTTTTTAATCCAAGTCTGATTTTTATTTTAAGCTAGCGGACCCGGCGAACTTCGCCTCGCCCCAATTTTAAAAGTCTAAGTCAACGTATAACGCCATCTATCGGATTTTGGCTGAGAACTTTCTATTGTTTCATTTGGAAAGCCATTAAGGAATAATTTCACACAAAATTTCATACAAAAACTCGATTTTCGCTTTATCCAATTTTCCGACTTTTCCGAAGGGAAGGGGAATGGTATAATAAATGGTATATATAAAAATAAATATTGGAATACAAGGAAATGATTATTTAGTTTGCCTGTTGGTCCCGTTTTGTTCGTCAAATATTTGTCAAGTGTGACCGTAGCTTTAAAATTGATTGAAAATTATTTTTACTAATCTATTAATGCTTAATGGGTTTCGTAAATATCAATATTTTTATTTAAGCAAAAATAATTCGTATGAAAATAATTTTTTTGATACATATTTTTTTTAGCCAACTTAACTAACATTAAATTTAATTAATAAATTGTTGTGAATTAAAAATTTTTCTACAAATTGTCTGCTAAAATGTTACGATTTTTTTTTTTGCATACAAGACATTGAATTTCTGTAGGGGAGGAGTGTTTACAATAATTCGGTTTAGAGAAAATATTCGGAAGTTCTGTATTGCAATAAAAGTCCCTCTTTATTGAACCTTTTTGACCAAAGGGTCTTCTGTAAAAATTATATGTTACTACAGCAAGTCTCCACACAAATAATTCAAATAAAACTTAAAAGTAAAAAAAATTCATTAATATTAAGTTTAAGAAAATGATTTGGTGTCACATAAATTCTGCAATAACTAATAAAATTGTATTCATCATTTTTATATAAATAACATGTGTATTACGGCTTGCAACTCAACTCCAACTAATTTGAAACTTTGCAGTTTTGTAATACTGTTTCCAACCCTGTGTTCCTTCTAATATTTACAACTGATCACTAACAAAATTTTCATGCATTGATAAAAACAGTATATTTCTTCTGATATAGAGCCAAAAGAACTGTGAGAATCAATTTTAGTCTCGTGTTTTAATTTTAATTTTTTATATGTCACCTACTCAATTGTTAAGTTTCAACTCAACTGAGTTGAGTTGTTAACCGTAATAGGGCATTTAAAAATACTTTTTCCTGTCCTTTTTTCTTAAAGCCTGTTTGAAAGCAAAATAAAAATCAATTGCAATTAAAATGTAATTATATTAATTAAAACAGTGATTAAACTATTTTATGACTTGTTATTCCCATTAAACTATGAATCGTGAACAAAGTATTTGGTAAAATATAAATGTGAATGCTCTTATAATTATTATATCGTGTTGATAATTAATAAAATTCCAAGGGATTATTAAATGTAAAAAAAAACTTTAGAAATTATTCACTTTGGAAAAACAATTTTTACGCACCTTATAATTCAAATAAATGTTAATAGATCAACAAAACTTATATGTATAATATATATCAAGGCCCATCTATCAGGTCTGCTTACTTGTACAAAAACAAAATACGATTCTTTTTAGTTGTCAAAAATTTACTACATACATATACAAAGCAAAAGGAAAAAACGTGTATGTGTGGCATATCATTAACGTATACGTGCACATGAAAGCAAAGTGTAAACAACTTTTGACAACTAAAAAGAACATAAACAATGAGCATCAGGCTTCTTGCGCAGACCTTTTCAATGGGCCTTGATATATATTTGTATTTGTTTTAAAATATGAACATTAATTACACTGGTCGGTAAAAAAAGTGTCAGGAGTAAGAACCTTGTTTTTGAGTCCAAATCTGTTATTAAATTTAAACAAAATACTGATATTGAAATATTCAGGCCTGTCATAGAAATCAATTGCGATCGAAAGTGAAAGTAATTCCATAATTTGCTTTTCCAATAATCGAAAATTTAATTAAAAACACTAAAACAAACTCGATCGGAACTACGGAATTAACACAATTTCGATCGGAATGTATGAGAAGCCTGATTAAATTCGTATTATTTATGAAGAAAGTAAAAACTCGTACATGTAACTGGTTTCTATTATATAAATTAATTGATATTGATTTTGAATTTCCATTTGAAAATTTTATTTTCCGATGAAGCCCAATTCTAGTTGAAAGAGTACGTAAATAAGTGGAATTGTCGCTCGCATTTGGAGTGAGGAAAATCCACAAGCTTTTGTCGAAACGCCATTACATCCACAGAATTTTAAATTCCAAAATGTATCAATTCCATAAATTTTTTTGCTTATATTTAGATGCCGAACAGTGTTAATTATAATGCTAATGAGAATTAATTATTAATATTTTAATTGTCTTTAATTACTTACTAAAGTCTGCCGGATTGTATGTAACTGGACACGTAAGACCAATTTCTTTCATATACGGCACTATATTGCCAACAATTCCCTGATAAACACATTCACCTTCGGCCAGCACATACACTTTATCAAACATGTCAAATAGTTTAGCAGGTGGTGTGTGAATTGAACAGATAATTGTACGGCCGGCATGAGCTAAACGTTGTAATAACTGAATACATTGGGTGCAGGAAAGGTCATCTAGACCCCTATTAAAAAAAAAAAAAAATTACTTAACTGTTTCAAAAGTTGTTTAGTTTATAGAAATTATTTACGTTGTTGGCTCATCTAAAAATAACACTGGTGGATTATTAACTAATTCCAAAGCGATACATAAACGTTTACGTTCTCCTCCAGACAAACGTATGGCCTTCGTGTTGGCAGCATTTTGTAATCTTAACATATTAAGTATCTCCTCTACTACTTCCTGTTTTTGTTGTTTTGTCAAATCGTTGCCCAATTTTAAGTTGGCGGCAAATATCATGGCTTCCATTACGGTGAAGTGAGGATCTATAACATCGTTTTGCATAATATAGCGTGACATCTTTCGAAATAGTCTTGTATTGCGGGGTGTATTATTTACATTAATTTCTCCGGTAAAATTGTAACCGCTAGATGAAATTAAAAAATAAAAAATCAAATAAGAGAAGTACATTTTTTCATAGTAAACCATCTTACCCAAAACCTGCTAGAAGATTAAGTAATGTAGTTTTTCCAGCCCCAGACGGGCCCATAATGGCAGTGAGTTCATGTGATTTAAATTCTCCATGAATATCATTTAAAATTGTTTTCATATCTAAAATATGAAAAATATTTAATTAAAATTTGTTTTAATTAAAAAATCAATTAAAATTTGTTTCAATTATAAAATTAAGGTAAATTACGTATATGTATACAGTTTGAGGTATAAATTACACAGAAAAAGAAATTGATTTCTATAAAAAATTTGTGATATTTATTAAAAAGTAAACTAAATTTGCAACAGTAAAAAAATTAATAGTACGGGAAATCACGATGGTCATTGTGCGAATTTGCAATTTGTTAATTTGCAGTGCATATTAGTTTGTGTGCAAATGTGCTATTTTTCTAAAAACTTATTCTGGCAACACAAAAACTTCTGGCAGCACTGTAAAAGATCTACATTTGTTTACAATTTTACACAAGTAAATTAAAATAAATTTTTTCTTTTTAAATTATTTAAATTTATTAGTTCTCTATTTTATATTAACCCACGAAAATCTTCAATTAATAAGTTTCTTAAAAAACAATATGGCGCATAATTTAAAAATTTACAATGTTATTGTTTACATTTGTTTGTAACAGAGCAAATATGCACTACTAATTTTGCTCATGGTTTTTTTCAGTGCAAACGAAGTAAAATAGAGCAAATTGCAAATACATACATTTTGTTGTTGTGCATATGTTTGTATTTTTGCACGCATTTGCATCGTTTGCACTACCCATCGTTATTTTCTTTAGTATTAATCAAATATTTTTTGATATTAACAATATCTGCATTAATGTTTTTGATATAAGAAAACAATTAATTCACTTGATAAAATTTTTAAATAAAACAAATTTTATTTTTGATTAATGTTTTAATCAGTGTTGCCAAAACTTGGTAACCAAAAATGCCTAAATTTACGGAAAAAATTGCTAAAAACTTTTAAATAAAAACACTTTAAAATGCAATAATAAAACAAAAATAATTTATTAAACAACTTGATCAACAAGAGGGAATAAACTCAAAATTTTTAATTTTTAACTTTTTCGTTAAAATCGACGCGTAATATTCAAATCTACCTGCAGTAAAATTATCGTTCTTTATTTTTTACTTTTTGGTAAAGACACGGATGGTTTAAAAATTCATTTAAAGTAAAAATAGTTTTGCTACTACTGAAAAAAAATTTTTAAATTTTGAATTAATACCATCTTAATAATTAAGTGCGACATAAAAAAGCACCCACACAATAGTCTGGTTCCTTTTTTGGCGCTAGGAAATGTTGCTTTCTTCAACATTTATAAAAGTTGTGATTTAAATTAAACGCGTTTTAATTTATAAAATGACGAACAAAATTAACAAACAACAAAACTAAAGGTCAACAACTTACAACTTGAAAAAAAAGTTTTTTAATTTAATTTTAGCAATTTTATAAATTTTTATAAGAAAATAAAAATTATTATTTAAAAAGAAAAGAAAAACGGCAAAAAAATTTTATGGCCAAACAAGTTGAAAATGGCTAATGGCTAAACTCATTTTTCAATGGCTAATCAAGGTGAAAAATGGCTAAATCTAATCACTAAATGGCTAAATTTGCAACACTGGTCTTAATTGAAAAAAAATTGGCTAGAAATTTGTCTGTGCAATCCCTGCAAATAACGATACTAGTCCATTCATGCATGTAAAGAGTAGTTCATAAAGGAGTAGGAGTACTCTAAAAATACTTCAAATATATGGTTAAAAGGTGGTCTATTTAACATTACGATGTCCTGGGAGTGGACCATATAACCCAGTTTTGCATAACAACGGAGTAGTCTTAAAACTACTCCATGTTCATACATACTCTAGTGGACTATTTTTAAACTTCTCCATGGTATACTCTAGAGGATTAGTTTTAAATTCGTTTAAAAACGAAAACATATCGTTTAAAAACGAAGAAATGTAGTTTCACTATAAACTGTTTTTAACAATGACATGGTCCTTGCCATGGTGCTTGCCTAACATTGGACCAGGGAGAAGTCCATTTCATCAAAATGGATCACGTTGTCCAATATTATCTGTAGGTTTGATACAATATCGCAATATTCTTTTATATATTTATATTTTAAATGGCTCTAATTTTCAATAGTTGCACTATAGGGAAAAAAGGCTGCTCTTAAAAATCAATTCATATAAAGTACTAAAAAGTATTGAACAGTATCATAGGCCAAGCTTAACCGACTATTCTTCTTAACTGTTATTTTTATTTTACTGAATTTTTCATCGTTTAATTGTTTAAATAAGTAGAAACGTTAGGCAAAAAAAGACAAGCTCGACCATAAAAAACCTACACTTCTTGTAAGTTTTTCAATTTTCAAAGGTGGACTCATGGGCCCCATGTGCAATTATGAGTTAACTAGAACAATGTTGTTATGAGGCAAGAATTTTACAAGGATTGTTATGTAAAAATAAACCTATACAGGACTTGCAGTTTCTTTTAGAGCAATTTAAGGCACCAACATTTTTGGTTTTGTTTTTTTCCGGAGAAGTTTATTGGATTTAATTTTTTGCTAAAACAAAGTTCGTAAAAAACTTAAAAAAACAGCGATTTCTATAGAATTTAAATATCTAAATGTATCCCAAACAAAACACACCACTCAGTCACTTTTCAAAATTTTTTCTATAATATAGTTAATCGCATGTAATTTTTCAGATTTTTCCTTGCAAACAAATTCCCGGGAATACCCGGACACGGGAATACCCTACAGCTGAGTTTAGTTTTTAAGTGGCTTTCTGAGTTTTCTGCTGTGTATAAAGGATTTTGCAATTTAAAATACTATGCTGTCACTATATATTTCAAGGAAAATAGTTTTCCTTTTGCATAAATAGACATATGCCACTCCAAGAAAACAGCAAAAAGGAATTAGCTGAAAAAGTCACATTAAGAGTTTTTTTCTGATTTGTGAAAAATTACTTATCGTACAAGTAGCGAGTTTTGGAACTCACATGTAAACTAATTATTTTTTTTTAGAACTGAACACACTTTGCTATTGTTGGCAAAATGTGCTATTATGTTTCAGTTTTCGTCACAAATCGCGCTTAATTTATTGCATTGAACACTTTTTAGCATGTGGCACAAAGTGCACCTAATTATTCATTCAACTGTAAATTGCTTTGCACAGTAAACAATTCCAAGGAATTAATTATACCCTATACAAGGGTATTATAAGTTTAAGGTCAAGCTTGTCACATAAGAAAATGTTGACAAATAAGTAGTTAGAAATATTGACAATAACAAATAACTATAAGTGCTATCTATATTCGGCTATGCCGGATTTTTGCTACCCTCCTCTGAGAGTAAACACATTTCAGGAGTGGGACCTAAACTGACCTCAAAGTGTTCAAATTAGTTGCAGTTTTAGGCGCATTAAAGTCTATTCCGATTGTGCATTTTATATGGGACATTTGAGTAATTAAATGACGATTATCATGAAGTTTTGTGATTTCCTTTTAGTCTCACACAATTAAATTAAGGCAAATTTCACCAAAACACTATTACTTGTTAAAGTTTTGGAAGTATCTTAGTACTTCTCGAGAGTGTTCTTTATATGGTTAACTATGAACCGATTATAAAAAGTCTCATTGTGTTATCTTTAGCCACAAAAAACTACAATAATCCAAATTTCACAACAATATTTTTTGGTTGCATTGGTCGGCAAAAAACAAAAAATTCTGGACCAAGAACTTTGGTAAGTTTAATTGAATTGACTTTAGTGTGCTGAATCCAAATCCGTTTTCAGTATTTTTCTATCACGAAAATCGGTAGACAAATGTAAATTTTGTTTATTACTCATTATTATGGATCTGACTAATATTTCGCAAGCATTAAGGCGTTTGTGCTAATAAATTTCATCAGGACTTGAGGAGGATTTTCACGATTCCATATATTTTTATTTAAAACAATTTCTTTCGCCGACCAGTGTTATTAGTTACGGTTTAAAGCATATTTAAGTGTTTTCTATTGGACTTATTTGTGAAAAATTTAAGCAAAAACGGTGCAGTTTATATTAGTTTTTGTAATATAAATATTAACTTTTAATCCACATTTGGGTCTACTGTATTCAAGCCCAAGCTACTTTAAAGAATTATAATTTTTCAAAAATTGAATCGAATTAACAGTCACAAAATGAAAAAGTAAAGAGGCTATATTCGGCCGAGTTAACTCTATTATACCACACCATTAGAGAAAATTTTAAATGTTATTCAACTATTACAAATTTATAATCTTTGGAAACTCTCGATTACACTGGTTCACAAATTTTAATCTTTTTGCCATAACCTCAGAAATGAGATGTCTTCTAAGGTAAATAATCGGGGCGTCTGAACACGAATTTGGCACTCATTAATTGCTCTTAAGAAGGATTTTTGAGATATTCGCGAAAATCTTGTTTTTCCGCAGATGTTTTTACTTTATCGAAAAATCTCAAGAACTGATCATCTGAATTGCACAAAATTTAAACTATTGAATAAATATGTTTTTCCTCTTTCAGCGCATATTTATACTTTGTTGGTCGGAAGAAAATTCACTGAGTTAGATTTTGTTAGATTGGACTTTAGATTTGAAAAAAATAATTTTTTTTACGTTTTTTCAATATGGGCAAATCCCAGAAACAGTCCACCAACCAAAAATTTTTAAAATGAATTTATTTTTAATGGAATATAAGACTAGATGTATAATTTAATTTTTATATTAAAAAATATGTATTTCGATGATCATTAATACAATAATTTTTACCAAATAATTCCCCACCCCTGATGTTCTTAATGCTTAAAATAGCACTTACAGCCGACTCATCAAAATATAAATTTCGTAAAAAAAGTTGATATTCAATAGTTAAGAAATTAGTTTAAGAAATGCGATTCACAAAGATATAATTTGTTTTGTTAAAATAAATAAAATATAATAATAAAATACTACTGGAAAAACTGTAGCGTGCGTTGTCAGGCATGCGTCACAAAGGTTTCACGGCTTTTGTCGAAAAATCACAACATTTTTTGGCTGCGAATAAGTGATTTTAGAATTCTCTTATAGTCATCTTTCTTTTAGGAATTAGATTTTGTATACCTTATGATGCAAAATTCGCTAAAAATTAGGAAAACACAGTTCAACTTTTGAAGTTACTTCCACTTTTTGGGGCGTGCATCACAAAACTTTTACCCTATTCTTCTTGGTTTATTTATTTAGCGTATGGTATAATATAAAAGAAAGAACATACACATAAACCAACGGTAATAAAATGATTCTAAATTGCTTACAAATTTAATGAGTTTAACCATGAAATTGCGTCTGCCTTGAAAGTGTGGATATCGCTCAATGGTCCGTTGTAGCATAAGATTGGGCATTCTTTAATGATTTGATCGGTTTTTTGACGCGGGACTCCACATGGACATTTAGGATCATCTACTTGGCCCCATTTGTAGAGAGTTTCTAGGGTCCTAGCGGTATCAGTTCTCAATCTGTTCAGGTTACACCATGCTTTCCTCGGTAATTTAAGGTAATTTAAGGTCTGCTTCGCTCTTCAAATAAAAGGCTGGATCTATGTGAGTTAGACCATAGACTAGCCTAAGCTGCGTTAATATCAAAGATTTCGATGAGTAGGTTCTTGGCGAGGTCAAGTGGAGCATGTCTGGACTGCAGCCTTCGGCTGGGAAGGTTACGTAAGTCGTTATTAAGAGCAATTTGATCATTGCTTTGTATCTTGTTATACTCTCGTAACAATTCCTGCTTTCTCCTCAACTCTGGTGGTGCTTTATTATATATTTTTGGCAGCCATTCTGTTGGAGTCAGACGGAGAGTTCCAGAGATCAACCTCATTGTCGTGTTAAGTTGATTGTCGATTTTTTGTGTGTGGCGACTATTGAGCCACACTGGACTTGCATATTCGGCAGCGGAATATACCAGGTACAGTGCAGATATGCGTGAAGAAAAAAAAAATCCGGCAATGCAGAATCTTAAATACCCTTCACAATCTTGTGATAAGAACAGAAAGTTAAATGAATAAAAACCCGGTGCGCTTTGCCAACCATTTCATTACCAAAAAGTGGAAAAATAGCATGATATTTTTACAGCGGGTTGATATGAATAAAACTTTCCGATTTTCTCCAAAAAGTGGAAAAATTTTTTTGAGTTAATACACTATTGGGGAACAAGTACGATGTATAACACACATAAGCCCAAACGCATCCCTGCAAATAATGCGACTAGTCCATACACGCATGACAAATGTAGCCCATAAGAGACTAGGACTTGTCCAAAGGTAACCCAAATGTATGGAAAAACATGGTCTATATAACATTACGATGTCCTAGGGCAGGACCATATAACCCTGCTTTGCATTACAAAGGAGTAGTCTTAAAACTACTGCATGGTATACTCCAGTGGATTAGCTTTGAATTCGTTTAAAAAGGAAACCATGTCGTTAAACAACGAAGACACGTCCTTTCACTACAAACTCTTTTTAACAATGACATGGTCCAAGCTGGCATTACATTGGACCAGTCCACGGAACAGTCCATTTGATCAAAATGGATCAAGTAGCCCAATATTATTTGCAGGGGTTTTAATATCTGCACTGTTGTGATGTGTGTATAAAAACCAATTTTTTCCGAATACATATTCTGTATATTGTAACATATCTGTGGCATTTTGACAAAACATCTTAAGTCGAGATAAGATAGCCAAACAGTTTTTAAAAGAATCTCGGTGAAAAAATAAAGTTTATCAAATAATAAAATGAACAAAATGAAAGGAAAATTAAGTTTAAAATATAAAATTTTAAAAATGCAAACAAAAATGTTTCTTAAAAAAAATACGTATGGCTAACAATATTTTTTTCAACTTTTTAAATTTTACTTAAGATGTTTTGTCAAAATGCCACAAATATATTTTTCTTAGGAAACTTATAATATTTTATTTAAAAAAGTTATGAGAAAACATTTGATATTCAAACTACCACTCAATTAAAATAATTTAATTGTACAATTATTTACTATAGAATATCTGATGAACTCGTGTTTAAAATTGTTTCAGTTTTTTTTTTCAACAAAATGAAAAAATCAAACATTTTTAAACTTAAATCGTTAATTACATTAAGTATAGTGTAAACTAAATAATTAGTTTTATTATAAAAAACATGTAAGAATTCTTTATTCGGCAGTGACAAATTTTTGATACCCTCCACGGACAGTTAGTGTACATTAGGAGTGGGTTTATATGGGAACTATGGTAAATTGTGGACCGATTATCACGAAATTCGAAAGTGTGATTTCTAGCCTTATAAAATTGTGATAGACATAATTTTATTATTTGTTACCGATCAGACCCTAACGAAATTTGCTGTGTGATTTCTAGTCATATAAAACTATGACAGACCAAATATTATTACACACAGAAAACAAATTGGTTGGAAAACGGTTGCAGTAATTAAATGTTGATCAAGTAATATAGTAATTGTTGCAACTATTAAAAATGTGTAACTCTAACTTATTTTAAATACTAATGAATATTAAAACGTATTTATAATTAAAATATGATTCATTCAATTCTTTTATTAGTTACTAGCGTACACCCGCTGCATCGTTAGCGTCTCCTTTTTCTTCGTGGACATATTTTTATGCCGAAGTTTATTTTTCTAGGATTAACCTTGTTTAAATTCTAGCATTTAACCCGCTACTTCCCGCTACTTTAGTAGAACCAAAAAGCTAAGACAAAATATCAAATTTCCCGTATTTCCTTTTTTGGGTACTATATTTTCCCCCCATTAAAGTATCAAAAATTTAGTACGAATATGTCAATGAATGGAGGAAAATGTTTTGTAAAAAAAGTACCAAAATTATTACGATTTTCACCCCTTAAATGTTCGAATTTCGAAAAAGTACCATATTCGTAGACGTATTTTTTTGATAATTTTTCTCCCCCATATTCATAAAAAATATTTTTGATTAATAAAAGGTTTATTGAAAGAATTTCCTATGAAAATTTGATCAATAAACCTTTAATAAAACAAAAATATTTTTTATGAATAAGGGGGTCTATGTTTAAACCAATAATTGGTTTCTATGTTTATTGGTTCAAAAGAGAGATGGGGAGGCAAAAAAGTACTAAAAATCAGATTTAACTCCCTAATAGGGCCGAATTTCAAAAAAGTACCAGACACCTGTTCCGTTTCTAAAGAAAATCGATAAGTATTACATTTTTTTTGCATCTCTTTTAGTTTTGGAAATATAAGGTTACCGAATTTTCCCGTTTTTACCTTTTTTTTACCCCCTAAACATTCGAATGAGTCAGTCAGTTAGTCACTCACGCCACTCGTTTATATATATACTCAGTAAAAACTTCGCCTACAAAATAATGTATTGAGTAATCAGAAAAACCCCAAAGCACTACTTACAATTCTACTGAAAGAACCAATGAATTTTACAAGGGATGTCCCAAAATGAACGCATTCAAAAGCAAGTCATTATTTTTTTACTTAAATACATCCAGAAAAAAGTAGTTATAGAAGTTGTTATAGATGTAGTTATAGAAGAAAGCTACTAAATAATGAGTTAAAGAAGCTATTCATTTTGAAACTGTAAGCGAAGTTTTTACTGGGTATAGATGATAATTAATTTCAATTAATACTAAATATTAGTACGAATATTTCTATCACGACCAAATTAAATGCAGTGCAATACTGAATATTGGTCATAACAATCAATAATTTGCTTTTGTCAATAAATGCTATAATCAAATTGCTGCTTATTATTTATTGTTAGTATGGTTTTAATTCGAGTACAACAAAACAAAGTTGAACAAAGTCGGACAAAAGACGTCCGTGGTCACTTAGAGTTTTGGCGAGGATAGGCCACCTAGCAGGAATCAGTGTTTCGTTTGGATTTCTAAAAGGCGCTGTATTTCAAGCTCGTCATGTTTGCCAATTATGAATTTAGCGCACTGCTCTCCTCAACACTGCCCGCTTGGTCTTATTGGAGGCCCAAGATGTTCTCAACATTGGCTGTGTTGGTCGGGTAAATAATGTACATTATGCTGTAGGTTTTTGCATTTTATTTCTTTATTGAATCTTCACTTAGTAATTGTGAACTAACAGTAAGTATTCAAATCTTAAGACTAAATAAAAATATTCAGTCCAGCCAATGCCAGACAAAATTTCATGCTTTCATTAAATTTAACTTCTCACAAGTGGGCCAAGTCAGCAGTGGCCTCCTTCTTAATTTCAGGGGGCCGTATATTTGGATGGGTTTCGAGTTATTTTAAAAAGTTTTCGCAATGTTTTTTTACTTTATCTTTAACAAGGTGAACGTTTAGATCCTTGTGTATGTTGGAGCTTCTGATATACCAAGGTGCACACGTAATCATTCCTAGAAGCCTGTTTTGACTTCTTTGTATTTTTTCTATATTAGATGCAGAAGCTGTACCCCAGAGCTGAAGTTCATAGCACCATATGGGTTTAATAATTAAATTATAAAGCAACAGTTTACAATCCAAGCTTAGAATGGAGTTTCTACACATAAGCCATGTAAGCTCAACAGTTTTTAACTTTATCTGGATAAGTTTCACGTCTATATGATTTTTCCATGTAAGGCAACGGTCAAGGTGTATACCGAGATATTTCACATTTGTTTGTTGGGGTATATTGTAATTATTAATTTGGATTGGTGGACACGATCCTCTTCTTAACGTAAAAGTTATGTGGATACATTTCTGTTCATTCACTTTAATTTTCCATTTATCTAACGAATTTTCCAATTGTGATATGTGATTTTTTAATAATCTTGACGCTACTAATGGGTCATTGTGGACACTAAGAATTTCTGTATCATCAGCAAATGCGGACGTGTGGGTATAAGTGTTTAATGGCATATCTGATGTGTTAAGTATATATAGAAGTGGTCTCAAAATACTACCATGCGGTACTCCAGCTCCTATATTTTGGGGGGTGCTGTAAAAACTTTTTTCTGCAAGAACGAATTTTCGATTTGTAATGCAGCTGTCTAGCAACTTGTGGGTGTTTGATGGTAACAAAAGTTTTATTTTTAAAAGAAGTCCCTCATGCCAAACTTTATCAAAGGCTTGTGAGACGTCAATAAAGAGAGCAGAGCAATATCCGTTTTCCTCAAATGCCTCTCTAATTACTGTGATTTACCTATGAACTTCATGAATCAAACAAACAAGATTGCGCACTCAGCCGTACAAAAAAACATCTACTGCGCATCTACGTCATCATAGACTAAATATGAGTGCTTGTTGTAAAAAATGTAAGACACACACCAATGCACACACACAAATTCTATTTCTTCGTCACACACAAACATAACGGACCTGCGAAATGTGCAATCTTGTAACATATTTTTTAAAACGTTCATTTTCTATCAAAGAAAGCCTGCATAAACATGCTTTGATTGCGAAGCAATTCCTGCATTATACCCTGCATATTAGCCATAAAGTTTTTAATGGTTTTTACTAGGATTTCAATTGAGATTTCCACCAAACTTCTCTGAGGAGGGGGTTCAAGTGGAAGCTGCGGGTGTGAAATAGTTTGATTAGAATCAGACTTTTTTGAATTTTAAATAATCACCCTTAACGTGGTTGCCGAATTTTACGGCCTGCGACTGTTTGGTAATAGATTAAAGGAAATGAGGTCACGTTCTCTTTAATTTATTACCAAACAATCGCCGGCGTATTTTAAACTCGCCAAACTCACAAAATATCTTAATAAATGGAGGCTATTGGAATTATTTTGATTTTCTGTCTAATAAATCGGGAAAATGGTTTATGCAACCGGTTGAAGAAGTTTATTGATTAAGTCAATCAAATCTTTTGTTGTGAACACCAATTATGAGTTAATTCAGTTGCATCTATCAAATATTCGGGTATAAGCATACTTTTGTACATGCAACCGACGAAATTCGATTGGCGACAAATTTTTCTGTGATCACGAATCTGTTATCTCTGTGTACGATAGCGGTATTTGTTACAGTTTTATACTAAAGAGTTTTCCGAGAGTGCTTAGGATAACTAGAAACCATTTGACACCAATATTATTATTTTCTTTTGATTTGTTCGAAAGTGAGCTTTTTTCAACTTTCGACTTGGAATTACTAAAAGACCCAGAATATTTACACTTAATGTGGTCTAAGATGAATAATAAAATAGTTTCATACGGAATGACAAACTAAGTATACCCTTATTCACCACTAGTTGTGAAGGGTGTTATAAATAAAACTTACCTTTGCCTTCATCTGGTACTTTGTATGTTAAATTATGAAATTCTAAATTAACCGGCGGCCAACTTGGCAAATACTTTAAACCATTATATGATGAAATCAAATCGTCTGATTGCTCTGGCAAATCAACGCTAATGGCATTTATATCACTGCTATAATTTAACGAAGTACCACTACGAGATTTATAACTGTCGAAAGAATAACTGCAGCCGGTGTCAGTGGAATCCATGATTAATGACTGTGCAATCAGATTAAAACTGCATTAAAATCACACTGGCTGATTTGTATGTAAAAATAACTAGCAAATTATCAAAAGTGACTAGTACTGCTAGACCTGGCGGCTGTATATTTTTGTTCCTTAACGCTGTTTCTTCATTTAATATTCTGTCATTAATAATTATTGTTAATTATTGTTGCTTGTTGTTGTTCTAGTAGTTTATTGTTACTTTGTTTTTGGTTGGAATTTTGAAACGTTACAGTTGATTCAATCAATTTAGTAGGGGTTAAATTAATAACGTTGATTGTTTAAAGCATGTTATTAGTTATAAATATTAATGAAATTTATTAAAGATTTTATCTGAAATTAAAAAGGAAAAATAAAATACAATAGTTATTGGTTTTAACTCTTAAACTAAAATTTACTTATAATTATAATGTAACAACTATTGAATGCAAAAAGTATAAATATAAGTGTATCCCAGTACGCAAATTGAATCGAGTTTGCATTTAAAGTGAATTTATTTTTTTGAATTTCATCGATATCGAAATCATGTCTTTTTTTTTTTTAACTATATTTTCATTAAAATGTTATAAAATGGTTGAGAATTTTTACACAAAATTTTTGAATATTTTGTTTCCCAAAAATGCAAAAGTGTGTTAAACTTAAAATTAAGGAATTTTTGGTAGGTTTTGAGCATTAATTGTAAAACAATAGTTAAATATACAATATTTTAAAGTATTGGTCCTTGTTAGCCATGACCTTTGTCCATATATTTGGCACCATATGGATTTCTCGTTAAAGTTTCTAAAAATTTTCTTAAGCTACACAGAAAAAATTTTTTAATTTTTTAATACAAAAATTGCTTAAAATTTTTTGGAATTTTATGCGATGACGATTTTTGTGGTATTTATAAAAAAGTTTTTAGGTAAAGTAATTAAATTTTTAATCAACAAACAATTTTATTGAGTCAGTAAAAAAAAAAGTTGGTGCCCAAAATTTTTGAAAGTAGCAGTAATTCTGACTTTACTTTGATTCAAATACTTTTTTTTTTTTGAATATGTAGAAATATTTAATTATTTCATTATTAAATTTGGGTTATTGAGTGTTTTTTTGCAAAGTGTAATTTTGATAAAAATTTTCATTGAATCAAATAAAAAGTTTGGTGAATTAAATTTTGTTTGTTAATAATTTTCTTGAGATTTTTTTTTCTGTGTAAGACTCAACCCAAGAACACGGTTATGAAGAAGAGGGTATTTCATTGATGGTTGAGTCAACAGTTTTTAACTGGTTTTACAATATGAGACCCGGCGTTGTTATAATGAAATATTACCGCTTCATATTTGGTGGCATATTGCCTGACCTGATTTCAGCAGCACCAAATAAATTAAATCGTTCTTGATTTACCAAATACCGAGCGTTACCTTGGCGCTCTTGACATTTGAGTTTGGCATTTATTTGGCTTGTTAGCCAGGCCTTACATTGGATTTTTTTCTCCCCGGGCTCAGCACTGTTTCAACGTCTGCCGGCTTTACATTGTTTGCTAACCAATTTTCTTGCTTTTGTATAAATTGTTTTCTTCAAGGTCTAGTGCCTCCAATTCATTATCTTCAAACATTTTTGACTGACCTGGACGGACTTTGTCATCCGTTTTAAAACTACTAAAACCATTTCTCGCACGTTTAAATCAATTAACATATTAATGATAAGCTTCGGTGCGCAATCGATGTGAAAACCAGGGCTGTTGAGTCGTCAACAAATTGTTCTAACTCCGACTTTGACTCCAACCGCTGACTTTAACACCAGCCGACTTCGAGTCCAACTCCGACTTCTACTCTAAACGACTTCTACTCTAAACAACTTCTACTCTAAATGTATGTGAGACTGGATCTTATTTGACTTTAAAAATTTTTTTAATGCAGTACCATTTAAATGGTTAAATTTAGCAAGAAAATTATTCTATACAAATTTCAAGTCGATGTATTAATCTAACACGTCCCGTATTGATTTAATACAGTTATTTACATATGTAAAGTTGACTGGTCCTTATTTTTTGCCTTCAACATTTTTAAAGCATACCCTCCTAAAAATTTTTTATTTTGTGTTAATGGTATGTTGTAAGACCTTTTTTTGAAAAAGTTTTTTCTTTAAATAAGTATGTATATATTAAGGTATACTTAATAAAATTGAAACCCTCGATTTTACATTTAACCAAAACCAATACAATTTTTAGAGTAGATCTTAACGCAGATGTTGCTTTACTTTTTCAATAGAAGCTCGAAAACTATACAGGTAAAGTATCGATTTGAAATATGGCATACTGGGTAGCAAGTAGTTGCATAATTAAATTTAAAAATTTATTCTAATAAATCATTTTATAATGAGCGTAAAATTATAAATTAATGTTATTAAAAATTCTCCCACTTTTTTTTTGTTAAATTTACCATTTTCTAATTTATGATAATAACAAGTGAAAGGGTTTTTCTAAAGTGTTTATTGAACACGAGCGCCCGACTCGTTCGTTTAACTTACATTAAACACAAAAACCAATTTTGAAATTATGAATTAGTTAAGCTAACTAGTCTTGCGCTCGTGTTCTACAAACAGGCTGTTAGTACTTTTAAACAGTGTTCGAAAATAAGAAGAACATTATTTAGCAATCGGCTCACACACCCAGGAACGATATCTATTTTTTTAGTGTGTGTAGACGAACACAACTATTAATACCGATCCTAACTATTTTTAAGAAAGAGCAGAACATTATATAGTGTAATGTTCTTCGTTAAAAAACGGGACAATTGTAGTGATACTGTAGACAAACATTCTATTTTAATGTTCTATAATGTTTCTTATTTTTACATTGATAAAGAAAAAAAAAAAAAAATATAGCAACGACCGCAGCACAAACAGCTTGTGTGTCTATTGTGTATATCTTTTGCTTGTGTGAAATTATTTTGCTGGCTTTTTGTTTTTTTTTTGTATTTGTAGTTTGTGGTTAAAAAAACCTACCGTAATTAAATGTTCTCATCTTTTTGTTGAGTTGGATAGGAACAGTATTAATTTTGAGCTTGAAGATGAGAAACAGGCAAAGATGCTACACAATTATTATTAGCGTTTGTGTTTTCCACAAATCTACCGAACCGAACACTAAGGAGCGATATTAAGTGTTTATTTAAACACTAGGAGATAACATTGGGAAGAAGATCTGAAATAACGTTGAATGTTTACATTTTTCCGCAATTGCGCAAGTCAATTTTTAATATATTTAATGCTGTTTTATGGATTTAATTTTTTTTTTTTATATATGAATAATTATTGGGTTTTTTTTTACAAAACATCGCTAACAATAGCCTTCAAAACTAATAAAACTAATAAAGTATGTTCACAAACGTTCTTTTTTGTCATTGTGTCAATTAAAGTATATTAAAATTATCATTATCATCTGCACAAGAGATCCTCTGGGTCGTGGTGCTTATGGCCTTTTACATACATCATCAGAGATTGCAAAAACTACACAAAACTCTATTCACGTACAAATTATTTAAGGATTGTTTCTGTAGAAAACTCATGGATTACAATATACTCTCCCCGGGTTTTGTGCGCATACATCTTGGCGTTGCACTCTTATTCGATATAAGTAGGTGCTTTTGTGGGGCGTATTTTAATTAACAGATCTTCTGAAAATCGCTTCTGGCCAGAGTCCTCTTAACCAGGGTTAGGGATATGTAATGGGCATATTTTTTACCATTTGGTCTGACATCCTCGGGGAATACAGCTGCATTTCCTGGGACTTCAGGCCTAGATTGATTATAAGTGAGGCTTGTCGGTGGTTTATTCCCAAAATAGCGGGAACAAACATCTTAAACAGACAGCTTAACGCCATGAGTTTTGACCCATTGTGAGAAAGTTCCGCTTGCTAGGGGAGGTTATTTATCTCCAGCTCTCTCTCTCTTATCTCCTTCTCATACACTTAAGATTGCCAGCTATGTCACACATAGTGACTCATTGTATCCACCATTATTTATCCTAACACATCCGATCAGAAGCCTACTTGATACAGCGGAAAAAGCTCATTGCAAGAAAATAATTTTTTCTTTAAATTTAGGGGAAAGTTTGGACTAGTTACTGATATCCCTGAGGAATTTTCAACATAATCTGCTTTACAGTTTAATGGGTTTAATAATATCGTCAGAGTTAGGGGAAGCCCTTATTGTGGGTTTATTTTTTCTTGTTTGTTTTATAATATAATTATTGCTAATGCTATTTTTGCTAGGAAATTTATTTAAAACAATGTATTAAAGTGTAATTATACAACAAGATTAATGATAAATTTATGAAAGTTGAATGAACTTTTATAATCGCAACATCGTCAATACAACAATTAAATTAATGTAATCTCTAAATCTAAACTCAACAACTGCCAGGCACAATCTCGAATTCTTAATAGGTATTATTCAGTAACATTTGTATTTCAAATTGTAAGATTACATTAAATAAAAATGAATCATTGCAATTGCATAGAATCTACGATAATTAAGGATTTTAATATATTTAAATGGATAATTAAAAAATATTATTTATTAATTATCATTGCTAATTGTTAAGCTTTGTTATAATAATACTAAATGTATAACTAAACACATAAGCATATTGCTAAATTCTATAAAAATTCTTCTTTCATTCATATTTCCACTTAACAAGAATAAACTGGGGTAGTTATTTTTTCTTCTGTTAAAGAGACTATTGACCAGGGCTGTGGAGTTGTCCAAAAAAAGTACTAACTCCGACTACGACTCCAAACGCTGAAATTTTTTAAGTGCGACTCCGACTCACGACTCCGACTCCTAATACAATCTTGATGCTAAATGTATATGTGACTCAGTGGTGTTAACTTTTATTTTTTCATTACCGTACGGCCTTCTAATAATTAGAGTTTTTGAGAAGAAATTACCATGCGCAAACATTAATGTGCTGTTTCCAAATGACAGGCTATTGATTATGTAGTAAAATTCCGTCGCCTGTCATTTGGAAACAGCACATAAACCATAAACTATTTATTTGAATTTTAAATGTGTTTTAAGAAGATAATTTTTATTTTGGAAATTTTTTTTAAAATTGTTTATGCCGAAAAACTTTGGAGTCGGAGTTGCGAGTTTTTGTGGGTACTACGACTCCGGAGTCGCACATAAAAAATTTCAGCGTTTAGAGTCGGAGTTAGTGCTTTTTTTGTGGAAAATACAATAAATGAATAAACTGAGATGTAGAATAGTTCAGAACCAAAAAATTAATGAATGATTTGAGACACAAATCTCGAAAATAGAGAAAAATACATTGGGTTGAAAAAACATCTTATTGAGCTACTTAACATGACTATGCGTTCCAAAAGTTTGGAGCGTATGTGAAAATGGTATAAGAAAATTTCAAGAAAGACTATGCTCCATCCATCATACGCTGAAGTTCAGCAAAAGAAGAAGTCTAAAGATATCTTTGATTTTCTGATTTCTTTAGAGGGACTGTTACGCTTGTTTACTGACGGAATGAAATGTTTCAAACGGATTTTCAAAATATAAAAGCGAAAATCGTATTAACCCTCGTCAAGCAATACAATTTTACAACCTTAACTGGCGGTATAGGCACAATTGTATCTGCATATAAAAATGCACTTACCTGTTTATATAACAATTTTTTTCAAAGCTTATTAAACCATTCTATACCTAAATTTGTAATTGCTACAACAGCATCTAAAAATCTAAACGAATGTAAAATTAATTTTTTATTTTATAGTACATCCTATTTGGGCAATTTAGAAAGTAAACGTTTATATTACCTAATGAACGCAGCATTTATGTTTTGATGGTCACTTAGGAATATAAATGGATTACTGGAGCAATTCATTAATTATTTATTGATCTACACTTAAGTATGCACAACACGGAATCACAAAAAAGATACAGTTTCAACAAGTAGCATAAATAAATTAGTTATGGGAAAATATAAATAAGTTCAATAGAAATGGTTTTCGGAAGACGCATTCTTGTTGCAGCAGAACTAGAAAATATAAATTGAAAACACAATATGGCATTCGTGGAGCCTCAGACGTCGTTGGAAAATGTTATATTTACAAATGTAACCACGCGTACAACGCAAGACCAGAAAGTATTGTGTGGTCTGTACTTATCCCGTCAGCGATGAGCACTCACTTACAGGTACAATATGTGTTTCATGCAAAGAATCTCAGTAAACAGATTTTTAATTATATTATTTCATATTTGCACATTGTTTCCTATTTCTTAAATTAAAAAATATTCACCGTCAAATCGATTTATTTTGTTTTCTTGCTTCTTTTCACATAAAATATGCGAAGGTACAAATGTATCCATATTGCCTCTTAGGGGGCTTTTATTAACCATGCCCTATTATTAGGAGAAAGTCCCACGATATGTTTTAAAAATTTCAACAAATACACTGTGTGTTATAAGTGTGGAGATGTCACAGACTTTCAGGGATCTGATGATTAGGGAAAACAAGTTTTTTATTTATTAATTTATTTAGTCTTATGAATAAATTCTAAGACTAAAGGAAAAAAAGTTATTGCATATCTTAAATGAAAAAGTTACAATTGTACCCTTTCCGCTTGACGAGGGTTAATATAAATTTTAAATTATAATCTTTTAAATTTTTTTTTGTTTTTTAATAATTTTACCATGAATTCAAATTCATTTCGTTGTTTTTATTAGCTTATTAATATCAATTTTAAATATTTATTACACGGTAATTTTGCGTAATAAGAAAATAACTCTACTTCAATATTGTTAATTTTACCTTGAATTAAATTTTATATTCGTATCGGTATCGCCGATATTTCCTTTTGAGTATCGGCAAAAAAACGTATTCCTAATTAAAACATTAAATACTGCATTACTACCAAAACATTGCAGCTGTACCGATGTTGCCATCTCTGGCTTGTAAACGCCTGTATATAAAACCACAATTATAAAAAAGAACTCACTTTTTTTTCTTAAACATGGACGCCACACTATATAGGGCCACAGCAGTTTTCTGGTTTTTGAGAGTAATCCATTTCGAAAGTAAAACTCTGCCTGTGAACACGCAAATACACAAAAAATTATTTAATTTGCCCAAATAGCACGATAGTGTGATCGTACTTTACTGATTATTGTCGCAATTGAGTTTTGACCGATATAAACCAAAACAATTTACACAATGTGCGATGATAATGAGACCACACAAAATTAAATTGTGAAATGTTTTTAAACGTGCGCGAATAAATCATGAAAAAAAATCGTCACAGATTGTGCTATTTGAGCCGATAGTGGAATCTTAGCTTTATGTGCTGTTTTTAGAACACGAGGGCAAAAAATAAATATTTAAAACAAATTTTGAAATTTTGTTTTTGTTGGTGTCCAATCAATTTAATCCCCATATATTTTTCGGAAAACATTACTATTTAGCTGTTAAAAATAAGATTCAATTATTAAATAGTATTATTGTGTTTTTAATTTGCTGTAAGACGTCAAAAATTATTTAATTATACGATCAAACTGTCCACATTTGACACTCATTAATCATTGTAAGCTTTATTAATTACCAAGTCTTAACTTATGAAACAGTGTAATATTTTAATATTATGCAAACAATGAATAGGTTAATACTCTCGATCAATTAATGGAATATTATTAGATATATAATTTGCTTTAAAACAATAATTTTTAGCAATTATAAACAAAATAAAAAATATTTATTCAATTTATAGATAACTTTACTATACAAAGGAATTATTTACATAAATTTTGTATAAATAAAATAAGTGTGTAGTAACTTGGAAATGAAACGACACGCTTTCAAAACAATAATTAAACTGTCAAATTCGTTGATTTTATAAATAATAACTGGGGATGCCAAACGGAAAAACGGTCACCCAAAAATATTAAAACTTTTGAGATTGGCAATATTTCAATACTTAGGATTTTTCTTAAGGCCGTTGTACACTACCCACAAAATCTTATGAATTTTACGAAAATGCTTTCCTGATCTAATATTTGTTTGAAAATTAAAAAAAAAATAACAACTTATCATGACAGGGTTGCATTTTCGTAAAATACTTAAGACTTTGTGGGATAGTGTATAACGGCCTTTAATAATATTCCTCAATTTTTTACAATGCGTGTAACACATAAAAATATTTGTTTCAGATTCACCTTTTAATATACCGATCGACTTAGAATCACTTTCTGAGTTGATCTTTGTACTTATGTTTTGATTGCTATAAGGACGAAGCCTAAAAAAAAATTTGAAAACCAAAACAAACTTTTTTCCGGAATAGAGTCCTTGTGCTCTTAAACAATGTTTTTGTGATAGTTTTTAAGTTTAATTCTGTCAAAAATATCTAATTGCGACAGAAATCATCTTAGATTGGACCGTATATGACAATAGATCCCACCCAAATTCCACTCTCAAAAAAGAGCTTCAAATTTCATAAACTCCTTTAAATGTTGCAATTGATATGTTATTTAAATGACATGATAGCCATGATATAATTATAATATGACCACAGGGGTCGTATAGAATTGCTTGAAGACTAACAAATCTCATATCGATATAATATTTCTGGTAACACTAACCACCAAGGGTTTGGACTGGAGCAAACAAATATCTTTCCTAGGGTAATTCGGTGGGCTGAATTCGAATCTGATAATGGGTTTTCTTTATCACGTCAGGTTTTCGAGATACAAACATTTTTTTTATTCGTTTTTTACATAAAAAAATCGCTATTTTATTTAAAAATCAATGAATTTTCAAAAGTGAATGGCGTTATTTGAACGTCGTTTGTATTTTGTTGGTTCGGTTTTACGTATTAGAGTAAAGCAATTGTCTTCCAGCATGCTTTTGTCTAAAAATCCTTGATAAATTCTTAAAATTTTCATTAAGTTTTGGAGAGCACGCTCTCCTTGTTCGTTGCTTACTACACTTAGGATTTGTGGGAAAAAATCTAAATGAGAATGAAGAAAATGCAAACATAGTCGGTGTCCATGATTTGTCCAAGTTTCTGACGGCAAAACCAAAATAATGTAAATATGCATATTTTAATGATTCTGATATTGAATATCTTTTTTTTTAACCAAATATTCAACACACACAAAGTAAAAATAGCTTGAATCAGTAACACACGATCTCCCTGACATGCTGAAACGCTTCAATTATTTGGATTTATAATGAATGTGGGCTTCTGTCAAATAAATAATTGTGAAATTGTAGTGTCAGTATTGACTGTTTTACAATATTTAAATCATGCAATAAAAAAATGAACAAGACTTGATAGCCAAATTTTTATGCCAGATTCGAACTCAGCGCACCCAGATTGTTAAAAAACATGCTTCGTTTCTACAGTCAATTTTTTTTCCAAATTTGTAGACCAGTGTAGTCTTTGATATCTAGATAATATTTGGCATCGCTTAGGAAAGGATTTCTTTGTTGCAAATCTGCCTTCGTTAACGAAATATAATTGGTCAAATTAAGTTTTATATGTTATTTTAAGACTTAAATACTCCTAAACCTGCAATGAATTTTAATACTTTAGGTTAGTTTTTGGTGAAGATTGGTTTATAATTTATAGATCCCATATAAGGCCTACTCCCACTATTCAGTGAAGAGTATTAAAGATTCGGCACAGCCGAATAAAGCCCTCGTACTTGTTATACATTAAATCAGGGTTGTTGTGAGGTAACGCCCAGTACAGCGAGCGTATCAAAAATTGTTTGAGTCTTTTAAACATATGGGCATGTCTTAATCGACTTATAATTACTCAAGGACTCAGAATATTTTATGGGGTGTTTTGATCGCGTTTTTTAAAATGTGTTTTTGTTAAAAAAAGGATTTTTAAGATACTCTATGACTCAATTTACATGATGAATTTTATGACGTCCAATTTTAGACGTCATTTTTAGTTTGATAGCAAGCGGTGTAGAGAAGAAAGAGGAAGAGAAAACATGTCTATTTTTCTACCCCTCTTTCTTCTCTACACCGCTTGCTACCAAAAAAAAAAAAAATGACGTCCAAAATTGGACGTTAATTTCTTAATTAGCATTAAATTAAAATTTCAGTTATTCATATTAATTTATTCAATATAAATTTTAATTGATAATTATTTTGAATTGATTAAGCTTGAGGTCTTCTTTTATAAAAAATATTATATATTTTATTTAAATTTTGTTAATTTTTCTGAAGATGCTAACCAAAGGTTTGCGAAATATTGAAACTAATATATATAATATTTTTTATAACGGAAGACCTCAAGCTTAATCAATTTAAAATAATTATAAAAAGAAAGGTCAAGTAATACTAAATAACAATTTTAATTGATTCTAGTTTGCCTTTTTAATTCCAATTTTAATTTTTTTGTTAATAATATTAAATAAATTATCAACATAATTTTCGTGGGAATACAAAATTCAATTTAAATGATTTTGTTATTCGTGCTTATTTCCCAATTTTTATTATTTGATAAAAACACTGAAATTTATTGGTGATGGGAAAAGCTATTCCTATGCGCATTTCACTGGTTGCTTAGGCCAGATCATCAGGAAACTTCAATCATCAACAATCAACTAAGTGGCCAGTTCACATCACCTACCTAAGAGTTGACCATGCCCTTAAATCGCATGTGCAGAATGTCTAATGTAGCATGATTTGTGTGCTCAAACAAAAAAAGTTGGAAATAATTGTACTTTAGCAACACAGCCAATGGCAATACAAATACGCCAAGCTGTGGACGTAAAAGCTGGCTACCTCGGTTTCTCGTGCACCAGGTATCAGTAGACTCAAGTTTATTTACCACACTGAATGTATCATTAAATGCTACACATATTTATCCATTCACGGTGATTTGGCAAAACAGCATGAATAAATGACAGTCAATTTGACAGATTTAGCTTCAACAATATGACCCCTATAAAGTGTTAGAGTTTGAAAATCACCATTAAAAGAACCCTTATAATAAAATTTGTCATTACCCTGCTGGAAATTTGTGTCAATTGTTCTTAACTCTTTCCGGCGCACTATATGAAATCGTCAAAAATTGAAACTCATATTAATTTGTGTGTTATTACTTCGCCAAGTCACTTAGATCTGTGAGGAAAAATTTGGCCCCCAAATCACCAGTTATTTAGTTGAAAAAATGTTAAAAAAAAATTGGAATGATGCGGTATAATTTGAATACCACCGGGCTTAAGAGTTACATTTATTTATTAAATTCATTAAAGTAGTGGTATTAATTTTATACTACCAACTTTAAAAATCTACTGTTGCTGTATTCTGTTTGTTAAATATAAGCTTAAATTTACACAGAAAAGTAGTATTTAGATTATACCATTGAACACAGAATGTAAAAAATTTAATATGAAAAGTGGTATAGTTTTGATTCCATAATGGCGGAAAGAGTAAAAGCACTTGAACCGTGACCTGTGAACACAATATATTTTATCTGATTCTGGTTCTATAATTTAATATGAAGGAGATCTTTCATACTTACATGGTTCACTCGGGACAATATCTGCGGCAGGCATAACTAACCGAAATTGAAAGTCTCCATTTAGGTTATTTCAATGACCTGTTGCAATGTGTCAAAAAGTGACAAGTCCCCTTCGTATTAAGTGTAAGAACTTGAACCGACCCTACCATTATATTGTACTACCCTTTCCCCAAGCGTATTAACCTAAAATCAATAGAAATTTACTTCCGCGTTTTTTTCCGAAAGCTGTAGATTTTTTTTTTAGATTTTTTTTTTAAAGAAACTATTGTTTAAACGTGAAATTCTACAAAATATTTACTTAACTAGTAAATACTTCATGAGTTGTAACAAAGAATAAATATAAAATTAATTATTTACTTGATGATGTGTTTAAGTTGTAAATTAAATTTCAAGTTTATTTTGTTAATGTACTTGTAATACGAGTACATATAAGATGCCTTCCGACTAAAAATATGATGAATTGTTGTATTTATTGTATTTGCTTTTAATTATTAAGAACTTAACAAATACAAATGCGTGAACTGGAAACGTATACAGAATTGTTTGAACTAAAATTGTAAACTTATTTACTGTCAATAATAAAATTCTAAAAATAATTTTTTTTTGCAAGATTTAATTTTGAAAGGTTTTCTTTCTTGTTGCTTGTAAAGAAAAAACCAATTTGTATTAATTAACTTTAATGAAAACAATAAAAATAGGTACAATGTCTAAATGTAGAATGTAGGCTCTCGTTAGGAAATTACTTTTTTCACTTGTTCAATTCATTGATGACTTGGGTGCAGAGTAGTATTATTTTCTATAATTATGCTTTCTGGGAATGTAACATCTGGATGGCAATATTTTTTTTTAAATTTAAAAATTAAAGTGCTATATTCGACTATACCTTCCGGAATTAGTAGGAATATTTCAGAAGAAGGCTTTATAAATATTAAATTATGGGCCCCTCCTCACAAAGATTTATAATTTTATTTCTAGTCATATAAAACTTAATTGGACCTGAAACAAAAATAAAATCACATGATTTGTTTCGGTTTTAGACGTGTTTAAGTAATTTTCAGATTGAACCTATGAACAATTATGGACCGATCATCACGAAATTCGGTAGACCAAACTTCACGACAATATCATTTTTCATTACGGCCCATAGTAATTTATGGACCGACCTTCACAAAATTAAGCAGTGTGATTTTTAGTCTATTGAGAATACAGAATACTGCAGTACCATTATTCGCTAAGATTTAGGAGTACTAAAGTGTTTTCAGAGTATGGACTTAATAAATGGGGCTATGGTAAGTTATGGACTGAACTTCATGAAATTTGGCAGTATGACTTCAAGTGTTATGCAACTATGGCAGGCTTAATTTTATTGCAATAACAAGATTCGGTACGATTTTAGGCGTACTAAACGGTTTCCGAAAGTGGGGTTTATACGGCCAGTGGCAGTCCTGACTGCCATCACTTTGAAAATCTTTTAGGGAATCCTTGCAGTTCTTAACATTTAATGGGCTTCAAGATAATATTAAGAAATGCTGGTCAAAGATCTGCACTCAATCTTTTTAAAACGTAGTTAGTTTTATGCCAAACCGAGTAATGAAGGTGGTCACACCAAATATTAATAAAGTATAAAAGGGTGCGTTTAAAATAATGTCTCACTATATTTTATTTTATTATCAATAAGTTCGTACTTTAGTGAAATATGTTTTTTATTTTTAAGTTGTTACTGCGATAAAGAACTGTACACTCATAGAAAAATTTGTCTTCATATTGATGATGCCCTAGCATCAGAATTGTGACATCAATCCAATGACGAACGTCTTCAAAAAATTTTGTCATATTTTATGCGTCATCAATGCTGTGACAATGGTACGACTACACAAGGTAGACTCGTAGGCCCATATGTTTGTCAGCTATTTACCCCGGTTAAAACCCAATTTCGTGTATATGAGCCAAAATTTGTACATGTGTGCGTTAAATTGTTTTTGTTTTATATGAAGACAATTTTGACAATTCGGTAATTTTTTGTAGAGCAGCATGTATACTCTCCCAAACGAGTCTACCTTGTGTTAATGTACCTTGGCTATGACTACAGTGACATCAATTTGACGTTTTGTGTATTATTTACATATAGTTATTACTTTCATGTTTAAAAAGCCAACTAAGAATACATCAAATATTGGGTATGCTGTTGTTGTCATTTATTTGAGAGTACTTTTGTAAACAAAGAGCGAAATACAAAAGTGAAACGAAACATGTGAACGAACATGTGTAACGGGTAAGTAAAAAGTAATATTCTCTCACTTTGATTAAAGTCAATCCCAATTTCTTAATTTAATGTCAGTTTATCATTAAATTGAGCCTAATGAGCTCATTCTCCAAAGTTTCTGAGTTATCGAACAGATGCAATTTTTTTTATTAAACTGACTCTGATACGTCATTTCTGTGATACCAATGTGTCATCCCATTGATGACATAATTTCACCTAATGACAATTTGGACAAGTGATGTTAAGGCTGACATCAAAACACTTGGCATAGTACTGATGTCAAAATACATCAGCGTTATGATGCGTTTCCTATCAGTGTAATAAAATCCATTAAAAATAGCTTTTTTATTTTCCTTAAATTTCACAAAAGCCAATTTCGTCCAAACGAATGTCCACCACTGTATATTGGGTAAATTTCCAAACAATCAGCTGTCGAAAATATTATAAACAATAACAAGTTAGAAAGTATAGTCGCTCAAGCCCGAAGAAATTGTACCCTACACTTCAGAATATTAGAGGCAAATTTGGGACTTATGGAAAATCAGGGAACCGCCTGAACAATATTATTTTATGAGGTAAAAGACTCTCAATGAATCTTAACCATATATTATAAGAGTTGTTTGTGTACAACATTGTATATTAATACACTTGATCAACAAGAGGGTATTGACTCGAAATTAACTTTTAATATTAAAAAGGATTTTCAAACCAACCGTTTCATTACCAAAAAGTAGACAAAATTTAACAATATTTTTATGGCTATTATGGGCCAATTATTTAAAAATAGTGAATAAATTAAACTTTTTAGTTAATACCCTCTTATTGATTATGCGGGATATATGAGATCTTTTCATCTTTAAGTGATTTAAGGAAATGGGGTTTTTATGCCAACACAACAGTTTGCAATGACAAAAGCTATTAAAGGTATTTTTGGTAGTGGTAATTTTTTATTAGCTGTGGTCCAATAATTATTACATTTGATTAAAAAATATCAAGAGCAATAGTATTTGTTTAACCCAAAATTTACTGCAAATAACAGCATGAGAAGATGGTAAATGGCCACAAAGGCTCTATTCCGAAAAGGAGGCTATGTTAAATATAAAATTAGATTAAAAATATACTCTGCGCACAAGATTTACATGGAAGCCAGCCAGCTGAACGGACCGTAATGCAGGCTATTTTATAGTCGGATTTGACCGACTATACTTTCTTACTTGACTTTTAATAAGTATGTTTGCAAACGCCTTAAACAAAGCATGTGTTCTTTTAAAAATTTGAAAACCAAATCAACTAAAACAAAGGTTTACTATTCATTTTTTTTGTGCGGCGTGCTGTCATACACATTGATTGTATAGTATTGGATCAAGCCAATGAAGTAATTCAAAACAAAAAGTTTCTTATCAAGTTTTCGTCATTTATTTTTGATTAAATTGTAATTGACAATTACATTCATTGAAATTTAAATTTATTTACTGTGCAATATAAAATATTTACGGGGATTTTGTTAACTTTAGACTTTTTGTTTACGAAAACAGAAAAACAATATACAGTCTGCACTCTAAAAGTAGAACAGAAATTAAAACAAAAGTTTTTATTTCTATAATCTAAATGCAGTCTAGTCATTGTTTAAAATTTGAAATTAAATGCTGGTATAATTATATTTATGTACTCGTAAAATTTATATATGTATATAATTTGTGTTGAAATTAAATTTTAGAAATTATTAAGTTCTACTTAATATTCTATATGTATAAATAGAAGTGTACACTTTGATGTCACCACTAACTGCGGAAACGGTTGAGGATAGTCTGTAGATGTTTTATGTGAAGCTTGCACGAAATCGTCCCGTGGTTCGGGAGATATGGCCATACAAATATCAACAAAATGCCATACATTTTCCAAATTATGATTTTTATTGCCACTTGAAAAGTAACCAAACCATGTATCGTAATGTCTTTTGTGTACAATGGCATACGCAATAGGTCGTAAAGTATATTTCATATCGCTAGATGGCGTAAAATATCTTCTTAACTAATCAACAGGTTTTCTTAAAATTTGGCTTGCAGACACTTTAACATCTAAAGAAACTTAGAGATATACATTTTTTGGAAATTACAACATTTAGAGCGTAAAATATGGCAAAACGGGTAAAAGCTCCTTCTACTCATGTATTCTTTAATAATTATCCAATGATAATTTGAAGTCTTGAAGGAACTAAAGGCTATACATTTTAAAAATTTACGGCCTTAAATAAAACAAAAAGGTTAAAAGCATCCACTCCTACACTGAACCAAAAATCCAATGAAAATGTACGTTAAGCAAACCAATTACGTTTATTAAAATAGTTTTCGTTGGCTCAATGAATTATTCATTAATATAATGAAAATTTTGTTTTCATAAGGATACACTCTTCTTAATTAATTAACCGATTCTCTTAAAAATTTCATGTATGTTTTTGACAAATTTTTTCTCCGGTTTTTCTACTTCGGAGTTTGAATCTATCATGTTCCATGGTACATTAGTCCTTAAAAAAATGATGAAACACGTTATTGAAGCTACCATTTTGATTGGTTAACTCAGAGAGGGAAATGTTTTGCTGTTACGAACTCCGATTATTCCCACAGGCGTCCGTCCCAATTGAATTTAATTTCCTTTTTTATTAAATCAATAAGTCGCAAGGCCAAACGATATCTGTTTGCGGCTTTGATTTCGGCACACCATGTTTTTCACACGGAAAATTATACGTGGCATGCTCTTCCGTCGGCAAGCCATTGAGCTTATTTGTTTTATTTATTTTTAACCATAACATGTTCGGAGGCAACCATAAAATGGTTGTGGCTTCTTGATATAGGACTAATTCAATCCTAATATGGTTGTTGGTGACAATAATATGGTTAAATGAAACATAATATGTTTAAAATTATCTTTAAAAATAGTTTTTTTTTAGGTGACCATATATAAACACGTTTTTTCTCTGGGTGTAGAAATAAGTTATATGGCAAAACAACGTTTGCTGGGTCAGCTAGTTGATTATTAAAATCAGCGTTTTACTTAAAAATTTCAGATTTTTGGCAAAGTTTGATCGTTTATCGTGACAAATTGGTTCAATATTTATCGTTTCCTTTGATGATTTCCCATCCCCCTAGCAGCATTTGTATTAAGCGGCAAAAGAATTGCTCATCTTCCGAGGCCAAGAACGAAACAAGCAAATCTTTAGCTATTTGCATCTATCTAAAAAAAAAGTATCCGATAGGGGAAGGTTTTGAATTATAACGCAAGAGAGGCACAACATCCCAAGCACTTTATTTTAAAATGTTTTTATGATGAAATATTATGACTATACGTTTGGTTGAATATTTCAGGCGTTATTCGTCTAAGCCTTGCCTCTACGAATTAATTTGGCGTTAATTCGGTTGTTTAACCGGCCTTCACATGCACTTTCGTACAGTTGTCGTAATGAATCCATTTTTTATATCGCCGCTAATCAATAATTTATTATTTTTGTTTTAAACAGCAAAATTCGTCTTTCTATATCTCTCGTACACGCTAAGAAAACATATTTTTTGTATGCTCAGATCTAACAAAACAATTTTTATCAAACAAATGTTAAACATTTTATGGTTAATCCAACCATACTGTTATCAAGGTTGACCATATTATTGTAAATTTCTTTTGCTTTAAATAGTTATGTCCACCACTTTTGCACCTAACAAGACATATCTCGAATGTGGAAATAGATTAAATATGTTCAGGATAAGAAACCAATATGCTTCAGTTGCACTTTTTTTTCGAATGAAACAAGTAACTCAAAACTTCTCGCAAGTAATGCTTTATTGGCATTTATAAAGGAAACAAAACGAAAACGTTATTGCTTACACTATTTAATTCAAATAAAAATAAATTACATGTGCTTACAGTGTGCAATGCCATATCAATTATTCAAGACAAAAAAAAAATATGCCGCATTTGTAATGATTGGGTCACACGTCGTAATATCGAAGACGTGGCGTGGCGCCTTAACCCACAATTCCGTCGTAAACTTATTTTATTTTCTTTTGAAAATAATATTAGAAAATTATATAACTTTGTTTAAATTGTTGATTATTTTTTGTTTATATTATTTTATTTTTATTTTATTAAATTTGTCCTCGTTCATATTATGCAGCATTTGAGTTTTTTTTTAGTGAAAGGGGAAAGGCGAATGGAAAAGTGTACTTTGCTTCGTGTAAAACATTTTTTGGCGAAGTGGATTCTGCTCGCATTAAATAATGACAGATCAAATTTTACTGCTAAAGTATGATTCGTTACGGTTCTAGGCGTACTTAAGTGTTTTCAGTGGGTAAAATATGAAACGATCTTCACAAAATTTAATAGTAAGATTTCCAGTCTTACAAAATTTAATGAGACTCGGTGCATTGCGTTAGCAATTTGTACTATTTTTTGTGACAAAAAAAAAAATTCTCCTTAATTGTTCCACATTTGTGCCCATATTTTTATTCCTACAGAACCGATTGTGCTGGATTTCATACCCAAACTGCAACCTAGAATGAATTTGACACCAATTTGTTTTTTTCTGTTGAATTTTCCGAACGTGAACGGACTTTCAACAGACGTTCATACGGACATGATTAATAAGTCGAATTAGATTTACTCAAGGACCCAGAATATATATACTTTATGGGGTCTTAGAGGAATATTAAAAAAGTTTCACACGGAATGACAAATTTACCCTTATTCACCACAAGTGGTGCACAGTTAAATAGTTCTGTATTTTGTAAACGGTTATTGCGATTGGAGTGAAATTTCATGTTGAAATTAAGAACTCGTGTTAAGGTTTAAGTTTTAAATTTGAACAAACTACAATAAAATTTCAGCGAAATCAATTTTCGTTTAATGCAAGAAATAGTTCAAATTTAAGAACAACAAGATGAAGACTAGAAACCACAAAACAAAGAGTTGAATATATCGGCAGTTTAATGTTCAATAATTTGCCTGAAAGTTAAAAAAATATTAATGTTATTTCAAATTTTAAATCTTCTTTGAAAGAATTTTTACTGAGCAATCTTGAAATGTTATTGATTTAATTTATTTTTTAATTGAAACTATGTACTTCATTTTGTAAATACAGTAGAGTCCCGATAATTCGTAATCGCAAGGGACCGGTCATGTCTTACGAATTACAGGGGTTTTCGATTTAGCGGGGTATCGATTTAACGGGGTTAAAATAAAATAAATACGACTAAACGGGGTTTTTCAATTTATTTACTAAAACGATAAAAAAACATAAAAACCAATTGTTAAAAAGAAATGATATATAAAAATTATTCATGTAAAATACTGATCTTAAGAAAATAAAGAAACACACAAGAAAAAACCAACGCAAAAAAATAGCGTTAAACAAAACATCATTCTTTCCATGTTTCTGTTGTTTTATTACGATTATAAGTGGTATTTAGCAAACAATTACGATTTATAAGAGGTAAAGAAGATTTTATTTGAAAAAATACGAATTAGCGAGAGGACCAAAATGTATGGAAATTTTGCGAATTAACGAGATTTTTTCAAGGGAACGACAGTTTATTACGAATTATCGGGAATTACAATTTATCGGTTTACGAATTATCGGGATTTGACAATTTATTACATACAAAAAACATATTAACTATAATTATTGTCAACTCGTCTCAAAAATGTCCCAAGGACGCTGAGACAATTGAATTTATGAATTTTAAATAAGTAATAAATAATAAATAAATAAAAAAAAAAAACCGCCATAGGTTCCCTAACCAGTAAAATCTTCGCCTACATAATAATGTGTTAAGTAATCAGGGAAAAGTCAAAATACTACTTCCAATTCTACTGAAAGAACCAATGAATTTTACAAGGGCTGTCCCAAAATGAACGCATTATTATGTAAGTAATTATTTTTTACCTACATACATCTCAAAAATAAGTAGTTATAGAAGTAATTATAATAGTTATATGGAAAAAAGCTGAGTGAAAAAGCTATTCATTTTAAAAAAGTAGGCGAAGTTTTTACTGTGTATGTAGGTACCTCGATTGTTATAAAAATAAAAAACGATCCAGAATTCTTAATTTAAATTAATTTTTATCAATGAAATCTTCTAGTCCAGATCTACAAAAAAATGTTGGTTACATGCATGTTGGGGTCTATAGACATGTCAGCAAGGCCACCATAGGTTACCCACGTGGGCACCTCGGTTATTACAAAAATTAAAAACGATCCAGAATTCTTAATTTTAAATTAATTTTTATCAATGAAATCTTCTAGTCCAGTTCTACAAAAAAAGTTAATGGCATGTTTATTATAGTTTGGGAAATATGAGACTTTGAAAATTTAAATTTGCTATACATATTTGACCTACCTTGATTAGTAGTTTGCGGTTAGAAGACACAAGTTTATCACGAATGTATTACATATATAGACGAGGACTTTAAATGCACAATTTTATTATTTTTTTTAAGTTTTTCATTGTCTATAACAATACGGTTGCAAATGGAGTATGAAATCGAATTAGATATAAGTCGATCAAATATAAAAAAAAAACTCTTTTACACTTGAGTCAGCTATTGTGTGACTTGTGTGTTGTTTCCAAATGAATTCATATAAATTTATCTACACAATCATTTGATTGTCACCTGGAAACAGCACATTAGTCTTAGATATTATACATTTTAATTTAATAGCACATTTACGTCGTACGTTACCACGCTCATATGGTGCAATTGTGCTGCAACGGTAAGCTTTAATATTAGAGCAATTTAATTTGAACTTTGTAGATCTTTCCTAATTAGACAGCTGTTGAGTTTTTAAGTCAATAATCTAATAAAGAAAAAAAAAATTGTTACTGTTATTTTTTTCACACAATTTACTTGCCTTTACTCTGACGTTTAAATACCAAATGACTAATCAAATTTAAGTGTTAATTAACGTATATTGTACATTTAATGTGATAATTAAAGTCGACTTTATTTTTTAACCATTTTAAAGCATTTTAACGGGTATCCGATTTGCAATGCATATTAAAATAATTAAATTTAGCTGTTGAATTGTTGTTATTTGAGGCATCTTGAAATATTCATTCCCTCTGAATGAATTAAATTTTAAAATCTCGTTGGAAACCTATAAAAGTTTCAGTTTGCTAAGTTTAGTAATAGTAGTAATATCATATATTAAATTGGATTTTATGCTTCTATAGTTTTTTTGTTTGACCATATTTACACTATGCAATTATTGCCGCAACTTTCGCATGCAACTTTTTGTTTGTTATCAAGAGGTGTTGGGAAGAAAACGGGATTGAAAAAGTTGAAAAAATGCTTAAAAGAAATTTAAATATAAATGTGAAAAGAGTTTTGACGCAACTAGCTTTAAAAGAAAATAGAAAAAAAACTCGGCGTTAATTGCATAGTCTAAATGCGGTATTTCTGATTTAAAATTTATGGATTTTAAATATTAAAATTAAATACCAAATGCAATTAAAAAAAAAAGAAGAACACTAGGCTTAAATGCAGCACCTCAAATTATTCAAAGGTTTTAAATCTTCTTATTACTAAGAAGTTTGTAAAATGAACTAAAAACCTCTGCATAAGAAAAGTCTGGTAAATTACACTGTGCACATTTTTGAAGTCGCCAAACGAAAACTCATAATATGGAATTTCTCAAAGTACTTATCGAACCGAACAAAACTTAAAAACCTACATCAAAATTACTAAAATGTCGAAAAATTTTAATATTATGTTTTTTTTCATAATTTTTGGCTCATGGCTGCCAAACTGTAGGAAAGTCATTGAAGTAATCTTCAGAAAAAATAGTCCTCATAATATAATTCATAATTCCCTATTAAAATACTGAAAAATGATTTTTTTAGATTTTCCTCTATATTTTACATCGAAAATTCGGGAAAAGTATTTTAAGGTAATCCTCGAGTTATGTGGCACTTCACTTGTGTATATGTCACCCTAAAAATTGGGAGCATATAAAGTTTATTTCTGCTGTCTACTACAACAGATCAGGGCTTTATTTAAACGTTTAAAACTTAAACTTATGAAAGAGAATCAAAATCCGAGCTAATAAAAATGTTTACACTTTTTCAAAAGTTACTGAAAAAATATTTTGCAAGAAGTCTTTGCACAGTGGGGTCAATCGCAAAAATAGTGGTATTAAATCTGAATATCCTAAGCTGCTGGTCGGATTGTAAAAGGATGTGTGAATGAGTCGTAGAGGAGGACATAGTCTTAAATAATATGGTATTTGTGACCACCCTGTTAGAATACAAGGTGAGATGCAGCGTGTCAAAGTTGATCACATCGGGTTATG
The DNA here is from genome assembly GCA_949318255.1 of Pollenia labialis. NCBI lineage: Eukaryota > Metazoa > Arthropoda > Insecta > Diptera > Polleniidae > Pollenia > Pollenia labialis. The sequence goes on from OX439141.1 coordinate 115,579,445, forward strand.
TAAACTTTGTAAAGCTTCTAACTTGTGAAAATTTTTACTGATTTCAAAGAATGAATCTTTGTAATCAGCTAGTAGGAATATAAAAAATTCCAGCTAACGTCACTAAGTTACGTCTTATAGTTTCAAAAATATATCAGTTAGAATTTTTTTACCGTTTTTTCCCTTGACTTTATTTTGTTTTTCGGAAATAAATTCGGTAATAAAGGTCCAATTATTTTTCTAAAACCATCCCTTTATTTCTAATGTTAAAAGTTTAGAAATGAACGCAAAAAGTTTTTTGCAATATCTCAATCCGCCTAGTCGTGAAGAATAATCAAAGTAGGAATTTTGAAAATAGTTTAAAAAATTCGGTCCAAATAGACCGCGTAAATCGAGGCCTACCTTTTATATTTTTTTTGATATCCAACTTTAAAAGCTTTCAACTTTTAGTCTTCATGCATGATTTAAAAAACTTTAAGGAATTCATTTTTCACTTATGTGAACGGCAATTGTGATAAGGAGAATTTTCGTCCGTCATTAGCAGGACGTAAATAAAGAATTAGATTTGAAGTTCATACAAATATATATAGAACGAGCGGGAAGAAAATAATATCCGATACTAGGTTTTCATAATCATCCTCAGCACTTTTTTTATTTTAATGTTCACTTGTTTATTTTTGCTCTATTTTTTGTTAATTTATGTTGACTATCCATCAATTTTTAGTAACCGTTAAAATACTGTCAAAAACATTGTCGTAAAATCAGCCATTAGCCACCATTAACAGTTAGTATGATGTTAAATTTTATATGTAATTATTTAACAAAAACTTTGTTAGCAACCAGTATATTTTACACCTTATTTGGTGCATTACTAATTAACCTTGAAATTATATCTATGATTGTTAATGTAAAATTGACTATATTAGTTAAGGCTTAGTTTGTTTTTGTTGCATTTTGGTGAAATTGACCTGGACTTATTTGAAAATAAAATTTTTTTCAAAAAAGTATACATAGCTAGAACAGGCTTTGTTTGTGTATAAACAACAATCAAGTATGGATTTTTTTTTTGGAAATTTACTAGAAATAGCAAAATTCGGTTGTTATTACCAAGTAAGAAAATATAGCCGGTCAAGGCCGACTATGTGGTGCCCTATATCACAGTATAAGCAGACACATTTTCAAAATTGTTGGAACACATAGGCAACCATTGACCCGCCAAAACAAAATTATGTTATAGATTTAATTCAATATTAGATAATATTCAACATTTTATTACAATTACATTTGGTAATGTGATTTCGATTGCAATCAAACATTTTCGAGCCAAATAAATACCAACATATTAAGATTATTTATGAGCACAAAGCTCTACTCCAGAATATTTAATGAACTGGATCGTTATGACTTTAAGACGTATATACCAAACCGATTAATCGAAAATTTTTATCGATTAACTGTTTGAATAATTTAAAATTGCTTATTTTCGATTAACGAATAATTCGAATAATTTGTTTCGATTAATTGAAAATTTGTTTTTTCACAGTATGTATTACTTTTTTGTTTTAGCCTTTTATTGCATCTTAACTCAGGAACATTTTCTTTGAGTAAAATAGTTTTAAAATATGGTAAAGAAACTGAAACAAAAGAATTTGGGAATGTTTTAATGTAAATTCCCAAACGGAAATTTTTATATAACTTGGGAAAAACAGGAAAAAAGCTTAACATTTGCTTTTTTTTTTTTTTTTGGCAGCAAAAGGGTTAGAGAAGCAAGAGGGTTAGACAAAAAGACACGATTTCGTTACATAACATTTAAAGAATCGACTGTAATTGCTGACTGTCCTGCAGGCATTGCTATAATTTATTGGCAAAACTTTAATGAATTTAAGCGAGCTTTAATTTTCTAATTAAATATAACAAAATTCTCGAATTATTTATACGTTAATTTCAACCATTTCAAAAATTAACAATATCAAGAAATTTTTTTGAATAAATGATTAACTTTCAATACAAATTTTACTCATTTTGCATACTGAAAAAATATATTTCTTAAAAAAAAAATTTTAATTTTTGTATAATTAAAAATAATATTTTCAGAAATACCCACCACTTAGAATTCGAGTATCGTGTATTTTCACAAAGATTTGATCAACTCTTGACAATTATATTTGTTCAGATATAATTAAAAGATTTTATTTTGTAATTGTACTTTAATATAAGTGTTTTTTTAATATTCCTAATACTTTATTCCTCTTATTAACAAACACGCATTTTTTTAAGCCTTTCAAAGTTTTCACATAGAAATTCCCACGCTTATTGTAATTTTATTTAACTAAAATTTCCAAAATAAATTTTGGACAAAAAAAATTTCTATACGATTTTTTATTTTTTGAAAAAAGAATAAACTTATTAAATGATATATTTGATTAAATTCGTTTATGGTACGTGCTTTATGTGTAAATTTATTTAATTCTGTGAGATATTTTTTTAAATTTATTTAACTTGATTAAACGAAGCGCGCTCTTTGTTCCCGTTTGCTCGTTATCGAGTAATGAAATTGACTACAAAAGTTTATTATTGTATTGTGGAAATGAAGGTTTGGCGTTAATTGTTGTTTTGTTTTTATTGTTTTGTTTGAAATTGAGCTACAAATTCAGCATCTATACATGCGAGAACTAGAAATTAATTGTTATCAGAATGAATTTGGCGTGTCAAAAATGGAAATTATAAGTGGAGTAAGCATAAGAAAAAGATTAGAAATGTTGATTCCGGTTTGGAGGCTGTTTTTTTATATAAAGTGCTTAAAAATTAAATTCTTTTTGGGTTTTTTAGGTTTTCGAAAATATAATAATATTTACAATTGTTAATTTTTTTAACTAGTAGCAGATTCAGTAAGGGAGTTGGCTCTATTTCTTCACCGTTTATTTTTAAGTTAGTTATGTCATCATATCATAATGACTACGGTGGTCACTTTGTAGGGAAGGTTTTCTTCTTTCCGACACTACCCAATAAACATTGATTCATTTTGCGAAGCACTAAAAAATAACATTTCAATTGCTACGGCACTTAACTGCGAAGACCATTCAGTGAGTAAAGCTGAACGCTACGTTCACAAGTTTTTATATGCGTTGAACAAAGCGTTTTTTGTGTCAAAAATGTATTGCTTCATAATGGAAACTCACCATATAAAATTCATGCCTTTCGTAAGCAAGATGGTAAGCTTTTACTTATCTCCCCGCTATGATACTCAATTTTTTATTGCGTAGATAAAATATAAACGACATTTATTAAGCAGTCTTTGCGCCCTCTTTTTTACTGTAAAAACGCCGAAAACGTTATAAAACCCTAGTTACAACTTATTATGCGAATCAAAACTTTTTCCTGGACAATTTTTGAAGTTTTATCGAATAAAAGAATCTACACTTTAACATTATTAAGTGTATTCATATACCAAATACAAAAAAAAAGATACACCCCGAATGTCGATCTTGTCACTCGTTGGTGTCTATTAAATGTAAAGTAGGACTCGCAAAGAAGGATCAAGGAAAACCTAATTTTAAAAAACTAATTTCTGAATGATAAATTAATTACCCTTCATTTTCACCTATTCCCCGTAACAATGTACCTCCGAAGCTATTAAAATGGCACGATAGCAGCAATACGGGATAAACTAACGCAGCAAACGTAGATACATCCTATGTGAACCCCCCCAACCAAGATATTTTGCACAACTAAGCACACAAGCGAAAATCTAAATCAAAAAAATTTGGCGTGATTACTTTTATTATGTGAACAATATTAAGTCTTGGTATCAGGCCAAATTAGTCCAGTATCTAATGTCCTATTGGAATATGGCTTTTAGCACCACAGTGACCATATACCTCAAATAAACTACAATAAGTTTTGTACATCAAAGGGGTGCAGGTATTGTCACCTAATAAAAATTAGCAAATCCGGCCCCATTTTTTGTTATTGAGTACATATAACTTCCAGAATAACATAGGTTTTTAGTCATATCAGGGCACATTAACAAAGTTCAAAAATATTTCTGAAAAATAAACTTTTTATTATTTATTGAAAATGAGCCGAACAGACCAAGTTTTTACCTATGACCAATGCAATTGTTCATAGACAATGATGTCAAATAAACCGAAAATTGCACTTAAGAAAAATTTTAATATTATTCCATAATTATATTTACATATTTAGTGAAAAGTTTTTTAAGATTGATGTTTTTATGAGTTCGTATTAATGTTATTTAGAAAACCTAGAACTCTCTGCAGCTCCTCTTCTGAATTGCTTAGAATGTATCAATTTTTAGTTTACTAATCTAATCTTTTTTATAAATAAGAAGCTCTTTTTTCTAAAGTGTGTTTAATTTTATAAAATGCACTGTATTGAAAAACAACTCAAGCACTCAATTAAGTGTTTGTTCTATCTCTCTCAGTCTACAATCAACTTAAGTGAATAATTGAGTACGTATAAACAAAGCATTTGAGCACAATTCGATTGAGAACTCGTGCAACATGCACTAATTGTAAGCAGTGCTGCCAGATAATGGGATTTAATGGGATTTAAAGATGTTAGATAGTGGGGATTTGGGGAATTTTAAAAAATCTGGGAATTGTAAATATTTAACTTAGTAAAATAATTTTTAAATATAAAGCTTCGTTCACAATAGGAAGCAACATTTTCACATTTTAAATAAAGCAACCGTTCGCAAATTTTGGCCAAAACAATATTACATATTTATTATTATTTGTTAGCTCATTTTGTTAAAATTTTCATTCCAAATTAAATAAAATTTTTATAATCAAATTATTGCTGAAGTAGAAGTTGACTCAACTTTAAATAAAAAACTTTTGTTTAATTTTTGTTTGTAAAATTAAAGGAAAATATGTGAAATACTTTGGGAAGAAATGAGAGAAGAAAAAACGAAATTGTTGCTCCGATTGTGAACAAAGCTAAAAATATTCATTTCTAATTTCTAATTCATTCACTAAGGAATTTAACAAAAAAAAAAAGATGTGAAAAATTATTTAAAGGATTTAATTTTATAAATATTTTTTGTAATATTGTTTTAGAACTTTTCATTCTAATTTGATTTTAGAACCTTTGGAACTTTATTTCTTGTTCTTCGCACGCAAAGAAAAAACATGGTTGTGCTTAACACATTCTAAGAGCAACATATTATGATAAGATTCATGATTGTTGTTACCATACTACGATTATTCTTGAATCAAATTATGACTAAATAAATTTGTTATATGACATCATAATATTTTTCCCTTAATCCTAATTTGTTTTGTGTATATCCTATTATTATCATGTTAATCATAATAAGTTAAGAAGTAATCATATTACTGTCACGTTAATCATAATACGTTCATCATGTTAATCATAATAAATTAAGATACTTTCATAACAATAGAAAATAAATTAATATTTTTTTGAATCGATTTTTTATTTAGTGGCACTTGTGAATACAATAGCGGAGTTCAATATTAGGCTTGCAAAAGAGCAAATGCAAAATATCGTAACACTTTTATGAAATCTTAAGAAATCTCTTTGTTTTGTTGTTAGATTTTACAAAAGAGCTATGATATTTTGCATTGGCATTAATGCAAGACTAAAACGGAATTCCTCTAATATCCTTATTTTTTAATTTCTTTAATATTATTTTTTTATGGAAATTTTTCTTTAAATTGTTTATTCACTGACTAACAAATAATTCAATAGGCATATGTATGTAAAACAAACGACACAACTGATTCAAAATTAGAGTAAAGATATTTTGATTGCCTCTTAATCATATTATGAGTACACGTGTAGAAAGTTATCATGTTATGACTATTAAACATCATGAAATGGCTGTGAGTTTCAAAGTGTTTATTATTTAGTTGTTAGAAAAATAATTATTTTTCAGTCAACAATACTCAAATTTATAATTGCGATAAATATTGTTATGTTTACAGTATTTATAATATAGATTTTATTTCCATATTTTTTCTCTGCGTGCGTTTAATAGTTTTCAATAACAGTTTTTAAGGATGCTCGACTACTAGAAAAACTTTTTTAATAATAAATAATAATAATAATAAGTAATTTTGAAACTTTTTCAATTAAATATCATAAATAACTCAATTATTTTTTTTAAATTATAAAATATCCTAGAAAAAAGAAATTTTCTGAAAAATTTACGGTTAAACAAATTGATTTTCTAATTAATAGATTTTCTGTACAAAATTACTTGAATTTCAATCAGTAAACAAATTAATGGTATCAATTAAATATTATTTTGATATTAACAACATTTTCTGCAGTAATGTTGTTAATATAAGCTAACGTTTAATTCACTAGATTGAATTTTTAATTAAAATTGATTAAAATTGAAAAAAATGGGCATGTTTTTTCTGTGTAGAAATCTTGGAACGTAAAGTAAGGCTAGACAATTGTGATCTCTTAATGTTAATACCAAGTACCAATTTTCCTTTTTAAAACACAGTGTTATAGAATTTTCAGGATAACAATCTACGATCACTTATTATTTATGTCAAGAATCGACAATCTTAGTATTTTAAATTTAAAAATTTTAATTCTAAAAATGATTAATTGATAAATTTAATTCAGGTTCACACTTTTTCCCAACATTTTTTTTTAAAAGTGACGACAAAGTTGAGAATTTTTGTTTAAAAATGGGGATTTTTTGGTGATTTCAAAATTTAAACTGGAAACATGAACCAAAAGTTTTATGGCAGCACTGCTCGTAGGGGTCATTGCTTCGATTTAATAACAATGTTTAGTTGTTGTTGTTGTTTTAGTTTTAAAATTTGTTGTATTTTCTTTGTATTTATACTCACAAGTATTGTCATGTGTACTCTAGGGGTAAAATAAATTCTTGTACAAGTTCATGAATAGAAAGTTTATTAATTTTCCTTATCGATAGTATTTCGTGGTTAATTAAATTAAGTGTATATTAAACATTTGTTAAATAAACAATTATAGAGCAATAAGATACGAATATTGATTAACTTTAATTTTCGTTATTTGAGCACACATTTCATATATTTTTCTCGTAATGATTTACATAAAACATACTTGAAAAGGAAATGAACTCATTTATATTTTTCAATGCGTTTTAAAAAGATGCTAAGAGGGATTTGAAATCACTTTTTTTATTTTTCACAACACTTCAAGTTGAACTAATTTTCTATAGATTTATCGCTCATAAGAAAATATTTTCTATGGCATTCTTAACAAAATCGTTTAAACTATTACACATTTGTATATACATATGTATGTATGTATACATACTCATGTATATAATTTTTATTATTTACTTTTTATTTTGTTCCTCCTCACTTATCTATTCCTTTTAAAAGTTTTCTTTTTTAACCTACTCGCGTCTACTTTTCCCAATACGATCTTCAACTTGTTGCAACTACGACATTCAAATTATAACTGAAAACAAGAATTTTATCCGCTAATGGGTGATGTTGCCTGTGTGTGCTTTCGACAATGAGGAAAAGAGGTGATTATGTACACATGAAATGTTCGGGTAGAGCGCAACGAGCGGAACGACCACATTCTGCTTTTGGGTTTCTTATGTACAATATTGTTGTTGTACGCTTACTGCGTTGTAGTCTCGCCGTCCCAGAAAACAAAGAATCATTCTGTTCCTAATTTGAATAAGTACAATCGTATTTGAAAATACGCATTTGTATAGATTGTAAAATTGCTCTAAATGGTAAATGTTTGGTTGTTTTTTGTTGTTTTTCTTATTTCTGTGGCAATAAGGAAAAATTATTAAATAACTCTATTTTTTAGTTTTGCAGGAAAGCAATTTTAAACTTTAAGGATTATTTTTGAAAATAAATTTTTATTCTAATAAAATCATTACTTCCTTCCGGTTATAGTTTTTTTTTTAAGATTTTATACTTAAATATTTCTAAGGTCACATATCGGAACAAAGTTTGTGTTTTTTTTTCCAAATTTTATTTCACTTAAAAAAAGGAAAAGGTTGACTTCCAATAATATCGTAATAATTGAACTTTTGTCCACGGCCACTCTTACTTTTAAACATGGAGGTTAAAAAGGTGCCATTAAATCAGATTTTTCTTAAGTCGACATTTTGCCACAGATTTACTTTCTGATTGTTGAGATACAACAATTTTCTTTATATGCTTTTACTTTAGCCTTCATAACTAAGAAACAAATGTACGCCCAAAATAAGATTTTAATAAAAGCCAATCTTTTATTGAATTAAATAAATTTTAATATATTGAATTTTCAAGGTCTGGTAAAACGAATAAATTATCAACTTTATTAGGAATTTATTTTTGCAAAAATGACTGGTTTTTTTTTGCTCTAACAAGTTTTTTTATTGTTTTATAGAATTTTTCATCATAAGTAATTGCTGATTAATATCAACATCGATTGCAGATCATTTTTATAACTTAGAGTGTTAAAGCACAGATCAGAATGGCTACCCTCCATTAAAGCCTTAAATCACGGTTCTCGCAACAAAAGATAAAAACAATCCGTCTTACAACATAAAAGTTGAGATATCTTTGGATTTTACTGGTGTTCTTATGGAACTAAGCAAGCCTCTGGCGAGTGCCGAATTTTTGGAGATCTGTAAATTTTAAGCTTCATCTGCACTTATATCCTCCGAGACTTTAACAAAAAATCAAATCCTTCGTCGATGGTAACAACGAACTGTCGTTTTGAAGTGCTTTGTTATTAATAAATTTTTAAACTTATTCAGCCCAATTATGAATAAAAATTCCCCGGGAGTTTTCTCCCTTCTCCCATTTTTCCTATGTAAATTCTATTGCAAAAATGGGAAAAGAGAATAAACTCCCGGGGAATTTGTATTCATAATTGGGCTGATTAACTATCAGAAGTCTCAAAGAAATTTTATTTAATCGGAGAAATTCTATACGCTGTGCCACTGGTGGTGAGAAAGATTACTTTTGTGCATAGTTATGGTACTGGGTAAAACATTCATTAGTTCAAATGACTAAGAATCTACACTCAGGAAAAAAAATTTTGTTCAATATGATCGGAGACAACTTGCTCTGTATATTTGCAGATTGAATCAACACCTTGTGTGTTTACCGCAATCATAAAATGGATACTCAGAACCATGTAAATTTTGTTCTGACCATTAACTTCTGGATAATTTTTTCTTGAATGAGATTTTTTTTTTTTTTTTTTTATAGGATCAGCACTCAGGGGATGCCCCCTACTAATGCATTGCATTGTGTTGGAACTAGGAAAATAGGTTTTGGGTAGGAGGATAAAGGAAGTAGTGTTTGTTAACATTCGATTTGAACTTGATCATGTTGCAAGTGAGAGGAAAGACTTCGGCAGGAAGGTTATACCACATACGAACAGTCCGGGAGCTAGGAACCGAACCCAAGTTTTCACGGACAGGCTACCCTTAGTTTCGATTGCAACCACTCAATCTCTTCAGAGGGGTTTGCCGTTTAACACTTACCGCCATTGTATTATAAGTGCTAATCATGTTTTAGTTTAATATGGTTGTGGCTTCATAATAGAGGACTATTTTACCCATAATATGATTGTGGGTCACAAAAATATGATAATATAAATATGTATAAAACTTTATTTAAAAATAGTGTTGTTGGAGGTGACCATATTTAAACCTGTTTTTTCTCTGGGTGCTTAGTGCGGAAAGTTTGCTGAATATTATTCACTTGGGAGTGACCAGAAACGATTCCTTTGACTGACTGTCGAAGCAGCTCACTATTTCCGGTCTTAGACTAAGTATTTCCCAGGCAATGGCTTTTCAGATTCCTCTGATTGCTAGCAAATGTGACAAGGCGTTCAGTCATGTGGCCTAAATGGTTACAGTACATCCTTACGTCTCAGGCAAGTATGCAAATAATCATGAGTATTAACTGAAGTATGACTGCATCGTGAATGTGGTTATTAAATCCAAATCCACTGTCTGCCTGGAGGCAATGCTCCAGCTGCAGGATCGGATTAAAAGAATTATAAAAATCCAAGAAACTTAATAATTTTGTACATAAATGTACATTCATGAGAAATATTAAAAATACATATGTTCACAAAAAATTCTGAACTTTTTCATGTTCTGTCTTGTTTTGAAAGTTCTTTTAGGTAACGTAAGGTGTAAAAAGACTTATGCAAAGTCAATCTTTATACACTCATCCAGACGACATATGGTCCAAAATAAAGAGTAAAAGCCAAAGAAACCGTGAAAGAAATTATCGCACAAAAAAAACAACCTTACCAAACACAATAGTACTATACATACCCAGTCTCCAGCAGCCTGTTATACAGCAAGGGCAGGCACATTACGAGTCCTAAAGCCTAAAGCTAGTGACATATTCCTATTTACCTATAAACCTAATACCCAGCCATATCAGTCTGCTGTTCTGTAGCCTAGGACAGTGACACAGAATGTGCTCATCTGTCTCTATCTCCTTTGTGTCCTCGCAAAAGCTATACAAATCCGACGAGTCAGATCCCATTAATACCGCCATCGTACCTTTCATGCACTTCTTTTACTTTTTACAGTTTTTAGTGACCACCACTACGTTTATGATAGTCACATTTGCCGTCTTCACAAAACCCCTTGTATCGTTGTATCTATTGTATGTTGTATAAAAAACCAATAGCGAACTATGTTTTTAATACAACATACAATTGATACAAGGATACAAGGGGTTTTGTGAATACGGTAATTGTTTCTATTGACAAAAAAATTAAAACAAACGAAATAAATAAAGATTTCTTTACTGATTTTTTTATATTTCCTACATAAGTAAAAAGTTAAGGAAATTAAACTAGTTTGAGTTACAATAAAACTAAAGTAAATCGTTTGAAATAGTTTAACGGAAAACAGGATTGTTAAAACACAAAAAGTGGCAATGAATGAATAAATTCCAGAAACTATTTTTTGATAACTTGTACATTTGCCATTGACCATGGCCTTGTTTGAACTTTCAAGATGCAAAGTTAAAAGATATTTCTACTTTCTCTGAAAATTTAGTGTAGATAATTTTACAACTATGCTAGATTTTTTATAATAATATAAGGACTACTAATTTAAAACCACTTTCTAATCATTTTAAGACTAGTTTTTCAGATTTTTCCTTGATGGACAATTAAATAGCTAAAATATAGATAAACGGCCCCAAAAAATTCTTATACACGATGTTTTTGGGTTTGATATCCTGTGTAGTTTTAAATTGTTATATGCAGTTCATCTAATTTTTGATTTTACAAAAAAATGAACAAAACTGATATTAAAATTTTTTTTAGTCTAACTACCACCCATATTCATAAAAAATATTTTTTATTTATAAACTGTTTATTAAACGCTTTTTTTTATAGGAAATTTGTTCAATATACCTTTTATAAATCAAAAATATATTTTATGAATATGGGGGCAAATGCAGTGCAATCTCCCTTAACGGACACTTCCCATAAGCGGACACCCCCATTAAACGGACATTGTTGCTAGCAGGGCTGTGGAGTCGGAGTCGGACTTGAAGAGTCGGAGTTGATGTTTTTGTGCTGGAGTCGGATTCGGAGTCGTAGTACCCACAAAAACTCGCGACTCCGACTCCAAAGTTTTTCGGCATAAAAAATTTAAATAAAATTTCCAAAATAAAAATTATCTTCTTAAAACACATTTAAAATTTAAATAAATGGTTTATGAATACTGCTCTTATGTGCTGTTTCCAAATGACAGGCGATGGACTGAGTGCTTTTCATATACAGGGGTGTGCTGAAAATCGCAAACGTAAAACGAAAGAATTTTAAAAGTCGTTTTTAAATAAGATTGTTGTAATAAAAGAATTTTATGACAAATATTTAACAAATAGTTTCCTATTAAACAGGATTTTTAACCAAAAATTATAAGAATTTGGTTTAAAGCTTATTAAAAACAACTTCCAAATTCTTGCGTTTGTGATTTCCAGCACACCCCTGATAAATTTTGCTACATAATCAGTCATTTGGAAACAGCACATTAATGTTTGCGAACGGTAATGGCTTCTCAAAAACTTTATTTTTTAGAAGGCCGTACGGTAATAAAAAAATAAAAGTTAACATCACTGAGTCTCATATACATTTAGCATCAAGATTATAGTAGGAGTCGGAGTAGGAGTCGGAGTCGGAGTCGCACTTAAAAAATTTCAGCATTTAAAGTCGGAGTCGGAGTTAGTAATTTTTTCGGACGACTCCACAGCCCTGGTTGCTAGGTCCCGGCAGCGCTCCATAAGAAAAGCATTGCAGTCACTTTCCCTTGAACGGACGCTTCTCATGAGCGGACGCGGACATCCGCTAGATAAAAAAAATTCTCTTGGACGGACACTTAGCTTATTTTTTTTCCGAATTTTTCATGTCATAATTTACAAATAAGCCTGCCAAGACTCTTTTAATTTGTTCGCTTTAACAACAGGGCACGGTTTATCATATTTACTACAACACATAACATAGTTAAATGTGGGTATGTTAAATATGTATAGTACTCATAAAACATTTTAAACTTTTACTACATATAGAACTACATTTAATGATTTTTTGTTATTAAACCCAATTGAATTGTTTATTTTTTATATTTTTTTTAATAAAAGTATGTTTAAAGATACATCAAATAAATAAAAACAAACAATATAAGGCAAAGTTTTGTTGATTTAAATTTGTAGTTTTCTCTTGGCCGGACAGCCCCCTTGTGCGGACACATTTCAACGGTCCCTTCGGTGTCCGCTCATGGGATATTCCACTGTAATGAGTGGAATATGAGCTTCTATGAGTTAAATTTCAATTTATAAAGCTTTTGTACATTTGTCTTATTCCCTCAATATTTCACATCCTTTTTGCTTAAGCATTAAGTTAACATTGAAGCTATAGAACCTATTCTTAGGAATGACCAAAATATCTTTTATCTACAAGTATGTGAAATATTGAGGGAATAAGACTATTGTAAAAAGGTTCAAAAATTAAAATTCAACTCTTTCAAAAAACGGTTTTTATAATTAAAATAACTTATGAAGAAGAAGTAATTCCCATATAATTTTATTTATTTTATTTAATTTTGTTTTTTAATATATTGCGAATCGAGCCCCGTAATTTTGGTTTTTTTTTAAATCTGGAAAAGAACTACTTTTTACCGTGAAACTTAAAAATTTATTTCAACAATTAAACTGAAAAATTCGAATTATTGCGTTTTGTTGTGAAACTTTTTTTTTATCTTCATGAGAATTTATAAAAACAATGAAATAGCAAATTGTAATTTTAATAAGCACCTTACAAGCAGCAAACTTTATTCTAAAACCAGTAAGCGTGCTACATTCGGCTGTGCCGAATCGTTGATACCCACTACCTACAGTTAGAATATTTTCGGAGTGGGCTTTATATGATAGAGTGATTTATAGCCTTATAAAACTATGAGTGAACAAATTTTATTATAATATAATTATTCGTTACGGTTGTAAGCGTACTAAGGTTTTTATAGGGCCTATGTTAAATTATGGACCGGTCTTTATTCAAAAGTATGCCTTCTATTCATATAGAACGAATTTGTGCATAATCTCATATCAATATGTGCATTCTCAACTTTTTAGGGAGATCGTTCCACATTTGTATTCATAAGTCTTATCCTACTGAAGGTATTTTGCTGGATTTCAACCCCAAAATGCATTGGAGAACTAGAAATAACTTAACACTAATCAGGTTGTCACAGAACTTGTACGAAGTAAAAATGTTTTTATTTTTATTTTTGTACGAATTTGGTTTCTGTGACACACATGAATATTGTTCTTTTTTTAAGTCGTTCGAAAGTGAGCGTTATGTCAACAAACGGCCAGACAGACGGACATAGTTAAATCGACTTAGAATCAGTGTCTGAAAATAAACACTTAATAGAAAGCCTTAGTGTTCGATTCGGTAGATTTGTGGAAAACACAAACGCTAATAGTGTTTGTGTAGAAAATCATTAAAAATAAGGTTTCCCTGTTTGTCATCTTTTGAATACAAAAAAAATACTGTTAACTAACTCAACAAAACATTTAATTCAATTCGGATTTTTTTTAAACCACAAACTTTATTGTGTTCGGTTCGGTTCATTAATTTTCGTCGCTTTTGGCTGGCAAAAAAACCAAACATTTTTACAAAAACAAAATACACATACGCAAAAAAAACAAAAAGCCAGCAAAATAATTTTTCACAAACAAAACATATACACAATACACACAGAAGCTGTTCGTGCTGCGGTCGTTGCTAAAATGTTTTGTTTGAAATGCGCGAGCAAAAGTTTCCAAATAAAGTGCAAGCATTAGAGAAGTGTTCGTGGCACATCATAAATTTATTTATATCTACTAAAAATCGTTAGTTATAGAACTTCCTGTTTTTATAGCAATATGGTGAAGGGTATTTGCGATTCGTCATAGCCGAATTTATCAATTTTACTTGCTTTTTGTTACTATTGACATTACATCCAAAACAATTTTATTACAACCTAAATCATTTTAACAAATTCGAGTAAAATCTATCCTTATTTGACCATTGCTGTCTTTCAAATAGCACTACTGAAAATACCTTTTAATAGCATAACTTCCTTATAAATGTTGGTTTTGATATAAGTTTTAATCTATTAATTAAACTATATCATATAAAATGATGTGCTGTTGTTGGTCTAAATTGATTATAGGTTCCACAGTAACCGCTCTCTAAACTCGCTTTAAGAGAAAAAATCTCATATAGATGACTATATCTAGATAATATTTGACACACATAACTCTTATATGAATGAATCTTAACATCATTTTTTATTTTATTTTTATGGATCCATGATTGTCCGTTAAAGTTGTCTGTTTTTACTGACTGACAATAGTTTTATTTTTGTTTTTTAAGTGAAATAGAAAACTCACGGGTTTTTAAAGAAAATAAACGAATCAGGGTTTAGAAACTGCAGTCGAAACCAAAAACTGTCGAACAATAAAGATGAAACTGGTGTACATCTTTAGCTTTTTGAATTGGAATGACAGCGACTGTTTACATTTAATGAATCAGAAGTAAAGCAACAGTTTTTCTTTGGCCAATGACAAATGATGAAGTGGAAGAAATTACAGTTTATCTACTTTAACTGAAGTTTTTTAAACGCTGAAACGAAACGCTGAAAGTTAAAAACATAATAAAATGTTTATTGACATTTTATTTAATCCAAATTAGTGAGGGTACATTTAATTCGTTACTGTCTTGCTTTATATGGAAATGTTTTTTTCAGATAAAAAAAACATTAGTAATCGCCCTTTTTATGCCACATTATTCCGTTATATTGTTTAGTTCATTGTATTAATAATCTTGTTAGTCATTTTATATTTTGTGAAAACTTTGAGCTTCAGGCTGTAATTTTCTCAAGCTTTGCTTCTGACTTTATCAATTTTTTTTTTAATTATTTGCTTAACCTGGTATTTTGCTGTAACTACAACTTAATTATGAGATACAATTTAATTGTTGTTATTTTTTGATTTCTATAAAAAAAAAAGATATTAAGATGACTGTAGTTATAAGCTGCATTTCTCAATTCAAAGTTCAGCGGTGTCATAAATAATTGAATGCTCTGAAAATTTAGAATATTTTGTTAAAAAAACCTGATTCTATATTAACAATAAACCTGTGCAACCAAATATACTTGAAGTGATAAGCTATTTTGAGAACCAAACACGTGTATACACCGAATCTGAACTTTAAAATTTAATATATATAAATAAATTAAAAGAACTTTCAAATACAACAAGCATTCTAATTAAATTAATTTATTAAAATTTGTTTGTCATATTGAAATTGAAATCGATACCTGTCTTAAGCTTTAGACACACTGCTTACATATTTGACTTATACATATTTCAATTACTTCATGATACACCAATTTCTTTAAAATTAATTTAATAAATTAGGTAAAATAAAGTCAAAGTAAAGCTTATTTTTGATTTAGCTTTCTTAAAATATTTGTAGATTTAAAACACTCATTTGTTCTATTTCATTATCTGAAGGGTGAAAAGTTCAACAACAATGAAATTGTTTCGTCTACTTTGTTGTACAATTGCTTTGTTAACGCCATAATTAATTTGTAATTAAATAAATTAAATAGAAAAATATATTTTATCTTTAATTTTAGTTAATAGCTTTCGTCTTAACATCTACTTTCTCATTTAGAAAAATATCTTTTATTAATCTTTATTAAATTATTAGTTTAAGAAATTAACAACATTTTTGTAAAACTATAATTTTTTAGCAGAATACAAAATCTACATAACAAATTAAAACACAATAAATATCTTCAAATACGTCAGCTTTTTTGCTTTGATTGTCGGCTGTATTTCAAATTATCGAGTTGTGTAATCGTTAGAGTTTTTTTTTTTGAAATAATGGTTATTCGAATTTAAATGTTCATAATGAGAGTATTTATCGCATATATGCGTATCAGGGATGACATTGAGAATTTTAAAATTGTACCAACAACCTTAAAAATTGTAAATTTTTTTAATTTAATTGCACTAAAAGATTTTTTTTAGCTCAATTTTTTTATTTTTTATTTATTCATATTTATTAAAAACACGACAAACATTTTTTATAAATCATTGTTCGAAAATAAACCGAACATTTTTTAGCGTACGGTACATACAGCCAGAAACGATATATATTTGTTTAGTACTGTTCTTAACCATTTTCAAGAGAGTAATAAACATTATGTTGTGTTTTGTATTTAAACAGAATAATTGTGGTGGTTCTGTAGCGCTTTTTTCAAATTAATGAAGGAACGAGCAAATAAAAAATTTTAGCAACCCTTCTTACTAGTATTGTTGTTGCTTGGCAATTTGCACGACCACAGCGCGAATGGCATGTGTGTGTATTTGTATTGAGTACATGTTTTGTTTTTGTAAAAATATTTTGTTGGCTTTTGGTTTTGTTTTTTTTTGTTAAAAAAAAGTGCGTATTAACTTAAAATTTTAAAATTTAGAGGCATATGAAAAAGATGTCATAAACCAAATGATTCATTCCCAAAAAGTGGAGCAAATCAGGATTTTTTCAAAAAAGAAAAACTTTGAATTGATACCCTCTTTATGATCAAGTGCGATATGTGCTTTGTTTTTGTAAAAAATTTTTTTTTTCCAAAACAAGCCAAAAGGGGGCTGAGCACAACTGAATAGAACGAACATTAATGTGATGTGCCTTACAAACGAAGTTTGTGGGGTTTTATGAAAAACGGAACGCTTGTATAAGTACAGCATTTTTATTATACACGAAGATCATAAACAGAGAAACGTTTAAGGCATTTAATACACAAACACTAAAGTACAGTAAAGAAGAGAACACTAAAGTACAGTTTATAATATTTATTTTCGAACTCTGTTATAAATCTTTTTTGTATAAATTCTAATATAATAAAAAACAATTCAGTTTGGTATAACAATTGCAATTTTGTGAGTTAAATAAGACCGTTGCTTGGATTAAGCCGCAAAGAGTTGTGGTGTTTAGTCTGGTTCTCTTTTATGCTGATTATGTATATTTGCAAAGAAAAGATTCTCTCCACATTTGTAGATGAATGTAAAAGTGATAATATTCCTCTCAAAATTTTTGAAAGTTCTCGAAACATTAATTCATTTGCCTCATTTTTTATTTTCGAAACTGTTGCCCTGAAACCACTGATACTTAAATTTTTGTTAGATTTTCAAAAGATTTTGTTATTCGTGCTCAATTCCCAGTTTTTATTATTGATAAAAACACTTGAAATTTATTGTTGATGGGATAAGCTATTCCTATGCGCATTTCACTGGTTGCTTAGGCCAGATCATCCGGAAACTTCATCCATAATTTGTTAGATTTTAATATTGCGGCACGAGTTCTAACCTACGAGCTTGTGTTATCAAAATAGATTTTCCATTGGTTACATTTTCTGGAATAAATTTACTCAACCATCAAAATGAAATATGGAGCTTTATACGTAGCTTGCGGAAGACATGGATTTTATATGACAAATTTGCCGTGCAAACGTGACTATCTAAAAAGGGATACAAACAGAGAGCGAGTAATTATTTGAAGTCTCGTGCGAGCATAGCATAAGACCCAGCGAGAAGCTTCAATTAACAAGAAAGTGCCAACAAGCACCTCTCCGGTAACTCTGGCTGCAAAGATCTCATTTCGAATGAAGTATTTAAGAATAATAAAATAATAAAGTACGCAGAAAAAGACATGGTTAAATAATGGTTAAAATAAACAATATTATGGTCCCCGCAATGGTCCCAAACAAACTATTGTTGCTTTAAACATTACGTTTGCGACGATTAATTAAATTTTGCTTGTTTTTAACAATAAATATTTACTTCCCTTAAAACTTTAAATATGGTTGAATTTTATCAATACACTTAAACCGATTATAGTAACTTAAACAGTTTAGTTTTGGTCATTGCAGTTTTTTTAGTTAGCAAACTTTGAGGTCTCTTGCTTAAGACAAATGTTATCTGCACAGTACGTATTATACGCTGTTGAATTGAAGCGTAGGTACTTAAAAAAGCACTTATATTCTCACAACTCAAAATGGAGTACACAATAACCCCTAGCGTGAATAACTTTTCCCTCGTAATTTTTCCCCTTTTCACATATTTGCGATCATAAACAACTCCCATGAAAAAAGGTAATTTAAATAACGTGAAAATTCCCCTTATTGTTCACGTTTCCCTTAGATGTTCGCACTTTATTTTTGCTGGGAAACAGAACATGTATTTAAGTAGGTCCTCCTATAAATCAAATATTATGGGCTAGATCCGTTAATAAGGCACAAATCGATATATTGGTCAACAAAATGCAAAACAACAGGTCTTTTGCCTGCGGATTTGTGAAGCTTTCGAAAGACGTGGTGGCCGAATTTTGGAAAATATTTTACTACATAAAGTTTAAAAAGTGCAAAAAACTTACATTGTAATCCAACTATTCCTCCAATACTAAATATTTTGCTTTATTATTTTATATTTCCTTTAAAATATATACGTGTATATTTTTGAACAAAAATTTCATTGATTTTTAATTTTTTCTAATCTTTCTTCTTTTTTTTACATTCACTGTGACTGATTTTTCACATGAGATTCACGATTGCTTTTTTCCCTTCGAGGGGAATGAAAATTTCATGGGAACAAAAATTCCACCTGTTATTCACGATAGGGCGGAATAGGACAATACGGGGTTTTTTTGCAACTTTGTTGGTAGCTAAACAGCCGATAAGTTAGTACGAGAATGCCCAGTATTAACCTGTCTTTGGTTTTTTATTTAGGGGTTTCCAAATCTATATATCACTTAATATGAACCAATCCGATAAGGTTAGGCTTTACTATTCTGTTAACGATATGATTTCTATACTGAGTGTATTTCGGGGTAGGTCATATATCCATAGTGCATCTTTAATATAAAGCAAATAAAACAAGGATCGGTTGATCGTGAAAGGTAAGATGTTTGAGATATTTACGGCAAATTTGTGATTAAAAGGAAACCCTACTAGAAAAGTTACAGCGAGATAACATTTAACGATTCTTCTGAGCCTTTCATGTCCTCAAGGATAATATACTATGTTTTCTTTACAGAAAAAGTCCTGAAATAAATAAAAAAAAACAATTTTCCTTTATTAGTAAGAATTTTTTTAAGATAAAAGAGTTATGTAATTGTTTTTCGTTTTCTTAAATTGTAATTATTACTAAACTACAAAAAAAACTACACATATATATTTGAATTTACTGGTCAACCAATTCCAATAACCGAATAATTGTGTTAACTAAAATCTAAGTTTTACTGACAAGCTTCTCGATAATTGAGCATGACAATTATATATTTTCAATAATTCATCTAAGTTTATTATGACATTATGAACTTTGCTTCTAACAAAATTAGATACAAATGTATAATAAAAATCTATCTTTGATGAGTCATTGAATTTCTTACTAATACAATGCTTTTTGAATTATGCGGCTGTTTATTTTGTTATCACTTTTTTAAGCTAAACTTTAGTCTGAATTGTAACTAGAAAAAAATTGTAAATCATTATTTTATATTAAAAATATGGAAGTTTTTTTTTGTAAATGAAATTATATTGGGTAGCTTGAAAAATTACAGATATGAATAAAATTTTTGAATAACCACTTAAAAATATGAGATTTTTGGTAAATTTTGAGACTTTATTGTAAAATATTTGTAACATTTAGATTTATTCAAAAAATGGCCACCGGGGCTGCCAGCAAAATAACCGTAAGCCAAATTGATCAAAGCAATGTATGGAAAATGGAACCAAAATTAAAAATGGAAATTTCATCTAAAAATGGTCCCAAAAATAATGAAAAGAAATTTTTTTTGGGAGAATGTTGCCTGATGATCTGGCCTAAGCAACCAGTGAAATGCGCATGAAAACTAGCTTATCCCCCAACAATAAATTTCAGTGTTTCTATCAAGAACGAAAATTGGGAATTAAGCACGACAAACAAAATCTTAATAATTAAAAATTTTGTATTCACAAAAATGACTTGGATAATAAATAAGAAAGTGCACGGCTTAAAAAAACTGAACTGACAACTTGCTTAATTTTTATTTTCTTGTGATAACAATTTGTTTTTGTTGTTTTTTCTTAACCTATAAAATTTGAATTTTCATAAATATTTTTTTTAAGAATGCTACTATTACACTGCGGAACAGTAAGCTTGCGGTCTGGAATTTAATTGCAAAGTTTCATTAATTTGTAGTCGATGATTTAAAATCTAATCTCCATTTTTCTCTACCAGCTCTTGTTTCGAGATATACCGTTATGTCCAAAATGAAGGCACTTTTACTACAGAAGAGTAACTTGCCAAGTGTGAAAAGGGTTGTACAAAGACGTTTTAACATACATTCTGGGTTGGGGTCATATGCCCGGAATCTTAAACCTTAAACCCCGAAAACCTGGAATTTAAAAATGCCCTAAATCGCTAACTAAAACATACCTGCATAGCTGGCCTTTGGCCAGGCGCAAGGATTTTTTCTTCTATAGTATAACAACTAGCTAACAGCTAAGGCTTCTCTGCATATACGGTCTTTTTCCCGGCGCATAGCCGAATTTAGAAGCTTTAGTTAGCGAAGCCGATGTTTGTTATACCCTTGAGGCAAAAACCCTTCGATTTTGCTTAGGGCCATTTTGTTGGCAGTCGGAAATCGGTACTTATGACCGTTTTTCATCTCTCTGTTAACATATGGATTCCGCGAATGAAATGAGAGTCAGGCTAAGGTCTTGACTGAAGGGAAGATGAATCAAAATTCCTAAGTCACTTTTACTAAAAAGTTTTTTAAAAGGTCTTGAATATTACGGTTTCAAGTCAGTTCGCATATTCCAGGAATTGTCGGCCAATATTCCCTTTAACTGAACTAATTGTTTTCGGATCATATCCCTTGTATTATGTTTTTTTTGTGCCATGGCCTTTAAGTACAAAAACGATATAAATTTGAAGTTCTTTGAATAATTTTTTTTTGAAAAATTTCAAGGTTTTAAGGATTTAACCATAAATTGGAAAGGATTTGTCGGATTAAGTAAAAGTGAAATAAAATTAATTAAAAGCCGTTCTTAATTATTCGGAATTACACAGACCACAATGGTGAAAATTGGAAGATTTTTGGCAAAATTAAAAAAAATTTTATTTTTAAAAATTTACAAAAAACCAAAAATGGCCAAAAATTAAAAATAGTATGTTTTGATAACAAAATAAAAAAATTCCATTACATATATTCTTTTTGGACTACCTAATACTTGTATAAATTATGTTAATTTTAGGTTACCTGTTGCACTCCTTAAAAACTCTACGTGGACATAAATATGTGATTTATTATCAGTCTGAGTACCTAAATGTTTGTTGCAAATTTAAGTGCATGTTATAAAAAGAATTTTGCTAAAGTAGTAAACTGGTTATTAAAACTAGTATGTATTTTTAAAACTTGTAACAGTAATAATCTTAAAGCCCTACTAAAATGTTTAACCAAAGCAAATAGATAATTGTAAATATATTATTTTTTTACTGCAAAAACTCAAGTTTATTTTAGGGCATTAACTTGATGATGGTAAATTAATGATCATTACATTTTTTAACACCAGAGAGTAGGCAATACTTATTTCTTTAATAGATTTCTTGAATTTTTTACAGTGGGCTTGTATGAAAATGTTCAAGCTTAAATTAATTTTTTTACCTCCAAGTGTTGAACATGGTGTAAATAAATCTTGTAATTTCCTATGTTGTTCTATTAAATATTCATCTAAAGCCCCATTAACTATAATCCGGGTTTTTGATTAAATCTTCGTTAATTAAGAAATGTCTAGTCGTCTGTTGAAGACATGATAGATAGAGAAACATTAACTTAGTTTCGAATTGCTTCTAGTTTTTTTAATCAGCTCGAAATTGAAATTATGAACTGAAATGTCGCATACTCCTTTTTTATATGTATTTAAGACCGTGTATCCACTAGCAAGTCTCTTGCGGAAGAACTTCTGCAAGTATTGCTCAAACCGAAACTTGCAGAAGTCTGCTTCCAGAAGTTGGTTCTAGAAGTTATTACGACAAACTTGCTGCCAGACGTGTTTCCACACAATGTGAGCACAACTTGCTGTAGAGTTTGCTTCTTTTACGAACGACGCTATAAAAATTACTTGTGACAAAATACGATTGGCAGCTAACATCGCAAAAAAAAGGTTGGGTGAGAAATTGGGAGCTTAGGTGCGTAAATTTAAGTTTCCAAAATACATTAACGGAAGATTCAGTGGAGCGGAAAAATTTCCTGAGAATGTCTAATAATGATTTTGAAAACATTTTATTTTTAATTCAAACAAGTATTAAAAAGCAGGATACTAAAATATGATTGGCTATACCTTCTCAGAAAAACAAGCAAAATATTTTAAATCATTTTATTCGAAAAAACAACAAAAACATTTTTAATTCATTTCATTTTTATAAGTATTTTAAATTTTGACCTCTTCTTCGGGCGCGTCTATATCAATGGCTATTGCCTTAAAAGCGTTTTGTTTTTTAATTTGAATCTTTTATAATAGTTGTTTTAGGACGTGCCCCATAATTCAGGATAACTTTCATGTTTTTCAATTACCAATGTATACCGTACGTATTACCGACGTATACCCGACTCCTTCTGCAAGTCTTCGAATCTCTTTCAGTTCACAGCAAGTCGTTAAAGTTACTTTCAACAAGCAGTAAACGCGTGTTTCCACAAAATTGCTGCAAATAACTTCTGCAGGCCGTGACATCTGGAAGTCGACTTCTACACGACAGGAAAACTTGGTTGTGGACACACGGCTTAATATATAAAACCAAAATAACTTTTTGTGTGTATTCTGGCCTTAGCCAACTTTGCGCATTCTATCTTGCACAGGATTATAGTACAATTTTCACACAAGGTTCCGCAAAGAAACTATAAAATGTTCATGTACATACATATGAACATTTCTAGGCCCGTATTCACAACTTTCGATAGCTAAAAGTAAACTTTTACGGGTCTTAAAAAGGGTGTTCCATTACTTTAACCTAAAGTAAGCGATAAAGCAAATCAAGGTTTATCATCCTACCAGGTAGGTTAAAGTAAACTTGTAATATTGGAACACTTTTTATAACGCCAATAAAGGCTAACCTTTAGCTATCGGTAAGTTGTGAAAACGGGCCTTAAAATTTGTTTTAAAAATATATGTGTATTAGGGTGACAATGAAAAATCAACTTTGGATTTTTGATGATAAATATGAAGATTATTTTGCCACTTGGTCTAAAACTTACTCGGATAACTCTATCCAGTGCACCTTTGAGGTCAAAGTTGAAATGATAAAAAAAAAATTTCCATACAAGCAAAACATTTTTTTTTCGATTTTTTTCTTTTTATTTTTTAATATTAGTTAGCTTTATTAACTTATTAACAACAAAAAATTTCATTTCGATCGGACAAGATTTTCAGTTTCAAAAGTGACTCTAAAAAAAAAAATTTGAGGCTTGTTAGGGGCTTACTCTAAAATATTTTAAAAAAAATTTTTTTTTAGTTTTGATAAGCAAACATTAAAGATTTTTTGTTGCTCTTAATACCAGGTTTTTTAAATTGGCCTTATTAAAAAACAAAATTACGACGTCACAAAAAATTTTTTAAAAAACCTATTATTAAGAGCGACAAAATATCTTTAATGTATGCTTGTCAAAACTAAAAAAAAAAAAAATTTTGAAAATTTTTTAGAGTAAGCCCCTTACAAGCCTGACAATTTTTTTTAGAGTCACTTTTGAAACTGAAAATCTTGTCCGATCGAAATGAAATTTTTTGTTGTTAATAAGCTAATAAAGCTAACTAATATTAAAAAATAAAAAAAAAAATCGAAAAAAAATTTTTTGCTTGTATGGAATTTTTTTTTATCATTTGAACTTTGACCTCAAAGGTGCACGGGATAGAGTTATCCGATTTGGCTTAAATTTTCAGCAAGTAAGTTTTAGACCAAGTGGCAAAAGAATCTTCACATTTTTGTTTAAAATTCTGGAAAAAAATTTTTCCCATATATTTCATTGTCGCCCTAATGTGTATATTTATGTTCATCCAAAAATTAATGGTTTGTGGTGTTTTATATCATAATATGATACCTACGACGCAAAGTGTTCGCTTTTTGAAATCATGTTGCTAAAGCCCCAAAAATGAACTTTAAAAACAGAAAAAAGTTATCCGTGTTTTAAAACAAACTATCTAATTAAGTTATTTTCTTACACATTTTCGTTAGAACATAAGGTTAGATGATTGCTGCATAAAATGTACAAAAGAAAATCAATTTGTTTTGTTTAGAATAAATTCAAAATGTAGCATTAGTGATTTATTGGAATGTTGGTTTTGTATTGAAATTTTTGATATTTTTAAATTAGTCTTAAGTCTAAAGATAAAAACAACATAAACATTTTTTTGATACTTTTTATTCTTGTCTGAACTGGCAGAAAGGGTAAAAGTGCAACGAGTTCTGACGACGACAACGTGGTTATTCTTGGAACGTGTAAAATCGATCCGAGTTCAATCCCCTGTTCAGCCAAGAAATAGCTTATCCCATCAACAATAAATTTCAGTGTTTTTATCATATAAATAATATTTGGGAATTAAGCACGAATAACAAAATCATTTAAAAAAAATTATCAAAAAAGTTTGTTTGAATCCCGTTTTAATCCCATTTATTTTTGCTGATATTGTAATTTTCTTGTCATAACAAGTGTTTAGTTAAAATCCTCTTATAAATGCCAAAAACAAAAACCACCGTCTTGAATTTACTAAAATACATAAATTAGGCTACGAACTTCTGCAAACAAGCCTTGAGCGATGACCGTTCCAAAGTTTGGATAAAACCCAACATCCAGCAGTGTTATGATTTAGGAACCCATGGCATCATCTAAATGTGGTAATTTAGCTTTTATTGAAGGCACAGTGACTTGATAACGAATATTTTAGAACATAAATTTGAGCCACCGGCTTAGAACTTGAGTGTTGTAAATTGCTGGATGTTCCAGCAAGTCAATGTTCGCAAATATACGGCGCACATTGTTCATGAAAGGCTTCTATTTAATGCTCCCAGGCAACTTTATTCTCCAAAACAATCACCGGTATTAAAACCTTAAGGACATATCTGGGATGTTTTAGAGAAAGTAAAAAAATATGAAATCAGCAGCCGCGACAGCCTGAATACTATTTTAAACAGAGATTGGGTTGCAGTGTTGCCTTAACAAACAAAAATGGCTAAATTTACGTAAAAAATGGCTAAACAATGGCTTAAAAGTTTTTGAAATAAAAACATATTAAAACTCAATATCCAAACAAAAATAAGTTGAGATCGATTTGCTACAATAAAATAAACGCAAATTAATATTTTAGCATTTAAAAAATTAAATTATCGATAAATTCGATATCGTTGTTATTAAACAAGTAATAAAGTATAGTCGGTCAAACCCGACTTTATGATACCCTTCACCAGATTAGAACCTACATATGTACCAAATTTGATCACATCATCTCCAAAATTGAGACCTGTAGTATGCGCGCAAGTTTTACATGGTCAGACATCCTTAATTAGACTCAGAAAGTGATTCTGTTACGATCGGTATACTTATAGGTGGGTCTAGTACCAATATTTTAAGGTGTTAAAGAGTTCAGTACAAATGCATATTACCCTCTCCACTATTGCGGTTGTTAAATGTAACCTATTTCTCAAATTACTTTTAACGATATTAACTTGGCTAAATATTCTTTCTACTTTAGCACTTTACCATGGACTCCCTTCCAACTTTATAGTAAATTCTGTGTTGATCCGTTTTATAAATTTAATACTGGAATACTGTTTCTTTATTTCAAAAGATGTTTTTAAAGTTGTGATTTAAATTAAATCGTAGTTAAAAATGTTTATTTTACATTTATAAATTTGTATAAGAAAAAAAAATATTACACCCAGAAAAAAACATGTTTAAATATGGTCACATTTAACCATAACATGCAGTGATAGTGAAAAAAATTGCAATACCAAAGTGAAAAAATAACAATCATCAAAAAGTAAAAACTATTTTTTTTGCAGTTTTATTTAGTGAGAGTGCAATGTTGATTTAAATCAATATTTAGTGCACTACCCCCAACTATGGATTTTATGTACCTAATAAAAACGTTAAGTTTTGAAAAACCGCGAGATGAATGACATTGATACATGACAAAATATTCGTGTGAAATATTCTATTGGGGCATGGTATAATGTGTGCGTCCCGAATCGGTGATATACCGGCAAAGGCCCTGGTTGGGTTCCTATGGGAAGCAGAGGGTCTTTTGGCCAGCTAAGGGGAGTGGGTACAATAGACCCAACCTGGTCGCGGTACTTGTCACTGTGTGGAAAACTCCCCGCTCTATCGTGGGGGAAACAAAAAAAAAAAAAAAAAATATATGTTGCTCAAAATTTTCGCAAGTTCGAACAGAGTTCACATTAGTTAAGTATATGAACTTAATGTTTTGGTTAACTTTTTTTTTTGCATAAAACAGTTTATGTGTTTGTTTTTTTTTGTTAAAAGTATGTTGTTATTATTGTCTTTTCTTAAATATCGTTTCCAAAAAATCGTACAAAATTCGTGTTTACATATGTAGCCCTTCACTTATCTTAAAGTAAACCCAACTTTTCTTTCTTTCTAAAATTAAACTCATGGTTTTAAATATAATTTTAACAAAATATACTTTTATTTTTCAAAAAAGGTAATGTATACATTTATTTTGGAATTTATTTATACATTTACTCGTATTACAAAAATATTCAATTCCAAAATTTTTCTAAAGTTATTGTGTTTTTTATTTTAGAACTCTTATAAAAAATATTGTATAATTTTTAATGTTTTTGTATAAATCGTTTATAAAAAAAATAATTAACAGTTCCCTAAAACATCACATTAACATTTATACTAAAATAGTTCTATAAAAAAAGTAAAAAAATTAAAACTGTATACCAAATGTCACTTAATGCAATAGAAAATAATTTAATTGTATTTTATTTAATATTTTTTTTTATATAAAATAAACCATACTGTTGTGAACAGCTAAACTTAAATTAAATTACACAGCAATCGTTAGTTGTTGTGTCCAAACTTTTGTTAGCGCAACCATTTGCAAGCTTTTTATTTTGTTTAATTTGAAACTCATAGATTTTTTTTTGGAGTTAAGCTTAAGGCATATTTTGGCTTTTTTAATTAATGTTTTTTTCTTTTGGTAATACAAAATTTGGTTTTCCATTATTTGTTTTTACTTAAATTATTTGTTTATATAAAAAAAAATGTTTTTTGTTCATCGAAAGTTTTTGTTTTAGATTTTATTAAAAATAAAAAAACAAATAAATCACAATCTATGTAAAAAAATTATTTAGGATTATCTTAACTGCTTTTCCTTTTTTTTTAAATTAAATTAATAAAATATTTAAAATATAAATAAAATTTTCATTTTAATCCTTGTACGTTATGAAAAGTCTTAACGAGCTGTCTTCAACTTCCATTTCAAGAATAGATAAGCCGACAATCTTAAGACTACAAAAATAACTACCAAGGCCACTATATCCAATGTATAGTCTGCATCCATCATATCCAATTCTTCCAAGGTGGTGGTGGGCGATTTGAAATGACAATATTTGGCAAAACACTTGAGTTTCTCACGACCATAGCCATAAGTAGCCAGAGCTGTACCTTCGAACCCGTATCTTATATAAGACAAATACGTAATCCATCTTAGATACACAGGTATGGCGTCGAAGGACACAAAGAAACCGGAGAAAAGCAAGAAGGGCACTGACATAACGGGAGCCAAGAAGACACCATTTTGTACATTCATTGCGGCACCAACTACCAAGCCCACCGATTGGGCAACAAAAGAGATCATCAAACAGGCCCCCAAGAACATGGAGAAACGGATCAGTTCCCAAGGTTGAGAGGTGAAATAGTAGACTATGGATACGTAAATAATACAAAAAATAGCCTAGAAGAGAGAGAAAAAACGAAAATGGTTAAAATTAAATAACTTTCTACACCAGGAGAAAAATGTTGTTTTATATAAATACAGACAACTTATTTAATAGTTTTATGGATATTGTTGCCGTAACCATATTATTATTGTATCGTTTCAATACATATTTATCATGTCATGATTTTGCCGTGAGCATTTATTTATATTAAATTAGGCAATAACACTTTGCTCTTATTCCGAGAATCAAATCTCCTTTATAAACCCCTTTTACACTGTTCCACGAGTCTTAAGATTTTTTCTCTGACAAAGCCAATCATATTTAGCCAACTGTTTTTGTTATTTTCATCAATGCTGGGAAAGAGGATACGAATGTAATTTTTTTTTCGTCTGGATAACATATTTAATAAGTTTTTACAACAATTATGAACGCTTAATTTAAAATTATAATGCAAACACTTATATTTTTGTCATTTATTCATAACAAAACAAAAGTAATACGGACATGTTCTGGAAATATAAATCGCGTAAAATTTAAATCGAACTCAAAATATGCCCTTTTATATACCCCATACTTTAGGGGCCACTTACTTCTGCCAGAATTACTTTCGAAATCAGGAAAAGATACGTCAATTTTTAATAAAATTGAGTTGAACATATTCATCGCGATTTGGATCTCCAGAACATGGCCGAACAGAAAATTTTTAACAAAACTTCCATTTTCATCCCTGATTTTTTTCTTGTGCTTTTGTGAAAATACAACTTTAATTAAATGAAAAATCGTTTCGTTTAGAAAAATTTCAAAAAATATTTTCTTGACATTTCATAACAAATTCTTTTCGCTCTATTATTCATTTTTAATTTTAATATAACTAAATTTTTAAGCTTGAGGTCTTTTTTTAATTTTTTATAAAAAATTTTAAACGTTTATTTTTAACCACTTCTTTGAGTGCCTTCTTCAGAAAAGAAGAAAACCCTGAAGAAGGCACTCAAAGAAGTGCTGAAATATTGGTTAAAAATAAACGTTTAAAATTTTTTATAAAAAATTAAAAAAAAACCCCAAGCTTGAAAATTTTGTTATATTATAATAATAAAGGTCGAATAAAATACATATAACATTTTTAATTTTGTTAAGTTTTTGACATGTCGCAATCATTGTTCGAAAATAAACAGAACATTATTTAGCGTACGGCTCACACACCCAGAAACGAAATCCATTTTTTTAAAATTTGTGTGTACGAACTAGGGTGATCGATCGAATAGTATTCGACCGGTTTTAACCGGTTATTTTAGTTTTGCCCAAGTCGAATATTTTAAAATGTCCATTTTTCGAATATCGAATAAACCGGTTATTTTAGTAAAATTACCCGGTTATTTAAGTAATGTGTAATTTATATACGTTTTCCTTACTTTTGTTATAAAAGCACCCGTAATTTAAGTATTTTTCTAATTAAATGTTTGCAAACTTAAACTTTTTATACAAAATGTCAAAACAAATTGAAAACAAAACTCAAAAAAACATTATGAGCAATGTAAATACAAATCGCTTATATAAGCGTGTGTTCTTGTAACAAAAACCAAAAACAATATAAAGTCCTACAAAAAAAGTTCAGCTTAAAAAGTAATTAGCAATTTGACAGTATTATAAATACTATATATATCTTTATAAAGATGTCATCTCTGGTGATATTTCGAACTGACTTAAAAGAAAATTGTGCTTAATCGGCCCTAAAATGATAAGTTGCAAAGGTTCTTTAACGTCACTGAATCACTTTTAGTTAGTCTACAAGCTTGACTTAAATATACGCCAAATAAAACTTGACCCTTTTCCAAGTAAATAGTTTTTAAGAGACTGCAAATAATACTTTACTAAAATATGTTGCCAATAATGAATGAAAAACTCTTAAGGTGTTCTAGCATATTTTCATGCTTAAAACAAGAACATTCCGGTGGAATCAACGATATGGAAAAATTCATCAGTTTTATGTATTAAAACACCAAGAACATAAAACAAAATTGCAGGAATCAAAAATGTCCTCGAAGGGTTTAAATTGTGTGATCGACGAATTGACAGATATTTCATACAAAAAGCATGTTCATATTACTATTTTTTTCTATAATGCTGAAACAAAAAAAATTTAAATATATAATCCTGGAAAAGAGGTTTTGTTTGTCACTTTTCAAAAGTATGGATGAAGATTACTGCTTCATATAGACATACTTAACCAGCAACCAATTAAAACTCATTTACAATAAATTTGGAAAACATGTCAAATAATAAATCTATTAAATTCCTAAATTTTTAAAACCAAAGCTTTTAAAAAATTCTAAAGCTATGGTCACACCTATTAAATATTTATTTGACTCCTAACGTAACCACTAGTTTTCTTAAAGAATTGTTTGCTTTTTCAAAACGTTTGGCTAGAGCAAACATTATTTAAGGGTTTCGTAACTACATTATACATTAATGCAATTATTATCTTAGACATAAAGATAAGCAAATAACTAGAAATTATTTAAAATAATGCTTAAGTTCATTCAATTTACTGGTCACGCTTTTTTTTTTTGATTTTATCGTCAAATATTTGTAGGTCTGAACATACCTTTTGTCATATCTATGTATTTTGTTGGTTCCTCACCTTCGTGAATTGTTTTGTTTTTATTCTAATTAACTTTTTATTACAAAAACTAATTTGATTTTTGTATTTTTATTTATTCTAATAAAAACCGGTTAACCGGTTATTTTTAAAATGCTTAACCGGAAACCGGTTTTTTAAAAATAGCAACTATTCGGAATATTCGAAAACCGGTTATTGAAAAAAGTCGAATAATCGATCACCCTAGTACGAGCACAACTCTTAAGAGCGCTCGTAACTGTTTTCAGGAAAGTTACGTACATTATATAGTGTTCTGTGATATACATTATATTTTAATGTTCTATGGTGTTTCTTTTTTACATTGATAGTATTTCTATGGCCAAATTAAAAATTTCTGGATTTAGAATTTGATTAATCGATTTATTTTAAAATTTTATTCGTTTAATCGAATAAGTTAAAAATGCCAAATATCGATTAATCGTTTAATCGACCAAAAAATAACCCGATAAATTGAACACACTATTAGCGTTTGTGTTTTGCACAAATCTACGGAACCGAAGACTAAGGAACGACATTTAATGTTTATTTTCGAACACTGGTCGCAATACTCAGTTGAATAGTGTAAAAGGGCTTTAAGCAATATGATTTGTTCTTTAAGTAGCCATACAATTTGTATCGTAAACATAAAATTTAAGATTATGTATCATTAAATGGAAGTGCGCATCCATACCAATGAATTTATGATTTCGATAGCAATAAGATCGTTACAGAAACCATATATAAATTAAAAAAATTATTAAAATTCAATAAAAATGCAATATTAAAGAATATTTACCTGGAATGGAATATCTGCTACCGATATAGCTAAATAATAGGACTTTAAAGAATACCATCGATTAAAGTTTTCTTTTAGTAATACCGGCATTTCGAGAGGGACTAAGAAAAAAGAAAGCAATTAAGAAATTTATTTATAGATTAAAAAAAGCAAGTTAGAAAGAGTAGTCGATTAAGCCCGACCATACGCAACACCATAACATTTAAAAACATATTTTATAGAGTGCATACACCAATGGGCAATTAAGGAGGTTAGATTTATATAAAAGTTCTTTGTGCCGATTATTATTTAGATAACTTCATCTGTATTATAATGGTTCGGGTTTAAGGGATTTAAGGAAGGGGGTTTATATCGGACATATGAATAATTTTGGGCCTACCAGCTCAACATTTTTTCACGACATAGTAGCTTTCGTAGAATTTAAAGTTGTCAGTTTTTATGGCATTTTGAAAAGAAGTTATAGCATAAGAACCTAATATTTGTATGGGAACTGTGGACAAATATAAACCGATTCAATAAAATAAGTTCGAACCAAATTGAATCTAAAAACCAACATAACAAGATGGTTTATGGGCAAATATTTTCTTTTTCGAAAAGAAGTATGTATGGGGGCTATGTAAAGTTATGAATCGATTTTGTATAGGCTTAGCCCTTGCGACAATTAGAGCCTTGCTACTAAATTTGATCAAATAATCTCCAAAATTGCGACCTGTACTTTGCGGACAACCCAATAAAAAATGTAGCTTTTAACGAAGCAGGCTTGTAAGGGAGAAACATAAAAGTTTCTCTTACCATTGCGCTTACGGAAGACATGAATTTTATATAGCGAGTTCCCATTTTTGACACATAAGGCGCATTATTTTGATACAGTTATTTTTAGTAGTCTACCTTACAAACCAGCTTGGTAGTAAGGGAATGCCGTGGCACTTCGAATGTCATTTTTTTTATAAAAGTTGTTGAGCGTTCTTTCACTTAGTTTACTGCATTTCTGTATGTCTTATTGCGTAGCGCATAACTGTGAGCTTATTTTTTAAATGTACCATTTGTGCTTCGCAAAATTATAAAATTTTGTATTGGGAAGGTTTACAAACAGCCGGACGGACGGACATAGTTATATCGATTTGTTATCGGTATTCTAAAAGTTAGGGTTAGGATCAATACATAAGGTGTTACACACATACACTCTTTCCACTATTGTGGTGTGGGCTTAAAGACAATATTTTCATTAATTCATACTTACATGATAAAATTGTGATTGTCATGGAAGTATACATCAAGAATAACATATTAAAGAACAGGAAACCCAAATTACTTAAAACCTTAGCACCATCATTGCCTATGTCATAGTAGAGAGCACCGATCAGGAAGCCAACCAATAAATGAGCAAATAGTCGTAAATACATAAGAGTCTAAAGTAAAGAAAGAATCACAGTCAATAAAAAATAAACTTTTAAAGTCCGAACAACATACCCAATCTCGAAAACTGAAAAGCAAAGTACGTTTCAAAACCACCCAAAACTGATGAAACTGAGAGGTGGGATAACGTTCGGGTGACGTTATTTCTTCCGATAACAAGGCGGTGGTACAATTATCAGCTTTCTCCAGCTCAATCATGGCATCACCCTTTGCATTTGTACTCACTACCGGTTCCAAAGAGTCTTTGGCTATATCATTTACTAAATTGCCCTTCAATATGCCATTGTTTAGTGTTAGATTATCCTCATATTTGCCACTTGTTGAATTGGCTACATCATTTTTGTCTTTTAACATTTTAAGATTTTGTATTTTCATCACTTCATAGCGTGCCTTTAAACTGGCATAGTCTGCTGATGAGCGTACATCCTTTTTGCCATTATCGATGGCATCCACTAAACGCTTGGTATGATCGCCATGTTCTCCGCAGGCCACTTCAATAATGTAACTAGCAGGATTGTGATAACTGGGACATTCTAAATTCAAAGTGCCTAAGAAAGGCACTAATTGCTTGGTACTACCCTGATATACACACTGTCCATCGGCAAGAGTATACAATTGATCGAACATTTCAAAGAGACGTGCAGAAGGTTGATGTATGGTACAAATTATGGTGCGACCACCTTCGGCTAACATTTTTAACAGATTGATACACTGGAAGCAAGTAGAACTGTCAAGACCCGAGGTGGGTTCATCGAAGAACATAATGGGTGGATTGCTAACCAATTCTAAAGCAATTGACAGACGTTTCTTTTGTCCACCGGAAAGATTACGTGTCAAGGTGTTGCGATGCTCGCTTAAGCTTAAAGTTAAAAGAATATCGTCGATCTGAAATGGAAGAATGAGGAGTGAAGATTAATATAATTTTAAAAAGAAAATATTTATGGTATCTAGACTCTAGAAGAATATATCGCTTATTTACCTTAATGGATTCATAACTAAAAAACAAAGATTTTTTTTGGCTAAATATGCGGAAATGTGTTCGAAATTTCATGATTAATATTGTTTAAAAAATTCTTTCTGAGTCAGCGGAAAGTTACCGCCTGTGATAAAATTGCGACCTTTATACTTGTTATTAATTTTTTTAGTTATAACAATGACCCATTTCAGTTTGGCAAGGGTCATAATAAGGTTCTTAAACTTATCGTACGTTTTTCAAAATAAACGATATTTTTATTTTTAATGTTTTTGAATAAAAACTGTTCATCATCAATATTATTTTCGAAAAAAATCTGAATTCTAATTAAAACTGAAACAATTTAATAAAAATTACTATTATCGCTATATCGTCAACAACATCGTTAAAAAAATCATTAAGACCGATCAAAGCCCATCGCTAACTACGACCGTTTCTATTATTTCCGCGATCGGCGTATTTTTAAGGCCAAGAATTAATCAAGACAATTTTGCATACCCTTTTATATAATGAAGCGTAGTCCAGTGAGAGCGAAACAAATAGTAAATAGCCAGACGGCACAAACTTTGGCCCTCGGTTTCAACTCGTGTGGTACTCCATTTCCTTGGCTTTGGTTGTTATTTTGTTGTTATAGCTGAGGCGCCTGAAATGTTGAGACAGGTTTTGCTGAGTGGACAATCCTTGGTCCCTGTTTGTTGAACTCCGAGTCGTTCCGATGCGTAGAGCCGATTGTCGTGGTAAGTCCTTGGTTTTGGCAAATAATGCTGCTTGCAAACTTTCTAAATTTCTAAGTTCTTTCGGGTTAAACAACAATCTCTATGGCGTATTGACTTTAATTAATCATCTTTGATTTTTTTTTTAGTTATCTTGGCCGGCCTTTGTCTTTCATGTCAATAGTAGTGCTTTTTAACACTTGGTCACACTTGGTAAATATTGGACTAACTTATTTTACTTGGTGTTTATAACATCCATACCAAAAAATTTTTTTTATTTAATTTTAAGATAAACGATTTGGTGTCATAATCAAAATAAATATTGGAATTAAAGGGGATTATAAGAGGTGCGTTTTGGAAATCGAAAACGCAAGAATTTTAATTTAATTTTAATAATTTTTGTTATAAAATTCTGTTTATTAGAGAAATATTTGTATAAAATTGGTCATAAAATTTTTTCATTACAGAAATGTTATTAAAAACGACGTTTAAAATTCTAGCGTTTCGCGTTTTCGATTTCGAGAACAGGGGCCTGATTCTGACAGTCTCGATCGAGTAATTTCTCGATTCGAAAGCAATTTATTATCTAATTAATTCAGTTAATACTCAACGAATCGGAGTTTCACAATACTGAATAACTATCGACTGAAACAAAATTGCTTTCGAATCGCGAAAGTACTAGATCACGACTACCAGAATTAGGCCCCAGCCCTGTATTTTAGAGTTTGCGTATTGGTCATGCGTTTTTCTTTAAATATTTGCCGACCGTTGCTTAGTCCCAATTTCCACAATGCAAGTCTTATTCATCAACTTGCTATTTTGTTGGCGAGAGTGACGAGGGGAAAAGAAACGAGTACTCAGCTTGCTGTACTCGTCATATGCGTTTTGTTTTCTCATTCGTTATTTTCAGCAGGTCTATTTTGACAATTATCTTTCATATTTAATTTCGTTGTACAAGGTTAATTTCGTAGCGTGTGCGATTATTTGTGTGTGAATTTTTTTAAATATTTGTTATTTAACAAAACAAAACAAAAGAAATTTATAATTTAAAGTACATTTTACACAACTTTAATTTTAAATTAAACAATTGTTAAAATATTCAACACGAATTTGAATTTAAATACATTTTAATAAGAAATATGTTTTAAACGAAATGTCAAAACGCACATATACACTCGTACAAATGGAATAACAGATAAATAATAAGACTTGACTCGTGAAAACGACGAAGCTGATTGAAAGAAGAAAATGTGATAAGTTTATCAATAAGACTTGCATTGTGGAAATTGGGACTTAACGCACTTTGAAATTGATTAGTCATATTCAGAATAAGGTTTTTTTTTAGCAATGTATGTTATATTCTATATTTTGTTGGTTACACGAAACAGCTATCGGCTGAAAGACGAAAAATATATCTTTGCAACCGTGTAAATTTTTCTTAATTCAAAAAATCAGTTCTCAAGATTTTTGAAAAGAGTCATTAACGGCAAAAAACAGGTTTTTAGAAAATTTTGAAACCCTTCTTAAGAAAATAAATGCTGCCTCAATTTAACTTAAAAAACATTTAATTTCTGAGGTTATGGCAAAATGTTGAAAATTTGTGAACCAGTGTAATATGTTGGTTCCAAATTTTGGCTTTGCGCACTTAAAAATAGTAAATCCCAATAGGTGGAGATATTTCAAAGTGTTGTAAACGTCTGCACAAACTTCTAATTTGATTCCTGCCAGTTTAAAATTTCAACTACATTATAAAATCTTAACAAAACCTCTAAAGTTTTATGTTTTGAATGAAAAAAATCGTTTATTTTATAAAAATTATAAGCTAAGTTCATCAAACAATTCATGAATTTTTCTTATTAATTTTTAATTGAAATTAAAGTCAAGAGCAAATTGATCAAATTGGAAAGGAAACAAATAAAATTGGAAAGTACAAAACATTCCAGAATTGTTGGTTTTTCTCATTTCGACTTGAACTTTATAACTATCGAAAATTTGAGTAAACCAACAGATTTCTCTACTTCACTCAATAATCATAAAAACTAACAATATTTAAGCTGCCAAACTTTATTCCAACCTTAAACCTATTTATTAATCTTACACTAAACCTTTTCATGTTTTTTTCACTTATTTACTATGCATGTATCTTAAAGTTACATAGTTATCTATTCACAGTGAAAACGTGAGGTAACAGCAACTTTGTGCTTTTTACTATGAAAAAAAAAAAAAAACCATTTAAATAAAATAGCAAATCAGTGAGAAGAGCAACGTATTTCCGTTTAAACAAAAAAGAAATGACAAATTAAACTATTAGACATAACTTAAGGAAATAATTTAAAGTTTTGGTTTGTTTGTGTTTTTGCAGAAATTAGAGCTGGTTTTGTGGTTGATGATTGTGAAAATATATAAATCATTTTAACAATCATTCGACAAGTTTATCTTAAAAACAAACAAAGTATGCAATAAATTCTATTGAATAGAATTCATTACTATTTTTTTCAAACAAATCAAACTGCCGACTCATTGTGGGAGAAAAGTGAAGGGTAAATAATAAAGAAGTGTTAAACTTAGATAGATATAAAGATGTAATATTAGACATGTGTTTGAAACGTTTAAAATTTCAAGATATTTTGTATGAAGTATTGGTTTTTTTTAAAATCCTTAAATTATATTAGTCTAAATATGAACATTAGACCGTAACCCAAACAAAAAAAAAAAAACCGCGCACACCCTCTAATATAAAATATTTTGGCGGAGGACCTGTGAGTTCACCTGTTTGATATCCAGGACACTATATCCTGGATATGATGAACGCAGTACTAGCTCTCTACTTAGGTTCAATAGGGAACAGATTAGGACGGTGATATCGGTTGTAACTGGGCACAGGCCGGTGGGGACTCATTCTGGAAGAATGGGTCTGGAATTCAACGACTACTGTAGAACTTGTCAAAACGAGGAGGAAGAGGAGACTATGCTCCACTTTCTCTGTCAGTATCCTGGATTGCGGGGCATCAGGGGAAAATACCTCGGGGAACCGGTGTTTGCCTGCGTAGAGGATCTATCCGGGATAGAAATTAAATCGCTTCTTCTCTTCATTAGGAAGACGAATTGGCTGGACTTTGCAGCACCGCCATCTGAATAGCTGCTTAATAGGAAGGGCATTGGCGCTGGGTATTACAAACGGACCAATAGACGACCCAAGTGAGCTGTCTCTCGATGGCTGCCCATGAAACCTAACCTAGCCTAAGTTTCGAAAACAGGAGGTTTCTAAAATTGTTTTGCCGAACATGGGGGTCGCCATTTAAAATTTTTCGGTTTATCTTTGGCTGTTAAAGTATTAAAGTTTTTTTCTCAAGCAGACAATGTAGCAGACAGATCATTACAATAGTTAGTGTACTAAAGTGTTTTCCGAGAGTGTAATTTTTATGAGGCATATGGTAAATTATGGATCGATCATCACAAAATGTGATGGTGTAATTTCTAGTCTTATACAAATATGGCAAACCAATCGTCTTAAGACATGATTTAAGATCCGACTGTAAATCGCAAAGATTTTAAGAACAATTTTTTCGAAATCATCTTGCAAGAAAACCTCATATTAGGGGGTGTACGGCGCATTTTTTTGGTTGTAAGTTGATACGCTCATATTTAAGTACGTAAGTATATGCAAATAAATAGGAATATTGTTCGTTGCTTAGCAAATCTTTGGAGAACGACTGGATCGATTACGGTAATTTTTTCTGTTTAAGGTTTGAAATATTCGGATGATGATGTTTATATTTGGAATCAGTGTTCGAAAATTAACATTAAATATCGCTCCTTAGTGTTCGGTTTGGTAGATTTGTTTAATACACAAACGCAAATAGTGTTTTTAAAAAACACATAAACTTCTTTGTGTTCGGTTCAGCTCAGTAGTGTTCGTTCGTTTCAGTTTTGCTTAGCGCCCCTTTGGCAGGTAAAATACGAAAAATTTTTTACAATAACAAAATACATATCCGAATAAAACAAAATGCCAACAAAAAAAAAATTACACAAACAAAACACACACACAAGCTATTCGTGCTGTGCTCGTTGCTGTAATTTTTGTTTTTTAACGAAGAACAGACCACTATATAATGTTCGACTTTTTCTTAAAACTAGTTATAGGTTGTGTTCGCCTACACAAACACTAATAAAATATATATCGTTCTTGTGTGTGTGAGCCGAACACTAAATAATGTTCTGTTAATTTTCGAACACTGTTTGCAACAAAAAGTTTCGTTATTTACACAAAACATTTGTCAAAAAGTGGGCTGGTTAAGAGAAGTGGGATTGCCACCCCTCATACTTTCTGTACATATTAAGAAAATCAAAAAGCATTTCGTGCACTCCGTGATTTTTTTTGGCCAGCATAATCGACCAAATGTGTCCACTATCGGGATAATTGTGCGTAAACTTCAGCAAAGCGGATCTGTAGGAAATGGGAAAACACCTGCGCATGCTCGCCCAGATCGTTTGAAAGTTAGGTCGGCCAAGCAGTTACCGTGAATAGTGTTCGCTATCGCGAGATTATGACGGCCTTATTGTGGCCAGAAATTGAGAAAATGGACCTGGACAATGTGTGATTCCAACAGTATGATACCACTTGTCATACAACCAACAAAACAATGGCTCTTTTGCGCGAGAAGCAAAAAACTTAATTTATCAAATTGTATGGTTGCTACTGAATTACGGCAAAAATGTAACTAAAATCAACGATCGATCGTTTTAATAATTTTTTAATGATGACAGTAATCGGTTAAAAAAAAGTTGTAGTTAATTTTTGAAAATAAGATTGCAATACTCTCTTAATTTTTGACTAAGATTTCTGAAGCGATTTGGTCCACTCAATTAGCTGCTTTTAAAATCTTTAAAATTAATTTTACATTTGTCAAATCACTTTCTATCAATAAAATTTGTTTTGGAAACAAGGCTTTGAGGGTCACAAAGAATGCTGTTTTCATCGGAATTAATCATTATAAAAGTGACAACTTTTATAAAGTCTCAAAAATTTTCTACTCACATGTAAAAAAACTTTACGTGTTATATTTTAAAAGGTTTCATCAA
Organism: Pollenia labialis; assembly: GCA_949318255.1. Classification (NCBI taxonomy): domain Eukaryota; kingdom Metazoa; phylum Arthropoda; class Insecta; order Diptera; family Polleniidae; genus Pollenia; species Pollenia labialis. The sequence continues at coordinate 115,619,580 of OX439141.1, forward strand.
CATTTTTGATTTATTTAAGTTAAATTGTTGAGCTTGTAAAAATTTTCATTATTTTTCTTTTGATGCGTTAACAAATTTTCAAAAAAAAAAGTTTATAACGTAAAAATAAAATAAAATACTCACCATTGACATTTTTTCTGGTTTAGTGAATTTTTTACTTAATTTCAAATTTGTGGCCACTGTCATTGCTTCTTGTACGGTTAAATTACCATGCAATTGATTGTCTTGCATTATGTAGGCGGATAGTTTACGGAATGCACTAATGTTACGCTCATGACCATTCATTGTTACACTGCCTTCAATGTTGGAGGTTCTGAAAAGTAAGTTAGAGATAATTAAAGAAATTTAAAGAATGTTGATAAGAATTAAGGTTATTTTTTAATTAAGGGGGAATTTTTTAATCAGACGTGTTGTGGAAATCGAAATTGAGTGAAATTGAAATCGATGGACACTTGCAGTTAATTTGTTATTTATTAATTACCTTTGTTTTTCCTGATTTTATAAGTAGTTCTGATGAAAATAAGCTGTACTCATAGCAAGAAATGTATAAAACAGAATAGTTTGATGAACTTTAAGCACTGAATCTTTTTATCGATTTAAAGTTCACTCGAATTCGTTTTTCAGAAGAGGGCTAAATAATTGCCTAAAGTCTTTAGCTGTTTTGGTTATTTTTTCTTGAAATTAAAAAAAAAAAAATTCGAAATTGCTGGCAACAATTTTACCAAGGCAACTAAAATCAGTTGCAAAGTTAAGAATTTTAATTGATGTGCTGCCCACAATGGATGGATTTGTATATGTCTATTAGGGTGCGTCGATTTAGCAATCGATATTATGTAATCGATTTTTCGATAGAATTTGGCGTGAGGAATAAAAAATTCCACTACGACATATCATAAAAATCATTTTCGAGGCATCCTTCCAAGTTGAAATTGTACGCTTAACTCGATGGCGAAAGAAGTTTTTCCAAAAAATGTTTTTCTGGAGGCTTCTGATGAGTTTTTGTCGAAAAATTTATTGACACACTTGCAAAATTTTGTTTTTATATACTGTATAGGTATAGGGTAACATATGGTCGGTCTTGAGCGACTATTTTTACTTACTTGTTATATTTTAAATTATTATTATTATTAAAGCCAAAGACATACAATTTAATCTACTAGGTCATTGTTATTTAAAAGAATTTTAATTGCATTCAAGAAATTTTATTATATTTTATATACAAATATTTATAAACTTGTTCTTGCACATCATCTTTTAAGTGAAATTGGTGAAGAGCAAAGCACCGCAATTTTTCATCAATATGAATGTAAAATCATATTAAAAATATTACTTTTCTACTTGATTTTTTTTTTTTTAAAGCACGTTAATTTAAAATCCATTCTTAATTACAGCTATTAAATAACATTTCATAAAATTCTTTAGCTTTAGCTGCGGATAATTGAAAAAATAGTTTAAAAGTAAAATTGTATTGACTGATGTATTTTAATAGACCTTTATAATTGAAATTGTATAAAATTTTTCCATAGAAAACTTGATATAAAAACTATATATCGATGGCTTAACATGTAAAGGCTCTAAGTTCATATAAGAAAATTTTCCAGGAGAGACAAAAAGCAATCAAAATACATGTGATGGAACAATTTTAGAGAAATGGTTAAATTGTACTTTTAATTGGGACTTAGAGCTTTTTTTGTGATAAATTAGACTTAGCGCTTTTGCTCATCACTACAAAACAACAACAAAAAATGAGATAACTGTAATTTTTTCTTTGTAAATAATGTATTTTTACTTTTTGCACATTACTGCATTAAAATCTCAATTTCTTAAAAAAGTGGACTTAGAGCCTTTACATGTTAAGCCAGCGATATGATCTGTGACAAAATGGACAAAGTCTATTTTTTGATTTGTCTCGAAGGAGAGCAATTTTAAACTTTAATAAAGGGGGTCCAAAATTAAAGTATGATTTTAATTTTGCTGCCATTTTTTTCTACCTGTAATTTTAATTCTAAATTTTTATTTTCAGATTTTAAATAAATCCCGATTAGTTAAGATGGTTCGTTATACGAAGGAAAAACGTGTTTTTATTATAAAAACATTTTTTAAAATAGCAAAAGTTTTCCAGATGCAATTAGGAAATTTTTAATCCAACAAATCGTGACATCAAGCTGATGGTAGTGAAATTTTAAGAAACTGCATCCGTTCAATGCATCACCAGCAGAATTAAGCAAAGTAGAGGTCGTTCAACCGAAAATGTAGTAGTTATGAGCAACACTGTTGAAGAAGATCCAAACATTTCCATTCCTCATCCTTCGCAGCAATTACAAATCAAACGATCCACATTATTCAACATTTTGCATCGTGATTTCTATTTAAAGGCGAAGGGAATATGTGGTTTCAACAGGATGCTGCCACTTGCCACACAGCAAGATAAATAATGGATCTTTTGAAAGAAAAGTTTGAAAATTATTATTTCTATTGGAGGAGGATTGAATTGGCCAAAAAGATCGTGCGATTTATACCTTCAGACTGATTTTTATGGGGTTTTTAGAATTCGAAAGTGCACAGCAATAATCCGACAACTGGTCAAGAGCTTAAAAACAACACTATGGAGGGGATATCAACCATTGATAACAGTTTATTGAAACAAGTGATTCAGAGTTTTGGTTAAAGATTGGGAGCCTGCCGAGCCAGTAGGGTCGTTCAGTTGACGGACATAATTTTAAATTTTTAACCGGAACCTGTTTGTAATAAACTGAAATAAAAATATTTTTAATATCACAAAAACACTCTATTTTTTATTAAAATTAAAATGATACTTCAATTTTGAACACCCATTATAATCATCATTTCTCTGCGGGTATAGTTTTTAAAGTTTTTATTCCTTAATATTCCTTGTTGAAAAATTATAAGCAATTATCGTAAAAAGTATTAAATTAAGTTTCAAGTCAAGTTAAGAACTTTTGTCATCAACAAATTTTTAAGCCAATCTTTATTAAGCCTGTTCTTACAGTATTATACCTAATTAAAATCAAATATCCACACAAAATGGCGCTCAATGTTAAGCAGTTTCGTAAAGCAGAAAAGCGCGATACCACCTTACAATACTGTTTACAAGAGGCATGCTTTTTATATGGCGAATCGACTCTTGGGATCACAATTATTTGATGATTGATTGCGTGATATAAAAAATGTAAATTCTATGTTCGGTATTATTTCGGGAATGATCGTTAATACATTTTAAAAGCATTGCAATACAACCTGCATCAATGTAAGGGATTACCAGAATAACTTAGAACTTTGTTCTTGAATTTTTTCTTTAAAATAATGATTTTAATTATTCACTTACAAACTGTTTACTTATAAGAGGTAACACGAAGTTAATCAATCATTTGTATTTACTTAGAATAAAAATTCACTTCGGTGGTGTTCATTTTCTGCTCCTGTTTAGGTACGGCTGTGACAGCGAAGTAAATGCAACAGTTTGTTTTTGTCCAATGAAAAATGAAAAAGTCGAAGAAAAAGCACAATCTTATGACTTTTACTATTTCAACTGCAGTTTTTTAAGCACTGAAAATATCATGAGTTGCTTCAAAAATATTATTCGGCCTATCGCAAATTATGGAACGTTCATCAAAAAATTCGGTAGACTGGTTTCTAGTAATAAAAAACCTCAACTAGAGCAAATTTCAATACAGTTATACACATTTGATTGCTTCTCGGTAGGCAACTTTCTGTTGGACATATGGTAAATGACGGACCGATTATCACAAAATAACATGGTGTTATTTCTATCCATAAAATGCTAAATTGAACTAAATTTTACCACTTTATTTACATTTAGACCGCATTTAGATTATGCAATTAACGACGAATTGTTATTCTATTTTCTTTTAAAGTAGTTCCTACGAAACATTTTTTACATTAACATTTTTTCAACTTTTTCAACCCCGTTGTCTTCCCTACACCTCTTGTTAACAAACAAAAAGTTGCATGCGAAAGTTGCGGCGTTAATTGCAAAATGTAATTATGGTCTTATACAGCCTTAGTCGAATTTAAATATGTATGTTATTTTCCAGAGTTGCCCACTCTGTGGGTAAATTATGGACCGAACTTGACAAAGTTTGGTGGAGTGATTTCACATCTTATGAAACTCCGACAGACAAATATTAGCGCAATATCAGTAGTTGTTGTGGTTTTAGTCGTACTAAAGTGTTTTTCGAGAGTGGGCTTTATATGGGCCCTATGCTAAATTATGGACCGATATTCACAAAGTAATTTCGAATCATTTGAAACTATGACTGACGTTATTTTACTAGAACAGCAATTTTACGATTTTAGGCGTACTTATTTTTGTGGAATAATTTTGAATCTTAAGAAACTTTTACGGACCAAATTTTACTAAAATAGCAGTATTTGTAATTTGTATTTGTAACATGTCATGGTAACCAGCCGCCTGGGTTCGAATCTCAGGTCAGTCAAGAATGAACGATTATCAATAACAATTTTAATTAATTTTCATGTTGTGAAATTCCATTCTTCATAAAAATAATTTAATGAAAATTAAATTTGATGAACTTAAGCCTGATTAAAAATATTAAAAATTTGGATTAAAAACCATAAATAGTTCAACAAAATAACCACAATTCTAATTAAAAATAACAATTTTAGGGAGATTGTTCCACATAACTGTGGCATTTTGACAAAACATCTTAAGTCGAGGTAAGATAGACAAAAACATTTAAAAAAAAATAGGTGAATGTATTTTTTAGCAAATAATAAAATAGACCAAAATTAAAGAAACATTTCGTTTATAACACAACATTTTAAAAACATTAACAGAAATATTTTTTTAATAAAAATTTTTATGATTAACAACATTTTTTTTCAACGTTTTAAAATGACTTAAGATGTCTTGTCAAATTCAAACAGATATAGATTCAGAACTCTTTTTCTAGAGAGCCGATTATGCTGGATTTCAAGATTTAACTGCTAAGGAAAACTAGAAAGAATTGCATACCAATATTGTATTTTATGTTAAGTTTTTAAAGTGAGCGTGTTTTCAACAGAAGGACAGACAGAAGGATTCGATGTAGAATTACTCAAGGCCCCAGAATATACATACTTTATGAGGGCCTTGATAGATATTAAAAAAGTTTCACACAAAAAGACAAACTTAATATGCCTTCATTCACCACTAGTGGTGGTGGAGGGTATAAAAACGAATTAACAGAAAATAAGGTAATTTTGTGAAATAAACGCATGTTAAAATACAAAAGCAAATTTTTTAATTCTGTTTTAATGTATAAAATATTCGATTTTAAAATGCCCATTAAGAAAGTGTGTATAAAGCAACATTTTAATAAAATTTTTTGTCATTTGATTAAAATACGCTTTTTCAATACAAAGTCGAAAGAACTGTTTTATTTTTTATTTTTAATTTTTAAATAAACTTAAATAGACACGTCTAATTTGACCGTTTTAATACATGAACTTAAATTCAAGAAATGTTTTGCTGATGAGAACTTTTAATTAAATAATTAAAAGGCAATTCCGTCGTGTGGTAAAAATAATAAAAAATTTAAATTTTTTTAAGAACTTTTTATTTTACCTTTTTTTTTAAATAGAAATATTTGAAGTAATTTTTTTAAACCAAGTACATTTTCAACACAATAATAACAAAGAGCAGTTTTCCGCTAAGATGGAAGAAAGCCAAAATTCTACCAATACCAAAATCTGCGACTGAATACAGGCCAATTGCTATTTTACCATATCTGTCAAAGGCATTTGAAAAACTTTTACGTATGCAGATAGTTCAATATATAAATAGTAACAATCTACTTACTGAAAAACAATCTGGGTTCCGAGCTAACCATAGCTGCATTACTGCTCTGACTGATGTTTCTGAAGATATTAGAAAGGAAGTGGATGATGGCTGTTTAGTAATGCTTATATTGTTAGACCATTCAAAAGCATTTGATACAGTGGACCATACAATATTAGCTCAAAAACTTGAAAAAATTATGAATTTTTCAGTAACTTCGGTTAAATTGATCTCGTCTTACCTTGAAGGTCGAATGCAGTATGTTGAAACTAAAAGCTTGACATCTTCACAGCTTTTGCCAATTATTAGGGGCGTTCCCCAAGGTTCCATTCTCGGACCGTTACTGTTCTCAATGTATGCAAATGATTTACCTGATAAGTTACACCATTGTCGTATTAGATTGTATGCTGACGACGTCCAATTATATATAAGCACAAAAAAACAAAACTTGGAGGCATGTACTGCCAAGTTGAATGAAGACCTCAAACGTGTTGCCCATTGGGCAGATATAAATGGTTTAAGTCTAAATCCTTCAAAATCGAAATGTATTATAATACGAAGGAGAACCCAGAAAATAGATCAACGTCCTAAAATCTGTATCAACGACCAACAAATTGAAATAGTTGATAAGGCAAAAAATCTTGGTCTCATTTTTAACAACACGCTAACTTGGTCAGACCATATAACATTTGCTTGTGGCAGAACTTACTCAATACTTAGAACACTATGGCAAACACAAAGTGTAACACCAATGAAGATTCGAGTACTAATTGCGAAAACATATCTTATACCAGTCCTTACCTATGGATGTGAGATCTTTGCAAGTTGTGATTCAAATAGCAAACATAAGTTGAAGGTTGCTTTTAACAACATTGCGAGATATGTTTATGGCATAAAAAATTATGTCAGTGATGGCAGTTATATTAATATTAATATTACCCCGCTTTCAAAAAAAATATACGGGGTGCTATTTGAAGACTTGTTGAAAATACGAACTCTTGTTTATTTGCATAAAATAATAACCACTCGTGAACCAAATTATCTGTATAATCGTTTAAACTTTAGTCGCCTCGGAAGGAACAAGAATCTTATTCAATTTAGGCACCACACGCTAGTTTCGGAATGGCAATTTTTTATTACTGCAATACGTCTCTGGAACAATCTTTCCCCAACAATTAAAGAAACCAGCAGCGCCCTGCATTTCAAGCAACAGTTATTTAGATTTTATTCATAAATAGCTAACGTTATTATTATCGCTCTCAATATTGTTTTCGCATATAAGTATGTATTTCACTATTGTTTTAATATTAATTGTTAAAATAATATACCTGTTTTATGTTATTAATTTGTATATTTTTATGTTATTGATAAATACTTTTGATCATAACTTCATTAGATTTCTACTCACTAAAACCAATGTTTTGTTGTAGAAGTTTCAAATAAATGAAATAAATAAAAATAAGTCATCTATATACCGTGTAACACACGCACATTTGCTGCGGCAATTTAGTTCCCATGTGAATTTAACCACTCTGACAATATTTAAATAATTTATGAATTGTAACTAATACTTAGCAACAGCAATTAGGTAATTTTACTCTGTAATAATTTACTCATGGTTTTTCATAAATAAAAAATACAAAGAATAGGGGTCAGTTTTACAATGTGGTCGGTTTAAAGGCTTTTATCAATTTTTCACTAATAATATTTATTTTATTGATAAGGAAAATACATGTTTCAGTTTTCCTTTGCTTAAAATGCTTATGGGTTGTTAATGCTTTGCTCAAGGTTGAACATTGAGAATAATAAAGTTGATTGTTCTTTACGGTTCATAAATATTGACCCCTTTGAGCGAAATTATCGTATGTTACAAATACCAAATTTTACAGGACAGCCATTTTTCTACTTTTCTCTGCTTTCACTTGTAATATAAAAATGAAAATATACATGTGCTTAGATAAGATAAGACGAAGTGGAATTCGCCTACAATATTTTGCCAGGTGACGTCTCTTTGAATGTAGAACAGGATTGCTTTAAAAACTAAATTTCAAAAAAATTGGCATATACGATAATTTCGCGCAAAGGGGTCGATATGTTGCATGCAGAAGAACACAGTTAAAGTAAAGTAAATGCCAAGGAATTAATAGTAATAAATTAAAAAAAAAAAATTTAGGCAGTTGAGAAATTTTGTAAAAACAATTGAATAACTAATGCAGAAAGGAGTTCCCTTTCTACTGACATTTACTTTGTGTACCTTTATTTGAGTATTGTTACTAGAAAGAAACAGTAGAAACCAGTGTGTAAAAAGTGTCATCTTAGACAACTTCAAACTAAAGTCGGTTCTGCCCAATACGAGCTTAGAACTAAAACTTGCATTTTTTAATAATAACAACACGGTTTTAAAATTAATGTTTTATAGTAGTTCCCGCTCTGCACTTAGCGATTCAATTAATATCGCGAGCATTTTTATATACAAAACTTTAACTATGAAGAATTTTTATGAATAATTAAAGCTATCGAGAATTTTTTATAGATCACAAATCTATCAAGTAATTTTTTATAACTATAAAGTTAATACTGTAGAGAAATAATTTATAAGAATGTTTTTGTTGATAAAGAACTGAATGTTTTTTTAAGGTTATATGGGACGCTGAATTCAAATCTGCACTCAGTTTTTTTCTATCAGCTCGACTTTTCGGGATATACCGTTATTTCCAAAATTAAGACACTTTCACTACATACAAATGTTGCAATTACTTCAAAACGGTGCACCACATTCACTAAACAAAAAACAAAATTCGCTTTAATATTACACAGAGGGAAACCCATCTAAAGAGAACAAAATTGAGACCATTCGTTGACAAAAGTGAGTTAAGCACGATTTTTTTCATTTTGTGAACGATCGTTTTTATTTTATTTTATTTTCTGATAAAGTGTTTTATTAAATAAGTTTAACAAAAAAGTTATACATACTTAGGTGTAAAATATGACTTAGAATTTTTTATTAAATATAAATGAAATGGATGACTAAAAAATCATTTTGATTAAGCCATTGCTCTACTTTAAATGACATTGAGAGAGTAACATATATATATTCCTAACTATATAGGCAATTAATTACTTCCGATTTTTTCCATGCAAACTATTTTTCTCTAAATTCCAAACGAAGTCCTAATGGCGGTATTACTTCTTTTAAGTGTTTTTCTTTTAAATACGCCAAGCTCAAGGCGAATTGACTACAGGTGGTGTCGAAACGCCTTCTGATTTTGACAGTCCAAGCCTATTTGTTTTGATTTGTTAGTGTTTTGCTAAGAATGGTTGGCATTTGGAGCCGTAAACACTAACAATGCAATGCAAAACCCCCTATGTTGTTTCGGTTCTTTTTGGATTGTTGTAGTTGCGACACCACCTGTAGTTGAATTCGCCTTGGCCAAGCTCTGAAAGGTGACTTGTGGAGTTAAAAAAACAACATAAAAATTAAAGGGATATTATCACTTTAACTTTAATTAGCCGTATTGTAGTATTTCATTCTTACCTCTTAAGTAATCAAAAACAACTTCCAGATAAATGGATTTGAGCAAGGTTTTAAGTTTCTCATCGGCACCATTATTACTCGCTGGAATTGAACTTTTCTATAACGTTACTCTCCCCCACATCTAAATAAACCAAATTGTTGTCTTCGTTGAATATATTTTGCTCACTAATTTCTTTTTCCTTTTTTATTTTCTCAATAAATGACTGCACTTGTAAAACACTAAAAACTAAATGTATAAACAAAGCAGAACGGAACATTCTTTTTTTAAGAACAGTTTGTTAATGATTTGTTACCCCATGTTACTTTGGTAATTTCTGTTCTTAATTTGAGAACGATTCATTCACTTTTTGTAACCAGCGGTACTTTTTCCCATTTATTTCTTAATTTGACCACACTTCGTTCTTAAATTGATACCAGTGGTTCACAATTACATTGCTTACATTGTTTTTAAAATTGCTTTTGATTTTTCCACAATCTGAAAAAATAAAATTGATAAAAATCGCGATTTCTATACAAAAATAACCTTTTTAATGTGTGTTTGTTTGCTGCTGTTTATGGATGTTTTTTTCTTAACCCATTCGACCCGGCTTTCGAATAGCAATGGTAAAACAAAATTTTTAATTGGAACCGATAATTTAAGTAATATATATCTTATCGGTGTAAGAAAATCGGAAAAACAATAATTGGGGCAGTGGGCGTTGTAGGGGTTGTGGAACATCGTTGTACCTTTCGATGTGTTATGTGGTACAAATAAGTACCAACCCAATAAAAAATTTTATCGTTTTGCGAAGCACTAATGGTACATTTAAAAAAATAAGCGCACAATTATGCGCTACGCAATAAGGCATACAGAAATGCAGTAAAGTAAGTGAAAGTACTCTCAAAAACTTTTATAAAAAAAACATAACATTTCAAGTGCTACGGCATTCCCTTACTGCGAAGCAGGTTTGTAAGGGAGAGTACTAAAAAAAACATTCAGTGTGTAAGGGCGATCGTTACATACAACAATTATTATATGCGCTGAATAATGCGCTTTATGTGTCAAAAATGTATTTCTTCAAAGTGGGAACTCGCCATATAAAATTCATGTCTTCCGTGTGCGCAATGGTAAGCGAAACGTTTATTTTTCTCCCTTACAAACCTGCTTCGTTGGAAGCTCCATTTTTATTGGGAACCGTCCGGTAAAATTAAGTTTCGCGCATAATATCATGCAAAAGTTTTGTAACTTACAAAAAACGGTGCCATAAATGCAAACAACAAACAAACATTATAATGTATTATAATGATTTTAGAAGACTTTAAATACTAAAAGGTTCATTTCGCATTGAAGCTGTTAGGGATGTATAAACTTACAGCGGTACACATATGTTCCGTCCGGGTAAAAAATGTTAGCTTAAAACGAGGCACATTCACTTAATTGTGAATAAAAGCGTTCATTGCGTTTTTATTTTGTTCATGGGTTATATGACTTTACGTTTTTAAAATTTTTCATGATTTTTAAAACTAAACAATTTTAATTTTTTGGATTTTTTTCATTACGTAAACAACCATTACTCAGCTATTTGTGATTTGCAAATAGTGAAATATTTCTCAAAGCTAACAATTACAACTTTTTTTGAAAAAAAGAAGAATTCTGAAAATCGATGCATGAAGAGTGAATTATGATTTTTTGAAATTTTCAATTTTTGAAAAAAAGTAAAAAATTCGATTAGTGCCTGTAACTTAAAAATGCGAGTTGGTAGAGAAAAATGGAGATTAAATTTAAATTCAGCGACTTCAACACACAAAAAGTTCAATTTTGTTCCGCTGTGTAATTTAAGTTAACAACATTTTTTAAAAAAGTTTAACCCATCGATAAACTTTCCTCATTTTGATCTAAATTTGATCTTTTAAGAAAATTTATGCTATCGAGATATATTTTAAAAAGTTGAATGCTGAATGTACAGGAAATGTTTTTTTACATCTGACTTGTCAAATTTTCACCGCAAAATACATACATGTCGTGTGTTACCTTTATAACATTGCTTCTGTAAAAGTTAAGACCATGCTCTATTTTCTTCTAACAAACCATCTGACATCAGCTGTGTCAGAAATCTATGCCGGGAAGTAATCGGCAGCGGCGGTGAACTATTGACGGAATCATTGGCCGGCTGAAGTGAATATTTTATAATGCCGATATACTTATGTATTATAATTTCACCATTGAATTGATATTATGTAAATTTATTTATAAAAAACTTTACATTATAATATCCTAAATTGATCCTCAAATTTTAAGACGGCTGAAGTCTTTTACGGCGCAAATTAAAATTTTTGTGGCGGCAGCAAAATATTTTGAAACCGAGAACTACTTTGGTTTCTGCAATATCTATGCGAAAAAAACAGAGACAATCCCAGAAGCAAATAACATGTACGTCTGCAATTTTGGCAGACATGCACAATTACATATGACTTGAATAGATGACAAGTCAGATGTAAAAAACATGACGTGTACATGCTCCTTAAGCTATCAAGAATTTTTTTTAAAGAGAATGTAACTATTGCAAACATTTTCCATATAGCCTATAAAGTTTCGAGACGTTTTCTATATAAATAATTTAATATATCAGCAAATTTTATATGAAAAATTAAAGCTATCAAATAATATTTTGTAGAAAATTTTAGCTGTTTAAAAATGTTATATAAGACTTTTTATATATCGAGAAATTTTTCATAGATAACTAAAAACAGTGAAATAACTCTTATATACATTTTACCTATCGAAACATTTTATATAGAATATACCGAGAAATGTTTCATACAAAATATAATTAGACGTTAAATATTTTACAGTAATTTTCTAGAAAATAATGATTGAAACCACTGACAAAATGTTAAAACAATTTTAGCTACCAAGAAATTTTCTATATGAAATTTTTTTGTGTTTTCAGAAAAGTTTTATGTATGCAAACTTTCCTGATCTAATTTCTGTTTGAAAATTTTCCAAAATCAATAACAACTAATCATGACAAGGTTGTATTTTCCTCAAAAGGTGTTAGACTTGTGTGATAGTGTAGAGTACTCTTAATCTGCATGTGCGAGAGTATCGTGGGCAAAGTTTCAATAATATTGTACAAATTTTCAGAAAGTCATAGCAAAAAAAGGTTTCTGCTTGTGCACTATTATTTGAAGTAACATTGTTACTTAACTCACGAACTCTGACATTCAAATTGTATTTAGGAATTAAATCCTTGAAAACAATTACCGAAGAAATATATTTTCTTAATTCACATACTAAAGTAAAAATACACTTTTTCCTAATTGCCTCAATACTAAACCCAGGGATGTTAGATGTGACGATTTTACGTCATTTTGACGATTTTTTTCGAAGAATTTACCAAAATGACGATTGACGATTTTTGACGCAGAGTTACTTATGTTTTGACGATTTAATCCCGTCAATAAATTTACTTTAATCTGGAATCAATTTTATAACACTTTAATCTGGCAAGCAGGTTTGGTTGATGTGACGATTTTTCGTCATTTTGACAATTTTTTTTGAGAAAATACAGTAAAATGACGATTGACGGTTTTTTGACTAAAAGTAATAGTGTTATGACGATTTTCTGGCATCGAATAAACACACAAGAAATATTTACAATTATATTGAAAACAGTCCGAAACTTAAAAATCCATTGTTCGAAACACAAACATTTTTGAAAATTAAACAAAAAAATTCCTCCACCATCACAAACCAGGTGGATTTCATTAGAAGCATTAGTAATTCAAATTGAACAATTATAGAAATGCCATCGATGCTGCAAAAAATATACACTAGTGCCCTAATTTGCGTCTGTTCTATTTGGTCCGCTTTTTAAAAATTGGTTAAGTCCGCTTTGCGTTTTTATGATTTCGATTTGCGACGCTACATACGAATGCATTTTTCGATGAATTCATAATCACATGTGAAGAATTTTTTTCTATTTGTGTGTAAAAAGGCAAATCCCATTTAATTCTGTTAGGTAAGTTATTCTTATTAAAATTGCGTGTTAGGAAGTAAGAAGTTGCTTTTTAATAAGAAGTTGTGTAGAAAAATGAGTGCAATGAGAAGAAAATGTATTAGTTTGGAACTAATATTGGACGTAAAAAAACGTTTCAAGTCGGGTAAAAAGACTGTGGATATAGACAGAATCCTTGGTTTTTAGCACCTTTAACAATAAAAACAGTTTGCAATAGAGATAGCGCTAAAAGTTAATTATTTTAAAATAGTTCGAGTTAAAAGCAAATGAGATTTTATTTATTATTATTTATAATAAAAAATAAAAAAATTTTTGTTATGCATTTATGCAAATATATTTTTTCTTATGTTTTCTTTTTAAATGATAAATATATTCAGCTCACTTGCTGAAATAAATAAAATAAAACTTAACCATATCACTTTCTTTATCATAAATAGAATTTCTTGCTAAAAATTTATATTTTCGAACCAATCCATGCAATAAATTGTCTTTAATTTGTAAAATGTATATATTTGACGTTTTGTTGACGATTTTGTTCAGTTTTCGTGACGATTTTGACGAATTTTGTTAAAACTTTTGACGATTTTTGAGGAAAAAAGTCTAACAACCCTGACTAAACCCTTAATTAGAGCTAGAAACATGGAATATTATTGAACTTACTTGTATCCTGATAATATGTTAAGCAGGGTACTTTTACCGGCTCCTGATGGTCCCATAATGGCAGTGAGTTCACCTGATCGCAAACGTCCACTGACGCCTTTGAGTATAGTTTTGACATCTATAAGATACAAAAGAAATAAGGGGGGAATAAACTTAATAAATTTTATACTTGTAAACATATAAAATCAAAAAAAAGTATGGAATTTAAAAACTAATAATTGTATATTTAATTGGTTTTAAAAGAATTTTAATTTAAGTTACACTGTAAGAAAAGTTAGGTTAACATGTCTAGGTAAATATAGATATTCAAATGAAGGCTTACCCTTTTTATAGATAAGCACTTATAATTTTCAGAACAGAAGACAAAATAAACATGATGTAGAAACAAACAAACTGCCAAACAATTTATATACAGTGGTTTAACAGATTTAACGAACAATTGATTGTCAGCCCTGTTCGTTAAATTGAAAAATTCATTAAATCCAGTACTAAAAAGAAAATATTTATTCATGTAACAACAAATTAAAAGAACAGTTCATATCATATCGTGTAGGGTGATCGATCGAATAGTATTCGACCGGTTTTAACCGGTTATTTTAGTTTTGCCCAAGTCGAATATTTTAAAATGTCTATTTTTCGAATATCGAATAAACCGGTTATTTTAGTAAAATAAACCGGTTATTTAAGTAATGTGTAATTTATATACGTTACTTTTGTTATAAATGTACCCGTAATTTAAGAATTTTTCTAATTGAATATTTGGCAAACTTAAACTTTTTATAAAAAATGTCAAAACAAAATGAAATAAAGGCCAAAAAACGTTATGAGCAATGTAATAACAAATCGCTTATATAAGCGTGTGTTCTTGTAACAAAAACCAAAAACAATTTAAAGTACGTCAAAAAAGTTCAGCTTAAAAAGTAGTTAGCAATTTGACAGTATTCTAAATACTATATAAAGCTTTATAAAGAAACCATCTCTGGTGATATTTCGAACTGACTTAAAAGAAAATTGTGCTTAAACGGCCCTAAAATAATAAGTTGTAAAGATTCTTTAACGTCACGACTTATTAATCATTTTTAATTAGTCTACAAGCTTGACATAAATATACGCCAAGTAAAACTTCACCCTGTTCTAAGTAGTTTTTAAGAGACTGCAGATAATACTTTACTAAAATATGCTGACAATAATGAATGAAAAACTCTTAAGTAGTTCTTGCATATCTTCATGCTTAAAACAAGAAAATACCGGCGGAATAAACGTTGTGGGAAAATTCATCAGTTTTATTTATTAAAACACTAAGAACAAAATTGAAGGAATCAAAAATGTCCTGGAAGGGTTTAAATTGTGTGATCGACGAATTGAAAGATATTTCATACAAAAAGCATGTTCATATTACTATTGTTTCTATAATGCTGAAAAATCCTGGATAAGAGGTTTTGTTTGCCACTTTTCAAAAATATGGCTGAAGTTTAATGCTTCATATAGTAATGCTTAACCAGCAACAAATTAAAAGTCATTTACAATAATTTTGGGAAAATATACAAAATAATAAGTTTATTAAATCCCAATATTTTTAAAGCCAAAGTTTTTCAAAAATTCTAAAGCTATGTTCACACCTATTTAATATTTGACTCCTAACGTAACCACCAGTTTTCTTAAAGAATTGCTTGCTTTTGCAAAACGTTTGGCTAGAGCAAACATTATTTAACGGTTTCTTAGCTTCATTATACATAAATGCAATTATCATCTTAGACATAAAGTTAAGCAAATAACTAGAAATTGTTAAAAATAATGCTTAAGTTTAATCAATTTACTGGTCACGATTTTTTTTGATTTTATCGTCAAATATTTGTGGTCTGAACATACCTTAAGTCTTATCTATGCATTGAGGCCCTTTGCTCCTTATAGGATCGACGGGAACATATATGTATATATACATATATATATGTACTTTGTTGGTTCCTTACCTTCGTGAATTGTTTTGTTTTTATTCTAATTAACTTTTAATTACAAAAACTAATTTGATTTTTTTTTATGTATTCGAATTAAAACCGGTTAACCGGTTATTTTTAAAATGCTTAACCGAAAACCGGTTTTTTTAAAATAGCAACTATTCGGACTATTCGAAAACCGGTTATTGAAAAAAGTCGAATAATCGATCACCCTAATATCGTGTTACAAGTAAGTGGATTTTATATAATATTAATGAAAAAAGTAATTATTTAAAAATAAAAATTAAGAAAAGAGTACATAATTATTTAAAGAAACTTATTATTGACGTTTATTTTTGAGATTTTTTCATACTTTTTTCAATTGCTTTCTCCTGAAGCTCACGTAAAATTAATAAGGGTTTTCATGATATCGCTTAAAATTGCCATTTATGCAAATGGGCTAACTTGCGAGACTCGTTTCATGAATTAATTTGTGTGTAATTTTAAGTATTTAATGCATCAAGAAAGCCAAAAGACTAAAGTGCTTAAATTATAACAAGAATTTATTGTTTGTGATTTATAAACACTTGAATTTTTCAAAGGAAATGGCGGTAGGCATTAAAAAAATGTGTCAAAATTGCTAGGCAAATTTACGAAGTTTGTGTAAATTAATTCTCATACAATTTTTGACAATTCATTTGCGAGGGCGTAAATATGCGCAGTTTGCACAGATTGCGAGACTTTAAAGCGATATCATGAAAACCCCTAATGTCTTGGATATATCGATATTATTTTCCTGTCGCCACTGGATACATACATGAAAGCCTTTGATTACATCTCTGTATTTAATTTTTACCCCTTTATCAGCAGATACATCGTTTTCTAATCGTGCATTAATTTCTTCATTTTCTTCAAGACTAGAACTGTTTGCGATTTTATTGTATATTATTTTTATTTGTTCGTTACATCGAGTACCAAATTGTATTTTAATTCGTTATACACAGTGCCTAAGGTAAACTTTTTGCATCCCGAATTCACGAGAGTTCGTTAAATCGGAAAAGCACTGAATATATTTTGATCGATTTCGAATGTCGTAATTGGGCCCCAGACTATATACTCGTTAAATCTAGTTATGGACTTGTATCATGTTAGTGATGAAGAATAAAAACTAAACAAACAATTCTGCTTAATTATAATTTAATTATACCATCCACCACTAGTGGTGAAGGAGGGCTTACTAATGGCGTTTCTTTTTCCTGAGGATGTGTATGAAACGGTAGCAAAGTACTCATGGCTGTAGAATTTTGACACTCTTGAGGTGAATAAAATTTTATTAGCCCTGGAGGCTAGCATACATTTTGACATTAGCGTAGCAATTTTTGACAATTTGAATTCGCCATAGAACTTTGCTTCCGTTTCACATACACCCTGAGTAATATTCTGCCTTTGACATTTCTTTATGTTCTTTTCAGAAAAAATACGTGTTATTTTAAAAGTGTAACGCGTTGCTTTTCTCATGATGTCCCACCTTAACAAGAAAAAAAAGCTGCATGTTCAACACTCACTTTAACTAAAGGGAAACGAGTGTAGCACTAGATTTGCAGCTGGTTATGATATTGTTTCTGAAAATATAAATTATTTTTCTGTTCGTCTTTATAATTTTGTATTTTTTGTTTTTTTTTTCTATTTAGAAATTGGCGGTATAAAAGGCTTCAAATTTTTAACGCTAATGGTACTTTATTGTTTCATGCCCAAACTTTACCAAATAAAACGTAAGCATTAAAAAGTGTTAGCAAATCAAATGCAAAACTTATAATACACTTTTTTTAGAAAAGAAAACTCCTCAAGTTTGTCATTCCGTGCGAAGCTTTTTTAATATTCATCTAAGACCCCATAAAGTATACATATGTATATATTCTGGGTCCTTAAATAATTCTAAGTCAATTAAGCCATATCAGTCTGTCGAAAGTCTCAGCAGAAAATAAAAGTATTGGTGTCAAATTCTTTCCAGTTCTCCCAAGTTTGGAATTTAAATCCAACACCATTAATTAAAAATAACATCAGTTCTAATAAGTGTTCGAAAATAAAAACAAAATATCGCTCCTTAGTGTTCGGTTCGGTAGATTTGTGGAAAACACAAACGCAAATAGTGTTTGTGTAGAAAATCAATAAATGAAATAACGTCGATCTGTTTGTTATCTTTTGAACACAAAAATAATACCGTTTTTATCTAATTCAACAAAAGATGAAAACATTTAATTTCGTTCGGGGTTTGTTTAAAAACCACAAACTTCATTGTGTTCGATTCAGCTCATTAATGTTCGCCCCTTTTGGATGGTAAAAAACCAAAAATTTTTTACAAAAACAAAATACACATACGAAAAAAAACAAAAAGCCAGCAAAATAATTTTACACAAACAAAACATATGCACAATACACACACAAGCTGCTCGTGCTGCGGTCGTTGCTAAAATTTTTTGAATATTCATTTCTTTATCAATTTAAAAAATTAAACATTCTAGATCATTAATATAAAACTTTTTTCGACAGTATCACTACAATTATTCTGATTTTTAACGAAGAACAGAACACTATATGAGGCCGTCAGCTCAAAAGTGGTGCAAGCCATTTCATATTTGTGTGGTTTTTGGCTACTTTTGTATTATAATTAGAGCAAAAATAAATAAATGCAACACAAACTTTTACAACGTTAAACAAGAGTTTCTTATTTTATTTCAGTCAGGGTATAAAATATTGAGGCTTACACCACTTTGCGTTGACGGCCTCATATAATGTTCGGCTCGCTCTTGAAAATAGTTACGAACGGTTTCAAGGGTTGTGTTCGTCTACACAAACACTAAAAAAAATAGATAGGGTGTGAGCCGAACACTTAATAATATACCGTTTATTTCCGAACACTTTTAATTAAAAATTTATTCAAGTGAATTAAACGTTTACTTATATCAACAACATTATTTTATAAAGTGTTGTTAATATCAAGAATGAAAAATTATCAATAAAGTTATATTAAAAAGGTTTCTTTTAAATGTGTTAAACTCCCATTTCATACTATTGAGAAACTGAAATTTATTGTTGAATTGTTAATCCCAAAAAAAAATTTGATGAAAGTTTAAATAATTTCATGTTGTTAAATTCCTTTATTCGTAAAAAATAATTAAATTAAACAAAAATAACCACAATACTAATTATCAAAAATATTTAATTAATACTATTAATTTGTTTACTGGTGCAAATTTAATTAATTTTAAAGTTAATATCGCAATTTTTTTAATTGAAATCAGTTTTAATGTTTTTCTGTAAACCCAAATGTGGAACAAACCATAAAAAATAGGTATTGAATTTTAATACTGCAAGGCAGGTTTTGTAAGGATTAAGCTATAATTTATAGATCGCATAAAAAGTATTCGAACTTCCGAAGAAGGGAATTAAAGTTTCGGTACAGCCGAATATAGCAGTTTTACTTGTTTTTGTCTTATTTTTGTATTTGCTTAAGAAACATTAGCACGTTTTTAAAATTATTTCGCAAAATCTTATTGATAAAATTCCTGTTATGTATAAAATTTAACATTTTTAAAATTTTATTATAAACGTGTTTGATTTTAAAGATTCATTAATATTTTTCTAATAAATTAAAGATAAGATTAAATGAAAAACAAAATAGCGCTAAAGTCATTATTTCAACGTTTACATATACACATATAAGAATTAATGCCTTTGGAGCATGAAGTTCGCTTCTTTAGTAAGACTAGTTTTGTTTTAATCTTTGGTTTATAATTTTAAATTAAAAATTTATAAGAGCGTAAGAAACGTAAAACAAATTTGTTGCAAATACAAGTGCAGAATAAAAATTTAAACCCTGACTTGTTTAATTTTTTTTGTTGTTGTTTATTTTAAGCAAAAAATAAATTTAGCTAAAATGCTTAAATACGTACTTTTAAAAAGTCTCAGTAATTTTTGGCTAAAATAATTATTGCCTTAACGCTTCAAATACTTTATCTATGGACAATAAAACGATAATGAAATGTAGAGTTATAAATGAAAAACCACTCGACCTTGACGAAAAGGTATACAAAATGTATTGAGTTGCTTGAATTGAAAAAAACTATGTTCCTTTATTATGAAAAAGTTAAAAAACAAAAAAAAAAAAAAATCTTGTAAAAGGTATAACAATTAATATTAAAAGTCCGTCATGTAATTTTATAAGGTATTTTTAAACTGCTTAAATTTTTTAATTTTAATAATTTTTATGTCTTTTAATAAAAAACACAGTTGGCAAATGTTCATAAACATAAATTTTAATAATAAAAAGCAAAAAAAAAAATAATTATAATTATTAAATCTTTTAATTAAACTAGTTGGCTAGATTTAACCAACATTTGCTTAAACACAATATTAACCTTCATTTATGATAACACAAAACCTCGAACAGATACGTAAATCGACATATTTTTGTTTTAGTCTATGATTAATCTATATATGTATGTATATAAAACAAGTTGCATTGTGTTAGTAATTTTTGTTCTCTGTAATGAGTGAACCGATTTTCTGCAAAGTTCACGGGGAGGGAGACGTCAATACCAAGGTTTTCATGTATCAACGGACTTCAAATGTGTATTGGTCCTTGAGCTATAGCCATTTTAGTGAACACGGCATTCATTCCGAACTTTGGTTTCGGATACAATCACTGGAAATGATGGTTATCCATTATATCGTCGTCGATCAACTAAAGATAATGGTAGGTATGTTACCATAAGAGTTCGAAATCAAAACGTTGAGGTCGATAATAGTTGGATTGTGCCAAATTCACCTTTATTGTCGAAAGTATAAAGAGCTCAATTTAATGTCAAATACTGCAATTCTGTCCAGCCCATTAAATACATTTGCAAGTATATGAATAAAGGTGGTGAAATGGCCGTATATGGAGCTACTGATCCAAATATGGACGACGAAATATATCAGTATCAACTGGGGCGTTACATTAGCAGTAATAAGGCGATTTGGCGTATTTTTTCGTTTCAAATTCACGAGAGATATCCAGCTGTTGTTCATTTAGCTGTTCATCTTGAAAAGGACAAACGTGTCTTTTTCACTTCGAAAATGCTGCACAGAGAGCTCTATCACCACCTCATACAACTCTTACTGCATTTTTTTAAATTGTGTAAAGTTGATGCTTTTGCCAGAGCATTATTGTATGCAGAAGTGCCAATGTATATTACGTGGAGTGCCTCAAAAAACTGATTTAAATGAATTCGAATTGATTTTTTATTCTATTTTTTCCACTACGAAGTGTGCAGGGGGTTCGCTAGTTGGTCAACAAAAATGTATTTTTCTTGAAAAAAAATATTTAACTTATTCGAGAAAATATTACAAATCTAAACTCTTTTTAAATGAAATTTTCTATTCATTTTTTTTTTTGATAAATTCCAACCAATGAAAAGCTGTCTTTATAAAATTCTAGCTAATGCAAATTTTTCTAAAGAAAATTTAAGCCAACTTAAAATTATCTATACAAAATTCCTGACAACGAAAACATTTTTTATAGAAAATTCCTGACATCGAAAAAATTTTCTATAGAAAATTCCTGACAACGAAAAATTTTCTATAGAAAATTCCTGACAACGAAAAATTGTTAATAGTAAATTGTAGGAAATTTAAGGCAACGAGAAGTTTTCGACAAAAATTAAAGCTACCGCAAAAGTTTCATTAGAAAAGTAAAGAGAAATGTTTTACAAAAATTAAAGCCAACAAGAAAATTTTCGTAGAAAGTTAAAGTCGACAAAAATTTTTTTTAAAAAAATTCAAGGCAACGAGGAAATTTCTAAAAAAAAAATGGAAGCAATCAAGAAAACTTAAGATATTGCTAAAGATGTATTTTATATAGAAATTATTTAAGGCTATCGAGAAAATTGTTTAAACAAAATATGTTTTACAAAAAAAGTAGTTTTCTCTATAAAAAAGAACATTGTTTTTAATAATTGACCTTGTAAGGTTAAATACGGACTTACTACATTTTTTTCGTTTCTTCCTTAATGCTTTAATATAAAGAAAAATGCAAAACTAAAGTAATTTAATCCATTTTAAATGTGGCTGAACTAAACTGACGTTTTTTATTGGCCTGGCTTACCACCACTTTTGGTTTCTATTTACAATATTTTACATGCTTTATATATCTTTTAAACACTATATTACAGACACACATATTAAAACACACAGTCACGTCCCAACATACGCAAAGTGTTGGTGAATTGTAAAATAAACTTATCATAAGAGACTTCCTACAACTTTTTATAAGCATACTATATGAGTTAACAGTTTTTAAATAGTTATCGTTTTCAGACTTCATGTTTTGTTTGAAAAGTTAAACAGGCAGGGAACGACAGGGAAATATAGTGCGCAAAGCCTGAGTACAGGTAGCGGTATAAGAAGGGAAGCATTTCATACTTATATTGCAGTTATTGACATATTCATAATTTTTCAATATCATTAATGCTGCAATTTTAAGAGAAAGAATTTGTGAAAAGTATTAAATTATTCTTCCAGTTTGACAAAAAATAGGCAGGATTTCCGCATGAAATATATGAGTAAAACAAAAACCAATTAATTTATAATTATAAAATTTTATGAAATTAACAAACCAAATTTAACTCTAATGAAAATTTATGCCGAAGTTAAGTGCTTAAATATTTATTGATTATATTCCTAAGCTTACAAAAATATTACGAATGTAAACTTATTATAAGCAAGATAGGACAACTATTTTTCTGTAAGCTTATTCTATAATTAGACTTTATTAGACTTATTGTATACTACAGACAATCAATATTATCGCAGGGGTTCATTTTTCATTATTAAACTATTTTTAATAAGCCTTTTCCCAGTAGCATTTACAACAGTTTTCTAAGCTTAAGGCTTTTTTATGTTGGTAAGCTTGTTACAAGTTATTTCTAAATCTCTTGGTTTGCTGGGACTTAATTCCATTATTATAATGACGAAAACATTTTTTTTGCACTATTGTGGTTTTTTTTTTTTGTTTATATTTATTACAATTTGCATGTCTCATCGGAAATTAACCAGCTTAGATGGCAACAAAACAACTTTTTTTTTAAAACTATCATCTTCATCATTATTCCTTTTCATTAGTGAAGCAGATAAAAAGCCATCGGCACAGTGGTTGTTGTCATCAACATTGTTTCTGCTTAAATTTTTTTTAATATTTGTTTTGATTTGTTTGGTGCTGTTGACCACTTCCGTATCAGTGTTAAAGTTTGATATTTGCTTAGGTTGTGGTGCTGTTGTTGTTGTTGGCGGTGGTTTTGTTATTATATTTTATTTGTTTATTGTTTACTTAATATTCATTATTGATTTTTGTTCAGATTTATTTTTATGTTTTTACAAAAGGCCATTCAACTATGTGTGAATGAAAAGAAGAGTCATTTTCGATTTTGCATTTATTTCTGTTTGTATTCGCCTGGTTTTTGGTAAATAAGTTACAATACCAATAAAATGTTGTAAGTCGAAGTTCTAAAAAAGTAACTAATAATTTACAGAAAAAAAATATTTATGAATTCTAAACCAGTGTTCGAAAATAAGCAGTACATTATAAAGCGTTCGGTTCACACACCCAAGAACGATATCTATTTTTTTTAGTGATTGTGTAGACGAACACAACTCTTAATACCGTTCGTAACTATTTTCAAGAAAGAACCAAACATTATATATTATTCTGTTCGTCTCTTTTAAAAAAAACAGAACAATTTTAGTGATACTGTAGACAAACATTATATTTTAATGTTCTATAATGTTTCTTATTTTACGTTGATAAAGAAATGAACAAACTACAACCGCAGAACGTGTTTGTGTGCTCTGAATTATTAGCCCTAAGTGTTATTAGTTTCTAAAACCTATTTTAAATAAACAAATCTTTTGTCTTCTATTTATATTAAATAAAACTAATAAAAATTCTATTAAAGCAATCATTTTTTATAAATAATTCACTTTAACAAATATGAATGTAAAAAATTATAAAGAAATTTAATACTTGTGATAAATACTTTTGCTTTTGTTGAAACATGACATGCAAATTAAAAAAAGTTGCACAAACTAATTAATATTTAAGGCACAAATCTAAAATGTTAATAAAAAGTGTGTTTAACTCAAAAATAATCGATAACTATAGAATAAAGAATAAAAAAAAGTCTCAGTAGATGTTAAATAAAAAACAAAGCCTGACTCAAAGCACGTCCACCTTAAAAAAACCAAGATTTTAGTAAAAGAAAAACAAAATAGTCAAGGCTCAAAGTACGCTTATAAGAAATAAAGGAAATATTTCAATTAAAAAATAACAAACTCGAAAAATGGTATTAAATATGTATCGAAATAACTAAATATATAATGTTATTGTATTGTATTTTTTAATTCGTTTTAATTGCTATTTGCATGTTTAAGACAATAAATTTATTTTATTTGCTTTGCAAATTAAATGAATAATGTACTACAAGCATTTATGTGCTCGTATGTAATAAATTAAAATTTAAATCACAGTAGCAGTAGTTCATGTTCACAAAAAGGGCTTTGACCTTTGTTTATTTATTAATCGAGCGATATTGATTTTAAATATAGTATTTAAATGATTATTTTGCATTTTATAATAAAAAAAGTTGTAGAAATGTCTAGACTAAATTTCTTTAACTTTTGATAAGCCGATGAAATAGTGTAGGTTGACATTTATCTGTAGTTTTGATTACTCCAAATAATTTTTTAAATTTACAAAACTAGTCCATTAAAACAAATAAATAAAAGAGAAAGAAAAAAAATTACTTGGAACTTATTAAAAATTTTAAAAAAATTCTCGTCAATTTTCAAAAATTAAATCCGTTTACTAATGTCAAAAAAAATACTGCAGAAAATGTTGCTAGTATCAACAAATATTTAATTGATACTATCCATTTTTTTACTGGTGTAAATTTAATTAATTTTTTAATTAAAATTAATATATACATTTTTTAATTGAAATTAATTTTTATTTTTTTCTGTGTTCAGTTATTAAAACCAAAAATTACCTAAGTGATTTTGTTATGATTTTGTCTTAGTCCTTAAGTGGATACCAGGGCTCTTAATTTTTTATTTATATATCATTTTTACGAATTCCTGAATAAACATGTTTTGAGTGTAAAAGTTAAGATAAACAAAATTTTTTGTATCTGTGGGAGTGTTAATATTTGTCAAGAAATTTGTATTTTTATTTCTACCGCCTCTTCACTATTATATATATGCAAAAACGCAACACATGATAATTCTTTCTTTCCTAATATTTTAAAGAATTAAGCAAGTCAACAACAAAATGTTTTCGCTGTACCTATTAAACTCCATACAAAATACATGAAGTCCCAGGGAGACACTGGAGTTCATTTGTGTGAGTACATATTAGTGTTAAGTTAAGGGTTAAATAAAATAACTTCGTATATGAAAATTATAAGAATTTTATATAAATTTTTTCTCTCAGGGTCTTTCGAATTTTTTTTTAAAGGAAAGTTTATTTAGAGCGTGTTTATTTTCCTAACTAGGTTCATAAATAAAACATTTTTATTACGAATCTTAATTTTTTTTGTTAAAGTATTGATAAACTTTAACCTTAAAATTTAGCAAAATATACAGCAGTCGGTTAGAAAAAATAAACAAATATTTTCAAATTATGTTAATTAAACGGAGATGTGCGTCTTAAAAGACATACGAGTAAATATTCGAATTATAAACGGTTTACATTGTTCTTCGGTTATAGGTCATTTCGAAAAAATTTAAGTTTTTTTTAAATATAACTTAAAGATTTTAAAGAATTAGAAACAAATTATTAAATTATTAATACCTTTTAAAAATACTTTTAAATTTATTTTAAAACTTAAAATTCATTAGCATTTTTAGATTGTTAACAGTAGTTACGTCTTGTTTACATTAAAAGTAGAATGGAATCTGTAGATATTTTGTTTTCCAAGTTTCAAGTATGTGTCGGTTGTTAAATACATATTTTTATTTTAAAATCGTTAGTTGCTAGAAGTCAAGTTTTGCTAATATTAACACAACCTCTTAACACCAAATAAATAACAAATATTTACAAATATTTGAATAAAACCAAAGATAAGTATTAATCATTTCAGACATTTAAAAATATTTAAATTTATACTGAAGTTTAGTTTTACAGCTTCTGAATAAATTATGTTGTAAAATATATAAAAAAAAATTAATGTGTTTGTTCATAAAAGTTATTTTATATTGAGTAGGTATTTTTTAAATTTCATCAAATTATTCTACAAAGAATTTTTTGAAAAAAATAATTAAATTTTAAGGTAAAAAATTTGCTTTAACATTTTGGTAAAAATATAAAAAGTAAAATAAATGTTGTTGGAAATTATTTCAAAATTTTGTTGAAAAAAGTTAACCCTGCATTTACACATGAAAGTAATTTTTTGGAAGTTCCATTAATACGAAAACAGTTTACATTCAACATTTTTTATTTTTCGAATTTATTCTATGAGCTAAATTTCAGTTATGTATTTTATAAAGCTTTTTTGTAATAGTCATATTCCTTCAATTTTTCAGAAATGACTTTATACACTATCAGACTATTATATTGTATTTTCTTGTTACATTTTACCTTAGCTTTCCGTTGGAAAGCAATGAGGTATATTGTATAATAGTCTGATAGTGTATAAAGTCATTTCTGAAAAATTGAAGGAATATGACTATTACAAAAAAGCTTTATAAAATACATAACTGAAATTTAGCTCATAGAATAAATTCGAAAAATAAAAAATGTTGAATATAATATAAAGTAACCTTCAGAAGGAAATAATTCCCAGTTTCTATTTGTTAAAATAGTTGAGTTAAATACATTCAATTTATAAAGTATCACTATCCAGTGTGACACAAAGAATGCTGACGAAGGCCGTAGCGGGCCAGAAAATGCATTACAATCTGCTGGTGTCTAATAATTGTAACTTTTTCTGTTCATACAATATACCTCATTGCTTTCCAACGGAAAGCTAAGCTAAAATGTAACAAGAAAATACAATATAATAGTCTGATAGTGTATAAAGTCTTTTCTGAAAAATTGAAGGAATATGACTATTACAAAAAAGCTTTATAAAATACATAACTGAAATTTAGCTCATAGAATAAATTCGAAAAATAAAAAATGTTGAATATAATATAAAGTAACCTTCAGAAGGAAATAATTCCCAGTTTCTATTTGAAAACAGTTTACGTAAAACAAAAATTTCATTTTCTTCAAAGGGAAAACTTTTTGCAAAAAAAATATATTTAGGCAATTCACAAAATTCAAATAGTTTTCTACTGTTGTGTCATATTGGTTGTATTTGCTATAATTTTATGACCGTGATATTAGTTTTATGTTATTTTTCATGTTAAAATATTATATGATACAAATTGGCTACTTATGTCTTTTCAGAGTGCTATTTTTTGATCTGGGTTTTGTATAAAATTTTAATATATTTCATTCATTATTTATTTATTCAAGTGATATACAAAAATTATATTTTTTGTCATTTAGTTTTGAAGTTTGCACTAATTTATCATATGATAATAAAACAAGTTGTTCACTTTTTAGTTTAAAAAAACTTCAGTATTTAGGACTTTATAATACTCTGTGAATTGGCTCATTAAAATTCTCTATACATACGCAAAAAAAAGTTGCTTTTTCAATTGCTATTTAACACAATCCTGAAATTTCGCCCAATTTACACTACAACAAAATTAAGTAGAATTTTAAAACAAAATCTATGTAGTTGTTTTCAACTTGAGTGAATTCCCATACAAAACAAAATCTTCTTCGTGACTAGATTTTGACGAAATCTACTCAAAATCATACTACTAGTTTTTTAGGGCCAGTGACAGAGTAATCATATACTGTGTGAAATAATGAGTTCTGTTGCGACTGTTAAAAAATCAAATTTAACATTACAGTATGTATTCACACTATCATACATGAACATAATTTTGTTAAAATGCAACCCCGATCTAATGAAAAGTATTATTGTTTAGAAAAATTAAAAAAAAAAACTATGAAGTCGTATGGGATGTCAAATTTTGTTTTTCATAATAAACGTCATTTTCATAACACTATCCCAATTTTTGCATATAACATGAGTTTTTGACATGTATTAATACAAAGTATAACAGCGTAAACAAGCCTTTAGTGATTGAAGGAAAGGGGTTTATATGGGTCCAAATTTGATTGCAGTACCAATTTAATAAGATGGTTTACAGGCACAAAGCCTGCATTCTGGAAAAAAGCTTGTATGGGAGCTATTCGAAATTATGGACGTATTCTCAAAATTTTCAATTGGCTTGCTCGTCCTTTTGATAATTTCACAGAAAGAAAAAATTCAAAACAATCGAAAATGGGAATAATTTCGAAAACCGGAATTTCTTAAAATAAGTATAAAATTCTTAAATCATGTAATTAAAAGCTTGCACTTTTCTTAAGTCATGCCACTCTATATGTATATAGAAACATGAATGCATTCACGTGTGTTTGTAAAAGCTTGTTGTTGAAACAATCACAAGACAGCAAAAGTAGCTAAAAACTGGCTTGTTTGTTTTGTGTAGAAACAAAAAAAAAAAAACACCATAAGAAGAAAAACATACATTATTTTCATGTTTAAAAAGAAATATATAAAGCGAAAATTCTCGAATTCTTTTTGTTAAAATTATTTCATTAAATACATAAAATTTCAACAGTAGAATAATTAAGAAACCCATATCGCGCGTGCTGCTGGTGTCTTATAATTGTGAAACGAAGGGGTGGGACGGTGAAAGCGTAAGTCAAAGAATAAAAATATGAATATTCTTTCTCTATGGTTCACTGGGTGTTTTAGTGTTATAGGATGGCATCAAATCAAATCAACTTCCGGAATTTTTAAGTGCGAATTCGGTTTAAACCAACTTAGAAATTGTTGAATCAATTACAGTTTGAGATTAATTTGTATCTCACTTTTGCTTAGGTCATTCCCGTTAACAGGTTATTTTAAGTACGGGGCACTTGAATAGTTCGTACTAGAATCAATCATTTTGTACTTGATTAAAGGAAATCCTAACAAACCGCTTTGGCTTGATTTAAGTATGGATGACATAAACGCAATGCTTTGCAACGCGAGTTTTAAACAAACAAACAACGCTTGCCGTTCTTGCTTAGATTCGTCTGTATGTCTTTTAGAAGTAAGCGTGTTTTATACACAATCGAGTGAATTTCACAATTCAATTTCTAGCTATTGTTCTAAAAACGTTGTGAATATAAAACTGAATTTCCAATTAAATAATTTTTTTTTTTTGGTTTAGTTGTTTTTCTAATTCCCACTAAAATGTTTGTTGCTATTTCTCTATAAAACAGAAGCAATGTATCGATACTTTTTTCACTATTATAAAAAAAAAATACCCTGAATCATCAGATTTTTTTTAACTTAATATTATAATTCTAGTTTCATATGTATTTAATTATTTTTGCTGACATTATGATGATAGCAATGATCATTTTCACCATCATTATCATGTATTCATTTGACAATGCAACAAGTTTAATCGTACTAAATGTTATATTGCCCTTTTTGCACTTTGTACATTTAACTTTCATTGCACTTGCGTAAATTTGAATGATGTCTATATCGACGTAGTAGATTGTATTTTAAAGTGAAATAAAGAATAATATACAGTTAAATATATTATAATAAATTGTTATATAAATTAAATAAACTAATAAAAACATACAAAAAAGTTTATAGAGGACAGAGTCCCAATATATTAAATTTTATTCACTTAACTTTCTGTTAATGTTCTTTGTTATTAAATATTTTTAATTTAATCAACTTATTAGTCAACGTTTAATTTGGACATGCATGTTAATAAGTCAATCTTATCAGCATTAGGCAACAAAATATTGCAGTAAAAACGTTTCTATATTAAAAATTGCTTAAGGGTTATAACATATTGAAATTCGTTGGTATACACTTTTCTTTACAATAAATATAAAGGTATTTTCTACGATAGCAATTCTGTGTTATAAGAGTCCTCATAATCTGGTGTAGTTATGCGATAGTAGGCGCTTCTTTTGTTCGGTACACAGAATAGCATCCAGACGAAGTGCTATCGAGCATTTTGCTTACAAAACCAGACAAATTAAAAAAAAATATAAACATAATTAAAAGCCTCCCAAATTGTTGTTTTTGTATACCTAAACAACCGTATCTACTATCATAATAATGTGATAACGTGAAACCTTTCCGAAATCCATACGTCGCAAAGTTCGCAGGCATTAATTTTTGAAACGCTCTTTTTCTTCAAAAAAGAAAAGGCAAATCAATCTAACCGTACTTAAATCAAGCCGAATCGGTGTCAATAGAACGGTGTGAACGAATTTCCTTAATTCAAGTATAGATTGCTTTAAATATGGTCACCTCCAACAAAGCTCTTTTTATGTTTAATTTAGCCATATTATGGTTAAATTAGTCCTCCAACAAGAAGCCACAACCATACTATGGTTGCCTCCGAACATGTTATGGTTAATGGTTGCTTTTCAAAGACATAATTTTGCTCTTGGAAGAGAGAAAAATAATATTGTTAATTTAAATACAAATTATTTTCATATTTATTTATATAACATGTTAAGAGGCAACCATCAAATGGTTGTGGCTACTTGATGGAGGACAAATTTAACATAAATATAGTTGCCGGCGATAATAATATGGTTTAATTAAACATAATACGGTTACATTTTTTTTATAGTTTTGTTGAAGGTGACCATATTGAAACATGTTTTTTCTCTGCGTGTACGGATTATTCAAGTGACTTAACTAAAAATGCGATAAAACTAAACTGAAACTGTGCTTGAAATAATTCGAACCGGGTAATCTCATTGATTCTTACACAAACACTTACACCCCAGAGAACCAGATAAAATGTTATTATGGTTACTTTCCCCTTAGACATGATTATTTCACTTTCATTTATTTTATTCCGCCCTTTGTTTACAGAAGAAGTCTCAATTACAAGACACCAGTGCCATTCCCCCTATGGTTTTCGTAAGCATTCTACTTTGAAAATTTTATATATTTAACTAAATAATTAAACAAATAGAATATGGGAGTTATTGCTTTTTATTAAACTTTTTAAACATGAAAACAATCTATAGTTTTCTCTTTGTAGTGTTGTTGTTGGTTGTACTCAAAGCAAGCAAATAGTTTTTAACTTCTTTTGTAGTGTTGTTGTTGTTGTTTCGTAAACAAACTTTTACAAATATAAGCGAATGCACTCACATTGCTTTAAGAAAGTTACACCGCTTTAGATTGTTTTTTGTACTTTTCGTACTTAAATTTTTAAATACTGCTTGTACTAAAATGAGTATAAAAAACTTAAATTTAGTACGAGTTTTGCCTTTCTGTGTTCAAACTTGTTTTTGGTGTTTGATATTGATTGAACTGAATCGTAAACCAAAGTTTATAAAATTTATGTAAACTGATATTTTTTGTGTGTAACATACGGAAGCACAAACTTGATATAACCTCAGTAACGACTTACTGCGGTAGAAGGTATTAATAATTATACAACGTTGTTATTATTTTTAAAAATTTCAAACACTTTAAATAAATTTTAATTGAAAAGTTAATTAAAGTAATTAAAAGTTAATATTAAAAAAAATAATAAGTTCGATGCGAAATGCCGCATTTGATATTCATTCCAATTATAAATACAAATTCCCCGGGAGTTTTTCCCTTTTCCCATTTTTTCAATAGAATTTACCTGGGAGAAGGGAGAAAACTCCCGGGGAATTTTCATTTTTAATTGGGCTGATTTAAAAAATATAAGATATTGAACTGAAATAAATTTATGTATGTTTTTCAAAATAAACCAAAAACTTTTATATTCAAACTTAAATTTGTTTTTTTGCTTAAAGTTCGAGTCACATAAAATTCTTTGTACGTCGCTTTTTTCAACTGACAACTAAATTGATATACAGGGCTTCCTTTGAGCTTTGTCTCATATCGTGCGCCTCCGTTATCTTAAGTTGGGCAACTTTTAACGTACTTTGAATTATTTAACTGCATGTTTTTAGAAAACGTAAAAAAGTGAGTTAGTGAGAAATTATATTGCAAACAACAATAAAAAACGAAAAATTGTTTTTGTTTTCAATATAATTTCTCACTCACTCACTTGTTTACGTTTACTAAAAACAGGCAGTAAACCTATCAGTTTGATTTGATAAAATTAAATTTAATTGAATGAATGAAAACCAACAAACTAAAGTAAAGTTAAAAAAATGGAGAAAAAACTTATATTCGCGGGCTTGATATAGCGGTCTGGCTCAAAATGTTCGAACTCTATTCAATACTTCAAGAAATGTCAGAGCTTTATAAATCAAAATAAATTAATTAATTAAATATCCTCAAATTCCATTGATGAAATTATTCGTTGTGTGAGATACAAGGAGGAACCTCCGTTGTTAGGTGAGTGTCAGTTAAAAAAAGGCGACGTAAAAAGTACGACGGATTATTTACATTTAAATTCATCGTGTTGTCAATTAACTTTTTTCGAAAGCTTTTGCATTATTTATAAACATTACGAGTACAAATTACAATATAAATTATTAGCTTTAAATTAAACAATTAAAAACAATAAGAATTTGAGTGCAAAACAAACACGATTTTAGAACAAAAAGTAAAACCAATATATACAGACATACATACATAGATATGTACTGAAATGTTGGACTTTGATTTGGAAAAAAAAGATTATAGCGAATGGCAAGTGGAAAGAAATAACATTCAAAAAAAATACTAATAATAAATAATAACTTAGGGTCATTAAGAGTTAGTAATTAAAAACAATAACAATTTTGTTGAGTTTGACGTAAAACGTGGCTGATCAAGTTATAACTGAATAATTTCCTGTAAAGTGAACAAGTATTTAAATTGTTTTAATTTAAAAGCCACGTTTTAATATAAAACGTTTAATACGACAGCTATATAAGATAATGAATCTAGACTTTTAATTAAATATGATGTAAGAGTTTTTTTAGAGATAGTTTTTATTTTCCAAAGCAGATATTTTATAAAAAACCTTTTCTTAGGACCTTTTTAGCTGTTTGGGTACTTAAAGTAATTTTAAATTAAATCTTTTACTTGGAAATAAAATTTTGTTTGTTGTACTAATATTTCGCAATAAACACAATTTTGTATAGAACGAAGTTCAGTTTGTAAAATTAACTTTTAAACTAGTACTAAAATATTATTTTCTATAATACATTTGTATAACAATAAGAATAAGATTTAGTATTATAAAGATATATGGGGACAAATTACAGCATTTGCTATCGATCGAAATTACAATATTACAATTTTAGGCGTACGTAAGTGTTTTCCGAGAGCCGGTTTTTTAAGGGGCATATTGAAAATTTTAAACTGATCTTTAAAAAATTTTCTAGTACAATTTCTAGTTCTATAAAACGAATTTAATGGGTACATTCCGCCACCAATTAATGTTAGTTTTTTTTTACCAAAATATAAATTTTAAAGGTTGTGAACTCAAATATGGTACAATTTGAGTCCACAACTCCTTTCCTACTTAGCTTATTGGGCTGGATTTCAATCCCAAACTGCTTAGGAGAACTAGAAACAACTTGAATCTTAAATTGTTCTTTTCTGTTAAGTCGTTCGCAATTAAGGCTGATTTCAACAGACGGACAGACATATGGACATCACCAAATTGAATAAGAGTTACCTAAAAAACTATTTATTTACAAATATTTTAGAGGGAGGCGATCCATCATCTTTAAAGACTGTCGAGATACAAAATTGGTTTTTGTTTTTAAATGATTGTCTTATCAAGTTAAGTACCACAAAAATATTTAGAAATGTGATATTTAATTTTCTACGTAGTTTATTTATTTAAATAAGTTCTAGCTTTCATTAAGTTCAGTAATAAAAAATTAAATTTATTTAATTTAAAAAAATAAACTTTGCTATAGAAACCTTTTTTCAACATTTGAAATTATTTAAGTCATTTATCAAAATCTGAATTTGACAGAAAAAGCTGTATTTTCTTTTTAGAATAACTTATGGTGTTTTCTTTTTTACACAACAAATATCGCCTTCTAAAAAGGTGCATGTACAAAATGTCTTGTTTTATCTCTAAGGGTTGTGATTCTTTACAACTTTAACGATTTTAAAATATATTCGACATTGCTATTTTGCCGCTGCTAACAAATTTTTGCAAATGTCCGCTAATTAAGCAATTTTTACCAAATTTTTGCCATTCCTTATAGTTTTAAGGACTTTTAAGCAATTTTATGGCTCGTTTGAAATAATAAAAATATTCGTATTTTTTCGCCAATTTTGCAAACTTTTCGAATTTTTACAATTTTACAGAACATATGTATATTAAAATATTTGTTAATTGTTAACAAATATTTAAAATAAAATTTGCATATTTTTATATACATAAGTATGTATGTATGTATATAAAAAATATTTATTATTTAAAACGCAATTTTTTAAATATTTTATGCATAGAAATTAACTAAAATCATATTATTTATTTTTTGCAAAATAATTAACAAGATCACAAATTTTCTAAATTATTAACAATTCTTGTTTATTTGCATATTCCCTAGTAAAAATATGGCAATATTGTTTATTAAATAAAAACAAACTTGCCATTCTAGTTAGAACAAAGAACGCCACAAAGAGTACCCCACAAATAAGAATATAGAGATAAGAAAATAACAAAAAAAAAAAACTGATGTGAACAAAAATGATCATTTTCTTTGTCAAAGAAGAAAAAATAAAAACACAAAAATAATAATAATAAAAAAAAACATGGATACAAAATTACTAAAGAAAACTTTGAAAACAACAAAGAAAGAAAAACAGAAAATTAAATAACAAGAAATTAAAAAAAGGGAACATTTAGTTTTTTATAATTTGGAAACATCCAGGTGGAAACGTTTAAATAGCTATTTAATAAAAAAATTAATAAAAAAAATTATACTTACTGCTTTTGCTGCCCTCCTTTACTTTGTATGTTAAATTGTGAAAAGCCAAATCCACAGCAGGTCGTTTGGGCAAATGTTGTAGGGTTTTAGTTTGCATAGGCACTATTTGAGCCTTAACCTGTCTATTATCATTTAAAAGGTTTTTATTATCTTTCTCAACCATTTTATTTAATTTTATTTTTCTGACAAAGTTAAATTAAACATTCAAAATAAAATCACAGTAAATTGTATTTTTTTTTTCAAAAAATATTTCTTTATGTGTATTTTTTCTTTGTTCTTTTAAAGAAAATCACAGATTATTTTAATTACAATTTTGTGTTGCTTTCTGTTTTTTTATTATTAAACTGCGCGTATTATTTTTCGGTTAACACAAAATATAATTAAAGGGCTCTTTTTTCTTTTTGTTTATAATCAAAATTTTATATAAATCATCACAAACAACCCTCCCCGAAATAGCACAGTAATTATTGAAAATAAAAAGAAAACGAATAGAAAATATTTATGAAAAAATCAACCGCTCACACTCACGGTGCGATCGTAACTAATTTCTATTAAAAAAAATTTCAACCAAAGTGGGTATTTGGCCGTCTGTTGGGAACTTCCATCACTACAACAACCACCACCACTACAAACCATAATTTTAACAACATCGTCATTTTTAATATCACCTCCACTAACACCAGTCTGACAACTTAAAAAAATCGTACGTAAAGCTAACTACTGTGACTAGAACCCAACAAATGCTTACCAAGTGAACATTTCTGAAACAATCTGATGCCAGAATAATTTTACTTCGGAAAAAGTATTTAAAGTTTTTGAATTTGTAAAGACTTTTAATATACAATTTTTAAGGTAATTATTCCATATTTGAGTCTATAACTCTTTCCTTACTAAACCGAATGCGCTTACCTTCAATTTTAAATTGCCTATGATAAATAGAAACAATTTGACTTAAAATTAGCTAGGGACCTAAAATATGTATACAGTCCTGTTCTGAAAACCACTTTAATTCAAATCACGTGATTTCAAATCACATGTGCCTTTTAAATTACAGGTGTGATATTTTGGTGTTCGGTTTTTGTGTGTTTCGGTGTAATTTTCAATTGCCGAAAGCACACAGAGAAACACAAAAAGGATGTGATGTTCAGGACATCGCCAAATTCCACGTTTGATTTTAAAAAGAGCGTGATTTGAAATCACGTGATTTCCAAAACAGGCCCGATAAACTTATTATGCACTTATACAACACTAGTGGTGGATGGTATAAAAATGTTAGTGGGGTAAGTTTCTGTGTTGGTCTTATTGTTATCGTTGATAGTTGTATATTTAATACAATTAAGCAGTAGTTATCAATGAAAATTCTCACAGATACAGCTGTTTCTATGCAATACAGAATAAAATACTTCTTATTTATCATTTCATACTCTTTTTATAATATAATAATTTTTTCTCTTTGATTGTTTCTCACTCTCAATATTTTATGGCAACTCTTTATAAAATTATTTTTTTTTGTGTTTATTTAATCAATACATTTGAGAATTGATTTTGTTATCGAGTAAAAAATTTTAATGAAGCTAAGAGAGCAAAATATACACAAAACTATAAAGAAGAGAAACAGATTAGGGAGTGATAGTCATAATTTTTTTATTTTAAGCAGCGTGTAGTGTTGCCACTCAATGGGTAATTACCCGAATTGGGTGTTATTTTTGTTGTCATGGGTTGAGCGTGGGTTATTTCTGTTAGGTGAAGATCAAGTGTAGTTTCAATTTTTTTTTGTATATTGTTATTTGGCATATGAGCCTTTGTCATTTTGTTTCGATATCGGAAGGCCAATAATATTAAAAAATTGTAGAGAATTTTATATTAAACAAGTTACCCAAAGAAAGCCAGGATTTATGAAAAAATTAACATACATGGGTGTGCTGGAAATCGGAAACGTAAAACGCAAGAAATTTAAAATGTAGGTTTTTAATAAGATTTCTGTAATATAAGAATTTTAATACAAATTTTATACAAATATTTCTCTTTTAAACAGAAGTTTATAGCAACAATTAAAAACATTTTATTACAAATGTATTGAAAGCGACTTCCAAATTCTTGCGTTTTACGTTTCCGTTTTCCAACACACCCCTGATAATTTAAAATAAATTTGCAAAAGTTTGATAGTAAATGGTGCGTTAACCCTGGATTAAGAACCCAAAGTTTGTTGACAAGGTACTCGAACAGAAAAATAACCTGGGAAAGATACATATGATTCCCATATTACAAAAACGCTTCAATTGGTTGAATATTCAGGGCCTTAACATTTGTAAAACTGGTTTGAGAAAGAGACCTTCGTCGGAAAATATTTTAGCAATGGGCTAAGTGCAATTTTTTTTGGCGTTTTAAAGCTCTTTTTGGAAGGTATCTTTATATGCGACATATGACAAATTTCGGACCGACACTCACAAAATTGCATGAAATTTTTTTTAGTCAAATTAAGCAAAATTCTTCCAAATTTTAGCTCAATATCTATATTTGTTATTGATTTTCCAGAGTGTTGTACTTAAGTGTTTTACGAGAGTGGATTTTATATTGGGCCTATCGTAAAAAAGGATCGATAATATTAAATCAGTTTGTGAAAAATTAAATAACAATCGGTGCTTTCCGCTATAAACTTAACTTTTTCCAACTAAAATATCAATTTTTTAGGGTCGTTAATCCTCATTTGTGTTGATAAATCTTTTTTTTACTGAACCGATTGTGCTGGAATAAGGAAATACAAACAGAAAAATAAAAATTGGCCAAATAAAAAACAACATAGCTGGATTTTAATCCAAAACTACTTAGGAGAAAAACAAAATAACATGACACCAATATTGTTATTTTCATTTAATTCGTTTGAAATTGAGCGTGATTTCAAGTAAAAAAAAAAAAACAAAAATACATACAGTAGCCGCTCGCTAATATGAGCTAATTCAGACAGGGCCTGTTTACTAAATGGAAAAGTTCACATAATCGTGACAATATAAAATAAGTATTTCAAATCATGTAAAGTTTTTATTTTAAATTAGTTTGTTAATAATAAATGTACATTCTGTAATGCCTTGCCCCTGTATTTTCGAAATTCCAAAATATCATTAATATCAGATATATTATGTTCACTCCAAGAAATAACTTAGCAAACAAAAATAATCTTATCCATTTTCCTTTGCATTCGTAAAAACACATTTACTTGATTATTTCGTGGAAGAGGAGATTTCTTTCTTGTTTATAATAAAGTGACACAAGCTTAAAAGGCGCCAATTTTCAACAACTTTTCGCATTCTGACCATCATCGCTTTTGAAGACATATGGGCCAATGGCTCCGCCAGTCCATAAAGCGCACGAAACAGTAATTTTTGTGGATTTCATGGTGTTTCGAAAAAAGCTTGCATTCCCCTCACTCGAATCGCGACAATTCTGCTTATTTACGTATCCATTCATCCAGAAATGGGCTTCATCGCAAAATAAAATTTTATATGGCAATTCAAAATTAATTTGTGCTTCAGCCCCATTCGCCGAATTATTTTGATTAAAAATTTTAAAAATTTGCTCGATTCATAATAAGTCGTAAGTCGATTCATAATGAAATTTCAAAGCAAACTAAACAGAAAGCGACTATCAGCTGTTAAATCAGTGCTTAAATAAAGCAGTATTGCCAACTCAAAGTTGTGACACTCTAAAAAACACCCTTTACATCAAACAGTTACAAAAAATTAACGGATGCAAGTTGTTCACATAACAGAGATAGGTTGTGTTCACTCTTTAGAACTTCATGTGTAAAAATTTTGTTGTTTACTATTCTGGATGTTTATATAACTGGGTATTCATTTTACCGAGCCGCTTCTGTATATGCAACCAAATGAGGAAGTAGAACTCATTGTCTTAAGTTTTTCAATTTATTTTAAATCAGTTAATTTGATATCAGATGTAATTTTATTTAAATCGGGTAATTTTACTTAAGCTCAAGGGCAATTTAAAATGTTGCTGTTGGTAACACTGCCAGCCACTGAGTAAATTTATATGCATTTTGTGCAAAACCGAATATATAACACTTTCTGCTTTTTTATAAGTTTCCGCCAAATAAATAAAAGAACGATTTTTTTGCAGTTTTTGAAGTACGATTTAACGGGTAGTGCTCATGAAAAGCTGGCAACAGTGATACATAAGTCCAAGTACATTTTTTATAATATTAAATTTGTTTTTGTTGTCATAATTAAATTTTAAAAACAAAAAATAATTGCTCCTTTTTTATACAGTTAGTGTTTTGAACTTTGAACTCTTACTTCAATAATAAATGATTAAATAAGACTTGAAATTGCAAATAAAAACATTTTATATTTTTACAGAAGTACTTAAGTTTAGATTACACGTTTGTATGTACATATGAAGATGTTTAAGATGTATGTATGTTAAGTGAAATATGATATAGTCTTAGCTTTATGATGGGTCTTGAGTGTAGTTCTCAAAATGGACTATATTACTAATTACATTACAGCTTACCTTAACTACTTATCATTTTGAATTGGTCGATAAAAATTTTTGCAGGCAAATATCATATTCTGTGTAGGAAGAAACCTAAGTGGATGAGTGGTTAACAAATTTGCATAATTCAAAATTTATAGTCTGAATTTATATAGTAATCAATTCACAAAACTGCTCTGGGCGGGGAATAGTATTTAACCTCAAGATTAAAAAAGTTCGCTAAAACTTTTTAGTTTAAATAATAATATAATATAAATATAAAACAATCTATTATGGAAACATTTTTCCTATAGTTTTGCAATGTCAAAGCGCTAGTCGCAAAGTGCAATGAAAACCGTTAGACCAATTTCCTTTTTAAAATAATATAAACTAGATAAATCCGATGCGCTTCGCTACCCCCATAGAAATAAAATTGGTAAACATTTGTTAAAACAGATCTCGTGTATTGATAGCGGCACCGAAATGGAAAAATCAATCCATCCGTGCTTAAATCAAGCCAAAGCGGGGTCAATAGTACTTAAATTTTTTAGCACGACTCACACCAAAATTATGTTGACAAATCTTAAATTTAGTACGAGTTTTTTCTTTTTCTGTAAGCAATTTAAAAATACTTTTACTGTTACCGTTCTGAGGTATACAAAAGTTTATATATTCTTTCTTTTTAACAAATAATAGCTGCTTTTTGGGTGAATCTTTTGGGTGAATCTTTTGCATTTTGTGGGCTTTATTAAATAAGAAAGTTAACGTTAACGCTTTTATTAATTATAGACTCCAAAACTGCTGGGCCGATTTTGATGAAATTTTCAGGGAATCTTCAGAATATTCAGGTGGGTGAAGTCTGATTTGTGTCTGCGGGCGGAGGGGCGTGGCAAAATCCAATTTTCATATTGCACCACCAATGACATCTATATAATTTGGACGCTTTTTTCTTTAAAATGATCGACATGGTCCAACTTAGGTTTATACATAAGAAAATTTTGCCCCGCTCACTTTTACGGTCACTTTTTTCGAATAACAAAAAACCAGAAAACGGCTCCATCGATTTGACAAATTTTTCATTCAAATGTTCGTATTAATCAATTTTAAGTTTTCATCGAAAGAAAAATTTACCACGCCTACTTTTACGCCCACTTTTTCTATTAAGCGCATACATTGAGAACGGCTTGACCGATTGGGACGATTTTTACTTTAAAATGATCGCCATGGTCCAACTTAGGTTTTTACGGTAAAAAAATATTGCCCCGCCCACTTTTACGCCGACTTTTTTCGATTTACCTAAAATCAGAAAACGGCTCTTTACACCAAATAAAAAAAAAAAGCTTTGTCCATGCGCTGGCCTTAAGATGAAATAATAAATAAACATAATTTCCAATTTGCCCATATCTACACCATATGTAAGTTATTTTGTAAAAAAAAACTTTATGATAGGTATTCCATGGATTTTTATTTTAAAGGCCGTAAAATTGGTTAAATGCTCAATTTAAATCGTGTGGTAATACAACACTAATGTTTGCTTAGGGCCAGCAACGTGGACCGGGTCAGCTAGTTGTGAATAAAAGCGAAACGCTTTCATCGTTTTATGATCTATGTATCATTTTGTTCATAGGCTATGTGACTTTAAGTGAAAGTAATAGCCCTTTAATTTTTTCCGTTTTGGATTTTTCATGATTTTCAAAAATACAAAATTTGAGTTTTTTTCGTATTTTTTTTTGATATTTTCAAAAATTTTGACCATTGTCTAATGAAGAGTAAAGATGATGGAGAAAAATTGTTATTAGATTTGAAATCAGCCAATTAGTAAAAAAAAATTGCATTAAACTTCCAATCAACACAAAAAAAAACAGTTAAATTTTGTTCCCTTGTGTTATCTTACCTGGTTTTTTATAGCAAATAAAATCGATAAGATTATAATTACTAGAAAGATCGATTATTCGACTTTTTTCAAAAACCGGTTTTGGAATATTCCGAATAGCTGCTATTTAAAAAAACCGGGTTTCGATTAAGCATTTTAAAAATAACCGGGTTTAATTCGAATTCATAAAAATACAAAAATCAAATTAGTTTTTGTAATAAAAAGTTAGTTTGAATAAAAACAAAACAATTCACGCTTTAATTTGTTGGTGGCTAAGCATGGCTATATGAATTAGTAGAATTCAACTATATTTTTTAAAAGTTGCAAACAAGACCTCTTTATTTCAAATTATTTTGTTTCAGCATTATAGAAACGACTAGTAATATGAACATGCTTATTGTATGAAATATCTGTCAATTCGTCGAAATCAATTAGAGTATCCAATTATTCGACTTTTCGTTGTGTTCGAGTAAGGAATTAATTGATTTTTAAATTTTAAAACCTTCCATGACATTATTTGACTCCTTCAATTTTGTTTTAAGTTCTTGGTATTTAAATAAATACAACTGATGAATTTTCCCATATCGGTGATTTCACCGGCATGTTATAGTTTTAAGCATGGAGAACTATTAACTTCTTAAGAGTTTAACATTAATTTTTGGCAGCATATTTTAGTAAAGTATTATTTGCAGTCTCTTATGAACTTCATGGAACAAAGTCAAGTTTTACTAAGCGTATATTTATATCAAGCTTGTGGACTAATTAAAGGTGATTCAAAAGTGTTTGACGTTGAAGAACCTTTGCAACTT
Organism: Pollenia labialis; assembly: GCA_949318255.1. Classification (NCBI taxonomy): domain Eukaryota; kingdom Metazoa; phylum Arthropoda; class Insecta; order Diptera; family Polleniidae; genus Pollenia; species Pollenia labialis. The sequence continues at coordinate 115,661,770 of OX439141.1, forward strand.
CTAATTTTAGGGCCCTTTTAGCACCATTGTCTTTTAAATCAGTTCGAAATATCACCAGAGATGCCATATTTTTTTAAAATATATATAATACTAAGAATACTGTCAAATTGCAAATTATTTTTTAAGTTGAATATTTTTTGTTTCGTAGCATTTTGAATTGTTTTTGGTTTTTGTTACAAGAACACACGCTTATATAAGCGATTTGTATTCGCTTTGCTCATAATGTTTTTTGACTTTTGTTATATTTGGTATTGAAATTCTTCATAAAAAGTTTAAGTTTGCCCAATATTCAATTAGAAAAAATAATTAAATAACGGGCACATTTTTAACAAAAGTAAGGAAAACGTATATAAATTACACATTACTAAAATAACCGGTTTATTCGAAATTTCGAAAAATTGACACTTAAAAATATTCGACAAAACTAAAATATCCGGACAAATACTATCCGTTTGACAACTTAACTATAGCTTAATGCAGGATATTATTGGCCTTATAAAAAGTGTTCCATTATTACAACTAAACTTTAACCTTCCTTTAACTTATCGCTCACTTTAGGTTAAAGTAAAGTTGTAATAATAAAACACTTTTTATACGGTTGATAAAATCCTAACTTCAGTTATTGCTAACTTGTGAAAACAGGCCTAAGATTATAAATAAAAAATTTTTCTCAAGCTAAGTTTTGCTAAAATTCTCACTTTGTCTACTTTTTGTCAGTTTACCAAAAACTATTTTGTGATTGGCTGTTTACTGATCATAATTTTGAAAGTCAATTAAGTCTGCCAATGTGTGCCCCACTTTAGCTGCTTTAAAAGTTTGTTATTTTCATTACCTTATTTATTTGTTTATTATATCGCTTCCTTAAATTCAAAAGACCGACCGAAAATTCAGAATTTTGGTTAATTGCATCAAAATCAATCAAAAAGTAAATTTTGAATTTTTTGTCGCTAACTGCCTTTTGGATTTTACGTGACGATATTTTACAATTATAATTACAAATTATGTAATAGTAAAACCGACAAGAGTCTGTCTCACCAATAGACAGGCCCAATACCAACACTACTTAACTTTTTAATTCTATTTATTAAATTAATTAATTTTAAAATAAGTTGTTCTGTAAAAATATAATTGAACTTAATTTAAAACGTCGCAAAAATTTAGAAAACTTTGTATTATTTATGTTTAAAACAACCGCAATGATCAGGAGTGTTACTTAAAGTAATTTCTTTAATTTATGTACAGAACCCACAAATGCTGTAGTGCGTAATACTGTTGTCAGTTTTCTAATGGTCAATTAACTAATATCCCTAGAGTTTGGTAGCAAGTACTTAATGAAATTAACATGTATAATAGTTTCTTAAAGTTTATTTGTGACAGCTTGTTAGATGAGTGCTACAACAAATCAACAACTTTACTACACATTTTGCAGTTGATCGTTAAGAAAGTCAGATTTGTTCAATTTGTTGGTATCAGTGATACGTTTTTAAAGTACATAAAAACAACATATAGCAATCACATATCACCGTGATCAGTAGGGTATTGGATTTTAATGACGATAACCAGTTTATTTTCTTTTTTTTTTACCAAAACAGAAAATATTTCAAGATGAGTAAAGTTGATATTTTTTCTTGTTCGAATTAAACAAAGCAACATTTTCAAAAATTTACAACTAAAAATTGATTAAAATAATCGTTTAACCTTGACAATGAACCTGTAACCACTTATACTGAAATATTTAAAATTTAACAAAAAATGTAAAACATGTCAGAAATCATAGTTGGTCAAGCACGACCATATAACGCTCTACACCACAGTTTTTGGAGGCAAATTTTCGGGCAACCCATGGGCAATCATGAATCCGCTTAAACAAAATGACTTTATGAGTTCAAAATTTATTAAAAAGTATGAGTTATTTTGGACACTTTAAGGGACTTATGGCAATTTTTGGACCAATTTGGAAGCAAGATAGGGCTTTTTAAAGGGGTAGGAGCTATGGTCAAATAAGAACTGATACCAATTAAATTTGACAAATTGCTCTCGGTTGCAGTTAATAGTTTATGCGCACAAAAATGTATAGTGGAAAGATGTTTGTATAGAAGCTACAAAGTTTACATAAACAGACAAAACGTGGCTCACTAAAACCAATACTACACACATCAGCACAAACGCATTATATCCTCTCCACCAATGCTAGTGTAGGGCATAAATACTAGTTTATTTTTTTTTTTTTATTGATTAAAGGGCCTGACATAAAAACAAAATGCACCTTCAACACTGTTATCTTTAGTAAAATATGTATAACCGTTAAATTTTTTTCTCGTATGCTTTTCTTTTACGTTCAAGTACGAATCGAAATTTTTTATGATGATTTTGGTTGGAGTTATCGAAAGACTTTAGTTAAGGCCATTGTTATCTACAGGTATTGTATAAAATACACATAAAAACATTCTTCTTATCAATTTCTTTAAATTATAAAAGCGTTTTTGTATTAGCAGTGTTACTTGGAAACACCAAAAAGCGATAAAGGGAATTTATAGTTGTTTATAATTTTGGAGAATTCAATAAATGTGTGTAAAAAAGAAGTGAGTAAAGTGAAAAATGCTATTAAACAAGAATATAAATATTTTTAATTTTTCTCAAATCCTTGGATGAAGTTTCCTGATGATCTGGCCTAAGTATCCAGTGAAATGCGCGTGAAATACCTTATCCCATCAACAGTAAATTTCAGTGTATTTATCAAGAATTAAAATTGGGAATTAAGCAACACAAACCAAATCTTGTTTATTAAAAAATAATTTTTATTTTTTAAAATTTTTTTTTCACTCACTGACATTTATTGCATAAAATTACACAAAATTAAAAGAGGGGCTTCATGAAACTAATCTCGCAAGTTTTCCTATTTGCTCAAATAATATCTAATATCTATTTAATATCTATTTGCGTTGGAAAGTCATAAAATACTTTTTGATCATTAAATAAATAATAATGTTCCATATGCTTCACCCTGTAGACGAACACGCCTGTACAAGATATCCTTGTCGAGGCGGAAGTTTTTAAAAATTTACTTCTATGCAGCTCTGTTAGATAGAGGTATTTAGGTTAAAGGCCAAATCAATACAACTGATTATAAATAAATTAGAGGTGTTTTTCGAAAACCACCAAAAAGTGTAAGTAATGATTTAGTAAATAAGTTTGACAAGCAAAAAACTTTTGTATTAACACCAAAAAAAATTTTTATCAATTCAAAACTATTAACAAAACTGCGTATTATTTATAATTTGCCCATAAAATTAAAGTTTTACTCTCTGGTAAAAAGTTCAAAAACTGTTCCCTTATTATTCTGATATCGCCACATTAGAAATTTTTTTTTACCATTAATTGACCGCCAATTAATTTAAACCACTTGTATAATTACTCGCAATTATAAAAAACTATGTATGTAATTCTATGTTATACGGATGTATAACAAAATGGGAAAGAATTAAAACAAGTTAAGAGAAATATATATATAATAAAAACTCAAAGGTAATTCTATTTAACTTTGCTAACAATCTAATTAATCACTTGTCGTGATAAGCAGCAATGTTCCTTGATGAATATTGAAGTAACGAGGGTTAATTGAACAGTAAGGGTTTTCACGATAGCTAGTGCAGAAGTGTGCACAAATACACCCATTCATGCATGGTGAAATAATACAGGTGGCAGCACTAAGGCAACACAACAAAATGAAAAATAAGTCTCCGTATATGTCAAAAATTATTTTAAGCAAAAATCAATTTTTGCCGCCAAACGCGATGAAAAAAATAAGTTTTTGGCAAATTTTTAATTTACAAGATTTTGTGTGTCGTGCTTAGCTCCAAATTTTTATTCTTGATAAAAACACTGAAATTTACTGTTGAAGGGATAAGCTATTCCTACACGTAGAGAAAAAACATGGTTGATGAATGGTTAAAAAAAAACATATTATGGTCCCTGCAATGGCAACAAACAACCTTTTGTTATTTTTAAAAAATTTCTTATCACGATTGATAATATTTTGTTTATATTTAACAATAAAGTGTTTACCTTCCTTGAAACTTCAAATTTGGTTGATTTTAACAATATAATGTTTAAATAAAATAAAACAACAACCATACACTTAAACATATTATGGTTATCTTAACCATATTATTATCACGGTAACCATATTATGGTTAAATTCATCCATCAAAAGCTATAAACATGTTATGGTTGCCTTCAAACATGTTATGGTTAATATTTAATGACAATAATATGTTCGAAGTTGTAATATTTTAAAACATTGTATGATTTATTTTTTAATTTAAAATAATATGTTTAAAAAGCCACCACACTCTGGTCGTTTGCATTTTACGTGGTTTGCTTAAAATTCTCATTCATTTTATTTTAATTATTGATTAAAACACATAAATTTACGTAGGAAAAACTAGTAGAACAAAAAAATGGTAAAATGAAGCTTGTCACGGGCTGGAATATGAACCAAATTGGACTTTTTATAAAAGTGGAACGTAACAGCTATCAAGAATATAAAATTAAATAAAATTATAATTTGACACTTAACAAACAAATTGAAAAAATGAATTAACCATAATATGATTAGCATTAACCATATTATTGTTAATTCTGATTTTGGAAAATTTTGACCATATTATGGTTAATTTTGAACATAATATGTTTAGTTTTGACAATTATTATGGTTAGTATTGACTAAAATATGGTTAATTTTGACCATATTATGGTTGATTTATGGACAAATTTTGATGATTTTAAACATACTATGGCCATATTTAAACATAATATGGTAACCTGCAAACATAAGCATTATTAAAAACCAACCATAGTATGTTGGTCTTAGAACCAACCATATTTTTTTCTACGTGTATGCGCATTTCACTGGTTGCTTACGCCAGATTGTCAGGAAACTTCATCCAAAGATTTTAGAAAAACTAAAGATATTAAACATATAAAACTGTTAAGCGAATAAGAATTATAAGCAACAGCTTTACTTGTAACAATATCAAAGCTTAAGCAAAAACAACAACAATAAATAGTGAGTTCAATTTTCTTACATTCCCCACTACAATTGGTTGGTTTCCTTCCAACATTAATTGTAGTTGTAAGTAGGTTAAGAAAAAACAAAATGAAAACAAAAACAACTTGCTTTATTGTTTTCGCAAAAATGTTGCCAGTTTAGTTTTTTTTAGCAAATTTTTATGTCACTATGGTCACTATATTATTTAATCAAATAATTCAAATAATCAAAAACTTTAATGTTCCTTTTAGGAGCATAGGGCCTCAAACAATACTGGAGCAAAAAATCGTCATCTGGCATTCACGTTTGCATCCTCTTCATACGCCAGACAAGTTCAAATCACATATTTTTAAATACTAGGAGTATATGCCAACATTTTTTACAGTATTTAAAGGTTTTAAAAGAAGCAAGTACTCTCTGGATTGCATTTCTTTGAGTTCTTGTAGCCTCAATACACGATTTAAATTATTGGACAAACAGCACAGCATAACTTTAGTCATTGCGACTGATCACAACCGTTTGTATTCACATTTGATTTATGTGTACATTTATGGAGGACTGTAATATAAGTCCACTCAAATTCTTGGTGGAGGGTATCAAAGATTTTTTTGCAACCGAATTTCTTCTATTATTTTTTTTTTTAAGAAATATAAACCAAAATCTACCCTCACATTATGTTTATTAAAGAAACGACAATAACATCGGCAAGGGCTTTGATATTTTTTTAAATGTTATTTATGTTTCTTTTTGCGATAAGTAAATTTCAAAAGTCTATAGTTTTATATATTTTTTTCCTTTTGTTTTACTATTTCACAGTTTATTTATAAAGAACGTTTCAAAGTCCAATTTTAAAATTCTACACAACAACTAATTGTTGTACATTGTTGATTCGAATAATGAAACAAGTAAATAGTTGTATTATTAACTTTTCATTATCAATATATTACGCATAAGCGATAGAAAAAATATTTAGAATTGAAGTTTTTAAACAACAACAACAATTTTTAAATTGCAGGAGCTAGTAAATTTTCCAATGAAAAATCCTAAACCACAATATATGTATACAATTTTTTGAATCTTTAAAAGTTAATAAAGTGCTATTACACTGAAAATGATTCAAACTCAAATCCATTCTCAAATGTTTAACGTATAAAAATGTCGTGATAAGTACTTGAGAGTAAAATTTGTTTTCAAAATAAGGGGGATTTTAATCTTAGAATGTGAAAATTGTATGCAAGTTTTTATATTATTAGAAAACTTATTGCTCTAATTCGTGTTAAATTAGCATTAAAGTTACGTTACAAATTCGGTTGTAAAGTAAAAGTAAAATGTTTTTTTACCAATAAAAAGATGACACTCCCGGTTAAATATCACAAGTTTCGTGTTAAAAATTTTATTTACGAATTAATGTTCGATAAATCTTTTTTTTTTTGATCTCAGTATGTTATTTTTTTGGAGTGTGCCATTTTTGCTAATTTATTGTAAATTTCTAGTTCAATTGATGTTTTTTATTTATGTTAAAGATTTACAAGAACTTACTGCCAATGCCATAAGCTAGGAATTGATAGTAATATTCGGTTAAAAATATCCATGCCTTATACTCGTACGTATAAAAACTGTATTACAGTCTACGCCAAAAATTTCGTATATTTGCAACATGTGATCTGGAAATAAAGTGACGCAAAAATTTGGTTTAAGTCCGACTAAATTTTAAATTGTAAAAAATAGAACAAAAAATTCAAATTTATTTTAATCGCGGGCTGTTCTTGGAGAAGCGAATTATTTACATATGGAAATTAGGGTGACACTTTTTTTGGGAACAAAATACCACTCCACTAACATGTGGGGAATGTTAATCTGAAAATAAAATACTGGTTTTAGGTTTAATTTTTTAAAAATTATGTTTTTTCAATTATTGGACAAACATACAAATAAAGGTTTACATATGAGTTTTTAAAACTAAAATAAGTGAAAAAGACTAGAAATGTAAGATATAAGCTTTCAGTTTAATGTTCGTATGGTTTTACCTAGTGGACATATAGATTGCACCACCTTAATCGCACGCTCGGCGCATATATTGCTGCGCTGGTGATCTTTAATTTAAGATGGTTCTCTTACTCCGTGAATTAGGAAACATTCATTAGCATTCGTGAAGTTTCTTAAAGATTTACTTAATGTATGTTTAACTATCTTATCCAAATATTAAGAGATAATTTTCAATTAAAAGTCATATAAGAAAAAAAAATATATAAACAACTTAAAGAAAGGTTCTTTTTCTGCTTAAATTATCGCTATTTTATCAAACTTTCGCATTAGACCTTTGAAAAATGCTTTGCTTTTGAATATTATATAAGAGTTTAAAAACAATAACTTATTTAAGACAAAAGTAACTGTTTTAATAAAGAAAAAAAAAATATAAAGTGCACGGCTTAAAAAACTAAACTGGCAATATGCTTAATTTTTTGCGAAAACAATAAAGCAAGTTCTTTTTGTTTTAATTTTTCTTAACCTACTTACAACTACAATGAATGTTGAAAGGATTCCAACTAATTTTAGTGGGGAATGTAAGAATAGATAAACCCACTGTTTATTGTTGTTGTTTTTTTGTTTAAGCTTTGATATTGTTACAAGTAAAGTTGTTGCTTATAATTCTAATTCGCTTAAACGTTTTATTTGTTTTATATCTTTCGTTTTTCGAACCTCTTTGGATGAAGTTTCCTAACGATCTGCCTAAGCAACCAGTGAAATGCGCATAGGAATAGCTTATCCCTTCAACAAAAGATTTCATTGGAAATTATGTACGACAAACAAAATCTTTTGAATTATAAAAAATATATACATAAAAAAAAACTTCAACATTTTCGGTGCGGAAACTCTTTTACGATAGAGTAAAAGTGAACCCATATTTTTTAATATTTTTTTATGCCCCACACGGATATGCGGTGGTATTTTTGATATTTGCAAAAAGTTATTACTATAATGTATAAACAGTTTTCATTAATTTTTGAAGAAATAAGGTACCATGATGCCAACTGCACAATCTCTTTAGATCACAGCTGTCCAGAGATCATAAATTGTACCACGGTAGTCCCTGGTGATACAGCACCAGACTGATTTAGGCTGGTTCAGGCTTCTGACAATATACATCTTGCGGAATATGCTTTCTGTATTTCATGGAGAATGACATTTCTAGGAGTTTTACTTATCCATTGAACATATACTTTCGAGAATTATGTGGTGGCTTACTACCTAAAGGGAGAGCCTCAGAAACCGACTTAATTTATTCCTGCTGCTCGGAGGATAATGATATCCAGACTGCCGGTTTCCAAAATTTGTTGAATACACGCAAAGAAAAAAACATGATTGGGGTAAACATATTCTAAGAGCAACATATTATGACAAGAATTGTGATTGTAGTTACCATATTACGATTATTATTGAATCATATTATGACCAGATATATTCGTAATATTACATCATAATATTTTTCCCTTAATCATATTATTATCCTGTTAATCATACCAAGTTAAGTAGTTATCATATTATTGTCATGTTAATCATAACAAATTTGGAAGTAATCATATTATGATACAGTAGTGCAGTCACAACAATAAAAAAATTAAATTTTTTTGCATCGATTTTTTATTTTGCGGCACTTTACAATTTTTTTTAATAAAAAACAATACAATTTCATTACTTTTTAAATTTTTTAATATTGTTTTCTTTTTAATTTGTATTTTCTTTTTAATTGTTGAACCACTCATTAATAAATAATTCGATAGGCATATGTAAAGCAAACGACACAACTGATTCAAACTTATTTTACAAAGGGAGCTAACATAATATTATTAGAGTAAAGATATTGTAATTGTCCCCTAAACATATTATGAGTACAAGTTTGGAAAGTTATCATGTTAAGACTATTAAACATCATGCAATGGTTGTGAGTTTCAAAGTTATCGTTATTTAGTTGTTAGAAAAATAATTATTTTTCAGTCAACAATACTGAAATGTATAATTAAGATAAACGTTGATATGTTAACAGTAACTATAATATTGCTTATATTTAATAAAAAAAAATTGTTTGTGTACGACAACAATATATTGTAACATTAAACACAGTGTAGTTGCCGTAACAATGCCCAACCATATTTTTCTCTGCGTGTACATTCTGCAATGCAATGTTTACCTTGATGAAATATGTTTGTTTTTGTTATTTTATGAACGTAAATGTTTCCTATTTTATAATCTTAATAAACAGATAAAAATGTACCGAATTGTTGTTATTGTTCCTTTATAATAAAAAGCTTTCATTAATACATTTTGTTTAATTTTATTAAAATTTTCATTATCTTCAAATTCAAAATATTTATTTAAAAATACAAAATAGATTATCTGAATAATTGTGAGTTTCCATAAATTGCATACACTAATGATACTATTTTGCTACGAAAACCAGAAAAATTCAAATTAAATTTAAAAAAAAAAATAATTATTTTCTCGTTCAAACATTATTTAAATTATAAGAACATAAGCACACAACATAAAAGTCAAATGGCTAGAGAAATATTCAGTCTTTTTGTTTTTAATGGACACTTTGTATTTTTGCTTCAGAGCCCTTTTCGAAAAAAATATTTTAGATTTATAAATGGTTTTGAAACGCTGAAATAGCAATTTTCCAATGCTTATTTTTTTCGTTTACCTCATATACGTACCTAAATCATGTCAATTTCAAAACATATTTCAAATCTCTGAAGCGAAGTGTAAGCGGCTTACTCCGAATTATCCCATATATAACTGCTTCCGACGAAGCATAAGTTTTGGATGGGTTGATATGCATGTAAAACAGTTAACAAACAAGTTTAATTTAAAAAAAAGACCATGTTACCACACTCTATTAGAAAATAATTCACATTTAGTTATATCTCCCATAAAGAACTCCCTCGGAAAAATCTCTTTTTATTCTATAAATTTCTTTATAATAAGAGAAACATTTATGCAAGTAAAAACCACTTTACCAAATTTTATGCCTGAATGTTCATATTTTATTATAACGTCCCTAAAAAACCCTACTTTTTTTTAGTAAGAGAACCAAAAACCAAATTGTTGTAGCTGATATTAATGCAAGCCATACAATTGTTAAGGCGAAATAATCTTTTGTTCTAATCGGAATTTACTAAGTGAATATTTACGTGGATGTGTGTAAATGCAAAGGCTTTTATACATTTTAAGCTGGTTAATACCAGTTTTTCAAATATTTAAAATACCTATCGCTTATTTTCGTTTGGTTTCATTTCATGTTTTAATAGCGTTAATGTTAAATAAAATAAATTGGCTGTGGGACTTGGTTCACCTGTCAATCATCTTTTTCCAATCAATATTTATTACTAAACTTCTCTAACAAATTGAAACTGTGGTTTAGTTTTTTATTTTAAACATATCGCACTTGTTCAGTAATAGTGTATTAACTCAAATTTTTATTTTTTTTTGCTTTTAGATAAGACAATATTTATAAATAGCTGTTGTAAAAGTTTCTTGATATTTGGCTTATTTTTGACGGATGGTTAAAATATTATTTTCCACCTAATGTAAAATTAAAAATTATTTTGTTTCTACTGAAAATTTTGTGTTAATACAGTATTGTTGAACAAGTGCGATATATTGCAACATTCCCAATTTTTATTTTTGATAAAAACACTGAAATTTATTGTTGATGGGATAAGCTATTCCTATGCGCATTTCACTGGTTGCTTACTCCAGATCATTCAGTGTTTTTATCAAAAATATAAATTGGGAATTAAGCACGAATAACAAAATCATTTAAATTAAATTTTGTATTCCCACGAAAATAATGTTGATAACAAAGTAATTTTATTTATTTTTAATTATCCATCACGAACCTTCTTTACAATACAACAACGGCTGTTACAAAATGCAGCCAAAGGAAATAAAAATAGGCCCAAATAAAAAAAATAATATTAGATAGACCTAAATAAGTAAATTGGATAAAAAAAAAAAAATTGCAATATTTTTTACGGTTTTAGGCGTACTAAACTGTGTTCCGGTAGTAGGGTTTATATGGAGCATAAGGTAAATTATGGGCCGATCGTCACGAAGTGACAGTGACACGTACCAAATTTTATTATGATAGCATTATTTTTAACGGTTTAAGGCGTACTAAACTGTTTTCCGGGAGTAGTGTTTATATGGGGCCTAGGGTAAATTATTAACGGATCTTCACGAAATTTTTCAGCGTGATTTCCAGTCGAATAAAACGAAAGTCTTATCTCATTCCGTGCCATGTTCCAACATTTATGTTATTTTTTGTAACAAAATTATCAATTTTTTAAGGTTGTGGTTCCACATTTTGATTCATAGCTCTGGTCCTACTGAACCGATTTTAGTTGATTTCAATCCCAAACTGCTTAAAATAACTACAAGCAATTTGACACCAAGTTTGTTCATTTATTTTGAGTTCTTCGAAAGTCAGCGTGTTTTCAACAGACGGACAGACAGATGGACATGACTTAGTCGACTTAGAATTAATCAAGGAGCCAGAATATATGTACTTTATGGGATCTGAGATGAATAATAAAAAAGTTTCACACGGAATGACAAACTTACTATACCCTCTTCACAACTAATTGTGGTGGAGGGTATAACAACTATTTTGATAAGTGTTTACGTTTTAATTTAACCTATTGATTGGGCGGCATGAAAAAGCAACAACAATGTTTTTTGGGGATTTATTTCAATTTTTTGGGGACTTATTTCATTTTTATATTTGGGAGTTATTTCATATGAAATATGTCCCCAAAAATCTGAAATGAAATAAGTCCCTAAAAATATTATGGGGAAATTTGAAATATTTTCAAATTTATTCCAAAATCGTCAAAAATACAAATTATGTCACGTTGTAATATGTAGGTACACAAAACTTGTGTTAATGAATAATAAAGTTTTAGGTCGGTTCGCAGAAAAAAATGGTCACTTTTTTAAATTTGTGAAATTTATTCGCAAATAAGGATTTTTTAAAAGTAGGAATTTTGCTATGTTATGAAAAGGGACAAATTTGACAAATTCATTAAAATGAAAGTGCTTCAAATTTATTGCAGGAAGGAACACTAATCGTATCTGAGTTTTTATCACGTATAGTGTTTGAGGGAAACGAAATTTGTATCAATATGACACCAAAAGAAGACATTCTTAAAGAGTCTTCCGATGAAGAATCGGAAGAAGAAATTTTTGAATTCCCAGTTTCCAATAACGACAACCTGTGTGTTATTAATCAGGACAAAAGACCTGAAAAAATACAACTGCCCTGTTTCCGTCAAACGGTTGACGAATCGATGCAAGTTTTTGATTAATTTTTTCAATTATTGCAAATAAATCTATATTTCGAATTGATTAGATGTTTTGAAACTTTTTGGGGATTTATTTCATTTCAGGAATTGGGGATTTATTTAAAATGAAATAACTTCGTAATTTTTGGGGATTTCTTTCATTTTGATTTGGGGAGTTATTTAATTTCGTTGGTGTTTCATTTCATTTTAAAATTGGGGGCTTATTTCATATGAAATAAGACCCCAAAAATTGGGGAATTATTTCATTTTTGTTTTGGGGACTTATTTATTTCGTGGTGGGCTATTTCATGCCGCCTATTGATTGAAACTCAACAGCAAGAAAAGCTCGAACTTACAAGTTTGTTTAATTAAAAGTTCAAATTTCTAACTTATATGTTAATTGAAGTTGGTTTTTCATTTTTTTCCGTGTAGAGCAAAAACGCACATTACAAATAATTTTGGTTGCTGTGCAATTTCCATCTTCTCAAATGCTGGAGATTTTGAAATAATAAATATTGATGCATAATTATTTTGCTTGTGCGTTTCAGTCAAAGTACTAATCAAATTATTTTTAATAAGATTAAACAAATACATTCAATTAAATAAAAAATATAAGCATATTTTTCCTTTGACATAATATTATCTTATTTTTAAGGATCGGTGGGAGTTTTCGGGAATAATTAAATAGCTATTTTGAGATTTTGGGGAATGAAAAATTGCAATAATATAAAACTTGTACTTAATAGTGAAATAATTTGCCAATTTTTGTTATTAAGATTTGTTTTTAAATTTTCTTTCGCTCTCTCTCTCTCTCTCTCTCTTAGGGTCATTATTACAACTTGCCAATAGTTAAAAGTCGGATTTTGTCGGACCGATAAATAGCTTTGCATTATAAAACCTTCATTTATTATGTTTTCATCAATTAAATATTATTATTATTGAAAATAACAGCAATAAAAAATGGAAGTTGTAATAATGCAAAGCTATTTATCGGTCCAACAAAATCCGACTTTTAACTATTAGCAAGTTGTAATAATGGCCCTTATTTCTATAAGTTGATTAAACAATGAAATTGGAAAAACACCTGTTACAGTTGTATTAATGGCTTTCGGTTTTTAATTAACATTCTGTCAGGACATTTATTTGTAACATACACTGTAAGTATATCAAAAATGTAAGCACATAAACATTGATAAATCTTTAAAAAAATGCATTTAAAATATTGAGTTTAAATCATATTTTAACCGACAAGAAAGCATAAAACTGGGAAAGAGAAGGTCCATAATTGGGAACGTTTAAAATTGATAATTTTATAGAAAATTGTAACGTTACTGATTGACCGTTGACTGTCTGACTTATTCATAATCGCAAAGCCTTAAAGCTTGAAGCTTAAATTTTAACCAAAAGGTTTGTCTCTCCCAAAATCGATCTACTAAGAAGCGATTTTTGGAAATTCGAACGTTTATAGGGTAAAAAAATTGTAAAACGGGTTAATTCAGTAACCTTATACGTCCAAAACTAAAAGAGATAAAAAAACAGTAATGCTTATCGATGTTATTTAGAAAAATAAGCGGAAAGGTGTCTGTTACTCTTTTAAATTTGGGTCTTTTAGGGGATAAACGAGTTAAGCCTATATTTTGGTACTTTTTCACCGCATATATCCTTTAATCCAATGAACATAGAAATAATAGTTACATCACATTCGAAACTTATCTAAAAAAATACCAATTACATTTTGGTACTTCTTCGAAATTCGGATTTTTAACTATTTTTGGTACTTTTTTTAACAAAACATTTTTCTCCATTTATTAAGAAAATTTTTCGTTTTTTTTTTTAATTTTCGTTAGTGACTAAGAATCTGTAAGAGACTTTTTGGTACTTTTTCGTTCTTTAGCTGGTATTTTTTTAATTCAACAGGTTTTTAATAAAAAAAGCAAACGGGTGTCTGGTACTTTTTTAAATTCGGCCCTTTTAGGGAGTAAACGGATAAACCTGTATTTTGAAACTTTTTTATCACGCCATCTATATTGTATACATATATTAATAAAAAATATATAACATTCGAAATTTATCTAAATACTAATATTTATAATCTAAAGCCGGCAAGGATTTTCTCCACTTTGGTATACGAATTCGGGATTTTGATGCCATCCCTAGAAATTTTTTTTGGGGCCATTTTTCCTATTCATTTCACTTTAAATCCAAAAAAAGGTCATTCATTCCCACCTTAACTTTAATTTTGAAAAGAGAAGAAGAAAATAATTTTGTGTTTAAAATAAAATATCGAAATCATAGCCCCTCTTTTAGTATCATCAACGCACATATTCAACATTTAAAAATATTTCAGATAATTAAAAGACCGCAAAACTTATGATGCATTCATACAATCTTTTATTTATTTCTATTGCATCACTGTGTACAAAACTATGCAAAGTGACTGGCATTTTTTTTGTTTTTCTTGACATAATTAAAGACGTTTAACTAACATCATGATTTTTATAATAATGTTGTTTAATGTTGAAAGTCTACTACTAAAGATTATAAAATTCTTTTGCGTTTTAATTTTATAATTAGCAGGGAAACCAAAACCATGTAGAATTTTAAGAAAAGATCTTTGCTTATTATAAGGGCAAGTTTATTATGGCACATGCCATTCTTTGCCATTTCTTCAGTTATTTCGTTAAAAAGCCAATTTTGGGCCAGCTTGCCAAAAAATACATTCTTTTTGCAACCTTAAAGAACTTTTAATGAGCCAAGCGAATATGAGACAAAATCTATTCAAAATGCTAATTAAATGTTGCTAAACTCTGACGTAAAAAAAGACTAATGGTGTTTTCTTTTCTACAAAATATGTCACAATTTTACGATTTTTTGCAATTTTGCTCTTTCAAGTTTTTTTTTATACCAAACAACTAAAAATTATAACGTTTTATTGCATTAGATCTTTTCAATACGAACATTTTACGCCCAACAATACCTAGATTGGTGCAAAAATGATGAAGCTACCGAAGATTTATTGAATTAACCCACATAATATTTTTTTACGGTTTAAGGCCCGTTTTCACAACTTACCGATAGCTTAAAGTAGACTTTAACCTGCCTTAAAAAAGTGGTTCATTATTAAAACTTCACTTTAACCTAAAGTGAGCGATAAAGTAAATTAAGTTTCATCCTACCTGGTAGGTTAAAGTAAAGTTGCAATTATGGAAAACTTTTTATACAGCCCATAAAATCCTACCTTAAGCCAAGTAAGTTGTGAAAACGGGCCTTAGGCTTTTTTTTTTAATTTTTTGTAACTAAACATTTCGCTATGTGTTTTTTGTGATTTGGTAAAAATTTTAAAGTGGGATATTTTAAATAATCTTCTGTAACTTTGTCACCTTTATACCGATTTAAAGAAGACTGGTAAAGCGTTCATTTACTTTTTTGAGTAGATTATTAAATGAACTGTCTCGCTGCAATATATATGTTTGTAATTGAACACACATATTTACTGCAATGGTAGCTACGTACAATTTTATATAAGTTGTTGTTATTAAAAACTTTTAATTTTAATGATTTTGTTATTCGTGCTTAATTCTCAATTTTTATAATTTGAAAAAAAAAACACTGAAATTTATTGTTGATGGAATAAGCTATTCCTATGCGCATTTCACTGGTTGCTTAGGCCAGATCATCAGGAAATTTCATCCATAAAGATTTAAGAAAAACTAAAGATATTAAACCAAATAAAACTGTTAAGCGTATAAGAATTACAGTAACAGTTGTTCTGTTCGTGAAATAAAGATTTAAACTTCTTAACTTATCTGAAAACAAAATAAGATACATACTTAAAAGTTCCCAGCAAAAACTTGGTAATGACTTGCGATTAATGAACGACTAACTTTTCAATGAATATTTCATACCATCTGCATTACATAGAAGTAGTTAAGTAATGACTGACATATAATCTGATACATAAGTACTTGTGTATGAGTTGATTACCGAAATTTATAATTAACTTAAAATAAAATGCATCTAAGGCTTAATTTTTTTCAAATCAAATACAAATTGATTTTAGTTATTTGTTCTTACAATTTGTATATATATGTATTTTCATTTTTTCGTTATAAATGAAATACAAATTTTTTGTTTGTATGTTTTTCTGATTAATTATGGAAGGCATCACTGAAAGTTAGAAATGTCTAATTATTTGGATTTTTATAATAACGACTTTTGTAAACCACATCAATCATTCATTACACGTTAGTATACTGAAAGAAAAATGCTTCATATATTTAATGTATCATTTTCATAAAAAATTTTCATTGGTTAAATGAAAATTTTCATTGTCTAAATGAAATTTTATAGTTATAATGAAGTATTTTCGTTAAAATCGCTTCATGGGATTTCGTAATTACGTTAAAAATTTTCATTGGATATATGAAAACTTAAGTTTGTCCAAGTAAACAAAAAATTTCAATTGGGAACATAAAAAAACAATATACAAACACTTTATTCATAAATTAATACAAAATTTCAGTTTCCTTAAAAAAATGTTAAATTGTTAATTAAAAAATGTAAGATTTAATAATTTCATACATCTAATGTAATATCCCAGTAAACCAAGCGATATTGTAACGATATCGAAACGATATCATATAGGCGATAGAAAGTATCACAAGTGATAATCGTTTTCGAATCGAATTCGATAGTTTTTACGGACTAAATTGTACCTTGCCTTATAATATCGTTTTTCCATTAAATTCTGATATCGTTTTCGATATCATAATTTCCAATAATAACGATAGTGAAATCGCATTTTTAAATTTCTTGAAAAACAATCGTTTTATTATACTGATAGTGAGATCTAGCTAATGAAAAGGTGCAAATTTGTATCTTAAAAATAAAAACAGTTTTTATTTTTATATGTGAAATATGGTTATTATTTATAAAAGTGAATAAAAAATTAACAATAGTATATTAAAGCTAGAGTAACAAAAATTAATAACAGTAAATAAAAGCTAGATTAACAAATATTTTATGTATTTTTACAATATTAAGAGCAGGTAATTCATACATTTGATATTATAATATTAATAATTGTAAAAACAATTTGAAACATTTTTTAAAATAATAAAAACATAATTTAATTTTATTTTGATTTATATTTTTCTTGCTTGCTAATTCTGTCGCTCGCATACAAAAAGAATTTTTTACTCTTTTCAGCAAAAACATCAATAACTTCATGTGGCATTTTTTTAGGAATGCATCTAAAAAAATGTTTGTATAGACATATGTTTGTTGAAACCATTTGATTTTTTTCTATAATATTACCTTTAATGGCGGCAGTACAATATATAAACAATATTATAAACGCCGTAAAATATAATATCGTTTTCGCTATCATATCGTTTTATGGTTTATTGGGATGCCATTAAATTTATGAAATCAAAAATTTTTTAAAAAAGAAACATATTTTAATAATTTAAAAAAAAAATTATTTTTAACATTCAATAATGGTCTCAATCTCAATAATTAAGAGTATAAAAATATTTCGAAATAGCATGCCATCATAAATTTAAATTTTCATTATGACAATTAAAATGTCATCATAGTAATGAAACAAAAACTTGCAATCAATAAATCGGGCATGTTCTAGAAATTGAAATGAAGTGGATTTGAAATCGAGCAAATTTTAAAAACGACCTTGAAGTGAAAGTTCATACAAATTATTTTGTGAGTACCAATTTCCTTTGCAAGAACAACTCTTAAAACCAGGAAAAACTACCGACATTTTGTGAATAATTGAACATAGAATTACGTTCGATTTCAATTTCACTTCATTTCAATTTATAGAACATGCCCGAATATGTATGTTTTTAGTTTTCTTTAATATGTACATAGTAAAGACAAAAAACATAGTCTTTTTATTCAAAAATTACACTGCCCCAGTAGGCTTGCTGGTAGTGAGCTAGTCTAGCAGCGCCGAGGTTTGTGGGATCGATTCCCGCCAGAGACAGAAAAAAATTGAGACAGAAAAAAAAGTTAAAAAGAAAAAAATAATTAAAAAGAAAAAAAAAGAAAATAAAAAAAATAGTGAGCTAGTCTAGCAGCGGCGAGGTTGCGGGGGGATCGCATCGATTCCCGCCAGAGACAGAAAAAAAAATGAGATAGAAAAAAAGTTAAAAAGAAAAAAAATAATTAAAAACTTTTTTATGGAATTTTTCATGGGTTTAATGTCAAATTTCATTGGTATTGCGAAGAAAATTCTTTCACTAAAGTGATTTTGGTGACATCGAAGTAATATGTTATTTAAGTCCCTATTTGCAACCGAATGTGGTAATGACTTATTCAACTCCCTATTTGTAAGCGAGGATGGTAAGTACTTGCCTCCAATGACATCGCCGTGTTAAAATAATGAGTTAAAATGATAATGTATAATTAGTGAAGAGTCGTTATATTAGCTTTTTAACTCATTACTTTGCAATGTGAGTTTTTGATGGGTTCATTTCTTAATTCTTGTGTTACTTTGAGTAATAAATTAAACATTTTTGGTTGCCCTGCTAATTATTATTAAAAAAATAATAAATTAAAATATTGCGTTTTCCTACAAAAGTATAAAATTCAAACTGTTTTGTTGAAAATAAAAATTTTAAAAACAAAAACAAGGTCGTTTTCTTAATTAATTTAGGAGAAAATCTTTCTTCCATCATAAGCATAATCATATTTATAAAATGCCTTTAAAAACTGGCTAAGTTTGTTTCTGTGTTTTATTATTGAACACCATGAAAATTGACAAAATGTAGTAACTAGTTGGATAAAATAGCAGCACTGTTATAGATTTAAACGCTTTATATTTATGCTTAGGACTAAAAAATCAGAGGCAGTTAAACTCTCTTTTTGGTTTGAAATGTGTTTAAACCCACAAATATATAAATTATAAAAAAATATAAAACACATTTATACGCACACAATTGGGCATTGAAACTACAAATACAGACTACAATTTAAACTACAAATAATACATGTGACACTGATTTATAGTTGTTGAGATGAAACTACATATAACTTCTAGTTTAGTTCAACTAAACCAGCGTTTAAGCCATCAGTGATTTATTAGCGATAAGTAGTACAATTTTCCCCACCGCACAAAGTGGCGCCTTTAACGTTGTTCTCTTGAAGCATTTACATAAATTCAATCTCAAAACTAACATTTCCAGGTAATAACTCTTAATAACATCCGAATACAGCCTCTGCTCGCTGGTTGAACATTTGGTTGACTTGATTTCTCACCATAAATAACAGGAGTTAAATCTTTGATTTAAAAATAAAAAGTTGCGCAGAATGAGCTATCAATATGGTTTAAATTCTTTTTAAGTTCGTTTGTTAATATTGTTGTTGATGTGCATAATACTTTTCGTGACCCAACATGCTGATAGAATCAGAATACATTTTTGAAGCGATCTATAATTGATTCATAAGTTATAGTTATCACAACGGCCAATCTAACTGAAAATGTTGGAAATCGTTCCCTAACTTAACATATCCCTCATACTAGGATTGATTTCGGAATTTAGTCTTATGTTATTATTATGATTAAATTTGGCCAAAAAATATTTTTCTGCAACATAAATCATCATACCATAATCACCATAGTTTAGCTTAGGGAATTTAAAAAAAAAACAGTTTTCAATGCCATTACTTCCTTATAAATGTTGTATGGCGGCAAAAACTTTTACTAAAGCTACTATCTTTTTCTTTATAGCCTCTTCGATTTCCGAAGGTAATTACATAATTTGCATTTCCTAATGTAAATTACAATGCCTTTAATGTTTTTACAAATTGTCCACAAAGTAAGAAAATAAGCCTCATTATCTCGTTTCTGGCTCTGGTGCGTTTTCCTTCAATGTTGGCTTAAATAATTGTCTGCAATATTCGATTTTTTGGGTTTCGCTTTATACGCTCTAAATATGAGATTTTTTCGATTTTTATGTAACTAAAGAGTTCCTGCCGTTCTAGTTATCCTCCGAAGTATTTCATTATTCGATACAAAAGTAAGCACAGTATTTGTAGCACTCGTCTAAAGATCCACATTTAGACATCTGTAGCTCTTAAAGCTTTACATCCACGGAATATAGCAATGCTTAAAATTTGTTGCTTTTAATGAATATTTGTTTCAATATTTATATCATGGCTGATTAGTATTTTTTTTTCTATTTAAGAAAAGCATCCTTTTTATATTGTTCAGACAGACGCTTTGTGTGTGTATCTTTTCTAGTAATTATCTTTCCATATGATTCACTACACGCAGAGAAAAAACAGGCGGTGCGCAAAATGAACCCAGAAAATATGGCCCCAAAAGGAAAGTGAAGAACGGCCCCAAAATTTTGCATGCTACACAACAACACGCAATTTTGGGGCAATTTTTTTTGGGTTATTTTTCATTTTGTATATTAAGTGGAATAAAAAATGACCCCAACATTAAGGCCCCAAATAAAATCACAATTTTAAGAAATGAAAAATCACCCCATCTATTTCTACACAAATTATATAAAATTTTATGTAAAAGTTTCTAGAGATAGTATAAAAAACACGAATTCTTTCTTATACCAAAGTGGAAAATATCCTTACCGGTTATGCAGAGATGCTTTATTTAGCGGATTTTAAAACGGGATTCTAAATTTGGGATTTTTATTTTCGGGCATATGAACTCCACCCAAAATTTTAAATATAATTATCTTTGTGTTTTGGGGTTAAAATTCATTATAAATTTTGAGGTGATTTTTCATAATGAAGAATTACCCCAAATTTAGGGTCATATTTCATCTTATTTTTAGGTTTGTTTTAAACATTAAAAAATGGGTTCATATTGCATAATGAAAACTAGCCCCAAATTTGGGGTCAATTTTCGGTAAATTTTTGGAGCCATATTTCGCAGCGCCGAAAAAATTTCTAAAATGAAATAAGACCCCAATATGTATTTTATTGTACAGTTTTAGCTTTAAGAATCATTCGATATACAGCATGGGTGAGACTTCGGCCGGGCGCAAGGATTTCCTCCTCTATGGTATAACAAATGCCGGCTTCGCTGATTACAGCTTTTCTGCATAGGCGGCTTTAGGCCTAGCGCAAGCCCAAATTTAGGAGCTTAACTAAGTGAAGACGGTTTTGGGTATACCATAGAGGAGAGGCCAAAGGCCGGCTATACAGAGAAGCTTTTGTTAACGAAGGTGGTGTTTGTTATACCATAGAAGAGAAAGACCTTGTGCCAAAAAACGTTTTTGTTATAAATTTAAAAATGAAATAATCCCCAAAAAATATTTACGGGCTTTTTTCATAATGATTTTTGTGGAATTATTTCATATGAAATAATCCACCAATTAGGAAAATAAAATAACACCCAAAACTTAAAGAAATTACCCCCCAAAAATCGTCGTTGTTGTTGTCCTCTGTACAAACTTTTAGGTGGTTATTTCATTATTGTTTGGGGGATTATATTTTGGGGGGTTATTTTATGCCACCATATTGTTAATTTAAAAACAAATTATTGTCATATTTAACCATAACATGTTTTGATGCATATTATTGTTGGTGACAATAATATGGTTAAATTATACATATGTAATATGTTAAAAAAAATTTTTTTAAATAGTTTTGTTGGAGGTAACCATATTTAAACATGTTTTTCTCTTCGTGTACATACAGTTGTGACTAGATTCTGAAGACCAGACATTCTGTCGGATATTAAAGAATGATAATGATCGTTCACCTTTATACCCTCTTGGACAGCGTTGCCAGAAGATTTGGAGGGAAAATCTTCATTTGGCGAAAAAAATCTTCAAATTTTTTATAACAAGGGGCAAAAATATAAAAATAATTAATTTTTTATAAGAACATACTATGGAAACTTTGTAAATTGAAATACATACATACATAAAGATTGTAGGTTTAAATTGAGTTTTAAGTTATATTTTCCAAAAAACATTTTCTAAAAATACATTTAACATCCATTTAATTTCTAATAGCTTTGATCGTAAAAAGTCCATCTAAATAAAGAAGTTTCATTGAAAGTAATTAAATGCTTTAATATACCGTTGTTTTATCGAATGCATTTTAAAAAAATTGCATTAAAAAAAGCTCATTAAAAAAATATATGGATTTCCTAAATATTTTCCTAATGGAATAGTTATTAAAATAATAATACACCTTTTAAAAGCAATTAAGCACTTATGTATATATAATTTGTTTAAAAATTATCATAAACATGGGATGTAGAATCTTCAAACTTAAGGATTCTCGGTAACTTTTTGTCACTAAGTTCTTCTCTTGGTCCACAGACCACAGACCACAATTAGAACAGCTAAAAAAACCAATTAAATAAAAAACAAGTAAGAGTGCTATATTCGGCTGTGCCGAATCTTATATACCCTTCACCATTGTGCGAGCAGAATACATAGCAATTAGACAAAAACTAAATAAAACTGGTTAATATTTTTTTTAAAATAAGAGACAACCGGTTTTGAACTTCGCTTTTCATAAGGGCCCAGATATATATATATATATATATATTTATATACGTTATAGGGTTTAGGATCAATATTGTGGAACATACAAACGGAATGACAAAGTTATATATACCCTCTTACCTTCGGTGAAGGGTATAAAAAGAGTAATATTTGGGGATTAAAATATGTTCTACTAGAAATTTCCGAGATTTTGGTATATAAGTCATTTCCATAGGACGTATAGCAGCCCTAAAATTTAGGTTTTATTAAAAATTTTGATGTTTTTTAGCCCATTTTTTGAGTATTTTGCTCATTAATTACCCATTGTCTAGCCGATTTGATAGTTTTATATACCGACGTATTAAGGAAGAATTTTACCATTTACTTAGGTTATATTCATATCTAAACATTTATATAAACTTGTAAATATATATTTTACCAAAGTTAATTATAAAAAGAGGGGGATTCAGTATTTCGGTTATAACTCATCCATTTTTTAACCGATTTGGCAGATTTATATACCGACGTGTTGAAGAAGAAATTTACCATTTACTTAAGTTGTAAAGCTTAGACTCGGGGAGATCTATGGTTACCGAAAGTGGGTATTAAAAAAAAATTTATTTTTGGTCATAACTTTTTTGTATCTGAACCGATTTTCCCGAGTTTTTTATAAAATATGTTCTAATTAAAATTTCCGATATCTTGATATATAAGTCATATCCATAGGACATATGGCAACCCAAAAATTTAAGTTTTTATACAATTTTTAATTTTTTTTGTACGGGAGGTACCACGCCCACTTCTCCAATCCCGCCCACATTTTGTAGGATGGTGTGTATTGGCAACCTACATGTGTATACCTAATTTGGAAGCTTTGGCTTTTGCCATTCCCCAGATATACAGCAAAAAGTAATAAAAATACAACAACCACAAGGGATTTTTCGAAAAAATTTGAGGTAGTCGTGGTTTTTTGCTCATATCTCCGTCAATTTTGGACCGATCTGGCTGAATTTCAATAGCAAACTTAAACGGAGTATATGTGACATAAATTTACATCAACCTAGTCCACATCATATCTGGGGTTTTCGGAAAACCCATTTCAACATACACACGGACAGACGAACAGACGGACAACCGGATTTGAACTTCGCTTTTCATAAGGACCCAGAATATATATACTTTATAGGGTGTAGGATCAATATTGTGGAACATACAAACGGAATGACAAGGGTATAATAAATAAATATATTTTTTATTGAACGTATGATTATTATTTTAGATTATACGAATTTATTATATAATTTTATTACTTCATTATTTTATAACGGGTCGTAGTTTTATGATTTGATTCAAACTTGATTCATTCAATTCAGAACATATCATTTATAGAATTCACGTTTCTGCTTTTTTTTTTGATATTTTGTACCAAATACATGAATTTTTTTGTTTTTTAATATATAAAACTCTATAAACATACGTTCTTTCTTTTCACAAATAATTATTTCTCTTTTTTCTGTGCTTTTAATCTCTACTTCTCCCATTCTTTCATAACAGAATTATTCCACTATCTAAGGCATCACAATGGAACATATTGGTCTCTGGGTGAGGGTGTGAAGTGTATTTCGCACCAGCATTTTTAACCTAACCTAACCTATGAGGTGAAATAATTTTGTTAAATGGCCAATGCTACTTCCATTTATCAGTTTTAACTTTTCTGATCGGACTTCATCTGGGCCATTAACTTTTTGTTCACTGTGGGTTTTTCTTGCACATTCTACCTTATTGTCCGTAATGCAATTTCCTGTCATGAGTTTCGAAATCTAATTGTCATAATCTGATCTTCTTTTGTGCGCAAATGAGTGTATTCTTTCCAAATTCTTTTCTTGAAAATACTGATGGGTTTCTATTATAGTAAGCAGCCGGCTTTGCTTCTTTCAATTTCTTGTGCGTGTTGAAATCGTTCTATTTCCTAACACTGGCCTTTTAAGCTGCTACATAATGGCAAACTGGTTTGCTGTAGAAGAATGCAATGATTGATTATTCTTTGGTTGTATTATAATTCCAAAAATTTATTAAATATTTTCAATTTGAAAACATGAAATCAAATCAATACGATGAAGAAGATTGATTAAATTTTTTGAAGTCAATTCATATTTTAATTGATTGCAATCAAATTTGATTGTTATTGATTTTAATCCAATAATTTTAATAGCAATCTAATCAAGTAGATGCAATCAAAATTAAATCAGAATCAAAATCTTCATTCTTTTCAAATGAAACTCATTTTTCTAGAAATAAAGCTGACTCTGATCATTTGGAATTGTCAAAAATTTTCATTTTCTATTAATTTATTATGTATCCATTTTGTTTACGTCCACTAGACTCCAAGTGTATATAATTTCGTTAGACTTTGGCTTTATTTGTGGTTTTTGAAATCGCATTATTCCATTAAAAAATCAAATTAATAGCATTCAAATTTAAGATTTAAGATTTGAATTTTATGTCTTAAATCATAATTATGATTCATTATAATGAAATCAAACCAAACTGATTGATGGTTGAAATTATTTAGATATCACTACCAATTTAATGTTGCTTTTTACTGTTCTGCTGGCAGGTCCGGAATATACATATACGCCTCCCTGAACATTACTTAAACACGAAAATATCTCATAACTATTCATTTGTAGATGAATTTATTGTTTTTATTTTTCCACTAAAATAACTCTTATATGAATCTTAATCTCATAACATAATTTTGTTTAGGCAGGTGTATGATTGCTCATGGGTCCCAGATGGAAAACGCTATCCAAAATTTGTTTCTAATAACTGCCCTGCCCTGTCGGGCTTGACTGACTATATTTTCTGACTTTTATATTGTATAATAGAGCACTTGCAAAGGCTCTGGTATTGACATATTCGGTAACGCATTATTTCGAGTACAATCAATTTAAACTGTACTCCTAGTTCAACGGTTTTAACAGCTTCTGACAGATTTTTTTGCGGACACGTAAAAGATTGAGTATATGTTAATAAGCCAAGTACCATCTTCTAACTAAAAATCAACATTCAAATTTATTTTTTCCAGTCAGCTGTTTTTTATTTGTTTACTTATTTGTGCATTGAACACGGATTCGAAAGTTTATCAAGATTTATTATTTTATTAAATTTATTCTTTTTACATAAATATTGTGGTTTTTAAATATAAATTTCGATAAATTTTCTTTCACGATTCGCAAATTTGTTAAAAAATTGCATGTAGCTTGATCTATGAAAATACACTAGTTTAACTTTTTTTGACAGAAGTCTACAGAGCGCGCGCGCACTAACGCGTGTTATGTACGTTGTCCGGAAACAATAGCTGAAAGCGGAACGTTTTCTTCCGCTTAGCTTTTACGCTGATATGCCATACCTAAACAAGAGCGTCAACGTTGTGCCACACACAGTAGTGTTAACTCTCTTGTTTAATAAATCCCACGTCAAAGAAATAAAAAGAAGAGAAAACCCGCTAGATTGACAAAAAATAGCTTAATTGCCATTATTTATTAACAAAAGCGGCCAACTTAACTATAAAACGCCCTGTCAAAATTGGATTTTCCAATTGTAAAGCGTTGACGCTGTGCTATTTTGGGATGCTTCATAAAAATTGTATGGGCATGAGAATTTTTGACAGCTAGAAAACGCTTTTCGCTATTGTTTAGGTGTGACTGTAAGGCTGTTTTACACAATCACACAAGTCTTACGTATTTTAAGAAAATACACACCACCAATTAAATCATAGATTAAAAATTAAATCAGTTTTAACTTAAAAATTTAATAAAGCGAATTCAACGTTTAATTAATACTTTTAATTTGTACCAGTAACCAAAAACTCAAATTCACTTGATTAAACGTTTAGTTAACTTGATTAAACGTTTAATGCACTTGATTAAACGTTTAATTAATTTGATGTCATTTTTAATTTATTATATTTTTCGAAAATGGAGGAGGTTGCACAGCATAAAAAAATGATTTTTTTGGCGAAATTTCGAAATTTTTGTTTATTAAAAATTCACAAAAAATGGGAAACAATACAGCTATGCTTCTAATTTTTTGCAGACATATAAAAAACAAAGTTGCGAACAAAACAAGCTAAAAATGATAAATAACTAGCACAGTGTAATTATATCAGGGAAGCATTTTCGAAAATACTTAAGACTTTGAGGGATAGTGTGTAACGGCCTTTAATAATATACTGTATTTAAAAACAAAAATTTATAATAATTAGATAAATAAAAATTATTTCTAAACCATTTATACAATATATGAATGTGCCAAAAGCTAAAAGGCCTAACTTCACAAAATAAAAAAGTAGAGTAAATTAGTAAGTTTGAAAAATTTAATTACAAAAATTAAGAAATAAATTTACGCGAAGCGTAGTAGTTCATACTACAGCAATATATTATGGCCTTATTTTGGTTTGTATATTTTGTTATTATCTGGCTGATAGCTTCTGAAAAAATTTAAATAACATTCAAAAACCTATGTATACATACCAATTTGTTATATTTTTTAATGGAAAATATTTAAATAATGGAAAAACAAATTTTTTTTCAAAGAATTCACAGCTTAACAGAAATTTTTGAAAAGTGAAGTTAGACCTTTTAGCTACATCCACATCCATATGTAGCTCATTCGCTAACCCTGTACTATTGAAATTTCAACAATTTTTATGTTTTTTTTTTATGAAAAATTAGATTAATTTTAATTTGAAATTTGTGTGTATCTTTTAACTTCCTCAATAATAACATCCTATTTGATTACATATAATTTCTAAATTAAATAATTCACATTTTCATGGTTGCAACGTAGTTTTGTGGAACAGACTTGTTGTAAGTGCTTTTTGGAAAAAGAGAGCTTTTAATTGCGAATAATTTGAAATGTAATAGAAACCTGTTTGCATTTTTTTGTATGCAACGAAAACATGTTTTACAAACAATTTTGAATTTATTTGCCACATCTCTTTTAATTTATAGATTGTGTAAAAAACGCAATTTAACATTGGCTTTAAGTTTTTAGGAATTATGTTACGTGTGTTAAAATGTTTTTTTTTTTGTTGATTTTCTGAAATTTTGTTTTTTTTTGTACTGTGATTTTATTTCGATTTTAAATATTTTTGAAATTTAAAAAACTTACTCCTCATTATTGTAATCCAATAAATTTTCA
This sequence comes from Pollenia labialis, assembly GCA_949318255.1. Lineage (NCBI taxonomy): Eukaryota > Metazoa > Arthropoda > Insecta > Diptera > Polleniidae > Pollenia > Pollenia labialis. Next base: position 115,689,855 of record OX439141.1, read on the forward strand.
TTGTAATTATCTTTAAAGTCCTTTAACATAGTGAGAACTGCGTGTGAGTGGGGGTTTTGTTGGCGGCGTTTCTAATAAATAAAAATAAGTTTTGCAGATGATCTCAGAATCGTAAACAATTGTATTATTTACATAAGAAAACAACAATTCTGAATAAACAAAGAATTTTAAATTCAAAACTTTTTTTATTTTAAGTTTTTGTTATTTATTTAGTAGCACAAGGTTAATTACAATTTATTTTCGTATGTATTTCTATATGTGACCACAAATTAAATGAAAGCATTGAATAGTTATTTAGTTGTATTTTCAATTTTAATTTAGTTTTAAATTTTTAAGGCACTTTGCTAAATTTTTCTTTTAAGATAAAATATGTGTTCGGTAAATTTTTTTTTTTTAAATTGCAGTTGTCCTACTTATCTATGCAAAAACTGTATAAAAACTAACTTGTAGCTGAAAAAGTGCAAAATTTTTAACCACAAAAGCAAAAAAAACATGTTGGCTTTATTTGATTTGTATTTTTTGTTTCCACTCTGGACGCCGTTTGTTATGAGCCGATATTTAGTTGGTGAGTATTTTCTTGGTTTTTGTTTGAGTTGTTTTGTTGTTGAAATTTTTACTTACATGTTTTTCCATGTTTCTTATTTCTCCTTAGTGTAGGAGATTATAAAAATATTTAAAATTGTTGATTTGTTTGTAATATTTCTTGTCTGTTGTGTGAATAAAAGATGTGTGAAAGACAAAACTCTAGAGTTTTAAGTTTATTAATTTATTTATGTTTTTAGGTTCGAAAAGATCTGTGTTTTTCAATAATTATTGTTGTTTTGTGGAAGTTATATAAAAGGCTCAAAAGTTATTACCAGTATTATACTAAGTAAACTTGAGGTTAAATTCGAAAAAAATGATAATAAATATAAAAAGATTTAAAAAATTCAGATTTTTGGGCAAAAAATAAAGTAACTGCCTGTTTTTCGAAAACGTAAAAACAAATTTTCGTTTTTTATTATTGTTTTCAATATAATTGCTCATATCATAGTCAAAACTGTCTTAAACTCAGAAGCAGGCTTTTCCAGCGATATTAAATTACATAAAACAGAACCTAGTCCTAATTTTATCTTGGTTCTTTGGAAACCCCAATTTAATCAACAGACTGAAGCTGTAAAACTAACTCCGCTACTAGGAAGATCGAATGGTTATTATTCCTTGCTAAAGCCGATTATTTATAAATGCCCATTTTTCGAATATCGAATAAACTGGCTATTTTGCTTATATTTAAAATGTGTATAAAACATAATGAACGATGTAAACATAAATCGCCTATAAAAGCGAAAACAGTGTTCGTTTCAAAGGAAAATATTAATTTTAGTGAGAGTTTCTTAATCTAACGGGATTTAAGAGCCAAATAGGTGTCTGATATGCCCTTAAATGAAAAGTTTCAAATGTTCTGCGACGTCGTGAATTTTTAATGACCTTTAATTAGTCCACAAGCTTGATATAAATGTGCTCCAAAAAAAAACTACGTTGACTAAAATGAATCATTAAGTGAAAAATTAGCCTGTCGTTGCCGAGAAAAAAATACCCGTTAAGGTACTAAGCAAATCTTTAGTAGATCTTGTATATCTCCGTGCTAAAAACAGCAACATTTCGGCGGAATCAACGATATGTTAAAAATTTATTTATTAAAATACCAAGAACTAGGAAACAAAACAAACAAAGTACTGTAAAATTTTTAATAGTGTCGACCTATTTAAAAAAACTATGTTCATATCACTATTATTTTATCTAGAATTTTTTGTTTGTAACATTTTAAAAAAATGGTTGAAGTCTATTTAGGCACATAGACAACATACTTAACCACCAACAAATTACAATCTATTTAAAATAAAATTGGGACACAGTAAAAATCTTAGTAGTTTTTTGTCGATTAAAAAAATTATATAAACTTAATTAATGTAATAATTGTATCATTTATTTTTTTTTGTTGAAAGTTAATAATATAATTGTGACTTAATAACAATTTTTGTTGTTTTGAAATAAATTTTGAATTTAACTAATAACCGAATAACAAAACATTATTTCGTTTAAAATAATATAATTTATACTTGTAAAATTGTTGTTGGAAATTGACAAAATCAATCAATCAACACATTGTTTGAAACGGCAAAGATTTTGATCATTTTTTTAATTAAAATTAAAAATATTATTTATTATTGTTTAGTATACTTTCTTCGACCTTTTAATTTTATTTCTTCTAATTTGTAGATCAAGCTTGATCTAAAAACTAGAAGAAATATTATTTATTGAAAAAAAAAAAAAAAAATATTCAAAATATTAAATTTTTACATTTTTTTGTAATCAATATAATCATTTTTGTAATAGGTGCAATATCAACAAATGGGTTGCTTGATTCTATGAATTTGGTTTAAATTGGTGAATAGAGACAATTTTTATAACAAATATTAAAATTATTAAATTCCTTAATTTCTTAAAATCGAAGTTCTTTCAAAATTATAAGTCTGCTTTCACACGTTTCATCTTTTAATGCTCAACTCTTATGTTATTAGGTGAGAGAAGAAAGAAGAAAGGGGGTTAGTACGGAGATGCCTGTACTCGGTCAGTACGCTTTGTGTTTTTATTCGTTGGTATATGCACAACGATGGCTGCATGTAATTTTTTTTCTTTTTCTCTTTGATTCGCTGTTAATAAAATTGTTGTTGTTTTGAACCAAAAAAGTTGAAACCGATTGCTGCGTGTGAATATATTGGCATCTTTAACAGGGAAATGAAAAGAAGTTGAGCATCAAAAGATGAAACGTGTAAATTTAGACTAAAGGGCAAAATAAACCACTGAAATTGCTAGGCAAACATATCAATGTTTTACATTTGTACAAATGTTTTGTGTCGTTAATTGTGGTGATTGCTGTTTGACAAACATTTGAATCCTGTTTGTAGAATTATTAAAAAAGTTTAATATTTGGCAGACTTGTTGGATATTGCATAATTTTTGTTGTTGTGTGTAGTGCTAAATGTAATATGTTCAGCGAAAACTCTGCCGATTGAAGAAGTTAACGAAGAAGGATTCAAATCATTTTTAGCCATTTTGTGCCGTTGTTTGCCACAAAACAGATCGATGTTTACACCACTCTTTACTCAAAATTCTTTTCCCTAAGTTTTAAACATAAATCAACAAAATTTGCGCAGCACTATCTTCGTCTAGATTCGTTGAAAATAGAAATGAACAATAAATGTTTGTAAGAAATATGCTTGTATTGCTTATTGGAGAAGATTAAACTGAAACAAAGTGTATAGCTATTTGTCAAGCCATTTATTGTGTGGTTTATTTTGACCTGAAGTCATAAACAATGGATTTTGTTGCTTTCTTACCTTTTTGAATTGTTTTGTTTTTATTCAAATAAACTTTTCATTTCAAAAACTAATTTGATTTTTGTATTTTTATTTTTGATTCGAATAAAACCGGCTTAACGGTTATTTTTTAATGGCCTAACCGAAAACCGGTGTTTCAAAAATAGCCGAATAATCGATCTTTCTATCCACTACTCATACGATTATAATGACAATTGCAGATGTATTTGTATAGTTAATACAACTATAGGTTTAGAAAAGAAAACCCAAAGTAGACCAACATTTACATATTTACTATGATATTCCTCGCGTAGTTTAGCTATTTCACGTATACGAAGCCTCCACAGGTGGTGGATAGATAAGTATGGTGCCCAGATGATATCTTAAGATAAAATAAACTGGGCAATAAATAATGAGCAACTGCAGCGTCTGTACACTCAAAAGAAAAATCAATCCATCCGTACTCAAATCAATACGGAGCGGTATTAATAGTACGGTGAGTACGGATTTTCTTGAATCAAGTACAGAAAGATTGATTCAAGTACGGATTTTTAATCCCAAAATACTTAAATTATCCATAATCAATCCCGTTTTCGTACTTGAAATAATCCGAAAATGAGATTGATTTAAGTAAAACTAAGATTGAATCAATCTCAAAATGCGCTTCATTCAAATATTATAAAATTGTTTTAATCCGAATTCGTACCTCAAATAATCCGAAAATGAGATTGATTTAAGTAAAACTAAGATTGAATCAATCTCAAAATGAGCTTGATTCAAGTAATATAAAGTTGATTTTATCCCGAATTCATGATTGAAAAAAAACAAAAACAAAGAAATTACATAGAAAAAATGATTGTGATTAATTTTCTTACCCGTATTACACATTACAGAATGATAAAACATCAACATCATGCCCGATATGGTTTTTATTTTAGAAATCTTATGTACATATTTAACCAAAAATATAAACTAAATGAGAAGCATGAGTTTAAATTTACTTTTAAACCCTTCGTTGTACACATGAGTCTAGCCAGACCTTTTTCCATGTGTAAAGAAAATTAAAACATGCGCAAGCTGGAGGGTTAAACATGAAAATAATATGTATATGTATGTGTTTTTCTTGTTTTGTTTTTTCTACACACAATAAGGAAACCGGTTTTTCCAAACTTGTGTTTTCGAAAGTAATCCCATTTAGGATTGTTTTGAGTTCGTTTAAGTGCTATTCGTACTTGATTTTTTGAGTACGACTCGTACTTAAAGTAATCCAAAGAAACTTGATTTATCCCGAGTGTTTTTCTTTCTGTGTACTCTTAGGAGCTTCAAAAGGCAGCTGTCTCTAGAGGAAAAGCAATCTGTTATTAGAGTGTCTAACTACGTGTTGGCTTTGTTAGACCCAACATTATAATTGAAACACGTCGTCGAAACACAGTTCTTACAAATTACTGCTTTTTAAGATCATCGTGGTCCTTGTAGTCTAGCCGTTAAGCCCACCTACCTCTGATTTATGATAGAAAGCATCCATATCTGATTTATCAAAGGAAGCAGGCACATCGGATTTGGAGGCACCGATGCCAAGTTTTGAAGATAATTTACCCACAAATGAAACCTCACGAAGCCATGTTAAAAGACTTGAAAAGAAGAAGAACTCTGAGGTTTACAATTAAATTATTATAACATATTTATCAGTATTTGGAAGGAAACAGAAAATTAACAGAAAATTAAAATTTGTTAACTGAAGCAAGTTTTTAAACCTTTTTACCTATAAAATTAGTTTTTTCATTTCTTTGCCTTTCTTGTTAGACAACATAAGTTAAATTTTTCGAAATTTACTTTTTAAGTTTTTAAAATATAACATTTGCCACCCGACTGCATTCGTATCTTGACAACTTTGTATGTATAAAATATTTTGGGTGCGACGCCTGGACATTAAAGTCAGTAACTTAGATAAAAACGACACTTCGCCAAACAACTCAAGAACTATTTATCCTATATAGCACAAATGATCCTTTTTCCTTAACTTATTATCTGTAGTGTGCTTAAGAGTTGTTACCTGCTTTTAATGCAGCCGTAAATAAAACATAAAAAAACTGAACAAAAATAAAATACTCATAGTAGTTGTATGCATCTAAAACTGTTGAATGTAAGAAAACTTTTGTTTGAGTTTTTCAACTGTACAATAACAAGACAACAGTATACACTTTGATATAGAGACAAAAACTAGAAAATGTAATATGCAGCAAAAAATATATTATACTTACCGCACTTTTCAAATCAATAGCTCAATTGAATTTTTATGTTTTGGAGAGGCTTCAGGGTGGAAGATATTTGAACAATAATTGAAATAATTCTGGATTTTGGGAACGGGGCAATGTTCGAGTTAAGGTTTTGGATCTATAGACATGTCTGAGGGTTGCCATAAGGTCCCAGAGCAGGACTCTTCGGGTTTTACAAAAATTGGGAAAAAACCAAAATTCATCATAACAGTAGCTAGATTTTATCAGTGCATTATACTAGTGGAGTTCTACAAAAAGTGAGATACATGTTAAGTTATTCTCTTATAGTTTCAGGAATAGCCCACTTTGAAAAATAACTTGCTGTTGGTCTAGTTATCATTATTATTAAAAAAAAATTGTTAAGTAACATACAAATGTTCGTATACTTTTTGAAAGACTACTTAATAAATAATATTGCTTATCAAAATTTTAGTCAATACTCAGGGGAATCCAGAGACCCGTTTTTGGTAGGGAAAATTTTTCTAAAAAAAATTTAAAAATCTAATATTTGGGAATTTCGAGAAGTTTTGGTTTTGACGCGATTTTCTTTAAAATTGTTAATGAAATCGATTACGGTTGGCAACAAAGCTTCAGTTAAGTTGTCAACCGGCCATGCAACTGATATTTAAATTGATATTTGGCACGTCAACATTGTTTAGTTGCCAAAAAATTGTTGATATTGCAATTTTGTCAGTTTGGCAACTAGAAATTTATATAACAAATTATAAAATCGAACAAAAAAGTGATGCAAAATGAATAAAAATTAAAAAATATGATGAACCTATTTTTCGCAGATCAGGAGGAGGTGGTAAACATAGAATCTAATATACACTATTTAAAAGATATACAGAGACAGTTTGTTGTCGCCGATCGTTAGTATTTTGGAACACATTTTCTTATTGCAAAACTTTAGCAATTTTTGCTCCGAAGACATGCCCTCCTGGACTCACTGCCAGCGGTATTTGTATAAGCACGGCTGCAGACTGTTCAAGCGGGACCAAACTTATTTCCTCTGATGGTCGTCCGCTGGTAGTGTATACATTTTTTTACTGTGCGCCTTTTTTTTTTATTAACTCTGCCGTTAAATGTAACAAGTTCGTTGAAAAAACAGTTAAATTTTTTTGAGATACGTTTCCACAAAAGACCGCAATTTGACTATCCTTTACATGGATTAAAGGTGCAAACCCTTTTCGAATTGTTCGGGCATGTTTTATAAATCGAATTGACATGGATTTAAAATAAAAAAAAAAAAAATTTCCTTTTTGTGTACTTCATACTTTGAGTACCAATTATCTCTACAAAAATAACTCTTAAAAACAGGCAAAACTACTTTCATAGTAAGCCTGAATAACATTAACGCGCTGCTCGATTGTGTATCTTTCCATGGTTCAAATTAAGTTCGTCTGAAAATGAGAAATGTCAAAAGAAATGCATAAAAAGATTTGATGTTTGTATTTGTGTTTAACCACTCGTTATTAAAAGCTTAAAAAACATAAACATTTTATAAAAAATATACTTATAATGCATTTACACTTAGGCCATAAACAGGTTATATGCTGTTTATGATGATAAACTTGTTTGAGAAACTTGTTTATCCATACAAATTAAAACCACGTTTGTAACCAGCTTTTGAAATAAACTAGTTACAAACGACCAGTTTTTGTTAATGCAACTCTGTTTTTGCAAATTCTATTCTGGCAACACAAGTGATATTTGACATTTATCTGTAAAAAAAAGCCAAAACAATAATAAGAAAAATAAAATAATGTTAAGCAAAAATTCAAAATATATAAGAAATGTGTGTTTTTTTAAATAGTTTCTTTTAGTACGGACAATGGAAATAAAAGGTACGTTTATATGTTTATATGTACGTGCATCATTGTTTTTTTAAATATTGGGGTTAAGAATATTATGACTTGTCAAAGATAAACCGCTTAACTGTCTAAAATGCTGATATAGTTTAAGTTAATGAAAGTAGCTTACGATAATAAACTAGTTTGAAAATAACAAGAGTAAATGCACTATTAGGTACTTATCAGTGTTGCCGCTTTCTTTTCTTTAAAAAATATTATTTAGCAGCAACTACTGGTTTATAGAAGGGCTGTGGAGTCGTCCGCAAAAAGTACTAACTCCGACTCCGACTCCAAACGCTGAAATTTTTTAAGTGCGACTTCGACTCCGACTGCGACTCCTACTCCGACTCCTACTATAATCTTGATGCTAAATGTATATGAGACTCAGTGTTGTTAACTTTTATTTTTTCATTACCTTCTAAAAATTAGAGTTTTTGAGAAGCAATTATCGAACGCAAACATTAATGTGCTGTTTCCAAATGACAGGCGATTGATTATGTAGCAAAATTTATCAGGGGTGTGCTGGAAATCGCAAACGCAAAACGCAAGAATTTGGAAGTTGTTTTTAATAAACTTTAAACCTCATTCTTATAATTTTTGGTTTAAAATCCTGTTTAGTAGGAAAATATTTGTCATAAAATTCTTTTATTACAAAAATCTTATTTAAAAACGACTTTTAAAATTCTTGCGTTTACGTTTGCGATTTCCAGCACACCTCTGTATATGAAAAGCACTCAGTCCATCGCCTGTCATTTGGAAACAGCACATAAGAGCAGTATTCATAAACCATTTATTTAAATTTTAAATGTGTTTTAAGAAGATAATTTTTATTTTGGAAATTTTATTTAAATTTTTTATGCTGAAAAACTTTGGAGTCGGAGTCGCGAGTTTTTGTGGGTACTACGACTCCGACTCCGGCACAAAAACATCAACTCCGACTCTTCAACTCCGACTCCGACTCCACAGCCCTGGTTTATAGTTGCCAAAAAGTTAACAATATGGCAAGAGTTATAGCAATCTTTTAGTTGACAGTTGCCATACAAATAGCAACACAACTTCCGTTATCCGTAATATTACATTGAATAATTAATGTAGTCGGTATATGTGGTATACTTCCATCTCTTGCATGTTTCCCTATATCCAATGAGCATAGTTATTTTTAAACATAAGTGCGAATGTAAATATTAGTTTATGTACACACATTGTCATATAATTACAGTTATATATTTTTATGCTTTCTTATGTTCTTAATACTCATATTCTTGTTTCTTTATATGTACAGATTGTCGTTAAATTACAGTTATTAATTGTTGTGCATTCTAATTTGCTTGATACACATATTCTTATTTCTTTATATACACACATACATACATTTTGTTCTCTTTTACACACATAGGTCATAGAGTAGCTTAAGTTTAATATGTGGTAAATAAAGTTTTTAGTTTGATCGTGACCATTGAACTGTTCGGTTGTTTTATTTAAGCGTACTACATTAATATAATAAAATTTCCTTAAGGAATAAAATGAATAGTTTTTATTGCATAAATACAATTTTATTCTATTGGCAAAAATTAAAAAAGAAATAAATGACTTCAAAGAAGCTCATAGTAGTTACCGTTTACGTTTACTGACCGTTTACGAAATTCAGAATTTTTTTTATTTATTTTTCCACTATGCGCTGGGCTACTTTCTATTTAAACCAAGTAAGGGTGCTATATTCGGCTATGCTGAATCTTATATACTCTTTACCATGGTGCGATAAGAACAGAAAGTTATAAAAATACCGTTATTTAAATAGATGCTAATCTATTTTGTGCCACGTCCACTTTTTCAATCTCGCGCACATTTTATTGTTTATTGATAACCAAGATGCTTGTACCTAATTGGGAAACTTTGGGTTTCGTCGTTTTCCAGATAAACAGAAAACAAAAAAAAAAAAACAACAAGAAGCTAAATTTAGAAAAAGTCGTGGTTTTTTGTCCATATCTCAACCATTTGTTTTTAAAAGTAAAATTCAACGGGCATATGTGACATAATTATATACTGACTAGGGTGTTCATTCGATTAATTCTTGTTCGATTAATCGAACAATTTTAGATTATTATTTGTGCGAATAATTTATTATTGCCTTTTTCGATTGAAGCATAAATCGAAGAATTAATACCGATTAACCGATTTAAAATAGTATATAGTATTTCTGTAAAATGTATAATTTTTTTAAAGTTTTAAGTCGAATAAACAACCCAAAGGTATGTTTTCGTTGGTATTATAAAACAGTCATGTTTAGTGAGTAATTTAGCTTATATTTTTGTACATTTGTTTAACACAATTAAAAAATTAGTTTCACAAAAGAAAAAACGACAAAGGTATGTTAACTCAAAGGTATTTATATTAATTTATTGGGTATGTTCTAGAAATCAAAATAAATTATAATTGAAATCGAACGATAATTTCAATTCAATTACTTACAAAATGCCCGTAATTTTTCTTGGTTTAAAGTGAGGTTTTTGTAAAAATAATAGATACTTAAAGAATGAAGTAGATCAAATGGAATATTTCAATGAACTTTCATTACAGGGTCGTTTTCAAAATATGCTCGATTTTTAATCCACTTCGATTTTTAGAACGCGTCCGTATTTTTTTAAAAAAAAGCTCACGAGTTTCTCTCTTTAGAATGTGTTTGGCTTAAAAATATTGTACGAAGGTTAAATCTAATAATGCTATATGTAACAGTTGTCCAAAACTATATTAACGTCAATATTCTCCAACAACTTCACTTATTTACCACTGACACAGTGACTATAACATAGTAATAGAAGAAGAGGCTCCACCAACAAAATCAAAGGGGGCTACAAGTGGTCCAATAAATTAATATTTTAAACAAGATAATTCAATCGATTCTCTATTATTTTCGATTCTATTTACTCAAGTTGTAATTTGTTCTAAAATTATCAAAAACAAAAACTCGTAATTTTTAACAATTCTGGATTTTGAAATTTTCGACTTATAGATTAATTTTAAAATTCATTCATTTTTTCGAATAAGTTAAAAATGCCAAATATCGATCAATCGTTTCTTCGAAAAAAAAAATAAAACCCGATTAATTGAACACCCTAATACTGACCAAGTTTCCATCGTATCTGAGGTCCTCGGAAATCCCATTTTAGCAAACAGACGGATGGACAAAAAGATGGTTGTATGGACATCGTTAAATCAACTATATATATTCTTTATTAAGGAATGAGAAACGTTTTTTTTTTAAATTAAAGGATCGTTTAGTATTTCAGGGCGTATAAGTATTAATTAATTCCGTTGGATTAAATTGATAATAAGTATACGCCAGAGCTTTTTTTGGAGTAAATTTATACGCAATTTTCCAATTATTTTAATAAAAAATTTATAAAATATTTTAGAAAATTATCAAGCCATACATTTCTTTATGTGCATTTTTGTCAACAAATTCCTTGTTGAGTTTTTCCCCTCAAATAAAATCAGGAGAATTTTTATGCCAAATTATTATAAAAAATAAGCGCATGCTCTTTTAAAATGCCGGTTATACACCTATACTTTCATATTATACTTTGTTATTTTATTTTATTTATACAACCGCTTATCTGAAATATTTTCTACTATACTATTTCAGGAATATTAAGTTTAACAAAGGTCAGGTTTATATGTACATAACTACTTATAGTAATAAATTTATTGGTTTTGGTTTCCACATGTTCAACTTGACGTACATTGAATCCATTAGAAAAAAAATTCCATAAAAATTTATTTATTGACGTATAGCTCGTGTGTATGTTTTGTTTTTAAAACATAATTTTTTTTTTGTATATTTTCTATTTATATATTTAATGCACTTACGAAACCATTTAAAATACAAAAGTTATGAATTCATGATTATGTTAACAATGAGTTTTGTAATTATTAGTGTTAAAGAACAAGTTTCTATTGAACGATGAAAAAGCAACAATAATCTGAAACTATATACATACATGCATACTAACAAAAAAAGTTGCATAAGAATAATATTTGTATTATTCTAGGAGTTTTAATTTCCTAGAGTTAACAGGATTTCCTACATGTCTGCTTATTGATACAATGACTGCTGAAGTAAATTCTCTGGCTGCAAATCTATTTATTAAGGTTAAAGAAAAGGGGTGCTTGTACTTTATACATAAAATATTTTTAACGTTTGTTTTCAAGGAAACTGTTGCCATTAAGTTAGGCTAGGTTCCATTGGCAGCCGTTATCAAGCACAACTCATGTGGATCCATTAAATAGATCCCGTTGTGTTGCCATGTCTCACCATCTCTGAAGGGTCCAATGTTGCCTGGCTGATAATATTCTCACTCAGTCCATTCAATAAAGAAATGGATCCTGTTAAAATCAATATTAGAGAGACAAGTTTTGTCTTCAAGGGGTTTTCGACCAAACAGTCTAAGCCTTAGATCGCCGAATGTCGGGCAACGACAAAGAATATGTTCCGTTGGCACTTCCTCCTCCTTGTCACCACAACTTCTATATAGGTCACTGTAAGGTAGCCCTAGGGTTTTGGCGTGCTTCTCAATAGGCCAGTGGCCAGTTATAGCTGCAAAAGTGTTTCTAAGGTGATGTCTGACAGCTGTAATGCCCGCCTGAAAGCTGTAATGCCCGTGACAGAATTGCATTAGCAGAATTTGGTTTTTAAGAAACCCTTAATAACGAAGAGGGGGTGCTTATAGGTGTAAGAAAAAATATTGTTTCTTGACACCCTTATGGCCATTTTCTCAATGTATCGATAAACTGTCTGTTACGTTATGTCAACAAAAATTTATTAGAGCGATAAACTGTCCGTTAACGATTTTGGGTTTCTCAATATACCGACAAAAAACATTGTTTTCAGCTGGCAACACCTCTCAAAATACATGTTAAAGTTGGGAGTCAGCTGATTGAATTTATCTGTACGACAAATAAAAGGAAAATAAATAATTGGCAGATGAGTGCTGGTTAGCTTTGCGACAGGATAGAAGCAAATTAGACATTGAGAAAAGCAAATTTCTTTAATGTGCAGTTTTTCGTTGGAAGAAAAGATAATCGTGTGATGGGAAAACGGCCATTAGTATACCAATCGCCATAGAGTCAATCTCTGCATCAATCTTACGATGTTCCTCTGTCTGGCTGGTAGCCTCGCTGAAAAAAATATAAATTTTGTCGTGGGCTTATGGCGACATAGGAATGAAGCCTATTGAAAACGGTCAGAGTCGGTCCATATTTTTTCAAAGAGTCTTTGTGTCCAATAACTGTCTTATTTTGTTGGTATTTTGATTAAATTTGACCTAAAAATATTTTATTGCAACTTAAATCATCCTACCTAATTTTAATGGAATATGTTCATATATAAAGAACATAGCGCTTACACAAATAACGCTTCCCCAAACAACTTGTAATGCCATAACTTCTTTGAAAATGTTGGTAATAATTTTATAGATAGAGTATTGAAAATAAATTTCCATAGGAATAAAAAGGAGAAAATGTTTAAAGCATTAAGAGAAAAAAGTTTTACGAAGGAAATTGTATCTAATTTATTAATACAATATAACAACCATAGAATAAATAACTCGAACGGTAATACGGAACCAAAAGTTTATAAATCGCTAACTTATGTACCAAAATTTTCGGAGAGATTAGAAAAATCTAATATTTATGATACGGAAAGGTATAAAATTGCGCATAAATCTTATAAAACAATAGGTAGATTATTTACTAATATGAAAGATAAAATAAATAAGTTGGAAATGTCGAATGTAGTTTATATAATACCTTGTAGGGGAAATGTTAATGGACAATGTGGTAAAGTATATGTTGGTACAACGAAGAATAAACTGAAAACTAGGTTAGGTTTCATCACAAAAAACAGCTTTATCAGCCCATTGTGCAAATTTAAACCATTATCCTGATTTTGAAAATACAACAGTTTTAAATACGGAAAATAATTATAAACGTAGGTTTATGTTAGAAATGTTGCGAATTATAAATGTACCAATTATGTCGAGAATTAATTTTAAGTCAGATACTAAAAGTTTAGCACAAAATTATAGACATTTAATTTATAAAAATATAAACGGAAGTTAAAAATTTATTTATAATGTAATAGATTAGTTTTTAATTTGGAAAACCTTTTTTGTTTTTAATTGAAAATTGTTTTATGACTTTTTGTTAAATTTATTTAATTTGTTAAAAATTGTTATTTTTTGTCAAAAATTCAAGAAAAAAAACCCTGAAGAAGGCACACAACGGAGTGCCGAAATATTGGTTCAATAAATTTAATATTTTTTTAAAAAAAGAGACCTCAAGCTTAATTAAGTAATAATAATAATATATTATATTTACAATAACTTCTAAAATAGCAAATATGTTATGTCAAAATATTGTACTGGATCTAGAATTTACCATGGGCCCCATAGACACCACACTTCACTTTAAGACATACACATTTAGAAAACATATGGCAAAAAGTACACTCAAAAGAAATATCAATCAATCCGTACTCAAATCAATCCGACGTGGTTTTTATTATAAGGTGAACACGGATTTTTTTGAATCAAGTACAGAAAGATTGATTCAAGTACGGGTTTTCAATCGCGGAATACTTAACTTATCTATATTCAAACCCGAATTTGTACATGAAATAATCCGAAAATGAGATTTATTTAATTAAAACTAAGATTGAACCAATCTCAAAATGCGCTTAATTCAAATATTAAGTTGATTCAATCCCGAATTCCTACGTGAAATAAACCAAAAATTATATTAGATGGTGAATATTTTTATGATTGATTAACTAACCCATTTACGCTATACAGAATTTCAATTATAAGACACCAGCATCATTTCAGATATTGTTTTTACTTTAAAAACTTAATGAACATATAAATTTTAAAATATGAACCAAATGAGAAGCAAGATATCTCAATTTTACTTTTTAAACATGAAAATTATTTGTGTTCGTGTTGTTCTGTTGTTTTTGTTGTTTCTACTTGTGTGTTGTTGTTTTAGTGTCTGCAACAAACTTCGAGTTAAATGAGATAAAAACGCTCACTTTGTAATTTTACCCTAAGAGTGGCACGACCAACGAAATGTTTTGTCTTTTTTTACTTGGTCTAAGAATTTCGTACTTATTTAAAGAGATTCCGGTATTGATGTTCAAAAGTTATCCTTGTGTTAAGTACGTTTTCGAGTTGTTCCTACTTGAATTTTTGATTACGACTCATACTTAAAGTACTTAAGTATAAAAAACTTAATTTATACCGAGTGTTTTTCTTGCTGTGTACTCTTATATAAATCTCAGCCTAAAAACATAATTTTGTTTTGGAGGGCCATGATTGCCCATTATTCCCTTTTTTAACACTAATGGTGTTTTCTTTTCTACAAAAAAATGTGCCTTTTTTTTAAAAAATTCAATTTGGTGTCTTTTTCGTAAAAATTTTGCTCCCGAAAAGGGTGGCTTGTTTTATTTTAAAAAACTCACGCTTTTCGGGAGCAAAATTTTTAAGAAACAGACACCAAATTGCATTTTTTTTAAAAAAATGCACATTTTTTTGTAGAAAAGAAAACACCATAAAGCACTGAAAATTCTTAAATATCATCAATTTAATTACTTAAAAAATGGAATTTTGTAAAGTTTTCAAAAAATTAAATGATTTCAATGCACATTTTTTGGACTGATTTCTGAATTGAGATTTCAGGAAACTTTGAATGTAGCAATTAGTACATAAAACGCAGATTCGATTCAAAGAAAAAATTTTCTTTAAAAAAGGAATAAGAGGTTTTTGAAGAAAGTGCTTATATAATGTTTTCTCATTGACATGACTCTTCTTGATAAAAATGAAAGATAGCTTGTCAAACTCTTTTGTAAATGCATATTCTGTACTAAAGTTTTATTATCAAGGAAGTATTCTGTTTAAAAAATTTAACTATTTTGGTTCAATGCCAATGCTTTTAGCTTTGCATATCGTCATATAAAATGCAAAAGAGCCTTTCATTATTTTTAAAAATTTTCAGGAGCGAAAAGAAACTTAATAAAAAGCAAACTATGTATTGTGTTTGAAAAACAGTTTTCAACATAATTTCTTTGATTCAGAATTTGTTTACGATATAAACCAGAAAAAATCGTTGTTGTAATCACAAAAGTTGCCTTTTCATTAGGTTTTTATCACTCCTCAAAATTTTTTTTTAAATGATGATACGCCCTTTGGATTTTCTATGACGATAAAAAGCATCCCTCACCACCCTTAAATCACCCTCGAAAAACCTTACGTTAGTTACCCTCGTGTGTGGTTTTTCACACATATGCAATGCCTGTCCACTTTGCTGTGGGGTCATATTTCGTTTGTATTCAAAGTCATGATTTACGTAACATTAATGATGCTTTTATCCCATTGGTGATCAACAGCAAACCATACAAAGCTTGTGTGTATTTTATATACGAGCTCACTTTATAAAAAATAATATGCATGCAGTTCGCAATAATATCAAAAATATTCACACTTTCCAACAGAAAATTTAGTCTCTGGTGAAAATTACATAAAAATTCCGAAATATTTCGCTACTAAAAAATATTTTTTAATCAAAAAATGTGTTTTCAGTACTAAATTGATATCGCTGACAAAGTCTGGAAGTTTCTTTAGTGTACCTCAACAATTTTTTTGTTAATCGTGTAGAAATTATTCCTTTTGTGTGGTTTTGCACACAAGAGTGATTTAAAGTCAAATGAACTTATTTATTAGATCTCATGAACTTTTATTTGTTTTATTTTCAAATAAATTAAATTAAATTATATTTTGCACCGTTTTGTATTTAGCAAAATTTTCCGGGAATTTCCGAGAAATTTAAAAATTAATCCTGCGTTCCCGGGAAATGAAAAAGTTCGGAAAAAGAAAAACTCTTACATCCATATGCACAAATGGGTTTTATTTTCGGCGACAAATATTCGCGGCAATAAATTTGTCGTTCTTCCCAGTTGTGCTTGTTGCATTAATGTTGTCTTAAAACATCGAAATAAAAATAAAACTCATTTTCTTACTATCGAAAATTTGTTTATTTTATATGAATTCTATGGTTATGATTATTGAAGTACTTTTGTGCTTAAATTTTATTTAATGTTTTTTTTTTTAATTTAGTTTAAGTAATAAACTTTAAAATTTCTTAATAAATAACAAATTATGGGTACATGATATTCCATTTTATCAACTATTTTTATTATTTTAATAAATGTTTCCTTTTTACCTTAATATGCCTTAATTTAGCTCATATAAAGCCGTATTGCTATTATTATTATTTAAAAAATTATTAATCTAATGAAAATAATTACAATAATGAAAATATACAAAATGTAGAATTTATTTTTATTTAATTATCATTGAAAAAATATGATAAAAACTAACAAAACAACAACATTTGTCATTGTGTTGGTTTTTAAATACATTCATTTTTTATATTTTATTTCTTTAATGACAGTTAAAATTAATATTATTTATTAAAGTTACAAATTAACAATCACCTTCTCCTCTCTTTAAAGAGCAACATGATTTGGTTGAAAAACAATCATACTATTCTAAGTTTTAATCATTTTATTATTACTTTTTAGCAGTGTTTGAAAATAAACACTAAATATCGCTTCTTAGTGTTCGGTTTGGTTGATTTGTGGAAAACACAAACGCTTAAGTGTTTGTGAAGTAAATTGTTAAAAAAAAAACGTTAAAAAATAACAGGATAATGAACTTAAAGTCGGGTTTTAAAAATTCAGTATTTATTTTAAAAACAAAAAAAAGACAATAACTTTGAAATGATTTTGTTATTCGTGCTTAATTCCCAATTTTTATTTCTGATAAAAACACTGAAATTTATTGTTGATGGGATAAGCTATTCCTGTGCGCATTTCACTGGTTGCTTAGGCCAGATCATCAGGAAACTTCATCCATAAAGACATTAAACCAAATAAATCTGTTAAGCGTATAGCAATAGTTATACTTGTAACAATATCAAAGTTTAAACAAAATTATCAACAGATTTTGTTATTCGTGCTAAATTCCCAGTTTTTATTATTGATAAAAACACTTGAAATTTATTGTTGATGGGATAAGCTATTCCTATGCGCATTTCACTGGTTGCTTAGGCCAGATCATCAGGAAACTTCATCCATAAAGATTTTAGAAAAACTAAAGATATTAAACCAAATAAAAATGTTAAACGTATAAGACTTATAGCAACAGTTCTACTTGTAATAATATCAAAGCTTAAACAAAACAACATCAACAATAAACAGTGGCTTTATCTCATCTTACATTCCCCGCTACAATTAGTTGAAATTCTCCCAACATTAATCGTAGTTGTAAGTAGGTTAACCTACACCTTAACCTTTTGAAATTTAAATTTTGTATTCCCAAAAATTGAAATTACTTTTTGATAACAAAATTATCAACAATAAACAGTGAGTTTATCTCTTCTTACATTCAACACAACAATTGATTGGAATTCTTCCAACATTAATTGTAGTTGTAAGTAGGTTTGATAATTAAAAATAATATCTTAAAAATAAAACACAATAACTTAAAAAAAAACTCAAGTTAGTTTTGCTTCTTAGATATTTTTTTCGTTGATTTAACTTTTAATTCTGAACTATCATTTCTTCTTTTTATTATCATAGCTGCCAATTCCTTATCTTTATTTCTTTGTTGGACCAAAATTTGTTTTGGTTGTGGTGCTACATCGTCGGCTTTTTTCATGTCGGAAACTAAGTCTTAAATATTTTTGAACTGATACAACTGCCTTTCCAAAGATAAACCCTGTGGAGTTACAACGTTCGGTATTTTTTTTTTATTTACAGGTTGTAATACGAGTTCAAATCTAGTTATTTCATCGCTGTATGCGAACAGTTTGGCTACCATGGCTTCCAAAGAAATTAAAAAATGATGAAACTTCGTGATTCCAACCAATTGCTTGTAAAATGTTTTAAATAGCTAACCCAGTCGTACGAAACTAAATTTTCTGCAGAAACAGGTTTATTACAACCGGAAGGGGATAAATCAATTACAGATTGAATCAAATCTTTATGAGTGTCGATGTTACTTACAGCATACTTTGATTTAAATACACCAAAGTACCTGTCTGGTGAGAATTTGGTATGCCCACTTAGGAGAAAATTCTTGGCAATTTTAAGTATGGAAATTTACTGTTCAAGTTGTTTGATAGATTTTATAACATTTTAAGGCCACACACCTGTACTTTTTCTTTTTCATTTCACAGAAAAAATTAATAATTTTCTCTTATCACCAATTTTATACTGAATTCATAAAATCAAGCAACCCATTTGTTGATTTTGCTCCTATTACCAAAATGATTATATTGATTACTAAAAATTGAAAAAAATTTAATATTTTGAATATTTTTTTTCAATAAACAATATTTTTAATTTTAATTAAAAATATGATCAACAAACTTTGCCGTTTCAAACAATGTGTTGATTGATTTTGATAATTTCCAAAAACAATTTAACAAGTTTAAATTATTTTAAATGAAATAATTTTTTGGTATTTGATTATTATTTTAATTAAAAATTTATTTCAAAACAACTAAAATGTTAATTAAATCTAAATTATATTATTAATTTTCTTCCAACAAAAAAAAAATAATTGATTCAATTATTACAGTAATTAAGTCTAAATACTTTTTAAATTATTTTATTAATTGATGAAAAACTACTAATAATTTTTTCTGTGTTGTAATTCGGAATACTGCACATTTTTTTTTGCTTTAAAATACGCGCTTCCAGGCTGTTGTGAACTAACAGGATAGTGAACTGTTTGAGCGAAATCGAAAGATGTTACTTTAGTTCTTTGATCACTGTTTTCACAAAAATCTTTATAATACGTTTCTTGATTTTTACCTTTATCGAAATGCTCTGTTCACGCATTTGATCGGTACAATTTTTCAATTCTGAAATCGCCAATGAGTTATCTGTACAAAAAAGATTTAATTAATTTAGTTCTTTGTTATAAATTTTAGCGAAAAAAATATTAACTTCGACAAACATCACAAAGATCGTCAGCCGGTTTCATCACAGTAACCAACGGTACATATTTATTCCAAATTCTTTGGAATGTTGTAAAACATGGTTTTCGTTCTTTTGGATCGAGTGCCGCAATAAACATTCGATAGCTTGATTACTTTGTTGCACTGCTTGTTATTTAATAAAAGTTCCATTTAATAAAAACAATCCCAAAATTATAAACGGTAAAGCCCAAACACCAAAGTATTTACAGACGAATTTTCGAGATATTCTAACCAATTTGGAAACGATGGACAGTCATCGGCTCTCAAAAACAAAGTTATGTTAAGAGGTTAAAATTCATATAAGAGTTATTTATGTCGAATATTATCTAGATATTGACATCCACATGCAATTTTTTGTCTAAAAGAGATCTTAGAAACGGCCGCTAAATTGATCATAAATGTTTTCATTTAAAAGGCAGTTAATGCTATTTATAGATGGAAGCTTTGGGCAATTGTGAACGGTTTTAAAAATAATTTAATTAGCAGTGAAATATTTTTGGCGCGAATTGAATCTTAATACAAACATAATTAAATGGTTTTCGGACACAACGATTCTAATTTGGAAAGAAGTTTTTATGGGGAATATGTAAAATTATAGACCGATTCTCACCATTTACATAGAATTCATTCTTGGTACAATTGAAATTTATTTACCAAATTTAATCAAATTATCTACAAGATTGCAACTTATACTTTGTTTGTCAGATCATTTAGAACCAGGTTATTGGAGATTCATTTACCAACTTTAAAAAGCCGCCGAACAATGCTGAATGTCATATTTGTTATCAATCTAATTAAAGGCAATATTTGCTCGGAGTTCCTGTTAAACAGTTTATTTTTTAATGTTCCCCAACGCCCTACACGTTATTACCAGCCGTTATCAATTGAATACTTTCAACAAAATTATGCAAATGCTGACCCTTTTCGTCGAATATGTGTAAACTTTAATGATCTGTACAGTATTATTGATATGAATTTGAATATTAATACTATCAAACTGAATTTAATTTTATATTTAAATGGATGATGTTAAATTTGTTTGTTTAATTTTGTAATTTTTGTCTGAAAGGAGGTAATCCATAGACTAAATAAATAAATAAATAAAATAAAAATTTTAAAAAGTAATTCTATGTCGATCGGAACAACTTAAAGATTGGTCCAGTTTTCTATGTGTTACAAACATCGCCAAAAACGTATGTATATAATTAATTTTTGCTTATTTTTTTATAAAACAGAGCATAACAGAAGAGCCAACATTTCGCAAAAAAAAGAAATTTTTTATTTGCTATGAAAGCTTTCATAGGCATCTAAACAAATTTAACATGTATCAAAATATGCCTCAAAAAGGCAAATATGCCCTAAAAACTTAAGAAATTCTGTATAAAGACTCTTTTAACTAAATTATGCAAATCGATGCCAAAATTCATAAAAAGCTCTAAAACATATAATTATATTTTGTCTGCCTTCATTGGTTGCACAAGGAATATTTTTGGTTTCCCAGCTTATGACACACAAATCTCTTATAGATGTACACATCAAGGTAATATTCGGCACAAGGTGCTCCTATATAAATCTTCATCTCATTGCACAATTTTGTTCTGGTGCATCCATTACTATATATCTTACGCAATATCTTTTTTGTAGCAAAAGCTTTAAAAAATTAAGGGTATGAATCACATAAGTAAATTTACTTAAACCAAATAACAGAAATTTGGAATCAATTGGGACACTTTAACGGGACAAAAACCCCCCTAACAAAAAGTTCGATAAGTTTACTTTATGGTCTGGCTGAACCACAGGTTACTTTTAAAATTCATTGCTCTTACATTGAGTTTACTTTGCGAAGTTTTTCAAGTGTATTTTGTTCGACAGCGGTAAATATGCAAACCAAATACATACTTTGTGTGCACGGCAAAGTCTGCGACAACCATCTCGTCTCTATTTGCCTACAAATTTAAGACTTTGCAAAGTAAAAGCAAAAGTCTAAAATCAGCAAATTGTTTTGGTTTCTTTACGCATACATTTTTATTGAAGGCTAACAAATGGAAAGTGATAAATATTCGGATTTAAGAATTGAAACACAGCCGCGAAAAACGTTTTTAATTACAAAATAATAATTTTTTAGGAGAGAAAAAAACCGTTTTTATAGGCAGGATTAATTGTTTAAAAATTTTTTTTTTTTTTATTGTTTAACATAATGACATTAAAAAGTTTTGTGCAAAAGGCTTTTAAAACATTATTCCACACGTCAAAACCATTTCGGTTTCATCGTTGTGTTAGTAACTTACAACGTTCTTCGACTGGCTGACTCTTTATATTTAAATGCCATTTTGAAGGCGTTAAAGTGCATAATTTTGGTTGATTTGATTATTTCCAAGAACCCAGTTTTTGCAAACAGGGGCTTTTACAAAGTCATTCGCGGCTGTGCTTCAATTGTTGATACGGTAGTTAATAAATCGAAAAGTTTTTAACGTCATACACCTGCTGAAAGACAAGCGGCTGAGAATATGACATATCTATGCAATAGACAACTGAACTAAAGATAAGGATGAAATAGTGCCATCGATTGTGCGTTGTGACGTTTTCCAGCAAAGCAAGCTTATTGTGGCCAGTAAACCACCAACAAGCTGGTTGACGACTAGCGCACAATCTGGCTTGGCTGTTGCTATGAAAACTATTCCATCTTGAAAATTTCTGCCGAGCCGGTAAAAATATGTAAGGAAATTTCTACACCAAAAGTGGTGCATATAGTTGTCAGGGAAACAAACCGCAAAGTCTAACAAATCCCCAAAACACAAACGAAAATGAAATTTACGCATTTTTGGTTTTTTTGCTTTTTGTCGGAGTTTTTGAAAGTGTAACACAATCTGTCAAGCAGCTTTTGGCACCTGTAAGTTTTGAATTTTTGCCGGTTTTGGCTGCAAAAGTTGAAATATCCTCAGTATAGTCCCTAACATAGCTCTAGGGGTTAAACCGAAGTAGTGTTTACTTTGTTTTTAGTTTATTTTAATATTGTTTTCGAATCTTGTTTCGGCCCTTTTATTGCATTTTTTGCAGTCGGGTTTAACACTATTTTTTTTAAATTTGGTGTTGCTCTCAGCGGTCATATAGCAACAAGATTTTTTTAAATCTAATCCATTAAGAACATAAAACTATTTAAAACGTTTCAATTATATTTATTTATGGATTTATTTTTTAGTAAATTAATACAGAAAAAATATGAAAAAATGAGTAACTAAAAAATCTTAGACATTTCTAATATTTTTAAAAATTTGTTTGTTTTCTTTTAGTTCAAGAAAATTTCAGTAAAATTGTTTGGTGCCAGAAAAATTCCAAATACCAAATGGAAAATTTGTAAAGTTGTTTTGTCTAAGTCACTCAACAAAAGATATTATTGGATAAAAACCTAAATCATTCCTTATCGCAAGTAAAGTAATTACAGGTCTTTTATTCAAGATTTCGTTTCAGTGCTTGCAGTTCTTAGTCTGTCTCGAAAATACATAAGTATTATTGTTATTTGTGATATAATTTTTTTATATATTTAAATAAAAATTTATTTAAACAATAATATAAATGCATTTGCTTCCTCAAAAAGGCAAAAAATTAATTAGCAACAAAATATTTTGTTATTTAGACAAAATCGTAATAAAAAACTATATTTAATTGTTTAGAAATATTTTATTCAATAATACAAACTCTTTGTTTAACATTAAAATTTAAATACATAAAAGTAGTTCTGAGCATTTACAAATTCGGTTGTTGGTGCCTTTTCAATTAAAAAAAAAGTAAAAATTGTATCGACGAATATGATATTCCATATGACAATTGCTTTGTCGTCATTTTGTTCTGTGTGCAATGCCCTTTATCTACAAGCTATTTTTTAATTTTTAAATTACTTTGTTTAATTACTAAT
Source organism: Pollenia labialis (assembly GCA_949318255.1). Lineage (NCBI taxonomy): Eukaryota > Metazoa > Arthropoda > Insecta > Diptera > Polleniidae > Pollenia > Pollenia labialis. Next base: position 115,713,352 of record OX439141.1, read on the forward strand.
ATCTACAATTGCGTTGCATTCTAGTTTGGTCAATAAAAAATATTTAATGATAATTATTAATCCAAAAGTAGAAAAATTATTAGATTTAAACTTTAAAGCCAAAATATCGGTGTATTTTTGTTTACTTTCAAATCAATTTGAGATTTAAAGGAAGTGTCTTGAGCTTTTATTAATTATTATAGAGTTAACTTAAACTAGTTTTAAATATAAATATAAACTAGGGATTTGAGTTACTAAGATCCTACTATTTCTTCTCTGGCTTATTAAAATTAGGCTTTAAACTATTTTTTTGGGACAATACTAATAAATTGTAAAATATTTCCAGTTTTTAGATAGATATTGAATTTAAATATATCATTTACTTATAAATAATATTAATTCTATGTTCAATTCTATTGTTAAAAAGAGATTTACAATTTTAAGGATGCATTAGAAAGGTATGGTCACACTTAACAAATATTTGACTCCCCTCACGTAACTTCTACTTATACGCACACTACATACAGCTACTTACACTTTTTATGGGACACCTCATAAAAATACTAAGTTAGCATCTTTATGTTAAATAATTACATTGTGTAGATCATAGTTGGGGGTAGTGCACTAAATATTGAGTTAAATCAGCAGTGCACTCTTCTTTAGTGATGATTGCAATTTTTTAACTAAACTAAAAAAAATTTTGTCATATTGCAAATTTTTTCGCTATCATTAAACGCAGATTGAATGCAAAAATCTGCACTCAATTCAAATAGTGCAATTTTTGGACTTGCAATCAAGAAAGCTGCGTAGAAATATTACATCACTAAAATTTAAAAAATGTAACTTTGTATGTGCATGGTTTTTGATTTTTTTTGGAGGATATGCATAGGTAAAAAACAATAAACAAAATTAAATTTTGTCAATAACGGTATCATTATTGGCTTTAATCATGAAAAAACTCGTTTTTAATTTTCAATTTAGTGCAACAATTTTAGTTGCATTCAAATGAGTGAAGAAAAAAAGTAGCAATAAACCAATCTATTTATTTTGGGTGCAAAATCTTTTAACATCACTTTCACTCATGTTTAGTGAGACTGCAAATTTTCAATTCATCACTCAACATCAACAAAATGATTGTAATATTTTTGCACTATCACTTTAGGCCATTATACACTATCCCACCAAGTCTTTAGTTATTTACGAAAATGCAACCCTGTCATGATAAGTTGTTATTGTTTTTTGAAAATGTTCAAAGAATAATTAGATCAGGGAAGCATTTTTGAAAAATACCTAAAGGCCCAACTAGAACATGCATGTATTAGTTTAAGCAACTGTCAAAAATTAACGAAAAGTCTGTCAAATGCATAAGCAAATAAAAAAAGACTTTTAGGTGGCCATAATGTACTTAATATCTATTTAACCATTGTTGCATATTTGTGCAATATTTTGTTTTTTTGCCAGTACTTCAAACTAAAAGGTACCAAAATGTCCAACCGTGTATTTGTTTATTTTATGCTATTTAATTTGTAAAGAATTTAAAAATAGATAATTTGTAAGTGTCTTAAAACAAAAAAATTAAAATATGTAAAAGTCCATTTTAATTTTTTTTTTAATTTTTATACATACACAGCTGTTTTCGTACGGAATGTGCGTTCAGTTTGGCACTTTGCTTAAGCAAATGACATTTGACGAAACTTGACGAAAAGCATCATTGAGTACATTGTAGCTTGCCATATATGTTTTATATGTATTCGCACAGCTACTTAAGTTGACTTAAGCGACCTCATTCATGGTCTGGTTGGGCCTTAAGACTTTGTGGGATAGTGTGTAACGGCCTTAAGTGTGAGTTGAATCTGCAAAATTGGGAGAATTCTATTAACATAATTCAGAAAAATTGAATAAAACTCTTTAATAAAAGTCTCTTATGTTAAGTTCTTAACTTATCAGTAGAAGACTTTTTCTATGTGTCCCAATTGTAATGTGAGTAACCGTATGTAGAGAGTGTATGATGCGTTTATGCTTATGTGTGTAAAATATAAAAATATTGGCTTAAGGCCCACCCTTTAATACACAATGGACTCAGAATCGCTTTCTGTATTGATTTTAGGATGTCCGTCCATTTGTCCTTTTGAGTGGCCATGTAAACCTTGCGTGCAATTTTGGAGCTTAATTGATAACATTTTATATATCGTCAGTTAAGACGCAAAAGGCTCTATCTAACATTTTGAAAATAGTACAGGAGAAGAAACAACCTAACCAAATTGCGTGTTTATAATTAATTTTTCTTGTACAACATAGCAGTTGTTTTGACAGTTAACAATGTTGCATATTATAGAAACAGTTAGTAAGGCCTTTAAGCGTTTATCATATAATCTTTTGTAGATGGGACCGTTCGTTTTGTGTCAAAAAAATCGCAAACGTAAATCGAAAGTTTTAATAGATTTTAATTTTTTTCTTAGTTGTGGCCTTTGCGTTTTAGGTAACGACAAAGGTTTATGTTATCAAAGGGGTCACGCCTATTGAAAATGGTAAGAAGTTACATATTATTCGACATGACCCCAATACAAACCATTGTGCTCGTGGATCCCAAACGGACCAGAGGTCCCATAAATATTTAACCCCTCAAAAAAAAAATCGCTGTAAGACGAACAAGCCTTATGAAGCTGTAGATACATATCTAGATAATATTCAAACATGGAACTTTTATATGAATCTTTATCTCAAACCATAATATGATTATGTCCCAAATAGGGTACAATTTGTATATAAATACTGCGGTTTGGGTATTATATGGTTGGGCTTGACCGACTATACTTTCTTACTTGTTTTGTTAAACATTTGTTTGATTTAACACAACGTTTGGTTGTATTTTACAGTATGTTAATTTCATTCTACTACGATTTTTTTTAAATAAAAATTAGGGGTTTTTACCCTTTGTGTTATGTGTACAACTCTGTTTTGTTCAATCCAATTTTATACTTCAAAACATGAGTGTTTTTTTTCATATGTATTCGAACTTAATGAGTCTGCTGAGTGAAAGAAAGATAGAAATAGATTTTCGTCAACTGTTATTTTGGTATGCACGTGTGTTATATACTACCTTTTTCAACCACAGTGTATTAAATAAAAGTTTAATACATTTAGTTGTTGCTTTGTAATAATGCTAGAACGTTAACTACATTAATATGATTAAAGGGCCTACAAACAGGGATGTTAGATGTGACGATTTTACGTCATTTTTACGATTTTTTTCGATGAATTTACCAAAATGACGATTGACGATTTTTTGACTAAAAGTAATAGTGTTATGACGATTTTCCGGCATCGATAAAACACAAGAAATATTTACAATTATATTGAAAACAGTCCAAAACTTATAAATCAATTTTTTGAAATACAAAAATTTTTGGAAATTAAACAAAAAAATTCCTCCCCCATCACAAGCCAGGTAGATTTCATTAGAAGCATTAGTAATTCAAATTCTACAATTATAGAAATGCCATCGATACTCCGAAGAATATACACTAGAGCCCTAATTTGCGTCTGTTCTATTTGGTCCGCTTTTTACAAATTGGTTTAATCCACTTTGCCTTTTTATGATTTCGATTTGCGTCGCTACATACGAATGCATTTTTCGATGAAGTCATAATCACATGTGAAGAATTTTTCTATTTGTGTGTAAAAAGGCAAATCCCATTTAATTCTGTTAGGAAAGTTATTCTTAGTAAAATTGCGTGTTAGGAAGTAAAAAGTTACTTTTTAATAAAAAGTTGTGTAGAAAAATGAGTTTATTATTTAACATTTTTCTGAATATGGATATATGAAATAAAAAAAGTTTTGTTATGCATTTATGCAAATATATTTTTCCTTTTTAAATGATAAATATATTCAGCTCACTTGCTGAAATAAACTAAATAAAACTTAACCATATCACTTTCTTCATCATAATTAGAATTTCTTGCTAAAAATTTATATTTTCGAACCAATCCATGCAATAAATTTTCGTGACGATTTTGACGAATTTTGTTAAAACTTTTGACGATTTTTGAGGAAAAAAGTCTAACAACCCTGCCTACAAGGGTACTTTGCTACCAAGAGTAATACCGCTATTATTGAATCGATAAAAATTATAAATATGAAAGATTTTCGTATGACGCGCTAAATTTCCAAATCTTCCATATTTGAAAAATACACTGATACATTTTGTATTCCCGAAAATAACTTAAATAAATAAATGGTTTATCAATTAACTGGTAATGCTATTTTCAAAGTTTTTTGTGAAATATTTGCTCAGTGTGAACATACCTTAAGCTTAAATAATATTATTAATTTTTATATTTAGAAAATAGCATTTTTACAAAAACCAAGTTATAAGATGCGCCTTTATGCAGAAGTATATGTAAAGAAGAATATGAATGAAGTTTTGAAACTAAATCATTCTGTCTAGAAAGGATTTATTAAAAATTTTATTTTGGATTTATTACGGTGATTGTGATAAATCAAATGCAATTTTTTTTAATAACTGCAAATCTCTTTTATTTTAATGTTTTATACTGGATTGACAATATAAAAGCTTCCTTATAAATATTTCTATAATTCTCTTTAAAACACGTATGTACATCGAAATTTTTTTCAATTAAATTTTATTCTCTTTAAAGGAATTCACAAGGTGTGCTATCAAGTCATATTGTCATAATAATCTAGTATTTTAGAATAGTTAAAAAAAGTCCTAAAATAATAAGACTTTTTATGCCGTATTTATTGTTTTGTTATAACTACTCCGAAGAAATCTAAATTATGAGTGTTGAGCACAGCACTTATATATTTTATCTTGCAACTATTTAAGATATATACATAACTACCTTGTGAATTCCCCATACATGTTATTAAACATAATTTTAGGATACCAATTGCGTCGTACGTCGAAGGAATGTAGGACGTGTCACCGTAAATTTCTACAAACACGCTTTAACTAACCACAACTTCGTCGTTTACGTTTTTTGTTGTGAAAATAAAGTTTTGTTCTCAATCAGAGAAACAATTTAGTTTTTTCTTCTATCTTTCATCTTCCCAAAGTATTTCATATATTTTTCTTTAATTTTTAGAACAAAAATGTAACTAATTTTTTTTTAAAAATGTAACTAAAGTTGAGTCAACTAGAACTTCAGCAACAATTTGTATGAAATTGTTTCTGAGGTTTAAAATAATTTAATTTGGTTTTGAATGAAAATTGTAACATAATGTTGTAAAAAATAATTATAAATGCATGTTGTTGTGGGTAAAATTTGCTGATGCATTTTAACCAGGGACCGTAACTGTTATGACTTTTATCAAAAAATCAAGAAAAAAGAGTTATTTTTGATTTTTATTTTTTTAAATGAAAAATAAAAGTTATTTTTGATTTTTATATTTTTAAATGAAAAATAAAAGTTATTTTTGATTTTTATATTTTTTAATGAAAAATAAAAGTTATATTTTGATTTTTATATTTTTATATCAATAATAAAAATCAATTCAAAACTCTTATTTATTTGTTGATGCCGTATGTATAATAATATGCTGCTTCATTCAAATTTCTATATGAATATAATATACAAGCATATAACTGCTGGCAGGATCAACCAGAATAATATTTCAAAAATATTATCTAAAAATAACGGACATTCAGCCATTGCCTACTGCGTCCATGTCATTTCAATTTTACCATTCTCACAGAATTTGCGGAATGGTTTTTTATTTCATTTATTTAATTTTATTGCTAACCAAATATAATTTTCTTATTATATGGTTAGTGTTTTGATGTAAAATTAAGAATTATACTTCTTCAAAATATAGAAGCTTATATATGCCCTCTTATAGCACCTAAGCTTATAGGTATATTATTCAGCTTACTACTTAGTATTTTAATAAATATTTTCAAGAAAACATACAATTTTTAGATTTTTCATTTATCATATAATGAAAAAATTACTTCCTTCCTATATGACAAATTACTTAAGACAACATAAAATATAAATTATACGCTAAAAAAAATAGCATACACCCCAAAAATTTACGAAAACATTCCCATCGGATTATAAACATAAAATATTACGGAGAATTTGTATTTAAACAAAAACCCATCCAATATCAAGTGAATTACATTAAACAATTCAATATGCAATTTTTGATATTGACGATATTTTTTGTCGACTTGCTTTTCATAAGCAAGTTCTTATAGATAGTTACGTGTAACTTCACCGCCAATTTCAGCTTTTGAAAAATTCATAACTTTGGTTCTAAATAAAATTTTTAAATTTTTTTTTTTGATTATGAACAATAATAAGCTTAACTAAAAATTTGGTAAAAAAAATTTTGATTTTTTTCAAAATAATGGATTTTTTTTTTGATAATTGCACAAAGTGAACATTAGGATAAATTCGTGTTGAAAGCTGTTTATAAAAATGTGAAAAATTAAAATTTTTTAAAAATTCTTTTTGCAAATGAACAATATTAATTTATATAAATAATTAAAAAAAAAGAAAAATCAAAATTTTTTCAAAATTGTAGATTTTTTTTTTTTTTAAAAATTTTATACTTAATAGAATTTAACCCGCAACTTCGTTAGAAAAAGAAGATTCTTCGTGGACATATCTGTATGCCAAAGTTTATTTTCTCATTCACTCAGGACAAAGGTACCAGTTAAAGAACAAAAAAGTACCAAAAAGTTTCCTCATAGATTCTTATCCACTCAGGACATTACATGTTGACTTTTATGTTTCTAGGTCCAATATTAACGATAATTAAAAAAATACCAGTTGTAAAACCAAAAAGCTAAACAAAAATATAAAATTTCCCGTATTTCCTGTTTTGGTACTATTTTTCCCCCCATTAAAGTATCAAAAATTTCAGTATTTTAGTGGGAGCCCATAATTTAGCACGAATATGTCAAAGAATGGAGGAAAATGTTTTGTAAAAAAAGTACCAAAAATAGTTACAATTTTCTCCCCTTAAATGTTCGAATTTCGAAAAAGTACCAAATTGATATTCGTATTTTTTTGATAAGTTTTGAATGTGGTATAAACTTTGGTTCTATGTTTATTGGTTCAAAAGATAGATGGGGTGTCAAAAAAGTACCAAAATTCAGGTTTTACCCGTTTACTCCCTAAAAGAGCCAAATTTCAAAAAGTACCAGACACCTGTCCGCTTATTTTTCTAAAGAACAACAATAAGTATTACATTTTTTTTGTATCTCTTTAAGTTTTGGACATATGAGGTTACCGTATTTTCCCGTTTTTACCCTTTTTTACCCCCTAAACATTTGAATTTCAAAAAATCCCATCTTAGTGGATCGATTTGGAGAGTGACCAATCTCTGGTCCAAATTTCAAGTTATTAGCTTCAAGCGTTTAGGCTGTGCGATGATGAATCAGTGAGTCAGTCAGTGAGTCAGTCAGTAACGTTACAATTTTATATATAGATTATGTGACTTATCCATTATCAGCTATAAAAATATGAATGCATAGAAATAGCTTATAAGTTTTGGCTGCCATTCAAGTCAGTGTTAAAAGGTCGTTTTCAGGTTTTAAATTTTACCATCAAATTTGATTTTAAATGTTCCTCAGATAAATTATATCTCAAATCTCCCAATATTAATCTGAGTGCTGAAAATTACCTTCCTACACTGACTTGAATGGCAGCCAAAACTTATAAGCTATTTCTATGCATTCATGTTTTTATAGCTGATAATGGATAAGTCACATAATATATTATATTCATATAGAAATATGAATGAAGCAGCATATTACGGCATCAACAAATAAATAAGAGTTTTGAATTGATTTTTATTATTGATATAAAAATATAAAAATCAAAAATAACTCTTATTTCTTAATTTAAAAATATAAAAATCAAAAATAACTTTTATTTTTTATTTAAAAATATAAAAATCAAAAATAACTTTTATTTTTCATTTAAAAAAATAAAAATCAAAAATAACTCTTATTTTTGATTGTTAAAATAAAAATCAAAAATTTAAATATCATGCAATATTTTGGATGCATTTCGCCTAAAAATCATGATGGTGTAATTAAAAGTTTTCTACGATGTTCATTTATGTATGATTTATTTCTTCAAAAATTGAAAAATAACTCTTATTTTCGGTACCTGATTTTAAAACACACTGAAATGATTTTGAAAATATTTCTTTTTTAAAAATTTTGTTACCTCTCGTTTTGTTTTTATTTTATTTAAAAAAATTCAATACAATTTTTTAATTATTTTTTTTAATTGAATTTATTTTTGTCTTTCTTTTTTTTTTTTGTATGATTTTAGAATAAATGTTTATGTTTTAAAAGCTAAATATCTTATTTGATAAATACTTATTTCTATAATGGATTTTTTTTTAACTTAAGTTTGTTTGTTGGATTTATAATTTATAATAATATTTAATATGTTAAAAAAAAAATTATGTCACAGAAAAATATCGCTTGTATAAAAAAAAGTTTATAAAAAAAATTGTAACTAAACAAATTAAATTTACCCCCAATTTCACCAAGTTCAGTTATAACTAACTATTACTTTAACTTCCAGAGAACAATATGTTTTGACAGCTATAGCTGATAGGTTTTTATAACTGAACTTGGTGAAATTGGGGGTTAATCACACAAAAAAAAAAAAAAAATTCGTATATAGATAAAAAATTACATTTAACGTACAATATAAAAAAAATTTTCTAAATAAAACACATAAAGGAAGGAAGTTTTAATACAGATACATTTGCTTTATATGTATGAACATTTTTTGTTGTTGACAAGAGCCAACAGAATTTTTGTTTTAATTTATAATAAATATTTTCTTTGTTACGAAGGTTATGAAGGATCTTTTAAAGTAATAATTATGGAACATTACATTTCTAAATATGTATTCACATATCTTTTATATTCATTTATTCTCCAATCCCAGGGTAAAAAAATTGTTTAAATAAATATTTTTAGGATTTTGCAAAAAATCTGGAAAAGTTTTTTTTCACACTTTTTTCTGAAACTATGCTGCCTTTCAAAATCTTAACTGCTATGAACATTTGTTGAAAAAGTTCTCATTATCGACGAAATTGTGCGACATAATTAATAACTTTTTAGGTGTATTTTTTATTTACTTTTATAATTTATATTTATTAAAATTTCAATAAATTTTTTGCCGCTACAAACAATTTTGTTAATAATTAACAGCTGATAGCAGATGCTTGTCACTTGGAAATAGAACTCGTTCTAAATCAAAAATGTCATATTTGCTGTACACAGAGAAATATCACATAATATTGCTTGTAAGGGTTCAGACGATATATGCAAATTTAACATGTGAAAAAGTGACAATTTTAATTTTTATTGGAATCAAGAGAAATTTTTTTTTCTTATAAAATGTAATTTTCATCTCATGATAAAAAAATTTAAGAGAATATATCTAAAACAGGTCATAGTTTCTATATAAATCTTACTTTGCAAAATCTTTTTAGCACCGATAAATCGCAGATTAATTTTGATATCGAGATACATTTTGTCCCTCATATGTAAATCTTAACACTTCGAAATTTGTGTCCCAGTACTTTTATAATTCTTTGTAGTTTCGAAATGTAGACTAATTAGGCAAAACTCGTGAATCCTAACAATTTGTAAGTATGTGTGTATGTATATATATCAACATTTTGTATTTATCTGTATAGAATTCTTCCTCTCTGGTTCAAATGCATTGTGATGCAAAAATAAAAAAAAACAAAAAGACCAAGGGATTCTCAGAAAGCAGTTCGTCTTTGTTGGGCCCAATAGAATACGAAACTACTTGAGGTATTGTTTTTGTGAAATTACTGTAGTTTGAAAATTTCAGACTCCAAAAATTAGAAGTTTGTAATGGAATTTTAAAATTGCCTTCTTTAAATTAAATATATTCATTGTTTTAAATCAATTTGATAATACCAATACTACGGCCATTAATGTGTAAAAAATCGCAATTCGGTAATAAAAATTTAGTTTTTTTTAACCTCCAGACCACACGGGCAATAAGGTGGTAATTATTACAGTGACAGCTATCGGATTCTATTGATAGCAAAAGATATTAACGTAAACGCAGATAATCTTAACAGGTCGACAATTTGTAAATTTTATTTTTAATAATTTTTTTTTTAAACATTTGCTTTTAGCAACTATTGAAGTTGTTTAAAATATGATAGTAAATATAAAAGCTGAAAGCAAAAAAAAAAAAAACATCTAGAAAAAAACTTCAACAACACTTAGGATATCTGTGAACTTCATTATGCGACATAAGCTACTTTTCCATATTGGCACAGATATGTATGTGTATATTACACAAAAAACCTTAAGTCATCTGTTTTGTGTATGAAAAAAAACCTGCTGTGTATTTAAATCAATTGCATTTAAAGCGCACTAGATTTTGAAAAATATTCCTAATCGTCAACAGTTCGTTCAAATAGGTGTTAACAAAAGTAGAACACGAAGTGTTCAAAATGGAGTGCCACAGGGTAGTGTACTTGGTCTATTACTATTTAGCATTTTTATTAATGATTTGCTTAATCTTGGTCTTAGTGGTAAAATATTTATATAGGCAGATGATGTTTGCTTATTTTACCCTCAAAGCATGAAACTGTTGTCAAAACTGGAACATGGAACAGAATGCAGTCTTAATATGTGAATTTTCTACAATAAATAAACTTATCTTGAATAATAATAACTCATGATTTCGGTGCAATGTAAGCGGCCTATAAACGAAGTAATGGAAAACAATAATGGTATTTCTGTAATTATGGTCTCTAGCAGTGTGGGAGCACCTGCATAGTTTTTGTGTTGGACAGCATTATTATTAAAATGTACACCTCTTAGTGAAATTTGGTTACGATGGGTCCATAACTCCCGCGAAAAATTTATTTCGAAAAGACTAATGTTAATAAACAGCCTGACCTCTTTTGTTTCTTAGTTGTTAAATGTATTTTAATAAACAAATTATTTTAACTATTAATATTCAAATATTTAATGTTCCAGAATTTATACTCTTCGATCCTTTTAATTAAAATATTACTTTCTTAAAATATCTCCCTAAATTTATTTCAAAACTAAACACCTCGAAAAATTCAATATATAAAAACGAAAATAAATTTTTTTTTATTATAAATATTAAAGGTGATGTCAATGCAAATATCAAATAATTGCTTTTGCCCATTATACATTTGTATTTTACGTTTAGTTTAAATATGTATTTAGATAGATTCATAGAAAAAAGAACCTAAATTAAAAGTCATTATAAAATAGATTTATAATGTAATTTGTAAAAAAAAAATAATTAACAATATAAAAAAAAAAAATAAACACATTGCGTACATATCACACCTTATTGAGAATAGAAATGTTTTTCTGTTATATAATATTCTAATAAAAAACCAACACTCTAGAGTCCTACGCCTAAACTCTAAAACTACAGTACAGCACAGTACTCTTACTCTATTGATATACTTATAAGTATGTTGTTGTTCGGCCATGTTCTCAAAATTGAATTCGAACGAAATTTAAACAAAACAAATTTTGAAAACGATCTTATTTTCTTAGTTCATTAAAACATAAATTTTTTATAAACTTCATACTTTAGTTGTTGAGTATCTTTACAAAAACTACGCTTAAAAACAGCAACAACTATGATGATTGTTAAAACAATTGAGTTCGTTTTTAATTCCACTCGATTTCGATTTTTAGAACATGGCCGTTAAGTATAAATTATCAAGTACAGCTTTTATTTTAACACATTTTAACGAATCATGTGTAACTTCCAGCGCAACACAAAGTATGCTATAATTCTTAGAGCTATAAAAATGCCAATTAAGGCTACGGCATCAATCCAATATTCGGCTTGATCCATAGACATTTCTTCTAAAAACTTTTTAGGACTACGAAAATGACAATAAATTGCATGACATTCTAGTTTAGCACGATCCATACCATAAATGGAAACCATGGCACCTGAAAGAGAGAACATTTTATGAAATTAAAACCAAATAATATTTTAATTATTACACAATATTTGAAATTTACCTTCAAACCCGTATCGTACGTAACTAACATATGTCACCCACTGTAAATAACCCGGTATAGTATCAAAATTAACAAAGAATCCGGAAAATAAAATTGTTGGTATTGTTGTAACTGGCCCTAGAAAAACGCCAGCTTCTATATTCATGCCAGCACCTATGAGCAGTCCCAGTGATTGGGCCACTAACGATGTTAAAACACATATGACCACGAACATTATTATTCGCTTTTCCTCCATGGGCTGTGATGTTAAGTAATAAACAACGATGACATAAACGCTAGAGAAGACAATCTGTAAAAGAGATGTACAAAAATATCTTTAGTTGGACTAAATAGAAAATTTAGGAAAAGGCAAAACAAAAAACTGTCGTTCAAAAAACGAAAATATGTGTCAAACTTTTCGCTTTTTGAGTTGGTTTAACAGCGACTGTTTACATTTAATGAATCAGAAGTAAAAGCAACAGTTTTTTTTTGGCCAATGACAACTGAAGTTGAAGAAATGGCAGCTTATCTACTTTGACTGCAGTTTTTTAAACGCCGAAAATAATTTTACAAAATTGTATCTGTCAGAGTTCCAAAAAATAAAACACTAAGGTTCGGCTGTTAGTGTACTATACCATATTTTTCAATGAACAGTACACATTCATTTTCTATACAAAATACAAAAAAAAAAGAAACTTTTTTTTGTGCTTGTTCATTTGTACACAAAAAAGCGTAGAAGATCAAATATATGGAAAGTTTATAAGCAGTTTTCGGTATGCTGAGGACACCATGATCGTAACAAGCACTATGTCTGGTCTTCAGAATCTCACAAGAGCAACTCATTAGGCTGACGAATAAATACTATGAAAACAAAAAATATGATCATAAGCAAGAACCCTATACAATAAGACGGTTCTAAAATAAATGATGCCGAAATTGAAAGGGTGAAAACAAACAAATAACTGGGAGTTCAATATAATGAACAATGGGATGTAAGAAAACCGTTTTTCAAATATGGCAAAATATTGAACAGTCACGACATAAGTATTAGATTGAAACCCCGTTTTTTCAAATGCTTTGTGTAGTCTGTCTTTTATTCGGAGCCGAAGTTTATTTACAGTGAAAAAAGTGGACGAATAGAGATTAAAACCATTTGAAATGTGGCTACGCAGGAGAGTTTGGAAAATCTCATGGATTGACCGAGTTCCTAATAGTGAATTATGGACAGTGAAAAAAGTGGACGAAAAAAGATTAGAACCCTTTGAAATGTTTTGAAAATTACATGGAATGACCGAGTTCCTTATAGTGAAATTCAAAGGAGAATGAAGATCGATCGAGAGTTAATGAAATCCATAAAAACTCGAAAAATATCCCACTTGGGACATCTGATGGGAATCAGCAAGTGCTAGCTACTTCCAAGGATGTTTTAATGTTAACGCCCAAATCTAAGAAAGAAAGACGTGGTAGAGGTCGATGAGAAATGTAATGGGTTAACAAAGAGCGGACTGAAGACTAAATCTGTTAACAGCTGCCAAGAATAGAAAACTTATACTTTGCACATAAAAATAGAGGATGAAAACGTTTTTATTACATGATCGCTTAACATCCGGGTATGGGGTAGTGCAAAAAAAAATAGAAGAAGTGATGCCTAAATCAATGCTTATTGAAACTCTAATCTTACCTGAAATGGTAAATCTGCCATAGTTTTCGCCAAATAAAATGCTTTTAGCGAATACCAATAGTTAAGATGTTCCCTCACAAAAACCGACATTTCCGTTGGAACTGTAACAAAAAAATTATCATAAAATACAAATAAAAAAAAATTAATTAATAATTGAACTTACAAGTCAATATTGTTGGCATCATGGCTGTAAACATGGTAAACAGTGTTGTAAAAAATATACATCCCGCATTACTCATAACCTTTGAAGCCTCATTGCCCACATCATAGTAGATCATGCCAATAATGGCTCCCACTATTATGTGCGAAGCCAAACGCATGTGTGTCAACATACGATCGCGCATTATGGTGACAAAGGAACGTTTGAGCAAAATCCAAAATTGTGTAAAACCACTGGTGGGAAAACCGGATTTATTCGGCAGCGTTATAACCGATTCGTGTGAATCTAACAATGATGTCGTACAGCCAGCACCATTAGTACTAGAATTTCCAACCCCGCCTACTCCTCCTCCGCCAGCAGTACCGCCTCCATCACCAGCAACATTACTAATAGCATAAGCACTTTGAGCAGCCTTGGAACTATAACTACAACTATCATCACCATTATCGTTGCGTGGTAAATTTATGACAGAACAATCGGATTGTTGACTGTTTTGTGATTCCAATTTCGGTGGTTTTAAAATGCTCGAATTCAGCTCTAATTCAGCAGCAGATGTGGGTTGATCCATCTTTAGCTTTTCATCCTCTATTGTCACCGAGGTGGTATTTGCTGAATTGCCACCATTTACGGTATTAACGGTATTGCTATTGGCTTTAATAATATCATTGTTAATATCTTTGGATAAATCTAGACCGTAATTTTTGTGACTATATTTCTTGCATACGCCACTCTTGACGGCAGCCACCAATTTTGACACACATTCGCCATATTCCCCGCTAGCCACCTCCAAAACATAATCGGCGGGATTATGGTACGAAGGGCAATCGTAGCCCAGGGAAGATAAGAAGGGCACTAAGGCTCTAACTCTGCCCTCGTACATACACTGACCCTCGGCCAGCATATACAAATGATCGAATTTTTCAAATAATCTAGCCGATGGCTGATGAATAGTGCACACTATGGTACGTCCCCCTCTGGCCAGAGACTTTAAAAGTGATATCAATTGGAAGCACGTCGAACTATCTAAACCCGATGTGGGCTCATCGAAAAACATAACCGGTGGATTGTTGACCAACTCCAAAGCAATTGATAACCGTTTTCGCTGTCCTCCAGACAGATGACACGTCTTTGTATTGCTTGATTCGATTAGACCAATTGTTTCGAGTATTTCATCCACTACAACTTTTTTGGCAGCCAGATCCATATTTTTGCCTAACTTAAGGTTTGCCGAAACCATCATGGCCTCACGCACCGAAAGATTAGCAATGAGCACATCATCTTGCATAATGTAGCAGGAAAGTTTACGAAAACGTCGGAGATTACGTTCTTTGCCGTTTATTAATACTGAGCCACTTATTTGAGAGGTTCTGAAAAGAAAGAAAGTAAAATAACAATGTAACTTATAAAGTATTAAACATTTTTTTATGTATTTGAAAAAAAAAAAAATATTTATAGTTAATTAAGCTATTTTTAAATAAAAAAATTACTGCAAAAACTGCTTTTGCTATAACATTTTAAATAAAAAGGCTTTTCTAGGACAGTCGAGTTGATATCATTGTAGTCGCTACAAGCTTTTAAAAAAATTTTTTCTATAAAACTTTAAGAAAGCTTCTTCTTAAAGTTTTTCTGTTAAAATACTAGTCTTTGTTATATTGCGTTTTTTAATGTTTTAAAGCCGTGGGAATGTTTTAGCTGTTTCGTAATATAATGTGTTTTCTATAAGGCGTTTTCTATATTTGTCCAATTCACATGTTCTCTCGTATTTCTACGAATATTGAACTACTTTGCTATATTTGGTATTTAAACAGTAGATATTGCGGAATTTAACAACAACGAAAAATGTTATAATCGAATTATGAGTTCTAAAACTATACTTTTTCGTCACTTTAAAGAGTTGTTCCGATAATTGTAACAGTTATACAATTACAACAACAGCACACTTGATCATTGCCTATATAATATTGACTTTTTCGAAACGATTTTCTGTTAAATAGTGATCAGCTAGAACAACAGACAATTGCGTAAATTATGACAGTTTTTATTAAAATTGCAATGTGCTCGGTAGTGCTTGCTTGTATGATAAATAAAAATAAATTATTGAAATTTTAAATATTTGAAAATTAGAACCCCGCTGGATTCCAATGTTATCGGAAAGCATTCTAGAACGCGAAAGTGGTAGCAATAAGAGCCAAACAGCCTAAACTTATTCTTCGGGTAGATCGGGTAAATTTTTATGAAATCTCATAAAAAGTTTTGAGCCAATTTAAGTGGAATTAAAAAAAATTTATAATTGTTATTTGTTGTAAAGGATATTAGTGATTATATGGAACTGTTTGTTTATTCAATGACTTGAAAAATTTTTGTGGAAAATTAGTGTTTTTATTTAATTTTTCTAGTGAACATCAACGTTATCAGTGAAAAAAATTTGTAAAATTAGTTTTGCTAAGCCGTAAAAAATACTAGTTACAATTTGATAATACTTTTATAAAGTAAGTGTTCGATCAAATTTGTGAGTTTCTTTAAATTCCCTTAAAAACATTTTTTATAATTTTTTATAATTTCCTAGCTTATCCCGCGAAGCTTTATGCTTGTCTGCAGGAAAGAAACCAGAGTCTGCAATTAGCTCCTTTTTGAATTTGTCCACAAAATGGTTTAACCTTTGAGCCATTGTCAGTTAATTTGATTAAGTGTTCCGTAGATTTTTTAATATTTGTAAAACTTTAAGCTCATTTATTTTTCTCAGACTTCGCTAACAAAAATAAACGAAGATAAACAGTAAAATAGTACTTTTTGGAGCCTAAAGTAATACTACTAAATTAAATTGATATTATACTACAAAAGCAATCTAATTCGTCATAAAATGAGTAGATTCTTAATGTAAACATTACCATAGTGGGACACTGCTTCTCGAACAATGTAACTATATTACTAAGAAATGATGGATAATGGGGAAACTATTTAGATTATTTTTCGATCGAAATTGTTTGCAGGGTTGTTTAGTGTCAAAAATGGAAAATATTAATTCAAAGTACATTTTCAAATTCACGTTGAGAAATATTTAGGAAGATTAACAAATTTCTTTTTATCAAATAATAAAAAAATAATTATCATCGTGGTTATTTTTGTTGAACTGTTTATGGTTTTTAATCCAAATTTTGGTATTTTAATTAGGCTAAATTTAATCAAATTTAATTTCTCATTAAAATAATTTTATGAAGAAAGGTATTTTACAACAAAAAAATTAATAAAAAATTTTTTTTTGACTATTGACGGCCAGCACTCGTCAATGGTTGTGAGTGTTAAACGGCAAAACTCTCTGAACGAATTGAGTGGTGTCGATTGAAACATGTAAGGGTAACCTGTCCGTGAAAGCCCGGGTTCGAGCCCAGCGGCAATCAAGAATGAAAAATAATCAATAAATATTCATGTTGTAAAATTCCTTTCTTCATAAAAATAATTATTTATTTTATTTTTAATTATTAAATTATAATTTAATGAAAAATAAAGTTTAATGAACGCTAGCATAATTAAAATATCAAAATTTGGATTAAAAACCATAAACAGTTCAACAAAAAAAAAAAAATATAATAATAAAAAAATATTTTAAATAAAATAAAAAAAGCAAATTATTAAATCTAATGGTGTTTTCTTTTCTACAAAAAATGTTAATTTTATTCAACATTTTTTATTTTTTCGAATTTAGCTCACAGAATAAATTTGAAAAAATAAAAAATGTTGAATATAATAAAAGTAACCTATAAAAGGAAATAAAATCCCAGTTTCTAATGTTAATTTTATTTAAAAAAATTAAATTTTGTGTTCGTTTCTTAAAAATGCTTTGCTCTCTAATAGGGCAGCGTGTTTTATTCTTTACGCCCCATATAAATCGAGTGTTGATAATGCCCTGTAAAAAGATGACTTCTGCTTATATATAGGGTTACCAGACGAAGTTGGGAAAAAATCGCCTCTAATCAGGACAGTAAAAATTTCAAGTTTATAGTAAAAACATAAGAAAGCATTACATGGTTAATGGTAGGTTGTCGGTGATATAAAATTTAAATGGATTCGGTGTTATAAAATTGTTTTTGAAAAAAAAAACGTCAAATCAAGAAATCGTAAAAACTTGGTGTTAATAAATCGACAATCTGGCAAAGGTATTTTCTTGTTTATATATTTTATGAAAAATAAACTAAAGAAATTTTAATTTCTTCATTTATTTATTTATTTAATATCAATTTATTAACAAATTTGGGTTAATGTATATTTTTTTTATATTTTGAAGAACACACTTTTTGATTTGTGTATATATTTTTTTATCTAAAAACAGGGCGATCCAATTTTGTGTTTTGTTCTCGTCAAATATAAAATTGCAGTATTACATGTTCGGCAAGACATTTTATACATGCACCTTTTAAATTGTGGTATTTTTTTGTAGAAGAGAAAACACCATAAGTTATAGCTTCTTCTTCTTCTTTAATAATGATTGTCATTCACATTGGTTGATACTATGAAATTAAACCAGGAATGGGATTTTTCATATGAGCATCAATTACAAATTTGAAAAACAAATCGAACATTTCCAGGCCTGGCATGTATACAACATTTTTCAAAACACATAAAAATCAATCGTATAACGAAACTACAAGCTTATGAATTGGAAAATTTTATATTATTTTTAAGCCTTCTAGAATGAAGACGATTCTTACGGGTACTATTTATATTCAAACTTTTTCTGTGTTGCTATTTGTGAATATATAAATTTAAACGTTAAAAGTGAGTCAACAGCGGTAAAAACTTTATATTTTCCTTTTTTACAATAAATTTAGAACCATCAAAAATTTCTCAAAATTAATGTCAAAAATGAAATTAATTCCCATTAAACTGTGATTAAAGGCACCAAAGGTTAAGATGATTCTTAAAATAACGGGTTTACTGTAGTAAAAAGAAGCATTTAGTTATCGTTGATGTTGACTCACTTTTGACGCTGTGTGTACGATTTGTAATTCGTAAAGTATTAGAAACAGCGTTTACAAAACTGCAGTCAAAGTAGAAAAACTGCCATTTCTTCCACTTCTTCGTTTGTCATTAGCCAAAGAAAAACTGTTGCTTTTACTTCCGATTCATCAAACTAAAACAGTTGCTGTCAAATCAACTCAAAAAGCGATAATTTGTATACAAATTTTCGTTTTTTGTTCGACAGTTTTTGGTTTCGACTGCAGTTTTTTAAACCAAGATTATAAATCAATTGCAAATGTTTATTTAATTCAAATAAAGTTAATTTTCCCTCATTTTCTAGTATTTACTCAAAAAAAATTTTGCGAGAAATTTTCAGAAAATTGGGAAAAGCGTACTCGTCAGGTTAATTTTTCTCAGTAAATCTTTAGTATGTTGCCAAAATCAGAAAAACAATTTGTCGTTAAAATGATTTATAAATTCTATTTATGCTATTGTAAGTGGTCTTAAAAATTTTCCATTGTCTAAAAATACAATCGACATTATAAAGTGATTTAATATTTAACAAGAATTTGTTGTATGTTTTTCTTTTCTTCTTTTACAAACTTTATATAGCCTTTTTAAGCAAACAAGAATGCATATATGTATGTATGTATGCGGGCATCATTCCTTAAAACAATGGAGTATTTTTGTTGATGTTTTTTTAAGGCAAACAACATCAACAAAAGACGGACGGATATTGTTAAATAAATATGTATGTGCATTCCTCACATATTTGTGGACATGGTTATATAAAATGTGTAAGTATTTTTATTTTCAAACATCTACAGTTAGTAGAAAAAGTAATAAGCTGTGTATTAGTTTGCAAATGTCATGTAAGTAAAAATTACTTTTGAATTTCGGCCTTTACCAGTTATGTTTTCATTTTATTATAAAGAAAAGTTTATTTGCAAGTTATTTGTGGAACACTCGAATTGTGATTTTAGTGAAGGAAGTTTATATGGGACTTTCGGAGACAATTCTGCTTATTTGTAACAAAAATTAATAAGGCATCAAAGCTACCACAAAATTCTTCTGTTTAATTCAACAAACAAAGACAAATGTATCATAATTTATTTTGACGAACAACTTTAAGAAAAATTTATTTTTTTATTATTATTATTTTTGCGGCCGCATCGTTCTAACTGTAAATAATAAAATGAAAAGGCGTTTCTTTGTTTGTCCTCTATAGTAAAGCGACCATATTGCATATTTTTCAAACGAAAATCATCAATTTTAGATCGCTGTCATCTATAACAGGGGTCTAATCACCGCATACGATATCGAGCAAAATTTATCGAATAGTTTTTTTTGGTCAAATGAAATGTATCGTAATTTGAGATGAAAGCATTTAATATCGAGTAAGAAAAGATATACCCCCTTATTGACAAAAAAATAATTGAGTTTTATTAAACAAATTTTCATATAACATTTTTCTTATAAGCCTGTTATTAACATGAAATATTTTTTACAAATAAGGCCTTTTATCTACATCTCTCAAGATTTCATTCGATATGTCAGAGTCTATCATATGCAGAAAAATACAATAGCTTACTCGATATCGAATGCGGTGATTAGACCCCAGTCATCATTTATTTAATATTAATTTACATCTCTTAAAGCGCATCATACACTTATACAAAATCACGCTTTGGCAGTATTAGTGAAAACGTGATTGTATGTGTCTCTCCGACAACGCTTGATAGAATATCAAACCAATTTATATTTCAAGGTAAATTTAAACTCGCCTTGATGTGAGGCATTTGGATAATGTATGGTTAGTGTTCGAAAATAAACAGAACATTATTTTACGTTCGCCTCACATACCAAAGAACTATATCTATTTTTTAGTGATTGTGTAGACGAACACAACCCTTAATACCGTTCGTAACTATTTTCAGGAATGAGTCGAGCATTATAAAGTGTTCTGTTCTTTGTTGAAAAAACAGAACCATTGTAGTGTACAGTATCACTACAAACAGCATTTTTTAATGTTCTATAATGTTTCTTTTTTTACATTGATAAAGAAATTAACACGCAGCACAAAAAGCTTGTGTGTAATATGTATATGTTTTGTTTGTGTAAAATTATTTTGCTGGATTTTTATTTTTTTTGTTTGCAAAATTGCTTTTGTAAAAAATTTTTGGGTTTTTACCAGCCAAAAGGGACGAAATTAATGAGCCGAACCAACACAATGAAGTTTGTGGATTAAAAAAAAACCGAACGGAATTTAATGTTCTCATCTTTTGTTGAGTTTGATAAAAATTGTATTATTTTTGTGTTCAAAAGATAATAAACAGGGAAACGTTATGTTTTTTAATGATTTTCTACACATAAACTATTAGCGTTTGTATTTTCCCCAAATCTACGGAACCGAACACTAAGGAGCTATATTTAGTGTTTATTTTCGAAAACTGGTTTGGATAGATATTCTTTCAATTCTTTTCAAAACACAATCGATTTGCAAAACATTTAAGTAATTAATAATGATGAATTTAACGAAATTGTTAGCAGGTTTAGCTAATGGAAAGTTTTCGAATAGGCTCTAAATTTTATCAAACTTATTACGATTTTCTTTAAATAATTTAAATAATGAACCACCTATTTTATAATGTTTAACTAGATTAGCTTGGCTTCTTTTTAAATCATTATGATTGCCTAGTTGCGAAAGTCGTGAAAGAATTTAAAAGTAATGGGTTTTTGTTAACTTCGTGTTAATCTACTTTTTTTATAAATGATAATTAAAAAAAAAGGGAAAAAGTGTGCAAAATCACCCCCGACCAAATTCTGCCCACCCCAGCCCCCCCTAGCTACCTGACTAAAGCCTGTTTCGTACGATATTTTATACTCAAGTACTTTGTACTAAGCTTTGTTTCGGTAGATTTTTCAAGGATTTAGGTGGCTAACATTTTTTCAAAATTAAGGTTGTGTTTTGTGAGTCTTGACGATTTTTATAAGTTTATGCGATTTCTGCTGTCAGATCTTATTTCGGAAATTTGTTTGTATGATGGTAAGGATAATCTTAGATAAATTGTTTCTCCTTTTCTTTCCTTATCGTTTTATTAGTATTTTCAGTTTGCTGTACAAATCTCAACTAAAGAACAATACTCGCAAATAAATGCAAACACATACTTTGTAAAAATGTTTGTTGTTATAGGAATGCAACAAAAAAAAAAAACTTTTAAGCTAAATGTAGAACACAATTTTTTTAACAAAACCATAAAAGAATAAGTAAAAGTGTTATATTCCGCTATACCGGATCTAAAATACCCTCCACTAAGAGTTCGAATATAAAATCTGACCTCACAGTATTATAATTCATTACCTAATTTAAAAAAATATGATTTGTTTTAGAATTATTATAAGGCGTATTAAAATTTTTTCTATGAGGGTAGCTTATATTGGAGCTAAAGCCATTTATAGTTCGGTCATTACAAAATTCGGCAGAGTGAATCCTTAAATTAAAAAAAAACTAATTTATTCAATT
Source organism: Pollenia labialis (assembly GCA_949318255.1). Classification (NCBI taxonomy): domain Eukaryota; kingdom Metazoa; phylum Arthropoda; class Insecta; order Diptera; family Polleniidae; genus Pollenia; species Pollenia labialis. The sequence goes on from OX439141.1 coordinate 115,735,700, forward strand.
TTTTTTTTGGAATTTGAAGCTTCCTTAATAGCATGTTTTAATTTTAAGCCACAATAAGCTAATTTGGGCCGAACTTTACCACACTATCTTTATTTGTTAAGGGCTTTGTATTTATATGATTTTTCAGAGTTGGCTTAATATCAGGCTTATGGTAAATTATCGACCGATCTTTACGAAATTTGGCGAAGTGGTTTCTTATCGTATGAAACTATGACAGATTCCAATATCATGATTCGTTACTACTAAAGTGTTTTTCAAAAGGGCCTTTGGTAAATTATGATCCGTTTTTCATAAAATTTAAAAGTATGATTTCCAGTCATATAATCTAAATTGTGCAAAATTAATGAGAATCGGTACAGATTGCACTAATTTATGCTTGTAGAAAAACATACATTTTTAAAAAAGCACACTTGGAATCTTTTTCAAACTAAGCCGATTGTGGTGGATGTCAATCCCAAGCTACTTAGGAGATCTAGAAATACTGACACCTATTTTTTTGTTCTCTGTTTAGTCATTCGAAAGAGAGAAGATGTTTTCAACAGATGGACTGATTGACTGACAGACAGACGGACACGTTCAAATCGACTTATAACTATTCAAGGACCCAGAATATATTTAACTTATAGGGTCTTAGATGAATATTAAAAAAGTCTCATACAGAAAGACAGACTAAGTACACCCTCTTTCACCGCTAGTAAAATAGCTCTTAATAAAAGATTAACTGCTTTGTACTCTTTAGTGTTTGATTGAAGTCGTTATTTTTTTTTTTAAATTTCCATATTTAAATCAATAGTTCACAGAACACCTTTTAAGTCACGAGAAGGATGTTCTGCGAATGTTCAATATTATTTTATTTTTTACTTACTTGTAACCGGCTAAAATATTCATAAGTGTACTTTTGCCAGCACCAGACGGTCCCATTATCGCTGTCAATTCACCATTACGGAATTTACCCGATACTGCTTTCAATATCGTTTTAAAGCCTCGCCTTCGTCCCTCTGATACTGAATAAGAAATTTCTGTAAATTCAATATCGACCGGAGGTCTTTGTGGCAAATGCGATAATGACACTGTCCCTTTTTTCTGTCCATTTGGGCTACAGCTATTGGGTATTTTGGGTGCCAATATGTGATTGCCGGAAATGCCGCCATTGCATAAATTATTTTGAGATCTACAAGTAAAGAAAAAAGAAACATTTAAAATTAATTAAATTTTTAATGAAGAAAAGTTGTTAAAAGTTATTTTGTGTTTGTAATTGAGTTAAAAGACACAAAACGAGTTAAAAAGTTTTAATTGAAAAACTAAATAATTAAATGTGGGCAAAGTTTTTTTTTTATTTTTTCTTTGCTTAACAATGTAAATAAATAATAATACAGTATAATCTTCCTTGTAGGACACCTTTCTTCATGGTATCACATGCCGTGTGGCTTGTAGCACCGTCTAGACAGTTTCAACAAGACGCATATTGGTGAGACCACATATCAGCCAAATTTATTTCTTCCATTTTGGGAAAAAAGGACTGTAACGTAGCGGTTCTTATCGTTCTTGAATAAATAAGGACCAACGATGCCGCCAGTGTTTTTGCATAAGCCAGTGCACAAATCAAATCTATAGCGACTATGAAAATTTCGTTTGCTGCACCGTCTTCTTTAACATTTGTGAAACTCAATTTGATTAAAAAGTTGCAACCATGTTTTTAAAGCCAGTTTTCTGCCGTTCCTAAACATATTTTAATATTGAGTTGTGCCAATTTAACATTTAGTGTGCGATAAGAAGATAATTTTATTTGTACGGTCCCTAAAATTTCTTCTTAACGAATTAGTTTTTTCATAACACGTTTGTACACATAAATTCACATAAATTCATTCATGGTAAGACACTGTTCCACAAAAAGCAATCACCTCTAGTTTACAAAACTACAAATACTTATTTTATCAAAAAAAAAATTACGGTTTTCCAAAAAACTCACTTATTCTACAGAAGCACATTTTCATTTCGTTTACAAAACAGTCCTTTTTTCACAAAACAGTGACTGTTTGTCATAAATCAGTAAATTTTTTTAAAACAGTCGCTTTATTCACAACGTTATTTTTCGTACATGAAAAAACTACAAAAATTCACTTTTTACAAAAAAAAAATAAATTTACAAAAAGTCACTTCACTTACTGATGATGTTTACAAAAAGTAAGTTTTCTACCAAGATATCACTTTTCTAACCAGAATACCGATTTTCTCATAAAAATTTCTTTTATTTCTGCTTTTTTTAAATTATTTTTTTCCGACAGTAGTAAAACGCCTAATAAACCCTGCAAATAATATTGGACTACCTAATCCATTGTTATCAAATGGACTACTCCCTGGACTGGTCCCATGTCCCATGGCATTGTCAAAAATTCTTTGTAGTGAGACGACATGTCTTCGTTTTTTAACGACATGTTTTCGGTTTAAAACGACTTCGAAACTTATCCAATTAAGTATGCAATGGAGTAGTTTTAAGACTACTCCTTTGTAATCTAAAGCTGGGTCATATGGTCCTAGGACATCGTAATGTTAAATGCACCATGTTTTTTCCATACGTTTGGGTTACTTTTGGACTAGTCCTAGTCCCTTGTGGTCTGCATTTTACACGGCTGTTTGGACTAGTCCTATTATTTGCAGGGAACTGCACAAGCAGACAAAAAGATCTTTGTTTGATCGTTTTTCATATGCATGTTTGATTAAACCGCTTTCGTGGGTTTTTTGGTCATTTATTCAGTTTTCAAAAGTCCCGTTTTTTAAAAATGAATTTTTTACAAAAACGTAATTTACATATGTATACATACATATACACTTTTGTTAATATACATACATACATACATAAAAAAGTAAGTACCAGAAAGTATCTTTTTCCATCTAGTACTTTGAATGAAAAATTTCAAAAGTTCATTATAATATTTTTTTTTTCAGTTTTCTTATTGTTGGAAATTTAATTGTTAATGACAACAACAATTAAAGTTGTGAACCCGAAAACCAAAGTCAAAACTTACTTCTTTGTCTTCAACCAAGTACGTTTATGTGGTGCTTTTCCATTATCAATTTCCTTAGTATGTGTCTGCTGGATATTCTGCTGTTGGTTCGAATGTTGATGATGTTGCTGCACCGAAGTTACATGACCATTATTGGTCACAATTGTTTGGACAAAGGATACTGGTCGCTGTAAATGATGTTGATTTAAATTAAATTTATTATCGTTAACCGGATCTCCGTAGACCTTTGCATATGCGGAATGACGTCTTAATTGAACACCGTTACATTGGCTGGTGTATATTGTTGGCGATGCCGTTACCGAACTTGATACAAAATCGTCAGGTCCCTTGAGATTGTTTGCACGATGTATGGGACAGAAGGCATTATCTATAAATGCTGTATTCAATATGCCACCCTCCGAATCTATATGAATGCGAAGATTCGTTTGATGGTTTTCACTATTACTGTTGTAATTTTTGGTGTTTGTACAGGTGCAGGGTTCGCACGATGTTGGCGATGTCGATAAAGAAGGCGTGGGTGTTGCGGGGGTAATTGGGGTTTTAGTGCGGAATTTGCTATTGCTATTTTTAATGTTGCTATTGCTATTGCCAATCGATTTTACTTTTGAGGCAGGTATTGTATTGTATTTCACTTGGTCAGTTTTACAAACATTCAGGACTAAATGTGCTTTACTATCTACACTATTGCAACGAGTTAAAGATAATTGAGTTTTATCTTGATTGTTGGACTCCTGAGAGTCCACTGATGAATCTTTTTGCACTGTTGATGTTGAAGTTGATGACGACATTTTTTGCCCACAATTTAACTTTTAAATTACACAAGCATAAAAAGTACTTGAATTTTGACTTTATTTTTACTTAAGTTTACATATTAAATTATTTTTATTCATTATTACGTCATATTTGTTAAAAAGAACATAATTTCATAATTAAGTTTTTGTTTTTTGTAAGTAAGTTTTTAATTGTTTTTATTTTGTTTAAATATTAATGTTCCTTTGCCTTGCCAATAGCTGGAGTTCTACCTTCAAAGAGTGTAGTTTTATGAATGTTGTTCAAAATGAAACGTTTTTAAGATGCTGGCAAAAGACAAAAATTAAAAAAGATCTAAATTAGATAAAAAAAATTGTTTCTTTACTGAATACAACAGTTCTCTTATTCGTCATTTTTATTTCAGTTGTAGCAAGTAGATGTTTCTTCATCGTCACTTTAATTTGATTTTTTATTACTTTCAGCGTTATTGAAATCTTTATTTATATAAACGAGTTTTTGTTGTTGTTGTACTTTTCAACTTCTGTAAAATAGTATTGGTGACACAATAACGAATATTAATTCTCCTTTAGAAATTTGTAAATGTACGAGTAACACGTGCTATAACTTTACACCATTTTCAATGCAATTTATTTATATAATAAACATTTTTTTTTACTTTTCAAAACATGGAAGATTAAAAAAAATATTTTAAAATTGTTAACCCAGAACCTGCAAGTATTAGCTTTATTATGCGTAGATGCAAAACAAAATTATTCCACACATAAAAAACAACAACAATTTGTGGACTGATCTGTCTGAATTTCATCAGCAATCTTTAACGGATTATATGTGACATAAATATATAGCAATATAGTCCCCAACATTTCTAGGGTCTTCGAAAAATCCATTTCAACATGATCACGGACAGACAAACAGCCTGTCAGATGGACAAACGGACATCGATACATCAACACTGCACTACTCATAAGGACCCTTTCCATCTTGGTGAAGGGTATTAAAATAGAATCTTAAGACGTAAAAATTGAGTTTCGCTCATTAATTTATTTATGTTAATTAATAATTTACCGAGTAACGTACGCATTCAGTCTGTTGTAGTGAAACAGACCAGAGTCTCCAGCAGGAATCAAATCCACAATATATGAATAATAAAATGCATTTTTTTATTATTAATTTTGATTTTATTATATTAATTTTCACAAAGTCCATTGCCAATTTATCAAAAATGATCAACGCTTATGCCATCTGTGTCGTCAACTCTTGGAACGAAAAAAGCGCTGTGAGCATTAAAAAAGGGGTACAAATTAAAAAATAACAGTGAGCAAAATTTTTTTTGCAAGTTTAGCTTTAAGTTAAAAACATGGGTTGCTTTATTTTTTATGGTTGCACGGAAGACAAGTTGGCAGTGCGCTAGTCTATCAGTACGAAGGTTTCTTATTCGATTCCTGCCAGAGAATCTGCTCTGTTTCACAACAAAGCGCTAAAGGTCAACGTTATTATTGCTTAATATTTTCAAAATTTTTAACATGTTAAAAATAAAAAAATAAATAATTGCCAATTTCACCAATTAATTTATATATCAATTTATGTTTAAAATTCGGTTTTCATGTCAAATAAAAATAAAATATATAGATATTTAAATAGAATTGGTGAAATTCGCCATAAGTGTTTTTTATTTATTATATCGAGGGTTATTTTTCAAATAGTGCTATCTAACATTTTTCAAAAATGTGTTTTTTATAGAAACGAGCTCACTAACTGAAAAGTCATCTGTCATTTAAATTTCAAAAAAAAAAATTCCCAAAACGTTGTCAGTCAAGAATGAATGATTATCAATAACAATTTTAATTAATTTTCATGTTGTGAAATTCCTTTCTTCATAAAAATAATTTATTGAAAATTAAATTTGATGAACTTAAGCCTGATTAAAAATATTAAAAAATTTGGATTAAAAATAAAAAAATTTATTTATTTAAAAAGCAAGGATTTTTTTTAAATAGAATAAGGAAACATTTACGATAAGAAAAAGTCAATTGAATAGAATAAAATAATAGCCACTATTTGAATGCTGATTAGTTCTACGTGTCTCGATTATCTTCCACCGTACAAACTTTGATTATTTTTTGACAAAATGTTTGGTGAATATATTTTACAGCGTATTTCCCAATATTTTTAAATCTAGAACTAGCAATAATCTCAATTTACCACAAATAAGAATTAATAAAAGGAAACTATACTATCCTTCTCAGGAAGGGTAGAAAAATACTTAGAGGACCCCTTTACCTCTTTGTAATAATAGTGAATGATTAGTAAAATAGGTCCAAGGACCGGGTTCAAATATTAAGAGGGATCGCCTTTTGGTGAAGGCATGGTGCATGGCCGACAATCAGGAATTAAGTCGCGCCTGGATTCCGCAAGGTACTAAAAGGTGGCTATATATCATGAAACACGGTGGCATGCTTGGGATATAAGTTCCCCTTTGCATAACTCTCAGTGATTAGAGCAAGTTCCTATCAAGGTCGCATATATGAAAGTGTCCCTTTGTATAATGACTTCTAAATGGATATATTTAAATGAACTATGTATTGGCAACAGTACGGCTTATAATAGAGAAGCCGTTTGGTGGTATCAAAAAAAAGTATTTCTTTCCTGCAGTAGAATCGTTACCATGGAATCCATCGGGACTTAGAAGTGGGAGTGGCTCGAGTGGCATGGCTGGACTAGGTCTGGTGTGTTGATGTCTTCACTCGGATTTTTAAAATCTATTGGAGCCTTGTGGTTGATGCATGGCACTGGGATGCCGAAAACATCCGAAATGACACGGCTCTTGAAGTTTACGGATTTCCTGCGTCTTTTGGCATCACGGGCAGTCATACAGCCCCCGGACCACATAACCCGGATGACTGTATGGTGATTACTTTGCTTGCAGGGTACACGTGGTGGTTGTGGTGCATCCTTGTAATGCTTGATCTTAACATCGTTGATCGTTTTATTTTTGAAAATGCTTGGATCACTGTACGTAGACGAGAATAGATAGCGGTATTAAGATTGTCGGTTTTAGAACCTAAATTGCAACCTGTGTGCGACTTAATGATCCTGCACACACAGGGGAATTTACTAAGTGCAAAAATAAACTCACCAAGTAGTTAAGATTCATCGTGCGACATGACCGAAAATATCGTAACCATATCTGTACTCCTTAGAGTAACTTCAATCGATCAGAGTGTCTTGAAAGTTCTCCGCAAAACAAACTGCGCCTATTTCCTGACAATGCGTTTGGCGCGTTGATTTTACAGAACGCAAGTAAAAAGCGGCACTTTTAAAACAAAGCATTGTGAGAGATTTATATAAAGGATCATAAAAAGTACAACATTTCAGTGAGATTTGTACGTAAAATAAAAAAGAGCACTCCGCTAATTTAGAAGAAAAATGTGTGCCAAGTACTACAAAACCATTCTTAAAGGCCCGTACATTATAAGATAAGCCATATTCGGCTGAGAACCACGATAGGGTGATATCATTATGCAGGACAACGGTCGTAAGCAATACTTCAGAAATAGCTAAAAGTTAGTTTGAAGAAAATACAAATTCGAAGATAAATTTACCTCCTCAGTCGCCAGAGTTGTACATACTTAAGTACCTTTAGCCCATTCCAAAACCTGGTCATAGGAACCCTCCTATCACTGTAAAAAAGCTTAGGGAGCTTGCCGTTAAAGCTTCGAAAAAAATAAAGCCGAAAAATGCTAAAAACTTTTGTAAAAAAATGGCAAAAAGAATAAATGCAGCTTAAAAGAGCAAAGAGACAACACACCAAACGCCAGAACCTAAATGCAACAATAATCTCTAACTGCGGTCATAATTGTTCACATTCAGAACTCATTGTTCACATGACCGTGTAAAATATAATGAAAACATATTTTTTGGAAGAGTTTTAATTTGAAGTTCTTGAAATGTTCTACATTTCATACAAATAAAAAATATTAAATAATTATAAATAAAATAAAAATTGTTAGCCTATTTCGCCAATAACACTAATTTTGTGAACAATTTTGTACCCTAACTGAAAATCTTAAAGTAAATGTTAACAAAATCGCACCTAATCAGCAAGATGGTATTAAGTCAAAACTTAAAAATTTCTAGTAGAAGCAACACAATTTTTAATTTTACATTAAAGGCATATGAAAAGATTTTAAGCCGACCTTTTCATTACCAATAAAGGGACACAATAGTATGATATTTTTACAACGGTTAGATACAGTGTTGCCAATTTAGCCATTTAGTGGCTAGATTTAGCCATTTTTCACCCTCTTTAGCCATTATCCATTTTTCATCTTTTTTAGCCATATAATTTTTCTTGCCTTTTTGCTTTTAAAAGAATAATTTTTATTTTATTATAAAAATTTATAGAACCAAAATAAACATTTTTTTGGTAACGCACGAGTAGTTACGTTAAAAGTGCAGAATGGCAATATCAAACGTCCTATTCATAAACTTTGCCCTTTAATGACGTCAAATATTTACGATTCTGTGGAAAATAACACATATAAAATTAATGTCACAAAATCATCAACGATGAAGAGTATAGACAAGCAGTACGTTTCACCAAGAAATTATTTGTTTCTTTTTCTACTGCCAATGATAATGGGACAGGTGCAAATGGCACCACAAAAACTATATGGAACCATTGGAGCAACGGTATTTGCGATCGATACTCTAACAACAATGTATTTTGATAACACTTTTGGCTCTAGGACCTCTAATTAACGAATTAAATGAGATTTTATGTTTTCATCAGTGTTGCCAATTTAGCCATTTAGTGGCTAGATTTAGCCATTTTTCACCCTCTTTAGCCATTAAAAAATGCATTTAGCCATTAGCCATTTTTTTTAGCCATTTTTCAACTGGTTTAGCCATAAAATTTTTCTTGCCGTGTTTCTTTTAAAAGAATAATTTTTATTTTATTATAAAAATATATAAAAGCAAAATAAACATTTTAAATAATTGAAACGGCTTCAATTTAAACCACAACTTTTACAAATGTTGAAAATCGCTATAAACAATGATGATGAAACATCTTTCAAAATAAAGGAACAGTAGTCCAATATTAAATTTAAAAAATGGAGCAACACAAACATCGGTGTTTCTTTCTGGTTGCAAGTATTTCAATAAAGAGATGTAGGCGGCAACAATTTTTTTTGAGAAATTTCAAAATTTACTATAAAGTTGCTCTCTCTTCCATGGTCTAATGCTGAAGTAAAGAGGGTATTTCGCCAAGTAAACATCGTTAAAAGTAATTTGAGAAATAGGTTACATTTAGCAACCGTTAAGTCGATTTTATCAATGAAATATTTATACCAACACCACAATAGTGGAGAGGGTACTATGCGTTTGTGCTGATGTTTGCAACACCTTAAAATATTGGCACTTTCTAAGTCGAATAAACGATGTTTGTCCGGCTGGCTGGCTGTCCATGTAAACCTTGTGCGTAAAGTACAGATCGCAAATTTGCAGATATTTTAATAAAATTTGGTACACAGGTACTAATGAGGTGTTGGGTATCATAAAGTCGGGGTTGACCGACTATATTTTCTTACTTGTTTTTTATTGTAGATCTGGAATCAAAAGGTTGGCTAAATGTTGTCGTGTTTATGATTAACCTTCAAATTATTTAAAACTCATACGCACGAATGATTCCTATGAGATGAACAATAACGACATAAAATGTATCGATGATTTAATTTTTTAAATATCTTTCAAAATAATAAATAACGTTTATTCTTATTAAAGAAATTGATCTTTTTTTTTTTTTTATTTTATTTGGTCTATAGATTATAAATCCTTACAGACTAAAGAATATAATACAGGTGTGAATATACATATTAACTATTTAAATACAAAATTAGTTTTCTTTTTAAAATATCGTTGCTTTCAGAAATATCTATAATATGATACAGTTTATTAAAATTTTCACAAATGCGACGAAAGGAGTCATTATTAGCATAAACGGATCTGTAGTAGTTAAGACTGATGAGCTGAAAGTTACGAGTTGGCCTATTTGGAACCCAAAAGTTAATTTTACTCAGCAGGAACGAAGAATCAACTTCACCATGAATTAATCCATGTAAAAAAAGATATACTCAGCATAGTACGGCGGCTTTTTAAAGTTGGCAGCTTAATAAGAGCAAGTCTATTAACATACGATGGCAGAACATATGAGTTCCAACCAAGACCACGTAAACAAAAAATCAAAAATTGCTGTTGTACTGATTTAATATTATTTATATGAATGGAATAGTAAGGATCCCATACAATGGATCCATATTCAAGAATTGGCCGAACCAAAGATGTATAAAGTTGTTTCGTGACATAGGGGTCAGAAAATTCTCTAGACCACCGTTTCATAAAACCAAGAACACCGTTAGCTTTGTTAACAGTTAACGCAATATGATTACGGAAATTTAGCCTATGATCCAACATAAAGCCCAGATCAGTTATGCTGTCCACTTTTTCAAATATTATTTCATTAACATAGTATCGAGAATCAAATTTATAAGTTCTGTAGAATGTCATATGTTAACATTTTTTAATATTAAGGTCCATTAAATTAATTGTACACCATTCGGAAAATTTATCAATATCAGACTGTAGTAAATGTTGTTGATTAGAGTCAATAAAGCTCTTGAAAATTTTGACATCATCTGCATACATGAGTACATTGGAATGCAAGATAACAGATGGGAGGTCATTTATAAATAATGTGAACAGTGTAGGGCCAAGATGACTTCCCTGGGGAACACCAGAAGTGACGTATATGTCTGTTGAGGTAACATTTCTAAACTTTACTTGTTGAGTTCTATCAAATAAATAAGAACGCAGCCACTTTAGGACTGTACAACTAAATCCTATTAGTGATAGTTTGCTTAGTAACATTTAATGATTCACTATGTCAAAGGCTTTACTGAAATCCGTGTAAATTACATCTGTTTGCATGTTTTTTAAAAATCCATCATTTACCATAGTAGTAAGTTCCAGTATATTAGTTGTCGTGGAACGCGACTTGCAAAATCCATGTTGTCAAGGAGATAACAGCGAAGAAATTTGGTGTGATAAGCTGTCAGTTAAAATTTTTTCTAAGAGTTTAGGAATTGCATTCAGCTTAGCAATTCCTCTATAGTTTGCAACATCGAATATATTGCCACTTTTAAACAAAGGAATAATAAACGATTTTTTCCATGCGGCGGGTAAATAGCACAATTCAATAGATTTGTTGAAGATTGTAGTAAGTGGGCCGTACAAAGTTTCGGCACAATTTTTAAGAATACAACTAGGTATACCATTAGGGCCAGAATTATTGGTCGCTTTTAACGATCTTAAGTTTGATAAAACTGTTTCATTACTCAAAGATGAAAAATGTATACCAGCTGAATGCGATAAATTAAATGGATAGGGAGAATTACGATCGTAGGTTTTTTAAGAATATGTAGTAGCAAAGAAATTTGCGAACATGTTGCTTAACTTAAAATTTCATCGTAAATAACTTTAAATGAATTTTTCTGTTTTGTTATTGAATTTGAATGTGTTTTTATTTAAAAAAAAACTTTTAGCCATTTTTTAGCCCATTTTTAGCCATTTTTTCTCGTAAATTTAGCCATTTTTGGTCTCCAAGTCTTGGCAACACTGGTTAGATATGAATATTACGTGTCGATTTCTTCAAAAAGTGAAAACAAATTAATATTTTTAATTTAATACTCTTTTTTGTTGATTAAGTGCGATCGATATGTTCATATCGTATAAGCCCAGGAGAAGTTTTTTAATCATTAAATTGAGATTTTAATAATCATCTATAACATTTGAGACCACAAATTGAAATGGTGTATAGTTATGAAAATGTCAAGTATATGTTATTTGTGTACACTGATTTAGAGTAATAGATTTAATTTGCTTTTTAATACTATTGCATACATATAATTAACGAATTCTTGCAAATACATGCTCGTCAATATGTGTACTAGTAAAAAAATAATATTAAGGAAAGGAAATGTGTTTGTATTTACAATTAAATTAAAATTTATCTACATGTATATATTTGTATGGGCTTCACTAGAGTTGCAAAGGGAAAACATATGTTTGTCATTCCGTTTGTAATTTCTGCAAAATATAGATGTAAGTATATCTCTATGCTAAGACTAAGACCTGGGTCCTTATGTGTATTTAAGTTGATTAAACCAATTTAAGCACAGATATAATGGGGAGTAGATGGCTTTATATTTATATTATAAATAGTCTGGAATTGTTTGCTTTCAAAATTCTGCAAGATCGGTTCACAAGTGGCTGAAATATAAACAAAACCACCACTGCAGCCAATGGTTACCCATAAATCTATAAATTTGTACTTTATTTTTTCACTTTCACCGTAAGTCAACTTAGAAGAATACGAGTAGTGAAAATTAAAAAAATCGGTTAATGAATCATCAGTTCATAGACAATCTATCACTTGTTTATTCGCAAAATAATGTTTTTAAAACAATTACAATGTTTCTTAATTAGAAATATTATTAAATATATAAAATGAGTAAAATCAGTTGATTATTTAGCCTGGCATCAATGTAAGTGTCTTCCCTAACTATATGGCCCATACTTAAAAAAACTGTTTTGATTAAATTGGACCTTAATATCTGTATATATGACATTTATTTGGTTTTAAAGGGATTAGGGATTAATATATATTAAATGTAGAAAAAAATGTTGATGTTATGCAAATAGTTTATATGAAGACATATTGACTTTGCCGAGATGCATCAACCACGAAATTATTTTTCAAATTAAGGCTGTTGTGCAACCAAAATAATTTCTAAAAACTTTAAAAAATTGTAATTTAATTTCTTGATTTTAAAAATTTCAGATCTCAACCAAAATAAGATCCATATGAAATTAAACTTAAAAAAGTTTCGAAAAATTTACAAAAATCTCAGTATTTTGTTAAGTTGTTTCGTTAGTCATCGACCATACTTACAATTTTAGTTGCAGAAATTCTTGTGTTTATTTTTGAAAGAGGTGAGAAAATTGGGGAAGGGTACTCAGTTTCACGTACTCTACAATTCTGTTTTGTTTTTTAATTCCTACACTTTCCAACTTGAAGCTGGCCGTATGTATATTTGTTTTTATATATGAAAAAAAATAAGAAAAGAAAAGGCTGCAACAAAAATTGTAATTCTGGACTATGACTTATGTCCAATTTTCAGGATTGATATTAAAACACATTTATTTTTAAAATCGTTTTAAATACAAAATTCTCTTCTTCACTAAAAACTTAAGTGAAACTTAAGTCACCGATGTGGTACACTTAATTTCAACTTAAGTTTCCATTGTAATATTTTAGCAAAGTGGCCTCAATATCACAGCAATACAACAACAACAGGCAAAGCTTTAACAGTCACCTGTTTTTTCAGACCACCTTGTAAATAAATACACTTTTTTATATTATTTTTTTGTATTTAGTAGTGCTACCATACTTTTATCTTAATTAAATAAGACTTTTCAAATAAAACTCAAAAAATCAATCTGTTTTAAATACGATTTAAGTTTGTTATGAAAATTAACTTAATATTGATTTAAATACTATCCTGAAAATTGGGCATTAGTGTCAAAATGAGTGTTCCAAAGAATAAATTTACTATTTGAAGTTATATGTCCTTAAAATGTTTTCAAAAAGTAAGAAAAACTATTCAAGTTTCTATTAAAGATAATTCAGATAAATTAAGTTATCTTATTAAATACAGTAGAAATAAAAAACATCTTATTGAAAAACAGAACAATTGAAGGGTTCTCCCTTAAAATATTTCAAACAGAACAAAGCTTTATAATACAGAACGGGTGGGCACCGTCACTATATTATTACTTATCTTAATTAAGAGTTTTTTTTAAATAACATTCTATTAAAAATCACTGTACACTATTTCCCAAATAATTTGCATACTTTTGTCAAAACATAAATCTACTTTATAAAATATTATAATTAAAGCGTTGTCGGTTCTATATCGGTGGCTTGATGCTCAAAGGACCATTGGCAAAATATTCTATTTTTTGAAGCTAAAGTTTTTTTTCAGAAGTGTTGTTAGTAAAATTGGCCAGCAAAATACTTTTGATGTTGCTCGAGGTTTATTAAAGATTGTCTGTTTCAGCAAAATATAAGATAGTAAGAGCCGGTTCACACACGTCAAGTTTGACTCGTCAAGTCTTGAGTTTATTGGAGAGAGGAGAAAAGAAATGGCATTCTCTTTTCCCTTCTCTCCTAAAAGCTCAATATTTGACGAGTCAATCTTGACGTGTGTGAACCGGCCCTTTGAAAAGACAACTAATGCGACGATTAACTCAAAACAGCAAACTATTTCATTGGCCCTTTAAGCACCAAGCCCGAGGTATAAAGTCTGGATTATTAAAAATTCAAATGTGCATATCTATTCATATTTTGTGCAAAGTGTTATGATAGAAGGTCTAATAAAATGCTCAAAAGTTTATATTATTTTCTACAAAATTCAAACTATTTATTGCAATACTTGACTAATAAATTATTTTATTTTGGTGATTAATCGATTAAAAAAATATATCGGCAAATTTTCGCTCTGCACTCCACAAAGAAAAACCTGTTTCACACACAAAATTTAATTTCGCTTATATTTTACGAACAATTAGCTCTTTCTCGATTAAAATTCGACTTATTTCAAGCACTAGAATGTACAATAAAAACAATTATTTAATAAGCTAATTCTTGTTATTATTATTTTATAATTATTTTTATATTTATTTGTTTATTTTTAAATTTGTATTAGATAGACTTCATGAATTTAAATACTTATTTTTGTGATTTTATTTAAATACAAGTACGTGTAAGTTTTCTAAGTAATACACCATTCTAACAAGTTTTAGATTTAATGCGATACCTAAAGTAAACAAGTTTGAAGAAGAACCATTATAATTTTATTGTTAATAAATTGTTTACCTAACGAAACGATTTAAAGCTGTAAGCATTTGTAACATGTTTGAATGCCATTCAGAAATATAGTCACTTCCATGACTGCTACATTTCATTAGTTTTTCGAAAGAATTCGGCGAAAATGTTGGAAATTTCAAAGCAAAAATATCGAGATTTTAGCTTTTGGTCAGGTACATTTTCTAAAAAACACATATGTGACCTTCTCCGAGAAAAGGGACCTGTGTGTCAAAAAACGGGTTTGGACTTAAGAGTGGATTCTGGTACCTTAAAGGGTGTAGAATAAGATGAAATGCGGTTTTCTCAAAACTTCATTTTCAA
This sequence comes from Pollenia labialis, assembly GCA_949318255.1. Classification (NCBI taxonomy): domain Eukaryota; kingdom Metazoa; phylum Arthropoda; class Insecta; order Diptera; family Polleniidae; genus Pollenia; species Pollenia labialis. The sequence goes on from OX439141.1 coordinate 115,750,805, forward strand.
AAACTAGGTCCCTTTTCTCGGAGAAGGTCACATATGTAAAGTATACTTGCTTAATTCAAAACTCTTAAAATCCTTTTTTATATTAAATTCGTATGTATTTTTGAAAAAAAAACAGTTTTTACAATAATATAATTATTTCACATAAACACAATTTTTATTAAACAAACATACTTGACATTCTTTTTTAAATCATACTTTTGAGTGACAAAGACTGCAAACGAAACAGTTGGCTTTTCAAAAAAGTCCAGAATATACATTAAGTATATTCTTTGTATGATCTAAAATCAATATTGCACATATCTTAAATAATATTTTTCGAGAAAAATTGTATGCACTACATATGTATAATATTCGTTTTTATCAAATCTAGAAAAACTGAGAACGTGCTGAGAAGTTAACTGCATTTTGTAACTCCCCTCGGAGGTTTGTAGGGATCATCTTTAGAAAATTTCACTTTCTGGTGTTACATGCCCAGTGGAAATCAGGTGCAGTCAATACCTGAGATTCATCATAAATTTAAAATTGACAGATCCCAAGAGAACTTCACCTTCATTTTCGATCGCGGTACCACAGGAGATAAAAGTCCTCATAGGCACGGCACTGGACAAAATATTTTTCGAGGCCTCCCTTATTGGGTTCTTGCGAGAAATGCTTTCTGTCTTTCAGAAATATTATCTTTGCGGGAGTTTCTCTGTTCCATTGAAAAGATACATTCGGTGATCACGGGTGGCTGTAATTTACTACCTAAAGTCACCGGAAAGGATATCGTGTAAGTCCTGACTTTTTGCAACTTGTGGGAGTGTTCGGCCTGAGAAAAAAGAACCCCTAGGAGCTATTGCTACTTATTACATGCAGCTCGCATTTTTCCAAAAGCAGAGGAGCACCTCAGTCAAACAATGGTAAATGTAAAATTGTATTGCCGTAAGAAAAAAACTATTTCTATTCCACAGCCGAAAGCAAGTCAGGAGTATAATCTTTACATGGATGGCGCTGACTCTTAGGACAATGGCCGTTTTTAACAAATTGATTTTCGATCTGAAGATAAAATACAATTACTTAAATAAGACAATGAGTTTAACATTGTAGATTTTTATATACTCGTGGTATGTAGAAAAACATTTAAGTGTATGCCAAACTTCTCTGGGGGAAACCGGTACATTCAATACCTGCAAGGCGGTAGAGTTCAGGATTGGCAGATCTCTTTTTCGCCGCTGACCGGAGATCTATCTGGTAGAAACGGCTCAAGTCTGTTACGCCTCCGATCTGACTTTCGGCTTAAAATCGTTACCACGGAAAATAAGATCTTAAGAACTCGGGTTCTAAAGCTACCACTTGTGGGAAAGTTTGGCCTGCTGAACGATATTCCATGGTGGTTTTGTTATTCAGCAGATCCTGCTTTTTGCCAGACCATACACTCAAATTGATACCTGGTTGTGTTGGTTGCGCTTTTACTCAGAAGCGGTTGGTAAAACGCATGGTTTGTCATGATCTTAACCTATTCCACAGCTGCCTTTTGTAACTATAAAATAACTTCTTATGTCTTGAAATTTCCAAACAAATTATGTTTAACTTTAAAAAAAGTTTATCAACAAGGTTAAAACCTACGCGTTATCTTGAGGAATAGATACCAGTGAAAGATTTGTAATTGAAGAATTTGCATTAAAAAAAAAAGAAAAGTAATGGAATTATATTCCAGTCTTATATACCCACGGCCCTGGCGTGATAAGAATATAAAGCTATGTAAATATCGTTCTTTAGATATAAATAAATATGTTTTGTGTCACGCTTACCACTCCATTCCCGTCCACATTTTGTCAGATGTTGTGCATTGATAACGAAGACGCTTGTACTTAATTTTGAAACTTTGACTCCGGCCAACCCGATCTGGTTGAATTTCAATAAAAAACTTTTCGGAGCTATATAACTATAAATCAGTGATAGCCACTCCATAGCCTCGTGAGGCAGTCAATAATCGTATTTTACACACAGACACGGTCGGCAATGCACATGTATACAACAATTTTGTTCGTTTCAAAACATCAGTCGATCATCAGTGTCTGCTCAATCTTTGTGAAAGCAACACCACCCATACAAGCACATAATATCTTCGTGTGCGTGCGTTCGGGGCTTGGTTATCACTGATCTAAATGAATAACAACATAGTCCCCATCATATCTGGGTTCTTCGGAAAATCCATTTCCAGGACTCATCATACAACCCCACAATAGGGTCTAACATTACACATCGATTGACAAACTTACATTCTTTAAAGCTGTAGTGAAGATTATAATAATTGTAATTTTCAATTTGTTTAATCTTAACTTATCATACTTCAACTAAAAAACCAACCCCCACTAATTACTTTATAAATATTGTTAAAAAGTTCAAGTAAACCTTAGCTAAAATTTTGTAAAAACAAACTTTTTGAATTTTACATCATTAACATTTTTATCTTTGTTTATTGTATTATTTGAAATATTTTGCAACTTAAGGAGAAAAAGCAGCATTAAATTTTATTTTATACAAGGATCATTATTCAATGGCCTGTAGACTTGCGTTTTATATTTTCTGTGTTATATTTGATTGATTATATATTTAAACAGAAGAGAAATACATACGTTAATGAGGATAAGATTTTTGGAACATAAGTCTGTGTTCAGACGGCTCATGTCTTACGATTCTTACTTTTTCTTCCTTGAACTTTCGTTGGAGTTCAAACAATTCATGTCATGTCAAATACGAATAAGAAAGCAAAAAAAGTAAAAAATAGCGAATGAGAAGACAAAAGGTACTAACAGTACATTAAACTGTGTACACGTTTTTTCCCTCTTCTTACTCGCCTTTATAGTAGCAATTGTGGCAATAAGACAGGAGCCGTCTGAACACAGACTTAGATGATATAAGCTACGCTCACTTTTGGTAAATATTTTATAAAAAAAAAAACGAAACCAACAAGCAAACTTATATATAATTTCTTCTAATTTAAATAATTATTTTGATTATAATACGACATCTAACAAAAACAGTTTTTTGTAATGTCTAGCAGTATAATTAGTTTTATTTTGTGATATTAAGACCACGTTAAATCTTATTTGCTACACAAAAATAAATGCACTCGGGATAAGGCTTAAAACGGGTAAGTAAAATAAATCATTCTCCTTCTAATATCACTTTTATTTTATTTCAAGAACGAATTCGGGATTAAATCAACTTTGTAACGCTTGAATCAAATGCATTTTGAGATTGATTCAATCTTAGTTTTGCTTTAATCAATCTCACTTTCGGATTATTTGATGTACGAATTCGATATTGAATATGGTTAAGTTAAGGATTTCGCGATTGAAAATCCGTTCTTGAATCAACCTTTCAAGTACAGATTTAAAAAAATCGCTACTCACCGTAGTATTAATATCGTTTCAGATTGATTTGAGTACGAATGGATTAAATTTTCTTTTGAGTGTATTAACCAAAGGAATGGCTATACAGAAAAAATTTTTGCAAAAAATTATTCAATTAAATAATTAATTGGTGTACATTAATTATTCAATTAATTTTTTGTTTGCTGCAATTAATTTTTTTTATCAAAACCCATAAAATTAAATGTTTGTGTATATGTGGTGTATTTTTTGTTTATGCAATTAATTTTTTAATTGACTAAATTTGTGTCCCATGACTCGAAAATACATATACGTTAATTGATATGATCAATTCATTTGCAGGGGCAAAATTAGTTAAATATTTAATTGTTTGAACGAATTGTTTAATTAAAGTCGATTTTCTATTTTTTCTGTGTATGCTTTGGTCAAATATTTATTAATACAATAAATTTAACAAAAAAACTATTAAGAAAGAATAGTCGGCCAAAAAAACATAACCATTTTTGCTCTACACCACACCCTACACTTAAAAACAATATTTGGAGAGAGACCCATGGGGACCCTGCAAAACAAAATAGTGTTATGCGTTTAAAGTTCATGCATTCAAAAGAAAAATTAATCCGTCCGTTTAGGTGCCTAAGCACAATGTAACGATAATTTATTGCGGTGCGGTTTTTCATACGATTTTGAAGCAAAAAACCGCAGTGCAGAACGGCATAAAATTAATATCTATTTTATTTGCGTTGCGGACTTTCTTTCTCTCTAAATTTTTCTTTCTGATTTTTCCATAGGTTTTGAGTAATTGACGATGTTCACAACATAATTGTAAACCAAATACATGATCAAAATGTATGCACAAATAAATGAATAAATATGTAAACAAACAATGCCAACTATCTTCCGTCTTCCGTTGTATTATGTTTATTTTTTTCTCCCGCAACGAGAAATCGCATCGCACCGCAAACATTGTTTTTAGACTCTTAATCATTCCGAAGCGGTATTAATAGTACGGTGAGTATTGATTATCTTGAATCAAGTACATAAATATTGAAGTACGGATTTTCAATTGCGAAATACTTAATCCCGAATTCGTTCTTGAAATAAACTAAAAGCGAAATTAAAAGGTGAATTTTATTATGATTGATTTACTTAACCGTTCAGAATTGTCATTAAAAACACCAGCATCTTTCCCGATATGGTTTTTACTTTAAAAACTTACAGCCGTATTCATAACAAAAAGTTAGCCACAGTTTGTACACTACGTACAACGAGCTTGCTAACTAGAATGCCGTTTAAGCTTAGCAGCTAGTTGGCATAGAGTTAATTCATAACGAACTTCTCTCCATCTGACAACTTTTATTAAATCAACTCTGAATTTTTATGATGCCACATTGTATTACTCAAAAGTGCAATACGTTTTGCATTTATCATCGCTGAATTTGTCATTTTTTGTTTTTCCCTTCACATATAAAAATTTTAAAAAGTTTTTAATTCTAAAATAAGTTAAGCAAAATACAGTTAATTAAAAAACAGTTAATTAAAAATAAACAACAAAATTGTTTGACATTTAACGGCTGTTTTTCAATAGTTGACAAATGTTTGGCAGCTCGTTAAAAAGAGTTTGGCAAATCATTAGCCAGAGTTTGGTAAGTGTATTATGAATAAACTTTTTGCTAACTTTATGCCAAATTTTCATTATGAATACGGCTGTTAATGTTCATATATAACTGAAAATGTAACTAAGTGAGAAGAAAGAGTGCTCAATTTTACTTTTTAAACATGAAAATAAAGTGTTTTCGTCTTGTTATGCTGTTTTTGTTGTTTTTACACACAACAAGCAAATCTTTTTTTAACTACTTGTGTGGTATTATTGTAGTGTCTGCAACAAACTTTGATAAGTTAAATGAGATTAAAACGCTCATTTTGTAATTTTACTCTCAGAGTGGCACTTCCAACAGAAGGTTTAATCTTTTTTACTTGGTTTAAGAATTTTATACTTATTTAAAGAAATTCCGGGATAGATTTTCGAAAGTGATCCCATTTAGGGTTGTTTTAAGTAGGTTTTATTGTTATTCTTACTTCAATTTTTGAGACTTAATAAAACTTAATTTATCCCGAGTGTTTTTCTTTCTGTGTATGAGAGTTCTTTGTGCCGAACATTTTCTAGATGTCTACATATATTTAGTAAATTTTAGACTTAGTCATCGCTTTTAAAGCTATTTAGGACCAATATTTTTAGGTGTTTAACACATCAGCACAAATGCATAATACCCCTGCCGTATGGTGATGTGGGTATTATAATTTATCTGAAGTAACAAATATGAGAAATATATTTAAATGTCCTTAATCCTCTGATAACGATTGCGGTGCAGAACTATAAATGCATGCGGTTTTTAAGATTTCCTTTGTCCAATTTTTTTTAAATATCCATTTTTTTCATCCGGAAGAGCATTAGAAATTTTTGTTTTCACATCAACAATATCTTTTTATTTTTTTGTATATAATTAACCACAGCAACAAATAGTTTGTTTCTAAGCTCGCGCAGAATTAATTACAATGTGCAACCTCCTCCATTTTCGAAATAACGGTATATGCATAGTAGGGTGGGTCAATTTGTTCGGGGGAGAAAAAACGTGACAGGCGTATACCAAAATCGAAATCTACGTAAAATTCAAACAAAATTACCCATAGAAAGTATGGGTCTAAAATTAAAACCTAGCTCCCGCCGAGAGGCTTGATTATGAAAAATAAAAAAGTAGCAACATCTGGTATATCCATACACAAAACACAAATATGGTTGCTTTTTTGGACCTTTTTATTGCATTTTTTAAAACCTTATTTGATTACAAATAAATAATTATGTTCCTGCACACAGATTATATGGATTTGGTCGACTTGGATAATCACAACATATTAGCTGAGCCTCCATTTACTGCAAGCATCCCACACGAGCACCTATTGAAGTATATCAAATCTGATGATGTACCACTGCCAGATCCAGGAATTCCGTCGCACATTCAGGAAATCGAGCGTTGTGTGCAGTTGCTTACGCATGTCTCACGACGAGTAATTGCAAAAAATCGTGATAGTATTATGGCAGTGACTATAGAAAGTCGAACCAAAATACCCCGAATGGATTGTAAAAAAGACTTGGGTTATGTTGTTTTAATTACGAAATAAAACTTTAATTAAAAAAAATTGTGTTCTTACTTTTGTCCAATAACATTACAAACTTAAGTTTTAGGTAAATTTGATTAATATAGGTGTTTTAAAAATGGCTCGAAAAGATAAAGCAGAATTAAGCCCAGAATTATTAAATAAATTGAGCCAAGTATAAGGCTCGCATTGTTAGGTTCTGTACTACGAGTACCGTGCAATATATGTATTTATGTATACAAAATTTACAAAATGGATTAAATGATATATGAAGATACGTTTTGTTTGTTTTGGGGCACCGTTTTTTTTAGCATTTTACTTTTTTAGTATTTCTTGTACCACCCATGTAACTACATATTCTGTGAAGTTTATACCTCAAAGTTACAGCCAAAATACAGTTTCTTCTATTGGGACACCTGTAAGCCTTCCTATTTTTGTTGTTTTCAGTGTTTGTTGTTATAGCGGCCACCTAACTACATATTCTGTCTTAATTTTAGCTCTTTAGTTCTTACCGTTTCCTCACCGTTCCGGAGAATGGGCAGTGTGAGGGACGGACGGACGGACAGACGGATGGATGGACGCACGTACAAAGAAGTCTCAGTAATAAGGTTTTATTTTCACTCTTTGAGTACGGAACATTAAAAATGTGTAATTTTTGCATAAAACAGTATTTTGCTCTCATTACCTATTATTTTTTGAAACCAATTTTCAAGATTCCATTATGTCTCTCGGCGGGTTTTGATTTTAGACCCATACTTTCTCAGTCAAGTTTTCTTAGAATTTATTTTAGATTCCGTTTTTGCTATACGCCAACTTACAAAAAAAATTGACCCACCCTAATGCATAGTGTTATTAACGCAAACGAAATAACTTATTTCTTTGCTAATACTTCATAAACATTTGGTTTTTTTCTCTTGTTTCTTTTTGTTATAAGTAGGGCGTGAAATTTCATGCAAATGCATGTTTTACCTCGAATCACATATCTGAATCACAAATTTTGCTGAAAAATGGCATCGATTTGTTAGTGCATATATTTGCATATTTTATAAATTTGCATATAATGTTAGGTTTTGCTGAAAATCGCACAGTTTTTTCATATTTTTTGTTTTTATACAAATGATTTTTGGTGTAATCAAAAGCAACCAATTGAAGCACTCAAAGAAAAAATTAAAGAATTATTTTAAAAATTGGGGACAATAATTGATTTTATTAAAATTTAAAATTACTGACATTGTAATGCTTGAAGTAGCATTTCTGATACCAAATAACAGTTTTTTTATTAAATTAAATGATTTTGCAAGATGATTTTGTGTTAGACAAAAACGTTCAAATTGGTGTCTCAATTGTCTGTGTCTCAGAAAGAGAAAATGCATGACATGAAACTTCATGAGACAGGATTTCTTAACAGTGGAAGTGCCGGTTCACACACGTCAAGTCTTGAGCTTTTAGGAGAGAAGAGAAAAAAGAAACTTGACGTAAGTTTACCAGCACTAATAATTGCATGAAATTCCACGCCGTAGTTATGACTTATTATAACCTAATTATTACATACTCATATATGTAAATAATTAACTATTGCGTTATCGAAATCGAAAACGTCAAAATTATTGCATTTCAGGAAAAATTTGTTAGTTTTAGGATGTGGCTCGTAGATATGAATTATTAAATAAATTATTTCACAATTATTTTAAACAGCTGTTCAATCACAAATAAAAGAAGAAACAAATAGTTTCTAAATTAAAATTTTTAATTAAAAAAAGTGGTAGGAAACAGCGCACTAAGGGTCAACTTTTGAGAAGGCGGTTTTTAATAATTTTTTTATGGATACCGATTTTTTGGTTATGTCCTTCATTTGAAAGTAAATACAACTGATCCTTTCTTCGTAAATTTTTCGTTTTAAGAGATTTAAAAGCAAGACAATGACGTAACACTTTCTTTTTGAAACACATCAAAGAACTATTGCACAATTTAGTAGCGCAATTATATGCGCAACGTTCCGGCCATGTGAACCAGCAACCGTATTCTGTAATTCGCTTAAGCTAAATCTCGATCGCTAAAATGCTCTAGAGAATACAAAAATTTTAATATTTTAGCGATGACATAAAAAGCTAAAATTGCGGCGAAATAAATAGTTATGGCATTCCCAAATAGCAATGCACGCTACAGTATGGCATTCGTAGCCGAAAATCTCTAAATCAACTTAATAGATTTTTAGCGATAGAGATTAAGCTTTAGCGAATTACAGATTATGGCAGTAGTACAGTTTTTTTGATGAAAGGTCAGATATTTTGTGCCAAAATTTATGAATACAAAAAAATAGTTTTCTGTACAGATTTGCAACTTTCTATTTTAAAGTAATTTGGGCTTCTTAACACAAATCTAAATGCAATTTGTTTTACTTATCAAATTGCAGTTAGAGCCCATAACTTGGCAACTACCGTCCCCCCAAAGTTTTGATTATCATCCAACTTCTTCTCTTCTCTCTTTTCCAAAAGAAGGATGTCATGAATGAAAAACAACCATACTATTTTAGCTCCTAAACATTTTATTGATATTATTAATCATTCCCTGTTCGGAGGTAACCATAATATGGTTGTGGCTTCATGATGGAGGATTATTTTAACCATGATATGGTTTCTTCATAAGTACACTAAAATTTATTGTTGGATGATAAGCTAGTTTCTTTGCGCATTTCAATAGTTGCTTAGGCCATATCATCAGAAAACCTTTACCCAAAAGTTATAGAAAATTTTAGAAAATTTAAATCACTCTTAATTGTTGGTATTTTGCTGAAGCTTTGATATCGTTGCATATAAAATTTTAAGTATTTGCAATTCTCATTCACTCTAAAGTTTTATTTTCATAACTTTTTCTTAAGTTTTTCTAAAATTTTTGTGTTAAGGCAGGCAACCAGTGAAATGCTAATAGGAACTAGTTTATCCTCTAACAATACATTTCAGTGTACTTATCAAGATTGAAAATTGAGAACTAAGCACGAAAAACTAAACTTATTAATTAAAAAATTTTGTATTCGCAAAAATATGTTAAAATTTTTTTCGTTAAGAACAGCTTTGTTGAAGTTGACCATATCGAAAAATATGTTTTCTCTGCGTGTAGAAACAATTTAACACCAATATAATTTTTTTCTGCTTACCGTCTATTGTTTTAAAGATTATTCAAAACTACGATTTACATAAATTAAAGTCATTGCACTGCATCTTGTCTATTATTTGAAATCTAAATGATGTCAATTTAATATGGTCAGACAATTGTAGTCTTTTTAAAGGTTATTGCCATTTTTTCTAATGTTTTTTTCCAGGACTCTGCATTTTTATGCAAATATTTGTTTTTATTGTTATTGAATTATTGTTAATGGTAGTGTTTGCTTAATTGTTTTATTATTAAAATAGTAAGTGTCCTTTAGTAAATCATTTCCAAATCATTTGTTTGTCTTTATGTGCATGTAAATTTAGCATATTTGTATTTAATATTAAAATAAAATTATTTATTCCATTGACCAAAATATGAACAAATGCCAAAATAAAATCAAGGCTGTAGAGTTGGCAAAGGTAGTTCGTATTTTGAAACAATTAAAGTAGTTTAGCTTTAAATTGTATTTAAATTAAAATACATTTATAGTGGTTAATTGAAAATAATAAAATAGATCACATTCACAAATAATCCAATATGCCCTTTTTCAGTTTTGCTTGCACTATTAAATTTTGTATTGGTTTATATTTCCAAACTTATAACATGTCGTAAGTTCCTGAAAAAACACTTTAAACACAATACTTTTGAAATTTAAGTTTATAGTTTCATCCCTTCCTTTATTATGTAAAAGACTTCATTCAGTCCACATAAAACATATTGTCATACGGACTTTTAAAAATGTTTTTATCAAGAATAAAAATTGGGAATTAAGGACGACAAACAAAATCTTGTTAATTTAAACAATTTTATATTTAAAAAAAATATCAAAGGCAAGCTAAAGATATCAAAAAAAAGTTTAATCTTGATTGGTGATTGAATTAACAACGTTTTTGTCCTACATGTGCTCTTTTATTTCCACACACACACATTTGGTTTTTATATAACACTTTTTTTACTGACTTTGAAAAGAATATAATAGTGAGTGGATTAAGTCTCGATTTTTTAAACAAAATTTTTACGGAACTTTAAAAAAATGAATAAAATAAAATTTTATTATTCTGTAACATTTAAAAATGTTGGTCCCAGTGCCATGTTTGGTAAAATTTGGTTTGTACATTTAAATTATTTTACGCCTGTTGAAAATGGTAAAACCGTGTTCAGATATCCACCTTAAATGAGTTTTACGTAATAAATGCCATAATTGAGCTCAATTATCCATATGCAATTTCAGTTTAGTGATTGTTCAACTAATACGAAATTGTTATAATATTGAGTTAAATTTAAATGCAACACTGTCACAAGTGTGTTAAGTGTGCAAAACACAACTCACTAAACAAAGTGTTTTGACATTTGGCAACTGAAGGTCCATCCATTAGAAAGAAATGGCAAAAGCCAGATTTTTTTTTTGTTTATTCTTTTAAGATGTCAAGAGTTGTTTACATTTTGCTTGACTTAATTGCTAATTGAGTTAGCTAAGTTGCGTATGTGTGAACAGATAGACCCGATACAAACTTCTTTGCCCCCAAATAATTGGTACGTAGTTGATCATAGCTCTCATACAAATAACACTCCCGAAAATAATTGTTAATGTCATGACTGAAATGTATATGCCAACAATTATAAGAGATAAAAGTAACTTTGAAGAGTAGATTGTGGCTGACGATATCCTGTTTAGTATCTGTAGTGCTTCTTAGTAAGGGCCATTCGGAGATCACAGTTTTTATTGAAATAACGGAAAGAAATATCGGTAAGATTGCCGGGTTAGTGCTTTAGTTTTGACAATAACCTTGGACACGTAGTCGGACGTCACTGGGTGCAGCTGTTTTCAACAGAAGCTGCTTTTACAATAAAGTTTCTTCACTCATAGAAAAATGCTTCTTTATGTGGTATTTATTAGGCAAAAAGGAACATCATTTCAATGACGAACGTCATCATAAAATTTTGTCATCTATTCTATGACTACATTGGCATCAATTGGATGACACGTTTTGTGTCTAATAAATACAATTTTTATGATTAAAAAGTAAAATTAGAACTTAAAATTTCCATATTTTATTGTTTAAATTATTAAGTTAAGTACATCAATATTTAGTGACAGCTTGTCATTTAATTCAGCCTAAAGTGTCCTTTGTCCGATGTTAATGAGTCATCGCATGATGACATTTTTTATTAAACTGACTCCGATACGTAATTTCCGTGAGGCCGGTGGTTCATCCCATTGATGACATAATTTCACCTGATGAACATTTGGCAAAGTAATGTTAAGACTGACATGACCATGACCATGGGGTCAAAAACGAAGACGCTTATCATAGTACTGATGCCAAAATACATCAGCGTTATAGCGCCTTTTCTATCAGTGTTCAGCTCTATTTCCTAGAAGCATTTCCAGAAAAAAAATAGGGATAAAGTTTAAAGTGTGGGGGATATTAACTGTTATATGCTAATCTTGAATAAATTTAGTGACAATAATGGACTTATTTTTAAACAATTTTGAATACTATATCAACTTTTTTAACATAGTTTCCTTAACTGCAATTGGGCAGCTATAAGCAATTTTTGCTAGATCCATTCAAAAAAATTGGTTAAATGGTTTACGTTAAAACAAAAGTAAATGCAGATATTCTTAAGGTTTGATTTTTTTAATAAACAAATCTACAAGCAATTAGAACTACTGTCATAAAAAAATTTGATAACTGCCAGTTTAACGATTTCGAACTTTAACGTTCGCAAAGAAAATTTCTATGAAAAACACTCAGTTTTAAAAATATTTTCAATATAAAATTCTATACGAATTGATTAACAGGAAGTTTATATTTTTCACATCTAGACTGTTTTTTTCTACGGTTTTTGTAGCATTTTAAAATAATTATACTGTGCTAGAATTTTACACTTTTGTTTTAAAGCTGGGCACTCTACCGGTAGAGATAATTGGAGTACGCTGAATTTAATGCAGATAGCCGTTTTCCAAAATTAGTGCTCGTATGCGCGATAAAAAATTTCAATACTTAAGTCCCATTAAAGGATATTTTTTTTTGTACTTCTGGGTTCGTTTCGTTATTAAATTTTTCGTACAATTATGCGTTATTTTTTCGGGATTTTTTTTTAAACATTTTTTTTAAATCTATTAAATACACTGTGCTAGTCGCGAATTGTAGCAAGCTGGGCACCCTACTGCAAAAGCTTATTCGAGAACGTAGCATTCAATGTATTTTTAAAATTATCTCTCGTATTTACGATATTCGCGATTAAAAATTTCCATACTAAAGTACCATAAAAGCGATATTTTTTATATTTTCATTTCATATTAATTGGAAATATACAAAGTTTTAAATTAATTTTAAATAAACAAAAGTCTGTTTTGAAAATAAAATTTCAAGTAATTTAGAAAACAAAAACATTGTAATGTCAAATTTATATACATACATATGTTTGAATGAATGTAAAGAAGACATGCGCTTTACAATTATTGGAGTATTTTATTGTATGCTCTCCAGAAAACATATACAGCTCTGTCATGCGTTTTAATCAAACAGATATGTTTGCTCTTATAGTTTTAAAAATATCTAATTATTTGGTAGATAACTAAAATGGAATTTAAATGTTCTTATAAGAAATTGAAATTTTTATGAGTTGGTTTAAATACTCTTTAATAAAATACCCTTAACAGAAAACTGATACTGGTCGGTCTACTAGGAACCCTATGCTTTTATAGTTAATCTTTTATAATTTATTCTGTGGACTGGGTAATGAATTTTTAAAAAAATAAAAACCTACTCAGGAAATATCTAGATACAAATTACTATTAACCACCCAGTATATGAAAGTATTTATCAAATTTCTAAGATATTAGTGTTATAAAGTAGATGTACCAAAATATGTATAAATCTATGCTAAAGAAATAAAGCACAGTGGGTAGAATCAAACATTTTATTTTGAGAATGAGTCTATCATACGCCTGCGTAAAAACTTTTGATTTGATTTTTAATGGAAATGTATTACATAGAATATTTTTCATATATTTTTTCCTAACATTTCACTCATTTGTAAGAAAATCTGTGGCATTTTGACAAAACATCTTTATCAAAATTTAAAAAGTTGAAAAAATGTTGTTAATCATACGAATTTTTATTCAAAAAAATTTTTGTTTATGTTTTTTATTATTTAATAAAAATGATTTTTTTTACCAAGTTTTTTGTTTAAAATTTTTTGCTATCTGATCTCGACTTTAATGTGCTGTTTTCACAACACAAGTGACTGAACGTTTAGTAAAATTTGTATGGAAAACACTCACAAATCTGAGTGCTTTTCATATAAATTTCACTAAACGTTTATATATATAATTTATAATAAATTTATCCTTTTTATCTCGTTTCTTTACTAGATTATCTTGTGTAACCGAATTACAGCCAGCCTCGATTATATGCGAATACAATATAACACGAACCAATATAACCATTAGAACCATTTTTTTTAACTCCGCGTTATTTTTATAAGAGAATTGAAGAAAACTCGCTTCAAATGTGGTCAAATACCAATATTTTTGAAAACAGGTTTAATTTTTGTTCAACCCTCGTCGAACTGAAGATTTTAACAACGCTTAAGAACGGAGTAGGTACAATTGTACCATTATGCATTTATTACTACATACCTATATAACTTTTGTATTCCAAAATTATTGAAAATAGCTTGTAGTAACATCTTTATAATATAACATATGCTCCGTTTATACGCACCACTTATTCGCAAATAAATATATTGCAAGTAGAGAAAATTGCCGCATAAAGCCTGGTACTCTGTTCATCATTTCACGTGAAATGCTGTCAAAACGCATATGAAAAAAACTTGTGCGGAATATCTATGAAATAATGTTGATAGAGTTGTACTCTGTTCATTTTGTGAAAAAGTTCCGACATGTTTCTGTTAACATTTTTTTTTAACTGCGAAATAATGTAAGTTGCACTTATTTTACGTGGAATTTTAAGAAAAAGCAAAAAAGTATGAACTGATTTTAAATAAAAAATTAAAATAACACAACCGGTAACAGTTTTTAATCCATATTTACTTTCTTCTGTGTTAAATTTAAAAAAAAAAATAGTTTTAGTTAAATACATGTGGGGTTTGTTTGCATACGCAAAACAATGTCGCATACTTTGCAGGAATAAATCGTCAAATTGCACAAAATCGCATAATACTTAACATTGATACATGTCAAAATTTTCGTGTGAAATAATTAATGTTGCTCAACATTTTTCACAAATTTGAACAGAGTACTAGGCTTAAACAGTGAATTAAATTTTTATTTGCAAATTGCTAACTCACGAAAACAATTCCTGATTAACGACACTATTTACAAATAAGATTTAAAGCATTGCCACCCTTTTAACCGTTTTACGTTTTTATTTCGATACACAACAAGTTTTAATTTTTTCATTATGCATTAAAAAAAATAAAAGTTTATATACATACAGTGGTACCAAATGCATAAATTTTCCATCCGGCATCACATAAAAATAAGAATTTTCAGTCAGATAATTGACATATAAACAGAAAGTTAGTTAATCGCAAATAAAAATTATTTGCGAATAGTCTGCGTATAAACGTAGTTATAGTTAAATTAAAAACGAAAGTTATGTTTCAGCTTAAATTTAAAAATTTTAAAGGTGTGTGTAGACTCAATACAGACTACAACATGTATTGCTTGCAAACAAATGCAATAAATATATCTGTGACATTCCCTAAAACTTTAGAGCATTGACAGTTTTATTCCTGCCACCCAATACAACAGGCCAGGGCTTTATTTTAACGATGAAAGAGAATTCAAATCTATGCCTATTAGATTTATGGAAAGTATTTTCCATTTAGATTGCAATAAAATAGCAATAAAATCTTTAAAAACGCTTTACACTAAATGGTTGCTGATCAAATCTGTAGATAGATTTTTTGGAGTGTAATCAGAAACATTACTGGCTCTCAATGTCTGATTCTAAATTTTTAATCAAATAAAATAAAATGAATATAATTAAGATTTTTATCTTCCCATTTATGCAAGAATAGGCTTTGAAATTGCTGTGTGCCCACGATTATTAATTCAATCGAACTACGAATTAAAGTATTTGCTCTTTAGTAATTACATGCATTACAAATTTTCTGTATAACTGAATAACGGCAAGTGTCAAAGCTTCGAAATAAGGTACAAGTATCTTAGTTATCAAAGACAACATCCGACAAAATGTGGGCGGGAGTGGAGAAGTAGGCGTGGCATAACATAGATTTATTTATTCTTAAACAACGGTAAAAGGAAAAATGCCGGTTTTGAAATGTGTAATTTTATAATTTTAAACTTATATCTATTCAACAGCATTTAAGATCGGAACTTATATTTTTTTGATTTACGAAGATTAAAACAAAAATTTTGTTATAGGAGGCCAACTGCCAGACCGGGCTAAAGATTTTAGGGTGAATAAATTTAATATTACACATTTTTAAAAAAATCGAAGGATACACTCATTTTCAAAAAGACGATTCAAACTTTTAAATTCAAAAAAAAAAAAATTTTGATCAAAAACCTTGAAATATTTTACTTAGAATCTTGTTTCGTCAGTATCTTCAACAGCTTTCAACTGGAATGCGGCAAATTTTTGACACCCTATATTAGTACTTATTTAGTTCAAGAGCGAGTAGTTGTTTAGCTTTTGTTTATATTTCTTTTCTAAACAGAAGTTTTTTTTTTGTTTTTAAACGCTTTTAGAATTTAAAAATATTTTTTGTTTACTTTTGATTTAATTATTCTTATAAATGATTAAGTAATACAAGCAAAAGAAAAAAGAAAAAAAAAATAAAAAGAAACATGTATTGTTGTCTTTCAGTGTGTACTACACAATAATTTACCTCCTATTCATTCAAATTGGATATTTGGTCAACTCGGTCTTATAAACGAATAATTTTTAAATATTAACTTCTTACCCATATTCGTTTTCGATTCTATATAAAATCATGGTTTTCAAAAATTTCAAGTGAATATTTAATTTTTTTTTTTAATATTCTAAGCAAGGCTTAAAGGAAAATTTTAATTTTATTTCGTAAAAAAAGTTAAAATGTATAAAAGAACTGCGCTCTGCACTCCACATTGAAAAATCCGCATGAGAACTTTATATCAATGCAACTTTTTTTAAAAATTTTTTGATTTTCTTTCGCTATTAATTCAACTTTTTTTTGCATACTACCCAGCATACATTATTATTTATTTATTTTAAAAATCCCATTTTATATGAAATCGAAAACGCTTTTGCTTTCAAAATTTATTTTGCAAAATAAGTTTTTCGAAAAAGATCCGATGATTGATAACTTATAATAAGGAAAATTTGCGAAAATCTAAGAAAGCTTAAGCTTTTTTTCCAAATTTCTTTGGAGACAATTTTTTAAATGTGTTCAATCTAATGTATCTGGCAATTTGATCAATTTATCACCTAAAACAACCGCATTCGTATTGCGATTTTAAAATTTGTTAAAAGTTCCAAGAAAAAGCTTAGCCTCATGAATTTGTTCGTATAAATTTGAAATAAATAAAACGCGTTTTAGAATTCGCCAAAATAATCGCAAACTTTTTTATTTTCGCCAAAAAATCGCCATGTCGCCAAACACAAAAATTCGTCGCCAATTAGGTTTATAAATCGCCACGTTTGGCGAAAAATCATCACATCTGACAGCCCTGCCAATAAGTTTCGAGATACTACAGCTCACGGTAATGCTTATAAATTTCTGCATCAACATGTTGCTAAGTGATATTAAAACAGCATGTGTATGAACTACATTTACATGTTTACACATAAAATCTGTGTCAATAAGAAAAAAGTGCTTAAGTCTATTTTTATTAGTTTTGTAGGAGAGCAATTTTAAATGTGATTTTTGAAAATTTACTCCTATTCTAATATAATCCTCACTTCTCTGCGGTTTTTATGACAGAAAAATGGGTTCTTTTGTTTATTAAAACCTGAAATCGCGTTGTGTTTAACCCTCCGGCTAACGCATGCTTTGATTTTCTATACACATTGAAAAAAAGTCAGGCCAGACTCATGTGTACCAAGAATGGTTAAAAAGTAAATTTGAACTCTTGCTTCTCATTTAGTTTATATTTTTGGTTAAATATGTACATAAGATTTCTAAAGTTAAAACCATTTCGGGCATGATGTTGGTGTTTTATCATTCTGTAAGGTGTTATACGGGTAAGTAAATCAATCATTTTTCTTTCTAATTTCTTTTTTGTTTTTTTGCAAGCACGAATTCGGGATGGACTCAAGTTTAAAATACTTGAATCAAGCGCATTTTTAGAGTGATTCAATCTTAGTTTTACTTAAATCAATCTTATTTTCGGATTATTTTTATCACGAATTCGGATTAAAACAATTTTATAATTCTTGAATCAAGCGCATTTTGAGCTTCATTCATCAATCTTAGGTTTACTTAAATCAATCTCATTTTCGGATTATATCAAGTACGAAATCGGGATTAAATATTGTTTAGTTAGGTCAGCAATGTGTAATTGATCTCAAACAAGACCGATACAAATTGCTATGCATTAAGAAACTTGCTGAAATTAAAGTTTCTACATTAACAATCTAATAAAAAGTAAACATTAATGATTTTTTTCTTTTATTTGGTTTTATTTTGCAAAAACAGTTCCATTTTTATATTTTAAAAGAATTTTAGAAATTTTGACTATTTTTTTAAAACCTATATTTTTTATAAAACAATTTTCTTTTGTTGTCATTTTATTTTGCTTCTCATGGTCCATTTATAAAGTCTTTGCAGAAATACAACAAATTAAAAAACTTCATGCACTTTGTTTCTGTATAACATGATTTTTATATTAAAAGCAATTGCTATAGAAACAAATGCATGAAAAAAACAAAACTACAAAATATCAGCAGTAGTTTTGCGTGTTTTTGCTTAAACTACTTTTTTTCTTACGGCAATACTTAAAAAACTCTAAAAAAGTGGATATGGAGTAAAATGAATGCTTAATATCTCATAAACCACAAAAAAATTCGTAGAACAGGTTTTGGGGAAAGGGGATTTTAAAAAATATATACCTGATACCCAACTCATTTTTTAAAACAATGGTCGGTAGGTCAAACCAATAATGAGCTGACGAAGTGTTGAAAATTTGGTGTCTTTCAATTGCAAATATAAATTAATATGGAAATTATCATCCTCGGTACGTGAAAAAAATTAATGCTTATACCTATTACCAATTCTAGCAATCTTTGCAGGCCTCACCTATTATCTCCTTCTTGAACGCTTCCATACAGAAATGATAGACATGATGTTCAAAATATTAGCAATCATTTTAAAAGCATAAACATCTGCTGAACTTGCACAGATTGTGACTCATTCGTCAAATTCTTTGCGGACAAGTTCGTAGTGCTGCGCAAAGTTCGTCGTTCGTCCATATTGTGTTTATACCATAACTTATACTATTGTTGTTTATATTATTGCCTTTGTAATACCCATTTATTTTGTATACAAGCTGGTAGACTAAATAATAATTATGACGCTTTTTACGCAAATTGGGAAGTGAGTAAAAATTTGCTACAAATATTTGTTGCCATAGCTGCTGCTAATAATATTTCTATTGTTTAAACTTTTTGTTTCTGTGCAATATTTTATATTTCTTTTTCAGTTTTCTTTGTGTATTTGAGTCTTTTTTTTTGCTTATTTCTCTCCACGTTTTTTTTTTTGCTTGTGTAAGTACACTTGTACTTAAAATTCAGCTAACTGCACAACAAACCAAGTTAAGTGCACATGTACTTAATAAACCAACTTATGTTAAACAAGGCGCGGATTCAGGGGGGAAATAACGAAATTCCCCCCCCCCCCCCTAAATAATAAAAATATGTTTGGCTTATCTCGATAATACAAGAATTCCCAATAATAATATTTTTTTATATGCACAAAATTTTAGGAAATCCCAGCAAGGTTTTTTTTTGTTATTTTTTACTGAATCTAACGAAATTTTCAATAAGTACCCAAATCTTAATTCTAATAGTTATTTATTAGATATTTCCAATAAAACATCTAGTTTACTGTAATCAAATACTTATTATTCTACATTCTATCCCAGCAGGTGATAGATGGCACCAAAGAATAAACGTTTGACTTAAAAATGCGTGCATCTGAATTATTAATAAGCCTTAGTATATGCAATATTTATGTATATATGTATGTGTTATATGAATCAAAATTCTATTCGATTATTTTTGAAGAAAACACAGATTTGTCGGGGAAACCCCAGATTTCCATATCTTAAAGATATTTCAACATACAACAAAAAGTTGTTAGGAAAGCATTTAATGGCTTTGTTGTAAACGCATTTGAAGAGGCTTCAAAGGATATGGATAATGACGTTGATGTGTCAATTGATGCGAAGGCGCTATCATCAATAGTTCTAAAGGCTTTGACAAATTTTATTCTTGACCTAAAAAATTGTGTAGGAAATGCAACAAGCCATATATATTTTTCAGGAGTATTGAATAATTGACCACACGTATTACGATCTAAAACGTTTTTTAAACTTTTCAACAAAATCTTTCCTGCTGACATCTTGTATTATTTTCCTTAGCACTGTCAATTAAGCCAAAGCTGTCATTCACAGAAATCCCTTTCGTTTGTAACTTCAAGTGGCTTGAGCAGATGCATTAAAAGTAATTTTTATGTCCGTTTTTTGCATTATTCAGTAAACATTTGAATAGATTCTGCCTCATATTCGCTAAGCTAATTGAAATTTTTTTTTCTAGGTTGCAAGCTGGACCAAAAATTGCTTTTTAAAAAACCAATTGAAGAAATGGCAAAATGGCATATGCCATAAACAACTTGCCCTACTCATCGGTAATGCTACGAGAGAGAGGTCATACAAATATGGCTCAGATCAACAATGACAGAAGAAAGACCGCACTATCTAAATTTGCCTCACAAGGAAATCATAAATTGCTTATTTAAAAAAATTAATTTATATTGAACTGATCTTATATTTCATTTAACCTAATTGTTGGGTTTTTTTTAATATATTATACACATATTCATTTTAATAAACTTTTAAAAAGAAATTTTTTACTTTTTTGTATCAAAACAAATTTCCCCCCCCCCCCCCCCCCCTAAGACTCAAGCTGGATCCGCGCCTGTTATGTTTACAATAACGACGACAGCAATAACGTCAACGACAACAGCAGCAGTACTAGGAACAACATGAATAAGAAAAAATAAAATCAAATAAAATTGCAAAAGAAGAACTACCACCAAGTGAACGAACTTAAATTGTTGACAAATATGTACCAGATGTCGGATGGTTGTTTGTTCGCTATGCGCTTTTCAGTTAGTCAGTCAGAGCCATTTATTGTTTGTTGGAGCGTAAGTTTTGTATTTGATTTTGGTATTATTGTGGTAGATGGCATTGCTTTTTTTAGCATAAAAAGCGGCTTTTTCGTTTACTTTGAGACTATGTATGCACTGTGGGTCAAAGTCATAAAAAATTAGTATTTATGTAATATTAATTAAAAAAAGATTAATTTTTATTGATAAGATATTTAACGTAAGATTAATAAAAATTGTACGTGCACTTAGAGAAAAAAGATGTTTATATATGGTCACCTCCAACAATGATATTGTTAACCTTTAAATCACCCTTGTGTGAAAAACCACACAAAATGAATCATTTTTACACGATAAACAAGAAAAATGTGGTGGAACACTTAAGAAACTTCTTGACTTTGTTAGCAATATAAATTAAGTACAAAAAATACAGTTTTTGATTGAAAAATATTTTTTAGTAACGAAATATATCAGAACTACTAGTTTCCCTCGTGTGTGGTTTTCCACACATGTGTAGTTTCTATGTAATTTGCATTAGAGACTAGATTTTCTGTCGTCAGGTGTAAATATTTTTGATATTGTTACGAAATGCGTGCAATTTATGTTTTAAGAAGTGAGTGCTTATATAAAAAACACACAAGCTTTGTATGGTTTGTTGTTGATCAACAATGGGATAAATACATCATTATACAAATGAACTATGGCGCGACAGCAAAGTGGACAGACATTGCATGTGTGTGAAAAACCACATACGATGGTAACTAACGTAAGCTTTTTAAGGGTGATTTGATAGTTAAAGAAAATTGTTAATAAATTTTATTTAATATAATTATATTATTGTCACCGACAACCACATTATGGTTAAAATTGTCCTCCATCAAGAGGCCACAACCATATTATTTTATATATTTTATTTATTTTTTGGCCAAGGTGTTAATTTTGAAGTTTTAAATATTTACGTAAGCTAATAAGGCCTAAATTTTTTCATTGTAAATTAAATTACAATGAAAAAATTTAGGCCTTATTAGCTTACGTAAATATTTAACACATATTATTTTATTTTTTATTCGGTTCATTAAAATCTTGTATGAAGATTGCCGCTCAAGATAAAATTGTTTTTAATCTAAAATTGTAATTGTATTGCCAATAAAGTCATTTATTAAAAAAAAACGAAAATTTAAAATTATGTTGCTTAAGCTTTTTTTTTGCGGTAAGAGCTCAATACACACATATATGAAAATTTGTTTTTAAAAACTATCGTATTGGGTATCATATGGTCGGGCTTGACCGACTATACTTTCTTCCTTGTTTGTATATGAAATTGTTTGAAAATATGTATACAAAATTCTGCTTTTCTAAAAAATAAAAATATGCTGCTTTTGGCATCAATTTTCAAAAAAAAAAATTAAATTTCCCAACTCAATCTGCTATTTCTAGCAGAAAATATGCTAAAATAGGAACACTGCTATAAAGATTTTTTAAAAAGTAAACATATTAAAATCTTAAAAAACCTTTGTTGAAATTTCTTCATTAGCCAACTCGTTTAACAAAATGTTTATTTACATCACTTGTTTTCGTTAAATATTGTATGTATGTATGTATATGCCTTATTTTACATTGTCTTGATCGATGTGTTTAAGTGCCGCTTCCTATAACTCTGCAGTCAATATACATACATATTTGTATATACGAATAAATGCGTCATAAGAAAATCTACGTGACTTTAAGTTTTATGTAATTTTTAATCTACAAGCTTTTACTTGGAATCTAAAAGCTCAAAGTCCAAAAAATCTGTTAAATCACAATAATTATACTGTGTGTAAATTTCTGGTTTTTTTTCGAATGATATTAAATTGTAATACCCAGTATACAAAGAGATTATTTCTATTTTTTTCTTTTGTTTTCACTAAATACGGCTTAAGCTAAAAATATTTTTTTTTTTTTTTTATAACAAAATATTTTTATTTAAAATCTAAGAATTTGAATGACGGCAGTATACATCAACGTATATAAAGGGTGTCCATATTTTAGGTATCATCGGTCAATGAAAATCGATCGAATCGAAATCGGAGATGATCCGAAGAATTTTGTAGCGGATGATTAAGATGATTAAGACAGAAAATATGTGGTCTCAACAGGATGGTGCCACATGAGAGGAGCCACATGAGGGGAGCCACATGAGAGGAGCCACCAAGATCGTGCGATTTGACACTTTTAGATAACTTTTGCAAGTTTTTTTTTTAAATAGAAAGTGTACAACAATAATCCCACAACAGTTCAAAAGCTTAAAACAATATTATCGTGCGGATTTCAGCCATTGACACCAGTTTATTAAAAAACATGATTGAGAATTTTGGTAAAAGATGGGAGCCTGCAAAGTAAGTAGGGGATTACTTAAACGACATAATTTTTCATTTTTACGCGAAAACTATGTATTTGTAATAAACTACAATTAAAACATATTTTTAATATTAAAAAAAAACTCTTTTTTTCATAAAAATAAATATGATATCTACATTTTTGGACACCATTTTTTTCTTTCTAATTTCCGAACGTGTAAGATTACAACAACAATGCGAACACATTTCATACTAACACAATTATTTTGTACACCTTTAGTATACGACGTCCGTCCGTACGGCTAGCTGGCTGTCTGTGTTAACCTTGCAAGGCCTTGTAGGAAAAGTAGGTTATAATTGTCGCAAGAACCATGCCTAATGAAAATGGTGAGAATTGAACTATAATTTAACATTGGCTCCTTCGGGCACAGAGTCTTTTCGCCTATAAGCCAACTTTTTATGTTGGTATTAAGATTAAATTTGTTAAAATTTTTTTTTTATTGTTACCTTAATCATCTTACCAAATTTTATTGGAATCGGTCCATATTTTTTCATAGCTCATATACAAATACAATCCCAAAAGCAGATTTTAATGCCGTAACTTCATCATTAGTATTGACGAAAAAATTAGCGACAATAACTGCTACGATAGCTACTATGTCATAACAAATTATGGTGCTGGTGCGTTCAAAATTAACCGTATGTCTCCTTTCTAAAATCACTTAAAGGCGAAAAATCTCATACAGATGATGTAATCTTCACAAAATTCGGCACAAAGAACTCTTATATGGATCCTTCTCTCATAACATAATTTTGTTTTGAAGATTTCATAATTACCAATAGGTTCTGGTGAGTAGGGTATCATATGGTCGGGCTTGATCGGCTGAACTTTCTTAGTTGTTTTTGTTTTTTCTTTAATTTCCCATAAATAAATGCAAAAAATATATTTTTATTACTAATTTAAAATAATTATTACATTGACACTTTGTTAAGTTAGAAATTGGACCCTTGAACAGGGTGTAACATTTCACATTTTATTGTGAATTGTTTGGTTTAGAGTGATGGTTAATTAAGTGATTTGAAGCGGCACATTAGATATTTGTCATTTTTTGTAAATTTGCTCAATTAAGTTCAATTAACACAATGGAGCGTGTTAAATGAATAATGTTGTGTTTTATTAAATTAATATTTCGGTTTTTTATTAACATAATCAAAATTAATTGATGTATGTGTTTAATGGTTATCTCATTGTTTTGTTAAATTTGAACATATAGGAAGACTATTACTAGAGTTTCCAATAGATTTGTTTTTAAAAGCTATAAAGCTTTCTATATATACCTCGTTGGGAGCCTCATATTGGCGGTGTAGAAACGCACACCATATTGCTTAAATTCAAGGGTTCCTGGGGAAATTAAACACCTAGCGGCTATTTAGTTAAGCAGTACAGTCAACTGGTAAATTCATCTGGCACATAAAGAACTTACGACTAATCAAGTTAGCACAAGTCTAAAATGCTGACTTAGATTAAAAACGTATTTTAAAAACTGTTGACAAGACAAATCTAAATAAATACACGCATAGAAAAAATATGGTTGGGTATTGTAATAATTGTATACCCAGTACGAGCACGAGGGCTAAATGAAGATATGTATATTTAGTTTGTTATTCTATTTATCATATCTTTAAGAAAATTAAATATACAAATTTTCATATTATTCGAATGTGAATTCGAATCCTCAAAAGCTTTTATACTTAAAAAGTCTTATTCCTTCAATATTTTCCAGGAATATTTTGTATGCACCATCAGACTTTTTGTTTGTATATTTCTGATAGTGCATACAAAATGTTTCTGGAAAATAGTGAAGGAATAAGACTTTTAAAGTATAAAAGCTTTTAAGGATTGTAATTTGACTTCAAATATAGATTCGAATAATATTAAAATTTGTATAATAAATGTTACTCAACATGAGAAATAAATTCCCAGATTCTATTTAAAAATTAAATATATTATGTTCTTTTAATAAAGGTTTTGTATCGTCTAGAAACTAGCTATTGTAAAATTAGGGATACTATTTATATAGTACAAATACAAGGCGAATTCATTTTTCAGGTGGCATTGAAAGCACAGCTGTGCTACTTTTTTTTTATTAGAGAGAGGAATGTCAAAAGTTACTTGTGTTTTTGACATATCGGCCAACGAAAACAACAAATAAAATACAATGTTGTGTTTTTGGTGTTGTTACTTGTTGTAGTATTGCCACCACCGTTTACATGAATTCGCCTTGGTACAAATATGAATTGAATTTTTTTTGGTAAAAAAATAAAAATAAAAACAAACACGTTAAATAAATAAAATTAGAACAAAAATATAAAAACAAATAGAAATAAAAGAATCAATGAATTTCGCAGCAAAATAGCACAAAAAAGTTCAGGGCCACATACAAGATGGCATGAAATTTTAAATGTCATGTTTAGCTAACAAGTTTTTTACTATTTGCCACGTGTGTCTCATGTTCTCTAAATTATAAGATGAAAAACAAATTTAAAATTAAAGAACTACCAAAAAAAAAAAATAAATAAAGAGATTCGCTAAAGACAAATACTAAACAAATTTGCTAGACATTTTATAAAACAAAAATTATATTGCCGGCAAGAGATGTGTTTTGAATGATTTTGCATACTTTGTACGTTACTTTCTAGTCTGAGTAATAACAACCTGCATTACCTCTGATCATTCTTAAGAACTTTTTCTAAATTTCTAAAGAAATACAACTTTTAGATATTATTTCATTTCGCTAAAATTAATAAAACAATTGGAATTAGTACTTTAGATTAAATACCATTAAATTAAAGTAAATTTTTTTACATATATATCATTCTGGGAATTTATATATATGTACATTAATATCTTTTTAAATTACGAAAAAATTTTCATCAACAATTAAGAATTAACAATAATATTCATATTGTGAAATTTTGATTTAAAGTTAAAATACACGCACAAAGAAGGCGTAAGTTTCACTTGGAAGAACAATCGATATTATAAAAGCATTTCTTGTATTTTATTATTCTATTTCCTTTTTCTATCATTTCATTCTTATTTTTCTCAATGACGACATTGTATCAATGACGACGTTGCGTTGCTCATATACAATGAATATAAAGTACATTCATACTCATATCTATATTGTATAAAATAATATCAATACATATACAATATCTGTTTGTATTTGTGTGGGTGGTTTGTTATGAATGATACAAATTCAAAAGTCATTATAAAACTTTTTTCGCCATCTATTACAGTATGTACAGACACATCTATATACACATCTAGCGATAATTTTGCCATGTGAAAAATGGTTTCATATAATATGACCTATTACTTAGACCATTGGAACGTGCATACATGCTTACACCGTTGAATAACAAGGCTACTTTAAATACTTTACAATTTCCTTAATATATTCAAGAGCTTTTGCTGCCCTTTAAAGTGTTATTATGTAACAGTTTCGTCTTCTATGAAAACGATTTTTATTTTCTGTTAAATGTTTAGAAACAATTTTAAAATGTTACTTGTACGCAAAAAAAACTGGTTCTAAATTAAGGTTTTTTCCACTGACTTTTAGTACGATTCGTACTTAAATATTTAAGAAAGAAAGTATTTAACACAATCCAAATGGGATTACCAATCCC
This sequence comes from Pollenia labialis, assembly GCA_949318255.1. NCBI lineage: Eukaryota > Metazoa > Arthropoda > Insecta > Diptera > Polleniidae > Pollenia > Pollenia labialis. Next base: position 115,777,887 of record OX439141.1, read on the forward strand.
GGAATTTCTTAAAATAAGTATAGAATTCTTAAACCAGGTAAAACAAAGCTTTAACTTTTCTTTGGTCGTGCCACTCTTTATCCTGTATGAATGCGTATGCAATGTATGTATTTGTAAAAGTTTGTTGTAGAAACAACAATAAAAAAGTAGCTAAAATATGGCTTGCTCATTTTGTGTAAAACCACCAACACAACAAGAGCAAAGACTTATGAAGCAAAAATTCTCGAATTTTATTTGTTAGCATTTTTGAGTTAAATACATTAAATTTTCCAAGTAGAATGATTACGAAGAACATATCGGGCATGTTGCTGGTGTTTTATAATTGAGTGTTCTTCTGTAAACATAAGAGGGAATGCAACAACGGTTGAAGCAAACATGTAAAACAAAGGGATCGGTAAAAGGGTAAGTTAAGCTAAAAAAAAATAATAATATTCTTTCGCAGTGGTTTTCATGGTTCTTTAGTGTTTTACAATGAAATCAAATCGAATCAGCTTTTGGATTATTTCAAGCGTTTATCTCACTATTGTTTAGATTAATCCCGTTTTCAGGATTAAATAATTTTGTACTTAATTTAAGGAAATCCGAACAAATCGTACATCTGACACCGCTGCAGCTCGATTTAAGTACGGATAGATTGAGTTTTCTTTTAAGTGGTCTGCGGCTCCGTACATTATTTGTCACCCCTGTAATAGCAATTCGAGTTTAAAGAAGACAAGTTAGAGATCTTTATTAGGATATGTCGAATCTTTGATACCCTGCATCGACAGTAATAATATTTCAGGTGTTGACCTAACGAAATTTGACTGGATTATTTCTAGTCCTATGAAATTGCGACTTTTTTTTTTTTTTTTTTTTTTTTTTTATTTATTATTTATTTATTCATTTATACATATTACGAAAAACTAGTCCCACGAAGCTAAATAGCTTGTCTGCAGGAGTAATAAATGTATATTGTACAATGGATATCCAATATAATAAATAAATTGAATTATATTAAGTTTTAATTCAAAAATTCATTTTTGGTGTATACAAACATACATACATATGTAGATAAAAATATAATAGAAGAAAATGTAAATGAAATTTAAAAAAAAGATAAAAAAGATAAAAAGTATATAATATATAAAAAATAAAAAGTATAGGATATATAAACAATAAAGAAATCTATACAATTTCATCATTTCTTGTACTGTAACTGGTGCTATTCCTAGTATTGTTTCTGATGTTATTGGTTTGGATGGTGTTGAAAGGTTTTGTTATTAAATCGCTTAGTTTGTTTGTTTTTGGGCATTTTTATCGTTGTTGTTGCTAGTGTTGTTGTTACTGGCATTGTAACGAATGTTGTTACTGGTGTTGTTTAAATTGTTGTATTAATAGTATATTTACTAATTCTATTTTTTGCTGTTTTTGGTGTTGCTAGTGTAATTTTTGTTGTTGTTTTCTAGTGTTGTTACTCGTATGGTTACGGATTATTGGTTTTACATTATATTATTATTAGTGCTATTTCTGTCGTTGTTGGTTTTGGTATTGCTAAATTTACTGCGAATTAAGGAAATAACTTTTCAGCAGTTTTTTCCTTTTTTTATATTTGTTATGTTTATAAGACTTGACGGTAATTTGTTGAAAATGTTTGGTAAAGCCACATCAAGACTAAATTTTCCATAATTGTTGTAATGGCGTTCAACTTTAAATCGTCCTTCTGTTCGACTTCTTGTGTTATGATGATGGTCGATCGGTTTACGGAACCTTGGATCGTCGTAGAACTCAATTGCTAATGTCGTGTGGTATATACTTTTCACATTTAGCACACGTTGATCTTTTGCAATGTTGAAATCGCTGTGGTTGCTGGTATTACTGCTTAAATAGTTGTTGACGTTGTGTATATAACTGTTGTGATTGTTTAGTGAGCGTAGATGATTTCTCTTAAGAATCCTTAGAATGCGATTTTGGGTACTTTGCAGCAATCTGCAGTGAGTTGCGCTTCCCCAGGCTGCAATGCCATGCCTTATATAAGATTCTACCATTGAGAAATACGCTTGTCTAAGTACGTTGTATGTGGCACAGTTTCCTAAATGATATATCATAAAAGCGCATTTTTGAAGTTTTTTTTGAAGCTTCTCCACATGTACATTCCATTTAAAGTGATTGTCTACATAAACACCTAGGTATTTATAAGATGTTACCATTTCGATATAGGTAGTACAAGTGTCGTTGTTTAAATTGTTTACATCATGTAGGCAGTTTGAGTCGTGAAATGTTAATTTTATATTTTTCTGTATAAGGTGCGGTGGCCTAACATGCATTAGTTTAGTTTTTTCAGCATTAATGACTAACCCATTATCATGGCACCATTTTGTCGCAACGTTTAATTGATTTTGCATAATAATAGTTGCGTGGTCGATATTTTTATCAGCGACAATTATAGCAGTATCATCTGCATAAGCGAATGTAGTGCTATGTTCCAAAGCATTAAGCATATCGTTTGCGTATAGTATATAGAGCAATGGACCAAGTTTAGATCCTTGTGGGACACCATAATTAACTGGTACCTCTTCACTTAACTTGTTGTTGATTTTAATTCGGTACGTCCTGCATTCGAGATAATTCTTAAACCAATTTAAAATATTACCTCGTATTCCGTTTCTTTGTAATATTTGTAAAAGTTTTTGATGAGAAAGTGTGTCAAATGCTTTGCTAAAGTCAATAAATAGTACCAGGCAGTGCATTTGTCTGCTTAGGCATTTATTAATGAAATTTGCAAAGTTTCCCAACAGGCCATTTATATTTTTACCTTTTTGGAACCCGAATTGGTTTTTATTTATTATTTTAAATTTGTTGATAAAATTGTTTAACCTGTTGACAACAATATCCTCTAGTATTTTTTCTAAAACCGGTAAAATTGAAATGGGCCTATAGTTGTTATAGTCGGATCTAACTCCACTCTTGTAGATTGGTCTAATGATGGACGTTTTTAAAGCTTTCGGGATAATCGCTAAGTCAAGACTGGAGTTTATAAGCTTGGTGATTATTGGTGTTAAAATACTGGCGTTGTTTTTGATATCTATAGGTCTTATTCCATCAATACCAGGACCTTTTTTGGCATTTAATTTCTTCACAATATTGAAGATTTCTTGATCATTAGTATTTGTGATGTATATAGTATTCTCTATTGTTGTTTCAGAATTATTTATTGTTTTTATATTGCAATTATGAATTATTTGTTGAATATTGTCTTTGAAATGATTAGAAAAATTGTTTAAAATAGTGTTTAGATTTTCATTTTTGAAATTTTTTACTATTACCTCATCACTAGTATTATTCTTTTTTCCCACTATTTCATTTATAAGTTGCCACGTACCGCGCATATTATTTCGATTTTCTATAAATTTAGTTCTGTAGTAATTATTCTTTGTGTATATAATTTCTTTATTTAAACGATTTCGATATTTTTTATAGTTTATTTCAAAATCTTTATTATTTCTATTATTTAACCATTTTTTGTAAAGTTTATCGCGCGTATCACATTTTTTAATTAACTCTGTACTTATCCACTGATTTTGTTTTCTTTTCTTTTGGTTTTGATTATTTTTTTCTGATTTTCTATATATTTCGGAGAATATTTCTAAAATTTTATTATACATATCTGTTGTATCAAGATTCTGCTGAAATATTTGATTCCAATTTGTTTCAGTTATACATTTGTTTATCTTAGATATATTTAAATTTAGATTTGGCCCCTGATATTTATTTATTTCCGTTCCCTGTTTTCTTCCTATTTCATCATACATACAACAAAAAAGTGAGTAATGATCAGATATCGTTGTTGTTATGATTCCACTTTGTATATGGGAGGTTGATTTTTGTTTCTTTATGAACAAATGGTCTATGCACGTGCTTGTGTTTTTGTTTACATCCTCACGTGTGCTCTCAGTAATCATGCATTGTAGACCATTTGCCATCATCATACTGAGATAGTTTGTTGTTGTGACGTTATCTTTCTTTATGTCTATATTTATGTCACCAACTACCACAATATCAGTTTTTTTGTGTACTGCATTTATTATTTGGTCAATCTCAGCTATAAAAACATTTGCGTTTAGTGATGGTGGGCGGTAAATTGAGAGAAGGGAAAGTATAGTATTGTTTATGTTAACATTAATTTGGATAAGTTCACAAGATTTTGCCTGTGTAAATATTTGAGAGAAGGTGAGAGTTTCTCTGATATACACCGCGATACCCCCACCCCCCTTATTGTTTCCATCATTATCTTTTCGGTTTAGAAAGATAGCATTAAAATCATTAATCCTATACAGGCCGTTTTCATCATCAGATATGTTAGTCTCTGCTAAAATTATTACTTTTATCTCATTTATTATATGATGTATAGAGGCTAGAAACACAGAAAAATGTGAACGTAAAGAGCGAATATTCATAAAAATTAGTGACAACGGATAACTTAAGAATGTTCTATTTATTTGATTAAAATTATTAATAGTTATTACATCTAAGTTCATATTTATTTATTTATTTTTATTTATTCTCTTTTTTTAAATTGCTGGTGTAATTAACTCAATATCGGCTTCAGTGTTAATGATTATAGCAGGGGAATTTTCCATTTTTCGAGCTAAAATGTTTCCATTTTTAACCCAAACAAATTTCCAATTACATATTTTAACTTTTTCTTTGGTTAGCCATAACAAACGCCGGTTATTATGGGTTAATTCATCATTTAAGTAAATGTAATTTGTATTGTTGGTAGTGTTGTTTCTATTGTCGTCTTTACTCAGTACACTTGAATCGATACGATGTGCACGTACTTTTTGCATCAACTCGTTCTTTTTGTTGAGAGAGGAGAACTTGACAATAATTTTGTTCTCGTTTTTTGGTAAGCGAAATGCATTATCAATGTCAGTCGGTTCTATCGTTACAGTGAGTGAGTCTGCTATGTTTTTTATAACATCGGTTGCGCTCATTTGTATGTCCTTAACATTCTTTATTTCTATATTTTTACCAATAGCCTGTTGTTCTAGTTTGTTAATACGTTTTTCCATTTCGTTTATTATTTTTTTGTTTTCATCGTTTTTATTATGGAGGTCACTGACCTGTGTAGATAAATTAACAAGTGTACTTGTTATCGTTGTTAAAGCGTTGTGTATTTCTTCCTTAATTTGGTTGTGTGATGTATCCAAATTTTGTGCAAGAGATTGTATTGTTGATTTTATTTCTGTTATGTCAGTTTGAACACAGCAGAGTTTGTTGTTTAGACTATTAACAGAAAGAGAGTCTTTAAATCTTTTCGCGCTATCCTCGGTTTCATCACTATCATTCTCATCACGTTGTTGTTTATTTTGATTGGCAGTATCACTAGATTGATGGCCCTGGTTGGTGGTTGGGGGGGTTGGTAGCTTAACTTTTCGGCATACATGACATTTCCAATTAGATCTTCTCTCGGCATGCATGCTGTCATAAGTTATTTTGCTTACCGATGTACAGGGAGCATAGTGGTATTTAGAACTACAATTTAAGCAGTTAACATAATCACCCGAAGGAGGAAGAGATTTTTTACACTCGTTGCAGAGATTATTCATGTTATATGTTTCTTTGAACAAGTTTTTTTTTTATTTTTTTTTTTGTTATTTTTTTTTTTTTTTTTTTTTTTTTTTTTTTCTTATGTAGGTATATGCCAACAACAAATTTTTTATATTTTCTTTAGGAAGATTTCCCACGGTATAATTATTTTTTTTAACGGTTTTAGGTTTTATGGCTTATTTAAGGGCTTATGGTAAACTATGCAGCGATCTTAACTTAGTTTGACAGTGTTCTTTCAACTCATCTAAAACAGCGTTAGATCAAAATGTATTACAAGAACCTTATTCGTTACGCTTTTAGGCGTATTAAAGTGTTTTTCGAGAGCGGACTTTTTGTGGTGCCAATTGTAAATTTTGGATCGATCTTAACGAAATTTGACAGTGTGATTTCTAGTCATATGAAATTCCAAGAGTGGGCTTTGTACATTAAGGTTATTTGTGCAAAATCTTTATGTGCATTCCGCCACTATTTATGTTTGTTTTTGCAACAAAATTATCAATTATTTACGAAACCGGTTTCACATTTGAATTCATTACTCTTGTCCTACTGAACCGAAGTAGATGAATTTAAATCCCAAGCTGCTTATGATAACTAGTTAACACCAATATTGTTCTTTTCTAGTAAATTTTTCGAAAGTGAGCGTGTTTTCAACAGCCAGACAGATATATGGATATGGCTAAATAGATTTAAAATAACTCAAGGATTCAGAACATGTTTCTGGGGTCTAAGATGAACATTAAAAATGTTTCATACGGAATGACCATCACCACTTCTGATCGTGTAGGGTATTAACATATTGATTTAAATGAGTAAACTCTTTTACGGCGCAAAAATATTTTTTAGTGGCAGCACTTAATTTAACAACAGAGAACGAGTTGGTGAACAGGGACTATGTCAGAAGCAATTAACATATACGTTTGTGACCAAATATTATGCACTTTCTGTAAAACAGCAATTCTGACAGACATGCAGAATTACATGTGAGCTGGAAAATTGACAAGTTAGATGTATAAAACATGTCCTGTATGAGAGGCTATTAAAATGAAAATCTTGAAAACAAAAAATTTTCCTTAAAATGCAAATCTTTTAGTTTTTTTTTTAATTTTTGTAGTTTAGGAATATGAATGCAGCAAAAATTTGCTTTAGATTATAATTATAGCTGCTTTTACAAATTTAACCTTTATCGTTTACATTTTTAGAAGCTTAAGAAATGTTTCAGAAACAAAAATTGCTAAATAGTCAAACATCAATCCTTAAACCAAATTTTATTTTAACCTTTTGGTAGATCGAAATTTCCTTTTTTGAGGTAAAGGAAAAAACATGTAAAAATCAATTAAAAATCGATAAACATTCAAAAAAGCAAATTTCGATCTACCAAAAGGTTAAAATACAATTTGATTTAAGGATTGATGTTTGTTTGACTATTGACATCAGAAGACGTCGTTGTCTGCGAGTGTAAGACGGCAAATCCCTCTGAGGAGATCGAGTGGTAGCGATCGAAACATGTCAGGGTAACCAGCCGCCTGGGTTCGAATCTCAGGTCAGTCAAGAATGAATAATTATCAATAACAATTTTAATGAATTTTCATGTTGTAAAATTCCTTTCTTCATAAAAATAATTTAATGAAAATTAAATTTGATGAACTTAAGCCTGATTAAAAATATTGAGAATAATATTTTGTTTGTCTTTTTTTATCATATATTCGAAGATCTAGCCACCAGTTCTAATCCATTGACGAAGAAGACGTGAGGGAGCAGAGTGTTTTGGAAAGTGCTCTGGAAAAACGGGTTAAAATAAGCACCATTTAAAATATACTTTCCTTCAATAACTTTCTTATTTTCTTACACAACGGAAAACAATCATCATTTACTTTAATGTTAAAAGTTTGAACTCTACTTTGAGTTGTCAACAATTTCACTTTTTCTAAAAACGGGGTTTCTTTGAACTGTCATTTAAGATTGTTGATGGTTAGGGAAATGTCTACCATTTAAATCTATTGCCATATCAATGTATAAGTTGTTCCTCGAATGAACAAATATATGAGAGTAAAATAATTTATTGCAGTATTTTTGTTAAGGTTTAAAAAAGATATTTGAATACTTGCTCTGAATAAAAAAGTGTCACCATCTCACCTGATATTAAACTATTTCAATATGTTTGAGGCACTTTCTGGTAATAACAATTCCAATTCGAAAAATGTGTTTAAAGTGTGATCAACGCAAGATACCTTAAAATGAAAAGTGTTTGAAAATGCTTAACCTTTCGTCAGCAAAACCAGCTGTACAAAATATCAGTATTTTTTTTACCTTATTTTTCACACTGCATAATGTGATTTTCAGCAGTTGTAAATTTTAGTCAAACCCATTAAACCGTTACATCTTTTGCATTCTAAAAAATGCTTAGCAATTTCCTAAAAAATCCGTAGCAAAGATATATTATATGGTGAACAAATAAAAGTAAAAACTAGCCCCAATATTTAAAAATTGCAGTAAAAATAAATTGGAATAAGACAAATGACCCAGAAAAACTATTAGTGTTTTTATCATGCAATAAGTTTCGTGTATCATTGCAGCATATTCATGCATGTTGTTCAGTTAATAGTAATTTGTGGTTTGTGATCAGGCTGCAAGCAATATATTTAATTCTTACACATCATGCTACCAAAGGAGGTTAATTAAAGGTTACTACATATGTAATATTTGTACAGCTTTTAAAGTATTTATTTAGTTTTTTATTTTAAGAAGTTTGGTATTGCTTTACTATTATGTTCTAGCCTAAGACGGTTCACAAGAAATATTGATTTATTTAGTTAAAGTAGACAACAACATATGTTTTTTTTTGTTAGAGTTTAACTATAACGTTTGGATAAGAATGGTGGAAAGAAACGGCAATTTCTTGAATAGCTTTTTGGACAGTAATACACAGATAAAAGATATATGCACCCAGAGAAAAAACATGTTTGAATATGGTCCTCTTCAACAAAACTATTTTTAAAGAAAATTTAAAGCGTATTATGATTCATTTAACAATATTTTTGTCACCGACAACCATATGATGGTTGAATTAGTTCTGCATTAATAAGCCACAACTAAGATTTTTTCCGCCATTATTTGAATGAATAATCAAAATAACTCGAACAATTTATGTCAATTAATCGATTAAGATAAATATCTTTAAAAAATCTACTTTTTTTTTTAATAAAAATATTGGTTTTAGATTTCTAACTGTTTAATACTATAGAAACTGGGAATTATTTCCTTCCGAAGGTTACTTTATATTATATTCAACATTTTTTATTTTTCGAATTCTATTCTATGAGCTAAATTTCAGTTATGTATTTTATAAAGCTTTTTTGTAATAGTCCTTATCCTTCAATTTTTCAGAAATGACTTTATAACTGAAATTTACCTCATAGAATAAATTCAAAAAATAAAAAATGTTGTTTAATACTATTTTAAACTAAAGTACATGTTCTAACCTTCTACATTTATTTTTATCACATAAACTTTTGAGCATATTTCAGACCCTTTTTAGATGTTGTTGTGTCAGAGACAAAATATAAGAAGCATGCAATTTTACACGATTGGTCGTTAAACGCTTTCGAAGCTACCATTTTGAATTATTAATTTCAAACGCGTTATATGTCCTATTTGATTGGGATTTTCAATGACAATCAATAAGTTGCAAGGCCAAACGATGTATGTTTGCGGCTTTGATATAAACGTACCATGTTTTTCACACGGACAATTATACGTGGCATGTTCTCGCGTCGGCAAGCCATCGAGTTTATCTGTGTTGGCTAAAGTTAGACTGACAAAAAATATCGTACACACAATTGATCTTCGTAATAAAAATTGATTATCTCTGTTTTATTTTCATACTTCAGTATAAAAAATACATCACTTATTTATGTTTAACTTTTGAATATGTAACGAACAGAAATAAAGAAATCGCCGCTCTTGGTATAAAGCGCTTTATTCCTCTTTTTTTAACTGAAAAAAAGTTATATGACAAAACAACGTTTGCCGGGACAGCAATTTTTTTTATAAAATTTAAAAGTTTTAAAACTATCCGCTCCTTTAAAACTCTCGCCTCTTTATTGCAACAAAAACATATCTCAAAAAAAAATCAAACTTGGCAAAATGCGATTAAAGTTTTCAAAATGAACAGGTTTAATCAAATATATTTTGCTATAAATCGAGCCCTAACCGCGAAAATAGTGTAAGCGCCATAAACCAAATTTTACAGGAGAGAGTTTTTTTATTTTATTTTATATAAATTTTGTATGAAATTTGTCGCTTACAATAAAATTGTTCTTGCTATAAAATCGTAACGGTACCTTATGTGACCATGACATTTTAGGAGATGATGCAAGTGTTGCCAATAAAGTCATTTATTAAAAAAAAAACGAAAACTGAAATTTATGTCGCTTACACTATTTTCGCGGTTAGGGCTCGATATAAAGAAGGTATGAGCGAACACTTTTGCTAAAGTTACTTGAAATTTTTCCCCACTGGATAAAATTATTTGAATTATTCGATTTATTCGAGTAATTCGAACAATTTAAAAACCTTACTTGATTAATCGAGCAAATTTAAAATTCAAAAATCGATTAATTTCTTGCTCGAACAAAACCTAAAATCAAATAGTAAAGTCAAATTGAAAACTCTAGCCACAACCATATTATGGTTGACTCCGAACATGTTATGGTCAAAAACAACTAAAACATGTTTAACACTTATAATAGCATGGTTGGTTTTTAACCATAGCATGTTGATCTTGGAAAATAGGAATATACTATTGTTAATTTTAACACAAATTATTGTCATATTTAACCATAACATGTTTAGAGGCAAACCTAATATGGTTTGGGCTTCTTGATGGAGGACTAATTCAACCATAATATGACTGTAGGTGACAATAATATGGTTGCATTAACCATTATATGTTTAACATTTTCTGTTGGGGGTGACCATATTGAAACAAGTTTTTTCCCAGCGTGTGTACAAGTCTCTTCAATATTGATCTTTTGTATCCTTTTCATACGCTAGTTGACTTAATAAAGCATTTTAATAAAAATATATACCAGCCTAGTCCTAAGCTTATCTATGGTTTTCAAAAAAACAAGTTTCAACCGCAAGTTTCAACCTCGCTCTTTGTTAAGTCAACTGGCGTAAAAATAAGAAAACTATTTATCATTATTTAAGAAATTACTTATATACATATATTTACCCTTTTTAATTTGAATATTAGCGTTACAGTTCAATTCTAACAAAAAAAATATATACATACATTTTTTAGTGCAACGACATTCAAGTATTGTTTTAATAATATTCTGGAAGATCGTTTCAAAATTTTATGTATCAGCCAAAAAAACCAGGGCTTTTCGGCATAACAAATTTTCTAGAATTTTTCAAAAAAAAAAAAAAATTAAATGTTAGTTAAACGAGTCACTTATGCACAAGCGTTCTAAAAACAGGCAGTTGAAAATTTTCAAGTCAAAAAATTAGGACCAGTCTACTTTACATATGTAAATAACTATATTAAAGCTTAATGCGGCACGTGTTAAAATTAAAATATGGATTTGAAATTTTTACAGAGTAGTTTTATTGCCATATGTAACCATTTAAAAGAAAAAAATTAATAATAAGTACCAGTCTTATATAAATTTAGCATTAAGTTTTGAGTAGGAGTCGAAGTTGGAGTCGAAGTCGTACCTTAAAAATTTCAGCGAATGGAGTCGGAGTTAGAACTATTTCTTGACGACTCCACAGCCCTGCCAATAACCATGATTCTATTAAATTTGTGTCTTAGTGATTGAGAGGTAAAAAGTATTTAAAGTGCGGCTCAAATATTCTTTGTATATTTACTTAATTTCATATTTAATTTAGTCAATTTAGCCGATTTCACTTAGTTTCCATACAAAAGTTTTTCCCGAAAACGAGCAAGATTAGAAAAAAATCTGGGGAATTAAAATTTTGCTCATATAACTTGTTTAAAAGTTCCACTATTTGCAAAGCCCTTACACAAATGAACTTTGATTTGATGTATTTTCTTTTGTTTTTCTGTTGACCTATAAAAAAAAGTTATTTATTTGAGCAAAAACCAAGAAGAAAAGAATAGTCGGTAAGGCCCGACCATATAGGATGTCCTACCCAGTAGGATGAATTTGACTTTAACGTATTGCCCGCTTTAGTTTAAAGCAAAGTTGTAATAGTGAAAAACTTTTTGTTAATGGGACAGAATCCTACCTTTAACTAACGCCAAGTTGTAATAATGGCTCTTAATATGTAGAGCTAAGTTCTTAAAATATAGCTAAATGGATAAATATATGATGGAAAGGCATTTTTATTATAAGGCCACCACTGTTCGTAGCGAATTTTGTCTCTTAAACTGCCCGTACTTTGCAGTCTACATGAATAGCCAGCTAACCAGCCAGCTGGACGTACATCGTATGATCGACTTAAAAATCGATTTAAAAGGTTACAAACACCAACACAAAAGCATAAATCGCTCCACTAATGTGGTGTGAGTATAACAAACTAAAATTATTATAAAATGTTTATTTCTAAGCCGTTTGTATGACTTACAAAACATTTGGGTTTGCTTAATAGTCAATAAAAGTTTTAAAATTTCATTTCGCCGTTTCGTCAGGATCACCATAAGATGTAATCGACGTTTTTAATTACAACTATTTAGAAAAATATTCGATTTTTTAGATCCAAATGTACTAAAACAAGAGCACATTTAAGACCACATTTTGATAGTCAAATAGATTTTTGAGGCAAAAAATAATTTCCACGGAGACATTTAAATTTACAATCAACCAAGAAAATTTCAGTAATACATTGAAATACCAATCATTTGGAGCCGAAGGGACTGACTGTTTTTTACGAGCAAGATGAGTTTTCGATATAAAGAGATTTATGTTATGAACAGTCTTTATCTACATCAGCGCAAACTTAATATTTCTATTTTGTGCCGTACACATGTCACTTAACGCTATAATATGGTCTTGAGTTCTAACACTCTGAATGTGCTTCAGGCAGCTTGATGCTATTTCTTCCGCACCTCTTGATGCTACATACATACTTATGAATTCTGCTGTCATGAAAAGTGATGTCTGCTTAAGCGCAGTGTGCACTAAAGTCATAATGATCAGATCATAATTGCAATAAGAAAGTTGTTTTTATTGTTTATAATTATTAGGAATAGACTTTTTCCACTTTCAAAAAAACATTGTTTACGATAAATAAATTTGTTTATTTGATGGCCAAATCGCACTGCATTGAATAGGAGATAATAAATATATGTAGATAGAAGGTGTCTTAACCTCATTAAACTTAACGATAACCCATTTTTATAAAGAATTGGACTTATATCACATTCAAAAAAGCCAAAAGTGTATCATAGCGTATGATTAATATTAAATTTTTAATTATTAAATTAATAATATAATATCTATCATACGCAATCAGGATTCGTTATGGAGCAAGAAAGTGTACCAGGACGTATGATTGTTATTGATTTTTAACACAACAATCATACGTAAATAATTGTAGTTTATTTTAAACCCATTTTTTTCTCCTTTGCTAGTTAACAAACAAACTGGTAGTAAAAAATTCCACAGAACATCCCAAAAGTCCATTGAGTAAATTGTCTTTACTAAGCTAAAAAGCCATGGACAATATTAAATCACATACTCTTACAGACACACACACACACACCCATTTATATATAAATAAATTGCATTGATTGTGGTTTTTCCTTGTTTTTATAAATACATCGCCACCATTACCCTCAATACAGGTAGCGGTGCAATTGTGTTAGTTTTATTACGTGTGGATGGTAAAAAACGGAAACCGGAAAATAGTACAACTGTCTGGTGTTGCTTGATAAATTGTATTGGTACAATGAATGTAAAGCTGCTGTTTTTGTTGTGGTATGGTATCTGCTCCTTTTTTGTTGCTGTTTTTCCTTTGTCGTATTGCAGAATATAATCCTTTTAAATATTTATGCACACAAATATCACGAGTATCATTTCATTTTAAAAATAATTCACAATTTAAACACATTTTTATGCATAGAATTTTTAATTATATAATTTTTTTCTTATTAAGCTGTAATTTAACAATATTTCACAATAATTCTTTAGTAAGTTAAATCATTTTAATTTTATTACTATTGTTTCACAGAAATTTCGATTTTTTTTTTAATTTTCTTTTGTTGTGATTTAAAAAAAACCATTAGAAAACATGAATAATATAAAAATATGTATATCGACCGGTTAAATTAATAAAAACTACCAAGAAGAAAAAAGAAAAACAAAACAGCTGAATATAGAAAATTTATAGCAAAATATATTTTTTTTTCTTCAATATTAGTTTTTGTTGGTTTTTTTGTTTGTAGTATGTGCTTTTAGTTGCCCGTTTGAACGAAGACTAAAAATGCCATTTATTCGTTTATTCCTTTCTACTACACAACTACTAGTATTTTTACGTCAACATTGTGTCCATGTTAGTGTATGTGAGTGTATAGATATATATTTAATATATGTATATGTGCAATACAGTGATACTTATACGTGTAGGTTGAAGATGTGGTACAATCGTTATAAAAATTGGTGTAGCACGATATTTTGTGTTATTTCTTTATTCATTTTTGTTGTTATTGTTGCAGATGGTTGGGAAAGGTACAACAAATGAACAAAATATAAGGAATGAGCAAAATGAATCTTATGTATGTTATTAAGAACAGAGGTGTAAAAACGGTTAATGTTTAATAATTTATGAATAGAAATTGGTTTGAATGAAAATAAAAAAAAATCAATATATTTTGGAGTGGAGATAGGCAATTAAATATTAACTGGCGATGTTCGTCGCTCAATACTTAAATGGTGGTTTCTTCGTAATAATTTTGTTTATTTACCGATATGGCCAAACACCAAGTCAGCATAAAGCTCCCGCCCAATAAAAATTTTGCGTGGCACTATTGATAACATTTAAAAACAGAAGGGCTTATTTATGCCCTACAAGATAAGACATACAGGTTTGCATTCAGGTTATTGAACGAGTTTTCTAAACTAATTTTCAATTAGGATAATTTGCTTTTATTGTAGTTTCTCTTTGACCATGTTTTCTGAAGTGTTTACAGAAAATGTAGTTTTTACTTTAAAAAAATCTGTTTATAATATAAAAACCGTTTTTTTTTTAGCAAATTTTATTCAAATTACCCTGCCAAAACTTTACTTACTTGGTAAGTTAGCAAGTGATGTTGGAGAAAATAAACAATTACTAGAAGTCAAAAAATATATAGTTATTATTCAACTACGAGTTAGTTCACTTGTAAGTTCTTACGATAAACTTATTAGAAGCCAAAAAATCACTAGTAAATAGACCTAATAAGTAGTTATTAAGTACGTTACCAGTAAGTAAATATTAAGTACTGAAAACAACACAACTAATAAGTGGTTATTGAGCTGTTTATTAGTAAGCAAATATTCACTAGTGAACATAATAAAGTTAATAAGTAGTTGCTGAGGTCATTACTAGTAAGTACTTATTGAAGTTTCCAGAATAATTGCAATTGTAATGACAACTACTAACCAGGTAACGTATGAAATAACTACCACCTTTAACTAAAAATCAAAAAGTTTTTTTTGTGTATTTATGTGATTAAAGTTGCTATTTTTTCAACTTTAATTGTTTGGAAAAATTCTTTAAGACTATCAACATTATGTGTTTAATTAAATTTTGGAAGAGTTGTAGCTACCAGGGCAAATTTTTAAAGTTTTTTTCTTAAAAAAAATATATTAAAATTTATTTTTTAATTTTCGCAGATTTTTTTGTTGTTTGCATTTTCTTAACATAAATATAATTTTATACCTTTTACGGCTGAGGCCTTCTGCTCCGTTGGGTGCCAAAGGAGACAAGAAGAAGACATTTTAAAATTCAGAGATTTTCATAGTACTAACATACAAGTACCAGTCCATACAATGAATTATTTGCTGCGGAACATTTGAGTTTGATGGTAAATAAGGAAAAGCAAATGGAAAAGTTTACTTCTTGTCATGTGAGAATGAGAGAGAAGGCATACAAAATTTGCTATTTAAAGCTGTTTAACAAAGTTTTATTGTATAAACACGAATGCACTTTCAAAAGAGAATTGAAGAAAATGTCTGCCGCAAATGTTTTAAAATAAAAACAATCAATATGTAATATTTACGTTATGAGTGAGTTTCAAAACGTCAGCAGTTTGCTTTTTTAATGCATTCTACAATGGGAAAGTGCACCAAACAAGCTGCCGATGCGTGCAGATTAAGCAAACTGTACATCCTTAAACTTGATAATGCATTTATGGATTTGACTACAAAGTATTATAATGTTTTTTCGAACTCAGCTAATACTTTACTTGAAAAAAGAAATATTTCTGTTATTCCCTGTATATTTTTCAGTAAATTACATTTTTTTCTTCGACCTTTTTACATATTATACTTACATAAATTGTTATTATTTAAAAAAAATCCTGAAGAAGATTTCCAGCGAAAATTGAAATATTAAAAATAAAAAAATAATAATTTTTAAAAAATATTTTAATTAAAAATAATAAAATAATAAAAAATGTGACCTTAACAATTTATATTTTTCAAAAAATTTCTTTTTTGTTGAAAATTTTTGCTTGCACGTGATTTGTGCATGCCGAAACTTGACATGGTAAAAAAAAGATTTTGTAAATAAAACAAAAAAAACCTCTTTTACTTTTTTATGAATGATACTTTTAATAAGTTAAGCTTCGATTAAAATTGGGTGTTCAAAGCACAGCAACAATTTTTTCAAACTCACACATTTTGCATTAAGAAACAGTTTTCAAATTTTCCCAACACAATTTTATGCATTTATTATTTTTTTACAACATCTTGTTAAAATTTTCATTGAAAACTAAATAAAATTATTATAAAAGTAATTTTAAATTTTCATAAAGCTTTAAGCTTCGTTTACAATTGGAGAAGCAATTTGGTTTTTTTTCTATTTTCTTTCTTCCCAAAGTATTTCATGCATTGTCCTTTCATTTTTCGAACAAAAATGTAACTAATGTTGTTTTCTTTTCTATAAAATAATAATGCATTTTAATTGTGTAATATTTTTATCAGATTACACGCACCGTTATAAAGTGATACATTTTTCTAAATTACAATGGAACAAAATAGTAGCTACGTTTTACACTCAACACTAATGTGTGTTTAGCGTGTTAAACATTGAATGCAAAGTTTGTTGTAATAAGCTATATTAACCACGGTTATAGCAATTTTCAACAATAAATTTTCTTTGAATTCCAATAAGCGTTAACAATACTGATTTTCAATAATAAATGTCAGCTGTTGGTAAAAATTTTGCGAAAAAAAATAATTATTAAATAAAAGTGAAACAAAAAGTTTTTATATCCATCACAATCTAACCAAAAATCTCAAAACAACACAAATTGTACGCAAACACAAAAATATGTTAATAAGAAAAACTTGCTTGCATAAAAAGTTCTTAACGCAGATGCAAAAGAGGGTATTATCTGACACTCAATTATAACTGGGGGTAAAAAATGGAACAAATTTGCCATTTATTTTTGCAACATATTTAGTAAGGAAAACGACAACTTTTCATATGTTTGCATATATTTTTAGAAAGGAACAAAAACCCGCGCGAATTGTAACATACATGGAACATTATTGACAGAAAAGAAAATACCATAAAGCTGGCCACACTTTGTGCGAGCTCAACGTCTTGTTCACAAGTAATTGAAAATTGTTCAACTTCTTGTTATTTAACGATGTGTTAGTGGGCTTGTGCGCGAACATTTTAAAATTTTAGTGTACAACGAAACATCTATTGCGGAGTTGTTAAGCATAAAAACATTTTTGTATTCTTCTTCAATTTTTTTTTATCTATTTTTAATTATTTTTTTTTGTTGTGTACATAAATAAATTATCAAAAGTTCAAATCCATCATCCGCTTCACAATTGATATTTTCTGTTAGACCTAAAATGTTATTGTAATTTGTTCGTCATATGTGGAGAAATGGAACGCTAAAAAATCACACGCACAAATCAATAGTGTGTGGTCAGCTTAAGGTTTTTTAAAAAAGCTGAGTCTACTTCTACTTAATCAACAGTTTATATGAAATGGAAAATTACGTTTATTATAATTTTTTTTAGTTTTGCATGAAACTTTTAGCAGAATGTTTTGAAAAATAATAATAATAAATAAGAAATATTGTTGTGTGCAAAATTTGCTAATTTGAATAGTTTTAAGCTTTTTTTAATATTTATTATTACAAAGAATTTAGCTTTGTAGATTTATTTGTTGTGTTTTTCTTTTTGATTTGATACAAATCGAAAAGCGGGTAAATTCAATAATTCATCTGTATCTTTGTCATTTTTGTACCTCGATCCTATTGGGAACAAAATGTTCGTATCGAAATGAGCAAACTTCTTAAGTGATACAACTTAAAAACATTTTATTGTTTGGTTTAAAAAAATATAACTTGAAAATAGCTGCATTGCAAAAAATCGTCAAATTTGTAATTAAGTTTAAACTACGTCATTTCTGGACTAATATTTACAAACGACCCATGGGTAGTAATTTTATTACCTTTCACTAATTAGAAGGAAATACATAGAACGGTTAATATTTTTGAAGACATTTGAATTTTAGTCGCATAATATTTTTTTTAAAACACATATTACGGTTATTTTGGATTATCTCAAAAACTATTCTACTTTTGGCAATTCTGACTTAATATTCGGATTTAGTGAAAATTTGTGGCACAACCTAATCCATTTCAGATTATCGGCCAATTTTACCAAGTTCATTTAAAACTAACCTTTAATTAAAGTTCCAGTTACCAATATGTTTTGACAGCTATAACCGATAGTTAATTATAAACGAACTTGGTTTACAAAATTTTAAAAATTTTATTTGCATTATAAAAATTTGCTTGGTATTAGGAAATTAGTCAATTCATAAAACTAATTTACTTAGAGTTATTTTTTAAAGAAATTTTACTAGAAAATTTTCCGAAATTGAAAAAATGTTTATTGTACATTTTACTATTGTTCTCCAAAATAAAATTGTTTCGACATATATATATATATATGTATATATATATTGCTCCCTATCCCACTGGGGGATAGGGCGCCAAACAAAGAAAAAAACATTGTTTCGATAAACATATTCTAAGAGCAAAATATTATGATAATATTTAAGATTGTAGTCATCATATTACGATTATTATTGAATCATATTAAGACCAAATATATTAGTAATATTACATCATAATATTTATCCCTTAATCTTATTAATTTAATCATAGTTATAGATACTTTATTAATAAAAAAATTTCATTCTGACTGACGCAATGTTCTTGTTTTTGTATGTTTATCTACCTGGTTTAATATAATATTTATGCACAAAAGAAAAAGTGAGACGTACTTTTGGGGCGTGGCATAAAAGTGAGCAAATTAAAACTTAGACATACAAAGTGTTAGAAGGGCTTTCTTGTCACGTGAAAAAAATTGGCTATTAGGGGGGGATGATCCGAGTTGTTTTAGGTAGCGCCCAAAAATCGATGTCGGATTAAAAAGTCACCAAACACAAAAATGAGGCCATAGTGAGGCCATTATTAATGATATACGGTAATATAAAATTGGACTTTAAACGTCGGTGCTGTATATAAAAAACAAAAAGTTCAATGTTATATATATAAGTAAAGAAAAGTGGTCCTAATATTGGGGCGTGGCATAAAAATGAGAATTTGATGTCGGATTAAAATGTCAGCCAAGGCAAAAATTACGAGCCATGAATAAATTTATGCAATATGCTATGATCGGACTTTAAATGGCGACGCAGTATAAAAAAAACTAAGAGGGCGGTATACAGAGGCGTATTTAAAAAAAATTTTTTGGAATTCTTTTCAACTAATCTTTAATCCTAGGAAGTGTCTGGCTCAACTATTTTTTCGAACCACCTTATTGTACACTTTGTGATTTCTGCCTTTTCAACCACATATTAAAACTTATTTTCTTTTTTTTAATTTTCAACCTCCCTCTCTTGTTCTTGTATTTGTAGGTTATGTTTTTAAATTCAATATTTAATGGCTTCCGTCATTTAAGCGGTATTTTTACAATTTTTTTTTTAGATTTTTAGTTTGTTGTCTGTTACATTCAATGATGGTAGTCGGCCTGATTTTAAACGGTTCGCATGAGTTTAGCTATAATATTTTTCTCTATGTCTCTTATTCAGCACTTTCCAGCTGAGTGCTGTTAAAATTTTTAAATTTTGTATAAAAATATGTTTTCTAAGTATTTGTATGCATTTTTCGTTAATATTGTTCTAAGCGTATGTATATAAGTATGCATGTATTTGTATAATATAAATGAGGGCTTAAGTGGGCATTGCGCAATACAAATTGGTAGGGAAAACTTAAAAGTTTTTAAACACATTTTAGTGAGTAGCTTCGAGTTAAATTTACATAAAACGGGTTCAGGGTAATGATTCGATTACTTATAATAACTTTCTCTCACCAAACTTTTAGAGTATTTCGTCGTCAAGAGGAACCTATCGATTACACAATATTATTGAGTATCTCATTGCTATTATTATTGTCATTTTGCTTCATATTTTTCAATCAGTAGTGCAATATAAAAAACTATATGGTGCAATTTTTTACTCAATATCTTTATAAGTAAACAAAACCAACGCACACATATTGAGGGCAATTGTAAAATTTAGTTTTGCTTTTATTAGCACTTATAATAAAAAAAATAAAGCAACTAGTTTTAAACTATTATTAAAATCTATAAAAATGAACTAGTTTGCTCCTATGGAAACCTAACGTTAAACACAATAGTTTGATATAAAAAAATTTAAATTGCAACTAGTTTGAAGTAAAAACCATCCAGTATATTTCCAGCTTCATACTAGTTTCGTGGTCTGCAGGGAACTGAAGGAAAGACAAAACACTCATTAATTCCTGTGCATCAAATTACTTTTTAAACTGCCCTTTTATTTAGTTGCACGAAGAACTACCGATTTTATTCAAAAATGTATGTGACTGCGTATGTGTGAGTGCATTTCATTCAAGAGTCCATATTCTTTTCCGCTGTTCTTTTTTCGTTGTTTTCGGATTTCTGCAAAAACTATTTTCTTGGCATGATTTTAACTGCATTGTTTTTTTTTGTTGTTTATTTTATGAAGTCGAAATGTTTTAGGTCACCACACTTTTGCTGGTGTGATATTGTTGTTTTTCAAATTTAATATTTTCTTTTTTTTTTGCATTAGTTAGAAGTAGACATCGCGGAGTCATTTGTATTTAGCTGCTCGTTTTTGCTGTCATTAACTTTGTTTCATATTAATAAAAACAGAGTCTAGAGGAAGGATAAGTTTTTGATTAAGAGTACATAAAATAACAAAGGCGATACCCAAATGCAATTCAGAAATTTTTGCGGGGGTGATAATAAAGACTTTGTTGTCACTGTTGGTATTTCTATTTTTAATATTTAGATATTAACTGGAAGTGTGCGATTTTTTATAGCACGCTTTACATTAAGTTTATACATAAAATATTTTTTATATGAATTTTACAACACCCTTATAGGCTTTTTACAGTGATCAACATCAAATGTTTTTAAAATTAAAAATGTTGTTTTCTACAAAAGTGCGCAAAATGTAAATAGAAGACACAAAAATGTATATGAAGTAACAAAATAAGATTGGACCATAAGGGTAAACTAATTTTTCTTTGTCAGTGATGCCACAAATTGACACTAAAATAATCGAAAGAAGTAGAATGGAATAAAATGAGATACGAACATCTTTTGAAGACGTTGAAAGATTTTGGGTTTTTGCCCTATGTATTTCTTATGGAAAGTTGCTAACATCTTCTCAAATTGTGGCAAATTGATGGTAGATGTTTGATGTGGATCAGTGTAGAAAGGGTAGATATAAATTTATTTTAATAGGCCATGTATCACACGGTGATGCAAAAGTGAAGGGAAATACTATGAAGGAGTTTTTTTTTTGGCTATTTTCCTTTATTGGACCCCATGTACAGGGTTGCGCAGAATGAGCTATATGGTTTGAATTCTTTATAACTTTTCTAATTATTATTCTTTCTTTGTTTTTTTAAGCATTTTGTGAAGAAGGCTCGGGAATTAATGATGAAAAATACAAAATCGAACAAAGAACAAAATTCATTGAACCCGATTGATTATTATTAAAATAACTTGTCTTGGGTGTGTAAAATACAGGGTGGCGTAGAATGAGCTACATGGTTTAAATTCTTTATAACTATTTTAATTATTTAGTTTTTCTTTCGTTATTATTCTTTCTTTGTTTATTTTCCAGCATTTTGTGAAGAAGGCTTGGGGAATTATTTATGAATTACTATACAATCGAACAAAAATAATGGCCCGCAAAATTTCGCGAAAAGTTACGGAAAATATGCTAAAAAGAGTATGTGCGAAGCAGAAAATGGACATCACTTAAAGGATATAATTTTTCAAACCAATTGCCAAAAATTCCCTAATAATAAACTGTTAAAAAAAATTATAATAATCGCATACATAAAAAAGCTACAAACCATTTAAACCATATAGCTCATTATGCGCCACTCTGTAGCTTAAACTACTTATAATGTTTATAAACTGCTTTTAAAAATGCATATTCTGGCTCCTTGAGAAATTCTAATTCGATTTAGCCATGTCCGTCTGCTGTCCGTCTGTTGAAATACATTCCCTTTCGAAAAACTCAACAGAAATGAATAAACTTGGTGTCAAATTGCTTGTAGTTATCCTAAGCAGTTTGGGATTGAAATGCAGCGAAATCGGTTCAGTAGAATCAGAGCTATGGATCAACTTTTTTTTTTTTGTTAAATTCCCTAAGCTAATCCCGCGAAGCTCTACCCCAGCAAAAATTTTTCAAGATTTGGAAGCAATAAACACGTATACTGCATCCCAACCGCTTCCTTTTTTGCTTCTAAAAATTACTGCCTTACTCTACTGCTGTAAGATAAGGCATGCAATACTACAAATGTTAAATGTGGTGCTAAATACTAGAAGTGAAGCGCTGTTTATTCGTTTTTTTAAGATTAAATTTCCTACCGCTTTAGTGAAGCAGTGATATCATTTATTCTTTTGATAAAAAATAAAAAATTTGAACTTAATTTTGCAAAAATCATACGTAATTATTATAAAACTATAATCCTTGAATTTAAAAAAAATATTTAATATATGTATATAAAAAAAAATTTAAGCACTGAAATAACAAGTTTTTCAATGCTTTGTGTTTTTTACTTACTTTATACACGTAAATCATGTCAGTTTTCAAAGCATGAAATAAGCGATTTTCAGATCTCTAGAGCAGAGCTTCTACGCAAGGAATTCCAACCAAAATTATGTAATATTTCATAGAAGTGTAAGCGCTTCACTCCGAATTCTCCCTTACATTATTGCTTCCGAGGAAGCATCAGTTTTTGCTGGGACGCTTGTCTAAAGGAAAGAAACCAGAGTCTCTAAAGGAATTCGAACCCGTAACACCACCCGTAACACCGGTGGAGCCACCACCCAAAAAAATTAAAAATTTTGTTTCAAACACTAACATAAATGGTGGAACAATGCACGAAACGATATAAGATTTTGCAGAAATTCAGAAATTCGTCTGTTTTGACTGAAAATCATACTGTAAAATTTCGTGAAGATCGGTCCATAATTTACGCTAGGCCCCATATAAAGCCCAGAAAACAGTTTAGAACGCCTAAAACCATAAATAATAATGCTATCATACAGTTATTTGGTGCGTCACAGTTTTGTAGGACTAGAAGCACGTCGTCAAATTTCCTGATTATCGGTCCAAACAAATGTCATGCAGATATACGGTCCATAATTTACCTTGGATCCCATATTTAGCAGCATTCTGAAATTCACTGTAATCGCTAAAACTAATTTCACCGCTGTATTGAAATTAATATGATATATGGCTTCAATATAAATTCCACTTCTAAAAAAGAGCTAAGTTCGGCTTAAACTGTTTCGAATCATGATATTTTACTCAAGCTAAAAAGGCATAAAACTTTCTGATTGTCGGTTAATAATTTAATACAGGTTTATTTTTTATAAAGATAAATAAAATGATAAATAGATATCACTCCTGCAATATTTCAAGTGTCGGTGGAGGGTATGAAAGATTCGGCACAGCCGAATATATCACTATTACTTGTTTTTTTAGAACGTATAAGATTTGCCATTATTTTTTTTTACAATTTCCAATTAAAAAAATATTATTAAAAATGTGTTTCAAAATAATTATTTTTTTCTTTGTTTTAAAATTGTAATTGTAAATCTTACCGAAATTTCACTTTAAGTAAATCCTCTTAGACCTTTGAAATAGTCTTGCTGAAATACAGTGTGTTTCACTCTTGTTGACCTGTGCTATTATGTGTGATTATTAATTTGTTTGGACTAAAGGTCTTAAGCTATATTCACACCTATTAAATATTTGACGTCCTACACGTAACCACTATATTTATTAAAGAATTATTTGCTTTTGTAAAACGTTTGGCTAAATCAAACATCTTTTAAAAGTTTAAAAATTACATTATACAATCGTCTTATCACAAATAATGAAATAGAAATTGTTCAATATAAAGCTAAAGTGTGATCAATTTACTGGTTACGCTTTTTTTAGGATTTTTTCGTCAAATAGAAAATGTTTTCACTGCTTGGGGCGCATCGTGCTGGTGTCGGGAAGAGCGCAAGCTGGGCTTCTTTTGACCCAAGAAACTGCATTACTTCTAGGTAGGCTCTAAATAAGTACTCAAACGGATGCTTGTTGAAGGTTTATATTTACCCCGGTGATTGAAGAAGTGAGTTTCTGAAGCTTATTCCGTTAGAATACACTCTAACACAAATAATATTTCGGAGTAGGGGTAGGGAAACAAAATAAAATTTTAATTTGTTCTATAAACAAAGTTTGTTTAGAATTAAAATTTAGCCAATTCAGTCTATTATTTGAAAAAAGGCTAATATAAATATTGCCCTAGAAGAGTTGTTTTTATGATATTGACATTAAATTTAGCTTAAATACGGACCTGGGCCATAAAAGGTTGACAATATAAAAATATTACTCATACGTACAGATATCTTTTAAATAATAAAGGAAACAGTTTTATTTCATATAAATTAAATTATCTTATCGTCCACCAATATTGATGAAAACCTATGCTTTTAAGGTATTTTTGTGTAGATATGCACACTTTCCAAATTCACTGCTTGAAAAGCAACAACATAATCCAATATGTGTGTATTTCGTTTTGGTTATGAACTTGCAAACACAAATGTACACTGGGATAATTATTAGACGACTTAAATAAATAAAAATATTTGCTTGAGTTTAATAATCTAAAAAAAGGACAACAAATTTTCGCATTTAAATTTGATAATATGTCTACTGAATTAGCTTTATAAATATATCAATTTATCTGCAATTAATTTTAGCAACTTAACCAAAAATTTAAAAAATTTCGCCACTTGTAGTACAAAAATATTTGTAATAATCTTTTATTCAATGCAAAGCTTCGAATTTTTATGTCATATTTCTACATCGACTTTTAACAAAGCAAAAAAAAAAACACTTGAAACACCCCGGCAAATTTATCAACTATTTCTAGATGTTACCTTTTAATACACGTTTTTAAGTTTATTCATTTGTGTTTAAGTTTCTTTACAACAAAGCAAAACTTTGTGAACATTGTCACGCGATGGCCAACCGTAATACTCTTATATAATATGAATACACAAGTTCTTAGCAAATTCTAATAATGTTCTAACAAATGGTTGGTATTGATTTGCTTATACATTTCTGTTATGAGGAGAAACCTTAAAGTTTAAGTTTTAATTGTACATAACAAAAAACAAATTTCCAATTTGTGTATTTATTTAAAAATGTAAGAGGAAATATTTTCATCGCTCTTTTGCAAATTTTCCGCAAATGTTTTATTTTTATTTTGCAAAATATTCTATAAAAATCAAGCTTTTGCAAAACTTTCTTACAAAAAAAAAAGAAGAAGTTTTCGTCAATTTACAAAGTCATCTAAGTTTTATAGAAATTTTAAATTTAATTTTTTTTATCCAATATCTATAACATTTTCAGCAAAGTTTTTTTATATAAAAGCAGTTTTAGGAATTCAATATATCGTTACCTAAAACCCAAAACGCCCTATCTAACATTTTAACAAGTTTGCAAGAGAAGCAACAAATTATTAAAAATGTTTATTGATAATTGCCTTAAACTGTTTATAATTTATTTTTCTTGTAAAACCTACCAGTTGTTTTGACAATTGACAATGTTGCATATTATGCAAACTGTTTGTAATTTCTTTTAGCGCGTATCATATAATCTATTGTAGATAGGGCCGTTTGTTTTTTGTAAATAAAATCGCTCATTTTGGTAACAAGATTCCAAAATTTATTGTGCAATACATCAGAATCAATGAAAAAGTCAATTTTTAATTTTTGGTTAGTTAGGGCCTTTTGCGTTTTAGGTAACGATATATAAAATTGAAACGTTACTGACTGATTCATCATCGAACAGCCTAAACGCCTGAAGCTAAAAACTTGAAATTTGGACCAGAGATTGGTCTGTCCCCAAATCGATCCACTAAGACGGGATTTTTCGATGGTTTAGGGGTTTAGGGGATAAAAAAGAGTGAAAACGGGAAAATTCGGTAACCTTATAGAAGAGATACAAAAAAAATGTAATACTAATGTTGTTCTTTAGAAAAATAAAATACGATATTGGTACTTTTTCGAAATTCGAACATTTAAGGGGTGAAAATCGTAACTATTTTTTGTACTTTTTTTACAAATAATTTTTTCATTCATTGGCATATTCGTACTAAATTATGGGCTGCCACTACAATACTGAAATTTTTGATACTTTAATGGATGGAAAAATAGTACCCAAAAAAAGGGAAATTAGATATTTTTCTTTAGTTCTTGGTTCTTTTAATAAACTTTGGCATAAAAATATGTCCACGAAGGAAAAGGAGACGCTAACGAAGTAGCGGGTTAAATGCTAGTTTTTTATAAAACAGAAATTGACTGGTATCAAAAACCAACCGCGTCCGGACGCATTATTAACTATTTTTCTAAACATCCCAAGAAAATAATCATCAACACCGCGAATAATCTGATTAAAAGAATATTAAATATTAGTGATAGGGAGTTTCACCATGCGAATAAAATCAAAATACGACACATTTTACATTCTAACGATTTTCCAAGAAATATCATCGAAAAACTGATTCGGGAATATGGAAAAGATAAGGCTCAAAGAAAGAAAGACAAAGAGGAAGAAAAAGTTTACAAATCTATTATTTATGTGCCAGAAATATCAGAACGTTTTGAAAAATCAAAACTTTTTAATGGAGAAAGATATAGTATGGCTTACAAAACCTTCAATACACTAGGGAATGTATTTAGTAAGACAAAAGACAAAGTTGCCAACCTTGAAAAATCAAATGTTGTATATAAAATACCCTGTAATGGCAACATTGCCAATAAATGTAATATGGTTTACATTGGGACAACTAAAAATAAACTTAAAACACGATTATCCGGACACAAATCAGACCAAAAATCTCGAACTTATGATGTTACACATAAAACAGCATTAGCGGCCCACTGTGCAGTTGAAAATCACTCTCCAGATTTTGATGGAGCACGAGTTATTGACAGCGAGAATAATTACAAACGCCGCTACATGCTAGAAGTACTCCACATTATAAATACACAAACAAAGGAGAGAATTAACTTTAAGGCTGATCTCACAGAGAACTGTGCAGAGTTCTATCGTCATTTAGTTAATAAGAACAAAAGAACCCAGTGCAATAATTAATAAACATACAGTGCAATATCAGAAGAAGTAGTGATTACTACCTTTTTTAATGTTTTGTTTTTGAAAAATTGTTTAAATTATATGTAAGCATTGTTTTTGTTGCATTGAGTGTTTTTTGTTGTTTATTCTTTTTGTTTTGTGCGTAATTTTCTTATTGGTTTTATTGTTATTGATGTTGTGTATTCATCTGTTTTTATATATTTTTTTAGCTTTAACCCTGATGATGCTACTCGATGTTTTGTAGCGAAATATTGGAAAATAATATATGATTTTATAATAAAAAAACAAAAAAACCTGGACCTCGAGCTTAATTAATTACTTCTTTTATGTTAGAATAAAAGGTCGAATAAAAATAAACTTAAATAAAACAGAAATATTTTACAAAATTGCCAAATATAAACATTTTTAGAAAAATTAATCAAATTCCAAATATTTGAAAAATTTTTCAAAAAACAATATTTTCAAATTTAGTTTTTATTTTTATACTAATATGTTTATAATATCTACATAAGACGGATATAATATGTGCATTAGACGACTCAAAAAAGAGTTGTTGATGAACCATCCTCAAAACTAACTTTGACATTTTTTATTAAGATTCCCAAAATATTTTGGATCCAGCCAGAATCTCCCTTGAGCCAAATCGCGTCAAAAAAGGGTCCAAATAAAATTAATAAAAAATTCGGAATTTTTTGGTCCAGCGAATGGCCCAATATAATAGATATTTAGAAATTCTTTGATTCTGCATTAAAAAATTTTAAAAATCTAGCCACTTCCCCGAGATAAAGATATGTTTATGTCAGTTTTTTGATGCTTTTCAATTCGATTTTAAAGAAAATTTAACTAACTTAACCATTTTTTGTCCGATTTTAATTTCCAATACGTCGTTAGAAAGGTATTGACCACCGCTTCAGATTTTATTCAAAAATTAACCATTTACTGCCTATCTTCCTTTTTTATAACATTAAAAACTGTATTCGTGTCCATTTAATGAAAGTTTTGTTTTGCAGCATTTAAATATTTTGTATGCATTCTTTATTTATTTTTCTTCCTCTCAATAACAAACTCACAAAAACTGCTTGTACACGAAACAAAGTATACTCTTCCATTCGTCTTTCCCATCTTTCATCATCAAATTCAAATGATTCATGGTATGGACGAGGCCTATTCAAACAAAAGCGGCACGCGTTTTTTAGTTGCCAAAAATTGGCATGTCCACACCCAGAGAAAAAATATGCTAAAATATGGTCACCTCCAACAACACTAGTGTTAAAGAAAATGTGAAACATATCATGTTTAATTTAACCATATTATTGTCTTTGACAACCATACCATATTGAATCAATTTATCTTCATTATTCCGACCTTCACATTGCGCTCAAATTTTACATGGATAAACAACCAGCAAGCGGGACAGACATTGTTAGATTCAAGTAGATCGATATACTAAAACGTGGGTCTCCAATCAATATTTCTATACATTTTACACATCAGCATAAACGCATAATA
Source organism: Pollenia labialis (assembly GCA_949318255.1). Lineage (NCBI taxonomy): Eukaryota > Metazoa > Arthropoda > Insecta > Diptera > Polleniidae > Pollenia > Pollenia labialis. The sequence continues at coordinate 115,806,927 of OX439141.1, forward strand.
CCTTCTCCACTTGTATATGGCGTGGGTACAAAAAAATAAACCATAAAAAACTGACTAGAAAAACTAAATTAATACTAAATATGCTTTTAAATTTTTTTAATGTATTCGTAAGAGTAAATATTTTACAAATTAACTATTGACCTGAATGTACTTCAGATTTATGTTACTAACCGAACTTTTCATTGCATTAGTTTGAGTTCATAAAATTTTGCCTATTGCAAACATTTATCCAACCTACTTTATGGCTTAAACACATTCAAATATATAAATATATATATTTATTATGTACACTTATATGCTAATTTTTTTGTGGCTTAGCCATACTTTGTTTTTCATATACAAACTTTTCAGTGCAAGGCTTTTAGTTTAAGTGAAATTCCAAATTAATTTAATAAAACTTTCAGAAATCTTATAAAATATAATGCTTTTCTTTTACAACTCTCCTAATAACTATTTGTTTCATTTAGATTATTTAAGCAAAATTTTAATTAAAAATTTATATAATGTGGCTAAAGGTAAAACACAAGTCATTAAATATAAAATTGTATGCAATTGATTTAAAATAAATTTTAAATTGCTTGTGCATAAAGAATTAATTGTTAAGTAAAAAGGAAATGGGGAATCACTCAGAGTAATTAAAAAAGGAATTGTATTTTTAATTAAAATTTCTATTAATTTAAATCAGTGCTTATGCAGAAGGAAGAAATTTGTTTTTTTTCAAAGTTTGGGTTTTCGTTTGAGTTGTAAATTAGTAAAACGATAAATTGAATGAATAGAGTTTTTGTGGAAAGAGCAAGGCAAATATATTGCAGGTAATCTCGGTAATACAACATGTAGTACTGGATAATATTCCCAATATTTTTTGAAAAATACTCCAGAAAAAATTGTTCTGGAATATTCTACCTTCTTTAACAACATGCTAAATAATTCATACTTTCCGCATGCATTAAAAGTAGCCAAAGTAGTTGATATACCTAAAAGAGACACATACACCGGTAACCCCAAAAATCGTAGCCTACTCCCAAACATAAGCAAAGTTTTTGAAATTTGCATTAAAAACAACATAATAAATACGTATAAAGAAAAAATTAATTGATTAATGAGAAACAGTTTGGTTTTAAACACAAACATTCTACAATTCTTGCATTACATCTGCTAGTTTCAAATGTTCATTGGAATTTTATCAAATCTCTGGTGACAGGGTGGGGGGCGGGCATGCTTTATTGATTTTGTGAAATGCAACAACAACATTAAACGTTATTGGAAATTCTTTTATGTGAAGTTCACAAAAAACACTCTTATTCCAAATAAACAAGTTGTAAAGTATCTGGGTTTACATCTGGATGAGTTCCTTTTTCAATTAAAAAAGGCTAAAAATGCGTCTTTATGTATAAAAAATTATTCTATTTAAAATTTCTGAATTCAACGCGTAATTCAATTAAGTATCAGTCCTTTATTAGACTGATACCTACGAATGGTTGCCAAGTTTGTTAAGCATATCGACATCTTATATGAAATCAGACTTTTTAAAGGAAAATGTCTGAGAGCTGTACCTTACTTTACAGATCTGCAAACACCAATTGAAAAAAATACATATCAAACCAATGATTTTGAACAATGAAGCGCAAGTTAGCAGAATTTACATTTTTATTTTTTATTTAATTAGAAACCGCATTTTAAAAAGCACTGAATGTAACGAAACTTATTTAATCTTAGCCCGTAATACATATCAAAAAGCCGACAAGAGGGATACGTCCAACCATAACCCTTAATTTTTCTCGATAGACATGGATTCATCCAAAACCAGGCAGGCATACATAAACTTCATCACATCAATGGACGCGCTCACATAAAAACAATTACAAGTTAACAATAAACAACACAAAACAGTATATTTTATTCTATTTATAAAATATTTAACATGATTTGTGAAGCGGACAACCCAATAAAAAAATTATGTTGTAATTCCTTTATATTTGGTATAACTATAGTTCTAGTAGATATGCATAACATTGCGAAATATTTTTTTAAGATGTTTATTTGTCGAGTTACGGGGTGGTAAATTGTTGACTTTTTTTAAAATATGTTTTTTTAAATTTTTTTTCCAACCAAAAATTGATAAGATAAAGAAAATTTATTTAAAATAAATTTTAAATTGCTTGTGCATAAAGAATTAATTGTTAAGTAAAAAGGAAATGGGGAATCACTCAGAGTAATTAAAAAAGGAATTGTATTTTTAATTAAAATTTCTATTAATTTTAATCAGTGCTTATGCAGAAGGAAGATATTTGTTCATTTTCAAAGTTTGGGTTTTCGTTTGAGTTGTAAAGTTGCGTAAAATTAGTAAAACGATAAATTGAATGAATAGAGTTTTTGTGGAAAGAGCAAGGCAAATATATTGCAGGTAATCTCGGTAATACAACATGTAGTACTGGATAATAGCCCCAATATTGTTTTGAGAAATACTCCAGAGAAAATTGTTCTGGAATAATTCTACCTTCTTTAACAACATGCTAAATAATTCATACTTTCCGCATGCATTAAAAGTAGCCAAAGTAGTTGATATACCTAAAAGAGACACATACACCGGTAACCCCAAAAATCGTAGCCTACTCCCAAACATAAGCAAAGTTTTTGAAATTTGCATTAAAAACAACATAATAAATACGTATAAAGAAAAAATTAATTGATTAATGAGAAACAAATCTCTGGTGACAGGGTTGGGGGCGGGCATGCTTTATTGATTTTGTGAAATGCAACAACAACATTAAACGTTAATGGAAATTCTTTTATGTGAAGTTCACAAAAAAAACACTCTTATTCCAAATAAACAAGTTGTAAAGTATCTGGGTTTACATCTGGATGAGTTCCTTTTTCAATTAAAAAAGGCTAAAAATGCGTCTTTATGTATAAAAAATTATTCTATTTAAAATGTTTGAATTCAAGGCGTAATTCAATTAAGTATCAGTCCTTTATTAGACTGATACCTACGAATGGTTGCCAAGTTTGGTAAGCATATCGCCATCTTATATGAAATGAGACTTTTTAAAAGAAAATGTCTGAGAAGCTGTACCTCAATTTACAGATCTGCAAACACCAATTGTAAAAAATACATATCAAACCAGAATTTACATTTTAATTTTTTATTTAATAAGAAACCACATTTTAAAAAGTACTGAACGTAACGAAACTTATTTAATCTTAGCCCGTAATACATATAAAAAAGCCGACATGAGGGATACGTCCAACCAGAAGCCTTAATTTTTCTCGAAAGACATGGATTTATCCAAAACCAGGCAGGCATACAAAAACTTTATCACATATATGGGCGCACTCACATAAAAACAAATACAAGTAAACAATAAACAACACAAAACAGTATATTTTATTCTATGTATAAAATATGGGGCATGATTTGTGAAGCGGATAACCCAAAAAAAAATTATTTTGGAATTTGGCATAACTATAGTTCTAGTAGATATGCATAAGTTTGCGAAATATTTTTTTTATGATGTTTATTTGTCGAGTTACGGGGTGGTAAAGTGTTGCCTTTTTTTAGAAAATGTTTTTTAAATTTTTTTTCCAACCAAAAATTGATAAGAAAAAAAATTTAAGTGATTCTTATAGAAAATCGATTGGTCTTTAAACAAAAAAAAATTAATTTGAAAAAAAATTTGTTTCATCTGCAAAACCGAAAATTACCAATTTAAATCAAAATTTTTCTAACTAAGTCCTATTTTTTTTTAACGAATTTAGCCTAAAGTGTCCTTATTATATTTTAAAAGTGTGACATCTTTTAGTTTAAAAGATATGCAACAACATTTTACCGATTTATAGTAATTTAAAAAAAAAAAATTTTAATTTTGTGTTAAACTTTTAGAAAAAGCTAAAGTATATTTTCTCAACAGTTTCTTTTGCATCAACGTTCATTTAGAGAAATATGTTTTCCATTAATTTTCTTTGCTAATAAGTTTATCTTTGCAATTTTTATTGTACTTATACGTTTATGTAATGTCAAAGCCATACATAAAAGTATTACAATTTAGTACATGTCAACATAGAACTGTCAAAATATTTAACAAGGTTGTGACACCTACAATGACAGCTAAGAGAAAAAAATATGTCTGAAACTAAAATTACTTAAACATTTAATGGGAACATGGTACATATGGCAGTTGCTTTAGGGATGAAGAAAAATATGGAAAAGCACTTTCTCATATTTTGAACAAAGTTCATGCATTTAGAAACTAATTAAAGTTATTTGTCAAAGTTAAGCCTATGTATATAGATTTAAGCATAACTTAAAAAAATTTTAAATAATAAACAAAAATTTATGCACGAGCATGCAAAGATATATAAAAAGGAAGAAGGATTTTTAAGTCTACGGTAGCTCAGAAAACAATTAATAATCAATATTCATACATAAATTTATTAAATTTTTTTCAATGTGTTATTTTTTTTTTTGTTCTCGATTTAAATATAAAAACAATAGCATTTATTACTTTCGGGATTAAAGTGTAAGCTAAAAATAAATTTAAGCTAAACATCTTTTGTCTATTCTCAAAAGCTTCCTTCTTCTTTTTATTTTACATTTTTTACTTGTAATCAAGAGTTTATTGTAGCATTGTCATTACATGTAACACTTTGAAACGTAAATGAAGAGAAAACAAAAAAAAAATACTAAACATTTTTATATTATTATTATATTTAAGAACAACTAGGAAATTGTAATCGATCAAGTTGGACCATTTAACACCCTACATCAAAGTATATACCAGTGATGCCAATAGTAGGCAATTTTCCCTTTTTGTACGGATGTTTTCATTTTCAATAAATTGTGTAAAAAACGTAAAGATTCGCATTATTTTCATTTGAAAAATTAAAATTTGCATTAACAATGGCATTTAACTACAAATTTAGTAGTTTTTTAACAGAAACCCAACACTGTTTTTAGAAAATGAAATCAAGTGAGTGAGTGAAAACTTATATTGAAAACAACAATAAAAAAAGAAAATTTGTTTTTGTTTTCAATATAATTTCTCACTCACTTACGTGTTTTCATTTTGTAAAAACAGTTAGTATAAGTCCTATAAGCCTGGCAATCTTCAACAGTGGCCAAATCGATGTACGTTTATAAAGGGTCCGCCAAATAACTTTTTTTTTTGAAAGTGCTATAAAAAAAACTACTAAATATTTTCTCAAATTTCTTTTTTTATTTGAAAGTACAATCCTTTCGGTTAATAATGGAATATTATTTCATTCAAATGGCTACCTCGGCCGGCCATGCAGTAGCCTACACGATCGGTTCAATTTTTAAGCACATTATCGATTATGTGCAGCTGTATTTCACCAATGGCTTCACAAATATTATTCTTTAAAGCGTCAATTGTCTCTGGCTTGTCGGCGTAACACTTATCTTTGACGGCACTCCACAAATAATAGTCCAACGGTGTTAAATCGCAGCTCTGAGGTGGACAAACGACATCAGCTCTGCGGCTGATAATGCGATCTTCAAAAACAGGGCGCAAAACATCGAATGTAGCTTCGGCTGTGTGGCACGTAGCGCCGTCCTGTTGAAACCAAATGTTGCCAATATCCTCTTTAATGTTTGTGAACAATAATTAATTTTGTTTTTTCTTTTTACCCACTTACAACTACAATTCGAGTCGGAAAGAACCCAACCAATTGTAGGGGAATGTAAGAAAAGATAAACTCACTGTTTATTGTTGGTGTTTTGTTTTGGCTTTGATATTGTTACAAGTAAGACTTTGAGTGTTTATAATTCTTATTCGCTTTATGGTTTTATTTGTATAATATTTTTGGCTTTTCTAAAATCTCTGGAAAAGGTTTCCTGATGAGCTGGCCTAAGAAACCAGTGAAATGCGCATAGAAGCTAGCTTTCCCTCAACAATAAATTTCAGTGTATTTATCAAATATGAAAAACTGGGAATTTAGCACGTCATACGGAAATAGTATTAATAATAATTTGTTTAACATGGCGCGATAACGATCGCCATTGACTGTAACGGCCACTCCTTGCTAATTTTCGAAGAAAAATGGCCCAATTATGCCCCTGGACCAAAATCTGCACCAAACAGTGGCTCGTTTTGGGTGCATCGGCTTTTCAATGTATGCGTGCGGGTTTTCTGTGCCCCAAATCCGACAATTTTGCTTGTTTACATACCCGCCAAGATCAAAATGAGCTTCATCTTATAAAAAGGATTTTTTTGCAAAATCAGCAAGGCCCACTTAGCGAAGCGAAAACGCATTGGATGGTCAGTTGGCTTCAACTCCTGAACCAATTGGACTTTGTTTGGCGTCATACCAGGGCCTTTATGCAAAATTCGTCTCAATGATGTCTCCGGATTGTTCAATTGTTGAGATCGACGGTGAATAGATGTTGATGGCGCTGCACGCACACTTTCTGCCACAGCAGCAATATTCTCGGGTGTACGCACTGTTTTTGGCTTTTCACGCTTTGGTTTATCGATGAGGATGCCAGTTTCTTTCACTTTTTTACAAGATAACGAACATACGGAGCTTACGGTGCTTCTCTTCTTCCAAAATCCGTACGCAATTTTCGCACTTATTCTCCAACATTACCATGATTTTCAAAGTAATGTCGCAATATTTCCCAGCGTTGTTCAAGCGTATACACAACCATATTCGTTCAGCGGAAGTAAGAAAACTAATTATCTGTCAAATCAGACATGAGCTAAGTGTTACCATTCACAAAATAAGTACTATTTGAAAAAAAACGCTAGATGGCGGACCCGTTATGTATAAGGGTTATTTGCATTCGTACGCACTTTCATAATGAATGAAATTTTTACATAGAAAGTAATTTTGTACGGAGAATAAAACAATCACAACTTCTTAACAAACAGAATAAAAATCATACAATATCGAATTTTTAAAAAAATTTTAATTTAAACGTTTAAGGATGAAAAGGATACAATTTTAAAATTAAATTTTTTTATTATTTTTGTTCAGGGTAAATGAAGTAAATATTTTTTTTTTAAAATTCTACAGACGATTCCCTTTATTTTCGTACCGAGTTTGCAAAAAAATATTAGATACCTAAATTAAAAAAAAAATATCTTGAAATAAATATTCTTGAAAAAAAGAGGAGGAAATAAAAAATCGAGCACGCACTGCGACTTAGATTTGTCGCTGGATTAAAGTACACACAGTGGCTTTTCTGCAAAATCAATAAAATTTTAGCGTATGTAGGTAAAAGTGTAGGCAATGTTTTTTTGGTTGTAGGGAAAAAGGGATTTTTTTAAATTTTTGCTTGCATCACTAGTTTATACAGACATATATTTAAGAGTCTACCATCACGCAAAAACAAATTTAATCATATTATAAGAGAAACATACTATATTTTATTTGTATATGATCATTATATGGTTAAAATGAACAGTTATTAGAGTGAACTCAACTACAACATAATCAAAATTAACGATAATTTGTTCAATATTAATCATTATTTTTCTAAAATTAACCATATTTTGGTCAATATTAGCCATAATAATTGTCAAAATTAACCATATTATGTTCAAAATTATTCGTAACATGGTCAGAATTTTCAAGAATTTGGACAAAGCAACAATATTATGTTAGCTCCATTTGTAAAATAATTTTGAATCTGTTGGGTCTAGGGAGATCGAACGGTTAGTATTTGACCGGTTTTAACCGGTTATTTTAGTTTTGCCCAAGTCGGTTATCTTAAAATGACAATTCTTCGAACATAGAATAAGCCGGTTGTTTTGGTAATATGTAATTTATATTTAAGTTTTTCTTACTTTTGTTATAAATGTACCCGTAATTTAAGTATTTTTCTAATTGAATATTGGGCAAACTTAAACTTTTTATGAAGAATGTCAAAAGAAAATGTAACAACAGTATGAGCAATGTGAATACAAATCGCTTATACCTTTAAGCGTGTGTTCTTGTAACAAAAACAAAAAACAATTCAAAATACTAAAAAAAAATTTTCAGTAAAAAAAGTAATTAGTAATTTGGGCGTATTCTAAATGATAAGCTGCAAGTCCTTTCACGTCACGACTTATTAATCACTAGTGATGCGATCTCCATGCAAGTGCATGTTTTTTTCGATAGTCTAAGAACGATGTCAACTAATTATCAATTATCATTTGCGTTAAGATTGCATCGATTTGTTTTTGCATATTGTTGCATATTTTAATGAAAATGCATGTTTAGGTTTTAAATGCATATTGACATTTTTGAGTGATTTTTTCATTTTCATATTATAAATAAATTATTAAATACACAACACATAATCTTAAAATCAGTAAAAAAAAATCTTTTGGAGCTTTGCTTTAAATACGAAATTTTCAAGATTTCGAAAAGGATCCTTCTATTCTAAACCGATGCAGCATCTTACATGGTTAAATCTTCCAATGGGTTTTAAATATTAAAAACTGTTACAAGTTTCTTGCTTGGCATATGGGTTATAACGCGATGCGGAGAAAAGTAGAAGCCAATTCGATAATATTCTACCGCAGCCAGTAGTAACAAGATGGCGACCCGACCAGATGCTTCAGAATTCTATTCAAAAAACACTAAGAAATTTAAGAATGTTAGGAGAGCTTGCCGATGATACCGATGATTATGCAATTAAAAAAGCAAAATAAATATTAAATTTTAATAACATCCGAAGTAAACTACCATTTGTATTTTCCAATTACATTACGGATATATTGGTGAAATGAAAACTAATGAGGAGGGATTTACTTCACTTAATACTTAAGTCAAATTAATTGATTTTGCAGAAAGTAAAATTAACAATGTTTAAAAATTAAGGACTTCAAAAAATAAAATAAAATTAAAATATTTTTGATCTGATCTGAAATCAAATTGGGATCGGAAAATAATTTTTTTCAAAATGCGTTCGCATTCTTCAAGTACAACACAAAGTTTTACTCTTAATAAAACAGTACTTATTTATTTAAAGAAACAAAAATTTAAATTAGTTATTTAAGTTTTTTAAAGATTTTGGAATAGTAATATACTGAATATTATTTATTTTTGTTTTTAGTAAAATTAAAAAACGTTTTTTTTTTGGAAATTTTTTAAGTTTTTAGTGCATATTTTTTATTTTTTTGTGCATAATTTCGATTTTTGAGTGCCTTTTTTTAAGCACATATTTTCGATTTTTAAGGGCATGAATATGTCATCCCTATTAATCAACTTTAATTAGTCCACAAGCTTGATAAATATACGCCAAGTAAAACTTGACTTTATTCCAAGTTGTTCTTAAGAGACTGCAAATGATACCTTAATAAAATATGCTGCCAAAAATGACTGAAAAACTCTTAAGTAGTACAGCATATCTTCATAAAACTACAGCATACCGGCGAAATCAACAATATGGGAAAATTCATCAGTTTTATTTATTTAAACACCATGAACTTAAAACAAAATTGAAGGAATCAAACAATGTGATGGAAGGTCTTTAATTGTGATCGACGAATTGACAGATATTTCATAAAAAAGCATAACCATATTGCTATTCGTTTCTATAATGCTGAAACAAAATCATTTAAAATATATACTCCTGGATAAGAGGTTTTGTTTGCAACTTTAAAAAAAATATGATTGAAGTCTACTGATTCATATAGACATGAGAAGACATCAATAAATTCAATAATACAATCAATAATAAATTTATTAAATTTCAACAAATAGAAACTGGGAATTATTTCCTTTCATAGGTTAATTTATTTTATTCAACATTTTTTATTTTTTCGAATTAATTCTATGAGCTAAAAATACAATATAATAGTCTGATAGTATATAAAGTCATTTCTGAAAAATTGAAAGAATATGACTATTACAAAAAAGCTTTATAAAATACATAACTGAAATTTAGCTCATAGAATTAATTCGAAAAAATAAAAAATGTTTATTAAATTTCTGTAATTTTTAAAACCAAAATTTTTCCAAAAATCTAAAACTATGTATGTTCACACCTATTAAATATTTGACGTCCTACACAACAACTAGTTTTCTTAAAGGGTTGTTTGCTTCTTTTTCAAAACGTTTGGCTTGAGCAAATAATAATTAGAAATATAAATCTTAAGTTTGATAAATTTTCTGGTCACGATTTTTTTGGATTCCATCGTCAAAGATTTGAACATACCTTAAGTCATATCTGTGTATTTTGTTGGTTCCGTACCTTCCTGAATTGTGTTTTGTTTTTTATTCAAATTAGCTTTTTAGTACAAAAACTAATTTGATTATTGTATTTTTATGTATTCGATTTAAAACCACTTAACCGGTTATTTTAAATTGCTTAACCAAAAACCGGGGTTTTAAAATAGCAATTATTCGGAATATTTGAAATCCGGTTGGTGGAAAAAGTCGAATAATCGATCTCCATAGTAACCATAAACACAAAAAAGAAAAAAAAAAACAAAAGAAAAATTTTTGAATACAGAAAAAGTCGTATTATTACTATTTGGATTGTAATATATTTCCGCCTAAACTTAAAACAAAAGTACACACCCACTTACAATTCACTCATTTTCTCAGTACATATACAAGGGAAATGTTGCATCTGTTTGGATGCGTGTAAGAGTCTATATCCCAGCAAACACGAAGTCAAACCTTTGATATGAAATGACTTTATCATTTGACATCAAACGCAAATCTCAAACGTCTTTCAATTATTTGATTTAACATTTAAATTCAACTTGATAATAATTTGAAAATAAATCTTTGTTATCAAATGTTTTATCGATTTGATGTCAAATGTTTGTCAAATATTAAAATCAAACCAAAAATAAACTTGGCAATACTAAAGCGAAAAATAAATGTCATCTAGCAATAAAAATGGCGATTAAAGTTACATTTTTTTACTTTGTGGTTACATGTGTTTTACTATTAAAAATAAATTTGAACATAAAGTGAACAGTTTATTTCTTGTGGAAAATAAAAATTATTTGTGAGAAATTAAATGATTAAAAATACGAAAAAAAAAAGAAAAATAATAAAACGGGAAAGTGAAGAAAGTTTGTTGAACGATTGCGGTGCTGCAATCCTCAAAATAAAAGGGAGCCAAGTATTTTGTCTTTCCAAGAATTAGAGGACGGAAAGAACACTATTTCATCTTTTAGCTATGGTACCGAATGTTTATCTCAAAGTTTATTTAGACAAAAAATAAATTTAAATTAAAAAAGTTAAATAGTTTTATTTATATTTCACATTGTATTATAATCCACATTTGAGAATTACGTTAGAAAGCAAGTTGAAAATAAAGGCATTTTTCAATTTGAAAATAATTTCCCCTTTTTGTTGAGAACGCTATGATTTTCAAATGATTTTCAAATCAAATCATTTTCAATTTGAAATCAAACCTCCGTGTTTGTTGGGTATATTTGTGAACGTACGTTTTGTAAAGACGACCTTGAATACGGTCGACTTAAATCATGTGGTCTTTTGTGGGATTTCCTAGTCAACTTTCATTCTTTATTGTGATTGTAAATAAATATTAAAGGAGCTTTTTTAGAAGGCTGCATTTAGTTAATCGAGAATAGTATAAAATATTTATAACAATTTCATTTTAATTGTTTAAGTGTAATAATAACAGTAACATATAATTATTGCAAAGTTTTACTACCGAGTGGCCAATAGTTTTTTCTAAGGCGGAAGTTCAGCTGGAAGGTCATAAAACTTAAAAATAAATTTTTATTGATTGCAACGTCGGAAGTATCAGGTGTGACAAAGCAGTCGATAAAAATTTAAGTGTTACTGCATTTAGAAAAATCATTTTACAATTTGCTGTATTTGGAAAAAAAGGAAAATTTTCGTAAAAATTGTATATTAAAAAAAAAAATTAAATAACTTACGTTTAATTTTACCAAATACATTCATTACTAACTATCAGTTTATAACTGTCAAAAAAAGGTGTTAGTAATAACTGAACTGGGAGAAATTCGCCGGTAAAATAGAAAATTCTCATAAAAGTTTTATATAAAAAACCTGCAATCAATTGGAATTTTAATCGAAAGGATTTCAAACAAACTAATTTCGTTCTTTCACTTTGATATTTTGAAAAATTTGCAATAGTTTGTGATTGCAGACATTTTAAAATCATTCTTTTTAAAAGTCATGGAATTCAAGCAACTCGATTGCAATCAAATTTTAAATAAAAGCATGAGATTTCTATCAATTCCTCTAAAAATCACTACTATAGTGAAAGTCCAACGAAATTGAGCCCGAAATCTAGCGGCTGTTAACAAAAATTTACGGTGTTGGAAACTCAAAAATATCGGAGTCAGATTTATTTCTACAAGAAGGAGTTTCATTTGAAGAGAACGAGATTTTGATTCTCATTTAATTTTTATTGCAATTTTAGGATTTGGTTGAAGTTAAAGCATTGCAATTAAATCGTTCGCAATCAGTTAATTTTTGAATAGATTATAAAAAATCGTTCCACATCTTTTTTATAGTATTGATTTCTTGATTTAAAATTCAAATAATACAATAAATTTTCCAATTTCTGACGAGAAATCATGTGACTACAATTTTAATGATTGCAATATTTTACAACTCTCACACTTGTCAAATATTTGACGAAAAAAACGGGACCAACAACCGAACTAAATAATAATTTCCTTTAATTCCAATATTTATTTTGATTATAAAACCACAATTTACGAAAAACTGTTTTTTGCTATATGTAGTAGCATAATTAGTTTATTTTGTGTTATGAAGACCATGTTAACTCTCACTCACTATTAACAAAAGTAGGGGTTACGATTATTTGGTAAAATATTTTATAAGTGTGACCGTAGCTTAAGAAATATCATATTTTTAAAAATTTTGTGTAAAAAGCTAATTTATGCAAAATGCTCAAATAAATTGTAAATTTTTTGAAAAAATCTTATAAAATTAAAGAAGCCATTAAATAAAATTAATAAAAAAAAATAAATGATTATTTACCAAATTTAATTTTTATTTTAAATCATGCTTAATTTCATCAAACTAAATTTTTTATTAAATTATTTTAATCAAGGAATTTGAATCTTAAACCATAAATATTTCGATTAACCACAGAAAAACTTTTTATAAGTTCCTTTTTTTTTCTTTATATTTTTATGACCATATTTCCGAAAATTTTGAAAAGAATTCTAATTACGATTTTATAAAAAAATATGAAATTTGGAAATTAGTGAAATTTTTTATATTAAAAACTATGGTGTTGGTGAATTGCAATTCGCTGAAATTTAAACATTTAAATAACTTGAAAAATAGACAATTCATTTCAGCAAATTTTGATCCTCCAATGCCATTGAGGGCGTCAGTCGCAAACGGTAGAACTGCAAAGAAGTCTGACGATAAGAATATGGTTATTCTCAAATCATTTAAATGCGACCCGAGATCAATCCCACGTTCAGTCAAAAATATAATTTATCAAAAATTTCAATTCATTTCATGTTGCAAAATTCCTTTTATTATTTAAATTATTTAGCGAAATTAAAATTTTATGAACTCAAGCCTAATTTAAAATTTAAAAAAAATTTCAATTTAAAGCTAACAGTTCAACAAAACCACAATTATTATAGGAAGTTATAAAATCATTTACTCTAATAAATAAACAAAATTTTGAAAATATTTTAACAAATTAAAATGAATGAAACTTTTCTTACAATAATCTTAATGTTGTCATTAAAATACACACCTTATCAACAATAAATATTTTATTGCGAAATTAACCGGTCTCTTTCCCATAAAAGACACAAATTTTTATGACATTTTCTACTATTAATTACATTTAAATGTACTTAAATGTTTTTAATGCCCTGTTATAAATGTGCAGCAAAAAGCACAGTGGAGAAGAAAACTTTCCTACAAATTTAATATCTTCTCGAAAAAAAAGATTTTTCAAGTTAATTTTTGCAAATATTTCCCATAAATATCATTTTAAATAATGGTAAATAATTTCAATAAATAGCAAACGTGCGCAAAAATTTCAATCCAAAAATAGTTTTTGTCCAAACTGTTTGCATTGCTTCCATGATAACAGCAGGGCGGTGGAGTCGTCTAAGCATAGAACTAACTTCGATTCCAACCGCTGACATTTTTTAAGTCCGACTCCAACTCCAATTCCGACTCCATCTCCTACTCTAACCTTGATGCTGATGCTTAAAAACCCTTTTTTTAATGCAGTACCTTTTATATGGTAAAATATATCAAGAAAATGATTCTGTAAAAATTTTAAATCGATATTTTGATTTTAACACGTGCCGAATTGAGCTTTAATAAAATTATTAATATATGTAAAGTAGGTCCATATTTTTTGACGCAAAACCTCTTAATTTTTTGTTTATTTATTCGCCTTACAGTTTTATTTGTTAAATATCTTTTGTTTTTCTAAAATCTTTGGATGAAGTTTCCTGACGATCTGGCCTAAGCAACCAGCGAAATGCGCATAAAAGTAGCTTATCCCTTCAACAATAAATTTCAGTGTTTTTATCATGAACAAAAATTGGGAATTTAGCACGACTAACAAAATTTTTTTTTTAAATTAAATATTTTTGAAAATATTAAAAAATTTTTAAAAAAATGTTTATGCCAAAAAATTTTCGAATTGGAGTTGCGATTTTTTATGGGTACTTCGACTCCGAATCAGTTTCAAAAACATAAACTTCGACTTAACAACTCTAATTACCGGAATATTAAATTTTTGATAAGAAATTTTTTGCCAAACTGCAAAATATGCACTGAGAAAACTTGACGAGTAACCTTGTTCTGTAACTTTAGTGAGAACTTCTTGCATCGAAAAGATGGGAATCAAAATTTTCCGTCGTTTCTCAAAAAGAGAGAAAAAACTGTGTCTGTAAATTACGTCGTTACGTTATAAATATCTTAACATTGCACCCGATGTAAAATTGCAGACGTTGAGAACGTCAGTTACACATATCGTTTACGGCGACCAAAATTTACTAAAATATAACATTTTCCAACGACGCACAGAGGGGTGAACTGTACCAAAAACGAGGATTAATTCAAAAATAAAGTTTGTTTTTCGTATAAGTATTTGGTACTAAAGTAGATAAAATTCAACACGAATACCTGTATAAATTGTGGATCTAAGTTGATTATTTGTTTTTTTGTTATATGCTGCCAAAGTTGAATAATATTTTATAATTTGGAAATATTTGTTAAAAAGTGAAAATCAAGATATTTTAATTGCGATTTGAGACAATTTTTTCTTAAAAAACAATTTTTTTTTTAAATGGTATTTAGCTAATTTATTAATAAATTTTTGTAAAGAAAAATATTGAGGAAGGAATTTTAATTTTTTTTAATTGGTCAAAAAAAGAGTTTTTGTTAAGGAAATGTTGATTTTCAAAATGTTTGTGGGAATACGTGGGCAAAACTTTTTATATATTCTTAAACTTATTCACCGTATTTTAACTTGCATAATCAAAAAAAAATCTTGCCCGTTTTAGCCCCATTTGCAAATATTTCAGATTTTGTGAAACACATTAACTTGTTTTTTCTGTTTTGTTTCGTTTAAATGATTACACTACGTCACAAAATTTCAATAAAGTCGAGACCAGAAAAATCTGAAACCCAATCTTTATGTAAAAGTATAACAGTTTTTGAGATATTACCGTTATTTGTATTTTTAAAAAAGATGTGACTTAAATGGAAATATCTTTCAAAAATTTTAAACGGATTATGTATTTCTTTCTTTTTAGTGAAAGGTTATAAAATAACCATGGATTGCTAGTGAAATTACAGAGTTACAGGGGAAAAAAGTTCAAGCTTCTTTGAAAATTTTATGATTTTGATAAATTTTGCTCTTTCAAGTTATTTTTTTAAACCAATGATTTGAAAATGTTAATGTTTTATTGCATGCGACATTAGATTATTTTAATATGAACATTCTGCGCCCAACAATACATAGATTGGTAAAAAAATTAAAAAGCTACTGAAGATTTAGTAAATTATGATAAAAAAACCACATAATTTAAATTTACCACAAACAGCACTTGATTTGCTTGATCTGCTAAATATTTGATGATAACATGAAGATTATGATTTTGATGAAGGTGAAGATAATTATGAAGATGATTTTTAATTCCATATTTTAGCAATGAATGTGCCATTTTTCAAAAAAAAAATGTATTGTTTGAAGAAATTAAATTGACTTTTTTTTAGTTTTTAGTTTATTTAATAAAACAAAATTAAAATTCTACTAAAATTTTACAACACAAGCTTTTTTTTAATTTATCAATATACACAAAATCCAAAAAAAATTGGTGTCATAAATAACACGCTTCCCTGAATTAATCCTCGTTTTGCATATGGTTTACCCCACTGTGCGACGGTGGCGAAAATACAAAAGTTGCCTATATACCAAACAATGTAAAGTGCGACTTTGATGTTTGTTGTTTGCAAACGAGTTTTGAAAAAATTCGTATATTTTATAAAAATGTTAAAAGCAAAATATTTAAACAATGCAAAAATGTGCCAAGAACAAACAAAATGTTATTATTATTATTCTTTGCATTTTTAATTGTTTTTTAGAGTAAAATTATTTTTCTTCCGTTAATTGGAGAGTAATTTCCTTACGTTACAGCTAGTATTCGCAAAAGAAGTTACAGACACTGTTTAGCGAGAAAAACAGCTGTTTGGTTCAATATAAGGAATTTTTGTGTCATTTCACTCATTTTAATTGAAAAGTTTCTCGGCACAAGAGTTACAGAACAGATTATAGAATAATATTTTTAATTCATTATAAAATAGCACATTAAACAAAAACTTTTTTAACAATAAAAAATTGCACCGCAAATTCCCTATGAATAATCAAAGTCTTCTCCAAATAGCAACATCTTTTAAATTCTTTTTAATTTCTTGAAAATCCCTAAAAAAAAAATAGAAAATTTTCTAAAAATTTCTGGTTATATAACAAATTTTCGAAATATTTTCCAAAAATTTAAGTTTTCATAAAAATGTTGTATAAAATAGCAAATATTTATTAAATTTACTATAAAATAGCAAAAGATTTGTATGAATTTCTTATGAAATGGCAATTTTTCGTAAATATTTTTGTCAAATTTTCGTTAAAAAATTACGGCCACCGGAGTGGTGTAGTGGTTAGAACTCAAAGATTTTCGGAAGATAGAACGAGTTGATTCTTGAAACAAGTTAAAAATTAACCCGGGTTTAAATCCCAGCTCAGACAAGACAAATTATCCAAGTTGTAAAAAATTCCTTCCTCAGAGAAAATAATTTAATGAAAATTAAATTTGATGAACTCAAGCCTAATTAAAAGAATATCAAGAAATTAAAAATTAACAGTTCAACTAAAATCAAAATTGTCCTTAAAAAAAAATACAAAAGCAATAAATTAACAATTCTTTGTAAAAATTTTCTATAAAATTGCAAATTTTCGTAAAAATTTCCTTTAAAAAAAAAATCTTCAAATTTTTTTTTTTTAAATAACAATAACTTTTATAAAATCTCCTATAAAATTTTCGTTTCAATTTTCTTGCGACTTTACTATAAAATAGCAAATTTAAGCAAAAATGTTTTCACGAATTTTCGCAAAAATTTTCTATAAAATAAAACATTTCTCTTAAAATGTCTCACAAGTCATAGTTAAAAAGTCCTATAATATAGCAACTTTTCTACAAAATAGAAATTCTCTTCAAAGAGCATTTATGTGTCAATAGCAGATTTTGTTTTTATGTTCTGCAAGTTTTTGCAAAACTTTCCTATTAAATAACAAATTAAAAAAACTAGCGTTCCTAATAATAATAGAAAAGAAATTTTTCACAAAAACTATTATTTTTTTTGCAATGTGTCCTACTGTATAAAATATAAAATACTGTTTTATTCCCACCTACTTCTTCTATTGTTGCAATTTATTCTGATTATAAGAAATGGCATTGTTAAAAGGACCACTGTTTGAAAAAGAAAAATAATTTATGTATTTTGTATCTCCAGTTCTAATGGTTAACATGAATTTCATTCATAATTTTAACCTTGGAAAAATCTTAACACTTAAAATGTTAAAGAAAGGACGAAATATAAATTCAAAATATTTAAAAAAAAATAAATTTTATTTCAAAATATTCTTTATTTCAGCACAAAGTCTAAATAAAGTTTTCTCTTTGTAGTATTTTCAATAATTTTTTCTCCTGTTAACTGTGTAGCGTTTTAAATGTTCCCCTTAAATGTATTTGCTTTTATTTAAGTAACGTTTCGTTTTTATCTGACATTTTCAGTAGATAATAAATATTACATATTTGTTTTCGGTTTTCTAGAAATACTTTAATTGCTATGTGGCACATATGTGCTCAAGTTGTTTAAGTGTGTAGTTGTGCTACAACAATTCAAATAATTCTTAAGCCAGCGGAAAAGGAAACATCGCTCTAAAGTATGCTATAAAATTTATGTTATTTTTTCGTTTTATTTTTTTTTTTCAGTTAAGGTATGCAAAAAAGTATTACTTGACTCGCTGTAGTATGTGGCGAATATGAATTGACAGGATGCCTCAACTTGTGGTTGTATCATTTTGGCGCCTATTAAACTTTTAAAGAGAATTTTTTTGACATTGAAGAGCCAAGCAAAATTATAAAGAAAACTTATTAGTTTGGTAAAAAAAAAACTGAAGGACTCACAGTTAAATAGGTGTGGAAGGAAAATTTGTCTAATTTGAATGTTTTATGTTTGATTTTTTTAGCCCTTTGACAACGAATGGGACACATATGTACCATTTAGTTTTTTCGTCATTTTATTTACATTTTTGAATGGATTTTGATCTTATTCGATAAAAAACAAATGTTTTTTCAGTAGTCATGCTAACGATAAGATTTTGTTTTGTGAACTGCGCTTAAGGGTTTCTTAAAGTCAGAAATGCGAGTTTATTTTCTTGCCATTGAAGTTTGCTTATATCTCGGGCCATAATTTGTATTGATTAACGCATTTAAAATTGGTTCTATAGTGTTCTCGATAGTTCTGAAAGTATGATGGGGCATATTTGTCCCACTCGTCGTCAAAGGGGAAAATTAAGGCGAACTTTTATTTTTTTTTTTTAATTTTATTTAATTCAGTAAAAACTTAAAAATTTATTTTAAATTTTTAGATCCCATAAGTATTATCAAAGAAATTTTTGGGAATACAGAATTTTTAATTAACAAGATTTTGTTTGTCGTGATTTATATTTCATATAAACTAAATCAAAATCGAATTTAGTTATAGTAAATTTTAAAATAATTTTTGTTCTCAGTAAAGCACATTGGTTTTTCGCATGCGTAACAAATTGTGTTTGTTTGACTTTCAATTCCGTTTTTTTGTGCAAACAAGACATCGCTCACTCCCTCTTCTTTTATTCTTGTTTGGTAATGTCCAGCTTAATTTTATATCGCCGCCAATATTGAAAGTTTAACGGATTCTCGTAGATGGGACCTCCTCACTATCGCTAACCTTTGGGGTTTTTTTTTGGCTTTATTATGTGACGCAATCAACTCATTTAGAAAAACTATTTTACAAACGATCAGCAACTGAAACCCATATTGCATTTGTTTCCAAATTTTTATCCTTGACGACGAATGGGACACATATGTCCCATGAATTTTCTCGCAGAAGGAGTAACAATTTTAAAATTTTGACAGCACTTTAGTCATGAAATGTTGCCATTCCGAGTAAGAATCCGCAATAAAATTTTAAAAATTGTCAGCGGAAAATTCTTCGTCGTCGAAGGGTTAAAAATGACATTTAGTGTGTCCACTGTTTTCCTTGAAGTAGTGTTTACAAAACTGTATTATTGACAAAACTTACGGCGAAAAACTTCTGTCAAATTTCTTTAGTGTTATTCACAATAATAAAAACCTACCACAAGTACAATGTCACATTTATAACAGAGGCTCAATACCCAGATCTTCTAAATCCTCATTCTGATTTTAAACTTAAGATTTGGCAAATCTAAGGATAATGGTCTATGATATCATCCAAAAAATTATTTAACATAGAAAATATTGCATTACCAAATGTATGTAAAACTAATATTTTTAAGTTGTGACGTTGTTGCAACAAATGATATGTACGTGGCATAAAGAATTATAGTGGCATAAAACATAAACAAAAATTTAATATAAATTCCTTATTTATTTTAAAATATTGAAGGGTTCTTTACTCTAGTTTGGATTCCCTCGGGTTCCCTGTTTGCACTAAAAGCGTTGCCGTATTGATACAATAAAATTATTCTTCGTGCCCGAAACAGCCCAGAATTTTTCTTCGTGCAAGTTGTGTTAATTATTAAAATGCTGTTGAAGAATAAACAAACAAACGAAAAAGTGGTGTTCATTAAAAGTATTTTAAAAAAATTGCTGAATGAAATTTTATATTTTATAAAACAAAACCGTGGTGGAATGCAAGGAAAAATAAACTCACTGTCTATTGTTGGTGTTTTGTTTAAGCTTTCATATTGTTACAAGTAAGACCTTGGGTGTTCATAATTCTTAATCGCTTTATGGTTTTACTTGTATGATACTTTTAGCTTTTCTTTATTCTTTGAAAAAGGTTTCCTGATGATCTGGCCTAAGCAATTAGTGAAATTCGCATATAAGCTGGCTCTTCCTCAACAATAAATTTCATTGCATGTATTTTCAAGAATAAAAAATTTGGAATTTAGCACATCATACGGAAATCATATTAATAATTAATTTTGTATTCCCGAAAATAACTTTGTAATTTTAAACATATCAAATTTTTTTTTGGCGATCTACTTTGTGTAAACAATTTTGGTTTTAAGTGTTCCCGTACTTTTGTCTATTTATGAGAGAAATTTATTCTTACTATCTTTTTCAAGAACTTTACCCAAAAGAAACAAAGCTGTTAAATTAAAATATTAAATGTCAATTGCAACATTCAAGCTGTTGACGGCTTAGTCGTTCTATCTGTCATCGCCTTTAGTTTAACTTCTTTAAAAAACACTGTCATTACCTTCTTAGAAGTCTATTAAAACACTTTTTAATTATTTTTTAACGAACTCGTAAATATAATATAATCACGTTTTTTATTGACACTTTCATTTAAAACTTTTAAACTTTTCTCCGGAATAGAAAATTATAAAGGATGTTGTAAACAACCCTTTATATTATTAATTAAGTGAAAGCAGTTACATGGAAAAGAAATTAGCACTTAAACTACTTAGAAACATATTCATAATAAATAAACGACTCTCAATTATCCCATTAGTATACTATTATTTATTATCCTCAAACATATGCAGCATTGTTTTAAGTTTAATTTTTTCTTGTTTGTGTTTTGTAGAAACTTACCCGTAACTTAAAGTACCATTTTTAAGATTATTCCCCACAAAGTTGGCTGGCTGCAAAGGCAACTGATTATGTTGTTGTGGTTGTTGCTGGTGTTGGTGTTGCTGCTGATGTTGGATGTATGATGTATTAGTTGTATGTTGAGTATTTGAATTGACATTTGTTGGCGTTGATGATGTTGTAGTAATAATTGGATTTTTTTGAAAACTAACGGCTGTAGAATTATCAATCATATTTACTGGCTTTATAATGGCATTCATGCATTCTTCCCTTGGCACCAGGGACATGTTCATAGAATCATCCATCTTAATTTTCTTCTACAGTGTTTTGTAACTTGTTAAATGTTCTTGTTTATTCTAGAACACAATTTAAGTTTTAAATTTTAAGTATGTGTTTTTCTTTGTATTACTTTTATTTAGCACATATTTATTTGCGATAATTTTTCTAATGTCTTAACTGATTTGAAAATGTCTACTGTCTATTCTAACGATTTCTAATTATTCTGATTAGTGTCTGATGATAAGTTAAACTTTCTATTTTTTGTTTGTTTTGTTTATGTTCAGCTATTTATCCATTTTATGTCTGTCTGTTAAGTGAGCTCATGTCAGCAATTTTCATTTGGTTTTCTAAAGTTATTTTTTCCATTATTTATCATGTTCTATTTTCGTATTTATTTTTATTAAAGCGACATAAGCTTTGTTTATTTTTTTTTTTTTATTTCTTATTTTTACTTGCTTTTGTTCAAACTTCCTTTTTTTCTGCTGCTGTATTTGTGTTGATCAACTTAATTTGGTTTTTTCTTTTTTTGTTTTTATATCATTCGTTTTATTGCCAGGCTTTTAGTCCTCATTCGAGATTTGTGACGTTTATTTTGCTTGTTGTTACTATTGTTGTATTTTATCTTCTCAAGTGCTACTCAAGTTGTTGCATGAGCATGAATTGATGGTACGTTGATGGATGTGTATGGTTCAGCAGCTAAGGAGATAAAACAAATAAAAAATATACAATTGAAAAAATTTTTATTATTTGAAAATATTTTTGTTTAAATAAAGATTGTTATTTTCTATGTTTAGTCTTGTTGTTGATATAAAAAATTACATTTGATTTAACAAATTTAATTTAATTTAATTTTCAAAGCAAACAGCAGAATATATATAAAGAACTAATTCTAGGATGTGAATATGCAGTCTTGTCCCAACAAATTCAAATCTTTACACTGCAAAAGTATCGTGCTATTTTGTCCATTTTTTGGTAATGAAACGGTTAGTTTCATATGCCGTTAATGCTAAATTAAAAAATGTTTTGCTTCTAATGAAAATTTTTAAATTTTAAGTAATTCTCCTTATTATGATCAAGTGCGATATGTATAAATGATAATGAAAACCATAAAATGCTTCAAAACGTATTTATCATAAAATGTTTGAAGGCAAAAATATCATGGTTTAAGTAACTTAAAGATAATTTCGTTAACCGAGACCATATGGAGAGATATTTTTCTCCACATGAAGAAATATTTATTTATCAAATTGTTTTTCCCTTTTGCTTAGACTGGGTTAAATTATTCGTTGGAGTTTTCCCTCATATACCTCCCCCAGCAACAACCACAGCTGTTCCATCAACTTCGTCTTCAACTCCTTGTTCGAATCAGCCAGTTTGTGGTATTTTAAATGGAGTCTGGAAAACCTTTGCAAATATAACAGAGTTAAACAAAGAAGTTGCTAAAGGCTTAGGTAAGATTTTAATTTATTTTTATATTAAAAAGAGATATATTTTTTTTCCAATTTCAGGTTGGGCATTTTATAGTTATGGCTTATGTCCCAAGCCTGAAGTATGTGCCAAATTCAAAAATGAGCTTCGTACATTTTCAAGTGTCTTGGCGGTTGAAGTGTACAAAATTGTTAGCGGAAAAAGTTCGTTATAACTAAAACTAATTATTTACTTTTATTTATCAATTCTAAATGCTTCTTTTATGTTGATTGGATCATTATTTCATCTGGTGTTTGTTTTAATATGACTAAGATCCCACCTGTCATTACACCCGAAAGAACGACTACGACCACTACCACCCCCCTACCGCCCATTACATATTTCCTTCCTGCTGAAGTAGCTAAAAGTGCTTTTAGTATTATTGTTGCAGATACCACAGAATCTATCACTAAAGCAACAACTCCAACTTCATCATATCCAAGTACAACTTCTGCTGTGGATGGTGATTCTGCCACAATAACAACTCCAAGTGGTAGTCAAATCAATCAAAGAATTCAACAGTATAATAATTAGTTTTTCTTTATATTATAATATAATAATTAATTATAATGGGCCATATGTAGAAGGTTCTTACCATTATAATCACAACACATTTAATCAGGCCAACATAAAACCGTATAATCGTAAAAGCTATTAACTAGGTGAGCATCAGAAAGCTTGCCATACTACAAAGAATCTTAATATGCTGAAAATATTTCCAAACATATAAAGACTGTCTTTGAAACGTTAGTATTACAAGTCCATGTATTAACATATGTTGACTCTTGCCAATACAAACCCATTTTTATCGAACAAGATATTGCAGGGATTAAATCATAATAGGGGGTTATTTTGTAAAGCACTTCACCTCACTTAAAAATATTTTTTAATACAAATTTTTAAAAATCCAAACAAAAAATTTGAAACGCAAGGTGAAGGGATTTACAAAATAACTCCCAAAGTTTTGTATACTTTTGGGGTTTTAAAAAAATAAAGTATACTTATTAATTTATATAAATATTATGAATATGTATTAATAAATAATGTTAATTATAGAACTTGTTGAAATATTTAACATTTAGATTCATAAGCAAAAAGATTATTTTGTAAATAACACAACTTTAAGTTATATATAGCAAAACATTATTGCCTACTTTTAGGGTAATTTAAATATTTAATCCCATTATCTTTATAAATCTGTTTGAAACTTAAATAAGTATTATTTTTAAAAGCAATTGCTTTTATTAACAAAAACTTCAGAACTCAATAGAGTAATAACTATTAACAAAAATTACAAAAATGTCATTGGAATTAAAATCAACATAAATCTATATAAATCATCGTAAAAGCTAATTAATTAAAACAAGTTAAGCATAGATTGTCTTAATAACTTTAAAATATTTAACATTAAGGTTACTTAATTATTAACTATCTAGAGATCCATCAGAAAAAAGATACATTTGTAAAATAATTTTTGGATAATCATTGTGCAGAACTTTAAGAATAGTAGAGATAATATTGCCTACATTCTTGTTTATACATTTAAACATTCGTTCTAATTCAATCTATTTAAACACTCTTGCTGATTTTGCTGTCATTTACAAACTAAATAATAGATACACTTTTACATCGTTATACTGTAATTTAATACAAATGTCTGAAAAATGGCATTTTTCAAAAAAAAATGTAACAATGCAAAATGTTGTTCTAAATTTCTTTTTTAGTTCTGAAATATTTGTACCAGTCACTTGAAGAAGAAATTTTTCTCAGTTTACAAGTATTTAACAAAAATTTATTATTGTTTCTAAACAGAAAATGAAATAAAGAAGCAAGCAAGAAAAACCATAAACCAGAAAACTGCCAAAAACAAAAAATAGTATGTGGAAGAAAAAACTACTTATTATTAGGGCAAGTTTTTACATGCAAAAAGATTTGCAAACAAAAAAATAAATGTAAGCCATAAACAGAGAAATATACAAAAACAAGTAAGAAAGATTAGTCGTGCAAGTCCGAACATATATTATCGTACACGACAGAATTTAGACAAAAACTTACGTGAGTGTAACCTATTTGGGACCAACGAATCCGTTTCGAAAAGAAGATTTCATGGGGATATGTGAAATTATCGATTGATTGATTGTCACCATTTTCAATGGGCTTGGTCCTCGTAAAAATTGCACTGAATTTCGAAAAATTATCTCTTTAATTTCGACCTGTGCTTTGCGCACAAAATTTATACGGACTGTAATTTATATGGGTGTAAAAAGCATAAATATTTAGTTACACTGTGTCAACAAAGCCGTAGCCAAATGAATCTGACATCTGAAATTGTCCGCTGAATCCGAATGTGAAGTCAGAATGTTCAAAAGTAGAAAAGTTTTCGAGATATTGCAAAATTACCACTATTTGCGTTTTTAAAAAAGATAAACAAAAAATAAAAGTATCTTCGAAAAATTTTTTATGGATTTTTTTGAATTAAAAAAAAAACACAACAGGTGAATATACGAAAGTAATGGCCAATTTTAATTATTCTATTTGAATATCAATTCAAATTTAAATACAGTTTTTCATTAAATTTTATTATTATTTGACATGAAAAATCTATTTATATAAAAATAAGTGTGCACGTTGATGTCACAACTAACTGCTAAAACAGGTCGACCGATTTCAACCAAAATGTAAGAGTACATTGGGAATAGTCTGTAGATGGTTTATGTGAAGTTTGCACGACATCGGCCCAGTGGTTCTAGAAATATGGCATTTACATTTTTTTTTATATATTATTTCCATACAAGTAACAACAAAATGGCCTTCATTTATGATTTTTAATTGGCACTTGAAAAGTTACCAAACCACATATCGTAATGGGTTATGTGTACAATGACATTCGGAATAGATCTTAAAGTGTATTGCATATCGCTAGAGGGCGTTAAATAGGGCAAAACGGGTAAAAGCTAATCAACCGATTTTCTTGAAATTTGGCAGGCAAATAGTTTAACATCTGGAAGGAACTATAGCCTAAAATTATTATTACTTAGAGCCTAAAATGGGGCAAGAGAGGAAAAAGCTCCTCTCACAATATCTTCTTAACTTATCAACCGATTTTCTTGAAATTTGGCAGACAAACAGCGTAACATCTGGCAGGAAATATAGCATATCATTTTTTTTATTTGGAGCCTCAATAGGGCAAGAAAGGAAACCGCTTCCCCTCCCTATAACTTCTTAGCTAATCAATCGGTTTTCTTAAAATTTGGCATGCACACACTTTAATATCTAAAGGAACTTTAAGGTATACATTTTTTGGAAATTCCAACAATAAGGGCGTCAAATAGGGCAAAAGGGGTAAAACCTACCTCTCCGATTATGGTTTCAAGTCTTGAAGGAACTAAAGGCTATTTATTTTAATAAAGCAAAGAGAAAACGAAACCCTCTCCTACTTAATTTATTGACCGATTCTTTTGAAAAGTTTATGTATTTTTTTTGACAATTTTTTTTTCTCCTGTTATTCTACTCCGGAGCTTTATCCCTCCACGGCTATGCAATGCCACACGATTGGTTGTAAAAAAAATTATGAAAAACGTTATCGCAGCTACCATTTTGAATGGTAAGTTCCGAGACGAAAATGTTCTGCAGCCACGAAATGCGATGATTGCCGCAGACGTCCCAATTGAATTCAAACGCGTTCAATTTCTAATTCGATTGGCATTTGCAATGACAATCAATAAGTCCCAAGGCCAAACAATGTCTGTTTGCGGCTTAGATTTGGACACACCATGTTTTTCACACGGACAATTAAACTTGGCATGTTCTCGCGTCGATAAGCCATCATGCTTATTGTGTTGACAAAAAACATCGTACACGCAATTGATTTTCGCAATGAAAATTTAAGCATAGTCGCAAATAACGTTGTAAGTGACAAATTAATAATTTTGCACGAGAGATAAAAAGGCTGGATTACAATTTTTTAACTTTTTTCTTAGATTATCAAAATTATTGATAATAAAAACTTGTATTTACTTCGTTTGGGGTTTTGATTCGGGCGCAAAATGTTTGTATGGAAATTTAAATTCTTAAAATGGTTTAAAAATTTTTTTTAAACCATTAAATTTTTAAATAGTTTGGTTAAAAGAAAATATTAACTTGAAAAGAGCAAAATGGCAGAAAATCATACAATTTTTCATTGAGTTTGAAATTTTGTCCACTATAACTCTGTCATTTCTTGACCAATTTTTATCCATAATATGCATAATCCGTCTAATATTTTTGAAGATATTTACATTTAAGTGGCAACGTCCTTTTCAAAAACACTCGTAATAGTAATTTAATGGGTATAGCTTGAAAACTTGTCTACATTTGATATATATTGATTGATATAATCGGATTCAGGAGACATTTTTATATAAGTCTCAGATACATTTGGTCAAAAAACAGTCACATAGTGTTATTTTTGGTTAACTTGTGACTAAAAATATAGAAAATTTCTTTTTTGTATTTGATTAGTGTCATTATTGAAACAAACTTTGGCAGTCGATTTTTCCAAAACACCTGTTAGTCGTGAAGGGAACAAATCCATATTTCGTTAAAAAATTTAATTGCTTGGTTGCTTAATTGCAAATAGTCTTGCAAAATATGCAAAAACTTACATTTCAAGCGAACATCTAAAAAATTTGCCCTGCTTATTACAAGCAAAAACAACATAAGCATTTACTTATTTACTCACATCAATTTAGAAACTCTGGACAAAGTTTTGTTACCAAGTCAGCATGGTGTGACAAGCCAGCCACAATTAAAAACAAAAACACACACACACGCATTCTTACAGCAGATTTTTAACCCTGCAGTACTAATGTTAGTCATTTTGACTAACACTGTTTTTATTTTTGCGTGTAACTTTTTTTTGCTGCTATGAAAAGATCTCATTTTTTTTGTAATCTCAGTTGATGGTACGCTCTTGCTTATAACGGTCATTTTGCTGCAGTAAGTAATGCTATTTTTGAGTTTTTGAAGTCATGTTAGTCAAAATGAATGAATGGAGCATTTCACAAATGTAAATAAAACTCTAAAAAATATTTGTTTTTGCCTTTTCACTATTATTTGACATGTTTTCTTAAATTACCAATGGATTTAAAATTTTTAATTTTTATTTTTTTACTTATATTTTTGATTAAAAAATTTGTGTTTGCGAAAGTGTTCCTAGAAGAGCACCTTTAATGAAATAAATGCAAAAATTAAATTATTATGGAAAACTTTCATATTATTGTTTTTTTTAGACACTGGACAAAATAAGTTATCAAATTAAAAAAATATTAAAATTATTTCATGTGAAGCTAACAAAAAAAATCGGAGTTATATTCATGTTAGCCGATTTGACTAACAATTAGTATTAATGTAGAAAAAAATCATGTTAGTACTCTAGGGTTAAGGATCAAAATTATAGTATTTTAGGTATTGATAAGAATATTGTCGAAACATTCAAATACTAGAAGAAAAATACAGTTTATAAATTTACCAACATCTGTAATAATTTTTTGTGTTAAATTTAATACTATTATGGACCTGCAGTTTTATATTTATAAAAAGCATTTAAATCCCTAAAAACTTTTTGTATCAAAACATTACTAATTACATTTTTAAACCATTCAAAAAATTTGAGTAGTTCAAGTCCTTAATTCCTTATAGTTGTCAATCCCAAAAATCGCAACAATAAGCGACTTGGGTGTTAATATTAATTCAAAATTTGGCGCAAGTAACTACTCTTATATAAACACAAACAAACTTCACGACAGTTTGAAACGGTGTTGAGGTTTTAGTACCGGATTCGGAGCTGAAGTACACACAAAAACACGCCATTCCAACGCGGTTTTATAAAAGTTTCTTATATTTTCCAAAATAAAAAATTTTAAGAGGGTCTGCTTTTAAAATTTTGAAGCCAAAAAATGCAGACTAGTCTATTTTAGCTATGTAAATATTTATATTGCTATATAAGCTCAATGCGGCACTCGTTAGAATTAAAATTACGGGTTGAAATTTTTACAGAATCATCTCCTTGCTATGTTTAAAAGGAACTGCATTAAAAAAGAGAGTTTTGTATGTCAAATACGGACCAGTCTCATATAAATTTATCTAGTAAGAGTCGGAATTTGAGTCGGAGAGGGAGGTGGAGACTCCAGAGCCCTGGTTTCCATATAACATCCCAACTTTAATCCTGATAATATTGTTTTTTCGTAAAACCTCTAAAAAGATGCTTTTTAAAAGGACATAATATTGTTCAGCAAAAAACGTTTTCTGCTTTAAATGAATATTTTTGCTCTTATTAAATATTTGAAAAAAAAATATTTAATAATTCGCTTGCCATTAAATCACTTTTTCCCTACGAAACAATCTTTATTTTAGGATAACCATAGTAAATTGTTTGTACATTAAAAAAGTGAAGTTGAATCTGAATTTTTTTTTACAAAAATATTGGGTACGTTTTTATGTTAGCTTAAGAATAATTAAAACAAAATGTTAAACCCAAAAAAAAAATTAAGTATAATTTATGAAAGTAAGTAGAGTATGAAAAAATAGTCTGTAATCTTGTATGGCTTACATTGTTTATAAAAATTCGGTCATATTTACTATGTACTAGTTATTATACTTACAAACTTAATGTAAACAAAAACATACACTTACATTCATTCATACATACATGTGTACAAATGGACTAGAACTATTATACAATATAAAACTGAAAAACAAAATTGCATGGAAAGCAACATAATGACCTCAAAAAAAAAAATAAACTGATTGGCGTTGCAAAAATTAAATACTGTGTGTATAAAATAGACCACAAATACAACCATGTTGTAAAAGGGTTTAAAAGCATACGAGTAGTATTTTGTACGTATGGGGGATTCCACATGAGAGTTTGGGATTGGAAAACACAATAACAAGTTTTGCGTAAAAATGTCCGTATTAATTTCGACAAACATAAAATTTGCCTTAAAGCTCGAGGATTTAGTAAAGGCCGAAACAAGGCGAATTCATTACAGGTGATCTTAAAAATCCTGATGGTAACTTTTTTCTTAGCTTTATAATTGTTTGATTTAAAAATTGTTATTATTATGTTTGTTTTTGTGTTGTCTTGTTCGGTGTTTAAAATTGTACGATGATTATTGTAGCACCGAGATAACCTGAAGTCATCGTCTACACTTGCAATTTTAGTTGCATCAGTTCTTGAGCTTATTACAGTGTGATGGAACATATGGGGGGGGGGATACTCAATTTTCTGTACGCTGTAATTCTGTTTAGTTTTGTAATTTTCACACTTTTCAACTTGAATCTGAATTTAGCTGTAAGTGTATTAAATAGTATATAAAAATGAGATGAGGAAATACAATATAAAAAAAACAAGTATTGCAAGACTAGAATTTCATAATCTGGCCACTAATGCAATTTTAAAAGCTGCAACAAAAATTGCAAGTTTGGACGATGACATTTAAATCATCAACAGTTTTTCAAACTCTATTCTGTGGTGTCGCTATTACTAACAAATACTAAAGAAAAGCGTAGACGATGAAATAACCAGGGCTTTTGAATGAGTAGAGGCAAAAAACAAATGCTTTACCAAAGTGATAGTGCGGGTATAAAATTACGCCCAAAAATTTACAAGGGACTGAAAATACACGCAATAATGAGAGTGGGAATATGTATATACGAAATATTTTCTACCCTTATTTTTTTCATTATAATGCTATAACAATTCTTGGCGTACGCGCCAGACGGCAGCCAAGTAAACATCACAAATTCTCAAGATTGCACGACATGATTTTCAAATTCTCGGAAATAAGCAAAATTTATTAACTATATTCAAAGGCTTTTAAGAAAATAAGTCCTTCCAGTAGTGTATTTCTTTTTATTCTTGTTCCCCTACAACACTTACAA
The DNA here is from genome assembly GCA_949318255.1 of Pollenia labialis. Taxonomy (NCBI): domain Eukaryota; kingdom Metazoa; phylum Arthropoda; class Insecta; order Diptera; family Polleniidae; genus Pollenia; species Pollenia labialis. The sequence continues at coordinate 115,837,919 of OX439141.1, forward strand.
TATATTTAAATTTTGCGACAAATAGTACCGCATAGCACTTGTCATATGGGGGTTGTACACCAATTTGATTTTTGTTCTGTGTTTGATTTTCAAACTTATTTATGCGGGCCTTTACTATTGAGTGCACTCCCCCATATACAATTTCTTACTAAATTTTGTATTATAATAATTTCATTATGTTTTGTTTTTAAGTCTCAGCAATTTGCGTGGCGTTAAATTCATTCATTTTACTATGCTTACTTGTTTTTGTCTTTACTACACATAAAATACCAATTAAATGTTTAATTATATGTACAATATAAAAATTAGTCATTTCCCACAAAATATTTATTGAAATGTCAGCAGAAATAAATTTGGGGAAAAACTTAGTTAACAAAAAATAACTTACTTAATAAATATAATTTAATTAAGTTATTGCAATGACACAGTTTTAAATCTCAGCCGATTAAAAAAAAATATATATTAGGCGTAAAACATAAAAGATTCTGAAAATATGGCTTAAAAAATATTTGTATCTCTCAGTTGTTCTAGATCAATTCATTTCGCGGTTTTACGCGCAATTAAATTTTTAATGTGAATCCACCTGTCTATCACTTGGGGAAGTTTCAACTGCTCCCACATCCGTTGATCAAGATTCCAGATTTTTCGCTAAAACTGTGCGAATACATGTGGCTCATATGAGTCCAACCATATTAAACTAAAGAAAAGTTTTTGTTAAATTTATTAAAACTGTCAATTGCCTAAGCTAAGTGCGAGACAGACCACACATTCCGTACGAAATCAAATATTTTTTGGTTTTGTTTTTTTTTTTGTTTTAATGCATTTGAGCGGCTTTTTGTTTATTTTTGACAGTAGCTAAAGCAGGCATATGCTTATTATAGTTGGGCCTTAAAATCCATCAAATTTAATTTTCATTAAGTTATTTTATGAAGTATGGAATTTTACAACATGAAATTAATTAAAATTTATTGATAATTTTTCATTCTTGACTGACCTGGGAATCGAACCCAGGTTATCACGGACAGGTTGCCTTGACATGTTTCGATAGTAACCAAACTATCTTTTCAGAGGGGTTTTGCGTTTAAAACTCACACAAATATTTGGCGTGTTTTGCGAACCGATTTCGAAGTAATAGATTCACAAGGTTAGCAACGAGCTTTTAATGGTACCTGACCAGTTGCAAGCTGCCAGGACGTTAGCGTTTCGTATTATACGATTGTCATTGGCTCTTTTTCATGTTTTCAGTTGCCAATTTCACGCCAACTGATGTCAAAAAACAACAACGGGAGCTTCAAGCTTTGACCTAAATCAGCCACGTCAACCATGTAGCAAAAAAGGGCCATGGGCTAGATATTTGTTTTACATTAAGTAATATGCTTCTTCACCATTTGGTTCAAGACATCTACCCTGCCTCTTGTTTTATTGTAATAATAATTTATTTCTTCCTTTTCGTTCAAAGATAGTTGCATTCGGGTATAGGGTATTGTCGAATAAACACTTTTCTTCCTCTTCGTTACAACACTGGCGTCCCTACATCATCCGTAGGGTTTTGACGTAGCTCTTCCGGAATATACGCTTTGTTTTGTCCAAAAAGAGTGGCGAAAAAAAATTAACAGATGTTATATTTGATTCGGATCGCAAAATATGTGATGGCTGTAAACTGCAAATGTGCAACAAGCACAGCTCCGCCCTGTACAAAATGTTAATTTCCTCAGGTTTATTTTATGCAATAAGTACAAAGTAAGAAATTAAAATTTATTAATTTCAAATAATATATAAAGCAAGCAAATTTTTTCTTTACTTTTTTTATAAAAAAAGCTTTAATTTATATACGGATACCCAGGTATCAGGAGTCTACATAAACATATCTTGTCAGTAGGGTTAAATTGCCAAAAACTTTCAGTCTGATATTTTTTTTAAAAATTTTAATATCATTTCTTTTGTTTCTATTAAACGGCAATTCCGGAAAATTCACATAAGGTTTGCTAAGTTCCGAAAGAATTTGAACTCTAACATTGAAGAGACAGACATACATACATTTCTTTTCACAGTGCATTCCGAAAAATATTTCAAGTGATAACTTATTTTTACTTCTCTGACTTTTTGTAACAAATTTACTAATTTTATTGCTAGTTCGTCAAAATTTCTTGTTAAACATTCTTATTTATTTTTAATTCATAAAGCACTACTTTTGTTACTTGTATGAAAGCCACTCCATTTTCATTACCCTAAAGAATCACAGTTAAAGCCATTTCGAAATAATAAATGTACCATTGACTGCAGCACGTGCATGTTGGAAAAGAGTAACACTTTATTTTAACCCGAAACAGTACAGAAAACCATAAAATTTTATACATTTTTAAATTTTTTGGTGGTAAACTTAAAACTATTTAAAACTGCAAATTTAAAATTTTCTCAAAACTATGGAAGTAAAATCGTTTTTGTGTGAGTATTTCCAGTATATAAAACTAGTTACTAGTATTTCTTTTACATTCAGTCCCACTATGAATTGCAAAGGATAAATAAAAATAAAACTCACGTAAAGTAATTGTAAGAAAACCACTTGGCTAAAAATAACTTTGCTGCAAATTATTCAGAATAAAAGAGAAACAGAAGTGCGCGGAAAAAGGATGTGTTTTAAGAGTTTTTTGATTAAATTTTCGTATTTCGGATTTTACTCAAAGTCCTTTTTTACCTCTATATCGATGTTTGTTATTTTTATCATCGTTATATAAAAAAATTTTATGTTATTAGTTTTTATGAGTTTTACTACATATATTTTGCAACATACAGTGGAACTTCGCTATAGTAAACTTCTTTACAATGAAGCTCTTCTTACTCTTCTAATAATATTGATCTCCTTATAATGAAATTCTCAAGCAAATTTTGATACTTTTCGGAAAATCGGCGATTTTAATATTTTTGGTTCTTTTTTCCATACTTCTATTTATGTATTGCATACAAAACTAAAACTCAAAATAATGTTAGTAAAATAATAATTTTATATGCGGATACAGAAGAAGACAAATTTGGTGGTCACTACCACTCGCGCCTCCTAAAATTAAAAAGAAATACCCTATTTCTATGAAGTTTATAAAAGAAATTTTGTAAAATAGGATGTTTCAGTTAAAGTTTTCTGCCCCCACCATCTGCATCCTGAGTTAAGCATAAATATATATACATGTCGATTTTTTGATGAAAATCTATAATTTTTGATCATTTGCATCATCTCTAAAAATCTGATATCTCTGGGAAGTACCGTTACGAAATAAGAGCAAAAGCAATTTCAAACGAAACCCTAGACTTGAAGCAAAAATATTTTAAAAAAACCTTCTCCTGTAAAATTTTGTTTTTGTTGGTTACATCATTTTTACTATAAGGGCTCGATATGTGTATGTATATAATCACATATGTTTTAATATTATATTGTTATATTATACATATAATTTCCTTATATGTGTGTTTCTCTTTTTTTGCCTATCCAGAGCTTTTTGAAGCCCGCTAATACAGGCCTCACAATGGAGCATAGCCTGAAGCAGTCGGATATAAGATTTTTTGACTATGTTCAGCTGAGAATTGCCAAGCATATGGTACTGACGTTGGAGCTTACGTTAAAGTATAAGTTCTTCCTGCCTTAACAGCAAGCCAGTATGTATATTTATTTTTTTTACACAGGTAATCAAAAATAAGGGGACGGGAGAGGAGTATACATAGATACATAGAGTATACATATACATAACAGGTAATAATAACTCCAATACTAATTTTTTTAATTTTGTTCAATACTTTTGAGTCATTAATGCTAACTTGGCCAGCCCATGTATGTACATGTCTAAAATTTTAGCTAATGAAGAAATACTATTCCTAAGCGGGATATCAAATTTTTTGCTATTTACTAAAAAAAAAGAAGAAGTTATGCCTTTTTGGCCGGAATTGGGCACCGTGCAATGGCCCTTAAAGGGGAAAGCATTTAAGTTACAAAAAACACCTTCTTGAAATTTCTTTCTTGCTTGTTTTTTTATATCTATAATTGTATAATTTATTTCTAATAAGGCTCAGGCACAAATTTGTGAAAATTTCATTTTTTTCTGTTTCTTGAGGTACACATATAGACCGAAAGACCTAGTAATGCGGTGAAAAACAGGTATCTAATGAAAAAAAACTTACATTCCAAATTTTTACAGTGAGTGGTAAGTCTTGACTGTGTGTTGCATTTGTTATAAAAATTATGATTTTGCCATTATCTTTATCTGAATAGCGAAAACATTTTTAGGAGAAAAATTAAAATAATAACACAATTTTTGTTTTTCTTTCATTTTATTTTATCATTCTGAAAAAGTGTGAATTCAGTTGGTCGCAGGATAATGATATACATATTACCGATTTTCAAAATTTTTCTGAAAGTATTCTGCAATGGCCAACCGACATGTATTCACAGGAACATATAGAAAAAATAAGAGTTTCAATTAATTACAAAAACCAAAACTAATTTAATATTATAGGTTTGTGAAAAAAGACGCGGTAAAATGAGTAAACGAATTATAACCCTTGAAAATCCGAAAAATCGGAAAAATAAATTGTTAAAAATAATATAATAAAAGTTGTTTTTATTTTTTTTTTATGATCCGTCAGTAAAATAAAGGAGAGGAAAAGGTTTATTAAACACATAACCTCATATCGTGTTGAAATATATACCGAAGTATTTAATTTACATGGTTCCCGCCTGTTAGTAATTGCTATCCCTTTCTTTTAATAGTATTGTTATTGTTTCTTACAAAACAAATAAAACAGAATTTTATGGATTCAATACTGAACAATGGTATTTTAACATTTTTCGTTTAAAATTGATATGAAACAATGATAATTTCAAATAATGTCCATACTTTTGAAGAAATTTACTATGATTTTTAATCAACATTACGCAATGTCAATTTAACATTAATATTTTTTTCTGTGTGTTAGTTTAGTTTTTCCAAAACTATAAGCTAACAAGAAGAATACAGTAAAATAAATTATTCAGAATTAAAGAAGAAGCAAACATCCCTTCAAGTAGCATTATTAAACAAATTCCATTCATAACATTTTCTGCAGTAAAATATAAATTTTTATAATTTTGCCACTTTATTCACAAGGTATACGTGTACACATAATCACCAAGGGAGCATTAGTCATAAAACGGCCTTTAAAAAGGCCTTTATAGATTTAATGCCGAGTCTGAAAATTATCGAATTTTAGATTATCAAAATCAAGTATTATGATGCGAAATACATTTACTTAAAATATTTACATAATTAGCTCAAATTCAGTATTGGAGATTTTCTTAATGTTGAACTTGGGCAACAAAATTCTTCTTGCTAGACGTCAACTCAGGTGTGCTTTAAAACTCTCTTTAATTTCTTTGTTGTACACTAAAATTCCAATTATATCAGAATGTACTTATAAAGTTCCTCAGATTTACAACAACTCCTACAATATAACAGACAATAGGCAAATTTCTTGGAGGAAGTTGTTAATTCATCACACAAAAAAACCAATTCACATTAAAACTTTAAAAATATTTTACGTTTTTATTATGACTCGAAAATAATGAACAGAAATGCTTATGAAGTGACTTCCTTAAAAACAGATTGTACAAAATGTGCGCAATCATAAATTGATGATGCAGATGATCGAAATGTGACTGTTTTAAGCATTATTTGCAGTCATCCTTAGCGCAGCCTAACGAGTTTTGTAATATTATTCCTAAATCATCAGAAAAAATTACTTAAAATAATTCCAATAAAAATATTAGGCCAGATTTATAAAAGCCTTGCAAATTTAGTAATACCTTTACTACTTATGCATACAAATATATCCTTAAGTTTGTGTGTGTATACTTGTGTCATAACCCAGTTGGCCACGTCTTGAGAACATGTGTAACGACGGATACAATATAACAGTTGATCGTAGAAAACATACTGAGAAGAACCCAAAATAAATTGTCCACAAAATTGTATACAAAATGAGATGAAGTCACCAAACACTATATGTGCAACAACTTCACTCATCCTGCGGTTGACGTTGACGCAATGATATATTCGTTAATAATTTTGGCGACAGCTATACAGAAAACAATATCTCTTATACTATAAACGAAACAATAAGGGTCCTCATGATGTCGCTTGAAATTGCCATTTGTGCAAATGCGCAAACTTACGAGTCTTGTTTCATGATGCCCCTTTTTTTACTTTTGTGTAATTTTAAACAATTAATGCCAGTTTGTAAGAAACGTCAATACAAAAATAAATTAAAAATTAAAATTCAAAAATATGAAAATTTGTGTTTAAATTTGTGATTAATATGTATGAGAAATTTGCTTTTTTAAATGCTCAAAGAAAGCCAAAAGACCAATTTACTGAAATTATTGCTAGAATTTATTGTTTGGGATTTATAGATACTTGGATTTTTCATTGAAAACGACGTTAAAATCATTAAAAGATCTGTTTGTATAAATGCACAATTGAACAGCGCAAGTTTACGAGACAAAATTGTTGGGCAAATTTACCAAGTTTGTGTAAATGAATTCTCATACAATTTTTGACAGTTCATTTACGAGGGCGTAAAAATGCACAGTTTGCACAGATTACGAGACTTATAAACGATATCATGAGGACCCTTAATATCTCTTTCATTGTCGTTAACGACTCGATGTATGACAATATCGTCATGTTTGTCGTCTAGACAAAAATTATTATATGGTTCTTTATTTCAGACAATTTTTTCATGGGATTTTTTAATAAATTTGCAATTTTATTTCGCATGTTTTTTTTTCTTGCATGATATATGCTCGACTTTTACAAGCATTTCTTAAATTCATAGTGAGGTGTATAAACTGCATGTTATCCATTCAGCCTTCATCAGCATGTTTTCGGTTGTACTGGTTGCGCTACTGCCTAAATAGTATTGGGTATTGAAATCAACAGCTTAAGAAAATAAAATGTGAGAGGTTTAAGCAAACCAAACCAAGTTATAGAAAAGCCTTTAACTACGGCAGAAGAAGACATGACTTTCATATTGTCGTAATAGCTTTTTATACAAAACAACTTATAAGACAATAACACTTATACTATCCCGCATAGTGTTTGATAGAAGATAACACATAAGACAATGTCTCATAAATTTTGATGGAGGCAACTTAAAAGGCAATGTCTCTCATCCTGTCCTTCATAAAAGTTAACAGGCGACAACAGACAAGACATTTTGCTTCTTAATGTCGTACACGACGATTTCCTGTAAATTATCTTCTAGAAAACTTTCATGACAACTCGTGCATACTCGTCAACGGCAATCTCGCCAACTGGGTATGCAAGTGTTTGTTGTTGTTTCTGACAAGCCCTAAAAAGATATTACATGCCATGTATTTAAGTATGACTATTATACAAACTACAAAATGTTGCACAGTGCGATGTTATTAAGAATAGTGTAATTTACAGAAAAAAACACTAGAGCGTTCAGTGTGATTAAAAAAATTTCTGACACACTAACATGTTTTTGAAGTTTGCCATATATTTAAAAGAAAATGTGAGTTTTTATATAAGATTAGCAAGCGTGCAAACGATATAATTAGGCTAAATATTGAATATCGTTACATTAATAAAGAAAAGCCCTAACTAACGTTTTCCTTACTTTACAGGAAAAGGAAAAAACTTAATAAAAATTATAGTCTTGTAGTCTCGATTTGTTCTAAAACACTTTTTTTTTATTAAATTCTCTAAGCAATTTATTTATTTTTTATCGATAAAAAAACTGCCTTTAAAAAAAATCGGGACTTCAAGACTATAATTTTTTATTAATTTTTTTTCTTTTCCTGTAAATTAAGGAAACGTTAGTTAGGGCTTTTCTATATTAAAGTAACGATATATTTTCTGTTTTAATAATACAGTGAATTACTTGTCTTTGTTTTTGAGTCTTTAACTTTTTAGTTAAAAATACGCTCAGGTAAATTTTCATATTTTTATTAAAATTTATTTAAAAAAAATTAACAAAAATATTGATATTACTAAAAATTAGTACATTTATAAGTAATTCAAATTTAAAATTTAATTTAGTGAACTTAAGCCTAATTTAAATATCAAAAACTTCAATTAAAAACTAACAGTTCAATGAAAAATTACAATGTTTAACAATATTTCAATAAAAGGTTAATTTAAGAATTTTCAATGTATACAAACTTGTAGCAAAAACTGCCAAATTCAAGATTTTTTTTTGCAAATCATATGCATTTTTGTTCGTATTTTAAAATGTATGTTTACTTTAATCACGGACCGTAAATAACAGTAATCCAAAATAATTTTTGTATTTTAATCAGGCTAAAGCTCGTCAAATTAAGTATTCGTTTAATTATGTTTATGTCATTAAAAACTCAACAAAGAATTTAAAAATAATGCAATTGTAAGGTAAAATTTTTAATTTTTTTTCAGAGAAAACTCATCAAAATTTTCCACGTTTCTTATCATTCTCGCTTTGTTCACCAAAAAACACAAAAGAGTCACATTTGGAAGTGTCATTTCTAGAAAATAATATTCGATGACAACACAAATTCTACACTGAGAATTAATTATAATATATATGTACATAGTTTCTAATTATTTATCCTTTATGAAATTTAAACATTTAGAACCAATAACTTACTTTTTGTTACACCGTGAAATTTTAATTTGCGTGATTTGTAGCATTTATTTTTAGATATTCAAAGTTATCAAACAAAATTTTTATTTGCATTTTAACAAAATAAAAAAATAATTTTTTATAAACGGTTTCAAGTGCTTGTTAATTGTTAAATTAAAATTGCTTAAAGCAACATTTCTTTGGAAACATTTTAATTAAAAGATTTTTTTGGTTTTTTTTACTTTATAGAGCTTTCAAACAATAATAAAATAATTTATTGAAACACCTATAAGTATTTTAAAATAAAAATTTTAAATTCTATTTGCAGTTCCATATTCGTTTTTGATTTTTTAAAATGTAATAGTTCTAAATATTTGAACGAAACCCCATAATTTTCAATAAAAATATGATTATTTCCACAAAACGCTCCACAGCAGTTGAAAGTTCTCACTTAATGTCAGAAAACAACAGATTTTTTCTAGGATTTTTATTAAGAAATATATTTAAAACATTGTTACCTTTATAACTCTATTAAAAATAATATTTACTATATTTAATCCATAGACCAATATAAAAAAAAATGTTTGTCTCAAATTTTGTTTAAATACAATTTTTTTTAAAGCTAATTAGGTATTTTAAATAAATGTTAAGAAAAATATTTTTTAACAAATAGAATCTGGGAATTTATTTCTCATGATATAAAAGCTTTTGAGGATCATAAATTCTAATAATAAGAAAATTTATATAAAAAATATTTTTTCTGATTGCTTTTGCCACGGCGCTAAACTCGGAGAATTTTATGCGAAAATGACTTAACAGAAAAATGGGTTTTAGTTGTTTCACAAAAATAATTCTCAAAAATTCACTATTTTAACAACTGGTTCGAAATTTGGGTTGCAAGTGCATACTTTGTTATATTTATAGTTAAAATCATTTTTCCAGGGGTTTTTAAATAGATTTTTTGGAGAGGAGTTGAAGTTACTTTATTTTTTAAAAATTCGAAAAACATGATGCAAAATTGTTCATCCTCTGCCAGGGATCGGTCATGGGGTGGGTGTAGGTCTCTTGTGTGAATGTATATGATGTAAAAAAGTTCTAAAATTTAAAATTAAAAATTTTTTTATTCCCACGAAATTACTTTGAAAATAAACTGGCAAGCGCACGGCTAAAAAAACTAAACTGGCAACATGCTTTATTTTTGTTGGCGAAAACAATAAAGCAAATTGTTTTTGTTTTCATTTTGTTTTTTTTAACCTACTTACAACTACAATTAATGTTGGAAGAATTCCAACCAATTTTAGTGTAAGAAAAGATATACTCAATGTTTATTGTTGTTGTTTTTGTTTAAGCTTTGATATTATTACAAGTAAAGCTGTTGCTTATAATTCTTATTTGCTTAACAGTTTAATTTGTTTAATACCTTTAGTTTTTTAAAATCTTTGGATGAAAATTCCTGATGATCTGGCCTAAGCAATGAGTGAAATACACATAGGAATTGCTTATCTCTTCAACAATAAATTGTTTTTGACAAGAATACAAATTGGGAATTAAGCACGATAAACAAAATCTTTTAAATTAAACATTTTTGTATTCCCACAAAATTACTTTGATAGTTTTACAATTTTGTTTAAAATAACTTGCTGACCGTTTTACTAAATTATTTTAAATTTTATATTTGTACACATTTAAACTTAAGTATAATAAGTGGCAAATTTTATATCTAAAACTTATATTTTAGTATAAAAAACCTTGTTAATACAGATATTGGCATTTAAAAATTGTTCTAAGAAAACACTTGTTTTACTCTTAAAAACTAACAAAAACTTTTCACATTTTCCAAAAGTTTGTAGCGATAGCAAAAGAAAAATCAAAGCGTTAGTTTGACAAAAAAAATGTTATGTATGAAAAACCACTTTACACTGCTTTAAAAGATAAACACCATGACCTACAACAAATTAATTTTGTTTTTTTTTTCAATAAATTTTTATCAGCTATTAACAGCTACAAACTAACAGACAATAAAAAAATTTTGAGAATGGCAGTGCTACTTTTTGAAATAAAGTTACCTGTTTGATATTTATTATCACCATAGTGTATTTTAGCACTTTTTTGTTTGCATGTTAAAAACGTGAATTAAAAATTTATTAGCACATATTGACATTTAGAAGACGTGGACTTAATGCATATTTTTAAGTAAATTATTTCATATCCTAACAGATTTCGCACTTTAATTAGAAAGTGAATATATTTCTTAACATACGATTTGTTGCTTTTTACTTTTCCGATAAAGATCGGTAAAATGAGAATAAAAAAATTGTTTACCCAATTAGAGGTAAAATTTATAATAGTAGACCATATGTATACAAAGGCAAGATTTTCTTACCACTACTATCTAAAAAATTGTCTTGCAAGATGTGGCCGAGCATTTTTATGAATGAATATTTAGTGTATGTACAGATATGTCTAGTCGCGCATTTTGAGTAAATGTTGGCTAATGCTTGCTTAACCTTTATATGCTCGGTAGTCTAAATTTCTAAAATTTTTGCAGAAAAAGTTGAATACAAATAAATTTCCACAACAACAGCGTCCGATACTTTCAGTAGCTTCCTAAAAATTTATTCTTAGCTGTTTTGGCTACTTACACGTAAAAAAAATAATTTATAGCAACCCCCAGACCCTACTTTTCAAAATGACCATCTCCTGGCCGGTAGTTTTATTTGGCTTGATTGTTAAGATTTTTCACTCAGTGCCAAGAATGAGAAAAAATATCATTTTCCAAGCTAAACCGGAATTTTAAAAATTGTTCCATTAAATTGTTAAGAAAATCAAGAAACAATAACAATTATTAATAAAAATTTGATATTTTTGGGCTGCAGCTATAATGTATTTTGTCGGATAGGGGAAGGGAATTTGTAACCCAAGGAGTCTTTAATTGTTAGAAGATGAATGTAGAGCAGGACTATCAGACTCTATTTTGTTTTTAATTTCTAACATAATCTTTAGCAAGCAATTTTGTATTTACAGATATTATACGAAGTATCGAAGTAAAACCAAGTCTTTCTATCTCATATTGTTTGGGCGTTCCTGTACCAAAACCGTCATTTCTAGAAAAAGAGGTAGTTATTTGTCTGTAACTAGAACATTTACAGACCGTTTATTTTAAGTTTATTTTATGCAAAAGTTTAAAAATAAAGTTCATAAGGTATAAAAAGACTTTTTAAAGATAAGATTTATGGGTAAAAATTAGAGGCATTCGTAATTTGTTGCAGATATCTCAGACATTTGTGGACCGATCTGACCGAATTTAAATGTCAAGCTATTCCGGCCTTTATAAATACATATCTTCTTCAGAAAACCCATTTAAACGTTTACATGGACGAAAAACCCGACGTGCGAACAGATGGGGTTCGTTAAATCAGCTCCGCATTTATTAGATCAATATTGTAAAAATTAAAACTTATATAAAAAACGAACTTACGTATGTTTGTCTACCTGTGTTGGAGGGTATAAATAATATTAACTTTTTTGTCAATTTAACAGAAATCAATCTTTTTCTTTTCAATGCCAAGCTTTTCGCCGATTTCGATCTGGCAAGCATAGTGTGCTTGCATATTTGGCCTTATTATATTTTACAAATATGCATTAAAGTATAACACTTTACCACTAATGTTCTTTGATATGTGAACATAGTTTTCCACAAATATACATATTTGCTACCAGAGTGGATTTTATATGGGGCCATTATTATATTATGGACCGATCGTCACGAAATTTTTAGTGTGATTTCTAGTCATATTAAACTGTGAAGTATTAAATTTTATTCTCATAGCATTATTTATTACGGTTTTAGGCGTACTAGACTGTTTTCCAGGAGTAGGGTTGATATGGGTCCTTGGGTAAATTATGCACCGATCTTCACGAAATTTCACAGTGTCACTTACGAGTATTTTCAACAGACGGACAGACCGACAGACACACGGACATGACTAAATCGACTAAGAATTACACAAGGAGCCCGAATGTATAAAAAATTTATATATTTTAAGCTAATTGCACACATTAGCAACATAAAATATCACATTAAGGGTCATCATGATATAGTTTATAAGTCTCGTAATCTGTGCAAACTGTGCATTTTTACGCCCTCGTAAATGAACTGTCAAAAATTGTATGAGAATTCATTTACACAAACTTGGTAAATTTGCCCAACAATTTTGTCTCGTAAACTTGCGCTGTTCAATTGTGGATTTATACAAACAGATCTTTTAATGATTTTAACGTCGTTTTCAATGAAAAATCCAAGTGTCTATAAATCACAAACAATAAATTCTAGCAATAATTTCAGTAAATTGGTCTTTTGGCTTTCTTTGAGCATTTTTAAAAGCAAATTTCTCATACATATTAATCACAAATTTAAACACAAATTTTTATATTTTTGAATTTTAATTTTAAATTTACTATTGTATTGACGTTTCTTACAAACTGACATTAATTGTTTAAAATTACACAAAAGTAAAAAAGGGGCTTCATGAAACAAGACTCGTAAGTTTGCGCATTTGCACAAATGGCAATTTTGATCGACATCATGAGGACCCTTATTATTTACTTGAATTTTCAAAAATAATATTCCGTTTTGTTCTTTTCGTTATTTTGACAATGTTTAATAAAGAAGCCACCTGATGGAAATTTTTAGCTATATTGTTAAAATAAAATTACACAATTGCACTACAGGCTTGTTATACGTGTCCTCGCCAGCGAGTCATCAAATCTTTTTTTTATCGTAAGTTATGAGTTATGCCAAAATTAACTTTTTAAAATAACGTCCAAGAGTTACATGAATAAATGTAAATATCCTCACTAATTGTATCCAACATAATTTTCTACATTTTTCCTTTTAATATTAAGTATCTTGTTTAAGGGTTTTGTCTAATTTATCGCATATTTTCATTTAATTCATTGAAATCTGATCAAATATTTTCTTTCATTTTAATTATTAAGAATATTGTTATTAACTTTATGTTAAGCTTTAATAATACAAATGAACCAGTATAAGTAAGTGTAAGTTGATTTTGAAAGTAGACCTTGAAAAGAGATGTGCTTAAAAACATAAATGAAGGAAATTATTAATGATAAAAATTAAATGTGTTTATGTAATATTTCATAATATTATACCAAGGGCATAAACAGTCATTCAATGTGTTTTTGCTTAAAATTCTTGGTTTTAATTGAATGCTGCTAATTTTGTCTTTGGACGCCCTATAGGAAAACATTAATATCGAGATAAGTTAGGATAAGTTAGATGGTGGCGAAATTTGACAAAAAGTTATTCACTTTCGACACATGATCGACTAATTTTACATACTAGAAAACAAGTCATGATTTCCCTTTGTTGAAAAAGAAAATTGTTTAATTCTGGTTTATGTTTCGGCCTTCAAGTCATGAGCTTTAAGGAGAGATGGTAAAAGAGAATGTCACTTCTATTCCTCTCTCTCCTTTAAACTCAAGACTTGACGGCTAAAACTTGAAGAGTGTGAACCAGAACTTATTGCTTAATATGTCTAAACAATTTTACGGACTTAAGCGATTTACGAAAATGGGACCTACATGTGTGCTACGGCTGGTTATTGACCAGCTCGAATAAAATTTAGTGGATTTATACATTAGTAAATCATAAATTTTTAGTGCTTGATGGGGGTGAAAGAGATTTTCTGGAAAGGGTCAATAATGCAGCTATTGTCAATCATAGACTTATTCACCCTTATCATATAAGTCGTTGTCGATGATTTAAAATTTACATTGTTATCATATCAAGTGGACGACAACTTCACTTCGACGTTAATTTGCTATTTTCTCTGAATTTTGTGTTGATGGCGACTATTCCTTTTTTTTGACGTTGAAGCCGGAGGGAGCTTCACACCACCCGTTCTTTGTGTTTTGATTAATCAACGAAAGCTGACGTTTTTAAAACGCATGCGTTGCATGCAAAAATAGTACATAATGTGGTTGATATGTATTGAGTTCTTTACGCATTGCTGTTCATCTTGTCAGATACAGTTACAGAGACTCTTCTTTAATGTTTCATTTATGTATTAAAGACACAGGCTTTTAATAAATTTCTTTCTGGTGGACTTATTTAATTATTAAACTTTTAAAAATATATAATAAATTCCATAGGTTAAGCTAGGTAAGCAAGGCTGGTGCGAAGTAAACTTCACAGCCTCACCCAGAAACCATATGGCCCATTGTGACGCATTAGATTAGTCCATAAGTTATTTTAAATTTTAATTTTTATAATCAAACGTATTGAATAAATAAATTTATTTTTTTAATAATTTTTAAAACTTTTATTTGAGACGTCTCAAAATTTCCTGTCGATCAAAATAGAGTCAATTTAAAAGCGCTATAGAAAATAACAAGTGATTGTCAACAGTAATCGATTGTTGTCAAAAACAGCTAAAAGAATACAGCTATTATTCCTTTGCCGTCCACGTCGACTTTCATAATAGGGGGGATTATCTCATGTTTACAAAATAGTTATTCGTGGTATATTTTGCCAGTATACATAGTAAAAGCTTTTTTATCGTTTATGTGGCTTAAAGCGACTTTTAAAAACCGGTCCCATATAAAATTCATGACTAATTATGAAGGTAGTTCAACTTAAAAAAATGCTTTTTTATTATGTACAAAAAACAATTTTATTCATGTCAACATAATAAAATTTGTAAGGGATTTATGCAGCCTTTTTTTTGGTAATTTTTCTCATGGTGCTAAGTAAAATCAGCTAAAAAAAAGTGTACAAATAAATAAAAAATAATATTATATTCTTAACTTCAACCTTAGCCGTAAGATAGTAAGTGAAGATTGTATATTTTGGTCTGGTTGATATCATAGATAAGTTTTAAACAATTTAATTAGGGGCCTTGTTTTAAACTGAATAACATTTTGCTTAAAATAAGGACCTATTTATTAATTGAAAGGACCGACAGAGGCGTATGAATGGACAAGGTCTAAAGATATAAGTTGTTTTTTTTATTGTTTTATTTACTTTATTTTTTTATCATTTACTATGGCATAATTTATTAAAATAAAATTTTTTTCAAAAGTCACTTTGGTAAAAACAATAAGGGTCCTCATGATATCGTTTATAAGTCTCGTAATCTGTGCAAACTGTGCATTTTTACGCCCTCGTAAATGAACTGTCAAAAATTGTATGAGAATTAATTTACACAAACTTGGTAAATTTGCCCAACAATTTTGTCTCGTAAACTTGCGCTGTTCAATTGTGCATTTATACAAACAGATATTTTAATGATTTTAACGTCGTTTTCAATGAAAAATCCAAGTCTCTATAAATCACAATCAATAAATTCTAGCAATAATTTCAGTAAATTGGTCTTTTGGCTTTCTTTGAGCATTTTTAAAAGCAAATTTCTCATACAAATTAATCACATATTTAAACACAAATTTTTATATTTTTGAATTTTAATTTTTAATTTATTTTTTTATTGATTTTCTTACAAACTGACATTAATTGTTTAAAATTACACAAAAGTAAAAAAGGGGCTTCATGAAACAAGACTCGTAAGTTTGCGCATTTGCACAAATGGCAATTTTAAGCGACATCACGAGGACCCTTAATATTAAAATATTTTTTTTTTTAAATTTTACTTATTATCAAAGTAAGTTTTGGGAGAACAAAATTTCTAATCAATAAGATTTTGTTTAAGTTATTTTAAAATTAGTTCCTAATTTTTTGCTTAAAGAATTTTTCTGATATTAATAATTGTAATTAAATATTGCTTCCAACAAATATGTAAGTGCTTATTTTAAAGAACGTAACACAAACAAAAAATGTATGTGAAATTAAAAAAAATAAAAAAATTTATATTGACTTCCGTTTCCTGCCATGAATTGTTAAGTGTACGAATTAATGATATTTGCTTTAACTGATTTTCAATGACGAAATCTCTATTGAAAACACAAGATATTCTCATTACAATTCTGTGAAATCTCATTATTATTAATGAAAAACTAGTTACTGTGTAAGAAGGGAGAAATATTAAAAACAACTAAAAAAAAATTTCAACTAAATTTTTAAATGTTAGCAATTGCGTGATCATAAAAGTTGTAAAGCGAATGAGAATTACAAACACTCACACACTATCAAATGGACATGAGTTGCAAAATGCTTTCTTTACTCAGATTCAAATATTTTTTTTTTTTATTAAATATGAAGAAATATTTCATTATTAATTATGTTTTATTGAGTGCTATTTTGCAAAGTGTAATTTTAATACATTTTTTTTATTAAATTAAATAAAAAGTTTGTTTTGTTAAATTTTAATTTTAAAAAACTGTGTTGTTAAAAATTTTCTTTAAATATTTTTATCTATGTAATTAAACTATTGATATTTTTTAACTTTTCTCTTCTTAAAATTAAGTTAATTTTTGCTTTGAATTACTTCAGACATTCAAAATCCGACAGCAAAAACATCATTAAACGTATGAAAATATATAACACCGGTTGGCAAAAAAAGCCCGGAACAAGAAACTTGTAATGTGGTTTTTTTCCAGATTGATTCTATCATGTTAACTTTTCCTATTTATTTAAAATACTAACATTGAAATATTAATCCTCAAACGGTGGAGAAGGAGTTTTTTGAAATGCATTTCCGAACTTTAATGTTACCAAAAATTAATTTAAAAACTATAATTTTGTAAAAAAAGTTTAATAAATTCTCCATTTGATACACTTTAAAATAAAATTTAAAAAAAATCAGCTACAAAAATACAAATCTTAGTATTTTTAAATTGTGCTGCCTTAAATGCCTGAAGTTTAAAATTTGATACCGGGCTTTAAATCGGATTGTGAACCTTATCAAAATCCTTAAATTTGTATTATTTCAATTTATACTTGCTTTATTTTTGCAATTAATGGTTTTCCCCTTTATCTGGTAAATAAAATAAATACATTGATGTTTTTTAATCAACTTTGTAAAAAAAGGCATTTAAGGGTTAAGGCAGCTAAAGCAATTATTAGAAATAAGTTAAAAATCTTGCACATAACTGACTTCTATTACATACATTTTTATCTTAAATGAGTTTAAATAATAATATTTCTTTTATAAGTTGATCTTCTGTTTCACGATTGATTTCCCAGCAAACTACTCTGCTGTTACTTTGAACTCGTTTAAAATCCATTAGACCTCAATAGAACCTTTGGGTGTTATTTACCCCAAGAGGTCTTACTCCTCAAAATGCTTTACCTACATCCCCTTAGAGCGCAGTGCATCCCCTAGAGGGAGGGAGGGATCAGTTTTGTTGCATAACAATTAATTCACATGAGGGCTTTTACGACGTCGTTTTATCTTGATTCCCTTTTAAAGCAACTTCCAAAACCTCTTTGCGTTCATACGATGATTTTTGGTTGCATGTCGTTTTTTTATTTACAGTATGGCCTTGATTATCCATCATTCGATTAACCGGCAACATCAATTAACTTGAAAATAAATTTTTTTTTTGCATTGATTAAAATCACCTCTGTTATCCGAAATTATAAACAAATTATTTCTTTTTTGTTTACTTTTGAACAATCAAAACAAATTTAATTAACCGAAGAAAGAGAATTTCCCAACGTACTGGAAGCATATTCTGCCAATTAGTTTTTTCCCTATGTTTACATAATAATACATTACATATTTATATAAAATATATAGCACACCAAAAAAAAAAATTGATAAACAAGAATGCTATCGGTCCCGTCTGTTATCGATAATCGAGGATTCAATGTATTTTCAACCACATGAATAAAACTTAAAAGAGAAATATGAAACAAAGCGAGTCGTTTTGTTTACCCCTCTTTCTTCTCTAAGCCGCTCGGCATCAAACCAAAAGAGACTTCGACAAAGCGGTGTCGTAAAAGCCTCCATGTGAATTGCCTGTAAAATGACACGCGTTTGCTCTGCAACAATATTATGTGTATTCTTGTAACCCCGCAATAAGGGTCGCTTCTTTTAAATCGGCTCATACATACATATAACTATTTTACTGAATTATATTCAGCACAACTTCATGTTTTGGTATGTTTCTATCATACTAAATACAGGTAATGATATGAACGGATATTGATCCACTATGTTGCAACACTGTTTTCAGGTTCAGTTTGAATGAGTCAATGAATTGTCTCCAAGTCATTTCTTTATTGAGCAAGTATCGTTTGTTGTTGTTGCTGTCATGTTTGTGCCTTTTTTTATGGCTTTAGTTTCCTATTCACAAATAGCGAGGTCAATTTCGAATATAAAGAATTCTTAAAAAAATAAAAACTGCTTGTAGCATCAAAACTTAATGAGCTAGTTAAATTCTGATTACATGTTTGGATTAAGCATAAGTATCAACTTGACATATAAGTTAGTGCATTGCTGTCCTCATACTTAGATACCGACCAGTGTAATTAGTAATTTGTTTGTGCACCAACATCGGAAGTAACCAGAATTGAAAAAGTATATCTGACGGCGTTTTTGAGGTTTATTTATCGATCCACTACAAAACGTCCATGTAGAAAAATATTTTAAGGTGATGTTGGAAGTGGAAAAACACATGCAGCAAGTTTTTTAATTCAGGGGCATATAATGTTTGCAAATTTTCGTTATTCTTGCAAGCTTATCCGAATTTTTGCATTTTCGCGTAGCCTTGCTGCTCTATGAGGCAATCGTGGCCGATACAAAAATAGCCCCATAAATAAACTATCATCACTGTCGATTTGTATGGGGTGAAAAGTTAATTTCTCTTAGTCTTATGGTGTTTTCTTTTCTACAAAAAAATGTGCTTTTTTTTAAAAAAAATGCAATTTGGCGTCTGTTTCTTAAAAATTTTGCTCCCGAAAAGCATGAGTTTTTTTAGAACAAAACAAGCCACCCTTTTCCGGAGCAAAATTTTTAAGAAAAAGACACCAAATTGAATTTTTTTTTAAAAAAAAGGCACATTTTTTTGTAGAAAAGAAAACACCATTAGTCTTAGTACGAATACAGTTGTATCCTTTAGAACAAACTATAAAGTATATTAATTTTCTAAAATAATTAGTTTAAAATTGCATGGTCATATCCCAGTTAGCCTCTGTCTGAATGTAGCATTTAATTTAAAAGTAATTACAGAAACAACTAACAGACATTTATAATGAAATCATATTTATTTCTAAAGAATTCTTACTAAAGGGAGCAAGTGTCGTTATTGTACGTTTTTTTTTAACAAGTTCTCAGTTAACAACAAACAGGTATTTTTATTTAAGTGTTTTGCAGTTAAATTTATAAGGTCATTAAAGTTTATTTTAAATAGTTTTTATTGAATGATATTGTTTTAATTGTTTAAATTTAATTGCGAAATTATTGTAAATAGTGTCTGTTTTATTTTAGTGAAATAAGATTAATAGTAAAAAAAATCTTTTAATAAATTTAATTGCATTGCACTGTGCTAGTCAAAATTGTAAAAAGCTGGGCACCCTACTGATAAATCCGAATCTAGTATGCTGAATTCAATGGTGATATCCGTTTTTAAAGATGGTGCTCTTATTGGCGACTCAATTTTTTATATTAATGGGGTTATTGCTCCATTTATATCAGTCTTATACTGTTAAATATTAAATATTAAAAGTTTTTCGCATTGTATTGTTTTTTTAAAGAATATTTTTCTAAACTTTATTGAGTATCTTTGTCAGCCCTCACTGTTGAATATATGTATATACAAACCACCATAACTTATTAGTGTTTATTGTTTTTGCGAAATTTTTTAATTGTCATTAAATGAATTGCAAAGTCACAACAAAAACTATTTTGGTAAAAAAATTTGCAACAAAATAAAAAACAGCTTCTTTAATTTTTAATCTCGAACATCGCAAATTAGAGTAGCCAACAAGATTTTGGACTGGATTAACCAAATATCTTTCCTAGGGTAATTTGGTGGGCTGAATTCTAATCTGTTATTGGTTTTTCTCTATCCCGTCAGGTTTTCGAGATACAAAATAATGTTTTTATTCGTTTCTTACATAAAAAATCACTAGTGTTAAAAATCAATGAATTTTCAAAAGTGAATGGCGCCATTTGAACGTCGCACATAGAGTTTTTTTTGCCAATCTAGCAGGACATTAGGCAAAAAATTGTCTGTCTTTTTCTGTTTTTGCTCATCTTGCAGAGGTACATATAATAGAAACCCTTTCGTCAGTCATGTTTTGTATTAATCGAACAACGATTAATCTAGTGGATACTATGGTATTCATCTAACCTTAAAAAAGGTTTCCTGCATTGAATCATCTCAAAATACATGAAAGCAAGTCAACATAAACTATACGCATATCAAATAATATAAACAAGCTTAAATTAAAAAAAACACCTACATTATCGCAATGTTTACATAGAAAAATGGGAATCGCATAGTAGGAAATAGAGGTGGAAGACTGTTAATGTATTTTAGTTTGGATCTTAGTAAATGTTTAACGGATTCAAAGAATTTGTACCTAAAAAATCTTTAAAACTAGAAAAGCAAAAGCTAGCGCCATATTATTGCATTCGATATTGAATGAAATCTCAATACAACTTAAATGGGAATTTCGATCAATATCGAATGCCGTAATTTGGCCCAAGTACAAAAGTAATATAAACGCCAAATAAAGTGAAAATAATTTGCAACAACAACAACAAATTTAGTATACCACCTCACTTTTCATAGAGAATAAACCAAACCTGTCTAAAGGAAATGTTAATCTTTAGCTCAAGTACACATGTTCTTAACTACTTTGTTTATATGAGTTAAAGACATGCTGAAATACAACAAAAAAAAATAATTTTTAAAAATATTTCTTGTTGTTTTGTTAAATGTAAGTTTGCACTTTGTTCCAGCTGTTGTTTCTAAACACAATTTGTATATGTGAATAAATGCTCACAAATACACTTTTGTTCATGCCTCAAAGCAATTAAACAACAATGAAATAAAAACAAAATAATGAAAAAGCTTGTGTTTATTTTTATAAAGACACATACTAGATGTAAGCAGGTATAAAATACTTGCTACTTAATATTTATATACGTATGTGCACAAACTTGTTTGATGTTAAACCTAAAATGAATAATTTTTTTACAAAAAAAAAAACAAAAATATTTTGTGTATATTTTAAAAATAAAAAAAATAAAAAACTTCTTAAAATAAACAAAACTCAAAAGAAGAATTTTAAACTAATGCAAGTTTTAAATACATTGTTTTTGTTTTAAAAGGAAACTTCAAATGGTAAAAACTTGAGGAAAAGCAATAAAACAATTTTACACTCAACCAACCCAGTATGCAAAATGAGTCGAATTAGTATCAAAAATACATCACTGTTTCGTAAAATTTCGCCGATAAGAAGCCCTTTATAAAATCGATAAGAAGCGTGGTCGAAATTTTCTAAATTTGTCCACCCGATTTTTCATCGAAATAAAATAGAATATAAGACAAATTTATATAGAATGTTATAGTTTTTCTAGTAAAACCACATTATCCTTTTACTTGGACAAAATAACCAATATAAAAAAAAAATATTTAAAAGATTTATTTTAATTGGCGAATAAAACAATTTTTAAGATTATTCATTTAAAATGTTGGAAAAGAACCCTAATTTTGGTATCATTATTGTTATGGCTGGTCCACAATTAGCCATAAGTTTTATATACACCACGTTTCAAAAATCACGTTAATACACATAAATCTTATATAGATGTAGATTTCTATATATGTATATATGTATATATATATATATATATATAAAAAAGAATGTGTGTTTGTACACTTATAAAATTATTACAGTAACTGATTGTAGGTTATTAAATTCGTTTTCCGTACTGTAAAAATTGAATAAAAATATAGTTATTTTACGAATAATTTTATTTTTCAACATTTGTGTTTGTTATTCAAAAAACAAACTACCAAAAAATAAGGTTTTTCGGAATTTATTTTGTTTTGTAGTTTGATTTTTTTCGGTTAAAATATATTTTTTAAAAGTAAAAACTTTTCAATTTTACGGAATATGCTGTTTAATAAATAAAAAAATAAAAAGTGAATGTAAAAATCATTTGTTTTAAATGAAATGTAAATGATCCGTTTTTAAAATGAATTTTAAGTTGTTTCAAATGCATTTTCGTTTGAATTCAACTACATAATTTTTTGAGTTTATGTTTGTTTGAAGTTGTTCACAGCGTATTTCTGATGTCTGGCAGAAAAACAGGTATATTTTGTTTTGAAATTGCAAGTGGGCGAGGTTCCGCGCTTGCACACTTCAGTATTACAGTTTTCGAGATTTTTCGAAATTCCTAAAACAACTGCATAATGGTCAAAATTCGACCATAAATTTGTATGTAAATATGAAGGAAACATAGTCCATATACTTAAGTATGAATATGAATTTTTATATTTCGAGCATTTAGATTTTTCCGTTTTAGTGGATTTATCTTTTAAGTGAGTTAGTTTAATTTTGTAAGTTCAATATAAAAAATATCAATTAAAAAACAAAAAGTTTTATAAAGTCTCCTTTATAGATAGTCATCCACTCAGGACATTGAATGTTTAGCTTTATGTTTCTATGTCTAAAATAAACGAAAAGCAATCAAATCTTAATCAAAAAGCTCCATCTAATACATTTTTATTCACTCAGGAACATGCATGTTTATTTTTATCTCTGTAGGTCGAATATTTACAAAAATTCAAAAAGTACCAGATGAAAAACTAAATTACCAACATTTTTCATTAAATAGGTTCTCATTCCCTCAGTAACCTGCACCTACAATAAAACGTTTTTAAGTTTAATATCATAGAAAATTTAAAAATGTGTACATGATGCACGGAAAAGTAAAAGAAAAAAAATTTATTTTCCGTATTTCCCCTGTTTTGCTTGTGCCGATTTATGCATAAGAAAGACGAAATATTCGAAACCCGGTTTGTTAAAAATATCGAATAATCGAGCAACCTATTTTTTTATTATTTGATTGGATACATATGTGTTAGTAGCTAATTTTAACGCTTATAACTCTGAAATTATAAAATATATATTCTGCACAACTGTGAGCAAATACTTTTCAACTGGTGTATATTTTGTTCAAATCGCTTTACATACAGAGGAGGAAAGTG
This sequence comes from Pollenia labialis, assembly GCA_949318255.1. Classification (NCBI taxonomy): domain Eukaryota; kingdom Metazoa; phylum Arthropoda; class Insecta; order Diptera; family Polleniidae; genus Pollenia; species Pollenia labialis. The sequence goes on from OX439141.1 coordinate 115,861,709, forward strand.
TTCTTAACTGTTTTGCCTTTGCCGATTTACCATATAGTTCAAGGTAGCGAAGAGCACTGGGTTAGGCTAGTCTGAAATTTAATCCAAACATTTTTCTTAATTTCATTTTGTTTTCGTTAGTCAATGATTTCAAAAGCTTAAATAATTAAAAAAAAAATTATATTAATTGGCTTCCATTGAGAAGTTAATTTAAATATTTTTAGCAAATTTATTTTGTTAATTAAAAGATTTTCATCAAACAAACCAAATCTATTTAACTTAACTAGACTTTTTTTGAAATAAACGAATTTCAAATAAATTCAAATTACAACGTGTAGTAAATTAAAAAAATAATTTTATTTCAACAATTGCAGTCTTGTTTGATACGTTCTCAATTGCGCTATCGAAATAAATTAATTAAATAACGGACCAATGCAAAGGAATCAATGTTAACTTGAAGTGCTTTTTAAACAAATAATTTTTATGAAAAAGCGGTTTTAACCAGCACTTCAAGTTGAAGTCTGAAAAAGAAAGAAAAACCAGAGATACTTTTTGAATAAATTTTATTCAGGTTTCTTCAACCTACACAGCCTCGAAAGCTGCACCTAATGAGTTTAATTAACTGGTTTAAAGAAAAAGGTCCTTGTAAAGTCTTTTTTTTTAGCCCGACAGAACTTAAGAGAGGGTAAAGCTAGAATTAAGGGTGCGTACAGAGTGGCCGCTTGTTGCCGAGCCGAGCCGACTGACGCATTTTGCGAGAAAACTGGTACTGTACAAATTAGTACAAATAAGTGCGTACAGGACATAGTGGACGCCGAGCAGGTCAGAGCGCAAAGCTGATTGAATGCGAAAAACAGTTGCAAAGTGTTTTTCAGCGCCGAAAACATTGCTTATGTTATGTTGTTATGATTTCAACTTGTTTGGAAAACATTTAAAAAAATTAAAACATACGAAAAGTAAATAAAACATGCAATCAAAAAATTTAAAAATAATAAAAATTAAAAAGAAAATAAAAATTAAAAAATATAAGAAAAATTACACAATAAAATAAAAATTCAAATAAATAATAAATATTATAATAGGCTCAGTTAGCCGGGAGTAACAGTAACGTTGCAAATCAGCTGATTCATTTTGTTGTATGTAAAGCAATAAGAACGATTATAGTTAGCAGTAAGATGTTACGTCTCAATCTGTAAGAAATAAATTTGTCTTACTTTTTTACGGTAAGGTTACTGTTACTCCCGGCTAACTGAGCCTATAGGCTTTACTTTCTGTTCTGTAACGAATCAGCTTATTTGTTTTTGTTTTTAATAATCCTGTGAAATTGATTAGTTTTTCTGTTTTGTTGCGGTCCAATAATGCCTGTATTCAGAAAAATATTTTAAATAAAATTAAAGTTTTATAATAATGACATCGCCTCTTATATTTTATAAAATCGCTTTTATTTAAAAAAAACTTTAGATTTTAAGCAAAAATTTAAAAAAAAATCAATGGGCAAGACATGTGCTTTAGTTTTATTTGTTTTTGACAGATTAATACTGTTTCCCAATAAACTAAAGCGTTGAAAATTTTTACTTTAATATGACGGCAACTACACTCACAGAAAAATGCATTTGCATATTGATGAAGCCCTATCTTCATACGTGTGACACCAATGGTATTACAAACGGCATCAATGAGGTAATCAATCCAATAACGAACGTCATCATACAATTTTACCATATTTTATGCGACATCTATGCTATGACTTCAGTGACATCAAATTGACTCAACATTTTGTGTACTATTAACATTATTTTCATGTTTAAAAAGCAAAAATTCCCATATTATAATTTTTTTAATAATTTAGTTGACTACATCAAATTTTAAATAAGAATGATTACGAAAAATATCGGGCAAACAAAGGGAGGCATACAACTTTAAAGTGAAACAAACATGTGTAGCTTTGACTGAAGTCAATCCCAGTAATGAGCCTATTGAGTAATTTCTCCGATGTTACTCAATCATCGCACTGATAACATTTTTTTATTTAACTGAATCCGATTCGCCATTTCTGTGATGCCAATTTGTCTCCACATTCATGCCATAATAACACCTGATGACAATTTTGCCAAGTTATATCACAATAACGAAAAGTGTTATGGGGTAAAAAACGAAGACACTTGTCATAGGACTGGTATCAAAATACATCAGCGTTATGATGCCTTTTCTATCAGTGTATGAGAATTCCATTTTCGATTAGAAATAATCTATTGTAAAATGAAAATTTCGAAACTAAATAAATATTTTTATAAGATGTTTATTTGTAATTGCGTTGTGAAATTTTTTAAAAAATTTTATGAAACTAGTTTTGAAGTTAGGTGAAGTGTTTTAAAAACTAACATTACAAATTTCGTTGAATATGTTCACTCCTTGAGTTAAGTTTAAATTTTCTTGTAACATACTGATAAGTATGATTTAATATTTTAATTTAAATTGTGTAAAAACAGGATAAACTCCCATGTGTCGTATTAAAAACCATAATGAAACATCATGAAGATGTGGGCAATTAAATTTTAAATTCAAGCAAGAAAAAAATGCCGCACATTTTTGGGCGAGTTAAGCCCACTCACTATAAAATAATGAAAATTTAAAGACACGCGGAGAAAAGTTTAATCCAAAACTAAATGTATCCAAAATGCAGATACAAATAATTTGTTTAATTATCCGTCACTTAGAAGTTATTAAACATTTGTGTGAATTGAAAATATACAATATGCCTTCCTATGTAAGTATGTATGTATGTATTATATATATATATATTTCTGGGTCATTGTTCTACATATAAAACTAACAATAAAAACAATTTTTAGATTAATTTCAACAACGAATGAAAAATGTTTAGCAAGATTTTTTATTAATAAAAAATCAACTAATTAAAGTCGGCAGATAGTTAGACAGACAAACAAAGAGATGAATGAATAAAAGTCAGATAACATATTCGTACAACAAATTTATTTAAATTGCTTATATTTTTTTTCAGAAAATTTCTTTGCACTCATCTGATAACAAAATACCAGACTGCACTCTAGACGGCACAATGTCTATAATGTCTATAAGACTATAGTATAGTCTTATCAGAAATTGTAGTTATCCATGCATATGTGTGTGTGTATGGATGCATGTATAACGCCATTGACAACAATAAACATAAAAGACATCAGTCTCGTTTGTAAATTGCAACTAATAAACACAGAGAAAATTTAATTATTTTGTTTAAATTTATTTTCTTCATTTTTTTAATATTAAAAATAAATTTGTAGGAAAAAGAGCCAATGTAAAGAGTACGAGTACTAAAGAGCGAGTATACTGGCTTTTTACAAAAAAGAAATTTTGTTATTAATTTGGAATGTATGTATATTAGTCCTACCCTAATTTTATTTTTAGTAGGTGTGTTATTTCTTTGCCTTGTATCCTTGCTAACGGTTAACCTAACTAAAAATACCCTTTAAGCATTGTACTCTCTCTTTCTCTTTATTTAACTATCATACACTCTTTCCCAGTCTCTTTTTTTACATTTTGACATTTCATTTAAATCTTATTTACACTTTTTCTATTCTTCCTTTTAAACCGTAATTCCAACCCTTGGGACACAAAACGCGCTCAAAAGTGGTGAATTGAGTTTCAATTGAACGTTTAAATTTTGATAAAGTAGTTTTTTGTTAACTTTAGTTTTACTTGCTAGTCTGTAAGGAATATTTTGTATCAAAAGACTGAAATACATAAATAAGTTAGAAATGGTTTAGTTGGCATCACTGCTTCAAATTGTATAGTTTTACGGATTTGGATACAGGAAACCATAGAAAGAGAAACCTAATATTATGGTTCGCTTAGTAAGAATGTACTTTGTTGTTGTAGCTTTACACGTACAGAATTTTGATAGAGAGAATTTTTTTATTTTGTTTTGAGAGAGTTTCTTCGCTAGTCTTTTCCCTATGCAGGAAATTACAATATTTTACGCTTAATTTATGGTTTTTTGTATACTCTTGCAAAAGGAAATTAAATTTCGCGAGTTTTTTCTCATTTGTTTTTGTTGTTTTATTAAGAATGGATTTCTTAATGAATTTATTTTTTGATATAAAATTTTATTTCGCTTATGCACTGAGCTGTGAGAACTTGTACAATTGTGATTTTAACTAAAACTTTGCCTTTTTTTTTAGAACATAAGTACTAATAAATTTTGCAAATCAGAATCAATACATTTCATATATACAACTTTAACAAATTAATGATACGAGTATTTACTTGTACTTAAAGAAAAACCCTCATATTCAAATTTTTATTTCTATTCAATATTCAATTTCTAAATTCACACAACTTGTTTATTTATTTGTTAATATTGCTACAGAAAGAGAATTACTTAATAAATTTTCCACTTGGCAACTTTTTTTTTATATATTTTGAGATGCAGATTTGGTTGTTTTGTTTTGATTTTGTATTATTTGTTATTTTTGTTTTACTAATTTGTTTCTCTATGAAGAAATACTGCCAAGAGATATTTAAATTAAGCAAACATTTATTAAATAAAATATTTCTTCACATTTATAAGGTGAACTAGTCTTAATTATTTTTGCTTACAGAATATTTCAAATTGTAGAAATTGGATCCATATAAAAAAAGGAAATTGAACGCTAACATGCACATTTTTGGCTTGTCCAAACGAAAGGGAAAATCAACAACTTTGGAACATTTGGAATTATGAATGGACTTTGCACTGTGGGTATTCCTAATGAACAGTGCAAGTTTAAAAATGCACAAACATTTTTAAAATATGCATGCAAACATACCGAAAAAACATAAAAAAAGACAAAAAAAAAATGCAAGCGAAAATAACATAAATTTTATTAATTTTATTTGAACAAATGTTTATTAAACAGATATACCGGTTGTCACACAAAGACATAGAATATATTGAAAATATACTTTCAACATTGAGGCCCAATCACAATGTGCATTAACAAACTTAAGCTACTGGCAGAAATAAACGAAAAAAGCATCGATTTTTTTCGGAATGTGCGAACAGTTTGGCACTTCACTTAAGTAAATTAGAGTTTCATAAACCTTAACAATAAGTTTCCTTACGTTCAATATGGTTTCCAGACATGATTTATGCAAATGCACATATTTCATGTCTCAATTTCTAAAAAAAAATTGTTAAGTAAACCTTTATAAATTTTTAAATATTTTTATAAAAACCGACAAAAAATATTAATCGTCCATTAAAAAATTTTTTTGGAGCGATTTATAGACCAATCTGGGCATACTTTTAGGAGTTGAATTTAAATCAGAAAGAATAATAATATATAATAATAATACCTTTAAGGTACCTTCAGAAATATTTACCTACCAAAATATTTGAAGAAAATAATTGTTATGATATTTGCTTCAAACTGTATGAAATAAAAAAAAATATTTAACAAAGTTTCGTTTAAATGTGCTAAATTCCCATATCATACTATTGGTAAACTGAAATTAAGCTTATTAGCTTTTATATAATATTATTCTTAAATTTGGCTGCTGCAGTGCTCCCCACTTTATTCTTCATCTAAATCATTTATTTCTAACAAACCTGCCCGGTATCTCCATTCCTTAAGGGGACTCACCTAAAAAAATGTTCAATACAGACTATAAATATATTGAAGAAAAATCCTGATAACTGCCAAGCAGTCGCCCCTAGGGAAATAAAATTGACCGACCGCTATAAATTTTTCGTACTTAACATTTTCTCGAATCATTTTTTGTCTTACTCCTTATAGAGGCCCCAATACAAATATTGCGTTTTATTAAATTCTTAGATTAAATTAACATTTTTCGTCTTTTGTGAATAAAATCAAAAGTTGTAAACAGATTTTAATCTTTTATGGCTTGTTTTGTTTGCAATTTTTATACGTCTGGAAAAAATTCGAAGCCTAGCTCAGTTTCGAATTTTTTATGAATTTTTATAAAACAAAAACTTCGAAATTTTGATAAAAAAATGATTTTGTTTTCAAAAAAAAAAAAATATGTGTACATAAAATTTACAATAGGCACTATCCAGTTATTAGATACAAAGAATGCTGAAGGCCGTAGCGGGCCAGAAAATGCATTACATTCTGCTGGTATCAAATAGTTGTATAACTTTTCTTTTCAATTTACTTCATTGCTAGCCAAACGATGGCATAAGTAAGCCCCGTAACCATTGTTGCCAACTTTTTATGAAGACTTTCCGTCAAATCGCTCTACAAAAACCGCTAGAAACCGCTAAATTTTTTATTTAGCTAAAAATGTTTTAAAAATACCGCTAAAATCTAAATATTTTGTGAAATGTTTATACAAATCTAGGTATAGGGTGCTTTTTTAGAGGTGTATGTCTTTCAATTAAAATTATATTGTAAGGTTTTTAATTTCACTGACTCTTTTAGTCCCACGAACGTACAAAATGTGGATATTCATATAAAATTCATGGATTTTTATTGCTTGAAATCTATCCAGATATTAGAGTTTAGTGCACTTAATCTAGTTTTGGTAATGATGCTAAAAATTTTAGACCGTAGACAAAGATTAAAAAAAATCGTAAAAGAAAAGAAAGAAAGAAATTGCAAGCCAACGATTTGAAATTTTACACTATTTTATATTTGATATATACATACATTTACTTTCTGAGGGACATTTATTCAAAAAGGTTGAATAAACATATGTATATATGGATAACAAGGCAACTACTGCTTTATAACGTTTATAATTTTTAAAAGTTTTTGCCGGCCATTATTTTAAACATTCATGCTTGAAAACTGTTTACAATCCTAACAAACGAAAAGATAATTTTTGTTTCGATCCGAAGACTTCGCTTAGATTAATAGAAATTATTTTTCACTTTTTTAGGAAAACTAGAAATAAGGTGTGTATCCGTGAACTTAAATAACAAATATAGAAGAATTTTGGCATTTCTAGTTATAAGCTTGCCTATACTAAACAACATACTTATATAAACCCAGGCAAAGACGTAAAATGGCGCTTTCTTGTTTTTTTTAAACAGTATTTCTTGAATTCTCGAATTAGAGTAGTTTTATCCGAGGGATAATAAAAAATACTTCTAATTTTTGGTTGCCTAAGTGCTTTAATATAAACATTGAATTGCTGAAGACAACACCCTTTTTACTTTAGCTTTGACTATAGATTATATTTTGATCGATAAAAGGTGATAACACTGGTCTGCCGTAAAAATTGTTTTAAATAAAAATAAAAGTTGGTTTTTAATTCGACCTTTTCTTAATGGAATCTCAATAGAAATAAATAATCAAGCTCGATAAAATAAAAAAACATTTATTAAAAAAACCCTATGACCTCGAGCTTGATTATTTATTTCTATTGAGATGTTTTAAATAAATTCAAGTCCGTTCTCAGTTTTATTCTATCACGTCTATTTTTTTTTTTTGGGCAGGACAAATATTTCGCTCGAAATAAGGCGGTTATGTTAATACATTATAATTTAACTTCCTAATAAGAAAATTTATAAAATCTGCTTAAAACGTTGTAAAATGTTTTATTGCTGAAACAAGTTAAATTTTCACAAAAAAAACAATTTTTTCTAATCACTTAATTGCTTTAATTGAAAACAAATCTCTTATTATGAGATAAAAATTGTAATTTTCAAATGCCTAGAACAAAAATTGTATTATCTAATGACATTAAAAATCCGCTAGATATCCCGCTAACCGCCAAAACGGAAATTTTACCCCGGTGGACACCTAAAAACCGCTAGAATCGCGGTAAACCCGTCAAATTGGCAACAGTGCTCGTAACAGAAATATACAAATGAAAATTCTGATAGTGCATAGAAAATATTCCTGGAAAATATTGAAGGAATAAGACTATTAAAGTATAAAAGCTTTTAAGGGTTGTAATTTGACTTAGTATTCACATTCGAATAATATGAAAATGTATATATATTTTATATTGAGTCTGATTTAAAGAAAAAATTAGTTTACGGCGTTTTAAATTAATTTTCATTTGTTATATTTTGACGTTGATTTTACCTACGTAATAACCAAAAGTAAATTTGATTTACAATTTTAAATAATTTATTAAAAAGCTTTAAGAGCATACTTTTCGTAAAATAATGCTAAACGAAGGACATCCATAATCATGATGAAAAGACTTTTCAAATGGGACCGCAAAAATATAAAAATGTGTAAAAACAAAACTATTAAATAGACATTTTTTAAAACTGTCCAACTCACGATCAGCAATCGCTAAAAACAAAATATATTGGGGGAAATGTAGCATCATCATTACGTTTAATAAGTAGTAAGATCTTGTATTTAGAGGTTTTGTACTATGTGATGTTCTAGGCATATTCAAGTAGTATGTATGTACTACCAGTTGTTATGGATACAAGTGGGCCAGGCCAACAGCTGGCATTTTTAAAGTATATACGATTTTTACAACACTGTTTATACAATTAATATTTCTAAGTTGCCTCTAAAAAACATTTTTAATTAAAAAGAACCTTGAAACCTTATGTAAAACCTTTTAATATTAATTACCGTTCTAGCTTAACTAAAGTTTTTATAACATGTTTTTCAAACTTTAAGCTAATTTTATTATTAATAAGAAAAATTTCATTGGGGGATACAATTTTTTTTATTGGTTTTGCCGGTCATGACACCTACACCATTTTACCCCTTAGGAGCTCTTGCAAAAGAAAATACTGCAAATAAAAAATAAAGTAAGGAATAACAAAAATATTGAGAAAAAAAAATGTAACACAAAAACTGCCATTGAACTCATTGATAAAAAATGAAGATGAAAATTACAAGCGAAAGGAAAAATTGTAACAAAATTAAACGAATTTGAGCGCAGAATCCTTAAGAGAAAAATTTTTAATTCTGAGAGACAGGGCTGCCAGGTACTTTTTTCCTTGTCCCCAAAAAATTAAAAAGCAATCCCCAAAAATCCCCAAACTAAAAATCAAAACCTTAAAAAGTTAATATTTTCTTGTTTTTTTTTCTGCCCAAATTTTGAATCTTGTTAATTAAAAATTTTAAGCTTTTTTAAAAATAGTAAGAACAATTTCAATTGGAAATCCCCAAAAATCCCCAAATGAAAATTTTTATTAAAAAACTATTTTATTTTGTTTGTAGCGACTGGTTTCGACATGTTTTTTAAAATCCTTTTAATACGATACCAGTAAGGAATTACAAGCAGAGCGATATGCTATTTTAAGACATATGAGACTATTTATAAGAATTTGGAGCTTGTTCAGTCGGTTTTAGCCATCCTTAAAATCAACAAAAAAAATACATGTATGCGTCATTTATTTAATACTTCGAAGCATAATAAGTACTTGCTTATAGCCCAGCATTATTTTTCCCAAACTTTATTATATTCTCTCTTATATTTTGCCAGCTAATACGAAAAAGGTCATATCTTACATTTTAAAAAATTTAAGCAGAAGCAAAAACTATTCAAAATGATAAAATAATAAATCGCCTTAAACTGTTTATAATTTAATTTTCTTTTATTTTCTTGAAAAACCTTTCAGTTGTTTTGATAATTGACAATGTTGCATATTATGCAAACTGCCAGTTAAGCTACGGTCACACTTGTCAAATATTTGACGAAAAAAACGAAACCAACAAGCAAACTAAATAAATATTTCCTTTTTTTCCAATATTTATCTTGATTGTAATTCCACATCTTACAGAAAACAGTTTTTTGCTATGTCTAGCAGTATAATAAGCTTTATTTTGTAATATTAAGAGCTTGTTAAATCTCACTAACTATTAACAAAAGTAGTGGTTACGCTTATTTGGTCAAATATTTAGTAAGTGTGACCGTAGCTTTAGGCCTTTTAGCGTTTACCATAGTATCTTTTGTAGATATGACCTTTTGTTTTTTGATAATAAAATCACACATTTTAGTCGAAAGATTCCAAAATTTTTTTGTAGTAATTTGTGTTGATGCAATACTTCAGAATCAATGAAAACGTTGATTTTGAATTTTTCGTTAGTTAGGAACTTTTGCGTTTCAGGTAACGATTTACTTATTTTTTGGAAAGACATATTTGCTTGAAAATTGTTTTTAAAAAATCAAAAATTGTATGTGTTGACATCGGTTTTAGATTCCTTTTTTAATTCTTCCTTTTTAAAACACCTACTCAAGAATAATAACATAAGTTTATTAAGTACCTTTTACACACAGAAATGGAAATCTTAATTAAGACCCTTTACACTGTATTAGTTGTTGATAAGAGTAAGGTAAAAGTTTTGCCACTTTTTTCATATTTTATGTACGAAACAAAGAAAAATAAGCGTAAATAATAAAAGAAGGGAAAATTATATTTAAAATGTGTAAAATCCCCAAAAAATCCCCGGATTTTTCTTTTAAATCCCCGAAAAATCCCCAATCCCCAAATGACTTTCATTGGCCTTTTTGCTTGCATGAAATCACCAACATTGGCGATAAGTCCCCAAGTCTGGCAGCCCTGCTGAGAGATTTTAAGAGTATTTAGATAAATTATTTTTCCATAAAATGTTTAATGTTTTTTTTTTAAAGTACAAGATTTTTAAATTAAACAAAAGAAAAACTGATGTATTCAGAATCTTGACCTTATTTTATTTTACCTTTTATTCATCGTTTGGACAAATTTTCCTTCGGATAAAAGAGTATTGATGATAAAAACGCTATTAAATATTTTGTTATATTTCCATATACACACACAAATTGTTTATTTATTTATTTGTTAATATTGCTATAGAGAGAGAAAGATATACGTTATAAATTTTTCGCTTGACACTTCACTTTTTTCTAAGGAGATGCTGATTTTATTATTTTTTGTGTAGTATTCGTAATTTTTGATTAAACAATTTATTTCTATACTTGAATAAATACTGGCAATGTTGATGAATTTTTCTTGTTTTTATTAAACTTAAGAACAATATTTGTTTTAGGCTTTCTTTAATTATTTACTTTATTTTTCTAAAATATTCATTTTTTTTATTCGTAAGATACTTGTTTCACATTTTATTGCATTTTTTTATTTATTTTTTTTTATCTTATTTTACCTTTTTTATTTTTAGGCAGATATATTATTTTACGTACCGATTTAAAATTTTATTAAGTATTATTTATTTGTGGTAGAAAGACGGTTGTTAATTCTATAACTTAACAAAAAAATTGTATAACTTTTATAAACCTAATAAACTAAAACTCTATAAACTTCTAAAAGTTTTGCAATTTTTTTAGGCTTTTGTTTAAATAGCCAAAAAAAAACATTAATAAACATACATATACGCGCAGAACTAGAGTAGAATTAAAATTTCTTGTTTTTTGTATCTGTTAGATACAACAACATTTATTAAGAACACAGTAATAACAAAAAAAATTTATTCCAGTATACAATATTTAGATATACATATAGGTGTATATAAAATACATTGTAAAAAAGATAAAACAGCAATACAACAAACAACTTGAACGCTACGCTTACAAATAAGAACTGAATGAGCATTCACAAAACAGTTGGGTGCAAAGCCACTGTTTGTATTTTATTTACATACATTTATTTGGTAGATACATAGATGGATGTACAATTATATTGCATTTATAGTTGGATGAATAAACGTGTACACAAAATACGAAAACGACTGCTGTAGCAACATTTCACAATGATTTTTTGGGAAGTGTGGTGGGGGGTTTGCAGATAGAGTAACGAAAGAACATAAAAACAGAGGAAATAGTCAGCTGTGCGCAATCATCGTGGCAACAAACATCTCAAAAATATGCAGTTTTTTTTTTTATTTTATTTTTATTTTTGTTGATTTGGTGTGTGTGTGCACTCTAAAAATAACAGACCAAAACAAAGTAATGAATGTTCTTAACAAAGAAATGTTGCTAGCTACATGTTTCTATTAAAATATCTAAACATTTTTTCTTTGTTGTATCCGAATTGATAAAAAGTTACTTTGTGCTATTTAAAAAAAATACGCAAACAATAAGAATGTTTGTAATCGGAAAAAACAAAGGCCGTTAACCCCATAAGGGGTATTTAAGAAATAACGTTTAAACAATAACAAAATAAAAAAAATTTATACCTTGTCTGTTGTCTATTAAGGTTCAGTTTTTGTCGCTATATCTGAATTAATTAGGTATTTCATTTTCTGCTTTAAAATGCAAAAAAAGGTTAAAATATACTTATACTTAATATTTCACCAAATTCAGTTATAATTTCCTCTCACTACAAATTAGCACACATATGTATATAGATAATTGTAACGGAAGTTGACAAAATCGGCCGTATGTAGACGATTTTAATTATCTGTTATAAAACCAATAAGCTCCGATTTACTTTCTTGAAGTACGTTCAGACCCTTACAAGTATTAACCGAATAAATCAAAAACAAAAACGTAACCAATTAATTGATTAAACTTTAGCCCTATTTTTAAAAATTCTATTGCTTTACTAAAGTATTAGGAAAAAAGTTTGACATACCATACGACTTCATAGTTTTTTGAAAAATTTCTAAACAATAATTGTTTTCATTGACCAAGCTGTCTTGCATTTTATCTCATGTGTGAGTGTTTATACTTTGTGATGTGAACACAAACTGTTATGATAAATTAGATATTTTTACAGTCACAACAAAACTCATTAGATTTTTATCTCACAAAGTATTATGAAATACGTAAGAGTTGTGAGACAGTGTAAACTAGCCTTTAGCTATGTTTGTAAGAAGGCAATTGAATAATGTAATTCCAAAACTGATATTTGATGTATGATCGAGCAAAACGTATTTCCAGAGTTGCCAGAAGATTTGGAAGGAAAATCTTAATTTTAAAGAGAAAAATCTTCAAATTTTTTATATCAAGGGCAAAAAATTAAAAATTATTAATTTTTTATAAGAACTAACTTCTTATTATGGAAGGTATTTAAATTGAAATACAAATATATATAAAAGCGATATTTAAAAAAAATTAAATTGTGTTTTAAGTTATTTTTCCATACAAATTTTTCTTAAATTCCTAATAAAAAAGAACGTAAATGTACGTATGTAATTAAATTCTAATATTAGAGATATATAAAATTTGGGCAAGAAGTTTTAGCTTGGGAGGGAGCTATGTAGCTCATACATCATATTAAATCTTAACCCTTTCGCTAAAAGTTTTTACTGGGTTACCAAAAATATCTAATTTTTTGGATTTTTATCAAATGTGTTTTTTGGACTGCATCCATATGGATACAAATTTCGGTTATGGCAAAGAAATTTTGTTAAAAAAACTAATATAAATAGTAGAATAATGCACGGAATGCTATAAGATTTTGCAAAAAATTCGTTCTATGCGACGGGGAATCACACGGTAAAATTTCGTGAAGATCGGACCATAATTAACTTTTAGACCCATATAAGCCATACTCCCGGAAAACAGTTTATTACGCCTAAAACCGTAATTAATAATGCTATCGGAATAAAATTCAATACTTCACAGTTTTATAAAACAATAAATCACACTAATAAATTTCGTGATGATTGGTCCATAATTTGCAATAGGCCCCATATAAAAACCACTCAGCAGCATCAAACGTAAAATTATTTTATATGTATTGTGTGTGTATTATTCAACACCATACCTTGCGTTTGTATCCATATGGATACATACAATGTTTAAAAAATCAGCACAGCTTTTTTCCGGCTTGAAACAAAAACCTAAAAAAGTTAAAAATATCCTTTTTCTTCATGTTGGATGTGTTTAATTTTTAAACTTGGTCATATTTATATATGTTATTTTAAAGATAAAAAAAAAACTTTTTTTCAAAAAAAAAAATTATATATGAAAAAGTTTTTTTTAAATTTTGTAAAAATACAAGAGTTTTTCATTTAAAATGATTCACAAGATCTTAAAAAACAATAACATGCCGATATCTAACCCAATTCTTTGACCTGGATATTGTCAGATGTTTCCAAAGTTGTGTGTATCCATATGGATACAATATAGCGAAAGGGTTAATGGTTCTCATTTTAATATTATATTTTAAATACCGTTGTTATTGTATTTGTATTGTATTGTATTTAAAAAAAATATATGGATTTTCCTTAATAGTTATTTAAATAATGTTGGTGCACCTTATAAAAGAAAAGCACTAATGTAAATATACTTTGTTTAACATTATCATAAACATGGAATGCGGAATTTTTAAACTAAAAGCTTCTTAAGTTCCATTAGTTATACCTTTTGGTACTAAATACATTAACATTTTTGTTCTTTAATATGTACATGAAACTTTATAAAAAACAGTTTTTTCTTTTCAAAAATAAATTTTTTTCATCAATATTCCCAAAATAAACAAAGATGCTTTTTTAGCATTTTGTATGTCCAGAAATAATGTTGCATTTTTGTGTATGCTGGACAATGGGTACAAACATCAATAGACAACAAGAGGATACAAAACCTCATTATTTTAAAAATTGAGAGTTAAAAAAAACTTTCATTTGAGAAAAAATCTTCAAATCATTTTTGGTAAAAACAAATTAAAAAAAAATTATTCTTTCAACGCTGCGTATTGCAAAGAAAATGGATTTGTAATAAGACTTGTGGCTACGTGAAGGACTTAAAATTGTCAGTAGGTGGAAACGTACCTTTAGTGGATTTTTTTTTAAATTTTCGCAAGCTTCTTGTTTTAATTGGTCAAAGTTGAAAGCTTATAAAAATTCGCTTCTGTAGTTTACCTAGCACCTACGTAAATGATTGGGCTTTTAAACAAAACTTGTTTTATATCAATCAAATATTTGTTAAAATTGATCTGTGTTTAATGATAGCTTCCATGCAAATACCGAAAATCACATTCACCGGCTTATAACTTAATTGAAAGTTAGTATCAAAATAAGCGATTACAAAATTTAGTTCCCTCGGATCCAGAAAAATTCCTCAACGCAAAAAAATCTTCTACAAATAGTGGTATGGAATTACTATTGTTACGTTAGGTCCATAGTACCTCATAAAAATTACCCTTATATGTCCCTTTTAGAGTCCCCAGCTTTTAAAATATCAAACGATCGTCAATTAAACCTACATCAACAACATAATTGCAGAATATATTGTTTATATCAACAAATATTTATTTGATACTATTATTTGTGGTGTACTGCTACATATTTAATTAATTTTTTATCTAAAATCACAATTTTTTTTGTTGAAATCAATATCAATTTTTTCTGTGTATAGAACTAAAAACCTGAAATCTGAAATCATTTACACCCAGCGGTAAATATTCAAAGGGCCGCAATTAGCAGGCCTTTTTGAAGGTCTCTAAATATTTAAGATGCACATGTAAGTGTTTGTTTTTTTTTTTAAGAAATACATTTATGCGCGTTTTCACAACTTACCGTTAGCTAAGGGTAGGATTTTATCGGCCGTATAAAATGCGTTCCATTATTACAACTTTACTTAGGTAGGATGAACCATAATTTACTTTATCTCTCACTTTAGGTATCAGTAAAGTTTTAATTATAGAACACTTTCATAAGGCCGGTTAAAGTCTACTTTTAGCTATCGGTTTGATGTAAAAACGGGCCCTAATTGTATAAAAATAAAAAAAAAACATTTATGTACCTTAATTCATGTTACATGTAATTATGTACCTATAACAAATATCTGTATTTTTACATACAATATTTGTTTATTCTTTCTTATTTCCGGTAGTAAAATTTATTAAATTACAAATAACTCTAATTCTAGTTATTAAATCATTTAGTTTTCCTTTCTATTGAAATTTTTAAATGAATCATTTACAATCGCTTGCTTTTGTTGTTGCCACCATCGATTGCATTAAAATTCTGTCTTTGTTTTAAAAACCTCGAAAATTCACATCATACTGTATGTATCATTTACCAACATCAATTGTGTCTGAACATTTCAGTGCATTTGCACTTGAATAACAAAAGCAACAATGTTTACAAAATTGTGAGCATTATTCAGCAAAATTAATTGTATCTCAACATTTAAGTTCATTTGCACTTGGAGACCACATGCAACAATGTTGATTACACTAAGCACGATTGAGTATTTTCCATCATGTTTTTCATGTTTTTCTTTTTTGTTATTTGCTTTAATATTTATTTTTACTTTTATTTTCTCTCTGAAGTGTTTTGTTATTGTCTCTTCCCAGCTTCTCAAGTTTGTATCCGTAAAATATTTACACTTTGAACGTACTCTTAGATACGTAGTTTGAAATGTTCTCTTAATTTGTTAATGCAAATGTTTTCAAGGGGGTTGTAAAATATTTTTATTTTATTTTTCTTAAAATTGTACACATCCTTTGTGCTCTCCTAGGTGTTTCGTCCTTTCTAGAAATTCTTAAGAATAGTAATATCGCTCATTTGCTGCAACGTCGTCATAACTCAAAATAATTAAATTTTGGGTTTAGTGATGCAGAATTATTAGCTGTGCTTTTCTTTATATTTTGTAAAAAATACATCTTTATATCTTTTATAATTTTCCAGTTTAAATAGATAACAAAAACTTTAAACGCGTTTATTTGGAAATGTATTCTTTTGAGTTATGACGATTTTTAACAAATGAGCAATATGTTTTTAGTTTTACAAGGAATAATTTCGATGAGTAATACAAAGGAAAAATTACAAGAAATCGATTTCAAAATAGAATTTAAACTACAATTTATGATTAGACGGATGTAAGTAAGTCTACAAAAAATACACGGAAAGAAGTTAATTTTCTAAAGTAATCAATTTCGTTTTTTAAAACAAGAAAATAAAAAATTCGAAACTAATTTCATGATTTTAACTTATTTGGTTCGTATTTTGTTATGTTTTATTAAATATAGAAATATTTACTCATGATGAAAAAATTCATTCGGAATATGATCAAAAATTTCTAAAACAAGAAATACAAAAGCAGCTTGTTTTTATTAATAATAAGGAAAATATTTCTGAAATCAAGCCGGCTTTATTAAATCTTATTCTGGTTTTCTTGATTTTTAAATAGAAGAAAATTTCTATCATCGAGAAACAAAATCTTTAAATTTTTCAGAAAATGGTCAAAAAAACAAAATTTAATCAATTAATTTTTATTTGAATCGACATGTAAGCAAATTAAACAAAAGTTTTTTATTTTATATAAAGTTTTCTTAAACTAACTATTGCTACACGTTTTTACGTTATAAATTCAGACTTTTTTCGTATTTTGTAAAATATTAATGGCCGATTTCACCAATTTATTTTAATGTCAATTTATGATTAAATTTTGTTTTTTACCATTATTTCGAGAATGGAGGGGGTTGCACATCATATGAGTAACCCACTTGCAAACACCGCTAAGTTAAAAAAAAAACAAAATTCGCTTACAGTTTTTTTAAAAATGAAATGCCAAGCCATTTAAAGAGTTTTGCAGGAGTATTGAACAATTAACAATGCAACAAATTAGCGCATCTAGAGTATGCCGACGATGTAGTCCTTCTGTCCAACAAAAACTCAGAAATGCAATCCCTTTTAACATCCCTTACTCAAATAAAGTAGGACTTAAAGCTAATATTAACAAAACCAAAACTATGAGAATTAATGCGGTAAACACATCCCAGTTCGCAGTCAATCAGCAGGAGATCAGTGAAGTAACCAGTTTTGAGTATCTCGGCAGCATTATAAGCACTAATGGGGGAACAATACTTGACGTAGAAAGCCGACTAAAGAAAGCTAAAGGCAGGTTCGCAATGCTGTTTAAGGTATGGAGGTCAAACACAATTAACACAGCAACGAAGATAAGAATATTTGACGCCTGCGTAAAATCCATCCTGTTATATGGATGTGAAACATGGTTTCTCACAAAAGATTTATCTCAGAAATTACAGACATTCATCAATAGATGTCTTCGCAATATTTTAAGAATATAGTGGCCTCAAATAATAACTAACGAAAATCTGCTACTAAGAACTAATCAAATAAAGATTGAAAGCGAAATAAAGAAACGTAAATATGGATGGTTGGGACACACACTAAGGAAAGAAAGATCCGAGGTCCCACATGCAGCACTTGAGTGGAACCCACAGGGGTATCGAAGAGTCGGCCGACCGAAAACATCTTGGAGGAATACAGTGGCCAAGGAAACAAGTAAATCCTACAACCAGTTGCGATACATAGCTAAGGAGAGGGAAGACTGGAAGATATATGTAAAACACATTTGTAAAAAGACTAAGTTCTTATTAAAATTTGTTAATGAATTGTAATTAATGAACATGTCTTAATAATAAAAAATAATAATTGAACAATTAGCCACAAATTGTGCTTAACTTATGGAGATACGTACGAGATTGTTATGGAGGCATTGTAAAAAACAAATAAAATGGCGGCTTTTACAGAATTTCACTCATACTCATACATTTATTCGCGTAACTCTTAAATGGTTGAGTTTTTATTTAATACATTTACTTATTCTTCACTTAAGTATATAAAATAATGTTTCAAACAAAACAAGTAAAAAATGATTAAAATCTGTCTTTAACTTTTGATTTTATTCACAAAAGATGAAAAATGTAGATTAAATTTAAGAATTTTATAAAACGGCATATTTGTATGAGAGCCACCTTAAGGGTGGTTTTAAAGGGTAAGTGTGATATGAGAAAATAGAGCACGGACATACATTATATCCCGTTAGGGGCGAATTCTAGGCACTTATTGGACTTTTTGTGTTTAAACTATTAAAACACATCAGCACAAATACACAACACTCTTGTGGTGAAGGTATAAAAATTTACAGAAAAAGTAATCCCCTCATCAGCATATCATATGAATAAGTTTTTGGTTTAACTTGAATAATTTATTTAAAATCAGTGATCGTTAAAATATGATCGTTAAACAGTAGACTATATAAGTTTTACTTTGATTGACATTCGAAACCTTTCCTAACCATGTCTTACTTTTTGATATGGGATATCAAAAATAGTTTACACCAATACACAGATAAATGCCACACTGAAATGAAAATAAAACAAACAATACACAACGAAACCTTTATAAAAAAAAGGATTACCAAAACATATATATGTTTTTACAAGACTGATCAGTGAAAAAAAAGTATTTTATTGCTTTACGACTATAATTTTTTAACTAAAAAATAATTAAATTTTAAATATTCCAAAAAAAAAACATTTTATTTGCAACTTTATTCATTAGGTATTTTAATAAAATTGGAAGCCAAAATGGTGATCAAAGAAAATTGCTGTCATTTCTGAAATCTTTGGACCGAAAAAAAAACTGTTGTATAAGAGTCCCAGCACAGTTCTTGTGTAGAACTGTGTAATTTTATTTAAATGATGAACTTTTTCCTTAAATGGTTAATGATTATACTAAAAATATGAAAATTACAATTTTAATTGGTTCAATAATCTCTATGAAAATTGGTTTAATAAACCCTTTATAAATCAAACATTTTTTTTATGAATATGGGGGTTAGATAATAACTCGTCAATTAAGTTATATCAAATAAGTTTTTAATCCATAAACAATTACTGCTAAAATGTATATAATTTGTTTATTTACTACTGAAAGAAATAACAACAATTTTTAATGAAACATTGTTTTGATTTTATTCCAACCTTTGAAGTTACAGATACATTTTCTATTTTGTTATTCAAGTTGAAAAAGAACCAGAACTATGTTTGATTAAAATATTTTTTTTAATTTGTATTTTTTTTCAATTAAACAAACGAGTGTACATAGATTTTTCTAACAAAGCAATATATAAATCAATTTCATTTGCTTTGTTTTTATTTGATATTTTTTTGCATGAACAATTTTGCCGCAATTATGTGTGAATTGAACCGTAAATCTGATTTTTTTTTAAATAAATACACTTAATTTAGTATCTGATGTCTTACTAACAGAGAATGACGATCAAACGCACGATGCAATTATTATTAGTAATAACAAGGTAGATTGCTTTATACGGCTGTGCCGAATCTTTGACACCCTCCAGCAAGGGTTAGAATATTCTAGGAGTGGTCTTTATATGGGACCTATAGTAAGTTATGGACCGACCTTCACGAAAGTTTACAGTTTGGTTTCTGGCCATATAAAACTGTGACGGAACAAAAATAATTATTATAACATTTTTCACTTTTGCGGCTACCTAAGCGGTGTTAAGAATCATTCCTAAGAAGTTCATATGCTCCAGAACTTAGGTACATCTTAGGTACATTTTTGTAGTTCGTTATTTCCTTGAATTTTTAACGGTTTGCTACCTTTGGACCAGATCAGGAGGAAAAAGGTAAAAAAATCTAACTTTTTAAAGTTTTTTGCGATTTTGGTCTTGAAAATTAAGTTTGTCTCAGAGGTTAAATCAAAATTCCGAACGGTTTGCAAGATATGAGCCTGAGAAGATGATCACTTTTTTGCTAAAATGACACCGAAGCCCCAAATCTTTGGGGGCCCATAAAAAAGTGCATGACTTTGGGAAAACTGGGAGACACGGGTCTTATTTTTTTGTCTTTTATCACGTAGTTTTGTCCGTATATGGTTATTTTTTTTCGTGTTGCACTGTGTTATTAGTTACGGTTTTAAGCATACTTAATTGTTCTCCGAGAGTGGACTTTATATGGAGGCTATGGTAATGATTTCTTGTTATATAGAACGAATTTGTCCAAAATCGCATATCAATATGTGTGTATCGCTTTTATTTACATAAGTTTTTGTAACAAGTTTATAAAATTTTTTTAGGGTGGTGTTTTCACATATATACAGATTAAATTTTGCTGGTTTTCAATCCCAAACTGCTTAGGTTTACTATAAACAATTTGAAACAAATATTGTTCTTTTTTGAGTTTTTCGAAATTGAATGTGTTTTCAACAGACGAACAGACAGACGTAAATGGCTAAATCGACTTTAAATTAAACAAGAACCCTGAATACATATACTTAATCGGGTCTTAAGCCCAGATCCCACCATCGGCTCAAATAGCATAATCTAAGACGATTTATATCGTGCTATATTGGCGCACATTTATTGATGGGTGGCCCCATTATCGTCGCGGATTGTGACAATTTTTTCCGGTTCAAATCGTCCACAACGCAATTGCGACAATAATCGGTCAAATGCGGCACAACAGCTATTTGGTCAAATAAAATCATATATTTTTGTTTATTTGCTTGTTGGCAGACAGAGTTTTACTTTTGAAATTAATTAAATTAAATTTTAAATAATATATTAAAATATAATTTGATTATTTAGTTAGGCTTGAGTACATAAAATTTAATTTTCATTAAATTATTCTACTGAAGGAAAGAATTTTACAACATGAAATTAATTAAAATTTATTGATAATTGTTACTCTTGGCTGAGCTGGGATCTAACTGGGGTTGAATTAACGTTTCGGGAATAACCACATTCTCATCATCAGAGTTCTTTGCAGTTCAACCCTCTGCACCAGGGCGGTGCCAGCCAGCCAACAGTCAAACATCTATCTTCAAATAAATATTCAAATTAAAAATCGACAGTTCAACTAAAAATTAATATATGTATAATAATAAAAAATTATTTTTATAATTGTTGTTTTTAAACAGATGTTTTGAAACCAGGGATGGCAACATTGGTTCAACTTGAAAGTTTTGGTAGAGGCGACTTTTTTTTTTTTTTGTTCAACAGTAACAATGTTCTATTTAATCTTTCAATTTATGTGCATACATATGTATAGGAATAATAGTTCAACAAATTTTTTTTTGCTACAATTAACCTTAAAAATGTAAAATTTTAGAAGCCACTACCCATGTTCTGTTACTTTGGTGACAACTTCTCGCATCGAAAAGATGTGAAATAATAGTCCACTCGAAGCCGATGTGACATTGTAGACGTTGAGTCAGTCACACATATCGTTGACGGCGGCTAAAATTGAAAAATTTTAAACGACGGCGGCGAAAACACCTCCGTCGGCTATAGCATCAAATGTAAAGTGCGACTTTAATGTTTGTTGTTTGCAAAACGGTTTTGAAAACTATCGTATATTTTTCCAAAATGTTTAAAATAAAATGAAAAACCACACTGAAAGAATTTTCTTCGCAATACCAAAGAATTTTGACATTAAACCCATGAAAAATTTCATTAAAAAGGAACCTATGCAGCGCATCGTTGGATCAATGAAACCTGTTTCATTAAAATGTATGTGATGAAACATTACATTAGAATAATGAATATTATTATTAATTGGATGAATACTTCAATAAAGTAAAAAAAATTTTTTTTATTTTGTTTTTTTTTCTTTTTAACTTTTTTTTCTACCTCATTTTTTTATGTCGGCGCTGCTAGACTAGCTAACTACCAGCTAGCCTACCGGGGCAGTGTAATTTTTGAATAAAAAAACTATGTTTTTTTGCCATTACTATGTACATATTAAAGAAAATTAAAAACATACATATTTATTGATTGCAAGTTTTTGTTTCATTACTATAATGACATTTTAATTGTCATAATGAAAATTTAAATTTATGAAGGCACGCTTTTTCGAAATATTTTTATACTCTTAGGGGGTAATTTTGTTGTTCACTTCACCTTGCGTTGAGAAAATTTTCATATAAAATTTCATATAAAATTTTCAAAAATTTTATATGAAAATTTTCTCAACGCAAGGTGAAGTGAACAACAAAATTAGCCCCTTAATTGAATGTTAAAAATATTTTTTTTTCAATCATTAAAATATGTTGCTTTTATAAAAAAAATTTTGATTTCATAAATTTAATGGCATATTACATTAGATGTATGAAATTATTAAATCTTACATTTTTTAATTAACAATTTATTATTTCTTTAAGGAAACTATTATTTTGTATTAATTTATGAATAAAGTTATGTTTGTATATTGTTTTTTTATTTTCCCAATTAAAATTTTTTGTTTACTTGGACAAACTTAAGTTTTCATATATCCAATGAAAATTTTTAACGTAATTTCGAAATCCCATGAAGCGATTTTAACGAAAATTTTTCATTGTAACTATGAAATTTCATTTAGACAATGAACATTTTCATTTAACCAATGAAATTTTTTTTATGAAAATGATTCATTAAATATGTGAAGGATTTTTCTTTCAGTGCAAGAACAAAATACTTATCTCTTGCGTGTTATGATTAATTGATTTTGCATTTTTAAATTAATTTTTTTGTGTTCAAATTTTTACTGACCCCATTATTATTCGTGAGTTTATTTGACAGTTCAAAGCAGGAATTTTCCCACAACAATTTTACAGACACCTTTTTCCTTACGTGACAGCTGTTACTTGCCAAAAATGTTACAGATGCAGTTAATTAAGAAAAACAGTTATTTGTTTAATTTTATTTGTTTGTTTACTTTTATTGTTTTTGTTTTATTTCTCACGTTTCAATCGAAAAGTTTCTCGACGCGGGAGTTGCAGAACTTGGGCACAGTTGGTGTACTTTCAAAATTTCGGTTTGCTATCCCTTGTATCGCCGCTGATTGTTGACTGTTATCGGCGCACAATTGTCCGATAAAAATCGGAACATATTTAACAATTTGATTGCTTTACATTGCGCAAAAGAGTTTTCAAAGAAAGAAAGACTTATTGAAGAGGTTAAAAAACATACAATATATATATACATAGTTATATAAAAAGAATAATTCAATGAAATATGAAATCTTGATATACTTTCGAATTCGTTTTCAATGTACAAATAAGTAAACAAATAAAAAACAGCTGAAAGGAATGGCTTTTGTAACGCGCTTTGTGTAACTTGCAATTTTTCATGCGCTAAAGTTTTTAAACGTACGACACTCGTCGACGAGATAACGCGTGTTATGTTATTCTACCTTTAGTATACCCTCTTCACAGCTAGTATCGGGAGTATAAAAATACTTTTGTTTAATATATTAATTTATAATTTATGTTACTAGTCCATCATTATGATTGCTGATATGGTGGTTATTGTTACCATACATTATTTCATAATTTAAACGTCCATTAACTTCCCACTTCCATTTCATGGATGACGATTAAGATAACGCACAGTGAGGTTGAATGAGGTAAAGTGACTCGTTTTTCGGAAGCTATGCGTAGAAAGCTAAGATGTAATACAAAACTTTACTATCTTAAGATGAAAACCTTCAACTATATTATTATTACAAGCCGACAGTTGCTAGTGCTTTAGCTTTAAGATACCGTAATTTAAATTATAATAAATATTTAAATAAGTTAATAAAAATAAAACATTAATATTAAAAAAACCATCACATGATCACTGCAGGCAAAGTATTGTTATCTATTTTCTTTACAGATCCAATGGGTCTTGACCCTTCATTGGATTAATGAAGAATGTTACATTAGCCCCCCGTTAATGAAATTTTTCATAATATAAGTGAAAATTTTGCATTATTTTTAAGTCAGAAAATTTTATTAAATATTTAAATATAAACGATTCCTTTTTTGTATTAACTGAAAAATACCGTGGTTTCCCGATTTAACGAACAATTGATTGTAAGCCCTGTTCGTTAAATTGACAAATTCGTTAAATCCAGTACTAAAAAAAATATTTATTCATGTAACAACAAATTAAAAGAACAATTCATATCGTATTACAAGTAAATGGATTTTATAAAATAAAATTAATGAAAACAGTAATTATTAAACAAAAAGAAAAAAGTACATATGTACATATGGCCCATTTTTTTATTGCTGATTCTTAAAGCAAAAATTATGAGGAATCAAAAAAAAAAAAAAATTAGCCGGAAAATTTAGGAGCTTCTGTGGAAAATCGGAAAATTTAGTTTTCATGGGAAAATTTAAAGGTAAATTTCTAAGAAAAATTAGGAAAATTTTATTTTTCAATTAAAGCCTGATTCAATACCTTTCGAACGAGCTATCACTCGTTGCGATCGCTTTAGTAGTTTTTTTTTAAAACAACTTTCAATGAGGTCCCTTATGAAGAATACTTCAATTTTGTCACATGACAGTGGTGTACACCACCACTAAACCAGTCACTATAAAAAAAAAAAAAAAAAATGTAGGTACATTATTTTTTGCTGGGCAATCGATTGAGACTATTTATTTTAAAATCGGAGAGGGGTCGTCCAAAAGGTGATCGCTTTCATATGGAATTGCTCCATAATTATTTAAAGAAACTTTTTTCAATTGCTTTCTCTTCAAGCTCACGTTAAATTAATAGGGATTTTCATGATATCGCTTAAAATTGCCATTTATTCAAATGGGCAAACTTGCGAGACTCGTTTAATGAGTTTCTTTCTTCATATTCGTCAAGACTACATCGGTTTGCCTGACTACTCCATTCATGTGTTTAAATAAGTTTTATAATTTTTGTGTACATTATTTTTATTTGTTCGTTACATCGAGTACCAAATTATATTTCAATTCGTTATACACAGTACCTAAGGTAAACTTTTTGCCTTTTTTTAAATCCCGAATTTGCTAAATCGAGAGTTCGTTAAATCGGGAAACCACTGTATTAAAATATTTTAATTTATAGTTCATTTTAATCTTAAAAAACCAACTAAAATAATCTATAACATTTAGTTTCATTTTTCTTTTGAAAGAGAAATTAAGTAGTTGTCATCAATTTAATGAAACATTTTAACGAAAATACGAAACTCAATTTCGTAGTGCTTATGAAATTGCTTTATTATATTTGTAAAATTTCACTCCCGTAATGAAATCTTTCATTAGATTAAAGAAACAAATTTAATGAAACTGATTCATAAGATTTATGAAGCATAATTTTTTCAGTGTACAATTTTATCATGTCACAAACAGTATTATCTCTGTGAATTATAATTTCTTGGGTTATGATAAAAAAACAAGATGATTCATTTTTTTTTATTTCCTAAGGTTATCCCGCGAAGCTTAACGCTTGTCTGCAGGAAAGAAACCAGAGTCTCAGGCGGGAATCGAACCCGCAACCCCGGCGATGATAGACTAGCTCGCTACCAGCTAGTCTACCGGGGCACTTTGAAATTTTATTGTTTAATACGAGTAGTAAACATATAAATGCTTAAGGAAAAATCATTCATGCATAAATACAATCATAATATGTTAACAAAACAATAAGCACACTAAAAATTATCATTAAATATTTTACAATCATTAGACTTTACTCTAAGCAAGCTTGAAGACAATTTAAATTCAATCCACTTGAAAAAAACATTTTTTCTCTATAACTCTCAAAAGTAATAAAAAAGGGTTAGATTAATTGAACTTTTATTGATTTGATCTGCATTGTAATATGACTTGCTACATAAATAAATAAAAAAAATACACACACAATAAAGTAAAATGAAGAAAATACTTCAACCACAATGACTTAAAATACATTTAGTGCATTGTTATTAGTAACAGTTAAGTGCAAAACAAGTACAACTTAAGTGCAAGTGACCCAAAATCATTGAAACAAAAGAAAATAAAAACACAATAATACGTTCAATATGAAACCTTATTACACTCATGACTAGACAAAATTACACAGTCACACTTAATCATAAACAAATGGCAAATGTTTTCTATTGTTATTTTTAATGCCCTACACCACCATTGGTGGGGAGGGTGTTATGCGTGTGTGGGTTGACGTGCGTAACATATTGAAATATTGGTAATTGGCCTTTTAGTATTTCGATCGATTAAGAGTAATTTTCTAAATCGATCTATCGATGTATATTCTAAGCAAATAATCGGCATACAATTCTCCTGAAGACATATGAAATAGTACTTTAGCTCAGAAGTACATTTAGTATATTTTTTTTGATTTATACCATACGACTTTCCAAAAAATTCAAAAACTTTAGGGACGATATTTTGGGAACCTGAGCAAACTTTTTAAATCCCTTTGACAGATTTGCTCAACCAATAGTCTAGTTTCATTATATTTCACTTGCTTAACCCAGTGCCCTTCTTTACCCTAATTAAAATTATTTAAATGTTTAAATACCCATTTAATACAAGTTTTTAGAGATAAGGACATTTATATTGTATGTGTATGGGAGGTACCCCGCCCACTTGTAAAATTTAGTCCATGTTTTGAGATGTTTTGTAATGATAAAAATACTGCTTGTACCAAATTTGGGCAATTTTACACATACCGTTCTTCAGGTATACATAATTTTTTTTGTGCCACGTCTTTTTATCTAATTTATATTTGTACAAAATTTTAAACCCTTAGCTGTTACCTTTCTCTAGATAAACAGACATTTATAGTTTCTTTATGTTGAAAGTGACACGGCTACTAAGCCTCTCCCACCCAGTTTTTGACAGATATTATGTATTGATAAGCCGTTCTTCAGATACACAGAATTCTCTTTTAAGCTACGCCTACGTTACCAATCCAGAATTCTTGCTTATATTTATTGAACATTGAAACCAAACTATTTGAGTCAAATTTGAAAACTTTACTTATTAACGTTCTTCAGATATGAAGAATAATATTTTGTGCCACGTCCACTTCTGAAATTTTACCCAGCTTTTGACAGATTATGTGCATGGATAGCAAAGAAATTTGCACCAAATTTGTAAACTGTAGCTGTTGTCCTACTGTAAAATGCGGAAGGATATATTGTCTTTGTTTGGGAGGTGCAACGTTCACTTCTCAAATCCCACCGACTTTTTCAGTTTCTTAGAATTGGCTCAAGTTTGTAGGCTTTTATGAGATTTTTATAATTTTTTTAAAGCAATTTATTAAAATAATATTATATTGTGATGAATAAACGCTGAAATAAACGCATGTGCATATAGGCGAATAAATAAACACAAAACAATTTCTGCTTTTTTAAATAGTAAACTATAATTGCACAAATTTTAATGCATAAAAGGGTAAAATACTAATAAAAAATTTTATTATTTTGCGAAGCACTAATGGTACATATAAAAAAATAAGCGCACAATTATGCGCTACGCAATAAGACATACAGAAATGCAGTAAAGTAAGTGAAAGAACTCTCAAAAACTTTTATAAAAAAAACATAACATTTCAAGTGCTACGGCATTCCCTTACTACGAAGCAGGTTTGTAAGGGAGAATACTAAAAAAAAATGTTTCAAACCATTCAGTGTGTAAGGGCGATCGTGACATTCAACAATTTTTATATGCGCTGAATAATGCGCTTTATGTGTCAAAAATGTATTGCTTCAAAGAGGGAACTCGCCATATAAAATTCATGTCTTCCGTCTGCGCAATGGTAAGCGAAACGTTTATGTTTCTCCCTTACAAACCTGCTTCGTTGGAAGCTCCATTTTTCATTGGGAAGCGATTAATATTTTAAATAGATATTAACTGCCAAAAATAGTTCTTATATGAATTTTAACTTCACAACATTATTTCGTTCTGATGGGTTAATGACTGTCAATGGGTCCCAAATGAAGTGCACATCTAAAAGTTTTTAGTAAGAATTTTGTAGTATAGGGTATCATCATATGGTCTGACCGACTGACTTGTTGTGTTGTTGTTGACTTTGTGTTTACAAATAAATAAATGTATTTTTGTTTATATTAATTTAGCAATGGTTTTTGTGTTATGCTTATACATACATAATTTAAAAACATATTTTCAATTCAACATACATTAATGCATCATATAACAATTAGAAAATTATAATACTACAAACATAAGGGTTATTTGTAAGTAGTTTTGCAGCAGCTTTTTAAATAAATAATAACTATAAATAACTATATAATAAATGGATAACTATTATATTTCTTTACAATATGGTACCTATAACGCCCTGCCTCCCTAGAATAAGTACAACATGAATTAAGTATAACTATGCTAGAAATGGTGTATTGGTCTGTGTCGAAACTTTAATACACTCTACCACGTAGTTTACATTTTCGCAAGTCGACTTTATATTGGATAAATAATCAATCACAATTATAATTATATAATTTTTATGGGTGCCGAATTTCACGACAGAATAATTATTTTTTGCTTCGGCTTTTGTTAACGGCGTACTCAAGTTTATTTCGAGAGTTTGCTTTATGTGGAACCTATAGTAAATTATAGACCGATCCTAATGAAAGTTTGTAGTCATAAATAACGATATTTTATACATTTTATGAAATAACATAACATATCGAGGCACTCACAGGAAAATATCAATGTAAAATCTTCGAAAACAAGGTTGATTTTACATTTTTCGGTAGTGATTTTGCTTTATAGTTACTCTATGTTAATTTAACATGATTTTACAACAGCTTGCGAACAACATTATTTTCTTTTGAAAGAACCATTCTATACACTTACACGCGATATCAGAGAGAAAGAGATAGAATAAAATTATTAATTTTCCTGTAACACATGTTTTACATTTTTGTTTTCCCCTTTGTTAACAGAAGCACTCACAATTAAAAGACACCAGCAGAATGGCCCGATAAAGTTTTCGTCATCATTCTACTTTGAAATCCAAATAATTTTAACAAAATGACTACGGGACTTTTTTCTTTTTATAAATAATTTTAAATATGCGAATTAAAAAAAATTATGTTGTTCTTTTTGTGGTGTTGTTATTTTTTCTATACAAACAATTATAACAGCATTTTATGGATTCAATATTGAACAATGTTATTTTAACATTCTTCGTTTTAAATTAATATGAAACAATGATAATTTTAAATAATGTCCATACTTGTACAGAAATTAACTATGGCTTTTAATCAACATTGCGCCATGTTAATTTAACATTGACTTTTTTTCTGTTAATGTAGCGCCCACCCAAGAGGCTGGGGGTCTATTAATCCACTTAAGTCAAAAAAAAATTACATGGATCTTAAAGAACCAAACATGGAAGTTGATTAACAAAAGCATTTCTAATTTTCGTATAATTAACTTTTGTTTTTAAAGAACATTTACTATACAGTTATATTAAATTAAAATTCATCTACATTGTGTTTTATGCACTCATGCCCTTTTCGGAATTACTGGTTCAATTATACAAACACAATGTTCCTGGGCCGCAATGTTTTCTCCAGGAATAAAAAATTTCGAAATTAGCATCAATAATTGAAATTCAGCACTTATCGCACCATCCACCGCACAACAGCCAGTTTACAAACATACAAAAGCTGAAACAGACAAAATAATCTAAACTTAAATTGACACAATGTAACCATATGAGACTTTGTTGTTGTAAACAATTTGCAATAATAATCGTTTGTGTAAATGTATTTACTGTAAATACAAAGTGCATATCAAGTTTGTATATTATGACTACAGGTTACAGATTAAATACTTACGTATTGGTTGTCAATTGAATCTAAACTACCCACTCTGTAGGCCTTTTAAATTATCTACAAACGCATTCTTAATAATCTCTTAATTATTGCATTCAGCTTTTTTTTTTTGAAAATGTCTTCCAGAATTCTTTTTTAAAAATATTAAAAGCCATTAAAAACGTCTCTTCAATGACAAGGCCTGTCAAAATCGTGCTCTTACCAATGTTTGATAATAATTTGAAAATATCTTTAAAACCTTAGCATTTTTAGCAAAAAGGTATTTTTTTTTTTCAAATTCAGAAATCTATTTATATGCAACTCTTTCTAACGTTATTTTAATGTTTTTCAAATGTGCATTGTAATACAATAGTGGAGAGGGTATTATGTATTTGCACTAATGTGTGCAACACCTTAAAATATTGGTCCAAGATCCACGTTAAAGTACACCGGTCGAATCAGAATCACTTTCTGAGTTGATCTAACGATGTCCGTCCGGCTGGCTGGATGGCTGTCCATGTAAGCTTTATAATGTAATAAAATTTGGCACATTGGCTCTTATTGCCACAAGGATCAAGCCTATGGAAAGAAGGGATATAGGGGGCATTATCTGCCTCTCAGCAACTATCAAAACGATTTTAATGAAATCTTAAACATAGATAGATTCATATTTGTACGGACACATAAGCTATGCATTTTTATAAAAATAGGACCACAAGGAGAGATGGAGGGCAATATTTGCCTCTCAGAAACTATCAAACCGATTTAAATGAAATTAAAAACATAGATAAATCCATATTTTTATCGACACATAAGCTTTGCATTTTTTAAAAAAATACGACTAGGGATAGGGGCATTTTCTGCCTCCCAGATACTACCAAACCGATTATAATGAAATTTAAAACATATATCGATCCATATTCGTAAAGCCATTTTGTTTTTAAATACTGTGGTGTAGGGTATCATTTGGTCGGGCTTGACGACTATACTTTCTTACTTGTTTTTTTTTCTTTTAATTTTTTTTCTTATTTAAATTAATTTTTAGCTGAAATAAACTGACACCTTTAGTTGGCCAAAAGACCCTCTGCTTCCCAAAGGAACCTAACAAGGTCTTTTACTGATATAGCTCCGATTCGGGACGCACCTATTGTGCCATGCCCCAAGTGCCTCCTTCTCGCCTATGCCAGCGCCTGGCAGTCACACAATATATACTTGATCGTGCTGTGACCAGTCAGATAAGCCGCCAACGGTCGTAGGTCCCGTCTGCCGTGACTATTGGTCATCATTAAATTTTCCTTGCCTGACGATACGCATTATCCCCTATTTTCCCCTAGAGCCGAGTCCCCCATGAGGGACTGGACCCTAGCCCAACTCACCCCACAGAAGGGCTCGGGACCCATCATCCGTGCGTTATAACTAGCCCCTGTCAGCTCGTCAGCATATATATACCCGGGACCTCTGAGTGCCCCGGCACCCAGCAGAGCTTCACTCTGTTTCATGTGTCCAGCTCCTGTAGCCTTCCCTGGCATTTCACCACCAACTTCGAGGACATTTTCTAGGAAGAGAGAGCCCCAATGGCCAACTAAAGGAGAGTTGGTACAATAGACCTTACCTGGTCGTGGTACCCGTCGCTATTGGGGGAAACCTCCCCGCTTTGTCAAAAAAAAAATTTTAAAAAAATCTGTCACCTTAACATTCGGCACCATTGTAGCAGCTGAAAGTTGAACAACATAACTTTCTCTCCGCTTTTCGTTCTCCGAAGCAGCTCGACTGTACAATTAACTTATAAAACTTCCACTTTTCAATTTCATTTTGTTCTTGTTCGTATTCTTACACATAGCTATTATATTTTATTTTATATTTTGTTTCAAGTAATTTTTCTTTATATGTAAAATGTATTTGACTTTAACATCCTTGTTTAAATTTTTTTTTTATTTGAGAATAGCACTTAATAACAATTTGATAACGAATTGAAAACATATTAGTCATTAGCAATTTAAAGTCAAATGTCAACTTTTGAGTGAGTAGAACTTTTTTGTACCCTGCTCAAAAATAGTTAAAAGGAGATATGACTTTCTTTCTTAGGAGTGCAGTATTAGCAGCAACAATAATTCTTAATTTTTTACTTATTTTAGGAGGCCCTCTAGAAGCCTTCTGGATGTGAGATGAAATGACACGCCGTGTAAATTGGAAATGCAATGTTACTGCGGGTGTGAGGCTTAGTGTATGCAAAAAGGGTAACTATTAATGCAGAATTCTAGATTGATATTTTACCAATTGCTCTTTCTCAAATGATACATGAATTGTTTACCGATGTAACACCTCAAAAACATTGGTCGACTCAGAATCACAGAATTGATGTCCGTATGGCTGGCTGGCTGGCTGGCTGACCGTACATGTAAACCTTGTGCGCAAAGTACAGGTCGAAATTCTGGATATAACTTCATTAAATTGTGTACATGGGGTCTAATTGGCACATGGGGGTGAATCGGTCCATAATTTCACATAGCCCCTAAACAAGCTTCTTTCCGGAATAAGGCATTTGTGCAAACCATCTTTTTATGTTGGTGTTTTGATTAAATTTGATCCAAACTTATTTTATTGCAATTTAAATCATCTAACATGACAAAACGTTGTCTGGTAGGTCCATAAGGAACCATCGGTCTCATATAAATCCCTTACTAAAATTTCTTAATGGAAAACAAATTTCATATAATGACAATATCTAAATAAAATTCGGCACACATAACTTTTATAGGAACCTTAACCGCAGTTATTGTACTTCTCAGTTATTTACTGTCGTGTAGTGTGTCATATTGACCGACTATACACTCTTACATATTTTTATTAATTTTTTGTGAGAATAAAAATAATTTTTCTACAAATTTTGGGTAGCTTGGAAGATACCACATAATCTATAGCATAGCCACTGCTATAATTTCTGACGCTATTCCGCTAGTAAACAGTCTTCGAACATTATTATAATAGAAAATATATTAAATGCGATGCAGTTCAGAGTCCAAAAAATTGGCCACTTACTTAGTTGCCAATTTCAATACATATATGTTGAAAAATGTTTTATTGAGCTACTTAACTCTGATAAGTCTGCAAGAACTGAACTTTGGTGCGATTTTTAAAATCTTGAATGAAACTTTGGAGAAGGATGATCCTATGTCCATCCTACGCTGTGGTTCCTCTAATGAAGATATACCTTAGATCTTCTAATTTTTCTAGAGAAGCATAGCCGCTTGTTTACTGGCGGAATGAAATAATGCTTGATAACCAAAAAATTGAAAATGTATGTACAGCTAAAAATCTTGGTATCACTTTTAATTGCACACTCACCTGGTCTGACCACATAAATGCTGCTGCTGGAAAAACTTTTGCAAAGCTACGAATTCTTTGGAACACCCAGTCTATTACTCCACTTAATATTCGAATTCTACTTGCGAAATCTTATTTAATACCTACATTATTATATGGATGCGAAATATATATATAAAACTTACATCCACATATTACTCTATACTGAGATATGTTTTTAATTTGAGAAAATATGACCATATCTCTCAGTACGCGAAAAGGCTCTATGGAGTCACAATAAATAATTTGTTAAAAATAATAACCTTGATCCTACTACACAAAATCGTATATACCCGTCAACCACCATACCTTTTTGAGAAAATTCAATTTACACGTTCTAAAAGATTAAATCACATTATACACATCAGACATCAAAGTTTAATATCTGAGTGGCAATTTTATGTACATTCTGTCCGTCTTTGGAACACGCTACCGTCGTCCATTCAATTTATAAGCAACGCTCTGCACTTTAAAAAAGAACTCTTCAAGTATTACGCATAATAACACTTTTCTACTTTGATTTTTGATTCTTCATGTTTTTGTTATTTTTATTAATTTATGTATACTTGATTTTAAAATTTTTAAATTTTTATAATTTTTTATATATCTTTATTATGTTCTAGTAAACTTATTAAAATATATAAAAATCCTTTACTTTATAAGATTATAAATCTTGTTGTATTGGAAAACAATTAAATAAACAACAATTTAATTTAATGTTATACGTAAAATTTTAGGACATGGCACAGAAATACTTAAGGCCCAACTATTATATGCATAAGCTTGCTTAAGCTTCTGTCAAAAATAAACAAAAAGTCTATCAAATACAATTTAAGAAAACAAAAACAGAATCAAAAAACATTTTATTCCGTACGGAAAGTGCGATCAGTTAAGCAAATGACAGATTCATAAAACGTAACCAAAAGTTCCCTAAAGTTCAATATGATTTGACACAATTGATTTACATGCACTCGCACAGTTGCTTAAGCCAACTTAAGCATATAAAAGGTGGGCTTTTAAGTTTTCAAATGAGTTCTGTCGGACTTGAGAGACTATCTTCCCTTGCCGGTCTGTTTAAAACGGATCTGCAAAATCGTTTATCTCTGCAAAAGTTAAGAATACTTTCTTTAAAAAAAAAAATCTTACATATTTAAATTAATTTAAAATAAAAATAATCTCTCACCTTTTTTTATTGCTTAAAAAATAATTTAACTTTTGTTAATTTTATCATAAATTCAAATTTAATTCGTTGTTTTTAAAATCTTATTAATATCAATTATAACTACTCTTACACAGTAATTTTGTATAATTCATATGCATATTTAAAAATTACTCTACTTGAGTTATGTTAATTTTACCTTGTACACCAATAGCCCGGCTTGCATCGCTAATTGGAACCGAAAAAACTCGACGCAAACTGATGAACGATTTTCCAAACATTTGTATGGATTTTCATTTGATTGGTTCCGAGTTTCATAATTCTAGCTGAAAAACTAAATTTTGATTTGATAGACTTTATAACAGATAATTTTATTTTAGATCTTCACATAAAGTTTAAGCTTTCTTTTGAATAACCATTTGTTATAAGGGCATTAATCGATGATTTTGATCTTCAATCCAAGTAGTAAGAAGTGGTTCATTTAGAGGCTTCTAATTTTTGTACCCTGTTTATGCTGTAACGATGTTCTAGTTATATGCAATTTCTTAATTTTATTAGCGTCACTGAAACAGCAAATGGATTTAATGTAGAAGGGGCTAGTTCAAGGTTTATTTCAATATCAGCAGCCATTTCCCTGATATAGAACGCGTCAAAATGGCAAGTTTTTGTTTTAAGCTTATTTGCTTTTTTTTTGACTCGTTGCTGAAAAATATTAAAATTTAACTTAACTTCAGCAAATGTAATTTTAAACCAGTTGCAATCAACAGACACCATATTTTCATTAGACTTAAACGGGATATTCCCTTTTCTGTTTAAGCTTTACACAAAAATTTTTATTATAACGACGCAAATCGAAGCACTAGCGACGTAACCTCGTAGCCATGCGACAGAAAAAGAAACAAAAACGTCGCAACTTTTAAAAATGCGCAACTTTGAAAACGACGCAAGCCGGGGTATTGGTGTATTTGAATTTCATATTCGTATCGGTATCGCCCATATTTCTTTTTGAGCACATATCAGTATCGTATCCCTAAAGGCGACCGTACACGACATGTATTTGTCATCTGACATGTCAAATTTCCCACTGCAAAATACATACATGTCGTGTGTTTCCTTTTTAACTTTGCTTCTGTAAAAGTCAGACGCAAAGTCATCTGACAAAATTTCAATTAGAGCGTGTTCTATTTTCTTCTGACAAACCATCTGACATCAGAAATCTATGCCGGGAAGAAAACGGCAGCGGCGTCCACTATTGACGGAATCATTAGCCGGCTGAAGTTTATTTTTTACAATACCGAGATATGTTTGATCATCTTACCATTGAATAGAATTTATGTGAATATATATATAAAAATCGTTTTATTATAAAATCCTAAATTGGTATCTTTGAATTAAAAGAAAAAAATGTTAAGATGGCTAAACTATTTTACGGCGCAACTAAAAAATTTCATGGCGGCAGCAAACTGTTTGAATCCGACCACTACTTTGGTTTCTGCAATAACAATGCGAAAAAACAGAGACAATGTCAGAAGCAAATTACATGTACGTTTGTGACCGAATATTATAAACCTTATGTAAAACAGCGATTTTGACAGACATGCACAATTACATGTGACTTGAAAATTTGACATGTCAGATGACAAAAACATGTCGTCTATATGCTCCTTAATTTTTACCCAGAACTAAGTATCAAACATTTACGTTGTTTTCAATCCAACTGCAGTTCCTTTTGCGTGTACATAGTTGCAGAGATATTTAGACATTTTTATATTTGCAAATGTTGGCGAGATGTCATTTTATTTTTCTGACATTTTGAGGTTTTAAAAAAACATTGCTTTATTGCATTAAAAAAAGAAGTGCATTAACGGACATTAATGGTGTTTTCTTTTTTACAAAAAAATGTGCCTTTTTTTAAAAAAATTCAATTTGGTGTCTTTTTCTTAAAAAATTTATGCTTTTCGGGAGCAAAATTTTTAAGAAACAGACACCAAATTGCATTTTTTTTTTTAAAAAAGGCACATTTTTTGTAGAAAAGAAAACACCATAAAAATAGCATAACATAAAATGCAAAGAATAGAATAAAATGGGAGCTTTTAGCTCACATAATTTTCTTAAATAAAGAGAACATTTCTATCTTAAATAATTCTGTAGAAACTACCAAAAGTGGTGAGACTGGTGTAAATTTAAAGCAAACTTAACTAACAGGTTTTAAATTCTAAAGAGCAATTTTAAAATAATATGTGAATTTTTCTTACTTTCTTTCAGCGCTGCCAGAAGTAAGATTTTACCTTATTTTTTAAGATTTTTTAACCGAAAAAAGATTTTAAGATTTTTTCCCCAAAAACAAGACTTTTTGTTTTGTCTAGACGAAGGTTAGGTTCAATTAAAAAAACCTTCTTTGTTCCCATTTAAAAAATTTAAACTAAATAATACAATTTAGTAAAAGAAATTAAATTTTTTGTAATGTTTTTTTTTTGTTTATTTAATGTATTAAATAAAATATTAATTGTTTTTATTGTTTATAATAAAAAAAACTACTTTTTTCCAAAAATAAGATTTTCTCTTCAAAAATAAGATTTTTTTTGGTGAAATTAAGATTTTTTGCTTAAAATTTCTGGCAGCCCTGCTTTCTTTACTTATAGCATGAAAAAGACTGTTAAGTTTTGCGTAAATGAATATGTATAATTGTATAGCAAATTTGCTTAGTTTTCAGAATGTCTACAATGTTAAGGCATAAAAAACGAAATCGAACTGGTCAACGACAAACAAAATTGTGAATGTACAACATATCAATTATAAATCCTTTTTTTTATTTAAGGGTGAGCTGATGAACTTGGAGCAGAGTATTTTTCGATAAAAACGTTATTGAATAAAACTTTTTTAATTATTTGTAGTTGTCACTTGTTCGCTACACCTTTCATTCTGGACAAGAACCTATTGTAGCTTGTGTTCCCAATTAGTCAGTTTTTTAACCAATTAAAAGTTTAATGAAAAAGTTTTTTCGCAGCTGTTTTTATTTATACAGTACAAAAGCTCTCTAGTAGCAGCGTTACCTTAGTTTTTTTAAAACTGCAAATTGAAAAAATATGTACATAAAAACAGCCGAATATGTTCTGGCTTTTTACAATTGAATTTACATACCAAAAATGGGAGAAGGGAGAAAACTCCCGGGGAATTTTTATTCATAACATAATTGGGCTCATTTATTAACTTTATTTAATGTTTGTGTACAATTTTCAACAGTTGGAAAGGGTATATGTATATCGTCGCAGGAATTAAAGAACGCTGTAACTGACAAAAAAATCGAAAATACTGGGTCGATTGGTCCCAGTTCAATATTTATATGATGAAAACAAATTCGTTGCGTATGTGGTTCATTATAAAGTATCAGCACTAGAAATATATTCCTATACTATTCACGTAAAATTGCAGTTTAAAATTTCACAATTTATGACAGTGGAACTCGAAAAGGTTATTGCAGTCTGTAGACGGAAACCGATGCTCGCAGAGGAGCAAATGAAATATCAACTAGTTTGTTCAATTACATTATAAATGACGTTGACAAAAGGGGTAACGTAAAGACATTACTACTTAATTGTTTTGGCCAAAATAAGAATAAAATCGTTCTATCCATGCTTCTTAAACTTAAAACTCATTCTAATAAATTGCCTAATCCCAGGTCACACACTCATGCCAGTAGGCAGTATGCATTCAATTATAGAACGAGCGGTTAAAAATATAACTGTGTGGGCTCCTTCTTAGTAGCCAACTTTCATGGAAATTGCTAGAAAACCACTGTTTCCCTTTGACGTTCATGTAAGAGGTGGAAACTGTTTTATGGGTTTTAACGACATCGCAAACAAATTCCTTAAAAAGAATGTAAACATTCATATTTCTACCATAAATATAGTACTTTTAAAAAAGAGCAAACCTAACGTAATATTTGTTAAATGATCTATGGCAGATAAAGCTGAAAATACCGAAATTTCACTTGGAAATATGAATAACGCTAAGCCAAATGATAATTTATATACCACTAAATTACCGATTTCTTACCAAACATACAATGATTTAAAAAGTCTTGTAAAAAAGACAATTATTCCACATAACTACGCAAATGAATTTCTGGACCTGCACCACAACAATAAAGTAGCAGATTGCCTACCACAAACCGATGAAGAAGCCTGAATATTTTAGAAAAAAGCGCTTATCGTGTTGATATGTATGTATGTAGTTATAAATGATTTATAAATGTAGTTAATTCTAGATTATTAAATAAATGTGTACTCAAATCTTTGCGTTTTGTTCAAAAAATATTTTCCCACTTTATTCACTTTAACTAACAGCTTTTAAGTTTTAGTTAAAAAGAAAAAAACAAATGTGTCACTTAAAGCGTTTTAAAATTCTAAAAAAAAGTTACAGCATTTTATAGGTCTGTGGAAGAAAAATAGTTTGCTGTAAGCTGCAGAATCACCGGGAATAATAGACTTGAGAGGAAATGCTTACAGCCAGTATATAAAGCGAGAAAAAAAATAAAAATACGTTTTTAAAATCATGTTCCTAAGTTGTATAGTTTTGTGATATGCATTTTATTTTCTACTTTTATACTGGTTTTTTGGCTCTGGTGAACATTTTATGTTTTGTCAGTTACAGCGTTCTTTAATTCTTGCGACGATATGTACAAGTTTATCATGCCGTTAGTATTTGCTACTATATTATTCTCAGACCCCATAAGAAATATATATTCTGTGTCCTTATGAGGAGCGACGGTTATTTGTCTGTCTGTTGAAATGCGTTTTCCTAAAACCCTTATATGGTATATAATATGAGGACATTTCCAGCGAAAAATCTTCTTTTTCTAACGTAACGTCAGCAAGCAAATAAGCTAGTATTTTGGGGCCATAATGTTTAAATGTTATCCTTTCTGTTACTAAATGTAGAGCAAGTTGCGCTTTAAGGCTTAGTTAGACAGAAGTAACAGTAACAGTAACGTTGCAAAACAACTACTTCATTATGATGCATGTAAAGCAATAAGAATGATATCTACATATAAAATTTGTCGAGAAATAATCAACCTGATCGGTCAATAAATGGCTGAGATATGAGAAAAGAAAAACGAACGCCTTTAATTTAACCTCTTAATGGGTTATTTTTTTCTGGTTATCAATACACAAAATCCGACAAACTGTGGGTGGGATTGGATAAGAGGACGTCGCACAAAAAAAATTTTTTATTTCTACAGTGCAACAGGCCAGATTTTTTCAATTTGCGATAATCGAGCTCGCTTTGTATCTGCACAATTTACAGAAAATTTTAATTTTTTCATCAGAGCTTCGAACTGTTTAATGCCTTTAAAAAACAGACAAATCTGCACATTTGGGAACGCTGCTTGTAAGATAATGTTTATATTTAAATGTACTGAATTTATCAATAGTTGTTTTCACTTTTGGTAGAAAATTACCATTGTACCCCTTGTTAATTTGGTTGTAGTTAAAGTGCTTAATTTATAAATTCGCAAAAAAAATGTATTAAACTATAATTTTCTTCACTTAAAAAAAAAAACAAACAGAAAGCTGTAGTAAACACGTGTGCTTGTTAAATTTAACAGAATAAAACAGTTGTCGAAAATCAGCTGACATAATAATTTACAATACAGTTAAGAATCGTAGTAAATATAACAGAGTTAAAAACCTAACACAGAGAGTGAAAACCGCTAATATTTTTGTCGCCTACGGCAATGAGGCTATAAAGCAGTGAAGGGCACTTTTGCAAATCCTATGTACGCGTGCATAGGAATAAAAATTCTGCTTGTGTGACATCGACTTCTTCGTGTGGTCTGTGACAATGTACGTTTGGATGTTCCCTGCAAATATTATTGGACCACCTGATCCAATTTCATGAAATGGACTACTCCATGGACTGCTCCGTTGTAATGCAAGCATGGACCATATCATTGTAAAAAAGTGTTTGTAGTGAGACGACATGTCTTCGTTTTTTAACGACATGTTATCGTTTTTAAACCAAGTTAAAACTAATCCTTTTGTGTACACAATGGAGTAGTTTTAAAACTACTCCTTTGTAGACCAAAGATGGGTTATATGGTCCTGCCCTAGGACATCGTAATTTTAAATAGACCATGTTTTTTCCATACGTTTGGGTTACCTAGTCCCTCGTGGGCTACTCTTTACATTGGTGTTTGGAATGGTCCTATTATTTGCAGGGTTGTTTTGTGTTACTTCTTGTTGATGAGCGTCATTCGTTTTCTGCTGCGTCCCACACAAACATAAATGTGATAGTATGTGTGTTGCCCTTCACTGATATAAAGGTAGCAATTGTCTTACAAATTTGCATATTCTTCGACTTCAAGCTGAGTGGGAATGTTATTTTGAAGATAAAATCGACCAAAATAAAATAACAGAATTTAACAACTTACGTGATTGTTTGAAGTGTGCTTTAATGAAGGCTATGCCTAAGGTCAATTTTGTTTAAATAAAGAACGCCATAAGAAACTTATGCATATATACAGTATCGGAAAAATAATAGGGACTATATTTTCCTTCCAAATATCATATCGTAGAAAATGTTAATTGAACTTTTATTGATGAAACTTCTTATAAAATTTTTTCATAGAGCACCTCTGAGGAATTTTAGAAATAAAATAGAGATTTATACAAATAAGCAGATAAAATGGCAAAGCTTTAAGAAGCTTGATACTCGATTTACCTGCGCCAATCTCCTGAACGGAGATACAAAGAAGTTATTAAAATAAAAAGAAGTTTCTATCAAACATTAAGATAATTTTTTGGCTTGGTAGCAAAAAGTAACAAAATTTAAAATTGGCACAGCTGCGTATTAAGGGCCAATCTACATTTCATATGAGGGCCGATGTATTTTTGCTTACCTTAAGTCGACAAATCAAAAGACCTGCTTGGGCCTATCTGCATCGAGCCGGATTACAAGGGCCATTCTACATAATGAATTTATTTATTTCGGTATTATTGAACTGTTTTGGCTTTGATAACATTGAAGCAAAGTATATAGCCACAGTAAGCTTTTTTTAGCTACATACACAGAAAAAATGTTCACTAACATTTTTTCAATTAATTTAATAATGCTGTTTCAAACAATTTTTTTAACGGTTCCAATTAATTTGCCTTAATTGAAAATAAAAATTATAATATTTGTGTGTATATTTGCAAATATGAAAACATACACACAAACTTCAAAATATTTTTATGTTTCAAACAATTGTGTTGAAAGGAAAAAATATTTTGACTTGTGTTTACGTTTTTTATAGCCTATTTTGCTGGTAGTCACATTTCAATTAAAGCTATTGATTCAAACTGAACAGCAAGAAAAGCTCACACTTACAAATATGTTAATTGATATGATCAATTTGTTTGCATGTGGAAAAATCAATAAGGAATTTAATTAATAGTACAAATTTCTAGCAAATACGTTAATTGAAGTTGATTTTTCATTTTTTCTGTGTTTTGAAAAATAAACCTAAAAATAAATTATTTTTCCATGTTTTTTTTTTTTTTTTTTTTTATTGCCTTTATTCATAATAATTATACACAAGGATTGTGAATTAATTAAAAGAAAGTTCATGTAGTAGAACATAGGGCACCAACGAATCTTCTCCATTCATGACGGTTATTAGCGAGGAATTTTATTTGACTCCATGATTTATTTGACATTTGGCATTCTTTCAATAAGGTACGTTGCCAGGTGTTACGAGGGCGACCGGGTCTACGATGTCCTTGGGGATTCCATTCCAAGGCGGCTCTTGCGATATCATTTCCGGGTCTTCGAAGTATGTGGCCTATCCACGTCCATTTGCGTTTCATTATCTCCGTTGGGATAGCAACTAAGTTTGAGATTGACAGTAACTGCTCATTTGTCACCCAATTTGGCCAGAAAATTTTGTGTTTTTTCCATGTTACTTTGCGTTTTTATTAAAATGAAAATTAAAGAAATAAAATAGTGATTAGATTATGAGTCACAATGATCGGGACAAAAAGAGGGAAAATAAATGTGATAAACGTTTTCTCAGGAATCGCCTGGCGATTGGCGCTACTAGCAAATCAAATACTGAAAAAAGGTATACTGATATCGTATGTACATAGATCATTTTAAAATAGCCCTTGAAAAAACCGCCAACTTCTGACTAAATACCAGCTTCTTGAGATAATATTAATTCATTCACATTTACTCAATTTATTTTATAGGCCTCAGGTGTAGGATTAGGAGTTGTTGCAACACGTCGAGTTCTAATGATCCACTTGGTACTACGTGTGAAGGTATGTTCGTTTAAAATTATAATTACACTCAAAAGAAAAATCATTCCATCCGTACTCAAATCAATCCGAAGAGGTAGTACGATGAGGACGGATTTTCTTGAATCAAGTACAGAAAGATTAATTTAAGTACGGATTTTTAATCGCGAAATACTTAACTTATCTACCCTGCTTTCAATGCGTCTAGTCCAAACACGCATGTAAATGTAGACCATAAGGGACTAGGAGTAGTCCAAAGGTAACCCCAATATATGGAAAACATGGTCTATTAAACATTACGATGTCCTTGGGCAGGACCATATAACCCAACTTTGCATTACAACAGAGTAGTCTTAAAACTACTTCGTGGTATACTCCAGAGGATTAGCTTTGAGACATTTCTTTTCACTACACTTTTTAACAATGACATGGTCCCCGCTTGCATTACATTGGAC
Source organism: Pollenia labialis (assembly GCA_949318255.1). Lineage (NCBI taxonomy): Eukaryota > Metazoa > Arthropoda > Insecta > Diptera > Polleniidae > Pollenia > Pollenia labialis. The sequence goes on from OX439141.1 coordinate 115,905,170, forward strand.
CAGGGTGTATTCTATTTGGATCAGGTAGTTCACAACTATATGCAGGGTATAGTCAATCTCGTATTCTTACCTCAAAAATTCCGAAAATGAGATTGATTTAAGTAAACCTAAGATTAAATCAATTGCAAAATGCGCTTGAATCAAGTATTATAAAGATGATTCAAATAAACCAATAGTGAAATTAGAAGCATCATTCCCGATATGGTTTTTACTTTACAAACCTAATGTACATAATTAACTGAAAACATAAACTAAATGAGAAGCAACATATATAAGTGATAAGTTAAATGAGAGTGTTTTTTTCTGTGTATGTTTTAAAATATTGAATTTGAGTCCGAATGTTTAAGTATTTTGTAACTAAGTCTTGAGCCTATTAAAATCGAATGTGTTTTTCAAAATTAAAAGAAACTTATGGGCTGGCCAAATAGAAGTCCCGTTTAAAACTTTACTATTCAGATCTGCCAATTGCAAATATATGTTGATTTTGAATAAAACACAAATAATTTGAGAACTTATTGTAATTTCTTTTTATTATGATAATATTGGTATGGTTCACTTATGTATGGAATAAAATATCAATACACCTCCATTCGATGGTCCAAATTTTCAATGACGCTGACGCATAATTAAAGTTCTAGCCTTTAATGTGCCGAATTATCTCATCCTTTAGTTCATCCTTTAGCTCTTGAATTGTTGCTGGCTTTTCTTTCAAATTACCCCAAAGAAAGAAGTCCAACGGTGTCAAATCACATGATCTTGGCGGTTAATTGACATTGCCACCACGTGTGATAATACGGTTTTGAATATGTCGCGCAAAAGAGCCATTGTTTAGTTAGGCAAGTGACACCGTTCTGTTGAAACCACATATCGTTCACATCCATATCTTCCAATTCGGACCATAGAAAGTTCGTTATCGTCTCACGATAGCGAACACAAGTCACAGTAACAGAAATAATACGTCCCGATGATAACGCCAGCCCATAAACCGCACCAAACAGTCACTCTTTGTGGGTGCATTGGTTTTTCGACAGTCACTCTTAGATTATCATTCGCCCAAATGCGGCAATTCCGCTTATTGACGAACATGCTTGCCAGAAGAATTCAAATAAAAAGTGCAAACTTTTTCTACAGTGAAAAACAAAAGTGCTCGTTTGGTAACATTGATTTTTATGAATATAATAACAAATTTACATTTGAAATTTTTTTTAAATATTCATTTTGTTTAATATACATACTTATTCTATGTTACATTATAATATATTTTAAATAAAGCCATCTTTCCCATAAACCAACTCATTTTGGTACTTTTCAGAAGAAACGATTTTTTTTCATTATTGTCCGATATGTTTAAAGTGTGGCAAACGTACGTTGTCTAACTTTGCACCTTCTTTTGTGCATATAACTGAACATCATATGTCGTTCTGTTTTCATTCTAGTTCGCAGTAAGGTCTAACCGATAAGTCTTTGGTCCAATAGGAGGCAGCCTCGCTGAACTTTCTTAATAGCTGACGGTTTTTTGCCCCAATTTCTGAAAAAACATTAATTTGCTTCTCTAAAGCCGGAAAATGATTTTTGTGGTGTGGCGAAATTATTAATCACATTCAACTTTACAAATAGCAAATAATTTCAATTGGTATTCTGGATTAAATATAAAAGACAAAAGTGCCAGAATTCCAAAGAGCATTACTGAGTGCTGGCATTGCTCTAATTTTATTATAGGAAAGCTTTGACCAATTCATATAAGTATTGCATGTGACACTTATATCAGTTTTTTTAACATTTTTCACAAATAACATTTATTCACTTTATAACAAAAGTAATTGCGTTTGATGCGAAAACTTTTATGTGATTGTTAAATAACTGCTCTATTCGACTATGCTATGCAATTTTTCCTATATCCTAAAATTGTAAAAAGGTATATGCCTAATATGTGTGTATTTTTCTTGATACACTTAAAGAATTGATAATTTATGTGAGTTTTTAAGTAGTTTTGGGATCTAAAAAAAGTGCTTAAAAAATTATTAAAATGTGCTAAACTAGCATTTAAAACTTTTTTCGAAATTCTAAGTGCCAATTCAGAAAAGAATGTGCTAAATCTAGCACTAAAAGTGCTAAACTGGCAAGCTTTCTGACGAATCCACTCAGGTGAAAATGTTCTTCATCACTGAATACCGAAGTGCACGATATTCATTTGAATGCCCATTTTGATAATAAGCCTGAATAACTTTAACACGTTGCTCAATTGTGTACCTTTCCATGGTTCAAATTGAGTTAATCTGAAATCGAGAAAAGTCACATAAAGTGCAAAAAAAGATTTGATGTTTACACAGTCCAACGCATGATTTCGGGACTCAATTCTGATCATTGGTGTTATGTGCGGTTAATATTTAACATCGTTCCTTAACCACCCTTTCTATACCCTTTTTACCTGTGGAGAAAAGTATAAAAAAGAAAAAACATTCTAGGCATTATTATTTTATTATCATTTATTAAATATTATTAATTAATTTCGAATTATAATATCGTAGTCTTAAAGAAAATCAACAATTTGTTTATTCAGATTAAAACAAACTTAAAACAAGGCCAATAATAAGTGTGAAATAAATAAAAAGATAAAATAAACACATACATACAAAAATAAAAGTAAAAACAAAAACCAAAACAAAAAGTTAAAAACGCATAGTGTTACAACTAGCTTAAATCAAATGGCATACTTAACATCATTATTGCCATCCTTAATGGCATATGAGAAAAGATTGTTTAAGACAATAACAGTAACGACAATGGCAATAAAATAGCAATTCGAATATCAACAATAACGAACGGTACAGAAGGGGAGCTGGGAGGATAAAGTGAAATTAAATACAAAGCAAACAGCAGACAACAGAACAGAGCAGCTAATAATAATACAATTTTAATATGTATATCGTAATACTTATACATTCGTAATTAATATCTTTTTTTACATATTAATTCTGAAACCGCCACGTTATCTCGTACACTCAGGTATTATTTATCTTTTCTGTGTCGTGTGTGTGTTCGCAGCTGTCACAACCATCCTCAATAGAGCCATCATTAATATCAACATCCTTTCCAGCATTACCAATGTCACCGGTAAATAGATGCATCAAACAACTGCGTTTTACATACAAAAAGGCCACTAGGGCACACAAAAGAAAAGCAACACCAATCGAGCTGCCAATAAGTAGAGCACGCATTTTGCGCTGTGATGGCACTTCAATGATTAATTCTCCACTCGGCACTTGGTCGCCACTAGCTGAAACGGCCAATACTCGAACAATAAATGTGGAGTCCTCTTTGAGGTGTCGCAATTGATAAAAATTGTCAAATGTTTCGACAGTGCCAACAAGATGATGTTCCGGTTCTTTCCACCAACGTACCGAATAGAGACGTAACATGTCAAGCCCTTGTTGTGGATGTTCCCAGTGTAGTAGCCAACCTTGTTGGTTATTTATGGCACTTAAGTTCCAGGGTGCACTTAAGCTACCCGCACTTGGTAAAGGATTGTTGTTTTTGTTGCTGTCGCTGCTGCTGGTTTCGTACTGTTGTGTGTATTCCACTTTTGTAGACTCAACGAAGTCATTATTGACCTCATCTGGTGTTACTGTCGATGATGCTGCAAAAGAATTAAAATAAAATTGCTTAAAAATATATAAAAATAAAAATTTAATTTAAATTTTAACTGTAAAAACATTTAAAGCAAAATAGTGTATTATAAATTTTAATAGAGAGCTTATTCTTCATACATCTTTTAAATTTTCTTAAACTTTTCAAATAAAAAAGTTTCTTACGGAAAACTTTATCCCTTACACAAACACGTATGTATGTTTCATTAAATAAACGCTTGTTAAGTGCAATTTTCGTAGAAAATATCGTTGTTAGCTTTTATTTAATGTAAAATATGTTTATGAATACAGATACAAGTTTGAGTTATAATTCTAAAAATTTCCTACAAAAAATACTTTTTTATTAACTGCCTTTTAGAAAATGGAAACAAAATTTGGTATGAGAATTTATATTGAAAACCATAGTATTATTATACCAGGTATGTTCATTAGGGATAGTTTTCATTATTTACCCATTTAATGTAAAATTTATTTATTTGATTTTTGACGCTTGTTTTAATTTTTTCCATATTTTCTCTTGTTTGACGTTATATGGGTTTTGAACAAAATTTCTAATGACTATACCTTGTACTTATTCTACCATGTTGAAAACAAAACAAAATTTTTGTGTGTCAATATAATTTCTTGTTTTCATTTTCAAAAAACAGGCAATAAATATTTTACCTGAAAAGAACTTCGTCAGAATTTTAAATCTTTATCTTTCTTTTCACCACTAGTAGTGAATTATGGTTTAATTAGATTTTCACTCCGTGTGATACTTTTTAAATATTTATCTAAGACATCATTAATTCTTTATATTCTGGATGCTTGATTAATTCTAAGTCAATTTAGCCATGTCCGTCTGTCTGTCAGTCCATCTGTTGATATCATGCTCAGTTTAGAACGACTCAAAAAGGAACAATATTAGTGTCATATTACTTCTAGTTATCCGTAGCAGTTTCGAATTGAAATCCAGCACAATCGGTTCAGCAGAATAACAGTTATGAATCCAAATATGCAAAAATCACCCTTAAAATTTATGATTTTGTTACAAAAACTAACAGAAATAGTGGCAGAATACACAGATTGATAAAATCTTTTCCATAAAATCGGCTCATATGACTAGAAATCATACTACTGAATTTCTTGACGATCGGTCCACTGTTTTCCATACCCCGAAATAAATCCTACTCGCGGAAAATACTTAAGTGCGCCTAAAACCGTTACAAACAAGGCTTTTATAGTAGAATTCGTTTGGTCACAGTTTAATAGCACTAAACAACACTCTACAAGTTTGCATGAAGATCGGGCCTACAATTTACCATAAATAACATATAAAGGCCACTCTCTGAAAAAGTTGACTACCTCTGAAACCGTATCGAATAATGTATTTAAATTTGATCTGTCACAGTTTTATAAGACTTACCCCTAAATCCAGCAAGTTAAGTTATAATTAACTATTAGTTATGGCTGTCAAAACGTATTGTTAACTGGAAGTTAAAGTAATAGTTAAGTTTAACTGAACTAGGTGAACTTGGGTGTAGAAAGCACATTGTCATTTATCGCTCCTATATTAAGAAGTCTTCTGAAAATCTCTAAAACGTATAAAACGCTTAAGCTAATGTCACTGCTTTACTGAAATTTGTTCTTATTTAGTTTTTTTAATACCAAAGAAGCACTCTACAGAATTTCGTGATGATAAATCCATAATTTATCATTTTAGTTCGGCTTAAACTGTTACGAACCATTATATTCAACACAACTTAGTTTAATTTGAGTTTTTTATAACTAGAAATAGAAACATAAAACTTTCTGATGTCAGGCCAATAATTTAACATTCATATGTTTGTGTGTATGGCTAAACCGCAGCCAATTATAATTCTGTTGATCCCATATTGAGCTCACTCGTAAAATGCTCAAACTATCGGTGAGGGGGTCCAAAAGATTCAGCATGGCGGAATGTAGCACTCTAACTTCTTTTTTTTTAAGATTTTGTTTGTCGTGCTTAATTCCCAATTTTTATTCTTGATACAAACACTGAAATTTATTGTCGATGGAATAAGCTATTCCTTTGCGCATTTCACCAGTTGGTTAGGCAAGATCATCAGGAAACTTCATCCAAAGATTTTAGAAAAACTAAAGAATAACGAATAACAATTATAAGCAAAAGTTCATCCAAAGATTTTAGAAAAACTAGAGAATAACAAATTACAATTATAAGCAACAGTTTTACTTGTAACAATATCAAAGCTTAAACAAAAACAAAAACAATAAACTGTGAGTTTACCTTTTCTTACATTCCCCACTATAATCGGTTGGAATTCTTCCAACATAAATTGTAGTTGTAAGTAGATTAAGAAAAGCAAAATAAAAACAAAAACAACTTGCTTTATTGTTTTCGCAAGATAATCAAAAAATAAAGCAAGTTGTCAGTTCAGTTTTTTAGGCCGTGCACTTGCCAGTTTATTATCAAAGTAACTTTCGGGAATACTATATTTCCAATTAACAAGATTTTGTTTGTTGTGTTTAATTTCCAATTTTTTTTTCTTAACAAAAAAAACATCATTATACTTTGAGAATTGTATCTAATAAAAAATTCATTAGTTTTTAGTCATTTGCCTATGAAGTTGAGAACTTTTTCGATAAAATACAAAAAAAGATTTAACTTTAAAAATGTTTCTGTGGAGTTTTAGAATTAGCCTGGCTTTTCGAGGGCTCCGGTAGGCTAGCTGGTAGTGAGCTAGTCTATTGGCACCGGGGTTTCGGGTTCGATTCCCGCCAGAGACTCTGGTTTCCTGCAAACAAGCGTAGCGCTTCGCGCGATTAGCTTAAGGTATTAAAAGAAAGATCTGAGTTAAACTAGGTTTAGTTAATGTGAGAACAAATATGTGCCGCCATCAGTGTTGCCAAAACATATTGAGGAAAAAATGCTAGATTTTGCTAAACAAAATGCTTAATAAATGCTAGAATAAATCCTAAAAATATTTATATGGAAAATATAGAAAAATCTTTATTAAGTAAGGTCCAAGCACATTTTTTATAATATGCTGCTTAATACCGCCTGTGCTGAACGTTGTAACAAATTCTTTTAAAAGGGATTGAATGGTTTTCAATTATACTCATAGCGTTTTTGCGCTACCTTGTTTCTATATGTTGCTCCAGGCCACTTAGTTAAGAAACAAAATCGCATTTGCAGTAATTTCTAAAAGGTTTTTTCATCTGTTTCATTCAAACATTCTTTTAGCTTTAGGTGCTTTGGCCAATCTTTGTGAAACTTTTTTGAATGATTTTTACTAATTTTTGAATATTTTTTGTATTAAACATTAATGGAAAATTTTAAAAATACCACAAGAACTAAAAAATGCTAGAAATTTTTAAACAATGCTAGAAAATTTCTAGATACTAAATCAGTTTTTTCATGCCAAATTACTTTACAAAATGCTAGATCTGGAATGAAAAAGCTAAATTGGCAACACTGGCCGCCATTAACAAGTATGTGTACAAAATTTGGGCAGAATTGCGTTAAATGGTGCTATGATTTTCGCCGGGAATGTACGAGTTTCAGACTTTGTTAAGCTAAATGAAAATTAGAAAATTAACCCACATCACAAAAATTCAGCCTTAGAGATTAATTTTTCTAACTTAAGCTTCATTAAATTTTAACATAGAGCAATTAATGAGGTGTTTACGAATCTTGCATAATGTACCAATTGGTTTACAATTTTGCTTCTTAAAAAAAAACACATATTTTTGAAAATTTGTCAGGTTTTGTTATACTTGTTGTAGAACTAAGGTTACCTTATTAATTCTGCCCTGAGTTTTATTGAGACTTTTTTTGAAACTCTGTCAAACTTGTAGATTTGTCTGCTAATAGAAAATTAGATATGCGAAAATTTTCTACTTACTGATTTTAACTTTTAAATATTTAAATATCTTAAATATTTCATTTAAGAAAAGACAAAAAAAAAATCAAAAAAATATTTTTTTGTGGAATTAAACTTACGTTGCGTTGAAAATCGAAATTGTTTGCTGAACATGCCATCACCATATTTATCCTGGCTCAGTACCATAAATTCATATTCGCGTCCTGGCTGCAGATGCTGTATTGTTGCCTCCATAACGTTCTTTTGTATGATGCGCATTGTGCGCCATTCTTGTGCATCCGTTAGACGATACCAAACTGTATATTCGAGATTGGGCCGCAAGTATCCTGTGTGAGAGCGTTAAAAAAGAAACACAAAAACGTAAGTAGAAAGCTAACAAAAATCTCCATATATGTTTAATAAAATGCACACAATACATATACATATATACATCATACACATATAAACAAACATGTATGTACGTATGCATATTAACTTAAAATACAAAACAAAAATGTGTTAGTATTTTTGTTCCATATGAATTCCTGCTATCCACAGGATGTCAAATGAGTTAGTATAAAATTTATGTGTGAAGTAATTTTTTTTAAAATATTTTAATTATTTCTTTGTAATAATTAAAAAGCAATACACAAAACTTTTCGCGAATTTAAATATTGGCTTGTGCATAAGTAACGATATGATTTATTTAAGAAAAAAAAGTTATATATCTGATTTTATTTAAGGTTGGCATTTATTAGTAATCTCGAAATTTTTAGTTGCAGCGCCTACACTACTTGTTGTATTTTGACCTTGAACTGTTGAATGAATTAAAAGTTATTGAAAAGACCTTACCGCTGAGGTAGCTGTAAATAGAAAATCCTTTTAACCCTTTGACGACCAAAGTTAAACCGCTTGTAAATTAAATTTTTTTTTGGGATTGATGTTTTTAAACGTATTTTAGAAAAAAAAAATAGAAAAAAATTTAAAAAAAATTACTCCTTATTGAAAAAAAAGCATGGGACATATATGTCCCATTGGTCGGTAAGTGTAAAAAGGGTGAATTTTTTTTTGCATTGAACAAAGTGAAAAAACTGAACAAAGCGAAAAATATTCTTACGCCCTTGCATTTATTCGTTGTTTGGACAGCAACGAAAGCAGTCGAGCACGCATGAAGGAAAAAACCATGGGATAATTACGTCCCACTAGCATATGTGGACCCAGAATATGGAAAGGTTTTACTTCCAAATCTAAAAGCTGATGATGAAGTACCAGAGATCGCAGAAGCTTTCAATTCTGTTTGTGATTTTGACACTATATTAGATATGATCATTCAACAATCAATGATTTATTGTGAAAGGGTTCCGTGTATTTGATAAATAAAGATAAATTGAAGGCTTTTTTGGGATTATCCTTGTAATGTCTATACACCGATTGCCAGAAACCAGACTTTATTGTTCAACATTACCAATATATTCCATTAGTTTCAAACGCTATGACTCGTTTACGTTTTGAAGAAATTCATTCCAACTTGCATTTTGCAAACAACGATAGACAGCCAACCCGTGACGACCCATCGTATGATCGAGCATAAAAAATACGTCCTGTTTTTTTCGATTTAATTGATTTAGGAGTGCTAAATTTCTACATTGCTTGCAACAAATTATCTACGAACATATCATCTCCATTTTCAATTTCGCTCCTGCAATTTCGTGCACAGCTCGCCACACAGATGATAAATTCTATCTCTAGTCGTAAATATGAAACTAACTAAACGTCACTAGCTGGATCCAAACGAGCAAGACTGATCACAACCAATATTCCATTATCTGGTCACTATCTCCAGAATATCACCAGAATGGAAAACAGCTTGCTGGAGCAATGTATTCTTTGCACCAAAATTGGCATAGAGAATCGCACAAATTCAATTCGCTTCACTTGAAATAAACCATTTTGCTATGTATGCCGAGGAACGAAATTGTTTTGAAATCCACCACAAATGGTTACTGCACCAACCATATTAATATGATTGTTTTTTGTTTTTATTGAAATATTTATGTTTTCTTGTTTGTGTGCAATTCGATTGAAATAAAAAATTAATTTGTAATAAAAAAAAATTTCCTTTATTTTTACCGTTGTGGACCAATGGGACACATGTGTCCCATTTTATTTTCAGATCCCACAAGAAAGCTTTTGAAGCAAATCAAAAGGCGTTGGGGTTTCTGGTTACATCAGGATTTGGTGCATATAAAACAAAAATGTTGCATAAGGGTATCATTCAGGTTCCGAGATTTAAGCAAACAAAAATTAAAAAAAAAATTACAAATTTTTGACTTTGAGATGACATTGAAATGAATTCGGACAAAAAATCTTAAACTTTTACATATTTTTAAAAAGACATATTTGTTTTTTATTAAATAAAATTTATTTGGTAAAAATTTATTGAAAAATGTGCTTGTAAGAGGAAAAAAACCAAATGGGACTTATATGTCCCATTGGTCGTCAAAGGGTTAACTTGGCAAAAGCGGTGGCAAGTTAATATCGAGTACTATTCGATCGATAAATATTTTGAGCATAGGAGCTGAAGTAGGCTAATATCATGGTATTAGTAGCCACTTGTCCGTCGTTTAAAAACAATTGGTCCACGAATCCTTTCTCAAGTTATTCCACCTGTTCTGTGCGTCTAAGTAAATGCATTTTTTATACAACAATTATTTTTGGGTTTTATGTTTTTCATATTTGGCAATTTCGCGTGATGGGCCCCATTGCTCTCTATGGGTTGGGGAATTTACTTGTTGTTTTCTAGGCACAATTCTTGAAAACAGGGACTGTAATAAATGCCGGTGGAATCTTAGATTGAGAAAAGCGTTTAGTATATAAAATTCATTGGAAATTTCCATGTGCCGGGATAGACGCTTAGTAGAAATTTTAGAGTTTAATATTTGCATTTTTGTCGCCATTTCAGCATGTTAAGGGTAGTTTACACGATCACACAAGTGGTACGTGGCGAAAATGCATCTCCGATCCAATTTTTGTTTGAAAAATAATAAAAAACAGTAACTACTTATCATGGCAGGATTTTATTTTCCTCAAAACACGTACGACTTGTGTGATCGTGTAAAATACCCTTAAATAATTTCGATATGATATTTGTGTTTGCTTAATCAAAGGATTTCTTATCCAATAAAATTGAATAACGTTTTTCTTTGTTCTGTGCTGAGTCTTTCTTTATCAGAAATCTACAAAGTTCTTCAAAGGTTATTTTGAAAACGAAAACGTCATCAAAAACTTCATTTACTTATTCATTCATAACCTTACTTATGCGCCACTTTGCAGTGTATTTTGAAAAATTATTTGTTTAAATTGTATTTGATAGACTTTTTGTTTATTTTTGGCAGAAGCTTAAGCAATGTTATGCATATTACAGTTCGGCCTTAAGACACGGTTCATACGCCTCAACTGCTGCAGGTTAATTTCGTTAACAATACCTGTTAAAGTTACCGAAATGTTTCAGGCAGACAACTGTTCAGACATTTATTTACGAATACTTATGACATAGAAAACGACTAGAACATAAGAGAGAGATGTACACCTAACTGTTTATCTAAAGTCCACACCACGCCCTTTCGCCTCCTTGCAAGCCATGCAATTCATACACTTCTTGCGTTTTAAGTTTCAAATTACATGCAACGCATTTTATGCGTCGTCAGCACGTGTAAAAATTAAACTTTTTTTTGTCAAAATCGGCTGATTTTTTGAAGGCATTTAAAGCTTTATTCTATTTCTTTATCAGCTGCGAATGCAGCGAAAAAGCGTAGAATTCTTGGTGTGGAAATGTACGAATTTTGAGAAGGAATTTCTTTGTTTGGTTTTGAAAGATATTTTGATCTCTAGTCGTTTCTCTTTGCAGTCATCGCTGTGCACATGAAGCCACAAATGCGGATAGCGCATTGTTCTTAAAAAATAAATAATCTACCTGTACCTGTATGAGATTTTGCTTTTGCCTGCGCAATACGCTCTCTTGTTTATGTGATATATACTTTGAATGAACAAAACTTGCTAATGTAAAACACGCCAATAGTGACCTACTTCTCTAGGAGTCTCTATGAGACCATGTGTGGTAAACAATTTAAAACCCTTTATTTTCGATTATTGTTTTTGGTTGCAATTTCAATTAGCTACCGCATAGCAGATCCCCCACCATCAGTTCACGACAAAGCTGCTTAGTTAGTACGCGTTGTGTATTTTTTTACTAACCCGGTGCGTGAGACCGTGTGTCACCGTATGTGTTAGTTAAATAATCAAGGACTAATTTTAAAGGTTTGATACAAATTTTTGTTTACTTTGTAAAAGTTTCGAATGTCGAAGCACTAAAAAACGTTAATTTTCTTTATGAATCCATATCGTCAGCTCATTATTGGTTTGGCGCATATCATGATGAAATTACCAAACCAATGAGCTGACGATTAGTTTTAATATCGAAATAAAAGAGATTATATTGATTTAATGTCTTTGTTTTATTGTCAAAGAGCATCAATTTTAACATTAACTAAATATAAGTAACAAATTTCGAAAACTTTTCAGTTGAAAACCACGGAGCGTGAGACTGGCTTCACCATTGATCAATGTCAAATTTACATCACCATTGACGGAATAAACATCTTCATATCAACTAGGGATTGCTGTTCGGTTTCAACCGAAATCGAAACCGTGGTTTTAAATGCCTAAAAACCGAAAACTGTAAAAAAATAACTCGGTTTTAGCTTTTACTTTAACAATAAATACATAGCTTGAAGAAATTGAAATTTATGCATAATACTCATACTTCACATACAAAAAATGTATACATAACAGCCTGCAACAGTGACAAGATATTTCAAAATTCAAAATAAGTACAAATGTTACCTCTTTAACTCTTAAGTAGATACCTTATTTCTGTGGCACAAACTACCACCTGGGCCTGGCTGGGACCACTTGTTTTGTATTGAGTTTTTGTGACTATAGAAAAATCTCACACTAACGAACCTCTGGGCAAGGCTGGGACTACTTTTGTCTATATTTGTTTTACTACAGTACATATGTATTAGGCCTGGCCAGGCCCAAGTGGATACAATATGCACAACATTTTCATTTGGCCAATTGCGACGCCCACGGTGTTTAAATTTACATTTTTTTTCTCATTTTCTTGTATAATACACTTTAAAACTTTCAGCCTGTTCATCGATTTCGAACGTTAACGTTCGCATAGAAAATTATATGTTAAACAAAAACAATATTCGAAAATTTGTTGAACAGGCTGTTTATGTATTTTTCGTTCTAATGTATGTGTATTATAATAATTTTATTAAAAAAACTGGAAAAGGGTTACCTGAATTGAAACAAATAATAAATTGTGTTACATACAAAAAAATATATATGCTTTTGTGTAAAGTTTAACTTTGATATTTTCAAAACCGAAAACCGAACCGAAACCGACCGGTTTTAATAATTTTAAAACCCAAACCGCGGTTTCACATTTTTACGGTTTGTAGCAAATTCTAATATCAACCCACCCCTTTTCTGTTTTCTTCTTTCCCTAAAAAACTCAAAAGTTGAAGCGTGTGAATCGGCACTAACGAATTCAGTAGTTTCGTAGAATTCTAAACGACAACAAACAGTAAAACTTTTTTGTATCGTACACTAAACTTTGTATATAATACGAAAAATATATCTATGAAAATTTCTTTTGTAAAATAAAGCTTTGAGTATATTTAGTGTAGCTACATATACGCAAAAAGTAATTTTGAAAATATATAATTATATATTTTTTTTTATTTGAACAAACTCATTAAAATTACTTCATAAAAATTTCACAGAAATTTAATTTAATTGCAAAGAAAGAAAAATTATTGATAAATTCGTACATTGTTTATCAAACACAATGGAAATAAAGTAATATAAATGAATGTTGTTACTAAGCGCAAAATATTTACAAGAAATTAATTTCTATTAATGTATAATAAATGTGTATGTGTATAAAGTGCACGCTTACCTGGTTGCCACCGTATGGTTATGGTATTTTCTGTGCTATTAGCTGTTAAATTATATGGTGGCCTTGGTGATAAATTCTCAATCATTAATTCTGTTTCCGTTGTTATTGTGGCAGCTTCATTTGTTGCTACACATTCGTACATGCCACGATCTGTTTCAATGAGATTTGTTATGGTCAATGTGCCCTCCTTAACGGTGGCACGTTCATCAGGTAAGGGAGAACCATTTTTCTATGGAATTAGGTTATAAAAAACATAATGAAAAGTTATTAAGCAATTAGTATTAGATTTGAATATCTTTCTTTATGTTGTTTTTTATATTGTATCATTAATCAGGGAACGAAAATATCAGTTTGTTTTTTCAAAATTTTTTTTACAAAAAAAGCATTTAGAAAAAAGTTCTATATGTCGGAAGATTCAAGTATACCATACAGATTCTTATAAACTATTCTATTATATAATATAAATTTTTTTAGCACGTTCATATGTATCTGTGGAGCTTAACTTTTATTTTTGCTCGAAAAAATAAAAATCAAATACATACTGTTACGGTACCTGGTATTAATAAGTAAAAACTGAAATGCAATTTCTAAACATTTTAATTTAGGCAGCTAAAGTAGTTAATTTTTAAATTTTTTTTGTAAAAACAAATGTATAAAATTATTACTAGATTTGGCTGTTTATTTACTGAAAATTAATTATCATTATTTTATTATTATAACAATGTTCGTAAACTGTAAACAACACCAAATGGACATTAATTGCAAATAACTTTTAAGTATAACAAACGCTACTTAATTTAGCTGAGCTTGCAGTCATAAGAATTTAAGATTGCAATTGCCAGATGTGGAAATTTGTCTTCATATAAAGAATTTTAACGTTGTTCATGTAAGATTTTTGATTTTATGGAATTTGAATTTTTTTTTAAATGTAGGGTTAAAAAATTTATTGATGTTTAATCAGAAAGTATTAAGCCCAGTGCCCCTAGATTTTTTTTTTCAAAAATAGCTGCGCAGTGCACGCCAAATTTTTTTTTCTTAACCAAAAAATTTTAATGAAAAAATTTTATTAAAAATACATAAGCAATTTACAAAGTGTTCTATTGTGTCATATTGTTTGTAATTTCTATAATCTTGTGACTATCAAAAATGTTTTGTTTTACTTTTCATATTAAAGTATTGTTTAAAAATGCAAAGTTTTTTATATTTGGAAAGGATAATAAGGTATATTTTAAAGCATTTGATTGTGCAAGGAATGCGTTTTTTTTTACAAATTATAGAATTAAAACGATCTTTCCGATTCACTCCATTCTACTTTTTCAAAAAAACTGACTTCATCCTTAAAAACTAATTAAATTTCTGTGAAACATTGAATACTGTTTGTCCGCTTTCTGATCGAATTCGCATGAATATATCGGAGAGAAGTTATGTACAGATATCTCTAATAGATTTCTGACTCAAAATATACAGATGTGTCTAACGAGACTTATTTTCTTTGTGTAAAAATAATTACAATTGTCATTTAGTTGAAAATGAAGGTAATTTTATTTTATTGTTTAAAGAAAAAAAAAGATTCAAAAATGGAACACACATGTAAAATTTAAATGTTTAAACAGTTACATGGATGAGGAAGAACACCTGTATGGCCAAAATATCAAACTTTGTCTCAGAAACTTTTTGACCGATCTTGTTGAAAATTTGTGTCTAAACTACCATCCAATATGAATAGCCTGGAAGCAAATTACATCCAAATCGGAAGACATCGATTTAAAAATTGGGTCACTTGACATGAAATTCCCCATATATACTTTTATTTGGCAATTAAATTATTTAAAATTGTTTCTTTCAGCTAGTTATCAAAAACAATATATCAACTAAACAAAATATCAAATAAAATTTCAATTAAAGCTAGTGGTCTTTCAATAGCCATATCCTGTTAAAATTTTAACAAATTAAAGGCGAAATTTCAAACGATAATACCACGCAATTACAATCAACAAGGTACTTGCAACTCCAGTGTGAGGGATGGAGCAACGGAGGTGTTATATATTTTCTAGCTTCAGTTTATACTCTGCCTATCTCAGTTAAGAATTAATGAACACAATGAAAAAACAAGGCGGACAAAATTTCGTTGTTTTCATTGACGATAATGCAAGAAATGTAAATGCACCTTGCATTTATTTATTTATTTGACGATTAATCTATGTATATAAAAAGAAGTGTACACTTAGATCTCACCACTAACTGTAAAAACATGTCAACCGATTTAAACCAAAATTTAAGGGTACTTTGGAGATAGTCTGTAGATGGGTTTTGTGAAGTTGGCATGCAATCGTCCCAGTGGTACCGAAAATTTGTCATTTAGATTTTCCTATTTATTCCCATACAAATATCCACAAAATGCCCATATTATGATTTTTAATTTAAATTTAAAAAGGTACCAAACTATATTGTAATGTTTTATGTGTGAAATAACATTCGGAATAGATCTAAATGTATATTTCATATCGCTAGAGGGCTCCCCCACCCAACATCTTCTTAACTCATCAACCTCTTTTCTTGAAATTTGGTAGGCAAATGGTGTAACATTTGGAAGGAACTACAGCCTATAATATTTTTAATTGGGGCTTGAAATAGGGCAAGAGATGTAAACCCTCCCCCTCCCTATATATTCTTAACTAATCAACCGGTTTTCTTATTTGGCATGCAGACACTGTAATATCTAAAGGAACTTAAATATATATATAGTGCGTAAAATAGGGCAAAAGAGGTAAAACCTCCCTCTACCCATGTTTTCTTAATTAATTATTCGATGATACTTTCAGTTCTTGAAGGAACTTAAGGCAATAAATTTAAGCATTTTCGGCGTAAAATAAAGCAAAAAGGTTAAAATCACCCCCTACTATACCTTTTTAATTAATTAACCGATTCTTGTGAAAAGTTTATGTTTTTTTTTTAAATTTTTTTTCCGGTTATTCTACGTCGACAGCAATGGTATACGATTGACGAAAAACGTTATCGAAGCTACCAGTTTGAATGGTATAATCCGAGACGAAAATGTTTTGTTGCCACGAACCATCGAGCTTATTTGTGTTGGCTAAAAACGGACTGACAAAAAATATCGTACACGCAATTGCTTTTGGTAATAAAAATTAATTATCTGTGTTTGATTTTCATACTTCAATATAAAAAATACATTCACTTTTTATGTTTAACTTTTGAATATGTAACGAACAGAAATAAATAGCTATTGTTTTTTTCCATCGCCGATCATGGTATAAAGCGTTTTCTTCCTATTTCTCTTACTAGAAATAAGTCAAATGGCAAAAAAACGTTTGCAAGGACAGCTAGTTTGTTATAAATTTAACTCAGTTTAATTATATATTTTAATAAATATGTTTAACTTACCATCTCTATCACGAATATGGGTTCGAACTGTTATACTTATATTAAAAAAAAATTCTACTTTTTACCGATTTAGTACTCTTATTACTAAATTAAAATTTTGAAAGATCAAAAATCATATCATATGGTAATATTGACTTCCACAATCTAAGCACCCGCAGTACGAATGATCTCTGCATAACTATTTTATGAAACTGAGGACAAAACAAACAGTGAGTTCTCATAAATTGTGAGAAAGTTAACACTGGCTCAAAAAAAAAAAAATGGAAAAGAAGTTTTAAGCATTGTGTTAAATACATACGATATTTTTTTAAAAAAAATTTATACATGTGAGCTGTTAAGAAGAAGAAAGGGAATTCTAAAATTAATGAATGGGCTTGCTTGGCTCCTTGAGTAATATTATGAAAAAAATATACAAAAATATAGGAAGAGAGGCGTAAATCGATTGAAAATTTAACTTATAAACACATTTTCTGCACTTTTTTGCAAAATGTCTTCAACGAATTAGATTAGACTTTGAAACCTACTCACTAAAAACTAATATTTTTTATGTAGATGTCTCTTTTTTTAACAAAAACAATACGTGTTTTTATACAATATTTATGGAGAAACCCGTTTTTTTTTAATATTTAAATGACATTGAACTCGTTTTTATAAAAAACATATTTTAAAAAAACTACAATATTTGAATATTAGCCCACGATATATTATTTTCTTTCGTTATATGGGTTTTAAAATTGAGAACAAAAAAAAGTGCTATTTGCATAAGGAATACACCGAGATAATCCTTGCTACATAGACTACCTTTAGATGCATTAATTTTAATTTTTTTAAGTTCAATTAATGAACGAACTTAAACCGATTTTTTTTTGAAGTTTATTTGAGTAATTTTTAAGGTTTATATTTTTTGTTTAGAAAATAACAGTTTGAAAAATGGGCAAATTTATCCACCGAGTCCGTGCAAAAGCTATTTTTTGTTAAATAAAATAAATTTTTTATAATAAAAGTTGGGTTTTTTTTTTTTTTTTTTCTTATCGATGGCTTAATATAAAAAAGGCGTAAGTCAAGTTCTTTCAAAAAAAAGTGTTTTCGTTTATTCTGGTAGATAAATACCAAACGCAACTTGCTTTAAGGTTTCGGGGGCTATAGTATAAACAATTTGTTGCATCTTTTTATTATTTATTGCTTTAAAACTTTTTATTAATCAAAAATTGTATGGATTTTAATTAGTTTTTTCCTTCCCTTGTAAACATAAAAAAATCGAGTTTCGCCTTTTTTATATTTAGCCATCGATATATAATTCAATTTAAAAATTTCTTTTTACTAAGCAAACAAAATTAAATTAAAAAATAACTCTTATTTCTAAAGAATAAATAAAACTCAAGCAATAACATTTATATACTCACAATATTATTACAGTAGTTTATTTAAGTTTAATAAAAATTTGACAAAATTCACAGTTTTGGTCTAAAAACATTTAGTTAAACATATTAAGAATGAAAAAGGCTTGATTTCATTGTAATCGGTTCACAACTTTTGATTTTGTTCATAATTTCCTTATCCAATAGGCACGAAACTACAAATTACAAAATAGCCCATTTAGTGACATAAGATTAACTTTGAAAAATGGCCATACAACGTTGAACACCTCTAATGTACATATTTAAATAAAAGGATTTAAAGAAACTTTTTGTTGCAAAATTTTCATAATATTTACTTAAACACATGCCTGCTGTCGCTTTCGTTAGTTTTGTAGATTTTCTGAATTTTTTAACGAAATTTTTACATATACCTACTACGAAAAAGCAGCTAAGAAACAAAGTTTCATTCGTAAAAATGTAACATGAATTATTTTCCGTGCCATCAAAATTTAAAATTTTACTAAGGGCTAAAAAATAAATAAATTAGTCCTTGTTAACTCTCTTTTTTGGGTTAAACCAGCATAAAGGTGGCATGTCATAACGTCCAGTGTCATAGTGTCCATGGACCATGGACACTCTTTATTTTTTTACAGGAGAAGCAAAAACTTTACAAAGTCAATAACAACAAGGTATACTTGGAGTTTGAATTTCTTTTAATATAGTCACCCTTTTTTGTTCGCAGGGATTTACAATTTTTTGTAAACATGTAGTTAAATAAAACGAACAAAAATCAATCAAAAACTCTTTTTCGCATTTTTTTTTTGTTATGCCCTTTTGAATTTTATGTGACGATGTTATTTTTTAAACTACATATAATACTTGGGACACTGATTAACATCTGTTGAGTTTAAATAACATATAAATTTAAGTTTAGTTTACCTGAGCCGGAGTATCAACATTCACTGATTTATTAGGCATAAATATAACAATTGTTTTAAAATGTTATTATTTAAATAAAGATATTGAGAAAATCTTATTATTCGAAAAAAGTAATCATGTTTTTTTTAAACTTAACAAAAAAGTGTTAAGACTTGTTTAAATTTGTTTTGGTCATATAATTCATTAACCTTTTCTAGAAAAATATTCTAAATCATTTAAAATAGAATTATACAAATGAATTGATAAATTGCCATTTTTTTATTATATACCAACATATGTACATATGCACCAAATTTCGCTTTCGCAAGTTTAAAGTGTGACTGGCCCAATATTACACAAAATTCACAGAAACACAGTGAAGCCATTGGAAATTAATAAAAAAGTAAAAAATATTAACAAAACTTAGAATACAAATGCTTTTAAACCTGTGTATATGAGAAGTTGTTGATATTTGTCTCTTTTCTAAAGTTTTACTGTAATCTGGGATTTTTTAAATTTGTGCACAATTATTTTATATTACTTAATTGGCTTTGTATAAATATGAAAACAAGTATTAAATGAACTGAAATATATAAAACTTGGGACGAACAAAAAACACTCTATAATAGTTATGTATATTTTATTATATTTTAAAATTATTTAGAAGAGTTTTTTTTTAATTTTTCTAAAAGACAAACCAATGAAACTAAGCATTACTGTTGTAGGCAGCATTTGTTTTTATCCCTTAAAGCCTAATGCTTTGTTTAAATTTATGAAAAATGTTGACAAACATTTATCATACCAAAAATTTTACATGTTGCAAATGTTCTCAATCTCGCACGTTTTGCGAATGTAAACAAACTTTTATAAAAATTAGGCAAAGTTTCTTTCATAAAGAGTTTCACATCATTTCGCGTGAAAAAGTAAATATCGCACTAGGCTTAATGTAAGCTTTTCAAAGCTATTGACAAAATGTATGTAACGAATAAATATTTTACAAACACAATAAAGTGCTGGTACATATCAAGTTTTTAATGTAGTGCACTTGATTTAAGAAAATGTTTGTGTATATTTTTTTAAAAAAACAGATGTTTGAAACTATGTATTCATAAACAAATTTTTACTGCCCTTATTTTGTTGTTGCAACATCGATAACAAATCATAAATTTAGCGGATATTCATACATAAAACGAAATGCCTCAATTTCAAATGAATAATTTTTTTGAATAAAAAAGTGTTTGAATTGATTTAAGACAATTTTTTAAGTAAACTTTATTTTCCACCGTGGGTCTGGTGTTTTCTGCGGCAGCATTGGGATAGGTATTTCTCACTTTCTTCCGACTAACTGTAGTGTTTTTTGTACCAATATTTTAATTTAAGACAAAAATTTAAAAATATTTTATATTTTTTGATTTAACTATTTGAATTCTTATTTGCTTTCGCGAATCCCAAACCAACCCAAACGTTAGTTCTCAACGATATGATTACATTTCCATACATGATAAATAAGTTAAAACTGACAAAAATAATAAACAATTGTAAATACATTTGGGGAATCACAAGGTGTGCTATCAAGTCATATCGTCATAATGTCGTAAATAATATTTTACAATAGTTTAAAAAAATATTGTTGTGTTTCAAACAAAATAACAATTTTAATGCTGTGTTCATTGATTCGTCATAACTGTACAGTAGAAATCTAAATTATAAGCGGTTGCCCACATCAGTTATATATATTTCTTGGAATTTCTTATGACTACCTTGTGAATACCCCAAATAATTATAATTTTTTTTTTTTGTATTTATTTAAAACTGTACATTCCTTAATTGTGATTAATTAAGGAAAAAAATTCCTTTACAAATAGTAAGAGGAGCCGGGAAAAAATAAAAAAATTATTTCTATAACTTTCTTAAGGCTGACTCCAAGTAGTATATCTTCTTCATAAGCGAGTGTGGCATATTTCTTCTAGTATTTTCTATTGTATTTACTAATGGCATATTTAGATCTTTGTGAATATTTGAGCTTTAAACACATTAAAGGCCGCGGCAGTGCCCTATAATTAAATACCGTGGCACCAGATTGACTTTTAATAGAGATGTAAAGTAGAAGCTTTTAATACGATTTCATAGAAAGATTATTCTCTTAATTTTTGAAAATGTCAAACCTGATCGATCTCAAAGATTAAAAAGAGAATTGACTCCTTTATACTAACTCAATCTTTATTAAAAATTTTAGTATAAAAACTGTTATCTTAACATGAAACGAAATTAAAAGCTTCTGTGGTTTACATGGAAGCACTTCGATTGTGAGAAAATATAAAAACCGGTGTTTCACATATAATAGAAATACTTATATGAGTTTGTGTAAACTAAGCTTAAGAATAAAACAGATAACAATTTGATTTATAAATCAAAACAAACAAAAAATAATAACAAATAAATAAATTTTATTATAGAAAATAAAAAATGTATTTATATTGCCAAAATGTATTATTTAAAATAATAATAATAACATGTTTAACATATTCCAGTGTGTATTCACAGCCTGCGAATGAATGTAATAGATTACTAATAAATAATGACGAAAATATTCAAAAAAATAATACAAAAAGTGAATTTAATCCAACAATAACAAAAAGTTTACCAAAATTTCCAAGGCCAACTGAAGCAAATGAAGAATTGAAAATAACTACTGATAGTTTTCTACCCAAAGAAAGTTTTTTTAAATTTTTTAATATACCAAATTCAAATAATGAAAGAGCTATAGATATTTTGAAAGGTGCTGTAACATCAATAGCGAATAATGCAAACTCAAAAAAAGATGACAGAAGTGAGAATAAATATAATAACGATCTCACCGCATCAATTTATACATCTAATGAGTTTAGTATAAAATCTAGAATGATCACTACGCATAATACTTTTAAAAATGATCAATCAACACAAGCGAATAAAGATGATTCACGTTCTGATGATGTAGAAAAAAGCACAGAAAGTACAACTACTTTCAAAGCTAATACATTAAGTAGCACTTCTTCCAGTACGACTGTGACTAGCACCACAATTCCTGCTATGAGTAACGACACTGAAGATGAAATAATTTTATCAGAACTCGCTGGTTTTTCCCCAAACCACGATGAAGAAGTGAACATAGGTCAACATATCGAGTTTATACGTTCCATTTCAAATTCTGACACCGATTGTACAAATGCAGCTGGTTCAGAAATATTAAAAAATACATCGGAATATTGCGGTTCACAATTTGGCAAAAGAATTTCATTTGCTAATGAAACCACATTAATGGAATTTCCTTGGACGGCATTATTATTGTATAATACTAAGATACGTTATCATTGTGGTGGTAGCTTAATAACTACAAATTATGTTCTAACAGCGGCACATTGTGTGGCTCAGGAGTTTTTCGAATTGTAAGTAGAACAAGTACGAGTGCCATATTCGGCTATGCCGGATCTTAAATACCCTTCGCCTTGGTAAGATAAAAACAACTTATATTAATTTTGTGTCACAAATTTGGACGATTTTCCCACTACCCTTCTCCATACATAAGGTTATGCATTCCCTGCATATAATAGGACTAGTCCAAACACGCGTGTAAAATGTAGCCCACAAGGGACTAGGACTACTCCAAAAGTAACTCAAATGTATGGAAAAACATGGTATATTTAAAATTACGATGTCCTAGGGTAGGACCATATAACCCAGCTTTGGGTTACAAAGGAGTAATCTTAAAACTTTTCCATTGTATACACAAGAGGATCAGTTTTAACTTCGTTAAAAAGCGAAAACATGTCGTTAAAAAACGAAGACATGTCGTCTCACTACAAACACTTTTTAATAATGACATGGTCCATGCTTGCATTACATCGGGCCAGTCCATGGAGTAGTCCATTTTTCAAATTGGATCAGTAGCCGTATTCTGTAATTCGCTGAGCTAAAGCTAAATCTCGATCGCTCAAATACCTTAGAGAATACCAAATTTAAAAATTTTAGTAAAACTTAGCAATGCACGTTACAGAATTCCATTCGTAGCCAAAAATCGCTGATTCAACTTTATAGAAATTTAGCGATAGAGATTTAGCTTTAGCGAATTACAGAATATGACTGCAGGTGGTCCAATATTATTTGCAGGGTTATTTGTCATGCCAACTTGTTCAATCCCGCCCACATTTTGCCGGATGGTGTATAATGTTGACCCAGATGCTTTTGCCTATTTGCTGTTCCCCAGATATACACAGATATATAATGCCTTTAAATTGGAGCTGCCATGCCCACTTCTTAAATCCCGCCCATTTTTAAAGAATTCGTGTATTGATAACCCAGCTAAGTGTTACAAATTGGGAAAAATTTTATCTTACCGTTCTTTTGATATATGTAAGTAAATCTATTTCGTGCCACCCCCACTTTTCCAATTCCGCCCACATTTAGTCAGAGGTTGTCTATTGATAATAATGATGTTTGTACCTAATTTGGAAACGTTGGTTACTGCCGTTCTCCAGATTACAGGAATTCATAATGTCTGTATGGAATGTGCCACGCCCACTTTTCCTATAACACCCAACTTTTGACGGATTTTGTATATTGACAACAAATCTGTGAGTCCCAAATTTTAACGATTTTCTCCTACCGTTCTGCAGGCACCAATGACGCCAACATATTTTCAGATGTTGTGAATTGATTTATAAGATATTTGTACCAAATTTGGAAACTTAAGCTTCTGCGGTCCTGCAACTCCCACTGCTTCATTTGTGCATAAAACCAACAACAAGGCATTTATTGGTAAAATTATAGGCAGTCAGGGTTTCTTGCTGAAATCTCAGCCATTTGTAAACAGATCATTCTGAATTTTAAAAGAAAACAATTCTGGATTAAATGTGACGTAAATTTGTAAACACGTAGTCCCCGCATATCTGGGTCTTCGGAATAACAATTTCAAAGGACGCGTGGGCACACTGATATTTTTTTATAGATAAGCAAGTATATTGTGCTTGGTTTAAGCTTATAAACCAGAAAAATATAAATTTTGAGTTGAATCAACTTTGAACTAGTTGTGCAATATACACTTTATAAACGGAATGACAAATTTGTTAATATCCTTTTACCTTAAGTGAAGGGTATAAAAAGGTTATTTTTTTGCTTTGTTGCGGACTAGTAATAAAAATATACATTTTGGTTATTTAGAGCTGGTGTACGTTTGGGAGAACATGATGTCTCTAAGCCAGTCGACTGTGCGCCAGATTTGGTTGGTGAAGATATTTGTTCTACAACAATAGACGCTGCTGTGGTTAAAATCATAGTACATCATGCTTTTTCTCATTTGTCTTTTAAAAATGATATTGCTTTATTAAGACTTGATCAGAATTATATAAGTAGTAAGTATTTTTAATTTTTTATGTTTTCACTACTCAAAAATCAGGTAAGAAAGTTTCGTCGGGCAGGTTTTTATACCACTTTTGTATGTAAAGATGATAGGAGTTGATAACACATGCTTACAACTTACGACAAACTTCTTATTTTTCTTAAACATTAAAGTGGTTTCTTTAGTTATTTGTAATGCTGGTCTCTAATCGGCATGTCTTGTAAACCAAGAAATTCTTAAAAATGTGCGAAAGTGCCAAATATGTTCATGAACAATAACACACCTTTAAAATTGCCAGAAGGGTCATAGGCAATGTGATAGTTGTTAGTGTTTTTAGGCCGCAATGCCTAATTTTTAATTTAACTTTATAAGGTTGTTCACGAGAGCCTGGTTATCAGGTTATATCGTTATATATTATATTAACAGCAACAATAATAAACAAAAAATTTCATTCAAACTAAAGTTACATCTCTGTATTATACTAATAAGCAGATTTATGTGTTGGGTTTATAAAAAGGTAAAACCCAAAGATTACACTAATTTATATTTTCAAAAGTTTAGAAAAGTTTGATTATTTTTTGGCAGATCTGTAATAGGAATGGGCAAACAATAAAGATATTTCAAAATATCGATATTTTAAAAAAAAATAATCGATATATATCGGCGATATTTAAAATACCGATACATCAATATATCAATATTGAAATACGACAATCGAATTAGATATTTTTAAAAGTCAGTCTTCATTAAAAACTCAAAATTTTAGCCGTTTTCAGACAATATGTTTTTTCAGAATTGGCATCATTGCATGCATCATATGTTTTTTTAAACTAATATGAAGATCTAAAATGATCGGCATTTATAAGAAAAAGTGGCGGATCAAAGAAGCAGATTGACAGTAAATCACGTAAAACAGAGAGTGATCCTGATGTCCATATCTGATGATTATTGTATTGACTAAAACAATCAAAAACATTTCTAGTTAAAGTTGGTACTATTGGGGTGCAATTCAAATTTTAAGGAAAGTTTGTACTTCCATGACTTATTTACTTCCATTAAAATTTTTCGAAATTTACTTTTTTTTCGATTTCATATGGTTTTTTTGTATTCTTCCCTTTTGTTTTTGTTGTTATTTAATTTTTGTTTTAATGGAATTTTTTTGTTTTGATTGAATTTTTTTTTTTATTAATTTTTTGAAATAAAATGAAGCAATAAAAATTAACAATGTAATTACAAATAATATGTTTATTCATAAATATGTATGTACAAAGGTACATTAAATTTTTTAATAGTTTCAGCAGAATACGTTTGATATATCGAAAAATCGATATCGACACTTAAAAAATATCGATTCCATATTTTTTTTAAATTTGCCCATCCCTAATCTGTAAGTAGGTAATCGATTTATTAGCACCGACTAGTTTTTTATTTTCTAAACCGCAAAAGTGATTTTGTTTGTTTGTACCATTTCTGCTACATTGAGTAAAAAGGTCAATTATATTTTAATAAAATAATTACGTGTTCATGGTTTATTATGTATATAATTTTGTCATAGAATGGCGTCTCGATTATTACGGGAAGATGAAATAATGGACATATTGTGTCAAGATGACAGTGATGGCCCAGAATTTAACCCACTTGAAGGGTTTAAAGAAAACGCTGAAATTGAAACAGATTCAATCGGTGACAACGAAAACATTAAAGTAATCTCTGATCTATTATATGCTCCTCCTGAGCACGAAACAAACCATCAACAGTCAACAAAACAAAATAGAAGAAAATTAAATTTAACATAAAAAAAGAATCTTAAAGCTAACAAAGAGCACTCAATTGGTTAAACATTGCCACCAAATATATTGGATATAGACACACCAACCCAGATCTTTTTATATATTCCCCGAATCAGCTTATGACTTTAATCGCTGAGCAAACAAATCTAAACGCAATGCAAAAAAATAAGTCTTTTCATAAAACTGATACTGACATTCAGCAGTTTATTAGTTAAGTTTTTATGATGCCACTAATACAACTACCAAGACTAATTAGTCATTGGAATTAAGCTATTGGCACACCGATGATTCAGGATACATTGTCGAAGCAAAAATTTTAAAAAATTAGACAATTCTTAAATTTCAACGATTATTTAAGTCCGCCTCCACGCAATGCTTCAAGTGGAGATAGACTTTTATAAGGCCTAAAATAGATAAACTAGACGCTGCTTTTGATAGTATTCCAATGGAGAAAAACTTTCTGTTGATGAGCAGATTTGCTCAACTAAAGCAAGAAATAACTTGAAAAGGTGCAACCCAAATAAACCTCATAAGTTTCAGGATTTGCTTATCATATCGCACCTGCAACAGTTATAAACAGCGAACCAGATTCAGGAGCATCGCCAAATGTCGTTGTAAGACTGGCGAGACGTATTACTAGGCATCAACAATATCAGCTTTATTTTGACAACTATTTTACCTCTCTACCTTTGCTAGAATACTTAGCCAGAGAGTGTTTACTGAGGCTTGGCACAGTACGCCGGAACATAATTACGAATTGTAAATTGCCAACGGAAAAAGAAATCTTGAAAAAAAGAAAGTGGGTTTTCAGTTGAATATGTTGCTGAAATAAGTGTCGTTGATGTTCAAAATGTTGCCTGGAAGGACAACAAAGTTGTTACTCTTGTATCAACCTTTGCTGGCGAGTTTCCAAAAACTCAAGTCAAACGTTACGATAAAAATAACAAGAAATACATACACATTGATCGTTCATACATTGTTGGAGAATATAATGGGAGGTGTGGATCTAATTGACAGCATAATGGGAAGATATAAAATAAAAATAAGAAGCAACGGATTGCAGGTACAAAAGTTTTACCACTTATTAGATCTGACAATGGCAAATTCTTGGCTGCTATACCAAAGAGTACACTTACTTCAAAATATTCAAAAAATATCATTGGTAAAAACTTGTCTCCTGCGGATTTTTGCCTTAAAGTGAGTGAAACTCTTGCTTAGCTTGTTCAGAAATCTATTATGAAGACAAAATGATCGATAGAAAACGAAATTAAAGTTAAAAACATAAAGGCCTGGGCCAAGATCAAGTGGACACTGGCCGATTTGGGTGGAAAAAAGAATACGTTGCAAATTTCCTAAATGTACTGGTGTTTTCCAAACTAACAAAAAATAATTGCCTTAAATTGTTTCACACAACATAATTTTATTTTCAACTTTTTACTCAATGCTACAGAAATGTCAGACTTGCTGAAATCCCTAATTAATAAATTAGGATGTATTTTGTAAATCTTTTTAAAAATGAGGTGTTTTATTATTTACCTAAATATATCTTATTTCAAAATTGCAGAAATTTTTGAGCTCATGGGCTATAAACCGTTAATGAGATTTTGTTTTCCGTGCTTAATTCCCAATTTTTATTCTTGATAAAAACACTGAAATTTATTATTGGACGATAAGCTAGTTTCTATGCGCATTTCACTAGTTGCTTAGGCCAGATCATCAAGAAACCTTTTCTAAAGTTTGCAACAGTATTGAAGCTTAAACAAAATACCAACAATAAACAGTGAGTTTAACTTTTTAAACATTCCCCACTACAAGAAAAAAGGTTAAAAAAGAAAATCAAAATAAATCAACTTGCCAGTTCAGAATTCTATGCATGGGCCATATGCCAGTTTATTATCAAATTTAAATTTAGAATGTTTAAACAAGAATTAATTGCAACTACCACGGAATTTAATAGACGAAGTCCATGGCTGATTTTTGTTATAGACTTGGTAAGAAGTTTTTCTGATGTACATATAAGTCATGTGCTAGGTTAGGTTTGTAGCAATGAACTGTATAAATGAACTAACGAACTTTATTAGTGCTAATAATAAATAATTTTTATTTAAACTTTGTTAACACCTTTTTCCGTTACAGGATCATATTATCCAATTTGTTTACCCACACCCGGATTGAAGTACTCCCTTAAAATAGCTACTGTTGCTGGCTGGGGTGCTACTGAAAAAGGTTTGTTCCTTCTTTTATAAGATGTTAAAAATGTGTATATCATTTATTTCTTTTTTAGCAATACGTTCTGAAGTTTTACTCAAAGCTGAAGTTCCAATTTTGGATATGTCTAAGTGTCGAGAAATTTATCGTTATAGTGTCTTCAATGACTCAACTGAAATTTGTGGTTCTGGTACAAATGAAATTGATGTTTGTAAGGGCGATTCTGGTGGTGCAATTTTTTTTAATCACTATTTTAAAGGCAAGGAAAAATATTATCAATTGGGTATTATATCTTTAGGCGTAAGACGTTGCGGCGACAGACGTTTTTTACCAGCTGTATTCACAAAATTAAATGGCTTCTACAAATGGATTGAAAATAATTTGGAATACTGAAGTATTGAAAGCCAGAATTGTGAAAAATTTGACTTTAAATTTAAAAATAAAAGTATACTACTGTAGACCATTTTAAAAGGTTCGTGCTGTTTTTTCTACGTTCATATGTATAGTGAAAAAATGTAAGGAAAAATTGTATGTCACGTTACATTTTTATGATATCAATTTTTTTTTTTTGATATTTTTAAATCCACTATTCGCAATTTGTAAATGTGTATTATAATTACTATTGTTGCTTGGTGATGTCCGTATGTGTTTTCATAGCACCACATTCCTCATACATTTTCGGGGATAACATTAATATATTTAGTTTTAGCATGAATTCGAGAATTGTTATTTTACCACGAGTGGTGGATAAAAGTAAGTAAAGTTTGTCATTCCGTGTGTAACATAGTGGCGTAAATTCTCATGGAGTGTATCGTCACCCAATATCCAAGAGGCTTACGGTCTTTTGAATTAAAGGTGACGTTGTTAAACTTTTGGGTTCTTAAGAAATTTTAAATCGATTTGACCATATCCGTCTGTTGAAAGCTTGCTCAGATCAACTCTTAGTTAAACAACCGAATTTGATACAATCTCCCGTAAAAAATTGTATTTAACACTTAGAACCAACACCCCGGTAGGCTAGCTGGTAGCGAGCTAGTCTATCAGCGCCGGGGTTGCGGGTTCGATTCCCGCCAAAGACTCTGGTTTCTTTCCTGCAGACAAGCATAAAGCTTCGCGGGATTTGCTTAGGAAAATTAAAAAAAAAAAAAAAAATTAATGAATTTTTGCCAATATTTTTTTATTCCATGGGTTCTGTGTGAGAGTTGCGGGTTCGAATGCCACCAGAGTCTTAGTCTTATCTGTTTCCTTTAACGGGGTGAAAGGTACGTAACTTTTTCCCGGAAAATTAAATAGGAACCGGTACAATAATATTGCTATGACAT
The DNA here is from genome assembly GCA_949318255.1 of Pollenia labialis. NCBI lineage: Eukaryota > Metazoa > Arthropoda > Insecta > Diptera > Polleniidae > Pollenia > Pollenia labialis. Next base: position 115,935,065 of record OX439141.1, read on the forward strand.
TTGATACAATTTAGTTTAACATGAGTAAAAATGACTCAAAATTGTAAAATTGTAATCGGTCTATAATTTATCATATTTCCAATACAAACCCCACACCGCACAGTGGCAAATTTTTTAGAGAAGGCGGCCAAAAATTAATAAGTTTTACTTAAATCTGGGATGTTTTTTTTAAATTTTCCATGATTATTTTATATGAACTAATTGTCTTTGAATTTAATATGAAAACAAGTATTTCATCAATTGAAATATATAAAATTTAGGACGAAGTAAAAACACTCTATAATAGTTATATATTATTAAATTTTTATATTCGGGCCTGTTCTGAAAATCACGTGATTTAAAATCAAGTGGTTTTGAAAACACACGTGTGATTTTGTGGTGTTTTGAAAGTCATACAATTGTTGTGTTTTTCGGGGGTGCTTTCTGCAATTGAAGATCATACAAAATCACACAAAAACGGGACGCTAAAATATCACACGTGTGATTTTAGTAGGCACATGTGATTTGAAATCACGTGCTTTGATTAAAAGTGATTTTCAGAACAGGCCTGATTAATTAAAAAAGTGTTTTTCCAATACACAAACAGTATGTTATTAAATTTTTACAATAATTTTTCTTTTTTCCAATGAAACTTAGCGATAATATTATAGTCGAAATTGGTTAAAATTTGAGAAAATGTTGACAAACATTTATCATAAAAAAAATTTTACATCTTGAAAATGTGCTCAGTCTCGCACGTTATGCGACATTATTTTGCATATGTTGACAAACTTTCATAAAATTTAGGCACAAGTTTCTTTTAGTTTTCAATAATTTCGGGTTAAATAGTGAACATAGCCTAGGCTTAATGTAAGCTTTTCGAAGTAACTATCACAATGTAAATATGTAACGAATAAATATTTTACAAACACAATAAAGTGCTGGTACAGATCTAGTTTTAAATGTAGTGCACTTGATTTAAGAAAATGTTTGTGTATATTTTATGAAGAAAACAGAGGCTTAAACTCTGTATTCATGAACATATTTTTACAATATTTTGTTATTGCAACATCGATAACAAATTATAAATTTAGCGGATATTCATATATATTTCTAAGGATAAGTTCTACAACGAAACGCCGCAATGTCAAATCAATTAATTTAAGAGAATTTTAAAAGTAAACTTTATTTTCCACAGTGGATCTGGTGTTTTCTGCGGCAGCCTTGGGATATTTCTCACTGCCGAACATTATATAATGTTCTGTTCTCCATCGAAAAACAGAACAATTGTAGTGATACTGTAGGCAAACATTATATTTTAATGTTCTATAATGTTTCTTTTTTAAAATTGATAAAGGAATGATCCAACAAAAAATTTTAACAACGACCGCGGCACGAACAGCTTGCGCGTGGATTGTGTTTATGTTTTGTTTGTGTAAAATTATTTTGGTGGTTTTTTGTATTTTTTCCTATGTGCATTTTGTTTTTATAAAAAATGTTTGTTTTTTTTATTACCAGCAAAAATGAACTGAACCGAACACAATGATTTCGAACGTCAACGTTCGCATAGGAAATTATCAGCCTGTTCATTGATTTCAAAAATTTGTTTTTGTTTTAACTATAATTTTTTAGGTGAACGTTGACGTTCGAAATGGTTAAACAAGCAGTAAATGTTCTCATCTTTTGTTGAGTTCGATAAAAACAGTATTATTTGTGTTCCAAAGATGAAAAGTTTTATAAAGTGATTCTGGTATTAGAGGCCGAAATTTTGACCCATAACTGAATACCGTAGCACCAGATTGGCTTTATTATTGAGTTATAAAGTAAAAGTTAAAATTACGATTTCATATATAAAAATTTCTTTTACTTTTAAAAATGTAAAACTTGATCTATCTCAAAGCTCAAAAAAGAATTGACTCCTTTAAACTAACTTGATAAAAATAATATACATTTTAGTATAAAAGCTGTCATCTTAACACGAAGCGAAATTAAAAGCTTCTGTGGTGTACATGGAAGCACTTCGATTGTGAGAAAATATAAAAACCGGTGTTTTAAATGTATTTTTTTAAACTTAGTAATTGAGTAAAACTGATCTAATAATAACAAATAAATTAATTTTATTACAGAAAATAAAAAATGTATTTACCTTGCCAACATGTATTATTAAAAATCATTATAATATGTTTAAGATATGCCAGTGTGTATTCACAGCATCAGAATGAATTTAATGAATTACTTATAAATAATGAAGAAAATATTCATCAAAATAATACAAAAAGTGAATTTAATCCAACTTTAACAAAAAGTTTACCAAAATTTCAAGGGCAAACTCAAGCAAATGAAGAATTGAAAATAACTTCTGATAGTTTTCTACCCAAAGAAAGTTTTTTTAAATTTTTCAATATACCAAATTCAAATAATGAAAGAGCTATAGATATTTTGAAAGGTGCTGTAACATCAATAGCGAATAATGCAAACTCAAAAAAAGATGACAGAAGTGAGAATAAATATAATAACGATCTCACCGCATCAATTTATACATCTAATGAGTTTAGTATAAAATCTAGAATGATCACTACGCATAATACTTTTAAAAATGATCAATCAACACAAGCGAATAAAGATGATTCACGTTCTGATGATGTAGAAAAAAGCACAGAAAGTACAACTACTTTCAAAGCTAATACATTAAGTAGCACTTCTTCCAGTACGACTGTGACTAGCACCGATATTCCTGGTAATAGAAACGATACTGAAGATAAAATAATTTTATCAGAGCTCGCTAGTTTTGCACCAAACGATGACGAAGAGTTGAACGTAGGACAAAATATCGAATTTAAACGTTCTGTTGCAAATTCAGAAACGGATAGTACAAACCTTGCTGGTATAGAAATATTAAAAAATTCTTCAGAATATTGTGGTTCACTACTTGGCAAAAGAATTTCCTTTGCTAACGACACCACGTTAATGGAATTTCCTTGGACAGCCCTTTTATTGTATAACACTAAAATGCGTTATCATTGTGGTGGCAGTTTAATAACTACAAAATATGTTCTAACAGCCGCACACTGTGTGGCTCAGGAGTTTTATGAATTGTAAGTAGGACAAGAGTGAGCGCTATATTCGGCTATGCCGATTTTAAAGGGCCAAATAAACTATACAAGAATTTCGATAAAAAAAAAAAAACAGGATGTTTGTGTGAATATTAATTTTTTTTTAATAAAATTGCTTAAAACCAAAATTCTTTTGAGGAGTTCTATAACAAAATGCAACAATTCCAATTTTTAAGCTTTTTGTTTTAAACTAAAAATTAATTAAGAATTGTTTTTGTGTTAATAAACTATTTAACCACAACAAGGCCTAAAAACACCATCGTACTGGCATTTATTAATTTCACTGTGCTAGTTGCAAAATTAGACAAGCCGGGCAAATGGCGTTTTAACATAACTCGTGTACGCTGAATCCAATGGTGCTAACCGTTTTTTTTAGGTTAGCTCTTGTTTTCGAGATATACCGTTATTTCGAAAATGGATGAGGTTGCACAACATATATTAGCGTAACTCAAAAACGGTTTAGTCTATTGAAATTTTTAATAAAACCGAAATTCCGCAATAAAATTTCCTTTAAGAGGAATATGTGCAGTCGTTTTAGAACCATACTTTTTTGTTGGAAAAATTATTTTTTTTTCAAAATTTCGAAATTTTGGATTTTTAAAAATTCACAAAAAAATGCAGCTATTTTCTAATTTTTTGCAGACATATAAAAAACGAAGCTGCAAACAAAACAAGCATTAAATGGTAAAAATCTGTTATCAACGTTTGAGCCTAAGGCTCGAACCGATGCGTTTTTTACGGACAGGCTACACTTACATGTTTCGATTGCAACCACTCAATCTCTTCAGGGTAACCTGTGACCATGGAACAGTTCAACAAAAAAACCACAATACTAATAATTAATAAAGTTAAGGCACGAGCTCTATGTTAACATTTGTCCGTCAAGTTGTGCTGAAAAAGGTCAAAAAGAAAGAATAAAAAAAAAAAAAAAAAAAAAAAATGTACTTTGGACTTCAAGAAGAAACCTTGACAAAATGTACGACAAAACAGAAGTAAGGAAGAACATGTAAAATCAATCAAAATAGATAATCATTCAAAGTAAATTTCGATCTACCAAAGGTAAAATACAATTTGGTTTAAGGATTGACTATTGACTGCCAGCATTCGTCGATGGCTGCGAGATTTAAACGGCAAACCCCTCTGAAGAGACTGAGTGGTTGCAATCGAAACATGTAAGGGTAACTTGTCCGTAAAAAACGCCTGTGTTGAGCCTCAGGTTAGTCAAGAATGAAAAATTATCCATACATTTTAATTAATTTCATGTTGTAAAATTCCTTTCTTCATAAAAATAATTTAATGAAAATTAAATTTGATTAAAAACCATGGAACAGTTCAACAAAATAACCAAAATACTAATAATTTTAATTAATTTAAGAATTTCATAAAACACAATACTTGTATGGGAGCCCCCTTAGAAGTGGTGAAAAGGGGCAAGCATGTCTCGAGAAAATGTGTATGACAAATAATTAATCGAGGTCGGTCCTACATTATATCACACGACTCCTGGGCATTTATGGGACTTTTCTTCTATATATTTCTCGTCTGCATTGAACATTTTGTATGAGAGCTTCCTTAAGGAATGAAGATAGCGGGTAGGTATGTTAGAAATAAATGAATGAGATGAAAAATAAATTGTGATGGGTCCTACCTTTGACTCATCTACGGGCATCCTAGGCGCTGCAGAGGCCAAATTTAAGAATTTAAATAAACCGCCATATGTGTATGGTTGAAATTCTTAAATTTGGCTACTGGAATGCCAAGGATGCCCTTAGATGGTTTGTTATATGTCTGCAAAAAATTACAAGCCTAGCTACATTTCCAATTTTTTTTAAATTTTGAATTTTTTTTAGTAATTTTAATAGACTGAACCGTTTTTGAGTTACGCGAATATATGTTGTGCAACCTCCTCCATTTTCGAAATAACGGTATATCCCGAAAACAAGAGCTAACCTAAAAAAAACGGTTAGCACCACAGCGTGCCCGAAGTGTTTTTATTATTTACCTAAAAAATTGTCATTGTGAATTGTTGAGTTTTGATATAGATCTCCTCAATTATGTATTTTGTAAGCTTCTTACCTTAGTGAATTGTTTCGTTTCATTGTTTCAATGAATAACTTTATTTTTTCCCCTTATTTGCGGAAACTTAATAAAATTGTATATTTTGGTTATTTAGAGCTGGTGTACGTTTGGGAGAACATGATGTCTCTAAGCCAGTCGACTGTGCACCAGATTTGGGTGGTGCAGATATTTGCTCTACAACAATAGACGCTGCTGTGGTTAAAATCATAATACATCATGCTTTTTCTCATTTGTCTTTTAAAAATGATATTGCTTTATTAAGACTTGATCAGAAATATATAAGCAGTAAGTATTTTTAATTTTTCATGTGTTTTTCAACAAAAACCAGGTAAGAAAGTTTGGTCGTGAAGGTTATGATACAAATTTCGGATATAAAGATAGTAGTTGCTTACACATGCTTACAATTATCGTTAGCTAGAAGTAAAAGTTGGTTCTTTAGTTATTTGGAATGCTGGACTCGAATCGACTATGTCTTGTAAACCAAGGAATTTTTGTTTACAATACCCATGGAAAATAAGAAAACTTAAAAATTGTGATAAAGTCCATGGACATTGTGGTAATAGATTTAAAAGATACGTTTCATCGCATCAAGTTGTGGGAGAGCTCCAAGGAAAATACTACTTTTGCCGTGCCAGGTAGGGCTTTTTATCAATATAGGGCTATGCCGCCTGATGGACAAAACCATCCCGTCGTAATAACGTGGCAATGTTTTTATTAAGACGACTTCCTCCTTTGTAGCTTGGACTTTGACAATCATACGCGTTTATTGCTTGAAGTTGCACAGTTTCAAACTCTGCCGACCTTACGATCAACGTACGAACGAGCTAATTTTGCCAACGCGAGATAAAGTACGTTCGATATCGCATTGGAGGTGGTAAACTTCAAGTTGGCCCTGAAAAAGTAAAGGCATTGGTTAATGATGCCTTGTATAAAACACTACGCCAAGTTAGGCGTTTCATAGGTTAGGCCAACTGGTATGGATGACGAGAGAAATGAATACCTGATTGCGTTCGGGTCCCAGAAGCAAAATAAGGTACAGTGTAATTACGCTATGACGGAGCTGCGTCTTCTTTAAAAATTATTATGGACCACTCGAGTCTACGATGGCTTTTATGCCAGAATGATTTACATGGTAGACTAGCATGGTGGAGCCTTAAACTTCAATATTTCGTTTTTTCTTTTGAACACCGAAAGGGTTTACTGAACGTGTTGCCGGACACTCTATCCTCATTTGACGTCGACGAGAGTAAAATGTATCCTCCTTGGCCCCAAATATACCTTAATTTGCCCGAATGTAATTAGCTTAGACTATAACAAGATTGAGGAAAAAATAAGTACAAATTTAGAGCTTTTGCCAGACCAGCACATCTCGGTAAATCATGTTTACAAGCGAGCCAAATTTCGTTTTTTCATGGATATGGCATCACGCATATTAGCACTGGTTTCTGCTCACCACAGGTGCATGCTTCTGAGCGCGCGAATAGAGAAATTATCTCTAAATGTTCATAAAATACTGACAATATTACGAAGCAATTTTAATGCTGCAATCCAACGTACTCCTTATTTTGCCACGTTTGGTCAAAATATGATACTACACAGATCCTCCTACCACCTTCTGGAAAAACTGAGCATGGTAACAGATGGCACCGTTGCCATAGGTAATTCGCAACCTTAATATTGCAGACGAAAGGCTTGTAAAAGCTAGAACACCAGATCGAGACTCGTAAGTTTTGTAATACGCCAGGAGGTTTTTCGTAAAATCAGTCCCTAAGCGATTTTAAAAAGGGCACCAACGCGAAGTTTAGCCCAAATTTTTGAAATGTAGAATAAAGGGGAAAACTGGGAATACGTTATATGACCTTGAGTATTTGAAAAACAACTTTATCGAAAAATATTACGGCTCCGATATTTGTGCATAGGCATGGTATTTGAAATTACAGGCTTTATTAGTGGTCATAATTTATTTTTATTGCAACCTTTTAAACGGTTTTTATTTCTTTACAGGATCATATTATCCTATTTGCTTAACCGTACCAGAAATGAATTATTCCTTTAAAAAAGCTACTGTTGCTGGCTGGGGTGCTACTGAAAATGGTTTGTTTCTCTCTTTATGAGATATGAAAAATTATATATTATTAATTTCTCTTTTAGCAATACGTTCTGATGTTTTACTCAAAGCTGAAGTTCCAATTTTGGATATGTCTAAGTGTCGAGAAATTTATCGCTATAGTGTTTTTAATGACTCAACTGAAATTTGTGGTTCCGGTGTAAATGAGATTGATGTTTGTAAAGGAGATTCTGGTGGTGCAATTTTTTTTAGACAATATTTAAATGGCAAAAATAAATATTATCAATTGGGTATTATATCTTTAGGCGTAAGACGTTGTGGCGACAAACGTTTTTTGCCAGCTGTATTTACAAAATTAAAAGGTTTTTACAAATGGATTGAAAATAATTTGGAATACTAAAGTATTGAAAGCCACTATTGGGAAAAATTTTAGTTTTAATTAAAAAAGAGAATACAAAAAATTGTAATACTAATGTAAATACATTTAAGTGGTTCGTGCTGTTTTTGCTACATACAGTAAAAAAGGGAAAATAAAAATTATTTTCACGTCACAATTAATCAAGTTGGTTTTGATATTTTTAAATCCACTATGCCAAATTTTTGACTATGTTTAATAACACTGTTCTCGAAATTGACACTTTTCTTCGAGACAAGCTGGGCACTTGTCGTTTTAACCTAGATGGGCCAAATGTATGACCAACCCCATTTTATTTTTCATCGCGATTTCTAACATACCTACACGCTATCTCCATTCCTTAAGGGCGCTCCCATATGAAATGTTCAATGCAGACTAGAAATATATTGAAGAAAAAGTCCCATTAATGCCCAGGAGTTGCTTCTAGGGGAATAAAATGTATGACCGACCGTAACTCGTTTTTTGTTATTTACATTATCTCGAGACATACTTGCCCCTTATCACCACTTCTTAGTGGGGGGGGGGGCTTCCATACAAATATTGCATTTTATGAAATTCTTAAATTAACTAAAATTTTTCAACTTCTGTGAATAAAATCAAAAGTTGTAAACAGATTTTAATCATTTATGCCTTGTTTTGTTTGGAATTTCGTTTTTTAAATTAGAAGCTTTGCTGCATTCTCCAATTTTTTATGAATTTTTAAAAAAACCAAAATTTCGAAATTTTGATTAAAAAAATAGTTTTTTTACAAAAAAAAAAATTATGTTTCTAAAACGACTGCGCATATTAGAAAACAATTTATTTCGGAATTTCAGTTTTTTTTTTAGTTTTTTCAATAAGCTAAAGCGTTTTTAAGTGACGCGAACATATGTTGTGCAACCTCCATTATTTTCGAAATTTTGGTATATCTCGAAAACCAAAGCTAACCTAAAAAAAACGGGTAGCACCACTGTATTCAGCGTACCCGAATTATGTTAAAACACCAGGTACCCTGCTTGTCTGTTTTTTCAACTAGCACAGTGAAATTATTATTTTTGCTTGGTGATGTCCTTATATGTTTTGATAGCACAATATTCTTAATACATTTTCGAGGATCACATTAATATTTTTGGTTTAATCGAGAATTTTTAAATTATAAAAGGAATTCTTTATACTGTCTACCACCACGAGTGGTTGATAAGAGTCTACAAAGTTTCTGATTCCGTGTAAGTTTATGAAAAAGTCTTGTGAAATCCCATAAAATATATCGTCGCCTAAAAGCCAAAAGACTAACGGCCACCTGAAAGCCAAAAGACTTACGGTCGTTTAACTTTTAGGTGACGATATTAATATTTTGGGTTCTTGAGTAATTTTAAAACGATTTGTCCATATCCGTCTGTTGAAAGCTTGTTCAAATCAGATCGGGTTAAAATTTTCCATAATCGATTCTGTAGAAAAAGAGCTGTTACACCAAATTCGATACAATCTCCTTTTAAAAATCGTAGGTACATATATTATATTTAAACAGTATTTAATACCAAGAACCAACATTTAATTATTCATTTAATGAAGTTTTCCAATATTTTTTAATTCCATGTAGTACACTACTCCTTCTGTGTGAGAGTTACGGCATATCTAACAGAAATATTATTATTTACTTCACGTATTATTATCATATTGCCCTCATACGTTAAAAAACTATTTTCATTTGTATGACGTGATGAGAAAAACTTTAATATATAAACAAATAGAATCTGGGAATTTATTTCTCATGGTGAGTAACAGTTATTATATAATTTTTCATACTAATCCGAATGTGTATTCTTAGTCAAATTACAATTTTTTTTAAGCTTTTAAATTACAGTTTTAAACTTCTCCTTTGTAACCAAAGCAGGGTTATATGGTCCTGCCCTAAGACATCGTAATGTTAAATAAACCATGTTTTTCCCATACGTTTGGGTTACTTTTGGAGTAGTCCTAGTCCCTTGTGGGCTGCATTTTACACGCGTGTTTGGACTAGTCCTATTATTTGCTGGGTCATTCCGAGGTTACGTTACAACAGTCAGTGATGGGCTGTTTGTATTTTAAATGGAATGCGGGTAAAATCACTCTTTTTCTTTGGCACTTTTTTCAGTAATAATATCTGTGGACTTTTGACAAAATAACTTACAATACAAACATTACATCATTTATACAAATATATATTTAGATGTTTAAAAAAACAAATGCATACATAGATGCAAAGAATAAAAATCTGGTTTTTAATAGTATCAAAACCTTGTTTTGTGTATGAACATTTTTAAAATAATGTAAGTACATGTGTAAAATATTCTATAATACATACATTGTTTACTGAAATTCTGTAATTGTAATATAAAATATCAAATTATTTATGTATTTGTACATACAAGAAATACGGTTTTAATACTAGTAAAATTATTAAATTTAACATTTATTAATACTAGTAAAATACTTGGTACTTTTTCTGCAAAGCGGCCACCATTTGAACATTTTTAATTCTCATCACTGTGTGTGTTGTTTTATATATACCCTGCAAATTATAGGACCAGTCCAAACACGCGTGTAAAGAGTAGCCCACAAGGGACAAGGACTAGTCCAAAAGTAACCCAAACGTATGGAAAAAACATGGTCTATTTAACATTACGATGTCCTAGGGCAGGACCATATAACCCATCTTTGGACTACAAGGGAGTACTTTTACAACTACTCCATTGTGTAAACAAGAGGATTAGTTTAAACTTCGTTTAAAAACGAAAACATGTCGTTAAAAAACGAAGACATTTCGTCTCACTACAAACACTTTTTTAACAATGACATGGTTTATGCTTGCATTACATCGGACCAGTACATGGAGTAGTCCATTTCATGAAATTGGATCAGGTGGTCCAATAATATTTGCAGGGTACTAATGCTTTTTTGTTTATGTTTTTGTAAAACAGCTGACACGCTCTTACATGTTCTATAAGTGCACAAACGAGCTAACAGTACGTTACATTGCATTTCATTTTATTTACGGTCAGCTAAAGCGGCCTTTAGATTTAAATTAGTTACTTATGTATGTATGTATTCAAATATTTTGCATTAATATACTACATGCACATATATAATGGACACTTTTAATATCACTGATTATAAAATCAATAGGCTTATGTACGAACATACATACATATATTGACATTTGATTTATAGGCAAGGAAAACAATATTCTAAAATAGAAAATCTTACACTAAGGGAAAAACGTTTTACGTTCAAAATCAAATCATTTCAATCGTAATAGTCTGTTAAATGCAAAAATTCTTAATTCAAGAACAAAATCTTAATTTTTTAAAAATCGCATTTAAGATTGTTATCTTGAATAAATTCTCATTTTAAGATCGAATTCAAGATTTTGTTCTTATTAGAAATCTTAAATCAAGAATTAATTCTTAATGAAATTCTTCTTTTAAGATCGATTTTAAGAATGTTTTCTTGAAAAAAGTCTTTTTGGTTTTTATCCGAATTCAAATGTTGAAATAAAACACAGGTTTTTTTTATTTGAATATTTGCATATGTATATGTATTAAAAAATGGAAACCGCATTGATAATGTAATACTAACAAGTACATACATTTTTATATAAACTTAGGTCCAACATATGTCTTTCCATTATTAATTGGATATAAATGCAAAGAAGGGATAGTAAAATCCGAAATTTCAATTATCGGCCATGCCACAGAGTACAATTCCAATATTTGTTTCTTGCTAGCAAGTGTATTTTGATAGATTTTTTTTTGCTTTCAGATACAGAAAACTACTATTCCGTCCATGAAAACAAAAATGGTTTCATTTCGAATATATTTTTTGTCATTTTCTAAAGCACCAAAATACGGAAAGAATTCCGTTTCCGAACGGAATTGTATTCTGTGACAGGGCTGTTAATCTATTTCATTTAGTATTGAACCAATTCATAAGACTAGAAGTCCATTTACTTGAAATCTCTGGAACTCCATTCTTAGCTCCAGAGGAGGAACCGCTTCTTTTATGACTTCCTTCTTCATCTACTGCAAACTTTAAAAAGTCACTTTGGAGTCTGAAACAAATACATTTAATGACAAATTTATATAATTTTTTATTTGCACATATAAATAAGAGGGAGTACATACATACCCTTGAGATACTTGACCACGTCGTTCAGCGTCTTACAATTTAATACACAACAAAAATTAAATCTTAACTTTAAAAATATATTCTTAATTTCAAGAAAACGATCTTAAAATAAGATTACGTTCTTGATTTTTAGAATTCATTTTAAAAATTTAAAATTTATTCATTAATTTGAGAATGTCAATCTTACTGACCAAATTTCAAGATTGAAATCTAAAGATTTCTGCAATCTGAATTCAAGAATGTTGTTCTAAAACTTGTATCGTAATTTTTCTCTTAGTGTATAAGCCGTATAATTTGAAATACTAATAATAACACAATAAGCAAAACAAGATAGAAACAAACAAATAAATACACACAAACACCAACTTTTCCAAAACTAATCATATTTTCCACATGCACAATCATACAAACTTACCTTTTTCCAATCAATAGACGGATGATTAGTACCATCTCGATCAATGGCCTGACATGGCAATTCAGCAGTTTCACCTAATTTCTGTATGTAAATTGCTTTCGGTGTTATTGTGAATATTGGTGGTCGCAAAACAATTACATTAATGACTGGCGATGGACCATCTGTACCCAGATCATTGTGCGGTGTACAAGTATAACTGCCAGCATGTGATTCATCAACTTTTGAAAAGAATAAACTACCGTTCATTTTATAGAATACACCCTGAAGATTCGAAAAAGGAAAGATTAAAAAAAAGGAAATTGTGACAACAGAACATGCGAAAACACAAGCCAAATTCAAAGCAACACCATTTCCTTAGAGTGTCCATTTCTTTTTGTATACATTCAACTGATACATAGTTGACTATCTAAAGGAAATGGTATCGAAGTTGTAAAACTTACTGGTACATTGTATGAATCAAAAAGTAATCCATCTTTTTCCCATCTAAGATTCTTCAATGGTGGATTAGCACGAAAATGACAATCTAAAACTGCTGGCTGGCCGTATGGTAAATAAACCTCTGGTGGTGCATAAATTACTTTCGCTTTATCTGTTAATGAAAGATACAAATGAAGTACGATTAAAAAGCAATCATTTTTTTCTTCGTTCAACTATCGGATTGATGTGTAAGTGTGGTATTCTACTTTTATGAAATTAAATCTGAAACAGAAAAGTTGTTGTAATAACTCTTAGGTTATTTTCATATTTGCTTTAAAAGACAAATTTTAATTAATTTTTTATAGGGGTTTTTATAAGATATACCATTTTTTTGTCCTAAATAGGTTTTTGCAAAAAAAAAAATGCTTTTATAATGTTGATTAATTGAAGAGCTATGTAAGTGCAGAAAGGGAACTGTTGAAATATATTTCATGCACCCTATTTGATTATCACTAAGAAACCAGTGTAAAAAGTGTCATCATCTGGTGTTTTATTTTCTGATACAAGTATTTTGTATTAACTTTTTTCTTGTCTTTGCGTACAATTTGTGTTGCATTTTGATTTTTGGTTAGAGTGTGATGGAAATAAAATTTTTTTGTTTATTGTTTGTTTCACTTAAATTTAATAATTTTTTTTTCGCAAAATTTTTACCAACAGATGACATTAATTACACTATGTGACAGTCAAAATCGGGATGGGATGAAACCAACGGGAAATGTTGTATCGGTAAAAAAGAAGTTATACGTGTCCCGGCATTTCGCTGGGTCACGTCTAGGAATCGAGATATATCGATTTGAAAAATGGGCTAAAAAACATAAAAATTTTTATAAAACCCTAAATTTTAGGGTCTGTTAGTAGAACATATTTTATAAAAAACTCGGAAAAATCGGTTCAGATACAAAAAAGTTATGACCAAAATTAAATTTTTTAAATAACCACTTTCGGGAACCAAAGATCTCCCCGTGGCCAAGCTTTATAACTCAAGTAAATGGTAAATTTCTTCTTAAACATGTCGGTATATAAATCTGTCAAATCGTTTAAAAAATGGCTGAGTTATAACCGATATACTGAATCCCCAAAAATTACTCTTTTTTATTTATAATTAACTTTGTTAAAATAAGTTATATATACCCTTTTTACCTTGGGTGAAGGGTATGAAAAGACCCCTACCATTTGTCGCACATTGTTATTGAAAATCAGTGTTGTTAGCGCTTATTGGAATTCAAAAAAAATTTAATGTTGAAAATTGCTATAACCGTGGTAAATATCGGTTATTAGGACAAACCTTGCATTCAATATTTAACACGCTAAACACACATTAGTGTTGAGTATAAAACGTAGCTATTATTTTGTTCAATTGTAATTTAGAAAAATGTATCACTTTTTAAGGGTGCGTGTAATCTGATTAATAAATTACACAATTATAATGCATTATATTTTTTTTCGAATAGAAAGCAAAATTAGACAACTTTAAATTAAAGTCAGTTCTTCCCTCTACGATCCAACAGTTATTAACTACACTGTTTTAATTGATAATCTCAAAAGGAATGTTTTAAAGTAATTCCCATTCTGCACTAAGCGATTAAATTAAAAATTATTTGTAATTTGTAAACCCATCTCCACAGGTGGAAAGGATATACATATAAAAGATTCCTTGTATAGAGCGAAGTTGATTTAACGTTGTCCGTCTGCTGCTCGTGTGTCCGTTGAAATGGGGTTTCCCAAAAACCCTGATATTATGTGGACTAAGTAATTTGATATTAATGTCAAATATATTCCGGAGCTATCTGCTATTGAAATTCACCCTGATCGATCCACAAATATCTGAGATATGAACACAAACAATGACTGCCCTTAATTTTTCCCAAAAATCCCATTTTTTTTTGATTTTAATTAACTTTTTTTTACATATGTACATCTGGCGAACAGCAAGAGCCAAAGTTTCCAAAATATATACTATCATCTTTGATAGCAAGGTCTCTATAGATCTAAAAAACGGTAATAGCCAAAGTTTCCAAATTAGGTAAAAACGTCTTAGTTATTAAGAGGCAACATCCGAATAATTATGGGCGTCAGCGGAGAAGTATGCATGGCACAAAATACAATTTTATCTAAAGAAATAAAGATAAATAAAATTGTCCATATTAAGTGCACATAGCTGAACTATCAATACACAACCTCTCTAAAAAAAAATAGGCGGGATTAGAGAAGAGGGCCCAGTACCTCCCGTATATAACTTTCTGTTTCTTTCGCACCATGGGGAAGGGTGTATAAGATTCGGCATGGCCGAATTTAGCACTCTAACTTGTTTTAACCGAATAATGCATGACCAAAAAATACCACACAAACGCATAACCAGGGTACCCGTGTACCCCATTGTAATTTTTAAGAATTTTCAGCTTCACAGAAAAAAAATTGTTTTAAATATCGCTAAATAAACATATAAACAAATTAATTAAACAGTTAAATGTATTTAATAAAATTATTTTTTAATTACTACAACAAAAAATTATGCCAAAAACTATAAATGACCAACCCTAATTTCCTTTCCGTAGACAAATAACAAAAAAATAACACTCAAACGCATAACCAGGGTACCCGTGTAGAAAAGACAGTTTACTAAAAATATTTACATATTAATGCAATTATTTAATATATTTAATTACAAAATCTTAAAACAGCTCTTTACTCGCTCAATTTTTTTCATATAAAAACTATTGGGTACACGGGTACCCCAGTTATGCGTTTGCGTAGGTGTCACCTTTGGAAGCTAATAGTTATTGAGCCGCTGAATCAACTTTCATAAATGATCAATTAAACAATCCAAAAAGACTAGAATATTCTAGATCCGAAGTTTCAATACTCTATTAGTACTAGTTTTTAAAGTTGCTAGTGTACACACGGGTACTCGGTTATGCATTTATTCATTAATTTAGTTTTGTATAAGTTAAAAATGTTTATATAAAAATGTGCAGGATTTAAAACGAGACATATCTTAAGTGCAAAACACAAAAAAAAAAACATATACATATAAATAAAACTGGGGAACAGTCATTTTGTGGACTTGAACTTTATTGTAAATTTTTACTAATTTGAGGTAGCTGATTTCAAATTAAATCTTAACTATCACCTCGACTTTTCGAGACATACGTTGTGTCCAAAATTAAGGTGCTTTCATTACATATACTTTTAGAGATATCATTGAAGTTTTAAAAAAAAGAACAATATAAAAAAACAAAAAAATAAAATGTTTGTTCTTTAAAAATCACAGTTTTGGTTTACAAACATTTATATATGTAATCCTCGGAATTCCTATAAGTAACATAGGGCCTCAATGATGTGCCTCCAATAACCAACTTGAAGTTGGCCGTTTTCGGACGTTTTCATACGTCCAATACCATGCTTGCCAATTATAGCCTCTCAATCTGAGCATTGAAATCACCCATCAAAATTTTTATGTAACCTTCATTTATCGAGGTCATTACAGAGTTGAGCCTACAGTAGAACTCATCTTTAATCTGTCTATCCGATGTGTCAGTCGGGGCATAGCATTGTAAACATGTAAGATTCCTAGCGTTTGTTTTCAGCTGTATCACTATTATTCTGTCGCCATGAGGTTGCCATTCGATTAGGCTTTTCTTTGCCTTTTTAGAAAGAAGAAAGCCCACGCCACTAGATCTCGGTTCACTGGAGGCTTTTCCTGAATATATAAATGTGGAACCATGAGATGTTTGTTGTTCTCCACGTTCAGGCCATCTGACTTCACTAAGGCCAAGGAAGAGTAGGTTGTATCTTTTCATTTCACGCTCAGCCTGCGCTAGCTTGGAAGATTCCGATAGAGTAAGTACGTTCCATGATCCAAATCGTTGCCGTGTTTTCATGCCAATAGTCGTCAACAGATTTTTCGATAGTTTTTCATTTATTTTGGTTTCATTAATCCGTTTAGTTTTAGATGAACAGGTGATTAGCCCATTGCATCCTAGACTGGTGCTGGGGCTGCCAGCTAAGGTCTCCAGTCAGACGTCCACCGTACATAGGTGATGCGCATTGGGTTTCAGTGAATATTGTATTCTCGTTTGTCACCTATTAACCTGGGACGCACCTGTGTTAGCGTGCCATTCAGGTTACTCAACTGCAGGATGACTTCTCACTCTAGCTGTCGACAAGCTTAAAAACATTTAGTTAGACATATTTCGAATCAAATGAGTTTTATTTCATTGTATTCGGTGCACAGCTCTTGATTTTATTCACAATTTGCTGAGAAAACTTAATTCATAAAAATCACTATTTCCATACAAAAATAAATTTTCTATTTATGGAGGTTTTTTTCATCGATTTTTATGCCCATGTCTCATTTTGTTCATGCAAGTGATAATACTTTTACTTATTCCTGTTTTGGATTTTTCATGATTTTAATATATACAAAATTTATAATATTTTTTATTTTATTTTATTTTATGTAAGCAACTATTACTCAGCTAATTTTCGTGATTTTTAAAATTTTAATTGTTTTTTAAAGCCCACAAATAAATCTTTAAAAAAATAAAAATTTTTAAAATCGCTTAATGAAGTGTTACGATTTTTTAAACTTTTTAATTTTTGGAAAAAAGTGAAAAATACGATTTGTACCTGTAACTTAAAAATGAGTGCTGATGGAGCAAAACGGAGATTTGACTTGAAATCAGCGACCTCAAATTAGTAACAATTTGCAATAAAGTTCCAGGCCGCACACAAAAATTCAATATTGTGCAATTGTGCAATCAATATGACACAACTCCAAAACTTACATTGTATATTAAGAAATGCTTTGGCAGTTTGGACTTCATCATCGTTACTGCGTACGTGACATTCATATTCTCCATAATCACTCATCATTGTTGGATCAATACTTAAACTGCCCTGTGAACTCAAACGTGAACGATGTATTAGATCAGGAATATCTTGCAATAAAACACCATCCTTATACCAAGATGTCTCCGATGAATTTGGATATTTCATTACGCAATGAAAGAAAGCTGTTTTCCCCTCCATAATTGTTTGATTCACTGGTGGTATTTTTATCAGAGAGCCACCTTAAAATAGAAGAACAACAATAGAAAATTTTTGAAAAACATGAAAATCTCAGGATTAAAAGGATACAGTTTGTAACACAATAAAAGTTCATTAGTTTGTTTCTATCGCTTTTTTGTAGAAGTGCTTGAATACATACACTTCCATAGTACGGTTTAAGAATCATTGTTCATACAGGGTACCTCAAAATGGCTGAAGGGATTTGAGTTAATTATAACTTTATTTAAGACATAATTATATGTTTTTTTTTGATTTAAATTTGAAAAATTATATCTCGCAAGCGGTGGTTTTTTTCCTTTGCACATACAAACGTGCTGTTTCATAACTGTTCCCAAAATTACGAGTGGAATTATTTTTGCTCGATTGTAGGTTATTCTTCTTAATTTCTCAAGTCGTCTTCACAAAAATTAAAAAAAACATTAACAAAAAAATTATAAGGAATTCAAAGCCCTTCGGTCATTTTGATCTACCCTCTACAAATATTCATATGTAAACTCGGAAAGGACATCGTCACTTTCATAAGAGCTCAATAGTTCTATAGAAAGTTGCGATTTTTGTTGTTTTTATGGTATGTGAGTGTTATACAAAATAGTCTCATTTTTATGACAATTGTTCAAATGTATGTCAGGGTGTAGTAAGTTGTAATAGAAGTTGCTGTTTGTTAGTAATTTGAAAATGTAAAAGAAAAACTTACCTTGTACCGTTAGATGATACCATGTACCATTATTACGTATACTCGGTGTACGATTGGGAAAAACTATTTGGCAGTGATATAAACCCTGATCTGATTCACGTATTGATGTTAAATTTGCTGTTGCTTTGCCGTAATCATCGTTATTTGTAATGAGATGTAAGCGTCCATTATAAAGTTCATTTGCTGATACTTCACCTTCATACCAGGTAAATATTTTTTTATCCTTTAAAAAAAATATATTAAGATTTTAATTAATTTTTTACGTTTGTTAATATAGAAATAGGAAAAATAATTGTGATAAACTAGCCAGACTGAAAGCCTCGTTATAGCCAATTTACACTACATCGAAATCTTGAACTTACGAGATTTTGAGCCAAATCTAGTTGTTTTTGACTAGATTTCCTATACTAAACAAAATCTAGATCATGACTAGATTTAGACGAAATCTACTCATAATCAAGTAGCACTTAGTGATGCAACTATAGTTATTTCCATATAGCAATAAAAAATACTTCCCTGCACAAAAAAAAAAATGACATTTTAATAAAAAACAAACCAAAAACCATGGGCCATGACAAAAACTGTTAAAAAAATATTAAAAAAAATTTAAAAAATTTGTAAAAAAAAATATAAAAAAAGGGGAAATAATATTGGTAATGTAAATGGCATATTACTTATGTGTAAATATTCCATAGTTGGTCCCTACGGGAAATTTGTGTCAATTGTTCCAAAAGACTGGTCCTACTCAAAAAAAAACAGTCGGGATAAATCAAGTTTTTTATGATTACTTTAAGTACGAGTCGTTCTCAAGAATTCAAGTATTTACAAATAACACTTCGAAAATCAATCCTGGAATTTCTTGAAATAATTATAAAATTCTTAAATCAAGTAAAAAAGATTAAACTCTTCTTTGTGTTTAACCCTCCGGCTTACGCATGTTTTGATTTTCTATATACATTGAAAAAAGGACTGGCCAGACTCATGTGAACCACGAAGCGTTAAAAAGTATATTTGAACTCTTGCTTCTCATTTCGTTTATATTTTTTATTTAATATGTACATACGATTTCTAAAATAAAAATCATATCGGGCATGATGTTGGTGTTTTATCATTCTCTAATCATTTAACTGGTATAATGAAAACAAAAAAGTAGAAAAAGTAATGAATTACAGTACAGTCTTCACCGGTGGTGTATCATTTTTTTTGGAACATTCTATAATTTGGGTTTTAAATTTAGTTCTCGGACTTGTTTTATTGAAAAATTACTACATTGTATTAAAATAATACTAAATTGTAGTAACTAACACCAAACAGGTTCATTGAGAATAGCTGTGTGACTTGTCAAATGGTGGCTGTTAGGGGTCAATTGACACCCTCCAATGACAACCCGATGTAAAAGTGATAGATCCCACTCATATAAAGTGTTAGAGCTAGATCCGGTCCACCAAAGGGCTATCACGGGGCTATTTTGGTGTCAGGTCGGTTGCCTCTAAAAAACAATAACAAATTATCATGACAGATTTGTATTTTCCTTAAAGTTCGTAAGACTTGTGTGATAGTGTAAGGTATCCTTAACAAACAGTAAATACAACAGGAGAACACTATAATTTTATCAGGTTAATGACCTTTACACCGCAACATTATTTCTCAAACTTACTGCCCAGTAACTATTATATGATCTTGACCATTCATTAAAACAAGTTTTGTTTACATATTATAACGGGACATAATTTGCATTTTTGAATAAATTTTAAAATTTAATAAGTCCCAAAAATATTTTAACAATTAATTGTATTATACATATAGGGGTCTTAGGGTGACTTAGAAAAAAGTTGAATTGATTCTATAAAATAAAGAAGTTATTAACTGTTCAAACCGCTTTGCTTCTCTTTAATAAAACTTTTGTTAATAGTTATACAAAAATTAAAATATTTAGAAAATAATTATTCAATGCAAATGCTCAAAGCTAAAATATCGTATATTTTGCTTGTGAACCGAAATGGCACATACTAACGTATACACTTTCAAATTTATTTGTCACAAACAAAGTCTCCAAAACAAAAACAATAAAATATAATAATTACAAAATTAGATAAACATTTAATAAGAAACAAAAAAAAAACCTAAAACATCACATAAATTGTAAATAGTCATAATTCACTAATAAGATCAAAATTATAATTAATATAGCAACAATAACAATAGAATTTGTAAAACAGGGTAATCATTATACACTGTTGTCTTTTGTATATTTGTGTTAGTTGTTATATCCCAGTTGGCCAGTCTGCCGTTTACGACTTGTCCCCTAACGTTTAGGTTTTGCTCTCCTGATTTGTTACTTGCAACGTTATTTGCGGCTGTGCTTCAATTGTGAAATTGTACATACATACGTTAATTGATGGGCCAAGAAGCACAAGCAAATAATTGTTCCTGCATACTAAATTCCCATAAGTGAAGTTCAGAGCCCATTCCCTAATAAATCAAAAGCCTATTGGAGCTTTGACCATCTCCATACAGCCAGTATTCCCTATATTCGAGCCAAGTCTCGCAAACTTACCGGCCATTTCATTACCTTTTATCCAGGAACCATTAGTAAAAGCAGATCTCTCATACAATCTTCTCTGACCTGACCAGCTCACCCTAGACGTGGCCCCTGGCGGGCTCAGGCACTAACAACCAATGACATAATAAGCTATGTATCGTCAACGACAGTGTCGCTCATATGATCGTCAACGACTGTGTCGCCCATATGATCGTTAACGACATTTAAGCGATAATGTCACTCAGAAGTAGTGAACGATTTTCTGGACACTTGTATCAAAAAGTCATCAACGATTTGTTTGGATGATCTCCAACGTGCCGTCAAGGATTTTCTATAGTCGTGGACGCGAAGTTAGGGATGCCTTCAAGACGTGGCCAACTGGGTACGTTTAGAAGACAATTTATAGGAAATCTTCATGTACGACAGTATGAGCAACATTGTCTAATATGTTTTCTTGTATTTATAAAAAGCTATTAACGACAACATAAAAGTCAAAGTCACCTTCTGATGTAGTCGAATGCTTTTTAATTACTTGCTTGGTTTGCTTAAAATTCTCACTTTATATTTATAAAGTAGAACAAACCAGTTAATCCGAAAAATGCTGATGAAGGTAGTAGCGGGTTGGAAAATGGCTTAAATGCAGTTTATACTTAACGGTCAATTAAAGGTTTGCTTATAAAAGTCAAACAAATATCATGCAACAGAAACAAAACAAGCGAAGTAAAACTGCAACTATATTTAAAACAGTTAAATATTATCTAATAAATAGTGGTCGACGAAATTATTAACCAAAATGTTATTGCATATAAGTCTACGACAAGATAAGCGACATTTTCCTCTGCCCTCAGAATATCTCCTAATACTCACTTTTTTGTACCTGCCGTTATAGTATTCTTAAATACGTGGCCAACTGGGATTCTTGGAATATAACCACACATACAAACACATTATCACACATAAATAATGGTACAGAGAGAAGCAGAGTACAATACCTACAACAGTTATAATATAATAAATCATTATAGAGGAGAAACAAAATACCAACCAAAATTATATTTTAACAGTTCAATGCTTATGAGAGAAAATAAACAATACACCAGCACATAAACATGTTCCCAGAATATGCAAAGTAATAGCTGTGTATGTGTGTAAATAAAAAAATCAGAGTGCACAATGTCTGTGGCAATATAAAATACAAAATATGGGTCTTTTAGCAGTACATTGGAATGTGTGGGTTTCAAAAGACCACTAAAGGAGCGCTCTTATTTAATTGTTTTTCAGGTATTATAAAGTTGATTTTTTCCTGAATTCGTGCTTAAAAAATCAAAAAAAGAAATTGGAAAGAAAAAGTTATATGATTGATTTACTTACCCATATTACACCTAACCGAATGATAAAACTACAACATCATGCCCAATATGGTTTTAACTTTAGAAATCTTATGTACATATTTAACCAAAAATATAAACTATATGAGAAGCAAGAGTTCAAACTTACTTTTTAACCCCTCGTGGTGTGGTACACATGAGTTTGGCCAGACAATTTTTCAATGTGTATAGAATATCAAAACATGCGTAAGCCGGAGGGTAAACACAACGAAAAGTCTATTTTTTTTTACTCGATTAAAGAATTTTATACTTATTTCAAGAAATTCCAGGATTGATTTTCGAAAGTAATCCCATTTAGGATTGTTTTGAGTACGTTTAAGTGTTATTCATACTTGAATTTTTGAGTACGACTCGCACTTAAAGTAATCATAAAAACTTGATTTATCCCGAGTGTTTTTGTTTCTGTGTACTTCATATTGGACTAAGTTAAAACCCATTTTATCACATTTCGGTATGACTTTAAGGTCTAATTAGGCGTGACGTAACCACAGCTATACAAAAAAGCTGTTTGAAACAACCTTATGAGCAACACTGTTTTTGATAAAACGTGACCTACAATAACACCAAAACCATACAAACAAATTGAATTTTGGTTTCGATATTTATGGTTGCTGCTTTGTTATTATGGTTATGTCACGTTAAATTGGGCTTTTAGGCGGACGAGGTAAGTTAGATAATGCTGACACTACTTTTTGGGGTGAACCACCACTGTTTCACTTCTATTAAACCTTTATTCCTGTTCTTAATTTTCAATGTTTCGATCATACTAAAATTATTCGAATTGTCGCAAACGCTTTGGCAAATAAATAATACATTCCTTCACCGATTAGAGCTCAAAATTAGTACAAAGTTGTGTAAACATAATAAAACATGAAACGAGAAAATAAAACTTTATTTTGTGACCGCAGTTGTTATTATTTTCGCTGTTTGTTGTGCTCTTCTGGGTAATAGAGACAAATGGAAGAGAACATAATTTTAAGCATAAAATTACGACAATAATTCTTAAACAAAGTTTCATAAATTTTACAAATATTTTCAAAGCCTTTATTTGCGTTCTTGAGTTTCTATGCTAATTTATTTACTCATACACACAAAGGAATAATTCTGTATGTTTGTGTGAGGGTGCAGTAACGCACACCCACCTACATGCACCATGATAAATATGTAAATTTTATATACACGTGTACTTGTAAATCTAATAAATGCATCCATTCATTCATGTGGTAGATATTGTTTTATTTGTGATTTAAGGAATAAGCAAATGCACAATCCGAATTAAGGTAAAATTTTGAAGTACACATGTTACGCATACATATTTATATATGTACATGTATATGTATGTGTGCATTTCAAGAATATGACATAATTCTTAAGAAATACTCTCAGCCACATGCTAAGCTTGACATTCAGTTTAGATTTGCTTCGATAAATATTAAATTTATAATGTTAATTTACAATAAATGTAGCAAAGTAAATGAATTGCTATAAGTTTCAGATATGGAAAGATATAGATCGAATTTTTCTAACGCTTCATTAAATATAAAATGTTAGGTAGAAAGAGCAGTAAGTACTCATCGGAGTCACTTATTCCAAATGATATATTGCAAAAGCATATAGTTTTACTAAGCAAAACTCCCACCATAAAACCAATCCGAACTTATAAGGAAGTTTTAAATGCACTCCAGTTCAACGCCAGATACATCAGTTAATTCACCAGTGCAGGACATTGACATAGGAGATGTTCAACGTTATCCTCCTCTTTTTCATCATCACTGCTAAGGCAGGTATCATAGTGTCTGACTCCCAAATGCTGTGCATGCGTTCCTATGAGACAATACCCGCGATAACTGATACCAAAAATGAAACGTCTCGGGGATTTGTAGGGATCATCTATAGATAATTCACCTTGTTACATAAAATCAGGGCCCTGTTTCTCAAAACTACGTATTACACATCTACAAGTAAAATACGTTTGAAACAAACACTTAAATTGTAGAATTGTTACTTATTTTTAACCTATTTTACTTGTAGATTTGTTACTTGTAGTTTAGGTGTAGTAAATACCTGGAATTAAGCAAAATCCAAAATTGGCAGATCGCTTGAGATTGCTACTAACCAGAGATCCTGCTTGGTATCACAGGAGTCAGAAGCTTCATGCTTTTTGCAAGCAAATTTTTCTTCTCCTTTTAAGGATACTTTCATGACAAAGTGATGGAAGATTAAATGAGAAGTTAAAAATAAATATTAGTGTGGTGTGCAGATAATGAAGGATAACAGACCCTCCTCGACTATAATGAAGGAGAACTGACCAGCCTAGAATAAATGTTTTGGGTATTGCCGCCCCATCCAGTAAGTGAGGGAACAATTGCCATACTTTAAGTTTTCATGAGAGCAGTACTGAAATTCTGTAACTTTTTAACGACAAAAAATGGTAGTTAAGTATAAATAACAATTAACAACTAAATGACAAATTTTTGTCGTTAAAAATATTCAGAATTTCGGTACAGAGGTACACCAACACAGTGTAAGTAAACCTACTGGAACACGTAAGAAAGTCTTAGGCCCGTTTTCACAACTTACCGATAGCTTAAAGTAGACTTTAACCAGCCTAATAAAAAGTGTTCCATTATTAAAACTTTACTTTAAAGTGAGCGATAAAGTTGATCAAGATTAATCCTACCTGGTATGCTGAAGTAAAGTTGTAATAATGGAACATTTTTTATACGGCCGATAAGTAAGTAAGTTGTAAAAACGGGCCTAAGATTAGGCAAATCCTTTAAGATAAAGGAAGGAAGCAGAAACGTTTTAAAAATTTAGCAGAAATTTGAAAAATTCATTAGCGGGTTTTGGGTGGGTAAGCCCTGTTTGTTTTGTGTTCGAAAAAATAGCCAGCAGAAAAATTTTGAAATGTTCAACCTAATAAAGCACACGGGTAATCATTTTTTGAAAAACTTTATAGCCTGAGGTTTTCAGAAAATTTTAAATAAAAATTTAGTCTGCTTTATTATACAACTTCATTATAAAGCTATATTTAAGTAAAGCCGTCTGCTTATATAAATCATTACAAATAAGCAATTCAGAAGCCACATCTCAAAACTAGATGTTCTTCAATTTACCTTTGACAATTATGTAGGGCATTTTATCTAACACACAACAAACAATAAAGCTTTTGAAATAATACTAATGAAATCATGTGGTGCAACCTTAACATACAAAGTGCACAAACACAAAAACCTAAAGACAGTTTGACAGTAACTAAATTGTACCAAAAACACATTTAACAAGAACAATAGACAAAATAAAACATTAGAGACGTAGTTTGTGTAGTGTCATTGACAGTAATTTTATAAATAAAGGTACTTGTATGCAATTTAGATTAATACGAACTGAGTGCATTTATAAATAAATTATTTTCCAAAGAACTGAGTGATTTTTATTTTGTTTGAATAGTAATTTTAAATGCGGAAGTTCATTAGACCAAAACACAGTAAATGAGTATGATAATATGGGTAGGAAGGGCTTTTGATTTCTAAAATAAGCACTATTCAATCTGTACACAAGAAATATTCTCGTCAATTTTGTTTTTAATAAAACCATTAATCAAAATCAAAATCTGCCTAAATTAAAGATTTTATCCAGTGAATTAAACGCTTACATATATCAAAAACATTACAGCATTAATTGTTTTTAATATCAAAAACTATTTTATTGATATGTTCTATTTATTTGTTTTCAGTTGCAAACTTTATTAATTTTTTAATAAACAAGTGTTTTCCTAATGGTCGAAATTCGGCCATATTTTTTTTTAATATGAAGAAATAATAATATGTTTCGAGCATTAATTTTTTTCGTCTTAGTGGATCGATTTTGGGAGGGACCAACCTCCGGTTCATATGTTATGTTCTACGTGAGTGGTTGAAAAACAACAAAAAAAGATAGCGTTCCTAACGGGTTTGTCTGTGCCGATTTATATAGTCGAAATATTCGAATAATCGACCACCCTTTTTTTTTATTATTTGATAATTGGAAAAAACAAAATTTTTATTTATGTGTTAATATCAAATTTGAACGCTTATAACTCTGAAAATATTGAACAGATTTTAATAAAATATATATTGTGCACTTCTGCCAGTAAAAACCATTCAAATTGTGTATTTTTTATTCTAGTCGCTGGGCAAACAGAGGAGAACAGTGTTCTTAACTGTTTTGCCTTAGCCGATTTATATATAGAGATATCACAAATTTTTTAATCGAATTAAATTTGAACTTTTTTCTTTGTAGTTGAAATATTATGGATATTAATTAGTATTGTGGTTAATTTTAAACAAGGCAACATATACACGATGATATTTAATGTCTCTTTTACACAATTCCACAAGTCTTAACATTTTTCTTTCATAAATTCCAATTATTTTTCAAATTTGTGAAAAATTAAATAGAGAATATTTTTGATTGCATTTTGTGTCTACACAAACATACTTCAAATAAAGTTAAAATTCTTTATATTATATAAACAGCTGTTAAACATAAAATCCTTTCTCTTTTTGTTTTAGGAATATTTTATTTTTTGTAGTGATTTTAATAGATTTTAAAAAATTAACACAGCAGTATAAAATGTAATAAATCGTTAATACTTAATAATTTTTATTCTGATGCTAGAGTTGCCAAACGTACTAGAATGCCATAGATTGCCCAGTTTTAATTTAAATTACTTTTTTTTTAATTATTTACATATATTTATTAATTATATTTTTAGATCTTGTGTACCGATAACGAAGCAAATATAACCAAATTTAGATCTTTTTACTGTTCTACTGATATACAGAAACCTATATTGTGCTTATATTAATGGTGTCATGACAACATCTCCAATCCAGCCATCTTTTTGACAGAAATGTTGTAAAGAAAAGCAAACTATTTGTTACAAAATTAAGAACTTTTACTTTGTATGGGAGGTACCACGCCAAGCCTACTTCTCCAATCTAGCTCACATTTTGATAAATATATGTATGTACAAAACCGTTTCCCAGATCACTGTTTTTTACACTATCTTTATAATGGAGGAGCCACTTCCACTTCTCTAATGCGGTCTACTTTTTGCCAGATGTTGTGTATTGTTAGCAAAGTTATTTGTTTTAAATTTGCAAGCTTTTTTTTAACCGTTCCCCAGATATGGGGCTCTTCGTACTGTCCCTGTTTAGAAGGTGCCACGCCCACTTGGAATTTTACAACATTTATTGCCAATGTTAAGCCTTTTAGCCTCTTTTTCCTATTTTACAGTCTAAATAATTAAATTTCCAAAAATATCATCTCTGTTGATCTTATTCGTTGGGAGACTTATTACTTGTTTAACTTTCATGTCTCTTACTTCAGCCGTTCGGGCTGCCCGATGATCAATCAGTCGCTTTACTTAGTCATCAATTTGATTCAACAGTTGCGTCCAATGGAGGTACTAATGCTCTGCCCCTATGGACAAAAAGGGTGTTCTTTTTTATTTTTGGGGCTCACAGGATGCTTTTGTAGAAATTTATTGCTCCCCCTGCACTTACCCCCTTTATTATTATTTTGAAAGGTGTAGATTACCATAAGAGTGGGTCCTTTAAAGACTTTTTTAATCAGAAATGCGGTATTTAATATTTTCGTTCTATGTGAGGTACACTTCCTTCTCCGTCTACCTCGCACATTTTTATTTTGAAATTTACCGTTAAACCAACAGTGGCCTTACCTACGTTTGAAGACACTCGCTATAATAGTACTTCAGTTACACGATATTAAATTAAAATACTTTTAATTACTTAAGCTTGAGGTCTTTTTATTTATAAAAAATTATATTTATTTGTTTCAATATTTCGCTAACCTTTGGTTAGAATCGTCAGGAAATTAAATTTACAAAATTTAATAATAACAATTTTTTTTTATTTTTTTTAATAACAAAATTATGAAAAAAATTTTTTTTTTTGTCATAATTTAAATTCAAAAACCTATTTGTCATAAAATTTTTTTTTCAAAAACCATAAC
The DNA here is from genome assembly GCA_949318255.1 of Pollenia labialis. Taxonomy (NCBI): domain Eukaryota; kingdom Metazoa; phylum Arthropoda; class Insecta; order Diptera; family Polleniidae; genus Pollenia; species Pollenia labialis. The sequence continues at coordinate 115,963,469 of OX439141.1, forward strand.
AAAAAATTAAAATTTAACAAAAGTATAACAATTCATATAAACTGAAAAAATGTCCTATCTATAACCTAATTCGAAAACCATATTTACAATAATAAAAAAATATTTTGGCTAATGAAATTCCTATTACTTAAATAACAAATTTTTTAAACTAAACTTATTTTTATCTTATCTTACATACATAATTAAACTTATTTTCATTCTTAAAAACTAATATGTACATCGTGACCTTAAGACAAGAAGGACTTCGTTTTCATGTAATTTAGTAACAAATTTAACCCTCTTGTTCCAAGGCCGCGATAGGTACCTATATTTACATTATTATATCTAATCTGCTATCCCTTAATAACTTTCTAGTACTCTAAAACAGTTTGGGATTGCAATCCAACACAATCGTTTTGTAAGATTAGAGTTATGAATCCAAATGAGGAACAACTACTACTTTATTATGTCGTAAAATATAACGAATAACGCTATAGTTGCAAAGTTTGCTTTGCCATATTTTCATTAGAGTAGAAATTACACAGCCAAGTTTGGTGACGAACTAATGCCCGTAATTTCTACAAGCATATATCTAGCAGGGCTGTATAGTCGTCCGAAAAAAGTACTAACTCCGACTCCAAATGCTGAAATTTTTTAAGTGCGACTCCGACTCCTACTCCTTCTCCTACTCCTACTCCAAATGACAGGCGATGGACTGAGTGCTTTTCATATACAGGGTAGGGTGTCCCAAAAATTTTTTTTGTCAGAGGCTCGTTTTTGAATTTTTTTTTAGATTTTTAGGAAGAGGTTTAGAGGTCGCGCAATTCAAGTCTTTGTTAAAAATCTGGGGTTTCGGGCTTTTTTCAAACTTGACTCATAACTTTGTCAATAACCACGTTCATTTAATTTTTTGACCGAATATTTCTAAAGAAAATTTCCCAAACTTTATTTCCATATGCAAAAACTTTAAGTTCTGGCAATATTTTTGTCCATTACGATTCCACATATTAAGTATTTTTGTAATTTTTTAACAAATTCTGTAAAAAACGGTTTATTACTTTCCAAATTTATATGAAAGGTATAAAAACTAGTGACGCGATTTTAAATACCGATAAGTTCTAAACAATTAAGAAAAACAAAAATGGAATTTTGTCCTACAGTTTCCGAGTTACACTATTTTTATAGTTTGTACCTTAAAAATGGTGATACTTTTTTCGTTATAATTATTGTGTATTTCCATAAATTTTTATAGTTGGGTTTTAATTGTCATTAACTTCTGACATTTATTGATCTAAATCGTTACACGCTGTCATTTTCACTTTCTATTTTATGTGTATTCTCCGCTATAATATTGTCGTTATACGTTTTTACATAACACAATTTTTTGATTTAGCTGACCGACGAATCAAATAGAAAAGTTTTTTGTGTATGTGGCAGCGCATAGAGAAAGGGACCTAAGGGTAAAAAAATTAATTTTTACTTTTTTTTTTTTTCCCTTTATATTTAAGCGTCACATAAATGTATAAAAGTTTTTGTCGACGTACCGGTAAGAATTTTTTTATTTTATTATTTTTTTTTGTTAGTTCAAAAATGTGTAATTTTATTCAAAATATATATGAATTTTGTGACAACAAGAAATGTGTGGCTTGTGGGAAAAATTATAGATGCCCTTGATCCCTCCAAACCGCCGACAAAAATGCAAATGCTGCAAAGATTTTTTAATAACTTATACTGGGTATAAAGATAAAAACGGGTATAACTCAGGAACGGTAAGAATAAATTTTAAAAATTGTTTATTCATATTAATTAGAATTAATTTGTCTTTCAAACTGCATCATTAGTTTTTTTCGTTTTCATTTAAATTTAAAAAGTTGTAAAGCGTTATTACAAAATTTTTGAAAAAATTACGAAAAATTGCAACTAAGGGTATCTAAATGAGTAACCTCATCACCAAAACTTATAAGATTTTCACACAGGAATAAAGCTTGGATATTTTTCTTTAAAACTGTTTCCTCAGGAGTGCAGAAACTCGTGGTATTAACCAAGTTATCAGTAAAGTTAAAAAAAAGGCCGAAAACTCCGGTTTTTTATGAAAACTCCATTTGCGCGACCTCTAAACCTATTCCGAAAATTCTTAAAAAAAAACCAAAAATACTTTACCCTATAAGCTTTTAAATTTTGATTGAGCACCAATGAAAATCATAAATAAATAATTTTTTGGGACACCCTAATACAGGGGTGTGCTGGAAATCGCAATCGCAAAACGCAAGAATTTGGAAGTTGTTTTTAATAAACTTTAAACCTAATTCTTATAATTTTTGGTTTAAAATCCTGTTTAATAGGAAAATATTTGTTAAATATTTGTCATAAAATTCTTTTATTACAAAAATCTTATTTGAAAACGACTTTTAAAATTCTTGCGTTTTACGTTTGCGTTTTCCAGCACACCCCTGTATATGAAAAGCACTCAGTCCATCGCCTGTCATTTGGAAACAGCACATAAAAGCAGTATTCATAAACCATTTATTTAAATTTTAAATGTGTTTTAAGAAGATAATTTTAATTTTGGAAATTTTTTTTAAATTTTTTATGCCGAAAAACTTTGGAGTCAGAGTTGCGAGTTTTTGTGGGTACTACGACTCCGACTCCGGCACAAAAATATCAACTTCGACACTTCAACTCCGACTTCACAGCCCTGATATCTAGTAGTGTTCGTACCTATCACTTATCTTTACTTATTCGGTACCAGTATTTTGGTAATTTCAACTTTAATTTTACCTACGTAAATTAACTAACGAAAACCGGTGGTGTAAAATACATTAAATACTTTAACCCATAGGTAAGAAATACTTTTTAAAATTATTAAAATCATAGATACCTTGACACAGGTAGATATTTATTTGTTGAAATTACGGGCATTAGCCTTATAATTTACCATATTCCCAATATAAATCCACTCTTCTAAATAATTGAAATACGCCAAAAACCGTAACATATATGAATATATGGTCCAATTAAGCTTTCGATGTCTAGAAATTATGCTATGAAACTTTGTGATAATCGGTTCATTGTTTACCTTACGCATAACTACAATGCTAAAAAATTCACAACTGAATTATTATTTGTTCCAATTTAAGTACTTTAATAGCAGAAATAACTCTGCCTAATTTTGTAATGATACCGATGCATAATTTAACATAGATTCAATAGAAAAAGTCATCCTGAAAATTACTTTAATATGACTAAATCTGACACGAATCGTAATGTTTTTTCCAATAAGGTCAAATTAAATGTTAAATTATTTTATATTAAGACCTTAAGTTAAACTGTAATACTGTGTGGTGGAGGGTATCAAAGATTCGGCACAGCCGAATAAAGCACTCTTACTTTATTTTTATTTTCGCATTCTTCCTATAATTTCTGTGATTATAATTTGTTTAAATGACATTTATTAAATATATTTTTAAGTAGAATTGCCTTACCACCTACACTTAGGCCTTCAAAATCATATACGTATGTATATAATATCAAAATATATGTATATACTTGTGCATTAAAATTGCATATTTAAGCTGAATACGAATATGCTTTAGAATCGATAAAAAAAAAACACATTCATCAACATAATCCAACAAATTACAGAAAATAACTTGATTTATCCGGTAATTTTTTTTATTTATTTACAAAAACATTGTAGCTACCTACATACACACATAATAGTTTGTACATACATTCAAAATAATTGCAAAAATTAAATTTCATGTATGATTTGGCTAAATGTCAAAGTATGTTTCTTCACGTTTGTGTGCAAAAATCTAAAAGAAAAACCTTAAGTGACATGTACGACGACACAGTTGAATGTGAGAGATAAACATATTAAATAGATAAATAAGACCCTCTATGAACACATAATTATATTGGTATTTGACCGTGAAATTTTTTGATTTTTTTTCGTGCTCCATGATTATGGTGATTATGATGATTATGGTACAAACATATCGTCACCCAGAACGCAAAAGGTCTTATCTAACATTTTGAAAATTTTACACAAGCAGCAAAAACTATTTACAATTATAAATCGATAAATCGCTGTCAACTAATTATAATTTATTTTTCTTGTAAAACATACCAGTTCTTTCGACAACTAATGCCCAATTTTCATTATAGTATTTAAATCAAATTAAATTTTCATAAAAACTGAAATCGTATTTAAATACCAATTGATTTTTTGAGTTTTATTTGAAAAGTCTTATTTAATTAAGATAAAAGAATGGTAGAACTACTAAATTCAAAAAAATACCATAAAAAAGTGTAAGAACAATTTTGATTTTTAGTTGAACTGTTAATTTTTGATATTTTTTAATTAGGCTTGAGTTCATCACAAATGTATTAAGGTTTTCAAGACAAAGTCTTGACGGAAAGAATACGAAAAAACAGAGGAAAAAGGAGGCAACATGTAATTTGAAATTTAAGTGATAATAACAGCAAATTTCGAACCACCAGTACTACTTGTTAAAGATTGATGTTTGACTGTTGGCTAACGGGCACCGCAGTGGTGCAGTGGGTAGAACACAAAGATCTTCTGACGATAGAAAAAGGTGTTTCTTGAAACATGTAAAGATCAACCCGGGTTCAAATCCCAGCTCAGCCAAGAAAAATTATCAATAAATTTTAATAAAAATTCCAAGTTGTAAAATTCCTTCCCTCAGTGAAAATAATTTAATGAAAATTAAATTTGATGAACTCAAGCCTAATTAAAGAATATCAAAAATTAAAAAAGTTTATTTATTTGCAAGGTGGTCTCAAAAAACAGCTGAATGTTATTGCTTTGCCTGTTGTTGTTGTGTTGTTGGGACATTGACGCGACCTTGCTAAAATATTAGAATGAAAACTTAAGTTGAAATTAAGTGCACCACATCGACGAATTTAGTTTCATTTAAGTATTTAGTGAAGAAGAAAATTTTGTATTGAAAACAATTTTAAACATAAATGTGTTTTAATATCAATTCTGAAAATTGGGCATTACAATTTTGTATATTATGCCTTTTGGAAATCCCTTTTGTTGTTTACATATTAAATAGCAAATTTTGGTCGAAAGATTCCAAAATTTTTTGTGTACATTTGTATCAATGCAATACATCAGAATCAATGAAAAAGTCGATTTTTACATTTTGGTTAGTTGAGGCCTTTTGCGTTTTAGGTAACGATATACTATGTACCATATACAAAAGAGTACATTTATATGTACAATGATTATTTGTAGCACTTTTTATGTGAGTAGATAATTTTATTTATGAATTATTTAAATTTAAAATAATGGCCTTTTAAAGGTAAGAAATAAAAAAATAAAACTAATTTGCACACTAATGGTGTGTGTGAGAAAGCTGAAGACATTGTTTTTCGAGAAATTTTAAGGTTTAACTCTTCTGTCACCAGGGACATTTTTGATTTTAAGCTCTCACAAATCCTTAATGTTGTTAAGGTTAAATACACGAACCGTAAATGTATTGCAAGAAAAACGTGTGGTGAATTGATTTCTGGTCTTAAAGCGATACGAGCAATAGTTTACATTTTATTGAGGTTAAATGACGTTTAGTACGTGGACAAGTAAAAGCTCCCTACGGACCTTGCACTATTATAAAAAGAAATCGCTTATGAGTTTTGTTGAATTGTGTTGTTTTTCTATCATTATTTCATTTTTCAATTGAATGCTAACAACAGGAATCTGTATGCCAAAACAAAATTTGCTACAGCAAAGATGCTCCGCAAAACACCCGCATTCCTGCTCAAAACTTCGCTTATCACCGAAGTTATGGCGTATATTACGCGCAAAAACAATTGAATAGCCAAAGAATCAACACCAGTATAAAGTTCGGCAAGTTATACGGAGAAAAAGGAATGGAAAACAATTATTAAAAGAATAATGAGCCTGCTAAGGAACTGTGGGCACCACCCGTGCTCCAATATACAAAACCGCATTGTGATGTGACCAATTTTTACTCATCAAAAATTTCATTCGCTTTGATAACGCAAATACGCGGTAGGAGCGATTAATCAAAAGTAAAACTTCTGCTACTGACGATGTTTGGCAAATTTTGCAGTCTTGTTTGTCAGCAGCTTATATTCCGCACGATTCGCTGAACATGGACAAGGAAGTATTCCCATATAGAGGCCACATACGATTTATATAATATATTCTATCTAAGCCAGTCAAGTACGGAATAGAGGTATGGTGGCTGTGGACTTCGAAATAATAATATCCCGTCAAAGAAATGATTAACTCCGGAAGTTGCCTGTTCAAGAGTGTGAGGTAAATCTAGGGCAGAATGTTGTGTATCAATTGGCGAAAAGATATGTGATGTCAACTTAAGTTGACAATTTTTTCTCCAGGTGGAATGAGGCGCGTCATTAATGACACGGAAAACTACATTTGATAAAACAGTAAGCTGATTAAAACCTTTTTTCCACAAGAGTTTCTGAAAAGTCTCGCGCGTCCAGTTTGACACATATTCTTGCAAAAATTGTTGAATTAGATGCATTTCCTATACAAGGTGGCCAAAATTAACGAAGGGGTTTGAATTCGTTATAACTATTTATTTAAGAAATAATTATTTTTTTTTTTAGTTTAATTATAAAAAATAATATCTCGCAAGTGGTAGCCATTTTCTGCTTCGCAAACTCGTGCTCTTTCAAACACATTTTCCATAACCTTTCGCAAAACTTCAGGTGTTATGTTGCTTTTTTCGTCGCGTATATTGCTTTTTAATTGCTGGATGGTTCTAGACTTATATATGTAGACTTTTCCTTTCAAATAATCCCAAAGAAAACAGTCTGCGGCGGTTAAATCCGGTGAAGGCGGAGGCCAATTAAAATCATTTATACGCGAAATAATTTTCCAACATTGTCAGGTATCTGACATCATTGACGGAAACGGCGACACCGTGTTCATTTTCAAAAAAATAAGGACTAATTATCCTTTCCGATGCAACACCGCACCAAACCGTTCACTTAGGTGGGTGTAATTCTCGCTGTTGAACTCTTTCGGATTTTCCGTAGCCCTTATCCTGCATTTTTGCTTATTAACGAACCCACTTAATTGGAAATGGGCTTCGTCGCTCATAAATAAACTGTGTGCAAAATTCTCTGCAGCGACGCTCGTGAGAGGCCAAGTGGTGTCGATCGTCACTTGGTTGATGTTTTTCCATCTTCCCGATTATTCCTCTGTACCAGTTCAATATTGTAATCCGTGTGCACCGTTCGTCCTCTTCTTTCACACCAGGAAGGTTCCTTACTGCCCCTTGTTGTCGAAAATTTGCATCCAGACGGTTTATTGCTGACTCTGAGGGTCCAACCCGCACATTAAAATATCAACGATATGAACGCTGAGTCAAAACAATGGATCGTTGATTTGAAAAATAAAGCTCAACAATTTGGGAACGTTGTTCAATTGAGTACATTTACAATTTTTAAATTCCCCAAGTCTTCTTTACAAAATACTGAAAAGAAAAGAAAAAAAATTATAATAAAAATTCAAACCCCTTCGGTAATGTTGGGCCACCCTGTATGTAGTAAAACTAAGCCATCAAAAAACCCGATAAGCGACTTTCATTTTTGCAATTGCTCACGACACAATTAGCACTGTCCTATATTGAAAAACTCGAACTGGAAACTCAGCAAAGAACATCACAGCAGTGCTTAATTTAATGTTCATATGTATTTTAATATCAAATAAAATCGAGTTTGTCAAAGAAAAAATTTCTTGTGCCTCTTTATATAACCTAAAATTAACAATCAAAACCATAAGAACATACCCCATCATCGAAAATCCCATACAATTAGTAATAGGTCCCTCGGGACCTTTTCACTATTTTAAGGATAACGGCAGACTAACTAATCGGAGAGTTAAGTTTTATGTATGTATAAAAGGAAGTGAAGTAAAAAGTGAGTTTTGCAGGAAAACAAGAAATTAAAGCTTTTATTCTATAAGTATGCCCTGCATTTGCATGGATATAAAATATGTGGCACCTTAAGGCAATTTCTTTGTCACGCAAAATTTTTGTAACGCAAAATATATTCTACCAAATTCTCCAATAATGACTTTTAGAGAAATTAAGAATAAATTTTCCCAAACTTTCGCTGTTGCTAACTTTTTTGCTAAAAATATCGCTAAAACATAAAAATAGCTAGAAAGCAGTTAATTTTAAATATATAAAAAAACTTTGTAGGAAATCGATAAAAACCATGTTTGATAAATAATTAGGAGTTTATTTTAAGTCCTATTAAATTATGAATGAATACAAAATTTAAATGCATCATTTTAAACATTAATTTAAGAAACACTTAAAATATATAAAAAGTAATTAATAACACAGTGTGGCAGATGTGGAAAAGATTTAGATGACCACCTGCCATATGGCGTTATATTAACCTTTGTCCAGCGGAAAAATTTTACAACGTTAAAAGGCGGTATGGGTACAATTGTACCCTTATATTCTTAACACGGCTTTCCTATTAATATAATTAAATTATTCTGTTCTTATTTAATAAACAAATGATAGTGGCCCGTGGCTAAAAAAAACTTATTTTACGTACACATGTATACATTATTTGCTTTATTTTCTTGTTTTTTTTTTACGACTTATATGAAGGTACAATTGTACCCCTTCAGCCTTTTAGGGATATCAAGTCAAAAAAGACTTATTTCGGTATGATATAATCAAAATCTTTTTTTTTAAATTTCAAATATGCAAACCGTAATAAAAGTTTAGAGATGTCAGACAATTTAAGATATCTAGTATTAACAAAAAAAAAGTTATTGCAATTTAAAAACGAAAAAGGTACAATTGTACCTCTTCCGCCGGACAAAGGTTAAGATGAATCTTAACCACTGGGAGATAAACAATGCGTTTACAAGCCGCCCCAATTATCAGAACAACCAGCAAACCTTGGTGGGAATGTGAGTATATATTCAAATAATAAGTCCATAACTGATACAAATACAAACCATTCTGAATTATCTCTTGAACATGCAGAAATATTTTAAAAATTCGTATTAAAACAAAATAAAGTCAAATCCCGATAATTTGTACCCCGATAAATCGTTATTCACGATAATTCGTAATAAACTGTCGGTCTATTGAAAAAATCTCGTTAATTCGTAAAATTTCCATACATTTTGTCTCCTTGCTAATTCGTATTTTTTTTTCAAATAAAATCTCCTAAACTCTTTATGAAAATTGTTAAGAAATTATATTGAATACCAAATAAAGAATAAATGAATTGAATTGAACCACTTATAATTCGTAATAAAAACAATTTTGGTTACCGCTGTTTTTTTTGCGTGGGTTTTTGCTTGTCCGAAATTTTTCTACTTTACAAATTTGATGTACTTAACTTAATAATTTAAAAAAATAGAATATGGGAATTATTGCTACTAATTTTACTTTTTAAACATGATAATAACGAGGCATGTTTCTTCTTGTAGTGTTGTTGTTGTTTCCTTACTACAAGCTTTCACAAGCACACGCGTATGCACGCATATTGGTTTTCAAACGTTATAAAGTACTTTGCAGTGTTATTCGCACTTAAATTTTTAAGTACGACTCGTACTAAATTAAGTAAAGGAAAATTTTATTTTGAACGAGTTTTTTCTCACTGTGTAGCAAAAGGTTTTCTTATTATGCTCTAAAAGCTTAAGAATGTGATATTTCCAATTTTAATCCATAACCTTAAGAGTTATGCAAATTTCTTTGCAGGTGTAAAGCACTTCTAAGCCGGAACAGTTCATTTTGAATTCCAGTTTTTCTTATTAAGCTTAATTCATACTTATAGTACAGTAAACGTTCTTAAGTGGGATATGCATCAGTAAAAAAGATTTGTAAAACACCTATTCATAGATGATGCACTGATAAACCGGAAGTGACCAATTTAAAATAAAATTTTTCTTACTTGTAAACCTTTTTTCCTTTTATTTTTTTTTTAACAAAAAAAGCCCACGATATCTAAATTATATTGTAAAAGTTTTGAAATGGGATCTCCATAAGTTTATAAGTTATGCAAATTTATGTACAAATATAAGAATTTTAATCCATCATATTTGTATGAAGCCCCCTAAGGGGTGGGAATAATGAGCAAGCCTTTTTTTTGTACATCCGCTTTAGGAATAATGCTTATAATGTAAATTTCTTTGCCAAAACCGAAACAAGATTCAATTGAACACATTACACACATAATCGTTCTCTATAAATTACTTTATAGTATTTTATAGCTTTCAGGCCAAGTTAGCCAACAGCAAATTTAAAAATGTGAATGTAGCGTTAACAGCTGATCTTTTTTGCTATATGGAAAGCAATGCAAATGATCTACTGACTGTAATGTTACTTAGTCGTATCGTGCCAACATGTAGAAAATATAATTTCATGATAGGTTACGAAGCACTTGTAGACACTGATGGGCTCCTTGTTGTTAAATGGAATGCGGTTATATTCACTTTGTTTTTTGTACTTTTTTCAGTAATAATATCTGTGGACCTGTACTCAAAAGATCACTCTTTCTCAAAGATCTTGCAAAAAAAAAAATTGGTCGATTTACAGTCGTTTCTTAAGTATTTAGATATTTTTGGAAATCTGTATTTGTACAAAGATAAATTACTTTCCTAAATTTTATTAATTTTTAACAAACTATTTCATATAAAGCCTAATAATAAGAATTAAATAAAGAATGCATTAAAAGTTCACATTGAAATAAAAAAAAACACTATTAAACAGCATATTTTCCCACAACTATTAACACGAGAAGGTTCAAAAGAAACCACACACGTTGAATTCCAATAAATACACATACCCAGCAAGCATTTATCAGATTTTTTGATCGAATTCTTACCGAATGATTTAGTTTTTTTTAAACCTACACCACAATAAAGGAGAGGGTATTATGCGTTTCTGCTGCTGTATGTAACACTCAAAAATATTGGCTGTAGACCAATCCAGTTAGTATACTCAGGATTACTTTAGATGTTTTTATCTAGAAAATTATCCAACACAAATAACTCTTATATGGATCCTAAGCTCATAACATAATTTTGTTCTGGCGGGTCTACTCTCGACATTTTATCTCCAAATACTATGATGTAGGTATCATATCGCTCCTTTATTGCAACATAGTCATATCTCAAAAAATCGTACTTAAAGTTTTCAAATATTTTGCTATAACTTCGGTTCAGTTGGAGATATATTACTGATATTTTTTTTACATATAAAGAAGTTATGAAGAAACACTTTTGCCTAAGTTACTTCAAATTTATGATTTTTGAGATATGACTATATTGAAATAAAGGAGCGATATACTTGATTACTTGATTGTTTAAACTAGATGATAACAAGAAGAAAATTCACATTTTTTTCAAATAAACAAAAAATAAAAAATGAACATTGCATCAGAGAGATAGCGCGCTCTTTTACAAATGCAATTATATTTCGATTTCAACTTCCAAGCATGCATTAGAAAGTTTATATTTTTTTTGCATAAATAAAAGTTTGTGCATTGTTTTTGTATTTATATTGTTAAAAAAAAAGAAGAAAAAGGTTTTTTGACACTTTTGAAAATTGGGAATTCCAAATATGAATCTTTTTTTATAACATCCACCACAAATGGAAATTTTCAAAAAACAATAACAACTTATCATGACTGGGTTGCATTTTCGTAAATTACTAAGGACTTAGTGGGATAGTGTATAACAGCCTTAAGCAGTTTGGGATTGAAGTCCAGCAAAATCGTTTTAGTAAGTTATGACATAGAGCTATGAATCAAAATGTGAAACCACCACCCTAAAATATTCAAAATTTGTAACAAATGGGCGAAATGATATTCAATTTTGTACAAATTCGTTTTATACGACTAAAAATCATACTACGAAATTTCGGAAAGGTCTGTCCACTATGTTACAAAACTATACCATAACTCTAGTTATAAAAAAGTATCGATAAAATTGAATCCAAACAAATATTTTAAGGGAATGGTTACTCTTTTTCTGAACTTCAGTGATAGAAAATGCTTGCAGGGGTTATTTACGCACACAAACATACACCAACATACACATACAACAATCTACACTACTATTGTAATACACTGATGTTGTTTAATGAAAGAACGACAGAACTAATGAGTAATTGATTGAATGTGCGAACGAACAAATTAAAATCTATGACGAATCAATGATAAATTAAAGAAAATTAAATTTTTTTAATAAATTAAAGAAGATGATATTGCAAGGTGAAACACAACTAAAGGAGCAATAAAGTGTCAACAGTTTGGTTGAAACAATGTGAACAGTTTTAATTAAATTTAAACAGAAAATTAAATAAATTCTTTCTTTAACGTGTATAAAAACAATCTCATACATGTGCATAAACAAATATACAGTGAAAGATAGTAATAAAATTAACATACACACCTATAGTAAAGTTTATGTACACGATGGAAGTCTGAATAGTGTTTTCAAAATATTTAAATAATTAGCTAGATACAAGTTTGTTCTTGACAATAAGCTTAAGCGCTTGTAACTGTTTTTATACCCTTCGCCGATACAAAAATTGTAAATATAAATTTGTCATTCCGTTTGTAAATTCTACAAAATTGATCTTAGAATCTATAACGTATATATTCGGGGTCCCTATGAGGAGCGAATTTGATTTAAAGATGTCCGTCTGTTCGTTGAAATGGGTTTCCCGAAGACCCCAGATATGATGTGGTCTAGGTTGTCATGCATTTATCTCACATATAGTCCGGAATTGTTTGGTATTGAAATTCAGCCAGTTCGGTCCACAAATGGCTGAGATATGAGCAGAAAACGACGACTGCCTCTAATTTTTCCTATAAAATCCAACAACCAGGGATTTTTTTTATATCCATCACTGAAAATAATCCAGGTTTTTTTTATTTAGACTTTTTTGCGTTTTGTTACACATAACAAATACGTAAGCATATGTTCAGCACAGTTGGTTTAACGTTGTCCGTCCGTCCGTCTGTTATTTAAATTTTTTTTTTTGTTTTCGTAGACTTTTTTTGCGTAACTAATACGTGCATACATTGTCCAGTTGGTTAAACCTTTTGTCTGTCTGTTTTTCTGTTTTTCTGTATATCTGATTTTAATATTGTTATTTTTTGAGACTTTTTAAACATAACAAATACATACATTAAATTAAGTACAAGCATTTTTTAATAAATCTAAATTTTACAACTAACCGATGCTCAGTGGCAGATTTTGCCATTTTAGAAGGACTTAAGTCTGTAAATTGGTAACATCTGACGATTTTTATATATTTTTACGGATTCAAGATGTTTATATAATATTTGTTTTCACTGAAAGACGTGATCAAGAGCTATTATCAGTATTAAAAAAAATAATCTTAAGTATTTATGTTGAAACAGTTCGATTAAAATATAAAAAAGTTTTCTTGTACATTTTTTTGCAAAAAAAAAAACATTTTTATGAAATATTTTATGTATATTTGATAAGTATTAAAAAAATTTCCATTTGTTTGCCAAACACTTTTTTCGCATTTTGTTTAAAAATTTTCAAAAAACAAAAACAAACTTATCATAACATCACTGTACATCCTTCCTTACATCCTTGGTACAGCTGCTCTACTTTTGTTTTTACCTTTTACCATTTATTTGTATTATTTTTTTAAAAACACAGAATAAAATTTTAAAAATTAAAAGTGCAAATTTAAAAACAGAATAAAATTTAGAATATAATTTAGTAATTAAAAATGTATAAATCTATTCCCACGAAAATTATTTTGATAATAAACTGGCAGGTGCACGGCCTAAAAATAAAAAAAACTGACTGGCAACCCGCTTTTTAAATAAAGCGAGTTGTTTTTGTTTTTATTTTGTTTTTTCTTAACCTACTTACAACTACAATTAATGTTGGAAGAATTCCAATCAATTGTAATGGGAGAGATAAACTCACTGTTTATTGTTGATGATTTTGTTTAAACTTTGATTGTAACATTATAGAACTGTTTCTGTAATTCTTATACACTTAACAGTTTTATTTGGTTTAATATCTTTAGTTTTTCTAAAATCTTTATGGATGAAGTTTCCTGATGATCTGGCCTAAGCAACCAGTGAAATGCGCATAGGAATAGCTTATCCCATCAACAATAAATGTCAGTGTTTTTTTTATCAAATAATAAAAATTGGGAATTAAGCACGAATAACAAAATCATTTAAATCTATAAAAAACTTAAAGTAAAAACTTGTTTGGAACTTATTCTTAAATGTAAAAGAAAAATGCGTAGAGCCAGCGTCGAAATGTACGTTCTAAGCCATTGATCCATCAAGCCGCCAATTTTGTATGAATCGTAACAATGTATTGCCTTGGGCCATATGTTTGTGGTACCATTGTACTAACGATGGCAATGAAAGATAAATGTACGTTTAGCAGACGCTATCGATTAATATGAAACGCACATACAAAATAAATGCCATCAGACCATTCCCAGATATAAAATTGATGCATTCATAAATCATCAGCTCTGTAAATGCATAAATAATATCAAAAATTCCTTTTTAAAATACAAATTGGTACAGCTATACGAAGGATGTCACAGAAGAATTAAAGTAAATAAGTTTGTTTTTTATTATTTTCAAGAAAAAAAAAGAACTCGAATATTTAATATAAAGAAAATAAAGCATAGCGTTGGAAACAAATAATTAAAATATTATGGTAATTGCAATCGTGTACTGACTGCAGTAACACTGTTATGGTTAAATACGTTCCCTGCACGTTAATAAAGCACATTTTTCGATATGGTCGCCACCAACAAAACTTTTGTCAACGAAATTTTTTCAAACGTATTACGGATACTTTAAACATTTTATTGCCATTTGCAACCATATTATGGTTTAATTAGTCCTCCATCAAGCAGTCACAATCATACTTTGGTTGTGTTGCATCCAATTAAGGAAAATAGTATATTTTTTTTTGTGATTACCACTTATAAAATTGTAATTGTTTTTCAACCATAACATGTTTTTTTTGGAAAAGAGGAAAATGTGTTTGTTATTATAAAACCATATAATTATAAAAAGTTAACAAGTTATTATTTTTATTAACCATTACAGGATCGGATGCAACCATAATATGGTTGTGACAGCTTAATGCAAGATAATTTTAACCACCATAACATTATGATTGTAGCTTTTTGTAGGATGACTTATTTAACCATAATATAATTGCCGGTAATAGTAAAAGGGTTAAATAAACCATAATATATTCAAAAAAATTTTGTTGGAGGTGGGATATCAAAAAATATGTTTTCTCTTTTATAATTGTTCACTGTCATTTCTGGGTGCAACAACCATTTATGTGTTTACAAAAATAATTTTAATTTTGTGAAGAAAAATTAAATTTTAATTTTTATTGCTCTTAACAGCGTTTAAAAACAGTGGTCGAAGTAGAAAAATTGCAATTTCTTACACTTCGTCATTAGCAAAAAAAAAATTGCTACTTTTGCTTCGGGTGCCCCGGAAGGGTAGCTGGTAGTGAGCTAGTCTATCATCTCCGGGGTTGGGGGTTCGTTTCTCGCCAAAGAAACTGGATTCTTTCCCGCAGACAAGCGAAGAGCTTCGCAGGATTAGCATAGAAAATTAAAAAAAAAATATTAAATGCAAACAGTCGCTGTCAAACCAACTCAAAAAAGCGAAAATTTTCGTTTTTTGTTCAACTGGTTTTGGTTTTGACTGCAGTTTTTTAAACCCTGGCTCTTAACTTAAAGTATTGATGGTTTTAGTTATTTGTGGCCCTATGTTCCACCAAGGAACTTGGATGAAATAATAATAATAATAATGGATTCGTGGTTATCTCATCCATAATATCATCCATATGATAATTTAAATACAAATTCTGTGAAAAAATGTTTGCAATAAAAGCAGGCACAATAAAAGTTGCCAATCTATTATTAAATATTTTAATAATACCAACAAAGTTGTTTCTGGCAAAAAACGTATGTCTGTAACCCAATTTGGTCATAAAATTATTGACATATTTAGTTTCTAATCGTTAAACTGTAGTTTTGTTATTCAAGGCAATTTGCCTATATACTACATCAGGATACATAACAATTAAAAGCCTTTTTCTCTTGCTGCCGTATTCATTTCATATAAACAAATATGTGAGCATAGAACAATTTTCGTTAAACAAAAATTGCAAAACAAATTAATTGACAATTGTACTGCTGTGATATGACAATGACACACGCACTATATTGACACATTCAGACACACAAACGCTCGTGCTGCTTGCCTGAACGTGAACTCCCACAATTGCAAAAAAAAAGGCACAAGGGTATGGAGACAGTATTTATTGACTGACTGGATTTTTCGTGTGTTTTTAATGTTTACAAACTAACGTTAGTTAGCGTTCATGTATGTTAATACGTTTGTGTGTATGTTTGTAATTGTATTGTACTTATTTGTATTGTAATTTATTCAGTTGTTGTTGAATTGAAATCAATTACAACTGGGTTCAATCGAATTGAATTGAATGGCATTTGTGCTGACAACTGTTTATTTTATTGTGAATAAAATGCATTTTTATTTAAAAAAATCAACTTTAATTAAATTTTATTCAAAATTTCGTTATGTGTGAAAATGTCAACAAAAAATTAACTTAAACGAAAGTATTATAAATAAGTACAAAACATTTAAATTTTAATGAATAAACTTATTAAAGATTAGAAAATTTTAATATGAATGATGTTCCACTGTACACAGAGCACTAAATTAAGTGGCGCTGAAGTTTAATAAAATTGATTGCATAGTTATTCATTTTTCGGTTTCGAAAATAAAGTTAAATATAGAATATATAAAGCAATGATTTGGATTCAACTTTTATTTTATACAATACAAATTTGAACTTGTTTCATTTTCTAGTTCTAGTGCAAGTCCGACTGCATCTTGGAACGTCTTAGGATGAGCTGCAAACAGTGCTGTCTTGAAATTGTTATGAATACCTCTTTTGAATGTATTTTTGAGTTAAGTCTAATTTTGACATTATTTTCAGCCTCTGAAGCGTCATTATTTTGCTGCTAAATTCGAAATATGTTTAAGTTGTCTACTATAGTTATCCTTTCTTTGTATGAATTAACCGACAGTGTTTCTTGGTAAACAACACGACTGAAGTTCCGGAACTGTTTTTGTGCTCTTGTATATTTGTTTTAGAAATTCCTTAAGAAAAGCGAAATTATCTTTCTTTATATAAATAATAATCTTGTTTTGCTGTTTCAGCAAGAGTGGTCCCACTAACCTCTCATGATTTCCAGCAAAGATTGCGAGTGCTTTAAAAACAGTGTTTGGGCTGAATGCTGCCATTGTTTCTTGTGTTGCCAATGGTTTCTCAATACTTTTACTTAAATAATTCTTCATAAGTTTATAAAGGCTATCAAATTTTAATTTTATAGCAACTGACTCTCTGTCTTTTTGCACTATTTTAATTAATCCTTAGATGTCCTACATGGTCTGGCCATACCATATTTGATTTTCATACCCAGTATCTATTTTTGTAGCAAAAGTTTTAAGAAACGAAGGCTATGAATTCTACAAGTAAGTTGTCCTGAATCGAATAAAACAAATATGGAATCATTTGAATCACATTAAGGGCACAAAAACCCACCCACAAGAAAAAGTTCGTTAAGTGCACCTCATGGTTTTTGCTGCGGTAACTGCAACAAAGCTATGACCCTTCAACATGGCAGAGAGACAAAAACGTATATTTGCAATGATTTTTTAACAGAATAATTTCAATATTTTACAATTATATAAAAATAGACTGATTAATTTAAAATTAACACAAATTAAGTAGAAAATGTTGTTAAGTTTACTTATTGGGCAGGGGGTTTCAATCGTGGTCTGGCCAGAACATTTGGTGCACTAATGGTGTTTTATTTTCTACAAAAAAATGTGCCTTTGTGCGATTTGGTGTCTGTTTCTTAAAAATTTTGCTCCCGAAAAGCATGAGTTTTTCAGAATAAAACAAGCCACCCCTTTCGGGAGCAAAATTTTTAAAAAAAGGCACCAAATTGAATTTTTTTTTAAAAAAGGCACATTTTTTGTAGAAAAGAAAACACCATAAGTGATACTAAAGTTATAGAACATCGAAGGGTAAAATCAAATTCTTCTACTAAATTTTTTATGTAGTCTAATTTTTTATTAAGTACGATTTAGTATATGTCCTTCTTGGACCCTTTTTAAAATTCTTTTAAAACCCTTTCAGCTCGGCTAATTTTTCTACCATCCACTCTTGTTTTCTGTAACTCTGTTATTGCATTGTTAGTATTCTTGCTACTTGATAGCTATCCGCTTCTAAATTTGCTGATATTTGTTAGTGGGAAGATGGGATATTTTTGTTGTGTGTTCCTTTTTTAAATCCTACAGGATCTCCTCTAGGTGTTGTTCAATTTATAGCGAGCAAATGTTTTCATCCGTTTAGGTGTGGTGACAGCATCTATTTAGAGGATGAGTATATATGGAAGGATTTTAAGCTTAACATAAGCTGTGTAGCCTGGATTCCTTTTGTCCACTTCGTTGAACAGTTATATTGCTTTGTATACCAATTTCAAATATCAAGTAACTAGTTGAGCAGGATTGCCATGTAATGTCCAATCGAAATTAAACACGACCGTTCTTGTGTGGCAGGATAGTAATTAGTAATTATCTCTTTATTAAATTCCTTCGATCAGATATACTAAACTTACGAAGCTTATTAAAGTCTAGTATTGAGTGATTTTCTATATCACATAGTATTTGTTACTATTACGTCATTAGATATTCGAGAGAAAGAAAATGAGTGCAGTATATATGCATGTAATTCAGAGCAGTAAGTGAGCATGCCGTGTACACTTGTAAAATAAACTAAAACAGAAATAGAAATAACAAATAAATCTTCAAGCTCGAGGTCCTTTTTGCATAATATATTTTATAATTAATAGACAGTCCCTGATGATGTTATTCAATGAATAACGAAATATTGGAAAAATAAACTAAAGAATATTTGGTGGCATGTCATAACGTCCATAATGTCCGTGGGCATTATGACACTTTGCAAATGGACATTATGACACTTTCAAAAGTGTCATAAGGTCCGTAATTAATAAAGAGATTAAATACAAAAAAAGATCTACATACACGATGAGAAAAACATGTTTTATTATGGGGGGGGGGGTTGCTTTAATACCATGGGAGATAAGGCCATGATGGCTTTATCTCTCATTAATTTTTAATTAAGAGGTAATGATTTGCCCTTTTACTAAAGTTAAGTATTGAAATCTTGCTTCGCATACTAAAGTAGTTTTGCGTGGCGGCCTGCGGCCGTGCTTACAGGTTTTCTCCTCCAGTAGGACGCGGCAGGTGGCTTCGCTGAATAAAGTTTTCCTGCGTGCGTAACAATAATAAAAAATGTCTTTTCCCGGAAACAGTAAATGTAAGTATTGAAATTTGGCTACGCATACTAAAGTTTTTCTGCGTGGCGGCCTGCGGCCGTGCTTACAGGTTTTCTCCTCCAGTAGGACGCGGCAGGTGGCTTCGCTGAATAAAGTTTTCCTGCGAGCGTCACAAGAATAAAAAAAGTCTTTTCCCGGAAACAATAAACACTAAAGTATTGGAATCTGGCTTCGCAAAAATATGGCTTTATCTCTCATTTGCGAAAAAAAGCTATATCTCTCATTTCGCAAAATTTTAAATATGACCTTACCTCTCAATGATTGGGCAATAAGGCCATTATGGCTTTATCTCCCATTCAATTGAGCAATAAAGCCATCATGTCCTTATTTCCTATGGTTTTAAAGCACCCCCCCTTATTATGGTCACAACCAACAAAACTATTTTTAAGGAAACTAATTTAACTAATTTAACGGTTACAACGATTTGGTTAAATTCAACATATTATGGTTAAATTTTTTCCTCTATGGTATAACAAACACCGGCTTCACTAGCTAAAGCTTCTCAGTATAGCCGGCCTTCGGCCGGGCGCAAGGATTTTCTCTTCTATGGTATAACAAAGACCGGTTCGCTAATTATGCTTCTAAAATCTTCCTTGGTTTCGAACGAAGGCCGACTACGCAGAGAAGCTTTAGTTAGCGAAGCCGGTGTTTGTTATACCATAGAGGAGAAAATTCTTGCGCCCGGCCGAAGGCCGGCTGTGTAGATAAGCTTTAGTTAGAGAAGCCGGTATTTGTTATACCATAAAGGAAAAAATCCTTTAGTCCGGTCGAAGGCCGGCTATGATCCCAAATTTGTTCAGATTCTCGCTTAAAAGAATTTTTGGCATTATACGTTGTGGACTTTGCAAAGTGTCATAATGTCCGTGGATGTTATGTCACTTTTCTGATGGATATTATGACACTTTTGAAAGTGTCATAGTGGACACTATGGCACTGGACACTGGACGTTATGACATGCCAATGAATATTTTATACAAAAAGTACCTCGAGCTTGAAATTTACTTGTTATTTATATTAATAAAAAGGTCGAAAAACAACTTCATATCTTCCAACAGAAATATATAGCAAGCAGAGAAAAAACATGTTTAAATAGAGTCACCAACAAAACAATTTTTAAAGAAAATTGTAAACATGTTTAATATAACCCTAGTATTGTCACCGACAACCATATTATGGTCAAATAGATTTTAAAAAAACTAAAGATATTAAGCCAAATAAAACTGGTAAGTTGTAAGTAGGTTAAGAAAAACCAAAATAAAAGCAAAAACAACTCGCTTTACTGTTTTCGCAAACAATATATAAAGCGGGCTGCCATTCAGTTTTTTTAGACCGTGCTCTTGCCAGTTATTTATCAAAATAATTTTCTTGGGAATACAAAATTTAATTTTAAATGATTCCGTTATCCGTGCTTAACAATAAATTTCAGTGTTTTTATCAAAAATAAAAATTGGGAAATTAAGCACTGATAACGGAATCATTTAAAATTAAATTTTGTATTCCCACGAAAATTATTTGGTAACAATAATTTATTTTTAAATTAACCACAGTATTTTCCACTTTTCCAAGAGCAACATACTATGGTTGAAAACCAACCATGCAATTATAAGTTTTAAAAATATGTATTTTAGTTATTGTTAATCATAACATAACAGCACCGTTTAATATATTGACCTGAGCGCGGCCTGATCATCGACGTAAATTGTAACCACAGACTCGCTAGGATCTAAGCCTCGAGATACTGCACTCATCCGGGAGCGTAAATATAAACACCAGCAACAGTGCCAGTGTACATCTCGGACTCGCCCGTAAATGCTGCCAAACCCTCAAACAGGCCATTGGATCCACGCCAATCGTCCCTATTCGGGAACTCCACTGGTGGTGTTACACCAAAGTATGAGGTCATAATCCTATGATCCGAAATTCCATCGAGAATATTCAAGCAGACCGTGTGATCATCCCTCCTTGGTCTAACCAAAGAAGACTCGTAGAGTCTTAATATGTTCCTAGCAGCCACGCTCTTCACATACTGTTCAATGGGGAATACATATCATAGGATGTCCAACGCTGCCTGTGGAGTGCTTCTTCTTGCACCTGTGATGTCCAGAGACGCACTACTTTGAACCTTGTTGAGCATCTTCCACTCTCAGCGCATCACACAAAACAGTGCATCCATAAGTAAGAATAGGCTTAGCTACCACTTTGTAAATTCAATTTACCACATCCGTTTCAAACCCCTATTCTAACCGAAGGAGTTTCTGCATGTGTAGTAGGCATTGAGCCCCCTTCTCAGCGTCTACTGAGTATTTCTCTTTCAAAACAGTTAACAGTCGTAGAGTTATCCCACGGTTTTGCACATGTAACTTGCTGCTTATAACAACACAGATTCTACTATTTGTCAACTGCATGTGATGCGAAAAAGCGTAGGACCCGTTGTGAGCATCTCCAGCTTAATGTCAAAACATGTCATACAATTTGTCATTTCTTACAACTCTTCCTTCTTGTCTAGTAGGTTCATATAGATCAATGCCCCACGCGCTTTTGCATCTTTTGATCTTGTACTATATGTTTTACAACCAACATTTGCGCTATCACTTGTTGCTTGCATTGACTTTATTTACATATTTTCTTTTTCTCATTTTAACAAATTGAAAAAATATTTTTTAATTTGCAAATTTTTGAATAATCTACATATATTAAAATATAATAAAGGTATGTGTGTTTGATTTCAGAAGATCATCTCCGTAACCGCTGGACCGATCTTTAAGAAACATCTACAGTATATTGCTGGGAGGCTTTAATTTTTTTGGAACATTTAAGTAGGTGGGGCACTACCGATACAAACACAATATAGATTTATATACATCTGGATTACGGCAAAAGCTAAAGTTTCCAAATTTTATAAAAATTACTTGGCTTTCTAATACACAACATCTGATTGAAGAATGGGTGTGGCAAAAAAATATATTAATTTATATCTGGAGAACAGTAGGAGAAAAATTGTCTAAATTCTGTGCACTTACACAGAAAATATAGAAAATCGACTTTTATTAAACAATTCGCTCAGTCCATGAAATATTTAACTAATTTTGCCCCTGCAAAGGAATTGATCATATCAATTAACGGATTTGTATTTTCGAGTTATGGGACACAAATTTAGTCAATTAAAAAATTAATTGCATAAACAAAAAATACACCACATATACACAAACATTTAATTTTATGGCTTTTGATTAAAAAAATTAATTGCAGCAAACAAAAAATTAATTGAATAATTAATGTACACCAATTAATTATTTAATTGAATAATTTTTTGCAAAAAAATTTTTCTGTGTAGTTGGGTTCACAATTCACAACCTATCCAGAAGAATGAGCTGGAATGGAGAAGTAAGCGTGTCACTTACTATACAAAAGCATTATAGATTTCTATATTTCTCAAGAACGGCAACGTCTACAGTTTACAAATTTAGTAAAAATCTTTCAAAACTAGAATTCTGAATATCTGGGAAACGGTAAATGTACAAATTTGTTACACATAGATTTGTTATCAATACACAATATCTGTCAAACAATGACTGGAATTGGATAAGTGGACGTGGCACCTCAAACTCAAATACAAAAAAGTTGTCTGTATATGTGGAGAGCAGTAACAATTAAAGCTTTAAAATATGGGAGAAATGGCTTGGATCGGAAAGTGGGCGGGGTGCATAATAGATTTTTGTATATCTGGAGAACGGAGAATTTTTCAAATTTTTAACAAATAGTTTGGCTATCAAAAATCAATATCTGTGGACTGGAGGTAAACACAATATGGATTTCTTTATATCAGGAGAACAGTTGCAGTAATAAAAGTTTTTAACTTTGGAACAAAAAGTTTAGTTTTGTATACACACAGCTGTGAACTGTATTGGAGAAGTAGCCCTGAAATTATAGATTTCTGTATATCTAGAGAACGTTAACAGTAAAAGTATCTAAATTAAATAAAATTTGCTTGCTTATCAATACACGAGATTTGTTTTAAAAATATTTGTTAATAAAATTTCAAGAGTGTTAGCGAAGCGCACCAGGCTTAGCTAGAAGTTTTTAAATTAACAAAAAATAAATTTACTACTAAAATATTTAAATGCATTTGCTTGTCGGGCTCTCTGTATTGAAAAAGAAAAATTAACTACATATTTTCAAAATATTTAGTCAATGGGTCATGATGTCACTTGTTTTAAAATTCATTATTATAGTATTTTATATATGTTTGTTTTTTTTTTTTGTTCATATTGAGTGTGCATATGAAGTGACATATCAATTGAACCATTTCTACACAATTAGTCATCATTGCTGTCATTCGTGCACTCAAAAACACTTAAGCGATCATAATTAAATAAAAAATCAATTGTATTTTTGTTTCTCTTTATTTTTCCAAAGTGAATTTAAAAAAATATCAACAGAAATGCTTTGAAATACAATCATCGTCATTATTCGCACTTTAGAGATATTTTTGTTTTGTTTTAAAGCCAATACTTGTTTGTAAAATTTTGTAGGATGTGGATATAAAAAAATATTCTATTTAATTAATTCAGAATGTATTTGGGTTGTATGATTAAAAGTTGATTACAAGATATGACAAAATGTCAAACTTAAAATACTTTAAACTTAAATCGCTTAATACTTTTGTTTTGTGATAAGAGGTGGAAACTGTTTAACTATTGGTGCCAATTAGACACAGGTTATTTAATCGTATTGTAAAAAATTTGTTTTTTTAATGTTGCTTAAATTCCAGCAATTTCCTTAAAAGGTTAGTAAACTCATTGAGATACTCATATTTCAAGGAAAAAAATCTTGTATCTTCTTTAAACATCAAATTATCTTTAATTTGGAATTTTTAAACGAAATTTACTAACATAATATTGAGTTTACTTCTTGATTTTTATATATCGAGCCTTTGGTGCAATACCGTAGTAATTCAAAAAATCGTGAACTGAGAAAAATGCATTTGAAGTTTTCATCCATATTTTTGATAGCATTTTTGTTTACTAAAGTTATGTTTTTACAAGTTTTTAAATAATATTAAATATTTTATTTATATTAATATCAATATGGTTGGAAATAGCTAGAGGCAATAAAGACATTTTTAGCTGTAAAATCTGAACAGTTAGAGATGGAATTATAATCTTTTTTTCTTTAGATAGATATTTCCCCAAAGATCACTTCTGCATACCCAGCTCAAAAAATTCAAATTTTGAGTTACTACGATATTGCACCAAAGGCTCGATATGTACATACGTATTTAACAAATTTTTTATGAATTATACTTTTAAGATGTTATACTGGAATTGTTGCAAACCTAACTAACTTGAAAATGTAAAAATTAAAGATGACACTTGTCTGAATCTAAGGGCCAATTGCACCAAGTTCAGTTAAGACAAACTATAAATTTAACTTCCAGTTAACAATATGTTTTTTACAGTTATAACTGATAGTTAATTATACACAGAAAAAAATTACGACAAATCAATTGTCATATTGAATACCATATTCGTCAATACAATTAAATTTTTAATTGAAAAGGCACCAACAACTAAATTTGTAAATACAAAAAATTATTTTGTTAATAAAAATTGTTAGAATTCAACAAATATTTTTAACAATGAGTTTGTAATATTGAATGAAGTATTTGTTAACAAATATAATTTTTTATTAACAAAATATTTGGTTGCTAACTAATTTGAAAAAAAAAATGCAATTAAATGTTGTTTTTATTATTTTTTTTTAGCAAAATTAAATAACATCACTCATCACACTATAATTTATTTAAGTCACAAATAAAGACCTGGATGCACTGGGAGATTCATACATCAGCACTAAACGGAATCTTGCCACCATTATCATAAATATTTCAAAATCTATAATTTATAAGAGAAAAGTTAAAATTGCTTAATAAATCATAAGATAATAACGTTACTTACCGTATAGATTGATTAAATTTCGCAATAATCATCATATCGCTTATTCTTTTTAAGATTTTGTATCGAAAATCCAGATTTCTTTATTTTAAATTTTTAATTTTCTTCACAAAATTATTTTTTTATATGATATTTATTTTCTACAAATGAAACAAATTGTTAATATGACAATTTACAAACATGTTAATTAAGAAAATTGTTAAAAATTTAAGAAAAGTTTTAACAAATTTTCTTAATTACTTAATAACTTTTGATATTTTTTTCTGTGTAACTTGGTGATATTGGCCATAAATATTTCATTTTGTCTGACCCAAAAAAACATAGGCAACCTTTAATTCCTTTATAATTTATTATGGTGAAGAGAACCTAACCTGCGAATTCCGAACTAATGTGTTCACTACAACTTGAATTATTTCAATAGAAACCAACCGGTACTGTTTAGGAATTCCATGCGATGAGTTGTTGAAACTTTTCTAAAGCTTCTCGGTCGGAGACGGTGACGAGGTCGACATAAGGCAAGAACTACTAACGCCAGTGGCGAATTCACAGTCGAAGAAGTTTTTGTATTATTCGATCACAATCAGCGGCATATTTGATAGTGTGAGTATTAACTGCTAGCTAATCACAACACCTGCGCTGCAGAGAAGTGTACCGGGCCAACACTCGAGTGGTCAACCCTGTGCTGTCCCAGTGGGCTTCCTCAGTCTACCCTCGCGTGGTAGCGAGAGTCAACACTCGAGTGGTTAACCTCGTGCTGGGCTTTGGTTCTGCTCCCACTGCACCAGATGTCGCTACTGAGCAATCGTACACGAAGTAAATAAAGCGAAACGTATTATAACGTGATTAATAGAGACGTGTCTTATTTCGCTCACCTACGACCCTGTCCGCCGCTGAGTCTACCCCAGTAAATAGTTCAGAGGAAACGTGTCGTTACATTGGTTTCTCAAATATTTGACGAACAAAACGGGACCAACAAGCAAACGAAATAATCAATTCCTTAAATTCCATAATTTATTTTGATTAAAATGCCACAGCTTACAAAAAACCGTTTTCCGCTATGACTAGTAGTATAATGAGTTTAATTTGTGATATTAAGACCATGTTCAATTTCATTTACTTTTAGCGAGGGTAGGGGTTACGCTTTTTTGGTCAAATTTTTAAAAAGTGTGACCGTAGCTTAGGAATAAGAAGAATCCTTTTTCTACGTTCTTATAAGATTGATATTGCGGTCTGGCAATTTTAATAATTTGAGGTCGCTGATTTTAAATCTAATCTTCATTTTTCTCTATCACCTCTACTTTTCGAGATATACCGTTATGTCCAAAATTAAGGCACTTTCACTAGATATATTAGAATTTCTTGAAAACGGTTCACCATATTCAGTTAAAAAAATCGAAACTCGACAAAAATATTATCTTCAAGCCGTGTCTACATTATTTTTAAGTTTCCCCTATAGTTTCCGAGATATCATTGAATTTTTGGAAGAAAAAAGGAAAATTTTGAAAAAATAAATTTTTGTTCTTTAAAAATTTATAAAAAACAAATGTTCGACAAAAATCACAGTTTTGGTCTGAAAAAATTTAGGTTACCATAATTTCGAATTAAATGAGGTTTGTTTCCTTGTAATCGGTGTACTACTTTCGATTTTATTCACAATATACTAAGGAAACTGAATATCGATTTTCTTACAAAAAGGGAAAAAGTTCATGGGACACACATATTTAAAATGTTATTTTTGTTTCAGTGTTGGGCAAAAAACTTGACGTTAAGGTGAGACTCACAATTAACATCATGCATTATGGTAAGAACCACCATTTAGTAACAATAAAAATGTGAAAACCTCACAAAAAGGGTATTGTGGAAACCGATCCATTCATACTTTTTACTGATATTTTATGATTATTTTCCCTATTCGTACAAATATAATGTTATTTGTATTCACTACTAAATTTTGATTAATTTCCAATTAGAAAATATGTTAAAAAAATTTTGTTCGGTTTCTCGTTAGTTGACTATAAAAATCTTATATCAGCCGTAGTTAATTCGCTTATAACTTTAAAGGAAAAAAAAATGAAAAATATTTCTCAAAGTCAAATAGTTCTTCAACAAGTTCGTTGGCAACATATTTTTCATACAATTCCAATCAATATTATTTTCATAGTCAACCTTTTTCCATATTGTGTAAAAAAATATTTAAATTGAAAACGAAAACAATAACTTATTATATTTTTATATAAATATTTTAAATATTATGACATTTTATATTGACCACAAATATAAAGTTCTAAATAGTATAACAAAAACAACACATACGAAAGAATTTAATGCAAGTATATCAGAAATTTATTTGACATACTTCTGACATGTGTTTTTGTATTAGATTACAACAATACAACTGACTAGTAAGTAGCAACCACTGGCAAATAAAAAAAATTTTAACTGAAAATAAACAACTAAAAAATATATTTAGTTTGGTAAACTAAATAAATAAATAAGATATTAATCGGTCATAACACTTAACTATTTAATATAAAAATGTTTATAATACAGAGTTGTGGGTTTTCAATTATCTTCTAGTACAAATTCTATTGACAATTTAGTTTTTTTAATGTATACTTATTCATTATTCTTGGAGTCATTGAAGCAATTAAATACTTTTTAATGACAATCAAAATAGAATTGTTTTGGTGTAGGGTATTCTGAAATTAATTATTTACACACCCAATAACAAAAATGATAATGAATGTTATTGCGGTCTAGTGTTTAAAGTATCACTTTATGCCAAATGCAATAAAAAAAGTATAACGAAAACATAGCAAAATAATATAATTGCGGTTAGAACTCATCTAAATTCACAAATACAGAACTTGTAAAATGTAGTAAAGCAAAATTTTTATATTGAATGAGTTAATCATAATTTGGTAAGAAACTATTTTACATACAGCCTGGTCCACAATGTCGACCGCTATCGTTCGTTTGCATTTTCATACAGAAATAGCTGACTTGCGCCCGCCCCACTTACAATTTTTAATACGACAAGTCAATCGACAATGCAAGCGAACAATAACGTAATAGTTTTTAAACAAATTTGCTTCCCACTATGTCAAAATCCGACACTTGTCTTGTGGTTGTCGACAGGGGCGACAAGATTTTTCTTTACACACTAACACTTAATATTTTTTCATAAATTTGTTCTTTTAAAACAACACCACTAACAAAACTACACGTTTTTCTCAAAATTATACTCTGTTTGCAGCACAGAGTTGTTGTTTTATAGACTTATTTACAAGTTTTGCCGATTTATATTTTAAATAAAAGTTTCATTTGTTGTGGAATTGTTGATGTTGCAATATATTTATGTGAGCATAAACAAATGGATTACGTTAAAAACGTAAAACCTGTCTACGGGCAAATTTAATCGTGAAAAACCGTTACCGTCAGATTTGACCTAAATACCGAAATGTTGCTTTTTAGAGAGAAAAAAACACAAACGGGCGTGGTTCACCAGTTACAAATACCGAAATTTTTAAAAAGGCTATAGTTCTTTTATTGTCGTTTACGTGGTTTTAGACGACATGTATTTGGCAGTGTGCTTGTCAAATTTCCCACTGCAAAATGGTGAAAGTAAAAAAAAAATTTTTTAGGACCAGCACTCAGTGGATGACAGCTTTTATTGGCTTTGCATTGTGTTACACCTAAGAAAATAGATAAAGGGAAGGACGATAGAGGGTCTTAAATTAATTCATGTTGAAAGTGAGAGGGAAGGCTTCAGCAGGAACGTTAATACACATACGAACAGTCCGGTAAAAAACGAATTTGTAATGCGTTGTACGATTCACCTGCCAATCGACCACAAAAGCATGTAGGAGCCCATGTAGGAGAAACGTGTGGTTATCGATCATTAAATTCATCACAAAACATCCCATTGTAGCAACGATAGAATAGGCAAATACAACCCACCTTGTGGCGGTGCTTAATGTAAACAATAAAATCGTATACCCTACGGTTACCAATAAGAACATTCACATGAGAGTTGTATTCATTTCGTTGTTTTAAAACTCATTATAAAAAGCCGTGGCACTTGAATCTTGAATGCTTCTTTCGACACCTTGAATATATATTTTTTCCATCGAATATCACATTGTATATTCATGCCCAGATTCTTATTCCTCAATAATAATACCATGTATGCAGATGAGGCACATTGATCCATCTATGCATCAGCATGCAACCTAAAGTCTTTCAGGCATAAAAATCGACGGTATTCCCTCGATCCCATTCCGAAATTATGTCTAGACTCGGCCAAGAGTAACATTCATATTCTGCTTTATAGCACAAACATCAGATACGATTTATCTATAATCGAATGAATACGAATTCCAAAGGTTGTTATCATCTGCAAAAGAGTAGATATATTTGGAAGTTTGACATAGAAGTTCATTTAGAAAAATAAGAAATAAAGTAGAAAAAAGAACGGAGCCTTGTGCACCCCTGAATGAAACTTGTTGCTTGACGAAATCCCATCTTTAACAACTTGAAAAGTGTGATCTCTGAGAAAGCTAGATATAAATCAAAAGAAATTACACCGACACCAAATAAAACAAGCTTTTACAAGAGTGCACCAAGTCAGACATTGTAAAAAGCCTTTGAAATACCGGAAGCAACTGACACAAAGTAGACTTTTCTGTGGAATTACCCAAATGGATTTTACATCTGACAAAGCCGCTGCGAAATAGATGTCGCCTTAACGCGACTTTGGTGTCAGTTGGGCATATAATAAGAACTTTTACACATTTTATAGTTAATTTTTCTAAAAAATTTTGAAAAATGGCAAAATAATAAGTTGTCTGGAATGAAGCAAGTCAGATAAATTGGATAAATATGACTTTTTTTGTTCTTTTTTTTTTAAATATAATACAAATACAGAACATTAAATAAAATACTGAACGAATTAATGTTTTTGACTTAAAGGCAAAAAAAAAATGCGGAAAAAAACACAACGTCCCATCTTCGTTAACTTCGGTATTTATTAAAAGTTTCAGTCTGTCAAACAAAACACTACCGAACATGTCGAGTGCCGATGTTCTTTGTTGTTTTCAACTTTTCGTTTTTTGCTTTTGCCTTCACTACGACTGTTTTCATTTAAGGAATCAAAAGTAAAGGCAACGGTTTATTTTCGACCAATGAAAAATCAGAAAGTGGAAGAAAAAGCAATTTTTTGATTTTGACTGCAGCTTTTTAAACCCTGGATAATACGTATGGTTAATATATCAAAAGGAAGAGAGGAAAATTATAAAACAGTATTGGAAAACTAAACTAAATAATACAATCAGGGCTTTATTAAATGCGTGTGTGTGCTTATAAATATTTTATATTTTTTATTGTGTTTTCTTTTAAATGTAAATATATGGGCCATTCACGCCAAATCGGATAGTTTTGCGGGAAAAACCAAACCGGGAAATTTGTGCGGGAATTTCCGGGATTTCTTTTAAATTTAATTATGGATACTTTACTACTGATATAATTTTAAATAAGTTTTCACATGAAATAGATCTTAGCAATAAGGCAAAAAGGTCTTAAATCAAAAAAACGCATTTTGATTTTTTGATGGGCTTTAATCAAATTGTTTTGTTTTTGTTTGGTTAAAATCACTTTAGTCTTGCACAACTCCTCCTAATCGTTATCATTCGCCAACTAAATATTTTTCAATTTAACATAACGAAAAACTACAGTTTCAGACTTAAGACAATTTTGCCAAACACCAAAGAGATGCCAATTAATATCTTATAAATAAGGCAATGTTTAATGGTCAATGCTCTGAAATTTCGAGAGAAGAAGAGTAAAAATGTACAGAATTTTTAATTTGTTTCAAGACGCAGATTTATTTTATAAAAACAAAAAAAGTTCTTTCCACTTGTTTCAAAAAAATTAATGATTTTATATGCAGAGCAGCTGCATAAAAGATTTTTTTTTACATTCGGTAAGAGATGATGATAAAAGTTATTATTAAAGAAAACGCTTATTCGATTAGAAGAAAAAAAATTTTTTTTTAAAAGGAATTACAAGTTTTTAAGAAAGTATGTACTAAGAAAACTGAAAGTGTCTAGAGATTATATCATGTTCCTTTGACTGTTAAGGCAAACATCCGTAGAAGGGTGACGTATTTTCTCATTGAAATCTTCTTGATAAAAATTTACTATTCGGAAAATGTTTATTTTGAACTAAAATCGTATTTTTAAAAAAAATATTTTGTAATAATTTGTTTAAAAAGTGCTTAACTCTATTTGTTCAGTTTTATAGAAGAACAATTTACAACTTTAAAGGTGGCTTTTGGAAATTTACTCCGAATTTAATATAATCATCAGTTCTCTGCGGTAATAGTTTTTTAAGTTTTCATTCCTCAAACCTCCTGATGTCATAGATCGGAAGTTTTTATTATTCCAAATGTTATTGCACATTGAAAAAAGATAAACAAAAAGTAATTTTACTATAAATTTCTCAAAACTCCTACAAAATAATTGTAATTATACCCGTGTGTACTTTTATAAACTTATTTTATTGATCTCAGGAAATATTATTTGTTCAAATAAATTAAATAATATTTTGCATGGATTTGTATTGAGTCGGAATTCCTGGGATCCCGGGAAATTGAAAAATAAATCCCGCTTTCCCGGAAAATGAAAAAGCCCGGGAAAAGAACAACTCTAACTTAAATGTCGAATGTAGTTTATACAATACCTTGTAAGGGAAATGATAATGGACAATGCAACAAGGTTTATGTAGGTACGACAAAGAACAAACTGAAAACTAGAATTTCGGGTCATAAATCAAATCAAAAGTTTAGGATATTTCATCACAAAAGACAGTATTAACAGCCCACTGTGCCAGTTTAAATCACTCTCCGGACTTTGAGAATGTATCAGTTTTAAACAAAAGAAAAAAATTGTAAGCTACGTTTTATGCTAGAAATGTTGCAAATCATTAAAGTACCAGAATTGTTAAGAATTAATTTTAAATCGGACACGGATAATGTAGCACAAAATTATGGACATGAAAACAAAAACATTGCTGTATCGAAATATTGCTCCTATAAAATAAATGTTATCTAATTTTTTATATAAAAAAGAAAAAAACCTCAAGCTAAACAAATAATATTACAATTTAAATATAAATAGCTTTATAAATTTTTAACAAAATTATGAACGAAAAACTAAAAAAGAGTGTTTTGAATAAGTAACAAAAAATATGTAAAAATTCACCATGCAGGCCCTTTCGAAGTGCACTAAAAATATTAAAACATTGGGGTTATCACAAAAATTTGTATTTTAAACCATCAGATTTGCGGTGAAATGCTCAATAAAATCCTTTTATTTTTGGAATATTTGTTAATCCGTCTCATAAGGTAGAATTACATAACACTCGTTAACTCGTCGGCGAGTATCGTGCGTTTAAATACCTTAACTCATAAATAATGGTAAGTTACATGACGCGAGTTATTAATTGTTGTACAATACTGTATGTCTTTCAACCTCTTCAATAAGTTTTTTCTCCATGATCCACAAATTTGGTTAAATTATTCTTTTTTTATGTCAACTGATTACTTTTGAAAAATATACAACGTGTTAAAAAGTTCAAGGGTGGTTACCCAGACGAAAATGCATCAAAATGTTTTTCAGTGTAACTTGTACAATGAAAAAAAAATAGTTTGACTTTTTTCGCCAGACGTCTACAGCGCGCTCACGTACTACCGCGTGTTATGTACTTCCACCCTTAGGACTAAATATGTCGTGCTAAAATTTTTGTTTAATACTCACATCTTTGCTCCAGTGCACCACATACGGTATTGGAAAATCATATGGAAAATCAATATAACAATTAAAAACTGCATATGAGCCGACTTTTGCTTCCATATTTGTTGTTTTCTGACGATCATGGCGTGCACCTGACACACAGGATACACTAATTAAAATTAAAAACGACGACAACAACAACAACAATGCAACAAATCTATAGTTGCCATTACGATGGCAAAACATCATCATTTTACGCTTCATGACAGTGAATCTAACGATGCAGATGATGATGATTTTGTTCCCGCTGTTTTTGCTCTTTTTAAATTTTGCTGCTGACTGGTGTTGTTTGCGATTAAAATAAAAAAATTATTGTTTTGTTTGTTGAAAAAGCGTTTTCTTTTAATTTAATATTTTCATATATAAAAAAAACTAAACTCTTGGTTTTTAAACAATTAATTAATTTAAGCACAGAAATACAATAACAAAGATGTTTGAAACCTAAGCCACAAACTCATGAATGAAACAAAATTTAATTACTTCGAATTCTTGCCCAATCTTTTAAATATTTTCTGTTTTTTTATTATTATCTTTAATTAAATTGGTTTGAATTCCTTACTTTAAATGATGTAATTAACATGTGGTGTCGAGAGCTCTTTTTGGGAAAACAGAGTGAAATTTATTAATGAACGAATTTAATTAAACTAGAATTTGAAATATTCAGCATTTCAAAGGTTAGATACAAGTATTTAGTATGTAATAATAAATAATGGCGTCTCTCTTATT
This sequence comes from Pollenia labialis, assembly GCA_949318255.1. NCBI lineage: Eukaryota > Metazoa > Arthropoda > Insecta > Diptera > Polleniidae > Pollenia > Pollenia labialis. Next base: position 115,997,483 of record OX439141.1, read on the forward strand.
TAATTTGTTATTTGATGGTTTCAGTTGATTAATTTAGATTGTTTCGTTTTTTTTCAACAAATTATTTTGGGCTTTTAAAATATTTTCACAATTCACTGTGTTTAATCTTTTTGTTTAATAGGAAATAACATAATTTTAAATTACATTAAATAATTTTTACTTTTGTTCATTTAAACAAACGGGTCAAGTGTTCTTTTTCGTTTTTTTTTTTTTTAATGAACGCGTGTGTATAAGTATTCGTTCACTGTAAAATCTTAAAGTTTTCAGTTTTTATAAAGATTTATTTTAATCAAAGAGCTCTTCTTCTCACACAAATCCACTCTCTTCACATATAATTTACACTTTTTTTATTACTTCTGATGTAGGAGTCGAATTTTCCGTATCTAATTTAAATTGTAACGTTCGCAATGATCTCAAAACCGCAACTGAATCCGAATGTACTCCAGATTATAGAGACAAGCCAGCAGTTATTTTAAATAACGAAATAGAAATGATAATAATGATCTCTAGTGATACTTTTTTTAGTTCTAATAACGTTCAAAGCTTAATGATGATGTTTTTAATGGAATTCGTAATATCGTAATAAGTAACTTTTGCTAGAGATACATTTTAAATTGCAACTAGGTCTTATTTGAGTATTTTGTTTATAATTTTACATATGGATATTTTTATTTTTTGTTTGTTTAAGGGGAATATGAATTGTCTCTTTTTACTCAGAAATATGTAATAAAAACAAATATATTTATTACTCATCCAATAAAATAAAATTTAGGGAATAAACATCTAAGTAATTTAATAACAAGGGCAAGTTTTTTTGATGCACAAACAATTATAGAATATGCAAGTAAGTAAATTTAAATTAAACAGAGCAATATCCTCAAAAATATGTAAATAAAACCAATTAAAAAAACCAAAAGCGTTATGAAAAAATTTTTTTTTCAGCAAATTTTTACGGAAAAGTTGTCACACCTGCACCACAATAGTAGAGAGGGTATTATGCGTCTGTTCTGATGCCTGTAACACCTTAGAATATTGGTCGTAAAAAGCACAAAGATTTATAATTTTTTCTGGTCATATTAAACTTAATTTTACCTTATTTCAATAAGATATTATAACTCGTTTAAGATTAAGACATATTAAAGTGATTTTCAGGCGGGGCTTAAACATAGTAAGGCATTATTTTATCAATTAAGCGTTTTCCGTAAATGGTAAATTATGGGCCGATTATATAAAGAAAACGTTATATGTTTATATGGGGCCTAGGTTCACAATGTACAGCTCTTTATGACACTTGGCTGTGTGATTTTTGGTCTACTATTACAAAACAAATTTAACAACAACAATTTTATTTGTTACGTTTAAAGGCGTATTAAGGTGTCGCAGGTGAATATCGTTACTTTAATATAGAAAAGCCCTAACTAATATTTTCCTTACTTTACAGGAGAAGGAAAAAACTTAATAAAAATTATAGTCTTGTAGTCGCGATTTTTTTTTAAACCAGTTTTTTATTAAATTGCTTAGAGAATTGAGAAAAAACTGCGTTTAAAAAAATCGTGACTGCAAGGCTATAATTTTTATTAAGTTGTTTCTTTCTCCTGTAAAGTAAGGAAAACATTAGTTAGGGCTTTTCTATATTAAAGTTACGATATGTAAAAAAAAAAATGTAATATGTTAATATATTATTATATTACAAGCTTGAATATAATAATATGTTAATAACTTGTAAGAAGCATAAAGCTTCCTTAAAATTATATAAGCTTAAGCTTTTTTACCTAAATTTATCAACTAAATTTTAATTCATTTGCTACATTTAACGCAAGTAAACAACTTTCATGGTTGTTTCTTTGCAAGAAATAAAATTAAAATTTTCTTTTTTGTAAAGAAGCGTATGTTTAGATTTACATAATTCCCTTAGGTAGCCTGTATGGTACTTTATTTTAAAATAAATAGGCAGGCGGTCAATTAGATTTAAACTTAAATTAAATCGTGTCAGATTTGACGCATTAAATTGATTTTAAGTTAATTGTTCAATTGGGTTTTCATTAACTAATACACAAAGAAATATGGTTGGAGGTTACCATATTCTAAGAGCAACATACTATGGTTGGATTTTAACAATGTTAATGTTTGCAGGTTACCATTTTATGTTTAAATAGTATTGTTAAAATATTTTGCCGAAATGAGCCATAATATGGTCAATATTAACCACAATAACGGTATGAACTAACAATATTATGTTCAAAATTAACCGTAATATGGTTAAAATTAACCATTTTCTTTTCTTTGTCCTTCTTTGCTCCTCAATGGAGCATAGGGCTTCAATATGTTGATTTCTCCAACGTAATCAGTCTCTAACTTCAACTGCGACATCGTCCCACGTGAAACCATATCGTTAAATTTTAATCGAAATTCCAAGTTGTAAAATTCCTTCCTCAGTAAAAATAATTTAATAAAAATTAAATTTGATGAACTCAACGCTAATGAAAAATATCAATTTTATATATTTTAATCTCAAGCAATTATGTTTCAAAGTGCTATGATGAAAACAGTTTAAAAATAATTTCCTTAAATTTTAGTGCGTTACTTCAAAGTTGAAAGCTATAGGATATAGAATTCCAGAGAGATACTGTGAATATGTAAAAATGCCACTCAAAAATTAAACTTTTGTATCCAAACGATCTAATTCTTTTCCCCCTGCTAATGTCAGAAATACAAAGTTTCCCGTACAGGTGGTCAGATTTGTGGGTATATATTACCTTATGTAAAAAAACTAAAACTCTCATGTTCAGCAGATTATCTAAAGAAAGGCCATAAAGCCGAGAAAGAAGCCTTTTAAGTCCATACGCGTACCGGACTATATTGTGAAACGCAACGTTCAATTTCGTTTTACTAATTGTATCAGATTTAGCAAATAGCATCAGATAAGTTTTAGCAAGTAGCATTCGTATTCTTAAAGGGGTACAATACTGGGTCCGCCAAAGAGTTCTAATCATAAAAAAGGTGCAACCACAAGCATTGTTAATGTGAATCGACCACGTAAGAGTGTCATTAAAAAATATTCCTAGATTCTTAGCACTTTTTTTATAAATATATTAGGTATAATATTAAGTGTATTAAGTCGCCTTTGGATAACTATGCATTAAGATTTTTAAGGATTTATTTCCAAGCCATTTGCCGTTGCCCACGTATAAATACGATGAAGTTGCTGATTAAGAGAAATAACACATTGGTCGATTAAGGCATTATTACAACTGGTTTAGAGTTGAACGTGATCCGAATACATTCTTGCATTACAATTCGTTAGGTTGCCTGGGAGGTCATTCGAGTACACTGCGAATAATAGTGGTCCAACAATGGACCCTGAGGTACACCTCTTGTTACTGGCAGTGCCTTGGATTTCTGGATTCCAGTTTCAAAATTCTGATATCTGTAACCCAAGTATGTCGACAATAACTGAACATTTGAAAAATGTTTAAGTCTGTAACAGAGAATGTTATGATCCACAGTAGCAAATGCTTTTGAATGATCCAAAAGTATTAAAAATGTAGTCTTGCCATCATCAACTTTCACCCTAATCTGCTCCGTTTTTCTTTTTGAACCCAGATTAACGATCTGTTGGTCATTCATTTGGTTATGCAGAATACGTTCAAATACTTTAGAGAGAAATGGAAACATTATATTGTTAACAAAGTTTTTTTTGGGAATACAAAATTTATTATCAATACGATTTCTGTATGACGTGCTAAATTCCCAATTTTTCATACTTGATAAATACACTGAAATTTATTGTTGAGGGAAAGCTAGCTTGTATGCGCATTTCACTGGCTGCTTAGGCCGGACCATCAGGAAACCTTTTCTAAAGATTTTAGAAAAGCCAAAAATATTATTCAAATAAAACCTTAATGCGCATAGAAGCTAGCTAGCATATCAAGCTATTATATCAAAGATATTATGGTTCAATTTCAAAACATTCTGAGTCGACTTAGCATGTTCTGAGAGTTTTTTAATTCATTATTGTTCAACTTTAATTCTGTAAAATGGATCGGCCTATCCAATACAAAGTTATGTACAAGAAAGTAACATATCCTAATCTTTTAGAGCTTCTCTTGCAAAACTCACTTTTTTGTGTAGTGGTACAACATTTTTACTTTTCATATATTCCTGGCTTCATAAGGATTACGCATAAAATGAACTGCTAATTTTTTGAAGCTAGAAATGAATTAAGAAAATTTTAAATCTGCCGATTGGCATCCATCGAAATAAATGGTAGAAGGACGGGGAATGATCAAGACTTAAAAGCGTGTTCGGCAAAACTTCCTAAATACTTTTTTGTAAAAAGTCGTTGACTGGTTTTGAGCATTAATGCTTTTGTCTTCACGTCTGGTTGAATATTTGAAAATTTTCGGTAAGTCATCGCAAAAATTGTATTTTATCAGCTGCCCCGATTTTAGTAGCTTATAAAAGATGGATTACTTTTGTTTGATTCGTTTCGTTTGTTGTCGGAAGGTCCCATACACAGAATGAAAAACACATGGGATAAATTAAGCTTCTTATACTTACTTTAAGTACGAGTCCTACTTAATCATTTAAGTACGATTAACACTAAAACGTTTTTAATATTTTTGATCAAAAAAATAAAAAAAACAATATATTTTAGCATAGAAAAGGTCATAAGGATAAATATTCTATACTTGAATCAGTTTTTCGACATTTACTTCTATATGCTTTTTTGTTTTAAAATTTCAAAATAACTATTATTTTGGGTCTCTGCTTACAACTAATGTTGTACATATTTACACAGAAATACCTTTTAAAGGGCATATGCACGATCAGCATAGGTGTATGAAAAGGAACTTCAAAGTTTACGACAAAAAATGTGTTCCGTATTAATACCCACACCACAATAGTGGGGAAATTATTACGCATTTGTGCTGATGTTTGTAACAATATTGGTCCTAGGCACACCTTTAAGAATACCGATCGACTGGAAATAATTTTCTAAATCGTTATAATGATGTCCGTCTGCCCAGCTGGCTGGCTTGCTGTCTGCCCATGTTAACTTGTGCGTTAAGTACGAGTCGCCATTTTTGAGATAATTTGATGCAGTTTGGTATATAAGTTCGAATTGTCGCAAGGACCAAGCCATTAGAAAATTAACAATCAGCCGACAATTTTGCTTGGCCAGCATAAAAACTTCTTTCCGGAATAGATTCTTTGTAACCACAAACCATATAGATTATATTTTGCCCAAACTAATTTTTAATCTGACCAAATTTTATTCGAATCGGTCTGTATTATATTTGTATATGTGGCCATTACTGCCATACAAAAACTACTAAATATCATGAAACCTTGTTAATCATAACCTCTCAAGCTTTTATTTTACGTACAACGGAACCTGCTGAAAGAGGAATGCCATCTTACCCTTAAATTGATTGGTATTTCATTAATAAAACCCTTCTTAAATATTTTTTATAATTTTTTTTTGTTTTTTATTTTTGTCATTTCTTATAATTTTTTTTTATATGTTTTTAAAAATTGTTCACTCAACTTAACCACATAAGAGTTTGTTTTTTTTTATATTTAATTCATAATTTCTGTTTTCTTAAACTTTTTTATCTTTTTATTCTTTTTGATTTATAATTAAATTATAATTTATTTTGTTTTTTTTTTCATTATAAAGAAAATGTACAGTAGTTGTTGTTGTTGTTGCCATTAACATAAAAAATAAGACAAATTAAAAATAATTATTATGATACAGATACAGATATTAGTTTGTACTTAAATATTTTATTTTAGTTTGAAAAAATAAAGAACAGAATTTTTAAATACCATTAAATAAAATCAAAAAACTTAAACACAGAAAAAACCTTAATTCTTTATTAAAATATAATAATTAGACTTTTCTTTGTTTTTATTTTATATAAAAGTATTTTTTTATATTAATTTATTAATTGTTATTAACTATTTAAATAGTTTTAGTTTTGTTTTTTGCTAATATTTAATAGAAAAAAATTAAGAAATTTTTAACACAAATTGTAGAAAGTGGTTTTTTATTTTTGTGAAATTTAGAAAATACTTTTTTTTGTTTAGTTTATAATTCTTTTTTCTTCACATTGTTTTTTTTTTTGAGATTTTTTAACAGAAAACATAATTTAAAATTTTGTTAGTTAAAGTTTTTTAATGCTTTTTTTATTTAATGTTAATTTAATAAATATGTTAATAACAGTTAAACCCCTTTTTGTGTTTTTTAATTTTTCTTTTATTTTTCTTTGTGGTTAATAAAAGGGCTTCTAAAGCGTCAGAATTTTTTTTATGTTTTGTTCTTAAATAATTTTTCAATAATCGTTTTATTTTTTATTAAATTTTTTATTAATTTGTTATTTTAGAATCTTTAAGTTATATTTTCTTTCTGATTATTTTTGTTTAGTCTGTTTTTTTTTTTGTAATTTTTTCAATTTCTTTTTGTTTATGTTTTAGTTAAAATTTCTTAGAATTTTTTTTCGTTTTTCTTTATTAAACTTAATTATTATAATTTATTTATAATATTTGCTAAGTTATTAAGTAAACGTGTATTTCTTTTATTATTTTTAATTAATTAATTTGCTCATAATTAGTTTTTTTTTGTCTTTAGTTTCTTTTTTGTAATTATAAAAAAAAGTTTAAACATAAAAAAAATTTTTTTTCACAACTTACTTAAATTTATTAATCTAAACAATAGTTTAAAAAAAATGTGAATACTAGATTTTATTAAAAACGCTTGAAATATCAGCTTAAATCTCATATTTTCGTAAGGAATTTTAATAAAAATCTTAAAATTTGTGAAAAGTTATTTACTGTCTGTTTAACTACTTCACATAAAATTGTATGGAAAATAGTTAAAAAACTAACTTCATTTTTCACGATGTCGAAATGGATTTGTTTTTTCATACAAATTCTCTATGCGAATGTTAATGTTCGAAATTGTAAAACAGATGTTTTTTGGTTTGTTCTGAAAGGTTTTATTGAAATTTTGCTTATCCTTATGTGCAGGTAATATTGGATATAGTTCTAGTTTAAATTAACTGAATGTCAGCAGACTTTGCCATGCTCGTAGTTATTTCAATATTGACAATAATCATACGTGGCCTTGATGGGCCGTTTAGGAAATTCCAGGCCAAAGAATGGTGGCAAGATCTGCCTTAGAACTATGATTTACTGTATGATTGGCAGGATGGAGATGGCAATGGGGTCTGATTGGACAGATTTATGAAGTTTGTGCGAGAACACTGTCCTGGGTTATAAAAGAGCAGTCAGATATGGCTGGTCAGTAAGTTCTTACCCGTGCTGTTTCTGTTCGACCGAAGCTACTGGATTTCTAATAGCAGTGTAGGTTGGATAGCTCCGGCTCCCAAAGACGGGGAGATTGTATAATTTTTGTCGGATTATTCACTCAAATTGATACTTGCGTGCTCACACGGGGGTGGTTGGTAAAAGCATTGTTTGTTCCCTAGTGGTTAGGATACACCATTAGATTTTGCTCATGTAAATCATTTCCAATTTCTTTTCTCTCTTATTTATGATATGCATGAGCAGTATTGCTAGTTAAAAGTTTTGACAGCCAGTTCAGTTAGGTTCACAATTTTTCAATCATTTGTTTCATGGTTAAATCAGACATTTTGCTTTTAAACAATTTTCCCTTTTGCTTTATAAATTCTTGCTTATTAGGGATATTAATTCTATATTTCCCAAACAAACATTTAGTTACTTTATGGCAACACCGCTACGAACGAACGAACAAGAAGCATTAATCAATTAAAAGTTAAAAAATTCCCAGACTATTGCAGCTAAAAATTCTTTATGCTAATTTGCGTGGATTTAAGAAGGCACTGCAAACGAGAACGTAAAAGGCTTTTTACACTTGCTAACATATTTCATCTCAACACAAAGATGTTAACATCCTCTCTTAAGAACTTAACAAGGCTGCACATCAACATCTTTCTGCTTCCTAATTACTTTAATGTACCCATCCATTTACAATGCTTTATTTAATAATGGATACTCAATATATTGCAAAAATCTTTTCATTTTTTTATGTCTTGACATTACATTGGTTTTGTTTACCTTTTCATCTATTTAATAAAAAATTACGCCATATATTTGTTTTTTCTATTGCCCATCTTATTAAATAATGTGGAGCAAATCGACAATAACAACAGCAATTAATTACTCACTAATGTTGCAAATGTATGGATGCCTTAAAGATGTGCTGCAGTGTTTTCTTTTTATTAAATGAAGTCTTTAAAAAATATGTTTATATTTTTAAAAATTCTAAAGAATTTATTATATAAATTGATTGACTAATTCCGTATTCACATTTTTTAATAAAACTATTTAATTTATTAGTTTTTAATATTATTTAAATTGTTTTCTAATTATTTTTTAGTATATATTTATTTTTTTTATGTATTAGATCTTTTTGTGTATATATACTTGTATATATTTTTTTTAAATTATAGCTAGATTACAAAACAATAAAATGCTATGATGATTTTATTTTTCATATTTATTACGAATTTAACATTTACTCTTAAAGTTTTTTTGTTTCATTTTCAATGGCGCAGCTTTTTCGGTCTTTTTTTTAATTTGCAATTAATTTGTTTAAAGGTAACATTATTAAACTACAGAAGTTAAGTGCATTTATAGGGGAGTTTGAAAAGAGAAAAAAGAAATGTTTAAACAACTTTTATAAAAATAATTACAAATAATAAAGTCTGGATACTCTGTATTTAAAGCTCTTTTTCAAAATTTTATTTTTCTTATTTTATAAGTTTTTTTACACCAAACAAAATTTCAAGAAAGTTCTTTACGTGTTTTGTAAAAAACACCAAAAATAACTGAAAACTTTGTAATTGGGCTCACAAAATTTTTATTTTTAAAATGTTTCGTTTTTTTTAAATTAATATAAATAAAAAAAAAAAAAATATATTAAATTGAGATCCTTTGTTAAGTGCTTCTTTTTTTAATGGAATTAAAATATTTTTAACTAATATCAATAACAAAAATTCCAAACAATAAAAAATATCTTATTTTTTCTGAAAATATTATTTATATGCTTATCTTAGGTTAATATTATTATTTTATCAGTTATAACTTTTATTATTTTATTCAATTTGTTATTACTAGTTTTATTTTTATTATTATTATTGTTATTATTGTTATTATTATTTTTATTGTTATTATTATTATTATTATTATTATTATTATTATTATTATTATTATTATTATTATTATTATTATTATTATTATTATTATTATTATTATTATTATTATTATTATTATTATTATTATTATTGTTATTATTTTATTATTATTATTATTATTATTATTATTATTATTATTATTATTATTATTATTATTATTATTATTATTATTATTATTATTATTATTATTATTATTATTATTATTATTATTATTATTATTATTATTATTATTATTATTATTATTATTATTATTATTATTATTATTATTATTATTATTATTATTATTATTATTATTATTATTATTATTATTATTATTATTATTATTATTATGATTATGATTATTATTATTATTATTATTTTTATTATTTAAACCTTATCTCCATTTATTATTTTGTTATTTTTATTATTATTTTTTCTTCGCTGTGGCAGTGTTTTGGCGTCAAGTTGTGTCAAACCTTTAACCGTTCAATGTACAATTTTTTTTAAATATTTGTTGTATGTAACTCTTAGAAGTGCTTAATTTTTAAGTAAATTTTAAAAATTAAATCCTATTATTTGTTTGTTCTTTGCAAGCAATTTTTTTAATTTATTACTTCATTCTCCTCAACCCACCTTTCATTTGTTCTGCTTATTTTCTTTTTTTTTCAATATTTTCTTTAGTAGTTTTTTTTTTATTATAAACGCTACTAATTGAAAAAAAAATAAACCAAAAAAAAAAAATAACCGATTCAAAATAAAATATTACATTTTAAAATAAGAAAATAAGTTTAGATTTATATACATGCGCTATTTGTTTTAGGAATTCTAGAAGTTTTAAGTTTTTCTAAAAATAATTTTAAAAAAGAATGTTGAAAAATCCAAAAGAGTGTTTTTTGCAGAAACAGTTTAAAATTTTACTTACTTCATATCGTTTATGCGGTTTTTACTAAAGAAAAGTGGCAGATTTTTGTCTTAGAAAGGCAAAAAAATTAATAAAAAAACATAAAGTCCTTTTTTAACGAACATTTCTTAACATTTACCATAATATCTTAATTAACCCTATATTTGTCTCGGAAACAATATTATTGTTTATACCATATGTGTTTTTGCTACTTGACATATGCTGCCAGTATTTTTCCAAAAGCAGCGAAGGTTAGAGAACTCCAGCTAATACACAAAGGACGAGCGATAAATCTTTCCGGATTATGAAATTGCTACCTCGGTGTGTTAACTGCATTGATTTGTCAAATATTAGATAAGATCCATCATGGAAAAGGCTCTAAAAGAAGTATGCATGTGAATCTTTTCCACAGCTGTAAAGTATAAGTCTACAGTAAGTTAAATCGATCTAACGATGTCCGCTAATGGCAAATCACCATCTTCTAAAATTTTTAGAGTCAAACTACCTACTAAGCGACCGCCAATATGGTTTTCGTAGAGGTAGCTACGTTCCATTTAACATTTTGGCGAAAGTAAAGTAATGGCTACAGATATTTTCAAGGCGTTTGACAGAGGTGCACTGCCCCGTTCTTTCTCCTACTCTATTTCTTATTTTTCTAAGTGACTTCCTATGTCAAACTGCAGCTCTATTTTGCAGACGGCAGTAAACTTTGCCATTTGTATCCATTAGATTATAGACCAAGCTTGTCCGATGTTGGTGCTATGAGGCAGAACTTGGCCGACATCAAGACATAATCTCGGAATGGCGTCGTGTGAATGGGGTCGATTTTCATGCCAGAAAGACTTTATGTTGCATGCTGACGCAAAAACGCGCGACGGATCAGGGTGCCTTTTCCGTATATATTGGTGGTAAAGGACAAAACATATGATGTATTCAAGTGCCTTTGTTTTTTTAAACGGAGTAAGATATACTTTACTCCATCTGATCTCCTTACTATTTGTACAATATATTGAGTTTTTCGACGGCGTGCAGGCGAGGGCGAAAGTTCTCATTGGTCGTAGTAGAGTACCCAATTCTTTTGACTCCCTTGAGCCCCGTCGCAATGTGGGTTATATATTCCTGTTTTATCGTTACTGCAATGGGATGTGTTCTGTTAAATAAGAGATCTGGTTCTCGAAACCCGTTCTTCTATTCGTTATACACAGTTTTTCTCAAGATCCCGTCCTTTTGTGGTCGATTGGCTGGTGAATCGTACAACGCATAACAGGAAAAATTCGTGTTTTGACCGTATGTGGAATAAACATCTTGCTGAAGTCTTCCCACTCACTTTCAACATGATTAAATTCAATTCGAATGTTCACAAGCACTTCTATATGGTTTAACTACAGCAACAAAATACGTTTAAAAAGAAATAATTAAATTTATTTCGTTGTTTTAAATATAACTACCTAATCATATAACCATATGATAATGTTAATACATTTGAAAATTTAGAACTGAAAATTAAAATGTTTTTGAAATTACAATATCAATTGGATTTCTATTTTTTTTATTTTAAGGACGCTTGGTATTTAAACATTAAAGAAACTTTACTTGAAAGAAAATTATATATCTATTCTTTATCAAATGTAATAGCCTTTAATAAAATAACCAGCCAGGTTTTAAAATGAATATTAAAATCTTCTCAAGTATTTAGATGATGCACTTCTAAGATTACAGCTTTGTTATTGATCTTGAGAAGTTTTACTCTTCAATTAAAGAAACACATACATCACTAAACTAAAAGTTTAGAAAGACATTCAAGCATTTAAGTTATTTCATAAAAAAAAACATTTAAAAAAAAGTTTCTTTATTTAATGAACTAAATTACCCAAATGCCTTTTTATCCAAATGCAGTGATATTTCATGAAACATTTCTTTTTCTATTTTTCAACATCCTTTTTTTTTTTTTTGGTTCAATAAATTTCTTTAAGTTTACTGGTTTTGTTTTAAATAATGTGCTTTCGGATATATTTTATATTTTAAGGTTGTTTTCATGGTTTTAATTTGTTTTCAACATACTTAATAATTAATGAAACATTTTTTGTTAAGTGTTTTTTTTTCACTTGGGTTGTAGTGTTTGTTTTTATTTTTTGGTTTTTTTTTTAAAAATTATATTCATTAGTCTCTTACTTTTTTTATAATTAATTTTTTTTCTTGGGGAAAATACTTAAAAATTATTGGGTTTGTTTTTTAATGCTTCTATTTTTTCTTTTGATCGTGTTAATATTATTTAACAATCTTAATATATAATCATAAAAATTGTTATAAGTAATTTAATGCTGTATTATAATTATTTAATTACTTTTTATATATCTCACATATTAAGTTTTCTTGTCCGATTATATTCAGGTTAAAAGTTTGTTCAGTTTGAATTTGTTTAAATGTTTAAAAAAATATTTGTAATTCTGTTAGCGCAACAGACAATATGAATCCTTTACACAAACTTAAGAAGAGTATGCAGAACAATTTATGAATTTATTACGCCCAGAAGTATGCAATGTATCAAGCATGTTGTTGTTGTTATAAGCATTAAATAATAAAAAAACTGACCTTGAGCTTAACTAATTATTTCACATTAAAAATATTTTGATAACTTTATATAGCTTTAAATTAATTGATAATTTTGTAAACTGTATAATAAAACTTTGTAATCATTATGATATTAAAAACTCAAGTGTTTATAACAGATTAGAGTAATTAGCATTATCAGGATAAAAAAAAGTCAATGAATGCAATTTTTCAAAGATTTCTAAATATTTAAATATTGAAGCCGTAACAATATTATCCTATTACTACTGCTGCTGGTGCAATAACGAAAATGAGAAATAAAACGTAGTTTAAAATGAGATCCGCGGTTGCGATGGTTTATAAGATATCTCAGATATTAAACTGGAGTGCATTTTTAACTTTACCAGCAGTATAGGTTGGTTCTACAGTGGGATATTTGTTAAGTGTAATTCTATAGTCTCCTTGAATAGACCTTATTGGAATCATTAATGGTATTTCATGCACTTGATAAATGTGTACAACAAAACTTTTCAAAGCAAAGTACATGCATTTTGTGTTTTATATTTTACTTTTGAATATCTGCCCCAAAGAGGTTTGGTGCATGAAGCATTAGTAAAGATTTTAATTTCTACTTTCTTGTGGAAAGGAGTAATTGAGATTTTTTATATTGCTGATGAGCCGAAAATGGGCTGAAAAGGAAAGCATTAACATTTACAAAAATTTCTTATTAAAAGAGTGTATATTATTTTTAAAGTGGCGAGCAACAATTCACTTTAGATGTGTTCTGATACAACATACACAACGTCTTTCGTACAATAACATTTTTGTAAATGATCCCTTTTTTTACAGCATATCTCTTTGGAGCATGTTTGGTAATGTGTGTTATGATCAGCTGTCTTTTCTTTACAGTATAATTGAACATGAAGTAAAACAAATTACAAAGAAACTAGAAATATGGGGATAGTTCAGTCAGTCGTGATCGATCACATTTTCGATTCGACAGCAATTTTATTTCTAATTATTTCGATCGATACTGAATAAATCGAAATAATTTTTTTCAGTGTTGTTAAAACTATTACACACAGAAAAAAATCAATGTAAAATCGTCGACAACAAGATTGATTTTACCGTTTTCGGTGGTGATTTTGCTTCATTGTTACTTCATGTTAATTTAACATGATTTTACAATAACTTGCGACCAACATTTTTTCTTTTAAAATAACTATAACTCATGTTAATTTAACATTGCAGTAAAGTTAGATCAAAATGTAATTTATATTGAAATATTAATCCGAAACACGTTGAATGAAAGTTATTTCAAGTTGAAACAATATGGAATCTAATTGGTTTGAGTGTTATATAAAAGTGTGAAATTTACTCTGTAACACATGTCTCGCTTATGATTTTAATATAAAACAGGTTTTTATGGATTCAATATTGAACAATGTTATTTTAACAGTGAATGATATTAAATAAACGTATATTAAGGATATTTTAATATTTTCATTTAAAATTAATATGATATAATGAGAAATTAAAAAAAAAAATACTCTTGCAGAACTATGATTCTCAATTAACATTTCGCCATGTTAATTTAACATTGGTATTTTTTTCTGTGTGTATAAATGCTTTACAGCATTGAAAAAATTATTTCAATTCGTTCAGCTCAAGGCAAATAAATGGCCCCTGACATTTTTGGAAAAGTTAAGGGAAATGCTCTAGAAAAAGCACATCAAGTGGAAGAAAACAATGGGCACCATTTGAAAGATATTATCTTCACAACATTATATTAACATATTTCCAAACTACGATTTCAATTTAATAAAATTAAATGAGAGAGAAAAAAGTTATTCATATCCTAACATTAGTCATGCGTAACCGTGTAAAATGACCAAATGCAAAATATGTAACAGACCCAAAGAAGCTTGACAGCGGTCATTTCGGAACCATTGGTTTTAAAGATTTTTCTTTGTTCTTCGCAAATTTTTTGTTGGCAAAGTATTACAGTAGAAGTCACCTGGAAATACTGCTACATTGATCTCAATTCTCATTTATACTACAAAAATATTCCAATGAACATGTTTGCCGGGCTTAAGTCTAACGCTGTACGTTTTTCAAAATCCAAGCCTTAAATTCACCATAGGTGGAGGGGTACAGGGCACAGAGGGCAGACATGTGTATAACACACAAAAATATTGGTCCTAATCCATCTTTTGTTACACCGAACGACTCAAAATCACCTTCTAATACGATCTAACGAAGCCCGTACGAACTGCTGGTTGTCTGTCCATGTGCACAAAATTTAGGTTGGAATTTTAAGAGAACATTTTATGAAGTTTCTTACATAGTGCACGCAGAGGAAAAATTATTTCAATACATATTGTCAGCTCCCACAAAAAAAATATTTTTACCGAAAATGTTTAAACATATTATAGTTTATTTAACCATATTTTTGTCACATGTAACCATATTATGGTTAAATTAGTCTTTTACTAAGAAGCTACGACTATATAATGGTGGCTTGTAAACATGTTATTGTTAAATAATTTGGTTACTGCCAATAATTGTTTGATTTTAAGTAAAAAATATTATTTTCTTCCTTTCCCAGAGCAACTTGCTATTGTTGAAAAACAAATATGCTATTATAAGTGTTAAAAATATTTTTGTAGTTATTTGTTTAACTTAAAAATGATAGGAGCCAAGCATAATATGGTCGAGGCTTTTAAATGGAGGACTAACTGATACATTATATGTTTGTCGGCGACTTACCCTTACATGCTTGAACATTTTCGTTAAAAATAGTTTCGTTAATTATTTAACAAAGCCTCTGTAAAAACTTTTCTTTACGAACAAAGTTTTTTATCCCATAAGTTATCTTATTATGTTAGTTTTTAATTTTAATTTGGTCCATAAGTATTTTAATGCAGCCTTAATTAGTCATATTGGACTTAATAGCTCCCATACATAAAAAACTCCTGAAAATAGCTTTAGTACCATAACATTATTATAGGAGTCGTGTTTGTAAAAACTATGGTGTAGGGTATCATATAGATTGGGATTGACTGACTTTACTTTTGTGCTTGTTTTAACTTAAAAAAGGCGTTTTTTTTAGTGGTACTGTGGTATTTTCTTTCTAGAAGACTACAAAAATAACTTTAATAGAATTCAATTTTCTATACATGTTTGATTGTTTTAATATTACGCAAGCATGAAGGTTTGGTACGAATCCACAATTATTTTTATTTAGTTAGCACAGATCGGGGAGAGATACACCAGATTAGGAGCTTCTTGTGCTTAACAAGCAAAATATCGCCTGCTATTTGATTATAAACTTACCCCCATATTCATAAAAAATATTTTTGATTTATAAAAGGTTTATTGAACAAATTTCCTATGAGAATGTGTTCAATAAACCTTTTATAAATAACAAATATTTTTTATGAATATGGGGGTTAGCTTTTAGACGTTAAAATTTTCACTGTAGAAGTATATGGAAATGTGTTATAGAATTTAATGAAAACAAAAGTGATGTTTTATCAAAAACTGTTTGAACTAAAAAGGAAACTCATTATTACTTAAAAGAAAGTTATTTTAAATTTATTTGCAGAACAAAGTTATTTCTGCGTGTAATAAATCTAGAATAAATATAAAATAATAAAATAATAGATTTTATCTTAAAAACTTTTTCCAATGTATTTGCTTTAGTCCTTGATCAACCTGAATATAATCCAAAATATTTAAAAAAAAGTAATCAAAAAAAAAAAACTATATTTTGCATAAATCTAAAAAATATTAAACGTATTTTTGTTTTCATAAAATTAATATTTAATTGTTTTTTTTTATTTTTTATTGGAAATGCTAAAGGATTATGTGTAGGTTTTTATTGATTTATTATTTTCATATATAATTTAACTTTTATTTTATTTCCTCAATATGTTTAATAATTGCTATTGTTTGCAGTTTTTTTTTATTATTTATTTATTATAAATTATATTTACAAGTTTCGTTTTGTTTTTATTGATTTAAGTACTTTTTAACCTAAAACTAAATTTAGTATGTTTTTTAATATTTTATTTATTTAACTACATTTTTATTTATTTATTTTATTTTAAATTTTAAATAAATAAATTAAACTTCTTTTGTGTTAACTAAAAAACTGCACGTCTGTAATGTTGAATTTAAATTTTAGTTGTTGTTGTTGATTTTGTTGTTTTAGTAAATATTTTACAATGTTTTTTTTTAATTTAAGGTTTCTTTTTTTTTTGTTTTTACTAAATTGTGTTAAATCTACTAATTGTGTTTTTTTTATTGGGTTGAATTTTTTTTAATATTTTTTCTCCTAAATATTTACGCGTTTTTTGTTTTGTTGTTTTAATTTGAAATCGCTAAGTTTTTGTTAATTTTTTTTTAAATATATTTTGTGGGTTTCTTTACTAAAGAAATAATTCGTGGAAGAGATTTTTATATATTTAATTTCCATGTTTTTTTTTTACATTACAACTAACATTATTTTCTTGAGTGTATTGCATGCTTTTTTAAGTTGATGTTTTTTTTAAGTTTCTTTTTTTATTTTTAATAATTGAAAAATCAGTGCTCTTTAAAGTTGTTTTTTATGTTTTAAGTTAATTCTTGAGGTTTATATTTGAATGATTTTAAATTTTGATTGTTTTTAAATTGATGAAGAGTATAAAAGATTAATGGGTGATGAAAAAAAGTGTTGCGAAAAAATTTATTCGATTTTAAAAACCCGAAAAAATAGAAGAGACAAATTTTAAATTTTAAACATATTTTAAGAATATATAAAGGCAAATTAATGGGACATCTGCAATAAATGACGGGCTGAAAACAACTAGTCGTTTGCGTTAAAATCTAATAAGCGTTAAATGTTAGCTGATCTGCAAGCTTTAAAGTTTTCACACTTTTTCTATAATTTTAACAACTTCATTAACTGAGACACATTGGCCCGCAATCACACCTGTTTAAAGTAATGCAAATATAAACAAAACTGCAGTAGAAAGACCCTTGAAGTAAATCTCGGATTATAAAACATTTGGAAAGCTACTATGTATGCCAGTCGATATCTTTTAAGTAAAGATATTCAAACCAGCTGGCATAGATTTTGCAGGATTACTATACGATATTCTTATGAATAGGACACAACACAGCCTTAGATACGCAATGTATATAAATAATTGCATGTATAGCTAATGTCTCTATTCAGTGTTCAGAATTTAAAAAAAACAAGCAGCATAATTTATCTTGCTTAAAATTAGGGTGCTCAAGGCTGGAAAACAAAATATGAGTATTCACAAGCATCTAATTTTATATGGAAAGAGATGCAATCATTCCGTTGTGGTTAAGTCCACACCTTGGATATGTAGCTTGACCATGTTATAATAGTTCGTAAACATGTACAGGGGTGTGCTGGAAATCGCAAACGTAAGACGCACGAATTTTAAAAGTAATTTTTAAGTAAGATTTATGTAATAAAAGAATTTTAGGACAAATATTAAACCAATATGTCCCTATTAAACAGGATTTTACACAAACAATTATAAGAATTAGGTTTAAAGTTTACTAAAAAAAAACTTCAAAATTCTTGAGTTTTGCGTTTGCGATTTCCAGCACACCCCTAATATACTTTTGGCTGTAACAATCTAAATGTTTAAAACTAAAATAAATTTATTTTCGAGCAATGTTTTTCAAGCCATTATATGGTTGTAGTAACCATCTTGAGGAGAGATTAATTTATAATGTGGTTATAGTAACCATTAAAATACCTTTTTCTCTGCATTTGTTGAAAGCCCTTTTCTTCTTAAAACGTTTAAGAACATCTAACAAAAACTTTTCGTGAGAGGCTTAGACGATATTAAAAGCAGCTTCTGGAAGCAAGAAAAAAACATTGGCGCTGATATATGAAGCAACAGAGAAGCAAATACCATTGAAGTTAATTTTTAATTGAAGTAAATAAAAATGATTGATTAACTTCGCGTTATCCCTTATAAGTAAGCAGCTTGTCAGTCAATAATTAAAATCATTATTTTTACGAACAAATTCACGAACAAAGTGTTAACTGCTTCTTTTAATTCCTTACATGGAAGCTGGTTGTATTGTAACGCTTTTACAATGTGTTTACGAGCACTCCCGAAGTATTACGAAGTTTTATTAAAAAAATAATGCATCCAAGTGAAAATTTGCCATAAAATCATGCCTCTTGCAAGCAGGTTTGTAAGGGGGTATTGTGCTTAACTCCCTTACAAAACTGCTTACCAGTAAGCTCTATTTTTTACTGGGCAAGAAATTAAATGCTTAATATAAAGTTTTCAAGATGTTTAAAATTGTTTGGTTTTATAAAAAAGAAAAACCATATGAACTTGAACAAAGAAGTTTTGAAACACACTTTGGGAAATATAAAGCTTGAACTAACCACACAAAAAAGAGTTTGCTCTGCATTTGCTAGTTGTCAGCAATATTATGAAAATCTAAAATGAAAAAAAACATCCGTGAAAATCCGCTTAATAAGAATATCAAGGTGGGATAAGAAAAGTTTCGATTTCCGTTTGAAAGTGTTGAGAAAAAAATTCGCTGCGAAAGTTTCTTTTAAAAATATGAAATGGACTACATTTAGTGTGTGGAACTGGTTTCATATAAAAAAGTGTTGGTTTTCCTTTACCTAACAATTACTTGACGTATGTATGTTGTCTCTGTACAACACAATTAGCTAACACAAAATTAGAAATTTTCAAACGATTACAGATATATAAAAATACTTAAAATGCTAAAATCATTTTTTGAAGAAAAGAGAAGTATTTAAAAAAAATATTTTTAAACACAAAATTCCATTAAATAAAGTAAAACCTATTGAAGTATATTAAATTTTTAAAAAACAAACCAGTATCAGTCATTTTAGCTTCTATTAACATTACAAACATTGTACCATGTAGGCATTACATTATTCTTAAACTAAAGCAACGCCTCTAAGGCTTTTTTCTATTTGACCCTGCTAATCAATGTCAGCAAACACTTTCCAGCTCTGACACTCCAGCTCTTTGCATTGCTTGTCTTTTGCGGTACTCATAGAACTCTTCTTTCATGGCCTGCAAACGAGTCTCGACATTGTCGTAACGACCTGGTACACGGGATTTGCGCATTGGCGTACCACCAAATGTGGCCGAACCAGAAATACTTGGAAACATGCCAGATGTCTGTGCATGAAACAGTGAAGAGGATGAACTTAAAGGGCCTAAAGTATGATGCTGACCATGTTGATGATTGTGACTTTGATTGTGATGATAGTGTTGACCATTATGGGAGTTGTGTTGATGATGATGGTGGTGATGGTGCAAATGATGTCCAGTAGTATCTATATGTAAATTGTAGTCTTCACGTAATAGACCTCCGGTAGGCGTTGAAGCACTGGGTGTTGGAGTAGATGGATCGAATTCATAATGACCATCTACACTACCCACATCCACTGACTTGGGCAGATTGACATTATCGGTAGCAGCATTTAGGTGAGTGATCATATCCAACCAATGTTCCATGGTGTAAGGTGGTGTTAGGGTTCTTTGGGTACTCGAACTAAAATAGTTGGAGGGTGAATAGGGTTGATAAGTGCTGGGTAATGTATTGAATTGCTGTTGTTGCTGCTGATGATTCTGTGTTACTGGAGCTTGTCCCTGGGCCTGTTGAGGTTGCTGACTGGCTGTTGTTGTGAAAGTACCAAAATATGCTGTTGGTGTTGCTGGAGGAGGTGGTGGTGGTCTATATGGTGGTAGTAAACGCCATTCACTTGTACTACCGGAATGATGAGATCCTTGTGGATGATTGGAGGTATTTTTGGAACCAAAACCTGAAGAACTGGATCTTGATTCCGGCGAGGCATCTAAACCTAATAAATGATTATTTGTAGTTCTCATAGATAGATTTAGGTGAGGCAGAGGAGACATCAGATCCGAATGAGATCTGCCAAATAGTCGAGAATAATGTCTAGGATACCAGCGGGTACGGGGCCTATAACTGTGGTAGTATGGAGTCTGACTATGTTGGTAATAGCTTCTCCAGGAAGGTGGTGAGTCCAACTGTAAAGGTACAAATTCTTGTCGATATTGCTTTTGCTGTTCGTAGTTTAAACGTCTGGTCTCCTCTTGTATGGTCCTCAAAGATGGTAGTTCATGAGCATAATAACGATATCTACTTAAATTTCCACTGGCTGTGGGAGTTAAAGTAGGCACAGATCTCTCCGCTGAGCCAGGGTAAACAGTACTCAAATCACTAAAGTGATTATAAGAAAATGCAGGTGTTTGATTAGGGGAAGTTAAGCCCCAGGGAGACACCAACAAACCAACCTCTGCTAAATTCTGATCATTAGGTGTACTGGCGGGAGAGCTGGAAAATATTCTCGATACTTTAGATGGAGAGAATACTTGATGCATGTGATGTCCAGATGTTGCACCACTAATCGTATTTATATGTAAAGGCCGACTTGCTGGCTGAGCTTGCTGCCTTCCCAGATGATGGTGGTGATGCAGATTACGATACAAATTATTTCCATCAACATTTTGATATCTAGCGCCACTATTCATATTATCGCCACGATTATCTCCACCAAGACTACCACCTATTTTCAATAAACCACCTAAACCCTGCAGGATACCCCTAGCCGAACCAGCTGCCACTGACTGAAGACTCAATTGGCTGGGGGACTGTACCAAGGGTCGACGCCATGATGCTCGGGCTGTTATGTAATTACGACGCGACAGAAAACCTCCATCATCTGAAGAAGATTTTTGCGAAGCACTACTATTACGTGTCCCGGGCACACCATCTACCTCATCGGGTCCTTGATCTACGAGTGTTGTACCATTTGTTAAGGCATTCGTTTTACATGCGACCACAAAACGCCCATCATGAGATCGTTGAATTTCTGTAACTGTCTTTTGACGATCTCCTTCATCTGCATTTGGTGAACTATAAATCGAATGGCAATTGGTGCAACGATCCGGTGGCCATATCCAGTGTAGTATAGCAATGAGTATTGTTGTTAAACTTGATATTCGGGTTTGTTTATATCTATTAATAAGAATTTAAAAGTTTATTGTACATGATAGATAATAGTGAAGTAAAAAGATTGTTTGTTAAAAAGGTGCACATAGTTTGCTTTAAACATACAAGTGTTACATTTAATAACATGCTTTTTGGGGAGGGGTGGGGGGCAATAGTTTTTATAATTAACATTTGTTAGTTATTAATTGTTAGTAAGTATTTTAATGCCAACCTTTTGATCTACAACATCATCCAGAATATGGTTTGATAAAGGAATACACAAAAAGTTACACATATTTACAAGTTAGTATATTTTCTAAGGACATTACAAAATATATAATGTTAGTATTTATAAAATATTTTATTAAGAGGAAGCTAAACAAAATTTCAAAACAAACTAAATCAATATTTATATTGAGAGAGTTATATGTTTACCCCGGGTCTCCACGTAGCAATATTTATTGCAGCAAACGTCAAATTTGATTGCTCCATTAAATTTGCGACGTATAGACCACATATTGCCATGAGTGGCAATCCATTGCGCAATGTTTGCTCTTCTGATTACTTGAGCAATTAGTTCATAGCAATAAAAATTGCTACGTGGAGACCCAGCGTTAAATATCATCTTTATGCTCACACAACGAAATTCAGATGCCATATGTAGATATATTTGTTTTTTAAATGTAAAATATTATATCGCACTTGATCATAAAGAGGAACTTAACTCAAAATTTTAAAATTTTCAATAAAAGCAAAATAATTTTTAAATTAACATTAAAGGAATTAATTTTTAAAATTTCTGTATTTAGAATTATTCGATTAATCGATAAATTTTATTCATTTAATCGAATAAGTTAAAAATTCCAAATACCAATTAATCGTTTATTTTAAAAAATTTAAACTAAAATAAAACCCGATTAATTGAACTTCGTAGTCTTAACAGAGGGTGGACACAATGCGAGTTTTAACGCCCATCTATGTAAACCAGGGCTGCGGAGTCGTGAAGAAATAGTTCCGACTCCTTCCGCTGAAATTTTTTAAGTACGACTCCGACTTCGACTCCAACTCTAACCTTCATACTAAATAAATATAAGATTGGTTCTTATTTGACTTTAAACTCTTTTTTTAATGCAGTGCTTTTAAAATGATTCAACATATCGAGAAAATGATTCTTTTAAAATTTCAAATCGATATTTTAATTCTAACTTGTGCCGCATTGAGGTTTAATATAGTTATTTACATATTCTTTCTTTACAATGTTAAAAATATTTCAGTGTTGATGGTTATCAAATTCTGTTTTAAAATTATTGGCAATTCCCGGCATATTTTGGTACAAGTAAATGACTTAAAAATACCACACATCTCTTTTTCTAACTAGATTAATTGCTGAGTAAAAGTTTTGCATTCAATTTAGACTCTTGTCCGCACGTATAAATATTATACCCAAATAATTTTAATTTATTTATTTATATTTATAATTTTATTTATTTACTCTCTTTTATACTGTTTAAGTATAGTACTTGAATGAACTAGCTCTCATAAAATAAATTACTTTTTGTTCAAATTTATCTTCAAAATATTTCATCGCCAATTTTGAAGAATTTTTAGTTTGGAAAATATTAAAAAAAAATTTTAAATTTTTTATGCCGGAGTCGGAGTGGGAGTCTCGAGTTTTTGAGGATACTTCGACTCCGACTCCGGTACAAAAACCTCAACTCCGACTCCCCAGCCCTAATGTAAACAATACAACACATAGATGGCGATTTTAGTAAATAGTTGAATAAGCCATGTTCCCTTATTACGTATATATAACCCTTTCCAGCCTTTACTTTAAATATAGAAGTAAAATTGGAAATAGAAAGACAACTTTTGCAACCTAAAATGTTAATGTCTTTTCTAAAAAAAGTCCAAAACTAATCTAAAATACATTTTTGCAATGCTATGATAAAAAAAAACAAAATGTAAAAGGGGTGTTATAATGTAAGTCCCTTATCCTTGAGCTGAGAAATTTTTCATATAAAATTTTGGAAATTTTAAAATTTATTAATGAAAATGCGAGGTCTAGTGTTTGACAAAATATTTAATTGCTTCCTTATATCTATTAAAAGCTATTTTACACTATAATTTAAGTTCTGAGTGTGTAAACAACAATACTTCTCTGAGCTTATTACCTATTGCTTGAAAATTTTAGTATGAAACTGCATTAATCGATTCTGAAAATTTTGTCATCCATTTTTAAATTGGTTGTCACTTTTTATCCAATTTACATCTTTATTAAAATTAGAACGTAAAATAATATCAAACAAATTTTCCGCTTATTAAGGCAACTTATTTATCCTGTACTATACTTGATATTAATTACTGGTGACGTATGGGTAATATTTAATACCCATATAAAATTAAATATTAATCATACGCTCAAATGAACTTTTTTTTTAATACATGAACATTTTTTATTTTATGAGTATGAGTACTAAACAATGTAAAGTAATTATAAATAAATAAAAAAAAATTTAACTACACACTGAACAGCCAATATAAATATATACACAATATAATTAAACCCTCAAATTTTGCAAAAAAAATTCTTCAAATTATTAAATAATTTATCCGTGTACATACGTAAAATATAATGTATATACAAGGTGGCACAAAATTCCGTCGTCGAAAGATGCTTAAACTTTTGCAAATGTAAATGCCAGTTCTGCTTTGACATTTCTAAAGTAAACAGATTCAAAATACACATAAAAAAAAAAATGAAAAGCTACACTTCTTATTGTTGTGATTTGTTTGCGTGATAACTTCCGGGCGCCTAATCTTTCGTTGTGGTAATTTGCTGGAGTGTTCAATTTACTTCTATTTTGGTGATTTTGTTTGTGACGAGCCTTTGTCAATTAGCTTGTGACTATTAAAGTTCTCAAAGAGAATTTCCGTCAGCAATGCGGGAATCTATTGCCGAAAGTTCTGCCAAATTGCCGTAAATCGGGCCTGTAAGTTCATCAAATATGGAAGTGGCCGATATAAATTTTTTCTACTTAATGAAAAAAAAAACTTTGATAACTATAACATCAGGAGACAACTTTTGCGACACCATGGTTGTATATATATATTTTTTTTTTGCAAAATTTAAGCCTCATTTCTAAGCAAAAGGGTAATAAATAACATATTATTATTACGCTTCACTTTAATTTGACCAAAAAAATAATACCAAATAATAATTTTGTTTTTACTTTACAAACTTTCCAGATAATTAATATAATAAATAATTTTGCTTTAATTTCATATTGTTAGAAATAATTCTTACGATTTTGATTATGGCATGATGGACCTGGAACTATGAAAACGGTTTCATAATCACGATAATGATCAGTATTGCTAAGAATTATGCCAAAATTCGTGTTTAAAAAAAAGCAGATGAGACAAGAAAAAAAAGTAAAAAAGAAATACAGCAGGTTAAACTCAATGTTAATTTTAAAGCATAAAATAATAAGACCACAATCAAAAGTATTTTTTGGTTGTATAAAAAAACCATTAATTAACAAAATACAAATTGTTGCCAAGACAAAAAAAAATGCAAGTAAGTAAACGAAAAACAAAAAATATTAATAAGATAATTAAAAGAAATAAAAGAGAATGCCAGACAAACAACACTATATCGTCATTAAAATAATAAAAAAGAAAGAACAAATTAATGATGATAAGATAAGAAATAAGAATAGACAAATTAATCAAAATATTAGGAAAATACCACAAGTTATTTGAATAAGTATAATTGAGTTCTTCTTTGCACATGCACAAATGTTAAGCTTGCAGCGGAAAGATATTTTTCAAAGCATACAATTTTTGGGAAACTACGGAAAATGATTTTACCTTTTTGGATCAATATAAAAGAATTTGAAAAATACTTAAAATTACAGAAAATAACATTTTTTTAGAATTTGTCTGAAAACTACCCTAGAGGAAAGTGAACTTACACCAAAGTAGTCTCTTGCAAGGCCTTTGGTGGTAGGGAGCGGTTGTAGTTCTAACACTTTATATGAATTAGACCTATCACTTTTACATGGGGCTGTCATTGAAGGAGGCAATTGACACAATTTGACCAATCTCTCTCTATTTTCAATGAACGTATTTGGTGTTACTTACTACAATGTAGTATTATTTCAATACAATGTAGTATTATTTTACTAAAACAAGTGCTAGAACTAAATTTAAGAACCAGATCTTAGAAAGTCACAAAAAAATGTGTCACATCATCGGTGGATACTGTACAGTAATGCATTACTTTTTCTAACTTTTTATTCTTCATATACCAGTTAAATGATTGGTTCTCCTTTCACTTGTCATGAGTTGCTTCTTTTTGTACTTGTTCTATTTTCACAAATACCAGGAGCAATCTGTTGGAACAATTGACTCAATGTCCCGCAGGGTATTGTAAGAAATCAAAAAAAATATTTCGGAGAAATTTGCCAAATATCCAATAATATAAAATTTTTTTTAATGTAGAAAACGACATGACCAAAACAAAAACTAATACTTTCTGATTGTCAAAGAGTTAAAACGAAGCAATTGGCTTTTCATTTATCTGAATCTGTTGATAAACCGTTGCAATTTTACATATAAAAACAAAACAAGTAACAAAACGAATACTTTGAGTAATTTATTTCGATTTTTGCACTTTAATTTTATAAATTAGTGATCATTTTAAGAAAAAAATCCATCAGCAAACGTTTGCGAAAAATTTTTACTTAAAACTTTTTAAGTTCGCTACCGTTGTATCCTTTTTTAGCTGCGTACATTTAAATAAATGTACGTGTTGTGCTCAATAGAACACAAAAACAGCATTACCATTGTTTTACTCACTGCAAAGTACAAAATAAAATGATACGAAAAGTTTCATTTTGTTTTTTCCGTACTCTGCTAAAAAGTAATTATGAAGGACATATTTTGACCATTTTTTAGAAATTGAGGTTGGATATGTTATCCTCAATGCAGAACACATTAACTAACCTTCGAGGGTCATACCGTGAATATGAAAACTAGACTCAACTTTAATTACTAAGAACTATTTCCCAAAAATACCCAAGTTAAGCGTTACAAAAAAATGGTTTTTAATTTCATTAGTTTTCTAAGCGTATGAAATTAAAAACAAAAGATAAAATTACAATATTATTAAATGAAAGGGTCAAATTCTGAACGTAGATCAATTTTTAACACAACCTTTCTATTGGGTTCATATCAAAAGGAATTTATTTATCAATTTTTTTCCAAATAACTTTTAACAACCAGAATGGAAAATGGACAGCGAAAAAAAAACTTTTCAAAAAAATCCAATAGAGACTTAAAAAAAATAGCAAATTATCTGAAGGATCATTGTCGTAACAGTATTAGGCACACTTGAACATTGAAAGAAAACCTGGATAAGGAAGAAAAAGTTTACAGAGATATTGTTAAGGCAAAAAAGTCCAACAACTCTTTCGACGAGCACTGAACACTTTTAAAGTTAAATGAGTTGATTCTTTTGTGCGGAGAGCCAAAACTAGTGCTAGGTTGAAGTCGTATAAAGTTCGGTAAGTTCTTGATCGCAGTACGGTAAAGAACTTTGAACAAAATGGCGATCGAAAAAATTGAGATCAAATTTTGTAAAAAAATACGCATGGGCATTGTTGGGCACAAAAAAAATCCCAAGGAAGGTGCTTGTGTGGCAAACTATTTTAGTTGTGGCAAAAGAAGCCAATCATTTGTGACACAAGGCACGATGATCACAGAAATATTTATTACGGAGTGTCTACAAAAAAAGGTAAAACAGCATAGAGTGCCTCCATATTTCTGGCCCTACTTGGTATCATGCCCTTTAAGTGGTTTTTAAACAGCAACGTTAATTTTGTACCACGGGAGGCAAATCCACTCCACTGTTCAGATCTACGGCCTTTAGAAAGGTATTGAGCTAGAATTAAAGCACACAGAAAAGGTACTCCAGGACATGTCTGTAAGTGGCTAACTTCGTACAACAAGGTAACGGAAGCAACTATAAAATCTTAAATGGAAGGTTTTCCGGAAAAAGTGTATAAATTAAATGTTTAATGAATTTTTACGATATTTGAATAAATTTACGTAATTTTGAAAATTTTCATATTAAACGGTTTAAATTTTATTTAACTTAATAAAAGTATAAGCTTTTTCTAACTAAACTTTAATTCTTTATATCAGTAAAGCATGTTACTTGTATTTAAACAAACGTATTCACTTATATTGTTAGTGCAAAAATCTAGTAATAATCCAGATAAATTAAAATTTACTAGTAAATCTCTGCTTGCAATGTCTATATGGTCCCACAAGAACTACCTCGTCAAAAGTTCTTAGGTAACTATTGAATTTTCAAATGACAAGCAAATAATAAATTGCTTAAGCCCAAATCAATGTCTTATATACAGTTGGTCATTAGTATAGCGAAGCGGTACAGTTTTACTATTAACACTTCCTACAGGGTAAACAAAATTCTTATAAATTCTCAAAATAATATAGCGCAGATTTTGTTTCTACATTTTCAAGTTAAAACTACTCGGAGGATAGACAACAAGAAAATTTCAAGACACTTGTCTTACTACAAATTAAGTAAGCAATAAACATAGACTTTAATGCTTAAAAAAAATTGGTGCTTAAAGTATGCGTTCAGTTTTTTTTCTAAAAGCTTGAAAATTTAGAACAGTTTAATAACGTGTAAACGAACTAGTGTTACATTTTAAACAAACTTTATAGTTCTGGGTACTTTTTGTTTTTGCAAACTTCCGCTTGTTTATCTCTTATTCAAATGACTTTGCAGTATATTCAATACAAATTTGAAGCGAAATATTAATTAATGGTAACAAAAAGAAAAGTTAAAATAAATACAAAACAAAACAATTATTAAAAAAGTTAATTTAAGAAACAAACAATTATAAACAGCAAAACAATGATACAAAACAAAAAACTTTATGTAAATTTAAAATAAAGCAAAGTTTGAAAACAAAAATAAAAACAAAAAAAAATAAAAAAAAAAGTAGAGGAAAACTTACTTTTTTAAAGGCACTTGACTAGCGGAAATCGAGCCCGTATTACGATTATGCATTTGTTGTAAATGATGTTGATGCTGTTGTTGTATATGTTGACTTTGCTGTTGTAAATGTTGTTGTTGCTGCTGTTGTTGTGTGTGATGATGTAAAGGCAGCTGCTGCTGATGCGGTGGCTGCTGATGATGATGGTGATTATTTGCTGCTATATTACGGGCATCCGTTATCCTGCAAGCTACCATGTTGAACTCTGTAAACGAATTATTTCTACAAATTAATTTTTTTGTGGAGTATTTAGCCATCCTTATGATAACAACCATATATAAATACATAAACAAATACAACATCATCGTGTATATACTAAATATCTATAAGTATATGTATGTTGATTTCTGTTAATATGCGATAAATACAAAAAAAAAAAAAAATCAAGTATAAATGTATATGTAAGAGCATATAGATTCTAATTTATGTTACAAATGAAATTATTATTAAATTAGAGATTTTTCTTTTAGATTAGTTAGAAGTAGAAAAAGGTTATGTGTAGTAATTATTGTTCGCTTATCTTTAATTATATAATATACATATTGAGAATTTCTTGTTCTATATTAAGCTAGTGTGAGTTTCTACTCTCCACCACATTTCAACATAATTAGTATTTAGAAGGAAAGCTTTTTAAGAAAATTGTAAGTTAATAGATATTCAAGAAAAATAAAAAAAAAAATCAATTAATATAAATCATATGCATTAAGGCTAAAAAATAGGCTAGAATATATTTGGTTTAGAAGCATTATTGCAGAAAATCTGTGTAATATACTCGAATATTTTTGTAGGCTTAACTTCCCAGTAAAAACTTTGCTCACTTTTTTAAAATGAATAGCTTCTTTCACAATTTATTTAGTAGCTATCTTCTATAACTTCTACTACAATAACTTCTATAACTACTTTTTTCTGGATGTGAGTAGGTAAAAAAATAATGACTTACTTTTGAATGCGTTCGTTTTGGGACTTCCCTTGTAAAATTCATTGGTTCTGTCAGAAGAATCGTAAGTAGTCTTTTTACTTTTTTCTGATTACTCAACACATATATTTTGTAGGCGAAGATTTTACTGGGTTGTTAGTAGTTGTCAATAGTTAAAAACTATTTTTTTTTGCAATGACATTAATACAAGTCATTTAAAACGCAGAACAAAAACTGAAACTCACGTGTATAACACCAACGAATGGAAAATTTTAAGTTAAGAACATTTTTAATACCGTAAAGAAAAATGTTCCATATTTTTAAAAATTTTATATATACGAAACTTTTTAAAAGATTTTTTTAAAATGGTTCAAAAAGTAATTAAAAAAAATTTTTAGATATTTTTTTTTTTTGAAATGATTGAACACAATTTTTTATTTAATAAAACAGTTACATTAGAATTTTCTAAGTAAAGATTCAAATTTAAAATTTTTATTTGATATTTGTTTTAAAATTACAAAATTATTCTTTGAAAATCATCCATCGATGTTTTGTCGCAATATTGTCTTTGGCTTAAAACGTTTGTTTACAAGTAATAATTGCCTCATTTGGAGTGAGACCAACTCACAACAGACCCTACAGACTCAACTACATATGGAAAATGCACCATGAGGGGCTATGGTATCAACGAGTTACGATCACCGAAAATCTTACTTCTTACGTTATAGCTACTTGCTTGGAAAAAAATTAATGACATTGATCGGGGTGAGATGTGGTGCCGTACGCCGACCGCAACGATCGACTTATTCAACTTAAAATTAGGCCATAAGTACATTTCGAGAAATGGGCGGAAATTGGCTTCCAATGTCGTGTAAACTTGATTTTTTCCTGTGGGGCGAGCTTTGGTCACTTGATTATGCTGGTTAACCATTAATAACTGACGCTGTTCGTATTATTCGTTGCATACGGCAGTCAATGCTCAAAAAAGTGGCCCAGAATTAGATGACCAAAATATGCTTCGTCGAAAACAGTGCGGTAGCCATGTGTTTGAAATAATTATTAAATGTTAGTACCATGTATGAATCTTTTAAATAAAAAAGAAATTCTTTTTGATGAAATGAATAAAAATTAGGCACGACAAACAAAATCTTATAAATTGAAAATTTTGTTTCCCCAAAAATTACTTTGCTAACAAACTGTCAAGTGCCCGGCTTAGAGAAATGCAACAGGCAAACTTGTTTTATTTTGACTTTCTTGCGAAATTCTTGTTTTTTTTGTTTTTTTATTTTGTTTTTTCTTAACCTACTTACAACCATGGAAGAATAAGTACAAAGTATAGCCATTAGAAATTTTGTTCTCAATTTCAAAACGCATATAACGCGAACAAAAGAAAATATGGAAAAATTTAAAACAAGCGTCAAAAATCAAATAAATTAATTTGACATTACATGCGTAAATAATAAAAATTCTCCCTAATGAACATACCTGGTACTTATTATACTATGCTTACAACTACAATTAATATTGGGAGAATTGTAACCAGTCGTAGTGAAGAATGTAAGAAAAGATAAACTCACTGTTTATTGTTGGTATTTTCTTTAAGCTTAGATGTCGTTTCAAATGAGACTTTTTGAGTGTTTGCAATTCAAAATCTAATATCTTTGGCTTTTCGAAAATTTTTTGGGAGAATGTTTCCGGATGATCTGAACTAAGCAACCAGTGAAATGCGCATAGAAACTAGGTTATCCCACAATAATAAATTTCAAACAAAATCTTATTAATAAAAAATTTTGTATTACGAAAAATTACTTTGATAAAAATTAAAAGTCTTGTATTATATTTTCAATGTTAAAGTTCTATCGTGCGTAAAAAACACCTCCCATAAAATATTTGTATCAAAATATCTTTCAGATGTGGGAGGGCATTGGTCCATAATGGTGTTTTTTCTACAATACTGCTTCAACATTTTTCTCAGAAATTGTGATAAGTGCTTTTCATTATGTTTTTAAAATTTTAAAATTTTTTTGTTATAGATTTGACCAATATCAAGGATATATGTACTGAATTTGATCTTAATGCCATTACTTTGATGCTTTTTTTTAATAAAAGTAATTTTTAAAGTTATCAAGGTTGGCACTACAACTGGCTGGCTCAATTCTACAAGAGAATCAAGTTTATTTTTTCATATTTTTATTTATCTATGTACATATTTCCAAATAAAGTTACGCAACAAAATTTACAAGGTTAACAAGAACGTGTTGTCGTTTTTGACTCAGCACTAAATGTTGTAAATTTTAAAATAAAGCCCTAAAAACTTACTACCTGAAAATCGAAGAAAATTTCACATTAGTTTTCAGAAAGGTTTTAGCTTGCAAGACAATTGTTGTTGCTGAAATTGTTAGGCCTACTATTACAAATTAATTAAAAACAAAAAACAGACTGTCACTATGTAATTTACAATAGCCAAGCTTATTACTATGTGAGCTGTGGTACATAAATTAAATTTAGTAAAACAGTTTTTTCTTACAATTAATTTTTTGTGCCAATTTATTCCGGCTAAGAACATTTGTATTAGTTTCACAAGAGTTTAATAATTGTCGATAGTGGGATTTACATAGTTTATTATGGCCTGTGATTAACCACAAAGCTCTGTTGAGTGATTATTCCACCATTGTGAGCTGAAATTAACAATGTTTAAAAAACTTATGTCAAAAGTTGAAAAGTCGCAAAATTTTAACTTTTCATTGCTTTTACTTTTTTCTGCTTTTTAAAATCAAACATTGATTCTGTTAAAAATTATGAAAACAATCGGCCGCCGTGTGCTCAGTTTCCTTCTGATTTTTATTAGTTAAAAAATCAAAAACATAAGCAGGGCCTTTTCTTTTGAAAATTATCAAAAGTCACAGTTTTACGACTGTTCGACAGGCGTTCTTTTAGTTTTGTATATTTTAAGGAGAAAAATATTCACTTTTCTCCTTTGTACTTTTTTTACATTTTACATAATCATACACATGTTTATTAGTATTGTTGTTTTTTACAATATTTGAAGCGAGTTTCGTTAACATTCGTGTGGTGTGTGTGAAAATCACGAAATGTGCTCGGCCCCTGGGGGTATTCGTTTAAAACACGAGAAGTAAAATCAACTGATTGCAGTTGCTTATAAGTTATAACTTGCAAATACAGGAAGTTTTTTCTGCGACTGATTGCTACTTACAATAGCAAAGAAACTGTATTTGATTATTTGTGAAAAAGAAAAGAAAATCAATATCACACTTTTTAAACAACTGCTGGCAAAAGTTTCGTTAAACTGTTAGTTTTTCGTTTTGTGATTTTGCTTTGACTGAAACTGTTTTTGATTTCAGAAGTACAAGCAGAAATCAAATCAAAAAAAATTAAAGTTATTGCAGTTTTTTCAACAGTGGAATTTATTACAAAACGGTTCAAGTTTACACGCAGAAAAACACACGGTATAAGTAAGGTTAAATTAGTTTAAAACAGTGTAATATTCCTTAACGGACCCCTTCCTTAAGCGTACAACCCGTTTCTACAGACACTGATCCCGGCACCGCTTTAATACAAGCATTGAGTGTTTTGAGAGGATATTTCCCTTGCACGGACACATTTTAATGGTCCCTTTGATGTTCGGTTGTTAAAGATTCCACTGTATTATGTCTTTCCACAATAATCACAAGCTAACAATTGTTGTATTGTTAACCATTGTTTATTTTGACCAAATTATGATTAATTTTGAACATAATTTGGTTAAATTTGACCATACTATGATTAATATAAACTATGCTGTGTTCAATATTAAATATAATATTGTCGAAGTTACTAACAACATAGTATTATTAAAATCTAATGAAGCAAAAATATTTTAAAAAAACCTTCTCCTGTAAAATTTTATTTTTGTTGGTTACATCATTTTTGCTATAAGGGCTCGATATTATTGTCACCAACAACCATATCATGGATGAATTAGTCCAACATGAAGAAGTAACTACAATATTATGGTTGCCTTGAAACATATTATGGTTCATAATAACTAAAATATGTTTAACCCTTATAAAAGTATGCTTGTATTTCAACCATAACATGTTGCTCTTGGAAAAGAGGACAATATTATTGTTAATCTAAAAACAATTTATTGCCATATTTAACCATAACACGTTATAACAATAATTTTCTCTATGTAAATTAACCTTTTTCAGCCGAATTTCCGGGCGAACATAAAGGGCTATGAACAATATTATTATATTATTAAATTGCTGTTCCAAGTTTTTAGAACTTGTAGAAATTGTAAACCGATATTTCGAAAAACAGAAAGTGATTTTGTGCCCATGTTCTGTAATTCTCGCGTCGAGATAAATTGAAACAAGCAACTCTTTTCTCACTTTACTGCGTCTGTAACGTTTTTGGCGAGTATAAGCTATCACGTCAGGAAATAACTTGCTAATTTACAGAAAAAGTGTGTCTGTAAAATTTCTGTGAGAAAGTTCCCACTTTGAGCAGTCAAATAAACTCACGAATAAAACAAGGACGAGAAAAGATTTCAAAAGTAAACAACATATTAAAAATGCAAAATGCGAAGAATAATAATTATTATATTTTGTTCTTGGCACATTTATTCATTGTTTAATTATTTTGCTTTTAACATTTTTATAAAATATATGAATGTTTTCAAAGTTCGTTTGCAAACAAAACACATTAAAGTCGCACTTGACATTATTGGGTATAGCCGACGGTTTTATTTGCACCGCCTTCATTGACAATTTTTCAATTTAAGTAAATTTTGTTCGCCGTCAACAATATGGGTGACTGGCGTTCTTAACGTGTGTAATGTCACATCAGTTTCGAGTGCAATGCTCTGAAATTCATAACGTAGCGACGTAATCTCGTTTTTCGAAAAACGATGGAATATTTTGTTTCACATATTTTAGGTGCGAGAAGTTTTCACTAAATTTACAGAACAAAGTAAGTTTAGTATTGTGCTTTAAAAAGTTTTCTCTTAAAAAATTCTACTAAAAACAAGTATGAAACATTTCGTCATGACGTAGTAGCTGTCGAAAAAGCCATTGTCGCCTATTGTTATGACAAACCCGATATTTATAAGGAAGTTATGGCATTTAAAGCTAAATCGAATCAGAAACCCCATTATTACTTTCTAGTGTTTTATGCGGTGTCACTCAGTAATAATCAAAGAATTTGCATTTTACAAATAATCAAAATCAATTTTTGGGATTATAAAATATTATTAGCAATCTTCTAAAATAGGGAATTAATTGTAGTTCCAAACTATTCGGAGCGCAACTAGCGTAAAATATTTCTTAGCAAAGTAAAGTTTTTATTAAAATTAACAATTAACATCTATCATCTTATTACCGTTTCAATTTCTCCTTTTTTAAATAAATCATGCAAACATGTAAAAATGTCTCTTTCCTTAATAAATTGGTGTGTTAAAATAAAAAGTGTTGCCCAAATTAAGGCGAATTATAAAGTAAATTATAAGTAATTCTAAGCCTTCTAAAGAAAAATACAAAAAAAAAAAATATATTAAGCCATACAAAATTATACCTTTTTATTTTTGTTGTAAGTATTTTTCTGAAAATTAATAAATATTTGTATATTTTTTTAATGGTTGGGGAGTACAACACACATAACTTTTTTTTTAATAATTATATATTTTTTTTTTTAATACATTTTTTTTTTGTTTAATTTTTTTGAAAATATGGGATATAGGGAGAGCTACACACACATACACATACAAATATACATTTTATGCAAATACTATGCATTATAAATTTATTAAATTTCTTCTGTTTTTTATTAGTTTTTTTTTATATATTTATTATATAAACGATAAATTATGTATTGTCTAGATTTATACGTTCATTAGGATCGGGCTTCACTAAGTGATTAAAAAAAAGGAAAAAAAAACGAAAGCATGAAATGGTTTTCAATGCAAATAAATGACAAAAAAAAATATACAAATTTGTATATTTTATCATGGTCATAAAAAACAATATGTACATAAAAATTTATATATTGTTATAAACAAATATACATACATGTGTACATAGAGTTTTTTCTATTTTTTTTATTACTTTTTAATAAGAATGAACTCAATACAATACATCTGTCAAAGAATTGATGAAGTATAGGAATGTATTGAACATGAAAATAAATGAAAACTAATAATTTTGTTTAAAAAAATAAACTAAAAGCTTGAACAAATTACATATGTATGTATAAATCCATAAAATGTGTTATAGACATTTTGAAATTCAAAGAAAATAAAAACATATACATAAATGAATGAGTTAAAAAAAAATTATTAAAAATGATTGACTTTGTATTAAAAAAAATTTAAATGGCTTCTTGTCTGACGGTGTGATAGAAAAATGATGTATGTACGTGTGTATGTATTTATGTTTATGTGCAATATTCATGAGGGTATGAGTATTTAATTGGTTATTTTACTTAAATTGGCCAGTTTTTGTTCTAATCTTTGATTTTCGGCTCTTGTCAAATTTTATGTATTTCTGCGTAGTATTAAATTGTTATAATTTTTAAATTCAAGTTTAAATAAAAAATATTTTCAAATGTCCAAAAAATTTATTTATTATGTGAAAAAAGGCATGGTACAAGAGTACAAGGGAAAGTCATTTGCAATTTTGTTCTCAATTTTAAAAACCGTATAACGTCAACCAAAAGAACGTAAGGAACAAAATTAGAACAAGTGCCCAAAATTCAAATAAATTAATTTGACATAACAAGGGTAAATAATGACAACTCATCCTAATAAACATACATGGTACTTATTCTAACATGGAAAAGGGATAATTTCTTAAGTCCAGTATTTAAATTTGCATGAAAGTTATATATGATTTCATATAATTTGAATTAAATTAAAGGGCAAAACATTTTGATAGTTTTAAAGCTTTTGCTGAGGTATAATAAACCTTAATTCCTGTATTGAAAAAAATTAGTTTTTCTTAAAATCTCATCGAATTTTGAAGAATAGAACCTCCGATAGGGGTAATTGTAAAACTAGCTATCATCCTAATAAATTATTTTATTATTATTTTACCATTCATACACCTACACCAGAACAACGTTTGCAAACCGTTAAAATTTTATTTCAAAATTCGTGCCCTATTCGCCAAAGTCAAGCCACATTTTTATCTTTAAGTCATCTTCATGGATGAGGCTTATGTAACAAGCTGAATATGTTGTTCTTGAAAAAATTAATGTTTGGTTCGCTTTACATGTCGAAGGTGTCATCGGTTCACTTGTCTGTAAATGCAAAGGAATCGTGATTTGTTTTATTCCTTACGTCATTGCAAATCATTTCGAGAAGAAATGGTACCACTTTGTTGAACCAGATGTTTGTTGCCACAATTATCTTAAAAAATAAACATGGAATGCCATAAAAATTGTGAGCACATAACTCGGAAATTTTGGCCATACGATAGGATTTGTTGTATTTTATTTTTCAAATAAAACTGTCCTGACTCTAAAAAATATATGTACACAGAAAACAATTTTTCAGCAGGCAAAGCATTAATAAAAAATATAAAGTGAATTAAACGTTTAATTAAGTGAATTAAACTGTTTTTAAACGTTTATTTGACAATATTAGTTTGCACTAGTAAACTAAATTGGAGCAACATTTTTTTCTGTGTATGTATATAGATTGCAACAAAATAGATTAATTTATTTGATTAATGTTCAACAATGTTATCGAATAGAAATTGTTTATCCTGGATAACATTTATTCGAACCAGAAGTCGTTACTGTCTGTCTTTAAAATTTAAATTTTTTTAATCCAAATTATTTTTAGATTTAAAAGTACAAGAAACTTTTTAAAAAAATAAAACTTATTTGTTGAAGTTCTTAAATCGTACAGATCTATTTTGTAAAATTAAACTATCAGTGCTTAAATAAAAGTTTTCTTTGCAAAGGTTTTGTGTGTTTTTTTTAATTACAAAATTAATGGACTTCTTTTAAAGCATCGAAATTAGTGCGAAGTTTGTCTGCCTTAAGTTTTTAATGCACTTGTTGTATGAGTACCAAAACAAGTTTTAGTGCACATTTTTTATATCTAACGTTTAATTTCTGCAAAAGAAAATCTTACAAAAAAAAATTTATGTAGTCCCTTACTTAAGCTTTGCTTTCCATCTGCACATAAGAAAAGTCTTTTTGTGTTTCGTATGTAAGTTTTGGCAAAAATAAAGCTGGCCCAAAGAGTTTTGGCTTATTAAAGTGTTAATAATTTAAAAAATTGTAAATTGTAAAACTGGGAATTAAGCACGAATAACAAAATCTTTTGAAAATTGTAAGGTTTATTTAAATTATTATTCCAAAGTAGCAAAATAGTTATGTATATAAAGAGATTCTAAGTAAACGTTTTAAAAAGCCTCAAAACAATATTCAAGTATATCCCCAATAAAAAAATTGTATCTTTTTGCGAAGCACTAACTATACATTTAAAAAATAAGCGCCCAATTATGCGCTCCGCAATAAGACATACAGAAATGCAGTAAACTAAGTGAAAGAACTCTCAACAACTTTTATAAAAAAAAAACATTTCAAGTGCTACGGAATTCTCTTACTACGAAGCCGGTTTGTAAGGGAGAATACTAAAAAATAACTGTATCAAAACATTCAGTGTGTAAGGCCGATCGTTACATACAAACATTTTATATGCGCTGAATAATGAGCTTTATGTGACAAAAATGTATTGCTTCAAAGTGGGAACTCGCCATATAAAATGCATGTCTGCTTCAGCGCAATGGTAAGCGAAACGTTTATGTTTCTATCTTAAAAACCTGCTTCGTTGGAAGCTCCATTTTTTATTGGGTCCTTTTTTGTCTTTTTATTTAGATGCAAACTTATTCTGATGCTTTAAAACAATTTTAAAACTGTTTTTGGCTTAAGAGTATATGAAGTAATAATATAATGTAGAATTATTACTGATAAAATAGTTTTAATGTTTTTAAAGCTTTTTTGAAATTTTAAACTGTTTTTTTTTTGCCTTTAAAAATTATATAAAAGCTTTGTTTTTAAAACGAAATATATTTTTAACTTTATTTTTAGCTTTTGCTTCTGCTCTATAGATTGACAAAGGTTATTGGGAATTCAAAGAGAATCAGAAAAATTTTTTAAACAAAATTTGTTGATTCAAACGAAGTTTTCAAAAACTGAAATAATTATGCAGCTTTTTTAACAATTAAAAAATTAATAAGCTTGTATTTAAAAGTAAAAACTGCAAAAATCAATCCTATATATACATATATATTTTTTTGTTCCACAGTACACTTTAATTTTCAACTTTGATTAAAAAAAATGATGATTGCTTTTAAGCTCTATTTCGAATGAAATAAATATATGTCACATAATATGTGAATATAATATATTCAACAAACTGTTTTAAAGAAGCTTTAATGTTTTGAAACTCTTAACTAAAATATTCCTTAATAAAAATAAATGTTGAATCACAAAAATAAATAGGTTTTTTATATTGGCCAGTTTAAAATGTAATTTTAGAACAATAAGAACATTTATTTTGAAATTAATAATAGCTTTTGTCTCAAATAAATTTTATATGTTTAGTAAGCTCAAATAATATAAAAATCTGTAAAAGCTTTTTGTTTAAGAGCGCATTTTAATCTTCAATTTTATACTTGAAAATTAGCAAAACTTTAATGCTTTTTGTAGTTTTATTTTCTTATATTTTAAAACGTTAAGCTGTTTATGAAACCATTTTCTTCAAGGAAATCTTAAGTATAGTTTAATTCGTTTTAATTGAAAAGCTTTAAATTTTTAAGCAAAGTAATTTATTAATAAAAGAACTTGTTTTTCTTTTGAGCTCGAGGTCCTGGTTTTATTGTTCTTTTATTAATACATATTAAAGGTCGAGTAAAACACAAAATAAGATTCAAAGTAATTTATATTAAAATTAAAGCTATGTTTACACTTAACAAATATTTAATGGATCATCTTAAAAACACGTGACCGCTAAATTGATCAAAAACTAAAATTCCTTTTTACAATTAAATAAATTGGTTAAATGTTATTTCTGTAGTAAATACAATTTAAATAAATAAATCTTAAAATTATGTTTGATGCGGAAAACGTTTTGTAAAGTAAAAAAACAATTTACTAATAATATTATTTACGTGGGGGGCATCAAATATTTGTTAAGTGTGACGTAGCTTAAGTTTTAGAATTTTTCTGCATTAAGCTATAAGTCAAAGGACTTTTTTCTTACAAAAGCTCAACTTAAAAAAAAAAAGGTTTTATTTGGTAAAGCTCTCTAATGCACTTAGTAAAAGTTTTCAGTCTTGATAAATTGAACTTGAGATTGTTTTTTCACATATAATTTTGTTAAAAGCTTTTTATTTTAAAAAATTTTTAGATTAATTTAAATAAGAGTATTTTTGTACATCAATATTTTAAATGGTTAAAAATTAAAGTTTTGGCTTTCATAAGGGAAATTTTAATAATACCAACGATGGGATTAAGAATTGAGCTTTAAACCTAATAAATGCAAAATATCTTTGACTTTTATTTATCAGATTTAACTAAAGCTTTCCTGAACTTTTAAGTAAACAGCTTTTATATTTTGGAAGATCTTTTAAATTTACATATTATTTAATAAAAAAGTTAAATTCTTTCACATCACATGGATTTAAAAAATTTATTTGTATACGTCTTTAATTTTAGAAAAATACACTTAAAGCTTTTGCGGGCTTAGTATTTGTACAAAAAATTTAAAAGCTTTTAAATAAATTAAAGCTTTTAAACAGAGTCACACTTTTGTACAGTGATTGTTTTAAATAAAAGTGAAAAAACATAATTTTAATATAGCCTGGGTTTACACTATGAAAGTTTTCTTTTAAAAACAATAATAAAAAACTAAAATTTGTTTTTGTTTTCAATACAAATATACAAAAGAAATGTTCTTGTCGACATCGTGGGCCTGGGCCTAAATAAATGAATTTAAAATATTCTTTTGTGCTTAGAATTTGAACATGAAGCGAAGCCCTTTTGCTTATATTTTTATTCTAATAGTGCCAAAAGCTTTTCGAATGTTGCTTTGAATTTTATTTAACGATTTACCCGCGAATTTATAAACGATTATTCAATTTTACAAACGTTTGTTAAGGCAAATTTTTATACAAAATTTGTTTTGTAAACCTTTATTAAATTTAAAAAATTTTTATAAATACGGGCGGTAATGTGTTACATATTTTAACTTACATATATAAGATTGACTGGAACGTCTTCTATACTTAGGATCTCTAAGAAGGAGTAAACAGTATTGCAGTTTTATTTTAAATATGATATTGCTTAAAAGCTTTTACTTCAATTTAATTAAAGAATTTAATAACAATTTAATATCTACCATGAATTCTATGATATTTAAATTCTTTTTGCAAAAATAACAAAAAAAAAACATGATTTCAATGTATAAAATGATTTTTGTTGCAATTTAAGACGTTGACTCTTTTTTTCTGGAAAATGAATTTATGTGCCTTGAACAAAATTTAAAAAACAATGGAAAATAAGAAATAAATGAATTAAATCCCGAATTATATGAAATGTTTGTTAATGTCGTGAAGAGAATTTCTGTTGACAAAAGAAAAAAATCTTAATTTGTAAATATGAACAGAGGGACATCTAGACACTTAGATGTAATTTTTTTATTTTTTTTTTTTATTAAGTTGGATAAGGAAAACATTTTACTTTATGAGAGAAAAAACTTACCCCATTTGTTGATTGTTTTAATTATAACAATTTTTTTTTAATATTTACGTTTCTGTTTGTCTTACATCCTGTTAAGGCGCCGTAAAAGTGGGTGCGGGAGTAGGGGGGGGGTTGGAGTTTTCTTTTAAAAGTATGTAGTTATATTTAAACATAAATCAAATTTGCTTAAAAAGTAATTTGATTTAAAATTATAAAAACAAAGGAGATGATTTCCTGGAAACTCTTTTTTTTTTTTTGTTTTCTATTAAAGGAAAACTGACCTTTGTTTTTATAA
This sequence comes from Pollenia labialis, assembly GCA_949318255.1. Classification (NCBI taxonomy): domain Eukaryota; kingdom Metazoa; phylum Arthropoda; class Insecta; order Diptera; family Polleniidae; genus Pollenia; species Pollenia labialis. Next base: position 116,039,253 of record OX439141.1, read on the forward strand.
TTTATTTTTAGTTTAAACATTTGTCATTTGAGGACATACCAACTCTGTTTTTTATATCGTTACTGTTTTTTTCGTTACTTAAAAACGCGATCATTTTATACATTTCTTCTTGTGTTTGATTTAAAAGGTATTTATCATTTTTTTTTAATGTTTTTTATTTTTTTTTACCATTTTTGTGCGTGAATTGTTTACAAAAAACGTCTGCCCAGTAATTTTTTCTATTACGACCTTTACCCTGCAAGGACTTAGCACTGGGCAGAAACAACGACAAACTCTATTTTTCATTTTACTAAGAACTTGCTTTCATTGTTTGCTTAAAGGTAAAAGGTCAGTATAAGAAATATTTAATTGCAAAATAAAGTTTAAATATACATTTAACAAAAATTTGTACAAAATGTTTATTTAATTTTATTTAAGATTTCAATACAGGTTTGGTGGTTTTTTTTTTTGAAATAGACCAACGTTACAAAAAAAATTTGTTTTAGTGTTTGTTTTATTAGAAAGTATTGTAAGAGTTTTTCTTTGAAAAAAAAAACTGGAAATAAAATTAAGTCAAATTAAAGTTTTAAAAAATTTAAGGAAATTATAATAATAATAAAAAAAAATGTTTATCCTTTTTTAATAAAATGTCAATTTAAAATCTTTTTTTTTATGTAACATCAAACATTTAGGGAATTTATGAATATGAGTTAAAATAACATGTACCGTTCATTGTTAAAAATAATTTTTATATTTGCTTTTTTTTTATCATGTTGTTTTTTATATATATAAAATATATTAAATTTTTTTTTAAATATATGAATAATATGAATATGCATTTATGTATATGTATGTATGAACTAAAATATTTATTATTTTATGCATGACAAACTAATATAAAAAAACAACAATTTGAGAATAATATGATTTTGTATAACATGCAATAAATATTAAATAACAATAAAAAAAGTTGTATAAAATTAAATTAAAAATGGAATTTATAAAAAACACGTTTTCGTTTTAATCATTCCATAGAAAATAATTTCAATTAAGATGAAAAATATGTAGTTTGTTTTCCCAGGTGATTAAAAAACATTCATTCAGTTGTTATACCAATTTGTCAAATATACCATTTAAAGTTATGTGAATTGGAAATTATCTGTTTTTAAAAAAAGATTCTGTAGAATTAAAACTTATAAAGGGTGGTCCAACCAAAACGCACGATGTTTATTTAATTTAAACAAAAAGTTTTCAAAGAATAATTTTAATATTTTTTATTACTATAGAATTATGACAATTATGTGTTAATCAAACTATCGGGCAAATCCTCGCGTCGTCATTTTTTCATTGGCTGTGTGGCAAATGGCAGTATCCTGCTAAAACCACATATCTCCCAGGTCGATGTCCTTAATTTCTGGCCACAAGAAGATCGTCATCATCTCGCGATAGCGAGCATCACTCATGCTTTCTGCTTCGCCGACCCCATTTTCGCGAAAGGACGGCCAGATGACGCCGCCAGCCCATAAACTGCACCAAACAGTCACTCTCATGGATTGTCAAGTGCAGCAATTCTGCTGGATTCGTTACCACTGAGGTGAAAGTGTGTGTCACGAGTACATTTTGATTTGAACGCTCATTTGCGAAAAAGGTTTCATCAATCTTGCGGCGCTACTCAATTGTGTACTTCTCCATGGTTAAAAAAAATGCCAAATTAAGTTGGGCATACAACTTGCTGTTAAGGTGTGACTCACAATTAACATTGTGCATTATGGTTGGACCACCCTTTATAAAAATTGTTTGCAAAAAATAAATACAATTATGTAAAAAAAGAAATATGGGATATGAATAATTTTCCGGAAAAATTCTTATATGTGAAAAATTAGCAATTCACTTGTAAATTGTACTCAGAACAAAACGTCCTTAATTCTTCTCATTTAAAATTTTAGGAAAATTATTTTTATTATTATTTTATTATTTTTACTTTGCCTTCAAAAAACTGCATAATCCTGGAAATGGTAGCAAATTTACTTATCTGTAAAAGCATTAAGCAGCTTTGAGTCATTACAGTAACTGTTAAGGATGTTTGCTACCTAACTGCTTTTATATTTTTTAAGATGCCCAAATACTCCATCAGCTTACAAGGAATCATTTAGTGATATTTTGTCAATGGTAGGATAATTCGCCTGAATCCAAAACAAAATAGTTGAAACAATATGAGAATTCTTGTTCTGCCCATCAACAATTTTTTTTTAAATTTCTATCTTCTAAGGTGATAGTGAGAAGCGCCAATGCCTATCCTACAGAGCGGTTACTAAGTTCAACCAATTCGTCTTCCTTATGAAGAGAAAGAACGCCCTTAGTTCTATCCTAGGAAAAACCTTCAAGCAGGCAAACACCACTTTTCCCAGGTATTTTTCCCTAGTTACCCGAATTCCAGTTATTGAATATTGACTTAGGAGAGGAAACAAAGTTTCCCCTTTGTCCTCGTCTTCACAGCTTCTCCCACACCAACTATCCTCACATGATTCTCCATAGGCCATTGCCTTGTCTCAACAAAGACCACTGTCCTAATCTGGTCCCTGTTGAACCTAAGTAGAGAGCTAGTTCTCCGTTCATCATAGCCAGCCGAAAATGCTCCAGGTATGGAGCAGGTGGAATCACAAATCCATTCATGATAAGTGCCTTACAGTGAGCCATTGGAAGATTAAAAAATTGATCAATGAATGTGTCATTCAAGCGACCACCTCGTTTGGCAATCTCATCTGCTATTTAATTAAAGGGAATATTAGCATTACGTTCGAATGTTTTGTAAACTCATTCAAAGACATCCGACATTCTACAGTTAATATAGACGTTTATAGACCCGCTAGGAAAGCAACGACAGCCTTGCTATCAGTAAATATACATATATCCATCGACAGCAATTAAATAAAAAACCAATTTTGCAGAACCAATTTTAGTAGATCATCGTCCAGTCTGCCCTCCTAAGAATGAAAGTCACATCTCCACTTAAATAGTTTGGAGCAGTGTAGGAAAAAATTCTACTCTCGAGAATAATTTTTTTTTTTAATTTTCCTAAGCTAATCCCGCGAAGCTTTATGCTTGTCTGCAGTAAAAGTCAGTTCTTTCGTTTCGAAATTTGTTTGATTGTGCCCGCAAGTATAGTTTTTTTATACCCTGCTCAATATGGGATTAAAAGCCATTTTCGGGGATGATATTTATATTGGAGTACACCCGAATTTATTATAAATACCCATATTTAAATGGTTTAAAGGCAGGAAGACTCTTTTCCAGAAAATAGTTTGTTTGAGGTCTAGGTAAAATAATTGACCGATTCTTAATATTTTCAATATTCTTCGTCCTTGTGACGAAGCATAATTCCAAAATTTACAAAACTTTTACGTGGACAGCCAGAGATTCAGGTCATCTTTGGACCAATTCTGAAAGTTATTCTTAGGCGATCGGTATACCAAAATATGGGTCTGGAACCAATATTTTTATTTGTTTAACAATCGCTGCTTAGTGGTATAATATGCCAGGTTAATTAAAGCACAATTCTGCAGCAAATAGATTTTTAAATAGATTGTTACTTTTGTTAATTTGCAATTATTTATATGTATGTATGTATGTATGTGAAAAAAAATTATTTCATTAAAAGCAAAACACTTGGAATTTATTTTTAATATTGGTTAATGGAAAATTAAGAATTGAAGTATCCAGCTAGCATTTGGATGATACATTTTTGGAAAACCCAAATAAATGAGACTTCTTGGCTCACTTTTGATAATTTAAAACTAATTTATCACTTGAGCGATTTAAAAAGAATTCATATAGTTTTCTTAATATGTTCAAAAAATAATTTCTAAATGTTTTTATTTAAAAACTGATCTATTCCTAGAGAGATTGCAAAGTTATTTTGATATGAGTCATTCAGATGCTCAAACTGGAATCAGATGATTTGTTAACGTTATTTTATCGGTAGGGTACAATTTTCCACAGCAAAAGTATAATTTATGATAGAAAATTTAGCTCATATGCGATTATTTTCCTAAAAAATGCGATCATGATACAAAATGCTAACTGAAGATATTTATTTATGTATCTAATTTGTTTTTCTATATATCGATATTTATGCTCTTTTAATCGTGGAAGCAATGATCTACAAATGATTTCAAAGATGCTGAGGCCACATTTCACCCACTTCTTGAATTTTGTACAACTGCTTAAGTTGATCATGGTAATCAGATACCCAATATTAATTCTTAAATGCAAGAGGTCAGCACAATGGACTCTGTTACTCCTAAAAATTACCATTTATGAGACAACTTTGGAAAATTAATTTTATTTTTGAAAAAAGTCATGTTGCCTTTTATGATATGCAATACATTTAAGGGCTAACGAAATACAAGAATTTTCAAACATAAAAACATTAAATGTGTGATCGTCACTTTATGTAAAAATATATTAAATGGACGAGATATAATTAATAGAAAAACAGTGTCATCAATATTTATATTTTAAAGGACATATTTAGCAAGTTTAACAAATTTCTTAAATTTTCAGAATTTTAACACAAAAATATTTGCTACAAATTTTTTTGGTACATAACCACACTTTTTCATATCATAAAATACAATGAGATGTGATTAACAATGGCTGATAATTTAAATAGATTTACAATTTTTAATAATAAATGAAATATCAAAACCAAAAATGATGAATTTTAGTTTTTGTTTTATGAATATGTATGACAACATGCAACCTTTTCTTCTTTATAACATTTAAACCATAACCATTCAAAAGTAAAATATTTAAAAAAATTAAAAAAAAAACTATAAAAAACTAAATTGAAAATACTTGAAAACTAAAAAAAAAAATAAATAATTTAATTGTTAAGAATATAAATTATAGTTATTGGTTGTTGTTTTAGAACAATGCCAGTATTTAAGTAGAAATTTATTATACTTTTTTTTAGTAAAACCCAAATTAATTCAATTGAAATGGCAAAGTTGAATTTTAGAAATTTATATATAAAAAGAAATTTAGTAAAACAATTTTGTTAAAAAAAAACTAAATATTTAAAAATTTTTGATTTTAGATATTTTACTCCAAATATAAAAAAAGTCGTTGCCATTAATTTTTATTTTTAATTTACAAGTAAAAATAACATTGATAATAAGATAGAAAAAGATAGTAAAGTTAAGTTAAATTGATTGAATTTAAAGAGAGTTTTTTTTAGAACCATTTCAATGCTTTTGTCTTTTTTTTATTAACTGAAAACTGTCATTGTTTGTTTTACCTTTTTCCTGTTTTCGTCGTTTACGTTTATTGCAAATTTTTACGGCACAAACCGATAAAATGATCGCAACTATAAAAAACAGGATGCCCCCAACGACACCGGCTGTTATTGCTTTATGTTTGACTCGAGCCGGTACCGGAAATTTAACTTCATCACTGGATTCATAAGATTTTTCCGAATTGGCTAAAACGCGAAAATAATACGTACGACCACCAACTAAATTCTTAACTAAATATTGTGTTTCTTCGGGTCGTATTTGACCACGATTTAATGTCTTCCATTGAGCATCAGTTCGATATTTTATTGTATAAAATTTAACGATATGGGCACGTTCCAATGGTGCTTGCCAAGAGATAAGAAAACCATTTGATACTTCGGTTACAGTTAAATTACGTGGTGGTCCTGGCTTGGGTCCTGTAGTTAAGAGAAAAAAGGAGTAAGAAAAATTTTAGAGAAAAATCAAATTATTTTTTTTTAATTATGAAAATAGGTTGTTTTAATTTTTTTATATTACTTAAATTATCTGTTTTACTTATTTTAATGATTTTTTAAAGCTCTATTTTCTAGATATTCCTTAATTAAATGTGTTACCTGTTTGTCCTGGTATTTTCTATATTTTTTAACATAAATAATTAAATAAAAAAAATTATAAAAATGTTCATGTTTTTCTTCAAACGAACAAAGCAGAATGAATGTAATGAAATCATTCCGTCTAAAAATATTAAATCTGAATTGGTTGATGTTAGTTTTCATATCGCAATGCCTTTATGAGTTTGTGCAAATGTTTGTAAACCAAAGAAACATTCATTAAAGTTCGATCCATATTAGAATATCTTACTGAATCTACCTAACAAAGTCCGTCCTTCCGTCTGGTTACCTGTATCTATAAATTTAGTGATGCAAAATAAGGCCCAATTAGGCCATTTGTGCCACTTTTGAATGTTTGGTGGTCCTGTGGTACATTCTAATCTGATTTGTTCCTTTTATTTAGGTCAAAATTGAACTAGCTACTTTAAATCGCTTAGTACATTTCTCAATGCAATGTTGTGACAATACATAAATTTACAATATTGTTTTCAAATAAACCAAACAATCGGTTTGGCCAATGCTTGTTTGTACCCAAATCAAAATGAGTTGTAATTGTTAAACCGATTGTGCAGTTTATTTGCCCCTTTAAAGACCAAACTGCTTACATTAATTTGCAAAAATGTCTCTTTTCAAATAAAAATTCTTTTAATTACATCAAGTAAAAAAAATAATAGACAGGTTAATAACGGAAGCGGTAAAAATTCGCTAGTTTAAATTTGTATTGAAATAAAACATATCGTGTCACTTTTGAATAACAGTAATTGTGAACTATAATGTGTGTAGCTTTAAAATTAAACAAAAATAGACAAAAACTACTATAAGAGAGTGTACATTTTTATTTAAGCTCTTAATAAAAGAAAACATGTGTACTTTACGTACGTTTTATTTGAATACAAACCTAATAATCAAACCAAATAAATAAAAAAAAGAAAAACTATTGGCCCTATTAAAACTCCCTTTAAATAGTTAGTTAGGCCAAAAAACTTAAAATGCATAGCTGAGCCCTTGATCTACTGTGCGAATAGATGCAAATCATATGTGTCAACTTCAGGAAACTTTTTGTTTAGTTTAATGAATCTATCATTTGGGTAAGCAAAGTACGAAACAGATTGCACTTTTTGATTTTGCTTTTTTAAATGATCATTTTTGACAGAAGCTTAAGCAACTTATGCATATTATAGTTGGGCCTTTAGCTATCAAAAATATTAGATCCATGATTTTGTTACTAAGAAATGTGTTTTCCTTGCTGTTGCATTATCATACGTACATAATTTGAAGAGATAATATTTTATTTTATTGTGACGTTATGTTTATTTCGTTTATAGTTCTATAACTAGCCACAGGTCTTATATGTCGTAGCTTTATTTGAAATGTTGTAAACAATGTTGTGTAAATTATAAAGTTTTCAAAATATTGTTCACAAAAAGTACAAACAGTCAAAAATTTGTCCCTCTCAGTACAAACGTTTAAAATGTATAGTCCTAGTTGTAAATTCTGGTAGAAATGAACCAACTTTTTAAATTTAAGGTCCCTAGATGATTTACTATACTGAAAACTAAAATTCTCGTTTTTGTACTATTTTTTTCCTTTCCTTGTGTAATCCCCTTTTCTTTAACATCAATGTGAAATTATTAAATATTGCCGTTAATTATCTAATCGAAAGGCGTGTTTTGAGTACCAATAATACGATTTATTTTACTTCTTTTTGTCCCTTAAAATTTAATAAATATATTTTTTTATTGGTTTTCTTCTATTAGGAAATTTTTAATCAATAACAGATAAGTAAATTCTTCTTTTACGCCGTTTTTAGTTTGAAGTTTGCGCATAACTAATATGAATAAAAACTTATTTACAAAAAGTACTAACATACAAATTTGTACCCTTTTTTGTCCCACAATGTTATTTATTTGCTTGCTGCCTTTATGTTAAAGAACTGAGGTTTTAAGTTTTTGCAAAATTATCTTGAAAAACGGTGTTCAGAAAAAGTATCAAAAGTACTGATTTGTATCCTGTTTTAGTTAACATTTGCTATATACAAATATGTATGTATGTATATCCCTAGAGTGATTTAAGCATAACATAAAAAAACTTTTTAAATTTTGCAGTTTGAAAGCGGTTGATATAAAGTATTCAAAATTCCCCTTTGAACCTTCTGAAAGGTCAACTTTAAAAATGTGATTTTTAAGTAACATGTCGACCTAGCTTTAGAAATTCAGACAAACAAAACATTTTTATTTAAGATCTCAAAATTGCTTGAAAAAAGTGTTTGCAAAAAGAACCAAAAGTACGATTATTTACCCTTTTTTGTTAAAATTTTTCAAACCTATATTCCTTGTACTGACAATAGCCTTAAAGTAAGTAAGCTATTCAAATTTTCTTCATATTTTTCACCGCACTTTTACCCACTTAAAAACTCGATTTTCAATATGTGCATTTTGTCCATTCGCACGAAAAAATTTTTGGATTTAGGATGAAGGGTAACTTCAAAAATATAGCCTATATAAATATCTCTATAACACTCTATCTTGGTACAAAATTTCTTCAGCCGTTTGGGTTTGATTGCGGAACAAAAAAACTACAAAAAAAAAAAATTTTTAATTGAAGTGGATTGTTTTCATGTTTAATTATATTTTATTAACAAAAATAATTTCGATGTTCATTTGAAAAAATTTTAACATTAACATAAGTACGGTACTCCATCATTGAGATTTTAGGAATGTAAAAACTTATTTCTGTTTTGGAAGAGATGTGAGAAATAACTATAAGGAAAGAAACAACTTTTCGAAATGTGTGTGAAAAAAAGCGTTGGAAAAGTTTACATGCCCGAAGAGTCCTAACTTGGACTTCATATCTCTGCTCCTGAGCACTATAGGAAACTCAGCCTCAACTATGTTTGTATGTGTGAAAGTTTATTAACCGTTTATTTAGTTTAGCTCTTGTTTTCGAGATATGCCGTTATTTCGAAAATCGAGGACGTTGCACAACATATGTTCGCGTTACCCAAAAAAGGTTTAGTTTATTAAAATTACTTAAAAAACCGAAATTCCACAATAATATTTACTTTAAGAAAGGTAAAACTGTTTTCTAATATGCGCTGCCGTTTAAGAAAAATTTTGAAAAATTTTATGAATTGAAAAAGTTAGCTAAGCTTCTAATTTTTTCCAGACGTATGTTAAAAATAAATGATTGAGATGAAAAATGAAGTGGGATTTGTCATACATTTGACCCATCTAGACTCATTATACGCGCTGTACCGGCTTAATTTAAAAATTTCAAAACTACATATATGTGTGTATGTCTGTTTTATAAAATTCTTAAATTTGGCCCCTGCCGGGCGTAGGATGCCCCTAGATGGGTCAAATGTATGACCATCCCCACTTTGTTTTTCATCTCACTGATTTATTTTTAACTTACCTACCCGCTATTTCCATTCCTTAAGGGGACTCTCATACAAAATGTTCAATGCAGTCTAGAAATACATTGAAGAAAAAGTCCCATAAATACCAATTTGTAAAAATGAATGAAATGCTCACTTTTTGTAAACCGAATTTAAAAAATTCGAATAATATTATTATATTTCAGGATTTTATCTTCTCATATTTTTTAAAATTAAGTTGCCAAAGTAAAAAAAAATATTTTTCAGGTATTCAAAGAGAATATATAAATAACAAATTTTTTTATGTTAAATAACTTTTTACTTCAACTCAATGGTTTAAAAGTGATTTATTTTTCTTTTCTCATTTTATCTTTTAATAATTTTTATATTTGTTCTTATACCTACTTTCATATTAACTTCATCTTCAAATTTAATTTGCAAAATATTAAAATGTTATCTACATTTCATAAACGAATATCGGATATGCATTACAAGTCAAATATAAAATAAAAATTTTTTTTTTATTATTATTGGTTTTTATTGTTGGTGGAATTAATACCATTCAAAACAAAAAATAATGAGATATTATTGAATTTCAATTTAATTTTCTGATTTACATATTTATATGTTAACACAAATAAGCTTAAATATAATATTGCATATATAACCACATATTTTTATATAAGTAAGATTCCCTGTGGAAAATGTAAATAGTGATTCTGTAATAATTCACTGTGTATTCTGTCTTCAGGACTACATTTAGGGAAAAAGCTTACGGGGAATTTTTATTCATGATTCGGCAGATTGACTGAGAAGATATTGCGGTAATTTGCACTTTTTAATGCGCTCTCATGGCTCGCATTATTAAAAATTTAAGCAGAAAGTCTTAACACGAATAATAAGAATAAAATTCCTAAAATAACGTGGTTTCAGGTTTTTGCCGATATGTTTTAATATACAACCAGAGGAAAAACATTTTTCAATATGGTCACCCCTTTGATATAAATATCATCATGTACATATATACTAAGAATATTTCTTCCACAAAAAAAAAATCAAACAAAAACAAACAAACCCCCAACAAAACTATTTTTAATGAACTATTTTAAACGTATTATAATAGTATGAAATGGGAATTTAGCACATTTAAAAGAAACGTTGGTAATTAATTTTTGAATCCTAAGAACAACTCTGGTAATTTTTTTTTACCATATTATCGTCAGTGGCAACCATATTGTGGCTGCTTCCAAATATGTAATGATTACTAATAACTTAAATGTGTTTAACCCTTATAATAGCATGGTTGTTTTTAACCATAGCATGTTGTTCTTAGAAAAGATGAAAATACCATTGTTAATTTAAAAAAAAACATATTATTGTCATATTTAACTAGAACATTTTTAGAGGCAACCATAATATGGCTGTGGCATCGTGATGGAGGACTAATTTCACCGTAATATGGTTGCCGTTCGCAATAATAAGGTTAATTATTCCACTACATGTATAAAAATTTTCGTTAAAAAAAATTCAGTTGGAGGTAACCATATTGAATGCAAAATCTCAAGTTATAGTAGGAAATTTTTGCAAAAACTCCCAAAATTTTCCGCGCTTAATTCCCGAAAATTTTCAACATAGCGAGTCCTTACCGGAAAAATAGCTTGAGCGACGTCATTTTGAATTTTTGTTTATTTTTGATAAATAAATTTATTAGCAACACATGCATCATCTTCTACAATGTCATGTTCACATAAGGTACCATTAACGATTTTATAGCAAAAATAAGTTTACCTTAAGCGCCAACCTTCATACAAAATTTTTTTGAAATTTAATAAAAAAAATTCTTTTCCTGTAAAATTTAGTTTTTGCCGCTTAAGCTTTTTTTATATCTTTTTATGGACCCTAATACAAAACCAATTTCATAAAAAGTTAATACCAAAAAAAAAATGAAGTTCTATGGGATCTAAAGTTCCTTGAAATTTATTTTTGTAATGTGTTAATTATTTATGAAGTCAACAAAAGAAAGACAATTTTTTAAAGAAACATTTCAATCTTTGCTTTAAAGTTCTGTGAGTGTCGATATTTACTTAGACATGACAATATTTATTTGGCCTGCTTTCTAAACTTAAAAAAAAAAAAAAAAAAAAAAAAATAATAAAATACTTCTTTAGGCCGTTACACACTGTCCCACATTCAAAAAAGTTTCCCTGTTCTAATTATTCTTTGAACATTTTCAAAAAACCATAACAATTTATCATGATTGCCTTTAATAATTTAATAAATGCTTTAAATTTTTTAAGAAAGTTTTTTTTTTTATTCGAGAAAATATTTCAACAATATCTTAATTGCCTTAACATAACAAAGACAAAAACAAAAATAAGTTGTGGCGAGAAAAATATTTATTATTCAAATACTTTTCAAGAAAATTTAAAACGAAATGTGGATAACATTTAAAATTCCACCATTTTTTTTTGTTTGCTAAAAAGACGCAGAACGATCAAAAAGCAGTTCACTGGTAAACTGAACGAAAAAAATTGAAATGTTGATTTTCAGTGACAACTGCTAAGGTGTTAGACATAACAACGACTACACAAACCAATCTAGTGAAATAATACAAAAAAAAAAAAAGACAAAAACAGAATATTAAATTCAAGCCCATAAAAAGACTTACAGGACAAAGCAACAAAGTGGAGAAGAAAAACTGAAAAAAAACAAATAAACAACATGAAAAAAATGTCAAAAGTACAATTGTTATTTATGAAAAAAAAAAACAGTGGAGCAATACTACAGCAATAAAATCACTTCAAAGGACACACACAAACAGAGACATAAAACGGAATAAGGGCCACAAATAAAGGGTGGTCCCACAAAAATGCACGATGTTAATAGTTTTTTGTCCCTCTTGATTTAACATTTCTTTGTTTCAGTGTTTGAAAAATTCAACCTTAGCGAGGTACAAAATTGAGCAGCTGTTAAGATTGTTAAAGCATTTTGTACAGCGACTACGCCCACTCACCTCAGCGATTGTTAAAAGTCGATGCATCCACAAAGAGTGACTGTTTGGTGCAGTTTATGAGCTGGTGGTGCCATTGGGCCGTTCTTCTTGCAAAATAAGTTCGACCAAGCAGTTTCCGTAAATGGTGTTATCTTTTGCAAGATTTTTTTTATTAACAGATGACAACGAAGTTTTTGTTTCCAGAAATTGAGGATATGGTCCTGAAAGATATGTGGTTCCAACAGGATGGTGCCACTTGCCACACAGCCAACAAAACAAAGACTCTTTTGCGCGAGAAATTCAATGGCCGCGTTATCTGACTTCGAGGCGATGTTAATGGGCTGTCACGATCATGTGATTTGACACAGTTGGACTCAGAGTAATCGAAAATATGGACGTTCAGATTTAGATATGCTGCCGAAGCCTTAGCGAGCATTTTGTCACACACATTATGATCGGTGGCATGTCATAACGTCCAGGGTCATAGTGTCCATGAACACTATGACACTTTCAAAAATGTCACAGTGTCCATGGACTTTATGACACTTTTAAAAGTGTCATAATGTCCATCAGAAAAGTGACATAACATCCACGGACGTTATTACACTTTGCAAAGTGTCATAATGTCCACAACTTAACTTAAAACCAAAAAAATTAAAATTCTTGCAAGCGAGAATCTGAACTATTTCGGGATCATAGACGGCCATCGGCCGGGCTAAAGGATTTTTTCCTATATGGTATAACAGATACAGGCTTCGCTAACTAAAGCTTATCTGCACAGCCTGCCTGTGGCCGGGCGCACTTTCAAAAGTGTCACAGTGTCCGTGGACGTTGACACTTTTTCTATAGTAATAAAAATATTAAGATAATTCTCTGAAAATTTTTTTGTTTAATTTACAATTAACATTGTGCGATTTGGTTAGGGCACCCTTTATAAAAAGTATAAAAAGCTAAACTTTAAAAACAACAAGTTAGTTAAAACAAAAACGCATAAAAGGTAACAAAACAGACACTTGTATGGTAAATAAAGAAAAGTGGATTGAAGAAAAAGGAGAAGGAGTCTTAGAAGTCCTTTTTGTACGTCAAAATACTAAATATTTTCTTCTTTTTACGTTCTTATTCTCATTATTTTATTGTGTTTATATAAAGGAAAACAAAGAAAGCACAAATCCTTGTATACAAAACAGAAATTGAGAAAGGAAATAAAACATTACTTAAGCGCATTAAGGGCAACACCGGAAATGTGTGTGTAGCTATTGTATATGTGTATGTAGTGAATTGTGTTTGCGTCCGTAGAATTTCATTGTACAAAACTACGCAAAACAACAGAAATTTCAAAGTAGAAAAACAGCACCTTAACAGTAAAGTTAAGTAAAAAAAAAAATAAAACACTGACACATACTACGACATTTTACAAACAGCAAAAAGAACATTTTTTAAAGGCCAGGTTTACGAGCCTGTGTGGTGTTTTTAAATACTATTTTCTTTGTTTTATGAAAAATTATCAAAGTGTTTTAAACAAAAGCAATGAAATTTGTTCACGTTTAAGTTTTTTTTACCTTTTAAGGCAGCAAAAACGAAATGGAAATTCAAATTTAATTGTTGTGCATTTTATGAGTGGCAGAGCCTTTTTTTTTTTTGGCAAATTGCTGTTTTTGTTCTTTATTATTTATTTTGTAGAAAAATTACCACAGTAATAATCCTTACAATTCAAATAAATACAAATCAGAGTTGTACAAAATTATTGGATTTTGAAGGGGTTTTCTGCATTGTTTGTCCTTAAGGTGTTTGAATTTCCATCGAAACATTTGCAGGACATATTATTATTATTAGTTTATATTAAAATATAAACGAATATTAAATTTAACAAACGTTTATTTAAGGAAATTTTTTATAAAAAAATTGTTTTGTAAGCCTTCATTATTAATAAATAAATGAATATAATTTTTTTTTCAATTTCTATAATAAAAGATGGATGTTATTCAGGTTATTTATTCAAACCCAAACCAAATTTTGATATAACATTTACGTTATTAAATTTAATATTATAATCTTCGGTCATATTGAGGAGTAGCTTATGTTGATATTAAACAAAATTGAGTTTTGACAAGTAGAAAATGCGCAAAATATTCACTAAATTTTTTTAAAACATTTACTTTAAGCCTCTAGTTAATTTGTTACTTGAACAATAAAAAACAGACTTAATGCAAAAAACTCCTCTAGTTTAACTTCTCGAAGTAATAAGAGATATGTTTGTTTTCCATATTCGCGCAGATAGGGGTGTATCTCATTATTTTGGGCACTCTTTTAAACTTTATGTGCTCTGTAGTCTACATTTGTAGCATTTTTGCAGAAAAAGTTGAATAAAAAAAATTTCCACAAAAACAGGGTCAGAAATTTTCAGCAGCTTCATTAAAATTAATTCTAAGTAGTTGTGGCCACTAACCCTTATAAAGTAATTAACAGCATGTTGAACATGTCATTTAGAATTTTTTTTACACTTTGCTTTCTTGTGTACGTTTGTCTATGCAAGCGTGTGCTTGCATATTTGACATTATTATATTTTATAAATATGCGCGCAGTGCGTACTAATTTTTTTTATATGTGGACATAGTTTTCTATTCAAATACATATTTGCTACAAATGTTGACTTCCGTCCGCCAACGTAACTTAACAATCGCGAGCACATTAAGGCTTAAAGTCGAAAGACTACAGTCGAATATGTCAAACAAATTCCAAAATTTAAATTTATGGTAAAATGTCCATACAAAATTACAATTATATAGTCAAACTACTCCGATTTTGGCTCCTTTGGGTCTGCTTCTATGGAACTGAATTTGAAACTGATATTAATCCTGTATAATGAAATTAAAATCAGACAACCTACTTACGAACTGCAGAGTTGTTCATAAGGGGTGTTTTTTACAAATTTCGAACGGGTAAGCTATCACTCGATTATATTGCGAAACTTTTTGAAATTCATGATCAGTATGCTCTGACAAATAGCCATGAATATTTGAAAAAGTAACCCATTGGTCGATGTTATTAAAGTTAACTTATCTATACCTTTGTCTTTAAAATATGGTATAGTCCATCATTCCGGGTCTTCCAGTTTGTTTACAATAGCCAAATATCCCTCAGAGAATCACGGTTTATTTGATCAATACGTTTGCACATGCTTTCACTTTTGTAGTATTTTCTATACATATTTCTAACAGGTTCTAACAGGATGGCAATATGTGGCATACGGCGCTTGCAACCATCGACAACACTGCGGAACAGTAAGTTTGCAGACGGGAATTTGATTGCAAATTCTTTCTAGTTTTAGGTCGCTGATTTCAAATATAATCTCCATTTTTCTCTATCATCTCTAGAGAAAAAATTGAGATAAGATTTGAAATCAGCGACCTCAAATTAGTAAAAATTTGCAACCAAATTCCAGACCGCACAAAAAAAGTCCAAAAAGGTTCCCTACTGTAAACAATATTTGGCTTTTAGTTGATTTCTTGATATTTACCTATCAGTCAGCTTCCAAGGTCATGCAGTATGATACCTTTGGTTTATTTCCTGTGCGGCTACGTGTGGTCTCTTTATTTATAAGCCAGTTACAATTGACATAAATGTTTAAAAACGTGGCACAAAATTGGTCGTTCAGAATGCACCTCCTTTAGAAAAACCACGGTGCGCATTTGTCCGAAATTAATTTGTAATGTTAATGTCATGTAAGTATTTTTTTTTAAGTTCTGTTGCGCCTCAAACAGCCTTCTTAGTCGGAAATCTGAACAGTTACCTGGTCAGAATTCGGTTGTTCGATACAGTTCATCCTGCAACAGAAATGTTCACACTTTAACTCGACAACTACAGAAATTGGCTGATGAATGGTACTACCAAACCGTTATGTAAAGACGTTTGAAGAGTTGTTTCTTCACAGAAATATAATATTTTATACTTTAAAATATACTAGGTATAACATCTTATTCATAATCCTGAAAATCGCATTTTTAAGTTCGAGTTTTAATACTGGTTTACGTTTTTTATGTTATTTTTATGTTTATCTTTGCTTTTATTTGTTGTATTAAAGGCACATTAAGAGTTTTAAAATGTTAAATTAAAATCATTTAATTTTTTTAAAACCTAAAAACTTTTACACTGTTCAAAACTTTCGAACACTTTGGACAGCTCTGCTAACAAAAAACCACAATAGAAAAAAGCAAAAAAAAATACTACAGCAAATTATGACAATGTTTGGTTTGCATGTCAAGGCAACATTTTTTAGATTGTTTTGAAAATTACCTTATAAATTTATAGGATTTTTAAGCAGAGGGCTGCTACTCTTGTTAAGTTCAGAACAGTACTTTTAAGTACTTTTGGATTTGTAGGAAATTTTTTGAAAAAGAACAAAACATTTAAATATTATGACTGTGTTTTATGATTTTCTTTCTCTTTCTCCACAATAAACACACTTTTGACTTTCTACTGGCCATAAATTTAGTCTTGTACTGTTGTCGCAGCTGACGTATTTAACTTAATTACTGTAAAAAAAGCTTTGTTCATGATGATGACAAACAAAAAAGTTAAGTACTTTATTTAAGTATGCATTTGAATAAAACATATACATACATACATATACATATTTTTTAAATTTAAACATAAAATAATAATATAGAATAAAAAATGAAGAAATAAAAAGTTAGTACCTTTTAAATTTAATTTAGGCGGTGAATAAACAATCGATCCATTTGAATCGGTATGAAAATAAATGTCAAAATAGGCTAAAAGGTCTGTAAATAAATAAAAAGAAAACACAATAGAAAATAATAAAACAATATTTTTTTAACAAACTAAAACGTTTTTTTTAACGTTAGAACCAAAAAAGTTTTTACAATTTGAAAAGAAAATGAAGAAATAAAAAATTTTTAAATAAAGTATAAATAATAAGAAAAATTTAGAAAAAACATATTAAAATTAAGTTTTTGTGCGTGGGGAAAGAATGTGCAAAAAATAAGAAAAACTTTCTTATTTAATTTTCTACAGTAAAAAGTGAGTGTGTGTGTGTGCACACGATTTGGAGAGGGGGTTTTTTTGGGATTAGGTACACTGTGATTGATTAAAACACAACTAGTTTTTTCTACAATAACCATATTTAAATAATAAAACCACCGTTTTGTGGATTTTAAAGACCAGCAAACAGAAAGATTAAATATAGTATATTTGTTGCAAAAGTAAAATTTTGTTGTCTGGTAGATATTTTGTTTAAAAAATCCATATGTTGAAATAAGGCATCAATAAATTTTAAGTACTGTTCCTCTTTAATGACCCATATACCACATTTTATATTAGATCCAAATTATTTTTTTTTATTTAAAATGTATCCTTATATTCGCCACTTTTTTAAGTCTTTGCTTCAATAATAATCTTGAATTCTATAAGCCACTTTTTCGAGCCATGCTCGCCGTATATCCCGAATTGCACGAATAATGTTGTCCTACAAGGCGTCAACTGTTGCTGGTTTTCCAGCAGAAACCAGTTACTTCACGAGGCTCCACAGGATATAATCGTGTCAAATTGAATGAATTTGGAGGCTCATTGACGGTTCCCGTATGGTCCGTAGCGTTATCCTCTTGAAACCACATCGCGCCCAAATTAATGTCATACATTTTTTCAAACAAAAAAGTATTGAGGGGTAGTAAGGCGAAATCCACCTTAATTTTTGAAAAAAAATCATACAAATAACGATTTTAAACCATTTCAGTAAAGGCTTTTTTTGTGTCTTTAATAACTTATATGGTATTTTGAGGGAAGTCTTTGATATAAATAGCTAATGTTGAAAACAAATTTGCGCAAAGTTTTTATTTATATCTTCAATCGATTGTTGACCAAAGCTTATTCTGTAATAAACGTAAAAAAGAAACATTAAAGGTCCTCATGATGTCGCTTAAAATTGTCATTTGTGCAAATGCGCAAACTTACGAGACTTGTCTCATGAAGCCCAAGGCGAATTTATTAGAGGTGGTCTTAAAAGCCCTGCTGATATTAGCTAAAATCACTGTAGGATGTCAAAATTTTGTTTATTCTCTTTTATTATCTTTGTTTCTGTTTTGTTTTATTTCTGTTTTTGACATTGTACAATGATTTTACAAAAACAAATTGCTTGTGGTTTTTGTACGACTTGTACTTGTTGTAGTACCGAGATTACCTGGGATGAATTCGCCTTGATGAAGCCTCTTTTTTACTTTTGTGGAATTGTAAACACTAAATGTCAGTTGGCAAGAAACGTCAATACAAAAAAAAAATAAAATAAAATAAAATAAAATAAAAGTTAAAATTTGTGTCTTAAAAGCAAAATTTGTTTTTAAAAAGGCCTAAAGAAAGCCAAAAGACTAAACTACTCAAATTATTTGAAGAAGTTGTTGTTTGTGATATGCTAACACTTGAATTTTTTGGAAAACACGACGGTAATCTTTAATTTGTTTTGTTTAATTTTATATATGTACATATGTAAACACTCCATGTATGTATGTATTTAAAAGATAACCAACGTAAGGGTCAAATTCGAAACTGTTGTTGGTACTTTGTTTTAAGGCCCAAATACACTGATCAAAATACTAATCACACTAACGATGCTGGATGGAAAATCAAAAACTTAGATATGACTGCGAAAATTCCGTCAAGCACACGTACACGATTGAATTCGCTGGCTGGACAAGCATTTGACAAGTGTATTTGGCGCTTAACAAAGTAATTGTCTCCATTTTTAAACTTATAGGTATTTAATGGGCATCTACTACATGTTTGATACTTCAATGGGGTGAAAATGTACCAAAAAGGGAAAATGCGGAAAATGTTATATCTTTCTTTAGCTTGTTTTTCTACAACTGGTACGTGATAAGACTCTATACGGAGAACTACTGCCACTCCGAAAATATCTAACCAATTTTGATAAAATTTGAATAGAAAGATCAATAAAATACACAGGCTTCTTCTTCTTTACAGTTAATCCTAAATTCATTCTGGGCGGGCAAGGCTAGTCGTAAATACAAGAGTTGAAACGGAGAAACGTTAAAGGACTATTTTGCATGTCGAAAGTGTTGCATAATTGACCTAAAGAGGGATTTATGCATCATATTGCTACTACCAGTACCGCAATAATTGGTTTTTATTACCCGTTAACTAAACGAATCAGTGCTATTGCATTATTGGTGTTTTATTTTCTGACAATAATGTTCCATTTATGCTACCATTCGCGTAGCTTTTTGGTCTATTCTAAAAAATATGCAAGAGTGTAAGAAGTTGTCGTTTTCCTTTCTAAGCATGTTGCAAAAATAAATGGCAAATAAGTTCCATTTCTTACCCCCAGTCATAATTGAGTGTGAGATAATACCCTTTTTGCCCCTGCGTAAAGTACTTTTTTATGCAAGCAAGTATTTTTTTATTAACTTTTTTCTTGTGTTTGTGTTGTATTGTGATTTTTGGTTATATTGTGATGGATATAAAAACTTTTTGTTTTTTGTTCGTTTTACTTTTATATAAAAATTATATTTTTTTTGGCGCAAAATTTTTAACAACAGTTAACTTTATTTATTGAAAATCAGTGTCAAAGAAAATTTAGTGTTGAAAATTGCTACAACCGTGAAGAATATCACTTGTTAGTACAAACTTTGCATTCGATATTAACACGCTTAGTACACATTAGTGTTGAGTGTAAAACGTAGCTATTATTTTGTTCTATTGTAACTTGGAAAATTGTATCACTTTGTAAGAGTGCGTGTAACCTGATAAATATATTACACAATTATAATGCATTATTATTTTTTAGATAAGAAAGCACCATATGAAACAAATATGAAAGTAAAGCTGGTCAAACCATACCATATAACACTCACTCACAGTATTTACAGACAAGTTTTTTAAAGTGTACTCTATTCGGTACTCATGAGAAATCATGGACCCGCCAAAATAAAACTATGTCATCAATTTCGAGTCATTAAATATAAACATATGTTTGCTGAATATTATACAAATACATAGTTACATCTATATAATATCTTTTCATCTTAAAGTGATTTTAGGAAGGGTTATACCTATGGCCAACTCTGGACCAATTCGGATATGGTTTTTATAGCTTCCACTATGGGAACTTTTGACCAATTCTGAAAAATTCTCTAAGAAGTTTGCACTAAAATACTTTTAAGTTAAATTTGATCTATATATCGACATAATATAAACACAAGAACTATTCTGGAAAGAAGTTGGTATGGGGACTACGTGAATTTATAGACCGGTTCTCACCGTTTTCAAAGGGCTTTGTCGTTGAAATTAAAGCGTATGTACCAAATATTAATGTTTACTTATACAGACAACCAGCCAGCCAGATAGACGTTTTAGAAAGTGATTCTAAATTGATCGATATACTAAGAGGTGGATCTCTAATACGCTGTTAATTTTACACCACTATGGCTATTGACAATAGACCAAAGGTATATACGGTATATACGGTCTATAGTCCATAAATATTCTGATATATAAACAAAACCCTTTCGCTTCAGAATCACTTTTATAACATTAGGTTGATGTAAATATTGCAAACGGCTTAAACTCGATATACAAATCCTCTTCTAGCCTTTTGATTTAAATAAAAAAAACACTTTACTAAAACTTTGTTCAATTTAGTGCAGGCTTTATACGAATTAAATTTTTTTTTTTAAAAAATTCTTTAAAAACTAAAGTAAATTTCTTTAATAACGTTTGTACATTTTTTATTTCATTTAAAAAAAATGTTGCTCTATTTTGTTTATACAATTTGTAGTTGTTAATATTGTTCTTGTTCAGTGTTTTTTTTCGCAGTAAATTACATTTTTTGGAGTGTCCTTTATAGTTTTTGTGATATTTTGGTTCTTTTTTTTGCAAGTATTTGTTTTTACTGCAGTGCAGCTATTTGCTTGACATTTTTTCATTCATTCGTTTATATATAGAATTGTTACTTTGCCTTTGCACACATACAGACGACATAAAACAATATTTGCGTATATATTTGAGTGTGTTAGTGAGTGCAATGGGCTAGTGTGTCTGTTGCTGTTGTTGCAGTATGTCCCTGTGCTCGCAGTAGTTATGCGTGTGCATGTTTCCTAAAAGTATGCTAATTTTGCTTGTGCTTTTTGGTTGTCCTTAATTGGTTACTTTTTTTTGTAGTTTGTTGGTTCTTATTGCTGTTCTTGTTTCATTTTAGTTTGTCTCTCTCTTATATATCTAGTAAAGTAAAGTTGTAAAGAATTTCGATTGTTACTTTTATCCTTTTTGAGTGTATTTATTTTTCCTTGTTTGTGTTTTTTATTGAACAGGCTGTTCAAGTGAATGCCAATTTTTGCTTTTGTGTTGGATGCAAAATAATAATTTGTTTTTTAAGGAAATATTAAAATTTTAAATAAATAAATAGAGAAAATATTTAAGAATCTTCAAACTTGAAAACAAACAAAATAATTGGGAATTTTATCGTCAAATATTAGACATGTTTAAATAATTTCAAAAATTAGTCTTTTATGTAATTTTGTCACTTGATCGAGCTTCACAAACTTTAGTTTAATAGGAATTTCTCAATCGAATAAAAATTATAAACAAAAACAACATTTTGATATATTTAGTTAGGCTTAAGTTCATCAAATTTAATTTTTATTAAATTATTTTTACTGAAGGAAGGAATTTTTACAACTTGGAATTTTATTAAAATTTATTCAACCCAGGTTCGAGCCCCAGCTCAGCCAAGAAAATTATCAATAAATTTTAATAAAATTCCAAGTTGCAAAAATTCCTTCCTTCAGTAAAAATAATTTAATGAAAATTAAATTTGATGAACTCAAGCCTAACTAAATATATCAAAATTAAAATTAACAGTTCAACTAAAAATCACAATTGTTCTCAAAAACAACATATTATCTTGTTTATATAGATGGCTATTTTTAGTTGAATTTTGTGGTCTATCCTCCAATTTTATGGGTTTTATTGCACGATATACATAAGTTAACATGTACTCATTCATATCACAATGCTGACGCTCTCATTTAAGTTTGTCATTTCAGTATTAAAGCTAGGCGAAAACAAAAATTACACATGATGCATTCACTCTGGTTGGATCGTATACAATTGCTTAGTTATGAATGGAAGGAAGACAGTTTAAATTCTTCCATTTAAATGGATTGGAATTTCTTCAAACGTTTTAAAGTCGTCAGTCGTCACATACACATTAGCCAGCAAAGCTTAAAGTCCAGCCTTACATGCAAAAAGTAAGTATTTTCCAGCGGATTATAGCAGGATGTTAAGAATATTTTAAAGAAATTATCCATTGCTCTGATTTTTACATTAAAAGTGAGGCAGAAAAAACTAATTTTAACTCACGTTAGCTTATATGTCAGATATTATTTTTTAAAAATGGAGGCTCAATCACAATGTGCTTAATTTGGCTTAAGCAAATGTGCGAATACATGTTAATTTTATGAGGAAAACCATATTAAACCCAAGAAAACTTTTTGCTAAGTTTAATGAAACTGCCATTTGCTTAACCAAGGTGCGAATCTAATCGCACATTCTGTACGGAATCAAATGCTTTTTATTTTTTGGTTTTTTTAAATACATTTGAGAGACTTTTTTTTAATTTTTGGCAGTAGGTTAATCAAGGCATATTATGGTTAGGCCTTAATGCATTTACAACTGATATTTCGAACAAAATTGACAGCGAAAAATAAATATGATATTAAAACTTTTCAAAAAATTCAACATGGAATTAAAAAAAAACAGCAAACGATCTGAAGGTTCATTGTCGCACTGTTTCAAAAGCCATTTAACAGTATCACGTTTACTTGAAGTTTGAAAGAAACCCTGGAACAGGAAAGAAAATGGGTACAACAGATATTGGTAAGGCAAAAGAATTTGAACAGATCTTTCGAAGAGCACCGGACACTTCGATCAGAAAAGCAGCTCCTAAAGTTAAATGCTCTGGGTCTTTTGTGCAGAGAGCCAAAGCTTATGCTGGGTTGAAGTCTTATAAGGTTCAGAAATTTCCTGATCGCAATGCGGCATATAACTTAGAAGCACAAAAACGTACGAAAAAATTAAGGTAAAATTTTATAAAAAAAAACCTCTTGTGTAATGGATAATAAAACTTATGTACTGGAGGACTTTTTGCAACTTCCGGTTCAAGATTTTTATGTGGCTGATAGACGAGGCAATGTTCAATAACAATACCGGACAAAAATTATTTGTGAAATCAGGCACTATAAACACAAACCGAGTGTCTGATTTGGCATCGTGCCACGTTGGAAAAAGACCATTGAATAGTACTGAAAGAACAATTTAAATTTTGTGTTACGGAAGGAAAATCAACCCAACCGTCCAGAACTTCAGATGTGAAAAGGTATTGGGACATGTCTGATTTTAAACGGAAGCAACTATAAAACCTTTAGTGGGAGGATTTCCGGAAAAGTGGATAAATTTATAAATACCTAATAATATGCCAATATTTTAATATTTAATGAATTGTACAATATTTGCGTAAATAAACGTATTTTTGAGAATTTTTTTAATGAACGGTTAACGTTTTATTTAACTAAATACAAGTATAAGTTTTTTCTGGCTCAGTCTTAAATTTGTTTGAATCAGCTTTATTGTAGGTGACCATATCGAAAAATGTGTTTCCTTTTTTAACGCGTCAATATTGTTTTTAAATATGTTATTATTCTTAGCATTTCATTGTAAAAACAGAAATACAGCTTCACATTCTACCGCTTTGCAGTTTTATTATAAACTTTTTTTTTTGTCATGAAGTTAGCAAAAAGTTTATTCATAATACACTTACAAAACTCTGGCTAACAATTGGCTAAACTCTTGTTAACGAGCTGCATGTTTTTGAATTTGCTTTTTATTTTAAATTAATTTGATTATATGAAGGGAAAATAAAAAAAAAAAAAATAAATGACATGGTTAAGTAAACTTTTTGGCTAACTTTTTCTTATGAATACGGCTGTAAGACTTTGTGAGAACATTAGAAATACGATCAAATTTGGGTCCGTAAGTGTACTTACTCGACTTAAGCCGAATATTTTTGGATTTCGACATTCTTAAGGTCACATTATTTCGTTTAAATTTATTAAGTTACTACTGCTTGCAAAACAAAAAAAGCTAAGGCGTCTTACTGACATATGCAAAGGGCACTTAAGCCTCAGATACCTCCAGTTAATACATATAAGGAAATGCCATTAATGTAGATTCTGCAAGATCTAACATAAATATATGCTCTCTTGTCTAACAGAATTTTTGCCTTCATGCTTATTCTAGATGTGGCATGGTAAATGTCGTGGCTGAACAAAAGTTCACAGAGTATATATTTAATCGGAAGACTATCCACAAGTCATCGTTGTCTAAAGAGTGGTGGCAATACCTAATACGGTCTTGCCACTCGAATTTACATCCAGTGGCCGTTTACTGTAAAAGCTTAATCTCTATCGCTAAAAATCTATAAAGTTGATTTAGCGATTTTTGGCTACGAATGTAATACTGTAACGTGCATTGCTAAATTTCGCTATGCCATAACATTTTAATTCGCAGCAATTTTAGCTTTTTAGTCCTCGCTAAAATGTTTAAATTTTGTATTCTCTAAAGCGATCGAGATGTACAGTGGCTCACAGCTTATTTGATGCACTGCATTTTTTTATTTTTAAATCTCTGTAAAAAAAAAGTTATCAGGAACTGAAAAAGGAAGTTCGTATCATTAAAAAGAGCGACCTTATTATTTATCAAAAAAATTAATTTTATTCCAAAAATGAACATTTCAATATATTACAACTAAAAAAAACAAAAAACAATCGTTTTTTCATCTTACAGCTTATTGTATGCAGCCACTTACGGTTTCCAGAAGGTCAAAACAAAAAATGGAAATTACCCAATTTAATATTTGGTGTGATAGCCTTTATTATCTATAACAGATTAAAGACGATTTGGCATAGAAGCGACCAGTTTTTTTGTAATATCTGGCGAAATATTTGCCCACTCCATCAAAAAGGCTTCTTTTAAATAGTTTTTGCTAGAAATTTTGTGTTTTCTTATGTTAGTTTCTAATATTGACCATACATTTTCTAAAACGTTAAGGTCTGGTGACTGTGCTGGCGGTGTCATCAAATGTGGGCAGTTATATATCAGCCAAGTTTGAACAATACCGGATTTGTGCTTTGGATCCTTATCTTGATAAAATCGAAAATCTGATTTTATACCCAGATTATCAGCACTCTCCAACAAGTTGTCCTTAAGTATCTGAAGGTACTTAAATTTGTCCATGGTTGTTTCAATAAATGTTAATTTCCCGGTACCAGCAGCTGACATACAGGCCCAAACCATGACACTGCCACCCCTATGCTTCACTGTGGCTTTTAGGTTTTTTTGTGAAGTTCTGTATTTGGTTTCCGCCATACATACGACATGCCATCTGACCCAAATAGGTTGAACTTAGATTCGATGGCAAAGATGACCGAATTCCAAAACGCAGATTCCTTTGAAACGTGTTCCTTTGCGAATTTTAGCCTCCATAGCCTTTTTTTGGGTTAATAAACGGCTTCTTGCGTGCAACTCGGACATTAAAATCATGTTGGCGCAACACCCGACGGACAGTTTCCACGCAACATTGTTTGCCCAGGTCAGCTTTAACTTCGGACGTCAATTTTGCAGCCGAGAGCTTTGGGTTTGCCTTTATTTTTCGCAAAATATGTCGCTCGTCGTGTTCATTAAAAATTTTATTCGATGCTTTTCTGCCTTTGTTATGAACCCGATTTTCACGGATAAAGCGCTCAATGATATTTTGAACTGTGGAAGCATTAATATTAACCATTTCTGCTATTTTTCGCTGAGAGTGGCCATTTTTAAAATGGTTTACAACCAATTCTCGCTGCTCTATCGTTGAACGCGGACTCATTTGAATTTTTATTAACTGACACTTCATGTAACAAAATTAGACTAACAATTCAACCAAAAACATTTCTAGAGTTAAAAAAAGATTGACAGAAAAAATAACGAAGTTGCATTTTGGTACCGTTACAGTAGAAAATAAACTGCATCAAATAAGCTGTGAGATAAAAATAAGGACAATTTTTGGTTTTTTTAGTTTTAAATGGTTAGAAAGCAAATTTTGCAATAGATGATTTTTGCTTGTTAAATAATACCGTTTTGTCTTCAAAATGAATCCAAGTTATTTTTATAGCTCCTTTTAGTTTTGTTTTTACAGAGCTTTAAAAATAAAAAAATGCAGTGCATCAAATAAGCTGTGAGCCACTGTAGCTTTAGTTAAGCGACTTCCAATTGTGTTACATTATTTAAAATTAGCAAAAACCTTTTATTTTCTTCAAATACAATTTTTAAATGTTCGATTTTATTAACGGCAAAATAATTCTTTCGCTTTGGATTAACGCCAAAATAACGTTTTTTGTGATATGGAAAATATTTGAAACTCATTATGAATGATTGGATATTTTAATTCTCATATCCATTATAAAACATGTGTCGGCCAGGTGTGTTAACAAATCGATTTTAGTTCTTTTTTGCACTACTGAGACAACACCTAAAACCAAGAAAAAAACATTAATCTGTCTAAATGCCATTTGTTCCGATCGATTTGAAGAAATTCGATTCTTTCTTCTGAAATAAGTGTTTCACTTTGAGTAGAAAATAATTTTTACCAGGCAGAAGGATAAAAGTAATAGGTAACATTGGCCATTACCTTGAACTGCATAGCAATGGAAAATGCTATTGAAACAAAGTCCTCCTATTTTGGAGAAAAAAAAGCGAAAACTTACTTTGATTATCATCTGTTTCCTTTGTTGTTTTCGTATTATTTTGAATTCCCATAGATAAAAATTAATTAATCAGATATGTATGTATATGATCTTCAAATATTTTTTATTAATTAAATATATTTAACTATTCTCACAGTTTTTTTAGGCAAGTATTAAGAAATTTTACTGCTTAGTAAAACTTTCAATTATCTTTTAAATCAATCATAACTATTTTAATTTTTATTTCAAAGTTATTATTTTGTTACTTGCATTTTTATTATTAAGCAAATCAAATATTAAACATCAACCTCCAGGTAAAATCATTTAGCTAAACAAAATATTATTTAAATCAAAAATATTTCTATATATAAATTTATATGACGAGACATTTTGAAAAGCACTAAAAGCACATGATTTATGCATAAATAAAAAAAAAGTTTTCTTTTGTTCGAGAATTTTTTTTTAACATAAAATGACTTTGAAGAAGGAAATAAAAATTTAACAAACCTGTATTAAAAAATAGAAGGAAAAAGAAAAACAACAAACTAAAGAGTATTGTATGTGAATATATGTAATTATACATATGTATATGCATATGCATAAAGTTTGTGTGAGTCAGTGCAATGTTGTTTTTCCCACAAATGTTTGTATGTATGTACGTACTATGTAAGATTTTCATAAGACAATAAAATAGTATGAGAGTATGTGTACGAGTATGTGATGTTGGTGTTCGTGCTAGATGATGACCTTAATAATTTATGCGAATGACGTCCACTGTGCACAACGTAATCACAATAACAAATACAACAACAACAACGACAACAACATCAACAATAAAGTCTTGCTTGGACTTATATTTATATCTTTGTACTAGGGGAACGTCGAGTGTTCGATTTCGCATTTATAACTCGCTACTTTTGCTGTTTGCAAATATTTAAAGCGAATATCTATTAATGGCAGTATCAATAAGATCCCTAAACTAAATTCCAAAACAAAAAACTAAAAAAAAAACTAAAGCCTCAACAACATGAAACTAACAAGCAAGAAAGTACCGACTGTATGATACCCTTCACCAGAGTATCTTAAAATAAATTAATGAGAGTGCACCCTATTCGGGACCCATGGAGAATCATTCTCATGTGTCCATATAAATATGGATATATCTTTGTTTTAAATTTCATTAAAATCGGTTTGATAGTTTCTGAGAGGCAGAAATTATCCCTATCTCCCCTCGTGGTCCTACGATTCGGCCCATTTTCAGTAGGCTTGGTCCTTGTGCTAATAAGAACCTATAAATTTGATAAAATTATCTCCAAAATTGCGACATGTGCTTTGCGCACAAGTTAACATGAACAGCCAGCCAGCCTGCCTGCCAGCCAGCCGGACGGACATCATTAGATCGAATCAGAAATTGATTCTTAGTCGATCGGTTTACTTTAAGCTGGCTCCAGGACCCATAATTTAAGGTGAAACACACATCAGCATAATACCTTCTACACTATTGTGTGGGTATAATTATATGAAAGCATAAAAGTTTTAATTTATTTACGATAGAGGAGGGAGAGTCAACGAAACATTTTCGTTGTCATAGTCTAGTGCTCGGAGATTTAAGACTTGAACCGTTTGGTCAAATAACCCTTTGGGGAAAAAACTTGTCTCTCTGATATTGATTGAGTGGATCCTGTCCACTCCTGTATTGAAGTGAGAACATTAGCACCCAGGTAACATAGGACCTTTGGGAGACAGTGTAACATGGTAACACAAAGGGAACTAATGAATGGACCCACAATACAGCTGCCAGTAGAAGCTTACCAAACATAATCTATTTACGATTCTCAAAACACTACTCTCAGCACATTGCGTGCTAAGCGTTTTTTTTGGTGAAAACCTTCTCTGGAAGCCAATTACTTTTTTTAAGAAAAAAAACTCATATTTGTTATAACACTCTTTTTTGAGATATTCCTAATCGAGTCTACTTCTTACATTCCATTTGGTAATGGTGATGTAAAAATCACTTTCGGGCAAAAACGTACGTTCTTCTGTTTATGCATTCGTTAAGTACAGGCGCTTTAGATAAAAACCAAAACAAATTTCATTAAATGTCGTACAGAAAAGCGAAAACGTTGTGCGAAAACGTAGGACATAGCGGGGTGCCGTACGAAAACGTTCAACATGGCACTTTATGTGTTTAGAGGGAAAAAGCATCAAAACTTATGTCTTTTAAATATTACATGGCTCAATTGAACTTTAAGTATTAGATACCTAATGATAAATAATTATGTTGCCCTATTTATCAGGCCTGTTCTGCAAATCACTTTTACTCAAATCACGTGATTTCAAATCACATGTGCCTAATAAAATTCCACGTGTGATATTTTAGTGTCCCGTTTTTGTGTGTTTTGGTGTGATCTTCAATTGCCGAAAGCACACCGAGAAACACAAAAACGGTATAACCTTCAGAACACCACAAAATCACACGTGTGATTTTCAAAAACACGTGATTTAAAATCACGTGATTTTCAGAACAGGCCCGTATATCTGCCATCGAATTTGTATGCCAATATTTTCTATTAAAACTTTAACAAGACTTCATTTTAAAATTGTATCCCTTAAATTTTAAATAATAACAGCATCAGGTTTACTTTCAAGCTACTTCTGTTCTTTTTAAAACATACTTATGTATATAAAACTACAGTTCTAGCTCGATTTTTGCAACTCGAAAAGTTGCAATGATCGACAATTGTGTTGTGTACTTGAGGACCCCCTAGTTTTTAATAAAAAACTCCAAAAAAATCTAAAATCTTACAAAGTAGAATAAAACCAAAAACAAACTATAAAAAATGGTCTTAATCAGTTGCGAAGCAAGCAACTCTATTAAAAGTTATGGAATTATTCCATTATATTTACCTATGTATGCTGCTGAGTAAAGCCGTCACTGACGTATTCAGCCGAATGATTTGCCAAAAAAATCGAGCGTGCCTATAAAGTAT
The DNA here is from genome assembly GCA_949318255.1 of Pollenia labialis. NCBI lineage: Eukaryota > Metazoa > Arthropoda > Insecta > Diptera > Polleniidae > Pollenia > Pollenia labialis. The sequence continues at coordinate 116,069,284 of OX439141.1, forward strand.
TATATACTACGTTTATACGTACCAGTTATTCGCAAATAAAAATATTCACCCCTATCGTGAATAATTTTTCCCTCGTAATTTTTCCCCTTTTCACATAATTGCAATCATGAAAAACTCCCATGAAAAAAGGTCATTCAAAAGAGAATAATAACGTGAAAAAATGTTCACGGGAAAAAATTCCCCTTATCGTGGAAAGTTTTTTCCCTCGTAATTTGTTCACATTTCCCTTAGATTTTCTCACTTTATTTTTGATGTGGCACATTCATACGACAACAAAAGTAAAATTAATTCAAAATTGTGGAAATAAAATTCAAAAATACACAAAAATTTTTAATTTTTTCATTATTCATTAAAAAATAAAAAGTTTTTATATATACAGTGCTACCAAATGCATAAATTTTCCATCCGGCATCACATAAAAATAAGAATTTTAAGTAACAAAAAAGGACATATAAACAGGAAGTTAGTTAATCGCAAATAATTTTTATTTGCGAATAATCTACGTATAAACGTAGTAATAGTGATACCTAAAACTTTATTTCAGTAAAAGATTATTTTGACAAGTCCTACGACTTGCAAATTTGCAAATGAAAGTTTTTAAAACATGTCAGAGCCCATGCAAGCAGAGTTAAATTTTTTTTGCAAAGTAGCTGAGCCATCTGATTTTGCATCTTTTTTTGCGATAGTGTGGTGTTAAAAATAAATTTTGCTGACATTTTTTTTATGTCAGACAAAATTCTGCTAGATTTTCGTGTGAATAAATCCTACGATTGTGTAGAGTAGTGAATCTTGACTTTAACTCTTAAGTAGCCACCAAATTTTTGTGGCACAAAATGCCTTCTCGGCCTGACTGGGACCACTTGTATTTTGAATGTAATTTTTGTGTCTATAGAGAAAACTCACACTAACAAGCCCCTAGGCCTCTCTGGGACTACTTTTATTTGTATGAAGTTTTTTGGATAAAGCAGGAACATTTTGCTGTCAAATAGAGCAATTTTTGAATAAAAATTAAAGAACAAATTATTAAGGGCTACGTGTGCTTTTTGAAAAGTTTCGTTTTGATGTTTTTACTAAAGTACATTTATAATAAGGCAGGGCCAGGGGGATACAATATAAACAACATTATTATTTGGACAATTTAATTTTTCTCGTTTTCTTGTAAACAACACTTTGATTGAAGAATATGTACAGCTTTGTTCTAATATATTAAATAATACTAGCCAACAAGGCTTTGGACTGGTGCAACCAAATATCTTTCCTAGGTTAGTTTGGTGGGTTGAATTCAAGTCTATTATTGGATTTTCTTTATCACGTCAGGTTTTCGAGACACAAAAAAATGTTTTTTTCGTTTCTTACATAAAAAATCAGTAGTTTATTTAAAAATCAATGAATTTTCCAAAATGAATGGCGTTATTTGAACGTCGTTTGTATTTTGTTGGTTCGGTTTCATGTATTAGAGTCCAGCAATAGTCAATCAGCATACTTTTGTCTCAAAATCCTTGATGAATTCTTTACATTTTCTTTATATCTTGGTGAGCACGCTTCCCTTGTTCACGCTCAAAGCACCTAATTTTTTTTCTGGAAAAAATCTAATTTCGAATGAAGAATATGGAAAACATTGTCGGTGTCCACGGTTTTTTTCTGACTGAAAAACCAAAATAATGTAAATATGCATATTTTAATGGCTCTGATATTGCATATCCTTTTTTTCAACCAAATTCCACCACACACAAGCAAAAATAGCTTGAATATGTAACACACGATCTCGCCGACATGCTTAAACGATACTATTAAGAAGATTTTAAATGAATGTGGGCTTCTGTCAAATAATTAATTGTAAAATTTTATTGTCAGTATTGACTGTTTCACAGTTTTGCCAGCATGCGATAAAAAATGTACAAGACGTTATTGCCCAATTTTGAAGACAGATTCGATTCGTTTCTGCAGTCAATTTATTTTCCAAATATGTAGACGAGTGTAATTATATGAAAAAAAATGGAAAAAGTAAAAAAATTTCTGGCCAGGCTCAGGTATACACTTAAGGGTTAATTAGTAGCAGTCAAACATTGAAATCAAATGTTTTAGCTAAATTTGATAATTTGAATAAAAAAGTTTCTGAATAAGAAATACAGATGAAAGAAGCGTTGTAAATGAAGACGCTGCACTTATTGAAACGGTGATGCGATAATCAATGGTTGTGAAAATGGAGCTCGCACTGTATATATATGTATATATACATACATATGTTAAATATGTATGAACATATTTTATATATACTACTCTTTTACATATCCAAACATATCTCTGTGCATATGAAATTTGTCTAATAAGAATTCTCATTCGAATTGACAGAAATTTGTTTATTCGCTTTCGCATTCGCAAAACAAATATTTGCCGCTCCCCTAATTTATACTCTTAAACTCACATACGAAAACTAACCAATACGTATACGCAATATGTGCATCAGAGAACCAACAACAGCAAAAAATAAATAAAAAAAATTAACAGCCTTGACACAATTTGCACATGTGTGTGTTATAATGTTTAGCTTCTTTTTGTTCATAAATTTTTTTTTTATTTGTTTCATATTATTTAAAACTGAAATTCACTGAGAAGTGGTAATATAGTTTTGGAGGTAAAAGAGAACCAGTTGAAGATTTGTTTCAATTTAAAAAAGGCTAATTAATTTTATAGCTTCAACTGCCATTGATTGGCACCATGTACTAATTAAAAAAAAAAAATTTCATACATATGTTTACTTAATACTCCGATTGTTGATTCTGAAAAATTTTAATTTATCGTATAATAATGTCCATGTTCCAATCTCTATGTAATTCATTACAGTTAAAAGCATAAATCACAAACACACGAATTCCTTTTAAATTCTTGTTTAAGGAATTTTCATTGTAATTGTTGCGCCACGAACAGATTAAGTTTCGAAAATATTTTCCGTAAAGGAGAAATTAAATTCACTTTACTGGTGCCTTAAGAAGAGAAAAAAACTCTCAAATCATGCCACCCAATTAAAAAGTTTCCACTTTTACGAAACACTTATGGTACATTTTAAAAATAAACGCGCATTTATGCGCTACGAAATAAAACATGAAGAGTTTAAATAAGGTAATGGAACGAATCATTAAAAAATTATATAAAAAGCAGTATGAAAGTATAGTCGATCAAGCCCAACGATACCCTACACCATAGTACTGGAACATTTTCGAGAGTGCACTCTATTTGTGACACATGGTCAATAAAGGAACTGCCAGAAGAAATTTGTGTTAAGAGGTTAAGATTTATTTAGATACAATCTTCATCAACATGAGATTTGTTTGCCTTTGAGGGATTTTAGGAAGGGGGCTTTAATGGGACTTATTGTTAATTTTAGACAGGTAGTTCAACATTTTGCCATGAAATAGTAGCTATCGCAAAGGTAATTGTCGCCAAACTTTATGAGAAACATTTTTAAGAAATTTAGGGCATCAAATATTATTTTGTGTGCTGTGATATGGACCGATTTAAATAAAATTTGGTAAAGTGATTTAGATTGCAATAAAAAAGTTTTGACCAAATTTAATCTCAATACCAGCACAATAGCATGGTTTATGGGCACACAGACTCTATTCCATTGTATAGAGGCTATGTGAAATTATCGACCGATTCTTATACAGAAAAAATTATCAGTAGTTTATTTATCAATTAAAAAAAAAAATGTTTAAAAATAATATTAATTTAATTTATGTGATAATTGAATCAATTACTTGTTGTTAAAAGAAAATTTAAAATATAATTTGGATTTAGTTAGCGTCTTAGTTGTTTTAAAATAGATTTTTAATTAATTAATAAATTTAATAACAAAAAGTTTAATTGATTATTTCGTTTAATATAAAATAATTTAAACTTGTATAATTGTTGTTCAGAATTGTCAAAACCTGAGTTATATTTAATTATATCAATTAACACATTGCTTAAAACGGCAAACTTGTTTGCTAATTTTTTTTAATTAAATTTCAAAATACATTTATTAAAAAATTTTCCCAATTCTAAATTTTAAAAATTTTTACAATCTATATAATCATTTTGGTAATAGGTGCACCATCAACAAACTGTTTACTTGGTTCAATGAGTTTGAAATGGATTTGTTGAGTAGTGAGCTAGACTATCGGTGCGAGGTTGCGGTTTTGATTCCCGCCAGAGACTTTGGTAGACAAGCGTAGAGCTTTGCGGGATTAGCATAGGGCGAAAAATATGCTTGGTCCATGTTGCAAAACAAAGTTTACATGGACATCATTAGATCAATTTAAAAAGTAATTCTTAGTCTATCGATGTCGGGAAACATCAGCATAATATCCTCTCGCATAATATCCTCTCCACTATTGTAGTGAATGTATAAAAACATGTTAAAAGCCAAGGCATTCCGAATAACGAAGCAGGTTTTGGGAAAATATTGAAGAATAATTGTAACAACAAAAAATTCAGCTGATCTGAGTCGCACCATAAAACGATTTTTGTGTCAAAAATCTATTGCTTTAAAGTACGAACTCGCCATATAAAATTCATGCCTTCCGTAAGCGAGATATTAAGTGAAACTTTCACATTTATCCCTGTACCATTTTTCCTAATAGGGTAAAATTTCGAATTTTAGGATTGTTTTTATTAAATGAAACTGTTATTAAATTGATGAATATTTTGTTTTCAAACTAGCAATTTTTGAAATTTGTGGGACATATTTTTAACAATTTTAAGGGCATATTTTCAAGTTTTTACTGCACATTTAGTGCGCATGAAATGTGTTTTTAGGGTAAATTTCTGGTAATTATACAAATGAATAATCTGTGCTCATGTTCTGTAACTCTTGCGTCGAGAAACTTTTCGATTTAAATGAAAAAAAATGCCATATATTGAAACAAACAGCCGTTTTTTTGAATAAACTCTGTCTGTAACTTTTTTTTGGCGAGTACTAGCGGTCACGTAAGGAAATTACTCGCCAATTTACAGAAAAAGTGTGTCTGTAACATTTTGGTGAGAAAAGTTACCGCTTTGAACTGTCAAATAAGCTCAGAAAATAAAAATTAGGCGAGAACAAATTTTACCAGTAAAAATAATTAAAAATGCAAATTATAATAATAATAATATTTTGGCACATTTTTAATTATTTTGCTTTTAACATTTTGTAAAATATAGGAACGTTTTCAAAGCTCGTTTGCAAACAAACAAACATTAAAGTCGCACTTTACATTATTTGGTATAGCCGACGGTTGTATTTTCGCCGCCGTATTTGAAACATAATTTTGGACGCCGTCAACGATACGTGTTACTGGCGTTCTCTCGACTTCGAGTGCATTTTATTTACATTTATAACGTAACGACGTAATCTCTTTTGATATTTTTCGACATAAGTTATAGACGCAGTTAATTTCGCACTTTTCGAGAAACGAGGGAATAGTTTGTTTCACATCTTTTCGATGCGAGAAATTCTCACTATAGTTACGGTACATGGGTACTGATCACTGTATTATTAAATTGTTCACAAATTTCATTTATGAGTTTTGTATTTATAATTATTTATGAATAACTTTGAAAAAATTAGACTTAATGATAAGCCTAAAATACAATCGAATTGAACTGGTTTTCTAGAATTTTCGGTGAAATAAAAAAGTTAAAATATACAAACAATTCTTAAAATCGTTTTTAACATTTAGTTTGATTTAATACCGAGAAAATCCATTATAAAAAAAAAGAAACAAGTTTTGCTTCCGAAACTATTTGTTTCTTTTTCAACCTTTAAAGATTAATGTACTGTTTCAAAAAGACGATTGATTGTGCAGTGAAATTTATATGAAAAACTGAGTGCTTTTCATATAAATTTTACTACCCAATTAATCGTCTGTCATTTGGCATCAGCTTGAAATAGTCCTTTATCCTAAAGCTAATTTTATAATCGATTTTTTAAATCAGACTTTACGGAAATCAAACCAAGTGTGTAACATCATCGGCCATGTTCTGGAAATCGAAATCGATTAAGATTAATTTTTTGGAATTTTATAGTTTGAAAAGTAAAAGGAATATATAGTAGACCTCTATAGTACCAAGTCTTTAAACTGAATTTGTCATCTTTGGGGCAGAATAATAACAACATTGTCTTACGTGCTTAGTGCTTTCGGCCTCTTAAGTTAAATTATATTAATTATACTAAATTAACCTTATCAGCAAGAATGTAGTACCTACAAGTTTTTTTTGATCTGTTCAATCTATCTACGTGCTGAAAAATTGCCATATCTCAGTGGCCTAAAGTAGGCAGTCAGACTGGCTAGGCTATTAATACTTGCAGCCAAGGCGATACAAAATAAGAAAATTAGAAGGTTGCAATTTTTCTAACTGCAACAAAGCCCAAGTATTTCAAATAAAACAAAAATTTAAACATTGAATGTTGACTTAAATGAGAGAGAAAGAGCAAAGAAATTTTACACAGCTACATGCAAATTCGCAACAAACAAAACAAGTGATGTTATAAAGCATTTAAAATGGCTTGGAAGAAAAAAAAAAAATTACACACACACACATGAAATGCTTTTATTAATATGAAAAAAAAAATAAGTAAACTTTGTGAGTAAAAATAATATACACGCATATAAGCACACTTACACATACTCACAAACAAGCACATTTTTTCACATACACATACAAAAACACTTAAAATGTTGTTACATAGACAGGATTTTTTTTCTGTTTTTGTTCGTTCGGTGAATTTATATAAACAAATGCTTAAAACGTTTACGTTTTTATGCACAATTTAAATCATAAAAAAACTATATATTTTTAGTATAAAAAATGGGAGGACGAGAAAAAATAACAGAAACAGAAATAAAACTAAAGATTTAAATGAAAAAAAAAAGTTATAAAATCGTGAAAAAAACAGAATCAGAAATAAATTGAAATTGTGTTGAAAACGTAAGCGCCAGAGGTTCACGAAATCCAGGGTTGCATTACACAACAACATACACATACAATTAAAAAATACTTATATTAAATAAAAACCGTACGCTCTAAGGCGCTGAGGGGGTAAGGGTGGGGGGAAACAAATTACTAGTATGTATTTAACCTCTACATTGCGGTTTCTAAAGGAACAAAGATTATAACAAAACTATTTATTTTATGGTTCACTACAGGGACTATATTTATAAATATATTAGCAGTTACTTTGTATAAACCGAGTTAAAAAAAAAAAACAAAATTAAAAAAAAATATTTCTTATTTTAAAATAGTTTTGAAAGTTTGATATTTTTTAAATTTAACTCGTGGCGTTAATTCAGTAAAATAGGTTCTACAAAGGAAACGCAAATAAAGCTCAACTTTGATTGATTAATTTATAATTTTTTTGTCCCTTTTCTTTTATAATTTAAAGCTTTTTCAAATATGTTTGAATTCGAAAACAACTTTTCGATTCTGCAGAGGCTCTCAGTGTTAACACAATACAAAATAACATGTTCTGTAGGAAGGCTCCGTCCAGTGTAAGCGATTAGCTTTAACCTGTTGCGACCTGTTCGCACTAAATATGTCTGATTTATCTATAATGTACTTCAAAAACAGGATAACAATTGATTTCAAAAGTAAATCTCGCGAAATCTTCTTTAAAAATTCATTTAGGTCCAAAAAGGCTTAAATGTGTTCATAATGTCAAATCAGTTCGTCGAAATTGACCCACTATAAATTTTGAATAGTTTATATTATTTTAAAGAAGAAAACAATTACCTCAATTTAGCAATGGTTTTGCAAAATTGTTTATGCCTTTTTTCCAAGACATGTTTCTGGTTGTTTTCATTATTGTCTAGCATATCGCCCTCATTTCAATAATACTGTATTAACTCAAAATTTCAAAATCTTCAATTTTTATTTTTACACTAAGGGCATATGAAAAAAAACTAACCGTTTCAATACCAAAAACTAGAAAAAATTTCATTATTTTATAACAGCCGGTAGATATTAATATTACATGTCGATTTCTTCAAACAAGTGAAAAAGCAAAAATTTCGAGTTAATACACCATTGTTGAAGAAGTGCGATATGTAAATACATGCAATTGTTGGGTGGACCGGTAAGCTAGTTAGTAGAGATCTATTAATGTTAATGTTGTTTGTTTGTTTGTTTTTATTTACAAACTTTGGCCCGTTTCACGACAACATGCCGAAAGTCTTAATCACTATTCATCTATTAAGTTAAATAACAGCCTGGCTACGATAAAGAGATAATTTGTGCCACACACTCAACATTTTCAGTGCGACAAGTCGATCGAATGCAAGCTCGTCATTGAAATATGAGCACCACCATAAATTATTATGCGAACACAAATCGCCAGCTTTTTATGGGTTTGGCGCATATCATGGTGCAATTACCATTATGAGCTGACGAAATTTCAAAGTCGCTCACTTGAATTGTGGTTATCGGCAAAGTATTTTGTTGTAATATTAAACGAACGTATTTTTTTTAATTACTTAGAACACCAATTTTTTCTATAATCAACTCTTATTAAAATAATCCAATTTCCAATGTATATTATAAAACATCATTGAGATTTTTAATGCTTGGTTAAAAAAAAAAAATTGAAAAGAGCAAATTTGCCAAAAATCAACAAATATTTCATGAAGTTTAAAATTTTGTCCACTTTTCTCATTTCTTGACTTATCTTCACAAACAACCCAAGGTTAATTTAGAAATTTTTCGAAAACTGTTCTGACAATTCTGACTTCATATTCGGATTCTGCGGACAATTTTACATAAAGATAAGGTGTCAGACACATTTGGTCAAACAAATGTTACGTAGTGTTATGTAAGTTGTTGTCGACATTAATTTTAAATTGTTGTCACATTAAGTAAACGACTACATTTGATATTTTATAAGACTGTTGTATCGACGGCAACGAGCTATCGAAAATCTGACATCTAAAATTATTTAACGATTTCAAATAAATTGAAGGGCTTATTTCCAATTTAGAACTCTTCATTTTGCCATGTTCACGATAGTAGCGATTTTTACCTATTAGATTTCTGATTTGATTTTCAATAAATATAAAACTTGGCTATCATGCCGCTATTACCAAGTATTTGCGAATTTCCGCTAATTTAGCAATTTATACCGAAATTTTGCCATTTTAGGGAATTTAAATCAATTTTATGGCTGGATAAAAAATTAAAACAAAAATTCGATAATTTTCACTATTTTAGCAACCTTTTTCGCGTAACTTTGTTGCTCTCTGAGGCAGTTGTTGCCGAACTAAAATTTTCGAGAATTTTCGTGGATTTTCTTTGAGGCAATCATTCACCCTGACTGCTTAAGTAATTCAAGTGTTACTTCATATTGGGAATTTGGCCTAATGACCGTAATTTCTACAAACAGATATCTGGTCGTGTTCGTGCGTAACAGTTATCTTTACCTATCCGGTGAAACTGTTTTGGTAATTTCGACGTTAATTTTGCCTACGTGTTTTTTCCTTTAAGTTTTCTTTTAAAATATGGCAACATTTGTATTTTAATTAATATTGTTAATTAACTGTCAAAAATCGATGGTGTAAAATACAATACAGTTCAACCAGTAGGTAAGACAAACATGTTAAAAATATCAAAGCATAGATGGATATATCTATTCCGGATGGCTTTGCCTGACGGCTTTGATTTGCAGTCCTGATCGAGAATCGAAAAAAAGGTTTTGTCAATATTTTTTTAGGTCCAACTATAAAACCGTTTATTTGTTTTTTAAGTTTGTGTACAGTTTTATTTAAACAAAGCTGTGTAAAAAGCACATAAATATTTCAATGTTTAGTTTCAGTAATTTGACAACACTGAGGTGCCGATTGGAAAGGGAAACTTTTATCATAACTTATATTTACCTTCCTCTATAGTCAACACTATTTATAAAAATCGTTAAACAGATGACTCAAAGCAAAAGCGTACATAATTGTTTGACGCATAGAGTTTTTAACTGGTTTAACGATTGTATTATTTTCATAAAACATTATTTTAGGAAGTTTTTAATTGGCAAGAATTCTGTTAATTTTTTTCTTGAATGTTATACTTGGCAAATTTTAATATTATAAGCCTACACTGATAGAAAAATGCATCTTCATATTGATGATGCACTAACATCAGAATTGTGACATCAATGCTACTACAAATGGCGTCAATGATGCAAAAAGTAGCATCAATCCAATGACTAACGTCTTCGTACAATTTTGTGATTTTTTACGTGTCATCTATTTTATGACTATAGTGTCATCAATTCTATGCCACATTTTTTGTATTATTAACATTATTTTCATGATAACAATGAATTATAAGAAGCAAAAATTCCTATATTCTATTTTTTTTTTAATATGGGGAAACAAAGGTCGTAATTCAACAAACGTGAAACAGACATATGTAACGAGTTAGTAAATAATAATATTCTCTGTCTTTAACTTAAGTCAATTCCAATGACTTTGACTTAATGACAAACTGTCATTAAATTGATGCTAATGTGCCCTTTCTTGACAGTTCATATTTGGCAGTCGTGAAGTGGACAAGTGGCAAATTTATTATGGAAAAATATTCGATTAACTAACGTGTTTTAATCGTTAAAACATTTTATCAAAATCAATCATTGATTACTGTGGCGAAAAGAAAGTTACGTGAAATTTTTGGGAGAAACAATGTGCAATTTGGTCAGGAGGAATCACCTTAATTCTTTGAAAATGGAAACGACGTAGAAGTAACTGTGAATGGGAAGCGATATCGTGACATGCATGTATTGGGCTTGGTTACCATTTGGTATCGACAAGACGGTGACACATCGCATACAGCCAGGATTAAAATGGAATTACTGCGAGTAATATACCTTCCCGGCGGACACCCCTTATTACTCATTTAAATTTTTCCATGCGGAGATTTTCATATTTAGTAATAAATTGAAACTACGAGGAAGCATTTGCACAGACGATTGATTAAAATTTGCATGTTGCAGATGCTTGCAGTGTTTATCTACTACTGTTCACTAAAAAAAAGAGTCGGCCCATTTTTTTAAACCAAAAAGGCACTAAGTGGTTATTTCAATTCAGCTGCAATCTATGCAAGCCCCTAACCCGCGTAATTTTTTTTGTATTATGCTATGTAATATAATGAATAGATTTAAGTACTTGTTCAATAAAGTATTTATGGGACATATTAAAGATTTGCAATAGGTTTAATTTAGTTTAATTTGCAGTCTTAAAATCCTAATTAAGATGCTTTGGTTCACCATGTTTGGCTGCTATTGCAAGAGCAGGTAAAAAGCTTGGTGTCAAGTCTAGAAATTATTCTAACCCAACTTTCTTCCCACAAAGTCTTTCTTTGTCCAAACATTCCCAAACGTACTTTCAACAGACAAATTGATGTGAATTGCTATGACGTCTTAGAAATTTAGAAGAGCTTAAAAATTATATTACATATCGTCGGCTTAATATGCAAACCTGATAACTCCCTTTTACCACGTTTTATAGTAAAGGAAAAAAAACTTTTTTTATATCATATTTCTAGCTTGAGAGACCAACCAAAAAAAAATTTGTTTTGCACACTTCAAGGTTCTTTCTCTACCACACGTCATCAAAATTTCAATTTGCTTGAAAATTGGATTAAGCAGGTTTGCATACTAAGCCGACGATATGCTATTTATTTCAAAGTATATTTTCAATACAAAAGTAAATAAAAGTATGTTTACGCTCATGGGCTCTCCTTAACATTTTAAGTAAAACAAATAAAGTCAAAGGACTTTTTTGTTGTAAATGAATCAACTAGATGAGGATACTTTGAGAGACAAATCTGTGAGCTTCTTGTGCGTAAAGAAACAACAATATAAAAGGAGTGCTAATTTATTTCTTTTGGATACTTAAATATTCTTTTTGTTTTGACAAATTCCCATAAGTGTACGGTTACAACAAAAACAAAGTCATATTTCAGTTAAGGAATCAAAGACTTAAGTTTTTTATTTTACAATTATGTAAAGTATTTTTTGAGAGTCTTTTTCTACATAACGTACATAAAACATGTGGGATTATAACTTAAGATTGAAGCATATTAAATAAGGCCAAAGAAGATTAACTTAATTTGAACGTTAAAGCTAATTAAACCCACTCTATAAAACGAAAAATTTCATCACTCCTACATACTTTGTATAATATATAATTAATGTGAAAACTTCAGGCTGACAAATTACTTAATTAAAGAAGTTAGAGTGCTATATTCGGCGGTGCCGAATCTTTGATAGCCTTTACCAAATATTAGAATATTTTCGGAGTTGGATGCGTATGGGGCCTATGGTAAATTATGGACCGATCTACGTGAAATTTAACTGGGTGGTTTCTAGTCTTATTAAACTGTAACGAACCGAATTTTGTTATAATATCATTATTTGTTATGGTTGTACGGGTACAAACGGTTTTCCGAGAGTAGGGTTTATATAGGACCTATGCTAAATAAGAAACCGATCTCCTTCAGCTATGCTCTTGCAACAAAATTGTAAATTTATTTGGATGGTTGTTCGACATTTATAGTCATTATTCTTATCCTCCGCTTAATTTTCAGGTTAAGGAAAAATTTTTCTAATTTTGAGTCGTTTGAAAGTGAGCCTGATTTCAGCAGACGGACAGATCGACAAGCTGACGGACATGACTAAATCGACATAGAATTTCTCAAGGAGCCAAAATAAATAAACTTTATGGGGTCTAAGATAAATAATACAAAAGTTTCACACGAAATGATAAACTTAGTATGCCCTCTCCGCAAGTAGTTGTGTTGGGGGGTATACAAATTTTTTAAGTTCTGTTATATAAGTAAACACATTAAGTCATTTGAGTAAAATGTGATATATTTGTGCACATAAAATTTGAACTTTAGTTAAATTTGTTCTTAAAAACTTAACCGGTAATGTTTTTATTATTATTATTTTTTTTTCCAAACGAAAGGTGTTTTTTCATTTTACAATAGAGTACATTATTTTTTTTTTTTTTTTTGTTCTTTATAATTTTTATTTATTTATTTTTGGTTGGATTGACTCTTAAGGTTGTGGAATAGTGGTTAGTTTGGTTGGTTGATTAGTTAGTTGGTGACTAGAGTGTCGGAAAGAAGTGGTGTTTGGATAAATTAACTCAGATAGTGTAAACAACAAATAAAATGAACCCAAAAAAAATCAGGTTAAAAACATAAAAACAGAAAGAGGTACATACATTTATTGCTATTTTTTAGATTATCAAATAAAAAAGACTCAACAGAAGGGAACGGACCAGAAGTAAACAAAAGAAAAGAGAACAAAACCGCAGATCTAAAAACAACTTTATAACGTTTTTTTTAGCCATGTGTAAATTAAGTTTTGGTTTATAAAGGGACACATGTATTAACCAAGGATATATTTTAAACATGGCCGTTTATGTACATTTATTTGTAGGTCATTATACATGTATGGCTCGTTGCCATACATACACACACACGAACATACACATATATTTAAAATAAAACAAACACTTATTCAAACAAGGAAGTTCAACCAACAAGCAACAGTAAAATGTTTATAAACATTTTTCAACTTCTCTATATGTTGCTACTGTAGTTGTTGCTTCCAACAAGAAGGTAAACATCATTTACTGTTTTTTAATTAATTCCTACTGATACAGATAAGAAGCATGCTTCTTCAGGAATATGTATGTATTGGAACATGCAACAAAATAGAACAACAACAAAAACAAAAAAAGAAAAAAAACAAACATAAAATATGAAAAATACCGAAAGGGTTTTATTATCATTCTTTTCCCTTTTTTAAGGTACAAAACTGGGACAAATTAAACAAGGTCATTTCGAAAAAGACTTTTTGAAATTTAAGTGAGTTTCGTTAGTATTGTAGATTTGTAAAATTATGTCAAATTTTATTTTTTTTTTTTTGGTAACGAAAATAGAGCTTTAACTAATTATTATTTTGTTACAAAAACTTTCGTTTTCTAAATTCTAATTTTGTTTGGCCTTTTCTTTTAGGTTTTAAAGTCAATTTATTCTTTTCTTACCAGCTTCATCTGGCATTAGTTGAAATACATGATCTGGCGGTTGTGTTGCAGCCTTGACATTACGTGGCGGAGCCGGAACATCTTCTATTGAATTTGAATTTTTTATTATTTGATAAATAAAAATTCAAATTTCAATTTTCATAAAGTTTCGTTTTTTCATTGTTTTAGCGATTTTTTTCGAAGTGATTCAATATGATTTTTATTTGATGGTGAACAAAGTTTGATATTAAAAAAAAGTAAAGAGATGTTTTTTTGAATACGATAAAAAAAAGACAACATAAAAAGGAATGTAAAGAAAGAAACAAATTGAAAAGAGAAGATACAAAAATACATATTGATTTAGTTAATGTTAGAAGCCAATTCCATTTGTATTTATTTATTTTTTTTTTTTTTTGAATAAGGTGAGGAGAAGTTAAAAAGGAGCTCTAAAGGGGAGGTGCATTGTTTTGGTTACTTCAAAGTGGATTACAAAAAATCTGTAAAAAGCTTTTGGTTCTTATACAAAGTTAAAATGAGTAAGAAGCTCTTAAGCATAAGTCTTATATATTTTTTTAAAATTGTTGTAAAATACAATTTTTAAAGCTCCTAAATTTCGGATACAAGAATTTTTTTTTTTAGTTGGACCTTTATTTTTATAGTTTTTTTCAAGCTATATACAGAAAAACTTTTTATTTTATTAGAGATTTTTTGTAGCTTTAATTTTAGTTTTCACCACCTAGAAAAGCTATGAGAAGAAGCTTTTAATAAAAACCCAATTTATTGGTTTTTTAAGAACTATAAGTTAAAGATTAGCTTTATATGTTTGAATCATTAATTTTAAAAATTATATGTATATCCTTAATATAATTTTGGAAAAACTTTTACTTTGTTCATGTTAAAGCTTTGAGAATAAAATAATTTATACAGCCATGTCATAGAGTACAATTCCGTTCAGAAACCGAATTTATTCCTTATTTTGGTGCTTCAGAAAATGACGAAAAAATTTTTCGGAATGAAACCATTTTTGATTTCATGAGCGGAATTCAAGTTTTCTGTATCTGAAAGGCCAAAAAACTATCGAAATACACTTACTTTCAATAAACAAATATGTTTTCTTTGGTTCCGAACGGAACCATTCCGAACGGAACAGTACTCTGTGACAGTTTTACTTTTAAATAAAGCTTGATAAGGCAAATTGCCTTAACATTTTTAAAATAAGGTTCTCAAATTAATTTTAATATCTTTTTCCAAAAGTCAATGGAGAAAAAACTGGACAAAACTCTCAAATAGGGATTTTATATTATTATTATTAAAAGCTCCAGTTTTTAACAAAATGCTTACAAGTTTTAGAAGTGTTTACTATAAATTAATCAATGTTTTTTTTTCCAAAACTTGAAATTTTCTTGTAATTAAGTATTTCCTTGTTATTTTTTGCCATGTTATTAAAGTAAAAACTTAAAAAGCTTTAAAATTTATTTTTTTTTAAACTTAACCCCCGTATTTATAAGCGTTTATAAAATTTTAAAAACGTTTATTAAGGCAAATTTTCATACAAAATTTGTTTTGTAAACCTTTATTAAATATACAAATTTTTTATAAATACGGGCGTAAGTCTCTATAAATTCACTAAAATGATAATTTATTCTTTATGAACATTATAAGTTCTGACATTTAAAAGCTTAATGTTTTCATATCTCCGCCTGTTTAGATAAAACATCTCCTTTTTTACCTTCCCCTCTTTTAGTTAATGATAATGGTGCATGTTTTATATAGCATTATTAATACAAAATATTTTTATGTTTTACAAAGAGAAAGATAGAGAGCAGAAGAGAAGAAGATGAACTGAGCTATAATAAACTAAAATCTTTTTACTTACCGAGCGTTCGCACTGTCATCACCTTACTCATCATACCATCACCGAGCACATTACGGCCAACAACCTGAAATTCATAGGTAGTACCCGATGCTAAGCCATTGATCGTCACTTGTGTACTACCCGAAGGTGTAACCGATATTGTCTGCCAGTCATTAACACCAGCCTCACGATACCAAATCGTATAATCTTGTTTGTATTCAGAACCGCCACTATAGCCCGGCATCCATTGTAGAGTTATTGAAGATTCTGTTGCTTTTCCGGTGATGTTATAGGGTGCATGCGGTTGTGTGCCCTCAATAACTAGCTGTGTCTGTGACATTAGAGTGGCTACTTCATTGGAGACAACACATTGATAGTAGCCGAAATCTTCGCCCCGCAGATTTTCAATGGTAATATTACCCCCAGATATTTTAACACGATTACGTTGAGTATCCGACAGGGCACCACCATCCTGTCGATGCCATTTGATTGTTGGTTTCTGTGTACCCTCCGCCTCAACGGCATCACAATGCATTTCCACACTATCGCCCACCTTGCGCTGATACAGCGATTCAGGCTCAACAGTAAATGTGGGAGGTTTTCGTACCAATACCTCCATGGGACCTGATGATCCCTGTGTGCCCAATGCATTGTAGGGGGTACAAGTGTAGCGTCCCTGATGGTCTTCATTGACGCGTGTAAAGAGCAGAGAACCATTTGCCATGACTACAATATCTTTCATTTGATAAGGTTCTAATAGACGTTTATCTTTGGTCCAGGTGACATATTGTAATTGAGGATTTGATTTAATATAACACTGGACAACACCGGCTAAGCGGAATGGTAGATATTGTACAGTTGGTGTAAAGGTCACTTTGGCAGGATCTGTATTGGAAAGGGATAAGAAAAATTAAAAGTTAATATTTACATTAACCCTTAGATGTTCCACATGGTCTGGCCAGACCATATTTGACTTTCAAATGCAATATATTTTTTTTTTCTACAAGTGAGTTGTCCTTAACAAAGATATGTGCCTTCAACATGGCAGAGAGATAATGATTGTTTAACAGAATAATTTATATATTTTACAATTATATTAAAAAAATACTGATTTATTCTAAGATAACCCAGAATAAGAACAACATTTTGTTTTTTAATTTTGTTTTTTCTTTTTACCCACTTACAACTACAATTCGAGTCGGAAAGAACCCAACCAATTGTAGGGGAATGTAAGAGAAGATAAACTCACTGTTTATTGTTGGTGTTTTGTTTTGGCTTTGATATTGTTACAAGTAAGACTTTTAGTGTTTATAATTCTTATTCGCTTTAGGGTTTTATTTGTATAATATTTTTGACTTTTCTAAAATCTTTGGAAAAGGTTTCCCGATGAGCTGGCCTAAGCAACCAGTGAAATGCGCATAGAAGCGAGCTTTCCCCCAACAATAAATTTCAGTGTATTAATCAAATATGAAAAACTGGGAATTTAGCACGTCATACGGAAATCGTATTAATAATAAATTTTGTATTCCCGAAAATAACTTTGATAAAAATTTTTTTTGTTTAGTTTACTTGACTTGTTTCAATTGGGACAATGCATCATTTAAAAAAGCCCATAGCCTGGGGTAAATTTTCAACTGCTTTTTAGGTCCTAAAATTATATTAAATAAAACAATGTTCAAATCAGCTTTGACACCATAATGACTTTACTAAGCTTCATACATGGAAATAAAGCCATATGCCATTATTTCTTAATGTGATATAAAATAAGGCCATACGGCTTTATTGGTTATGGCTTTATAACACTGAACCCGCTATTGCAATAGTCACATATTAGTAAATGTAGTCTTGCACAGGGTGGCCTAAAATGGCCGAAGAGGTTTGAACTTCTTAAAACTTTTAAATGACTATTGTTTAACTTAAAATAACACAAATATATTATACACTCAACATTTTACGAGAAGTTACAGAAAATTTGTTAAAACAAGCGAGTTTTCAAGTTTCTCAATTGGTTTTGTTTTAATTTAAGTAAAAACCCTTTTTTAAAAATGTACAGCTCGTACGAAATAATTTAAAAGCTTTAGAAATTAAAAAGTTTTTGAGAAAACAATACAAAAATTCATTTTAACATTAACACTTTTGTTAATTTTTGCATGAAGGTTTATAATCTGTGGCACTTTGTTAAATCTTGTATTTTGACTTTTAAAAGATTTGAAGGTTTTTATGTAATTTATAAAGATTTCTCTGAGCAGGTGGTACCTGTAGTTTAGAACACGTGTTTTACCCTTGTGTTAATACCCAACTTTATCGACATTGTTTAGCACCCATTAAATCGCATTAAATCATATTTATGTATATATGGTTTGCATAGCGACTAATGAGACTTCTCGGTATTATAATAATAATGCTTTGGAAACTAAACTTAAGTAATTGTATGAAACAGAATTTAGTTTATTCTTTAGGCAGTTAAAACGTGTTTGTGTTATCCCATAAAGTGTATTGTATTGCTTGGGTACCGGGGTACCCGGGTGCGGATGTTGCGATGGTTAAAGTTTAAGAAATTTATTTTGAGTTTAAAGAAGCAAAAAATAAATCTAGAATCTGAATTCGCTTTCTTTTTAGTTAAATAGCGACGATCCAGAGGCTTCTTAAAATTTAAATTCTTAATACATTTTTTTTCAAGTAAATATGTATACCTAGGTGGGTACCATGGGTATAAACACAAGGGTTACATTAAACTATTCCATAAGCAAATATTTAAATAAGGAACAAAAGTATACAAATTTATATCGGGGTTTTCAACAAGAACACAGTTTTTTAATTGTGGCAACACAACATGATAGTTTTGACATTAAGTTTTTTGACGTATTCGTAGTAAATTTATTGACAATTCTTACAATGAATTCAATTTGTCTTGAAAATCATATCGAATAAAGTTACATTTTGTAAAATTCGTGATTTTTTCGGACAACATAATCATCTTTTTGAGACTGCTATTAAGAATTTGGTCGTTAATTTTGAGTCGACAGGCTCGATACAAAATGTGTCAACACCAACAGGACGGTGCCACATGTCACTCACCCAATGAACATATCAATTTATTGCAAACTAAATTTCCCGATCGCATAATTTCACGATCAGCTGTTAAGTGGCCAGCCTGATCGTGTGATTTATACATCTCTGGACTAGTTTTTGCGTGGCTATGTCAAGGCGAGAATCGAAAGCGCCTAAAAACTTAGAATCTGTGACGTGATTAACGAAATAGACGAAATAGATTAATAGAAATAGAAATAGCCTGCCAAAAATTATTAAAAACTTTGATGAATTAATCGACATCTGTCAACATGCTCGTGGTGGACATTTGCCAGATATAATTTTTCATTCATAATTGCCGTACTTTTCTCTTCGTAATACAATACAAATTTAAATCATCTTCATCTACATTTTTTGTTTTATTTGGTTTAAGAAAACCAAGATCTTGTTGAAAAAACCCTTAATTTATATTGCATAATAAAAGCTTTTTTTTTTTTGGATATGTGTTTTAGAATAAGTCACTTATAAAAAATATATGCAATTTATTTATACCTCCAAAATAATACTTACACTCAACATTCAAATAAGCCGATGCACTCTGGGGATCACCAATACCATTCGTTACTTCGCACAGATATTGGCCCGAATCATCGGCACCGACTGGATTGATAATTAACGAGCCGTCTTTGCGTATTGTAATGCGTGTCTCCAATGAGGCCACCTCTCTAACAGGTGACCCCTCACGAAACCATCTTACGGTGACATTGCCAGGCATAGCCTTTGCTTCACATGAGAATATCACCTTTTCGCCCTCTAGCTTAGTTGTGTTTGTGGGTGGCACCTAAAAAATACCGAAAACAAACAACAAAAATACAAATAAGAAAAATTAATTAAAATCATTTTTTATTTTGGATACAACTTAAAAATTCAAATAAAAAAAAAAATAAATAAATGGACGAAAAAGGGGTTTCGAGAAATCAACAAACAAACAAAATTAATATTAAAGGTACACAAAAAACGAAGGAATAATTGAAAGTGTATAAAAGGACTCACGAAAGAGAAAAAAAATTACTACGCTTATAATGATGATTTCGACAGTGAGAGTGGAAAAGAAGATGGAAAGGAAAGGAATTTTAAAAAAATGTATATATTTTTCTAAGGCACTTATTTTATTTGAACATAATTATTTGATACTTAAGTTAAGGCGTACTAAAAAAACAATGATTTTTGCATTTAACAACCATTTTGTTTGTACAACTGTACGGGTGTGTGTTTTTTTATGCGTGTGTGCTTGTATTAAAAAAATCCTTTTTCGGTCTTCCTCAGTTTTGTCTATTATCCTTAAGGAAAAGTAATTAAAAATGAAAACTGTTTATTTAATGTATATTTCTTTCCTTTATTCAGTGAGTTGCTTTATGCGTGTGTGGATTTATAAATGGTCAACCAGTGGCCAAGTATATATATCTTTGATTTTATTTAACAAATGGACATCCACTTTCAACTATACAAACACTTCCTCACACAAGCACGCTTTTACACTCATACCCAGCGGGAAAAAGAAGGAGTACGGATGCCTTCTAGAAGGCCTCTGTACTCCTTCTTTTGGATATACAAGGCCTGCTCGCTCCATTCCATACTCATATCTTTTTTACACACGTTGTCATTGCGGAGAAGGCCTTCCGCTCTCGCTAAGAATGGCAACGGGATCAAAAAATAATTGTTTTGCTTTTGCTTGTGCAAAAAAAAAACAATACAAAAAATGTTACACCTTCTCTACTCCCTTCTCATAGAAGCGAGTGTGGAAGGTGTATCTTATCTTTTACACCAAAGAGCCGAGGCCTTCTATGAGGCATTCTTTAGCAGTTAGATAAGAATAGGAATTTAATCAAAACAATTTTTAAGCAGGCCTTTTAAAAGGCCTCAAGTAAGAAGGTCTTCTGAGTTTTACCGCTGGGTACACTCTCTTTCTTTATGTGTTGACTTGTGTTAGTTAGTATGGGTTTGTAGGCCTGTGGGGGGGGTATTACCACAAACACGCCTGTTCAAGCATTGGTGCATGAGGGTAATATGGTAAAATGTTTTTAAGTAGGAAAAATATTGAAACTTTCGATAAACGCGATTTAGTTTGGTGGTTCATTTCAGTCATTTTACCATATTTTTGCTTTATTCTTAATACATTTTGTGCACTTGTGTTTTACGGTCGCTTTTATTTTCGTCACTATTTTTTCCTTTCATTTTTTTTTTTAATTAAATAAAAATTTCATCAAATATTTCCACAATTTCGTTGGAAAAATATTGAACTGTTTTTAATTGAAAGTCCAAAGTAAATACTGATGAGCACAATATGCGCGATGTAAATAACAAATTTGTTTTTAATTTAATGGAAAAATAAGCTTAAAAAAGGAAATACATAATAACGTACACGCTTAAAGTATTAATAAATTTATGCGGGGAAATTTGGTCAATCAAACCCAGCAAACATTTGACCTCGATCTAAGCAATATTACCTTTGTAACAACTTGCTTACCACATTATCTTTTAGACATAATCGCTTCTCGTTGCATAATCTTACAACAATTTCTGAAGAAATGTTTGGTTACTCACAAATTAATTCGGTTGTGCTACGTGCATAAACCGCAAAACAAACAAAAAGTTAAAGGAAAAAGAATGATACAAGTTTAAATCTGAACAGAGGCAGCCAATTTTCTTTACACGTATTATGAGCTGTGCTTTAGATAATACTTATGTATGCATGTGGAGAAAGGGTAAGAGTAGGTTAAAAAAACTGCAGCCGAAACCAAAAACTGTCAAACAAAAAACGAATATTTGTGTACAGCTTTTCGTTTTTTGAGTTTTTTTGACAGCGACTGTTTATATTTAATGAATCAGAAGTTAAAGCATCGGTTTTTCTTTCGCTTATGACCTAGGCCTATTGAACAGGTCTGCGAAAGAAGCCTGATGATCATTGTTTATGTTCTTTTGAGCAGTTAAAAGTTGTTTACATTTTGCTTACATGCGCATGTATACGTTTGTTTACGTTTATAGTATGCCACACATACACGTTTTTTCCTTTAGCTTTGTATATGTGGTAGTAAGTTTTTGAAAGCTTAAACGAATCGTTTTTTTGTTTTTGTACAAGTAAGCAGAGCTGATAGATGGGCCTTGCTAATGACGAATGAAAAGTGGAAGAAATTGCAGCTTTTCGACTTTGACTGTTGTTTTTTAAACGCTGGGTAAGAGTCAAGAAACTAATGTCAATGTTTAACATTCATGTGTTTGATCTTCTGCGCGCTTGCGTTTAGTTTTCATTTTATTTCATACAAATGTTTTGTTTTAATGAAATGTACCGAGAAAGGTTAGGTCTTTAGAAATCAAATATCAACCCTAGTTCAGGGACGCAAAAAAATGATTATAATTTTCCCAGTGACAAATAACCTTTTGAACCGTGCTTTCTCCAACCGACCGTATCCGTGCTTTTACCTGTGTAAACCTCACTATTGAGCCGATAAAATTGAGACTATAAAATTACATTCGAATCAAACCATAATTCGATACTTTGCGGACTGAGACGACTAAGACAGGTATTGCGTAAATCTATTTCTTCAGCGGCATGGAAATAGCTGCTAGCTATTGATTGTTCTTGTGGTGGCTGATAATTTCTGCGAAGATTTCTTTGTCATTTGGTTCCATAATGTTGAGATTGATGCCGATTTATCTTACAGCAGTCGAGCTGATATAGTACGCTAATTTCTTTGAAACAGTCAGTTTGCGGTCTTGATTTTAATTGCAAATTTTCATATCTAGTCTCCATTTGTCTCTATCAGCTCTTCTTTTCGAGGTATACAGCTACGTCCAAAATTAAGGCACTTTCACTACATGTATTTCAATAACTTGAAAACGGTTGACCATATTTAGCTTACAAAAAAAAATCAGAAACTCGGCAACATTATTATCTTTAAGCAGTGCTTACAATTTTATTAATTTGCCCTGAAATTTAAGAGTGTGTGTATGAACATTTATACTGTTAGTATGGAAATCGACATTCAGTTTTCTCAGTCGAGGTCGGATGTTTTTCAATGTAGAGAGAAGTTTGCTTTTGCTGTAAAATTTGTTCAATGTAACGTAGGGTTTTTTGGATTCATATGACAATATGTAGTTTATCAAAATAATAACTTTTATGCACCTGATACTTGGAGACCCTCTTTTTTTTACCAGAACTGCTGAACAACTACCACTTTAATTTTTTAGAAAACTTAGTTGAAAATCTCCTCATGAATTTCAAATTCACTTGATTTTGATTTCCGAAATATGGCCGGTAGTATTTAGTGTCTTTTAAAATTTATTTCTTATACATATTCTTCTTATTTACTATCTATATTCTTTGAGATTTTTTATGATATATTTATAATAACTGTATGTTAAAAAATAAATTAGGTCTGTTATGCATAAATTGCTCACAATTTTGTCACGCATTGTATGTTTAATTTTAAAGTTTTACTCCTTATTCCACCAACTTTAGTTATAATTAACTACCAGTTATAACTGTCAAAATCTAATTGGTTACTGGGTGTTAAACAAACTTATAGATGTTTTGTCCTCCTTAGTAGTTGAATGCTTTTTAATCGATTGCTTGTGTTGCTTAAAATTTCCACATTCATTTTCTTTGAATTGTAAACTTAAATACATAAGATTTATAAGGTAGAATAAAACAGAAGAACAGAAAGAATACTGATGATGGTTTTTTGCAGGCTAGAAACTAAATTATCCATCACAGTTGATTAAAGGGTAGCATATAAAGTTGAAACAAAACATGCAAAAGGAGAAAAAAAACAAAAATAAAATTACAACTTTGACTTCAGAAAGCACATTGCAAAAAGCTATAAAATAAAAAACCATCATATTATTGTTCATTTACACCATATTAAATTTGACTTTATAATGGTGAATTTTGTTGACCATATTATTGTTGCCCGAATTATGGTTGGATATGATCAAATTCTCAAAAATCCTATTTAAAAAAAATTAAGTTACGCCGTCTTTACATTAAAGCCTGGTACTCCGTTCAACATTTCACGTGAAATGCTGCCAACTCGCATATGAAAAAAACTTGTGCGGAATTATCAAAATAATTTTCTTGGGAATACAATATCTATGAAATAACGTTGATGGAGTTCTATTCTGTTAATTTTGTCAAAAAGCTCTGGAATGTTTCTGGCAACAATTTTTTCACAACTGCGAAATAATACAATCTGCACTCATTTCACGTGGAATGAACTTACTATTAAATTCAAAATTCAAAAAACACAACTTTGAAAGAATAAAAACGTCAATTTGTGCAAACATGCAAGGTAGGTACCATTAATACATATCAAAATTTTCGTGTGAAATAATTAATGCTGCTCAACTTTATTCACAAATTTAAACAAAGTGGTAGGCTTAAGTCATCGGTCTATTCCATTTTATATTTTATAGTTGCTTGTTTGGCTTGCTTTGAAATTTTATTATGAATCGACTTACACTAGAGCAGATTGTTGAAATTTTTTATCAAAATAAATCGGCGAATACACTAAAGCACAAATTGATATTGATTTTGAATTTCCAAACAAAATTTTATTTTCCGATTAAGCTAATTTCTGGTCGAACGGTTACGTAAATAAGCATTTTCAGTGAGGAGAATCCACAAGCTTTTGTCGAAACACCATCACATCTATAAAAAATTACTGTATGGTGCGCTTTATGTGCTGGCGGATTCATTGGCCCATATGTCTTAAAAAACGATGATGGTCAGAATGTGAAAAGTTGTTTATAATTGTTGTTTCAAAATGCGCCTTTTGCGTAGTGTAAGACGGCAAATCCATCTAAGGAGATCGAGTGGTAGTGATCGAAACATGTCAGGGTAACCAGCCGCCTGTGTTCGAATCTCAGGCCAGTCAGGAATGAATGATTATCAATAACAATTTTAATTAATTTTCATGTTGTAAAATTCCTTTCTTCATAAAAATAATTTAATGAAAATTAAATTCGATGAACTTAAGCCTGATTAAAAATATTGAAAATTTGGATTAAAAACCATAAATAGTTCAACAAAGTTACCACAATAACAATTATTAAACATTTATTTCATACAGTTTTTTGTTATGATTTAAACTTGTGTCTCTTTATAAAAAACACCCTTTACAAGGAATTTTTAAGATTTCCAAAGTTCATTAATATTTTTTATTACACATCAATAAATTGAAGTTTGTAAAGAATGTTAACTTCCTTTGCATGTCACTTAAGTAACTTATCAATCAAACTACTTTTTTATATTAAGTTTTACCTTTTAGGTTACAGTAAAGACATGACTGAACATGCTGTACATGATATGCATGTCTAAGCCATTAAAAGTGTTGTACAAATGTTACTTTTGTTGTATTTAGAAATTTCATTAGATTGACGTGTGCCAACATTATTAGTTTGACACTCTAAAATACATACAATTTGCATGCAAACACACATACATACAAATGTTGGTTTAATGTTAAGCATTAGTTTGTGTATTGAACATGAGAGTTGT
The DNA here is from genome assembly GCA_949318255.1 of Pollenia labialis. Taxonomy (NCBI): domain Eukaryota; kingdom Metazoa; phylum Arthropoda; class Insecta; order Diptera; family Polleniidae; genus Pollenia; species Pollenia labialis. The sequence continues at coordinate 116,094,758 of OX439141.1, forward strand.
TTACAAAAGCATGTAATTTTATGATGCGCAATTGCATTTAAAAAGGCAAAGTATACTTTAAGGCTATATGAGTATGTTTGTATATTGAAACATATAAGAACTTATTTTTAGATCAGATGTATGCACAGTGTTCATATACATACATACATACATATTTAAAAGCCAGGGGAGTTAAACAATTGCCCTGGCAAAGTGAGTCGGTGCTTGGTATTGTAATAGTGTTAACATCTATATAATTCTAAAGTGTGTTATACTTTTCTTTGTTATTTTATATGTATGTTTGTTGTTGCTGCTGATGTTATAAACATATATTTAATATTGCAACTAACACATGCACGAATATAATTTTTACTTATTTGCTGTAATCATTTCGTTTTCTGCTTCTCCTTCTCTTTTTTCTATAATGTAACAATCATTTGCTGTAGCTCTCATGCATGAATGTGTCTGGTTTGTGTTACAAGTACTTATGTATGTTTATGTATATTTATCAGAGTGTGTATGTGTTTTTTTACACTGAATGACATGAAATTTTCCAAAAGCAAATCCTGTACTCGACAAGCTGTCATTCAAATGTCAAATATTAAATGACTGTTCTCCTACAACAACCACAAAAACAATAATAACAGCAACTGCAAATACAACACTTGCATAGCTGAATATATGTAAACCTCCGACTTACCCACTCTGTGCCTCATTATTGTCAACTAGGGAGCAGAATGATTGCAACAGAAAAGTGCTACCAAATAATAATAATAATAATAAAAACTGTGGCCATTTTATTATTTTTACTTAATCTATTTTGTCTTTTTATAATCGCCTACATGTGAGTTTTTTTTCAGAAAATGCAATGTATGCAAGTAAGTATGTATGTATGAGCATTAAAAAATAGAAAATATATTTTTTATTTCATTTATTTCTCTTTAAATCTTTAGTTTTATTTCTCTTTATCTATATGTTATGTTAAATAATTTGAAAATATGTTTGAATCCATTTTTAATCTCCTCTTTTCAACTCATGTTTAAAATGTTCAATGACAATATTTTTCAAAAACATGCATTTTTATCCAACGCAAAAATAACATGTACAAAATAAAAATAAAAAAAACACACACACACAAAATACACAAAAATAATCGAAATTTACAGAAATGTCATATATTTTGAAAAATAAAACAGATAAAAAACAATCCTGTTTTATGTTCAAATATTTTAATATGTATGCAAATATTGTCATAAAGATATCTAAATTATACTCGGGTGTGTTTGTGTTTAAAAACTTAAATATGATTTATAATATTACGATAATATCTTTGAATGTACAGTTTTTTTTGTCAGTTTTCTTTTATTTGCCACACAATAAAAGTTTTTGTGGTTTTTGAGGGTGTCTATATAAATTTTACAAAATTTATGAAAGTAGCACACACATACATACATATAAATTATATACATACTACATGCGAATATCTGTGCAATTTCCATTATTTGTTTTTTTTTTGTTTTGAAAAATTTAAAAAGTTGTCCTGTTATCAAAACCTCTGTAAAAGACTGCATAAATATATTAAATTCAAATTTTAATGATAAATTTGTTATGATAAATGAATGAAGTTTGAAAAGATACAGGAAGAAAATTAATTTTTAATTAAAAGATTATTTGTACATGGTACATACATACAAAAATATTCGAAGTTAAAATTTAATTGCGTAAAGGGAGCGGTCAACACCCCTATTCTGCACCACAATTGCTTAGATCTAGTGTCTATGAAATGTCCAATGACGGAGTGGAAAATTCTCCTCCATTGAAACATAGTCCGATCTCAAAAAAAAAAAAAAAAATAATATCAAACTTGGGATTAAAGTTTTCAAAATGTACTTTTCTTTGATTTAGAAAATTCGAAATAAAATTTTTTGATATTTGATTCGTAAAATTTTGATGTTTACCTCTCCCTCCCATACAAAGTAAAGTTAACCTTTGCAATGTGAGAAAAAACAACCAACAATTTTTCATGCACATTTTGTGTGATTTATTATTATAAATATTATCGCATTTTTCGGGCGATTTTTTAGTATTTTCGGGTAATAATTTAATTTAGCCATAGTTAAAACAGACTTTTCGGCGATTTTTATTTTTCTTATTTTGACCAAATTTTTTGTGAGATAGTAAAAATTACGGTTGTAAGATCTAGAGAAACAACTTGAATTTACTGTTCTCGATATATTATTATTCAGTAAAATCCGAGAGACAAATTCCGAGTCGCTAACTAAAGTTTGCCTCTACTTTAGGCCTTCGGCCGGGCGCAATTTCTTTCAACTCTATATTACAAGAAACAACGTCCTTACATACGTCGCAAGGATTTTCTCCTCTATAGTACAACAGAAAACGGCCTTGATAGCACAGCATAACAAATTTTAAATATTTTGTGCGGCCTGGAATTTGAATTCACTGGTTTCACATCTAATCTGAATTATTCTTTATCAGCTCTACTTTTCTAGATCTACCGTTATGTCCAAAATTAAGGCACTTTCACTACATATATTGGAACAACTTTAAAAGGTTTGAGCACATTCATCTTTAAGCCGTGCTTACGTTGCCCTTTAGTTTCAGAGATGTCGTTGAACTTTTGAAAAAAAAAAAAAAAAAAAAAATTTAGTTCGACAGTGTAATTAAAGGTTCTTATCAGGCTTTGAGCCCATCCAAAATCCGACTATGCAGAGAAGCTTTAGTAAGCGAAACCGATGTTTGAAATACCATAGAGAAGAATAACGGTACGCCTGACCGTAGGCTGGCTATGAAGAAAAGATTTAGTTGGCGACTTTGGATTTTAAAAAGTAGCATCTTCTACTTTCAAGTTTAGGGTATATGACCCCAATTCGAAAATAAAAATTTTTATTGTTATTTTTTTTACCATTATTGGACATTTGATAATTTGGATAATTTCCATAATTTCGTTTGGAGATTTATGGTTTGGGAATTATTTATATCAAGCTTTGAAAGTAAATACACTGCAGCTTGAAGCTATGATACATGGCGTAAAAAGCTACTGCTTGTGTTTTTGCGAAACCTAATGAGGGCTAGTGCCACAAAGCAGGATGTGTAATAGTTTCTAGCACGTTGTAGTTTCTTTTATTTAGTTTCTGTTTTCCTGTCTTCGTGAATTTGTGACCACATGGTAAAGTTTTATGTTTTTAATTAAGTAAAAAGTTACCATACAAAATAAATGAAATTTGTGTGTTAAACAATAAAGTAATGGAAATTCATAGCTGTATTCCTTTTTTGTACATAAAATGCATTGGAAGGACTAATTGACATGAAAAACTCATTGTCAGAATCTATATTTCATAAAAAGGACTTGTAAAACACTAATAAAATAATATAACCGGATGAAATCTTTTTGCTCAATATAGACTTTACTCTGACACCTTCTAGCATTGATATACCACAAACCATTATCGCTTCTATCAACGCATCCCTTTTGACATCAGCCTTATGCCATGTTCGCACGGTGCTTTGGATTACTTCGCCGTCTGTTTTTATTACTTATTTGAATTACCATGTTCGCACGGCATTTCCTAATCGGTTTTGACAGATCTTCTTCTTCTTTTTTAAAATAAATTTTGTTTATTGCTAAATTTAATTGTTGGTTTGCGGTTACTTGTATTAGGAATTATTTTATTTTCTTTTTTGGATTCCATTAAATTTTATATTATAAAATTACTTTACTTTTGTTTACTTTCTTTATGTTATATTTTGTTTGTTTTTTAGTGCTTTGGCAGCTGGTGATGGAAAAAAACCGATAAAAATTAGAGATCACATTGATTTTAAAGTAATCCACAGGGTAATAAAAATTGAATAACGTAAAATTGAGATAATCCGCTCTCAAAATTTTGTATGACGAATTATGTAATTTGGATCATAATTAGGCTGTGGATTACGAATGAGAGAGTGAATTACGAAAAAACTCTGTCGTGCGAACATGGTATTAGATAGAAAATATATTGTTTTAGGAACGCATATAATAAACTTTTTTGAAAATGTTTTTATATCTGTAATATGTAAGAAATTAAAGTAATCATAGAAAAAGCTATAAAGTGTACATATTAGGGGATTCAAATGATTAACTGTTGTTTGGTTTATCGAATAATTTCGGGTGATTAACTGTTCGAATAAATTAAAGTGATTTTGTTTAATTAATGAATAATTTGAATAATTTATGACGATTACTGACGATTAACCAAAGAGTTTGGTAATAATTTATTTTTAGGAATGTTTAGTACCGACTTTTACCACAATGATGCGGATGATTTTTTGAGACTAATGAAAACAACCTTCAACCTCACCTTAACAAGACAATCAACGTTTTTAAAATGGTTAATAATTTAACAAGAGATTAAAGTGGTATAATGAAAGGCTACCTAACTAAGACTACTAAAAGAAAAGGAATTGGATATGCTTTATTACGCTTTACTTTCAATCCCTTTAATGTCAACAATAAGTGAAAGAATCTTTACTAAATGTAAAAAATTAAAATTTTTGGTCTTATTTTAAACAAGACAAAATTAGATTAACCGAATAATATTAAATTGTTCAATTATTATTCGATTAAAATTTCAACTCGATTTATTATTAGCGCAATTAATCGACGCATACAAAACTTCGATTATTTGAATACTCTAATACATATGCATATATACATATATTCTAAATTTTTGTTAAATTCTAATACAATTTAGCCATGTCATTCCGTTTGTCTGCTTAATGCCCGATATAGCCCCCAATAGAAGATTCATATTCCTTAAGACTGCGTAATGCCCGATATAGCTCGCATTGGAAGATTTTAGAAGATTTATATTGGGTAAAAATATCTGTATTATAAGAACAATTTTGATTTTTAGTTGAACTGTTAATTTTTAATTTTTGATATTCTTTAATTAGGCTTGAGTTCATCAAATTTAATTTTCATTAAATTATTTTCACTGAGGGAAGGAATTTTACAACTTGGAATTTTTATTAAAATTTATTGATAATTTTTCTTGGCTGAGCTGGGATTTGAACCCGGGTTGATCTTTACATGTTTCAAGAAACGCCACTTTCTATCGTCAGAAGATCTTTGTGTTCTACCCACTGCACCACTGCGGTGCCCGTTAGCCAACAGTCAAACATCAATCTTTAACCAGTAGTACTGGTGGTTCGAAATTTGCCGTTATTATCACTTAAATTTCAAATTACAAGTTGCCTCCTTTTTCCTCTGTTTTTCGTATTCTTTCTGTCAAGACTTTGTCTTGAAAACCTGAATACATTCGTTTATTATGTTTTCTTGTCCACTTTCGTCGACATTTTTATTTGTACAAATTAAAGTACAAATGTTAACATTAGAGCTTGTGCCATAGCTATTTCTAAGAACAATTTTGATTTTTAGTTGAACTGTTAATTTTTAATTTTTGATATTCTTTAATTAGGCTTGAGTTCATCAAATTTAATTTTCATTAAATTATTTTCACTGAGGGAAGGAATTTTACAACTCTGTATTATATTTTTAAACATTACTAATACGCACAGGTAAACTTAATAATTGCATCTTTTATTTCAGAAACCCGACAAGTTCGCTCTTTTTCAAATGACAGTTGACGGGTTTCTGAAATAAACGATTCAATTGCTTAAAAATATATTGAAGTGAATATTTCCTCTGTTTTTTTTTTTGTAGGTATCACAGCAAAGATATTAGGCTATTTAAACATTCCAGTTAATTTTTTCACCTAAACCCCAAAAATATTTCACCGGAACTTCATATGCCTTTGATACAATATCAGCCAGACAAGTCGAGTCACAGCAATGCAACTAAAACAAGATATTTCCTTTATAAAAAATGTGTTCCTGTCTCTTTTTAGTTATTAAGGGTTTTTAGATAATATATTTAAATTGAAGTTGAAGTAACTTAAAGTTAAGCATTTAAGGCCAAAACACTAAAATTAATTGTATTAAAAACTATTCTTGTTATAAAGAAAATTAAAGAAAAACATTAACAAAGTGAAATCTTTAAACGAACATTAACGGAAAACTTATTTTTGATCTCGGTAAATTGTTGCAATTTAATTCGTTCATTTCATTTATTTCTGGTAGGCGTAAAGAAACATCTTAAACATTCAACTTCTTATGAATGTTATTTTACTTCTGCCATTTTTGTTTTACATTTTTCCTGTTCAAAAATTGCTTAAGAAAAAATAAATAGAAACTATTAAAGCAGAAAATTGTATAAAGTACATAAACACATGCACACATAACTGAGCAAGAAAAAGTATGTTTCTTCTTGGTTTTCTTGATTGTGAAGGAAAATAAAGGAAATGAAAATGAAATGCAAATGTACATAATTTTTTGGAAGAAAAATGATGTTTGATTGTTGTCATGCTCGGTATGTATGGAAGAATGTTTAAAATTTTGTGTGCTTAATATTTACATATAAATGTCCATTTGGAAATTTCAGCTCCTTTGCATTTATTATGCTTACATACAAATTAACTGCTTTCTTATAAGTATATGGTTGTAATAGCTACAACTTTATGCTTTGGAGTATTGGGAAATCATGAATGAGAGTGTCTATTGCCCATGTTAGAGAAGTGTTCGTCAAACCTTAAAACAAACAGATCCCTGTATAAAGGGGAGCACGCTTTAAGCTAGACCACCTGGAATCTATGCTGGTAGCCTTGGTTCCAGGTTCGTAACTTTTGTGAACGAAAGGAAGCTTTTGGTTTTTGCAAAAATGAGGCATGTCAAGCAATTGCACAATTTTTTCACTTCCCAAAACGTTTCTGTTTTATATGAACGTTTTAATTTGCAAAGCATACGCTTTCTAAATCAATAAAGGAATTAAATTACTAAACTTTGTACAGGTCCCTTAAAACTCCTACTTCAAAAATCGTCAAAAATTAATTACATCGAAATACAAATAATTTACTGTGTTTTCAAGTTAATTAAAATTTTTAGATTGTGGTTAACTGACCTTGTCCCATTCGCATCCAGGAACGAACACATGCAAGACAAAATCGATTTCATGTAGATTGCTGCAAAAGTCGGTCTGCGCGTAAGTTTAAACAAATCTTAGACTTGTGACGTTGCCACCATGCAACCCCTAATTTTTTCAATTTCAAAAGCACAGCTACCGAAAACGAAGTATTTTGTTATCTGGGTAGCATTGTGACATCTAGCCAGTGCTGACAATTTATCATTTTTCTTGCTAGATCTTGCATTTTTAAGGTCATTTGGTATGAAAAAAAACTAATTTAGCATATTTTCTAGCATTAATTCAAAATGTCTAGCATTTTTTAGTTCTTGTGATATTTAAAATATTTTTCATTAATGTAATACAAATAATTCAGCCTTATTCCGGTTGTCGTTGTTGTAATCGATCAAGTCTTTTTTTGTAAGAGATTAAAGTACCGCACAACCAGTGTTCTTCAATCTCTTACAAAAAACGACTTGATCGATTACGACAACGACAACCGAAATAAAGCTGATTGTGAAAAAACGAAAGATTCTAACATTGAATTAGACCTCAAAAATGCAACAATGTAAATGTCCATAATATTGATATAAATAAACTAAAATAAAAATCAAAAGAGGAAAAAGTTTTCAACAATTAGTAAAACCTATCCAAAAACAGTTTCACAAAGATTGGATAAAGCACCTAAATGAAAAAAAATGGGTGAAAGAATAGATGCCATATAGTTTCTAAATTAAGTGGCCTGGAGCAACATGCAGTAACAATAAAGCAGAAAAACGCAACGTTAATATATAACTTTAATCCAATATATCCCTTTTAAAGAAATGTGTTACAATGTTCAGCAGAGGCGGTTTTAAGTGTTTGTGCTGTGCACAATTCGGTTACACCTGTCGATCATCTGGCACACCTTTATAAATAGCAATTTGACACCTCGTCGCAGAAGGTCAAAATGCAAAATATTTTAAAAAATAAGCTTGGCTCTTATTTTTTTTTAAAGATTTTTCTAAATTTTTTACATAATTATTTTTAGCATTTATTCTAGCATTTATTTACCATTTTTTTTTAACAAAATCTAGCATTTTTCCTCAATTTGTTTTGGCAACACTGCACCTGGCAGAGGCGCCATAGCAGAAAAACTGAATTGGCAAATTGGTTTTTTTTGTTGTTTTCTTACGAAGACATTATAATGAAGCAATTTGTTTTTTGATTTTGTTTTTTCTTTTTACCCATTTGCAACTACAATTCGAGTCGGAAAGAATCCAACCAATTGTAGGGGAATGTAAGAAAAGATAAACTCACTGTTTATTGTTGGTGTTTTGTTTAAGATTTGATATTGTAACAATTAGGACTTTGATTGTTTAAAATTCTTATTCGCTTTAGGGTTTTAGTTGTATAATATTTTTAGCTTTTCTAAAATCTTTGGAAAAGGTGTCCCGCCGATCTGGCCTAAGCAACCATTGAAATGCGCATAGAAGCTAGCTTTTCCTCAACAATAAATTTCAGTGTATTTATCATTTATGAAAAATTGGGAATTTACCACGTCATACGGAAATCGTATTAATGATAAATTTTTTATGTCCGAAAATAACTTTGAACAGCCCTGTAGGAAATTTCAATAATGAATCTCTACAGATTCGCTTTTGACTTTGTTACCAGTCCTTCTGAGTAACTTTAGAACAAATAATCCTTTTGCTTTTGACGTTAAGCATGTGTTTGTCTTTAAAACTTCACCACTGACTTTAGAGCTATTGACTAGTTTGGGCTTGTGGAATTATATGAAGACATTAGAACCAGAGATTCGCTAGTACTTTTTATTAGTTGTAGTCTAGATTTAGTATATTAGTGAAAAAGAAAGTTAATCAAATATAAAAAGACACAAATTATGTATATAAAAATAACTTTTTAATTTGTCAAAGAAAAAAATATAAGCTTTCACTAAAAACTGTTGCATCCCTTTATTGCTTACCGACTGTCAAAACATGTTTCTTTTTTCTCAAAGGCTGATAAAAGTTGTTATTGCTTTATTGTAATTCTCACCAAAAAAATCAACATAAGTTGCGTCTTGATGATATTTGATCCCAGATTTCGTGCAGGGGAAAAATATTAAAGTTTTTAAAATCTTTAAAATCTAAATAAAATTTAAAAGTTTATTTATTTATTTTTTTTTTTTTGTTTTGTTGATACACATTAGTTTACCTAAAAGTATGTTTAAGGATAGAAACACATATAAAGATTTACATACACCACACTAACACATTATACATATATTATTGGTGGTTAAGTTGGTGTTTTGTTGGCTTTTGTGGTGTTATGTTGGCGTGAAATTTTGTTCTATATCTATCGTTTGAGCATTGTGGTGAAAATCACAATATATAGTATGTAACTGAACAAAAATGAAAACAACCAAAAATGTTTCAAAGTAATAAAATTCCAGTCAGCCAGCCAGCCATCCAGTCATTCATTCATTTATTTAGTTTAGCCAAAATATAATGAAATAACAACACATAACAATAACACCAAATACAAAAACATAGCATCAACAGCAGTAACAGTAACAATGCGAACGTAAAGAAATTAAGCATCAGCAAAACAATGTTGGAATGGGAGTAAGAATGAGTGTGAGTGTGGGCAAAACTAGCAGAACTTTAAAGGAACTAAGTGGTTGCTAGATTATAAGAAAACTGGAGATATTTGTTAAGGTCGTCAATAATGTATCAATGGTAAACATTTTGATTTCAATTAAGAAATATAACGAAAATTGTTATTTAGAATTAAGGTTTATAAATTGTTTTAGCACTTTTTTAAATTATATTTGGGGAATTCGCAAGGTGTGCTATCATGTCATATCGTCATAATTTTTACAATTGTTAAAACAAAAATATTGTTGTGTTTCATGCAAAATAAAAGTGTTAATGCTGTGTTCATTGATTCGCCATAACTGTACACTAGAAATCTAAATTATAAGCGGCTGCCCCCAGGAGTCATATATATTCCTTGTAATTATTTTAAGACACATGACTTTACAACTTTATGACTACCTTGTGAATCCCCCAAATGTTTCTTCAGTTGAAAAAAAAATTAAATATATCTTAATTTTATTGTTTTTATTGGTTTTTTAATTTTTTTTCTCTTAAACCGCTTATAACTACAATTAATGTTGGGAGAATTCCAACCAATTGTAGTGGGGCATGTTAGGAAAGATAAACTCACTGTATATTGTTGGTGTTTTCTTTAAGCTTTAATATCGTTGCAAATAAAATGTGATGAGAGTTTTTTTTATCGATTGGAGTGTTATTTAAGAAACTACAGACATTTTAAGTTTTTATTCACGTTTTTTTAACAAAAATTTGATACCCTTCATCTAACGTAATGCAGCATCTTAGTTTACTCACCCACTCACATTTTTCTTTTTGAGCGCCAAATCATGCACGAATTTGTTATGTGCCCAAAAACCACAAAAAAAACAACAGGGGTTTTTAAATTACAAATGTAGGCAATCGAGGTTTTTATAGAACGATCTAGCTGAATTTTAATCTAACATAGCATAGGAGACAGAAATGTATAACATCCTTTTTCCCAGCATTTCCGTGGCCTTTGTACACCCCATTTTTTAAATTCAGCCCTTCTGAGGAGTAAACGGGTTAAATCTATATTTCGGAACATCTTGATCATCCTATCTTTATTTTAAACCAATAAACATAGAAATAAAGATAATACAAATTTCGAATCTTATCTAAAAAACACAAATATTAATTTTGCACTTTTTCGAAAGGGGTAAACTACAAATTTTTGGTGCTTTTTTACCAAAATTTTTTTCCATTCATTGACATATAGGCGCATATTCAGAAATCATAACTTAAAATGTAACTAACAAAACAGAAACTAAAAAATAGTTCATAGATAGTTATAGATCTTATTCTTAATTCATAACTAACGTAGTAACAGCTCTCAGCAGATAGAACACATGCAACCGTGGATATTGGAATGTAGAGATAATTAAATGTCGATAATATTTTGAACGATATATTCTGTAATAAATTAAAAAGCTTATCAAGCTATTACAACCCCATTTTGGTTCTTTAAACTCTAAAAAAGTTATTTTTTGGTTATAATAGTATATACATCAATTAAAATAAGGACTTGTAGCAATAAAAATTTTCAATAGAATTTTATCGACAATTTACACATCTCTAGTTTATTTTTATTTTTTGTATGGATGTTTTTAGATGCAGTAGAAATGAATTTCAAATGGATTGCAGCGTGTTTTATACGTACTAACGGTTTTTTGCCATGTTTTTATCTGATATTATTAGAATATCTGTTATAATTTTTTCCATTTATTTTTTTTAATCTCTTCAAAAAGGTTGTACTTTTGAAATCAATTATAATATGATATCAATCAGCTGTTCTTTGAATGAATTAGTTAGTTGACATTTAGTTACAGCTTTACCTATAATTAAGAGTAAACTTTTTATGCTGAAAGTAATCATCTGTGAATAACATAAACAAGTACCTAAAAAAGTTTACACTTGGTAATAATTTATGAATATGCGCCATACTTTTTAAACTATAGGCACCTGCAACAATATTGAAATTTTTGATACTTCAATGGAAAGAAAAAATATCAAAAAGGGGTAATAAGAGAAATTAAAGTGCTTGCTTTTATTTTTCCGTGCTGCATGATGTAATTTTTTAATTTTCTATGATATAAAACTTAAAAATATAAAATTTTAGGTGCATGGCTCTGATTGAATGAGAAAAAATAAGATGAACATTTTTAGTACTTTTTGTTCTTCAACTTTTTAAAGTTTTATTAATATTAGCCCTTAAAACGTAAACATACAATTTCCTGAGTGGGTGAGAGTCTTTTAGGGAAATTTTTGGTACTTGTTTTTTCTTCAAACGGTACTTTTCCAATTTTTGATAGAATTGGACCTAGAAAAATAAAACTAAACTTGCATGGTCATAATTGAATTAGAATCTATTTGGTAGTTTTTTGTTCTTTATCTGTAGCTATTTCAATGTTTATTAAAACTGAAGCAGACACATAAAATTTAACATAAAATCTGTGCGAGCAGCCCTTGGTACTTTTTTGTTTTGCAATTGGTACTTTTTTATTTTTCTATAAACATTATTAAACATAAAAATTATATTATACATTTACGGACATACGTGCAAGATAACCGGAGGTTGGTCCCTCGGCAAATCAATCCACTAAAACTAATGCTCGAAACATACAAATTCACGTATATTTATTTATATTTTCTTTATATTTGCATAAATAATAATGAGCGAATTTCGTCAAACACTAGTTGTATTTAATAGTCATTACAAAATTGTGCAAAGAGAATATTTTTTTATTAAAAAAACTGTATATATAGTAGATAAATCTGACGAAAAATGAGCGAGTAGAAGCATATATTTCTTATTAAAAATTATTACTATGACTGAAGGTACTAATACCGATGAATGAGGTATTGAAAACTTGTTCTGTGATGCGAAGATGGAGCAAATGGATTAAAAAGAATCTACGATGCATTTTTCTATTAAAGGTGCTGATAACAATTCCTGCTAATCATCCTACTGTAAGTAAAAAAAAAATAAATACTTAAGATCACAAAGTAGCTATACAATTTTTTATTTGAGGACAGTTATGAATAGTTTGTTTTATTGCTTTGAAAATTTCGTTTTTGGGGGGGTTAACTCAAACTTTCTAAATTTTTAGTAGAGACAAAAAGCTGTTTTTTATATAGACTCCTATATCAAAAAGGCAGATGCAACTGTATATTTTTTTGGCAAAATACCAAAAGCAGCCTGGATTTTAAATAATCATAACAAAAGGCCTAAATGTGGAAACACCACCCTAATAAATTGATCAGTTTGTAACAAGAACTAACAAAAATTGCACAAATTTTGCATACATTTGTTTTATATGATTAGTAAAAATACAACTTAATTTCGTGAAGATCGGACAATAATTTTCCATAGGCCTGATATAAAGCCTACCTGTAAAACTGTTAAAAGTTTTTACTGTGGTAAATTTTGATATTTTATAGTTTTGAAAGACTGCAAAACACACTACCGAATTTCAAAAAAATCGGTTAATAATAGGCCAACCGTAGGCCTCACATAAAGCCAATTCTCGAAAACATGCATTTTTAATATGCGTGAAACCTATTTATCATACTGTGAGGACAGTTTTTTTAAGATTGATTCATAGCTTCCTTAAAAATACAACTTCTGGAATATCCTTACGCCCGGTGGAGGGTATAAAAGACTCGGCAAAGCCGAATATAGTACTTTTACTGGACTTTGCATTTACATCGTTTCATTCTAATTAAGGTTGCAATGAATGGGGATCGAGTTTTTTGGCTAGTCTGCAACTAAAATACTCGCTAATATGTCTTTTTTGGATTAGAACTAACCTTGAAGCGCAGGATTAATATTCGAATGGCCAACAAACTTTGTTGATCCTACTTTAAATTATCTAATGTGGGTATATTGGACCGTGTGAGATTATCCAGACATAAATATCTCGTCTATGGTAACATAAAGATTCTTGTCAATTGATCCGAATTATAGGAAGTTTAAATCTATTTGATTCAGCCCACTGTAATAAAACTTTCCTAAAAATTTTCAATTTAATCGCTGAAATTTTAGAAGTTTAGAGACTCTAAAAAATAAAAGAAAATCAGAGAAAGTAGCTCTAAGTGACGAAGTGCTTAAAGTTATCTTGTACAATAAATTGCTTTAAAATGATATTACAAGTTCGAATAAATTCCTTAAAAGCTCTGCGTTTATTATTTAGCAGCATCAGCATTAACAGCTTTAGCAAGAGCATCAGCAACAACAACAAAAACAACAACGTTAGCATTTGCTTTTTTTGAAGAAAGTGTATTTTAAAACAATTTGATTAAGAATTTAATGCCATGGATTTTTTTTTTTTTTTTTGTTTGTTAAAAAACGAAAACAACCAAAATTAAGTAAAACGAGAAATGAGAGAAAAATTGTTGTTTGGGTAATAAAAAAACATGAATAAATTTTTAAACGTTTTTTGAAAACCAATTTTTGTAAAATGAGAAAATTAATTTGATTTTTGAAGGTTTTAGTTTTTGCGTTTATTTTCTATGAATTTCTGTAGCTTAAAGCTTTAAATGCAAAAATGATTTTATTAAAAATAAATACAAGTTTTATAACTTTTTTTTTTTTGCATTTGCATGTTTCAATTTTAAATTTCTTTAGAGAGAGAAATGAAAAAAACTAAATTTGAATAAAAAGAAAAACGAAAAAAACGTTAAAAAACTTACAGTTATAACAATTTTACTCTTGGCACTTGTTTTAATAAGTTTACGGCGTTGGTTGGTGTTGGTTTTGAGTTTGGTTTTATTAACGTTAGGAGTGGTTGTTGTAGTAGTAGTAGAAGTAGGAGCAATTGTTGTAGTAGTTGCAGTGATGGTGGTTTGTATGTTTTTAGCATTTCCGTTATCCGGCTGCCAGTTTATATTTTAAACATTAAAATTTAGTTTCATTTTTTTTTTGGTATTAAGTATACACATATAAGTTTACATATAAACAGGGCAATAGATATAAATTAATACATATGTATACACAAAATTTGTAAGTGTGTATAAGTTCGTACATAAATTTACAGATATAGGTGAAGGTTTATTGGTTTGTTAGTAGCAAGAATATTTGTTGTTGTAGTGGTTGGTAATAATATCAGTAGCAGTAGTACAAGTAATGGTATTAGTTGTTAAGTTGTAGTAGTAGTTTGTTGGTTCACAAACCGTCACACGCAAATATAAACAATTGGATTTTATTACATTTTATTTTGTTGAAACGTAACCATTGTTTTGTTCAATTGTTGGTTTCAGTTGTTTATTTTTTTTAAAGAATTTTTATGTCAAGGTGTTGTTTATTGGTTTTTTATTTTGCAGTTTAACGAAATTTTTATTTGGCAGTTTTATTTATTTTATTGTTTCATATTAATTTTCAAGTAAAATTAATTGGTTTTTAGTTTAAAATTTTAAAGATAAATAAAGCAAAAAAACAGAAATAGAAGAAAAAAATAGACAACAAGAATTAGAATTTGTTTTCTTTTATTATAAATTAGATGAAATGAAATCGAGTTTTTCTTAAGTCGAAATTAAAATGAAGGTATAGTTTGTAAAAAGAAATGCCAAAAAATCGCTTTAAAAAAATGTAGTTTACTTAATATGATATAAAAGCACATAAATTTGTATCCATCTTATGCAAAAAAAGGTTTAAGTTAACATTAATTAACCAATACATTAAGCCCTTACTCTTTTGCTATGTTTATGCCGTTTATCGCAACTTCTCGATAGTTAAGGAAGGCTTGAATCGGCCATATAACAACTTCTGCATTTTTACCACTCTACTTTTATTTAAGGTGAGCTTTAAAGAAAAGTTGTAATAAAAATATAAAGCTTTTTAAATGGCTGATAAAATCCTGCCTTTATTTAATGTGAACTTAAACTAATTTTTTTTTTGCATAAGACAGCAAATATTTAAGTGGGCTAAAAATTTCATGGTTACAATAATGCTTAAATATGAAAATCATAATTGGAAACAACTCCTACCCCCGTTTTCTCAACTTACCGATTGCTAAAGATATGATTTTATCGGTCGGATAATAAGCGTTCCATTATAGCAACTTTACTTTGACATACCAGGAAGGATGAACCTTCCTTTAACTTATCACTCACTTTGCTTGAACTTAAAGTTGTAATAATGGGAAATTTTTTTATACGGCTGATAAAATCTTGCCTTTAGCTATCGGTAAGTTGTGAAAACGGGCCTTAGACGAATATTTCTTTTTTGAAAAGTAAGAATCGAAATTCCGAAAAAGACCTTTTGTAAAATTTTAGTTTCTTCGATATTGATTACCAATTTTTGTACATTAGTAAAAAAAAACGTAAACAATGCTGCTTAACAATGATGTTTATTCTTACTCTTAAATTACTCGCCAAAAATTTCTTTTCATGCGAATAATTTAATGTAATTTTTACCGATATTAATTAAGTGTAAAGAATGGTGCAACCGAAACGCACGATGTTAATATGTTTTTTTATTATCCCTTATATGTCCTAGCTTGTCTGGCCAGACCTTATTTTACTTTCATATGCAATATCTTTTTTGGTAGCAAAAGTTTAAAACAACGAAGGCTATAAATTCTACGATAAGTTCACATTGGATCGCTATAAGCACCCCTTGGTCTGGCTGGACCACAGGTATCATTAAAGTTCATTACAGGGCCAAATTACTAACTAGCAATCCGAGCATATACAAGCGGTACCGTACCCGCCAAGTTCCACATAGAAACGTCCGTTGTGCGTTATTTGTAAAACCACAATCAAATCTGAAAAAAACACGTCATTGCTGAGGAAACTGCAACAAAGCTGTGTGCCTTCTACATGGCAGGGTGCTGAAAACGAACATTTGCAATGATTGTTTAACAGAATAATTTCTATATTTTATATTAACACAAAAAAGTACAAAAAAATATCCTCCAGATCCATATCCTCAATTTCCTACAGATCCGGTTTGCTGAAATTTGTGCACAATTTTCCCTATTGTGAACACATTTGGTCGATTATGCTGACCAAAAAAAATCACGAAAGTTACGAAATGCATTTGATTTTAACGCCCATTTTCGTAAAAAAAATCTTAACGCGCTGCTCAATTGTGTACCTCTCCATGGTTGGATTTATTAAACACAATTAATTTGGACAAACAACTTGACGTTAAGGTGTGATTGAAAATTAACAACATGCATTATGGTTGGGCCACCCTTCAATTTTTTTTGGCATTGAATTAATATTGAATTCTTATAATACAATATTGCTGATGTGGTTAAAATATTAATTTAAAATATTGCCACCATACTAAAATGTGTCTAATTTATTCAATATTTTTCAATATAAATTTAAGCGGAATTGAGAAATTAATATAAAACAAAACCTTAAAATAATTTGTTTCAACTGTAAAACAATATTGATTCCACGTATCCTACGAATTAAATTAATTATACATTAATAAAAAGTTGAAAATTATTTATTTAATGTATTACAACATAATTTTTCTATTATATTGAAAATTATTGAATTAATATGTATGATGCGTTCTTATTTTTATGCTGCAGCTTTTAAAAAAACCGCTTAAATATAATAATATAAAATCTGATTAAAAAAATATCCAAAATATTAAAAATTTGGATTAAAATATTAAAAATTTGGATATCCAAAATTTTTCGGAATTAAATTTTCGAGAATCACAAAAATATTTGTTCCGAGAAAAATTTGTTTCGCTTGTTAACGCTATGTATGTTTGTACGCATGTGTGTTAATTTAAAAACGTAATTAATTTTATTGCAAAAGTATTTTTATATCCTTCATCCCAGGCGGAAATATTATATAGAGCACTTATATTCAATAATTGCCAGCAAAAATATCCTTACTTTTCAGGAGAGCTATACTTTTTGTTATTTCGCTATTTATTGTAAAAGTCGACCATGTACCTTCTACAAGATGGTCTTCGTTACTTCCAAAATTATACAAACGCATGCATATTACTTCATATTTTACACTTGCTTGCGTATTTTTTAGATAACCCATTTCAGCCGATAAACTAACAAATATTTTTTAGGGCTTGCATATTCTATTATATGACAAAAATAATTTTTTTTAAATAAACCATTTTGTGAGTTGTTATATCGAATCAACATTTTTTATTAGCATTTATCTTGTACTTCTTTTTTCTCATTATAACGGCCATTTTCACCAAGTTCGGTTATAATTAACTGTCGGTTATAGCTGTCAAAACATATTGGTAACCGGAACTTTAATTGAAAGTTAGTTTTAACCGAACTTGGTGAAAATGGCCGTAAGAGATAAGTCACTTGGACCCCTTGTTCTTTACGCCCCTCATATAAGTTTGTCATTCCGTTTGAAGTTTCTGCAATACTAATCTAATATGCAAATAAGCAGCAGAATTGTTTAAACGATATCTGCCTAACTGTCGGGATAGTTTTCTTTTAAAATTTAAATGGAACATTCTACAAATTGATGAGATATGAGGAAATAACTACGACTTCTACTCATATTTACTCATAAAGCTCTAATGTTTACCTAACAACCTTTATTATTTATTTTTTACCTGAAATAAACTTAATACATAATGGTTTGCACATTGTGGAAATGACTTACATGAGTACCTGTTATATGACGTAATCTAATGATGAATCCTAACCACGCAATAACAAATTATACAATTTTGCGAAGCACTAATGGTACATTTAAAAAATAAGCGCACAATCATGCGCAATGCAATAAGACATACTGAGATGCAGTAAAGTAAAGAAGTTATATAAAAGAAAAAATAACATTTCAAGTGCCCCGGCATTTCCTTACTACGAAGCAGGTTTGTAAGGGAGAATACTTAAAAATAACTCTAAAAAACAATTAGTGTGTAAAGCTGACGCTACGTTCACCAGTTTTTATATGTGTTGAATAAAGGGCTTTTTGTGGAAAAAATGTATTGCTTCAAACTGGGAACTTACCGTATAAAAGTCGTGCCTTCCGTAAGCAAGATGGTAAGCGGAACTCTTACATTTCTCCCTTACAAACCTGCTTCGTTTGAAGCTCAATTTTTTATTGGGTACTAGGTGACATGAGTCATGAGACATGACTGCACCCGTGCGTGCAACAGTGCTGGGAAACTATCGATATTATCGATAGTCATAAAATATCGAAAATATCGATAGGAAATATATCGATATCGATATTATTATAATTTAAAATAACGCTATGAAGACATTTAAAAGCAGCTATACACATACAGTTTTTTACTTGCTATTATTAATTAGCGCTAAATTACAGCAATAAATACAAACAACAAGAATGGCAGGTGGTATGGATTGCTTAGATTTGCTTGTTTACTACTTATTAACGCCCTTTACGTCGAAATTTGTATAGGGACTGAAATGTTAAATATTTTTGTAATGTTGTAAAAAAATTGCACATACAAATGCAATTGCAATTGCGATTATAGAATGAAGCAATGATCGACCAATAGACGAAAAGTCCGCTAGATTGATTACCTTTTGGGTTGAGAATCAAAAACAATTTAGAACATTGAATGAAGTTGCATTAACATATCTTTTAGTCCCTGCTTCTTCGGTTCCTTCAGAAAGGTGCTTTTCATCAGCATACATGCATCTCATTCGTTCAATAAAGTGATAAAAACAACGAAAACTATACCCAGATAAAAAACAAGTTTAAGTTTTCATGCTCATGTACAAACATTCAGTCGACAGAAACATCGATATATCGATAGTGAAGTCTAAACTATCGATAAATATCGATAGTAGAAAATATCGATAGTATGCCAGCACTAGTGTGCACGCAATGCAGAGCAATATAACCTCCGCTGTTATATAAAATCTATCAGCTTCCGTCGGATAACAACAGCACCTACGGAGAGCCTCCACAGGCCGAATTTTCCCACAAAGGTAGAAAATCAGTGTTTCATGTGAAAGTTTTCCTCCATACGATTTTGGGTACAAACCGCAGCCACCACGTGATCCCGAAGATATCTCTTCGTCTAAAAAATGGCTTTCGTTGAACCCTTTTGTGAACTTATGCCTTCAATAAGGCACTGCTCCATAGGATCGCGAGCAACTTGATGAAACGAGACTTTCTATAAAAAAAGTAAAGCTTCCGCAAAGACAAAAAGCCAGGAGGTATTTCTCGCAAGAAGCATAATTATGGGGGCCTCAACTAATAGGTACACCGATGCTTTACACTCACCGGGAATCATTAACTTCCATAAGCTGGTGCTTACCTCGGTTCCAAGAAACCACGAAGACTAGGTGATCCCTGCACTACCCATGGATATGGCTTTGGCAGGATAGAGTCACTACAATTTAAGCCAGGAGGAACGGATAATACGCCAAATCGGTCCATTAGTCCACCCGTCTCCAATAGAAGTGTACTCAAGAATTGTTTGCTTGGGTACCATTTTTAATGGTATGGTAAGGGGTATATTAGATTCGGCAAGCGCAATATAACGCTTTTACTTGTTTTTACTACAAATTATACAAATGTGAATTTTTAATCACAAACAATTTCTTAAACTTTAGAGGCGTTTCTCATACTAACGATTTACTTTGAAAATTTCTTAAAAGCTACAAATGCTTTGAAAATTTTATATATGTATACATACATGTGTATATTTGTCCTCTTTTTGTACAACAAAGTAACTTTATTAATTTTATTTGTTTTTGTGCGTAAAAATAAAATTGTTTAAAACAAAAACAGACCCTCACACACGCAAACTACCATAACACATAAATTAAATATGTAATGTGTATAATTTTATAACTCCTTCATATGTCTCCTTCTCACACTCCCACGTTTATACACATACACATTAACATATATCTTTAAAATCCCAGGGTGACGGAAAAAACAAACTTGCTCTCTGTAAATTCTATTTGAGTTTTGTTAAATATGCCAGTACATGTTTAACGTGTAGTGCATACTTTGTTAAACAGCATAATAATAAAGGGAAAAAGAAACTTTTTCTTTTGTTTTAAAATTTGTTTTTAATTTTATAAATTTACAGCTGAGTGTATTAAGACAACAACAAATACAGTTACTAAATACAACATAAAGGCAAGTACCCTTTTAATACACATACACAAGCCAACGTACGTTCAAACTACGAACAGAGCGAAAAAAATGGGAAAAACTTTAATAATGACAACAATGTTTAGTTGAGTAAATAAGTGGAAGTCTTTGTTGTTATTGTTTTCAATGTATATTTGTAGTTGTTGTCATAAATTGTTAAGCCATTATGCATCATCTTAGTGTCTTTTGTATGACTGAATGTTTCTCTGTGAATTAAGTGTTATTGCTGATGTGTGTGTGTGTGTGTATGTGTGTGCCCGTGTGTGTGTGTGTGCGTCTGCTGGGAAGATTTCTGTTCATGTTAATCCTATACTCAAGTTAAAGTTGAGACAACATATGCTGCAAAACTAATTTATAATAAAAGAATATGACAACAGCAACAAACGAATGAGAACTTGTTTGTCAAAACTCTTAATTTATATAAATGGATAGATAAAGTTTTTTTTTATCTCTTGATAGAATTTTAAGAAAATTCACAAGAAAAATTTTAACTTATTGTTAATAAAAAATAAATTTTGGAAATTTATTTTGCAGAAAGTTTTCTTTTTTCTTTGTATTTTTATCTTTTATTTATTTATTTTTTTAAGATGACACTTTAGTCTTGTAAAGTAGCTAGTATTTTTTATATAAACTATGTAGGGATGTCAATCTCGAAATCACAATTTTTGGGATTCAGCAAATCCCGAGATTTTTTAATACCGGGATTTTCGGAATTCAGTTAGTCCCGGAATTGATTGATTTTAGATGGGTCGCATGAAAAGTTAGGGAACACAATATTGATTACGTTGTGTTTTTTATAATTTGATAATCGGCCAATTGCAAAAAGTACATATACAACAAACTACCAGTTATTACTGTCAAAAGCATATTTTTTAATGGAAGTTAAAGTAATAATTAGTTTTAACTGCACTTGGTAAAATTGGCCGTAGCTCTGTTAATACCGTCATTGAAAACGAAATCGAGTCCAACAATTATAAAAAACAAAAATTAAAGAAAAAATATTTTTGGAAATGCACAAACCAAAAAGTACAACTAAAAGTTCCATGAGGTTTTATTTCCTAACACTGTTACTCGTTTCGGATTCAGGTGTATTAAAGTGCTTTCTTAGGCATAGAAACTGTGGTACATTATGGACCGATTTCACGAAATTAAGTACTGTAATTTATACACTTCATATTTTCAACATGGCTTTTATGGTTAACTTAACAAATTGGTTTTGTTAAGTAATTTTTAATTCAAATTTCAGATGTTCAGTCTAATTTATTTAATAAAAATTTTAATTGAATCCAACAAATAATTCAATTCGCTCAATTCAAGTATATAAATATCTATTAACAATTCAAGTTGTGCTGAAAAAGGTCAACAGGAAAAAGAAAGACAAAAAAATTAAAAACAGAAAAATTTACTTTGGACTTCAAGAAAAATTCTTGACAAAAAGTACGAAAAACAGAAGTAAAGAAGAACATGGAAATCAATTAAAATAGATAATCATTTAAAGCAAATTTCGATCTACCAAAGGTTAAATAAAATTTTGTTTAAAGATTTATGTTTGACTCTTAACTGCCAGCAGTTGTCAATGGCTGTGAGTGTAAAACGGCAAAACCCTCTGAAGAGATTGAGTGGTTGCAATTGAAACATGTAAGGGTAATCTGTCCGTGAAACCCGGGTTCGAGCCCCGCGGCAGTCAAGAATGAAAAATTATCAATAAATTTTAATTTATTTTAATTAATTTTTGTGTTGTAAAATTCCTTTCTTCATAAAAATAATTTAATGAAAAAAAATATATATTACGTTAGTTACCCTCGTGTGTGGTTTTTTACACATATGCAATTTCTGAATACTTTGCTGTGGCGCCGTAGTTCGTTTGTAATCAAGGTCAGGTTTTACTTAACATTAATGATGTATTTATCCCGTTGTTGACATGCAATTAAGTTCGCAACAATATCAAAAATATTCACAATTGCCTACAGAAAATTTTGTCTAGTGCAAATTACATAGAAACTACATATGTGCGGAAAACCATGCACGACGGTAACTTGCGTTAGTTCTGAAATATGTCGTTATTAACAAATATTTTTTAATCAAAAAATGTGTTTTTAGTTCTAAATTGATATTGCTAACAAAGTCAAGACAATTATTAATTTTGTGTGGTTTTGCACACATGGGTGATGTAAGGGTTAATTTACTTTATTTTACCGTTCTAAACACTTTTGCACACATGAAGAAGACCTTAATTTTCTAAATCTACGTCTAAATATACAATAGCCGTCTAAGTTTTTCTGGATCAATTCCTATTTTTGGCAAAAATGTCTTTAATTAAAAATAACTAACTATACTACCCGTACTTTCTAACAAAAATTTGTGTGATTTGTCTTAAAAACAAAATTATGTGTTATGAACATTTGCTTTTATTTTTTAAACGGAACCTTAACTTAAAGCTGTGCAAAATGTTCTGTTTTATATAAAACTACTTTGCTTTTCTGTAAATATAGTGGCAGCCAAAATTTCTGCTTTGATTTAATTTCCCTAAGGGGTTCTTCTAATAAATTTTAAATTTAATAATGAAGCGTAGCCAACTATCAAACATTTTTGCTACGTCCGTAGCTTACTTGCGCCACAAAATATTTAATAAATATATTTAATCAAACATTTTGTATATGCTTTTTTTCGTTATTTAATATCGCACTAGTTTAACAATACGGTATTAACTCAAAATTTAAGAATTTTCAATGGAAGCAAAACAATTTGTAGTCTTACATTAAAGGCATATGAAAAATAATTTTTTAACTTCACGTTTCATTGCCAAAAAGAGGGCAGATGTGATTTTCTACAAAAAGAATCATTTCGAGTTACTACACTATTTTTGAATAAGTCCCGATAAGTTTGAAATATATGGTACGTACCCGAAGTTGTTTGTTTATATTGTTTTTGTTTAAGAGGAGCAAAAAGTTTATGAAAAAGCCCTTAAATGAAGTATGTCCGGCCCAAAATTTGGCCGCTTCGAACTGAACATTCTCCAGAATGTTGCTGTTTTAGTTTTTTTTAAAGGTGTTGGACTCCGAAATAGCAATCGTTATCAGATTGAATCTACTGATGTTGAGTCCGCTATTAACCCTTAACGGTTGCTTATCTTTTTTTACATTCTTCAATTCGACGAACTTGTAAACAAATAACGGTTTTTCAATTGAAAAATCAACAAACATTTTTTAGTTAAGCATTTTATTAAAAAATAAAATAAGCCATTAAAAATAAGATATAAAAAATAAAAGTTATCCTAATCTCCCAAAATTTGATAAAAATTTTAGCCCTTTTTTTGATCAAAGAGCACCTATAAATACTACAAATATTTCAATATTTTACTAGCCGGTACTTATGAAATATGTTTTTAACCGTTCCAAAACATGACTAACGGAATACCCCAAATAATTAAAAAAGGGCACTATCCTTTTTTTCTTTTAATTGTCCCCTCACATTTATTAACGCCTATTACTTTGCTACCGCAATCATAACAATCAAATAACATTTCGGGTTTTCCTTTTTTTTATTCTGAGAATCATAAAAAAAGTCATCAATGTTTTTTCCAAAGAATTTTGTGGATATCTCGAGCAAATTTTTGAAATTCATACCTTTACTTAATTGTGAATAAAAGCAAAACGCGTTCATCGATTTTCATGATTTATGTGTTATTTTGTTCAAAGGTTATGCGACTTTACGTGCAAGTAATAGGACTTGACTATTTTTTTTCCGTTTTGGATTTTTTATGAATTAAAAATAAAAAATTTAAATTTTTTGGGCAAAAAATATGTTTTTTTCTACATACATTTATTTATAACTGCGAAACTGTTGCTTATGTAGCGAAACGTTGTATAAACGCATTAAAGGAAGTAATTCTTAATTTGTTTTCAGTTAATTCGGACTAGTGGTTCTCTAGTTATGACAAACAAAAGAGCCTAAAACGTGACAAATTTCCCTATACGATACTTACTAACTTCAAATTAATTTTTATATTATTTATTGAGGTACCATGACCAAACTTATAATGCAGAAGTTCTTCTTTTTGGGTCTACATTCATAAGCAATTATCAGAATTGAATCCCGAATCAATCACCTGAAAAATGTTGTACTGTGTTATGCCCGAAAATTCTGGAATACAACTTTTAACTGGTTCAATTCATCGAGTCTTAAGGACGTAATCTTATATATTGTAAATATATTCCCATCAGTTTCGATTGAATACAGTACTTCAACAAGGGAGACCTACCAAAACATAAAATAATTTTGGATGCCATAATTTACATTTAGCACAAATAAAAAGTCTGTTGTGATGTTATAGTTGTTGTGCATTTAGCTGGTGTATATATCGCACCCTCAGTACTAAAGTTTCACAACTCAAAATTCTTAAATTTTTAGTAGAGACAAAAAACGGGTTTCTTTTTATATGTACTCTAATACTACAAAGAAGGATTAAATTGTATTTTCTTCGCAAAATACTAGAGAAATTGGTCTTAGATTTCTACAAAGCAAAATTTCATGAAAGATGAAGTATGGCTTAATCTAGCAATTAAATGGCTAAATTGGCAACACTGCAGATGTATGTATACTGTATCTGAAAACACAGCGTAGTAAAATAAATCCTTAAGCATTTAGTCCTTTGTGTCCTTTGTACTGTAGTTCAGTCTCATATAGCTAAGGAAATGCATGCTCATTGTTTTTTTTTTGAGATATAAATAAAGCAGTTTATTAATAAAACAATTATGATTTTTAGTTGAACTATTAATTTTTAATCTTTGATATTTTTAGTTAGGCTTGAGTTCAAGAATTAAATTAAATTTTCATTAAATTATTTTTACTGAAGGATGGAATGTTACAAATTAAAATTTTTCATTTTTTTAAATATTATGTCTATCACCGAAATTTTTAAATTAAATGAATTCAACTTGAAATATTTATTTCCAATACCTGCTCGATGTTGCAAACGCTGGTTCAATACCACTGCAATGTTTGTTTCTGTCTAAATGTTTCAAAATGGATCCGACGGTTCGTCGAGTTAACTTGAATATATTTTTTACATAACCGAATATTCGAAAATTATTTTGCATTCCATCTGATAAATATTTCCAGTTTAATCCTCATAATATATTTCAGCACTGACCTTAAATTTCATCCCACTGTAAAGTTTGTAACAAACATGCATACGAGTAACTTAATTAACTTTAACACTTACGAAGTTTAACATAAGGAAAAGAAATGTATTTTTTTCAACAGCTTATTTCAACATGAAGTTAATAAAATAAAACAAAAACTACAAAGAGTTACATAGAAGTAAAATTTTTATTAGCAACATCCCAGCTAGCATTTGGGTGATAATTTCTTGTAAAAATCGCATTAATGACACTTTTCAGATCACTTTTTCAGATACACTTCAAGTGATTTATCGCTTGAGCGATTGAAAAATTATTCATATATGATTCATTCAAATGCTCAAAAAGGAATTAGCGAATTGTATCACAAATGATTCTATGAGGTGATTCGTCGGAAGGGTACCATTTTCTCACAAATGAGAAATCGAAAAATTGGCTCATATGCAGTTATGTTGTTCTTGCATTTGATTCCTGAGGGATTCGATGACGATTCAAAATGCTAGTTGGATACGTAGTAGCTTGAAACCGACGAGCTTCTACTTTATGTTACAAAATGCTAGCTTGGATGTTTAAGCGAATACACAAATATGTATAAGTAGCTACAGAATGCATACATTATTTTAGCTATAAACATTAATTTGTAATCAACATTAAAGTAGATGACTTTAAACAGTTGCTTGTAATCATCTACAAAATGTGTACACACCAACAAACACATACAG
Source organism: Pollenia labialis (assembly GCA_949318255.1). Taxonomy (NCBI): domain Eukaryota; kingdom Metazoa; phylum Arthropoda; class Insecta; order Diptera; family Polleniidae; genus Pollenia; species Pollenia labialis. The sequence goes on from OX439141.1 coordinate 116,121,321, forward strand.
AAGAACTTCACTTTAGTACAGTTGTAGTTGGAATAAACTAGTTTCTATTTTACATACACCCGCAACAAGAACATAGTTGTATGGGCACTTCCTGTGAAATGCGTTTAAGGTGGTCGATTATTGCTTCAGTGCTAGTGAGGTCTTGAAATAATATTATAAAGTAGATAATTTTGAGTTGTACTTTGTCGTTGTTGTTGTAGTAAGCATTAGATAACATAGTTTATGTTAATGTATGTGTGAGTGCAGAATAGTTGTGGTATAATTTATGAAGCAATTTAAGTTAATTGCTAAGTAACTCATTTAAATATGTACACATTAATAACAGACACACACACACTGCCACAAAATAGTAATTTCACTTGAACGAAAGTCCTTAGAAATAAACGAACACAAGCAAATTTATATTTTTATAAATATAGCAAATACTAAAATGGTACTACTAAATATTACGACTAGAATTCTGGTAAAGTTACTAATGAATCATCAGTTTCAAAAAAAATATGAATTCAAATGTTGATGACTTTTTAAGTTAAAAAGCATACTTAACATTTTTCGTGTGCTAGATTTTCTTTGAAAATTGACACGATTTCGTTTAATTTCTGACCATCAGGAAATTAATTTTATTTATGCGAAAATTGCGTGTGTTACATAGTAACTTAAGTTACACTGGTCTGCAAGAGTAAAACACTATGACCTCCTTTAAATAAAAAATATGATAAAAATGTATTGTTAACTATGATAAACTTGCATCTGTTCAGTTTGACTCTGTCACGCATAGATCCTCTCAAAAGGAAATTTTAAACTTACATCCTTAAAAAAAGCTTTCAACACGAATTTCACTAAAACTGTGTAACAGTGTTTTTTTAATCTGTTCAATATCTTTAGAGTTATTGAGAAAATAATAACCAGGGAAACCGAAAATATACGCTAAAAAGCGTTTCACGTTAATCGAATATCATCTAAAAATTGTTAAAAATATTCAATTAAAAAGCAAAGGCCTTGTGTGATTGCAAACCATTCAACAAATTAAAAATATTTTCATCCCATAGGCAGTAAAGCCTCACAAAATTAAGTTATGATGGTAAGTTCTTCTGTAATTAATTCGCCTTGGCTACATTTTTGTTAAAAAATTATAGAACAAATTTGAAATATTTAGGAAAAAAATTAGAAAAAATGAAATTGATGCATCATTGTGAATGAAGGTTTAAAGTAAATATTTTTAATTTAATAAAAAACATAACTTTTTTTCGAGAATTTTTTTTTAAACTTCGATTTTTATTAAATATGACGTTTATTTTCTAATTCAGTTATTCACCAAAAACAATGAGATATTTTTATTAAATAAAACAGTGTAAAAATTCAAATTATACTATGAGTCTATAATGGCTATTTTAATAATTCAAATTTTTACCTTCCACCCCTTTATTTCTTTTTCCAATAAGGCGCAAAGAATGGGGAGAATTTGCTCGCTAAGCCAGTATGTCAGTTATGGCTGTACATATAAACTTCCGTTTCCGCAAGCAGCTGTTATATTGAATTTTTCATTTTGTATTTTTTTTTTGCTAATTTTTGCTGACTTTCGAATTGTTAATGCCTATCAAATGATACACAATGCGCTTTACATTCCCAAAATGTTTATAGAAATAAGTAGGAGCGACAACAACAACGTAAACGTACAACGAGTCTGTCAAACTGTTCGTTTATTGCTTTTGTTGTTTGTTTTTTGCTATTATTCCTTTTTTTTTGATTCTTGATTTGTAAAAAAATTTGGTTCAATGTTGTTGTTGTACTAAACAGTTTTGTTTTAATATTTTGCATGAAATATCATCCCCAAAGGTTTGTGGATAAATATTTCTTGCTCTACACAAATCCGTAGACATATATTTAATTTTAAGCACTACCCAGTAGTTCTTGTAATTATTATTTCAAGAATTGCTTCTACATTGAGTATCAGATAGTCTCAGTTGCACTCTATATAAATACCAACTAGATTTATGATCCCAACGAATAAGTAAATGGGAATCATGCAAGTTAGCAGGTACTATTATTTTTTTTTTATTTGAAAATATTTCCTGCACAATTTTAAAAAATTGTTATTTCGTAACTAAAATATAAAATAAACTTCTTCACATCAAACTTTAATACAGAATTTCTGATTAGGCGAATCCATATTTCCAAACGTGTATTTTCGTATGGTACCACTAGCATAAAATATAAAAAGAGCATAAAAGCATAAAAATATATTAAAAAAATTAATACAATATTTATCGATTATTCGCACAGCTGTATCAAGTATTTTACGCTTTTATGTATCCAAAGCGGAATATCGTGGAACGAGATTAAGGCGAAGTCATTCCACAGAATAAACTTTGTAGAGGCCCTATGATCCGATAGGAGTTAAGCGGATGCAAGAAGAAGAAGATGCATCCAAACTTGTTCAATTACAGTGGAACTATACGAGCCTGAGTACTAGAGGTCTGCTTTGAATAACTCACTTGTTTGCCTTTACTCAAAGTCCACAACATTTATTCAATTATAAAACATTCAAAAAGATAAGAAGAGAGTAAACCATATACAAAAATAAGAATGAATGAATTGAATAAAAAACTTGTTTACTGTAAATTAATATGAGAGTAATTCATAAATAACAAAACATTGGAATGACCCGTTAGAGAGAGCAAGTTTACAAAAAATATTCAAATAATTTTTGAATGTGCATACATTTATTTGAATACCTTGCCATAATATGTGTGTAAGCTTGTGGCTTCTTTTATTTATGAGAGTTAAGCTTACACATACATACATAATGTGTAGGTACACATATTTTACATTCAAATTATATTTGAATAATTTACTCATTTGACTTGATTTGACTGAATAGAATGAGTTTTTGTTGTTTTATCTCTGGTTATTTTTTCATTTGTTTCGTTATCATTGGGTGATCGACACATTGTAATTAAAAAACAAATGAGTGTGTTGAAATTGCTTTTTATTTATTCTTGCAGACCTCTACTGAGTACAACGAATGTAAGGGGCATTACAATTGAAAACATGGAAAAGTCAATAATGATCTAAACAGATTATCCAATTGGTTCAATGCTCTTACAAAAAAAGATTTAAGGGTTTATGAAAAGCTTTCATCAACTACGATGTACAAAAAAAAACATCGTTTTAGCAAGTCATAGTAAAGAATATCCCGAAAAATTTACTAAAAATATTGCTGCCAGTTCAAAGAACTACATAAGAGTTTAATTTACTTTAAAATAAATGAATTTTCTTAACAAAATATTTTTTTCATTGGTATTTGGGTCTTTTTTTTATTTCCACGATTTCTCATACAAGAATTTTTCATTTCGATTTAAACGATTGTCCAGGAACGCATCTATCGTGTAAATCGAGGGATAGATGTACGTTCAGTAATAATTTAAATTAAGTACAATGTATTTAAAATTATGGATCAGCAAAAGTTTATTTTGTGTACTTATTTCCAGCTAGCATTTGGGTGAAGATTTTGAATAAAAATCACTTAAATTAATCATTTCAAATAATTTTTGATGATTAAAACTGATTTATCATTCAAGCGATTTAAATAGGATTCACATATGAATCATTTATATGCTCAAAAAGGAATCACGGGTTCAACTTTAACATTCGATTCTCTAACTATACATCACTATAAAATTTTCATCATTGTTTGTACTTCTAAGTATATAATTTTGTTGTGATTTGTTTCCGAAGCAACTTGTTATTTAATCAAGTAAAATCGTTTTCAATGTTTTGTTGAATATTGAATTCTTTTTTTTTTATTATTTTCTTGCTGCATCAATAACAGGGGTTGTTGAAAATCTTCTAAAAGATTTAGAAACCATTCTGAGAACTATTGCTTGTTGCTACAGAAGCATTCAGAAAACTTACTAGATCTATATTAATTAATATCCTTGGTGTTTGCGCCAGTAGGCTAGTTGGTAGTGAGCTAGTCTTTCAGTGCGAGTTTTGCAGGTTCTATTCCCGCCAGTGACTCTTAAGTCTACGTTACTACTTATATCTCGGTTAATTAAGTTAGAATATAATTTATAATTGTATTCGTAACTCATAAATAAATAAATATATTCTTAGTTAAATATGACTTCCAAAAAATCTGTATTTTTGAAGAAATAAAGACTTCAGAAATTACAGGGAGTTTCACAGCAGATAAATGTCTCGCGAATTAATCCTGAGGGACCTATTTAAAATGTAACTTTATACTTCAGAACCCGTTATATCATCGATGTTTATAAAGACATTATTAAGCTTTAAAATCTAGTATCCAATAAGTATCAGAATACGAAAGTGACTTAGGTGGTCACCTTACAAAAAAAAAGTTAATTTAAATATAAAACCTATTGCCTATTTTTGTTTCATTTAAAACTTATAGTGGTATAACACTGCATGAAATACTTTCCATTTTTTTGCAATAGCAATAAAAAGATCTTAAAAAAAATTTAACTAAAAATGTATACAGTTCGTCGTTATTGGTTTGGCGCATACGCCAAGAAGTCGGAGTAGAGAATAACGACAAAGAAGGTTACCATGAAGATTTCTCAAAATGTACACGATATATTTTCACCACTGCTTTCGGCATATGTTTTGAAGGACAATGTAAAATTTTGTCAACTTTCATCAATGACGTTAGAAATTAATAGTATTATAAAAGGGAAAACATTATTTTTGCCAAATACGCCACTTTTCTAAAAATATTTTTAAAAATTATCTTTTTGTGCTGCATACTTAAACTTATTGCTATGCATTGAGTAACTTGCTCAAATAAAAGGTTCCACATTGTTTTATTTTACAAAAACAGTTCCATTTTTATATTTTTAATACGTGTTCTTATCAAGAATAAAAATTTGTGCATTTCCACGAAATTACTTTGATAATAAACTGACAAGTGAACGGCTAAAAAACTAAACTAACAAATTGCTTTTTTTTGGAAAACAATAAAGCAAGTTGTTTTTGTTTTCATTTTGGTTTTTCTTAACCTACTTACAACTAAAATAAATGTTGGAAGAATTCCAACCAATTGTTTTGAGAAATGTAAGGAAAGATAAACTGTAGAATGTAGTAAACTACATACGATAGACGCAGACGTATCGAATAAAACCTCGAGAGATGTAATATCTTTGGTTACTCGGTATCAAATGCTTTCGTCTCATATTACCACGATACATTTCATTTAATATCAGCTGTCATGATACCATAATAAAAATTTCGAACAATTTTCCGCGATATCGTATGCGGTGATTAGACCCCTGAGTAGGAAATGCCTGATATTTTATGGCAAGCATTAGATTTCCAGGTTACCTGTGGCAAACTTAATTGTTTCCGTCAAGCTCTAACAAGGAAACTTCTATGATTAATAGGCAACAACAAATGTTAATTGGCATTGTTCAAGCTCTAGTGAAAAGTAATGTCGAAAGGAATTTATTACATTCTTGAAATTGCTGGGTTTTTGTAGATGTTTAATTATAACAATATATGCGTGTATGTATCTGTTTACGAGAGGAAAAAATTATCGTAAGCTTGTGTGCTTTTTAGAATTTTTAGAATTAATATGTTGCCATCAAAATTCATTTAACTTCCGTTTCATTTTGTTCGTGTAATGTATTACTTGCACACAGACACAAACATAACCTTAATATACATATACCCATTTACACATCCAAGACAGTTCTAAATTTTTAGTATATTTGTGTATGTGTTGGGCAAAAACTTTGTTGCCTGCGACTTAAGAGCATGAAATTTCAAAAAAAAAAAAAAAAAACTTATTTACCACAATGAAAATTAAGCTTAACATATTTTATTTTATTATTGGTATTTTTTCGAAGAAACAGTTGTTTTTTAGTTTTTGACGTTAAACCTAAGTCTTATTTATTTGTTTTTTTGGATGTACAGTTTATATACTATACATTTACACATTCATATGTAAATGAGAGTACGTATAGATATTTTAAGTAAGAAAAAAATATTTATATAGAAATCTTGGGTAAAATTACAGCATTCGATATCGATATATAAAAGTGAAGAACAAATGTAAAGTATTTTAGACTACATTTTCTCTTTGCTAAGAGTTCCGTATGCTATTTTCCCAAAATTAGAAAAAGGTTTAAATCAAATTTTTAGATAATATTAGTTTTAAGAAAAACGTTTTTGTGGTTAAGTTGCCTTAACACACGGACATTTTGGAATAAATGTAGTTCTAATCTTATACATTCTCAATTAAGAACTATTTTTACTCTTTTTAAAAAGTTTTTTTTTACTAAGGAGTTTTTGAGAAGACATACCTCAAACAAAAAAGTAATCTTTCTTGAACGCCTTCGCTCGAAACAATGCAATAAATAAAAATATAAGCGAAAAAACCAAGTCTTACTACTATCACTATACGCTAGCTAAAAGTTTCATGTTGATCAGTAATAATTGCAGACAAACGGCCACTTGCTATCTCATCATTTCACCATATTACACAGCTGTAGAGTAAAACAAAAATTTTTTTAATTGTTTTATTTTTTTCTTTGAGTAAAGCAAAACAAAAGCAATGCTAACGATTTAGTCATATAGTTATAACTTAACCTCAATATTAGAGAAGGTATTATGAAATTGTATTAAAATTTAAGAAATGTGGCCATCATTTTTGAACCTGTGAACCGATTTCGCTAATTTTTTACACTTTTATCTGAGAACAGCAAAAAATATAGCATCTCGATCAAATAGTGTGGGTGTAACCGAAACTTTTGTCCAAGTGGTAGACTGGTGGATTCACGTTAAAAATTGAATTGCGCGTAAAGTCGCGAAATGAATTGATTTAGAAAAACCGAGAGATGTATATTGTTTTAAGATATATTTTCAGAATGTGGTCAGTTTGATCATAGGAGAAAAATCGTGCCGTACATTGTAATATGCGAAGAATAATACTATACTTTATCGCTACAGTTCAATAATCACACAACCATAGTGAACAAGTATCGGAATGAAACAATCAAAACGTCAAAAATATCACGCTATAAAATTGCTTTTACGAAACTTACAACACCACTCTCGTTACAAGTAAACTTTTACACAAGCACTAATATACATAAATCAGCACATAATGGGGGTGGTGGTTACAAGTATACTTTTGTTTTTCCACTTAAATTTTTTTTTACTGTCGACTTAAAAAAAATAACATAAAAAAAACCAGATGACTGGCATGAAGTTTGTTTTCACAGTGTCTTTTTTCCGTTATTTGTTTCTTTGTAGCTTTCGTATATTTGTTTTCTTTACTAAATCGTTGTTTTAGATTATAGAAAATTGTTTAGTTCTCGTTAAAGTAATTTATTCTCTTCACTAAATATTTATTAACTTTACTGGCTTTAATCACTTTTTTAGCTTGATTATAATTCCTTATGGCATTGTGGGCATAATTTATATTTATTTATATAATTTTTTCAAGTTTCATTTTACATAAAACGTAAAATTAGACGAAAAATGATACCTTTATCAGGGGCAAGTAAATTATTTTAGCAAAAAGAAAGGGAAATAAAGCATTCAAATTAGTCTTTATGTTTTAAAATTTTACAAACTATTTAATTATTAATATTTATGTTCCCCACCCTTTTTTTTGGTTTTTGTATTTTTTTGTTTGGTTTGTATGATAAATTTAATATTTACAGTCGTACTCATATTTACTCATTCAGATTTATGTAACTGTATTTTATCCCTATGAGGCTTAATTAGTGAATGTAGTTTTTCATTAAAAATTATTTCGTTATTCCTAGTGAGTCTTATGCAGGTTCACATACAGATACACATTTATTTATGTACTCTTTTATTTACTAATGAAAATTTTGTTAACTAATAGACACCTTAAGGTTTAAATTATGCACATGTATACGTGTGTATAAATTAACACTCTTAAATGTTGAAGCTGTTATAGTCACAATAAAATTTGTGGTTTTCTTTGGAAATACCAAGTTACTGCTTCATACTAAGGTACACAGAGAAAAAATTATTTTTGATAATATCATAGACAAATATCGAGCCCCTTCAGCAAAAAAAAAGCTTAAGCGACATCATTTTAAATTTTTGTTTTTTTTTTTTTAAATAAATGACTTAACGAACAACACTTGCATCATCTCCTAAAATATCATGGTCACATAAGGTACCACTTCGATTTTATAGCAAAAACGAATTTAATCATAATCGACAATCTTCATACAAAACTTTTATAAAATAAAATAAAAAAAAAAACCTTCTCCTGTAAAATTTTGTTTTTGTCGCTTAAGCTTTTTTGCGGTTATGGCTCGATATAATAAATTCAAATTCTTGGCTCTTTTTATTCTACAGTTTGAAAATGTTTTGCACAAGATTTAAGTAGCATAACGACAATAATAAAATTACAACTAAAAATTGCCGCATTTGAAGCTACAACCATATAATGGTTGCCTCCGAAAATGTTATGGTTAATTATAACTAAAATATGCTTAACACTTATATTAGCATGGTTGTTTTTCAGCCATAGAATGTTGCTCTTGGAAAAGGGGAAAATACTATTGTTAATTTTAAAACAAATTATTGTCAGATTTAACCACAAAATGTTTAGAGGCAACCATAATATGGTAGTGTCTTCTTGATGGACGACGAATTTGACAATGAAAATAACATAGTTTCATTAAACAAAATATTTTCATAATTTTCTTTAACAATAGTTTTGTTGGAGGTGACCATATTTAAACATGTTTGTTTTCTGCGTGTGGGCGAATGATAATCCAAGAGTAATTGTCGAACACCCAATGTGTCCACATAGAGTGACTGTTGGTGTGCTTTATGGGCTGGTGGCATCATCGGGCCGTATTTTTTCCAAAATAAGCCCGGTCTGGCAGTTACTGTGAATGCTGTTCGCTAACGTGTTATGACAACGAACTTTTTATGGCCCGAATCGGAAGATATGGATGTTGCCGGTATATGGTTTCAACAGGACGGTGTCACACAGCTTACGAAACAATGGCACTTTTGCGCGACAAATTCAGTGGCCGTGTTATCTCACGTGTTGGAGATGTCAATTGGCCGCCAGTATCATGCGATTTGACACCGTTGGACTTCTTTCTTTGGGGTTATTTGAAAGAAATGGTGTACGTCGATAAGCCAGCAACAGTTCAAGAGCTAAAGGATGAGATAATTCGGCTCATTAACGGCATATAGCTCCAAATATGCCTCAGCGTCATCGAAAATTTGGACCATCGGAGGTGTGCTGCCGAGGTTGCGACGGCCCCTTGGCCGATATTTTGGTAATAATTATAAATAAAATAAAAATTAAAAATTTGGCTGGGTCAGGCCAGAATTGTCACGTCCGCGGTGTTTAATTTTACACTTTTTTCTTGGTTTCTTGAAAAAAGATACTTTGATTATGGAATACATAAAGTTTCGTTCTAATATACATACTTAATAATTATATGAAAAAAAAACTGGAAAAAAGTAAAAATTGGCTGGCAAGGCCCAGGTATACACTATATTTTAACATGAGTGGCGTTGCTTAATTTCACTACTGACAACTCAACTTCGGTTGTATTGCTATCCGTTATCAAGCAATTACTTTGAAAATGGTGCTGTATTGTACATTTTACTTTGACTAACACTCAATTTTAATAGACATGATTTCTGTTTTCTCTTCCTCTTTCTCTACACCGCTTGCTATCAAACAAAAAATGACGTCTTAAATTGGACGTCATAAAATTCATCATGTAAATTGAGTGTAAGAGTACAACTGCTCAATTAATTACACACGATTTCCTACTCAAACATTTTGTACGCTTTACTCAGGCGATAAGTTTGTCATTCCGTTTGTAATTTTTACAATATTGTTCACACTTGGGGTATTAAGTGCGTTTAAGAAACTGTTGATTAAATTAATCAAAGCTGTTCACATTACATTTAAGATGATTAAGATGACATTTTTTTAAGAAAAATACAACAAATAAATTTATATATCTTTAAAGTATCAAAAATAGATAAAATTACTTTAAAAAAAGCTTTCAGAAGGTTATTTTAAACATAATAATGATAAAATTGTGCAATTTAATGGATTATTTAAAGGTAATATAAAAAATTAAGAGGAAATCGTTATCGGTAGTACACCTGAAAGTTACGTTTATTGTGGTCGATGCTGCATCATAGTTAGTTTGAGGTATGTGCAGAGGATTCTATGTGATTAATTTTATGATTTAGTTTTAATCATCTCGATTTTGATGTGATTAGAGCTTAATCACATTCGAGATGCTTAAACGCGTTAAAAACCCAAGTGTGAACATAGCATTAGACAATTTAAAGTATTTATATGCTGGCGATGTTGATTAACCGATGTCCATCTCTCCGTCTGCATGTCATTATTTTGAAATGTGTTTTGCAACATCATTATCAACTTCCGACAAAGTGTGACTGGGATTTATGAAGTGTGCCTGGCACTTCCCATACAAAGACATTATAGATTTCTGGTTATCTGGAGAACAGCAACAGCCAAAGTTTTCAAATAAAGAACAATTATCTTGGTTACCAATACACAACATTGTACAAAATGTGGGTGGGATTGTAAAAGTGAGCGTACTTAAGATTTAATACTATCTTAAGAACGCTACTTATATTACTTCCTGTTTTTCTCGCAACATGACATAGCTGAACATAGCACTCTTAATGGTTTTAATTTGTTTTTTTTTGCGAACCAAATTATATTGTTAGAAAAATATCCACTTCTCATTCTTACACCAATGTTATCTTTGTATTTCTGCTTACGTTTTAAACAGCAGTTGTTTGCAGTTTCCCGATTACTTGGCACGTGTGATTAAGCAACAAGATTCACAAAAATTCAATAAAATAATTTTTGTTTTTCTGTTTCATTGTTGTAATTTGCACAAACAGAATCAGGCAATGTAAATAAGCAAAAATTAGAGAAAAAAATAAATTCATTAGCAAAAAAGCTTTATCTGCAAACTTTTTGCAAACAGTCGTAAAAAATTTGTTATATTGAAAAAGTTTATATATATACAGCAAATATTTATGTAAGCATTAATTTTTCTTTTGCTAAAGACGGTGGAATAAAGGTTTCTCTACAGGTGGAAGGGGCTTAGAAAGTTTGTCATTTCGTTTGTAATATCTACAATATTGATTTAAGTACACACTATAATAGTATTATTTTGAGATTTCTTATGAGTATTAAAGTTGATTTAATGCTTTCCGTTTGTCCGAAGGATACTAGCAACTTGCCTGTACATAGATTTTAGCTGAGATGTTGTCTAGTTATAAATGAGACTTTATTTGTTATTAAGAGTCTGTAAAGTTGCACTATTATTTCACCTAGAAAGTATGCTCCCGCAATAAGCAGTTGTAAAAACTTGGCTTCCAACTATTTGAAGAGCCGGGCTTTAACTATTTTTCAGGTGTTTTAAATAGGTTTTTAAAATGTGGCGGTTTTATGCCCGTAATTTCTACAAAAAGAAATCTAGCTGTGCATAGAAATCTATGGTGTTAATGCTACCATATTTTAAAGGAAAACTGAAGGAAAAACACCTAGGCAAAATAAACGTTGAAATAGATAAAGATAACTGTTAGGTACGAACACGGCCTGCTTTATTTTTGTAAAAATTACGGGCATTAAAGTTAGTTAAAGATTCGTTCAGTATCGCAAGAATTAAATATAAATTATCGACTGAAAGAATCAGGTATAAAATTGCTTTCGAATCGAAAAAGAATTCGATTACGACTTTCAGAGTTAGGAATAAGATATTACAAAGGTTTATCATTTATTTATTTATTTTATTTATTTTAAAGGTAATTCATAGCACTTTGAGATGACATATCAGGTTTTATAAAGAAGACTAATTTGCGCAATTATAACGTCTCGAATATGAAGAAAAACAGGGGTTTTAAAACTATAAGCAAATATTTCGCAATAACCTTATGTAAGGAACATATTCTGAGAACTTAAGCTTCAAGAAAATTGCCAGGGTTTTATATTTTTTCAAACTTTACAGGCCTGTGTTATTGTTTTATTTGTTAAAACAACTATTAACATTTTTTTAAACTCAAGACTAATTTAACTAATTTACAGCTGCTCGTCTTTTCCTACTGGTTTTTCTATGCAAAATTGAATGGCATAAATATTTGTTTACACATTGGAAATAATATTGAATATAATTAAAAAAACCTCTATAAAAAATACGTTTAAATTCATTTTAAAGTTGACAAATGCAATAAAAAAGTCAACTTTTCTATCAACAATATCACACTTGTTCAGCAATAATGCATTGACTCAAAATTTTTAATTTTTAACTTTTCGGAAAAAATCCACTCTTTATCTTAATATCGGTTTAAAAAATATTTTTCCTTAGCTTTTAATGTAAAATAAAAAATTGTTTTGCCTCTACCGAAAATTTTTAAATTTTGAGTTAACACAGTATTGTTGAACAGGTGCCATATAATAAATCACAAACAGGAACGAAATATTTGGGTGTTGCTAATCTATTAAAATGTTTCAGTGTTTCTTGTTGACAAATAAGTGGTTCCAAAATAAGTCCTCGTCCATATCAGAGAACTTCTGCAAAGAATTTAATTTTCTTTTGAAAAAGTACTCTTGTGCATACAACGAAACTTTTGTTTTGCTGCATTTCAATTGTTTTCTTAAGTATATACATATAGGCCTGGCACAGAAATTAATTCCGATCGAAAGTGGAATTGATTTCCTATCTTGCCGCACATAAAATGGATTTCCTTTCGATCGAAATTAATTACTGTGACAGGCCTGAAAAATTGCTTGTACATCAACCAAATAAAACTATTTCATTCGTATATTTAAACTCAAATATTTTGTTCATAATATCGAAGACTAATTGGAAAAATAAATTATTATTTTGCGTGGCAATTAATGCAAAAGTTTATTTCTTTTTTCAAAACGCGACAAATTGTGTCCTGTTCAGAGTTTCATCGTGACAGGATTGTTAGAATGTTTATAGCGAATTGTTATTACTAGAAGGTGTGTTAAACGCATTAAAGCCGTTGAATAATTCTGTAGGCAACACTTTTCTCTTCAGAAGTATTATTGATATACTTACTAAAAACGAAACAATATCCCATTGTTTGGTTTGCACATACATATAAATAAAAATGGGTTAAACTGTGTGTACCTTTCAGTAATAGTTTTAATTTGAATAACGGTTGTGACTGAAATACTTCTTTATTTGGAAGAATTTTTTTTTTTTTTGGTAAAAACAAAAAATTAACTAAACCACTAATTGTTTAAATCGCCTTGGCACGCCAAAACTTTCATTGTTTGTTAAAATGTTCAACATTTTACAACATGTTACAAATACCAAATTTAACTGGACAGCCATATTTCTACTTTTCTCTGCTTTCACTTGCAATATCAAAATGAAAATATACATGTGCTAAGATAAGATAAGACGAAGTGGAATTCGCCCACAATATTTTGCCAGGTGAATGTAGAACAAGATTGCATCAAAAACAAAATTTCAAAAAATTTGGCATATCGCGCAAAGTCGATATATGAAGTGTTTGAAATTAAAAAATTCAATATGAATTCCTGTAGAAAGCAACAACAATATTATAAAATATTTTTGAGTTTGCTTTTTCTTTTAGTGAAGTTTCAGTAAGATGAAAAATGCCGAAAAAACCGGTTATTTAAAAAAAAACAAAAACCTGTTTCTTGAAACTTGCTGCGTTTAGAACTATTCTGGCATTCGTGATCGAGTACTTTTTCGATTCTGAAGCAATTTAATGTCTAATTATTTGAGTAAATAATGAAGGAATCGGAATTATTTTTTCAGTGTTGTAAAGCATTAATTTGGGTTTCACAATACTAAAAAAATAATTTCGATTCATTCAGTATCGACTGGAAGAATTAAAAATAAAGTTGCTTTCGAATCGAGACAGTACTCGATCACGACTGCCAGAATTACACAGTACAACATTTTTCAGGCGATTGATTCAGGATTCAATTCTGATAATTGCTTATGAAAGAAGACCCAAAAAGAAGAACTTCTGCATCATAAGTTTGGTCATGGTACCTCAATAAATAATTTAAAAATTAATTTGAATTTAGTAAGTATCGTATAGGGGAATTTGTCACGTTTTTGGCAATTTTGTTTGTCATAACTCGAGAACCACTTGTCCGAATAAGCTGAAATAAATTTAAAAAAATCAAGACTTACAATTCCTTTAATCTGTTCATATAACGTTTCGCTACATAAACAACAGTTTCGCAGTTATAAATAAATGTATGAAGAACAAAATACGTATCGATGCCAGCATTTTAATACTGTCATATCTAAATTTGTTCACTTCGATAAAATAACGAATCTATAAAAAAGTCATCAAGGTTTTTTCCAAAGAATATTTTGGATATCTCGAGCAAATTTTTGAAATTCATTCCTTTAATTAATTGTGAATAAAAGCGAAACGTGTTCATCGATTTTAATGATTTATGTGTCTTTTTTTTCCTAGATTATGCGACTTTACGTGAAAGTAATAGGACTTGACACTTTTTTTTACCGTTTTGGATTTTTTATGAATTAAAAATAAAAAAATTTAATTTTTTGCGCAAAAAATATTTTTTTTCTTCATACATTTATTTGTAATTGCGAAACTGTTGCCTATGTAGTTGTAAAACGTTGTATCAACAGATTAAAGGAATTGTAATTCTTAATTTTCTAAATTTTTTTCAGCTTATTCGGACTAGTGGTTCTAGACTTATGACAAACAAAAGACTTCAAATTAATTTTTAAATTATTATTTGAGCTACCTTGACCAAACTTATAATGCAGAAGTTCTTCTTTTTGGGTCTACTTTCATTAACAATTATCAGAATTGTGTTCCGAAATCATGTGTTGTACTGTGTTAGGACCCTGGCTCTTGAAAACTGCCAACTCTAGGATTAAAAATTTTACTATGCGTATGAGTAATATACAATACGTTGCTACATATAACGTATACGCTACCATCTACTGATTCACAGACATCAGTTTTCTGTCGTCAAGTCTTGAGTCTTAACCTTCGCCTTGACCAAAGAATTTTATGTATTTACATCCCACCCGGGTGGTACTCTATATATAATGAACAATTATTTGTCAAACAAATTTCTTTTCCAGTTTTTTTAAAGAACTTAACAATTTGTTCAGTTAAGTTAAAGTTATTTCTTAAATGAAACAAAGTTGTTTTACAAATGAAACGGTCAACCGGATGGTTATTGGTAAGGCGAAGGTTAAGCGAACTAGTCAAATCTTGTTTTTTTATTTTATATTTCTGTGTTCATAATATTCTATATATATTGAAAGTATACTAAGGTTTTTAAAGAAACTAAAGGTAACACTGATCAGATGAACCTGATGCTGCGCGTTAATCAGCACAAGCTAACTAAATAATATTATTTTTCAATGTCTGTTGTCAAACAAACCGTTTTGTGTTAGCTATATGTCCACCGTACACTGTAAATTGGCTTTTTATTTTTTTTTTTTTGCAAAAATTATTGCTTTGTAAGCCCTTTATTAAGGTTAACATTTTCAATAGAGTTTTAAATTTTCCATCGTAAATTGCTTAATATTTACAAATCTGGTCAATTTAAAATCATTAAAGGTTCGCCAGAAAAATATACTGATATTTAATAAGCATTAAAAAAAGTATGTAAAATGATAACGAAAAAAAAATATTATAAAAACGTAAATTGATATTTGTACATTTGTTTGTTAAATAGGGGGCGGACAACCAAAACTATGGAAAAAAAAGAAGGGATTTATTTTAATTATTTTTAATTTTTAATGCAAAATTATTTGCTTTTAATGTTTATCATTTTATTTGTATTTAATAAATTTTGCCAAGTTAATACTTTAATAAAATAGAGAAATCAGTTAACTTAACAAAGATAAAACAATTACGTTAAATCGCTTGTGGTAGATTAAATTTGGCAAAACTTAAAAAAAATTTTAAATCTTTGTGCAAATATTTTCAGTAAAAAATTTTCCAAATATTAAAACATTAATTAAAAAGGATCACAAAAACATATTTGTTTGCACATACTTAAATTATGCTTAAACAAATAGTTTTGTGTTAGAAGAATTAAAAAAAGGGATATTTTATATTTGAATTTGGTTTGGTTTAGTTTGGTTTGGTTGGGTCTGAATGAATGGGGATGTTAGTCATGTTAAACAAAATTTTACCATGATTACAGCGCCGCCCGCTATTATAACACGGGCCGTATGGGAGACTTGTCCCTCACCATTGCGTGCAATGCAAGTATATTCTCCGATATCCTCGTGCCGTATTGTGGAGATCCGTAATTCGGTGCCATCATTAAAGATGCCAACAGTAGGCGAAGGATCAACGGGATTAGCATCTTTGTACCATAGAATTTCGGGTGTGGGTGTGCCATCAGCTTGGCAATTTAATATAATTGAATCACCTGAAAAATGAAAAACAAAAATTGTTACTTTTATACTTAAGCAAGTTTAAATTGTCAGTCTTTTAAGGTCTTTTCATTTTAAGTAAATTATAATCGAAACAATTTCATTTAATTAAGTTTTTTTTTTAATATTTGTATGCACTTAACTGCTGGCCCTAAAACTGTAAACAGAATGAAAGAACATACTTCCGGTTTAAACTTGTATTTGCTTTTGTCTGAGCTTTAGCTTTTTGTTATATGTTTTCTTTGTATTTATACCCACATATTCTTTTACAATAGGAAACCAAATATAACAAAATATTCTTTCTCTGGGTTTTGTAGTTATTTGGAGCTTGTATATTATATTTTCCAGTTGAAATCTTTAACAAAGTTTTCTTTATTTTTTATTAAGTGAATATAATGGTTTAGTAAGTTGCAAGAGTATGAGAAACTGCAGATAATGAAGTATTTTTTGAGGGACAAAGTTAAAAATTACTTTTATTTGCTAAAGCTTGTATTAAAAGCTTAAATTTTACAAAATTATTTAAAGTAAAATTTTAAATAACTTCCGTACTTATTGATTAACTGTTATGACACTGATGAAGAAATAATAAATATATATACGATTTTCGCTTCGCGGGATTAGCTTAGGGAATTAAAAAAAAAAAAAAAATTAAAAAACAGTTTATGATCAAGTAAAACACCCAGATCAAGGAATGTGTCTACTCTTTCAAGTTGATGATTATTTAGTGTATAGCTACAGATAACTGGACTCTTTCTGTCGAATAACATATATTAACATTCTTTCGAGTTCAGATCCATCAAATTGCTTTGACACCATACGATCAAACTGTCTGTATCATCTTGAAGTAGGGAAGACATTGTTGAGTCTTTGTAGTTAAGGAAAAGTTTCGTATCATCTGCATATATTAATATTTTCGAATATTTTATGCACGATGGTTAATCATTAACGAAGAATAGAAAAAATACTGGACCCAAGTGACTACCTTGAGGTACTCCAGATGGGACAGGTATAGCTTTAAAATTACAGCTGCGAAACAATTTGCACTGATACCTCCCCTTTAGATAAGTTGACGTTCACTAAAATAGTATAGGAGAAAGGCCGATTTTATCAAACTTGTACATAAGAAGGACATGATTTACTTTATCAAATACTTTACTAAAATCCGTTTAAGGTGTATCAGTTTGCATCCCAGAATAATATGAGGTTATCACCCAAGTTATAAATTCCAAAAGATTAGTAGAAGTTGAACATCCTTCCCGTTATCCATTATTGAATAGTAATAACAAGGAAGAGACTTAATGCTAAATAAAATTAGTCACGATTTTTTTAAGGGGTTTAGGATTAAGACTTAATTTAGCTGTACCTATTTAGTTAGAAATATTGGATCTACATTTAAATAAAGATATAATGAAAGATATTTTCCAGTAGTCAGCAAAATATCCATTTAAAAGTGAAACGTTATATAATTAGAGGCGAAATTTAGGAACATAAACATATCTAAATTACACAACTGGAAACTCCATCAGGGCCATAACTGTTAGAGTATTTAATTCCTTTGACAGCATCTATAACAGTTGCTTCATATTATATTGGCTTATTTATTATTGAAGTTTCAGGTATGCGATATGGATAATCGAATGAAGGATTAATTTCTTAATGGGAATATGAAGAGGGAAAAAATAATATTGAAACTAAGCGTGTTATCACTGGATTTGTCAACGAATGGCATGTATGATTATGTACAGACCTATTACTACCAAACTTATGGAACGATTATCTTTTGTAAATAAATATTTCGCAATTTGAGAATTTGTTACAATTACCATTGTACATTTTTCAATATTGATGTTAGACCTTAAAAAGTATATAGCGCTTATTTGCTGCAAAGTCGTCATAACTCAGAAAATAAATTTTTAATTAAACATCTTTAAAGTTTTTGATTTTCTTGAGGCACTTAGAAAAAATAACGACTCATTCCCTTCAAATGTGGGATGTATAAAGTTACATCTTTTACACAATGTAAAGAAAAACATAGCGAACAATTCTGCAGCACTAACTCCAAAATTTAATTTTTTCAGTGAATTTGATTTAAAGATGACTTTCTGTGCGTATGCCCGTGTGAATAGGCTTTTAAAAAATTCGTCGAATATACTTAATAACTGAAATATGAGTAAAAAACAGGACTACCTATGAATCCTCTGTTGTTGTTTTTATACTCTTCACCACAGGTGGTGAAAAAATATTTATATATATAAGCTTGTAATTCCGTTTGTAATTTTTACAATATTGATCCTAGACCCTATAAAGAACAAATATTCTGGGTGGTTATGAGGAAAGAAGTTGATGTTACGATGTCCGTCTGACCATATGTCCGTCTTACGTTTGATATGTGTTTTTCGAAGACTACAGACATGATAGCGGCTAGGTTGTATTACATTTATATCACATGTAGTCCATAATTTCTTGCTATTGAAATTCAGCAAGATCGGTCCACAAATGGCTGATATATGACAAAAAAAACCACGACTGCCTCTAATTAAAAAAAAAAAAAATCCCTTATGGTTGTTTTTTTCTATCCTTCACTACAGGTGGAAAAGGGTATATAGTTATAAGTTTGTCATTCTGGTTGGTATTTCTTCAGCATTGATCTTAGACCCTATAAGAAAAATATATTTTGGATCCTTCTGTGGAGAGAAGTTTATATATCGATGTCCGTCTAACCGTCTGTCCGTCTTACGTCACATATAGTTAACCATTCCTGCTATTGAAATTCAGCAAGATCGGTCCACAAATTGCAGTTCTTCATTTCATTTCGGTTAGAATATACATACAAAAAATCGTTTTATGTAATTAATAAAATCCGTACGTATCTTCAATACATGACGACGGCATGACGATAAGAAAAGTTGGCGTGGCTCAACTTATTTGTATTTATATCTAAAGAACGTTATTTTTATAACTTTTTGTTCTTATCTCACCATGGTGAAGGGTATATAAGATTCGGCATAGTCGAATATAGCACTCTTACATGTTTTTCTGTATATCTGAAAAAAGGCTAGAGCAAAAATGGTTATCAAAACACAACATCCGACATAATGTTGTCGAGCTGAGAGGAGTGGGCGTGGCACAAAATAGATTTATTAATTTCTACAAAACGGTATTAAGATTCTTAAAGTAATCATAAAAAACTTGATTTTACCCGAGTGTTTTTCTTTTTGTGTTTAGGAAAAATAGAAAGAAATTGCCATCAAAATTATTTGATCATTTGAAAGTCAACTTGTGTTTAGCCCATAGGCAGTTATAAAGCGACTGAAAATTTCAAAAATGTCACATATAATGTCTGCCCCGGTGGTCTAGCTGGTAATGAGCTTATCTTTCAGCGCCGGGGTTGCGGGTTCGATTCCCGCCAGAGACTCTGGTTTCCTCCAGACAAGCATAGTGCTTCTCGGGATAAGCTTAAGGAATTAAAAAAAAACTGACGAACTTATTATTTACTCAGGTTGGTGGAGAGTATAAAAATAATCATTAAAAATTATTTTTTAAATAAAACTTTTTACTATTTCAATCCCTGAAGGAGGGGCAAAAGTAATCAACCTATTGGAAAACGCTATTACTATTGCAACTGGTGTCAAATCTTCAGTTAACAAACGCAGAATACAAATCAACAAGCAATGAATCGGTTTACTCTAGAAGAAATCGGAATAAATTTTTCTATTTTTTTGCGCAACAGTTCGTCCTTTGTGTTGGCGCAGCCGTACAGTACTTTGTTCCATATACAAAAATAAGTTGAAACAATGTTGTTCCAATGTTAAAAAAAAATTACTGTACTGTATTCGTATCTTAATAAATTACACGTAGGAAACAACTTTTTATGGACTAATATTTTGTGTTGCTAGATCAAATTATATTATTGAGAAATAAAAAACTTTATTGTATTTTGTTATAAATTATCGATATATTTCGAACATCTTCAGTTCATCTTCAGGATCTATACAATTTAAAAATAGAATAACAAGTTTTTAGTTATAATACATATAATTTTTAAATGCGTTTCGCCGCTCCTAGACTGCACCCAACTTGTGCTAATTTTTGAAAAAAATTTACAAGAAAAATTAAACCTAATTCATGTACTAGGAAAAAAATCATCAAACATTTATTTTAAAGATGTACCAAAATTGTTATGTTAGTATTTGGTAAAAAAAAACATTCTTCTTTGATATGAGCCCTCACTTTATTTAAAGTATGCTTTAGTAATGCTCTAGATGAATCTTAAAAAAGTGAAGTCGTTACTAAAAAAAAGTAAAAATAAAATGTTGGTGGACAAATAAAAAACTGAGTGAATACTTTTTCAATTTTCTGATATGAGGCTGAAGAGATTGAGGTGCCTATTATGAACTAGATTCGATTTTCGACAGCAGTCGAATAAGCTGATCGAACGAATTTTCATTTGTTATTATGGCGCGCATTCGATAAAAATTTACTATTGTGATTTTGTTAATTCACAGTAGTTCATTTCGATCAGCTGTCCCTTAAAATAAAACATTTTTGTTTACAAATTTAAAAAATAAAATTAAAGTTAAGCGTGACCACGGCGGAATTATGGTTGTTTTCAAATAATTTAGCTTCATCCCACTTTTTTAAATGCTGAACTTTGCTGCAAATCATTTGGTCAAAAAAGAATTTTGTTCCATTAGTAATATGGGCGTTTCCAATTGCTGTTTACGACGTTGGACTTGCATAAAATGAACAAAACTGATAATGAATATGGTATTTGGTATACGAACACAAAAAAGTGTATAAATAGTTAAGTTTTCAACAAGTTTTTTACATTTATTTGCACCGTCGAAAGCAAATTTGTTTTCGTTGAAAAATTCGATGCACAACGAAATTTTCGACGGTGGTGCCAACTCATAATACCAAATTAACATTCGATAGTCGATGTTCGATAGCCAGTGAACTCATAATAGAGGCCTGAGTGTTGCAATCAAAACATGTGAGGGTAACCTGTCCGTAATAACGGCTGGGTTCGAGCCTCAGGTCGGTAGGGAATGAGAAATTATCAATAAATTTTAATTAATTTCATGTTGTAGAATTCCTTTCTTCATAATAATAAACTTAATGAAAATTAAATATCAAAATTTGTATTTTTCTCTATGATAAAAATATCCTATTTTCTTTGTACTGTATTTAAAAATTAACGTTCTAAAGAAATTAACTTTAAGAAAATCTCTACCGTTATTAGATATTATTATATAGCCGTTAAACAAATGCAGGTTGTTTTTGCAAAAAATATGAAAATCGTCAATATTTTCTTTAAATTTAAAAAAAAAAACTGAGAGCAGCGTTTTTTCAGTTTTTTTTAAAGAATATTTGCTCCATTGCCCTTACTATTGATGTAAAGAAATCAATTTACCACATTTTTCGTTTAAGTGTATTTTTTTGTGCTTTTTCCGGAATATCAAATTGTACTTGATTTTTTTTTATTTTTAGATAAAATATT
Source organism: Pollenia labialis (assembly GCA_949318255.1). Lineage (NCBI taxonomy): Eukaryota > Metazoa > Arthropoda > Insecta > Diptera > Polleniidae > Pollenia > Pollenia labialis. Next base: position 116,143,296 of record OX439141.1, read on the forward strand.
TTAATTATGAAATATTTTAATTGCTTGTATCATTGAAAATGTATGTATGTATGTAAGGTTATATTATCCTAAAAATATATATTTTAAACTGTTAACTTCTTATGAGATCAAGTGTTCCAGGAAAATGTATTAGAGTGGGTCGATTTTTCTACAAAAAATCTTAGGAGCTGTGTGATTCTGTTTATTTTTTTTTATAGTTGCTATTACGGTGGAATACAAAAAATTAAAAAAATGTGTGTGACTTGGTCGATTGCTGGCTGTCAGCACCTCAAAAAATCGGGAATCTGCGTTACAAAACTGCGTGTTGTATAAAATCGGATATTTTAAAAATACAAAAATCCTTGCTAGAATTTATAAAAATTAAGTACATCAATTTTAACTTTATATTGAGATAGATTTGGTAATTTTTTAAAGGATAAATGGGAGGTACATAAATTCTTTGACGGTATTTTTTCAAAACCTGAAATTTTGTTTATTATTATCATATATACCTCCATGCAAAATATTATTGGTCTGGGTAAATTCTTTTGCAAAATTTTGTTCTACATTAAAAGTATTGTGAGCCGGTTCACTCGATTTAACCGTTCCAGATTTTTCTTTTTTTTTTGGGTTTTTTGAAGAATTAGATTACCGCAAACAAGCCATTTAGGAGAATATTCGCCAGTTATGCGAGAACCTGTCGCCCGAAGTTCTGGCAAGAGTAATGTAAAGTGCCATAAAATGAGCCTCTATGGTCATCCAATCTGGTGGTGGCCACTTGGACGATATCATTATCTTAACCTGATGGAATAAATTGAAATAATTTCAATTAGCAAATTTCACAAGCAGACCCTAAGTTTTTCATTAAAAAACACTACAGCAAAAGAACATTAGGTTATTACTTTTGCCTCACCTTGTACAAACAATGTGAACGAAAGTTTCCTTTTGTGTACAATTTTTTTTATTTTATTTTTAGTTCTATTTCAACATTTTTTCCCCAAAGTCCAGACCTGCTTTTGTTTGTTTTTTAACTTTTTTAATATTTGATTTGTATGTGCATTAAATTTGGTATTTGTGCTCTAGCAATTTTAATTTTTTGTTGTTGTAGTAAATGAGGGAACATACGGTGTATTCCAACAGAATTTCCTCAGTGTACTTTAACTGAAGTTTATATTTTAAGATATAAATTTAAAAAAAGTACATTCAGTGTAACAAAATTGTTGGAATCAAAAAGCATATGTCTAGAATTTTAAAATATTCCTAGGCCTGGAAAAAAATAATTGAAAATTATTTTTTTTTTTGTAAAAAGCCTTAAAGAAAAAAATCTTTAGAATCAAAAGTTTTTTAAAATATATATTAACTAGTCTTGTTTGTTTTAACTCGGTCCTTAGTAGTATTTTGTTATAGCCATGGGGAATCTAGGTTTGTTAATGTGTAAGTATGTGCATTTCCCTTGCTTGAGTTTTGTTTAGGTATTAGTGTTATGTTTCTTTTGTTAGAATTTCTCTGTGGTTTATTGTTGTTGCTGTTGCTTGTTTTTTTTTCCTTTTAAATTTAACCGCAATTAACTTTTACAATTTCTACATTGCTTTCTTCTTTTCGCCAGAATTTTTTTTTCGTCTATTCAATATTTTTCTTTTACTTTCTTAAAGAAATGTTGTTGGATTTAATTTCGCTACAAGAGAAAATATTTTTTAATTTAATTTAAAACTTAAAAATTGTTTTAATTTTTACCAGAGGTATTTTTTAGATTTTTTTCTTTTGTTTACATTTATTTATTTTTTTTTTAATATTCTCAGATACTAAAGTAGAATTAAATTTCTATAGCTTGATTATCTTTTTACTTTCAGTTTCTTACTTTTAAATTGGCTTTATTTTCGGTTTTGCCTTTCTTTCTTGGTGTTTGTGTCAGAACGTGTGCTCTTTCTATAGAACTGTCAGGCAACTGTCTATTTAAAATGTCTATTTGACCATTTATCTTTTAAGATTTAGATAGAAGAAAAACAAAATTTTAAAAGAAAAGTTTAACAGCTTGACACAACCACAAAAAGGTAACTTAAAAGGGAAAACATAACAATAAGAATGATTGGTATGCAAAAAATAAATGCTTTTAAATTAAATTGATAAAAGTTAAAAGAAATTTGAAATTTAGGTATTTACAATTTTAGAAGAGATTAATTTTTGAAAAAAACTAACAAACTGTCAAGACTAACTAATTTTCCCTGCTTATGCAAACGCTCCAATTAACATTAATGAAAAATCTCATACTATAAAACTTATCAGTCATAGATTTTAAATCAAATCCTATTAAATTATATCTATTAACATTTTTCATTGAAGTTATATGCACTTTTAACAATATATCTTTCATTCATTAAAGAAATCTTAAACAAGTTTTTAAAAGTTTTATATTTGGCAATTTATTTTGTATGTATTTTAAAATACATACGATAAAAATATTTCCCCTTAATTTGTTGTCCCTGTCAACGTTGTCTTTTACTGCGTAACAAACACACACAACAACTTAACTCCTCAGCTAGTTTGAAACTAATGCTGTCATCTTCATCATTACGACACTTTTTTGCACGTTTTTGTCATAAATATTTATGATAGAGAATAAGTTACATCCATACATGCTTGCTCCTCCTTATTTTATCTTATTCAATAACTTCCTTCTTTTTCATTTTAAAGTTTAACAGCTTTTGCACACCTTTTATTTTGAAAGAAATAAAGGGAAATAACAGGAAATATATTTAAAAGCGAGTCAATCCGTCTTTGTTCTCTTTTGAATGATTGGAATGATTCTTTAGTCGGCGGTGCCGAATATTTGTGACCCTCCACCGACAGTTAAAACTTTTTAGGAGAGGACTTCTGCATGGGCAGTATAAATAATTAATAAACTTTTTTTTTAAAGCTAACGTCAGAATTATAATTGGTTGTGGTTTAGATCTTTGTTTAATTATTGGCCGATCATAAAACTAATTTTTTTAATAATGTGAATATAATCAGGTATGTCGCAGAATTTGTACGAAAGTAAAAATTTCCTCATGTTTTATTTCGTACCTTTTTTGAATAAAAAACAAAAATTTTTTAGCGTTTTAGGTTTTGTAGAGAATGTAAAAACGTTTTGATTTTTACTTTCGCACGAATTTGGTCTCGCGACACACCTGGATATAATAATTCGTAACAGTTTAAGCCGTACTTCTTAAATGATTTCCAAAAGAGGAATTTATATTGGACCCAAGATAAGTTATTTATCAATCATCTCAAAACGGCCATGGCTAAATCGATTAAGAATAACTCAAGGACGCAGAATATGCATATATAAAATATATATGTTTGAAAAAATTTAAATTAAGTTTAAAACTTATTTGTTTTAACAACAAAAATAAAATTTTACAGGAGAAGGTTTTTTTAAAATATTTTTGCTTCAAGTCTAGGGTTTCGTTTGCAATTGATTTTACTCCTATTTCGTAACGGTACAACCCAGAGATATGAGATTTTTAGAGATGATGCAAATGATCAAAAACTATCGATTTTCATAAAAAAACAAAAATGTAAAATGTTGTTGGTTACATCATTTTTGCTATTAGGGCTCGATATATAAGTCCCCACTAAGGGAATAAAATGTGTGGTCAAGCTGCATTAGTTAATTTATTCAAAACATACTTGCCCCCTTATTTCCAACCCTTAAATTCGTATATACATTTTCATAATTTTTAAACTTTTGGAGATCCCATTTCAAAATCTTTACAGTACAATTAGGTCAAAAAAGGTATCCAAGTTAGAATAGTTTTAATTTGAATTTGTCTCTTCCGGTATAGCAGTGCAACAACTATGAATAGTTATTTATGTATCTTTCAAACTAAGTTAAATCCCACTTGAAGACGTTTAAAGTATTATAAGTATGATATAGTCTAATTATGGGATTAAAAAAAAATTTGTTAAGTAAGAAAAATTAGAATGCAAAATTTTTACTTCCGGTTTAGAAGTGCTTTGCGCATGTTAAGAAATTTGCATATGTCTTAAACTAATAAATATCCCATTCTCAAACTTTTACACAGAAAGAAAAACACTCGGGATAAATCAAGTTTTTTTATGATTACTTTAAGTACAAGTCGTACTCAAAAATTGAAGTACAAATTACATTAAAACGTACTCAAAACAATCCTTAATGGGATTACTTACGCAAATCAATTCCGGAATTTCTTGAAATACTAATAATATTCTTGAATCAAGTCAAAATATATTGAACTTTTCGTTGTGTTTAACCCTCCGGCTTACGCATGTTTTGATTTTCTATACACATTGAAAAATTGTCTGGCCAAACTCTTGCTTCTCATATAGTTTATATTTTTGGATAAATATGTACATAAGATTTCTAAAGTAAAAACCATATTGGGCATGATGTTGGTGTTTTATCATTCTGTAAGGTGTAATACGGGTAAGTAAATCAATCATATAACTTTTTCTAATTTCAACTTTATTAGACTTGAATCAAGCGCATTTTGAGATTGATTAAATCTTAGTTTTACTTAAATCAATCTCATTTTCGGATTATTTCAAGTACGTAATCGGGATTGAATATAGATAATCCGTACTTGAGACAATCTTTCTGTACTTGATTCTAGAAAATCCGTACTCACCGTACTATTAGTGCCGCTTCGTAATCCAAGTTCGCAAAATTTAAATATAAATTTGTCATTTCCTGTTTTGCAGATGAAATTTTTTTTTATTTTTCAAAGATCAAACAATTTCCTAAAAAAATCACTTTTCTTAATATTTTCTAGTTCGAAACGATAATTAAAAATACCATTTTTCAAAAAAGAAATAACTCGACAAAAAACATAACAGAAAATAGAAATGTACACATTTATATCTATTATGCTAACCATGAAGAAATCATATTGTAGAAGACTAAAGATCTGATTCACATTCAAAGATTTTATACCTTGTGCTTTTTGCTTTGGAACATTTTCGATAAAATTTCGTTTTTTTTGTATGGTGACCATCTGAAAGGTTTGATGTAAAGGGTCAGTTATCTCATTCATATGGCCACTGCGCGGGCAATTCGGGAGAAGGTGTGCACATTTTTTTTTATAAATTTTTCCCCAATTTCGTTCTCAAGAACGTCAACCCTAGATTTTGTGAAATTTTATTTTATCTTAAGTTCAGTTACAACAACAATTTCCCATACATTCTGTAGAGTACACCATATGAACTCACTTGACCGAACTCAATTTCCTTGCCATGCTTTCACATATAAGTTCATATAAAAAGGTATCTTTTCATAATTTCCTTATTCTGGTGTTTTATAATGTTTTTAAAGGTTTTTTTCTTTGCCATTTTGAGCTTCACACGATTTTTTTTTTTTTTTTTTTTTGTTTTTGTTCCTACACAGTAATGTACACACACACTTTTTATGATTACTTTTGCCAAACAAATGTTTGGTTATAAATTGTATTTGTAAATCTTGATAAATGTAGTAGAAATGTTTTAGTCATTTATTTAGTCGTATTGTTAAAAAAATTCTATTTACTTTATATGTACGTACGTACTTATGTTACTAAGGATATAGTAATGCTTACTGTCTTATTGAAAGTTTTTTTTTATATATGTACATATATCCCTGCTTGAGAAAAGTAAAATATACAAAAAAAAAAAAAAAAATCATAATAAAATTAATGTGCTCCAGTTATATTTTGACAATTTTTGCTCATTTTCATTTTTTCTTAAAGTATTATTTATGAAAAAACATTTTATTTATCATGTGCTTGAAAACGGTAAATTTATGTACATACAAATATTCACATGTATGTGGTTGTTGTTAGAAATACATATAAAAAAGCATTTATATTTGAAAAATTGGATATTACTACGTTGGAAAATCAAGGGTTATTATTAAAGGACACTCTTCCATCTATTTTTTTTTTAAATTGACCTTTTGCGCACGATGCTTAAAATAGAATAATATTAAGAAATAAAAGAATTTCAAAATGTTTGTGTTTGTCAGTTTATTAAATGTTTGAAAAATTGTTTAGGTGAATATTTTTTAAATCTAAAATTTTCATTTTCTTTATAAAAGCAAACAAAATAAGAAGGCTGGAAGAAGATACAAAAGGTTTGTTTCTTAACTTTTCTGGTATGGTTCGGTAAAATGAGAATAAAACCAATGTTTAATTACTGAGAGAATAAAAAGTACAAAGAAAAGCCAAATATTTTATCACCAAACATTGACTTTCTGTGTAAAGTCAAATCAGCAGGTATTTGTTAAAATCTACCAGCATCAAAGGTTTCGCACTAATTTATACAATTTCCCAATTTCGCGTTTACTGGTATTCTCAGTATGTATGTTAATTTAACAGAATTTGGAAATAAATTTTAAAATCGCATCTACTAAAAACCATCGATTTCAAAACATATTTTTACATTCTATTTTGTCGCCCTACTCAGAGCTCTGACGTTTTCGGAAATTATGGAAATTCGTGCTACGAATTGAAATTTTTCTTTTTATTTACAAAGTGACACAAAATTATTTTAGTACATAAAACCATTATTTACTTTTTAAACCCATAACTTTCGGTTGCATTATTTTGCTGCATTTCAAGCCCATCTTTATGGTATCAAAAATTCAAAGTTTGAAAATTTCATTGAAGCTTATGATATATTTACATAAGGATGGCATATATCTTGGTTTTAGGTGTCCTCTATATTATTTTGGAATACAACTAAAGCCCCTATTACGTTACAGTCATTGCACAGATATTTTGCCTACAAAAATCCAGCTGTAAAAATTACGCTTACTGGCAAAAACAGATGTTTTCGTGACGAAAATTCAATCATGAAGTAATCATTGAGTATAAGATATGCTAAAAATTGGGTAAATCTCTTCCAAATTCCAGCATAACACATCTCGCTAATGCAATAGTTATTAGGCATAGTAGTTATTGATCAATAACACCCCAAGACATATAGAGTCTAACAATATTAATAGCAATGCAGCACTCCACAGGTGAATTCGAAAAAGCTAAAATAGAGCTAAAAAACTAACAAATCATAGAGAGAAGATGGCGTAGACGCCTAAAGGCTCCTAGCTGATACCGAAAGGGCAGCTTAAATAATGCATTCACACTTACAAACATACTAGCAGGAAGAAAACTTTCGTTTTATGTAGTAGAAAGGCGTTATAATTCAAATTCCAAAGAAAGGGGATCTATGTGACAGCGGGAACTGGAAAAGAATAAGCCACTTAAATATGGTGTATAAAAAAGATCCCGCATAGTACAAAATCATATAAAGGAACAACAAAAAGGAGTTCTAAGAGCAGCATATATTGGGTTTTGCTCTGGCAGAAGCTGTATCGGTCAGTCAAACATTCTAGGTATAATCGTAGAAACTCCTTTTTTTTATGTTTTTTTATTTGAAATTTAGTTATTGTATTTAAACTATAAATAAACAAATAGTTCAAACATCTTAATTTATAAACATACAATTTACAGGAACCTTGACGGGCGCTCTAGTACTGAAATAAATATATTTGTTTCTGTATTTTTTAAATGTAGATATCTTTAATATAATACTAAGTAAATAATATTATAATTATATATTTATAAATCAATCAAAAAAAAGCAAAATTGGAGTTAGTGATGCAGAATTGTTTGCTTTGTTTTTCTTTATATTGTGTATAAAATTCATCTTTATATCTTTTATGCTTTCCCCATTTGAAAAGAATGTATCGTAATTTTTCTAAGTGGTTAGAGCAAATCAAAAACGTTAAACGCGTTTATCTCGAAGTGGATTTGTTTGACTTATGCCGGTCTTGCGGCAAATTATCGATATGTATTTATTATATTTGCTCTTCTATTAATGTGATGCAGTATAACAAACTCCTTTATATATGGTGTATGTTGATTTCAAAAAAGCCTTTGATACGATACATCGGACCATAATTTGGGTGTGTTTAAAAAAGAAATGTGTACCCCAAAAACTCATCAACATCATTCGAGCGTTATATGCATTAGGGATCTTAGATATCAGTTCTGCACAATGGCATCTTTCACAACCAATGCTGGCGAAAAGCAGGTTACCATAGTGCTGGATTAGAAAATAAAAAAGTGTATTCCATTAGTACACAGTAGACCGGGTCAACCTCCACACAAAACGAAAGTTGTGCCTGTCAAACCCTAGAATGAAAGATATGTTAAGAAAGTTTCCAAAACAGGAAAACATTTTTTTGCTAGGCCTCCAAATACTGCCCTTTTGGGTTTTAGTACTATGCGCTGCCATTTAAAATCCCATCTCAAAGGCAAAAATGAAGCCACTGTCAAGCCATGAAAACGACATGCGATATGATGAGATCGGAATTTAAATGGCAGCGCTTTATGTAACTATATACAAAACAAAAAAGGCTGTTTTTGGGTCGCGGCAAACAAAAATGTTTTCCTGTTGTATTCACTTCATTGGCTTATCTTTCATTCTACGAGGTGACTGGCACACAGTCAATCATCTCAAATGCCTGGATTTTCAAGGCGATATATGTCTGTTATCACACAACTTCAGTAATCAAAACTAGACCATCTCCTACAACTCGCAAAAACTTTGGTAGTATAATAACAACATCTGGCCGAACAAAAAGCTAATATTCAAACAATCCAGACTGAGAATATTCAAAGCGTGTGTGATATCCATCCTATTTAACGGCTGCGAAGCCTTATTGGTATGCATAGGAGCTACCAGCTTTTTATTTAAAAAAAGTTATTTTTGGCTTGGCTGCGAAACATGCAAAATTTTCTTGGTTAAAGCCATATTTAAGGCTAGTTTACGATTACGATTACGATTTTGTAAAATCAAAATAATATGAAATTCTCTCCGTTAAAAAAAAAAATAAAAGTCCGTTGTAAGTATATTTCATGTTTACAGGGATGGTATAGGTAAAATCAACGCACAGATATTAAACAGATGCGTAAATAACAAACAAGCAGGTGATTACAGTTTTACAATTCTTACAAAAACAACATGAAAATTTCCGGAGTTGATTTAAGTCGGTTTTGTAATTGTATAAAAAATTTACCACCTGCAATATCTACTGTAAAAATACACCTCTGGTATGATGAGAATACATGAGTTTCTAAAATTGTTTAGAAAAATAAACATTTACCGACCGCTTGTCAGATTTTATATTCGTATTCTCTCCTACTCAATAAATTTGTCTTTTACATGATAAGATTTTTCGCATTCTGCATAATTTTTCGGAATGTCGTAACACAGTGCATTATCGTGTAAACTAGCCTTCAGTAAATAATTATTTCCGTGTATTGACTCCATCTTTATTAATTAAGTACACTTAGGCACAGTACGCTATGGGGCATATTGTAAATTATAAACCGAACTACAAAAACTTCTTTGAATAATTTCTAGTCGTATATTTACAATAAATTTCTGAAAAAATTAACAATCGGTGCTTCTTATTTTTGTAAGATTTTAGAATACACAATATGTATTTTTAGAAAGTTTTTCCAAATTTGGATCCATAATTTTTTTTTATTAACGGCTCAGGAGGTTTAAAAATAATGGGAGCCCTTATTTTTCATTTCAATCGCTTTGTTAATTCGACTTATTATTACTGTATAAATGATTATGTATTTAAAAAAATTCACACAAAATGGCAAACTTAGAATACCCGACTCGCCACTAGTAGAGTAGGGCTTAAAAATTGTTTGAAAATTTGTGTGATAATAATTCAATAATAATGTTCACATATAAAAGTATTTCTCACATCAATTCTTCTAATTTATTAAGGTGTCATACGGGTCCGTCCGAATGTATAACAAAATTGTGTAATTTTAAAAAATATTTGAATAAAATTTGATATTTCAACTTACCTAAATTAACATAAATAATATCATCTGGTGTTACGCTAAAACGGGGCGGTGCATGTACATCTAAATGGAACCATGTACCGTTCTTATGCTGTTTGGGATCACGATTTAAAAATACAACTTTACACTCATACCATCCTTGATCCGACTCCTTGATATTGGTCAGATTAAGTGATGCCGAACCGAATGGTGAGTCCGGTGACACACGCGACACACGTCCCTTGTAACCGTCTTCGATGTGTTCTGGATAACTTTCATACCAAATGTATATCGGCAGATCCGAACCCTGTAGTTGTTTTTTTCGTATTTTGTTTTTTGTTTTTATTAAAAAAGTAAAAATATAAATTAATTAATGCAATTAATTTTATTTTTCTTAAATATTATTTTAAAGTTTAATATGTTCTTGTTTTGGTTTTTTAGTAATTAATATTTAAAATAATAAAATTCAAATTTAGTATTACTGTTTAACTTTTTAATATTTTATAAATATTTCCATTAATTGCAAAAAAAAGGAAAAAGCTATGGCTGTTTTGTTTTAAAATTACTAAATGAAAAATGAAGATTTAAAAAATAAATTAAAATTAAAATTTTAAAATTTCAGGGAAAATATTTTCTATTGTACTGGTGGTTTGTGTTATGGATGCAATCAAATTTTTATGCTGACTATTTATGTTTTTTGCAATTTAATAAACCAAAAAAAAAAAATGCCAATGAAAATTTGTTGTTAGTTTTTATTTTAATTAATTTTTTGTACAAAATAAAAAATTTTAAAAAAACAAGCAAAAAGCTAAATCGACTATACTGTACATAAAAAATATAAAATAAAATAGACAAAATATTTTATTTACTTTTTTTTAGCTTTTTATTTGTTTTAATCAAATATGCCATTAAAATGAAGTAAAAGAAAAAAATATATTGTACTGCAAATATAAATTATTAATTTAATAAAATATTTATGCTTTAGTTTTGTTTGCAAAAGTTTAAATTCTAAAAAAAATAAAAAAAATTATTACATACTTGTATTTATTATTAAATTAATAAATAAAACATGCAAGTTCTTGTATACAGTGGATTTAACAAAAAAAAACATGAATTTTAAAAATGTTTGCAAATATTTATTTATATTGTTGAAAATTTAATTATGTTTTGTTAAAGAAAATAATATCATTTTTAATATTGTTAATTATATGTAAACTAATACCGGATAACTACTAGTTACCGGATGGAAAAAAATGAAAAACATTAACAAAACAATCTGTGTTTTAGCTTAATTTTTTTTTGTCATGTTAAATAAGTTGTTTTAGACTTAAAATAAACGACAAAAAGTCAGAAAAGATAGAAGCCAAGAAAAAGTCAACATGTTCACTGCCAACACATACTTACAGTGGCCATCCGTTTAGCATTACACAGTCGCTGCAGATAATACGACTAGCCCATACACGCATGTTAAATATAGCCAATAAGGGACTAGGACTAGTCCAAAGGTAACCCAAATGTATTGAAAAAACATGGTATATTTAACAGTACGATGCCCTCGGTCTGTACCATATAAACCAGTTTTGCATTACAACAGAGTAGTCTTAAAACTGCCCCATGTTCAGACGTACTCCTAGTGGATTAGTTTTGAAACTACTCCATGGTATACTCCAGAGGATTAGTTTTAACTTCGTTTAAAAACGAAAACATTTCGTTTAAAAACGAAGACATTTCCATTAACTACAATCTCTGTTTTGAAATGACATGGTCCATGCATCCTTGAATAACATTAGACCAGTCCAGGGAGTAGTTCATTCAATCAAAACGAATCACGTACTCCAATATTATAAGCAGGGGTGAGTGCTGTATTTAAGAGCTTTACTCTGTTTGAACTATTTTCTAGTGAAAATCCATTAATTTATCTGTATATAATTAAATGTTGTGTATTTGTTCTATTTTTTTTAATAAAATAACTAAAAGTGTAATGTACGATGTAAATAGTGAGTCACAAATTAACGTCAAGTTCACTCAACTTAATTTGACAATACTTTAATTCAGTGTTTGACAAATGCAACCATGAAGGGATACAAAGTATTAAGGTAATTCTTTTAAAACTTTTTATTTTATTTACAATTAACATCTTGCGTTTTGGGTGGACCACCCTTTACATTCCCAAATTATAAACACTTGGGTACATTTTTTGCAAATATCAAATTGTACATTGCCATAGCCAAAATTTGGTACTGTTCTGTAAATCACATCGTTTTTTTTTTTTTTTGCTTTTTAATTGCCGAACGCACAATGAAACAGCTGTTTTCTTTATTTGGATTGTTTTGTTTTTCAATTTTGTAAATACATTAAGAGAAAATAAATTGAAATTAAAACGTGCTTTTAAAATGACAAACAATATATTTATTGATTTATCAAACAAAAAATACGTAAAGTCAACATTCCTAGTGTGTTGCTTTATTTTATAAAGAGCTAAAATGAGTAAAAATTTTAAATAATTGCTTTAAAAATCAAAAAAAACCTCTATTCTGCTATTTTTAACTGGGTTGTTTTGCTCTTATTTCTTTTAACTGCAAGACTAAAAGCAATAATAACATTGATTTTTCCTTTCATTTTGTGCAATTACTGACCTGTGCTCCAGGCATTGTCTATAAAATTGTGGCCGTAGAGCAAAGTTGATACTAGATATCTCAAACAAAATACGAGATATCTGGAAATGAATATTTGAATCAAAAAGAGTATATTAAAATAATAAAATGGCTATTGGGCCAAAACAATTCTGAGGTGACGATATATACATAAATATGATACATAACATCAAATTGTTGTGTTCTGTATTTTGTTAATAAAAATATGGTCATTGTAATCATACTGTATGGTAGCTGGCATCATTGTAAAAGCATTTAAAAGTTGATCCTCAGTATCGTCTATAAATTAACATTGAATATTTCTGTAATTCTTTAAATATTTTAAGTTTAACCTTAATAAGTTAATTAAACAAAGTCGTACATTTTATGTATGTAACGATTCATTTAATAAATTGATTAATATGTTGCTAAATGCTTAAACGCATTTAATTTATTAACTATTAAAAACAAACACTTACACTTAGTACGCATACATGACATGTACGAGCATGAACTCATTCGTATAATAATTGCAACTGTAGGTGTATTTATGTTTTTTTTTTCTTAACTTCTGTTAATGGAATTTTCATTTACTTTTCATTATAATAATTTATTATTTTGCAAAAACCTCACACACAAACACTAGACTTTATTTACACAAACGCTTAAATTTCAAGAGAAAACACAAAGGAAAACTATTATAAATTAAAATAAGTATGTTTTGTTGGCTCTTTATGCAATTTAAAATTTATTAATAAAATTAATAGTCCATATCGTTCAGAATACAATATTTGCTTATTTGCTTTAGTCATCATATTATTATTAAATCAACATTTGTAAATTAATGAGTTCTATAATCATATGAATGTTAACAGTAATCATAAGCCTTGTTGGAAGGAATTATATAATATTCTAATGTACTTAATTCATAATGGGTTTTTAACTTTCCATACATTTTCTTCAAATAGGATCATAATTTTTCTAATTTTCGGGTATAAATCATAATTTTATTAAAAAAATTGCTGCAGCATAAATTAAAAGCAGTTTACTAAGTCTTTATGAGATGCCAACAGAAATTAAGTTAAAGCCAGTGATTTCCGGAAACTTTATTATTATTTTCAATATTTTCTATGTCATCATCAAAGTTATTTTTGGGAATAAGATTTTGTTTATCGTGCTTAATTCCAAATTTTTATTCTTGATAAATACACTGGAATTTTTTGTTGGAGGCTTAGCTTAGGAAACATTCTCCTAAAAAATTTTAGAATTACCAAAGATAAGCAAACAAAGCTGCAGAATGAATAAAAATTGCAAACCATTAAAAAAGTATTATTTTCAACGATATCAAGGTTTAAACAAATTACCAACAATAAACAGTGAGTTTAACTTTTTTTACATTCCCCACTACAATGGGTTGGAATTTTCCCAATATTAATTGTTGTTGTTAGTGGGTTAAGAAAAAACAAAATTAAAGACAAAAACAAATTGCTTTATTGTTTTGCAAGAAAATCAAAATAAAACCACTTGCCAGTTCAGTGTTTTATGCACGTGCGCTTGCAGATTTATTGTCAGAATAATTATTGGGAATTCTGTTAAGCGAATAAGAATTGTAAGCACGACTAAATCCTATGGTACACGGAATGTAAAATATCACATGCGCATGTGGTTCTGACGTTATTTTGTCGTCATCACACAACACAATCTTGCTATTGTGGCTTTGTAGTGACGTCAAAATTACGTCAGAAACAGATGCGCATGTGGCTTTTTACATTCCGTGTACTATAGGCTAGAACAAGTACAAAAAGAAATGACTCTTGACCAGTGAAAGAAGAACCAATCCCTTACCTGGTTTATAAAGAACAAAAAGGTAGAAAAAGTAATGAATTACAGTACAGTCTTAACTGGTGGTGTGACACATTTTTTGGTAATTTCTAAAATTTGGCTCTTAAATTTAATTCTTGGACAAGTTTTATTGAAATAATACTACATTGTATTTAAATAATACTACACTCACAATATTATTACAGTAACGGACTGTAGTTTATTTAAGAAATATTCCGTTCAGTCATTTTTAAATAAATAAACATTTAAAATTCCAAGCAAATTTATTTTTAACTGATTCTAACAGTTATTCAAAAAACTAAGTGCATATTAATACGGATTTTCAGTTGCAGTTAATATTGTCCGGTGATTGAGTTTAATTCTTCTTTATGTTAAAGTAAATAAAAATGTAATTTAAAGCAACGAAAAGTTCATTTAATTTTTACTGTCAAAAATTCAACCGCGAATTCCGTAAAAACAAATCAATATTCAGTTATCTTTTATAAGTTAATTGTCGAAAAATTAACTACATGTTCCATAAGAACAAATAAATATGCAGTTATTTTATAAAATTTTACTGTCAAAAATTCAACACCATATTCAGTAAAAACAATTAAATATTCAGTTATTTTATATAATTTTACTACCAAAAATTAATTTTTACTTTTCTATAAAAAATGAATTGCTTGTTTTGTGTAAGCAATTCCCATTTTCTATTTGTTAAAATAATTTAGTTAAATACATCAAATTTTAAAAGTAAAATAATTGCGAAGACATATCGGTCATGCTGCTGGTGTCTTATAATTGAGAGTTCTTCTGTAAACAACGTGGTCAGTACAACAAAAGTAAAACAAACGTGATAACTGGGTAAGTAAATAAAAATATTCTCCCTATCTCGCTTATAAGAAAAACAAGCGGACAGGTGTCTGTCTGGAATTTTTTAGAAATTCGGCTCTTTTGTGTAGTAAACGAAAATTTAATAAAATAACTGAATATTTAATTGTTTTTACTGAATATGGGGTCAATTTTTTGACAGTAAAATTTTAATAAATAACTGAATATTTAATCGTTTTTACTGAATATGGTGTTGAATTTTTGACAGTAAAATTTTACAAAATAACTGAATATTTATTTGATTTTAAGGAATATGGTGTTGAATTTTTGACAGTAAAAAATTAATGAACTTTTTGTTAAAAATAAATGAAAAATAGGTAGACCGGTTTTTAATTGAACTTTCATTTATTTTATATTACAATTTCAATAAATTTTACGTACAGAATATTGTGAGTGTACATTTTAGTGACGTTCATTGAGAATAGATCTGTGACTGGTCAAACGGTGTCAATTAACCCCCTCCAATGACAACCCCATGTAAAAGTGATAGGTCTTATTCATATAAAGTGTTAGAACTGTAACCGGTCCCTACCACCAAAGACCTATCACGGGACTACTTCAGTGGCAGTTCGCTTCCCTCTAGGGTTATAATTCTTATTAGCGTAATCTTTGGATGAAGTTTTCTGACGATCTGGCCTAAGCAACAAGTGAAATGCGCATATAAATAACTTATCCCTTCAACAATGAATTTCAGTGTTTTAATCAAGAATAAAAATTGGAAATTAAGCACGACAAACAAAATCTTTTAAATTAAAATTTTGTATTCCCAAAAATTACTTTGAAAGTTACGCATTTTGTAAAAATGGTTTAAAAATGTCCAACACTATGAATAATTATTCAAGCAAATGTACAGCACGTAATAAATATGTGTAAAGATCTTGTCGAAACTTCCTTTACATGCATTTAATGTAGCAAATACGCAGAATTAACAAAGCTTTTGATGAACTTTCTACATTTGGCAAAATTTACACACAAATAGTAGACGAGTTTTAGTTTTTAGTGAAAATTATTCAATAAAAAATATTTAAACAATTGTACAGCATGTAACACATCTATTTAAATATAAAAAAAATAAATAGAATTAACAAATGGATGATTTCGCTAAATTAGGTAAATTTGAGCCACAAACGCATGTGGTGTTGTATTTCTTTAGTACAGGGCAACATGGGTTAATTGATGCATACAATTTGTATTATTTTGCAAATAGCCTTTAGGAACTATTGAAACACAGTCTTTCGCCCATTATTGTGTTGTATAATAACTCACAAGTGTTTTTAATTACAATTTTTGTTGTAGTTAATAAATAAATTATCCTTTTTTATATTATTTATTTGCTATAGTTTCTTTTTTAATGTTAATTATTGGCGGTTTGAGGTTGGGCAATTTTCACATAAATTTTCTCTTATTCTATAACAACATGTGTTTTTAATTATTTAAATGAAAGTACTCGTTGTTGGGGCAAATTACCGTAGAAAAGTCTGTTTAACATAATTTTAATTAATTTTACGACTACGCCCTCAAAGAAAACTAAAAAAAAATGGCTTTGTGAAAAAAAAACTAAGCAGCTTGTGTGATTTTTGGATTTTTTGTACCCTTCACCACAGGTTTAAAGGTATTTATGAGGGTAATTTTTGTTTGGGTAATTTCTGTGATCTTCGCACTGGATGAACGCCCCTATGTTACAGAGCTATCAATACAAACTGGTTATAATTTGTCAGAAAGCTGAATTATAAACTTGCTCCTTGCTAAAGAGCAAATGCTTTCCAACTACTGCTGCTGAAAGACAATCAGCATCTGTTCAGAAGCAAAAGCACATGGAAGATCCGCCAGTATGCAGAAATTCCCCATATTTTAGAATTGTCCTTACTGCGATTTTGTATATACACCAATATCCATACTAGGCCCGAAGTCCTGGTTTCAACTGGTTTCCTTGGTTTAAGCCGTTATATATTTCTTAGACAGAAAGGCCTCTGCCAATTACCAGGTATTTACCCCTATTATGTTAGTCGTCATCGACGTCGACATTAATTTTAAATTTTTTTCACATCAAGTCGACGACATCGACTAGTTCTCAAAAATTAAAAATAAAAACCCATCTTAAATTTATTTATTTATTTTATTATCTTCTTTACTCAGTTTTTAACGCTATTTTCCGACATATATTTGTAACCGATTTAATTTTTTTAAAATAAAGTGTAGAGTTTGTTTCCAATTTTGAATTTTTTCGTGAATTTTTTCCATGTGTACGATAAGAGATATTTGTACTGTAAGTTTTCTAATTCTTCATAGCTTTAACGTTTATTAATAAATATAAGACTTTTCAATCATGCCGCTGTTAGCAATTTTGTTGCGAATTTCCGTTAATTGAGCAATTTTCACCTAATTTTTGCCATCCTTGTAGTTCAAGGGACTTTTAATCAATTTTATGGCTTGTTTGAAGTATTAAACATTTTCGCGAATTTTCGCTATTTTTGCATAAAACTATTTTTTTTATTTCGCTACATTTTGTTTATTTTAGCCGAATTAGTGATTTCAAATCAATTAACGGTTTGTTTCCAAGTTAGCAATTTTCGCGAATTTTAGCCATGTTCGTGGTAGTAGTGATTTTTTCCTATAAGTTTTCGGATTCTTTTCAGCTTTAACGATTTTTAGTAAATATTAGACTTTGCTATCATGTCGGCTAATTTTTAAATTTTTACCAAAGTTTTGCCATTCCTTATAGTTTTAGGGACTTTTCATGAATTTTATGGCTTTTTTAATATAATTAAATAACTTTTCCGAATTTTCGCAAATTTGAGGCGTTCGTCTTAAATTCCGAATTTTTGCGTTAAATTTACTTATATAAATGTGTGCCTATAACTTCCATTAAATTTGCATTTTTTATTAAAAACGTATTCAATAAAATTTCTTTAACTTTCATTTGAGTCGTCGCAAAATTTCCTGTCGCCTGAAACAGGAACTACTTCTCGACGTCGACTGAAAAGCGCCTTAAAAAATATAAATTGACTGCCAATAGTAATAGATTATTATCAATAACGACTCAGACTCAGAAATTAATTAAAAGGTAATTCGCTTAGATAAAGCTAAATCTCGATCGCTAAAACGCCATAGAGAATACAAAATTGAAAAATTTTAGTGATGAAATTAAAAGCTAAAATTGCGGCGAATTAAATGTTTATGGCAATGTCAAATTTAGCAATGCACGTTCGAGTATTGCATTCGTAGCCAAAAATCGATAAATCAACTTTTTAGATTTTTAGCGATTGAGATTTAGCTTTAGCGAATTACAGAATACGGCCACAGGTGCCGTCGACGTCGACTTTCATTATAGGGGTGATTATCTGCACCTGTTTCTCTGGAGCAATTGGCTTTTAATTCTGTAATGAAGGATGTATACTGAAAGGTTCTTTTATTTGCTTTCCTTTTGATAATGCAAATTTTTTCAAAGCCTCAAGTAATTCATTTGAAAAAAATAACGCAGAAGTAATTTATAACCCCTTAATAAAAAACATAATAAATAAATTTACTTTAATAAATAATTTCATTTCTATACAATGCAAATAAATTCAGGTAAACGCATCAGAGAAGGAGAGTGAGAGAGTTATGCTGGCAGTCCATTTTTTGTATGTTCCCTAGAGGGAAGCGAACTGACACCAAAGTAGTCCCGTGATAGGTCTTTAGTGGTAGAGACCGGTTCCAATTCTAACACTTTATATGAATAAGACCTATCACTTTTACATGGGGTTGTCATTGGAGGGGGTCAATTGACACCATTTGACCAGTCACAGAACTTAACTTAAATGAACGTACTTAGTGTCAGTTACTACAATGTAGTATTATTTCAATACAATGTAGTCGTTTTTCAATAAAACAAGTCCTAAAATTATATTCAAGAACCAAATTTTAAAAAGTACCAACAAATGTGTCATAGCACCGCTGAAGACTGTACTGTAATTCATTACTTTTTCTACCTTTTTGTTCTTCATAAACCAGTTAAGGGATTGGTCCTTCTTTCTCTGGTCATGGTTCCTTTCTTTTTGTACTTGTTCTATTTTCACAAATCCCAGGACCAGTCTGTTGGACCAATTGACACAAATTTCCCGCAGGGTTTGTATTCAAAATATCAAATTTGATACGAAAAAAGTTATCAAATGTATAAACTCGCTTTTGTTCAATGTTTTTTTTACATTCCAGTTTTATTAAAAAAAGTCACACAACCTTTTTATTAAAACTCATATAATTTAATTTGTTTTTCTACATCCCTGATATATCTGCTCCTTTTTAATGTAACTTTTTTCTAAAAAACTAATCAATATAATTCCTGCTATGCAAGATGAACATTTTACTAACATTCAACGATATGTCACAACTATTGACAACTAGTCATAATCAACGACTACCAATCAAAACTATTTTTACTGATGGCTGAATTGAACAAATGACATAACTCCAAATGCACTAAAAAACTGTATAACGAATATAACTTTAATTTGTTTAGCTGCATGTATATGCTTACACAAATACTACATCCCTATATTCAAACCAATATACACAAACATATATGTATATACATATGTTTGTTTAACAACTAAAACTGACATAAAGCCATAAAGTGTAGCGAGAATTTATTATAAAAATAAGACTGACATTTTTGAAATTTTAACAAGAATTTTAATAAGAGCAATCAATTTGTTAGAAAAAAAATAAATAAAACAAAACATGAAAAGCTATTTTTTTATACATTCTAAAAATGTTTTTAAAAAAAATTAAAATATTGGCTTGGAATTAACAGCAATTTGTAGTAATTGATTGCCTACATAGAGACTTCATGGAATTTAAGGAGAAACTATTTATAGACTTTTAGATTAAATATGTATATATTTACAAACATAAATACATACATATATATTCACATAAATCTTAAAAGGACCGCAATTTACAGGTTTTTTAAGGCCTGTATTACGGCTTTCTAAATCATTAGTTTCTTATGATTAATTGCCTTCAGAAATATCCCTTCTAGAAGGTAACACTTCTTTTAAGAGGACTTTCGAAAATATGGCTAACAGATTCTCTACTCCCCTTTTTTGGATACCCAAACAGATGACTAACTAGAACAATGACTTTATCCTTGATTAGAAAGTGGGTTTATCTAGCTACCACTGCAAAAGCAAAGCAATTGGCATTTTGGCGAACTATCCGCCATTTACTTTGAATTTTAAGAACTCCGGTTGCATGTTTTGATTTAATGCCACTGTCATTACATGACTCCCGCAGGGAAATCATTTTAACGCATTGGGCTTTCTATTTCCATTGTTTTTGAGAGTTCCATGTGAATGTTTATAGGATTTGATTTCAAGCCATAGGCACCACCTTATGAGCCCATTAGTTCGATGATACTAGAAAGGTTAAGATCATTAAAGAATCTGTTTCAGCTAAAAACTGTAAAAATTTCAATATTTTTTCAATTATTGATAATTTTAATTTTAAAATTTTTTCCCCTAAGCTAATCTTGCGAATCTCAAGGCTTGTCTTCAGGAAAGAAACCAGAGTCTCTGGCGGGAATCGAACCCGCAACCTCGGCGTTGATAGACTTGCTCACTACCACCTAGCCTGCCGGGGCACTCAAATTAAATTAAAAAAATTCTCAAAAAACTGGCAGTTCAAACATTGTGTTGATTGATTTAATTAAATATACATTGCTCATGTTATGACAATTCTTTACCACAATTCTATAAGCATAAACTAATTTATTTTAAACGAAACTATCAATTAAAATTTTTGTTATTTAATAAATATTTTAATTAAAAATTTATTTCAAAACAGCTAAAATGTTAATTATATCAAAATTATATTTTTAATTTTCTTTCAACAAAAAAAATAATTAATTCAATTAACAAATTAATTAAATTGAAATACTTTTTAAACACTTACTTTAATTGATAAAAAAAACTACTTATAATTTTTTCTAGTGCCTAAGGCATGAAAATCGCTTTTAGGAACAAGTGGGTTTTTTTTGGTTATGCATTTCCGACGACGAAAAATCGTTGCAAATAATTCGTCGTGTTATCAAGGATAAATAAATCAATGCTAGTTGAGCATATTTGGTTTTAATTTTAAATTGTTTTAGAAAATAAATTCACTTTTTGCTTTAATTATTGATTTGTTTATATTTCTAGAATTTGAAATACAAATACAAAGTAGTAAGCTATAAAAAAAGTTTTTGCCTATGGTCAAGGCGAATTCATTACAGGCGGTCTAAAGAGACCTGCTGATAACTTTTTTTTAGCTTTTTAATTTTTTTATGGCAACATTTTGTGTATTATGTTTATATCTGTTTTGTTTCTGTTTTTGGCATTGCACAATGATTTAAAAAATCACATTGATTGTGGTTTTTGTACAGTTGTACTTGTTGAAATTACGTGTAATAAATTCGGCAAAAGCGGCACGCGTTTTCTAGTTGTAAAAATTGCCATGCCCTAGCAATTTGTATGAAGCATACACTACTATTTGTGGTACAATGTTGACGCTCTTGCTTAGGTACGGTATATGACCGTAAAATCTAACTGAAAGAAAGCGTTTCGCCTTCCGCTTGTTAAGTTATGGATGTAAATTTTTTTCTTATTTAATGTTTTTTTTTTAATACGGTCACACTATTTCTCTTTCTCTCTCACCTTACCTGTTAGTTATTCGTCGTTTTTTTCTTCATACGAGTAATTCACTCATCGAATTTTCTCTGAAAATTTTGTCGTGCTGGGCGAAATTCGTCGTTGGTCCCTGTTGTGTTTCTAGCATTTGTTTGTTTTACACTTTTTTGCTCCTATCTACTGTTGTGCCGAGGACAGGAAAGCAAAATTGCAATTTATTTGCGGGATATAGCCGTAAGACAAAGTGAAATCCAAATAGCGTTTTATTAGTTTTGTTAATAGCTTCGAAAAATTTCGCACGAGAAGGAGTTTGCATTTTATGCATAACACTGTGTCATTTATAATTTTTTTTTACTTTTTTCTAATTCCATAAACAATTGTTTACTTTTATATTTTATACATTTGTTGATTTGGCAGACCTTCTAACAAATTAAAAAATATGTTAACAATGGCCGTATTCCTTTATTAGAATAACCAGGTATCTTTGCGGTCAGATAAGATTATATGGGAGTTTACGCAAAAAAAAAAAAATTAAATTAGTAGTCCTGAAGAAGTATCACATATGCAGATTATCGATTTCAATGAAAAAATTATTTAATTAGTTATTAATTAAGGCAAGCATTTGGTATGTTATAGAAACAATTTCTTTAAGTATGATTTCGAAAAATGGAATCAGATTTCAAATTATACAGATTTACAATTTTCTTAAGAAGCAATGAATAGAGGGTCTTCTAGCTGCTATTCTATGCCAATCTCTTGTAATTAGTTTTCAAAAATACAATTTAAAGTTGTGTGTAGTTGTAAATTGTAATAGTTTTAATTTTGAAAAAGTTTTTGTTTTCTTTGTCATTAACTAATCTTTAAGCTTCTTAGCTCTTACACATTCATTAATGAACTTTTTTGCTGTCTCATTTTTACTCGAATAACTTTATTGCGTGTTATTTTTTATTTTTCTTCCTTTTTTTGTAATTTTGTTAAGTAGATAATCTGTTTAAATGAGTTTTATAAGAAAACAAAACATTTTTTTTAGCTAATGTTATATACATACATACAAGCGAGTGTATATATTTACTTCAACCACCATAATGTAATCGAACAAAAAATAAAGAAGGAAAGAAAAAAAAAACGTTAAACCCTTTTACTTGTGCCATCGCTTTTTTACAATATTTTCTTTTGTTTTATTTTCTCAAATTTCATTTTACGTATAAATATGGTTTGTTGCTGTCTTTCTAAGTCGTTAAAAACATAAGGGCAATTAAATTGTCATTACTGAAAGTTAAAAAGAAAAAGGGCAAAAAACCTCTCAAAAAAGTCAGACAAAGTATGCGAAACCTAAGGAAGAATTGCACGAATCTTGTCTTTTTTTTTTGTTTAAAAGCTTTTAGGAAAAGTTTCAAGAATAAGGGTGTTACAAATTAGTTTCAACTATTAAGTTTGATTACACATACTTACTGTAAAATTGTTGTTTTAACAAACAAAACAAAAAGTTGGAGCGTATGAGTATTGTATAATTGCTTTGGAATTAATATAAAGTATACGTTTTCAACTAAATGACTAAATACAAATGTCACTAAAAGTTAGTTTAAAAACAAAGCAACTTTGTTTAAAACTTTCCAAACCAAACTAAGTAAATTGTTTTTATTAAAATTATATTGACAACTGTCGAATATTCATTTAATTCGTTTTAAAACATATTTTATTTATATGTATACGATATTTAATTAGTTGAGCCTTTTATATTCTATACTACAATTTATTTGTTTTTGTTAATTCGCTTTAATGCGGCATTAATATATCAGCTGACAAAATATAATCCATGCTTTTAAAATTTAAACAAATAAATAGCTAGATATTTATTTATTTAACAAACAAATATAAATTACTAAATATTAACAATAAAAACAGTAACAGAAAGCATTAAATCACAAAGAGTTGTGCATAAATTAAACAAAGCAAATAAATTATAATTAAAATTAAAAATAATATTTATTTAGGAAAAACGCAGAAAAACAAAAAAAAAATTATAATAATAAAATATTGCATTTAAATTATATTCAATTAGGTATGTAATCTATAGTTGGTCTGAGGCAGGTCATCTTTTTATTTTAAAGTACTAAATAAAATTTAAAAAAAACAACATCTTTTAATCAAATTGAAAAAAGAAAATTTCTTTATAATTTGAAACGCACTTAAGATTATGTATTGCTAAGAGAATGCCGGAAAATTATCAAATGTTTGACGAAAAACGTTTCCACCCTGATTTAGAACAGAACGTTTTTTATACAATTCATATTTGCATATAACTCATGGGATCTAAACAGAAACTGAACGAAAACTCAACTTAACTGAACTAGAAGTGAAATAGAGCTAAACTAAAATTGAAATAAAACTGAACAACCACTGAACTAAAACTTAACTAGAGCTGAACTAGAACTGAACTAGATCTAAACTAGAAGTGAAATGGAACTAAACTAAAATTGAACTAGAACAAAACTAGAACTGCAATAGAACTGAACAAGAACTGAACTAGAACTTAACTAGAGCTGAACTAGAACTGAACTAGAACTGAACTAGAACTGAACTAGAACTGAACTAGAACTTAACTAGAACTGAACTAGAACAGACCTAGAACAGAACTTGAACTGAACTAGAGCTTGAACTAGAACTAGAACTAAACTAGAACTGAACTCGAACTGAACTAGAACTGAACTAGGGCATAACTAGAGCATAACTAGAATTGAACTAGAGAAGAACTAGAACTTAAGTATAACTATAATATAACTAAGGGAGAACTGAGCTAGAGCTTAACTCGAAGTGGACTAAAAGTAAACTCCATTAATTATTCAGAAGGAAATAATTTGTGTAGGCAAACTCGTCTTTTACCCTATTTTTCCTTACCTATAGAATTAGTTGGTACTAAATTCCATGTTTTCTTATTATAAATGTTTTTAAGCTTTCTTAAAACACGTGTATGTTGGGTTTGTCAGCGATAATAGCTTTAGGAATGAACTCACAAAGTCAAAGAAAGGAAACACATCAACACAAAAAGTCAAATAGAAAATCCGCATTCTAACATAAGTGTAAAAACTACTATACATATTAATATCCAACCCAAAATTAAAAGGATTACGTTGCATTATCCTCTAATTTATTTATTTGAAAAAGTTTTATGATTTTTTTTCCTGTCATACTGAACTTTTTGTTTTTTCTTCATATATACTATGCAGCATTTACGAATTGTATTTTTCTGCTTATAGTATGAAACAACTTTTTTCAGGGGGATTATACGAGTACACGTACAAAAACAATTACTAAAAACTACATATGTTTGTGTATACCGACCGGTAAATATTCAAAAGGACCGCAAGTGGCAGGGATTTTTGAAGGCCTCTAAATTTCTTTCTAGAAGATTCGTTTCTTTTGGTATCCTGCCTTTAGAAATATGTCTTGTAGAAGGCATAGATTTCTTTTAAAAAGACTTTTCCATATATTTATTACACATTCGCTTCGCCCTTCTTTAAGAGGGAGAATCGAAGTTGTTCAGTTTAAATTATTTTTGACATTTATTACTCTCTCTTTGGGAAGTTGTTCTATTTTTATTTATTTTTTTTTTATCTATTTACTCTACCGTAAAAGAATACGTTGCGAGTCATGAGTTTCATTTTCCATATCAAGCTTATAGTTATTCTCACGTAAACGTGGCAGTGCGTTGTGGATGAACCTAATAATTTTCTTAATTTTTCCGTATCAGGTTTGAAAGGCTTTTACCTTTCTTTATGTTAAGTGATAAATCGAAAATTCTATCGACGTAAATGACGTTTTTTTATATTTTTTATATAAAATGCACAAATAACAAATGCTGAAATTTATTGATTGCAAAAGCTTTGAAAAATTTTCTGTTTTGCCACACCACAATAATGGTGAGGGTATTATGCATTTGTGCTCATGTGTGTAACACCATTCAATATTGGTCCTGGACCACCCTTTAAGTATACCGATTGACTCAGAAAAATTATGTCCGTCCGGCAGGTTGGCTGTCCATGTAACATTGTGCGCAAAGTACAGGTCGCAATTTTGGAGAAAATTTGATAAAATTTGGCTTATAGGTTTTTATTGGCACAATGACCAAGCCTATTGAAAATGGGCCGAATCGTAGGACCACAAGGGGATATAGGGTAAATTTCTGACTCTCAGAAGCTATCAATCCGATTTTACCGAAATTTTAAACATAGATAGATCCATATTTATATGGACACAAGCATTATTCTCCATGGGTCCCGAATAGAGTGCACTCTCGTAAATGTTTCTTAAAATTTTGTGGTCTAAGGTATAATATAGTTGGGCTTGACCGACAGTACTTTCTTACTTGTTTTAACATGGTAACGTATTTTTATTAACTACCAACAATTGAAATCGATTGCCACATTCTTCACATTCCCTCTGGTTAAAGACGGAAATGTGGAAGAGGTTGTTCCTTATGCCAACCTGTGTAAGAAAGAAATTAGTATAAAATGCGGCAAGAAGTCCTTGTGCCTGCTAAATAGGGCCTTCTGTAAGGCCTCTTTACGAAATCTTTTACCACTGGGCTTATATTTAAATACACATGTATATAAATAATATTTATGTTATAATTTTAACTTTTTTTGGTGCGTTTTTATAAACATACATCCATATTTTTCATACATGTTTGTTTATATGTTTTTCTTTTGGTTTTTAAAAACAAAGTTTTTATATAATTTATTTTTTTTAAACACTTTAATTCGGACCTTTTTATGTATTCAGACAATACATCTAGTTAAAATATATTTTTTCAATTTCATGCAGATAAAATTGTTTGTGACTTTTTTGCTTTTTTGAAAATTCAAGGTAAAATCTAATATTTATAACGCAAAGTTTTAATGATATTGCGACTATGCTAAAAACTTATAAACAATTTTTGTATGCAGAATACAATAAAAACTTCTTTAATACAAGTTGGACTCCATGCTTTTAAAAGTTAAACTAATAAATTCGTAGACAGATATAAATTTTGTACAAAATTTACTCTTTTAAAATTAACCCCGGCACGTTGCGACTTGTTGTACAATTTGACTAAAGGAGTGCTAACAATTGTCACGAGTAGAGTTTGACCAACGTTTGTGTATGGGTTTGTATAAGTATTAAAAAATTTAGATTTTGATTTAACTGGCTTTTTACTTTGCCGGCAATTTGATACGTGTGAACATTTTCATTTTTTATTTGCATTCTGACAATTTGTATGGAATATTTTGCGAAGTAAATCACACTTAAAGAATATTAAACCATGCCGGAATTATGCAAAAATAATTTATATAAATTGCAAATCATGTTTTAAATGTAATTATTTGATTAACAGCTATAAAGATTAAAAATAAAACAGAAATAAAAACAAGTATATCAACCGATTTCTCGACATATTTCTATTCGATTTATCCAAAATTAACGAAATTTTATCTATTAAATTTTTAATATAATGGCTCGTATAACCTAAACTGCTTATTTGGGACATTGACGATTACTTTTACTTAAAATATAAGTTTAATTCACTGCAGCTTAACCTTTATGTCAACAGCTGAAAAATTATACTTACGTCAACAGCAAACATACCCGGGTATACAAGTACATATTTGTACTTGTTTCGTTTTATTTGTATTTTATTTGCGCTTTTTCCCATTTTAAATTGTTTTTATGCATGAATACTTAAAATAACGGGTGTTTAAGCAAATACATGTGCATTTTTCTTTGTTTTCATGTGGGAATATTTACAGTTAGTGACTTTTTAGCAAAAACTTGATAGTTGCTCATCGTTACTTGATTTGCGGTTGACGTAAGAGGTTGGAATGAAAAAATTACCACATCTATGATCTGATTTGTCCAATTTTATTCAAACTTTAGAATATGTTAAAAAACACTTCTAGCGAGGATATCATGAAATTTCAGAGCGCTATGTTAGCCTCTTTCAGAAATACAGAGTTTTTAAAATTCAAAACATACCCGGGTATGTTACTGTTGACATAAAGGTTAAAGTGGGATAAAGAAAAATTAAATGAAATTTCTTGGGCTCTTCAGTGCTGGGAGAATTACAATTAATAAACCATTACGAAACGGCGAAAGGTTTACTTTGGATTCTATTGTAGATTTCGTAGAAAATATATCAGATTCATATTTATATAAACATATAAGTTGCACTTTGAAATAAAAAATTGAACCTTATTCGAGTATGGGTCTCCAATTTTCTATGCCAAACGTTTTATAAAACATTAAACACCATTTGCTTTATTTGTAGTCATTAAAATGAGCTAAGATCGATCATTTTATTAAAATAAAAGCCTTAACCGTCGCTTTCATGATGAGATTTTTGTATGTGAACTCATAGTTTCTACCTGGGTAGATAATGACTGTATCCACTTAATTTGTGTAAGCCATTTTATATATGTACAACATTTTTTATCAAGAAATCTAAAGGCCATATTTTTAAGAAATATTTTAGATTTATCACAGGCTTATGACACGAATTTTCTATGAAAATATAATAATACTTAGTGGAGGTGTTGACACAATGGACAAAATGTTGCCTTAATTCAAGAAATAACAATCTGATCCTGATAAGATTCAAGAAGTCAGTATCTGAATGGCAGTTTTTCCTTTACTGTATTCGGCTTTGGAACAGACTACCACCAACTGTTCCATTTACTACTACTGCAGCGCAGTTTTGGAATTTGTTTTTTAATTTTGGTTCTCGTACTTGAAAATGTGTAATCTTTTTTATTCAAAAACGCTTTTAAATGTCTTTATGTTTAAAATTGTTTGAACAATGGCCGTTTAAAATTGCTTTTATTTATTCCATCATATGGTTGTTGCTTCTTGAGGGAGGACTAGTTCAACCATAATATGGTTATCGGCCACAATAATAAGGTTAAATTAACCATAATATGTTTAAAATTTTCTTTAAAAATAGTTTTGTTAGAGGTGACCATATTTAAACATGTTGTTTCTCTGCGTGTATGAGTACTATGAAAAACATTAAACTTCTGAGTACAAGAAATTATGAGTCATGATTCAGCTCTTCGCACTTTTCCACAACTCATTGCTGGTCTCTGGTAGAAACTATGAAACCGAAGGTTAATCCGAAATTGAATCAACGGCATATCATTAAGTACCATTTATAAAATGCATATTGATGTCATCGATTTAGATTTTTTTTATTTAAATTCCATTAGGTTATTTAAATCATTCGTTTAACATTGTCTAAATACATTAGGATATTGCAAATTCTTATGACTTTTAGAAGAGCATTAACCCATTTGAATCGAAAAACTTTCGTTATTATTCAACACTGAATTGGACAACAAACACTGACATTACCAGGGGCCGTCATGAAATGCTAGTTGACTATTGTTATGTCTTTTCGCTCATAAAAGTTTCCATATCTCATCATAAGTGCCATTATTGTTCAATGTGACAGGCTAATGTGGGTTAAATATTAATGTCGGTAAAACAAAAGCTTTGAGCGTCAAAACTTTAACAAATAGCGCTTTTACTTTGTACGCTGCAGCAATAATCAATAACCGCCTTAATTTATCTCGGGAGTAAGGGATCCTTTGAAGATATAAAGTGACATTTGTGTAAGATAAAAGTAGCATTCCGTGTGCTCTCTTCGGTGTGGCAATCTACAACCATATCCAGAGACACTTAAATAAAAATTTCTTATACCAACCAAAAGACAGTCCCCGTCTCCGCTTGTGACACGTAAAATCCATCCAACCGCAAATTGAAAACAAGGCAAGCAAATTGTTAAGAAGAAATTAAATATTTACAAGATGATTGCCCTATGGAACTTTAGAAGATACTTCTTATATATCTCGTGGTGAAGTTATTGATTCTACAAAAATAAGTCTAAAATAAATATCTGATCTACATAACATAATTTTATTATAGCGGGTCCATGATTGCCCATGGCTCACAAAAACGCTACACTTTCGAAAATTAGATTTAAAATTCTGTAATGTAGTGTATCTGTTGGTCGGGCTTGAGCGACTATACCTTCTTACTGGTTTAATGTGAGTTTAATAGTAAACGTCACATTATTGATTGTGGCTTGCTGAAAAAAACGCAACGTCACCAAAAGATATTACCAATATTGCAGCAGGTAAATGTCGCATAGTCTAAAACATGCGATATTTGTAAGCAGCGCTTAAAAAACTGCAGTAAAATTAGAAAAATTGCCATTTCTTCCACTTCTTCTTTTCTCATTGGACTGTTGCCTTAACTTCTGATTCATAAACATTCTCTGTCCAATCAACTCAAAAAGCGAAAAGTTGTACACACGTTTTGTTTGGAAATAAAGTTTTTGGTTTCGATGTTTTTTTTAACCCTGTTGTAAGCATTTGATAACAAAACTTTTAAATACTAAAATTTCACAATTAAACTTATTTTTTAATGATATTTGCAAACATTCTTAAACTCTATTCAAATAAAAAAAAACCACACATTTACAAAAATGGTATCGAAATAACAAAAAAATATTTACATTTCTAAAAAAAAAAAAATTAGGATCTGGGAATTTAATTTTCATGGTGAGTAAAATTTGTATTATAAATTTTCATATTTATTCGAAATATACAAACAAAAAATTCTAATAGTGCATAGAAAAATATTGATGGAATGGGCCTATTAAAGTATGAAGGCTTTATGGATTGTAATTTGACTTGGAATACACATTCGAATTAATATGAAAATTTATTATAAAAAGAAAAATTAAATTAATTATCATAACAAAAAAAAAACAATCAGTAAAAAACCAATTTGTTTGTGTATTAATTAAGTGTTAATTTGTGCTTTTTGCTCTAGAAACAATAAAGAAATTTATTAGGGAATATAAATTTTGTTTGTAAACTTGTCAATATTTTCAAATTTTTTTGTGAATAAAGAGTGAGAAGAGTTTTATTAATAGAGGAAAATTTTGGTGAATTGTACAAAAAAAATTTGTTTTTTTATTCTTTTGATACTCTAAATTGAATTGAATAAAATTTGTTTGAAATAAAACACACACGCATTTGAAAAGTTTGAATTGGAAATAAATAAAATTTACAATTGTTTGGGTGTGAGAAAACGTATGTATGGATGCTTGTTAATGTTAGTAATTGTGTAAATTGTAACGTGTAAATGATTGCGATGGCTGTGTGAAGGGGAGAAATGTTTTTGTTTAAATGAATGTTTTAGTATCGTAAAGTGTCTGTGTGTGTGTGTGCTTGTGTGCAATTTTTAATAGAGAAAACAAATTAAAAGATGTTTTTTTATTTATTCGTTCAAACATTATGGTCTTCTACAATATAAAATTAATGCATTTTATTGGTGTGTACATTTTTGATAATTTCTTTTATCAATTTACATATTTATTGTAAATCTATGATTATGGAAAAGGGCGAGTGGTAGTTATATCTAATTCTTTTTTATTGCGGTGAAGGGAATGAAAATGTTTCTTCTCTCACTCTCTCTCTCTCTTTTTCTACTTGTAGGTAAAAAAATTTATTAAAAATAAAATTTTTTAAGGTGTTTTTTATTTAAAAAAATTTACTGTTTTGGTAAATTAACATATTTTTTAAAGCGCTTGCATACAAATTTTTCGTTTTTGAATTATTTTATTCAAAATAAAGTTTTAATTTATTGTCATTGAAGCCTGGCTAATGAAAGCTTTATTGAAACAAATTTGTTTAAAATAAAATTGTGTAATTGTTAAGTATTTTCTTGAAATTTTAAATTAAAAAAAAAAAATAGAGAACATTTAAATAAAAAGCCTTAAGAAAAAGCTTTGTTAATAAAGAAAAATTATGGTATGTATGTAATTATACTGTTTAACAACAAAAAAAAAATTAAAGTTGCTAAAAAATCTTTTTTTGAGATTTTTGTTTAAAACAACTTTATTCTTGGGATCTTGTTAATAAATAAAAAACAATTAAACAAAATTTAATTGCAATTCTTTAGAAATAATGGCCAATAGTAACAATCAATACATTACACAGAGAACCAATTAACTATAAAATAATGAAATTAACTTTTATTTTTTTTTGTTTATTTTTTTTAAAACAATAATTTCAAACAATTACTTGTAGTCTACAACCAATATTTTATAAAAAATTATATTTTTTTAATATTAAAAAAAAAAAATAAAAACAGCTTATCTAGCCAATTCCTCCAAGTCTAGTTGTAATAAACTATTATATAACTGTCATATATTAAATGATGGTTATAGTTAAAGTTTAAAATCACTGAACTAGGTGAAACTGACTGTTAGTTTTGCAAACTTTATGTTGGTCTTTCAAAATCACAAATACTCACAGTATGTGTTTTTTGTTAAAAAAAATCAGAAATAATATTGCTTTATGTAAAAATGTAAAAGAACTTTGCTTGTTTTTGTTGTACGAGAAACGAACGTTTGTGTTTCTTTTTCATTTGTGCAACAAACTAAATTAATTTTTAGTTGGTTTTTATTAACTTTAAGTTTTAAAGAATCTAACACAAACGTCTTCGTTATTTTTATGGAGATTGGAAGAAGTTTCGTTTTCTTTTTATATTGTTATTATTTTGGTTTGTTTTTGCTTTTTGACGCTTTAGTAATAATATAAAAAAAGAGAGTTTAGAGAAGAAATATTATTTTGTGATATCGTACCGTTTCGCTCACCTTCTTGTCCCACTGTAGGACGTACGGGACTGGATGATCATTGGGGAATTCAACGTGGCAATTGAAGATGACACCTTCACCGAGTATGGCTGTGATATGGACAGCATCTTCTGCAAGGTATAAAAAGATAAGAGGTAAAAGTGTTAGTAAAACAATATTTAGATATTTGTTTTTTTTTTTTTTGTGAGAGAAATTATTTATTTTGATGCTAAACTTAAGTTTTGATCAAAAAAATTCTTATTAATAATATTTTGTTCATCTAAAGGAGGCCGCATATACGCATAATAGTGCTGGGATATTAGCGATATTTTCTACTATCGATTTGTATCGATAGTTCAGATTTCACTTTCGATACTATTGGTATTACTATCGACTGAATGCTGGTACTTGAGTAGGACAATTCCGACTAATTTTTTATCAGGCTACAGTTCGTTATTTTTATCATTATTATTGAAAGTATATAATCATGTATTTTTTTTAAGTTTGTAAGATATTTTTATGCGTACACGTTATTTTAGATGACAATTTTTGAAAAATTGTGCTGGTGTCATTTGAAAATAATTGTTTTTGAGTATTAATTACTTTCAATAACTTAATAAAACAATGAAATTAATCCCGATTAAGAACTTGCTACATAAATATGTAGCATGTAGGTATAAAACTACTTCAAGTAACCATAAACATAACATTTTATCCAAAAACCAATATGTAAATAAAAAGAACTAAGCTAAACGGTTAACCAAAAATATTATTCTTATTAGAATTCTTAACGTAACAAAAAATAGCAGTTAGCAAAAAAATAATGCTAAAGAAAAACATATATATCGCTCCATTATTGCAACATAGTCATATCTAAAAAAAAAACAAACTTTGCAAATGCGATTAAAGTTTTCAAAATGTACGTTTATATACAGATTTAATAAAATATATTTTGCAATAACTTCGGTTTAGTTTGAGATACAATATTGTTTTACATATAAAGAAGGATTGAAGAAACACTTTTGCTTAAGTAACTAAAATTTTTTGAATGTTTGAGATATGACTATGTTGCAATAAAGGAGCGATATATATATACTGAACTTGCTTACATTCAAAATAAAAAAAGACATCAACTATAAAGAAATAGATTTTATTTGTGAAAAAATGTCCACCTTATTCAATATTTCATCGCGAGCTTAAAACCACCTTTCTGAAGTAGAAGAGACTATAAAATATTTCTACAACTTTCGATAATTTTCTAAAATAGTTTTGATTCTCCACCGAAAAGCTAATCGGTCTGGAGGGCTTTTCCCTAATGGTCGTACATTGTGTTGCCTTCTGGGCCAAAAACACTTATCATGCAGGGAAATTCATTCGTGTAGGTGTGCTGGACGTAATATTCACGGTCTTATCTAAATTATTTGATTTTCCATTCAGCATCGTCGGTGTCACACAAACACACACAAACTAATTTTCACTAATACCACAACAATGCATAATAAGTATTTTGATACGTGTGTTTGGCTTTTATGCTCGCTATTGAATTATAATTTGTTTTGCTGGTTTGATTTAGCCTCCAGAAACTTTCTACACCAATGTTTACCAGAAATTGTGAAAATTTCAAACCATCAAACTGCTGTTACATGTTTTCATAGCTGTATTATAAATAAAAATATCGATATTGATATTTTTACTATCGATATTTTCGATATTTTAAGACTATCAGTAGTTCCCAAGCACTAACGCATAATAAACTTTTAGGTGATATCATTAAGACTAAGAATTTTTCATTATTCTTAAATTTTTTTTGTAAATTTTGATTTAAATTGCAATTAATAAAGATTTTTTTTAAGCTTTATTTCCTCTATATATAACACACTAAATGATAAAGCCAACGATAAAGTTTCAGATGTGTACATTAAAGAATGTTAAAATATTTTTTTTAGACCTCTAAAGTATGGATTAGTACGTATTGTTAAAGGTTAAAACGATAATAAAATGTCAAAAAATTATGTTAAATTAAAAAAAAATTATATCATGGAAAAGTAAAATGTATTGAGTAGAAGAGAATACGGATACAAAATTTGATAAGCGGTCGTTAAATGTTTATATATTCTCATCACCCCAAACGAGTATTTGAAAGTACACATTGGCAGCACTTACAGTAAACATTGAAGGTGTTAATATTTTTATAAAATTACACAAAAATAACCAAAATCAACTCAGGAAATATTCATCTTTTGTTTTTGTAAATATTGTTAAACTGTTACCATCTGCTTTGTTGTTATTAACGCAGCTGTTTAATATCTGTACTTTGATTTTACTTATACCATCCGTGTAAACATGAACTATAATTACAACTGACTTTTATTTTTTTCTTTTGAACACGAAGAGAATTTCATAACTTTTTGATTCTACAAAGTCTTAATACATTGTATTACCGTGTAAACTAGCCTTAAGCACGGATCTTAGTATTTTTATTACATAATTACTAGTGGTTATAATTTTTGATTCTTGCTTTGAGATTGGAGATTGGAGAATATGTGGCATTAATTGTAAATTTTTTAAAAAAAAGGTGTTATAAAAATTTGTTCAACAGTAATATTAAACATAAAGTAACCTTTCAAAAAAGTATAAATAATGTCTATGTTATTGAACGATTTTGCTGTCTCTAAATTCAGCTATTTTGATGTTAACGCAGCTGCTTAATATATTAGCTTTGATTTTACTTATACAGGATGTCTACCGCTATTTTGGTAAACATATGGCAGTCGAGAAGTGGACACAAGGCAAATTTAAAAACGAAAAATATTCGATAAGGCAACATGTTTTAATCGTTTAAACATTTTATCAAAATCAATCATCGATTACTGGGACGATGATAAAGTTACGTGAAATTTTTGGGATAAACAACGAGCCAACAAAACGCACTATTTGTCGTGTAGTGAATGATTTCGAAGAAAGAGGGTCTGTTGGTGATAACCCCAAGCATAGACTGCAATGTACTGCAAGATCAGTTAAAAACATTACTGCTGCTCAAGAGAGTGTTCAAAACAATCCATCAACCTCAATTCGAAGCCGCGCTCAGGAGCTTGGTCTTCAAAGAACAACTTTGACCACAATTTTGCACAAGGATTTGCATTTGTTTAAATTTAGGAATAAGTTGACATAAGAGCTTCTTCCACAAGACCATTTATGCCGCCGTAGTATACCTTCCCGGCGACCACCCTGTACCATTCGTGTCAACAAGCAAAATACTCAACACAGAAAAATATAATTTTCATATACGAAAAATGAATATTTGATTAAAAAATTTTTGAATTTTCTGCGATGATGATTTTTTGTGGTAATGATAAAAAAGTCTCTTGATTTTTTGTCAAAAAACAAATTTATTGCTTCAAAAAAAAAAGTTTTTGCCAAACATTTTTGAATTAACGCACAAAAATATTAAGAAACGGGCAAAATAAACATAAATTCGTACTTTGCTTTGATTCAAATACTATTTTTTATTGAATATGTAGAAATATTTAATTATTTCATTATTAAAAATTTGTTATTGAGTGCTATTTTGCAAAGTATAATTTTGATAAATATTTTCAATAAATCAAAGAAAAAGTTTGTTGAATTAAAATTTATTTTTAACAATTTATTTTTTTCTGTGTATGGTTTTAAGATACGCTTTTCTAGAAATCGTTTTAATTTATTAAAAAAAAATAAAAAATTTAAACTCAATACATACGCGGCAAAATGAATGATAATAATAATAATAATAATAATATTTCAATATTATTTATTAAGCTTGAGGTTTTTCTTTTTTTATAAAAAATTAGATAACATTTATTTTTTAAATTTTTTTTTTTTTTTTTTTTTTTTTTTTTTTTTTGTTATTTCCCTGACGATGATACACATTGCTGTATCGAAATATTGGAATTTTTATAAAATAAATGTTATCTAATTTTTTATAAAAAAAGAAAAACCTCAAGCTTAATAAATAATATTGAAATTTAATAAATAAAGGTTAAATAAAATAAAATTTATAATAATAATAATAATAATAATAATACAAATAATAATAATAGTAATAATAATAATAATAATAATAATAATAATAAATAGAAACTGGGAATTATTTCCATTCATAGGTTACTTAATTATATTCAACATTTTTTTTTTATTTTTTCGAATTTATTCTATGAGCTAAATTTCAGTTATGAATTTTGTTAAGCTTTTTTGTAATAGTCCTATTCTTTTAATATTTAGTTATGATAATATATACAATATACAATATACAAAAAAGCTTTATAAAATACATAACTGAAATTTAGCTCATAGAATAAATTCGAAAAAATAAAAAAAAAAATGTTGAATATAATAAAGTAACCTATGAAAGTAAATATCTCCCAGTTTCTATTTGTTAAAATAGTTGAGTTAAATACATTCAATTTATAAAGTATCACTATCCAGTGTGACACAAAGAATGCTGACGAAGGCTGTAGCGGGCCAGAAAATGCATTACATTCTGCTGGTGTCTAATAATTGTAAATTTTTCTGTGCATACAACATACATCATTGCTATCCAAAGGATAGCTAAGGTAAAATGTAACAAGAAGATACAATATAATAGTCTGGTAGTGTATAATTCCATTCCTGCAAATAGGAATAGGACTATTACAAAAAAGTTTTATAAAATACATAACTGAAATTTAGCTCATAGAATAAATTCGACAAAATAAAAAAAAAAAATAATAATAATCATAATAAAAATAATAATAATTTGGTACGTTTTCTTATAATTGGTGAGGTGGTAGTTAAAAAGAATGTAAGAAAGAACAGACTTTAAAGAGGAAATTATGTAGGGAATGCTTAAAATATGAATTATCACACGTAAAACTTTCTAAGATTTTTGATTTTGGATCTGTCATACATGGCTTCTGTATATTTCAAATAACTCTCGGCCTTTTATTGTATTATAATACTTTCTGCTTTTATTGTTTTGTTTTTCTAAATGCATTTAACAGACGCACAAGCTTGATTATGCATATTTTGATTGGGTCTTGTCTTCAATATCGATTAAGTTTATGGAAAAAATATGATTTAAAAGTTAGTGTTAACAGTTGTAGGAAAAGAAAAACATTTACGAAAGATAAACAAAACCATGAAGGGTAAAACAAAATTTTTTATTATTTTCAATGTAAATTAATTGTTTTCAATGAAAATTTTCAATAAAAAATATATTTATTTAATTTTATTATCAAAAATATTTCTCAGAAATAGTTTTTCAATAACAAAATCTTTCAAGCAAAACAGAAACCAAAGTTCACAGAAAACAGCATATTTTACAGACAATATGTATGTATATGAACGTAATATTTTCATCATCATAATTTTCTTCAAATATCCGTTATATTGCAAAGGACATAAAGCACGCTAAATGTATTTCTTTTTTTCTTAAACTAAATTGCATGTTGTGCTTATAAGAAACTGGGTAAAAGTCACTCAGCACATTATTTACTTTCAATTGTATAAATTCGAACATGTCAAGGCGAATTCACTTTGAGGTGGTGGCACACCTTGACAGTTCGAACCAATTTGTCTTGGTTTTGTTAGTATTTTGTTAGAAATGGTATACATATCAAATCGTATACACTAACAATGCTGTGTTTTGTTTCTGTTGTTTCTGGATTGTCGTAATAGTGTCACCACCGATAGTTGAATTCGCCTAGATACAAAAGTTTTATTTATAATCTCTGAGGGAGATTCTTTGCGACTTGTTTGATTTCAGCTTTGAGTGTTTTGTGTTATTTAAGTACTTCTTTTTTCGGATACTTAGTTTTATTGATGTAAATATGCTGAGAAATAATTTTAAAAATTCTAAAAGTGCATTTTCACCTACGCCATAAACAGGTTATAAATTGTTTATGATCAGAAAGTAGTTTGAGGAACTTGCTTATCCATACAAATTATAAACACGTTTGTAACTAGCATTTGAGATAAACTAGTTACAAACAACCAGTTTTTATTAATGCAACTCTGTTTTTTCCAATTTTGTTCTGGCAACACTAGTAAAATTTGACATTTCCTCAAAAATTAAAAAAAAAAATAAAGTGAAAAAGTACTTTTATCTGTAAAGAAAAGCTAAAACAGTAATAAGAAACATTAAATAAACAAAGAAAAAGTTTAAAAATTCAAAATTTATAGGAAATGTTAGTTTTTTTTAAATAGGATCTTTTAGTATGGACAACGGAAATCAAAATTTTTTTTTTTAAATATTGGCGCTTAAAAAATTATGACTTGTCAAAGATAAACAACTTAACTAAATCATTTTTTTAAAACCTTTTTTCCTTTAAAATTCAATCCTTTAGAATAGTTTTTTTAAACTGTACAGATACTGCAAGATACTCTAAGCAAAATACATTTTAATAAATTTAAAACTTTTTGAATTTCTTTTAGCTTAATTCGTAATATTTTTATGGCACAATATTTTTTTTTTGTCTAGGCTGGTCATATTCATGCTAGTCGTAAACCTAAAAAAAACCTTTGAAAGCAAAAACTATTATTATTTTTCTAAGTTTTCAAGAGGAAAAAAAGGATTTCTTAACATTTTCTTGAAATACCCTTAGGATTTTTTCAATGTGTTTATAGTACATACATATGTGTTTTTTTAAGGATTGAATATGAACCAGTAGTTCATACTTCATATTGCAGTGAATGAACTTTTTGTAAAGATGTTTTTCTTTATTTTTGCACACATATATACACAAGTGGAATATAGTTTAAAAATATGTGTAGAAACATGTATGTATATGTTCTCACACAATGAGCTAAATTTTATAAAAAAATCCTTTAAAGAAATTAAAAAAAAAAAAAATAGAAGTGTATAAACATTTTATTTTATGTATACACCATTTAAACACATTTATAAACTTTAAAAGCAATAACAGGCAGGCTTGTACTTTTACTTTGGATTTTTCATAAACATAAACAGGCACAACTTAAAATTCAAAAATGTTTACGAGAGGCAGAAAACTTTCTTTAAATGCACAATGTTAAAAAAGAAGAAGGTGACACCAACGAAATTTTCTTGATCCCTATAGATTTAACTTGCTATAAAAAAACAATTTTGAAAAATTTTGAGTTGCTTCTGTTTTTATTTAGTGTGCAATATTAAGATACACCAATTATCTACCTTTCGAAAAAATGGTGTTTCTTGAGTTTAAAGTGACATTCTGGCGGCCTTGAAAGATTGTAATGTGTAAACCAGATGTTATTTTAAACTCAACGGATAAAATTGAAAGATTTTAACACCCGATGTCTCACAACAGAATATGCATACATTAATCAGTTGATCTTAGCGTTATTTTAAAGCCTTTTATCTAATCTAACAAAAATCAAAAAGTTTTAATTTTTCTTTGCTAATTTTTGCTTCATATCAATTGATATTATTAATGAAAATAGCTTTTGACTTGTTATCTGATAAATTTTAAGTGCAAAATTAAACGGGCGGCATTTAGTAACACCCTAAAATATAATACCACAAACAAATAATGAAACAACCCACCAAGTACAACAGTTTTTGGGGGGTTATTTAATTTTGTTTGGTGTGTTATTTCACTTTTTTAAGTCTTATTTCATATGACCCCCAACAAATCATTGTGCA
This sequence comes from Pollenia labialis, assembly GCA_949318255.1. Classification (NCBI taxonomy): domain Eukaryota; kingdom Metazoa; phylum Arthropoda; class Insecta; order Diptera; family Polleniidae; genus Pollenia; species Pollenia labialis. The sequence continues at coordinate 116,183,459 of OX439141.1, forward strand.
AAAAAGCCCACTATATTTTTGATGGATAATTTAATTTTTAAGGATTTTCTTCTCCATGGTATAACAAACACCAGATTCGCTAACTTAAGCTTCTCTCCAAAACCGGACTTCAGCTGTTCGCCAGTATTTTCCCCTGTATGGTATACCAAACACTAGCTTCGCTTACTAAAGCTTCTCTGCGTAGCCGGCCTTTGGTCGGGCACAAGGCTGATTTTAGCAGCTTTAGTAAGAGAGTCGGTAATTGGTATATCATAGAAAACAAAATATGAAATAAACCCACAATTTTAAAAAGAAATGAAACCCCAACGAAATAAAATTTCTCCCCAAATCAAAATGAAATAAATCCCCAATTCCTGAATTGAAATAAATCCCCAAAAAGTATTCAAAACATCCTTTCAATTAAAAATATAATTTATATGCAATAATTGAAATATTTATACAAAAATTTGCATCGATTCGTCAACCGTAATTTTTCATATTTTTTCATATTAATGACCTTTACACCGCAACATTATTTCTCAAACTAACTGCCAAGTAACTATTATATTTTCTTGACCATTCATTAAAACAAGTTTTGTTAACATATTATAACGGGACATAATTGGCATTTTTGAATAAATTTTAAAATTTAATAAGTCTCAAAACTATTTTTACAATTAATTGTATTACACATATTGGGGTCTTATTTTATTTCAGAAATTGGGTTCTTATTTAATATGAAATAAGCCCCAAAAATTGAGTATTATTTGATTTTTGTTAGGTGTATTCAAGGCCCATCTATCAGGTCTGCTTACTTGTACAAAAATAAAATACGATTCATTTTAGTTGTCAAAAATTTACTACCCAATATACAAAGCAAAAGGAAAAAACGTGTATGTGTGGCAAACCATAAACGTATACATGCACATGTAAGCAAAATGTAAACAACTTTTGACAACCAAAAAAACATAAACAATGATCATCAGGCTTCTTGCACAGACCTTTTCAATGGGCCTTCGGTGCGTTATTTCATTTCATTGAGGGGTTTAACTCATTTTCAAAATTGGGATTCTTTTACAAATGAAATAAGGCCCCACATTTTGCGGTTTTTTTTCATTATTTTTTGGGGGGATTATTTCAAGCCGCCAATTTAATGAAATTCATGTAAGCAATACATTGACCAAAATGTACATGTTTTATATAAAATTATGTAAAAAACTATTTTCATGTCGATCTTTGCTATTAATTGATAATTTTTTTTTTAAATTTTTAATTAATAAGGTTTTATTTGTGGTGCTTAATAATTAATTTTTATTTGAAATTTTATTTTTTCTCTAAGAGATCTCAAAAATAAGTGATATCGTCCTGTTATTTTATTCAGCGTGTAAAAATGCGTACTATTTTGCTTTTATAACAGCCTAACTAAACTAAGGCAAAAGAAAGAACACAGCAAAAGCAAAAAGTAAGAGTAAATAATTTGTTTAAAATTCAGCCCTTGATTAGGCTTTTCACAATCTATCTTCACGAGACTTTGGGTCTAAATCACAACCACCAAGTGATCTCCGAACGGGCCTCAGCCAAGAGCCTGTTTGATGCTCTGCCACAGGCGCTACTGTCTCCCGTGGTACCACATGTAGAAAAAAATATGGTCGGAGGTAACCATATTCTAAGACCATGTTTACAGGTTACCATATAATGTTTAAATATGACCATAGTATGTATAAAATCAACAAAATTTGTCCCTTAATCAACCATAATATGGTCAAAATTAACCATATTTAAGTGAATATTAACCATAATAATGGTCAAAACTAAATATATTATGATCAAAATTAACCATAATATGGTCAAAATGTCCCAGAATATTGAGAAAAGTAACCATATTATGGTCACGATTAACAATAATATGGTGCATGCTTATCATATTATGGTTAATCAATTTTTTCAATTGTTTGCTTAGTGTCAAATTATAATTTTATTTAATTTTATATCCTTGATAGGTGTAACGTTCCACTTTTATAAAAAATCCCCTTTGGTTCATATTCTAGCCTGTGACGACCTTCATATTACCTACTAGTTTTTCTACGTAAATTCATGTGTTTTAATCCATAATTAAAATAAAATGAATGAGAATTTTAAGCAAACCAAGATAAATGCAAACGACCAGAATGTTGTTGCTTTTTAAACATATTATTTTAAATTAAAAATTAATCATACAATGTTTTAAAATATTATAATTTCGAACCTATTATTGTTACTAATTATTAACCATAATATGTTTGGAGGCAACCATAATATGGTAATATCTTTTGGATGGATGAATTTTACCACATTATGGTTATATGTTCAAGTGTAGGGTTGAAGTTTTATTTTATTTAAACATTATATTGTTAAAATCAACCATATTTGAAATTTCCAAGGAGGTGAACACTTTATTGTTGAATAGAAACAAAATATTATCCATTGCAGGGACCATAATATATCTTTTTAACCATTCATCAACCATTTTTTTCTCTACGTGCAGAGAGGATCACTGTAATTTCAAGAAATCTAGTTTTTCTACTTGTGAAATCTGCCTAATTTCAGATATTGGCTGCTCCAGATTTAACCAGGAGATGTAACACCACAAAGTATAATAAACTTTCAATGTCTCCTTACATACCCCACACCCTCGGGACCAACAGTCTTGCAGATTATATCCCATAACAAAAGTTATTATTATTACAATAAGCCAATCGTTTGAAGCCATAATTTTGTCCGCTTACTATATATTTTGATCAACACAGAACGCTCTCATAGGAAATGGTTTTACTACAAAATATGATACCTGAAATTGGATTTATTTATTATCAGCCTAATATATTATTTAAATTGCGAATTATTAATTTTATTTCATTGTTTTAAAACCCACACCACAACAGTGGACCAGGTATTATGCGTTTGTGATAATGGTACTTTATATACTCCCATCCAAAAAAAAAAAAAAAAAAATCACTTACTGTCATATAAATCCCTTACAGGCAAACAAATCTGATGTTTGCCATGTATTTACATATGTGTGTAGAAGGCCATAAGCACAACGAACCAGAGAATCTTTTGTAAAGCCTTTGTATCTCACCATGTCAGAAAGAAAGGTCGCATTTATAGTACAATACAAAAAAACTTTCTTAAATACCTTGGTGCAGAGTATCATATGTTCGGGCTTGACCGACTATATATTCTTCTTTCTTTTTGATTTTAACCTTATGATGTTCACGTTTGCTGTTAGAACTTATTAGACCAAAAGAATCTGCTGAATGATCTTTATTTAAATGTGCTCACCTGAGTTAAAAAATTGCCCATATGATTATATTTCTAAAATTAATTTTTTAATTTTAGTATACAATATACTATAGAATATTTCCGTTGTTCTGTATGACGGATTAGATAAAATAAAAACAAATTTAATTAAATATACTTTTTTTTTGAAATATTTACATAAATAATTTATCTATCAAAGAATTGGCATTTATTTAAGAAACCCACCTAAAGTATAAAAGTTCTCCTAAACAGATATGTATTTCCTTATAAAATTTGTCAACACAATTTTGTTTTCATTAAATCTTTAAAACTTAAGTTTGAAATTTCTTTATTTCTTTTCTTTAAGCACACGCATCATTAAAACGATAAATTCAAAAAGAAAAGTTATAAAAAATTTCATTAATGTCAGTTTTTAAAAACTTACTTTTTAAACAATTTAATTACTATTTAATGACACAAAATTTTTAAATTGTGTATATAAATCCTAACATTAAGCCCCATATACCTACACACAGACATCTCTATATAAAAATTTGTCAACACAATTTTGTTTTCATTAAATCTTTAAAACTTAAGTTTGAAATTTCTTTATTTCTTTTCTTTAAGCACACGCATCATTAAAACGATAAATTCAAAAAGAAAAGTTATAAAAAATTTCATTAATGTCAGTTTTTAAAAACTTACTTTTTAAACAATTTAATTACTATTTAATGACACAAAATTTTTAAATTGTGTATATAAATCCTAACATTAAGCCCCATATACCTACACACAGACATCTCTATATAAAAACGTAAAATATTATACTTAAAAACTCCAGTATAGCATATGCTCTTAAACAGGAAAATAAAAATAAGTATAAAAGTTTTTTTGCTATAATAAGTCTTTTGCAAGCACTTAAAAAGTTCATTATGATAACTTATGTCTACTTTTAACGCATACAATTACTGCATTATGAAAACGTACACACATTTTGTATGCTCAACAACAAAAAAAAAAAAATGCGAGAATTCTACACAAAATCCTAAAAGTATGCAATGTGAAGATATGAAATTAAAACGAAACACATACAGTAATAATGCATTAATTCAGAAATTCTCTAACAAATTGTATATTTGTTTGTTAGAGGCAAGCACCCTGTTTTCAATAGAACAAGCTGGGAATAATACTTAGTAACTCGTGAAAGGGAAACAACATTCGAAATGCAAATATAGACGAATAAACAGTAAAATTATTTCCTTCAAATATATGGAGCAAGGGTTATTAAACGCTTTAGCTGTTCCAGCAAGATTTTCAGTTCTGTATTTAGAAACACATTTAGTAAATAAATATTAATATGAATTTTGCATGAAGTACTTCATAATTTACCTACATTTGTGTGCATTATTTTCTTATTCATTTATAAATTTACATTAAGACTTCGGTCACAATGAAAGCAACAATTTGGTTTTTCTTCAGACTCCTTGTTTTTGCAAATACAATGTCATATAATTCAAGTAACATAGTCGAGAGGGTATAAAGCATTTGGGCTAATGTGTGTAACACACAAAAACATTTCCTCGTTGTCTAGTCACGTAAACTTTATTCGTAAAGAACGAGTCGAAAATTTAAAGGAATTGTTATGAATTTTTGTGTTTAGTTAGTCACCGGTCTATTTGTTGAGGCCTACTTGTGTAAATTTCAGGAAAAATGTCTTTGCGAATGTTTACTTTCTTTTTCAAATATACTTTCAGGGATTATAAGATGTTTTTGACTTAATACTTATCACAATCCCACAAAAGGGCAGACTTTTACCAATGTGGGAAAGTTTGGCCTTATGAAGGATATTATTTATGTTCTATAGCTTCTTAACGGAATCAGCTCCTAACATGTAAACTACATCCAAACGCATAAAATCGGGCGTTTAAACTGCCAATACAGACATTTTGAATTTGACAACATTTATTGAAGTGCTGTCCTATGTTATTTATATTTAAACTACAAATAATACTTGGGACACTGACTTGCAGCTGTTAAGTTTAAACTACATACAAATGTTAGTTTAGTTCAAGAAAACCAGCGTTTAAAAATTCCCTGTTTAATTAGCAAAAAGGAGCAGTTGATAAGCGCATTGTTTGTTACTTAGTGGTTGAGTTTTACCACAAGAACACAGGATCTTCAAGCCAAGGCCAAATTTCTAAATTTCTATTAAATCAATTTATCAATATTTGTATTGGAGAGCTAACAGCTGAACCGAACCAAGTCATGTAATACACATAAGAAATTTCAAAACAATTGCGAAATTCTCCACAAAGTGCTGGCTCACACTCCTTAAGTTTTAGTCTTGAGCCTTTAAGAAAGAAGGGAAAAGAGAATGCCATTTCTAAATCCTGCAACCAGTGGAAACCAGCAAAGAGCCTAACACTTTTCAGTTCTGTAACGGACTAAGGGTAGAACAATATAACAATCGTTAGTGCGCGATCGCGCTCTAGACTTCTGTGAAAAAAAGTTAAACTAGTGTTTTTTCATAGAAGAAGTTACACAACAAAAAGTTGGTTAACCTTGGACTTTTTAACTTGTTAGGTTTTTTTGATGAGTTATCAGCTGACAATTAAATATAATAATTTAAACAAATTTGTGAATCACTGAGGAAAAATTTATTGAAAAGTTTAAAAACATGCCAGTATTGTATTAAGAAGGAAGCCAGGACGGCACAGCTTGGAATTTTATAAGCAAAATGTTAAACAAATAAAAAACAGATGACTGAAAAGGCTTTTGTAACGCGCATTGTGCCATTTTTCTTGCGATAAAGTTTTTAAGCGCACTATACTTGTCGACAAATAAATACGAGTAAGTCAAAAAGGGTTTATTTTCTTAGGTTACAGTAAAACTCATGTCGAGTTTAATGGCAGTTCATTTACTCAACCTCAAAATAAATTCAAACTGTCTTTTTCTAACTTGGTTCGCTTCAGCTATGAGCCCTCTAATTCATCAAATTTTAAATAAGTCGATTCACCCTAATCTTGAATAATCTGGTTCATGACAAGTCAAACAATTGATTAATCATTATAATTCCCTTTTTGAACATTAAACACCTTTTATAGTTGTCAGAACTTTATTTACAACACACAATAGATATTAAAAGCTCAAACTTTATCTGAAAAAAAATATAAATTTATCTTAAACTTATTAAAAATCATTCACATTAAAAACAACTAAATAATCCTGAAGAACAATGAACTCACATTCCTTAATGCCTTCTCTAATGCCCTCTACAAAATATACAGAAAACTATTTATTACGTACGTATAAATGTATCTGCACGAAATACCCATGAAATTCTCTCTTTAAAAGTTTAGCTAACACTTGACGTAACGTGACAAGGCATGTTACAATATATTTTAACGTGTTGTTAACGTGCATATTGCCACTTTAAAAACTTCTGATGATGATGACACTATGCTGACAGAGATGATGACATTGGGCACGCGGTTGCATATTGTAAAGGTGTATAGAAATATCGCTTAGTACATGTTCATACACATTTTTTTATAACCACTTTGACTGATACTTGACTTTTGTTCTATTAAATTTTTTCTTTTGCCTTTTTTTTGTTCATATCACCGATGTGTCTTAAATGACCATGTTGTCTGTTTTTTTAAGTTTGTAGTTGTCATTTTTTTTAAGTTTCATAGAACTTTGTCACTTCCTGTTTGATATTTATATATGTATAGAACGAAGAAGAAAAATAGCAGAAAAAAATAAGCAGTTTTTTTATAGTGTTGCTTGTATTGCTAAACAACAATTACTACTTATCTAGTTTAACGTGTCATCACTCCCCAGAGACTTATAAATTTAAAATATTTAGTCCAGAAGGAAAGAAGAATAGGCAAAGCGTGAGATAGAGAGAAAAAAATACGTTATAAAGTGTTAGAAACAGCAGTAGTTGACTAGGTGTAAATAGTTTGTGGTGAGTTAGAAAAGTGAGCAATACTAGCACTCGTTTAAAAATTGTCGTTAATTTGGATGGTTGTAGTAGTTCAATGCTGTCTTGTTTTTTGCTCTCTGTATTTTTTTTCTGTCCCCGCTGTGAGTGTTGTTAAGGATCTAAGTTTCATTTCCCTCTTCAATTATTTATTTTTTTTGCTTCCTTTTTACATTCAACAATTTACATGACATGTTGTCTTTCTTTTCTTTTTATTTTGAGCTTTTTTCCTTTTAAGTGTTAGCAAGCTACTTGAGAGTTAGTTAAAAAATTCATTTCATTAGCACAGTGGCTGAATGCTGAAGTATTGGCTGCAATGATGGGTGGATACAAAACTAAAAAATTGCCTTATTCTGTAAATAGATAGGCTTTTTTTCTAAATCTAGATTTAAAGTCTTAATGAGTTGTAGTACAAAAGATTAATTCTTAGAACAGTATTAGTTACTTAAGTAAAGACAAGCAATTTTTAAGTTTGATTTAAAAATGTAGAGAGAACTTTTAAAAAGTTGAGCTTTTAGAGATTTTTAATAAGAATATCATCGAGCAATAAACGCAAACATAACGAAAGCGCAAAAAATGAAATTTTACAGAAGAGTTTTTTTTATTGTATTTCATAAAATTTTTTTATGAAATTTGGCTCTTACGATAAAATTTTTCTTGCTTTAAAATCGTAACGGTACCTTAGTTGATCATAACATTTTAGGAGATGATGCAAATAATGTCATTTATTAAAAACAAGAAAATGGAAAATTATTTACATTTTTTTCAAGGTAAGGGCTCGTTATGGTCATATATCAAAGTTGTGCCTATTTAATATTTATAAATGACTTCTTCCACCATCCAATACATAAAAACCATTGATTGTAATTATACATAAAGGACATCATCATGCTCGTGGACATTAGAAATTTGTAGTTGAAGTTGTCTATAATTACTTACTATTTTAATTCTGTCTCTTTGTATTGGGTCATCAATGTGTTGAAAAGAGCAACATATTGTTAATTGTAAATTGTATGCTGAAGAAACTGAAGTTGGTAATTAGTTTAAACTCGAATATAATAGAAGAGAAGATAAAAACGATAAATTAGTAAAAAATAAAACAAAAACAAAAAAGACAAAGACAAAGATACTTTGTGTTACAATAATTTTTAGCAACTAACGCTGTATTTATATTTTGAAGAAGAAAACTACTATTCCTAAGAATTTTTTTTAAATAAATTTTCTAAAAATATTCTTTTCAAAAGTTTGTAAGAGTTTTACTCAACCCTGAAACATCACACATCCTCAACTTGATTTATTTTTCTGTATTTATGTTGTTTTAAACTGAATTGGCATATCACGCGGCAACTGCTGATATACTCTTGTTGAGTGCGTATGTCTATAATAGTAAGGCGAAATAGAATGCCAGAATTTTCTGCGGATTTCACTTTCGAATTGCATCCATATCGTCACAATGTTCGATTTTTCGAACAGTAAATTTTACTCGTTTTTTTTTATTTGTTATACTCTTTTTAGGTAAGACAAAGAACAGTTATATAATGTAAGTGGTTTGCCAAAAATTTTAAAATAATAGCTCCTACCATCTTCACTCCTCCCCTTTATAACAAGGTGGAAGAAAAATCATTAATTTAAGCATAATTTAAAAACTATGTATAAAATATAAAAAATTAAAAAAAGTGAAAATGTAGTAACATTGAAAAACGATTTAACTTTCAACAACAGCAAAAACATTTCCGTGTTTTTCAATTGTGTTTTTGTTTTTTGACTTTAAAAAGCAGTGTTCGATATTTCGAACACCGGGCACTATTAAGCACTTTTGTTTTTTCTCAGAAAGGCTAACTGAGTCATCGCATATCACCATAATAACTATACGTTTTTACGCATTTGAATAAAGGAAAATAAATTTATTCTGTTTTTGCTTATCAATAAAAAGTTTATGCACAACGAGCGTTCTGCAAGAAATGTTTTTCGTGCGATTCGAGGAACTTACGGTACGCATAATTGGCCTACTGAAACCCAGTTTACATTAGTGGATAATACTCGATCGGTTAGTCTACGTCCAGCACGTAGTAAAGTTAATATATCAGCCGCAGCTCAGAGTGTAATCAATGGTCCATATTATTTCAAAATTGAGGAAAATCAGAATGTTACCGTTAATGGTAACCTCGCACCATGTTTTTTTTTTTGTACGGACCAGCACTCACTCGACTTGAATTTATTCATGTTGACAGTGGGAGAGAAGACTTTCGCAGGAAGGTATTGTACCGGCCAATCGACTGCAAAAGTATGGGCTCTTGAGGAAAAACGTGTGTTACAAACAAAAGTACGGAGTCCGGTCTCGCCCAAACGTATCATTCTTGCACTAAAATCGGATACCCTTTGTCTATAATCAAATGATTTCGAATGGCAAAAGTTGCTTTCATTTTCAAAAGAGTAAATAGGGTAAGAAGTTTGACATAGAAAAATAAGAAATAGAGTTGGAGAAAAAACGGAGCCTTGCGGCAGCCCTGAATGAATTTTTATCTTGTTCGACGAAACCACATCTAAAACAACTCGTATAGTGCGATCTCTAGGAAAACTCGATATAAATCGAGAGAAATTTTCACCAACACCAAGTGTTGATAAGAGTGCGCCTTGTCAGACTCTGTCAAACGCATTGGAAATATCATAAGCAATTCCCTTACTTTCGCCAAAATGGTAAATAAAACCGCACCATTTTCCGATAACAGTTCCAGCAGGGCTCCAGTAGAGCTACCTGGAAATCTAGCGCATGGTCTCGCTGAGATCTGGTTTTAACAAGACGGCCGTACGAGCCATACACCGCGTGACTTGTTGAGAAGCCATTTTTATGAGCACTTAATTTTATGTTTTTCTATGCTAAATTTGCCATCTAGATCGTGCGATATCACACCTTTGGACTATTTTCTCTGTGGATATGTAATGTCTTGGATCTTTAGGAAAAAGTCAGCTACGATTGACGATTTGGAAGCTTACTTTACCCGTGTTATTCGCGAGATACCAGTCGGTGTGCTCGTATAAGTCGCCATGGCCAACATTTCCATGATATAATTTCCAACCAGTTAATGCCATAATTTGTTCTTTTAACCTATAAAAAAATCTTAATTCAGGTATACGATACATTTTAGTTATAAAACATTTTAAGCCTAAAAAAAGGTTTTTTTTTTAAATTCATAACCAGCATTTCAACTAATAAAGGTTTTACCCTATTTTTTGATTGTAAGGTGGCAACACTATCTCTTTTATTTGTCACTTGAATCATAATGATGCAAAACAGTGATTATTAATTCATTGTCGTTTGTGAGAAAAAAAAACAATACTTTTTATAAATCAATTATTGTACGATAGTTTAGTAAAAGTATGATTTAATTGCTAATAAAAAAAAGTATTTAAATAACCAGTTTTATTTTATTTGTTTTGATCGTTTACACATCACTAGTTCATTCTGTACAATTAATAATTTTTTGAGCTTTAATTTGTGAAACTAAAAATTATATTTATTATATACATACAAACTTATTTTATTTAATTTTATTATTTATGTATAAATCATTAAGGGTCCTCATGATGTCGGTTAAAATTGCCATTTGTGCAAATGCGCAAACTTACGAGTCTTGTTTCATGAAGCCCCTTTTTTTACTTTTGTGTAATTTTAAACAATTAATGTCAGTTTGTAAGAAACGTCAATACAAAAATAAATTAAAAATTAAAATTCAAAAATATAAAAATTTGTGTTTAAATTTGTGATTAATATGTATGAGAAATTTGCTTTTAAAAATGCTCAAAGAAAGCCAAAAGACCAATTTCCTGAAATTATTGCTAGAATTTATTGTTTGTGATTTATGGACACTTGGATTTTTCATTGAAAACGACGTTAAAATCATTAAAAGATCTGTTTGTATAAATGCACAATTGAACAGCGCAAGTTTACGAGACAAAATTGTTGGGCAAATTTACCAAGTTTGTGTAAATGAATTCTCATACAATTTTTGACAGTTCATTTACGAGGGCGTAAAAATGCACAGTTTGCACAGATTACGAGACTTATAAACGATATCATGAGGACCCTTATTATAATATATTGAATTTAAATTTCTCGCAAAAATTTTCAAAATGACCATAAACACACAGCAAAAATGTCATTTTAAAATAGGTTTAAACAAGGGTCGAACCAATTTTGAAATTCGTTTATTTACACAAGGTTTAAGGTAATATTCTCTTATGAATACAAGTTATACGATTTATGCTTGAAACATGTTTAAAATGTTTATGAATACGGCTGTCAATTTCCTGAGTTGATGAGAATCTCTAAGAGGAGGTATTTGTTTTTCAATTAATATTTTCTGATATTTTTTATATTAAACTTGCAAATTTAAATAAATTCACGAGGAAGATACTTTATGAACCGAAGGCTACTCCCTTGCCAAATCGATTCACTAAGACGGAAAAAATATATTATAGAAAAATTATATTTAGTCAAATTTCGACCATAAGGCAAACCCTAGTAATTTTACAAAGGCTCACTAGTTAGTTGAGAGAAAAATTTTGCTTAATTACTTAAAATCCTAAGAAAATTTAAATTGTATTTAATTAAATAAAGAAACAACACTAAATAATTTCTTAACATAAACAAAGTTTGTGCCATTCATTAGCGAAATTTGTCAATATGAAAATTTTGTTAACAAATTTCTATTTTATTTTCTTTTTTTCCCCCTATTTTTCATTTTAAGCACAATCACCATTTTACAACTGGGAAACTTAAAAAGCAAACTTTTTGCGGCATCTTTTTTTATTCCTACAAACAAGACCCCATTTTGTTTGCGACAAGAAGCCACCATGCGGCATGGCCAAAAATATCTTTAATGTCATAATTCATGTTTCCAAGCAAATTTCAAAGGAAATCAAGCTTAATTTATTTCAAAAAGGAAAAATCAACGTTTAAAAAGACTGCTAAATTGGAATTTTCAAATAATAAAACAACAAAGAAGGCACTAAAGCAGGAAAAACTTCAGCAGCAGCAACGACAACGACGATGAGAACAAAGACGAAAACGAAAAGCAGCCATTATTGAATTAGTTTTTACTTCAATTGGGTTATTTTTGTGGTTTGTTAAACAGCCTTGTAAATTCTTACAGTTGTACAATTACGAAATGTTTTCTAGAAGAAGAAAAAAAATATTAATCTAAAAGCCATAAATGCCATGAAGTATTTTTGCACAAAATTTCTGGCCATTTAGGCATTAAGATTTTTTGTTTGTTTTTGGGCATTCAGAAAATTGTCATTAGAATTTAATTATTAGGAACAATTTTTTAAACTGTTCAAAATGTAATCTGTCATTGACTACCAAAAAGAAAAACACAAAGAGAGATTTTGCATTAGAGAAATTGTTCAAGATGTAATTATTTTAAGGAGTTGAAGAAACGTTTTCATTTGTATTTATGTTCAATGTATTTTAAATTGTCAAAATAATTCAATATATCTGCAGCAACTAAATATTTGAATTGAACATAGGTATAATATTAGAAATGCTATAATTGGTTAATTCGAACCATATAATACCCTACACTTCTTTGGTTCAAAAAGAAAATAGAAGCTGATTACAAGGCTTTATCTGACTAACACAATTTACGAGTTGTAATATAGACAGAATTTTTAAGAGAATTTATATGTGAGCCATTGTTAATTGTGAACCGGTTATTTAAAGTATTTTATGTCTAAATTAATGCCAGTACCTTGTAATTAAAAGGCATTTTTTACTAAGAGAATATCGGTTTTATTATTTTGAAACCAATTTTTTCTGTTGTGAATAATTTACGTTAAACAGTCATATATTGCACGCAGAGAAAACACATATTTCTATATGATCTACTCTAAAAAAATGTAAAAAATAGTTTGCTTTTTCTGTGATATAGATTCCGCGCTAAACGAACTGTTTATCTCAAAAGACCAATAACAAATTAATCTTATTTCGAATACTCTCTTCTAAAGGAGAAAACGTGTTCCATCGAGACCATGCTGAATCGATCAAAACAAATGGATGTGGTAGTCTGACGACACTTTGGTTGTATGGCTGGTCGCATATGTCTTTCATTTTTCGGCTAATGGCTGCTGCTGACAAACAAATTCTGTAACCGTACAATGCGTTTTTTTCATTAATTGGACCCTTTTGTTCTCTTCGTTTTGTTTCAAATGCAGATCAATCCCTTTTCGCGATGGATATTACCACTTGGAGTTGATTCGGATATTCCACCGTCCTTCCATATAATTTCTTACACTTGAGATAGTGACAATGGATCTACTTTCTATTTTATGCAAAAATTACTTCTTCATACGTGCAAAATTGACTTTCTATTACTTTGGCCTTCAACTCGTATTTTCAAGTTCCTTTTTTTATGCATTATCCCAGCATGAAATCCTAGAAGACCTTCCTTCTTAAAGCCTTACTAAACGCCTGCTAAAACTTTTTTTTCAATAACCATTCTTATCGAACCGCTAAAGGACGCTCAAAGAAGTCCTCGGTTCTCGTATAAAAGAAAAGATAAATTTTCCAGAAGAGAAGAACTAAAATTTGTTTGTTTTGTTTTTAACAGGGACCGTAACGGTTATGAGTGTTATCAAAAAAGTTATTTTATAACAGTTATTTTAAGAATTAAAAAAAAAATCAATATTTAACAGTTATCTTCCAACGTAACAATAAAAGGTCGAAACAAACTCTTTAAAATAGAGTTTTATTTTGCAATCAAACGAGTTTTATTTTAGACGGAAAAAATAAAACTCATTTAGGAGTCATCATGAGTTTTATTTTTTCCGCCAGAAACAAATTTGAATATTATTACAATTTACTTTGCACTAAGTTCATTGCAAAAATCTGATTTTTTTCAATTAATTAATTTGTTTTTAGCATTTAAAAATATTTTCAAGCAAATAAATTTTCAATTATCAAAAACCAGCCGATTGGTCCGCTATATTTTCGTCAATTTGGCAACTTTTGTTTCTTTTTTTAATTTAGTTATGTTCACTGGGGAGAGTTGTCATAATATACGCTTGTTGTAACATTATGGGTTTTAAAAAAGAGAACAACATTTATAATGACTATTCCTTGTATTTATTCTGCCATGGTTTTAATCATGATGCAGAAAGTGGGTGGGCTCACAAGGCCAGCTGTTCGCAGTGTTTTTCTTCGTGGTGTCTCTTAATTTTTATTTATTTATATTTTTTGTAAAGTCATTTTGATATTTGCAAAATGCCTGTTGTTTTTGTGTTGTTGCATTGTTGTATTACACTTTACTAATGCACTTTCACATTAATAAACATAAATGTGTGCGTGGAAAGAGCATTCTCTGCTCTTAAGTTGGTATTGAGCGACCTGCGGTCAAATCTTTCACCAGAAAATTTGGAAAAAATAATGTTTGTTAAATTAAACAAATAAAAAAAGAGTCTGTTAAAAAAGAAGAAAGTAGACAAATGAATTTTAATTTAGACAAAAAAATTAATCTCTTCAAAAGAATTTTATTTTATGAAGGCGAAATGAGTTTTATTTTAGACGAAAAAAAACTCGTTAAATGAGTTTTACTTTAGACGGAAAAAATGAAACTCATCAAATGAGTTTTACTTTAGACGGAAAAAATAAAACTCCTTAAATGAGTTTTATTTTTGACGGAAAACATAAAACTCTTTTTTTTTAAGATCACCACAGATTCTGAAAGAGCTCGTCAGTTCGAATCTATTGATATTAGACACTATAAGTATCCGTTGGCTCTTACATTAAGAGTTTTTATGTTTAAAATTTTCGGATAACTGTTGTTTTCGCTCCCTGGTTTTTAACCGCAGAAAAATAATTATTTTTTTTTTGATCGTGTTACCAATCTTATGTTACTGCGAAAGAAGTGAATAGGGGCAGGCCCGCCCCGCAATAACAACGTGTGTAATAAAGATATAGGTATGGAATAAAGCCAGCAGGCCTTGTACAGCCTTCTAGAAGGCCTCCATACTCCCTCTTTTTCCCGCTGGAATGCTGCATAAAAACATTTCAGAATTACTGCTTGGATGGATGCCAATGATTTGGAAAGTTTTTTATGCAATTCATTATTTTCGGACTTTTTTTTGGATGATCTGGACGGTGTTTGTCTTACGTGTCAAAGTTACTTATTTTGAAAATATCTCTCTCAGGTTAAAATTGATAAAAAACATATTGGGGATAAGCTTCGGCAATGAGAAACCCATTTTCATTTTGGAATTGGTCATATGTGATCAATTACGGCTAATTCCTTTAAGAAGCTGCTCGGCAATCTACACGACAAAGAATAACTTTTTATGTGTGTACTGCGTACATACTTCGTTTTTGAAAAACTTAAAAACATTTGCTTTCATGAGTGAATGAATGATGAGTGAACGCTTCGGTACATTGTAATTTACAACAAATATTTAATTTCTAACAATAAGGAGTAAAAAAATAAAAATTTAAGATCTGTTGTGAATACTGATTTTTTCTCAAAGAATAACATACATTGGCATGAGGGTTAACTGTTACGTTAAAAACCATTTTAAGCAAGAACATTGACCGCCAATTCCTAAAAATCAAACAAAGTTAGCTCACTACAACAATAATCTCTTTTAAACTTAACTTTTGTTGCTTTTGTTCTGGCGTAATTTAACTGAAACAAAGTAACATTATCCTTTCATCATTTAAAGTATTGTCTTATCTCAAGTAGAAATAATTCTCCCTCTTTGCAATGTGTTAAGTTTAGCGTCAACGAAACTTTTCTTTTAAAGTCCAAATATAATTTCCGTTTTCTACACTTGTAAAATTATTACAGTAACTGATTGTGGGTTATTAAATTCGTTTTCCGTACTGTTAAAATTGAATAAAAATATAGTTATTTTAAGAATAATTTTTTTTCAACATTTGTGTTTTTTTATTCAAAAAGCAAACTACCAAAACATAATGTTTTCCCGTATTTATTTTGTTATGTAGTTTGATTTTTTCGGTTAAAATATATTTTTTAAAAGTAAAAACTATTCAATTTTACGGAATATGCTGTTTAATAAATAAAAAAATTAAAAATGAATGTAAAATCATTTGTTTTAAATGAAATGTAAATAATCCGTTTTTAAATGAATTTTAAGTTGTTTAAAATGAATATTCGTTTGAATTTAACTACATTATTTTTTGAGTGTATATTCAACATTTTGTACAATTTTTTTTTTTCGATTTGTTAATTTTAAAGTTTAATCTTATTTCAGTTCGAGCTTTAAAGTTTATGCCATTGTTGTACTTGTATTTTATTTTAATATTTATGTTTTTGTTAATGTTTAACCATGATGTTGTTTCAAAGTTTCTTTTTGGCTCATAATTAAATTTTTTTTTGTGCAAGAATCCATTTAAGTTTTTTGGCTAAAAATTAATTTTATTATATTCTTGAAAAGCAAAAAGAAAAGTTAAAATGGAATATAACTTTTATAATAATATTATTAAATTATTTTAAAAAGTCAAGTGTTAGGTGGTAGAAATAGTCAAACAATGTGTAAAAGCTATAGAAAATAAAATAGGGAACTTTCTTTTCTATAGCATAATTTCTAGTCCTATAAGACTGAGATTTTATGAAGTGACAAAAAAGGTTTTCCTTACGTTTGATATACGTTGTATTATAAATTGATTAAGGAAATTTTAATGGGATGGATTCTGATCAAAAATAAACATTTCTAGCTTTTTAAAATATCTGAATGAAATTAAAAAAAAATACATATTTATTTTGTCTCTTGCTAACACAAGTGCACTGCATATTGAAATTGTTTTTGTGGTTTAATTAAACAGGTTTCCTTCATTATATTTTAACTTGAGATTAAAACGAATATTACGAGAATCCAAAATCAAACTGTTTTTTTTTTGAACGGAGCCAACTAGAAAATTCAACACCAAAGAAAAAATCATTTTCACTGGAATAATACTTTGTACTTCATGAAATTAAAAGTGTATTTTGTGTGGCTAAACATTTATCAAAACATTCCGGAAAATCCTTACCAAGAACATCTGATCCATTGCGAAAGAAATTTTTTTCTTACTTTTCTAGAAACGATGGAATATTTTGTATCACATATTTTCAATGAGAGATATTCTCACCAAAGTTACAGAATATTGGTACTGAATATCATAATTCTCCGTTCCTTATCAGCTGGATTTACTCATTTTCAAAATGATATTAAATAAATATTTTGTATTTATTTTAATTTGTCTCCTTTGAACACCGTCATTATTCATATTTTTTAATGATGGTAAAAATCGACAATAATTTTAAAAAACTACCTGTTTTTTTGCCGCTATGGAAAAGTATATCTGGATGTGTGTGTACCTCCAAAAATAGTAAAAAACTCAATTTATAAAAGTTTGTACCTGACCCTTTTCGAAATTTATGAGTCAATTAAGTTAATAAATAATGTTAACTGTATCTTCAAAATATTATGTGTGAATTTATCGCATCGCTGCAAAGTATTTTGGTTACTTGTGATTATTTCATGAAAATTGCAACTTTGTTGCTGCTACCAATTTTTTTTTGGTATCATTTTTAAAATTGCAACCTAACAGCTTTAGGCTACAGACAAATTGTCTAGGTAATATCAACTATTTACTCATCTAAACATAAATTTATATCAAACTGTATATTCAAGCAAAGTTTATATACTACACTCTTGTTTTTATTATATTTATTTATTTTTTCTTTTCTATTATTCCATTATGTCTTCATTATGTAAAGTATATTAACTGTATTTTGTAATTAAGGGAACGTCAGTTTCATTTTACGAAACTGCGGTATAAGTGCGCGGGTGTAGGCGTTTATAAAAAAGTCATACGAAGACCACTTGTTATTGCTAAAGTGTGCAGTAGCTGTATTAAAATGTTGTTGTTAAATCACTGCTGTTGTTGTTTGCAACAGCTGCTTGTATTGTTGTTACTATTGTAAATATTATTTTTGTTCTAACTATTGAGAATAATGCAAATATTTTTTGTGTTTCACACTGTTTTTATTTTTTAAGAACCTTCATTTTTTTTTTGTTTTTGTTTTTATGTCTCTCTATTAGAGTTGTTTATGTTGTCTGTGCTTATTATGCGTATAGGTCTCATGCAGTCTGCTTTTGTTGTTAGGAACATGAGAGATTGTATGTGTATTGTTGTAAGTGTATATAATATTATAATGGCAAAAATTATTACTTGAATTATGCGGTGCAATAAACGCATAAATTATCATAATAAAATATAATGTACATACGAGTACATAATTCAACTGCGAAATGTAGACATGTATGTATATTTTTTATGGAAGGAATGTGATCAGTTAAACTTGAACTAATTTAGCTTTATTGCTTACACTTTTTTAATATTCGGCGTCCTACACGTAACAACTAGTTTTATTAAAAATTTATTTGTTTTTGAAAAATTTTGGACCGATCATATATCATTTCAGGGCTTCTAAACAACATTATACAATAATATTCTTACAAAAAGTGTAGTACATGGATAAAAATTGTTAAAAATAAAGTTGAAGTTCCACGCTTTTTTAGATATTTTCGTCAAATATTTGTTAAGTCCAAATATTCAAACAGCCATATTCATAAAAAGTTCTTATTTTAAGCTTATAGCATGCAATAACTATCGATCGGTTTTTGTCTAATAAACCTCCTATAAAAATTTGTATTCATAAACGTACATTAACAGTACTATAAACAGTTTGTGGAAATTTTTTGTTTAAGTATGGCAACTTTCTTTATATTTTGCTGCCATTTTATTGCTAGTGATGCATGAAACTTCTATTCGGTTCACATGATATTCTATATTAAATTGTTTTTTATAGTTTTTTTTTAATTGTAGAACTTAAAAATTATTCTTATCAAATAAAACTACATTTTATTTTAGTTTCTGAACAAAATCTTGCCGAAAAGTATCATAAACACTTTTGTTTGAACCTTTTTTAAATATACGATAAGAAAGTATTCGAATAAAAAGTTTGTTTACTTTTTATTAACATCACTATTATTATGATTTGTTTATTCTATATTTTTTAATAATTTTGAACAATAATTCGACAGTTTAAACAAAAAACAACTAGTTTCAATTATTTAATAAGTTATTAATGATTATATCTGCATTTGCCCCTGAACATATTCTTTTAAATCATATAAAAATGTTTTAAATAATTGACCATATAACTTTAAATTTGTTGTCTAAAAAAAAAAATTTAGTTAAATGTATTTAACATGTCCCTATTAATAAATAAAACATTTTTTTCAATATTTTTGAACATATTTCACAAAAATAATATCATAAAATGCAGACACTTATCAAAATGTCATTTTATTTTGGTTTAAAGAAGGGTAAATCGAACAATAAATTTTCTTACTTTATGAATGGTTTATTAAAGGTTTAATAGACTATTTTTCGTTTATGAATACGACTTTAGCAATTTTGCCTTATATTTGGTTAATTAACCATAAATAAATTTTTATGAATTCGGCTGTAAATCTTTATTTTTTTCTTTAGTTTAGCATTTTTATGAAACATTTTTTTGTTGTGGTCTTAAAATTCTAGGGAATAATTTTTCCTTTAATAAATTTCAGCGAATTTTTGCTACAAAGCCAAATTTACAATGAAAGCAAAATACTGCCTTTGTGTTCACGAAATAAGCTAAAATTTGAAACAGATTATTGTTTAGGTACAAGTAGAATCAATTTTTAATTTAATTAAATTTTCGTTTTACAAATGCAAAACATACTCTTGGGAAAAAATGAAGTCCGATTGTGAATTAAGCTTAATTACATTCGAGAAAGAATTTCTAAATAAACTGAATATTTTTTAACAAATAAAGTATAAATTGAACCTAACTTTTCCCCTAAACTACTTTAAAAAAAAAGTTCGAATCATATTTATTTCTGCAATATTACCATGTATGTAAATCGACCGATTTCAATGAGATCGTTTCAAGCAGGTGGGATGAATTTCGAGCAATTTTAGAATCCATATCTGAATCTTAGTCTTAATTTTTTGGTTAAAAAAGAGTTAAATTAACACATATAATATTAAATTCAGCAGAATATAGACAGGAAAAACGAGGAAAATATATTAAAAATCAATTTTAAAAGATATTATTACATACCTGTATTAAATATTTCACGACGCATTTTTCTGCATAAACTTGTCTTTAGCTTATGGCTTATATATCTGGCGTTTTGCAAAACCCAACAAAAAAACTGAGCTTCCAACGAAGCAGGTTTGTAAGGGAGAAACGTAAAAGTTCCGCTTGCCATATCGCTTACAGAGGACATGCATTTTATATAGTGTGTTCTGACTTTGAAGCAATACCTTTTTGATACAGAAAGTGCTTTATTCAGCGCATAATTTTACGATCAGTTTCACACTGATTTTTTGGTTGTCGCCGTTATTCTTTAATATGATTCCTTACAAACTTGCTTCGTAGTAAGGGTTGTGGCACTTCAAGTGTTATATTTTTCTTAAATTTTTTTAGAATTCGTTCCCTTATCTTGCTGCATATCTGTATGCCTTATTACGTAGCGAATAGACGTGCGCTTACTTTTTAAATTTTCTATTATTGCTTCGCTTTATTGGGAAAGGTCTTAAGTCAGAAACTGTAGTTTTTCGTAATATTAAACTGAAATTGATCTATTTGTTGTTCTTCATAGACTTTTTCCTAAAGAGCAGATGATTACGCTTAGAAACAGTCGTGCTAAACTTAAGACTTATTGATACCAAACGAAAAAAAAATAAATAAAAGCCAATCAAAAAGATCTTTTTCGCTAACGGCGAATATGTAATCAAGTTAAGTGTTTTTGTTTATATAATGTGATTGATTTTTTTTTTTGATTTTAACCAAAACATTTGAAACCAAATGATCTATTAATCATTAGCATGAAATCATCATCAATCACTATTTTTTGTGAGTTGGTCTAATGTTTTTTTTTGTTGTTTTGTGTGCATTTTTTAAATATATTTACTGTTTTACTTTTTACGAAATATTTAAATGAGCCAATGAGAACGTTTTTTAGTGTAAATGAAAACGTATCCCGCTTTTTAATATCATTTGCAAAGGGCAGTTTACTATTAAGTAAAAAATTTTATTATATATCGTGATCTTAAAATAACTTTAATGTAATTTTGATTTAAAAAGGTTTCAAAAGCATATACAAAGAACCTTTATATTATTAAGCCTTAAAAATAATATTATTAAGACTCCTTTTCTACCCATCTATTATTATGATTAAAAATTTTCTATGAATCTCAGGCCAAATGCATTAGTAAAATAGACATCTTTAAAATTCATGGACATTGCAACATCGGAACAATCCTTAAAGTACTTAAGCACTTGAATAGCTCTAAGCAAGTTCTATTAGTCCATCAATTGAGTTTCAGTTGGTCACATAGTATTCTCTATAGCAACACAGGACAGTAATGGATTGGAATATTTCATTGTTATTATAGATCCATGGGGATCTGAACAATATTTTAATTTCGATTCTGTGAAGGAATCACGTCAAGCTGTTTGCCAAGTGATTTTCTTTAGTAACTTAATTTATTTAATATTTAAATAACCTCCACGGCCTTAAGCGCACTGTCCAAACTACACAGTATTTGCTTTCATGTGGAGAGATGAGCAGTTAAGCTATACACTTTTATGTTGCTTTTATAAAAAAAACCATCTTACGTCTGCTGCAAGGAAAGGCACAGAAAAGCAATTTTATAATTCACTCTATACTTTTCCCTTTCTGCACGCATATCCTTCTTCTAAATCACATATTCCTCATATTTAGTTTTAAGTTCTGTTGTAGCTGTATTTTCTTTTCTTGCAATTTCATAATCTTTGCAGAGATCGTATTTATTAGATTTCCTAATATAAAAGAACAATTTGAACTCTCTTTTGGAAACGAGTCTACACACTGAAAACCTAGCATTTTTCAACGCAAAATTCGTTAACTTTTCTTAAAGTGGGAGCAGAATTTTGTGGCATTTTAAAAAACATCTTAAGTTGAGATTAGTTAGCGAGAAAGCTTAAAAAAAACTCGGTGAAAAAAAAATTTTTATCAAATAATAAAATCAACCGAAAATAAAAAAAGAAATCTTTTAAAATACAAAATTTAAAAACTTAAGCAAAAATGTTTTTTGAATGAAAATTCGAAAGATTAACAACATTTTTTTGAATTTTTTTAATTTGACTTAAGATGTTTTGTCAAAATGCCACTGAATTATTTTCGCTTCGTAGAACTTCTAAAGTAGTAAAACAAAGTACTTACTGAAAAAATATCACCTTTTTAAATTAATAAAGATTAAACAAATCAATAATAAATCAAATTTATTAAATGCACGTAGAAAAAAAATATGGTTGGAGGTAACCATATTCTAAGAGCAATATACTATGGTTGGTTTTTAACAATGTTTAGGTTTGCCGGCTACAATATTATTTTTAAATATGACCATAGTATGCTTAAAATCAACAAAATTTTTCCCTAAATCAGCCATAATATGGTCAAAATTAACCATATTTTAGTCAATTTTAACCATAATAATGGTCAAAACTAAACATATTATGTTCAAAATGAACCATAATATGGTCTTAATTTCCCAGAATATTGAGAAAAGTAACCATATTATGGCCAGGATTAACAATAATATGGTGCATGCTCATCATATTATGGTTGATCCATTTTTTCAATTTGTTTGTTGAGTGTCAAATTATAATTTTATTTAATTTTATATTCTTGATAGGTGTGACGTTCCACTTTTATAAAAAATCCCCTTTGGTTCATATTCCAGCCTGTGACGATATTCATATTACTATTTTTTCTGTTCTACTAGTTTTTTCTACGTAAATTTATGTGTTTTAATCAATAATTTAAATAAAATGAATGAGAATTTTAAGTAAGCCAAGTAAAATGCAAACGATCAGAATGTTGTTGCTTTTTAAACACATTATTTTAAATTTAAAATTAATCATTCAATGTTTTAAAATATTATAATTTCGAACATATTATTGTTATTAAATATTAAACATAATATGTTTGGAGGCAACCATAATATGGTTATAGCTTTTGGATAGATGAATCTAACCATAATATGGTTACCGCGATAAAAATATGGTTAAGATAACCATAATATGTTTAAGTGTGTGGTTGTAGTTTTATTTTATTTAAACATTATATTGTTAAAAACAACCATATTTGAAGTTTCAAGGGATGTAAACACTTTATTGTTAAATAGAAACAAAATATTATCAATCGTAAAAAAAGTTTTTTAAAAAACAACAAAAGTTTGTTTGTTGCCATTGCAGGGACCATAATTTGATATTTTAACCATTCTTCAACCATGTTTTTTCTCTACGTGTGATAGCGTATGGATTTGCTTGTACGCGAAAACTTTAATAAAGGGTGGTTCTACCAAAACGCACGGTGTTAATTGTAATTGTAGAATTATCGTAATTTTTTTTTATAACTACAGAAGGAAATAACGGCCAAATGTAAGCCACGGATTCGGTGGCATACATCTATCCGATGGTCCATATTATCAATGACTCAGAGACATAATTAAGGTTCGATGTCGTTATTGTGGCAAAGTGTCTACTCCTTTAGCTCTTGAATTGTTTTTTGCTTATTGGCGCACTTTTTTTTATTAATATCCCCAAAGAAAAAAGTCCAACGGTGTCAAATCAGATGATCATAACGTCCAATTAACATCGCCACGATGTGAGATGACAAGGTCATTAAATTTCTAAGAGCGATTGTTTTGAAGCCTGTGTGGGAAAAAGAACCATCCGGTTGGAACCCCATATCCTCAATTTCTGGCCACAAGGAGTCCGTTATCATCTCGTGAGAGCGAACACCATTCACGGTAACGAACTGGGCGACCCTGTTGTTGACCAAAAAAAAAAAAAAAACACGAAGCGCATTTCGATTCGAACACCCAAATTCGTAAAAGGCTTCACCAATATTAACATGCTGCTCAATTGTGTACCTCCCCATAGTTAAATTTAACAAACACTGAAACAAAGAAATGTCCAATTATGGTGGGCAAAAAACTTGACGTTATAGTGTGACTCACAATTAACATCGTGCATTATGGTTGGACCATTTTTTACAATGTGGTTGTATTCACCTTTAACTAAAAACGGCATTAAGGCCAAAATGCTTGTTGGAACCCTTTAATTCTAAAGGGCGCGATATTTGAAATATATTAGAGTTTTTTTTATAATTTTTTATCCTCTAAGAACAAACTGTGGCTAAATTTACACGATGTATTTTCAGACATGGCTTACAAACACGTTTGTTCTGTTTTAGTTTTCACCTAAGACATAAAAACAAACATGCTTGAAAAGACATCGTGAAAACGTAAAAGGTTTTTGGAAATACATATGTTCAATAGAAATTGAAGAAAACAGACATGCCTGAAAAGAAATCGTGTAAATACCGCATGTGTCCTTCAAATTCCATTAATAATACATTTTTAATCGAATGAAAAATAGAAAAAAAATTATCGTTTCGAATATTGCTTGTTTCCGAAGACCCTTTTCCAAATTTATTATTTACAATGAAAAATTTTTTTTTTGGTAATTATTAAAAAATATTGCATTCATTAAAAGTTAACTAAATAAACTTGAATAATCCTGAATTTCATAAATTACCTTAACTTTTAAAAAAATTTTCCAACACCGATGAAAAAAAATTTAAAAAAATTTAATTTTAACTTCGCCCTCCCCTTAATTATCTCTGCAGTTGATAATTATATTGTAGCATAAACTACATAATTCTTGCCTATTTATGTACTTTTTTATCTTGCTTTTAATTAAAATAACAGCGGGCATGTTGTTTGGATGAAGAATACTAAAAAATCGCACAAAACAGTAAAAATGTAAGCTTTTATGAGTAATGTAAACAGAATTATTATGAAATGTTGTAAAGCAAAAAACGAAAATAAATAAAATATATTAAACAAAATCATAAATTATGTATGCAACGTATAAACGAAACCTCACTGCGTATAAGTGTTAGTTTTTACACAAACCAAAAAATATCACTCATACGTCTAGTTAAACCACATTTTTTTTTGTAGTTTTACACAGTATTTTAACTTAAATTTTACATACGTTTTTGCATACGTATTTAAAGTGCATTCAAACGTGGTGCAAAAAAATATCCACTTAATAAAGTTTGCTAGCTACATAGGGTCAAGTATGAAATGTGTACTATTAAGGGGTACATACTTAAAAAAAATTTTATTGCATAAAGAAGTTTGTGGATTTTAAATTCAGTTTTATATAGTATTAAATTTGTACAGATTAAGCTAACACAATTAAGTAATTGAGTCAGTTGGAATCTGGTCTAATCGTTACAGGAGAGTTCAACGGATAGAAGTTAATATCCTTGAAAACAGCAGTCAATTAGAAATGTCTAAATAATTGCATAATAATAAGATTATAATCCTACTGTATACCTAGCAATATATCAAAATCGACTTTTGGCGAAAATTAACTTTTTTATTGTTGGGGCCTCGAAAGAGTAGTTGTTCCACGACTTTTTCATTTTTGGCTTATCCGAAAATTTAGCGTTATTTTACTGTTGTTGAAGCAAATCGCCAATTAGACCCTCCAAACCTCAAAATATGTTCAACAATTTTGTTTAGAACGGTCGTTTCTTTAATTGGTCAAGTTTTTTAGCAAATACTGGAAGGGCGCTTCTTGCGGCGGCGTTTAAAGACAACTGTTAACAGGATAAATTTACAAGCCCTCCAGAAAGGTTTTCCGTATGAAAATCGGGTAAAACACTTCGAAGCTAGAGGCAAAATTACATAAATGAAACCAAAAAATTGATAATAAAAAAAAAAACGAAAACACTAGAATTTAAATTTACTAGCATGCGTTATATAAATTTGAAAAAGTGATTGTATTATCGTTTTTTTTATTATTAGTTTTTAACCCATTTCGGTATCATACAGCTTACAATTTATAAAAAAAGGAGCTAACTTTAACTTGTTAAACATTTGTTTTTCTTGTACAAAATCATTTCCGAACATTTTGATAAGATAATTAAACAAACATTAGTTAAATCTTCAGTGAACTACACGAAAGCTAATGAATGTTTCTTAAGGCACTGGGTAAGAGAAGCGTTTTAAATTAAAGATCGTCAGTGCAGCAATAAATGCGCTGAGCGTTTTTTTTTTAAATGGTATTTGGTGTTTGGGTTTTAAATTCCTTAAGCTAAATATTAAGATGGAAACGATATATGTCCGCTATGTTTAACTATACGCATATTAAACTAAAAGCTTATATCTTACAATTTCTGGTCTTTTTCGCTCATTTTAACTTTAAAAATATATACAAGCAAAGAAAAACATTTCAACATTTGGATTCGGATAATAACCAATAAGAATACATTCTTAAAATCGATCTTCAAAAATTTCATTAAAAATTAATTCTTGATTTAAGATTTCTTATAAGAACAACATCTTGAATTCGATCTTAACCCTTAAGCAAACACCAAAATGATTTTACACAAACGAACCCCAGGGTCTGGCTGAGACTTCTTGTATTTTGTATGGAGCTTTTTGTGGCTATAGGAAAACTCACACTAACGAACCCCTGGGCCTGGCTGCGACTACTTTTATA
The DNA here is from genome assembly GCA_949318255.1 of Pollenia labialis. Lineage (NCBI taxonomy): Eukaryota > Metazoa > Arthropoda > Insecta > Diptera > Polleniidae > Pollenia > Pollenia labialis. The sequence continues at coordinate 116,210,375 of OX439141.1, forward strand.
TGTGTGGAGTTTAATGGCTATAGCAGGAACATTTTGTTGTCAAATAGCATAATTTTTCGAAAAAAAAGTATGCTTTTTAATACGTTTCGTTTTGATTTTATTTACTACAGTATAAATATAATAGGGTTGGGCCTGACCAGGCCCCGGTGGATACAATATGCACAAAATTTTTATTTAGCAAATTGCCACGCCCACGGTATTTAAATTTACACTTTTTTCTAATGTTCTTGTAAAAAACACTTTGATTGAGGAAAACATAAAGTTTCGTTCTAATATATTTAATAATTATATTAAAAATAACTGGAAAAAAGTCAAAAATGCCTTGGCAGGACCTGGTGTTCGCTTGAGGGTTAAAATGAGAATTTATTAAAAATTAAGATTTTGTTCTAGAATTCAGAATTTTCACACTTAACAGACTATTAAGTTTGAAATGGTTGGATTTTGAACGTAAAATCTTGACTTTAGCACGTTTTTTCCCTTAGTGTTATATTTTCAACAGGATTTAAGGTATCTGATGATAAAGGAAAAAAGTTTCAGCATATCAAAAAATAAAGTTACAATTGCACCATTTGCGCTCGACGAGGGTAAAAATACTCAGTGTGGATTCCTTTTAAGTAGTTGTATGAATAAACGGAATTTGCAAGCAAGAATATGCATTTGCAAGCAAATTGTGGTGATAATGCCATGACGGACTCATTTGTTTGACGCTTAGTAATATTTCAGTAACCACTATCTTAAATAATTATATATTATAATATGGTGTATTTAATAACTAAACTGCTGTTAGCCAAAACCATATTATGGTTGCCCGCAATTATAATATTTTTATTATTATAGTTGCGGAAAACAAAAACCATTCGTATCGATGCTCTTATAACAAAAAAAAAAAAAAAATATATCGTAAAACGCAAAAAGGCACATCATATATTACAATTGCGTTACTGATGAAATATCCGTAATTTTTTTCTGAGAAAAATTCCAATAAAAAATTTTATCATATTGCGGAGTTCTTATGCTGCATTTAAAAATATAAGCTCATAGTTATGCGCTACGTAATAAGACATACAGCAATGCTTTAAAATAAGTTAACGACCTCTTCACAAGTTTTATAAAAAAAAAACATTTTAAGTGCCCCCAACATTCCCTTACAACGAAGCAAGTTTTTATTTGCGTTGAATAAATCGCTATTTGTGTCAAAAATACATTGCATTAAAGTGGGAACCCACCATATAAAATTCATGCCATCCAAAGGCGTGATGGTAATCGAAATGCTTACATTTCTTCCTTACAAACCTGCTTCGTTTGAAGCCCAATTTTTTATTGGTATGCTTTTACTTAATTCGGAATAAAATAGTTATTTATTGATCCATTTTTAAATACTAAATACATTGCGCTAATTGAGAGCTGAAATCATGTTCTGGGAAATTATTTGTAGATCACGTAGATTTCTAAAGAAGTTTTCAGTAATTTCTTGTCCGTAGGTCTAAAAAATCTAAAAACTCTTATTCATAAGATTTACTTGATGACACAAATAGAAAGGCTGCACTTCAGATATTCATATAGCAGAGACAATGGATTACCCAGGTCTATTTTACCTCTGAGGAAGAAGCCACGCAATAAGCGGTAAAGCGGTTATCGGCAAAGCGGTGATCGATAAAGCGGTAAGCGACAAAGCGTTGAGTGACAAAACGGTGAGCGACAAAGCGGTGAGCAACAAAGCTGTTACCGACAAAGCGGCAAGTTTGAACGGCAAGTAACTTATTACTTAACATAATTTCTGAGCGGTTAGTTGTCAAAATGCCATTGTCAAGAGAGGTTTGTTTAATGTTGTTACGCGAAAATCGTATTCATATTTTTAAGAATTTAAGAACGGCGCCGCTTAGCCGCTCACATGCCGCTCATTGCGTGGCTTCTTCCTTACGCGATAAAAAGTTATAATTTAAAAGACTCAAAAACCTTAAGCTGAAATTTTGAAAAAAAATCTTTTAAAATTTGATTCATTAATTGTCTCTGCCAACTAAACAAAAAGGAAGACAAAACAAGGCCCAGCTGTTATTTCATTCTACTGCAAAGTATTACATTATGATGGAGAAGGAAAACTAGATAACAATGAAATCGGACGCAAAACTCTAAGCAGGAAAATGAAATATTGGAAAAAAAATTTCCATGAAATAGTATTAAGACCAAACAATGGACATTTTCTATGAAGCAAGAAAAAAATACAGAATTAGCACACATACAGTATTAATGTTGCGTGTTTGGAAGAGGATATGATGCATGGGAATATAAACATGTTTGCAATGTGTAAATTTACACGTAAAGCCTCATGCATGCGCATATTCATCTACATATTCTTAGTTAAAAACAAAACATGGTTACTAAAAATAGTTATGACCGGAAGCATGCATGCAAAAACCACCTGAAAATTCTACAACGCTGGCATTTAGTTTTTTTTTCCATTTCTACTGAGAAATTTTAAGTTTAAGCAGATATTTTTTGTGTGTGTTTTTTTTTTACACAGCTTAATGTTAGAGGTCTTAAATTAATGTTCATGGGTTTATGAGTTAAAAAATGCCTCTTGCGTTTAAAGGTTGGTTTTAAATTTTTACCAAAAATTTCGTTGTTTGACGATAACTATGGCGACAAAACTAATATTGATGATGCCAATGCTACCTCTTAGTAACACTATACGAAACTCATTTGAAATTGACTTTGTTAAATATAGAACGCACGCATTAAAGGTTGTTAAGAAACTGATATTATTTCCTTCATCTTATAATTAATACCTAAAGATTGTCTAATAATATATGAATATGAATAAAAGTGTTGTGTCATTAAATGAATTTACTGTATAAATAATACTCAAATTAACTGAAATATACTACCGACTTGATCTATTATTTATTAAGTTAGTTTCTTTTTGGATGATTTGGTTTAAATTTTTATTGGTTTCGCTTTGACTTCGAAAGGTTTCAACATCAGATAATGGTGAACTAATATATTTTATTACTACTACGAAATGTTTATTTACAAAAGGCAGCTTTTTAAAAGTTTGCCTACCAAAAATTACTGATCTTTATGTATTTTTATCTGCTGATGATGATGATGTTATGTTGTCCTTAGTTTTTTAGTGCCGTATATTATTTAACCAATTTACACTATTTTCTGTTTTATTCGGTTAGTTTTTCGCAAACGGTCTTTCAAACCTTAAAATTCTTCCTGGATTATTAATCTACGCGAAAATCTCTTTCGTTTGAGAAGGGTCACATTATTGAATTTATAAGAATATCGATATTGAATTTATCAGGATATTCGTTTTGAAGTTGAACTTTCCTTTTTTCAAAATAATTGGGTTTTTATTTCAAATTTATCATCAATAACAAAATTGCAACGAAAAAAAAATGTTTGCAAATAATCTAGACAGTTTTGTGTCAATATATCGTATCGTAAACCTTTAGTAAGTTGCATATTTCAAATATATAAAAATTAATATTTCCAATCGAGATAAACAATAGAAATACTGTTTCACGAAACTGCGCAGTGTTTTAACGGCGATTGTAATTTGAAAAATTACCCACTTTTTAATTTGGGACACAAATGATCTGGCGGGAGCCCCGTAATCATCCCGAAGCTTGATATTTTTGGTACTATCTAAAACATGTAGAAAATTAGATGACATGTGTGTTTTCTGAATATTTCAAGACCCTTTTAATGGGTTTAAATTTTATTTTATTGAAATAAGTTTGTTGGAAGGCCTTGAAAAATGTAGGGAAACAGTTGGATTTTTCAAAGTTTTAAGAACTAATCTAAAAATAAATTATTTTAAACATCCTTGCAATTCAAGTTAGATATCCTGACTTACTCACCAAAGTGATTCAATTCAAATGAAAACGATTTTTTTGTCGATTAACAGTTGAGAAAAAAGTTTAAAGTTTTTTTTGTTATTCGTGATGTATTAATTCATGCACTTGTTGTATATGCACAACAAGCATTTTTTAAGCAAATGTCTTATTTTTAACGGGTTTCAAAAATTTTGTAGTGTCCTTCTTCAGGTTTTCTGTTTCATATTAAATTTTTGAAAAAATAATGAAGCCTCTAAAACGTTTGGTGTATTTATGGGGCAAGCGAATAATGCAAAAAATTGTTTTAATTATGCAAATCGTAAATGTCACTATATCTTAAAAACTAAATTTGCTAAAAAAAAAAACTAATGATGCCATCCTAATCAGCATCCGCAATTAAACTAAAAACAATGGACAGAAGTCAAGAAAGATAACAAATAAATAGTTACAAATATCATGTGTTTAGCCATTTTGGTCCGTCTATATCTTAAGTCAGCTTTCTTTCCAGAAGCTTTTTACCTAATTTAAAAGATACCAAAATATGTGATATTTGTACCTTTAGTAAGATCTTAAACGACTATCCATGCACTATCCATACCTATCCTGATTTGCAATTGGTAGCCAGCCAAAATTGCATGCCGTATTTACCTTAACTTTCATTGTATCTACGAGGTAGATATTTTGATCTTCAATTGTTTCCACCAACTATCAATTTTTTTAGCTCTGTTATTTAAATTTGGCGACTTTTTAGGGAATAAGCAACCGAAAAATTTAAAAACAAGATTGCGGTAGTTATTTTATGTTTTGTGTTTTTTGTATATCGTCACCTAAAATGCAAAAGGCCGTAACTACTCAAAAATTCAAATTTTGATTGATTATGACGTACTTAACCGAAACACATCTACACAGAAAATCTTACATGTATACGTCCAAAAATAACGACTTTATTTCCGAAAAACAAATGGCCGTAACTGCAACGTTAACAATTTCATAAACCAAAAAGCCGTAACTACAGTTTTCCAAAAAAAAAAAAAACAAGAAAAAATTCAAAACAAAGTTGCCTTTGGTTCTCTTTCAATGTGTGTTATTGCGTTATTATTTTTCTTAGCCACTTTAATTTAATTTTATTTTCTCGAATTAAATTTATAAATTAAATAAATTTTTTTAATAGTTATGAGGAATTTTGTGTTTTGTTTTAAAATACTTACAATAAATAGATACAAAAAGACATCACTTGCCTAAAAACTTTTTTAGTTACGTCCTTAAAGCACTATTTTCTTATTTTAACCATTTGTTTTATTTTATGCACAATTTTATTCTTGTAGTTACGGCTTTTTGGTTTCAGAAAAATAGAGCATAAAAGGCCGTAACTAACATTTCTTAAAAAGTACTTTTTTCCATTAATTTCTTTTTTAGAAACAAATCCATCTTTGTTTTCTAAGCTTGGAACTAAAATTTGGATATTAAGTTTTAAGTAGTCTTTAATTTATAACGTTTATTCCTTCTCCTGTAAAAAAACCATAAAGTGTAGTTACGGCCTTTTGCATTTTAGGTGACGACATGCATGTTTATAAATATATACCGTGTTAGATAGTCTTGATAAAAAAAACTAACTACCGACGGTCTGGTTTTCGGATCGAGATTTGCTAGGGGTGAAATATCCAATAAATTTAAAATCAATAAATAATAACATTTTTGTGACGATTGTAAAACATTGAGAGACTGAAATCCCAGCAATCACGTAAATCACGAAGATGTCTGAACTTATCATTACTAGTATCGTCAAAGCGAAAAACACTTCAAATCATGTACATGGAGAGAATTATTTACTAAATATGGCTTGAACCGAGGAAAAGTTGCATGATTCTTGTCCAAGCCAAAAATAACTTATTCTAAATATATGCTCAAGTAAACATTGGAAGGTTCAAGTAAATTGAAATAAGTTAAAATTAAGATATTATTATGCCTTTTCTGGTTTTAAGAAACGAAATTGATTACTTTAGAAAATAAACTTATTTCCGTGTAAGTTTAAAAATGATTGAGAAAAATATATGGTACCCTATACAGAAAAGAGTTTTTAGTTTTAATTTTTGTCAAACACTTAAACATCTTATAGATAAATTGATATTGGTTTGGCTGGTAAGCGTGTATGTTAATTCGTATGCAACTGAACATGAACAGGGTCGGAAAAATTTTAACCTGGTGGTAGCTTTCTTCCCATTGACTAGTTTGTTTCAAGAACATTCATATTAGGTAATATTTTTGTTATTATTAGATCTCAGAAAGAATGCATAATATATACAGTTTGTAAAAAAAATGTTTCCAAAGCTGACAATATTTAGGAATTTAAATAAAGAATAACAAAAACAAAATCATTTTATTTGTAGTTTTTTTTATGTCTGGTATGTTGTTGATGAGAGGATGCTAAAACTAGGAAAAAACCGATGCCCACATTACAACAACAATACTATAAAATAGTTTAACTTAATTTGAAAGATGTAAAAACAATGTTTTCAAAAAGGCAAAGGCAAATAAAGATCTGTTATTTTTTGTATGTGTGTACTGCGGCCTGCTTGTACTAACGCACAACATATGTTTTTTTTCATTCGATATCAATAAAAAAGCTGAGTAATTCTGAGTACTCTGAGACGATAATCACAAGTCCAAGAACCAAATTCTCCGGTTTCTTTAACTTATTCGAGCTTGTGCGAAATATTGCACACATAAAGACAAAAACTCATATTCATAAAAACAAATTATTGATACAAAGGAAAAAATTCTTAAAAGCTTAAAATGCTGTTCAATGTGACTCTTTGTCATAGTACTTAAGTGCCACTTAAGACTTGTTTGTCCTAGAAACACGGTAGAAGAGGTAGGAGTGGCCATTTTGCTCAACGATTTTCAGCCATTTACAGTTGAAAATAAGTCTTTTAAGCTCAACACAAAAATCAGAAACACATTCACGGTTCCGAATCTGCCGTTATCCTAATTTTGAAATAGTGGTGCTTGTGACTTTCTTGCTTAGAATTGCAGCATAAGTGTTTAAGGCGACATGCCTCGCCTATATCCTTTTTTTAAGCGTTTCGTAAAACGCCTTTATCTAAATAAGTAAATCTAATTTTACAACCCAACAGTTACTTTCCATTTATTAATATCTAAAAATATTTTAAATAATTGGCTATTTGTTTTATCGTTTCTTCTACGTTCATAAAACTCTAAAAGAAAAACTACATTTGACCTTCATTAATTATATTTACTGCAATCAAACCATCCTCAATACAACTATAAATATTTCCCATTTACTTATCAAATTTTCTTTACAAACGCTAAGAGAAAAGTACTGAAATCATAAATCAAAATCTAATGCAAAAATTGATAAGGAAATAATGATAGAAACGGAAAAACAATATCTTAACAATAAGCCATAAAAAAGCAAAAGAAATACGAAACTCACAATTGTTAAGTTAATAAAGAACAGTAGATAAATGATGTAGATACAAATAGAAGACAAAAATAAATAACATGATAGAAAACATGCAGTACAACATGTTAACGGAGATAAAATCATATTTTTTATAACCATTATTCTGAGCTTTTCCTTCATTTTTTTTTTATTTCTATATATTTTTTATGTTATTTTTCACTTGAGCTGCTGTCTCATACTTTATTATTTAGTTTTTCTTTTTGGAATTTTATGAACAACTATTTCGCCGTTGTTTGAATTTGCTTGAATGGTTTGTGGGAAACAAACCCAATAACACCATTAAGGACAAAAAAAATGTTGTCATTATTTTTTATATCATTGTTTACTGATCTTCTGCTCTTACTAACGTACTCTTTTCATTTTATTATTCCGTCATCTTCATTGTTGGTTTGAAAATGAAATTTGTCTTTGGCAGTGTAAAACGTGAAAGACTATTAAATATTAACTTTAATGATTGCTACAGTATTCTGATACAATATCCAATCAGTTCGTTAATAATGTCATTTGATAATATTTGTTCTTTTCTCTTTTCACTTTATTTCCTGTTAATTTTTTCTTATATTTTAGAGGGCGAGTGGTTTCTGTCAATCAGCTTTCAACTTGTCAGTGATAATTTTCTAGTTTTGTGTGCGATGTTGATTTTTACAAGAAGTAATTCTTAGTGTGTAACAAAATTTTGTGTTTTTTTTACAAATGAAATTGCATAGATGGCTTGAAATGCCCTATTTAATTTATCAGTCATGTCACAGGGTACAATTCCGTTCGGAAACGGAATTCATTCCGTATTTTGGTGCTTCAGAAATGACGAAAAAAAAACATTCGAACGGAATGGGAGTTTTCTGTATCTGCAAGGCCAAAAAATTATCAAAATACACTTTCTATCAATAAACAAATATGTTTTCTTCTATTCCGAACGGAATGGTACTCTGTGACATGGCTGTATGAGACATATCGCACGTGTTCAACAATACTGTATTTTCTCAAAATTTAAAAATTTACAGTAGAAGCCAATCTGTTTTTAATTTTGTTTTAAAGCATATGAAAAATAATTTTTAAACCAACCGTTTCATTATTAAAAAGAAGACAAAATAGCACGTTATTATTTCAGCGATTAGCTATAAATATTATGTGTCGATTGTCTCCAATTTGTTAAAAAAAAAATAAAAATTTTGAGTTAACAAACTACATATTATTTGGCGCGAAAAGTAAGAAAAAATTATTTCATGTACGGACTTAGATTTTGCACAAATAAGTTTATAAAACTAAAAATCACACAACGAAATTTCGAAAGCCGTAACTTTACCATGGTTATGATAAAAAGGAAATTTGTTTTCTAAATATTGAAAAAGGCATTTATCACAAATACATCTTCACGATATTGCAGTCGAGCTACCAACTGTTGGGTTAGAGCAACTGTTCCCCTAAGATTTGACATAAGAGAAACCAAAAAGGCTATTTGTGAGTTAAACCCAAAGAAAATAATGATAAAAAACTTTTTATAAAGAAATTCATAATGTAAAAAATGTATGCTATAGAATAATAAATTTCAAATGTTTTTTTAATTTTAAATAAATCATACATATTTGTTGTAAAAAAAATTACATCTGTGTTATTATCAAGTTTCTTTTCCTTGAAGATTATGTGTATTAACAGCTGCTGAATAATGCAACCCTTGTCGTGATTGGCGTATGCGTATTCGGCAAACATTTATACGCATTTGTAATTTAAAAACTTTACAACAGTTCTTGCAACAGATTTGTAAACACTGTGGTACTTGTTGTCGTTTTTGCTAATCACGATCAATTTATATATATTTTGGTTTCCTTTGTTCCTATAAGGATCAAAAGTACATAACTTTGAATAATTTGATCCAGAATAAAAACTTTAAAATTCCTAGGAAATATTACGTATTTCAAAATTTTGTTTTGTTTTTCAAACGCGAATACAAATACAAATGGGCAAGTTGAAAAAATATATCGATATATATCGAATCGATATTTTTTTAGAGTATCGATATTTATTATTTCAAAAATATCGATATATCGATATATCGAACGTATTTTGCTGAAACTATTACCAAATTAAAAATTCAGTATACCTTTGTACAAACATTTGTATGAACATATTAATTATATATAATTACATTGTTACTTTTTATTGTTTCATTTTATTAAAAAAAATTAATAAAAACAAAAAAATTTAATCAAAACAAAAAATTCAATTATAACAAAAACAAAAGGGAAGAATACAAAAAACCCATAAGAAAAAAAAAAATTACGAAAAATTTAAATGGAAGTAAATAAGTCATGGAAGTACCAACTTTTCTTAAAATTTGAATTGCACCCCAAAAGTATCAACTGGTTTTAGTCAAACCAGTAATCATCAGATATGGACATCAGGAGCACTCTCTGTTTTATGTGAACTCCAGACAATCTGCTTCTTGTATCCGGCACTGCTTCTTACAAATTCCAATTATTTTAGGTCTTCATATTTGTTTAAAAAAAACATATGATGCATGTAATGATTCCAATTCTTAATAAACATATTGTTTGAAAAACGGCTAAAATTTCGAGTTCTTAATGAAGACCGACTTTAAAAAATATCGAATTCGATAGTCATATTTCGATATCGATACATCGATGTATCGGTATTTAAAATATCGGCGATATATATCGATTATATTTTTTTTAATTATCGATATTTTGATATATCGTTATTTTTTGCCCATTCCTAGTTTTCATTTCACAGTTGCACAGATCGAGAATTGGCTCGATGGTCGAATATAGTCTCCTCACTCGTTATACCTTAATTTGCAGTTTAATTGATTTTCTTCACTATTATTTTTTTAAAAAATTGTTGCACATTTAACTTTAAATTCTTCCTTTAAACAAATCCCTACACATTTTCGAAACAATCTAAGAACTTAGAAATAAAAGAAACTCTTATGGGAAATAAAATAATTGAGAGAAAATAAATTTTATTAAAAAAAAAAAGAAATAAACATAATTTTAACACTTAAGTGTCGTTATTGTTAATGCTGTTGTTTATGTTGTCATTATTGCAGCTGTTTTCATTGTTTTTCCTTTGCACTTAAGTATTTCTTATTATTCTATTTCATCGTATACACAAGCACAAACATATACATAATATATACTCATCTCAACAAAAAAAAAATAGGATAGTGTACACTAGTTTTAATATGAATCTGCATATTCCAACTATGCCATTGTCTATGGAGACTACATGAGAATCTATCTAAACAGTAGCAGTATAATAAAGAGAGAATAGATAATACAAAAGGATAATGTTGATAATGCTTTGTCAACAATTGTGTCACTAAGTGTATGCATGTATGTATATGTATATAACTCAAACATACTTATGTAAACATTAGACTATGTACAAAAAAAATAAAAATATGCAACACTATTCCCTACAAGTGCAATGTATACATACGTATTTAAATATTAAAAACGTCTGTATATTTATAACTACTCTTGAAAAATATATTGCAGCAGTATATTCATGTTATTGCATACTTACATATTTATGTACAATTATGTTTGTATGTAAGTATATAAAATATTATTATTTTTATTATTTTTTTTTAATGTAATATAAATAATAAAAAGCTCAAGTAATAGTAACTACTACATCTAGTGTCTGGACCTTCCATATTTTCTCAAATTTTTGATGAATGAGTGTTGAGCAAATGCTAAATAAGAACATTAAACTAAATTAGAAATAAAGTGCTTTAAAAGAATTGTGGTGTTTAAAGTAGACGAAAATAAAAATTAATCAAAAAAAGGACAGAAAACGAGTTATGAAAATCAAAAAAAATATACAAAATTATGATTAAATTACATTCCGGGTGATAAAGTGGAAGGTTAAAAGCCCAGTTAGCCGGGAGTAACAGTAACGTTGCAAACAAGCTGCTCAATTTTGCTGTATGTAAAGCAATTAGAGCGATTACAGTTAGCAGTAAGATGTAACGTCTCAATCTGTAAGAAATAGATTGGTCTTACTTTTTTACGGTAAGTATAATTTTACTATTACTCCCGGCTAACTGAGCCTTAAGACAATAAGGAAACAAGCAGGAGCATTAACCAAAGACTTCTTACTAGTAATTCAAAAAGCAAATATTACACATGCATACACAGAAAGAAAAACAATCGGAATAAGCCAAGTTTTTTATAATTATTTTAAGTACGAGTCGCACTCAAAATTCAAGTAAGAATACACTAAAATGTACTCACAACAATCCTAAATGGGATTACTTTCATAAATCAGTCCCGAAATTTCTAGAAATAAATATAAAATTCTTAAACCTCCGGCTTACGCATGTTTTGATTTTCTATACACATTGTAAAAAGGTCTGGCCAGCCTCATGTGTACCACGAAGGGTTAAAAAGACAATTTAAACTCTTGCTTGTCATTAAGATTATATTTTTGGTTAAATATGAACATACAATTTCTAAATTTAAAACCATGCCCGTTCATTTTGGTGTTTCATCTTAAAAAAGTTTAGAAAAACCATTATACACTGTTTTTTTTCAAAGCTAAAGGTACGGTCACATATGGCAAACTTTTGTAAAATTTTGTTTGCTGGCATTTTTTAAAATTTGATAAAAAAAAAATAAAAATTTTATTTGCTGGTAATAAGTAGGAATAAGTAGGTTGCATCGCTACGGCAACAAATACAACATTACAACAAAATTGGAAATTACATCACCTTTTACGTCAAAAATACTTTTAACAAAAATCAAAACGTGCCGCTGAACGTGACGAAATAAATAAATTTTTAGCCAATTTATATATTATTATAGTCAATATCCTTTTTATTTTAATTAAAAATTATCAAAAACTCTATTAAAATACAATAATCTCAGCACAAAACATGGACTTTTTGTAAACATAAACAAAACTTTGACATAAACCTAGACAAACAATGCAAGAGCAAAAAATCGTCATCTGGCGTAGTGCTGCCACTTGTTTATTTCACCATGGGTCACACTACGCACATTTATTTGCCCATTTTTGTTTGTTCAAACAGATATTAAATACCTTCAAATAAAAAATGGGAAAACATGTTTGCCCTGTGCTCACATATAAAACTATTTGCCTAAAAATAAATGTTTGAACAAATTGTCAAAAATAAAAATTAAATAAATAAAATAACTTTTCATTAAAACTAAAAATCAACATTTTAATGCAAAATATTGAAACTTGTATGGTTTTATGGTACAGAAGAGCGAGAACAGCAGTTTTAAAAATTAAGAGAGGATTAAGATAACAAATAAAGGGGTAAAGGCAATTTGGCGAAGTAATTTCCAGTCTTGTACAACTAAATTAACATAAATTATGAAACTAAAGCATTTTTTGTTACGGTTTTAGACGCAAGCAATAAAGTGTTTTAGAGTAGAGAGTGGATCTATTGTATATTATAGACCGATCTTCACGAAATTTAGTTATATGATTTGTCGGCATATAAATTGAGTTTGTGCAAAATTTAACAATAAAAGGTGCATTCCGCCACCAATTTACGTTAGATTTGTAAATAAATATTGATTTTTTCGAGAGGTAGTTTCACATTTCGCTCCATAACTCTTTTTCTACTGAACCAAAAGTGTTAAATTTTAATCCAACCTGCTTGGACGAACTTGTGACCAACATTTTTATTTTTCGTCAGCATCCTTTTCTAAATCGATATAACAATGTCCATCCATCCGGCTAGCTGTCGATGTTAACCTTATTCGCAAAGATACATGTCGCAGTTTTTGAGATAATCGGGTGTGTTCTAGAATCCGAATTCACTCGAAAGTGGATTACTTGAGCATTTTTTGTGTTCCACAATTCGCCTCCACATGTTTTAATACGTTTTCAATTAGAGTGGTAAAGGGGTAAGTGAAAGTAAAACGAATCGACTTTTATTCTTATATGTGAGAACATTTTAGCAAAAAAACATAATTTTGGTTTTTAGTTTGAAATGTTCTTTATATAATGAAAACAATACGTATTTTCACACAAATATCGCAAATTTTTGCAAATTTCCACTGATATTACAGAATTTTTACCATTCCTTTTAGTTTAAGAGACTTTTAATCAATTTTATGGGTTGTTTGAAATATTAAAAATTTTCGCGAATTTTCGCTACTTTTGTAAATTTTTTTTTGTTTTTTCCGACATTTTGTTTTTCAACCGATTTGGTAATTTCAAATACATTTTTGGGTTTGCAATTTTTCGTGAATGTTCGCGATATATGCAATTGTTTCCTCTGATTTTTTACAGCTTTAACGATTTTTAATAAATACATATTAAACTTTGCTATCATGCCGCTATTAGCAAATTTTTGCGAATTTCCGCTAATTTAGCCACTTTTATCAAATTCCTCATAGTTTAAGGGACTCTTAGTCAAGATCGCTGATTTTGCAATTTTCGCGTATCTTTGTTGCTCATTAAAACTTATTTCTTCAAATTATTTTTTAAATTATTTATTGAGGTACCATGACCAAACTAATGATGCAGAAGTTCTTCTTTTTGGGTCTACTTTCATAAGCAATTATCAGAATTGAGTACCGAATCAATCACCTGCAAAATGTTGTACTGTGTTAGGAGCATTTTTGTTTGCTAGCAAATAATTTTGTTTGCCCAAAATCAGCTGGTTTTCTGTTTGCCCCTCAAAAATATATGGCTCCACGAAAAGCCCCCCAATGAAATGACACCCAAACGAGAAATGAAATATTCCCCAAATTTTTTTCATACATTTTTGGGTGTTATTTCATATGAAATAACACCCAATTTTTTTGGGCCCTTTTACATTTTTTTTTGGGAATTATTTCATTCCTCATTTGGGGTTTTCAAATTATGAAATAATCTCCAATGAAATAACACCCAACAAATTTTTAAAATTCGGGGCTTGTTTCATAGCGTGTATAATTTGGGTATTATTTCATTTTTTATTCGGGCGATATTTCATTTTTAAAGCTGTTGGTTTTTGGGGGGTATCCTTGCTGAAACTGACTCTTTTATGAATTTTGGGCATAATTTCATTTTTGTTGCTGATGGGGTTTATTTTATTGGGGTTTTTTTCATTTTCGTCATTGGGTATTATTTCATATGAAATAACTCCCAAATATTGGGGGTTGTTTCGTTTTCGCTTTGGGGTTTATTTCATTTATTTTTCGATGTTATTTCATTCACTGTTTTTGGGTGTTATTTCCTATTTTTTGGGATTTATTTCATTGGGGGTTATTTCGTGGAGCCAAATATATTGTGGTCAGATTAGGGCAAACATATATTTAATATTTTTTGACAAATGTTTGCCAAAATATACATGCAAAGTTTAATTTACATCAGCAACGGCCACTGCCCAAATACAAGTGAAGAGTCCGTTAAAATTAAACATTAAAGTCTTCAATTACACTAGCCAACAAGGTTGTTTGCGCACACTGCACCTAGGTTTTGTGCGCAAAAAAATCTTAATGCGAAAGAAGAAAATGCAAAACATTGTCGGTGTCCACGGTTTATCGAAGTTTTTGACTGCAAAACCAAAATATTCTTATTTTGCATATTTCACTGATTCTGATATTGCATATCCTTTTTCCCAAGCAAATATTCACCACATACAAAGCAAAACTAGCTTGAATTGGTAACACACAATCTCCCTGGCATGCCTAAACGTTATTATTAGGAAGATTTAGAATGAATGTGGGGTTCTGTCAAATAAATAATTGTGAAATTATATTTTCATTATTGACTGTTTACAGTATTGCCAGCAATTTTTATGCCAGATTTGAAGTCAGCGCACCCAGATTAGTTAAAAAAACATGCTTCGTTTCTGCAGTAAATTTTTTCCAAATGTGTAGACCAGTATTATCTTTTATTTAACTAAATGATATAAATGAGCTCGAGTTTTGTACTACTTATATTTTTTTTCTCCATTACCCCTTTTGGGTGTATATGGCTGCAACAAAGCATCGCCATCTTACACGATTTGTTGCAGATCTTTTCGCATCTTTCCATTTAAGATTATCCTAGTTCTTAGAGTATCTACCAGTCTACTGTTATTTTGCATAGCATAATTTTTTTAACCTGCTGTCTTTCCAGCTAAGTAGATGATCCGTCTGCTGTAGCAGTTCCTAGGATAATGTGGCTGTCATCTGTCGTTGCCTAGAAACAACGCCCTCCTTATATTTTAGTGTAGTATTGGGCAATCTGGCTTATCTTTGATTCCTATCTTTTTTCCCAGTGGTAACGGCTACCTGACCTTTGCCATGATGTTATCCTCTTTTCCAGTGGGTGGGGAGGGCAGGGGGCTTCTATTTACGATGCAAAACATAATCCAAGCAAAATTTTTCTTAAAGAAATAGGATTTATTTTTTTCACCCAGTGTAATAACTACTAAAAACAACCACCGCTTTTAAATTGCTTTTCGCACTATTTCGATTTCTTTAATCGTAGACATGGAGTTTTTTTTTTTGCTTTATAAAAACGATTAATAAATCGACATTATTACTTCAATTTATAGTTTTAAAAACACGACACTGAAAATGAACTTATTTTTAAAATTTTGTTGCCAAATTCTACTATTGCTCAGTTTTAATAATAATTTGTACCAGAATGTGTTCCCTTACACGAAAACCAAGCAACGAGAAATTAAAAAAAGAGCAAACAAATTTGAGAGAACAAAATATTTTTTTTTTAATTTCCGCCAGTACAAATTTTAGGAATTTAAAGAATTATTTAAACGCCTGTTTCATGTTTTTGTCAACAAAACAATCTTTTGAAAATGTAAAAATAAATAAAATTGTATGAAATATATAAATCGTTAGTTAAACTGCAAAAAGGGATAACAAACAAACAATTTAAAATTGCGTCTTGATTGATTATTACGAATGCCATTAACTCACAAGTCTTGACAAAATTTTACACTTCTGGGATCTAAAATCAAGCTTTCATTAACAACAAACAAATTGACCTTCAAGTGTTTTTCTTTTATATGCAAAAAGACGTATTTACACATTTTTTTCTAAAAAAAAAAGTGAAATGGTTTTATTTGAAATTTGTTTGCATGTTTTTCTGACATGTTTTTAGTTTTCATTTTACACAGTTGTTTGCTTCTCCTGTAAAATGATATATTCGTTTGATACGTCGTTTTGCATTTTAGCTAACGAAATAGTTATTTTAATTTCTGTTTAGAATAAATTATTATTTTCTTCGATACTATATTTATCATCAGTAAGAAAAAAAGTAAGTTAAATAGCGCTGAAAAATATTTTTAGAGTGATATCAAAGTTTATCAGTGTAATTGTAAAAATATATTTAAAAAGTAAAAGTACGAACAAATTGGTTAACGATTAATCATTAAGTGCTTTAGAAGAACAGAACGGATTTTTTAAAGTTTTCGCGACAGTTTAATTAAATATATTTTTAATAAATAATAAAAAGAGTTTTTAAACTTACCCGGTATATTGTTATTGGCATATGTTGATTTTGTTAAAAGTAAAATGATAAATAACAATATTGTTAATTGAAATGAGGATTTAAGCCAACAACAAATGTACTTAAAGCTTTGCAGAATTTTGCTTAAACTTATCGCTGATTTTATTTTGCAATCTGTTGGTGTTGCTGTTGTTGTCGCCGTATATGGTGGTAAATTATAGTGAAGGTGAGACTCTGTTGTTGTTGGATCACAAAACTTTAAAGTCTCCAGTATCGTTGTTGTTAGTAGACAATTTGTTGATGAAGGTTTTTCAAATGTTGTGGGTAATATTGTTGGTGTTGCTGTTGATGTAGGGCTATAACGTATTTGATAATCGCTATGTTGTTGTTGCTGTTGTATTGTTAAATTTTGAACAAAACTATTTTTGCTAATTTTACGTTTGCGATTGCAATTTTTTAAGTTGTTACAGTGGTGAATTTTGTATTTGTTGTTGTTGTTGTTTGTTAAATGTTGGATTTCGTTTTTGTTATTGTTTGTGGCGAACGATGATCGCGTTCGGCTTAATGCCTGACACCACCGGTAAGACCCAGGGTCCGCACACATGCCCATGCCTCTGGTCCCATAGTCAATGCCGCTAATGGATCGTCCTCATTGCAGCGGCGTCATCTGTAAGGGTAGAAAAAATTAAAAAATGTTATCAAAAACTTCGGAATAAAACTTCTCAGGGCGTATGATTAATTATTAATTATTTATAAATATTGCTTGTACGATCAGGGCCCTGTTTCTCAAAACTACAAGTTCCAAACCAACAAGTAAAATACATTAAAAAGCAAAAATTTTACAATTTTTTTTTTGTTTCAAATTTCTTTACTTGTAGATATGTAACTTGTAGTTTTAAGAAACAGGGCCCTGTTGTAATTTAATCATTAACCTAAATTACTAAATTCTTTAATTTGTTAAATACTTTGCTTTTCAGTAAACACACTTTATTTTAATCTTGCTCAGTTTTCTCATTAATTTTTATTTTATTTCCCTTTCCTTTCTAATAAAATGTTTAATAATTTTAGTTTTGTTGTAGTAATAGAACTTTTCATTGAAGAGCTTTCTAACAAAAAACTTAATTAAAAATTTCTACCGCAAATTTTACAACACAACCCTTTTTGCTTAATTGAAATAATCCTTAAAACATTTTTATCTCCACTTCATCTACATTTTAAGTAGTTTTCAAAACTTTAATAAAAATAATACAAAAACTCATACTCCAATAAAAAGTCACTCAATTACTTTGAAATAAACACAACACATATAAATACTATATGTGAAATTAGTTTAACCACACAGTCCCAACCACTACCACCACAGATACATCTAAGTAACGACACTACCACATACAATCTTACGGATTACAAACGCACATATAAATAAAACAAAAAATCATTTACACACTTAATGTCAACCTTAACAACGAACAGATAGTTATACAGTTATGTACTTGCATCTACTTATATACTTGTATACTTATTTAAGTTCCTTTGTAAGTATGTTTATGTAAACAACTATTTTTATTTATTTATATCCAAGTATTTGTATATGTGTTGGTAGATAACGATTTTATCTATTGACAAACATTTAATATATTACAAAATAACAACAACAACGACAGCATTAAACGATTCTTTTCTACTCATTAATGATCTTTTTCAAAGGAGCAGCATATTACAAAGAAATCTTTATAAACAAAACAGTGCACGCCGAAAAAAATATGGTTATATATGAGAACTACTTTCGTTGGATTATAGTAATGCTATATTTGTGAATGACCATACTATTGTCTGCTTTAATCATATTGTATTCTTAATTTATTTTATTATAATATGGTCACTTTATAATATTATAGATAACTTTTGAGATCAAATGATCAAATTATTGTTAATAGTTCTCATAATATGATCAATATTTGCTATTTTCTGTTTTCTGTGTTTTCGTTTTTTATTTTAGAATTTCAGACAATTATGGTTGAATATATTTCTAATCAAATCAACTGTACAATAAAATTCTAAAACTATCAAAATATTCAAAAAAAAAATATAGTTTTCTAATTAATAAGAATTTGGGGTTTGTGCTTAATTCTCAATTTTTGTGCTTGATAGAATCACTGATATATAGTGTTTGAGGATAAGCTGGTTTCTATGCGCATTTTACTAGTTGCTTAGGCCAGATCATTAGGAAACATTCTCCAAAAAAACTTCAGAGTGAATGAGAATGGCAAACATTCAAACTGTCTTATTTGCAACGATATCCAAACCTAAACAAATTACTAACAACACAGGTTTCTAACTATTTGCAAACTATGTTTTTTCTGCGTGTACGTTGAGTATGTATTCTCTTTTCTACACTCTGATGTGCTTGGATAGGAGGGTGTTAAAGAAAAATAAGATAAAACAATTTTTTGTTTGTATGTATTTGACTTCAAATTATAATGTATTGTTTTTTGCTATTCTATTAACTAAAACCTGTAAATGTGGTTTAAACTATTTCCACATAAAAATTAAAATTATAGTGTTACAAAACGACTTGTTCTCAAAATTGTATTTGACTTATAAGTATTTTATTAATTAAAATTAGTTCGTTATTCGTGATTAATTCCCAATTTTTATTCTTTATAAAAACACTGAAATTTATTGCTGATGGGATAAGCTATTCCTATGCGCAGTTCACTGGTTCCTTAGGTCAGATCATAAGGAAACATCATCCGAAAAGATTTTAGAAAAACTTAAGATATTAAACTAAATAAAAGAATTAAGCACGAATAAAAAAATCATATAAATTAAATTTTGTATTCTCACGAAAGTGATTTTGATATTTTATTAATTTTTTTAAACTTATAATAACTTTTAGGACCTTAACGCTGGTCTAAGTGGCTCGTAATATCCTTTTATAACGGGTATGTGCATTATACACAGAAGATAGATTGCTTAGCACATTTAACAGTGCGTATACCAACTTATATTCAGACCTACTCCATGTGCTTAAAATTAAATTTCATCTTCCTCTGAAATCTATTCATTTTCTCAGTATTAGGCTTATTCTCTGTCTTATACATATACAGGTACTTTTTTACCTTATACGCAACATAATATTGAATACACTGTCATATTTTAATATCATATAAATCTAATACTTAGAATCACCTTTTTATATAAAAATGTGATTCTAAGTGATTCTTTAGTATATACTAAAGTTTTTCTTATATGCATTTAAACTCATTGATACTAGAGGTCTGCTTTGAATAACTCACTTGTTTGCCTTTACCCAAAGTGCACAACATTTATTCAATTATAAAACATTAAAAAAGATAAGAACAGTGTAAACCATATACAAAAATAAGAATGAATGAATTGAATAAAAAACTTGTTTACTGTAAATTAATATGAGAGTCATTCATAAATAACAAAACATTGGAAAGATCCGTTAGAGAGAGCAAGTTTACAAAAAATTTCAAAATTTTGAATTTGAATGTTCATACATTTATTTGAATACGTTGTCATAATATGTGTGTAAGCTTGTGGCTTCTTTTATTTATACCCAACAAACACGGAGGTTTGATTTAAAATTGAAAATGATTTGAAATCAAACGTTTTCTCAAACGACAAACGTTTGATAATGATTTGATAAACATTCGGTACCATAGCTAAAAGATGAAATAGTGTTCTTTCCGTCCTCTAATTCTTGGAAATACAAAATACTTGGCTCCCTTTTATTTTGAGGATTGTAGCACAGCGATCGTTCAACAAACTTTCTTCACTTTCTCGTTTTATTGTTTTTCTTTTTTTTTGGTATTTTTAATTATTGTAATTTCTAACAAATAATTTTTATTTTTCACAAGAAATAAACTGTTCACTTTATATTAAAATTTATTTATAATAGTAAAACACAAGTAACCACAAAGTAAAAAAATTTAACTTTAATCGCCATTTTGAATGCTTACATTAATTGTTCGCTTTAGTATTGCCAAGTTTATTTTTGATTTTTACATTTTACAAACATTTGACATCACATTTATAAAACATTTGATATCAAATGTTTATTTTCAAATAATTATCAATTTGAATTTAAATGTTAAATCAAACAATTGAAAAACGTTTGAGAATTGCGTTTGATGTCAATTGATAAAGTCATTTCATATCAAAAGTTTGACTTCGTGTTTGTTGGGTAAGAGTAAAGCTTACACATACATACATGATGTGTAGGTACAGATATTTTACATTCAAATTATATTTGAATATTTAACTCATTTGACTTGCGTTGACTGAATTGAATAAGTTCTTGTTTGTTTTGTCTTTGGTTATTCTTTCATTTGTTTTTTTTATTATTGTGTGCGCGACACGTTGTAGTTAAAAATCAAATGAGTGTGTTGAAATTGATTTTTATTTATTCTTGCAGACCTTTAATTGATACACGCCCATACTGCAATTTTAATACCCATAAAACTATCATTTACACCACTATCATATACTCAGTTTACTTTACACTCTGACTTTATATCTTGTTTTTTTATTATTTTATAGGTTTAAATACAATTACTTAATTTACCGAGAAAAAGTAACTATAAGACCTTCAGCTCGTTGTAAAAAAAACAGTCTAGAGTTTCTAACGGGAAAAGAACTCGTAACTGTCGCAGGAACAGAAAAGTTCACTATTAACTTACCTAAAGGGTGCCAGGCACTCTGACTTAAGGGCCAAATACACTTGTCAAATGCTTGTTCAGCCGGCGAATTCAACGTGTATGTGTGCTGGACGTAATATTCGCCGTCATATCCAAATTTTTTGATTTTTCATCAAGCGTTGTCGATGTCACACATTCAAACACATTTTCACTAATACTACCACAATGCTTGATGAGTACTTTGATCAGTGTATTTGGGCCTTAAAACTTCCCTTTTAGTGTCAAATATCTACCTTATTTTCCTGCCTTATAGAAACACTTATACTTTATGCACAGTTCATCAGTTTTTACTCAAAGTTTCATTGTATATCCATGAATTCTATACATGTCTTAGGCTCAGGCTTTCAACAACGTTCTTACTTATAATTAAGCGTTTGTGCTGATGTGTGCAATACACAAAACGATTTGTATACCGATTTAATCAGAATCAAATTCTGGGTTCACCTACCGATGTCCCTCCTTCCAGCTGGAAGGCTGTCTGAATTTCTGTCCATGTTATATTGTACAAAAAGTACAGGTCATAATTTAAAAGTGAAATTAATGAAATTCGTATATAAGTACGTTTCAGTTATTAATAGGACCATAATTTCAGATAACCAAATACAAACATCTTTCCAGAATACTCTTTGTGCACATAACCGATATCATTATGTTGGTATTTTAATTAAATTTGTAAAACTTTTTTAAAATCGGTCCAAGCTTGACTACAGCTTCCGTACAAATACAGGGTGGGCCAAAAGTAATTATGGACCTTACAAATTTAATCAGGTATGTAAAGTATTTTCCAAGGATAGCTTTTATAATAGGTTTTATGTCCTCGCAAAATGTTGGACTGGTACACAGAAAGAAAAACACTCGGGATAAATCAAGTTTTTTATGATTACTTTAAATACGAGTCGTACTCAAAAATTCAAGTACGAATAACACTAAAACGTACTCAAAACAATCCTTATTTGGATTACTTTCAAAAATCAATCCCGGAATTTCTTGAAATAAGTATAAAATTCTTAAATCAAGTAAACAAGAGATTAAAATTTTCGTTGGTAGTGCCACTCTAAGAGTAAAATTACAAAGTGAGGGTTTAAATCTCATATAACTTATTAGTCTCATCTCACAGCATTGCATTATTTTATGCGTGCATATGTGTTTTTTTTAAGTGTTTTTTTTTAACAATTAAAACAACACCACACAAGTTTGAATAAGACGATTTGCTTTTTGTGTGTAGAAACAACAGAGCAAGAAGAAACACGTAACTTAATAAGCAGTCAAATATTAAATTTTAAGTGCTTTCAATTTAATTGGAAATAAATTTGAGTTCAAACGTATTTATAAATGCTATTCCCATTTTACTGGAGAATGCTATTGAAATAAAGTGTAACAAAAGTATGAATACCAATTGTTTTGCACTTTATTTCCAGCAAAATTTCTTATTGGGATGTTATTTCCATGCTTAAAGAGTAAAACTGCAAGCAAGAGTTCACATTTACTTTATATTTTTAGTTAAATATGTACATAAAATTCGGAGTTCGGATTAAATCGATTGTATAATTCTTGAATCAAGCGCATTTTGAGATTGATTCAATTCTAGTTTAACTTAAATCAATCTTATTTTTGAATTTTTTAAGTAGGAATTCGAGATTGAATGTGGATATGAAAAGTATTTCGTGATTGAAAATCGGGAATTTAATCAATCTGTCTGTACTTGATTAAAGAAAATCCGTACTATAAATACCGCTTCAGATTGATTTGAGTACGGATGGATTGATTTTTCTTTTGAGTGCACGTCCAAAATTTACCAAAAATCCCAAATAGCCCCTCTTTCCAAAATCGCTGTAAAGCGGTAAAATTACACATCAATGTTAATATTAAATATTACTATAGTATTCGGCACAAAGGACTCTTGTGTGGATGATAACCTCATAACAGAATTTTGTTTGTCCATGATTGGCCATAGGTCCCAAATACGATCCAATCTCGAAAATATCACTTAGTACACTGTGGTGCAGGGTTGATACCCTTGGTATAAATTTATATTGATAATTATTTTTTTGGTATTTGGTATTTAATCTTAGTTATTTATTGTGTCTCTGACTTAAACTAGCATTTTATACTTTATTACCGTTACCTTTATAAAAGTCTTACACTCAGATTAATGACTGTATCCCATACTAAATTTGAGCACTCATATGTTCAAAAGCATTTAGAAATTGAAGAAAATGTTAGAATATCTTCTGGCAACGGTGTAGTCATAGAAAAACCAGTAAATTCCCTCCAGCCAATCGAACTGTCAGAGTACTTTTGTCTTATAGTTTTATTAGAAATAGACAAAATAAAAAAACTTTTCTTCCCACTTGATTATATTTTCATTTAACTGGCTTTAGCCCTATTTTACGGTTATACATACATATGTATTTGTTTAAAAGTAAATTATTTCTTGTTTATAGTTTTGTTTTTTTCTTGTTTTCTTTTAGTTGTTAAGTCTACAAAGCAAACAATAATAAGATACAGAATTAGTCGTACTAACAAATAATACATTTTTTTATAAATATTATAAATGAATTGAATAGAGTTTGAAAATTTCTTGTTGTTTTTCTTCTACTACTTGGGTATTTATTTATTTATTTATTGTTTTGTTTGATAAAGAAAAAGTTTATTTTCAAAAACAATCTTTCCTTATTCAGTTTTGTTTAGTTGTTGATGTTATATTTTGTTAAGATCTTATTAATTTTTTTCTTTTCGTTGTTCCTTTACTAAAATTTCATTTGAAATAGGATTTTCTTATAAATACCTAAAAGATTTATATTATTGAAATCGTATCGGAAAAGTTTGCGTTTTAAGGGCTTTTGTATTGTTTACTAAAAAAAATAAATCTTTAAGTAAGTATATGAAAAAAAAACAATAAAAAAAACTTTGTTGTCTCATTTAGCTTTAAGGTGTTGAGTTGTAAAGAAAAGGTAAAAAAAATAATAAATTTCGAACAAAAAACAAGAAAATTATTAATGAATTTTTGTAACAAAAGTTTTAAGAAATAGTTGCAAATTTTAATTTAGAAAAAAAAGTTGAAGTTGTTGACACAATCATATACATATATTTGAAAATGTATGTGTAGCTCCAAAGAATTTTTGGTTTAACAAAGAGAAGTTAAACAAGCAAAAGTGGTTTGTTATGCTGTGCTGAATCTCTTATAAACTCAACCGAGACTTGAAATATTTAAAAAACTTTTTCTACTTTTGCAACCAGGAAAGCGGCGTTTATTCTCACAAAATTTCAATTGAAAGTCTTCGCCGATTTTAATATCACGTGATTTCGATTTCCATGACATAGCCGATTACACTAGCCAACAAGGTTTTGGACTGGATCAACCAAATATCTTTCCTAGGGTAGTTTGGTGGGCTGTTTCATGTATGAGAGTCCAGCAATATTCTCCCAGCATGCTTTTGTCGCGAAAACCTTGATAATTTCTTTACATTTTCGTTAAATCTTGGTGAGGGGAGAGTGCCCTTGTTTACCGCTTACTGCACCTAGGAGTTGTGGAAAAAAATCTTAATGCGAATGAAGAAAATGCAAAAAATTGTCGATGTCCACCGTTTGTCCAAGTTTCTGACTGCAAAAGCAAAATAATCTAAATATACATATTTTAATGATTCCAAATCCAAACCCTACTTTTATGAAAATTTAGAATGAATGTGGGCTTCTGTCAAATAAATAATTGTGAAATTGTAGTATCAGCATTGACTGTTTTACAGTATTGCCAGCATGCGACGTGATAGCCCAATTTTTATGCCAGATTCGAATTCAACGTACCCGGATTCGCTAAAACAAACATGCTTCGTTTCTGCAGTAATTTTTTTCCAAATTTGTATCCCATTGTTATTAAGAGTATAACAGTGATATTCAGGAAGAGATTTTTTAAAGGACCTATCGTAAATTATAAATTGCTTATCAAAAATTTCAGTAAATGGATTTTTAGTTTAAGTAAATCTAAATAAAACAAAATTTAAAACAGTTAAGTGTTTCAGAATTTACTGCTTTTCAATTAATTTTCGGAAGGCCGTTTTATATGACACTAATGCTAAATTAAACCGACCGATTTTTACAAAATTACATGGTGTTATTTTTTGCGATATAATGCTTAGTTGGAACAAATTTGACGACACTAAATAAATATGTGTTGGATTACGTCGTATTTAAATGATTTCCCAGAGTAGGCTTTATATGGTGCCTATGGTAAATAATGGAACGATCGTAACGAAATTTGGCAGAGTGATTTCAAACTTTATAAACTATGACAGTCTAAATTTTACTCTACACTGATAGAAAATGCGTCATAAGGCTGATGTATTTTGACATCAGTACTATGACAAGTGTCTTCGTTTTTGACCCCATGCCACTTTTCATCATTGTGATGTCAACCTTAACGTCAAAATGAAATTATATCGTCAATGGGATGACACATCTGCATCACAGAAATTACGAACATGTCCTCAGTGCGATGACGCAGTAACATCGGATAAAGGACACATTAGCATCTATTTAATGTCAGTTTTTCATGTAAGTCAAAGTTATTGGAATTGACTTAAGTCAAAGTGAGAGAATATTATTACTTACTAACCCGTTACATATGATTGTTTCACGTTTGTTGAATTACGACCTCTGTTTACAGCAGAACTCTCAATAATACGACACCAGCACCATGCCTCATATGGTTTTCATAATCATTCTACTTTGAAAATTCAATAATTTTAAAAAATAGAATATAGGAATTTTTATTCTTATAATACATTGTAATAATGAAAATTATGTTAATAATATACAAAATGTGGTATCGAATTGATGTCACTATAGTCATAAAATAGATGACACGATCAAAATTACAAAATTGTAGGAAGACGTTAATCATTAGATTGATGTTATTTTTTGCATAATTAATGCCATTTGTAGTAACATTGAACTCACAATTCAGATGTTAGGGCATCATCAATATGAAGATGTATTTTTCTATCAATGTATTAGCATTTTGCATTATGATTTAAAGCATACTAAAGTGTTTTCCCAAAATGGGCTTTATTGTTTGATTTTAAGTTATTCAAAACGTTTTGTACAAAGTTGTACTCTACAAATTTTCTAATTTTTCATTAAATATTATATTGTTAGGGCCCTACATCTATTCAATAATTTTTTTTTCCAAAAAATTGCATTTCTTGTTGTCTTCGCTCTAAGTAACTGCGATAAAGATACTTTCAGATTCGTCAAATCCAAACCATTTTCGCTGGAAACCAAGCTTGTCTTGAGCATCGCCTCTTCAGGTAGTCATTTTCTTTTTCTGATTACGAAGCTATTTGTTCCAAAGTTTGAAATAGTTTTTTGTTACCGTTCCGATTTTTGCAATCCGCCACACTTTGGCAAATGTTTTGTATTGGCAACCAAACTATGTGTATCAAATTTGTAAATTTTTACTGTTGCTGTTCTCCAGATGCACATAAAAGTAGATTGATTTTATGGAGGAGGTACAACGCTCACTTCTTCAATCCAGCCCTCTTTTTTACAGATAATTTTTTGATAATCAAGCTATGTACATATTTGTACTTTATTTGGATACTTGTATGCAACCGCTCTCCAGATATACTTAAAATTATATTATTTTTGTGTGGTAGGTACCACTTTACAAACATTTATAGTCTATTTCAAGTAATAAAAATAAAAACCCTTTTTAAGTACATAAGTGGTTGCAAACAAAAATAATACATAATCACAATACAGGAAGTACCCAAAATAAAAGCCAGTTTTTTAAATAACTACTTATCCGGTACCCAAACAACTGCAAATGTACTTCTATTTCATAGCACAAGAAAATTGCTTCCAACAAACTTTCACGAAATTATAGGTAAGTAAGTAAGTAAAATATAAATCTGATACTAATTTGTTGCATGAGTTTTGGTGCAAACTGCTGTTTCACTTATATGTGAAGCTGAGTAAAGAACGTGTTTAAAATTTATTCAGGTATGTGATGTCAATCTATTTAGAAACCAAACCATTTGTAACTGACCGCAAATGTCTATGTTTTCTTAAATTTCGTATAATATAAGTTAGTTGTGCTGTATGTTGAACAAAAAATTAAGATTATAATTCAGAACTTCATCACACCTTTTTAAAAGCTTCGTTTTGACATCAATCGATTTTCATCACATGTCTGTTTAAAATTCTTTTCGTTTCCTAAAAATTGAGTTGTTGGTGCTTACGTAGAAGAAGAAACACGATGACGTACTATGGAGACTTAGATTAAATTTAAAAAGTTTCACAAGGAATCACAAACGTAGTATTCCCTTATTCATAACAAGTGGCAGACGTTTATAATTCTTATTTGCTTAACAGTTGTATTTGTATAATATCATAATAAAAATCTTTGAATGAAGTTTCCAGAGGATCTGGCCTAAGCTACCAGTGAAATGCGCATAGGAATAGCTTTTCCCATCAAAAATAAATTTCGGTTTTTTTATCGGGATTTACAATTGGGAATTAAGCACGAAAACCGAAATCTGGTTATTTGGAAATTGTGTATTCCCAAATATTACTTTGATAATAAACTGGCCATGCACTTGCCACTTGCCTAAAAAACTGAACTGGAAACATGATTTATTTATTGACTTTCTTGCGAAAACAATAAAGCAAGTTTTTTTTGTTTTTTCTTAGCCCAGTTAAAACTACAACTATTAATGTTGGGAGAGTTCCAACTAATTGTAGTGGGGCATGTAAGAAAAGATAAGCTCACTGATTATTGTTGGTTTTTTTTAATCTTTGATATTGTTACAAGTGAAACTGGCGCTTATAATTCTTATTCGATTGACAGTTTTATTTGTATAATATATTTAGTTCTTCCAAAAATCAATTTCAGTGTTTTTATTGGGAAATTAAACGAAATCTTGTTAACTGAAAATTTTGTGTTCCCAAAAATTACTTTGGTATGAAAAAACTGTTAACGAAGATAGTAGTTGAAGCATAACAAGACTGTTTATTGGAATATAAGAATAAAGTCATAAGTGTGACACTTAGGTCACAGTATATATTTGAGACTGATTTTTAAGCAGTAATCTGATACGGTATTCTGTGCATAAGATTGTGCGCATAGTAATTCACCTAAATTCTTAGTGTAAAGCAGTTATTTTAATATAACAGTTGTATAATACTGCGAAGTGTACAAAAAGCTTTCTTAGTTTAAGACAATGTTTAATGTGAAATGTTAATTCGAAAAATACAAGGAAAATAAAAAAGACGTTTAGACGTTAAAGTAATCATATGAGCGTTACGAGCTTAAATAGTAAAAGATATTTAATAGCCCGATAGATGTAAGTTCCATATTGATTAAACAATAAAAGTCTGACTCAAAAATTTGACTAACGATTACTTTTGCCAAGTTTTATTAAAACTAACTATTTCTTTAACCTGCATACAACAATATGTTTTTGACAGGTTTAACTGATAGTAAATTATAACTGAACATTGTCAAATTTGTCATAAGTATAATCAAAAGTCTTACATTACAATTCTAATTGCAAAAATGTTATATGTTTCGGTTAATTAACAAATTGCTTTGGTTCATCAAAATCTAAATTGTTTACCACAAAATACAAATTCATATTTTCCATTTTATAATTGCAATTGAAAATATTTTTCGATTTCATCGCAATTTCGCCTAAAGTGTAAACAATATATCTAGGCATATGCCTGGTAAATTTTAACAAATCTAAATGCAAATAGGTAAGCAAACAGGATACTGAATTAAAAATGATTTCATTTGTAAATCACTTTATTAGTTAGGAAATCCTGATCAAGGCTGTCATTGAAATGCCAAAAGAAAAAATCACTCATACACACAATAATGTGGCATGTTACAATACTTCAATCAAGGGTCTTGCCGCATGCAGCCTTTAGAACAAACAAAAATCGAAATCGTTCTTAATGAAACACGACAAATACACAAACCCATTCTTCAATATACATACATATGTACATAAGAGGACAAGCAAATATTCTCGCCTGGAAAATTTGATTTCTTTTTTCAGTAACTCATTGATGAATAAATATGTATGTATGTATGTACGTAAGCAGATTTTCTATGATTCAGCTTTAAGTGGGTGCGAATGAATGTAGTAATCTCTGTGTTATTGGATGTGTGTGTATGTATTTGTGTATGCATGCGGTTTACACTTGTCTGATGAATTGTCAATTTTTAGTGTGGCTACACAATGTAGAATGTTTTACACAAAATAAAAATACATTTGAAAAATGTTTAAGCCCTTTTTTGGTTTTTAGAAAATTTTTAAATTGTTCGTTTTTTCTGACTCTGACAAATGACAGCAAAGCATAGAATTGTGTTACCTGGAAATGGCTTAATTTATACATACATATGAAGTAATTGTAGAAAGAATTATGTGATTAGACACATATATCTCTCTTGCAACCATAAAAACCACCTCATTAGAAAATAACAAGTTCAGCTTTATCGATAAAGATAGTGATGTGCCATATACATTTACAGGGTGACTGATGAAAGTAGGTACCAAAAGAAAACTTGAACTGAACGGCAACGGCAACGCAAAAAAACAAAATTGCTGCATGTGGAGTGGTTCCAACTTAGAAATTTTGGATGAGAGGGAATTGCATCCAATTCGAGTCACAGTGTGGTATGCAGTTTCTTCACGCAGTGTTGTCGGGACATACTGCTGTGAACAATACGTAGAGACCGGAGACAGTCACCTAAAGTTCTGGAACTATGCCGAAAGGAAATTCCTTTCAACTCTGTGTGGTTTCGCATTACGCAGAAAATATCTTAACTGGCTCATTACAAGAATCCCAACTTAACCTGGTTGCTTGACCTAAGGGCGGGCATTTAAATTCAATTATATATAAGACTAGTTAAACTAGCATTAATAAAATTTAATGGGCTTTAAAATGAAAAAGATTAAAAAAATTCTATGCATTACAAAAAAGATGATTCTAGCTTCTTAATGTAGCAAAATTTATCAACCACCCTGTACAATTATCGTCTACAGATATTGAAGTTTTATCCTAGGCACTAGGGTTTCGAATTGCCTTTTGTTGCAAAATTAAAAGCATCTAAAACTATAACTATAAAATCAGATGATTGGATATTCCTGTTTCGTAAAGTTTAACCTTTTTTAAAGTTTATGTCCTTGCCAGCAAATTGTTCATTCAAAAAGTGTAATTTCTTTTTATTAAGACATGGATAAAGCAACAGTTAATGGGGTTTAACGGCACAAAAACTTTTATTTAACTAGAAACCATTGAAAGATTATTTCATAAATCTCCCCTCAACAAAATTCCAAGGATCTTTTTTTTTTTATTTATTTATTTATTTATGATTTCCTGCACAACAGAACTAAGACTTATAATTACAGTGCAGGATTTTGTATGTGTACAAATAAGATTCCAAATTACATAAAACATAACATTTTAATATAAAAAAAAAAATTTTAACATAGAAAACTTAAACATAAAGAATTTTAACATTAAAAATTTTGACAAAATAAATTAGGCAAAATATTTAAAAAGGAATACCCTAAAAGAAATTGCGTTGCTGTTTATTTTTGCTGATAAGGAAGAGAATTCCAAAGACGAATTGCGTTAATGAAAAATTGCCATTCGGAAACTAGGCATCGAAATTTCGGAAATATTATGCTTTTACCCCTTGGTGATCTAGCAAATCTTATTTTTTCAAAAAGGTATTTCGGCTTTTCGGTGTAAATCACTTTATGCAAAAACAAAAGAACCCTTATCTTAAGAAGGCTTTCGAAAGAAACTACATAGAGAGTTTAAAATGATTTCCTAACAATTTCCAGAAATTCTTCCCGAAAAGAAACCCTACAAAATACATATTGCTTGTCTTCATTTAAGGGCCTTGGAAACAAGGAGAAGGAGAAAGTATATGATCAAAATATTTAAAATATAAATTGGCATTCTTTTTTTTTAAACTCCTTATTTTCTTTTTCAAATGGTACAACATTGATTTAAGTAAATTTCGTCAGATGATTTGGCGTTACAAAGCAAAGAAATTCCAATTAATTTTAGGATATTGTCTACTCCAATATTCGTACATATTAACTGTTTGGGGAATTAAGATTATTTTAATAATTTTTATATTGTTTGAGCAAATTTTTCTTTTTTTTTTGCTCTTTTTTTAACATTGAAATTTTAGATTTTGTCTTTTTTCGTGTATGGCTTTGGATGATGCTAGTGCAATGGTATTTTATTACTTCCGTTTCCGTTACAAAATTTTCCATCCAATGTTTCATTTATCGTCCACATTTCACTTTACATCTGACCAATAGGTTGTGAGTAATTTTCACATACAAAAAACTTGCTAAGGATTTTCTTTATTTACAACTCATAATTGGAGTACGGTTTTTAGAAGCTTGAAATTTATTTTGTCTTATATAAATAACTCAATTGGCCGGTGATATAATTCTAAGTGTTAAGGTTAGATAGCATTAGTTATTTATTTGTTTTCCTGAAAACAAATATTTTTTATTTTAATGTGCATTGGGATTTTATTTATGCTTTTATCAGTTTATTTGCATACTTAAAAATTTTATTTTTCTTATTTTCTTATTAAATAAATAAGTTTGGGTATTCTTTTAGAAATGAGAAATGTCAACAAAATGCTCAAAGGATATGGAACATTTTTGCATTTATGTTGCTTATTAAAAAAGAATATATATTTTTCTTTCTTTTCAATTCGTATAAGATGCAAATAGAATACAAAAGAAATTTTAGTTTACTAAAATTTTTATAAGGTTTAAGCTCAAATTTTCTATATCCGAATTTCTTTTTATATGCTTTTTTGTAGCCCTCACACAAATGTGCCCACGGAATCAAGGTGTTGGCGCATTAGCGGCCACACGTTACAAATAAAAACATTAAAATTTGAACCCACAACGTTTCATATACTAGAAATTTTTTGTATTTAAATTAGTAATTAACCCATTAAAAATATCAGCCAGAAAACGACTTTTGGCACGACACAGCTGCCAAGAAATGAGAAAAAGCAAAATATCTTAAAATGTTCAAAATAAATAAATTATTTTTATGTTTATAACCGATATGCATATTGCCATATGCAAATATTACTCATGCGTACAGGTAAACAAAATAAGCGCCATTTTAAAACAAATATTTCTTTCTAAAGCGCCCTATCGTTTATACAATATTATTGTTTATGCTGTTCGCCATATTATTACCATTTTTCCCTATTTCATGCAATAAGTGGCACAATGGTTTCAATTTAAATATGGCTCAACTTTCATTCAATAAAAAGGTAAACATAACCTATAGGAAAAACATGAAAACCATTGTACACTGTTGCCATCACATTTCACCTTCTTTTCGTAGTGAAAAAAAAATCAAAAGTATTTTGATTATTTCCAATATATTGTGCCACCTTCGGCAAGTGTATGGGCCGCATGAAATTTAAATATTGCGGTTTATAATTTGCTTCCTTTTATTTACACGTATGCTGGTGGTAACACTGATCAACAAGGTTTTTGCCACACGGATTCTGTATGATATTTATTACTTTACCCTAATTGCAAAACACAAACTAATTTGTTCCTGTCACGGAAAGATTTGCTTATGATTTTACTTTATTTTCCGTTAATATTACTGTACCTACGGTTTATTTGCAAAGATATGCAAGTTTGAAATTTAATGTAAATTTTTCTTTATGCATATTAACGTTAGCAAATATGAAACAAAAAACTTGTAAATTTTACTCCGGTGATTTCCCTTATTGCAAAGATGCAGTAATTGAATATTTTTATCTAGACTATCTTAAATTTTGACCGAGTTCAGGAAACTTTTAATGTATAAAGGTACCCGGGTACCTGGCCATACCGTTAAGGGTATAAGATGAAAAATACTTCACCACGCCTTTTAAAAATAAGTTTTAAGTTAGAAATATTTATAATTAAAAATGTATTAATAGTTAGGAGTTCTCAAGAAGTTTAGGATATGTGAACATCTTTTTATTTAAAAAAAAATTAAGTTGAAAATGCCAAAGGTACCCGGGTACCTTGCCATTCACATAAGGATTAAAAAAGTGTGGGTCCTAGTGGGTCCTAGAACCACCTTTTAGTATATCCAATGACTAAGAATCACTTTTTGAATCGATCTTACCATGTCCGTCCATCCGGATTGCTGTCCATTTTAACTGAGTACAGGTCGTAATTGTAGAGATTATTAAATGAGGTTTGGCAAAAAGATTAGAGAATGTTTAAACGCCAGTTAAATTGAACTAAACTTAAATTTATATGTAATTTTCAAAAAAAAAATTTACTGGAACTTTTTATCGTTTTTGATTTCTAGCACATGACTGGTAGTTTTAGAATAAAATCGAAAACTTAATTTCTGGGGTTTTCATGGGCAACCGCGTAAGTCAATTTTTTTTTATTCTTGAGATGTTGAGGCTTATTGCTTAATTTTAAAAGATTTACATGGTTCTTGCAATTTCTGAAAAAATATGGACAAATTTCGGTCTTTTAAAGTAATAAATAGTTTGATCTGCAATGGGATTTCGGCTCTCTTTTGATTTTAAAAAACCACAGATTAAACGGCTTTAGGACGATGTCCTGATGTTAAAATCATTGTTTAATAGAATCCTTAAACAAAACTTTTTACAACAGGAGTGTTAGATATTCTGATTTCAAGCAATTGCTGAGAGGTATCAGCTCGAAATTTCCTCTTTTTTTATCACAAGTAGTTTGAAGAAATCTTTTGAAATGCGATAAAGAGTTCCAAGCAAACCGAGCGATTTTTTATGAACTCTAAAGCTTTGTTTACAACCAGAGCAACAATTTCGATTTTTCTTCTTATTCCTTTTTCTTCCCAAAGTATTTCATATAGTTTCCTTTCATATGATTCAAAATGTAACTAAAGCTTTTTAAAAATTGAGTCAAGCAGCAACAATTTGTATGAAACTGTTTCTGACGCTTAAAATAATTTTATTTAGTTTTGAATGAACATTTTAACAAAATGCATAATATCGTTGTGGGTAAAAAATTAAAAAATGGTTTCTTAATGCAAAATGTGTTTAGTTACAAAAAAATGTTTGCTCTTTCATGAACACCAAGTGAAAATGTTTCTACGATTGTGAACGAAGCTTTATGTCTTTAATGTCTTCCTATGTAATAATACCGAATGATTAGTGCCCGATTTTCAGGATAGTATTTATATCTATATTAAGCTTATTTTAATACAAACTTAATTTTTATTTAAATGCAGATTAATTTTTTGAGTTTTATTTGAAAAGTCTTATTTAATTAAGATAAAAGTATGGTAGCCCTACTAAATACAAAAAAAATCTCATTAACCCTTTAATGCATACTGTATCTTTAAAGATACAACCAGGAAAAACATTGTAATTTCCGTATTTTTTTACGAAATTAAGAAAAATTGAAAACTACTGCTAAGAACCCTTTTTGCTATCAAGTATCAAGTTTGATTCAGCAGCTTTTCATCTAGAGCAATTATATAACGGGAAAATTAAAATTTCAAAATTATTAAATTTTTAGAAAAAGTTTAACTTTGAGTCGGATTTTATTAGTAACGGTTTTTTTTTATTTAACCATAAGTGTATGTATTGTTGACTATAGTGTATTTAAATTAATTATAAAGTTTTAAACGAATTCGACCTTAACTTTGGTTTTAATGTCACTTTTAGTGGTTGTATCTTAAAAGATACATTATGCACTCCGCACTAACTGGTGATGTTCATTGTTTTTTTTTTATACGCCGTTTATTTTTGTTTTTTAAAGACAAATTTGGTATAAAAAAAACAAATGTGTTTGCTCGGGCTGCTTTTGTTTACATGTTTGTACTTACTAAGGTCTTTTGTTTATTACAATTCAGTCATTTGAAGTGAAAGGTTGTTTTAGTTTGCTGAGCAAAGTTTATTTTATTCTAATTACATATAAAAAAATAATTATGAATTCCTTTACTCATATGGGAAGAACAAAAATGACCGATGATGAAATTGGCAAAATACTTTGCAACAGTGAAGAATTTCCCTATGACAGCACTGATGAAAGCAGTGATGATGAAGGGGAAATTTCAAAAATATGCTCCACTAAAAATAGAAGTGTTTTGCTCATTGATAAGAATACTGATTCTGAGGAAGAAACTGAACTTAGCTTCGACTTGAATAACTCAGTTCATGATTCGTTTATTGCTTTAATGAACGATGATAACAAGTCCACAACCCCTGTTCTGTCTCCAATTATAGCATCATGTTCTGCTACAACATTTACTAAAACAAGTACTCCAATTTCTAGTTTGAGAAAAATTCCTTCATTGAAGTCAAAATGTCCTACCACAAATTTAGTTATTTCTAATACTCCAGTATCTAGTCAAATGACATCTCCTGTTTCTAAAGAAAGTTCCCAATTGATACCAGGCCCTTCTCTTTCCCCAGAACATTCGCTGGACTATCTACCAAGTACTTCCAAATTCAATTTATTTCCTTCAAAATTTCAAAATATAAACGTCGATCCCAAATCCTCAGCATTTGAGAAAATAATATGGAAACAGGGTAACTTATAATTTCACAGTCAAGAAGTTGAGTTTAGAGGAGATAGCTCCCTACCTGAAGAAATTCAGTCACTGGTAACTCCTTATCAAGTTTGGAGTTATTTATTTCCTGAGCGCTTAGAAAACCTTATAGTAGAAGAGACCCTACGTTATGCTGGATTAGATGAAAAGTTTTCTTTTAGCAATACAGAACTTCGAAAGTTTATAGGCATTACCTTTTACATGACATATTTCAATTTACCAAATACCAGGGATTATTGGTCAAGTAGTAATGACCGGGCAGTGGACGTTATAAAAAACCAAATGACTGTGAACCAATTTGAGAAAATAAGACAATATATACATTTTAATGATAAAGAGAAACGGCCATCACGCAACGATCCTACATGTGACAGGCTTTACCTAATTAGGCCTGTAATTGATTCCCTAAATTGTACATTTGGTTCTATTCCCAAAATGGCAAAATTATCTGTAGATGAGCAAATGTGTTCTACAAAAATGAATAGCTATATGAGACAATATTTGCCAAATAAACGTAAGAAGTGGGGATTTAAATTTTTTGTATTATGTGACACTAAGGGATATGCGTACAAGTTCGAAATTTATACGGGATCAAACGAAATTCTGCGTTCAGAAGAGCCTAATCTTCAAGCATCTGCGAACATTGTAGTAAGGTTAGTTCGTGAAGTTCCTAGGTTTAAAAACTACATCATTTACTTTGATAATTACTATACCACAATACCTTTAGTTATATACCTTAGAACTCTGGGAATTCTTTCTGTTGGTACAATCCGACGGAACAGGATAAAAAATTGCAAGTTTCCAGAAGAAAAAATCATGATGAAGTGTGAACGAGGGACAAGCAGGGAATTCGTAGCTAGTGTCTATGGAATAGATGTTACTTCAATTTCATGGAAATATACAAAACTTGTCAATCTGGTATCGACATACATAGGAACTAAGCCAGCGTTTTCCTCAATTGTTGCGAATGAGAATGAGTCTGTTCGTAGATTTGACAAAAAGCAAAACAAAGTTACAATGGTCGCTTGCCCACAGATAGTTAAGGACTACAATAAAAATATGGGGGGCGTAGATCTATTGGACAGTTCCATGAGCCGCCATAAAATAACACTGAAAAGCAGAAAGTGGACAAATAGAATATTTTACCATCTATTAGACATGACCTGCATCAATGCCTGGATTTTTTATAATAGAATTAACCAACCCCAAGCAGGAATAAAAAATTTAAGATTAATAGATTTCAGATTAGAAGTGGCGGATTCACTATTCAAATATAAAAATTCATCGAAAGATGTTTCATTTCGTCGACGATCAAATCTTGAAACTGAAATACAGAAGAAAAAACGTAAGCCAAATTCGCAGATACCGCCTCCTAAAGATGTAAGACTAGACGGAACTCAACATTGGATCATGGTAAGTAAAAAAGGAAGGTGCAAAATGCCGGGTTGTACAGGCCAGACGAAGATGTTTTGCCGTAAATGTGAACTAAATTTATGTCTTACGACGGAGAAAAACTGTTTTTATAATTACCATAATCAATAGAAATAATTTCTTTTATATTTTTACTTAATTATTATATCTATAATAATTGCTTACATATATATTATTAACTTTATCTATATAAACATATACATAAGTGTAACAAAACTTATGAAAAATAAATTTTTGTCATTAAAATCGAAACCAGTCGTTTTTCGCTTATGTATTTTTCTCATAGCGGGGAGTGCATAGTGTATCTTTAAAGATACAACTAGTTTTTTCTTCATAAAATCAACAAAAATAATTTTTTTTGGAAAATTTAAACGCAGTTATTATTTGTTTGTTGGATTACATATAATATATAGTTTTCGCAAAAATCTAAGAACCTATGCATTTAAGGGTTAAAAAGTATATTTATTTACAAGGTGGTCTCAAAAAATAGCCGTCTGTTATGGCTTTGCCTGTTGTTGTTGTATTGTTGTGAAATTAAGGCCACGTTGCTAAGATATACCAATGGAAACTTAAGTTGAATTTTAATGTACCAGCTTGGTGAATTAAGTTTCATTTAAGTGCTAAATGATGAACAGGATTTTGTATTTAAACCGATTTTATAAATAAATGTGTTTTAATATCAAACCTAAAAATGGGCCGTAACACGACAATGTCATCGATTACGTTGTATATAGTTTACAAAAAATTTTCCGGGAATACCTGAAAATAAAAGAAACATTTTCTGCGATCCCGGAAATAGAAATAAGCAAAGAAAGGGAAACCCCTTGTAAACAAGTAAAGTTGTTAACGTTTGAATATGCGATCTTACAGTTCAAGCAGGAACCAGTCAGTCATTGGCCTTATAACAAATATTGCCAAAAGGCGACAGTTTGACTGTCTTCAACACAATACAACCTGAATTGTTTTTGTATTTTCTTTCGTTTATAGTTTATATACACACCGATGAATACGTGTTTTCTTAATTTTATCCAAAAACTATTTTTATAGCTCTGCGTTTATGTAAAACAGAACTAACAAGAATCCTATAAAGATAACAACATTACAAAGTGACTAAGAAAACTGAGCAAAAAACTGAATGAATAAAATTGTTAAAATATACTTTTCGGGCGTTAGGATGCTTGGAGTGTGCTAAAGTTTTTGGAAAATATGAAAACTATAAAAAAAAAAAGTTAGGGAAGCGAGAAAAAATAGTTTATTGAACAAATTGCACAAGGTATTTTTGCTAGTAAGTGGTTGAAATAGAGGGAAAATTTAAAAGTAACTTAAGAAGAATTTTATTTGTAGCATATTTTTCTGGAGGGTTAAGGTGATATAGAAGGAAAGGTTTGGTTAGGTTAAGAAGGGTTGGCGCCCTAGGGCACAGCTCTTCTTGGGTACCACTAGGAACCATAAAATGATTCTCTGATTTCAATTTAAAATCATGAAATCAAGGCAACGATATTAGACTCAGTATATTAAGGTATTAAACCTTATTGCCATATTGAAAATGGCATGCTCTTCAGACATTTAAATTTGGCACTTTGTACTTAAATTAAATTTACACACAAAGAAAATTAAACAAGCTTGCCAACGCAAATTTAATAATTTAAATTAAAACTTCACTATATTAAGACAAATTTCAAAACACTTTTGTGAACTTTTATTTTAATTTAAGTTAAATACTCAGTTTCTTTGACAAACATTGCATGACTTGAATGCTGGAAAAAAACACAATATTAGTTGTGAACTTCGTTGCTGACTTTAACTTGACTATGTTTTATTTGGCATTAGCTATTTTTTTCTTTATGTTTTGTAGTTACTTTTCAATTGCACTGCTGGTATTACATTTTTATATTCCTTACAATTTTCCTCTTGACTAAGAACTGTGTGCAAATATTTTTATTACAATATATAAAGATAAAAAACAAACGCATAAAGACAAAAAAGTAATACAATAATACAGAAGTTTTGTAACTCATATCCCAAGTGCCCTAAAAATACATATTTTCCATGGCAATTTATAAATAATAGAAATAGCTAAATTTTACTTTTATTAGCATGCATATAAAACATGTTATTTTTCTTTAATATTTTGCTAAAATTTAGTCTTGACGAAATAGTAACTCATATACGCACATTGAAATAGAAAATATACTTAGAAATGTAATCCTTGAAGTCATGAAATATTAAAATTAATTAGAAATAAGCATAAAAATGCACAAAATAGTTGGACTTTAAATAAAAATGCTACACTGAAAAAATATTCTTTACAGAAGCAATGGATTTTGACAACAATTCAATGAAAAATTACATTAAAGGTCAACCTTCATGAATTCATTAAAAACGTTTTATTAGCCCTCAGTTAAGGAAACATTTCATAAAATCGATCAAAGTTTTCAATAACTTAATGCAAAATATTTTATTTAGACTGTAAATATTTTTCATCACATTAATGAAACATTTAATGACAAGGTTTTTGATTTTCAATGAAATTTTTAATTTGATTAATATAAATTCATTAAATAAATAACCAAATTTCATAATTTAATGACAGCCGCTTATTAGTTTAATGTTTATTATGATTTTTTATTTATGGTTATTCATGTTTTTCAATGAGTTGTTGTGAATATTTTTTCTGGTTTTTTTTTTATTCCTCTAACAAATCATCAAGTAATATTAATTGTATTTCCTTTTTATTCTTCTGTGACACCGTCTTATGTTCTACTTTAAAAAGCAAACCACTAATTATATTGCATTTTGTTCATTATCCAGCCAGCGACGACCTTCGTCAGCATTGTTTCTACTGTACTGGCTTGTATTTACACGTAAATTTTGTGTTTTTAGATTAACAATTGAAGGAAAAAGAAAGTGAGCATTTTTTGCTCTCGTTTGTTCCTTATGGTTGTCTATTTCTGAACCTATTACTCCATTAAGGTAAATATTATTTCGTTATCGTAATGAATTTTTTTCATTAATATTATAATATTTATTAATTTAATTAAATGTTTAATAAAAATGATCATGTCTACTGCCAAAAATTTAATTTAAAATACTTCTAGTCTTAAAAATTTTGTAGTTAGAGGACTTTATTTTTATTTTATTGACTCAGTGAAATTTTTTATTGAAAATATGATGTGACAAAAGTTTCCTTATTGTCATTAATTTAAAAACAGTTGAATATTTTAATTAATAGTTCATTTTTATTTAAAAAAATTATGAAAGTAAAAGAGATTTTAAATTGTCATTAATCCAATGAAAAAGGCTAAAGAAATTACGAAACTCAATTTCGTAGTGTTGATGAAATTTCTTCATTAAATTTGTAAAATTTAATTCCCGTAAAGAAATTTTTCATTGGATTACTGAAACAATTTAACGAAATTGATTCATAATTTTTTCAGTGCATAGTGTATATATTACTTATACGCCATATATGTATAGACATACCTAGTTTGTTAAAATATGAATGGTGTGTTCCGTCTGTCTATTTAGGCTTGGATATTCTTTGTTTCTTTCAAAAGAACCATAAAATACTTCCTGTTTTATTATCGCTAATAGAAATAGGCTTGGTAAAAGAAATGTAAGTGTTTTAGATGTTTCGTAACCTACAATATTTTTTTTTTTGTTTAGCTTTTTACTTCAATTTATATGAATAAGAAACTCACAAACAAACAAAAACCATTAAAACTTTAACACGTTTTGAGACTCGATTTATAACAAACGTTTCTATTTACATGTCTCCATTACTTTTGCCTTTATTTGTTTGCTGTTTTATATCCTGTTTTTATTTTGAGCCTTATAAATATATGTATATTGACATATATTTACAAATACATGCAGGCATAAGGACTATAATTTATATTAAAGTTTTATGAATATAGTTTATCTTTGAGAAAGAAAATTGGAAATAACACAAAGTAGAAAGAAAGAAAAACACTGGAGGATAAAGAAATGAGAAAGTTTTTTTTTATTGGTTTCGATGTACAAAAGAAAATCTAGCGCAGAATAGGAAAAAAATAAATTAAATATAATTTATCTTTCGATGGAAGATTTATTTATTTTTTTTTTTTATTTTACTTTTTATTTGTTTGTTTGCAAATTAAGCCAGATAAATGTTTATTGCAATAGCGCAAAGAATTGTAGAAAAGTTGGAACTTATTTTCGTTTTCTCTTTAGATTTGTGTGGCGGTTATTTTCAAATATAAAACTTAAAGTTGAGTTTTTTATTGATTGCTCCACTGGTCAGACATATAACTGGGATTTGTGTTTATTAAAAAAGTTTTTGTAATGAGAAATAATTTGAAAATTATATAGATTTATGGGTTTTAAGTACTATTAAGTAGGATTAAGTATTTTTTTTAAAAAGTACGTTTTGTAATGGTTGATTTTTGAAGTGTTAGTGTTTTAAAAACAAACGGTACTGAAAAAACTGAATATAGATTTCCATACAAAAATAACATTTGAAATATGTGTGTGACATAAACGTTTTTTCTTTTTATATGGAAATACACATTCAGTTTTCTGAGTAAATTGTTTTAAACGTTTTTATTTTACTTTTGCAATTTGAACTTCTAATTATGGTTCGTTTTCAAGCTTAGAAGTGTTAAAATGGAACTTAAAAGAGCACTTTGCGGCCGTTTCACACACGCCAATAAAATTTGGCAGCTGATTTGCGAGGTTGTAAAAATTCATAGTTTGCACAGATTGCCTTACACAACGATAGGCGAAATATTTAGCAAACATGTGCCCATGTTTCGTAACTCTCGCGTCGAGAAACTTTTCGATTGAAATGTATGAAATGAAACAAAAATGCCATATATTGAAATAAACAGCTGTTTTTCTCATTAAACTTTGTCTGTAACTT
The DNA here is from genome assembly GCA_949318255.1 of Pollenia labialis. Classification (NCBI taxonomy): domain Eukaryota; kingdom Metazoa; phylum Arthropoda; class Insecta; order Diptera; family Polleniidae; genus Pollenia; species Pollenia labialis. The sequence continues at coordinate 116,252,819 of OX439141.1, forward strand.
TTTTTGTGGATTTCTGTCACGTAAGGAAATTACTCGCCAATTCACAGAAAAAGTGTGTCTGTAACATTTTTGAGGGAAAAGTTCCCGCTTTGAACTGTCAAATAAATTCACGAATAAAAATGGGGCGAGAAAAAATTGTAACACTACAAAACAATTAAAAATGCAAAATGCAAAGAATAATAATAATAATATTTTAATATTGGCACATTTTGTTTTGCTTTTTTTTTTTTGCTTTTAACATTTTTATAAAATAAATGAATGTTTTCAAGGCTCGTTTGCAAACAACAAACATTAAAGTTGCACTTTACATTATTTGGTATAGCCGATGGTTGTATTTTCGCCGCCGTCGGTTAAAAATGTTCAATATTAGTAAATTTTGGACGCCGTCAACGGTGTGTGTTACTGGCGTTCTCAACGTCTGCAATTTCACATAGGCTTCAACTGCAATGTTATGACATTTTTAACGTAACGACGTAATCTCTTTTCACAGTTTTCGACATGAGTTACAGGCACACTTTTTTCTCACTTTTCGAGAAACGATGGAGTATTTTGTTTCACATCTTTTTGATGCGGGAAGTTCTCCCTATAGTTACAGAACATGGGTACTGGATTGGAACAAAAGCTACGGTTATATTTTCTTTACATCAAATCAGTATTTGTTAAATAGCAGTACAAAGGGATACTTATTTGCCTAGGTTACGGACAAAATCTTTCCCTATCCCGGAATTATTAAGAAGTCTTTTTACGCTATTTACGTATAAATCGCAATCGCTTCAGTTCAAAGTTTTGTACGTCCAAATTTTTAGTGTACAGTTATATAGAAAATAAATTTATATAATCTACCACCTTAACGGTTCCATTTACTTTTTTACCAGGCATTATCACTTAAAAATGTCTGTTTATCTTTTTTAAAGACTATACACACAAGTAAAATTTTGTGTGTGCTCATTCATGCATGAAATTGAAAATAATTTTACCTTTTCTTTCTCTCCAACATTGTTTTCCTATTTTATTGTAATTCTTAAATTATCTTTGCGGTTTGCAACTCTAGCTCTTTGAACTTTTAGAACAAAAATAAAAAAAAACAACATACTTCTTAAAACGGAAAATGAAAGCATTTATAATTTTTTTTTTGCAAAAGTGTTTTTTTCCTCTAAAGCGAACTAAGCCAATACAACTCTTATTTAATTAATGATTTAAGCTAATTAACAAAAAAATTATTTTATCATTTACTTTGACTTCTCTGTCATTAATACAAATACATGTAAATATGTCTGCTACTTCTTTGCTTAAACATTTTTATGGAGATACACAAATTTTCTTATCCAGCAGTTTTTAAAAAAAATATTATTAAAATTTTAGAAGTGAGAAATATCATACTCCACAGTGTTAGAAGTTATGAAATAAATAGTAATTGCAAGTATTTATTTAGATAGATATGTGAGGTAATAAGTACTGTGACTCTTTGGATCTTTGGTGCAGTCAATTGCGATCCCTAATGTAGGACACTTAAAGAGCCGATGTTAAGATGCCACATCGTCCATGTCGCAGAATCTGCATTGTTTGGTAGTGACATTATCTAATATAAACTGGTTGTATCTAAGAACACAGTGTCCAGTAAATAGGCCAGTGAGTGCCTTAGCTTACTTTCTTCAAGCAGAAATAACATACGCGATTTTCCACGGGATAAAGTAACAAATATTCTACTTTGTCAAAGTTCAGAAATATGATTTCATCGACTTTTTTATTATGCAGGGATACTGAAAAAGGTTATTGTCTAGACTAGCTTAACATATATGCCTAAGTATTTATTTAAAATTTAAAGAGTCTAATAAATTTATCAGTGCAGAACTACTAAATCGTCCTGCTGGGTACGTAGTTAACGCATAAGTAAATTAACAAAAAAAGTATAATTTGCACAACGAAGAGGGTCTACCAGTGGTGTTCAATAAAAGAACGTAAAAGACGTAGACTTCTTAACAGGTTAAGGCAAGATTTTAAAATTTACCAATAGCTAAAGGTAGGATTCTACCGTCTGTATATGAAGTGTTCTATTACTACAACTTAACTTTAACCTTAATTGAGCGATAAGATAAGAAACCAACGATACGGTAAAAATTGTTGATACAATGCCAGCTATGTTGAAGATAGAAATTATCGGATATACGGCACAATCTTACCGTGTGTTGGCAAATAAATGAAGTTTCAAAAATAGAAATAAGTAGCACATATGAGAGTAGTCAAATGCGCAAAGAAACCCGTTCCAGCTGCCTCAGAAAATAGTCAGTTATTATCAAACATCTAATACCGGCTTTGTTACAAGATTTTTCTGCTGCAGGCTCGCCATGAATTGTATCATGGATGATGTGAGCTACTTAACAATGGAAGGACATGAATGGACACTAGTTCAAACTTTTTAGGCGAATTTGAATAGAAGTATCTACAAAAAGGTGTAGGAACCAAGAAACCTAGACTGTTTTATTATTCAAACTAAATACTCACAAAGCCAATCGATGTTGCTCGTGATATCTGTTTGTAAAATAATTTTAATTTGTGTATTTAAACAATTAAAAAATGCATATTAACTTTGATTTTTTAATACCTCGGCCCTGTTTCTCAAAACTACAAGTTACAAATCTACAATAAAAATACATTAAAAAAGCAACAGTTTTACAATTTTTGTTTTTGTTTCTAATGATATCAATTTTTTATTACTGCTAACTATGCCAGTCTGTCCGTTTTTTTGAATGTCCGTGTGCTGGTTGATACAATGAGAATCAAGTTGTTTTATATTTATATCACATAAAGTCCACAGAAGTTTGCTAGGATATGAGCAAAATATCACGAGTGCTTCTAATTTTTCTCCGTAGAACCTCAATTTTTGAAGTCTTCTTTTTATTTCATCACAAATAGTTTTTAATTTTAATTAAAAGGAGTAACCTAAAATATATTCTTACTTTATTTTGCTTTTCACTGTATTAAAATATAAATATCGTTATATTTTTTTACACACATTGGTAGAAAAACATTTTCAAGTGCACGTAAAAAGATACCAGCAACAACATTTTTGCGGTAAACATTTTAAGGTAAAATAAATATTTCTACTTTCATTTGTACAAAAAATATTTTTGTTTTTTAATTAAATTTATTTACTACCTTTTTTAAGTACAACACAAGTGGAAACTACATGCATTTGTAGAAATATAAAAAGTAGCTTAAACTGAAAGAAATATTTTATAGTAATTATGTATTATATTATTTTTAACAAACGGTCCTTTAATTAAATTCGTAACAATTTTACTTTGAACTTACTTATGAATATCGTTGTTAATTTGACAATGATGGCATAAGAATCGTGAATAAATTTTAACGGTATTTTGAAGCCTTATTTTGTAAGGATTAAAATTGTTTAAATACATTACATAATATTACATCCCATCTTTCATAGGATTAAAAACAAATTTGCCTATCAATCGATGTGTTCTATTACAGGCATTAAACCAGAACCTTTAAAAAATGAAGTTGTAGTTTAGGTACACTTATACGTTGGGAATAGTGTTTTCTCGGGATTTCCTTTTCCGGAAATGAACGGAACATTCAATTGTTTTCAATTCCCGCTTTACGGAGAATAATTTGCGAAATCCCCATGAAGTTTCAAACAAAAAATTTTAGTAGATCTGTGTTAGACTCGTGCCTTCAGTTATTCTATCCAAACAAATTTCACCTCATTATTAAAATTTGGGCTTTATAAAGGGCATATGGTAAATTAAAGACCTACCCAATAAAAAGTGGAGCTTCCAACGAAGCTTTGTAAGAATATCGCTTACCATATCGCTTAAGGAAGGAATGAATTTGAAATAGTGAGTTCCTACCTTGAAGCAAAGAATTTTTGCCACACAAAAAAGCGTTTTATTCAACACATATAAAAACTGGTGAGTGTAGCTATCAGCTTAAGCACAGAATGTTTTGTAAGAATACTAAATTCTCCCTGACAAAACCGCTTTGAAGTGAGGAGATGGCGTGGGTTTTGAAATGTTATTTTTTGTTTATAAGACTTGCGTAGAGTTCGTTCACTTACTTTACTGCATCTCAGTACTTTTTGCCTTGTGCATTAATGTGCGCTTATTATATAAGTGTTAATTTAGTGCTTCTCAAAATTATAAAATTTTTTATTGCGTATCTTAACGAAATTTTATTTCTGGCTTAGCAAACGGTAATGGGCTTAATTTTACAACAAACATTTAAGGTGTAGTAAAGAGTTTTCCGAGAGTGGGTTTAATGTGGAGCTTATAATAAATTATGAATCGATCTTCACAAAATTATGTGGTGTGATTACGATTCTTAGGAAAATAGAAAAGACCGAATTTCACCACAAAAGCATCATTCGTTACGCCTTTAACCCTACTAACCTGATTTCTTAGAGTGGTTTTTATATGGGGTCAAAAGTAAATTATGGAGCGGTATTTACAAAATTTGGTGAGATATAAAACGAATTTGTTGAGAATTAATGAAAATCGTATCAATCCGCCACAAATTTATCTAAGTTTTTGTCAAGTTCAGGTTGAGGTTGTTTCACATTAGGGGCATACCTCTTTTCCTGCTAAACCGATTCTGCTGGAATTCGATGCTTAACTGCTTATAAGAACTAGAAACAAATTTACATACAAATTGTTCTTTTTTGCTCAGTCGTTTAGATGTTAACGTAATTTGAACAGACGGACATTGATGAATCGACTTAGCATTACTGAAGAACCCAGAATATACATATCGGTAGCTAAAATGCAAAAAGTCGTAACTAACAAACACAAATTCAAAATCCAGTTTTTGATTGATTATTATGAACGCCAATAAAGTACATGACTTGAAAAAATTGAACACCTCTACGATCGAAAATGACGCCGTTATAAGCAAAACACTATGGGACGTTACTACAAGTGTGTTAACTTGATACATACAAAACGACGTAATTGCAAATTTTTTTTAAACAAATATATTAAATAGTTTTCTTTGAATATTGCTTGAAGAATTATCAAGGCATGTTTTTATCCTGTAAAATTTTATTTTTGTAAGTTACGCCTTTTTGCATTTTAGCTAACGATATATACTTTATGGAGTCTTAAATGAATATTATTCGGTATAATTATGCAAGCGTTGACGCTATTCGCTCAATGAGATCTGAAGCTAAAAATGGTCATTCCTATATTTATTTCTCTGATCATATTGGCATCAAAAATAACCTCTTAAGTGTCAAAATTTTCAATACATTCAAACATCAGTGTTTGTTGGGATGCGTTTGTGCTAATGTGTTTAACATATGTATACACATATCGGCTGGTTGTTTATCTACCATAGGTCGAAATTATAAAGATGATGTGATTTGGTACCTGCATCATAATTGTTATTAAGACGAAGTCGATTAAAATGGTGAGAATCGGTCTATAATTTTACATGGCCCCATACAGACTTTTTTCCGGAAAAGTCTTTGTTGCCATGAACTATCGTCTGATTTTGGCAGTTTTATTATATTTTGCTCAATAAATTGTCTTACAAAAACGCTTGAAATGCCATAACTTATGAATATTGGTATTAAGTTATATAATATTTGGCGACGATAACTTTTAATGTAGCTACTTAGTTATTTTGTACTGGTAGTTCAAAGATTAGCCAAAGGTCCCAACTAAGAGGTTTCCAAAATCGCTTTAAGGTAAACAAAACTCATATACATAGATGCTGATAACACTGTGTGTAATTTTTTAAGTCATGGCAAAATAACCATATACGGACAATAAATAACCATAGAGGACCAAAAAAAACAGACCCGTGTCTCCCAGTTTTGCCGAAAGTCATGCACTTTTTTTATGGGCGATTACAGATTTCGGGCCTCAGTGTCATTTTTGCAAAAAAGTGATAATTTTCTCAGGCTCATATCTTGCAAACCGTTCGAAATTTTGATTAACCCTTTGGGACAAAGTTGTAGCTCTTGCCATAAAGAACAAAAATTGTAAACATATAAAATCAAAAAAACTTCATCTTCAAGATCAAAATTGCAAAAAACTTAAAAAAATTTAATTTATTTTTTACCTTTTTTTCCCTGTTCAGGTCCATAGGTAGCCCATAAAAAAAAGTGCATGACTTTTGGCAAAACTGGGAGACACGGTTCTTTTTTTTGGTCCTTTATGGTTATTTATTGTCCGAATATGGTTATTTTTTTCGTGTTGCACTGTGTAATTAGATAATATTTGTCGAGTCCATTATTGGTCATGGGTCCCATTCACAGAAAAAATAGAAAATTGACTTTAAGTAAACAATTCGTTCATACAATTAAATATTTTAATTATTTTGCCCCTGCAAAAGAATTGATCATATCAATTAACGGATTTGTATATTCGAGTCATGCCACACAAATTTAGTCAATTAAAAAATTAATTGCATAAATTACAAAAACACAAGATGTGCACAAACATTTAACTTTATGTGTTTTTATTAAAAAATTAATTGCAGCAAACAATAAACTAATTGAAAAAATTAAAGTTCATCAATTAATTTTTTAATTGAAAATTTTTGACAAAAATTTTTTCTGTGATTTAGAGCACAATCTTGAAAATTAGTTTAAGATTTCAAATGGTCGGAATTGACCGACTATAGTTTCTTACATTTAACTAGTGTACTAGATTATGGTTAAAAAACTTCTGCAAAATTATGCCCAACCATATAATGGCAACCTCGATCAAGTTACAGTTAATAATATTATGTATAATTGTTTTGTTCACCAAACACTCATGGAAAAATTCATTTTTGTATTGATGATGCTCTAACATCAGAATTGTGACATCAATGTTATTACCAATGGCATCAATTGGTCAAATGATTACACTAATCGAATGACGAACGTCATCATAAAATTTTGTAACATTTTATGCGTCATCTTGCTATGGCTACAGCCGCATCAATTCGATGACACATTTTGCTTATTATTAACATTATTTTCATGTTTAAAAAGTAAAGTAAAAAGCAAAAATTCCCATATTCAATTTGCTTAAATATTTAAGTTAAGCATATCAATTTTTCAAAGAAGAATGATTACGAAAACCATATCGGGCACGCTAATGCTGACTTATTATTGAGAGTTCTGCTGAAAACAAAGGAACCAATGCAACATAAGGTGAAACAAACGTGTGAAGTTAAGTTAATCCAAATGACACAATTCAATGACAGTTTGTCATTAAATTGAGACTAAAGAGTAATTTCGCCGATGTTACTAAGTCATCGCGCTGATGACACTTTTAATTAAACTGACCCCGACTCGTCATTTGTGTGATGCCTATTGATGAGATCATTTCACCTGATGACAATTTGGCCATAAGGCTGACATAGTAATGATGAGAAATGGCTTGGGGTCCACAACATACTTACTTTACTTTGCGTAAAGTTGTAGTTAACTTTTTATCTAGGACCTTAAGGAAACAATAGTCCAGGCTTAATTTCTGCATAAGTATTTTATCTATTTATATTTATTAGTAAAAAAAACCACATGTAATATTTTAGAAAATTTTCTCCAACACCAATTTGTTGCTTTAATTTTCATTGTCTCTTGTACTCATTTTTAGTAGATTTAATTTATTTTTTCTATGTAAATTCGGTCATGAATAAAACATGTTTTTTTCACTCGAGTGAGTACAAAATCAACCCTTTATTTAAAATGTGTAGCCGTCTGTATGGATTTGAGAGTGTATTGCGGCTCTGCTACTTACTAAAAGGATCTTATATATATAGTGTTGTATAAGATTTTTCCTCCCCTTTTTTTAACTGTAACTGACATTAACACACTCAGACAATATTTGTTTGGCTGTGTGTGTCTTTATGATGCTTTCAAATTGACACATAAATACACTAGAGCAAAACAGTTTAAGTGAATAAATTCGCTTTGAAGTGCTAACAAAAACGATTTTTTTTTAAGTTTGAGGGTGCGATTATGTGTAGATGTTTGTTGGGTTAAATATCCTTTGAATTTCGCGTGTAATAGATAAAAATCTCTTTTTATTATATTAATTTAAATACATAGCACCTTAAACAGTGTTTTAACACAAACTCAAGGCTGATGGAAAGTAATATGTAGTATATGTCTCTTTTATTCTAAGAATTTTTATAACAGACATAAAATCTGTTAAAACGAGTTTTTAAATGGTAAAAAATTAAGATTTTAAAGATGTTTTTGTTAAACAATTAAGTACGAAAAAATGATAATTTACCTAATTTGGCAAGACATCTATAGTGCGAAATTTCATTTGAGAAAATTATATTTGTAGAATATAGAGTTCGATTTTTAAATTGTCACGTTAATGACTGTTAACTAAAGTGGCATTGGGTTTTATATTAAAAAAATATTTTCAAAAGGGATGTTTTGATAGCTATGTGCAGTAAGGGGCCTATCCGCTTGAATTTTGATAGTGCTTTTTTATATTAATATAAAAGTTATAAATGAAAATTTTCTCGTAATTCAAAATACTTATTGCATTTTTTGGGAAAGATAAAGATCCTTTCGGCAGCTGTATATAATTCTAAATATTTTCTCTTGAAATTTGGTGAATTAATTTTTGTTGCCAAAAAAGTACTTTATTCTTAAAAGTTTTGTTTGGTTTAATCGATTTCTTGGAAAGGGGCTTATATAAGAGCTATGATCTATTGTGCATCTATCCAAACAAAGTTTTGTAAAGTATTTGATAATTATATAAAGAATATGTTTTTTTTAACGGATTGCCAACCAATCTTAAGCCTTAAAGAAAACTTAAGCGCAAAATTTAATCAAATTATATTGAGAAATGCCAACTTTGCACTGATCCGGGTATTTCTTCGCATATATATATACATGTTTCTTTTACTCCTCTGGTGAGCATAGGGCCGAAAGAAGTGATGACTTCGTTGCACTGTAGTACAGCAGCACACAAGCAATAATGGTCGTGTAGGATACAAAAAATAGCACAAAAAAATGGAACTTATCATAAACTCTAGCACAAGTATTGATTAAATGCAATTTTAATATACGAAACAAATCTCAAAGAGGAGAAACTCAACAAAAATAAAATTTTAATTAAAATTTTTTTTCATTTTAAATTGCTATAAAAAAATATTTTTATATTTTGTTAAATACTCGTAAATAAAATTATAGCCTTTTGCGTTTAAAGTGATCTTAGGTAATTAAAGAAAAAAGAAATTTCTAAACAGACCAGAAGAAAAAATAACAACACTTAACATTTCTTTGCTGGTTTCCTCCCTTTACATTTAATCTTTTAACATGCCGTCTTTGCTAATTGTATAAACAATTTTTTTATAGATTTCAAACAGTCAACGAGCAAAATAAACTAAACACGAGGAAACTAGAAAATACCCTTGAAGCTTTAAAAGGACGTCTCTTTTAATTTAAAACTTTGCCCTTTTTTGTTGCAAAAGAAATTTGAAAAAAGAACAGCATCATACTGATAAACAAGTCGATGTGTATATTATACATAAAGTGGGAAAAAGGAAGTAAAAAAAAATAACAACAGAAGGAAAATTATAATAATTCATCAAAAACAGGGTTATTGTTAAGACCCCTTCATCATCAACATACACATAAAAAGGGTATGTAAGTATAATATTTAATAGAATAAATTTTTATTTGTATATTTTTCTCTTCTGTGTTCGGGTTTTCCATACAACAATAAAAAGAAAATCTTTAGATAAAAACACCAAATAGGATCTAAATAGAAAATCAGTAAGTCTATAAAGCCTTTGAGAAAATATAAATTATGATAATTTTTTTTTCTTATATGAGACGTAAGCAATAAATGGATACCAAAGTTAATTTTTTTATAAAAAATTCTTGACAGCCTTGATAGAAACAAAATTTAAAAAATGTTAAATGTGAATGGTTCTTTAAACGGTGTCAGAAAAGGAAACTTAATTAAAACAAAAGATTTTAAATTGAGTTAAATCTGGCGAAATATTTAAGATAAATTAAGATTAGGAAGAATAAAAAATAAAAATTAATTAAAATTTTCATGAAGGATATGTGAAGGATCCACAACAAAATAATATAATTCCATTTTTTTTAAATATTTTTTATTGAATTTAACTTTAACCCATACATTATCGATGAAAATATTCTTACCCCTTAAGTGTATACCAAGGCCCCACCAGGCATTCTTTCACTTTTTTCGAGCTTTTTGCATTTAATTATTAAATATATGAGATGTATTATTAATTAAATTTAAACACAGTATGCATGAAAATAGGCATAATGAAAATTTTATGCATTTTGTATCCACCTACTACAATGTATGAACTGCAGTTAATAAAATCAAAACGAAACGTAATAAGCATACGCAACACATAGGAATTCTTTCTATACTTTTATTTCGAAGAATCATTCTAGTTGACAACAGTTTGTGCCTCAGAAATTAGGGGTATACTTAAGCACATATGACACTACATTTTTAATGAATTGTTCCAGTTTAGGTGAATTTCATTAAATTATTTTTATGAAGATAGGAATTTTACAACAAAAAATAAATTAAAATTTATTGATAATTTTTCATTCTTGACTGACCTGAGGCTTGAACCCAGGCGTTTTTACGGCCAGGTTAGCCTTACATGTTTCGATTGCAACCACTCAATCTCTTCAGAGGGGTTGGCCGTTTAACACTCGCAGCCATCGACAACTGCTGGCAGTCAATAGTCAAACATCAATCTTTAAACCAAAAAATAGCACATAGTATAGTATTTAACATTTGGTAGATCGAAATTTTAAATTATTATCTACTTTTAATTGATTTTACATGTTCTTCCTTACTTCTGTTTTTTCGTGTTTTTTTCTGAAGAGATTAAGTGGTTGCAATCGAAACATGTAAGGGTAACCTGTCCGTAAAAAGGCCTGGCTAATAACTTGATGTTTTATTTCTTTTGTCTTATTTGACTGATTACGAAATTTGAATAAAGATCTATACGCTTACAAGGCTTAATTTACATAAGAGCTGAAGAACTTAAGATAATTTCAAGAGTCGTTAACACGCTGAATGGTTAGTTGAACCGACAGAAGTGAATGCTGACTCTACAAAGAAAAAATCACCTTTATTGACGAGGTACACTTTCACCCAGTGGATTCGTTAATAACCAGAATTGTCTCATTTGGACAAATGAGAATCCACGAGTAATTGTTGAAAAGCCTTTGCATCCACAAATAGTGACTGTTGGGTGCAGTTTATGGGATGGCGGCGTCATCGGGTGCCACTTGCCACACAACCAACAAGCCATGACTGTTTTGCGCGAGAAATTATCGTGTTATCTCACGTCGTGGGGATGTTAATTGGCCGTCACGATCATGTGATTTGAAAACCGTTGGACTTCTTTCCTTGGGAATATTTAAAAGGAAAAGTGTACGTCAATAATCCAAGAACAATTTAAGAGCTAAAAGATGAGATAATTCGGCACATTAACGTCATTGAAACCTAATTATGTCTCAGAGTCATTAAAAATATGTCCCATCGAATAGAGGTATGCCACCGAAGCTGTGCCGAGCATTTGGCCGATATTTCTTTCACATATAATCGTCATAGTTCCTTCTATAAAAATATTTAGATAATTCTCTGAAAACTTTTTGTTTTATTTACAATAAGCACCGTGCGTTTTTGTTGGAAAACCCTTTAGTTCAGTGTAAAAAAACTTTTTAAAATTGCAGTTCTATTTAAAAATAATTATTTAAATATTATTTTAAAGCAGCTACTGAAAACATATGTTTCCGTTTCCTTTTTGTTCTTAGGACAAACTTTCAAATTTTATCTTTATTTTTCAATTTAAGATTTAGTTTTGTTTTATTTTAAAAATTATTTATTTATTTTAGTAAGTATTTACATGCATAATAGCTTCAGTCTTTTTTTCCAACAAGTTTAAAAAATTGCCAACATTTAACAAAAAAAAACTTTATTTTAACAATTAAAAGTTTTTTTCGTTGTGCCACTTAGATTCCCAACTTTTTTCTATTTCTTTAAAGTAGAAAAGTTTATTCTCTGGCTATTTTTTCTTTCGTTATTCCTATAAAGATAAAAAACTTTCTGTTTTTTTCCTTTATATTTTTGTCTTTTCGTAAATTTTTGCATACAATAATTTAAAACTGTTAAAAATTTGTGTAACATTTTTCTCTACGTTTTTTGTTTTGTTTGTTCTCTTGTGCATTTGCCCTTTTCTTTATATGAATGTGTGGGTGTGTTAGAGTTTCAGTTATGAAAAATCTCTCTAGAATTTGTTTTCCTTTTTCTTTTAGTGAACATTTGAAAAAGTATTTCCCTTATACTCATACATACTGTAGCACAAATTGAAAAACGAAAAGTAGTTAAAAAAGAAACTTGTGTTGAAAAGCAAAATAAAATGCAGAAAAACATTTTTTCTGGAAAAAAAAATATAAATTATAAAGAAGTAAATAAGAAAATAAGAAAAACAATTCTGAATAAATTCTTAATTTAAAAAGTTAAATAAGAATTTTTTTTTGGTTATCAAAAAATATAATTCTTTTATAAAAACGAATACAATATTAAGGCACTTTTAAGAAAATGTTGACAAGAACAGGTAATAAAAGGGTCAATTCTCTTAGCATTTGTAAAATTTACTATGAGTTCATAACAGAAATGCTGACAAAGTGCGAAAAATTCAATGTAAAATAGTGCAGTCAGACGGAAGAATGTTAGTTTTGTATACTCCACACAAACACGAATGTTAAATAAAGGTAAACTAAGTTTGTCATTCCGTGTGTAATGCGTGGAGATATTTATCGAGTTTATTTATGATCCTTGAGTAATTTTTAGTCGATCTAGCCATGTTAAGATGGCTGCCCGACTGCTTACTTCAAAAGAATTTAAGAGAAAATAACGATTTTAAATTAAAGAGGCAATAGTAAAATTGTGGAACCATCACAACGGGGTTTTGTGTTAAAAACACTGACACTATTGGGAAAACACAAGGCAGTTACAAAGTCCTAAAATAATTGAAAGGACATAATGTTGGTGTGACTCTTAAGTAAACGTTACTCTTAAGTAAACGTTTACGTTTCCGATCACCTGTTCCATTTTCCTAACCAAGCTTATCCATGAAGAGGTATTTTTACGTGTAGGTGATATTCGTTCCGAAAAAACATTATATTTGTTTATGTTTATTGAAAGAGCGAACATTCCATCAAGGTATTCCATAAGATATTTTGTGATCATAGTTTTTACTGATGCCACTTTAATGTTTGTGAATGTTTCAGTTGCTTACTTACGTATTAGGGAGCGGATGAGATGATTCGAAAAATTTTGGTTTGCCGCCTTTGGATTTTTCTATATTGGAGCCGATACAGTGTCCCATAATTGAATTCCATGGCTTAAAGATATACTTGTAAAGTAGGAGTTTAAAGTCTAGCCTTAGGGTAGAGTTTCTTCTAATGAGCTAATTTTATTGAAGTTCCTTTAATTTTATTTGAATTAGTTTTGCCTCTATGTCATGTATGTTTATGTTAAACGTATATCGAGTTGTATCATCATCATCATCTTTTGTTGCTTCAGCACGGTGTGGGCCTTCACCTCGTTCACTTAATTCATCCTATGTATTGGCTTTCCTGCAATCTTACTTGACCCCAACAAGCCATCTTGAACTTGGTTTGCCTCTTGCTCCGGTTCTGTGTGGAGAAGCGTTCATAATCCTGTGTTGAGCTCTGTTCAGGGGCATTCTGGCTTTGTGGCGTTACCAGCTTAATCTTTGAGCATTATATTGTCAACCTTTAGGTTGCTTCTTTGGGCCGTATACTCTTCTTATAATTTTTTTTTTAAAGATTCTTTGTATGTTAACACTGGCAGCACAATTTTTTTTTATAGCCTTATTTTTAATGCACGTGGTATCAGCTTCGACTTAAATAGTTTTTGTCGTTGAACTTGTTGGCTAGAAATGAATGCGTAAGTTCGGCAAATAAGACACAATTAGCGCGAATAGAACAGCAGACAATGCCATTTGAAAGTATGTATGTATATGAAGTTGATAAAAAAAAAATTTAAATTTCAACCACAAAGCCATCATCTTATAGTACCGTGTTCAAATATGCATTTGATGCAATTGAGCTTTACGCAATCAATGACATTATTGAGCTCAATTATCCATATAAATTTGTCATTTAGTTATTACTCAATAAATTCGAAATTGTTATAAATATTGATTAAATTAAAATGCGACCCTGTCACAAGCTTATCTAGTGAGCACAAAACAACTTACTAAACAAAGTGTTTTGACATTTGGCAACTTAAATTACAACGAAGCAAAGCCCCATTAATTAGGTCATATGCTTATTCCATAAGATGGCAAAACTTGTTAACATTTTGCTTATACATGTACATTTTTGTTTTCGCTAAATGTTGTATGTAGTAGTAATATAAAAATTGTTTTTGTTTTTAACTGTCAAACGCTAATTGAGTAAGCTAAATTGTGTATATAACTAAAGCATGAATCAAAAAAACAAGATTGCGCACTCAGCCGTACAAAAAAAAAATTCTACTGCGCATCTACGTCATCATAGACAAAATATGAGTGTTTGTTGTAAAAAATGTAAGACACACACAAATGAACACACACAAAGTCTATTGTTTCGTCACACACAAAAATAACGGACCTGCGCAATGCGCAATCTTGTTTATTTGATTCATGTAACTAAAGAAAACGGAATGAAAAACGGTCAGTCTGTCCCAATTCGGTCGTCTAGCGTCAACGTAAAAAATATAAAAAATCAAAACGCAGAGCTTGCTATGCACGACGTACTTCGGATGACACACTAGTTGTGCGTATTTTCATATACACAAATGAAGTTTATTTCTGACAACGAATATGCGTTGCGAAAAATGCTTCGTTTGTCCTAATCAGTGTTGCCAATTTAGCCATTTAGTGGCAAGATTTAGAATTTTTTAATCTTGCTTAGCCATTAAAAAATTAGTTTACCCATTTGTTTAGCCATTTTTCAACTAGCTAAAAGTAAATAAGAAATTTTTAAATTTTAAAATACATTAAATTAAAATCACAACTTTTTAAATGTACAAACGATGATGAAAACAATCTTACAAAATAAAGGAACAGAATTCCAGTATTAAATTTAAAATGGTTAAACACAAACAACACAGTATCTTTCTGTTCGGAAGTATTTTAATATAGAGATGCTATATATGCTATAAATTTCAGAATTTACTGTAATGTTGCTCTCATTTCCATGGTCTGATTCCTATGAGATCAAAAAAAAAAAAAAAAAATTTACCCGATTTTTAGCCATTTTTCATTAAATTTTGTCGTATTTTATCATAAAGTTTTGGCAACACTGGTCTTAATTATGTATATTTCATGATTTGTTTCTGGCTTAACTGACCAGTAGTGCTGTTGAAGCCGCATCCATTTATATGCCATGCCATTTATTTGCAAAAACAGCTTTTATCTATTTGAAAATCCTTAACTTTTTTAAATTTCATTGTAAAAGCCTGTTTTGCTTAGCATTTTATGTTTGCTACTCAAGGAAATTGTAAAAAATACAAACAAGTTATTTTGCTCAAAACTCCCTAAAAATCTATAAAACTTCCAAATTATCTTTTTAAAATAGCACTCCTACTCTACAAACTTTATCTTTCTAAAACAGTTATAAGATATAATGAAATAAAGTTTACACTTCTTACTAAAAGCCTAATAAAAAATTCAAGATATTTTTAACAAAGCAACACATAATATCTGTATTAATTCAGGACAGTAGAATTTTACTCATCCCTTAAAGAATATTTATCAAGTTCTGCCATTATTACTAAATAATATAATTTATTATTTACATTATGAAGAGCATAAAATTTTTACAACTTATTTAAATTCTACTTAAAAAAGGGTTTCAAGTACTAAACAACAATATTTAAAAGCATCTACATTTTTTAATCCCACCATTTTAAGTGGGAAACTTTTGCAGAAATGAAATGGAAAAAAATAACCAGTACATGTTTTTATGGCCAAACCCTCTTCTTTTATCCTGTAATTTTCTTGGTCATAAAATGTATTTACATACTAAATAGTAGCATTTGCCATACTAATACTTTTTAAGAAGTTTTATTTTATTTTTTTAGAAAATTATCGTTATAAATTGTTACTACTACTACCACTGCTCATTCTACTCGTACTACGAATAAGAGTATGATAATAAATCACATCTTTTTTAGGTCACTTTTATATGCTTCAATAAACAAATCACGTTCGGTTTATATAAAATGTATTTATCTGTATATGTATTTATCTATGGACGTAAATGCGTCGTATTGTATACACATATTAAAAAACCCCTTCCTCTTTTATAATAATACAGCTCCAGTTTAGTAGTGCAATGTTGCACATGGCTGGTGGGAAAATGAGAAAACCATAAAAATATATTTTATTTAAATTCTTAACCCCTAATTTATTTGATAAAAACAAAGTATTAGAATCAATGGCAAAAAAATGGTTGTTAAAATGGAATGCAAAAAAATTCTACAAACTTTAAAAATGAGGTTAAGTGTTCAAAAGTTTATATAACAACGCGATGTGCTGTGTAAAAGTAACAATATTTTTGCTTTTTTACTGATTTTGGATATTAAATTTTATTAACAAGAAGTAAAAGTGTTATATTTGGCTCTGCCGGATCCTTAATACCCTTCAACAATTTTCGGAAATAAACTTTTTATGTTTTAAGTTGTGAAACAATCTTTAAAAAGGCGTATATCAACAATTCTATTTTATTTACACCAGAGTTTGGAAAAAAAACTTTATTTAATGTACTTTAGTGTTCTGTACGGTAGAAATATGAAAAACACAAACGGCTATAGTGGTTGTGTAGTAAATACCTTAAAAACGATTTTCTGTTTGTGATATTAGTACACAATAAAAATAATGTACTAATCTAAAAATATAAAGATGAGAACATTTCATATCGTTCTCATTTTTGTAAAAAACAATAAGCTTCGGTGTGTTCCATCCTGCACATTAATGTTTGTTAGTTACAGTTGTGGTCAGCACCATTTTGGCTGGTTAAGACAACAAAAAAGTTTTTACAAAAACAAAAAACCAATGCGATTGTAACGAGAAAAAAAAGATGCCAACAAAAAATTTTACTAAAACAAAGCATGTACACAATAAAAATACACACAATCTATTCGCGCTGTGGTCGTACCAAGCAACAACAACAATACTTATAAGAAGCGTTGCTATAATTTTTTGTTTGCTCATGCTTTAATGTGAAAAACAACACTACAGAACATTAAAATATTCTGTTTCCAATGACCCTAAATATGATAGCAACGATAGGAAATTCAGCCAGATCATTCCACTAGTGCTTGGGATATGAAAAAACACGACTGCCTTTAGTTTTCACCCATAAAATCCCTAAGTGTTGTTGTTTTTTCTTTTTTAATTCTGTTTGATAGTGTGTCATAGTGGCTGGTAGGTGAAGATATGGCACACCCTAATATAGCAACATTATTTGTTGTCATATAAATTTGGACAGCATTCTACAGGGAAACGATTTAACAGTCACCAAATTACAAGGTATTTTTTTAATATACTGATAATCCTGCAGCCGTATTCTGTTATTCGCTAATGCTATAAAATTGATTTAGCGATTTTTGCTAACATATGCAATTCTGTAACGTGCATTGCTTAATTTGGCAATGCCATACGAACTTAATTCGCCGCAATTTAAGCTTTAAATGCTAAAATTTTTAAATGTTGTATTCTCTAAGGCATTTTATCGATCGAGATTAAGCTTTAGCTAAGCGAATTACAGAACTCGGATGCTGATCTTCTTTTTTTTTTTTTGCCAAAGTTCGATTTAAAAAAGAGGCTAATAGAATTATTTGAAAAAAGAACTTTAACAGATTTATCTAGTTCTATTAATAAGATTTTTACATAAAACCAAGTCTACTCAATATAAAAATAAATTCTTTTGCTATCGAAAACAAAAGTTGTTAAACAATTTTTCTTTATTTGGTTTAGTCAAGGCGAATTTATACCAGGTGACCTTATCTCGCTTCGTAAGCAACAGCTGATTACTAACCTTGTGTCAAAATGATATACCGTTCATGTGGTTCTGGGAAATGTTAACTAAATTTTATAATTTTCGCTTAAAATTATGAAATTAAAAATTTTTTTAAATTATTAGATTTAAAAACAAACAATTTAAAATTAAAAAAAATGAAATATTTGTTTAAATTGTTCACTACAATGTTGTATTATTTTTGACACAAAGTTAAAATACTTTACTGTGTTGTAAACGTTTTCAAAATAAGACCACCTTGTATGAATTCGCCTTGGGTTTAGTTTTGTATAAAATTTATACACAAACAGGAAAAAAAAACTATGTAAATAATAATTTATTCTATTTTATGCAATAATTTAAAATTTATTTTTTGTTTGCCTTTAAGTTGGATCGTTTTGACATTTTTATAGTAATTAACTTTTGAAAGAAAAAAAAAATACTTAAATAAAAACATCATGTGTACACAGCAAAATATTGAACTTTTTTTATGCAATAACCCTGACAAAGTTCTTCATACAAAAATAAAAAAAAATTGATAGCTAACATAAAAAAAGTTAATACAGGGTGGCCCAAAAGAAGCCAAGGGGCTTATATTATCTATGCATTGAATATTTCTATTATGTTTTCATTATTTTAACGCAATGCCTGACAAACTTAATTTTCAATTAATTGGCATCGTCAGATAGTAGAAAATAGTCAAAGTAAAATTCTAATAGTGAATTTATATTTGACCGAAAGAAAATTACTTATGGTATGTTCAGTTACTGCTAATTTGCAATAGTTGTTGCTTGTCAGTGTTCACATACTCAATAAATTTCCTACGTGAAAGAATTATTGAAACACCTTCGTTGTTTGTTTTTGCTTACAATATTATTACTAGTTGCTAAAATGTGCTAAAAAAAGGATTTTAATAATTTTGAAGACAATATAACAAATAAATAAGCAATGAATAATATACAATATGTATATTTTTCTTAAATTTAGATACAATAGCAATGTGCAACAAATTAAAAACTATTATATTAAGAAAGCTAGGATCTCGTATATTAGAACTGGATACTGTCCGCATGACCAACTCTCTTCAATACCCTTTTTAAACTGCATTCTTAACAACAAAATTTACTTTTTATACAGAATTTTATACATTGGGTGCAAACGGTAGCAAAGTTAAAAATTTATACTAGCCCCCTGGGCTAGTGAAATTTTTTTCACCTCAACAGTGTCAAAAATTTTCATCCATCAGTACTTTGCTACCGTTTCACACATGCCCATTGTCTCTCTTTCTTCTTCTTCCTCTTAATAACAAACTAACAAAAGTAGCCTGTACACAAAACAAAGTACACATTTAACCTTTCGCTTACAAAATCTAATAATTCGCATCATATGTTTCATTATTAAGGCGAGAAATAAAATTAACCAACAGACCTTTGACCTTTTGTTCGTAATATATATTCCTTTTTTTAAATTTAACTTTCTATATTTTCATGAAAATTCGGTTTTTTATAATTTTAACCACACTTACAATATTATTACAGTAACGGACTGTAGTTTATTCAAGAAGTATTCCGTTCAGTCATTTTTGTATAAATAAACATTTAAAATTCCAAGCTTATTTATGTTTAACTGACTCTAACAGTTATTCAAAAAACTAAGTACATTTTAATACGGATTTTATGTTGCAGTTAATATTGTCCGTTGATTAAGTTAGATTCTTCTTTATGTAAAATTAAATAGAAATGTAATTAAAAATAAATATTATAAATAATAATTTAAGTTTTACTATCAAAAATTTAACCGCGAATTTCGTAAAAACAAATGAATATTCAGTTATTAAATTCATATAAATTAACTGTCAACAAATTAACAACATATTCCGTAAACAACAAAGGAATATTTAGTTATTTTATATAATTTAACTACAATAAATAAATTTTTAGTTATCTTAAAAAACGATTTTCTTGTGTTGTGCAATAAATTCCCATTTTCTATTTGTTAGAATAATTAAGTTAAATACATCAAATTTTTAAAGTACAATAATTGCGGAGCCATATCGGTCATGCTGCTGGTGTCTTATAATTGAGAGTTCTGCTGTAAGCAATGGGATCAGTACAACAAAAGTAAAACAATAATATTCTCTGTCTCTCTCTCTTTCATTAAAAAAGATGCGTGCATGTGTCTGCCTAGTATTTTATAGAAATTCGGCTCATTGGTGAAGTAAACGAAAATTACTGAATTTAATAAAATAACTAAAAATTTATTTGTTTTTACGGAACATGGGGTTAAATATTTGACAGTAAAAATTTAATCAACTTTTTGTTAAAATAAAAATGAAAAATAAGTAAAAAAATTTCGTAAAAACAAATGAATATTCAGTTATTAAATTCATATAAATTAACTGTCAACAAATTAACAACATATTCCGTAAACAACAAAGGAATATTTAGTTATTTTATATAATTTAACTACAATAAATAAATTTTTAGTTATCTTAAAAAACGATTTTCTTGTGTTGTGCAATAAATTCCCATTTTCTATTTGTTAGAATAATTAAGTTAAATACATCAAATTTTTAAAGTACAATAATTGCGGAGCCATATCGGTCATGCTGCTGGTGTCTTATAATTGAGAGTTCTGCTGTAAGCAATGGGATCAGTACAACAAAAGTAAAACAATAATATTCTCTGTCTCTCTCTCTTTCATTAAAAAAGATGCGTGCATGTGTCTGCCTAGTATTTTATAGAAATTCGGCTCATTGGTGAAGTAAACGAAAATTACTGAATTTAATAAAATAACTAAAAATTTATTTGTTTTTACGGAACATGGGGTTAAATATTTGACAGTAAAAATTTAATCAACTTTTTGTTAAAATAAAAATGAAAAATAAGTAGACCGGTTTTTAATTGAACTTTCATTTATTTCATGGTACAATTTCAGTTAATTTTACGTAAACAATATTGTGAGTGCAGCAATGCCCATGCTCTGTAACTCTCGCGTGGATAAATTTTCGATTGAAATGTGTGAAATGAAAAAATGCCATATATTGAAAAAACAGCTGGTTTTCTTGTTAAACTGTTTCTGTTATTTTTTTTTTTGCGAGTACTAGTTGTGTCACGTAAGGATATTACCAGTTTACAGAAAAAGTGTGTCTGTAAAATTTCTGTGAGAAAGTCAAATAAACTCACGAATCAAAATGGGGCGAGAAAATATTTTAACACTAAAAAACAATTAAGAGTGCAAAATGCAAAGAATAATAATAAAAATATTTTGTTCTTGGCACATTTTGCTTTGTTTAATTATTTTGCTTTAAACATTTTAATAAAATAATACGAATGCTTTCAAAGCTCGTTTGCAAACAACAAACATTAATGTTGCACTTAATACCGTTTGCTATAGCCGATGTTTGTATTTCTGCCGCCGTCATTGAAACTTTTTAAATTGTATTGGCAAAGTAATTTTTGGGAACACAAATTGTTTCAATTAAAAAGAATTTTGCTTGTCGTGCTTAATTCAAAATTTTTAGTCTTGATTAAAACACTAAAAATTTATTTTTGATGGGATAAGCGCATTTCACTGGTTGCGTAGGCCAGATCATCAGGAAACTTCTTCCAAAGGATTTAGAAAAATTGAGAACAATAATTCTAATGACTATACCTTGTACTTATTCTACCATATATTAAACCAATTCAAGAAAAAACTCGCCGAGCCAAATAATTTCTCTCTCTCTCCCTCTCAAAAGTAAAACGTAAAAACAAAAAAAATTTGTCCGGATAAAAATATTGTTCGGTACGCATTGGTGAATCGAGCTTAACTTTTGAAATCTTAAAAACACTTCAGGTGCAATATATAAATCACATGTTGCTTTAATCCTTAAAAGATAAATCAGGAGACACCGCAACCGAATACACCAGCACGTACGCCCCGCTCCGTACAAACACGTATTGTGCACTAAAAAAATATTGTTATAAGTCTGGCACCTAACAGAAAACTCAACTGCAAAGCATTTCTGGAAAATTATATACATATTTGTATAAGAGAGTCGTTCGTCGGTCTCACAGAATTAAGCGCGGATATAGGAAATTGTTTACCTTTTTGTCGCGGAATGTTTGAAATTTTTTTTTAACACTTGTGGATTATTAACCATATATTTGGTTTGAACAATAGTGATTCCCTGCGGATTCCGCGAGACAAAAGGTCGTTCTGTTGCAGGGCATTTAAATCAACACAATGTTTCAAAGTACAGCGATTTAATTTCAATGTTCGCGTCTTCATCGGATAGAACAGCTCCAGAACTTATTTCGTTGGAGTTTTTACAAGAACATGTGTGCGCAAATAAGTCACAGAGCATATTCCAACTTAAAGATAACATGTTCTTTTTTATTTTGGTATCATGGCACTTGATATCAACTGAAATGTATCGTGATTTTAAAAGATAGCATTCGAAATCGAGTAACCAAATGCAATAAATCTCCCGAGTATTCATTCGATATGTCAGTTTACGCGATACGATAGTTTACTCGATATCGAATGTGGTGATTAGACTGCAGGAATAGCTTTGGTATAAAGCTTTAAGAAGCTCGACTAAGCAAAGCTCAAAATGGGCGGCACTTACGCAACATTATTTTTCGCGTCAAAATTAACTAAATTTATTGTAACAAAATAAATTATATTGAATTGGCTTTAAAGCTTAGAAACCTCCTCGCTTCTTTTGGACCACTCTGTATATAGAGAAAAACAGACACAAAATAACACATATTACAACATAAGAAATAAAGTAAAATATGTATTTTATTTGGCATTTAGCCAAAATAAAGCCTTGAATACATACCAGTGCATATGAAAAAAACTAAGTACGAGATAAATATTCTTACTTACGTATACTTAGAACGTAGTGTATGTGTACATATGTATGTTTATGTATACATATATAGTAAACTATATATAAACTATACATATCTTATATTAAATATAGTTTAGTAGAAAACAAAATTATAAGTGTTATCTCAGCCACAACAAAAGGAAAAAGTCCTACTAAAAAAATAAGAAAAAACGCCAACTTAAACAGAAAAAAACACACTTGCAAAAATATCTTCGTTCAAAAAAATAAACTATAAAACCGTATTTCTCTTTCGTTTTTTATTTATTTTTTATTTAAGGATAACAAGTTAAGAGACGCCAGCATATTTTAAATATTTCATTTTTTCATTATACTTTACCAAGTTTGTTTTTTCGTTTGTGCTTTGCACTAAATTTTAAGCCCTTATGTGGTATAAAGAGCTAAAAGGTGAATGTGTTTGATTAGTAAAGACACTTGTTACACTTAAAAGGAATTTAAAATAAAATAATTTTAAAATAGATGAAAGTAAATGACTATAGAAAGAAAGGTGTTAATATCTTCAGTTAAGAAATATCACAAAAATGATTTTTAACCTTTGCCCTCCGTACTTTCGAATTGAGAATTAACCTGCCTTCGGCGCAAAATCTTTCCGTCAATATTCAACTTATGCACTTGAGATTAATTTTGACTTAAAAAACATAAGATTTATGAAATCACCTGGCCATACACAAATTGATTATAAGAGTGAAATCAGCTTTAACAATTTCTAACGAAATTCTTTATTTCTTGGAGCGGGTGCTTTTACCCTAATTCAAGTGTATGTCGGCAATATTCCTTAAAATTTTTTATTTAAGCCCCTAGAAGTAAAATGTTCTGTTTATACTTCTAAAAAAGAATTCAGGCTCTGAATAAATATCATGTTCTTTTTTGGCAAGAACTCATTCCAATTATTTAAATGGGTTTTCTTCATTTGTTGCGAATATAATAAATTGATTACAAATTGTTATCAATATTTTTACAACGTTTATTGTTAAATTTTCAAGAAAATGTTGTCAAATTGGGCAAAAAGATAAAAAAAACGTACCATGGTTGTCAAATTGACAACACCTTGTTGTCAAATAGGTATTGCACTATCATTATGAATAGCGAATATACATACAAACAACTTTTATTTCGCGGCAAGTAATTTTTTATGTGAAAAAAATGAGTGAGAAATAAAATTATAAAACTAAAAAGTGAAAAAAACATTATAAACAGTGACAAAAGCATTATGTTCCTTGGATATGAAGAAGATTTTCTTCTTGAAAAAAATATAAATGATGTACAAACAATGCAAGTGCAAAAGGTTAATGACGATGAAGAGGCCAAAAAATTGAAAAAAATTATATTAAATCTACGTTTTAACAATGAAGTTCCTGTATTTTTAAAATTTTTATTGTACAATTTATTAAAATTAAACAGGTGTTTTTTTTTTAATTTTTATTTTTAAAATTTGAAATAAATTAATATAAATGCATCATTTATTTTTATTTATTGGGTTCAGAATGGGTTATTTATTTCTATGCTCAAAACAATGTGTTATCAAAATGACAACCGAATGTGGTCAATATACCAATGATGTGTTGACAAAAATTATAACAGCATGTTGTCGGAATCACACCATTATGATGATAATATATTAACATTTTGTTGACAGAATGAGACCAAAAGGTGACAAAATCACAACGAGGTGGTAAGAAAATATTGATACCATCTGTAATCAAATTGAATTCAAAGGTAGTTGGCTCACTTTTGGCAACGAATGGTGTAAATTTTGTTAATTTTATACCGGATTTTTCCCTCTGTGTATATACATGTAACACTTTCTAATATTGCCTATAATCACTCGAAGTGTTACCAGTTGTGCAACTTCAATAGAACAAAATTAGCTGATTTTATTTACAACTTTTATCATGAATGTACTTCATGAGCTATTTTTAAGGCTATTTGAGTCGTGCAAAACCTTTACGGTTTGGCAACAAATATTGACATCACTAATGGCTTAGAAATATTAAAACGTGTATAATGTACATTTTTAAATGTAAATATTGTGGTTTAAACCAATCTTTTTACAATATTATGACCGGCTTGAATTATGACAAATAAACTAAAACATTGGTTCTACAAACAAAGTAAGTACCAAAGTTGTATAACAGGGCAGTTTGAAAACCTTAAACAAAAGTAAGGGTAAAATATGCAAGATGTTTTGCATGTTTTTTTTATCAACTTATTCACAAAAGAACTTGAAAATTTTCCCCAAAGTTGTATGTAGAACATGTTACATTAATGCAACATATTTTATAATGTAACATTATAATAAGTGTTTATATTAAACAAAATAAATATGTAAAAACAATTTCAAATGTAAATTTTTTATTATATTCATAAAAATCAATGTTATAAACTAGCACTTTTGTTTTTCGTTGTAAAATAATTTAGCACTTTTTTGTCGATTTATTACTTTTAATTTGAATTCTTCTGGCAAGCCTGTTGAAGACACTATAAAGAAGTTAAAAAACGATTTTCGTATTGTGTGTAGAAACAACAAAAACAACAGAACACGACGAAAACACATTATTTTCACGTTTAAAAAGTAAAATTGAGAACTCTTACTTCTCATTTAGTTTATATTTAAAGGTGATATAATTAGTTAATTTGACTAATTTTGTTATTAATTTAACTAAAAAGGTTAAAGCTAAATCGAAGAAATTTCTTCTTTATAACTAGTAACGAAATTTTTCTGTATTTACGATAAATGTCTGTAGACTTGAATAAAAAATTTGTAAGTTGTAGAATAACCTATATTTCTTCAATTTTACACCCCATTTTGCAGTTTTTTCGTAAATTTATGGTTCAGTAATTGATTTGAGTACGGATGAATTAATTTTTCTTTTGAGAGTATTTAAATAATTGAAGTTTCATGATAGGCAAATATTTTATGGTTAAATACAGACAAAATCGTTTATTTTTTTTCTGGGTGTAGTTGTTTAGAAAGCTGCATAAGTATTCTTTTTATAACATCGCTAATCATTAAGGAGCTTAACAATTACAAAATTGATTAAGGTGGCCATTAAGCAGCAAAGGAAGTGGCTGCTCTCTTAAATGTGTACCTTTAAAATTGCAGTTACTTCACTAAAAAAAGGACTTAAGACCATAAAAAATTATTGGTTTTTCTGTAATCTGTAGACTCTAACGAATCACAAAAGCTGTCGGAATACATCCGCGCATTCCTCTTGTTAAGCGTAGATTTAAATCGAAATTGATGATAATTTTCATTCGGCAACAAAGGCTGAAATTTTTATTTTAAATAATTGAATTATTTAAGGCAACTTTGCGTTCGGGTAATACCCGCCAATTTTTTCCAGTACAACTTCCTGTTTTTAAAATAATAAATAAATTCCTTTCCTATAACAAACAGCTGGTTTTAAGGCAAAAGCAACTAAATACTATGAACTATTGAATATATACACTTGAATAAATATATGTACATGTTTGTGTATTTGAATTTATTAAAAAAAACTTCGGTTTGTCTGTCTATTCATTGGAAGAATAAGGGCATAGTTGTTACCCGTATATGTGGTAATGTTAATTTTTTTTTCTTTCTTTACAGTTTTCTGTACTCTTTCATTTGAGTATTTACATACATACATATGTATTTATGTATGCTTGTTATTATTTTTATAACTTATTGATTTTCTCAACTCTCTTTTTTTCTACTTTTGATACAGAGTGGCGCGTAAGGAACGTTATACTTTAAGAATTGAATATATTTTTTTCCTTCTTGTTTTTTTTTGTTTTTTTTTTTTGCAGAATTAACTTTGAAAAACTTGATGTTGAAAAATCTCAGCACAAGACAAAGTTGTTTAAGTTTTTTTGGAGCACTTGATTTTTCAAATATCAAATAATGAGCGGTGAGGTCCATTTTCTTTTTAATAAAAATATGGGGCATCCAAAATCCAAGAATAATTGTTAATCATAAAATGCACCGACCAAGATGCACGTTATGGTGTGGAATAAGATTATTCGACCAAAAAAGGAACAAGTTACGGTTAATTCGAATGGTATGCAATACCGGACAATGATTGAAAAATGTTTAAGGGCCGAGGTAAAGTACGTCTAATTGTGTTTTCTTTTCCTAACAAAGAGATACATTTTTCTTAATAACAATGGAACAAAATAATAGCTACGTTTTACACTCAGCACTAATGTATATTAAGCGTGTTAAATATTGAATGTAAAGTTTATACTTAAAGCGATATTCATCACGGTTAAAGCAATTTTTAACATTAAATTTTCTTTGAATTCAATAAGCGTTAACAGCACTGATTTTATTTAATTAATGTCAGCTGTTGTTAAAATTTTGCGCAAAAAAAAGAAATAATTATAAAATAAAAGTAAAACAAACGAAAAACAAAAAGATTTTATATTAATCACAATATCACAATACAACACAAATTGCAGCAAACACAAGAAAAAAGTTAATAAAAAAAAATACTTGTTTGCATAAAAAAGTACTTTACGCAGATGCAAAAAAAAAGGGTATTACCTCACATTCAATTATAACTGGGGGTAAAAAATCGAACAAATTTAATAAGAGACAAATTGCAACATATTTAGAAAGGAAAACGATAACTTTTCACATTTTTGCATATATTTTTAGAATAGAACAAAAACCAGAGCGAATGGTACCATACATAGAACATTTTTGTCAAAAAAGAAAACACCATAATTATATATCTTTTGTTTTTGGCGATCATAACATTACTTATGCGCCACCCTATATTTGCTTAAATGATAGCTGAATTACACTAAACACAGAGGAATAACAATATGGAAAATAAAAAAAAGAGTGTACACGTGTATAATATGGTCGTAATTATATACGAATACCATTAAAGGCATAAAAAGACGCTAAAAAAACAACAAGAACACAACCTAAAGGAGCATAAAAAAAGAAATGAAACGATCTAAAAAAGAAAAACAAACTTTTTAACAGTGTATAAAAATTTGTGATAAATATTTTCTTTTTCTTATGAGGTCAAAAAAAAAAGTTAATTTGTCTCAAACGGATATAAACAGTTTGTGCTTCATTAAATGCCAGACAAATAACCTCCAAAAAAATATGAAAAGTGCCATAAAAAAAAAATTGGAAAACTAAGTGAGAAAAACTAATAACAAACAATACAAAAAATAAAAAAAATATAACAAAATGAAAAATAAACACTTGTGTATGTACGTATATGGCAAAAAGTTTTCTGGCACCATTCTGCTTCATAATTTTTTTTCCAATATTTGGCTTGAAAATTTTTTAGCCGTAGTAGCATAATTTTTTATGTCAAACTTTTGCAAAATGATTTGAAGGAACTTTAATTGAACTACATTATTTTAGGTTAGAATTTATTTCAAAAAAAAATATTTTTTTTATTTTTTCCTTTTATGACACATTTTCTTTTTTTCATATTTACAAATTGCATGTTTTGTTTTGACAGGGCATAGCGAAATATGTTTAGATTCATTGACACATTTTAGCCATTGAAGGAATATTAGTAGAAAATTTTAAATTGAACTGTGCATAGAGAAAATATTTTGAATTCGTTTGTTGAAAATTACATTACTTTCTGTGCCACATATAAAATTCTAAGCATTTTTTAGTTGACGTGAGAAATTTATATTTACAGATCATGCAATTAAGATTTTTATACCTTCCAAATCGCTTATATTGATTTTCCTATGTTTTAAAATTAAACATTTACACTCAAAAGAAAAATCAATCCATCCGTACTCAAATCAATCCGAAGCGGTACGAAGCGAAGTACGGATTTTCAATCGCAAAATACTTAAATTATCCATATTCAATTCAGATTTCGTACTGAAAATAATCCGAAAATGAGATTGATTTAAGTCAACCTAAAATTAAATCAAAGTTGATTTTATCCCGAATTAGAAAGAAAAAATTATTGTTACTCCTTACAGAATGATAAAACACCAACATAATGCTCGATATGGTATTTACTTGAGAAATTTGATGTACATATTAAACCAAAAATGTAAACTAAATGAGAAGTAAGATCTCAAATTTACTTTCTAGCCCTTTGCGGTACACTTGAGTCTGGCCAGACCTTTTTTCAATGTGTACATATGTATATAAAATCAAAACATGCGTAAAACGGAGGGTTAATCACAACGAAAAGTTTAATCTTTTTTTACTTCATTTAAGAATTTTATACCTAATACAAGAAATTCAGGAATTGATTTTCGAAAGTAATCCAATTTACGATTGTTTTGAGTACGATAATCATCTCGCCATATCGAGTCTGTGGTTAGATTTTCAAAATGTTTCAATGCAGCATTAAAAAATTCTTAAATATCTGTGATATTCATTGGAAACAAAAAATATTTCCGAACTTTTTATTCATGTAAAATACCATTTTGGACCCTTTTTGACGTAGTTTAAATCACGGGAGATAATCGCTAGACCCAAAATATTTTGGGAAATTTCATAAAACACAACTTTTTTGAGTCGGTCTAATATATCTTAGAGCCATTATTACAACTTGCCAATAGTTAAAAGTCGGATTTTGTTGGACCGATAAATAGCTTTGCATTATTACAAATTCCATTTTTTATTGCTGTTATTTTCAATAATAATAATATTCAATAGATGAAAACATAATAAATGAAGGTTTTATCATGCAAAGCTATTTATTGTTCCGACAAAATCCGACTTTTAACTATTGGCAAGTTGTAATAATGGGCCTTAGGGGTATAACTTATTCCCATTTGTTACAAATATCAAAATGGCCTTAGCATAGTCAAATAGTCCATTGAAAACTATTAAAAAAAAACGATTTTATTTTTCGCGGTTTTCAAAAAAGGTCACCCACAAAACGCGGTAATTTTGGAAATCTATATTTTTTATTTTTCTTTGCACTTATACATTTAGCCAAAAACTCAATTTTTTTTTATGAAACTTTTTAACTTATTTTTCATTAATTAATAAAATATTAAAAATATTTTTATTAAATTGTTTTCTTCAGGGATTTTAGAAAATCGCTTTTTTTGGGTGAGGTTTTTATTTTTAAACGACCCAAACAAATTGTTTTCGTAAATAATACAATATTCGCTATCGCGTAGTGCTAGGGCGAAAATTATACCCCTAATGTACGTACATGAATATGTATATTTAAAAACTAAAATTATGACAGAATTAAATTTGAAATAGTTAAAAAAGATTAGTTTTTTGTAGGAATGTGCAACTAATCGACTTTTCAAACTATTTAATTTATCACTTTAGTGATTAATCAATTAGTCGGTTAATTTAAATTGTGAACAATCTAACTAAATAAAGGCCCAACCACCGCGTTTAAAATCACAATTATGAAAAAAAGTTTTGTCCAAAACGCCTTTCTTGTGATTTCAAAGCATTTTCACAAAAAGCGATTTTAAGAACATTCCTGATATCCGCAGAAAGGTTTAGACTTTTTCCTAAAAATGCGTACTGTTAATTTTTTACATGAAAATAATTCACTTTATTAGTTAAATTTTTTTCAATTATTAAAATAGTTTTATTTTAAAATAAATTTGTCTACTCCTCTACTATGAAACCTTTAAACATGATGCGTAGTAGAAACAATAAATATTTACATAAATTAAAAAAAAAAATACATAACATAAAGTTCAAAATTATTTAAAATTAAATATGTATGTAATTCAAATGACTGACTTAAGGTTTATAACGTCCAAGATGCAACTGGCACAGAACATTATAAAGAATTGGCTCAGGCTGTATAACAAATGATTTCACTAACAATGAATTTTACAAAGATAGAAATTCGCTATATTGCACTTAAGTATGTATGTAAACATGAATACAAAAAAATGCATTTTTGTAAGATAAAAATGATCCAAATATGTAGTAAAAAATATTTAATTAATAAATAATCTATTAAATAATTAACCACAGAACTCTCTTAATTTAACTTAATATAATCTCTTAGTAAATAATACATGAAAATATGAATAGAATATCATAATTACACCACACAACTCTTATACCTGCATATACAAGTTGTAAAACAAGGCCTCTCATTAACTTATTCACCATTTTATACGGCTCTCATCAATAAACCACTACAAAAACAAAATTTAAATAATACAGTTTTCAATTTAAAATGCTCAAACATAACAAAACATTAAATAAAAGAACTGAGTAAAATAACACAACAAACTTCAGACGAATCCATACAAGTAATCTGGTGTGTTTGCTGATGTTTTGTATCTTAAGAATAACAAAATAAATATTGTAGTATAAACAACATTTTGACCTGGTCCAGCATTATCCAGTTTCAAATAAAAGCATGCCTCTGTATACATACAAAATTACATACAACAATGTATCTACATACATATAGTTTTTTTTTGTATAGTAAAC
The DNA here is from genome assembly GCA_949318255.1 of Pollenia labialis. Classification (NCBI taxonomy): domain Eukaryota; kingdom Metazoa; phylum Arthropoda; class Insecta; order Diptera; family Polleniidae; genus Pollenia; species Pollenia labialis. Next base: position 116,284,199 of record OX439141.1, read on the forward strand.
AATTTCAGTTGTGGCTTTTTATTTTGTTTGAGAGGTTTAAGTTTTCTTAGTTTTGTTGCTGCTTATGACCTTCTCATTCTTTTAAATGTACTGTAAGTTGTTTGTATTATAAAGTGAATATCTGAACAACATAATGAAAAAAAAACTAAAATAAAAATGGTAAATGCTTGTAACAAATAGTGGAATTATACGTCTTTTTTTTGTTCAGGAGTACTTATAGTATTTATATAAAGTAAGTATGTGTGTAGGTATATTGTAAAAGAAGCCCATAAGTTAAACTATATTATTGAGTTGTATATAAACCAAATATATATTTATGTATGTGTTCATTTAGTTGAGTTAATATGGGTATGAGACGGGTGTTTTTTTAAGCTCGATAGAATTTTAAATTTGTAAGAAAATAATGCAAGACAACTGCTTAATCGAAAGATAAAAGTGTGGCATTAATACATAGTTAAAAATGATCTCGGGAATATGAGCACCGCGTGTATCCTTGGCGAAGCGCACTCTGGATGTCCAATTCTGTGCCACTTTTTCGACCATTCCTTTCCATAAGCGACTAAGTCTTTAAACCGCACAGCTACGGATGAATTACACTCAAAATATTATGTAGTTAAATTCAAACGAAAATTAATTTTAAACATCGTAAAATTCACAAAAATCAAACATAACAAAAAAAAAAAAAAATACGGAAAAACATTATTTTTTGGTAGTTTGTTTTTTGAATAACAAACATAAATGTTAAAAAATAAAAATATTCGTAAAATAACTATATTTTTATTAAATTTTTACAGTACAGAAAACGAATTTAATAACGTACAATCAGTTACTGTAATAATTTTATGAGTGTAGCTTCCTCATATACATATGTGGAAGGCACTAACATCAAACCAAGCTCTCAAAATGGTTTTTGAATTACAAGACAAAAATAGTATTTCTTGAGGTATAGCTCTTATTAACAAATGTGATCATTTAGTTTCCGCTAAGATTTTTGCCATCCATTGTTTTCGCTTGCAAAATTCCAAATTACACTGGAGATGAATCAAAATGACCTAATTTATAATATTAGTTTAAAACCTCAAATATGTACATTTTATTCAAAAAAAATTTATATGAATACATATAATCAAAAACCAATTTTTGTTGGTCTTACCCCGTTTTCACAACTTACCGATAGCGAAAGGTTGGATTTTATCGGCCTTATAATAAATGTTCCATTATTACAACTTTACTTTAACCTACCAGGTAGGACTAACCTAGCTCTACTTTATCGCTCACTTTAGGTTAAAGTAAAGTTTTAATAATGGAACACTTATTACAAGGCCGGTTACAGTCTACTTTAAGCTAACATTAAGTTGTGAAAAAGGGCCTTATGGCCGTTTTCTCATTACGCGATTATCTTTTTCCCCAACGAAAAACTAAAGAAATTTGGTTTTCTCAATGTCTCATTTGCTTCTATTCTGTCGGCTATCTAATCAGCACTCCTCTGCCAATTATTTATTTTCTTTTATTTTGCGTACAGATAAATTCAATCAGCAGACTCCCATTTTTGCATGTCTTTTGAGAGGTGTTGCCAACTGAAAACAATGTTTTTCGTCGGTATATTATTGAGAAACCCTAAATCGTTAACGGACAGTTTATTGGTCTAATAAATTTATGTTGACAGTAAGTAATAGACAGTTTGTCGATGCATTGAGAAAATGGCCATTAGACTTTTAAAATTAACTTCATCAACAAAGTCTTCACAGTTATTAAGGAATGAAAAAATCTTTATAGGGATATAATATATATAATAATAATATGTTCTTTACAGAGAAAAATACGCTATAGAGAAATCTGTTATAGGGAGGAAAAAATGTGTGGCGAACCTTAAGAAAATACAGTGTTCTCAAAAATAAATGTGTGCGTGTGTATTGTTTTTTTTTTACCAAGAATGTTGCTCGTTAGCTAGCAGCAGCAAGATGAACAGTTTATGATGGCGAATGGGATGACTGAATGATCAAAACAACCTCTGTTTTGATCTTTTTTTATTATTGAAAAATCAACATCCACATACATATATGAAGTAAAGATTTGTCTGTATGTAATGCTGATGGTTTTATTGACAGTCAAATTTAAAAGAATAGATTCTTTTTTGAACAGTTATATGTAAGGTGTAAGTAACCATTAGTTTAATTTAATAGATCCTTAAAATTTAAATGATCCAAGGTTTTAAAAAAGAAATTGAAATAAGTCGCAATAAAACAAAATTGTCTACCGTCCGATTATCGCGAAATATATAAAATTAATCTCATCAGAATATCAATTTTTGACATTGTTTTTAAAAAGAGGGTAAGCTTTACAGACCAACCTAAATCCTAAATCAGTGCATTAAGCGTTTTCTATTTGTAAAAAAAAACTAGAAAATGTATAACGCAAACCCAAATAGCTTGGCCTCAATGCTTTGTAATTGGAAAACACGATCATTATTTAAAATTAAAGACAATTTAGCTATTTTTAGGTCGATTTAGCGGATTTTTCTCTATCGGCCATCTTCGGGAAAACGAAATCACGTGAAATTGAAATCGATAAAGATTTTCAATTGAATTTTTTTAATTTTAAGTAATTAATTAATTTAATTAATGTAGTTTTTTCGGATTTCAAAAGCAGTTTAGGAAGAGGAAAGTGTTACTTAAAGTATGAGGTATTTAAAAGGAAATATTTTTATAAACCGGGAGAGTTATAATAAGGGAGAGTTTTCAAAATTTGTTCGATTTCAATTTCACGTAATTTCGGTTTCTAGAACATGGCCGATACTTTTATTTCTATTTTGTGAGCTTTATTAAACACCATAAGTTAGCATCACTGTTCATGATATAGCATTCTTCTTCTTCTTTTTCATAAAAACATTTCAGTTTTCTATTTTATTTACATTTTTTTAAATTTAAAATATTTTACATTATTAATGCCGAGTATAGCTTTTTAAAGATATTTTTAAGTCAGGTATTTTAAAAAGACCTTAAATATTTTTTTCTAAAAGATTTTTTTCGCTTCAAAACAAAAAAAAACTTCTTTGATAAAATAGTCACCTTTTTCATAAAAAATCACTTAATAATCTAGTAATGATTAGATACTTTTATTCACAATTTTTTTTTAATCACATTTTTTTAACAGTAAATTTTTGCATCAAAAATTGGAAATTTCTCTCCAATTTTTTTTTTATTTAAAATGTAAATAATTTTTTTTAATACTTTAAATTTTAATTTTTAAAATCAAAAATATACTTTTTTTAAAACAAAATGTTAATTTTTTAATCAAAAAGCTTATTTGTCTTTAAAATTGTTTCATTTAAATGTTGTTTGTTCAACAAAAAATTATTTTTTATTAAAAAATTCTCGCTTTATTTTAATTAAACAAGTCGTCTCTTTTAAAAGTTAATTTTTTTTTATCAAAAATAGGGTTTCGGCTTTCCCTTACAATTTAGACTTTTTATAAAGCAGTAGTTGCATTCATCAACAGAATGTATCTTTTCATTAAGAAAAATTATCAATGTCGCATTTGCATTAAAAAAAAATTGCCTTTGCACCAAAATTAATTTTTATTAATAGATAAAAGTCACATTGTAACTACAAGTTATAATGTTATCATTATTTAACCCTAATCTTACCGACATGTGCCTTTGAAACACATTTTAATGTTTAGCTATTATTTTACATATCGCACCGGTTTCTCTAAAGAGAGTCAACTCAATATGTACAAATTTTCAGTAGAATCAACAGAATGTTTTATTTTTTTTAATATTTACAATAAAAGCAGAAAACAATTATGTAATTGTAAAGAAATTCGAGTAAGAAGTATACAACAGTAGTTCTTTTTGTAATTTTTTTTTTGGAATTATCAAAAAATTAAAAAGTTTTTTGAGTTGTTCCCCTTTATCTGAAATTCGTAAATAAAGAACCAAAACGAAATATAACAGCACAATAAACTTACCTATAACGACTAAAAAGAGGCAGCACTAAATAAAATACCATCAAAGTAAACTGTTGTGACATAAACACTAGCACAACCTAAACCAGCACAATCTAAAATAAAAAAAAAACTAATATAAATTCAGCTTTCATTAAGGGACAGTTCAGAATATTTATCCTTAAATGATTCTGGAGAAGCTGGAGAAGAAGAGGGATGCAAATGTATTTTTTTTTTTTTTTGGCGAACGAGTATTGAAAATGGTGTTGGATTTTTACAGTGGGTAGATATGACCACTGTTCATCGATGTCTTGAAGAAAGATTAAATTGCGATACGTTTTGTATAGTTTAACAAAAAAAAAAAACAAAAAAATTAAATTCTTAGTTATTCTATTTTTTATAAATCAAAACAAGAGATGCAAAATAAACTACCAACAATTGTCTCATAGACACTGAAGCACAGCACTTATTGCTCCCCAAATACGGCCTATAGTTAATTGCATGCAGGATGTTTTTCAGAATGAAGCTCCAAAAATCTAACTAATTGTGCAACAAACAAATAAACGCAAAATATGCCGAAGATCCTAAAAAAGTGGTATAATTAAACAATGCTGTCAAAAATGTTACTAAAATGTTTGTAATAAAGATGGTATAAAAAACCAGCAATGTTTTTAAAAAATATGTTTTATAAAAATGCTCTCTAAATTCACTGGTTTGTAATTAATAAAGCTTCGTTCTTCAAATATTTACGTCTGTGTCATAGAAACACATGTTGGTAGGATTTGTTATATTTGATGTCGGTATGATTAGGGTTAATACAAGCATCAATCAAAAAACTATCTAACTAACTATGTAGGCGCTTTTGGTACTAGGGTATCTTTGTTATTTTAAACCAAAATTTAGTTTTTTCGCAGCCGAAAAGATCTATTTTTAATTTGCCTGAGCGACGAGTTCATTTTTTTTCAAACTTCAACGATATCTATGAATCTACTGAGCAAATTTAAAATAAATGTAAGCACGGGTTAAAGGTAATATAGTTGCCGAGTTTTGTGTGAAAGAACCTTGATTTTGGACATAACGGCATATCTCGAAAACTCGAGCTAATAGAGAAAAATGGAGATTTGATTTAAGATCGGCGACCTCAAATTAGTAAAAATGTACAATAATATTTCAGGCCGCAAAATGACTGTTCCCCAGTGTAATTTAGTTATAACGGATAGATACTTTTGAAAGTCCCATTAAACGTCGTTAAATTGTAACATTTTCCAAATTACGCACTTTACATTCAACAAAAAAAAAAATTCGTTACATTTACAAAAGTTTCGTAGATACAGAAAAATTTAACTCCAATTATTTGAAATTTTAGCTATTTATTCTTACTTTTTTTTTGGAGATTTTATTCTACTAATACTCTGGTAATTTGAGACAAAATAAAACTAAAGTATTGGGCCTAAGCCTCGAGACTTAATTTTAAAAATTAATTGTTATTGTATTTTTTCTAAAAAAAAACTCCAGATGTTTGTTATGTATTCAAAATGTTTAATTTATTTAAAAAGAAATAAATTGAAGGCAAGTTAATGACGGGTTTAAAGTTACAGTTATTTGTGTTGTGTGAAGAATGATTTGTTTAAGTTTTCCTTTACTTCTTTTGATTAAATGCGTGAGAATATTTATACACTACACAACCGCAAGTAAGGATTGTACTAGGCTTTATTAAGAATGTGTGCAGCAAATACAAAGTTTGGTTCTATGTTTACTTTAAACCCATTTGCGCAAAGTAAAAATCGTAATAATAAGTACAATTTCATAGAGAGAAAGTCTAGAATTCGTTTGTAATTTTACGTATACCCATATAACCCTCTTCCCGTCATTTAACCATTTAATTATGTAGCTGTATAGATTTATTCCAAATTTTTAATTTTTAATCAGGCTTAAGTTCATCAAATTTAATTTTCATTAAATTATTTTTATGAAGGAAGGAATTTTACAACATGAAGGTCAGTCAAGAATGAATGATTATCAATAACAATTTTAATTAATTTTCATGTTGTAAAATTACTTCCTTCATAAAAATAATTTAATGAAAATTAAATTTGATGATAAGGACCATCATAAAATAAAACATATTCATATATATTATTAAAATAAACAAATCTCATATAGATGATATGTGAATAAAAACGATTTTGAAAACAAAACGATTTGTAATCGATAATGTCGTTTTCAGTATCTTTAAAGATGCATTTTTAATACATTTTCTTCTTTTTTTCTGTATATATTCTTTTGAATTTTATATTATAAGTCTTAATTGAACTGTATTTGAACAAAAAATTGGTCGGAACTAATCAAAATTGGGTACCCAAGTAACCTGGTTCAAGTTACAATTGCTCGGTAGATAAGGTAATATCTGTGGTCATGAGGAAGAGTAGCTTAAATCGATACAACATTGAATTACTATAAGTAGAAAAGGTGTAAACTTTTTTATATTTTCTTAATTTTTTTTTTAACTTTTACTTTTATCCTCTATTAAAATTGTAATTAATACGATAATATACAGACTTAATGCAAAAAGCTCTTCGAAAAAAACTTCAACAAAACTGGTAATATCCACAAGCTTTCTCATATTGCTACAGATATAACATTTAATTGTATTTGTCACACTTAATAAATAAATCAATTAATTTTTATATGAATATGAACCACATAAAACAACTTTATTTCAGAGGATCCCAAGAAGAGTACACCTAAAAAATTTTATTTAAAAATTCTATGGCTTAGGGTATCAAATGGTCGGTTTTGATCGACTATACTTTCTTATTATTTTATCTAAATTTTTTTCGGCTAAGTTTGTTTTCAAACCATTGCCTTAAGTTGTTTTTTTTTTAAATTGTTCTTCAATTCAACTTGAATTAAAGGGAGTAACAAAGAAAATCTAATTGTTTCGTTATGGGAAATGAGCAGCGGCTTAAGTTTTTGTTATTTAGTATGTCAAATGGTGATAAATGATTGTAATGGTAAATAATTTGATAAACAAATTTCTAATTAAAATGAATTTGTTGAGAAATCAAGGTAAGTTGAGATTCGTTTATAATAAGAGCAAAAATTTTTTTTAACAACAAAGTACCTAAAGTTTTTTTTTTAATTGGGTCTACTTCTACATTAACAGCAATTTATTTGAAATTATAAATTACATATACATTTCTTAATTTTTTTAAGTTTTAACCCAGCTAGCATTTTGTATCATAATCTGATCATTTAGGAATCAGCTTCATGGGCAAAATACCTGTATATGAGCTCATTTATAAATCATAAATGATACTCTCGTTGTGAGAAAATGGTACCCTACCCATGAATCACCTGAAAGAATCATTTGTGATACAATTTTCTGATTCCTTTTTGATCATTTTAATGTTAGTTTTTCTAATCATTATTGAATCGTTTTTGTCTCATTTTTCAATCGTAAATTGCATAGTTTTTGATCATATTTGAAATCATTTTTTAATCACTCCTAAATGCTTAAGAATCCTTTTTTGATCACTTTGCAATCGTATTCTATCATAATCGAATCATTTATGAATCAGCTTTAGGAGCAAAATACCCGTATATGAGCTAATTTTTCAATCTGAAATTATACTCCCGTTGTGAAAAAATTGTACCCAACCGCCGAATCATAATTATAATTTATTTTGAGTTTAATAAAGTTTTTTATTAAAACGATTTCCCTAAGTCGTTTTATAAACAATTATAATAAAGTAAAAACAGTTAACAATAAAGTAAAATTAAAATTGGAATATTAATAATTAAAAAGTAAATAATAAACCATGAATAATAACTACAATATTAATAACAATTAAGAATAAAGTAAAATAAAAGTTGGATGAAGAGAAATTTTATAAATAATTAAAATTTTCTCTATGATTTTGACGAAACGAATGAAAAGAAATTCAAATTTTTAAAAATTTTAAATTCAAAAAATGTTTAATCATTTTTTAAACATATAAATGAATCATATATGAATCCTTTTTCAATCGCTTAAGTGATAAATCAGATTTTAATCATCAAAACTGATCTGAAAAGAATCATTTGGGTGATTTTATCAAAAACTAATCAGCCAAATGCTAGCTGGGAAATGAGAATAATATAAATGTTTATGTACGTAAAATTGTTCGGGACGTAATTTATATGTGTGTATGTGAAAAAATGTTTGCTTTAATTGTAAACACCCAGTGACAAAGTTGTTTTTATCCCAACAAACACGGAGGCTTGATTTCAAATTGAAAATAATTTGAAATCAAACGTTTTCTCAAACGTCAAACGTTTAATAATGATTTGAAAATCATTGCATTCTCATCAAAAAGAGGAAATTATTATTAAATTGGAAAATGCATTTATTTTCAACTTGCTTTCAAACGTAATTCTCAAATGTTTTTCAAATAGGGATTATAATACAATGTGGAACATAAATAAAAATATTTTATTTTTTTATTTTAAATTCATTATTTATTTAAATAAACTGTGAGATAAACATTCGGCAATACAGCTTAAAGATGTAATAATGTTCTTTCCGTCCTCTATTTATTTTAAAGATAAAATAATTGGCTCCTTTTTATTTTGAGGATTGTAGCTCCACGATCATACAACAAACTTATAATTTCTTCACTTTGCCGTTTTTTTTAATTCGTAATATCATTATAATTACACTAAAATATATTTTATTTCACAAGAAATAATTCGTTCACTTGAAAACATATTTAACCACGAAGTAAAACTTTAATTTTTAATTTTTACATATATTTTTCGCTTTAGTATTGCCAAGTTTAGTTTTGATTTGAATTTAACATTTGATAAAACATTTAATGTCAATTTAAAAGTTAAAATCAAGCAATTGGAAAACGTTTGAGAATTGTGTTTGATGTAAAATGATAAATTCATTTCATATCAAATATTTGGCTTAAGTGTAGTAATTTTTTTCCAACATCTTAAATAGATGTATTAATGTGTATACCGCACTTGATCAACAAGAGGATATTAACTAAAATTTTTTATTCTTTCACTCTTTGTGCGATATTTAGCTATTAGAAAAATTTGTTTAATACAAATCTAAAGAATGCAATGATATGATATGATATAAAGAAGTTTTTTATGTAAAGAACACTCACTTAAAATTCATTTAAGAAAAAATATATGGGTTCATTTCATAATTAAAGTCTAATTTTTGTTCCAAAATACAGTAAATTTAACATATACAACTATAAATATATAAACCAAAAAGCGGTTGTTTGTTGGTGTGTTCGTTTGTTCCATATAGTCTTCTAAATATCTGAAACGATTTACGTAAAATGTACACGGTAATTTTCTGATTACCCAGTGCTTAACATATGCAGGCCACAAATAATTGTAAATATGCAAGAGAGCGTGGCACCTCTCATACAAAGACAGCAAAATAAACCTTAAAAACAGCACGCAATCGGCTATAGAAAAAATTTCCTAGTTTGGAATAAATAGTTTGGGTTTCTATATAAAACGTCTGGCCAAAAGCAAGCTGAGCTAGAAAAGTGAGGACAATATAGTTGTTCAAATATCTTTAGAAGGATAATAGCAGAAGTTGAAATTTGGTGCGAATCGTTTCGTTATCAATACACGAGATTTGTTTTTAAATTTTACGAATTTAATTTAAAGAAGGGTGACAAAGCGAACCGTTTAAAACTTGTATAATATAAAATTAAAAAAACAAAATGTTCAGTTTTTAATTGTTTTATTTTCAACACATGACTCTAATAGAAGTGTTGTAGGTACGTTTTGCGTAGGAAAAAAATAATAATGGTTTTTATGATTTTGCTCAAAGTCTTGCAATCTGTGCAAACTGTGCATTTTTTACATCCTCGCAAATGAACTGCCAAAATTTGTATGAGAATTAATTTACACAAACTTCGCAATTTAGCCTAACAGTTTTGTTCAATTGTGCATTTGTACAAACAGATTCTGTTATGCTTACAGTGGTGTTCAACCAGTTTTGCCAGAAGTAGGGGAAAATCCCTACATATGAGTATTTTTGATAATATGATATGATGATATTTTAAGAAGCGTAGGGAAAATCGGACAGATTGTTTACAATCTACAAAATGTAGGGATTTACCATCATATCTCATTATTTATGAAGTAAATGCATCAAAACCGTTTTTTAGTGTTATTTTCTTGTCAAATCCGGTTGAAATTGGTTCTTGTCACTTATATGGCTTTAAAATATATGCCCAGAGTTGTTAAAAGATTTAAATGAATTTTTTTTTTGATGTTTTTTGCAAACTGAAATTTATTGCTATAAATTGAACAAAATGTAAATAGCCCTTCAAGATTCAAGTCGCGCAAGTTTGCCCATTTGCACACCTTTTATGTTTATTAGGAAAATTGTTGATACCGTATAGGGACTATTAATGAATTTTTATGAAAAAATTTTGTAACTTTCAACCCAATGATTTAAATTTTTGGCAATATGATAAAGGAGCTTATGTCGAATATTGTAGTTTTGAGACATCCTCAGTTTTATTTTATTCTAGGAGTTTTTTTTTTAATTCAAAAGAGTCTAAAAGTAAATGTTTAAAAAAAATTTAGTTTATATAAAATATATTAAAACTTTTATACTTGTAAAAAATTGACTTTGTCTTATATCGACTTAAGATAGTCTTCTATGTGACCACAGAAATAACATTTCTTAGAAAAATAACTATCTAGTACTTATTAAATATGTACTTTATAAACATTTCAAAGTAATTTTTAAAAACACAAACTAAATAAAGTTTTTTTCGTTTTTTGCATTTTTCTTAAATGTAAACAATAAAATACATTTACTAAATTAAACTTTTATTGTAATTGAAAATAATAATGCTCAACAAGGATGAATAATAAAACAACTTAAAGGTAACAGAAAAGAATTACTTTTCTTGAAATTGACATAAAAACACAAATACTTTTACTTCTTATATCTATTTTTTCTAAATTATTAAGAGAAATAATTACATGATTATTTTAGGGAACCACATTTGAATATGGCATTTATTTCTATTTTTCTTTTCTTTTGTAAATAATAATAAAAAATTCTTGTGCTTTTGTAAAAATTAGAAAATAAAAATTGAAGTTTAATACATTTTTAAAAACAATACAAATTATTAAAACAAAGAAAAGCATTTTATTAATATTTAATAAATTAAAGATTAGTAAAAGAAAAAGCTTTTTAAAAATGAGCCCTTAGTTCTACGTACAAATTTTAAATAAATAAATTTCAATTAGTATTGAAGATAAAGTATAAAAGTAAAACAATTTTAAAATTGATTTCGTTTTTATGCAGAAAATATTTTTTATATGAGAAGTATTAAGAACTAGCTGATACGGCAAACGTTGTTTTTTTTTTTATTTATTTATTTATTTATTTATTTCAGTCTATAGATTAAAAAATCCTTACAGACATAAGTGCTTACATTAGAGTACGATAAATAAAGAAATTATTTTAGTAATTAACTAGTTTAAATAAACAATAATTTTTTTTTTAACATCGTTACTATCAGAAAAGTCAATTAGATGATATAGACTAATTAATTTTACGCAAATTTGACGAAATGATTAGCGTAAACAGAACGATAATACCTTAAATTTAACAGCTGAAAGTTTCGTGTAGGTCTAGCTGGAACATTTAAGTTAATTTTGCTCAACAAGTAATCAGAATCAACATCACCGCGTATTAGACCCATTAAAAACGAAATACTTCGCATTGTTCTTCGACTTTTAAACGTCGGTAACTTAATAAGACCAAGTCTGCTTTCATAGGAAGGTAATACAAATGAATTTCATCCAAGACCTCTTAAGCAAAATAAAAGGAACTATTTCTGTACAGATCCAATGCTGTTAATATAAGTATTAAAGTAAGGATCCCATACAATTGTTCCATATTCCAGAATAGGGCGAACCAGAGACGTATATAGATGTTTAGTGGTATATGGATCAGAAAATTATTTTGCCATATAACTTATTTCTTTCAGATGTTACAGTGTCTGCATGCCAAATTTTAAAAACACAGGTTGATTAGCTAAGAAGTTAATACAAATTATAGTCTAAAGTTCTTTCCAGATTTCAAATTTCCAAATTTCAAGAAAATCGGCTGATTAGCTAAAAATATATAGGGACGGGGAGCTTGTACCCCTCTTGCCCTATTTCGCACCCTGAAATTTTAGCCATATGCATATCTTTATCTGCAGGAAACCGAACAAACAGTCAGTGACGCACAGTGGGGCAAAGCGAAAATTAACCGTCCGCAAATGTGCTAAAAGAAGTAAAAATCAGACTATTATTCAAATTAGTTTCCAGAAAATAGTCTTTATTTAATTAAATTAATTTATTAAATTTACACAACATATAGAATTACGAATTATTTTCGAAATTATGGTAGACTTTAATCCCGTTGTATTTAAATGGGCCAGACATTCTGGAGGGAATCTCACACATGACCCTCATACTTATAGACTAGCTTCGAACAAAAGTAGCTGAACGGGGTAGTCATTATTAATCTAAACTATTTGAATATGTAACTATTCGAAAAAAAAAATTAAATCTAAATTAAACAAATAATACTCTACAAAGGTTTTGAAATCGTATAGGGACTATTTTTTTTTAAGATTACTTTACTAAATTTTCCACAATTTAAAATGGTTCGTCATTTTAGCAATTTTGAGGAACTAGATGCAGTTTTTTGGGTGAGTTTGTAAAACACTTGTTTCCCTAGCTTATAGCTACGATAGTGCCAAAGACAGGAAAATAAAAATTCAATTGGTTTCCAAGAAAAATTTCATATTCTTCGAAAATATTAATCTTAGCGAAAATAATAATGAGGCCACAAAATCCGAACAGCAGCTAAACTAGCAAAATCCAAATGAAGTTTTATAAATTTCAATAAGTACTTTGAGAAATTCAACACGAGAAGAAGTTGTATAGTGTTATGATGTAATTAGCCAATATAACCAATAATATTAGCAGAAATAGACAGGTCGTTTACACTGTACTTTTTTTGATATAAAAATTCCACAAAACTCTCATGACTGATTTGATACCCTTATAGAAACTTTACTTTTTCATATTCAATAGAACTCAATTCCAATCGAAAGTGGAAGTTATTACGTAGGTGGCGTTTCCAAAGACCGAATATTTAATTTGCAGAAGTTGAAACAAATTCGATCGAACAGGCTAGAAAGAAACGATTGGAAGCAATTGAAATATGAGTTAAATTTAATCATACTTTTCATCCAAACAAAAAGTTATATACCAAACAGAATACAAAAAAAAAAATTTAAGTAAGAAAAAAAATTGGACCGATTTAAATATAAAAAGCTTAAGGAGCATTTGTATGGTAGTTAATTAAAAAATAATGGACTGATCTTCAAAAGATTTTTTTTTTAAATCTGAAACATATTGACCTAAATCCCTTCTAGAGAGACTTTTATTTCTATAATAACTAGGATTTTCGTAAAAGTTATTAAGTTGATCTTTAATTTGGTAGAGGTATAACAAAACCGATATAAGCATTTTTGTGTCTCACGATATTTGATCATATATTAGCCCTCAGATGCCGTAGTTTGTTTCTATCAATGTATCATAATCGGTAAAAAAAATTTGCAACATTATTGCAGATAGAACAACCGAAAATTAATTTTCGTTTAGAATCTAGACAATTTTCAACCAATTCGAGAGTCTGAATTACAAACTGGTTAAAGGCAGAGAGCAGAGGTGTATTGACCACAATTGATTTGTTTAAAGACAGAAATTCACAAAGACTTATCAGAATATGCAACAAGACGCGAAGAAACCATTACAATGTTTAATAAATTAAGAGCACACCTTTTTATTGCGATTACTGTCAATCGTTAATTAAAAAATCGAAAGCGAAACATTTTTAAAGAAAATAATTCACAAGAGTTGTTTCTCAATATTTTCTGGTTAACTTTGAATTGTTTTTTACTTCAATTATTAGTAAGAAACCATTTTTAAATATTTTTAGTGTATTTAAAATGTTATCACTTAAAATAATTTTTTTTATTATAAAATATGTTTTCCTTAATCTTGTTTCGGATCCCAATCTGCACGAAAAGCGTTTCCGTACTTTAAGTTTGTGTAAATGAATGACTAAAATTCTTCTGCTTCTTGTACTTAACAGCCCAATCTTTTTCTTCGTTAAACTCATGCAAATTAATCAAACTGCTGTTAAAGAATAAACAAAAACGTAACTGATTGTGGGTTATTAAATTCGTTTTCCGTACTGTTAAAATTGAAATAAAATATAGTTATTTTACGAATTATTTTATTTTTAAACAATTATGTTTGTTATTCAAAAAACAAACTACCAAAAAATAATGTTTTTTTGTATTTATTTTGTTATCTAGTTTGATTTTTGTCGGTTAAAAAATAGTTTTTAAATGTAAAAACTATTAAATTTTAAGTTTATTAAATAAAAAATTTAAAAATTAATGTTGAAACCAGTTGTTTTAAATGAAATGTAAATGATCCGTTTTCTAAATGAATCTTAAGTTATTTAAAATTAATTTTCGTTTAACTACATAATATTTTGAGTGTACCAAAACACTTTGACGTTCTACTTTGTGTAAACAATTTTTATTTTTTGTGTCCCAATACTTTTTCCTACTTATGATAGAAATTTATTCTTGCTCTCACTTTCACGAACTTTACCCAAGTTCTAAAGAAACAGAGCTAATATTTCAAAAATTTTCTTAAACTGAAAACTACTTTTACTTCAGCAATAATTTGTATGAAATGGTAAATGACGTTTTTTTAAGGTTAAAACTTTGATCGATTTAACAACTATAACAACCTATATTTTCATAAAATCATATGCTTTTTAAATTCATTATTTTTAATTATTTATATTTCTTGCGCAGAAATAATTGTTTTTGTTTTATTACTTTTATATATTTGACAGATATAATTAAAATTTTATACATTATATTGGCAGAAACAATTGTTATATGAATAGTGTTTTTTTTAAATATAATTTATTTCTGATTACTTGTTTTGCCTTATTTTTTTTAATTGTAGGGAATGACCTGAATATATCAAAACAGAATTTGGAAACTTTATTTTTAACAAAATAAATAATAAACTTTTAACACTGCAAAAAAAAATCAGAAAAGAACAATTATTTCGGTCAAAAATAATATATAACACAAAATAAGTCTGCAAAAAATTAAAATCAGAACACAAATTATATCTGACAAACTAAAATAAAATCAGAAAATAATAATTTTTTCAAAAAAGTAACGAAAATCAGAAAATTATAATATCTGCCAAAAAAGAAAATAACAATTACTTTTACAAAAAAGAATATAAATCAGAAAATAACAATTATATTTTGAATTTTTTAATATCTAATTTTTACTGTCCCTGATTTTTATTTTTGTACTTATTGTAGTGTTGCCTATACCTGATAAGTGAATTCGCCTTTCTTTGCAGTTTTGTGCAAGAAGAAAAACGTTTTTTTTAAACCGCTATTACTTACATCATTTTCGAGTACGTGAATGCTT
This sequence comes from Pollenia labialis, assembly GCA_949318255.1. Classification (NCBI taxonomy): domain Eukaryota; kingdom Metazoa; phylum Arthropoda; class Insecta; order Diptera; family Polleniidae; genus Pollenia; species Pollenia labialis. Next base: position 116,299,720 of record OX439141.1, read on the forward strand.
TTCGGCTACATTTGGAATTGCTTGCTACCCAAATTTTGAGTACGGAAGCAAAGCTATTTTTGTACCAAGCCATAAGATAAAAAACATATACATATGTAAATATTCAAAATAGGTGCCAAATTGCTTGCTACCCACATTTTGAGTACGGAAGCAAACCTATTTTTGTACCAAGCCATAAGATAAAAAACATATACACATGTTAATATTCAAAATAGGTGCCAAATTTACTAACTCAAACTCAAAATATTTTCGAATTTTTTTTTGACTTGGTTCGCTTTAGCTTTGAGGCTTCCAAAAACTTTGTCATTCCGTTTGTTATTTCTATTGAACTTAGACCCTACACACTATATATATTCTGAGTACTTATGAGTAGCAAAGTTCCTTTAACGATGTCCATCTGTTTGTTATATCTTTCACATCTGCTCTGATTAATAGCTATCAAAAATTAGCCAGATCAAAACATAAATGGCTGAAATATAAGCAAAAAATCACGACTGCCTTTAACTCTTTTCATAAAATCTCATGTGTTGTAGTTTTTTATACCCATCATCAGCTTATACGTATGAATTTGTTTTTTAATTTATTCTTTAGAAACTAGACTTTTTTTGCTTTTTGTTACACATAATAAATATATACATCCATGTCTAGCGCAGTTTATTTAACGATATCCGTCTGATTTTCCGTATATCTAGGGAACCACAAGAGCCAAAGTTTCTAAATTAGATGCAAGAAATTTGGTTATCTATACACACCATCCGACAAAATGAGGACGGTATTGGAGCAGTTGGCGTGGTAGATAATTGATTAATTTATATCTTAAAATTCGTAACTATATAACATTCTGTTCTTATTGCAGCACGGTTGAGCGTACATAAGATTCAGCATAGCAAAATATAGCACTCTTCTTCAAAAAATGTGCGTATTGGTGAAAAAATTGTTTCTATCATTGCGACCACGGCTCAAATATTAAGAAAAGGTCTCTAACCAAATTCACAACTTGATGATGAAAATTTAAAATTCTTTTTTTTTTAATTATTGTTGCCAATTAGTTGCGCTATTCAATAATGGCTAACAAAATTTTATATAAATAAAAAATAATGAAAAAAACTTGTCAAGTCATAGATAATTATAATTTTTTTTTTTTAATTTATCCAAAAAGTCAAGAAAAACAATTGTTGAAAATTCAAGTTAATGTCATGGTTTTAACACATTTATTTTTATAGTTTTTATCTTTCAGTACAACTACATATTTAGGTAAAAAAAAATGTATAACAAGGGGAAATATTTCAAAAAGGTAGAAGTGTAAATTATTGTGTTGTAGTTTTTGTGAAAAGACTGTCTTTTCTGTGTATTGAAAACGAAAAAAAAGTAAAAATAAAGTTTATTTTATGCGTCTATTATTTTGGTTTCTATGAACAATTTTAATGCAACAGCAATTACATAATGGTTTTAATAGTTTTGTAAGGTAGCGTATGCTTGTGTGCAACACATTCTTACCTGCTACCAAGGTAAAGTACTATTTTTACATTCAAACGTTATATTTACTGTAAAAAATGTGGTGTCTTTTAATGAAATATCTTTCAAAGGTGTTGTTATAAATGTTTGTTTTTATTTTTTTTATTGGGTGATAATTGAAAAGTTTATTAAGCAAAACAAATAATTGTGAACATTATTGTTAGTTGAAAACTTTAAATACCTTTAAATTATCGCACCTAAAATGTGCATTGTTTAATGACAAACGAAATACATAAAATAAAGAGGCAAACAATAATGAGGTAATAGTTTTGAGGTCTTTTGGTAGAAATATGATGTAATTTTCAGATTATTTAATGGAATATTTTCATAACTATAAGTTGAAAGGCAATATAAAATAGCTTTAAGACAGAAATTTGTATCTGAATGGATACAATTTCATTCTGTTTAACAATTACTAATGACTGTTAAAATAAAAACAATTAGTTTCGTTGTCGTCTACCTGTATCAATGTCGACATTTGTAATAGGAGTGAATATATGTAAAAGTATTAAAAAAAAATAAGCAACCATATACGCTCTTATTTTGGGCCCATGTTTTACATATGTTATCCTTTTTGTTACTCAATGTAGAGCTAGTTGCACTTTACACCAAAATATAAACAATTAAATTATAGATACTAAATTGCTCGAGGACAATTTTTATTACTTGCTAGCGTTACGTTTCAAAGAATATACTTTCCGCTGAAAATGCCCATATTTCCTTCTTTAACCCAAAATAGTAAGTTTTTTCACATGAAACTTGTTTAAATGTTTTCAAAAAATAATTTCCTGTCGTATAAAAATTCTTTTGGTTAATTCTGGTAGACAATTCCCAAATGCACCTTTCTTTAAAATTTCAGGTACAGAAAAAGTATAGCAATGGTTGAGTATATATAAAATAAATCGCGATACCACCTTTTCATATCAAAAATTATACGAAGCTTACTTATTAAGTTTTTCCTTTCTTGTAGATTTACAAAATATCCAGTTACACCTTTTTTACATTCAGCAATAATTATGTTAATTACGCGATTTACATCTGGGCTTGCCAGACTGCCTTGATTTTTCTAGATTAAAAGAATTTTTAATAGCCGTCCAGCTTTTTCAAAGGCCAAGAGTTTGTTGTAGAAACAACAACAACAACAACATCATTTCAAAAGAAGGTAAAAACGATTTAATCGTTTTATATAGAAACAACAACAACACTACTGGAAGAAAAATTTAGATTATTTTCATGTTTAAAAAGTCAAATTAGTAGCAATAATTCCCATATTCTATTTAGTTATAGAAATAAAATTTTCAAAGTAGAATTATTACGAAAGCCATAAAGGAGATGCTACTGGTGTCTAATAATTGACGGGCAAGTAAAATAATAATATTCTCTCTGTAGGCTAAGTGTTTGTGTTCGAATCAATCCAATCTCACTTTCGGATTCTTTTAAGTACGAATTGATATCCAATCACCTTAGAAACTCTTAAATCAAGCTCAGCTTGAGATTAATTTTATCTCAATTTTAATTAAGTCAATCATGTTGTCAGATTATTTTAAGTACGGTGCACTTGCATAATCCGTAATTGAATCAAGCATTATGTACTTGATTTAAGATAATATAATAATTTAAGATAATTTAATAATTTAAGATAATTTAATAATTTAAGGTACGGATGGATTTATGTGTTTTCCAGTATTTCCCTTAATAGTCAGAATTTCTTGGTGCACAAAGTGAGTTCATTTGTTTGTATTTTTAGCTTTTAAATGGTTTTAGCAATTAAGTTATTTTAATTAAAGATTATTTTGAAAAAGTTTGTAATTTAACATGTAGAATTTATTTCTCATGGTGAGTTACATTTATTATATACATTTTCAAATAATTCGAATGTGTATTCTAAGTCAAATTACAATTTTTTGTTTAAAGCTTTTATACTTTAATAGTCTTATTCCGTCAAAAGTTTCCAGGAATATTTTCTATACACTATTAGAATTTTCGTTTTTATATTTCTGTTACGAGGATTACTTAAGCTATCCTTTCGCTAGCAATGAAGTAAATTGTACAGAAAATGAATACAACTATTAAATACCAGCAGAATGTAATGCATTTTATTAAAGTATAAAAGCTTTTTTAAAAAAAGGGTAATTTGGCTAAGAATACACATTCGAATAAAATGAAAGTTTGTAATTTAAAGAATTCCTTTCATAATCAAGTTTTTTTTAATGAATGTCAAAAAATTACAAATTTGAATCAAACAAACCCAAGGCGAATTGACTTTCAGGTGGCGTTGAAAACACAGCTGTGCTACTTTTTTTTCTTAATTAGAGAGAGGAACGTCAAAAGTTACTTGTGTTTTTGACATATCGGCCAACGAAAGCAACAAAAAAATACATTGTTGTGTTTTTGGTGTTGTTACTTGTTGTAGTATCGACACCACCGTTTACATGAATTCGCCTTGAACAAACCTATGTAAATTCTTTCTGAATTTTTTTTTAAATGTTTGTCAAATTTATGTGCAAATTTTATTAAAACAACTTTTGAATCCCTGCTAAAGAAAATTTCTCAATTCGAAATGAAACTCACTACAACTAACGCCCAATTTCACCAAGTTCAGTAATAATTAAGTTAAAGTAATAGTTAGTTTAAACTTAACTTGGTGCAATTGGCTGTAAGTGAGAAAATTACTAAAAAAAATTTATAATAAATGCAATATAAAAATAATGAAAAAGAATCGTAAATATTTTGTAAAATTTCTTGTGCAAAAGTTTTATATGTCAACTATTTTTTTTTTTTACCAAAAAGAAAAGAGACCTTAAACTTAATAAGAAAATTAATATAAATTTCTAAAAGTCGAATAACAGATAATCTGTGTATTCAAAAGACAATTTTTAACTCACCTTTGTTTCACAAACATTATCCAATATATAAAACCATACAGACAATTTAGTTGTTAATTCAACAAAAAGCGAACAGAAATATTCCAAAAAATGGAAAATAAAAATCAGGAACACGTGGTGTTGTTAACAACCAGCACTTGCACAATTTATTCAAGTTTTGTTGTATATCTTTTGTTAATAGATTTAAGACAAATTATTTTTTAAGCACACAAAATATTGATTATTTTTTCAAAACCAAGGAAAAGGATTTTAGTTTTGATATTTTTCTAATTTTTAATAATTATTTAAATTAAACACTTGTTTACAAAAAAAAGTGACGGAACATTAATATTAACAAAGTAACACTTGTAACAACTTTTTGTTGTTGTTTGGAATCGTTGTTGTATTTTCGCTAACAATCAGGACCGAAAAAGGTGGTCGTTGGTGGAGATTAAAAAGGAATTTTGTTCTGATTAGCTTGAAGTTTTTAGATGTAGATTACGCTTGCAGATGTTATAACTTTTTCCTCAAATATTTTTTATTTTTGAAATGTTAAATTTTGTGAAAAACTTGTAACCTTTTTTAAATTTTTATTTGTTGATGTTTAGAGATTTGATGAAGATATATAAACACACTGATGCACCCACTAAAATATTTAGAATTAAAAGAAACAAAAAACATAAATAATTGATAAAAACACTGATTCAATTATACAAATTTATTATTTATGAAAAAACACTTTTAGGTTCTAACAAAATAAAACAAAAGATGTCATTTAGTTGGCACAAAAACATTTAACAAATTTTCTTTTTTTTTTTAAATTAAGAATATATTAATTTTGCTTTCGGATTCTTAAAAATTTTACATGTTTGATTCATTTTTTTTTATTAAATAACCAAATATTAAAAACAAATTATGTTTATTTAAATTTCAGTAATTTTTAATTAGTATCCACGCCCTTTTGACTTTTTTGCACTGGGTTTTTAAAAATTTTGTTTTCTCATTTATTTGGTTTATTTTGCACAAAAATAAAAGAAACACTCTGATACACACTCTGAAAAATTCCTTTGAACATTTTTTTACACGTGACTCAGTTTTTGTTAGAGGTCATGTTAAACAAAAAAAAAAATATAAGAAAAAAATTAACAGATAAACACAAATTAAACACTTTTCACTGAAAACTTTACAAATTATTAAAACGATATAATATCTTAACTCTAAATTTTAAAAAATTTCACTAAAAATTACCCGTTAACTTATACAAAATTTCAATTTTTTAATGTCCTTTTTTGAGTTTTACATCACCCGTGTATATACTTTTATTTAATGTTTAGTCCATGTCCTTTAACCGTGTTGTGTATGTCTCCAATTTCTTTGGTGTTTTAGGCTCCAACGTGTTTTGTTGAAAAAAACATTATTTACCATGCCAGCCAGCATTTAAAAGCTATGGCAAAAACAGACATTTCCGTTTTTGCCGTTATTTTCTCTTGTTTTGTGCCACTTGCCAGCTCACTTTTTCCCCACATTTCCTTTCGCTCGCTCTCAAACCCTACAGTATTTTATGTTTATTTTCTCTGTGGAAAATTTTGCAGAAATTTCTGTGCTCTTTTTTTGAAGTGTAGGTTATTTATTCGTTTGTCTGTTTCTTTGGGGCTCTTTTAAAAAATGTTTGGTTATATGAGTTATCCTTTTTTGTTTTTGTTAATGTGCAGCTGGTACTTTAAAAAAAAAGAAAGTTGTTTCAAAAATTGGAATTAATCTTTTAAACTTGCATATGTATGTCCTTTTATTGCTATTTGAAGAGAAAAAAAACAATGATCCTTTCTAGGCATAATTTGCGAATATTTCATTAGAAATCGATGAAAATTTCGAAAAAACGTTTTACATTTTAGCTCAACACGGTAGACTTTAACATGGAATCAATATGAAACTGTTAAATACTAAAACCAGAATCTATAATTAGCCTGTAATTCTCACAGAGTTTTATAGATTCTCAAAATCTATAATCATTCTAATATCTATTTTAAGATCATTTCGCGCAATATATCTAAAAATTTGATCCTTTGAGATCGGTTTGTATGCCTTGTCAAAGCTATATCTAAAGCAAGTAATTATACTTCCGCAACACCGCAAATCAAAGTCATTGTCATATTAAGATTTCCCCTGGGGGTTTGCAGAAGTTATGTTCAGCATAATTCATATTATGATTGCGTCTGACCATAGATTCAATCGGTTACCATGGGAGACTGTAGCCCCACACGTCACCAGATTGACTATTGATTGAGGCCTCCGCAAGTATCATTCTTCCGGGAAATGCTTTCTTTTTTTCAGGAAGATTATGTGAGAGGGCAGTTTTATATTTCCGTTGAAAGGATTCTTTTGGGAGTGGTTATGGTTTTAACCCAAATTCAAGGAAGGGCAGATCGCGAAAATCTCACTCAAGGGTGGATTTTACACCACTTGTGGGAGACTTCGATCCGAGGTGCTGTTGCTACTCAACAGTGGCTTTTGGCTCATTTCCAAACACAGCGAAGGTTAGATAAATAGCGAGTTAATAATCCTGCCGGATGATTAACTCAAAATGCTTCCTTATTGTGCTGGTTGGTCTTTCACTTAGAGGCGGGGTTGGGGGGTGCAAGTAGTAAACTCATTGCTAGCCAGTCAGTGATTTAGAACTTTTAAACTTTTTTCACTTTCTTTCACTTGTGTCATTTTGAATCTTAATAAAGTTTGTTCATTTAAATAATACGCTATTTGCTATGCCCTGTTAAAGTTTGCTAGGTTACGTTTTGAAATGTGCGACATTATTGCACTGCAAAGCAACATCCGTTTGAAAAGTGATGGCTGTTTTTTTTCTTTAATTCAATTTAAAAGTACTCGTCAATTAAAGAAAATATTTGAACATCTTAGGATAAGTGTAACTACTATAAATATAAGGCCATAAGTCTGGGTTCACACTATGAAACTTTTTTTTTTGGAAAGTCAGAGTTTATTTGTGAGAGGGGAAGAGAACATGCTATACTTCTCTCCCGTTATACTAATAAACTCAAACTTTCTGAAAGAAAATGTTCATAGTGTACACCCAGACTTAACAAATTAATTTAATTTAATAAACTGGCATTTTTTAGTGGAATAAAAAGTACATTAAAATAAAAGTACAGATTAATCTATTTTTGATGATTTTAATGCAGTAAACGATGTATTTTCAGAATCCATAATTCATATTCTATGCATTGTTGGTGTTTTGTTTAATCTTTAATATTGTTACAAGTAAGACTTTGAGTGCTTATAATTCTTATATGCTTTAAGAGTTTATTTGTATAATATTTTGAACTTTTCTAAAATCTTTGGAAAAGGTTTCCTGATGATCTGGCCTAAGCAACATGTTTAATGCGCGTAGAAGCTTTCCCTCAACAATAAATTTTAGTGTATTTATCATATATGAAAAATTTGGGAGTTTAGCATGTCATGCAGAAATCTTGTTAAAATCTATTTATTTTTGGATAAATTTTATTCTTAACGCGATAGTATTTATATTTAAGCGTAAAAAATAAAGATATGTATAATATTGTATGACCTGTCTTTAACTTTTGCAAATAATTACCATCATATATTTCTTTTAACCCAACTTCTCTAAGATGTTCCCTCTGGGCATTTTTTCATAAACTCTTCAGAGAGAAAAAAATTAGCAAAAATAGTTGCAAACATTTTGGTGGAACGCAGGGAAGATGTCGAAAATGAGAAACATACATTCACAGTTGCAGCCAGGGCCTTGGAGTCATAGTTGAAGAGTCGGAGTTGGAGTCAAACTCGAAGTACCCACAAAAAACCGCGACTCCGACTCTTAAAATTTTCAACATAAGAAATTTAAAAAAATTTTAATTTTTTTCAAAATCTACTGCAATAAACCCAACTTCTCTAAGATGTTCCCTCTGGGCATTTTTTCATAAACTCTTCAGAGAGAAAAAAATTAGCAAAAATAGTTGCAAACATTTTGGTGGAACGCAGGGAAGATGTCGAAAATGAGAAACATACATTCACACTTGCAGCCAGGGCCTTGGAGTCATAGTTGAAGAGTCGGAGTTGGAGTCAAACTCGAAGTACCCACAAAAAACCGCGACTCCGACTCTTAAAATTTTCAACATAAGAAATTTAAAAAAATTTTAATTTTTTTCAAAATCTACTGCAATAAACAAAGGAGTTTAAATTCAAATAAGGACCAGTCTCATATACATTTAGCATCAATGTAAGGGTCAGAGTCGGAATTAAAAAAATTTCAGATGTTGGAGTCGGACTCGAAGTTAAAACAAATTTTTGAAGACTCCACAGCCCTGCTTGAAGAATCTTACTTATACTATCAATCAAAAACTTTATTGCTTAAAAAACTGTTTTTTTCTAAAAACAAAAGTAACAACATTTTAAAAGAAAATATCAAAATGCATTTGAAATTAATTTTAAACAAAATATAAAAAAATTAAACAAAAAAATAAACATACATGATTTTGTCAGTGAAGCCACAACAATCATAGAATTTATTGACACTTTTCTAGTGATGAGTTAAATAATCGAAAGATGGTGAATGGAATAAAATGAGATACGAAAATATTGTAAAGATTTTGAAAGATATTGATTTTAAGTTCTTCGTATTTCTTACGGGAAGCAGTTTACATCTTCGCAAATTGGTGGTATATGTTAGAAGTTGACAAATATGAAAAGGCTATAAGGAAGTTAAAAGATATTGGAGAAAACGAAAATTGTTTTTTTTTAACCCAGTAATTTCGAGTCCTTTTTAATCGATAAGTACATTACGCACTTTGTTAAGATGGGCAAGATTGTCAGTTCCTGTTCCGAATTAGTAAAAAATTGAATAAAATTTCCCTGCAAATTATTATACTTTTCCTCTTACAAAGATTATAGAAAGGTAATTCTTGTACCTATTTTGAGAGGGAAATTCGATAAAAAAATATCAACAAGCTGCATATAAGCTTATTCTTTTACCTATTTTGAGAAGGAAATTAGATAAAAAAATTTCAACAAGCTGCATATAAGCTTAAACCCCACAAAATGTTCTCAAATCGATTGTATTTAAAATGCTTATATGTTTATACGAACATGAAAATTACGAAAATGTAGCGATTTTAGGGATCGAACAAAATTTAAAATATTTCGATTTACTTTCTCAGTAACAGATTTTAATATACATACAAGTTCTCCACTTTATGCTAAATCTTAAAATACTAATCTTATTTTGTTTCCTACTTTCTATTTTGCATGTATGTATATTATTTTGCATTTGGAATATTTCAGAGTACATATATAAAAAACAAAATCAGCTGATGGCTTGCTTCCATAAACAGATTACTCAAAAGCACCCCTATAAAATAGGACAATTCGTTTTTCTTCAACAGCTGATCTTTTAAGTTTAATTCTTCTTCTTTTCAAACTTCCAAGATTTATTACATTGATCCACATTTCTCAAGGCACACAAACAAATTTTCGCACACTAACAAAATGGTAGATAGTAAAAATCAGCTGTTTTTCTTTTTTCTCAAAAAAAAGTTACAAAAATCAGGGAATTTCCGAACATACAACCCAATTCATAAGGTGTATTATTTCCAATGCTCCGAAAATATACATTTGCAAATTTATTTGGATTAACAACAAAAACCCAAAGGGTATTCAAGAGTACTGCTACAATTTCTCTCTTAATTTTTAAAGGAATTTTCTTCATAAATAAAACAAACTCTCATTGGCAAAATGCGCTCTACGCTCTTTGTGAGGTGGAAGTAGACGTACTTGTACTAGTGCGATGGGATATTTTTATTGTAAAATTTTGCAACTGTCCTCTCATCCCTCTTGTGATTGCCTTTGTGAGTCTTACTTTAATAGAGTTAATACAATGTTTGACACATAAGGCGCCTGTCTGTATGGTAAAGTGTCAGGTTTTTGTTTTTTATGTTTCTGATTCTATTTGTTCCTTTTATTTCCTTCTACAAGTACATACATACATACATACCTATATGCAAGTATTAGCGTATATATGCATGTAAGAATTTGTGATTGTTAATGTTCTATATAGAAAAAAAGAAAAAAACCTGAATAATACAAATAGTAGAATTGTACAAAATTGTACAAAAAAGTACGTTAAGCAGGTAAATGAAGTTTTTTTTCCTTGAGCGAGATTTACATACATATGTCATTATGGAGATTTTGCATCTTTAGCATATAAATAAAATTTTGATCGTCTAAGAACTTTTTGTAATATTTAAGCTTTTTTTGAAATTTTAATAAAATAGTACTAATTTGCTCAGTTCCCTCACAAGTAGGAACAAACCTTGACAAAACTGCTTTATATTTATTTCTATAGTACTTTTCTTTTCATCCCTGTTTGTGTCAAATATTTTTCTTTTCATTTTCGCAAGTTCCTTTTGTGTCATTTTAGTTTTTCTTTTAAGCAGCAAAAACAGAAAACAGCCAGAACGAAAAACATGCCAATACTGGAATTTGTACAGCTTTAGTTGTTTTTTTTTTTGTCGTCTACTTGTACTCCTGTATGTACATATGTATGTGCGTAAATACGTACATTTTACTACTATTGCCTGATTGTTAATTTTGCTTGGGGTTTTCTTATAAGAGAATGGGAACCTTTTGCACAAAAAAAAAAAAAAAAAACACACACAACATACAAAATATACAAGCGCGCGGCGGGTGTGGTCCATCTAAGAAAGAAATAGAGGAAAACAGAATTTTTTTTCTCGTCTTACAAAATAAAATTATTTAAAGTTTTCTTTTGTAAAGTACCTATATTTTTTTAAATTTTTAATAACATTCGTTCTTTCTTTTCAATTTGAGTTGTTATAAATTTTTAAAACTTTTTCTTTAATTTGTTTTTTTTTCGCAAGCCACCCTTTTTCAGTTTCCTTTTAATTTTTTATTTGAGTCATCCTGTTGTTTCATTTATTTTATGCCTGAAAAATATCTTTCTTGTTTAATAATTAACCTTTAAATTTTCCAATTTGATTTTTTTTGTAACACTTTCCCTTCGCATTAGTAAATAATCATTTTTTTCAGGAGCTTGATTAAAATTTTAGAAAAATACTCAATAAATCACTGGAACATTTTTGTTTTCTTTTTTTAATTTCCTCTATATTAATTTTTTCATATAAACAATTTTTAGTAAGAACACACAAATAATTTTTTTTTTGTATTTTCTTTTATTTATTATGGTTTTCCCGTCGTTACACTATTTGAATTTATTCCAAAAGACGCACACGTTCGCTTTTCGAGCACAACAACTGAGAACTAAATTGCTCTTGAACGGTGTTACATACAGGAACCTGTGTAGTCGGATAGTCTGTCTGTGTTGGGTATAGCAATTACCACACAACAAACAGAAAATATGCCTGATACTAATATTCCAACAGCCAAAACAAATTGAGCAAATATCTTTTAAAAATAATACTCTACTTATGATGCTCTCAAAGTTACGCGAATATCTCAAACCGGTTAAGTAACTTGTTTATTACTCCCTCTTTATCATTCTCTTTAAAAGACCTACATACTCAATGATTCCTCTATGCTGATTTGATTGAACGAAACTTTCTTTGTATGTGATAAAAAGCAAACAAACAAAATTTGTCACACATGGAAAACTCTTCTATCACTACTAACTCTCTTCTATTCTCTGTTAGTGTTGTGCTCAGGCAAGTTAAAAACTCTTTCGCTCTGGAACTTTTTAACATAACTGTTAAAATCTAAACCAGTTTGCGTATAATCGAGAGGAAATGATGCTGGGTATTAATTAAGTCTGGTTTATCTTATTTTAAGCCTCTCTTTTTTTCTTGGTATAACAAAAGGTACTTAAGAAGCCCTTCCTTCATTCAATTATACATGTATTATATTACTAGTTGGTTCTTGTTTTTCTTATTTTAAGTTATCATTTTACCAATAACCCTTTTTATGGCTGCATTAACCTTCAAATGGAAACTAAGAAGTGATCATGCTTTTCAAATGAATCTTGGTAGGAAGCAAAAATTAGTTATTTTGGTAAACCATTTAATTTGTTGCTCCTAATATGCAGCCCCTAATTTTACAGCTCAGACGATACATATTTCTTGGAACTTTAAATAACCGCATAAAAGAAATATGGTAACCATATTCGAAGACGAACATTTTGTTTTTAATTTTTACAATGGCAATGTTTGAAGGTAACCATATTATGGTTAAAATTAACCATAATTTGGTCAAAATTAACCATAATTGGTTAAAATGAATTAAAATATGGTCAAAGTTAACGATACTATAGTCAAAATTAGCAAAAATATTTAAAAATTTGGTCAAAAGTAAACAAATTGTGGTCAGAATTAACAATAGCATGGTCAATATTAACCATGTTATGGATATATATTTCACCTCTTTTTAAACTTGCTTATTGATACAATTTGTTGTTTTTTACTTCTAAATATATATCGCACTTGTTTAATAATAGTGTATTAACTTAACATTTTTATTGTTTCACGTTATGTAAGAAATTATATTGTTATTCATTACGATATTAGAATATTAAAATTATTGTATTATAACTCCTTACTATTTTTTTATTTAAAATTAGTTATCACTTTAAGCCCATTGAAACTTTTAAAGGTTAAAATACTTAACTTTTTTCAAAATTACAATAATAAAACCCGTTTGCATCATTTTTTTGTAGGTTCTAGAAAAAGATCTTGTAACACAACTTTTTTTTATACTACAAACACAAGTTTTGGGAAAACTTATTATGATAACACAATACAATAATACGATACCACTCACTTACTTACATTAAGATTATATATCCAAGTTTGTACACATGTATCCCAATACGAGGGTCTTGTGAAATCTTTCAGATCACAAAAATACAGGATGTGGTAAAAATTTTACATATGTATGTACGTCATTTAATTTTTACACTTCAAAATATGGCACTTTTCGTAAAACTGCACGCGCCTCTTTGTCGTTATCTTTTAAAGAAAAACCTACCGTATTCGATTGTCTTCTTTTCATGTGTTTAACGTCTTACCACGTGGCTTGGATTAGCATAACTGCACCGAAGTACAGTTTTTTCAGTTTTCTACATTAACCATATGCAATCGTCTATAACCTCACATTATGCCCGTGTTTATCTGGTGGAGAAACAAAAATTGTTCAGTGATTGTTGAAAAACCATATAAAACTTAAAACCCTGAAGCGGACTTTGGAAGCTCTTGCATTCCTATACGAAGGTTTAGGTCGAGCGACAGTGTTGCCAATTAAGCCATTTAGTGGCTAGATTTATCCATTTTTCATTAAAAAATGAGTGTAGCAATTAGCCATTTTTCGAAAAAAATTGTTTGCCGTGTTTATTGTAAAATATAAATTTTTATGTACGTATAACAATTTATAAAATTGCTAAAAGTAAAATAAACCTTTTTAACAATTAAAACGCATTATATTTAAATCACAAAATTAACAAATGTTGAAAACCGATATAAACGATGATGATGAAATATCTATCAAATAAAGGAACAGTATTCCAATACTCAATTTATAAAATGGATTAACGAAAACAATACTGTTTGTCTCTGGTCGCAAGTATTTAAATGTGTTTTTCTTAAAAAAAAGTTTTTAGTCAAATTTTAGCCATTTTTTTCCCGTAAATTTTGCAATTTTTGGTCACCAAGTTTTGGCAACACTGTCGAGCGATGACTTGTTGGTGAGGCTCAAAAAACTGTGTGATACTTTGGCAATACAACTTTATAAAATATATAGCTACATACATATATGAGCAACTTCAAAAATTTACGACACCTAGACATTTTTTTTTTTAATTTTTTTTGTTGTCTGACATCAATGTTGATTTGCGTGTGTATAAACCGATATTTGAGCATGTGAAATCCGTTCGCGTTAATCATTTTTATTACACGGCGCAAATTTTACTGCGGTTTAAAGTTAAAAATTAAAAAAAATATAAAAATTACAGTTTTTGTTAAAATTGAAAAAGGATAACGCGTGTGAATAATACCCCTTAAGGGCTTTCTTAGCACACTAAAATATTTGTAAAAGCTTGAATACTTTTTAAAATACACTGGAAAAAAAATATAAAAAAATTTTTTTTGATCGTGTATGCATATACAAATTTATTTAAAATTTTTAAACATTTTACAAAATTACGACTAGTATAAGACATAATTTGCAATCAGGACTTTTAAAATGTATAATCTGAAACCAAATCAAATATTTCATACAAGGATGCTTTTTGAGGTTAGAAACATTTTGTTTCCTCCATAAAATTTTAAATCCTTAAAATTTTTTGGTGCGTTTTCAATTTTAGTATCAATCTCAGTAAAGTCTTCTATTCGATGTACGTTTGAGCGGAATTGATACAGCGCTTCAGTTGTCACAAAGCGAAATGTGTTTGGAAAAACTGACGCTGCACGCGCCAGGGTTGAAAAAAATCATTTTTTTTTGCACTTTATCAGTTTAGTCCGTCGCGAAGAATCTATTTAGATACCTGAACATGTTCCCATGACATGTTTTGATATAAAAAAAATCTTAAAAATAAATTGTTTTTTTGCAAAAATTTTCAAAAGTTTATAAAATTTTTGCGTTTAAAAATTTAAAAGTGCGTTTTCGCCTCGAAGGTGCCCTTTACGAAGTTACTCACATCACGCAATACACTAGCCAACTTAAAAGGCAATTCAGATTGTCAGACGCAAAAAATTTACGCTAATTTCTTTTAAGTTTGTGATGTCCGTGATACGTTATTGGTGCGCTGACACCAACTTGATACACCTCAAACTTTATAAAATTACGCAGTTTTTTTAATTCTGCGCTTAAAACTCATTTTTATCAAACGGCGCAAAAACTCAATGTAAAATCTTCAAAAATTTCAAAATTCGGAAAATTTTGGTTTCACTTTAAAACACCATGCAACTTTTCACCCAGCAGCGATATCAAATTTTTTTTAGTGGATATATCCTCCAAGTCTAGTGACTATATTTTGTATGGGTTTGGATCTGAAAGCTTAAAACTATTACAAAGAAAATGGAATGAATGAAAAAACTCTTGCAAGTTTCAAGTCGATTTTTTAATCTTTCGAATTTTAGATGACCACCAATTCTTAAGGTGAGGACTTTTCAACGTATTTAAAACATTGCACGTCATATCCTTCAAGTATAGGCATCCAAACCCTGTCCAACGTTTTTTTCAATTCATAAAACTTAACGAAATAAGAGCCATAGTATGTAGGTTTCAGCAGGTGCTCAAAAAATTTGAAGTAGCCCATATACATATGTATTAGGGCGGGTCGATTTTTTTTTTAAAAAATCGTATAGCAAACACGTAATCTACATAAAATTCTAAGAAAATTCTCCGAAGAAACCATGGGTCTAAAACAAAATCCTAATCCGCGCCTCTCGACTTGAAAATTTGGCTGCTCGCCTTGGAAAAAAAAATTTTTTTTTGAAAAAATAGCTTTTTCCAAAAAGAAATCGAATTTTTTTAAACTTTATATTTTTTTACAATCAACATTTTTTTTACATTGAAAAAATTTTCAAGTCGAGAGGCGCGGACTAGGATTTTGTTTTAGACCCATGGTTTCTTCGGAGAATTTTCGTAGGATTTTATGTAGATTACGTTTTTGCTATACGATTTTTAATTTTTTTTTCATCCATACAAATCGACCCTCCCTAATATGTATATATGTATATGGATAATATTCTAAGTCCAAAAAATTGTATAGATTTGAACGCTCCGCTTCTTTTTAAACAAATGCATAGGTAATGTGCTGTGAAACTGTTGCCATCATACCTTTCAAGTAGATGCCAATCAGTTGCATTTGCTGAATCTATATCGCGTTCTTTACAAGTAACTAGAGGAGTCCCACAGGGATCCATCCTTGGACCCCAGCTATACTCTTTAAATGCATGCTGATGATGTTCAGCTGTATCTCAGAAGTCCTAAAGAGTCAGCTAGTATGAAAATACAGGAATTTAATCCTGATCTTGGGCAAATTTTTACATGGGCATCGGCTAACGGTTTGCGACTTAATCCTAACAAATCGAAATGCATATTAATATGTAAAAGAGCCTTTCATATAGATTTTGAGGTAAATGTATTTCTTGGTGATTCGAAAATCGATATTGTAGATTCGGCAATAAACTTAGGAGTGATATTTAACAAAACTTTAACCTGGACGTATCACATTACACAACTTTGTGGTAAAGTATATGACATGTTGCGAAGTTTATGGGCTACTCAGCACTTAACACCTCTGCAAGTAAGAATATTACTTGCAAAAATATATCTTCTGCTGACACTTTTGTAATCATCTGAAATTTTTACTGGTTGTAACACAAAATATATAAAAAAGTGGACCGTATAATACAACAATATCATTCGTTACATTTTCTCTTAAAAAAGATTTGATCATACATCGCAGCACTCTTGTCGTTTATTCAATATGTCATTTTCAAACTATCTTCAATTCAAAAACCTAATACTACTACTTTACAAAATAACAATGACAAGGGAACCAAAATATCTTTATGAACGTTTGCAGTTTTCTTGATCGTGTCGAGGGAAAAATTTAATTCAATTTCGTCATCGTGACCATGCTTCTGAATGCCAATACTTTATATTAAGCATACGTCTCTGGAATCAACTTCCACATGATTTACAAATCACTAGCAACGCTATAAGATTTATAAAATAACTGAGGGAATATTTTTCGTAAATTTGTTTAATGTTTTAAATGTAAACTTTTTTAATTTATTTTATAGGTATATAAACCTTTACTTTATTTATTTTACTCTATTTAAAATTAAATATAATTTATGTAGTTCTAAAAAAAAATATTTTCTTTATCAATATATAGTTTAACTTGGCTGATTCTAATACTGTAATTTATTAGATATTGTGTCTTGTTGTATTAGAAAATCAAATTACAAATACAAAAATAGGGATCCATCTATGTCGTTAGCCTTTCGGATCTATTGTGACTTATGGGTATCATTGAATGTTCTTAGAACCCTAATGTTCAAGTTTTTACTTGAGCTTACTTAAAAAAGTCACATTTAGTTATTTAGATTTCTAAGTTCTCGTGTTTTTTTTTAGAAAAACGTTAACACCACACTTGAAAAGTCCGAAAAGGAGTAAAAATCTCACTGAAATGTTAAGGTATATTCTTCTTAGTAATTACCAGTTTGCTTAAAGATAATAATAAGTAATTAATTATTTTTATATATTTTGTACGCTTATGCAGTGGGACATCTCTATCCCAATAGGGCTATAATGCTTAGACATTAAAAATTGTATTTAAGGCTAAAATGAAGAAAAGACTATCCGGTTTTGTATGTAGCAAGTATATTAGAAGAATCAGCTAAAGATGAGTTTTAATCTGGGAGCGGAGATGCGATTCTCTCATTGGATACGTATATAATTTTAAAATCCACTGCGGTAAAGAAGATGTATCTACCAGAGAATGACAACAAGTACCCATAAGAAAAATATACAGAGGTATTTACCCATGCTTTTCGTTATTGTGTATACACATACATATTTATAAAACATTTCTCTTTATTAAGTTGTAAAGAAAAATACCCTCGAGCTTCCCTCGTGGTTCTATTTTGAAAAAAATATATATATACCTAGCTTGTCTGTTCATATTAATATTGATATATCTACATATGATTTAAATTTCATAAAGATCTGTTAGATATTTTCGGAGAAGCAGAAATTGCCGCCAACTGCCACTCGCTGTCCTAATAAAATAACCTTACCGCCTTAGTCAAATCTTAAAAAGCTTTAAAATTATCATGATATTATTCTGAATAACAACACACAAAAAGTTAGCATAGTTCCAAAATTATTGAAATTGCATTTGCCATCTCTGCTCTCTCTCACTCTGTATATTTACGTTGTACTTACGGTAATACACATACTTATATGGGTATTGAAGATATCTAGCAGAAATTTTATTTATATCTGCATGTACATTCAAAAAGACGAATGAATATGGATATACACATTGACAGCGTATACTTATACATATTTAAGTTCAACTTGTTATGGGTGATGGTATGTATGTGTATGATTTTGATCTCTATTCATGCATGTCCATACCTGTTTTCTCACTAATATTGAAAGAGTACTTAAAATGATATTTTTGTCATTCTCTGGTATCTACCATTGGCGCTCTTGGAGAGCGTGATGTTAATATCATAGCCAATACCATCAAGCACCAAGACTTTACACTATCTTTTGATGCATTTTTTGCCAGTGTTCATTTACTTGAAACTTTGGATTATCCGGCATTAGGTACAGTGATGACGAATCGAAAGAACTTGCAAAACTATTAAAACCTACCCAAGGGAAAGCTTTTTTGAAATGATGTAGTTTATGAATGATTTATACAAAACGGCATGATACTAAGAAGCTAGGAGCTAAAAGCAATTGCCATGTTTCTTCAGTGGCGAAATTCAATTTGAATAGTGTCCGGAAATAGTAAGAATTTACAGGAATATAATGGGGGGTGTAGATCGAGCTTATTAGTTATCCGGATTGTACTAACGAGACGGTTAATCACAGAAATGGTGGAAGGAAATTTTTTATAGATTGAAGATGCTGCAAATTCGTGGATCACATATAGAAACTTTGAATCAATCTTAAAAACCTGATGGAAATTATATTATTAATATTGCAGGTTAAGAAAAATATTTACTTTTTAATATTTATTATTTGTAAATTAAAATTAAAATATAAAATAATTTTTAAAAAATTGTCTGCAGGTAACATCATAAGCCACAAACACTTTTTAAAACAATGATTTCCGCTATGTTGCTGTTGCCCAATGTTGGCTATGTGATAGTAATCTCTTTAAAGGAGTTCTTAAGAGGGTGAACAATATAATTGCATGAAAGGCCTCTTGTTAGTATTTTTTTCTAACTTTAAAGGCGCTGATATAAAAATAATTTTATTGTTGCTTATGATGTTATTATATGTACTTTTTTTGTTTAATAGCGTACATTGCACTTGGTTAAATATTTAACGTAAGTAAATACAGTATTCTCCAGAGCTTGATTGCTAACTTTTATTTGAAATCATACAACCGATTTTCAGATTTTGAATGCAATACATTTTTTTAAATCAATATATATATTAATTAACTGCAATCAAATTTCATTGCAATCGATTCGATTGCACTACTTTAGCTGCAATTAAATCAAAATCAAATAAAGATATTTTATTTAACTGAGCTCAAATGTAGTTGCATTACCGCAAAAAAAGCTTAAGTGAAATCATTTTCAATATTCGTTTTTTTTTAACAAATGACTTTATTGACAACACTTGCATCATCTCCTAAAATATCATGGTTACATAATGAACCGTTACCATATCATAGCAACAACAATTTTACGGTAAACGACAACCTTCATACAAAATTTATATAAAAGAAAATGAAAAAACCTTCTCCTGTAAAATTTTGATTCTGTCGCTTAAGCTTTTTTGCGGCTATGACTCGAAATCTTTCTGGAGTAGACTTTAATACGCCTAAAACTACAACGAGTTATAATACTGTGGGGTATGCTTAAATTAAGATTATCTTATAACTTATAGATTCCATATAACAGCCGCTGGGGAAATATTCTGACTTGTTATAAACACACATCACCGAAGATAAAAGGCTATATATTAGGGATTGCTGTACAGTTTTAGCCGAAATCGAAAACGTGGTTTTAATGCCTTAAAACCGAAGCCGAAATATGCATATATTTAAGCGAAAAGAAATTGCAAATTATACATAATACTCGAACTTCATGCAAAAAACATTTTAACATAACAGCCTGAAACAATGGCAAGGTATTTCAAAATTCCATAAACTTAAAATAAGTACTAAGAAGAACAGATATTTCTTTTTTAATAAAAAAGTACCTGAATTGAAACAAGTAAAAAAATTGTATTACATACAAAAATATATTACATACAAATAAATATTTTTAAAACCGAACCGAAACCGGCCGCTTTTAATAATTTTAAAACCGAAACCACGGTTTCACATTTTCAAGATTTTTAGCAAACTCTAGAATACATAGCTTTATCATTCCGTTTGTTATTTCTACAATATTGATCTTAAACCCCATTAAGTATATATATTCTGGATCCTTATAATAAGGAAAGTTTAAATCCGGTTGTGGATATTTCCATACGTCTGTTGAAATGAGACCCCAGATGTGATGGGGACTTGGTTGTTATATATTGCTAAAATTCAGCCAGATCCATCTAAAAATGGCTGAGATATGAGCAAAAAGCCAAATCTACCTCTACCTCCATTGTTGTTGTTTTTTATTCCTTTTTCCCATATAACTGAAGGTCGGCAAGAGCCAAAGATTCCAAATAAGGTACAACCATCTCGGTTATCAATACACAGCTTCCCATAAAATGTGGGCGGGATTGGAGAAGTGGGAGTGGTACCTCCCGTACAGAAAACACAAAAATTTAAGGGCTGTCGTATAACCTATGGGCACGACTTATGAACAAAATAACAAAAATCTTTAGTAGAATATATTTTTTCGGAAACATCGGTTCATATACAAAAAAGTTATGCCCAAAATAAAATTTTAAAAAACCCATTTTTGGGAGTCATAGATCTTCCCGAGTCTAAGTTTTATATCACAAGTAAATGGGAAATGGTTAAAACACGTCGGTACACAAATCTATCAAATCGGTTAAATAACGGTCAAGTATTGAGCAAAATACTCCAAAATGGGATAAGCAACATCAAAATGTTTATAAAAACCTGAATTTTAGTGCTGTATTATAATCTATTGATACTGCTTGTACATCAAAAGATCGGAAATTTTTAGTAGAACATATTTTCTGAAAAACTCGGAAACTTCGGTTTAGATTTTTTTTTTCATTCAATTGCGTCGTCACAAAACCACATGTCGACTAAAACAGAGTCAATTCTACTCGACGGCGATTTAAAAAGCATCTCAGGAAGTTCCAGATAACTGTCTGATAGTTGTCAATAAAGAAAGCAAAATATAATTACTGTGCCGTTGCTGTCGACTTTCAAAATGGGGGTGCTTTTTATAAAGAAATACTTTTTAGCGACTTTATTCGCTCGCAAAAAATCCTTTGGTTTCATGAAAAGTTTTCGTTTTGGAATTTCGCATCGAAATAATATTAAGGTTTCAACCCCAGATTAACTTTTACTGTTCTCTAATAAACTCGTATTATTTAGAACTAAAATTATTTTACAGTTAAAAATTCCTTCTCAGCTTTCAGCATTCATTTTAAAATAATCGAAAATTTTTCATGTTGATTATATCACAGAAGTGTTTTTGCGAAAATATATATCTACCGAAATTTAATTCTGTGACATGTCGGTCTGAATAATAATACCATAATTATTTTTCACACCTCGTATAAAGCAAAAATATGGCTATACTTGCCACAAGCTGGCGCACGCAACACTCTAAAATCATATATGTATGTATATAGACAGTGCACCTTACACTGCAGACCCATTTCGAAATGTGTGAACATCAGTTGAAGTTGTCGTTTTTATCATCATCATTATAATAATCATTCTTTTTTCCCTTTAGTTATTACTGGAAATGCTTAATGTTTGTCTTTAGTTTAGGATTCCCCTAGTTTCTACTTTTATAAGTATTAACAAGTTTTTTTTATTAAAGTATCTGACGTTCATTATTGTTTCGTTTCGTTTCGTTTAGTCCAATTCTTTATTTTTGTCGTCATTTATTTGGATTTTGTTTTCATTAATTGTTGCATGGTAAATAGTTGTTTAAATGTTTGGACATTCAGTTCTGTCGACTGCTCATGTTGATGTTCTTGTTGTGGACATTTTTTATTATTCTTATACCCAGGGGGAAAAAGAAGGAGTACGGATGCCTTCTAGAAGGCCTGCTCACTCCATTCCATACTCATAACTTTTTTACACACGTTGTCATTGCGGAGTAGGCCTTCCGCTCTTGCTTCTTTAGCAGGTACATAAGAATGGTAACGGGATCAAAAAAAAATAATATTATTTTGCTTTTGTTTCTGCAAAAAAACAATACAAAAAATGTTACTCCTTCTCTACTCCCTTCGCATAGAAGCGACAATGTTTAAGCAAGCCTTTAAAAAGGCCTGAATTGACAAGGTCTTCTGAGTTTTCCCGCTGGGTAACTGCACGAGTTTGTATGTGGTGGTTTGTTTAACAAAAACGAATACATTCAAGTCATTTAAACATATTTTGCTTGGCGGTTAATCGTATTTTAATCGTGAACAATTAACTTAATGAATTGTTTATGAGAATATTTATAGGTTTTGTTGTTCTTTCTATTTTGTCGATGTGGCTATTGTATTTTAGTTTAATTTTCTTAACTTTACAAGAGATCATAATCTTGGTTGTTCTTTTAATTCTAAAATTTATGTTGTATATAACCACAGGGTTATTTTCGTTTAAGTGTCACTGTGTTTATGTTTTCAATACAATGAACTTGTTGTTTGTCACTGTAGTCTGTCTAACTGTAACTGATATTGTTAGTTTTTAGTTTTTATAAGCATGAAAAATATGGTTGTGGCAATGGCCACAAACACACAATTGTTAATTTTAACATTACTTTTTTCTTATTAAACAATAAAATGTTTACCTTCGTTGAAACTTCAAATACAGTTGAATGTAACAGTAAAATGTTTAAACCAAATTTAGCTAAAACCATTCACAGAAAGAAAAACCCTCGGGATAAGTTTTTTATGATTAATTTAAGTACGAGTCGTACTAAAAAATTCAAGTACGAATAACATTAAACTTTTTGTTGTGTTTAACCCTCCGGCTTACGCATGTTTTGATTTTCTATGCACATTGAAAAAAGGTCTGTCCAGACCCATGTGTACCACGAAGGGCCAGTTTATATTTTTGGTTAAATATGTACACAGGATTTCTGAAGTAAAAACCATATTGGACATGATGTTGGTGTTTCATCAACCTGTTAGGTTTAATACGGGTAAGTAAATCAATCATAATAATTTTTTCTTTCGAATTTCTTTTTTGATTTTTTCAAGCACGAATTTGGGATAAATTAAACATTATAATACTTGCATCAAGCGCCTTTTGAGATTGATTCAGTCTAGTTTTACTTTTTCCAATCTCATTTTCGGATTTTTTTAAGTCCGAAATCGGGATTAAGTATATTGCGATTGCAAATCCGTACTTCAATTAATCTTTTTGTACTTGATTCAAGAAAACCCGTACTCACCGTACTTTTAATACCGCTTCGTATTGATTTTAGAACGGATGGATTGATTTTTCTTTTGAGTGTACACGCAAACAGATTTTAGTTTATTTGAATCATTATATTGTCACCTGCAATAATATACCTAATGGTTAAATCGGGCATACATCCAAAAGCCACAAACACACTATGGCTCTCTCCGAATATGTAATGGTTAATTAAAACAATAATGTGTTTGAAATAATAACACCGTCGTCAACGGTGGTGAGTGTTAAACGCAAAGATTTCTGAAGAGAAAGCGTGGTTACTATCGAAACATGTCAGATGAACCTGGCCTTGAACGTGAGTTCAATTCAACGGACAGTCAGGAATGAAAAATTATCTTTAAAATTTAATTCATTTCATGTTGTAAAATTCCTTTCGTCATAAAAATAATTTAATGAACTTAAGCCTGATTAAAAATATGAAAAATGTTTCTAAGTTTAAAACTAACAATATTATGGTTGTTTTGTTATCTGCAGTATTTTAATGCTTTTCAATCACTTGCTTGGTTTGTAGTTGGAAGTATTAACCAGTACAAAGGAAACCGTACTGATAAACTTCGTCATGGGCTGAAAAATATAACAGAATAATTAAACGAATAAGAAAGTACAGTCGGACTATATGATGCCATACACCACAGTATTTTAAAACACATTTACGAGAGTGCACCCTATTCGGGATCCATGGAGAATTATGCTTATGTGTCCATATAAATATGGATCTATTTATCTTTTAAATATCATTAAAATGGGTTTGAAATTTTGCGATAAATTGCCTCCTACCTCCACTTGTGGTCCTATTTTAAAAAACCTGCATAGCTTATTTAACCCTCTAAATATGGATCTATTTATGTTTAAAATTTCATAAAAATCGGTTTAATAGCTTCTGAGTGGCAAGTTAAAATTTGTAACAGGAGAAAACGAAATAAAACCACAACTTAACTTTATAAATCAGTGGAAAAATGTCTAAATTAATAACCTTAATATGGTTAGCATTTAACATATAACTGTTTATTATAACCTTAAAACTTCTAGCAAAATTATTCAAAATTTTTATTAATTTTTATTAATTACGTTTAATTTTCACCATATAATGGCGAACTTCAACAAAATAATGGTTAATTTCGACCAAACTATGCCTTAATTTAGCCATTTCGCGCACTAAATCATTAACAGGCACAACTCAAAATTTAGCAAAATCGTTTTTTCGTTTGCGTCACTGTCTTCTTTAATGCTTGTAAAATTTAATTTGAATATAAACTTGCAGCCATACAGACAGTTTTCTGCCCTTCCTTAAAGTTTTTTCTATTGTGCCTGTTTATGATTCAGTGTGCGTTATTATGGCCCGGATTTTTAAGTTTTTTGATTAATTTTGCTTGCGTATTCTTAAATGTGTGGTGCATATTAAACCGCACAAATAAATTCAAATTTGTTGTGCAGTGTTATCTAATATCGCACTTATTTTTGAAGCTAAAAGCATTTTGAATTATTTTTTTAAAAGGAATAGTCTATGCAATAAAGCGCACATGCTTTACAAATAGAAAATTTCATACTAGAAAAAGATTTTTGCTAGGAATTTGGTTTTATTTAAAAAAAATTTGGTAGAAATTCATTATCGCATTCTTATGGAACTTCAAGGGCCCTTTTAAGAAAGTCTTTCCAACTGGACCAAGACGATATTCATATGGGCCTTAATTGATTAATGTTTAAATCATCCTTGTGTGAAAAACCACACAAAAGCAATCATTTTTAAACGATAATCAAAAAAAATTGTTTAGGTACACTTAAGAAACTTCTTGACTTTGTTAGCAATATAAATTCAGTACAGAAACCACATTTTTTAATTAAAAAATATTTGTTAGCAACGAAATATTTCAGAAATTACGTAACTTATCCTCGTGTGTGTTGTTCCACACATATGTATCTAGTTTCTATGTAATTTGCACTAGAGACAACATTTATGTCGGCAAATGTGAATATTTTTGATATTGTCGCGAACTGCATGCAATTTATGTTTGATAAAGTGAGTGCTTATATAAAATTCGCACAAGCTTTGTATGGCTTATTGTCGGTCAGCAAATAGACGAAAACATAATTTTTGTTACGTAAAACATGACATTGAAGAAATGAACTATGGCGCTACAGCAAAGACAGGCATTGCATATGTGTTAAAAACCACACACGATGGTGACTAACGTAAGTTTTTTTGAGAGTTATTTAAGGGTGGAGATTTATTAAGAATAAATGATGAATTTTTAAACAGGTGATCGAGGTCTTTATCAGTTGGAGAGCAATTTTATTTCAGTCGATACTTAACAAATCGAAATTATGTTTTCAGTATTGTGAAACTCAAATTAATGCTTTACAACACTGAAAAAGCAATTCCGTTTCGTTCAGTATTGACTGAAATAATTAGATAATAAATTGTTTTCGAATCGAGAAATTACTCGGTCACGACTGCCATAATCAGGCCCCAGGCTATTTCGTGTATAAAATAAGTAAGAGCCATTCAACAGAAAGAAGAATCATATTCCATTACACATAAGTTACAAGAGATGCTGAAATCCACACTACAATAGTAAAATTTTTCTATTAGGATGAAGAACATATAAAACACTATAATACAAACATTAACATTTAAAAAAGGGCCAATGATAAATTTAAACATCACACGAACCATAATTATATACGAGTACAAATTATAATTATTTGAGGCAGGCAATTATGGTTTACCCTACTTACATCCTAAAACTTATTTTGTTGGCTTGATCTATTAAAAAACCTATTTCAAATACGCTTTTTCAGGGAAAACTTAGTGCGTAGGTGGATTGAGGATTTCGGACCTGGTTCATACTGGTTACTGGTTTTAATTTTTTTGGTGATCACGTAGTGGGTATGATTCTCAATAGTCTTTCGATAATCATGTACTTAAATTACCACCTGTAAGGCACAAATACTACGGGACCAAGTTTAATTTTCTTTAGCCATCTGTTTCAATAATTAGCGCTTATTTAGCATTGACTCCGTCTGTTGCAAGAATATCGTGAAAGAGCCGACACTTACCGCTTCTGCAAATGTGTAATCTAGTTAACAAATATTTTAGACAAAAAATAATATTCGTAACTCAAATTTGTTTACGTTGCTTAGAACATGTTTTAGGCATTATTACTTGCGCTAATCAAATTTCCCACGCGAAAAAATATGCCATTGAAGCACAAAAACAAAGTGATATTGACAGTTTTCACACCTTAAACTTGTTACAAGAAAATAACATAAAACAACCATAAAACATTCTTATGACAATAAACAAATGTGCTATTATAAGCAACAAATTACAACAAACACAAGACAAAGAAAAACACAAAAGAGAAATTTACACTTACTTATGGAAATTGAACATAAAAAAGACACCCAAACGCACACATACAAAATTAGGTACCTTTGTAATTTGCATGAATAGCAAAAGGGATGATTATGCAGTAAAAACTTGGAAAAAATAAAAGACTTAAAGAAATAAATAAATATGAATGTTTATAACTCAATGACATAAAATTACATGCAAAAATTAAAATGTACAAGCGTTATTATTTAGTTTACTAAAGAAAAATTTCAGACACAGCCGGACAGACAGTAATTAAGAAAAGAACAGTACGACCGGACGGACAAAGAGAGAGACTAAAATAAAGACAAAAACACAAGCTAGATATTTAGTTAGATTATTCTCGTAAACAACAACAACAACAAGAAAAATCATCCAACAAAAGGAAGGGCTTACAAAACTATTTTGAAAAAACAACAACGACAAGAACTTAAAAAAGGGTAAAGGAAATTCGCAGCAACAATGAAAATTATCGTACCTACTACTATGCAACGGATATATTATGAGATATTAAAAAAACGTAAGTGGTTTTACTGTATTATTAAATAAAAGTGAGTGGTTTTACTGTATTATTTTTTTGAACACACGCGAACACACACACACATTTACAAAAGGTGTATTGTTTAACAGTTTTACAAAGCATGAAGTTAAGAACAAAAAGGTTCCGCTAAAGGTACTTACAGGTATGATACACCATAAATATGTGCCTGCAACATACACACAATACCTCACACAAAAACCAAATTGGTAATTCCCACGTTATGGTGCGGCAAAATAAAAACAAGCATTCTAAAGAAGCAATACGAACAACAAATAATACAATGTTTTGTGTTGCAGGAAAAATTATGACTTTACTGCAGTTTATGGAAAAAAGGGCACAAGTGATAAACATGCATACACACATACTAGCATTGAACAACGGATCATAAAAACCGACTTAATGGTTAGCCTACCAATCCATCTAATAGATACAAAATTTGTGTAGAACTATATTGGCAATAACAAAAAATTGTCTCAAAAAAAAAACATTTGGGTGATGACAAATGAATATAGCAGCTGTAGCTGAGAGTGGTCCATATTTCTTCAAAATTGAGAAAAATCAGAATAATACCGCCAATGCTAACCTCGCACCATGTTTTTTTTTACATTGCATTGCATTGTGATGGAACTAGGTTACGGGAAGGAGGAAAGAGAGAGTAGGGCTTGTGAACATTCGGCTTGAACTTATTGAAAGTATGAGGGTAATTCCTCATACGAACAGTCCGGCCAAAAAACGAATTTTCCCTGTAATGCGTTGTACGATTTACCGGCCAATCGACTACAAAAGGATGGGCTCTTGAGGAAAATGCCAAATAGCACCAACATCGGATACGATTGGTCTATAATAAAATGTATACGAATGGCATAGGTTTTTATCATTTGCAAAAGAGTAGTTAAGGTTGGAAGTTTGACATAGGAGGTCATTTAGAAAAATAAGAAATAGAGTAGGAGAAATAACGGAGCCTTGCGGCACCCCTCAATGAATTTTAAGCTCGTTTGACGAAACCTCATCTATCTCTGAATAAATTCGATATTTATCGAGAGAAATTATCACCGACACCAAATGCATAAAGTTTCTTATCAAAACGTGCACCATGCCAGACTCTAAATATCTAAACCAATTATCTTAATTTCGCCAAAATGGTAAACGGAACGGCACAATTTTTCCGATAATCAAGCGCATGGTCTCGGTGAGGTCTGGTTTCAAAAAGACTGCGCTACAAGCCATACAGTAAGTTAAACAATGACCTTGTTGAGGAATAATTTTGGTGAGCACTTAATTTCTCATTGTGCTATGGTAAATTGGCCACCTAGATCATTTGATATCACACCTTTGGATTATTTTCTGTGGCGATACGTAAAGTATTGGGTCTTGGGGAATAACATGGCCAACATTTGCATGATTGTTCTTTTACCCGATACTAACAATTTTAAGTTTCAAATGTTTGTGTTTTATTTTACATTATAATTCAAACCTCACTTTTATCCATGTTCAGCCCAGTCCTGTGCTAGCCGGATAATCGAGGATCAACTGTATATTTTTAATTTAATGAAATGAAATGGTTGGAGGTAACCATATTCTAAGCGCAACATACTATTGTTGCTTTTTAACAATGTTTATGTTTGCAGGTTACCACATTATGTTTAAATATGACCATAGTATGTTTAAAATCAACAAAATTTTTCCCTTAATCAACCATAATATGGTCAAAATTAACCATATTTTAGTCAATATTAACCACAATAAT
Organism: Pollenia labialis; assembly: GCA_949318255.1. Classification (NCBI taxonomy): domain Eukaryota; kingdom Metazoa; phylum Arthropoda; class Insecta; order Diptera; family Polleniidae; genus Pollenia; species Pollenia labialis. The sequence goes on from OX439141.1 coordinate 116,329,063, forward strand.
GGTCAAAACTAAACATATTTTGTTCAAAATTAACCATAATGTGGTCAAAATTTCCCAGAATTTTGAGAAAAGTAACCATATTATGGTAAGTATTAACAATAATATGGTGAATGCTAATCATATTATGGTAAATCCATTTTTTCAATTTGTTTGTTAAGCGTCAAATAATAATTTTATATTCTTGATAGGTGCTACGTTCAACTTTTATAAAAAATTCCATTTGGTTCATTTTCCAGACTGTAACGACCTTCATATTACCATGTTTTCTGTTCTACTAGTTTTTTCTACGTAAATTTATGTGTTTTAATCAATAATTAAAATAAAATGAATGAGAATTTTGAGCAAACCAAGTAAAATGCAAAAGGCCAGAATGTTGTTGCTTTTAAAACATATTAGTTTTAATTTAAAATTAAACATACAATGTTTTAAAATATTATAATTTCAAACATATTATTATTATTAAATATTAACCATAGCATGTTTGGAGGCGACCATAATATGGTTATAGCTTTTTGATGGATGAGTTTAACCATAATATGGTTACCGTGATAATAATATGGTAACCATATTATGTTTAAGTGTATGGTTGTAGTTTTATTTTATTTAAACATTATATTGTTAAAATCAACCATATTTGAAGTTTTAAGGGAGGTAAACACTTTATTGTTAAATAGAAACAAAATATTATCAATCGTGAAAAAAGTTTTTTTTAAAAACAACAAAAGTTTGTTTGTTGCCATTGCAGGGACCATAATATGTTTTTTTAACCATTCTTCAACCATTTTTTTTCTCTACGTATATAGGAGCAATAAAACAAAAATGCTAAATAGTGCCCAATGTTCGATTAATCGATCACCATTTTTCTCACAAACAAAAAATCTAAAAAAATTTGGACATCAGATTCGTGTTTTCTAGTCCCAAATTATCAATCAACCACTAAATTTTATAAAGTTACTCGAAAAAAATCGCTGGGACGAAATGGGTTAAATTGCTGTCCAAGTTTTTTCTTGCATGATCTTTCATTATACGCTAGGCTCAATTTAGCTACAAAAAAAACTCATCTCAGCTGTGGTAGATGCGAAAAAGCTATGTGCGAAATTAAAGACTACATTTTCGATAACTATGGAATGGAAGAATGAAACAATAAAAAATTATAATAAATTCGTATATCCTAAAATAATAAGCATACGTTCAATAATAAATAAATTTCTTTTTTTTTTAATTAATACCATTCTTAAGCTATTCTAATTCTAAATTTTAAATTTCATTAAATTAATTAACTCAAAATTTTTCATAGGTCGACTTGCCAAAGTTTGTCAGCAAATTAGTTTTTAATTTTAACAAACCTTTTTTTAATTGCAATATTTTTGGCAATCCGACCCAGAAGCAGTGTTGTAGTCAATTCGGCTTGATGCCCCCTATAAAAATCGATAATCAAATAATACTTCAACACTCGCATGTAAAATATCTCAGTAAATATCAAGATCGGCGTTAAACGTGGAAATGGCATATAGAAGCTAAATCAACTCAAATTAAACTTAAAGCAATTCCAATTGACAAATGACAAATTGACTTATTGGAAGAAATTCTAGTTTTAGTCTCGATGCCAAACTTTTACTTTACAACGCTTTCTCAAAGCCAATCTGGTACTACGCTATTCAGTTGTGGGGCACCGCCTCTGCCTTTTATATCAAAAAATAAACCTCTTTGAATAATCACACCAGGGAGCGGCTGTGTAAAACTCTCAAATATTCACAAGGCTCTCAATGTGCCATTTGTTTAAACCAGTGCTCGAAAATAATTACTAAGTACCGCTCAGGTTCGGTGGATTTGTGGAAAACACTAACGCTAATAGTGTTTGTGTGGAAAATCATTAAATAAATAATTTATCCCTGTTTTTCACCTTTCGAACACAAAAATAATACTGTTCTTATCCAACTCAACAAAAGATGAGAACATTTAATTCCATTCGGGTTTTTTTTAATCTACAAACTTCATTGTGTTCGGTTCGGCTCATTAATGTTCGTCCTTTCTGGCTGGTTAAGGTTTAGGTTAGAGTGGCCAGTCACAAAGACCCCGCATAGACAAAATAGGTTCCTAGCGTTACCACGTTGTACGACAGCCCACAGAAGAATGTTAGAAAAAGGTCATTCCGATGTAATGGCACTCAGAGTACCCCACACTCTCTTGACGAAAGCTAGGAGTCTCATTAACCCGATTCCGGAGACTTTGGAAGTAATGATCTCCCAGACAATTTGCCCTGGAGCGCACGAGTGCCGGACAGTAGCAGAGTAAATGCTCCACTGTCTCCTTTTCCCCTGGTTCCCCACAGAATCTACAATTGTCACCATTCAACCGCCCCGCCCTCTGGGCGTATACCGCAGTCCAACAATGACTCGTCATAAAACCTGCCAGAAGTCTACAGACCCTTCTCGATAGCGACAGAAGAATTTTTGTCGACTCTGGATCATAGGATCCCCACATTACCTTGGAAACCCTTCACGATCTGGTGTTTTCCCAAATCGCCTCTGATCTCCTCCGTACGGCAGAGTCCGTATTTCTCCTTATATTCTGAATTGGAGCCGGAATGGCCATCACCCTATCGTATGGTAAATGGCCCCCAGTTTCGCCAATTCGTCCCCCTCCTCGTTGCCTTCTATACCCTGGTGGCCGCGAACCCAATAGATGTGAACTCTCCTATTCGCACAGAGTCTATCCATCGAGTACCTACACTACTGGACGAAGAGTATGAATAATCAGCGGTTATCGCCCTGATCGCCGCCTGACTATCCACGAAAAAAATTCACGGTGGAAGAATGCCAAACACTTTTTACAAATACCAAAATACATTTACGAAAAAACAAAAAACCTAGCATTCCACATAAATACATAATTGCTACAAATGTAGACTTCTGACCGCCAACGTAAGTTTACAATCCCGAGCACATAAAGGTTTGAATTTTAATTATGTAATTTTCATCATCCTCATATACAAATTCATTTTGATACTTTTCAGATGAACCGATTTTTTTTCAATATCGTCCGATATGTTTAAAGTGTGGCAACAAACGTTGTCTAATTTTGCACCTTCTTTGATGCGTATAATTGAACATAATAGTTCTGTTTTCATTCTAGTTCGCAGCAAGGTCTATCCAAAAGAATGGTCTTTGGTCCAATAGGAGGTTGGCTCTCTGAACTTTCTGAATAGCTGATGGTTTTTTGTTCCAATATCTGAGAAAACATTAATTTGCTTCCCTAAAGCCGGACAATGATTTTTTAGTGTGGCGAAATTATTAATAACACTCTGCTAGTTGAAAAAACAGCATCACATACAAATTTACAAATAGCAAATAATTGCAATTGATATTCCGGAATAGGTATAAAAGACAAAAGTACCTGAGTAATTCCGTTTAATGCGAAAACTTTTTGTGATTTAAAAAGAAATATGCTCTATTCGACTATGCTATGTAATTTTTCCTATTTCCAAAAATGACATAAGAGCACTACTTACAATTCTACTGAAAGAACCAATGAATTTTATATGGGATGTCCCAAACATAACGCATTCAAAAGTAAGTCATTATTTTTTTACATTAATAAATCCAGAAGAAAGTAGTTATAGATAGGGCTTGCATTACCGATTAACCGATTAACCGATTAACCGGTTAATCGGTAAATTGCTAAAAAATTCATTACCGAAAAACCGGTAAATTCATTATTTTTTACCGGTTTTTTCGGTAAAAATTTATGCTTTATATATTACAATATTTGTCGTTTTGTTCTGTTCCATACATACCTACTATTTTATAAATAAATAGTTGAATTTAATATTTAAAATATATAATTATATTATAATAAAGAAATTCAACTTTATTTATAATGTAGTATGTACGGAACAAAACGAAAAATATTGTAAAATACAAAAAATTTCTTTCTCTTACTCGCACCTACGTAAATATGAAACAAATTTTGGTTTCTTGTTGTGTGTTGTGTACAGGGGTTAAAAGCATCGCCAGCGTTAACAATGAAAGAAAAGTTGCAACTTACAATTCAGCAGAAGATGAATAAATCGAATTTGGAAAGTAGTCGGCCAAAATCACCTAAAGCTAAAGGATTAGCGAATATTATTAAAAGGGAAATGTAATTTTTCCAAGAACAGAACATCCGAGGTAAATATTTAGAGAAAACATTAAAATATTGTTGACTGTTAGACCTACAAGTGTCGAATCGGAGCGCGCATTTTCAGCAGCTGGTCTGATCTGCACCAAGTTGAGGTCGAGCTTAAATGATAACACTTTAGACATAATGTGTTTTTTAAGGCAGCATTTAAATCAAAAACAAGAGTTGAAATGAAGTTTCAATTTTTTTCCAATTTACGTTTATACTTTTTTTTATATATTATAATGTTATGAATTAATAAAATAAAAGAATGATTTAATCAAATAACTGAATGAATTTTATAAAACAAAATTTTATAATTAATTATTTTGAATAAAATATCCACTAACTAAAATACTCTCAAAATTACCGGTAAATTCCCGGTTTACCGCAATTTTCCACATAAATAACCGAAATACCGGTAATCGAAAAAGTCGGTAAATTTGCAAGCCCTAGTTATAGAAGTTGTTATAGATGTAGTTATAAAAGAAAGCTACTAAATAATGAGTTAAAGAAGCTATTCATTTTGAAAAAGTAAGCGAAGTTTTTACTGGGTATTTTTCATGATACACTTAAAGAATTGATGATGATTTGGGATCTAAAAAAAGTGTTATAATTATAATTATTGAAATGTGTTAAACTAGCACTTAGCAGTTTTTTCGAAATTCTTAGTGCCAATTCAGAAAAAATGCAAATCTAAGACCGAAAATGTTAAAATCTAAGGGGAATATAGTTTCTGGATGGACGAAAAGGAATTGAAAACTCAACCTTTTGAAGTTGGAGTTCTGAGAAAATATAACATTTTAACAAATACCGCATGAAGAAGATGTTCATATATATCCTCCGATTTGTTAAAGTTGGTACACTCACAATATTATTACAGTAACGGACTGTAGTTTATTTAAGAAATATTCCGTTCAGTAATTTTTAAATAAATAAACATCTAAAATTCCAAGCAAATTTATTTTTAACTGTTTCTAACAGTTATTCAAAAAACTAAGTGCATATTAATACGGATTTTCAGTTGCAGTTAATATTGTCCGTTGATTGAGTTAAATTCTTCTTTATGTTAAAGTAAATAAAAACGTAATTTAAAGGAACGAAAAGTTCATTTAATTTTTACTGTCAAAAATTCAACCGCGAATTCCGTAAAAACAAATAAATATGCAGTTATTTTATAAAATTTTACTGTCAAAAATTCAACACCATATTCAGTAAAAACAATTAAATATTCAGTTATTTTATATAATTTTACTACCAAAAATTAATTTTTACTTATCTATAAAAAATGAATTGCTTGTTTTGTGTAAGCAATTCCCATTTTCTATTTGTTAAAATAATTTAGTTAAATACATCAAATTTTAAAAGTAAAATAATTGCGAAGCCATATCGTTCATGCTGCTGGTGTAAACAACGTGGTCAGTACAACAAAAGTAAAACAAACGTGTGCAACTGGGTAAGTAAATACAAATATTTTCCCTCTCTCGCTTATAAGAAAAACAAGCGGACAGGTGTATGTCTGGTATTTTTTAGAAATTCGACTCTTTTGTGGAGTAAACGAAAATTTAATAAAATAACTGAATATTTTTGTTAAAAATAAATGAAAAATAGGTAGACCGGTTTTTAATTGAACTTTCATTTATTTTATATTACAATTTAGGATAATTTTACGTACAGAATATTGTGAGTGTAGATAAATTAGTTTTAAACGGTTTTCATATGAAGGTAAATTGATATTTAAATTCCAGTTGAGTTTTCGAAGACAGAATAAAAGAAATTGCTTTTGTACGGATTATAATTTTTTAGCAAGAATCTCTTACACGGGTCTCAGACGACCGTGGCGTATTCGAGAATAGGTACCACTAATGAAATGTATAATTTTCTTATGACATATGGATGGTCAAATTCCTTCTCCGAGCTTTGGCCTTGTTGATAGTCTGCGATAAAGACGCATTAAAACACAATTTATGAGCAAGTAAAACACTCAGATCAAGGAATATCTCTACTCTTTCAAGTGGATGCTTATTTGTTGGATAGCTACAGAGTACTGGACTTCTTCTGTAAGATAACATATGTTTACATCTTTTCGAGTTCAGATCTATCAAATTTATATCACACCATAAGTTTAAACTGTTTAGTAAGGAAGACATTGTTGAGTCTTTGTAGCTAAGGAAAAGTTTTACATCATCTGCATACGTTTTCGAATATTTTATACACGATGGTAAATCATTGATGAATAATTGTAATAATAATGGACCCAAGTGACTACCTTGAGAGACTCCAGATGGAATAAGTATATCTTAAGAATTATGGCTGCAAAACAATATGCACTGATAGCTTCCCTTTAGATAAGTTGACATCCACTTATGAAGCATTGGAGAGAGGCCAATTATATCCAACTTGTACATAAGAATGTCACGATTTACTTTCTCAAATGCTTTCCTTAAATCCTGTGTACGACAAGGTCCAAAACCGAAACACTGAATAAACGAAACCAGCTTTGATGAGTTGTCGGGCACAGTTTTTGCTCTGAAAAATACTGACTTTAATTTATTACAGTCGGTTGAAATTTTTAATAACTTACTGTCTCATCATCTATTTTCGAACGAACAGCTCGTTCGCTTTACTTACATTTTAAACAAGAACTAATTATAAAATATAATTTTTGTTAGTTAATGATTCACAATGGTCGGCATTGGTCTCCGAGTGGAGTTGTTCCCCTGGGCGCAAAACCCTTCTTATACTAATTTTGGTTAGCCTAAAGCAAACTAAATATTCTTTCGAAATCAATGAAGGGATTCTTCAAACAGTCTACACTTGCCGAAACCCAAAAATCTTTCTTCCAATAGGATAAATTCAATAGTAAAAAAGGCTAAAATGTTGTTTATAAACTCACTGCTTTCGCTGCGTGACAAAGCGTTATTAGGAAAGCGCAACGTGCTAGAAAAATTGTCCCAAAATGTATGCAAAGCCAACAACTTAATGTCAGTTATTTGCCAGTTCACGAGGATAACAAAACAATTAGGGAAAGTTAAGGATTACATTAAGCATAAATCTCTTCAAAATAGTTGTCTGGCGCAAAACACTGGAATCTATCAAAACAAACTGAACTGATGGTTAATAGTAGGGATGAGATTTTCATGCACTCAAAAATCGAAAATATGCGCATAAAATATGCACTAAAAACTCTTAAATATGCACTAAAAACTTCAAACATTTACATAAAAAATTGCTTTTTAATTTTACTTAACACAAAAATATATAAAATTCAGTCTTTTGTTATTCAAATATCTTAAAAAAACTAAAATAACTAATTTTAATTTTTGGTTGTTTTAACAAATAAGTACTGCTAAATTAAAAGTAAAACGTTAGGTCCAACCATAATATGCATAGCGTTGCTTAACTTCTGTCAAAAATTAACAAAAAGTCTCTCAAATGTATGTAAAAAAACAGAAATAAAATTAACAAACATTTGATTCCGTACGGAATGTGCGATAAGTTTCGCACTTTGCTTAAGCAAATGACAGTTTCATAAAATTTAACAAAAAGTTTCCTTAAGTTCAATACGCTAGCCTTATATGATTTACATGTATTCGTATATTTGCTTTGGCCAACCTAAGCACATTATGGTTGGGCCTTTGTTCTTGTAGTTTAAGAATGCCAATGCATTATGAAAAAAATTATTTTCAGATCCCACTTTGATTCCAGATTAGTTCGCAAATACTTGAAATTTATTTTATTTTTTGAAATCCTCAATTATTTTTGAAAACATCTTGGATTTTTTTTTTTTTGTTGAATTTTTCGGGATATTCTTTCTTCCACACTTTCTTAAAATATCAATTATTTAAATTTAAGTATTACGTGAACTAAATTCCTCCTAATGAGTTACTGCTTCTACAATAAATGCGTAGTTGGAAAATACAAATGCTTATTGACTTCTGATGTTATTTATATGTAATATTTCTTTTATTTTTTCAATTACATCATCACCGGTATCAACAAGCTCTTCTAACATTCTTAAATTAATTAAAATTTTGGGATTAAATTCTGAAGCATATATCCTGGTACTCATCATGTTACTGCTGGCTGCTGTGGCAGGGGAACTAAGGGATACATTTCATTAAAAATTGCAATAATATCGAGTTGGCTTCTTATTTCCTCTGCAACGAGGTGTAACCCATATACGAAGCAAGTAACTTGTAACAGTTTTGGATATAATATTAAAAACCCATTGGTAGCCTTAACCATGTAAGGTTCTGCATCGGTTAAAATAGAAGGACCTTTTGTCGAAAATCTTAAATCTTAAATCAAAGCTCCAAAATAATTTAATTATTGATTTTAAGATTTTTTTGTATTTAAAAAATTTATGTAAAAATTTTTTTGGAATATAAAATTAAAAAACATCACTCAAAAATTTCAAAATATGCATTTAAAACAGGGTTTAAAAAGCTGCAGTCAAAATAAAAAAATTGCTTTTTCTTACCATTTTCTGATTTTTCATTTAACGAAAATAAACCGTTGCCTTTACTTCTGATTCATTAAATGAAAACAGTCGTAGTGAAGGCAAAAGCAAAAAACGAAAAGTTGAAAACAACAAAGAAAATTGGCACTCGACATGTTCGGAAGTGTTTCGTTTGACAGACTGAAACTTTTAATAAATACCGAAGTTAACGAAGATGGGACGTTGTGTTTTTTTCCGCATTTTTTTTTTTTTTTAATACATGTGTACATAAATACATACGTTTTATTTAATTTCAAAAAATTAAAATGATTGTTAAGCATTAAAATAAATACATATGTATGAATTTATGTACACATGTATTATTTAAAAAAAAAAAAGATTCGGAAAAAAACACAAAGTCCAATCTTCGGTAACTACGGGATTTTTTAAAAGTTTCAGTCTGTCAAACCAAACACTTTCGAACATGTCGACTGCCGATGTTCTTTGTTGTGTACAACTTTTCGTTTTTTGCTTTGGCCTTTACTGCGACTGTTTTCATTTGATGAATCAGAAGTAAAGGCAACAGTTTATTTTTGTCCAATGACAAATGAAGATGTCGAAGTTACAGCACAATCTTATGACTTTTACTATCTCAACTGCAGCTTTTTAAACGCTGATTTAAAACCTAAAAATGCAAAAATAAGAATTTTCACCAAAATGTGCAACAATATGCAAAAGCAAATCGATGCTATTTTAATGCCTATTAAATGATTCATAAAGTTAATTGGAGGGCATCGTTCTTAGAATATCGACAAAAAAACATGCATTTGCACAGAAATCGCACCCCTATTTATTAGAAATAAAAAAATCATTTAGCATTTTAAAATACAGAGTTTAACAGCTCATTACCAAGAGAGCATTCGTAAATATCAGGATACTAAAATAAAGAAAAAAAAAACGCTCTAACGAACTGCTAATGCTTTTAAACGACATTAGTCGTGATCTTCCCACTCATATGTTGGTAGTTCGTCAAGTCCGGAATTAGTTGAGGGCTAAACGGATAAACAAAAATATGAAGGAAGTTTTTGCAAAAATAAACATTTTTAGTATTTACACAAACATCTTGCTGTTATCAAACAGCTTGTGTTGTTAATTTGGCTCTTTAGTCATCCTGAGTTTGGCCACCATAAAAAATTTTGAGCTAAATATATAACTAAATTCGATCGTGTCAAAGAAAACTAGAATTTATGTATTTTGGTAACAAAATATCAAAATCAAGTAGTTCTTAGATCAGTTTGCATTTACAGAATAATATTGATCTTAAGATCTTATGCGACAGTAATTCAGATGTTGGTGCAATGAGGCAAACATGAATGATACGCTAAATCAAGACCTTGAAATAAGCTCGGAATAGGGTGGTCCCAATAGGGGCTGTTTTATTCCCCGAAGGCCCAGTTGCATGTTAGCGCATAAACGCGCGATGAATCAAGGTGCCATATCTGTATATATGGGTGGTAAATTTATTGAGAAATCAGAATCTCTTGATGTACTGGGTATGAGAATATCATGTGATGTCCGCTGGCAAAACATACATATATCCAAGGTGTCGAAAAAAGCATTTAATTGCCTCGGATTTTTCAAACCGGCGTAAGAGAAACTTTACTTTATCTGATCTCCTTACTTTTTATGCCACCAATATCCGAACGAGAATGGAAAACAACTCTCATGTGAAGACCGCCGCTTAAGAGTCTATTTTGGAGCTTCTCGACTGCGTGCAGGAGATGGCGAAGGTTCTCATTGCTGACAATATGGTATCCTATTCTACATTTTTTGTTTTGCCAAAAACTATTATGTTTCTACAAAGACCCAGATTAAAAAAAGGCTTAGCTTTGCTTAACCCTTTCACGGTATTGTATCCATATGGAAACAATGAGGCATCTAATAATCTTCAAGTCAAAGAATTGGCTTAGATATCAACATGTTATGGTTTATTAAGATCTTTTGAATAAATTGTAATTCAAAACTGTTTGATTTTACAAAAGTGAGGAAAATATAACATTTTTAAAAAAATGTTTTTTTAATATTTAATTTTTTTTCATACAATATCCATGTGGAAAATAACATCCAACTTAAAGAAAGGTTTATTTTAACTGTTTGCACCAATAGTTTTTTCTTTTAAACAGGAACAAAGCTGTGCAGATTTTTTAAACATTGTATCCCTGTAAAAACTTCGCTTACTTTTTCGAAATGAATAGTTCCCTTCACACATTATTTAGTAGCTTTCTTCTATAACTACTTCTCTCTTGGAATGCGTTTAATTTGGGACATCCCTTGTAAAATTCATCGGTTCTTGCAGTAGAATTGTAAGTATGCTTTTAGCTTTTTCTGATTACTAAACACATTATTTTGTAGGCGAAGTTTTTACTGGGTATGTATCTATATGGATACAAACGCAAGTTGTGGTTTTATATAATATACACACAATACAAATAAAATAATTTTACTTTATATGTGGCGTGGCCTATTGCAAATTATAGACCGATCATCACGAATTTTATTAGTGTGGTTTCGAGTCTTTTAAAACTGTGAAGTATTAAATTCTGATAGCATTTTTTATTATGGTTTCAGGCGTACTTAACTGTTTTCCAGGAGTAGTATATGTATGGGGCCTAGGGTAAATTATGGACCAATCTTCACTTAATTTAACAGTGTCATCATCCCGTAAATTATTCCATCATTTATGTTAGTTTTTGTAACAAAATTATAAATATTTTAGATTGGTGTTTTCACAGTTTAATTCACAGCTTTGATCCTACCGAACCGATTTTGCTGGATTTCAATGCCAAACTGATGAGGAAAAACTAGAAGCAATTTGAGATCAAGTTTGTTCATTTCTTTTGAGTTTATCGAAAGTGAGCGTGTTTTCAACAGACGGACAGACAGATGGACATGGCTAAATCGACTAAGAATTACTCATGGGGTCAGAAAATATACTTTATGGGATGAATAATAATAATAATGAATAATAAAAAAGTTTTTCACGGAATGACAAACTTAGTATACCATCTTCAAAACTAATTGTTGTTGATGCATAAGATTTTTTCTGTAGATGAATCCAAAATAAGCTCGACGAAAAATTATTTTTATTACTGGCGTCTTATAAGAATTGATATCAGAAAGTTTGTATAAGAATTGATATCAGAAAGTTTGTATTTCATAAGTTTCATAAAGTATCAGCTCAGGTATGGTATAGGGTATCATATGGTCGTTACCGTTTCTAGTTCACACTGTTTGTCAATACTTAGCTAATCACTTAAACGTTTCCCTTCTTACTCTGGCAGGTACCAATCTGACAATGAAAAAAAACTATTCTTAGCCAAATGCAACAATAACTTTGGGGTACTTAAAATGCAAAATATGCTGCATGCATGAACATGGTAATTTATACGTTTTATTTAATTTCTTTCAGTTTGTCTGTTAATAAAGCTAAGAATTATTAAATTGCCCTCTCGCTGAATTCATACATTCCCACGTTTAGTAAAACAAATAAAAGAAGCAACTGAAAAGTCAAGGTGTTAATATTGTAAATCTACAGTTAAGAATGACGTAAAGTGAAGTTGTTTATAAATGATTTTCGCGCAAAAAATGACAAGCACAAGGATTTTTTCAAGTAATGTACTATTTTTCCTAAGCTCTTAAAAAAAACTAAATGAACAAGGCTAAAAGCAGCAAAGGAAACTGCTAATGATAGTGACGATGATGAGCAGAAAATTTTTGGTTTCTTTGCTGTAGAGAAAGAAGAGTGAAAAATTATGGTTTTACATTTGGCAGGTAAGAATAAAACAAAAATTCCCATTGTTTTCGAAGGGATTGTAAAAACAAAATATACTTTTTATTGTTTCTTATGAAAGCAGGATATATTGTGTGAAATGGTGTGTGCGTGTGTTTTTGCAAGAGTGTGTTAGTGTCTTACATTTTAAACCTAATGGAAACACAGGCTGGCTGCACAATAAACATGCGCAATTGAACACCGCCTTTGGGTCTTTAAAACAACAAGGGTTTACCGAAAAATAGAAATCAGACCGTAACGGAAAATCATTAGAATAAGCAAAAGAAAAACACACATGAATACGAAAAGGGAACAGAATACAGGTGCAAAATTTTTAAGGACAACACAGAACTCTCAACTTAACGAAACATGAGCATAAATGAGCAACAAACAACATTTTTCAAAGATATAAATTTTAAAGAGTTCATATAATCCGAGAGAAAAGTAACTGAGAGGATTTAAACAAAAACAAAACTCTCTTGCGCATATACACCTTTAATGCTCTCGTTTGTTGTTTTGAATTCGCTTCAACATAATATGAGAATCGTGCACACGATTTATGCTAAAAATTCACCTCGCCGTTATTTAATTGTCCTGCTTAACGGTCATACAAGTAATCCAAATTCGACATTGTTGTTTTTGTCATAAATGAAAATTAGTTCAACCTGTAAAATGCAGAAATAAAAGTTCGTCGTTGTATATTTTAAAATTTTACTTGCCCAATTGCCGTCTAAAGTATTTTCTGTTTGTTTGCTTTATTGCACAAACGAAGCGAGCATTGCTTTTGTCGTATATTTTATCTATAAATGTACGAGACTTGCTACTTCAAGTTTTTTTTTTTTGAATTTTTTATATGCATGTGTGTACTTTAATGTGTGTTGAGTGTTGAGCGCACCCAGTGCGTAAAAGTTCTAAAAATATTGTTCATATAAATATTTTTGCTTGAAATTTACAGTAAAGACTTACTCTAGTTTTTTTGCTTGTTTAAAATTAAAGTTTATTTCTTAAAAATTAATCCCACCTTCAAGCCGCAATCGCACAAGCAATCTTTCGATTGCGATTAAAAAGTCTAGCTTTTATAAAATTTATAGCCTGGCTCACGTTTCGATCGACCACAACTCATTCGTAATCGTTATCTTAAGCGGCCCACTAACTTTTGACAGGTTTACTTTTCTAACGTACTCCATTTATTTATTGTCAAATTTAAATTCCGCAAATAAAACGATTGTTTGAAAATAAAAATCGGCAAAACATATAAATTAAGCCATAAAAATATAACTCGGTGCTTCAAACGAATTACAAATTAGTAAACAGAAAATAAACAAAGCAGTAACCCAAAAATATGGAAAAGAATTTTGTGAAAAATATTTATATAAAACTACATAATTTTATTAGTGGTGCTGTTTTAAAAACTTTAATTATAAAAAAAATTTAGTATTGGTGTGAAATAAAAAATTTCGTTTAATATTTTATAAAATGCCTCTGATGACAACCACAACACAAATGATTGATTTTGAAATTTGTAGTCGCATGATATTTCTTAGACTTGCCGTGCAAAAGATGCAACAGCCACCAGGTGAACTCGGCTTCAGTCGACTTCGTCTCATTCTTAGGTATTTAAATATGGCTCAATATGTCTCTTCTTTGGGTGCGTCATGCATCTCTTGCCAGAAGATAATAGAAAATGTCGACTTACCTAAAGAAAAAGACAGACAAGGCACCAATTTCTAATGTTTTTAACGTATTTCTAGATAAACACGATATTTGGAAAATTAAAAACCAAAGTAGAAACAGGTTGGAAAAGAGGAACCCCACAAGGGGAGGTCTGGTCCTTGGAATGCGTAGAGAAATGATGTTTCAGATAGATGCAGAGGCGTGAATTAATATATGCGAGGGTTCCATATAACGGGAAGGAGTTAGATTCGGAGTATGTTAAACAGAGATCAACATCAATTTGTCGCAGAGACCTGCGAAATATTTTAGAGTTTGTAGACAAATATACTTTCGATCAAGAAAGCTGTGCACTGGCTTAAATTATCTGCCGTAGCAACGACTACTGTAGGTATTTACACAGATAGCCGTACCGTCGTTATGGCCTTGGATTCTCTCTTCCTGTCAGTGAGAACAGCCCTTGACTGCTGCTCATTGCTAAGGGAGATGGCTAAGCAGTTTTACAGGGATACACCGGGGAACATTTGGGCGGTTCAGCTTCACTTATAGAAAAGGCGTCATAACGCTGATGCATATTGACATCAGTACTATGACCAGTGTCTTCATTTTTGACCCATGGCACTTGTCATTATTGTAATGTCAACCTTAACATTACTTGGTCAAAGTGTCATCAGGGTCAAAATGAAATTATGTCATCAATGGGATGACATATCGGCATCACAGAAATGACGAACAAGTCCTCAGTGCGATGACGCAGTTACATCGGAGAAAGGACACATTAGCATCAGCATAATGACAGTTTGTCATTAAATCAAAGTCATTGGAATTGACTTATGTCAAAGTGTGAGAATATTATTTACTTACCCGTTACAGATGTACGAACATTTTTTACTGCGAACATAATTTATAGCATTACCAGGCAATTGTGGCCCCACATAAATGTCAAGCTTATCATGTCTCTACACGCAGAGAAAAGCTTGGTTGAAGTATGGTAAAAAAAACATATTATGGTCCCTGCAATGGCAACAAACAAACTTTTGTTTTTTTTAACAAACCTTTTTTCACAATTGATAATATTTTGTTTCTATTTAACAATAACGTTTTTACCTCCTTTGAAACTTCAAATATGGTTGTATTTAACAATATAATGTTTTCATAAAATAAAGCTACAACTATACACTTAAACATATTATGGTTACATTAAGCATATTATTATCACGGCAACCATATTATAGTTAAAATCATCCATCCAAAAGTTGTAACCCTATTATGGTTGCCTCCAAACATGTTATGGTTAACATTTATTAACAATAGTATGTTCAAAATTAAAATATTTTAATATGTTTTAAAAGCAACAACATTCTGGTCGTTTGCATTTTACAATAGTTGCTTAGTTTTTTTAAAATTCCCATTCATTATATTTTAGTTATTGATTACAATTTATAACTTTACGTAGAATAAACTAGTAGAACAGAAAAAATGGTAATGAAGATCGTCACAGGCTGGAATATGAATTTTTTATAAAAGTGGAACATAAAACCTATCAGGAATAAAAAATTAAATAAAATTATAATTTGACACTTAACATGCAAATCAAAAAAAAGATGTAATAAATATTAATAATATGGTTTACATTGACCATAATATTGTTAATTCTGACCATAATATGGTTATTTTTGTCAACATTCTGGGAAATATTGACCATATTATGGTTAATTCCGACCATATTATGGCTGGTTTCAAAAATATTGGTTGACTTTAACCATATTACGGTCATATTTAAAAATAATATGGAAAAATTCAAACATAAACATTGTTTAAATTGAACCATAGTATGTAGATCTTAGAATACAGTTACCTCCAAACATATTTTTTTCTACGTGCACTATCGATGTCATTAGGTATAGTCTAATAGGTTGGCAGGCACATTGTCTTGAAACCAGACAATTTGATTACTGCCACTGTTGACAAGGAAACGACTGAACAAAATAAGATCTTCCACTTTTTTCGGATTGTACTCAATCTCTGGAATTTTAAACTCCATTAGTTTTTTTGGGCTAGTTTATCTCTGATATACTTATGGCCAAATACCCCAATTCTATTTACACATCAATTTTTGTTTAAAATTCGTTTTTCATGACAGATAAAAATAAAATTATATGAAAAGAATAATTAGAATTGTGGTTATTTTGTTGAACTATTTATGGTTTTTAATCCAAATTTTTAATATTTTAATCAGGCTTAAGTTCATCAAATTTAATTTTCATTAAATTATTTTTATGAAGAAAGGAATTTTACAACATGAAAATTAATCAAAATTATTATTGATAATCATTCATTCTTGACTGACCTGAGATTCGAACCCAGGCGGCTGGTTACCATGCCATGTTTCGATCGCAACCACTCGATCTCCTCAGATGGATTTGCCGTCTTACACTCGCAGCCATCGACGACTGCTGACGTCAATAGTCAGACATCAATCCTTAAACCGAATTGTATTTTAACCTTTGGTAGATCGAAATTTGCTTTTTTGAATGATTATCCATTTTAATTGATTTATACATGTCTTTCCTAACTTCTGTTTTTTCGTACTCATGTCAAGAATTCTTCTTGAAGTCCAAAGTACATTTTTTGTTTTTTCATTTTGTGTCTCTTTTTCCTGTTGACCTTTTTCAGAAAAGATATATTTAAATATGAATTGATAATTAAATAGAATTGGTGAAATTGACCATAAGTGTGTCCGATGAGTATGACTGTCATTTCTACCCATCCTTACCATAAAAACAGTAACCGGGCTTACCAATTGTAAAGAATATTAGTAGTTATTTAGAAACCCAACCTTTAAAAATTTAACTGAAATATTTACATGAATCCATTAGCTTTCAACGTGTATTTCAGTTTTTTAAAATTTTATAATTTATTTCGCTGTAGTCCTTCCAAGAATTTTGTAACTTTTTTTAATAAATATTTAAATTACTTCTTAAATATGAAGCATGTTTAATTGTTTTTCTCTATAACCTTCAATAACACTTTAAATAATTTGTGTTTTTTAGAATTCATTTAAATGTATTATTTTATTAGATTGAATTATAACTGAGTTATAATATCAAAACACAGGCAGTTGAAATAGCTAAATGAAAAATGTGTTGATTTACTTAGTTAAGCAGAAATAAGTAAATGAATGTGAAAATATGAACGAAAATAAATTTTATATATAAGTTTTTGTTAAGCTAATTGGGCCTAATGGATTAATGTAAATAAAAACCTTTTTTACATGTTTCTCCCTACGTTTCCTCAATTATTTGTTGACATCTTCAGGGGTTGTCTATTTAATATTTTTTTAAAAAATTTTCTTTTTTTTTATAATAAAAAACCAATATATTATTACAAAATTAGAAAACAACAAAATAAATAAATAAACTTACAATTACTAAGTAGTTTTTCACATTAAATAAATTAAATAAAAATAATTTATTTTTATTTGCCGATTTAAATTCAAAAGAAAACCATGGTTTCTTCTGAAAATTTTGTTTGACTGTTTTTAGAAGAACAGATTTTCTAAAAATATTTAAAAGGTTTTTTTCCAGAAAGTTGAGCTGATTATCTACCGAAGGCATATAATAAATTGTTGTCCAATCGATGCTATCCAGCTCGTAGGATAAAATATCATAATTGATATTTTTATAATCAGAAAAAGTAATATCCTCAGTTATGTGCTGTAATTGAAAATAATAGGCTAAAAATTATAAATCGTTTTTGGAAAATCAAGGTGCCGATAACTGACTATATAGCAGGACTTTATTCATGTTTTATACTTATAATATAATGGTTATTTTTCAACCATAGCATTTTACTCTTGGAAAAGAGGAAAATACTATTGTTATTTTTAAAACAAATTATTGTCATATTTAACCATAACATGTTTAGAGGCAACCATTGTATAATATGGTTGTAGGTGACAAAAATATGGTTATATTAAACATAATATGTTTAAAATTGTCTTTAAAAATAGTTCTGTTGGAGGTGACTATATTTAAACATGTTTTTCTCTGCTAGGGGAGCTTATATTAAAATCAGGTAAAACTGCGGTGAGTTTAAAAAAATTTAACGGAGAATTTCAATCGATTTCTATTTCACTCGAATTTCAGGCTTAACAAATTGCTTTAAAATATTTTTCATAACTGGTAAGCACCTGTCATCTCTCTTTTTCTGTTTATTAATAAAATAAAAGTTTGAATTTAAATAAAGATATTTGTTTTTTCCCATTGGATACAATTACTCGAGTAATTCGAACAATTTAAAACCTTTGTTCGATTAATCGAACAATTTTAAAGTTCAAAAATCAATTAATTCGTTACTCGAACAAAATGAAAAGTCGAATAATTGGATACTCTAGTGGGTATACTTATTATCGGATATACGTGTACCTCATTTAAGGGACTTTAAGCTAAAAAATTTTCTGTAGGCTGAAAATAGTTAAAATTATTTAGGGGTACAAGCGTACCCCAGCGGGAAATTTGTGTCAATTGGTCCAAGCGACTGGTCCTGGGATTTGTGAAAATAGAACAAGTACAAAAAGAAAGGACTCATGACCATTAAAAGAAGAACCAATCCCTTAACTGGTTTATAAAGAACAAAAAGGTAGAAAAAGTAATGAATTTCAGAACAGTCTTCAGCGGTGATGTGACACATTTTTTGGTAATTTTTAAAATTTGGCTCTTAAATTTAATTCTTAGACTAGTTTTATTGAAATAAAACTACATTGTATTTGAATAATACTACTTTTTAGTAACTGACACTAAGCAGGTTCATTGAGAATAGATCTGTGACTGGTCAAATGGTGCCAATTGACCCCCTCCAATGACAACCCCATGTAAAAGTGATAGGTCTTATTCATATAAAGTGTTAGAACTGGAACCGGTCCCTACCACCAAAGACCTACCACGGGACTACTTCAGTGTCAGTTCGCTTCCCTCTAGGGACGTTATAGTTTTTGGTTTTGTATTCTACGGTTAAGAACAAAACATGTATAAAATGGTTGAATCATTTATCAACTAGCACAAATCTTAGAAAAAAAAGGAAATATTTTGGCGAGAGTAACTTTCTGATTTGTTATTTTCTTTCTGATTTATTGTTTTAAACCAAAAAAAATTTTCTCGAAGGCTGTCGGAGCTTATCTTTATTCAAAATATATTTTGCTGGGTCATACAAAGTAATCATTGACTAAAATAGAAAATTTCGATAATTTGAGCGCGTTTTTGTATAACAATAAGATTACAAAATTAAAAAAAAAAAAAAACTAAAGAAGATTTACGTGTTTAACCCTGGTAGGTCTTATTTTGACCACACCGTATAAAGAAAATTTCCTTCGTAAATATAATCGACTCAACTCAACTTTGTTATAATAAGAATATTATACCACTTTATAGAAGATACTACAAAATTCAGTATCGAATAAAATTACCAGAAACAATATTATGTAAACACAATTATGTTTATTTATGTTCGTAATTAGATGGAAAAAAGAAATTCTAAAATTCTCACAGAATTTAGGACCGAGGCAAAATATGCTTTAGCATATATTAAAACGCCAAAGAGATATAACTCAGCACAAATAACTGTTAATTCTGCTATTTTGAAATGTAGTGTTGTGTAAATAGCTTGATCTTCTATGCACTCCCAATAAATCCATAATAACAGAAGTCACCGGATGTTCTAGAACTTTTCAATATAAATAATAATTATACTGTAGTTGAAATTGACACAAATGGGCACTTGGAGTTTTAACATAATTCGGTTACGCTGAATCCAATGGTGCACAATGGTTACACAACATATATTCGCGTATCTCAAAAACGGTTAAGTCTATTGAAATTACTAACAAAACGAAATTCCGCAATAAAATTTCCTTTAAGAAAGGTTAAAATCGTTTTCGAAACATATTTTTTTTTTTGGAAAACAAATAATTTTTTTTATCAAAATTTCGAAATTTTTAATTTTTAAAAACTCATAAAAAAAATTGGAAAATGTAGCTAGGTTTCAAATTTTATGCAGACCTATAGAAAACGAAGCTGCAAACAAAACAAGCCATACATCTGTTGGCAACTTATTCACAATTGTCTTAAAATTTTAATTAATTTTAGAATTTCATTCATTAAACGCAGTATTTGTATGGGAGCCCCCCTAAGAAGGGGCGAAAAGAAGCAAGTATGTCTCGAAAAAATGTTCAGGATAAAAAATTAATTGAGGTCGGTCATACATTATATCCCACTAGGGGCGACTCCTGGCCATTTATGGGACTTTTCTTCAATATATTTCTAGTCTGCATTGGACATTTTGTATGGGAGGCTCCTTAAGATAGTGGGTATGATGGAAAAAATGATTGAGATGAAAAATAAAGTGGGGTTGGTCATATATTTGAACCATCTACGGGCATCCTAGGAGCTGCAGGAGCAAATGTAAGAATTTTATTAAATGCCATATGTGTATGATTGAAACTATCAAATTTGGTTACTGCAGTGCCAAGGATTGTAATTTTTTTAAATGAAATTGTTTTTAAATTTTGGAATATTTTGTTTTCAAATTAGCAATTCTTGGAAATTTTCAGGGCATATTTTCAAGTTTTTAGTGCATATTCAATGCGCATACAACGTGTTTTTGGAGCATATTTCTTGTATTCCTGCTTATCATTCATTTTTAAAAATAAAATTAGGAAATCATAGTTACGCTTAAGAAACGAAAAAAAAAAAATATTTATAATAAAAAATTGTTTTCGAACTGAAAGGCAAACAACTTTTTTTTATTAAAGAATGGTTTAGGAATAGATATAGTTTTTATAGAGGATTTCATGTCAAGCAGTCTTACTTGTTTTTTTTTTGTTAAATACATAAAAAAAGTTAATTTTTTCAATTGTTATCTCAATTAACTAAAAATTATTTTAATATTCGAATAAGAATAATTACGGTTTCCTTTTACTTAAAATATTCTAATGGACACGTGCTCTTTAGAATAATAACGTCCTGCCATAAAGTTTGTTAAAAATACATCCTGCTGAATGTATTAGGTCCTTTGGGTAATAAATTAAGAGACTAACATTTTTATACCATTCACCGAAGGTAAGAGGGTATATATAACTTTGTCATTCCGTTTGTATGGTCCACAATATTGATTCTACACCCTATAAAGTATATATATTCAGGGTCCTTATGAAAAGCGAAGTTCAAATCCGTTTGTCCGTCTGTCCGTCTGTCCATGTGTATGTTGAAATGGGTTTTCCGAAAACCCCAGAAATGATGTGGACTAGGTTGATGTATATTTATGTCACATATACTCCGTTTAAGTTTGCTATTGAAATTCAAATTCTAAATTTTTCCAAAAATCCCTTGTTGTTGTTGTATTTCTTTTATTTCTGTATATCTTGAGAACGGCAAGAGCCAAAGTATCCAAATAAGGTACACACATTTAGGTTGCCAATACACACCATCCCACAAAATGTGGGCGGGATTGGAGAAGTGGGCGTGGTACCTCCCGTACAAAAAATATTAAAAATTGTAGGAAAACCTGAATTTTTGGACTATCATATGAAATATGATTACGCCATATACATCAAAAGATCGAAAATCTTTAGTAGAAAATAATTCCTGAAAATTTCGGGAATAATCGGTTTAGATACAAAAAAGCTATGACCAAAATATAAATTTTTTTTAAAAAATACCCATTTACGGGAGCCATAGGTCTTTCTGAGTCCACGTTTTATCACCAAAGTAAATGGTAAATTTATTCCTAAAGACATCGGTATATAAGTCTTTCAAATCAGTTAATAAAAGGCTGAGTTATGTCCAAAGTACTGAAATCCAAAAAAGTTGTCTTTTTTTTATTTTTTTTATTTTTGTTTGTTTTTTTTTATTTTTTTTTTTTATACCCTTCACCGAAAGTAAAAGGTTATATACATTTAAGTTGATCATTTCCGTCTGTTTGTTGAAATTGGGTTTTCGAAGACGGGGGCGTTGTTGTTATATAGTTCTGTCACATCGGCTCCGTACAGATCGACTGCCTTTATTTTTTTTCATAAAATTCCATGTTACTATTTTCTTTATCTATACCTATCACAAAAAGTAACGATTTATATGACTTTGCGTTCTGTTTATTTATTTATTTTCCTGTATATGTATATAGAAAGAGAAAAAGTTTCCAAATTAGGTACAAGCATCTTGGTTATTAAACACAACATCCGACACAATGTGAAGGGTATATAAGATTCGGCATAGCCGAATATAGCACTCTTACTTGTTTTAATAAAAAAACGATTAATTTTTATATTGTAAGCTATAATATAATCATAAATGCTAAGTAAAACTTTGTTAAAAATCAAAAGCAAAAAAATAAAATAAATTTCACAAGAAGAGTGGTTTGTTAAACTTATTATCTTATGGTTTTTTACTTTTTAATGGAAAAAAAACAAAGTTAGTAAAAAGCATATTAAAGAATACTCACTCATTCTTTGTTTTGTTACGATTTTTTTTTAGCAAAACTGTAAAAACAAGTTAGGGAATGAATTTAAATTTTCAACAAAACAAATTGCTTTGCAAAATTGTCAACAGAGCTTAATTACTGCTTTTAGACAGACAATAAAGGAAGACCACAACAGCCAGGACAATATAGCCAAAGGTCATATATTTCAAGCGATGAAGAGAAGAAAAAAGTCAAGATATTTTTGCTATCTCATCAACATACATTTTTATTTAAATTTTTTCTGCAAACTTAAACCTAAGTCATCCCACAGTAAAAACAAATTCAAAAATATTTACCAACAATCTCAGAAAATATAAATTCCAATAAGTACTTTAGATAAATAATATCTTTCATTTTTATCCTTTAAAAGGCAATATGGAATATTTTTACGGCATTGCAATTGTAGCAGACATTATCTCAAACTCATAGTGCCAATTGATGTTAAATTCATGAAAAAAATCTCTGTATATCAACATTAAAAATAACCAACAGTTAATGGAATGAACCGTATAACGCCCTGAGTGAAAAATATAATGACCCAAGAATATAAATGTAAAGAAGAAAAAATCTTCAAATACACAACAGCAGAGAAAAGATAAACAGACACCTAAAACTCATAAAAAATATTTAAGGAAAAGAAAAAAAAACGAATACACAAATACTTATACATATTTTGGTACACACAAACACGTTTACAGGGATTTTTGTACAAATACATATAATAACAAAAGGAGCGAAAAATCCAAGTGTAAAGCCTTAAAATCATAATAAAAAAATCAGATAGTATTATGACGTTGCACTGTGGTTGGCATTAAGTAAAATCAGTTTTAGTTGATTTTTGTAGTAGATCCTTAATAGTATATTTACCTATAAAATATTCCATAAGTGATCGCAGGTTAATAATGTTTCTCACACGCAGATAAAAAATATTATTTTTTTGGTGAGTGATTCAACAATTAAAAAAAAAGTTAAAAAATAAACAAATTGTATTGACTTTAAAAAAAAAAATTTTAGAGTGCCACAAAATAAAAAATCGATGCAAACAATTTAACCCTTATGTGTATGGAAAAAAACACCTTCTATAGGGTGGATAGGTACTTGGGAACTTAATGCAAATTGTATGAGAAATCTAATTTTTTGTCTTGTATTGCACAAAAAATCGATGGTTAATGATATAATATTAGAATTTTACTCTGGTTTTCCCCTTTTCATATATTTTTTAAAATACTACACCAAACAAAAAAAAATTTGTAATATCAGCAACTTTTTGCACCCTTAATAGGGTGAATAGGTACCTGTGCCCGTGTTCTGTAACTCTCGCGTCGAGAAACTTTTCGATTGAAATGTGTGAAATGAAACAAAAATGCCATATATTGAAACAAACAGCTGTTTTTCTCACTAAACTGTGTCTGTAATTTTATTGGCGAGTTCTAGCTGTCACGTAAGGAAATTACTCGCCAATAACAGAAAAAGTGCGTCTGTAACATTTTTGTGTGAAAAGTTCCCGCTTTGAACTGTCAAACAAACTCACGAATAAAAATGGGACGAGAAAAAATATCAACACTAAAAAACAATTAAAAATGCAAAACACAAAGAATTATAATAATAATATTTTGTTCTTCATTTTTTATTTATTTTTATTCTTTTACTTTTAACATTTTTATAAAATATATGAATATTTTCAAAGCTCGTTTGCAAACAACAAACATTAAAGACGCACTTTACATTATTTGGTACAGCCGACGGTTGTATATTACCGCCGTCGTTGAAAAAGTTTTCACTTTAGTAAATTTTAGTCGCCGTTAACGATGTGTGTTACTGGCGTTGTCACCGTCTGCAATGCCACATCGGCTTCGAATGCAATGTTATGACATTTATAACGTAACGACGTAATCTCTTTTTATAGTTTTCGACATGAGTTACAGACACAATTTTTTCTCACTTTTCGAGAAACGATGGAATATTTTGTTTCACATCTTTTCGACGCGAGAAGTTCTCACTAAATTTACAGAAAATGGGTACTGTATACGTTTTATATCCCTTTCCGACCCAAGCAATTTCAAAGTTGGCGGATTTCAATGAAATTTTCAGTATATAATAATTCGCCTTTGTATAACGTAAAAATTAACTTTTAAGGTACATACAAAGCCCATGTCCTTAGAAACAGGACATACACATATGTGTACCTTGGGATTTCTCTTGGACAAAATATAAGCATTTTTTGGCAAAAGTGTAGTTTACACGGCACTCGAAAAAAAATTGGAAAACCTCTGAAAATAAAAATAAAAAACAAAACAAAATTAAAATTTAAAGGGACTTAGGCCCGTGGGCCCCCTGAATCCGAAAAACGGTCCCGTCCACTTAGTGTTATGTTTAGGTACTTGAATTAACGGTAATTTTACAAGAAAAAAACATTTAGAGTGGGCGGGACTTTTGGAGCCCTCTGGGGCAAAAAACAGTGCCCCCTCTAGTTATATCTATATTAGGGTACTTAAATTAAAGGTAATTTGATCACGATTGTAAATATTTCGATTAAATTTTGTTTTTTTTAATGTTTTATGGACTATTTTTTCCAAAAATGTTCCTTGTTTTTGTTTGCGCAAATTACTTGTTAGTTTAGGCGCAAACGATTTGTTTGTATGGTGCCAGTTCCATGCACATTCATTTTCGACAATCGCCCCAAAAGTAGTAAGCTGGTAAAATTCCGAACAAAGAATACAAAGGAATTATTCGGCGAGGTCCTCACCAAGCGCTTGCACCTAATCGCAGTTTTCTTACGCAAAATTGAGGTAGTAGAAACCCATATTACACATATGTGTAGGTACACATTGGCTCCCAAAAAACACAACAAATTCTTTGTGTATTTAAAAATATTTGCATATTATTTAAATATATGATGCTTTTGTTACAAAATAATAACAAAATCTTCATATATTTAGTGTAATTTAAACAAAATAATGATAATTCCATATCTTGTCTTCCGCACTGCGAAACATGATCATCTTTTTTGCACGCGGCCACACAAATACTAAAATATACCTCCCAAAAAATTATAAAACAACGATGAAGAGATAACACATAATATGTAGAATAATAACAACAAGTTAGGAGTTCTCATGAAATTGTAGAATTGTAGACTAAAATCTTATATTAAAAATTTAGATTTGAAAACGCAATAGGTACACCTGTCCACACACATAAGGGTTAAATTGTTTTTACTGTTGCAAAATTGGTGCTGTATCATAATATGATTACTTCTAAACTTATAATGATGCAGTTCATGAGTAACAGGAAGATATATTTATCTTGCACCCTGTAATGCTGAAACATTCTGGATTGGTCCGTCTGTATGCCTATGTATCCGTCAGTTGAAAAAATGCTGACCTCCGTAATATGTAACATAAATTTACTATTTTGTGCCAAATTGTTTATAGATTTCATAGACAGTTTGGGATTAGAAGCTAACAAAATCAGTTTTATAGCAAAAAATCCAAATTTCACTTAAAAATTTTAATTTGTATTGTACTTTTGTGCTTATTTTCGAAGAACTTATTCCAGAGTCACTTTTAAGTAGACCGACCGACTATATTCTCGTGTTAGATTTTGAGCAGAAGTATCATTTTGTTATTATGGAATAATTGGCGCTATGAACCAAGTCCTCAATAAACTTATTTCCACATTTTTAAAACAGAGAATTACAACAACGACTTTGTTTTGTCATAAAACAAATTAATTAACTAAAATTTACAAATTTTTATAACAAAATTCAGTTAATCAAAACAAATTTTTTTTTTAAACGAAAACCCTGTGCTTTCATGATAAAAATTATTGCTTTTATTGTTAAGCTGTATTTTTTGAAACTATTCAACAACTTTGATACTTATTAAATGTAGAAACCCACTCCATAAAATTAAGCAAAGTAAAAATTTATTATTTTATAAATCCGATACATTCTTAAATTTGAAAAAAATTTTCATTTGGGGGATTCACAAGGTGTCATAAAGTCATATGTCTTAAAATAATGTAAAAATACGACTGCTGTGGACAACCCCTCATAATTAAGTGTGTTATTTTGAATTTAAAACAGCTGATTTAAAATAAATATAAACAAATAAATATTTACCTAAAATTTAAATATTTTTTTAGTTCTAATCCATGGGCAAATAAATAAAATAAGCTCTTATCTGACTATTTTCCATTTTTCGGGCGCAAATCGCAATTATTTTATTTGGTTTGCTTACCACCAAACAGCAGAGTCCTAAGGCGATCTAATTAAATGTTAGGTAGATAAAACGTTACCATCATCAGCGACGGCTACAAAAACTAATGCGGCTCGGCTCAGCGCAAAGCAAAGTTCAAATTATTTAAGACACTTTTTGTTTACACTGCAACAACAATATTTTTAAACGATTGTAAAATGAAAGAACAATATGACAATATAACATGATAGCATGATAGCACACCTTGTGAATACCACAATTATAAATTTCTTGTTAACTTCATAAATGTTACACTGTGCGATTTCTTCCTACTAGACATTATTGAAAGTTTTGTCTTTATTGTCGATTTTTTCCATATTTCTTATTTCATTCACGTCAAATAAAAAAAGCAAAAATACATCTCTGCATGCCAACAAAAATAATCTGCTAATGTAGTAGTGAATGTTATTTGGTTTATGGCAAAGGAAAAATAAATCACACACACTTTCGCATATACACACAATTGCAATTACACACAGATAGATACGAGGGTTGGTGTTGCTCTATTGAGCTTTGGCAACACTAATGGTGTTTTCTTTTCTACAAAAAATACCACATTTTAAAATGTCTTGCCGAACATGTAATACTGCAATTTTTTATTTAAGAAGAACAAAGCACAAAATTGGATCGCCCTCTTTTTAACAGCTGACAAAAAGCTTGTTCTTAAATATATAAAAATAATATGTACATAAATCAAAAAGTGTGTTTTTTAAAACCTACAATTAACAATGTAATGCTTTCTTTTTTTTCTACTATAAAATAATAAAAAAAATAACTATTAAAACTTGAAATTTTTAAGGTTCTGATTAGAAGCGATTTTATCCCAACTTCGTCTGATAACCCCATATATAAACAGCAGCATTATCAATTATACGGGGCGTAAAGTGCAATCAATGCCTTATGACTTTTTAGGGTGAATTTTAGAGTGCAAAGCATTTTTAAGAAACGAACACCAAATTGCATTTTTTTTATATAAAATGTGACATTTTTTGTAGAAAAGAAAACACCATAAGGTTTCATTTTACGTATAGTCGTAAAGTTTGAATTTTTAGCCATACAATTTTTGAACGTTCTGCTATTAAAGAATATTAATGTTTTGCTTCGGGTTTTATGCACAGTTATATTATTTTTTATCTGTGTTGATGCTATAAACAGCTTATGTTGCACCACAATTGTATTTCTTGAGCATTTTTCCACCAATAGACAAACGCGTATTTTTTAAATACTGGTCAAAATATCTTGTTTAAGGTTTAATGTTCATTATCTTATTGGTACTTATGTCCAAGAAAGTTTTAATCCTGCGACATAGCACATGTCGATCCTGTTATATCGGTTAATGCACAGCATAAATTTTTTTTTGCACACCAACTGATTTTGGACAACCATTACGACTTTCGTTTCTAAGCGAACTGTGGCCACGATATAATTCATTATATGCGTTGCACAGTGGTCATGGATATGGCCTTATCAGCAAAATACAACGTCGATAAGTCAAAATTTTTAAGGCACAACATGTGCTTAAATAAGAAAATCTTTTTAAAATGTTTATAGCTAAGAAAGTTAAACTTCTATTTCTAAAAATTCGATGACAGCTGTTAACACTAAGTATTCAAAGGCTCAATTAACTAATAGCAATCCTCGTATAATAATTCTTGTATTTTAAATACAGACAACATTTTCTTAAACACCAGCCAGCTACAGAGGCAGTCACCAAGTGGATTGCATAAATAATGCATCCTGCTAAGTTTACATATAAAAAAGACCAAGACTGTAATAAAAAAGCAAAAACTACAACTAAATCAGATTTCTTTTTAACGGCCAAAACACCAACAACCAAAAGTTCATAACGTTGCAAATAGCCAAATGGCAACAAAAAAAAAAAATAGCTGAAAAATAAGGACGTCTAACAGTCTTTACTGCCGCTGTGAAAAATAATGATGTTTTGTTGACAGCCTTTAGTAGACTGACTGGCCTTCTAAACTGAAAGTCGCATCAAATTATACCCACCCAACTTTAAACGACACCCACACAAATACACATACAAGTGCACACAATTACATATACTCTAACAAACATTAATTCTAATTTCAGTAAAATATAATAAAAAATTTGAATTTGCTTCAGGAAGCTTGGGGACTTGGCGTTTGCAGTTTGTAGTATGGGTGGCCGAAGAGAAACGCTTGGGTAATGTTGTAATTATTTATGCGCTTGCAAGTTAAAGTTGATTTATACACACGGAAAACACAGAATGACCGATCCCATTCATGTTCATTACTGTTGCTACTGTCAGAAAAAATTTAAGAACTCGAGAGAAAAACATCTGCAGTTGATTATTTTAGTTGTTAAACAACCAGGAGCGTATAAAGTTTTACTCTTTTGAACATTTATTTACCTTCCAACTCTAGTGGTGAATTAGGGTATACTAAGTTTGTCAAAATTTCTGAAACTTTTTTTTATACTTACGTGTTAATTGACATCACATTCACTTTCTGTAGACTCCAGCTAAAAGAAGAATTATGGAAAGTGCAGTTTGGGATTAGGTAAGGGCCTGTAAGTGGTCCTTTCATTGGCTGTTCTACATAGCAGTTATTGAATAGGCGTCCGAGCAGATTTATACCAATTCGTCTTCCTAATTTAGAGAAGAAGCAACCTTAGTTATATCTTAGATAGATTATCCAAACAGGCAAACACAGGTTTTCCTAAGGTCCCTAATATTCTGAATTCGAGGATATTGACACAGAAAATGAAACACGGTTTCCTATAGCTTCTCGTTAGGACAACTTCTGTAGTAGAATATCAGTTTCAGACACCAGTCAGTTTCCAGTTTCCATTGAGAACCCAATTGAGCCTAAGTATAAACCTAATTCTCTGTTTATCATAGCCAGTCCACTACTCTCTGGATATGGACCAGGTAAATTCGGAGCCCACCCCAAGTCTAAAAAACTCGCGCATTGTAAGTGACTTAACGTGAGCCAATGGAAAACCAACGAATCTGTCATCCAGACGACCACCTCGTTTGGCAAGTTCGTCTGACATTTGGTTACTCCGGAAGCTCACCACATTAGCGTTGTGTTTTTTTATGCTTAAACGTCAATTAAGTCTATGATCAACTAGATAACACGTCATGAAGTATTTAGCCATTCTTCCCATCCGTTTTTAAATGACACTTGTTTAAAAATGTAAAATGTCCACCGGGACCTTACCGCGCGTCGGAGGGTTAATGCTTCAAATTATATACATTACTACATTACATTACATTTTAATTGCGGGCGTAGACCCAGAAATAATCATTTTTAAATATTGTCACCCCTAATAAAACTATTTTTAAAGAAACTTTTAAACATATTAGGTTTATTTAAACCATATAATTGTCACCGACAACCATATAATGGGTAAATTAGTCACCCATTAAAACGCCACATCCATCTTTATAACACAAAAAAAATATACTTTTCTTATCCAACTCAACAAAATGATGAATACATTTAAACCCGTTTTGTTTTTTGTTTAAACCACAAATTCATTGTGTTCGGTTCAGCTCATTAATGGTTGTACGTTTCTGTTGTGCTTAGAGTCTTTTTGACTGGTAAAAAAAACTAAAATGTTTGACCAAACAAAAAAAATACACATACAAAAAAAGATAAAAAGCTAGCAAAATAATTTACACAAAGAAAACATATACACAATACACACACAAAGCTGTTCGTGCTGTGGTCGTTACTAAAATTTTTTGTTGGTTCATTTCTTCATCAATGTAAAAAGAAACATTACAGAACATTAAAATGTAATGTATGTTTACAGTATCACTACAATTGTTATATTTTTAAACGAAGAACAGAACACTATATAATGTTCGGCTCTTTGTTGAAAATAGTTACCAACGATATTAAGGGTTGCGTTCGTCTACACAAACACTAAAATCAAATAGATATAATTCCTGAGTGTGTGAGCCGAACGGTAAATAATGTTCGGTTTATTTTCGAACACTGCTTAAAGCTGATGGTCCACACCATGCGTTCATGCGTAGATGCGTTTTATGCGCCATATTATTTTTTGTTTGGATGAGCTGTTGTATTTAAATTGATACAAAAAAAGACAATTTTGTCAAAATGGGAAGTGAAATTGAGATTTAAAAAGAATTTATGGAATTCTCCTCCATATCACTTGTTTTTTAAAATAATAATAAGCACAACAGATATGGCAATCAGTACTTCAAAGAAATCAATAAATAAAAAACAAATCGATAAATAGAATAAAAAATATAAAAATAGTATTTAAAATTAATTTTTATATATTTTTTTCTTGAAAGTTATTGCAACCTTTTTAACGAAAGCTTTTTCTTTTATTTAAAATTTTTTTTTACCGAAAAATGTAAAAAGGAAAATAAAATATGACGTGTCATCCATGGCTTTCAAAAACAGCTGACATTTTTTCACCCCTCACGCGACGGATACTAAAGTTGAAAGTAAACCAACTTTAATACGTTGATACGTGTATGCATTCTAAGCATTTTGCTGTGTAACTTGTCACATACAATTACGCTGATTCTACATTTTTGTCAGATGCATAAAAAGGACTGACGCATTAACGGATGGTGTGGATCTTCAGCTTTAGAGTCGGAGCCATTAAACAAAGATACTTATACGAAGTGGTGCATTGACTTATTTTCTCCCATAACATGAGGTGGACGTTGATCACCACTTGTAGAATATGGAGAATTATCTGACCGTCTCTGGAATAAGAAAGGTCAAGATTTTTACTGTTCCTTAATAGAAATTCTATCAGGACTCCTGAGGCTATTTTTACAGGGTATGATTGGACTGTCAGAATGTATAGCTTGGGTTATCCTCGCTGCTGTTAATAAGGAGTTGTTTATACGAAGAATAAGATATAAGATATAATATAAGAGGTCTTTAGAATGTAATAATTTATAATGTATCAATTGGAACGAAAATAATCCTCCCTTACAAATGCCTTGTAAAAATAAACATAAACGCATATGTATTATTGATGTTTATAATATTATTTTATTTTAATCCCCTACGTGTTTTATATACTTACTACATTCCTGCTTTTGAAGATCAAAAATAAAGCAAAAAATGATGACGGTTTAATGGTATTGTTATCCCTTTTTTAACGAAAATTGCCACAATTTAACATAAAATTCTGAGTTATTTACAACTTAATGATAAAACGAGGTTATGTCTGTTCATGTTCGTGCAGCACAAGCATCCCCCTGAGTTGTGTTAAGTAAATATTATTAAGGCACTTGCCTTCTTGGCCACACAGCATCCATAGACAAACAAGGCCTCACTTTGTTGGCACTTGCATTTTGAAGAAATAAATATTTTGTTGTAGTATAAATTAACAAACATAAAAAAAGCTTTTATATGTATGTATGTATGTATGTATGCTTGATTTTTCTTTTGGCTATTTTCTATTTAGCTTGTTTCATTTTAATAGCTACACGACTATAAAGTATATAATAGGAAGGTATCTTGCATTAAAACCAACTTTTGTTATATTTGTGGACTATTTGACTACAACCGTTTTTCTTACCTCAACTGCAGTGTAATTATTGCCTTTAGGTGTTTTTTAGTAATGGCTACATACTTGGAAGATCGGACGGTTATAATTCGATCGGTCTCAGCCGGCTATTTTAAAATGTCCATTTTTCGAATATTAAATAAACCGGTTATTTTGATGGAATAATAGGGTTATTTTAATGTGTATGTGTAGTTTATATACCTTTTCCTTACGGTAATTTAACAATTTTTCTAATTGACAAACTTAAACTTATTATAAAGAATGACAAAACAAAATGTAACAAAAGTCAAAAAACATAATGAACGATGTTAATACAAATTGCTTATAAATGCGTGTGTTCCTGTCAAGGCGAATTCATAAAGGTGACATTTTCGAATCATCTGTTTAATATTTATTTCCTTGTTTGTATACTGAATGTCAAACGTTGTTTACATTTTATGAAAAAAATTTGTTAAAATTTAAAACTCAATAAAAAAATAAATTCTTGAAAAAACCTATTTAAATTTTATAGAACAAAAAAGTGAACATAAAATTTAAACACAAGGACTTTAAAAGGCGTAAGGAATAAGTGGAGCCACAATAAATTTGCAATACAGGAAAAAAATTTAACTTCTAAAGCAATTGTGTATATTTTATAAACAAATAATTTTGACAATCACTCTAACTTTTTACAATAACAAAATACATAGTATGTATTTAAAAAAAGAGATAGCTAGCATAGCTCTATCTCATGATGCGGTCACCTTTATGAATTCGCCTTGGTTCCTGTAAAAAAAACTAAGAACATTTCAAAATATGAACTACAAAAAAATTTTTGTGACAGTATTCTAAATATTGTATATATTTTTATACAGATGTTATCCATGGAGAAATTTGAACGGAATTTAAAAGACAAAGAAGGGTGTCTGAAGTGCCTAAAATAAAATTAAACTCCGTTCCAAGTACTTCTTGAGAGACGGCGAATAATACTTTACTGAAAAAGGCTGCCCAAAATTAATTATTGGGTAAAATAAAAGCCAATTGTGTTCAAAAAATCTTTAGTGTTTCTAGTATATCTTCATCCTTTATTTTGGCGGAATCAACGATATGGGATACATTCACATTTATTAAAACACCAAGAACTTAACCAAACAATGTCATGGATGGGTTTAAATTGTGGTCGTCAATGAATAAAAATTTCATATAAAAAATATATTCATATTACTATTCGTTTCTATAATTCTGAAAGAATTTATATAGGATTTTGAGAAAATAGCATGCTGGGAGACTATCGGGTGTGTTCTAGAATTCGAATTCACTCGAAAGAGAATTACTTTAGCATTATTGGTGTTCTGCATTTCACATCCGCATGTTTTTATTCGTTTCCAATCAGAGTAGATATGGGTTGGTGAAAGAAAACCGAATCGACTTTTATTGTAATATGTGATAACATTTTTAACAAAAAAATTAATTTTGCTTTTAGTTTAAAATCTTCTTAATCCAATTTAATCAAAAATAAATCGTTATCTAAAACGCAAAAGGCCCTTACTAACCCTAAATTTAAAGTCGACTTTTAAATTGATTTTGATATTATTATAGCTAATTTTTTTTAACGATTTTTATGTTATTTTCAGACAATTTGTTTTTTAATCGGTTAAGCGATCTCTATGTTTTTGGGTTTGATTTAAATTTTGCATTTTTTTGCGAATTATAGCCATGTTCGCGATATAAGCGATTTGTTCGTGCAAGTTTTCTGATTCTTTACAGCTTTAACGATTTATAATAAATAGTAGACTTTGCTATCATGCCTCTATTAGCAAATTTCCATGAATTTACCAATTTCTACCGAATTTTTGCCATTCCTTATGGTTTTAGGGACTTTAAAAAATCAATTTTATGGCTGATTTGAAATATTAAAAATGTTCGCGAATTTTCGCAATTTTTGCAATTTTTTGTTATTTTGCGACATTTTGTTTTTTTTAACCCATTTAGAGATTTCAAATAAATTTTAGTGTTTGTTTAAAAGTTTGCAATTTTTCGAGAATTTTAGCCATGTTAGCGATTTTTTCCTGTGATTCTTTACAGCTTTCAAGATTTTTAAAAAATATTAGACATTGCTATCATGCTGCGGTTAGCAAATTTGCGATCTTTAGTTCAACAAAAGTTTTTTCGAACAAAAACATGCGGATTTGAGAACACCAATTTATGACTTATGCGGATTCAAAAAATTTTTTGTTTTCAATTCTAGTCTTAACCTAGAACATGCCTGTATTGCTGGACGCTGGACTCTTATACGTAAAACCGAACCAACAAAATACAAACGACGTTCAAATAACGCCATTCACTTTTGAAAATTCATTGATTTTTAAATAAACTAGTGATTTGTTATGTAAGAAACGAATAAAATGATTTTTTGGATCTCGAAAATCTGACGTGATAGAAAAAAACCAATGACAGATTGGAATTCAGACCATTAAATTACCCTAGGAAAGATATTTGGTAACTCCAGTTCAAAACCTTGTTCGCTATTGTACTTATACTGAATAAATTTGATGAGTAATACAACAACCTTATAGGAAAGTGGTCAGTGTTAAGTTGACTGCTTCAAACTTTCAGCAACTGCTTGTTTTGTAGTTTTGGCCGGAATCCACTTTCTGTTAGCAAGTATCACTTGCAGGAGCATTTGTATCTCTTCTCCATAATTTGTAAAAAGCTAATCAAACTCTTCAAGCGATTTGGCACCTCGCTCAGCTATATCATAAACAACTTTCAAGTTATATGTGATTTTTGTACAATTAATGTAGTCGTTGGATGTGAGTTAAAAAAATTCAGTTTATTTTTCACTTTTTGTTGGAAAAATTAACCAAAACTGCTTGGTCAGTTAAAAGTTACGGGTCTCTTTTATCTTTCGGTCAGTAGAGTTACACTTCATCTTCTTGATATTTGTCCACCCTTGCCTCATTAAATAAAGATTATCCGTCAGGTGCCAAAGATGGGTCCTTGTGGCATTTCTAATTACTTGAATAACCTGAGGACCAACCAAGATATAATGAATTGTCTTTCCGTCCCAAAGTCCAATAATGGGATCGTCAAAAGAGTCAAATTGCTTGATTTACTTAACCCATTAACGCCTAACCAACGAATTCGCTGTCGAATTTTGATGAAAATTTACACAGACGGTATTTATGTTATTTGTATTGATATAGATTTATAATTTTTTTAACCTGTGGTACCGGCACCTGTGGCATCTGGGTATTTTTCTACCCACTCCGGCGTTAATGAGTTCTAAACATATTTTTTTTCTAAATTTTCATATTGTTCAAATGTACTCACCATGAGAAATAAATTCTCAGATTCTATATTTTTTTTCATTAACACAACCTGAAAAAAGTATCAATAAACGCATTTCAAAAAATTTATGTAATTGGGAGTGTTTGATCACAGCCTTTAGATAGATGAACAGAAGTTTGAAAATTTTAATTAGAGGCAAACCGTTGCGATTTGGCTACAAATATTCCAAGAGCTGGTGCTTCTGCTAACAATGATGGTAATTATGATATTGAAGAAAACGCTGTACTACGATTATTGGAAAATATATTTTATTCAACCCAACACAATGTTGTATTTAATATCTTTTTTTGAGCCACAAGCTGCTGCTCATATTGTCTCAAAAAGGTTACTTTGCGACTTTTCACTTTTGTTCCGATAAAAGCAATAACATTTAAATAATCATATACACGTAGATTAGGGCTTTAACTTTTTCACACTTTTTTTTGAATATCAAAAACGGCATAGTACAGTCGTGTAGACTATTAAAAGTTATTAATAAAAAATATGACAATTTTTTCGGATTGTTAAAAAAGTTCACGCAGGGATCGAGTTGAAGCTTGAAAACAACAAATTTTATCTCACGGAAATTTCAAAAAAATATACACCTGATATTTTTATATATATTCCTATACGTATCACTTAAATGCTATTTTGGAATTTATCCACTTTAGATTTAAAAATTTTCATACGGTTTACAATTCATCGGGGTTCAAAATTACTTGGAATGTTTTAGAAATTTGCTTCCCTGCGTGAGGTTTTTTTCGCAAAACGACGGGAGACAGGTGTTTTCGTTACTTAAACATTATTGGCCACTCCGTGGTACTATGCCTAAAATTTGGTAATCGCCCTAATGTATATACTATGTAGATTACATACTGCAATATTTATTGCTATTGTTTTAGGTTGCCGCTGTAATGCCCAATTTATTGAGCGTGGAGCCAATGCAGAGATTTGACCGTAAAAACAAAAATATGGCCAATAGAACACGCATACGGTCAGTGAATGGGTGGGTTGATTTGTTCGATAATGCCATACAAAATTACCATATTAGAGTTCGAGAAAAAATATGGAATTGGCCGCCATGGATGAAGCCATGGTGAATACCTGAAAGCAACACTACATGCGTAGAAGATGTGAAGGTGAGACAATCATGATCCAGTAAGACTTTGGCGTGAGTGTTGTTGAGTTGTCACAAATGCACAACAAATTGCAAAGCATACAGACAAATTTAAGCCCACAATAAATAAGATTGAAAAACGTAGTAGATTTGGACAATGTGGAGGCAAGGCAGATTTTGGCTGCATAAAATGTAATGTAAATTTACATCCAAAGGACTGTTTTGAACACTTTCATAAAACTAAAAAAGTAAAAAGATCTTAATAATTGAACAATGATTTTAAGCACAAAGTTGCAAAAATTGAAAATAAAGCGATATTTTATCTATAAACAAATGTTTTTTTTTACTTGAAACTTAATATTTTCGAATCCTTTAGAGTCGAAGTGGGCATTGAAATACCCATGCCATTATTTTTTGCATATATTCCAAATAAGTGAACCAATTGAAGTAAATATTTTTTTCATAACAGAGCAAATTTGGGGCTATGCAGCCCCAGAGCCGTTCGTATTGAACAATTTTGGCATTACAAATTTTCTCATTTTGGACCCATTAGTTTGTCCGCCAATATATAATGCTAAAAAATCCAATTAGTTGCCAATTCGTCTGTCAAAGCTGAATTTTGATTTGTCGCATCTAACTTAAGTTATAATTTTTCTAAATTTGTTTCTTTTTTTGGGCATTTTTCTACCCATACGGCGTTAATTTCTTCCTTCTTTAAATGCACTAGGGTCATGTCCCAACGCTGCTGCAATAGGGAACATTAATATAAATTATTTTCTTTTAGAAACCATAATGCGATCTAAGGCACAAGTGACATGTTTGGAAAATAAAGATTTTGTAATTAGTTTAGTATGCAAGTCTGCTTAGGATTCCCTTTTAAGATGTTAATGGCACCTTCTCACTTTGGATTTATTTTTGGCTAAAAGAGTTTGTTTTGGTAATTTATTCATAATTTTGAATCTGAAATATTTACTATTGGAGACATCACGGAAGAGGAACCTGACTTTTTCCTTTTTATGTCTCTTTTCTACATTTATTTTTCTTTGAACATTTTTTCTTGTTTTATTTCTTGTCTGCTGATAAAAAATATATATACTTCTTTCCATCCTCTGATCAATGAAAAATTCTCTGCCTTCTTCAACTGTGCACGTTATTTTTCAAGCTTATCAATACAATGTTTTACAGTCTAGAAATTAATATTTAAAAACTAAGAATCAGGTATGTGATGAAAAACGATTTTGAAAACAATACGATTTGATAACGATAATATTATTTTTGGTATCGTTAAAAATGTAATTATAATAAATTTTTCTCTGTTTTCCTGTATATATTCTTTTAAATTTCTTATAACTTATGTTAATTGAACTGTATTTGGAACAAAAAGTTAAGACTTTACTCCAGAAATGGATTTTAAAATCGGTCGAAATTCAGCACACCTGCTAAAAACGATAATTTTGAAAACGATCGTTTTTCATCACATACCTGAATATACCAAAACTTTTAAAACTTTGGAGATGTTGAGCACTGCCTTCTAATTCAATTCAGGCACTATACTATTTAAAGTGCCTGGAAATCTTTTATAAGACAAGCAAAGTTTTTCTTGTTTTAAGAACCGAAATTGATTACT
This sequence comes from Pollenia labialis, assembly GCA_949318255.1. Taxonomy (NCBI): domain Eukaryota; kingdom Metazoa; phylum Arthropoda; class Insecta; order Diptera; family Polleniidae; genus Pollenia; species Pollenia labialis. The sequence goes on from OX439141.1 coordinate 116,367,532, forward strand.
TAAGAAAATAAACTTCTTTCGCTGTATAAACCCCACTCTTGAAAAAATTAATATCGTGAATAAAAATTCATTTCAATTAAAAATGTGTTACGTTAATTAAAAAAAAATAATTAATTCAATTTGCTCCAGTAAACAAATAAATAGTTTCAATTAAATATTTGTTATACATATATCCAACATTTTCTGCAGAAATTGTGTTGATTTAGGTAAATGTTAAAATTATTTTATTAAATTTTTAAATAAAACTGATTTTATTTTTGAGTTATAATTTAATTGAAAACAAAAATTGGCGACATTATTTTCTGTGTAGAGAGGTACAAATTTAAAAATATATATATTTAAAGAAGTGTACACTTTGATGTCACAACTAAAGCCTAGTACTCTCTTCAAATTTGTGAAAAATGTTGAGCAACATTAATTATTTCACACGAAAATTTTGACATGTATCAATGTTACCTATCATGCGAGTTTGTACAACTTAACGTTTTTATTCCCACAAAGTATGCGACATTGTTTTGCGTATGTAAACAAACCACACATGTATTTTACTAAAAATTATTGTTTTTAATAAAAAAGAAAGAAAATATGGATAAGAAACTGTTACCGGTTGTGTTATTTAAATTTTTTATTTCTTATTTAATAATCAGTTCATACTTTTTGCTTTTGCTAAAAATTCCACGTGAAATAAGTGCAGCTTACATTATTTCGCAGTTGTAAAAAAATGTTGCCAGAAACATTTCGGAACTTTTTCACAAAATGAACAGAGTACTACTCTATCAACATTATTTCATAGATATTCCGCACAAGTTTTTTTTATATGCGTTTTGACAGCATTTCACGTGAAATGTTGAACAGAGTACCAGGCTTAACTGCAAAAATGACCTGTTGCAACCAAAACAACAGGCTACGTTGGGTATAGTCTGTAGATGGTTTTTGTGAAATTTGCACGAAATCGGCCAAGTAGTTCCGGAGATATGACATTTAAATTTTTTTTCTATATATTCCCATTAAAATATCAACAGAATGCCTTCCATTTCCCGTATTATGATTTTTTATTGTCATTGGAGAAGTTACTAAGCCATGTATTGTAATATCTTATGTGTTAAATTCGGAATAGCTCGTAAAGTATATTTCACATCGCTAGAGAGCGTACAATATATATATATATATCCAATGATAGTTTCAAGCAGGGATGTGGAGCCGTCAAGAAAATTTGATAAATCCGACTCCGACTCCTTTCGATGAAATTTTTTAAGTACGACTCCAACTCCAACTCCTTTGATTCACAGTGAATATGGGACTGGTCCTTATTTGACTTTAAACACTTTTTTAATGAGTCCATTTAAAATGGTTAGTATAACAAAAAAAAAAAATATTCCATACAAATTTCAAATCGGTATTTCAATTTTAACACATGCTGCATTGAGCTTTAATATAGTTATTAACACATAAGTAGGTGAGATGCAAAACTCCTTCGTTACACTTTATTCGAATTTTGGGAAAATGCAAAAAATATATAACGCCTGATTAAATGGACCAAATAAGTTGAACTATTTTGATTCTGAAGTGTTATAGCATTCTTGAATAATAACTCAACAGTTGAAAAATTTAAACCAAATGAAATATACGAAAAAACAGATTTAAGTTCAAAACTAAAGAGTTTTGCTACGACGCTTGGAAATAAAGAATCGAGTTTTGCTACAATCCATATGGGATCGAACTAGTTTTGCAATACACTATAGATCACCAGGAAAATTTTTTATTGAGCTTAAGTATATTCTGAAAGTTATATTAATTTATTAAAATTAGGCAAACACTGCTAAAAAATGTAAAAATAGTTCTGTAGGGGAGGGATAAACTACACCAATTCACATCTTTTTCAAAATACGTTGTTTATACTGTTGGAATCAGAATTTTTCCAATGTGTAAATTTCCATAAGTCTTATCTAATATAGTTTTGAGATAGAAAAGTTGCAAACACCACCAACTCCAACTTGCTTAGACGTAAATTGCATCAAATTTATTTAGCGTGGTTTACCACTAAAATTGTAATTGTTGGACTTAGTACTGTTTGTCTCAAGGAATTGAACGCCAAGTTCAGGTATGATGTAATTTTATTATGGATATCATCGACATAAAAAAAGCGTATTAGAGTCATATAAAATATTCGAATAAAGGCACATTTTTAATTTTCAACATGTTTTTGCGGTCTGCTTTGAACATCTCTACAAAAACATTTTCCAATATAAGATTTATAAAAACCAAATACTACCAAGCGAACTTGTTTACAAATTTGCATTTTTAAATTTCCTTATTCGGCTCTATTTCATCAATAAAACTTAGCAAACCAATTTTGGTCTCAGCTTGTCAACTAACCACTCGTCAGCATGCGGTACGTCAAATCTTAAAAAAAGTTGCTACCCTTAAGAACACTTTTCATTCTTGGTAGAATATTGAGGCATACATATTAATGCAGCATACACCTCAAGCTTGTTTGGAGCTTAAAATATTTCGGCTTAAAAAAAACAAATTTGGTGCTACCGAAACCAGCAGTATCCAAGACTTGAAAGGTCCGACATAAGCTTAAGTTAAAAAACATGTGAGCTGCATATGATGGCAGCCATCGAGAGACAGCTCACTTGGGTCCTTTAGTGGTCCCTTTTTGATACCCAGCGCCAATGCCCATCCTTAAGAGCAGTTACTCAGATGGCGTCACTGCCATCATGACAACTTCTACAGTAGTCATTGAACTGTTAACCCATTCTCCTAGCATGGGTCTCCACCGGCCAGTACCCAGTCATAGCTGAGACCGCTGTCCTAATTTTATCTCTATTAAGCCTAATTAGAGAGTAAGTTTTCTGTTCATCATATGCAGTCCATAGTGCCCTTAATAAGGAGCAGGTGGACGCTCTGGATAAGTGACTTACAGTAGGATATTACAGTTATCAATGAATATGTCATACATGCGACAACGTCGTTTGGCCAGCTAACCTGTTATTTGATTACCCGGGCAATCCGAGTGCCCGGCTATCCATACAGGCGTTACCCTTGAATTCTTCGCAATCTCATTCAAAGGCATATGCCATTCTTCAGTTAACCTAGATGTCGTGTACATACATCATACATCTCCCGATATGGGATAATACCTCAGCCAGTTAGCCGCCCGCATTATAGCCGGGATTGCCTTACTTTTTCTTGCCTCAATTGGAAGATATTAGAATTGCAGACATGTGGTGTCAGCAGGATTGTGAAACATGCTACACAGCGCGTTACACAATCAATTTACTGATAGAAACATTTGGCGGACGAATAATTTCATGAACTGGATAACTGGACACCTCGTTTAATTAATTTGACGTCGTTAGATTATTTTCCATTTAGATATGTACAGTCTCAGGTCCATGCAAATAAACCAGAAAAGATTGATCGCTTGAAATCGAATACTTGTCTTGTTATTTCTGAAATTTACTGATTTACTAGGAAGGGTTAAAGAAAATTGGACCTTTAGTAGACACTATTTACGCGCTAGCCTCAAAGGCCACATGCCCAAAACCGTCTTAAAGGTATTGGCGCAGTTCAAACTGAAAGTTTAAAATAGTGAACCAGCGATTTTTGTTACAGAAAACGCAAAGAGAGAGTTTTGAAAATGTCTGGTAGTGGATCGAACCGGTTTTGTTAGTCCCAATTCACATTATACGATTTTTGTCGTTGCGATTATTGTCGTTTTCTCTTTGAAGTCGGTCTGATGTTTACATTGTACGATTTTTGTCGTTACGACTTTTTCTTTTGCAACCGAACTTCAATACATTTTTCGTCAAGTAAGATAACAAGGTGAATCGAAGAGCACACTCGCTTGTGTACCCCTTTTAATTCCTCTATCCCCTCTCGACCATAAGGTAAGAATCGCAACGACAAAAATCGTATAATGTGAATGGGCACTTACCAACTGCACACATAAAAACATAGAAAAGGACATGCTTAGATATAATCTACATATTTATGCTCATTAAGTGTTAAAAGATTTGTCAAAATCAATTGTTATCTCAATTTTTGAAATTCAGATAATCATAACTTCAAAATTTTAAAGCAGAATCTCTTAAAAAAATTTTATTTTGAAACATATTAGAAAAGTTTGTATGCCGAAAAATTCTGGAGTTGGAGTCGTGAGTTTTTGTGGGTACTACGACTCGGGTACAAAAACCCCAACTCCGACTCCACAGCCCTGGTTTCAAGTCTTAAAGTTACTAAAGGCTATAAATTTTGCGCAGTAAAATGCAGCAATAAGGTTAAAAACACCCCCTCCTATAGCTTCTTAATAATTAACCGATTCTCTTGAACATTTCATGTATTTTTAAGAACAAATTTTCTCCGGTTATTTTACTTCGGAATTTGAACCCACCACTGCTGTGCAATGCTACACGATTCTTCGTTAAAAAAATTATAAAAAATGTTATCGAAACTACTACCATTTTGAATGGTAAATGCCGAGACGAAAATGTTTTGCTGCTACGAACTCCGATGTTTCCCACAGATGTTTGGGGCTTAGATTTGAGCACACCATGCACGGACAATTATACGTGGCATGTTCCCGCTTCAGCAAGCCATCGAGCTTATTTGTGTTGGTTGAAGACGGACTGACAAAAAATATCTAACACCCAAGTGTTCTTTGTAATAAAAATGTATTATCTCTCTTTGATTTTCATACTTCAGGATAAAAAATAAATTAGTTTTTTATGTTTAACTTTTGAATATGTAGCGAACAGACATTAAGAAATAAATGGCTTTTGCTTTATTCCATCGCCGATCATGGTAGAAAGTGATTCATTCCTCTTTCTTTCACTAGAAATAAGTTATATTATTTTATCAAATACTTGTTTAAATTTGTTTTGCAAGTATTGATATATTTTACTTTATACAGGTATCTAATATCTAAACATATTTATATTGAAAAGTTATTTTGTTAAATACGTGGCCCAAAAAATTACAATTACAATCTAAATGCTACAAAGTTACAAAAAGTGCCCAATTTAATTCTATTAAACTGTAACCAAATTCAAATATTGTCATAATAAATTTAACACATTTATCTTTATCTCTTTACAAATTGTTTTTACGACTTTTAGTCTATATTTTCCATGTTTATAGCACTTAATATTTATTTGAGTAAACTATTAAAGGATGTTATATTTCGTTTGATAATTTCCTTTTTGATCTGTAATTTAAAACAATTTTTATGTTTTCTTTTATTATTTTGTTTCTTTTTTTTAGTAAATATATATAATATTTATGAGGTTGTAAAATATTTGATTAATTTTTTCAAAGTTATCTTTTAGGCTGTTGGCAAACTTATAAAGCATTTTATTATAAAATGTTTTTTTCCTTTTTGCATTTTGAAGAGCATTTTAAGTTGATTAATATTTGTGTTTAAATTGTGAAGTTATAAAGCTTTAAACGGATAGTTGAGTATTACATTTAAAGTAGATATTGTTTATTTAATTATGTGTAGAAGATTTTTCTGGTATAATTTTTAAAATAAATTTAATAATTTGACCATCCAACTAGAACAACTATTTAGTTAAATTTCAGAAATTGCGACAAAATATATTATGACAATACATTTTTAATGCATTGTTCAAATTTTTGAACAGTGCAAATATAAAGTAATAGAAAAATTTACCAAGTGCGAAGGGTTCAGCTGTACTAAGATAAATGGCAAACTGTCAAAAATTTAACTAAAGTTATCGATAATAAATGAAGTTATGTCAAAAACAATGTAAAATTGTTCAACTTAAAATTGACATTTCAAGCTTGAAATATTTAAAGTGTTGCTGAATCAGCGGTTAATGAGCAAATTCAGCGATTTACCGCTTTTTGTTTTTAGGTTTCTCATAAACAAAAAGTAGACAACATTTAATAAAATTAACAGAACAGCGATGGCTAAGTGGTTTTAATTGTACTTTTTTGTTGATACTTTTTAAACTAAGATTTATAATACCTTTATGTGGTGTTTTTTAAGAAAATAAATAAAATTTATTTCAATTAAAAAAATCTTTTAGTACAATTAGGGTAAAAAAGTAAAATTTTTTAAGGTTGTTGGTACCATTATAAAAATTCTAAACGCCATCCCTGAAACAAAAAAATCTAAAAAACTTTGTTTACATTTTTTATAGTTTGCTCTTTCTAGCATTTACTGTTTCTGTCTATCAATTCTATATCAATTAATGAATAAAAAATGTAGTGTCATAAGGGCTTTATGAAAGTAGACCCAAAAAGAAGAACTGCATCATTAGTTTGGTCATGAACCTCAATAAATAATTTAAAAATTAATTTGAAGTTAGTAAGTTCGTAGGGGAATTTGTCACGTTTTAGGCTCTTTTGTTTGTCAGAACCACTAGTCCGAATAAGCTGAAACAAATTTAAAAAAATATGAAATTATAATTCCTTTGATCTGTTCATACAAAGTTTCGCTACATAAGCAACAGTTTCGCAGTTATAAATAAATGTATGAAGAAAAAAAAATTTTACTTTAATTCATAAAAAATCCAACACGGTAAAAAAAGTGTCAAGTCCTATTACTTTCACGTAAAGTCGCATAACCTATGAACAAAATGACACTTAAATCAAGAATATCTATGAACCCGTTTCGCTTTTATTCACAATTAAGTAAAGGAATGAATAACAAAAATGATATCCCAGCCTTATTAAAAAAATTGGGAATGGATTATATCGCTGGCGACTGGTGTTTATTCATCGATGGTCAGTTTCAAGTTTGAAGGCTGTTCTATTGCACAAAACGAACAAAAAACCGTCCATTCCATTGGGATTCAGCACAACTATGAAGGAAACGTATGAAACATTGGGCGAACTTTTGGAGAAAATTAACTACAATGTACACAAATGGAATATTTGTTGCGATCAAAAGGTTGTCAACATAATAAAAGGCATTGTATTACAGAGCGGTTTTCCAAAATACTTCTGCTTTCTTTGTAATTGGGATTCACGATACACAGAAAATCAATATCCCGAGCTCGAGAAACAATTAAAATTACGGAATAAACCTTTTATAAAGGATCTAGATGATATTTTGCTGCCATCGCTCCACATGAAATTGGGAATAGCTCGGAAATGGTAGTATAAAATATTGATGACGCCTATGACTGTTTGAAATTCAGCTTTCCAAAACTCAGTGAAGCTAAAATTAGAAAAGGTACGTATCGTTGTCAGTATTTTAATATTGTCATTTCTAAATTTGTTCACTTCGATATATTCGCATTACCAATAATTTTTTCGTAAATGTTTTTTATTATATTTCAAACAGGTATTCTCAATGGACCGGATATATCAAAATTAATGAAAAGCGAATCTTTCACAAATATGCTTTCGAACCATTATAACCACCTATGTGCATGGGACGCATTGAAACAAGTCATCGAAGGCGTTTTAGGAAAGAACCGTGTACAGCGAGATGACATAAAGACACGAGTGGACAACTTGCTGCATTATTTTGAAAAAATCAATGCATCCATGAAGTTTAAATTACATTTCTTGCATTTCCACCGTGAAACCTTTTTGGCACAATTACCTCAGGAATCGGACGAACAAGGAGAGAGGTTCCAGCAGGTGACCATGCCAATGTAAAAGCGATTCAAAGGCAAAAAATTGGATGCATTGCTTGCGGAGGTTTGTTGCTGGAGTTCTAAAATTATGCAGTTTGAAATTTGTGGACACACAAAACATGCCCTTGAAAAGTTGAAAAGTTTCTCGACGCGAGACTAACAGAACATGGGCACTGATTGCCTTTACACACCGTCTTGAGTATCCATTACAATTTACACATGCTCATTGAAGTGGAGAACGAATGGCATAACAAACCATTTAAAAACCAACAACTATAGTATATGACAATACTGCACATCGTTGTGCAAACAGATGTTAGAAAAATGATATTCGAACCAGTGTTTTTTATGAAATGTTTTTTTAATATTTGCACAAAAATCAGTTATGTGAATCTTAACCTCAAAACATACACGTTAAAAAGTTACAGAATTTTTGTGCTGGCATTTAATTTAAATAATTTAATTAATTGTCGTATTCACAAAACTCCTTGTATCGTTTAATTTATTGTATGTTGTATAAAAAACCAATAGTGAACTATGTTTTTTAATACAACATATAATTGATACAAGGATACAAGGGGTTTTGTGAATACGGTAAATAAGTTTCAAATTATTGAAAGTCGTATGTGTACCTGTATATCGTTAGCTGAAATGAAAAAGGCTTAACCAACAAGAATATATAATTTTACAGGAGAAGCAAAAAACTTTGTTAAATGAAAACATAAAACATGTCAGAAAAATATGCATTGATAAGTCGTCCATGGAATTCTTCAAACAGTGTTCAAAAGAAAAAAACACAATGTGCAATTTCGTCGCTTTAGTTTTACCAAATAAACGCCAAAATTTTGTCAAGACATGTAGCTTGATTTTTTCCACAATAATCAATTAAAAATTCGTTTTGGGGTGTTCACGTCTGAACCGAAGGCAGCGGATTTACCATCCCTGGTTTCTATTTTGAATGATGATATGCCCTAAGACGATTTTAATTTTAAATTTTTCTTTAATTTTTATATATTTGTTTTTATTGTTGTAACTTACAAATTTTCAAGTCGAATCGTTGTTTTAAAGCCATATTGGACGGTTTTTTGTTATACTCGCGTTTTAACTTAAATTGTTTAGAAAGTTGATATTTTTTAATAAATTTTGTATTTTGGCGATAAATAAATGGAAGTTTATAATGTTTTTGGAAAAAACAGGAAAGTGTTTTTATATGGTTAAAGGTGCTTTTCTTTCGTTTTAAATATCTGTGCCTTTTTCTAGTTCTCTTTTTAGCCTTTATAATACCACCAAGTTGCTTGGATACTTGGTTGATATTTTAGCGCTGAATCCCAAAGCCACCCAATACACTCCACGAAACGTATCGGGGTTTCGCCCGGACCACGCAATCGGCGTTTTCTCGGGGAATATACCAAGGTGTTTGGATCCTTGGCTGGTATTCTGGAGCTGTAGCCCAAATCCACCCCTATATACAGTCCACACTCCACGAAACGTATTGGCGTTTCGTCCGGTCCATTACAAGACGTAATCGGCGTTTTTATGGGGTTTTTTTTGATAGTTACGCCTTTTTGCATTTTAGCTTACGATATATAAACAACACTTATGTGCTGTTTCCACATGCAAGTGATGAAACGTGAATTAATATAAAATTTTCAGTGCTTTCGATATAAATTTGACTGTTATTGTAAAAACCGCACATTAATATATTTTGCCATGTTCTGGAAATCGAATTTGATTGAAATTTGAATCGAATCAATTTTGAAAACTATCCCCGGTTTAAACTTTTAAAGTTAATAAAAAAATATTTTCTTTATATAAGCTATACTTTGAGAACCACTTATTTTTACCAGAGCTCCTTTTGTAAATAGAAAAAAATGGACTTTAAATTCTCCAACGATTGCATTTTCACTTGATTTCGATTGCCAGTTCATGTCAGATTATTTTACAAAGAATTCCTTTCTTGCCACAATTTATTTTCCTTTATCTTATCTAACATATCTAAATAACTTTTTTCTTATGTGTTTCTATTAATTCTTCGACTCCTTTTTGTGTCACGACAAATATTTCTCTATTGCTATACTACAAATCAAGACGAATTAGATCTAGTTTATTATTTGATTAAAACAAAATGTTAATTAAAAGCACGTAACAGCACAACCTGGTAGCTGATACTTACTAACTTGCTTTTAGTACAAGGTAAAATGTAATAGCAATAACTGTCATTACCGAATGAACTTACGAACAATCTAAACTCTAAATTACACAAGTAGTACAATACATAGTACATAGTAAGTATAAATAGTAGAATCTCTCATGAATGGACAACAAAGAGCTTATTCAACAATTTTCCGGTAACCGGGGATGTCCTTTCTAAGCAAAGCAATGTTTTGCTTTAGAAAGCTGCTGGGACCAGGTAGCAGTGTCCGTCTAAAGGTGTGTCCGCATATGAAAGGCATGCATTAAGGGAGATTTCACTGTAGTCGTCTGCATCAAAAACAAAAAATAAGAACATGATCTAAGTAGTGCTGTAAATAATACTACGAGACATATGAAATCCTTGCACAAACCGAAATAAGATAAAATTGTAAGGTAAAAAAAAATAAATATATTTATATATGTGACGCCTGGAATTTAAGCTTGGAGACGTTTAGTTACTAAATTTGTGACATTAATTAACGTGTCTAACATTAGCACTCATTAAAAGACAGTCATACGAATGAATATACAAGAAAGTTTACTATGGAAAAAAATTGTTGTTAGTCATCATATATTTCACACTTAGAGAAATACTGAGAATTTTTAAGTCAGTTAGGAGATCAGATAGTTTGTAATTTTTGCAGTGTAGTACCTCTAACCGTATAGCATGGTAACCGGGGACTTTTATGCGTGTGAATTCTGTTTTATTCCTGACTTCTACTCTTAAACTAATTAAATTTTTTGTTTGAAAAATAAATGCTTTCTTTAGTCCAACAAACTACACTGCGTGAATACAAAATAAAAATAGTAAAGAAAGATTTTGCTAACGTATGGCTGTTTGTTAGTTCGTGAAATGCCCTACTTCAAGTTATTTTCATCTGATGATCACTTTCTAAAATACAAGAGAAATCCCAGACTACAAACAAATGTTATATATCTATGTAACTTTTATAAATTTGTTTGAAAAAACTTTTGTTTTCTATGAAATTTGTATAAAGTTACCCGGGTTCATTGTCATATAAGACAAGTACTTTTCGTTTGTCCATCACATAAGGGTTAGAAAGTTTCGGAATTGGCATTAACCCAACTTAACAACGATCAGAGCTTTTAGTCAAGATTTTCGGCAATGGAGTTTAGTTTTTGGTAATCTTCATTTAATATTAATATGCAATTGCCGAAAAATGTTAGTGAAACCAAAAAATCAAAGCTTTGGAATCTAAATCTTCTGATTTTGATAACCAGATTAATATTTTCGTTGATCAAAAGTATACAGCATTTGCAAATAAAACAAATAAAGATATCAAAAAAAGTTTCTGACATTGAAAACAATTTGTGGGTACTAGAGAACAATTAAATTTTAATGTTGGAAATTTTAATAAATATTGTAATCTTTTTTTTTGTGGAGTTTTCTGAAATAAAATTTTCAAATTAGGGATACGGCTCGAAAAATGTCTGGCAACTCTAAGCACATCATTCTCAAAAGCTTGATTTTCAATTGAAGTTAAGCATAACCTTTTTAAAACTTGAGCCTTTTGTGGCTTTTCTTTTACATTTAATGTTTTGAGAAAAGCTTTCTCAGGTTTAGAAATATCACTTAAAATTTTTTGTAAATCAAATTACGTAAAAAAGCTTTACATATAAAAAAATAACAATAGGGCTCTGCTCACCTGCGATATCTAAGTACCTTATACAGATTGAAATTAATTTTCAGATAGCAAAAAACGTTATTCGGTTTTGTAAATATGGCGAAACAAATCTATCCTACGTCACTTTAAGTGTTTATGCTGGTTTTGGAACTCTTGGTATAGTAGTAGACTTAAACGGGCCTCATCTCTAATAAGTTACTAAAATCGAGCCAGACTAATAGAGAGCACATGTATCAAACACAACCCAATGAAACATTTTCGTGTTTTGCGAAGCACTAAAAGTAAAATTTAATAAATAAGCGGGCATTTCAGCGCTACGCAATAAGGCATACGGAGACGCAGTAAGATAAGTGAACGAATTCCTAACAAATTTAAAAGAAAACTACAACATTTGAAGAGCCTGATATTTCCTTACTTCTAAACGGTAACAACAAAAAATGCAGTGTGCACTAATTAAAGGATGTATCGCAGTTTACTTTCCCAGCTAAAGCATGACTCAGTCTGTCCAGGGTCAATTCGGAGGTCTGCTTCCTTTGAAATGAAACACTGGATGTTTTCGTGTATGTTCACTTTGTGGTGACGAGCACGACGCTTGCGGTGAGACCCGTAGCTAGCTGTTCACACGACTTACTACTTCGACTAGTTGGGCTGTGCGCTTCGAACACACGAGGATCTCGCAACCTCGGGTGTTTGGCTAACTACCGACTCTGATAAGTCGGCGTCTGACGGTTGTCTGGCCATGGTGTGACTAACTACGGCGATAAATCCCACGGAAATGGCGTTTGGCTAACTGTCTTAAGTACTAGAAAAGACTTAAAACTACTTCGGACACCAAGGGATTAAGAAGACCTTGGTGTTCTACTAACTACGGTCTTAAATACTAGAAACTGCTTGAAAATACTTCGGATGCCAAGAGATTTCGGAAGCCTTGACGCTTGGCTAACTACTACGGCCTCCACGAGAATTCGGTGGCCGTGTCGTTCGGCTAAATACGTTTTGGGTTAATTAGGTTCGGTTAAATACGGTTTGGTTAAATACTGTGTAAAATACTTCGGGAACCAAGAGATTTCGGAGGCATTGGCGCTCGGCTAACCACTTCGGAGACCACGAGAATTCGAAAGCCGTGGCGCTCGGTTAACTACGGTTTAATAAATACTTCGGACATCAAGAGAATTCGGAAACCTTGGCGTTTGGCTAATTGCTTCGGACAGCACGAAAATTCGAAGGCCGTGGCGTTCGACTAACTACATCGTAAATACTTCGGACACCAAGAGAATTCAGAAGCCTTTGCGTTTGGCTAACTACTTCAGACTCCGCGAGAATTTGGAGGCCATGGCGTTCGGGTAACTACCTTGGAAATACTTCGGACACTAAGAGAATTCTGAAGCATTAGCGTTCGGCTATCTACGGTTCTACAAATATATACTACGGATACTGGAAGAATACTACTACGGTTACCAATGTATTGCTTTAAAGTGGGAACTCGCCACATAAAATTCATACATTTCGTAAGCGATATGCTAAGCAACACTTTAAGTTTCTCGCTATACAAACCTGCTTCGTTGGAAGCTCAATCCATATAAACCCTACTCCCTAAATACAGTTTATTACTTCTAAAACCGTAATTAATCATGCCATAATAATAAAATTTGGTACGTCACAGTTTTATAAGACTATACATCACACTAATGAATTTAGTAATGATCGGTCCATATTTTACTATTAGCCCCATACAAAGGCCAATCTGGTAAATTAATTAAATACGCCTAAAATCGTAGCATATATAGCTTTTGCGGTAAAATTTGTTCCTAATTAGCTTCATATGGCCAGAAAAAATTTCATGCAATTTTGTGATATACAGTCCATAAATTACCTTAGATCCCATATTTAGCAGCCTTCTGAAATTCACTGGAAACGCTAAAACTAGTTTCACCCCTGTATTGAAATTTATTCAAATTTATAATTTTTAATACCAGAAATCACTGTGCAGAATTTTGGGATGATTGGTCCAAACCTTACCATGGCTCCAATATAAATTCTCCTCCTTAAAATCATATAAAATTGGCTAAAACTCTTACGAATCATGATATTTTACTTAAGCTTGTCAAAACTGCTAAAAAAAAACCTAAAACTTTCTGATTTTCGGTCAATGATTTAATGTAGGTCTAAGCCGCAACCAATTTTAATGCTGACTCTGTTTTTATAAAGATAAATTAATAATAAATAGATGTCATAAAGATCCCACTCCTGATATATTCCAACTGGAAGGTATCAAAGATTCGGCAAAGCTGAATATAACACTCTAACTTATTTGTTAATGTAAGTCTCGAATTGAATAAAGCTTCTATATAGGTCCCACTCCAAAAAGACTTACTAAACGGTCGAGTGTGCCTGACAATATTTTTCTTCTTGTGCTCTTGGGAATTATAATGGTCTATTCCACTAATTTATTTATATAATTTAAGTTTAAAATTCGTTTTTCATGTCTAATACACGCAAAGAAAAATATGGTTGGGCATGGTTACGGTAACTACACAATGTTTTTGTAACAATATATTGTTAACGTACACAAATAGTTGTTATTTTTATTTGCTAACAGCAATGTTATAGTTACTATAAACATATCAACGTTTATCGCAATATTAAATTTGAGTGTTGTTGACTGAAAAATAATTATTGATCTAACAACTTAATAATGATAGCTTTTAAAACATATAATACTACTCACAACTAAGTATATCATGATATTTAATAGCCATACCATGATAACTTTTGTTCATAATATGTTTAAGATGCAATCAAAATATCCCTACTCTAATAATATTTTGTTATCTCCATTTGTAAAATAATTTTCAACCAGTTGTGTCGTTTGTTTTAAATATGCCTATCGAATTATTTGTTATTGAGTGGTTCTACAATTTAAAAAAAATATCCATTAAAAAAAAACCATTTAAAAAAAATTTTAAAAATAAAAAAATTGTGAAGTGCCACAAAATACAAAATCGATGCAAAACAATTAATTTCTTTATTAATTTAGGTTACTTCTAAATTTGTTATGATTAACATGATAATAATATGACTACATCTTATCTTATTATGTTTAACACGATAAGAATATGATTTATTAAGAGAAAAATATTATGATGTTATATTACGAATACATCTGGCCATAATATGATTCATTAATAATCGTAATATGGTGACTACAATCAGGAATCTTATCATAATATTTTGCTCCTAGGATATGTTTTCCACATTTATGTTTTTTTTTTGCGTGTATAAATAAAATTATATGAAAAACTATATGCATTGATATTAGATTAAAATTGGTGAAATTGGCCATTAGAGATCTATTCAGTTTTTTAGTTAAAACTTAAAACAATTTTCTCTAAGTGCTCCCATTCTATGAAATCTAATATCATAAGTGTTAATAGTTTTATATGGCATGATAAACCTCCATATAATTTCATTCATTCACTCATATATTTATAATAATATGAGATGAAGCATGCATACCATAATGTTTAGCAACTAATTACACAAGTAACGTGTCATAGTTTTTTTTTTCTTTAGAAAAGACTCATAAGTTTAATGTTGCAATTATTCTAAACGCGTAGAGAAATTAACTTGGATTTTTTTTTCTTATTTTTTATATATTTTTTTGTTACAGCATCTCTTGTCTTGTAACAACTAATTGATGAAAGCATAGTCATGATAATATATCATATTTAACATTTAATTTTTTTGCGTTTTCTTTTCTATTCTCTTTATTAGTGCTTGTACTATAAATTTTTATAGTTTTTAGAGTACGTGTTTTTCAAATTAGTTTTATTTCAAACTTTTTTTCTCTTGAGTTTTTTATTTTTTTGCTATTGCTTTATAACGAAAATAACTACCAAAGTGATGACAATAAAGTACAATACAGTACAACATGTACTAATCCTTGTTCATCAACTCATTACAACAAAATGACAAGGACTTAAAAATCCCCGCAAACAAAAATGATAAAAAGTAGAAGTACAGCATTCAACGCAACCCAACAGTTTTCTTTTAAATGAAGCAACCATGTGCTTTGAACAATACTCCTCATATTACCACTAAGGGAGCCAGTATACCACCTTTGACATTCAGTGGATAATGATGATAATAACAACCGTCCATTGCTGGCGGTGATACACTCACCCTCAAAACTTGTATGCACCACAAACACCTCCAACACCATCACAACCACCTCCACTACCAACACCATCACAACCACCACCACCATTATCATAATATCATTTGGTATCCAAAAGTCATCACTTTAGTAAACACCAGCTGAGACATCATAACTTTAAGTTTATAAAGCTGGCAAAAAAAAAAGGAAGACAACCCAAGGCAAAGCTGTAGAAGAATATACCATTACACAGGGATTAGCTTAAACGAGTTAAAAAAATTGTTTCCTTGTACTTTCAGTTTGTGTTTTTTATTATAGCAATCATCTCGTTTGTATCTATACAAACAGTATGTAATAGCTTATTGTCAGTGTGAGTGTAGCATTAGCGCTGCTGTGCAAAAGGTAAAAGGTATTAAAATGTTAAATTGACAGTTTTTATTTCTTTTTAAAACAGATGACGGTCCTGTCATTTGTCTTCCTTTTTTTACTGATATTGTTGTTGTTATTTTCTTCTAATCCCCGCTGATTGTGTGTCTTTAATACGTCCTGTTGTTCGATAAGGTACAAGTGTAATGTTTAAACGTTTTATATTAATTACCATTATTTCTTGTTCAAAGGAAAAAAGGAAATATTGGATTAAAAAATTTGTAAAAAATATATTTTGGACAGCTAATGAAGACTATTCCAAAATAGAAAATTTTGAAAAAAAAAATCTATAACAGCACTCTGCTACACAAGATAAATATGCAGGGTTTTCATGCAACTATTTTAGATTACAAAAATATCGATTATTTTTTTGATGAGCTTCGTTTTGTCTTTTTGTGTTCGTAAAATATCGGTATAAATAATGTAGCAAATTAAAAAATTCTTTATTTGTTTCAAAGATGTGTGTTTTGCTTTTTAAAAGTAAATGTTTTTGCTGAAAATCGGTATACCGTTTAAGTGTCTCCTCTAACCTTGATCAATTTTTCTAAAAACAGATTTGTGCCGCCATTACCGAGTTTGTAATAAAAATTTTTACGGAAAAGCTTAGTGTTGCTTAAAATCTATTAAATGAAATAATAAAAAAAATACATTTCGCTGGAAAAATCACTTCACAATGTAAAAATTGTGTAATGAGCTATTAATTTAACACTGCTTTGCTGTGATGCACAGAAATATATTTTAGCTGGATCTGAATTTTCAAAGTCAGTTTTGCCCTGTAAGACTATTAAAAACAGGATCTTTAAAGAGCTGGAAAGGTGTAAAAAAATGCATGCACGGCTATTTGAAAATTGTCACCCATCTTCAGTGAAAAACGTTCGTCACAATTGATGAACTTTAACCGAAAGGATATAAGTTGGATGGTATTAACGTGATTGTCTGTCATACACACTTAGCCATATCGGTGAGAGAAGTGCGTCAATCACTAACAGGTAGAAATAATACACTTTCCCTTCTTCTGTGGCTGAAGCTTATTAACTTTCGCTACGGTTTTAAAGCAAGCAGTATTTGTTGAAATATCAAAAGCAACTGGATAGATCCGCTAGCAGCCAAACCTCTTCTTAAGATGGAAAAAAGGCCTTTTAAGCCAACATTTTATGATTACCCATTACGCGATTTTTTGAGGCCCTTTGTTCCTAAAAGCAATAACGGGACAATATATAATATATCAAGCGAATTTGGGCCTTATACCGAATCCACTACGTGATCTACGAAGGCACCTTAACCAGTAGTCAGACTGGAACAGAGGTTCCAGGCGCTACTAACTCTAACATCCCGAAGAATAAGTCTAACCCAAGTGTGTCTGATAAGTTTTTAATTAACACTACACATCTTGAAGATCTTGACTTATTTTGCTATCTGGGTAGCATTATTCAAACTACCGGTGGTTCAAGCAGAGATATTGAAACCAGAATAAAAAAGGCACGACTAACTTTCAGCTGCCTAAGTAATGTATGGAAATCATCTAGCAACGTATCAAAATAAAGATATTTAACTCCAAATTAAAATCAACGCTCCTCTACGGTTGCGAAACCTGGAATGCTGCGAAACGTAACCTGCAGTCTCTTCAAGTATTCGTAAATCAATGTCGACGAAGAATTATGAACATGTTTTGGATGGAAACTATCTCCAACATTGGACTCTGGTACCAAAAACACCACTAGCCAGTTTACATTCAAATATGTAAGCTGGATTGGCCGTAGGTTATTTAATGACATAACCAGAAATGCTATTGATTAGAATCCGCAGGAGTCCGAAGTAAAAGCCATGCCAAAAAGCTGGGTCGAGATAAAATCATTGAAAACAAACAAATTATTATTTAACCAATTCGTTGAGGCCCTATGCTCCTTGTAGGACCGAGGGTACTATAAACTTTTATATAGGTATATTTAGTCCTTGATTTTAGAACGCAAATCCTATATCGAAAGAAAGCTCTACCAAATTGATTATTTCTTTTATTGCATGGTGTCGCTTTAGCCAACTAAGGCTTACGACACGGTAGCATTGATGCAGGATAGGGTAGTGTTGAAAAATGTTACATTAATTTTTTATATCACGAAAATTCGGTAATCCTTTAAATAGTTCAAAACAAAATGTTTGCCCTGACGCTGTTTCGTTCCGCAGTACCTTTTTTGTCGGTGGTTATTCTTTACTTTTTTTAAGTAAGTTTTTCCTTAGGACTTAAAAGGTTCTGTATGATATTTTATTTCTCCTAAGGTTTTGCTGACCATCCACTAATACCGATATCATTAATTTATCAACCTAGCCTATGGTTGAGTAGTTAAAAAGGATAATTTGTATATAAGATGAACTAGTATGCCTACTTTTGAAAGGAAATTACATTTTTTACACATATTTTAAAAATATTTTAAATTTAATACATTTATTTAGAAATTGTGTAATCCCCTTTTTTGCTAATTTATTGTATACACCTATACCTCGAATTACACGATACTTTATTTGCACGAATTCACATTAACACGATGTTTTGGGTTAACGTGTGCATTAGGGATGCGAAAATTACCTCAATTTAAGCAATGTTTTAATTTTAATATTTTTAGCAAAATGTTCTTTTTTTTAATATTTTCTGCACAATTATTTAAAATAGATTTTTCATAACTATAACATGTATGTATATACGTTTAAGAATTAAGAAGCTTTTACACGTATGCTTCCAAATGTGTATTTTCGTATGGTACCATTAGCATAATATATAAAAAAGGATTTCCCGTTTTTTTATTCCCACCCACACAGTGTTGTCAATTTAGCAATTTAGTGGCTTAATTTAGCCATTTTTCACCCTGTTTAGCCATTAAAAAAAAGTTTAGCCTTTAAATTTTTTTTTCAGTTTGTCTTTTAAAAGAATAATTTTCATTTCATTATAAAAATTTATAAAGTAAAATAAACCTGTTTAACAATTAAAACGCCATTAATTTAAATCACAACTTTTACAAATGTTGAAAATCGCTTTAAACTATGATGATGAAAGAAGCATCTTTCAAATTAAAGGAATGGTATTCCAATATTAAATTTATAAAATGGATCAACACAAACATCGGTGTTTCTTTCTAATTGCAAGTGCATACATACTTAAACAAAGAGATTCAGGCGGCAACAAATTTTAGAAATTTCAGAATTGCCTATAAAGTTGCTCTCACTTCCATGGTCTAACGCTGAAGTTGAGAGGGTATTTAGCCAAGTAAACATCGTTAAAAGCAATTAAAGAAATTGGTTACATTTAGCAACCGTTTATTCGATTTTATCAATTTGGTAAATATTGTTCCAATAGCAATAAAATATTTAAACTAACTCCACAACAGTGGAGAGGTTCGAATTAACGATATTTGTCTGGCTGGATGGCTGTCCATGTAAACCATGTGCGCAAAGTACAGGACGCAATTTTGGAGATTATTATTAAATAAAATTTGATACAAAGGTTCTAGTGTTGTGGAGGATATCATATAGTCGGGTTTGACCAACTATATTTTCTTACTGGTTTTTGTTGTAGATCTGGACTCAAAAGGTTGGGTAATTATTGCCGTGATTATGATTAACCTTCCCATTAATTAAAACTAATAGGCACGAGTGATTCCTTTGAGATGAACAATAACGACATCGAATTTACCGATGATTTAATTTTTAAATATCTATCAAAATATTAATTTACGTTAATTCTTATTTAACAATTTTAAATTAATTATTTCTGTTTTGTTATTAAATTTTAATGTGTTTTTATTCATTTTTAGCCCATTTTCAGCAATTTTTTAGCTATCTTTTTGGTAAATTTAGCCATTTTTTGCCACCAAGTTTTGGCAGCACTGCACCCACAAAAAACATTAAAAATATATTGAAAAATCAATACAATATTAATTGTTTATTCTTACACGTTTATAAGTATTTTACGCTATTTTGCATCCAAATTTGTGCAATTACAGTTTATTATTAATTTAAGTTTTTTCGTGTATAAGCATTTGCTTATATGCATACTCCGCATTAATGCATCACATATACATAATTGCCGTATCAACAAAACCTCTTGTATCTAGTATATACCCAGCCAGCAAAATAATCCGACGTCTTTCAGATATCTTATAGAATCGTCGGCAAAAAAGTCGGAATCGTATACGAATTCTGTCAGAATTCTGACCCAAAAATATATGAAGTGGTTGACACGAATTCTGACAGACATGTCTTGGGAAGTTCTGTTCTTTTGTCGGCATTTCTAATAGATATCTTAAAGAAATCGGACGAAAAATGCATGGGAAATTCTGATATGTTTGTCGACATTCCTAATGTTTTCTGACAGATTTCTGAAAGATTGTCAGAAGCAATTCTTACCGACTAATCGCACAGATTTCTCACAGAAATTTAAAAGAATCCCTAGTCTTACAAAAACGTGAAATAAAATTAATTACGACTTTTCAATGTCAACTGTTTGTTCTTTAGTTGTTTTATTTATTTTTTCAAAATGTATATACTACAGACATAGTACATATCGCACTAGTTCAACAATAGTGTATTAACTCAAAATTTTTCTCTTTTCTTTTTTTGGAAAAAAAAACGAAACGTTTTATATGTATTCATATCTAACCGCTGTAAAAATATCATGCTATTTGGTTTACTTTTTGTTAATGAAACTGTTGGTTTATGAATTCTTTCGCACATATGCGTTTTATGTAAAATTAAAAATTGGTTTGCTTCTACTGAATTTTTTAATTTTGAGGTAATACATTATTGTTGAACAAGTGCGATAAGTTAATGAAATTAATTTGTAATAATCTTAATATTTTTTAGTTTCTTAAATCTTCTCTTTTGCGTTTTTCAGCTTTGCAAATTCTATCTTTGGTCGAATTGAAAAATTTTTTCACGAGATCGTCCACGGAGCTGCTTGTTGTTTTTGGTATATTTTCCAAAGCAAGATCTAGGAAACAAAAATTTTACAAAAACTATTAAAAACTAGTATTGCTAAAAAATAATTATTCTCTTTTTTTCAAATAATTAGGATATAATAATAATAATATTTTTATAAAAAATCAAGTAAACGTACCTTTTAAGAGCTTAATAAACACGAAATCTTTAACACCTATGTATATTGCCTTTCACGTTTGTCCACGAAAATTTAATGGTAACGTCGTCGTTCTTAAAAATCGTTCTTAAATTTTCCCATACCAATTTGGTACCGTTATCCTATGCTTTTTGGTTATATCTGGCTATCTAAAATTTAATATATTTAGTAAATGAAAACAAAATGCCTTCTTTTATTTTAAAACTTACTAGTTTCAGTCTTTTTTCTTCATCTTTTTAAATTCTTTTTTCAACAATAAAAAAAATATAAAAAATATAAAAAATATTTTAAATTTTTTGACAATTTTCATTATTATTAAAAAAAATATTTCCCGGAACAAGTATTAAAAACACACGTCTGTACGACTTCAGAAATCTATTAGACATATCGGTTCAAAAAATCCCCCGATTTATCCATGCGAAATCGATCAGAAAGCGGCCAGACAAAACGTAGGTTAAATATCTGACAGAAATCTTAACGAAGTCTCTCAGAACAAAGCCAGACATTTGCAAGAAATGTCTGATTCAGACAACGTCGGAGTATTTTGCTGGCTGGGTAACTATATACATATATATACAACATACAACCTATACAACGATACAAGAGGTTTTGTGAATATGGCAAATAAGTAAAATTTTAATAAATTGTTTTAAAAAAATTCCCATATAAACATCGCTTCAAGGTTGAGTCAAATTCAATAAAAAACGCACAATAACTAAATTTTCTGAATGATCAGCTACCATCTCCAAACGAACATTGTTTCGGCAAGTCATGGTTGGTTTTAAAAATTTAAACAATGACATTCCTAACATAATCTATAATAAAAAGGTTAACAAGGTTGTTAAAGATGCGGCTAAAGATTATGCGCAAAAATTTGATAAAATTAATGCTGCAAATTCATACACTTCTGATCAATGCCTGTATTCATAAAAATTTTATTAATTTAATAAAGGTTTAAAAAATAAATTTACTATGAAAACTATCCTTAATAAACGTTTGTTAAATATAATAATCGTTTATGAATTCTTTAATGCAGACGAATCGAATTTAATTTTATTTAAAATAAATGATTTTTCTAAACAAAATTTCAAATCGTATTTGAATCTTTTTTTCAATTTACACGTTTTCTCATACAAACATTTTTTATTTCGATTTACACGATATTTTCGGGAACGCATCTGTCGTGTAAATTGAGGGATAGGTCTATACAAAACAAAAAAAATTTCTAACCCTAACATTATTATTCTGACAGAAGGGCTTTAAATATTTGTCGACCCTTTGAAATTATAGTCATTATAAATTTAACAAAACCCTTAAAACCCACAATTCATTGTAAAATTTTAAAATTTTGTTAAATGGAAGACCACCTGTCTATGTTAAACATATTAATACAAAAGTTTCTAAAGCCACAAAATTGTTGTCAAAATCATTTTATTTGTATGTATTTTCTAAAAAAACATTGGCCACACATTAAGCACCCTTATGACCAGATGTGTGAGTTAACTCATATCCCTCTTTACACTTGAATACAATTAAATGGGATTTTAAATTATATTTATGGCCAAAAATACATAAACCAATAATAACCAAAAAGAAAAACCTAACAAATTTATTTTTCTTTCTACAACAATTTCTTATCATTTGTTCGCCTTCGTATATACAATTTTTGCACAAACACAACCGTTTATGTTCCAAGGAAGCCTTGAATTAATATCATTATTTCGATAAAAAGCTTAGAAAAATAAAAAAAAAACATACAAATATAAACCAATACAAACAAACTATATAAATATTTTTACTTGATATTTATTGTGTATGATTTCGTTCGGTCATAAATGTATGTGTTTATTAGGGATACAAATTTGCTGTTATTGCTTGTATTATGGACCAGTTAAAAAAAACATAACATTTAAATGTTCAATAATCCATTACAAATTCATTTTTTTTTAAGCCAAGGGTGTATTCGTTTGAAGCTATTAAAAAAATATATTTAAGAAATAAAAAAAACCTAAGAATTAATTTCCCTCACTTGATAAAAAAAAACTGACCATGTGGGTAACTGCTTTTGATATCCCTTTTCAAAGAATTTTAATTTAATAGGATAGCCTTAAGTTAGATCAGCAAATGTGCTGATATCTCCGTGAACTTGAAAAAGGTTATGTTAAATTTAATTTCAAGTAACATTCTCGTTATAATATTTTCACAAAAAAAAAAAAAACTGAAATCTTTGAGGTGGAAACCTTATAGTAATCTTTTATAATTGCACCATTGGTGCTGGTTTGTCCTGAAAAAGATTTACTCCGAATAAGTATGCAATGCTAACGAATTAAAGAAATTTGGTTTTATCGTAAATTTGAAGTTTTTGCGTGACTAAAAAATTTTGCACTTGAAACATAGAACGATATAACCCTACAAAAATGTTTTAAAAAGCCCGATAAACCTTACGAAAAGTTAAACTGCCAAACAAACTGTCATAATGCGCTTACTTTTTGACATTTATGATTGGCATACCTTGGCACGTCATAAGAACATTATTAATATTTAATATGAAAATCAGTCATCGAAGCGCTTAACTTACAAAGGGTGTCCTAAAATTAACGCAAGTTAAGTATTTGTGGCCGTAAAGTGTTGGCAATCCTAAAAAATCCATAAGAAGACTTCGCGATTCTTAATACGTTCAGCTGATTTTTGGCTAAACGGGTTTATTAATCAACAAAATTGCGGCAAATGAAGTGACCCTTTAATCTCCCTTACATCCAAAAAAAATGTACACGATGGCGGTATCACCAGACATAATTTCTTGAAACCTGAAGATGGAGCTCGCGTTACGGCTACCATAATCAATAATTTTTTGTTTGAAAATATGGATTCAATTAATCTGTTCGAGATGTAGTTCAACAGAAATTAAAATTTAGCAATAACTTGATTTCGAGAAATTATCCTGTCAATTGCCCTCCAAGGTCGTACGGCTGTAGATTTTTCAAATACTTATTTCGTGTGAGGCTATCTAAAGTTACTTGTGTCTGAAGAAACACCAGCAAGGCCAACATTGTTCGCCTTTCTATTGACATATGGCCAGCAATGCTCGAAAAAGTGTCCCAATATTCTAAGAGCAACATATTATGATAAGATTCATGATTGTAGTCTCCATATTACGATTATTATTATTATTATTATGACCAAATATATTCGTAATATTCATAGTTAAAATAGTTAATATTAAACTACTGCAAAATGCATATAAACTTGTCTCACTAAAATTTGAAAAATGTAATTTTGTATGTGCATGGTTTTTGATTTTTTTGAGGATGCGCTTAAGTAAAGAAACTCAAAATAAATGAAATTTTGTCAATAACGGAATAATTCTTGGCTTTTGTCAAGAAAAAACAAGTCTTTGACATTAAATTAAGAGCAAAATTTTTTGTTGCACTCAAATGAGTGAAGAAAACAAATCTGCAATAAACTGATGGTTCTTTTTTTAAATCAAACTATTTTTTTTTAGTGCAATATTTTTTAAAATCACTATCACTCATGTTTAGTGAGATTGATAACTTTCAGCTCATCACTCAATATCAACAAACTGATTGCAATAATTTTGCACTATCACCAAGTGTTAGTTGAAACTGCAAATTGAGTACACTACCTCCATCTATGGTATTATTACATCATCATATTTTTCCCTTAATCATATTCTTATCATATTAATCATTATAAGTTAAGAAGTAATCATATATAGCACCACTTACACAACAATAAAAACATTAAATTTTTTGCAATTTATTTCTTTTTTAATTCTTTAAACTTGTTTTTTTTTAATGGGTATTTCTTTTTTTAATTGCTGAACCACCCACTAACAAATAATTCAATAGGCATAACAAACGACAAAACTGATTCAAAATTATTTTACAAATTGCGATAAAAAATTATTGTTAGAGTAACGATATTTTGTTTGCATCTTAAATATATTGTGAGTACACAAAAAGAAAATTATTATGTTAGACCCCTTTCACACTCGGCAAGTTACTTGCGCAAGTTACTTGCGCAAGTCTCTTGCGCAACTCTTGGTTTGTAGACGTCAGCGGTTAGGTCGGGGTAAGGAAAAAAATATTTAGTACAGACTTTGTTGTACTCGGCAAGTTACTTGCGCAACTAACATGCCGAGTCTGAAAGGGGTTTACGGCTATTAAATATCATGAAATGGTTATGGGTAAGAAGTTCTTAGAAAAATAATTATTTTTGGTCAAAAATACTTAGTTATAATGGCGATAAGAATTTAAATGTTTACACTAACTATAATATTGCTGGTATTAAATAAAAAAGATTTGTTTGTATACACAGAAAAAATTATTGCCGAATTATTTTAAAACAAACGCTTGTTAGAAATTTTTTTTTTTAATTTAATTTACTGATTCAATTAATATTTTTGTTTGATTTTTATTTAACCAACAACAATGTCGGTTTCAAGTTTTCATAATTTTGTATGAAATATTTAACGCTCTTTAATGTTGTCGTTTTTTGCATTTTTTTATTTGATCGTAAGCAACACTTCTTTATGTGAAATAAGAATAACAACACAAAACACATACAGTCTATTTTTCGACGCTTTAAAAAAGTACAACAATAAGAAAGAAACAACAACAACATTATAAAAATCAAAATAAATTTTTGGTTTGGTTCAAAGTTGATAAAAAAGAATGAAAAACAGAATCCCGTATTCAATTTTTTTAAACTGTCTAGTTAAATACATCAAATGCAAAAATTGAACGATGACGAAAACATATCGAGTTGGTCTGCTTTCGTTTTTGGTTACATTTCTTCTCCTTAAGCCAAGGATAGGATACAGAAACAGTGAGTGATGAAGAAAAACATTGTGTGTATAAACAAGACTTCGTTCAAAAATTATTCCAAAAAAAATGTGTCTCAAAGCCAGCCGCCGGACAGTGGAAGACCAGCCCATAATTAATTTTTAAAAAG
The DNA here is from genome assembly GCA_949318255.1 of Pollenia labialis. Classification (NCBI taxonomy): domain Eukaryota; kingdom Metazoa; phylum Arthropoda; class Insecta; order Diptera; family Polleniidae; genus Pollenia; species Pollenia labialis. Next base: position 116,393,665 of record OX439141.1, read on the forward strand.
GTTCGAATTACACCAAAAAATTTTTTAATCGAAAAGCTAAGATCTCGAACTTAATAATTGGAGGAAATTATTTAATGTTTGGTTAATAGCAATACTCGGAAATAAAGACCGTATTCACATCTTTTTACGACAGCGATTTATAACTATAAAACTAAAACGTATTTCAGAGCATATTTTTAATATAATTCACATTACAATTAAGGAGTTATATACCTTATTAGAAAGGTGATTTAATGTAGATTCCGATTTTATAAATAGCGGATCAGGTTTTAGTGAATGATGTAATGTTGTGTTGGAGCTCTGCTTAGCTCTGCGCTCATATGTAAAAAATTGTAAAGCTTAATATATTAGTAAAATTCTATAAAAATATTAGCTTGGGTGCGCGTCATTGCTTGTGCAAAAATTTTTGTTTGATTCAGCAAAAGTATTTGTTTGTAATTTATATGAATTTCAGTAAACTTTTTGTTTGTTTCAGTAAATTATTTGTTTGAAAAAATCAGTGTTTTTTTCAGTAAACACAATGCAAATAAATTGTTTGAATATGCGAATTTGTTTGTAGGACCGATTTCAGACAAAAAAAGTTTTGATTCTACAAATTTTTTGTTTTAATTCGAAAAATATTTTTTTCTGTGTACGACAACAGTATATTGTTACAATAATCATGGTGTAGTTGCCGTTACCATGCCCAACCATATTTGTTATCTGCGAGTATATTGTAAACGCTAAATGACCTAACTAACAGTTTGAATAATATGAAACATCATTAATTGTCAAAACAACTGGTATGTTTTGCAAGAAAGATAGTAGAAAATTTAATAATAAACTGTTTAATATAATTTATAAATTAATCATATTAAATAGTTTTTTTCTTATCCTGCAAAATTTTCAAAATGTTAGACATAAGTATATCTTTTGTATTATGTTGCAAAATTTATGGGAATTCAAATGATTTTGTTATTCGTGCTTAATTCCCAATTTTATTTTTGATAAATTCACTGAAATTTATTGTTCTGGGAATTTTTATAAAAAAATGGTTAAAATTTTTTTTGAGAGGATGTTTTTCTTCGTCAATACTTTTCAAATAACTCCAAAGCATATGTTGAGCCGTGTTTCATTTAATTATCAATTTAATTTGTTTATATATTTTCTCTCTTATTTTATCTGAAATTCTCTTTTTTATCCTAATGAAAAAGATTTAGTTTGTTCCTCTTGAACATGTTTAATTCGCTCAAGTAAGCGATTTGTCTTGTAAATATAAATTTACATAGTGTAAGGTTACATACATTAATTACATTTTTTAAATAATTAGTACGTTCTAAGACTGAAAGCAAACACTTTTTATAAGTTAAGGTTTATGAAACCAGTTTGTGTTTTATTTGTAAAGCACACCCGTGAGTTTAGGCCAAGGAAAGGTTCCCGAGCCTAACAGCATATTTCAACGCACTGTTGATTCTCAAGTTTCAGTGAAATGTGTGCAGAACTCTTCTTTTTTAAAATTCCTTTCAAAGGATTATTTTTTTGGTTAACTTTTTTTTGAGAGGATGTTTTTCTTCATCAATACTTTTTAAATAACTTCAAAGCATATTTTAACGCACTTTTGGTTCTCGAGTTTCAGTAAAATGTGTGAAGAACTCTCTTTTTTTTAAATTTCGTTTCAAAGGGTTTTTGCTTAAGACAGCCTAACTCTCCAAATTAATAATACCTTTATTTAAAGTATGATTACAATGCATACTAGTGTATTTGTTTAAAAGAGTTGTTTAAGCCCGATAAAACACGAAATTGTAAAAACTAACACAAAAAATTTAATTAAAATCAAATTATTAAGCAGATTAAAATTGTATTAAATCCCAGATTTTATACAAACAATTAAACAAATTTAATTGTTTTCATTATTAAATTTTACTAATTGTCATTATTTCATTTATAACTGAACTATCAATATTTAAATTTTTATAACTAAATTTCACCACTAGTGTAAAAGTAGTCGTAACGATTACCTTTAGTTATTGTGAATTGTAATCCTGGAATTATTTTGGAAATTAAAAGCACTCAACGTTACTTAGATGAAGAAACCAGGCTTACAATTAAGTTGGGTTTTTTACTTAAAGTTCATTTCTTTTTCAACCATCAGTCTTGCGACATTTAATTTGCTAAGTTAAAATTAATTTTAATAAATTTGCTTAAATCTAAAATATAAAACATTAACTTACACTACATAGTTTTTGTAAATTTAAACCTATTTAATTTTATTTAAATCAAAACCTGAATAGAAAATAAACTTGGAATTAAAATTGAAAATTACCAACCATTCTTTTCACTCTGCACATTCCTACATACACAAACACAAAGCCCCCAAAGCGCCAAATTTCTTCAAAAATAAAGCAGAGCTGTGGTGTCGTCAGAAAATAGTTCTAATTCCAGCTCCAACCGCTAAATGGACTAACTCTCTTAAAATAAATTAAAATCTACTTATTTAGTGAATTCTAATATATAACGTCGCCAATTTCGAAGAATTTTTATTTCGAAAAATATTTGAAAATGTTTCTTATTTTATATTTATTTACATGTAAAACAGCGAAAATATGCAGGTGGAGTTGCGAGTTTTTGTAAGTACTTCGGCTTCCACTAGTAGTTCGACCCCACAGCCCTGTTCCATGCTCTGTTATACCCGCGTCGAGAAACTTTTCGATTGAAATGTCAGAAATGAAACAAAAATGCCTTTAATTTAAACAAAAATCTGTTTTTCCTAATAATCTGTGTCTGTAACTTTTAATACGGGTAAAGAAATTACTCGGCAATTTACAGCAAAAGTATGTCTGTAACATTTTTGTCAAAAAAGTTGCCGATTAGAATTTTGAAATAACTCATTAATAAAAAGAAACGGGGACATAAAATTTTAAAAACTAAAAATATATTCAAAATGAAATGAATTATAATACCAAGAAAAATTTAAGTATTTTTTCTTAAGTGTATTTTCAATATTAAAATATTTTGCTTCTGTCATTTTGAAAAATATATGTGAATGCTGTTTAAAACATCGTTTAATTGCTAATAATTATTATTAGGACATTTTCTCGTTATCGAAAAATTTCCAAGGCGAGTGTGAAAAAACCACAAAAATTTAAAAATTTCTGATAGTAAATATTCAACTAGCAACAACTATTCAACCACCTGTTTCATCATTAATTTTACAAATCAAAAATAATTTTCATAATTTTAAAAATAAAAGTTTGTCTTCTATTAAACATTTTCAATTTCAAATAATAAATCTTTTTACAAAAGCCATATTCCCTTTATATTTAACAAAATTTTTACTTAAGCCAACCCAGTTGACCATGTCTTCAAGACAACGTCGATGACGCGTACATGACCTGGTCACTGCAACATAACCGCTAATGAAATGGCATATGAGTTAAGGAGACTGGGCTCGAAAATAGGGGATACTGGCTGTGTGGAGACAGTCAGACCTCTTATAGGCTTTTGAATAATAAGGGAATGGATTCTGAACTTAACATATTGCAATATAGTCAGCGGGAGCATTAATTTGTTTGTGCTTTTTGGTCCATCAATTCACGTATGTCCAATTTCTCAATTCAAGCACAGTCGCGAATAAAGTTGTAAATTACAAATTAATACATTTTGTCGTGAAAGTGGTTTGAAACACCGCAAAATGCATGCAATGGTCACCTTCTTTGTCCTCAATATAGTATTATTCATGACAACTTTAAAAAATGCCTCCAAAAAGACGTAAATATGATTTTAAACACGACAAAATACACGTTTTATTACTTAAGTTGTCGTCATCAATGTTATATAGGCGACAAATTCAAAAATGTTCTGAAGAAATCGTTGACGACATTTGTGTCTATGACCATTTTGCCAACTGGGAAACTCTGGTTAACACTTGTTCATTACAAAGTTGTTTTATTTTTCGCATCAGCTTGTAAAAAGGCTTTCATGCTCAACCAACACTTACCAGAGAAAGCCAAAAAGTTATATTTTTTATACTTATAAGTTATTCAGACAGGTATGACTACCAATAAATATAAACATAAATAAGTTTGTATATCGACCGGCATTAGTATGACAATTAGGCATGCGTATGGATATTCGTATGAATGCGTATGAGTATATGTGCGAGTACGAAAAACATGAATGAAATTAAATACGCAGGGATATACACAAGTATGAGAATAAACGGATATGAGTACGCACATGTATTGAAAATGTTCGATATGTGCTAGAGTACTTAATTTTTTTTATACCCATTGACCTTCTTTGGTGTATACATATACTAAGGAATTATTCTTTACACCACCAGGATATATTTTATATTCATGTTAAATTCAAAAAAATGTTAAATCTTATAAAAATAATTTATGAAAAAAAAAATATGTCCCACATTCTTTTTGCTAAAAAGATTTCAATAGCAAATATTTATTTTTTTTATACATAAAAATGGGATGGGTAGACGAGGAAGAGCACTACCCCCCATAGAACGAAAATAATAAATGTCGATTACTTAAGACTCTTATGGTAAACTTCATCTTTCAAAATAAAAATTAAGGGGAATAAATAAATAATATATAAAAAAACGTATGCTTGTTTGCTCCCTAAAGTACTGAACCTATTTTCCTGACATATAGTTATTTTATGATTACCCGGCGTTTAACACAGGCTAGTTGGTAGTGAGCTGGTTTATCAGTGCGGTGGTTGCGGGTTCGATTCCCGCCAGAGACTCTGGTTTGTTTCACTACAACGGGCTGAAGGTCTACGTTACTATTGCTCGGTTAATAAAGTTAAAATATAATATGTAATTGTATTTGTAACTCTTATTAAATAAATAAATAATTTTAAAGTGGGCGTGGCACCTCCAATACAATGGCAGTAAAGAATTCTACATATTTGGAGTACTGTTACAGTAAAAGTATTCCTATTCTGTACAAATGGCTTAAATAATAACACACAACATCTGTTAAAAGTTGGTTCAATGGGAAAAGAAGCCATGACACCTCCCATACCATTACACTTGAAATGTATGCACAGTACTGTTACAGTAAAAGCATCTAAGCTTAGTACAAGATGTTTTTCATCAAAACACGAGATCTGCTTTAAAAAAATTTTACTTATTTTATTTCGATGGGGGTTGCGAAGCATACCTGGTTAAGCTAGTACAGTATAAAAACTAATCCACCAGAAAAATTATTGTTATACTTTGCTGGTGCGAAACGATGTTTTGCAAACGGTTTTGTATGGTGGATTAATGGAGTTACTTTCACCATTAATTTACCACACAGAGGTATAATAATTATTTACGATGGTGTCTTACAGCTAAATTCAGACTCATTCCTGTGATAATCTACCGCAAACCATAACATGTTTTGAGGCAACCATAATATGGTTGTGGCTTCTTGACGAAGGACTAATATAACTATGATATGGTTACTGGTGACTGCTCCAAAGCATTAATTTTAAGATAATAAATTAAAAAAGTGTAGTTAATAATAATAAATAATTGCAAGTTTTATGTAGTTAGCTCGCTGAGGGGAGAACTTACTTTAACTTGAAGTTGTCTAAGATGACACTTTTTACACTGGTTTCTTAGCAAAACTCAAAAAAGATACATGAAGTAAATGCCAGTAGTTGCCTTTCTGCACTTAGTGATTCATATGTATCTTATCCTACATTTATCCTTGAAAATAATCTTTTTTTTTTTTTATTTAAAACCATAAAATCTTTAAGACAAAAACAATAAAATAATCAAGAAAACATAAAAGTGTTGAATCAGGAAATCTTTTAAGATAAAGAAAAGGACGTATTTGTATGGTTTCTTTGAGTTGGTTGAATTTAGCATTTAAAAATTTAAAAGCACAAAATTGTAGAGAAATCCTTTCTTTTTAGAGTTCAGCATTAAAAAACATCCACGTGACATGAAAAGTAAACGATTCATGAATATAACAACCCTCATGCTTTATACGACACATTGTACTTACACAATAATAGTTAGGCAATTTCAACCAACAACATACCACTTTCTATTTTTACTGCTTTCTATTGTATCGCATTCTCATCACATCACTTTGCTAGATAAACAAACTTAATTTTCAAGTGAATGTTTGCGTATATGTGTGTATGAATGGGTAAATTTTTATATCCCGTGGGGTAAGGGGTTAAAAATGCGTGGTTTAAAGCGAATACTTATCAGTAGAATTGTAATATATACGTAGTTGTATACGCTTATACACTACATCCACGTAGGTGGAGAATATATTTTGCGTTTGCCCTGATTTGTTTAACACATAAAACTTATGGTTTTATGTAGACTCAGAATACCTTTTTGTTTGGCTAGCTGGCTAACTGCAAAACTGGATAACATTTTGTAGGGTCAAATTAGATACATACATTTACATTGTGAAACGAGCGAAGGTTTTTAAAAATTGTCAGGCTCGAACTTCGGTTTTATATAAACCCCATACAAACTTGTTTCCGAAATATAGTATTTGTGTCCATAAATTTGTCGTTTATTTTATTAAATTAAGTCCCAATAATATTTAATCACTTTATTAAATTTTATTGGTATCAAATGTATTTAAGTTGTAGATTTGTAACTTGTAGTTTTGAGAAAAGGGGCCCTAGTTTAAATTAACCATAGCTCACATCAATCCCGAAAATTACTTCTTTAATAATGTAGGCAATGATATACAATTTGGCGGACATAAGGTGCTATGGAATGATAGTAGTACAAAATTATCGTAAGTTCTTTCTAAAAATCGTCCTTTAATCACTGTTAAAGGCATAATATACTGTCAAATCGCTTGACATCAAGGCGAATTCACTCGTGTAAGTGTGCTTGACGTAATATCTAAATTAGTTTGAATTTTCACCCAGCATCGTCGCTGTCACAATTGAATGGTTCTTCATGATGATGAATGGGAAAAATAAAAATGTTCAAATTTAGGGTCTTACCTAGTGTTTTCCCCCGCACAGTTTTCGGGAAAAAATTCCGGGAAAATTGTGCGGGAATTACCGGGATTACTGAACACTCAAATGTCAAGTTTTTTTTCTGCATTTTAATTCTCAATTTCTGACTAACTATGGAAAGATACACAATCGAGTAAAGCGTTAAAGTTATTCAGGCTTTTTATGAAAATGGGCGTTCAAATAAAAAAATGCATATCCTGCACTTTCGAGGAAAATAATCTTCAGTTACGAGGTACATTTTCACCTCAGTGGATTCGTCAATAAGCAGAATTGCCGCATTTGGCGAATGAGTGATTGTCGAAAAACCAATGCACCCACAAAGAGTGACTGTTTGGTGCGGCTTATCGGCTTGTGGCATCATCGGGCCGTATTTTTTCCAAAATGAGGCCGGTCAGGCAGTTACTGTGAATGGTGTTCGCTATCGTGTGTTGATAATGAAATAGAAATAGGCTTTTGGAAATTTACTCCGAATTTAATGTAATCATCAGTTCTCAGCGGTTAGAGTTTTTTAAGTTTTTATTCTTAAAACCGCCTTTTGTCACAGGTCGAAAGTATTTATTATTCCAAATGTTACACTGTGTGTAATTTTTTAAGTCATGGCAAAATAACTATATACCGACAATAAATAACCATAAAGGACCAAAAAAAAGACCCGTGTCTCCCAGTTTTGCCGAAAGTCATGCACTTTTTTTTATGGGCCCTTAACGATTTAGGGCCTCGGTGTCATTTTTACAAAAAATGTATCATTTTCTCAGGCTCATATCTTGCAAACCGTTCGGAATTTTGATTAACCCTCTGAGACAAAGTTGTAGCTCTAAGGAATAAAAATTGTGAACATATAAAAAACTTCATCTTCAAGATCAAAATCGCAAAAAACTTTAAAAAAATCGATTTTTTTTACCTTTTTTCCCTGTTCAGGTCTCTTTAGAGCATATAAACTTTCTAGGAATGATTCTTAATACCGTTTAGGTAGCCGCAATTTGAAATATTTTGAATTAAAGGATTATATTACAGAAATCAATTTGAAAAATCTTGAAGAATTGTGCTCGAATATCTCCGTCAAGTATTCATATATTGATTTTTCGCCTTGTAGCTATTTACTTTTCAGAATTTCGGCCGCCTTTGAGCCACCTCTAAGGAATGTTTTATTTTTTTTCTTGTTTTCGCATATTTCTGTTTGAACACTTTTTTTAAAGGACCACCCTTGTATCACATATACAAATACATTTTCACTGATACTACCATAGTGCCATAACAGTTATTTGATCAATGTATTTGGCGCTTATGAATAACGAATCTTATATATTTGTTAATATTAAAATAATATGCGGCACAAATTGTAGATTCGGTTTCGAAAATTTGTCTGCGTAAACAGTGGTGTAGGGTATAATATGGTCGGGTTTGACCGACTTTAGTTTTAAACTTTTCTTGTTATATTTCTCTATTGTACTTATTGTGTTGTTGGTATTGTTTACTTTAAACATTTTATTTTATGGCTTAAACATTATTGAGGAAATATACATTTTTATCAACAAACATACAGATGTACTCATATCAAGGGGTTTTTACTACGCCACTGGACTTAGAAGTTCGTTGGAGTATTTTCGAATTACAAAAAATATACCGTACATCATTTGTAAATTTATATAACAAATTAAATGGTAATCATATTTTAGATTTTAGTTTTTCTAAAACTAAGTTTAAATTATATTTAAAAAATTTTATATAAGCTCGTGAAATAATATTTTTAGCGAATAGTCTGTAAGGATATTTTGTAAATCCAATAGACGCTAAGAAAATAAATAAAAATAAAATGAAATAAAATAAAATATAAACCGGTTCGAGTTTTGTGCAAGAACATGAGTAAACAAATAATTTGCGTTTTAGCGATGGTATAATTGACTTAAAATAATTTGTATTCTTTAGAAAAAAAATATATAACATAAAACCGGCCGGTCCTGGAGGTATTAACGCTACTCAAATATTGATGCCATGGCTCTTGGCGATATTTGGAGCATGCCTGAGTCTCTCACATGTCCCATCAACTTGGACACCATATAAGATCGTCTTCATTCCAAAGGGAGGTAAGACATCTCTCACTATGGCTTAAGACTTTAGGGCAATAAGTCTATCCACCTTTCTACTGAAAACATGGTAGAGGCTTTTGCATATCCATATAAGATTATCGTTAGGACATTATTCCTTATCACTGGCTCAACTCGCCTACACGAAGGGAAGGTCACTGAAACTGCGCTTCGCTCATTGGTGGGCTACATAGAGAGATCCCTGCACTACGAGGAATTAGCTTTAGTTGCATCCCTGGATATTGAGGGAGCTTTTAACAATGTTAAATATGAATCGGTTATTAACGTTATGAGGGTGTAGGATATCGACCCAGCGATCATTCCATTTGTCAGCATTATCTTGCACTTCAGGCGTATGGAATCAAACTTAGGCGCCTGGAACATTTCCAAGGTTGTGACTAGGGGCAACCCGCAAGTTGGTGTAGTGTCAACTTTTCTTTGGAATCGGAATATAAATGACCTACTCAGGGCTATGGAAAGGACGTGCTGCAGAACGGTTTCGTATGCGGTTGACGTTGCATGGGTAAAAATCCCAGACTATTGTCTGAATTTATGGAGTCCAAATTGGACGTCCTATTAAAATGGTGCCAGAGGTACGTTTCACATGGAGATCCAAAATTCCCAAATTTGATACCCCGACGATAAAGGGGGTCTCAATGGCACTGTCCGACAGTTCCAAGTATCTTGGGCTTATATTGGAACACCAAAGACCTATCACGGAACTATATTGGTGTCAGTTTGATTCCCTATAGGGATGACTTAGAGGGTTCGTAGTACTATGGAACCTTTTACCGTTATCGCGACCATTCTCATTGCACGTTCAAATTTAGTTTGGTGACTCCACACCTTGAGTGCCGGCCACCAAACAGTTGTCCGGTAGAATAGATAATGTTTAATGAAACATTCTTATAGCCAGTATACATTCCTCGGGTCAATTCCCCAGTTCTAACACCTTTACATGAGTTTGTCATTGGAGGGGGACAATTGACACCATTTTACCAGTCACAGATCTATTCTCAATGAACGTGCTTAGTGTCAGTTACTAAAACGTAGTATTTTATTATTTATTATTTTTTTTATTTATTTAGTAGATAAAAATATCCATATTAGATAAAAATATACATATTAACAATATTTAATATTTAAGATTAAAATTTATCTATGTTTGGCATAACTTTATGTTGTAAGCCAGATTGGCAGAATGTATACATAACTGATTTTAAATTCATTCATCAAAAAGAAATTAAGTGTATACTATTTATATTTTGAATGAGACTAACTGAATTCATTGAGTAACAATCTTCTATATTTTTAACAAACTTCCAAGTATTTACATAATCTGTTATAATCAAAAACACATCCATTTAGTATGTTTAAAACTTCATTTAAATTAGTTTTCCCAAAATATTTAAGCCTGAACTCTATGTACATAGGGCATACTCCAATGAAGTGAAGTGTATTTTCCGACTCATCTAAGTTACATAGTGTACACATGCCTGCTGAAGAGTTTCTGAACGCTCTTCCGTTTATATCCAATAATCCTCCTCTCGCTCTTATTAGTAAACTGGTAGAACGTGATGATAATTGTGAAGAAGAAAGAGGTACCAAACCGTAATTTAACTGAGGATATAAATCGTGAAATTAAGAGCTTCTTGCATCAGAAATCTTATGATCTAAGTCGTTTGTTTTTATTAGATGTAAGATTGATTTCCAGTTTACACAAAGGGGGACGTCGGGGTTATCGGATGTAAAATGAATTTTAGCACATATGCTCACCCACTCCTCTGCCCAGTTTGTGTTTTTTGATAGAATACTTTCCGCTAAAATTTTTGGCAGCCTGCGACTGGGCATGCGTAGTACTTTGTTAATATAGGCGAAATGTAGCTTCAACGTATCAAGAAACATAGAGTTTAGAACAGTTTCTAGGTAGAGCATATAGTTTGGTGTATTATTTGGCAGATACAGCATCTTTTTAGTAAAATTATTCAATAAAATTAAATTTAAGAATCAAGAAAACTGTACTGTAATTCACTACTTTTTCTACCTTTTTGTTCTTCATAAACCAGTTAAGGGATTCTTTCTTCTTTCACTGGTCATGAGCCCTTTCTTTTTGTACTATTTCTATTTCCACAAATCCCAAGACCAGTCTGTTGGACCAATTGAAACAAATTTTCCGCAGGGACTGTTTACGATACTGAACTGGTTACCACCAGACATTTAAGCGAAAAGGCTAGCTGCGAACACTGGCGGTAATATTTAGGGCCACTGGAGCATGGAGGGATTGCAATATCACACATGCTTATATATTTAAGATAAATTGGCTCATGGATGTTGATTATGTCATACCTGAGCCAATATTTGATCCACAGCGTTTTGGATAACATGGTTCAATATGATGACCAATATATTCCCAGGAATGTGATTAAGATATTCACTGATGGGTCTAAAACACTGTACGGTGTCGGCTCTGGCATATTCTCCGAGTTTCTAAACTGGAGTATTCCTATTATTCTTCCGGATAACTGCAGTGTCATTCAGGCCGAAATAATGGCAATCTACACAGTTGCGAGACACATTCGGTATGGTGAAATGATGTTCACAGTATTACGGATAGCAGGGCGGCCATAAGATCCCTGGAGAATGCGTTCATCACATCGAAAATTGTCCAAGAATGGCAGATGTCTCTAGAGGAGATAGCGAAACATTCAGTGGTTACCATTAAGTGGGCCACCTGACACAGGGATATACATGGAAACTGTATGGCGGACTCGTTTGCGCATGCAGCCACCACTTTGAATCAAAACGATTCGATATACGATGCAGGTGTTTTCCTCCCAGAAGTAAGAGATGGCTTGATGAAACCATCTGTCCAGACATCACCTAAAAACCATTCTACGGTTATAACTAGCCACTGTCACATTGGTTTAGGTTACTTAAGTGAAAGTGTTCTTTCATAGCTTCTTTATATATAAAAAAATCAGAATTATATCTGAAACTAAACCGTAACGCCCTCTAAAAATTAACCGTTTTTGAGAAAAAAATTTTAATCAAAACGTTAATTTATTTGCAGAGCACTCAGTGCATTGACTTCCTTTTGGAAATAGCACATAAGAGCAGTATGTATTTATAAGCAATTTATTTAATTTAAATGTGTTAAGGAAAAATTTTAATGGAAATTTTTGTCTTAAAACACATTTTTAAGCATTAAATTAAAATAATGTATGTTCATTTAACTTAAAATATTTTGATTCAATACGCTTAACGTACACATGTGACGAAAAGGGCCAGTTTTTTTTTGGCATATGCCATTTTCCTTTATAACGGCTGCCAGTGAATCCTAACCTTAACTAACCTATGTAAACTACCAGAGTTAGAAAACAATTCTGAATACAGTATGTCGTTTCGTGCAAAATACCAAAAATATTGTTCTGGCTTGTTAAATAATTTTAAATCGATAAAGCTATGTCCTCATTTCTGTCCTTCTATTGGAACGACATAAAATAAATTATTTTTGTGTAAAATTCTGCTTAGCAGGTTGTGAGTGAAATCCAGCATAATCTGCTTGTAAGAAAAAATTTTCTATTAATAAAGTTGCGAATACCAACTGCTCCCGAGTGTAAGATGAACCACCACATCCAGGTTGGAATTTGAATTCATAATCCAGCATGATTATACATGTTGACCTTTCTTCGGAGCTATCTCACTGAGAAGCTGAGAAGCAACAGCACCCACTAGTAGTGACAAATTTGCCATATTGTTGAATTTCCAGGGTATATCACTCCGCGACTTTAGGTATTGAACTTCCAACCACGACGTGATCACAGAAAGTACCCTGTCAGCTTTCAGGATAACTTCCGCAAACACAATCTTCCTAATGGACAGGAATCTTTTCCCGCAACAAGTATATTAACGGAGGCCTCAACCAGTAGTCAATCCGGCGATATGCTACCGGGGGCTACTGACTCCTGTAGATTTAATGTGCCTCAATCCCAAGAAATCTGAAGATCTCTCGAGTTCTGTAAATTTTAAATTTTTTCAGAATACTTTGTACAGACTGCAGCCGATTATGACCCCCAATTAAAAAAGGAGATTAATCACAAAAACCCTGATTTTTGTATTTGTTATAAATACTTCATACCAAAAATTAGTATAAACTCGGCAGAAGAACATAAGTATTGCCATGAAGTTTGGCGTAGTTAAAAATTATACTGCAAAAGTTCATGATCATCGGTTCATGATTTATAATAGTTACCATATATCAAGTCATGGACCACTGGTAAAAGCTTGTGTCTTTGGGCCCAATAAATTGTATCTTAAAGATGTCCTGTAGCATTGACAAAAGACAAACATAATCAAAGGGACATCTATCGCGATGTAGGGTATATTGACTTTTAAAGCAAAAATTTTAATTTTTTCATATTTATTGCACTAAGTGATTTTTTATTCCACCCTCGTATACATCTCCTAATAAATATTTATAAAAAAAAACTTACAAAAAAAAATAGAAAGTAAATACAGGAATTTTTGTGCCTCCTTCCAGCACATGTCACCTAAAGTATACGAAACATTAAATTTTCCATGCCTCTCGTTAATGGAAACCACATATGACTTACAATGTTTTTTAAAACACTACGAATTGTGTTTTGCGTTAAATAGAGGGTTGTTGGTTAATGGGTTGTAGTTGTGTTTTTAAAATCATAAAAATGGGGTGTGAAGAATTTTTATATATAAATGTGGTTTAAAATGAAAGAAATCACTTTTAAATTATTTTAAATTTAAAAAAAATCCTTTTACAAGATTATCATCTAAATTTTACGTATTTTTTGTTAAATGTTTTTTGTAATAAATTTTAGAAAAATTTTTTCATAATTTTGTTATTGTTTTTTTTGTTTTTATACAAAATTTGTTAACAAATATAATATTTTTTTATAAACGAAGACCTCCAGCTTAATCAATTTAAAATAATTTTAAATTTTAGAATAGTTTGAATTTTGATAAGTTTATTATTCATAAGAAATGCTTTTCCGAACTAATTTTTATTTTTCACTATTGCCTTGCAAATAATTGATCTGACGAAATACAATTCGATCATATTGAAAATTATTTAATAATTTGATTTTAAACTTGTGTTCAGTGTTTGAAATACAATTGTGTTAAGGTATATTTAGCGATATATGTATATTCTAAAATTTCTCTTACTTTTTGTTAAGAGTTTTAAATATTTTTTAAAAGCACTTTAAGCTGATAACTTGATCGTTGTAAGCTAGAACTTTTGAAAGTAAACCACAACTAGAGTTAATTAAAAAAATTAACTAAATTTTTTAACTCAATCACTTAAAACAAACCAAAAACTTAATTAAACAACTAACTTATTTTGACTTAATGCTTTTTAAAATTCCCCCAGTACAAATTGATGAATATTCATAGTTTTTTTCTTCACCAAGCTCCTTGTCCAAAAAGAAATGACCTAGATTGTGTGTAATCTCTAACAACTGCTAAAGAATTTTGTAGGGAACATTACAATGTTATTTTCGTAACCAGTGGTTTTTTAAAAGTATTTAAATATATTTCATATTTTTTCATCGTTTGAAAACGAACATTGATTGAAATTGACTGCTGATATTGCTGCTCTTTTGGCTTGAATAACAATTGAGGACATCATCATTATTATCATCAATTTAGTTATCATCCTTAGACACATTTGCATAAATCAATAACTACGATAACTACTTCTACGAATCCATTGTGAGTTATGAGCTAAAAAAAAAGCAGAAGTGTATTTAAGTGCAAACAGAGTGAATTAAAGACGAAATACGAGCAGAAAATATTATAAAAAATAATAATAAAATTTATGAATATATAATTCAGTCTCTTTTTAAGGGGAAGAATCGCGAATAGCCTTTTTGTTGCAGTAAGTCCTATTTAATGTTCAATTTTAAATTTTATGAACTTGTTTATTTAAAATTTTGTGTTTATTGTTGATGTCATAAAAATTGTAACGGAAAGCTAAATTAGAAAATCTACTATATCTTGTCTAAATGGGTGTGGATTTTTGCACCCACTTACATAACACCATTAACAATTCCTATTTGTAAGGACTTTCTCAAGCATTTAAGTTAAATAGTTAATAGTTAGTGTAGAGTATGATTTGACTTTACTTTCTTACTTGTTTTACATTTAAATTTAAGAAATTTTAATTTAAGATTTACCTAGTTATTTCAAAAACAACAGATTGATTAAAATTCTAAACTAGGGATGGGCAAGTTGAAAAAATATATCGATATATATCGAATCGATGTTTTTTTAGAGTATCGATATTTATTATTTCAAAAATATCGATATATCGATATATCGAACGTATTTTGCTAAAACTATTACCAACCGAGTAAAAAAAAATTGGGTTTTTTGGAGCACTTCAGAGAAAAAGCGCATAATCGAGCGCTTCAATAAGAGAGCTTTTATATAGCAGTAAATGATAAAGAATTAAATATAGGAAAAAGCTGCTATTTTAGTGCTGACAACGATGAGGTTTTAAAGCTAAAAAAATACAAATATAAGTATGGTTTACGAAAATTATTGAAGCAATAAATGCATTGTTTCAATTTAAAGCAAAACATCAATGAATATGGAAATATAGTTATCCCTTAAAATAGCGCTTTAGGAGTGCTTTTTTTGCATGTTAAAAAAAGCGCTGATTGTCAGCAGTAAATAGTCCTCCAAACCGGGAACACCCCATACAAAAATCAGGCATCTTATCAGCAGGTTTAAAGCGATTTGAGGTATTCATTCATACGTAAAACCTGCTCCTTTTGGAGCACATTTTTTACTGGGAAATTAAAAAATTCAGTATACCTTTGTACAACCATTTGTATGAACAAATTAATTATGTGTAATAACATTGTTACTTTTTATTGTTTCATTTTATTTAAATTAATAAAAACAAAAAAATTTAATCAAAACAAAAAATTCAATTATAACAAAAGCAAAAGGGAAGAATACAAAACACCATAAAAAAAAAAAATAAATTACGAAAAATTTAAATGGAAGAAAATAAGTCATGGAAGTACCAACTTTGATTACTGGTTTTAGTCAAACCAGTAATCATCAGATATGGACATCCGGAGCACTCTCTGTTTTATGTGCACTCCAGACAATCTGCTTCTTGTATCCGGCACTGCTTCTTATAAATGCCAATTATTTTAGATCTTCATATTTTTTTAAAAAAAACATATGATGCATGCAAGGATTCCAATTCTTAAAAAACATATTGTTTGAAAAACTGGTAAAATTTTGAGTTCTTAATGAAGACTGACTTTAAAAAATATCGAATTCGATAGTCTTATTTCAATATCGATACATCGATATATCGGTATTTAAAATATCGGTGATTGTTCTAAGCCATGTTTTATAAGCTCATTGTGAATCTTCCCTAACCATTGCCGACCAGCCTGTTTTAAACAGTTAATAGCTTTTCTAAACTTGCAAATTCTTTTGCAATTTACGTCATTAATAACCCACTAACCCTGCCTTTCGCTTATCAATTGTTCCATCTGAATGATATTTTGTGGTAAAAATCCACGTGCAACCAAGAGTCTATCTTAGAGGTGGTAGAACTTGCAATTCCCAAGTTGCGTTTTTGATGGGAGAATTACATTCGCCTTGAATTGCATTTATCCATTCATTTTTGTTTTCTGATTTTTCAACATCATTCAAAGTTTTTGGGTTTTGTTCCTAAGATATTTTTGCATTTTCTGGACCTATAAGTTTCCAAGATCTCAAACGAGATTTTATTGTATCTTTTGTGTTTGGTTGTTCATTAAGTTGTATACTTTCTTCCATAAAATTTTGTTCTGAAGAACGGCCAACAGAATCTTCAAACATATCAACTTCACTTAAATCAACATTGCTACTTTCTTGTTGATTATTATCTGTAATAAACAAGGCCCGGATTTTTATGCAAACGCATATTTGTTGTCGTCAGTCTGGGATCAACATAAACTATATCTTTTCGAATCAAGAAATTTTAAATAAAATGGCATCGATTTGTTAGTGCATATTTTTGCATATTTTGCTTTAAATGCATATTTTTGCATATATTGCTGACATTGCATATTTTTGGTGCATTTTTGGGAAAAAATATTTTGCCAAGTACATCGCGTTTTGTCGCATATTAGGAGAAGTGTATTATGCTGAAAATTTTGAACAATTCAAGGATATGATGGAACGATGGTAATGCAGTACCAAAAAAATAACAAATTTACTAAATATAATATTTCGGATAATTTTTAAGTCTTAAAATTACGGATTTATCTTTGAGACTATTGTAAAATTAGAGAAATCAAATCCATTGAGAATGCAAATTAAATTAATTGATAATGTCATAAATATAATGTACATATGCAGTTAAGGGTAACTTAAGTTAACAAATTCGTATCAAACTTGATAAAGTTTATAGAAATATGAAAGACACAAAACAATAACACAAATACGAAAACAGCGTAGTGGAAACTGAATGTATATGAAAATGAGTATTGTTCTTAATTAATTTTGTATGAAGGTTCACATATCTATCTAACAAGTGACTTAATGTGCATTATTGTTTTACTTTATATTTTGTGTTTTTTATATTTTTACTTCTGCTTTAATGTTTTGTTTATGATAAAAAAATGTGTTTGGAAAAATTTAAACTGCATATTTTTTTCAATTTATAGCGCATATTTTCCTATTTTAAGTGTATGTTTTAATGCGCATTAAACTCTATTTTAACTGCATAAAAATCCGGTCCCTAGTAATAAAGTTTGATCGAAACTCTACAAAATTCTGATTTTCTTTAAAGCTCAGTGAATCACTGTCAATATTGACTGATTTTTCTTCAATAATCTTTACATCTCAATTCCTTATAATTTTCCTGTCACCAGCTTTCTACAACCTGTATGCTTTAGATTCATCACAGTTACCTACTAAAATATATTCTTTACTTCTAGGCTCCCATTTACCTTTTCCTGGCTTTTTGTTTAAAACATATGACTTGCTTCCAATTTGACGCAAGTGTTTTATATTTGGTGTTATTCCTCTCCAAATTCCAAATTGTGTCTTATTTTTATTTAAACTGGCAGGACATCTGTTCCGAATATATGTTGAAGTATTAATTAATTTCGCCGAAAACATTTCAGGAAGATTCGCCTCCAACATTAGGCGTCTTGCCATTTCAACAAGTGTGCGGTTCATGCGCTCTGCAACGACATTTGTTGTGGAGTATATTCTACGGACAATTGATGTTTTATACCATTTGATTTTAAATAACTATCTATATCGCTGCTTGTCGCTTCATTAGCATTATCAGTTCTTAATACTTTTCTACGTTTTCCAGTTTCAAGTTCTGCAGAAGTTTTAAATTCTTTAAAGTCTTCTAAATATTCAAATTGGTTTCTTAAAAATTAAAACTGTCACACTTCGAAAAAAATCATCTATAAATGTTGCAAAATATAGCTTTCTACCCAAAGACTCGATCCTCATTGGACCACAAATATGTGAATGAATTAATCCTTAAACTTCAGTTTAGAACTTGTCGTACTTTTGAGGAAATTTTTTCGCGAACTTTTTTAATTTGTAACCACCTTTTTTCTTGTGGCCAAATTTGTGGCAATGATAACATTTCATTTGCTTTTTGTTCTTGAATTTACCTTGATGACTCATTCAAATGACTTCCAGACTCACCTTTTCTTTCTGCTTCATCTAGTAATTTTTCGTGAACATATTCTAATTTAATACAATCCTCAGGCTGACCTTCAATTGATGTAACTAGTGCTCCAAAGAATTTCGGTAAACTTTTTAGCAAAATAGCAACCATTGATATTCTTTAATGTCCTCGCCTCTATCAAGCAGTTGCGCTCTTAAACGATTTAAACTATTAATGTGTTCTTGCATACTTTCACCTTATATCATTCTTTTGTCATACAACTTTCGTAAAAGATGTAACTTTGACGTCATTGTCTTTCTCTCGTTTGTTGTTTCTATCTTTATCCACATAGATTTCTCTGATGTTGCTATTCTTATAGAATGAACTTCAGAATTATCCACACACATCGTAATTGCAGCTCTTGCTTTTTGATATAATTTAATAAAGTCCGAAGTCAATGGGTTGGACATGGCTTTTTCACAATATCCCATAAATCCATCTGAACGAAATACATCTGCGTTTTGAATTTCCACGTAAAATTGTTTGTAGAGCTTAACAAAGGAAAAACACTATTCTGTTCGATTTAAATTACTTACACAATTTGTTGTTTTCTATAAGAGTTATTTAAGTAATAAAAATTATTTTCATATATTTGAATAAAATTTCAAATTCCCCCCGTCAGCCATTTATAGTTTTTGTAGGAAAATTTTCAATGAAGTCTGTTCCACTTTTGGGTTTATAATTTTTTCCTACTGAACCGATTGTGCTGGATTTCAAACTTGTTCTTTTCTGTTGAGTCCTTCGAAAGTGAGGGCGTTGTCAACAGACGGACGGACATATATGTACTTTATGGGGGTCTTACATGAATATTACAAATTTTTAACAAGAAGTGAGAAACAAAGTATACCCCCATTCACTAAAAGTGGTCAAGGGTGTTAAACTGTAAGGAAATATTGTGTCGGAATAACATTAGAAATATAAAAAATTTTAAAGATTTTTTCTCTTTAAATTTAACAAAATCCTATGCAAAGTTTTCTTGAAAATTTCTTTATACGTTTTAGATAAAACTGAAATAAAATTTTTGCAAAACATTATCTTAGATAGAACAAATTTAAAGATTTGTTTAACAACTCATTTTTCCTTTACAACTTTCAGCTTAGGAAGATTAGAAAAAAATCTATGTAAATTAAAATTGTTGTTAACAAAATAATTTTAAAAACACACAATTTTTTGTGTAGGCAAATTATTTAAATTTGTTTTAATTGTTGTGAGAAAACCTCGCCTCAGGACAATAAAACAAATCAAAGTTATTCTTCTTTACTAACAGGAATTTATCTACATTCTAGTGATTTACCTCCTCAGACAATTTAACCAACATCATCCTCGCCATCATCATCATCAAAAGTTTAAAAAACAAAAATATAAGTTAAAAACTTAAAGAAAAAAAAACATCAAACTTAAGCAGTTTTTATTTAAGAAGCAGAGAAGAGAAATTAGAAAAAAGGTATTTTAAAACTGTTTTAATTTCTTAAGTTGTTTTAATAATAAAAAAAATTCTTGAAAATTCAAACACAATTGTGTATAATATGCTTTAAGATTTTATATAGAGATCCAATTTTATACTTTTTTTCTTGGTAAGACTTGTCCAATATATCTCAATTAAAATTCTATTATATCTTTTAGTAAAGAAAAAAATTCATTTATCATTTGGGGGATTCACAAGGTGTCATAAAGTCATAAGTCTTAAAATAATAACATGAAAATATACGACTGTTGTGAACAACCCCTCACAATTTAGTGTGCTATTTTGAATTTAAGTCAGCTGATTTAAAACAAATATAAAAAATAAATATTTACCGAAAATAAAAATATTTTTTAATTCTAATCCTTGAATTAATAAATTAAATTAGATCTTTCCTGACTATTTTCCATTTTTCAGACGCAAAACACAAATACATTTTATTTTGTTTGTTTACTAAACATCAGAGTCCTAAGCCGATCTAATTTGACGCCGCAAGTGTTTTGTTGCAAAAATTGCTAGCCGCAGGTTCAATTCGAATATTAGCCGGATAAAACTATAACATCAACGGCGACGGCTACAAAACCTAATACGGTTCGGCTCAGCCGCTCAGCGCAGGTCTCTTCTGATTAATTACGACAGCACAATAAACATACCAAGCAAAGTTCTATTAATTTAAGACACTTTTTGGTTACAAAACAACAAGAATTTGTTTAAACCTTTGTAAAATGTTAGAACATTATGACAATATAACATGATAGCATACCTTGTGAATACCCCAATTAATTTTTACCAACAAAATTCTACTCAGAAAAGATTTTCATTACCGTTTAATCCATTAAATATATTTTTTGAAAATTTTTGTACAGGTAACCCTCCTACAAGACGGCTTCCTACAAAACGATTTCGATCTTACACGAAAAAATATTTGCGGAAATCTCCTCATCTACAACACGTTTTCGTTATAACACGATAAAATGGAATTGCAACTTTATCATGATTGAGTTAAAACTGTAACTAAAATTGTACCAAAAAAGTACTTATTTTTGCATCTGTGCTATGATTTAGTTAGAATAAAAATGTAACTCTTGTTCATTATTGTCTATGTATTTTTTTGTATGTATGTGCATATTTCTAATAAAAACAATGGCCCATATTCATAGTCAAAAATAAAGTCGACTTTTTTTAAAGTATATTTTAAAACAATAGTGTTCACATGCATTTAAAACCGGTTTTTATTTAAAGTCGACTTTATTTTTGACTATGAATATGGGCCAATGAATTTAAAGAAAATATTAAAGTAAAAAAAAATTTATATTTTACACTCTCTCCTAGCCTCATATTACACGTTTTCCTACAACACGGCGTTTTCTAGGAACCTATCTACCGTGTTGTTGGAGGGTTACCTGTAATTACATTAATGTGGTTATTGAATCAATTATTTTTTCATTATAAATATTATATCTAATTGAATTAACATTAAAAAAATAATAAGGGCCATTTGTGCAAATGCGCAAACTTACGAGTCTTGTTTCATGAAGCCCCTTTTTTACTTTTGTGTAGTTTTAAACAATTAATGTCAGTTTGTAAGAAACGTCAATACAAAAATAAATTAAAAATTAAAATTCAAAAATATAAAAATTTGTGTTTAAATTTGTGATTAATATGTATGAGAAATTTGCTTTTAAAAATGCTCAAAGAAAGCCAAAAGACCAATTTACTGAAATTATTGCTAGAATTTATTGTTTGTGATTTATAGACACTTGGATTTTTCATTGAAAACGACGTTAAAATCATTAAAAGATCTGTTTGTATAAATTCACAATTTAACAGCGCAAGTTTACGAGACAAAATTGTTGAGCAAATTTACCAAGTTTGTGTAAATGAATTCTCATACAATTTTTGACAGTTCATTTACGAGGGCGTAAAAATGCACAGTTTGCACAGATTACGAGACTTATAAACGATATCATGAGGACCCTTAATATGTTTTTAAAATATGTACAATGTAGACTGTCCCAAGCTTGTATGGGGAATTTTTTTTTTTCGAATTCAGATATGAGTACCCTCCAAATTTTTTCCTTTTGATCCGAATAACCGAAATATGAAATATTATTGTGATCGGATAACGTTTACCAGTGTCGACTTGAAGTCAAAGTTTGAGATAAAGGCCAGTGTTAAAGCCATAGAATAATCTTGGAATTTAAAACCATCTTTTAATTTTACTTGTGTAATACACATTTATTTATTAAAAATATGCTAATATTCAGTGTTTTCTGAATCCTCTAACCACGCCCACTACAACCCCCTCCATGCTGGTACTGTACTGTTGCCCTGCCACAAGTCCTAAGTTCCTGCCTAAGACCATCTGGACATGGTAAGTGATATAATGTAGACAAAAAAATATATATATATATTAATTTTAAAGTTTTAGATTTTATTATCTTTATTCATTAAATTTTCTTTTTAAAGTTTGTTTATTACAGTCCGGATACATCTGTCTGTGTTCTTGTACACAACGTAGTAAATATTGCTTTTGCTCCTCTTCAGCTGTAATTAAGCCATGAAAATCCTTTACTAACTTAACCGATCTTTCAGCAGTATCATTAACCGCTCTTAGTGCATTAACTTTCTCTTTACTTTGTTGAAATGATGCATTAGTTTGCCACGTAGTGGGACATTCGCTTAGAAAACTGTCGTCGATTTTAAGCCGATTAAATAAGGATTTGCTTTTAAATGAAATAAAGTCATCTATATTTTTGTCTAAAAATAAAAAGGGAAAACTGTTATCAATTGTATATTGAAGTATTTATTGAAAGAAATTAAATCTATTATTAGTATATGCAAGACTAACCGTAAAGTGAGCCGCAAAGTAGCAAAAGTAGCGTTTACCTGTTGCTAACGGAATTTCATTTCTTAAGTTAGCCACCATTTTCGCTTTAGTTTTTTTATCTACATCATCGTCAAATAGAGACAACATACATACTTCATCTGTCAAGTACCATAAATGCTGGCAAAACTTTTGCAACGTTGCTTTTGAAAGGCATTTGTCAATTTTTTCATAAGCTTTCAAAGAATTCAAAAAACACATATCTTGGTAAGGTGCTTGGTAATGGTGGCTAACTTAAGGAATGAAATTCCGTTAGCAACAGGTAAACGCTACATCCCATCGAAAGAAGAACTTTGCGGCTCACTTTACGGTTAGTCTTGCATATACTAATAATAGATTTAATTTCTTTCAATAAATACTTCAATATACAATTGATAACAGTTTTCCCTTTTTATTTTTAGACAAAAATATAGATGACTTTATTTCATTTAAAAGCAAATCCTTATTTAATCGGCTTAAAATCGACGACAGTTTTCTAAGCGAATGTCCCACTACGTGGCAAACTAATGCATCATTTCAACAAAGTAAAGAGAAAGTTAATGCACTAAGAGCGGTTAATGATACTGCTGAAAGATCGGTTAAGTTAGTAAAGGATTTTCATGGCTTAATTACAGCTGAAGAGGAGCAAAAGCAATATTTACTACGTTGTGTACAAGAACACAGACAGATGTATCCGGACTGTAATAAACAAACTTTAAAAAGAAAATTTAATGAATAAAGATAATAAAATCTAAAACTTTAAAATTAATATATATATATATTTTTTTGTCTACATTATATCACTTACCATGTCCAGATGGTCTTAGGCAGGAACTTAGGACTTGTGGCAGGGCAACAGTACAGTACCAGCATGGAGGGGGTTGTAGTGGGCGTGGTTAGAGGATTCAGAAAACACTGAATATTAGCATATTTTTAATAAATAAATGTGTATTACACAAGTAAAATTAAAAGATGGTTTTAAATTCCAAGATTATTCTATGGCTTTAACACTGGCCTTTATCTCAAACTTTGACTTCAAGTCGACACTGGTAAACGTTATCCGATCACAATGATATTTCATATTTCGGTTATTCGGATCAAAAGGAAAAAATTTGGAGGGTACTCATATCTGAATTCGAAAAAAAAATTTCCTGGGACAGTCTAATGTACATGTTACTAAAACAAATCAAAATCTTAAGTTATTTTTTCGTTTTAATTAAAATAATTTAAGCTTCTTCAACTCGGTATAATTTATATTGGGAATTGTCAAACCTGAGCTATACTTATCAAACATTATTTTTATTTGCATTACGTATGAATATTGGTTCTTCTGTTGTTTGGTTAAACTTGTACAGAAGAATGAATTTGCGATCTAAAGTTTAAAAGTTAAGGTTATGAAGATAAAAAAGGTATTATTATACCAGTTATAATATATAAAAAAATTATTATATAATAAAATTATAACGAAATTAACAATTATTTTGCAAAAGAAAATATGGCATGTACTTCAGATTGCCGCTACGTTGTCTTTGAGGTAAGAAGAAATTTATTTTTGAAGCATCAGGCGGCTCGAACTTTTACTTCTATAACCATCACACTAGTTAGATCAGCTTTACAACTGGGAGAGTGGTGAAATGATGAGGAGTGCCGTTTCCTAATTTGCAACGTTTGACCTACAGTTTTTGTCATATGTTATTTGGCACGATTGAGGCGCATTTCCTTGCGTGCCGGTGGAAAGGATGTTTTTTCTGTAATTTTTGAATTTTAAAGTATTTCAAACAAGAGCAAACATAAAAAGGCACATTGGGGAGGCGCTAACCTGATGACGCGCTGCGTATATGCATATTATATATTTAGTATATTTAAAACATTTTCTGAACTTAAATATTATGTTTATTTCTGATTTAGAAAAATGTATTTTGGACGGCAGCTTTATGTCTGACTTGACGAAAAATCTGAGCCAAAAATAAAAAGTTTCATGGTATTGTTTCAAGACCTAACGATCGTATTAAAAATCATTTGATTTGTTCAAAAAAGAGCACGATATCAACAGACGAATCTACGGACAGGCATGGCAAAACGACTAAGAATTACTTAACCCTGCAGTACTAATGTTAGTCATTTTGACTAACACTGTTTTTATTTTTGCGTGTAACTTTTTTTTTGCTGCTATGAAAAGATCTCATTTTTTTTTGTAATCTCAGTTGATGGTACGCTCTTGCTTATAACGGTCACTTTGCTGCAGTAAGTAATGCTATTTTTGAGTTTTTTGTAAATAAAACTTTAAAAAATGTTTTTTTTTTTGCCTTTTCAGTATTATTTGACATGTTTTCTTAAATTACCAATGAATTTAAAATTTTTAATTTTTATTTTTTACTTTTATTTTTCATTAAAAAATTTGTGTTTGCGAAAGTGTTCCTAGAAGAGCACCTTTAATGAAATAAATGCAAAAATTAAATTATTTTGGGAAACTTTCATATTGTTGTTTTTTTAGATACTGGACAAAATAAGTTATCATTAAAAAAATATTAAAATTATTTCCTGTGAAGCTAACAAAAAAAATCGGAGTTATATTCATTTTAGCCGATTTGACTAACAATTAGTATTAATGTAGAAAAAAATCATGTTAGTACTCTAGGGTTAAGGACCTGGAATATACACATTTGGGGGATTTCCATAATAAATAAAAATTGTACTGCTTTGTTCATTGAATCGTTTTAACTGTACAGTATTTTCATATTTATTGCTCCCACAATATATTCGGAGTAAATTCAAAAAATTTAAATAAAAATGACGAGCGACTTGAACTTTTGCGTTTATTTTCGGATGGATCTTCGCGAATGAGAAACCAACAATAGCCCGCCATCATTTGTTCATCCCACCAGCCTTTGTAACGTCTCTCGATTTTTTCCATTTCTTTGTTCATCACTTTCGGAGCCCAAGTTCGTGGGGAAAATATCCAAATGACTGAATAAAAAGTGTAATTTAGATGTAATTTTTGAACCTAAAAGATACAAAGAATAAAATTTCAAATGATAACGGCCTTTTTGATATTCATGTTTTCACTCAACGCTTAACAATGGCATTGAATTTTTGCAGTAGTGCATCGATATTCTCAGAGTAATCAGGACTTCTGTAGTTTCCCAAAAAGTTGTGAACGATGTCCTGGAATGCTTCACATGCCTCCAAATGATTCCAGGTGCCATTTATTTCGATCAGACTTTTCGGTTGGGCTCCACAAGGGTTTGAGTGGCACCACACACCGAAAAACATAAAAGTACCGTTATCTAAAAAACGGTACAAACGGTACTTAGGGAAAAAAATTACAGCGTTTTTCGTGTTCAGGAGGTCCTAATTAACTTATTTAGGCATGTGGAGTTCTTGGTATTTTTCCAAATTAAAAATTTGTAAAGCAGTATTATTGAGTGCAGTAAAATAAAAGCGATTTTTAATAAAAGATTTCATACAAATAATTTAAAGTACGATTATATCGATATCGATTGTAGAGGGTTAAGAATTACTAAATAAAAGAATGAATTACAATTTCACTTGGCTCTTAAAAAAATGATTGCAATTGACAGTTATTAAACTTGATTTTCTCGTTAGGGCAATCAAATATCTTTCAAGTGTTCCAAATTCAGAGCTATTTAATTTATGGCAAGTCAAACGTTACGAAACTGACAAGATGGCAACTGTTTCTGACTATTTTCTATCATATATTGCTAAAGACAGGTGTTCCGAATATTTTAAACAATATAAAATCGAGCAATCGCTAGTGTTTTTTTAAATCTCAGTAATAGATGGCGCAAGAGTCGTCGAAAACTGTGAACAGGAAGAAGAACAATATTCTGAGAGCGAAGATTAAGAAATTCAGAGTCATGTTTTCTTAAATTCATGTTGTTTTTTAATTTATTTGATTATTTAAAGATAGAAATCAAAAATTTGCAGCACAAATTTGTTTTAAGCAAAAGTTTATTTTACGTGGGAATAAGAAAGGAATGGTTTTATTAACCCTTCGTCTTACTCATGAGTCTGGCCAGACCTTTTTCGATTTTAAATGTTATTTTAGTATATTTAAAACACAGGTAGAGACTTGAAGTTTCAGGTACCCTTCTAAAATTTAGTTTACTATAAAAAGCTGAAAAATATAACCTGGAAAGGATATATAAGGAAACTTATTCGAATATTTTACTGCACACATCACATTCGTAACACATGTGGTCTGGCCAGACCCATATATATTTTGTATAGAAGATGCCGTATTTTTAACTTTCTTTCTTGCTGTTTTTAATTATTTTTTTGTTAAATTATCTATTATTTTTTTTTTTTTTTATTAAACACACAAACTATTACCTCCATCTAGTTCTCAATTTAACCCTCCCTATTACACATGTTTTTTTATTTCACATTCGTAACGCATGAGTCTAGCCAGACCCAACAAACTTTTGAATAAATAAACCAATTTTTTTTAACTAAATGTCATATTATACACATTTATAATTTAAATAAAATATGAAAATATGTATTTAAATTATAAATGTGTATAATATAACATTTGGTTAAAAAAATTGGTTTTATTTATTCAAAAGTTTGTTGGGTCTGGCTAGACTCATGCGTTACGAATGTGAAAATAAAAACATGTGTAAGTTAAAAGTGTTTTGAAATGTTCTTTCTTAATCAAAATTGATGATTTGGTATACATTTATTTTTGTCCAATATCGGAATTAATTTAGAAACCAAAACTTTTTCTTATGGAAATTCTCTGCCTTTTTTACTTTCAATATTAACAACATATTCCGTAAAAACAAAGGAATATTCAGTTATATTTTATTAAATTAAATAATTTTCGTTTACTCTACAAAAGAGCCGAATTTCTTAAAATATGAGACAGACACCTGGCCGCTTGTTTTTCTAATGAGAGATGGAGAGAGAGAGAATCTTATTATTTACTAATCCCATTACACACAGTTGTTTTACTTTCGTTGCACTGACCTCGTTTGTTTACAGAAGAACTCTCAATTAAAAGACACCCACAGCATGACCGATATGGTTTCGCAATTATTTTACTTTAAAAATTTAATGTATTTTACTTTTTAAAAATGGGAATTTGTTTCTCAAAACAAGCAAAACATTTTTTATAAATAACTAAACATTTATTTTTGGTAGTTAATTTATATAAAATAACTGAATATTCATTTGTTTTTACTGAATTCGCGGTTAAGTTTTTGACATTAAAAATTAAATGAACTTTTCGTTATTTTAAACTACATTTTTATTTAATTTTACATAAAGAAGAAGAAAACTTAATCAACGGACAATATTAACTGCAAATAACAAAATCATTTTAATTAAATTTTGTATTCCCACGAAAATTATTTTAATAATAAACTGGCAAGTGCACGGCTCAACAAAACTGACTGGCAACCTGCTTTATATCTTTTTGCGAAAAAAATAACGCAAGTTGTTTTTGTTTTTATTTTTTTTTTCTTAATGTTGGAAGAATTCCAATCAATTATAGTGGGGAATGTGAGAAGAGATAAACTAACTGTTAATTGTTGATGTTTTTGTTTAAACTTTGATATTGTTACAAGTACAACTGTTGCTTATAATTCTTATACGCTTAACAGTTTTATTTGGTTAAATATCTTTAGTTTTTCTAAAACCATTTTAGATGAAGTTTCCTGATGATCTGGTCTAAGCCACCAGTTATCCCATCAACAATAAATTTCAGTTATTTTTTTCAAGAATAAAAATTGGGAATTAAGCACGAATAACAAAATCATTTAAATTAAATATTCTATTCTCACGAAAATTATTTTGATAATGTAAGAAACAGTTAAAAATAAATTTGCTTAGAATTTTAATTATTTATTTATTTAAAAATTACTGAACGGAACTCTTCTTAAATAAACTACAGTAGTTTTTAAGTTCTGTCGAATTGTTAATCTTCCTTGTTATATTCTAGACCTTTAGTATAATTTCTTGGCCTTCTCTGTCTAAAATGTATATAAATTATATTCAGTCATTGTTCTCTTCATCTTATTCTCAATGAAATTTCCGATAAACTCCACTTTGCATAAAACCAGTGATTATGTTAAAATAACAACAACTACAACAGTAATAAAAACAACTACAAATACATTGTTGCTATAATGTTTTACATTTCTTGGTTTGTTTATCTGTGTACTGTTGACGTTGTTGCTGTTGGTTTTTGTTTTCGTTAAGGATGAATGAATAATAGTTTATTTTGATGCTAAACAGTCACAAAGACAAATGATTTCTATTTAGATGTTTATCCTTTGGCTGTCATTTACCAAACACACGCATTCTGTGTACGCACAAACACAGAAACTAACTACAAAACTCACACAAATATAAAAAAATTAATATTAAAACTTTCTTATAGACTAATTCAACATACTTAAATTTACGTATTCACGCACATAAAGCACAGGCAAACAAACCTGCTAGCAAAATATTCTGAACAGGGAAGGGTAATTGTACAGTTACATTAGTACGTTAAAAAAAGACATCGTACTACTTGAGAAACTAATATCCTCTTAATAATTGAGTGCTCAGACCAAGCGAATTTATGCACACGGTGACTGTAATACTACACAAATACAAAAACATCAGGAATATGATCGGCTTTATTCAAATATTATTGGTAGGCTCTAAAAGTCAACCATTTCTAAACAAAATATTGTTAAACCAAAAGTAGTTGTTTCGAATTGTTAAAGGTAACAGGCTATGCGTTGCCACCTGTCGCGAATTCGCCTTGGGTAAAATCAATTTTAAAATTATTTAAAACGAAGTAAAAGTACTACATTCCGCTGTGCCGAAACTTTTATTGCCTGCATTACGAGTAAGAATATTACAGAAGTGGGCTGTATATGGAATCTATAAGTTCTAAATCAATCTTAAAAGCCCAAATACACTGATCAAAATAGTCAGAAAACATTGTGGAAGTATTAGTGGACGTTGCTGGATGGAAAATCAAATAATTTAGAAATGACGGCGAATATTACGTCCAGAACATGTACACGAGTGAATTCGCCTGCTGGACAAGTATTTGACAAGTGCATTTGGCTCTTAATAGAAACTGATTTACAGTTTTAAAATTAATTGCGATTTTTGGAAATTTAGTGATATTATTTCTACACGCAGAAAAAAGCATGGTTTGAGGTAACAAAATTCTAAAAGCAACATTGTACAGTTGGACTTTAACGATGTTAATGTTTGTAGGTAGTCATAGTATGATTTAAATTAGCAATAATATAGTCACATTGAACTATAATTTGGTCAAGAATAACTAAATCTTGGTCAAAATTAACAATACTATAGTCAACCTCAGCTATATTATGGTAATAATATGGTCAAAATCTTCTAGAATTGTGCCTTAAGTATCCAAATTGGTATCAGAATTTACAATCATTTGGTCAATGTTAACCAAATTATGGTTATTTAATTAAGCCATTTTTCAATTTGCTTATTAGGTATTTCGTTTTTTTACCTGCAGTTATAAAGCAAGTTATAATATTATTTCGTTTTTTATTGCTGTTATGAGTTTTCCATTCCCCGACAATCTTCAGCAGCATTTTAACATTCGCAGCCTATTACCGATAGCTTAAAGTAGACTCTAACCGGCCTTATACAAAGTTTTAAAACTTTACTTTTACCTAAAGTAAGCGATAAAGCAAATAAAGGTTCATCCTACCTGGTATTTTAAAGTCAAGTTGAAAGAATAGAACATTTTTTGTACGGCCGATTTAATCCTACCTTTAGCTATCGGTAAGTTGTGGAAACGGGCCTAAAAGTGTCATTAAACTAATGTGAACTTTAACCTTGTTTTGCATAAGGTGGACAATGTTTTAAAATATTATAAATTCAAACATATCGTTGTTATTATTGACCACAACATTTTTGGAGACAACCATAATATGGTTTTGGCTGGACTAATCTAACCATAATATGGATGACGGGTGGCAATAATATGGCCAAAGTAACCAAAATATTTTCTCTGCTTGTAGCCATATAATATGAGTTTTTGCACAATTAATTAATAATAACCGGTGCATACCGCATACAATTTATTAGTTTTGTAACAAAAAGATAAATATTTTAGCGTGGTTGTTTCCCATTTCGGTTCATTCCTGTTTTCTAATAACAAGAACAAGAAACAATTTGACATCAAATGTATTCATTTGTTTCGAGTCGTTCGAAAGAAAGCTTGATTTCAAATGACAGACGTTAATCGTTAAATCGATTAAGAATAACTCAAGAATCCAGAGTTTATGGGTCATGCCACAGAGTGCAATTCCGTTCGAAATTGAAAAAAAAACATATTTGTTTGTTGATGAAAAATATATTTTGATAGTTTTTTTGCCTTGCAGATACAGAAAACCCTCATACCGTTCATGAAAACAAAAATGGTTTTATTCCAAACTCTTTTTCGTAATTTTCTAAGGCACCAAATTACGGAATGTGCCATAGCTGTATTATATACTGTTTTAAGACGGAATGACAACTTTAATGTACCCTCATTCACAAATTGTTGTTGACTCTACAATGTAGATGGTAATTAGATATTTTAGCTTTGAAAATTTAAATTTAATTTTACAACTCTGATCGGAATGACATAATGAACTGACAAACATTCGAGTTTTGAGCTGGCAAATGAAGAAAATAAACTTTTGTTATTTCAGTAACATTGTTGCGTTTTGATATTTGTTTTAGTTATGTATGTGAGCAAAATACAAAGTTAAACCAGAGCTCAATCAAGGTTTGTTAAACTTTGTATTAGTTAATGTCGTAGCCCTTAGTCGACTGTGCCACTCAAACGCCAGAGAAAGTTTATAACCCTTTCTTCAAAATTCGGGTACTAAAAAAAAAAACAAAGAATGTGGAGGTCAGGCATGAAGGCGTAATGATATAAAAGGCTTTTAATTTTCTTTTGTTCAAAACAATTACTCAAGTGTAAAGGGATATGCTTTTTTCTTGGTTTCTTGTTTTTGGCTGTTGTTGCTGATGTTATTTTGTTTTCTATAATTTGTAAAAGTGAATAAAACAAAAAGGGGGCCAGAAAATAAGTGAAGTGGTTATTATTACCAAACTTTTGATTGCATTGATTTATGGTGATGAGTTTTCTTTTCCGGTCTATTAAACCATCACGACTTATACATTTAACCATGTTTATATTTATTTGTGTTTCTAAAAAAAATTTTTACATGATTTGGAGGGATAAAGCCAAATTCATGTTTCTGAGAAAATTAGTAATTGGGGCAATGATGTTATAATCCTTATTAGGAAAAGTCGCAGATATTTAAAGATTATTTCAGGTTGGTTTAAAAAAACTAAAATTGCAGAAATTAAGCATCACAGCTTAGGAATATTGATTTGAGTTAGCGCCTAAGTACGATGCTATTAACTTTACAATATTAAATGAGTAATTAGTTCTTTGTTTTCAAATGTTAGGCAAATATTACTTTGAACGCCAATAGGAGGGCAATTTAATTAGTTTTTGTTCTTGGTTAATACAGAAACTTTCGTTTTCTAGTAAAAGAATATGCCAACCTTAAGTGAATTGAGCTTCGCGACTCAGTATCTAACTAATGAGAAGGTTAGTGTCAAACACTTCAAATTCACAAATTCACACTTCAAACTGAAAAAAAAATGCTAAAACCTTTCTTCAAAAACAAGCAAGAAAGTACATTCAGTCGGTTAAATATGATAATTAGATTCACTACATCACAGAATTTAGAGAACAATTGTTGAGGCTGCATCCTATTTAGGACACATGGGCATTAATGGACCGGACAGAAAAAAAAATTTCATGATATTCAAATTCATGTAAGAGTTCCATGTGTCAAATATTATTAATATATTATACTACATGAGATTTTTTGTCGATATGTGATTTAAATTAGGAGGTTTAAATAGGATCCGTGTTTAATTTTGGACCTACCAACACAAAGAAGCTATCATAAAAGTAACTGACGCCATTCGACGTAAACTTCGATATTTATAAGGAAGTTATGAATCTATTTTCGGGAGAAGTGTGTGTTTGTGTGTGATCTATGGTCAAATAAAATTTGGTAAGATGAATGAGATTGCAATAATATAAGTAATAATAGAGTTTGCCAAAACCCGTAAAAAATTAACCCGCGGTTTCGGTTTTAAAATGGTTTTAACCGGTCAGTGTTTGGTTTTGAAAATATCAAAGTTAAACTTCATGGATAAATAAATAAATTTTTTGGAATGTTATACAATTTTTTTATTTGTTTCAATACAGGTACTTAATTGTATGCCTGGGCCTGGCCAGGCATTTTTGACTTTTTTCCATTTTTTTTATTATGATTAAGTATATTAGAACGAAACTTAATGTAATCCCCAATCAAAGTGTTTTTTACCAGAAAATAAGAAAAAGTGTTAACACCGTGGCTAAACACCGTGGGCGTCGCAATTGGCCAAATAAAAATTTTGTGCATATCCACCTGGGCCTGACCAGGCCCTTCCCTTTTATATATGTACTGCAATAAATAAAATCAAAATGAAACGTATCAAAAAGCATACACAACACAAAGGAATTATTTCTTAACTACTTTTTCGAAGAATTATTTTATTTCCCTACAAAATGTTCCTGCTATAGACACAAAATACTAGTGGTCCCAACCAGGCCCAGTACACAGAAAAAATCAAGTTAAAAACGTAGAAAACGAGGTTGATTAAAAATTTTTCGCTGTTGATTTTGCTTCATACGTTTTTAATGTTAATTCAACCTGATTTTACAAGTACTTGCGAACAACATTTTTTTTCTTTTAAAATAACTATAATTCATGTTTATTTAACATTGCAGTAAAGTTAGAGCAAAATGTCATTTATATTGAAATAACAATCCGAATCACGTTGAATGAAAGTTGTTTCAAGTTGAAACAACGTGAATTTCATGTAAAATCAAATAGGTTTGAGTGTGTTATAACAGTTGTGAAGAAGCTTCAGAGAAAACATATGCATTTATTTAAGAATTATTCTAACACATGCTATACTTATTTTGTATTCTCCTTTGTCAACAGAAGCATCAGCAGAATCACCCGATATGGTTTTCGTCATCATTCTACTATGAAAGTTTGATGTACTATTTAACTTAATAATTTTAATTAAAA
Source organism: Pollenia labialis (assembly GCA_949318255.1). Taxonomy (NCBI): domain Eukaryota; kingdom Metazoa; phylum Arthropoda; class Insecta; order Diptera; family Polleniidae; genus Pollenia; species Pollenia labialis. Next base: position 116,427,959 of record OX439141.1, read on the forward strand.
GAATACGGGAGTTGTCTTATTTATAGAATATTTTAAGAATGTATGCATGTATGCATGTTAATTTAACAAGATAAACTTTTGGTTTTAATATAAAACAGGTTTTTTAATGGATTCAATATTTAATATTTTTTTTATTTTTTTTAGCAGTGAATAATATTAAATAAGCGTGATTTAAGATTATTTTAATGATAAATTTAAATAATGGGCATACTTTTGCAGAACTTTACTATGATTCTCAATCAACATTTTTCCATGTTAATTTTACATTTGTATTTTTTTCTGTGTGAGGTGGTAGCTTGTGCCACACAAATTAGGTGTGTACTGAAGAATTAAAAAGTTAACATTTGTTCTTATTAGTACTAATTTTGAATTTTAAGAATATTTAAATAACTTGCCATGGTTTCAGGTTGTTATGTATTAAGTTTTTGCATATGAAGTTCGAGTATTATGTATAATTACCAGGGACCGTAACTGTTATGACTTTTATCAAAAAAATCAAGAAATAAGAGTTATTTTTGATTTTTATATTTTTAGATAGAAAATAAGAGTTATTTTTGATTTTTATTTTTTTAAATGAAAAATAAAAGTTATTTTTGATTTTTATATTTTTAAATGAAAACTAAAAGTTATATTTTGATTTTTATATTTTCATATCAATAATAAAAATCAATTCAAAACTCTTATTTATTTGTTGATGCCGTATGTATAATAATATGCTGCTTCATTCAAATTTCTATATGAATATAATATACAAGCATATATCTAACGTACATTCAGCCATTGCCTACTGCGTCCACGTCATTTTTTCAATATTACCATTCTCACAGAATTTGCGGAATAGTTTTTTATTTCATTTATTTAATTTCATTGCTAACCAAATATAATTTTCTTATTATATGGTTAGTGTTTTGATGCACAATTAAGAATTATACTTCTTCAAAATATAGAAGCTTTTATACGCCCTCTTATAGCAACTAAGCTTAGAGGTTTATTATTCAGCTTACTACTTAGTATTTTAACCCTCCGACGCGCGGTAAGTGTCATTTAAAAACGGATGGGGCGAATGGCTAGATATTTCATGACTTCTATTATTCGACTGTTATTAGTGTTTTAATACTAATTCCAGGAAATTTCTTATTTGCAGAGTATTTTATTTTTTATTTTAAAGACTTTTAGTACGCCGTTGAGCAGTAAGTTCCGTAGGGACCTTGTTTGAATTTTCATATGAATGACCAAAAAATGTATTAAATTTTTTAAAACAAACGTTTAAAATGCATATTCAAAATAATAACAAAATAATAACATCAAAAATAATTAAATAATATATAAATTTTAGCAAAATTTAATGCATTTCCATATAAGGTCCCTATGGACCTTACCGCTCAACGAAAAAATAAAAAGTTACCGCTCGTCGCAGGGTTAATAAATATTTTCAAGAAAACATCAAATTTTTAGATTCTTCGTTTATCATATGATGAAAAAATGACTTCCTTCCTATATGACAAATTACTTAAGACAACATAAAATATAACGCTAGTTATACGCTAAAAAAAATAGCATACACCCCAAAAATTTACGAAAACATTCCCATCGGATTATAAACATTAAATATTACGGAGAATTTGTATTTAAAAAAAAACCCATCCAATATCAAGTGAATTACATTAAACAATTCAATATGCAATTTTTGATATTGACGATATTTTTTGTCGACTTGCTTTTCATAAGCAAGTTCTCATAGATAGTTACGTGTAACTTCACCGCCAATTTCAGTTTTTGAAAAATTAAAAAATTCATAACTTCCGTTCTAAATAAAATTTTTTAAATTTTTTTTGATTATGAACAATAATAAGCTTAACTAAATTTTTTATAAAACAAATTTTGATTTTTTTCAAAATTGTGGATTTTTTTTTTTTTTTTAAATTTTTTTTTTTGTTCACTATTGGGATAAATTCGTGTTTAAAGCTGTTTATAAAAATTTTAAAATTAAAATTTTTCAAAAATTCTTTTTGCAAATGAACAATATTAATTAATGTAAATAAAAAAAATCAAAAAATCAAAATTTTTTCAAAATTGTAGATTTTGTTTTTTTAAATAAAAATTTTATACTTAATAGCATTTAACCCGCAACTTCGTTAGCGTCTTCGTGGACATATCTGTATGCCAAAGTTTATTTTCTCATTCACTCAGGACCTTGCATCTTGAATTTTATGTTTCTAGGTCCAATTGAAAAACACTTTAATATTTTTCTACATATTTTTGGTTTTTATAAAATGAACATATTCGGAATAAATGAAAACAAAAATGAAAGGATGACGATAAGTAAAAGGCATTCGCAATAGCTACGGTATTTTAAAGAAGGAAACTTAAAAATTTAATACTAATATAAAATAGTATATGAAGCATGGCTGTGGAGTCGTCCGAAAAAAGTATTACTCCGACTCCAAATGCCGAAATTTTTTAAGTGCGACTCCTACTCCGTGCTGTAAGCTTTTATTCTTTCATTACCGTACGGCCTTCTAAAAATTAGAGATTTTGAGAAGCAATTACCGTACGCAAACATTAATGTGCTGTTTCCAAATTACAGGCGATTGATTATGTATCAAAATTTATCAGGGGTGTGCTGGAAATCGCAAACTCAAAACGCAAGAATTTGGAAGTTGTTTTAATAAACTTTAAACCTAATTCTTATAATTTTTGGTTAAAAATCCTTTTTAATAGGAAAATATTTGTTAAATATTTGTCATAAAATTTTTTTATTACAAAAATCTTATTAAAAAACGACTTTTAAAATTCTTGCGTTTTACGTTTGCTATTTCCTGCACACCCCTGTATATGAAAAGCACTCAGTCCATCGCCTGTCATTTGGAAACAGCACATAAGAGCAGTATTCATAAACCATTTATTTAAATTTTAGATGTGTTTTAAGAAGATAATTTTTATTTTGTAAATTTTTTTTAAATTTTTTATGCCGAAAAACTTTGGAGTCGGAGTCGCGAGTTTTTGTGGGTACTACGACTCCGACTCCGGCACAAAAACATCAACTCCGACTCTTCAACTCCGACTCCACAGCCCTGATATAAAGGTTCACTTATATTTACAGAAATATGTGTTTACTGGTTCCAAAAATTCTAGAAACAATAGAACTACCCAGCGGTAAAAATAATGAGTTAATAGGCCTAATAGAAGGCCTTATTTAGCAGACACTAGCTCTCTACTTCGCATTCCATACTCATATATTTTTTATACAGGTTGTCATTGGGAGCAAGGCCTTCCACACTCCCTTCTTCTTACAGTAATTATAAAAGGCTTTCAAAAGAAGCTCTTTTGTTAGCCCTTCTGATGCATGTCTTTAAGAACGCCTGTTAATAAAGGACTGTTAAAAGGCATTACAAAATTTGTACTGAAAAAATGTCTTCTATTAAAGTACATATCGAATACCTACATATAAAAAAAAGTTTTTTTAAAAGGACTTATGAAAATTTTAGTTTTACATTCATAGACATGTAGTATGCATACAATTTCAATGGTAAAATATGCAAAATAGGAATTAAAAGGAAAGAGCTACCGATTGGAAAAGCTACCACATCTTTTAATTCATATTTTTCTTCTCCATTTTCCATTGAAAATGTCCTAGTTGGATTAAATTTATGTTTTAAATGAATTTTTTAAAAGTTCACAGAAAAATTATTTTTAAAATTTATAATAAACAATTCCAAGATTCCTTTATATAAAACATTTATAATTTGTCAAGTAGATTTTTAAACTGTTCTCCAACATTTTTAGAAAAATATTTTATATTTATCTTAATGCGTGATCTTATTCTAAAAAAATAAGCTTTACATAGGGAAAATAATTGCAAACGTTTAACATTTCTAAAACAATTGATTAAAAAAAATACTATTGATCACAAAATGAGCGAATTTTTTAATTTAAAAACTTATTAAAGGAATAACCAGCGTTTTAAAGGTTTCTATTGATTGTTGATTAAAAATATGAGTGGTGAAAAAAACTAATTGTTGCGTTTGGAAGTTACAAGCAAATGTTTTTTTTTTTATCAAAAAACAACTTTACCCAAAAAATATGTTTGATCACAAGACAAGCTTTTATTTTCGATCAAACTCTTTTTTAAGGAGTTATAAGCCATTTTAATTTTTTTTGTATTTTCAATATAAAAATACGATTTTTGATGATTATTCCATTATACGCTTATTTTGTGTGATCACAAAATAAACTTTTGTTTTCGATCAAACGATTTTCTTAACGAAAAACGGTTTTTGCTCAAAAATATGAGTAATCACAATCTTCATATATAAAGTATATGAAATAAAAAATATTAATCAAATCTTAATTCTTAAGTTTACGACCTGCCAATGGCGGATAAAAATTCTCTTAATCAAGAGTCTTTTCCATAAAGGCGTTTAAAAACGTTAGCGCATGAAAAATAGCAATATACACAACGCGCGTTGTAAAAGCCTTTTTGCAGCAGTTTTTTATTTGTTTAAAACTTTTTAAAAGAATTCCAAGCTTCAGCTCTTTATTTTATATAATAATAAGTATATGTTTTATAAACTTTTAAATTTTTTACTGTCAGATAAAATTCTTTTCTTCCGCAATGCAACGTCATGTTATCATAGGAGTTATTATTACTTATTATACTAAAACTTAGTAGGAAAAACGAAACAGCTGATCTGCAACGTATACGTTTACATAAGACAAACGACGCGTTTAGGGACGACGGAACAAAAATAAAAAACCGTTATAAGAACAAGATCACGTGCAAAACGATATGTATAAAATTGTTTTTAAAATGTTATTGACCAAAAAATAATAAAGATAAAAATTGAACAACTTCTTTCCCTTCCCTAAGGGAGTACAGAATGTCACTAAAAACAAACAAAAAATTAAAATTGAACAACTTCCTTTCTCCCTTCTTAAAGAAGGGAGTAGCGAATGTGTAATGAATATTTTGGAAGGTCTTTCTAAAAGAAATTTATACTTTCTAGAAGCCATATTTCTGAAGGCAGGATATCATACGAAGCGAATCTTTTAGAAAGGAGTGCAGAGGCATTCAAATAGGCCTTCCACTTTCAGTCCTTTTAAAATTTACCGCTGGGTATATACACTCAAAAATACATATGTACAATGTACATATGAATTTACATTAGAGCGGGTCGACCTCCATACAAAGAAAATGTTGTGCCAGTCTCCCACTTGAATGAGAGGTATGTCAATGATGTTTCTAAAACAGTACAACTTTTATTGCCACGCCTCCATATACAGCCGTTTTTGTATTTTATATATAGCGCTGCCATTTAAAGTCCAATCTAGATTTTTAAAGTTCTTTTTTTCAAGAGCATCGTGGAATTTTTTTATTAATTTCTACCTGGTTAAATGTAAGATGTATGTGAAAAAGAAAAAAGGGGCTTAATTTTGGGGCATGTCATAAAAGTGAGTATATTAGTTTAAGAAGCACTTTCTTGGTAAGTGAAAAAATATTGGACATTTGGGGGAATGATCCGAGATGTCATAAGTATGTAGGATTAAAGAGTCCCCAAAGGCAAAAATTAAGCCACTGTCAAGCCATGAACAACGATATGTAATACGATGAGATCGGACTTTAGAAACTTCATTAACATATCTTTCATTCTAGGAGGTGACTGGCACAACTTTTTTTTCGACCCACCTTAATGCACATAAAGTGTAGTATAAAATGACACCGTTCTTCCGAAAGCTCCAAAAAACTATTGCTATCACGCAAAAGATATTCCCAATGTATTTCTTTTACTTATTTCTCTTATTGTTAACATTTTCATTCAACAATTTTATTTTTTAATAACGAACTAACACTTTTTATAAAATATTTTGTTTTTGAAATTTAATTTTAATTTTTGTAAATAAATCCAGGGTTATTCACCAATACAAAACCTTTATATGAAAAAATAATGGAAATGCACGAATATTAATGCATTGGTTATAATATTGATTCACGAAAGAATAAAGCTCTATTTATGTCAACCATGAATGGACGAAAGATTTTAAATGTTTTTTAAAACCAAATTTTGAACATTATCGTATTAATGCAAAAACTTCAAGTGAGAAGACTTATGTTTTTTTTCTATGCTTTTTTTGTTTCTATCCAAGGCGAATTCATACAGGTGACCTCATCATGAGATAATGTTATGCTAGCTATCCTTTTTTTTAAATACTATGTCAAAATTATTTGTTGAAAATATAAAAAAGGGAATTTGTTTCAAGGCCCATTGAAAAGGTCTGCGCAAGAAGCCTGATGATCATTGTGTATGTTCTTTTTAGTTGTCAAAAGTTGTTTACATTTTGATGGATTCGATGGACTGAGTGCTTTTCATATACAGGGGTGTGCAGGAAACCGCAAACGTAAAACGCAAGAATTTTAAAAGTCGTTTTTAAATAAGATTTTTGTAATAAAATAATTTTATGACAAATATTTAACAAATATTTTCCTATTAAACAGGATTTTAAACCAAAAATTATAAGAATTAGGTTTAAAGTTTATTAAAAACAACTTCCAAATTCTTGCGTTTGCGATTTCCAGCACACCCCTGATAAATTTTGCCACATAATCAATCGCCTGTCATTTGGAAACAGCACATTAATGTTTGCGTACGGTAATTGCTTCTCAAAAACTCTAATTTTTAGAAGGCCGTACGGTAATGAAAAAATAAAAGTTAACATCACTGAGTCTCATATACATTTAGCATCAAGATTATAGTAGGAGTCGGAGTAGGAGTCGGTGTCGGAGTCGCACTTAAAAAATTTCAGCATTTGGAGTCGGAGTTAGTACTTTTTTCGGACGACTCCACAGCCCTGGTGAAAACAGCACATAAGTTTTTTTTCAAGCATTTAGATTTTTATTGAATTTCAAATTTTAAGTAATTTTTTACACACAAACAAATAAACAATAAACAGATGATTTGAAAATTTCACCTTTATGAATCCGCCTTGTTTTCTATCATATTTTGACACGTATTTTTGAAATATGGCAACAATTTTTCTCAAACAAATACCATCATTTACTATGTTAACTTCGTTTTTGTCCGACACTATATTATATTTTTTTGTTATTTTAAATATGGATTCGCAAAAAATATGATAAGCAGATAATCCAGGCAGGTTTTGTGTTTTTTGTAGTAATTTTTTTCTTGCACAGTATCGTAAACCTTTAGACTTCGCGAAAGCTGCATATTTCAAATAATTTAGAATTAATATTTATAAACGAGACAAGCAGTGGGTTCTTAATATTGTACTTTTAAATTTTCGATACGAAATGTCTGGCGGAAGCCCCGAAATCATCATGATGACTGTTTTTTTTTTAACTATATTAAACATGTAGCAAATTAGATAGCACCTGCAGTTGGTTTCTAAATATTTCAGGATCCTTTCAATGGATTTGATTTTTTTTTTAGTACGAATAGTTCGTTGGAATGTCTAGTTTTTGCACACGGGAAAAAATAGAAGAAAACAACTGGATTTTTCAATTTAAAATATCCTTGAAATACTAGTTATTTATCCTTATATACTCACCAATATGACTCTACTTAAACGAAAGAGAATTTTCTGTAGATTAGTAATCTAAAAAGTATTTTAAGGCTTGTAGTGTCGCCCATGAAACATTACGCTTTTAATACAAAATCGTTCAAAAATTGTGAAAATATTAAATGTCACTATAACCCTAAAACTTAAACCACTAGAAAAACTGATTAAACCACCGTAATCAGCACTCTCAATTTAACAAAAAAAAACAATGGATAAAGTCAGGAAACTTCTGGTGTGTTGCCCTGTGTAATTAACTACTTGTTCTCTGAAGTGGTGAAATTCATACAAAACTCCTAAGGCCATGGGGTCCCACTAACCCTGCAGTAGGGTTAGACAAAATAAATACGAACATTAGGTTTAGAGCCATATAGCGTTTTGAAACAATAATGCCGGGTTTTTGAGTTGTGGATTAAGTTTAATCTTAGTTTTACGAAATGTGATTTTTTATTATTTCATTTAATATTAACATTTTAAGCGAAACTGCTCCGTCAAAATTTTGTTTACAAGCTTTGCAATTGGGGCACAAATCTATTTTCTGATTAACTAAGCCTAGTTAAGTGAGATTTCAAAAAAACGTAGCCCTATAGTCGTTTAGCTTCATATCTTTTGGTTTACTAAGGGGTTTCCCACTACAATAACTTGGATTGAAACTCAAATTATATCTACAAGTATTAAGGAGTGGGGGCAATGCGTTCTGAATAAACAAGGCGGAGCAGGTCATTTTAGATCTCATATGCCACATATCATAGCTGGTAATTTTCTAAGCTTTTCAATTAGGGAAAAGCTGACTTAACCGTTAATCGAACCTTGTATCATAAATGCTAAATTTCATTTTTTGCGTCAACATAACTTTTTTCCAAAAAATTAGGGATGCCACATCTATTGAGACTTTGTTAACATTGTTCTTGCCGTTATTTTAAGTAACAATTTAAAAAAAAAATTCCAAGCAGGCCATGAGAAACTCAAAAAACTTCATAATTCTAGCTATGTATAATTTTTGATACATACAGCATTTTGTGTGTTTCTGTGCTGTTGTGCATATAATTAGAATAAGTGATTTTGATTCGTTATGCGTTTCTATTGAAGAAAAAAAAATTCAGTTCAAAGTGATAATTTCTAAAAATGTCTTATCCACGGTTTTTGACTCTCGAAGAACTAATAAATGAAGTGCTAAGTGAAAGTGAAGAAGATGATGACATTTGTGAAGCAGATGACACTGATATTGCAGTTCGTGACCCTGATATTTCAGATGAAGAAGAACACGAAAGTGGCTCGTCTTCGGATTCTGATCAAGGCATTAGCAGTAACACAAATAGTGATCCTTTGTATTTAGCCAAAGATGGTACTACTTGGCGAAGTGAATCTTATCCCATTGGTAGATTATGAAAGGAAAATATTCTTAGTATGCGCCCCGGTGAGTCGTGATAAGAAAAAAAGGTGATTGAATTGAGACCTGTTTTTTAGGTATAACAAAATTTGCCTCAAGTCGCGTAAATACTATTCGAGATGCGTTTTTGTTAGTTTTCTCCTCACAAATAACAAAGATCGTAATCAATAACTCCAAGAAATATGTAAAACATATAAATGGCTCCAATCATATTGAAATCGATGAGGAATTATTTCATGGCTGTTTGGCGGTTTTATTGTTGGCCGGAGTAAACAAGTAAGCAAATTTTTAGGTTTTCAAATGACATAGACATGAATACATATATTTTATATTCAATAGGTCAAACAATTAAACTTTACACGATCTTTTTGATGAGTACTACGGATGCCCTATATTTCGGTCAATACTGTCAGAAAAAACATTTTTGTATATATGCTCTCTAGTATGTATCAAAAATGATACTTAGGAAAAATTATGAATTTTTTTTAAGTCTCGATCTACGGTTAAGAATAAATCGATGTATACATGTAGACGAACCAAAATGTTTCTAAACCTAAGATTTTTTATCTTTCTTTATATTATAGATAACCAAACATTTTATAGAAGCTATAAATTATAAAAACATCCTATTAGCTGATGTTTTAAGTTCATATTTTGAAATTGGAACGCTTCAAATCAAAGAAAATAAAAATTGACCAAAATGGTCAAAACGTAACTGCAGGGTCAAAAGATCTCAAAAATAATATTACGATTGTAAAACTTGTAATAGATGTATTATCACTGTCCTAAACTTGTATAAAAAATACATTTTAAAAGAAGGCATTTTAGAAAAAGTTTTAGTTTTTAAAGCAGTGTTTTCAATAAAAATTTCACCATAAAAACCAATAACACTGCACAACAAAAGTAAATTTTTCTAAATAACAATGTTCTGCCAACCGATTCTTGCAGAGGGGACTGAAAAACGATCGGCATTTAAAAGCTCACATCTGAAACTCATTTAACGGCCTATTTAAGGTTGAACCCTTGTGTAGTGAGAAAACTTAGAAAATCGTGTGATACTTATGGTTTTGCTATATAAAGAATTTTTGCAATTTTTTTGAACAAAAAGCAACAATAGCCTATAGGTCTCCGAATACACTTATCTCGAAAATTCTACTTTAATACCAGAAATAAGCAAAACCTTGAAAGGTGGATTAAGGGTAAATATAGTAAAAATAATATACAAAAATGTATTGAGTTTGTACCTACAGATATAATAAATAAAATAAAAGGGAAATGTGAGTACCAATACATTTATTTAATACATTTTCCTTTTGGGTCTAGGCAATTCTACATGATTATCAAAATATGTCCAACATATTTTAGAGAATGTATACTTTTTCCTTTATATATCTCTTCAATGGGTGAACGTGTTTGATAAAATCTTTCACCATGTTCTTCGGATTCTGTCGCCAACTGCCGCTAAAAATAGTCCATATGAGAATTTAAAAAATTAATTTTTGTGACATATCTTGTTATTCAAAGGCACTCAGCATGGTGTCGACGTATTTTTGAGCAATAGGAGAACGATTTATACCTAGAACATTATTAATTATATCCTTTACACTTTCATTTTTATTTATTTTTTATAACCAACATTTTTTAATTTTCGAATTTATTCTATGAGCTAAATTTCAGTTATGTATTTTATAAAGCTTTTTTTTTGTAATAGTCATATTGAAGGAAATGTTGAATATAATATAAAGTAACCTTCAGAAGGAAATAATTCCCAGTTTCTATTTTTTATAACTTTATAATAATAAAACTGTTATACAGTTAAATTGTTAGAGCACTAGCGTCTTAGGCCATCAGCTCATATTTTATGGCTTATTTTTTTATATAGACAGGTAAAAATGTGTATACTTAAATCTATGGTAAGTTTAAAGTTATATGTACGTATGATTTTGCAATTTAATTATATGAAAGATATTCAATTCTTTTAAGAGTTTAATAAGGTTGTTACTATTTTCTTTTGTTACTTTTGAGACAATATTGTGGACATTGTAATTATTTTTACTACATATTGGTTTTAAATAAGTACATTCGTTCATAATATGAACTTTCAAATGAGCAGGGTTCTATTGGTCAGAGCACTTGATCAAATTCATAATTTTTCATTAGCTTTCTTATATCAGGACCAACTAAAATACCAGTTGGAATGAAAAATTGTTTTGATTTTAGCTTTAAGCATTCATACCTTATTTTATCTTCGCAATGCTAAGAATATTTTTTACTTTTGTTTTTGATTTGCTTTTCTAACTTTTTTCTGTTGTAACATATTTTTTTGCGATATTTTTTGCCTTGTTGGCATAAGAATATAATTTACCCTTAACCCACCTTTTAAGTTTTTGGTTATTTCTGGTATTACAAATTAATTTTCTACTTAAGTGTGTTGTACAGTGGAAAAAAAATTTCTTTTCCTGACTTGTTTTGCAAAATTTTAAAATTATTTGAAAACAGCGAATGGGAAACGTAGAACATGTTCTATTATATTGATAAAAAAAATGCGAAGAAATACTTTGAATAGCAAGGCAATTGAAAACATAAGTGATATTAAGCTTTTAAGAGTAAACAGTTTTTTTCTTTCCAGCAAATGAATTCATCCGTGACACGTGTCATATTCAAATTTGCTAAAGTAAAATATTTTCTTTTGAAATAACCACTAGACCCTGTTTAGGTCAGCTTTTAATATTTACAAGTTTTAATTTATTTATTTTTGCACCCTACATAATGTAATTTGGGAATGGTCAAATGGGTTCGTGCTGAATATGAAATCCATACAAAGCAATATGGATTCCTAACCCAAATTTTCGTATACCGATCAGTAGTGCTACTTTGTGCGTATTTACCCGAATTGGGCGTAATTTTTTCTGTCGTGGGTAGAGCGTGTGTAATTTCTTTCAGGTGTAGTGCTGGTGTTATTAAAAATTATTTCCTTTTAAAGCAAATTATATAAGTATTAGATTTTAGCGATAACGTTCTTATTAAAAACAGATTTTCAGATTTTAGTACAGATTTGCCAAAGCTAGATAATAAATGGCGTCAGATTGACAATTTTGCTAATATTGATTTCCACTGTAATAAGAAGCTCCACGTTTATTGAAGAAAGGTTTTCATACTAAACAAGTAAGAAAGTACAATCGATCAAGCCCGAATATATGATACCCTAGACCTCAGTATTTTACAACACATTTACGAGAGTGCACCATATTCGGGACCCTTTTAAATGTTTAAATAAAGCAAAAAAATGATTCTGTAAAATCGATATTTTAAATATTGGAACGCCAATTCGAATATTAGAAAATTTTTTGTGCCGAAAAATTTTGGAGTCGGATTATTTGTGGGTACTTAGGCTTTGACTCAATTACAAAAACCTCTACTCCAAGTCTTCAACTTCGACTCCACAGCCCTGCTTTAAATAATCGCATAATTTTTTTTGTCGGGTTAATGATTGCCCATGTGCCCCATGTCGTGCATTCTAAAACTTTGCGCATGAAAAATTGCAAGTTACACAACTCGCGTTACAAAAGCCAGTTCTGTCAGCTGTTCTATTTACTTATTTGAACATTGGAAACGGTTTCGAAAACATATCAAGATTTTATTTGATTGAATTAATTATATTTATATTTTTATATATGTATGTACATATACATATTTTTGTGAATTTTTGCCTTAAGCCTGGTACTCTGTTGAGTATTTCGTGCGAAATGTTTTCAAACTCAATATAAGTGCCGGTTCACACACGTCAAATTTGACTCGTCAAGTCATGAGTTTTTAGGAGAGAGGGGAAAAGATGTGGCATTCTCTTTTCCCTTCCCTCCTAAAAGCTCAAGACTTGACGGCTAAAACTTGAAGAGTGTGAACCAGCACTAAACAAAATTTCTGTGAAATACAAACGAAAAAATTTTGATGGAGTTGTACTCTGTTTATATTACGAAAAACATGCGAAATTTTTCTAGCTATATTTTTATTTTCCGTGCGAAGCAAGTGCAGCATATTATTTCGCACGGAATTTTAAGCAACATATTTTATTTTGTGTTTGTATAAACCCCACTTATAATAAGCGTTTCAAAAAGAAAAATGTAGAAAAGTGCAAAAATTAATAATAAAATTAATTTTTTTTGTTTTTTTTACTATAGAAAATTATTAAAATAAAATTGTTTTACTTTTTTTAATGACAATTATCAAAACACATGGTTCTTGTCATAGATGGGGGAAGTGCACTAGTTTAAAATGATTGCAATAATTTTGTTGATGTTGAGTGATGAATTGAAAATTAGCAATCTCACAACACATAAGTGATTGTAATTTTGCGCTAAAAAAATAGTTTGATTTAAAAAAAGCAATCATCAGTTAATTGCAGTTTTTTTTCTTCACTTATTTGACTAAAAATTTTGCACAAAATTTAAAATACAAAACTTGTGTTTTAATGATTACATCCAAGAAATATTCCGTTATTGACAGAACTTCATTTAGTTTAATTTCCATTGCTTATGTATATCATCGGAAAACTCAAAAACCATGCGCGTACTAAATTAAATTTACTTAAATTTTAGTGATATTATGTTTTCGTACAGCTTTTTGATTGCAAGTTCAAATTTTGAACCGCAAATTTTGATTGAGGGCAGATTTTATGCATACAATCACAGTTAGCGATAGTGAAAAAATTTTCAATACCAATTAATTTATTTAGTGCTAGTGAAAAAAATACCAATCATCACTAAAGATGATAAACAATTTTAAAAACTAATTTTATGCAATTTTATTAAGTTAGAGTGCAATGTTAATTTAAATCAACATTTAGTGCACTACCCCCAACTTTGGTTTTTGTTTACCTTCAAAAATAATGTTGTATACTTGTAACTAATAAAAACGTTAAGTTTTTAAAAATCGCGAGATAGACATAATGATACATGACAAAATTTTCGTGTGAAATAATGAATGTTGCTCAACATTTTTCGCAAGTTCGAACAGAGTACGAGGCTTTAATTAGAAATGTTATGTAAAGTTAAAATTATTATGTATTACTGTTATTTTTATTTAAGCAGAAAAGGAATGTGTATCCCAAACTCTTTGAGAAAACTTGTTAAAGTAATGCACATGGAAATGTTAAATAATTAAAGAATTGAATTGAAATAATTAATTCAAGGGTTGATTGTCCTGAATTGTTATCTTTAATACCATTCAATATACCAGCTAGAAACTTGAGGAAAATTGATACATTTAAAGTTCCAGTTCCAGTTCGTACTAATTATGCTCTTAATGGCACTTTTACGAGAGCATTTCTTAATATTAATAAATTTAATTTATGCCTTCAAAAAAATCTTATTCGCTTATAGAATTTGCACATAAAAATATGATTTTAAGGTAATTCGTTTTAGTATTTTATAAATTTAATATATATGTACATATATATTCCAATTATTAACTTTTTTTAACTATGTAATATATTTTTTATATAATCTAGTTGCATAGTCTGTAAGGAATTTTGTTTTCCATAGACTGAAATAAATAAATAAATAATTTTAATTAATTTTCATGTTGTAAAATTCCTTCCTTCATAAAAATAATTTAATGAAAATTAAATTTGATGAACTTAAGCCTGATTAAAATATTAAAAATTTGGATTGAAAACCATGAATAGTTCAACAAAATAACCACAATTCTAATTATTGTTAAAGCTAAGGCACGAGCTCAATGTGTACATTTGTCCTTCAAGTTGTGCTAAAAAAGGTCAACAAGAAAAAGAAGGACAAGATGAAGAAAAAAAGACAAAGAATGTACTTTGGACTTCAAGAAGAATTCTTTAAGTACGGAAAAACAGAAGTTAGGAAAAAACATGTAAAATCAATTAAAATGGATAATCATTCAGAAAAGCAAATTTCGATCTACCAAAGGTTAAAATACAATTTGGTTTAAGGATTGATGTTTGACTATTGACGTCAGCAGTCGTCGATGGCTGCGAGTGTAAAACGGCAAATCCATCTGAGGAGATCGAGTGGTTGCGATCGAAACATGTCATGGTAACCAGCCGCCTGGGTTCGAATCTCAGGTCAGTCAAGAATGAATGATTGTCAATAACAATTTTAATTAATTTTCATGTTGTAAAATTCCTTCCTTCATAAAAATAATTTAATGAAAATTAAATTTGATGAACTTAAGCCTGATTAAAGTATTAAAAATTTGGATTGAAAACCATGAATAGTTCAACAAAATAACCACAATTCTAATTATTAAATAAATATATATATGTATATTGTATGTTTTATAATAATAGGTTTTTCTTTCATGATTAACAAATTTGTTAAATTAATCCTTTTTATTTGTCAGCTGATTACACACGCTTCAAAAAGTTCAAAGTAATAGCCTTTTCACGATTGTCAAGTTTACCCATTTAACATCAATTTGCGAAGATGTTGGAATTTCCCATAAGAAATAAAATCAAAATTGTTCAACATCTTTCAAAAAATTTCCTATCTCATTGTATTTCATTCTTCCGATTATTGTAGTGTAATCACTAGAAAAGTGGCAATAAATTCTATTATAATTATTGTGGCATCACTGACAAAATGGCATTTGGTTTAAAAGCAGCATTACCATTTCTCAAGTTTTTTCTTTTTTGCAAGCCTTATGTTACTTGATTTTTTTATATTATTTAACAAAGTGAGTTCTAAATACATTTTGGTGCAATCTTCTAAAATTTTGTCTCTTTTGTAGAAAAAAAGTCGTAGCGCAAATTTTTTTTTAATTCTTTTTGAATGAAAACAATTTGTTCTGCAAATAAAAATTTCTTTTTAACTGAAGCAAATTTAAAAAAGTTATTAAAGAAATAAAACCGAAATTGTCACCCAGGTGGTAATTAAATTAAAGTTATTAAAATGTTAAAAAAAGTGTGAGACTTAAATTTGAAAAACGAAATTTTGTGCGACTTTTTCAAAATTCTTAACAGAAACCCTGCTAACAACTACAGTTCGCGTCGGAAAAAAGGAAACCAATTGTTGGGGAATGCAAGAAAAGATAAACTCACTGTTTATAGTTGGTGTTTGGTTTAAGCTTTGATATTGTTACACGTAAGACTTTGAGTGCCTATAATTCTTATTCGCTTTAAGATTTTATTTGTATAATATTTTCAGCTTTTCTGAAATCTTTGGAAAAGGTTTCTAGATGATCTTTCCCTCAACAATAAATTTCACTTTATTTGTCAAGTATAGATAATTGGGAATAAAGCACGCCATACAAGAATCTTTTAATGATGAATTTTTTATTCCCAAAAATAACTTTTAGTGGCCACAAATAGGGTAATATCTCCAAACGATGCTTGGAAATAAAATGGTATAAGGTGTCATCTACATCGACAATACTTTCTTACTTCTTTTATGCATTTTAACACATGCATTCTGTCTTATATAAATAGTATAACAATAAACTTTTAATCGAAAAAAGTTGTCAACACCAGTTTACACTTGAGAATAATTGTACGTACGAATGACCAAGAAACTCTTAACATATGGTTGTATAGAAATACAGTACTTATTTGTATTTATTTTCTCTAAATTTCTTGCATATAAAATTGACTGTTTGTATAAAATATCCCCAACTTCAAATAAAAAGTGTTTTATGTAGTCCAACAGCATTGTGATAAAGTAAAAAAGTTGAAATATCGAATGAATTTCTGCCAAACAAAAAATCAAGAGCACGATATGTGTCGTGAAATAAATATACACACAATCTCGAATATAAGTACATGTGGAATGGGAAAAAACGTTTATTTGTTAAGGGAACAAACACTTCAGCAAGAAAGAAAAAATTCATGTGTATTTAGAAAAACTCTTTACTTTAAGTAATTTATACAAATATATGTATACCAAAGTTTAAAAGAAGAAGGTAACAGTAATATAAATTTGCACCTTTGGGGTGCAAAGGTAGGCTAGTAAGCCGCCAGAGATTCTGGTTTGTTTCACTACAACGGGCTACGTAACGATTGCTCGGTGAATAAAGGTAGAATATAGTAAGTTTGTAATTGTATTTGAAACATTTCAATTTTCCATCACTGTAAGCCCTAACACCAAAAGGTCTAATGTCCTTATAAGGTCTCCCTACATACGCACAGATATTTGTAACGGGGTTAACCAGAATTGGCTCTACTCTTGCAAAATAGTTTGTATTAATTTTCAAATGATGGGGAGTGTCAAAAGATTTAACTAGTTAAATAATTTAAATTTTATTTTTGCACTATAATAATACTTTTTTTTTTTTTTTTTTTTTTTAACGTTTATTTAATGGTATGAATATATAATTACAAACTTCAAATAAACAAAAAGTATAAATATAGCTTATTTCTATATACAAAGTCCCATTTTAACGAGTATAGTATTTATTAAATAAAGTTATTTTTCTATTAGATAACTATATACATAATACAAGAAAAAATACTAAGATCATGGAAAATGTAAGCAAAAAGGTTAGCAAAAAAACTTACTTTTATATTGGTAAGTATAAAAAGTAGGGTCAAGGGCACTATAATAATACCCTCTAACATGGTTCTTTCTTAATTTTCCTCAAGAATGTATGGTCCTTATTTTATTCAATGAGAGTGTTCGTTCAATATTATATATTGAAGTGTGATCAAAAACATCATACACATAAACAAATAATAAACAATAGAAAAGGTCCGTTGGCAATAATGCTTCGAAGCCATACAATGATGATATTGTTGATGCCAGTATTAAAGATATGGAAGAATATGAGCATCTGTGCGCGTTTGTATGCGTGTGTCTGCAAAAATTCATACATGAAAATGTGTTATTAAGTGTGAGTATGAATATGAAGGATATGTATGTTATATGCGTAACAATGTGTAAACAGTACGCAAAAAAGAAAGAAGAAAAATAAATAAAAAAAATTCGTTGTATGCAAAAGACCAGAAAGCGAACAGGCTTTATACAAAATAAAGAGCGATTTGAAACATTTACTTTTATCTAATAGCAAAGATTTCGAAGTTGTATTTATATTGTTTAAAAATATTATTTTCATTGAAGATGCAAACTTTTTCTTATTTTTTTATAAATATGTTTTAAAAAAAAAAGTTTGGATACAAAATTTTTTTTGAAGAATTGGCTTTGTTTTAAATCTTTGATTTTACGTTTGCTGGGAAAGCAAACGTTTGTACAAAGCCTCTAGGGTATTTCATGTGTGCGTTAGAATGTATTGCTTATTTTTATAAACGGACCGCTGCTGCTGCATATTCTCGTAGAAAAGTAAACAATAACTAATTTTCAATTGGATTTTATGGACTAACAGTGAAACGCAATTGTTCTCAATTTTGAGCCGTTAGTACAATGGCTGCAGGCATAATACTAATACATAAAATTGCACACTTCCATTAACACATGCACAAACTCACATAAGCTCCAAAGTTGATGTCTGATACAGTTGGACCATAGCGTTGCTACGAGTATGTTTTAGTGATTGCATGAAGGACAGTGCGTTTTGTTGTGCTATTTTTCAACTTAGTATCAGTTTTATAATGGAGACACAACATCAGACCTGGCAGCACACATGCTCCTAAATTTTATAAAAAATAAATTGTATGGAAAACATGTATTTATACGAATGAATGAGTGCTCTTATAAGCGCAATTATATTTTTGCAATTTTAGCTGTTTTGATCTGACAACAAGATGCTGCATAATAAATAATTTACAAATGGTGTTAAATATTTGTGTGCACTTAAACATTAAAAGTATTTAAAATATATACACAGCAAAACTTACACAAGGTTTTGGACTAGAGCAACCAAATATCTTTCCTAGGGTAATTTGTTGGTCTGAATTCCAATCTGCAATTGGTTTTTCTCTATCACGTCAGGTTTTCGAGATACAAAAATATGTTTTTATTCGTTTCTAACATAAAACAATCAATAGTTTATTTAAAATCAATGATTTTTCAAGAGTAAATGACGTTATTTGAACGTCGTTTGTTTAGTTCGAAATACGTGTTACTAAGGGCCCTTTTCACAACTTACCCATAGCTAAAAGTTGACTTTAACCGGCCTTATAAAACTTTACTTTAACCTAAGGTGAGCGATAAAGTAGATTAAGGTTCATCCTACCTGGTAGGTTAAAGTAAAGTTGTAATAATGGAATAATTTTTATACGGCCGATAAAATCCCAACTTAAGCTATCGGTAAGTTGTGAAACGGCCCTAAATGTTTTTAGACCAAAACTTTGATTTTGGTAGCATTTTTATTTCTTGAAAACTTTTTAAAAACATGAATGTTATTTTTTTAATTGCTTTTTTATTTTAAAATTCAACGATATCTTTGAAACTACAGGGAAAATTTGAAACCAATGTAAGCACGGCTTAAAGATAAAATTGCTGTCGAATTTTGAATTTTTTTTTTTAACTGAATGTGACAAACAATTTTTAAGTTATTCCAATGTATGCAGTGAGAGTGCTTAAATAAGGGACATAACGGTAAATAGCGAAAAATAGGAAAGAAAAAAACTAAGAGCAGATTTGGATTCAGCGTCCCAAATTACTTTAAAAACAACATTCAATTCTAAATCAAAAAATGTTTTGTTCGCTTGTGTTACCAAAGCTAAAAATTTAATTTGAATACCAGAAAC
Organism: Pollenia labialis; assembly: GCA_949318255.1. Lineage (NCBI taxonomy): Eukaryota > Metazoa > Arthropoda > Insecta > Diptera > Polleniidae > Pollenia > Pollenia labialis. Next base: position 116,447,587 of record OX439141.1, read on the forward strand.
TACCAAAATAAGAAATGGTTTTATGTGCCAATTTTATTCTTTTACGCAATTTGTGCTAAGATACCGCAAAAAATGATTTTAGGCAGAAATGAGCTACGTTCAATATCAATATTAGTTACAACAAATGGCGTTGTAAAATGTTTTACTGAGCTTTTATTTGTAGTTTTATTTTTTGCTATTTTATGTTCGGCTTTGTTATCTAGTTATCCTTTATTTTTGAAAATCTTTTGGAAAATAATTTTATTTATGTATAATTAAGTTAACTTGCAGGTTACACGATCAAGTTTTGCTATTTTAATTTTAATACACCCACACTTTTTTACCAATCCATTACTTTTGAAAATTAAAAGGAACTTACCTTTAAAATTCTCTATCACGTTGAATCTTTCAAGAAAACAGCTGGTTAGTTACAAGTTTAGTGAGATCATATTTTGGTTGTCTTTATGAATTGTTTTTTGTTTTATGACATCTTGAAAGTAAATTGCTTAAATATTGCGTGAACACACTGTCACAGCTTTTAATTTTTATAAATATTGCCATAATAATACACTTGAGTTAAATAATATCGAGGGATACTTGGACGTGTAACTGAAGTGTAAAAAAAATTTAAGTGTTCTCTTACACTTGCAATTTGTAATTTTCTTCATTTGATTTGAAGTTCTTTTTGATCTTTATTTTAGAATTTGATGTATTTTGTAAGTCTAGTACAAAATTTAAAAGCGAACACTCGTTAAGCCCTAATGACACCTACTTTTTTCGTCTTTGTTTTTAATCTGAGATTGAAAAATGAAATGCATGGTTAGAGAGAGACAAATACAAAAAACATAAACAAATATTTTTTTTAATCTTCAATAAGTAAACGAATAATTGAGCTCGAGGCCTTAGTTTTTTAATAAATTTTATTTATTTATTTTTATATATCAATATTTTGTAACCCTACGGGAAACATCTTCAGGATAAAAATATAGAAATTTTTATTAATACGAGTAACAATATACGTTCATTAAACGACTGCCCGCTAATCCGATCTTTATTGTATTAGCGGATTTGCGGGCAGTCGTTTAATGAACGTATATTTAACTCAATTGCCTGGGGGAAAATAACGGCACTCGATGACGATCGATATTTCCATTTGAGTTATGTTGTAAATTCGGTCGATATCGAATGCCGTAATTGCCCCCTGATCTAAATATGTGGCATTCAATTTAAATAACAATATATTTTCAAGTGTATCCTGATTAATTCATTTGCGGTTATCTCTTAAAATAAAATTTGTTTTTGTTCAAAATACATTAAGAAGCAAGCAACAGCAAATAAATTAATACTTGCTGACTTGAAGCCCAGCAAAAGCAAAATAAAGAAATAAAAGTGGTTGTTTCGATGACTGCTTATAACGATACCTTAGTCATCGTGTAGACGCATGCAATTTTTTTTGAAAATGCCATATTATGAAATTCTAGGGTTGCAATTTTTGTATTTTTGTCTTGTCCTTTTCACATTTAATATATAAATACAAATATACCTACAGACAATTTCAAGTTGAAAAGTGTTAGATTTGCAACACAAACCAGAATTGCAGAGCGCATGAAACTAAGTACCCCTCCGCAATCTTCTCACCTCTCTCACCTATTAACTTTAGAATTGCTGCAACAAAAATTGCAAATGTGAACGATGACTTACAAGAAGTTTTAGTGATTATTTGCTCTCAAATTGTTCTGCTTTCACTGTGTTATATTTCTTAAGCAAATACAGCAGAAGATTTTGCCTTTATTTTATCTCTTTCTAAGGAAGCTGCCCTTTTGCATTTCTCTTTGCATCATCTTTTATGCCGCAATATAATGAACACAAATTTATTAAGTTGAGATTTTTTTGCAAAACTGTTGTAAAAATTAACTTTTAAGTTTACCACAACACGAGTAAATAATATTTAAGTAAGTAAATAACATTATAAAACAAAACAATATTACTTAATACAATTTTTCTGCACAAAACAAACGTTTGTTGAACTAATTCATTTGTTTAAGATGGCTTGTGTTTTGGTATTTTTGTTTTGATCACGCCATTTGTGTTGATTTTTGCGGCCTGTTTTAACACATTGCAACTTCACTACCAAAAAATGCTCTGTGTATTTTTCTTCGAAAGCTGCCTTCGCAACTGATTTGGTCCCTTTTCACACGTCACTTTTTACAGTTCTATTAGTATTCTGTGGCAACTACAATAGCATTAAAAATAGTCAAGAACTTTTAAGCACTTGTAATGCCCTACATGCAGTGTTTTTGAAAACTGTTTGTTTAGATACATATCCACGAAATTTATTATAAGAATGGAATTAGAGAGAGTCTCATAAACAAATAATAATGGTTTGTGAGCCTTTTTCCCTGTCCTATGTACAAATGTATAAAATAATAGGCAGCATTAAATAATAGGAAGTACATATTATCACAATCTTTAAATTTCTGATCCTTCGAAGGCTTTTAGGCTACTACAACTCCCTAATAATATTTTAAATCTTTCGCACTTATGACTACTTACTTAATTATACTTCTTTCAAAATCTTTTATTACATTTTTACAGAAAAAAAACATGACAATAATATTTTTTACAATAAATTGTTTAAATAAAAAAATCCCTTTATATTTGACAGCCATCAGTCGTACTAAATTGTTATTCATTATGTCAATTTGCTGTTTGACTTATATTTAAATCTTGTTGCCTATCAAAGGAATTTACGTCGTCTGGTAGAGAACAAAAAACATGAATATTCAGATGTCGTGTTAGTTACTTAGACAAGAATATCAAAAATAAAATGAAAAATGTAAATAAAAATAAAACACCGAAATCACTTTATATGTTAAATTCTTTTCTTTCATCCTTAGTTTAGATTTTGTATTAGAAAGGAAACCTTGAATTGATTGTGTCGCTTATTTTTAGCCCAATCTCTTTTCCTTGGCTGGACAAATATATTTATAAAGATATAAATTTATAATTTTTTACGAGCTTGACAAACAATTTCATTATCATCTTTCCAACTCTATTTGTAATATTATTTTATAAGAATTATACTATACACATTTCACTTTACATACATACATACATAAATATGTATGTAGGAGTATTTATACTAAAATATGTATAGTATACTCTTGGGCGTGTTTGTACGGCTATGAAATTATGTACAATGTATCTGTTTGTGCAAACGTGCGTACTTGAAGGATATTAATTTTTTTTATGTAAATTTATTGAAATCAATAACCTTGTTACATAAAAATACAAGAATAAAACTTAAGCAACGAAAAATATAAAATTTTTTTATCGGCATTATAAGAATTCCAGCCGTATTTGGTAGCATGTAACATTTGTTAACTTATTAAAGGTATTATACGAATTGCTAACAAGTATTTACGATTTTGTAATAAAAAGATATTTTTAGTTAATACTTTATCAGTTGTTTTAGAGGTCCATGACGTAGAGACCTGTGAAAGCTCTTGGTAAATCCTTAAGTGCGCACTTAGGTACCCGGATAACTTCGGTATTTTAAACAAATTTTTTTGGAAATTGATAACACAAGGGAGTAAGGTTTTTGTTGATGAAGAACTGAATGCTGTTTTTAAGGTAATTTTTCTATCAGCTCGACTTTATGTCCCAAATTAAGGCACTTCCGCTACATACATTGGAATAACTTGAAAACGGTTTACCATATTCAGGTAAAAAAAAATTAAAATTCGACAAAAATGTTATCTTTAATCCTTGCTTACATTGGTTTTTAATGTGCCCAGTAGTTTCAGAAATATCGTTGAAGTTTTAAAAAAATTTAACACTAAAAAAAATTCATATCAAACTAAAATGCGACAAAAATCACAGCTTTGGTCTAAAAACATTTATTTTAACATTATTTCGAATGAGATGGGGTTTCTTTCATTGAAGTCGGTGCACAACTTTTGATTTAATTCACAATTTACTGAGAAAACTGAATATCGATCTCAAATTAGTAATAATTTGGAATCGAAGTCCAGACCGCACAAATCAAATTTGTTCCCTTGTGTTATGTATCATATGCTTTTAAAATTTTTTGATTATCTCATTTGGTTCAAATCTTACGATTTTTGCAACGAAAAAACTCAAATGGCGGCACTGTACATCTATGCGTTCGTCGCACAGTGGGGTGAAACATATGCAAAACGAGGATTAATTCAGGGAAGCCTGTAATTTATGGCAATATTTTTTTTTGGATTCTGTGTGTATTGATTAAAAAAAAACTTTAGTTGTAAAATTTTAGTGGAATTTTAATTTTGTTTTATTAAATAAACTAAAAACTTAAAAAAATCAATAAAATTTTTTCGAAATATATTTTTTTTGAAACAAGGCACATTTATTGCTAAAATATGGAATTAAAAATCATCTTCATAATTATCTTCACCTTCATGAAAATCATAATCTTCATGTTATCATCAGCATAATCGGAAATATTTAGCAGAATAAGAAAATCAAGTGCTGTTTGTAGTAAATTTAAATTAAGTAGTTTTTTTTATCATTATTTACTAAATCTGCTGTAGCTTTTTCATTTTTGTACCAATCTATATATTTTTGGGGGCATAATGTTCATATTAAAAGAATCTATAGAATAAAACATTTACATTTTTAAATCATTGGTTTAAAAAAATAATTTGAAAAGAGCGAAATTTAACAAAATCATAAAATTTTCAATTAAGCTTGAGCTTTTGTCCCCTGTAACTCTGTCCTTTCTTGACCAATCTTCACTAGAAATCCATAGATATTTTAGAAATTGTATAACCTTTTACTTAAAAGAAAGAAATACATAATCCGTTTTTAAAGATATTTGCATTTCAGTCACATCATCTTTTTTTAAAACACAAATAACATTTATTTTGGAATAAATCCAAAACTATTCTACTTTTGACAATTCTGACTTCATATTCGGATTCAGGGGAAAATTTTACACAAAGATTAGCTGTCAGAATTATTTGGTCACGACTTTGTTGGCATTTTGTGACGTAGTGTAATCATTTAAACGAAACATAACAGAAAAAACAAGTTAATGTGTTCCACAACATCTCACATATTTTCTAATGGGGTAAAAACGGGCAAGATTTTTTTTAGATTATGTAAGTTGAAATACCATATTTTAAGAATATAAAAAAGTTTTGCCCAAGTATTGCCACAAACATTTTGAAAATCAAAATTTCCTTAAAAAAAAAACACATTTTTTTTTGACCAATTTAAAAAAAAAATTAAGAATAATTCCTCAATATTTTTCTTTACAAAAATGTATTAGTAAATTAGTTAAATACCTGAAGTTCATGGATCCATTAAAAAAAAATTGTGTTTTCTAAGAAACAATTCTCTCAAATCGCAATTAAAATATCTTGATTTTCACTTTTTAACAAATATTTCCAAATTAAAAAATATTATTCAACTTTGGCAGCGTATAACCAAAAAAGTAAACACCATAGATCCACAATTTTTACAGTTATTCGTGTTGGATTTTATCTACTTATATATGGTAAAATAAACTTACACGAACAATCAACTTTATTTTTGTATTAATCCTCGTTTTTGGTACTGTTCACCCTGAGAACAAAAAATCTATAGTTAGAAAAATTTGCACGGCTTAAAGGTAATTGTGTCGCCGAGTGAAATTGTTTCAATAATAAAGAAAAATGTAGATACGATTTGAAATCAGCTACCTCAAATAAGTAAAAATTTGCAATCAAATTTCAGACCGCAAAATGACTGTTTCGCAGTGTAATTGATCAGCCTGAGTGTTTGAAAGGAGTTATACGCCTTTTACGTTCCTACTTATGGGTTAGCAAAGTTAAAATTTGTGAAAATATAAATTTTATGTGAATTAAAATAAAATATCAAAAGATTTTGTTATTCGTGCTAAATTCCCAGTTTTTATTATTGATAAAAACACTTGAAATTTATTGTTGATGGGATAAGCTATTCCTATGCGCATTTCATATAATAAACAGTGCGTTCATCTCATCTTACATTCCCCGCTACAATTAGTTGAAATTCTCTCAACATTAATTGTAGTTGTAAGTAGGTTAAGAAAAACAAAATAAAAAACAACAACAACTTACAAAAGATGTTGTCAATTAAGTGTTTTTTAGGCCGTGCACCCGCCTGTTTATTATCAAAAAGTAATTTCAATTTTTGGGAATACAAAATTTAAATTTCAAAAGATTTTGTTATTCGTGCTAAATTCCCAGTTTTTATTATTGATAAAAACACTTGAAATTTATTGTTGATGGGATAAGCTATTCCTATGCGCATTTCACTGGTTGCTTAGGCCAGATCATCAGGAAACTTCATCCATAAAGATTTTAGAAAAACTAAAGATATTAAACCAAGTAAAAATGTTAAACGTATAAGACTTATAGCAACAGTTCTACTTGTAATAATATCAAAGCTTAAACAAAACAACATCAACAATAAACAGTGCGTTCATCTCGTCTTACATTCCCCGCTACAATTAGTTGAAATTCTCTCAACATTAATTGTAGTTGTAAGTAGGTTAAGAAAAACAAAATAAAAAACAACAACAACTTACAAAAGATGTTGTCAATTAAGTGTTTTTTAGGCCGTGCACCCGCCTGTTTATTATCAAAAAGTAATTTCAATTTTTGGGAATACAAAATTTAAATTTCAAAAGATTTTGTTATTCGTGCTAAATTCCCAGTTTTTATTATTGATAAAAACACTTGAAATTTATTGTTGATGGGATAAGCTATTCCTATGCGCATTTCACTGGTTGCTTAGGCCAGATCATCAGGAAACTTCATCCATAAAGATTTTAGAAAAACTAAAGATATTAAACCAAGTAAAAATGTTAAACGTATAAGACTTATAGCAACAGTTTTACTTGTAATAATATCAAAGCTTAAACAAAACAACATCAACAATAAACAGTGCGTTCATCTCGTCTTACATTCCCCGCTACAATTAGTTGCAATTCTCTCAACATTAATTGTAGTTGTAAGTAGGTTAAGAAAAACAAAATAAAAAACAACAACAACTTACAAAAGATGTTGTCAATTAATTTTTTTTTTTTTTTGATAATAAACAGGCGGGTGCACGGCCTAAAAAACACTTAATTGACAACATCTTTTGTAAGTTGTTGTTGTTTTTTATTTTGTTTTTCTTAACCTACTTACAACTACAATTAATGTTGAGAGAATTTCAACTAATTGTAGCGGGGAATGTAAGACGAGATGAACGCACTGTTTATTGTTGATGTTGTTTTGTTTAAGCTTTGATATTATTACAAGTAAAACTGTTGCTATAAGTCTTATACGTTTAACATTTTTACTTGGTTTAATATCTTTAGTTTTTCTAAAATCTTTATGGATGAAGTTTCCTGATGATCTGGCCTAAGCAACCAGTGAAATGCGCATAGGAAGAGCTTATCCCATCAACAATAAATTTCAAGTGTTTTTATCAATAATAAAAACTGGGAATTTAGCACGAATAACAAAATCTTTTGAAATTTAAATTTTGTATTCCCAAAAATTGAAATTACTTTTTGATAATAAACAGGCGGGTGCACGGCCTAAAAAACACTTAATTGACAACATCTTTTGTAAGTTGTTGTTGTTTTTTATTTTGTTTTTCTTAACCTACTTACAACTACAATTAATGTTGAGAGAATTTCAACTAATTGTAGCGGGGAATGTAAGACGAGATGAACGCACTGTTTATTGTTGATGTGGTTTTGTTTAAGCTTTGATATTATTACAAGTAAAACTGTTGCTATAAGTCTTATACGTTTAACATTTTTACTTGGTTTAATATCTTTAGTTTTTCTAAAATCTTTATGGATGAAGTTTCCTGATGATCTGGCCTAAGCAACCAGTGAAATGCGCATAGGAATAGCTTATCCCATCAACAATAAATTTCAAGTGTTTTTATCAATAATAAAAACTGGGAATTTAGCACGAATAACAAAATCTTTTGAAATTTAAATTTTGTATTCCCAAAAATTGAAATTACTTTTTGATAATAAACAGGCGGGTGCACGGCCTAAAAAACACTTAATTGACAACATCTTTTGTAAGTTGTTGTTGTTTTTTATTTTGTTTTTCTTAACCTACTTACAACTACAATTAATGTTGAGAGAATTTCAACTAATTGTAGCGGGGAAGGTAAGACGAGATGAACGCACTGTTTATTGTTGATGTTGTTTTGTTTAAGCTTTGATATTATTACAAGTAAAACTGTTGCTATAAGTCTTATACGTTTAACATTTTTACTTGGTTTAATATCTTTAGTTTTTCTAAAATCTTTATGGATGAAGTTTCCTGATGATCTGGCCTAAGCAACCAGTGAAATGCGCATAGGAATAGCTTATCCCATCAACAATAAATTTCAAGTGTTTTTATCAATAATAAAAACTGGGAATTTAGCACGAATAACAAAATCTTTTGAAATTTAAATTTTGTATTCCCAAAAATTGAAATTACTTTTTAATAATAAACAGGCGGGTGCACGGCCTAAAAAACACTTAATTGACAACATCTTTTGTAAGTTGTTGTTGTTTTTTATTTTGTTTTTCTTAACCTACTTACAACTACAATTAATGTTGAGAGAATTTCAACTAATTGTAGCGGGGAATGTAAGACGAGATGAACGCACTGTTTATTGTTGATGTTGTTTTGTTTAAGCTTTGATATTATTACAAGTAAAACTGTTGCTATAAGTCTTATACGTTTAACATTTTTACTTGGTTTAATATCTTTAGTTTTTCTAAAATCTTTATGGATGAAGTTTCCTGATGATCTGGCCTAAGCAACCAGTGAAATGCGCATAGGAATAGCTTATCCCATCAACAATAAATTTCAAGTGTTTTTATCAATAATAAAAACTGGGAATTTAGCACGAATAACAAAATCTTTTGAAATTTAAATTTTGTATTCCCAAAAATTGAAATTACTTTTTGATAATAAACAGGCGGGTGCACGGCCTAAAAAACACTTAATTGACAACATCTTTTGTAAGTTGTTGTTGTTTTTTATTTTGTTTTTCTTAACCTACTTACAACTACAATTAATGTTGAGAGAATTTCAACTAATTGTAGCGGGGAAGGTAAGACGAGATGAACGCACTGTTTATTGTTGATGTTGTTTTGTTTAAGCTTTGATATTATTACAAGTAAAACTGTTGCTATAAGTCTTATACGTTTAACATTTTTACTTGGTTTAATATCTTTAGTTTTTCTAAAATCTTTATGGATGAAGTTTCCTGATGATCTGGCCTAAGCAACCAGTGAAATGCGCATAGGAATAGCTTATCCCATCAACAATAAATTTCAAGTGTTTTTATCAATAATAAAAACTGGAAATTTAGCACGAATAACAAAATCTTTTGAAATTTAAATTTTGTATTCCCAAAAATTGAAATTACTTTTTGATATTAAAATAAAATATTATTTTAATATTTAAGATTTTTTGTTTTTTTCTTTTTCAAGGCTTTTATGAAATAAAATTATTCCAGAATTGAAAAATCTTTTTCTTGAATTTTTTTTTCAATCTTTTGTTAAATATTTCTCACAATCCGTAAAAGAAGGTATATCAGAAGACTAATTATTTCTGAACTATAACTATGTTTTGACACTTTTCGTAATTTTCAATCTGATTCGTTTTACAGCCTAATTATTTTTAAAAAATCTCCTCGAAGTGTTTCCATTGTTTGAGTTTCCGTATCAGTTCTTGAGGCATTATACTTTTAGTCCAACTTGTATAAAAAACTTGTTTAGGGGCACATCAATTTTTTGATTTTTGCAACCTCATTTTTGTACAAGAGCCACTGTGCAACGTTACTCGTGTGTTTCCAAAATATATACATTAACTTCTTGATAGGGTCAAAAATCAATATTGCAACATTTACAAACCGAGTGACAAACTTTCATACAAAAATCTGTGAAGAAGGGTAAATTTAGCATATTTTTTTTTTTGAAAATTTAGGATGTTACTTTAATATTGTGTGAATTGTTAACTCACAGGAACATGCACAGCAAACAAAATTCGGTTTAAGCCAATTTTTAATAAAATATTAATAGCATTAAATTTGTCGTTTTTCTTTTTTTTTTTGGGGTGGGGGGCATGGTGGTCTTTTTCATATCGTTGCTGTCTTTTTTTTCGTTTGGGTAGTTAAAGCAACATTACAATAACAAATTTTACCGAGTACAAGATATAGAATTAGGGTACGGAATTTATATTGCGTGTATTGTTGTTAACACGCAGCAGTTTCTTGTGCTCGTATTTTTTATTGAAATTTCATTTTTTTTATTTATTTCTTGCTGCAAGAGCTTAAAAACATTCTGAAATAAATTGACGACAACTGAGCTCCCTTTTCCTGGCTCAATCAAACACATACATATATACGTGTCTTCTTGTGTTAGTGTATGTGTATATAAGTACCCAGCGGGCAAAGGAAGGAGTTCGGATGCCTTCTAGAAGGCCTCTGTACTCCTGATTTTGGATATAGAAGGCCGTCTCGCTACATTTCATACTCATATATTTTTTGCACATGTTTTCATTGCGGAGTCGGGCTTCCACTTTCTCTTTTTAAGCAGTTACAAAAGGATGGTAACGGGATAAAAAATAAATATTTTGCTTTTGATTTGGCAAAAAAAAAAACAAAAAATTTTACTCCTTCTCTACTCCCTTCTCATAAAAGCGAATGTGGAATGTGTATCTTATCTTTTATGCGAATGAGTCGAGCCTTTCGATGAGGCATTCTTAACCAGTAAGATAATAAAAGTAATTGAATCAAAACAATTTTTAAGCAAGCCTTTTAAAAGGCTTGAAGTAAGAAGGTCTTCTGAGTTTCCCGCTGGGTACTTTTCTGTTCCCCGGCCAAGTATGTATAAGAAGAAGTATATGCTTGTATTAATATTTGCGTTAGTATTATTGTATTGTCTTTATAACAGTTATTTGCAAAAGTTTTTTTTTTATATTTCTTTTTATTTATTTTCACATTTCTTTTTTTTCCCTTTTTGACGGAACAGTAATAAATTTATCTTTATTTTTTTTTCTTTGGTATGAATGCTGTCTGTTGTTTTTTTTCGTTTCTATTGTTGGTATGGCAAAGATATTTAATGTTTTTATGAATAATTTTTTTTATTTTTACTTTAATATAATTTTTCATAAATTTTTTATGTCTTATTGATTCGTATAGACCTTTTTTATGAAAAAATATTTTTTTTTGGTTTGTAAGGTGTAAGGGAGCTTTGCTTTTGTGGATTATCTTCATCATTCATACTGCAAGTAATTTGTTAAATTGGTAATTTCCGCTGTTTTTAAGAAATTAAACAAACTCTACTTGATATTTTCAATTGCTTAGTAAGGATATGTTGAATTGTATAAGTTTAGAAGTATTTTTTTATAAAATTTAACAAATGCTAAAGCACTTAAATAGAAAACTATGTACAAATCGCATACAAAATCATACACAGTCACAACTCAAATTCATAATTGGTTAGGAAAGGCAAAAAACTGTTTTTAAGAACTTGGTTGTAATTCTATAATCAAATTGATTTCCACAATGAAGAAATCTCTTAAAAAGAAAGACTACCTAATTTTTTTTTTATTTTGTGATGTAATTTTGGAAATAAGAGGTAATTTGGAGTTCAATTTTTGCACTTTCACAACTAAAAGTAGTATAGTTAAGTTGATGATATTCAGGCGGCACTACTTAAAGCCTTTTCACACTTGGCAACATCCAACATCTACCATAAATTTGCGGAGATGTTGCAATTTTCCCAAAGGAAAAACATAGAGCTAAAAACCAAAATTTTTACAAGATTTTTCTATATTATTTTATTATATTCTACATCTTCCGCGTTTGAGTATCATCACTAGAAAAGTGGAAATAAATTCCTTTTTTGCAAGCAGAGTTCCCAGTTTTATTTTAAGCCTTATCGCCAATTTGCGATTTCTCATCCCCAAAATTCCCCACATTTCTAGAAAAATTAATACATTGATTTATACAAATAAATCCATTTGTATAATATTGTGAAAACTAATGTTATTAAATCTTCGAGTTGTACATATCGATGTACACTTGTATAGTATGTAACAAGCGTAACGTAAAAACGTAAAAGAAAAATAATTATGCACCAATATTTATTATTTTAAAAACTAGGAATTCAAAATCTTCTGATTTATCAAAAAGAGCTTCTCATAACTCATATTGCATTCTCTTGCAAAAATTGATTTTGGTTGTATTTATTATAGAAAAAGCCTCGTCCAACAGAAGTAATGTTTGTTGGTACAAAAAGCATATTAAAAACTTTTTCAACAAGCTCTTGAAAGAGTTTTAAACCGCAAAAAATACTTAATCTTGTACCCACATCTTGACCAAATCGGTCTTGCCGTTGCAAAAATGGGATTTGTAATAATATATTATTTCCCAAATATCCCCAATGAAAAAAGTGTGTTTCCCAAAAAAATCCCCTGGGGCTTAAAACCCCAAAACTGAGAACTCTGTTTGCAAATCGCCCCTGCTACCTTGACGGCACACCACCATCCGATTGTCCAAATTTTCGATGACGCTGAGGCATAATTGAGGTTGTATGCCGATAATTTACCGAATTCTCTCATCCTTTAGCTCTTGAATTGTTACTGGCTTTTCGACGCACACCTTTTCTTTCAAATAACCCAAAAGAAAGAAGCCCAACGGTGTCAAATCACATGATCTTGGCGCCAATTAACATCGCCACCACGCGAGATAACACGGCCATTGACTTTGTCGCGTAAAGGAACCATTGTTTCGTTAGCTGTGTCACAAGTGCCACCGTCCATTTGAAATCACATATCGTCCACATCCATATCTTCTTATTCGGTCTATAATAAGTTCGTTATTATCTCACGATAACGAAATCATTCCAGTAACTGCCTGACCAGACCAGCCCATAAACCGCACCAAACAGTTACACTTTGTGGGTGCTTTTTTATTTGTAATTTTTTATGATTTAGTATGTGTGGATATAGCTAAAGAAAGTCTAAGAATTGCAGAATTTTAAATTGCTTGTTTTGTGCCGAATCTTGTGAACACTTCACCACAGTATTAAAAATCGTACCAAAACTCTAGAGAATACTTGCAGTGCACACTGGTATATTCCGGCCAAAAATTTTTTTTAATTTTAATAAAATTTTGATGACAGATTAAAGCGACCACTTCAAAACATATAAATCATTTCTTATCTTGGCTCTTGGATACCTATTTTACGGGTAATACTGGAGCAAAGTAGATAATTTTTTTCTTACAAATTTGAGGTTTTCAAAGTTGATTTTTGTATTCTAAAATAAAAGTTAGCTACGATTTTTTGAAAATAAGCACTTTATGTTTAAACCGTATTAGTCAATAACCATTCCATGTGATAATTGTGATTTTTGCGGGTTATTTTTTGGATAAGTGAAGTGATTATCAGTTACTTAAAAACTAAATAAAACCTGAAGTAAGCCAAATTTAAAGAGACCATACAAAAAGGTGGGGCTAGGGGAGGTTAAGTGATAACTATGTATAGTACTCTTTAGTATCAAAAGTAAGTGCTATACATTTCAGCTGCCACCACCTGTCACTCTATTACCAGATAATTTTTAGAGATATCATATATTTTTATAAGGTAAGCGTGACTGACTGGGTGGTGATCATCGGCCAGCCCAAACAACTTAAGCCAGACACTTGAAATTTTGTATGTAGACTCCCCTCCCAATGTGTACGTGCTTGAATTTTTAAGTACGACTTTTACTTAAAGTAAGTATAAAAAAAATCCCAGAAACAGTCCACCAATCAAAAATTTTTTAAATAAATTTTTTTAATGAAATATATGACTAGAAGTATAATTTCATTTTTATATTAAAAAATATGTATGTATTTCCATGATCACTAATACAATAATTTGTACCAAATCCTACCCCACCCCCACGTGAATTTAACATTATTTTAGGTGCTTTATGTTCTTAAAATCAGGGTTTTAAAAAGCTGCAGTTGAGATAGTAAAAGTCATAAGATTGTGCTGCAACTTCGACATCTGAAAAAAACACAACGTCCCATCTTCGGTAACTACGGAATTTTTTAAAAGTTTCAGTCTGTCAAACCAAACACTTTCGAACATGTCGACTGCCGATGTTCTTTGTTGTGTACAACTTTTCGTTTTTTGCTTTTGCCTTCACTGCGACTGTTTTCATTTAATGAATCAGAATGAAAGGCAACAGTTTATTTTCGTCCAATGAAAAATCGGAAAGTGGAAGAATAAGCAATTTTTTTGATTTTGACTGCAGCTTTTTCAACCCAGACTCATCATTATATAAATTTCTTTAAAAAAAATTGTATTCTTGCACACATTCATTAACAATCACAAAAAAGTTTTGTTTTGTTAAAATAAATAAAATTGAGTTTATTATATACTACTGGAAAAACGGTAGCGTGCGCGACAAATGGTTCACGTCTTACATTGCAAAATTGTTTGGCTGTGAATAAGTGATTTTAGAATTCTCTTATATTCATCTTCCTTTAAGAAATTAGATTTGCTATACCTTATGATGCAAAATTTGCTAAAAATTAGGAAAACACACTTCAAGTTTTAAAGTTACTTCCAATTTTTGTGACAAATACCGGCTAAGAAATAATGATATATGCCATTAGTAAGTTCATATCAATGTTACTAAATACTATATATAAGTTTAGGCTTTCTCTTTTGAAAGACCAAAACATTTTTATATATCCATCAGAAAACGCGTGCTAATGTAGCGTTTGATAAGCAGGATTTGCCCCTATTGAAATTTTATCAAAATTATGCGAGTTAGAGTTATTTTCGATACTTAGTGGTGATCAATGGTGGTTAAAAAGAAATTGGAACTAAAACTTTCAATCGTACTTAAAGTGCAGATCAAATGGTTTTAAAAATATTTATTGTTGAAAAAAAGTCTCATTTCAGTGAAAAATTCTTCTTTTAAAGCTTTAACAAAAAAAAAAAAAAAAAAATTATAATTTGTCTTGTAAACTCTGCATCACGTCTATACCCACATAAAATTAAATATTGATCAGCATTAATCAATAACTTACTGTAGCTAAAAATTATGACAAAGTCATTTGAAATACTTCAGTTTATTTGTGACCTCCCACTTAACCTCAAAACTTTCTGCTATATCTGCAAGTTTTATTGTAAAGAAAAAATATGAAACCAAAAAATCTTCTGGCTGCTGATTATTAACTTGCAGCTTTCAATATCATTATTTTCTTTCCCTCAATAAATTTGACAGTTCATAGTAACATAAGCCCCCGCATAAACGTGAATATGTGTATAAACACACTTAACACACAATGAATATTGCGATTGTATATAAAAATACAAATAAAACATAATATGTACAAGTATATTGGCCAACATATATGGAATATTTTTTATTATTAGTGTGTCATTCAATGTGTAACATTCAAGAAAAATGTATGTAAGACCTCATTAAGTCTATTTATTCTGGGTTATTAAGTCGATTTTGACGTTCCAGTAAGCAATTTTGAGTTTCAACGGAGAAAAATCGTATCACTAAAAAAGGGTAAATAACCAAAATCTAGACTCTCTCAATATATATACTTCTATTCTGCTTAAACAGTATTTACTATTTTTACTTTTTTTAATGTTTCCAAACAATTCATTTTTGTCCAGTAAAAGAAACTTTTGTACTCAATAAAACCTTGCCTTAATGCATCAACACGACAAATTACAATAAAGATTGCATAAAATCGAGTGCGGATTTTATTAGTTTGCCTAAGATTCTATTTGCAGCTATCTTCTGAGAAATGATATGTTATAAAATGTAGCATAATTTTGTTTTACTACTATTTAATTTTCCTCTCAGTTTATGTGAAGATTATTTCACAATTTATCACAAATCTAGTATGATGTTCACTTCCAAATATTCTAATTCCTTATAAAGCGTATCAATGATTCGGCACAGTATTCTGTTTTGTTTTTCTCTTTTATTTACTTGAAGGAAAAGCAGACAACAATGGTATAGAGTTCTTCTTAAATTTTACATTTTCTTTTAACTTCCTTTTTATGTTTTGTGTACATACGGAGATACGTCTATACATATGTAGTTAAAATATAAGCAAGTTAGAGAGTAGAATGGTCTGTCAAGCCCAACCAATTGATACCCTGCACAACAGTACATACACACAATTTTTCGAGAGTTTACTAGATCTAGCACTCTTGGGCAAAAGGTTAATATAAAAGTTTTTCTGATTTATATAGAAGTCGTTTGCGCTACATAATATCTATATACGAATATACATCCAAACAAAAACTTATCGACTTAAAATTATTTAGGGGAGAAAGCTTTGATATAACCAATGGTCAATTCCAACAGTTTGCCGCATTCTTTCACTTTTTTAAAAAAATTTGGTTATCGCATAAATTTCCCTTGGATTGGCAACAAGGAACAACAGAGCGAGCGATAACTTTTCTCTCATCCATTATGACCATTTTTATGAAACTTATACTTGAAAATTTGGTTAAACATATTTGGGGGATTCACAAGGTGTCATAAAGTCATATGTCTTAAAACAATAACATGAAAAATTACGACTGTTGTGAACAACCCATCATAATGCAGTGTGCTATTTTGAATTTAACTCAGCTGATTTAAAACAAATATAAAAAAAATAAAAAATATTTACCAAAAATAAAAATATTTTTTTATTCTAATCCATTAATTAATAAATTAAATTAGATCTTACCTGACTTTTTTCTATTTTTCATACGAAAATCAGAAATAAATTTTATTTTGTTTGTTTACCAAACTGCAGAGGCCTAGGCCTATATAATTTGACGCCGCAAGTGATTTGTTGCAAAAATTTCTAGCCGCAGCTTAAATTCGGATGTAAGCCGGATAAATTTTACCATCAACGGCGACGGCTTACTAAAACTAATGCGGCTCGGTTCAGCCGTTCTACGCAGGTCTCTTCGGATTAATTACGACAGCACAATAAACATAGCAAACAAAGTTCTATTTATTTTAAACACTTTTTGTTTACAAAGCAACAACAATATTTTTAAACCATTGTAAAATGTCAGAACATTATGACAATATAACATGATAGCACACCTTGTGAATACCCAAATTGATGCTAAGTTTCGTTTGAACAAGCGGGCTTCCATGCAGCCTTATTGTGCATCGACTAAATCAACACTCTTACGGCTAATAAAACAGTAAAAGTTAAACTCTCTTTTTGATTTTAAACGAGTGTTAACGAGCAAATCTATAATTCAGTAAACATTTAAACCAGCTCTAAACGCATATAATTGGGCGTTTAAGGCACCATACAACCCATATTAATTCGTAGTGCTGCCACATTATTATTTTTTGCACTGCATAAGAGGCTATCAGCGCAGAAGTGATGTAACCCCTTTTTATGAGATAATGAGGGGTTACCACTACTCCTGCACTATAGTACATACTTGGTTGTAACGGCCCTTGCAAAAACTATGTTTCTAGCGCTATCTGTTTTGGATATAAACAGTTGGTTTACTCGACTATTGCACTGTAAAGAACAGTGCAAAGAACATATCTTACACCAGAACCGTAACCAAATTAAATTGTGGGTTACACCACTTTTGAGCTGATAGCCTCACATAATATATGGGAAACTGATTTACAGCTGTTAAGTTTAAACTACACGTAGAGGACAAACATGCATAAATATGGTCACCTCCAACAAAACTACTTTTAAAGAAAATTTTAAACATATTATGTCAAATTTAAACATATTATTGTCACTGACAACCATATTATGGTTAAATTAGTCCTTCATCAAGAAGCCACTATCATATTATGGTTTCCTCTAAACATATTATGGTTAAATATGATAAAAATTTGTTTTCAAATTATCAATAGTATTTTCCTCTTTTCTAAGAGCAACATGCTATGGTTGAGAAGCAACCATGCTATTATTAGTGTTAAACATATTTTAGTTATTATTATAAAAATAGCTTTGTTGGAGATCTTCATTCATTTAACTGAGACACATGTGTCTGGAATCAAACCTTTTTCACTAAATATGTTTTTTCTCTGGGTCTACACATGTATTTAAGTAAAGTTCAACTAAAACAACGTTTAAACATTCATTGATGTTTTAGCCACAAGCTTTATTACTGAACAATACATAGAAAATTAACGTAACCAAAACCAAACATATAAGAATAAATGCCAACTCGACTGAGCATATTTCCCATAACGGAAACGTAATCAAATGAGTACAAGAACACTACTTGTAAGGCAGAATAGGTAGCTTACACAACGTTAAACAGATTCTGGAACAAAAATATATTGACCACAGAAACAAAAATAAAAATGTTTAAGACATGCGTTATTTCTGTTCCTCTGTATGGGTGTGAAAGGTGGTGTTCCACGGATTTAATACAGAAAAACTGCGTGTTTTGTCAACAGGAGCCTCCGCAGAATTTAAAAAAATTTTTAGCCGAACAGAATATCTAACAAGCAGCTGAGTGCCCCGGTATGCCAGGTGGTAGTAAGCTAGTCTTTCAGCGCCGGGGTTGCGGGTTCGATTCCCGCCAGAGACTCTGGTCTCTCTTGCAGAAAAGCGTAGAGCTTCGCGGGATTAGCTTAGGGAAGTTTAAAAAAAAGCTACGGAACCGATCCAGCTTTGGAGATGTTAACGTAAAAATAGGCATGCGAAAGCTTTGGTTGATTGGGCACAAACTGCGTAAATCACCTACAGAATTATGGTGGCAAACCCTTGTGTACAATCACCAAGGCTTAATGCGAACTCAAAGAAGATCTACGCTGAATGAGCTCAAAAGCATCCTCGCAAATAGAAGTAACCACAACATCGGTGAGCCTTGTAAATTAGCGTAAAGGAGGCAAAGATGAAAATTATTTGTAGACAGAATATATCCAGTACAGACATAGTTTTTACAAAAACAACACTTTCCCATGAAGTAATTAGAAGCTAACGTAAAGAAGCTATGGCATAAAAATCTTTTTTTGGGCGCTATAGCAGTTGTATGTGGGCTCTGGTCAAATATACACCGATTCCAGTAAAATTTGACAAACTAGTTAAGATTGCAATACAATATGTTTGATGCAAATTTAATATTACAACAAAACAAAAAGATGGTGTATGGCAACAAAGACTCTATTCCGGAAAGAAGCTTCTATGGGGGCTTTTTGAAATAATGCACCGATTCTCGCCATTTTAGTCTTTGTCATTGTTACAATTAGTACGTAGTATGTACTAAATATTTTCAAATAATCTCCAGAGCTGCGAAATTAACATGGATATCGAGCCAGCCGGACGGATTTTTGATTGTAACACACATCTGAACAAATAAATGCATAACACCGCTCTCCACTACAGTGGTGCCGGTATAGAAAGACAAGCACCAGGCGTACACAAACACTCATACACATATTTATCTCTACTTCTCGAGTGTCGATTCAATTGTCAATAAGAAGCTTTTAGTGAGTTTTTTTCAACCTTCTCTAGGTGGATTTTTTTTTTTTTTACTACACAAAGGGAAAAATCTGTTAAAAAAAATACCAAAATTGACACCATTCGTTGTCAAAAGTGAGCCAAATACGTTTATGTTCAAAGGTTTTATTGGGATTCAATTTGATAGCAGATGTTGTCAAAATAGTGACAACACTTTGTTATGAATTTATTACCATTGGTTGACAATTTTTTAACGTCTTTTTTCGCTCTGTGTACATTATGGTTATCAATACCGATTTCATATTGCAGAAAAAACGAAAAATATAATATAACATGAGAGAAATGTATAAAATACACATCCTTATATTACTGAGGTATTGATGTGGATTAATTTAATTTGAACAGAAACTTTATTTACAAACTTACGCATACAACAATATTAAATAAAAAAAAACTTATACACACAGTTTTATAAAAATATGAAATACATATATGCAGGTAATTGGAGAAGTTCTTTTATTGTTGAAAATTTCAAAAATTAAACATAAAAGCTTGATAATTCAAATATAATCAAAATAATTTAAATATTGTTGGAATGCACTTTTTATATTTAAGTCTGGAAGATTATTAATTCGCATTTAGTTTATAAATATAATTTCCGGCATATGTGCTCTGTGGATACGAGTTACATGATCCATCCGATCAATCCAATTTTTGCAGCGGGTCTGTCAGATGTAAAATTCATATGTAATTGCACATGTCCGTCAAATTCGACAAATACGGAAGGTTTATTTTTGCATTCACACGTCCGTGTGTGGTTTCATCTAACATAACCTAAAATCGTTCATAACAGCAAATTATTTAAATATTTATGTGTTTGGTTTCATCTAACATAACCTAAAATCGTTCATAACAGCAAATTATTTAAATATTTTCACTCCTCTTTTTATATCAGTTAATTAAAAATGTTTTAAATATATAAAAATTGATATAATCGCATTAATATTGAAGCAAATATTTTTTGCGTTTACATGACATACATGATAAACAACTTACTCAAGTTTTCTACCTCGACTTTTTTATTTTTTGCCGAGCAGTGTTTAAAAACATTAACAGTTTTAAAAAGGCTTTTCTGATGTTTCAGGAATTCAGGAAAAGTTAAGTTTTATAATTTCAAATATACACAGAAAGAATTATTTACTAAATCACCAGAAAATATGGCTTGAACCAAGAAAATGTTTCACTATTCTCGGCCAAGCTAAAAATTTCTTATTGTAAACATATGTGAGGCTTGGTTTAAGCAAAAAGTTATGATTCAAAGCGAACTAAAATTTTCTTAACTACAGCTAAAAAAAAATTATTTAAATTCTACAGTTACTTAAATCAAGTTTTCGTTGCTTTTTATTTTACAAAATCAGAAGGAAAGCCTGAATTTTTTAGATTAAGAAAACTTAATATAAAAATCTCGATCCAAATAAAAATTAATTGAATTTTCTGAAAAATTAAAAGAAATTTTTTCTTGATGCAAGAAATTCGATTCTATTTACAAATCAAAAAAATCAGACTAATATTTAATAAATACTACTTGATTTCAGAAAAATCCTTCTTGTTTTTAAGTAAATAAGCTACTTTTGTATATCTTGTTTTTAGACATTTTTGGATCATTTTCCAAAACGTGAATTTTTGATCATGAAAAACGCCTCTTTATTTACTACGAACAAACAAGGAAATTTTATTTGGGGTATGCTATCATGTTGTATTGTCATAATGTTCTTACATTTTGCAATGGTTTAAACTTTAAAAATATTGTTGGTGCTTTGTTAACAAAAAGGAGGCTAGCAATTTTTGCAACAAAACAGTTGCGGAGTCAAATTAGACCGGCTTGGGACTCTGATGTTTGGTAAACAAACAAAAAAAAAATTATTTGTGATTTGCGTATAAAAAATGGAAAATACTCAGGTAAGATTTAATTTAATTTAGTAATTCATGGATAAGAATCAAAAAATATTTTGATTGTACGAAAAAAATTTAACAAATTCACCTGTTTAATTTTAATAAAATGTACAATAAAAATTTAAAAAATACAGCTGATTTAAATTCCAAATAGCACACTAATTTATCAGGGGTTGTTCACAACAATCATATTTGTTAATGATATTATTTTTAGACATATGACTTTATGGCACCTTGTGAATTCCTCAATTGTATTTTCTTGTTTTAAAAAACAAAATTGATTATTTTAGAAAATATACTTCTTTCCGTGCTTTTCAGAGTACTATATATCAAAAGTATTTGAAAAACGGAAGGAAATTTTGGTTTAATGTGTCCTGATTTTAATGTACGTATGAAAATAAAAGTACTAAAATGTTGGGTATCTATAAAAGAGCTAATTAAGAACTCTTGTAAAAAAGCGCTAAGGAAATAATATGTGCCTTTTCGACAGTTACCTGTTTGGTGACAAATTTATTTCCAGAAGTGGCTCTGTTTACTGGTCAGAGTTACCAATGGCGTTAAATTGGTAACTGTGAACAGTAAACACAGCCACTTCTGGAAATAAATTTGTCACCAAATTTATTTTGCAATAAATCAGTTGTTAAGCTCGCGGTATGGCAAGTTGCGCCGCCTTGTTGGAACTAAATGTATTAATAAGATTTAGTTTTAATGTGATAAATTCCAAATTCTTACTATTTATAAATTTTAATTTATTATTGGTGGGATAAGCTATTCCTATGTGCATTTCACTAGTTGCTTAGGCCAGATCATCAGGAAACTGCATCCAAAGATTTGAGAAAAGCTAAAGATATTATTCAAATAAAACTGTAAACCGAATAGGAATTACGAACACTCGAAAGCCTTACCCGTAATGATATCAAAGCTTAAAAATAACTGTTGTTGGAAGTCTTTGGAAAAAAAAGTAGTCGGCCTGGCACGTTAGCGCTCGCCATCCACCGCAATGGCAGCTGCTTTGCCATTTCGAAAGAAATAGGGAACGATAATGCTGCCGTTATGTGAATCGCAACAAACAGTCAATTGAAACTCGTGTCAAAGTGATAGGGTAGTCTTCGCTTTAAATTCGGCAATCTTGCTTGGTGTAGTCATTTAACCAGAAATATGCTTCACCACTAAACACAATTATTTGATAAAAGTGCTCTATGAACTTCGCAAAACTACAAGTTACAAAGCTACAAGTAAAATACTTCTGCAAATGTATTTTACTTGTTGATTTGTAACTTGTAGTTTTGAAAAACAGGGCCCTGCACTAAATTTTTTTTTTGTCTTGATTACTTCTGTGGCAAAAAGAAAAAAGTGCTTAAGTTGAGTTAAGCTAAATTCGAGGTAATGGCAACTTTGATATCTTTATGTTCAAAAGTAAAAGAAAGCAAAGTTTCAATTATTTTATAACATTTTTCAATGTGCAGTTACATTTGGAGTAATAACTTTAGTTTACTTTCGTTTTGTGACACTAGCGCTTGTTTTCACAACTTACCGATAGATAAAAGTAGACTTTAACCGGCCTTTTAAAAAGAGTTCCGTTATTAAAACTTTTTTAATCTTACCTGGCAGGTTAAAGAAAAGTTGTAATAAAAGAACACTTTTTATACGGCCGATAAAATCCTACCGTTAGCTATCGGTTAGTTGTGAAAAAGGGCCTTGGAATATAAATGAATAAAACCTAAAAAAACTATTGGTATTGCACTACTGAAACGTGATAATTGTTTAAGAATAGAAGAACATTTTTAAAAATCACCTTTGAAGTTTAAAATTGCTCTCCAACAAAAACTAAAAAAAAAATTACTTAACCAGTTTTTCCCTATTGTCACAAATATATTGAATTTTTATTTTTCAGGTGTTAAATAAAAGCTAATTGGTTGCTTACGCAAATATCAATAAATAATTTTAACTTTATGGCGCCAAAAATACTTTTCTACCAACCCTCGTATTGTTTCAATATTTATAAACGTTGCAGAAAGCAAAAGAGTATGAAATAAACTAAATAAACTGAATAAATAAACAAAATAAAATAAAAATGATAAATAAATTGTATTCACATAATAGGTAAAACAGCAGGTCACAGCAATAATATTATCAATTGTTGCACTGAGGAAGAAAATTTAATAAATCAAATTTAAAATTATGAATAAGTCAGAGTGCAAATATCCGTAAAAGTATCGTAATTGTATTCTTGTACAATGATTAACATATCCTGTATAAAAGAAAATTTAAAATTAAAATTTTCTTTTGTACGTTTAGTCTTATTTAGTACAAGATTTATAGTACATAAGAAAAAATGTTGGTTTAATTTACATTAAAAAACTAAAGCGTATAACTTTTTTAATCCTATATATAGCCGTTTATGGGAGAAGAGTAGTGTGCCACTAATAAGAATAAAACCTTCTTATTAATTATGTAACTTAATCCATATGCAAACGTCTTTCCAGAATGTAGATTTTAATTTCCATCAGGATGTCTGATTCCCTGTTTAATATAAAGTTATGCGATTCAGACAACTGTTTTCACATATTTGCGATCATGAAAAATCCCATGAACAAAAGGTAATTCAAAGTGGAATAATAACGTGAAAAAAAGTTCACGGGAAAAAATTCCCCTTAACGTGAAAATGGTTTTCCCTCGTAATTTCTCACTTTATTTTTGCTAGGGAACAGAACACTAGTTCCTACTGTAAATCAAATATTAAGGGCTAGATCCGTTATTAAGGCACAAACCGATATATTGGTTAACAAAATGCACAACAACAGGTCGATTGCCTGTTGGTTTGTGAAGCTTTCGAAAAACGTGTTGCCAGAATTTTGGAAAATATTTTACTACATAAAATTTAAAAAGTGCAAAAAATTAACGTTGTAATCAAACTGTCCTTCCAATACAAAATATTTTGCTTTATTATTGTAACTTTTCTTTGCAATTTTATACGTGTATACTTTTGAACAAAAATTTCATTGATTTTTAATTTTTTTTATCTTTCTTTTAATTTTTTACATTCACTGGAACTGATAGCGTGAAACATTTTTCACATGAGATTCACGATTGCTTTTTTCACTTCGAGGGGAACGAAAATTTCATGGGAACAAAAATTCTACTTGTTATTCACGATTGGGGTGATAAGCTACTTAAATACAAATTTAGTTTTCTTTTTAAAATATCTTTGCTTTCAGAAATATCTTTAATATGATACAATTTATTAAAATTTTCAAAATGCGACGAAAGGAATCATTATTAGCATAAACGGATCTGTAGTAGTTAAGACTGATGAGCTAAAAGTTACGAGTTGGCCTATTTGGAACCCAAAAATTATCATCTTTATAATCATTTTGGTAATAGCTGCAAAATCAACATATTGTTTGCTTGATTTTATGAATTTGGTGATAAGAGACAATTTTTAATTTTTTCTGTGAATGCTTGAAACAAGTAATTAGATTGCAGTGGAATATAATCAAATTTAATTTTATATGATAAAAATTACACTGTTAAATTTTTCGATGATCGATCTATAAAAATGCAAGAATCCGCTCTCGGAATTTACTCATGAAAGTTGGCACACATTAATTTTATTGGTTGAATTTTAAGCGCCGATGTTGAATGTGAACCATACCTAAACGTCAAGCTTTCTTCTTCATTTCATTTGACATTTTTAAATCTCAGACTAACTCAATTTTAACCATGGAAAGATACACAATCGAGCAGCTTATTATGAAACTGGGCGTTCAAATCAAAATGCGTATCGTGCACTGGAGATGTGAAAATACCAGTGTGCTCGTACAGCTCGTACTGCAAAAAATATTGCTGATGTTCTCGATAGTGTGGCTGAAGAGCCGTCCACCTCAACTCGTTGTCGTGCCCAACAATTGCACCTCTCACGCTCGTCGTTGATGAACATTATGTATAAAGACTTTCATTTACACGCTTACAAAGTGCAATTGACTCAAGAACTAAAGCCTCATGACCATTCCAAACGTCGTCATTGGTCAGAATGGTGGCATGAAATGGCAACTGTGGGTGATCAATTTTCGAAGAAATCATCTTCTGTAATGAGGCACATTTTTACCTCAGTAGATTCGGGCGAATGATAATCCAAGAGTGATTGTCGAAAAAACCAATGCACCCACAAAGAGTGACTGTTTGGTGCGGCTTATCGGCTGGTGGTATCATCGGGCCGTATTTTTTCCAAAATGAGGCCGGTCAGGCAGTTACTGTAAATGGTATTTGCTATCGTGAGATGATAACGAACTTTTATGGCCCAAATTGGAAGATATGGATGTGGACGATATGTAGTTTTAGCAGGACGGTGCCACTTGCCACACAGCTAACTAAACAATGGATCTTTTACGTGGTGGCAATGTCAATTTTCCGCCAAAATCATGTGATTTGACACCGGTGAACTTCATTCTTTGTGGTTATTTAAAAAAACTATTTATATTTTACTTTAGACGTTTTGTCAAAATGCCACAGGTTTTTTTTTTTTTTTTTTTTTTTCTTTTCATTATTTATTTATTGAATCTTCATATATTAAATATGAACTAACAATAATTAATCAAATCTTATCCTAAAAATTTATTTTATGTCCTGCCAGTGCCAGACAAAAATTTTCTTCATCACGGGTTCTGTTCACATATGTAGGTGTTTATCGCTCATCTTAATGGGTAAGTGCTGCAGTGTCTCTTCTTCTTAAGCGAGTGTGGCCACTATCATTTAAAATATTTCGAGCTAGTGGATTAGGGTGCAACTCTAGCCTTTTTAAATATTTTACCGCATACTTCGTAATAATAGTCCTTACCAGTGGCACATTGAGATCCTTGTGGATATTTGAGTTTTTAACATACCAAGGGGCAGCTGTGATTATTCGAAGAAGTTTATTTTGGCGCCTTTGAATTTTTTCGATATTTGAAGCCGAGGCAGTGCCCCATAGTTGAATACCGTAGCACCATATTGGCTTTAAAATAGCGTTGTAAAGTAGTAGTTTGCAATCGAGACTAAGAACTGAATTTCTTCCAATAAGCCAGTTAATTTGAATTGCTTTTAGTTTCATTTGGGTTAATTTTGCTTCTATATGGCATTTCCATGTTAAACGCCGATCTAGATGAATACCGAGATATTTTACATGCAATTGTTGAGGCACTAGTTGATTATTGATTTTAATAGGGGAGCATGTTTCCCGACGCAAAGTGAATGTTATATGTACGCATTTTTGCTCATTGACCTTTATCCTCCATTGCTTTAACCATAGTTCGAGCTGAAATATATGATCCTGCAGGTATCGAGATGCTTCACGACTGTTCTCGTGTACCCTTAGAAAAGCTGTATCATCAGCAAAAGTTGAGGTTAGGGTGTAATTGTTTGTTGGCATGTCCGAGGTATATATTAAGTAAAAAAGTGGGCCCAGGATGCTTCCCTGAGGGACTCCAGCTTCAATTGGCTGAGGAGAACTTACAAAATCACCTTCTTTAATAATAAATTTTCGACCGACCAAGTAGCTTTCTAGCAGCTTGTGTGTGTTAACCGGTAGGTTTAGCTTCAATTTATGTAACAAGCCTACATGCCAGACTTTATCAAAAGCTTGAGAAACATCGATGAAGAGAGCGGAGCAATATTTTCTTTCTTCAAAGGCTTTTCTTATGGCGTTTACTATTCGATGGGTTTGTTCAATTGTGCTATGTTCTCTTCTGAAACCGAATTGATGGTTAGGTATACACCCATTATCATTTAAAATTGGGGTTAATTTTGACGCTAAGAGCTTCTCAAACAGCTTTGATATATTAGACAATAAGCTAATAGGCCTATATGACTCAACTTTTGTGTGATCTTTTCCTGGCTTTGGTATCATCTTTACTAAGGAGACCTTCCATTCTTGAGGGTAGTATTCAAGGCGTAAAATAGCGTTAAAAATATAAAGAATAATTTTCTTTGCTATGCGAGGTAGCTCTAAAAGCATTTTGTTGCTTATCTTATCAAAACCAGGGGCTTTCTTGGGGTTTAAGTTACAAATAGCCTTTTCGATTTCTCTCATCTCAAATCTTAGGGGAACAGCTGCTCTAGCAGCAACAGGTGGTAACTCGTCCGCTATGTCGTCAGATATATTTGGGGTAAATACGTTTTTCAAATGATTTACAAAAAGGTTTCCTTTCTCATTATCATTTCTTGCCCAACTTCCATTCAGGTTTCTTAATGGTGGTTTCGTGATAACTGGCCTTTTTAGATTTCTGGCTGCACGCCATAATGAGTAGTCTGATTGTGGTGTTGCATCCAGGTCCTTAAGATATTTTTCCACGGAAGCCGTTTTCCGAGACTGCAGTAATTTTCTTAGCTTTTTTGTGCACTCTTTTAATAAGTTCTTAAGTTGGGGGGATCTGTGCAATTGCCACTCTCTTCGCACTCTCCTTTTTTCATTCAAGAGGCGCTCGACATCAGTAGAATATATTTTATTATTATAAGTTTTTTTGAGGGTTTTGCAGGAATGTTGAACCGCTAGTTTAAGATAACTGTCAAAATTGGCAATAGAGAGATCTACATTCTCCGGTGTGCTAAGCGGAATATTTTCTGTGCAATGAGTACTGAGATATTTTTTATATTTTAACCAATTTATTTGTGTAGCTGACGTCGCTATGTAACTAGAGGGAGATACAATTATATTGGTGTTTGTTATAGTAACAATTGTAGGTGTGTGATCAGAGGATAATTCTAATGAGGCTTCAACATGAATCGTTTCTGTGGGGATGTTTTTAACCACGCCGAAATCGATGAAATCTGGAATTTTTTGTGGATCAGCAGGCCAATATGTTGGTTGTCCGCTCGCGACAACATTTAAATTCATTTTAGAGATTGTATTAAACAAAACACGACCCTTTGGTGTTATAAGTCGTGACCCCCAAAAGGTATGTTTAGCGTTATAATCGCCAGTGGCCAGGAAACATGGTCCTAGGGATTTATAATATTCACAATATTGGCTTTCTGATATTGAAAATCTAGGTGGAGAGTATAAAGATGAAATTACTATGTTTCGATTAAGCTCTTCAACACGAATATTTGTTGCTTGCAGATAATCCTCACGATGATCACACATTAAGTAGTGTTTGACTCGGGTTTTTATCAAAATGGCAGAACCTCCACAAGCTCTATCTCGAGGGTCCTTGGTATCATATAGTATGTAGCCATTGATTTTAAACGTATTTCTTGAGGTCAGATGAGTTTCAGAAACCATCATAACATCAATTTGTTTATTTTTGAGAAAGTATTCTAGTTCATTTTTATGTTGGCGGATGCCGTTTGCGTTCCAAAAACAAATTTTTAAACAGTTCATGGCTTGTTAAGTACAGCTTGCAATAACATTGATTGCATTCTTAGAATTTCCTGTAACATATTACCCATTGTGTTTGTAAAATTGTTTACTGTTTGCACTAATGTTTCCATGGTTTTTTCTAGACGACTTATATTAGAATCTGGAGTTTCGTCATTACTTGGCGAAGCACCTTGCGGCACATGGTTTGATTTTAGGACGTTAGCATAGGAGGTTCTGTTATTACTATGCTGCGGGCCCTGAATGTTATTAGTGTTTAGCTGATTTGTTACCTGCATTTGAGGGGGATTAGTTTTCGGTCCAACCGACTGCTTGACGATAGTGTATACGGGGCATCCTCTATAATTAGCAGTGTGATTACCGCCACAGTTGCTACATTTTTTTACGTTGGGGTCGGTTTTAGACTTATCGCAAAGAACTGTACCATGTAGTTCACCATACTACGCAAACAGGGGGTAAGTAGCAGTATGCCTTTGTATGGCCAAATTCCTGGCAGTTTAGACATTGAACAGGACCATTTCTCTTGTGCGGCTCCTCTATAGTTACCCTTCTGTATAGAATATACCTTAGGTTATAAATTGGATGCGTTTCATTTTTTTTGAGCTTAACGTCGCCGGGTTCTAACTCCACTCGAAATAGTTGTTGGGGATTTTTTTCCTTATTTTTGATATTTGTAACGTTTTTTATTTTAAAGCCCTTCTCTTCCAAAAAAGCTTTAATTTCTCCTGGGTCTACACATGAGTCTATGCCCTTGATCACTACCTGAAGACCTTTACTGCTCTTCAGTTGATATGTATAAAAGTTTTTATTAAGAGCCTCAAATCTTGTAATTACTTTTCGAAAGTCATCCTCGTTATTCACCTGTATTTTAGTCTCGTTAATCATACCTCGCTTTATTGAAGCTACGTAAAAGGAATTTTCACCTATTACCGAAATCAAACTTTTTATTAACTCATTTGAGTTTTGCTCCCTAAGATATATCGGGGGAGGCTTGGACGATTTTATTACGTTTGGTGCTTCAGAGGATTCATCCTCCAGAATTGCAAAGCGATTTTGGGAATTTATTTTATCAAAAAATGGCATTTTTGAGGCCGAAGCAACAGCTGAAGATGTAGGGCTGCGACCCCGTTTAAGGACTGTTATATACCTGTCCATACCAACTTGGACTTGAGGCTTTTGACAACTTTTTACAGGGGGGTTTTCCATTGCATTTGTGTTTAAGTTCATGGTATCATTTCCCACTAAATTTGTTTTTGACGTCGCGGCAATACTTTCTGGCCTGGCAACACTTGTCACCAGGTCTAGTTTTAGTTTTTTTAATGAGTCACTATCCACCGTTTGTGTAAATACCGAGGGTGAGAGGGAACGTGTACTAATAATTGGCTTAGCCCTTAGGTAGTTAATATTGTTTTGTTTTGTTTTATTTATTTCATTATTTTCATTTGCATGAACTGTTACATAGCAATTTCTCTCGTTGAGTTTTATTGTTGTCTCATTGTTTTTGTTCATACAAAATATTGCTTTTGTTTTTCAACGTAACTTTGTGCTTTTAATATTTTTGTTATTTTTTTTTTTTTTTTTTTTATTTTGTTCTTTACAAAATTAAAATGTTTTTGCAAGATTATGTATACCTACATACATACATAAGTATGTATGTACATATATTCACTTATATTTTTTATTTATCTTTATTAATTTTTCGTTTTTATTAATTGATCACTTTTATGCTAAATAATTTATTTAAAAATTATTTATGTATTTTGCGTTCATTCGCGGAATGTTTATTTTAAATAAAAAAAAAAAAAAATCAAATTTAATTAATTCCAATAGTATGCGGGTTTAATAATACACGTCTGTATCACAACAAAGCACAAAACACAGTGCTTGATTTGTAAAAAAAATTTTGAAATCCTTTAGAGATTCCCTTTACTAGGTAATATTAAAAGGATTCTAAAATTGATTTTCGATTTTTCGATCGACTTTTTTATTACGATTTCTTAAATCGTATATCTCGAAAACAAGAGCTGATTGAGAAAAATGAAGACTAGATTTGAAAGCAGCGACCTCAAATTAGTAAGAATTTGCAATCAAATTTCCGACCGCAAACTGAATGTTCCGTAGTGTAATCAGCTCAATAACTACTTATTATCTGTGTTGTTTTCAGTACTGAATACTTACTTGCTAGTATCGAACTCAATTACTAGTTATTATGTCTATTAACTAGCGCTTGTTAGCTTCTGGTAAGTATTTTGTAGCAACTTACAATTCAACTTACTAGTAGTTAAATAATAACTAGATATTTTTTGTCTTCTAGTAAGTGTATTGTAAGTACTGAATTCTGTGCACACCTCGAACAAAACTCCAACATTACTTGCTAACTTACCAGGTAAGTACAGTTTTTGCTGGGTACATTTTAAATATTACAAATTAGTCAATGTATAGATAGTATTTCAAAGGATTATGACAATAATTCTTATCCGGTGGCGACAGTTTTTGCTTAGTTACTATTAAGTTAGCTTCAGAAAACAAACGGATGCATGTCATTGATGTATGAAAGATGCAGAGATATTCCCTTGCAATATCGTGCACACAGAAAAAATCAAGTTAAAAACGTCGAAAACAAGGTTGATTTAAAATTTTTCGGTGGTGATTTTGCTTCATACGTGTTTCATGTTAATTCAACCTGATTTTATAATTACTTGCGAACAACATTTTTTCTTTTAAAATAACTATAATTCATGTTAATTTAAAATTGCAGTCAAGTTAGAGCAAAATGTCATTTATATTGAAATAACAATCCGAATCACGTTGAATGAAAGTTATTTCATGATTAAACAACGTGAATTTCATGTAAAAACTAATTGGTTTGAGTGTGTTATAACAGTGTGAAGCAGCTTCAGAAACAACATATGCATTTATTTAAGAATAATTCAAAACACTTACCCCTGTAACACATGTTTCACTTATTTTGTAGTCGCCTTTGTTAGCAGATCAATCAGCAAAATGGCCCGAAATGGTTTTCGTCATCATTCTACTTCGAAAACTTGATGTACTAAATATTTAACTAAATAATTTTAATTAAAAGAATACGGGAATTGTTTGCTTTTTATAACATATTATAAGAATGAAATTAAAAAAATTAACATACTTAACCATGTATGCATGTTAAAAAAAAAAAAGATAAACTTTTGATTTTAATATAAAACAGGTTTTTATGGATTCAATATTGAATCCATATTTATTTATATTTTAATATTTTTTTTTATTTTTTTTAACAGTGAATAATATTAAATAAACGTGATAAGGGATTATTTTAATATTTTTCATTTAAAATTAATATGAAATAATGATACATTTAAATAAAGGACATACTTTTGCAGAAATTTATTATGATTCTCAATCAACATTTTTCCATGTTAATTTTACATTGGTATTTTTTTCTGCGTGTGCTTGGTTGGATCAATTACTTTCTGTTTTTCCACTCTGCTAATAGCTAGATTTATATATCGCTCAAACACTTTTCTTTCTAAATGTTAGCGTATTTCCACTAGAATGCCGTGGTTTAATTCACCTGTTGTGTTTCCATAATATTATGTTTATTTTTTAAAGCTCACTTTCAGTGTTGGGTTCGGCACTTCAATTTCTGAAGAACTAGAGAACCTTTATTAAAGTATACTTCTGTTCCAAGGGTATTATTAGGTAAATACGTATAACTACAACTGTTTTTTTACTTTGAACTTGTATGTACTCTCAAAAAAATTCAAGTTTTATTGTTCATGCCATAATTTATCGATTTAACTTGATTAAAATTATGAATTGCCAAAATTTTGGTAAACAATTAAAAATAATCCATTTCAGTATAAAACCGGATACGTAAATTCGATTGCAATCGAAAATCGATTTTGTGGTAAAATAATCAAAAATAATAAAAAAGAGGAATAATATACATTATTTTTGACAGAATAAAAGTTTAAAAAATGTATACATACACTTATAAAAAATATTCCAGTAAATTAAAAATTTTACACTCCAAGAATTCTTTTAATATGTATTTTGTTTTTCATAAACAAATTTATTTTATAAATGCAAAGTGCCACAAATCACCGTTATAAACTGTATGGCGCATAGGGTTATTATAAAGCGGTCAATTAATGTTTAATTTTATTTTATATTTATATTTTTATATTTTTTTTGATCGATTTATAAGATGACACCATATTCTCCGAGCCTTAATTCACTGCAATTATTCCATTCGAAAAATTTTTGGCGTACATTGTGTTTAATATCCCCCACTGCCTGACCCACAAAATTCATTGCACTTTAGAAATTGAACAATTTATTACTAATCAATGTTTAAAAAGACTTAAAAAGCTGGCATAGCAAATAAGTAGATCTAACACTGATTTTTTTGGTATTTTTTTTTTTTTGGTAAATTGGTTTGCTTTTATGATAGAAAATTTGTATAAGCATTTTTGTTTACTAAGCCTACTATGCTGAGTGTAAGAATTTAAGTTTACTCAGCCTACAATGTACAGTTTAAATTTATCTTTGTTTCACATTAATTTTAAAGAACAAATATTAAAATCACCTAAAATAACGTTAATTTAATATTGTTCACTGTATATTGATCGCATAAAAACCTGTTGTATACTGAAATCAAAGGTTTATCTTGTTAAATTAACATTCATAGCTACTTAAGCATATATGTGTGTAGACATATACATATGTATGTATGTATGTATGTACTTAAGTAAGTCGACGAAAAATCCACCTTAAAATATACAAATGTATGTATGTAACTATATCATCATATATATACACTATTATTTATGCAATAAACCCTTTATTAATAAATATTTTAATAATAAACTCCCAAAATTTCTTTTTGTCTTACATGTAATTTGTGCGAACGAAAGCGTTCGAGTGACATCGTGAAATAGGCCGCTCATTTAAGCATTCATTACAATTTTATTAAATAATATTAGTAAATAAAGTTGTCATTGCCTAAATAAAAAAGTTTATTATTGACCAAAATTTAAAAACTTATTTGCGCACTTTTTTCATAATATCTTCAATAAATTTCAAAACTGTTGATTTTTCTATTATTTTTGATATTAAAACAATTAATGGTTCCCCATTGCGCATTGTTGTATTTTAATTGACTCTTAAGTTTGGCTGTTTTATGCTGTTTGTTTTAAGTTTTTGGCTTTTCTGTGTTCTAAATTTAGTGGCCAACATTTTTGTTGGACATCTCATCCCTGCCCTTTCCCTTGTTAGGGGTGTTTTTATTTTTTGTTAGACTATAGTCAAAAATTACCGTTATAGAAGGGAGTTGAAGGGTTCATATATTTCACAAAACAATTTGCCGTAACATTTTCTACATATCTTATAACTCAGATGTAAAGCTCAAAATGGTTTTTAAGCCGATACGCTACACGAACAGTCCAAAAGGGGGAGACTTTTAACCCCACCCCTGAAATAAGATTCGGATGTGATGTTTCAACTGGCCGACACAAGTATATTTTTTCTGGTCTCCTATACCAGAATTTACTGTAAGAACCCCTGTGTTTTGGAAAAAGTACGAAATTTTTGTAAAGTGTAAATAGTGGGTACCCTGTTTTGTAATAAACTTTTTTTAAATAATGCCTTTATAAATATACTTGCTGAAGAAAATCTACTTTTGATGCCTCACAAAAAGAGTCCCCTCTGAATTAAAAACTTAATCCATTAAAAATAATCTTTTTTTTTTTGCATTTAAGGTTTTAATTTTTGCGTCTACGGCAGTCTAGAAACTTCTTAATCGTTTTTTAAAAACTTTATTAATTTCTTTGATACAAAAAATATCTTGAATAATTTGAATCTGCCATTTTATTTTTCTTTCTTCGTAAAAGAATAACAATGAAATTAAGTATTTTTTTTTAATAAATTTACATAAACCCTACAGGATTCAACATTAGATACACACAAACATATACAATCTTAAACATTTTTCTATCGTCTAGAAAAAAATAAGAAAAAAAATACATTAGGTGCCATTAATACTAACGCTAAAGTTTTTTTTTCCTATTTTCTAATTTCATTTTACACTGGAAAGCCTTTTTTTTTGTAAATTAAAGGACATTTTCAACACTTGTTTAGGTGTAAGTATAGTTATTATATACACATGTACACTTCTTTCTACTTTTTTTATTATTTACAAGTATAAGAGAGTACATATGTATGTATTCCGTTTTGCAAACATTTAGCCAAATAAAAAAATGACACCTAAAAATAGTCTTAACAGCAATTATTTTAACGACAACACCAGCTTAAGTCTGAATAAATGTGTTTTTAAATGTATTTCTGGAAAATACAATAAACAGAAGTTTTTTTTGGAAGTAGACCTTAAAAATAAAACCATAAAATTTTTGGTGCGAAAAACAGAATTTTTTTTAATATTTTTTTGTTCGCAATTATAGCACAAGGTGTTTCAAAGGTCTTTTTAATTTTTAACAATTGCTAAAGAAAAGATAAGAACCAAAACTAACTAAACAATAACCCCCGTATTTATAAACAATTATATAATTTAACAAACGTTTATTTAGTTAAATTTTAAAAGAAAATTTGTTATGTAAGCCATTATTAAATTTAAAATATTTTATGAATTCCGCCATTAGTAAATAAAACTTTTACTTAGGCTCAAATTTACAGTCAGTAGTTAATAATTAGTAAACTAAAATGATAAATATTGCATAACTAAAGTATCATATTAATAATAATTGCTTAAGTAAAAATATTTATCTGACCAAAAAATGGTAACTCTATAAATATAAGAAATAATAAAAAAATAAAAGTAGTTGACCAATAACACTTGTGGGTTAAGAAAAAACTGGAAATAATATTTTATTTTTTTAACTGTTGTTATTACCTAACTAGTGACTATATCAAACTTAAAACTGAATTATTTAATATATATAATAAAACACACAACAACGAGTGTGGAAATTTTCATAATCATGGTTAATGATCACTTCTATGTGTATTTGGAAAAACACTAACCATATACTTACACATACTAACATGTTTCTTGTGTACCTACTAACCATATACTTACACTAACATGTTTCCTGTGTACCTACAACAATGAGAGATAGCCTTTCGCTTTATCCCTTTCAACATAAACACAAGACATATGTTTTTCTTAAGACTTAATTTTCCATAAAACTTAAATACCTAACTATAAAACTATTTTAAGGCCGGTTTTCACAACTTACTTATCGGCGGCATAAGAAGTGTTCCATTATTGCAACTTTACTTTTACCTACCAAGTAAAATGAACCCTAATATGCTTTAGAGCTAACTTTAGGTTAAAGTAATGGAACACTTTTTATAAGGCCGGTTAAAGTCTACTTGATGGGCAACAAAATATATAATATGTAATAAAATTAAATTTGCATCTTAACATTTATACTTTAAACTAAACGAGACAGCGTAACAGTTGCATGTAGATAAGTTGCTGACATAACTTCTACACAATACAAACAACTATAGTGCTAATGAGAACTGTGATAAGGGTAGTACCACACCTTAAATTGATAATTTCTGTTTTCAATAGAACAATAACATTATGCTTTGATTCGTATGGTAACTGTCTATTTATTATTTTTTACAACTTTAATGATTTTTTCTGAATCCATAAATGGTGATAGTGTAGTGAAATTGAACTCTTAGGTAACTGTTTTTTAAATTTAAATAATTTATTTCTTTCGAATAGCTTTTTTCTTTAATATTTTTATACCCTACAATGGTAACGTAATTTCTACAACATTTTACAATATTTATCTAAGACCTCATAAAGTATTTATATATTATGGGTCCTTACGAGTAACGAAGTTGATTTAACGATGTCCTTCTGTCCTTTTGTATGTTGAAATGATTTTTCCAAAGAACCAAAAAATTATGAGGACCAGGTTGCTATATATTTATGTCATATGTACTACCTTAAAGTTTGCTATTGAAATTCAGCCTGATTGGTCCATAAATGACTTGGTATATGAGCAAAAATCAACAATTTCCTTTAATTTTACCCATAAAACCAAAAAATTAAAATATAACTCACATATAAATTAAATATATGTAATCCTTTAATTCCCTGTAGAACATAGGGCCGCAACAAATGTTTTCCATTGTATTCTATCAGTGGACATCGTTTTCATCGCATTCCAGGACACGCCATGTTCATGCAAGTCTACGCAGGTCTCCCAGGTCTCCTGGATCCTTAGGGGTTATATTCCACAGACTGTCGAGTTAAATCATGTGATGGCTTTCTCATTGTGTGTTCTAGCCAACTAAATTTACGCAAACGGATATTCAAACTTAAATAAATTTAATGGGTTACATTCCACATATCCAGATTTGATATCGTGGCAGGCCAGAATATCCTTTCAATACGCCTGAGGCAGCGGTTTACAAAAGCTTGCATGCAACTCATTTCACAGCTTGAAATATTCCATGTTTCACAGCCATACAAAAGCAAAGATTTTACATTAACTTTTTAACTGACTATTTTGTCTTCAAGTAATATCGATTTACATATTTGTACACTCAAAAGAACAATAAATCCATCCGTACTCAAATCAATCCGAAACGGTATTAATAGTCCGGTGAGTATGGATTTTCTTGAATCAAATACAGAAAGATTGATTCAAGTGTGTTGAATCAAATACAGAAAGATTAATTCAAGTACGCATGTTCAATCGCAAAATACTTGAATTATCCAATAGTCCGAATATGAGATTGATTTAAGTAAAACTAAGCTTGAATCAGTCTCAAAATGCGCTTGTTGATTCAAGAATTATAAAATTGTTTTAATCCGAATTCGTACTTAAAATAATCCGAAAATAAATAAATAATTAAGTAAAACTAAGGTTGAATTAATCTCAAAATGACCTTGATTCAAGTTTTATAAAATTAACTTTATCCCGAAATCGTGCTTAAAAAAACAAAAAACGAAAGGAAGGTTAAACATGAAAATATTATATGTTTTTCTTCTTATTCTGTTGTTTTTGTTGTTTCAACACACAACAAGGAAATCGTGTTTTTCAAACATGTATTGTGTTGTTGTAAATTTATAACAAACTTCGAAAAACACACACCTATTCGCGCATAAATGGAATGCAATGCTGAGACTTCTCACTTTGTAATGACAATCTCAACGAAAAGCTTAATCTTTTTTACTTGGTTTAAGCATTTTGTAGTTATTTTAAGAAACTCCGGGATTGATTTTCGACAGTAATTACATTTATTATTGTTTTGAGTACGTTTAAGTGTTATTCGTACTTGAATTTTTGAGTACGACTCGTACTTAAAGTAATCATAAAAACTAGATTTATCCCGTGTGTTTTTCTTTCTGTGTACCAGTACTACACGCCACTATTCATGCAATGTGTATGTATTATTTTTAAGGCAGCCAGTATCTACTATCAATCATTTACTGATTACTGCATTTTTTTACACAAATCAGTAAAATTTACTGAAAACTGCGGTGCGATTCACTAACTTTTAACGATCCGACAATCGTTATATTTGTCGACATAAATATTCGCTTGCAGTAACGATAGTGTGATTCAATAACTTATTTTTAACGATTGTTAACAGCTGTTTATTTGTAACATCTCTGTCTACAAAATTTAAAAAAAAAAACGAAAAGCACAAAAGAGAATAAAATAAAAACAAATGAATTTTTTTTAACCCCCCGTGTTACACATGCTTTTTCATTCAAAATACATTGAAAAAGGTCTGGCGAGACTCATGAGTAAGACGAAGGGTTAATTTGTGGTTTTATATTTTTTTTATCGACAAAAAATTGCTTAAAGTAACAGCTGACTTTTAACGACAGCGAATATCGTTAAAAATTTTACTGAATAGCATATTCGATAAATTTTCTTTATATTTATTTTAACGATTCGATTATCGTTATAAAAGTTAGTGAATCGCACTACTGATTTCTGTTTTCAGTATTCAGTAAAATTTACTGAATACTGATTTTTTTTCTTTAATCAGTATTTTACTGAACACTGATCTTTTTCAGTAATCAGTACTAAAATCACCCTTGTATGAAAAACCACACAAAAGGTATTATTTTTAAACAATGAACAACCAAATTTTTAAGGTACACTAAAGAAACTACTTGACTTTGTTAGCAAAATCAATTAAGTGCTGAAAACAAATTTTTTGATTAAAAAATATTTTTTAGTAATGAAATATTTCACAACTTACATAAGTTACCCTTGTGTGTGGTTTTCCACACATAAGTAGTTTTTATATAATTTGCTCTAGAAACAAACTTTTCTGTGGGCAATTATGAATATATTTGATATTGTTGCAAACTGCATGCAATGAATGTTTTATAATGTGAGTGCTTACATAAAATACACACAAGCTTTGTATGGTTTGTTGTTGATCAGTGATCCAATGGGATAAATACATCCTTAATGTTATGTTAATCATTACTTTGAGTACAAACGAACTATTGCGCTAGATCAAAGTTGACAGACCTTGCACATGTGTGAAAAAGTGTCATAACGTCCACGGACACTGTGACACTTTGGAAATGGACATTTGAAAGTGTCATAAGGTCTGTAATTACTAAAGGGGTTAGATACAAAAAAAGATCTACGTACGCGCTGAGAAAAACTTGTTTTATTATGGTCACACCCAACAAAACTATTTTTAAAGAAACTAATTTAACCATAATATGGTTGTCAATTATAATGATTTGGTTAAATTAAACAAATTATGATTAAATTTTTTTTTTAAATGGTTTTGTTGCTTTTTCTATGGTTGTATATATTAAATATATAACGAAATCCCTTTTGGGCTAAAGGATTTTTTTCTCTATGGTATAACAAATACCGGCTTCGCTAACTAAAGCTTATCTGCACAGACGGCCTTCGGCCGGGTGCAAGGATTTTCTCCTCTATGGTATAACAATCACTAGCTTCGCTAGCTAAAGCTTCACAGTATAGCCGGCCTTCGGCCGGGCGCAAGGATTTTCTCTTTTATGGTATAACAAAGAGCAGTTTTGCTAATTAAGCTTCTAAAATCTGCTTGTTTTCGAACGAAGTAGTCGGCCTTCGCAGAGAATATTTAGTTGGCGAAGCCGGTGTTTGCTTTACCATAGAGGAGAAAATCCTTGCGCTGTGAAGATAAGCTTTAGTTAGCGAAGCCGGTATTTTTTATACCATAGAGGAAAAAATCCTATAGCCCGGCCGAAGGCCGGCTATGATCCCAAATTTGATAAGATTCTCGCTTGCAAGAACTTTTGGCATTATACGTTGTGGACATTATGACACTTTGCAAAGTGTCATAACGTCCGTGGATTTTATGTCACTTTTCTGATGGACATTATGACACTTATCGGAGTGTCATAGTGTCCATGTACAATATGACACTGGACGTTATGACATGCCATCTGAAAAACACACACGAGGGTAACTAACCTTAGTGTTTTTGATGG
Organism: Pollenia labialis; assembly: GCA_949318255.1. Lineage (NCBI taxonomy): Eukaryota > Metazoa > Arthropoda > Insecta > Diptera > Polleniidae > Pollenia > Pollenia labialis. Next base: position 116,487,870 of record OX439141.1, read on the forward strand.
TGATTTAAGAGTTAAAAAATTAATCATTACATGTACTTACATATAATTAAACTTAATATGAAAAGCCAGATGAATGTGCTTAACTCTTAACTACACTGTATTATAATTATTGGAAAATATTCATATTAACTGAACATACAAAATATACAAAAAAAGACTTTGTGTTATTTAAAGAATATTATAATATATTTCAATTTTATATCAACTAAAATGTTTATTAAATCAAAAACATAATTTGAGATTTTGTTCAATTAAAAAATAATAGATGTAATTAATATATTAATTAAACTATAATACTTTTCAAACAAATTATTTACTTAATAAAAATTACTGAATTTTTTTGTGCAAATATAGCACTCTTATATATTTATTTTATTTTTCACAACGAAACAGGACTACTCGAAAGGTTTGGCTAATTGGTTGCGCGCCACTTTTTGGTTGTAGACATAAAGGTTATAGGCTTTCATGTAAGTGGCAAGATCTTTATCAGCTAGGTGCCGTAACTCATCGTAACTTCCTGTTTTAAGAAGATCGGCGAGTCCTTCACAGAGCGAAAACAATTCTTTTCCTTTCGTGGTAGATGTTACTTTGTTGGGTCCACTAGACTGAATTATGATTTCGACAGGATTATTGTTTATCTTTGTCAATATTACAACAGGTTCATGATTTTGCAATTGAAGAAACGAAGGTTGCAAAGAAGCGTTTTTATTTGGTGTATTTATACCAGAGGTATGAGGTAATTCTACTGATGTAAGAGACTTCTCAAGGCCTTTGACGGTGTTAGAAAGAGATGATATGCTGTTTATGCATACCTGGGCAGATGTTTGAAGGGTTTTGGTATTCTGTTGAAAAGTTCTAATATGGAAAGCATTGTCATCATTCATCTTCTCGTGCTTTGAAGTTATAATTTCCATGCGTGTCATAACATCTCTTAATTGATTCCATTGGGTTACTAAAGCTGCTTGTTGAAGTCCAGTCAGATAACCTAAGAGTTTACCATCGCCTTCTATAAAGTGTTTTGTTCTTAATGTTTCTTCCATGGTTTCTTTCATAAAACAATTGTCGACCTCCTTCAATAGGTTTGTAAGAGTGTTATATAAATTTTTTAGCTTTTGAGCAGCTCTGTTGTCAGTATACTTGAGGAACAGGTCATCTAGATAGACTTTCTCTATTATATTTTGAATTCCTTGGCTGGAGTCTTGTATGGCATAAACTCTAGAGGCCATGCTTAATACAGCTGCTGATGAAATGCGTTAAACAGAAGAAGTTAACTTTTGATTTTAAAATTGCGCTGGGATTTGTAATTAAAATTCGGGAGATCTACGGTTTGCCTACAGTTTTTTTTTTTGGATATTGTTCCTAAAATGCGGAAAATTTTAAAAATTATTGCTTATTTTATTTAAGTATGAAAAAGAAACAGATTCACTAAAGCAAATAAAACTTTTCTCTATATACGTCGCACTTGGTTATAAAGAGGGTTAAAACAAAAAATTTTAAAATTTAAGAAAACAAAAACTTGTTTAAATTTAATTATTTTTAAGCCAGCCGTTTAATTACCAAAAATAAGACAAACCAACACGATAGTTTAGCAGCGGGTAGGTATGAATATAAAATGTCGAATTTACAGTAAATATAATATAATATGATCAAATGCGATATTTTTTATTTAAATATTTTACTTTGCACTTCTTTGTTTTTTTCACAGAATTCACCAAAATAACAATTAGACCGATAGTAAAATTAACATGCGACTCCTTTGAGTTTTTAAATCGAACTGTTTTAATCTAAAATAATTTGCTTTTAACTAACAATAAGTCTCTTGTCTACTTAACTTGACTTTATTACTATTTATACACACTTAACGCACAACAAAATATTTAGAGAATTTCCCAACTCTATTTCATAATCATCGTTTATAATCCCTGCTTATTTTTGGAAAAACACTGATCATAAACTTATATATTCTAACGTATTACTTGTGTACCTACGTCAATTAGAGATAACCTTTGGCTTTATCCCTTCTAACATAAAAACAAGACAGATGTTTTCATTTAAGTCTTCCTTAAAATTTTAGTACCTAAAGATATGCTCAAAGATGTACAGTCTTACAACCCTGCACAGGTAGTAAAAAAAGATACAAAATTTTAGTCTTTCGGTTTGGAAAAAAATCACCACAAAACATACATTTTGAAGTTTCTAAATATTTTGAGAACTTATATAAAGTTTGTTAGGATAGATCTATAATTGAAAAAAGCTTTAATGGCAATAGTAGTAAAATTTGTTTCTTACTTACACAACCAAATAAATGTCCAGCAAAAACTTACATTACAAAGTAATGAGCAGGGAATCCTGAAAAATGCGAATTAAATATGCAGCAAAAATTCGAAAAAATGCCCTCAAAATTGATAAAAATATGCCCCAAAAAATTTAAAAATTGCTCATTTTAAAACAAAATATGCAACATGTGCATTTAATAAAAACAATACTAAAATTATAATCGGTTTATCCTTAACACCATTGTTATTAAAGACTAATTGGAAATTTCATCTGTTGTAACATATTTTTTCGGCGAATTAAATCTAAATACGAACATAATTAGATGGCTTACTTACACAAAGAGTCTAATTTGGAAAGAAGTTTTTATGAGGAATATATTAAATGAAAGACCGATTCTCACCATTTACATAGACTTCGTCCTTGGTACAATTAAAATGTATTTACCAAATGTGATCAAATGATGTACAAAATTGCAACTTGTACTTTACGCACAAGGTAAACATGGACAGGCAAACAGCCAGACGGACGGATAAACATCGTTAAATCTCTTTAAAAAGTGATTCTCTGTCGATCGGTGTACTAAAACATTGGTTCAGATCGCCAAAAACGTAATTTTTTAATTGCTTTTTCTTTAATTTTTGCTTTTATGTAAAATTTGAAAGTTTAAAATTACATTATCTTTAATGACAACTTGCTTTGTCTTCATTCTAGACTCTAGAGTAATATTTAAATGTCGATAGCGAAATTAAAGCAACACGTTGGGTATACAGATAGATATTTAAAACAGAAAAGACATCTGTTAACCAGAATCTCGAAAAAAAATGTTTAATTGCTGCGAAAGCTTATAACAGGCGTCTAAAAAAATCGAATATGTATCAACATATGCATTAAAAAGGAAAAATATGCTCTAAAAACTTACCAAATGCTACAAAAAGGCTCTTTTAACTTAATAATGCAAAAATATGCTCCAAACGGTAAAATATGTCAAAATATGCACTAACAAATCGATGCTAAAATTTATAAAAAGCTCAAAGACGGATATACATATATATATAAATTATTTCTGCCTTCATATTTAACTACTCTTCAAAACTTATACATTGGCATTTTAGCTCACTATTTAACATGGTGATGACATTGAAGGCAAGTACTTACCACCCTCGCTTAAAAATAATGACTTAAATAAGTCGCTTACAAAAAGGGAGTTTAGTAAGTAATTGCCACAAACCCTTACAAATAGGTTCCACCATATCACATTAGTATCAACAAAACTGAATTTCTCAAACAAAATGTGTTTTTTATTTTAATTAACTTACTTATCCAAAATTTGACTGCCCTGCATTAAGGACATATTCATATCCAATAAACCAGAGAACGATATGAATGCAAAACGAAATTATTAGGATAGGTACAATTTGGTTGATTGGGTAGTGTAACACAACTTAATTTTAAAATACATATCAAAATGAATTTTGTATTCAAATCTATCAAATCTAAAACAAATTGTTCTTTATTTATAACAAATAAAAAAAACAAATTGCAAGAAAAAATATTTGAAATAAATTAGAATTAGATTTGAATATATAAAACCTTCGATGCATTTAATTGTGAACTAATGATAATTTTTGTCAATCAACTCATAACCAAGTACTTATGTATCAGATTTTACCTCAGCCCTTACTTAACTACTTCTATGTAAAGCAGATGATATGAAGTAGTCATTGAAAAGTAAGTTCTTCAGTAATTGTAAGTTATTACCAAGTTATTGCTGGGTGGTAACAGAACGCTTGGTTAGAGGATTGTTCCATATAACGATAATGAGGAAGTGAAGTGCTACCAGATATAAACATATCAGTCATTAATTGACTACAGAACGCACAGTAGTTTCTACCATAGGCCAAAAATCAAAAAAAAAAATAAGTTTTTTCCCAGCTTTATTACACTAAATATATTGATAACACTCTATATTTTATGAATCTAACAATTGTTGTTGTTTTTTTTTGCGAAATTTAAAGTTTGTGCCCGTTTAAAGTGAAAGTACATTATTTATGTTGCATATATTGTGGTTGTATAGCCATAAAAGAAGACTGAAGTTAATCTAAAATTTATCCGTGATATTGTGGCAGAGTTCTCCAAAAACCCTACAAAAATTACCATCTAACTAATTTTCTGGCAAATAAAATAATAAAAGCTGCAAAAATATAAGCCATTTTAAAAATCCCTGAAGAATAAATTTGTTGACCTTTTCAAAACACACGTTTCTTAAAAACTACTTTCATACGTAGACTTTTAGTTCTTTGGCCCTCATTCCAAAAATTCTAATACATACAATTGTAGATTTTTTTACCCCTCTTTAAATTAAAAAAATATTGTGGCCGCGGCTTTTTGTATATTTTCGCATATGAATATGATTTACGTAGCATCCGACGAAAAACAATGAAAAATCGTATTTTGTTTTGTGCGATGTCGTCCTGCAAAGCAATTTTTAAAGTCTTCAGAAAGAACAAAAAAGCGTAAAATAACTAAAATTACGCAAGGTGATAATTCTTTAATCGAAGTTTTACATAAACGAAACTTTCCCACGACAAACAATGTGGAATATTATGAGCTATTGGATCTTTTCTTTGAACTTACTAAGCAACAGTACTTAACTAAAATGATTTTGTGAATAAAAAATATCGAAAAATTTTTCCCAGGCTATAAAAGTATCTTAGCTGCTTGCTATCTAAGCACATAAAACGATACAGTTACAGAGTCGAGTGTAGAGTTCAGATCGATTTATTTCTGGAGCCCCAAACATACCAACCAAGAAAACAAGTAGTTTAGATCAAGGAGTTTTAAATATGCTTAAATTAAATATTACTTTTTTACCTTATATTATTTAATAATACCTCATATAGCATTATATTACTTTGTATAGCTTTTTAATTTAGTTTTTTTCAGTTTATATTTCGAATGCATTAAAGGCAGGCACAAATTCATTTCCATTTAATTTCCATTAACTTATTTTGTTATAGCAATGAATTTTACAACACATGAAATGAATTAAAATTTATGGATAATTCCTGTCTAATCGAGGGGTTGAACTGGGGTCGAACTTGCAGTTTTATTGTTTCCGCCGCTGTGATGGGTGTCAGTCTATAGTATAACATCAATCTTTTAACCAATGGAATTTTTTTTGGTGGAAAGAAATTCTTTGTAACGCTAGATTCAGATCGTGATTTTAAAATATTATGTTTAATTTTTTCCGTTGTCAGTAATTCTTCTTTATTTGCTTATTTGTTAAAACAAACATTTCAAATTCGCTTTAACCTTTTGTATTGTAAAGAGATTTTTTTTTTAATTTTCTAAGCTAATCCCGCGAAGCTCTACGCTTGTCTGCAATAAAGAAATCAAAGTCTCTGGCGGCAATCGAACCCGCAACCCCGGCGCTGATAGACTCACTCACTACCAGCTAGCCTACTGGGGCACTCGATGTTTCTACTTTGAAATAAAAAATAAAAGAAAGAAACAAAAATACGAATGTGTGCGAAGGAAAAAATTAAAAAGACAAAGAGAACAGAAAATTTGAATTTTTTTTCTAACCGCTCTCTCTACACCACACCGTTCGCCATCAAACACAAAAAATCATATCTTAAAACATGTAAAAAATCACCGCCTGAATCTAGTGTAATTGATTATCATGTTGTACAAATTATTCTTTCAATAAAATAATTAAATGAAAATTAAATTTTAAACTGCTTTTAAAATAATATGAAATTTAGATTAAAACCCATAAATAGTTCGATTAACCACAAAAGAAACTAATACTAGTTTTACATAAAACAAGTTTATCAAATTAACAAAAAAAATGTATTCTTCTCTCAAGAGTTGAGTTTACAAAACCTTTATAGAAATGATTGATTGGTGCTATTAAGTCAAAATTTTTGTCATAGGACGTTTTTTTTTTTAATTAAATTCAAACCACTTGAGATATTTCCAAAACATTAATCTTCGTTCACAATCACAGTTACATTTTGACTTGGTGTTCATAATAGAGCAATAATTTCTTTTGCAACCACACACATTTTGCATTAAGAAACCGTATGCAAATTTTAGCCACAACAATATTATGCATTTATTATTATTTTTTAAAACATTATGTTAAAATTTTCATTCAAAACTAAAAAAAATTATTATAAACGTCAGAAACAATTTCATACAAATTGTTGCTGAAGTTCGAGTTGACTCAACTTTAGTTACATTTTTAAAAAAATTTTAGTTATATTTTTGTTCTAAAAATGAAAGGAAAATATATGAAATACTTTGGGAAGAAAAAACGAAATTGTTTTTTTGATTGTGAACGCAGCTTTATGATCGACTTGAAATACAATCAAAACATTTAGGAATGGAACTCGACTTCGTTTATAAGGCCACCATCTTCGCATCAAACATCTGTAAGCTTTTGTGTGATGAGAGAGAATTCTGAAATTTGGAATTAATAATTCTAAATGTATTTGACAGTAAATGTGTAAATTATAAAGCGTTTACTGCAAGTATTATGTAAATATACACAATTAAACTTGAGTTTTATTGTTTGCATCAAAAAGTTTTGTATTTATGGCAATTGAAACTAATAATTAATAACACGAATCTTATTATAAACTAATAACAGTATTTTATTGCTTACATTTTATATAATAATGAGTTAAATTTACGTATTCTTTGTGTTTGTGATATAAAAAAGCGTAACAATAAAAAAGCTAACTAAAAATATTTCAATGAGGTATTTAAAAATATTTTTTATATGAAGAAATTTAATGAATTTTAAAAACCATGATATTTTTACTTTTCAGTATGAATATCTTCTGATAACTTAATAAAATTTAGAGAATGTTAATCGAGGTTTTTGGAAGTTTGCCGAATGGTTTTCGAAAGCTTGTCACGTATGGATGTGAAGTGTAAAATAGTCTGTTAAAAATATCCTCATTTGTTGGTCATCATTAACATTTTTATGAAAGGAGTACTTTTTGTAATATTTATTTACTAAATATAATATATTCCCGATTTAACGAACAATTGATTGTCAGCCCTGTTTCTTATATCGAAAAATTCATTAACTGCAGTACGAAACAAAAAAAATCTATTATTATAATAACAAATTCATAGGACAATTCATATCATATCTTATCACTTAAAATGGATTTTCATTTTTAATTTGTATAAATATCTAAACTTATTAAAAAAAATATAGGTATATTTATTTCGTATACATTTTTCGCACAAGTCTAAGAATCTTCATAAAATTTTCTTTTCAAAAGGTATAAATAACACTGCTACATTATAAAGTAAAACATATTAAATATATTCCCTTGAAAATGTTGTATTTTCATTTCCATAAATCATTGCAGTTAAAAGAACTGAATTCGATCGTAATTTTTAATTATTTCTATTAACAAAATATCAAAAAAAAATTTAGTTTTTGGGATCTTCGCTAAAAAATAAAACAAGTTCTTTGCCGAAATTCAAAAATTTGTTTAAACTAATTATGAGGCGGTCTTACACTACGATAGACCATAGTGCGGTGGTGTAACCCATTTTTTTGGGACTTTCAAAAATTTGGTTCTTAAATTTTGTTCTAGGAATTGTTTTATTGAAGTAATACTACATTTAATTGAAATAATACTGCATTCTGGTAACTAACACTAAGCTGTGTAAATTGTCAAATGGTTGCTGTTAGTGTAAATTGACCACGGCTTAAATATAATTTTGTTGACGAATTTTGAATTTTTTTTATTTGAATATGGGGAACCGTTTCAAGTTATTCCAATATAAATATGTAGCGGAAGTACCTTAATGTTGGACGGTTTATCTCGAAAAAGAAAAAAAACTTTGTTTCTTTGTGTAATTTATAGATTCCATATAGAACCCGCTACCGAAATAATTTAACTTATTTGCATTTTTTTAACAGGTCTATGAAATTATCAAAGTTATTTTGTGGGAATACAAAATTTTTTTTTTAATTTAAAAGATTTTGTTTATAGTGCTTAATTCCCAATTTTTATTCTTGATAAAAACACTGAAATTTATTATTGAAGGGGTAAGTTATTCCTATGCGCATTTTACTGGTTGCTTAGGCCAGATCGTCAGGAAACTTTATTCAAAGATTTAAGAAAAACCAAAGAGGTTAAACAAATAAAACTGTTAAGCGAATAAGAATTATAAGCAACAGCCTTACTTGTAACAATATCAAAGCTTAGACAAAAACAACAACAATAAACAGTGAGTTTATGTTTTCTTACATTCCCCACAACAATTGGTTGGAATTCTTCTAACATAAATTGTAGTTGTAAGTTGGTTAAAAAAAAACAAAATCAAAACAAAAACAACTTGCTTTATTGCCAGTTTACTTTTTTAGTCGTGATAAACGGTATCAATGTAATTTTGTGGGAAAGCAATTTTTTTTTTTAGTTTAAAAGATTTTGTTTGTCGTGCCTAATTCCGAACTTTTATTCTTGATATGAAACCATTTTAAACAAAAATGTTTGTCAGAATTTTTTACAACTTTGAAATACTATAAACTGTGAAATTTTTAAGCTTTGTAAAAATGTCAAAGTGTAAGAACCGTAATAATATATAAACTTATTATATGAGTGGTTATCGTCAAAACATTATTTGTCTTTTAATGAAAAATACGGCTAGATTGTCAAGTGTCATCTGCAGGTGACACTGGGCAGTATTTCACATATTTACATACTAATATGTGCATTAGAGCGACTCAAGTTGTATGGAAGCAAAATTCGTGCTAGATGTACCCCCCTAAAAATGAACCATGGACTTTTTTATGATACCATTTTAAATATTTCGGCTCCAGCTTTGACCTCTCGTGAGCTGGACCATTTTGAAAAAGGGTCTATTTTTGCATGTTTTGTTAATTTGAGAATCTGTTTCCTTACCAACATATACAAATATCATACGAAAGGTTTTTTTAAGGCGCGTCCAACTGTTTTAGTTGGATTTAGTTTCTAGATCATGTATGGATGAAAATAGAACTAAAGAAAGAAAAAAAAATCATCCACGACTTAATTTTTTTTTTAATTTGCGAAAAAATATGCCGCCAAAAAGTCGTGGATCATTTCTTTTTTTCTTTCTTTAGTCCTATTTTCTTCCATACATGATCTAGAAACTAAATCCGCTATCATATTAGAGTTACTACAAAATTGCATTTATATATATTCCAGAGCACAGTGTAAAATGCATCTAATTTGCAAAAATCTAAATTATTTACATACAAAGATGATGTACTTGGCAAAAGCAAAATTTGATACCCACATTACTCTATTTCAAACGAAGGGTTGCCACCCCATTGCTTTTTTGTCAAAACGCGAACTAGCGCGAATTTTCAAAAAAGCGGAAACACGTATTTAATTAAATCGACTAGAGATTAAAATATTTTAATTTGGCATTTTTATTACAAATATCCTCGAACAAAAAATTCAAAAACCGTTTTTTTTACAGAAAATCCTTAAAAAAAGGACATGGATGATCGTCCTTTGACAAATTGTATATACACTTAGACGCGCCTTAAAAAAACCTTTGTTATGATACCCAATTTGTATATGTTGGTAAGGAAACAGATTCTCAAATTAACAAAACATGCAAAAATAGACCCTTTTTCAAAATGGTCCAGCTCACGAGAGGTCAAAGCTGGAGCCGAAATATTAAAAATGGTATCTTAAAAAAATGAGGTTCATTTTTAGGAGGGTACATCGAGCACTTTTTTTGGTGAGTCGCTCTAATGTGCATATACATATCGTCGTTCGCAAGTTATTGTGTTCTATACCGCAAAATATAAAAAATTGATAAGATAAACTTTTAGAAATCTGTTGATCTCTGTCATCAGTTTGCTCGTATAATTTATGGTTTTCGAAATATGCGACATTGACTTTGTGCTATACAACACTTCAGTGACAAGTTTCGTAACCTATTGCGTTCTATATGTGAAAAATCGTGCATATAGAACAAAAACGGAGTAAAAATACTAAATAAAAAAAATATTTCTTTGTCTTATATGAAAGGGTAAATAAAGTTTGTAGTACTTTGGAACTCTTTGCATTGTGTCTTTTTTCCTTTTTGTGACTTCGCATTGCACTTGGCAAATGAAATGAAACAAAAAATAGTAAGAAAACAAAAACCAACAAACAGTTTGCAAAAGGTCCGCGTGTTTTCTTATCGAAGATATCAATGAGATAATATTGTTACTTGTTGTGTTGCTAAATAGGATAGTTGTAAATTAACCTTCGCGTAGTAATTACTGATTTCTTGATATTTTCTTTGTTACCATTTGCTTTTTTGATGAACATTTTCAGATTCAGCTATTAAAACGGTATCATCGGAAAAAATTAATGATGTGAGGAGTTTATATAACTTTTTATCGCTGGATGCTGTGGCATACGATAATAATTTGTTTAAGACAACTTAAAAAATATTTACAACTTTTTGTTTTTGTTTTTTATCAAGCTTAAATTTAAAATGAATTTGATTAATTTTTTTCAGGGCGTTACAGTTATAAGATAAACGATAAAAAAAATCAGAATTAACAATTATTACTGATACATTTACGTAATAGCTATAATCAACCATTAAAAAGTAATATATTTTATTTTGGATAGTTTAAGCAATTGAAATGTGAAATATTTTTTTTGGTTATAAATAATCGTTATATAAAATAATTTTGGTTGAAAATAACTAATTTGAAAAAAAATTTTTTTTTTTTGTTACTACTTCAAAAAATCGACTTGTTCAGAGCCATAAGAATGAAGAAATTACACTGTGCAAGATCGAAACTCAGGAATCACACTAAACAAATTCAACATAACTCAGGAAAAACTTAGTCGACACATAACCAAGATATCTCATTTATTAACATTTTTGCTTAATTTAAAAAACATTAGGGATCTTAAAGAAATCTCTGAGAGGTTACAAATAAAATCACTAAGGACCACTTTCAGGGCTGAGAATGCGCGCTCGGCACTGACTTCAGTTGCTGGATTAAACGGATTTAAAAATGGAAACGTATATTTGTTTTCTTCCCAGTATTCTAAAAGGTTGGCATCTATATATATCTACTCTTCCTTTCCGGTAAGTGTCAATTTTTCTGAAAGTGTTTAAAAGCATTTTTGACATTGTGCTTTCATCAATAAATAAATACATCGCTTTGTAGCGGACTCTGCATCGCTTGTGGGTGATTTCTGTCGACCTGAAACGGAACAAAACGGTTGACATAAATATAAAGCAAATGTAAACATTAACACTTTCTAACCTGTTCTATTGCATTTAAATATGTTGCCAGTTTTTTTTTTAAGTAAGCTTTCGCTTCTTCCTTTTTATTTGTTGGAAGAAAGCGCCGGAAACGAGGGTCCAAAAATATTGCTGCGTTAAGAACGTGTGCGTTTGTCAAATTCGGCTCTCTTGCTTTGATGCAGTCCAATACAGCCGTTGATGCTTCTATATTTAGGTATTATATTTTAACCTTGAGCTCAAGCCAAACTTTATAACAATCGCCCATGCAAAGCTGCTCACTTAAAATAACACCTAAGTCTTGAAGCTTATCCCATTCTTTATTTTTTATTGGCCGATTCAAATTTTCATTACAAAAGTCCATATACAAACTTGTTGAAAACTATAAACCTTTGAAATTTTTGGATTTTTTCATACATGATAACCAAATATAATCAATTTTTGCCATAATGGTTATTTTCAACCAAAAAAATTTTTTTGGGTTGATTTAATTGTTATTTTTAAACAAACAATTTTTTTGGTTGATAAAATGGTTATTTAAACTAAAATTTTTATTTTCTAAATTAATTAGTTACGGTAACCAATATAATATAAAAGTCACGATAATGGTTAAAAATTCCCAAATGCAGATAAAGGGCATTTTTGTCTAACCTTTTTGCTCTGAAATAAAAACATAACAGTTATTTTCGGTCCCTGACTTTTTACCTTATTTTATCGTCGAAACTGACCTTGTTTTTAGAAATTACCAAGTATTGCCTAAGTGGAGTTATAAAAACATAACTATAAGATTTTGTTTAAAATGAAGTCAATATTATATGAAATAAAGTTTTTTTTTCGTAAAAATACATTGCTTTTCATTTCTCACAATACTTTTTTACATTTAGTTCTATATGCTATAAAACAATAAGAGTTTCGTAAATGAATACGTAAAGAACAAAGCTTTTTTTAAACGCTTATTATAAAAACTAATTACTGTTAAAAGCTTTTCCAAGTACGGAAATTTTTTTACCAAAAGAAAACAGAAACTCTAGAAGCTTCCTTGGTAAAAGGTTATGACAACTTTTTCGGTTCACTTTTTTGTAATTAACAACTTAACTTTAACAGCGATTTACCAAAAAAACATTTTTGTCATATAGAACACAATAACTTGCGAACGAAGTTTATATTTTGCTAAATTTGGCTTATTTTGCTAAAGTTTGAATTAGAATGAAATAATGGAAATACCAACGGCTAAAGATGACCCGTCAAACTGGGCCCTCTTGTGGCTGGAGAGGAAGCTAATGGAGAGGTGGAGACGAAAATGAGGCTAACTTTGATCACCTTCTTGACCGAATGTTAAAAATGTGTAATAATTTATGCCCAGTGTCATCTGTAATATGGCGTTTACAGTGGCCAGCACTGGCCTTTTTCACTAATACATGCACACTTTTTCAACTGTCTTGTCTACTGTCTAGTAAATTTTGCAGACAGTAAAATTGGACAGTGATTTGACATTTGCTAAAAGTAATCTAAAGTTTTGTTAGCATAAGAAAAACAAAAAATCAAAATGTAAAAAATAAATATACTCTGTTTTGATTTTGAATGGTTAAGTTAAGTGTTATGTTTGTTAACACCATATAATTATTTTTAGCTATTTTTAGATTTGTTTAATTAATTTTAAACAACTTTAGCTGGACTTCCACTGCAACATTCACGTTTGACATATTTTTAAAAGTGAACTGTCTTAACTACTGTCTCGTCGTATTTATATTATTTTAAAAGAAAAATTAGTTTTGTTTTTTATTACTCAAGATATGGGATTTGCCGGATTTAATTGATTTTTTATTACACATAAACTGTTACGAATGAAATATAGAAATGATAATTATTTATAGAGTATACGCACCAGAGGCCGCAAATGTATATCGAATTTAAATTGGGTGGGTTAGAATGAGCTTGAATTCCTTATAAATTGGTTAATTATATATTTTTTTTCAAGCGAATTTGATCTTTAACCAAACTCTTAGAGAAATAAATTACGTCAAGGGTCCATTAAATGCAATACACATAGCAGAAGAGCTTAAAGTTCTAGCTATTTAGAATGTTCACTGTTTCGTTTTCTGCACATCACAGTAAGGACACACCATAAAAATGTTTATAAATTTAAAATGCTGTCTACACGTTAAATTTGGATGTTTATGATAATAATTGTATTATAATAAAACCTGGAAAAACAAAAAAAAAAAAAAAAGAAATAAAAAAATGAATGCGTTGTTTGTTCTTTGTAAACAGCCATTATAAAATACTTAAAAACATTTGTGTATAATTCATACATATTACTTTTAACAGTATGAGGACACATATTTTTCCCAACACTTCCTTTCCTTTATTTTCTTATTAAGAACAAAACTAAGGCCAGTAAGAAATGTAGAAATGTAAAGCTCAGAAAAATTATGATATTTTGTTTTATGCTGAACTTGCACTAAAGTGTCGTAAACTGAAAATGGAGAACTAGAAAATACGAATAAGAAATATGTTTAGCCACTAAGACAAATTATATGAGGGGTAGAAAAACTAACAAAAAGAGCCATAATTTATCCTAAAAAATGTTGATGTTAAAACAAAAAAAAAAAAAAGAGAACCTCTCAACATTATGGAGGCGGTAATTATTTATGGTTCAAGGACTTTTGCTTTTTTTTCTTAATGCTTCTACTGTTTTCCGTTTTCTTTCGTCCAGTATTTATTTGACTTATGTTTTACTATTGTTGTTGCTGTACTACAACATATTTTTTTTAATTTTAGGTTAAATTTATTTCTTTTTCTATTCTTAACGACAGCACAAAAACAATGTAGGTGGTCTAAGGGACTAGTTTACATTGAAGTTTTATTATTTTCATAGAAAACATATGTTCAAATAGTAGCTCAAGGTAGTTTTTCAATGATTCAATATTTAAGTGTTTTCTCAAAACGATAATTTAAATTATAAAATGAATTTTTGTTATACTATTTTCGTATTTTAGTTTAGTATTTTTATTATATTCAATAAGGTTTATGCTTATTTCAAACCACGGATGGAGATATTGATGACGTGGTCCTTTTTAAATAAGATGTACATTTTTCAATTTGTAATTCTAAATTGACATTCTTCATTAAAGAAATCTGCGTTGTTACTTAATAAATTTATAAAGCAAGCTACACAAATGTATATGGAATTTAAATTGGGTGGGGCAGAATTAGCTTGAATTCCTTATAACTTGTTTATTTATATGTTTTTTTTATCTTGTAAAGAAGAATAAATACACAAACTTACCGTCACAATTGAGCAGTTTGATAATAAGTGTTGACGCTTATTTTCTTAAAAAAAGCTACATTAACAATCAAAACTGCAATTCCTTGAGTGTTATGCGTTGAGTTTAATGCGTCGGAAAAGATGATTTACCCATATTGTTATATTTTCTATAGCTAGTTGTAAGTTAAGGTATACTAAGTTTGTCATTTGATATGAAACTTTTTAATATTCATCTATTCATCTAAGAAACAGTCTGTAGCCACAAAAGTTAACAATTACAGAACGCTTTTAAATTTTCTGCATCTCTATACTTTTTAATGTTCCTTTCACTCGATATAACCTTAAATATTTATGCATTTTGCTTAATGCAGTTAGCATTCCCACTTAACAATAAAGAAATAACCGTTAACTTAAAAATTTAAATTAAAATATTATATATTAATTTTTCGCTATTGTTATAAAATCCTTTTAACATTTAAAATGTTGCTGCCATGAGCATTTACAGAGTGACCAAAAGTATTCGTTTCGATGCAAAATAATGTAAAAAATTTATCTACAACTGCATTTAAATTAATTTAGTGACCAATATAAATATTAGTAGATTGGTTTAAATTAAAAAAAAAAATTTTAACGGCCTAATTTATAATAAAAATTCCACGAGAGTTTTCTTCCTAAAAGTTATCAATGTTGTTCTTGGCAGTCAAACAATTAATTATAAGGTTTCGTTTAAATGTGCTAAATTCCTTATTGTTAAAGGGAAAAACTATTCCTACACTCACAACATTCTGTACGTAAAATTAACTGAAATTGTAATATAAAATAAATGAAAACTCATTTAAAAACCGGTCTACTTATTTTTCATTTATTTTTAACGAAAATGTCATTTAATGTTTACTGTCAAAAATTCAACTCCATGAAAATAACTGAATATTCCTTTGTTTTTACGGAATATGTAGTTAATTTGTTGATAGTTTTTATATAAAACACCTGAATATTCCTTGTTTTTTACGGTGGTATTTGCTGTTGAATTTTTGACAATAAAAATTAAATGCATTTTTCGTAATTTTAAATTACATGTTCATATAATTTTACATAAAGAAGAATTAAACCTAATCAACGGACAATATCAACTGCAACTGAAAATCCGTATTAATATGTATGCACTAAGTTTTTTTAAAAAATTATAGAATCAGTTTAAAGTAAAATTGCCTGGAATTTTAAATGTTTATTTATTTAAAAATAACTGAACGGAATACTTCTTAAATAAACTACAGTCCGTTTCTGTAATATTGTGAGTGTATGAGCATTTAACTGGTTGCTTAGGTCAGATCATCAAAAAGCTTAATCCAAAGTTGTTTGTTGCAATTTATGGCAGTTTTGTTTCATTTCTCATGTTTCATTCAAAAAGTTTGCATTTTTTTATGATATATGATTGTATAAAATTGAATTCTTATTAATTTTATAACTACCAGAAAAGTAGGCTGTCAAGTTGTGTAATCAGTGTTTTACCGTGCTACCATCTACATGGTTGTATTTACATTGCTGCGTTGGTGCATCTTTTCCGTGGAGCCTTGTTTTTTTGTGTTCTGTTTTTGGAGCTGCCATCTAGATAGGAGGGTTGACGTTGGTGATTGTGTATTTGGTGTATACCCTGAGGTGAACTTTGTATTGCAGGCTGTGATGGTGCTGCCATCTTCTGGCGAGTTTGCACAATTTGTTGGTGGCATTTTTTGGGCGCCCTATGCTCTACACGCAGAGAAAAAATATGGTTGGGAATGGTTACGGCCACTGCACTATGTTTATTGCAACAATGTATTGTTGTCGTACACAAAAAATTTTTATTTTGATTTAAATGTTTAGTGCAATTATAAATTTAAGTATTGTTGACTGAAAAATAAGATTTTTATTTTTCTTTTTTCCTTTGTGAAAGTGCGAAAAATATTGTACACTGAGAAAATTAAATCGTAAAATCAAAGAAAATACACTTTGTTGCAAAGACTTTTATTGATCAGATTGTGCCCAAAGACAAAACATCTTTACCGGAAAGGCGCAAAGATCTTTACATTCCCATGAAATACATACTTAAAATCTTGTGGCAAGAATGTACGTCTTTGGAAACACATGAAAAAAGTCCTTCAATTAAGGAAAAAGTATTTTGGCACAAAGACTTTCATTCGTTAGTCTTAAGACTTAAATTTTTGATTTTAAGTACAATTTTCATTGTAACAAAGACGTAATTTGAACATTATTACAAAGAAACGCAATTAAATTCAACGAAATAATTCTTTGAAATACTAAAGACTGATATGTAGAAACAAAGGCAATTTTTTTTTGAAATCTGCTATAGAAATGTGTTAAAAAAGTAAAATTTTTCTGCAAAATAAAATATTTAATGAAACCAAACACAGCATTTTTATACAATTTTTTTATTTCAGTTAAATGTAATAAAAATGAAAAATAGTTCATATACAGCGTAACTTTACTAATAAAAAAAAAAGACAAAGACAAGGCGCACATGCACAATTGAGCGTTCCTATCGATTGACTTACAATTAATGACAACCACGAAAACAATTCTTTTTATTTTTTACATATATTGTAATCAATCGGCTTCACTTGTTTCGTTACGCATTCGTATACAAATTAAACTTTGAAGACTAAATTCTTTAAAGATACAGACTTTACCTTTATTTTTTTTAACTGCTCTTGTTTACCGTTGCAAGCAAACATGTGTGAACAAGCTAACATGTTCACTTATGCATTGAAGACAAAATTCTTTAAAGTTACAGACTTTGTCTTTGTAGCAAGGATGCTTAGCTTAAAAAAAACAAAGAAAAGTCTTTAATTTTAAATACGTTTTTCAATCCCTTCTTAGCAAAGAAATTAATCGTTGTAGCAAATATTAAATCTTTACGGAAAAGATAATTTCTTTGATTAATCTTCAAAGAATTTTAGTCGTTTGTGTTGAAGACGCACCATTTGCTTGTTTAAAGAATAAATCATTGATGCAAGGATTTTTTCCTTCTAACAAAGATATTTTCGTTACAATTTTACAAAGACTTTTATTCTTTGATTTTAAAGCTTTTAATTTTCTCAGTGTAAGTTTTATTTTATTTTACCTATATTAGGATTAGCGTGGCAAAAATATGATATCTTCTTAACTTATAATACGGTTTAGGAAAAAATATTATAATGTAATATTCCGAATATATTTGGTCATAGTATGATTCAAGAAAAATCGCAATATGTTTACTACAATCATGAATCTTATCTCTTATCTTATGTTGCTCTTAGAATATGTTTACCACAACCACGTTTTTCTTTGCGTGTAGTGGAAGTTAGAGGAACATATATACATACATATATATTTAGTTTACTATTGCATTTGATGGAAGATGCCACACCTACTTGAAATTTTACATTTGCTTATAGACTTTATCGAGTAATAAGAAAATTACAATAAGAGTGTTAAAGGAGAGTGATTCAGTGGCTTAGGTGTCTATAGGAAACAAACAAATTAAAAAAATAACAAACAAACGCATTTTTATTTTTTTATTTTTATTTTGATTGTCTTCCATGATTATGTAATTTTTTCATTATTTTGTTCGGATGGTATGTTTTTCGTTACTTCTGATACGACCTTTATATTTTGTAATTTTGCTTTATTTTGTTTTGGTTTTTTTTTTTATTAAAATTTCCTGAAAATTCAAACAAAACCCAAATCAAAAATACTGCTGACTCATTTAATTGTTTGCCAGTAAAATGGTGGTTGGCGTAACAGGATTTTTGTTTCATATCTTGTTACTGTTGTACACAAATGCGCATATGAAATTATATTGGAATGTGTAATGAGATTTTAATTAGGTTTCCACACAGCAATGACCACTTTTGTGGATAGTTTAGCTCTAAAAATACAAATGAAATACAGAGTCAGGGAATGAAAGAGGAGAATACAGACATTTTACACAATAGTTTGTTAGTTAGTTCGAATTGGTAATGAAACTCCTTTTTAAAGTCCCTTACGGTTAAACGTAATTTAGTAGAAGTGGCGGTTTTATTAGGAAACTGTAAATGCAACAGCGGAGAAAACCATAATAAGCTTTATTTGGCTTAAAACAAACAACAATAAAAGAAAAATATGTGAATATAGATATCGTCATATAAAATGCAAAAGGGTTATCATAATTTTTAAAAACATTTTCAGGAGCGATAAGAAACTTAATAAAGAGTAAACTATTGTGATTACAAAAACGGTTTTTTTTAGGAAAGTATCATTTACCCAAGAATCATAACGATGTTCTTTTTATATTATCTAAAATAAAATTATAAAATAAATAAAAGAAAAACAATGAAAAATCAATCTTCTGCCAATTTTTATGTAACATTTACGTGTAGTCTTTATATTTAGAACACTCACTTAAAGTATCCTGAATATATAAATTTTTCATATTATTCGTCAAATGACAATCCTCAAAAACTTTTATACTTTAATAGTCTTATTCCTTCAATATTTTCCAGGAATATTTTCTATGCACTATCAGAATTTTCGTTTAAATATTTCTGCTACGAAGCGTACTCACCACGAGAAATAAATTCTCAGATTGTATCCTGAATATGTTTTGTTGTCGATTTCGTGCACATTTAAGAGCTATTGTTGCAAGAACTTGTGGAATCTAGTGCCTTTAAGCCGCTACACGCTTGCGTAGCAGCAATTTGCAAAAAAAAAAAACTACACTTAATATTTACGTACGTTAGTATTAAAGGGTTAATTCATAATTTGTTGAAAATATAGACCAGAAAAATTCGTTGTTATATCGCAGTAGTTGCCCCTTTATTAAAATTTATTATCGCTCCTAAAATTTTTTTTAAATTACGATTGGCCCCTTTGCAATTAATATGACGAGTAACTAACTATATATACTTTTTTGAAATGAAGTTAAAATTATACTTTTGAAAACATACGCACAGCTAATGCACTAACATGGCTTACAGTGGTATTCGCAATTAAAGGGTGGTGCAAAATAGATACCTGTTTAAAGGAAACGATTTTCATATCTGCCAGCTTTTATTCATTTTGAGTAATTTTTAAATGAAATGCGTTTATACACGTTTTACCGCCGTGCAAAGGAAGCTACAACAAACTGAAGCGAATTACTTAAAACCACAAGCGAAAACTTAACTCTATTAAAAAAACGCAATGAAATAATATTTCAAATTTACATTCAACTACATTTTAACTATTTAACAATTCCAAAAGGCAAAAAAAAACTTGAAAAATTCCTGTATACCGCTAGGAATTTTTTTCTAATTCTAATTTACATAATTCCTAAAAACTCTGTAGCAAATTTTCCCGCAAGATTTGGATGCTATAAATAAACACACACACACACACACACACACTAAATTAGAAATTAGAAAACCTCAAAACTACCACAATAATAATCAAATAAAATGTTTTATTTTGCACCTCCCTTTTTTTTTGGCGGTTAGTAAATTGAAAATAATTCTCTAAATCCAAGTAAAAATTAAAATATACATAAATACATAAAATATTATAGCACTGCCAAAGCAAATAAATTTATTTAGACACAATCAAGCAAACATTTTATAAACTTTTAGCCAAAATTAAGTGAACAGTTTTTTATAGTAAATGTGCAAGTTTTTTGCCGAAACTCAATTAACAGCTAAATTTTAAGGAATTTTCCATTCACAAACTACCAAAATCAAAAAAAGTCAGAAGAAAGCAGTCAGAAAAAACTTTGCTTAAGAGGCGGCAGACTGATAACAATATACGAACATTTAAGAAGTTGTTAAGAAAAAGACGAACAAATAGTTGGAATTTAAGCTGTTAATTTTCTAGTTTTTGTGATTTTTTTTTTTTGCTGGCGGGTTTCCTGGTAAGATTATCAAATTGAATCGATGAACTTAAAACTAGTTACAGGGAAATATTTTTATTGCAGCGGCGGATATAAAAACCTAAAACGAAAAAATATTAAGCGAAAGGAAATTAATTAAAGTTTTAATAAAAAATGGCTAGGAAAAGTTTTTTGTGTGGTTTAGCAACTTTAATCCACAAGATTTTGGTAAATTTTATATTTAAGTTTGTGTACAATAAAATTGTAGGGGTTTATCAAAAAGTAATTTCAATTTTTGGGAATACAAAATTTAAATTTCAAAAGATTTTGTTATTCGTGCTTAATTCCCAGTTTTTATTATTGATAAAAACACTTGAAATTTATTGTTGTTGGGATAAGCTATTCCTATTTTGTATTCCCAAAAATTGAAATTACTTTTTGATAATAAACAGGCAGGTGCACGTCCTAAAAAAACACCTAATTGACAACATCTTTTGTAAGTTGTTGTTGTTTTTTATATTGTTTTTCTTAATCTACTTACAACTACAATTAATGTTGAGAGAATTTCAACTAATTGTAGTGGGGAATGTAAGATGAGATAAACCCACTGTTTATTGTTGATGTTGTTTTGTTTAAACTTTGATATTATAACAAGTAGAACTGTTGCTATAATTGTTATACGTTTAACAGTTTTATTTGGTTTAATATCTTTAGTTTTTCTAAAATCTTTATGGATGAAGTTTCCTGATGATCTGGCCTAAGCAAGTGTTTTTATCAATAATAAAAACTGGGAATTAAGCACGAATAACAAAATCTTTTGTAGGGGATTTTTAGAGAATTTGGCTTTATTTCTATTAAATTAAAAAGAAAAAATATTTTGTTTTAATTTCGGTAGGTAAAAGTTCCTTTAACCTTCCTATATGAAACACGCATACACGCACCCGATGTTTGCAGGGCCTTCAGAACTTTTATTAATAAAAAAAAATTTAATAATTTAGTTAAAGTAATATAAACAAACGTTTTAGAAAATACCCCTTTTATTTATGACTAATTTTAGTCTTTTTAATATTTGGTTTAATTCTTAAGAGATGATCGGCTAACAGAAATCACAATACTCTCGCGGTCTTCGTTCATAATAATCAAACTAACATCCTGGCCCATGATCGACAACTTGAGCGGGCGACAACAAGTCACTAATTATCGTTTTCTTAACCTTCGCCTTACCAATATGCAACCGGGTGACTTGTTCGGTTTTATTTCTTTAATAATATCCTTAAATATAAATCAGTTATAAGAAAATTTTAAATTGTTCAGTTAAAATAATATATACATTTTTTTTTATTTCTGTGTGACTTGTACATTATAACCTTTGGTAAAACAAAGATTTAGTGACCCACTTATTATCGCCTTTTTGTCAGGATATACGTTTCTATCGCATTCCATTTATTCATTGCCACATCAACTATACCAAAATATAACCGCTAGGCAAAACATCTAAATTGTAGTGTTCGAAAACACATCCAGGAACGATATCTATTTTTTAGTGCTTGTGTAGATGAACAAAACCCTTGATACCGTTCGTAACTATTTACAAGAAAGAGCCGAACATGTTTAATTTTTTACATTGATAAAGAAATTAACAAACAAAAAATTTTGCTGGTTTTTTGTTTTTTTTTATGTGTGTTTTGTTTTTGTAAAAAATTCATGGTTTTTTACCAGTCAAAAGGGCGCTAGACACAACAGAAACGAATGAACATTAATGAGCCGAACCGAACACAATGAAGTTTAAGGTGTTTAAAAATAACCGAACGGAATAAAAGTTCTCCTCTTTTCGTTGAGTTAGATAAGAACAGTATTATTTTTGTGTTCGAAACATAACAAAACGGAAAAGGTTTTTTTTTATGATTTATCTTTCGTACCGAACACTTATAAGGGATATCTAGCGTTTATTTTCGAACACTGGTAGGCCCTACAAACAAAAAACATAGAAGATAATTTTGTGAAAAATGTTTTATAAAACTATATAATTTTATAAGTGATGGTATTTAAAAAAATAATTACGTTAAATATTTTAACAAAATGCCTCTGTCGACAACAACAAAACAAGTGATTAATTTTGAAGTCGCATAATATTTCTTAGAAGGCCCCAAATTTATATAAAAACTGTTACATTATCGATTGGTTGCGTTGCCGATCGACTTTTTTTTTTTTGACTGATACGACAACAGAACATGAGTTCTTATGAGGCAACCCACATCAAACAAAACAACCACAAAATAGTCATTTTGACTTGCTGCGACAAAACATTGGTTGCGGAAAATACATGTGGTTTGATACTATATACCCAGACAGAGCAAGACAAAACAGACTGAAATGAATCTCATTGCGCATTATTGCGTGCATGCTTATGACGTAACCCATACGAATTAAGACAAGTCCATACAACGATTACCGGTTGTCATTTAAGCTGGGCTGTGGAGCCGTCAAAAATAGTTCTAACTCCGAATATGACTGCAACTGCTGAAATATTTTAAGTTCGACTCCGAAATTACTCTAAAAGTCACAAATAACTTGTCCTTAATGGACTTTAAATTCTATTTTTAATGCAATATTAAATATTGCTAAAAAATGATTCTGTAAAAATTTCAAAACGTTATATTTTTCTAACACGTGCCGTATTTTGATTATTCAAATACGCTAAGTAGAAATATGTTGGAGTCGCAATGTTTACTGGCTACTTCGACTCCGACTCCGGTACAAAACCTCAACTTTGACTCTACAACTCCGACTCCACAGCTCAGCGCTTAAGGCCAAATTTTTATAAGACGTTTTTTTTGTTGTGTGGATTAGCACCAAAAAAGTGTCTTTGCCTTTAAAGACAAAAGCGTTTTGCCTCTTGTGGGTGTGGATTCAGACTTGGTAATTCTTAAACAAAGTACAATAGTATAGTCAGTTGAGTCCTTCCATTTCGACAGAAAACACAGATAAATTTTGGTTGCAATATTCACTTTATAGTCCTTTTTGTCAATTATTACCTAAGTTTTAACAAATAGAAACTGGGAATTATTTCATTCCGATCACTATCCAGTGTGACACAAAGAATGCTGACGAAGGCTGTAGCGGGCCAGAAAATTCTGCTGGTGTCTAATAATTGTAAATCTTTCTGTTCATACAATATACCTCATTGCTTTCGAAAGGAGAGCTAAGGTATAATGTAAGAAGAAAATACAATATAATAGTCTGGTAGTGTATAAAGTCATTTCTGAAAAATTTAAGGAATAGTACTATAACAAAAAAGCTTTATAAAATACATAACTGAAATTTAGCTCATAGAATAAATTCAAAAAATAAAAAATGCTAAGTTTTAACAGTTAAATTTGGTATAAAGCTATTTTAAAGAAGTAGAATATCGAGCCCTTACCGCAAAAAAGCTTAGGCGACAAACAAATTATTTTACAGAAGAAGGTTTCTTATATTTAATTTCATAAGAATTATGTATGAGGGCTGTCGCTGCCGTGACATTTGAGGAGAAGATGCAAGTGTTGCCAATATATTAATTTAAAAAAAAAACAAACGAAAAGTGAAAATTATGTTGCTTAACCCATATCGTCCCTGCGATTTTTTTCGTGTAACTTTATAAAGCTTGGTGGTTGATAAATAATTTGGGACTAGAAAACACGAATCTGAAGTCCAAATTTTTTTTTTTAAATTTTTTGTTTTTTAGAAAAATGGTGTTCGATTAATCGAACGTTGGGGACTATTTAGCATTTTTGTTTTATTGCTCCTATTGATTGTAAATATGGAAAACCTAAGTTTTTTATGAACTGAAACAAAATAATTTTGTTTAAATAAAGAAAAATAGAACAAGACATTTGTTTAAATTAAAAATATACAATTGGTCCTTGATTATCCGGCTAGCACAGGACCGGGCTGCGCAAAAAAATAGTCCAATGGTGTGATATCGAATGATCTAGGTGGCCAATTTACCATAGCAAAACAGACATTAAGTGCTCACCAGATTGATTCCTCCACAAGGTCATTGTTACACGCGCTGTATGGCTCGTAGCGTCGTCTTATTGAAACCAAAGCTCAAAGAGACCATGCGCTTGATTTTCAGATCACCCTACTTGATACCTATTGGCCCTGTTATCGAAAAAATGGTGCCGCTCCATTTACCATTTTGGCGAAAGTAAGGAAATTGCTTTAGATATTTACAAGGCGTTTGACGGAGTCTGGCATGGTTTCACGTTTTGATAAGAAACTTGTTGCATTTGGTGTCGGTGTTAATTTCTCTCGATTTATATCGAGTTTTCACAAAGATCACAATAAACGATTTTTTATAGATGTTGTTTCGTCAAACGAGTTCAAAATTCATTCAAGGCTGCCGCAACGCTCCGCTTTTCTCTTACTCTATTTCTTATTTTTCTAAATGACCTCCTATGTTAAACTTCCAACCCTATCTACTCTTTTATAAACCTATGCCATTCGTATAGGCCAAGCGTATCCGATATTGATGCTATTAGGCAGAACATGAATGATACGCTTGGCCGACACCGATACCCGTACGTTTGTTCGTAATACACGTTTTTCCTCAAGAGCCCATCTTTTTGTGGTCGATTAGCCGGTAAATCGTACAACACATGTGGAATAACCCTCTTACTTTCAATAAGTTCAAGTCGAATATTCACAAGCACTACTCTCTCTTCCCTCCTTCCTGGAACCTAGTTCCATAACAATGCAATGCAATGCAAAAAAATTAAGGAAAAAACAAGGTGCGAGATTACCATTGACGGTATTATTCTGATTTTCCTCAATTTTGGTAAAATATGGACTAGTTACTACACTCTCAGCTACATCTGCTATATTCAATTTACTACGTGTTGGATGTGGTCTAAACAGCGAGTATCATGCACTAATGATAACTGGACTCAAATTTGAGAATGATGCTGGCAATAGTGGTTTCAGTAGGTCGATTATGCGTACCCTAACTTCCTCGAATCGCACGAAAAACATTTCTCACATAACGCTGATTGTGCATAAACATTTTACTAATCAGCAAAAACAGAATAAATTTATATCCATTAATTCAAATGCGTGAAAAATATATATTATTGTCATATCCTATCATTCAGTTAGCCTTTCTGAGAAAAACAAAAGTGCTATATAGTGCCCAGTGTTCGACAAATCGAACACTGCTTTTTAAAGTCAAATATCAAAAACACAAATGAAAAACACGGAATTTTTTTTGCTGTTGCTGAAAGCTTAATCGTTTTTCAAAGGAACTACATTTTCACTTTTTTCATTTTTTTATAATTTATAATTTCCATTTTTTTATATTAGGCTAAAATTAATGTTTTTTTCTTTCCCCTTGTTATAAAAGGGAGGAGCGAAGTGGGTAAGAACTTTTATTTTTATATTTGTAGCTAACCACTTGCAACATTTAATTGTTTAAAAAAATGTGTTCTTTGTCTTACCTTAAAAAAAGAGTAAAAAAAAAAATACAAAAAAAATTTACTGTTCGAAAAATCGTACATTGGGACAATATGGGTTAAGCTATTTTTGCGGTAGAAGATCTATATATTGACCCTAAAGTCATGTTTTTACTAACCAGCACATCCGTAGCAAAGTTGCTAATTTAGATATTTTCATCGCAAAATTTTACATTTTATTTTTAGGAAGGTTCTGGTGCGTAAATAAATTATCCAGAGTGTTATTTTTATGAGAGCTATGCTAAAGTATGGACCTGTTTTAACAAAATTTGGTAAGAAGATTAAATTTCAAAAAACTTATATTATATTATATTTCGGAAAGAACTCTGTTTAGGGCCAATATGAAATTATACTCCTTAACAATTCAATTGGATATATTAAATAATTTTTTAAACTGCGACCAGTCAGCCAGCCGGATGGATAGACAGAAATATCGTTATACTTAAAGGGGCCCGGGTGGTCTAGAACAAAAATTATTATTTGTTACGCATCAGTATAAACGCATTTTACCTTCTCTTCCTATTATTGTGTGGATATAAATATATGTGGTCAAACGCTACAGATTCAAACAAAGACTCCATTAAAAATTATTTTTTTTATTATGCTTCTCATGAATTGGAAATTTGTCTTTCACATTTTCCTTGAAATTTCCCACTTCTTATTTTGTTTAACATTTTTCTATGGGAAAAAAATAATCCAATTTATCATATGCCACATGTTATATTTCTGTGGCAAAAAGGAATAAGTGCTTAAGTCGACTTAAGCTAAATTTCAGATAATGTCACCTTTGTAATCTCTATATTCAAAAGTACTCATGGGCAAAGTTTTCAGGAATCTCTTCAATGTGCTATAGCATTTGAAATTAAAACTTAAGTTTACTTCTGATCTGTGACGTTAGAAATATTTAGGAATTAAAACTTAAAAAGCTTTAATCGCAGAGCAGTCATGATTATAATAGAGAAATATTGACATTTAAAAATAAAAACCTTTAAAGTTTAAAATTGCTTTCCTAGAAAAATGTAAACAATTAGATTTAACCCGGCAATTTCTAGAGGCTGGAGATGAATCTGGCGACATCATAAGTAACTGATGGAGAGGTGGTGACAAAAATAAAGCTAACTTCGATCACTTTCTTACCCGAATGTTAAAATGTTAAGTAAGTTATGCCTAGTGTCTGTCACCTGTAGTTAACATCTTATTAAATGGGAATTCGCAATTTTTTTTTAATTTGATTTTTTACTGATATTATTTGAAAAAACAAACTGTTTTTTTTAATTATAAAAGGTATCGCAATTGCCGGGTTAGGCACTTTTTCCTTATTGCCTCGGATTTATACAGATCATTATGTATTTGCACTTGTAGAATTCAAAAAGTATTTACTTTGCTTTTAAAAATAAATAATATTTTTCTATATATAGAATTGCAGGCAAAAAAAAAACTACGGAAATAAATAAAAAATAAAAATAATGTAAATACAATAATAATTAATTGAATTAAATCAAATACCCTTCAGAATATTAATTATTGTTACCTGAAAATCTCAATTTCAATTAAGTCAAATAAAGTGTTAAAAGTGTTGGATAAAAAAAGCAAATACGTACACATTTTACTAACTATAAATAAATAAAAAATAATTTACATTAAAAAAAACAATAAATAAATATTATTTCCCAGCGGACATACACAATTATTTATTTTCACACAAGTTACAAAACTAATAAAGTTATTAATTTTGCTTATTTAAAATTGTTTTTATACTTGTTTTTTCTACATTTTTTAATTTATTTCAGTTAAACAAAAAATATATTCCATTAATCCTTTTTTTCCAAATACTCATTGCGCAATATCTAACTCGTGCCAAATCATAATTGTCATTAATTTTTAAATACTAATTTTATTAAAAATTGTAGACCTGAAGGTAAAAATGCGCTTTAGATTGATTCTAACGTAGCTAAAAAGTCCTTTTGAAAGAATTTTTAAAGTGTGGGATGGATGGATGGCATATGCGTTGCATTATAAATTATAATTATTTATAGCATGTTGGCTTTTTAAGTGTGTTAATAAATAATAAATGTTTAGTATAATTACATTGACGTTTAAAATTATAAAGTGTTTATAACATGAACATTACAGTTTTTTTTAACCTTCACCTCAACTTAATTTATGTGCCTTAAAATAACACACACAAAATTATGCGTGATGAATAAAATAATTACTTCAATAGGGCTTAATATAATTTTCGTTGTTACTTTAAATAAAAATGCAATTTAAATTACGACGACAGAGGCCAATTGAATTAATTAGAAATCTGCGTAGATTTAACTTTACAACGATGCGTTTTTAAAGAAGAATTTATTTTTTTGTAAGATCTTCACTTCGCTACCAGAGATTAAAAAGCATGTCTTTGTATAATCATTGAATTTTGTTTTTAAATGTCATTCAAACATATTTCTGTTACGAGGCTTACTTAAGCTATCCTTTGGCTTGCAATGAAGTAAATTGTGCAGAAAATTAATACAACTATTAGATACCAGCAGAATGTAATGCATTTTCTGGCCCGCTACGGCCTTCGTCAGCATTCTTTGTATCTTATAACTGGATAGTGCCTATTGTAAATTTTATGTATTTGACTTAACTATTTTAACAAATAGAATCTGGGAATTTATTTCTCATGTTGAGTAACATTTGTTATACAAATTTCCATATTATTCGAATGTGTATTCTAAGTCAAATTATAATCCTCAAAAGCTTTTATACTTTAATAGTCTTATTCCTTCAATATTTTCCAGGAATATTTTGTATGCACTATCAGAATTGTTGTCTGTATATTTCTGTTACGAGGCTAACATTAGCTATCCTTTGGCTAGCAATGAAGTTAATTGTAAATTGAGAAATAAATTCCCAGATTCTAGTTATTAAAAAAAATGCTTAAAAAAAACTTGTCTATTATTTAAGCAATATTTTTTATAACATGTTTGTAAATTGTCACATTAACAAATTGTTTTTTATTATTATTATTTGTTGCTTGTACGCCAAATCGTTGGCGCATAGTGCCAATGCAAACAAAACAATTTGTTTTAGTTGAAGTAAAATTTTGTGTGAACAAATTCCAAATAAAATATGGAAATTTTCAAGGTTTTTTTCGGGAATACAAAATTGTTTATTTATTTATTAGGATGTACTAAAAAAATTCAATATTTTTTAATTTTTCTTAAGTTACGTTCATTACACAAAATATTGTTAACAAGCGCAGACGCTTATTATTTAAATAAAGAAAAAAAACATAATTTTCTAAGCCTTAAACACAAACAATTGTAGAAAACTGAGTTCATCTTTGGGGTAAGCAAAATTATAATTCTTTTTATGATTTGTAAAGAAATTTTACCTTGTTTTTTTCTTTGTTCTAGTTTTCAAATCTTTGTTGCTAATAGTCTATGTAGATGTCAAAACCTGCAAGTGCATGCAGTTCCAAGTCTGTTATAAGTATAAATGTAAGTTTTATTATTTTAAATAAAAAATGAATCAAATGTTTTTTTTTTTTTTATTTATTTCAGTTGTTAGTCCCAGAGGATTAAATTAATTTTAATGTACTTTTTTCTTTGAATAGACAAAAAATTAATTACCAGCAAAATATTATGTTTATATGACGCAAAATATTATGTTAATATGACAAACTCGTTATTATAATTTATATATAAAAAGTATTTTTTAATATTAACAATTTAAATTAAGAAAAGTATTCGTATTATTTACAAACTTGTCTGTTTCAAAATAAAGTAAATGTTTTTTTTTTTGGTCCATGTTTAGCCTTAAGTTTAGGTCTGCAATAAGAAAGCTTTCCTTTTTTTCTAACTTTGCTATTATATTCATATGGTAACCTCAAATAAAACTGATATTGAGGTGGCAAATGAGCTACATTGTATTTTATTTTAACTTTTTGTTATCAAAGCGAAAGTAGTAGATTTGTATAGGCTTCTTAAAATTTGTTTGTATATTTTTTAAAATGGCCTTAAGAAATGTAAGTTAAGTGATGTAAAACTCCATACATATGTACATTAGACCGACGATTAATATAGTAAATTTATGGTGCACCTAGTCATTAAATTAATAGATTAATATATTTTTAATAAAAAAATATTATTTAAAAACTTAAATTTATCTCACAGCATCCAGGGATTGAAAAGGGATTATTATTATTATTGAAAAATTAAGAAATTTGATACCCATATTGCCTATATTAGAAAAAAGATAAAATATATTGCGATTTTTGCGAATAATTACAAAACAAAAATAAATTAACACAATCGTAGCATCTGCATGAAACCCGAAACGAAAATATGTATTTAGTTAAATATCTCAATTAGTAGTTCGCAAGTGGGCAAGTATTATATAAGTTAAGGAACAACCCGATTATTTTTCATTATTAATTACACTCTGCTTATATTAATTATTGGTCCTTTTTTATTATTAATATTTTATGGATTTTGTTTATTTTCGGTATTGAAAAGTGTTATTGTAAAATTATTTTTAAAAGAATTTCTTATTACATTACAATTTAGTGAAGTAACCCAATAAAAAATTGTGCTTCGAGCGAAGCAGGTTTGTAAGGGAGAAATGCAAGAGTTGCGCTTACCATTGCGCTTACGGAAGACATGAATTTTATATGGCGAGTTCCCACTTTGAAGCAATACATTTTTGACACATAAAGCGCATTATTTAGCGCATATAAAAATTGTTGTATGTAACGATCGGCCTTAGACACTGAAATTTTTGAAACAGGATTTTTTAGTACTCTCCCTTACAAACCTGCTTCGCAGTAAGGGAATGCCGTAGCACTTGAAATGTTATGTTTTTTTTATAAAAGATTTTGAGAGTTCTTTCACTTACTTTACTGCATTTCTGTATGTCTTATTGCGTAGCGCATAATTGTGCGCTTATTTTTTTAAATGTACCATTAGTGCTTCGCAAAATGATAAAATTTTTTATTGGGAACTGTTTTCTTTTGTTTTTAGTCAGTCTTGTCTGAACAATCATAAGCGATCCTAAAAGCGGAAGAGCAAATTAAAGAAATATTGTGATTAAACAAGAATTTATTAAATAAAATAATAAAAAGTCTTAAAGAAATAATAATAGAAATAAAAAAAATGTTAAACTTAAACTTTAGTTTTATTAAGCACGGGCCCAAATAAAGGAATAAAAATATTACCCGTAGAGGTTTTATTTATATCATTGGATGCTGTTCAAAAACTCTTTTCCATAATATCAAATTTTATTTATGTCGTCTTGGAGCAAAGTACAAACAAATTCGAAAAACTGAAAATATACCTTTTTTAAAAATGGTCCAGCTCACGCTATAACCAAGATATTTTTGGGAATCATCATAAAACATATCAAGCTTTATGTTTAGAGGAGTAACAAGGGATTTTTTTGATTCTCTCTAATGTACATACATAATCAAATATTTTTATAGATCCTATGTAACCGATGGTTAAAATTTACCTACAAAATCAAAGATCAAATAGAGTTAAAAAAAATTGTATTAT
Source organism: Pollenia labialis (assembly GCA_949318255.1). Taxonomy (NCBI): domain Eukaryota; kingdom Metazoa; phylum Arthropoda; class Insecta; order Diptera; family Polleniidae; genus Pollenia; species Pollenia labialis. The sequence continues at coordinate 116,519,580 of OX439141.1, forward strand.
TGAAAAGTAACTACACTAACAACAATAACTAATTACTGGATCCATGTGATTCTTTCCAATGTAACCTAAATTAATTGCAAAATAAACTATTATGTTTTAAAAGAAAACAAGATCGTTTTTTACGATTAGTTCAGATTAAGATTTCAAATTATAACATTAAAAACCTATTATACATATATATTTTTTATATCAGCACAGAGTGTTATTATCCTTGTTGAGTTCTTCATATAAATGGCAATTATGATCATACTTTTAACTTTAATTTTGATGGCTTCTCAAATGTGGCTTTAAATATTTTTTATCAAGTAATTTTAATTTAAATAACCAAGCTAAAACTTTTAAATTGTTAACCAAATTAGAAAAAAAAATTAAAGTTGTCATAATAATATTTCATTTCTATTTCAATGAGTTTTCAAATACTTAAATAAGTAATAGAAAGCTTCTAAATTAAAGAATTAAATTAAATAGAGAAATTAGTCATAATCATAAAATAACCTCGTTTAATATTTAACTGTAGTGTTTTGTTGTTGTGCTTAACAAATACAATGTACTTATCGTAAAATTTCATTCGTTCACAATAAGCTCTTAACCACAAAAAACCTCAACACAAATCAATAGTTAGATTAGAAAAAAAAGAAAATACGAAGCAAAAAAAAATGTATGTATGTCAACGAAATAATATTTCAATACAAAAGAATCATAAATTTCAGACTCTTTATAACGAAATAAATTTACACACGTACACAATAATAGACACAAGATTAGTCGAACATTTTTTACACATGACAACAAACATCCTATTTTTTTTGCTATTTAATTGCCAACAAAAAAAAAATGATGAAATTAAAGAAAAGAACCAATTGAAATTAATCCTATTAAATATATTGATTGACACTGGTGTCCTTGACATAAAATTCTATTAATTGCAGAAGTGTACAAAAAACAGAAATATCGACCAAAGAAAGAAAAGTAAATCCTACCATTTTAAACCATAAAAAATCGTCCAGATTTATTTATAAACATCATTTTACTAAAATTGATGTTTAAACAAAATTTTTTAGTTTGACCAATTGCGGTTGTTTATAGTTTGACGAAGCTTTTTGATAAATATTAGAGTTCTTTTTATGATTTATCTACTTTAAAATTTCTCTAAAGTAAGTTTTTTTAGGAAATTTTTTCAAGTTAACAATATGATATATGTATAATCTATATATAAATCGGCTAAGGCAATACAGTTCAGAACACTTTTCTCCCCTGTTTTCCCAGCGACTGGAATAAAAAATACACCATTTGAAAGGTATTTGCTGGCAGAAGTGCACAATATATATTTTATTAAAATCTGTTCAATATGTTCAGAGTTATAAGCGTTCCAATTTGATACTAACACATATGCATAACATATAAATAAAAATTTTGTTTTTTTCCAATTATCAAATAATAAAAAAAATAAGATGGTCGATTATTCGACATTTGCAAGAAACCGGGTTTCGAATATTTCGACAATATAAAACTTATATATAAATCGGCACAGGCAAACCAATTACGGTCGATAACTTTGTTTGTTCATCATATTAAATAAAAATATGGCCGAATTTCGACAATTAGGAAAACACTTGTATAACTAAATTTTCAAGCTTGAGGCCTGTTTTAATTTTATATAAAAAAAACTTTAAACGTTTATTTTAACCAATATTTCGACACTTCTTTGAGTGCCATCTTCATTGTTTTTTTCTCTTCTTATTTAACAATTTATAAAGCAATATATAAAATGACATATTAAAAATTTGTTTTCAATTGAATACAAAAATATTTTTCAAATCAAACTTGATCTATTACAATAAAAATAAATTTTTAACTTTTAATATTTTTAATCAGGCTTAAGTTCAACAAATTTAATTTTCATTAAATTATTTTTATGAAGAAAGTCAAGAATGAATGATTATCAATAACAATTTTAATTAATTTTCATGTTGTAAAATTCCTTTCTTCATAAAAATAATTTAATGAAAATTAAATTTGATGAACTTAAGCCTGATTAAAAATATTAAAAATTTGGATTAAAAACCATAAATAGATCAACAAAATAACCACAATTCTAATAAATTTTTAACTTCCGTTTTTATTTTTATAAATTAAGTGTCTATAATTTTGTGCTACATTCTCAGTGTCAGACTAAAAATTTATTCTCGACATTGTTGGCACATTTATGATTAATTTTAAGTCTGACACTGAGAATGTAGCACAAAATTAAAGAATTTCAAAAAAGTACCAAATTGCTTTTCGTTTTTTTTTTTTTTTTTGATAAGTTTCGAATGTGGTATTAACTTTGTTCCTATGTTTATTAGTTCTGAAGATAGATGGGGTGTCAAAGAAGTACGATAATTCAGGTTTTACCCGTTTAATTCCTAATGGGGCCGAATTTCATAAAAGTTCCAGACACCTGTCCGCTTATTTTTCTGAGGAACAACGATAAGTATTGTATCTCTTTTAGTTTTGGAGATATAAGGTTAACGGATTATTACATTTTTACTAATCTCTAATGAATCAGTGAGCAACATTACAATTTTATATTTATAGATAGACAGTTTGTTAATTTTAATAAAATGTCCATAGATTTAAACAGACAATTTGTTATTTTATATTAACGATAATTTTTAAATTTTCTTTAATAGTTCCTTAAAAATTGTTGTCTGTGTAAGTTTAGTAAAGAATGCCTGTACATAGAAGTATACAAATTTGGCTAGTAAGCTTTTAAAGGAAACAAGTTTTTAATAAAAAATTGGCAAAGAAGTGTACATTTTGTTCACAAGCAATTAAGATTCTATTTTAGACCCGTGTCTTGCAAATTGTTCCCTCTTTCACTTAATGTAAAGCTATTTGGAATTACCTCAATACAAAAAGGTACAGAATATTTTAATTTTTCTCTAAGAAATAATTTAAATGGCCTGCTGGCGTATGTTGAACAGAGTATAGTTTTTTGTGGAAATACCCATATACAATAATGTTTGAAGATTATAAAATAACCTTTCAATAAATAAAACATATAAAAGAATATGATTCACACATAATTACCTTAAAATATTAAAATTTCAACCTTCACGTTTAAAATACTTTAAAATTACCTATTCTCACTGTCATAAGAATTAATTCCTTGCCAGTTTCTCCTTAAACCATTGTATTTCACTCCCTTTTACACACTATTAAATAATAGACTTCTCTTGGAAGTGAATTTCAGAAAAATTAAAATGCTACTTTTTTCCCACTAAAATTTTAACTGCTTTATAAAATCTTTATTTTATTAAAACCCAACTACAATCCTTTAAATCCTTCAAAACAAAACAATACAACACTTAAGCGAGTGAATAAAGAAAAAAAACTTTAAACAGAAACAACCAAAAACCGAACTACACCATTAAAAGAAACTTAACAAGTTTGTTAAAAAGCAACCTTAAACTACACACGTCGACAAACATACACATTCAAACACATTGTTAGAATACATTTATAAAACATGCATCTGTAAGGAGAGCAGAAAACAACAGCTCTTAACTGCAACAAACTTTGTGGCAATGATAAACACTCGGTAAATAATAAAACACTCCTGAAGCCAAAACTCGGAAACAAGACGAAAAATAATAACAGAAAAAAACAAATAAAAAAACTATAGCAACTAAAAACTTAGGAATATAGAATGAATCCATCTATTTTTGCAAAGCAACGGAATTAAGTTTCAAAACATTGGCAACATTGTTGTTACTATAAATTTATGTACAATAGACAGCGGCAACAACAATATATTTAAGTACATATTCACATTTAAGAATAAAAAAAAAGATAAAGACGCATTTCAACTGAACAACAAACACACATACATACACACGTTTTTACGCTTTTTTTCAAACTAATATGTGTATCTGTTTCGGTTGCAGGCAACTAAAGGAACAGACGGATGATGAAATTTAACACATTTCATGATAATAACATAGAAACTAAAAAATATGTATGTATTATGTACTTTATTAAATGTATATGTATTTGAAAGAACTGTGGACAGGCAGCAAAAAAAGTTTAAACTTAATAAATAGGAAGCAGTTTAATTTATTTTATTTCAGTGTTTTTAGTAATAATTTGTTAAAAGGTAAACAAAAAATACAAAATCTTTATTAAAAAAAATTTGATTAAAATTGTCTTGAACTGTTATGGTCGTTTTTCGAAACACTAAAAAATTGCAGGCTCTGATCAGATTAGATCACCAAACATGAATATACATAAAATTTACTAAAGTCATATACGCTTGATATTTACAAAAAAGATTTGTTAGATTTATATCGCTCCTTTAGCTTCGTTCACAATCTCAGAAACATTTTCACTTTGTGTTCATAATACAAGAAGCAATTTTGTTCGAAAATATAAAAACATTGACACAGGTATTAAAAAAGTAAATATAAATTCATATATGCCCAGCAAAAAATTTACTTACCTGGTAAGTTAGCAAATAATGTTGGAGAAAATAAGCACTACTTATTTTTCGGCTGAATAACTACTTATTTTTGTTCGAGGTGTCCACAGAAGTTACTAGAAGTCAAAAAGTATCTAGTTATTATTTAACTACAAGGAATTTGAATTGTAAGTTCTTACAATATACTTACTAAAAGCCAAAAAATCACTAGTTAAGAGACCTAATAAGTAGTTATTGAACTCGTTACCAGTAAGCAGATATTCAGTACTGAAAACAGCACAACTTAAAGTAGTTATTGAGCTGATTATTAGTAAGCAAATATTCAGTAGTGAAACTTATAGAAGTAATAAGTAGTTGCTGAGGTCATTACTAATAAGTACTTATTGAAGTTTTCAAAATAATGACAATTGTAATGACAGCTACTTACCAGGTAACATATAAAATAACTACCACCTATTACCAAAATTCAAAAAGTTTTTCCTGGGTGTATAAAGAAAAATGCAAAACAATATAAATAAAATTGTGGAGGTAATTTGAAAAAATTTGCATAAGTCTTATCCTTAACTTTATTTAACCTTAGCTAGTTGAAAATATTTGCAAGAGAATACAAGAAACGCCTTCACAACATAACTGTCGTGTCATTGTTGTATCTCACTTTTTGGGAATATCTTCAGAAAAGAGATAGTTTTGGAGATGGAGCAAATCTAGTTTAGGAAATGCGCTTAAAAGATAACGAAAGCTTTTATAATTTTGTTAGAATGTCTGATGTACATTTTGATATGCTCCTGCAAAAGTTTGGTCCAATCTTAAAGAAAAATTCTTTTCGTGTACATATAAATGAACGTGACAGGCTTTTGGTGTCATTGAGGTGCTAAAAACCAGTAAGAGTGGTATATTCGGCTTCGCCGAATCTTATATACCCTTAATTATAGTGTGATCAAAAGCAAACCAAATATAACAAGTGCGATTAAGAAGAATATAAATAAGAATACACATGATAACTAAATAGAATTATTTTTTCTAAGATATTTAGCTACTGGCATTAACTTCGCCTCTCTGCCATATGCTTTCCGCATTGGGAAATCGACTGTTTACAATATTATAAAAGTAACTACGGAAATAATATGGACTACTCTGAATACTGATATCATTCCAAAGTCTAGCGTGGAGGAGGCTTAGATGGAAAATCATTTCACGATTCAATTATAAAAAGACTTTTTCCATTGTTCTTCTAGCTAATTGTAATGCAGAATACAATTTTACATATATAAGTGCTGGTGCACATGGTTCCGAATCTGATGGTACTTAAAAAAAATATTAAAAAAAAAACTATAATTTTATTGCTACATCCAATAGGGGGAATACTAAAATGATGTACTTTGGCCAAGATTTGTTAAATAACCGCTTAACAATACTCACTGACGAGGAACTCCCTAATAGTATAGCCAAATATCCATTTTATTTTGTTAGAGATGAAGCTTTTCCTTTAAAACGTCATTTAATGTGCCCGTATGGTGGCAGAGAACTTTCAACGGATAAATGTCAATTTAACAATCGATTATCTTCTGCTAGAAGATTGATTGAAAACAGTTTTGGAATATTGGCCAGTAAATTTCGAATATTCCACACCGTTATAAATGCTAGTCCTGAACAAGCGTCCTCAATTGTCCGTAGTTCTGTTGTTCTTTATAACTTTATATTAAAAACAAAAGCAACGACTGTTCAACCAAGTGAAGTTATTAGTACTGATAATATAAAAGTTAGTAATTGGCAAAAAATCGCGATATTATGACTCTTTTGCGCGGAAAATAACTTTTCAGTTTTAAACAAATCTCTAGTAAATACAAAAGTGCCCATATGTGTTTTCTTAAGCTTTATGTGCTCGGAATTAGTATGTTACGTTGGCGGTCGAAAGTCTACATTTGTAACAAATATGTATTTGTATGGAACACTTTGTCCACATATGAAAAAAACACTTGTACGCAGAGTACAAACCTCCGTGTTTGTTGGGAAAGTAAAATATTCAAACACGGAAGTTTGATTTCAAATTGAAAATGATTTGAAATCGAACGTTTTCTCAAACGACAAACGTTTGATAATGATTTGGAAATCATTTGAAAATCATAGCGTTCTCAACAAAAAGGGGAAATTATTTTCAAATTGAAAACTGCCTTTATTTTCAATTTTCTTTCAAACGTAATTCTCAAATGTTTTTCAAATGTGGAATATAAATAAAACTATTTAATTTTTTTAATTTAAATTTATTATTTATTTAGATAAACTTTGAGATAAACATTCGGTACCATAGCTAAAAGATGAAATAGTGTTCTTTCCGTCCTCTAATTCTTGGAAAGACAAAATACTTGGCTCCCTTTTATTTTGAGGATTGTAGCACCGCGATCGTTCAACAAACTTTCTTCACTTTCCCGTTTTATTATTTTTCTTTTTTTTCGTATATTTAATCATTGTAATTTCTCACAAATAATTTTTATTTTTCACAAGAAATAAACTGTTCACTTTATATTAAAATTTATTTTTAATAGTAAAACACATGTAACCACAAAGTAAAAAAATGTAACTTTAATCGCCATTTTTAATGCTTACATTTATTTTTCGCTTTAGTATTGCCAAGTTTATTTTTGATTTGATTTTACCATTTGACATCAAATTGATAATACATTGCATATCAAATGTTTATTTTCAAATCATTATCAATTTGAATTTAAATATTTAATTGAAAATCGTTTGAGAATTGCGTTTGATGTCAAATGATAAAGTCATTTCATATCAAAGGTTTGACTTCGTGTTTGTTGGGAAGAGTAAAAACAAATTACTAAATGACATGATCGACATGTCCAATTCAAAAACATTCGAGTTGAGTAAAAGAGTGATGTGAATTTCCATACATTTTATATGGTGTCTACATTTGAAGACTACCAGCCAGGAGGTGGTGATTTTTTTAAAGTAAAATCTTCAGTTATAATTCCATAATTTTCTTCAAAATTACTTTCTGCTTCCCACATAACAGAGAGTTGGTGACCCTTGCAAAACTATTTCTTTATTTTTCATTTTAATAAAAAAAAAAAATATTAACATATCTTATTTTCCTTGACGCTGCATCTAAAAACTTTAAATGATTAAAAAATACATTTTTCTTTTTGGTACAATCCCGTTCCACTCCTATTTTCGGCGTTTCTCGCTCTTTTTGTCTTCTGTGTTTATCTCGCAATGTTTTAGAAAAACTTTTAGCGTTTTCACCTAAATTAAAAGATATTAGATACATATGTATGTATGTATAGATATATTTTTTTATTTATTTATTTATTTAATCAATGGATATTATCCTTACTGATTAATAACAATATTGCCTTAAAATTAATGAATAACAATATGCAATTTAAAATATAGTACAACTTTACAGAAGATATATACATACACAAAAATTTACGAATTAAGAGAAACAATAATTTTATGTTTTATGGAATTTAAACATAAAGAAAAATCAACAAATTGTGAAAGAGAATTAAATTGTCTACATAACCTCGAAAAAGGATCAGCAATAGCGTAATTTTCTCTATAAAATTTAACAAAAAGCAGATTATAATGACGCGTATTGCGACAAGGTATATTAAATTTAACAGACTCTAACAGAAAATCACAACAAACATTACCATTAATAAGATTAACCATAAAAGAAACATTTAACATTGTACGACGACTTTTGAGCGATGGTAATTTTATTAATGCCAGTCTACTAGCATATGAAGGAAAGTTTGTCGAGTAACTCCAATGAAGATTACGTAAACAGAATAATAAAAATTGTTTTTGAACCGATTCAATACGAGAATTGTGAATGTTGTAAAATGGATCCCAAATGATTGACCCATATTCTAAGATTGGTCTAACGAGTGATACGTAAAGTTGCTTCGTTATGTATGGATCGGTGAATTCTTTAGCCCAGCGCTTAATAAAGCCAAGAACACCTCGAGCTTTATTTACAGTTAATGTAATATGAGAAACAAAGTTTAATTTAGGATCCAGTAAGACTCCAAGATCAAGAAACGAATCAACCAACTCCAGTTGATGACCACCCAAAGCATAATTAACAGCAATACAGTTATTTCTATAAAAACGCATGCATTTGCATTTCATAAGATTCAGCTCCATCATATTATGATTACACCATAAAAAGAAGTTATTAAGATCCGATTGAAGATGAAAATGATCAGCAAAGCAATTAAAGGAATGGAAAATTTTTACATCGTCAGCATACATCAATATATTGGCGAAGTTGATAACATTGGGCAGATCATTAATAAACAGCGAAAATAAGAGTGGGCCAAGATGACTGCCTTGGGGAACACCGGACGAAACATAAATGTACTTGGATATACAATTATTGAATTGAACTTTTTGCTTTCTTCCAATTAAATAAGAACTTAACCAGCGTAAACTTCTCCGGGATATACCTAATAAATCCAATTTAGTAAGAAGAAGACGATGGTTAACTTTATCAAACGCTTTACTGAAATCAGTATAAACAGCATCAGTTTGTTTCTTCTGTGTAAATGCACAATTAATTAAAGTTGTTAAATGAAGAACATTAGTTGTAGTTGAACAATTTGGCAATTCCTCTATAGTTTGTTATATCGGATTTATTACCAGATTTAAATAAAGGTTTTATATACGAATCTTTCCATAATACGGGAAAATAACCACATATAATCGACGCATTGAACATAAAAGTTAATGGTGTAGCTAATGATTCAGCACATTGATTTAAAATACATGTTGGAACAAGATCAGGACCATGACTAAAAGACATCTTTAGCCTTTTTAAGTTAACCAAAATATCATTGCTATTAAAAGTAGGGAAAGAGATTGCATGGTTTGATGAGAGCATATAGGGATAACCATTACTATCGTCGTATGCAGCATCAGAATAAGTTGTGGCAAAAAAATCTGCAAACATATCACATATATGTAGTAGAATTATGATTTTCTTCCTTTCTTACCGGTTATACAAAATTGTTTCTCGATTTCATTCCACATTTAATCTCTTTATTAAGTGTTTTTGTATGTATTGGAACAAATGTTCCAAACTTCCTCGTAACCTTGAACGACTTCAATAAACTTAAAAGTCTTTGTCTCGTCCATTTTTTAATATATAATTTTTTTATAGTTTTAATCAAGGCCCATCTACCATATACGTATACATGCACATGCACATGTAAGCGAAATGTAAACGACTTTTGACAACTAAAAAGAACATAAACAATGATCATCAGGCTTCTTGCGCAGACCTTTTCAATGGGCCTTGGTTTTAATTATATTTTGTATTTTAAAACAAACAATAAAAATGTCAAAATTTTTATAAAATAAATTCGAAAAAACGCCACCTGGTTTTCAAATTTATATCACATTCGAAGTAAAATGTAGTTGCCCGCCTTGTAGCCGAGATCTCACCCGTTAGAACACTACATCCATCCGGCAGACGAAAAGAAACTTTCACATTCAGTTCCTCTATGAAGAAGCCGTCGCCAACCCTTTCACCTTTCCTTGAACCGTGGGTCGATCTATGGAAAGTGCCTGACAGCAAATTTCCGTGCCCCATATGTGTCACGAAGCCCGCGCCAAAGAAAGGCCCCGGGGTGAAATAGTTCACTCCATCATGGACAATAGAACATTTGATTATCCCGGCATGTCTATAATCACGGGCCGACCAGCCTTGAGCCGTGTTCATCCATTTCGCTGAGCAAAGAGCCATCTGTCTGGCCGTGATGTCCACCGGGAGCCAGTTTATTATCGTAAAACGCGTCTCGTGAGAGTAGATCGCATTGATCCCGTGATCATCAACGCGACCAGTCTATGTACCTTCACAAGCATCGCACGGTGCCTGCTCTTGTCCAGTGCAGTCCACCATACACCATACACTACCCCGTAATAGAGAGTCGGCTTTACTCAAATATTCAATTTACACACCTCGGGCACACAACTCAAAATTTTTTTAATTTTCACTTTTTGTAGAAAATCGATGCACAGTGGTCATATCTACGCACTGTAGAAATCTAAGATCAATTTCTCTAGTATTTTGCAAAAAAAAAAAATACAATTGAATCCTTCTTTGTAGTATTAGAGTACATACATATAAAAAGAAAACCGTTTTTTGTATCTACTGAAAATTAACGAATTTTTAGTTGTGACCCTTTAGTATTTAGGGTGCGATATATGGCAAACATTGCTCTTTCCACTCTCATCCAGATATTTAGTCCCCATGCCAGCTTGCTATCCAGAACCACGCCCAGATACTTCACACTGTATAAAATTTGAAGCTCAGTTCCATTTCACCTTGGGAGCTTAAAGTCTTTGGTCTTGTACTTCCTCGTAAAGAATACTAGTTCTGTCTTAGACGGATTGACACCTAGCCCGAACCTAGTATCGAACGGAAAACCTGATTTTCTTTTTAACATTCTGTTAAGCATAGGCTAAGGTCACTAGTTGACCATACTTCAAAACTACCACGTTTGATAATCAATTTATTCAATTTAAATCTCTCGGAAAATACAGTATTAATAAACAAAATTCAATTAAATACTGCCACCATAAAGTCCGCAAACAAATTGCTAAGACTGGAATTTTATTATATTTTTTCCCCCTTTCAAACTAATTCCCCCAGCAAAATATTCATAATGGACATCCAGTCTTAGTGATTTATGAAATCACTTGTAAATTTTTGTATTTTAACTTCCCACTGTGAAATCTGCGAATAACGACTCGTGCTTTTTAGCAAAAAGACTAAAGGCGTAAATTGAGGTTGCGAAAATACATCAACATAAAATAAAAAAAAAAAAACAACAAAATGAAAACTCACTACGAGAACAAAAAAAGTAATGACGACGATGAAACTATACAATAAAATTAAACAAGAACTTAGGAAAATTTATACAAAAGTTATACGTTCATACACTTGCATACGCATGACTACACATACATACACACACATATATATTAATATTTTTTTTTAAACAACATGAAAACAAAAAAATCTGCAGAAAACTTGTTAAAACTTCTTAAAAGATATTCAACTTGTGTTAAATTAAATTTTACACGAAGCAAAAAATTAAAACAAAAGTTTAATTTTTGGTAACAGCAACGAAGTTTTGTGTAGAAAAAAACTAACGGAAATGCATTTCCGTAGCTAAATTTTTAATTTCCTTAAAGGATGGAAATCTTGGAAATGTAAAAACACCAATTCTTTTTGTTGTTATTTTTTGTTCTTTAATGGTTATTTAGAACACGAAAATATTTTAATTTTTTTATTATTTAATGCATTTCTAATATTGTGTAGTGGTATAAGCAGTTTTGATTTTTGAAATATTAACTTTCCGAACGAATATTTAAATTACTAATTATTATCCATTAATAATTTTTTTTATTAAACTACTGGCAGCGCTTTTTACTTTTTATGATAATTGAAATTTATATTTAAGTTTTTAATTAAATAAATTAAAAAAAAGTATAATTAAAATACGTCCTATTTATTTTAGATTTGGTCTACTGTTGTAAACATTGTTTGTTTTAATCAGTGTTTTAATAAACACTAAATATTGCTCCTTAGTGTTCGGTTCGGTAGATTTTTGGAAAACACAAACGCTTATAGAAAAAAACCAAACATTTATTACAGAAACAAAATACGCATATGATAAAAACAAAAAGCCCGCAAAATTATTTTACACAAACATAACGAATACACAATACTCACACAAGCTGTGTTTCTTTCTTTATCAATATAAAAAAAAGAAACATTAGTATCACTACAATTGTGCTGTTTGTAACGAAGAACAGAACATTATATTACAGTTCGTCTCTTTCTTGAAAATATTTATAAACGTTATTAAGGGTTGTGTTCGTCTATACAATCACTAAAAAAGATATCGCTCTTGGGTATGTGAGTTGAACGCTAAATAATGTTTGGTTTATTTTTAAACACTGATATTGCAAGCGGTCAGAAAATGACAGCTTAAAAAAATGTTGTTGTTAAGGGTTAATTACCTATCATAATCTGATTCTAATACCCCAAAGGAAGTAGATTAGGGTTAATCTGTTTTGACATTCCGATATTATCATCAACACTACCTCAACCGCATTTTTTTACGGAAGCGAAAAACCTCAGAAAACACTATTTTTTGATAATAGAGCGTTTTGAAATTTGAAATGAGCCCATTATTTTTCCTTATACTATGCACACAAAATGAGCATAACAACTTGTTTTACGATGTCGAAGCGTTGTAGGAAATATTTTTTGTTCACCTTAAAGCAATTTTAGCTTTTGTCAATTCTGGACCTACCAGCACAACATGACAAAGTAGTGATTATAAAAGTTGTCGTCGCTAAATTATATAAAGGATGGTTGAATTTTAAAGACCGATGTTGATTTTGAATACAACACAAATTATTTAGGAAATTAATGTCATTTCTTTTTATTATGCTAATATTGGTATAGTTCAATTATGAATGGAACAAAACATCGGCCAAGTGGCCGCTGCGACCTCGGCGACACACCTCTATTCGATGGTCCAAATTCTGGATGCCGCTGAGGCATAATTGAGGTTCTATGCGGTCAATGTGCCGAATTATCTCATCGTTTAGCTCTTGAGTTATTGCTGACTTATCGACGTACACCTTTTCCTGAATATAACGCCTAGACAATGACGTCAATGCCATGGCGAAAATGGTTGAAAACGTAATAATGCTGGGAATGAAAATCTTCATCCCAGTTAAAAAAGCTTCGAATAAACCTCGATCCAAATCTTGGTTTAATCAGTCGTGCAAATCAGCAGTCAGATCCAGAGAGGAAGCATTCAGAAATTGGCGTAAAAATAAAAACGCTAATACTGAATTGCTACGCAAAATGGCAAGGTCTTCGTGTGCCAAAGTACTTAGACGGGAAAAAGCTCTTCACGAGCAACGTCTTCGTGCTGAGGTTCTTGCTGCTCCCCGGGGTAGTAAAAGCTTCTGGTCATTCGTTAAAAGAGTAAGGGTTAATGCTAGTTCTTCAATACCAACTCTTTTAAAGGATGGCCGATCATTCACGGACCCGGTTGACAAGGCTAATTGTTTTGCCGAATTATTTGCTAATAATTCTTACCTACCAGCTAGCAGTCAACCACTACCCGAACTCGAAAAAGTATCCGTAACTATGCCTAGAATATTTTTTCGGGGTCGAGCTGTTAAAAGGGTTCTTGCGGATCTCGACATAAACAAGTCTCCTGGGCCGGATGGTATACCTGCACTGGTCTTGAAGCAGTGCTCTTCGACGCTAGCTCGTCCCTTAGCAAATCTTTTCAGCACTTTATACCGTGCCGCGGAATTTCCAATCTGCTGGAAAGTTGCTAACGTAACGCCAATTCCTAAAAAGGGAACCGCTAATAACCCCGAAAATTACCGCCCAATTGCAATTTGTTCGGCACTTTCCAAAGTTATGGAGAGTATGGTAAATTACCATCTTGTCAAATATTTAGAGTCAAACTACCTACGAAGCGACCGCCAGTATGGCTTTCGTAGAGGTCGCTCTACTGGAGACTTACTAGCTCTGTTATCGGAAAAATGGTGCCGTTCCATTCACCATTTTGGCGAAAGTAAGGTAATTGCTTTAGATATTTCCAAGGCGTTTGACAGAGTCTGGCATGGTGCACTCTTGTCAAAACTTGCTGCATTTGGTGTCGGTGATAATTTCTCTCGATTTATATCGAGTTTTCTCAGAGATCGCACTATACGAGTTGTTATAGATGGGGTTTCGTCAAACGAGTTCAAGATTCATTCAGGGGTGCCGCAAGGCTCCGTTCTTTCTCCTACTCTATTTCTTATCTTCCTAAACGACCTCCTTGGTCAAACTTCCAACCCTATCTACTCTTTTGCAGATGACAGCAACCTTTGCCACTCGTTCTCATTCGAATGCAGACCAAGCGTATCCGATGTCGCTGCTATGCGGCAGAATATGAATGATACGCTTGGCCGAGATCTTGACACGATCTCGGAATGGGGTCGAGCGAATAGGGTCGATTTTAATGCCCGAAAAACACAATGTTGCGTGCTGACGCATAAACGCGCGACAAATCAGGGTGCCTCATCTGTATATATGGGTGGTATAATTATTGAGGAATCAGAATCTCTTGATGTTCTGGGCATGAGGATACAATGTGATGTCCGATGGACTGAACATATATTCAAGGTGTCGAAAGAAGCATTCAAGTGCCTCGGTTTTCTAAGACGGTGTAGGATATACTTCACTCCGTCTGATCTCCTTACTATTTATACCACCTATATCCGACCGCGTATGGAATACAACTCTCATGTGTGGGCCGGTGCTTCAAAGTCTATTTTGGAGCTTCTCGACCGCGTGCAGGAGAGGGCGAAGGTTCTCATTGGTGACAGTAGGGTATCCAATTCTATTGACTCCCTTGAGCACCGTCGCAATGTGGGTTGTATTTGTCTGTTTTATCGTTACTACAATGGGATGTGTTCTGACGAAATAAGGGATCTGGTTCCCGAAACCCGTACGTTTGTTCGTAATACACGTTTTTCCTCAAGAGCCCATCCTTATGTGGTCGATTGGCAGGTGAATCGTACAACGCATTACAGAGAGAATTCGTTTTTTTCCCGCACAGTTCGCATGTGGAATAACCTTCCTGCAGAAGTCTTCCCTCTCACTTACAACATGATCAAGTTCAAATCGAATGTTCACAAGCACTACTCCCTCTATCCTCCTTCCCACAACCTATTTTCCTAGTTCCAACACAATGCAATGCATTAGTAGGGGTCATCCCCTGAGTGCTGGTCCTAACAGTAAAAAAAAAAAAAAAAAAAAAAAGAAAGAAGTTAAACGGTGTCATCGCTTCCACGTGAGATAACACGGCCATTGAATTTGTCGCGCAAAAGAGACATTTTTTCGTTAGCTGTTTGGAAAGTAGCACTGTCCTGTTGATACCACATATCGTCCACATCCATATATTCCAATTCGGGCCATAAAAAGTTCGTTATCATCTCATGATAGCGAGCACCATTCACAGCCTGATGATGCCACCAGGCCATAAGCCGCTCCAAACAGTGAAGGTGAATTGGATTTTAGACAATCACTCTATGATTATCATTCGACCAAATTATTGGTGAAAATGTGCCTCATCACTGAAGATGACTTTCTTCGAAAATTTATCATTCACTGTTGACATTTCTTGACACCATTCTGACCACTAACGACGTTTGGAATGGTCAAGAGGTTTTAGTTCTTGAGTCAATTGCACCTTGTAAGCGTGTTAATGCAAGTCTTTATGTATAACGTTCATCAACGACGAGCGTAAGAGGTGCAATTGTTGGACATGACGACGAGTTGATGTGGACGGCTCTTCTGTCACATTATCGCGAACAGCAGCAATATTTTATGCAGGTTGCGCTGTTTTTTCAAATTTTTGCACGATTTTTCCGATTGTACGCACATTTGGACGATTAAATTGACCGAACAAATGATAAAGTGAACGATATGAATTTTTCATAATAAGTCTGGATAACTTTAACGCATTGCTCGATTGTGTATTTTTCTTTGGTTCAAATTGAACAAGTCTGAAATTGAGAAATTTCAAATGAAATGCAGAAAAAAACTTGTTGTTTAGGTGTTGTTCACGTTAAACATCAGCCGTTAAAATTTAACCACCCGTTATCAACACCCGAATTTATAAGAAAGTTATGGCTTATAAAGCTTTTTTCGGTAGTGATAATTATGTGGCAGCTATGCTTAAATAAGGACCGATTCCAGTCCATATTTTAGGGCACAACAATTATTTTCCTGTAAGAAGTACTTTTTTCGGCGACGGGGTCTCTCAAAGAGGTGCACTTGTATATAAATCTCTCTATCTGCACCCATTTGGAGTCGCAAGAGTAGCGTCCACTTTTTCGAATTTCCGAAGCAGCTCACTATTTCCAGGTTAATACCTTGTCTACCCCGAAAATGGCACCCAGGCTTCTGTCTGGTTGCAGCTTAAGTGAGAAGCCGTTCAATTGAATTACCTGAATGGCATGTCAACATCACTGCATCTCAGGTAATAAGTTGTTTTTCACTGAAACTTAATTATTCCTAACCTGCCTAGAGGTTTCTGGCTGCCCCAACACTTGGATTGGAATCAGGCACTCTGTCCTAAACATAATTAATGAAACTACTTTGTTGCCGTTTGTTCCAAAGGAGAACTCTTTTATGGAAGCGAATAGTGGAACTCAGCTTACAAGAATGCCAACAGCCTATATATGTACGTTGTCAACCGTTGCCTACGTAGACAATTAACAATATTTTGGCTTGTACGCATTAGCAACAAGGCGCTGTGGACGATTACTAATCAAGTATCTATCGAAACAAAAATCCGCAAATCCGATATCACCAGAAATACCTTAGACTAAAACACTCAAGTCCAGAGACGTGCTAGCAAATCTGCACATAAGTACATGACAGAATTGTTTGAAATGAGCTTGTAATGGCCCTATGTTCCTTGTAGGAATTTTAGGAGACAGACTTGCACATGCATGAAGAAGGCAGCGCGAGAAAGAAATTGAAACGGCCGTTTGTACCTGGGCTTAAAATATTTTGGCTAGTGACAGAATTGTCACTTTGAAATTTGTAACAGGGCCATCTTTTTCCTTGTAGGAATTTCTGGTATACAAAGAGTTGTCGCAGGTTCAAGCGATTTTCGGCAATTGATCTTATATGAGAGCTAGGAATCATTATAGGCTTAAACCAACAAAACTGTTTTATGTCATTAATACTTGTTTAACCGTTATGTCAACAGTAAAATACCCGGGTATGTTTTGAATTTTGAAAAGTTAGAATAAAATTGAACAAATCAGATAATAGATGTGGTAATTTTTTCATTCCTACCTCTTACGTCAACCGCAAATCAAGTAAAGACGAGCAACTAACAAGTTTTTGCTAAAAAGTCACTTATTGTAAATATTCACACATGAAAGCAAAAAAAAATGCACAAGTCTTTGCTTAAACACCCGTTATTTTAAGTATTCATGCATAAAAACAATTTAAAATGGGAAAAAGCGCAAATAAAATACAAATAAAACGAAAAAACACTAACAACAATATGGACTTGCATACCTGGGTATGTTTGCTGTTGACGTAAGTATAATTTTTCAGCTGTTGACATAAAGGTTAAAAGTTATTTATGTAAAGATTTGTCATGCTTCAGTAAATTATTAACGCCTGAAGCTGATCAGAGGTTATCTTAGAGGAATTTTTATATGGAAATCCTTAGCGCCATTCCACTTATATCAATAGGCTTAGTTGAGGGACCAAAAAGAAAATTCGCCAAAAATCGTTTTAAAAATTGCGAGATTTTTACCTTATCTAAATACCTTTCATGTCCATGACTGCTAGTCAATTATATGGTGCTTCGTGAAGTTATGAAAAGGCTGTTTACAATATCGACATTGTAATACAACCTGCTTCCATGTAATGGAATAAGAGAAGCACTTAGAGCATTGTTCCTGAATTTTTTCTTTAAAATAATGATTTTAATTATTCACATACAACCTACTTACTTAAGGAGCATACATCACAAAGGGACCAGTAAAGGACCCAAGTGAGCTGTCTCTCGATGGCTGCGCATGGAACCTAAAGGAGCATAAAGACGAATATGTTTTTTACATCTACTTACATTACTTGTCGACTTTGGAAGACACAAGTAATTGTGCATGTCTGTCAAAATTGTCGTTTTACAAAAGGTTTATAATATTCGGTCACAAACGTACATGTAATTTGCTTTTGATATTGTCTCTGTTTTTATCGCATAGTTATTGCAGAAACCAAAGTAGTTCTCGTTTTCAAAATAGCCTGCGGCCGTTTTTTCTTTATCTATGTACATAATTTCTATAAAATGGTGAATGGATCATACATATATCGGTATTGTAAAATATTTACTTAAGCCGGCAAATATATTCCTGACACAGCAGATGTCAGATGATTTGTCAGAAGCAAATAGAGCACGCTCTAATTGAAATATTGTCAGATGACTTAGTATCGGACTTTTACAGAACAATGTTTTAACCCTAGGATTACTGGTAAACTTTTACCACTAAGTTCTCGTCTTGGTCTGGTCAGAGCACAAGTTGAATAAAAGATAAGAAGGTACATTTATTTTTTATTGAACGTACATATGCTTATTTTTTTTAATCATATTTATTTGTTTTATAATTTTTTTTAATTAATTTTTTATTATAAATCACAATCGTCACAACTGTAATTTTGGATTTCTTTGACATGTTGCAGGCACATGGTTTTTCCACATTTACCACAGCTAAAACGGGTTTTTGTTTTTGTCAATAAATTGCACTTAGCGCGTATTGGGCGGTAATTGTTTTAAAATTTTCATTACAATGATGATGTCTCTTGCCCTAAAAAAATATATTACGAATATCACATTGGCTAATGACTCCAGCTTTAACCCTTAACTACCCAGTATGCTTTTATAACGTAACTGACCAGTTGTGTCCAGCGGACTCATTAAAGAAATTTATGATACTTATAGAAAAACAAAGACAGTATGTATACATTAGAAAAAAGTTGTATTTATATTATATACTTAGGTATTTTGTTTATTTAACTTTAATTAGTTATTTTTTAAACAAACATTACAAATAATGAGTGTTATTTTCTTCAATGTAATTAAAATTCAATTTTTGATTACAATATTTGTTTTTTACTGAGTGCTCAGAACAGACATTCCGTTTACATTTCTCGCAGCACTGTTTGGAAGTTCTAGACATTTTTGAGAGGAAATGTGACAACGCTTCTTTCGTTTTGAATCAGGTTCAGATAATTGACCAGCTCAATAGATTTTAATAAACAATATATTAATGTGTCTATTGGACACTTGTGGGTTGCGGCGTTAATTTTTCAGTTTAATGATAATAAATAATAAACTATTTATGATACAAACAGGTAGAATAGGTAAAACGGGGTTTCTCGACAAATAAATACTTTAGCTTTTATGAGCAATGGAATTCAAAAAAGTGAGACACTTGTGGGTAGCTAGATTTTTTTTGAAGTGTTCAATTCCTTCCATATTCTGTGATAGTATTTGTCCAATTTTCTGTTGACAATAGTACATACGAACAGATAGATTAATAGATCTGTACATAAAAATGGAATTTCACCCCACAAATTTGCTCCGATCGACTCCAAATAAATTTTATTTGATTCAAAACATATTATCTATAGAATTCACGTAGCTGGTTTTTTTATTTTTGCTCTATTGGAAAGATATTGCAAGTGAAAATAAAATTAACTTGGCCAGACCAAGATGGTAATCCTAGGGTTAAAGGTAAGACACGACATGTATGTAAATTATTTTATGTGTAATTTTAATAATAAATAATAAAGATTTAAACGCACTATTTATAGCTTATTGGATAATTTATTCAGTATAACGTTTTATTAATAATGTTGTACAAAAATAATTCACTTATATTTTAGTAAGTTAATATTATTAATCTTATCATTTTAACGCTGTTATAATTTGGTTTAGAATAAATATTAATTCAACTAATTTTATCCTTATTCTTATAATAAATTTAGTTTCTAATTTGTCAACTATTTATTTGTTCAATGTTTAGGGTTTAATGTTTCTTCACTTATGATTTAAATCCACGGCATCTATGATAATTTCTAAAATGATTTTATTTTAACAATTTAAGGCCCACATCAAGGCAATTTTATATTTTACAACTATCAGAAGTATTTTACTTTTGTTCATATAATTTTAGATTACTTAACCTTTAAATGCTTCACTTAATTTGCAATTTACAATATTGGACTTTTAATTCAATGAGTTATTGTATTTAAAGTTACCCACTATGTAGGCTGAGTACTGATTTGCGACTAACTTATTATTATAAAATAGCTAAAGATTCAAGAACTTCGATTGCCCGACTCTCTTCGAAAGGGGATAAGCAAATTAGGTGCGAAAAACAATGCTAAAGCATCGGCAATGACAACAATTTTTATGTTACAAAGCATACCTTAATTTGTATTTTGCAGTGGGAAATTTGACAAGTCAGATGTAAAAACATGTCGTGTACATGCTGCTTTACAAGGGATAATGCGAAGTTATTCAATCATTCTTATATGATTAAATTAGAAATTCACTTCAATAGTATTCGCTACTTTTATGCCTCCTGGTAGTATTTAACATCTAGAGCATATAACAGCGCTCATGTAATTTTCCTGCTTCCAGAAAGCTTAAATATTTTAAGAAAGAACTGTAAGCACTCAAAAATCTTATTCTTATTTTCTAATTTGATGGCGACGTTGAACACATACGCACTGAAAAATATCAAAACATCCTTTTTGATTAAAAATAAAACAAAAATAATGACTGACATAAATTAAGCAGCAAGATATCAATCGAAATATTTGCTACTTTGTCATTGCGCATAAAATTAAAAAAAAAGTTAAAATAAATCATTGCATTAAAAGTATGCAAAAAAATCAAAGGAAGACAACTAGCGAAATAAGAGACAAAAAAAGTCAAAACTTGAACAAACACTTAAAATCGCAAAAATAAACCATTCATTCATCTTAGTCAGAGTGCTATAAAAAAGATGTGTGCGTGTTTTTTTTCATCATACGCATACATGGTGGCATTCTTACCCTGCAAATTTTATTGGACCAGCTGATCCAATTTCATTAAATGGACAACTCCATGGACTGGTCCGATGTAATGCAAGCATGGACCATGTCATTGTTAAAAAGTGTTTGTTGTGAGACGACATGACTTCTTTTTTTTTAACGACATGTTTTCGTTTTTAAACGAAGTTAAAACTAATCATCTTGTGTACTCAATGGAGTAGTTTTAAAACTAACTTGCATTACATCGGACCTGTCCATGGAGTAGTCCATTTAATCAAAATGGATCAGGTGGTCCAATAACATTTGCAGGGTACTTACACACACATACACACATTTATTATATCGTAGTTACACACAGGGTTGTTAGAATTTTTCTTCAAAAATCGTCAAATGTTTTAACAAAATTCATCAAAATCGTCAGGAACATTTAACAAAATCGTCAACAAATCGTCAAATATTTAAATTTTACAAATAAGAGACAATTTATTGCACTGATTGTTTCAAAGATATACATTTTTAGCAAGAAATTCTATTAATCATGAAGAAAGTGATATGGTTAAGTTTTATTCTATTTATTTCAGCAAGTGAGCTGAAACATATTTATAATTTGAATAGAAATATTTACATAAGAAAAAATATATTTTCATAAAAACATAACAAAACTTTATGTATTTCAATTATCCATATTCACAAAAACTTTAAAAAAAAATTTCATTTGCTATTAACTCGCGCTTTCTTTAAACGATTAATTTTTAGCGTTATCACTATGGAAATTAGTTTTACTCATGAAGGAGCTGAATTAAGAGTTCTGTCTATATCAACAGTCTTTTTACCCGACTTTAAACGTTTTATTACGTCCAATTTTAGTTCCCAACTAATGCATTTTCTTCTCTTTGCACTCAATTTTCTACACAACTTCTTATTAAGAACTAACTTCTTACTTTCTAACACGCAACTATACTTAGAATTTCCATTTAATTCTGTTATTAAATGGAAATTCACCTTTTAAAATGCAAATAGATCAAGACTTCAGCGAAAAAATGCAATCGTATGTAGCGAAGCAAATCGAAATCATAAAAATGCAAAACGGATTTAACGCAAATCGGGGCTCTAGTGTATATTTTTTTGAAGGACGGATGGCATTCATAAAATTGTAGAATTTGAATTACTAATGCTTCTAATGAAAGGCACCTGCTTTGTGATGGGCGAAGAATTTGTTTTTGTTTAATTTCCAATAATTTTTGTATATCGACAAATTGCTTTTTACGTTTTGAACTGCTCCCAATATAATTGTAAATATTTCTTGTAAGTATTTTATTGATGCCAGAAAATCGTCAAAACACTTTTACTTTTAGTTAAAAAATCGTCAATCGTCATTTTACTGTATTTTCTCAAATAAATCGTCAAAATGACGAAAAATCACCACATCTAACAACCCTGATTACACATGAACATGCAGTAAAATATTCTCAGCTGAAGTTGGTTTTATTGGTTTTTGTTGGCAGTACTTTTAATGTAACTTTTATATCAATTTCCCATTTACACCTTTATGCCATACTGATGACAAATCACATTCTTTTTTCGCAAAAATAAATTGAAAAATAACAAGAAAAAAAAAAGCGATTGTAAAAATCCATCATACTTTAACCGCGCTATCTTTTTGGTTTAATAATCGTTTCTGTGAGCAAATGAAAGGAGTGACTGTACTGTAGGTAAGAATGTTGAAAAGTTATGAAATAAATTTTTTGAACTTTTTACTTAAATTTTTTGATATTAATACTTAACTTACCCTGCAGACGAAGTAATTAGTATATAGCTAGAAATATACTAGTTGGCATCTACTTTAAACTAGTTGCGCTTTTGATTATTTTTTTGCATTTATCAAACTTTCGTATTTAACTAGTTAATAAGTATGTATGCCGTTTTATAATAGTTTAAAGCTAGTTGGCTTATTTATAGTAAAAAGTAAAAATGCCTGGAGGGGTGGATTTACATGAAAATAGGGTTATTATAACGCTATCGGCACTCGTGGAAAAAAGTGGTAGAAGCCGTTCTGGGTCCAATGCCTGGGTAGCGCTGTGGTCAATGCTTGGAAATTACATTTGTTCATAGCTGCCTCGCAGAACGTGAATCCGGTCTCACAGCCTGGCTTCTAAACTCGGTTTCAGAATCGAACCCTCGTCTACGGAGGATTCAGAAACAAATTATATGCAACAAAGTCTTCCGAGGGTAGAAGGCTTGAACGTTACTTTGAAAAGCAACAATCGTCGCCGCACAGTGGCACCATTTGAGTTTTTCGTTGCAAAAATCATATCTTTTGAACCGAATAAGATAATTGAACAGTTTAAACAGTATATGATAGATAACTGTTCAGCCTATGAAATGATCGTTTGGAAAGGGGGCTGCGCTTTGTAGGGGCCTACTTATGGGTTATCAAAGTTATAACTAGTAGAAAAATCAATTTTATGGTAACTAAAAAAAATTATTTTTACATATTTAGATTGTTTTTATTTTTTTTCTTTAGGGTTTTATGTTTTAAATTATAACCCAACAAATTAAAAAAAAAAAATAATATTTTTTTTAAATTTATTTTTTCAATTTTCTGTAAAATATTTATCACAATTCGTAAGAGAAGGTAAATCTAAAAGACTAACCATTTCTAAACTATAATTATTAATTAATGGTTTCAGTAATTGTTCGCCAACTTTCAGTCGTAGACTAATCCAGGCATTATGCTTATTTTGCAATATATCGGCTTATGCTACCATGCCGAAAAATTTACCTGTGCATACATATGGACTTAGACTGAAAAATGCAATTTTGATATTATGCACGTTTCCAAATAAGATTTGAGCCTACCTGTAGGGACCATAAGTCAATATTGTTCTTGACCATTTGTACGCCAAAGTATTGTTTAAGTGAGGAACGTACCTGCTAATTTCAATTAGATCAAACTACTGTCAGTCAAAACATATAAGGGATGGACGCCATACCATTTCTGCAACCATGTCTTTTTAACCTTTTTTACCTCTAGAAGCCAAACGGGCACGCACTGGCAGATAAAACCTTTTGAATTATGTAAAGAAATAATCAAAGAACAGGTTTTGCAAATATGGCAAATATATAGAGTTTTTTTCCCGGATTTTTTCGATTCCCGAGAAAACGGGAAATTTTTTAAATTTCCCGGGATCCCGCTCCATATAAATAATACAAAGTAAATTTGTTTTAAATTAATGACAAAAACTTTTTTTTTTAAAGCGCAAGGGAACTTGTTTACAAAGTAAGTAAAAGAAATACCTAAATACTCCCAAAAATTAATTAAAGGTTGAAAGGGGAACTTGCATTATTATTACCTTACGCTTTTATATGTACATTTTTCGAATCATTATGCTCTAGATACAAGATAAAAAGATAACATAAACATAACAATTTAATTCATAAAACAATAATAAAAACAAACAAAAATTATGGTACTCAAGTTTTGAGATCAAAAAGTAAATTTATAAAATAGATAAAATATTTTAAATAAATATGTTTTATAAATATATTAACATTTTTTAACAGCTTAGGAAATAACATTAAGACACACTCAATGCGTTTAGAAAGTCGGCAATGAGTATATTTATTATTTTATTTACTTATTACCATGTTTCCGAAACATTTCGTTCACTTTTTTACCGAGATTGGACAAATGTTTAAAGTGCAAATGTTTAAAGTTGTTGCATATTTCTAATTCGCAATCCGAAGTAATTTTTCTTTTTTATAAACAACGTCTATATCAGCCAAATGTATGACAAGGTTGATGCAAAAAATAGCATCAAACGGACTCCTTCTTGCAAGATCCACCTGTAATCTTAAGGACAATGTGTTTTTTAAATTATATGTTGTAGTATCTTACACGAGTTTCCATAGTTTTTTTTATTTCTGTTTCCCAGCACTTCCCAGTTATATAAGCCGTCACAAAATGAAACAAATTTATGTTTATCACCTTATAAACATATCGTCATATCTCCAAATTTTTTTTTAATTTTAAGTTAATTAAGCAAAGTGTTCCTTCTACTTTCTCGTAACAAAACATCGGTTTAAATCTCAAACTGAACCGAAGTTATAGCAAAATAAATGTATCTTTAAATCGGTACATTTTAACTTTAATCGCATTTTGCCATATGACCTGCTGCAATAAAGGAGCGATATTTTTGGATATCTCCTATTTGTAAGACTTGTCCATGGACAATTAAAATTTACTAACTGTATCTTATTTTGAATTTTTGTTCTTTATTAACTCTTCACTTAACTAAATTTATTAATAATCAACTGTTGCACCGCACATTCTGCTTTTGGTAGATTTATTGCGTCAGTTGACATTGATTTACAAACGTACTCACTTCTTGTTATTGATCTAATCGACAACCCATCAACAGATGGTAATTTTTAGAGAATATAAAACTAAATTATAAACTATAAATAACTTTTTTATGAAACTATGGGGAACTTTTATTTTCCGGGATCCCGCAACAAAAATCCCGGGAAAACGGGAAAGAAAATAATTGAATCCCGGGACGGGACATCTCGGGAAAAACCCTACAAATATAGATTTTTTTTATTTTCCGGGCCTTATCGACTCATTGCAGGGATTTAAATCATTATCCAGATTTTGAGAACACATCCGTTTTAACCTTTGTCCAGCGGAAAAATTTTACAACGTTAAAAGGCGGTATGGGTACAATTGTACCCTTATATACTTAACACGGCTTTCCTATTAATATTATTAAATTATTCTGTTCTTATTTAATAAACAAATGATAGAACAGGCCGGTGGCTAAAAAAAAACTTATTTTACGTACACATGTATACATTTTTTGCTTAATTTTTTTGTTTTTTCTTACGACTTATATGAAGGTACAATTGAACCCCTTCAGCCTTTTAGGGATATCAAGTCAAAACAGACTTATTTCGGCATGGTATAATCAAAATCTTTTTTTTTAAATTTCAAATATGCAATCCGTAATAAAAGTTTAGAGATGTCAGAAAATTTTAGATATCTAGTATTAACAAAAAAAAAGTTATTGCAATTTAAAAACGAAAAAGGTACAATTGTACCTCTTCCGCCGGACAAAGGTTAAACGTGGAAGGTTTTAAGAAAAGAAGATATATGTTAGAAATGTTACAAATAAATAATGTTCCATTTGAGGAAAGGATTAATTTTATAAAAGATACTGAAGGCTTAGTTAGCTCAGATTTATAGATATTTATTGAATAAGAATAAATAGGTTGACGAAAAGGGCAATAGGTTTAGATCTTTGGTTGTTTTCTAAAATAAAGTTTAGATAGCTTAAGTTAGATTTGTATAAATAAATTTTTTGACGATATAAGAAACTATTTTAAAATTGTATTTTGTTTCCTCTTTTTAATTTTTTAATATTTTGATTTTATGAAATGTTGAAAAAATTTTTTAATTTAATTTTAATTTTTATTTATTGTCAAACACAATTTTTTGTTAATTTTTATTAAATTTTATAAATACAATATCCTGAACAAGATTTCCAAAGGAAACCGAAATATCGACATAAAAAATAAACGAACTATTTGAAATAAAAGTGACCTTAAGCTCAAGTATTAATAAAGAAGAATATTATCTTAAAAAAAGGTCGAAGAAATTAGAATAAAATTCTTTCTTTTAATAAATAATTGCATTTTTAAATTTGAATAACAAAAGAATTTGGACTTTTCGTTTTTTATTTTGCACTGAACACTTTTGAGAAACATTTTTTTTTGCATAAAAACTGTCAACTCGGAAGAATCTAATCAGAAATGTATGTTTTTTTCTTGTAGCGTTGTTGTTGTTTTTACAACATACAAGTTAATCGTTTTTTAACCTAATTTTGAAGCGTTCTTATCGTTTCTACAATAAACATATCGTAGCTGTGTAGTCGATATTTCACCATCTTTCTTATTTCAGTACTTTTCTGACGTGTTCAAAAATTATTGTAACAACTACTATCAAACTGTCCCCAGACCTTAGTAGTTACGAATTATCCTGTAGGGTAAATAAAAATGACAAAATTGTGCACTATGGGCAAAAACTTTTTGAATTATTAAAAATAGCTCTACTTTAAAGCAAAACTATCAGGCTACAGATATAAGTTCCGAGTAAATTGGAAATTTTTGTATCCCCCAAAATGAAAATTTAATTTATTGAACCTCAAAAAAAAAAAAAATATATTGAATTGCATTTATGGAGTAAAAGCCATTTCAATCGGACGTATGACAGGTTTTTATTGCTAATAGTGCTTATAGTATAAATATAGTGCAGAGAAATTTGTATTTATAACTTTATAACATTTTTTTCCATTGTTAACCATAAAGCAGTCTGTATAGTTTACATGTATATATGTACATAGGTTGTTATATATGTCTGTTAAAAATTATTTTTTGAAGTTCCTTTGTATTGTAAATTTTCTCTTTTCGAGTTCGTTTGATATTTAATATTCCATTTCACACAAAGTCAAAAAGTATTGTTTAAGAAAACGTTGTCTTCTCGTTAAACCAATCACTAGCAAACACATTTGCCTTCTTTGTGATTTAATCCCGCATACATTATTTTTTGCGTCATGCAACAAAGTCGCTGTTTTGAAGGATACCATTTGTTTTATATACAAGGATTCAATAGCAATAAAAAGAATGCTTGCCATCCCCTTCTTTTGTATTAAACTCTCACGTTTTAAAAAAGGGATTTATATAAGTTTGTCATTGCGTTGGAAAATTTAACAATATTTATCCCATACCCTATAAAGTAAATATATTCTTGGTCCTTATCAGTAGCGAAGTTTATTTAACTATATCATTCTGTCCATTTGTCCGTCTGTCCGTGTGTATATTAAATGGGTGTTCCGAAGACTTCAGGTTGTTATACATTAATTTCACATATACTTCGTTAGAGTTTGCTATTGAAATTTGCAAATTATGTATGGTATGGTATAATTAAGTTAACTTTTTTTTATCAAGTCAAAAATATTATTAAAAACTAGGCAAAATGAAAAGTCATATTTTTAAAAACCAAAATTCAGATTTTTAATAGACTATCTAAAGGAGAAAAAGTAACAACAGTTCCTTTATACATTCCCATTTACGCAGCGACAATTAGATCGGAACATTGCAATAAAAAATTAGGGAAAAATCAGTAATGATCTGAGTAGAAGATCGAACTGAATTAAGCCTTGAGAACTAATAAAAGACTTTGATTAGCTTCCAACTACAAACTACATCGTTTCGGCAAGTCATGGTTGGTTTGAAAAATGTAAGCAAGGAAATTCCTTAAACAATCTATAACAATAAGGTGCGGCTAAAGAATATCAGGAATAGTTTGCTTAAGTTATTTCTGCCATTTTATACACTCCTAATCAATTCGTAGAATTGAATTTTCGATACAAAATTTAATATTTAATCGTATTTGGGTCTTTTTGTATTTACATAACTAAGTTTGTATAGTGACTGGTATGAGTATGAACAAACAGGCATGCTTACGGATATTCGTATGAATGCGTATAAGTATACGCATGTATCGATGAGTATCGTCAAGTTACTTCAACAAATCGTATGGTTATTGTCAAGCAAGCAGTGTTGCCGCGACCTAAACATTTTTGATGCTGAAAATATAATTATATTTTAAGTATTTCCAAAACCAGCAAAACAAATATACACTCACAATATTATTACAGTAACGGACTGTAGTTTATTTAAGAAGTATTCCGTTCAGTCATTTTTAAATAAATATACATTTAAAATTCCAAGCAAATTTATGTTTAACTGATTCAAACAGATATTTAAAAAACTAAGTGCATTTTCATACGGACTTTCAGTTGAACTTAATATTGTCCGTTGATTAAGTTAAATTCTACTTTTTGTAAAATTAAATGAAAATGTAATTTAAAGTAACAAAAAATTCATTTAATTTTTAATGTCAAAAATTCAACCGCAAATTCCGTAAAAAACAAAGGAATATTCAGTTATTTTACGCAATTTAATTACCAAAAATTGGTTTTTACTTATCTTTTAAAAACGAAGTGCTTGTTTTGTGTAACAAATTCCCATTTTCTATTTAATTGCGAAACCATATCAGTCATGCTGCTGGTATCTTATGATTATGAGTTCTTTCGTAAACAAAGTCAGTACAACAAAAGTAAAACAAGCGTGTGTGACAGGGTAAGTAAACAATAATGTTCTCTCTCTCTCTCATTAGAAAAACAAGCGGACAGGTGTCTGTCTGGTGTTTTTTTTAGAAATTTGGCTCTTTTGTGGAGTAAACAAAATTTACTGAACTTTATAAAATAACTGAATATTTCTTTGTTTTTACAGAACATGTAGGTAATTTTTTGATAGTTAATTTATATAAAATAACTGAAAATTCATTTGTTTTTACGGAACATGGGGTTGAATTTTTGACAGTAAAAATTAAAAGAACTTTTCGTTAAAAATAAATGAAAAATAAGTAGGCCGGTTTTTAACTGAATTTTCAGTTCTATTATATTACAAATTCAGTCAAACTTGACGTGTGTGAACTGGCACTAATTACACAAAAAAATAAAAATAAAAAATATATACAGATTATTAGAATAGTTTGCGTTCAGCGCACAAGGAAAATAGTAAGACGAATGAGATGGCTAAATTTTAAAACATCTGATGCGATTCCCTCAATTTGAAGTTTGCTTTAAATATTTGCAAGATAACTCCACACCCATACCCATCTACTAAAGATGGGTGCGGAAAATTCGGTGCGTTCCTAAACTTGCGTGCTGAATTGCTTTTGTATATAAATGTTCAGTAAAGGTGTTAAAATTCTACATACATTACATTTTAATATATATAAATCAATTTTATGGAGAACACATACAGTAAGTTTGTCTGAGCTGTGATAAATGCTTCCACTTGCTTTCTTTTTTTTTACTATTTTTTAAACTCATAAGCATACACAAATATTCACACATTCGATTTGGTATGAGTATAATAAATATATATTGAATGCCTTTTTGCATCACTTCACAATTCAATCCAATCAAAAATTTACTCCTTTTTTGTTGTTTCTGTTTTAAAACATTTCATTTTTATTGTTTATCGTCATTTATTTGTTACCGAGACGTATCGTTGTAGTTCACTCTTTTCCGTTCTGTTCATTTCTGTTTGTCAACACAGCCATTTGCACCGCGTCTTCAATAAGAACGTTTTGGATTTTCTGTGTAAATTTTTTTTATGGATTAAGTTGTTATACTGACGTTTTCGTTTGTTACAGCAAAAAACAGCAGTTTGAGCAGCAGTAGCAAAAAAAACTCCAACAATAATAACACATAAAAAAACAGCAGCACCAGCAGCAGGAGTAAGAAGAATATCGTCAGTTATATAAATCGTTTATTTCACATAAAAGACATTAAAATTTATGCACGTGTAAAGTGTACACTAAACTTGATTTATATGGATTTATCTCTATTTTTTTCACTCAAACTTCCACATTACTCTTTTTCCAGGACTTTTTATGGTTTTGTTTCTTTATACGAATATTTTAGCGTGTGGGTGTGTGTTTGAATGTCATAACGAATTGCAAAGGTTATTCACACTATAAAGTGATATGATGATGTTTGTTACTGTTTTTTTTTTGTGAAAAAATTAGATTAGAAATGAAATATGGTGTAAATATTGCAGTGACAAACAAAGAACATGCTAAGATCAAATGTATTATACTGGGTTTAGTTCCATTGAACATATAAAGCTTTTATGCCATAAAAATATAAGTAACCATACACGAGTTATACTTTTTAAGTAATTGTAAAACGCAGGTAGAAATTCATACTCCAATATTTTAAGCGTTAACATGTAATGAAAGTAAACTGTGATCGCTTGCTGGTTTGGTCAAAGAAAAAACCAATTTTAAATGAAATTAAATTGCATGTTATTCCTCATGCTACGTAAGCATTAAAATATTAAATGATCGGACAAACCAAAATTTTTTCTGGCATAAATGCTGATTCCCGAAAATATATTACAGTTAAACACTGACGAGTTAAAGATACAAGATGGTGTCGGTTCTGTTACTCACTTTGAGTAATTGGAGTAGAGAATATCACTAAGACTACCGGATTATTGCAGTGCTATTTAGGCCTAGACAATGGCTACCTACATAGCCACAATAAAAATTCAGTATAAATGTTATTTTCGGAAATACAAACATTTTTTATTCATTAACAAGATTTTATTGTGTGCTAAATTTCCAATTGTATAATTTGTATTCCTGATAAATGCACTGAAATTTTGCCAGTCGTTAAATCCCGAATTCCGGTATTTAAGTTTTTTAATCGCGGGATTTTTCGGATTTACTCAATCCCGAAATTGTTAACTTTTTGTTTTGTTTTACCTTTTTTTATAAAAAGAAAATCATCGTGACATTTCCCTTGAGAGTAAAAGAAACACAATATTTTTCTTTAATATTTAATTTATTAACTCTGTTAGTACTGTCATTGAAAACGAAAGAAAAAAAATTATACTTTGTTATTCTTTTTAAGCGTGTCCATCAATTAGAGCTTAGAACGTGATAAGTGCTGAAAATAATTATTATTATTTCAAGTCTATACCTGAAATACCTAAAAGAACATTTAAAATCTAAAAAGGTCTAGCCAGACTCATGAGTAAGACGAAGGGTTAAAGAATAAAATGTCTTCTGAAATGCACAAAACATTCCACTATTGCACCAAATTCAAAATTTAAAATTTACTGTTTATAGGGATGGGATAGATAAAATGTTTTTTTCCGAGAGCGGGCATAGGACCTACAGTTATATATGGAGCGATTTCACGAAACTAAGTAGTGTGTTTTATATACTACATAATTCCTACCACTAGTGGTGGTGGCTATAAAAATGTGTTTTTGTTTAAATACGATTTTTATGGTTTACTAAATGAATTGATTTTATTAATTAATTTTGAATTCAAATTTAATTCATTAATTTTTGTTTATTAAATAAAAATTTTAATAGCAACTTACAAGTTAATCAATTACTAGTTTGCTCATTTCAATTACATTATTAATTGTTTTGTCCAACTGGTTCAACTGAGGTTATTAAATAAACTATAGATTTAATGGTAATTATTTTTAAATTGACATTTTGTGAAATGGACCATGTTTTTTTTTTACATATTAAATTAATCATTAATTAAAAAAAATCACAATTTTCTAATTTTAACAAATTTAAAACAATTTAACATTATATTTAACAATAATTAGTATTGTGGTTATTTTGTAGAACGGTTTATGGTTTTTAACCCAAATTTTGATATTTTAATTACGCTAAAGCTCATCAAATTTAATTTTCATTTAATTATTTTTATGAAGAAAGGAATTTTACAACATGAAATTAATTAAAATTTATTGATAATTTTAAATTCTTGAATGCCGCGGGATTCAAACCCTGGCTTTCACGAACAGGTTACTCTTACATGTTTCAATTGCAACCACTTAATCTCTTCAGAGAGGTTTGCCGTTCAACACTCAAAGCCATTGACGATTGCTGGCAGTAAATAGTGAAACATGAACCTTTGAGCTTAATGGGTAGATCGAAATTTGCTTTGAATGATTGTCTATTTACTTACTTCTGTTTTTCGTACTTTTTGTCAAGAATTCCTCTTGAAGCCCAAAGTACATTTTTCTGTTTTTAATTTTTTGTCTTTCTTTTTCTTGTTGACCTTTTTCAGCACAACTTGAAGGACAAATTGAAACATAGAACTCGTGCCTTAGCTTTCTTCACAATAATTAGTGTTGTGGTTATTTTGTTGAACTGTTAATCGTCTTTCATACAAATTTTGATATATTAATTAGGCTAGAGTTCATTAAACTTAATTTTCATTAAATTATTTTTATGAAGAAAGGAATTAAGCAACATAAAATTAGTTAAAATTTATTGATAATTTTTCATTCTTGACTGCCGCGCGAATCGAATCCAGGCTTTCACGGACAGGCGTCCCTTACATATTTCACTCACATCCATTGCCGACTGTTGGCAGTCAATAGTCAATAGTCAAACATCAATCTTTAAACCAAATTGTATTTAACCTTTAACTTTTAACTTTAAAATAATCAGTTTATTACAAAACTTTTGTTTGTAAATCTCTTTTAAAGACGTTTTTTTAATAAATATCTATAAAAAACATTTATCTTTTAATTTTCAAAACCCCCGAATCCCGATATCTCGAAAAATCGCGGGATTTCTGCGATTTTTAATAAGTTGAAATCCCCAATCCCGGGATTTGCGAAAACCAGTCCCGGCTGGAATCCCTAATAGGAACTGTAAAGCTGCCTCGTTGACCCATGTGGGCACCATTTTGAATTATGATGGTTCAATATGTCATAAAGGTATTCATTCCACTGCCAAAATAAGCAACTTCTATTAAATAAATTTCATCTAAACGCCAGTCATAGATGTTACGCTGAAACCAGAAATCCCATTATAAAATAGAAAAGAACTCAACTAGAATTAAACCATTCCACATTTCATACCAGAAAACTAATTGAGGCTAGGGCTCCCTCTTAAAAAATTTGGTGGAAGTTGTAAGATGAATTAGAACTAATAGAAGATATTTTCTGTGCAAAAGTTTTGCAATATGAATAAACCGATTTGCTAACGTAAATTTTACTTAGTAAATAATCTCATGCATTGAATGAATGAATAAGAAATAGCAAATTTTAAATTTCGCACACACGAAAAGAGCTGTACTCTAAGAATAACAGACTGTTATCGAAAATGAATGTGCTGATTCCCTTTCTGCATTTAAGTGTTATCTAATAACATTTTTTAGCACTTTTGCATTAAAAAAATCGATTCTTGAAACAACATTAACATTGTCATGGGTTAATTAAGCTTTTTCGATCTTAAATTTTCTCAATATAAACAACGCCATCTATTATCAATTTAATATTTTGGTATAAAAAAACGACGTTTTATTCAAAAGAAGGAATACCCAGATTAACGTCCTTTTTGATTTGAGCGTGCTTAAAGATGAAGTTTTTCAGAATTTGAGAGTAATTTTTTTTTATTAGACCCCGTTTCCACATGCAGGTCTCACACTTTTTACTAACATTCACACGATTTTTTACTTTCAGCCAATTGGCTGTTTCTTCGATTTTTCGTTGATAATACGTATACACTACTTGCAAGTAACTACTTGCGTGTGGCAACGTAGGGTAGCGCCGTATTTACTTTTTATAACTAACTCTTTTTTTTTAATAAATGACAAACTATAGTTTTTCTTTTGGATCAAGGCCCATCTATCAGGTCTGCTTACTTGTACAAAAACAAAAAACCAATTCTTTTTAGTTGTCAAAAATTTACTACCGCATATACAATGCAAAAGGAAAAAACGTGTATGTGTGGCATACAGTATTGATGACGATACGATGCAAGCTTGCCTTAATCTATTTTTTATTACTCTTGCCAGAACTTCCTGCGATAAGTTCCTGCATTCTTGGCCGACATTCTCATTAAGGACTGCAAGGCTCTAAGGTTTTTTCGCTTGTGAAACCAACAAAAAGAATTCTGGACCGGTTAAATTGACCGATCCTGCCAGCTTGTGCAAATCAGCAAAACGCAGCCATCAGAAAATCGAACAAATAAACCCGTGATCTTGAGGAGTTCTTGTTGACGTGTATTATAAATATGTTTACTTCATAAATGGCGAAGCAGAACTTAAATTCAAAGTAACATTAAAGCGTATTCAGAGAGGGTGATAACCTTTGCGCTACCTTGTATAATTTTGGATACAAAAGATTCGATTTTTGCGAAAGATAAATGTAATCACAGCTTAAGATCGTTTTTTCAGTTTGAGCCTTAATAAAATAACTGCATCCAATTTCGGGTTTTCCACATTTTGGTTTCGGAAATTCGGTTTTTGTTGAAAAATAAAGGCAGTAATAATCTTTCTCCTTCAATTAAAGTGGTAGCTTTAATCTTAGAAATTAGAACAAAAATTTTCCATCAAAGAATAAATTTTATTCTTTGATAACCTAAGTTTCTAACTTTTTCTAATATTCAATAATATGATTACGATATTTTTAAAGTGATTATAAAATAACATGAATAGAAAAATAATTTTGTATTTGGTATAAAATTATAAAAATAGAGAAGAAAAAAACAAACAGATAAAGGAAATTAAATTTTCGCTAAAGTTCTTTCTCTGTAGAACAGAATTTATACAAAAAACAAGAGAAATACCAAACTAGAGGTGAGTGTTTGACGTGACTTTTTTAATGAAGCCTTCGTGATTGTGTTAACTTTTAATTTTTATTACTCGAAAGTGTGTGAACGTGATGAAAACATAGTAATGAATTGCTTTATTGATTGTGCATGCTTAAAACTTCAAAATCACTCATGATTCTTTAAGAACTCACAAAAACTCTTAAGAAAATCTTGATAACATACAAATTTTAAAAACCTTTTTATATTAAAGTGGGAATTTCCATTGAAACAAAAATTTAAAACTCAAATTTGTTTTTGTTTTAAATATAAATTTCCAGAAAAATTTTTTTTATTACAATTTAAAAACAAGCAGTAAATATTGAGTTAAAGTTACTGATAACCATGATTTATGATAAGCGTTTCATTAACCCTCCGTCGTTTTGACTTTCCATTCAAAACGCATTAAAAAAAGGTCTGACCAAACTCATGTGAACGGAGAAGGGTTCAAAGTTAAAAGTGAATGAAATTGTAAAGGCCCAACAATAATATGCATAAGCTGACTTAAGCTTAACTTAAGCATTTAAAAAAAAAACATAAATAAAGTCAAAAAATATTTTATTCCGCACGGAAAGTGCGATCTGTTTCGCCCTTTGCTTAAGCAAATGCCAGTTTCATAAAATTAACCTACAATTTTTCTTTTGTTTAATATGGTGCGACACATATGAATCACATGCATTCGCCCAATTGTTTAAGCCAACTTTAGCATATTATAGATGGGTCTTAATGCGTTTGAAATTAATTGTAAGCGAGCATGCATGACAGTGTTGCCAAAACTTAGTGACCAAAAATTTCTAAGTTAAGGGGAAAAATGGCTAAAAATTGGCTAAAAACATTTAAAAAATAAATCATCGATAAATACGATGTCGCTATTATTCGCCTGGTAGGAATTACTAGTGTCTATAAGTTTTAAATATGTTGAATGTAAATCATAGTCATGACAACATTTATCCAACCTTTTGAATCCAAATCTACAATAACCAAGTAAGAGTACTATATTCGACTGTACCGAAACTTTGATACCCTCTAGCGACAGCTATGATCTTTACGAAATTTGAAAGTGTGATTTCTATTCATATAAAACTGTTACAGACCAAAATTTATTACAATTCGTTAAAGTTTTAGTTGGACTCAAGTGTTTTTTGAGAGTGGGCTTTATATGTGGTCTATCGTAAATTATGGACCAATCTTTACGAAATTTCGTGTTATCATTTCTATTCATACGAATTTGTGCAAATCTCACATCAACATGTTGTATACGGCCACCATTAATTCTAACTTTGTTAACAAAATTGTCAATTTTTTAGGGGGGTTGTTCCACATTTTTAATCATAACTACCGATGCTTCTGGGTTTCCATTTAAAACTGCTTATGAGAACTAGATATAATTTGATACAATATCGTTCTGTTCTTTTTAGTCGCTTGAAAGTGAGATAGATGGATTTGGCCCATTATTGTGGTATGGGAATACATTTTTTATTGTGAAGGTATAAATATGTTCCTAATTGATAAAATCGAATTTACGGTTGTTAAATGTAACCTACTTCTCAAATTACTTTAAACTATGTTTACTTGGCTAAATACCCTCTCTACTACATCATTTTACCATGGAAGTGAGAGCAACTTTATAGTACACAGAAAAAATTATTGCCGAATTATTTTTAGACAAGCGCTTGTTTGAATTTTTTTTTAATTTCTACAAATTTTTTTACTGATTCAATTAATATTTTTGTTTGATTTTTATTTAACCAACAAAAATGTTGACAACTATTATAATATACGCGCTATTGGTTTCAAGTTTTCATAATTTTGTATGAAATTTTTAACGCTCTTTAATGTTGTCGTTTCTTACATTTTTTTATTTGATCGTAAGCAACACTTCTTTATGTGAAATAAGAACAACAACACAAAACACATACAGTCTATTTTTGGACGCTTTAAAAAAGTACAACAATGAGAAAGATGATAAAATAGCGTGACGAGGTTTGTAGTAAAAAAACACTAGCAGGTAAAAAAAACGTTTAACTCTTTTTAAACAACAACAACATTATAAAAAACAAAATCAATTTTTGGTTGGTACCAAAGTTGCTAAAAAAGAATGATAAACATAATCCCGTATTCAATTTTATAAAACTGTTTAGTTAAATACATCAAATACAAAAATTCAACGATGACGAAAACATATCGAGTCGGTCTGCTGCCGTTTTTGGTTACATTTCTTCTTCTTTAGCCAAGGAAAGGATACAGCAACAGTGAGTGATGAAGAAAAACATTGTGTGTATAAACAAGACTTCGTTAAAAAATTATTCCAACAAAAAATGTGTCTCAAAGCCAGCCGCCGCTCTGCTTTCTGGCTTTATCTTCTCCTTCAATGATAGCTTGGGTGCGCGTCATTGCTTGTGCAAAAATTTTTTTTTGATTCTGTAAATTATTTGTTAAAAAAAAATCAGTGTTTTTTTCAGTAAACAAACTGCAAATAAATTGTTTGAATATGCGAATTTGTTTGTAGGACCGATTTCAGACAAAAAATGTTTTGATTCTACAAATTTTTTGTTTGAATTCGAAAAATAATTTTTTCTGTGTAAATTCAAATTTAAATGAGTCATAAATGTTAATGCAATTCTTTTATTATTTTTTATTCAGCACTTTTGGTAATTGCTTCATGTAAAGTAATATAGACATTTATTTGTAAACCTACCTGTTATCACTACTATAATCTAAACGATTTTGTATATGTGACCTTCTCTGAGAAAAGGGACCTAGTGTGTACAAAATTAAGTTTTGAGAAAAACGCATTTCATCTTATTCTACACCCTTCTAGGTATCAGAATCCACTCTTAAGTCCAAACTCGTTTTTTGACACACTAGGTCCCTTTTCTCGGAGAAGGTCACATATATTGTTGTATGGATGTAAACATAATATATATGAAATATTAAAATTCTGTATTGATCGATTTGCTCAATTTAATATTGGAATACTGTTACCTTATATTAAAAGATGTTTCATTATCACTGTCTAAAGCGATTTTCAACATTTGAAAAAGTTTTGAATTAAATTTAATGCGCTTTAATTGTTAGAAAGGTTTATTTTACTTTTATAAATTTTTATAAGAAAATAAAAATGCAAAAAAAAAATGTATGGCTAAACAAGTTGAAAAATGGCTAATGGCAAAACTTATTTTGTAATGGCTCAACAAGGTGAACAATTGCTTAATCTAGCCACTAAATGGCTTAATTGGCAACACTGATGCATGATAACACAGTTTTCATTCATTAGTGTGTAAGATCGTGCGAATTTAATACTTTATTACCGTGAGTAACTACATTTCTTTTCATTGTAAATTTGCGCAACCATAAGCCAAAAACCAGTCACGCGGTCCGCTCTAGTACAAAATATAACTCTTACACACAAGGACGCATTTCTATGAACAGTTTATGTACGCACATACAAAAAGCAAATGTTTGTAAGCGTATATAATATATAATTTCTATTCACATATATACAATATTTATACATACAAACGTACATATTTAATTCATACAAGTATAAAATTTATTCGTAGAAATGTTCTTGAAAAATTGTGAAGCATTAACTCAGCTTTTGTTAGTTTATAATGCATGCGCTGCATTTTATTCTTTAGAATTTTTCTAACACGACTAATTCAGTTTGCAATCAAGTTGCTCTTTTTCATTCCATTTTAGCAAATACGAGGGTTGTTTTCAAATTTTTTTAACAGATAATTGAAAAAGATGAGTTTTACTTTTTTTTCATACCCTTAGGGTCCACCTTAAGGTTCACTTCAATTAGCAAATCCAATAAAAACATTAGTAAAGAGGTAAAATCCGGCTGAATGACTTTTATAAAAACAAATTTCGTCACAAAAGTTTAGAATGAGAGGGACATAATAACCCATGGTTTGTTATGTTGGAATATCGGGTTGATGCTTCATTTTGGACTTAACTTTTACAAAATAACTCCCAAAATTGAGAGTATCTTTCATATTTCACTTTGGACAATGCCTTTTCCTGCAAAAACGAGCATATACAAATTATGTGACGCAAAAAAAATGAAGCACAGAATAAAGTTATCGTAAATCAACCATTTTCTTAAGGATTATACAAGATGTATAAGGATGCACAATTCAGTGCTAAAGGATAGCATATGAACTACTTTACCTTCTTGTTTTAAATATTTGATTTTTTTGAGAATTCTTTTTAGATTACTCTCCTATTAAGTTCATTTCATTTCAAACATTTTCTTTTATATACACAGTTTTTTATTTGGTGGAGGATATTAAATAAAGTTGCATTATTTTTTAAACATTTCTTCTTTTTTTTTTTGGTATAAAGCCAAAAACAGTGGAAATTCAGTGATTTTCTATAACAATAAATGACGTCAATAGCAGCAGAAAAATACAAAGAGAAAAAGCTTTTTTTTTAAATATCTATTTGGTTTTATTAAATGTTCAAAAGTTTTTTTTTCTATTTATTTGGATTTTTTTTTAATTTTGGAAAAGCACGCACTAAATTTATGTTCGACTCATTAATCTGTCAGTAGCAGTGTTAACTTCTTTCAAAATGGTTTATAAGCGTTCTCATATATTTACAAACAAACGCGTATACAGCAACAAATAACATCCGATTTGTAAACTCGGGTTTTTTTAACTGTACCATTTTTTTTTATAAAAAGGTATGTATGTTTGTATTCTTTGTTTCTACTTTTGTGAAAGCGATTTTGTTTTTAATAAAGTTAAAAGCCACTACATTGAATACCCAAAAAAATATTGCTCAAACTCAAGGGTGAAATAAGGAAGAACGAGAATGCATGTGAATAGATTGAACTAACAAATACGTATGCACAGGAAATTTAAATTTTCAATGGCTTGTTGAAGGTTTTGAAATTTTGGTGGTTATCTGTTTTAATTTGTTTAAATTTTTTTTTAACTGAAAAGGCCAACATTTTGTAGAATTATGTTTATCTCTAGAAAAAAGATAAATAAATAAAATTATGAACACCCCGACGGAAATACATATTTTCATGCTCTTAAAAGAGCAAAACAAGATTTAGAAAACAAATTTAATATTAAAAAAAACACTAATTCAACAACTATATTCCGATCCAAAGGCCTTTATTTGGGTTTCACTCACGAGCATAACGATAAGTCAATTGTTGAAATCAATCCAGCCGTTTAACCCTGGATGGTTGCTGTTCGTCGAATCGCATTTTCGGATTATTTTAAGTACGAATTCGGATTAAATCAATTTTATAATTGTTAAATCAAGCGCATTTTGAGATTAATTGAATTCAATCATAGTTTTACTTATATCAATCACAATTTTGGATTATTTTAACTACTAATTCGGAATTGAATATGTATGACATGTATGTATTTCGCGATTGAAAATCCGTACTTGAAACCATTTTTCTGTATCTGATTGAAGAAAATCCGTAATCACCGTACTATTAATACCGCTTCGGATTGATTTGATCACGATCGGATTGATTTTTCTTTTGCGTGTGTAACTTAGCTTGCTGACCTCAATACCACAACAACAAGCAAAGCAATAGCACAGCCAGCTGATTTATGGGATTTATGTAAAAACACTTTTTTATGATTTTTTTTGCTACGATACTTTTCTCTTAATTAAATAAGACTTTTTAATAACACCGAAAACAGCCAAACTGTACTTAAATACGATTAAACCCTGAATAGTTACTGTTCGTCGATATTATTTTTATTATTTTTTTAAGTGTATGCAAATTACGCTCTTTTTTCAACAACATTAGCTGATGACGAAATCTTACAAAAAAATAATTAATTTGAAGACACAAATTGTGAGATAGATGAAGAACTTTTATTTTTTATGTTTTATTTTAGTTTAATATTTAATAAAATGCTTAGCTCAAAAAGTTTTTGTTGATTTTTTAACTTTAAAAATCGTTCCGCTACAATTTTTTTTTAAAAATATACCAAAATGAAGAGTTACATTGCAGGGTTAAAAGACTCGAGGAAGTAATGAAATTTTTAAACCTATGAAAAATTTAATGCATGCATCAATACATATGAATTTTCTGATAAAGTTTAAGTAAGCAAGTTGGTAATAAGTATAAGTTGTAAAAGTTACTTGTAAAACAATACACTATATAAAAAAAACTTGTTTTGACATGTTTTAACACTTCACTTTTTTACTTAAATTTAATGAAAAACGAAAATTTAATTTTAAACCCTCCATAACCTTTTTTATTCAGCAGTCCATTTTAACGTTAAAAAGCAAAGATTAAAATCCCAAGTTCCACCTAAAAAACAAA
The DNA here is from genome assembly GCA_949318255.1 of Pollenia labialis. Lineage (NCBI taxonomy): Eukaryota > Metazoa > Arthropoda > Insecta > Diptera > Polleniidae > Pollenia > Pollenia labialis. The sequence continues at coordinate 116,561,296 of OX439141.1, forward strand.
AACTGCGTATCGATGTTCTAATTCAACCAAAAGTTATTGACCGTCTTCTCGTGAAATCATCCACTGTGAGTCGGTTAAAAAAAACTGGTAGCGTATACTTAATATTATATTCATATATTTCATACGCATTTGATAATATGTAAACATAATGCCGTATGTTTTTTTCGTTTTCAATTCGAGTAGTAAGGTGATGGTGAAAGCAAAAATAATCGACTTTTATAAAAACTACGTTTTGGGCTTTGGTTTGAAATGACTTAATTCAATTTTATGAAAAAAAAATATATTTTTTACACATATATTTTTACACATTTTTAATTTTTAGTAGGGTACAATGATAGGTCTTTGGTGGTAGAGACCGGTTCTAGCTCTAACGCTTTATATGAATGAAACCTTTCACTTTTACATGGGGTTTGCATGAGGGGGGGTCCATTGCCAAGTCAAAAATCCTTTTTAGTGTTTCTTACTACAATGTAGTATTATTTCAACACTGTATTATAATTTCAATAAAACAAGTCCCAGAACTAAATTTAAGAACTTAATTTTAGAAAGTCCCAAAAAATGTGTCACACAACCCGGTAAGACTGTACTGTAATTCATTACTTTTTCTACCATTTTGCTATTTATATACCAATTAAATGATTGGTTTTCCATTCAATGGTCATGAGTTCTTTATTTTGTACTTGATCTACTTTCTTAAATCATAGGACCAGTCTGTTGGAACAATTGGCACAAATTACCCGCAGGGAAACTTATGTTAAAAGAAAACATAAAAACAAAAGCTCCTGACATTTTTCTATAAAAAGTTCATTATTTAGGAATAAATTTCGATACAATAAAAAAACAATATATCGCAATATATATATTGAAAACAGTTTTTTTTCTACTGAAAATTTATAAATTTTGAGTGAATCCCCATTTGAGGAACCAGTGCGATATGTAAATATAATTTGTTCGAATAAAAAACTGTTTTTTTTTTGACAAATAAATTTTCTTCAAATAAAAACTTCATATACACAAAATCATGCAGATTTTGGAACACCAATTAATAAACTAGGCCTTAATACAGGAATTTGCAAAAAATTATCAAGTTTAAAGTCTCAGTTAGCCGAGAGTAACAATAACAGTAACGTTTTTATGAACGATTGGTTTTCTCAAAATCAACCAGAGGCCGAAGATTAATATTATTTCGTCACCACAGCCTCATGTCTGAATGGCAATTCTTTATCTATCTTTGCAACTTAATTTATATATTTTCTTTTTATTATTATTGTGATTTATGTTTAATAAAATGTTTAAATTATTTCTCGTTATATTGTATAATATATACTTAGTCCTATACAGTAATATAAGACTTTAAGTCTTGTGTATGGGACAACAAATAAATAAATAAATAAAAAATTATAAAAACAACTTTAATATAAAAAAATAAAAAATACAACAAAATAAATCAGCTGATTTAAAAAGTTTATGTTATTCCCGGCTAACTGAGCCTTAAGAATGTAGATATGTAGTTCTTACGGGATTTTCATAAATTTGTAATTCCGGCCACAAATGATTTTAAATCGTCTATTTATATAAGATGAGCGTGACTGACACGATGATCATTGGCTGGCCTAAACTTATGACAGAGGCCAGAAATTTTGTATGTAGGCTCCCCTCCCAATGTTTAGATAAAATAAGTAGGAATTAAAAGAAATTCAATTCCTAATGGGTTAGAAATGAGTTAAAACGGGTTTAGTCGGTAACCATTTATATCGTGATCTGACAGAGGTAGTCGTGAAATTCAAAATATATCGTTATCAAAACGAAAAATAAATTGGCATGTTTTTCGCACATTTAGAGCATGTGTATATGGGCCAACATTTTTGTAAAATTTTTAAACAGTTTAAGTGATTTTCGGGTGTGGGGCTTATATGCTAATGTCTATTATGACCATACAATATCATATCAAAGGCAGCTTTTCTAGATGAATATAAATTTTTGGTTAACAATTTTTCGCAGTAAAATATTTGACCAAGCACTTGAATATTTCGGTGATTAGTATTTCGATTTGAGCACTCAGATTTGATAAAATACAGGTTAGAACTATTTTGGTTCCCTGTAAGTAATTTATATATATATATGATTCTGAAATGTCGCTAAGAATATTTGAGAATTTATATTTGTTTATAATTCTATCAGCAAAATATTTGCCTTACCAGTTTCACGGTCATTTTAAATGCAAAATGTCTGCCAAATCTCGTGTTACTTTTCTTTCTTTATTCTTTGTTTCTTTAAACTGCTGTTTCGCGTAACTCTTGCCCGCATTTATATTTTTTTTCAAATGCCCACACTTACATACATGTACATTTGAAAAAACATCTATGTATTTACACATGGAATAAACTTAGTTGTATGTTTTTCTTTCACTCAATACTTAAAGCCAAAAAATGCTATAGTTACTTGGCTCAGGATGAGGCTTCAAATAGTGGTTGTGTTTAAGTTTATTTTTTTTTTCTTTTTATTTATATTTCTGGGTTCTCATATTCGCTCATACATGTATGTATGTATTTATGTATGTATTTTGTGTATTACATATGAATAAAAACATCCATCTCGGCATTAGTTTATACAGCAATTTGGTTTTGTATTTTTACTGGTAGTAGTGACCAATGGCTCTGTGCAACTGTCGTTTGCATAGTAAAGTAAATCTAAAGTGCTTAAAATTCTTTTTTTTTCTGGCAGGAAATGCATTTTCCTTCCGGCTTTTTATATATATATTTTTTTTTTCAACATGGTAATATTATGCCAGAAAAATGTGCTTATGTTTATATGTACATATTTATATGTGTGTATTTGTTATTTATATTACTTTTCATACATATATTCATGAATGTTTGTGTGTACGTGTATCTAAGTGCCTGCATTCATTTTTATTTGTGAATTAGATTTTTTTACAGATAGTTATTTATTCCATGTACAATTGCAAATGAAAAAAATATAATTTTAAAGTTTAAGCTTAGAAAAGTTTGTTTTAATATTGCTTTGGTTTTAAGCGTTATTGAATTTTATCTGTAGATCAGGAAAATTAGGTTAAGAATTGAGAGATTGCCTAAGAATATTTAAAAAAAAAATATGTCAAATTAAAATTTGTGTTTATTAATTATCAAAAAGTAATTTCAATTTTTGGGAATACAAAATTTAAATTTTCAAAAGATTTTGTTGTTCGTGCTTAATTCCCAGTTTTTATTATTGATAAAAACACTTGAAATTTATTGTTGATGGGATAAGCTATTCCTATGCGCATTTCACTGGTTGCTTAGGCCAGATCATCAGGAAATTTCATCCATAAAGATTTTAGAAAAACTAAAGATATTAAACCAAATAAAACTGTTAAACGTATAAGACTTATAGCAACAGTTCTACTTGTAATAATATCAAAGTTTAAACAAAACAACATCAACAATAAACAGTGCGTTCATCTCATCTTACATTCCCCGCTACAATTAGTTGAAATTCTCTCAACATTAATTGTAGTTGTAAGTAGGTTAAGAAAAACAAAATAAAAACAACAACAACTTACAAAAGATGTTGTCAATTAAGTGTTTTTTAGGCCGTGCCTGTTTATTATCAAAAAGTAATTTCAATTTTTGGGAATACAAAATTTAAATTTTCAAAAGATTTTGTTATTCGTGCTTAATTCCCAGTTTTTATTATTGATAAATTTAATAGTTTGCGAAACAAAATGCCATATATAAAATTTAATGATGGCAAGTATAAAATAAAAAAAAAATGTTGTAACTTTTAGCATGAGCCGCGTTGCCTAATTTCGCTGTTGACGACCCACCTTCAATTGACCCATAAATAAAAAAAAAAAAAAATTAAGAATGCTTTATTTGGCAGTGCCTTTCAGAATTTTTTGTAGAATTTAAAAACAATCTGTACCTATTAATGTGTGGATAAAATGGGACATCACAAATTTTAGTCATAACAAAAACAATCAGTGCATTTTATGAAAATGCATTGCATTCTGCTGGTATCTAAAAGTTGTATACATGTTCTGTACAATTTACTTCATTGCAAGCCAAAAGATAGCTAAAGTAAGCCTCGTAACAGAAATATACAACTGAGAAAATGCCTATTTATAATATCTTTTTTATACTGAACCCTCGAAAACATTCAGGCAAAATTCTGCCTGTTAAGCCGAAAATATTTATTTCGTTCCTCAGACGTTTTATGTATTAAAGTCTTGTATAGAGTCACGTAAAATTTTGCAGTGTCCAAGCAATAATTGGCAAACTCGTACAAATGTATTTTATAACCACTTGTAATTACTCCAATAATAACTTTGATCAGGTAGATACATCAAATGCAATTTCAGTTATTTCTGCAGCTAATTCATGATGGGAAAAAATCTTCTTCTGGTGTTACCATCGTTGCTGTATCCCTAATTCACTTCTAGATTTCTCATTGATAGTTTTTTTTCTCAGTATAACAATAGTTTTGTCCTCATCTGATCTTAATTGCCACTTTTTCAGTGTGAGTTTATACGACAGGTGTAATATTCTCTCAAATGGACGAATTCTGGCTGAACTGGTGGCTGAAAACCGTTACTTACTGTTTCGCACATTCCTTTTTATCCCAGGTAATTTTTGTCTTAGATGTAATTATTTAAATAGAAAACAACGAAAATATTTCATGACTGACGAAAGGTTTTCTATCATATGTACCTATCCAAGATGAGCAGAAACAAAAAAAAGGTGAAATTTTCAAAAAATCACTAAAAAAAATGCAGCAAAAACGCGCAACTTTTTTTTTAATTAAAAAGTAGAGATTTAAAATTGTATCGTGATGTATAACGTTTTTAATATTGTAACTAAATTCACTCTCAAAAACCTTTTTTTTCGTTTTACAAAATAGTGAACAAAAAATCGTTTTTTTTAATTTCGAGCGAATATTTTTATCATAAAAATTTAATATAAAATTTCCTAAAAATTTTTATTAGTAGCTGTTAGTATATTCTTTACCAGAAAAAAATCAATTTAAAATCTTAATCGCTTACCCACAAAAAATTATATTGTTAACATCTCAAAACCGTAACAAGTCAATGACTCGCATGCAATTTACTCAACTTTCCTGACTTTAACAGTGTCCCATAACCACAAATCTCAAGCAAAAACTTGAAAATTCACTATACGACTTTTGTTGTCTGTCGAGCTGCGTACTAAAATTTTTACATTTCTTAAATTGAATGTTTTACCTAAGTTCCGGCTAGATTGGCAAAAAACCTTTATGTGCAAAGGTAAGATAAGTTCCCCATGGGTTCCAAATAGGTACCTTACCCTACTCTCGAAAATTTATTCTTAAATATTGTGGTGTAGGGTATCTTATGGTCATGCTTGACCGACTAAACTTTCTCACCTGTTTTGTTTCTAAAGTGAAACAGATTGACTAAAAAGCAATTCTTTTTTTTTAAAACGGATGCCTGCCTGCGTAATATGAAAATGTATGCAAATTATTAAAAGTGTTTTTTGTGGGAAAAACGTAAAAATATGCAAAGCCTATTTTTCTTGCAAATATAATGTTTAGACGATAACGTGACCACTTAATATAGAAAAACGTGACCACTAAAGGCGTTAACCATTAATTTTCTTTTTAACAATTTTTATTTCGAAGAAAAATTTTATTTATGAATAAAAAATGATAAAAGCTGTTTGATATTCCAGACTTGATGTTTAATTAATTAAATGAAAAAAAAAATGTTGGTACCGTGTAGGATGTCAAATATTTGTTAAGCGTGACCATAGCTTAAGTCATACTTGAAAATTACTTGTAAGCAAATTGAATAATTATGTGTTTGATTGTATGTGGATGAATGTATTGGATGGTTGGAAGCGTGTACAAAAGAAATAGATTAATGAGTGTTTATGGTTTTATGTAGATAAATTGGGAATATATTTAGAGTAATGATAGGGTAACCAGGAGTAACTGGTGTTACTAATAAACGTATGTGCGTTTGTATACTTGCGTGATGGGGTTAAGTGTGGGCTGATGATGCTGAAGATGAATTTGTGCTCAAAGAAATCTCTGGGAGAGTAATTGTGCGAAGAATTCTTCGAGCAATAGTAGCTGGAGGGTAAGGCTCTGTAGAAAATTAGATGCTGGGAAAGAGGTGTTGATTCTTTCTCAATAAAGAGTGTGTGCCAAATAAAAATCAAGTAAACAAATATGCTTTAAAATTTAAAAGTTTAAATTCACAACGATATGGTTTTATTCAAATTATATGAATTGGGGATATGTTAACACTTAGGCAAGTATACAGTAAGTGAGTTAAAGTAAGAAATTACCAACCACGAGGGCTGGGTAGTCAAAAAGATGACTGAATTTTCATGGCGGGAAAAATAACATTTTAATATTTTAACTTATCCATAAAATAACATAATCTTTTTCATGTAGTTGGACGTTAAGTTACAATGGCTTTTAAACAGTATCTGTTCAATTCATTTATGATACATGATAAAAGCGGTTAATTTAATTCAAGGTTGAGCATAAAGGTAAATATAATAGTACGAATCAATAATAATGATGAATATGAAATATGAAATATAGCTAAAATCAGCTCATGCGGAGGGACACGTTTTGCTAGTTTAAACACAAATTTTTAAAAGGAACTATAATCACTATTTATAATGAGATTTGTTCTCTTTCAAACTTTTAATGCCGCTATTTCTGGCTTATATCTGATATCTAGTAAAGTGCCAATGTGCATTTTTTTTTCTTAAAAATTTAATGGTCAGAAAGTGTGGAAATGATTTTTAGCAAAAAACTTTTTAACACAAAATGCATCTTACAATATTAAAATGTACACTTAGCAATATTGGTTTATGAATCTTTAAAAATTTTTAAAGTGATTTTTGTTAACAAAAAACAAAAATTTATTTTTATTAAAAAGTTTGTTGGTTTTCACTTTATTACTGCTCTTATATTTTTATGTTTTTTTAAAATGAGGTAATTTTTTCAGGGTTTTTCTTTTTTTGTGGGGATGTGGTTGTTTTTTAAAAGAACTGTCTTGTAAGTTGTTGATAAACCTGATGCTGGCATTTATTTACGCCCAATACTTGAAGTGTTTTTTTTTTCAAAAAAAGTTTTATATTTCTTTGGATCCGTGCTCCATGTTGCATTTTGTTTTTTGTTACCATTTTCACCCCCCACATTGCAAACGGAACAAAAATTAAGATTTTGTTTTTTTATTTCTCTTCCTTTATATTGTATCTAACTTTTTTTGTCTCTACCTTTCCATAATATCCACAACTAGTTGTGAATTAGAGTATACTAATTTTGTCAATCCGTGTGAAACATTTTTAATAAAATTCTAGGACCCCAAAAAGTATGCATATTTTGGATCCTTGAGTAATTCTTAGTCGATTGACCCAAGTCCGCCTGGCTTTCCGTCTGTCTGCTCATCTATATGTGGGTTGAAAATGCACTAACTTTCAAACAGCTCAAAATAAACATACAAATATTGATGTCAAATTGTCTCTAGTTATTTCATATAGTTTTGGATTGATATCTAGCACTATCGGCTTAGTAGATAAAGAGTCATGAATCCAAATGTGGACCAACCACCCTGAAAAATTTATGTTTCTGCTAGAAAATCTAATATTAATTTTTGGCGGAATGAACTGATTTTTATTTCTTAGTGCCCAAGTTAGTTGCGCATGACTAGCAAATCGGGACGATCTGTCCATAATTTATTATTTATGGGGTCATAAAGCTGACTCTCTTTTATAAAGCTTTAAGTCACACAAATAAATATTGTGAAGATCGGTCTTTAATCTGCCATAAGCCTTATTAAAAGCCCACTATTTAAATGTTCTAACTCCCGGAAGAGGGTTTCGCAGATCCGGCACAGCCGAACATTGCACACTTACTTGTTCTTCTGAACTCATGCATTTGAAAGTTTCCGTCTTTTGCCAGTTCTCCATCTAACATTTGTTGTGCTGTGATTTATCATCTTATAACTTTTTCCTCTCAGTCAGTAATTTTTTTCATGCCTTTTGCTTTGTTTTCAATGGTTTTCGATGTGTAGTTGGAATTTTTTTTTCTCATCAATTTTGCTTGATTTTCATTCAAACTTAAGGATTTCAAGAAGTTTTTTTCTGTCTTTCGTTGCAACTTGTATAAAGTTTCTTTTTTATTGACAATTGTTAGTATTATATTGAGATTGCTTTATGCGATAGTATTCACGCGTTTTTTTTTCATTTAAAATTTTAGCAAATATGGTCGTAGATGCACAATTGTTTTTAAGTTAGGAAAAAAAAAAGAATTGTTGAAAGAGCGATACATAAGAAACAAGACGAATCAAGTTTGTTTGCGGTTTTTCTTTTTGAAACTTTAGTACAAATGTACATAAGTTTAAACTTTGTGGAAATATTTTTAGGTTTTTCTCCATTTCTTTGCAGGAGATAATTTTGTTACAACAAGTTTTTTAATTTTTTTTTTTAGTTTTTTTGCTTTCTAGTTTTTGACTTAAAAAGATAAAAGTTTGAAATCTTTTCTTTTTTATACCTTTTCATTTGCTTAACCACAGAAAGAGAGGAAGGAGTTTTTTAATAATAATTTTTTTTAAGGTTAAAATGATAAAATAAATAACGCTATTTATATTGTACTAAAACGTTAATGAATATAATTTTCATTTAACTCGTTTATTGAAAAATTAATAAGTTGCAGAATTTAAAAATATATGTATAGATAGATAGAATCATAGACATCTTAAACATATAAAAATGTTTTTTAATCTGCTTAATAATTTCGGAGGTATGAAAATAATAATGTCGAAGAGAATTATTTGTATTCTCTTTAATCTTTAAGACTTTTTGAAAAATGCAATGACGAATTTTTATAATATTGAACAGACTTAAGCATTTTGGGAACAGACTTAGGCATTTTTTCGCGAGCAACGCCATTGTATTTTATAAACTAGATTTTCGGTTAATTTGATTGCTTTAAGTAATAAAATTGTACTTAAGTGGGTATATAAAGTACCCACAGTGGGTATATAAAGCACGCCCAGAGAAAAACATGTTTAAATATGGTCACCTCCAAAAAAACTATTTTTAAAGAAAATGTTAAACATATTATTTTTTTGTATTTAGCACGCCAATGCTGCAAGACCAAGTCTCTTTAACAGGATTGGGAAAATAAGGGTAATAAAAACATATTTACATAGTTTCAATCAAGGCCCATCTATCAGGTCTGCTTACTTGTACAAAAACAAAAAACGATTCTTTTTAGTTGTCAAAAATTTACTACCACATATACATACAAAGTAAAAGGAAAAAACGTGTATGTGTGGCATACTATAAACGTAAATAAACGTATACATGCACATGTAAGCAAAATGTAAACTACTCTTGACAACTAAAAAGAACATAAAGAATGATCATCAGGCTTCTTGCGCAGACCTTTTCAATAGACCTTGGTTTCAATTAAATAATAAAATAATTATAGAGAATAAATTATATAATTAATGACAGAAATAACAAAGAAACAAATATATTTTTAACAAACAATAAATTTAAATTTGAACAAATTGTAACAGGCATATTTATCATTTGCTATGCTAAATTTAAATGTTTGTTTTAAAAATTCACAGAATTAAAATAAAAATCAAAGAAAGTTTTAATTAAGTTTAATATTTAAATAAAATTAAGTCATCTTTGTTGCAAAAAATGTTTAAAGATTTTACATTTAAAGTGATTTGCATGTCTTGTTGTTTGAAAGTTATGAGGTCAATGGCTCCAAAGACTAATTTAGTGAATTAAAAAGTGTTTCTTAGATTGGTCAATACGATGTGGAATACTGGTTATCTTTTTCCCCCTATATGATCTGAAAAAATAGAGTCTTCGATACAAGTAATAAGGCTGTTTTGTATATATTAAAAAGTAAAATTAACGAACGGCACCTTAACAGGTTATCAAATGGTATATCCCAGCAAAAACTGATGCTTCCTCGGAAGCAATAATGTAAGGGAGAATTCGGAGTGAAGCGCTTACACTTCTATGAAATATTACATGATTTTTGTTTGGAATTCCTCGCGTAGAAGCTCTGCTGTAGAGATCTGAAATTCGCTTATTTCATGCTTTGAAAACAGACATGATTTACGTGTATAAAGTAAGTTAAAAACACAAAACATTGAAAAACTTGTTATTTCAGTGCTTAAATTTTTTTTTATAAATATTAAATATTTTTTTTAAATTCAAGGATTATAGTTTTATAATAATTACGTATGATTTTTGTAAAATTAAATTAAAATTTTTTATTTTTTATCAAAAGAATAAACGATATCACTGCAGTAGGAAATTTAATCTTAAAAAAACGAATAAACAGCGCTTCACTTCTAGTATTTAGCACCGCATTTAACATTTGTAAGATTGCATGCCTTATCTTACAGCAGTAGAGTAAGGCAGTAATTTTTAGAAGCAAAAAATGAAGCGGTTGGGATGCAGTATACGTGTTTATTGCTTCCAAATCTTGTAAAATTTTTGCTGGGATTGTATATTATCTTTGAATGGCTTGAGATTCTAGAAAAACGTTTCAATCAAAAAACATATCTGCCAATATTGTTACATGTTACATTTACCTTTCTCTTACTAAATGAATCACAGTTTGTGTAAAGTTCACAACCATAAATTAGTGTTGGCAGTAGGTAAGATTTTGTTAATAACATTCGAATTTTTAAGGGAGTGTAATGCAGTGTTTATTCAACCATTTAATATTATGTTTCATTTAACCATATTATGGTTGAATTAGTCCTCTGTCAAGATGCCACTACCGTATAATTGTTGCATTAAATATTAAATATAGTATGTTCACAATTTTCCTTAAAATAGTTTTGTTGGAGGTGACCATATTTAAATATGTCTTTTCTCTACGTGCAGGTTTTCAAATAATCTGATGAGATTTGGTTAATTGCTTGTTGTTATTTTGACAACAAAAAAATAGTAAATTAACATATGGATGTGTCAGAAATCAAACGCCTAACTCCACTTTTCGAAAATGTCTCAACCTTCTTATATCACCATCTAATAAGTTGTGCACTCTTGGAAAACTTTTTTGTTTTTCTATCTTTCAAATCACTAAAGGCGTTAACTCTACTTTGACATCACTTTTTTACTCTACCTGTAAGCCTGTAAGCTTCTGACACATCTATATATAAAAGGATTTTTAATCATAAATGATTTTGTTATTCGTGCTTAATTCCCAATTATTATTATTTGATAAAAACACTGAAATTTATTGTTGATGGGATAAGCTATTCCTATCCGCATTTCACTGGCTGCTTAGGCCAGATCATCAGAAAACGTCAACCATAAAGATTTTAGAAAAACTAAAGATAATAATTACAGCAACAGTTCTACTTGTAACAATATGAAAGTTTAAAGAAAATCTTTAACAATAAACACAATCATGGTAGAAATTCCAGACTTATATTGAACTGAGAAGTTTACGTAGACAAATATCACAAGTTTAGTATACGTTTGAATTGGTCATTTGGAAAAAATGTTATAACAATTTGATATCGAATGCCGTAATTTGGCCTCTGGGTTGGTATTAGTAAGTTGAAGGTGAAGGATTGTTTCTGAAGCGTGTATGTATGAGACTTATGTTGATTTCTTAACATACGATTGCAACATTTGTAGATAGAACTTTATGTTTCGGTTATAAGAAGTATTTGCTTTTTATTTTTCAAACATGGATTAGATATTAAAGATGGTGACAGTGACTGTTTTAATAAAATTTGATATCATGATGCGTTTGTAAAAAACATGTTTAGAATTAAGTGGTTGACTAACCTCATCTTCGATAAAATTTTTGTGTGATAGGTTTTTGAAATCATGCTAAAACATCTGTTTTTAAAAATATATTTCACGCACGTTAGATATGGGGGATTTCATGTCAAGTGACCCAATTTTTAAATCGATGTCTTCCGATTTGGATGAAATTTGGATAGTAGCTTAAAAAGTTTCTGAGATAAAGGGGGTACAAGTTTGACATTTTGGTCATTCAGGTGTTCTTTCTCATCCATGTAACTAATTACCTATTGGTGTTCGAAAAAATTTGTCCCAAGTAGCTTAGATAGTTATTTGATCAATATTTTGAATAACTTTTTTTTTAAGTTTTTAAAATTTTTTTTATTTTTTTTTTAGTGGGAATGTTTTTTTTTTGCTCAAAATAAAGCTTATGTCTTTTCCTTTAAGGTAGTTTTGGTCGCTTTTTGGGCTGCGAGTGGGTTATGCAAAACAAAAATAATTTCTAACTCAAGGTGAGGGTTTTTAAATTTTTAGCATATGCAGCACTATTTTGAATTTTTTCCTAAAGACCAGAACTACCTTAAAGGAAAACACATAAGATTTCTTTTGAGAAAAAAAAAACACTCCCGCTAAAAAAAAAATTTTAAAAAAGTTTTTAATTAAAAAAAAAATTTAAAAAAAACAAAAAAAATTTTCAAAAGATTGATCAAATAGCTATTGAAGCTACTTCGGACAAATTTTGCTAACACCAATAGTCATAAGTTACATGGATGAGAAAGAACTAAAAATTTAAAATTATTTTTTTAAAACAATGTTCAAACCGCCTTATTCATTAAAAATATTTCACGTTTAAAAAGGCTTTTTAAACAAATTTTCATAGATATTTCGTTTTATAAACATTTTATAAACCTGAACAATTTTTATGAATAAGGAGAGACAGAAAACTTCATATTTTTCCTAAGTTGCTGTTTGAGAAGAAAATAAAAAATTTAGTTGGTTTTACACACTTCAAGACATAAGTTGAAGAAAAACTACATGGTGCTCGACGAGGCGTTTCTTTCTCTACCACACGGCATTAAAATCTCAATTTACTTTAAAAGTGGATTAAGCATATTAGGCCGACGATATTCTGTTTGAAACAGTATAAACTAAAGCCCATATTAAAAAAAAAGAATTTTGATTAATAAAATGTTTCTGAACAAATTTTCATAGGAAATTCGTTTCATAAAACTGAAAAGTTTTTTAGGAATATGGGGATAAATATGTTGTACTGTATTGTCATAGAAAAAAATAAAATAACTTTTTTGTTTTCAAACTGATTATTTGAAAACTATTTAAAAGTAGGAGAAAAAAGCAAAAATTTTCAATAAAAAAATTAACAGGTCTGTTCTGAAAATCACGTGATTTCAAATCACATGTGCTTTTAATATCACACGTGTGATTTTGTGGTGTTCTGTAAATCAAACAGTTTTTGTGTTTTTTCGGTGTGATTTCCAATTGTCGAAATCACAAGCAAACATTAAAAGTTTTTTCTATAAAATTATTTCTAATTTTTTTAAGCTTCTCATATAAAAAAAAAAAAAAAAAAAAAAAAAAAAAAAAAATAATAATCTGACGCAAATATATAGCAAAACCAAAGACAAAATACCTAAAATGGAAAAATCCAATGTTATATACAGGATACCTTGTACTGGACGAGAAAACGAAAACTGTGATCAAATGTATGTTGGAACGACGAAGAATAAATTAAAAACAAGAATATCCGCACATAAATCTGACCAAAAATTAAAACTTAGCAATTTTAAGCAAAAAACGGCGTTGACAAACCACTGTGTACAAAACAAACACAAGCCAGATTTTGATAATGTGCAAATATTACAAACAGAGAACAATTACAAACGCCGTTACATGCTTGAAATGCTCCACATTATTAATTTACCACCAGACAAGAGGATGAATTTTAAAGTTGATACTCTTAATTGTGCTCTTAGCTACAGACACTTGATAACCAAAGCAAAGAGAAGGACATAATAAAAATTTGTTTGACATAATCAGTGTAGTTTTTGATGCTGAAACGTGAAGAGCTATTACTCCTTTATTCTGGTCAATGTAAATTTTAATGTGAGTGATTATGTTTGTGTCGATCAACATTACATTGTTTTTATGTTAATTGTATTCTTATTGTATTTATGTATTGTTGTTTTATTGTTAAATTTTAGTACTCATTCCCTGATGATGATATTCAAAGAATATCGAAATAACGGAAATAAATAAAGAAAAATATTACATACAACAGACCTCGAGCTTAAGCATTTTAACTTAATATTGAATTTTAAAGGTCGAATAAAAATACAACTTAAGAAAAATTCTCATATAATTTTCAAACAATTTGTTTTTTTTTCCGATTTAGCAATCAAAAATTAGTTTCAGAGTGTTTTTAAAATTTTACAATTTGTTTGTGAATTTTAGCCATGTTGTCGATAGAAGTGATTTGTTCTTATAAGTTTTTTGATTCTTTACAGCTTTACAATTTAAAGTAAATAGTTGATGCCGCTGTTAGCAAGAATTTCCGCTTATTTAGCAATTTTGATCGAATTTTTGCCATTCCTTATAGTTTTAGGGGCTTTTAATCAATTTTATGGCTTATTTGAAACATATTGTTTTTTAAACCATTTAGCGATTTCAAATTAATTTTAGGCTTTGTTTACAAGCTTGCAATTTTTCACAACAAAAGCTTCAAAAGCAAATATGTATCATATTTGTAGTGTCGTCAAATGACCTTAATTTTAAAAGATTTGTTGTCAATAAAAAAGATTATTGCATAAAAAATAATAAACAACACATTGAATATTTCATTTAAGTAATTTATTATGACGGTCATCTTACAATAGTTGCAAAAATAACAAAGTGATTTCAAAAAGTTCTTAACGTAGCTGAACGTTTTTAAATCACAAAATAATATGCACAGAACAGCTTTCTTGTGGTTTCAAATCACTTTCATAAAATGTGATTTTCAGAACAGGTCTGATAAAATGTGATTTTCAGAACAGGCCTGTAAATAAAAAGTTTTAAACCTGGATGTCGAATCGACGAAGCTAATTTACTTTTTATCATATAACCTTTTTTTGAGTGTTCAAGTAACGCCTTGTAAATCAATTTTAACCAACGCAGAAACAAGGAAAAATAATATATAAAATATCTAAGATCGACAAGGCAGATCATGTGTCGATAATGTATCAACACTCAGTATCAGAATCAAACAGGCGAAACAACATACCTGCTGTTGTGGACCTTGAACGGACATCACATTTGGAAATGTCAGTACCGTAACATAATAAAAACGACCTTGATAAGAAACATTTAGAACATAAAGTGCTACTTAAATGGCAAAAACGATCTCGGACTTCGACAGGAATGTGTAACTACTCTCCCCTCTCATATTCGTTTTCGAACTGGATGAAAAATTACAGCCATTTGCTTTAAAAGTCGGACTAGGGATGAATACAAGAAAAACTAAAATTATACGAATTAAAAAAACAAACAACTCTAATGCTCTTATATTATATGAAGTAGTCATACAGAATGTTCAGACATAAGAATAGTCGTAAGAACGATATGGATGTCCAATGACTTGTCCTGTGATCGAAATTAAGATTTTTTAGTAACTGCGTTAAGCCAAACCTTTGTTGTGTGATATTAGGTTTAAACCAAAAAGTAACCAGAAAACTATAAACTTTTACTGACCGTTGCCTTCATCGTATAATCAGACGGTTTTGCCCAGAGACTAACATGAACCTTTTGCGCTTGACACACACTGACGTCCAGAGATAGTACCGCAAAAACTGTTCCAATCGGCAATCGGCGATGTGGTCGACCTAAAACTGTTTGACTGATATCAATCCCTAAACAACTAAAAATGTCGCGATTTATATGGAAGTTTCTAATTCAGGTCATTTGCTTCAAAGAGGTAGTGGGAGCGTATCATTATTATTAGATCTAAGAATAACATTTTGGAAATTACAAACGGAATGGAAATCATTTATATGTACATCGCCTTTCTACCAGTGGTGACAGAGATAGCGATACCTAATGAAATCACATTTTGGAGTCAGTTAATAATGGATTTGAGCCAAAAAAAAAAATAAAACGATTTGGTCGATTTAAAACACTCAACACACTTTGAAAAAATGTAAAGCACGGCAGGAATATAGATTGCATTTATTCTGCTATTGATTGGTCTAAGAATACCGCAATAATATGAATTGCTACACTGTGGTCTAAAAGTTAACACCTAGAAAGCACTCTGCTGATTTTTTTTAATACTTAAAATTAATAAATAAACTTGATGAATCGAAAAATTTTAAAAATTATTAAAGAAAAAATATTCCACATATTTAATTCCATGCATATGGCTATTTAAAATATTCATCAGTTGCTTAATTTTTTTTTTTTTTGAAATGTTTAAATTTTTAATGGCATTTCTTTTATTTTAAGTCGTAAAAGCAAAATGTATTTTAGTCTTAGCAAATCGTATGCATTTCTTCCAACAACGTTGCTTCGCAAATCATCTCATTTACATTTCAGTAGTCACGTTTCCATATGTGACCTAAATATAAAAAAACGTTAACGAAATTTCAATAGGCAAACACAGAAAAAATATAAGTTAGTTAAATAAAAAAAATTAAAACCCTGAGTATTTTTCCTTCATTTTGACAACTTGACATTACCCCAGAGAGACAATGAGGGTTGATATAAAAAAGTACTCGAATATGGTCAGAAATTATATTTTTTCGCCTTTTTTTATTTGCTACGTACAACAGGGTGGCGTATAAGTAATGATATAACAAGTAAATAAATGCATTTTGTTTACGTTTCAATTTTGTTTTTTTTTCAGAATTAACTTTTAAAAACTTGGGAAACTAATGAATAATAAGCAATGACGACCATTTTAAAATTAATGGTAATGTGAATTAACAATATTACAGAATATGGGGCCCACAAAATCCAAGAGTAATCGTTAAACATTAAACGCATATTTTTTTCAAAAACGGCAAACAAGTTGTGGTTTATAAGAATAGCATTCAATAACGGACAATGATTTAAAATTTTATAAGGCCCGAGGTAGGAAAAAAATCCAAAATTTTGATTTGAACAAGATGAAAGCTCTCCAACTATGGCTCTACTGGGCGAAATTTTTAGCGATCAAATAATATCGCGTTTTTAACAGCTTCAAATGTTTTTTCTTTGGGGTTACCAAATAGGGTAAGAAGTAAACCAAAGTTATAGGAAAGAGCATGTCTGGTTGAAGCACACAATGGGAACCATTTGAAGGATTTTATCTTCAAAACATAATGCCAACATATCGCACTGGTTCATCTAAATTTACAACTTTTCAGTAGAGGAAAAAAAAAAAGTTTGTTTTTTAAATATTTCTAATGAAAGTCGAAAACAATTATGGCATTGTAAAGAAATACGTGGACGAAATATACAACAATAGTTGTTGTTATAATTTTTCAGGGATCGAAAAATAACAAGTTTTTTAAGTTGTTCCTCTGTAAAATTTGTTTATTGATATAGAAATGTCATTTTATAAATACAAAAACAAAACAAAATATAACGGTACAATAAACTTACTTACAACAGCTAATAAAAAGTGAATTGTTGTGACGTAAGCGCTAGCACAACTTAAAATATTTCTCTTTAGTTGAAACAAAACTTACAGCCATACCTAAACAAGAGCGGAAAGCGTTTTCTAGCTGTCAAAAATTCTCATGCCCATACAATTTGTATGAAGCATCCCCAAATAGCGCGGCGTCAACGCTTTACAATTGGAAAATCCGATTTTGACAGCGCGTTTAATAGTGAAGTTGGCCGCTATTAATAATAAATAATGACAATTTAGCTATTTTTTGTCAATCTAGCGGGTTTTTCTCTTCTTTTTATTTCTTTTGTATGGGTTTTATTAAACAAGAAAGTTAACACTACTGTTTGTGGCACAACGTTGACGCTCTTGTTTAGGTATGGCATATCAGTGTAAAAGCTTAGCGGAAGAAAACGTTCAGCCTTCCGCTCTTGTTTAGGTACGGCTGTTATATGACTTTAGCTTACATTTAGGGACAGCACAAAATATTTCTCTTTAGTAGACTCTGGAGAAGGTTCTTTTATATCAAGAAGAGGGATAAAACTGTATTTTTCCGAAAGAGTAGAGGGAATTATGCAAGATTTTTACAGTGGGTAGTTATGACCACTGTACATCGGTTTCTTGCAAAAAGTGAAAATGTAAAAATTTTTAGTTGAATCTCTTTAGAGGCACCACACCAGTGCAATATTTTCAAACTATAATCTTAATTTTATTAAATGTCATCATAACGTTGCTTATGCGCCACCTTGTACAATATTAACGAAATGTCTACTTCCCCCACCACTTTCTGTCTCAAGTAAAATTTGTATAACTTACCCATATATTACATCAAATCAAGCTGCAAGCACTTCAAGGCGACAAGCATATTAAGTGTAACGAAAATTAAATAGAAAAAAAACCAATAATAACAAGAACAATATCAAAGTCTGACACTACAATTCAAAAGCGTAAAATTTGTAAATTAGATTTACTAACACATGCTAACAAAATTGTTCTAAAAGCTCTCAATAACAAATGGACATAAAAAAGAACAAACCAAAAGAAAACAAAAAGCAAAAACAACTAATATTCTATAAAGTATGAAGCAAGAAAAAAGGAAGAAAGAAACTACGAGGCAGTAAATGTCAGTTGGACCAAAATATATGGTCAGTTTGTACAAAGAATTTTAAATTGGTTTGAGTGCCAAGTGCAAACTTACATACTAAATACGTTTTACATTTTTTTTTTATATTTTTTTATACTTTCGAGTTTGTAAGTTTTTTGCAGAAACAAAAAGTTGCTGGTGTAAAATAAACGTATCCAGGCCATGGTAAGCATAATAATAAATGGCATGAACTGCGAGATAAAAATAAAAATTTAAACACATTAAGGTTATAAAAATATTATTGATCCCTTTTTTTGTTTGCAATATTTTTTTTACAATCAGTTAAACAAATGATAGGAAATGAATGAATAGTGATTATACAATAAAAAAAACGCAATTATACCGAGATAAAACCTATGAACTGGTCAGGATCTTAAACTGATCTGTATTTTCCATTTATTTTACACAGCGTACCAACAGAAATTACTTACTAAACTTTGCCGAATCCTTGATACCCACCATAGAATTTTTTTTTTCATATAATATCTGTGTTTACCCTTTAAACATAATCTCTAATAAATTTAACGATTACAAAAATTTTAATATGGAGCTTAGAGCATCAAAAGTGCAAGTTGTACTAAAATTCAGTAAAGCTTCGAATATGTGAAAAAGTTCATATATTGTTTGCATAAACACAGGTGAAATTTGAAAAGAGTCGTGATTAACCCTTTCACCCCGCAGTATTTTCTCGAACTCTGTTAGGTTTTTTTTCGATTCTGATGGTAAATTCATTTACAAGGCAATAATATAAGATAATGTGTATGCATAAGAAGTCGATTAATGTACCGTTATCCTGGGACATATAATCACAATAAGTTTTTTCTATGGGATATTATGTTGCAAGGATAAAAAAAATTGTATATAACTTAAAATGGTATAATGAATCTCACTTGATAATAAATCGCAATCTATTTGGTACATTATATCCCATCAAAGAAACCATACCTTTAACTTTATTGGTAGATATTACACTATAAAGGGGTAAACAAAAGATAGGATTTAAGGCATAGTGCTGGGAAATATATAATCCCAGTAGGGCCGAAGGTGTAAAATAACCTTAAACTGCGGAAGCACATTTCGAAGATGGTGGATGGAAATTTTTTCAACAACGTACTGAGTATCGCCTAAATTTATTCTTACATTATTTAAAACTTTAATTTATGAAGCAATAATGTCAAATTTAATAGCTGCAATGAATTTGTGCCAATTTGGCTAAAACAGCGATTAAAAATTGCAACTTTTAAACGATTGCAACTCCCTAAGCTAACCCCGCGAAGCTCTACGGTTGCCTGCAGGAATGAAACCAGAGTCTCTGACGGGAATCGAACCCGCACCCGCGGCCCTGATAAACAAGCTCATTTCCAGCTAACCTACCGAGGCACTCTTGCACACTTGCACAAACTAAAAGCCAAACATTGAATACTAAGGTTTCTGAGAAAGCAAAGCATCCTTCTTAACCAAAGTGAACCATTTGCCAAAATTTTCCTCAAAAAATAGAATAATGACAACGATATTATACAATGCTAGCAATCAGGATTTTTGTGCGAAACACCAATACGTTGCTTAATAACAATGACATTTCTTCAGTCATGTGTAAGACGCAATAAAGATGTTTTAATTAAAAAAACCTTCTTTTGAATTAATTTAGTCAAAATCGTAGGAATAACGTTACTCTAAAAAAAGCTAACATTCAAGGGTTAAATTAAATTCGATAAAATTTGACATCACAAGGTCTAGAAATAGAAAAGTAATGGGTACCAAATTTAATGAGAGTATAATTCGTATAAAGCTTTTGGGAGTACGCAAGTATTTTTCGGGAATTTTGGATCTTTTGTAAGTTATGAACCAATCACCACAAACCTCTGATGTGTATTTTTATCTATCACATTTTATTTGTTTGGTTTTAGGCACATTCAAGTGTTTTGCGAGAGTGTGTTTTATCTAGGAGATGTAGTGTGATACGAGTGTATTATTTTGGGTCACTTAAATCTTAATTGGACCAAAAAGCTATTTCTTAAAGTGGAATTTATATGAAACCTATTACTAATATTATCATATGATTTAAAAAAATTCTAAGTTTAAAAAAAATCTAAATTGACTTTGTGATCGATAATAATGCACCGTATTAAAATACATGTTTTTGGAAATTTTTCACAGAAAAGAAACGACTAAATTTAATTTAAATTTTTTTCCACTTACTTAAAGTATAGCTGTTAAGTAATGATTAGTAATCGTAATAATTACTTATTAGATTACTTTTTTCATAAGGGTAAAGTAATGATTACAATTACGATTACTTTTTGTTTTGCATGATTACTAATTGATTACGATTACAAGTAATCAAAAAATAATTAGAAGTAATAATCTGATTATTTTCAACGATTATTTTTTGATTCTTTTTGATTACTTTCAACAATTGTGTATTCATTTGCACTAAAAACTTTTTAGAAACAGTTGATAACCTGTTTAAAGTTGTCATAATCAATAAATTTTAATATATTTATTTTAAAAATAACATAAACAACATTAACTACAGCACGTAATTCAAAATAGCTGAAGAAAAATAGCTAAAGAAATAGTAAGTTAAAAACTTATATATTAAACAAAAAAAAAAAAAAAACCGATTATTGGCCGAATAACCGGTCGGACACTTATAATAACATATTTTTACAATTGGCCTTCATTAAAACTAATTTTTCAAAGGAAAAATCAGACACTGATTGTCGCCTTGGACTGTTGACGATCCCGCCAAAAGAAAACAGTCGTTCCACTGGAGCTGAAGATGTTAGGGGAGTATTGAAGTATATAAATGCTTCCTTTAGCACACGTTGTCTTATCTGAAATCTGAAAATAAATGTTATAAATATATACTTGGCTTCATTTAAGTAAACTAAAATCTTACTTTTTCTACTTCTGTGTAAAATTCGGTTTTGAAAATTATTTTTACACATCAGACGATGAAACCAAACAAACTTTTTTAAGGGGCCGTTCTGATTCTTTAATTAATTTCCTTTTTTTATAACTTGTAGAAGGATAAAAGACTGGGTCCTTCAAACTGTCATCTGAACAAAAATCACTTTCGGAAACAATTTCTGACATATTTACAGCTAAAATAAAATATTATTTAAAAGAGTCTTCAACAATTATGTACAACTTTCGTACTTACCAACAAATATAATGCATAACAAACAAAGTACAAATTGTAGTTCAATTGATTTTAAAAAAAGAAACAATAAACAAACGAATTCTAAAGAATTAAATAGCAAAACTAAAAATGCTAAAATTAACTTCACACTCGCAAGCAGGTTTCAATATATTTTATATTTAATTTTGATTGAAGACTATTTTCTCTCACGTTTGTTTCTATAGGTGCGTTCGAGTACTTTTACAGTAAAATGCTGTAAATGAGTAATTACTGAGTAAACTGATTAAGGACCAACTATAATGTGATTAAGTTGGCTTAAGCAAATGTTCGAAAATATGTAAATCATATTGAACTTAAAGAAACTTTATGTTAAGTTTTATGAAACTGTCATTTGCTTAAGCAAAGTGCGAAACTGATCGCACATTCCGTACGTAATCAAATCTTTTTTGATTTTGTTTTTGCTTTTTTAAAAATATTTAAGAGACTTTTTGTTAATTTTTAACAGTAGGTTAAGCAAAACTATGCATATTATGGTTGGGCCTTTACTCTCAATTCATTAAAAAAAATGTTAAAAACTTTTGGGTTTTCGAACGCACCTTATGTATATGACAGAAACTTAATCCCGTTTTAGAATTGGAATTTTTAAATAATAGTGATGAGCACAGCTAACCTGAGTGAGAGTGCAAGAGTAGGATTTTTGCGTGATTGTTTATTGACTCATTAAATATTCTGATACAAAACTTTAATGCGATTTGAAATATTTAAAAATATTTCCGAAATTATTAAATACAAGTGAAAGTAGTAAATTATTGAAAAAACATTTTTGATATGTTTTTTTATATATAAATATAAATAAAAAGTCCACCCGCGTGATCAGGAGTAAAAAAAAACTATAACGGTCCCATCTAAAATTATAATAACAACAATAAATTCCTCAAGCAATTGTTTTCAAATGCAAAAAAAGAAATTAAGAAAAATGCAACAGATAAAAACAATAAATTCGATCAACAATATCCAGGGACACACAAAATCTTAATATTCACCCTTATCGTGGTTGGCGCATTTAAAATACGCCTACGATTGTTGGTAATAGATTAAAGAAAATAAGTTCACCTTCTCTTTAATCTATTACGAAACAGTCGCAGGCGTATTTTAAATATGCCAACCACGATAAGGGTGATTAATTCTTTGCCCTTTAATCCATTCTTAGCCGGGAACCTAATTAATATCGATATATGTAAATATATACAAATATTTTAAATATGTTATATTATTACATTTATTATCAAGTTATTAAATATAATATCGGTCAATATGATTACAGTTATTGTTTGGTAATTAATAAATACAGTCAAATACTGGTCCAATTTTAAATGGATAAAAGTTTTTGCCAATACATTTTTGAATTATGATAACATTTAACTGTTTCCAATAAAAATAATTGTACGAATGAATACGCAATTTTTGAAAGTAATCAAAAAGAATTAAAAAATAATCGTTGAAAAAAATCGGATTACTTTTTGATTCTTTTTGATTATTTTTTAGTAATCGCCGGTACTTCTGATTATATTTTGATTACTTGTAATCGTAATCAATTAGTAATCAGAAATTTTTTCTTATAGAGTTAAATAATCATTACGATTCTTTTTAAAAAGTAATCTAATTGATTACTAATCGTAATCGAAATTTAACAGGTATGACTTAAAGTATGAGCCGTACTTAAAAACTTTAATACGAATCACACCAAAATGTTATTAAAGCAATCTAAAATGGGATAACTTTCGAATACCATTGCATTTTGTATACGTGCATACGCATGAGTTTATAAAAGTTTGTTGTAGAAATAACAACAAAAACTTATTTGATTGATTTGTGTAGAAAAACCCACAGCACCACAAGAAGAAAAACATACATTATTTATAGCAAAATGTCCTAAATTCTATTTGCTAACATTATTTAGTTAAAAACATCTTATTTCAAAGCGAAATTATTACGAAAACCATATCGGGTCAGTTCTGTTGGAAACAAGGGGGGAATATAACAAATGTAAACAAACATATCGCACGGGGGTTAAACTCAAAATTTATAAATTTTCAGTAGAGACAAACAGTCGTTTTATTTTTGCTCGTTCTCTCATACTAAAAAGAGAAATATAATTGTAATTTTTTTCGCAAAATACTAGAGAAATTGACCTAAGATTTTTACAGTACATCGATTTCTTGCAATAAGTGAAAATTTTAAAATTTCCAGTTGACTCTCTAAAGAGAAACCAGTTTTATTTTAATTAAAACGTACACGAAGACTTTTTTTCTTTGTGTCTGAAACGCCACAATGCAAAAACACACGAAAAGTCACTTACATATATTGGAATAATTGCTGAAATAAAACCTTTCTATAGTGTTCAAGATCTTGTTATTTAATTATTTGGATAATGTTTTGCAAAAAAACGTCATTTGAATAGCAAAAATTTTTTACCCACTTACAACTACAATTCGAGTCGGAAAGAACCCAACCAATTGTAGGGGAATGTAAGAAAAGATAAACTCACTGTTTATTGTTGGTGTTTTGTTTTGGCTTTGAAATTGTTACAAGTAAGACTTTGAGTGTTTATAATTCTTATTCGCTTTATGGTTTTATTTGTATAATATTTTTGGCCTTTCTAAAATCTTTGGAAAAGGTTTCCTGATGAGCTGGCCTAAGCAACCAGTGAAATGCGCATAGAAGCTAGCTTTCCCTCAACAATAAATTTCAGTGTATTTATCAAATATGAAAAACTGGGAACTTAGCACGTCATACGGAAATCGTATTAATAATAAATTTTGTATTCCCGAAAATAACTTTGATAATAATGAAAGACATTTACAACTTTTTATTGTTTTTTAAAGAAGAAATTAATTAAAACTTATGAAGTAATGAATTTAAGCTTAAATTTTTTTAATTAAGGTGTTTGCTTCGCCAAATGATCCATACTTACCATTATATACTAAAACAGACTTTAAAACCCTTCACTTAATTGTCTTTTTTTTAATTCTTTTAATTTCGTATTTTTTTTTTGTTTAAAAGAAAACACTTTCTTAAACTAATGTACTTCAGTTCAATGCGACGAGTATATTAGTAAATATGAAAATAATTAAAAACGTGTGGCGTTCACAACAATATGCAGAGAAAAATTCTTTTAAAAATCCACATCTGCATTTACAATGTTAAAGGAATAAAAGCAGAACAAAATTTAAAAAATAATTACAATATTTTAAAAACAGTTTTTTAATATTGTTTATCAAAAAAAAAATGTAGTTGGAGACAAGTGTTTTTATTAGGCACGAGTATGAGAGTACAATACAATACTGTTATAAATCAATATTGAAAAAAATATTAAAAATCTGAGCAATGTTTTTCTTCTGACATGTTCTTCAATGCCTTTTTTTGTTTTGTTTTTTAATTCAAATTTTAATTTTTACATCAAAACAGAGCTGAAAAAGCGGGGACAGAAAAATAAGATTTAGTTTGCAATTGATCCATATGTAAACGGTTAAGTAAATAATAATAACCTCTTGTTTTTCGGTAAGTGTTTTAGTAGATAATCCAAATTCTATACTTTACCAGAGATAATTATTGCAGTAAATGTCAAAATTATGATATCTTTTATGTTGACAGCAATTTTTTGTACATATTTATTGCCGGCAATTTATATTGCAATAATTGTTAGTCCATTTTTGTTGACAATTATTGCTTACATAAAACGTCAATTTTGATTGTCAATTGAAAAACAGAAGCATAAAAGAAATAGAAAATAGAGGCAAATTTTGGTGGAAAGAAATTAAGTTTGTGATATTGTAGCAAATTATAATTGTAGTAAAATAATTAAATTAAAGAATTAAATAAATTCTAAAATAAAATTGCAAAAATTATGTTTATTAATATAAATTTGTTCTTATTCGATCTTTATTATTTAAATTTATATTAATTGGTTTAAGCATGAGCTCTTTTTTATATAAAAATATAAATTTAATTATAACAAAAACAATAAATTTAATAAAAATAATTTTATATAAAAAATGATCTCAAGCTTAACCAAATTAATATTCATTTAAAAAATAAGTCGAATAAAAAAGATTTTATATTTATAAAAATAATTTTTGCAAGATCATCCTTCCTTGATTTTTTTTCAAATTATGAGTTAACATAAAAACGTTTTTCCATGCCTTTAACATATTCTGAGCAATAAGAAATATTGCTCTGTTATCCGACGTTGTTGCCAACTTGCTGAGATAATTATCTTTAGTGTAGCCCTAGGGTTATGTACTTGATTTATGGCCGTAATTTCTACAAACAGAAAGCTGGTCGTGTATGTACCTAACAAGTTTCTTTACCTATTTCAACGTTTATGTTGCCTACGTGTTTTTACCTTAAGTTTTCCTTTAAAATATGGCAGCTTTTACACCATAGGTTTCTATGCACAGCCAGATTTTTTTTTTTTTTTTTTGTAGAAATTACGGGCATTAGGGACATTCGTTCTGACCGTAATGTTGACACCCCTTCGGCTTGATTTATGGATGTATGGATTGATTTTTGTTCCGTGTGAATTCCTACCATTAAAGAATAAGTAAAAGATAAATTATAAATATCAAACACAAACAAAGAAAGTTTTGAATTTTTGCTTGTTAACAGCAAGTTAGTTAGCAAATTATTGTGTTGAAATTGCCTTTTATTCATTTATTTATTTATTAACTTAAGAATTTCTAAGTTTGTTTAGTCCCAAATTCGTACTTGAAATAATCCGAAAGTGAGTTTGATTTTAACCTAAAGACTAGCACCAGAGAATAATGGTTAGAGCAAAAGAGGTAATAAATACTATTTACTTATCCGTTACACATGTTTGTTTCTCTTTTGTTGTATCATTTTTTTTTAATTTGTTAACAGAAGAGCTCTAAATTATAATTATGATGGTTTTAAATAAATACTTTTAACAAATATAATTTGGGAATTTTTGAATTTTATTTTACGTTTTAAACATGAAAATAATGTATGTTTTTCTTTTTATAGAGTGCTGTTATTTCTTCACAAAACGAGCAAATCGTTTTTTACCTACTTGTGTAGTGTTGTTTTTGTTACAATAAACTTTTCCAAACACATGCGTATCCACACATTTAGAATACAATGCTATATTTTGGGTACTATTTGTACTTTTTGAATTTAAGATTTTGAAATTTTAACTAGGCTTTAGTTCATTAAATTATTTTTACTGAAGGAAGGAATTTACAAAATGAAATGAATTAAAATTTTTTGATAATTTTATTCTTGACTGAGCACGGGATTGAACTCGGGTCGAATTGACTAGTTTCGAGAACAAACACATTCTCATCATGAGAATTCTTAAACTTGTGCTTCAAGTTGTACCAAGACAGGTCAACGAAAAAAAAACATAAAAACAAATGTACAAAGTCATGACAAAAAGTACGAAAAATAAAAGTAAAGAAAAAACATATATATTTTTTAGCTTAATTTCTTCGACCTTCTTAATATTATTTCCTTTCAATAATCTCTCAAGCTCAAGGTCTGTTTTATATAAAGAATATTTATTTAAAATTCATCAAATATTTCGCTATCTCAATGGATAGCTTCTTCAGGGATTTTTTTGGTTTTTTATATAGCAAACAAATTTTTAAAAAACAAATTTTAATGAAACAACAAAATTGTCAATAAACATGTAAAAACATATAAATAAAATTGAAATGGATAATCAATTACAGAAAATGGCAGATTGTTGTTTGACTATAGACTGACAGGGGCCGCTGTGGTACAAACTGTAATACGGCAAAGATGCACTCAAAAGAAAAATCAATCCATCCGAACTCAAATCAATCCAAAGCGGTATTAATAGTACGGTGAGTACGAATTTTCTTGAATCAAGTACAGAAGGATTGATTTAAGCTCGGATTTTCAATCAAAAAATACTTAAATTATCCATATTCAATCCCGATTTCGTACTTGAAACTAAGATTGAATCAATCTCAAAATGCGCTTGATTTAAGTAATATAAAGTTGATTTTATCCCAAATTCGTGCTTTAAAAAAACATTAAGAAAGAAAAAGTTATTATGATTGATTTACTTACCCGTATTACACCTTACAGAAAGATAACACACCAACATCATGCCCAATAGGGGTTTTACTTTAAAAATCTTATGTACATCTTTATCCAAAAATATATACTAAATGAGAAGCAAGAGTTAAAATTAACTTTTTAATCTTTCATGCTACACATGAGTCTGGCCAGACCTTTTTTCAATGTGTATAGAAAATCAAAACATGCGTAAGCCGGAGGGTTAAACACAACGAAA
Organism: Pollenia labialis; assembly: GCA_949318255.1. Lineage (NCBI taxonomy): Eukaryota > Metazoa > Arthropoda > Insecta > Diptera > Polleniidae > Pollenia > Pollenia labialis. Next base: position 116,589,358 of record OX439141.1, read on the forward strand.
AGTTTAATATTTTGTTAACATGATTTAAGAATTTAATACTTATTTCAAGAAATTCCGGGATTGATTTTTTTAAAGTAATCCCATTTAGAATTGTTTTGAGTACGTCTTAGTGTTATTCGTACTTGAATTTTTGAGTACGACTCGTACTTAAAGTAACCATAAAATACTTGATTTATACCGAGTGTTTTTCTTTCTGTGTACATACAGAGTTTTACCTGTTAAAAATGCGCCATATTGTTTCATTTTTTCACCAGGTCCCCATACTTATTTAAGGTGCCTGCACCATAGTTCTTTGCGATCGTAGCATAGGGAATGTTTAGAATAAATATTTCCTAGCTATTTGGATGTACCATATGGAGCAGTTTATTAAACTATATCGGCTTGTTGCTGAAAAATTTATATTGGTGAGGTTTAATCAAGACTAATCCGTGCCAAAAATAGGGGTGTAAAACAAAATTGTTATTATAAATAAGTGATAACCTCAGTCTAGAAATGAAGCTACTGTCGCGTTACAGTTACAAAATCACTTCTTAAAAAAAAACCTAAAAAATCACTTAAGAAATTTTGATGTTTTTAATGTTGTTGTTCTCTAATTTGGATTTCTGAATAATTAAGTTACGTGTATAAAATTTGTTGCAAATTACTGCCAGGTTTAACTCATTGTTTTTTGTTCTCCTTTAAAATCATCTACCGTTGTATCGTTGCATGCCTGGCTAACAAATTATGTTTGTTGTGAGACAACATTTCATTTTGGTTTTGTAATTGTTTTCCCCCTTAACTAAGCGGAAATGCAAGCTAAGTCAAATATTAGAGTTAAACAGGCAACATAATACTCATACCAAACATCGCAACAACAACTTACTTTATTTACTTATCTAAATCAGTCTCTTAAGTAAGTCAACAAAAAACCTTTGGTTCAGCGTTATTTTTTGTAGGGGCTTTTCATTTTTCTGCATTTTAATTTCATTTACTTAATTGAGAAAAACATATAAAGAACATTTGTGGGCTTATGGCCATGTTTGTATACTTGTGTGTGTGTAAAAATTTACCACGCCCAGTTAATTTTTTGTTGTATTTACTTTATTGTATTATTTTATCCTGGTGTTTTAAAGTCTCAAAGGAAAATACTGCGGTAAAGAACCCTAAAAATGCATTATTATTTTATATTTGCCATTCTTTTTTTTAACTGATGATTTTTATATTCCCTACATACTCTACGCTAGTTTAAATAGGCAGGCATGCTTAAATGTTTGTAGTAGTAGAAAGAATATTTTGATAGAAAAAACGCAAAGATATGGCTATTTTATGCGTGTCAAAAGCTCTTTTCCGGAGAAAATTTATATCGTGGCTAAGGAAAATACAATACCAATTATAGCATTTCGAAAGAACTCAAGTAGGAATAAATACAGTCGAACATGACCAACCGTAAGCTACTATACACCATAACAAACCGTAAATTTTAATGTGTTTCCTTTCCTTAAATTTGCTATTAATGTAGCCGTAATTTAAGCATTTTTCTAATTGTAATATTGAGCAAACCTAAACTTTTGTTGAAGAATATCAAAACCAAATAAAAAAAAATGTAAATCGTTCATATTACCATACAAATCGTTTATAAATAAAAACCATTCAAAATATTACAAAAAAAATTTTGGTTAAAAAGATAAAAAGTAATTGGTGTAAGTGTATTCTAAATATTAACTATATTATTAGTATTGTGGTTATTTTATTGAACTATTTATGGTTTTTAATCCAAATTTTTAATATTTTTAATTAGGCTTAAGTTCATTAAATTTAATTTTCATTAAATTATTTTTATGAAGAAAGGTAACCTGTCCGTAAACACCTGGGTTCGAGCCCAGATTGAGTCAAGAATGAAAAATTATCAATAAAAATTTTAATTAATTTTCATGTTGTAAAATTCCTTTCTTCATAAAAATAATTAAATGAAAATTAAATTTAATGAACTTAAGCCTAATTAAAAATATTAAAAATTTGGATTAAAAACCATAAATAGTTCAATAAAATAACCACAATACTAATAATTGTTAAAGCTAAGGCACGAGCTCTATGTTTGCATTTGTCCTTCAAGTTGTGCTGAAAAGGTCAACAAGAAAAAGAAAGACAAAAAAATGAAAAAACAAAAAATATATGTACTTTGAACTTCAAGAAGAATTCTTGACAAAAGTACGAAAAAAGAGAAGTAAAGGAATAACATGTTAAAATAAATTAAAATAGATAATCATTCAGAAGCAAATTTCGATCTACCAAAGGGTTGAATACAATTTGGTTTAAGGATTGATGTTTGACTAATGACGTCAGCAGTCGTCGATGGCTGCGAGTGTTAAACGGCAAGCCCTCTGAAGAGATTGAGTGGTTGCAATCGAAACATGTCAGGGTAACCTGTCCGTAAACACCTGGGTTCGAGCCCAGATTGAGTCAAGAATGAAAAATTATCAATAAAAATTTTAATTAATTTTCATGTTGTAAAATTCCTTTCTTCATAAAAATAATTTAATGAAAATTAAATTTAATGAACTTAAGCCTAATTAAAAATATTAAAAATTTGGATTAAAAACCATAAATAGTTCAATAAAATAACCACAATACTAATAATTGTTAAAGCTAAGGCACGAGCTCTATGTTTGCATTTGTCCTTCAAGTTGTGCTATAAAGGTCAACAAGAAAAAGAAAGACAAAAAAATGAAAAAACAAAAAATATATGTACTTTGAACTTCAAGAAGAATTCTTGACAAAAGTACGAAAAAAGAGAAGTAAAGGAATAACATGTTAAAATAAATTAAAATAGATAATCATTCAGAAGCAAATTTCGATCTACCAAAGGGTTGAATACAATTTGGTTTAAGGATTGATGTTTGACTAATGACGTCAGCAGTCGTCGATGGCTGCGAGTGTTAAACGGCAAGCCCTCTGAAGAGATTGAGTGGTTGCAATCGAAACATGTCAGGGTAACCTGTCCGTAAACACCTGGGTTCGAGCCCAGATTGAGTCAAGAATGAAAAATTATCAATAAAAATTTTAATTAATTTTCATGTTGTAAAATTCCTTTCTTCATAAAAATAATTTAATGAAAATTAAATTTAATGAACTTAAGCCTAATTAAAAATATTAAAAATTTGGATTATAAACTATATTTTTATACAAATGACATCTCTGGATATATTTCGAACGTTTAGTGCCCTAAAATGATAACTTGCAACCGTTCTACGACATAACGGGTTACCAATCACTTTAATTAGTCCACAAGTTTGAAATAAATATGCGCCAAATAAAACTTGACTCCGTTTTAAGTAGTTCCTAAAAGACGCAAAATAAAATGCCCGTTAAGGCACTACAATATCTTAAGTGTTTCTAACACATCTTCATGCTTAGAACTACAACGTTCCGGCGGTATCAGCGAAACGGAAAAAATTCTGCCGTGTTATATCTTTTAACACCAAGAATTAAAAAATTGAATTGAAAAAATCAAAAAAATTTGTATATGACTATATACAAGCAGCCGCCGCAGTGGCGCATATGGAAGAACCGCAAATAATTTTAGATAACGGAAATGTGGGTATTCTTGAAACATGTAAATTCGACCCGAGTTCTCAATCCTCCGCTCAGTCAAGATTAAAAATTATCAAACAAAATGTTATTCGTGTTGTGTTGAAATAATATAATGAATAATGTATTCTGATGAACTTAAGCCTAATTCAAAAATAGCAAAAATTTAATTAAAACCCTACAGCTCAATAAAACATCATGATGATCTGGCCTAAGTAAAGTGTAATGCTTATCCCTTCAACAATTAATTTCAGTGTTTTTATTTAAAATACAAATTGGGAATTAAGCAGGACAAACGAAATATTGTTAATTGGAAACATCCCAATTGTTATAAAGAAATTAAAGAATGTTATGGAAGGTTTTTAATTGTGGTCGTATTTAAAATACTGAAAAACTCAAAGGTTTTGCTTGTAATTTTTCAGAAATATAATAGAATTCACATATTTAACTACCACAAAATTAAAACTTATCTATACTATTATTATAAATCTGAAAAGTTTGTATTTTTCTATGTTTTTAAGAGGTTAGTTCCGGAAGTGCCGGGCCGATTTTAAAAATTTATTCAACAAAATGAAGAATGGAACCTCCTACAGGACATATGTATATAAGGTTCCACTAAAGTGTTTAGGATAGGGTCCAGGGACGCTAAATCTCCTATTTAACATCATCCATCAGCCCCAAAAGTAAAAGATACAGAAAAAATGCAATACTTATCGTCTGTCACACCGTCTATCTTTAAAAAAAATAAACGTAAAAATAAACATTATATCATGTTCGAAACTTATATTAAAAATACAAATACATATTTGGTACATTTTCAAAATTCGAATGTTTAAGGGGTGAAATTCGTACCTATTATTGGTACTTTTTTACAAAGTACTTTTCTCCATTTATTGGCTCCCACTACAATATGAAATTTTTGATACTTAAATGTGCAGAAAGTACCAAAAAGAGAAAATACGAAAAATAAAATTCCCCGTACTTAAAATTGGCATCCCGCGGAACACCAATGTTACTGAAAAGCGATCCGGTACTCCAAAATTTTTGTACACGAGAACGGTTTTGAGGGAACAATTCTATTCCCTGCAATTTTAAATTTCTGCAGTAATGTTGTTGATATAAGTAAATGTTTAATTCACTTGATTAACTTATTAATTAAAACTGATATAGTGAAAGTATTTAAGCTTAATTTTATTCTTAATTACATGATAAAGTGAAGGACATTTGAATACAATATCCTTATTTTCTTTAGATTAATTTGCTAAACTCAATCCATGAGTTGTATCGCATTCTCCTTTCAAAATAAAATCTCGTTATTCAAAACGATTCCAAAAATAAATTTAACCATCAATGAGGTTTTTTTTATGTAACACATGCTTGCTCAATAAAACTCCGGAAAAACAAAAACTTGATGTGTTTTTGTACGTGACTTGGTTACATTTATGAAGATATTTAATTAAAAATAAACCCAAAAAAACTGTAGGCGAATAAAAAAATTATAACAGTTTAGCATTAAATAAAATCAGTTTAAAATTAATTGAGCCGTTCTCTTACAAAATTTGCCAAATTATTCTATATTCTAACGTAACGACTTAAAAAAAAAATCATAATATTTAATACTTTTGCTAAATTATGAGAAATCTTTTTTATTGTTTCCACGTCAAATTTTCTCATTTAAATAAATTACAGTCATAAATCTTTTTCGCTTGTTTGTTCCCCTATAAAAAGCGAAATAAAAAAAAATTAAATGCGCACAAATATTACAGTCAAACAAAAGATTACTTCTATAAATCACCGGATATTTTGTATTTTCAACACCTTGTTTGCCATAATAAACCAAATTATTTACCTTTAACGGTAAAACAAATACACACATACAAAGGATTGTTAAAATATTTATAGATACATACATATTTTGCTTATTATTATATGTTTAGCACGTAAGTATGTATGTGTGCATAACAAATTCATTTTTATTTTCAAATAAATATCTTTGTGTTCATTTTAATGATTCAAGTCAAAATCATACATTCGTTTTTACTTCAAAAATCTTGTCTTAACAATTGAAATGAAAAATGTGTGTGTTACTTTTTTCCCTTCAATTTCATTTAAACTTTTTTTTGTTTTTTCAGATTTTCTTTAAAAGTATTCCTTCCTTTTCCTTTATTTTTTTCTATTCTATATTTGTCCAAATGCTGGTGTGTGTGATAATGAATAATTTTTGACAATGATTCATCATCCTTCTTATTGGAGTAGTTACCGATATAAATGCATACATATGTATACTTAACACTCAGTTTTCTACAACACCTCGGGTTATTTCAGTGTACCTGACATTTAAATTTTGAACAAAAGAAGCAAATGAACAGTTAACCTAGTAATATGAAAATTACAAAATGACAGTGATTTATTTTTTTTTCCACTGTAGTCATAACTTTTAAAAGGTAATAAGGAGTGAAATTATTTATTTACATTTCCCTCACACATTATTATGCTCATTGACAAATATTTTTGTTTGCAGACATATTATTTATTTGTTTGTTAAGTTTGAAGCGTTTGCCAAATATATAAGACGTTTATAACGAATTATGAATACGTACTTATAACTTCACACTTTGAGAAGGAAAAACCATTATATTGCATTAATTGAAAAGATTTTTCAAGATGAAATAATATATTAAAGATAATCTCGTATTGAATTGTATGTATAAAAAATCAGTTCAATGGCAATTTCTTCAACGAAGCTTTTCAATATTCAGAGAGGTTATTTAACTCTAAACAGGTATTTTCATGACATAATTTCAACCACTTTTAATTGCAAGAAAGTTTCATTTATAATAATCCATTTACAATATTGTACTTTTTAAAAGTTTTGCAGCAAAATTAGGCATGTATAAAATATTTTTTTATATTTTATGGTACCTCTGTTCAATTATAGATGTACCAATACAAAATGTTGCCATGTCATATGGACGGCTCACATCTACAGCGCAACTTATCAATAAAAGATATTTTAAAGATGAGTTAATGAACTTTTATTATTTTTATACCGAAAGTGAGAGCCATTGAATTGGGGTTTTCACCTTTAACTTGGGGAATGAAACATCTTTTGACTAATGCCCGTAATTTCTACAAACAGATATCTGTTTGTATACGTACCTAACAGTTATGTTTACCTATCCGGTAAAACTATATATAAAACTAACGTTAATTTTGCCTACGTGTTTTTTCCTTTATGTTTTCTTTTAAAATATGGCAACATTAGAATTTTTATCGATTTTTGACATTTAATTCAAAAAATTAATAAAGGTTTCATTTTTTCATTAACAGAAAAATAATTGAACTAATAGTTAATTTTAATCTTAAAACATATTGGAATAATGCATACAATTAGTTGAATTTTTCTTTTGAAACAGATATTAAGTTTTCATTAATTTAATGAATAATGTTAACGAAATTACGAAACTCAGTTTCGTAGTGTTAATGAAATTGCTTCATTATATTTGTAAAATTTCATTTTTGTAATCTTTATGGTCTTTCAGTCGACCATAAAGATGGGTATCGTACCAATATTTTTAAGTATTAAGATCATGTGAGTAAAAAACAAGTAAGAGTGCTATATTCGGCTGTGCCGAATCTTATCTACCCTTCACCATTGAGCGAGCAGAATACATAGCAACTAGAAAAATTGCACTTGATATTCAGGATAGGGGTGAATATGTGCAGCTCACCCAAACTGTTGAAGAGTCAACGGCTACAAACGTTACTAGACTAACTAACCTTATGCAAAACTATTGCAAGAAAATTGCAATTTGTTTTTTTTAGCAGGTGTTATGAATTTCGATTCTTGTTAAATCCATTCTCTGAATTTTAGGCTTATTTTTTCACCATAAAGTTCAATCAAAATATACAATATAAAATTTAAAAGAATATATACAGGAAAAAGGAGACAAGTTTATAAGAAATCAATTTTCCAAGATACTCAAACCAGCTTATTTTTTCCATCGTTTTCCATCACATTTAAACATTATTACATTATTTTATTATTATGTATTCCTATTTTCACATAACAAAATTTGTATAAAGAATAATCTTTACCTAATGCGTCGTTCAAATTATTATAATGTTGCTTAAAAAAACCAACGAAATAAAAATATATGGCACTTAACAAATCAATTTCGGTATTATGCAAAAGACTTAAGTTATACAAAAAATAAAATTAAGCTGATTTTAAACTTAAACAAAGTGATGCAAATTTTTTAACGAATTTTTAATCTAACAAAACAAAAAGAAAATAAAACAAAAATTTAAGTAAGAAACAAAAAACAGCTTAAAAACAATTTTTTTACTTTTAATATGTAACGCAAAAATAAAATTACAAGGCCTTGCAGTGAAAATATAAAATAAAAACGAAAAACATTTTACAGTAAACTATCCACTTGACATTTGACACCTACACTGGCACACAAACATACTTTTAAAACACACATAAATATAAATATGCGATTGTAGAAATGAAAAAACGCATATGCATCTGTGCGCATCTGTGTGTGAGGCAAGTAAATGTAGAAATATAAATTCACACGTAGTATCTATGTACATACACACTTATGCAACATTAATATTCACATGGCGAGCTCACGTGACCCAAATGCTTGTAAGTGTGTAAAAAAATATTTAAAAAAAAATCTATAAAAAAATAAATACACACTCACACCAACTTTACCATTTACAGCACCCAAATGTAACTAAAAAACAAAATATTTTGAGCGTGTATGTGTGCCATTATTGTATGCAAATGTATATTCGTATGTGTGTGTGTTTGTCTGTATGATATTTTGTAACAATGGAGGAATCAAAAATTTATATCCACACATACTCAAACCGTACATTAGTTTTTTTTTACAAAATCATATGAAGCATGCAGAAAGAAAGTGTCGAAAAAAAATTTAAAGGACTGTGATCAGGGTTTTGCTAAAATTCAAACAAATATTAAATCCATTTAAAAATTGTCGAAGTCACAAGCTCGTAGTACTGTCGTATGTGTTGTATTATCGTTGTCTAATTATACGATTGATTTTTATGTGTTTTGAAAAATGTTGTATTTATCCCAGACCTGGGAATGTTCGATTTGTTTGGTGAATCAAAATCTTTTTAGAATGGATGGTTAACAAACTTATGTTTGATTCATTTCCAAATAATGTTTTTAACTATTTCAAATAAAATTGCTTATCAATTACACTGCGGAACAGACAATCTGCAGTCTGGAATTTGATTGCAAATTTTTACTAATTTAAGGTCGCTGATTTCAAATCTAATCTTAATTTTTCTCTATCAGCTCTGCCTACAGTATCTGTAGTGTTGTCAGATGTTCTGAACATATTGAAGAATTGTATTTACCAAAGAAGAATTAAATACATTTACTGTGAAGGAGAGTCCTATGCAATTTAGATTCTGCACGATATCATCCAAGTTTTTGCAGCCTTCACTTTTAGGCAAATTTCTGTTACGCTCTTACCCCTGCATAAGGCTAACAAAAACAAAACAATGTTATATCCTTCTTTGATAAATTAATGTTAAAACAACTATAAAAATTAGGCTTATTACATTGCTGCAGCGGTGCTTTGGCTTCTAAATGATCAATTGTTTCTGGCTTATCAGTGTAGATACGAGATTTGACGTACCCCATAAAAAGTAAGTGATTGCTTCACGAGCTATGTGGCATGTTACGCCGTCTTGTTGGAATAATTTATTTTTTAAATGATTGGCAATTATAACTATAAAGATTAAAAATATCATGACTCATTTGTCTGTAGCGTTAATTTACGGTAATGTTGGCACCGGCAACCACAAATTGGCCGATGAAGCCTTCGGCATTTCAGCCGCTTCAAACACCTATTTTTTTCGGGATGTAATGACCTCAGGTCTCATGAGCATTGTGCTTCCTCCAAAAACAAAAGTAGGCCATGCACTTTTCTCCAAATTTTTCAAGCAGTAAACGGGCAGATGCTGATAAATTCGAGTCCTCTGCCACACTCACGTTAAAAAATGTCATCGCATCTCCTGTGCGTGCGGTACGGGCTCGATTTGATCGATTATTATCCAAAAAAATACATGTGGTCACGAATCGATCCATAGTATTGCGTATTATCTACTTAGATGGCCCGAAATTTGAAAATAAGTTTCCGCGATTTGTATACTGAACTGAAAGTCAAACACACTTCATTACTATGACAGGTAGATTAACAGTTATCCTTATTATAATTTCTATACGTCTAAACAATACCCTACTATGCCATAATCGCGATGTGTTAGACAAACTTTGTATATATTAAAAATAATTAAGATAAGCCCTACTTATTTAGTGTGACAAAATGCATTTCAAAAACCTTATTCAGCGGAAATTCTAATACATAATTTAATACCACACAAATGCATTTATGGTATCCAATTTCGTTTGTGCAAATTTTTTTTTACTAGGATATTTTAATTGGGGCTAGGCGATCCCTAATGTGTAAAAAACCCCACCAAAAAAACCCTCTATCGGAAATAATTTAAACCATATTCTATCTTTGTAATATCGCTATGAACCCATTCAATAGTCAAACATCAATCCTTAAACCAAATTGTATTTTAACCTTTGGTAGATCGAAATTAATATCATTTAAAATGGATAATCATTCAAAAAAGCAAATTTCGATCTACCAAAGGTTAAAATACAATTTGGTTTAAGAATTGATGTTTGACTATTGACGTCAGCAGTCGTCGATAGCTACGGGTATAAGACGGCAAATCCATCTGAGGAGATCGAGTGGTTGCGATCGAAACATGTCATGGTAACCAGCCGCCTGGGTTCGAATCTCAGGTCAGTCAAGAATAAATGATTGTCAATAACAATTTTAATTAATTTTCATGTTGTAAAATTCCTTTCTTCATAAAAATAATTAAATGAAAATTAAATTTGATGAACTTAAGCCTGATTAAAATATTAAAAATTTGGAATAAAATTATATCTCTGATCGAAGGATATTCTACGATTTCAAGAATAGTTATATAGCCTTAAGAAAGAGTTCAAAAATTATTTTGTTGTGTTATAATTTAAATGATGGAATAAATCAACCTTATATTTTTGCCAGTTCTTACATAAGGTTTTCGTAGAATTATTGCATTTTAATAACATCGAAATTTACCATAGAATCGGGTAGGTCAAGCTTAAAGTAAATTTGTTTGTCTCTAATAATAAACTTTCATCAAAAACATTTTAATGCACGACACTCCTTAGCAATATTATAAAATAGTAGAAAAACAAAACAGTAAACTACTATGACAACATACGCTTGTATAAAACAGCAATTACATGCTAGAATAATTTTTTTGGTCACTATCAAGCCTCAGGTGCCTTGACAGAATTTACGCCAAAAAAAGAAGGATATAAATGAAGAAAAGAAAAAAGTATTTTGTAATGTTCTGCTACCATCAACAAAAATGACGGCAATAATAACAACAGCAACAATAACAACAACATCAGCAGCAAGAATAATCACTACTAACAAAGAAAATTAACAGGGTAAAAGCCCGTAAACACACACTAGCTTAAGGGGTTAGGTCAGTTAGTTATTTTGTTAAAAATCTATACACAATTTTTTATATTTTTTTTTTTGGCAGATGTGAGTTTATATGCATACTATACTTTACCAAAGACTTTCTGATTAAACATTTTATGTAAAATGTCGCTATTTTTATTTTATTGTAAATTTGGATAAAATCTGTTAATTTGAGTACTTTATTCGTGTTTATTTCTTTAGCCAATGTGAAATGAAGAGAAATTTCTTTTATCTACTGGAAGAAAGTACTTTAGGTATACACTAAATTTTTTGAAAAATTTGGAATACCACTAATGGCAAATATTGACAAGTAATGAATATCACGTTTCTAGCTGATTTGGGTTTCAAATTGTTCCGCACCAAACGTGATTTCTAAAAAAATTCAAATTTTGTTTTATATTTTTATTTTAAAGCAGAAATGTTTTCAATTGTTATATGAAATAAGTTTTAAATTTAAAGATTGTGATGCTTTATACAAAAGCAAAATGTCTTGCACAAATTAATTAAGTTCTGCGCAGAGGTTGCTTCGCATAACTTCCTGAATAGCTGATGGTTGCTTGACCCAATGTCTGAAACTAAATTCAGTTGCGTTTGAAAAGCCAGACAATGATTTTGAAAGTATCATCAGAAAAACAGACTTCGCTCAAAGCATCACATACAAATTTAATATTAAAGCAAATGGCTATATGATCTTGGAAAAAAGGTAATTGCGTTTGCTGGGGAAACTTTTTCCGATTTCGAAAAAAAAATTTAATAGGTATTTTGTATGCTCTATTTGCAATGCTATGCCATTTTTCTTATGTGCAAAACTGTAAAAATGTATATGTCTAGTATACATACATACATACATATGTATTTAACCGTTCAGCAGCTGGAACAAAAATAATACCTGCAGATGGGTGAAGTACTCTACTCATCGTAATTTTTGATGTTTTTCCCATACAAACCTGCTTCGTAGCAAGGGAATGCCGTGGCACTTGAAATATTAATTTTTTCATGAAACTTGCTAAGAGCTTCTTCAATTACTTTACTGAATCTCTGTATGTCTAACTGCTTAGCGCATAATTGTGCGCTTACATTTTTAAATGTATCTACCATTAATGCAACCCAAAAAAAAAACGAATTTTAAATGTGCTTTATTTTACTATTTGAAGAAGACCTTCTTTTACTTTTAATTAGTTTCCTTCTAGTTCTTTAAAAAATTATATTTCTTTTTAAATAACACTGTCACAAATTTTAAACAAAGTCGTGACCAAATCAATATGTAAAACTGTTCGCTGAATCCGAACTTGAAGTCAGAATTGTAAAAAGTAGAAAAGTTTTCGAGATATTTCAAAATAACCGTTATTTGTGTTTTTAAAAAGGTGTTGTGAATTAAATGAAAGTTCAGACTTCATGAAAAATTTGATGAGTTTTTGCAATTTTGCACTTTTAAAATAATTTTTTTTAAGCACTTGAGATTCGAATTCAGCGGGCAAGTTTACATAAAGATTAGGTGTCAGATACATTTGGTGAAAAAACTGTCACGTAGTATAATTTACCGAGGTTACTTCGGTGTTTATATAAATTAAATATAAGTTTAGTTTCATAGAAACAAAAAAAGCAAAAACAATTGCCTTGTGTTTTGATTTATTTTCAAAAAAAAAATTTGTTCAGCGTTGCGCTTCAAAGAGTTCGTGTATGGTAAATTGTTTATTGTAAGAGGTTTTTGAAAAAGATCAGAATTGTAAGTTAGGCTGAAAATAAGTGTTAAAATCTAAAAAATTTAATAAATATGCCCTAAATGTAATGTAAAACGAAAATTAATATTAGTTTAAAAGATTCTTGCCAAGAATTTTTATTCAAGCTGCAGAAGAAATATAATTTTCTTGAGAATATAATAGAATATGATATAAAGATTAAACAATCTGATTCAAACTTTTTTATTTTCGGTTTTTTATCAGTAAATTTCTAAGTTTCGCTGGCATTTTTGATATTCTAGAGGAAGAAAATGTATCAAACGAGTTTGACCACGAACCTCCATATAATATAATTTCATCGTCTCGTAACCTACTTCGAGCAACTCCTGAAATACTAAGAACCAATGAATAGCTTCCCACAAACTACTACATTAGGACAACAAAAGAAAAAAAGTGCATGAGAAAAAGCAAAACATATCAAATCACAGAAATTTTCATAACTTAATTTTAATAGCGTCGTCATATGACTACATCTATTTTCTCAACAACTAGACCTGACATTCCAGTTCTCTTTTCAAATATATAATTAAGGTATCCTAGACATGCATTGAATCAAACTATTATAACAATCGGATGATTTTTTCATAATCCGGGAGGATTTGGGTAAATAAAAATTGTTAAAAAGGCGTGGAAAATTTAAAATAAACTAAAGCCAATAGCCGAAGAAAATATAATACAATTTATACACAATCTGTTAATGAGTAACTAAGTTACATTTTTTAAAAATTGGTTCTTTAATAAACATAATTGCAGTTTATAGGCTTACAAAATGCTGGATGGGTTTTAACCAGATAAAACCATAGCACATTTCGCAAGGCAAGCAGTTAAGCTTTTGCGGCACAGTTTCGGTGAACACATTATTTCAAAAGAGTTTGCTTTATTCAACCAGTCCCAATTTCCTATCTTTGTTGTTATTTAAAATAAGTAATAAAGATATCATAGAATTATGAAACCAAAAATGTCTATAAAATGTATTTCTGGCCCATTTCTGACCCATTTCCTACACCAAGCTTTCTTCGTATGTAAAGCAAGTGTAAGTGCTGTCAATCCTAATTCCTTAATCGAAGAGAAAATCAGGCAGGGCGTATAAGTAATAATAAAATATGCAAAAACATAGCTCTTCATTAATAGATGTCAAAAACACAAGTAATATGTAAAAGTGTTATAGTGTGAATGCAATGTGTAATAAAAATGACAAGAATTACGAATTACATCGTTTTTTCAAGTTTTTCAAAACAATAATTCTTTTCGTTTGATGAGGGTTGTATTTTAAAACAGCAAATAAAAGTATTATTTCAAATGTGATGGTCTGGATCAAGGCCCAATGAAAAGGTCTGTGCAAGAAGCCTGATGATCATTGTTTATGTTCTTTTTAGTTGTCGAAAGTTGTTTACATTTTGCTTAGATGTGCATGTATACGTTTATGGTGTGCCACACATACACGTTTTTTCCTTTTGCTTTGTATATGTATGTGGTAGTAAATTTTTGACAACTAAAAAGAATTGTATTTTGTTTTTGTACAATTAAGCAGACCTGATAGATGGGCCTTGGTCTGGATATTTACTTTAATGTTAAATTAGATTTTTTACAGTCGCAACAAAACTCATTAGATTTCTATCTTACAAAGTATTTTGGAATACGTAAGACTTGTGTAATAATGTAAACTAGCAAAGTAATTTCGTGGGAATTCAATTTATTTATTTTTTTAATTTAACTTTGTTTGTCGTGTTTAATTCCCAATTTTTATTCTTGATATAAACACTAAAATTTATTGTTGAAGGGATAAGCTATTCCTATGCGCCTTTCATTGGCCATTGCTTAGGCCAGATCGTCCGGAAACTTCATCCAAAGATTTTAGAAAAACTAAAGATATTAAACAAATAAAACTGTTAAGCGAATAAGAATTATAAGCAACAGCTTTACTTGTAACAATATCAAAGCTTTAACAAAAACAACAACAATATACAGTGAGTTTATCTTTCTTACATTCCCCACTAAAATTGTAAGCAAGTTAAGAAAAAACAAAATGAAAACAAAAACAACTTGTTTTATTGTTTTCGCAAACAAAAATAAAGCATGTTGCCAGTTTAGTTTTTTTCAGCCGTGCACTTGCCAGTTTATTATCAAAGTATTTTCGTGGGAACACAACATTTTTTATTTATTTTTATTTAAACGATTTTGTTTATCGTGCTTAATTCCTAATTTTTATTCTTGATAAAAAAAACTAGCCTTAAGTAGATATTAAAAAGGGAATTTTCTAAAAACTATAATAATAATTTAATATTAATCTAAATTATTTGTATTATAATATGCTAACTAATTTTTTTGTCATTATTTGAACGTGTCTTACCGGTTTTCAGCATTTTATTTTTAATAGTTTAAAGGTCCAGATATTTTCTAAACAACAAATATTATTCGAGCTATTTTATATTAAATTTTTTTTATGAAATAAAGCTTTTATATTTAAAAAGGTGTTCCAATATAAAAACTACTTTCGTCCTTTTTTACTTGCGAGGTACTAAAGATGACTTACCCCCTTAAATCTTCAAAAACGTAACCTTTATCTAAGCGTGTTTCTGTACATGAATGTGTTATTTAGAGGTTTCTATGTTACTAAAACTACAGTAGTATTTAACGACCACAAGGATGTTAACTATGCACCATATTCACAAAAACACTAATAAAACAAACAAAAAACACATGAAGACTAAGGCATGTCCTGCATAGCAAAGTTATGTTGCGTGCCAAATGCGTGTACGTATGTATGTATGTTTTTTTTTTAAATTTAAAGGGTTGCAGCCTTAACCTAAAAACTTAAACCTGAACTAAAGCGAAGAGGAGTATAAAAAGGGGAAATCTAAAAAGCCTCTTTTATAACCTGTTTACTTAAAGGCAACTTGGTATGTGTAATACTGCTGTGCTTCCAAGTAAAAAAAAAACAATTTTTGCAATCATCCGTAAAATGTGTCTACATATAAATTTGTACGATGACATTATTTTGTTGTTGTTGTTTTTCTTATTGTGGGTATTGTATTTAACCTGTATTGTTGCCTGGCGTTTGCAGATACTATTTTTGTTGTCAGAAATGTTGTTGATAATAAAAAAAAAACTGTCGACCGTTGTAATGTTTATATCATGCTGCAGATGTGCCAAGTCACATGTTGTTCTACTTTATGTTGCGTGTTAGTTTTAGTTAGTAATTTCTTGCCACCGCTGCTGCTGTTTCCTCGTATTGTTTATTTTATTCTCCGCAGGAATTTATTTGCAAAAGGGGAGTTTTCTTTTCTATTCTTAATCAAAAAGGATAATAAATTTGTTGTTTATGCCATTTTAATTTAGCGGACAGGCATTATATCAAAAAGTTTATGGCAAATGTTTTTTTATAGTTTTCTACGATTTTAAATGTGGTTTTTTCAATTACTTATACAAAAAGCTGTATTGAGAAAAATGCATATTTTCGTTATACACTATTGAAAAATAGGTCAACAGTTATAAATAAATTTTTGAGGAAAATTTACCTATTAGCTAATTTATTACTTTAATTAAATCATAACTTTTGCTACTCAAAAGATTGTTATTTACTTTTACTTAAGCATTTTATAAAGTTCTGAAGCTTCAATGATTATTATATTATAATTTTATATATTATTTCAACTTCATTAATTACAATTACAATACTCAGAGCTTGAGCTTAGAATTTTGCAAAAAAAATATTTTATCTCTACCGAAAAGAGAAAAAGAGAAAAAAATTAAAAAAATAGCTGAACCTTCATTTAACTTTAATCAAGAAAATTTTAGTGTACAACCTTAAAAAGAAATATTTTTCCTGCAATCTGGCAATAAAAAATACTACTTAACCCTTAACTCTCATCCTTGTGTAAAAAGCCACACAAAATGAATTATTTTTACTTGATAAGCCAAAAAATAGTTTAATAACACTAAAGAAGCTCTATACTTTTATTAGCAATATCAATTAAGTACCTAAAACACATTTTTGATTAAAACAAAATTTTTTATTAACGAAATATTTCGTAACTATCGTAAGTTACCCTCGTGTGTGGTTTTCCACACATATGTAATTTCAATGTTATAAGCACTAAAGGCAAAATTTTCTGTCTGCAGTGTAAAAATTTTGATATTGTGGCGCACTGGATGCGAAATGTATGTTTTAAAAAGTGAGTGCTTATATAAAATACACACAAGCTTTGTATGGTTTGTTTTTGATCACCAATGGGATAAATAAATCATTAATGTTACATTCATTTTTCATGGCTTTTATTACAAGAGAACTACGGCACCACAGTAAAGTAGACATATATTGCATATGTTTGAAAAACCACACACGAGGGTAACTAACGTAAGCTTTTTCAGTGTGGTTTAGGGTTCATTTTAGAATTACTGCCATAAGTGAATTATTTGCAATGCAAAAATCTGCACATTTGCAATGCAAAAATCTGCACATTGTTTACATGACGACCAGGTAAACAATTTTACCGATTTTTGTCTTTAAAATAGGCTTGGCTCCACCATGGATAAAAAATTTACATTAACGGATATGTCTCATGCTTTTTCAGCTCAAGTGAAAAATAAACTTTTAACATTTGGTGGCCTAGGGCATATTGAGTGGGCACATTGAAGCGAATTAAATTTTTTCTTAAAATGAATATGAATTAATATGAATAAAATGCTATTTTGCCATTCTTATCAAAAGTGTTTGAACAATTACTCCATCAGAAAATTATTAAATACGTTAATCATAACAGGTTATTTACAAAAACACAGTCAGGATTTCGACGCAGTCACAGCTGTATAAGCGCACTAATTAACGTATCTGAAGAAATACGTTGTAAACTTGATAAAGGCAATATTTCATTCCTTGTTCTGATGGACCATTCCAAGGCATTTGACACTGTGGATCATGAAGTCCTCTGCTTTAAGCTGCAAACAATTTTTAATTTCTCCCCCTTATCAACACGTTTAATGTCATCGTATTTATCAGACCAAATATGTTTTGAAAAATAATAAAACATCTCGCTCGTTACTTGTTTTGAAAGGTGTGCCACATGGATCAATACTTGGGTCATTACTTTTTATATTACTATTAATTTTAAGTTGCCCGTTGAACCTTTAATAATGCTTGATAACCAAAAAATTAAACCTGTATGTACAGCTAAAAATCTTGGTATCAGTCTTATGACATTTAAGAGTGAAATTTTTTAGAATAAAACACTCTACCCTTTTAGAGAGCAAAGCATTTTTAAGAAACGAACACAAAATTGCATTTTTTTAAATAAAATGTGACATTTTTTGTAGAAAAGAAAACACCACTAGTAATAGCTTCTATGTAATCTCGTAGTGGTTATCATAGTAATAGTAGTAGATATTAAGATAATATATGGCGCAAAAATCTCTTATGTGAATTTTAACCTCACAACACCCTCTTTTTGGCGGAAACATGATCGCCCAAATACTGGTATGTAGGGTCCGCTTGACCGACTATACTCTCTTACTTCTTTTGTGTTAAAAATTGGTTTCTTTACTCTATTTTTTTAATCTGTAAACAGTTATTTGTAATCGTTATTATTTAACAAGACATTTTTTAGTGTTGTTAGCTACCGACATTGTTAACCGATAAAAAATAGTTAAAATTTCATTACATAATAACTTTTAACGACAATTATCGTTAGCTAACGAATTTTGACTATTTAACGACAAAGTTTTAGAATTTCACTACTGAACTGTTTAATATCTCAAAACAAACCAAACTATTTACAAATTAAGTATTTGAGCATAAAGTCTTATTTTTTTATATAAAAAACTTTTTTTATAAATTTATTTTTATTATTAATAAATTTATAAAAAAAAGTTTTTTAGATAAAAAAAATTAGACCTTAAGCTCAAATACTTAATTTATATATTAAAATAATGAAGGTCGAAGAAAATACATATAAGATATCTAAACTATTTACGAGTATTTGTAGTTTATTACCGGTCAAAATTTTTAGAGTAAGAGATTTAAGAACGTTGTAGTCCATTCCAGAGCATTCTGTTCGAATTCGAAATTCTACAATTAAATCGAAAGTCTACAAAACAGTGGAGCAAATATCAATTTAAGCTAATACGACATAAATTGTAGTTTACAAGATAACTTATAACTAAAACTATAAAAATTTCTTAGATAAATCTAATTTTGTAATAATATGTTAGAAAAGAAGATGATTGGATTGATGCCCTAACAATATATTTTTTTATGCAAATAATTAAAGAAAGTGTTTTGCAAAACTCATGTCACATATAAGTGACATATAAGTATTTTATTGTTCCTGAGTATCTGAAGAAAAAGCAAAAATTTTTGCGTTTCAAAAGTATGAAATGTTTTATTGAATTTATCTTAATATATTATACGATTTACATATCGAGCCCTAACCGCGAAAATAACGTAAGCGACATAATTTTCAAATTTGGTTTTTTTGCATAAATGACTTTATTGGCAACACTTGCATCATATCCTCAAATGTCATGGTCACATAAGGAACCGTTCCGATTTTATAGCATGAACAATTTTATCATAAGCGACAAATTTCATACAAAATTTATATGAAATAAAATAAAAAAAACTCCCTCCTGTAAAATTTGATTTTTGGCGCTTACGTTATTTTCGCGGTAAGGGCTCGATATAATCTTTGGGTATACTCAATACTTATACCTTTACTAGCTATCATATGCTCTCATATGCATAAGTTCCGCACCGAAAAATCACATGGAACAACCTTCATGCGAACTGGCTTACCGCAATAAATTAAACAAAAAATAACACTCAGTTGTAATAGATTTTGTACAAAGAAAATTCTGTATATTGTCGTACTATATTTAAGCAAAACGATTAAAATATAAAATATTATACGTTTGGTAAGTTGTAATATAAATATTCCTGCTAGAAATAACTACTCCTCGTTTAACTTTTATGAATTTCATTTAACTTAAAAAATACTACTATTCTTAATTTTCCTTATTTTAATTATCCTTCAACTTCATGACTATTCATTTATAACAAATTCATATTTAATTTTCTCTATCATTTACCCCTAAAGCAATTTTTGTAAAACAAATTGATTTTACCAAAAGAAAAAAAATCAAAACTCTTGGCAATTGTTTAAAATCACTCTTAATTTTCTCATCTTAACTTTTTCAGTTAACTTGGCTATTTGTATTACATTTCCTTGACAAACTTTTGTAGATTTTGCATATGCATTTCCAAAGTCCTTGAATTAATTTAAACCATTCAAAATAATTGAAGTGTTCTTTTTACGAACTCCACTATTTAATTGTATGCCACACCATCGTCCACATTCAAATCGTTTTCATCGTCATCATCGACACAATCGAAAGATATAAAAGCAGGAACAACAAGTACGTCAAAAATATGTAGTAGTATCCTGTGACTTATTTGCATTGATTTTGGGTTTAATTTCAAGTACTTGCCCTACAGTGGGTGAACAAATAAAAGATTATATTTAAAAACCAAATTTCTAATAATCTTGCAAAAATTTTAAAAAATTCCAAAGCTTTTTCTTAACCCTAGATAGATAATCTTCGTTAAATTAACGCAGAAATACATGAAATATTGATATTTATTTTAAATTATCACAAATCCGTAGCTGTACCTTTTGTGAGACACACACCACGTCGCTATGGTAGGTATGGCCAATTTCGAAATTAAACAAGTCTGTGAGTCAAAATGATGCAGATTAGTGATAAGTGTTCCAAGGAATTCGATTACGGTGATTAATTAAGAACTTTTACTGATTTTTTTCTCACAATACATATTTATAAACATATTTTAAATCCCCGTATTCTTATTTGATTTATGTGCAAAAATATAATTTTTATTAGTTTTTTCCTTAATTAATAAAAAAGAAAATACAAAAATACAACAGTTTAAAATAATTCATCAGTTTTGCACATGATTGTTTTAACGTATGTCGGATATGATTATCTTGCTAGGGTTAATACGCATATAAAATATTTAAGTAAGCATGCCTTTGAAGTTTACCATTACCATAGTAAAATTTGTTTTACACCCCACCCTTCAAATCTATTTAAAACTTTGGAAACAATGTAAAGGCAGGCAGAGAAAGTGTATTAATTGTATTGTTTAAGATATTCAAGCAAACAAACTAGTTGGAGGTTTTAAAAGTTATTTATTTTTTTAGATTTAACTTTTGATTTTATATGATGGAAATAATTTCTACATCAAAGGTTTGTGTAGTAGAAAGTTCTGAAATGGGTATTTTTAAATAACTAAAAACAATTTGAAAATTCTTTAAGATATTAAAAATATATGATTTAGCAGATAGTAACAGTAGGGTAACCGTTCAGTAAAAAAGTATAAACAATTTATTTTCTAAAGATTTAGACGTTACGTTCAAGTAACACATCTTCCATATATGTAAGTATAATCGTTCTAATTGATTTATATACATAATATTAGGCAGCTGATTTGCAATGTTACTGTTACTGTTACTGTCAGGCTTTAGATATTCAAAAAAAAATTTAAAAATCAAAGATTCGATCGCACGACAGATA
Organism: Pollenia labialis; assembly: GCA_949318255.1. NCBI lineage: Eukaryota > Metazoa > Arthropoda > Insecta > Diptera > Polleniidae > Pollenia > Pollenia labialis. The sequence goes on from OX439141.1 coordinate 116,610,854, forward strand.
GCATAGTTTGGTTTTCGGCCGAGGGCAAGGATTTGTTCCTCTGGTATAACGACTACTGGCTTCGCTAACTAAAGCTTCATCAAATAGCCGGCCTTCGGCTGGGCAAAAGGATTTTCTCCTCTATTGTTTAACATACCATTTCATCACTAACTAAACTGTAGCCGGCTTTAGTTATCGTGTTAGCCGGCAATGTTTTTTACTCTTTGTTATATGAATACGAGATTTTGATACTATCCTTAGAATTGTTTATATAAAATTTTTGATAAATAAACTCAAAGCAAAAATTGTAATTTTATTTGAGGCTCATTTTTAATTCCTTGATATTCGGGTAATTTTTCATTTTATTTAAATGCAGAAACACCAAAACAAGATTTTGAAAGTTTTGATAAGTACTATCAGAAAGCGAAATCAAAATCAAGTGCACATTTGATGACCTTGAACATGTTTTTTGACCTTCTATTATATGTTAAACCGTATTTTATCCCCTGAAGATATTGCAAAACCAAGAAGTAAATATATATGTATGTATATACTGGACCTTAAAATCAACTAAATAAATATGTATGTATATCATTTTATATAAAAATGCGTTTGTTTGGAAAGCTTTTGTAAGCTTGTTTGTTTGTGCCATATTTACTCCTTAGCAAAGAACCAAATTCAACTTTAATTTGCAAATTAGTATTATTTTGCCAGTTGCTTTTCTAAAAACTTTAAATTTATCTTAATTTTAAATTTAGCTACTACAAATAAGATGAAAAAAACAAAGTTTTTAGAATTTGTTTTTGTTTCAAATGTAATTGTTCGAAAGAAAGAATTCTTTCGCATATCGATGGAAAGATAATTGGTCGGCATCGTTCTTAAACTATCTAAAAAAAAAACATGCATTAGCATAAAAATCGCATCTCTACTGATTTGTTATTAAAGGTTTTTCAAGGCTTTATATTTTAGTTAAATTTTTTTGATTGATTTTTTAACGATTTTTGGAGCTTTTTAATCGCGTGGATGATGTGTAATACCAAACTGTTATCAATAGTGGGTTAAGAATTTTTTTGTTGGTAGGAAAGCAGACCTTTAAACAATGGTATGTTGTATTTTTAAATGCTAATGAATTTTTTTATTAGTATAGTGGTTTATTCTAGGCAAATGTAAAATTGTATAAAGGGAATGCACATTAATACTCATTTTTACTATTTCATACAAAGATGGCTATGTTCTTTCGCTGATAAAAAAAATATGTTCTCCAGATGTATATAAAAGAATTTATATTTTTCGAAAGACAACAAGCATAGTCTTGTAGAAGAAATGTTTAGCCAGTGTAACATTTGTTTCTCCCACATGCCCTATAACAAAAAAAACAAAATTTTCAAACAAAAAACAAAGTTAACATGATCAAGAGCAAGCGAATCATTAGATTTATTTTGATTAAGTTAAAAATCCTAATAGTTCAGGACACCGATATTTATAATATTGGATCAGAAATGTTTTCAAAGATGGCCATAATTTCTGGAAAATTCTAATCAATATTTAGTGGTAAATGGTGACAGTATTGCTATTAAGGTAAAACAATAATTTGTTGAAGTTTTTTCCGGGGTTGGGAATTTGGGCTATTTCTTAATCAGAAATAAGGATGCTTTCTAGTCCACCTTTTTAAGATCTTTTTGATCTTCATAACTTAAAAATATCATTGTGATATCTTTATCCTTGTCAGATTCATAGAATGTCAAACATTTAAGTTGTTTTTTCTATAGTGTAAATCAGCGGTCACCAACTACTTTCATTTGGGGTCCGTTTTTTAAAAAATCATGACCGTCTCGGTCCGGAAGGTAATAAACTGAACTATTTAAATAATATCTTTAGATAATGTGTCAATGGACAAATAAAACGAATGGGTTTCGGTGCATTATTTTAATTAATAATAACCAAATACTTTAAATAAAAAGAAGTAATTACCAACGGTTTTTACAATATTAAAGAGAAAAATTATATTTTTGTCTTGGAATATCCGTCTGAATTTTGAAGTAAAGCTTGTGCAGGCTCTTCTTGTTAAATCTTGGATATGTTCATCGGCAAGTCTGTTCCGGAATTTATTTTTAATGAAGTTCGTCTTAGAAAATGCTGCTTCACAAACATATGTTGACCCAAACAAACTTAGAAGTTTCAAGGCAAAATATTTTGGATTCTTGGGAGTTTATCTAAAACTATTGACAAGGAACTTCCTGTTTTTGGTTTTTTAAAACTTTATTTTCTTGGAAATCAATCATATCTATCTCGAGAGCAGCTTTATTACTCCCGAAAATATTTACAGCTTAATTACTCCATTCATTCTCAGGATTCAGAGATTAAATGTTACTGAGGCATTCCCCATTTTCTCAAAATCTGCGAATCTGTTTTCAAATTCCGATTTTGGATCCTCAATGAACGTCTTGTATTGGCTGACGTTAAGCTCGTTGCCATTGCAGATTTTTTTAAAATTAGGAAATTTTAGTTTATTATCCATATCAATGTTGAAAAGATCGAGTTTTCTCAAAAAGCTTTTTACCTCTGTCAGGAGCTACCATACAAGCATTCCTTTGTCTTGAAATTTAATGTTTAGATCATTGTTTAAATATATCTGATAAGAAAGCAATGGAAGTTGCGTTTTTTATCGCTAAGAAAACTTAAGTAATCGTTTGTTGACGCTTGCTCAATTTTTAAAAGAAATGTCTTCAAGTCTTCGACAAACTTATGATGACATGAATATTACTAATGAACTTGAATGTGTTATCGCTCCCAAATGATCTTTATTTTGCCTAGGTTTCCCTATTACTTGCCAGTTAATGGATCATCTCCAAAGGCTGATGTGGACACGAAAATATATCTCATGAATTTGTTGTTACATAATGTAAACTTTTTTTTGTATTGTTAACACAAGGTCCACATAAAACAGGTTTAGGTCCAGATCCGGACCGTGGTCCGCCAGTTGGTGACACCTGCTGTAAATGAATGAAAGAGCTTTCAATATGAGTAAATTAGTAATTTAATGGTTTGCCATTCTATAAATCTAACATGAATAAAGATATTATAATGTAATTTGGTAGTTACGTAGATTTAAACACTGCACTTAAAAAAATATTCCCTTTTTGAATAAAATAATACCATTATTCTCAATCTCAATCAAAATCCTTTTTATACTAAATCATAAATAACATCAAAAGTTCAACTTTACCTTAAATTTCCCAACAACTGCTAAATCGATTTTAATAAAATTAAAAAGTTCAAGAAATCTTCTCTCCGTCATAACAAAAAATTCAAAATTATCTCTATCGGTTCAAGGAGTTACAGATTTTTGGCCTATGAAAAATTATTTTCAGCCACTGTGCGACGTGAGAAAGAGCTATTGTTTCATTGACTGTGTGGCAAGTGGCACCATCAAGTTGTAACCACATATCATCCAGGTCCATATCCTCAATTTTTGGCCACAAGGAGTGCGTTATCATCTCGCGATAGGGAACACCATTCACCGTAACTGCTTGGCCGACTTCATATTCGAAGAAGAACAGCCCGATGATGCCGCCAGCCCATACACCGAACCAAACACGTTTTCCATATTTCCTACTGACCTGCTTTGCTGAAACTTGCGCACAATTCTCCCGATTTTGGACACATTTGGTCGATTATACGGACCAAAAAAAGCAAATTTTGATTTAATCGTCCATTTAAAATTAAATTGGGAAAAAAACTTGACGCAAAAATGTAACTCACAATTAACTTTTTTTAGAAGGTAAATCTTTTTTCTGTACTGGAAATTGTGGCTCCACTTATTCCTTACGCCTTTAAAAATCCTTGTGTTTATATTTTATGTTCACTTTTTTTCTAACATTTAAATAAGTTTTTTTCAAGTATTTAGATTTTTATTGAATTTTAAATTCTAACAAATTGTTTCACAAACTGTAAACAACACTTGACTTTCAGTATACATGCAAGGAAATGAACAATAAGCAGATGCCTAGAAATTGCCAACTTTATGAATTCGCCTTGTTTCAAACTAAACAAATTTTATAACAGTATTATTAGTCGTTACCATTTAAGGCGAATTTAAAATATATCGGCCATGTCATGGAAATCTTTTATATACCTAACACCACTTTTTTCTACCTAAACTAATTTTGAAACCAGGAAAAGCTGAGCTTATTTTTACAAGAATTCAACTGAAACTCTTCGTACATTTTCAATTTCGCGTGATTTCGATTTTCACAACATGGCCGTATGTATAAAATATTTTTGGATCATATTTCATTTTTCAAAACAAAATTCTTTTTCGAATAACTTGCAATGCCAAAGTAACCTTATGTAGAAAAAAGGATTTTAATCCATTCTTGTTGCTACCATACCAACCCGTTTTACTCAAGATATTTTCCAAAAAGTCCAAATTAATTAATTATATTTATTATCTAAAATTTTCCATATTATTTTCATTTACTCACCATAATGCTATACCCTTGTGACAGAAGGACATATGTACATCTAACACTTCATCTTACTCATGAGTCTGGTCAGACCTTTTTCGATTTTAAATGTTATTTTAGTATATTTAAAACACAGGTAGGGACTTGAAATTTCAGGTACCCTTCTTAAATTTAGTTTTCTATAAAAATTTTAAAAATATAACTGGAAAGGATATATAAGGAAACTTATTCGAATATTTTACTGCACACATCACATTCGTAACACATGTGGTCTGGCCAGACCCATATATATTTTGTATAGAAGATGTCGTATTTTTAACTTTCTTTCTTGCTGTTTTTAATTATTTTTTTGTTAAATTATCTATTATTTATTTATTTTTATTAAACACACAAACTATTAGCTCCATCTAGTTCTCAATTTAACCCTCCCTATTTCACATGTTTTTTAATTTCACATTCGTAACGCATGAGTCTAGCCAGACCCAACAAACTTTTGAATAAATAAAACCAATTTTTTTAACTAAATGTTATATTATAAACATTTATAATTTCAATAAAATTTTAAAATATGAATTTAAATTATAAATGTGTATAATATAACATTTAGTTAAAAAAAATTGGTTTTATTTATTCAAAAGTTTGTTGGGTCTGGCTAGACTCATGCGTTTCGAATGTGAAAATAAAAACATGTGTAAGACGGAGGGCTAATAGCGTATTATGTTTTTAATATTTTCTCATGTTCTTTTTAAAAACAACGTACTTCTATCATGCACACAATTAATTTTTGTGTAAAAAGCCGTAACGATATTTAGTTTATATCTTTTACTTCCACAAGAGGTCAATAATAAAAAAAATTTAAATATTTTGTTAAGGGGAGATATTTAAGGTGGTTGTAACTTAGTCAGAAACATATTAATTATATTGTTAAAATTTTAGTACGCAACTGAATAAGAACATTTCCGTCATGTTGAAATAGTTACATGGAAGAAAACAATACCTAAGTAAATATATTGAATGATTATTATTTATTTATTTCATAAGAAATACAACAAGAATTAATCTTACATTAAGAGTACATGAAGGTAGTTTCGATAAGTTAGGTCAGCACGGCAAATGTAAATTAATATATGTATATAGAAAAATTAACATAAATTGTTTATATAATATATTGGCAACCCTGCGCTGAACGTCAATCAACAACTTATTTTTTGCATTCTAAAATTTTATTGGATTTTACATTTTTACTTTTTATTTAAGCCATAATAAATTGCTTTTAGTACAAAAAGAATTATATGTTGTGCCATAGTAGTGATAATTATTCAATCACTAATAACAATAATAATATAAAATTAAAATTCTTAGAATTAGCTATGGCACAAGCTCTAATGTTTACATTTGTACTTCTAGTTGTACAAATAAAATGTCGACGAAAGTGCACAAAAAACATAATAAACAAATGTATTTAGGTTTTCAAGACAAAGTCTTAACAGAAAGCATACGAAAAACAGAAGAAAGGAAGCAACATGTGAATGAATTAAAAATAATAATAACAGCAAATTCCGAACCACCAGAATCACTGGTTAAAGATTGATGTTAGACTGTTGGCTGGCAGGCACCGCAGTGGTGCAGAGGTAAGAACTCAAAGAATTCTGATGAAAGAGTGTGGTGATACTTGAAACAAATAAATTCAACCCAGGTTCGAGCCCCAGCTCAGCCAAGAAAATTATCAATAAATTTTAAAAATTCCAAGTTGTAAAAATTCCTTCCTTCAGTACAAATAATTTAATGAAAATTAAATTTGATGAACTCAAGCCTAACTAAAAAGAAAATATCAAAATTAAAATTACAAAAGATAAAAAAAATCTTCACAAAAACTGCAGAGCCTTCTAACCTAACTCTTTTATATGAATGCACAAAAATGAAGTTTAAAGCAGACGTCGCTAGATATTTTTTCGGACAATACACCTAAGAAGTATTCTGTAAACAACATAATGGTGCCCAAACCCGTGGATTCAGATAATCCTGCTCTAATTAGTAATGTCCCAGTGGCTGGCTGAAGTGACATTGCAACAGCAACAGGGGTGCCAGTTTCAACTGCTGATTGTTTTTCTTGAGCGGTTTTTGACCAAAAACTCAATAATGCGCTGGACGCAATGTTGGAAAGTGTGGTAAAGAAGGATGATTTAGCCTAAATTTCTACAGAATGAACTGCAAATAATGAAAAACAGACTGGAATAAGAGGTCTTGTAAGCGTAACTGTCCCTTAGGCTCTTAATGAATTCAAAAAATTGTGCAAAACCACACTCAAAGCGAACGTGAATATCACTGAGGCCCACAAAATTGCCTGTGGAAAATCTTTCGTCATCACGCTTAATTCTTTCATGGAAGTTAATTCAATTATTGCAGTTAAACGTTTTCTTGTTGGTACAAATATATTTATTGGTACAATTAAAATTATGGTTGTATCACCCTTTAGATGGCGTAAGTCGTTGAAAACTACCTACACGAAGAAGAACAATGTTCTAGAAGAATCATGTTTTTTTAAACTCATGTTTTTTGATTAACTTATAATTCCCGGGGTTAGCCAAAAAGGTCTTAAGTTAGAAACTGTACTTTTTCATAATGCTAAATTGAAAGTTATTTAAGTATTTGGTGTATTTCATAGACTTTTTTCCTAAAGAGCAGTTGTTTTCGATTAGAAGCAGTTGTGGTAGACTAAGCTACTGATACCAAATGAAAGATAATAGAAAATTGGATTAAAGTCAATAAAAAACCCGAAATACGTTGTTTTGACTTAAGATAATTTTGCCTAACGGCAAAACCGAATTTTGTAATAAAAACTTGTGTGAAACAAATGTTTGTTTTATCTGTAAATAAAAACTGTAAAAGTGCCTAAAAATTTCCGCACGTGAGCGTGTATTACCAAAAATTTCAATTGCAAAAATGTAAGAGCTTGTGTGATAAAAGTCTGGGTTCACACTATGAAAGTTTTCTTTCAGAAAGTCTGAGTTTATCAATGATAGGGGAAGAGAACTTGTTATTATGCTCTCCCCTCTCACCAATAAACTCAGACTTTCTGAAAGAAAACTTTCAAAGTGTGAACCCAGACAAACAAAAAAAAATTTAGTGCGTGAGCCAACATTTTTTTTCTCGTGTCCGTGCGTGACTTAAAATTTATGAGTTTTAAGAGAATGTTAGATTTCCAAAAATCAAATCTAAAAAATCATTTGTTCGTTTGGCTAAAAATTAGTTTTGACCGAAAAAATAGGAAAAATTTTTTATAGTGGACTCACTCGTGGTTCTGGACGGAATTTAAGTTTTTTTATTTTAGTATATCCGTAATCAAAACTTAAACAATATAAAAAAGCTACATGAGAAGCCACGTATATTTTTGGTGTAGCACGGTGTTATTTAAGTTTATTTTTTATTCGATAATTTTGAAAAATATAGCTACAATTTGTCCTCTATTTAGTTATATTTGAAAAATTACATAAATAAAAACATTTGTCTGTTTAATTTTAAAATTTGAAATACATATAAAAATACTTAAAGATCGTATGAGTTCTGTGGACAATATGCATCTACAAATCACTCTCAATCATAAAAATGCATTTTATTTTTCAAAGTTTTTTTCTTTAGAAATATTTTCGTTTAGTTTTCTTTTTGTCTGTATTTTTTGGTATCATAAATTATTGCCACATTATTAAACACACATTATTTGCACACCAAAAACATCATGTGCTCCTTACAAATACAACTGCTGTTCTTGATACTTTTAACTGTTTATAATACTTTGTATTTCTAAGTTATAAATGTGAATAAAAAATGGATATTTCGAATGTAAGTAAGCGAAAAATAAATGTGTTTCTTCTATGAGTGTGAGTGAAAGTATGCAATTGTACATGTGTTTTTAGTTTGTATGTATGGTTGTGTGTAAAAGTGTGCATGTTTATTTAAGTATGAGCATAAAATTGTATTTGAGACAAACCACAAGAAGTTAAACAATGTTTAAAATGTACTAAAATCCACAAAAACCTCAACAATAAAATGCAACGGTAACAACTACTTACAGAGACTTGTAACAAACTTAGAATGTGAAGAGTGATGGAAAATATGGACTACAGTTAAACACCCTACAGTTACTTATGAGTGAAAACAAAACTCGTAGCAAACAAAGGGTTTATTAAATTAAAAAAAGCCAAGTTTAAGAACTTATTTGGTTTTTTTTATTGTAAATAACATAAAGGATTATTTATGGAATACAACTTTGTGGACATTCAACTATACACCAACGCTTCTTTTTGTCGAAGAATTCATTGACTTTTTACCCCAAAATGTGGCTGTTTCGTTAGATGTTGATATATAAGTTGATACGGACCCTTGACTACAAATAATCTAATAAAAAAAATACAATTGCTTTTATTCACACGATGTTTTTTTCTCCATCAACCCCTTTGGAAGCATATGGCTTCCATACGATTTGATGCAGTTTTTTTCGGGCCTTCCCATGTAAGTTTTCACTGTCTTATTCTTGGAGTATCGGTCCATTGAATTGTTATTTTACCTTGTATCAGTTTTGTTAATCGGTTGTTATTCCAGCTAAGTAGATGATTGATCTGCTGTAGCAGATCCTAGGATAATGGGGTTGCCATCTGTCGTTGCCTAGAAACAACGCACTCCGTATATTTGGTTTAGTGGAGGGGCACATTAAAAATCTTTGGCATGATGTTAACTCTTTTCCAGGAAGAGGTGTGGTCAGGGGTTTTTTGGATGGATTGCCCGGAGTAATGTTGAAGCCACTTAATTTATTAAAACTCGAAAACCATAATGAAAGGGATCGAATCTGGGGTTCTTCGAATAAAAAATCAAACGATGTTATCCTAAAATATTGTCTAAAAATATTACATTAAATATACATATATTTTTATTTATTTTCTCTTCAAGACAGCTCTATATTAAACAAGTAAGAGTGCTATATTCGGCTATGCCGAATCTTATATACCCTTCACCATGAAAAGAACAGAAGTTTATATATATATATATTTAAATATATGTATATATACATGTATATTTATAAAATATATATCGTTTAGTTTTATTTAATTATTTGCTATTAAATGTATTAAAAGTTAAATTAATATATAGCACGTTTAGTTTTGATCTAATTTCAGTATTTGGTCATACCGACATCTTAAAGTATAAAATTACCATTTACTTTCCGATTTTTTAATATCTAAAACGTATGAATATGCATATCACTTAACCATTTTTAACCGATTTGGCAGATTTATATACCAACGTGCTTAAAAATAATATTTCCATTAAATTGGCTTATAGGCATATATGTATATATACCTACATATATGTACATATATTTAAGCAAACTTAATTATAAAAAAAACAAACTTAATTATAAAAAGAGTAATTTTTGGGATTTCAGTATTTTGATTATTACTTAGTAATTTTTTAACCGATTTGACAGATTTATATACCGAAGTGTTTAAGAAGAAATTTACCATTTACTTGTGTTATAAAGCTTGGACTCGGAGAGATCTATGGTTCCCGAAAGTGGGTATTTAAAAAAAAAATTAATTTTGGTCATAACTTTTTTGTATCTGAACCGATTTTTCTGAATTTTTTATAAAATATGTTCTACTAAAAATTTTCGATATTTTGGTATATAAGTCATATCCATAGGACATATGGCAGCCCTAAAATTTAGGTTTTTATAGAATTTTTAATTTTTTTTTGTACGGGAGGTACCACGCCCACTTCTCCAATCCCGCCCACATTTTGTAGGATGGTGTGTATTGGCTACCTTAATGTGTGTTCCTAATTTGGAAACTTTGGCTTTTGCCGTTCCCCAGATATACAGCAAAAAGTAATAAAATTACAACAACCACAAGGGATTTTTGGAAAATATTAGAGGAAGTCGTGATTTTTTGCTCATATCTCAGCCATTTGCGGATCGATCTTGCTGAATTTCACTAGCAACCGATGGTAGACTATATGTGACATAAATGTAAAACAACCTAGCCGCTATCATGTCTGGAGTCTCCGGAAAACACATATCAAACGTAAGACGGACAGACGGACAGACGGACGGATATCGTTAAATCAACTTCTCTCCCCATAAGGACCCAGAATATATATACTTTATTGGGTCTAAGATCAATATTGTAGAAATTACAAACGGAATGACAAACTTATATATACCCTTTTCCACCTGAGGTGAAGGGTATAATAAAGTAGCAGGCAGTTTGTTTTCAAATGTCTTATCCTGTAGGTATATTCCAGAATTTACTAATAAAGTGACATCACCAGCGCAGCTGTTTGGAGCGATTTTCTTCGTGATGTTTTTTTTTGTTTATTTACATTTTATAATAAGGCATTTTGACATTTGCCGTCTCAATTTGAGTAACAAAATAACCAAAAATTTTATTTTATATTTCGTTGGCAAAAACTTTCTTATTGGAAAGCTATGGAAAAGTTTCTATCCATGACAATACAGCATTCATAAAATTGTCGACTAATTTCTGCACAATTGTTGATTTCCAAAATGCTAACATGAATAGCATGTTTTCAGATGTAAGCACAAAATATAAAAATCATATGTGGTTAACAGAATTTTAACCCACCATGGCTGTGCAATGGTACACAATGATACATTTTCGAATATAGTTTTGCTACCACAAATTCCAATAATTTTAACAGACATGCCAATTGAATTCAAACCCGATGAAATTTTAATTATATTGGCATTCGCAATGAAAATCAACAAGCTGCAAGTTCAAACGATGTCTGTTTGCGGCTTATACTTGGGCGCACCATGTTTTTCAAACGTTTCATTATATGTGGCATGTTCTCGCGCGGCCAACCTTTGAGAATACTTGTGTTGGCTAAAGACGAACTAATAAAACTTTATTGCTTTTCGAAATTAGTATTGAATCTATTTATTGCATTTTCCTATTTTAGGATCAAAACTATATTACTGTTTTACTTAACATTTTACTGTTAAGAGGAAAAAAATGCATATGGGTGTTACATTAATGAAATTCTAGGGGCCGATGTTGATAGTGAACCACAGCTAAACGTCATTTGGCATTTCTCAATTTCAGACTACCTCAATTTGAACCATGGAAAGCTACACAATCGAGCTACGCCCTTTTTTCAAAATGGGCATTCAAATCAAAATTCATTTCATTCATATCATATTCAGTGACGAGGCATACTTTCACCTCAGTGGATTCGTCAATAAGCATAATTTCCACATTTGGGCGAATGATAATCCAAGAGTGATTGTCGTAAAACCAATGCACCCACAAAGAGTGACTGTTTGGTGCTGTTTTTGGGCTGGCGACATCATCGGGCCGTATTTTTTCAAATATGAAGCCGGTCAGGTAGTTAATGTTAATGATGTGAACGATATGTGGTTTCAACAAGACGGTGCCACTTGCCGCACAGCTAACGAAGCAATGGGTCTTTTGCGCGGCAAATTCAATGGCCGTCTTATCTCACGTGGTGGCTATGTCAATTGGCCGCCAAGATCATGTAATTTGACACCGTTGAACTTCTTTCTTTGGGGTTATTTGAAAGAAAAGGTGTACGTCGATAAGCCAGCAACAATTCAAGAGCTACTGGGGTAAGATAATTCGGCATACAACCTCAATAATGCCTCAGCGGCGTCGAAATTTTGGACTATCGGATGGAGGTTCCATACATAATTGAACCATACCAATATTATCATAATAAAAATAAATGACAATAATTTCCTAAATAATTTGTGTTTTATTCAAAATCAACATCGGCCCTTAAAATGTAATAACCCTTTACATTGAATTGAAGAAATAAATGGTTGGGGTTTTTTGTTTTTGTTTTACCAGCGGTCCTCGTATTAGGCGGTACCAAATCCCCACACACTTAAAATATATTCGTTATTTTTTATTGAATATCCAAAATATTCACCAGAAATAATTAATATAGCAGAACAACGTTTACCGGGTCAGTTAATAATATATAAATACATGGGTAGAATTTTTGAATAATTGGTTTGTTTTTGATTTGATTTAAGATTTATTTTAAACTTTTTAATCGTAACTTAGACCTTTGAACTCGAACCTTTGCACTGATTGCAGAAGCAACCATTAACCAGACTTCCGGGCCACACATTGAATTCATCGATAAAATGGAGTTTTTGTTTTATATTAAATGTGTTCATCTTTGCGTGATTGCAAAAAACTCGCATTTTATGTTCACCACAAAATATACTCTTTTGCGTTCATACAATCAAACATACTCAGCCGCACACATTTGCTGCTGGTACAAATAAAAAAAAAACAATATACAAAAAAAGAAAAGTCATACACCCATGCTCATTTACAGTCGTCGTTGTCTCATCGAGTGGACAATGACTTTGAATGATTTTGAGCAATTGTTCTACGGCGTACACATCAATGAATGCAAATAAAGCACGTTCGATCATCCAACTCACACATGCACAAATAAAATGTTTACGAAACGATGTCAATATTACTCAACATTAAACTTTGTTTTGTAGGATTAGAATGTTATTTTAAGCGTATGAATAAATCAAGCGAATAAGCGCCTTTTGCAGTTTCCTGGTGTTGTTCGAATAATCGATTAATTTTTTGTCTGTTAACTGTTTGAAAATGTCAATAAATCGATTAATCAAAAATCTGTTTTTTCACAGTATTAGTTTTTCTCGGCTTAAATAACCTTTTATTGTTTTTTTAACTCAGGCAGAGAAATTGGATATGCTTTATAACGCTTTTTCATCACAATATTTCGGCGAACAGGCTAAAACATGCAGAATTTAATATTGATTTTGAATTTACATTCAAAATTATTTTTCCGATGAAGACCATTTCTGGTTGAATGTGTACGTAACTAAGCAGATTGTCGCGAAACACCATTACATCCACAGAAAATTACTATTTGGTGCGCTTTATGGGCTGGTGGATTTATTGGCCCATATGTCTTTAAAAACGATGATGGTCAGAATGCGAAGAGTTGTTGAAAATTGGTGTTCCAGATTGCGCCTACTACGCGCCAGCCGTTGTGGCCACATGGCATAAATCATATTTAAACATTTATTTCATAAATGTTTCTTTCCAATAAAGCCCGTTTCATTGATATTCAAAATATATATCCTCGTTTTATTATGATTTAAAAACACTTTTATATAAATTTAGAAAAATTTTTAATTTCATCATTATCATAACAGGATTTATCACAATTTTATGTTTCATCTATTGTTCAAACTTAAAAGAAATTTCGCTGAACAAAAGTGACTAATGGCTAAATTAATACTAAACATAATGAAACATTTATAAGCCTTGCAACTGAATAGTTAAGTTGGCAACACTCTTGTAGAAACTACGGCCAAAGGCTTTTTTGGGAATTTTAAAAACATTTTTGAATTTCTGTATGGCTTTATAAAAATTTGAAAGCTTTTTTTTATTCTGTAAATTTATTACGAAAGTTGTGTTGTAGATTGTTATTTATAATTATAAATAAATTATAATTTATTTGAATAAAAAACTTTCCGTTATCTTAGTTTAACCGAAACATTTAATTATCGCATAATTCTTAAAAAAAAATCCAAAGAAGTTAAAAGCACCTTTAAACCTTTTATTAATTTTATCTTTCCTAGTTTTAAACACATAATTCTAATCAGGGTTTTATAGGGTGAAGGAAATTTAGTGTTACGCTATTTCTTTCTTTCTTCCTCTTTAATAACTTTAGACATTGGTATTTGTAGCAACTAAAGTACAAACACAAATACCTTTGTTTGTAGTAATGCAATAGAATGTTGCAGCGACTACGTTGCATGGGTAGCATCAGTAGTGCATCCATAAGCATCTAGCACAAGTATGTGGTTATAAAACATACATGATTTGTAAACCTTAATAATTTCGAACAATTTTTCTTTTCTAAATTTTGCTTTGCATTTTATAAACTTCCACTCAGACTCAGACTTTTCCTGATAAAGAATTTTATTAATTTTTTGCTTCAATACTCGCACCACAAAGTAGAAAACGGAAAAAACGTTATGCTTTGTAAAATATTTTCTTATATTTTTGTTAGAAAGTTTTATAAAGGTAAGGAAAATTGTAAAAAAAATAAAACTAAAAATTTCCTACATCAATTCAATAGTGATTTGAGTTTATTGCTTTGTGCTGCATTACACTTTATTTTCATTAAACATATTTTTGTGTTTATAACCATTTCTTACTTCAGTACATATTCCATTTTCCAATATTCATATATATTTTTCTAAACTATGCTTAATTTTTTCTTAAAGGCTTTTTGTAACTGGGGAAAAGAGTTAAAGGTGGTCTTGTATGCAGTGCTCTAACACAGTAAAGCATTTTTACGTATATACCTAAAAATTCGTGATAGTCTATTTTGCTCTAATATTCAATAGCATTTTATTTCCGTTTCCTGTTATTTCCGTTTCATATCGTATTTACAAGTATAAACTGTTTTCTTTTTTCGACTCTTTCTTCTGAATTTAATGTACTTTAACAGATGTTAATGTTTTGTGAATTATATCATAATGCAGTAAAAACATACTCTTTCCTCTTTTGCCATTAGATATTGAGATTAGTCCAATATAAGGCACCTTGATACATATACGCAGAGAAAAAACATTTTTATATATGATCACTTCTGACAAAAATATTTTTAGCGAAAATTGTTAAGCATATTATGAATAATTTAACAAAAATATTGACACCGGCAAAAAAAATTGTGATTACATTTAGAGGTTTTTCTTTCCGGTTGAAAATGTTTATCTAGTTTGTTTACACATCGTCTGCTTGATCGTGATAATTATGGCAAGTTTTTATAAGCACAACAAAATAAGCCATTTAAAACAGCTTAAGAATATGCAAAAGAAAAACAGTTTATTAAATTATTAAATTGTTTAAAAAAAATGGTTTATTTTAAGTTTTACATATTAAATAAAAGGTGGTCCAACCATAATGAACGATGTTAATTGTTAACCAAACACAATTGAGCAGGGCGTTAAGATTGTTGAAGCCTTCTACGAAAAATGGAATCAAAATGCATTTCACCTCACTGGATTTGTTAGCAAGCAGAATTGCCGCATTTGGGTAAATGAGAATCCACGACTGATTATTGAAAAGGTGATGCATCCACAAAGAGATATTGTTCGGTACGGTTTAAGGACTGGCGGCGTCATCGTCAGCCAAGCAGTTACCCTGACTGGTGTTCGATAGCGCGATATGCTTACGGTTTTCTTGTGGCCAGAAATTAATTATATGTGCCTGGACGTTATGTTGTTTCAACAGGATTGGGCCACTTGCCACATAGCCATTGAAATAATGGCTCTTTTGCGCGAGAAATTCAATGGCCATGTTATGTCAGGACGTGGCGATGTTAGTTGGCCGCCACGATCATGTGATTTGACACGGTTGGACTTCTTTCTTTGAGGATATTTAAAAGGAACAGTGTACGTCGATAAGCCAAGAACAATTCAAGAGCTAAAGGATTAAATAATTCGGCACATTAATGACATTTAACGTCAATTTTGCCTTAGAGTCATTGAAAATATGCACTATCCGATAGAGGAATGCATCGAAGACGTGGCGAGGATTTGGCCGATATTTTGTTTAACAGATAATTGTCATAATTTTATGGTAATAAAAAAATTAGTATTGTTGTTATTTTTGTTGAACTGTCTTATAGTTTTTAATCCAAGTTTCATAAAAAAATTTAAATGAAAATTAAATTTGATGAACTTGAAATATAAAAATTTAGACTAAAAAGTAATAAAAAAATATTTAAATTATTCTCTAAACACTTTTTCATTTATTTACAATTAATGAACTTTTCGTTACTTTAAATTACATTTTTATTTAATTTTACATAAAGAAGAATTTAACTGAATCAATGGACAATATTAACTGCAACTGAAAATCTGTATTAATATGCACTTAGTTTTGAAAATAACTGTTAGAATCAGTTAAAGTTAAATTTGCTTGGAATTTAAAATAGTTATTTATTTAAAAATGAACGAACGGAATACTTCTTAAATAAACTACAGTCCGTTACTGTAATAATATTGTGAGTGTAAGAGATTTCCGCCCAAAAAGGACAAAAAAATATTTTTGTTACGATTGCTTTGATAGCTAAATTATACATAATGCACTTATTTAAATAATAAAATTTAAAAAATTCTTAACAAAAACATAAAAACTTATTTTCCACCAAAACCAATTTCACATAAAAATAGCGGAGGTACAGCCAAGTTTAAGACTTAAAACTAAACTTTACAGAACTTTTGGGTATGCAAAATTTTAAATTAATTAAAAATTTTACCATCCCTGAAATAATAATTTTCAAAAATTTTCCGAAGCACATTGGCATTACTCTAAATATTCCTATGTTAAATATTATTACTTACAGTTTTACACACACAAACTTTGTAAAACGTCATTACCAGTTAGTTGCACTCAATTGCATGTACAAGATTAAATTTATGCACTCACACACACAAATACCCATGTGCATGCCAGTACATAACCAACCATTCGTTCATTCATTCATCCATCCATGCATCCATCTGCATTCACATCATCATCGTCATCATTTACAAACGGAACATCAAATGTTTCTTCAGCACTTGCCACACAACAGAACTGCATTTGTTTTTGTGTGAGTTGGTTTCTTGCTACACTGACTGCCACCAGCACTTATCGCCATATTGTTTTGGCATTTTTAGTCTGAAACTTTGCTGCATTATCCCATTTCGTTTTCTGTTGATTTTTTTTTTTTTTGCTTTTTTTGTTCTCCCACAAATATGCAGACATTTATTTTTCATCATTTGGTTTATTTTTCGTTTAACCAAACAACACTTTGTTTGTTTGATGACGACCGTTGCATTTCCGCTGTTCACCATTTTTTTTTTTTTTTTTATTTTGTTGACTGTTTTGTTGCAGTTCTTGCTTCTAGTTTTTTCATACGTTTTTCGAGAAATACTTTATGGTGTTGTATGCTGTGCCTTTTGGTGGTTTGTTGCGGATTTTTATTTAAAAAAAATAAAAAATAACAATGGTTATTTACAATTGTAGTTTTTAATATTTAATAAATGTATTGTTTTAAGCAGACATGATGAATATTTGGCTTGTAACTGCTACAAAGTCTTGTTAAAAGTTATTTGTTAAGTCATACAATACAATGCAATAATTTAAGCAAGAATTTAATAAAGAAATATTGTTTGCGGCAATGTAAGTATTTATTAATGTAATGAAAATAAATACAAAACTAGCTTTTAAGCATGCTGTAGAACCAATGCTGTTGTTATATGAGGAGTTACATAACATAACGTTTTAATTACATTTTTAAGATATTTTATGTTTTCTAATTAATTCTCTTTTATATTCTTTAATATTAACATTGTCATATCTTTCAGATATGCAACTTTAAGATTTATGCGAAAAGGCTGCGATTACAAGTAAAGTATCCTACTCCAATTAATATTATAAAGAGACACTTTTACCGAATAGAGGCATTTAATGCATTTTTCATATATTTATATTATACAGATATTGGTGTAGTATTAAACATACAAAAAAAAACATAATATGGTTAAAGATATCAATAATATTGTCGATATTACCCGCATAATGGATATTTATGGAAGAGATTACCTCGATTTTCTTCCTGTAAAATATTATGTTTCCCTTTTATAAGATAAGCCTTTAGCTAAGTTCGTAGTAAAGTTAACTGCAGTTAATTCAGTTTCCAGCTCTGGAAAACCTTCATCAGCATTCTTTCCGTTTTCTGGTTTGTTCTACTTCACAAATTTCATGTATTAAAATTAAAAAAATAAAAGAAAAAGAATATGCAAATTTGTAGAGAACCAAGCAAGTTATTGAAACTACAAAACAATCATAATTTTGTAGATTTCAATAATACAATGTTTGATAGGTAAATCATATATAACATTACCTCCCGCATTTAACCTTTGTCCAGCGGAAAAATTTTACAACGTTAAAAGGCGGTATGGGTACAATTGTACCCTTATATACTTAACACGGCTTTCCTATTAATATCGTTAAATTATTCTGTTCTTATTTAATAAACAAAACAAAGCTAAAAAAAACTTATTTTATGTACCCATGTATACATTTTTTGCAATTATTTTCTTGTTATTTTCTTACGACTTATATGAAGGTACAATTGTACCCCTTCAGCCTTTTAAGGATATGTATGGCTTTTCCTATTAATATAATTAAATTTTTCTGTTCTTATTTAATAAACAAATGATAGAACAGGCCCGTGGATTTTAGATATCTAGTATTAACAAAAAAAAAGTTATTGCAATTTAAAAACGAAAAAGGTACAATTGTACCTCTTCCGCCGGACAAAGGTTAAAAGCGATTATTAAATTGAAAAGTCGTTTATAAAGAAATGTTTTTGTTGTAATAATTAAAGTTTCAAGGAAGGTAAATACTTTATGGTTAAAACAGTAGTAATCCACCTGCGTTTCCTAGTTTTTTGATATCTATGTGTCCAAATACATACCCGTATGACAAGAATATAAAAGAACCCTGCCTAAGATATTACTTAGCTGCCGTGTTCGAAAACAAACCGAAAAATATTAAAAGTACGGTACACACTCCAAACACTATATCTTTTTTAATTGGGTTTTATTTTTGTTCGATTAAACGATTAATCTATATTTGGCAGTTTTAACTTATTCGATTAAACGAAAAACATTTTTAATATTATTCAATTAATCGAATAATTCTAAAACCAGAAAGCTTTATAAATTACGAGATTTCTTTTTGATAAATTTAGAAAAAATTAGTAACTGAGCAAATAAACTTTTTTCTATAAATTTTCATATTATTCGAATGTGTAATCTAAGTCAAATCCTCAAAAACTTTTATACTTTAAAAGTCTTATTCGTTCAATATTTTCCAGGAATATTTTGTATGCACTATGAGAATTTTCGTTTGAATATTTCTGACAATTTATATAATAAATGATACTCACCATGAGAAATTAATTCCCAGATTCTACTTTATAAACTTTTTTTCTTAAATAAAACATGTCAATGTAACTACAAATGTTGCTTCACTTTGAGACACATTGATTTAAAAAGAGTCAGTAAAACTTTGGATTTTTTGACTGTCCCATCCTCTGCTATGCTGCAGCAAAAATTTCCTCTAGAGAATCGATTGAAGTATCTTGCTTAAAATACTTATTCATTTGACCACTTGTTGCACCTTTAATTTTGTTGGTGAAGCATTTTGTTCCAGTAATATTTTATAGTCATTGTGTAAGTGGTAAATTAGAGAAGCTGTTGAATAACATTTACGTTACTACATTTTTTGTACACCTGTAATATTAAGCTTTATAACAATTATCATTCGTATAACTCATTTTAAAGAGAGAAACGCATGAAATATTTTGTTACAAAATAGTTCATGAAGTGGACTTTAAATCGAGCAAATTTTTAAAACGACCCTGTAATGAAAGTTCATAAAAATATTCCATTTTATCTACTTAATTCTTCAAGTGTCTATTATGGATTTTGTTTTGTTGTCTCTGCCAAAAAGACGCTGCGCACAACTGAAGCGACGGAAATTAATGTGCTGAAACCGTTTGAATTTAAAGAATTTCAAAACAAATTCATAATCATCAAAAATAGCCAACTTAATCGCCAACTATTTTATAAATCTCCAAAAACTCGCCATGTCGCCAAAACGAAATTAGGTCGCCAATCAGGTTTGAAAATGTCTACGTTTGGCGAGAAATCGCCACATCTGAAAACCCTGATCGCAGGTTTATATGTTTACTTAATTATAGATTTGCTGGTCTAAACGCATTTTAAACCAATAAGAGAGTTTAACTTACATTGACATATAAGACTTATAAGAACGATTTTGGCGGAAATATTTTTTGTTATTTCATGTGTTTTTTTTTTTGCTGTCAAAAGTGTATTAAGTCGTTGTTTCGATTTATCTAGTACTATTAGAAATAACATCCAAAAGAAGAGAATGCGAATTTCTAATCATTTTGCGCAAAAGCTTTTTATATGCATCTGCTTATAAATAAATACATACATACATTACTTTGTAGTGTTGCATTATTTCCCTTCTTTTAAGCCTATGGCTGTGGGTATTAAAGGTTAAATTGGCCTGAATACAGCTTTCTTACAGTTTTTTCTATAATTCTGTTCTATTGGACAAATATTACATTTGCGCAACGTATATTTTCGTTGTATCCATGTTCCATTTTGGTTCAGACATAATGTCCTACATAGTTTTCATAAATCATATATGATTCAGATTGAAGGCAAAAGATTTTGTGTGATGTGAAAAAATTCTACTTGTTTAATATAGAAAATAAATTTTACTAATATGTGGTATTACAAACAATTTTTCCCTTTTACAAAGCAATTCTTTCTAGGACTAGTCTTAAACTACTAGTTTTAAAATTTTTTTATTTCAAAAATGAATACCTTAGCAAACAACACTATTACTGTTATGGTTTTATTAAAATTGTGTTCTAAAATAAAAAGCAAAAACTTCAATTACATTTAAACAACAGCACCATATACACCAACATTCTTAACGCATTAACTTTTAATCTTAATCCCAACTCGCTGTTTGACGTTACACCCGTTTTTCAAAATTCACAAATTAATTCGCAAATGTAGGTCAATTTAGAAGGGCGAATATGAAGAAAGTGTTGACCCTTATTAAAACCGCACGTTATTTGTGTCCATCTGTCTTTAAAAAGAAACTCAGCCAATTGCGTTTTTTTTCATGCACATATTTTTGATGTAGTAGTAAATCAAATTTACGTTGGGACATTTCCAGTAGAAAACTTTAGTTGTTGCACTTTAAGAGTACTAATTTGCAAGAAAAAAATCTAATTTCAATAAACGGAACTTGATAAAAAAAAAGGTTTTACTGGACATTATGCTTAAAGTAATATAAATTCACAATTTTTACTACGAAATACAAACTTGCTGCTAAAGTAAACTGAAGTTTCATTTTTTTCATTTTAAAGCTAATTGACTTTTGTTATAGTAATTTTAACCTTAAGGTCAAAATCTAAGGAGACAATAGAACTCGAGAGAAAAAAAATTGTATTTTAATGTTGTTTTTAAAACAGTAAAAATAATTTAATATGCTTGAAACTAAAATGTTAAAAAATATAAAAGTCAAGGGTTGACTTTATAAATTAATTTTACTTTTAGCATTTGTGCGTATGTGTGCTAATGTAGAGAAGTAAATAGTTTATTTATATCAGTAGTTGAAAGAGCGCTTTAGTAGAGGCAAAACAAATTGTTGGCCAATGATTTGTAATAGCCCCATTTTTTCTGTTGGGACCAGCACTCAGGGGATGTACCCTAATAATGCATTGGAATGTGTTGGAACTAGGAAAATAGGTTATGGGAAGGAGGATAGAGGGAGTAGTGTTTGTGAACATTCGACTTGAACTCATTCATGTCATAAGTGAGAGGGAAGATTTCAGCAGGCATGTTATTCCACACACGAACAGTCCGGGAAAAAAACAAATTCTCTCTGTAATGCATTGTAAGATTCACCTGCCAATCGACCACAAAATAATGGGTTCTTAAGGAAAAACGTGTAGCAAACGTACCGGTTTCGGGAACTTGATCCCTAATTTTGTTAGAACACATCTCATTGTAGTAACAATAAAACAGGCAAATAAAACCCACATTGCGACGCTGCTCAAGGGAGTCAATAAAAAGGGATACCCTACTGTCACCAAGAAGAACCTTCGCCCCCTCTCCGGCAAGCAGTCGAGAAGTTCTAAAATAGACTTTGGAGCACCGGCCCACACATGAAAGTTGTACTCCATACGTGGCCGGATATAGATGGTATAAATAGTAAGGAGATCAGATGGAGTGAAGTATATCTTACGCCGTCTTAAAAATCTGAGGCATTTGAATGCTTCGTTGGACACTTTGAATATATGTTCGGTCCACCGGACATCACATTGTATCCCCATGCCCAGAACATTACGAGATTCTAATTCCTCAATAATTATACCACCCATACTTTCTGTTACGTGACATCTGCCGATCCGCCCTACTAACTTTTCGGTTTATTTTCCAGCGGAGTTCTCAACGTACGATCAGGTACGTACAAAAAAATCGTTTATAAAATTCACTACAATACACAAAAAAAAACTACTTAAGCAACGATGAAACACTGTCACATAGTTAAGCGGATGTTGCTCCATGTTATATTTATAATTCTCTTTCAACATGGGACATGGGGCCCATACTTTACCAACCTATCTGTTTACAACACTCCCCAACTACCAAAAAAGTTTAGTTAAACATATTCATTTTACCATGAGCCCCATAAAAATGATTGTATATTATTGAATTAATGATCTCTCATTTATACATATTATGCCCACACCCAAAATGATAGAAATAAAGATTACGACATCATGCAGGCACACAAAATTTTTTAGGATCTCTAACGTCACACAACCTAATTTATCATTGGCTAAGAATTTTAAGCACTCAAACTGTTATGTTTATGTGTAAACATGAAAGTTGGACAATGTATTATTTTTCTATTTAAATTATTTGAAAACAAAAAATTATTTTTTCACAATTTTTTTTATATTATACAATCATACAAATTTAAAAATAGTTAAAAACAAGGTACATTACCACAAGGTAGTGTAGACATGCTGCTCCATAAAAATACCCGACTTGTCAAAATTATCTTTATATAAAACCAAAACAATTTAACGTTCAAATGTACACATTTTGGCTCATACATACGAATTTGACACTTGGGGTTTATGTCTGTCCGCTAACGAGTCTACCTTGTGTAAATATACCTTTGTAAAAAACTATAAACATTTGTTTAAAAATACGCAACACGTTAGTTTTTTTCACTGCACATTTCATGTGTGTACCAAGGCGAATTCATACAGGTGACCGAGTCATGAGACAGCGTTATGCTTGTATTTTGTTTTTGTAAAAAATTAATGTGAATGTCAAAATTATTTGTTGAAAATATAAAAAAGATTATTTGTATATCCTCCACTACAATTAGTTGTGAAGAGGGTATACTAAGTTTGTCATTACATATGAAACTTTTTTATTATTCATCTCAGACCCCATAAAGTATATATTTTCAGGCTCCTTGAGTAATTCTAAGTCAATTTAGCCATGCCCGTTTGTCCTTCCGTCTGACCGTCTGTTGAAAACACGATCACTTTCGAAAAACTCAAAAGCAATAAACAAACTTAGTGTCAAATTGCTTGAAGTTAACCTAAGCAGTTTAGGGTTGAAATCCTACAAAATCTGTTCAGTAGGATCAGAGCTATAAATCAAAATGTGGAATCACCACATTACAAATTGATAATTTTGTTACAAGAACTAACATAAATGGTGGAAAAATGCACGGAATGATATAAGATTTTGCAAAAATTCGTTTTATTCGACAGCAAAATTTCGTGAAGATCTATCCATAATTTACCCTATGCGCCATATAAACCCTACTCCCGGAAAACTGTTTAAAAGGCGTAAAACTGTAAAAAATAATGTTATCATTACAAAATTTGGTACGTTACAGTTCTATAGAACTAGAAATGACACTGTGAAATTTCGTGAAGATCGGTATATAATTAACCCTGGACCACATATAAACCCTACTCCCGGAAAACAATTTATTACGCCTAAAACCGTAATTAGTAATGCTATCAGAATAAAATTGAATACTTCACAGTTTTATAGGACTAGAAATCCGACTAATAAATTTCGTGGTGATGGGTCCAAACTTTGGTATAGGCCCCATATAAAGTCCAGTCTAGTATATGAATTAAATACGCCTAAAACCGTAGCAGATATATTTATTGTGGTAACATTTCTTCCAACTTTGTTTCAACTAGAACAAATTTCAGGCAATTTTGTAATATGCGGTCCATAATTGATTCCATATTTAGCAGACTTCTGAAATTCACTGTAAACCTAACACTTATTTCAACGCTGTATTGAAATTTATGTTTTTTAATGCCAGATATCACTCTGCAGAATTTGGGTTCATAACTTACCATGACTCCAATATAAATTCCCCCCTGAAAATCATTAAGTTTCTAAAAATAGCATAACACTTTCTGATGATCGGTCAATTATTTAATATAGGTTTAAGCCGCAACCAATTTAATTGCTGGCGTCTGTTTTTATAAAGAATAACTAATAATAAATAGACATCACTCCTGAAATATTCCAACTGTCGGTGGAGGGTATCAAAGACTCGGCACAGACGAACTCTTACTTGTTTGTAGTTTTTAAAGGTAAATCTTTTTTCTGTGTTGCAAATTTATTGTGGCTGCACATCTTCCTAACGCCTTTTAAAATCCTTGTGTTTATATTTTATGTTCACTTTTTTAAATAATTTTTTTTTCAAGTATTTACCCTACGTCTATACGCGCAATTTGTATTTGTTAACATAAGCAATAACGTCGGCAGAATGACGTCACAGAAGTGTTATATGTTTAATATTTTTTTCCGAGTTCCAAAAAATGAAATAAATCTCCATAAAACGTTGTTGTTAACTCTCTTTTATTTTTTTTTTTTTTGGGATTTATTTCATTTCCGTTTTGGGAACTTATTTCGCGGAGACTTATTTCATGCCGCCGATAAATAGAACGGTAAGTAAGGATTTTCTTGCATCAAGTACAGAAAGATTGATTCTTATTCATATTTTCAATCGTGAAATAATTAACTTATCGATATTTAATCCCGAATTCGTTCTTGAAATATTTTGAAAATTAGATTGATTTAAGTAAATCTAAGATTGAATCAATCTGATAATGCGCTAGATTCAAGTATTATTAAGTTGATTCAATCCCGAATTCGTACTTGAAATAAACCAAACCTGAAAATAGAAGGAGAATTTTATTATGATTGATTTTCTTACCCGTTTTAAAGCTTACAGAATTTTTATTATAAAACACCAGCATCATTCCCAATATGGTTTTTACTTTAAAAACTTAATGTACACATGTAACTGAAAATATAAGCTAAATGAGAGCTCGTGCTTTTAATTTAACTTTTTAAACATGAAAATAATGTGTTTTGGTCTTGTTCTGTTGTTTCTACACACTACAAGAAAATCGTTTCTTAACTACTTGTGTGCTGCTGTTGTAGTGTCTGCAACAATTGCTTAAGCTTTGATAAGTTAAATGAGATTAAAACGCTCACTCTATAGTTTTACTCTCAGAGAGGCACGTAATATAAAGTTTAATCTTTATATTACTTGGTTTAAGAATTTTGTAACTACTTTAGAAATTTTTGGATTGATTTTCGAAGGTAATCCCATTTAGAATTGTTTGAAGTACGTTAAGGGTTATTCGTGCCTAACTTTTTGAGTACGACTCGTAGTTAAAGTACATAAGTATAAAAAACTTAATTTATCCCGAGTGGTTTTCTGCTGTGTAGCATGCCATAACATGTGCATAGTAGTGAAATATTCTCTCATTGCAAGATTTGGCTTATTTTTGTATGATTTCTCTGCTAACTTTCAATCATTTTGATAAAAGAATATTTCCTTATATATCTAGAGGTGCAGTTCTGCTTGTTTACTGTCATCTAAGAGATTGTTTTCCACTGCAGGTCTGAAGCAAACGGACTAGCGAAATCCTGTATCTTCACAAACTTGCGAAAACTTAATTTTTTTCAACAAAAATCTTATTAACATCAATTTTAAATATAATACTGTGAAAACTATGGTGTAGACCATCAAATGGTCGGGCTTACCGATTATAATTTGTTACCTATTATTATGGGTTTTTAAGCAAATTAGCCATTTTTTTTTCAGCATTTAGCTTTTATATGATTAAAAGTTTGACTTTTTGTAACTTAAAATTGGCAAAACTGTTTGTTATACCTGGCGGTAAGAAATATCACTTACCAGATGGTTACTTGGGTTTATCAATTAAGTAACAAAAATAAAACATAATTTAATCCTTTAATCACAAACTTGATATTTTTAAATCTTCAATCCATTTACAAATTTTCGTAAGGTTTCCAGTTTAAATTTTATGTAACTAAAGACTTCAACCTTTTTTCTGCTACACTTACTTTTTCCATAATTATAATTGTTGACTGTCCCTCATTTAAAATTAATGTTTAGTATTTTATAATTTTTTTCTAGTCTTAAATATTCAACAAACCACTATTTCTCAAGTGTTCAGTCAAATGATGTTGATGGTTATGACGATGATGATAAAACTTCAATTGGCCTCATTTACCTTTACTTGAAAAAAAATAAAACATTTTAAGAAGAGAAAGAAAAAATCTGAAATAGTTTGCTTTTACTCTGGCAAATATTAACGTGAATAAATGTTGTTCATTATAATAACGAGAAAAGAAAAAAAAGTTTCAAGAACCTAATTATGAGGATAATTTCCATAAATATGGAAATATTGGAAAATTTTGAACAAGAAAGAGACAAAGTAATTTTGAAAAAGCAAAATAAAACCTCCTACTATTAGAGCTTCTATATTTATATTTAATCATTAACATCAAGAGGTATACTTCTTACAAAATCTACAAAGGCTATAATAAAAAAAATATAAGTAATTCTAAAAAATTCTTTTATTAATAATGATTTATGTAAGGATAGTAAAATTGTTTTAAATTTATTAATTGAAGGAAAAAATAACTTTTAAAATGTTTAAAAGGTAAGAACTTTTTAAGTAAGACATTCTGTTGATGGGATAAGCTATTCCTACGCGCATTTACCTAGTTGATTAGGCTAAATCGTCAGGAAACTTCGTCCAAAGCTTTTAGAAAAACTAAAGATATGCAAATAAAACTGCGAATAAGAATTATAAGCGTCAGTTTTACTTGTAGCAATATCAAAGCGGGTTCTGAGGGCAAAAGTAACACAAAAGTCAAATAAAATAAGTAAATTTTCATTTAGTATGTTTTATTGAAATTGATTAAAAATTTGTTCATTTTGGGTTAATTAATAAAATAATTTTAATTTAATAACAGTAAGCAATACTGATTTTAATAGATATAAGCAATATAACATTTTCAGTATAAAGAGACTAAATTAAGTACAAGGTAGTTTCAAGGTTGGAAGAGTTGTTATTATTTACCCATGTAATGCCAACTTATTTTCGCTACAAAAGCATATTCTACTAATAATCTTGTTTGCAAAAAGTGATAAAATTTCCAAAGAGAAAATTCAATATTTGGGACCTTCTCCGAGAAATGGGACCTAGTGTGTGAAAATGAAGTTTTGAGAAAAACGGATCTTATTTTATTCTACACCCTTTTAGGTACCAGAATCCACTCTTAAGTCCAAACACTTTTTTTGACACACTAGGTCCCTTTTCTCGGAGAAGGTCACATATATTGAAAGATTAAGGCCCTAATTTTGTAAAACACAACGCAAGTCAAAGTTTTATATTGAAAGCAAAAACAAATTCATAAATATTTTGTAATTTTGTTGTTGCTTTGTACAGAAATTTATTTACCGTTTTAAAATTTTCAACGCAAAAACCAGTGTGAATTTCTGTTAGAGGCAACAACAAAATTACAAAATATTTATGAATTTGTTTTTGCTTTCAATGTTATTCTTTATCGTTGCTTTGTGTTTTACAAAATTAGGGCCTAAATATTCTTAAAATGTTTTCTATATAGCGAATTTTTGGATCATTTTCTATACGAATAGAAATAAAAATGCGTTAATGGTATTTTTGTCAAGCTAGTTGGGCCTAAATTTCTTCAATGTAAATAAAATTAAATTTTTAATAACAATATTTTGTTCCCGACGTTTTTCGATTTTTTGTCGTCTTTTTCAAGGGATAGTCTATTTAAAAATTATAAAACAATAAAATAAGAACAATAATGTAACACATAAACAATATGAACTAACAATATGCAATTTAATCCCATTAAAAAGTTTTAGATGTACCCAGGAGCATACAAACATAAAACATAATTTTAATATTTAAAAACATATTACTTTAAACTTTAAATATATCACAGCTCCAGCGATGGCAACAATTCATTCATTGTTATCTTAATTTGTTGTTGTATTCTAAGGCATTTAATTGTGTATCTCTTCCTTTCTTCTTTTTCTATATCTAGAATTTTAACATCATCGAATTTATATGTGTGACCAGTATGTAGGATGTGTCGTGCTAGTGTTTTTCTTATTATTCTGCTCTAAACAAAGGTGTTCAATATCTGCTTGTTTGCAAATGGGCGTGGCACAAACAATGCAACAACAATATGAATATATTGCTTTTTCTATAAACACGGTAAGAGTGTCAAATTTTAAAACAAATACATTGGTGATCAATAGACATCATCTTTAAAAAACGAGCTAAACTAGAAAAGTGGTCGTGCAGCCTCTCATATAAGTACAATATAAATTTCTGTATGTCTGGAGAACGGTAGCAGTAAACGTTTTCAAATTTTAAACAAATATATTGGTAATTTTTAACCAACCCCATTAAAAAAGAGCGAAACTATAAAAGTTTAATTGGAACATCCCACACAAGGACTAGGTAAATGACTATATACCAGGAAAGGATAACAGTAGAAGTACCAAAATTTGGCAAAAATTAATGCGTTATCAACAGACGAAATCTTTTTTAAAAAAGTTTAATAGCTTCATTTAAATGGAGGAAACGAAGAGCTGCGGGATAACGCCATAAAGATAATCATATTCTGAAAAAACGTTTAAGGTAATCATACGTAAAGCTGACGCATGACTTTAAACAGCTGTATTGTTGGTTTTTTTATTTATTAATAACAAAGTAATCACTCTTCAGTAATCAACATCTTCACTAATCAATTAAGGAATCGTATTTATTTAAAATCACTTTCATGCGTCATATTGACCCACGGCCTCGTTATATTTCGAAATGAACAATACCTACGGCAGCGATAATATATACGTAGTGACTGAAATGTCTGAAGTGCACAGCGAAGGATGCGTATTAAATCGGAAAAAATAACATGCAACAAAAAGGGCACGCGTAAATTTTACGCTGATTACGTTTTTTTTTTTTTTTTTGTTAAATTTTCTTATAGAAAACTTATTTTTGTAAATTTTTTGCTAAAATTTTAAGGAATAGCAAATACACATCAAATAGAAATTTTTCCAAAAAATATATCAACTTTTCGTACAGATAGTAAAATTTCGCCCAGAGTTCCTAAAAATAGAAAAAAATAAACAATCCCTGTATAAATTGTTTATGATTGCCTACGGTGTCTTTTGTTTCATCTACAGGCATTATGTAATAAATACATAAAAAAATAGGCTTAAGAACTTTTTGTATACATACATAAATATAAATATATATTTGTATGTTTATATATTTAGGTATGTATATGTAAGTATATCCTTCGTCATATATCCCTGTCGGACTTTGAGTTAACTTAAAACTAACTTATTGTCAACCAGAAATGAGTCACAGGTGACTAAAAAGCTGGCTCATTTCCCTTGTTAAACTCTATTCAGTTTTTACACGTAGTGTCATCAGAGCGAGTCAGTACTCACTCACTCTGCATAAGTTTCAGCTAACCACAAGCTAGCTCATTATGAGTTAGCTTGTAGTGCATAAAGTAAGAGTGCACTATGAGTTAAGTATAAATTGACTAACTTATAGTTGGGTTTAACTAGGCAGCTTGTAGTTCATCAGAACAAGTCAACACTCACTCCACCCTTCATATTTATATTAATTATTAACTAATTATGTATGTATTTATTTTTATTAATATTTATAATAAATTTTATGTATTTAACATAATAGAATCTGGGAATTTATTTCTCATGGTGAGTACATTTATTATACATATAAATTTTCATATTATTCGAATGTGTATTCTAAGTCAAATTACAATTCAATTTAAATTTTTTTCATTTTATGAAATAACTTGACAAATTTTTCTCTGTTTAATGAAAACAAAAAATATTTCAACAAAATAAAGTTTCACCTGTATGTTTTTTAATTTTTGTTTATTTCTGTATCAGATTTGAGTTATTTCGAAAGTTAGTTAAAAATGAGTTAGTTAAAAGTCAGCCTTATTTTGAGTTAGCTCATAAAAGTCCGACAGGGATGTTACACAAAAGCACATATATATATTGTGTAAAAAGCATAAATCTAAATATAATAAAATATGTTTTACTTGAAAAAAAATGAATAAAAAATAAACGTTGAAATTATATTGCTGTAAGCAAGATTTTTTATTGCTTTCTACACTTTACTATTGTTGTAATATCCGTCTCTATATACGAATCTCAGTTAAATTGTTTGGTGTTCTACCATATTTTTTTTTTTTTTTTAATTTTTCTCACTTACATGAGAATAAATATGGTATTCTATGATTTTATGATCATTGTGACTTTTGTGTCCCATGCTGTTGTTTACTGGCATATCTATTATATTTTTGTTTTCGTTGTTGTTGTGATTGTTGCTGCAAATTCTATATTGCAACTTACTCTAGTTGTTGACATATTTTTTTATTGTGACACTACTTTCTGGCATAAAGTGAAGTGAGCTGAGAACGCAAGAAATGAACGATTATTATTTAAAAACATCTCATTGTATTCTTTTTAAGAGTTAAATGTCAGTGGAGTAGGTCATATGGAAAATGAATGTAGACAAATAAATTATCACATGATGTTATTTCTACCTTTCTGTAATATGCAAAAAAAAAGATGTAAAATGAAAAATGATTTAAGCATAAACCAGTTAACCTTTATGTCAACAGTAGAAAAATTGTACTTACGTCAACAGCAAGCATACCCGGGTATGCAAGCACATTTTATATGAGAATTCACGTGTTGCTAGGTATATTTCTGTTTTTTTGTTGTGTGAGCTTGTTTTTTTTTGTTCTATTTGTCTTTTGCTTGTGTTTTTTCCTACTTTGATCTGTTTGTATGCTTAAAATAACGGTAGCTTTAGCAAAGATTTGTGTATTTTGCCTTTGCTTTCATGTACTCAGTATATACCATCAAAACCAGCCAAGTACGGAATAAAAGTTTGGTGGGTATGTGACTCCGTCTCCTCTTATCCAGTTAAAGGACAAATTTACACGGGTTTGTTGGCATCCGGTGAACGAGAGAAAAACGTAGGCGAAAGAGTAGTCAAGGATTTGTGTGTCAATCTTTTTCGTAGAAGTGGACGGAATATTGTTTGCGATAATTTCTTTACAAGTTACAATTTAGCGAAAAGTTTGATTGTGGACAGTAAGTTATCGATATAAGGTACAGTAAATAAACGACGTGTTATTGTACCACCGCAATTTGTTGTTCCAAAAGGACGTGAAGTAGAATCAACTATTTTTGGTTACAACAACAATATCTCCATGTGGTCCTACATCCCAAAGAAAAATAGATCAGTTGTGTTCCTTTCAACAACGTATAATACAAGCGAAGTGCGGGGTCCAAAGAAGAAGCCACTTTTGATATTGGACTACAACAAATATAAAGGAAGCGTTGATAACATGGATAAATCTTTGGCGGAATATTCTACAAAGCAACGAACAAATAGATGGCCTTTGACATTCTTCTACAATATCCTAGATGTGGCTGCTTTTGCAGCGTACACAATTTATGTTGAAAATAAGCCACAGTTAAAGACTTCCACAAGTAGTCGTAGGATATTCCTACACAATCTCAGCGAGCAACTGGCTAAGCCTGAAATAGAAAATAGAGCCAAGAATATCAATATTACAAGAGTATTCTCTACCCGGAATGCAATTGAAGCCATAAATGGAGGTCCTTTAGGATTTGCAGATGGTGCAGAAAGTGTGGTAGAACGGGATAGCACCGGCAGAATTAAAACCAAAGGTAACTGCTACATATGTACTAAGCGTCGACCTACCAGGAAATCTTTCTCATTATGCAAGAAACCCGTATGTGCTGCACATTCCACTGAAATTCCGAAATGCAAAAATTGCATTTAAAAATTATTAAATAATTTAAATTTGTACATGTTTTCTCTTATTATTTGATTAAATTATAATTTATTTGAATTAATTTTATTTTATTTTCTTTATATTAATTTTATTTTTACTTTATTAAAAATCTTAAATCTTATGAAATAAACATGCAATATTATTCCATTTTCATTTGTTTTTATATACATACCCAGGTATGCAGCTGTTGACGTAAGGGGTAGGAATGAAAAAATGGCCACATCCATGGTCCAATTTTGTCCAATTTTATCCAAACTTCAGAATATGTTAAAAAACACTTCCAGTGAGGATATCATGAAATTTCAGACCGCTATGATAGCCACTTTCAGAGATACAGAGTTTTTAAATTTCAAAACATACCCGGGTATGTAGCTGTTGACATAAAGGTTAATATGTGGTTTTACGTATACTTAATGTAGAATTACAAATATTGTTAATACGCCAGGCCAGAAAAAGATATTTTTTTATTTAAGCTTAAATATAAAATAATTATTAAAAATTATTAAAGCTATAAACAATCAGAAAACTTTCAGAAAAAATTACTGCTATCGCGAACATGGCTTAAATTCACGAATAATCGCAAACTTGGAAACAAACCCATAAATTTATTTGAAATCGGTTTAAACAAACAAAAAAAATCATTGCAAATTAGCGAAAATTTGCGAAAGTTTTATATAATTCAAACAAGCCATAAAAGTTATTAAAAGTCCATAAAAGTATAAAGAATGGAAAAAATTCTGTAAAAATTATAAAATTAAGGAAAATTCGTAAAAAATTGCTAGAAGCGGCATAATAGCAAAATCTTTAATTTATTTAAAATCGTAAAAGCTGTAAAAAGTAAAAAAAAACTTGCAATAAAAAAATCGCTTCTATAGCAAACATGACTAAAATTTGCGAAAAATTGCAAAACTGATTGTTATTATTTTATTTCTTATTACTGAAAAAAGCTTATTACTTACATTTTTAACTATTTGTTGAAGAAATCTAATAACTACTCTCAAAAAGTGTCTTAATTGTTTAAAAATAAAAAACAATTAAATATATTTACAAAAGTTCTTAACCTATCGAATGACATTTCGGGTGAAGGTATTCGATTGGCCACTCGTTATCGAATGACATAATCGCAAATTTCGAAAGAAGTTGTTTGATGACGAATGGGACGATTTCAAAAAGTAAAATTTCAATCAAAGTCACCGATCACGACTGCGATAATCTGGACCCAGGTGAATTTATTAAGGAGAGTTGCTAATAATTACTGCAAAATTTTTTTCAAAAAATTTTATTAATTTTTTTGATCTTTCACGCTTGCTATAATTTGTTTTTTCTTGTTTGGCGTTATGTTGGTTTTTAAATTGAGAAATTATTTTCTAATGTACGATACGAGGTCGTATTAACTTCCTGTTCAACGATTTCGAACGTCAACGTTCGCATAGAAAACTACATTTAAAACAAAAACAATTTTTCGAATATTGTTTTTGTTTAACATATAATTTTCTATGCGAACGTTAACGTTCGAAATCGATGAACAGGCTGTAAGTATTTAAATGAAAAGTAAAAATAAAATGTTTTAAAGTGTGAGGTTTAACCATCCGCCTTACACATGTTTTTATTTTCACATTCGTAACGCATGAGTCTAGCCAGACCCAATAATTTTTGAATAAATAAACCCAATTTTTTTTTCACATTTATAATTAAAATAAAATATGAAAAATAAATTGAGAACTAAGTAGATGGAGCTAATAGTTTGTGTGTTTAATAAAAATAAAGAAATAATAGATAATTTAACAAAAAGATATAATTAAAAACAGCAAGAAAGAAAGTTAAAAATACGGCACATTTTATACAAAATATATATGGGTCTGGCCATACCACATGTGTTTCGAATGAGATGTGTGCAGTAAAATATTCGAATAAGTTTCCTTATATATCCTTTCCAGGTTATATTTTTACAGCTTTTTATAGTAAACTAAATTTTAGAAGGGTACCTGAAATTTCAAGTCCCTACCTGTGCTTTAATATACTAAAATAACATTTAAAATCGAAAAAGGTCCGGCCAGACTCATGAGTAAGACGAAGGGTTAACTTGATTACCGGATAAATAAAACCATTTGTGTTGTTCACGGAAGGCTGGTTATCAGGTTATTTAGTTCAATTCACAACAACAAAATACATTTATTAAATTTTTTAAATATATTTTGTTGCTGTTAATATAACTACATATCCATTTAACCTGATAATCCGTTATATTTCTTCAATAATCAAAACTGGGAATTATATCCGTACTTTCGACATGATATATTGCTACTTGCAAACAACTACAAGAAACCTCAAATAATATTAAAACTAAGATATTTTCCATACTTGGTTAATTACACAGTCTGCGATAAAAATACTTCAAAGATATTTTCCAGGATAGCGTCACTGGATCGTGAGAAAATGAGAAGTAAGAAATGACCGATGATCACGATTACAATGTGGATAAAAATCTGCAAACTATAAAACCAAGCAAAGCAATCAAAATCTTTAAACAGGTTTTAGATTCGGTCGGGTGTTGAGCAAATTGACCTTAGAGAGAAAGCGGTTCAAATTTTTACTATTGGAGAGAAAACCCAGTAGTAAAAAATAACAGATTTATTTAACAACATGTTTGTTTTTATTAAGATGGGAAGCCTTGTTTGATTTTCTTAGGATTTCCCTTTTTTATATATAAACAATAAAAACGCTTTCAACTTAATATCAATTTTAATTTGAAGATTCATAAACGTCAACAATCTGATAAAGGCAGCATTCGCGGTTTTAATTAGTTGACGTTATCCCAGGCGCACTGTATAATTGATTTCAATTGAATATGCATTTCACTCTAAATCGCGAAGTATACATCGAGAAAAACGCAAGTGTAATGTTCTCTCGAAAATGTGACGTGCTATAAATGATATCAATATAGTTTTCCGTTACATTTTCGACAATATCCACAAATATTAAAATTAAGAAAAAAAAAATTTTAAAAGCTTTAATTTCGTAAGCCTGTGTTATTAATGGCTTTATTAGTCTGACTAAAAAAAAAAAACAAAATTGAATACCTAACTTTTAAGCCCACCTTCTAGGGGCGTGCTTGCAATACATGAAGGTAAAAAATGGCAACTAACGAAAGTCCCATGACGGAATTCAGTTACGCGCTGAGTTTTGGACATTTTCAAAGGTTTAGCCATAGTTTAGGGTATAATTTTGTTCTAAGTGCATAAGTTTCATAAGCATGCACTAAAATTGGCAACAATTTATGTGTTCGAGTCCAGGCTTATGTACTTCAATAGTGACATAACCAAAAAAATCCATTTCGATATAAATGCGTTAAAAGTTTTAATTTACTCTAACTTTGTAGAAAAATTAACGACGGATTCTCTTCAAATGGGGAAAGCATGATAGATATAAAAATTAACTTTTTAAACAATATAAAGAAAAAAAAGCGAACAATTCTGCAACACTAACATTATTTTTTGAGTTATGTCGCTATCGAAGAAAATAAGCGATATATCTTATGTGCAATTTTTTGGATAGCACATATTTAATTTTTATATATGTGACCTTCTTGTAAAAATAGGAGCTTACATGTAAGCAGGTTTGTAAGGGAGCGACTTCCCACTTGGATGCATTACCTTTTGAAAAAAGAATCCTGTTTTCACTCGTTACATTCATGTGTGAGTAACAGCTATTTGTAAGCGCTTCGCCCATGTCTCTTTACAATTGCAGCTTTCATTGCATACCAAAACCTCTTCCATCATGCATTTTTCTGAAAACGTGAATTCATACCTGGTGTGAACCTTTTACTATATTGCTTACATAGAATCCTTTCTTCATACTTCTTAAGAATTCGTGAAATAATTACTTCAGTTTTATATTTTTCTTTTAAATTTTTATTCAATATTAAAAGAAAATCAAAGTTAAAAAATTAAATAATTCAGATTTTGGTTCAAAAAAGTTATGAATTAAAAAAAAAAATAGAAATAGAAATAGAACAAAATCTTTAAAATTTCCTTATAAAAATTTCACACACTTTAATTAATATTTTAAATTTAATTAGTTAAACTTTATTTAATTACCTACTTATTAATTTTAATATTGTTTTCTTCAATTTTTTTTGTTTTTAATTAAGTATATTTAATTAACAATTTCTTTGCGCTTTTCTTTATACACGTTGTCTACTCAAATGCACAAAGATGACTGAGCTTTTTTTATTTTGTAATTTAAAATAATTTGTTTTCGGAAAAGACTCGGTAAATATGCCGATTTCAAAGTCTGCAATACAACCTGCTTCCTCGTAAGGGATAGGGGTAAGCTTTTAATCTTTTGTTCAGCTTACATTAATACAAAACCCCTTTCTTTGGTATTCGGTTATTTCCTGCTTCTCAGTAAGGCTTAATAGCAAGCGAA
Source organism: Pollenia labialis (assembly GCA_949318255.1). NCBI lineage: Eukaryota > Metazoa > Arthropoda > Insecta > Diptera > Polleniidae > Pollenia > Pollenia labialis. The sequence goes on from OX439141.1 coordinate 116,647,736, forward strand.
TACAGCAGCAGTAATATACCTTTTAAACTGCCAAAAGTCCTAATATTTTGTTACTAGGTAGTGTGTGAAAAGTTTTAAGAAAAATTAATCTTATACTACACCCTTTAAGGTACCAGAAACCACTCATAAGTCCAAACCCGTTTTTTCGGAGAAGGTCACATATACGTAACGCTGAAAGGTTACTCTTCATTTTAGAACATTAAGGCAACTCTGCGTCGAATAAACGAACTATTTGAAAAAAAATTCTAGCGCAACGATTTTTAAAGTAAAATATCAACATAAATATTTTAATTAAGCATTGTAACGAACCAAACCACAAAAGGCCCTAACTATAAAGAGGACTTGCTACCTATAGTTACCGGCCGTGCTCGTCGAAATGAGGGTGGTTCTTTCCTCTCGCTAGTTAGACTATGGTTCGAACATTCATTTAAAATTTAGGTAGCTGTAAATATTAAAGTCTACTAACCAACTAATAAAAATACATAATAATAAAACAAACAAAAAAAAATAAATAAAAGAAACTTTAAAGTATCGCTTCGTTCAAGAGGTTTTGTTGTTATAACCTCCGTCAAATTCATTACCCTCCCTAGCCATGCTATCTTTGTTTAAAATAAATTCCCAGATAGCCCTATTTTGACTCACCTACAATTGACCTTAACTTTTCATAGAATAGAATAAAACTTTAGAATTTCATATCGGAATCTTGAAATTTTTTATTCATTTCATCCTAAACTAATATAACTATTCTTTTAATAATAGTAATCTTTTAAAAATTATTTTTAGTGTTATTATTAATTAAATTTTAATGTACAAATAAGAAAACTCCAAATTGATAAATTATTATTAACATTAAAGAAATTAGAAATGTAAATTCCTTCCATTGAAAATTAAAGGTTTAAAATTATGTTTGGGTGTATATATAAGATAAATCAGAAATGTTTTTTTTAAGTTATTAAGAAAAAATAGTTTGAGTGAAAATTTATATTAAGTTAAAGTAAAAAAAAAATTCTAATGAACTCACCATTTTTATTTAAATCTTAAGTAGACTCCAGGCCTGTTGTCCGCGATGATTTGATGTTAAAAATGCTGTTAAATTTTCACTCAAATTATGGATTACATCTTAGAAATTAATTAACAGGAAACAAAAGGGAAGTTGATATAACAACAGGAAACAATCGTTAAATAAATAAAATAAAGATAAATATAGTAAATTAACGCACTTAAGTAATTAAATATAAGCAAACCAATGGATACATATTTTTACTGATCTTTTAATATTGTACGTTTATGTCTATAAACGACTATGGTTTTTTGGCGTTTTGCAATTTGATTGACATATCGATATTGGCCCGATAGGCCCTGACCATAAAAAAAAGTATATACTTTATAAAATGTTCGGTCCTTTCAAAATTATTAACGTGAACGATTCGATTGGGTGCGTTTGGTTGGGTGATATTTCCTTTACTATCTTCCCCAAAAATTGTCTTCCCATTAAGGAGTACCGTATTATACGTGTTAACTTTCCTTATGCAAATTTTAGTAACAGCAGATTTTTGAGTTTCCTCCTTTTTCCCACTGCACACTGAAAAAGGTTGTAAATGTAAATATCCCTTAAATACAATTTACAACTTCTTACCTTTTAGTTGACGAAATGCTTGGATTGTTGCAACAATTAAACAAGTTGCAATCGAAAAATATTAATTTGCAAAAACAATTTAAAAAACATTGACGATAAAATAATCTGATTTCTTTCAGAATTTTTTTTCCACACAATTCAAATCAAAAATTGTTATAGTAATAAAAAAAATATCTAATATTTTGAAATTTGTTATTAAAATTTCCAAGCCACTTTGATCAATTTTAAAAAAATAAAACACAGTTATAGTTTATATAGTAGAAATAAAAATACAAATACAAATAATGAAATCCACCCAACAGCCTCACAAAACAGGTACAGTTTAAATTACCAATTTCAAAACTGGATCTGTAAAAGGCCACTTATGTGCTATCATTGCCATATGTCCTTTGCATGGTAAGTGCCTACGTTACCAGAATCTATATCCTTTAGTTCATAATATACATTTCCTAATTTTCGCAAAACTTTTGCCTTTACCCCAACTGGAGCTAGTTTAGCATTATAATAATCCACCTTGGAGCTTTGATTGAACAAACGTCTGTATACGTCTTGTCCCACACAAAATTCATTTCTCCTTGAACGCAAGTTGTAAGTCCTAGCATTCTTGTCGTATGCCTTGCGCATGTAGTCTTTTATTTTTTCACGAATCAAAGGAAATTCATCATGTCGTTCCACAATGAAGTCCGTTTCTTCTAAAATTTTAAGTCTGCGTAGAATTTCGTAGTCCCTTCCGTTGGTAATCATATTCTGACCAAACACAATTTGGTACGGTGTTCTCCCAATGGACTGGTGTATGCTGTTTCTAAGCGAGCAATTAATGGATGGTATATAAAAATCCCACTCACGCTGATCGTCCCTGACGTAACATCTCAATGCCTCATTTATTGAACGATTAACTCTTTCACTTGCATTCGACTGGGGACTGTAAACAGCAGTTAATATATGTTTAATACCATTTTTGGCCAAAAAATTTGTAAAATCTTTACTCTTGAACTGAGAGCCATTATCAGAAACAATAGTTTCTGGTACGCCATAGCAATTAAATATGTCCGTCCTCAAATAATCAATGATCTGTTTTGAAATGAATTTTTTTAGTGGTTTCAAAAATGTAAATTTTGAAAAATGATCTAATACTATAAGTATCCCAATGTGTCCAGATTTACTCCTCGGCAATGGTCCAATCAAGTCTATATATAGTCGCTGAAATGGCCTTTCCGTCGTTACCATAATACCCAATGGTGGTCTTAAAGTCATGGTCGGTGTCTTTGACGTTTTGCACAATTCGCAATTTTTTATGTAAGTCTTTACGTCCGTAACAAGTCTGGGCCAATAAAAATATCGTCGAATTCGTTCCAATGTCTTAGCAATACCTCCGTGCGCAGAACTTGGAATATCATGAGATGTGTAAATCACATCGTTACGTAATTCTTCAGGCACAAGTAGTCTCCAATAATTAGATTCATCCATTTCCCCTGTAGAAAAATTCACTCTCTTGTAAATATATCTATCAATAACCCTAAAATCTGGCAATTCAGATGAAGAAAAGTCTTCACGTAATTTCACATAGTCAGGACTATCAAATGCTTTTGATTCCAGATCAATTGAAGGCAAGGTATCAATTTCCAGAGCGTTAACAAAACCCTCTCCCTCGTGAGCTCGCGATAGAGCATCTGGCACTATATTTTCCTTTCCACTTCGATGTTCGATGGTAAAATTAAAGCCCTGTAGTTTCAATGACCACCTGGCCAATCTACCAGTAAGGTCCTTTTGGCCCATGAGCCACTTAAGGCTTGCGTGATCAGTTACTACCTTAAACTCTTGCCCTTCTATATATGGTCTAAACTTTCTAATTGCCACAACCACCGCGAAACACTCAAGCTCCGAAATAGTGTAATTACGTTGCGCCTTGTTTAACTTCTGAGACATGTATGCCATAGGTCTTTCTGTCCCATTATCGTCCTTCTGTGCCAATACTGCACCTACACCGTAAGTGCTTGCATCACATTGCACAATAAATGGTTTTTCATAATTAGGATGAATAAGTAATGGCGCAGATGTCAGTCTGGTCTTTAATTTATCAAAACCCATTTGGGCTTCTTCCGTCCACTTAAAAGTCTTTTTCTTAGTCAATAATTCTGTCAGTGGAAAAGTTAATGATGAAAAGTCCCGAATGAAACGTCGGTACCAGCCTGTCATTCCCAAGAACCGTCGTAGATGTCGAATAGATCGTGGTACCGGAAAGTCCTGTATTGCCCTAACTTTGTCATTGTCCACTTGTAGAGTCCCGTTCCCAACCACATATCCAAGATATTTCACTCTATTAAGAGCAAAACTGCTCTTTTTAACATTAATTGTCAAGCTTGCTTTCCTTAATAGCGTAGCCACCTCCATCAGATGTGTCAAATGTTCGTCGAAGTTGGCCGAAACAATTAATAAGTCGTCCAAGTACACAAAAACATGTGATTTTAATTTATACGGAATCACAATGTCCATAAGTCTGCACAACGTCTGCGGTGCATTGCATAGTCCAAACGGCATTCTTGTAAACTGATACAATGGCCGATTAGGAACTGTAAAGGATGTCTTTTGTTTTGAGCTTTCCTCCAGTTTGATTTGCCAAAAGGCATCTTTCAAATCAATTTTTGAAATACAATAAACTGAAGGAAGTCTTGATAAAAGTCCGTCAATGTTCGGTATCGGGTAAGCGTCCTTTACTGTCACCGAGTTAAGTTTTCTACTGTCTAGACACATCCTCACTTTATCAGGTTTTATTACCACTACAGTTGGAGATGACCACGGAGAACTGGGAGCTTCCTCAATAACACCCAATGATAGCATCCTATCCAATTCAGAGCATAATTTTCTTTCAACTGCAGGAGATATTGGGTAATATCTTTGCTTTATAGGTTTCGCAGCATCAGTATCAATAAAGTGTTCAATCAGAGTGGTACAGACTAAACCCTCAGTCTCCGAATTCGGAAAAGAAGAAATCACATTATCTAATTGTCGTTTCTGTAATAATGTCAATTCAAGTCTATCCGAATCAGAATCAACACAATGTACCTCACCAATTTCCGGAATATTAATTTCCACCCCGAACTGTGTCCAGAAATCAATACCGCATATAATATCCTGTTTTATGTTCGGTACTACCAAAAAGTCAATCAATTTTGTCCGTTTCTGAAAAGTCATTTCTAATGTTAGCGTCCCTAAAATATTTTGTCTTTGTCCGTCTGCGGTCTTTACGTTACCCCTACCTTTCCTAAAACTCGTCATTTTCCCGGCCTCAGAAGCTAAAACTCCCCCTATTACACTTCTATTAGCACCACTATCTAATAATGCCAAATACTTATGATCACCTACCTTCAAATATATGAAAGGTCTGCTATCATCCACTTGAGAGACTATCGGGGAAATAATTACAGATTGAAATGATTTTAATTTCCTATAGAATTCACGTATACGTCGTGTTGACCGTTTTGGTCCTGAAAAATTCCGCAAGTCTCCAAAAATTCTCTTCCTGGCTTTTTGGTACTCTAACAGGCGTACATGATAGGGTCTAATCAGAGGATGTTCTGGTACGTTATTAACTATTACTTTCTGAGTATTATCAAAATTATAAGCTGTCTTCAATGCCGGTATATCCATTTCTAAGGGGTCGGATGTCCGTTTTAATGTCGACGGACATCCTTCAGTCCGTTTCCCTGTGGTTTTACGGTGCACTTGGTACAAGTAGGTCTATAGACGTTTTTCCCTCCACATCCATAGCAAAACACACGTCGAACGTCCAAACAGTCGAAATATGTATGTCCAGTCTTGTCGCAGTTCCAACACTTAATATCACTTCTGATTGCACATACCTCAGATTCCTGTTCCGTAGGTTTAAAATTGTTTAATTCAGAATCTTTAATATCAATTTCTGCTACACGTCCTTTTGCGGGTATTCGACAATCACGACCATTTACCTCCTTCATAAATTTCTCGTGGCGCTTAACTTCACGCCTTAGTTGAGCAACGTTTAATATATCAAAGTGTATTAATTCATGTCTTATCTCATTTCTGAGATTATGAACCAATATTGCACACAGGTTTTCATCTGAAATTGGAGTTTTGAGTCTGTCAGACATTGCCATAACAGAATCCAAGAAATTGTCAAAACATTCACCCGGGCGCTGTTTCCGTCTATAAATATCTTCCATAATGTCGAAGTCGTTAAATTCACATTTGTATTGGCTCCTCAAAGCCCTAGTCAAACTAAACCAGTCCAGTTCATTGTCCAGCCGGTGGTAACGCCAGTACCAGTCCAGTGCTTTGCCGTCAAATAACCCATGAGCGTGTCGACATAATAGTCCAAAATCTCCATTCAGGTTATTAGTCGTCAATATGTTAATGCGATAAATAAATTCATCAACAGTCAACGTGTCGTCACATCCTGAAAATTTTACCCTCCAGTTACGAATAATATTTGACACTTTTTCTCCTACAAAAGGTTCCTGAGAATTATCCGTTCTAGGAGACGAATTAGGTGGAATGATGTCTCGAGGTTGCGTATCCTGAGAAAGACGATTATTTGCACCAAGTCCCATATTCTGAACCATAGATCTAAATTCGTTCCTAATAAAGTTAGTCATATCAGTACGTAATGTATCCATTGAATCTGTAACCAATTCTCTAATGTATTGCTGATTTCTATCAATTAAAATGTTATTCTGTTCATTTATACCATCATTCGCCCGCGTATTTTTTCTTCCTTTTCGTCCCTGAGATAAAACTTGAGGAGTGTTGGATTCTTCCACCGGAACTGTAAAACTGCAGTTCGTTGGTACTTCCAAACTCATTAAGTTTTCTCGACTTCTCGTCAAAGGCATTTTAAAGCAAAATTAATAACACAAAGAAAGAAGTATAAAAAAAAAATTATTTATATAAAATATTTCTACTACTAGGTTAAGATCAGATTGTTAGGTTGTCAAAAAAAAAAATGCGATACAATAACTAAGCTTCACAAAATAAAAATAAAATAATATAAAAGAAAAGAAAATTTAAATGTGATGAGGTTAGTGTGAGAGTATGAAACCAATGTAAACTAGTACCAAAAATCTCAATCACACATTATCTCCCAATACAAGTAATTTTAAAACTTAATAACAAATAATAAAGAGAAATAAAAACGAAACCTCAAGTTAGATATGTAGGTAAAATTCCAAAACTATTTCAGAATTAAAAATCTCCACCAAATCTAACTTTTTTTTTTATTTTTGTCTTATTAAATATTTGGTTGAAAACCCCAAAGAAAAGAGGAAATCCTAAAATCCAAAATTATATTAATAGAGTCAAAAGTAAATAACAAAACAAATAAAAAAAAAGTTAGTTAACACGGAAAAGATGTCATTTAGTAAGCATCAGCTAAATATGATGTAATTGTGAGAAATAAAATACTATTAACATTCTTATGTCAGATATTATTTTGCTGATGCCCCACGTTGGGCGCCATTTAAATTTATGTAACGAACCAAACCACAAAAGGCCCTAACTATAAAGAGGACTTGCGACCTATAGTTACCGGCCGTGCTCGTCGAAATGAGGGTGGTTCTTTCCTCTCGCTAGTTAGACTATGGTTCGAACATTCATTTAAAATTTAGGTAGCTGTAAATATTAAAGTCTACTAACCAACTAATAAAAATACATAATAATAAAACAAACAAAAAAAAATAAATAAAAGAAACTTTAAAGTATCGCTTCGTTCAAGAGGTTTTGTTGTTATAACCTCCGTCAAATTCATTACCCTCCCTAGCCATGCTATCTTTGTTTAAAATAAATTCCCAGATAGCCCTATTTTGACTCACCTACAATTGACCTTAACTTTTCATAGAATAGAATAAAACTTTAGAATTTCATATCGGAATCTTGAAATTTTTTATTCATTTCATCCTAAACTAATATAACTATTCTTTTAATAATAGTAATCTTTTAAAAATTATTTTTAGTGTTATTATTAATTAAATTTTAATGTACAAATAAGAAAACTCCAAATTGATAAATTATTATTAACATTAAAGAAATTAGAAATGTAAATTCCTTCCATTGAAAATTAAAGGTTTAAAATTATGTTTGGGTGTATATATAAGATAAATCAGAAATGTTTTTTTTAAGTTATTAAGAAAAAATAGTTTGAGTGAAAATTTATATTAAGTTAAAGTAAAAAAAAAATTCTAATGAACTCACCATTTTTATTTAAATCTTAAGTAGACTCCAGGCCTGTTGTCCGCGATGATTTGATGTTAAAAATGCTGTTAAATTTTCACTCAAATTATGGATTACATCTTAGAAATTAATTAACAGGAAACAAAAGGGAAGTTGATATAACAACAGGAAACAATCGTTAAATAAATAAAATAAAGATAAATATAGTAAATTAACGCACTTAAGTAATTAAATATAAGCAAACCAATGGATACATATTTTTACTGATCTTTTAATATTGTACGTTTATGTCTATAAACGACTATGGTTTTTTGGCGTTTTGCAATTTGATTGACATATCGATATTGGCCCGATAGGCCCTGACCATAAAAAAAAGTATATACTTTATAAAATGTTCGGTCCTTTCAAAATTATTAACGTGAACGATTCGATTGGGTGCGTTTGGTTGGGTGATATTTCCTTTACTATCTTCCCCAAAAATTGTCTTCCCATTAAGGAGTACCGTATTATACGTGTTAACTTTCCTTATGCAAATTTTAGTAACAGCAGATTTTTGAGTTTCCTCCTTTTTCCCACTGCACACTGAAAAAGGTTGTAAATGTAAATATCCCTTAAATACAATTTACAACTTCTTACCTTTTAGTTGACGAAATGCTTGGATTGTTGCAACAATTAAACAAGTTGCAATCGAAAAATATTAATTTGCAAAAACAATTTAAAAAACATTGACGATAAAATAATCTGATTTCTTTCAGAATTTTTTTTCCACACAATTCAAATCAAAAATTGTTATAGTAATAAAAAAAATATCTAATATTTTGAAATTTGTTATTAAAATTTCCAAGCCACTTTGATCAATTTTAAAAAAATAAAACACAGTTATAGTTTATATAGTAGAAATAAAAATACAAATACAAATAATGAAATCCACCCAACAGCCTCACAGCATTTTATTAAAAGATAAAAAAAGCACACAAAATAAAAGTTTGCTTCTCTTTCAAAATTCGATGCGAATTTTTGAACTATTTTTATGTTTGCAACTTAACCCTTATGTGATTGACAAGGTACCCGGGTACCTTTTGCGTTTTTAAATAAATTTTTTTTGTAGAAATTGGCAACCATCGTTCTTGAAATTTCTTGAGAGCTCCTAACTTTCAATATTTTATTAACTTTTGAGAGTTTTGAAAAAAATTAATAAATTCAGATAGGCGTAGCATGCCAACATTCTTCATACACCCTTAACTGTTCGACAAGGTACCCAGGTACCTTTATGCGATTCTATGAAAAATGCGCTGTAAATTTTTTTTATATTCACTTATATTTACAAAAAGTAATAAAATCTCAGTTACATATTTACATGTTTACAAAAAAAAAGTATATACATATATACATACATATGTTCATATTGACATTCATGTGAATATATCTTTCATGTACGTACATATGTATGATTATAAATTTATTTAGGTTGCGCGTCCTGTAAACAGTTTGTGCATACTGTACGATTTACCGAATGCGAGTTGCGAATTGGTATATAGCAATTGCTACAAGTTGTGCGTGTTTTCCTTTGTTCAGACGAAGTTTCGAACAGATTTTGCAACTTCCTGCTACTGCGATACGGCCACTTTCATCTCTTTCCACATTAGAGGTATCTGGATGTACAGTAGTATCAACATTTTTCAAGTATATTATCTATTGCTGTTCTTGTGTGAGGTTTTGCCATCACCTTATAATTTTTGGTAGGCCGCTTTGTGTTTTTAAGAGACAATTGCACACTGAGATTTTTTAAAAATGTTCTACGGTGATCAGTAGAAGTGTGTATTGTGTTCCATTCAAAAAACATATGAAGCCAATGCTGCTACATCTATATTATTAAAAAATCAGAACTTGTTCTACGCTTGCAAGTTTATTCGCCCAACAACTTATCCATGTTACCGACACTCTCATGGTTTTATTGTAATACTTTATAATTTCGGCCGTAAAAGTCAAAGTGCTTTCGACTGACGGGGTAAAATCGTTATAAAAACGTATGCATCGTAAAAACAACTTAAACCTGGATAAACCCATTGCTCCCTGTATCGAAACGCCAAACAATGCATTTAGTTCGTTTACGTCGAAAGTTTTGAATATATTGCAGTTTACGGAAATGTTTCTCCTTTTTCAATTCGTTTCTCGTAATATAACGTCACTCATTTCAGGTGACAAAATACTTTTGATACTAAACTAGACTAAAACTTGATCCTCGATTAATATTTTTGGGTTGCTCCGCCGCATTGTTCTTAAACATTTCTATTCGTAGTCTGTGTTTGAGGAAATGGCTCCAGTAACCAACAACAACCATTTTTACCAAAAAATGCGTTTCTACTTTCAATTTAATCACTTTCGTTGGTTTCATCTGAGTCGGAGGAATCCTAATCTGTTTCTATAATCCCTGTAGGTTCAGCATCTGAAGCTTCCGCTTCCATTTCGTTATCTTCTTCAATGTAATCATCCTCCTCATCTGAACAAATAAAATCTTCGTCACTCGATTCACTCTCACACAATAAATTGTGTATTTCTGTAGAGCTAAATCATTTATTACGTTTACTAGTATTTGAGCTTATTTGAAAAGTTTCACAGCAATTATAAAATTTTTTCTGCAAAACAAAATTCCCTGTATAGATACAAAAGTTAAATGGAAATAATGAAAAAATATTCTGCCAACGCTTATATTTTTGCTTGTAAGGGGAATCACCTCGCCCAATTTATTTTCTGCTGATATTTTATATTACGCCCTTATCTAGACACGATTAATACATTTAAGAAATCCCTAAAAGTACACAAGTGATTTTAAACGTTTGCAACATTTAAAATTTTGTTGGAAAATGGTTCATTTTTCATAAGATTTGTATGAAGGTACCCGGGTACCTTGTCGTACAAAACAAGTAGTTTTTTTTGTCAATCACATAAGGGTTAACTAACATTTTTAAGCTTTTGTCATAAGCTAACGTTTTTGAAAAATTAGCGTAATTGAAGAGGTCCATAACAAAACGCAACAATTCCAATTTTGAAATTTAATGTTTTTTTACTGAATAATATTGTACATACTAAAATCCTTACAGTCATTGTTTTAGAGAATTTTTTACTTTTTTCACTCAAAAAATTATTTAGTTAAATTCAAACCGAAATTCATTTTTAACAACTTTAAATTCATTTAAAAAACGGATCATTTACATTTTATTTAAAACAAATGATTTTTACATTCATTTTTAATTTTTTTTATTTATAAAACAGCATATTCCGTAAAATTGAATAGTTTTTACTTTTAAAATATATATTTTAACCGAAGAAATCAAACTACATAATAAAAAAAAAAACGGAAAAACATTAAGGGTCCTCATGATATCGTTTATAAGTCTCGTAATCTGTGCAAACTGTGCATTTTTACGCCCTCGTAAATGAACTGTCAAAAATTGTATGAGAATTCATTTACACAAACTTGGTAAATTTGCCCAACAATTTTGTCTCGTAAACTTGCGTTGTTCAATTGTGCATTTATACAAACAGATCTTTTAATGATTTAAACGTCGTTTTCAATGAAAAATCCAAGTGTCTATAAATCACAAACAATAAATTCTAGCAATAATTTCAGTGAATTGGTCTTTTAGCTTTCTTTGAGCATTTTTAAAAGCAAATTTAAACACAAATTTTTATATTTTTGAATTTTAATTTTTAATTTATTTTTGTATTGACGTTTCTTACAAACTGACATTAATTGTTTAAAATTACACAAAAGTAAAAAAAGGGGCTTCATGAAACAAGACTCGTAAGTTTGCGCATTTGCACAAATGGCAATTTTAAGCGACATCATGAGGACCCTTATTATTTTTTGGTAGTTTGTTTTTTGAATAACAAACACAAATGTTGAAAAATAAAATTATTCGTAAAAATAACTATATTTTTATACAATTTTAACTTTTTTTTAATTTTAAGACCGCGTGGCTGAAATTAAATATTTATTCAAATATTTTTATAAGGTAAATAATAAGCTATGTATGGTCAAAACATTGCTTAAATGTAAAGAAGACGGTCCAACGGAAATACAGGTATTTGAATAGTCCACAAGTTTAATATTATAATCACCATTATTTTGTTTGGCGTATTTTAAATACGCCTACGACTGTTTGGTAATAGATTAAAGGAAATAAGTTCACGTTCTCTTTAATCTATTACCAAACAGTCGTAGGCGTATCTTAAATACGCCAAACACAATAAGGGTGATTAAGAATTTTCCTTATATTTTAGGACGTTTTGAAGACGACTCTATAAATGATACTACAAACAATGTAATAACAAGTGGCAAATAGTAAATGGACACGTATGTAGTAATTTATATACAGATTGATCATATTTCTATGATTATGAAGTCGATTATGCCATTACTATTTGTCTTGATCAACACTGCGGAATGCCAAAACAATTATAAGGCCCAGCTATGAGGAATCACTCACAAATGTGACAGTAATATTTCGAGAGGTAAAAATTGTAATTGCCTGTCCTGTTTGACTAATTAAGGGGTATTTGAAAGAACGTGCCCCAACTCAAAGTTATATATCCGAAAAAAGTTATCGATACCGCCGAAAATATTGAAAACAGTGCGAAGCTACGAAGAAACGAGACGCTTTTTCCGTCATTTAATTTTAAGTGTAATAATTCGCTTCTTTTGAGTCGTCCTGTATATTTCAAAACCAGATTTTCTATGGATAGAAAAGATTTTCTATCTTGCGGTAGTGTCATAAACTTTAAAATCGTAAATATTATAAGAATAAAAATTTTTATACAGGTTTTATTTTCAAAAAAAATCTCTCTGTCCATCGACTTTTTTTAATTTTTTTTAAAAGGAAAGTATGATATTGAAAATAAATATTTCATCAATAATATAGAGATCATGTATTTATACTTATTTATAAATACTTTTATGAACATTGATATGCAACTCAATTTCCAAGGATAAATATTTATTTATGTGCGTTTTAGTGTATGCATTGCAAAATGAAGAAAAAATAACACATACTCTTACGCTCACAAACACACACACATTAACTTACCCGCACAAATAGAAATTTAGCACAAGTGCATGTGCATAAATGATGTTTTTGAACAGAAATGAGAAAAATCTCTTGTGTTTATAATGCACTTACTCATTCTCGAACACACAGAAAAACAGTTACAAGGTTTATGAAGTGCAAATAAAAAAACAAAAAAAAAAGAATTATTAAAAACTTATTGATTATGTTCAAGTGTTCGATTATGTATACAAAAAAATGTTAAAGAGCACAGAGCAGATTTGTTTTAATGCCAAACGATAATGATGTTTTAAGTTGAATTTAAATGTAAAAATAATATAAATTTTTAAGTTTGTTCGAAATTATTAATAATATTGATTCTTCTTCTGATATTATGCATTAAAAATGTATTGGAAAAACGCAAAGTGAAAGTTTAAGTTTACTTTGTTTCTAGTTCCATATATTTTGATTGTACCGGTATGACTTATTTCGAATACGCTACTCCAAAGTTGGCCGTTTGTATTTTGAGACTCAGTTACTTCTGTGTGTTTTTACCTAAAAAGATAAAAAGAGCAAAACTACACTTATAAAATTATTACAGTAAGTGATTGTTGGTTATTAAATTCGTTTTTCGTACTGTTAAAATTGAATAAAAATATAGTTATTTTACGAATAATTTTATTTTTCAATATTTGTGTTTGTTATTCAAAAAACAAACTACCAAAAAATAATGTTTTTCCGTATTTATTTTGTTATGTAGTTTGATTTTTTTCCTTTAAAATATATTTTTTAAAAGTAAAAACTATTAAATTTTACGAAATATGCTGTTTAATAAATAAAAAAATTAAAAATGAATGTAAAAATCATTTGTTTTAAATGAAATGTAAATGATCCGTTTTTTAAATGAATTTTAAGTTGTTTCAAATGAATTTTCGTTTGAATTTAACTACATAATTTTTTGAGTGTACATTAAGTCCAATCTGTTACTTCGGAAATAGTTGCCTCCAGGGTATAAAAACCTAATCGAAAATAAAGGGGTTCTGGCAATGGATTCAGGTAGAGGAGACGAAAACAAATATACGTGAGTAGGCTTTTTGAATGATCACATCTGAGCTTTTTTTTAGGTGGGTTAAAGTTTCCCGTTGTTGTCTGTTCATGCAGCATATCGGTATATGAAACCGTTTGTACTTTACATCTGAGTAGTGTTCAGCCACTTTGTAGAAAATGTTGAAATTTTCTACAAAAACGATGCCCATAAAATTGTATGTCGGTGCTCAACAAAGGCCAATCCTCTAAACAAACAATAAAAAAAATAACTGCCAAACTCAAGAGTTGATAAAAATATGCATGGTTGTACAGTATGCTCATTTTAGTTATTAAGCCTACAAAACACGGTGGGGGAGATAGTCCTATTATATATAACTGTTTATTATATTGTATACGAGAAATTTTCATTGTTTGTTTAATTTGTATTAATTTATTATTGCATACATAAATATCATGTTGTTTTGTTTACAATAATTGTGTGAACATCGCCAGTTATTAAAAAATTATGGCAACATCAGAAAAAGAACAAGTATAACAAATTGAAAGAGAAAGAAAGTCCGCAATGAAAATTAAAAAGATTTTAAATTTATGCCGTTCCGCACTGCGTTTTTTTACTTTAAAATCGTATGAAAAACCGAACCGCAATTAATTATCGTTATACTGTGTTCAGATTCTTATTCAAAAGTTTATCGAATTTAATTCTTTCTTAATTGCTTTTCTGAAGACCACTTTATATTGGTCCTATTGTTAATTATGGACTGATTATCACAAAACTACATGGAGTTATTTCTAGCTATAAAAAGCTAAATTGGATTAAATACCGCCACAATATCTACATTTTTTTAACAGGTTTAGTGGCCTTCACAAAATTTTGCAAAATGGCTTCTAATCTTGCAAAACTATTGAAGCCTAAATGTTCTGCAGTAGCATGCTTTATAACGGTATAATGTGAAGTTAAGTGTTTTCCGGAAGTGGGTTTAATATGGGACCTACGGTAAATTATTGACCGATTTTCAAGAAATTGGACGAAGTGGTTTCTAATCACATGAAACTAAGACATACCACATTTTACTACAAAAGCATTATTCGTTAAAGTGTTTTCCGAAAGTGGTCTTTATATGGGGCATATTGTAAATTATGAACAGATCGTCACAAAATTCAATAGTAGATCAGGCTAACGAATTTGTGCAAGTTAAATGAGAAATAGTGGATTCCGTCACCAAATTTTGTAAGTTTTTGTAGCAAAAATAAAAAGTTGTTTGACATTTAGGTTTCTGACTCATTTTCTACTTAGCCGATTGTATTGGATTTCAATCCCGAGCTGCTTATAAGAACAAGAAAGAATTTGACTCCAATATTGTTCCTTTCTATAGAGTCTTTCGAAAGTGAGCGTGAAACTGACAGAAGGACATGCCTTAAGCCCCTTAGAATAATTCAAGGACCCAAAATATAAATACGTTCTATATTAGGTCTTAGATGAATATTAAAAAAGTTTCACATGAAATAACAAACTTTGTATCGATTAGATCATTCACCATTCGTGGTGGTGTAAATACATTTTTCACATCTTACCTTAACAACTAGTTACCTGGCGTATATGTATTTCAGTTTAGCTTGTTGTTTAAATACTAAAATTATGTTATCTATTCAAACATTTTACTTAAGAGAATTTACGTACATACATACATATGTATATAACTTTCTTTAAAACTTTTATTGAATATCAAAAAATGTTCTTCTAACTATAAACTTAAATAAATATTAATAGAAGTTTGATTTTAGAAAATAAACTTTAGATACACATACACGTAAGTATTTAAATACCCAGCTAGCATTTTGTATCATAATCTAATCATTTAGGAATCAGCTTCAAGAGCAAAATACCCGTATATGAGCTCATTTTTCAATCATAAATGATACTCTACCGATAAATCAGCTGAAAGAATCATTTGTGATACAATTTTCTTTTTGATCAATTTAATGGTAGATTTTATAATCATTATTGAGTCGTTTTAGTCTCATTTTTCAATCGTAGACTATAGAGTTCTTGATTATATTTCATATCATTTTTTAAATGTCATGTTTTATCAATTTTTCTTCGATAATAATGGCTTTTGGTTATTCGAACCAGCTTTATTTTAAACCAAACAAAAGTTATCGGTTTTTCGCAAAGAAGAGAGGAAACAATTTGCACAAACATTTATGTTAAATAATTAATAATTTGTGGTTTCTTTTTTAGCCAAGCTTCTTATATGTTTGGCTGACATGAAAGTTTCTATTTCTAATTTTTTCATTTAGCAAAAACAAAAATTCAAATATTTAAAAATCATTATTTAAAAATATAAATGCATCATATATGAATCCTTTTTCAATCACTCAAGTTATAAATCGGATTTTAATCATTAAAGCTGATCTGAAAAGAATCATTTGGGTGATTTTTACAAAAAATAAACAGCCAAATGCTAGCTGGGTACATTCAAGCATGCATAATGTTTTTATCAATCTTGTGTATACACACTTTAACTACTCTATGTCACAATTCATTTGCAATAAATGACTTTCACATGCCACAGCACTCTACTTGATCAATTTTAATTACAAATTTTCGTTTATTTACTGATTTTCCTTTATTTATGACATTTTAAGTTAAATATTATGAGTATGCATGTTCGTGTTTTTAATGCCTTAAGAAATAATATTTCTAGCAAAGACAAGTTTTATTTGAAAATAACATCAGAAAATTAATTACAAAAAATAACTTACAAACTAAATATTTTCTTCGTAATTAAACTTGAGTATTTGAATATGTGAAAATAAAGTGTACAAAGCAAAAATCTATTAGAGTAAATTAAGCAGAAGTAAAAGTTAAATAAAAATGTATGCAAATTTTATTAAGTTTACCTAGTGGTCCAGCAATTTATTATTGTCAGTGTTCAAACCAGTTTTAACCAAAAAAAAACTGTATGAGGCGAATTCAACACCAGTCGTTTGAGAATATGATTTGGTTCGAATTATGTAATAAGACATGTTTTCAACAATAACTTTAACCGCTCGCACTTTAAAGATGAACGTTTTTCTATATACATTAATGTGACAATGAAAAATCAACTTTGGATTTTTGATGATAAATGTGAAGATTCTTTTGCCACTTGGTCTAAAACTTACTTGCTGAAAATTAGAGCCAATTCGGATAACTCTATCCCGTGCACCTTTGAGGTCAAAGTTCAAATGATAAAAAAAAATTTCCATACAAGCAAAAAATTTTGTTTTCGATTTTTTTTTTTATGCATTTGGCATCACATTTGGATTTACAGCAATTGCAAATTCCCCGTTTCCTAGGAGCGAATATTTTTATTTCACTGCTTGTAGATGGTACGCACTTTGATGACAAAGCTTGTTGTTGAGTCAAATAGTTTCGGTGTTACTGTCCTTTTTAACACGTTGTCTTCTAATGATAAACTCATAGCTGGCGGACGTAAAAGCTCAGGTTACTGCGATTTATATCATTTGCAGCCCACGAAGAATCAATTTCTGTATATAAAAGACAACATTTGGCCATCGATTAATTTTTTTTTTGTTGTAGTACCTAATCATGGCACTGATAAAACACTGGAGGAAAAGCTACCCAAATGTCCCACAATTCAATAAAAGTAGCAAACTTGTCACTACTTTTTGTGATCTTCTGTTGAAAACATCATCACAACGGAGAGCACTTGCTCATAATGGCCTGGAATATTGCACGATCAAAACATGCATCGAACAAAACATGCAATTTTTTGTTTTTCTCTCTGCAAAACAAAATTGTTATAATTGGCACTTTACGTTACACAAGATCAAAAATATTGTATTTCGGAGGAATGCATGGAAGATGTTTAAAATGTGAGCATGCATTCACACGTGAAATTTCTTATGCTGGGTACAGACAGTGCAATCTACATGCAATCTGTTTCAATGCAACCTCAAAATATCAAAGCGTTTTTTTGATGCAATCTAGAATGAATAAAAAATTGATGAACATTAATTTAATTTGCTAGGTTGCGTAAATGCATTGCATTGTGTGAACCCAGCATTACATCTACTGTCAATCAAAAATTACACCATTTCTAAAAAAAACTTTAGTATTTTACAGGGTCCGCCAAATAACATTTTTTTTTTTGAAAATGCTATAAAAAAAATAATTTCATTCAAATGGCTGCCTCGGCTGACCATGCAGTAGCCTACACGATCGGTCCAATTTTTAAGCACATTATCGATTGTGTGCAGCTGTATTTCACCAATGGCTTAACGAATATTCAAATGTCTCTGGCTTGTCGGCGTAACACTTATCTTTGACGGCACCCCACAAATGATAGTCCAACGGTGTCAAATTGCAGCTCCGAGGTGGCCAAACGACATCAGCTCTGGGGCTGATAATGCGATCTTCAAAAACAGGGCGCAAAACATCGATGGTAGCTTCGGCTGTGTGGCACGTAGCGCCGTCCTGTTGAAACCAAATGTTGCCCATATCCTCCTCTTCAATTTTTTGAACAAAAATTCGTTCAACATGGCCCGACAACGATCGCCATTGACTGTAACGGCCACTCCTTGTCCATTTTCGAAGAAAAATGGCCCAATTATGCCTCTGGACCAAAATCCGCACCAAACAGTTACTCGTTTTGGGTGCAACGGCATTCAATGTATGCGTGCGGGTTTTCTGTGCCCCAAATGCGACAATTTTGCTTGTTTACATATCCGCCAAGATCAAAATGAGCTTCATCTGAAAAGATGATTTTTTTTGGTAAAATCGGCATCTCCTGTAAGTCGATCGCAGCCCCACTTAGCGAAGCGAAAACGTATATTTTCAAGCGTATACACAACCATTATCCGTCAAATCAGACATAAGCTAAGTGTTACCATTCACGAAATAGGCACTAGTTATATACTTTTATATATACTTTTTATCTACAAAAGTGACAAAATTTTACAAGAAAACACCAAAATGTATTTGGAATAAAGTTGGTTTAAAAATATAAAAAAAGTTATTGGTATTGTAGTTATTTTGTTGAACTGTTTATAGTTAAAGTGCATCAAATTTAATTTAAATGATTTTGTTATTCGTGCTTAATTCCCAATTTTTTTATTTGATAAAAACACTGAAATTTATTATTGATGGGAAAAGTTATTCCTATGCGCATTTCACTGGTTGCTTAGGCCAGATCATCAGGAAACTTGGTCCAAAAATTTTTAGAAAATTTAAAGATATTAAACCAAATAAAACTGTTAAGCGTATAAGAATTACCGCAACAGTTCTATTTGTAACAATATCAAAGTTTAAACAAAATCATCAACAATAAACAGTGAGTTTATCTTTCAATACATTCCCCACTACAATTGATTGGAATTCTTCCAACATTAATTGTAGTTGTAAGCAGGTTAAGAAAAAACAAAATAAAAACAAAAACAACTCGCTTTATGTAAAAAAGCGGGTTGCCAGTCAGTTTTTTTAGGCCGTGCACCTGCCGGTTTATTATCAAAATAATTTTCGTGGGAATACAAAATATAATTTAAATGATTTTGTTATTCGTGCTTAATTCCCAATTTTATTATTTGATAAAAACACTGAAATTTATTGTTGATGGGATAAGCTATTCCTATGCGCCTTTCACTGGTTGCTAAGGCCAGATCATCAGGATAATTCGTTAAAAAATTTTTGGAAAATTATGAGAATTATGAGCAACAGCTTTACTTACAAAAATATCAAAGCTTAAGCAAACCAATTTTAGTGGGGAATGTAAATAAATATAAACTTCGTGTTTATTGTTATTGTTTTTGTTTAAGCTTTGAATATAAAAAAAGTTAAATAAACGCTGCTTTCAAAGCAAATACCATTTTGTCACTGATGCCACAATAAAATAGAAAATATTGCCAGTTTTCTAGTGATGACACTACACTAACATAATCGAATGATGTAGGATGTAATACAAACACGCAGAAACATCTTGTAGACGTTGATTTTTAGCTCTATGTATTTCTTATGGCAAAATTACAACATTTGCGCAAATTGATATAGATGCAAGATGTTGACAGGTTTGAAAAGGTTGTTGGGACAAAAAAAAATGCTTTGTAGTGCGAAAGTGGAAATTTAACGCTAATAAAAATCAATTGAAATATTTCACATTTATAATCATTTTCATGTTGTGGAAATTCCTTTCTTCATAAAAATAATTTATTGAAAAATTAAATTTGATGAACTTAAGCCTGTTTAAAAATATTAAAAAATTTGGATTAAAAACCATAAATAGTTCAACAAAATAACCGCAATTCTAATTATTGTTAAAGCTAAGGCACGAGCTCTATGTGTACATTTGTCCTTCAAGTTGTGCTGAAAAAGGTCAACAAGAAAAGGAAAGACAGAATGAAAAAACAAAAAATGTACTTTGGACTTCAAGAAGAATTCTTGACATAAGTACGGAAAAAAGAGAAGTTAGGAAAAAAAATGTAAAATCAATTAAAATGGATAATCATTCAAAAAAGCAAATTTCGATCTACCAAATGTTAAAATACAATATGGTTTAAGGATTGATGTTTGACTATTGACGTCAGCAGTCGTCGATGGCTGCGAGTGTAAGAAGCAAATCCATCTGAGGAGATCAAGTGGTTGTGATCGAAACATGTCATGGTAACCAGCCGCCTGGGTTCGAATCTCAGTCAGTCAAGAATGAATGATTATCAATAACAATTTTAATTAATTTTCATGTTGTGGAAATTTCTTCATAAAAATAATTTAATGAAGAATTAAATTTGATGAACTTAAGCCTGTTTAAAAATATTAAAAAATTTGGATTAAAAACCATAAATAGTTCAACAAAATAACCACAATTCTAATTATTTATAAACAATTTTTTTTTATTTTCCAACACTGCAAGTTAGCATATTATCACAAAATTTGTAACAGATTAAAGGTATCGCAAAGATGGTTATTTTTTTAAAATGTTTCTTGTTACTGTTGATATAACAGCATTATCACATAACCTGATATTCAAGTTTGTGCGCATAATGCTGATTATCAAGTTGCATATGGGCATTTCCCCAGAATGGTCACCCACGATGGAAAAATGAAATTTTGATAATCATCGTCCTTTATTGTTTATAATTCTAAGTCATGTTTTTATTATAAAATGTTTTCATAGCATATCTCAGCCGTTTTACTTAAGGAAATTGGGCTGGAAACTGGAAACTGGAAAATAATATTTTTCTTTTTAAGCTACTCCTAAAGACATTTTTATACAATTGTTTTACATAAAAAAAATATGTTACCTTTGCACTCTTTCTTCATCATCTCTCCATTACAAATAATTGTTATTTGAGCATAAAGTTGTTTGTTAAGGAAATTTATATGTAGATATTTATGGGAAAATGCATGATGAAATCGGTATAAATATTTTATTGTGTAAATACTGGATAGAGAACTACATTAATACACTTTAAAAATAAAGAAATGACTTTTGAATATTCCGTTCCATTTTGCAGATTTTTAAATTTCACTACTGTCAGCCAAAGTTTTCTTCTATTTTGCGTACGTTCGTGACCACATGATTATAACGATCATTATGAAAACTTAAACTCGATGACATACATCTTTTGCACTAAACATAGACCTACCCAAATGCTATCGATTCGCTTAAAGAAATGATAGGAAAAGTTTTGTTTCCTATATTATTTGTACATCAAAATCGTCCGAACCCAGGAAATGCCCATATATGTATGTTTAAAATATTTAAGTGTAAAAAATTATAAAAAATCATGAGACTAAAACTGAATAAAAATAATGTTTTGTGTTTAGTAAATATACTTTAAGGCTGCTGTGGTTGTTTCTACAGAACCCAAAATAAAAACAGGATGCAAAAAAAACCACAAAGAATTACAGAAAAATTAAAAAACCTGAACAAAATACAAAACAATTTAATTATAGTCATATGCCTTATGTTAATATTTTTGTTTATCTAAAGTAATGCAGTATTACTAACAAAATTACATCTATAAAATTCTATCATACACACAAATCCACACAGATATTTACATAAATTCTTTTGTTGAAAATTCATCCATACAAAAATAATACTTTAGAGCATTTTGGATTAAAGGAAATTTATCTTGTCTCTTATTTAAAACTAGAGCTACAACAAGAGATACAGACCTACCTAACTCTGCTTTAGAAATTTGTGTGTAGTAATAAGAAAATAAAACTATCAGACAAATATTTTCATAGGTAATTAAATTAAATAAGGAATAAAAAAAATGTTTTACGTAATTGTGTACGATAAGTAACAAGAACAAGTAAGTTTTCTATATTCGGCTTTGCTAAAACTTGTACACACTTCACAAAACTAATAAAAGAACAAATTTTAAGAGCTTGAAATTTTTTGATTTGTTGTTTGTTTTGGGTTCCAAAATATATCTTTCAAGAAATGGATATTTAACCTGAAATATTCTGGAAGTACTTTATCAAAGTTATTTCGTATTTATTATTAATACGATTTCCGTATGACGTGCTAAATTCCCAGTTTTTCATTTATTTTTACAGATGTACATATTACAAACAAAATTCTCAAAATTAAACCATTTTCAAATCAAAAACTATCATGTATTATATAACCTATTCTAGAGAGCCCGTTTTAGAGCCAGTGTATATATTGTATATAATTGTGAACTATTGTTTATTATAGTTTAAGAATGTTTTGAATTATATTTTAATAAACATCAAAAAAAAAAAAAAAAAATTCCCAGTTTTTCATATTTGATAAATACACTGAAATTTATTGTTGAGGGAAAGCTAGCTTCTATGCGCATTTCACTGGTTGCTTAGGCCAGCTCATCAGGAAACCTTTTCTAAAGATTTTAGAAAGGCCAAAAATATTATACAAATAAAACCCTAAAGCGAATAAGAATTATAAACACTAAAAGTCTTACTTGTAACCAGAGTATGAAAACAAACAAAACATTTCGCAAACGTTTTCAAAATTTTTTAATTGTATTTTAAATGTGCAAAACCAAAACAAAAACTTTTCAAGTGTCAAAGAGAGAAAACGAAACAAATGGCTTTCCACTCATGTGCATTTTTTAATTTAGCGTTACAATCGTACATCTGAGTACAAAACAAATAGAGAAACGTTTTGTTTGAAGTAATTGATTTAGATCTTGTTTGGTTTTTGTAGTGGTTTTGTAGTCGTTTGACTATAATAGTCAAAATAAGCATTAATAAAAACGAAAAAACCTAAAAACCTCTCTATTTATTTCACTTAGAAACAATAGTGTAAATGAGTAAATTTTATAATGAATAAATCAATTACCAAACGTTTGTCAAACGTTTTTTCTCTGAATGTTTCAATATTGTTCTTACTCTTTTCTTTTCCAGCTGTGTACGTTTATATTAATGTACAATTTGCGCTCTCGATCAAAAACAATACAAAACAAAATAGCACAATCATTCTCATTGTTTTGGTTTTGTTTTGTTTTTGTTTTACTCACTGCAAAGAACAAAACAAAACGAAAGCAAACGTTTCGTTTTGTTTGTGTTCGTACTCTGCTTGTAACAATATCAAAGCCAAAACAAAACACCAACAATAAACAGTGAGTTTATCTTTTCTTACACTTCTTACGACTCGAATTGTAGTTGTAAGTAGGTAAAAAGAACAAACAAAATTAAAAAACAACCTGCTTCATTCTACTGTCTTCGTAAGAAAACAACAAAAAAAACCAATTTGCTAATTCAGTTTTTTTGCACGGGCACATGCAAGTATGTATATTATCAAAGTTATTTTCGGGAATACAAAATTTATTATTAATACGATTTCCGTATGACGTGCTAAATTCCCAGTTTTTCATATTTGATAAATACACTGAAATTTATTGTTGAGGGAAAGCTAACTTCTATGCGCATTTCAGTGGTTGCTTAGGCCAGCTCATCAGGAAACCTTTTCCAAAGATTTTAGAAAGGCCAAAAATATTAAAAAAATAAAGCTAAGCTTATAAAAGGTGTAAGAAAGAAAAAATAAATAAAAAAAATTAGAAGACATCATAGCCCAGACATTATTGAGCCGATCTGGCTAAAATTGAATAGCAAACCTTACCAGAATATATTTGATATCAATATTTCCATAATTGCAAAAGTCCTCATACAAACTTTTTCAGGAATATTCTTTGTGTCTAAGAACTATCTCATTATGTTGATTTAAGGATCGGTGTTCGAAAAGAAACAGTACATTATTTAGCGTTCAGCTCTCACACCCAAGAACGATGTCCATTTTTTTAAGTGATTGTGTAGACGAACACAACTCTTAATACCGTCCGTAACTATTTTCAAGAAATAGCCAACATTATATAATGTTGTGTTCTTCGTTAAAAAACAGAACAATTGTAGTGATATTGCAGACAAACATTATATTTTAATAAACAAGGTTTCGTTTAACTGTGATAAATTCCCAGCTCTTACTATTGATTAACTAAAATTTATTGTTGGTGGGATAAGCTATTCCTTTGCGCATTTCACTGGTTGCTAAGGGCTGATCGTCATTAAACTTCATCCAAAGATTTTAGAAAAGCTAAAGATATTATACAAATAAAACTGTTAAGCGAATATGAATTATAAGCCCAAGTCTCACTTGTAACAATATCAAAGATTAAACAAAACCAACAACAACAAACAGTGAGTTTATCTTTTCTTACAGTCCCAACTACAATTGGTTGATTTTTTGTCAACATTAAATGTAGTTGTAAGTGGGGAGAAAAAACCAAAATAAAAAATCAGTTTATTTACACTGCCACATCAAAGTTTTTCTTGGGATTCAAAAAAATTAATTAACAAGGTTTCGTTTAAATGTGCTAAATATCCATTTCATACTCTTGATAAACTGAAATTTTAATGTTCTATAATGTTTCTTTTTTTCCATTGATAAAGAAATGAAAAACAAAATTTAGCACCGACCGCATCACGAACAGCTTGTGTGTATATTGTGTATATGTTTTTCTTGTGTAAAATTATTTTGCTGGCTTTTAGTTTTTTTCATATGTGTATTTGGTTTTTAAAAAAATGTTTGGTTTTTTTTATCAGCCAAAAGAGACGAACAATAATGAGTCGAATCGAACACAATGAAGTTTGTGGATTAAAAAAAAAATCGAAGGGAATTAAATGTTCTCATCTTTGGTTGGGTTTGATAAAAAACAGTATTATATTTGATTTCGAAAGACGACTTACAGGGAAACTTTATTTTTTTAACCATTTTCTCCACAAACACAATTACCGTTTGTGTTTTCCACAAATCTACCGAACCCAACAATAAGGAGCGATGTTTAGAGTTCATTTTCCAACACTGGTCGGAGGTCACTGCAGACTCGAACCAACCCGATTCCCTGCAGAACAGGGAGATCGATTTCAGTCCCACGTTGGACATATCGTCCAGACATGGCAATTCTTGTCTCCAAAAATGCCTAAGCCTAATGCTCCCCAGACCGTGGCATTGGCAGAGAAAGTGGAACACCGTCTCCTCCTCCTCCTCATCGTGACAACTCCTGCAGTAATTATTATAAGCACGACCCATCCTCCTTGCATGAGTCCCTATCACCCAGTGACCCGTAATGGCCGACATCACCGTCCTTATCCGGTCCCTACCGAAACCAAGTAGTACACTGGTCATCAGGTAGGTGTATCCCCCCTGCAATCTTTTCTGAGCCCTTCTGTACGACTCTCGTCTGATGAGAATCTTGCAGCGTGACATCGAAATGCCGATCAGGCCATCGACGAACACGTCGTCTTAGAGAAAGCCTCCTTTGGCCAGACTGTCCGCAGTCTGGTTACCCAGGCATCCACTGTACCCTGGTACCCATGTCAGCCACCTAGCAGCCTTGCTGGTAAATAGACATATATCTCTTGATATACGATAGTACCTCAGCCCGTTTGCCACCCGCTTTATGGCAGAGATTTCCGCCTGCAGCACACTACTTCCATCTGGCAGCCTAAAGGAGACCCTAATGTCCAATTCCTTGAGGAAGGAACCTCAACCTACTCTATCGCCCATCTTGAAACCATCGGTAAAGACCCTTAGGGCCGGTTCCAGAGATCGCATGTTATCGAGCAGCTCATCATCATTCCCCTGATGAACTGTGAATAAAGCTCCCAAAAAGGGTTCCGGAGTACAATAGTCCAGTCCCTCCAGATCATATGATGCGTGAAGCGTGACCCTGCCATGACCATAATTCCGCATAGACCATACGCCCACCGCCCCGAGTCTAGTAGCGGAAGTCAGGGCCTGTTGGCCGGCCATGATGTCAACCGGCAGCCAGTTCAGCATAGTAAGCAGCGCTTTCGAGCGGAGTGATCCTGTGATCATCAGCGCAGCCAACCTATATACTTTCTGAAACATCCTACAGTACCGCTCCCTTTCCACGGCGGGCCTTCACACTATGACCCCATAGAAGAGGATCGGTTTTACTACCGCCTTAAAGATTTATTCAACGCCCCAGGGGCCAAGGCCGCAGTTTCTGCCCACAGATCTCTTGCAGGTGTATAAGGCCACAATGGCCATTTCAACCCTCGAACGAACGTTGAGTTCCCAGGATAGTTTGCTATCGAGAATTACGCCCAAATATTTGACACTTTTCGAGACCGTCAGCTACGTGCCATTATGCCTAGGAAGCCTAAAGTATCCAACCTACTCAGTTTTCCGCGGATTGACACAAAGTCAACAGGAGATACTCCAAGAGCTTCAAACCTGTAACGCAGATTCCATACAACGGGACAGCATGTTTAGGTGCTTACCCATGACCGCCACCGCCACGTCATCCGCAAACGTGACGGTTTTTATCCCTAATGTGTCGAACTGACTCAGCAAAGTGTTCGTCGTCAACTTCCATAGTAGAAGGGACAAAACCTCCTCCTTGCGGGGTGCCCCTGTGTACAAATCTGCAAACATTGGTAGCACCCATCATAGATTCAATGATCCTACTGTCGAGTTGATTACCAATAAATCTACAAATTACATCGTCAACACGCAGCTCCCTCATCGACTCCAAGATGTAGTTGGATCGGACTTTATTGAAAGCTACCTCAATGTCCAGAGCCACAAGCGAGTATTCCCGAAATTCAAGGGATTTCTCAATGTGGCCGAACAGTGAGTGAAGCGCCGTCTCTACAGACTTGCACTTGGTGTAGGCATGCTGCGATGAAGAGAGTAAATGTCTAGGAATAGACATCCTCAGATGAATATCAATGACCCTTTTAAGGGTCTTGAGAAGAAATGACGACAGGCTAATTGGCCTATAGTCCTTAAGCTTGGTGTGGGATGCCTTCCCTCCCTTTGGAATGAAAACCACCCTACATCTAGTCCATTGGGTGGGAACGTACGAGAATCTAATACATTCCGTGTAAACAGCAGACAGCCAAGGAATTAGAAGATCTGTATTCTTTTGAAGGTCGGCCGGAATAATACCGTCGAGACGAGGTGCCTTAAAGGAGTCAAAGCTCCTTATCGTCCAATTAAGCCTATCATAGCACAGAGAAATGGAGACGAGTCCAGGCTCTGATAATCAATTGATCTTCCGTGGTGTTGGAAGGGAATTGCCAGGAAAGTGTGTGTCAATTAACACCTCCAGCGTATCCTCACTATTCGTAGTCCAGCTACCATCAGCTTCCTGAATGTAGCTGGGGACAACCAGGCAAGACCCCATAATTTTGCGTTACTAGTTTGTCTCCGAGGACCCTTCCACGCCGCTGCAGAAGTTCCTCCAGGCACTCCGTTAGAGTGCTAAATTCTGCTGTGTCGAATCTTTGATACCCCCCGACAGTTCAGTTATTTCAGGAGTGGGATATGATCATCAGCATTAAAATTGGTTGCGGCTTAGACCTATATTAAATTATTGATCAGAAAGTTTTATGTTTTTTTTTTACAATTTTAACTAGCTTGAGTAAAATATCATTATTCGCAACTTTATGGCATTTAAAGTTTTTTTTCGGTAAAATATTGATCAATCGAATCAAATTTATTTTGTTAACGATGTTGACATTACACATCCCGACTTAATAAATAATTTGATGAAATTTGGTACATAGATTCTGCTTACCACAAAGAATAAAAATGGCGTAAATCGGTCCATAATTTTACATTGCCTCTATACAAATGTAAACAATCCTTGGATAGTTTTTTATGTGTGTTCAAATTACGCTCTTTTTCCAACAACGTAATCCGATGATGAAAAAATAATAAATTTGAATACACAAAAACTTGTTCAAATTCATATTAAATTTTGAGTTAGAAGAGGAACTCATACTTTTTATGTTTTATTTTATTTATATATGTAAAAAGAAGTGTACACTTTGGTGTCACCACTAACTGGGGAAACTGGTCGACCGATTTCAACCAAAATTTTAGGTGGCATTTAGATTTTCTATATATATCATACAACTATTAGCTAAATGCACTTTTTTCCATATTATGAGCAAAGTTACCAAGCCATGTATCGTAAAGTCTTATGTGTACAATGACATTCGGTATTGGAACCGCCTAGTATGTCACCGCATTGTCTAAATTAAAAGGTCGGTTCATCAATTATTTTGCTATGGAATTTAAATGCGTCTAAACTGTATAATGGCACAAGATTCAGAAAATAAATGTATGCCGAATTTGATTGAAGCCACAAAATAGAGGGTGTTTAATTATTGGGGTTTTAATTTTGTTCGATTAATCGATATCCGTAATTTTTAACTTCTTCGATTAAACGAATAACATTTCAAAATTAATCGAATAATTCTAAATCCAGAAATCTTATAAATTACGAGATTTTGCTTCAATAATTTTAGAAAAAATAAATACTTTTTTAAATAAAACTTGTCAATGTAGCTCCAAATTATTGTTTCACTTTCGGACACTTTTATTTAAAAGGAGTTAATATAACTTTGGATTTTTTGAATGCCCCATCCTCTGCTATGCTTCTGCAAATATTTTACTCCGGAGAATCGATTAAAGTCTCTTGTTTAAAATATTTACTCATTGGACCACTTGCTGCCCCTTTAATTTTGTTGGTGGAGCATCTTCTTCAGGTACTACGTTATAGTCAGTGTGTAAGTGGTAAATAATTGAAGCTGTTGAAGAATATTTATAAGATTTATCCTTCGTGCAATATTTTTAAACCAAACTCATTCTAAAGAGAGAAAAGCATGAACTTAAACATACGGGCGTGTTCTAGAAATCGAAAAGAAGTGGATTTAAAATCGAGCAAATTTCAAAAAAAAAGCCATGTAATGAAAGTTTATAAAAATCTTCCATTTTATCTACTTCATTCTTTGAGTATCTATTATTTTTGCTAAAACAAAGCTTAAACCCACGAAAAACTACGGTCTTTTTGTAAATAATTGAATATAAATTATTGTTGGATTTAAATTTTACTTGATTTCCATTTCTATAAGCTACCCGATGAATTAATCTTTGAGTTAACATACCTTTGTCGATTTTTCATTTGTGAAATTAATTATTTAATTCTGTTGAAAAAATTTAACAAAAATATAAGTTAAATTACTCACTATACATGACTATTCTTTTTTTTAATTCCATCGGACTTAGTTTTATTCGACCTAAAGCTTTAAAAAAAATTATACATTTAGCAGAAATTCTATATATTATTATTATTTCACTAATCGGTATAAATTCTTCGATTAATCGTTTAATGGAAATAAGCTATTTTAAATTATTCAAACAATTAACTGCCTAAAATTTAATCGATTGAGTACCCTTCACAATACTATTCGGCCATATTCCCGTTTTTGAGAATCATAGTGCAACTCACGTGCTCCAAGCAGGCATCGAAATCGCGATTTTTGCCCTCCTATCATCCTTTCAATAATATTTCTCGCCTTTGCATGCACCAAGTTGTAATGACTTTCTGCACTATGTTCCATCCGGTAACCAGCATCCCTTTGAAACTTAACTGTAATACTGATTTTACTTTATTTGAAATTACACGAATTGCGTTCACCAGCATCATATATTTCCCGTTAAAACCTTCTTACAGGGCTGGTGTTCCAAATTAAGGAATCATGAGGAGAGCCTGGATGTCTGGCATTTATATATCTTTTACGCATCTTATGGTCACAGATCTATTTATAAATATGTAATAAACAAAATAAGTTAGTAACTCAATTTTTACTAGTATTTTAACTTAAAGCTTGTACTTACTATCATTGCATTGATGCTGAAGAAACCTTTCCTATTGCAATATAAATATTGAGAACTATTGTTAGGCCCTACCATTTAAAAGTGCGTCCCGTCTACACAGCCTATGATTCCAGGAAAACCAGTTCGCTCATAAAAAATCTCCTGCATTCTGTTATTTCATCATCCGACATTTAAAATTTCACCCACGTTTTGCAAATCGTGCTACTCATCGCATCCAAAACTTCAGACAAAATTTTACTAACCGTAGGTTGATTTAGCGATAAGTTGAAGTCATTTTCAACGCTTAGCTGAGAATCTTAAAGCGGTTGCCAATTTTATAGTTGGTGTTATTGTTGACTTAAGATTTGGATGGATTTCGTCCAACACATATTTAAAGGCAGTTTTGTTGATCCTAAATGTATCCACAAACCTGAAAATATACATAACTACGTATATTTATATATAAAAATGTTTCAATTAAAATAAATTTTCTTACACAGAATCAGAAATTGAGAATATGTCAACTTGCTGCCGCAACATCCTTCGATTTGTATTCATATTAATTATTTCTTCATCTTCACTTGAACTTGAAAAATAAAATTCAGTGCTCGACATTTTTTTGTTTTGTCAAATAAAATTTTTAAATTAAAGGAAAAAACTTTCAAAAATTTGCGAAACTATAAACAATAATAAAGTAAAAAATTTTTTATTTGTTTTCGATAACTCCTCGTCTTCGTTTCGATATATTCTTGAAGACGAAGCGACTATAAAAAACCCTGCAAATTATAGGACTAGTCCAAACACGCGAGTAAAGTGTAGCTCACAAGGGACTAGGACTAGTCCAAACGTAACCAAACGTTTGGAAAAAACATGGTATATTTAACATTAGTATGTTCTAGGGCAGGACCATATAACCCATCTTTGAATTATAAAGCAGAATTCTGAAAACTACTCCATTGTATACACAAGAGGATTAGTTTTAACTTCGTTTAAAACAGAAAACATGTCGTTAAAAACAAAGACATGTCGTCTCACTACAAACACTTTTTAACAATGACTTAGTCCATGCTTGCATTACATCGGACCAGTCCATGGAGTGGTCCAATAATAGTTGCAGGGAAACGACAACGACATAGAAACAAAAATAACGACGACAACGCCAACGGCAATATGGCCGAATGACTGGCAAAGCGAAATTATGCTTACACCGCGTATTCCACTGACACCTACAGACATGCCATTTAAATTTAAGCGTATGCAATTGCCAGTGCGTCTATCATTTGCCATGTCTATTAAAAAGGCCCAAGGACAAACGTTTCAAGTATGCGGATTGGATTTTGAGGAGCCGTGCTTCTCTCAAGGGCAACTGTACGTTGCCTGTTCATGAGTAGGCATTCCAAATGCTTATTTTATTCATGTTTCTCATGGACAAACGAAAAATGTTGTGTATCCAAATGTATTATATTAATGCCCGTAACTTCTACAAACAGATATCTGGTCGTGTTCTTACCTGTCAGTTATATTTGCCGATCCGGTAAAACTATTTTGGTAATTTCAACGTTAATTTTATCTGCGTTTCGTTTTCCCCTTTAAGTTTTCTTTTAAAATATGGCAAATTTTGTATTTTAGTTTTGTTTGTCTATTTGTAGAAATTACGGGCATAAAAATTAAAATAAGACCTCAAAAATAAAACAAATTTTTGTATTTTTCATATAAAAAATTTTACGACTTTTCATTCCTTTTAGTTTACTGAAGCACTATAGAGCCAACTTACGTTCATAGTGCAAAATTTTGTGTAATAGATGACAAAACAAAAAAGGTTAAATGCAAAACAACGATTCCACTTAAAGCACCTTGAAGGCAAAATAGCGTTTGCCGGTTCAGCAAGTGTTTTATTAAATGTTTGTGGAATTTTTACTTTAACAATTGTTTTGCTAGAATTTTTTTTTTTAAGTTTTTCGACTTACCCTAATGTGGTAAATTAAAGGGTAACCTTTTAGGGTTAAATCGGTTCATATTTGATTATGGCTTTCATACAAATACAACTTATGGAAAATGCTCCTTATGCCAATTATTTCTAATAAATACAATTGATATACAATTAAACGACGGTAACTTTTAAAAAATTTTCCATGCCATGGCAAAATTTTTAAAAGCTCCAGAACCGACCACAGGTCCCTTTTTAGCCCCCCTATAAAATCTTGTAAGTCGAACAAATCTAGAAAAAAAGCT
Source organism: Pollenia labialis (assembly GCA_949318255.1). NCBI lineage: Eukaryota > Metazoa > Arthropoda > Insecta > Diptera > Polleniidae > Pollenia > Pollenia labialis. Next base: position 116,680,078 of record OX439141.1, read on the forward strand.
GGTATCTAGATAATCAGCCTTATTAAGGTTGTTATTGTATTTAACGACTGTGTCGTTAAAAACCTAATCAGTTGCTGACAACAACTACAACCGAAATAAGGCTTAATATTTGGTACAAGGAGTTCTAATATGATCGTCCTTGGGTCACAGATATGATACCCTCAAAAATATTTCTCTTTATTCTGTTGGCGGAGGATATCATATAGTCGAGCTTGACCGACTATACTTTCTCACTTGTCTTAAATTCAATTATTTATTCTAGACTTCTCCAACCAGCAAAGTATTTGATAAATTAAATGTTTAACATTGATGGCATTAATTAAAATTTAAATTAAAACTTTCTTTGACATTTTCCATCTTCTATCAAACATAATCTTACTTACAGTTGCTTACCTCCACAAACTACACTTGCCAACATCAACTGCCGTTGATGCTAAATTAATCTATAATTCATTTAAAATTGACTTTTATATTTATTAAAAACCAAGGTTGTTTTCTACCTTTTATACCATCTTATACAGAAAGTTATCTCTTCTAGCAATCTCTAAGGAGGTTCATGCATAAAGAAAACCCTGGAATGGCATGATGATGACGATGAAAAGAAACCTTTAAAGATTTATATTTGAAAAATCTTTAATTAAAAAGTTTTTATTTGACAAGGTATATCTCAGCTTCTTAAAATCTAAAAGGAAACAACAGCAAAATGTAATAAAAAATAAAAAAATATTGTAGATGAAACTGAAAAAAGAAACACTCCCTTAACAGTAGAGTTTGTATTTTTATTTTTTTTTTTTGCAATGCATGCCAGTTAATTTAACAATATACAGCTAATGCAGCAATAGCATCTTAAAAAACATATCTAAACTTTTCTCTTACTTATGATTTCTTTAGAAAGCAAATATTCCCTAGGTGTAATGTAGAAACTTGTGGTAGAAATTCTGAGTGTGTTAGCTCAACACCGCTTATCCAAGTACAAACATTGTTGACTTATAAGGCAGTAAAAATATTTTGTATGTTCGCATGTAGTGTGAGAAAACTTTCACGTACATTAATAAGATTTTGTACGCTAAACTAAACTTAGTAATTTTCAAAAGTATAGTTTAAAAATGTTGAAGCGTTAATTTGAAATTTTGTTTATCTATTAAATATTGCCTTTACCCCAGCTCTTTACTAAAGATAAATCTCAGCAAGTTGGCAGTAACTTCGGCAGCTTATGTTAAAGGCATGGGAAAACGTATTTATGTTAACTCATAATTTGAAAAAAATCTTGGAAGAAGGTGCTTTACACTGCACTACCGCTTTCTGGGAAAAATTATTTTTAATAATATTAATTCTTTCTTATTCAATTTCATTATTGAAATGTACTAGGGATTACAAAAAATCAAATCCCGGTTTACAAACGAAGGTTTTATAATTAATTTATTATTTTAGTGTTAAATATTACTTAAATTTGTAAAAATTTTAAATTTTGACTTTTCTTATTTAATGACTAATTTAATAAAAAAATATGATAAAAAAAACCGCACGATTTTAAACAATGTGTTACTTCCCAGCAAAAACTCACATTACAAAGTAATGAGTTAAAAAGCTAATATAGCGACTCTTCACTAATTATACATTAGCATTTTAACTCATTATTTTAACACGGCGATGTCATTGGAGGCAAGTACTTACCACCCTCGCTTACAAATAGGGAGTTGAATAAGTCATTACCACCCTCGCTTACAAATAGGGAGTTAAATAAGTCATTACCACATTCGGTTACAAATAGGGACTTAAATAACATATTACTTCGATGTCACCAAAATCACTAAAGTGAAAGAATTTTCTTCGCAATACCAATGAATTTTGACATTAAACCCATGAAAAATTTCATTAAAAAGGACACTATGCAGCGGTTCGTTGGATCAATGAAACCTGTTAAATTAAAATGTATGTAATGAAACTTTACATTAGAATAATGAATATTATTATTAATTGGATGAATACTTCAAAAAAGTAAAAAATTTTTTTTTATATCCTTTTTTTTCTTTTTAATTATTTTTTTTTCTTTTTAACTTTTTTTTTCTATCTCATTTTTTTTCTGTCTCTGGCGGGAATCGATGCCGCAACCTCGGCGCTGCTTGACTAGCTCACTACCAGCTAGCCTACCGGGGCAGTGTAATTTTGGAATAAAAAAATTATGTTTTTTGTCTTTCTATGTATGTACATATTAAAGAAAACTAAAAACATACATATTTATTGATTACAAGTTTTTGTTTCATTATTATGATGACATTTTTATTGTCATAATGAAAATTTAAATTTATGATGGCATGCTTTTTCGAAATATTTTTATACTCTTAATTATTGAGATTGAGACTATTATTGAATGTTAAATATATTTTTTTTTAAATTATTAAAATATGTTGCTTTTATAAAAAAATTTTTGATTTCATAAATTTAATGGCATATAACATTAGATGTATGAAATTATTAAATCTTACATTTTTTAATTAACAATTTAACATTTTTTTGAGGAAACTGTAATTTTGTATTAATTTATGAATACAGTTATGTTTGTATATTGTTTTTTTATGTTCCCAATTGAAATTTTTTGTTTACTTGGACAAACTTAAGTTTTCATATATCCAATGAAAATGTTTAACGTAATTACGAAATCCCATGAAGCGATTTTAACGAAAATACTTCATTATAACTATGAAATTTCATTTAGACAATGAAAATTTTCATTTAACCAATGAAATTTTTTTTATGAAAATGATTCATTAAATATATGAAGCATTTTTCTTTCAGTATACTAACGTGTAATGAATGATTGATGTGGTTTACAAAAGTCGTTATTATAAAAATCCAAATAATTAGACATTTCTAACTTTCAGTGATGCCTTCCATAATTAATCAGAAAAACATATAAACAAAAAATTTTTATTTCATTTATAACGTAAAAATGAAAATATATATACAAATTGTAAGAACAAATAACTAAAATCAATTTGTATTTGATTTGAAAAAAATTAAGACTTAGATGCATTTTATTTTGAGTTAATTATAAATTTCGGTAATCAACTCATACACAAGTGCTTATGTATCAGATTATATGTCAGCCATTACTTAACTACTTCTATGTAATGCAGATGGTATGAAATAGTCATTGAAAAGTAAGTTGTTCAGCAATCGCAAGTCATTACCAAGTTTTTGCTGGGTTGATTCAATAAAAAAATAATTACCATAAAAGCTATATTTGATTCAATTACCTCAGTTCATTCAAGCTAAATAAAAAAATAATTAATATTCTAATTGAACAACGCAACATAGGAGTTGATTTATTTGTAATTATCTATTAAAATTTTATTAAATGAATTGAAATAAATAATGGAAATTTGAATTCGAAATTAACTAAAAAAATCAATTTATTTAGTTAACCATTAAAATCATATTTTAACAAAAACGCATTTTTATAACCACCACTACTTGCGGTAGGAATTATGTAGTGTATAAAATACATTACTTAATATTGTGAAATCACTCCATTTATTGCCGTAGGTTCTATGTCAACTCTCGGAAAACACTTTAATAATCTTAACCCTGTAAAGAGTAAAGTTTAAATTTTGTATTTGATGCACAAGTGAATTGTTTTGTGCATTTCAAAAACATTTTTTTCTTTAATAAATTTTCTTGTTTAATTATTTTCAGCACTTCTCACGTTAAAATTTCTTTATAATTATTGGACACGCTTGAAAAGAATAACAAAGTGTAACCATTTCCTTAAGTTTTCAATGACAGTTTTAACAGAATTAATCAAATAAATATTAAAGATCAATATTGTGTTCCCTATGCTCTCATGGGGAATGTCATAATGAATTTCTTGTTATAAAAAAAGGTAAAACAAAAAAATTAAGTTAACAATTTCGGGATTGACAAAATCCCGAAAATCCCGGGATTAAAAAATGTAAATCCTGGGATTCGGGATTCGTTAAATCCCGAAAATCCCTTTGTTTTTATTTAATAAAAGCGCAATTTTTGATCGCAGAAATGTAAAATTTTGTGAAGATCAATCAAAAACACGATTTTGAATTTTTCGTTAAATACGCCATTTGCCATTTTAGCTAACGATTTTATCTTACAGCCCATATATACATTGTGTCGATCGGATAAAGATTTACTGGGCTAAAGGAATTTAATATTAAAATAAATGTGATTTTTCATGTTTTTTCAAAATTCACCATTTTAATTTGCACCAGTAAGGAAATAAAAATATTCAAAAAACTTTTTAGCATGCATCTTAAATAATATTTAATTCTAAACGTAGTAAGCGTAATATTGTTATTTTCGGACAAAAAATTAAGAAATAACAACATATTTAGTAAAAACATCCGAATTTGAATTTTCGTAAATTTTTTTTTATCAATTCCACTATTATATTTATCGGTCCATTTCAAGATACAGGATGACTTTATAAATTCATGTTGCCAAGCATTTCTGAAAGCAAATGCGTCAACAAAGCATCACAAATAATAACAATGCAAAAAATTTGCAACCGTTGTGCAGTGTAGACGGTTATCATTCAATAATGAACTCAAGGCTTTGCTTTTAGAAAAGTTGTCTGTGAATTCTTTGCCTTGAAGTGTTGCTATATCTGCATGGCCAAAATGACTATATTAGTTATCCAGATATATGGCAATTTATCTCCATTCCTAAAGCGAAAGCATTAAAAGTTACATCAGATAATGAAGAAGATTATTTAAATCTGGGTTTTAATTATATACACACAGAAAAAAAATACAAAAGTTAAATTAATATGGCGAAATGTTGATTGAGAATCATAGTAAATTTCTGCAAAAGTATTAAAATAACATTAGAACACGTTTATTTAATATTATTCACTGTTAAAATAACATTGTTCAATATTGAATCCATAAAAACCTGTTTTATATTAAAATCAAAAGTTAATCTTATTAAATTATCATGCATACATACTTAAGTATGTAAATTTTTTTGTTTTCATGTTAAAATATGTTATAAAGAGAAGACAATTCCCGCTTTCTTTTAATTAAAATAATTAAGTTAAATAGTACATCAAGTTTTCAAAGTAGGATGATGACGAAACCCATATCAGGCTATTCTGCTGATGCTTCTGTTAACAAAGGAGAATATAAAATAAGTGAAACATGTGTTACAGGGGTAACTTTTTTTAATTATTCCTAAATAAATGCATATGTTGTCTCTGAAGCTTCTTCACACTGTTATGGCACACTCAAACCAATTTAATTCTACATGAAATTCACGTTGTTTCTACTTGAAATAACTTTCATTCAACGTGATTCGGATTGTTATTTCAATATAAACGACATGTTGCTCGAACTCTACTGCATTGTTAAATTAACATGAATTAAACTTATTTTAAAGGAAAAACATGTTATTCGCAAGTTATTGTTAAATCATGTTTAATTAACATGAAGTAACAATGAAGCAAACTCACTACCGAAAACGGTAAAATCACCTTGTTTTCGACGATTTTACATTGATTTTTTTCTGTGTGTAGGTGAATTTTAGAGTATGAGTCAAGGCGCACTTAATGATTTACATCGTGACATAAAGTTGTCAAAAAAAAAAGAACTCGAAATTACTCGCTTCTTATATTAAAAGAAAAGCATATTCGGAAACAGAGACACGCTTTTTTAATATCGCAATCGCTCCCAGGTTTTTAGAAAACAACAGAAGCTATAACGATAGTCACCCAATTCCAAATATGACGGTAGATTTTTATGCCGTAGGTGTGTTTGTATCAAAAATAAGTATTATTTGAAGTCTAAATGGGTTTCCTGTAATTACAGGAGCACATATGTCATTAAATATCCGTTTTTTTAATACTTTTTAGACTTGTTTTAGCGCGCCGAACAAGGTGAAAGATTTAACCGAGGTCTCGGAGTAACGGAAAAGCATTACTAGCGCAATTTGAATCATACCATGATGGGTAAATTCTGCGGCATTTAAATACGTAAAACGTCATCGCAACAAAATAAGAGAAATCTAAGAGTAATAATATATTTGAACAAAAATAGAATTATGTAAACAAATTAAATTGTCTCTTAACAAGACAACCAAGAAACAAAAATAGTTTTATTGAAAATTTAAATTTGGATGTTTCTGCGAATAATCGGGAGTATTCTGGAAATCGAAAAAGCAAGTCTTTTCTTTCTGTTCTGTTCCGTGCCGTTCTTTTTCGAAATTGTAACAGGTACTTTTTCTGTAGCAACTTATCAGCCATTTATGTCAAATTTATTAGTTTTGCACCGTCCATTGTTTTATTTTAATAGGTTTAATGCACATAAATTTGAAGAAATAAAATTTTATGAATTCTTAAAATCAAAAAATAGTTTATTGAATTAAAATATGTATTTTTCATGTCACTTACTATTACTTAACAAGTTTTTGATTTTAACAAACCGAACCGCAACTGAACAGAAAAACTAATCAATTTCACAGGTTTTTTAATAACAAAAACAAAAAAGGTGATTCGTAACAGAACAGAAAGTAAAGACTAACAGCCTGTTTTTAGAAAATGAAAATATTTATTCGTTCGTAAAAAAACGAACATAATCAGATTTAGGTTTTCATAAAATTAAAAAACATTTCCGGTTAGTGACAAAAAAAGCTTTAATTTTTTTCTACATATTTTTGGTTCTTATAAAATGAACATGTTCGGAATAAATGAAAATAAAAGTGAAAAGGAGACGATAAGTAAAAGGCATTCTTTTAAAATATAAATCGCCAAAATAGGCATATAGCTGCGATATTTTAAAAAAGGAAACCTAAAAAACTAATACTATTATAATATATTCTATAAAGGTTCACTTATAATTACATAAATATGTATTTCAAAAAAGCAAAAAAAAACATGTTTAGTGGCAACCATAATATGGATGCGGTTTCTTGACGGAGGACTAATTTAACCATAATATGGTTATCGGTGACAAAAAAAATAGTTATGTTATATTAAAATTTTCTTTAAAAATAGTTTTGTTAAAGGTGACCATATTTAAACATGTGTTTTCTTTTGTGTACATTGGAGGTTGTGCCAGTCACCCCCTAGAATAAAATGTTTCTATAACAGCAACATTTGTATTGCCACGCCTCTAAATAGAGCCCGTTTTGTTTTTTATATAGCGCTGCCATTTAAAGTCCAATCTTATCACATCGCATATCGTTGTTCATGGCTTGATTTTTAAAATTCTTGAAACTTAATACCTAATTTTCTTCGACCCACCGTGTCACTTTTCGCTTAATATACTTTTACACTTAAAAATTAATCTGACAGCACAGATAATTATATGTTCGATGCCAAAAAGAAAACGGTATATTTTAAATTAAGTAGATTTAAAGAAAAAATAATGTAAGGAAAGTGGTACAAGCTTAATTTGCAAGCAAATTCTTCAAGACTGCAGTAAATTTAGAAAAAAAATATAACTGTTTTGTTAAAATAGGTCAGAAAACAAAGGACATTTGTACCGAAATGCGTGAACATATTTTTAAATAAAGGCACGATAGGAATTGCTTGAGTTCAATTTTTAAAATTGTTGGACGTGTCAAGTCTACAGTGCAGACTGAAATAAAACACTTGTCTGAGTCTTCATCCCTAGCAAGCATGAAAAATTTCCTTACGAGTTGAGTAATTTATAAAAAGTGTTGTTAGTAAAAATCCTAAAACAGCAGCCGTCGAAATTCTAAACACTTTGGAAATTTACCACAATATAAGTGTTCATTCCGAAACAGTGCGAAGTGTACCAAAAAAAAAACATTTATTAGGGATATAAACAGATAAAAGCGACTCGACTTCGCACCTAAGTATGCGGACAAATCATTGATTGCGTTCATTTAAATTTTTTTTGGTTTATTTATTTTTTTAAATATCACACACTTTTTATAAAATTAAAGATTTTTTAAGGCGTACGTACTATTATCTGTGTGACTGTACATACAGTGTAGTATAAAATAAAACTGTTCTTCCGAAAGATCCAAAAAACTAGAGCTATCACGCCAATATCTTCTACATATCTATATGTTGATGTGCAACAAAAGATCTTCTTTATGTATTTCTTTTATTAATTGATATTATTGTTAACATTTTCATTCAATGATTTTATTTTTTACTAACTAACTAACACTTTTTATAAAATATTTTGTTTTTGAAATTTAATTTTAATTTTGTAAATAAAAGCCAGGGTTATACACAAACACAAAACCTTAATACGAAAAAAAAATGAAATGTATGAATATTAATGCATTAGCAATAATGTTGATTCACGAAAGAAAAAGCTATATTTATGTCAACCATGAATAGACGATAGCTTTTAAATGTTTCCTTAAAACCCAATTTTGAACATTATGAGAAGACTTATGTTTTACAAAAACAGGCTATAACTGAGCCTTAAAACACACGCACGATTCTGCAGTAGAGGAAAGTAGCTTTATGTCAAACCCAACAATCAAATCAAAAATTTATTGAAAATACATTTAATTTGTTTGAATAAAAATTATTTTAATTAAAAATTATAAATCTGTTTTTAAGTATGTATTTTAGTATAGATTGACCTGCCAAAGTATACTTTTGTATTGTAAAATTTTTTAACTTTTTTACGATTAAATTCGGTAGATACAGTGATTATTGTTAACTGTGTGACATAATTTAAACAAACAAGTAAGAGTGCTTAATTAATACCAAATTAATAAAAATTCCATTTGTAAAAAAATATGTATATTTAAAACGACTACTTTTTGCTTCTAAAATGTTCGTATCACTTTTTAATGCAACATCTTTTTACTAATATTTTGTTTTCAATACGATAAAAAAAAAATTTTAAACACAAAACACATGTTGTGTTGATAAAACACAATATGTACATCGTTACACAAGTGTATTTACTCGTATAAAAGAGCTATTTTGTTATTTATACCATGCAAATATTATTGGACCAGCCGATCCAATTTCATGAAATGGACTACTCCATGGACTGGTCCGATGTAATGCAAGCATGGACCATGTCATTGTTAAAAAGGGTTTAAAGTCCTCGTTTTTTAACGACATGTTTTCGTTTTTAAACGAAGTTAAGACTAATCCTCTTGTGTACACAATGGAGTAGTTTTAAAACTACTCCTTTGTAGTCCAAAGATAGGTTATATGGTCCTGCCCTAGGACATCGCAATGTTAAATAGACCATGTTTTTCCATACATTTGGGTTACTTTTGGATAAGTCCTAGTCCCTTGTGGGCTACTCTTTACACGCGTGTTTGGACTGGTCCTATTATTTATCAAATATTTCTCTTACAACACTCATATAAACAATTAAACGCTTTGCACACATAGGTTATTTCTTGCACACAATTAATTGTGTGTGATCCTAAAATCACACACAACACACTACTTCCTAGTTTGATATGTGAATTCATGTGTCATTTGATCGCACACATGCAGACCTCTTGTATACATCTACTAAATGTATTTAATTTTTTATGTAATTAAAACATTTTTGTAGAACAAAATCCAGTATCCAATTGGACTCTTTTAATACAAGCGAAGATAATGATGTCACTTTCTAGAAAATCTTTTAAGCCATATCTGATATATCAGACAACTCTTTGTTGATTACATTGACTGTGTAATTGTAAGGAAAACATTTTACTTTATTTGCAAATTTATGATAATAAAGTTATATTTACAACAAGTAAACGTAGCCGAAAAAAAGCTAATTCAGATGATCTTACTGATTTTTCAACAAACATATCAACTATTGCGTAAAAACGTTTTTGTTCACGTACTAACGAGGGGTCAGAAGATGCCAAATATAAGAGATTTTTTCTAATGGTGCTGGATCTCTTAAAAAATTTCCAGACAGCCTCACTGATGATACCATATTTTTTTTATAAATAATTTGCATAACCTCATTACAGATTCAAGTGGGAATATAAAAATTAAGTCTGTTTGTATTTCCTTATTAAGCATATACGGCCTATAATCTTTTAAGTAATTAAAAACACAATTTTAATACATTTTTCCCCAACGTTTCGTCGATTTTTTGTCGGCTTCTTCTGGGGATCGTCTATTTAATAAAAACATGACATTAATTAACAATTTTTTACCAAATAACATTTAGAACTTACATTTTTTATATATTATTACATTAAAAAACAAACTTTAAAACCAACAATTTTACATTTAACATATATAATACAAAAAACATAAAACATGGATTATTTTTAAACACATAATATTTATTTGATGGCTACTCTATAACTTGCACATATGTATGTTGTTGGTGTCTTCTTTTAAATTCATTGTCTTTTTATGTTTTGCTGAATTCTCAAGCTTTCCTTCGTAAATCTCTTTCTCATAATTTCCTCCTTGTCTAATATTCTAATACGTTGAAAATCTGGTGCATGGTGTGAACTGATCATATGCATGGCTAGTGCTGTTGTTTCTTTATACCGCGTAATATCCATCTTGTGTTCACCTATCCTTGTTGATAAAGCTCTCTTTGTTGTTCCTGTATACACCTGATCACAGAATTCTTCGTTATTTCCTTTACATATTGTTTCATAAACAACGTTATTTTGTTGTTGTTTTTCTACTGGCGCTTTTATTTTAGTGTATATTGCATTTGTTGTTTTGTTAGGCTTATACGCAAAACATATGTTATTTTCTTTCAGTGTTATTATCATGTTTCTGTTTTTTAGCTTAATGCCCGTAATTTCTACAAAAAGAAATTTAGGTGTGCATTGAAATCAATGATGTAAAAACTGCCATATTTTAAAGGAAGTCTAAAGATAAAAACACGTAGATCAAATAAACGTTCAAATAGGTAAAAATAACTGTTACGTACGATCACGACCTGTTTCTTTTTGTAGAAATTACGGGCATAATTCAAGAATTAAGCGCATAGTAAATAAAAATAATTTGTTTTATATAACGTTATGTTTTATGTTATATTGTGTTGTATTTTGTTAACAAAAAAGTTTAAAACAATTAAAGCAATTGTGATCTCATAAATTTAATTAATAAAAACTAATGCCTATATTAATAAAAACATTTTAAATTTAATAAAAGTTTACAAAACAAATTTTCTATGAAAATTTTCCTTAGTAAGCGTTTGTTAAATTTAATAATCGTTTCCTGTTTTTTATTTACAAATTAATTAAACTTATGAATACCAGATTATTTATGTTCAAACTTCTTCTGTGTGTAATATGTATGGTTGCAAATGGTTGTTCTTAATAAATAAAATGATGAAAATATTTTGTTTATATTAACAACAATAAAAACAAATCAAATTATTATTTTTCCACTTAAATGTTAAGATAATTCATTTTTACTAATATTATAAAGCTGGAAAGTTTGTATGTAAGTATGTTTTGTACAAAAAAACACACAGGTTTTTATTTTGTTCAAACCTTGGTGACAGAAAAGTTATTTCTGGCTCTCCGACTCTATCCAACAAATTTTTATTATACTCTTATAGTTAGTCAAAAATTAACTCTGGGCAGGCAACGGCTAGTTCATTATAAAACAAATAAAATGTACAATATTTTGTTTGTTTCCCAAAAAATTTTTATACAATTATAGTTTTATTCACATTTTTTAAGTAAAATTTTTTATATACATTTGTATAAAAAAGAAAACAAATATTAAAAATAGTTGTGCGATATGTAAACATTACAAACACAGTTATGCAACTGAAACCTTCCAATTCAAATTTTATTTAAGTATAAATAATTGCATAACATATTTCTTAAATTAAAAATTATTTGAAGAAAATCTAGAAATTCTTTGTAATGGAGAAACCCTTTTTCGCCACAAACCCTCTAAAATTTCCCCATTATCGTGTCTACCAACTAAATCTGGGCCCAGATCGTCGCAGTCTTGATCGAGTGACTTTGATCGAAATTTTACTATTTGTAATCGTCCCATTTTGTATCGAAAAACTTCTATCTTGTTTGCAAATTTTAGTCATGTTTGCGATAGAAGCGATTTTTGTATTGTAGACTTTGATATTATGCCGCTTTTAGCAATTTTTGCGAATTTCCCCTAATTTAGCTATTTTTCAGATTTTTTTCCATTCATTATACTTTTATGGAATTTTAATAAATTTTATGGCTTATTCGAATTATTGAAAATTTTCGCGAATTTTAGCTATTTTTGTAATATTTTTTTTTTTTGTTAATTGTTGAAATATTGTTTTTTGACCGATTTGGCGATTTCAAATAAATTTAAGGATTTGTTTCCAAGTTTGCAATTATTCGCGAATTTTAGCCATGTTCGCAATATCAGCGATTTTTCTGTAAGTTATCTGATTCATTACAGCTTTAACAATTTTTAATAAATACTATACTTTGCTTTTCATGCAGCTGTTTGCAAGTTTTTGCGAATTTCCGCTAATATCAAATTTTTTATCGAATTTTGGCCATTCCTTGAACTTTTAGGGACTTTTAATCAATTAAATGGCTTGTTTGATTTATTAAAAATTTCGAGAATTTTCGCTATTTTAGCAACTTTTCTGAATTTGTAAAATTTTTGCGAATTTCTAAAGTTTTCCGAATTAGAATTGTGGTTATTTTGTTGAACTATTTATGGGTTTTAATCCAAATTTTTAATATTTTAATCAGGTTTAAGTTCATCAAATTTAATTTTCATTAAATTATTTTTATGAAGAAAGTAATTTTACAACATGAAAATTAATTAAAATTGTTATTAATAATCATTCATTCTTGACTGACCTGAGATTCGAACCCAGGCGGCTGGTTACCATGACATGTTTCGATTAGTCAAACATCAATCCTTTAACCAAATTGTATTTTAGACTTTATTAGATTAAAATTTGCTTTTTTGAATGATTATCCATTTTAATTGATTTTACATGTTTTTCCTAACTTCTGCGTTTTCCGTACTTATGTCAAGAATTCTTCTTGAAGTCCAAAGTACATTGTTTTTGTTTTTTCATTTTGTCTTTCTTTTTCTTGTTGACCTTTTTCAGCACAACTTGAAGGTTGAAGGTTCGAATCTCAGGTCAGTCAATAATGAATGATTATCAATAACAATTTTAATTAATTTTCATGTTGTAAAATTACTTTCTTCATAAATATAATTTAATGAAAATTTAATTTGATGAACTTAAGCCTTATTAAAATATTAAAAATTTAGATTAATTTTTCGAATTTTTTAAAATAGCTATTGCGTTGCTCATTTTGACAAGCGCCGAAAACCTATAAGCCGAAGTCACTACTAACACTGTTGATTTATACATATACAAGCATAAAATCTATTACATTTTTTAAAAAATTTTGATTAGAAAGCATTCGAATGCCACAATCCCGTTTTTGATACGTGACGAAGTTTTATTTGATACGAAAGTTCATTTGAACACGTGTGCGAAGATTTGGGTCCAGATGGACAATATATACATCATGCATTTTTATATACAGGCATGTTCTGAAAATCACAATTATTATTTAAGGGTGTTTTGAAAATCCCAAAAGTTTTAACTTGGTTTAAAATGGTGGAAAAAATTAAGCATGTAATATTAAATCTGCGGCCAATTAGCTGAACGGTTTAAAATCACAATTATGGAAAAAGTTTTTTTGCAAAGAACACTTTTCTTGTGATTTCAGCTCACTTTCACAAAAAATGATTTTCAGAACGACACTAGCACAAGCAATTTTTTCAGTGAATGCAGGTGACATACGGAAAGTTTCTCGTAAACTCTCCATCTAGCTGACAAAATACGATTCGAATAATATTCAATTGTTCTACGAGCTCTTGATATCCTATTGTTGACGTAATTTTTTTCATCAGTTAGGAGGAGACCAGCTAAACGGTATGGAAATGGCATAATTTAGAATTTAGAATATGGCTAAATCGGCATCACTGATGGCAGGTCATAAAAATGTATTTAAACGTTGTTTCTTATTAAAAATGAACCAAATAATTCTTAAGGTCTTGATAATCTTTCATGAACTTATACGTTGCCGTCAGCTTTTCCGTTTTCCATACCAAGCTTATTTAAAAATAGGTACTCATACGTAAACGTAACGTTGCGTTGTGGGTGAACCTGTAAAGTCGTAATGATACCATACTATTACGGTGCCAGCTTATGCCGCAAGGGCAATAATGGAACCTTCAAAACAAAAGTTTTTTCTTTGAGGTTGGGACACATATAAGAGTTCTTTGTGCTAGACACCTACATCTTTATAAGATTTATTCATCTTAAAGCATCTTAAAGCAAGCCCAAAACTGACATGATAAAGTAGCTAAAATTAAAGCTAACGTTGCCAAATTGTATATCAGGACAAAATTTTTTATGGAAGTTATAGCATTTAAAAGATGTTTCGGTAGGGGTATTGGTATGGCAGTTCCAAAATTATATTTGACGACTTAGATTTAAATACCAAGATAGTAAGATGGCTAAAGGGCAACTTCATACTGTATACACACACCATTAAACAATTTATAATCTGTACATACCCAGCAGTTAATTTTAAATGCCTCTATACTTTCTTCTAAAAGATTCGCTTCGTATGATATGCTGCCTTCCGAAATATGCCTTCTAGACGGTATACATTTAATTTTGGAAAACCTTCCAAAATATTCAGTACACATTCGCTACTCTCTTCTTTATGAAGGAAAAAAAAAGTTTAGTTTAACTTTTTTTACGTGACCCTCCTTAGTAGTTAATAAATGGAGTGTGGAAGGGCTTGCTATTAATGACAACCTTGTAAAAAATAAACAAGTATAGAATGCGGCGAAAGGGCTTGTGTCTACTTATTAAGGGCTTTTGGTAGGCCTCTTAACTCATTCTTGTTACCACTGGGTAATAACGAAAAAAAAATATTACAAAATACAATTAATTTCCTACCCGTAAATTTTGAACACATATCAAGTATATTTATTTCCGTCAAAAAACTTCTGCATGCCACAGTTTGTATATTTAATCCATTTTAACATAAAAAATTAAACGAAATACAAATCATATGCAACAAAAAACCTTGTAATACTTCCGAAAATCAATTCTATCGATACACATATATTAGATTAGGATATTATGGTCCCTTGTGCTTATACCAGAACACATCCAATTGTCATTTGCAAATATTTTCAATAAATCACTGTGACACAAAAACAATCACACACTCCTCTCCTTATGTTCATATTTAGATGTGTGCTCCCAATGGGAGATACCGAAATATCGCTGAGAAAAAAAAACTTCTAGTGGCCAACATCATTATTATCAACATCATCATAAAATGATGGACAGTTTTGAGACAAATCTCTTTTTTTTGTTCATTCCTCTCATTTCAAATGTTGAAGGGTGAATGTTGAATGGTATATGATGTGGTTAAATATTGCAGCATCAGTCAAAATTTTTATCATGCATAACAAAAGTGTGTTGTGGCTGAAGAAGGCGCAGTTGCTGTAGCAGTAGTGTGTAGCAGGAACAGGAGTAGTGTCAATGAGTGTCATTTTGTGGTTTTGTCATTTTTGACATTACTTTATTATACAACAATACTTGATAGTTGTTGCTAGTAATTTCAATACTAGTTTATAAGTATTACAATACTTTTTCCTGTCGTTCAGTTGTTTGTTTATTGAATTTATTAAGGGATATCATTGGTGCTTTGTAGTTTTAGGATTGGTTGTTGGAGTGGTTGTTGCTACTGTATTTGTGGCATTGATAATCATGTTGAACTATTGACGATATCACTGAACCATTAAATTGTGAAAGATTAATAGTGTTTGAAAGAGGATGTTCTAAAAATAGCTGTATGTTTAACGATCCTAGAGACGGAAAATAAATGATTTTTGTAACATTAAGCGCATAAATTATTGTATTTGATGTATTGTATAAAGTTTTTGAAAATAATTATATTCTTTGGATTTACGATCAATACTATATTAGAGATTGAATTAATTCACATTATTTCATTTAAAGTCAAGAAAAAGCAAAATTTATAAAGTTAATGATTTATGTTCCCAACACAAAAAAGAGGGTTTTTTTCTTTTGTCAATTCGTTTGTAACATATCGAAATAAAAAAATGTTTAAGGACGATATTAGAGATATACTAGATTTGCAATATCAACGAATCTTGGCTAAAAAAAACTTCATTTAGATAAAGTTGTTTTTTTTATTGAAAATTTAAAAGATTTCTCTTACTTTGAAATATAATTTTTAAAGATTTATTTGAGTCGCCAATTGAAGCACAGCTGCGAATAACGTTGTAAGTGACAAAATAATTACTTTTCAGGAGAGAAAAAAACGTTTTTAAAAGGCATGATACATAATGATAATAAAAACTTGTATGCAAAATATCAAGAAATTTCAATAAAAAATAACATGCAAATTTAGAGTTAACAACTTTTTTTTAGTGGAAAACCCTTTCATATCCACAATCACGATCTCATTAGAAATACGTTTTTCAACTTCGCAATCGGCTTTCAAAACGTTATTCCAATAGGCATAACCATTGGATTGTATCATTTGTTTTAGTAACTTACAACGTTCTTTCACTAGGGATGAAACGAAACAAGCAAATACAAGTACATATTCGATACTTTTATATAAGTACCAATTATTTTTGTAATCGATATTTAGCAACCGAGCACCAAGTATAATCGGTAAACAAATTCTCAGTATCGGTCAAAAGTAATCGTTTCACTTTGGTATTGAAATTAATCTTAAAGTGTGGCAGTTTTGATTATTTTCCAAAGCTGGAGCAGCAGTGACGGTATCAAGAAACCGTTTGACCAGTTAACACCTCTACCAATTGTTGTGTTTAGCAAGTATACCGAAGAATGAATTTTTTATGAAAGTTTAAATCAGTGTTTAAAAAACTGCAGTCAAAGAACAAAAACTGCCATTTCTTCAACTACTTCATTTGGCATTGGCAAAAAAAAAATGTCGCTTTTACTTCGGATTCATTAAATTTAAACAGCAGGGACTGTAACAGTTATTCCTTTTTTCATAAAAGTCAGATGAAAACAGTTATTTTTTGACTTTTATTTTGTTGAACAAAAATTAGAGTAACTTTCCCATTTATCTTTTTTTAAAAAAAAATAACAGTTATTTTTTGATTTTTATTTTTTTAAGCAAAAATAAAAGTTTTTCTCTTAAGAAATCTACGTGGTTTAATAACTTAGTTGACGTTAAATATTTCTTTTAATGCCCATACGAAATCCCAATGATGATTCAAACACCTAATTTTCACGATGATTTAAAAGACATGTCTTTTTTGTAGTTCTTTTTTAAAGAAACTTCTAAAAACTTGTTAAATTTTCACAATATTTCTTTTTTTTGTTGATTTTTTTTCTGTTTTCATTATAAATGTATGTATGCATTGAATTTTTTCAAATTAAATTTTTTTTATTTTTCTATATTTCAATAAGCACTTGTCACTTTGAAATAATAATAAAATATACATACATATAAATTAAAAAAACCCAAATAAGTGCAAGGAGGAATGTCAAAAGAATCACAGAAATTACGATTCATGTCTTTTTTTCTACCCTGCTTACTTCTCTCCACCGCTCGCTATCAAACTAAAAAAAGACATGTTTCAAAAATAGGGGAAAAAATCATCATGAAAATTGGGTGAAAGTCAAATAAATTATTATAACACGTACATTTGTTTAGAGAATAACACCCAATTTTCATGATGATTTTTCCCCTATTTTTGAAACATGTCTTTTTTAGTTTGATAGCGAGCGGGGGAGAGAAGTAAGCAGGGTAGAAAAAAAGACATGAATCGTAATTTCTGTGATTCTTTTGACATTCCTCCTTGCACTTATTTGGGTTTTTTTAATTTATATTGTATTTTTTATTTCAAAATGACAATTACTTATTAAAATATAAAAAAATAAACAAATTTAATTTAAAAAAATTTAATACATACATACATATATAAGGAAAATAAAAAAATCAAACAAAATCAGAAACATTGTGAAAATTCAACATGTTTTTGGAAGTTTCTTTAAAAAAGAACTACAAAAAAGACATGTCTTTTAAATCATTGTGAAAATTAGGTGTAACTTTTGTTTTTGCTCGAAAAATAAAAATCATAAAATAACTGTTATTTTTGTTCAAAAAAATTAAAATAAAAATTTTAAAATCAGTATATTTTATCATAGACGTGTTCATAAGGATCAGTATGGTATACTTATTTCCATAGGAATAATAAGGAGAAAATTTTTAGAGACAATAGTTTTCCGAAGGAAATTATATCTAATTTATTAATACAATATAATAACCATAAAATAAATAACTTGAACGGTAATACGGAACCAAAAGTTTATAAATCGCTAACTTATGTACCAAAATTTTCGGAGAGATTAGAAAAATCTAATAATTATGATACTGAAAGGTATAAAATTGCGCATAAATCTTATAACACAATAGGTATGTAGATTATTTACTAATATGAAAGATAAAATAAATAAGTTGGAAATGTCGAATGTAGTTTATAAAATACCTTGTAGGGGAAATGTTAATGGACAATGTGGTAAAGTATATGTTGGTACAACGAAGAATAAACTGAAAACTAGGTTAGCAGGACAAAAGTCAGATCAAAAGTATAGACATATTTCATCACAAAAAACAGCTTTATCAGCTCATTGTGCAAATTTAAACCATTATCCTGATTTTGAAAATACAACAGTTTTAAATACGGAAAATAATTATAAACGTAGGTTTATGTTAGAAATATTGCAAATTATAAATGTACCGACAATATCGAGAATTAATTTTAAGTCAGATACTGAAAGTTTAGCACAAATGAAGTTAATAATTTATTTATAATGTAATATATTAGTTTTTAAATTGGAAAACATTTTTTGTTTTTAATTGAAAATTGTTTTATGACTTTTTGTTAAATTTATTTAATTTGTTTAAAATTGTTATTTTTTGTCAAAAATTAAATAAAAAAAGCCCTGAAGAAGGCACACAACGGAGTGCCGAACTATTGGTTCAATAAATTTAATATTTTTTTTTTTTTAAAGAGACTCAAGCTTAATATAATAATAATAATAATGTTATTTTTTCTTTTATAAAACTTGTTAAGAGCAGGGACCGTAACGGTTATAAGTGATATCAAAAAAGTTATTTTAAGAATTAAAAAAAAACTCAATCTTTTACAGTTATTTTTCAACGTAAAAATAAAAGGTCTAAACTAACCCTTAAAAATGAAGTTTTATTTTGCCATCATAAAATAAAACTCATTTAGGAGTTTTATTTTTTCCGTCTAAAATAAAACTCATTTTTGGAGTTTTATTTTTTCCGTCTAAAGTAAAACTCATTTTTGGAGTTTTATTTTTTCCGTCTAAAATTAAACTCATTTTAGGAGTTTTATTTTTTCCTAAAAAAAGTAAATATTCTTCTTATTTTCATTAAAAATTAGAATTGTTCATATACAATAGCATTTAAGTATGGAATCTGTCCACGCCCATAGAGAAATAGACAGAAATAATAATATACATTTACAAGTAAATGAAAAATTTAGCTGATTTTTAGAACTTAAAAATGATAATAATCCCACTACTATAACTTCTTTTAATGTTGAAAAATTGTCTAATAACTTGAGCGATTTACTAATGTAATGAGGAAACGTGAATGAAAAACAATTTGGCTTGAAATATAAGCACTCGACAATGAATGCAATACATTATCTAACTTCTAATTAATTAAATTAACTGGAATTGGAAGAAAAAATTATGCACAGGAGCATGTTTAATTGATATGGAAAAAGTTTTCGACAGCATTTTGATTCCTGGGCTAATATATAAATTGATAGAACTTGAATTCCCTTTTAATATGATAATGCATATTTACACAGAAAAAAATTACGACAACTCAATTGTCATATTGAGTACCATATTCGTCAATACAATTAACTTTTTAATTGAAAAGGCACCAACAACTGAATTTGTAAATACAAAAAACTATTTTGTTAATGAAAATTGTTAAAATTCAACAAATATTTTTAACAATTAGTTTGTTATATTGAATAAAATATTTGTTAACAATTAAATATAAATTTTTATTACTAAATTGTCATATTAACAAAATATTTTTTTACCAACTAAATTGAAATTAAAGATGCATTTAAAATTTTTTTTTATTAACGTTTTGTAAAATTCATAAAAAATGACATCACAAAAACCATTATAACTAATTAAGGAACAAACATAGTCCTGCATGCAATGCACTATGAGTTTCTGACATCAAAACAAAACGGAATCTTGCCATCATTAATAGCATTATTTGGAAAGCTACAATTTTTAGAAAACCAGTTAAAAATTTTTTATGAATAATTAAATAATAAGTTAACTGACCATATAGATTGGTAAGATTTCAGAACAATCGCCACATCGTTCATGCTTTTAAAGATTTAAAATGGAAAATACAGAATTTTTTATTTTATGGCTTTTTCTTTTTAACACAAAATATTTTTTCTATGATATGCACATTTATTTTCGAAAAAAAAAACAAATAGTTAATATGACAATTTACATACATGTTAATTAAAAAAATTGTTAAAAATATTAAAAAGATTTAACAAATTTT
Organism: Pollenia labialis; assembly: GCA_949318255.1. Classification (NCBI taxonomy): domain Eukaryota; kingdom Metazoa; phylum Arthropoda; class Insecta; order Diptera; family Polleniidae; genus Pollenia; species Pollenia labialis. The sequence goes on from OX439141.1 coordinate 116,700,682, forward strand.
CTTTAATTACTTAATAACTTTTTTTATTTTTTTCTGTGTATGAAATGATAAGTAATAAATCTTTCAGGTATATTACCAAAACTACGAAAGTAATAAATCATTTAATATTGTTAATGGCCTGCAACCAGGTAAAGTTAAATCCCCTACACTATTTAACATTTGTATTCTAGATTAAGTTAAAAATATAGACAATATTAAAGCTTTTTTAGATGATATCATTATATATCCTGCTGATGATACAATTGAAAAAATAAATTCAAAACTTCAAGAGTATTTCAATGTAGTAGAGCAGTTTTCAGTTGATTGGTTTATGAAAAGTAAATGCGAAACAATTTTATTTAGACCACCAGTTAATAGATGCATTAATAATATTAAAAGAAATTGGAAATGCCAATGCCAATGTCAAAGCAATTGATTGCAACAGAATATCAAATTTTTCAAACAGGTGTGATAAAAGTATAGCTAATAAAGATTTCCTTGCATTACAAAGCACAAAAACCAAAAAGTTTTGGTGGATAATAGAATAGTAAAATCTAAAACTTTTTTTTTTATTTTTTAGACTTTTGCTTTTTATTTTTGCCATATATAAGAAATGTTTTTATTCACATTTTTCATTACAAATAAAAATATAAATTTGTATTTTTTATTCTGAAAAATATATTATATTTGCAAATCAAAACTAATGTTATATCCTTAATACTCGAGAGCTCGTTTCTGGGACTTTGTATTTATGTAAATATGTATTATATTATACTAGGTTTTATTATAGTAGAAATTGTTAAATTTTGTAAATAAATAAACATTAAAAAATAGCATTTAAGTACATACCCAGTAAAAACTTCGCCTACAAAATAATGTGTTAAGTAATCAGAAAAACTTAAAAGCACTACTTACAATTCCACTGAAAGAACCAATGAATTTTACAAGCGATGTCCCAAAATGAACGCATTAAAAAGTAAGTCATTAATTGTTTACCTTCATACATCCAGAAATAAGTAGTTATAGAAGGTTGCAGAAGCACTTATAGAAGAAGGCTACTAAATAATGAGTGAGAGAAGCTATTCATTTTGAAAAAGTGAGCGAAGTTTTTACTGGGTATGTAGTATTTTTTGAACAGAAACCCTATACTACTTTTAGTACTAACAGCCTAGCAATCTACAACAATTGCCAAAAGCATGTACCTGAATGTCCATCGCCCCCGAATATATAATTGTGGGCGACGAATATTCGAGTTTGCATTTGCGAACTATTCTCTTATTTTTGGTATTGTCATTTGCTAAAAGCGAACATATTATGAATGAGATTTCTTAGTGGAATTTAATTTTGCATTGAGAAATAAAGAAGTAACACAACTAATAAACTTAGAGAAATAAAACAATAGAATTTCGAATTTTTTAAAAAAATTTTAATGAAAACTCTTAGGGCCAATATTACAACCTAATGATAAAGTTGCTGATAGTTAACGTGAACAATAGCTATCTTGAACGATAAAGTGACCGATAAGTTTTTTCCATTATTGCAAATGTTCGATAAAATAAAAAATGTAATTTATATACTGTGGCAACATTGCAGTATATACCGACTACTTTTGTTCGTTTAAAATACATGGTGGCAACGCCATAGTTTTGCTTGTTTCTTTAATTGAAAGCAAAAGTAAATTGTTTGTGCTTAATTTTTGGTTTTGATGGTAAATTGTTTTTTTTGTGTTTATTGTTAAAAAAAAAATGTCGAAAATAAATAATGAAAGTGAATCTGCCAGAAAAAGGGCAAAAAATTGAAGTTACCATATCTTCAGCAGAAAATATGGCATCTTTAAGTTCTAAAAGTTCACTTGTAAAGTTACCATGAGGACAAACCTGATGTTAGCTTATCAGTCACTTTTTAGGTTAATATTAACTTGTAATAACCAAAAACTATTTATCTGTCAGATAGCATCTTAAAATAAATTTTTGTAAGTTGTAATAATGGTCCTTAAAGATATAGGAAAATTAATTTTTAAAAGGATTATTTTTTTTAATTTTGTTCAGGGGAACTAAAGTAAATTTTGGGAATTAAGTACATTTAAACGAAACCTTGTTTAAGCCCTTATGACACTACATTTTTTATTCATTAATTGATATAAAATTGATAGAAAGAAATCGTAAATGCTAGAAAGAGTAAACTATAAAAAATGTAAACACAGTTTTTTTAAGTTTTTTTTCTTTTGTTATGGTTTTGTTTCAGGGATGGCGTTGAGAATTTTTAAAATTGTACCAATAACCTTTAAAAAATTTTACTTTTTTAGTCTTATTGTACTTAAAAATTTTTTAAGTTGAAATTAATTTCATTTATGTTCTTAAAAAACACCACAAAAAGGTATTATAAATCTTAGTTTAAAAAGTATCAACAAAAAAGTACAATTCAAACAACTTAGCCATCCCTGTTCCGTTAATTTGATTAAATGTTGCCAACTTTTTGTTTATGAGAAACCTAAAAACAAAAAGCGGTAAATCGCGGAATTTGCCCATAAACCTTTGATTCAGCAACACTTTTAATATTTCAAGCTTGTAATGTCAATTTTAAGTTGAACAATTTTACATTTTTTTTAAAGTTACTTAATTTTTTATCGATAACTTTAGTAAAATGTTTGACAGTTTGCCATTTATCTTAATACAGCTGAACCCTTCGCACTTGGTAAATTTTTCTATTACTTCATATTTGAACTGTTCACCAAAACTTGAATAATGCATTCAAAATGTAGTGTCATAAGGGCTTTATTAATTTTTTGAATCCCAAGAAAAACTTTGATATGTAATTTTTTAATAATTCTGCAGAGCATTCCCTTTTATTTGGTATCAAATTTGCTAAAAAAAAATATTTGATACTTATATTAAAAAAATTTTTTAAAATAAGCATTTTTAAAAAATGTTAATTTCTTTAAAAAGGACAAAAGATGAGGAAATTAAAAATCAAATGCGAAGTTTGACTTTGTTTTGTCTCTATATTAATGGATGTATAGAGGAGTTTCTGCCAAAAAAAAAAAAAATTAAATTTGTCACACAATGTTATTTTTGAAATTGAACGTAGGGAAAAGTGTAGTTTTTTTTAGTTGACCTTGAAGCTACATTAGTATATGTACATATGGGGAGGAATAGTGTTATATGAAAATCCGATACGCTAGAACCCCCAATTTTGTGAAGTTTGTAAAAAAAACTTAGGAATAATTCTGTTAAGCAATACCAGAATATCTTGTATCTTCATGTTATATTTGTAAGAAACAAATGTTTAATATAAAAAAATAATTTACGAAAAAGAAATCATTCCAACATTCTATGTTTAAAAAATTATTTTCACTAACTATTAAATACCAAAAGTTTATGCGAGACCAGTATTTTTGTTTATAATTGTTAAGTTTGTTTTGTTATTTGTTGATCTTTATTTTACAACAAAAAGGCATTTAAATATTTATGAATGTACGTTACGTGTATATTTTGCTCAGAATTCTAACGATATCACGCAATTGGTTGAACTAAATGTTAAATATTTGTCATGTTACTCAATTCTAAGAAGATATTAAATCATGTAGTTATTAATAACAAGTTTAAAAATATTTTTATGTTAAATGTTTTGTATTGATTTTTTTTTAACAATTTATGAACATGCAACATGTGTAAATGTTATTATGTATGTGGAAAATTAAAATAGTAATTATGTATGTATATCAAATAAATATTTCATGCAAAAAGTAAATGATAGCACATTTAATTGGTTTGAATAATTCAGAATTTCATAAGGAAAACATGTGAGAATACTTTATTCGGCTGTACCGAGTATTTCATTGTTAAATGGCTTATAACCAACCAGCCATCTCAGAGCATTATACATTTCTCATAAAAAGATGAATGAAGTTCTATAAGTGGGGTTGGTTGTACATTTACCCCTCTAGAATTTACTCTTTTTCCTTTTTTCCCCTATTTAAAGGTTGTTGGCATTCCCTTCCCCTCGTTCTACCACTGTTAGTACCATTACCACAGTATTATGGCCTTTCTTTAGGCTAATTTCGAATATCGATAAAATAAAAAAATTGGTCTAAGTTAAAAAAAGTGTAGTTAAAAATTATCACTTCCGGTTTTTAAGTGCGGTACGCATGTTAAGAAATTTGCATAACTCTTAAAGTTCAATCAAAACAATTGTGATTGTAAGCTGAACTGTTCATTTTAATTTTGATATTTTTAGTTAGGCTTGAGTTCATCAAATTTAATTTTCATTTAATTAAAATAATTATTTTTACTGAAGGAAGGAATTTCACAACTTGGAATTTTTATTAAAATTTATTGATACTTTTCTTGGCTGACCTGGGGCTCGAACCTGGGTTGAATTTCCATGTTTCAAGAATCACCACATTCCTTTATCAGAATTCTTCGAGTTCTAACTTCTGCACCACTGCGGTGCCTGCCAGCCAACAGTCAAGCATCAATCTTAAACCAGTGGTACTGGTGGTTCGAAATTTGCTGTTATAATCATTTTCAATTTTATATTACATGTTGCTTTATTTCCTCTGTGTTTTCGTATTCTTTCTGTCAAGACTTTGTCTTGAAAACCTGAATACATTCATTTATTATATTTTTTGCCCACTTTCGTCGACATTTTATTTGTACAGATTGAAGTACAAATGTAAACATAAGAGCTGGTGCCATAGCAACACAAAAATTTATTTTATTTTGAGAATGTTTTTTCTTATGCTCTAACTATAGATACTCATTCTCCAAGCAATGCTACCATACTTTTATTAAATTTCATAAATTTTTAAACAAAGAAAAAAGAAGAACTTAAGAAAACAAAATATATGCAGATCTTAGGTCGTCAGTTTTATTTATGGAACAGAATTCCTTTTTGGCAAAAAAAATTTTCATAAAAGTTCAGGCTGTGTAACATTGAGATGAAATCTCGCAGGAGCTAAATTAATTCATGTACAAGGCAAGTTGGAACGATTCCTTCCCTGTCCATAAAACTTTGGACAATTTTAATAATCTTGGGATTAACTTACGATGTAGTGTACTTTTCCAATATTTTCTGCTTTTGCCCCGTTGCACTAAGTGTTCACCGGTTCAATTCGTTAGGGTCATGATAAATTTTATTTTTAAAAATTTTTTTAGAAGTGCCAGCTGATAAAAGTTAACTACTGTGAAAAGTCAAATCAGATAATCGAATTGAGTTCATAATATTTAGGCATCTTAACCGACCTATTAATTTAAAGTGATCACTTGCTAAAGATCAAACGACTTAATATAATGATAACTTCCCGAAATCGGAATCCCGAAATATTTTCTTCAATCCCGAGCCCTATCTCGACTTAAGCTGTTTTGTCAAAATGCCACAGATACATTTTCATTAATAATTTGATATTAAGTATACGTCTCAGTATTACAATTAAATCTCCCTAAAGGTAGGCAAAGGTTTTTATACTGAAGGTCACAAAATCTAATATTTGTATGTGCGTATGATCAATATTTTATACTTTGAATAAGAAAAAAGTATACGCAGATAAGAGTATATTATTTTTAGAATTTTATGTAAAATATAAATTTTTTTACCTAAAATTTTAAGTGTCTGCTTAAACTATTATACGTTTTTATAAAATTATATAAAATTTTAAGGGCCGATGTTTATTTTGAATAAAACACAAATAATTTAGGAAATTATTGTCATTTCTTTTTATTATGATAATATTGGTATGGTTAAATTATGTATTGAACAATATATGGTCCAAATGTTCGATGACAATTTTAGAATATGTGCACTTAATGGGCCTAATTTTCTAATCCTTTACCTCTTGAATTGTTGCTGGCTTATCGACGCACACCTTTTCTTTCAAATAACCCCAAAGAAAGAAGTCAAATGGTGTCAAATCACATGATCTTGGCGGCCAATTGACATCGCCACCACTAGAGATAACACGGACATTGAATTTTGTCGCGCAAGAGAAATGGTTCGTTAGCTGTGTGGCAAGTGGCACTGTTAGTTGAAACCACATATCGTCCACATCCATATCTTTCAGTTCGGGCGATTAAAAGTTCGTTATCATCTTACGATAGCAAACACCATTAACTACCTGGCCGGCCTCATTTTGGAAAAATGACGGCCCAATGAGGCCGCCAGCCCATAAACCTCACCAAACAGTCACTCTTTGTGGGTGTATTGGTTTTTCAACAATCAGTCTTGGACTATCATTCGCAGAAATAAATATATACAAATTTATCAAACCTCTGCCGAAATATCGAGTTATTGGAGGTGTTCTAGAAATCGAATACGCAAAACGCAAGAATTTTAAACGTCGTTTTTTAATAAGAATTTTATGACAAATAATTCTCTATCAAAAAGAATTTTATAACAAAAATTATAAAAATTGGATTAAATATGTAACAAAAACAACTTTAAAATTCTTGCGTTTTGTATTTTTGATTGCCGGAACACCGCTTTATATATTATTTTTTATTCAGTAACAAAATTTAATTTTTTAAAAACCTCTTCTTTTTTCAAGGAGTTGCATTGCTTTTGAACTTTACCGTATACAGCAATCAAAAATCTGCAGAATTCCTAAATACAAAATATAAATAAAATAATTAAAATAACATTATGTGATTCAATTAAAAATCATATAGCGTAGGTTATAGATCTGGTAAGAATGTCAATGTAATGTATTTGTAGAACTTTCGGATACAGGTGCAGTAAATCTTAAGCAATTTAAGCGACTTTCAAAATATTTGCAAATGAGTCAATGCCAAAAAAAATATTGTGGAAATATTTTTTTTTCAAATACTTTGGCAGCCATGTTATTTGTAAAATTTTATTAGAACTGCCTTTATTTCTTTAAAATTCTAAAATTTCATTTTATATTAATCCCGAAAAATTGTTCGATCAATAAATTTTAATTCATTTTATGTTGTGAATTTCCTTTCTTTATGAAAATAATTAAATGAAAATTGGTGAACTTAAGCCTGGTTCAAATATAAAAATTTTTATTAAAAAAACCATTAAGAAGTCAATTAAAAAACCAACTATACTAATTATAATTAATTATTATTGATATGTAATTACTTTTAAGTGCTGTTTGGTTTAGCTTTTAAAAATAATTGCCCATTTTATCTTTTGTGGTGCCCATTTTATCTATTGCACATGCGTACTCTTTTTAACTAAATAATTTGTGATAACTTTGCGCAATATTTAAGGTGCGGAAGAAATTACTTTAATTTGAATTCTGGTATTTCGTTGGGGGACAATGCCATGATTTGTTTTCTAACATCTTTTGTAATGCGATATTGATATTTTAAGACTATGCCAAGCAGTTTCAAGGATTTTCTTAGTCGTGCTTAATTCCCAATTTTTATTCTATAAAAAAAACACTGAAATTTATTGATGATTTATGGATGAAGTTTCCTGATGATCTGGCCTAAGCAATCAGTGAAATGCGCATAGGAATAGCTTATCCCATCAACAATAAATTTCAAGTGTTTTTATCAATAATAAAAACTGGGAATTTAGCACGAATAACAAAATCTTTTGACATTTAAATTATATTTTGAATATTTAATTTTTTTAGTAAATTAAATTTTTAATTTTAATCAAAACAAAATATCAAAAAACTTTGTAGTTTCAAACAATGTGTTGATTTTGACAATTTGTGTGTCCCGGCAGGGTAGCTGCTAGTGAGCTAGTCTATCAGCGCCGGGGTTGCGGGTTCGATTCCCACAAGAGACTCAGGTTTCTTTCCTGCAGACAAGCGTAGAGCTTCGCGAGATTAGCATAGGGAATTAAAAAAAAAAACAATGTACCGAGTTTAAATTATTTTATTTTAAACGAAATAATTTTTTGTTATTTTAATATTATTTTAATTCAAAATTTATTTTAAAACAACTAAAATGTTAATTAAATCTAAAATATATTTTTAATTTTCGTTCCACAAAAAAAAATAATTTATTCAATTATAACAATTATTTATTTTAAATACTTTTTAAACAATTTTTTTTTTAAGATAAAAACTACTAATAATTTTTTCTGTGCACAATTTACATGACAATAATATGATTACTTCTTTACTTACTATGAACAACAGGATAAGAATATGAATAAGGGAGAATATTATGCTGTAATATATTCGTAAATATTTGGTTCATAATATGATTCAATGACAATCGTTATATGAAGACAACAATCATGAATCTTAGCACAATATGTTGCTCTAAGAATATGTTTCCCACAACCATGTTTTTTCTTTGCGTGTAAATTATTCGAACATTTTAAAAATTGATACAATTTCTTTAATATTGAGAAGTCCTTTCCCAACATTAAAATTTGGTAATGATAAGAATCAAAAAAGTTTGAACTATATGCGAATTAATTTTTTTGAAATGAAGCAATTCGAATCCAATCCGTATATATTCGGCCGGTCTGTTTTGCATTCCAGCAATTAAATATAGATTGTTGCTATCAACGCCTACAACTGTTTAAGTTTACTACAATTGTAGTTTTTATGATGCATGAATTGCATTATCAATTAAAGCAAAAGCTAAACTACATGAACAATTTTAAAAGATTATGAAAATAGTACGTTTCGATATACACCAATTCTTTCTTAATAAAAAAAATATGATAACTACATTTTTTCGAAAAGATTTTAAACCGAAATATTATAAACATACCAAAAAAAAAACAATTTGTTTAAATTGCTATCAAGTACTTTTTGTTATGCCCATCCTCTGACGTATAATAAAAAGCCACGCGAATTATTTTTTTCCTATCCCCGTCCTTTATACAATTTTTCCTTGCAATATACATAAGTTGTTAGTTTTTGTTTCACATGCTAATGCCTACAATTATGTTTTTCCTGGCCAAGTATTCGAAGCACTCTTGAATTCGTTAGCCGTTTGGTCCAGGATTGTGTTAATAATCTTAATTATACCCACATTTTAAAAGCTTCTAATCTCTGCATATCAACTTGCCAAACGTAAAATTTTAACAACAAGGTTGGAGATCAACATTAAAGTGAAGAATTTTTTTATATTTTCGAAATGCCTATTTTACAGCTTCTAAAATAGATTTAATTTTATATAAGGGGTGACAGGCTTCGTTAACCCAACAAACCATTCATTAACATTTGTGTACTCCTTCTGCACGCAGAGAAAAAATATGGTTGGGCATGGTTACGGCAACCACACTGTGTTTATTGTAACAATATATTGTTGTTGTACACAAATAATTGTTATTTTTATTAAATATCAGCAATATTATAGTTACTGTAAACATATTAATGCTTATCGCAATTATAAATTTGAGTATTGTTGACCGAAAAATAATTATTTTTCTAACAACTAAATTAAGATAACTTTCAAAACATATTATATTACTCACAGCCATAACATGATATTTAATAGCCATAACATGATAACTTTATATACATTTATCATAATAAGTTTAAGATGCAATCAAAATATCGTTACTCTAATAATATTTTGGTATCGCCATTTGTAAAATAATTTTGTATCAGTTGTGTCGTGTTTTACATAAACGTATCGAATTATTTGTTAGTGAGTGGCTAAATAATAAAAAAATAACCATTAAAATAAACAAGAAATTAAAAAAAAATAAAGAAAAATATTAAAAAAGAAATAACAAAATAACCATTAAAATAAACAAGAAATTAAAAAAAAATAAAGAAAAAACATTAAAAAAGGGTTGTAGTGTCACAAATTAAAATATCTTTGCTAAAAAATTTTAATAATCTTAAAGTGGTGGAAAAATTTGTGAAATATTGGTGCAAAATATTAACCATTACCGGTAAGTTTTGTGTTATTTTAAGAGAAAAATAATGAAAACTCCATAAAATAATTTATAAATAATTGCGACCTACGACAAAAAGATTACAGTAACTATATTATGTTTTTTATTTTATCATAAGTATTTTTTCCCAATAAAAATATTATGTTTAAAGTTGTATCATATTATGATGTAAAAAATTTATGTATAACAGTTCATATCACTTTGCATCATAATATGATTACTTCTAAACTTATTATGATTGTCATGACAATAATATGATTACTTCTAAGCTTAATATGATTGTCATGACAATAATATGATTACTTCTAAACTTATTATGATTGTCATGACAATAATATGATTACTTCTAAACTAATTATGATTGCCATGACAATAATATGATTACTTCTAAACTTATTATGATTGCCATGACAGTAATATGATTACTTCTTAACTTATTATGGTTACCATCACAACAATATGATTACTTCTTATCTTATTATGATTACCATGACAGTAATATTATTACTTCTTACCGTTTTATGATTAACAGGATAACAATATGGTTAAGGGAAAAATATTATGATGTAATATTACGAACATATTTGGTCATAATATGATTTAATAACAATCGTAATATGGTGACTACAATCATGAATCTTATAATAATATGTTGCTCTTAGAATATGTTTACCACAACCATGTTTTTTCTTTGCGTGTGTTGAAATATTCTGGCACTTTTAAAGTGTGTTGTAATACTTGTATTTTCTTCTTAAGATTAAACATTTAGTTTCTTTAGAATTAGTTTTAGGTTTTTTAAACTATCTGCTTTTATTCTTATGCTCATTTCTTTCATACTGCCAAGAGCTTACTGGAATATTCGCTCTGATTATACATTCAATAAAAGATATGAGAGGACACACTCTTGTCTGAGACTTCTATATATGCTTATTGTTCTGTTACCTGGCTAGCAATTTTTCTTTGACGGTTAGATATACAGATTTCTTATACATTGTGTCTCTTTTTCATCTATATCCATTAACTTTTCAGTGGTGACTTTCGCACTCTGCGTATGATTAATTTGAAATTTATAATACAGATATATTTTCAAAAGAGCTGCCCAACAAACATAGACGCTTAATTTTGAATTGAAAATGATTTTAAAGCCACCCCTTTCTTAAACGACAAACGTTTGATAATGCTTTTAAAACTTGGCATTGTCAACAAAAAGGAAAACTTAATTTCCAATTGCGAAATGCATTTATTTTCAACTTGCTTTTTTAAATAGGGATTGTAATAAAAATTAAAAATAAATTTTGTTTTCTTAATTCAAATTTCGATTTATTTATTTATTTTTTTAATATAAATTCATTATTAACTAAAGTAAACGCCAAATATCCGGCAACATTGCTGCTGCTGAGTGATGAAAAAGCGTTCGCTTCGTCCTTTAATTCATTTGTAGACAAAATCCTTCCTGTTATTTTCAGGATTTTATTGGCTCTTCGTAATTCTTTGATCATTCAATAAACTTATACTGCCGTCTTCATAAAAAATTTTTAATTTAATAAAGGTTTACAAAACATGTTTTCTATGAAAATTTTACTTAATAAACGTTTGTTAAATTTAATAATCGTTTATGAATACGGGGGATAACCTTTTCACTTACCTGTTTTATCTTTTCATTACATTGTACACAATTTTTGAAGTCACCGAATGCAATTTTTTTTCATGTGGAATTTCTCAAAGTGCTTCTCGACATCTCGTTTTGCTAGTTTAGCTGACGTTTGGATTTTAAGGCTTTATAAACTTTTTGGCTCAATCTTTATTTCTCCGAAGAACATGTCATTTATCTATCTTGGTCTTTATCTTGGACACCGGTTGGAATTTTGTGCTTTTTGTCTTCGCCACAAATGTAGCTATAAGCTAGGAGAAAGAATGCGAACGGGATTTAAAAGCCAAATGTGCTTGAAGAGCTCTGAAAGGATAAGTTGCAAAGGTTATTCGTCGTCTCGACGTATTAATCACATTTAATAAGACCACAACCTTGATACAAATGTGCGCCAAATAAAACTTGACTCCGTTCCAAATAGTTCTTAAGAGCTGACAAAAGTTATTCCAAGGACGGAATGCCGAATAAGGCACTAAAATATCTTAAGCGCCATTATCGTAACTTGCTTTTCTCTAAAGGTAGGATTTTGTCGGACATGTAACAAGTTATTTTATTATTTCAACTTTTCCTAAACCTACCCGGTAGTATTAACTTGTCTTAAGCATTTTTCATCCTATCACTAAAGTTTAAACCAAGGTTGTAATAGTGCAAATTTTTTATACGATCCTACCCTTAACTATCGGCGTTTGTGATAATGGCCCTTAGTAGTTCTAGCACAACTTCATGCTAAGAACTACAACATTCCAGCCATCAACGATGTGGAAAAACTTCAACAGTTTTATTTATTGTGGTCGACGAATGGACAGATATTTCATACAAAAAACATGTTCATATTACTATTCGCTTCTATAATGCTGAAACCAAATTATTTGAAATGCTTAACCACCAAAAAAATAAAATCGTATGTATTAAAAATTAAATTGGGAGAATATTTCAAATAATGAATTTATAAAATTCCTAAATAAATTTACTTCTTATTAAAACTAAAAATTAACGTTTTAATGCAAAATATGGAAACTTTTATGGTTTAATGGTACAGAAGAGTGAGAACAGCATTTTTAAAAGTAAAAGAGGATTAACATAACAAATAAAGGGATAAAGGCAATTTTGCGAAGTAATTTCCAGTCTTGTACAACTAAATTAACATAAATTATGAAACTTAACACGGTTTTAGACACAAGCAATAACGTGTTTTTAGACAGTGGATCTATTATAAATTATAGAACGATCTTCACGAAATTTAGTTATATGATATCTAGGCATATATAAATTTACGTTAGTTTTTGTAACAGAAATTTAGATTTTCTCGGGAGGTTGTTTCACATTTCGGTCATGTAACTATTTTCCTACTGAACCAAAAGGGCTGAATTTCATTCCAAACTGCTTATAAGAACTTGAACGAACTTGCCACTAACATTTTTATTTTTCGTCAGCATCCTTTTCTAAATCGATATAACATGGTCCATCCGTCCGGCTAGCTGTCGATGTTAACCTTATTCGCAAAGTACATGTCGCAATTTTAGAGATTATTGGATGTGTTCTAGAATCCGAATTCAATTCATCATTTTTTGTATTCTGCAATTCACCTCCACATGTTTTTATTCGTTTTCAATTAAGGGGTTAGTAAAAGTAAAACGAATCGACTTTTATTCTTATATGTATATGCGAACATTTTTTAGCAATAAAATAATTTTGCTTTTTAATTTGAAATGTTCTTTATATAATGAAAACAATACGTATTTTCACACAAATATCGCGAATTTTCCTTATAGTTTTATGGACTTTTAGCTTGTTTGAAATAATAAAAATTATCGCAATTTTTGCAACTATCAAAGAAAACATTATTATATTTTTAATTAATGCGGTTTCAAAATATTTTTCGTTTTTAATACGAGTCAATACCTAGAACACACTTGATAGTAATGAAATTTGGTGTTTACGTTTTTATTGTCAAAAGAGGTGGGAAAAAAGAAGAAAAACATATTTCTGGAGAAGATTCCATGTTCCCATAGACAATATATTAACACCTTACGAAATGTTATTGTAATCGATCCATATTTTAGCATAGCTCTTATTCAAATAATACCACTTCTGTAAAAGCTTTTAATGTCTTAATAATCTTATAAATGTTGGTTTTAGCAATAATTTCTATAAAAGTTTGTATGTCGTGTCAAAATTTTGTCTTCAGACGAAAAAATCTTATAAAGATGTCGATGTCGGTGAATTATTCAACACTAATAAGTTTTATATAAATCTTAAATTCATTATTTAATTATATTTTGGCGGGTCCATGGTTGTCCCCTGACCCCAAACTGGTACACTCTCGAAAATGTATCTATTAATTTGTAACATTGGTTACTCATAATAAATAAATTACCAATTTACTTAAGAAAAAAGGTATTTTGTAACATCTTGAATCCTACTAACTGCATAACTCTTTGCTAAAAATGGAACACAGGAAACATTTTTTACATAAATAAGTTTGTTCGTCATTAAAAAATAATTGTATTTTGCCACTTTTTTCAATTTCATTAAATTATTTTTATTTGCCACTGTTTGGTGTTACAAAATTTTTGTAAGAACAAATATTTATTTGCCTAAAAACGTGGAAAAATTTGACGTTAAATGGTCATATTAGGAGTATTTTTGTTTGCTAGCAAATAATTTTGTTTGCCCAAAATCTACTGTTTTTCTATTTGCCCCTCATAAATATTTTGTGGTCAGACTAGGGCAAACAAATATTTGATATTTTTTGGCAAATGTTTTCCATATGTGACCGATCCTTAACTTAAACCTGTTCACCGGTTATTCTCAAAATGCATACCGAAAACTGGTGTTTTAAAAATAGCAACTGTTTCGAATATTCGAAACCCGGTTTTTATAAAAAGTCTAATAATCGAACTCCCTACTTGATATCCAATGATAAAGTAGTTTTATATAAAAGTTTAACATCGTGTTTGCTGGGTAGTTTAATCTCAGGCTTACCTATATTCACTCTAGTGAGATCCCAAGTAAACTAGGTTTAGTTAATCAAAAAAAAAAAAAAAATTTGTGCCGCTATTACCAAGTTATTATGACAAAAAGTTAACGGAACAGCTTAATTTTGCTTAAAATGTTGGTCTTTAATGAAATAATACAAAAAATCGCATTTCCCTAGATATGTCCGAGTTTCAGACTACGTTAAACTAAGTTTAAACTTAAACCACATCTCAAAAACCCGGCCTTAACAAATTAATTAAACTAACTTCAGTTAAGAGACCATTTTTATTCTCACTAAACAAATTGTTTAGTTCTTTAAAAACTAAAAAAATTAAATCTACGGTCATATGTACAGTAGCACACGGGTGGGTATCGGTTAATGATGTGCATACAATTCTTTGGTAAGGCAAAGCTTAAAAGATTAAATTTTTTTGGATTACTTCATATAAATCTAAAGAAAATTGCTAGATATTTATTGTCAATTCGATCACCTGTTTTTAGTTAGAATTATTATTAACCTTATTTTATTAGTTCTTATAAGCATGCTTCAGTTGGCAGTGGTTAAAACTTTTACCTACAGTGTAGTTCTACTAACATAATAACAATTTTTTTGGTACACATATGTCTATTTTTACAATATTACCGTCAACATGAATTTTTAACTTTGATGTAAAACAAAAAATAGCTATTTCCTACAGCACTTGAAATAAGCAATTTGAAACATAAATTAAAATTTACGTATGATTTAAAAAAATTATTCAAGGTTTTTAAATTTGCGTTGAGATTTCTGCTTTAAGTGTAACTTTTATTATTTTTGTACGTTTTTGTGTATGTGTTTTATCAACCACCTTGTACGATGATGCCAGGGGTTTTTTATGGTTTAATATCTCCCCATTATGTTGTTGTTGTTGATGATGATTATATAGCTGTTGTTGGCACTCAAGCGTATCGTAAGTTAAAATGGAAATTCATGAAATATTCATAAAATATACAAGGACTTAGTGAGCAATGTCTAAGTGGCTTTTTATAATATTTATACGTATTTTTCTTTTTTGTATGTGTTTTTTTATTTATTTTCTGGTCTTTGTTCGCTTTTTTGCATATGTTGGTTTATGCATTTATGAAGACAAAAACGTTTGCGTCAGTGTTTTTGCATGTGTAATGTTTTATAAACAAATCCAAAAATACACACACACACGAGCGTTTCTTGTTGTACTAAGTATACAAAGTAGTGTTGTGGCAAGTATTAAGTATGTTTTTTTAATTTTTTTTTGGTTTTGGTGCGAACTTTTACGAGGTGGTATCAAATTTAGCTTCTGTTAAATAAGACACATTTATTAAGCTATGTCTACTTTATGCTAATAATACTCAAAAATTAAACTACCCTCGTATATTTTTATAATGTGTTATATGCTTATTACTTTTTGTACATATTACATAGAAATATGTACATGTTATAAAGAGATAGTATTTTAACACTGTACACTTACTTTTGTATATAATTGTATATGTATTATATAAATAAAAAGGCTCATACGAATATACACATACATATATAAATATATAGTAAAGGGTGTCTTTTAAAGTTCGATAAAACTTGAAATTGTAAAAAATAAATCAAAAAATGAAATTTTTATAAAAAAAACAAATTTTATTCGAAAGATTATCAATAATTGAAAATGATTCCAGGCATAACCCAGCAAAAACTTTGCTTACAAAATAAGCAGACAAATTATGAGAACTTGACGAGAAGACTACTTACTTTTCTTCTAGAAAAAGTAATTATTTTTGTTCGCGATGTCCCAAAAGTAATCCTTTATAATTTCGCTAATTATAACCTAAAAAATAATATCTTTTTTTTATACATAAAAATTTGCCAAAGTTGATGTTTTAAATTCGTTTTATAATTTTATAATTTTAAAATCGTTTTAAAGACATAAAAAAATAAAAACAAATTTCTTTTTGAGAAACTGGGACATCCAGATTCGAACTGCCGACCTCACGAGACTCAAGTGGGAACTTAGACAACTCTGCTACGAACGCTTTTCTAAAGTAGCGTTTAGGAAACAAGTTTGTTTCTTTATTCGAGCGGCATATCATGCACATACATAAATGTGTATGGGTTTGTAAACGTAAAATTAAACAAATTAAAATAAAACAACAACCACAAGGGATGTTTTTGGAAAAATTAAAGGCAGTCGTGGTTTTTTGGTCATATCTCAGCTATTTGTGGACCGATATTGCTGAATTTCAATGATGGACTATATGTGACTTAAATGTAAAACAACCTAGCCGCTATCATGGGTGGAGTCTGCGGAAAACACAAATCAAACGTAAGACGGACAGACGGATATCGTTAAATCAACTTCTCTCCTCGTAAGGACCTAGAATATGTATACTTTAGAAGGAGAAACTTATATATACCCTTTTCCACCTGCGGTGAAGTATATAATCAGTAGTTACAAATTAAATCTAAAATGTTAAAACACACTTTTTAAAATTGCTCTTGTATGCATGAGAAATCTTTTGGAATTTTTGTTGAAAAAGTGTTTACAATAATAAATTTTTTGAAATATAAGAAAACATTAAAAGGTTATTTAACCCAGGTCCTTATACCCGGACACAGATCCGGCTAGTATGTAACTCCTAATAATGTAGTTTCTGATCTAGAAAGATAGTTCAAATCTGCGACGATTGACACCTCAACTACCGTCTTAGGTCATGGAATTGAGGAGGCATGAGCCTCCAAAGTTGAGACCCCAAGAAAGTGTACCCAACTTCAGGTGTACTTCGTGCGAACAGTACAGACTATTTTCGACAAACTTTATTAATTGATTAAAAAAACAGGGTGAATTTTTAAAAAAACGTAAATGTATGCTACTAAAATTAGTTATACTTAGTTATTAAGAACATAGATAATGTTTTCACTTTGGTCATAACTTTTTTTATTTTTTGTGGGGCTGTGTTATCAATCTCTCTTATTATCTGTTCTCAAATGATTTTCTAAATAAAAAACAGACGAAAAAATAAACGTCAACAGTCGTTTACTTCACTTTCAATAATTCAATATAATTGAAAATATTCAAAAGTTGTCATTACCTCGTCTTCCTCAAATTATTTAATTGTAAATAGTCCGTTACAAGTTTTTTATGTTATTGTAAACTTTAATGATCAATTTAATAAAACTTACATACATATTTTAATATAAATTTGATACTATTTCATTATCTTAAAGATCTTTTCTATCTCATTCGGTTATTTTTCATCTGATTTTCAAGTTTTTTTGTTTGCTGGAAAGGTATTCAAATTACCTTTCTAATTGTTGAATATTCAAAACACCCTGTATTTGCAAATATTTTGAGTTCATATGTTTTGCAAAAGTTCCCGCCATATGATTTTGTACAAAGTTGCCAAACAACATTTGGTCGAATTCTGGAAACTTAACGGTCAAAATTTTGATTTTCCTCAAGAACCTAAAAATAACGGTAATTTAGTAAATAACGGAATTATATAAAAGTCGCGGAACAAAAATTGCTTCTGATACCCTAAAGAACCATTTTCAACAATGAAAAAGTTCTCTTATCGATTATGCAAACATATATTGAATAATGTCAAAAACTGTGTCGTAAGCCGCAAATAATGAAGTGTTCCCAAATTGGCACAGCGGACGTAAATGGGTTAAAACAAGAAAATCCAAAATTTAAAATAATTTCTTGTTTTTTTAACTTATTAAGTTCGTATTTAGCAAAATATTCTTAAATAAAAAAACAGCATATATTTAGAATAAGTAACTTTGCCTTGGACGAGAATCATGCAATATTTTCTTGGTGCAAGCCATATTTAGAAAATAATTCTTTCTTTCTATAAAATACCCGACTTAAAAATATTAAAATAAGCTATTTTTTAACCTCCCTTGTCTAGTATTTTGCAAATAAAGTACGGAAATTTATCATAATTCTTATCAATATTTCTTTGTGAATTACCAGCAAACTGGTAAATATTCCGCAGAAAGAACTGTTTAAAAATCTTTTGCAATTAACAACATATTTGAAGTTAAAATTCTTCTAATTTTTTAGTCAAAAAAGTATTTTCATTGTTTTTTGTTTATAAAAAAAAAATTGTTAAGTATATATATGTATTCATATTGTCTATGTGTTTTTGAAATGAATAATATTGCGATGCAAATATTATACGTTTCATGCATGTTATGAGCATACAGTAAAGCACAGTCGATTGGGGATTTTTTTTTGGCTCTTAAATTTGGACAAAGGATAGTTAACCTTTATGTGCTCGGGATCGAAAACTTACGTGGGCGGTCGGAAGACTACATTTGTAGTAACATTATTTTTGCACTACTTTATCCTTATAAAAAAGAAAAAAAGGGTTATATTTATTTTATTTTATTTATATGTTATTTATGTAGGTACATGTGGTTTGGAAAACTTGAACAAAAAAATTTTAAACATCCCAATAAAAATTTTTATCATTTTGCGAAGCACTAATGGTACATTTAAAAAAATAAGCGCTCAAATATGCGCTACGCAATAAGAAAAGTAAGTGAAAGAACTCCCAACAACTTTTATAAAAAAAAAATAACATTTCAAGTGCTACGGCATTCCCTTACTACGAAGCAGGTTTGTAAGGGAGAATACTAAAAAATAACTATATCAAAACATTCAGTGTGTAAGGCCGATCGTTACATACAAAAATTTTTATATGCGCTGAATATTGCTTCAAAGTGGGAACTCGCCATATAAAATTCATGTCTTCCGTCAGCGCAATGGTAATCGAAACGTTTATGTTTCTCCCTTTACAAACCTGCTTCGCTGGAAGCTCCATTGTTTATTGGGATATAAGTTTTATTTATAGAGCAGCATTTTCCAAATACGTAAGTTCTAGAATGTGCATCGCACACCGGCTTCTTGCACCAACTAAATATTTTTCGTGTGTTTTTGCTATTTCCCATTTCACATACCTGACATCGTACAGGATGTTTTGGCAGCTTATCCTCAGATGTATCGGGAAATTGATTAGTAACTGAAGCGGAAGGAGTTAACTTTGACGAGTGCCCTAGCGCCATTTCGATAGCGAGAATTTCCAGACATATTTATCGTTAAATTTTCTATTTCAGTTTTGTATCACTACTAATATCAAAATACGCACATCTGATTCACTTGACTAGCAACACTTTACTAATTTTTGCAATACAAAGAATAGAAAAACAAAACAATGTAAAATCATAAAAGTAACGTACACTTTGTCTTTGCTCTATTGTTTTAGCAAAAATAAAAGAAAAACAATGTGTGCAAATGTAATAAGCAACAATTAAAGCCTCTTTACCACATAGTTACTACAAATGTAGACTACCGGCCACGAGATGATCATTTTAAAAAACATCCTTTTAGTACCTACGAAATAATTATTTTTACATCATTAACGTTTAAATCTGCTTAAAACAAGATTTTAGGAAGCTACCAAAAACCTCAAATTGTTTTACTGACGTTTTAAATTTTTATTCGATAATCTAATCAAAATTACTACAAATGTAGACTTCCGAGCACATAAAGGTTAAGTAAAGGATAGGAAAGTAAAACATATTACAGGAAGATACAATATATTCTAGTAGTGTACAGATTTATTTCTGACCAGAGATTAGTGAAAGCAAAACTAATATTGAGGCAGCAGGACAACTGTAAGAAAGATTTATGCTTTGAAATTTGACTTAGTTATTGAAGCACATCCGATAAAATTTTGAATAGGTTTATTGTTTTTTGGACACTTATTTAAAATTTCATTTTACTTCGTTTTCACTAAAAAAAACCTTGAGAAAAAAAGTAGTGTATATTTGCTTAGTTGCATATAGGCACAAATAACAACTTTTGACATACGGAACGCCATATTTTTTTATTTGCAAAAAAAAAATTCAATTAAAAGTATTTGTGATCGCTTAAGCGCAATAATAAAATAAAAAAATTAATTGTAAATGAATGAAGTGTTTTGTGTTACCAGAATAAGTTTAAAGAAAAATGGCACATTTGCACAAAAAATGAAAGTGGTATGCTTACGATCAATCATAATCAAACTGCAAATTTACAAAAAGCAAATTTGCACAATGACTGAATAGCCTTATTATTGCTTAATTATCCAATTTATAATTTTTGTTCTGCAATATAAGACTCTAATTCATCTGCATAAGCTTAACATTTTTCTGCATGAAGTGGCATCTGTTGTGGAATAATTTTACCCTATAGCGGTAATTTTGCTTATTAAAAACTTGCTAAGCAAACATTGAGTACACCATCAAAATAAAAAAGCTCTTTATAAATTGCGCGAATCAATGACAGATTTTTAAATTAATTTGCAACAGTTTTTAAGGTTCTTTAAGCGTGAATGTATATCAAAAGTGAGCAGTGTAAGACTCTCTCAATTAGGCTTTAAAACACACCCTTTATATGCTTAGCAAGAATAACAGTATATAATTGAGTATCTATTTTAATATTCACACATGTAAAATTAAAAATTTGTATATGTGTAGAATATATTTATGTATTTTTGTGTATTTAATTAAAATATAAAGTACATTTACATAGTAATTAAGTATTTATTTTGTTATATTAAATTCATCAAATATTTAAATATGTTTTTTATATAAACATTTTCCGTTTTTTTCAAACAAATGTTGCTTAATTAAACAGTTTCTTATTCATTTTAATGCAATTAGGCATTTAAAATAATTAACATTTGCATTATTATATATATTATAGTTTTACAAATACATAAATATTTTTTTTAATAATCATAAAAAGCATTATTCGTAAAAACATTTTCGGGAAAACGATAACAAAATACAATACATTTGTATTTCGCTGCTGCTTTGTACCCTGCATATAATGGGACCAGTCCAAACACGCGTGTAAAGAGTAGCGCACAAGGGACTAGGACTAGTCCAAAATAACTTAAACGTGTGGAAAAAACATGGTCTATTTAACATTACGATGTCCTAGGGCAGGACCATATAACCCATCTATGGACTACAAAGGAGTAGTTTTTAAACTACTCCATTGTGTACACAAGAGGATTAGTTTTAACTTTGTTTAAAAACGAAAGCACGTCGTTAAAAAACGAAGAAATGTCGTCTCACTACAAACACTTTTTAACAATGACATGGTCCATGCTTGCATTACATCGGACCAGTCCATGGAGTACTCGATTTTATCAAAATGGATCAGGTGGTCCAATATTATTTGTAGGGTACTTGCAAACACACACATATACATATAAGCGTTCTAAGAAAAGGTTTGCATCAAATAAGTTTTGTTGTTCAGGTGAATATCTTTTTTCGAGAAACGCAAATACATTAAATCAAGGCGAATTAATTTTTCAGGTGGCGCTGACAGCTGTGCTACTTTTTTTCCTATTTAAGCCGGCGATATTCGGTCGTACGATTTGTCAAAAAATCGTGTGTGCTCATAAAGTAGGATAGTATGGCTTAAAAATTAATTAAGTGATAGATTTTTTTGACAAGTCTGTCCGACTTGCAAATGTTTATGATAATGTTCATAAAATTATAGTTTTTATGCGATCAGAGTTGCATTTTCTTGTTAAGTAGCTGAGTCATTTGAGTTGGCATCATTTTTGTGGGATAGTGTGGCATTGACAACAGATGTTGAAGACATTTTTTTTATGTCGGACAAAATTCCATCAGATTTTCGTGTGAATGAATCGTACGATTGTGTAGGATAGTGAATCTCGGCCTTAAGATAGAGAGGAATGTCAAAAGATACTTGTTTATTTGACATATCGACTAATATCAATTGCTTTAAAACTTAAGGCCTAACCATAATGTGCTTACGTTGAATTAAGCAAATGTGCGAATAAATGTTAATCATATGAAGCAAACCATATTGAACTTACGAAAACATTTTGTTAAGTTTAATGAAACTGTCATTTGTTAAGTGCGAAACTGGTCGCACATACCGTACGGAATCAAACGTTTTTTGATTTTGTTATGGTTTTTTTTTAAAGACCTCTCAAATGTCTTTTTGGTTATTGTTGATAGTTGCTTAAGCACGGCTATGCACATTATGGTTGGGCCTTTAATCATCACTCAAACAATGAAGATAATTGAATTTTTATTTTTTAAATACTTGTATACATCTTCATTTAAAGCCATTTGATGCAACATTTTCTTAAATAATTTTTTTTATATAAAAGTATATTTACATAGGTATACATATGTGTGTTCATATATACATGGGTAATTCCATGTCAAAACGACCAAGAGTGGGACACGACCTCTTCCGATTGTAATGAAATTTGGTGAGAAGGTTCCTTTTATCTTATAAGGAACATATATGAACGAATAAAAATTTAAAAATTTTTTTTTCAAAAGTTACGTCATATTCAAAATGTCATAATTTCGCAGATTTAGCCGAATGTGTAGAGCTTATTTCTTCAATATCTCGAACTCTACTTGACATACGAAGATGATTTAAATGTCATTTTAAAGAGAATACTTGGGACTACAAACCATAAACTGAAAAGATATAATTTTTTTGAAAAATGTAATATCTGCAAAATATAAAATTTTAAAAACGGACTAAGTCAAAAACCTATTTTTTTATATGGCTGATTTTTTTTTATATAATACCCCAAACTGTTCTTAAAAAATCCTGAAACTTTGAAGGAGGTGTTTTTTTTTCTTTTTTAAGATATGATTCGAAACCTTTGAAAAAATAATCTTAAAATATAATTTTAATATTGTAATTTTGAGCAATAAGTACACTGTGCTAGCTGCAAAAGACAGACCAGCCGCGCACCTTGCATTTTGCCCTAATTGGGGCACGCTAAATCCAGTTGGACTTACCGTTTTTTTAGATTGGCTCTTATTTTCAAGAATTACCGTTATTTCGAAAATGTAAGAGGTTGCACAGCATATATTTGCGTAACTCAAAAACGGTTTAGTTTGTTGAAATAAATATTAATTATTTGCGATCCCTGCTTTTGCCTCCGTAAAAATTTATTTAATCAACGGAATACCATAATATCGAAAATTTTAATTTTAAAAGACACATGCGATTTAAATTAAAGTAATTGTGCCCTTGAATGTGAAATATCCCTTATTTTGTAAGGAAAATGGTAGTTGTTTTCATACGACTCGGCAATATTTAAACACACAGAGAAAACAGATTCGAGATCACAACCGAATTTGGCGCCAATCGAATTTCGTCTGTTGCACGTACTATCACACAATTCGGTTACAATTACCGAAAACTTCGTTGCTTGGCATAATAATTTTGATAGCAACATTTAATTTTTAGTACACTATCAGTCATTACAACAGATATTGTTAGTTGTTAGTATGATTATTAGAAACAAAATTGTGCTTATAGCCGAATATATGATAATAACAACTGAATTTACACATATGTAATTGGTGTACATAACAAGAGATTTGATTGTCGTTATCAATATATTTGTTTTAACCGGTTGAATAGACCATTTTCCCGATATATTCGATAGAAAATCAAAATAATTCCAATAAACTCCATTTTTTTAAAGTAAATTTATTTTTAGTATTTTTATTTATAGTTTTTACATTATTTAATTTTATCCAAATATAAAAAACGAAGATATGTCGTTTCACTGCAAACTCTTTTTAACAATGGTATGGTCCATACTTGCATTAAATTGGACCAGCCAAGGATCAAAATGGATCAAGTAGTCCAATATAATTTGCAGGGCATACAAAAATAATACAAACATACATATGTACTTGTTTATGTACACACTTATAAGAAATATCGGCATACTGCACAGTAGATCTCTTGGTGAAAGAAAGAGAAAAATTATATAACACTCAATAAGAACAGACGCCCGGTTAGCACTACTAAATGCTTGGCAACTGTGATGGGATACTGGTGGTGACGGTAGGTGGACCTTTCGGTTAAACCCTAATATTCACTGCTGGCTAGAAAGAAAACATGGAAGCATGAGTTATTTTATTACACAGATGATGACCGATCATAGTAGTTTGAACAGCTACCTATTATAGATTTAAAACTTACAAACACTGTGACGAATGCGGTGGTAAATAAGATAATGCTGAACACAATCTCTTCCATTGTCCAAGATGTGAACATGAGAGACTTGAACTAAACGACAGACTCTATGTGGGTTTTTCTCCTGACATCATGGTTAAAGAAATGCTGGGCTCTATGGAGTCGTGGAAATTGTGTAAAACCTTTATCTGCCGCACAATGAGAGAAAAATGCCGCAGAGTTTCAAACCCCTAATCTGTTTGGTGGACGGGGAACTAGGATCAGGACAACTATGTGATGAAGACGTGTACAACACAAAACCACCCACACTGATGGAATGCTGAAGTGGTACCGGGGTGGATTGGAGAAGATATCGTGTGGCCACTATATGATAGCGCGCTATCACTACGTCCTCTAAAAAAAGTACTTATAAGAATACGTAAATTACTTACCCCTATTTATTATGTTTTTGTACATTTTCCGTTTTTGCCCGCAAAGATATTTTTTAAATATAAAATTAAAAATTATTTTAATTTATCAAATGTTTTGACAGAAAATTTAGTAACCAATTGGGGCTTTTAACTATTTGTTAGTTGTGAATTCCGAATAATTATATTTTCATTTGTTGTACTCGAATTAAAACTATTCCAACAATCAATAATTAGCTGCAATAAATGAATTAACATTTATATTATAAAATTTATTGACGAAAGCCAATTATTAATTGTAATGACCAATATTCAGTATTGCCATGTATTAAATTCGGTTCTAACTAGTTGCACTAATTTTTAGAACTAAATTAAATAAGTTATCATAGCTAATAAAAGAATTGAAGGAATCATATGTCAGTTAGAATAAAGTTTAAATAATCAAGTGAATTAAAAATCAGTTAAAACTATACATTTTTAATAGTTGCAATAATAAATTATGTTACTTGATCAATATTTTATTACTGCAACCGTTTCCCAACCAATTTGTTTTCTGTATGCAGAATGGAAAAACTTTTTCTTGCAGGGACATCTTAAAACTTCTACATCGTTTGTTTTTTTGATGATTAATTGTTTTGTGTGCTGTAAATAATGTATTCAAAAATGGTCAATATAAAAATATAACTATATATTTACAGTGTGTAAAAAAAAAATTAGCAAGTTCCTTATATCAAAAAATCGTAATAAGCCAATTTCATAATTTTGCATACGTATGTACTTATGCTGGTCTTTAATATTAAATAAAATTTGCATTAGGACTTAATGACGTAACAAATCGATTTCATTCTTTCTCAGCAATAAATAAACTCTATTTAAAAAAAAATTATCTAACAGCGCGATCCTCCCGAAAAACGAAGCGACATTTGTTTGACGACTAGTTACACAGAATATAAAAATAAAGATAAAAATTGATTTCAATTACAAAATTTGTGATATTTATTAAAAAGTTTATTAACTTTGAACCAGGAAACAAATTAATAGTATCAGTTAATATGTTTTGCAACTAACAACATTTTCTGCAGTGAATATTTCACCTTTTGGTGTTACATCCTCGGATGAAATCAAGTGCAGTCAATACCTGAGATTCGGAAAAAGAAATCTTCACGAGCTTTTGGTCTTTCAGGAAGATTAATATTTGTTAAAGCTTCGCATTTCCGTTGAAAAGATACGAAACTTAGGGGATCACGTGTTTGTTTTATTTTATCACCAAAAGCTGCGTAAAGATATATCTTTGAAAATTAAAGGACTAATTTTTCACCACTTGTGGGAAAGTTCAGCCTGCGGGAGGACTATCACTAGCTTCTGTTGCTATTCAGCAGATGCTGCAAGCATCTTTCCAAAAGCAGCGGTAGTTAGATAACTTAAGGTCCTAATGAAGGGTACGTATATATCCCTCCATTGCTGCAAGATCGGCATAAGTCAAAAAAATCCATTTCGAAATAAACGAGTTTCAAGGTTTGGATGTGCTCTAATCACTTAGGAAAAATAACGATACATTCTCTTCAAATGGGGAAAGTGTAAAAGATATAAAGATGAATTTTACACACAATATAAAGAAAAACATAGCGAACAATTCTGCATCACTAACTCGAAAATTTTATTTTTTGATTTATGCCGGTCTTGCAGCAAATGAGCGATATATACTTGCCGGTCTATGCACTCAAATTACTACCTCGGTGTGCTTATTGCGCTCACACTCGGGGGCGGCTGGGAATGGCAAAGACAACATGGAGTAGGCATTAGGGCAAGTATCCATGCAAATGTTTTGTACAGCTGTGAGTTCATGGTGTTGAAACCAAATTTATAAGTACTTCCTTTAAATGATATTTCACTTAAAAATGTATACTTGAGAGGGTTTTATTAGAGTCTCCGATAAGATCGTTGCGTCCATTAACTTTTTGTTAGTTCACGATAAAATCATTATGAAATTGTTTTTGTATTGGAATATTTTAAGATCCTCTTTACATCATATATTAATAAATTTTAAAAATTACCTGAACTCAAACGCATCCTTTATAAAATTAGTAACGAGGTTAGACTACTCTGTTATGCATACGACTGTTATTACAATCTACAGTAACAATTTATCTACTATATGCTTTTTGGTTTATGTAATTAAAGTACAACACTCATCTAAACTCATCGTACAAATTTCAGATACAGTAGATGTAACAATTACATTGACATAAACAAGCAAACGAATTTTGAAACATTTATTTTATGTTAATATTTGTATACACATATGCATATATACAAATAAATGCTATGTACATATGTATATGTGCTTTTTTACCAATACTTGTTTAGTTCTATTAGATGTTGTAAAGGATAAGAATGTGTTTGTTAGTTGAGTATAGTTTTTGATTTCATTTTACTGTAGTTTGGCACAGCTATTGTTTTTGATCTTTATAAAGCATACACATATATATGTGTATATATATGTACATTAGGGTGGTTAAATTTTTTTGCCACCAAGGTTTAGCAAAATCGTAACCTACGGAAAATTCATAGAACTTTTCCTAAAGAAACCATGGTTTTAAAATCAAAATCGAGCTTCCGGTTCTTGACTTGAAAATTTAGTGCTCAGAAACCCCAAGAAATGCTACTTTTTGGTCAATTGTTGACCTGTATCGCTGAAAGAAGGCTTGTTTAAAAGGAAATTTTCTCAGTTTTCTGCATATCTGCTCATTTTTGGAAAAATTATGTACACACATAATTGGTTTAGAAGTTTTTGTCAAGCTGGAAAACCCCTAAAACTGTTACAATTTTCCTACTCAAAAGTTTAATAAAATATTTTTACTTTTGATATTTTAACTAGTCTGAAGTTCATTAAATTTAGGGGGTAATTTTGTTGTTCACTTCACTTTGCGTTGAGAAAATTTTCATGTAAAATTTTTGAAATTTTTGAAAATTCAAAAAATTTTATATGAAAATTTTATCAACGCAAGGTGAAGTGAACAACAAAATTACCCCCTTAATTTTCATTTAATTATTTTTATGAAGAAATGAATTTTCCAACATGGTATTAATTAAAATTTATTGATAATTTTTCATTTTTGACTGAACTGGCAATTAAACCCAGGTTTTCACGGACAGGTAACCTTTACATTTTTCATTTGCAACTACTCAATCTCTTTAGAGGGTTCTGCCATTTACCACTCACAGCCATTGACGTCTGCTGGCAGGTCAATAGTCAAACATCAATGTTTAAACCAAATTGTAATTAACCTTTTGGTAGATCGAAAATTGCTTTTGAATGATTATCTATTTTAATTGATTTACATGTTCTTCCTTACTTTTGTTTTTTTTCGAGTTTTTCTCAAGAAATCTTCTTAAAGTCAAAAGTACATTTTTCTGTTTTTAATTGTTTGTCTTTCTTTTTCTTCTTGACCTTTTTCAGCACAACTTGAAGGACAAATGTTAACACAGAGCTCGTGCCTTAGCTTTTAACAATAATTAGTGTTGTGGCTATTTTGTTGTTATTGATTTAAAATACTTAATTAATCAAACATTTTTTTAAAAATAATTTAAGCAAAAACTGAAAATTAAAATTTTGAGAAACTAAAATATTATTTTTTATTATTCTATTTTTTTTAAATGAAAACGCCCTGTTTTATTTCGATAATAATTTCGGTAAATAAAATTAGTTTCGGCCTTTAGCGAACAATTTATTATCTATAAAATCATATGCCGTATACAAAACTCCTTGTATCGTTGTATCAATTGTATGTTGTAGTTCAGTTTATACAACATACAATAGATACAACGATACAAGAGGTTTTTTGAATACGGCAATAAATTTTTGAAATACAATTGGACACTTCTGAAATACAATTGGAAAATTCTTAAAATACAATTAGAAATAAAATTTAATTGGAAATACAGTTAGACAATTCTCAAATACATTTGGAATTGGTGTAGTAAGAATATTTTTATGTAAAAAACATATGTAATTTGAAAACAAAAATGTAAACAGGTAATAAAAAATTTAAAAAAGTTTGTAATTCTCTCGGAGTATCCCACAATTTATCGTTTCTAAAAGAGAGGTAAACGCATTAAAATTATCACATTTATTTCATTTAGAAATTTATGGTAAACAAAAATAATTATTTTTAACTTTGTTTTAGTTTTATTAAAAATGTTCACTTTTTCGAAGCGTTTTCAAGAATAGCCAGCAATATTTAAAAATGTACAAAAACTCGTATTAAGCTAATTTTTATAACTTAATAAGTGCTGTTATGGTTTAGTGGGTATGTCATTCTTCGTGATCCAGGATGCCAGCGTTTAATTCCCGGTTTGGCAATTTTTTTTCTGTTAAATACATTTTTGTTGTAATTGTAAATTTTATTTAAAGGTATTTAATTTTTTAAATAGAAAAGTGAGTTTTTATAAAAAATAAAATAAATTTTATTTATTTTATATGAATATGACTATTTTGACAAAAACTTCTAAAACAATTATTTATGTACATAATTTACCCTCTTTTAGCGATACAGGTCAATTATTCACCAATTGTAATAAATTTTTCTAAAACAGTATAATTTTTGCGGATTTTCTGTGCACCAAATTTTCAAGTCAAAAACCGGAAGCTCGATTTTGTTTTCAGAGCAATGGTTTCTTTAGGAAAAGTTCCTAGAATTTTCCGTATATTACGATTTTTCTATACGCTTGTCACTTTTTTGAGCTCGAACAAATTGACCCACCCTAATGTACACATACCATTAATGTGTATTAGTATTGTCATGTGCACTTTTTGTATTGTTAAATCTTTTGTTATTATTTCGTTGTCTTATACATGATTGATGATTTATATTTATACACCAAAAACAATACATTTGTTATATGTAGTTATTGTTAACACAATAACCCAGCCAGCAAAATACTCCGGCGCCTTCCAGATATCTAAGAGAATCATCGATAAAAAAGTCGGAATCGCATAAGATTTCTGTCAGGTTTCTGACCCAAAAACGTATGAAGTGGTTGACACGAAGTCTGACAGAAATGTCGTGGGAAATTCGGGTTTTTTTGCCGACATTTCTGATAGTTATCTGACAGAAATCTAATGAAAAAGGCAAGGAAAATTTTGAGGAGCTAGCCGAGATTCGTATTGTTTTTTAACTGATAGCTGAAAGAATTCCTTTTATTGCAAAATATTTAAAAGTATATAATTAAAAATTTTACACGTACGTACCTTTTTTTTAATCTTTTTATCTTGAAGCAATGAAATAAAAAATGTCAATTGTTATTATTTTCACAAAAAAAAAATACATAATAATAAGTCTCGTTAGACACATCTGTAAGAATTCCGTTGGAATTCTATTAGACATTTCTGTACATAAAATTCCCCCCATGTATCCATTCGAAACCGATCAAAAATCACCCAGACAGTAAATATATATTCAATGTCTGACAGAAATCTGAACGAAGTCTCTAAGAATGGAGTCAGACATTTGCAAGAAATGTCTAATTCAGACAACGTCGGAGTATTTTGCTGGCTGGGAGCATACAAATTTACTAATACTATCCCATGCATAAACATATACACGGCAAAAAAAATATTACCTTATTGATATGTATTCGCAAGCTATTGTAAATGCAACGTACGAAAGAAAATGCAAACTCGAAAGTTTTCGAAAAATAATTAACTTCAGTCCAGCCCTTTCACGTCAAAGGGAAACATTTTTCCCAAAATTTAAATTGGTTATTTTAGTAACGAAATTTTTTAAATATTTATTTTGAGAATTAGATGTCGTACAACAGCGATGATTTATTGTAAATAAAAGTAAAAAGTTGGCAATGCTTAAGAGTGTATTATTTATCACGGAAGGCAAATTAAATTTTTCTCCACCGTAAAGTCGTTTTGATTTGGCTCGTTTTGTCGCTAATAAAGTTACGTTTCTACATGTAGAAAAAAATATATGGTTGGCGGTAACCATATTCTAAGAGCAACATACTATGGTTGGTTCTTAACAATGTTTATGTTTGCAGGTTACCATATTATGTTTAAATATTACCATAGTATGTTTAAAACCAACAAAACAATGTCCCTAAATCAACCATAATATGGTCAAACTCAACCATATTTTAGTCAATATTAACCATAATATTGGTCAAAAATAAACATATTATGTACAAAATTAATCATAAAATGGTCAAAATTTCCCAGAATTTTGAGAAAAGTAACCATATTATGGTCAGGATTAACAATAATATGGTGAATGCTAATCATATTATGGTTAATCCATTTTTTCAATTTGTTTGTTAAGTGTTAAGTTATAATTTTATTTGATTTTATATTCTTGATAGGTGTTACGTTCCACTTTTATAAAAAATCCCCTTTGGTCAATATTCCAGCCTGTGACGACTTTCATATTACCTTTATTTTTGTTCTACTAGTTTTTTCTACGTAGATTTATGTGTTTTAATGAATAATTAAAATAAAATGAATGAGAATTTTAAGCAAACCAAGTAAAATGCAAACGACCAGAATGTTGTTGCTTTTTAAACATTTTATTTTAAATTTAAAATTAATCATACAATGTTTTAAAATATTATCATTTCGAACATATTATTGTTATAAAAAACATATTAACCATAATATGTTTGGGGGCAACAATAATATGGTTATAGCTTTTGGATGGATGAATTTAACCATAATATGGTTACCGCGATAATAATATGGTTAAGGTAATCATAATATGTTTAAGTGTATGGTTGTAGTTTTATTTTATTTAAACATTATATTGTTAAAATCAACCATATTTGAAGTTTCAAGGGATGTAAACACTTTATTGTTAAATAGAAACAAAATATTATCAATCGTGAAAAAAGTTTTTTTAAAAACAACAAAAATTAGTTTGTTACCATTGCAGGGACCATAATATGTTTTTTTTTAACCATTCTTCAACCCTGTTTTTTCTCTAAGTGTATGTTTAATAGGTGATAAATATTACTAGTTGAATAAAAAGAATTGATAATAATACCAAAAAATTAATAAGTGGTCAATAGTCCTCCAATTTTTTATATTTGCTCTATATGAAACATTTTTCCCTATGAACCAGAAGGGAAAACTTACTCTTAATAGTTAATTGATAATGTGTTTTTTTCATGTTCACAACAGTAATTATAAATTTGAGCAACGACAAGCTGAAGGTGTTGGCAGTTCCATTTTCGCGAAAATACGATATTACAGCTTTATCGTCCATTGGGAAAAATGTTTCCCAAAAAATTCCACAAAATCTAACCACGAGATTTTTATTTCTTTGCAATTTTAGTTTATTTTGTATAAAAATCAATTAAAAAATCCATTGGATATCAAAAAATAACCCTGTTTTCCTTATGGACGTGAAAGGGCTAGAATACTACACGAATAATTTCAAATCAAATTTGTGAATTAAGAGATTTTTTAAATTAAAATAGAAGTGAGAAATTAAATTAAATCAAATTTGTTAATTTAAAAGAAATTCTAGAAAAGACTTACTTTTTCGTATGATATACAAACTTTTGAAAGTAATATGAGAGTAGAACCGTTTTACATTAAATACAACCCTTTAAAAAATACGAAAAGTTCTATAAAAGATCGATTTTTTTTTAAATGTAGTATAATAATTTTTGCAGTGTAAAAATATTAAGTTAATATCATAACAATTTAACCGCATTATATTTTTGGAATAGGGTCACAGAAGCTAGATTTTGTATCTTGCCAAAATTATTGCAAACGATTATTTCCGTAGTAAATAAATAGAAAATTAAAGGTTAAGAGTAAGATAAAATTATATACATATATAAAAAAATTAAGAACGTTGTCTTTGGCCGTGTATACCTACCAAAATTTTAATAAGATTAAACGGCAAAAAATAAGAAAGAAAAACAGTATAGGTATTCATTTTAGTTGTTTTATTTGTTGGAAAAATAGAAAAGTGGAAAAATGTAATTTTTGTTACAACAACCACAAGAAAAAACAGTCCACCAAAACCTAAAATTTCGTCAAACTATAACCAAGTGTAAAAAAATCAGGATAAAAAGATGTTATGTTCCGCTATAAACGTCAAATGAAATGATGTTGCCATTCATAAAAAGTTGTTAATTTTTTATTCAAAGAACGAATAATTAGATCTCTTTTTATAAACTCTTGAATTGTACAACTCTGATTTTAAAAATTATTTTTATAGTTACAACATTTCAAACATAACTTCTTTCTTATTTAACTTTCAAAAAGAAAAAATACATATCAAGAATAATTTCAATAAAAAAAGTTATGAAAAAATAATTTATAAAAAGAATGCAGTAAAAATTTCTGCAATTTATGGTGTTTTCTTTTCTACCAAGAATGTCACATTTTATTTAAAAAAAATGCAATTTGGTGTTCGTTTCTTAAAAACGATTTGTGTTTTATTCTAAAAAAATTCACCCTTAAATGTCATTGGGCATTGTACCTTACGCCCCGTATAAATCGTGAGTGTTGATAATGCCCTGTAAAAAAATGGCTTCTGTTTATATATAATGTTGCCAGACGAAGTGGAGAAAAATCGCCTCTAATCAGGACAGTAAAAAATTTAAAGTTTTAATAGTTAATTTTTTTCATTATTTTATAGTAAAAACAAAAAAAAAAGCATAACATTGTTAATGGTAGGTTGTCAGTGATATTAAATTTAAAAGGATCCGTTATCGTAAAATCGTAAAAACTTGTCTTAATAAATCGGCAATCTGGCAAAGCTATTTTCTTGTTTACATATTTTATGAAAAATAAACTAAAGAAATTAGAATTTCGTCATTCATTTTATTAATTTCTTTATTTATTTAATATCTATTAACAAATTTAGGTTTTTGTATATTTTTTTAGCCCAAACTTTTATTACATTACCCATTTTTCACTATTCTTGTTCCCGTTTATATTTAAATAACACCAAAATCTCACTTTATGTTCCCAATTGAATTTCTTCGATACCTATAATTATTACCTTTCCAACGAGCCGCAATAATCTGCTGATAAACTACGGATAATCTTGCCGGAATAACCTAAAACCAAAGTCCAAAAAAATAGGTGAACAAAATTTTTTTTATTGTTGATAACTTACTAATGAAGCCTTTTTGTGTTCTTATCCTGAAATCCTGAAATCTGTAGTTAGTTTTTAGTAATTGCTCTTTTTGCCGGGTCATTAACAACGGTTAAGTGTTGCCATATTCGTTTTGCGGTGCAGTATTCTTTTTGATCCTTCCAAATTGCAGCCCATACACTATAATTTGTGCTCATACGCATAAATATTTTTAATAGTAGGTATGAAAAAACCATTAGCTTCAATTTTCAGGAAAAATTTTGTGCTAGTTCGTTTTCGTGAATTGGTCGTAATTTAATCGTTCTAATAAAAAAAAACACATGTACTAAATGTGTAAAAACCTAATGGAAGATCCAAAGCAGTACTGAAATTCTGTAACTTTTTAACGAAAAAAATTGTCGTTAAAGGCCGTTACACACTATCCCGCAAAGTCTTACGTATTTTTCAAAAATGCTTCCCCGATCTAATTATTCTTTGAACATTTTCAAAAAACAATAACAACTTATCATGACAGGGTTGCATTTTCGCAAATTACTAAAGACTTTGTGGGATAGTGTAAAACGGTAGCTTACGACAAAAAAAAGTTCTTGTTAAATAATAACGACAATAAATGTACTGTTAACAGATTAAAAATATAGATTAAAGAATCCAATTTTTAACACAAAAAAACTAAGAAAGTATAGTCGATCAAGCCCGACTCTACATTGCAGTATTTGGGCGATCATGTTTCCGCCTAAAAGAGTATGTTGTGAGGTTAATATTTACATAAGACATTTTTGTGCCAAATATTATCTATGTAAGTATCTACTACCATTTTTAAGAATACCTATTATAAGTGTCGTATGGGAGCTGTGGTCAAATATGGATTGATTTTAAAAAAATTTATTCTGCTGATTTATGTAGGTTGCGACAAAATATTTTTGGATCTTATTGAACTCAAATGTCTATTAAACCAGATGGCTACTAATAGGCACAAACCCCTATTCCGGAAAGAAGTTTTCATGTGTGCTATGAAAATTAAATATGCAACTGCTTCTCACCATTATAAAAAGGCTTCGACCTTGTGACAATAAACGCATATGTGCCAAATTATATAAAATTATTTTTAAAATTGCGACCTGTAATTTGCGCACAAGGTTATCTTGGACAGACAACCAGCCAGCCTGATAGATGGACGGGTTCTGACATTGTTTCTGAGTCAATCGGTTTACTAAGAGGTTGGCCACAACCTATATTTAAATGTGTTTCACACATTTGTACAAACACATAATATCCTCTTCACATACAGTAGTGTAGGTATAAAAAGTAAGAGCAGAATGTTGTGCTAGAGTGGCTCAGTCACCTGGAATTTTTTTCCTATGTATTAAAAGATTTAAAACCAACATATTTGTTTAGAAATATAATTAATATTTACACGTTTTCATTCATGTTTTGTTAAAATAAATGTTTTACAAGCAAAATTTTTTTATTAATTTTAAAAAATGTTCACTTTGACGTTCTTATATTTTTACCGATATTTGTCGTTAATATTTCTAAACAAAAATATTTGTTTATTTAAAATACAGAGTAACAATATCGTTAAAGTAACCGAAATTTCTCGTTACTTAGCGATATCGGTAGTTAAATTTAAAAAGTTACAGAATTGAGGTACAGGTAGACTATTTTGTCTTATGTCGAAAAATACATGCCAGTTTTTACACACAGAAAAAATATAAATATGATTGGTTGTTACCATTGAAGGAAATAACTAAAAACGCTTAACCTTGAAGTAATTTTATAAGATCAGTAAAAAATTTGCAATATATAATTTTGTTGCTTCATAAGATTATGTCTGTGCATTGGCCAAAGGGTTATGAAAAATAACTGTGTAAAAATGCAAAACAGGTAGACTATTTTGTCTTTTTTCTACAAAAATGTGAAAAATTTGCAGTTTTAAAGTAAAAGTGATAAGAGAAACAAGTGGGCAGTGAATAATTAGTAAAGACAAATTAAAAAAAATTAAACAATAAAAAGTAATAATGGCAAACTCATCCAAGAAACTACGATCCGATAATGATATATTTTTGGTGGGAAAATGCGAAAGTGAACTGAAAGGCGCAAAGTTGCCTAATGTGAAGCAAGTTCTTCAATTATTTTTTTATAAAACCCGAGTACAAAAACTCCCTGAAGGCAAGCATAAAAAATACAATGCATTCAACTCTTGAATTTTGGCAAAAAGCAAATATTCCCACAATGACCGAAATCAACTGCATGAAAAAATTTAACTTACTTTATGCCGAATGGAAAAATTTGTCCAAGAACAGATTTGGCAAATATGAAAAATATAGAAA
The DNA here is from genome assembly GCA_949318255.1 of Pollenia labialis. Classification (NCBI taxonomy): domain Eukaryota; kingdom Metazoa; phylum Arthropoda; class Insecta; order Diptera; family Polleniidae; genus Pollenia; species Pollenia labialis. Next base: position 116,737,039 of record OX439141.1, read on the forward strand.
CGATGAGAATGACTTCTGTGAAAAGATAGAAAGTTATATATTTTATATCGCAGCCGCAGATGCACTTGAAGAGGACAAAGATTTCCTTCTGTTGCACAGAGAAAAGGGTCGGCCAGGTTGTATGTCAGGCCAGGATTTGAAGCTGTCACGAAAACAAGAACGCAAAGCGAAGCTACTGGAAGAAGCAGAAAAGCGCAAGCGAAAATATCAAGTAAAGTCACAAGAAGTTCAAGGTATTGGTCAATATTATGTCTTTTTTTTATTGTTATTTTTAATTATTGCTTTTTGTTCAAAGATGAGGTTGCGTCTGATACAGATTCCTCAGAAATTATTATATGCGAAGGCGTAGAAATGGACAATTCAGCTCGGGAAGTTGATTTTCTGAAGGACCAACATCAAGGAATCCAGGAATCTCGCGTAAAAATCCATTTCGTTGATGATCGAATGTAAGAAAGCATGGATAAATGCCGCATCAGTGATCGCGATGCAATGCATTTAACATCTGCTACAATTACAGCCGTCTTGCGGAAGTTGCAGGAAATGCAACCTGACTTAAACGACATAGAAGTGGAAGATTTCGTCTTGAACCGAACATAGTTTCAAACAATGCGAAAGGAATATCGGCACAGACAAGCGAAACAGATCATAGATGAATTCAAGGTACATATTTAATAATTAAATATAAATAAATATCTTGAAGGTAATTAACATAATATTTAATTTCAAAATAGATTCCTGAAGTATTTGTCTTGCACTGGGACGGTAAAATGCTTCCAGATATGAAAGGCAAGGACAAAGTTGATCGAGTGGCTCTCGTTATAACCACAGAGAATGAAGAAAAACTCATTGGCATTGCAAAACTTGAAGAATCTTGTGGTGAAAATATTGCTGAAGGCATTGAAAAATTCCTACGCAAATGGAAGATTCCAAAAAGATTAAACTAAACGCTGGAACAAGTGAAATCTTTTGAAAATAAGGATTTAAGTTCTTTCGTTACTCCTCGCACCATGTGTTTTTTCCATCGCTTAGAAATCGATTTGACATTTTTTTAATTGGATCCATCAATTTGGAAAGACCAAGAAGAATACTGCACCGCAAAACGAATATGCCAACACTTAACCGTTATAAATGCCCGGCAGAAAGAGCAATAAAACTAATTACAGATTTCATTCGGGCATTAACATACGACGAAGAGGATAAGCAGTATTTGCTTCAAGTTGTGGAGCACTACAGAAAAAACTTTTCATCCCACAAAAAATCTTCATTAGTATAATATTATCAGCATTAAAAAATTAATTAAAAAATTCATTTTTTTTTTTTTTGGATTTTGGTTTTAGGGTATTCCAGGCAAGATTATCCGTGGTTTACCAGCAGACTATGGCGGCTCATTGGAAAGGTAATAATTAAAGGTATCGAAGAAATTCAGTTGTTATTTAAATATAAACAAGAACAAAAATAGTGATAAATGGGTAATGCAATAAAAGTTTGGGCTCAACCCGGAGGTACTCGGAATTAAAAAAAAAATTAAAATTTGCATAATTATTGTTATCCCCAACCTCATATTTTTTAGTGCGAAAACTTTTGGATTTAACATTTTTAATTTTTTCTATATAACGCTATGGCCAGTCTAGTGTAAATATAAAATATATACCGAAAACACTTTTTGGCGCAAGGATTTTCTTGACACTTTTTTGAGCGTCATAACGTCCATGGACACTATGTCAGTGGACGGTATGACATGCCACCCGATTTTTTAGGTAAGAAACGAATAAAAACATTTTTTTTATCTCGAAAAGAAAGATATTTGGTTGCTCCAGTCCAAGACCTTGTTGGCTAGTGTTATGATAGTGTGATTTATATTCCTACATGACTGTAATGTATCAAATATTATTACAGTAGTATTTTTTGTTACGGGTTTAGGTGCACTTAACTGTTTCCGATAATGTGCTTTATATGGGACCTATGGACGTAGAGAAAAAACATGGTTGAAGAATGGTTAAAAAAACATATTATGGTCCCTGCAATGGCAACAAACAAACTTTTGTTGTTTTTAAAAAAACTTTTTTCACGATTGATAATATTTTGTTTCTATTTAACAATAAAGTGTTTACCCCCCTTAAAACTTCAAATATGGTTGATTTTAACAATATAATGTTTAAATAAAATAAAACTACAACCATACACTTAAACATAGTATGGTTACCTTAACCATATTATTATCACGGTAACCATATTATGGTTAAATTCATCCATCAAAAAGCTATAACCATATTATGGTTGCCTCCAAACATGTTGTGGTTATTATTTAATAACAATAATATGTTTGAAATTATAATATTTTTAGATATTGAATGATTAATTTTAAATTTAAAATAATATGTTTAAAAAGCAACAACATTCTGGTCGTTTGCATTTTACTTGGTTTGCTTAAAATTCTCATTCATTTTTTTTTAATTATTGATTAAAACACATAAATTTACGTAGAAAAAACTAGTAGAACGGAAAACATGGTAATATGAAGGTCGTTACAGTCTGGAAAATGAACCAAATGGAATTTTTTATAAAAGTTGAACGTAGCACCTATCATGAATATAAAATTAAATAAAATTATTATTTGACACTTAAAAACAAATTGAAAAAATGGATTTACCATAATATGATTAGCATTCACCATATTATTGTTAATACTTACCATAATATGGTTACTTTTCTCAAAATTCTGGGAAATTTTGACCATATTATGGTTAATTTTGAACAAAATATGTTTAGTTTTGACCATTATTGTGGTTAATATTGACTATAATATTTTGATTTAGGGAAAAATTTTGGTGATTTTAAACATACTATGGTCATATTTAAACATAATGTGGTAACCTGCAAACATAAACATTGTTAAAAACCAACAATAGTATGTTGCTCTTAGAATATGGCTACCTCCAACCATATTTTTTTCTACGTGTGGTTAATTATTTACCGAAAGTTGGCTTTTTTAGTTCACGACAGTACCTTTATTCATGTCGTTTTTAAACGTAATAAAGTGTTTTCCATGAGTTGGCTTTATATGGTGCTTATAGTTAATTATGAAGCGATCTTCACGAAATTCGGCTGTGTAATTTCTGGTCGTACAAAACGAGCTTGTGCAAAATTTAAAAATAAATATTCCGCTATCAATTAACTTTAGAATTATCTATTTTTTTGCAATAACTATTTACAAAAAGATAAATCATAATTTTAGTCTGGGTTCGCATGTTGGAAGATTTCATTCTGTCTGAGTCTGAGTTTATTGGTGAGAGGGGAAGAATTTGCTACGATTCTCACCTTTTTCACCAATAAACTCAGACTTTCTGAAATAATACTTTCATAGTGCAAGCCCAGGCTTAGTAACTGTAAAGATATAGTTTAAATTAGAGCAAAAGCATTCTATCAATGTAGGGTACAAAAATGTATGTCTATATTTGTATGCGATAGTGTTTTTTTTACCATAAGCTCATTAAAACTCTTTTAATTTTTACAACTACTACCTGAGTTTATATAAGTTTGCTAATTATGTGTGTGTTTTACTCGTTTTTTGCTATTAAATATGGACGTGTGCATTTATACATAAATATGGGTGTGTGTTTACTTGTATGTATTTTTAGGGATATTCTTTTCACTCAGACACATACGTAAAATCACGCTTTTGTTTTGCAATTAAAACTTTTTCTGTATTACTTATGTGTGTATGTTTGTATACAAACAAAGGTGTATTTGTATCTACATCGATAAACACGTACATTTCAGTGTATGGGTTTTTATGTGAATGTGTGCATTTTGTAGCATTAGTTGTGATGTACCAAATACCCAAAATTATAATGATGATAATGCTAAAAGCATGGGTATTTACTAATGAGCAGGTGTTTCACAGACATTCAAAACACTTTTTTTTTAGCTTACAGATAAAAGCGTATGTTAACGCAAACAACTGTGCACATTTAAGAACATAAACTCGCACACATTTCAAAAAGTTTTTAGGCATATAAAATGTTATGCGTGACTAAACAAGAAAATGCGAACAAAACAGAATATGAAATGTTTAATTTTTTTTTTAACAAAGAAAACTAAAGTTATACTAAATTAAACAAAACTTTCGAAAATTACCTTGATATATTTTACTGTGTGAAATGTAGTGGAAATAAGCAAATATTGGTTCATGACATCAAGGGATTTTTAAAAATTGGGGATAAAATATAAATTATGTTTGCTAATCGAAAAATAAAATAAAATTAAACATGTTAAGTTTATAGTTGTAAAATTAAGCATCCACCCATGAAAATAAATTAAAGGCTAAACTCTAATCAATGTAAAGATGGTTTTATGTAAAATATCAAATAAAATTTTTAAGCAGGTTAACTACATATATACTAAAAATAATATCCAATTGAATAACAGCCCTAGAGGGAAGCGAACTGACACCAAAGAAGTCCCGTGATAGGTTAGATTGGTGGTAGAGACCGGTTCACTTTACATGAATAAGACTTATCACTTTTAAATGGGGTTATCATTGGAGGGGGTCAATTGACACCATTTGACAAGTCAAAAATTTATTCTCAACGAATGTGTTTAGTGTCAGTTACTGCAATGTAGTATTATTTCAATAAAACAAGTCCTAGCATTAAATTCAAGAACCAAATATTAGAAAGTCCCAACAAATGTGTCACACCACCGGTTAAGGCTGTACTGTAATTCATTACTTTTTCTACCTTTTCGTTCTTCATAAGCCAGTTAAATGATTGGTTCTACTTTCAATGGTCATGAGTTATTTCTTTTTGTACATGTTTTATTTTCACAAATCCCAGGACCAGTCTATTTGACCAATTGACACAAATTTCCCACAGGGAGATCTCAATATGAGTTTTTTGCCTGAGGTTTCTTACTCAATTTGGATACACAAATTAATGTTCAATGTCTATTAATTGCATTTTTTGGATTAACTTGATTGAACTGAAGTTGAGTTGTCTGTTGTGGAAAATATATTACATATGACAGCTGGTCCACACCAGCTGACACATAGTTATTATTTAGGCAACCGTAAAGCTTGAATTGCTGTGTAGATCTTTTAAATAAAAAGGCACCAATAGCTAAAAACAAGTATGTTTTTTGATCGGTTCGAAGGACCATAAACATTTTCCAATCTATAACTTGAAATTGTTTTATCTATCTGGCGATCCCAACATAAAGGCTGGACCAAACATAATGCACGATGTTAATTGTGATTCACACCTTAACTTTATTTGACATTTCTTTGCTTCAGTGTTTGGAAAATTCAACTATGGAGAGTTACACAATTAAGCAGCGCGTTAAGATTGTTGAAAATAGGCGTTCAAATCACAATGCATCTCAAGGCAAACTTTTACCTCAATGAATTTGATTACAAGCAGAATTGCCGCATTTGGGCAAATGCACAGAAAAATTAGTTTTTGCCAACCAAAAAAATTTGATTAAACAGTATTTGAATTTAATTAATGTAATAATTTTTTTGTTGAAAGAAAATTTAAAATTTAATTTTGATTTAATTAACTTTTCAGGTGTTTTGAAATAAAATTTGAAAATATTAATTAAATAAGAAAAAATCCTTTTGTTTTGTTGGAAATTTTCAAAACTTGAGCTGTATTTAATTAAATCAATCAATCAACACATTGTTTGAAACGGTTAAGTTTTTTGATCATTCCCAGGAAAAACTTTTTGATTTTTAGTAATAGGAGGTAGTTATTTCATACGTTACATAGTAAGTAGTTGTCATTGCAATTGTCATTATTCTGAAAACTTCAATAAGTACTTACTAGTTATGACCTCAGCAACTACTTAGTACTTCAATTATTTTCACTACTGAATATTTGCTTACTAATAATCAGCTCAATAACAACTTATTAGTTGTGTTGTTTTCAGTACTGAATATTTGCTTACTGGTAACGTACTAAATAACTACTTACTAGGACTATTAACTATATAGTTTTTGGCTTCTAGTAAGTATATTGTAAGTACTTACTTGTAGTTAAATAATAATAAGTAGATATTTTTGGACTTCTAGTAATTTAATTGTAAGTACTGAATTCTGTGGACACTTAGAACAAAAATAAGCAGTTATTCAGCCGAAAAATAAATAGTGTTTACTTTTCTCCAACATTACTTGCTAACTTAACAGGAAAGTAAATTTTTTGCTGGGTTTGTTTATTTAGAATTAAAAATATCATTTATTGAAAAAAATATTTAAAATTTTAAATTTTTATTTTGCATATTGTTTGCTTGATTCTATGAATTTGGTATGAATTTGGTGATTAGAGACAATTTCTAATTTGTTCTGTGCATACAAATAATTATAAAAAAATTAATGTGAGTCAGACTGGTTAATGGAGCGATCTCGAAAACTTTACTAAATTTTGTTCAACATGATCAACATGAATAACGGAACTAGTTAAAAAAAAGCCGTGAATCTTAAAATTAAAACCTTTAACATCGCCACCAAAACTACATACTATACTTAGATGTAAAGAAATAAATTTATTTATTTAAAATTTTCTCAAATAACCAAACTCTTTATCCGGCGTAATGAGGGTTGGGTAAGACCCGGAATATTTTATTATGCCTGACATTGTTTCACTACGCGACCGACATAGCCAAGTATTTAAGATGCTGGAAATGTTTAGGTTTTCTTAGATTTTCATGCAATAAAAAATTGAACAACGCGCACTATAAAAAAGTTCAAAATCAAGCCAATTGAAAATGGTGAGAATCATCTGAATCGTCTGCCCAAATATTTGGCTATTAATTCCATAAAAATGCTACTCGCAAAAAAATCGTTTAATTCCAGAATTTTCTTTTAAATGTCATAAGAAAGTTATGGCGACATACAATTTGGCGACAATTACTTTTACGATAGCTAATAAACTATAGGTCCCAAATAAGCCCCTATTTTAAGATCCCTTAAAGACAAACAAATCTCATATAGATGAAGATATCTGAAGAAAGAATCTTAATCATATACGGTACTTTTGTACTGGAGGGTCTATGAAAGTCCTAAATAGGGTACTCTCTCTATTTTAAAATATTGTGGTGTAGAGTGACATATGGTCTGACTTGACCGACTATACATTTTCTATTTGCATGAAAAAACGTATCTGCAATTTATTTTAAAAACAAACCAAAGCTCGATTCACCCACGGGTTCCGAACAATATTTGTGTCCGTCAACAAAAGTAAGACGTCAAAACTTTTGTTGATTTTTATTTAAATTTTTGTTCAATACAAAACAAACTGTGTTGCCACTTTTTTCAATTTGTACATAAAATTTAATTTATTGCTGTTTTGCTGAAAAATTAAATAAAAAAAAATATAACTAAAAATAATAAAATCAATTTCCTTTTTTCGTTCATTTTCTTTTAGAAAACAATTCAAAATAAGTGGCTTGCTAACGTTGCAGCCATTTTGTATAATTGTTTACATCTGTATGGTAGCTTTGTTTTTCCGGACAAATTTTCCGAAATGGGTGAATAGTTCTGCAGAACACTCTCTGTAAAAACATTATTCTCCGGACAAAAAAATTGTTCGGAGCGCATGGGTGAATTCTCCTTTATATTATCATTTGATTGTTAGCAAAAAAATGTTTTAAAACGTAAATAAACTTCTTAATATTTTAGTTATAAAGACGAAAAATATATCTAATAGGTAACTTAAAAACTTCTCTTTAATTTAACACAACATTTTATAATACCTTTACTTTTACTCCTTAAGTAGGACAAAAGGACGGACATCATTATCATAATTCTCTCGTTTAATACAAAACTCCTTATTATTTAGGTATATTTTTTTTATTTTTGTAATATAAAAAATTCATATTCATATCATAAGTGGAAACTTGTTTTTTTTATTTTTGCAAAAGTGAAACATTTTTTACAAAAACTTATTTCTAAAAACTTTTAGATCAAAAAGTATTCTTCATATATATCGCACAATAAATCATGTACAGGAACAACTTTAAATTCTAAAATGGTAATGAGAGGCAGAAACATGGTTGCAATTTTTTTAATCAAATTGAGTTTCACAAATGTTAAAGAAGAAAACTTAAAGAAGACGTTGACTCAAAAGAAATTTTCGTGATCGACTAAGCTTCAATTTGTCAACTGGTTTAGGAAAAAAACGATTTTAATAAATTTTAAATTGTGCCTGCTTATTTAGTGTGCGATATCATTATAAATTTAAAAATAAATTTCTATATAAAACTTAAAAAAGAATTATCTAAATCAACTTAATTTTTACGATAACAATAGAATCCTTCATTAAAAACTAATGCAATAAATTTCAGAAATTGTTAATCTCAATAATAAACCATTTGAAAAATCTATTGATTGAATCTGCATTTTATATCTCATTTCGAATGCATTTCAAATGTAACCTCAATTGATTTCATATCCACACATCCTGTTTCCTGTTAATGAATGGTCAATCAAAATTGACAAATAATCCAATTTAATTTCAAATACCAAATGTAGTTGTCAAAAAACCATGTTGATATATATGTGTCTGCTTTAGTATACTTTTACAAATACAAACGCACACAAATCAGATATGCAAATACATACATACTCGTATATGTATACATAAACATTCAAATAAAAAACAAATCAAAAGGACACTCAAAAAAACAACAACTAAAGCAATAAAAATTTGTAAAACTTTGCAATAAAAATTCAAATTTTATCATTTTACAAGTTAAACATAAATAACTGCAAATATAGATGTACATATACAAAAATTTTCGCGCATAAAGTGGTAAAATGGCAATACGTGTGCACTTGTTTATGCCAGCGTGTGTGGCTTGAATAATTTTTAATGTTGGAACTAGAAATAGTAAATCACAACAGCAATCGATGCTTAAAATAGCATTAGTTATGTATACATACTTATATGCACACACATATCTGATGAACAAATCAGTGTGCTTATGTTTGTGTCAATTTTAATATTTGTGTATTATACATTTTCGAATGAAAGCACAATCAAATTTGTAGTAAAATGAAATAATCAAATTTTGTAGTAAAATAGACGATACTTCATCATTACCAATACCATTACTTCATCATTGCTATTGTGTAGATATGTGCAGATATGTGATAAGGTGATTTATCATTAATAGACACAACATATACATACAGCACGGCAACAAATGGAATTTCACTTAAATTGGGCAAAAAGATAATCAAGCAACAAAATACAGTCGGGCAAAGCCAACCATATGGCACCTAACATCACTTGTATGTATTTGCGATCCATGGATAACTAAAAACCTGACAATGAAAAATTTTATAACAGGGGTCTAAATACAAAGGTATTATTATCGTTTTTGTGATTGTTGCTTAAAAAGTTTCCGCCCCTTAGAATTCAGAGAGTTAGACGGAACATATGTTTTGTTCACATTGAATTTTTTGCAAATTTAAAGATTTGCAAAATCACCTGACCCTTTTACAAAAAAAATTTTAACATTTTGCAAACCAATTCGAACCTTTCCAAAGCTTTAATTAAATTTAATGCAAAATATTTGCTATGAACATTTGAGAACATTTAATTCAATTGAAGCTTTAAAAAGTTCAATTTGCAACGGTGTATAATTTTCTTAATTAAAAATTATCAGTACTTAACATCCCAGTAAACAATTTTAAGGTTTCTGGAAGCAAAAAAGTACATAAGCGCTGATATATGCGTTGGCTTTAACATATTACGAAGAAACAGAAGAGGGGTGAATACCATTGAAGTGAATTTTTAAATTAACCCGTATCGTCTCAATGTTCGATTTTTCGAACAGTAAATTTTACGTGATTTTGTATTTTTTTTTACTCTTTTTAGGTAAGAAAAAAACAAATTTGTTTAAAAAATTAAATATTGTAAGTATATTCGCTACAAATATAAAAATAAAAGTTCTTACCCACTTCGCTCCTCCCTTTTATAACAAGGGGAAAGAAAAAACTCAAGCCTAATTTTAAAAACTGAAAATTTTGTAAAAATAAAAAAGTGAAAATCCAGTTCCATTTAAAAACGATTAAGCTTTCAACAACAAAACACTGGGCAATATATGGCACTTTTGTTTTTTCTCAGAAAGGCTAACTGAATATACATTTTTCATGCATTTGAATTAACTGCTGATTAAAATAAAATTTTTGCACAATTAGCGATATGAGGGAAATGTTTTTCGTGCGATTCGAGGAATTTAGCTACGCATAATCGACCTACTGAACCACTATTGCCAACATCATTCGCAAATTTGAGTCCAGTTATCATTAGTGCATGATACTCGACCGTTTAGACCACATCCAACACGTAGTAAAGTGAATATAGCAGCTGCAGCTGAGAGTTTAGTCACTGGTCCATATTTCTTCAAAATTGAAGAAAATGAGAATAATACCGTCAATGGTAACCTCACACCATGTTTTTTTTACATTGCATTGCATTGTGATGGAACTAGGTAACGTGAAGGAGGAATGAGAGAGTAGTGCTTGTGAATATTCGACTTGAACTTATTGAATGTAAGAGGGTTATTCCACGTACGAACAGTCCGGCCACAAAACGAATTCTCCTGTAATGCGTTGTACGATTTACTGGCCAATCGACCACAAAAGGATGGGCTCTTGAGGAAAAACGTGTATGACAAAAAAACGTACGGGTATCGTTGTCGGCCAAGCGTATCATTCATGTTCTGCCTAAAAGTACCAACATCGCATACACTAGGCCTGTAATCAAATGAATACGAATGGCATAGGTTTGTAAAAGATTAGATAGGGTTGGAAGTTTGACATAGGAGGTCATTTAGAAAAATAAGAAATAGAGTAAGAGAAAGAACGAAGCCTTGAGGCACCCCTGAATCAATTTTGAACTCGTTTGACGAAAACCCATCTATAACAAATCGTTTAGTGCGATTTGTGTGAAAACTTGATATAAATCGAGAGAAAATATCACCGACACTAAATGCAACAAGTTTCTTGTCAAAACGTGCACCATGCCAGACTCTGTCAAACGCCTTGGAAATATCTAAAGCAATTACCTTACTTTCGCCAAAATGGTTAATGGACCGGTACGATTTGTCCGATAACAGGGCCAATAGGTCTCAAGTAGAGCATAGTCTCTGTGAGCTCTGGGTTCAATAAGACGGCGCTACGAGCCATATAGCGCGTGAAACACTGACCTTGTTGAGTAATCATTTTGGTGAGCACTTAATTTCTCGTTTTGCTATGGTAAATTGGTCAAATAGATTATTCGATATCCCACCATTGGACTTTTTTCTTTGGCGATATGTAAAGTATTGGGTCTTCAGGAATAACATGGCCAACATATGCATGATATCATTTTCAAACAGTTAATGCCATAAATTGTTCTTTTAACCGATAATACAACTTTTAAGTTCACTTTAAAATTTATGTTTTTATTTTTTATTAAAATTCAAACCTCACGATGAATCACCCGATATATCTACATATTAACCATTTTTTTCTTATTGTCGATGCCCGGTCCTGTGCAAGACGGATAATCGAGGATCAACTGTTTTTAATTTTAATAAATGCCTTGTTCTGTTTTCTTTTATTTAAATAAAATGAATTAGTTTCAGTTCAAAAAAACTAAGCTTTTTTTTATTTACAATCTATAGGAGCAATCAAACAAAAATCGAACACCATTTTTCTCAAAAACAAAAAATGCAAAAAAAATTGGCTTGAGATTCGTTTTTTCTAGTCCCAAATAATCTATGAACCACCAAGTTTTATAAAGTTGCTCGAAAAATCGCTGGGACGATATGGGTTAAGTAAAAAAAAATTATTAAATTATTAACTGCTTTACAAGTAAGCAGGTTTTAAGTGAATAATTAAAATCATTATTTTAGAGAAAAATTTCGCCAAGAAAGTTCTAAGTGCTTTTGTCAATCCCTTTAGCCTAGTAATCTGTTCAAATTTGTGAAAAATTTTGAGCAACATTAATTATTTCACACGAAAATTTTGACATGTATCAATGCTACCAATCTTGCGAGTTTGCACAATTGGACATTTTTATTCCTGCAAAGAATGCGATGTTGTTTTGCGTTTGTAAACAAACCCACATATAGTTTACTAAAAAAATTTTTTTTAATAAAAAAAAGGTAAATATTAATAAAAAAAAACTGTAACCGGTTGTGTTATTTTAATTTTCTTTTTCTTATTTAATAATCAGTTCATACTTGTTTTCTTTTGCTTAATATTCCACGTGAAATAAGTGCAGCTTACATTATTTCGCAGTTGTAAAAAAATGTTGGCAGAAACATTTCGGAAATTTTTCACTAAATGAACAGAGTACAACTCTATCAACATTATTTCATAGATATTCCGCACAAGTTTTTATCATATGCGTTTTGACAGCATTTCACGTGGAATGTTGAACAGAGTACCAGTCTTTACATGGAACAGTTTGTATTGCAATGGTTTTAAAATGTGTTTAAGATAATTCCCGAAATATTACCGAACATTGAAATTATTTTTTTTTATTACGCAATTAGTCATCAAATCCATGTGGGAATTCGCCATATAAAAATCATGCCTCTTGTAAGCAGGTTTGTAAGGGGGTATTTTGCTTCTCTACCTTAAAAAACTGGTCCTTTTTTAACTGGGATATTTGTCAAATGCTTTATAAAAGAAAAAGGGTTTCCGCGAATATCTTGAAACCGCTTCTTAAGAAAAATAAACGAATGTCATATTCTTTTTCATCAGCCACAATTAAGCTTAGAATAAGGCAAAAATTTGTGAACCAGTGTAGTTTGTGCAAACCTTAAAAAATTTCAGATAATATTAGATTTTATTCGTTAGAACTTCGGCGTTTTTTATCCGATCAAATCTAGCAATTTAGTAGCTTTTTGAACAAGATATAATTTATTTTAATTGAATTAACAAAAATGTATAAAAAATTTTAGAATATTATAAAATAAACATTTAATTTGAATTTGCTCAAGGTGTTTTAAATTTTAAAAATATTTCTTTTGTAATAAATAATATTTTTTAATGGTTGTAGAAAATCCATTTTTAATAATCGTATTTAATTTCGGATAAGTGTTAACACTTTTTTAACTTTAATTTTGTATAAGTAACTAATACATAAATAATTATGTTTAAGAAATTGTCCTAGCATTGTAATCTTATAGTGTTTTCACACTTACGGTTTTAACAAAAATTTTGGTTTTAACGAAGGATTAATCATTAAAACCAAATATTACCATTCAAAATAATTTTGTTAACACCATTTTAAAACCTTTTTTTTTATTTGGTTTTAAGTAGATTTTATGAAATACAACCATGTTTCGTTGTACTAAATTCAATGCTACCAAGTTATAAAGATTGAGAACAGCAGACAATGTTTAATGCCAGCTAGCATTTTATATCACAATCGAATATTTTAGTAATCAGCTTCACATAACCGCATATGAGCTCATTTTTTGATCATAAATTATACTCTTGTTGTGAGAAATGCTACACTACCGTTGAATCACCTCAAAGAAACATTTTGAGCAATTTTATGGTAATTTTTTTATCCATTAAATAGTATTTTTCGGCTCATTTGCTAATCGTAAATTATAAAGTTCGTAAATTATCGTAAATTATAAAGTCATGTTTTGACTTATGGCTTTTGATCATTTGAACCAAATAAAAGTTAATGGGTTCTCGTAAAAGAAATAAAAAACCATTTGCACTTACATTTATTTTCATTAATTGACAGTAATTTTTCGGGTTCTTTTTTAGCAAATCTTTTTATTTGTTGAGCTTGCAAGTATTTATTCTCTCTTAATTAAAGGAGACGAATGAACAAAAATACATAATATTTAAAAGTATTTAGAAATCATTATTTAACACATTGACGAATCTTACGTTACCTAATACGCAAAAGGCTCTACCTCACATTTATTAAATTTTACAGGAGAAGCAAACATATATTCAAAATGATAAATCGCATTAAACTCTTAATAATTTAGTTTTCTTCTATTTTTCCTGTAAAACCTAGAAGTTGCTTTAACCATTGACAATGCATAATATGGCACACGGCCAATATGGCCTTTAAGCGTTAATAATTAAATCTTTTGAAGCTTGAGTCCTAGATTTTTTTTTCTAAAATCGCTAATTTTTCGTTAATAAGGGCATTATGCGTTTTGGGTACCTATATTATATTTTTTTTAATTGTTAAAGTGGTAAAGCATTCAATTCATTTATTTCTTATACAAATTAACTTTTTTTACGAGAAATTAATTTTTTTTTGCACAAAACTATTAGGCAAGCTGTGAGTTAAAACCTGATTTAATAAAACTTGTAATGTGAACGCAAAATCTGCTGTTAGTAGTTTTAATGTTAAAAACCAGGATTTAACTTTAATTTTTATTTACTATTTATTTTTTAATCCTAATTTTAAAATTTTTTTGCAGGCTTAAGTTCATTAAATTTAATTTTAATTGAATTATTTTGAAGAATAAAGGAATTATACACATGAAAATAATTAAAATTTATTGATAATTTTGCATTCTTGACTGACCCTTGAATCAAACGCAGGTTTTCACGAGCAGGTTGTCCCTGATATGTTTCAATAGTAACCACAAAATCTTTTCAAAGGGGTTTGCCGTTTAACACTCACCGCCATTGGCGACGGCTTGCAGTCAATAGTCGAACATTAATCTTTAGACCAAAAGTTATTCCACTTGGTGAAATGTAATTATTCCAATTAACTAATTTTAGTTTAGTATATATGAATAGCATTTTTATTTATATTAAAAAGATTATTACTCACTTTAACTACCCCCATTTTATTAATTTCCTAGATCCCAGTAGAAATATTTACTTTAACTGTTTAAATCAATGTTTTTTTATGTTGTAAACAATAAATTAGTTCACATTATGTATTTATGAGTGTATTTTTTTATAACTTTAGCACTGAATTATTCAGACATTTCTATTAAATCAAAATACAATTTTTTTTTTTAGTTTTCACACTTATGTGTCCATTGTGCCAATTTGGGCACACCTCTTTAATTTCCAAAAAAAAAAAAAAAAATGTCTTCTTGTTTTTGTTTATATGTAATGAATTTTATAATAAAATAAAACAAAAATTATTTTTTGTCCCGTAGTTTTTGTTTGGGCTTAAATGGGTTAAGTCAGAAAATAAAAACAACTGATCTTGGCAGCTCTTTTATTGCTTATGAAATATATTAAATATTCTTTAAGTATAATCGTATCAAAGCATTCAATGTCTTTAGGTTATCTTAAATCTTTGGGAAAAGTTTCCTTGTGATCTGACCTAATCAACCAACTAAATGCGCATAGGAATAGCTTATCCCAACAACAATAAATATCAGCTTATCAATAGAATTAATAGTATTTATTACTTATTTTTTTCTGGTGTATTTTTAAATTTCTTTAAAGTGGTATTAGGCTTTACATCTTTATGTTGAAAATTATTTTCGACGGATTCCAAGTCCTTTTCTGTCCTAAAACGGTTGTTAAAGGCACTAAGTTATAAATAAAGCTTTGTTAATAATAAAGAAGATTTGAATTGCATTTGACGAACTCGAAACGGTTTATTATAAAGGAAATAAACCAAAACGTTATTGAAAGGCAGTAACGTCACAATATTTATGTTATTATTCGAATGTGTATTCTAAGTCAAATTACAATCCTCCAAAGCTTTTATATTTTAATATATGTATGTATGTTTCTCACCATGTGCCTTTCTTTTTAAAAAATGCAATTTGGTGTCTGTTTCTTAAAAATTTTGCTCCCGAAAAGCATGAGTTTTTTAAGATAAAACAAGCCACCCTTTTCGGGAGCAAAATTTTTAAGAAAAAGACACCAAATTGTTTTTTTTTTTTAAAAAAAAGACAAATTTTTTTGTAGAAAAGAAAACACCATTAGCCGGCTTGTAAGGGAGAAATGCAACAATTTTGCTTACATACGGAGAGCATTAATTTTATAGGACTTTTAAGCAATATATTTATATAAAAAACCTGGTAAGAGTTACGATCAGCTTTAAAAACTATTTCTTTTGTTTTTTTTTTGTTATAATTTTTCTTTAATATTCTCCCTTACTAGCCTGCTTCGTAGTTTGGGTATGTCGCGACATGTCGTTGTCCTTTAAATGTTACTTTTTTATAAAATTCGTTTGCATTGAAAAGAAATGTAGTAGCTTTAAATTGAAATCTACTACAAAATCTTTTGTGTTAACATTGTTCTTTTTGACGTTGTTTTAATAAAAAAAAACAGCTATCACTCAACTCATTCGAATTTTTAAGCAGCTTTTGAAATCCTTTGTGTTTATAAAATGATTTTTAATTGCATGTCTTTTTCTAGTAAAAGTAGAGCCTCGATTACTGCTTTACAAATTTTTAATTTGGAAAAATACCAAGAACGCCACATGCCTAGATAAGTTAATTGGGACCTCCTGAATACGAAAAACGCTGTAATTTTTTTTTCCTAAGTACCGTTTTTTAGATAACGGTACTTATGTGTTTTTCGATGTTTGGTCCCACTCAAACCCTTGTGGAGCCCAACCGAAAAGTCTGATCAAAATAAATGGCACTTCGATGGAAAGGTAATTGAATGCCTTTTTGGCTATTTTTTACGTTTTTTTTAAAAAATTTTCATTTTTATTTCGTTTTTTTTCTACGTTATAGTAAATATCTGGAATGTTTTATTTTTGAACCAAATAGTATATTTCATTACCCCCTTGCAATCCAGATAGTATGGCAACTAATTTAAAATCAGAGTAAACTTTCCATTGATAATGGTCATATTTTTTTGGCTGTAAACCAGTGTTATATACAGAAACAATTAAAAATTGTCTCTAAGCACTAAATTCATAGAATCAAGCAAACAATTTGTTGATTTTGCACCTATTGCCAAATTTATAATATATTATTATTATTACTAAAAAATTGTAAACATTTTAAATTGTGAGTATTTTTTTTCAATATATTTATAATTTTAATTATAAAAATGATCAAAAACTTTGCCGTTTTAAATAATGTGTCAATTAATAGAATTTGATACAGCTCAGGTCTTGACAATTCCATACAACAATTCTTCAAGTTTAAATTATTTTTTACGAAAAAAATCACTTAATATTTTTTGTTATTTTTTTAAAATTAATTAAAGGTTGATTCTATTATCACATTAATTAAATTGAAATACTTTTTAAACAATTTTTTTTAATTAATAAAAAACTACAGATAATTTTTTCTTAGTATGTAGTACGTAGTTCGATTAACCGGTAATTATCCAAGAAATAAAAACCATTTTTATTATCTATTATTCGGAATTGCCTATGTTCCGAAATTATAAACAAATATGTTTTTTCTTATTTGCTTTTGAACAATCAAATGAATTTGAATAAACGAAGAAGCGGAACATCCTCTACACGTACTGGAAATGCCCAAATTACTTTTTTCCTTTTATTATTTAAACACCTACATACATACATACATAACAGTAAGATACCATAAATTTCCAGGATAATAAAAATAAATAACCATTATTTTAGCAAATTTTTAAAGACTTTTTTGTTTCACAGCGTGTCGAAATCACCAATTTCAAATGCGTTTTTAAAAGTCTAGCACTGAACCAAAAAAAGGCTTTAGGGTTTTGTTGTGGAAAAAGTCTAATTTTTTTTCAACTGTTTTCATCCCATTCCGATTCTGAACGTTGGATTTTGTGTCGCTGCCCGAGTCTTTTCGTTTACCTATTTCCCCGTCCCCATTGGGCAGAAAACAAAATGAGACGTCATTAAAGTCCTCGTGTAATCTGACTTTTAAAGTTTATCGTGTAACATATGAAGACGTACAAAATTTGGTCATGAAGAAGATCTAATTTTGTATGGGAAATCTCAATTAGATTTGGCTGGAAATTCCGTAAAGCCCTAATGACACTACATTTTTTATTCATTGAATTGATAGAAAGAAACAATAAATGTTAGAAGGAGCAAACTATAAAAATTGTACAGATAGTTTTTTTTTCTTTGATTATGGTTTTGTTTATTTTATGAAATGTTGACAACTTATTGTTTATGAGAAACATAAAAACAAAACAAACAAAAACCGGTAAATCGCTGAATTTGCCCATAATTCAGCAACACTTAGTATTTCAAGCTTGAAAAGTTAATTTTAAGTTTAACAATTTTGTAATTTTTTTTTTGACAAAACTTAATTTTTTATCGATAACTTTAGTAAAATTTTTGCAGTTAGCCATTTATCTTAACCGTACGATGCATACCCAACTTTTTCTACGAAAACACACACCCGGGATACGTTTGTACCTTCTAGCTTATATTGGCTTTTTCTTATGTTTAAATGATCCAATTTCGTTTTTATTTTTTTTAAAGCGTAAATAAATATTTTAAAAATTTTTTACTTTTGTTTCATGCAAATATTCTACATGGTTCAAAAGATATAAGCAAAAGAGTGCATGCAGTCAACTATTATTCATGTGATAAACAAGTGTTTGTAGTATTTTAAATACAGCTTAACTCTTTGCACTTGGTAAATTTTTCTATTATATTATATTTGTATTGTTCACCAAAACTTGAACAATGCATTAAAACTGTAGTGTCATAAGGGCTTAAGTCCTAGATTTCGGTGCAGTGTAATCAGGGTATTAGTACATCTCTGCATGTCTAGTAACAATTTTCCCTTTCTTTTTAAAATGTTGCCATAAGAGCTTTGCAAAATAAGACGATTTTTTATTGGGATATTTCATCTGTATAAAAAACGTTGTAGCCATTAAGACAACAATTTTCGGGAAATACATTTACGTCCAAGAGGAAGACCTTATCAGTTCACAGTCTTCTTACAGCAAATTCCAGTAATAACAATTCCAAATCAGAAAATAAAATGAGTCTGATAAAGTATTATTAACGCAAGATTTTATTTTTAAAAATGTTTAGATGTGGTATTTTCTTAAGTATCGAATAATTTGACACTTAAAAATCGGGGTTTGGAATAACCATTCTTTACAAACCGATTTAAGCAAACCGGAAAAATATATAAAAACCAGTGTCTCGGATAGTTTAAAGTATGGTTTGAAAACTCTATCTACAATGTACAAATATACATATCCTCATCAAAATGACCCCATAAATAAAACAACGGAAATATCATACTGCATTTTGGTAAATAAACAAATAAAATTTTGTTGGCTATAACAAAATTTATATGTAACTATTTCGTTTATATTTAGAAAAAACATCATACAATTTATAATATAATTATTAATTACATAATTGTTTTCATACTAGGAAATAAATGTGAAGTTATGCTAATTTAATAGAAAATTCAAATGTCATTTTAAATAGCTGAACATTTGTTTATCCAACCTGGAACAAAAGTGTGAAAAACATTTAAAAGGTATGAAATATTTAACGGTTTAAATCTGGAAATGTTATATCTCTAATGCTGATATTTACGATGAATCTTCATGATGAAAGTGATCACGATGTAAATATTTTTCCATGCGGAAAAAGCACAATTTATCATCCCATCACAACCAGAAGTCCTTACCCAGTAAAAAAAATTTGGGTTTTTTGAAGCACTTTAGAAAAAAAGCTCATAATCGAGCGCTTCAATAAGAGAGCTTTTATATATCAGTAAATGATAAAGAATAAAATATAGAAAAAAGCTGCTATTTTAGTGCTGACAACGATGAGGCTTTAAAGCGAAAAAATACAAATATATAAAGGTTTACGAAAATGATTAAAACAATGCATTTAATCAATTAAAAGCCAAAATCAATGAATATGGAAATATAGTTATCCCTTAAAAAAGCGCTTTAGGAGGGCTTTGTTTGCATGCTAAAAAAAGCGATTATTGTCAGCAGTAAATAGTCCTCCAAACCGGGAACACTCCATACAAAAATCAGGCATCTTATCAGCAGGTTTGAAGCGATTTGAGGCATGCATTCATACATAAAACCTGCTCCTTTTGGAGCACAGTTTTTACTGGGTATATTCTACGGCAACGTTGTGGAACTGCACGTTCAAGAGAATTGCGCAAACTTGAGAGTAGATATAGTCATAATAGTGTGTCAAGCAAACAAAGATGACACTTATGTAGTCTATATTGAAACCACCACCTAACTGGAAATATGTAACAGTAAATTAAATGTATGCCTTTCCTAACATTTTGATAATGACAGGAGCAAATCATTCATGGATTGAAAATACGAAAGATTTATGGGCCATCACATCTTATGCTCTATACCGAACAACAAGGAGCATTTGCAAATTCTGGTCACTACGACGTTTTGCACGATTTGACGAGGCAAATATTCAGCGAATCTGAATCCAGCCAAATCGGGGGTTAAAGTTTTATAGATTTGTGATGCAAAAACTCCTAACCGCCCGATGACCAACTTTATATCGGGAAATTACCAATGGCTCCTGAGATACAACAAGGAAAATAATGGTTAAGGATCTTACAGGTCCTTTTGATGGTAGTGGGCACACCATCTCAATGGATTCCTTTTTCACCACCCTTGATTTAGCGAAACATTCAAATTACAAGCCACTTTTCGTCATTATCTTCTATTGAATGAATTGAAACGCAAACCGATACCCACAAATATAACATGTTTTTAAAAAAAAACCAATTTAAATGGGTTTTTCAATCAAAGTCAAAAAACAATGATTTTTTGAACCGAAAAACATATAAAACTTGTAGGGGTACCGCGGTATCCTGTCATTAACTCGCGTAGGTGTAGAATGTTTAACGATTTTAAACAAAGACCTGGCTATTACATCTTTTGTTTTTTCTTTAACAATGTTTTTAATAGCGACGATTTGGAGTTTCATCACCGGTAGGCTAGCTGGTTGTGAGCAAGTCTATCAGCGCCGGGGTTGCGTGTTCGATTCCCACCAGAGACTCTGGTTTCTTTCCTGCAGACAAGCGTAGAGCTTCGCAGGATTAGCTTAGGGTAAAATACTAAAAGCACTACCAACAATGGCTACCGGCTAAAAAATTAATCATATTATTATCTTGTTAATCATAATAAGTTTAGAATTAATCATATTATGATACATCAGCACTTTCTTAACAATAAAATTAATTTGAATTTTTTTTTGCATACATTTTTTATTGTGTAGCACTTTACAAATTTTTCTTAATGTTAATACAATTTCTTAATTTTTTTTTGATTTCTTTTAACTTGTTTTATTTAATGGGTAATTTTTAAATTGTTTAACCACTCACTAACAAATAATTCGATAAGCACATTTAAAAGAAACGACACAACTGATGCAAAATTATTTCAGAAATGGCGATAACAAATTATTGTTAGAGTAAAGATATTTTGTTTGCATCTTAAACATATTATGAGTTCACGTATAGAAAGTTATCAAGTTATGGGTATTAAATATCATGAAATGATTGTGGGTATTAAATATCATGAAATGATTGTGAGTAATTTAATCAGGCTTATTGTGGTTGTCGTTGTCGTTAACGACTGTGTCGTTATTTGTTTCAGATTAAAGAACACAGGTTGTGTGTGACTTTATTCTTTTACAAAAAACGACACTGTCGTATACGACAACAACACCCACAGTAACACTGAATACGTTTTCAAAGTTAACATTATTTAGTTGTAAGAACAATGATTATTTTTCGGTAAACAATAATCAAATTTATAATTGCGATTTGTGTCAAATTTTTTTAGCTCCCTCAGAAACTTAAGATTGAAATCCAGAAAAATCTGCTTACAAGGATAAGAGTTATAAGTCAAAAAGTGAAAACACCCCTTTAAAAAATTGATAATTTTGTTACAAAAACTAATATAAATAGTGGTATAATGCGCGCATATAATGGTCTATTTCGAAGTTTTGTGTGGCATCCCTAATTTCAATTGAGGTTGCCGTTTGCAAAATATTGATTTTGCCCCACGGTGCTCAATACATCTTTAATGTTTTTTTTTTGTGCAAAAACTTTAAACGTACAACCTCTTATGCCCATTTTAAAAATCCGTATTCCTTTATTCCATTTTCTGTTTATCAAATGCAAAATCCATTAAGAAATGACATTTATTTCCCTATTTTCAGGTCACCTTCCAAAGTCATTTATCTCAGAGCTATTATTCATGGTTTTTGTTCACACATACATGCATACATATGTACTTGTAAGTATGGTATGTTGTTTTTTATACCTGTTCTATTTTTGTTGTTGTGTGTTGTGGTTTTACTATTTCAAACTATAATTCATATATGTTTTCTTCTCAACCGTTCGTGTTGTATTGTTTGCCGCCATGATGCTCTACCGTTTTTGTTGTAGTTGTTTTTTTTATATATATTTTTTCATTCATACATTTCCGGTTTTAGTAGTTGGATGAAAATGTCTGCATAGAGTTTTAATAAAAACTGAAATAAAACCTGGTAATGCCTGCTGGTTGTTTCTATTTTTATGATATAATTTAAAAAATGTTATTTTTAGTTAAATAAATTTTGTGGATTGTCCTTGCAGATCCTTCACGTTTTTTTTTCTTTTGTATTATATAGAAATTTAAAAATTATATTGTGGCTTTTTGACAAAAGGAGTTTGATAAGTTTAAAAGACAAGGATGATGTTCATAACATTTTAAGATAAATAATGGAAGCATTTATAAATTGAAATTTATGCTAAGCTTAGTTTTAACTCTTAAGCTTTATTTATACACACATAAAGAAAAGCCTAAACTAGCAAAAAATAAACTATTTGGCAATGTATTTGGTTATATTAATTTATCTTTTTTTTGAAAAAAAGATTTTAAGTACATATTTCCTTAAGTTATATTTGCTGATATCTTAAAAAACTCAGCTACAACCTTATTCTGTTATTTAATTTTAAAATTTAATCTCGGTATTCTTTGGCTTAACCACATGTAGTCATTTCCTTTATCTTATGTGAGCTTAAATTGAATAAATGTATTTCGTCAGAAAACCCATAAAAATACACAAAAGTAAAAAATATAAAACAAAACAAAAATAAATGAAATAAATGTGCAATATATTTGATTAAAAATCATGAAGAGAGACAAACTGACTGATGGAATACCGCAGAAATTTCAAAATATTTTGCGACAAGAGCACATAAAGAACAACGAACAGTTAAAGGTACATAAAAGTTATAAACAACATTCACATACACAAATGTATTCATACATGAACAATCAAAACCCCCGGAAACAGAAAACGAAAATATGTACATAGATATACTACATGCATTCATATATTAACATATATACATACATATACATATTTAAATGAATGAATGTATATGTATTTGCAAGTATATGAAATAAGAAAAATGAAATAAATTTATAACAAAAACGTGATGTGGTTGTTGATGAAAGTGCAACATACTCACCAGGCAAAAAACAGGAATAAGAACAATAGAATAAAAGAGTAAACTAACAAATTAGGATTCCACATAATTTGCGAAAACTTTTTTAGACCCGAAAAATATAATAAATAGGAAATAAATCATAACAAACATAAAAAAACATTATTTATCACAACTAGTAAACCAACGAATTTGTGCAGAATTAAGTTAAAACATTAAATTTGCAAAACTATATGCATATGTATGTCTCTTTCTTAGGACCTTCTTAATACTCGTACACCTGCAATCATATAAAAACATATGCGAGTATCTAAACAATACACTTTAACCAATAGCAAAACATCAACAAAAACAAAACAGCATAAAAAATCAACAGCATACAATACTACATAAACACAACGAAAATTTGGAAACCGAAAAACGAAATTTTCTTTGCAAATGCATAAATGTGCATGTGAGCCTGCAGTACACTTGTATATTAAAAGAACTGTAAATACATGCAGATTTTGAAGAGGAAATCTGAAAAGTTTATTGAAAAAACTTACACATTATATGGCTATAAAAAGTTTTTATATTTGTTACAAATTTGAAATAAGAATGCAAAAACCTATTTATTACCAGTTCTACTGTACGGGTGTGAAATATTTGCCAATTGCGATGCTATTGACTTTAATCGCATCGAGGTCACATATAATAATATAGCCAGATACACTTCTAACAGAAGTAGACGAAATAGTATATCATCATATTCCTACCAGTTACATAATATAAGTTTTGAAAATTTACTAAAATATAAAAGCCTTATAATGATGCATAAGATTATATACCTGAACAATACAGAATATCTTTTCAACAAAATTATTTCTGCACAATCACCTCGTGGAAAAAACTTAAGATCACAAAAATACAAATATCTAATTTCTACAAGACAATTTTTCAATTACACAACGTGTCTTTGGAACGACTTACCATCATATATCCAAGTACAAAGCAACGCATTACTTTTTAAAAAGGAGCTTTCAAAATTATTTTGAATCTAAATATGTATGGTTAATATTATCAAAGTTATTTTCGGGAATACAAAATTTATTATTAAAACGATTTTCGTATGACGTGCTAATTTCCCAGTTTTTCATATTTGATAAATACACTGATTTAATATTAACGGAGTAATGTTAGTTTATGTTAATTTTTATGATTAAATTTATTATATCCAAATGAAATCTACTTCATGTTATTCCCGTAATTTCTACAAACAGATATCTAGTCGTGTTCGTACCTAACAGTTATCTTTACCTACCCGGTACTACTATTTCGGTAATTTCAACTTTAATTGCACCTACGTGAATCAACTAACGAAAATCGGTGGTGTAAAATACGTTACACTTTAACCCATAGGTAAGAAATACGTTATTACATTATGAAAATCATAGATACCTATACACAGCTAGATATCTATTTGTTGAAATTACGGGCATTAATATAACAAATGTCGCTAACTATCACTGTAATTTATAAGATTTATTATTGTTGTGATAGTAATTCAATATAGAAAGAATGACAGAAATTGGGAAGCCGATAGATTCTTCTTTTTTTTATGTTTTATCAGAAACCCATTTTTTTATTTTTAAATAAAGCGTTGGGTATAACAGAATTAATAAAATTCGACGAAAGTAAAGAATTAAATTGGCAAGGTTTGATCTATTGTTTGGGTTAAAATGGGGTTCTGGATGAATGCACTGGGTAGACTGGGGCACAATCAAGCGTTGTCCGAGGATCACAAGCAATAACTTGTTGCGGTAGGTCGTGTCTCGCTCTCACACACACAAACGTTGGTGATATACAAAAACCGACTCTAATATTTTGTAGCTCAATGGCACTTTAAATTTGCGGCTCTTTTCCTTTTAACTAATAAACCACTTTCTTTAAATTTTTCAATTATTTTATTTTTAATTTCATTATTTTATTTCACAATTTTATTGACTAATTTTTACTCTTATTATTTAATGGCCGGCGCACATAGGGACAAATAACCGAATTACGACGACAAAAATCGATTTTTTTATTTTGTAGAATGTATCCACTATTGCACTTAAAATGTTCTATATACCAGTACGCAATCATCCTATAAATATTTATTTTTAAACGCCTAATGTGATGCGTTCTGTACATGTGTGAAAAGTATTTTTATCTGTTACATGCACTTATACCTGCCAACAGCATCTATTGCGTTTATTGTTGCTACACTCGAAATTTTTTTAAATTTACTGTTTAAAGTTTTTTAAATATATTTTAAAGCATCAGGTATCGAATTTAATTTGCAGTTATTATCAACATAAGAATTATATGTAGTGTAAGTATAGTGTACTGTTTTTATTATGAAATATATTAAAAAATTTATTTTAGCTAAAGCTACAAAAAAAGCTCCAAACAGTTTCACGACTTTTCGTTATAATTAAGAACAACAACTACTAATAAGTGTAAAAAAGTCAAGTGGTGGTCCTCCCTTTTTCCTTTCAAGAAATAGAGCCTATTTTTCTTATTCTATAATCCCACATGCAAATTACATTTTTTTTAATTGCTAAATTTAACATTCTGTACAGCCTCCTCACAAAATACTTGTGTCCATCACTGATGTACACTTAAACTGCTACGAACAAAATATAAAAAGGGGAAAGGGGAACAAAATAAAGTCCCCTGTCTACCAGTTTTGCCCAAAGTCATGCACTTTTTTATGGGCCCTTAAAGGTTTAGGGCCTCGGTGTGATTTTTGCAAAAAAGTAATAATTTTCTCAGGCTCATATCTTGCAAACCGCTCGGAATTTTGATTAACCCTCTGAGACAACGTTGTAGCTCTTGCCATAAAAAACAAAAATTGTGAACATATAAAATCAAAACACTTCGTCTTCAAAAAATCAACACGAAATGGTTTTCTATTTTAAAAAAATGTTACTACGATGACTTAAAGAATATTTTACATAATACGAATTGGCATGATCTTCTATCTATTTCTTGTTATATTCCAGCCGCTATTGATTCCATTATATCAAAATTGTATGAAACTTCATCAAATTTGTTTAATGAATTTGTTCCCAAATTAGCAATGCGTACAAAATCTGGTCCTGCGTGGTGCACAAAAGAATTATCCAGACTTAAAAACATAAAACTAAACGCTTTCAAATATATAAAAAAACAGGCTTATAGAATATTTGCGGTTTCACGTGTTGAATATAACTTTTAAACACAAAGCTGTACAAAAACTTTAAAAAAAAAATCTTTTTATAAATTTGTTAACTCCAAAAATAAATCTGTTGGCTTCCCTCAAACAATGAAGTACGGTACTAACAAATCTAGGGACTATCAGGTAATAAGATTCCCAATATGATTTTAATGAATACCCACATCCAATTGCGTGCCATCAAACGATACACTTCTATCCAATCCACCCAAATCAAATTTTAGACTCTTCAAAATCTGTTAGGTCCTCATACCACATGGGTCCTGATGGTGTTCTTAGTTGGGTACTGAAGAATTGCGTACATGGGATAGAATATCCTTAAAATATGGTTATTAGTTGTGGAAAGACTCACTGATTATTCCACTATTTAAATCTGGCAGTAAGTCATGTGTCAAAGTTAAGTGCAATCCCTAGACTTTTTAAAAAGTGTGTTATCGACAATCTCCTTCTTTAAATTTCGTCCCTCCTATCTTCCTGACAACATGGTATTAGAAAAGCTCGTTCATCAGTTACTAATCTCAAGCAGCTGACTACTTTAGTAAATCGTGGATTTATTAAAAGGAAATTTACAGATTGTATTTACACGGATTTTAGTAAAGCTTTTGATAAAGTCAATCATAAATTTCTTCTGCTAAATGTTTATGATATTGGAATTACACGTGGGAATTTAAATTGGATTAAATCATATTTAACAAACCGAAAACAAAATGTTGCTTTTAATAATACTACATCAAAAAACATTATTGTTAGCTCTGGACTGCCCCAAGGTAGCCACATTGGTCCAATTTTATTTTCCTTATTCATCAATGACTTGCCGTGCGTAATTAAATTTTGTAACGTCTTAATGTATGCCGATGATGTGAAGATATTTTATAGGTATGACAATAACATTGAAAAAATTTTCTGCAACATGATTTGGATAAACTATTTGAATGGTGCGTGCTTAAATTGATGGAACTCAATTTAAAAAATGTAAACATATGCGATGTTTAAAAAATTCTTATTAAATTTAACAAACGTTTATTAAGGATAATTTTCCTAGTAAATTTGTTCTTTAAACCTTTATTAAATTTAAATTTTTTTATGAATACAGGCATAAATGTTTAAAGCTTTGCCATGACAACATTTTTTTAATAGATGTGTTATCTTCTTATATAGAAATACGGGAACAATTTTTTTTGTGGTTGATTTTTAAGTTTTTTATCGTCCACCGATTTCAATGAAACATACATATATATATCGTTTTAAAGGCATTTTTGTGTAGATATGCACATTATAATTTTTTCTAAATTCTCAGGATTAAAGGGTTTAAAAAGCGTTTGAAATTTGCTAACAAACACACGCAGAAACATGTATAAATAGGGGTTGATTTTTTCCCAAATGTGCTTTATTTGCTTGCATTATTATTGCAAACACACTTCTACACACATGTATAAACGACGATTTTGCTTTATGTTGTTCTCCCAAAATGTTTTTGTTTTCCCTTTGCACTTGCAAACACACATGTATTAACGTATAAAGACAGGGTCACCGTTAGACATTTTGAAAAATAAAGTTGCGCAAAAACGTGGTTTAAAAAAATAAAAGTCGGAAACCTTTTTAATGACTTTTAACGAAGATCTGTGTTTCTATTTCTTACTTTGATAACATTTCGTGAAAATCTTATATATAAATTAAACACAGGAACAATTTTTTTGAAGTTGATTTTGAAGTATCATATCGTCCACCGATTTTAATGAAACTTATACGTTATACCTATATGCACAATATATTTTTTTTTCAACATTTTTTACATTTTTGGAGTGTTTGAAAATTGTTTTAATTTATCTTGCAGATGCACGTACAAAGATGGGTGAATAGTGCATTTTGCCTTTCTCTTAAAATGTGAAAGTTTTTGTTGTATAACGCCCAGCTTCTGTCGAAAGTAAAAACAACTGGTCGAAATTCGGCCACCGGGCGATCCTAGTACAAATAAATTTGTTTCTCATATTTTAACCTCATTCACGACCGATTCACATGTTTTTTATGTATCTATTTGAACGTCTTTGTTTTTGAGAGAGAACATTTAAACGAACAACTCTCAGCTTGAATTGGTTTATTTTTATATTTTTACTGGACAAACTTAACGTGAGTAGCCAATAGGATAAATTATTTAAAAACAAAAATTCTATTTGTGAAAGTAAATATTGAGCTTTCATCTTTACTCATCCCTTATTCACACACAATCTATGAAAAACAAAACACAATCCTTCACTAAAGTACTACCTTCATGTTAAATATCACTTATCGGGTTTTTCCTAAAAGAGAAAAATAATAATTTTGAGTTGATACGATATTGTTGAGCAATTGTGATATGTATGTATATATCTGTAGCTTGGTGCTAAAAGGGCCAATACCAATATGTAGCATTAGGTGTCGTCTCTTATTCTCTTTTATTTTGGTGAAACAGCCAATGCCTCATTTGACCCAGAACAGCTTCATAGTGGGTTTTCTAGCCAATTTCGCTTTTAATAACTCCCTACATAAATTTTCTCAATGACTTTTCTGTCTACTACCGTAAACTAACCTGTGCACTTCTCAAGAGCTAAAATTCCATTACTTGGCTAAAGAATAAAGTGCAAAAAAAATAAAATTCATTAAAAAAAACCATATACAACAATACCATGAAAAGCGTTTTCATTATGTTAAACGCAAACACAACTTTTTTACACAATTCTTTCACTACCTCTCTCCTTTAAACATTTTAGTTTTAGTGAGTGTGTCATTGTATTAGTGTGTATCAGTGAGTAAGTTTTAAAAAAATCAACAGCAACTTCAAGAATGCAACAGCATTATAAAGTGGTAAAGTAATCTTGCGTCAGTAAAGCAATATCTGTACTTATTGTTTCATAACCACACATACATAACTGCTTAATGTATTACAGAACGAGTTCCCAGAACCTTTTTAAAAATGTTAAAGCATTCATATCACTTTCCCTTGATTGTGCGATAGGATTTGGAAGGAAAATATACCCATGATTTAAATAACTTTTTTTCACAGTGTGAGTAGTCCAAATTATTGTTCGTATGTAAAAATTTAAAAATGTTTTAAAGAGCTTTTAGAAGGATCCAACTCTAATCAACATTTCGAAATATCTTAATTCAAAGATTTTAGAAAATCTAAAGATATTAAACAAATAAAACTGTTATGCAAATAAGAACTATAAGCAACAGCTTTGCTTGTAACAATATCAAAGCTTAAACAATAAAAATTAACAGTGAGTTTATCTTTTCTTACATTCCCCACCACAATTGGTTGGAACTCTTCCATAAAGCATGTTGCCAGTTTTGTTTTTATAGCCGTGCACTTTCCAGTTTATTATCAAAGTAATTTTGTGGGAATACAAAAATTTTTAATTTAAAAGATTTTGTTTATCGTGCTTAATTCCCAATTATTATTCTTGATAAAAACACTGAAATTTATTGTTAAAGGGATAAGCTTTTTTTATGCGAATTTATTCTCGTTGCTTAGGCCAGATCGTCAGGAAACTTCATCCAAAGATTTTAGAAAAACTTAAGATATTAAACAAATAAAGCTGTTAAGATAATAAGCTGGCAAGTGCACGGTTAAAAAAACAAAACTGGCAACATGCTTTATTTTTTGCGAGAACAATTAAGCAAGTTGTTTTTGTTTTCATTTTCTTAACCTACTTACAACTGCAATTAATGTTGGAAGAATTCCAACCAATTGTAGCGGGGAATGTAAGAAAAGATAAACTCTCTGTTTTTTTGTTTTTGTTAAAGCTTTAATATTGTTATAAGTAAAGCTGTTGCTTATAATTCTTATTCGCTTAACAATTTTATTTGGTTTAATATCTTAAGTTTTTCTAAAATCTTTGGATGAACTTTCCTGACGATCTGGCCTAAGCAACCAGTGAAATGTGCATATTTTAAGTTTTTATTAAAGATATTTAATTTAAATAAAATTTTTTTTTAGGATAAAGAACAACAAGTTTACAAATGTACACATAAAACTTTTTTAATTTGTATATAACTTAATATTGAAACAATAGATGTAACACTTAAGACTGATGTACAAATTATATAAATCAAGAAATAAAAATATATATGCACTTTATTTATCGAAATTTGCAGCTTCTACTAAATCATAATATGAATTTGCGAAAATCATATAAAGTATGTTTATGACTTCAAAAATCATAAAATAATAGAAAGCAATAAAATAAATTAATTAATGAGGCAAAACATATTTATGCATTATTAAGGCTATAAAAAATTAAAGATAATAAAAATCATATTCAGTCAATAGAAATAATAAATTTTTATATTGTTATAAAATACAAATTGGATTCATTTATGCAGATAATAAAACTTGTAATAAAAATGATTTTGTCATAATAATACTAAAACTCATCAGATTTTAAGCCATCGAAAGCCTTAAATGCACAGCTAAACGGTATGTTTTAAAAATGAAATATATTTCTTTTCATTATAAAACTTAAAGAAACTTTTTATAAATAGGAAGATTTTCTATAAATCTGTGGTCTCAAGCGATAACCGCCTAAGTCGACTTCAAGCCTGAATGCCATTTCAATGGCCCGCTGCAAAACTCTAATCAGATGAGGGTCGTAAAAAAGGGCCCAGGGGAGATGCCAGGAGGAGCATACCTGCTTGTTGGCTAGGACTCTATGGCCTGGCTATGACGCGGCGAGAACGGGCGTACTACTTGGTCTCGGTAGGGACCAGATTAGGATATAAATATCATCATATACACTAAGAATATTTCTTCCACAAAAAAAAAAAAAATCAAACAAAAACAAACAAACAAACAGTGATATCGGTCATTGTGTAATGTAGGATTTTTCTCTTTTCCCTTTTTCATAAATTTTATCTCCACTTTTAATTTTATAAAATATAAAACCAGTACATGATATGGAAAAATAATTTCTATGTGTTGCGCCGGTTATTGAGTTGCATTAACACAGCTGGTCAAACTGCATGTTAATAAACGTTGCAATTATACCGTTGATTCTTATCCGCGCTTACCTTTTATTCATAAAATATTCATGTTGCTAACAATACATACCCATATCTAAATATTGCATATTTATGGCATCCAGTCCAGAGAATGACAAAAATATAATTTTAAGTACTCTTTCAATATTAGTGAGAAAGCAGGTATTAACATGCATGAGTAGAGATCAAAACCATACACATACATACCATTATGTGTATATCCATATTTGTTGGTGTCTGGCTGGTGGGAACCGAATGTTTCCCAGTATTTTTGATCGTGTGCAACAGGATCACATGTGGTGGTGGCATCTGGCAACACCTCATGTGGTATGTCGTCTGACACTTGAATTCGCCTTTTTTTGTTATATATTGTTACTCTTAAAATAAAACTTCAACCAGTCAGACGCCGACCATTGAATTTTTTTGTAAAAGTGCCTTGTAATTAATAAGATAAATAAAACTTAAACTAAAACATAAAATAAAAGAGCAAATTGTAAGGTTTCTATAAACTGAAATAAAAGTGCATTTTCGTTTGCCAATTCCCGAGCCATAAGTGAAAGTGCCAGTGAGCCAAGAGAATAAGGGTTGGTTTTGTTTCAACCAACAAGTGCTACGCGACCTGCCCCAAAAAACCATTGAGACATTAACCCAGCCTGCTGAAGTCCCCAAGACGTGCCTATCATCTCGAACCAACTCTACAGGTAACCCATTATCAGCCCAACATTTTGGTCCTTCGCCCGTTGGAATTTTAAAAAAAAGTACGTTCTGTGAAATATTAATTTGCATACATTATATTGTGTCGCGCCATATTTGTGTCTCGGGAAAAGTGAGGTTAAGTTGCGCCAATTTGAAGCCGCGCAATTTTTAATAGCCATCTTTTTTTACTCGCTACTAATTTACCCGTTACTCGTTTAATTTGTATTTCAATTTTATTGTTGCCTGAATAATTTTTTTTTTGCCTCAATTTTGCGAATAAGGAAAAGTGTTGCCAGCGCGTGAATTTTTTTTTTTCAATTAATTTTTGCTGGGAATTTTTTTTTTATTACTCTTAAAACAACTCGAATATCTATTGTTTTGTAGCTCAATCAAAAATTAAAAATATGTCTATATTTGAGAAATTTCTTCGGGCTGCAGATGAGATAACAAACATGGAGGTTATGTTGAAAAATGAAGATTTTTCAACGTATACCAATGTTGCATTCGAGTTTGAAAAAAATGAGTTAGAGAAAAGTTGGGAGAAATTTAAGAAAATTTATGATGAGTGTTCCTTGGACACTATAGAAGAGAAAAAGGAATTAGTAGCGGTCAAGACAAAATTTCCTCTGGTGCGAAAAACCTATATAAAATGTTTAAATACTTTGGCGAATGCAAATATGGTAGTAGATGAGGAGAAACAAAAAGGCAAGGAGGCAGTGGCTCCCAACCTTTGTTCAATACCTGTGTCCCC
The DNA here is from genome assembly GCA_949318255.1 of Pollenia labialis. NCBI lineage: Eukaryota > Metazoa > Arthropoda > Insecta > Diptera > Polleniidae > Pollenia > Pollenia labialis. Next base: position 116,770,110 of record OX439141.1, read on the forward strand.
TTGTGATACTGGCGTTTTTCATGGCGATTACGTATCGTGGCCCACCTTCAGGGACATGTTTACGGTAATCTACATAAATAATTCTAGACTTAGTCCTGTAGAAAAGTTGTTTTATTAATTTCAAAAAACAGATAGTGAGGCCCGGGATATAAATAGAAATATTGCCCTTACAGCAGAAAATTTTGAAATTGCGTGGGGTAATTTAAAATCCCAATATGAGAATAAACGGGTGTTAATAAATAGTCAGCTAAAAACTTTATTTAATTTGACTCCATGCCAACGGGAAACGGCTGCGGAAATAAAAAGGCTCCAAAGGGAGATTAATAATTGTATTTCGGTGCTAAAACTATATAATGTAGATATTGCCTCATGGGACCCAATTTTTGTTTTTCAATGTTCGTCTCGGCTCTCAGAAAATACTTTGCATCTGTGGGAGCAATCGGTAAAAAATAAAACAGAGGTTCCCAAATGGGAAGAATTAAATAATTTTTTGACCGATAGATTCATGCCCTTGAGAGTGTTTCTGACATTATAGTAGCGAACAATGTAGCTGCCAGTGGTTCCCAAGCAGGCCCTTTAAATAATAGCAATATTTCTACAAAAGTTAAGCAGTTTAAGGCTCACAACACAAAAGTTGACTCGAGCTCATGCAAGCTGTGTAAAGAGAGGCATAAGATTAGTGTTTGTAATAAATTTCTGAGCATGGACTACAAGAACCGTGTCTCAACATTAAAAAGATTTCGTTTTTGTTTTAATTGTCTTACTTTGGGGCATATGTATGGAGATTGCACTAGTCCTAATAGCTGTTCTAGGTGCAATAGAAAACACCATACACTTATACATAAAGATATAGTAAGAAATAGCAACAATGATAATCAAAACCAGTCAAACACTAATTCTCAAGCTCAGAGTCAAAATAGTCAAAGTCAAATACAGTCCACTAATGTTGCCGGCCCTTCGAGTGTGGTTCAATCGCATCATACCTCTGTTGCAAAAAAAGTTATGTTAGCCACAGCCTGGGTTAACATTATAAGTTTTGGTTCCTGTTACAAGGTTCGGGCCCTAATAGATCCATGTTCAGATGAAAGTTTTGTTTCAGAAAAGATACAAAGATTGTTGAAGTTGCCAACTAACTAGTTTCTGCAGAAGTCTCAGGGTTAGGCGGAGATATAATTAGTACGTCTTTTAAAATGGCAGTTTTTACTATTGTGTCTCTTTTCAGAACGTGGCTCTAAATATTCATGCCCTTGTTGTCCCTCGAGTAACGGTAGTATTCCAACACATTCATTTTTGCCTCAAAAAGAGATTGAGCTGCCTAAATTATGTTATGCTGATCCGAAGTTTTATGAGAGCAGTGAAATTGATTTGTTGTTAGGAGGCGATCTTTATCCTTCTATTCTTCGTGGTGGAGTAAGGCATGGTATTTTTTAATCGTTAGTGGCTCAAGAAACCATTTTTGGCTGGATAGTTACAGGTCCAACGCCTGCTAGAGTTTCCCCTCGAATACTAAGAGTGTCTCATATGACAAAAGTTGCAATTGATGACCAATTATCGAAGTTTTGGGAGTTAGAAGAAGTGTCTCAGAGACGTGTTTTATCAGAAGAGGATAAAAAATGTGAGGAGATCTACAATTCTACTACCACTAGAAACTCTGAAGGGAGATATACTGTGAGTCTGCCCTTTAAAAATAGTTTGCTGTCGATTGGTCCCAATAGGCATATAGCTGTTTGTCAATTTCTGAGAAATTAAAAATCTTTGATGCGCAACGCTGAGCGTAAGGCCCAGTACGATGAGGTCCTAAAAGAATACATAGCTCTAGGGCACATGGAAAAAGCAGAAAATGCTAGAGGTGACCAGGACTATTATTTACCCCATCATGGCGTTTTTAAGCCAGAGAGTACGACGACTAAATTGCGAGTGGTATTTAATGCCTCGAGCCCTTCCGCAAATGGCAGAAGTTTAAATGATTTGCTGTTCACTGGCCCTATTTTGCAGGCTGAAATAGTTAATCTTATTTTAAGATGGCGATTTTGTCAGTTTGTATTTAATGCGGACATTTCAAAAATGTACCGGCAGATTTTTGTGACTCCCACACATAGGCCCTTCCAAAAAATAGTTTTTCGTAGCAGTGATAGCGAGGAAATTGCTGATTACCAACTGAAAACGGTGACTTTTGGCGTAAATTGTGCCCCATATTTGGCCCTTAGAACCATTCTACAGTTGGCAAAAGATGAAGAGCGACGTTTTCCGTTAGGCGCTATGATATTGCGAGAAAATATGTACGTAGACGATGCCCTAGTTGGTGCTCATTCAATCGCTGATGCTTAGGTGGCGCGGGAAGAATTACTTAGCATTTTAGATATGGGGGGATTTGAGCTCAGAAAGTGGACCTCGAATTCTGAAGAAATTTTGAAAAATTTGCTTAATTCTTCATTTGTGTCGCTCGATGAAAAAAGCACAACAAAAACGTTAGGGATTCGCTGGAATGCGGCTGAAGATGTGTTTTTCTTTGTGGGTGAAAAGATAACACTAAAAGCCTCATACACTAAAAGAGAGGTTCTTTCTACCATTGCTCGGCTATACGATCCTACAGGTTGGTTGGCTCCGGTGGTAGTTGCAGCAAAAATTATAATGCAGCCAATGTGGCTTGATAAGATCGAGTGGGACGAGGCTATCAAACCAGTGGCTCTGCAGAAATGGCAGAATTTTTTTGCTAATTATGCGGATATTGAAAAAATTAAGCTTCTACGTTGGGTTCAATATTCGCCGGGCTGTTGTTTTTTTAATTTACACATTTTTGTTGCCGCGCTGCTTTCCTCAAACTTTCACCAATTGAACTGAATCTTCACCATAATGAACGTTGCTGCCAACCAACTCAAAATATATATTCTATAAAAAATTTGTTTGCATTTTCTGACTCTTTTAGCAACAGCTTACTTTTGTATCCATATGGACACACGGGGTCAAATTATAATGCATCTACTTAACACCCTTCTTAAAGTGTTCGCAAAACTTACTTAATATAGAAAATTTTCCAAGATTTCCTATTAAAAGAAAACTTTCGTATAATGTCCTTTAAAAAGAAAATGTTCTAAAACTTTCCCTACTTACATATTTTCGTCTATAATATATGTTGTATATATTTTTTATGTTTTTGTTTTTTAAAATTGTCTTAAAATCTTTAAGAACAAATAAAAAAAATTAGTTCATATTTTCTGGTTATACATAAATTTGAAATATTTTATCCAAAATTATAACAACTTCACAATAATTTAAACTATAACATATGGTAAAAAAGAATTTTACTATGATCGCTTTAACATTTTATGCAACCTTAACATATTTGGGCTATTCACAAGGTGTGCTATCAAGTCATATCGTCATAATGTCCTAAATAAAAAAAAAGTTTGAAACAAAATAAAAATTGTAATGCTGTGTTCATTATTTTAAAACCTAAATTATAAGCGCTTGCCCACAGCAGTCATATACATTTCTTTTAAATATTTTAAGACATATGACTTTACAACTTTATGACTACCTTGTGAATAGCCCAATTGTATTCTCACATTTTGCTTAAAAACTGACGTGTGCGTATAAAAATGTACTTATCTGTTAAAATAAATCAAATCGATTTCCTTTCACTGTGCCAAAGGCGATATTTTCAGATCAATTTTACGAAAGGAAAACCAAACGAAAAATTTAAGTTTTCTTTTTTTTGCATGCTTATAAAAAGGGGTTTTCTGTAAATATTTCCAGAACTTCAGTCAATATTCTTAGTAAAAGGCAGTTTCGGTTTAAAGGTTCGTCATTTGTTTCCCCTAAAAACATAAAACGTCGACAGAATTTTCTTCATACAAGTTTTCGTAACTTTAAGCGAAAACAAAGAAAGGAAAGTGATGTAAATTTATATTTTGTACACATAGGAGGTATGAGTATCTAATAAATAAAAGATGTTGTGTAACATGTATGTATGTGTATGATTAAGCATACGTTTTGTAAATGTATGCGAGTGTAATGCCCAAGGGTATAATTTGTACTGACACTTTTTTGTTATTATTATGTAGCCCTAAGAGTAAAATTTAAAAGAAATGAAATATATTATATAACTTTTTTTTGTAAATTCTTATTTTACATTTTTTGTTTACTTTTTAAAAGATGTTTAAATTTAAGAAAAAATTCTTGCAAATTGGAATATATTTTGCATTTAAAAAAAAGATTGTTCGGCTTTTTTAGTGTGTGAAATATGTTATGAACTTTAAAAAAAACATTTTTATAAGCAAAAGCAAACTTATCGAAAGAACGTTAAAATTGAAAAATAAACTTAAAGTGTAATTTGAGTAGACCCAGGGCTGGTAACACCTCTGCCTTTTGTGTGAACATAAACAAATTGCATTCGTGCATAATGGATACCACCACTTTCTTCCACGAACTGCGTTATTTTTAAAGTCACGCCTAACATATCTTAATTGTAAAAATGTTTAATTTGACAAACTTCTGGACTAGCAGCAGGAACATTTTAAATTTCGATAACTTCCGAATTGCTCTGCCAGCAAAAAACGAATAACATATTGATATTTTTCAATGCAGTGGTCATAGTCACGCTTGTTGAGCAAGCCACCTGTAACTGAGACGTACGGCGATACTGAGCCAGCAAATTGATTAGTTTCGAACAAATATCTAGCATCCAACAAAGCCACCAGTACTGAAGATATTAACATTAGTCGGCCAAAATAAGTTATTCTAAGCCCATGTTATAGCAAATACGGTTCAAATATAACAAATTGCTTATACTTCCGATGAAAAGCGGCAATAACTGAAAGTACTTTAGCGAATATATCAGAAACTACCGTTTTGTTGTTGTTACGTCGAATGGATGCTTGACGATGGGAACACCCAATTGAAGGGTCAGTAATGTGGGATATGGGGAATATTATGGTTCCCTGACAAAATTTGTGTACCTATGAAAATGTGCAAATGCTTCTTGGTGATTTGCACTGATATGTATTTCTGCTTACCAAAGTTTTTGGCATGATTTTTTAATCAAATTATTGCAGAAAGTGCTACTTTTCAACTACATTTTCGAATTTAAATAATAATATTATTATATACATTTGTACAACACAAAGCATAATTTATGTTTCATTCAAGAGGCAAGTAAGTAACATTTTATAATGAACTGCTCTGTTGCGTCTGTAGTGGGCGGAGAAGAAATGGAGAAAAGAGATTCGCATGCAATTATCCATTGTTGAGTTTTCGCAACAGGGATTTTTATAAAATTAAAACCAGTTTTATACGTATCCAAAGATGGTGTGGCGAAAACGCAACGGCGCACATAGGAGTTGTTTGCCAATCTTGCCGGACATAAGGCAAAAAATTAAATGTAAGAAATGTAAAAATGTACGCAGCTCGACAGACAACAGAGTTCTGCATCGTAAAGTGAATTTGCAAGTCTTTTGCTTGAGATATGTGGTATTGGAACACTGTTAAAGTAAGGAAAATTGATTAAATTGCATGCGTGTTCATTGACCTTTTGAGGTTTTGGGAGGTTTACAATATATTTTTTTGTGGGTAAACGAATAATGATTTTACATTGATTTTTTTTCTGTGAAATATTCTATTGACAGCTATTTATAAAAATTTTTAGAAAAATTTTATTATAAAAATTTATGATAAAAATATTCGTTCGAAATTAAAAAAAACGATTTTTGTTCACTTTTTTGTAAAAAAAAAAATTAAAAGTTAAAAGGTTTTGGAAAGTAAGGCCAGTTGAGTTCTTAAAAATGTTATACATCACGATAAAATTTGAAATCTCTACTTTTTTTTATGATTTTTTTAAAATTTCACCTTTTTCTGTTTTTGCTCATCTTGCACAGGTGTACATATGATGGAAACCCTTGCGTCAGTCACAAAATGTTTTGGTTGTACGTAGATGTTTTTTATTTAGATTTTTATATCTAAGACTACCATTACCTGTGTGAAAAAAGGTATGTGCGAAACAGTAAGTAACGAGTTTTCACCACCAATAAAATGTAAAGAATGCTGATTAAGGTCAACGCAATTTACTTAAAGTTTAGCATATGAACGTAGAATTTAACAGGAATATAAATCAAAACAAAATTAATATAACTTGGTTATTTTTAACAGGAATAAAAAACAAAACTAAATAAAATTCGCAACAACTCAAGACGCATATTGAAAAAGAGCTGAAATAAATAACTATGAAAGGCGGTATGTTGTATTGTGGGTATAAATATACAAATGATGTCAAAAACTGTAGTGATATTCCATTATGAACCCGGAAATAATATAAAATATAATAATTTAATGATGAAATCAATTGCAATTCCTTCATATATTTTTTCTTCGTTCATTTGTAATGGAATCAAACCGGAATTATAAGTATAATAACAAATTTTTTAAAATATATATAACATTTTCTTTTTCATCTATGTGTAAAGCTTTTTTTATTATTTTGAAGCCTTTTCGATGGATTAATAATTTTTAAGACAAAAAAAATGTTGTTCTTGCCACTATTTTTAATTAATCGAAACGAGTCAGAAGATTATAATATGTACACTGTTGGCATAAGTTAAAGAAGATATAAATACACATCTTTAGGTTTTATTATTTTACAAAATCGGCAAACTTGAATGCAGGGTTTAGTTAAATTTGTGGATAATGTCCTTAAAATGGGGCTTTGCCTGAAAAAAGAAAATTGAAGTCAGATGTGTGTATTTCTCATATTATATTTTAAAAGAGATACAAAATTAACGAGACCTATGTTTTATATGGTTTTCTTATAAATTTATAACCAAAATTATTAACTATTTAAAAGATAACTATATATTAAATATTATAAAACAAACATTTTAAAGAACACAAATTATTTTTCACTGTAATGAAGAGAAATTACTTTACATACCACTTACCCATCTGAAATACAAACAACCTTGCAGCTTCATACATTCTGACATATTTTAATTAAAATCCCTAAAAAAAAATAACAAATATATATAAAATTATAAATTTAAATTTGCCATTAAAAATAACACAGTGTTGTTAAACATTTAGAACCCTTTTGTGGTTAAACATTTTTCTTTTTATGTGCAAAACACGCACAAAAACACATACAAAAGCACTTCAAATGATAAAGATTTCACAAAAACCTTCATATTTAACAGAAGCTGTGCTAAAAGAGACCTTAAATGACAGCATTGTGTTTGAATATAATCTACCACAGCAAATATTCTCTTACGCAGTATTTAACTCCTTTTAAAAACACGACTCCTTGTCATTTTTGTTATCGCGTTGCTGTGTGCTTTTCATTTTTTAATTTCAGTTTTTTTTGCCGCTGCTGTTGTAATTGTTGTTGTTTTATTAAAGTCTTGTAACCAAAGCATAGAGTCGTCTACGTCATGTAAAACACAACATATGACTTTGTAAATTATGTAAATATTGTTCTTATTATATAATTTCTTGTCGTATTTTCTCTTTTTTTTTATTTATATTCATATTTTGTGGGTCGATGTTTAACATGATGACAGAAGAGGGAATAAAAGAAAATAAAAATGTTGTTTATCAGAGCAGCAAAAAAAAAACAGCACGAAACGCACAAAAATTAATGCGCTTCATTAAAAGTATTTACGAGAGGACAAAAAAGTAAATAAAAAAAACACTATAAAAGCAAAGGAAGAAGCAAATTGTACCCATCATCCTTTACAAACTTGAATAACGCGCACAGATAAATTATTACTTAAATGCAAAAGTATATATGTATGTATGTATGTATATTGAATCATAGTTCCTTTTTAAATGTGGCCACAACACCAGCAGCTGTAACCCTACCAATAGCTTTAGTGGTCCCACTGTGCTTTATTCAAGTTATTAACACACAATGTATGTAAGCTTCAAGTTTTAATATGTAACAAGGACTATTGCTTACAAAGGCCTACAGTTGTCTGCCTACGGCCAAGACACATGAAAGTGTTAATGAGGAAAACGATTGTTTCCCAGAAAAATACATTGAACATACATATGCACAAGTGTATATATACAAAGAAAAATATAAATCTGTGAATATATATATGTATATATATATATATATATATATATATTTGTATTATATTAATAAAATGTAAAAGTCTTTATATAAGTAAAATAAAATTGTCATACAAGATGACAATTCTTTTACACTTTGTTTTCTTTGTGCAATAAATTTATAAAGGACCAAATGGTTTTGAAAGAAAAATTTCCTAGAGCATGATTTTATAGCAAACATTTTAAATAGTAAATCTTGGAATGACTTTAACCATATGTAACCTTGATGCCCTGCAATTACAAAGAAAAACAATTTATAAAAATAAATATAAATATTTATTTTTACTTCTATCAAGTATAGGGCCACAACAATGAAGCTTCAATTTATTATATTTAAGACACAGTATGTTACTTTAATCAAGCTTAGGCTTAGGTTCACTTCTAATTCAATTTACCGTCCCTAGGTGTACGACGGGTGCAACTGTGTCGGCTGTGTCAGCAAGGAAAGGCGCACATGGACTTTCCTTGCGCCACCTTTTCGTAATAAATTTAAAAATGAAATAATCCCCAAACAAATATTTTGGGGCTTTATTTCATAGTGATTTTTTGGGGAATTATTTCATATGAAATTATCCCCCTAATAAAGAAAATGTAATAACACCTCAAACAAAAAGAAATATGAAACAAATGGTTGTTGTGCTCTGTACAAACTTTTGGGGGGGTTCATTATTTTTTTTTTGGGAGGTTATTTCATGCCGCCAATATGGACTGGTGTCTGGTATGGGCTAGAATATCCAAAGAATTTTGCGTAAACATTTAATTGTGAATACTGAATACTCTGATGCAACGTTCCATGATTCGCATTCTTATCGAATATGCTTTCTAAGTGGAAAAATGAATTCACAACTTGTATAGTTAATTATTTTGTAAAATTGTTTTAAATCCTATAAAACAAAAATAAAATAGCCCAGTAAAAATGGAGCTCACTGGTAAGCAGTTTTGTAAGGGAGAAAAGCACAATTCCCCTTACAAACCTGCTTACAAGAGGCATAATTTTTATGTGGCGCATTCCCACTTGGAAGCACTATTTTTTCCTCTCTGCTAGAAAAAAAAAACAATACACATATTGACTGATTGCGTTATAAAAAAATTAAATTTTTATGTTCGGCAATATTTCGGGAATGATCGCAAACCCATTTTTAAATCATTTCAATATAACCTGCTTCCATTAAAAAGTATAACAGAAGCACTTAGAACATTTAATTTAATCACTTACAACCTGCTTACTTATAAAAGATAATGCGAAGTTATTCAGTTTATTAACTGAAATTAAAAAATTCATTTAAATGGTATTCGCTTCTGTGCTGCTTCTTAGTAGTGTGTAATAGCCAGCGCATATAACGGGTCCGCCATCTAACGTTTTTTCCAAGTAGTGCTTATTTCGTGAATGGTAATACTTAGCTCATGTCTGATTTGACAGATAATTAGTTTTATCCTTTCGCTGAACGAATATGGTTGTGTATACGCTTAAACAACGCTGGGAAATATTGCGACATTACTTTTAAAATCATGATCATGTTTCAGAATGTGTGCGAAAATTGCATACGGATTTTGGATGAAGCTCATTTTGATCTTGGCGGGTATGTAAACAAGCAAAATTGTCGCATTTGGGGCACAGAAAACCCGCACGCATACATTGAAAAATCGATGCACCCAAAATGAGTTACTGTTTGGTGCGGATTTTTGTCCAGAGTAGAGATCAGCAATTGTAAGTATAAGTGCGTAAAAATCATTTAAACTAAACTACTCTAATGCACTCATACTCACAAGAGAATTTAATATGAGTGCGACGACGAAATCGTACTCATACTCATAAATGACCTCAGTTTGACGTATAATTTCAGAAAAATACTTATAATACTAACATTGATTCAACTCATTTAGCTCATCCATTTACCGTTATAACACAACAGATGAAACACACAACTTCATAATCAGCGCTGCCAGATAAACTTGCTGAAAAATCGTCCACTTCATACAACAACTTTAGTAAACTGTAATTGCCAAATTGTCAATTTGCTTTTTCGTGGACAAATCTGGCAGCCTCGCATTTCGCTTCGTCTATACAGTGTATATGTATATGTGTATGCGTATAAAATACACATTGATTTAAGTTGATTCTAAATCAACCACTACAAATGTTAATAAGTATGAGTACAATGAATCAAATTAAACTTCTTAGTGAATATGAGGTTGAATAACATGAGTGCGTACAAGCAATTATGATTCATGATTTAGCTCTACTCACTTTTTCACTACTAATTGCTGATCTCTGGTCCAGAGGCATAATTGGGCCATTTTTCTTCGACAATGAGCAAGGAGTGTCTGTTACAGTCAATGGCGATCGTTATCGGGCCATGTTGAATGAAGTTTTGTTCACAAAAATTGAAGAGGAGGATATTGGCAACATTTGGTTTCAACAGGACGGCACTACGTGCCACGCAGCCGAAGCTACACTCGATGTTTTGCGCCCTGTTATTGATATATCGCATTATCAGCCGCAGAGCTGATGTCGTTTGGCCACCTCGGAGCTGCGATGTGACACCGTTGGACTATTATTTGTGGGGTGTCGTCAAAGATAAGTGTTACGCCGACAAGCCAGAGCCAATTGACGCTTTGAAGGACAATATTCATGAAGCCATTGGTGAAATACAACTGCACACAATCGATAATGTGCTTAAAAATTGGACCGATCGTGTAGACTACTGCATGGCCAGCCAAGGCAGCCATTTGAATGAAATTATTTTCCATTATTAACCGGAAGGATTGTACTTTGAAATAAAAAAGAAATTTGAGAAAATATTTAGTAGTTTTTTTACAGCATTTTCAAAAAAAAAAGTTATTTGGCGGACCCTTCATAAGCGCTCTGTTGTTTTTGTGCTTTCAGAAACCTTAAATTTTTTACTGGAAGAAATTAAAGTTAAAAATAACTTTATCTACTAAATCACTTAAAAACTGGAATTAAACATATAGCGAATTTAACCAACGTCATATTTAAGTGTTGTTTTAAAACTACAAATTTGTTTTATTTTAAATGACGGACTTTTGCGACTAAAAATTCGTTGTTCGTTCCAGTGTGTTCTTAGCACTAAGCTTTGAAAGATTTTGTTTTAAAAATAATTCGACAAAGTAAAACTTTTATAATAAAATCCCAAGCTAGCTTTTGGAAAACTCATGTTTTCTTAATTATTTCACGACCAAATTTCTTGATACTAAAATAAACTCCTTAAACAACGACGTGTTGGATTTTTCATTTATGTTCTAACTCATGCTACATTTAACTAAAAACACAAAAAAAAAAAATAAAATGTTAATGTAAAAGAAAAATATTGCCAAAGTGATGCATTTAAAAATAACTTCGTGACATAAAGAAAACAAAAGTTAAAAGAAGGAAAAAAAAGAAAAAACTTATCATTATCAGTACCTTTCTTCGCCAACAGCTCCACTCAGCATCATAAACTAAATATTTAAAATAAAACCAAATGAAACAAGGCAAAGTGTAAAAGTTTTTATTTCTTAGAAAATAAAGCATTAAAGAAACATGAGGAGACAATTTTACTTCTTAACTGAATGCCAAATACACTTTATGCAGTAAAACAAAAAACCCATTTACTTTTGGACAAAAGAAAAACAATCCTAAGACAAGAACTAAAAATATGTACTACTATGAAAATATGCATTACAAAACACTTTATTTGTCTACCAAAGTAAAACTTACGCTTCACTGTGATGTTATTTTAAGAGACAGATGTTAAATTTTGTATAGAATTTGATGTATTGAATGTAATATCCTTGAAATAATATTATCTTTGAGAAAAATTATTTAAAAAATAATCTTTATATTTCAATGTTTTTTATAATTCAAACAAGAAATTAGACACGTAAATTCTTAGAGTCAACACTAAAAATGGTGTATTAACCTTTAACTAACGAGGTGGTGGTAAATTTTACCCTCTCTTTACATTTGTTTTAAATTCTCTCTTCCATTGCGCTCAATCAATTTAATTTTCTTGGTATCTGCATATATTGTGATCGTTGTTATTCAGTTGTGTTTTGGCTGATCTAGACATAGCAGGAGCGGAGTTACGCACATGCTGGTGTAAAAATTACCACTCCTCGGCATTTACGTAAGTTTTTCTTTGAAAATATTTTACCACCACGTCAGCATTAGAGTAAGTATTTAGTAAAAACAAATTTACCCCACATCGAAATAAACGTAATATTTTCGTGGAATTATTTTTACCACTCGTCTGTTTTCTTGTTGGTAAAAAATTATTTATTTCAAAAACGTTATATTACACATTTTTTAAATTACGTGATATGCTATTTATGTTAACAGATCATGTCGAATTCAAAAAAACTCAGTGATTCAGTCATATCGAGCCTTTGCTGCAATAGAGTAATATCTTAATTTTGAATTTTCTAACACCTTACAATTTAATTCTCCTCTCAAGAGTTGAGTGTATATCATATTTGTATGAAATTTTTACACAATATGAAGAATCGATGTGGCGAATTACTCAACATGTTTTGCCTGTAGGCGGCCCTATGTTCCTCTGGGAATTAAAGAATCAAATACGTTATTACTCTATTGCAGCAAAGGCTCGATAACTCAATTTCTTGAGGAACGATGAGGACGATGACGATGTTAGCGAAGTCGACGACAAAATTGTCGATCCGGATTTCTGCATTGAAGAAAGTGACATGGAGGATGAAATACGTATAGAAGATAATGTACGCAGTGAATACGTTAAAGCGGATACAATGATTGTTGAGGCAATTGTTGGCAATGATGAAGAAGAACTAGTTGTTGATAAAAAGGTATATGAATCTGCTGTAAACTACTTATATGGAAAAAATGGGTTCAAGTGGTCAGCATTGGGATCAACACGCTGCATAAAAACTCCTCTTCATAATATTGTGCGGTTACCAGTTGCTACACAACCGCAATCGGAAAAGGATTTATATGGATATTGGTCGCGAATTTTCAATAGCGATATGGAGAACATGATTATAGAACAAACAAATACAAAATTGAAAGCAAAATTTGATCTAACAGCACAAACTGAAGCGAAAATGCTCAGGTATTAAGAGACACAATTGGTAACATTTTGGGTCCGGACTCGGTACCTCCGCCTCCAGGTAAGTTATGCCACACATGCCCGACTAGGCTTAAGCGAAAAACTACACACTTTTGTCTGCAATGTAGTAAGCCAATATGTATGGGATGCAGCAAACGTATATGCTTACACTGTGCGAACACAGATTTTGATGAGTAAAAAACCACCTGAAATTTGGACATGCAGTTTTTACACCTGACTATTTTTTTTAATATCTCTTTTATATCTTTAAATGTATACATTTGGCTGTGAAAAATGCCCTTTAAGTTTTTGGTTTTTCTTTAATTTAATTTTTGTTTATAAGTTATTTATATGTCGTTTTTTTTATATTAAAAACAAAGGTTTGTGAAATGAAGTACCTGTTATGTTATTTTTGTTTTCTTTATTTTTGTAATTAAAAATATAGTAGCTTATTTTTAACAAACAAATAATTATCAACAAATATTTTTTAATAAATTTTTTTTAGTAAAATTAAGAGGGGTAAAACAAATCATTAAAATAACAGTCTCGTTGACGAAAATAAGGTACACCAAAACAGCAGAAGTAAAAACATAGTAAAACACAAAATATAAAGTAAAACAATAATGTAAATTAAGTCACTTGTTAGATAGATATGTGAACCTTCATATAAAATTAATTAAAAACAATTACTCATTTTCATATACATTCATTTTCCACTACGCTGTTTTCGTAAAAATTTAAATTAAATATGCCAGCAGTTTGTGTTATTGTTTTGTGTCCTTCTTATTTCAAAAAACTTTATCAAGTTCGATACGAATTTTTTTACTTAAGTTTCCCTTAACTGCATACATTCTATTTATGACATTAACAATTAATTTAATTTGCATTCTCAATGGATTTGATTTCTCTAATTTAACAATACTCTCAGAGATAAATCCGTAATTTGAAGACTTAAAAATTATCCGAAATTTTATATTTTGTAAATTTGTTATTTTTTTTTGTTTTGGTACTGCATTACCATCGTTCCATGACATCCTTGAATTGTTCAAAATTTTCAGCATAATACACAACTGATTTCAACCACTTTCCCCGCATTGTTGTTATGGGGTACTTCTCTTAATATACGCCAAACGCGATGTGCTTTGCAAAATATTTTTTCCCCATTTTTTCCCAAAAATGCACCAAAAATATGCAATGTCAGCAATATATGCATTTAAAGCATAATATGCAAAAATATGCACTAACAAATCGATGCCATTTTATTTAAAATTTCTTGATTCGAAAAGATATTAAGTTTATGTTGATCTCAGACTGACGACAACAAATATGCATTTGCATACAAATCCGGTCCTTGGTAATAATCTTCGAAAAATGCGGAAAATATTTACTTTAATCTTGTCCGTATAACAGTAAGCTATTATCTAGTTGTCGGCATAAAAGAATTCTAAGCTATTAAAATGAAAAAGTTATTTTTCCTATACTCAATACGACATACATATTTTTTTTAAAGATGATTTTTTTTTACATTGAGCCAACACTCAGGGATGCCCCCTACTACTGCAATGCATTTTGTTAGTTTTAGGAATATAAGATATGAAGAGAAATGACAAATCAATCAACATATTTCTTAACTTTTAAGTGGTTTATAATATGCTAAATTACTTTAATTTGTTTGGCAGCAGCGTTACCGTTGTGCGACTTTAGTTGCAATTTGCAACCTTTTTGACGCTTGGCACTTTCTGTGCGACTTTTTCAAAATCGTCTAATTTTGCAACTTTTCCAGCTTTTTGCAACTTTAGGCCCCTTTTTGTAAGTTAAATAAATAACTAAATAAGTTAAAATGAACGCGTACAACAGCCTCGATTTCTTGTTTATGTTTTTATTTTTTTCCTTAAATAATTCATAAGTTTTCACAATTTGACCATTAAAATTATTAAAATAATCTTCTGATAACTTAATAAAATTATTTTTATACATGTTTAATACTTTAAAGATATATAAATTTGTATGTTGTGTTTTTTTTTCCTAATCATCTGTCATCTTAATCATCTCAAATGTAATGTGAACGGCTTTTATTAGTTAAATCAACATTTTGCGTAAACGCGTTTAAAAAACCAAGTGTGAACTTAGCATAATCCTACCGGTTAACATACACAAGCTATTAGAAAGATACTTAGTCGGTCGTCAAATTATTATTAAAGACGGAAATTTCTTAAGTTTACCTCAGCCAATTGGCGCTGTAGTCCCACAAGGCAACATCCTGCGCCCTCTATTATACTTAATGTATACTTTGGACATGCAAACAAACAACTACACCCAAACTTCAACATTTGCAGACGATACAGCTTTTCATACATAAAAAACTAGTTTGTATACAAACTTTGACAAGTCGCCCACCGAAAAAAACACCATATGCTGACTTGACCCCACCTTCTAGTCAATTCGCCTTGGCTTAGTCCAATTTATCACAAGAAAAAGTACAATTTAACCATTTCTCTCGAATTGTTCCAGCACAAGTATTTTTATTGTTTTTTGTCTCTCCTGTAAAATTTTCAAATATGGGCTTAGAGCCTTTACATGTTAAGCCAGCGATATGTCAACTAGAAATATGGCTAAGACAATGGACGACAATGGTAAATGGGCAAAAATGCGTACATATAACATTCACATTGCGCCGGGAATCTTGGCTCCCTATTACAATCAATAATCAAATAATTCCTCAACCATCGCATGTCAAATATCTCGGTATTCATTTCGGCGTTTAACATGGAAATTCAAAATTAACCCAACTGAAACTAAAAGCAATTCAAATTAACTAGCTTATAGCTTTATAACTCTATTTTATAGCCAATATGGTTCTACGGTATTCAACTATGGGGAACTGCATCGTCCTTAAATATCGAAAAAATTCAAAGATGCCTAAATAAACTTCTTCGAATAATCACAGCTGCCCCTTGGTATGTTAAAAACTCAAATATTCACAAGGATCTCAACGTGTCATTAGTTAAAACTATGATTACGAAATATGCAGTAAAATACTTAAAAAGGCTACAATTGCATCCGAACACACTAGCTCGAAATATTTTAAATGATAGCGGCGACACTCGTTTAACGAGAAGAGGCACTGCAGCACTTACCCATTAAGATAAGCGATAAACACAAACAGAACCCGTGATGAAGAACATTTTTGTATCGCACTGGCGGACATTAATAAAGAATTAGGATAAGATTTGATTAATAATTGTTAGTTCATATTTAATATATGAAGATTCAATAAATAAACAATGAAAACAAAAAATGACCCAAGCTTTATGTACCGGGCCTAAATTGTATCAGGAGATGTATTTTTGTTTAATAAATATTATTTGTAAATTTCAGCTAAATAGTACCATAATTAAACTTAAGAGACACCTGGCTCTGCTCCTGACTAAAGTAATTTATTCTCCAAGTTGGGTGTCAATCGGTCTAGCGGTGCTCATACACGGCACAAACGTTTATATATATATTTATAGATAAAGTCAAATACAAACAAGGACAGGAAAACAATGAGTAAAAAAAATACTAAATGACATTAAAAAAAAATTGAGTTGAGTAGACTACCGGGAAGCAGATGGGCATTTTGAAACGTAGGGTCTGGGGGTACATTAATTTATTTTTACACATGTAAAGGTTCAGTAAGCCGGGAGTTACGTTGAAAGTCAGCTGCTTGATTTTGTTGTTTGTATAGCAAGTAGAACAATTATAGCTAGCAGTAAAATGTTACGTCTCAATCTATAAGAAATATATTGGGCCTTCTTTTTCACGGCAAGGTTCAGTTACTGTTACTCCCGCCCAACTAAGCTATTAGAGGCCAAAACTGCTTACCGAATATTTCGGACGCCGTTGTTGTGAAATTTTTTTTTTATTTTTTATTTTTCTGCAAAAATGCTATAAATGTAGACTACAGAGCACATAAAGGTTAAGAGACCAAGATACTTGAATGCTTCTTTCGAATCTTGAAAAACAAGTTGATTCCAACGAACATCACATTGGATTTTCATGCCGAGAACATTAAGAGTGTCCAATTCCTTAAAATATATACCACCCATGGATACAGATAACGCTGACCTTACCAGAGTATTTAAATCGACCCTGTTCGTAAAACCCCAGTCGAAGATTGTTGTAGGGTCATGAAATAATCGAGAGAAATCACTAACGACAGCAAACGTAATAAGCTTTGAAACAAGTGCTATATGCCACACACAATCAAACGTTTTGGAAATATCTATAGCAACCACTTTGCTTTCACCCAATTGGTAAATAGAACGATTCCGACGTTCGAAAGACACGCTAACAGGACTTCTACGAAAGACATTCTGCCTATCACACAAAAGTGAATTAGACTCCAGATAAGTTACCAAGTGGTTCTAGCATGAACGAAAAACTCCTACCCGGAACGAATAGCTTCGCCATTCTAATTCGTTCAATAAGGCAATAAAACAATTTTAAAAATGTTGTTAAACATGTATATTGAAGTGCACAGCGAAAAAAATGGCTATGTTATTTTTCCGGATATAAATCAATTTATCTCAATTCCTAAGGGGATAACCTACAGCACTAGATAATGAAGGAGTAGATTTAAATCTGAGTTTTAATTCCATATGTGATATGAATTTTAAACTATGATTCAAAGCGCACTTTATGATTTACATCATGACTTAAACTTGTCGAAAGAGAGGTCGAAATTACTCGCTTCATGTTTAAAAGAAACCAAATTTTTATACACAGAGATACACATTGTTTTACTATCGAAATCGCTCCAAGATATATGAAATTCTTTTTAGAAAGTAGTAAGTTTGTTTTTAGGAAACATCAGAGGAAACACGAGAGTCAGCTAATTCCAAATATGATGGAAGACTTTAATGCCATAGGTATATATATCAAATAAATAAAAAATCAGTATGATTTGAAATCTAAATGGGTGTCCTGTAATTACAGGAACATACATTTCATTGAATCTGCGTTTTCTTTAACACTTGTTAGACTTGTTTAATTGTGACGAACAAGGTGAAAGAGGTCTTGCAGTAATGGAAAAGCATTATCAGCGCCATTCGGATCAGACCATGATGGGTAAATACTGCTGGATGCAAATTCGTAAAACGTCATCGCAACATAAAAGGATAAATAAAAATTTTTTTACCAAAAATAGAATTATATAAACAACTTAAATTGTCTCTTTACACTTAATCCTAATCCAATCAACACAACCAAGAAACAAAAATGTTTTTCTTTTTTGAAAATGTAAATTTTGATGTTTTTGCTAATTAAATTGCATCTTTCTTATTTTCTGTCCGATATTACCCATTTTGTTACAAATATCTTCGGAACACAAGTACATATCCATCTATGGAGAAAGATATAAAAGATTCGAAGAGTCAGACTAAATCCAATTTTCACTTATTAAAAAGAACAAAATATAAATTAATATACATATTTTAAGAACGTTGAATTTTTCAATTATTAATAACATATTTTTACATTTACATATCGTTAGCAAAAATGCAAAAAGGCGTTACTAGCAATAATATAATTTTACAGGAGAAGCAAAAAACTTAATAAAATAAAAAACCATAAACATGTTAGAAAAACATTTAAGCTTTGTTCACAATCAGAGAAACAATTTCATTTTTTCTTCCCAAAGTATTTCATATATTTTTCTTTCAGTTTTAGAACAAAAATATAACTAAATTTTTTTTAAAAATTTAACTAAAGTTAAGTCAACTCGAACTTCAGCAACAATTTGTATGAAATTGTTTCTGACGTTCAAAATAATTTTATTTAGTTTTGAATGAAAATTTTAACATAATGTTTTAAAAAATGATAATAAATGCATAATATTGTTGTGGCTAAAATATGCATACGGTTTCTTAATGCAAAATGTGTGTGGTTGCAAAAGAAATTGTTGCTCTATTATGAACACCAAGTGAAAATGTAGTTGTGATTGTGAACGAAGCTTTAATTATATTTTAATTGTTAGAAAAAAAAATATGTAAATACGTCTATTTGCATTTATTAAATAAACATACTTTTAGTTACGTATCTGTGTTTTTTGTTAATTAAAGCGTAATTTTTGATCGCGGAAGTGTAAAATTTTTTTGAGACTTGGAGTTAAATGTCATTCATTAAATTCGATATAAAACTTCGATTTTGAAGTTTTTATTAGGTTTACATTTTTCTTAACAAAATGTATGTTTTAATGTAAGGCCTTTAAGAAAAAATTAAATATCACTTTTTTCACATTTTCTGCAGCTGCGATGGAAAGAGATTAAAATAAATAGTATTTTTTCATTTTCTATGTAGTATTAAAGTTTTAATTCTGTTTAAAACTATTGATATCATGCCTAAACCCCCTAATCCATAAAAAATAGTATGCTTTGTATATGGATAGTTTTGATGTTTTCATTAAAAGAAAGTTTTAATATAAAAGGAGTTTTTAGCATTCATCAAAAACAAACAATTTTTTGAATTTATTAAATAATTTTTATTTTCTATTATTTAAAATCTTAGACCTTTATTAAGTTTTTAATCATCATTAATATTAACTAATTTTTTGTATGCCAGAAGATACAACCAGCCATCATTTATCCCTTCTCAAGCGGAACCTGAACCTTATTTCCTATTCTAAGAACGACTTTTTGTTTTATTAATAATAACAAAAATGTATTAAAAATATTGCAAAGGCAACAAAAAGAAAACATCATCTCTGTTTCCCAATGGTAATAAAAGCAAATGAATGTTAAGGGAATTGGCTTAAAGAAAATACTTCTGCTGAGCTTAAATATATGAAAAATGTTCAGTGAAGAACTCAGTAAAATTTATTTTAGCTATTTGTTTTACGCATATGTATATACATATGTAATGGAATGCTTACAAACAATATTAATATTAATTAAAATAAGCCCAAGATTAATCTCTTTCTTTATAAAACTAATTCCAGAAATTAACACACCATTATTTTTTTCCAAAACGACACTTTAAGTTTACAACACCTGCTTCTCCAAATGAATTATTTACGCTTTTAAGCCATGACTATACACTGATATTATGTTATATTTGTTTGCGGCTCTTTTAGGCCAAAAACCATAAATCGATTGGTATCAAAATTATTTAAATCATAATGAAAAAATGAAAGTTTTATTTTATAGTCAATTCAATATATTTTTTAATGTACTCTTAAAAAAATTCAATAACGAATTCAAAATAACTAATTAAAATTTTTAGCAATACAATTTTAAATAAGAGGTCAATTAGTTACATCAAACAAAAATATTAGTCGCACAGTTGGTAATTTTGACAAAAACCGTGGCAAAAATCAAAAATACGACTATAAAATTAAAATGTAACAAGTTATTCCTAAAAACAATTAAAGGAATAGTACTATTACAAAAAAGCTTTATAAAATACATAACTGAAATTTAGCTCATAGAATAAATTCGAAAAAATAAAAAATTTTGAATATAATAAAGTAACCTATGAAAGGAAATAATTCCCAGTTTCTATTTGTTTAAATAGTTGAGTTAAATACATTCAATTTATAAAGTATCACTATCCAGTGTGACACAAAGAATGCTGACGAAGGCTGTAGCGGGCCAGAAAATGCATTACATTCTGCTGGTGTTTAATAATTTTAAACTTTTCTGTGCATACAATATACTTCATTGCTATTTAAAGGATAGTTAAGTTAAAATGTAACAAGAAGATTCAATATAATAGTCTGGTAGTGTATAAAGTCATTCCTAAAAAAAATTAAAGGAATAGGTCTATTACAAAAAAGCTTTAAAAAATACATAACTTAAATTTAGCTCATAGAATAAATTCGAAAAAATAAAAAATGTTGTATATTGAAATACTTTTGCTTAAGTTTTGCCAACAATCCCCTATAATGCCAATCTGTCGCTGAGGTGAAATTGTAATTTGTTATATTTTATAATAAAATTTGCAAAAAAAAAAAAAAATTGAATAATATTAAATAACAGGAAACATATTACTGATCAAGTACCAAAAACCCGTTCTGAAATCGAATAAAAATTGTGAGCGGCTCTAAGTTGGAAGTTGTTAAGGTTGGAAAAAGTCAAATTTTGACAAAAGCTTAAGTTTTAAAAATCAGTTTTTTCTTAAGTTTACATTTAATGATTATTTTTTTGACAAAAGCTTAAGTTTTAAAAATCAGTTTTTTCTTAAGTTTTTTTGAGTTTATTAGACAAGTGTGCTTGTTTTCTTTTAAACCTAATAAAAAATCTTTTTCTGCTTTCCTTTTTTTCATTATTAAATTAATTTTTTAATTTTTACTTATTTTAGAAAATCGTATAACTTATACCGGCAAAAAAAGGGTTTCTATTTGGGAAAAAATTTCCGGCAATATTAAGAAATCATTTTTTTCGAAATTTCCGCAATTGTCTGACCAGAAATTTATTTTCAAAATTTTTCAACTTGATTTAAGTTTTTGTGACATAAAATGTTAATAAAATGTCGATTAAAATTAAATAGTCTTATTTAATGGCCGAAGTAAATTAGTTCGTATCTTAGAGCAATTTCATAAGCTGCTGATCTTTGCATTTGATTATCAAAACAGGCTTAAGTTTTCGGGATATGTCTAAGTACTTTATTATTGATGGAGAAAAAAATGCTAGCAAAAATCAAGAAATAATATTTCTGACTTTGAGAAATGATTTAACATAATAAAACACACAGAAAAAATTATTAGTAGTTTTTATCAATTAAAAAAATTATTTAAAAAGTATTTTAACCAGAGTACCAAAACGTTCGCTCATTTTTCAGTCATGAGCGAGCGTGAGAAATTTTAAATTGTATTGCTTTTTCTCATTCATGAGGGTGAGGAAAAAAAATATTTTGAATTTCCTCATTCATGAAAAATGAGCAAACAAAAAAATTCATATGTGAATTGTCAGATATGAAAAATTTAAAAAAATTCACATTCAAATTCCTCATAAAGAAAAAAAACGCGATTGTCCCGACCATTAACAGCGGGAAAATGAAGAAGTAAAGAGGCCTTATAGAATGCCTTATTGGCGATATAAAGTTTTCCAGTCGCATTTCAACTGTATTTCTAATTTACACAGTATGTCATTGGATACCAAAGCCTTGTCTTCTTGCATCTGCTTTAAAGGTCTTCTTAAAATAATTAAGAATAAAGCTTTATCCCAGTGTTATTGTTGTTGCTAATAATGTGAAGTGAGTAATTTAATAATTAAACTTGCTACAAATTCCAAAATAGCTACTAATAAAACGATTTCGACAGGCCTTATCTTAGAATAGAAAATCTCAATTTCTAAAATATTTAATAAAAACTATTCTAAAAGAACTTTTAAAATAATGCAGAGTGGAATAAGTAAAAGTTTATTAAAAATACAGTTGTAAACCTTCTTTAAGGCCTGCAAAGTGAAAGCGCTGGCAATGTTTCCCACTAGGCAACGCGAAAGCATGTGTGTGTGTTTTTTTTTGTAAAATTATTTGTTGGCTGCAGCACCATGGTGAACCAAAATGTATGTGCTGCTTTTTCGCATTCAAAAATTATTGGAAAAAAATTAAAAAAAACTGCACATATCGTCATCGTAAATGCAGAATAACATAACATGTCATAAGTTTACATGCAAAGCAAAAAACTTTGTAAAATGTTAATTATTTGAGATTTAAAATCAATTTTAAATATTTCAGATACAAATACAATTTTTATTCTTTTTTAAGATGTGTTATTATATATTAATTTGTATTTTTTAGAAACAAAAAGACATATCGTAAAAGAGAGTATATTAGTATTAAGTGAAACAAACATATAATATATTAAATTATTAAATATTTTTGTTTAATTACCGGAAAAATGGAATATATATATATATAAATATATGATATTCACACGATTAATATGTAGCATCATAAGGATTTCGTTGACATGGTAAAATAAGTTTGCTTTTCTGATGCTTTTCTGAATGCATTTAACAATGTGGAGAACTTATATTGTTATAGATATTATGACATACCTATTATGTATAATTTTTTTTATTGATTTTAATTACTAATAAGTAGTGGTTTAAACTAAAATATGTACTTGATTAAATTTAGCTATGAATTGATTTTAAAAATACATCTTTTTCATTCTAATCTAAACGTATTTTGATCTCCATCAATTATCTTAATTAATTTTTTTTACAATGAACAAATTTTGCAAATAAATATTTGACTCATATTCATTCATACCTATTTGTCTCCAGTTCACGAATTATTTTAAAATAACTCTGCATCATATACTTTCAAAGCTAATGCAACAAGTTAATTTTAATTAGGTAATTTCTGAAAAATATAAAGAAGAAGGAAAGAGTTGTCCAACTAAGAGTAGTTGTTGATAGCAGCTCCGCTATTAAATAAACGTAAATATTGGACAAAGTAGTACTTCTCCAAAGAAAGATATTATTAGAATTTAATAAAGCTGAAGAATTAACAAAATATAGCTAAACAGTCTATATTCCACTACTTAATAAAAAATTAAAAAATGCGTTTATTCTAAAAATTTATAAAAATTGTCTTTTTTAAGGATATTGATGAAGGGCCACTTGGAAGAATGCAATTCTAACACAAAAAACCCCGAAAATTTTAAATAAACTAATAAAAAATATTTCTTTTGTATTATAAACTTTATATTTTATGGTCCCATAAAGATTTATTATAGGGAAGTTCGACTACATTTAAATTTATTAAAAACGAATAATATACATACATATAAACTCAAAAATCTAAGGACCTGCAGATTTTGTCATTTATTCTTGGAAATTCTTAGCGTTTGGGAGTGCAATGGGGTAGGCTACAAAATTTCAAAATTACTAACGGTTCGGTTCTTTTAATTTTACAGCACTTTGTTATTTTTTCTTATGCTATACTGAAAATTATTATTATTAATTATTATTTGATCACAAATTTCACTAACACCGTAGTAACAGTTATAAAACAGATCACCCAATTTTGATGTTGTAAAAAAATGTGTTCTTATAAAAAGAATTAAAAACTCTGCTAATTTTTTTCTTGAGTGTGATTATACATTATGTTGTTAAGAAAAATGATATACATATGTATTTGATAACACTTAATTTTTCATTTTGTAAATAACTAGGTTATTTTTTAAGATAGAAGTTTAAAATTATATAAAAATATGTTGTAACGTGAATCGTAATCAACAAAACAAGTCAATTTCAAATTTTTAACTTAATTAATGTAATAATTGAATCAATTATTTTTTTCTGGTGAACGAAAATATAAAATATTATTTTGATTTAATTAACATTTTAGTTGTTTTGAAATAAATTTTGAATTAAAATAATAGTCAAATAACATAAAAATTATTTCGTTTAAAATAAAATAATTTAAACGTGTGAAATTGTTGTTGGAAATTTTCAAAATCAATCAACACATTGTTTGAAACGGCAAAGATTTTTGATAATTTTTTTTATCAAAATTAAAAATATAATTTGTTAAAAAAATATTCCAAATATTAAATTTTTACAATTTTTAGTAATCAATATAATCATTTTGGTAATTTTGGTGCAAAATCAAAAAATGGTTTGCTTGATTCTATGAATTTGGTACAAAATTGGTGATTAGAGAAAATTTTTTATTTTTTCTGTGCAGGAATACAAAAAGATTTGATTTTAAGCAAAGACTTTCTAAGATTACAGGAGATTAAAAGCTTTTTACTTTTCAAAGAAATTTGGATGGGTTAACAGTACAGGACGTCTCTAAAAAATGGAAGGGATTATAGAAGTGGGCGTGGCATCTACCACACAGAGACAATATAGATTTCTGTATATCTGGAGAACGGCAAGAGCCAAAGTTAATAAATTAGGTACCATCATCTTGGTTATCAATACACAACAGTCGAAAAAATATGTGCGGGATTAGAGAAGTGAAAGTGGCACCTCCCATACAAATACACAGTAGATTTCTGTATGTCTGGAGAAACGTGGCAGTTCTAGTTCGATCTAGAAAAGAGTATTTGGATTCGAGAAGTGGGCGTGGTACAAAATTTATTTCTTATTTCTGGAGAAAGGTAGGAGAAAAATCGTCCAAATTTAGTACAAACAGCTGCGTTGTCGAGACACAAAATCCGTCAACTAATGGGTGTTATGGGATAAGTGGGCGTGACACCTCCCATTAAAAGACAATATAGGTTTCCGTTTACTAGGAGAATGAAAACAGCTACAGCTTATAAATTTAGTGCAAATTTCTTGGTTAGCAATGCACAAAATATGACCTAAAGTGGTTACATTTGGAGATGTGTCCGTGGCACAAAATAGAATTCTTAATGTCTGAAGAACGTCAATAGGTAAAGTTTCCAAATTTCATAGTAATGGCTGGATTATCAATAATCAACATCGGTCAAAGAGTGATGGGGAGTTTCTTGTAAGTGGCTGTCGGTCTTTCGACATAATTACATTATAAATATCTGTTTTAGGCGGGATTAGATAAGAAGGCGTGTCACAAAATAGAACGCTGCATATCTGAAGAAAGGTAAGTGTAAAACTATCAAAGTTTGCTACAAATTGAATAATTATCACAACACAACATCTGTAAAAAATTTGGCTTAATTTAAGAAGTGGGCGTGGTTACTCCAATACAAGGACAATATAAATTTATCCCTGCAAATAAATGGAAGATATGCCCTCAGGCAATATTTTAGCAATATCCCCAAATTGTCATTTAAATGAAAATAATCAAAGTAATTTTTTATTTTCTATACAGAAAAAAAAATAATAACATATTTGTACGTCATAATGAAAAATAAAATTTATTAAATCTAAAATATTCTGCAGAAGGTAAATATATATGTAAATAAAATAAATCTGTTAAACATTAATCTTTTTCCTTTTTTACTTAATCAAGATATTACGCAACACTAATAATGGATGCAATTTTAAAGGAGTTGGGTGAAGCATATGGTGGAAACTACATACATAACTATTTCAGTTTACTTAATTTAATTATAAAATTTATTTTTTTGTAAGTATAATTTATATTTATGTATACATATAGTTAAAAATTAAATTTTAAATAAAAAGCTGTTCTTATTTCTACAATGAATATTTTTTTTTAAATGCAAACTCTTCTTTTTATCATCCCAATGATATTTTGGTGATATCTTTTTATTTTTTCATTAGTGGTTATCTGGCAATATTGCTAGTATATCATCTATCGTATTGCTTAGGAGTATTGCTATCGAGACACGTTTCTTCCCGAAGGAAGTATCTTCCGCAATACGAAAACGATTATTGCCGCAATAATATTTTTCATCCTTGCAATACGTTTGGCAATACATATGGAGTATTTCTGTGTTTGCTGGGTATATATCTCTTTAAAACTGTTACATCAAAAATTGTCAAATTTCATACAAATTACTTCGTTATTAAACGGCATCTGTATAAACACGTTTACTTCATTTCAATGGCAGTAGCGAAGCGCACTTGGTTGAGCTAATTCTTTATAATCTTTCATTTAGTTATTTACAAAAAATTTCCTTGAATGAATGATAGTTTATTTTTTTTCCAGTAATAGAAAAAGGACAGGGAATAAGATACCATGAGAGAAAAAAAGAGGAAACCAAACGCTGTTGAGAAAGACCTGCCTTGATTTATATCAAGTAGATATTTTTTAATATTTTTATGTTAACAATAAAATGTTCTTTTCTGTCATTACCAGTATTTTGTTCTAAGGTCCAACTATAATTTGCTTAAGTTGGCTTAAGTTTTTGATAAATTTAACAAGACTATCATCTGCTTAAGCAAATTGCTAAACTGATCGCACACCCAGAGAAAAAACATGTTTAAATATGGTTGCGTCCAACAAAACTTTAAACAAAAAAAAATTTCAAACATATTATGATTCCTTTACCAACAACCATATTATGGTTAAATTAGTCCTCCATCCAGAAGTCACAACCATGTTAGG